>OY728138.1:300636378-310636378 GCA_963277665.1 Viscum album
ATGTTTTATATGTTTAATATGTTCATTAACTCCATAATTTATATGTTATATGCATGGAATGAATTAGTTGTATCATTTTGAGGGGGCGGTAGTCCACAGTTCCGGAAATGAAATTATCATATTTAGACAATATGTAATGTATAAAGGTATGTTGTAAATAAAAATTACATATAAATAGATACAATATAAATATAATATAAATCATATGTAAATAAAGTACCATTATAATGGACATCATGAGAGGTGATATGAGAAAATGGAACAATCATCATTTCGTGAGGCAGTAGTTTTCCGTACAATGAAATAATATGTCCATGTCCATTAAATATTTGTTTGTCAATGTGATGTACCATTACACCACATAAAACCAAAATAATATATTTAGGTTAGTTTTTTTGTTATAAAATCACATAATAAGATTTATATAGGTAGTGGATAAAGAAAAATACAGGAAAGGATCTTGACAATAAGATGCTACATCTAAATCGGGTATCAATTTTTGATTTGAGCCAAAAGGCTTTTTTAAATTTCATTATGCTCAATGTAAAGATTCTAGGAGTAAGGTAGGAATTTTGGGAGATTAGTTTAGTATAATTTTTATTTTCTTTTGGGATTGAAAGGTATGTGTATGCGGGTAGAGGTGGCAGCCAAATCATATGAGTGAGGAGGAGCACTTTTGGAAACTTTTGAAATATTAATTTATTATATATTGATTTTAGAATCATAACATTTAAAAAGTGATAAATATCTTGGATAAGATTAGGATGGTTATAAATACATTCATCTAATATGTTTTAGACAATATTAGGTCACAAAATTTACCTTATAATTAATAATTTATCCTTAGTTAAAATCATTAACTCCTAACAGTTCTTCTTATATTTTTATAACAGATGGTTACTGTAGTTACTATAAAATGACAAGAGAAGAAAAAGTGGATAATTAATGATATTTGTATAATTATATTGTCTTATCATAAAAATATATTATTTTTAAAACTATTTTATCATTTAATGAAATAATTTTTTTTAAACTCATTTTAGTAAATTTTGACATAATTTAGAATGTGATTTTTTTGTTACAGTCATAAAACTATGATTTAATTGAACCAAAGTAATTAAATATTCTTAAATATTTCTATATCATCCAAAAAACTATTTTATGGAATCAAAACATACATATTAGATTCATTTTAATATTTATAATATCATTTATTTGAATATTTCATTTATTAGGAAATCAATTCATCACTATTGTGACATAAATATATATATTTATTTAATATCTAAAAATTATAAATAAAATACCACGGTTTAGGAAATATTTTTAGTCTAATAAATAATATAAATATATGAAGATTTCATTTATATAAATGAAATTAATTTTTTTACTTATGAAATACATGTTTATATTTTATTTCCCTTTACATTAAATTAAATATTATAAATGGTCATTATCACATCCAAGTGGCTTCATGGGGTCCATAATACGACCAAAGGATGCTTATGGACCAAAATACCTCATCCAATAAGATTAGGACACATGTTAGGATTGATTTATATAATTATATCATTAATTTTTACAATTATTTACATGATTTACCCTTTAACCATGGTAAATAAAATCAATTACTTATGTTACTATTCATAATGTTAAAAAATAAAATATACAAATTTAAATAATTTTAAACCTATATTTACAAATATGGAATCCAGTTATACAATTTCAAAACATATAATTAGAACTAATTAATTTATAATTAATTCTTGTTGTCCAAATTAGAAAAGAGTTTTTTAAGAAGAAAAAACTCAAGAAAGATTATCATGTGTTTATATCTAATTTAAATGTGAAATTACATCCAATGAACATAATTGGATTAAATGATAAAATAATAATCTAATTACACTTTAATTCAAAGTTAATGGACAATATACTTATATAAATAAATATGATGAAATGTCAATTTTGAATTAAAAATATGTATTTTTCATTATTGGTAGAAATATGGATTTTAACAAAAAAATAAAAAAAATGTCAAATAAAGTAAAAATTTTTATCATTCTTATAAAGAATAATGTTTTTTTCAAATAAAATATATAAAAGTGACAGAATATATTTTTAAAAAAAGTATTCACCATTAAATGCTGATAAAATGATCTTTTAAAAATATTAGTGTATTTTTTGCTTAAAATTTTATTCATTCATATTTTAAACCACTAAAATTCATTGGGTAAATTTTACAAAAATTAAATAATATTTATAATCATAATATATTTATTACTTTTCATTCATTATAATACAATGTGTAGGTTTTAACTACCATTTAAAATAATAATATTATTGTGGTACTATTTTTCGGTATAACTCAGTGTAGTGTGAAATATAATATTTAGGAGAAATTTTTGTTGTGTGATGTATACAATATCATATATAGTGTTCCCTTATAACCAAAATTAATAGTAAATTCAAAAATATTAATAAATATGAATAATTATTATTCTATAAATACGTAGGATTTTACATATTTCCTACATTTTCAAGATTACGTCCTCACAATTTTAAAATTGAGCTTGGAAAAATCATTTAAAACCCCACAACAGAAAAAGTGTCAACAATTTTTTCCCATTAAAAGAAATATAGAAAAGTAAATTGGTCACCATATATAACACATATTATGATTCCATGCAGTAAAACATCAATATGGATGAAAGCATCTTGTTTTGATGGAAAGTGATATAAAACATGACTAGAAAAAAGATAAAAATCAAAAAACCATAAACTTGTGATGGGTTAAATGGTCTTTGATTTTACAGTAAAAAAATAAAATAGAATTTTATTTGGTTTATTATCTATTTTATAAAGACGATGGATTTATTTATGAGATTGATAAATAACAGTAGGAAACATAATTATATGATGTATTTTTATTTTATATGCACAATTTCATCCTCATAATATTCCTAGAATATGATATAAACCTCAAATAATATACTTACGCATATTATATCACACAAAAAAAAAGGATATCAATATATTAAAACTGATTTCCAATAGTAAACGCATACTTCCACATAAAAAAATACATACATAATAATAACCCAAAAAACATTACATAGAAAGGTCCTTAATAACTTTTTATGACATCCTATAAAACCACATACGGTGTGTCTAAAAACATGAAATTACGGTTAACCTTTATAAAATACTAGGCTCTCTTGAGCATTGATCACTACCCCAGATATATGAATATCAACTGTAGCAGGAGAAAAATATTTTCCCAAAAGTTTTTGTTTCTAATTATTCTAAATTCCACAATGTATATTTAACTTCGGACACTTTTTTTATAATGGACCAACTCATTTCAGCTGAAGCATCTTACTATAGACTGGTTATCTATTATATCATTGTAGAACTGTTCTGTAACATTTTCTTTGTAGTCATAAACCTTTTGACCAAACTTACCATGCTTGTAACACTTTCCATATACTGATTTACATTCCCAAAAATGTATTTTACCACGCATGGAATAGGTTTTGGGCTTACCTATATATTTCATTTTTTGTTTCTTCTCAATTTCTTGACACCTAGACCATTTCTTATTCTTATCAACCCCTAGAGAATAAGATTCCACATAATCCATTTCAATATTCAGAGCATAATGAACTCCCTTTTCATAACTATTAAAACCTTGGAAAGCCAAATCCCTTTGTATTCCCTGCTTCAATGTTGAGTAAAATCTATTAATTTTCCTATCAATGACTCAAATAAAATATGGAACATACCTGGCCAATCATATGATGTTTGCTTCATATGCGACAACTAAATCAACATCATTTTTATTTAAATCCCAGAACTGTTTCTCCATCCTATAGTGACAACTTTAGAGATATAATTCTCAAGGAAATTATCCTTAAATTATTGAAATTCCATTAAAGAATGATCATTTTACTCTCTCATATTCTTAACTAATTTCCACCAATGATCAAATTATCATTCAAAACATTAAAAGTAAAGAGTTTCATTTTGATGTTCTGAACATACCATGACTCCAAATATCTTCTCCATTGTATTGATACATTCTTCAGATAACACTATGTGAGATGATCCATTGAATGATTAGTGATGTAGCCATATAAAATATTCCACTAGAATTATATTATTCTATTATTTATTGGGATGATATCGTTAATGGATACCCCTATAATTTATTTCCTATGCAAATTGCTCTATCATTAGAACAAACTGTTTTGTTCCCATTATAAACCCTCCATGCTACTGATTTGAAAGGTTGTTTTCCTCCAAATTCCTTCCCATTATAGATGTCTTATATCCTTTGTTGAGAAAATTTTTAGTTATGCACAGTTTAGATGCATAAATAAGGTAATCATAAATTTATACATCATTTAAACTTAACCATAAAGTAAATTCCATTAATGGAAAACAATTAACACTACCCTAACTTCTAGTGTTATCTATACTGACAAATGATACAACCTATAAGGCCCCAGCCTTAAAAATAATATAATATTTAGTTATGTAATGAATTCGCATTGAGGTTTTTTTTCAATATTAGATATTTAGAGAATTATGTCACAAATATTACATAACAAATAACATAGAAATAAAAAGAGAACACATAAAACAATATCTATTACATCCATAACATAAAAAGACTAAAAAGAAACATTTTTTCTTTTCATGTTAAATGATTATAAAAGTTCATTGATTCCACACATGACTATATTATCCTATAAATCCCATAAAAACATTTAAAATCTTGGTATGAGCACAAAAATCATACTATGGTACAAAAAATGAATGAAAAACAATTAGTTCAGTAAATACTTAATAACCTATTCAATGTTTTTTTAGGGGATGAAAAAAACATTTTCACTTGTATAACACTAATGCTTTGTGCTCAATTAAAAACACTAAAACCAATATTAATAAATTAAAACACTTTTTGGTGACATAGAGAATCATATACATAAAAAACAATTCAAATATCAATGAATTGGAATAACTATATGGTTGAAATATAAATTGTCGATCTATTAAAGGAATTACCCTTCATATAATCTATATTTTGTATCAACAGTGAGCTATAATTGCGACCAACCCTATTTATATGTTGTTTTATCCTCAACCATGAGGAATAATGTGTCACAAAATTTCGTATAATCTATATTGGGCATACTCGTGAGATATAATGGTCAATAACCCTTTGAATAAGCTATATCAGGATCACCCATTTCATATAATGCTAATGTACCATTTCATGAATAAAACACACTCCTCACAAAACCCCTTTTTTGAAAGCTTCTTCTATTCCCATATGAAAACAATTCCAAATGAAAATAATATTTTCATTTCAGAACCCATTATCAATACCCAGATACCCAAATAAAGGAATGAAGGATTTATTTTAATTATAAATGATATTATGGATTATAGATGAAGCCTAATATCAAATAATTATTATGTAATCACAGACGTTGTTGTCATTTTATATGTTTAGAAAACTATTTTTTTCATTTTGTAATGAATGTAAAATTCTTCAAGAAATATATTTGTTTTGGAAATATTGAATGAAATTCATGATTGGCATAAAATTTATAATATATTCCTTTTATATCCATATAAATATAAATGTATATTAGTTTATAATTAACCTTATTGTGGATAAATTATGGTTATGAAATATTATTTTGGCAGCATATTAACCTTGTAAAATAATAATTGTGCATATTATCATGAAATTCCTCAATGAAAGGAAATTGAGACAAAGTCCATTACATTTAGTCTGACAAGTCTCATTCATTCAATAAATTCCTAAATAATAAACATAGATTAATTTTTACTTACATTAGAACATTTTTAAGTTTAATATTTTATTATATATATCTTATTATTATGTTATAGATATTATTTAATTATTTGGTTCATATTAGATGTTTTTTTTATGTTCTGTATTTGAGTAAAAAATAAAATTGTTATGATAGCAATTATCCAAGCGGTCATAAGTGAATAATCTCTAGAATATTATTAATGATATAAATATCATAAATATCAAGTTTATATGTATATTAGAATATTCCATAACATTTGGAGATAAGAAATGAAGTGCACCGTTCATGGAGACGGTAGGTCGTACATACGCATGAATGCTACATTCATTTCATTTTTATATTAAAAGAATGAAAAAATGTAAACATATGTATTAAAATTAGAGTAATATATATATATATATTATTTATGTTACATAAGTTACTTAACTCCATTCTTTATAAGATCCATGTTTGGAATGAACGAGTCTTATCACTTTAATTGGGCGGTAGTCCACAATTCTTCAAATGAAATTATTGTATTTACACATTATAGAAATAGTAAGTTAATTATATAAATAAAAAAATAATATAGTATATATAAATATAATAAATATCATATATAAATATAGTTACATCATATTGTCCATCATGAGAGCTGGTAGTAGAAAAATGAACTATCATTATTTTGTGAGGCAGCAACTCTCCATACCCAGAAACAATATAATAAAATCCATTTGATGGATGTGTGTTTAAATGTAGTTATATTCCTTGTAAAATCCAATTTATTTAGGATTATTTTGTTTTTATTAAATTATATAAAAATAATATCATAGGGAGTGGAATGTGAAAATAAAGAAAAGGAGCTTGAGAGAAGAAGATGCCTCTAAAATGAGAAAATAATTTTGATTTGAGCCAATAGGCTTTCTTTAATTTTCATCTTTCCATAGTAATGATTATAGGAGGAATTTAGAGATGTTGGGATCCTATTTGAGAATAATTTGGATAATCTAATTGTATTTAGTGGTTTTGTATGGGGGTGTAGGTGTTGTTCTTTTATAAGAGGAAGGAGGGGCACTTTAGGAAAGTCATGATATATTATTTTATTATAAATTTATATTCAAATTATAGTACTTAAAAAGTGAAATATTTAGAGAATAAGATGACGATGGGTCTAAATACACTCAACCAATATATTATATAAAATTTTATTTTACAAAATTAACAATATCATATAGTATTAACACTTAGTTATAAACATTAACTCTTACCATATCTTCTTGTATTTTCATAATATATGGTTAATATAGTTACAATAAAATGCCCCGAGAACCACAAGTGGATCATTAATAAAATATTTAACATTATAGAAGTTATTTTTCTCAATTATAGATTTGTATTACTCTTAAATCATTTAATTAAATAGTATTTGTTTTAATAACTAATTTTTGTCAATTTTGACATAAGTGAAGAAATTGATTCCTTCAAAACAAAGAACGTAAATCTTCTTTCAAAAGTCAGTGTCATCAAAAAAATAATGGATTGCATTAATATTTTCAAATTAAATTTATTTAAATATTTATAATATAATTTAATTTATCTTTTCATTAATAAGGTAATCGATGCACCATTATTGGGTCAGAAATATTTTTTTATGTGATGTCTAAAAATAATTACTAAAATAAAATGATGTAATTAATCATTTTATATTTTTCTTAACAATTTATATAAAATTCGATCATTTATATAAACAAAATTAAAATTCTTTTATTTAGACGATACTAGTTTATGTTTTATTTCCCTTTTCTTTGAACTAAATATTATAAAAGTTCATTATCACACCCATGTGGCTCTATAGAGACCTAAATCTGACCCACAGATTCTCATTGTCGGAAATATCTCATCTAATATGATTTTCACATGTGTTATGGTGGTTTTATATTATTATAATATTATTTTTTTTACCCTTACATACATGATTTTCTCATTAACCATGGTGACTAAAAATAATTACAGAAATTACTATTCGTAATGTCCCAAAATAAAAGGTACATATTTACATTAATTGGAACATATGATTAAAAATATTTAATCCACCTTTCCAAATTTAAAACATAGAATTTGTATAAATTAATATAAATTTAAATTCTATTCTCAAACCAAAAAATGTGTTTTCGAGAAATAAAAACAATTAAAAGATTGTCATGTATTTATGTCCAATTGAAATGTAAAATTATTCCTACAAACATAATTTGATTAAATAATAATAATATAATACAATTACATTTTGAAACCAATTAAATATAAAATATATCTATAATTAATCTTAAATGAAAATTAGTTTTTGAATTAAGATGTTGTATTTTATCACTATTCATAAAAGTATTGATTTTTATTTTCTGAAAATACAAAAAATTCAACATAAGTGAATTTTTATGTTCCAAAATTAAAGAATAAGTTTATTTTATCAAATATTATGTATAAACGTTACTAATACAATTTTTTAAATAAAATTATCTATCAAAAGGAGCTAAAACAACCTTTTAAAAATATAATTGTTTATGCTTAAAATTGGTTTCTTTCATATTCTAGGCCTCTAAAATTCATTGGATAAATGTAAAAACATTTAAAAAATATCAAAATTATTATATAGTTATTTATTTTCATTCCATAAAATACAAAATCTTGGCATTACATTCCATATAAAATAATATTAATAATATTGTATTATTTTTCTGTATAACTAAGCGTTATGTGCAATGAAAGAATTTGGATAAACCTGTTTCTTCATAATAGGAATGATTTAATAAATAGTGTCCCCATAAAACTAAAAATATTGTTAAATTATAAAATATTAGTATATATTAAAATGTATTATTCTATAAATACTTTGGATATTTCATTTTAATAAAAATTGATATTCGTCACTATTCAACCAAAAATTACTATTTTTAAACAATATCAAAAAGGTATAGTAAGAAATATTTGATATTATGAATCCAAATATTATATATTTTTATAATAGTAAATTAATCTATTTAAAAATTTAACTTTTAAATAAAAATAATTTATATATTTAAAATACAAGATAATAAAATAAAACTACTCATTATCGATTGAAGAATTAAATAATTGGACTTTAAAAACTGAACCAAATATTGATCAATAAAATTATTAATTTTAAATAATAATAGTGATGTATTTACAATATTATTAGGTGTTTAACATTAACTTGTGAAAAGTTATTTTGAATTAGACTATAAGAACTATCTCTGAATAATCGGTAAGTTAGTTCTTCTAATGGGGTAATCACTAAGACTACCCATAATGAACCATTTAATATACCAGTAACATTTAATCTTTTATAATAAACGTTATGGAATAAAAATAAATTTTTTAATGGCTAATAGTGTATGGATTAATTGAAATCGGAGAAAAAATAAACCTCACATTCAACTCTTGGGAGACCTCTTCACACAGAACATTCATCTTAAACATTACTACATTCTTAGTCACCACTATACATGAAGATACATGTGATAGAAGTTATATATAAATGATAAATAATTCGAAAAAAAACATATATAATATGAATATAAAAAAATTATGGGATCTCTTAAAAAAAATAACTACATTAACCTTCTCGCAATCAAATAATATCATTTTCTCTAAGATCATTTTCTCATGGAATAACACCATTGAAAACCAAAAGTAAAAATAATATGTTCAAGGAATATATATGATATAATAGGATCATAAAAAATATAATATAATTTTTCTCTATATTATTATCCAATTTACATGAGAAAAAAATAAAACATCTATAAAATCCTTGAAAAATGTGCCTAGTTGGGGATAGAAAATGATGTTCATAAGTGTGATAAATCTACTCATTATCTTGTAAATCTGAATGGAATAATAACATAATGGTGTAAACTATTCCAACTCTAAAAAAATTTATGGTACATCCAGCACTCAAATCAACAACTTATGGTATCTCAATCACATGTCAATCATAGATAAACATTGAAACCCCCATAACTAATGAAAGAAATAATCCATATTTGGAACCAAATACAAGTAATTGAAAATTTAATTAAACATCCAATAATCTGAAAAAATGACAATGATATTATAATTCATTGAGAATAAAATAAAATATCCAAAACTATACATTTTCAAATGAATAAATCCCTTCACATCATGGTTCGAAAACAACACCTTCTACCCACTCAAACCATACGTTTTCATATGATCCTAAGAAATTATTTTTGGATCCATATTCAGTACGATATAAACCATATAATAAAAACCAATTTTATAATTGATTCATTATAATTTAATGAAAAATCTATCATGAAATCAATCAATAAGTAAGGGAAAACTAGTAACAACAGTAATATGATCCACTGTATTATTTATAAAAAGCACTACCACTATAATAACATCAATCTGACAAATGTATGGTCATGATATTCTAGGATCGATATTATAATCTACTATAAGATTATACCTCTCTCCATTAATGGTGTTAAAAAATTATTCATTTAAAAATCATTTTGATCTTGAATGAACATCAAATAATGCATCCAAAATTGGATGTAAAAACTATTTATATGTAGAACACTAGAATACAATATATGTTGATATCCCAAAATTTCAATAAAATTTATTCAGAACCACTAAGAATTTTCCAAAATACAATCAAGAGGTATCACGTATCCACATAAATGTGGATAACTACATAGCCAAAAAACGAGAGATAGCTTAGTCACAAATAAAAAAATGAGACTCCCATGTATCGACCAAAAAAATGACAACCATCAATAAATCAAAAATAATATACATTTAACAGTTGAGGGAGCATTTAATATAAGGAACACAAGATAGTACAAGGAATATAAAATACGTACATCTCAAACCTGACCATATTCACTGTGATCCATACCTCTCTAAGGTAACATCACCTTGTAGAATCTATGATTACTTCTACCCATGTAAATATCAGTCATATCCATGTCGAAAACTCCATATTAGGATCATAATATGATTCTGATCTACCCTTTATCTTTTCCTTCATTAATTTTTCAACAACGAGACAATTTGTTTATCCAACTAATACATGCTTATGAATAATCTCTATATATTTCTTATCCAACCACATGAATGCAACTCTTTTGTATACCTCCAACATGATCTTCATGAATTCTTATTCAAAATTAACTAATACTATTTTAGATAAATTCCACCTAGTAGAAGTAGAAATAATAACATTCCATTTATAAACTATATTACTCGTCCCCTTTAATATCTCATTAGATATCATCTTCTTAACCCATGAATAAGAACTCATAACTTTACTAAATTGCCGACCACCTAGGTCACTATATACTATATGAATACTGAATGCATAATTTTAAAATTTTATAATATCAATAGAGAGATCCATGGAAACCACATACTATTATGATGATAATTAGAACATAATTAATTGTAATTTTACCTATAGTTGATGATAAATCTAAAATATATAAGACTTCATGGAATCATTTCCAGCAAACAACATTGAAAAGTTTAATAGTGAATAAATAGTGTTTCTATATTTTTTCACTGATATAATGTACTACTCATTCTCCCTAAAAGCATGTACCTCATTCATATTTAAAATTTTAGGGATGAATAAATTAAAAAAATTGTCCTTGAAGGACACCCATTATAGGAACTCATGCCTTTTGAACCGTACCATGACACCCTACTAACTCATTTAGTGTTTATAATCTTCATAGATTTCCAGCAACACATACCAGTCATTAGGAATATCTAACTACAGAAATATACTAACAATTAACCCAATACAAATATGAGTATCTTGATGAAGATCAATATCCTGGAGGGACAGAGATTAATACATATAAAAATTTAACTAATGTATAATATATTAGGTCAAACCTAATGTGAACCACCTCATAACACTAATACTGCATGCAAATACACTAGAAGAATCTGTTATTCTATTTTAGCTGCTGATATATCATTGGGGGAATCATCAACCCATCCATTGTAAACATATTTATGTATAAAAAGTGTATTCATCACATTTTAAACATGCTAAATCAACTTCCTAGGTGGAAACCAAGGAACTCAATGTGGAAATAATTTCAAAAAAATGCAGAACACAGACTCATGAAATCCATTAAGAATTGTAGAATAATTATCAATTTACAGGATCAAATACCTATTGTAACGTCCCGGACCCGGGTGCCATGCAACGAGTGCCCCGAAGCTGGTTCACCACAAGACCTCAAGCGCATTTCCCCAAACGCCAGAGGCTACCGACTAGCAGCAAGGGCCCAGGTTTGATAGTGGGGAAAAAATTCCCTCATTTGTCCAAGTGTAGCACAGCAGAAAAACAAATAAACATACAACGACAATGGAAGAAGTAAACATACACAAGAGAAATAAACTACAGCAATGGATATAACCAACATCATAGAAGTGATGATACAACATGTTTCATGTTCTAAGAATACATCCAGAACATGTTTTACATCAATATAGTACAACAAAATACAGAGTACAACAAAACAAGTAAAATAGCTAGCAGCGGCATCGTGAGCCTAGGCTCGGTCCCATGCCCTCCTACTCCTCAAAAATAGTCAAGTACCTGTATAGGGACTCTTTCCCTTATATACACCTGCAGAAACATAATCTGTTTGGGCCGAAAAGCATGACCCAAACTGGGTGTGAGAAATATATCTTAGTAGGCACCCACCAAAGGCTCTTTCCCAACTGCGTGTAAGCATGCCACAATAGTGTGCAATAGTGAAATGCAATAAAGTAAGCAGTTCTCAAAAGTCACTAATTACTAGTTATATTGCCATTTTTTATTCATTTAATTCATTAAATATTAGAAATCACCACAGTGAATTTCTACGTAAATAGTCCACGTCCTTAGACAATAAAAACCTTACCCTCAGGTATGCAGAACCCAACCCGCAGGTAATTTCCCTCAAGCGTAATAGAATTTTTCCCTCAGGCGTAGGTATTTTCTCCCTAAAGCACAGAGTCTATGGACCTCAGGCATGGAAGTAGTTTCCATCAGGCCGAAATAACTACATCCCTCAGGCTAAATAGTGCAGTGCCCACATGCTAATCACAACAACGCCCTCAGGATAAACAGGTAACCGGGCCATGCCCAACATATCAAAATGCAGTAAAAAATCAATTCCTCTCAAGGAAATTCTACAATTACTACATTAATGGCATACCCTCGGGTATCCTGGCAAAATGGCTAAATAGTGAAAAACACCCCAGGGGTGGTTACAGATCCACGCAACGATCCCAACTAGCATTTTATTATCACAATTTAATCACCTATATAATTATCGACATTAAATATAGCAGTGGCCTCATCCAAACGATACCCCAACATGGGTTCATGGCACGAAAACAGACAAAAACACACAACAGTTGGAAAATAAACACAAGGCCACCTACCTTATACGCCAACGAACGCTATACCTGAACGCCGACTCCAGAAACTCCCAAGAACGGCGTAGATATGACGAAGAACAAAACCCATTCAAACGTAAATAACTGCTATTCGTGAAAGAATTGGTAAGAAAAGTACCAGGAGAGGAGAGGGCTTACCCGTGCGGTTCCAACGAGATCATCCAAGGTAGAAACCGATTCCAGACGAACACCTGGTGGATCATCAAAGGTCCGACCTACTCCTTTGGCTCCAAATCAGCTCATGTGTCTCCTCTGCCAAATGAGGAGGCTACTACCTTTTTAAGCCGAAAAAACAAAGTACACGGCGCGTAATTCTTTCATTTAACTGTTCATTTGGCGGCACCACCGCAATGTTCATCTATCGACAAGATTACATGGCATGTACTTTCGAGTACACGGCATGTACTATCGCCCATCTGGTGGCTGCTCCACCACCTTACTGTTGAATCCTATCGACTGACTACACGATGTGTAAGGTACCAGTACACGGTGTGCAGTCAGTTCCAACACCCTTTGTCACTAACAAGACTACACAGCCCGTGTACCCATTCCACACGACCAAAAGTACAAGGCGTGTGGAAAAGTACATGTCATGTAGTTCCAAAAATTAGGAATTTTCCCCATTTTCCATATTTTCTCAAAAACACTTAAAGAAAAGGAAAAAGAAGAAGCTCATATCTCAAAATAAGAACTAGGTTATTACAAACTTCCCACCTTATAGTAATTCGTCCCCGAATTGCCCTTCCCAGGGTGGTGAAGAATAAGATCAAAATAGCTCTGGCCACTGAGCATGAACGTCATCCTCCCGCTCCCAAGTCTCGTCCTCCACTCAGCCATGCTACCATAGCACCCGTACGAGAGGTACTGACCAGCCTCGGAGAACCTTCGTGCTCCTGTCTACTATAAGAATCAGATTGTCTTCAAAGGATGCATCATGCTGAAGCTCAACTTCCTCAAGCTGAACTGTGTGAGATGGGTCTGAATGGTAGCGACACAATTGAGACACGAGGAAGACGTCGTGAATGGCTTGGTACTGCTGCGGTAACTGCAACCGATAGGCAACCTGCCCGACTCTCTCAATAATCTCAAACGGTACCACATACCTCAGTGGAGGCTTACCCTATCTTCTGATCCACTTCTGTCCCAGCCTCGGTGAAACACGCAAGAAAACCTGATCCCTGACCATAATCTCCAAAGGTCGACTACGGCGATCTGTATAAGAATTTTGACGAGACTGCGTGGTAGCCATCCGCTTCTGAATCAACTGGACCTACTCAGATGTCTCCTATAAGAGTTGTGGCCCCAATAAAGCTGCCTCACATACCTCTAACTAGCACAAATGTAATCTGCATGGGCTACCATATAAAGCCTCGTATGGTTCCATCTCAATATTTTCCTGAAAACTATTGTTATAGGCAAACTAGACTAAGGGTATATGCTTCTCCCAAAAGCCCCCAAAGTCTAGGACGCATGCGCGCAGCATGTCCTCTAGAACCTCTATCATCCGCTCTGACTGGCCATCTGTCTGAGGGTAGTATGTTGTGCTCAGAAGTATCTGTGTACCCAACGCCCTATGAAAACTCTTCCAGAATAGAGATGTAAAGCGGGTGTCCCTATCTGAAATGATAAAACGAGGGAACCCATGGAGATGTATGATCTCTGGGACATACAACCTTCGGATCTCGTCAACACCGAAGGTCTCATTGATCGGCATGAAGTGAGCTACCTTCGTGAGCCTATCCACAACAACACATAGGGCGCCATTGCCTCGAGGTGACCTCTACAATCCCTTCACAACATCCATTGTGACATCATCCCATTTACACTTTAGAATTGGCAACTTCTATAACTGCCCAGCTGGCCTCTGGTGCTCTGCCTTCACCTGCTGACAGGTGGAACACCTCGTAACAAAACCAGTGATCACTCTCTTCTTACCCGGCCACTAGTACTGACGTCTCAAGTTAATGTACATCTTGGTAACCCTTGGATGAACTGCCCAAGCTCAAGCATGAAACTCCCACATCATCTCCTCACGTATATCCCCTGGAACTCATACTCGTCCATGGAAATGCAAAACCTCATCATCGCCTATCTTCCAATCAGGAGAAGGGTCCTCACTTACCACCGACTCCCGTAGAACAAGGACTTTCGAATCAGATAGCTTCCTCATCCTCACTCTGTCCAGGATGGTAGAAGTCACAGCTAAAGAAGAAAGATAAGTATGTACCTGACTATCATGCACCGCCAAATGCTTCTCAGAGAACAAGGCCATGAGCTGCCACTCACCACTGGCCTCCTGCACTGCCTATATCTGAGTCTTCCTGCTTAGTGCATCGGCTACTAAATTACCCTTACCAGGTGTATAGGCAAGCTCGAAATCAAAGGACTTTAGGTACTAAACCCACCTTCTCTGCCTCAGATTCAGGTCACGCTGAGTAAAGATATACTTCAGGCTTTTATGGTCGGGGAAAACCAAAAAATGCTCTCCCAACAGATAATGTATCCAACAGCGCAACACATGAACTGCAGCCAACTCGAGATCATGCGTCGGGTAATTCCTCTCATGTGGCCTCAACTGCAGAGACCCATACACAACAACTCGGTCACCCAACATCAAAATGGCTCCCATCCCAATCCCTGATGCATCACAGTAAAAAATATAGCTCTTCCCTTGCTCTGGGAGTATCAGGATCGGTGTTGATGTCAACCTTCCTTTCAGTTCCTGAAAAGCTGCCATACAAGCTTCTGACCAAAAAAAACTTCACCCCCTTCGTAGCCAGACCCTTGAATGGTGCTGCTATGTTGGAGAAGTTCTGTATTAAGCATCTGTAGTAACCATACAACCCTATGAAACTCTATATCTCAAACACGTTCTTAGGATGCTCCCAGGAAACTACCGCTCTCACCTTCTCTGGGTCTACTGCATCTCCTGCCTCTGAGATAATTTGACCTAGGAAATGAATCTGGTCGATCCAAATGTGGCACATCGAGAGCTTAGCATATAGTCGATGATCCCTCAGTGTACTCAATACAATCTCAAGATGGGTGGCATGGTCATTTCGAGTGTGAGAGTACACCAAGATGTCATCCACGAATTCTACAAGAAAATAATCAAGATACTGATGAAACACCCGATTCATCAGCGCCATAAAAACTGCTGGCACGTTCGTGAGTCCGAACGGCATAACCAAGTACTCGTACAGACTATACCTACTCCGAAAAGCTATTAGCGGTATATCTGATGGTCTCACACGCAGTTGATGATATTAGGATCTCAAGTCAATCATCGAGAACACTCGTGCTCCACGAGGTTGATCAAACATGCCATCTATCATTGGCAAGGGTTATCGGTTCTTAACCATCAACTGGTTCAGCTTCCGATAATCCACGCAAAGTCTGAGGATACCATCTACCTGGTTCACAAAAATTACTAGATAACCCCATGGATAAGTACTGGGTATGATAAAACCCTTCACATGTAGCTCCTCTAACTGCCTCTTGAGCTCCTACAACTCAGGCGTGGCCATCCTATAAGGAGGAATGGACACTGGTGCTTCTCCTAGAACAATCTCGATAAAGAAATCCACCTCACGCATTAGAGGTAGACCTAAAAGGTCATCCGAGAAGACATCCCTGAAATGATCAACCACTGGAATGAAATCCGCCTGACAAGTCCCCTGATCATCCACATATAAGCTCGCAATCTCGGCTGTGACTCCACTTCGCCCATGATGATCTTGTCTAGCTCGACTCTACTGAACATCCCCTTCGCCCTTGTATAGAATCTCTCCACCCTATGATGACGGGAAACTCACCATGTGACGATAGCAGTCTACAAAGGCTCGAAAGGGAACCAACCAGTCCATCCCATGAATGCCATCATAGCTCATCATCTCTATGACATAGAGGTTCCAAAGGAAGTGACACCCTCCAACCTCAAGGGGGGACTCCTTAAACTGACGCACACTAGCCGTCCTAGTCCCCAACGGAGTGTATAGCGTCATGATATTGGAAGAAGTAGAAACACAGAGCCCAAAGATCTCCACAATGGGTACAAATATGAAACTATGCATAGCACCTGTATCAAAAAGCACTGAAGATAAGACAGAAGAAACTAGAATAGTACCTCTAACTGTAGAAGGTTTGGGATTCTGCTCCTGCTGGGTCTGTTGCACTGCATATGCATGCCCAGTGCCACGACCCTGCGACATAGCCTGGCTACCCCGAGCTATCCCGCCCTGCTGCCTCTGCGATCCTGGTGTCTGGATACAATGAACATGACCACCATCAATGCATGCATGCCCTGACGTATTCCAGTTCCCAGACTAGTAAGAAGCCACTGGTCCTGCTCCCGTATGCAGAGTCTGCACAGAACCCATCTCACTAGCCACTGGTTGAAACTCCCTGCAAAATCGTTGCAGATGACCCATCTTACCACATGATCAGCTCTCTACTGGGTCTTGTGGACAATGTGGTCTCTTGTGCCCCTCTCTACCACACTGGTAGCACCTGATAGGTCCACATGAAGAAGCTTCATGGCTGGTACTGCCGCCCTGAGAGAAGTCCATCTGTCTGTTCCTCTTTCCAGTAGAAATAATACCAGTAACCAGTGTTGAACCGCCTTGGTCCACACAAATAGTTTCCCGCAGGTTCCTCTATGTAATCAGCACATGATTCACCATCTCGTGTAATTTAGGCAACCTGAAAACATTTACCATCGCTCAGATATCATACTGTAGACCATCCTCAAAACGTCGGGATCTCAACGTCTCATCACCCAGTAGCATGGGTGGAAAACGCTGAAGCTCCATAAAATGAGAAGAATAGTCCATCACCGACATAGCGCCCTGCTGCAGATTCATGAACTCTCGAGCTCTATCTTCCCTCAGTGTCTTGGGAAAGAAGATGTCATAAAAGAATTCCTGAAAATCCTCCCACGCCATATCTTTGTGATGCTCTGACTAGGTGGTAACATCTCACCACCTCTTGGAAGAATAACGCAGCATATAAGTCGCAAGCTTAACCCTCCACCTTGCAGGCTTCTCTAGATGCTTGAAAATAGTCTGCATCGATCCTAGCCAAGACTCCGTAGCCTGAGGTCCGCCATCCCTTGAAAATGTAGGCGGATGCTGACGCAGAATGATACCTTTCATCTCGGCCATAGATGTGGTAGCCTGCGGTGCTCCCTAAAAGGTCTGCATGAAACGCATAAGGCCTTCACAGAACTGTGCCTCCATGATTGTGTCATATATAACTGTTAGCCCCACATCTGGCTCCCCTGGAGGATCAACTGGTAGCCCATGGCCCACCATCTCCAGAGTATAATCTTCTCCACTCTCCTGGCGAAGAACTCGCGATCTTCTAGGCGGCATGAAACTACAAGGTCAAAAGCACGCCTCAGATTCATGATTATTATGACTGAAAGAGAAGGAACCACAAAGGGATCAAGAGGAAGAAGGTAGTTCAAAAATTGAAAAACAAGACTACATGGCGTGTACACTGACTACACGGAGTGTACTTGAATTCTCTTCCCCTTCCTGGGTCCTTCTACATGGCTAACCCACACAGATTTCGTCCAAAAAAAAACTACACGGCGTGTATAATATCTACACGGCGTGAACCGTGTTATTTTCCAACTGTCTGTGTCGTCTGGGACATGACTGACGAGTTGGCTTGACACTACACGGTGTGTTACACCCAAACACGGCGTGTACACCACCCTGTTTCCCAGCCACAGGGCTAACTCCACACGGTTTGTCCTCATACCAGACTACACGGCATGTCCCACAAGTACATGGCGTGTTCAGGGATAGGTGACACTGGCCCATGTTGTTAGTTAAATTTCTGAGTCCCCAGGTCACACTACACAGCGTGTCTATAATTGACACGTCGTGTTCTGTCAAGGAGTTCACTGACCCGTGTTGTTAGTTACATGTCCGGACTCCAGGTCAAATATACACAGCGTGTACAAAAAAACTACACTGCGTGTTTTACCCAATCCATTCCCTACCCCGTGTCGCCACCAACATTGTTTGTGACACGGGAAGAGACTACACAACATGTACTTAGGGTACACGACGTGTACTCAAAATGTTCATTTTTCTTCCCGAACAGAAGATCATACACAGTGTGTATAAAAATACTACATGGCGTGTATACTTGGTTTCCGGACAGTATGCCTCATAAACTTCCCCGGAACTCAGAAAATAGTGAATCTCACACCTAAGTGTCAAATTCCGACCCATGGGGGCCATACTTCCCACGAATCAACGTTTGACATCATACATGTGTTATAACTAATAAATAGTAAATGATCCACCAAATTTCGGTCAATGGGGGCTCATACTCCCCAAAAACCAAGGTTTGGCATTCATTATATAAACAAGCTCAAAAAAATACCATATCATAAGGTAGGTTTTATCAGAGTAGCTATCACAACAGCATGTTATTCTAGCACAACAACTATCAAAACAACATGTAATTTCTAATGAACCTACATGGCATGGAAACTATGCATGGAATGTGATATCTAGAATGTGCCTATATGATGCATGAGACGGAATACCATCATCTCATCGGGTTGCAACTAAATAGAACCCATAAATAAAATATAAACTGCACAATCTCAAAGTGCGTCACCCAACGGCGAAAACATATCAACCATAAAATAGAAAAATCAAAATAATGAAAAATACGAGGTAGGCTGGATTTTTCTTGTACATTGGTTAGCTACACTTGGGCACAACTTATTAAAAACTATTGTTCCATCCTATCCCTGACTACGACTCCAAACAGTAAGTCAAAGAAAAGAAACTCATCTGATACCACTTTGTAACGTCCCGGACCTGGGTGCCACGCAATGGGTTCCCCAAAGCCGGTTCGCCAGAAGACCTCAAGCACATTTCCCCAAATGCCAGAGGCTGCCGAATAGCAGCGAGGGCCCAGGTTTGATAGGGGGAAACTATGCCGTCATTTTTCAAAGTGTAGAGCACCGAAAAAACAAATAAACATACAACTATATCGGAAGCAGTAAACAGACACAACTGAAATAAACTACAGCAGTGGATATAACCAACACTATAGAAGTGATGATGCTACACGTTTCATGTTCTATGAAAATAGCCAAATCATGTTATACATCAATGTAGTACAACAAAATACAGAGTACTTTAAAACAAGCAAAACAGCTAGCAGCGGAATCGCGAACCTAGGCTCAGTCTCATGCCCTCCGACTCCTCAACAACAGTCAAGTACATGTATAGGGACTCTTTCCCATATCTACACCTGCAAAAACGTAATCAGTTTGGGCCGAAAAGAATGACCCAAATAGGGTGTGAGAAATATATCTCAGTAGGCACCCACCAAAGGCCCGTGCCCAACTGCGTGTAAGGATGAAACAATAGCGTGTAGTAGTCAAATTCAATAATGTAAGCAGTACTCAAAAGACACTAATTACAAGTTATATTTCCATTTTATTATTCATTTAATTCATTAAATATTACAAATCACCACAGTGCATTTCTACGTAAATAGTCCACATCCTCAGACAAGAAAAATCCTACCCTCAGGTAAGCAGAACCCAACCCCCAGGTAATTTCCCTCAGGCATAATAGAATTTATCCCTCAGGAATATGTAGTGTCGCCCTCAGGCACAGAGTCTATGGCCCTCAGGCATGAAAGAAGTTGCCCTGAGGCCGAAATAACTACAGCCCTCGGGCTAAATAGTGCCGTTCCCACATGCTAATCACAACAACGCCCTTAGGATAAACAGGTAATCGGGCCATGCCAAACATATCAAAATACAGTAAACAAGAAATTTCTCTCAAGGAAATTCTACAATTACAAAATTAATGGTTTACCCTCGGGTATCCTAGCCAAACGGCTAAACAGTGAAACACACCCCAGGGGTGGTTCCGGATCCAGGCAACGATCCCAACCAGCAGTTTATTATCACAATTTAATCACCTATGTAATTCTAGGTATTAAATATAGCAACAGCCTCAGCCACATAACACCCCAACATGTGTTCGTGGCAAAAAAATGCACAAAAAGACACGGAAATTGGAAAATAAACACAAATCCACCTACATTATATGCCAACGAATTCTATACCCGAACATCGACTCTAGAAACGCCCATGAATTGCGTAGATCAGACGAAGAACAAAACCTATTCAAATGTAAATAACATCCCCTCGAGAAAGATTTGGTAAGAACGGTACCAGGAGAGGAGAGGGCTTACCTGTTCGATTCCAATGAGATCGTCAAAGGCATAAACCGATTTCAGACGAACACCTGGCGGATCATCAAAGGTCCGACCTCCACCATTGGCTCCAAATCGGCTCAACTGTCTCCTCTGCCAAATGAGGAGGCTACTGCCAATTTTAAGCCGAAACAACAAAGTATACGGCGTGTACATATGAGTACACGGCGTGTACATATGAGTACACGGCGTGTACTTCTTTCCTTTAACTATTTATTTGGAGGCACCACCGCATTGTTCATCTGTCGACAAGATTACACGACATGTACTCCCGAGTACACGGCGTGTACTATCGCCCAGCTGGTGGCTGCTCCACCGCCTTACTGTTGACGCATGCCAACTGACTACACAACGTGTAAGGTACCACTACATGACGTGTAGTCGGTTCCTACACCCCTCATCGCTGACAAGACTACACGACCCATGTACCCATTACACACGGCCAAAAGTACACGGTGTGTGGAAAAGTACAGGACGTGTAGTTCCAAAATTTAGGATTTTCCCCCATTTTCCATATTTTCTCAAAATCACTTATGGAAAAAGAAAAATAAGAAGTCTGTACCTCAAAATAAGAACTGGGTTCTGACACCTATAAAAATGAATGGAAGAATCCATAAGGTCTTACCATCAACAATTAGAGATTACTACCCATTTGTCACTAATGAAAAAAATAAGAATCCAAATAGACCTAGAAAATAGCAAAAACAAGTATATATATTATTATAACTTTATTGGAATAAATAAATTATATATAATCCGTTATGAATTTTAAAAATCATTAAAAATATTATTTTCATAATTTAATAAGTTCAATACCATAACTACCACAGGTAATTAATTAAATGACATGTAATTCGAGGAGAATGTCTAAGATGCAAAAGACATCAAAATAACCACCATAGAAGTAGAATAATCCCATAAACCAAAACCTAACAATATCAATTGGAGAATAACATAAAACTATAATAGACAAACAATGAAAATTATTCCCACAATTCTATAAACTCAAAATTTCTAAAATATATGTTATTTCCAATCATAAGAATAAGTTACCGTTCGAGTATCAATTATTATGTCCCCACTCTGACATATTTGTCGAAATATATAAAATAATAAGACCACTATGATTACATTTATTAAATATCCATACCTATTATTTTAGGAATATGATGATTTAGAGCATGGAATCTTGTGTTTTTCATCATATTAAAGAGGCTACCAATAAGAGGTACATAGCTAAGATAGGAATTATGGATACTATACACTTGATTTCATATAACCCTAGTTAATAAACAAATAGGTATAATAAATTTACAAATATCAAGAAAAATAAATACAGAATAACACAATAGATAACAACATCACCTGGAATGTTAGATGAGATAAAAAAGTAATATAACCATAAAAAAGGTTCCCAAAATTTGTTATATTAATGATATACAATTAACATGAAAATAATATAATATTTATGTAAAACAATAATACCTATATATGTCTTTTAAACACATAAAAACCCCCACAAAACACCACTTTCTCCACAACCCATCCCTAGTCTCTTTCCATTGGTTGGATCCCTGAAAATAAATAGTGTATGGCCAAAAGGATTCCTCTGAAGGATGTCATTAGTAAATCATAATAGGAATCCAACCAATAGTACATATTATTAGTGAAGAATATATATAATGGTTTATGAAGAAAGAAAAATAATTACATTGTAAACAAAAAAATTTATTGTTCCTTCATTCAAAAACCAAGCATCTTTGGTTCCCGAATATACATTCATATTATCGATGCCAAAATTATGAGTCATATTGAATAAAAGATACACCATATAACATTTTTCATACCGTCTCACTCAATTTATGACCCCATAAAAGAAAAAAATCCACAAACTCTATTCAATACTTGATTATTCTCTCCTTGATCGTGGGGGATCACTATCCAAAACTCAATCCACATTAATAGCCACACTTTTTCACTCATTATTTACCTCATATATTAACCAATTAGAACTTCTCATCAATAACACGAGACACAATTTTTTATAGATCATCATATTTATGTATAGGATTCACACATGTAGATGTCCTCGTATCGACAAAGCAATGCCATTTAACTACTATCATGATCATACCATATCACCCATGATAACACTACATAATATTATCTCCCACATTCCACTCACTCTTGATAGTTTCATAACCACACATATAAAAAAGTCATATAAAATTTATGAAGTGATATTATAAAGTATAATGACAGATAAAAAATTCCAACATGGAATGTTTGATGTATAAATACTCATGAAAATCATGATAGATGGACCTTTACTGATCCATTTTAGATAATCATGTCAATAATTTTGAAATATCATATTAATAGGTTACCCTATATTTATATATGCCAATAAATATCACTATTGGCCAAATAAACGTACATAGTAATCCTTACATTCAACAATATGATAAGTTTTTTATTCCCCACATTCTAATAAAATGTATACATAGTCCATCACGGATGGGGAAACAAAACAATACATAGCCACCGATTAATGTTGAAAAAATGAATAAATTCATATGAGCAACTCACACACACTTATGGAATCCAATCTATTCAATTACATATAAATTTTCTAAAAATATAATAATTTCCAAACTCATTCATAATGTTGAACACTTTTTATAATTCTATATTTGAAAAAATACATAATCATATCATGAACTAAAATCAACAACAGATCCTCACAGTTACTATTTTAGTTGGCATATAAGAATAAAATTAATGAAATAAGAATCTACTCAGAATATAGAGATATAAAAACTAGTAAAAAGCCATATGTTGAAGAAAAAAAATCAAATTATTGAGATGAGAGAGTGGAAGAGTTTAATAAAATATAATTTCTTAGTTTTAAATATATTTTAAAAATAATAATAATCATCATGATCATTATTATTGATTCATATAATATTAATGATTATTTATTTATACAATCTAAAGGATAAAAAATGAAAAAATAGCCATATGATATATGAACCAAATTAAACACACATTAGCCATTCACATGTTGGATATAGAAAAATGAACATGAAACTATGTGTTACATACCGTCGATTATTACTCATAAAAAATGATGTAAATGAATTAAAAATTTAAAAATCAATAAAGGATTATAGATATAAAATAAATTCCTCACAACTGGGTAATTTCTTTTACAATCATCAACCATTAGTACAACCAATATCCAAAAATAAATATAATGTGGTAAAGCACTAAGAAAGTAGAATGTATTGACCAAAATATATACTATGAAATAGGAATTATTCCATGAAATTTTAGTGGAAAATGAAAATATGGTTTTGCAAAACATATATAGGGAAAAAGTCATGTCGTTATAAATATGGTAAATAGAAATTTTTTAATTGAATATTGAGTCATTTAAAATATATTCACAAGAAAATTATCCAATATGAATACAAAACCCTTGTATTGGTAATTGGGGAATTTTAAAAATATAATTCACACATAAAAATTATCATTTCAAATTATTATATATAATTATATATGTTTTACAAATAAATAATATTAATATTTATATTATTATTATTATTATTAATTCATGATATGATGTATATATAAAATTTCAATGAAATATATTAATATTAATGCAATACTGAAATTAAAATTTAGAATAAAAATAGTTATATTTAATGATATTTATTAAAGTGTATGTATTATAAAAATAATATTTCTATTTCCAAGGAAATTATTTGTTATGTATTACAAATTTCATCAAATTATATTATATTGAATAATATTATAATATTATATATGAAATAACATATTATTATGTTTTAATATAGAATTTAAAATGAAATAATATTTGGAACAGTTATCATTCAAAAAATCCACTTTTCAATGAAATATGTTTTCATTTATATTTCATTTTTTCATTCAGAAGATAATTAAGATAATTAGAGATTTATAATTGAATTTTTATAACATGATTTATTATAATATAATTGAAATATATACCTATAATTATTATTTTGTGTTTTTCTAAACTAATTGTTGTTTTGGTAAGTATTACAGAATATAATTTTTACAATTTACATTAATTTTATGAAATTATTAGTATATTTGTATGAATTAAAAATTTATGAAAACTATTACCACGAAAAAATTGGTATTTTCTAACTCAAAGTAAAATATTAATAATATATTTCTGAAATGTATCCTAAAAATACAATTTTATAATTTAAGATAAATGTTTCCAAAAAAATTATTGTTAATTCATTATATATTAAATACGTTAAAATTATTTTTTATCACTTTTAAAAATTGAATAAAATAATATTGGTTTTAAGGTTGTATTTTTTGTTGAATATATTATATGATTATGACTATTTTATTTTAATTAATAATGGGGAAACTTCATAGGTAAAAAACTATTACCATGCTAAAAATGATATGTTATATATGAGTAAATATAGAAGTATGTGGAAAAAATGATTTCTTTAAGAAAGCTAATAAGGTATTATTCCAACAGTAATAATCTCATATATATTAATTAACAATTTTTGAGCCATTTATCTTTAGAATTCATTTCTATTAATTAACATTGTTGGGTATTTACAGAAAATGACACTAATTTTCACTTATAAAAGTTGATCTCATCTCCTCAGAGGACTAGTTACCAAACTCAATTAAATTGGATATAATTCATATTAATAATCTCATTATCATTCATAAAAAAGATAATGTGGTTTTGGTATCCTCAAAAGACTATTTTTCAATGGTTTAACCCCTTCACAAAAGTGATAACCCAAGTAGTGAGGTATATATATATATATTATTCGTAAATAATATTTTATTATGTGTATTCATTCATTATAATGTATCTTTTAACCATATCATAATAAAAAAATATGTATTTTTATTACACTAATATTATTAAAATTATTGATTATTCTTCAACAACCCTTCCATATTTCAAAGGATAAGGGAAATGGATATTTGTGTTACAATGGACTACCACATCAATAAAACCCCATGTTTGGTATTCCCTATACACTACAGACTACACAAACAAATACTCTATAATTGACAAGAACACCATTCGTTAACATGGTCTTCGGGTCCGACCCTGATAAGACGCACCGGTTTCCTAGTAGAAATGTTGTACAATACCTAGGGAAAAATCACATGCCCGAAGGGGTTAAAAATCTATTTATTATCCCCATAGGACAACACTTGTTCCTTCAAGTGTTATTTTTTCACATTCAGAAACACTCGAGTAATCTTTCTAGAAGGCCACACATCCTGATAAATATTTTTGGCCATGAATTAAAATATTTGGAGTTATATTAAGGTAGGATACGAAACAAAATGTAAATATTCTGACTTGAGTTATAAATTTTTTTCATTTAACCCTTTATAACTCTAGGGTGTTATAATTTATCACATCCCCATAGAGAACATAATCTTCATTGTGGGACCTATGTTTAAATCTAGGATGTGCCACAACATGTAAGTCTAGGTTACTCTTCTAATACCAATGTTACAACTCAGCACCCTATAACGGCACTAAAATCCATCCTTAACATGTCATTTAGATCATGGACCACCATGAACAACTAGTATTCTCACAGACATGTGGTCCCTTATGAGGACCCATAGATATTCCTCAATAGGTCATCATACTAATGAGATTAATTACAGTACAACACATGATCTTTATAGTGTGAATTTTACTTGCTCAATCAAACCCTAAAATACTTCTCATAATGTCACGAATCCTAATCAATACTATGGAGATATTTTTCGTAATAGAGGAGTTATAAATAGGTAGGATACGAAAAATAAATTTGATACTTTTTTGACATTAGTCAATTTATTTACCCATTTAAATATTTATCAATTTACATTGTTACATATATGGTTGTCCCACATTTGGAATGTAAATAATTAGTATAATATATATTAAATAGCTTCTATTGAAATTTATAATACATATTATACAATTATCTCACTCATTTGAAAGAAAAATTTTCAACCATGGATTCATGAGAAATAACAGTTCAATGGGACGATAAATTTCTATTTTTATTTAAATCACATCCTTACATAGATGGTAATGAAAAAGGGTTTAATGATTAAAAATTATGTGTATAACATAACTATAAATATAAATTATAATTTTGGGAAACTTTTAATGATATTAACAACAACATATTATCATTAATTCATTTGTTAAGACAATCATACAATAAAAAAATCACAAAACAATCCTACCTAATATTATTATATCTATTACTACAAATTTTAATTTCTTTTTGATAATTATATATCACAAAATTAAAAAAAAACTATATTAATAATATTTTATTATAAATACATTGAAACTAAATCAACTCAATATTATTAATTATCATATTATATACTTGTTTGGGTTGATTATATCATCTTCTAGAACAATGATATAAAATTATATCATGAATGATTATGACAAAATAATTATTAATATTATATGATAACAAAATATAAATAATTATTTTTATAGAAAATATAATTCAATATTAAAACTTTAATTTAGAAAACATAATTTATAGGTAAAAAATGTTACAACTAGAGATTTTGTGAATAATTGTTTTTACAAATTCATTTCATTATTTTGATATTTTTCATTTCATGAAACATTGAAATATTTTTATTTTATAAAACCATTCTATTTGGATTATGTTATATGAACAAAATTTTTAATCATAAACTACAGACACCATAAATTTTATCTTTTTTTACAAGGAACATCAGCATGGCATATGTTACACACAACACTTGGTTTATATTACACACATGATTGAGTATCATAAAAACAAATTTTTTTATATGTGATAATAAAAAACTAGCCCTTAAACATAGTGATGTTAATTGTAATAATAAAAGTAAAAATATTTTTATAATGGTTTTATAAAAATAGATAGTATTGATAAATAATGATAAAAGTTTACTTAAAGTCTTAATTTGGTTAAAAAAATATTTTCTAAACAGAACAACTTTTAATGTCTTTCTATTAACAATTATATAATTAATTTAATAAAAAATTAGAAATATAATTTTATAAGATAAACTTTATTTTTTGAATTTTCAATATCGAAAATATAATATTGTGAATTTGTGGGATTTTTCTGAGAGACTTCATTTTTGGATGAATGTTGATAAATATAGAATTGTTTTTCAAAACATCTTTTCTCTAAATTTATTTATAAATATAAATTATAATTTAATTTATTTTAAAAGATTAATTATATTAAAATTTTTAAAATAATCAAATGTGGGTCATTTGAATATATTTCACATTGAAATTGAATATAAAAACATATCAAACATTTGAAGGTTTTTATATTAAAACCCATCATTGTCGTCCCGATTACCAAATTGAATGTAAAATATTGTCTGATAGATTTTCGATTTCAATTTAGAAAAATGGAATCCATATTTTTAATAAGAATAATTTATAATTCATAATAATAAGATCTTATTTTTATAATAAAAATAATAATAAATGTAATTTATTATTAAATTTCCATGATTACTGTAAAATTAAACATAATATAGGACTAATAATTAATCATAATAGAACAAAAGACCATGGAACTTTTCAAAGATCAAGTGGATGTATCTATTTATACCATATACTCCCATTGATATAATTTATTCTAATATTGGATCCACATGACATGGAAAAAACATGGGTGAAATTTCTTCTTCCCAAATTAACAATAGTTTCACTCCTCCTCTAATATAAAATGACCTCCTCTTTTACCACTTCATCACACATATCAAAACACTTTGGATTGACCAATAATTTCTAAAATATCTCATAAACTCCCTTAATTATAAAAGATTTAGAATACAATGAAATAAACCCATGTAATACCTTCAGTGAAAACCAAAATGAGTTACACAAATAAGAGGTAACATTCTTCCTCATATTCTTTTATATTATTTCAATTCTACAAATACTAATATATTCTTATTTCATGATTTTAAAAAACTTATAATGCTCATTATACAATTATTTCTTTTATTTTATTGTTGTTACTGAAACTTACACACACATCCATCTACTTGGTAACAAACAAACATTTTATGGATATCATGAATTATCACCTCCCAAAACGATGATTGTTTGTTCTTCAATTACAACCTATGATGGTGGGAATTATAATGGAGTAAAATATTATAAATTATATTTATTATAATTATTTCATTTATTATTTCATTTTTATTATTTAATTATATTAAAAAATATATATTTATACATTCTATTTTGGGTAAATATGATAATTTTAATTGTGGAAGTGTGGACCACCACCCCATCAATGCGAATTGATTCATTCACACCCTACACGGACTGAATTAAGGATGATTTATGTGATATTATATGATATATATGATATAATAATGAAAATTTAAAGATTATATATATATATGTAAATTTATTTCATTTATTTACCATTATTCCATATGACTATTAAATGGAAACAACGTTTATGCGTATGTACAACTTACCATCTCCATGAAAAATGGATTCCATTTTTTAATTTTATATTCACTATATTATTATAATACATATGTAATAAATATTTATAATTTTAATATCTTGTTTCACATTATTTAAAACATAATATATGTATGAGGACCAAAGATGAAAGAAATTAAGACACATGCAATGAACAAAGTGGTTATTAACTGAACTGAAACCATAATATAGAATTGTTAACAACAGGGAAATATAAAGTAATAATAAAACCATATATGTTATTATATATAATAATATGGTTCTATGATATATTTAAAATAAATTATTATTTTTTATAAAGGAGGTTTATACAAACACATCGAGAGCCAAGACCCAATATAAGGGGATTTCATCTCACTTTTTATTTCTGTGAGATACATGATTTATTCACCACCAATTACTTTTGTATGGTGTGTATACTCACCATTTTTGTGTTAAATAATATATATACATACATTTTTGGGTATTTACATATCTATTATATGACCATTATTTTGTGGGGTTAATGTATCAAAATCCAACAAGTTGGTAAAATAATTTTGTCTCAATTTCCATTCTTTGAGACACATGCCATGTTATGAACCTATATTTTCAAATGAGGTGTATATACTAACTTTAAAATTTTAAACAATGAATATATTTATTCCCATGATATTTAATGCTTCATTTAATTAGAATTTTCTTATATGGTGAGTATGGTTGAATGTTATAAAGTGGTAAGAGTTCATTAAAACAAAGTCTTGAATTATTGAGATTGTTTAAGTTTATGATTAATTTTTAGAAATATTTTGATATATCCCAATAAATTTAATGATTTTTTATCGTATTTTTATTCGTAATATGTTAATGTATTAGTACGAATGTTTCACTATTTGGTACATAACATAGTCAAGAATGCATTTTTATAAAATCTCAACTTTACCATCTCTTTACTCAAAAATCTATGTTCCTTTGAACAATTTTTTATAAATTATATTTTCAAGAATATTAAAAAATTATAATATATTATTTTAAATGATTTTTCCAATTTTTTATTAGTTTACTTTTTTCAAAGTAATATTCTTCACTATTTTCAAACAAGTAAATATTTAACCATATACCATGGAAAAACAGAATGTCCTACATTACCATGTATGGCCTATATAGATTTACCCACCATCATGACTTACATTCCCTTGATGTATCCTTTACAAGGATAAAAGGTTCTTTTATGAAATAATTTTTTTCCAAATTTTAAATATTTATAATTTTTAAAGTGGATATAAATGAAATATGTTTTTTAAAAGAAAATTACGGTCATCAATGCATCGATTAAAGTTTTTCCATATTATTTTTAATGAAAATGGTTTTAAAAATGTTATTTGGTTTAAAATAATTATTTTTATTATTTTATATATTTATTTTAATATTTTAGAATTTTGGAAATAAAGATGTTTTTCAAGAATTTTTTCAAGCTTCATTCATATGTTTTCAGTTTAATGGTTTTAAAAAAAATCTTGATATCACTATAATTATTACAATTATTTTTGAAGGGATAATTTTTTCAAAAGAAATTTATGATTGGTTTATTTTTTAAGGGAAATATTTTTCAATGTTTTTTAAATGAAATAGTTTTCAAAACATTTTTAAATAATATTATAATAATTAAAGGACAATATTTTTACAAATGTTTTAATGCCCTATTTATATGTTTTCACATGAAAGGATTGTAAAATATTTTGAATGAATTATTTATAATATTCCTATTTTATTTTAATGAAATGTTTATTCATTAGGTATTATTTTTTAAAGAGATTTTTTGATAGAATAAATGATAATTTCATTAATAAATGTTTTCAAAATATAATTACCAATTATTCACCATAATTTATGACATATATTGATGTTACTCATTCACTTAAAAGAAATTATACATATGCATATGTTTTATTATTTCATGAATGGTTTATGTTTTGATGGAATGATTCTTATGATACATGTTTCTCTTCCATGGGTTATATGATTTTTAAACTCTATTACTTTATTGGTTTATGCCTTGATAAAATGATTTAGAAACCTATGGTTTTTCATATGTCCCAATATTATATGAAGATTATGAAACCCATTTAATTTCATGGTTAATGATATTATTGTTAATGAATTTGTTTTACATGTATGTATTATTTCATTATAACATTTGTGGGACCTATATATTCATCTAATGCAATGGGTAAAGATATATATCTCATTAGGTATACATGGATCAAATGGTAAATTATCATGGTTTAGTATTATTGGGTTATAATGAGAATTAAACTCAAATTATTATTAAAGGGATGGAATAATTATTGAAAATGGTTCAATAATACAGGGTTAGAACATGGTGTGATCATTTTTCAATAAAGGAAATTGTCCAATAAGATATCATCGGTAGTAATTCCTTGACTAATATAGAAATAATTATATATTCATATGTGTCTACCATAATTTTATGTTTCATTTTTAAGTTATGAATTCATGAATTATTTTATTTTTCCATTATGATTCATGTCTTATGAAATGCCATGATTTGTTCCATGATTCATGATTATGATCATTGATATAAACGATATGGTCTTATATTTTCATGATCAAGTCCTCATACCCTAATAATAATTATTATGCTTTTGTATCTACCATTTTTACCGTTATTGACTTTCTAATACCACACCTATTTTTTATTTCCATCCCCCTAATTATGAAGAATTTTATAATATTTGATGTGTTTAAGCATGGATATTGGAAATAATAACATAGTGGGAGATGATTTATCTTTTTTATGTACCCATATTTATTTTTTTATCTTTTCAAATGTACTATACTAGTGAAATATTTGGTCATTTGTTTGTTTAAATTTTTAAGTATTATGAAAATGATATTTAATGTTAATGTATACAAAAATAGGTTCATTAATGTTTTTATTATAGAACTGTTATAGTTGACCATTGGATGCATGGATGAGAAAAAAATAGTGAAAACCATAAACACATGCCTAATTATAAGTCTAAGGATAAAGAAAAGTGTATGAAAATGTACTAGAATTTTTAAAATAAGGTAGAGTAAGTGCTATGCTAAAAAAATATTTTTGACTGCATATTACATGTGGATACGGTTGGGGAAAATATTATCCTTTGAGTAACAACTCTAATAAGATGTTAAGATCCTGACATGGGGTAATACAGTACACTACAATAGTCTTTATTGGACACCTGTTGTGACACTCCCATGGATATGATTTGGGAATTCAGTAACTCTTCATAAATCATCATGAAGGATTTAAATATAATTTGGATATGAATATCCTAGGGTGTCAAACATTAAAAAATGTGTTATAATATAAATATTATATAAGTTATTATTTTCATGACAATGTGGTTTTCTTTTAAGATATGTAATGCACCCAATATGCTTGTGCTTTTAATCCATGGAGTGAACCTAAAGGAACTAGACTAACGATGAATGTAATGGATGATTTTTTATGATAATTTAAGTGGAAATCTCATTGGAGTGAATTATGTTTTGATAATTCGTAATTAATTTTTCACATAACCTGATTACCAAAATGTAGCTTCCCAAAATCTCATTCTCATTATGTAAAATAAATAAGGTGTTCCATTTGGATTTGGGTAATGGTGACTATAATAGAAATAATATTTACATTCCATTGTTTCATGAATGTGGAAATTATCACTAAATTGAATGTGTTAGATGAACAATTATATATTTTTACTATGGAAATAAAGGACAAAAATCAAGTGTATAAAAGGGAAAAATAAAGAAGTTGGTTAAGGAAATGGATGAGAATATTGGCCACACTAAGCCATAATAAAAGTTTAATTGTTTTATGTGTGGAATAAATGGTCATTATGAATCTCAATATCCCAAGAGTAAATGTCATAAAATAAAATCATCAAGGTGGTGAAAGTAATGATTATATTTCTACTGATTATGTGATTACATGTGAAATGTGAATAGAAAAATTTATTAAGTAATATGATGAGGTAGCCTTCACATGTCCTATGGATGAAGAGTAATAATCAGTGTTTTTATGTATTTTGGATTCCAGAATTATGTTATATTAATGGGGAAATAAATAAGGATTGTAAAGTTTATTTTTTTAGTAATTATTTAAAATATTATGTTGACTTTTTTCAATGGACTGGAGGAGTGATTTAATGATATGGTGATATTATTAATAATGGAATATCACACATATAATGTTATATATGTATATATTTTGTTGATTGGATACAAATATATAGAATATGAATATGTCAATTGGAAGACACTGATTACTATGGAACCATTAAATTATATATTGACATATAGTTTATTCTATCATGGATAAATTTAACAAATTCTTATATTTATGTAATTTATAGAATAATAAATCGAAAAAAGAAAGCATGAATGTTTTCGAAATGGATTATTGTTAATTTAGGTTGCCAACATGTTCTAAGAGTATTTACCATGAGGTTATTCAAATTTTTGGAATTTAAAGCCCAATAGTTACTTTGTAATATATGGGGGGTCAATGTTAATATGATTTCATGATATTATTAAAAATGTTTTGAATTTTCATCATTTAGAAGTGTTATAATTTAATAAATTCATGAAATGATTATATAAAACATTGGAGGAAGTATTTATGTATTTATATTTTATTGAAAACCATAGTTAAAAGACTATTTAATGTTTAACATTATTTCAAGTATTTCTATAATATTTATTTTGAAAATTATATTACTGTGTTTTTAGAAAAGGAAATCATTTACGTCGGGTGACAACCAATCATGTCTTGAAATTTCGTGGGTCTGGAACCCTTGACCAAAGGAACATACAGGTCTCACACCTACCACAGGACAAGGTATCTACTGGGCTAATGTATTATTATTTTTGATGAATAATTATTTATTATGGAACAATATTTTTGATTTTTATTTTTAGAGAATAATGTTTTAACCATATTTATTTTTATGTTTATTTATTGATAAATAGTTATAATTTTCATTAATTTATGTGCCTTAATATATGATAAATGTTTTCCTTAGTGAATTGGCCAACAAATTTCATTTCTGGATATCCATTTCATGAAGTAATTGAAGAATTAAAATTGATTTCAATCAAAACCAAAGAATCAAACAATGTTTATATAAATATATCAGGTATGTATATATTTTTATACTCTTAGTTTGTAATATAATTATTCCAATATAGGATAATGATAAAAAATTCATAATACATTAATTTTTTTGCAATTGATGTCATTATAAATATCCACAAATTTATGAATTAGAGGCCATAAAAATTCCTTTTAAAATTTAATTTTTTTATTATTTATTACCTCAATCAAACCCTATAAATATTTACATTTTTCAATAATTTAAAATCTTCACTCCCAACCTATGTTCTCTAATGTTGATACCTAGTTATTTATTACATTGGGTACCATTATGGTTCTAACATTCAATTTTTAAGGAAAGTGGTTTTATTTATTCTTACAATGTAGGTTTTTATGAATGAAACTTTCAAATATTAAATAGTTGATAACCTAGAAGAAATTTTAGGGTGAAATACATTTTATTTTTGGGGGTAGAATATAACACCCAGAAATTTTGTAAAATAATTTTTTTCAAATTGATTTATTCTCTTTGATATTTTTTACTTCAAGTGCCACTAAAAATATGTTATTTTATAAAATTATAAATTTTTCTTGAGTTATAAATAAGCAAGATAATCAAGCACTATTCACAACCGAAATTTTAGCTTCTTTTACACAGAAAATCAACATGGAGTATGTTACATGCAACACTAACTTCGCATATGTTACATGAAACTATATGTTTCTATGAAACATAATTATATTTTAAGTATATAATTATAACTGAAGGGTTAAATTTGTAATATGAATAGTAATAAATACTTATATAATATTTTTTAAAATGGGTTTATGTAAATAAAACATTTAGATAATGAAAGATATAATTTTTTATAATGTATTTATATGTTTTAAATTAATATTTTATCAAATGACCTTATTTTAATTCCATTCTAATAAATATAATAATATTATATTAAGACACATGTAGAAAATTAATTTGATAAAATAAACATAATTTTATATTTTAAAATGTCAAAAATTTATTCATTATGCCATAATGTTCTGTATCTTCTTGATGGATTCCCCAAACTATAATTGTGGACATATAAGTTCACAAAAACCTCTGCACTGATGAACATCAGCTTGGTTTCTCGGTTTATGAAGAGGTGGCCATCAGTGCATTCATTCGAATGTTTTATATTTAGTTCATGGATTTTACATTATAGGGTGACCATGGGTTTTCTTGATATCCGCCACATTCTTTTTCGGTTTGCTTCAGAGGAGGGAATCATCATTTCCTAGTAGAGTTCCCCACATAGCTTCAATAGATATTAGTTCTACCAATTAAGTTGGACATCTTATTTCCATATGAAGAGTGATTCTTCTATAGCTGTTATCTGGGTGAGCTTTCTTAATTTACCTTTACCATTTCAAAATAGTTCTTTCATTATGATTCATTGAAACCTCGTTTTTATATTTCAATGTTCCAAATAGTTGCACTGAATCTATATATCATACCTTCAATATGTAGGTTTGTGTGGAAATTCATGTGTCAAGTATACATTTCCTGTGTCTTTGGGTTACAATCGGTGAGGAGTACAGGAGAAAGAAACATGTGGTTTATGAAACTTCGATGGAATTATTCCCTACTATAAAATGGATGGGACACTCTATGGATTATTATCATTAGAGATTTCATTTCTCTAAAAGGAAGGTGTGTAGAGATAAAGGCATGGATTCAAAGGTCTTTGATGAGGTAGGCATATCAAAGAAGGTGTATATGGGTATGGAATGTAGAGGTTGGGGTGTAAACTCCTGTAAATTATAGAACAGTTTCGTCATGCCTCAGTTGAAGTAGATATGTAGGAGAAGTGGCCTATTATTGATTTGGTGGACACCAATATGTCATTGGAGGTTGGATCTGGTGGGGCTATGAGGAATAAGGAAATGATGTCTTTGGTTAATACAAAGGATTCAATAGTTTTTAAGTGTTTGATGAAGGATCTGGATGGTCTATCTAATTGAAATGAGCAAATCTCCATTGATAGTTTGACGGTGGTTGATGGAATGGTCCAGAATGATGTTTTTTAAGAAGAATTTCAAACAGATGTGGGATCAAATACTATAGAGAAGAGGGAAAGAAATAAGGTGGCTGTCATGGTTGCTTCTTATAATAAGGTGTAGTGTTCAGGTAAGGGTTATACAGGTAAGGGGAGGTAGGGACTAGCTAGTCAAGACAATGTTGGCAGGCCTGGGGGTTCTGTTTAAATGACCCCAACACCAATTCAACTGGGAAACATTTTTGAAGGTTTTGTAAAGGAATTTTTTAGTTTGGATCTTACTAATTTGCGTGATGAATATGGGAGACATGTGAATAAACCCAATGGAAATGATCCATGTCTTTTGGATGTTGATTATTCTTTTCCAAGGATTAGTTATCTTCTGAATTTGAAAATATGATGTTGGGTGTACCGATAATCTAGGTAAATTCTATCTCCTGGAAATTCTTATGGGAATTAGTCTCTGGATATCATAAATCTTTTTTCAATGATTCTATTTAAATTGGTGGAATCTATTGATCAGTTTGGGAGTTATACTAGATTGGGTTGAGTATGATTTTGGATTAACCATTATTTTTAATTTGATTTGGATAATAAGTGATAGGCAACATGAATTCTACATGGTTCTACATCTGATGGGGTTTAGAGCATCAAGTCTTCACCAGTGCATTAAATTCGGATGTGGTAGATTGAGATGGTGTGGCTATGCCATCAGTTCTGGGCCCATAAAAACCTATATGATATAGATTACTGATTGGTCAGGTATTGTTTAATGTTTTTCTTCACAATTTAGTTGATGGGGAGGTGCGGACCCTATAGTTTGGTTCTGGTATTTATTGATTTAATCCATTGTGATGCTTGTTATGGTGGTTTCTCACTTTTTCCTTAAATGGTCTTTGATAATGGAAAATTTAATTTTCAGTAAGTTATCAATAAACCCAATTTCAGTCATAGGAATAAATTAAAACTTAAATATTTTTATAAAAACATACCAAACTATAAAACTTTTTTACTTTTAAAAACTGCAATATTGTCCCGACAATGGGGTTCTATTCATATTAATGTATTAAATATTTATGATTGTAATTTGGAAAAATGGATTCCATATTTGGAATCAGAGTAATTCATAATTTCAAATAATGTCAACTTATTTTTTTTCAAAACATATTACTAAAAGTAATTAAAAATTGATAACAACAATTTAAAAAAAATTGTGCTTAATAAGGGACTAAAAATTAATATTAAGAGGTCCATACTAACTAAAAAATGTCTAAGATCCCATTTCTATATTTATTTTGACCCACTAATTTCTTCGATCAAATTTTATCTATTATTGGATCCACTTGACATGGGAGAAACTTGGGTGGAATTATTATTCCTTAAATTTACAAGAGTGTCACTCCTCCACTATTATAAATGGCCTCCTCTCCCCCAACTTCATCACACCCCTCAAGGAAATCTATATCGAAAAATATATAAATAAAATATAATATTATGTTTTTTATGAAAATTTTTATACCTAAACTTACACAAACATCCATATAATGGGATACAAATAAAATTTTTATATGTCTTGTTAAATGCCTCCTCACAAAATTATACTTTTTTGTTCATCCTATACCACCACTTGTGGAGATAATTATGAAGAAAAAAAATATCTATATATTATATTTATTATATTTATTATTACAATAAGATTTATTAATTCTTTTACAACATATATTTACACGATCCGTTTTTTGTAAATATGATAATTCAATTTTAGGAAGAGTGGACAACTTCCCCTCAAAGGGATATGATTCATTCACAAACTACCCATTATATATTAAGGATGGGTTTAGTAATATTAGATGATATATATGATATAAAATTATAATGTAATGATTATTTATATACATATATATATATTAATTTCATTTAATTACATTCTTTCAATATGATTAATACATGGAAACAATGTTCATCTGTTTGTATAGCCAACCATCTCTATGAACGTTGTATTCAATTTCATACTTTTCTATATTATGGATTGATTTAATACAAATATAGTTAAAATAAATTGTATTTATATAATTTTATAAATTGTTTAAATCATGATATAAGTATATTAATGAAATATATAATAAATTAATGAACATGTAAAGAATAAAGAGCACATTACCTGAAGTGAAACCTTAACATATAATTGTAAATGAAATTATAATATAAAGAAAAAATAAAATCATGTAAGGTATTATAAATAAAAATAATGTTCTCGTGGGAGGTATATAAGAAATTTATATGTATAATAATAGAGTCTTGTATGAGTATAATGTTAGTCAAGACACAAGGTAATGGTATTTATTCTAACTTTTAATTTTCATGCTATACATGATTTATTCACCCCCATTCCTTTTTTGTGGTCTGTATAAATCCAATGAATTTATTCAATGATTTTTATACTAAAAGTAAAGCGTATTAATATATGCATTATATGATCTTTTTTCATGTGGTTAATGTTTCATAATCATAAAATCAGTAAAATAATCATGTCTCAACTTTCTATATTTGAGACACATGCCTTGTTATACATCTATATTTTTTAATGTGGTGTATGTACGTACAATAAAATTTTATATGATGAATATAATTATTTTCATGATATTCTAAGCATCATGTAATTTAATTTTTATTACACAGAGAGTGTTCATCGATGTTATTAAGTGTCAAGTGTTTATTGAAAAAATCCCATCGTGTTTCGTGTTTTTTTATATTTATGTATAATATGAGAAATATTATGATCCATATTTTATGAACAGTCATGAATTATAATATACTCTGGTTATTCATAATATATTCATGTAGTTGTAAAATTATTATACTCTTTCATAGAGAATAGTGGTAATAAATATTTTTAGGAAATCCCGACATTACTATCTCTTTGGATGGAAGTCTCTATTTATTCAAAACCATTTTTTCTAAAAAGGGTTTCTATAAATATTTATGTATTATTCAATAAAAATTGAATGATATTTTTTCAATTTTATATGTTTTCAAAGGAATTTTCTTGTCTCTTTGTGAAATTGTAAATCTTTTATCCTTTTTACATGAAAAAAATAAGGTTCTTCATTACTCATAAGACATGTATGGATTTACCAGCTTTTATTACCGAAATTCAATTTATGATTTCATAAAAATATTAAAAAGTTATTATTTTTAATAATAAAATATTTTCCTTTTATTATGAAAATTTGTTATTTTTTTTTGATTTTGATGAAAATGATTTTTCATTTTTTGGTGATTATCAATACTTTTCTAAAAATGATTCAAAGATATTTTTAATGAAAAATGATTTAAAAAATGATTTATATTTTAAAAATTATTTTAATCTTTATAAAAATATCATTATATGTTCTCTAATTATATTCAAATAAAATTGCCTTCAAAATGTTTTTAAATTCATTTTATAATAATTCAATTAAAACGTTTTTCAAATGGTTTCATGACATCATTATATGTTTTAAAATTATTTTACAATGATTTTTTTCAAATGGGTATAATGATTTCATTATAAACCATTACGGAAAATTGTTTTTCAAAATGATTTCATAAATTTTAATTTTTAAATAAATTATTTTTCAAAAAGATTTTATAGTTTTTTAATATGTTTTAAATCATAATTTTTTTGAAAATGTTTTAAAGAAAATGTTATATGTTTTAATGGAAAGTTTATTACAAAATTTTATCAATATTTTTTTATATGTTCACAATAAATATTTTTTTTTCAAAATATTTTCATGTTTTCTTTTTATGTTTTCACAAGAAATAGTTTTCAAAATAATTTCACTCTTTATTTATATGTTTGCAATGTATTTTCCATGAAGTGGTTTTTATAAAAAATAACCTGATCACATTATAGGTTTTCAGGGAAATAGGGTTCCAAATGTTTTTCAATGATATCATTATAATATTTCATGTTTATTATATAGAATATTTTTTCAAAAGGTTTTATTGTTTTGAACAGCCTTTTTTAAAAGAATAAATTATATTTTCTCTATAAAATGTCCCCAAATTTTATTTCCTAATTTATTTTCCATCTAATATGATATATGTTTCTGTCACTCATTCGCTTCTAGGAAATGATCCAATTTTTCTATTCATATTATTTCGTTAATGGATTATGTTAGGACAAAAAATTTCTTATGAAACCTATTTAAATTTAACAGGTTATATGGTTTTTTGAATCTAACTTCCTTTCATGGGTTGTGATTTGATGTAATAATTATGAAGATTCTTCTTTCCACATGTTAATATATGACTATATTTTTATCAAACCCATTTAATTTCATGGATTACAAAATAATATATAGGAATATATGGCATATGTGTGCATGTTTTCATTATGAGATGGGTGTGACCTATATCTACCTATAATTCATTGGGAAAATATTATATATTATGATATAGACATGGATGGAATGAAAAACGATCTCTATTCTGTATTACAATTTTATAATATGAAATGAATAATGGTCATTGTTACAATGATGGAATAAGGATTGGAAAATGTTTAGTAATACATGGATGGAATGGGGTGTGAACCCTGTTTAGTAAATATATTTGTCGAATAAATTTTCATTGAAATAAATTCATTAACTACTATGTAAATCATTGCATATGCTTATGTTTATACCAAAATTATATATTTTATTATTATTCAGTAGTTTCAAGGATAATTTTCTATTTATTATTAAGATTAAAGTCTTATTAATATCCAAGATTTATGAATTTATTCATGTTTATATGCTCTATTATGAAGGGTATGATCTAATATTTTCATGATCATGTTTTTATACCCTTATATTCATGATTATTCAAATATATATCTCTATTTTACCTTTTCTGAGCATCTGATCTCAACCCTTTTTATGTTTCCATCACCTAGGTTGTGAAGATATGTCTTGTGTTTGATATTTCTAAGAAGGGTGATAGTAAAGAAAAAAATAGTAGGAGATAATGTCCATAATTTGTGTCCTATTTTTTTTGTATCCATGATTCCACAATAATATTAATAGTAATGAATTTGGAAATTTATGTGTATAATTTATTATGTATTAAGAAAAATATATATATTATTAAAGTATAAAAACTGAGGGTCTTAATAAAAAATCAATAATAAATTATCATTTTTGATATCATGTCATACTATTAGGACTAATTTTATTATGGAACTAAATTCTAACTTGAATAGAATTATATTGGATCTATTTTGTTATATTAATGTACTTGGAATTTTGGAAATTTGGTTAATGAATAATAAAAACACCACTTAAGAAACTAGTTAAAAATGATCAAGATTACCCCCACCCAAGATATAAAAATGTATAAAAAATTAATATTAATGAACAAAATTTTTAAAATTGATGTTTATAAATATATATGTTTAGGGAAAAGGTTCTAAAATATTTGATATGGAAATTTATGTTTTTATGTGGGAAATTTAATTGAATTAGATTAGGTGAAAAAACATTATTAGTGTATTGTTGTTTAAAATATATTTTATGTTGTAGTTATTTCATAATGTAACCATGGTCATGTAAAATGAAAAAAATGAAGGGTTAAATGAGTAGATAGAATGTCTCATGCAAAGATGTTGAACCTTTCTATTCAAGAGCTTGCCTGATTAGAACATCATAGTTAATATTTATTTGCATGGAGTAGTCATCATGAATGATGATGTTATATAATATCTTTATGGGTGTTTGTCAGTGAGTTAAAAAAACACAAAAAGACCTAGTGTTGGAATGTGAGGATAGTCATTAATCTGATGATCCGTTTAGGGATGTGGGTCAACCATAGGTAGAAGACCATGTTTTTACTCATAAAATTGTGGTTTTGTTTATCCAATACTCGACGACCATGTTAAGGTGGTTTGTTTTAGATGTATAGGGGTAGTGGTTACATTGGTATTATAGAAAGACCACATATTTATGTGAGGATTCCCTACCTAGGTTGATATGTAGGTGAAAAAAATAATGATTTTGTTCTCTTTGGGGGTGAATGAAACAACACAACATGATAAATGGGTGTATTAATAAATTATATGACTCATGTCAATATGGTGAAACATTGTTGTTGGGAGCATACCTATTTATAACTCCTTAGTTAAGAGAACTAGGATTAAAGTAGTGATCGGGATGGGTGACATGCTATTTTGTTTCCCACAATGTGTGTGTGTGAAGAAAAATCACATTGAATGAACAAGTTTTGTCTCATGGGGATGATCATTAGTCTGATGATTTATTCAGTAACAAGGGCGGGCCCTATGTAGGATATCATGTATCAATAGGGAAAATGTTGGTGCATGGTGAGGCATGACTCAGTGGCCATGTCAAGTCAGGGTGACTATGCTATAGGTGGGTCCCATTTTATACAAAAACATAAATAGTATATGATTAATTTATAATAAATTTATTTAACCATATTTTTCTTGTTTAATGGGATATATAATTTAAATTCATTAAATTCCCATTGATATAAATCATACCCAACAAGAATATTTTTTTGATCAAAATTATATTCAAAATGTAAGGGTTTCATTTCTAATCATATTTTCATATCCAAATTATTATTGAATGGTAACTAGTATATGTAATTTTTATTCATTATAAAAATACTATGAAATTGAATTTTATATCTAATTTGTTTTACATGTTACATTTATATTTCATTTCCCAATAAACCATATTCCAGATGTTGTCTTTCATAACATTAAACTGACACTGTCTCATCATTTAAATTAGAATATTTTAATTTTTTCATGTTTAAATTAATTGATTTATTTTTAATAAATCCTTATTTATACCATAATAATCGATTAAGGTCATTTTTACTACCTCATTCAAAAAAAATTAACTTGAATGTTTTAAATATATATAGATTATTTTTATTAAAGTGTAAAATAACATTTTTTAACTGAATTTTGTGTGATCACTACTTTCATCTGTATTTATAAATTTCTATGAAAATTACTTAAATTTTTTTAATTTCATTCAAAATAAATATATTATTGACCTTTAATTATATTTTATTTCGGTCTAAAATGTTTTTAATAATGTCATTGATTTATTTTACTTCCATAATTATATTTGATAATATATTTAGATTTCCATTCATTCTATGAATTACCTATCATTTACTTTCTGTTTTCAAATCATCTGATGTGTATGATACTAACATTCAACCCAATGATTTTCCATTTGAATACCATTTTTTATTTATTTAATTGTATTGTTTTCACCTATATTATATATATATATATATTGAAATTATCGACCAAACTATATACACATTTTTTATTTGATATAAATACATGATGATTTATTTTAATAATTAAACTATATATACCTACAATGTTTCTTGATGTCATTGGATATTAATTTAATTTAAATTTTATTATCATTTCATTATTATTGATATGATTATAAATTATTTCCTTCTACGGATCCATAAGAAAATAATTTTTCTTCAATTTGTACTTTATTATGTGTTGAATGAAACCCATTTTCATTCCATGGTTTCTTTAAACCATAAAAGTGATGATTGTGATTTGGAGTATTTAATGAAACCCATGTAATTTACATGAGTTCATTCTGATGTCATAATTGAATGATTGAAAAGTAGAAATCATAAATATTGATGATAATTAGTGGGGTCTAATATATACATTAAATGAATTGGATTAAAATTAACATGTAATGGGAAATTAATTGATCGATAAATTTTTGTTTCTCATAATAATGGGTATTTATGGGATACATTATGAACATAATATCCCTTGTAATAATGTATGTTCAAATTTGGAATAAAATTACATTGATTTCTGGTTATTTTATTATTTTATTAATAACTTATTACCCATGTTTTTTGTCTCATGTTTACTCACTATTTTGATTGATTCCTTATGATTTAAAAAACAATATTCCACAACTTATGATCTATGCATTGTTTGGTATAAGTTATCTTATATATGTTGAATATACAGACATTATCATCCATTATTAATATATGATATTTGATTATTATAGTTATTATTTACAATTAATAAGTATATAAGCTCACTAAATTTTAATGTTTCTATTTTCAAAGGTTATGAAGAAGATTATTACTTCATATAAGTCAATAAGGAGTCAAGAGTGGATAATTAAGGGACAAATATCCACATGGTTTATAAAAAAAGTTATTTATAAAGATAAAATCAAAGACACTAATCATATAAATCCTTGGGTTTTGAGAATATTTATGAGATATATTAATTTAACCATTTAATAAATTTAATATTTATGTTATTTTAATATTTCATAACTATTGAAACCATAGTTGAGTAAACCATTATCTAAATTTATATGGAGTATTTTGGAACATTAGTTGATGTGCTAAATTGGTCCAATGCCAATTTTAAAATCTACCACTAAAAAAACGGAGTAGCTAGTAAATGATGAAGAGAACCAATCTGTAACATCATGATAAAAATATTCTATAAAAACATCATAGTGTGGATCATCTAGTTCATATCACATCATTACATATGTAGAGTGATCAAACACAACCAGGTCACAATCAGGGCATTCCTAAGATTTTCATAAATGGATAGACCACACACTAGAGGCCTCTGGATATGACTCCCTTCTATGAAGTTGTTACACATTCCTGTGCATTTCCAAAATAATGTGGATCCCACTACTATTTCCTGACCTCTAACCACTATACATCATTCTCATCATGGAGTCACTTAGCCACAACATTAACCTATTACATTCCACTTACCATGACATGACATCCTCATTAAAAAAATATTCTAGTTCAATTCCATTAGAGACTCAAAATATTTTTAACATTAGAACCCAATGACATCACAATTAGTTAAAAATATTCAATATAAGAAGTTAAAAATAACAAATAAAACATGTTTTATCATTAATTTCAAATGGTGTAAAAACAAACCAATTGAATGATTGTATAACAAATGACCACATAGTAATTGACTACATATCAAATTAATATATATCAAAAATAAATATATATATCTGTAATATTTATAGCCCCCTAATATTTTAAAAGATAAATGTCATATTTTAAAGAATATATTACATGAAAAAATATTACTAGGAGTGAATGTAATGCATTGATAATTTAAAATATATTTATTTTAAAATTAAAGCAATCTCATTGATTGCTTGTGATTCAAAAAATACTTTGTTTAAATGATCAATGATCCTGCATTAAATAAAATAAACCATAATAACATTGAATCCAAACTTTCATGTATGAAAAATTCTAACTAAACTATGAAAAAATAAATTTTAAATATGTTCATTATTATTTAATTTATTTTAAAAAAATTAATAATAATTTGAAAAAAAAGATTTGTTTTTAAAAAAAAATTCAAAGAAAATGGGTGTCTCAGTTCATGATAACTTTTGACAGAATTTATTTTTAAATATTATATAAAATTTAATAAATAAAATGAAATTTATTTTTCAAATAAACAAAAAAAATTATCCTATAGTGAATTCTATGAATTTCTCTCACAGTTTTCATTTTTTATTTACTAGTAAAAATATTTATTTTTATTGAAAATCAATATAAGTTTAATATATTTACAATGATAATTTATATTATAAATTTTAGTTTAATTAATAGTTCATTTGTATTATAATAATTTCATTTCAGGTCAATGGAGTAAATTTCATATTGATTTCTTGTATTAAACCATTCTATACTTATGAGAAATTTCTATTTGGATTCAAAAAAATTCATCTTGCTTATGTGATTAATTAAAAATTGAATTATATAAAAAATGTGTATTTAATTTTGAGAGATTGGATCCATATTTGGGGGAATAAAATAATTTATATTATCTAATAATTAGAAATTTATTTTTAAACATAATATATAGTAAAAAAAATAAAAATTAATTATTCTAGTTAAGGAAAAAGAGGTTGTACCTGATGGTAAAATTATATAAAAGTTATAAAAATTACATAAGAATTTATAAAAATTTATTTTATAGAACTATTATTACTTTATAACATATAAATACCTTGATTGAGCCATTTTGGAAGCTTTTGTAATGATAAAAACATATTTATCACTTTATCTTTTCAAAAATTAAATGTGTGTCATATCCCACAATGAAAATTCAACCCACTATTCTCACTTATTAAAATATAAAAATACATTTGGTTTATTAAATCTAATAAAAAAAACATTCCTCACTTACCTATGAAAATCATAGAGTCCATATATTTATTAAGAATACCTCTAAAGATGGAATTAGAGTCAACCCCAATGGGGCTCTCTAAATGTTTTAAAATTCATTAACATGAATTGTAGATTTATTTTTGATTAAATATAATTAAAATAATATTTAAATATGATCAAAAAAATCCTTATAAAAAATATATATTATTATTTTAATGTAATTACCTGTATCCATCTCCATTTCCATCAAATGGGAAATGAAAATTTTGATTGGGTGTATAGTGGACTACCTCCTTATAAAAAGATGTAATTCATTTTCCATCACTACATTTAAATGTTGGATATAATATGGATTAAAATTATCTATTTTATTTTTATTCCATTATTATACATATCAAATTATTAACTTACATATACTTTCTTAATTTACATTTTTCGGGGAGATACTATAACAACACTCGTGTGTACGAAAAACTAATCCCTTGCGAAGCAATGTTTTTCAACTTCTTCATTGCATGAAAGGTATTGAGGAAATAATTAATTATTATATGTGATTTTTATGGCCTAGAAATACTTATTTAAATTTAATTTCACAAATAAAAATCAATTTCTATTCCATTGGAAAACAATAATGTCATTCAAGAGTAGATTTTGATTACTACATCCAATTAGAAATGGTTAAAATATTTTTCAGTATATTGTTATAAGGATTGTAATAAGTACAGAATATATTAATATAAAATCTATATATAACATAATAATAATTATTCAATGTTTAATTATTATTTTATTTTTTCCTTCCATCCTTTGCGGATAATTTAAACAACAATCATTAATACATATGACCTACCATCTCTAAGAACCATGTACTCCATTTTCAATTGCAAAAATTATTAGATTTATATAATTAAATATATAAATAATTTATAAGATATTTTTATAATGGTTAAAATTTTATTTATTATTTATCCAAGATAAAATTAAAAGGACCAAAATAACTACACAAAAACATACCTGAAAAATGAAGCAATTATAACAGGAACATTGATTTTAACAAATAATTATTAATAAATGGGCGATAAAAAATAATTAAATCCTATATTGTATGCGATATATAAATAATGTTCTAAAATATATTTATAAAAACTTATATTTATTATTTTTATGTTTAGACGCATATAATGAAGTTGAACAATAGATAATGGTTTCTTGTGTCAATTTTATACTCGGGATACAAACACCATGTTCACCAAATGATATTTTGTGTGGGGTATATAATGACCCTTTTGATATGTTATATCATGAATATAGTTATCATCACATTATTTTTTGTTTCATTTTATGTTATTTTCAGCATGACAATTATGTTTAAAATGATATCAATGTGCTTAGGGTTTATTTTATAATTTCATCATTATTTGGGATTACATTTGTTTAAGTCTCCATTAGGCTAATTATTTTGTATTTATATCATAAAATAAATATATTTATATATCCTCTAGTTATTCATGAACTTTTATTGTAATATTATAATATTAAAACTACTTGAAACTTATATTGACTGAGATATTTTATTAATAAAATATAAATTTAATTCTTCCTTCGATCAAAAATACTTATTAATATAAAATATTATATTCTAAAAATTTCCTCAAATGTTTTTAACATTTTACAAATAATTTAATAAGGATATGTTTTACTAGTACTTGAATATATATATATTTTTTCAAAAATAATATTAAAAATTTCCAAAATAAGGTCTATTTTTATTTTACTAAAAAATGTGACGAGACTCTCAATTTTAATGTATATGACACGAATATAATTTCATACCTTCATAAATACTCAATTATCTATAGATAACATTATATGTTTCCAATGTTACTTTAAAATAAATTTTTTCCATTTTTTTAAAATATTTTAAAATTATGATTTTCAATGAGAAAATATTATTTTCCTAAAAATATATTGAATAATCTTATTATGGTATTTATATTAATAAATGACATAACTCCATTATTTTACATATGATACACTAAGGATAAGTTTTATCTATATCATCCTAATTATTTATTTATATGGTTTATGATTAGTTTGAATGATGGTTTACAATTTGATTACCATTCACCGCATTACTCATGATGGTTTTTGATTATGTTTATTTTATTAGGGAAGGTTCTAAAATATTTTCAGTTTGTTTATAAATAAGAATGATTATTATTATTATTTTAATCCCCTTTTAAATGAGTATTAAATTATGAATATTAAGTGATTGGTGGGACCAATTATCAATATCCTTATTTTACCTCGATAAGTCTCATGAGACACATTAGTTGTCCAAATTAGATAGGGTTCAACACAGATATTTAAAATATCTTATAAAAGGTCATAAAAATATGTTCCCAATGATTTAAATTATTATATACATAAATATTAAATCAATTATTTATAATATCCATTGATATATTTTAGGCTTATCTGATTATTTATATATATTTATTTTATCATCATATAAAAATTATATATTATGATAAAGTTATTGTATAATTTAATATTTTAAAGTTATTTACAGTTCCATATTGAATATTGTAATTTAATCATGATTTTTTATGTTATAGACATATCATTACTAAAAATATGATCTCACTCATTTATTATGTATCTTTCCTCAGGATACATGGAAGTGATTCATGATTTATATGTAGGGATATGCTATGAGGAGTAATGTTTTTCTGATAAAAAATAATTTTTGTATTTTTATAAATGTAATATGAATTTAATGTGTTTATATATTATCCAAGGATTTAAAAACTAATTGGCCATTTAGGATGTGATAACTTGTATCTAGTGATTATTAAATAATCTAGAACCTAGATTCGGGCTATTGGAGTTGGTGTATTTACAATTAGTATCAGATAATGTTTTGTAAAAACCGTAGAAACTATACATAGGAGAACATAGAATATAGGGAATAAATAGTCATTGAAGATAAGTATATTATAATATCATAATGTTTTGTAATTATAAATATTATATGGTTTCTCATAGAAATATATCCATATTTGGATACTACATGTAGACATGGATCTTGAACATATTTGGCTAGGTATAATATTTTCGAAAAATAAAGTCTAGTCATTACTCAAGATATAACTATTAAATTAAATTTGACCTCAGTGTGTACAAAATTTTATGGTTCCCATGATGACTAATATTTCTCATACTCTTATTTTTTGGTATCAGTTAATTGATGTAACCAAAATTAACACGGTCAACATTGAAAGAAACAAACAATGTGATGATGAGAAACTAAATGGGATTATGTCTCGGTTGAAGTATATTTTTACTATTAATAATCAGATATCATGATTTATGATTAAATAAATTAACCATAACAAAGTATATTAATCACCATAGAAGTGAAGAACTGAGTCCACTAATTGAATTAATATTGGAGACCATAGATTAAAGAATTATCAATTTCCATTTTGTTTTTAATTTGATAATACACACTAAAGAAAGTGACTTAATGGATTTTGTAAATGTTTTAGCTGGGGAAAAGAAAAAAATACATACAATTTTCTTAGAAAAGTTGAATTTTTAGTAATTTTAATAGATGAGAATAATGGCATCAAAAAGGTATTATTGATGGTAGAATGTTTTAAATGAGGAAAATATGGGCATTATAATATAAATGTCATGTATGAAAAATAATAAAGTGAATATGTAATGGTGTATGAGTAATGGTTAAGTAAATGATGATAATGGTACTACAAATGACGTCTGAATTTTATGAGGTATTAAAGAATACGATGATGAATTATTTTTATTGGATTTTGATTGAAATAAAATGACTATTTTGCTTGTGTTTGGATTAATGATTTACTCTATATCAGTATTTTATGAATGAAATTATTTATTTATCAATTATTAAACATATAAATATTGCATTGTAGTACATTTTCTTAAAGGATTTTATTGTATATGGTGAATGGTACTGAGGAATAGAAAAAGTGATTCAACTGAAAGTTGAAATTTTTATGAGAACCCATTATTTAGTGAAGATAACCATTAACATGTTCTTGAATAAGAGATAATAATGATTATTACATTTTCAGGGGATAATATTTGTAACCATGAAATTGGTTAGTGATTTTATGGTTATTTTCTTCCATAGTGTTTTCAACATGTTTTAGAATTATGGAATATAATCGATAACTAGAGCTTTTTTTTGGAAGCTTGAAATTTTTAATTATGATTTTTATTGGAAAGGTATTGACATATTTTTAAGGGGACATTTATAGCCTCTTTATATTTTTAAGAGGACATTTATAGCCTCTATTATTTTTGGATGATTTCAATTTTTAATTTTTATTGTTTTATTTATCGATTAGTCTATTAAATGTTTATTTTAGTGCTTTAGAAATAAAAATTCCAATCAAAAATTAATTTTTTTTGTTTATGTGATGATGTATAAATTGATCTCAGTGCAAAAAATTATTACAAATATATTTTCTTTATTTATATTCTGAAATTTTTACAATCACATTCATAAAGAAACTCCTTAACTTAAGTGAAATTATCTTTAAACAAAAATGTTTTCCTATTAACATCACATCCATCGAATAAATTTATTTTTTACTCATCATGGATTTATGGTATTAATTTTTTTTACTTTATCCTAATAATTCAAAATATTTTGGTGAATGGCCTTCATCAACCATCATCATTATTAGGGAATTACACTTTATCCATGTCTATATATCTATTTCCCTATTATGTTATCTTATATAGAAACTATGTTATTTGATTATTTCATATGAAATCTTTACTACCCAATCTATTTAATCAATATAAACTTTTATTAAAGATACTCATTATTTATGATTTCATAAACTGTATTTTCAAATTTCAATCACTTGATTTCTAGGACCATGATTCAATTAAGAAGTAAAAATTTTTCAAGGGAGGTATAATGTAACATGGAAATATTTTTAAGGAGGAAAATAATATTTGATAGCATATATGAAAAAAACCAAGAATATAAGATAATTTTACACCCAAATACATTATGATATATTCATTTTAAAATAAATTCCATCTCTTGTATATATTATTATGTACGCAACATGGGGTTTAAGAAAAACACGTCACTATCTTATTTAAACATGTAAATTATAACATATCCATTAAATTAGTTTTTAGGTATAGGACTAGATAAATTATGAAAAAATAGGGGTTACACAATTTAATTTCTTGTATATTTATTATATATGAAAATAAGAATCATTTTAAAGTATAAATTTGTTTCTTCTAAAAACTATTTTTTTATCAAAATAAATGGTTTTGTCACTTCATACACACTTAGGAGAACAATGATTTCAAAAAAAAAGTAGAATAATTACTAGATAAATGCATCTTCATTTTTAATCCATCTTATGAATATTATTTTAGGGTAACAATTTTTTGCCTTTTATATATTGTTTCATTTTAATTATTAGTGAAAAATTATTTTTTTATTGAAATATACATCTTCATTTAAATTATTTTGAGATTTAAATTATATTTGATATTATATTTAATGTATAATTTTTTCAATTATATAACATTTAAATCAATTTATATTTTTTTAATCATTTTAATATAGAATTATTACTTTAAAACCCTCTATACAGATGATAATTTTCGCTTCCAAAACACCCTTTTCCTTCCACCTTCTGGTTTAATTTTAAAATGAATTATGTAGATTATACAATTTTTGTTTAGGAAACATGATTCCATATTTATAATTAGATAAATTTATATTTTCTAATAAGGTGAGAATAATTTTTGACAATAATGAATTGAAAAAAGAGTTAATTATTTTTAAAATGGTTAAGGAAAAAAAATTTACCTGTGGGTGTCAAACTAAGATGATAAGAATTAAAAATGAATTCAAAATTATCCAAAAATATTTTTATGGACATATTAAGACCTTATATCCTCTATTTTTTGTGAATTAACTAATTTATTCTTTTAGTGTAAAAAACTAACATCACATTATCATTTCAAAATGCCTATGTGTATCCTCTCCTCTACTTATTAATGTCCACCACATATCCACCATTAATTACACATCCAAAAAATTTATATTCAGTAATGACTTAACAAAATCCCTTAAGTAATTCTCTCTTAACATCTTAGCTACCTTAATATTATTATTACGATATATTATTAATGTATTAGTTATAAACCTAATGATTCTTTTCAAATAAAATGAAAAATTCATAAACAAGAATATTTGTTTTATTTTTTATTTCACATCTATGAAATGAAAAAAAACTATGAAACTATAATAAAAAAAATTAACCCTAATAACTAATATTTTAGTTTGTTAATGGAATTACCATTACTCAACATCACTTCTGTAAAATTGTGAATGAAACTGTAGATCGCCTATATGGTGTAATATTTCCTTGCATACTGATTTAATTTTTTTATCACAAAAATTAATGGATAGATACCATTTCTAGTTTAAATTATTTAAATGATATTTATGAAATTATTCAACATCGAAATTTACTATATCACATATACCCTCCTAAATTCCAATTCACGGGGAAAACGATAATGTCTCTTATGTGAACAACAAACTACCGCTTCACAAAATGTATTGGTTAATTTTTTATTTCACATTACATGGAATGTAGTGAGGCTAAAATTATGTAATATATGATATATAATTAAATAAAAAATAATTTTTTAAAAACATCACATCTAAATTATTATCTATTTATGCATTTTAAATAAATAATATTTCTCTTGCATGCTTTTGGACTACGGACTCCATGTAGTGATGTGAATTAAATCTCATTTATTTATTATATGGAATGAAATATGTATGGATTTTTCTTATATAAAATATATATATGACATTTTAATGATTCTAGAAATGAGAAACATTTCAAATATCTTTGTGGAGATGGTAGTACAAATGTATGAAATATTAAAAATAAATTATATATAAAACATAATAATGATTCTTGAAAGGATAAAAAATATTTTATTCCTTTTTATTCAATCGGTTAAGGAAAATAAAAAAATGTTATTTTACATGTATACCATAATGTCACCATGATCAGTGTAATTAATTTCCTATCACTACTTTAATAAATTAACATATATATATATGATAATTATATAATGTTAAACATTATTAATATTATTTTGACATGATCTTATTAAAAGGTTCAAAAATACTAAACTAAAACATACATGAAAAAAATTACTATCACCCGAATGTGTGATTTCAAAAAAAGAATCATTGATAAGTTGGAGATGAAATAATATAAGTAAATCATATATTGTATAATATTATTGAGTATGGTTCTATAATATATGTGTGATAAAAATATATTTATTTTATTATATGTTCAGACACATGTAAATGAGGTTAAACAATAGGTATGTCATTTCGTATGACATTTATATCCCTAAAAATATTCCATATTCACCACTAAATCCATTGTGTGGTTTCTATACTCTAATTTTTATATGTTATATCGTGAATATATTTATCTTCATGATATTTAATTTTAATTTTAGTTTAATTTTTAATGGGGATTATGATTTAAGAGATACTAAAGTGGTATGGTTTTATTTTACAATCTATTCATTCTTAGAGATTTTTTGACTATGTATCACAATGGGGGATTATTTTGTATTTATATTATAAATAAAATAAATATATTTATCCCATATTTATTCATGAAATTTTAATGTAATTTTACAATTTTCTAATCTTTGGTATCTAAAAATAATTATATAATGGTTTTTATAAAATATGAAATTATTTCTTTCATCAGTCGAAAATACTTTTTCACCAAAATATATGTTTTCCAAAAAAATTTAAACCATTTAAAAATTATTTATTATAGAAATTTTTCCCATATATTACCTTTTACAGAAATAATGATTGTAACCTTCGTTTATTTTTCAAAAATATTCTTATTAGGAATAAAATCAAATTGTTAAATTAATATGTATTTAAATGTATACATCATTAATGGAATTTCAAACTAATGTGACCACTTAATACCTAAAATAACAATTTATATTTTTCAAATATTATTTCCAAAGATAACTATTTCCATAATATTTTTTGACACTTTAGTTATTAATAAAATATTTTCATAGTGAAAAGGTTTTTTTCTTCAAATATAATTTTAATTACATTATTATGATTTTTATATTAATAAATGTCATCTTACTTTTATTGTATTATGATCCACTAGGTATATTTTTTTACTGATATCATAACTAATTATTATTTTTATGGTTTTTATTTATATTTACTAAGGATATAGAATTTTATTATTATTCTCCATATTACTCAAGATAGTTTATGATTATGTTTATTTGGTTGGATTATGTATTATCATTTCTAATGTTTTTTTCAATATGAATGTTTAGCATAATATGTTTCAATTTTTTCATATTATAATTTCATTGGAAAGAGTATGTGATAGGAATTTTCTAGTTATTAGAATCACCATAAACCATCGATAGGTATATTAAAATAAACTAGTTGGCCAAATTAAAAAGGTTCTACCCACATATTTAATTATTCTTGTAAATGGTCTTGATATTCTGTATCAGAAGTCCAATTTTATGAATTATATCATTATGGGATCACTTATTGATGTCTATGTGAGTAATCTATTAGTTAGAAAATCCATAGAAAATGTTGAATATTAAATGATCAATTATATTGTTTTCTTTTTTTCATAATTTATTATAGAAATATCAATGCTGTAAAATAGGGATTAAATAGATATAGTTAAAAGTTTTTATCAGAACATAAATAGCACTAATATTGAGAGCAATATTAAAAGTTAGGGTCTTTAACAACTCTCAAAGAAATCACTGTTAAGTCACCTTTTACTAGCGCTAAAAAAATATCAGATACAATGTGCTTTTAATATCACTTTTTTTCCTATTAAAGGGTTATTTTAATAGAACTATTTTTAACATTATTAATGGTAATATTTTTATATTTCTAAAAAATTGTGTAAAAAATATAGAAAAATTTAATAAAATTTTTACGCACACTAGACACACATTTATCATATCTTATAACTCAATTTCTTAGTTTTTCCACTACTAATTATCTATCACGCAAACCACCCCTTACTTAGGGCTAGAAAGCTACCCCAGAAATCTAAACACTCAATGATTTTATTCTAGGACCTACCTTATGCGATTGAAGTCACTTTTCCAATATTTCATGAATATTCCACTGTATATTTAATGAAAATTATATTTATAGGTATATTTTTTAAAATATGTGATATAAATATATATAATTATATATATATTTATATTATGTGGAATCATTCATATATAAATATTAGAATATAAATATATATATTTATAATAACTTAAATATATATGTGTGTGATTATTAATACAGATGCTTATGTATATATAAAAAATAAATATACATATTAAGAAATTTTTATAACGTAAATAAAATGTATATTTTCTAACTTTAAAATTGAATAATATAATTTTTATATTATCTATTTAAAAATACATTTCTATATAAATATATACAAATATCTATTTATACCTTTTATATATTATAAATTAAAAAATGAAATTGCTAATATATTTAATTATAATTATAATTATAAAGAAAAATAAAGATATGCGTTTCGAATCAAAACAACAATATTAATGTAAGTCTTTGGAATACATTTATTCAACATCAAAAAAATCTAATAAGACCCCATTAAAGAAGGACGATATTTCTTCAAATGTTAAAATATTGGGATAGCCTGACAGACAACTCCGTTTTAGAGGCCGTTAAGGCCTCTTTTGATCTTTAAAAAATATCGACATGAGTATCACTGGATATAGCAGTGCATTGATGATCAAGTTAATTTTTCATATATGTGGTTGATCCTAAATGGCCACTAAAATCAATTGTTATGGCCCTTTGATGTATTAGTTGTGTTTTCATTTTAATTTTTAAATTTTATTACTGTTTTATTTTTTTATCATAAAAATGATATTAAATTACTATTACATGATAATAATTGGAAATTTATTAATTAAATTCATTTTTAATAATTTTTTTTCGTATTTTTAAATATATATCTAATTTATTAATAGTAAAATCTTATTTAGAATTTTCTATAACACATTTAAAACATATATGTTATATTTATTTCATTTTAAATTAATTTAAATTTTAATATAATATTTTTAATGTGCCTTTTTTTTAAATTTACCCTTTATTAGCACTAGATAAAATGAACAGATAAACATACCCTTTATTAGTTCTTTTTACAAGCAATGATAAGGGCCATCCTTTATCAAAGCTTTTATCTAGTGTTGTTAAACAGGGTCCCTTATCAAAACGTCTTTTACAAGATCTAATAATAGACCTCCTTTAATATCTCTTCATAACATAGTTCATGTACCCCATTAATAGCACAAAAAATTGATTTTTTAGGACACCCTTTATCAACACCTTTTCTGGCACTGAAAAAGAGGACTTCAAAAGTGATTTTAGAAATCGATCATAAAACACTTTAACTAGATTAACCAAGTTTTCTATTATTGAAATAAAATAAATGGTATTTTTTTAATTGAATGTGTTCTAGTTATTTACATTTCCATTTTGATTAGACTAATTTAATAGTGATTAATGTTTTTTTTGTATACTATTATTGAGCATATAATCTCTCATATTTCATATGTTTTATTTCTGTAAGGATACCAAGAAGTGTTTTTTGATTAATATAAAAGTATTATCTGAGTGGAATCATGACATCCTGAAATAAAACACAGTGATTATTTTTTTTTCTAAAATGTAATTTTAATTTCATGTATGTATCTATTTTAAATGGACTACTAAACTGTTCAGTTATTTTGGATTTGATACCTTATATATAGTGCTAATGTAATAATGTAGGCATCATCTCTGGGCAATTGGAGTATTGGTACTTTCAATATTATAATGTGTAATATGACCATACATTATTTTCAAATATTCTTTAATCTTATTAAATCATTTTCATCTCAAAGATTCAATTATATACCTATCTTTTTCCATTCATTCTATAGTTGTAATTGAGATAATGATATTTAAACTAAACTATAATGATAATGATTTTCTATTCATTATTTTTTATTTATAAGTAGTATGATTCATATTTTAATTTTCATTATTTTGATTCGTATTTGCATATACAAATATATTATTAATTTTCTGAAATATTTTTTCATTATTAAATATAATATTTTTTCATTATAGATTAGTTTCACATATAGAATGTTTATTTTAAAAATTAATCTAATAAAATAATGGATGACACATTTTACCCCCTCAAAAAAATTTAACCGACAATATTTTATTAAAGAGATAATAAAATATGGTCTTCATTTTTTCTTATTACATCTTCAGGTTCATATATTTTATTATAAATCCTTTTAACCTATTTGGAGAATACTAACAGTGTTTGTGGTATTTTTTTCTAGTTAATTATATATAATATCCATGATAAGCTCTAGAAATTACACATTAAAATGATCATTATCAATTTTTATAGACTCACTAGATAGTATATGTGATAGATCGTGTATGTACATCAATATAATATGGTAAACGATAATTGTTTTTAAATTATTAGAGGTTTGAAGTAAGAACTATTTACAAACTAAAGTTCACATTTGAGTGTAGATCATAGAGGGACTTATGTGTTGACAAAAACTCTCTTGAGCATACATTTTTTCAAAACAATAAATACACTAAATAAGAAATTTTTGTAACATGATGTTTTTTATGGATTATTTTTTATTTCTATATATATATTTGAGAAATAAAAATCAATACGTTTGAATTTAAAATATGATAATCTAAATAACAATATATAAAAATTGAATTTAGTATAACATTATTTATAATAACTATATCATTGTTTGAATAACATAATAAAATGATGCAATGAAATGGTTAGTTCAATTGAATTTTGAAAATATATCTCTCGTGTTATTATAGTGCACTATGAAGACTGCATGATCCATTTGTCCAATGTATTCTTTTAACAATATCCACTTTATTTGGTATTGAGGGAAGAATGGGAATAAAATATATATAATTATTTATATTGTTATTTTGATTCTCATAACATCTTGTCTCTATGATAGTTTATGGAAGTTTTAGTAGATATTTTATATAGTTTTTCACAATTATTCATTTTTTAAATTATGGTAAATGATATGTGTTATCATGTCGCAATTAATTTATTTAAAATCATTCTAATAAAGGGATTTCAGGGATATGAAGGATGTTTCTGAATTTTACAATCTTGTTGTTCATGTGGTTTTATGTTACAAAATAAATAAAAAGATGTGATGTTATAAATAAATGTATTAAATTGATATAAAGATTAATTTTTTTATGAGTCTTTATTGAGTTCTTCTTGGGATATTAAAACAAATTTTTATATTTTTTTAATGTTTTGGATATATTATTTCATATAAAAAACATTCAAACACATTTTGTAAATGTATTTATTTTATAATTTTCATTAAAGGGGTATTTTGATTTTAACAAAATTCTCTACAATTTTGTAGTTTTTATTCCATATATTTTTCATTACTACATTTATCATACTTTTCTGAACATATGAAAAAATAAATTCTATTTTTTATATGGTTTATACTATTTTACATTCTTGTATATTTATATCAATTTAATTATTAATCAATTTCCACTATACTTGATCATTATACATGAACTTATGTTCTTTATAAAAAATAATTAGCTGATCAAAATATCATTAACATTAATAGTTTTATAGCATTGTACTTATTAATTTTTATATAATCCTTTTAGATTTTAATTAACTCCCATATTATAGGTTATATTCCAATTAAATATGCAAAAAAACATGGAATCCAACTCTAACACAAAATAATTCCTAGAGTCGAATATTTTTTACAAATATCAACACTCAGTGTCATGTCATTGAATTTTTTTATTTTGTTTTTCTTGTTTTCATATCAAAACATCTTATTTTATAATCCATTCGCTTCAAATACAATAGAGAAAATATTTTTTTGTCTGTGAAGTTATAAATACTTGTTTGGTTGATAGAAAACCTAAACCATACTCTTTAGTTTTTCCTTAATGTGATTTATTGTAAATAATCGAATAATAATGTGAATAATTTTTTCATCAATAATTTGGGGAAAATATATAATGACGATATAAAATTACAAGACCCTAGAGAGTAAAATTTATACATTTTCTCATAAATGTAATCATTTATTTTTTTCTAACAATAATGAGAGGAATAAATTATTTTGTGTGATGATAATATATGTCAATATTCAAACAAAACAAGGTGTGATTTGGAGAAAATCATTTGAGAGAAACTAAAGATTATTCATTTTATAATTATAATGTTCATAAAACTATGAGAAATATCAATTTATTAGACTACTAGTCATTTATTGTAATATATAAAATGCTTCTTTGTCAAATGAAAATTATTTATTGATAATTGTGAATATTAAATAGTTTTTAATTGAGAAGGAGGTACCATATTATTACCATATTTAATAATTGATTGATCTATTTTTTTTGGATTGGGAGTCTATATAGAAAAACATAAATGATAAAAATCACATGAGTAATATAATTCTTGATGATATTATTAGAAATCTCATACAATATGTGAGTGGATTAAAATGTGGTGTAGAGAAAATGTGTAGGAAAAAATGAAATCTCTTTTCATCTACATATATTAATGATATTTATGGGGCATTAAATCGTGAACCAAATACAATGTAGACGTTTTATAATATTTTATCAAGTTATAAAAATGTTTGTTATTGTTAAGGATAACTTTATAATATAGTAAATATAATAAATAAGATGATTTAAAATGGGAAGTTTAGATATGATCAATAAATATATGAAAGATGAAATATGATACGAAATAATACTCAAATGTAATTTTGTATATATTTTAGAATACTAAAATATAATAAATATTTTACCAAGACATAATAGCAAATTTATAAATTCAAGGAGATCTTATTAAAGAAGGGGAAAGAAAACATTTAAATCCCTTGATATATATTGTTCTAGTAGATGTTAAATATAAAATATTATTTCATTGCAACAATGTTTGATGTTAGAATTAGAATATTTCAAGTTTATATGTAAATAATCCCAATGATAAGATATATTTTATGGTGATGGTACCAATATAACTCTTACCAATTTTTATTTATATTTTATATTATCTTTTATCCTAGAGTATGATTATACATCTTCTATAGAAAATGAATGAAATAGTTCACTAGAATATGAGAAATTAAATTCAAAGGATTATCTTGATGGCTCATATACATGTTATGAAATAGTTATATATTTTTTTCTTTTGGTTAGATAAAAAATAATATTATAGAATAATTTGGATAATTATATGGGAACTAATTCAATTGATGAATGAGTCATTTCAATACTTATTACTGAAATTTCTATGTATTAATCAATAATAGTAGCTACATTATGATTTAGATAAACATCTAATTTTAAAATTCTTTTTGTTATGAATAATATGAATTTTTTTCTTTTGAGGAATCATTTAGTTTAAGTCACTTTTAGAAATGAAGATAATCATTTAATTTATATAAAATAAAATATCTTACACCACAATTAAAGGAACTTGAATTTTTATGTTTCTTATGTTATATTTGGATTTTTTTGAATATATTATCGGATGATTTAAGAGGGATAAAGTGTAGTGAAGTTACAATATTTCACCATGAGTTATTTCCTGTCATTAGTTGATATCCGTGAAATAAATAGATATGGGTAGTTGACATGATTTTATTCCTAGTGTTTATTGCATTCTATAAAAAATTTGTTAACAATGTGATATATCATTCAATATGTGAACTAGTTTTGGTGTTATTAAGATGAGGGAACCTGATTTTTTTAATAATGAAACTAAATGATTCTAGTTATATATCACTGATTCATGATGTAACTGTGGTTGTTCCTAAGAAAATTATATAATTCTGGTTCCATATATTTCTCATAAACTGAATTTAATTTTTTTAAAACTACATTCCTTCCTCATAAGATATTAAAGTATATATTTAATCCTAGGATTGATTCTATAATATAATCAAGAATTAGAAATTTAGAAAAAAAGTACATTATTCTTCCCTTATTTTCTAGATCTTCTCCTCTTCTCTTTTTCAGAACCCATGATGTTGGTTTTAATTCCCATATAAATGAGACCATATATGATTTAATTGGATATTAATATTATTCATAAGTGGAATAATAATCATATCTAAGATAATTTAATTCCTTAGTGTTTTATTCAGTAAAATACAATTGAAGTGGGTGGTTTCTTCATTACATTTTTAATTGTAAAAACTCTTAGGTTTTATTAAAAAATATTATTATTTTAGATTATTTATATCTTATTTAAACTTTTATATATTTTATATTAATGTTTAGTTCTTTAAATCTTCATTTTTGCATTATCCCCAAAAAGTTTTAAAATTTTATTAAATGGGTTTTCTATGAAATATTTTTTTTTCAAATTTGTTCTTTGCATATATGGGTTTCATTTGATCACGTTAAATCAAGATTAATATTGGTTTGATGTACCACTATCATATATGAGTAAATGGGATGGGTCATGGTCATATGAACAACATTTAATTTTGGATACCAAATAGTGGATCATTGAAAGGATAACAATCCAATTTGGGGTATTGGAGCCTCCAGTTCATATGTGTATATGTGTGTGTTAGTGTGAAAACATAGATGGATTATTCTAAAGAGAAAATATTGATTTTATTATTATATATGTAATTAAAAAACTTATTTCTTTATATTTATAATTTAAAATCTATTTATAATATTTATTTAATATTATATAAAATATTGTATTGTTATTTAATATTTATCATTTTAGTTTTATAATCATGTGAGCTAACATTTTTTTAGTCTTAGTGGAATGTGTAAATTTTAACATGAGGGTACCTTAATGGTTATTATTTTTCACCCTTATACATGAACAATGTTAGAAGTATATAAATATTATCATTAAATTTAATTCTTATCTATAATGGTTATATAGGGTCACTATCATAGATGGTGGATGTGGATTATTAGATTTGTTTTGGTATTCATATAGTATGGTACCACCTACGTTCCAAATTCATTTGACTCTTTTATGGAGTAGTGTTCTTATATAAATTTTGTATTTACTAATTTTATGTTATTATTTAATAAATTATGTATCATTATGTTTTTTTCAGGAATCAATCATACAAACATTATTGCTAATGTTGATTTTCGAATTAACATGTGCAAGATGTAGGAGTGCATGAATAGGGAAAATAATTCAAACATAAGACATTGTCTTATATCCCCTAACTATTATTTATAGACTTTATTATAATGTTAATGTTACCTATGTTTAGTAGAACCTATTTATTTTCCCCAGATAATAGGATGGGTGGGGATTTTCAAAATCAAGTTCGTTTATTTGGTTCTTGATTTGGGATTATAGAAATAAGAGAAAACAAGTGTTGGCTTTAAATGTAAATTATATTATGAAATGTATAATCATATAATTAGTAACATCATGTTTCTATGGATGTTTGAGGATAAATATTTTTGTTATGTTAATCATGTTTCGTCATAAAAAATCATCTTGGTTTATGTTGTTGATTGTTAGGTGTCGAGCATTAAAAAATGAAAACCCTATTGGATTTTATTATCCACCAAGTTAATCAATTTTAGCGTTTTCATTTTTTGTTTAGTTTTTCTTGATTTATATTTTATAAATTTGAATTTGTAAAATAGAAAAATTTACCTAATTTTTTACTTTTGCAGGGGATTATAAAATGAAAATTCCAATAGTACGTGGGGAAAAAGTAATAGATTTTGTAATATAATATGGTTTCACTCAAAACATAGGGGAAATAAAAATGTATTTAAAAAAATTTACATTCCTCTTAGTCTATATAAATGGTTCCACTGACTGAGTATCCCAATCAAGTGAATTACTAAAATATCTAATGGTGAACCAATAAATCATTTATATTAATATTGTACTTATGAATGAAGATGTAAGGCTGAGGAAAATGACTATAACCATCAAATTATAAGATACTCTAGATGAAATTAATTCCATGATTTTAATATCTATACATGGGTTCAAATATATATACATTTTTTATTTAATTTATGAAGCAAATTTGTTCCATGATATTACTTGTAAAGGCTTCCAAGAACCATTCCATTAAAAAATATTTCTAGAAACATTCATAATAGTGAAGAATTAATAAATTTTTGAGATGGAAAAAAATAATGTGCACGGATGAATATTTTACTAAATTAAATTAAATTATTATATTTCTCTAATATGTAGCTACTAGTAAGTGGGTGAAGGACCAAATATTTGACATGGGTCTCTATACTAAGATTCTAACAATCGTTTTAATGTTCTATATTTTGGACTATACAAAATAGAAAATAAGGCATTGGAACGGGGGAAGAGGTATTGAAGGAATTCACAGTAGAGTGAAAAAATTAAACCATTTTTCACTGATTTAATCATTAAATTTGGAAATAAATATATAAGGGATGATTACTACCATTTTAATAGGGAATTAGAAAATCAATCCATCATAACAGACTTTTATCTACCACATCGCTACAATGGACCATACATTTAATGTGCAGATCTATTTTAAATAGAATGAATAAATGTACTACACCATGGATGAATTTCAATCTCAATGTAATTATATGGAATATCAATACATACCTTTACAAGCACATGAAATCAAAAGTATAACTGGCTTAACTCTACCTTAGGCATCTTATCCATTGATGAAAAATACCCCCAAAATTGTACTCATCCGTAAAACTAGGTGAAAAATGATATGTCATGGAAAACACTCTCTTTTTTGGTCGAAATTCAATCATTGAACAAAGAACTATCCTACCCTGAGTAATCCTCATTTATGTAGAGTATCATTTTTTTGAAACCTAGTAGTTACCTCCCTTCATAGATTGAGGTAAAATACATACAAATGTGAATCTTACGATTTTGTTGTTTGATGATTAATTTTTTCATTATAATTTTTCTTCGAATATGGTGAAAAAATTTGGATTAGATGTGTAAATAATAAAAAACGCCATTTATTATCAAGAAACACATCAAACATTTGTAGCGTAAGTGATTCAATTCAATAGCATGTACAATAAAAATTAATGTGGTTTAGTTTCCCTAGGTGTTTATAATCCTATAAATGTATTTTTTATCTAATATTTTTAATGAATTGGGTGGTGGAATTAAAATATCATATTGACTAATATTCAAAACAAGTGAAATTCAAATTTCAAATGGAACATTTCATCTATTACTGGGGGATTGTGATATAAAGGATGTTAAAGTTTCACTATTAGAATAACGGACCAAACCTTATATAGTTTATAATTATTAATGTACATATAATCATTATATGGAACTATAAATTGGAGTCTTCCTACTACAGTGGATTTATACATGAATTTCATTCAGAATGTTTTATTTGGGTGTCCTCCTTTTCATGTAAAACAAATTCTACTGATATAATCATGAACACATTTCCGTTAAATAATAGTTAATGTATCAAATATAGATCCAAAATTAAACTTATGACTATATGTTTTTGAGAGTAAAGGGATAATCACACATACTACATTCCCTTGGGCTACACTAGTTTTATTCATATAGAGGGTATATGGTTTTATCTATTTTCAATTGATAATAAAAATGTAATCATATGAAAAAAATAAGTATCGTCTTCTTAAATCCAATGATTTATTTTGTTAACTAATGGTATATAAGTTTGTCATAAAAAATTGATCTATAATCAAGATACTATCTACTCAGAGTCCGAAACAAATTTATTCTAACGATTAAATTATTCAATAATTATGACTATTAATAATATATCAACCTGAAATTTAATATAATTAATGGATATAAAGTCATATTATAATTTATTAATATTGTCTTCTAGATGGACATTGATTTTTTGGATTTACTATTTTTGGGAGACAATTTTATTAATATAAAATCATAAATGACCACATGGAAAAACTGAAATTTTACTAATCACATTGAGCGATAACCAGTTATGTGATATTTTTTCAAAGTTTGGATTTTAGATTTAATTTTTTTCCTTTAGAATGACATGTATAAATGCAGAATGTAATTTCAACATTGGAATTTTTAAAAAGTTATATCATGGTTTTAACAACAGAAAAATCTTTATTATAGAATGTTTTTGGGGATTAATTACCAATTATAATCATTTTGAAGAAGATTTATCAGAGGTTTTTTCTCCAAAGAATGATTTGAAATTTATGGTTTCCCTTTTTAATATAGGAACATGACTATAGAAAATTATTTCTAGAGATTAAATTTCAACTCATCTTGAATCTCATCATAATCTTTTGAGAATTTTGTTGAGAGTATATTGTATATTGTGATGCATTTTAATTTGGAATGTGTTGTTCTATCATGCTATGTGATCATTTTTTGTGGCCCATGGTTAAAGGTATTTGGGGATAAATTATATGAACTATATGATATGTTCCCAAACAATTTGGTTTAGTTGTTCATGCTTTAATAAAATAGAACCACTATCATTTTGTGGAAATTCTATACTATTAATAGATAATTTGTGTTTAAATTTATATCATCTCAATGATACGTGAATAAGAGAAAGAAAATATGGATAAAGTATCTATACATTTATTACTTTTACATGGTATATACTATGGAGAAGTTGAATTCCTTTTTAGATGTGATGTTTTTCTAGTTATATAACAAAATATTAATGGTTGATCATGACCAATGGTATCTAATGATAATAACAAATGACATGTATCTTAAATACTCCAAATAGAATGAGAATAACATTTTTCATAGTAAATTGTTTAATCATTTTTATTGATTTTCCCAAACTGGATCAAAAATAAGATATTTAATTCCCCATGATATTGTTAATCCTAAATATTATTGTGAATTTTGATAGTAGGAAAAAGGATAAAAACTCATTGTTACGGTTTCTAATGTAATATATGCTCCCTCAATCATTATAGGATCAACAGGTCTCATCCTATGAATAATAAAACTAGGCTATTGATATGTGTATTAATAAAATTTTTAGGGTTATCAATGTTCATTTTTTTTGGTTGTGTATGACATTAAATATTAATTATTGTGTCATGAAATGTATATATTTTCTATAGGTAATGGTTTTGTAGAAATAATTTCTTTTAATGATGAAATTTATGCTTATACTTTTTATAAAATTGGAATATATTTCATGGGTGAATATTATATGTTTATGTAGATACTTCAAAATCATGATGATATATTGATGATTTTGTATGTACTCTTAATATCAATACACTTTCACCAGATCCATGATTACATCATTTTAAAATAACAATAAAATTTTTATTTTCATGAATTGGTCATGTTTCATAAAGTTATATTCTAATATATATCTAAAAAAATATAACCAATTCACTTGTCGACTACAGATATCATTTCAATAATATATTAGAATACTATTAACATTGAGCATTATATATCATCTTCCGGTGGATGAGAAATTAGATTAAAATCATTAGTCAATGATATTTATTACAATTAAAAATTTCATGGAATTTTATTTATCCAATGATTATTATAATCTTTCTGTGTAATTATTCTATAATAACAGAAAACATGATATAAAGCATATAGATTTTTCCTAAGAAAAATATGGTCTTTATTCTTGTTCTCCTCTATGTTGAATGGAAAAATGGGAATAATATCTTACCAACGATTATCTATTCCATGAAAATATGTAGAATATCATAATGATCAAGAAGTATATGTTCATGAAATAGAGTTGATAGAAATCATATGAAGATGATTTTCAATGGACATTATCGTTAACTCATAGTGATAATGTATTCTTGAATGTCTCATGAAGAGTTATTCATCGACACTTGGTAATTCATGAGAATTTGTCCCCATGGAATGTTAGTCCAAGGAATATTATTGAATGCATTAGAAATGTTTTGAATTGGACTACCTTAAAATTGAGATTTATTGTTTTCCAAAAGGTGTTGAACATCACTTAACTATGGAATTATCACCTAGATCCTAGTAATGGGATTTTTGTTTCATGACCAGTCCTTGGGGCCCATGTCCTGACTACCCAAAGCCCACCTTCCATATGCCAGGGGCTGGAGACTAGCACCAAAGGATTAAATCTTCATAAAAAGGGAAGAAATTTCCATTATGATAGTAAAAAAACACAACAGAGTACATAAGATGAAGTAAGAACCTGGTAATAATGAATACAAAAGTAAGTGCGGAAAGGTAAATGGTCCAGGATACAAACCCAACTGAATGTACATTATAACTGAAAAGCAAGAACAACAGTAGTAAAGGAAAACAACAACCACTGAGTCGTCCTCTGGGAATCCCACCTGAAGGGTGGGTAAAGATGGTCTCCTCGGCACCTTGGATCCATCCGTCCACTCCGTGTACGTCTCGCCAAGTGGTACACCTCCGGGTACCGTCCAGCTCCACAAGCCTCAATCACGATCAGTGTTGTCCGTCATCTACAACCAACACAACATAGTGCAGGCATTGACTGTGCAGGTGTGAGTATAACAATACTCATTAGGGACCCCGAGACCCCAGAAGGTCTCCCAGAATCCACGTAGTATAAACCCCAAATTAATGATACAATCACGAAGTATCAACTATCTCTACTTAGGTATATGTTCATATAAATACCTTAGTCATCAATCTCAGTTCGTCTCCAACTCGCGATCCCATGTACAACCCAGTCCACATAGGAAAGAAGTCAATCACATCATTGATAATGATTGAAAGTCGAAAATCACCTCACACAGGTATATATCTTTCGTATAGAGATAGATATAATCAGATGAAGTTAGTGATTTATCATCATTACCGAACGCGTGGATGATTATATTAAAGTTTTCATTGCTGCAGAACCCACAGAGGATTCCCGTAAAGTTGTCATCGCTGCTGAACCCACAAATGATTCCAGAATAGTTTTCTTCACATCCGAACCCACGGAGGATTCCAGTATAGTTGTCTTCATCGTCGAAGCCATGGAGTATTCCAGTACGGTTGTTGTCGTCACCAAACCCATAGAGGATTCTGGTACGATAGTCATTACAGTCGCAGCCAGCTCTAGTTTTTCCGCACACAGCCTGCTCAATTCTGGGAGGGTCTGCTCCTCGATCAAATGGGACGATACATCTACTATCATGTAGTCCATAGTTGATGTATCCGAAATTCATGTCTCATCAAATGGAACCAAACGCGACAGACAGTGCGTCAATCGGACGTCCAGTCTAAAAGATATTGTCTATTCAATTCCAAGGTCCTGGTTGGAAATATGCTCATTCCAAACCCGGCCATTACCCAAGTTGACCAAAACACACTTAGAGTATCGCAAAAGGATCACCTAATCATGAGGGTCCCAGTGCCGTAGACGGCGCGTCGATCGGGCGTGCGGTCTTCGAGATATTCAACTTTAAGTGAAAACGGGTCATACCCATTAAACCTAGTGGGCCGATAGGTCGGGTTAACCCCGTTTTGGCGGGTCTGACCTGGTAGGGGGGTCAGACTAGCCCGATGAAACGCGCGGATTGACCGAAGGGGCGCGGCCGACCCCGAAGGGGCTCGGCCCGACCCTAGGGGGTGCGGCCCGACCCGATGGGGTGCGGCCCGGCCCGGCGGGGCCTGGCCCGGCCTATGGCGGCACGGCCGTGGCTCAGCCCAAGGGGACCAAGCGGTCCCAGGCGGTGGGTGCTGCCCCCCAGCTGCTCGAACCGGTGGCTCCAAGCAGCTCCACCCTCCCTGACCGGCCGGATGAAGCCGACTGGCCTTCACGGCCCAAGCGGCCCGCTCGGTCAGGCCGTGGGTTCGCCAGTGTGGCACCCATCTGGCATCACGACCTTCCTCCACTAGGTCGGCCGACGAGCCTGCCGGTTCTCCTGCCGATTCGGACCACCCTATGCGGGTTGCGGTTCTCCGCAGCGTGGCGTTGTGGGGCGATGTGGTTCCTCCCATCAGCCTGGTTGGCTTTAGCAGGCTAGTTCTTCCTCGATCGAGTGGCCCACGGTTACGGGCCATGGTTCTTCCACAGGATGTCGACACACGACCACCACATCGCCATTCGTCTCCACCTTTCTATCATGGTTTCCATCGAAATCAAAATATAATATGGAGGGTTGTTGGGCTGTGTGCATTCAGCTCGCGCCCTCTACGTTAGGTGGTAGATGTTGACTGAAAATAAACTATGATTACAATGATGAACGAGGTATGAAAAATAATCACTTCAAAATGAACAAACCCCTACCTTGAAACATGGTTCGCCGTAGTCGGACGTCGCAGAAGCATAGTGTCGATTCCATCGACGTTGGACTGCACCCGATGAAGAAGCGTCGTTGGTGACTTCACGTTCTTCAAATCGCAGAGCGTTCTTCGTCGAAGGAGAAGGTTGTTCTTCACCGGAGGTTCGATGTTCTTCAAAAACTAATGATCTCTCCCAAATCCTCTCCACACCACGAATTCCCCAAACAAAAATAATAGCTAAGGATGTTATTTTTATTCACCCATGTAATTCAAAATTCAAACCCTTTAATTAATTAATTGAAGAGTTTGAATACATTAATTAACATGTGTTGGAAAATATTAAAGAGGGATAGAGGGATAGGAAGAGTTCTCATTCAATAAGGGGGAGTTTTCATAATAAAATAAGGGGAGTTCAAGGGAGTTGGGTGGAGTGTTGGGGGAGATAAAAGGATGGGGCTCATGTAGGCCCCACCTGAAAAATATCCACACATGGGTAGTTATGTGGGTGTGGGCCCCAATAATAACTTCCACATGTAGGATTAAACTACCAAGGTGAATAAAATTGTTCCAAACCATTTTATTTAACTTTTTTATTGAACCCCTATTTTTATCCCTCAACCCGCATAAAACACAACTGTGGTAAAGGTACCCTTTAGCGAATACAGGCACTTCGAGTTCATTGGTGTCCTCAGATTTAAATTCTGAGGATAGGTTCAAAAGATAGAAATCCCCGCATGTACTTTTACTGAACATACCCAACCAAAGCATCGGGAATTGATTCCGGGCACATCGGGCATCGAAATCAAGTGCCGTCAGAAGCCACAGACTCATAAAATTCCAAAAAATAATGAAAAAAAAATTTCCTTGAAAATTCTGGGTCATTACATTACTCCCAAATAATGGATTTACATCCCCAAAAATCTACACCACACATATGGAAAACAAATGGGGATACTAAGCTAGAATCTATGCCCCCTGCTCCCAAGTTCTCTCCTGGAGGTTCCTGTGCTGCAAGAGAATGCACACCAGAGGAATCAATTGTCCACATAGGACCATATCTTATCGATCCTTAATATCCACCAGGACCTCCTCAAACATTGACCCATCATCGATGTCAAGCTCCACATGATCGATGATGTGGGTTAGGTGGTGCACGTATCTCCTTAGCAAAGATACGTGGAAGACGCCATGCACCCGGTGAAACTGAGGTGGTAAGACACCTCGCCTACTCTATTGAGGACCTTGAATGGTCCAATAAAACGTGGAGATAACCTGCTACGCCAACCAAATCTATGTAGACCTCATCGAGGTGAGACCCGTATGAAAATTTGGTCACCAGCATCCAACTCTAGTGGTCTCCACCTCCTATCACCATAGGACTTCTGTATGCTCTGTGCAGTCTTAATACTCTCCTGGATGATCTGCACCTTCTCCATCTTAGCCTAAACCATTTATGTTCCTACAAGTGCTCACTCCCCAGGGTTAGTCCAGCACAGAGGTGATCTGAAAGGTTGTTCGTATAGTGCCTCATATGGTGTCATCCCGATTGTGGAGTTGTAACTATTGTTGAATGAAATTTCTACCAAGGGTAGGTGATCCTACCAACTGCGAAAAATGTCAAGGACACATGCATTAAGAATTTACTTGAGTGTCTATCTGGTAATCTCAGTCTATCCGTCCGTATGAGGATGGAAGGTGGTTCTCAGACATAGCCGCGTCCCAAAATCCTCATATAACCCCTTCTATAGCTGGGAAGTGAAACGAGCATCTCGATCGGAAACAATAGTTGATGGCACACCATGAAGATGTATGATATCCTGAATGTATAATCATCCCAAGCTATCTATTGAGCCCTGTTCTCTGATCGGTAGGAAGATGGCCGACTTGGTGAGTCGATATACGATCACCTAAATAGAGTCGTGTCCCCTGGATGTACGTGGAATCCCCATCATGAAATCCATCGATATCCCATCCCACTTCCACTCCAGGACCTCTAGGGGTTGTACCAAGCCTACTGGTACCTGTTGGTCTGCCTTCACTTGCTGACAAGTGAGGCATCGTAAAGCAAACTCTACTACAATGTTCTTCATGTCCGGCCACTAGTGTTGTCATTTGAGGTCCCGATACATCTTTTCCACTTCTAGATGTAATGTTTGAGGGGAAGTATGAAAATCCCTAAGTGATTCCACCTGCAGTGCGACTGGTACCATAGTACGTCCCTCTGAAGAGGATGACGTGCTCCCCTCCTTTTGAAAATCCATCTGGAAACTGCCCTTGTGGATATCTGATCACTTCACGTCTCACAGTCAGCGTCCCCATGTTGTGCCGCTCCGAATCGCTGAAAAAGTGGAGGACTGATTGTGAGAGACTGAAGAAAGTCTGGTCCATCTCTATCCACAAAGGATATCTTCATCGCGACTAGCTTCTCTGTCGTCTCTCTTAGTAGTTTAATGCAAGATCTCATGTTGACAGAATCAGCTACAACGTTCCCCTTCCCACGAGTATAGACTATCTCAAAGTCATAGTCATGGAGGAACTTGATCCATCACCACTATCTGAGGTTCATGTCCCTCTATGAGATAATTTACATGAGACTCTGGTGGTCATAGTAGACTGTAAAGCGCTCGCCCATCAGATAGTGTCGCCACACTTTCAAGGTGAAGACCACTGCTGCTAACTCCAATTCATGGGTGGCGAAGTTCTGCTTGTGCTGCCTCAACTATCGTTAATCATAAGCAATCACTTATCGCTCCTGCATTAGGACACACCCGAGTCCGGTCCCTGATGCGTCGTAGTAAACTACATATCCTATTCCCTCCTTAGGTAGCCTCAAGATGGGCGCACTAGTCAATATATTCCTTAGCTTCTGAAAGCTCTGATGACATCTATTTGACCACACAGAGGGTTTCCCCTTCTTTTTCAAAGATGGAAGCGATGTGCAAATCTGGAGATGTCTAGAAAAAATCTCTGATAGTACCCAGCCAAACCAAGGAAACTCTGCACCTCCAACACGCTCATGGTGTCTCCCGAGCAAGAAATACCTCAATCTTTGCTGGATTCACTGAATCTCCCGCCTCTGAGATGATGTGTCCCAAGTTGTGAACCTCTAAATTCCAGAACTGGCACTTTGAGAGCTTACCAAAAAGCTATTGATCTCGAAGTTTATTCGGTACAACACGCATGTGGTAGGCGGGCTCCTACTCAGTATTTGAGTATATCATTATGTTGTCAATGAAAACTATGACAAAATGATCGAGGTAATGATATATGATCATGTTCATGAGACTCATGAAAACTGCAGGTGCGTTGGTTACGCCGAAATGCATAACCAAGAACACGTAGTGGCCATACGGACACCTGAAGGCCATCTTATGAACATCCTCATCTCAAACTCTAAGTTGATGATAGAATTACCTATGGTGTATATTTGATAACCAACGTTCTCCCTTGATCTGATCAATGATTTTTTCAATCCTTGGAAGATGATACATATTCTTCACAGTCACCTAATTCAGGATATGGTAATCAACAGACGGTCGTAAACTCCCATCCGCCTTCTTGGATAATAGAATCGGAGAAGCCCAGGGTGAAACACTAGGTCAGATTAATTCCTTTCCCTACAAGTCCCCCATCTATACCTGCAACTCACAAAGCCTAGTGGGAGCCATCTGATATGCTGGAGTAGATATTGGTTATTTCCCGGGGTACAGGACTTTATAGAAGTCTACCACTCAGTGAGCAGGTAGTCCTGGTACGTCGTCAGGAAAAACGTCCGCATACTGATCCACCACAATAGGAAAACTCACACTCCACACATCAACAACTCTGTGGATGATACTAGCCAACTGATTTGTGATCGGCTTCCCTCTCATATGCGTAAGTCCATCCTATGCTGCAAAAGAACCCTTCACGCCGGTGAAGGTGAACCTTCTTACATCCGTGGTGATACACTGCACCTTGTGCCTAATGCAATCATTATAAGCATGAACTGTTTATAACCATTCAATTCCCAAGATGACGTCGTAAGGACTCTACACCGCTACAATTAGATCCCAGCTGAAGCTGTCGCCTCATAGAGTAAGCTCACATTGCGGAAACCAGTGCGTAATCATCGAGTCTACTCTCGTAGGAGTCTCTAGTCGTAAGGATCGAGCCAACAGCTCCATCGGAATCTCAGAGCTCCAAACAAGGGTAGAAGAAATAAAATAATGACTCGCACACGTGTCTATAAGTGCTGTAGAAAGGGTGGATTAGACACAGATAGTAACTCCAATCATCTCAGGTGCGCCGTGGTTGTAGGACTCAAATGCCTGGAGCGGAGCCTGCCTCCATCCGCCAGCACCATGTGGTCATGGTGTACCTCCTCGTGGTGTTGGTGGTAGAGCCTCGAAATGTCATCCACCACCCGCTGATCATCCAGCTCCTCTGCCTCATCCACCTGCTCCTGACGGGCCGCCACTGTCAAACATATGCCTCTCTCTGGGAGCTTCCTGTATGGTCTGCAACTCGTCTGCATGGCGGGTCAGACTATCTCGAGCCATGTGACCATGTCCGCCGCATGCATAGCATTCCCTGCTCCTCGGATAGCTTGCTCTATTTCAGGTGCCCCTCACAAGTTAACCTGTATCCTGAGGTCTCGCACCTGATGGCCTGGTCCGGTTGGACCTCTACGCCAGCTATCTACTGCCTGCTATAAAACACTTCGCTATGTGTCGCCCTATGGTAGGTCTCGCTACCGGTGACTACTCAGCGAGAATGCTCTCCAATAGAATGGCTCGATCTAGCACCCCTACGTACGTTAAGATGCTGAGAGGAATCGTCGAAGCCCTAATCTCATGCCTTAGTCCCTACTCAAAGGTCTGGGCCCTAAAGAATGGGTCTTCTACCATTTCCATGGAGTACCGTAAGAGGTCAGTAAACCTCGCTGAGTACTGAGCAACTATCATGCTGCCCTGATGCAGATGAAGTAACTCCTGTATCCCCAACGCACGAAGGGTGGTGGGAAAAAACTCTTAGCAGAAGAGACTATCGAAGTCTGTCCAAAGAAGAGATTCCTCTTCGTGCACCTAGAGCATCAATCTCCACCATCTTCCTATTGTTGCATGCATGAGACTTGCGGAAAGGATCACAATAAGGTCGATTGGGGTCCCTACCAATATAAAAAACCCGAAGACAGCCTACAATCAATCCCAAGCTTCCTGAGGGTCCGTCACTCCATGGAACCTGGGAGGCCTCTATCACTGAAACTCATGCAATGCACTCAGGTGGCGTGCACTCTCTGCTTCAGGGGCTGGTAGTATTGGTGGCTCAGCAGGTAGTGGTACCGCTGGTGCCTCCGCTGTGATAGGGCCCTACCCTGAGACTTCCTCGCTCGGTCGGTTGCTCTTTCATATGTGACTCAGAACCCTAGCTGGCTACCTTTGTAGAGCCATCCTGGAAAGAAACAGGTGCACCATGGTCAAAACATTATACCTGGTGAGGTGACACAAATTATTCACAAAGAAAACTTTTGAAACACACATGAAATTAGTTTTTTCGTGCATTGAGTTGGAAATCAGGGGTCAGGGTCCTAGTGTATGGATACATCGGCCGCCTGACCAACAATGGACTCCCTGGACTGAAAAGCATACTCAATACTCTTAATAGTATTTCTTCATAGAATAGAATGAACAGAGTCCTGAGTTCTGCAGTAGAACCGACTCCTCTGATACTAATTTGTCACGAGCCATCCTTGGGGCCCGTGTCGTGCCTACCCAAAGCCCACCTTTCATAGACCAGGGGCTAGATACTAGCACCAAAGGCGTAAATCCTGATAAAAAGGGAAGGCATTTCCTTTATGATAGTAAAAAACACAACATAGTACATAAAATGAAGTAAGCACAAGGTAATACTGACTACAAAAGTTAGTGCTGAAAGTTAAATGGGTCATGATACAAACCCAACTGAAAGTATAGTACAACTAAAAAGCGAAAACAACAGTAGTAAAGGAAAACAACAACCACTGAGTCATCCTCTGGGAATACCACATGATAGGTGGATATAGACGATCTCCTCATCACCTTGGATCCATCAATCTGCTCCGTGTACGTCTCACCATGTCATCCACCTCCGTGTACAGTGCATCTCCACAATCCTCAATCACGATTAGTGATGTCCATTGTCTGCAACCAACACAACATATTGCGGGAATTGACGGTGTAGGGGTGAGTATAACGATACTCAAAACGGACCTATGAGACCCCCAATGGTCTCCCAGAATCCACAGAGGATAAACCACAAAGGAGAGTTACATTCACGAAGTATAAAGAAGCACTACATAGGTATATGATCATTAAAATACATAAGTCATCAATCCCAGTTCATCTCCAACTCTCGATCCCAAGTACAACCCAGTCAACACAGGAATGAAGTCAATCACATCAATGATAATGATTGAATGTCAAGACTCAGCTCACACAGATATAAAAATTTTGTATAGAGATAGATATGATCACATGAAGTCACTGATTCATCATCGTTGCCAAACCCACAGAGGATTCTAGTACAGTTTTCATCGTTGCCGAACCCACGGAGGATTCCAGTACTGTTGTCGTCACTGCCGAACCCACGGAGGATTCTAGTAAAGTTTTCGTCGATGTCGAACCCACGTAGGATTCCAGTAAAGTTGTCATCGCTGCCGAACCCACAAATGATTACAGTATGGTTTTCATCGTCTTCAATCCCACGAAGGATTCCAGTATGGATTTCGTCGTCGGCGAACCCACGGATGATTCTAGTACGGTAGTCATTGCAGTCACAGCCAACTCTAGTGTATCTGCACACAGCACGCTCGATTATGGGAGGGTCTGCTCCTCGAGCCAAGGTGTTGATACATCAACTATCACATAGTCTAGTGTTGATGCATCCCTATGTTCTTTCTCGTCAAAAGGAACCCAACGTGACAAACAGTGCGTCAATCAGACACCCGGTCTTAGAGATATTGGATTTTCCATTCCAAGGGCCCGGTTGGAATATATGCTCATTCCAAACCTGGCTTTTATCCATGTAATTAAAAACTTCACTTAGTGTATTTCAAAATTACTGACTAATCATAAGGGTCCCATGCCGTAGATATTGCATTAATCAAACGAGCGGTCTTCAAGTTATCCACCTTTAAGTGAAAACAGGCCCGACCCGTTATGCCCAGTGGGACGACGGGTCGGGTTAACCTAGTTTTGGCGGGTCCAACCCGACAACATTGTCAGACCGGACCCATGAAAAACACAACTCGGCGAGAGGGGCATGGCCTAGACATAGGGGGCGCGGCCCGGCCCGACGGGGCACGACCCGACCAAAATCAATTTCATGAAAATTCCGGGTCATTACATTTGTTGAGACCATGAAACTCTTAATGATATTTGGATTTCGATCTAAAATCTACATAAAATTCTAGATAGGAATTAAAATAACATATATGGAATACATATATAATTATTATGAAAAATATAGGAATCATTGAAATATCCATTTAGAATATTATTTAATATTGAATTTTATGTTGGAGAAATGGCCAAATATTTTCAAATTCACTGATGATATCTATCGTTCCATTGATGGAAGGCCCACTGGTGGGAAAATTATATCACCCATGGTTTGAGTTATATCATTATTTTATTCATCGTCTATGGTTATTGTAGTGGATACGATAAATTTATAGTTGGTTTTAGATAGATAAATATATTGTTAATATAAATATTTGAATATGAATAATTTCATACACAAAATGGTTTTTTATAATGTGAATTGTTCATTGTGAACAACATGAATTTGATTCTAGACCTGAATTGTATTTTAAGTAAAATTAGATTAAATATTTATTTTTCAATCAAAACATGACCTAGTTTTTTTTGGATATAATGATGATGGTACTACTTTTATATAGTATATAAAAACGCCATGATTCATAAGGTGAATACCTATTTCATGTTGTGAATGGGTGGTCTTATTATCATTTTAAATTTTACAGTCCCTATTATTATCATAATTCTTTATCCATTTTATCTCAAAATCTCAGACTTCTGTATATGAATTTAAAATATATCCTCAATCTGGAGGCATATTTTATCATATCTATAGGAATTAAACCCTGGGAATCACATACAAATAATATTTTATTCTTTTTTATTCTGGATATTCTTTTTTATAAATTAAATCCATGATAAGGTATTACATTTGTAGATATATGGGTTAAATTTTATTTAATGGTACATTAGTGTGATTAATTATTACAATTGGGAAATGATGTTTTATATTTAGATTAGTTGGAGGTTTTTTTAAAATTGAAGTATGTGGTTGTTTAAACCTTATTCATTTTTTTTATTTCATAGATATTGACTTTATTTAAATAATTCTTTTCTACATATAATTCGTTACCCTATAGAAAATATTATGGATTTTCTCTTATAGGTTGGTTGTTTAAATTTAATATTAATGAATAATAATAAAAATGTTTGGAAAATGGATTAAAAGTGTTTACTATGAGTGATTAATTTTAGAAATATTTCTTAGAACATTGAGGTATCATCTATCCAGGTGAATATGGAAAAAAACATGGTTGTAAGTACCCCATGAAATTGGGAAACATATAAATGATCAAGGTCAAAAGACCGCCATAAAATTAGGTCACAATGTGATGAATTTTTCGATTATATGGTTCTCTAGTTATTGCATGTTCATGAATGTGTATGTCTCTGAGAAAATGGATGGGTTATGTAGAAATGAAGTTAATGAACTAATTATCCTACATGAATAAAAAATATTATTTGATTTCATTTCATCAGGATAATATATTCATATACATTGTTTAATATTGTTGAATCTAAACTATCTATATTATATATTCTACCAATTTTCCTTATAATCAATTTATGATACCCTATATCTTATATTAGTGGCATGTGTGAAAAATATTTTATGTGTTTCCAACAATGCATGATTTCTCACCCCTTTAAAAAACATGGTGAATATATTGATGTTATTTCATGTGACACCCAAATATTGCATGTTTCTTACATCTGTAGTGGGAATACATCTAGTAACTGTCCTATTTGGTGGATATTGATCATTGGAGTGGTCAAAATCTTTGACTATCGTTGTGCCATCTAGGTACTAGATTCATTTAATCCATTAGAGTCATAGTGTTCTTATTTATATTATTCTGATGTTTATATAATATAGGTCTTTGATTCATTTTTTATTGTTTTTTCTTACTGAATTCTTCATTTATATAGAACCCATTTGATTAATTTATTTAATAATTTATCAAATTATGGATGTGACTGTGAATAAATATAGGGAAAACATTACGGTTTTTCACTTTGTTTCTAATCCCTTTACATTTAATCAAATATATTGAAGATTTGGGAATTTCACCAAAGGCTCCTGGATCCACTGAACCTCTCCCCCCCATGGAAATTGGTTGGGTAGGGATTTTATATAAATGTTTAAAAAATAATAATTATATTAGATATACTTCTGGTAAAATCACATTTAATAAAATCACTATGTACCCAATTGGGAACACATGGTACAAAATTTTAAATGAGTGGTGTCACTGGAATCCATTTTTTATATGAATTTTAAAAATTATTTATTAAATATTTTAATATTAATGAACATTTAATTTTTTTTATCATTAATTAGTCAAGATGATTTCGGTTTCAAAAATATTATTACTTCACATTGAATGACCAAATTAATTTTTTTGATATTGAATATATATTTAATATTTATATGTATGGGGTATAAATAAAAAAAATAATAGTAGTTATTACTTGATATATGTATGATATTAAAACATGATATAGGGAAAGATCATCCTTTTAATCATAAATATATTTAATGGTAGAAAATTCTCTTTTAGAGGAAAGGAAATGGATGGAAAAATCATAATCAAAGATGTTATTTTCCTCATAGAATAATTAATTTACAATTATATATATGTTTTAGGAAATAATATCACCCTTATTAGTATAATATATTTATGTGATTATGATGATTTTGTGATATTCTGGAATTATACATTTAATCTTCACTAATCAAATGTTTTTTGGGTCTACATACTTTCATGAATTAGAATGTTAACAAACATATCTATGAAGAACATATAAATTTTTATTTTCATGATTACATGATGTTGATTATTTCTCAAGGAATTGAAATTGAAAGATATATCCTTATATAATTCCTAAATTAGATAAAAATTCAAAAAAATGTATCAATAGGTATTGAGAGGATTCCATGTTTATCACAACCACAGTTTGTAATCCTTTTCTTATACAAAGAAGAAAATGTATAATTTCAATGATTTTAGTAAAATTTCAACTTATGATAAATTATACTTTGTGATAATTATCATAATATTACCTACCCAAATTAGGATTTTTAATAAAAGTGCAATGTGTATTTCTTTATTGATGATAACTCTATATTTACCATGACCTATTTTATGAATATAAAACCCAAAATAAAATTATATAAATATTCATAGTGTAATTAAATATGATAAATCCTCAACATCTTTTTACTATCTAGAGTTATGAAGGTTGAAATTTTGAGAATTCAAATTTTGAAAAAACATGTAATAGAATGATTTTAATCATAATTATTTATTAAATATAAAAACACATTAAAATAGTAAATTATAATGATTTAATAGGTTTAATCATGGGATGATTTGATATTTGTTAATTGAATATATTATTGTTAAATTGTTTTGTGTAGTGGTGGTATTTAATTCTTATTAAAATTTATTTATTAATTAAAATTTTCATAATATATAAACATTTTTTTGGATCAGATAAAGACCAAATCATTAATTCACTTTGGGGTTAAAGTATTCATCCCGAATATTAATAATCTATAATATAAATTTTATCTAATATGTGAGGTAGTAAAATTTCATGGTTACATTAAGAATATTATGGAAAATATAGATTTTAACATGATTACTAATATTACTATGAAAATATTTCATATATGGTATGATGAATATAATACCAATGTTTTTAAAAACATTATGGTTAATCATATGGATATATTTTACAAAAAAAAAATATTATTCTATGGGTTGTTATCTCACAACAATAGTGAGTGAATCCTCTTGAAATTATATCAACGTATATTTAATAAATGAAAACTAATTGAATGAAAAATACCATAAATATGGTATAGGAAAAACATGCATTTTATAGATGAAATAGTTTATCTTAAGAGATAATCCACCTAATAATATCATTAGATATGTAACAGAACTGGTTACAACCAAAAATACATTATGAAATAAGTTTGAACACCTAGGATCTATATAACATCCCACAATCAATGATATATATTACATCAACCTTGAATAATAATTTTTACATAACATATAAAACCATGATAGGACTATATAGGTTTATTGTCTTTAGAAACTAAGAAACATAAACAATTTATTCACAAAAAAATCCACATTGTCTCCCACTTATTTCTTCGTAACAGGACTCCATTTTGACATACCATACTTAATACCCTTGTTCATGACCTAGGAAATATAAAAATATTAATGGGTGAGATAAAATTCTCAATAAGGGTAAACAAGGGAAACATCGATAATATCATAATCATAAAAACAAAAAATTTGAAAATATTATCCTATGTATAGAAGATCATAATATTATGTCATGGGATAAATCATAAAATTGAAATGTAATCCCAATATTCCTAACATATTACATGAATTTTTTTTTCACAAAAACCTAATCATAGAATGTCATTTCATATACGTAAAGGCTCAATGTTGTGACCATCATTATCAACAACGTCTATTACTGAACGAGTTCAATCCTAATTTTAGCATTATATTACTAAACAAGATTTAATTTTTATTCTAGTCATGTCTATGTCATGAGATATAAATATTTACTCAAATAAATTGAGGGATATATAGGTCTCATTCATCTCAAAATGAAACCATTCATACGTCTTCCACAAAAACAGAAAAACATTCACCATAAAATAACTCGTGAAATAAAACAGGTTTCTTAAATATCATTCCATCAAAATTGATTTTAAAAAAATTGATTTAATAAATTAAATTTCTTCATAATAAATAAAATCATATTAATTACTATTTTATAAATGTAACCCTATATAAAGAGTGTCATCTTATATGGAAAATAATTGTGAGAAAACACTTGAAATTAATTCCTGAGGAATGTTTCATTTCTTATTCAAAAATGTATCCCTTCCTCAAAATTAAAAAATAAATTATCATAAATATTCCTATGTGAAAATAAAATATTAGTAATGTAGGGTAATATTCATGTAAATAAGTCATTATGAAAGTGTAAAAATACATTTATTCCATACAATTTTAAAAGACATTCTCCCCATACATTTGGTGGAAAAGTGAAAAAAAATCGAACCGAAAACGAAAAAATATTGCATTCATATTGTTTAATAAAACATCATAAGTGGGTAAAATTTAATTTAAACAATTTATAGGGATATAAATAGTATTAAATATTTAAAAAACGTGGATATGGATGATAAATACACACTAGTAATTTCTAATCTATAAAAAATATCTGATAAAAATGAGATTACAAGACAATCACTTACCATGGGTCCTGTAACATTTTTATGTATCTGAACCTGGTGTATGATGATAAAAATAATGTTAAAAATTTATTCCAAAATCACAAAAATTTCTATGAAATCATTTATTATCTTATTTTTATCCCTTTGTTAGTAACATTTATTTGTTACTTGTTATTTGTTTATTAACTACTTTAATATTCTTATGCATATTTTGTCAGATAAGTTCATGTTACTCTTTTTAGGTTATAGTTTTATAATTTATATAATGGTATTAGTATATTATATATCTTATTTAGTCAATTCATTTATATAATTTTTCTTTAATATGATTGTGTAAAATGAATCAAATCGCATCGTGTAGACTATAAACTGTACGTACGCAAGAGCGATGATATCCTTCCCATAATTGTTGAATGTTATTGAAGTGGATGGTGTATAGTATTTCTGAATCAATATAATTTTATAATAAGAATATATATATTTATTAATTCCATCATTATAATAATAAATTTTAGGTGGTGGTGAAAATGGATTACACAAAGACATGTAGAGGGTAAGTCATACGTATGCATGCGTGGTGATTTCATTTTTCATAGGATGGGTAAAAGGTGGAATATGATTTTTTCATAAAAATAATAACATATATGTATATTTTTACTATTTTAGTTATTAACTTATAATGAAAATACTAATTAATTGGATGTATAAGCAGAAATAATTTTGAAATAATGGATAAAAGATATTACCTCTTCTTTGACGTGCCTTCTCTAAATCTTCACATATAGCACTAAATTTGGTCATTGAAGAATACCAAAACTTCTAGAATGTTTCTAGGTATATAAATAAGAATAATTCGTAGGGGAATGTCGATTTGGAAGGCTCAAAATGTTCTTAGGAGTTGAGAGTGGAAATTCCCTTTTATAATTGAGGTGATGGGAACTTTTGGAAATCCCAAAAATAATAATTTCTAATTTAATCTAAACCCTTTTAAAAACCTCAAAAATTTCTTATTGTTGAATATGAGATTATATAGGGTTGTAATATATTAAAATAATAAGTTTTAGATAAACATTTTATGTCAATTTAAGAATTATCATTTTAATTAACATTTAGTAATTCTATTTAAATTTTAACTAGGGTAACAAATATTTCAATGCTAAAAATTTGAAATATTTACATATGTGAATTCAATTAGAGAAAAAATTAATATAATATAAGATTTTAAAACATATAATAATTATTAAAAAATTTAAAAAAGGATTTTTTTATTTTTATATAATTTTAGAAAACCTTATTCTGACAAAATATCAACATTATCAATTTTGACACTATTTAATTTATAGATTTTTTAAATTTTAAAAATAAGAAGTCTACCAAGATAATCATATATTATTATATTTATAAGGGATAAAAGAAATCATGAAAATTCATTTTACATAATATTAATCAAAAATTTATTTATTAAAATATTTTTAATAACATTTATTTGATATCCTCTTTAATAAAATAATTAGTAGCTCAATTTTGTGTAAATATTTAATATAATTAATTTTTTAATAAATATTCAAAATAAAACAAAATTTTGAACAAAAATATATTATATTTTTAATGAATTATATTATTCCAATTTGTCTTATAAAAAATCCAACATTAAAAATGATATACCCTTTTTATACATGAATGTGACAAATTTATCTTCACTTTAAATATTTTAACATAAGTTTCATAATCACTTCTATAAGCCTCCAAATGGTCAATAAGTCCACTATTGGAAGATTATGATTTCGATATACTAAAAAAATAAGTTTTAGTCATCGGTTTTGTCCTTTTATGGTTATTAATATTTTTATAATAGTTTTTGTATTGATTTCAAATCAATTAATTAATTTTTTCATCTCCCGTGTGTAAGTCATTAAGGTAATTATTTACTTCATAAAAATTATAAATAAATTTTCATGAAAAATAAAAACATTTTATATTTCAAATGAGTATTTATAATCAAATTTATCTTCTGTATATCTATATATTAGAAATAAATTAATTATTAATATATGAGTGATATATATTTCACTTTTCATTAAATAAAAATAGTTAAATGTCATAATCTCAACAAAGTGGGTCCTAATGGAAACCATTTAGACCAAATTATGTTTTGGGATAATTATTATCTTAAAATTATATTAATAAAATTGTTATAGTATTTTTTTAATATTAATTTTACCCTTAATTACATAATTTACCCATTTACCGTGTTAATAAAATGTATCAAAGAAACTATTCATATTTCCCGAAAATAAAATAAATACATTTACATAATTTTTACACCAATATTAAAAATATGAAACAAAATTTTCAAAATCCATATCAATGAATTTTAAGTTATAAATTTAAAATTAATCCCATCATTGAAATGAGAAAACGAGTTTTAAAAGATAAAATATTCCAAAATATTGAAATGTTTTAACATCTAAATTTAATTTTAAATTCATTCCAATGTAGTTTATTATATTAAATGGTAAAAATAAACTCTATTGAAACTTTCAAACTACTGAATTATATAATGACACCATATAAATTATTTTACGGAGAATCCTTTTTTCAAATAAAATTGTGCGTATTTTTACTATACATCAAAATATGAAAGATATCAGAAAAATATAGGAAATTCATTAAAAGTAAATTATTATATCCCAAATCAAAATAACATGTCTAAGTTGTCATTTAAAAATTAATAATATGTAAAAATCGTAATTTTAAAGGGGTTCAACATTTAATGGTGTAAAATTATCATTTTAAAAAAGGTTATTATACATCAAATAAGGTATTATTCATACCATATAACTAAAATATCCATTTAATGGATATAAAAAATATTTTATTGAGTATATAACACATATATACCACATTGATTTAATTACAAAAAAACATCACTCAAAAATAAAAATAAAAAATTGATTTATATTTTTCATAAATAATTGATAGCCAATGAATTCACAGTTCTTTTTCATAAGAAACTAATAATTATTATAACTATCCTATTATCTATTCTATAATGTTAATTTTATAATAAATGTGTCTTGTAGTTAATTTATGATATTTATTGTGTTTATAAGGATATACTAAAGAATAAAAATTATTTAAATAAAACATTACATAAAAACATCCATGTGTTACATTCTACCCTCCTTAAACTAAATTTTCCCTCGAAATTTGTCACATGGAATGAAACAGATGATAATTCTTCTACCTTATAATATTCTCATGTTCTAAGGTAGATTCTTAAAATTGGTGTTTCCTTCACAAAACATTAACCGAGTGAGAGTTCCTGTTTCGTAGAACCTTTTCGCTACGATCCAGAATCTCTATAAATTATTCTTCATTATAATGATCTTGCTCCAGAAGTATGACTTCTAAGCTTTGTATATGTGAATGATCATTTATGTAGTTTCTTACGAGTGATACATGGAACACATCATTACCACGATAGATATTCGGTGGAAGTTCCAACCAGTAATCTACCTTGCCAACATGATTTAGGATTTCCAAAGGACAAATATACCTAGGTATCAACTTTCCCTCATTTCCAAATATCATTACCTTCATTTAGGGTGAAATTCAAGGAAAATGCATATCACTCACATCAAAAAATAGGACTTTTATTCTCTTTTTCGAATATATTTTTTGTCAAAACTGAGATTCATTTAGGAATTTTTTAATAGTTCTTTCATTGCCTTCTATTTCATCAATAAGATCAGGTCATAATATCATTATTTCCCCAAACATATCCTAGAAAGTTCGTGTTTGGCACACATTTACATAGAGGGATCCATAGGGAGCCATCTAAATAATTGTGTGAATTCTTTTTTTGTAATAAAATTCCACCAATGGTATGTGTTTATCCCATCCAACTTTCAAATCCAAAGTGCATGCTCTAGAAATGTCTCCCAGAGTTCGAATTGTCCTCTTAGACATACTTTCTTTCTAACGATGATAAAAAGTGATAAAATATTACTCTATTTCTAGATCATGTTGAAAACTTCTCCAAAACATAGATGTAAATATCGTATCCCGATCAGATATAGTTGAATGTATTACTCTATTAAATCATTCAAATTACATTACATATGTCATGGAAAGTTGATCAAGGGAGAAATCCTCGTTAATAGAAATTAATGTTGAGTCAAAATTTTTCTTTTGAATTTTACATCTTGTTTGGGAAATCAAAAATGTTACTGACCATGCTGATCGTACTGACCCTGCAGATCGTACTGACCATGCTGATCATACTGACTATACTAATCGTACTGACAATGCTGATCGTACTGACCATGATGATTGTGCTGACCATGCTGATCGTACTGACTATAATTTTCATATTGACTGTAAATTGTTTTGACTCTGTTAATCATACTAATCCTTATAAATCTATTAACTTTGTATCGTTTCAAAACATTACACAGTAATACTTATAGTATTCATACTTTTCTTTCAATAATTTCTTGTATTGGTTCTTAGTCAAAAATAAGTTTCATATTAATCGTACTCACGCTAATCATCTTCGAATATCTTTTGATTTATCCAAAACGATGTCATGGAGTTAGTTATAAAATAATCAAAATGATGTTGTGTTTTCAGTTTCAATATGACCGTTATAATGCGAGTTGTCCATGTCCCTCCGAGTTTTTCATAGAAATATGACCGTTGGAAGAAATATGACCGTTGGAACCTGAGGCCTATAAATAGGAGGTTATTTTAAGACTAGAAAATATGTGGGTATGAGACTGATCATTTTTTGCTAACAAGTTCTAGAGAAATATAATGTCATATCTCTCCTGCTTCGTGCGAAAGCCTTGAAACTACAAAACGTGAATGGATCGTTCCTAGTTTTTGTATTTCTAAAAGTGCTTTGTTTGTGCTTTGTGAGGTTGATCATAGGGTCGAGGGCTTTTATATTTAAAGACAGAGGTTCCGATTAACTACAAAATTTAGGGATGCTGGGGATATGTGGACAGACGAACCGATCATCGTATCAAGGGCTGCTAGGGATAGGCAGACAGATGAACCGATCATCGTATCGAGGGATGCCAGGGATAAGAATACTGAGGTACCAATCATCATATCGAGGGCTTACAAAGGTCGTGGTAAGACAGTCCTCTTATCCTAGGGAAAAGGATAACCCTTCTCTTTGGTTTTAATGAATTGTAATACTTTTACATTTCCACATCCAATTGTATTAGAAACAAAATTGTTTTGTTTCCATTTCTATTTCATATACATTTCTAATTGTTCCAATTACACTTATACTATTACATTTTATATTGTTAGATTCTATACGCTTTATAATAGAATCTCACATATTTACTTTAATCTGATTATTGCATTCTTTTGAATACAATTGTTTTACATTTCTTATAGTATTACATTACATCATATCTTTATATTCAATACAATTGTGGGTGTTTTATATTGTATTAGTTTAAGATTATTTAAACTAACTTCTTAAGTGTTTACACATAATGTTTTTAAACCTACAATTCACCCCCCTCTTGTATTATTCCATCTAATATAAATATAAATCTACATATCTGATCTAACAATTGGTATCACATGAGGCTTCCACAAATTTTCATTACTTTCTATATTTCGTTCAAACATTCATTTCAACTATTCACTACACTAACGTGTGGAGTGGAAAAGATTTTGTTTTATTAGATGGCACAAATGAATATTGGTTCAATTGACAATCTAAAACCTTCTAGACCACCTATATTTGATGAGAATGATTATGAGTACTTGAGAGATCGAATGAAGACATTCGTGATCAATACTGGTGCAGAAAATGTTATTATTCTTACTAGAGTTTACAAAATTACTGACAAAGAAGTCAGTACTTTTACTAACCAAGAGAAGCAAGAAAATAAACGGAATAACAAGGTATGCAATACTTTATTATGATATATAACAAGGAATATATATAGCCAAATATCATCCTATGAAGCAGCCAACTGTATTTGGACGAAGTTAGATGTCACACATTTTGGTACATCCAAGGTTATATAAACAAGAAGAGCAATACTTTGATCAGAGTATCATGGATTTATTTTTCCTTATGGAGAGCCAGTGGGTAATGTGCAACAATGATTTATGACAACTGTAAACAGTTTACAATATTTTGGAGAAAATATTCTTGATAATGAATCTCTTTTAGATAAGATTATTGAAATAATCCCAAATGAATGGGATTAAAAAAGGACAACTATTGATGAAAAAAAAGTTTCCCAGATTACTCTTGATGAACTCTTTGGAACTCTTCTACAACACGAGACATGAATGAAGAGAGATTTTAATTTCAGTAAGAAGAAAAATGGGAATGGAATTGTAGATTTTACTACTAAATATAAAGCTAAAACACCTAAAAGGATAACAATATCCAATGCCATGAAAGTTGTTATTTCAGAATCAAGTGATAGTGATCACTCAGATAATGAGTTAGCCAATATTGGTCGAAGGATGAACAAGATTGTGGGAACGAAAGAATTCCAATACAGATTCAAAATGAATGATAGGAAGGATAAGAAAGATTCAGAGGTAACTTGTTATAAATGTAAGAAAGTGGGACACATAAGGCCTGATGTTTCTTTACTAAAGTGAAAAGAAATAAATGAGAAACATTTTGAAAGGAATAATAAAAAGTATTACAAGACAAAGCAAAGAAAGTATTGAAGAAAATTGATACTTGGAGTGCAAGTGGTAGTGATTCGTCAGATAATTCTTCGGAATATGAGTCCTCGGGACAAAGAAATATTGGACTTATAGCCAAAGTACCAATCGAAGATCATTGTTTCATAGAAAAGGTACAAAATTCTGAAGCAATTTCAAATGTTTCCTTGAATGTAAATTATACTAATAATAAATATTATGAATCGTCAAATGATGATTCTTCATCATCTGAAGATAATACATTACCTTCATTTGAATAATTATATAGGTTTTCTAAATTACTTGAGAATGAAAATTCTAAACTCAAGAAAAATCTTGATAAAACAAATTCTAGAATTTTAGTTTTAACAAAAGATGTATCTGATCTTTCTAATGATCTAGATATGAAAACTTCCGATTTTAAAAGTATTTTAAAAACCCTTGAGAAAGACAAATATGATAAGGATAGACTTTCTAAGGATCTAGAAAATGTAATTTCTATGAAAACTATTTTTGATCCAAACTCTAGTTCAAAATCAAATGATTTGGAGGATAAAAATTTAGTTTTAAAACTAATGTTAGAAATTTTTTCATTGAATTTTTTTTTGTCAAACTTTAGTTATGGAAAAGAGAATTTTGACTAAATGTATTCCCAAATTCAGCCTTTGAGAAATCATTCTGGACTTTTTTATAGTCATTCCAAACCGGTTTTTAGTAATAACTATTTTGTTCTTCAAAATTACCCTTTTTGATCTAAGTGTCAATGTGGTGGACACTGGAAAATAGAGTGTTCTTTTAATAGAACTCAGTAATAAGGATTTCATAATGCTCATTTTACAAAACAAATGTGGATTCCCAAAATTCATTTATCAAATTCTTTTGGATCCAAACAAGTTTGGATTTCAAAAAACTAATTGTTTCTTTTTCAAGAAAATGATAAGTGTACCAACAAGAATATTTGGTACATGGAAAGTGGATGGTCTCGAAAAATGACCAGGAACAAAAATTTACTTGAAAATATTATCAAAACAAAAGGTGGAAAGGTTACCTTTAGAGATAATGCTCATGGAAAGATTGTTGGAATAGGTAATATTTGTTTTCTTGGAAAAGTTCTTATCTCAAATTCTTTTTTTGTTAAAGGTCTTAAGCACAATCTCATCAGCATAAGCCAATTATGTGATAAATGATAACTTGTGAATTTTAGAAATGATAAATGTTTAGTTAACAATTCCAAGGATGAGTTCATTCTATCTGCCCATAGGCAAGAGAATGTATACACTATTAACATAGAAGTCATTTGGAACCAAATTTTACCTTGCTTAAGTGCAATATAAGATCAATCATGGATATGGCATAGAAGACTAGGACACTGTAACTTGAGAAACCATTGTAAAATTTCAAAGAAAATGCTTGTAAAGGGACTACCAAATATTAGATACGATTATTCAAAAGTATGTGAATCTTTTCAATTTGTTAAGCAACATAAAACAACATTTAAATAAATTCATGAAGTTTCAACTTCTAATTCATTACAGCTAGTTCATATTGATCTTTTTGGTCCTTCACAGACAGGATGCATTGGAGGCAAACACTATATTTTTGTTTTAGTTGATGACATTACTAGATTTACATGGGTCTATTTTTTATAAAAAAAAACTAAATCCTTTTCATATTTCAAAACCTTTAGAGCCCAAGTTAAAAATAAGAAAAACCTACCATTGATAACTATTCCTAGTGATCATGGTGGTGAATTTCAAAATTCAGAATTTGTAACTTTTTGTGGTAAGAAAGGAATTAATCACAATTTCTATGCTCCATGAACTACTCAGCAAAATGGTGTTATTGAGAGGAGAAATTGTATTCTTCAGGAAATGACAAGAACCATGTTGAGTGAATAATAAATTGCTATGCACTTTTTGGCTGAAGCTGTAACTACTACTTGTTATACTATAAATCGTGTTTTAACTAGACCTTTTCTTAATAAAACACCTTATGAATTCTGGAATGGTCACAAACCTAATGTTTCATACTTCAATGTTTTTGGGTGAAAAGTATTCATCCTGAATACTAATGATAATATACCCAAATTCACACCAAACTCTGATGAAGGAATTATTCATGGCTACTCTATAACTTCTAAGGAATATTATGTTTTCAATAAAAACATTTGTACTGTTGAAGAAACAGTGCATGTTAAATTTGATGAAACTAATCATTTTTTCCAACCAAATCCAACCTACATCCTCAGATGTGTTTTCTAAAAATGTTTATCAACCTATACTAAAAGATTCTGCTGATAAGGAAAATGTTCAAGAAAGTGTTCTTGAAACATTTACCCTAGAAGAATTTATACAATATGTTGATGAACAGGTTTTACAAAACCCAAATCAATTATTTATTAGGAATCATCCCAGTGATAATATCATTTGTTCTGTAAATCAACCAGTAAGGACCAGAAATTCCTTACGAAATGAAATAGAACATCTTGAATTTCCTTCACAATTTGAACCTAAAAGTCCAAGTGAGGCCTTAGGTGATGAAGATTTGATTAAAGCAATTTAAGATGAACTAAATGAATTTGAAAGGAATCAATTCTGGAATTTAGTTGATAGTCCTAAAGAAACAACTGTAATTGGTGTAAAATGGGTTTTCAGAAACAAATGTGATGAAAATGGAATCATTGTATGAAATAAAGAAAGACTTGTTGCTAAGGGATATAATCAACAAGAAGTGATATACTATGAAAAAACATATGATCTGGTAGCTAGACTTGAATCTATTCGTATTCAATTAGCCTTTGTAGCTTACTTTAACTTCAAACAATTTCAAATGGATGTTAAATGTGATTTTCTAAATGGTTTTGTTCAAGAAGAAGTGTTTGTCAAAAAACCATCTAGTTTTCTAGACCCAAAACATCTTAATTATATTTTTAAAATTACCAAGGCTCTATATGGACTTAAACAAGACCCTATCTCATGGTATGATAGACTTACATGATTTCTTTTACAAAACAATTATGCAAAAGGTACAACAGATCCAACCCTTTTTTCAAAAATCGAAAATTGAAATGTCTTGATTGTTCATGTTTATGTTTATGACATCATATTTTTATCTACTCAGCAATCATTAACTGATTATTTTTAAAATTTAATTAAATATTAGTTTGAAATTAGTATGATGGGTGAGTTATCATTCTTTTTAGGTTCTCAAATTTCTCAAAAACCAGAAGGAACATATATATCTCAACAGGAGTATATTAAATACATACTCAACAAGTATGGATACAACCATACTAAAAGTATTAGAACACCAATTGGTACCTCAAATACACTTGATCATGATGAAACATGGAAACCAGTAGATCAAAAAAAATTAGAGGTATGATACGAAGTTTTCTATACTTGACAGCTAGTCGACCAGACATAATGTTTTCGTTATACTTATGTGAAAGATACCAATATAGTTCATAAGATTCTCATTTAATATCTGTGAAGATAATTTTTTAGTATTTAAAAGGAACTATGGATTTAGGAATCTTTTACTCTTCTAGAAATGATTTTGTATTAAAAAGTTTTACAGATGGTGACTTTGGTGGTTGTAGAATGGACTTATAAAGTACATCCAGAACATGTCATTTCTTAAGAGAATCTCTAGTTTCGTGGTCCTGTATGAAACAACACTCAGTAGCACTTTCCACTGCTGAAGCTAAATATGTAGCAGCAAGAAGTTGTTGTGCTCAAGTGTTTTGGATACAACACACACTCACTAACTATGGATTGAGTTTTTCCAAAAATCAAATTCTATGTGATAATATTAGTGCCATAGATCTTAGTAAAAATCTTGCACATCACTACCATGCGAAACACATAGATATTAGGCATCACATTATTAGGGATCACACACAAAGGGGAGATATTATTTTACAATACATCAGAATGAAAGAACAACTTGATGACATTTATAAAAAACCATTACATTCTGATAGATTTGAGTTTATAAAATAGAAGCTTGTAATGATTAAATTAAAATAATAATTCATATCTACTTCATGTTTTACACTTCTCCTTACATTAAACAACTCCTCTTAAAAAGGGGGAGAACATTTTTGTTACTTTGTGTTTCTTATTTTCTTATGATCTTTATTTGTTTATTCTCCTAGTTTGGGTATTCTTACCTTTTTGTTTATCGTACTGATTATTTTATCGTATTTTTTACGTTTCTGTTTATCGTATTGACAGTTTTATCGTATTATTTACCTTTATTTTTATCGTATTGACTATTTTATCTTATTATTTACCTTTCTGTTTATCAGATTGACTGATTACCGTAACAAGTTCATTTTCCATCTTCATGACTGATCATGGTAATGAATTTCTTTTCCATTAGCACGTCCAATCATGGTAATGAATTTTTTTCCATCGGCACGTCTGATCATGGTGATGAATTTCATTTCCACTTGCACATTAGATCATTGTAATGAATTTCTTTTCCATTGGCACGTCCGATAATGGTAATGGATTTATTTTCCATCGGCACGTCCGATCATGGTAATGAATTTCTTTTCCATCGGCACGTCCGTTCATGATAATGAATTTATTTTCCATCGGCACATCCGATCCTAGTATTGAATTTCTTTTCCATCAGAACGTCCATTCATGGTAATGAATTTCTTTTCCATCGGCATGAAATTTTGTTGTATTCATTCTCTTCGTACGCTTGTATTTTTCATTCACTAAAAATACTATTTAAACCAAAAATTACCTTACCATCTTCGGTAGGTACATACTTTCATGTTTTTTTAAAAAAACATTCATTTTAATCATTTCTGTTGATTTATTTTCTTCTAATATCACCTATAAAAGACCAAAGGTCATTATTTTTCCACCTATAAATAGACCCTCCCCTCTCCAAACCCAAACTACTTTTTCAGGATTTGTGGCAAAGATCTGCTCCATCGATTTAAGACACCATAGGATCTTTTAGCAACTTCACTTATATGTCTCAGTCCTCTTCCAGTGCTCCTGCAGAAATGTCTTCAAATACTTTTTCAGAGAAAGATTTTTTTAGAGAAAGGTTAGTTTCTCAGGACTTTTTTGATTCATACGATTCTATAATCAGAAGAATCATTTTGTTTCAATGCTGGGAGAATTTATGTGTTGAAAAACCGGTTTCTCAATATCCGTTTCTTTTTGATGAATTTAGTCAGTTTTACGAAGTCGTATATTTTGATAAGAACTTGACTATCATATTTGTTGTGTATAATAGAAAGTTATCTATGATTGTGAAACATGCAGCCCATTTAATAAATGTTCAAATAGAAGGTGATTCCTTCTGTCCATCTCATAAAATACCATAAGAATTTGGTATGTTTAACAAAGAAAGTGCTGAAAAGTATTTATTTATTATAAATAAAGAATAGAGGAAAGTGTCTCATCTTTCTCCAGATAAAAGATTTGTGACACTGTGGATTGATGGTTTTATTATCCCAAGGAAAGAGGATAGAGAGACTTTGAAGGTTTATGATATCCTCATGTTGGACTATCTCATTAAAATGAGAAAAGTAAATCTTATGGGATACATCTTTGAAACAATTAAGAATGTCAATTCAGGAGCAATCAAATCACATTTTATTATGTATCCATCTATTCTTATAAAGTTCATTCTCAAGAGCATGAAGTTTTTAATATTATTTTGAAAGGAAATTTGATAGATCTGAAGCCATCCTCGATTAGTAAGAGTACATTGATGAAGTTAAATGTTTGTTTTGATCAAAATTCAATGCTTTTTGTAAAGGATATAAAAGCTGATTCGGCTCAAAATTAATCAGCACCTATTCCAGCCAAAGGCATTCCATCTGTTGGTGCTCCTCAAAATTTAGATCCGAAAACCAGTTCAAAGCCTAAGAAGAAACTGAATTACATTAAATAGGTTGTGGCCAAGTGGAGAAAAGATATAGAATAGAGAAAAGAAGGTGAACGGATGTTCGTTCTTGACCAAGATGAAGCTATTGCAGAAAAAATAAGGGTAGAGGAAACCCTTGAAGCTAAAAATAAAAAGAAGACTCTATTGAAAAGAAATGCTCATGACTTTGATATATCTAAAGTCCGGAAAATAGTCAAGGATTCTAGTGATCAACTAACCGAAGAATTACATCAAGAACCTATCGTACAAAGTCTTCTAGATAAAGAAAAAGGGAAACAGATGTTGGAAGAAAAACAAGAAGTTTAAGAATAGGAAGGATACATTCTCTTAGAATTTTTTCGGAGCTCAAAGAAAAGTAGAGAAGAATCGGTTCAAAAAAAGGGTAAAGGTATTCAACATGTTCCTCATGCTGATCAACCACCGAATGAATCTTTTGAAACTCTGGATAAAATTTCTTCTCAAGAAAAGAAACGTCCTCAATAATATCATACTGAGAAAATAGTTGTTATCAGTGATAAAGTGGAAGAATAAATGAAGGGGATTGAAAAAGAAAAATGAAAACATCCAGTTGTAGACTCAATCTAATCAAATGAACTAGATACATATAATGAGGATACTTACTCAGAACAAACAATTTCTTTAAAGAAGACTGATTACATTTTTCATGTTTTAAGGAGAATTGAGAAGAGAATTCTCTATTTTCCCTTGCATGAAGGAAATATTTATTTTTCACTGACAATCAGAAAAAGATGTATGGTTCTGTAAGAGAATTAAGAAAGAGATTTTTCTCAGTTGATGCTGATGTGAATGTTCTATTTGAATATTCAGCAGCTCAAAAGAATGCTTGAAACAGAATGAACAAGTGGTCATACAAAACAGAGATCTCAGTGAATGACCATGAGATACAAATTGAAGACATAAAAGGTTGTGAAATTATCATACTATTGCATTTAATAAACTTGACAAAGAAATTGTTGAAAGACTGAATAAGGTAACTCAAGGAGCCGATATTCCTTCAGTGAATGAATTTCAAGAAATAATGAATTCTTTTCGGTCTGAGTTTTCTAAGGTTACATATTTCAAAGATGAAATAGTTTTCTCAAAGAAACAAAATTATGTGTTATCCAAATATAACAATAATTTTCAGGACAGAATTGATTGGAAGTATTCAGATTCCACGAGGATACCATCATGAATCAAGATCAACTTTTTTCCGACCAATAATAGATTTTGAGATCTCAGGGTGATTTAATTTCATAAGACAAGAAGGAAATCAAAAAGATTAAATCTATTCTTCATGAATTGATAAGTAAGCAAAAGGAAAGAGAAAACAAATGACTGTTGTATTTGTTTTTTTTCTCATGAACCCTAAGTCTGTTATTTTAATGACATTTATGCTATTTTTTACGTGCATTTTTTTTCTCACTGACTCTTTCTGGCCACTAAATATTACCCAATTATTTTTGTAAATCACAAAGGGGGACTATTTTTTACAAAGGGGGAGAATGTTCTCTAAAAGGGAAGTGTGTTAAATTAAACACTTATAAATCAAGAAAATATATTAATACAATCCTTAAGAAAGTACATACTTAAGGGGGAATTAGTTCTATTCGATTTCATATTTAAAAGAGTATCCAATAACTCAGGGGGAGATAAGTATTTCTTATTGGATTTACTCTGTGTTTTGTGCTTTCCAAAAAGGGCGATATTGTTGAGTTAAAAGTTTTCTATTGAGTTTTACATCTTGTTTTGGATATCACAAATGTTACTGAACATGATGATCGTACTAACTATGCTGATCATACTGACCATGCTGATCATACTAACCATGATGATCGTACTGACCATGATGATCGTACTGACAATATATGATCGTACTGAGCATGATCATCGTACTGACCATGCTGATCGTACTGACCATGTTTATTGTGCTGACCATGTTGATCGTACTGATCATGCGGATCATACTGATCATGCTGATCATACTGACTATAATTTTTGTACTGATGGGAAATTGTTTTGAATCTGTTAATCATACTATGACTTATAAATCTACTCACTTTGTATCGTTTCAAAACATTACACAGTAATACTTATAGTATTCATACTTTTCATTCATTACTTGCTTGTTTTGGTTCTTAGTCAAAAATAAGTTTCATATTAATCATACTCATGCTTATCATATTCATATATCTTTTGTTTTAATGAAAACGATTTCATGGAGTTTGTTATAAACTAATCAAAACTTTGTCATGTTTTCTGTTTCAATATGACCATTATAATGTCAGGTGTCCAATTTCATCTGACTTTTTTGGAGAAATATGACAGTTGGAGGAAATATGACCAATTGGAACCTGAGGCTTATAAATAACAGGTCATTTAAAAGACTATAAAATATGTGGGTATGAGACTGATCATTTTGTACTAACAAGTTCTAGAGAGAGATATTGTGACTTCTCTCCTACTTCATGCGAAAGCATTGAAACTACAAAACGTGAATGTATCGTTCCATGTTTTTGTATTTCTATAATTTCCTTGTTTATACATTGTGTGAACGATCATAGTATCGAGGGATTTCAAGTGGTTGAAAGACATAGGTACTAATTACCTACAAAATTGAGGGCTGCTGGGTATAGGTAGATAGACGAACAAATCATCGTATCGAGGGCTGCCGGGGATAGGCAGATAGACAAACCGATCATTGTATTGAGGGCTGTCAGGGATAGGCAGACAGACGTACTGATCATCATATCGAGGGATTACCAAGGTGGTGGTAAGGCAGACCTTTTATCCTAGGTAAAAAGATAACCCTTCTCTTTGGGTTAAATGAATTGTAATACTTTTACATTTCCACTGCCAATTGTATTATAAAGGAAATTGTTTTGTTTCCTTTTCTATTTAGTATACATTTGTAATTGTTCCAATTACACTTATACTATTACATTTTATATTGTTAGATTCTATACGCTTTATGATAGAATCTCACATTTTTACATTACTCTGATTATTGTATTCTTTTGAATACAATTTTTTTTACATTTCTTATAGTATTACATTATATCATATCTTTATATTAAATACAATTTTGGGTGTTTGTTATTGTATTAGTTTAAGATCAAATAAACTAACTTCTTAAGTGTTTAAATGCAATTTTTTTAAACCTACAATTCACCCCTCTTGAATTATTCCATCTAATATACATATACATCTACCTATCCTATCCAAAAATTATGTTTTCTAAATTCATAAGGTGATCAAATATAACCTATATATAATTATGGAATTTAGATGGTTTGGGAAGTCTAACAATACATTCCATAATGATTTTCCCCCATTTCTATTCTAGTAAGAGTATTGAGTATAACATCCCCTTATAATTAAATACCTCTGACATAACATTCTAACCAACCATGCATCAATACATATTTGGTGTCGTATCATTTCATTACATCCAAAAAAAATTATTCAGTTCAGTGTACAACTTTTTTCTTCCTAGGTGAATAAATAATGATGTATTATGAGCCTCACTGAATAGTTAAATCATTAATTCTGGATTGGGAGGAATACAAACCCCCTACCTAAATGTTATTATTTCATCACAATCATGGTTTAATTTAGGAACAATTCTCACAATCTTTTTTAGCTCTACATTTTTTTCTGCGCCTTTTTAATCATCACTTATATAGATGGTTAAGCATTCATCTTAGAGAGATATTATTTCTCCCCTTCATTTTAAATATCAAGATCTAACCTTTGCAAATCCATAAATATTAGATCATTTGTGATCCTCTTCATGGATATGCTTGCATGATCTTGTTGATTCAAAGAATCATCCACCTTGTTCACATTCCAAGGGTGGTAATGTATTTAAAAGTTGCAATCATAAATATACTCCAACCATAATATTTAGAATATTTACATATCTTGTGTGTGAATATATACTTTAATAAATAAATATTATTATAAATATCTCACTTTTCCCCATAAAGATAATGCATCCACGTATTTAATGCAATGATTTCCACATATATCTCCTATTCATGAGTTGGGTAATTTAGCTCGAGAATTTTTTATTGTCGTGAGTCATAAGCTATAACCATATCATTTTTCATGAGAACACATCACATCCCCATCTTGGATACATCCCTATAGATCCCAATACTTTCTCCACTACAAGGTAGTGTGAGTATGTGTTCACTTGCTAACATTATTTTTATCACATAGAAATTCTCTTCACATTCATCTGTACAATTGAGCACAACTCCTTTCCAAGTAAACATGGTGAGGGGATTATAGAGTCATGACAACTATTTCTCTAAATATTGATAATATCTAGAGAAACCAAGAAAAAATCTAATCTAAGATACCATTTTTGGTCTCTCCAAACATTCAAAAACATATATATTGTATGGATGCAAAAATATCCATTCTCTTGTGATTTTATGACCAAATAATAAAAAATTTTGAAACAAAAATTTAATAATGGTGCATTATTCCTAAACCTCAAACCATTCTCAGGGTCTTCTGCACATTTCTCATGTGTTCTTCATGTTCTTACTTTCTCTTTTAATTGATAAGAATATCATCTATAATAACTACAATAAATTGTTCAAGATACTTTCTAATTAATATTTTCATAAGATCAAACAAGATACATGGGAGTTAGTAAGCATAAAAGGAATCACTATAAATTCATAGTGTTCATACATTATACTCAACGAAGTCTTTTGTGTATCCACATTTTTTACACATAATTGATGATATCCTGAATAATGATCAATCTTTGAAAATTATTGTCAAACATGTTGTTGGTCAAATAATTAAACAATGTGTGAAAAAGGATATTTTTTCTTGGTAGTGATATTTTTATGTTTTTGATAATCAATTAAGAATATCAATGATAAATAATTATTTAAAAAACTAATCAAGTTTTCCCCAAGGTGACACACTAGGGCGTATGAATCCATTATCATGATTCTTTTGGAGTTTATTCATCAATTCCTAAAACTCAGTTGGGGCCATGGTATAATTTGTCTTGATATAGGCATAGCAACCAATATGGGTTCTATTAAAAACACTAATTCATGATTTGATGGATGACTGAGTAATTCTTCTAAAAATAAATCATCAAACTCTCATACAATGGCTTTATTCTAAATTGTGTAGTTTTTCTCATCCATTTTGAGATAAATAAACTTCATTTATTGAAATCATGACCCATAATATGGAATAAATTTCTACTAGAAGGTTATATTAATTATTTCATCGATAGATAATCATAGATTGATCAAGAATATGAAATGTGACATTACTTACTTGTAAATTGATATGATAACCATTTAGGGAGGGAAAATCTATTACATAAATTACACCAATTCTACTATAGGATGTATCAAAAGATTTTCAAGATGATCATTCCCATAAACTTCAAAAATAAATGAAATATAAACATTTGATGTGATTGTTGTTCCATGAAGAGTTTTTGCAGCTAACAATTCATTTAATTTATGATGTAATATAGTGAAACCATCATAAAATTCATCATAAATACATGTTTGGGAGGATCCACAATTTTAAAAAATATTCTCTACATTAGATTTTATGGTAAGTGTACCATTAAACACATCATTATCGTACTCCACATCGTCGATAGTGATTGCCTGTGACATTCCATTGAAATATGACATAATAGTTTGTTGATGTAGATCATCATCAATAAACCATGAATTAGGGAATTGATTTGAATAATTCCTCTTTCCTTGAACTTTTATCATTGATGTGTAAGAGGTGTATTCTATGTAGCCTATTCTATATTCAAATCATTTGGAATAATTTTTCAATCACATCATCACTTAACATCACGATGGCCATCTCTTCCATACAAAAAACATTTACTGATTCTTTGAATACAATTACCACCATGTTTATATACCCACATTGAGAAAATAATTAAACTAATATTCTTTTCATTGTGGTCTTTATATTTTTCTTTGAATTCCATTTTTCTCTTGTTATCAATCCCGTATGACTGATGGGTTCCTCCAATCTCCATCTCAACATTATGTGAACTGTGAACCATTTTTTTATATCCATGGACATACCTTATAGATAATTATATTTAAAAACATGGTTTTAATACAATAATGAATCAATAAATTTTACTCTCAGTTTTAATCGTAATTCAAGAAGCATACCATGAATGTATTATAATATTTTCATCATAGGAACCAAAAAAGTCATCATCCTTTATATTATGATTGGGGAACTACTTCCACGTAATTTTTAAGAATACATGGAATGTAGTTATTTAAAATAAGATCCTAAACTCATCACATTCCATATAATCAATTTATACTCCTTGCCTAAAATTGTTGATAAGATTCTACCACTGGTTAGCTTCTCCTCCAAATGATATGCTGGTAAGATGAATTTATAATGTTCAAAACATTTTTAAAATTAAAATATCGTTTTAGTGGTACAAATCGATTGTTCATCAACTAGTATATCAGAAGAACTGATGAATTAAAGTGGAAAATTCCTCATGAACAATTCAAGAGAGTGTTGCTCCCTCTTTTTCTCGTTTTGATTTGTGGATTGATTTATATATTAAAAATATAATGTGATCGTGGTTATATAATTTTTCCTTCCATCTCACAAAACATTTGGTTTCTCTTGGTAACAATCATTGCATTTCCCATCACATTCATCATTCATGTGGTTCCTCAGGGTTCCATCCATTGACAAAAACCATAAAGCATAGTGTGAGAAACATTAATAATATTTGGAAAACCTCATAGTTAAAGAATTAAATTTGAATAGATGACACATTAGATAATATCATAGGATACTCATTTAACATATCTTAAATATATGGCTTATAAACAATACCTAGACAGATCTTTGAGGTTCTAACAATGTTTATGTCATCCTAGATTCCAATGGTCAACTATACCTTTCCTATAATTCCAACTATAAAATCCGATAATTTACATATTTATATTAATTAAATTTTGAAAAATACTTATTAACAAACCTAAAAAAACTACACCACGACTTTATGGGTTTATTGTCATTAGAATAATGGGATCATATTAAACTGGTTCATAAAACATTCACATTGTCTCACAATTATTTCTCAATAACTAGACTCCTTTTTGAAAAATCTTACTTTAAACTCATATTAATGACCATGGGAAAAAATATATGATACAGTGAGCACTAATTATCAATAAGGGTAAATAAGGGAAATATAAATCCTATCATTATCATAATAACATAACCATTTAAAATCTTCTACTGCATATAAAATATCATAATAATATTTCATGGGATAAGTCATAAAAGTGAAATGTAATCCCAATAGTCATAACATAAGACATGAAATTTGTATATGAAACACATAAGTATAGAAAATCATTTCATATAAGTCAAGGATCATTGTCAAGAACATCATAATGGAAATGGTCCATTACTGAACAAAATTCACTACTCATTCAAGCCCTATATTACTGAACTAGTTGTACATGTCATTCTATTCATGTCTTTATCATGTGATATAAATAATTAGACAATTCATTGGAGGAAAATATAGGTTCAACCCATATCATAATGAATCCATTATTAAACGTCCCCCAATGCATAAAATCATTCATCACAACACAACCAATGAAATAAAATGGATTTTTTAAACATATTCTATCATACAAGATATAAACAATTGGTTTCCAAAAAAAACATCCCTACATAAACACATTAAAATCATTGTAATAACACGTTTATAAATATTACCCTATTTAAATAGTTGCATCATAGATGGAAAATAATTTTTAGCAGACACTTTAAATTAGTTTCTGAGGAAAATATCCATTCTTCCTTATAAATGTTTTCCTTTTTAAACATTCCACACAATTTTAGAAGAAATAATTTTATTTGAAAATAACCTTGTTTGATTTTAGGGGTATCTTCACAGAAATGCAATATAATGAAATCAGAAAAACCCAATTATTCCATAAAATTTAAAAAAACATTCTCGCCAAACTTTTGTTGGAAATGTAAAAAACATTATACTGAAAACAAAAAAAAAGATTTTCTTTATCCCATTTACTAAAAATTCACCAAGGGGTATAATTGAATTTAAAAAAATTTAATGGTATATAAATAATATTAAATATTTTCTAATCATGGATGTGGATGATAAATATACCCTATTAAATACTTATATATAAACAATCTCACATAATAATGAGATTGTGAGATTATCCGTTACCTTAGGTCTGATATGATTCATATGTATCTGAATCTACTGTATAATGATTTTAATATTGTTACTACTTTATTCCAGAATCATAATCTTTTTTATGATATCATTTATGACCAAATTTTTATCTATTTGTTTGTAACATTTCAATGTTACTCGTTATATGGGTATTAACTACTTTTATGTTCTCATGAAAATTTTATCAGATCAGTTCTTGTTCCTCTTTTTTAGGTTATAGTCATATCATTTTAAACATAGTATTAGTATAACATATATATATTTTATTAATTCAATTAATTTATATAATAATTTTATAATAAATATTAAGTAGAAAAAATAAAATCCCACTGTGGAGATGGTAAGCCGTACGTACAGATGAGCAGGGATATTCTTCCCATAATTGTTGAATGGTATTAAAGATTATGGACTATAGTATTTTAGAATAATACCATTTTATAAAAAATATATATATTTATTTATTAATTCTATCATTATACCCATCCATGCTAGGTGGTGGTGAAAAATGGATTACACCCCGATGTGGAGATAGTAAGTCGTACGTACACAAGCGTAGTGTTTTCATTTTTCATCGTATTTTTAGAAGGTGTACTATGGTATTTTAAAAATAATAATCACCTTATATTATATATGTAATACTGGATTTATTACATTATAATGAAACAACACTTTTGGTGGATGTAGAATATAAATGATGTTTCATATAATCGATAAAAGATATTAACTCTTCATTGATGTGCCTCCTCTAAATCTCTACTTAGTGCAATAGAGTTTGCCTTTGAATAAGACAAGGGCCACTAGAATGTCAATATAGATGTTTAGAAAGGGAAATGGTCAGGGGATGTTCGAGCTTGAAGATTCAAAACAATGTGAAGAGTTGAGGGAGGAAGTTCCCTATTATAATTGAGATGAAGGGCACTTTTGGAAACCTCTAACTTATTAATTTACAATAAAATAAAAATATACATAAATCTTTCCAAAATCTCTCAATATTTATGATTATTTGACATAAGGTTGTAATATTATCAACTACTAAGTTTTATACTTGTTTTTATGGGAAATTAATCATTATCATTTTAATGAACACTTTGTTATTCAATTTAATTTTAAACTATGGTAACGAATATTTAAATATTAAAAGGGTGGCATATTTTCATATTTTAAGTGAAATAGAAAATAAATGAATAATTTTTAACATTTTCTTCCATAAAATAATTTTTCATTATTTTTAAAAAGGATATATGATTTTTAAATAAATTTGGAAAACCATATTTAGATAAAATATCAATAATGACAATTTTGAAACTATTTATTTGATGTATTTTTTAAAATATAAAAATAAGTTGTAATCCTTAATCCAAATATTTAATTATATTCCTCTTTTGTTAATGTAATCATGGAAATTCATTTTGCATAATAATTATCATAAATTATGTTTAGTAAAATATTTTTCATATTATTTATTAGATCTGTCCATTAATAAAATAATTACTACCTAAATTATATTAAGATAAGTGTTAGGGTAATTTTATAATATTATTTTTTCCATTTATTACCTTATTTAATATTTTACCATGTCAATAAAATTTACCAAATTTCTATACATATTGCCCAAAAATAAAATAATTATATTTAAATATTTTCTTCATAATGATTCAAAATATGGAATCCATTTTTCAAAATTCATAAAATAGAATTGTCATTAATTAATTTAAAATTAATCTCATTGTTGAAATGAGAAAAGCAGTTTGAAAATATTTACTATTTCAAAAGAATGAAATGTTTTTACATCTGAATTTAATTTAAGATTAATTAAAAAGACCTAAATTATATTAAATTGTAAAAATATAATCTATTAATACATTGAAACCATTTAATAATATAATTTATCCATATAAATGTCTTCAATGAAAAATGTTATTTTCAATTAAAATTTTGTATATTTTTACTATTCCTCAAAAATGAATGTTATGAAAAAATTATGATAAATTCATACAAAGTAGATTTTTATATCCCAATGAAAATAACATGTTAATTTTGTTATATTAAAATTATTAATTTTCCAAAATGTTAATTTAAAAGGGTTTTTCATTCAATGGATTAAAATAATCCTTATAAAAAATAGGGTTTTATACATCAAATTGGGTTTTAATCATACCCGATGACTAAAATATTCATTGTTTGAATATAAAGAATATTTTATTAATTATAAAACACATATATATCTCATTAATTTCATTACCAATATCAATTCACTCAAAAATAAAAATATATTTCTGATTTATATATTTAATAAATAATTGATTTCCAATGAATACAAAATTAATTTTGCAAAGTTAGTTATAATTATTTATGTTAACCAAATAGCTATGAAATAATGGTAATTTTGTACAATGTCTGTATCAAAATTCTATTAAACTCATGATTTCATAGAAATAATTCTAAAGAAGAAAATAATTTTTTTAACGAAACTATTTCATAAAAAAACATCCTAGTGTCACAATATATATACAATCCAGAATCTAAAACATAAGAATAAGAATTCGGTGATCAATGATGTATAGTTACTAAACATGATGAAATCAATATTTTTGTTAGTAGTATAGTATTTTCATTTATTTAATGGTCTTATGGTCTTATGGTTATTGGGATAAAATGAGTTTTTATAAAATAACATATGTAAAATAATATTCATTATGAATTAATAACAGCATGTTTCTAAAGGTTACCTTAAAAAACAATGTTAAGAAAATGGTGAGAATTTTTCTCGAGAACCGAAGCATAGTCTATCCGAATATTAAAATATATAATATAAATTATATGTATAATTTTTTTAAATTAATGTGATAAAATATTTTAAAAACATTTATGTTATAGGTTATATTTATATTGAACCATGTTAAACCCTGATATCGTAAAATAGATTTTCCAATAATATATAATGTGTTTTATAGTATGGTCGACATGCAGCACCAAAACTCAATGAAGAAAAAGATAATATATAGTCATAAAAATTTATTTTAATATATATTATGAAAAAATAGATGTGTTGGAATTATCAAATAAATGATGAAAAGATAATCATTTTCAATAAAAATGAAATTTAAAAATAAATTATTGTATCTAAATAACTTATAAGACATATTTATTAATCCAAATAAATAATTTTAATGAATTTCAATTTATATTAATTAATTATTTAAAATAATTATATAATGGAAAAATTATAACATTTAGAAAAAGAATATATTAATATATTTTTTATTTTTTATTTTTTCAAAATTCTATAAATTAATTTTAATATTTTTTTAGAATTTAATTTCCTATGAAAATAAATTTCATTATTTTTAAATGTATAATAAATAAATTTAAACAATTTTACAAATTTATCTTAATAAAATTATTTTGATATTTTTAAAATGAATCCTAAAATTATATAATTTAGTCACTTTATTTTTTGAGGAAACTAGATTATGTTACAACGGTAAAAATTAGTTTCCATAGTAAGAAATTAAATTTTTAAAAGAATGATCCTTTACCAAATAATTTAATATTTAGTTACATTTTTTTATTACAATATAATTATTTTAATATAATGTTTAAACAAATATACATCCACAAAATGTTTAATCGGTTTTAAATACTATTAAGAACAATTAATGATTCAAAATACATTGTTTCAACAAAAAATATTGATAATGAATTATATATTGTATTCTAAATATAAAATTATCATATTTGAAAATTTATATAAATTTAATTGATTCTAAATTCATAATAAAAAATTAAAAATTGGGTAAAAAAATTCATCTCAAAATTTTAGTTACGAAATAATAACTATGGAAAAATTTTAATCACGACATACATGAGTTAATATGGGAAATCTAACGTGGCATGAATATTACACAATAAATTTGACACATACACTATATTGACCACTATTTTAACATTATAAATTAATAAATATCTTCAACATAGAAATTTACCTATCCAACATTCCTATGTGTCATGAAATTTCATTCCTACGCATTACCTAAGATTCTTTTACATTAATTTCCCCCAAGTTTCACCAATAAAAGGGTATCACTTATAGCTGCATAAATCCAAAAGTAAATTTATTAATTTATATGAAATTATATCAAATTCTTTTCTTCCATACCCATTTATATATTTTGTATCCTCTAACCTCAATAATGTTGCTCAATTCCTTCTTTTCTAATGTGCACATAAATAAAAGAACAAAATTATCAATGTTAGTATTAGTTATGAATTTACTTATTTAAGTTATACATATCATCCTCCACCCTCCAAACCCATTCTAACCATTAGTAAATAATTAAAAATTATAAATAAAATTCTGTCATTTTATCATATACATAGTCTGACTGTTATCCATTCTTGTCCCATTAAATCGAAAAAAATCTCTTCTGTGAGTAGAATAGCATATACATTAATGATACATTTTATATTTTACAACATTATTCATGGACGGTTATAGTGATGGGTTTATTAAATTGATATTTTTTGTCTAAATTTTATAGTTTTAGAAATGTAACTTACATTTTCTATTAGTATTATTACTAATATGATATCATTTTATAACTAACCTCATAGAATGATCCTACCAAGAGGAAAAGTGGTCTATTTATAATTGAAATTTTATAATTTCATTTAAAAATGTCTTATAATTTTTTAAAACTCTGATCTATCACAATATTGAAATGTAAACAATGTTAATATAGATTTTTTATAATTATATTAAAACAATTTAATCTATCCAATACCTGTACTCACACATATATTGTGTCATGTTCCTATTGTGATGATTTGACCCCATATATGAAAATTCAAAAACAATACATCATGGATGTATATATAATCTCAACATTGATTATTTAAAATAACATAATTATTTTCATTGACATATAATTATGAAATAATAATTTTAATCTTTAGTTATGTGAACATCCCTTGTTCATTATAAATTAAAAAAATAATTTTCTCAACCAATTAAACATCAGGAATAATAAAAATAATAATTATAAAAGGTATTATTTCAAAATAAATAATTATAAAAAACTAATTTCATTGCATTTATGATTTGATAATGAAAGACATCTAGAAAATAATGAAGAACAAAACATGTTTTATGATTCAAAACACTCAAAATTACTCTTCCCTCATTCTATATATAAATAAAATATAATTATTATTAATTTAAGAATAAATATAATTTTTTTTTTAGAAATTAATATAGATAAGAAATTGTTTTTAAAATATAGTGTTTTGATTTTTAACTTTGCTGTATAAAAGGTTAGAGTGTATTCTACATAGAAAAAAAATCAATTAAATAGACATTGAGGTATTAATAGAGATTCATTATGACGAGAAATGTATTATGCATCATTTTTCTTCGATGGTGTCATATTAATTTGAAATTCCATGAATATTATAAATTTATTAATTTTAAACACATGGGATGTTCTAATCTAGTTCATTTCATTTTCATGAAATTAATTTTTTCTTCCATTTTTGTCAAGTCATTATAATTAGTGGGAACTAAAATTTAATTCATTGAGTTTTGATTATTTTATTGAACATAATTGTAATATTTACATTCTATTTTGACCATTTATTTTATCATGAGTGATTAACTAATGTTTTATATTTATTCCATAAAAAAATTCAAATATTATAGGTTTCATGTAATTAGATTCTTATAAGGGATTTTGATGACTAAAATCTCATTTCATTGATTTATAATGATTAATATTGAACTTTTTTCAATAATTTTCCCCATCCTTATGTTTTTATTATATGGTTCTTTATTTTACATAGTAAAAAATTATGTTTCAATGATAATTATATTTTTAGAACTCTTTTTTTAAACAATGTCGGTTTCTTGAAAATGTTGTTTGAAAATATGAAATGGTAATAAAATTAATTACATAATGTTTGATCATCCATAAAAAATTACTTGGATACATTTGTATCCTTTTCTATGAAATGTTATTAAGGTTTCATATTAAATGCAAATATTATCAATATTTTCACTTCTTATTTTCAAATATATCCTATTAAAGAGATCTATATCTCTATAATTATCATATTTATAAAAATTTCTCTAAAACAATATTATGTTTTAAATTTAATTTAATTTTTCATATTTCAATATATTTACCATAAAATGAAATATGATTCATAATATACCGTCAAATTTTAATTATTTGGTTTATATGATTTAATTATTAAACTCATGCAACCAAACAAATTATTATGGAATCCTTCTTTTGTATTTCATTTTAAGAAATATTATTTCAATTTTGTAGCCAATAAATTTTTATGTCCTATGAATATATTATTACATAAGGGATATTCTATTTTTCACAATTTACAATCATTTTATTGATGTATAATTATAATGGTATTTCATTTATCAACTGTATAATGTGTTTATAATTTGTATAGTTTTTAGATCCATAATATAAATCGTTGATTATTATGGAATTTTATTATATATTGATATATCTTAAATTTATTATTCGAAAACATATCTTTTTTATAAAATTTAATATTTTGTATTTAATTTTTCATATAATGAATCCATTTGAAAAAATAAATATATTAGTGGGTCATTGTGTAATATATCCTACTGATGAATTAGGTTATCTCAAGAGAGATAAGTTGTTTATATTTGGTGTATACCTACTCAATGCAAGAATGATGTATTCGGTGATACCATGATGGAAAAAGGATGTCTTTCCTATGGAAATGGAAACAAGAATGGAGTCTTTACATTATCCTTAACTGTAAATTATTTAAAATATTTTGTATTCCTTCACCATGAATTCTATTTTTTATATAATTTTATTTTTAATATTTTTATGGAATCTATGGAGTCATTTCAAACTCATGAACTCAAATATAGAGTATTTTTTTAGTCTTATTTATTCTGACAATATAACTCATTCACTGATATGTTTTACTATTAGTTTTCACTTTTTCATTGTTCAATATCACCCTTCATATATTACCATATACCATATGTTATTAATAATATTATTACACATGATATTTCATGAATATTAACATGTGTAGATAATTTTATGATGAATATAGATGAAATTTTATAGATTATTCTGTTTTAGATATTATGGGAAAAATTTACATTTTATGTGAAATCGATGGTCTTTTAATTTATTTTTTTCTTACCATCATAAAAATCTATTTGGGAAAGGACCTTCTAACGTTTTAAATAAGTTATTTTTATTGATATTATAATTATTTATGGTTAAAATGGGATTTTGTGTGTTATTTTCAAATATGATATGTAAAAAATGGGTTTATTCACACCAGATACTAGGACGGTGGGTCTGAAGTTCCATAAGATTCCACTTTATTGAAAATAAAAATATATTGAATTTTAATTCAAACATTAGAAATTATTTTATGGCCTTAAATAATACCCATGTAACTAGTCTTATTGAGTATTCATATTTTATAACAATCTTTTTTAAAAGAAAATTTCGACCCAACTCATTTTATAAAAAATATTTAAAAGGACACAAAAGTAATTTTACATTTATATTGATTAAATTATTGTTTTTTAAGCATGAAAATATGATTTCGATGAATTTTTTTATCATTTAAATAGTGAGTTTGAAATAAATTATTTTCGATATGAAAATTCATAAAATATTAAAACAATGGTGGGTACCTCAACAATTAACGTTTTTAATGAGTATATGAATCAAATATATTAAAACTCTATAGTTTAATTATCGTATAATTATAATGTTTAAAAGAGATCTATTGGGAAATAATGTATTGAATATTTCTATGTATCGTATTTTTAACAATCAGGTCGAATGATTTTTAATATTTGTAAAACTCATTTTCTATTACATGAACGTTTCATTACTAATTTTTTACATCATTGTTCTAAAATTAGTTTACTCTAAAATAATTCATAGATTCTAACTATTGAAGCTATATATTTTATATGAAGTGTATTTCAAGAAATTTTAAATTTTAATGTGTTTTTTGATTCATGTACTAATAATAACAAACATTTTATTTCACAATACATTTTTGAAGTTGAATATGTGGTAGTTTGATGTTTTTGAGATCATTTGTTATAGAATCAATGCACAATGATGGATTTTTTTCTAAAATTAACTTATATTCCAATAATATTTTATTACACAATTAAAAAAAATTTCCTTGAATTTTGAAACCAAACTCACTAAATAAGAACATAAATGTATTTACCTAATTTATAATGGATATCACATATAAAAACTATATCATTATTTGGAAAATAGAAATTTAAAATTAGATTGCTGATATTTTAAAACAACTTCTATATTATGATATATATGGAATTATTAACCAAAATTATAAAAGATTAATTGAATACTATAATAAATTAAATTCATTTTTAACCAATATTAGTTCATATAAATGTTAATAAAAAATTTCAGAGAACATTTATTTTAAAAGATATTCATTTAAAATTGTTATCAGAATATTTTATCATATGAAATTTACTAAAATATAAAATGAATTTGATTGATCATAATAAAATTAATTTTTACATGATCAATATATCTTATTTCTATAGCTTACCAAAACTGTAGTTTAATATTATTTTGTTCCATTTTTTAAGTCCAAATTTTTTAAGAACTAATTTTTTAAGGGGATAGCAATCCTTAGATTAATTATATGAAAAAAAACTTGTAATTGAAAGTCAACATCCAAAAGTTTCAATTCCACATGAAATTTCTCATTTTCCCCTTTATACACAAATATGAATCTTATGATGTATTAGAATTTAAAAAAACATACATTAATTAACATTTATAGGGAAATATTTTACACCATTTTACTCAACATTATTATTTAATAGTATGTATTTCAAAAATATAATTGGTTAATTTTATTTTTCATATTTTTATATTTTTATTTTAAAGTATGATAAATTGTTTTGGATATTTAAAATGTGAGAATAATATTATAATATATTTATTTCTTCAACGTGAAAAATTTTAAATGATGTAAAAGAAATGAAATACACAATATTATATATCTAAAATAATGGGGTATTTTTAATCAATACTAATCATATTTATAGTATCTAATGAGTTTTTTTGGATGTTTTTATGTAAATAGTATGGATTTCAATTCATTAGAGATTTTATAAATTATATCATTATGTATTAGTTGAACTTTTCATATTTTTAATATGTGTCATATACATTATATAAAGGGATTTTTAAGTTAAATAATCATGTGCTTCATTTTTGTAAAAAATATCAACAAACAGAATTAGAATTTTATCTAACTCAATTTTTATTCAATTCATTTTGATTTATATGATGAAAATTTTTATATTGAAATTTTTGACGATATGGTAAAAAAATGAGAATATTAAGGGATGAATTTCACAATGATGTTGAATTTCACCCAATGTATTAGTGCTGTAGTAGTTATTGAAAAACAACATGAAAATATGTGAAGTAAATATTATTTCATATAAAGATAAAAATATTAATCTTGATGAAGTTATAAGGAAACATGAAGATTTCGAGATATTTCCATTGAATTTTATATTATATATTGATCTCTTCATTGATGATAAAAAATGAAAATAAAACCATAATTGGTGAGTGTGAATCAAGGTCCATTAGAATCTTGTAACATATTATTTCCATGTTTTCATATGATATTTATTTATTTTTAATTAAAAAATATTCTCTAAAAGAATATATTTATGAAAATATTATTATAAATTCTTCTATTGTTTTATTATAATTTTTCTGATCATTATTATCTAGGTATCCCAAGTATTGGAATATAGATTTTGGATACTCTGATCATATTCAAAAAATTATATCAGGGATAAATAGATAGAACAATATCCAATCAATATTACTATGGTATTTTAGAATTTGAATAAAGAGAACCTTCCAACAGGTTGTGTATAGGAAATCTTGAGATATAAATACATACTATCTAATTGGTTAAATTTGTGGATACCGTTTGTCATGTTTAATGAATATCCATTCACCTTGAAATTTTATTTTATTATAATATTATTTACAAGTTTTTTTATTTTAATCTAATGTGGCATATATTTTTTATTTTCCATTGTACACATTTTAAATTTTAATATTTTTTGTATTTTAAGAATCTTTTTTCATACTAAATTACAAATTCATTAATAATATATAATAATCTTTTATATTTTCATCTAGGATATTTAATTTTAATAATTATAAAATATCCATTATGATTAATCCATACACTTTTAAATTTTTTTATACTCTGATGAAATTTATGTTGATCAGAAGATAATTACATTCAATAGTGTAATAACAAAGACTGAAATAAATTTATTTGTTTCATATTAGACTTCAATTAACCTATATCATTAAGGTTCTCATCCTCTAAAATTTTATATGGAATTATCGCCTATGTATCAATATTCTATTCTTCTTAAATTTCATAACCATATTCCATTATGATATTCGGTCAAATTCCGATTATCCAAATTATAATAAAAAAATTCCTCAAATGATTATTAGCCTAACTCTTTTACTGACTATTTCTTTCATTGATATATCACTAAATATTTGGGGTATTATATGATATTTTATTATCATGATATTTTCCTAAAATCTTCAAATCTCTATATTTGTACTAACTTGTTTTATTTATACATCACTTCCAATAGATAAAATCTAATTTAAAAAAATTAAATTCTTTATTTGAAACTATTATTTCAATAAAAATATATAAAAGTATGTTATACATCCCCAAATCATGTGAACTAAATTTATTTTCATCATTAAAAATATTCAACATTTAAGATTATCCTTTCAGATTAACCAACATTATATGGTTGATATTTTGTTCTAAATTATTCTTTTGTATCCAATTCATATTAACAACTGCTTTATAAAATCAATGTGAATCTCATATTACAATAATAAACAATTCAATATGGGGAAATAATAATCCTTAAATCATCTATTTAGAAAATAATTAAAGTAAATTGAGTGATAAAACCTCCCAAATAGTAATGAAATTCACTAACTACAAAGAGTTATTAAATGTATATTAATTGAATTATAGTCATTAGATAAATTTAAATTTCTTAATTTTAAACCCAAGATGATGACCTCCATTTTTCATATATTCCAGGGTAGTGGTTATATCATCCCCCTTAAAAATATTTCATTTTATCCAAATTTGATGACATGAAAAATATCATGATATACAATCTATAATATCAATTTTCATTATGTCCAAATAAATGTAATCTTTATAATAACAATAAATTATTATGTTATATTGATGGATAGAGTATAATACTATATGTGCATCATAAAATATCTCATTATTTAATTGTCACATCTGAGGGAAAAATATAAATTTTCTAGGTCTTTTAATTCATTTATTTTCACGGTTGAAGTCTAAAATATTCATTACCTTTTTTATATCAATATATTCTCATTCTATACATCTATAATTGTCTAGTATATAATGTTTTGAGAAATCCCATAAGAAAGAATGTATTATCCCTATTGAATATGTGTCATTCTAGCCAAAATCACATAAAACCTATAGAAGAACTGAAAGCCACATGGACTCATGAACACCTCCCAGTATAGTATAGGTTTTTATAGGTGAGGTAATTATTCAATTGGCCATGTTACTTTTCCTAATGGTCACATTACTATTCAAACAACTGGGTTACAATTCCATTACTACATATTTTTTAGTTTCTATAAATACAACTTTTTTCATTATACATTAATAATTAGTTTAACTATTCAATTCCATAATGAAAATATATTCTATATATACCATGGTTTTTATATTCATCTTCCAACTATAAATTACATCCTTTCAAGTTTATTCACATATCAAATAAGTGTCGATAGCTTCCCCATATAGAATTTTTAGATTCTCATGATTATTCTTCAACCATGTAGTTTCTCAATAGAACGATAACATGGTGAAATAACTTTTTCCTCAATACATACACTCTATAGTCAAGAATCGAAACATGATTTTCCATATATGAATGTGTATCATCCATATAAATATTCTCAGGGCACAGAACATGAGATGAATTTGGTTTATTTATTCAAAAAATATAAATATAAATTATTGTGCACCTAGTACAATATCGGAGGAAAATCCAATTTTAGGAAATTGATCCATTATTATCGTAGATTTCATAGGTCCTAATGAACCATGGACGTAGCTTCTCCTCATTACCAAAATTAATGATACTTTTATAAATATTAACACTAATAAAGACATGGTCACCTACCTTGAAAGTTAATTTCATCCCCCAGTTATCTTTATAACTTTTTGGCATGCCTCAAGCTTCCCAAAAGTGACCCTAAATCATCTGAAAATTCTATACCATTCCCTCTATCGATTCTGGTCCAATCAATTTCTATTTTCCATATTCATCACATAATAACCTAGTTCAAAAGAACCATCATTGTATTTTTCAAATCCATCCATATGTATACTATAATGAAGAAATTTTTTTAAAAAATAAATCAAAAAATTTGTTAATCCCAACATCAATGGTAATACATTGAACAATATTGAAGAATATATTTCTATGTCGGATTTCATCACATCATCCTTCCATCATATTAAGGATGAAAAGTTGTGCTAAAATTTAATCCACTTATGAATCACATCTAATAGAATTTACAAAGGTAATAGGTGAACCTAGTATCACAGTAATATAAAATGGAGAGAGGAAATCGATGTAACCTTATTATCTTTTTAAGACATAACTGGGATATTTTATCTTGAGGTAGAGTGTCTTGAATATGAACAAAATGTTAAGATTTAGTCTTATAATAAATAATTACCCTAATCAAAATTTTACCACATGATGTTTTTACTAATCCCATTATAAAATCATGGATATATTTTCCCATATATAATATGGAATTGGAAAAGGTTGAAGGATCCCCTTTGATAATTTTCATTCTTATTTAACATCATAACAATTTAAATAGCTCGAAATAAATTTAGTTATATTTTTTTTAATACAATCAACCAATAATACTCTAAAAGGACTATATACATCTTAGTGTTTACAGGATGAACTAAAAAATATGGACTATAAAAATAATTTAATAACTCTTTTGTAAAATATAAATCAGAAGGCCCATATAATATATTCCAAATCTAAAAATACCTTTTTATCAATGTAATATTTTAAAAACGTACCATTTGTGACCATTTATACCCGTTTTTTACTCACACTCTTCCTTCTATGTGTTCTCAATTCTGTCTGATAGAGAATATTACAATGACAATAGAAATAAAATAGTAGAATTTCCCAAACCAACAATTTCAAGATCAAAATTCATTAAATTATTAAACCAGGGGTTATGTTACAAATATAAGATGGTCAACATACCATGATTTTTTCAAATCATTAAATACTCCAAATTCTTCTAATTTTCTAGGATAGTAATTGATCATGAAATCCTTATCCTTTATTAGATCTAGCCATATTGATGTTTCATGATCAATTCATTATAAGTGAATATATAGATAAAAATTTAATGATCATTATATATTTCACAAATCACTCCATATAGATGACTTCTCCAAATTTTTTAAGGTAAAAACATAGAAGTTAATTAAAAATTTTGTGTGGGATAATTTAATTTATAGAATTTAGTTTCCCTGAATCATAAGGACTTACATGATCATTCTGCATCATAAAACAACAATTTCCTTTTAATAAAGCATCAATACAGATGAAAAATTCACCATGTGTAGAAGGAAGGTCCAAAACATGAGAATTCAGTAATCTACATTTCATTTATGGAAATCCAACATCATATACTTAAATCCAAATAAATTTAACCATTTTCTTGTTTACTTAGTTAGAGTGATTGATAACAATGATATTGTTTCAAAAAAATATTAATAATTTCCTCAAATAAGGTATAAATAATAACCTCATTAACATTTTTTGGTCCTGGCCATTCATTAATAAATTTAATTTGGTAGGATAAAATGATATTCCATCTTTATTTATAATTTTTCCAACAAAATAAATATATTTTAACAAAAAATAAATTTTTATAATTTTCTCATATAGTCTATTTTATAATAGAATTTTCAGAATAAACCAATGATATATTTCACTATCCTCATTAATTTTTGAATAAAAAAGGATATAATCAATAAGAAAACATATCCTAATATTCACAGAATATTATTTTCAGAAGATATATAAATATTATAAGGGAATTTGTAAATGAAAATGGCATCATAGAAAACTCATAATACTTATATCTAGTATGATTTTTTTAATTTCATCATTCTTCAACTTCAGATGATTGTATCCCAAATTGAGATCAATATTGGTAAATTTTTGTACTCATTAGAGACGATAATATAAATCATTTATATGAAGTAATTGATACTTATTCTTAATAATGATGTTATTAAATGATAAAAATAAAAAAATCCTCATAGATCCAAATTTCTTTTTAACAATAAATATTATCTCACCCAAATTTGAGGTAGCTGAATGAATGAAACTTTTATCTAGAAACTCTGGCAATAGTTTTCTTCAATTTAATGATTTTTACACCATCTATTCAATAAGGGGGTTCTGAAAATTGTAAAAAATCTCAAACTAAATAAAAATTAAACTCAACATATTTATTAGTAATAATACAAGAAAACTAATCTAGAATAACAATAGATTCTCATTTATCACTAGAAATCCGTAATCTAAACTATTTTTTTTCTAATAAATATACGAATGATAACAATCGTTTCCATTTTTTATTATTTTTTCCACTTCTTGACATTTTATCAATGGTATGAGTTCATTATATTGTAAAAAATACAACAATTTCAGAATGAAATTCTTTATCTCTATAATTTATCTTAGCTATCTAAATAAAAATAAAATCCAAACCAATAAAAACATTAAATTCTACTGGGTAAAAGAAAAAAAGTTTTGTAGATAAATTATTTCCACAATCTTCAATCGGATGATTCTTTTTATTTTTTCGTTAATATTTCTCCCATGTGTTTTTATATTAAATATTGGATTCATTTAATGGGGTGAAATTTTTATTTTAAAAAAAGAAATGGTAAAACAACTAAGGAAACTATTTAGGAAAAAACTGATTATAAAAATATTCCATTCAATTCATGTGAAATTAATTGAAATATAAAAATTTATAATCATAATCTGAATAAAGAAACTATATACATAATACCACATAATTGGATGGCCCAAAATATGATAAATTATTTGTAAAATATTTTAAAACACTTTCCTTCATATATTATGGCTACATCCGATCATTCGGGTTCATCTTCAAACACTTGTCTTCATAATGAACAATCTCATTACATATATAACATTTTATTGTCTGTATATTAGAATTGTTCTTACCAATGCCATGATATTTTTAATGTCAATTATGAGCCATATTCCCAAACATACCATGTAAATAAAATTACTAGACATCAATATGAATTCATCGGAGCGTTGTTCTCCAAAATTACCACAAAAAAATATATAATCATACCATCAAACTTCTTTGATTCATTATTTCATTTTCTCAACCACCTAAAACTATTTTTGTGATAATTTTCAAGGAATGTATGATCATCATAAATGTATATTTAAACCTTCTCCAAACATAGAATGTGTTTTCAATAAATATTGAATTCACTAAAACCAAATATACATGGATATTTAAGACTCAATCCTGAGTTAATCAGATTAATTTCAGTATCATGATCCTGGATAAAAATTATATCATCCCTTTATAATTGGGAGAAATTTTCTTCCTATGAATCCAATAAATACTAATATTTTCTCAATTACAATAAATTTTTTTCCATGAAAATATAAATATACATCGAAAAATAATTCTCATGGAAAATATTTTTGAAATCCTCCGAATCCAATTTTTCAATATTTGCGCAATACCTGATATTATTTACCATTGAACACTATTGTTCATCTTCACCTACAAAATGGTATATATAGTGACTATAATTTTGATTTCCTAAACATGACAAGAAGAAGAAAATATTTTCTATGGATTCAATCCACCCTTAATGTACCACTAGTATAGAAGATACACTAATTGTAGGAGTGTGTTGCCTCATAAAATATTCCACCACTACCATATTTCTATGAAGTTGATCTAGCTAATCGTGCCCATGAATTCCACCACAATTTATGTCATATATCAATTGATTCATTACTGTAAGAAACAACTAAGTTCCAACTCCAACCATTATATGTTTCGGATTCAAATGTATATTATCCTCTCAGTGCATTCTTACTTCAGCTTCCCAATATATTTTTGGAAAAACCATACTGAACACACATATCATAGATGAAACATCATTGTAATCATTAAATTATATTTCTTCTAATTATAATAAATAATAAAAAAATTTATCAGTTTTATATTTGTAATTCCACGACCCCAGTTACCCAAAGACAATGCATTATTACATAAAATTGGAATTATCTCAAGAGATCATCTCACAAAAGAGTGATCCGTATAGTTTCCACGGATGTAATAGATACATAAGAATGTATTACATTATATTGTGATATGGAAATGTAAAAATGTGTATCCTTTGAACAAACTCATATCCCATAGACTATACTTGCAGGTCATTCATAATATATTTCTTCACATCCCCGGAAAAATAAAACATAATAAAATGGGAGAGCTCAAATGCTCTGTAAGGTTACCAATATAGTAGAATCTATCTTAAATAATCATAAACTCTCAAGGAAAATTATAATAATAAAGAAAAAGACTTTAAAATATAAACATCAACATAGTATGGGAAAGATTAATCAAATATTTCCATTTAATTATTCACATGGATATTATAGTAGATGAATATTCATATGTATTATCAATGGATAATATCATAATTATGGAATGAAAAATTTCAGATATCATATCCAAATAGTCAAGGCCTCGTGAAAAGACAATAAATAAAAATATTGGAAAGGTCTTGTGTAAAGAAACTAGTTTGTATTATGAGTCCTACCGATGCATTAATGGGATATAGTGGGACTTGAATATCACATACTAAGACCAATGTGTTCCTCATATGAAAAGGGTGAAACATAACATAAGCATTCGTATTCAACTGGCATGCGAAATGTTAATAATTTATCCATATACTATGAATGACATCAAAATAGAACATCAATAGTCAAACATATCATTAAACAATACGTACAATATATGATATTGTATAATAATAAACCAAATTCAATTAATCATATAATCCAATAACATATGTTTACATAGATGAAATAAATATAAACAAAAAAGTGAAATATCACTTTCTACTTGGAAATAATTAAAAAGTTTCATAATTATAAAAGAAAAAATTTATTTAAAAAATATTCATATAATATTTTAAGGTATGCTTCGAATAATTTATAATGGGGGAAAATATCCACATCCTCAATATATGTTAAAAAACATTTTTTCAATAATTTTTCAAAAAGGTAAAAAATGATCGTGTTTGGAATATGACAGAAATATTCATTTTAAAGAATTTTATAAATAGTAAAAATGATATAAATGAATTTAAAACATAATCTACGAAATATTCAAATTTTTTGGAAATAAATTATAATGATACACAAATATTGATGATATAGCATTCCTAATAGATAATTATGTATGAAAAACTCAGATAATAATGAGATTATGAAATTAACCCGTACGTTGTACTTTTCCTTCATAAAGAGTAAATTAGAACCATATATAATATTGACATAATTGTTATTATACTATAAGATAACTATATAACTAAATATGATATCATATATGATCCTCTAATATTTATTTGTAAATAATATTTCAGTACTATCATTGTTTCAGGTGTTAAAAGATATTTTTTAGTTTATATGGTTTATTACAAAAGTCATGATTGTTATGGATTGGATGTATATGATTCATATCCAGAATAATATTATGTTCTTAATGATTATTTTTTTAATCATTAATTTTAAATTATTATTTAATGGTTATGATGGGGAATGGAATCTAATCGCGTCGTGGAGACGACAAGTGGTACGTATGCACGAGTGACAATATCATTCTATTGGTGGTGAAGTCATTTTTAATTGGATAGTATATTATATATATATAATCAATACAAAGTTACATTTATTATTTAAATCAATTATTATCATTATTATAACAATCAATGTAATGATGTGCTGAATAACAAACTACACCACCATGTGAGGATAGTAAGTCGTACGTACACATGTTTGGTGACTATGACATTCATAGGATTGATATCATAATGAATATGATTGTATCATATTTATAATAAAATAAATGTATTTAGAAGGTACTGGAAATGATATTTTAGTACGGAAACAACAAATAATGAAGCTGTAGAAGAAGAAAAGAAATATGTGATGAAATAATTACCACTTCTTCGGGTGCTTCCATTTGATTTTAAAAAAAGGGATCTTTATGTTGACATTTTTGATCAATGTAATGCCTCTATGATGAATTTATGGTATTTGAGATGAGATTTTGGATGGTTTTAGAATATCCATATGGCTTTGGAGCTGTGAATTTAATATAAGGGAGAGTACCCATTTATAAGGGAGATGAGGGGCAGTTTAAGAAAATATATAAATATTTAATTATTATAAACTATTTTTTGGTTTTTATTTTATCAAAATAGATATATTAGATTATAAGGTTGGTATGGGTCGAAATAATCACCACCAATATGATTTTGACATGTTTAGGTCACCATATTAACCTTATCTTTTAGATTTAACTATATGTTAAATACTTTATCTTCTACAATGTATTCTTATGTTTTTATAATGTGTGGTTAATATAGTTTCTATAAAATTCCATGTTAAATAAAAATGGTTCATTAATGACATACATAACAATATCTATGTCATTTGGCCAAATCATAAATTTTTGGGAATATTATAATTTCATAAAAAAGTAACTGTTTTAAAAACTCATTTATGTTGATTATGACACTAATTAATATATTGTTTTTATGTAAGACATAACAACATGATTACGTAGAAAATATAAATTTAATCAACCCAAATATTTCATATTAAAATATAAATTTCATTTATGGAATCAAAAGTGTCTATTTTCATTTGGGATAATATTTATGACTACAATAATTTAATCATTCATTAATAAGGTAATTACTGCATAATTATTGATTAATAAATTAATTGAAATATATAACGTCTAATAATTATAAATTAATTAATAAGCTTTAGTAAATATATTTATATTTCTAATTAATATTTATAGTTGAATTTATATTAATTAATAACCTATATTAAAAATGGATTAGTTATTAAAATATGAATTTAACACTTTTAAATCTTCATTAAATAAAATATAATAAATGTCTTAATCAAACAAAAATTGATAAGAAGGATCTTATTTTTGTACTAAAGTAGATTCTGGTTGAAAAAAATCAATCCAGTAGAATTAAGACTTGTTCATGGGTAATTTTATTTTATTATAACATTATTTTTACCTCTAGTTACCCGATTTACTTTTTATCGAGGTAAATAAAATTCAAATGTTACTATTCACCAAAAATTATTTACATCCTATTGAACCACATTTTAGACACTGATTACAACTATGTCTATCGTATTTTTGAAATTCAATTTCTATAAGCAGTTCTAATACATTTTATGAACATATCTAAATGTTCTTTGAAGGTGGGTAAAAACGTTAAAATGTTCAATAAACATTTATATATCTAACATTTTCATAAAATAACTACAATGAATTACATTGGACTAATAAAAATATTATCTAAAAATTTTGAAATTGAAATAAATTTAAAATTAAAATTAATTATCTAAAATAATTTTGGTTTTAAAAAACAATTTAGTGGTTTCAATAATCATTAAAAATTATTTTTTTTAGAAAAATAACTAAAAAACACCCTAAGATAATTTGGAAATTCAAAATCCAAAAATGATGTCCATTTGGAAAAATAGAATTTATGAAATTTCAAATATTGGGTATTATTATTAATAACTACTATTTAAACGGCGAGTTTGATTAGTCAGGAAGTGATAGAACTCAGAGCTGCGTACATCATTAGTTATTGTATTATTCAATGAGAAACAAATCATAGAAGCTGGGGGTGTTAAATTCATCCCTCCTTCAAATATTTTCTTCATATAAATTTCTAGAATATTAATTGTTCAAAAGAATCATGTGGTTCTTCATCATAAGTTCCTCTGAAACCTAAGTCGCCTCTTCCATTTTATGGTTTGTCCAAAAAAAACATTTACCAGAAGAGTTTTCTAGTTTATCAACACTTTTTATATGGTATCAAGAATCATAATAGAACCGTACAAATAAGATAGATATGGTTCCAGTTCTATTTTATCAGAGGTGAGTAAATGTGTTGTGTCAGACATTTATTTTCTCAATAGTGATACGTGGAACACATCATGAACAATCGAGAGACCAGTCAGCTTTTCCAAATCGTACACTATAACTATAATTCGTTCTATAATTATTTAAGGTTCGATGTAACTATGAATTAATTTACCCTACTTAACAAATTCTATAACACCCTTCCATGGAGATACCATCAATAAATCATGATATCCTACTTGAAATTCCAAATCCTTCCTTCAGTTATTAGCTTAACCGTCTTTCCTACTCTATGTTGGTTTTATGTGGGTTGGTAGAATAATCACATATTCTATTATTTTCTCAATATGTTCTGGTACTACATGTTTTCTTCACCAACATCATCCAAAAACGTTGGTGTGCAATATCTGTTTCCATATAACGCTTTATATGATTCCATATGAATACATGAATGGAATAAATTGTTATATGAAAATTATACCAGCGGTAAATACTGATACCACATACATTGAAAGTCAATAAAAAATTTCTCAACATGCCTTCTTATGGATATAATAGTCTGTTCTGATTTCCATCAGTTTTAGGGTGGTAGGCTATGCTCAAAAAATGTTTTGTATCCAGGGATTTCTGAAGCCTTTTCTAGAATCATGATGTAATATTGGGATCACAATGACAAAATCTAATAGCGGTAAACCATGATGTCTTAGAACATTATTAATATATAGTCTTACTAAAAATTAAATGGGTAAATCAACTATTATAGAATGAAAATGTTATAACACGGTAAGATGATTGATTATAACTTATATAGCATCATTCCTTCTAGGAGTATTTTGTAGACACATGAAAACTTCCATCATAATTTCATCCCATTTGTGATCAGGTTTGAGAATAGGTTACATGTATCCTATTAGATATTTTCTTCTATCCACCACCTTTTGACAATCCATACTTCCTAACACATAATTAAAAATATCCCTCTTCATGTTTTCCCACACAATATATTCCATCAAATATCTATATATCTTAGACATACCATGGTGTTTTTAGAAATTGTAGTTATGAGCATCATCTAACAATTCACATTTTAGATTAGGTATATGAAGAATAGAAATCATCTTCCCAAATTTTAATATTCAATCATCATATACAAAGTCAATCAATCTACCATCATTTATCACATTAATTTTCATTTGATGCTCATCATCATCACTCAGAGAATGTTCTATCATTTCTAGTAAGGATGGTTTGGAAACTATTTAAAAAATTGTTGATGTTTCACATTCCAACATTATTTCCATATCCATATTTAATATATTCATGAACATAGGATCACTTTCAACTCTTGTCTTTTTTAGAACTCCATGATCATTTGTTGTCAAATCATCTACCAATTTATTTTCCTTCCCTAGGGGGGTAGATTATTATTAAATCATAATACTTGAGTATTTTCAACCATTAACTTTTCTTCGTGTTGAGTTATTTCTATGAGAAAATATACTTCAAACTCTTCATATCGGTATATATCACACATTTTCACAATAGAGATAGTGTCTCCGTGTCTTTAGAGAAAAGATTACATCATCAAACTCAAGATCACAAATAAAATAGTTTTGTTCAATAATCTTTAAATGTTGTGATGCATATGCAGTAACTCTATCATTATGCATATGGACACAACCATGTCAATTCATTGAAGCATCACTATAAATAACTAACCCACACATCACCACTGGTAGAGTCAGTATATGATCATTTTCTTATATTCTCTGAAATTATTCAAAAAATTCATCACAATATTATTTCCAATAAAATATAACCATATTATGTGTGATCTGGGTTAATGGGTTAGCCAGTCAAGAAAAATTAAACAAAAAATGCAGATAATAACATTCAAAAAAATAAATATGTGTACAATAGTAATAATTTTGGATGTTGTCCATTCATGGATTTCACTTGTCTTTTAAGGATTAACATATATTCCATCATTTGAGACCATATATCCGTTTAATGAATTTTACAGACACCATAATTATCACGTGCTAAAATTTCCATATAAATCATTTCATATAAGAGTTTTTAGAATAGTGCGCAAGGGATTTTCATGATTTTGGTAGCTTTTGGAGTATACCATGATATCATCAAAAAATACCATAAAAATTTTATCAGGATATTCTATGAAAATATTATTCATTAGATCCATGAAAATAGAGGGTGCATCATTCAGTCCAAAAGGTATTACTGTAAACTCATAATGCCCATTCCATGTTTAAAATGCTTTCTTTTGAATGTATTCTTTCATCACACAAAACTGATGGTATCTGGATCAAAGTACAATATTTGAAAAATGTTGATATCCAATAATATGATAAAATATATCATCAATGTGATGTAGGGGATACTTGTTCATTATTGTTATAAAATTTATCTCCTCGTAATCAATGAACAAACTCATAGATCTATATATTTTCTTATCAAAACGAACATGGTTTCACTATGAAGAAACACTAGTGTGAATAAATACATTATTAATAAATTCCTCTAGTTTTTTATTTAGATCCACTTATTCCACAATGGCCATTCTATAAGTGGCATTCGATATGGGCCTTGAACTAGTAATTAGGTTAATGGAAAAATCTATTTCATGTTCTGATGGTTTTCCAAGAAAATCCTCTCGAAATACATCAACACATTCTTTCACAATTATTACATCCTCTATTTCAACATTACAAATCTCCACCATAGTATTTTCAGTCCTATCCTATCCAACAATTTAATAAATTTGAGCTATAAAGGGTGGATCTTGATAGTAATTAGATGGTGATGTTTCTTCTATAAAGATAAGGCATTCCTTATCACCATAAAAAATTATAACCTCCTTCTTCTTAAAATAAATATTCTCATCATGGACCAAAATAAAATCCTTAATAAGGATTATATCAAATTCAATCATAGGTGTGATAATTAGATCAGCCGATAATGCATTTCTATCTTCCATAATTGTAACAGATTGACCAAAAATTGTTGTAATGATACATCGCATACAGATTTTGATAGACAACTCCCTTAATAATTAAAATTAAAAATATATAAATTTTAAGGAATATAGGATTATTTTAATGAATTAAATGATCTAAAATAAAATATTAAAATTTATATTTTTGAGGAAACGATTAAAGTACCTGCGACTACATCATTTGAAACATCAACCACAGTAGTTGTGAACACATAATCTTAACATTCTCTCTTTGACTATTCTGAGATATGTTTCCTTAATTATGTGGAAATAAATTTTCTTAATGACCCATTTTATTAATTTTATAGCATTTAACATCCACTGCCTCTTTCTTGCCCTTGGAAAAACAAGCTTTATGGACCTTTTCTCTACACATGTAACATATTCCCAACCCATTTAGTCATGTCATAGGGTGTGTCTTTCCACAGTTACAGCAGGATTTATATTCCAATTTTCCCTTCTTCCACTTATTTCATTTTCCAGATTTTTTAGTTGATCTATTCTTATCATGATTTTCTTTAAGGTCATAATACATAGAGAATTAATTTTTGGTCTTGATAGCAGAAGATTTTATATCATCATATGATGCGATGTATTTTCATACAATTTATCGATGGAGAAATTGTTTTAACCCATCAATGAATTGATCAATCATACTTCCTGGTTTTCATATATAATCTACAACATTCCTTGCTATCCTTTTAATGATTTCATCAAACATTGTGACATTGTCATTCTCCTTTTTCCTCAGACTCTGAAATTTCCATCAATATCATCTTGACATTCATAGTAATTGTATTTTTCTAATATAATATCTTTAATGTCCCTACATTACATATTTGATACTTCTTTTTCCTCATTTGTGTTTTGAATTAATGACCACCATTGATTGGAATCTCTTGAGAGGCGATAAACTACCATGGAAACCTTTTCCATTTCGCTACTCCTTAATGCTTGAAATAGATTCTCCATAGAACATATACATTTCATAGCTATAGTTATATTTTTAGTCCCATTGATAATTTGTGGGTTTTGCCTCATGAAGATGTCTAACATTGAACCTCCGCATTATGGATCAGGGTGCTCTAAATTGGTATGGTTATTATTCATAACCAGAGTGAGTTTTCCCAGTTTGTTGATAAGTTATTCAGTACTTGTTTCATCACAAGATCAACTAAAAATATATTAAATTTTATGGAAATCCAAACATGGATTACGTGCATTGATACAGTTTCCATTACTTCCATCAAGCGCCATTTATAAACAATGTTATATAGTAGAATAATTTATAAATCACAATGCATAATTCCAAACATGTAAAATAAAAATATAATATTTATCATTTTATGAATATAATCCATAATCATAAAAATTATTTTTTGGGGGAAATATTTACACATAAATCCTTTGAAATGGTTTGTAATGAAAATGTGAATTATCATAAGCATATCCCATAAGAGTGTCAAAATAGGTGCGAAATAAGGCATGTTTTCATGTACTAGGATACCCATGGTAAAGCCTGAGACTCCTTGTCTAATTTTTCACTCCAGGAACATCTTTTCCTAAAACACTTCCATTTTTAGTATCTAGACAGTGTTGTATTTCATTGAAAATCCACATAATTTTCACATTTCCAAAATTTTTAAATGTTCTTCTATAATATTTCTCAATGTATATCATAGGGTAATGTTCACTTATTAGATTTTATTCTAAATCAAGTTTCCAAGGTTTGAACTATTATTTCTCTGATACAAACTATAGTGCCTCGACACCAATTTCCCAGAGTCGGTGTGTTTTTACATATCATTGTCATGATCACATGTGGTCAGGTCCCGAATGTCTAATAATTATAGTAGCCTTGGTAGTACTATATACATATAAACGACTTACATTAAATCATGTAATTAAAATGCAACATTATGTGTAACACCCCCAAATGATAAAGGTTTTATTGACTAAATGATATGACTAATGTAAACAAGGTGAACCTTCTTTTTCGGGAGCCTGTCTGATTAGAATTCCATATTTAAGCGTGCTTGACCTGGAGTAGTGATCATGATGGATGACCTCCTGGGATGTTTCTCAGGGTGTGTGTGAGTGAGGACAAAGCACACTAGAAAGGACAAATGTTGTCCTGTGGGGACTGTCATTAGTCAGATGACCCGTTCAGGCACGTGAGTTGACCCTGAGGTGGGCCCCACATGTCTGCGTGGAAACTGGTGGTACTTGGTGGGCCAGGACCCGACGACCATGTTAAGGCGGGGTGGTTGTGCTGTCATTGGGACCCGATTGTCACATATGGTATCAGAAGAGGAACCCTGCCTTAAGTGCGGTGCACTACCTAGGATGATATGTAGGGCCCATAACGAAGGAGTTGTGATCTAATGGGGAGGGGGGGTGATTGTAACACCCCCAAATGATAAAGGGTTTAATGAATAAATGATATGATTAATTTCAACAAGTTTCACCTTCATTTTTGGGAGCATGTCTGATTAGAACTTCACAGTTAAGCGTGCTTGACCTAGAGTAGTGATCAGGATGGGTGACCTCCTGGAAAGTTTCTCAGGGTGTGTGTGAGTGAGGACAAAGCACACTGGAAAGGAAAAGTGTTGTCATGTGGGGACTATCATTAGTCAGATGACTCATTCAGGCACGTGGGTGGACAGTAGGGTAGGCCCCACGTGTCTGCGGGGCAACTGCTTGTACCTGGTGGGCCAGGACCCGAGGACCATGTTAAGGCACGGTGGTTGTGCTGTCATTGGGACCCAGTTGTCACATTAATTAGTATCAGAGGTGTTGGTTCTACCACTTAACTTATAACTCTGATATTCCTTTTCTGTGAAGTAACAGTGTTAAGGGTATCGGGTGTGGTTTTCAGTTTAGGGAGTCCTTTGTTGGTGCGGGCGGCCAACGTATCCATACACCAGGACCCTGACAACTGATTTCCAACTTTGTGCATGAAAACACTAATTGCGTGTGTGTTACCAAAAGTTTTTTTAAAAAGTCATCTCAAACCAGGTCTTCTTACCAAGTATAAATCGTTGACCGTGTCACGTCTGTTAATTTCAGGATGCCTTATCATGGACGGACAGCTAGATCTCTGAGAGATGTACATACTGACTGCCTGCTGAGCGATGAGGCTTTGGTACAGGGCCCTCTTACAGTTGAGGCACCAGCAGAGGCACCAGCGGTACTACTATAATTTGAGCCACCGATGCCACCAGCCCCAGCAGCAGGCGATGCACGCCGCTTGAGTGCGCTGCATGAGTTCTAGCACTAGAGGCCACCCAGGTTCCGGGGAGAGATGGTCCCACAGGCGGATGAGGATTTGCTGGAGGCTGTGGTGAGAGTTTTCAGGATACCGGGAACTCCAACAGACATCATGGTGATCTTTGCTGCCAGCCTCTTTCAGGCAGCAGCTGAGAGATGGAGGAGCCACTTGTTTGAGTTTTGCGACGGGATGACCATCACCTGGGGAGACTTCAAGACCTTCTTCAGGGTTGGGTTTGTACCAGTAGCTCTACACCCCGATCGTGTACAGGAGCTACTGCCATTGCCACATGATTTTCCATCAGTAGCTAAGTCATCTGTAGGTAGTAGAAAGATGATGTAGAGGTCCAAGTGTACCAAACTAGCAGGTGGGCGACCTCGGGTTATAGGATCGGTTGTGGGGGGCACCCGGGGTGGAGTCAAAGCCAGGAATCCCAAAAGAGGACAGTGTTATTCATGTGGAAGGAAGGGACACATGGCACCTGACTATCCGACTCCCAGCACAGTTGATCCGTAGGCATTGGAGGAGCCAGTGAGGCAGAAGTAGCGGGGGGTGCTTGAGAAACATCCGAGCAGTGGACAAGGCAGTAGAGCTTCATAAGCAGGTGGACAGAAGCGGAACTAGTGGATTACTTTCGTTCTTGGTACTTCTAGTTCCATGTTGCTGTTGTATTTGTGTCTTTTAAATATGAGTTGCATTAATAAAAAGACACTTTATTTTGGTGTTTACTTTCCTGTCCTCTCTTTATGTTGTTACTAAGAGGTTCTGGTTTAAAAAACTGTTGACTTGACCCTCACTTTGAGATACCTACTAGAGGAGACCCAGTTACCACACACTGATGCCGACAGTGTGACTTAACCCTTGTAGGTGAGAGTAATGGATGGATCTCTTGGTAGTAGCGTCGAGGACTTACGACGTCATCCTTGGTATGGATTAGTATCATCTATGTCGGGATTGACTGTATCAGGAAAAGAACGTGGTTCATCAATGCGATGAGATCAGATTTCTCTTATAGGCAAGGAATAAATCTTAGCAGCTCTTGTATGACCAGAGATGGTCTAGGCCATCCAAGAGCGGATGAGGACAGCTCAGATACGGTAAAAGTCTTGTGCTGATAGGAGGCGGAGACCACTAGAGTTCAAGGATGGTGACCGCATTTTCTTGCGGGTATCACCTCGACTTGGATTACTGTGTTTTAGCCACGTCAGCAAGTTATATCCGCACTTCATCGGACCCTTCTAGGTCCTCAACAGGGTAGGAGAGGTGGTATACCGCTAGACCCATCCACCTCAGTTGCATCAAGTGCACGACGTTTTTCATCGTACCTCAGCCGAGGAGATACATGCACGACCCGACGCATATCATCGACCATGAGGAGTTCGACCTTGACGATGGGGTGATTTTCATAGAGGTTCTAGTGGAGAACGCAGACCGACAGGATCAGGTCCTACATGGATGGCCGATTCCTCTAGTGCGCTTTCACTGGAAGCACGGGAAGCTCCATGAGAGGACTTGGGAGCAGGAGGCTCAATTGCGTGCTCAGTACCACTTTTGTTTCCCTAGACTGTGTTATAGATTTACAAGGACGTAAAGCCCTGAGGTGGTAGTAATGTAAAGACCCGTAAATTTCAAGGGAAATTTTTTCGTAATTTTCGTTGGGATTTTACGAGTATGAAGTTTTTGACGGTACCTGATTCCGAGGCCCGGTGTGCCCGGAATCAATTTTCGAAGTTTAGCTTGGGTACGTTCAGTGAACGAACGAGCTGGTTTTCCGAACTTTTGGACCGGTGCTCTGAATCGAATTCTGAGGTCACCGATGGAATCGCAGTACCGGTTTTTGCTTAAGAGGACATTAATATCGACGACAGATGATCGGGTTTGAGAGTTGTTTATTTGGGTTTCACGTGGATTAATAAAATAAAATAAGTGACAACTTATTTTATCTTTGTTCAACCCACGCCAAGTGGATAGTGTTGGTTAAAATCTCCACATGGGAGTTGGTTGTGGGACTGCCACACCCTAACCACCCATGGGAGGATAATTAGGTTGGGGGCCACCCGAGCAGCATAAGCTCCCACGAGAGGTTATGACATGGGGTCCACACGGGGCTTAACCCCCAATTTAATGGGAGGGGAGGAAATCTCTCAATACCCCTCATTAATGAGGTAGATCTTCTTGGACTCTAACTCCCCTCTTAATGGAGGATAATAAAACCTCCTCAAAACCACCCATTTAATGGGAGGAAACTCCTTGACCCACTCTTTGTTAATTATGTGGGGACCACCCCGGCCCCTAAACCCACTTGAAACTCCCCAAATTAATTATGTCATCCACAAGGGCAATTAATTTGGCAGAGCCTCTCCTTTTTGAATTTTGAATTGTCCCATCCATTGTGAACTTAGTTAAGTGGGTCCCACATAATTAATTTCCTCCACCAAGAATAATTGATTATATTCTATTATTTTGGGCACCTTCATGCGCCTTTTGGTGGAGAGCTTGAGAGAACTTCTTTCTCCTTTGAAGAACGTGAAGAACGCCGGTGACGCTTCTTCCACGACCTTCTTCGTCCTTCTTCCTCGGAGCCCCCCTTTTTTTGACGTGGTGATTCTCCAATGACCCTCCTTCCTCCATCCTCGTCGTCAACACAACGACGCACGAACTTGAAAGTGGAAGCGTGCGGTGAGCGACATCATCATCTTCCCCCATGACTCCACTTTCCACGACGCACTTCGAACATCATGTCGTTATCGAGGTAGGGGTTAATTGATTTTGCCGTAAATTTATCTTTTACCGTTCTTCGTCTTTATTTTCGAGCCACTTGATATCAACTTATCAGGAGGAGGTAGGACCACACGAACACGGCTGACTCTCTTCCCCCTTTTTTGTTGTCGTGTTTTTGTGGTTTGAAATAAGGCGGCGTGGTGCGACGACACCACGCGGAATCATACGGCAAAGATGCGTGGCGCCGTCACGCCACGCCGTTGAGGTCGAACGAACCCACGACCGTAGTCGGGCCGCAGCAAAGGGTCGCGGCGCCGTCTCACCATGCCGGAGAACCTCAAATACACTACAGCCAGACCGGGGCCATGGCGGTGGGGTGCGGCTCCATCGGGCCGCGCCGGTCGGACCAAGGCCATGGCCTGTGGCCGCGGCGGAGCAGGGAGCGGCGGCCGGAACCACCGGCCACAGGCGCGCTGAAGGGGTCGGATCGAGGGGTCCCGCGACAGTAGCACGGCCAGCCAGCCGGGCCGGCCGATCAACGAAGGCCGGGGGTCAAAACCCACAGCTGGCCAAAGGAGCATCCCCATCACTTGGGGCCGTGGTTATACAAACAGAGGGACGGCACCCCCCCCCCCCTCGTCCCCTCAGCTCGGCACCGGCCGAGCTAGCCGCGCGGGCCGCCTGATCGCACTAGGCTGGGCTGCGCCCACTGGGTCGTTCCGTGCCCTAATGGGCTGGACCAGGCCCCATTCGGATCGCCCGGTTCGTGCCGACCTGGGGGGGGGTGTCGGGTCGGGTCGGGTCGGGCTCAAACCACCTATTTTTGGACAGATCCGTTCAAATTCCCATAACATGGTCTACGGACCTCAGATTGACGCACCGTCAGTTGATATCCGATACTTGGATCAAGATGGTCGTTTAGGTATATTACACTAAAGGTTTATGAGATCTTTGGGTTCTGCCAGGTTGGTTCGAACACGAAACCAACCGGGCCCTCGGAGCGGAAACTCTTATAACGTGAGCTCCGAACGTCTGATTGACGTGTCGTCAACTTTGTTGAATTCCTTTTAGTGAGACGAACCATATGGATTACTCTGCTCGAGGTTTTGAGGTAGCTGGTGTGCGGTAGGGTTGGTTTTGACAAAAAAACAAACCGGGCCCCTAGGATGAAAAAGCCAATAACTCTCGGACCGGGAGTCCGATTGACGCGCCGTCTGTCGCGTTGTGTTCCTTTTGATGAGACGGAACTTTGGGATACATCAACTCTGAACTACATGTTAGTTGATGAATCTAACTCTTCGCTCGTGGTGTGGACCCTCCCTGAACGAGCATGCTGTGGGCGGAATCCCTAGAGTTTGCTGAGACTTGACAACTGTTGATTGATCGACTCGGTGTGTTTCGTATTGCCCAGTGGGGAGCTCTTGGTTGTAGCTGCAGACCCACGACGTAGGAGCTCTTGGTTGTAGCGTAAGACCCATGGTACTCAATAGAAGGAGTACCTTTGTAGGCAATGAGGTGGAGCACTTGGTTGTAGTAGGAGACCCATAGTGGGAAGCACTTGGTTGTAGTAGCATGCCCACAGTACCTGAAGGGGGAGCGCTTGGTTGTATCGGCAGACCCATGGTGGGAAGCACTTGGTTGTAGCAGCAGGCCCACTGTACTTAAAGGGGGAGCGCTTGGTTGTAGCAGTAGAACCATGGATGAAGTGCTTGGTTATAACAGCAGGCCCACAGAAATTGACAGGTGGAGTACTACAACAGTCCAAGGTTAGAGGGGAGCACTTGGTTGTAGCGGTAGGGCCACTGTACTCGATAGAGGGGGAGTTCCCTAGCAGCTATGGTTCCAATAATGAAAATCCTAGTTTGAGCTGATTCTATGACCTTTGTGTTTACCTCATGGTTGGGAGGGGTCACTTGATAACTCAGGTATATGTATGGGCATATACATAGGTAGTGATTATCCGTTGATTTCATAACCTTTGTGTTTCCTCATGATTGAGATGGGTTACATGATAACTTAGGTAGAGGTATGGGATTATACCTAATTAAGGGTTATCCGTTGAGATCCCTCTTTGTGGTTATCCTTGTTGGTTTTAGTGAGACCTTGAGGGTCTCGGGGTCCCTACTGAGTCTCGTATACTCACCCCTGCACTAGTTATGCCTGCACCTCGTTGTGTTGGTTGTAGACGACGGGCAGCGCTAACAGAGGCTGAGTGTTTCAGGATTGGACAGGACTCGGCGGTGGATAACACGACGAGTCAGTATCCAGAGGTGGACATCATGACGAGATGACACTCGGAGGAGGTCGACGGGTGAGAGAATTGTGGAGGCTATCTGTACCTACACTTCAGGTAGGATCAGTGGTGGACGATCCAGGAGTTGTGCGATTTGTACCTACCCTTCAGGTAGGATCAGAGGAGGATGACCCATGAGTTGCTTCAATTCATCCAGCTATTTGTCTTTTCTGTCGTACTTTTGTTCTGTTGTAGGTGTACTTTCAGTTGGGTTTGTATTCTGTCCCACTTACTTTCCAACACTTTCTTTTTTACTTATTGTATTATTTCCGCTAGTACTCTGTGATGTTGTTTTACGTTAAAATGTCAATGCCTTCCCCTTTTGTCGGGTTTTACGCCTTTGGTGCTAGTCTCCAGCCCCTGGCCTATGGAAGGCGGGCTTGGGGTAGTCACGGCAAGGGCCCCGAGGATAGGTCGTGACATTGTGTCTGCTTTGAACAAACTCATATTCCTTAGCCTATTCGTGTGGTCGAGTTATTATATTCTTCTTCGCATCTTGGAAAAAATATTTACATAACAAAAGGGGTGAGCTCAGATACTCAGTAAGGATAACAATATTGCAGAATCTATAATAATTAAGCATCAACACATAAGATGATCAGTATGAATAACCTATATTCCTTTTAAACATAATCTACAGTATAATATGGATAATATAAATTATAGAATTATATTCAAGTATTCACATAGATATTTTACCAGAAAGATATTCATACGTAATATTAGAATCTAATATTATAATGAAAGATTGCATAATACTGGACATCATAACCACTTTTTCAAAGACTAATTCCAAGACTAAAAATTCAAATATAATCGAGGCCTTGTGGAATGAAATTATTATATTCCTGTGAGACCTACCGATTCATCGAGTTGATATAACGGTCCATTCCCATCAGAAACTATGCCAAATTCATTTCTCGAATGAAGAGGGTGAAACATAACATTAAAATTCATATTAAACTATCATATGAATTGTTAATAATTTATCCATAAATAATGAATGACATAAAAATAGTACATCAACATTTGAATATATCATATAACTATCAATACAATATGGAATAATGTATCATAATAAAACAACTTCAATTAAAAACAAAATTCAACAATAGCTGCTGACACAAATGAAGTCCATAAAAAACTATTTGAGAGAAATATTTATTTCTACATTTAAATCAATTGATGGTCAATTAATTATATTAGTGAACAATTATTTTTTAAAATATCCAATATAAGTTTGTAATGGAATAATCAAATATGTAATTAAAGTAGAAAATATCCGCACCCACCATATATGTTAAAAAATAGTATTTTGTTAATTTCCCATAAAGGTCATAAAAGACATTGTTTGAAAAATTATGGAAAGATTAATTTGAAGAAAAAAGTTAAAAGATAGAAAATGTTATAAATAACTTTAACCAATAGTCTAGGAAATAGTAAAAATGTTTTGAAATAAATTTTTTAGAAACAGAGATGTGGATGATAAATAAGTCTCAGTATATAATGACACATAAACCACCTCAGATAATAAAGATATTTTAAAATTAACCCTTACCTCATACATTTCCTTAGTCAAGGTTACTTTAACCTCCTATGAAATTGTTAAATAATTTTTTTTAAATTATTCAAAAACCACATACATAAATATCATATATGATCCTCTAATAATTATTTTTTAACAATATTTATATAGTATAATTATTTCGGGTGTTAACTGATTCGTTTTCATTTATATGTTTTGTTACATAAATCATGGTTTTTAAGGATTGGATGTATTTGATTAATATCCAAAATGATATTATGTTCTTAAAATTTATTTTCTTAATCATCAAATGAAAATTATTCTTTTATGGTTACGATGGGTACTAAAATCTCATCGCATCATGGAGATAGTAAGCCGTAGATATGCACGAATGACAATATCATTCTGTTGATAGTGAAATCATATGTAATTGAATTGTATATTATATATACTGAATCATTAACATATAATATTTATTATTTACATCAATTATATTCCTTATTATATCCATCCCAATAATGATGTGTTGAATTAAAAACTACACCACGACATGGATACGGTAAGATGTACGTACACATGTATTCTACCTTTGTCAATCATTGGATGGATAGATTAATTAATAAAGTTGTACCATATTTATGATACCACCTTAGTATATATAAGGCACTAAGGTAATTATTTTAGTATGGAAACAACAATGAAATTTGATTTTGAAGAAGAAAAGATCTTTAAAAGCGGTGATGACATAATTACCTTTTCTGCATGGTCTTCATATTTATTTTAGAAAAAGATCTCCATAGTATGGCTCTATGATGAAATTATGGACTCTAGGATGATGTGAGGGTACTTTGGAGGAAATTTTTCTAGGGTTTGGTTGGGCCAAATGGCTTTGTATGTGTGAATTTAATGGAATGGGAGGTACATTTTTATAAAAGAGGTGAGAGTAACTTTATGAAAATTGTGAATTATTAATTTATTATAAACTCATTTTTAGTTTCTAATATTTCTAAATGTATTTTTATCTCGGATAAGTGGGTATGGGTGAAAATATTGGGGGATTTAGGATCGAGTGATCGTTTGGCTATTGGATAAATGACATCTGATGGTTTGATGTTCCTCTTAGTACGATCTGGTTCATGCATTGTAGACTGCTCCTAGGATGTGCGGTTGTAACGACTTTTATGTGTTAAAATAGAGTTTTTATTTCCATCTTAATCGTGACTCTATGATCATTCTGGGTTGGGTTACTCTGCCTCTTCTTCCTATTTTCTTTCAAAATCCTACGATTATGCACTTGTTAGGGAACATGGTGGGGCGCTTTCTTTGTGTTAATGCCCGCATGGCCTCTGTGAGTATCCCAATAAACCCATTCATGTGTGTGGAAGTTGATGTTTCATGTTCCCCAGTTGAGTCTGTGAAGATCAAGGTTACTAAAGATATAAAGTGTAAGAGGCCGGTGATATTCGATCATTGGGTGGATTTTTTCTCTAACTACAGAAGACTGGGTCATTCTGAGGCACTCTGCCGATGTGGTGTTCAACAGGGGAAAGGTAAAGTGAATGTAAGGGAAGGATATGTGGATGAGAAAAAGGATAATGAGATGAGTTATGAAAATCAGACCATCCTTGTAGTGAAGCAGGATAGAAATACTTTTTTGTTCAATGTTTTTTACAGGATTAAGGATGACCTGAGAGTCTGTGACTTGAGTATTCCAATAGAAAAGGGGGATGTTGCATCCACTTTTCAGCATCAAGAGGATGGTGGGAGTATCAACATTATTTGGGTTGGGAATCAGTTCATGGGCCGAGGTATTGACTCATCAGCAGATCCAGATGGTTCTGAACATATCTTTCAGGTCAATGCTAAAATGGTTAAGACAGATAATGTTGATCCATGATCTTTGAATCATTTTGCAGTGCTAGAGGGGGAAAAAGATGTTGAAGCAGATACCGGGGAAAATGAAATGGACAGTGGGGGTAATTCCTTAGATATATAACTTTCACCGGGCATGATGGTTGGAGAAATGGAAACTAGGGGTAATTCCATCGATATGAAACTTGGAAATGTCAATGCCTCTTTGGGTAAAAATTATGAGAATACTTTGAAAAATGAGCTTCCCCAGATGGATGATGAGCTAGCTGAACACTCACTGTCTATGAAGTAAGTAAGGAATGAGGAATTGAACATTCAAGGTATTAATATCCACATACAGTGTCTAACCCCTATTGATATAAATTTTAATACATTGTAGGAGGTTCCAAGGGATAAGAGAGGGAAACGTTATGACACAGGACCGATGAAAGGTGATGGAAAGTGGGGTGATGCCTTCAATAGAGAAAAGGAAAATTATATTGAAGGCTCTAAAGATTCATATAGTGATGTCATTCGAGGGGAAAAGAAATAAAACAATGATAATGAGGATGTTTATTTTCGTGGGAGAAATGGGAATGAAAATGGGAGGGCTTCCATTTCTCCACCTAAGAGGAAACCTAGGAAATATTACTTCAATATGTCGAATTACGTTTCTACTAGGTCCTATTCCAAGAAAAAAAATGGAAAGACATGGACCAATGGAAGGGATGAAGCATGAAATCATCAAGTATGTATTTGACCCCGAATGAATTACATCTGAGAAATCAGTACATCACTTTGTTCAATAGTTATGCTCCTCAATCCGAATGTGAATTGGCGGATCCAGAAGACTTAACAGAACATGGTGGTGTCAATGGATTTGACACTTTCTGTTTTGGGTTTTTGTTGGACTTTTATTTTTTTTCCATTCTTTGTACTCTACACCTTATTTTTTCTTTAATAAATCTTTGATGGAATGGGCACTTTGCCCAGGCCTGAGCCTTCCTCATTATAAAACATTTCCTAATCCAATCCAAAAAGATCCCAAAGGATCATATTTTTTTCTGAAGGAGGATTTGGGTCAATAAACACTTATCCAATATAATAATTACAAGATTTGGGGTATTTCGAATTATTATAATCTTATTTTTATATTTAATTACCCAATTTACTTTTTTCTGTGGTAAATAAAATTAAAAATTACTATTCACTAAAAATATTTTCATCCAAATGAACCACATTATATATAAGAATTACAACCATGTCTGTCATATTTGGTAAATTCAATTCACAAAATCTATAATATTACATTTTATGAAAATTTCTTAATGTTCATGTAAGGTGGGTTAAAAATGTTAAAAAGTTCAATAAAATTGTATATGTCTAATATTATTATAAAATGACTCCAATGAATTAAATTAGAATAATATAATTATTATGTATATTTATTGATTTTAAATATAATTTAAATTTATAATAATTAATTCAATATAATTTCAGTTTAAATCAATATTGTAGTGTTTGTCACTAATCATAAAAAATTGATGGTTTTCAGAAAAAATACCCAAAATTCAATCTAAGATAATTTTTATATGTCAAATACAAAGAGAAAAACCATTTTATAAAATAAAATTTATAAAAATTTAAAAACTGTCTATTACTATACATAACTACTTTTTAAATGGCTAGTTTGATTAGTCAGGATGAGCTAGAACATGGAGCTACTTATAGCGCAATCTCTTATATTATTCAAAGAGACGTGTACTGTAGAATCTTGGGGTGTTTCAATATTAACACTATCCTAACTCATAATATAATATTAACTATTATATGATACAAATTTTAAGGCCCAAATCAAAAACATCATGCAATCTACTTAATTCTACTTGAATTCACTTACATACATTCCCAACTATATTTTTATTTTTGATTTTTATAGAATTTTGTCATAACATCATACATAAAACTTCTATATTACAAATATCACACTTCCACACAATATCCATTTTTTCACAAAAGGTGAGATCTTAAAACAAAACATGATTTGTTTGAAGAATAAAATTCAGGACATTAAACTTTGATTCCAAATTTACCTTACCCATTGATAATACCTATGAATTTTTAGAACATGGTATAAGAACAAAACGACCAATAAGGGGCATAAAAATTATGAATCATACTATTAGTGCATTAAGTAAAACATTTTCATAATTTTATAACATTCCCACATAATACATAATTTCTTTTTCTTACCTTATAAAGACATAGGTTTCATATAAAACTAGATAAATCACACATAAATCATAAATGGTCACATACAGAATCATTTTAAAAAGACTCTAAGATATTAATCAGCTCTCCTAGATACATATGGAGGAACCATAATGGTTACACATGTAATAATCCTTATATTATATTCCAAAATTCTCATAAGAGAAACCTAAATGGTTTTCCTCATCCCTTTACGAAATGCATTAGAGTTATGTAACACGATCAAAAAACCTTAGTTTACCATAGATCCAACAATCATCATAACAATTACCATGAACAATACAATAATCATAAAATATATATATCACATAAAAGAAACATTCATTAGGAAGATAAATCTTTTATTTTGAAATCACAATATATATTTTTCAAGTCTCGCACTGTTAATAGAATGAAATTTAATTGAAAATAAAATTGTAAGCTTGTAATGTAAACATAATATCATAAAATAGTCACTGAGGCATTATATATTTTATTCATGTAGTATATGTTAAAAAAATTATTATTATAATTTTGTATTAATATTTTATAAATATGATTTTATTGTATATATTGTTTTAAATATTATATCATTGAATTCAAAATTAATCAAATGAATGAAATATATCCATAAACAGTAATGTAAAATGATATACCACATTATAATAAAAATTTATTTCAAAAACATTATCAATTATGTTGAATGTTAAAACAATGAATAAAAATTAGGTTAATATTGACCTTACCTTCTGACTCAAAATATTGAATACTTCAACTTAATGTCCTATTAAATATATTATCCTTCATAACGTCATTAAGGAATATGTTTTTATCTTATAGTGATAAAAACATTTGGACAAGGTTAAGAGGCTTTGTAAGGGAATTTGAAAAATTTAGATAATATGTATGTATTTATTGGTTTGTTGATAAGAGGAGGTGAGAGATGATATTTATAGGGAGAGGAGAGAGGTTCTTTATTTATTAATTAATTTATTAGTTTTTTTAAAAACTATTAATATTGTTGATTATTTTAACTATGTAAAATAAATAATTGATCTGATTTCAAACTAAAGATTTATTACATCATTTATTACTCATTATTTATGTATTTGTGTTATAATGTTAAATACTCTAATTTTTCGTATTTCACTATTCATTAAAATTTTAACTATTTCAGAAAAATTGAAAAAACCACCATAACTATTATTTGTATTATATAATTAAATAATGAAATCTAATTTTTTAAATTAATTTTCATAATATGAGAAATATATTTTTTTTATTTAAAATAATTATTTATTCTATAAATATATATTTTTATATTATAACAAATTTAAAAAAATTTAAAATTTAATTATTTTCTCATACAATTATTAAATAATTAAAATACTACCAAATATTTATTAATGAATATATTTTATAAAAACAAATTTTCTTCAAATTCATTATCTTAATAATAATATTTAATAAAACATTTATGTTTTACATAAATAAAAACACTTAATTTATTATTCTTAAAAAATTAATTTACTTATACCATGATATAAATATATAATATTTTGATTTAAAAGAAAAATTAATTTTATTTTTTATTTCTTTGGTGAGGATACAATTCAATTTTCATATTACTATTCATGGTGGTCAAATATCCATTCCAAGTGTTAGGTTACTATTAAATTAGTTTAAAATATGTAATTTTTATATATACTATTTATCTCATTATATATTTACAATGAATATAAAAATTTAATTCCAGAATAAAAACAACTTATTCTATAAGTACCCAAATTTTTATAATTATAATTATTAAATAGGTTCTTTTATATTTCAATAACACATTTCAATCCAATATAGAATAGTTTGAAGCATGTTCAAACAAAAGGAAATGTGAGGAAGAGAACCTCATTTAAATTTTTCTTCATTTATGTTTATTTTAATTATATTCAAATTATTAATTTTTAATGTTAAATATATATCCCATTTTACTTTTAAAATAGAGATTCATTAATAATTCATGGTATTTTAATATTATGTTATAACTTTATCATCCATAGAGATTTGAATTTTGATTTATCAAGTAGAATTGCCCAATTTATTATCATTGGGTAATATCACTTCTTCTCCATCTTTGATATTATATGATTATGTGATTAATTAATTTTAATTATATAATTTTTATATCCAATAGTTTTAAATGGATTTATATTTGTTATAGATAATATATTCATTTTCAAATTTTCACTTCAATGTTATGATAATTGTAAGAGTTTATTTCACAATCTCATTCTAAAAATTATCTTTTTCATAAATTTTAGTTGTATGACATTATTTGATCATTTAGAAATAAAATAAAAAATATTTATCTTATTAATTTTATTCTTGATATTATCGAGTAATAATACCATTTGTACACTCTTTGACAATCCAAATAATTGGGAATTGTTTTTGAAAATATATCACTATATCACTATTCAATATAAAATTTACTTTCTCCCAAATAATGTTTTCAAGAATTTTTCAATATTATTAAAACTTATTTGTTTAAAAAATACCAATTTTTCTCTTTTTTAAAAAAATTAAATTAATATTCCCTTAATTTTCAAATTATTTACCTTTTGTCTTTTACTGTAAAAAAAATTATATGTACAATAGGAAGTAAATTTCAAGCCATAAAAACCATTAAAATGTTTTAAATATTACATTATATGTTTGAAATATTATTCCTAATTTTAATTATGTTAATTTTTTTTTCATTTTTTGTTATTAATTTATTTTAAAAATAAAACAGATATTTTTATCAATTTTTTTAAAATATATTTTTTTGAATTTATATTCATTGTCGAGCCCTTTATTCTTACTCTAATAGGTATATGTTATATTGATGTCATCTTTATTCTAACTCGTGGAAGTTAACTATCATTTTTACAATGAAAATTATTTAAATTCACGTCATTGATTCATTTTTTTGTAATTATCTATCCTTTGAAATATTCCCTTTCATGTGGAAAATAACATTCATCTTAATATCCATATAATTTATCATGGATATGGTTATTTCTTAAACCATATATATTATATATAAAATTTTTTCTACACTGATTGTTTTTTTATCATTTTAAATATTGACAAATCAATATTTTTTGATCAATATGGATATTTTATTTTAAGGAGAATACTTCATAAATTATCTCAATTATCATATATATGAAGAATTATTTTGAAATTAAGAAATATGTGGGGTCCGGTTGTAGATATCCACTCAATTTATTGAAAGGTCTCATGATACAAATCAATATACCAAACTAGATGAGTTTCTACCTAGTATTTGTATTTATGTTGAAAAAATAAGATGAGTTTATTCCTATTAGTTTTAAACAATCATTTGAATGGTCCAAATGGTTGAGTTATTATGTGATTGAGATAGAACATCAAAAAATTAATCACTTTATTCAATAATAATACAATTATTTTTATTATCCATGATATTTTTATTATTTTATTATCAATGGATGTAATCATTATTAGTTTATTGATTATATGGAACGTTTTCTCAATTACATAACAATTTATATTGATTATTTTTTCTACTCATGGTATAATATATTATACATTACCCATAATGATCAATTTAGATCACCCTTATTTTCTACTCGGGGAGCGGGGGGTGTGCGCGGCCCGCCCCTCGCCGTTAATTGAGGCTGGCGGCAACCGCCGCCACCGCCTTCCAGGGACCACCGGACGCGCTCCGGTGGTCCGTTTCTCCTGCAATCTTTGCCAACGGTCCTCCCGAGACTCGACCTTCACTGCAATGGGATTCAAACACCATAGCGGCCTACTTCGTCATCGTCCGTCGATCCGCACATTGATAAACAAGCTACGGAGGGCTGTCGGGCTGTCTTTGTTCGTCCCACGTCCTCCGCGTTAGGTGTTATCAATTGGCTAACAATAAAACATGATTTTAATCATTGACGAGGGTATAATTTATCCAAAATAAATTATACAAACACCATGCAATCAAAAATACCCACGCATGAGGGTTTAAAATTTTGAATGCACGGTGTGACGACGTCGCACATTCTTGCCGTTCGATCCCGCGCGGCGTGAAGATGTCGCACATCCTTTCCGTTCTTTCCCATGCGGTGCGAAGACACCGCGTCACTTTCTTTCGGACGTCACGTTTTTCTTGTCGTTCTTTCCAAGGCGGTGTGACAGCACCGTGTCACTTTCTTTCGAACCGCAATGACAAGAAAGAATAAAAATGGAGGAGGATCGTCCATGTTCGTGTGGTCCGGACTCCTCCCATTAAACGATAACAAGGGGTTCTCATTACTCATATAATTACAAAGATAGATTCAAGAACAAAATGAAACGAACCCCTACATTTGATTCGTTGATTGACATTGGTCGTTTGTTGACAGTGTTGTAGAAAGAAGATGATGAAGTTCGTCTTTCACCGTGTTCATCACACACTCTCAATCCCGAGCTACGTCGGCTGTGGAAGACACTACACGTTGGTAGGATCCGAGGGAGGAAGTCGAAGAAGGTTGTTGACGTTCGTCGCTTCCATCGTTGAAGAGGCGTCATTCTTCGTTGAAGATGAAGTTCTTCAAAAGAGGGAAGAGCTCACTTCCAAATTCTCTCACACAAATAAAACTCCCAAAATAAAATAAGGCATCTCCTTATTTTATTATTTTTCCATGCATTCAAACTTACAGAAATTCGAAAACCTAATTCACTTAATCAATTAAACAATGAGTTGTCTAATTAATTAAGTGATAGGTTGGAAAGAATTTAAGAGGGAGAGAGGGGAGAGGAAGAGTTACACAACTTAATGTTAAGTCAAAAGTCTTCTTTTGGTTTTTACATCATGTTTTGGAAATCACAAATATATTCTATGTCATGTTTTGGAAATCTCAAATGTATTCTATCATATGTTTGTAAATAACAAATTGTCTTTTATCATGTTTATCGTATCGTACGATGTTGATCGTACCGACCAAAACGTATCGTACTGACTCTGTCAAACGAATCGTACTGACTCTGTCAAACGCATCGTACTGACTCTGTCAAACGTATCGTACTGACTCTGTCAATCGTATCGTACTGACTTTGCTATTCAGATGATCATTATTTTTTTTGGTACTTTGTCAAAAACTCTCTCTGCATATGAATCGTACTCATGTTTTACATTTCTATATATCTCTTATCCTAACGAAACGATGTCGTTGAGTTAGTTATATACTAATCAAAACGATGTCGTGCTTTCTGTTTCAATATGACCGTTGGAGGCAATATGACCGTTGGAACCCGAGGCCTATAAATAGGAGGTCATTTGAAGCTGAGAAAATACTGATGAACGAAGACTCTATGAACTACGAAGATTCTAGAGAGAGACACTGTGACTTCTCTCATCAGCCTTGTGCGTCCGATCATCGTATCGAGGGCTTTCAAGTAATTGAAAGACAGAGGTGCCGATTACCTACAAAATCGAGGGCTGCCGGGGATAGGCAGACAGACGAGCCGATCATCGTATCGAGGGCTGCCGGGGATAGGCAGACAGACGAGCCGATCATCGTATCGAGGGCTGCCGGGGATAGGCAGACAGACGTGCCGATAATCGTATCGAGGGCTCACCAAGGTGTTGGTGAGACAGACCTTTTATCCTAGGTGAAAGGATAACCCTTCTCTTTGGGTTAAAAGAATTGTATTACTTTTACATTTCCGCTGTTGTATTAGAAAGGGATTTGTATTGTTTCCTTTCTTTACTTATTCAATTGTAATTGTTTCAATTACAATAATTCCATTACATATTGTATTGATTGGTTCTATACGCTTTAAGGTAGAATCATTCATATTTGTATTACTCTGATTATTGTGTTCACCTTGAATACAATTGTTTTACATAACAATAGTATTACAATACATCATACCTTTTACATTCAATACAATTGTGGGTGTTTGTGTTTGTATTAGTTTAAGTTCATTTAAACTAATCTCTTTGTTACTAAAACTCAAGGTTTTTAAAACCTACAATTCACCCCCCTCTTGTATTGTTCCATCTAATAGACTTTTATATCGACTATTCGATCCAACAATTGGTATCAGAGGAGGTTTTCCACTGATTTGTATTACTAGCTTTATTTCTTATTACTTTCTTAAATACTTACTACACTAACGTGTGGAGTGGAAAAGTTGTTTTTGTTATATTAGATGGCAGGAATGAGTATCGGATCAATAGATAATCTGAATCCTTCTAGACCACCAATCTTTGATGGAAATGATTATGAGTATTGGAGAGATCGTATGATGACTTTCGTCATCAATACTGGTGTAGACAATTTTATTATGCTTACTGGGGGTTACAAAATTCCTGACAAAGAAGTTAGTACTTTCACAAATCAAGAGAAGCAAGAATATCAACTGAATTACAAGGTACGCAATACTTTATTATGTTCTATGACCAGGAATATATATAGCCAGATATCTTCATGTGAAGCAGCCAACTGTATTTGGAAGAAATTAGAAGTCACTCATTTTGGTACATCCAAAGTTATAGAAACAAGGAGAGCAATGCTTCGAGCAGAGTATCATGGATTTGTTTTTCCTTATGGAGAGAAAGTATGTAAAGTGCAACAAAGGTTTATGAAAATTGTCAACAGCTTACAATCTATGGGAGAAAAAGGTCTTGATGATGAAGCTCTTGTTGATAAGATTATAGATATTATGCCAAATGAATGGGAGTCAAAAAGAACAGCTATTGATGAAAATAGAAAAGTTTCCCAGATTACTCTTGATGAACTCTTTGGAACTCTTCTACAGCACGAGACAAGAATGAAAAGAGATGCTGATTTCAATAAGAAGAAGAATGGGAATGGAAGTGTAGCTTTTGCATCTAAAGCTAAAACACCTGAAAGAGTTACAAGGTCTAAATCCAAGAATGTTGTTGTTTCTGATTCAAGTGATTGTAATCTTTCAGACAATGAGTTAGCTAATCTTTCTCGGAGGATGAACAAGATTGTGGGAAAGAAAGATAGGAAAGATAGGAAAGATTCAGAGGTAACTTGTTATGAATGCAAGAAAGCAGGACATATAAGGCCTGATTGTCCTTTACTGAAGAGGAAAGATAGAAAAGAGAAACACTCTGAAAGAAACAAGAAAAGGTTTTATAAGACGAAGAAAGGCTTGAAAGAAAATGATACATGGAGTGCAAGTGGTAGTGATTCCTCAGATGATTCTTCAGAATATGAGACGTCAGGACAAAGGAATATTGGACTTCTAGCCAGACTACCAATTGAAGATCATTGTCTCATGGCTAAGGTACACAATGCTGAAGCTGTTACAAATGTCTCTTTAAATGCAAATTATGTTGATAATAAATATTATGAATCTTCAAATGATGAACCCTCATCATCAGAAGATGATACTTTACCTTCTTTTGAAGAAGTCTCTAGATTTTCTAAATTACTTGAAAATGAAAATTCTAAACTCAAAAAGAGATTTGAAAAAGAAAATTCTAGAATTTCTATTTTGACTAAAGAAGTATCAGATCTTTCAAAAGATCTTAATGGGAAAACTTCTGATTTTGAAAGTATTTTGAAAACCCTTGAGAAAGTCAAATCTGAAAAATATAAACTTTCTAAGGATTTTGAAACTGCTATTTCAAAGAAAAACATTTTAGAGTCTAACTCTAGTTCTAATTCAAATGTTTTAGAAAACAAGAATTTGGTTTTAAAACTAAAGTCAGAGATTTTATCCTTGAAAAAGTGTTTGTCAAACTTTACTCATGGAAAAGAAAACTTTGATAGGATGTACTCTCAAATAAGACCTTTGAGAAATCGTTCTGGTCTTGGTTATACTTATTCCAAACCTGTTTTTAGTAATAACTATTTTGTTCCTCAAAAAACCATTTTCTGTTCCAAGTGTCAATGTGGTGGACATTGGAGAAGAGATTGTTCTCTTAACAAAACTCAATCCTTAGGATTTCATAAAGCTCATTTTGCTAAACAAATGTGGATTCCTAAAATTCTGTTATCTAATCCTTCTGGATCCAAACAAGTTTGGATTCCAAAAATCTAATTGCTTCATTTTCAGGGAAACGAAAAGTGTATCAATAAGAACATTTGGTACATGGATAGTGGTTGTTCTCCTAATAGTAAGAAACTCCTCGTATAAAGGGGGAGGACATTTCTTTATGTCTTTATGTTTCTGATCTTTAAATATTTACTCTCTTTATATATGTTTCTTTCTGTTTATAGTACTGACAGTTTTATTGTTTCTTTTTAAGTTTTCCTGTTTATCGTATTGACCATTTCAGTTTTTCTGTTTATCGTATTGAAATTCTTTTCCATCGTATCGTTCAAAAATTTTGTATCGTCCGATGATAGTATTGAAATTCTTTTCCATCGTACCATTCAATAATTTTTGAATCGACCGATGATGGTATTGAAATTCTTTTCCATCGTACCATTCAATAATTTTTGAATCGACCGATGATGGTATTGAAATTCTTTTCCATCGTACCATTAAATAATTTTTGAATCGACCGATGATAGTATTCAAATTCTTTTCCATCGTATCATTCAATATTTTTTTTGTATTGACCGATGATAGTATTGAGATTGTTTTCCATCGTACTGTCGGTTAATGGTAACAACTATTTTCCATCGTACGGTCCGACCATAGTAATAACTTTGTTTTCCATCGGCATCATGTTTTTTTTCCCTTACGATTGTTTCTTTGATACTTACCAAATCCAGCAATCACCTTTTGTTCTCCGACAGGTATCTCTTTCAATTTTTATTTTATTTTATTTCTTTGTTTTAATCCTAACCATTGATCTGGTATTATCTAATCTCGGCCGTAGAAGTTCAACGGTCATCTCTTTTTTTTGCCTATAAATACCCCCCTCCCCTCCCCAAACCCACATTGATTGTTCAGGAATTGAGGCGAAGCTCTGCTCCCCCAGCTATAAACAATCGTACGATCTTCTCAATCGGCATCATCTTTATGTCTCAATCCTCTGCCAACACTCCCGCTGAAATGTCTTCAAAGACTTTTACAGAGAAAGACTTTCACAGAGAAAGGTTAGTATCCCGAGAATTCTTCGATATGTACGATTGTACAATCAAGAGGATTATTTTGTTTCAAGGATGGGAACATCTCTGTGTGGAAAAGCCTGATACTCAAGATCCAGTTCTTTTTGATGAAGTTTGTCAATTTTACAAAACTGTGTCTTTCGACAAAGATATGACTATAAACATCGCTGTGTACGATAGAAAATTATCCATGTCTGTGAAACAAGCGGCACACCAGGCCACGGAATCTGGTGCCGTTAGAAACTGCGTTCTTGTAAAATACCAAAAAAAATTAAGAAAAAATTTTCCTTAAATTTTATGGGTCTTTACATTGGTGGGTCAGATGCTTGGGTGTGAATGTATGAAATGTCATGTGGAAGTGGGTGGGAAGTACCACTATAATGAAGGGGGGTGGATAGTGGACTAAAGGGCCACCATAAAAGGATAAGTGGACGGGTAGAGACACTAGTTGTGAATGGGTTAATGGTTGGACGGAAGCACCACCATTTGACTGTTTTGCTTGTTTTGTTCATTTCCTTGCAAGATGGAAATTTTGGTGCTAATGGGAAATGCTGAAATGACTTGTGGAATGTTTGGTTGGATTTCCCTTGTATTATTGGTTGTGGTATGATGGTTTGGTAAGGGAACATTTGGATTATGAAAAATTGTTGCACTTGTGTTTTTATATAAAAACTGTTTTATATAAATTTGTTAATTATTTTATCCTAGTGTTGTGTGTAGGGATTTCATTTGGGGAAAACCTACTTAGATTTAGTACTCACCCACTACATTGGAATTGTGGTGTATTTGTAGATGTTTTGTACCGTAACGTGGGAAAATGTAAGGCATCTCTCTCCTTTAATGGATCATTGTGATGTCATGGTGGAGCCTGGAGCATAGAGCTTGGTATGATGTTGTGGTGGTGTCATGGTTTGTTGGTGTTTGGAAGATTTGTTTCCACTTTGTACTCTTATGTGTTATGGACATATCTAGTTGTATTGGGGTTGGTTTGCATTGTGTAACAACTTGGTTGTTAGTGGATGGTTTGGTTGGGTTTGATAACATGCATCATATAGTTTGTGGATTGTTTGGTTGGTTTTGTCTTTAGGAAAATTGTTCCCCAATTTGTTTTCAGAGCCCTCATCATTTATTGACAGCCTTTGGTGCCTTGGGAATGTCGTATAAGGACAAGTAACACCCACTGCCTCCTCAATCCAATGATCTAGGTGGGGGGTGTTACAAGTAGTATCAGTTCGTTCAGTCCTTTGGAGTTGATTCTCGGATTTGGTGTTGTCATTCGTTGTGGTACATTCATTGATTTGTGATGGTAGAAAGGAGTAGGAATGTCAGAACGTGGAATGTATAGCATAAATGGACGTACCTAACCCTTTTATGATGAAATTAAAGTTACTAGGGAGTTGGGTACATAAGTGTTTTAGAGACACTTATAGGCATGAGATATCTCATTCTCGTGGGTGTTGCCAATGAGATGAGCACGACATACATGGTAGAAAATACTTCTCTCTAGGATGAATATTTCATTGGAGTATAATGATTTATTATGTGATAAGAATATGTGAAATTGTAATGTTAATAAATTGGTATTTTAAAAATGGGTTTTTTTAAATGGTGAAACATGGCACATGTGGAAAAATGTGAACTGGTGGAAAGCCTTGTTATGATAGTGTTGTGTAATGTGATTTGAAATGGGATTTTTGTGATGTATATAGAAATGAGACCCATGGTTGTTTGTTTTATGTTTATATAAATGGCACCGGGTAGGCGTCATAAAGACCAACCGGAGGAGGCTGCTGAGAATGTGGTTGCACCTGAGCCTCAGGTGAACCAGCAGCTTGTGAAAACTATAGTGAATGCTTTCCAAGCTATGGGAAGTGGGAATAAAATAGATGAACCAAGGAATATAGATCATGCAGTTCAGTTTTAATGTCAGATTCCACCTATCTTCAGTGGTGATTCAAGGCCAGAAATGGCAGAAGAATGGTTGAATAGAATGAACAAGATAATTGAGTTCTTTGGAATGCAGGTAGAGCTGAAAGTGAAGTTGACCATGTATATGTTGGAAGATCATGCCCTTTAGTGGTGGGAGTTGGTAGTCCAAGCAGGGATGGACCATGGTATTACATGGGAAGGCTTTGAGGAATTGTTTAACAAACAATTCTAACCACATACATCTAGAATTCAGCGTACTACTGATTTCGTCAGTTTGAAGCAGGAGATGATGTCTGTGACAAAGTATGTAGCTACGTTTATGAACGTAGTGCGGTTTGAACCCGCGTTGGTGGGTAGAACATCGTTGAAGGCAAGGATCTTTTAAGCGGGTTTGAGGCAAGAAATCCCTTCAAAGATAGTGGTTCTATGTATAGATGATTACACTGAGATGGTGAATAGAGCCTCGGTGGCTGAGCGGGATCTGTTGGGAACACCAGGTCGGGGAAGCATGGTGGTACCCATATGGAATAGTGGGAACTCTAACGTTGGGTTCACGTGAAGGAGGGACACTTATTCTCATGGAGGGAACATGACATATAATCCGACAACAGGATCGGTAAATTCTCCTCCGAAGCCCAGAGCAAGCTGTGATATTTTATGTGTGGTTCTATAGGCCACATCAAGTGGGATTGTATGACACAACCTCGAGCATGTCATAATTGTAATCATATGGGCATATGAAGCGTTATTGTCGGAATGTTCCAAGGTTGGGTGCGCAAGACACTCCTCATGGATTGCAGACGTCGTATGCTCTGCCGAGACGGGGGCAGTAATATAACCCTCAACAGAAGAGTAAAGTGGGTCATGGTGAATCTCAGAATACCATGACGTCTCAGCAAAGCAATGAAGTGAAGAGTGTGGGAAGAAAACATGTGTTCAGAGCTGAATAGGTTGTGGTAGATGATCAGTTGGGACCATCCACGGTGCGAGGTACTATTCATTAAAATTCTACCTTGATGCAAGTGTTGTTTGATACATGTGCATCACACTCTTTTATTGCTGCATGTGTGGTTAATTTGCTAGGTGTAAGGGTAGAAATGATGCCCTCCATTTTGAAAATTCAAACTCCTCTAGGTCAAAGAGAGTTTTGAGCCTTCTTGTGTAGAGAATGTTGTATCATTGTGGGTGAGGTTGAGATAGTGTATAATTTCTCAATGCTTGATATGGATGGGTATGATGTAATCCTGGGAATGGATTGGGTGGTGTATTTTAAGTCCCACATCGACTTTGATGCGTTGACAGTGGTTTTTAAAACACACGATGGTGTTAGACATCTATTTAGAGGAGAGAGGCGTGAAATTCAGGGTGCAACAAGTTTGTTGGAACCAGCAGTGGGTACTTAATCGTATCATTTGGTAGCGTTGTTGTTGATATTGGTAAACAGTGTTGAGAAGAGTGTTACTTCGATAGTGGTGGACCTGTTCATGGATGTTTTTCCTGAATAATTATTTGGGTATCCTCTCTTAAGAGAAGTGGAGTTTACGAATGGCCTCCTCCTAGGGACCAGTCCAATCTCACTGCTATCTTATCGGATGGCACCAGCTGAATTGCTTGAATTAAAATTCTAGTTGGAAGAGTTAAAACGAATAGGGTTTATCTGACCTAGCACATCTCTATGGGAAGTACCTGTGTTGTTTGTGAAAGAGGAAGCTAGATCTTTAAGGCTCTGTGTTGATTATCATAGACATAACCAAGTTACGATAAAGAACAGATATCCACTTCCATGAATTGATGATTTGTTCGACTAGTTGAGGAGAGCCCCATGGTTCTCCAAGATCGACCTCAGTTCGGGATATCATCAATTGCAGGTGAGGTAGGACGATATTACTAAAATATCTTTCAGAAGTAGATATGGCCATTATGAATATGTGGTTATGCCCTTTGGTCTAATGAATTCTCCAGCAGTGTTAATTGCATTGAAGAATCAGATATTTCAGAGATATCTGGATTCATTTGTGGTGGTGTTTGTAGATGACATTCTTGGTGTATTCAAAGTCAGGGGTAGAGCATGAGTATTACTTGGAGATAGTGCTGGGGATCATGAGGGATCATCGGTTGAATGCCAAATTGTCAAAGTGTGACTCTTGGATACAAGAAGTTCATTTTCTTGGCCATGTGATTTCTGAAAGGGTTTTTTCAGTGGATCCAGATATGATAGAGGCTGTTCTCTTGTGGAAACTGCCAAAGAATGTGTTTGAATACAAAGTTTCCTTGGTCTTGCTGGGTATTATCGGCATTTTGTTTGTGATTTTTCACTTTTGGCTTTGTTGATGATAGCATTGACAAGACAGAATACTCCATTCCAGTGGAATGAATAGTACCATCAGTGTTTTTAAGATTTAAAGGGTCATCTTACATCAGCACCAATCTTGGTTTTTCCAGAACCAAGAAAATGGTACGTGGTGTATTGTGATGCAACGGGATCAGTGTAGGGGTGCGTTATCATGCAAGGGAATTATGTGGTTGAGTATGGATCTTGGTAGTTGAGAGTGCATGAGAAGAACTACCCAACTCATGATTTGGAGTTGGCAGCAGTGGTCCATGCTTTGAATGTATGGCCTCATTATGTATTTGGTGAGATATTCATGGTATATACAGATCATAATAGGTTGAAACACATGTTCACACAATGGGATATGAACATGATGCCATAGAGATGGATGGAATATCTCCAAATGTTTGATTTTGACTTTATGTACACACCGGGTAAGGGAAATTCGGTGGAAGATGCATTATGTAGGAAATCATATGCTCAAATGGTGAAACATGCATCGGACCAGTGGCAGTTGATGTCAGTTATAGCTGATATGAGGTTGGAATGTGAGGACCAGAGTGATAGGGTGGTCTTCTTTCCAGTTTTGTTTATTCCTGACTTGGTTGGCCTGGTCAGATATGCATAGATATCCGATTATGAGTGTGTGACCATGGGGTCAATCTTCAATAGTGGGGAGACCATTGAGGGTTGGAAACTGAATAGAGATTTAGTTTTGTGTTTTCGGAATCAGATGGTTGTACTAGTTTCTTGTCAAGATGATCTTCTCATGGCGTATCGTCATTCCAGGTTGGATGTTCATCCTAGAATTAATGAAAATGTATAAAGCGTTGAAAGTGCAGTTCTGGTGGGCTGGTTTGAAAAGAAGTGTGGCATAGTTTGTTTCGAGATACTTGTCTTTTCATCAGGTCAAGGCAAGGCATCAAAGGCCAGCAAGAGTGTTGCAGTCTTTACCAATCCCTGTTTTGAAGTGGGAGCAAATTGCGATGGATTTTTTCACATGTCTCCCAAGAACGGTCTGAATGCTCAACACCATTTGGGTGATAGTGGATCAGCTAATGATGTCGGCCCATTTTATCCCGATTTTTGAATCTCATAAGGTGGTGGATCTGTCCAAAATCTATATCTGGGAGGTGGTAAAGAGGTATGAAGTTCCAAATTTCGATTATTTAAGTTAGAGATCCGAGGATTACATATTGTTTCTAGAAATCCTTACAGCAAGCCCTTGGAATGCAGCTGACGATGAGTACGGCATATCACCCTCAGACAGATGGTCAGTTTGAGGGGATGAGACAAACTCTGAAGGATATTTTGCGGGCTTGTGTCATGGATTTTGGGGGCTCATGGGAGGAGCACTTGTCATTGGTTGAGTTATCTTACAAAAATAGTTATGATTAATCCATACAGATGGATCCATTTGAAGCATTGTATGGGCGGCCCTGTCGTTCTCCACTATATTGGCTGGAAAAAGGTGAGTCTTTAATGGTTGGACCGTGCCTTGTCCAGAAGACTACGGAGAAGATCTAGTTGATCTGAAAAAGAATGGAGATGGAACAGAGTCGTCAAACATTGTATGCGGATCATCGTCGATGACCATTGTCGTTCAAGGTGAGTGATCATTTTTTCTTGAGAATCTCTCCTGGGTTGGGACATCATCGGTTTGGGAAGTAGGGAAAGTTAAATCCGAGGTATATTGAGCCTTTTGAGATTCTTGAGTGGATTTGTGAGGTGGATTATCATTTGGATTTTCCACCATGGTTTAGTTTGGTGAACAATGTGTTTCTTGTGGCGCAGTTGAAAAAGTATCTTCCAGATAGTGACCATGTAATTTGTTGGGATCATTCTGAGCAAGAACCGGATGCTTCGTTGGTGCAAATGAATGTGCGGGTTGTGGATAGGCAAGAGAAAGTCTTCTGTGGTAAAATAATCAGTTTAGATCGTGTTTTTTGGAAACATGTTAAGATTAAAGAGGAGACTTGGGAGTGGGAGAAGGAGATGGTCGAGCACTATCCCGAGCTCTTTCAGCAAAGGGCGGGTTCACTACTATCCAAGGACGGTATGTTTAATGGTGGATAGAATGTATCACCCATAGTTTGAGGTATGTATCCTTTGTTTATGCATTTGTTATGTTTTTAAAGTTCATGGAATGAGTTGGGAAGAGGTTGGGAGTGTTTGGAATGGTTTTGGATGAGTTTGGAGGCTTTTAAAGGGGTGCACGTTTTGAGCACGATTAGTGTGAACCGTGCGTATGCTCTAGGAAACCATGCAGGGGAGATAGTAAGCTCCACATGGAGTGCACACAGTTTTCAAAACAGTGCGAGGAAACTGTGCGGACTCTGGCTCTCGAGGCCGTGGCATGTGAATGGTTAGGGCACGGTTTTCCAAACCATGCGGGCTCACCGTGCGGCCACATAATGTTCGGGTTTTAAAACCCGGGCTCACTCGAGATTTCCTCATTTGACTCCTTTATTACTCCCACTCGAGCCTCACTCTGGTTTTTGGGTTTTTAATGGTTAGGGGTTCTCTCCCACTCGTTTTGGAAGAGAATCGAAGGGGTTTCAAGGTGGATTCAAGATGATTTCTCCCGTGTAAGTCTCTCCTATTGTTTCTCTTGTGTTTTCCTCTAGATCTACATCCCTCTCTTTCTTGGTTTTCAAGACCTACACTTGGTTTCTGTAGATATAAAGCTGGGGTTGCCATGTATGTTATTATTAAGGCTTTTGAATGTTAGGGAAAGGGATCTAGAGAGGTTTCAGTGGTTCGTTCGCCGGTTGTGAGTTGCGGTGTCTTGTGGGTCGATTTCTCGGGAGCCCTAATGGTAGGTGGCTACTCTCTAGACTCCCCTTTGTTAGAACTAGTGGTTACATGTTACAATTAATTTTTTATGATTGAAATTAATTGTATGTTGATGTGCGAATTTGGTTGGAAATCCATTTGGGTGTTTTGGGGAAAATGGGGGTTTTGTGATGAAATGTTATTGTTGTGAATTTTAAAATGGGAATTTTAAAATGGAATGCTATGGTTGATTTTTGAAATAATTGATGTGAAATGGTATCCAATAAAAATGGGTGTTTTATTGGAATGTGGTTTTGGAAGTGAAATTGGTTTTCAATAAATGGGTGATTTATTGCAGTGGATTTATATGCAATGGAATTTGGTTGATTGCATGATGTTGTGTTCTTGGTCAGTCAGATGCTATGGTGTGAATGTATGAAATGTCATGTGGAAGTTTGCGGGAAGTACTACTATAATGAAGTGGGATGGATATTGGATGTAAGGGCCACTATCAAAGTATTAGTGGACGGGTAGAGCCACTAGTTGTGAATGGGTGAATGGATGGACGGAAGCACCACAGTTTGATTGTTTTGGTTTTTTTGTGCATTTCTTTGCATGATGGAAATTATGGTGGTAATGGGAAATTATGAAACGACATGTGGCATGTTTGGTTGGCTTTCCCTTGGATACTTGTTTTTGGTATGATGTATTGGTAAGGGCACGTTTGGCTTATGAAAAATGGTTTCACTTGTGTTTTATTTTGTATAAATTTTTTTATATAAATGTGATAACAGCTTTATCCAAGTGGCATGTGTAGGGAAGTCATTTGGGAAAAACACACTGAGAATTATTACTCACCCCTTGCATTGGCATTGTGGTGTCTTTGCAGATGTTGTGTACCATGACGTGGGCAACGGGTATACATCTCCCTCCGTTAGTGGAGCATTGTGATGTCCTGGTGGAGCCTGGAGCATGGAGCTTGGAATGGAGCTATGGTGGTGTCATGGCTTGTTGGTATTTGGATGTTTAGCTTTCGATTTGTACTCTGATGTGTTGTGGACATTTCTAGGTGTATTGGGTTTGGTTTGCATTGTGGAACATCTTGGTTGTTAGTGGATGGTCTGGTTGGGTTTGTTAACATGCATCATATAGTTTGTGGATTGTTTGGATGGTTTTGTCTTAAGTGAAAATCGTTCCCCAATCTATTCTCGATGCCTTCAGCATTTATTGCCATCCTTTGGCGCCTTGGAAACATCGCATAAGGCCATGTAACCCTCACCGCCTCCTCAAGCCAATGTGGTAGGGGTGGGGTGTTACAACCACATAGGGTGAGGTTTTGTATCAACATTGATTCTTTATTTCTATATCATTTAGATTCTTTAATAATTCTAGGGTTTATTTGTTCTTTTGGAATTGAACAATGATCCTTTATTCTAAATCCTCATCTCACCTATGTTAAAAATCCATTTAATTAATAACATGTTTGTTAAATAATATCATAATGATTTTTGGTGTGTTTTCCACATAGATAGACATATATTTTATTATTGATCAAATTACATGTGTGTGCATATCGTTAACTATTTCTTTTGTTCCTTTGATTTTAGATTGTAATAATTGTGATATTTTTTTGATTTGATAACATTTTGTAACTTTCCTATGTATCATGCATCGTATGTATTAATATTTTGTCAACTATAGTTGACTATGTAGGTGGATCCTATTAGAATATCCACCATGGGATATGAGTGTAACGCCCCATTTACTAGTGTCTCTCAGTGGTGCCTCGTACCCGGTCGGTCACATAGACTCAATCACATTTCCCCAATCACCAGAGGCTATCGACTAGCAGCGAGTGACTTGGGTGTGATATTGGTGAAACTATTCCCTCATTGGTAGAGTATGCATAGTAGAATAACATATAATAATTAATAGATGAAACAAAATACCATAAAAAAAGTAAAAAGTAGATAACTATAAGTAAATAATAATTGTATAACATATATAAATGATATATGTCACATATATATAGTAAACAAGACAAAAAAACAATATGCTAGAAATAAAACAAACTAATGTACAATGAAAATTGGAAAACTCCAACAGCATCTCAAGCCTAAGCGTGGTCCTATGCTCTCCAACTCTAACCATCCAATCATGTACCTGATGAATACAGGATCCTACCCTTATCTTCACCTACAACTATATAATCTATTTGAGTCCAATAAAATAACCCAAACAGTGTGTCATTCAAATCCCAGCCGGAAAACACCATAATATCTATGCCAAACATTCAATGAGAATAAATAGAAGGCAATAATAGAAATAAAACAAATAACTATGAGTACAAAAAAGGAAACAATTCTATAGTTTCCATTTATATTCATTAGTATTTAATGTTCATCATTTACTCAAGTATGTATTAAAATAGTTTTCATAGAAGACTACTTAATAGGTCTGAATCCAAGCATTTGTGTTGTCTAGGCAGACGCATCACAGTCATTCAATATTTATGTTTACCCTATGGGTAGCTCACACAGTCTAACCCCTCTTGCCGTGTAATTAAGTAAATGAATAGATGCTCTGATAAAGCACTCATCATCAAATCCCAACATGGATTTTAAACAACCACAATATACTCTCCCTATATGAAATCTACATCAATTCCCATTTTTGTATCATAATGTAAACTATAGACACTCGTTGGGATCACTCACCATTAATCCCCCTTTTTGGTATCGTAGCATGAAATATGATAGACACACTAAAGAAGAACTCAACGTTAATTCTCCTAGAGGTCTAACTAAAACAAGTTGTCATAACCCTATGTAATTCAAATGTGCATAAATAATATCCAACATCCCAAAGTAATATCAACTAATATAAAGCTAATCAATTCTAATGCATATCACAATAATTTAACAAGTAGAAAATGTTAGTCAGTTCTATCCTGTTAATCAAGGAAAGGATATAAATTATTCCTCATAGGTAACATGTACTATATGGTCCTAGACATTAAAAATTTGAAACACACCCAGGGGGTGTTCCGTAAACATTCAATTTCACATAATACAACAACAAAAAACCCTTAATCAAATAATAAATCTAAAGTTGGTAAAATGGGGTTTAATTTACTTAACCCAAAATACTTGAAACATGGGTAATCGCCACTTTTAAATATAAACTAAAAGACAAAAAATGATATGCAACAAACCACTTACCACAATGTGGTATGATGATAACTCTCGAACATCAGCCCTTGAATCAGACTAGAACATAGTAGGTCTATAAAAATGTGAAAAACATTGAACCTAAACTAAGTCATGAAAGTAGAGGGATTAAGAGGATATGTTCTATAAGAAGGAAGGTCTCACCGGTGGGATTCAAAAAAACCAATGAAGATCCAATTGAACTTTTTATGGAGATACAATGGCTTGGAAAAGATTCTGAGACCTCACATGCTCCGTCGTGAGGCATTTCCAGAAGAAGATAGTTATAGAGATTAGACGTGACCAGGTTCTAATTAGTAAATTAAAATAAAAAGTACATGGAATGTACTATTAATAAGCACGCAATGTATTTGCCTCAATATGCCCCCTGAAATTAGTGGTCTTCTAAATAACCCCACATGGCCATGTCTCAGCAGTTACATGCCCTAGATTTAGTTGTACACGGTAAATGGTCAGACATCTTTTCTCCCAAATAGAGGATGATATTTTTTCTATTATCCCACTAAAACATATTTTTATTCCCTTAGGAATACAGTAAAATAGTACCTAGGGTTGCCTCAAAAAAGTGAGGCAAAATAAGTATTGATTATCAAATTTTAAAATGTTTTTTATAAATTATCAAAATATTTTAATTTTGATTAATAAGGGATAGAAAATAAAATAAAATCACTTTAGAAAATTAATGAAAAATTAAAATAATAGATAGACTGAAAAGAGGTGTGGGGATCAAATTTAAAAAGTAGAGACTATGGACAAGTTTCAACACTTCAGACACATTGTTCGTCCATTTCAAAAAAACTATCAAATTGAATTACTCAATACATTTTTCAAAACCACAAGGTGAACACATAAAATTTTATTTCTATTATAATGAGACCATTTTATAATTGATAATCCTCCCAAGAAAGCATTCTAAATATCCAAAGACCTCAATGTAGCTAAACATAGATAAACTCTGTATGATCAAAGGAAACACCTTAATAATTAAATTTATATAGATTAGTTAACCACATTACTTTTATAGAGTTTATTAACCATCTTGTTCAATTTAGAAAAGATTAAATTCGAAATAGAAATTTTATTCAGCACTAATGAATATAATCTAGCAAATAATTAAGAATGATTATAAAGAAACACAAAACGCTTAAAATATTGTTTAATTAGATATCCAATTTTCAAAATATCATTGGAATTTTGTATTGTATATATAGATATTATCCAATTAATTTCTTTCAATATAATCTTCCAAAGATTGTGGAAATACGTGTGCATCTGTGTGCCTCCTTCATCAATTTTGTCTTCCTCTCTAAGGAAAATTTTTCCCTCCTTCAACCTTTATTTATCCAACCTAGAGCACCCTGAAAAACCATTAAACATATTTACTGGTTTTTCATGGTCATCAATTTCCAAGGAAATAAATATATTCAATGTGATGCTACCCGTTTCTTTATTTTGTTCAAGGGGTTCATTATGTGATTCAAAATATTATTATTATTATATGTTCCACATGTCCACATCTGGTTACATGAATGTATGATTATATGGAATCCTAATTATTTGGAACAAAGTATATGAGATTCTTTATTTGATGCTATGGGGGACTTCTGTATAGCTAAGAAATTCCCTTATATAGCCACCAATCTCCTATGTGGATCTCATTATAGGGATGGTGACCACATACCTATATTTCGTTATGTGTAATGGATCTAGAATGACCATATATAAAATATTTCCATATGAAAATTGTTGGATAAAAAAATTTTCTTACGTATGTCAGTTCAAAAAATTGTTGTGTGTGTGTGATTCTAATGTGTGACTTTTCATTTAGTTGTATTGTCTTACATGTATCATCATATACCCATGTTTACCTCTTGGATGGATTCGATAAAATTTTTTAAAGTTATGTTTTTCATCTCTATCATCTTCTATTCTCTATAATGGTACATTAATCACCTAAATAGGTCATAAAATTGACAAAATTAAATATTTTAATTTTTATGAAAATATTTAAAATTCAAAAAAACATATAAATATAATAAATTAATCATTTTTTTTTAAAATTAAATCAATAATATTGATAAAATCCATAAAAGATTAAAATACATTGAAAATAATTAAATAGTGGATATTGTTTCACCAAAATTCATGGTAAAATATTTAATTTAAATGATCTATCAATTCCACAACACTTAACACTTGAAATCATGAATAAATTAGAATTATGAACAATTGAATAGTCGTTTATTGAAAAATACCCACAATACCAACTATTTTTACTAAAAGAATATAAAGATATCCTTAATCATTAATTTACATTATCTCAAAATCATTATTTATTTCATTCAATAATTAACACTTTATTCATACTCATATTCTCTTAAAACACGTACCTCTCTTGATTTTTCCCTCATCACACAAATTATAAATATTGATCTAGAAATGTTATTCTCTTCCAAAAAAAGATAAGGGAAACCCTAATCTGGATAAATTCATATATATCTACTTTATGTAAGTCGTGGAATTTTTTCAATAAGGAATAATTGTTAGTTTTAATATACTACTGATTGTTGGGAGGATTTATGTGTAAAAAATATTTTATAAGAGTGAAGAGGTAATGGATATTTTAAATGAAGAAATGTAGGAATATAATTTATACTCATTAATAGGTCTCCTCATCTCTCCACATCAACATTCATATGGGAATTAATGAATAATCATCATTCAAGTAGTTTAAATGACTACACATAACTACATACATAATTTTAATATTTTATTGATATATATTATAAAATTATATATATATATTGATGTATAAAATAAGTGAAGCTTATTTTGAGTCCAAATTTTTGTGCCATTCATCCAATATTTTGAAGGAAAATATTAGTTATTAGATTCACCAAAATAATTCCCATTTCAATTTAAATCACATAAAAACCAACAACTTTATTCCCATTATAAAGGAATTATTCTTTAAAAATCACTATTAAGCTAAACATTTTAAAAGTAAGCACATATATTTAGCCTTTATATAACATACTCACTCAGTTTCCACTAATCCGGTTCCCCAATCCATTTCACACCAAGACCTAAGGCGCGACTCCATATACCCCAGAAGATTCTTATTGGGAGTATCTAATAAAACCTATAAGGATAATTGTATCTTTTTATTATACTAAGTCACAAAAGATAAAATATGAAATAAATATTAAAAATAAAACTAATCATGCACCACAAATAAATTTCCCAATTCTATATACAATCCCAAAAAATAGTAAATATGCAATTTAATGTTATAGTGTTCATTGTTTATTTCAATCCAAAAGTAAAGGAAAGATGATAAATCCCCAAAACGGGTCCCAAATCTACATCAAGATCCCTCATCCATGCACATTCCAAGACCAAATCAATAATTTATCATAGGTCCCATTAACATTTTTTATTTCAATGCCATGAAGTCTATTGGAGTACTAAATAAAGGAATGGTTAGGATGTTTGTATAACTCATTAGGCCACAACCAATGGTGTCTACAAAATATTCTGTCTAAATAGATAGTTTATGTAGGTAAAAAATGAATAACAAGATAAAAATAAGATAAACTAGTTTATATAAGTTTGAAATATTCAATTTAGACACACTCATTATTTGTTCCACATGATAGAAATTTCCCATAAATATAATTCATCCTATTATAGTTATATAAACTGTTCATAATGGGGGAAAATCATGTTTCCTACATTAAAGGGAAAAAATTACACAAAAAATAAATAACATTTACCTCAAAGCCTCAATACCGTTATTCACATCACAAGATTTTTTTTGGGCATAAAGCCTTAGTTTGACTCCCAAACCCACAAATTTTATGGATGAGACTTAGAGCCTTAGTCAACCCTGAACCATGGTCATAATGCCACATCTCCAATACCCCACTCATACCACTAAACAATTTTAACATGCTTCATTAAAAATATCATACATATACCATTCATCAACTATACCCCATTGAAAAAACATACAATTTACAACCCATTATTTATTCATACACTATACAATATTTCTACATTAACCCATTAAAACATTTTTTATTCACATGGCTTATCACATTAAAAAAATTCCATTGCAATCCTTAACTCATTTAACACATTATCTTATTACAAAACACCCCCACTGGATGTGTCAATTTATATACGAAATTATCATTGGTTCTATATCATTACTCAGGATCTCTTGTTAATTTAATTATCCTGGTTTTATCATATAATAATTTAATTCTGTACAGAATAACTCAATTCCATGTTCACAAAAGTGGAACACCCTATTGGATTCCCTTTTCCCAGTCCAATCAACCTCAATTCATCCCATATGTATCATGAGGGTTTCAATTCAATATTTAAAAAACTAGTTAATCATTTCAACCATGTAATCCAAAAATGATAATGAACCCACACAATTAAAAAACTAAATTCATATAATTTAAATGACAATACTATGTGATATAACATGTACAACACCTACCTATATTTCATAGATACATAGTCACATAACCATAGAATTTGATTTGATTTAAAATAACCATCAAGGACCCAACATAGAATCTGCTGAAAAAAGTGTTTTAGATATTCCAACGAATAATAATGATTATAAAATTCCCAATCCAAATAATGGAAGGAAGATGACTGTTAGACTCCCCCAAAACATTGATCTACACCCAAAATTTCTCTAAACAACTTAAAAATCCCAAATATTGATCATTGGTATGTTTAATAGGGGATCATCACCCTTAGATACTATAACAATAATATGGACAATGTTTTGTTAAGAAAACGTAATTTGTTATGGGTAAAAATTGGCATTCCCCCTCTTTAATAAGGTAGATTGTTTGAATGCACGGTTGGAAGTAATATGATCCAACAGTGTGCCACCCTCTATCTAAGAGCGGGTCAGGTCCCATGACCTCTTAGGAATCCCATATAAAATGAAAAACATTGTGATAGCTATGTGGGATTGATTTACCCAATGAATCAAGGTTTGGTCCATCCCCATGCATGTTTTTACAAATTTTTCACCACCTATTCTAGGAAATCATAATTTTGATGTATAGCTAATGACAACCATGCACTAACCATGAAACAAACATTGGATGGACACTTTTCCTCCTCTTTCATGTCCCAAACACCTGGGACACCCCCCTGAGTCTCCTATTAGACTCATGAAACATTTAACATACAATATTAAAATTATTTAAAACAAAATATAAATAATTAAATACTATAATATAACTACTAGGATCTTTTAACCTCCCCACTTTATAATATATCATCCTCGATCCCCACTCACAAACATAACTGAGTCTCCAAAGTAAAATGTCTATCCTACTTTGAATGGAAATCCATTGTCCTTTCATAGTATTTCTCGTAAACATTAAATTGTTACCATACCACTCAAACAAATCTCACAGTCTTTACCAAAAAGTCTTCTTCACTACAATAATAAATAATAACCAGATGCTTCTCAAATGATACATCATCCTCTAAAAAAACAACATCAAAATATATCACAAAAAAAGGGTCATGGTTATTATACCAAATTTAGGCCACATAAGAACCATCATGTATGACACAATTCCATTTTGGGATAGATAATTGATCTTCCATTGGTCCAATTCTCTCAACAATATCAAATGGACCCACATACATGGGTGCCAACATACACAATTTTGGTATCCTTCAGTGACCCAAGCTAGGTGACCCCCAAAGGAGCAGAAGATCACCCACAAAAAACTATAGATGTCGATGAACTAAATCAACATATGTATTCTACCTATTATGAGTTATATTCATAGATTTTAGAATCAAATTATCTCATTCCAACATCTCGGCACATGAGGATCAATCTCAATTACATAGATTCTCCATCCTCCATCAAACATAATAGAGATATACATGAACTACCATATAGTTCAACATGTGGTTCCATATGAATAGTTTCTTGGTATCTATTGTTATAGGATAAATTAAAAATATTCAAATTATTCTCCATAGAACTGTCAATGTCGAGGACAAATTCCCTCAACATGTACTCTAGTACCTGATTAGTACACTCTGACTACTTGTCTTTATGTGGGTGGAAATCCATATAAAAATACACAAGGGTACCAAGAGACTTATATAACATCTACGAGAAGTGTAAGGTAATATATGTATGATGACATGAACTACAGTCTAATGGACAATATGAAACCATACTATCTTCTAATTACATAAATCACCCAACTTGTCTACAATGACACTCTCTCAAATTATTATAAATTGTGGCACCTTGGTTACTCTATCCACAAATACAGATATTAAATCATTATCTCATGTTCTCTTAATAAGGACTACTGAAAAATAAATCATGAAATCATCCATATTTAACTTTAGAATGGGAAATGGTTCTAACAAACCACTCATTTTCTGATTCATAGCCTCAATCTTTTAACAGTTGTAGCATGACATCATGAAACCTGAAACTTATTTATTCATCCGTAGACACCAATACTATCTATGTAGGTCCTGGTACATTTTTTAAATACATGGGTGAACCTACCAAATTAAGGCATGAATATCTTTTATTAACTATTCCCACATAAAAGTAGGTATGAAAACATGACCATCCACACAAATGATCTCATCATCATCAAAAACCCAATCAGAAGGTGACTCAATACCTTTACAACATTCCATCAATTATAATGACTCTATATTATTATACCACATATCCTTGATATTGTTTAAAAGCATCTAATCAACATAAAAGGATTCAATGGTCATATTCCCTTGTCCATCTTGATCCACTATATTAATCTTAGAAAAAAAATACATTTTACTCATCTTATAATTGGAATCCCAAACCACCAGATTTTGAGACTTCTGATTCAATGATTTTGTAAAAAAAATCACATAACCTTCATGTGGACCAATTAAAAATAAAAAAAATCTTCACCCAATCATCACACTGAATATTAAAATTATTCTATAATGAGATATACATAATTATTTTACGGAGGGTATACATAGTAATGCTTTCTCCGAATAAGTAATGTCACCAAAAAATTATATAATAAACCACCATGGATAAATAAAAAATACGTATAAGGTGATTTTGATGATGTGGAATCATCTTCTTAGACCCATTTTCCACAACCCAATTGACCTATATGAACACATTTCCAATTCTATCACCGGATGAATAAAAAAACAATGTATACTCATCACTCAACTCTGGTAGGATCTATATCAGTTTAGTATTCAACAACTTGTTTAACTCATTTAATTATTCCCCACATTCCTCCAACCATTTAAACATGATTCCCTTCTTGTTTAAGGCCAAAACTGGTGCTTCCAAATAGAAAATGTTTTTGATGATCCTTCAATAATGGCCCACCAAACCCAAAATTTTTGGGATATCAAATTAATTCATTGGATACTCCCAAGATAAAACTATTTTAACTTTATATGGGACCACTGAAACACCTTAATTAGATATGATGTGACCCAATAAATGTACCCTTTCAATTGAAAATTACACTTAGATACCTTGGAATTTATCATATGCCATCATAATGTACTTAGGATAATGTCATGATGTTTAACATAATCATCATTATTCCTATAGTTCACCATGATTCAGTACAGAAATAAAAATACAAATCAATCTTTGTATGGTGAAAGATTTGGTTTATTATGTCCATAAACACTATTGTCTTGTTGGATGACCCATATGATATGAAACAAAATCCATAAAAATCATACTGTCTCATAATGGTAGTATCTGGTATATCATACATTCTCACACTCAGTGGATGATACCCTATTTTCAGTTAAATTGTAGAGAACACAGAATCACCTCTGAGATGGTAAAAAATATCATCTTTTTGTGAAAGATGGTATTGGTTCATAACTATCCTCCAATTCAATCTTTGATAATCAACACATAATCACATTGTCCTATTTTCCAGATTAGAAAAAACAGTAGTTCCTCAATGTGATGTACTAAAAAAACCATTTATCATATGGTTCATCCAAAATACTTTTCAGATCCTAAATATCTACCGGTTTCATTCCATAAGATGCATTAGAAGTAGGTTCTCCTCCACGAAACAACTCAATTGTGATCTCAACCTATCTCTTGGGTGCCATCACTAATAATTTATTAAAATACCCATCCTTGAAATAATCCAAAAATGGAGGAAGGATACCCTACTATATTACCCCATCCATTTGTATAATTCCTTTAACCTAGGATATGAGCTCATCCCAGATCTGAAAAACATTCCCTGCATGGCCTACCAAGATTTCTCATTCTCTATGGTGAATATTAGTACCCCTCAATGGATTTGAAAATTTCCTACGATGGTAAAAATCTAAATTCTCAAAAAAAAAATACCAAATAATGAATCACAAATATTATATAAAAATATTACATCTTCATCAAAATCAATTCCTAGGGAAAATGGTACCTCCCAACCTCGGAGGTAAACCCCTTAAATTGATTAATATTTTCATCAAATAATCATAACAGTGTATAAATCGATATGAACCCACAGATATGTTCAAAAACTAGAACTTATAAATTTAAAACCTATCTAATATAAAAGAGTTCAAGGTAACTTTTTAAAATAAAGAGATGGCCATCGTGGAAGTTATAGGAATCGTACATTGAACTGTTGATGGTATTGCCTCAGCAACTCCAAGTGTAGGTTGAACTGCATAGAGATGACACGTACCTCAATCTTGGGCTCTAGTATGAGTCTCTAATTCTCCATCCTTATGATAAGGACACCCTTGTCCTGGAGCACCATGTTCACCACCCTGTATGGTATGACTTGTAGAGAACCAACTGCCATCTGAGTATGGGGAAACTGGCTCCCTTCCATCACTCTTTATCTTCTATGATCCTCCATAACTTCCTATATTTTAAGCATTTCTATAGAACCTATTCACATTCCTTATACATTTGTACACTCAATACTAAATTCATGATCAAGGTAACTATCCATGAATGTGTCCCAACATTCCACACTAATAACGGAATAGTTGGTCACCACCTTGAGAGGTAGAACCAATCATGGTTATTCTGTCATCCACCGTATAGATAAAAACTCTCAAATTAGTGCTTCCGAATATCTAAAGTTTTACCATGGGGTCACCCAACTAGAACCACATGACCACCACAATAATATTCTTTTAGGTTCCCTTATAATATTATTCATTAACCTATCCCTTCAAGAAAACATCATAAAATTCAAGGTACTAACTTGATGATTGATCTTTGGATTATGTATATCCTAAAAACAACTCATTGTAGTTTCCTCATCCCCTTCTAATATTTGAAAAACAAATTATGTAGGTAATGTGGAAAACATTATAAATCTCTTTCATAGCACACTAGGTCATCCTCATTAAATATTACACTACGTTATTGTCTCCAGATCTAAATGTTCAAGAATCTTTTCCTAGAAATATTTCCACAACATACCATCTCTTTCTCAGTTTGAGCTATAATATCCATCTATTTATTTTCCATTCCCGGAAATGTATAATTATCCATCCTAATTCATTTATCAGGAGGAGTCTCTACGTGATCTAGAATTATTTATATGGAATATATCCAGAACTCAGCTACCTTCAGTCCATTCCCTACAACCAACGTCAGTGGCCGCCACAACTGAAACTCTTTGGACACGTCCAACATACATGTCACAAACTAAATTGGATCTCATTTTGTCATCTACATAAAATGAGTAAATTTATCACTATATTTCTCATCCCCTATGTTTCCAAAGATTAATAAGGTTTCATACTTGACTACTAGAGGATAATTCTCATTGATATCCTCATTTCACCCAACCATCACTCATCATTTGGGTTTAATATATCTATAATTCCAAATGCACAACTCCAAACACATAACAAAATGCTTCCATATTTTTCACTAAATAAGGATATCTACTCACCATAAAAATCCCACTATGAATAAACTATCTCAATAGATATTGTAACATATCTACCACTACCCTCATCCATCCCCACCATGTGTGGTGGTCAAAATTGTTTAAGCCAACTTATATAGTAACAACTATTTCACTAGATACCATTTAAAACATTTTACCATTACAACATAAATATTTCTTATTTAAGAACCTTTTATCTATTTCAACTATTCTGAAAAAAAAAATTAATCCCATTTAAGAATATTCATATGGCACTGTCATATAACCATTATATGAAATTATTTCCATTTACTAAATTTTAACATTAGTATTAGACACCATTTATTAAAATTTTATGGAATATATAGAGAATTATATCCCTCAAACCCCACATGTCTTTCTCAATTTTTCCTACCATGATGCTTGTTTTATATATCCCCATGTTTCAAAAATTATTCATGTATTAACAACTTCATTCCATTTCAACTATTATAAAAATACAATAAATAGAAACATTATATATCAAGTGCATCACCCAAGTTGAAATACAATCCAACCACAACAATAAGCAGAAAGAACAGCAATCCCACCTTAGGTACATGTATTTTCACTCAAAGATAGATCAGATAATCCCATGCATGATCTCTTTCCCAAGCCCTTATAGGACCTATTATCTCATCTACCAATCCCAAATAGTAAGATAATATATTGAATAGTCCACAATAATACCACTTTTTAACATATCAAATTGGATGACAGTAATCTAGTGATCCAATACGGTTTACCAAATGACCTCAACTTTACCTCCCCATATGCTAGAGATTACTGACTAGTAGTGAGGGTATAATCGAACACCTGAGAAGGAAATATTCTATTTATTATAGTAATCCATAGAAGATAAAATATTAAATTATGGTGACAAATAAAAATAAAAATTCATCATGAATCCATTTCAAAAATGGGTACAAGCCGACAAGAAAATAGTAAGTATATTATTTCATGTCATACATCTCCAAGTGTAGGGAAGAACCAAAATAAGGGAATGATGAAAAATCAATAAAATATGTCCCAAATTAATATCCTTATCTATCATCCATCCTTATCCCAGACCCAAATCAACAATCTATTAAATGGGTCATTCCATTGTCCTGACATGTTACCATGAAGTCTTCTTTGTATCCTAATGAAGGATCAATTAGTGTGTGAGTAAAAATCAGTAGGACACCACCAATGATGTCTTAAAATTATCAATCCTAAATAGATAGTGTAAATTGGTACATAATGAATAATAAGATATAAAAAATGATAAACTATGTTTTATTAGTTAACAAGATTCACTTTATCAATTTTCTTTATTTCTTCCATGGGTTTTCCAAATTAATTAAATACAATTCAACCTATGTAGTTCGTATAATCATGGATTAATAGGGAGGAAATAATTTCCATACATTAAATTGAAATACATTACAGATAATAAAACAAAATTCTTACCTTAAAGCCTCATTTTAGGTGTTTATATCACATAAATTCATTAGGGGAACATAGCCTAAGTTCCACATACAAACCCAATCTTTATAGGGGTGGGTATTAACATGAGTTACATCAGATATTATATGTACCATATTTAATTTTATCAGTTCCCTTCACCATGAGTTCATGAATCTGGTTTGGGTCGTGTCCCTTAGTATTAATTAAACTAGACCCCCGTAACTTGTTTTGGGGAATTCCCTAATTAATTTTTATAATAAATTACTAACTTTGGATGGATAGATATATAGGGGGTTGAGAGCCTCAGTCAAACATGACTCATGGCCATAGAGCCTCACGTCCAACACCCCACTAATACCACTAATCAACTTGCACTTTCTTATTTAACAATTTTTTACTTAGAAAATTCAGCGACCATAACCAATTGAACGTAATTACAATTTGCAACCCAATGTTCATTAAACAAATATACTATCTTCCGTTCTAAGCCAATCAGCACATTTAACATTCAAATTCCTTATCCCAATAAACATTTTCCATTACAACCGATAATCCTTTTAAAACTTTCTATTATTTCCCAACACCTACTATTCCCTATCAGCATCTAGTCATAATTATCAATAGTTCCAATTCATAAATAATGTTCACATGTAAACATAATTATCATGGGTTCTATCTTATGAAAATTAAATTATATATTTAAAAACATAATTCCATGTTCATGAATGTAGCATGAATCATGGGGGCCCTTAACTAGGTCTAATAAACATTAATGGATCCCATGGGGATCATGGGGTGTTCAATTTACCTTTTTACCAACCCATTCGTCATTTATACCATGGAAAACCAAACAGATAGTGAAAAATCACAAATGCAAAACCATAAAGAAATATATTTATCCACAAGACAATGGGATATAACTTGTAGACCACCGACCTCAAATATATATATAAATTATCATTTAACCTTAGCCTTTAATTCGATCTCTAACCCATATCAAGGGCATAACCTAAAATCTAATGCGATAAGATGGGTTTAGTGATTTGAAAGGTTAATAATGATTACACAAGACCTAATCTATAGAAAATAATAAATAAGAGTGTTAGACTAACCAAAAGCTTCTATATAAACCATATTTTAATTTATATTACATATAAACGATGGAGATAGATCCTTCAGATGTTTGGAAGGAAGGGATTGTCACACTTGTATGATGTTGGATGAATGGGGATTGAATTCAGGTGATAAAACATAAAATACAAGGAGAAAAATGGTCAATTTAACCATAATTATTATGGTGCATGGTTTGATGGCATGGTCAGCCAAACCATTTGAAACCCTCTGTCCATGTGGGGTTCATGTCACACAACCTCCAGGGAGGCACACATAGTTTGAAAAACTATGCAATAGCCACATAGAATGGATTTGTCCAAGACCGCATGACTTGTTCCCTCCCTATTTATGATTTTACCATCCATGAAAAACCTTTTATAGGATAGAATGAATACTTATCTTGGTTACTAATAAATATTCTACATCCATGAATCATGCACCATATGGCCCCATTTTCTCCACTTTCATGTATCGAATCCCTAGGACTTCCCAAATTTCCTCATAGACTAATGAAACATTTAATTTAGAAACTATAAGAGATTTAAACCTAAATATAATCAAGAGAATACCTTATATAAGAATGTGATATTACAATTTTCTTTTTCTAATAATGAATCCCAAACTGAACTAGCACATCATAAAATCACCCCCATACATATGATCAACAAGACAAAGAAATTTTTACTTCCTGAGTATGTCATCTAAGGAATGTTTATAGAAATATGGATACCAAAAATGTATATTCATGGGATTCTAAAGGTTCTAAATTGTTATTCATTAAGGTATTTCAATGTAAGATAATTTTTTTGAAAAGGGAGATTTCAAGAAACAATTAATTTATGCAACCATTTATGACTCCAATAACTAAAACCCTTATGTTTTGAAAAATAATCAAATTATGGTTAAAAGGTCCTAGTTCATTATACTCATTAATTGAGTTGAATTTAAGAAATATGTCATTAAATATTAAAAAGCCTCATAGGAATGTGATAAAAATTAGATAATTGTTATGGAATGTGATACAAAAAATTTGAGATAATTTAATGAATTAACACACAATTTGGAATCTAAAAGGATTTTCATTTCAGTATTTAACTGTATTTAGTTTTATGGATTAAATAAGTTAATGTTGGGATATGGGTTTCAAATATTACAAGGGCATGAATTTTTAGCATACATTTTTTTAATAACAGCACATCTTTTAAAAGAAAATAAAAAAAGGGGAAAAACATATAAACATGTAACAAAAAACAAATAATTCTTGACTAACAATGGATGTATCCTTAGTGACTCTTATTTTGTGAAATTTACATGTTTTGTAACAAGTATTATGAAACCATAATTCTTAAAACAGTGGATCCAAAAAATTATAGAGGGTCCCAACCTAGTGTTTTTTGGAACCTTAATTTTTAATTATGAACCAACACATATATAGGATCTTGAATGTTCTACATTAAACACATAAATAAGAGACTATTGATAGTAAATAATTCTTCATTATTAACATATTGATCTATAAAATACCAAATGTAAAAACATGAGTAATAAGGAATGGATTGATCATTTGGAATAAAATTTCTCTATGAATAGTTTTATCCTTGAATCTAATAATAACACATTATATCATTTATTTGAAACATTATTCAAGCTTATTTAATCATTAAATGTTTTTTTTCTAATTTTATATCTTGGATATTTTTTATGTACTCATTTTATTTCATCTTGATCATTCTAAAAAAGAATTCATTCTTTTTGAAATGGATACAAATTCATGTTATATGTTTTATTAGCCCCAAAATATTATAATTCAAAGTCAAAAATTGATATGGTTTTCCATATAAATGTCTAAAATGATAAATTCCATTTATTGCTTAAGACTTATCTATATAATTCCAATGATAATTATATTGTATTGAACTATAATATTTTCTATTTCCGTGGACAATGTTTTCCAAAATATTCATGATTTCTCTATTTTATTATTTATCCATTCCATTTTTTGGTGATAAATTAAAACATCCGTATGATGAACCATAAAAAATATTAAATGTGTTTAAATTTTTTTAATATATATGAGTTACCTGATGAATGATTATGAATATTTGTATTACAAATCCTGAAAGTACATTTTCATTCATAAATTTTCAATAACATTTACATCATCAACTATTTTTTGGATAACATATATCTACATAGAAAAATAGTTAATCATAAGGAATTTATAAAGATGTTAAATGTAATTTAGAAATATTCCCATTTAATCCAAAAACTATACATCAAACACATCATAAAATAAAATGGGTAATTGAGGAATCTCATCCCTCTTTGAAATGTTTAATTGTAGTTGGATGTCATTAAAATATTTAAAAAATGAATAAGTGTATATAAAAATTATGGTCTAATGTAATCTATAATAAACTAATTTTATAGTATTTATTTTTGGTACAAAAGGGACTCCAATTCATAAAGTGTGAAAAAATATATGATAGATGGAACTTCAATATTATGAATTCATATCCTCGTTATTTTATCACTACCTATGTACTATTATTAAGGATCATTTTAAATGTATCTTTTTGAGTCACTAACATGTTTTGTAATTCATAGTTAATAAAATCAATGGGTAATTTAATTTTCATCAAAGAGATTCATAAGATTGTTAAACATGAATATCTCAATCTTAAAAACAGACAATTATCTATCATTAATGATTTCATCAATGGGTAAAATGATCTAATCACACCCTTCATAAACATTGGGAAAAATATAAATTAAAATCTTCTAGACTTTCTCCTAATTTTTTAATTCATTACATCTAATAAATTTTGTAATATTAATATACATAATATATTATACCTTTTTCATCTTATTTTTTAATTAAAAATTTAATGGAAAATTGTAAGTGAGAACAATTACATTTGATCCCTATAAGTAACATTTAAAATTATCCAAGGGAAAAATATCCAAAAGTTACACCATAGATATTGTGTAATTTTATTGTTCATATTCTAATTTCATAGCGGAATAATATATTAATTTTTATATCTTATATACTTTATCACTTAAAACATCCCCAAGTGTAGAATCAGTTCTATGTGTTTTCAACTAAAAAGGTATGTATCATTTTTGTAGTGGGATTATAGATGGGGATATGAATTGTTTTTTAAAATCTGAAAGTCTTATTGAAAACTGTCATTAAATAAAATATAATTATTAAATTTTTATGTATTCTAGACTTCTAAAAAGTTATTATAAAAATTTATTTAATGAATCTTTGAAAATAATTATCATCCCAAAGAAAATACATCACATATATCATATTTTTTTGGGTATGATAGTAAAGAAATGATTTAAACCATTCATTGATCAAAAGGAATTCCATATTTAGAAGCTATATGTCTACGAAACATTCATTCATCAATAAGGAAATTAATTCTCTATAATTGAGACCAATACTACTGTCAATGAATGTTTAAATAATAAAAAAAAAATCAAAATACCTTCTAATGAGGATAAAAAATAGTGAAATAATTTACATAAACATGCATGTGGCAGTCAATTAATTTCTATAAAGGATTAATCATCTTTATTTGAAATGTTTCTAGGAAATTACACATTAATAATGGTATTCTCAAATTAGAAAAATTTCTATGAGGACATATCAAAATAATTTTTTCTTGAATATTAGGTTCAAAATGAATTTATAAGTAACCATATAATATATCTAGAAAATAATAATGGTTGTATCAAATAAGTATTTCAAGAACATAAAACAAAAAATGGGAGAAAATGTCACCTTTCCCAGTCACTAAAATTAGTTTTTTATTATAAATTCACATCCTCCATTATTTTAATTATAATAAAATACCTTAACCAAACCCATTAATTGAAATAACATAAAAACTATTATTATGAATGAATTGAGTGAAAGTCAACCCTAGAGTATTAATGATTAGAAAAATTATCCCAATGATTAAGAAATTGCTTAAGCAATTTTTTACAAACTATTACAACATTTTCTTCAATATCCTTATAAAATTATCAAATAAGTAAAAAAATATCCTCTAACAAAATTATGTGCCTAAAAACTAAAATGATAACTCCAGTAATGTCTATACAACTCAATCCTAAATATATTTCAAGGGTCATAAGGATTATTATTTGTTGGTTCACAAGATCATATTAAAATTTATAGAAAAAATATAAGGAAATCTATAATTTTTTATTATTAAGTAATATTTTATTTTTTAAAGATGTTTCTTAGGTTCTAACTTATAAGTGATTTTTTAATTAGACAATGAAGGTTTTGGGACTAAATATTCAAAATTCCAACTACTAATTAGTTAAAAACCTAACAAATATTCAGATTTATGTTGGGGATAATTGTATACGTCATTATATTATTATATAATTTTTTTCAATGGTAAATACCATATTTTTTAAGGTAGTAAGGTTATCAGTTTTACATTGTAATTTAAATAGTGTCATAGAATTTAGGAAACATGAAATATGTTGTATCAAAGTGAATTATTTTCTCAATAAAAAAAATATCCTAAAAGGAATTTTGTACATTTAAAATGCTCATACCTTGAATATTTTTATATTTAGTTCCCTAAAATTAAATATTCATAATGTTATTTTATAAAATATATAAGAAGTTCACCATGTGAAGGACGTGATGGAAAAATTGATATATTAAGGAGAAATTTATGGTATTTGGTAAAATATTTACACATGCAGAGGGAAGAACAAGGTTATGAAAGTGTAAATTGTTGTAATGGATTTAGATAGTATCTTAATGAATTTATACATTATTATTTCTAAAAAAAATAAGGAGTCAATAATAGTTTTACAATAAACTACTTCATTTCATGTGTTGGAGATCACATGTCATAAAAACATAGATATTTATGATAAATTGAATTTAATTTTCATGTCATCAAATTATTATTCCAAAAAACAAAAATATATATATAAAATTTTAAATATTTTTTAGGAAATAAACACTTTTTCATTTTTTGAAAATCAATGACAAATAGAAAGGTGATCTTGGATTTGTTCCATTCCGATGATTGGAAATAACTAGTTATACACCTAGGTGGATAAAAGTATGTTGTATCATTTTTTAATGATTATGGTATGAAATGTTGCGTTTAACTAATCAAGTGGAAGGAATAATTTTTTAAATGCATAAAATAATTAAAAGTATGTAATTATCATGAATCTAGAAAAAAGGTTATGTGCTTGAGGAATGGAAATAGTGAATAATATACAAGCAAGAAGTTTGATAATTTTTTTCAATTAAAATGAATCATGGAATTGTTCATAATGTTGAATTATCCGTAGTTGAAATGTGAGAAAAAGTATATGAATAGAACAATATTTTATAGAATTTACGAAATAGTGAATATTATAGATGTTTTCAACGCATTTAGAGTATAAATAATAATTATTTCATGTTTTGTGGTCAATAAATCTCCTTAAGCAGTTATAGAAATAGAAACACCAATAAAGGATAAAAAATATAAAACTAAAGACTATTCTTGGTTACTTACTTTTTAATGGACTATATATGCATGGTGTAATGACCAATAATGATCAAAGTTTGATTTTATATCTACGAAATGTATCTTCAAGGGATATTATGATGGTGTAAGGGGGTATTATCTATGGGGTACTAATACACAAAACCTTATCATAAATAAGGATATCAATTTTTTAAAATATATGGTAATTATTAAAATTGATAGCGATGTGTATAAATATAAAACCTAAAATACAATTTGTCAAGGTGAAAAATTAACCTAAGAAAGAACATGTTTAAATTAAATCATTACAATAGCACAATTATGAAGTACTCATTTAGTTCAAAACATGATGGTCAACATAGATGAATAGATAAAAAATTGAATTATGATTATGTAACTAAGATAAATATTAGAAAATACTTAATAAAAATTGGATGGTGACACATATTTTTTGTAGAGGTAAGCTAGATTTCATATGTATCATCATTAAAGGAGATTATATAGGAGGATGTAAAAATATCAATATACAAATATTACCATAGATAATGTTTTATTATCTCATATATGGAACTCCATAAGAAAGAAATTAATAATTAAGATAAATATAGATTGAACGGACTAGGTATAAAGATATGGAGAAAGACTGGCGGTCAGATGATATGGGTAGATCTGAGTTACTAATTCAATTATGTTTTTCTCATTTTGTTATAAAGGCAATTAAGAAAGTAATTTTCGTGATGGGTGTCACATATAGTTTAAATATATGGTAGATAGATATGATGAAATATTTTCTATATGGTGATATTGATGAAAAAATCATTATAATCAAACTAGATTGTTTTCATATAAAGGAAAAAGAAACATGGTTAAAAAGAATAAAAATATATATTCATATGGTATATATTATTTACCAAGGAGTTCTTACAATATATTTTATTCGTTTATCATGATCCTTGGATGAAATGGAATTCATTCAAAACTGTAAATATATATAATCTGTTAAAATTAAAATTATTTTATCATTCACCTATTTTATATGGATATATTTGTTTTAGTAACTAGAAATGATTAGATCTCAAATAAAAAGGCACAATTTTCTAAGGAGTTTGATATGATGGACTTGGGACCATGAAATAAGATTCATGGAATAAGAATTTACTAAGACATAAATAATATTACGATTAATCTATCACAAATACAGTTACATATGGAATTTATTGAAACACCACAATATTAATGACTTTAAGACACTGTTTAACCCTATTCCCTTTAATTTCAATTTACCCTCTACAATGTGTCATACAAGTTTAATAGTGTTAATGTGGATTTACTGATTAATTTATGCATCATAAATGAAGATTTTAATGTTTTTATGGTTTTTGATAGACTAAAAATTACACATATTGTTGGATTAATTAGTTGATACATAGAGAAAATATGATTGGAGTAATAAGACCTTGTGAAAATGATTGAGAGATATATTAAGGTGACATCAAATAAATTATTACACATTGGATCAATAAAAATTCACCATCCGGGTATATTTTAATTTAGATTTTTGTAGATTATTATTACAAGATTAAATCCCTAACAAGTTTTTTGTTTACTCTTATAGAAGGAGTTGTGAGATAGATTTCACTTCTATAGAAAACTGTATATTTATCCCCACTTGTGGTAGTATAAATGGAAACTACATAGTCTTTAAAGGAGGGTTTTTGGATTATAAGGTTTCTGGATAAACTTATTCACAAACAAAACTATATTCCAATATTTTTTATACTCATACCACCTTTTATATTATAAAGAATCAATATTTTCTATCAGGGATGAATAAAATTACAAAATAGTTCCCCATTATTTAAGATACTTTGGATGAAAATAAGTTTGGATATATTTGAAATTAAAACTATGGAAAAACTGGAAGAGTTTATGTAAAAATATATTGGTTTAGAATAGTCTAGATGGTGAAGAACATCCATTGGCCTTACAAATTTTTGAGAAAAATGTTTTGAAGCTAAAGAGGTTATGTGGAGATGTTATTAGTTCTTAGGGAAATATCTATGTGTGAGATATATTGATAGTAGACACTATTCTAACATTCCCTTATTTTTGTGGTGGGATGAAACACCCCATATAAATGTGAATTGGGGGAAGGTGGTTGTATGTTTGGTGGTTGTCCAAACCCAAAATCCATTTTGTGTAGTAGGAGGGGAGATGGGTTGGGAGGCATTTCGTATATAAAAAGATATTCCCAAATATATTTAATCTTTTTATCATAAAATATATATTATAATGGTTATGGTTTGTTTGAATCTATTTACATGAGTCTCTCTATTTATTCAGGAGATAAAAAATAAAGATATCCTCCTTATAATAGTGAGATATAATATGTTCCCAATTTTACATATATGGATAATTCAATTTCTAAGTGTTTTTTATCCCAAACGTTTTTGGTGGTTTTTCAATGTTACATTGGGTTTCATTTAAATTTTTTATTTTTTCATTCTCATTTTATCATTTATTTATTATCACACATAATGTCTAATAATTTTCTCTCCCAACAACCCTATCATGTACTGATAAATCATTCGATAACATTATATTATATACTTCTATTCAATACCAACATTAATATTAATTCTTTATACATCTCTATATATCCCACCAAACATCTCTATCCATATAAACACTTCTAAAATATTTCTAACAACTAAAAATAATTTCTATGTAATATTCTCATCTCAAGAATCCATCAATAACTTAAATTATTATTAAGAGTTAATATATATTTCTCTTATCAACATATAACCATATATTAAACACCAATATTTCTATTATTCCTATACTCTAGAATATATATTATTTCTTGAAAACACATTAATCATTACTAAACCCATATAATGGTGTCATAATATATTCTAATTTGATTCATGCACCATTGAAAATCAATCTATGTGATTGACTCATTAAATAATGTTCTAAAACCACTAATACACATATTCCTCACCATAGATATAGTACACCACATCCCTATTAACGTAATACCTAATGCCATAGAATTTAAAGTAAATAGTACTTCCCAAAACCATTTTATCTTGCATTCACTAAAGAAACTTTTTTAATGATTAAATTACGATGTTAAATTTAGAATTCAAATTTGAAAAAAATGGATTTCATATTTGGATTAATCATTTCGAAGATATAGTTTGGATAATATTATTTATTTTAATAACATTATTGATTCTAGGTGAATAATGAAAATAATAGTTTATAAAAATTCTATAGATTTAAAGACATTATCAAAAAATATTTATGACTTTAGAAATCATAAAACATTTTTCATCACCAAATATTTATTTAAGTGGTATAATTGAAAATTTAAAAATACTATGTTGAAATTAAAAATATCTTGAATAAATTTTTGAAAGGATCATACTCTTTTATTCTAATAATAATATTTTTCCTATGTTAATTTAATTATGGTTTTCACATGTTATTTTTCTGTCATATCTTTCTTATTAAGACACATAAATATTTTTTTAATAATAAAATAATTAATTTAATTTAGAGAAAAAAATATATATTCTTTATCATAAACATAATTTTTACTCTTAACAAAAAAATATTTCTAATACAAATTCCTCGTGTTATGTATAAAAATATTAAAATTAATTTATATCATACGTATACATTTTATTTGATAACGTGGTTTTAATATTTTAAATAAATAATTTAAAATAAATTAATGATTAATATTTTATATTTCAAAATAAAATTTTGTATCCTTGGATAATAAGAGTTAAAATGGGTAACATAAATAGGAAAAAAGGTTTTAATTAAATTGACCATTGTACCTTTTATAAGACCATTGTTGGTTATAAAGTCAATCCAACATTTCATTCCAATATTTCCCTCCCAAGACACATAAATCACTTATTTTCCTTGTGATTTCATTATTACCCCTTAAATAATAGTAGTTTCCATTGTAAATTCTACATTTTATATATATAAAAGTATTTCACTTCAACACATTATCTCATCCTTCCCCACCCCAATGTAATGTTTTTAAAATTTATTATTCATTGTCACCTCAATAGTCTCTCCATGCTGTTTCTATTGTTATATGTAGTCCATATCAATATCTGAAACCCTACCTTGCATGTAATAATTTTTAATCATTCTATTTCCTTTATAATTGAAATTCTATTTGTGAAATAGAATTTTCAAATATTTATTTTATTTTAATTTAATTTTATAATATATTAATTTATATGTTTTTAATGATAAAATATTTATCCCCTCTCATAGTAACTAATTTTCTAATCCATTATTATCCTAACATATGGGATCCCATTCCAGCCCTTCCATTTTTAAATACAAATGATTTCTATAATATCATTATTTTTTGAAATTACAGGGAATTATAATCAACTTGATACTTTGATAATGAAACATTACGTATAAAATATTATTATAATCTTTACTTAAACTATAATATTTCCAAAAAATTCTAAATTTGTGAATTTAAAGAGTGTGATTTTCGTATCAGTTACATGACTATCTAGATATTTACATGTTAATACCAATTTGTCACAGATTCGCCTAGGGATAATGACCCTAAAAAATGTTTGTTGACTATCAAAAAATTCATCATTTGGTCTATGAGTAGATCCCCTAATATTTCACACCTTGATATGAACTCCATGGAGATATGGTTTGGATAATTCACATGCTCATTAAAAACTTTAATAAATTATTTAACAATAATTAATTTATCCGCCTACCATTAAAAAATAACCTTATTTACAGATTTCTCATGATAACATAAAACATATTATTACAACCTTCAAAATTACATGATTTTTATTTCTTTGATGATATTACTTCCAAATTCAATTAGAATACCACATATTTTTTAAATTAATTATGAGATATTATCTAAGATAGAAAAAATATTCTATTGAATGTGGAAATATTTATTTTACATTTTTCCATTATATATTACCTTTTTTGTTTGTCCATGATTAAGTACAAAATTCAATAGATAACATTATAAAATAAATTATTTATTCATATGATGATTGAATTAGACTTAGTCTATGATGGGTTATGCCAAAAATTATATAACCCATCAATGGATCGATATGCTTCATGAGATTAAATCACTATGGTATTGGAATATGACTTATATGAATTTTTAAGGTGTATTGTAATAATTAATTGCATGTATATTAATGATGTATTATATTATTCAATATATATATACAAGATAAATAATTATTATCCATGTTTTGTTTAATTTTTTTCATTGATATATTATTCCATAAATTTTAATTGATTATGGAATTATCCTGATTATTATTATTATGATTATGATTATTATTGTTTATGCCATCTTTATATTATGATATATTTACTTACATAGTATTAATTATTATAATATCCTGAAATTTTCTAGATATATATTGAGCTCTTTTAAAGGATCTCTTTTACCTTGTTTTTGTTATATTTTAATTGGGTTTTATATTTGGTGAGAATGGAATTTTGTTTTTTAGGGGTATTTGGAATTGCACGTTTGGTGTACAATTTTTACAAATGGTGCACCATTCCCCAAAAAACCATTAATCCCTAGACATATATTAATTTCATAGATGGTGCACAATTTTTCAAACCATGCACCCTATTACGAGTAACCATAACCCCCAGAAGTGGTTCACAGTTTACATGCATAGTTTAGAAAACTCTGTGCCCCAACCTAGAAAACTGTGTGCGTGAGTTTAATTATTTTGAAATGTAGATAAGAAGTTATTGAACCCCCATACTTCACCGAATATCGACCCAAATTGACTATAACACATTTGGATCATTTTTGGAGGTTAAAAAATGGATTACAAGGCATTCCAACCTACAATGTTCATGAATTGATTCCCATATTGAAGATCTACAACCCTCCCACTAATAGATTTCATCTGGATTAGTTTCTGATATTTATCCCATCATTCTCTCATTATTTTAATGGATGTTTTAGTCTATAATATTTAATCACGATCTAATTTTATATGGATTAGATACATATGATCTTGTATCTCAGATTCAGATCTAGATATCATTCTACATCGTCAGCTAGGTTTCTATTATTTAATTGGGGATTTCTACTGTTGATCGTTCATTATCAATCTCTAGGTAGATAGTTTAAATTAGAAAAAATCTGTCTTGGTTTTATTATGAGTATTCCATTATGAAATTTAAACTTCTATGATTGGGAAAGTGAATTGATTATTGAGTAAATTTAAATTAATTAACATGTTATACTGATTTGGGTTAAATTTTGTCAATTGAAATTGGTTTAATATGATTAATATAATGGTAAATTAATTAATACAATATTTTTACTTTGAAATTGAATGGATATTGGGATTTTTAATTACTCATTTAGTGTTATTATAAATTAATTAAAAACAAGGATTATGAGAATATTGTCTTTAAATAAATGGTATAATAGAGAATTGGTCATATTTTTTTGTGATTAATGTGATGAACCGTGATTTAATTGATAATGGATTTGGTACCCCATGATGATAACTTTTTAAATGAATCATAATGATGCATAACCTTAATGGTTATGAAATTTTAATATGTGTGATGTTGCGATTCATGTTGTTTTTTGATATTCATGTGTGGGACATGGAAGGATGCTTCCAAATCCCAATTTTTATTGAATGTTATAAGTGTTTGGGACATGGAATGATTCTTCAAATTTACAAAGTGATAATATAGGTGTGGAATACAAATTGATTCATAAAAAACCCATGGGGTACTAGAGATGTCATTCCAGGACCAAAATACTAGTATTAGACCATGTTTACAATTAGGTGTAATGTGAATTGAAAACCATTGTATTGTGATATGTGATATACATTGTGGATGTTTTAGACTCTGGCACATGTCAAAACATGAATTGATAGTATGGGTTTCATTGTAAATAAGATGAAATTATGTGTTCAATTAAATAATTATTGATAATGTGATAACTATTTAATTATATTTTTTCATTATTTTTTTATACAATTGTATACAACACATGATCATTAGACCATTTTTTTAGGACTCGACTATTGCATCCAAGATACCCAAGATAAAATATGGGTGGAGGCATATTTCTAGGTTATTGTAGTAGTACTATAGTGTGTAATGAAGAAATACTCTATTTGGAACTATTCGGTATTGTAGAAGTTAGAACTAATCATCCATCTGGGCCATTGGGTAACCAGTTTGGGATTCGGGTACTGAAAGGTTTTCCGGCCACCCAAGGGCTTCCAGCCATTCGTGGACTTTGGGCCGTTCTAGGCCTTCAGGCCACCTATGGCCATTGGGATAGTTGTCTCTCAAGGCCTTTTCTCTACCTGAATGCCTTCGACCCACCCCAAGGCCTTCCAGACACCTGAATATGAAGATGTACAAGTCATACTACAAGGGAAAAGGATCAATAGGATGTTCAAAGAATTCAAATTCACCAGAGGAGAACTAACTAGAATGGAAAAAATGAGAGGGTATGACACTGCCATCTGTGCCAGGCATGTGCAGTTCTACACCTGAAAACTAGCTAACCAGCCTTTTGAAGGTGGATTGATGATATAATGACATGTTCTAGGGAAGATAAGTTCCATTTTGTCTTGTCTGGGTGACTTCCTCTAAGAACTACGAGTCATGGAATTGTCTCTATGGCATAGGGCCTTGTAATGGTTCCACCAAACCCCTTGAAAAGTATATTATCAATAATAATAATAAAAGGCCTTTCATCCATTCATTCAGACAGCAATCCCATTTATATTAATGGATATTTTTTAGATATAGATTGTAGTTTCCTACTATTTATTACACACACATTACTTGGTCTTTTGTATTGGTACCTAAATATATTATATGGATGCAGGATATGACAATAGAATGATCACCAAATTTAATGGATAAGCTGGGATGGATAATAAATGAGGTAGCCTTACATTTTGTTGTGAACCTCTTTGGAGTGTCTTATTTTATTTTTTAATTTTCCACATGTCAATCATATTACAAGATATACCAAATTTTTTGTTTGGATATTTTATTTTTGTTTTTTTCATCATGTGATACAGGTTTGTTTGGTTATAGGTTCATAATTTTTTTGTTTTTATTTATTTCCACTATTGTGACTCTTTTATAAAGAGGGTATAGTCTTTTGATGATCGATATTAGACCGTCACTACTTTTCAAAATCCTATTTCATATGGGGAGTGGTGCTTGAGGTTATGTGGCCATGTAGATTGGAGCACTGACATCTGGCACTTGGGTTGGTATGTAATAACGTCGTACCAGTGGAGTTTTCATTTATTTTCTTTTTTGTACTAATTGGTAAATGAATACAACGGAAAATGATTAGTTAGGCCTAGTTTAAGTGATAATTTATGGGAGTAGATAACCCATGTACATTGGTGAAATTCAACTACCCAAGTTTGGATTGTTTTCATTGATGTGTTACGTTACAGTTGGGTTCTACTTCACCTTGAGTGACACAATTGTTATGTGATGTGATAATTATGTATAATATTTTTTAGGATTTGACTCATGGCTCGGTATGGCTTGATAGTTGATTATTCATGTATCATTCTAGGAACTCATGATTATTATGTGACATGTATCATTTTAGGATTCCATTGGAGAGACATGTGTTTGGTTATGTTGTGGTTTTTAATTTATTTATCTTCCATGAGTAATTGAATTGGAAATGTACCTAATATTATCTTAATATATTAAAATGATTTAAATGCTATAAAATGGGTGTTTAATTAGAAACATGTAATATGATAATGTGTTTACCCATTTTTATCCTAGACGTAGATGAGTGATAGTTATGGGTAGTGATAGTGACTTTGTATTGACCATGTAGTGGGGTTTGGGGGAATAAATTGTTATTTATTATTTTGAATCCCTATTATGTAAATGTGTTAATGTTGTGTTATGTGTATTAATTTTTTTGTTTGTCATTATAGTGATATTACTCCCCAAAAAATCATCTAGACCGGACAACATTAGGTTATGGATGGAACTGATCCACTATTAGTGGAACCTAAGGGACTCGTAGTGATATATGAGGAAGATAAAGAAATTCATAGTGTGAACTTTTATCGCTTCATGAAATTTATATAAGGATACCAAGGTCGGGTTGTGAAGTGTATTTTTTAATCTGATAGGGGAGTTTCAATTTCAACCCCCTACTACATTCACTAGATAGGGTGGACCTGAGGCATCTGAGATCTGGATTGAGTTAAGAAGACTATTCTTGACTAAATATACATTTTTTACTTAAAATTGTGTCATGATGGAATCCTATATATTATGTTTTCATGAGAATTGTTGGTCATATACCTAGTCTTGGGATGGATGATCTAATAATATGGAGTGGATGGAAATTCAAGAGAAGTTCATGGAGAACTTTTACCATGAGATTCTTAGGAATGAGAGAGTAGTTGAGTTAATGTGGTTGAATTAGGGAAACAAGTCCATGATTGATTATGTTGGATGATTTACTATCGTATAGTTATTTATTCCTGCTTTTATAATAGATGATGCTACTCTGAAAAAGAAGTTTCAGGATGTGATTAAATGTGAAATTAAGTCCCATGTTAATATCTTTAGGATGGAGGATTTTTCAGAGTGGTGAATGAGGTTCTCATTTCTGAGGATAACATGAAGTATGATTCTAGTGGAGGATAGGTTGTTTCGTATAGATGGTATAGAGTTATGAATTTTGAGATCAAGATGTGTCATTATGATAATATTCACCAGATATGGGGAAAATAGACTGTTCCTTTGAAGGATGAGTTATATAGGAGCATACATGAGTGTCATAATAATAATGTGGCAGTCTAGGTGAATTTAGTAGGATATCCCCTTGAACACTAGTAGAGTAATGATTTTTTGTATGGATGGTACATCTATAGATGTTCTTCAGGAAACCAAGGTAGATTCATTGTGATGGAGCTGTTAGACAGAACTAGATTACACGATGGGGAACATCTACACCATACCATTCTAGAAGTTAGGGTTCTAGTTTTCATGGTGATCGAGTTAGTATACAAAATAATTATAAAACTGAACGTATATATTAGTATAGTAACGGAGTTCAAGGGATTATTACTTCATCATAGGGAAGAGGGGCATGATAGTTAAATTTAGTTCTACATACACATATGGATAGTGAGGTTGGACTATCGATAGTTTGAGGTACAATTCTTGTAGCTTAAATGATAGCTAGTTCCTTATTTGATGGTGTTGCTTCTCAATTTTTAATATCTACGCAAATTTTTAATGGTTTCATCATGGTAATATAGTTCATATGTGGGGTTATTATCATAGATAAACCTTTCGTATTATGGGAGAGGGCCATATATTTAGAAAAAGGGTGTTCTCTTGAGCTTGGGAAGTATCATTTACTTTGGGATATCCATATTCCTAATAACTAAGCATTTAAAATAATTTTTGGAAAAAAATAGTAACATACTAAGCCCACATTTATTGTTAACAATGGATATTGGAATTCATTTCTCTTGAGTGTGACAATTATTGTCACCATGGAGAGTGGGATACCAATGTGAGCTGTTTTGTGCCAATTCATTAGAAACATGGTGATCTTAGCCCCCATGATTCAAGTGTATTATTGGATGATAGATGTTTGTTGAAGGGTTTCATTCTACCAATAGTAGATAGGTTTTTTAATATTTATTTAGATGACTTCACATGCCATCCACCTAAGAATGGTGTGGAATTTACTTTTGAACTCATTTATGGGGATGATATAGTTTATACTCAACCATACAAAAATATATAGGTAGAGCTTATGGTTCTTAGTAATTTACTATAATAGTTTATGGATAAGATTTTTATCCTCATGAGTATGTATACGTGGGGTTATATAGTCTTGTTTATTTAGAAGAATGACAGAACATTTCACTTATGTATTGATTTTTGGAAGTCGAACAAGATGACAATGATGAGTTTTTATCATATCCCTCATATAAAACATCTTTAGGACTATTTGGGAGCAGCATGTGTTTTTTCCAATATTGACTTCAGATTAGGGTATCATCAACTCATAGTTCGACCTATTGATATAACATGGTCTAATTTCAGAAGAAATTATGGCCTATATATGTTGTTCATAATGCTATTTGGTTTTATGAATGCTCTCACAAGGTTTATGGACAAGATGAACAAAATAATCCACCCATATGTAGATTTTTTTGGGAGTATTTATGGGTGACATTACAATGTCCTCCGAGACTCATGATATTCATTCTCAACATCTTCCCATTATCATATGAACACTAAGAGAGAATCAACTATACCTCAAGAAATAAAAGTGTTAGTTTTGGACATATTAGGTAGATTTCATTGGATAAATCATAATAGTGGAATTTGTGTCAGTCGAATTTGAGAATTTTTAGGCAGTGGTTTCTTGGGGGATCCCCATAATGTTTTTGATATACATTGTTTTATGGTTTTAGTGTCATATTATCATAGGTTCATCGAATAATTATTCCATTTGGAAGAACTCATTTTATTCCTGAACAGGAAAAGGATAATGTTTTAATGATTATGAACACCTGATAATGGTTTCCAGGTGTTGAAGAAGAACTTCCAAGCAACATCAATTTTGATCTTACATATACCATGTGAGAAGAATTTGAAGATTTTTATACTACTATTATGATTATTTGAGTAGTGTTGGTGTATTGGGATTTATTATAGGTGTATGGGTCTCGGTATTTGAGGCCACACGAGTAGAATTACTATATGCATGATCTTGAGTTATCTATAGTTATTTATTCCTTGAAGTGTTGGTTGAATTGTCTATTGAGTTAAAAGATGAATGTGTATACTAATCACATGATCATAAGGTATATATTTTCTTAGTGATATATGAATCTCTTGTATTGGAGGTCATATTAGTAAATTAATTCATTGTATTTTGATCCTTCATATATTCCTAGTAATAGAAATAGTGTGGAAAATTTATTAAGTAAAAACAACCAGAATCAGGCAGTTTTAGAGTCTAATGCTGAGCGGAATACGATGACTTATCTGGCTGAGATGCATCTTTTCATTTAGAAAGGCCATGAGTAGAGGACTCTCAAATAAATTTTATTGGATTTAATATTTTGAGTCAGATTGGAGAAAGGAAGTATTTGGATCCAAAGTGTTTGTATTTTTGTGATATCCATAATGGTGGTGAGACACAGTCAGATTGGACCATTGAAGATAATGAGATCATCGATCTACAAAATCATCTTGTCAAAACTATGAGAATATTAGAGGAGATGATGCATAATTTTCATTCCTTAAAGAGGGAGGTGTATCAAGTAATGAGCATAATGTATTATAAACTATGTTAGTAGTATTTGTGGCCATGCATGAAGAAGGAAATTTTTTGTTTTTTGAAAATATTATGCACTGTTCAATAGGTGAAGGGTGAGCATTGACATCCTGGTTGATTACCACCACCATTTCCCATTCCAAAATTGATTTGGGATAATGTTACCATGGAATTTTTGGTTGGTCACTAGGGGTCACCTTAGAAGAAAGACACTATTTGGGAGTTTGAAGACTAACTGATGACAATAACACATTTATATCCTATACTGGAGACTTTTTTGAGGGTACATTGGGGGAAATGTAATTTTGAGTGATAGTAAATCTACACGAGGTTCCCTAGAGCATCAATTCTAATCCGGAATCTAATTTTTCGTTTTTCTGATAACTGAGTTTGAAATGCTTTCTTAGTAAACATGTTTTTCTATGTATATATTTCCAACCACATACAAATGTAATTTTGTAATAGTCTATTCAGGTCCTTTACGATATGATTCGGTCATGTTTTCTAGACCTTGGTGGGTGTCGGTATAAACACAAATCATTAGTGATGTTTTCCCATAATAATAGTTATCGGTAAACTATTTTGATGTTACCATGTGAGGAAAATTTTGGTCGGCATTGCAGTTCACCATTATGTTGGATAGTGGTAGGTGAGTCAGATTTTTTGGGACTGAGTCACATGCATGATATATATGTTTAGGTTCATTTAATTTGGAAGCATATGTATTTATCATAGAGTAGGAAGAAGTTATATGTGGATATATGATGAATACCCCTTGATTTTTAGTGGTTTTTCATGTGTTCATTCAAGTGTTTCCAAGATTGGGTAACCATATAATTCAGTGATAGTGAAAGTTAGTGACTTGGTTTACTGGACCATTTGAGTTTATATAGAGAATATGGTATATTGAATACTAATTATCTCTACCACCGAGATAATGTTCTATGCTTATTATTTTTCCCATTTCACAACATTGAAGGTATCACCCTGACCCTTCTCATATGATTGATTTGGACAATGTTAAGGATCAGACCAATGTATCAATTGAAGAGCATTTGATACATGTGTTGGATCATAGTAATAAATTGATGGGAATAGAAGTGTTTTTATATTGTGTACTGTGTATTTTTTAAATATGGGTGTGTTTAAAAGGAAACATTAGGGAGAGAAGTGGATATGTGGGCTTAGTGGACTCTTATTTTTTTTGGCTCAGAATCACATTGATGCTTGGGAGTAAAACATGAGGATGAGTTCTTATAAGGTGGGGAGATTATAATACCTCAATATGTTTTAGATATATATCGAGATATTTTACAAGTAAAATGTTTACTTATTTTGAGTATATATTTTTTACATTTTATATTTTGAATTTATGGGTAATATTTTGATGTTTTTTGAGGAGTTTTGGGATGTTCATAGTTGTCACAAGTTTTTGTAAAACCATGCACCCTGCCCAGAAAACAAAGAATCCCAATAATGAGTTGTATTATATGGCTAGGTAATAGTTTGTCAAAAATTTCACCCTCTTATGAAAAACCAAAACCTCTATATTATTCGTATGATTTTAGAAAATGGTTTGTAAAAACATTCACCCATAATAAAAAATTGTGGACACTATACTAGTTATTCTGAATGTTAGACTAAAAATTCATGAACCCCCCATAGATCACCCAAATTTTTCTCAAATCAATCCTACCCTATTTACTATATTAGACATGGATCTATATATTGGTTTCCATGAATCTAATCCTTTTTATATGTGATATAGGTTTCATATCTAGATTTAATTATCTTTCATGATCTTGGTTGTTCTACATCAATTTTGGATTTCTCTTGGAGAGCGTTCATCATCAATATTGAAGAAGGTGGTCTAAATTAAAAATACCTTAATCTTTATTTAATTATATATATGTAATTTTGATATAGCATATTCCATGGATGTGAAATTTTATTGATGATTGAATTGAGTTAATTTAATTTACATTTGATAAGAATAACATTGAAATTAGAAAATTGAAATTGTTGGATTTGGATTAATTAATTCAACAGTTATATAATTGAATAATGTGATTGTTAAATCAATGGGATGTTGGGATTGTGTAGTTTTTCAATGAATGTGATTATAAATTAATTGAATGTTAGTATTAAGATATTTTTTCCTTAACCAAAATTTTTTAATGGTGAATTGGTTGTATTTTTTTCCATGTGATTAAAGTGATGAACCAAGATTAAATTGATAATTTATTTGGTAACACATGATGTGAATGTTTGAGAATAAATTTTATGATTCTTGTCCTTTATGTTTATTATATTTTCATTTTTTTGATATTGCGATACATGTGATTTTGTTATATATATATGTGGGTCATGGACTGATGCTATAAAATACCATATGTGATTGACTGATATATTTCTATGGGACATGGACTAATGATTCAAAATACTACAGTGATAAATGAGTTGTGGGAGAAATATATATTCTTCAAATATGGATTAAGTATTAGAAATGATGTTCTAGGGCTGAAATTGTAGCATACAAATATGGATACAATTTCATATAATGTGAACTGAAATGTCAGTATTCTCGATAACCATGATATTGGAATATGTGATATCCATTATGAATGGTTCAGACTCTAACATGGGATGAAGCTGGTATTTATTTGATGTGTTTCATTGGGAAACCAAATTAATTATGTGGTTAACTAAAGAATAATTTATTTCATGATAACAGCATACCTATGCACTGAACATTATTCATTTTAAAAGTACATAATCTATTACTTGAAGGGATATTATTTTAAATTCTTTTGGTGCTAAAAAATGAGTTGTAATCACTCCTTACTCGAATTTCTTGACTATTACCTGAAAAGAATTCATTGTTTCATTATAGGAAAAGGGTAATAATACCATGTTAGATTTATAATTCTAGGTGGAGAATAGATTATTGAACCATATGTGGTGTCAGGACTATCTTGATATTTTTATTGTGCCTTTATTTTGGTTATTCATTAAATACTCAGCATGCATATGGAATTAAAGATCACCTATTCACTATAAATATTATATTATATTTTTTTCATCATGTGATTCTAGTTTGTCTTGTTATTGGTTACATCATTTGGTTATTATTATTTATTTTTTATATTTGGATATTTTGATATAGTGGATATAGTCTCCCCATGATCGATATTATACCCTCACTACTAGTTAGAAGCATGTAGCGTATGGGGTGACTCTCTTGAAGTCATGTTAAAAACCAACTCACAAAAACTTTTTGTCAAACTTAGGTCAGAAGGTCACACATACTGAATTTATATGGTAACCCTGATTTTTTATCCCTTCCCTACAAAACCTAAAAGATATCTATGTCTAACATTCAAGGTTTTTCTAAAATGTATAATATTTTTATCATAAGGATTTTATGTTTTGTTTTATATTTTCAATTGAATGTTAAAATCTTGTATGTATATAATCATCTAGGATAACTATAATGTCAAATACTATGGTAGTTCTTGTATTACATGTTGATATTGTTGTATTACTACTAACTTTTGGTTTTGGGAGAATTGGTTTTTAAATTTGCTATCAGAGAATGTTTTCTAAAAACCTAGGAAACTATATTTAGATGAGGAATGTTATATTTAATAAATATTATACAAGACCATTAATAAATGTAATTGAATTTTCTAGAAAAACTAATCGGAATATTATTTTACAGTTCAATAACATGAGATAATTAAATGTATTACATTGTTTTAATATGGTGACTAATAGGGGAAAAGAAACTATATCAACACTCATAGTAATTGTTCGGATATTATATATACGAAATTCAATTAAGCCGGAGTTAGAGATGATCGCATCATAACCATATTAATGTATTTGACCTAGGTTATGAAAAATAACCTCACCCATATAGAGTAACCTATTAAACCAAAATGTAGTGTAAATATGTTGGTTCACATTTTGAGATAATAACATCCATCATTCAATGGAACTATTACCCCATTAGAATATAAGTAAATGATCAAGAAACAAAAAATATATATCTCATTTTGGTACATCGGGAAAAATAAATAATTCATCACATAGGTATATCATCTGAGGGGAGACACACATCAATGGGAGAACCAATTCAAGAACACTAAAGAGGTAGAAGATATAGATTTCATGGAATGGGGAAATTTTAAGGAGGTATTCTATTATAGATAATTTAAAAATGGAGGAAGGGAAGAAATAAAATAAAAATATATCAATAATATAATAAAATAAGATAAACAAGTTTCTGAGTGTAAAGATAACTTTACATGGTTAGAAAAACATTCTCCTAACTATCTACATTAACCAAAAAATGAGTTTTATTATTTATTTTATTGTATAATGTTCTCCTTAAAATAATTTTAATATCTAAAATATTTTAATAATGTAGTGATATAATATCATTTTCCATTAATAAAAAATATCTTCACTTAGATTTATTCCATCAAAGGAAATCCTTAAAAGATGATTTTAGTTGATTATCATGAAAATTAAAGTGTGGAAATGGAGAAGGATATAATGAACTATTTGAACCAATTCCCAAAACATGAACTGTATTTACCTCAAAAAAGTACAAGGGATTAATTTTATTCGTTTTCAATCACTATTGGAATGTATTTTGTTCCAAATGATGTTATAGTAAGTGTATTGATCTGAAACATGATGTTTGATTAATCGTTATTTGATTATGGATCTACGAACTTATTTATATCATAATTTTTTTAAGAACATTGAATCATTCCCCAATGCTCTGAGAATTGCATTCGTTATCAGTACATCTAATTTTATTCGTTTAATGTGTTATTAGTTATAATTTTTTGACTCTTGGAATGTTAATTTCATGTCCAGTTCATTTGTTTATAATTATAAATGTTCTTGAAGAATGGGAATAAAATTCTAGAAGTGAAATTTAACAGTATTAATTCAATTAAATAATTTTATGTTTTATGATATATCATTTTCTTTGACATGAATATGGTTTATTTAATAAAATATTAGTGAATAATTCTTAGTTTAATTAGGCAATTTTTTAAATCATGAATTAGTTTCATTTTTTTAATATTATCTCAAAATTTTAGTTATGTAAAATTTCGTATATTATAATATACTTATTGGAATATTATTTAACCATAAAAATAGTTATATAACAATCCTTGATCATATAAATGAATAAGAAAAACTTTTCTAAAGAGATGGTTAACCTCCAAAATTTGGGCAATGGTTTCCTTTATATTAAAAATTAGTGATGATAAAATGGATTTTATTGAATTTATTAAATTAGAATTATAATATTATAGTATGTACATGATACTTTATTAATTTTTATTATTTTTGAAAGAGGTTAGGATTTGGTATAATAAGAAAGTGAAATAAAAGAGGTAGTTTGGGAATGTTACCTCTTGAATATCTCTTCATTGAAGGAACCCTCTAGAAAGTAGGAATTATTATTTTGGAGACACTAGAGTAACATTAATGTCTATATATTTAGGAGGGTAGTATTTGGAATATATTTTACAATAATATTAGGTTATATGTAGTGGTGAAAAATGGTTATGGGGTTGGTGTTTATAAGAGGATAAGGTGTTTTTTAAAAATCTCAAAATATTATAATATAATAACACTATTATAGAGACCAATTTTATAAAATGGACAATATATTCATAATAGTTGACATTTTAGACCTTATCCTTTCCAATTTTGGAATATTTAATATTTTTTATTGTTAAATTATATTTCTAACTATTAATCCCATAAAATATCATTATTTTCAATTTTGAAAACATTCATGGGGTTGATTATAAAATCATCAAGACTAAAATTAAAATTAAAAAAAAGACTTATTATATTTTTAACATGTAATTTTATTATATATAATTCTTTCATCTCATAAAATATCTAAAATAAAACTTATTTTCATTTTTTAAATTTCAACTATTTGATTTTTCCGTTAATAGAATAATATTTCATATGCATTGTGAAATAATTTAATAGAATTATTTATTCAATAAAAATAAAAAACAAATTTTCATCATAAATATTGATATTTTATTTTTCGAAATAATATTTATACCTCAATAGATTCTCTAGTAAATCCATATTCAAAATATTACACTTATTTAAATCAGGAGTATGGCATGCTAAACATTTCCTTAAATAAAATACAATAATGGTCACAATCTAGCCTAAGAGTCCATAAAAGTTCATATATATAAAATAGTGATTATGGATGAAATGAACTCATTTAATAAAATTAAGATAGGTTGTTGGGTCATTTAATAGTTTATAAAATAATTAACCTAAATTAAAGATATACCCTTTATCGTGGTAACATAAATTACAATGTTTCTATTAATATAGACCCAAAATAAAAGGGTTATATTCAATAAAATTATAAATCATGATTAAAAATATTTAGTATATTTTTCAAAATTCATATTAAAAAATTTTTGTAATATAATTTATTTAAACTAAAAATCATGAATGAAAATAAGTTTTTTAAAAAAAATTTCCTTTTAAAATGTAAGATTTATTCATACTAAATTAAATTATAAAATCTATTTAAAACCCCACAACAAGAATAATTTATATCAAATTGGTGTAATGTTTTTTATAATTAATCCAAAACACAATTTTACCTTATAAATACATTAAAATAAAATACATTTTTCAATAAAAATCAATTTTTTTAATTATTAAATGAAAAAATAAACATTTTTAGAAAATATGAAAAAATAAAAAATAACATTATATTGATAGGATAAATTTAAAAATAAAATTAATTTTTTAAAAAATATTTTAACAAATTTCCCTAAATTAATTATCGAATTTATTCATAAAATGAAAATAAAACCATTTTCAAAGAAAAACTAATTTTTAGTGAATAAAATAACACCACTCAAAATATAATTTTTTTTTAAAAAATTGTTAATAAATTAGAAATTTTTTAGACAATTATAAATTTCAAAATTTAGTTAATCATATTCACACTTTCCAATATAGTGGCTACATTATAAATATATCATGTAACTTATAATATTAAGTTATTATAATCTCGTTGTGGTGAATATTATTTTATATCGAACACTCATTTTCCTTTTAAAATATTTGGATATCTCATTCTTCCCCAATTAAATGAAATTTCCCATGATATATTTTCATTTTCATATTTATGAAAAAATAGAATTTTAAACATTTATATTTTAAAGGGTACTAATCTACAATGATGTTCAAAAAAAATTCTCTCACATAATTTTTTAAAAAAATGACAACACCTAATCTAGAAGTATTTTTAGACAATCCCATTGATTCTAACTATAGATATCTGAAGTTATTTCTATAACACTATAATTGATACCAATAAAAGTACTCTATCAGAGGCTACATAACCTAGGAAAGACACACAAAAATGTTATGTATTGTCCCATTCTTAATGAAGCCTTTAATAAAAGATCATTTCTTCATCAAACACTCACATGTTAGATTTCAATATGATCATATATCCTACTTTTACTTATATTCCAACTATAGATAACCAACCCATGTATACATAGTAGAACATGATTATATGCATAATTACCCATAAAATAAAAACCTAGGACTGTAAAGCCAAATATCTTTGATAGAATATTTAAATTATTACAAAAAATAGAACTATAATTAAAAATCATTTTATTAATCTCCATAATGAGATAATTTCTCCCTTTCAAATCTTACAGCATTAATGGATAACCCGTAAAATACATAGACAAAAGGGACATTCTTAATATACTAGTAAGGTATGAAACATGGGAATGCAGCATAACACCTAAAATAGAAGCAAGAATTATAACATAAAAGGCAGGGATCATGAGAAAAAAATATGAAATCATAAATTATAGGAATTAGAATCACATTGTCATTTTAATTTAGTAAATTGGTAGTAACATATGATATGGTATATGCTTGAGTAAAGGCTCACTCCTAATACAATTTCACATGGTTGAGAGAGTCCCAAAATGAAATATACTTACCCGTAAATACCATACATAATTTCTCACGAGACTAAAAAATGATCCAATTCATTGGAGTTCCATATATGAACACATATCGTAATATGTACATTGATATGTGCGCCACATAATAAAAAAATACAATGAATATTCTTAAAGGTTTCCCATGGAGTGGAATGGGTTTCATATTATTGTGATAATGAAAAAACCAAAGGCTGTATCATAGTGGTATCAAAAAAACAAGGGATTAAAATTATCATTTTGAACTCATAAATGAAGCATAAGAAAATAAAATGAATATGTAATTCCAACATAAGGTAAAATATAGAAAAAGAGTGGCTAGGTAACTATATAATTTTTTCAATTCTGCATTGTTTTTAGGAAAAGAATAAGTAGTCTTTAAAAGGTTAAATGAAAAATTGTTTTCATAAAACTAGAAATGAATTCAGATTGTTTTCATGATAGTTTGTTTGACTTTGGAAAAATATTGTGTTTTTCATAAATTTATGGAGTTTAATTTAAATTGGACAAGAAAAGTATTAGTTCACTTAAATTCGGGTTTCATATCGAGAGGAACCAAGAGGAGTTCATTCAAAACATTTAATTACCCATTAATGAATGAATAATTGAGCTAAAAATATATATGGAATATATAAATAGAATATAGTGGGCACATATAATAATAATAATGAAGAGATAAATTGAGTAAATCATATAGAAACATAACCCAAAAGAAATATGGAGTTCGGAGATATCCCTTACCTTATGTCCACATATGTTATGAAGAATAACTTAATGTCCTAGAAAATAAAATTAAATTCATTTATTATGTAACTGATAATTTTTTTCACATAAATATTATTTATAATAATTTTATTAAGTTCATTTATGTGAATTTCAATGAGTTATAAGGTTTAATTTTGTCATTATTGGATTATACGTTTGATGGTTCCATCATCAATTCAATTGTGTATAATTGTTGAATTACATGTAAAATGGGAATACTATGAATAAATTGAAATAAATGGTATTAATAAACCTAAAAAAGTTTAAATGGACCAATATATAATTTTTTTAGGACATCATGATGATTCATTTGATAAAATGTCAATGAGAATTTTTTTTACATTCGTGGAATTTCCAAACATAATGAATTAGTTCCATTTTATTTAATATTTTGTATATATATTAGTTAAAAAATAAAAGAAGTTATAATGTACATATTATAATAGTAATTATTGATAATAATATTTTTATTACTTTGTTTGAGGGAAGTAAGGGAAAACAGGAAGTCATTATCCATGGAGATTCTTAACTTCTATTAATTTTATAATGGATTACATTAATTGAATAACAGGAGATGTGAAAAGGGATAGATGGAAGATAATAAAATTGATATATAAAATTCTATTATATACATAATAATTGAGTTATTAATATTTTATGGTTATAATCAGTGACGATAAGGTAGAATAAGTAAGTAAATTAAGAGATTTAGTTTCGTAATGTTTCCTCTGGAATATCACATTCTATAAGGACCCCTTGAGGATCATGGAATTAAACATTTTGTGACACCTGAAGAAAATGTACACATGGAGAGATTGGAGGAGAGTTTTTTGATGAACTTTTTTTACCTTCAAGTCTTAGATGGTGTGAGGAGAATAGGTGGTGAGGGTGGTATTAATAATTGCAGGATAATGTATTTTTGAATTAAAATATTATAATATAATATGACTATTAAAGAGACAAATTATTCAAAATGGAATATAAATTCAAATTTCATAAAATTTGTGCCCATATATTATCCAATTTTGGATTATTTACTATTTTATAATTTTTAAATAATTTTATAAAATATCTATCTAGGAAGATATCATTATTTTCAAATTTGATACAATTATTTAATTTGACATTTAAATCCTAATGAAAATATTTAAAATTATATAAAATATTTCATTATATAAAAAATATGTCATTTTCATCTATGTAATTAATTTTTGAAATTAAATATCCCATTTTCTATTTATTTTGATATTTTTAATTTCACTTATTTGATTTTTCCATTAATTGAATAATTACAACATAAATGTTGTGCAAGAATTTAAGGTACATATTTCATCCCTAAATATTAAAATATAATTATAATGATATAGTTAAATATTTTAATTTAAAAATATATATATAGTTCAACATATAATAATGATAATTCCATATTAAAAATGTTATACTTATTGAAAATAAAGCATGACAAGTTTGATTTTCCATTAGTAAAAACATTATAAAAGTCATTATCTCAAATAAAGGGCCATAAAAGGTCATATAACCTTGTAATTAACGAGTATGTATCATATTAACTCATCAAATAAATCTTAGAAATGATTTGGGGTTATTTATTTGTTTCTATAAATTTATAATAAACTTAAATTACCAAATTGAGCCTTTAGCATGGAAACAAAAATTATTGAGGTTACTATTAACTTTGAAAATAATAAAATTATTATGTTTAATAATTTTTTCATCCAAATTCTTTATATTGAGATATTTTTTTAAAATGTAATTATAGGTTTGGTAGAATATAATTTTAATATAAACTCGGAATAAAAAATGAAAAACTATTTTTCGAGTAAATGATCTTTTAAAATATCGTCTGTTTTCTACAAAAATAAAGTATCAAATACATTTAAGGAAGCCTAATTAGAATATATTAAATCAAATTGAACTAATTAAAATTTAAAATTAACACAATAATAATTTAAAAATTCCAATACTTTAAAATTCTAAAAAATTTCAATAAAAAGTATTATTTTTCATTATTCTAGGAAAATTAAACATTTTTAAAAAATTATAAAATATTAAATTTAATATTATTTTTAAATTATGAATTAAAAAATTTAATTAATTTTTTCAATTTAATTTTCTAAAACATCAAAAAATTAATTATAATAATTACTCATAAAATAAAGGAAACCTCATTTTTTAATAAAATAGATTATTAGAGATATAAAATTTGTTTTCTAAAAAGACATCAAAAATATAAAAATAATTCATTAATACGTAAGAAAAAGGTAAGGATATTATAAATTTCATTATATATTTCATCTTATTATGAGTGTCCTTTTAACACAAGTTTATAATGGTCACATTTAAATAGTTATATTTAGTTGTTCGTTTAAACATGATATTGTGTATAATATAGGATATCAGACATCATGTTTTGTTTTAAAATATAAATATTTTACAAAATAACATTAATATACTCCTTCCCTTCATCTTATATCCACCATGCTTCTCCTAATACCAATTTATTATCAATTAATGTGTAATCCAAAGGAGGTCTCTCAAAGAGGTTATGAAAATCATAATAGAGCTCCAGGAATTTCAATTTTTCTAAAACCTACGTTAATCATGTTGGATCAATCATAACATGATTAATACACCATAATAATTATTCTAAGATTATATAATTATAATCGAATATCAATTATCCATATTCATTCCATCAATTATGTAATGAAATTATTACTTGTGAATACAACTCCACATAAGGGTTTGATTAATTTTACATCAATTCCTGATATAGATATTTATAATAGTGTAATTATTTAATATATATTATATTTTTCAAATATTTATTATTATTTGATGATTAAATATAATTTATACTTTTTTCATTTTTATAACTATAAAGGGAAATGCTTGTTCATGCGTACATATATACTACCATCTCCATGAATGATGTAATTCGTTTTTATATAACAATTTTTTATGGTTATAAGTATATATATAAATAATATATATAATATTTATATCATTTTTTATAATTTTACAGATTACAAAAACATGATAAATATGCAAGTACAGGAATTGTAGAATGAGAAATTACCTGAAAAATGAAAAGGTCCACAACATGGGAATACATACTATAATATTGAATTTCCAATAAATGGGTGTTGAAATTTTAAAATTTTATTAGATAATATAATATAATTTTGTATGTAATTATATTTTTTTGATGTCCAATAGATTTTAATTTATTATACTGATGTCTAGATTACATATAAATAAATTTAGAATTGACGTTAGGAGTATTGTTACAATCTCTTTTTCTTAACCATATATGATAAATTTACATTGATGTAAAGTTTATGGATATTATCCATTAAGAATAATATATTTTATTCAACGATGTTTATTCCTATAATTTTCACCGATTATTATAACTTTTATCTCTTTTCTTTGTAGAATGATCATGAAAATATTTTCTATTAAAAACCCTAATATATATCTCTTTTGATCATCAATCATTTTCTTACATATAAATAATATTGGAAATTATATTACTAGTTTTCTTACTTATAAATTAATTTTTTTAATTCAAATTTCAATATCATTGATACTATTTAGAACATTTTAAAAACATAAATTTTAAAAATATTTTCGATCATTACAGTTCTAGATTTTTAAATAAGTATCAAAGGATTATTTTTTATCATATTCTACATGAACATATTTTATGAATTTTATGATAATTATTTAATTTGGAGATTAATTTAAAGTCTTCCACAATTTTTTAAAATTAAAAAGATTTTATTATTATTTTAGTAATTAATATATTAAAAAATTTTCAATGTAAAATGATAATTTATCATATTTTAAAATATTTTTTTAAATAATATTTTAATGTTATTTTTCATCTATTTCACCATATATTAAATCTATTAATTATTTAATAGTTATAGGATCCAATAATAACATTTCAATTATTTTATTGGGTGATTAATTATTATCAGGATGAGATCTATACGATGTCCACTTATTTTCCATGAGTTATGTTATAATGATATGAAGAATTATACATTATTATGTCGAACACATTAGTGTTGTTTAATTATGAGAGAGGTGAGTCCAAAATTATATATCCCTATAATTCAGTAGGTAAAAATTTTTATTTCATGAAAAAATTATGGGAAATGATTTAATGATCATTATCCACTATAAGAAATATTTAGGGTTTTTGAATCCAAAGTGATATAATTCTCTAGTATGTTAAACATGAAATATGATTTTGTTTACATGTGTATGATGTTACCACCCTATAATTAAATGTTCAAATGATTATTATTTGAAATAATGGTTCCTGATATATTTAATGGATGATTCCTCAATCTTTTGACATACTAAATTATTTTCACATGAATCAGAATTATGATCTATGAATTATTGGGTATGATTTTTGAATGATAACCATATTTTATCATACTCTTCTTCTCATGATATGAATAAATATGATTATTGACAGGTATCTACGACGTTTACCCATATAAATTATCTATGAACATCATATTTTTGATTTAATTTATACCATGGTTATAATGATTGGTATTATTTAAGATGACCGTAGAAGGATACCTTATTAGAAGAAATATTTGTGAGATGATAAATATTTTGCATATATGATATTATTATATATCATGTATCCAAGTATAATAAACCATTAATTTTCAAGGGATTGTTTATTTTGGACATATATTGGAAATTAATTGATATGATATTATAGCTATGTAAGTTATGGATGGGTCACTATATTGACCATATGGGGTATTAATTATTTTAACGGATGGAAAAATGATATTAAATGTTAGAATTTCTATATGTTAAATGAAACTAATTCTTTTTTGAACAACCCCACTGACAAAGTTATAGATACTAATATTAGCTTCATAAAAATGTGTATAATAAAAAAATGGTTTTAGATCTTTTGGGAAATTATCAAGACCGAAGGGTGAATAATTAATAATTATTATAAGAAATTATTTATTACTCCATCCAAATAACTAATATATAATCACAAGTCACCAATACATTAACTTCATATGAAAAAACTAGAGAGTGATGAAATATAATAATAATCAAATTAATCACTACTTTTATATAAATATCACTCCATTGACCCAATTATAAATAAAACTTATGTGAAAAAACTATTAAATAGCTTAACATTCGCATATACTCTCCCATAACAAAATTATATAATTTAATAACATTACAATGAATAAAAATTATATATTAACTTGGTAGATTTTATTTATTAAGTAATGTACCCCATTATAAATCCGGATTTAATGAATAATATTTTCCTTTAACCAATATAATTTCTCCATACGATATAATAAAATCAAATATTTATTTATTAATAACAAAAATATCTCATAATTTGGTTATAAAGGATATTTATGTTATTATAACGGAACAAAAATTCATTTAATAAATAAAAGTAATTTTTCAAATCAATTAAAAAATTGAATAAATAATGATGTTAAGTAACCAAATTAAATTAAAAGCCCTACCCACTAAAAAACATATGTTTGAAAAAAAACATACTCCAATAAAATTATATGGTTTAAATAAGAATAAAAAATATTATAAATAATATGAATCATTAAAATACTAATATTAATAAAAAATTTACGAAAATAATTTATAATTAAACAAATAATTGTTCGTGAAAGAAGTGGAAAATAATGAATATGTTTCAATGTTGATATATATAATTTTACATTGACTATTATTTTATTCTTTTTAAATATAGTTCGACTGCATCTTATGTCTTCAAAATACATAATAACAGATGAAGAATACTTTTTATTTTCTTCATTCATTAAGACCTATGATGGAGAGTAGTTAATATTTTATAGAGTTGTGTTAGAAGTATTTTTTGGATTGTGTAATTATGTTATCACATTCAATGATTTTAACAGTAGAGGTTGTGTATACTAAGATAATCAGTTCATTAAATTTTATATTTGATGGTTGATGAGTATCTTGTACTCTGATGAAATATTTTATTCAAATAATGAAATATTAGAACAGAAATATTGTGATTATTTTCATAAATCTATAGTTTTTATCCAGTTCTCATTGTGGGACTAAATTAACAACCTAACAGAATCAAATAAAATATATCCCAAAACAATTCAAACAAAAATAAAAAAAATCACAATAAAATGTGGAAAAAATTCAAACATCCATAACACATAAAACACATGACATCATCAACATAAAAAACTAAATAATTATAAAACAAACTACTAAACACTATAGAATAACAACTTTTTGTGTAATTAAATAATATACCTTCACTGTCTAATGATTAAAATATGAAAATATTTTAAATCATTCCATACAACTCACGTAAAATAGTTTAAAACAACTCACTAAAAAGATAAGCACCACTAACAGTTTATATATTTAACATATAGAAATTGGAACAAATAATTATTGATAAAAGGAAAAAAATTTGTTTTTCAATAATGGTTAGAGTCTCTCACATTAATCTCATATAGAAAAAGATATCTAGGAAAATTGAATGTAGTCATGGAATTGAAAACTCCAAAATAATGAATTATACCCACAAATTGAATTTAAATTGTTAATAGGATGATTAAAATATGAAAAAATCATATGACACAAGTGAAATAAAAAAGGCTATGGGGGTGGAAATGTAATGTACCACCAGGATCTAAAATTTAGAATATCTCTCCCACTCACATATTAAAATGATAGCTTTAATAATGAAACAACATCGGGGCTATTTGTTTCTATCAATTGATCACTTATTCAAAATAATAAACACAATATTAACATAACTATAATTCTATAAATAGAAATACATATATAATACCAATGATTTAAACCACAATCCATGTATTCTAAAACAATATATTAAACATCTAACAGATTTTTTTAATTTTCAACCTGATATTAAAGTATATATCTAAATACTCCATAAAGGCATTTAGGTTCATTTCACAATAATTTTTATTTACCACCATATATTGACTGTGAATGTAAAAGAATATTTCACATGACTCAATTTTGATCTCTACATACTAGAGAATGTTGACGGTCACCTTGAGACTAAATATATCGTTTTTGTAGTGGTTTACATTATAATAAATCATTTAATATTATTATTATTATAATAAAATAAAAATCCATTACTAAATATGGAGATAATTAGATAAGTTTTTATAGATCGTTTATAGAGATAATTAACAAAGGGGAAGCTATGGGATGATCTCAATTGAGGAATGGCCAATATATTCTTCATATTAAAACCAAGAAGTTAGTGATCAACAAAAAAACACTATAACATGTAGTGATTGTTAAATAAATATTATATTTATTTATCTTATTCATTTATATGTTATTAATGTGGTGTTAGGTTTTCTTATTGTAATAATTCTATTGGGTGAGTTGGACACCAATTAAATTTTAAGAGAAATATAAAGCAATGTTATTATTTTAATTTCAGGAATAAAAAATCTAATTTAGGTTTGTTGCACAATTATGTAATTATATAAAGGTGTATTTTTTCTATTACATTGATGATTTACATGATAAAAAAATACAGTTACATTGAAATGATGTTCTGGAGGATGTTTGGGGATGCAATTATGTAATGATATGGTGGAAGGGAAATATTTTTTCAATGGTTATTTGTAGGAATAATTGGGGCCCATTAAACGACGGTAAATCAAAATAAAATGTAACAGTGTATATGGAAATGTGAAGTACCATGCAATTTTAGTTCCTCACTAGATCTATGGAGATAAATTCATTACCCACCAACACATGTGATCACTCTATAATTGGTTGGAAAATTTTATGTATATGGTAATACATAAGCAAATATTTATTTTCTATATCTTTTATATAAAACTTGCACACAGAATCTATAGTCATCAGAATGTACTGCATGAGATTCGTATATATTATTGTTTTATTTTATTGACCAAATCATGATAAAATGAAGACAAAAATATGAGATGACTAATGTCAAACACTTGGGAGATCTGGTTTTGGGATGATGTGTATAAATAGGGTTGACAAGTTATCAAAAATTATGGGGATGTGGAGGTTAGGCAAATAATATTGATTAAAATATTTCTTCCCACCTTTACCTATTGTAATTTAATTTTATCTGCATCATACTTCTTCATTATGTGTTCTATTTTTTTATAATAAGTTAATATTTTGAACAATGAGATCATACATGTTAGTAAATATGAGTTACCTACCAGATATGTTAGGTGATTTAATCATTCATAAATCGTTGTTTCATGTGTGTTATTTCAATTCCTATGAGTAATTATTGCATCATCATTATTAAGATCAAATAAAACCATACAAGAAAATAGAATAAATTTTTTTTAAAAAAACTTCACATTTTTTTAATACTTCATCACCATCCTCTCAATAGGGGGAAAATATCTTCTAGGATATTAAATATTTAAAATAAATATATTTTTTAATAAGTTGAGATAATTATTACAATATAGTATTGAACATAATCTCAATTATTCTCATTGAAATCATGAATTCAAATATAATACAACTATAACACATATATATTTGTTGTAAATTCAAGAAACTATGAATTCCCAAAATGTTGAACTAATAAACAATATCTAAATGACTCTAACATCATATATAATACGTATTAATAATGTCTCAAAAAATGTACACCCATCTAATGATGTTTTTTATCCTTGTATAATTTTTAAAACATTAATAATCCACAGGAAATGTATACATATATGTTCTGAGAAATAATCTTAATGAAATCCCCATTATCTTTGTCATCACCTTGAGTTTAAAAAGTTTTATGAAAATTATTTTATAGTATATTTTCATTTAAAAAAAGTCATAAATAAAACACATCATAAATTATTATATGTTAACCAATCCACCCAAATACAATATATATATACATGGTTCAATACTGTTAAATTCATAATGTTTCAATTAATGTATGTCATAGCTAATCACATGGATCATTTAATATCATAGACAAAAAAATTACACATATAGTATTCCTACCAATCACATGTATCATATAATATTTTCTATAAACACGTGTAATATATAATATCATTTCCATTCCCATGACACACATTCTTTATAGCCTAACAAAAGATCCAATCAATACCATGTGTCACACCATATAATAAAATAAACTAAGTGTTCATTATACTGTAATTGAAGATAAATTTCCTTGAGGTACAAAATTTGATATATAAAAATATCATAAATCAGTTAACATAATCATACTCCCTATTAATCATGATGGAAAATAAACTCACTAATCACCGTGTAGGAATCAATACATATAATATTTTTTCTAATCATATACATTCTCGTCAATAAACATCAAAATTATCAGTATATATCATTATGAAGTACTCCAATTTCAATTACATGTTTATAGTTTTATCATCTATAGATTTTATTTATGAAAAATCAAAATGATGTCATTTTCTTAATCTATTTCTGATGCATTCAATTTGCGTATTCAAAATTATCATTTCATTTAAAAAAATAATTTTATTAAATTACTAATAAGTATTTATTTCATCCAAATACCATGTTGATAAATGAATATTGATGGAGTATGTGTATTTTTCGATATAATTTCAATTAGCTAAATAATGTGAATCACCTTCACCATGTTTCTATTAAATCATATAATTCACACAATTATCAATGAAAATGATAATATAAAATATCTTTTTACATTTATCAACACTGAATTACAATTTTATAATTTTAACAAAAAAATCCCAATTTTTACTATTTATAATAATTATAACAATTACCACTCATTTACAATTACAATATTTTCATTGTATTAAGAATTATTTTATCTTAAAATTTTCATTCCAACAAATAATCATAATAAATTGAATTTCATAATCCTTAATGAATCATCAAATATGTTTATCTATGAATTGAATGAATTATTCACTAAATTAATACAAACATCATTAATATCAAAAATAAATAAATATAATGATTTGTAATGATGAATTTTTAATTCAATTAAGATGATTAATTAATTTTCCATGGTAATGGTCAGATTTATCCCTTCCCATATATTAGTTTGTCTATAGTTGGAAAATCCTACACTTCACAACAAAAAGCATCCCTAAAACAAAATCTCTCATAACTAATAGTGAAAAATAATTATTTTATACATAAATTTAGATAAAATAAGCATTCAATATTACATAAACACATTATAACATTAAAAAATATTACTTATAAAGATTATTATCATTAGAAAGGTTTATTGAGTGTCTTTTCAAAAAAATTATTTAAAACAAAATTTAATTTAAGATTTTAATTCAAGTTCTCTTATTATGTGAGACAATTTTAACATTTCTCATGAATAAATTGAACAATAATTTTATTTAGTATAATGTCATTTTGATCAACGATATGCACTAGATTATCAATATAAGTACCCTTTGTTTTTTTATCATCACATTGGATTATAATTCTTGGAACATACAAAAATTTCATAAATTAAGACATGTTAGAAAAATCATAAATTCAACTATAAATCCAAGATAAATCCAAAAGGATAGAAATTTCAAGACCTACTCATGCATATCATATTTCCCTATAAAATTGGGATCCAAACATCTTTTACTATTGATATATAGATGTTACTACTCGGGTATGAAAAAAATAATAAGATGACCCATAATAAATAAATAAATATATCACAGTATTATATTATAATAAATATTCTATATAATATGCTGTGTATCTTGGATCCTTCCAATTAAATATAATTGATCACAGGTCATATAAATTATCAAAGGTAAAAATAAAGACACCTCATTGGCCTCCATATAATGTAATGGTTACTAATATTTCCTTCAATATAATGTATCATATAAAAAATTTAATTTTTGTAGTTATTATTATAAATAAACAAAAATAGAGTAACTTTATCTCACCACGGTCACATAAAACATTAATAAAAAACTAATAAAATTTTATCATGAATCATAATAGTATGTTAATTATACATTTCATTCTTATCAATTGAATTCATACTCAACAAAACCTATGTTCTAAAATCTAAATGTAATCCTGAATAGATATATGTTATTCTCAAAAAAATATTGAATAAAAATTTATTGTCTACCCCATTATGTATAATGATTTCCATAGCACAAAAATTTCAAAATTTATAAACAATTTAAAATTCCTTGGTCGATATATAGAAAGAAAAAAATTTCCTCTGGTTAACAAATTTCCAAATTGAATCCATTCTTTTTAGTGATCAGGATAAACTAGTAAAAAACTCTTCAATATTGGAATCTATTTATATATAGTAACATATTCTGAATAAGGTTTACCCAATTTCCTCTAATATTATAATTTTTCTTAATAAAGGATAATTAACTCTAACAGAACACAATCCATATTATGTGTCATCCCAGGATGGTAAAAATATCATCAAACACTATAGTAAAATTGGTTGTGATATGATGAATTTCAAATCTATAAAAAAAACTCAATCATAACCCATTATCATATACCCAATTGAACCCAAGTTCATCTATGAAAATTCATATGTTAATCATTATCTAGATTCTATTCAGATATTTTCTCCCCACTATATATTTTATGATGAAAAATATAACCCCTAGAAAATGATGTCTCATTCTCATTCACATGGTCCATCAAAGATGATGAGATAGTTAAGGGTGAAAAAATATCACTATCCATAATTATATCATAATATTTAACTAATGAATGATAAATAAGCTACTACACATCACTCTAGTAAGGATTATAATCTATTAGAGATATTCTACTCAATGATTCAATAGTTTCATTCCAATTCCTTGTAGTTTATATCATATCAATGTAAAGTCTATTGATGTATTAGATACGTGTTCACTTAGGACGATTAAAATTAAATTGATTGTAAATATAACTTAATCAATTAGGGATGGTATATACAATATTCTTATCACTGAAAAATAATATTGTTAACTCTTGAATGTATACAACATAAATTCCCACTCAATGAGATATTTTTTATTAGGTTAACTAGGATATTGTGATCCGTACTCCACAACCAAGATCAACATCATTATAGGAAACCATATGCACACACAATATACATCATAATAAACCTTATAACATATTTCTGAATTATGTATTCCTAGTATTGGTAAAGACCTCAAAATTTTCAATATCTCTTGAAACACAGCCACATATCTATTATCCCAATTATGAATATCCCTTTTGATTGTCAAGGGAATCTTTAAATAACATCAATGAGAGTAATTTTGAATAAATTTATTATAATACTCGTAATGAATCATGAATATCCAAATATCTATAAAAATATTAATTATTTCCCAATATATCTAAGTTGTAGCATATTTTTGATATAAAAAATTTCATTTTTAGATGAAACATTCCAATGAAATTGTAATTGTTGATTCATAAATAACACTTATTAATTTTCTTATAAATCTTGTAACCATTTATTCTAACAAATTACAATCAAAATTATTCCCATGATCTATATAATATCATTAATAGATATATATATATATCATTAAAAAACATGACTATCAATAAGTATGTATATGTAGTTACATAGTATATATATTTATTCCATTAAAATAACTATAGTTTTCGATTTCTTATGAATCATAACTAAGAACATTAATTATCATGATCTAAACTCAATATTTGTAATATCCTTAGCTCACACCTAAACAAGATTAAACCCCAAATAATGATCAATATTAGAAAAATATCAACACCCTCTAAAAGTGTCCAATAGATCGTCTATATGTGAAAATGGATTCCAATTATTAATATTAACCTTAATATGTTTATAGTAAAAATATAACCATAATGTCCAACCAATATATTATTTATAAAAAACATATGAATACCCAATGGTTATATGCTATGCATGATGAATCACATTGATTCTACATCACTGAAATATATCATTAATTCTCATGTCATATATAAATGAACCAAATATGGAGGTAAATAGATTGGATTTTTATTAGTTAATATGTTTTGAAATAATAATTATTAAATCATTTGAAATAAATCTACAAATTCCAAAAAGACGCACCATGAAATTATTTTCTATAGAACAAAAACAATATCGACACTACTAACAACTAAGCGATGAACCATTAAAAATATGAAATATAATAATATTTTGTTGATTGATAGTAAATAATCCCATTTTATAACCATAATACCATTCTCTTATGAAATTATAAATCTAAATTACAGCTAGTAAACATCACAAGTTCTAATTAATAGTCTATACGAACCTAAAACATACAATCAAACCCATCCATATAATCACATCAAAACTATTTTTCAGTAAAATTAGAAAATCATAAATATTAATAAATTGACTAATGAAATAATCTATTACTACTTTTTTAGGAGAGATCTTACCTATTCCCTGATTTATTACACTTATGTTGTATTCTGTGAAATAAATTTAAATTTAATCCCAAATTAAACAAAAATAAAGAAATTATAAAATAATTATATTAACAAGTATAAAATAGTATATTAGACTCTGTATAAGATACATGTATTAAACCTCTGGTGGTGTAAGAACTGAAAAATATAGTGTTAAATACTATGAAAATGGTTATATGATCAATATTTTTATGAAATTAACATTAATGAGTACATAACACTATAAATAAGATATATATAGAACTACCATGGGATAAATATAGATCACTCATTGAGTGATATCAATTATATAAAAAAATTCACATATACAATGTCATGGGGATGAGAACCTATCATTTTGAATGACTATTCCCAATGTGGAAGACATCTATTAAATGATTATCCTTACCTAAAAATATGGTGATCGGAAAATACTATATAGATCTGGACATGGATTTCATACCTCATTGAATGAAATATTCACAAAAATATTGAGAAATGTTTTTAAAAAAATTAATTCATATTAAGGGAATGATTAATTTAGATTAAACATATTCCGGAAAGAGAAGGATAAATCATTCAATTGAAATTCTCATAAAATCATGAGGAATAGAAATAGAAAAATGTATCCAAATTTATTCTTATCAATTTTACTCTTATTGTGAAGGTGTTCACCATATTTTGGATGTTCTACATTCCAAAATACAAATCGTTGAATATTACTATCACACAAAACCCAAAACTATTACAAATCCACAACAAATAAACAATTCATGATGATAAATTATCCTTAATCAAAGCCTATATGAACAATTTTCAAATTATTCACATCTCCTCAAACATAAAAAAATAAAAACACCCAATTTACACATTGGTTCCCCAAATGATTCCAAAAAAATCAATGTTCCTAGGAATTTATTACCTTTAGAAGGACCCCTGCCATATAAGATCAATGTAGGACATACATAAATAATGTTCAAATGGACCACTTCTTTTAGTACCATTCATTGACATAAAATAAAACAATACAAAATTTTCATAACATAAGTGAATGTTATGAAATATGGAAGTATTTTTTTCATCGAATTGTATTATAAAAAAAGCTTCGCATGGGAACACATACCCCATGTATCAACACAAACATAGCTAATAGAACACTAAGATTGTGTTATCCATGAATAAAGGATAATATTATATTGTTCTTAGACCTCTATACATTTAACCTCCTATTTAAAACCCTTGAGGAATAACATGGGTGACCCACTCACCGAGGCCACCTACTTGGGTGATTGAACTCTAATACTACCATGTACCTCCCCCAGTTCAAATGTGGTAATTTATCTTAGATAATGATATAATAATATGGTTTCAACCAGATATCCTGAATTGTAATGGGCCAAACACTCCCATATTTCTCCTACATATGATGAACATCCATATATTTTCTACAATGATCTTTTATCAATCATGGATCCATTTAATAAACACATATTCAAAAATAATTATGGGCCACATAAAACTAATATACTGATTATCCTTTTACCATGTCACTTGGAATTCATCATCACATGATTTTATTAATCTATAATCCTCAAACATTATTTATTTTCTTCTAATTATTTATAATCTATGGCCCACCACCTGATCTACATCATAACCAGACATAAAACATCATCTAGAGTAAACTATTAAATAATTCATAGTCATATGTCCAAAAGAGAAACAATTTATAGGAATTTGTTTTTAGTGATCCAAGTAATACTAATATATTCTATAAGGATCATTGGCCAAAACTATACCTCAATAAGAGAAATACCATTTAATTTTTTCAATAATCATAAAAGGATGGATGACCTTCTTTAAATAGAACAAAAATATATGGGTTTTTCATTTCATATGGATACTTTGGAAGCCTCTTTGATTTTACAAATCCATCTATCACCCACTAACTTATAATATTATGGGATGCTACATGGTGTATTCATGCATTGATTTAAACTACATTGTAACTATTCATTATTGTCGAATACAAGACCATATAATTAATTAATAATTTTTTTATTAAATATAATACTTCTAATCAATACCTCTAAGTAAATTATTATTGATAGTCTTACATGGAAATATTTCACGGCCTTATGTAACTCTTTTGGATCCTTATCAAGGTATTTTGGTCAGACCAAGGGTATAAAGTCATGTTGAATGTTTTGAGCAGTGTCTAGTGTGGTTTTTTGTTTGAGTAAAATATTTCTTTTGGGTGGAGTATTTCCGAAGAGGATACATCATTTTACATATAAAGTGAGTGTCATTTTTGTAAAATATCATTACATTTAAACTAAGTAACTCCATCATTTGAGTAAAAAGTCTAAAAAATCCCTATAATAGTGTGTGTGAAGGTTTCAGGTACGTCCTCACTCTACCTCAAAATACAATACAAAATTTTCACATTTTCAAGAAACATTCAAAATGTTTCAGCCAATTTTTCCTATTTAACTCTTACCATGGTAACTCCACATTCCCCCATGATAAATAATATTAATGATAAAAATAAAAGTTCAAATTATTTATTAACTATGAAAGAAATATTTATTATATAGAAATCATTTTAGGAAAATGAATCATTGAATTATATAAATTAAATTGATATTAGCATATATTAGATGTAGAAACTATTTTTTGGGAAAAGGTACATTTAAAATAAATTCAATTGTGGGATACAATTGTTATGTTTTTTGATTTGGATTATATAATTTGGTTTATTTTAAAATTAGAAAATATTATATGGTTTTAAAATTAATCCAAAGATTAATTTTAACAAAATATTTCTTAATAAAAAAATTTGAATCAAATTTATTACAATTATAATATTGAATTTGTTTTATGAGGATTATCATAGATTTAATAAATTTTTAGAAATAAGTTTAAAATGAATAAAATTATTCGGTTAATGAATTAAATGGATTTACAAAAAAAATTTGTCTCTCTTTTATACCGAGAGAACAACATCCTTATCGTGAGGTTTTTCCATTAGTTCATGTCAATACAGTTGAATTGAATTCTCCCTAAAAAAGGATCTATATGGATCTAGTGGTAGAGAATGAATTGGCTTATGGGGAAATGTGTTTTTTAGTTCGTTTTCATTTCATCCTACCTGGGGAGCATTCTCCTCCTTCGCATAGATTTTATATTTTCTCTCATAATTCTCTCGATGAACTAATGAAATACATTTATCCAACATTAGTTTTCCCAAGAATATTTCGGAGATTATTCCATGGATGGTGCTTTCAGAAGGGCTGGTATGTGAGATCTGTTCATACGGGAGTTCACCTAAGATAATGGTGCTGATTTCCCTTTTATAGGAGGGTAATTATCTATGTTCTATTAGAAATTAATATTTCAAAATGTTATTTATTTTAGAAAAGTAAGATATCCCTATAATGTAGAATATCTTTGCATCAAATAAGTATATTTCATCAAAAGGGATCTCTGAACTAGTAAGTCATTCTATGTCAATGGAATTCTGTAGACTCACACTAATTCAGAAATCATGTAAATCATGTCTAAAAACAAATAATTATCATTTCAAATGCTATCTTTGATTTCGAGGGATGCCCGAGGTTTGGGGGAATATAAAAAATAAGCCTTCATTTCCTCTAATTATTATAAATAATAATCTTTAATTGTTGTTATTTTAGAGCCAAAAGGGATCCATGTAGGATTAACTATTTCACAACGAAAATGGGGTAAATTTTCCATCTTCATTCCTTCCAGGATTATATGTACATTTGTATTTTTTGGAAAAAGGGACCTGTAAGTTGATTTTCCAATAGCAACGGCCCAATTTATCATTGTGAAGATATATATCAAGGGAATAAATGTTTTCCTTATCATCAGTTATGCATGTGGATACCCATCAGGATGAATGGATCATTGGGAGTTTCTGGATTACGTTGTCTTCATTATCCTACCTAGGTTTATCAGTGGAAATTTCAGCACTATTGTATATATATATGAAAAGATAGGAGGATACAACATTTATCAATACTGTATGATTTCATTTAAAAACATCTTTTCTAACAAGGGTCTACAAGATTTGGGTTTTAACTGGATTAAATATACTTATTTTAATAACCACAGTTGTGACACGGGTACTTTGAGGCATCTTTATATATGTGTTATAATTTTCATGGAATGAAATACTTATCACGTGCTTGTATTTCTTAATTGACATGTTTTCTATCCGATCATCCTCTCCTATTGGTGGAGCTAAAAAGAGGTGTTGTTTATAATCAATCTATTCTTTAATCCACCAACTAGCATTGAATACAGGAGTTTATGAAAATTATGAAGCTCTCCGAGGATCATGAGGATGTAGGGAGAGCATTGGTTGGTCTCTCAAGGAAGATAAGGAATCATAAGAATGATATCACCTGGTGCTACATAACAATCCATCAAGGGATTATATAGTGGTGTCCATATAAGAAGACATTGAAAAGATGGTGTCAGAACATAAGAATATATTTTATGAGGTGATTTTATGATTTGAAATGATAAACATATTATTTTGGCTGAGTGACTCATGGAGATAAAAATTGTGTATAAGTTAAGATATAGAATCAGATGACATAAAAAAGTACATCGTGACAATTATTATTAAAAAACCTACTTAAATGTGGGAAAAGCCTATAAATAAATCTCAGTATTGAAGATAGATCATACCCTACGAATTGGAATGTGTCAGGGAATTTGTCATTGGAGGATTTTGAAAGGCTGCTTGCAGGGAATACCCTAATAGTAATGGTGAACATGGTATGTCTAACACTGAAGACGATTTTATAGGGTCTTCACAAAGGCTCATGTTGGGTTTAGACAATTACACCATTATGGATATGCATAATATAGTAGAGATTAGTTAAAAATTTCACAACATATCCTTGGAGGGTGATCCATTTATAAAATGCTTTTCAAGGGCCTTATAAGTGGTAGTATAAATTTGTTTTTGAAATATCATGCTTTTGAATAAATTCATAATTATTTTGGGTGGGTGATAAAAAAAGTACATGTTATTCTAGATTGGTTCTCATCCCAAAAATAATGGATCCATAAAGTATTAACCATTATAGGCCTAAATTCTTGGGTAATATCTCTTATAAAATCATGGTTACTTTACTTTTTTGGATATTGAATGAAGCGATCTCATATAATATATCTCAAGAACAAAATAGTTTTATTAAAGGATGAAGCATACCATGTGAAATTGACATTTCAAACAAATTGCTGGAAGATATCAATAAAAGATTAAACTTATCTAATGTCAGTACATAGGTGGATATGGACAAAGACGATGATAAATAGGAATATAGTTTCATTGTTCATTCCATGAGGATGATTGGATTCCATGAATGAGTATGTGATCATTTAATCATGTGATACTCATCTCCTTGAATTACTATATGTCTTATTGGAAAGTATTTGGGTTATATAATAGTGTGTGGGGAGTCTAAAAAGGATACATTTTATCTACCATCCTTTTCATTTTGTCCCATGATTCCCTTTCATGAAATCATCATAGTTATGTCGGTGAATGATTGATCATTACGTATAATAATCAATCTGAGGATGGTATCATATCACAACTCATGTTTTATATTATCATCATTAATGGATAGAATAAATATCTTTATAATATCATGGAGGTTATGTCAATTTATAGTGTTTTATGCATACAAATTATTATCCCAAGGAAGAGTATCGCCTTTATTTCTAACAAATTCTTAGGTTGAAGAAGATTGGATATAAAAGATATCATTGTAATTCAAAGTATATAGCTATTAATGATCTATATTAGGGCACCAGTATCTAATGGAAGTATTAATAATTCTTTTCTTGAATATATATTTAATAGAATGATGGGTAAAAAGTATGATTGAAAGAAAATATTCTTATCTTTCAGAAGATATGTCTCTTTCATTAGTAGTGTATGAACCTCCATTCTAACGCAATTTGTTTCATCTATTAATCCCCTTTAAATGTAAAATTAATAATATGGAAAGGATAATTAAAATCATCTTATGGGACACCAATAATTTCATCATTTATCACTGTGATTCATAGAGTCTCATGGAAAAGTTTTTTAATGAGGGATGTATCATTCTATAGGACATGAAAGTATCAATACATGTCATTCCGGAAATGATTTCATTGGATTTCATAATGGGATATTCGTTATGGGTCCCAAATATCTATAAAAGATATGGGGAACCATAGGAAGATTGGGATATTTTTAATTCCAGGATTTTGAAATTGGCTAAATTCTTGCTAATGTGTCTTGATGTTCTTCAGGATGCAACTTGATGGATTGCAGGGAGATGAGACATCAATTTATGGTAGGATAATTATACTGGTGAGAAGATACATTTTCATGGAGGCTCAGTGCCTAATATTTATTTCAAGGAAGTGACTAGCTACTATATTCCATTATGTTATCTCTTAGAAATGAGAATATAGATCTCCTAAATGTTATTTTTATGAATGTAGATTCAAATTAATGTTGCTTCACAGGGTTGAGGTCTATAAATTTCATTTGAAATTATTTTTCATTTTTACTCAATTCAAATCATGTTCGTAATGAGTGGGATGCTATATTAGGGAGTAAGGAGATCACTAAATGAATGAACATTTTATTTTGGAGGGTGAGGATTCGGGAAATATCCATGGAGGATAACATTCAAAAGAAGGGAATTTCCTTGGCTCCACATTTTATCTATTAAAACATACCATAGGTTTAATCAATAATTCATATACTTTTTAAGTCTAGTATGCTATATGATATCTAAGGTGATCCAATCATGAGGAATTGTTCACTAATGATGTCATATTCAATTGGTTTCTGGGTTTAAAGAATTGATACACGGAGATCATGATTTACAGTATTATCATCATTTCTATTTGATGAACCCTATGGAAAGTGAGGAATAATGCAAGAATGGGTAAATTTCCCTCAGTTTCTAACAAAAATGTGAGAATAATGGTTCTTATCACTGATCTGGGATCGATTACTAATGGTAGATAAAAGTAACACTTTCTTTGATGTTTTCTTAATATGGCTATCATTGCAGAAAACTCTCAATGAAAATGGATTAGATAGTTCCCATCCACTAACAGTTGAAATATCAATATGAATGGATCATTAATGAATGTGAATATGAGTGGGAGAATTGATTAGGAATTTATAAGGTTTAGTTCTCATTTCTTTTAATGATTTTTATGGTTTGGGGAAAACATTGAGTGTGAAGGTGAGGTAATTACACTTCAGTATCATGGAATATAAGAGGTATGGTCTGCAGATTTCCATGGTGGAGTTGGACTCCAAGGTTTTGGTGTTTACTCTTTGAGGGAAAGTCCTTCCTCTATGGTACTTGATCTATATCATTATAGGTTTCTCATGTATGACTAATCGAGGAAGAAATCTCCACCATATTTAGAGAGAAGAATATTTTACAGTAGATTCTCTTTCTCAATGAGGAAAGGGATAATATTATATGATAATTTAGTCCAGTTGGGGTTCTCTTTCAATTTAATTTAATATCTATATTCAAGGTGATTCCATTGGTCTTCATCACATTATACCCCTTGAGACTTTCTAGTTTTTTTATGGATTTATTTTCCTATCAAAAAGATAAATCTCACTTATAGATCAATCGTATAGACTAATTTAGTTCCTTGTAATGTTTTATATCATAGATAATAATCATTTAGACATTATATAAATAATTATCATGAGAATCTATCAAAATATTTAATTTTTATTTAACTTCTTTTAGATTGTATCTTGGAATAATTAATGACTAATTTGGAGCATGATTATATTCTATGGTTTCTATTTGGGATGATTAAGAATCATCATTCGAATTCAATGATATCCAACTATTACTTATAAACCTGAAAAGTAAAATTCAAATTATATGTGGACACCAATGTAGTAATCTTGGTAATTTTAATATGTTGAGGGACATAATTTCTTGGTAGGATTCCAAAAATGTCATCAAGATACAAGGATTCATAGGATTCAATGGTTACAAATGGGGATTCATTTGGGAAAACATAAATATTTCATTTCATTTTAATGTTTTAATTCAGAAAGGATGGATATTTAGATGGAATCTATAATGTATTACCATTTTTGATGAGATACATCAATTATTGAAACCAAAAACTATATTGATCATAACCAAGTCCTATCTTGTATTCTTTTAATGTAATTTATAGGTATAGGTTTTTGTTTTGACTTAATTTACATAAATCATTTGGTGAACTATATACTATGGTAAAACAACCCAATGTGAATAATTATCCTACAACATGAATAAGATTAAGAAGCTATCATTAATTAATGTAATTATTGGTGGCACTATATTATTGGTGAGAACTTTTTGTGTTCTATAATAAAAAATTCCATGAAACATATATTATCATGAACACTTGACCAAAAGGTAAAGGTGATGAAACAAATTCCATTATAATTATTATTTCATAACTCTTATACACTATGTAAGGGTAATTCCATTGTAGATTGTTTATGAATAATGTTTCCCCCTTAGTTCTTGAGGAAATTTCAACAATAGTAAATATCACGAGTTCGATGGATGAAAATTACATTTATATGATATATGAAAAGTGTACTCTATATATTTGAAGTATCAAGTTGAATACATATCTACTGGAACATATCACTTGAAAAAAGTATAATACAGGATGTAAAAACATATGATAAGAGATATATATTGTGGGGATATCATCAGTGAATAACCTATATCATTGGATGGTTATCTTTTCATGAGAATCAAGAATGAGGTCCCCTTAACGATGAATATGGTAGTATTGTAAGACTGTTATCTATCTTATTGGGTTTTCCTTATCGGTGGGACCAATATATACTCTAATGTGAAATTGCAAAAGTTGTTCATTAGGAAGATATGGGTTTCATTATTTTATTTTTCTTGGTGTTATACACGTCAATAGATAAATTTCGATCACCAGTGGCCATCTAGATTACTATATCCCCACACTAGTCCTACTTAGATGTGGGATGTTTTGCTCATGGATTTAATTTTTGTATTTTCATATACCCATCATGGATGGATTTAAAATTGGGACATAATTGATAGGATTAATAAATTTACCCCTTTCATAACAATAATAAAATGTATAAAGTTGTAGTATCTTGAAAAAATATACATGAAAGAGGATATAAGGATACATGTTGTGACCTCAACTATATTATCTGATTGGGATACCCATTTTGCCTCTTAGAGGTAATGGAATCATAAATTAATATAATGAAAACATATTATCTCTCTATAGAGTTAAAATAGAATGGATTAATTATATTTTAGTAGATATGCTTATATCCTATATTCGACAATTTGGTTATTCAAGGGATACCAATCTAGAACCAAGTGAGTTTCACTATGACGATAGTTATCATTGATTAATTAAAATGTCCCTGTAAAAATATCATTATTATTTGTCTTTTTTTCTATTATATGTAGGATAGAGGTTTTTCAGTCCTCTATTTTAAGAAACAACATTTTCCAATAGATTATTGGGATGATTTATTTTGTTCACCAATAAATACTCATTCCTCAAAGTAAAAAATGTTATTCGGTTCTTTTTCATTAACACATAATGTTATTTGTTTGTGAATAAGTTTTTTTCAAAGGAACAACCTATTTTGGTTCAATGGATATTGTAGATGTTGGGAAAGATCCTTGTAATATATATATATATATCCTTAAGAATTGGGTAAGCAGGTCAAAGTAATTCTTAATGATTCAATTTTCAACCTCATTTATAAACAATATATGACTTTTTTTATTATTTCTCAACTTATTATATATAATACTAGACCCATATCATGTAATGAAATGTGAAGAAATCTAATTGGATAATATTCCATTATTTCCAAGTAACCAGTTCATAATATTGACAACGAGGATAATGTTTTTCACTAGAATTCCATTTAGTTAGTGTGTTTATCATGGTAGAACAGTTCAAATTCACTTATGAATTCAGAATGAGAAGCCCATATGATGGAGAAATGTTATCAATTCATCATATATCAATCTATCAATTTACATTGTAGGGGAACATTGATATAGCAGGGAGACTTTTCACTCTTAATTTTCCATTTCGTGGTACAAATTGCATTATTGACTATTTTTACCTTTCAATTTCTATTTTTTGGTTTTGTCGCATTGAAATTTGTCTAAAATGGGAAATTGTGGGATTTCCCAGTGATATCATAGTTATAACTAACCATGTAAAAATCAATTATAAATCTAAAATTTATTATTAGGGGTGATTTACTTGGTTATTTCAAAGTTTTAATGGCCATGATGCCAAAAGACGTGGCATACGATGTGAATCTAGGGTCAACATCATGGTTGGAATAATTTTTTTAAAACTCTTCACCAAAACCATGGAGTCTTTCTCGTTATTAAAAATACTAATATCTATATTTTTTTTAAATTGAACATGTAACCTTAATTTCTACTCCCACGTGACCTATATCCTTCTATTAATGATTATATTAACCTCTATATCCTAATCAATTTATTTTAAGTGGATTATTCAAGAAATATTCTAGCAATCGCATATTTCATTATTCATAAACTATCCTTTACTTATCATGTCCAATACTTCATAGCTTTCACTTCTCTCTAACGTAATTGTGAACTACACATATCTTAACCTACATTTTAATAATGTTTGTTTTAATTTTAGGAATTCTATCAGGAATATAGGATTTTATATTGCTTTTTTCTTATGGTTTACCTCTATTTCCATGTTGATTATAATTATCATGTTTGTAATTTATATTTATTAATTTTTTGTTGAATATCGAGATTATTGGTGTATTAAACTAAATTTTATAGATAAAAAATAATGTTATATTCATTACTTAACAACTTAATATTATTAAAATTTACAATTATTTTAATTCATTTATTAGTTAGAAAAAAATTATTTCAATAAATATTCAAACATCTATGGATTGTTTTATCAGAAATTCCCTATTTAATAATTATATATGTATGAAATTAACCACCATAAAACCCCATGCACATGGGTAGGTAAATGTATATAAGATGAGGTCACAACCAAAAATTATAGGTGTTTAATGACTAATGTTGTTAATCATATTGACCACCCAATTAAACAGTAATGTTATTATTATGGATCACCAAACTAGTTTTGAATACTAATATGATTACTTATTCTATTGTACTATGCTTCATTACCATTTGTAAAAATATGGTTCACTTACATGAATCTTGATTTATAAAATTAAACATTAAAATCTTTATTACAGATTATTTACATTTTCAATATCATCTTACTTTGTCATGTTTTTACTAGAACTCATAGTGGATATATTTACGTGTTATGTTCAAACTATAATTTTTTAGTATTGATAACAATAGTTCTTTATGGAACCCATTTTGGGATTCTATTGGGATTATTTTTGTCACACCATTCATACACCAAAGGGTTTATACAATTTTTTTTATGATATAGGATATGGAATGGAAATTATTTTAGGTGGAGATTAATTATTGTGACCAAAGACCTTTACAGATATCACTACTTGATTCATTATATAATCATCTATTAATTACAAATAAAAGATTATAGAGATGTTTCTTCCTTGGAAGACTTGTTCTAAAATACATCAAGGAAACAATAATGTAATTTTTTTATTTTATTATACATAATGAGTTCCTAAATGCTTTAGAACTCTTAAACTGAAATGGATAAATTGTGGAATATATAATAAAATGGGTGATCCAAAAATAACTATAAAGAAAAATAAATGATAAAGATGAAAAATATACGAGTCAAAGGTATAACCTGATATCATAAAAGTGGATACCCATGAGTAATAACATATATTAATAACCAAAATAACATTTTATCAATAGATCATGGAATCATATGATGCGTGGTTTAAATATAATATAGGACATAAAATTATTCCAATGCTAACAACCAAGATAACAACACATGGTTAAATGTGTACCATAATGGACTAGCTCCATTCCTAATACTATAAATAACATATTATGAGACTAAAATATTACCCAATTCATTTGAGGAAAATATTATTCTAGTCTCATCAATCAATTTAATTTCATGTACATGCATATTTTTTTCACATAATGAAATCAAGAATAAGTATAAAAATAAGAATTAGTCTTGGAAATAATGTGGGTTTCATAATCATTACATAAAACATAATCAAATGAATCTTCATAATTATGGAATATTAGAAATGAAAATAAGGATATATTAACCCAAAAAATGATGGGTGACTTATAAAGATATATATGTAACACATATATTTTTATATTAGAAAACTTTCATAACATTACATGTTGGTGTCATTGATGAATTGAAATAATTTTAGAAAGATAAAAAAACATTGTATAGGAATATAATCCATCCACATTAAAAATAAATTTGGTAAATTAAATTTCTCTAAATAGTATGGGAATATTTTTCATTGAAAATATCCATGGGTACTTTTTAATAAAGATCAAATGAAAATAGTGGTGGTAATTCCTCGTATTATATATAATATTACAAATATAACTTCCACATTATGTTAGAAAAATCAAAATTTTAATAGCTAAAAAATTAAAAGAATAATACTTATGAGTTACTTGAAAAAAATCATAATATGGTCAATAATTATCTAAATAAATAACTATAATTTTTTTGAAAATAGTTTTCTTAAAAACATTTATTTAGAAAAAATGATTTTCAAAAGAATTGAAAAATGAAGTTGGATTTTATTAAAATTATTTTTTAAAAAACTTTTTAGTTAATAATAGAGGAAAATGGAAATATTAGAATAAATATTCATGAACAATAGAAATATAATAAAATTTGAATTTTTTATTATAAAATTCTTAGATAATTTTATTTAATGTAAATTGGATCTGAAACAATCCAGAATAAAATGAGATTGAAGCATAAACCCATATTGTATTTGTAATAGTTGAATCAAAAACATGTGAATTAAGTAAATGAATTTTTTTTCAAAACAATAAATTATGAATCATTTGAAAAATAATATATAGAAGGGATTTATATTAACAATATAAAATATGTTAGGTGTGTAAAAGAATATGAGTCCCAAATAAGGGAGTCTTGAGATGAAACACATTCCTCGAGGTGAAATCATCATTTGTGAAACTTATATTTTTGAATATTAATTTTTTAAATTATATAATTTATTAATATCTAACTTTATGATTATTATTCATTTCATTTCATTAACTAAAATATCCTATTAAATTACTTAATAAATTAATTTCATGTATGTGTTTTTAACGATAATTATTTTATATATCAAAAATCACATTTGTATTTTGACTTTGGTAAAAGTTATTATTATTTTTCAATCGATACAATAATAATAATGAAATAATTATAATTTTTATAAATAATTAATATGTTGAAAACCAACCATTATGTATTATTAGAAAAATTAGCTATGATACAATCATGGAGATAGTAGACTTTACATATGCAACAGTAATATTTTGGTTTTTCAACTACCTTTATGGAAGGAAGGTAAGTGTTATTTTATCTCTCCTATATTATAATTATATTATAAATATTGAATTATTTTTTTAAATACTCTTACATATACAATCCAGGTAAGACATAAATAAAGATGAATCACATCACATTGCATGTTGGTATTGTGAGGTGTTATTCCACCATACACGCGAATGATGTTATAATTTATTAAATTATTAGTAAAATAAGAATTTATTATTATATATTTATTTCCAAAAATTATTAATATCTCGGTTATATAATATTTTAATGTAAAATTATTCCTTATTACCTTTCATATATTGTGTATGTGAAACAATCACATGGGTTTGTTAGGCGGTAGTTTGCCATACACTCGAGGGCCGTTATCATACTATATATAGAATAGATAGTATAAGGGTATATATAATAATACAATTAAAGAAGTATAAGAATATCATAAATATATTATATTATCATTATATACATCATTATATCCTTCCATCAAAATCGGTGATCAAAAACCAATTATATAGGTTTGCGATGAAATAGTCTGCTGAACACATAATCATGGTTTTGTTTCCCAATTAAAAGAAGCACATATAGATTTAGTTTTATTATTTATAAAAAAACTCATCATATGAAATATAATTAGGTTATTATATCTTGATGTTTTAATATTATTTTATTGATGTATAAAAATAAATTAAAAAAATTCTTTATTAGGAATGTTACTTCTCAATAAAAAACATCTTTAGGATTCTAAAAAAACCATCCTAATATGGATTTAGGATAAAAAAGGCATTTGATATTTTTCTACTTTAGTGAGAAAGTTATTTTGGAAGTTATTAACTAAGGAAATTGGTTTTGAGACCGTGTAATTGAGAGTAGAGGGGGTGTACTTTTATATGCGTAGGAGAAGAAACACTTATTATTTTGGAAAACAATAAATTAAAACAACATTTTTATCATTCCTAATGGCTAATAAAATCTGCCAATTTAAAAGATTAGATGTGATAATTTTTTAAAATGATAATAAAAGAATAATTATAAAAGTTTCATGTAATTTTGAACCCTTATCATTTTCATTTATCTCCATGGTAAACATGTTTTTACATTAATCATGGTAAGTAATATTTTACTATTTTTACTATTAATCATGGTCAAAATTAGAGAGAGTCTATTTTATAAAATAAATTATGATGATAGAAAATATTAAACCCATTATTCCATTATCATATCAATTTAGTGGATTAATTTTGTTAATAATATTCCCTCAAATGTGTTGTAAAATATTTTTTCATGAAATGTATTTTTATGTAAAAGTTGCTCTAGTATTCACTATTTGATAAGGAATCATAAATAAATAAATGACACGTAATATTTATATATAATTTATATATTTAATTTAAATAAATTTCCATATAGATTTAATTTATTTATTTACAATTGGGATATATTATGCTATATAAATTGTTTTTTTGAAAAAAGTTCTTAAATCATGAAAAAACACTCATAATAAAATATAATAAAAATGATTTCAATATATTTAATAAAATTTAATAGATGTGAATATAATTAATGTTAATTTTTATAAATTTTAAAATAACTGTGGAAGTATGTTTTTTAATTAGAAATGATAATTAAAAAAAATTAATAAATCAATATTAATAATAAAATTAATATTATTCAAAAAATCCTGAAATATAATTGTAATTTAATATCAATATCCAAATTTAAAAAATTATCTAAATGTTTTAAAATTATTTTTATTAAGCTGGTAAAATCACGTTTATCTTTTGCTGTGTAAGGAAGGAATATATCCCAATTTTGAAAACAAAACACTTTAAAAATCATCTCATTTCAGATTGTTCTTATTTTTGTTATAAAAAGTTGATATATATTAAATTTATTTTATACATGTATAAACTATATACATTTCTTAATTTAGTAATTCATATTAATAACCTATAATTTAACACCTTCTCTATAAAAATATACTATAATATGATTCATTTAGATTCATGGATTCATTTTCCTCGAGCTATCAAAGAGATTGTGTCAATTCAAAAGGAAACATATTTTAATGACTCAGTGTGTTACATTTTATATAATTTTTGATTCTTCATGTCATATATGATATGAAACATAATATTCCTCTTTAAAAATATAGGGTGTTTGATTCTACAATGTTATATAAATCACGTCCTCCTAATTTAATCATGTTTATAATAATCTGGGGTTTGAAATTTTAAAATTTCATTAATGAAATGCCAAAATCATAAAAAATATAAATAAAACATTCTCATAAAAAAAGGGAATGTGAAAAAAATTAGTTATCACATAACAAGGTTTCACATTGTAGAACATTTGTGTCATGTAAATATATTAACAAAAATTAAAAGAATAAATAGATGTACATATTGGTAGAGGTAATTGATCACAAGAAAGTAAATGTTCATGATAAAGTCAAAATCCTATAAAAAAATTTAATATGAACTAGAACACCATATATTTATTATATATGAAGGAAAGAAAAAAAATATTATTTTCAATATTAATTCTCAATGTTTGAACAAATATTTTACTTTTAAGACATATATCTCTATAAAATATACTTACATGATAAATTATTATTTCATAAACCCAATTAATTAATTTTGTATTCTATAGTTAATTTAAACTTCACCACATACTCAAGTGAATTAATATACAATAGGATTTTTTTATTCATTACGCACTAAAATTTACTTTTCACAAATCATAATATAAATAAATTACTAAAAATATATTTCTCCTACATTTATAAAATCAAAAAAATCACATTAAATACAATTACCAATATATAATTATATCATTGTTTTAAGAATGATAATTCATTAAATAAAGAAACATATATCTCAAATATCTTCAACAACAACAACATGAAAAAATGTTTTATCATCAATGATATCCCACAAACTATCTAATTATATATATAAAGATATTATAGCATTATTCCCATAAAATATTTTATGTTAATCCTTTTTTAAACATATTTTTGTGGTTAGTGGTTTCTAATAGGGATTATTCATCGAACCTAAATCAATCAATTAGTGTGACATCCATGATGGATCATGTGCCTTATTTCTAATGGTATAAAATAATTTCGTACTTATCAATTAATGAATGAGAATTCACATTGGTTTAGATGATGGGAAGTTGTGAAATGGAGTCCTGCTATTTTATTACATAACTTTTCAATACATAATAAAAAACTATGGATCAATTACATTTTATTTTATGGAAATATGTTAGAAAATACATAATAAAATATTATTCTGATCCCACACTAAATACTTCTTCTTGTGTTCAATCTAGTATACTTTTACTTCATCTAATAACCTGGGGACATACATCAATGTTAAGGGGTTATCAGGAATCTTGGTAATGGAATAACCAAGATAGACATATAACATGTGATATTAAGACATATAAATAAGAACATTAAGCATAACTATGAGGGTTGATAAATATGTATATCATAATGATAATAAAATGAATAGTAACATAGAAATGTGTTAACAACCTGTAAATGTGATATTAATAAGCATATCACTAAGGATTGTCACAATGGTGTCATAAAAGAAGTTTACCGTTTTTATTCACATAGGTATCATAAAATATGTCCTTTATAGAGATTAAATTATTTTCCCAATTCATTGTTGTGATATTAATAAACCCCTTCAAATTTATTAATTTAATCTCATAAAAAAATTCCATCAAAATATTTCATTAATTTTATATGGATAATAATAAAAAAGTTTTTTAGTAAAATATTTATGTGGAAATGTTCTTCGAAACATTATCATTACCTCATTTTTAACCCACTAAAGGAAAATTGAGATTCAGATATATAAATAAAAAATGTTATGTTTTTATATTTTGTAATATAAATTGATATCAAATTAATCTTGGGTATTGTAATAATAAGATAAAAAAAATTTATCATGTAAATTATAGAATATTGAGAAGTAAATTTGGATGCATGATAGGTATAAAACATTGTATTAGAAAATGGTTAATTGAGAGGTTAAAAGGGTATACTATTAGTAAAAAATAATGGTGAAGTAATTGTATAATAAATATAGTAACAAAATAGTGTAAACATAACATTTACAATACATATAAAAAAATTTATTCTTAAATTGAAGTGAAAGGGCTGATAATTTACTTACTTTAAAGTGTTAATCCTAAAAGTTGATGATGGATCCTAAGAGGATTGAGTAAACCTTAGGGAGACTAAATGAAAGAATAAAACACAATAATTCATGGATGGAACTAGTGTAATGTGTGGTTATGTATTTTAAAAATAATCTAATTGTTCAACAATTTCTATATACAGGTCCTGAAAATCTTGTTTGTGGAAAATTAAAACCCATGAGATTAACTATGGTTTTATTACATAATTAAGGAAATTTTTGTAAATTTTATGTTTTTTTTAATTATCCATAACATAATTCCATATTTTAATACTACCTATTTCATAGAAAATTAATGATTCAATAAAACAATGTTTTTTAAAATCAAAATTTTCATTTTAGACATTGAAAAATAACATATAGTTTTAGGAATTTTTTCAAATATATTAAAATATATAATAGTAATAAAATAACATATTTTATGATTTTTATTGTGTTTAATTAATTATTATACCAACAACCAAAAAATATATTTTAACTATTAACCAAAAAATAGTTTCTTTGATAATTATCATAAATTTACCCTAACCTTAAAATATCGCACAAATTCAAAAAATAATATTTACTTTGAAAAAAAATTTCTAAATGGTGTACTTTTTATTTTTAAATATAAAAGACCATATATTTTGGAATAATAGTTTTTCTAACCCATATATAAATTTATGACACTTATAAAACATTACTATGAAATTTTGCTTTTTTTCATTTATATATTAATTTTAATTTTTAAAAATGATATTTAATTAAAACTAATATTAATGATAATGCATTGGTATATTATAAAAATGATTATATTTTTTGAAATAAAATTTTATATAATTTTTCTAGAAATTAATTTTTTAAATTAACCTTAGTAAATCATATATTTTATTAATTAAAAAATATTCCAAATTTTTTTTTGGAATACACTTTTTAATTATAAAAAGTAAATTTAACATTACATAACTATGTATTGGACATGTAACCCCTTATTACACATGTATATTACTTAAAAGTAATGTGTGGGATGGTCATAGTTTCATGGGGTGGATCAACTTACATCAACCGAGTGATAATACACACTAACATGACCATATCCCATAGGAGATTTCAATAAAGCTTCACTTGTTGAATATATTATTGATATTGGTCATTAGAAAACCTTAATAATGATATATTGTTCCCAATTTCAGATTAATTGGATTCAAACCGAATAATTTGACATTTTAAAGTCGTTGATTCTTTTTTGTGTGTTAGTTAACCTTTATTATTAATACATATAAACACTAATTATAATGGAAAAAATTCATATATCTGTATCTTCTTCCACTATTATATGGAAGAAAAGTCTTATTTGACCCACAATAATAAAATGGTTGAATCATAATGGTCAAATATACCATTATACCATATAAATATGATTTATTTATTTCACAAAAAATTAATACTAAAATTTTCCCTAACGTTATATATTAATTTCTTAATATTTTTATTGGTTTACTTGTGTTTTTTTATTTCTATATAATTTCTAGTGGGGTGATGATTCTAATGTATTGGGTAAATATAAATTTTCCCATTTTATTATCTATTTTATATTTTACGTTCAGTTATAATGTTTATCATTTTAATTGGTTTTCTATATGACTAATGATTTGATATTGGTTAATGAGATGAAATTTTATTGGTTTGTCTTTATTTTTTAAGTGTATAATTTTATATAATATATAAAAAATATTTATCCAGGAAAAAAATATCAATGTAATACTCTAGGTCATTACATTCTTCCCCCATAAAAAATTTATTCTCCAAAATTTGAACTTATTCTCTATGTTAAGAAATGGTGAGGCTAACTATGTCTTATTGTCTCATATTTTTAACACATCACTTCATCATATTGTTGATCCTCTATAGAACTTTTATAACATATGTAGTTTTATTATTTGGATCTTTGTCTATATTTTCCAATATCTTTACCAGTACTCCCTATAAGACTGGTCAAGTTCTAGTTGTTCCAAGGATTTAGAACATGTGAGGGACTTTTATTTACTCCCCCGCGAAAGTTATTTGGAATAAATCTTGAAAGTGTGAAAGATATAGTAGAAGTTATTTCCCATAGGAAACTATTCCTATGTGATCAAGTACCTTAATGGTGACAATATACCTAAAAATAAGCTTAAATTACATTCCAAATCACAAGACTCTAATGTATAGGGATACCATAAATAAAAAATTATCTCCTACATAAAACCCCAAGTCTCTTAGATTGTTGTAAGTATATCTCTTCTTTACACTCTGAACATAATTTATATATTGTTGTATAGAATGATCCATTTCTGTTATCGCTGGAATAAAATCATCCTCAAGTACCATTATATCATAAACAACATCATAACATGTTGGATTACAACATAGCATCCCATATAGACCTTTATATGGTGCCATTTTAAAAATTGAGTTTAATATGTTGTTATATGAGAAATCAACTCATAGGAGTAAAAATCCCACATTACATTAAATTTCATTATGCATGTCCCTAACATATCAACAATTGTCTGAATAGTAATTTCATATTTGACATCAGTTTTGGGGGATATGCCAAACTGAAATTTAATATTGTTCCTAAAGAATGTTGAACACATCTCCAGAATTTAGATATGAACATTAGATCATGACAAAAAATTATAGAAAGTGGAACCCCATACAACCTCACCACCTCCTTTAAATATATCAGGTAAAGTTGTTTGGTAGAGAATCATATGGAATAATGATTAAATGGTTTACTTGGGAGAGTCTATCCATTATAACCCATATCACATTGTTTCCTATATATGTTCTTGGAAATGTATTGATGAAGTATATAGTAATATTATCCCATTTCCATGTTGGTATATGTAGTGTTTTCCATACAAATTTATAAATTTCCTAATTTTTATTCACCTACTAACATAACAACCACATTTTGGTGTAGTCAGAAGTTCCCATTTTCATATTATCACTTCAATAATAATCATAGTGATTTGTGTACATTTTAGTGTTATGAGGATTGTAATGGCCTAATGTTTTATCGAAAGAATACCCTTCTAAAAATTAGGTCCTATATTATTATACCAATAGGAATCACAATGACATTTTATGATACTAAATACTATATGATAATTACACATAATTTTTCCACTTCAATGTTTTGAATTTCAAAAATCTGACATACATGGATGTGATCAGTAATATGTTTATAGTCTGACAGTAAAAACATTATTTTTGTGAATAGTAAGCAACCCTTATGATTAGTATGAATATTTAAATGTCCAAAATAATAGTAACCTTACACATGAATAATTATATAAAATTTATTCATCTTATATGTGATAATTTGACCACAGAATAAGTATTGGTATTTTTGTATACAATAAATAATTAATTATAATTAATTAGATATATTAAATAAAAATATTTTTTTCATAAAATGTGTTCTTAAATTAGAAATAATATGTCTTATTTTTCTAATACAATTTTATAAGACCTTACATAATTTTTGAAATCATTATTAAATCAGTTTCAAAGTTCAAAACTATTTTTTTCATGTAAATTTTGAATTTAATTACGAATATTATTAATCATATATAAAAAATTATTTTTGGTAAATCTAATTCATTTATTTATTCTAAATGTCAAATAATGGTTGTTTTAAATTTTCAGGATTTTTCTAAAATACAAGTTTTTTTTGAATAGTGATAAACTATAATTTACGAAAAAAGATAAACAATATATTTATATAGTCATAGATGATGTTCTGCTGATGTAATACCAATTGGTTAGGGTTCACATGATAAAATTACTATTATTTATCATTAAAGACTCAATATTCTTTTTCTTGTGTAGAAATAATAAACTATTAAATTTTATTTTTAGAAATCCCCCTCCCCTCCCCTATAATAACTACCCTTCACAACCTCATTTCCTCACACCTCTCAAGCTTCAATCCTTTTATAAAATATGACGAGACATATTACCTACACCCTACCATATGTACAAGAGCTACTAGTATAATAAAAATAACATGACTAGATTCCATAATGTGGATCTCAAGGGGAGGATTCAAGAGGTAATTCCTCTCTCTTTATTTCCTTTAAATTAATTTCAATTTCACGTTCATTTTTTAATCTCTCCCCACCTATCATCATAAAAATGGTATGTTAACTCCATTATTATACATATAATACAATTTTATTATACTAATGGTATAATATGTCATCAATAACCTTTCTCCACTTCTTTTTATTTTAAAAAAGGGAACGTTGTTTGTGAGGTGATAATTTATCACCTTCATGAACAACACGTTTTCAATTTTCATTACAACTTACAAATTCGGTCATTAAACCATTTTTATGATCGAACCAGATTATATTTTATGTATTATATCATATTCCATGTTCTTTTACTAACATAGGTTCATATTACTAAATTATTAAATTAAACAAGTTTATTTTTTTCATAAAACCGCCCATGTTAACCCAAAAAATCATCATTTAATTATTATATAATTATTAATCCATATGTTATATAACATAAATCATTAAAATATCATCTAATATTTTTTAAATACAAATAATAACAACAAAATTATGTTCATTATGTTTACCAATGTTCTACATGAACTTCCATTTATGAATACATGTGAACTGCTTAACAAAATCATAAAAACAAACATTCACGAACTATATTTTTAAACTCTAAAACTCATAAAAGGCCAATAAATAACTGAATAAAACCATAATGAACCGTATTATGTAATGAAATCCATTCCATTTCATGGGTTAGTTACGGTCATGTTTTATATTTGTTCATTGTGGAATGCATGATAATGATAACGTTATGATGTGATGTGTGCGCCTAGAATAATATAGCGCAATATGAATTTTTCAATATGACGGGTGCACCCAGAATTAAACAGTGCTTGAATGAATTGGGTAAAGTGATTAATCTCATGATATTAATTGAAATTATTTGTTAAATATATTCTATCATTATCCACATGAATGTGTGGATGTTAACCACTAATACATGATGTTTCATTTTTTATGCATTGCCACATTTCAAATATTTTATTAATGATTCCTCTCATGTTCATGATATTTTTCCAATTTTTTAATATGATCAACCAATGATATATTGTTCGTATATATCTTCCTACTGAGCTTTTATCTCACACCACTTTATGTATATCCTCATGTGTCTCAACATTCTAAGAAGATCTCAAGTGTGAATAAGAATATATAGAAGAAGGAATTAAATAGATGTTTATTCTTGATGTTGTAATTGTTATGTATGATCCTAGTTTTCCCAACACACTAAACCACTGTATCCTCTATGTGTAATACTATTATGTTTTTTATCTTTAATATGAATTAATAGTGATGTATGAAAAGGATGGGTCATTATAGTTGATATCAGATGTATTGTTTAGTTAATTTGGGAAATAGGATTTGTGAACGCTAGAGAAAACATCTAGCATGAGATTAAGTACAAATATGAACACAATAGTCATTAAATACGGATCACATATGTTATTATTTTAGTGAAAATTTTAAAAATGAATATGTTATTCTTGACTTTTTGAAATCTGTTTTGTTCTAACCTTTTCTATTTTTGAAAATTGTGGGAACTTGGAGAAACCAGGAAAACAACTCAGGTGAGGGATAATGAAATGGTTGCCCAAAAAACATCCCCAATGATATCATTATATGGAGATTAATACTTCCTGTATATTCTTATGAAGCTATCTCAGGTTATGAACAATAATCAAAATAATGGAAGAAGTATTCCTTCACCAAAGAGGGTGTAAAAATAAATCAAGTGTTTTATTTGGAAATGACCACCGAAGTTTAGTGGAACTTCTGATCCACTAGTTGTGGAATAGTGGGTCAAATCCATGGAGTAGATCATTTGTGTGCTTCACTATTCTGATATGGATAAGGTTACACTAACCATTTTATCATCTAGATGGAGAGGTCGATCAATAGTGGCATTTAATTAAGAACATCATGATAAGGGAGGAAATTGAAGATATGGAATGGGAAGACTTTAGATCATGTTTGTTATTAAGTATTTTCCATAAACTCTTCTTAAAAATATGGAGATCAAATTCATAGATCATGAAAAAAAGGATGGAGAATCTGTCACTCCCAATGAATCTGATTACACAAGGATTACTAAGTACACTTTGGGTATTGTTATCAATAATGATTCAAAATTGATAGGTTCTTTAGTGGATTAAAAAGACATCATCGAAAGACTCTTGAAATTCAAGACTTTGGTAGCTTTGAATAATTTGTTTGATGTTCTATCAAAGTGGAGATGATTTTTAGATAATGTTCCCATGGATATGAATATAATAAATTAAAGATTAAGTATCAAGCTCAAAGATCTAATGAAAAATGTGGGAAGAAAACTCAACAACACACATGCCAAAAATGTGGGAAGTGTCACCATGGGAAATTCTTCAAAGTGAATGGAAAGTGATTTATTTGTGGGAAATTAGGACACCATGATCATGAGTGTCGAAAAGACATGAAATGAAAGGGTAATGTGGTGGAAGAAAAGAGGGAACTACCCATGTATCAATGCAACAACTATAGGGTGAAAGGGAATGATACAAGCCAGTTCACTAAACCTTGAGTTCTGAAGGGTAATTAGCATAAGAAGCCACTAAATCCAAAGGAACAAGGTAAGGCTTATTCCATTTGTATTAAAAATGTGAAGCAATATAATTAAGTAATAGAAGGTACACTTCAATTTCACTCCATAATGGAAAAAGTCATATTTTATTTTGTTTCTATGCATTCCTTTGTATCTTTAATGTTTTCTATAACTATATAATTGATGCCAGAAAACCTTGAAGTTGAGATATATGTAAAAAATCCAAGTGGTGTAATCATTGCAACCCAAATGTTCGAATCTTATCCTGTTGTTATATGTGGGAATATTCTTCCATTAAATATTGTAATAATTACCTTGGTGGAATTTGATGCTTTAGTGTGAATGGATTGGATCTTGTTATATGGAGAACGTGTCAACTTTCTTTATAAGAAAATTTATTTTCACATTCCAAGAAATCCCATGATCCTCTACAAATTCAATGAATATCATGAATCTCTTTTGAAGAATACTTCTATGGTTTCGGTGTTGATTCCCAATAAATAAGTATGCCATTTCTAAAAGGGTTAGTTAAAGGATATTACCAACCTTATGGGAATTCACATCATGAGTAAATATGGTGATGTTTTTTCTGAAGAGTTTCCTGGAATTCCCCCATATCAAGAGGTAGAGTTATCAATGGATCTCATACCCTGAGCTACACCTATCTCAATGTTCCCTATAGGACGGGTCCTATCGAACTAGAGGAGTTAAAGAAGCAGCTGCAGGAGCATCTGGAGAAAGGGTTAATACACCCTAGAGCATCACCATGGGGTGCACCAGTGCTCTTTGTTAAGAAGAAGGAAGGAAAAATGAAACTGTGTATCAATTATCGAGAACTGAAAAAGATCACAATAAAGAACTTGTATCCTATTTAAAAGATTAAGTAACTTTTCAATCAATTAAGAGGATATCAATACTTCTTAAAGGCGGAACTTCATTCTGGATATGATTAGCTAAAGGTGAAGAAGGATGATATTCAAAAGGCTACCATCCGTACAAGGTTTGAGAACTATGACTTCCTAGTGTTGCCCTTTAGACTTACTAATTACACTTTAATCTTCATGGATATGATGTATAGATTCCTTATGAATTACCTCGACAAGTTTTTTGTAGTGTTTGTTGATAAATATCTCATATATTTCATGATTAAGAGGAACATGAACATCTAAGGCTTTTGTTGTCAACATTGAGAAAGGATAAGTTGTATGTCATGTTCATAAAGTGTGTCTTTTGGATGAAGAAAGTCATGTTCCTGGGACATGTGATCACAAGTAGGGGTATTTTTGTTATATCATAAAAACAAAGGTGATTGAGGAATGACTCAAGCCCTCTAGTGTCACAAAAATCCGTAGTTTTCATGGATTAGTTGGGTACTACAGACGTTTTGTGAAAACTTCTCTTGGATTGTAAATACCACAAACTAAGTTTACCTAGAAATGGGTAAAGTATGTCTGGATAGAAAAATGTGAGGGAAGCTAGAAGGAGTTAAAGAGAAGGTTGGTCGTTGCACCTGTACTCACACTACCGAAAAGTGGAGAATGTTTTGTGATATTCAATGATTCTTTAATGAAAGGTTTGGTTTGTGTTCTAATGAAAAATGATAATGTGATAACCTACTCCTCAAGTTAGTTGAATATCCATGAGCAGAACTACATGAGGCATGATCAAGAGTGGGAAACCATTATTTTTTCATGAAAAATTTGGCGGCCCTACCATTATGATGGGAAGAGTGACATATACACGGACAACAAGATCCTAAATTATATAATCTCATAAAGGATCTCCACAAATTTTAAATGATATAGTTATGTGTAATCAAAGATTATAATTTTTCTATTTACAATCATCCTAGAAAGACGAACAAGGAAGATGATGCTCTATAAAGTAAAGAACCTTCTACTCTTTCAATGATACGGTTGAGAAATACCCAATCTTCTTGAAAATGAAAAAGATGGATTTAGAAATCATACGGGTAGGGGATACATCCTACCTTTCCCAAATTATTTCTCAACAATCCATCCAATATAATTTTAAGGATGAAAAAAGGGATGATGAAGAGATACAAATGTGGGTGAATTAAATAAATGAATTGATGATTCAAGAGTTCTATATCGACGATGATGGTGTGATTCCGTTTGGAACACAGCTTTGTGTGCCTTCATCACCCTGGATAATGAATGAGTAATTGGAAAATAAACATAGGTCTATATTCTCTATCCATATTGGGAGTACCACAATGTACCATGATCTCCAATAAGACATCTGAGGTATAACATGAAGAACGTGACTGTGGAATATATATCAAGGTTGTAGGTATGTTAGCAAGTTAAGGAAGAGCGACAATAATACAAAGGGAAGATGCACCCATTTCCTATACCCAAGTGAAAATTGGAGAAGGACACTATGAAAATTGTCATGTGTCCCCCAAATATTTTGATGTGAAATAATACGATATGGGTTGTGCTTGACCGACTCAACAAGACTTCTTGTTTTCTTGCTGTTTGGAAAGACCTATCACTTGATAAACATGAAAATATATATGTGATGAAAGTGTTCTTAGTTCAAGGAGTTCCACCCTCGATGACTATAATTGTGATCCAAGGTTCACATATAAATTATAGAGGATTGTTAAACATTCTTTGAGTACTAAATGAAATTTCATCACGTCCTATCACCACCAAATTGATTCCAATCAGGAAAGAATATTTAGACACTTCAAGTTTTGCTAGGAGATTTATATCTATATTTCAAAGGTGGATGGGATAAGAATCTCCCATTGGTTGTGGTCTCGATCAATAATAGCTTCAAATCGATTATTTTGATGGATCTGTATAATAATTTGTATGAAAATACATATTGAACTCTATCCTTGTGGGATGAATTTGGATAAAGAAAGCTACTTTGACTTGATATAGTGCATGAGATGACATAGAAGGATCATGTCATCCTGAAAAACATCAATGCTTCTCCGAGTCGTCAAAACAGATATGTTGATAACTGTTGTAGGTACATAGAGATCAACATTGGAGATAAATTCTTCTTTCTAATATCACCATGGAAGAGAGTCATGTTATTTGGAAAGAAAGGGAAGTTAACCCAAGGTACAATTTCCCCTTTGAGATCCTTGACCTCATAAGTGTTGTGGCCAATTAGCGTTCAATTACACCAAAGATGGCTCAATTTCTTGATGTGTTTCATGAATCACTTTTGATGAAGTACATACCAGATCCACCATAAGTACTGAACTCCCCGATTGTAAAGCTGGAAGATGATATCTCTTATGAGGAGAATCCACTGAAGATTTTGGACTGAAGAGATAAGGTTCTATGCCATAAGTCAACCCACATTTTCAAAGTGTTTTGGAGGATCCATACATTAGAAGAAGCTACTTGGGATCCAGAAGAGGTGATGAAGGAGAGGTACTCTCACCTGTTAATGTATAATGAAATTTTGAGGGCGAACTTTCATATGGGGGAATAAATATAATGACCCAAAGTTTTAAAAATTGAATAATATTCATATATTTATTCATTATATTAAACTCTTGTTAGGAAGAACAATGAAATATAATGATACTAAATACTATATGATTATTAAACATACTTTTTCAACTTCTATTTTTTGAATTTTGAAAATCTCACATAGATAGTTGTGATCGGTATGATGTTTGGAATCCAATAGTAAAAACCTATTTTTTGTTGAACAGTAACCTACCATTATGAATTGTATGACTAATAAATCATCCAATATAATAGTAACCTTACCCATTAATAATTAAATAAATTTTTTGCATCTTATACGTTAAAACCTGACCATAGTAAAAGTATTGATATTTTTGTTAGTCATAAAAAAATATTTATAATTAAATTATTAATTTAAAATAATTTTTTTCATAAAATGTTTTCATAAATAAATAATTACATGTCTTCTAGTATTAAGATAATTTTATATGACTTTACATACTTTTTTAACGTATTACAAAATCAGTTTTACTTTTGAAAACTGTACGTTTTCCGTGAATTATGATTTTAATTAAAAATTAAATAAATCATATTTATAAAACTATTATTGAAAAAATGGAATTTATTTTTGGATTTTAAATGTAGAAAAATGGTTGGGGTGAATTTCTCATATTTTTCTGAAATACATTAATTATGGATGAATAGTGAAAACCCATTATTTACAAAATAAGCTAAATAAGCTAATTACCGAGTCAGGAATGATGTTCTACTGATGTAATCTCAATTGGTTCATGTTCACATGATAAAATTTCAATTCTTGGTCATATAAAACTCACAATTCCTTGTCTTTTGTGGAAATAATAATCTAAAGAAATTTATATTGGGAAATTTCATCTCCCCTTCACTATAAATGCCACCATTCACACCTTCATTTTATCACAGTACTCAAGATTCAATAGTTATCTAAACTCTACCCAATAATATTCTCTATCCCATACAACATTTATAGGATCTTCGTTTATTATAAAAAGATGAATCCTAGCTTCTTTAAGGAGGATCTCAAGAGGAGGATTCAAGAGGTAACTTCTCTCTCCCTTTTTCCTTTAAATTCCTTTAAATTATAGTACATTTCCTAATCTATCCCCACCCATATTCATCAACATGGTATGTTAAATATAGTATTAAAAATATTCTGTATCATTATGATACTAATGATATATTATATTATCCAACACCATTCTCATCTTCTTTGTATTAAATAAAAGAGAACGTCGTTCGTATGGTGTAAATTTATCTTCTTCAAGAACAACATATTTTCTATTTCATTTAAATCTTTTAGATCTGTTCATTAAACAATTTCTATAGTTGAAGAAGATTATAATATATGTATTATATCCTATTTCGTGTTATTTTAATTACTTAGGTACATATTAATAAATTATTAAACAAAATAAATTTGTTGTTGTCAAAAAAACCTCCAAATTAACCCAAACAGGCATCATTAATTCTTATATAATGATTCATCCACATTGTATATAATATAATTCATCATAAAAAAATTTAAACTTCTGTTATATCATTAAAAAAATGAAATATTAGTTTTTTATATTTACCAATGTTCTATATGAATTCCATTTACTAATACATGTGAATCACTCAACAAAACCATAAAAATGAACATTCCCTAATTAATGTTTTATACTCTATAACTCATAAAAAGTCCAATAAAATTACTTAATGATACCATAATAAACCATATTAATGTATAAAATGTTATTTAATTTTTAATTAAATAATATAAGGTCGTTATACAGGGAATTAAAGCGATAAAGGTATTCAGATACGAGGTAAGGGGAGAATCTTGAACCAAACTTTCTTTTTTCATATTCTACATCTTTCACTCGGTATTTAGCATGGTAAATCGTTAAAAAATATTTTTTCCTAATTATGATTCCATTTCTAGGATATAAATGTTTTATACATATGATTATGTAAAAAAAATTATTCCAAATTAACTATTCTTTCAAAAACACACCTATTACTTCTCACTCAAGGTTGATGGTTATTGTATCAAGAATGTCATTCCAACTTTTTTTAGGGAACCCAATGTTTATAAATGTGTTATTATGAGATGAATCCCATTATATTACATGGGTTAGTTATGTTCATTGTTTTATATATTTTATGTTTCATGCATGATAATGATAATGTTATGATGTGATGGGTGTGCTCGAAATTATACAGCGCTCTAATGCATTGGGTAATGTGATGAAACACATGAGGTTAAGTGAAATGATGTGTCAAGAATATGGTATCTTAGTTCACAAAAAATGTGTTCTAGTAAACCCCTAATTAATTATATTTATTTTTCTTTTTTTCATTGTGTAACCCCTTAGGGATTCATAGTATGTTATCTCTATAATGTAATTCAATAGCTTGCGTTACACGCAACACTGCATTAGAGAGCACCGCAACATACAGAAGCATCCATTCAAAATTATTTATGAATATTATTAACTGAATATTGAATTTTATATAATACATATAATTTTAATATCCATATTACGTTTTTCAAAAACATAATATAAGAAAAAAAAATCAATTTTCAGATAAAAGATTAATTTTAACAAAAATAAAATATTACCACCTTTTCATGGTGAAACATTTTTGAATCATATATTTGAAACCTTTTTATATTTAATTTGACAAAATAAAGTTATTATTTAGAATAGGAAAAAAAATTTGTCTATTTTTTGGTGTTTTTCTAATAACTTTGATATTTTGATTAATAGTGAAAAAAACTAAATTTTAATTAAATTCAAAATTTTTAATTGAAATAATTTATAGTGTTAAATTATTAATTTTAGTGGTTTTAGAGTATCATTAGATTATATTTTTATCATTTAATATATTTTAGGTCATTGGATGCAATTTCACATTTAAATTGTACAAAAACACATGCCAATCTTTTGATAGTTTTTAGTTCTTAAAAACCCTTTTTCTGGCTTTGACAACTAGAATTAAATTAAAAATAATTAATGCAACTTGTATGATTTTAATTTGGAAAAATTGACCTCATTTTTTAATTTGGAATATATAAATTTTCTTTTGGGGAAATTTTTATTTTTTTCTGAAAACATTCATTTTTTGATAAATAGGGGAAAACACTACGTTGTAGAAAAAAACCAACTTTTTCTTTTAAATAATTATTTAAATATTTATATTAAAGTAAAAATAGATAAGTAATACATATATTAGTCCACTGTATGTTATTTGATTAATTTTATAATATCATTCGATATATAAAATTTTATTGAACTATTTTAACATCATTTTACCCACCTTATAGGAACAGTGCTAAATTTGCATAAAAATAATTTTTATTATTCTATGAATTAAATTTAAATAATTATAGAGACACATTTGACCTAAATATTTGAAATTTGGTTAAATAGGATGAAAAAAATGTTTTCTTATTAGTAACCTTGGAATTTTATTTACTACGGTAATAAGAAAATAATATAATTAAATGTAAAAATATTAATAATATTACCCCAAAACAATTTCTAATTCTATCGAAAAAGCGTATTTCGACCAAAATCAACCATAAGACAAAACTGTTATCCTTTTTATACATTTGGGTAAAATTAAAACAGTTAATATATTTTATATTATGAAGAGTTGAAATAGTGAAATTAAATGTTTATTAACTAAACCATTTTTAATATAGAGTTATATATAAGATAAATTAAAATATAAGTTTTCATTAGAATGTTAAAAATATTTCAATCATCATGGTAATTTATTTATAAATTTTAGAAATTATATAATTAAATTTATTTATTTCACAATGATCATTCAGTAATTACCTTATTAATGAATGATTAAAATAAATAATATTATAAATTTCAAAATAAATGTAAATTAAGACTTTTGATGCCATAAAAAATTCTATAGGTGAATATGGTATATTAGGTATTATTTAATTTATTTGTATTGAAGACATAAAGTGGTTATGACTTTAAAAAAATGAATTACTAAATAGTGTCAAAACTAACATAAATGAGTCTTGAAAACATATACTATTTAATTAAATAATATAAAAATCATAAAAATATATACTTCTACCAAACGACATAGATAAGGTTAAATATTTCATTAAATAACCACTTGAGGTTCTTTTGGAATTTTATTGTATGTTTATTAACCATGTAATATAAAAATACATGATTACATAGTAATTGTTAAACTATTTAACGAAGAGATAAATTAAAAATATAATGTTAATATGGTGAGATAAAAAATTATAAAACATATTCTTTGAGGTAATTTCAACCAATATTCACCTTATACTTGAAATAAATTTTTTTATCCATTATAAAATGGAATATGATTTTATAATAAAATAATACTTCATGTTTTACCTAAAGTGACCCTTACCTCTATTGTAAAAGGGTATTACCCCTTCTCTTAACTTCACACCTAAAAACCCATTTTTATCGTCCAACCCCTACTATAATATATTCCCAAGTAACCTCAATTAATCATATAGGTCTTACATTGATAATAAATCTAAACTAAGGAGCCCTTTTGATCATATCTAAAGAAATACCTGAAGAAGTGGAAATTATTTCATCACCTATTTCAAAGTTCTTTTCATATTCAACTTCGACTTTAATTGTTATTTAAATAATAAAATAATAAGTCTGGTACCTCATACATACTAATATGTAATTATAAATAGGGTAAAACCATATTCATTATTCTGTCCATCCTAATAATTACAAAGTCACCACACATGCGTACATACGGCTTACCACCTCCACAGCGTGGGGTAGATTATTATTCAACACAAAATTATTTGGATGGGTATAATAATGAGTATAATTAATTTAAATATTTAATTTAACATGGATATTATTCTGTATATATAATATACCATCCAATTTGACAGTTTTTTACAATTGAAATAATGATATTGTCGCTCATTTGTACTATCGACCTACTGTCTCCACTATGCGATGAGATTCATTTTCAACGATCACCATTCAGAAATTGCTATATATATATATACCTTGATTTTGAGAAATATGAAAAAATATTGTTACTGGAAAAATATATATTTATGCTGATAAATATATCTCTTTTACTTACATTCATACAATACGATAAAAAAACATAAACAACGTTCATGCGTACGTACAAACTACCGTCTCCACGAATAGTGTTTCCATTTCATATATCAATCTAATATACATATTTTTATTCTGATTATATATGACAAATAATTATTTTATATTATGGAATCAATTATATCATGATATAAGAGATATGATCAAGAATAACAAGTTAAAACATGTATGATAAAAAATTGATTATTACCCGAAATGTTATATTTAACATAGAAATTATTATTAAATTTGTAGTATAAAACCATAAATGAATCAAGTAGGATATCATAAATATGAATATGGTTATGGTATAATTTAATAACTTACTATGGTCATTATATATGAGGTTAAATATACACTAAACTAAAGGAAAATACAATGTAGCTGTTAATTCCTCAATGTCATTATTATCCGAGATTCTTTATGTGTTAGTTTTTACTCATAAATATTTATTATACATGTCAATGAATCATGAAATTGTTTTCAAAAGAGTTATTTTTATTGAAATATCTAAATAAAACATCATTTTAAATGGGTTAAATATTTATTCTTCTAAATCATTCTCATTAATGTCCATGTTTTTAAATTGGGTTAAATGATTTATTTATCTGGACATGACTATTTTAAAATTTAATTTCATTTCAAAATATTCAAAGTGATATGAGACTCTTTGATTAAAAAAACAATTTTGAATGTCTTAATTTATAACATTATTTCATTAAAATGATTTCACTAAATTGGGTTTTTCACTCAAAGAGTTTTACTGATCATTTTCAACTATGTCAAACATCATTCACTGGATATTACACTTGATTGAGGTTGATTTATTATAATAAATTCTTACATATTATATTGAATGAGTTATGATATATTTATTGTAGATGTTCTATTTTTTTTACCATTCATGGTTTATGGTTAATGGTTTGACACTTCGTATGCTATTTTTAATACGAATATTTATTTTGTGTTTCAATATTTCGATATAAAGAATGAATTGGACTTAGTAAGTGACTGGTGGGGCCAGCTATACCCCCTAGATGCATCCGTAGGTCTAATGATACAAATTAGTGTCTTGGAATAACGCAATGACAGGAATTTTATTTGTATTCATATCATGAGGCCTTAACTATGTCGATATGATGTACAGAATTATGTATTCCCTCATTATGAAATTAGTTTTTAGATGATATAATTAGACTTGTAGAATATACATGTACATGATTATATGGTAATCATTTATTTATTTCTTCCATTTTATATTAATTTTCATTTTTAAAATGTTGTTTATTTATTACACATCTTTCCTTAAAAGATTATAGCTTCCATTAAATAATTTACCATTAATGGGCATCTGGGATTACCCATTTCTTATGTTTTGTTTTCCCTGGATTCCAAGAAGTGTATTATGATTGATATGATGGTTTAATCTAGTGGAATAAGGGATTTCATAAAGGATTATTTATGTTTTGTTTTATGTTTAAATGTTTAACACAATTTTCATGTACGAAATCTATTTCCTAATATTATTAAACTGATCGGTCATTCAGGATTTGATTCCATGTAATCATGACAATGTATTAAAATAATGCACCTACTCTAGGCTACTAGGGTTGGAGCGTTACCCATTTCCACATTTCAAGTATTTTGTTAATGATTAATCTCATGTTCATGATCTTTTCCCTATGTTATGATTAGTTTTACCCCATGTTATATTTTTCATATATATCCTCTTATTAGGATTTTAGTTAACCCCTTTTAATGTATATCCTTAGGATGCTACATGTACTAAGGATAGGTCAAGTGTCCAAAAGAAGATAGAGAAGAAGTAATTAAATAAATGTTTTTTTATTGATGTTGTAATTGTTATGTATGGTCCTAGTTTTCCCAATAAACCAATCTATTGGACCCTATATGTGTAATACAAATGTGTAGTTTATTATTAAAATGATGTAATAGTTATGTAATAAAAGGCTTGGTCTCTATAAGGATATATAATGAATATAGTGTTTTGATCTCCGTTAATCATATCCAGATTTTTCTCCATGATAGATGGCACACATAGCCTTGTATGAAATTTTAATACACCATGATGATCAATATTGAACTAAATGATCTATGAATTCTTCATAACCTAAATAATCTATTGTATCAAAGTATATAATCATTTATCTATCTTCATGTTCTCTTATATAGATTCTTGATAACTCATTTGTGAGAGGGTGGATGATGCCTCTTGACTTATGATTCTCATGTCAAATTTTACTAGGTACTTGATCAATAGTTCTCCTTAAATCATCCTCAATTACAGTACAATAGTGTTTGCATAATTAATGATTCAGTGAAATTTTTTTTTCCTTTTGGGTGATAATTATTTGAATAGCGTTGTCTTAATTAATTTCCAACAACCTTATTTGTCTTAGGATTAAAATCATTTCATGAAAATATACTTCAAAAATCGTTGTTATGTGTATAATCAAATTTCTAACTATAAAAATAGTGCCTCCATATTATCACAAAAAAATAACTATAACCAACTCTAGGTCAGGTATTGGATCATTACTCTCATGAGGATTTAACTATCATGATTCAAAAGTAATATCCTTGAAATTATACATGAGTACTCTCGCATGAACATTCATAGATGCATCACTATTAATAAATAATTATTTTTCTATACATGGTAGATTTATCCTTGGTGAATTAACTAATTTCTCAGTCATTTCATAGAATCGTTTTTATGTATTTTGGGTTTAGCTTAGTGGTAATTACTATGTGATAAAACCTGAAAAATGTGGGTTCAAACCCCATTGGACATTGGTACAATAGTAGTATTTGTAGTGGTACAAAACTATTGACGGCACTGTATTGATGACTGGCACTATAGCTGCAGCAGGACACAGTAGCCGCAGAAGGTACTATAGTAGGAGGGTACAATAGAACTATTATTTACATAATGGCCCTAGGGCCAAAAAATTGGGTATATGGTCATGTAATGGGCTATATGCCCACTAGGACTTCAGTCTATGTAATGGGTCTTCCACCACCCATTTTAAAGAGTTCATTGCTTTTCTTTATAATAAAATGAGTCTTCGGCCTCAACATTAGAAAAAATTGAAATCCTTCTTTTCATAACTATTCCATATTAACTTATAACCTTTTCACGTGTCCCATTCAATGAATTAGAATGTCCATATTTTTTTCAAAACCTCCTAATATATCCTAATAATCCATGGAAACTATAAATCTCAGTTACCATATTAGGATGAGTCCACTCCTCTATAGAATATGTTTTTATAGGTTTAACCGGTATTACTTCATTGATTGTAATGTTTCCACAGAATGCATCTTATTAAATCAAAAACATAGATTTATGGTTTTTGCTAAAAATATTCACCATTCTTAAGGTTTTCAAAATAACCATTACATTATCCTCATACTCCTCACAACAGTTATAAAATATTACTATATCCAAAATAAAAACAACCATTTTTTAAACATATTATGTAAATACTAAATTTATCAAAAAAAAATATAGAAGTAGTAATAGTCAATTTGAAGGGATTAAAAAATAATAGAATTCTCATATCATTTTAAGAAGTTAGTCTTTGTAATATCTTTATATTTCACCTCAATTTTTTATAACCATATTTGATGTCAATAATGGAGAAAAATTGATACCCATGAAGTTGGTCAAATAAATCACCATAACATTAGATGGGAGAATAATTATTCATTTAGATCCAATTAAGTTCTCTATAATGAAAGCATTGAAACATTAATAAACACTTCTTCATCACAAAGAGGATATGTGAACCCTAGGGGACACATGATCAGATAAATACCGTAACCAAAATATCATGAAGTTGTTAATTTAATTAATATATTTTTTTACTTATTTTAAATATATAGACTTTAAAATGTATTAGATCCAAGAATGAGTTCAACAGGAAACTACATCTTTTTTTATTGGTGTTCCAGTTATATCATTATGAAATAAATAAATTTAATCAATAATGATGGGGTCATTTTCTAAATTCATACATTCATTTAATTCACCCTCCTCATTATATAACTATATAATAATGGTTATGGGATGTACTTTTAGACAATTATCATGTAAGGATATCGATCCGTTGAATATTATTTGAGGTATTCTATTCTAGATTTATGAAATTTCAGTTTTTATGAAGTTTATCTTAGCATTATTGTTTGATGACTACCAATAAATTACTAGTATATTGTTTAATTTGACCATGGGAATGAATACTATATTTTAGATTACATCGTAATTCCCAAAGATAATACTATAGTTTCTAAACACTTTAGATGATATTATAATCTATCCCCCATATGTCCTGACAAATAAATCTAATTATTACAGTTCATGGACTAATTTTAAACTATTTTCAATCCAATATGATATAATGGAATGTGTTGAATTAAAATCAAACAATTTTCATTATATCTTTTAGATAATAACAAGTGTACCTTAAACCATATCATTTAGAGCCTCTAATTAACCTATAGTGAAGAATAATTATCTACCATTCTCACTTTTCCTATCTCGGGTTTGATGGTGGTTCCCCACTGCTATATTCTGATTTAAAAATTGAATAGAAATATTTCCTAGTTTTCCCAACTTGATGAATTGAATTTCTAACTAGTGTTATACCATATTAATTTTTTTAATATTAATAATTTTATATTTCAACTCATTAAGTATGTTTTGAGTTAAATAACCATATCTTCCATAATATAATTTCTTCATGCTCTAAAAAAATAGATCCTAAACTTATTTTTCAAAGAATTTATTGAATGTGGGACATTATTAAATGCTTTCATACTTTTCCATAATATAAATTCTACCATGAGTTTGGATCAATTATCTCCTCTTTTTATTCAGTCCATATAGACACTACATCTTTCCAAACTCCAATTCAACAATGATATCACTCCATTCTAACTCTTCATTACTTTCAAAATTTCAACATGATAGATTTTTTCACATATGTGGTCTCATTCCCCCAAATAATTTTCCAACTTTTCCCCTATGATCCTAAAAAAGATAGTGGTGTATTGGGAGGGTCATGTAAATTTCACCTCATTGAGTCACATTGATTAATATTTGTTCTTCTATAGGTAATGGAATTATATATCCTTTTTTTATATTGAATGGGTAAAATATTTACTAAAATATCATTTACTGTACTAACCACACTCATTAGAAAAAATATCCCTTATTGGATTCATGTTTTTTATCAATTTCTACCACAGATAAAATTATCTATATAAGATATAAATTACAATGGTTACATTCTATTCTATTGAATAATGCATTAGAAAAAATGAAATTTTATATAGATCTTATCAATTATCTAGAAATTAATGGGTCATTATATCCAATAAATTAATGTGTTCATTTATTCATAATAGAATCAATGGATAGTAGTTCCCTTCAAGTTTAATATGTTCTCATGACATGATTCATGTTATTTTTTGTAATTCCAATTAATTTATTCATCATCCTCATGAAGTTTTACATTATAAATTCCAGTATAATTTTTTCAGTTCTTCATCCATTACACTCATCATTTAAGTGGTTCCTATTATTTATTTTCTTTTTTCTATAATTATAAAAACATAATGCAAAACATATAAAATTTATGAATATTATAATTCTAAAGGGATTTTAAATATAAAATCTTAATTGTTCAATATGTCATTAATCTTATTAAATTACAATATAATTATATATATATATATTTCATAGTTGTTCATAAAATGATTATGATGAACAAAAAATATTCTTGAGAGTGATAAACTAGATGAAAAAGAAGGCCTATTTTCATGCACAACATAACATTTGATTGTAGATAAATGATTTGTTTTCCGTAGTCATTACTAGTTACATTCGATCCAAATCCACATCCACCTATATTATTCAAACTAGGATGTATTTTTTTACAAATCTTTAACATCGTACTTAACAAAATAACTAGATGTTTTCTTATATTTGGAAGTTTAATTAGGGTTCTTCATATCATTTTAAAATCCCAATATTTAAAAATGATTCAACCATCATTTGATTCCAACTGTGGCATCATACCTTTTTATTACACAAATATAAATTACACAAGATAAAAAAGATGATATTTTAATGTTTAGTTTCACTGAAATTATTTACATAGTAAATGTAAAAAATTATCCTTATAAAACCACATGAAATACACATTAATGGGTTTAATTGAGGATAATTTTATTACATATCATATCTTGGAAACATACATCAATTGAAAAGGGTGACCATAAAGCCTAGTATGGAAATAAGAAAGAGAGAGATATACCATGTGATCTAGAGACATATCAAACATAAATAATACATAATGATAAGGAATGATAAAGATTCAAAATATAATAATAAGAACATGAATCATAACATGGAAATGTTTTTACAAAATTTAAATAATAAAGTCATAAGAATATCTCCATGTTTTGACACCGAAGTCTCGTAAATGAATATTACCAAGGTTACTCACCAAGGTATCAAATAAATGTCATCTCAAGAGATTAAATTATATAGAAAAATTATTGGAGTGATATTAGGGAAAAAACATGTTTATTAATCTCAATTTTTCATCAATGATAGAAAAAAATCATTTCATAAACAACCCATGGAGAGTAATAAATGGGTTTCTTATCAAAATCATGGTTTGGAATAATTTTTTAATACATGATCATTATATCATTTTCAAACCATGAAAGTAAATTTGAGTTTAATATATGTAAATACCTTAATTAAAAATTATTTTTTACTTTTTTAATGACCCTTTAATATAAATTAGGTTTGGTTATTCAAATAAATTTGTAAATTATATTGGTTGTATTAAATTGAAAACTTTGTGATGTAAATTCAGCAACATAAAGGGTATACAATACAGTTTCAGAAAAGGGTAAAATTGGAGGTGAAAAGGGTATAAAATTGATAAATAATAATTTAGAAGTATTTTTATCATTAAATGGTATTAAAAAAGAGTAAACATAACATTTAGAATACATATTCAATAATAGGGTTTTGAAATTAAGATACATAAAGGATACTTCCCATACCATGAAGAGTTGTTCTAAAAATGTGAGGATGGATCCTTGTAGGCATAGGGAAACCCTATAGTGACACCTTAAGAGAAATAATCACTTGAATATATTAGATGAATGATTATGAGTGAAAGGGATAAATGAAATGGGTCAATATTTACTGAAATAGTTGAGTAATTGATTACTAATTTGTCAATATGTGTCTTGGAAGACTAGGTTGTGAAAAATAAAAAGAAAAATTATTTAACCATGGTGTTTTTTTTGTATTTAGAAATTTGGGTTAAATTTTATGATATTGTAATTCAAAAAAACTAAAAAAAATTTAAACTATTTTTGGAATGGAAAAGTAATGATTCCACAAACAACGATATTAAAAAACAAAATTTATTTTTTAGATTGTGAAATTTCACATATAATCATAAATAAGTATTAAAATGAATTAAAATAAATAATATTAATAATATTTACTATTTTTGGTCTTTAAAGGTATTTATATATTTATTATATCATTATGAATGTGTTATGAAGTCAAAAAATATAATGAAAACTGAAATCTATATTTAATTATTCATGAAAAAATAATTTCTTTAGTAAAATATCAGAAATTGACCATAAAAAATTTATTTGACTTCATTATTTAAAAAATAATATTTATTTAATCTATATAATTTTTTAATTGTGGAATATTATATTTTAAATATAAGAATCATTATTTGTTGAAAATAGATGTTTTTACGACACATTCAAATTCTTGAAACAAAATAAAATTTCATATGACATTATAAATTTATTTTATAACCCTTATTTTAATAAAAGTGTATTAAAAACTATATTAAAATATTATTTAGAATAAATTGATGTATTATTATAATTTATAACCCTCTAAAATATAATTCTGTTATATTCCAATCTGGAAATAAATTTATCCACGTCATCTAAATTAGAGAAATATTTTATTAAAAAACTATTCTTAAATGGAATATGTAGGATAATAAAATTATTTATAAAATGAAAAATACATTATAAGTTACAGAGTCCTAAAAAAGTAACCCCTTTTTTCACCCACATATTATATTAGAGTAGAGATTTATAATGGTCTTTGTTTTATAGGGTTGATCATCTAATATCGAACAATTGGTAATCTAACATAACATGAACATAACATATAGGATATTTCCTTCAAACATTGATTCTTGATGCTCGACTTGGTATTGGTCAAGGGAGAACCCAATGATGTAACCTCCCTTCCATGTTCAGTAAAATGGGATCAAATGGAAGTAGTCTACTAGTTGATTCCATTGATTTATTAATCCTATATCAATTATCCTTTGTCATTACTAATTATAAACACTTATTGTAATGTTAAAACTTTCAAAAAAGGGTATAGTTTCCAATGATCATATTGACCATTGGTAATATTCTTAAATGTTCATATTGACCAATTCTCAAATTTTACTAATGGCCATATAATGGTAAAATCCCAATGGTCACATATCCTTTAAATATCATATAATTACAACTTCATCATTTCACTAAAAATTCACTAAAATTTTCACTATAGTTATATTTTCATTTACTGATATGTTGACGTTTTTAATAATATCTTCTTTTATTTCAATAAAATTTTCAGGGGTAGAGATTTTATTAGTTAGGAGAAATACCCATTTTTCCATTTTAGTTTTTCCTATTTTATATTATTTATCTAGTTTTAATATTTGGGGTTTTAATTTGTTTTATAGGTGACTAATGTAATTAAATTTCTAAATAAGTTAATTTATTTTCTTTTCTATTTAGTTTTTTACATGCCTAATTTTATATAATATGTAAAAAAATTATTGTGGAAAAAATATCATTAAAAAGGTATGGGTTGTCACATGGTCTCATAAAAATCTTTTAGGGGAAAATATTACCTAATTCTAGACACTTGTATATATCTAAAATATATTCATGAATCCCTTTTAAATACCAAACATGGAACTAGTCACCATTTTATATTAATAAAACATCATAGGCATTTCTTGTTGGGAATTCATTTATATAAATCTAATGTTCACTATCAATTGAACCATACGTATGTATTAGAGGCTCTCCATCCTTTTGCATTAATTATTTTGTGATGTTGGTTTTATGCCATATAGTTAGGCTCTCTTGACTTTATCATCATCAAGAGAGATATTAGTTCTTTTCATATTTGGATCCGGCTTATGAGAGGTGATTTATATGTATCATTGTGATAGGAATCCAAACCCAAATTGTTTAGTGCTACTTAATGGGAGACATGATACATTGTAAGGGCATGTGACAATGACAATAACATGTAGTTAAATGTTATTTCATTAAAATTTCTTGGATGAAGTTCACTAAGAAACGGATGTTGTTGAAATTATTCCAAATAATACTGAGATACCTTTTTGGGATATAGCCTCCCATGGTAGGTTATTAGATATTACAATGAATATGTTTGAATAATGAAAATGACTGAGGAACATGAAATGAATATGGCGCAATGAGATGGATATTACCATACTATGAATATATCTTATAAAATATAAGGGAGAGTTTGGGGTTTTGGGTTTGAACTTCAAGGATGCTTCCCGCATATCATGTTTATATAGGAATCAAATAATTTGTAGTATTTTTTATCATTCTGATTATGTGATCATCAAGGACCTCTAATCAAACATGAGTCACTCTTGTCCTAAACAACATGTGGTAGTGGAAGATTTTGAAATATGGCCAAACTCATTCATTTTCAAGTGGAAAATGGGGAGGTATGGAATTAATTGGTATTTACCCAAAGAAAGGATATGGGATTATAGTAGGAAGGATGTCCGTATTTATTATATTTAAAAAAGTGAATTAGTGGGATAATGTGACATTAGTGAAAATAAGGGGATCTTTTTCATCTCATTTAATTTATATTATAGGAAATAAATATCGCAACTCAGGATGATAATATATCTACCACCATCTCTAAGGATAGGATCCATATTTCCATTAATATTTATGATTGGAAACATCCTATGGATCCCACATACCTAGGAAGATAAATGTGGAACATCCATTACAACATTAATGTAAGAATTGTAGGGAAGGATAGTGTGGACTGAGTTGGGTTTATACATATTTGGATGCATTGGACGAGGACATGGCATATTACCCAAATAGAGAAAGGTCTAGGAATAATGGGTTACCCATCATTGGATATTTGAAAATAGGTTTTTATAGTTCTTCTCTCATTCTATACATATCATAGATGACTTTGGCTACACCCAGGTCAAATCTAGGTGAGCTGGGATGATTCTTCAATTATCATTTACATGGGTGAATTTATAGGTAAGTTTTATAAGTAACACATTTGATTAGTTTAATGATGAAAAACCTAGGTTTACAATCATTCTAGAGACCTCTATTTGAACACCTACAGTTTCATTAGGTTCTCAAGAAATATTCTCAAGAATTTATTACTATTGGTAAGGCGAATCCACCATATTAATTATTAACTATGAGTAAGTGGATCCTCACATATAACATTTTTGTTTTAGACCCTAAAGTAACTCTAATTTCATGTCTCTATGAAATTTTATCTTTTTAATATTATTGAAATATGTATAATTTTTTATTAATTGGTTAATGGACTAGAGAAACCATAGCATCAATCCTTCTTCATGTAATCCATTTATATATATATGGATTCCAAGGATACTATTTATAGGAAATATTGGGAACATTGGTGTAGGTGGTCATTCACATTGATAACTCTCATTGGCCTCTCGTTTTTGTCATTGTACATGTGTCACCTATGTGAGGGGTTTTCCCTGCATGTTAGACTACCTAGGTTTGACTTGTGTGAGATTCAGTTGGAGGAACAAATGTGAAACTGATTTTTTGGTCTTTCATGACTATTCATCCAATCTAAACTTAATAAATTACTTATAAATTGTTTTAATCATCTTGTGAAAATATAGTACCAAAAAATAAAACTCTCAAGATTAGATTTAAATGGAAGAGGAGGATCCAATACGGAGGTTTAGAGAGACATAGACAATGATGAATCCTTTATTCATTATCATTTCCATGTTGGAATAAAATCATTCCTGGGATTAGAAAAAATTATGCCTTTCGTATCTTAAAAATGTGAGTGGAAAGGATAGGCCACGTATGATGGTTTCCTTAATGAACAACACAGGTTGGTCATGTTGGAAAATATTACATGTTGGTCATACATAGAAACCGTCCAGGTGACTACTCATATTTAAATATAATTTCATTACCTGTTCCCCCATCCCCGTCAATTTCTATGATTGGTTTCCCGCGATTGTATCATCATGAAATTCACCCAAGAAATTATTTTCACACACATTCACCTTGAATACTAATTATATTCCTTATCTTTCATGAGAATAGATCACATTGTGACTTTAGTGTGGTTCCTCTTTCTAGTCACCTTTGAAAAGTGATCTGAGTGCGGTCACCTGGGTAATGTAACAATTTGGATGATAATTTTTGAAAAGTTACTTCAATGAGGTCACTTTGGTGAAATGGCCTACATTTTTTTAAATGGGAGAGTGACCATCATGAGGTCAGTTAGGGGAAGTGACTACCATAATATCACTTTTCCATGTGACCTTAGTGAGGCCACATGGGAGAGTGACAAAAAGGGGTCACATTTGTGAATTGATCTTTTTGAGGTCCTTCCATACCAATTTTTTATATAATATACCTATATAAGATATTTATTTTGTTGAAAATATTGTTGTTTATAAGTATATTTCAAATGTATACCCAAATGTTTTTGAGTTTATGAAGGATAATCTATTTCATGCATCCACACAATGTTTGTCATTATTTAGATGGATTATTTTAAAGCACATTACTCCACTATTATAGATCTAGTGATGCATCTCATGTACAACCATGATGAATATCATCAATATAAAATATTACCACTTTATGACCATTGATATTTTGGATATGTACTCAATATCCATGAAAAAAAAAATTATTTCACACATTCATAGTTCCAAGGTTACAAGAATTTTACCTCTACAAACATCTCACCAATAGGGACATTCATCAATGAGGGAATATTATCCTCCATAAATTTCTTGCATTATAGTAGCTATTATATAGATCAAAAGCCTCACATTTTGGGATAAATAACATGATACTATTAAATTTTCTTCTATCATTCCAAGACAGATCAATTAAAAGGCCTGAAAGATGAATTGTTACTTCTGTAATGGAAGAGGTATCAAACTAGAGTTCATTTGGGTGTACTAGGTGTGAAATATTTATGCAGATTTGAAAGATGAATTAATAGTGGTCTTTATTTATGAGGATATAATGTTTTCATATATATATATATAGCTGTGTGTGTGTGTGTGTGTGTCTGTGTCTGTGTGCGTGTGTGCATGTATGAGAACCCATGCATCATTCCCTAGATTCTTAGATGATAGATCCCAAAAATAAATATCTTCCATCTTAAACATTGAATTCAATATCAGTTAATGGGATGTCAATAAGATATTAAGAGAGTCCATCCTCAAATATATGTATGAGTAATTCATCCAATGAAAATGATGTGGTGTTATTATGATAAAAAACATGTTTTTTCATGATATATATTGCTTTTGTCCTGGTATGTTTGACTGTAAGACCCTAACTCAGGGGGTGATTTCCACTCTGAGGCATGAGTAGAGGTTTTTATGGATCCAAATGGTGGTCCTAGTTTCTAGTGTCCAAATTTATGTCCACCATTGGAAAATCATGGAATCCCTAGTACGTTGTTTCCAACACAGGGGTAGGGCCTATATGATTAATAAAGGGAAAAATTCATGTTTGACGTCCATTCCAAACCCCACCTCACCTGGTTTCATGAAATATTATTGAGTGTCTACATTCAGATGGTCTGGGAAACTAGTGGTGGTGTGAGACCAAAGACATTCATAATAGAATACAGGTTGTCTGAATTTTATAATGTGGGGGTTTTAGACCTTATCTTAGTAATGAATAACATGTGCTTATTTTTTGTGTATATGAGAAAGTACCCCTTTATGATTTTATTTAAAGATAAATTTTTATTGGGATTGATCATAACACATATCAATTCATATTATATAATGATATAATTTCATGTTCATATAGGATATTAGTTGTAATTAATCAAAATTGTCTCTGGATTCCAACATAATTAGTGATTTACATAGAAGCATTGAAGAACATAAACCTATAAGGGGATTTAATTTCTTCACATATGGGAATACACTTACTGGAACATTTACCAAAAATGGGGTTAATAATGAAAATATATGTCCATATAATATATCATATACAGATGGTGTGATGAGAACCTAGATTAATATTGTGGTCATTTTCTAAGATCACGCACCAGAAATATTTTCACACCAACTTATGTGACTGAAACAACCAATAATATCCTCTATTGATCATATATTATTAAAGAATCACCAAAATGTGTCTCAATATATCTTGTTCTTCAAGGGTCGAGAGTTTTCTAAATAAATAATCAAGTAGCATCCACCACGTTTTTCCATTTTGTTAAATTTGATGTATGATAATTCATGGATTTCCTCATACCCTAAAATAGTATTAAAAACTTGATTTCCCTGATTCGAAAGTTTAAAAACGTTCAGATGGCTAATGATTATGAAAAATGTTCAAACAAGGATGATGATAATGGGGCTCCAAAATCATTTAAAAAATCACAGACTTGGGCCACACAAGACTCTATAGTTAAAGATAATGAACCATTTGAGACTCTAATGTATACTAGTACTCACTGGGAGGAAACTCAGGTTCTTGTTTCGTAATTCTCTCTCAGGATGGAGATGGATGAAAAAATAGAAAAATCATTGCAGGTTGAGTCCTCTTCCCAAATTTATTCGGATAATCAGATTACATTTTTCACATACCAGCTAAATTAAGTCATGTCATTACCTTTAAAAATTAGGAGTAAAGGATATTTCTCTAAGATGTCATACATTTACCACTTCATGGATAAATCTGAAACCCTTTGATCTTCCAATATGATAATAATTATTTTGAAATTATAATACACATTCCTTAATATGATATGATTGTATATATCACTTACGACCAGTTCTAGAAATTATATTGGTCAATGATATGATAAAACATAGTTTTACTAAGGGGTTAGATGATCATGAAACTGATGAATGGGAAAAATTTATAATTGTTAGTTAAGGTATGCCTATATTAATTTCCATTTCCCTTCCAAATAATTGTTTTGAGTAATAGTTTATTAATAAATTAATAAATGACATAAACTTGTAAATGGAAGAGAAAGATGTTCTGAGGGTGGAATCACAAATATATGTGATGAGATGTACCCTAATTAGGGATTTGGGATCCTACCCTAAATCAAGGAGTTGTCATATTTGAGGATACTCAAATAGGTGAAGATAATGAGGGAATTCTCCATGATTCATATAACTTTACTTATATTTGTGGGATTATGATATAGTATTTCACAATATTAGGAAATTAATGGATGATAATAAAGAAATTTCCCAAGAGTATCTCTCATCATTGTGAGATTTCATAGGATCATTTTTCTCAAATTGTTCAGAATGTGCATCTGATCTTATAGGTGTATTATAGAATATGCCCCATATATTCTTTTAAGAGGCTTAGAACTGACTATTTATGAAATATATGGTGGAAACATTTGATGAGGAATAAATTAATATTGTTGAGTACATCAACTATATATGAGTTGTGTTGATAGATGAGGTCAAGTTAGTCCGACTACTGTGGAGGGAGAGTAAAATCCAGGTAATGTTCAATATGCTTGATAAGGTCCTGTGTATAAATCATTAACCCATTCACTTTATGATATTTTAGATCTACAACTAATATTGGTGCATCATATGAAATAAACCAATGTTCTGGTCACTATCTTATAAGGGGATTAATGGGGTATCATGTTGTAGGATTATGGTTTTAGTGTAGATATTGATTCATCTAGTCATTAAATGAATGTTCCTATTGATAATAAGGTGGATGAGGTTATCAAAATAGAAAATTTATGTCATGATCTAAGAATCTCATATATATCTCCTGGTGATGATTCTTTGAGATGTGAGTTATTATATAAGTACCAAATTGTATTTGTATTTTTTTTTAAAAAATTATTATTACATCCACTATAGAACTGTTTTGGGACTTTGATGGACAATTGGACTGATGTAATTTTTTTATATATTATGTTTTCACAATTATATATTTTCATTATATTTGATGCATTAAATAAAATAACTATACCATTATATAATTTTAAATAGAATATATTTCTCACATGATCTATGACCAATGCATTGAGGTCACTTAATCTCCTATTGGGTAGGGAAAAATAGCTAATGGTTCCAACATGGGGGATTCTCATGACCCTTCTATAGAATCTTAAGGGAATAAATAGTAAAATTATCCTCATCATGATATCTCAATTCAAACCACCATGGGATGGAATTCCACTGAGGAATTTATTCAACTACTGATATAAAAATAATTTTGTGTCATCATCATTTTTAACCACCTTTTATTTTTCGGTTTTATGTCTCTAGATGATGATGACTAATTTTTTTCATCTTTTATTTCCCTTAGCTTCATTGGATGTTCCATAAGGGGAAGCCTCTATCCTAATACAACCAATAAGGCAAGGTGAGGAAGAAATTACACCAAAATGGAAAACTATAAATAATTTCATAGGAGAGTTAATTGTGTAGTATACGTCGTATCATCAGAATAGCTCTTTGATAGAACATCAGGATCAGGATTCTATTTGAGTATTTCAACACTTCATATAGAAATACATATAGGAATTATATTTGAATACAAATATAGTGGATATACATTTGTATCATTATTAGATCTAGATATTTTCCATCATGTTGGGGTATTTTTGATTCAACAATCAAATACTCCACTATACAATCATATAAAACATTCACCTTTTGGATTAAGAAAATAAATCAAAATATCACATTATCAAAAAACGAATTATCACAAAAACCAATGATATATAATATGCACTATCCTTGGAGGTGCTCAAGCAGTCCATGACGTTGGATGTTAGAATGAAATAATTTAGTGAGAGTGAACTTAAAACATTATATCTGTAACAATATATAGATATCTCTATAGTGGAGTGCATACCATCTCACCAATCAATGGAATATTCTCTGACTGAGTGTAATATTTCCATTGAGGTTATGGTTGTAGAGATCCATCATTATGATGAGGATGATACTACCATGTTAAATGAGATTGGGAAAAGTTTTCATATGTCTCAAGGGGACCACTATGAATTCCAATGTTAGTTTGATAGTATTTCATAATGTATAATAGAGATAATACAACTTTTAGTCACTCTTATCTCTTTTAAATCAATGATGAAAATAATATTTTCATTAGGAATCTATTTCATCATATTTTTCCCCAAAAATTATAATAAAAATATTTATGCAAGATGGGTTGAGCAATCACACTTGGGTAAATGTGTTTTAATTACAATGATAGGAATAGGAAGATGATATGTATTTTTTAATGTCTTGGGACCCACTAAACGTTGTCTAAATATTGGTAGATCCATATGATAGAACCTATTAACATTTTTTATTTTTCTTAATTACCCTAGTGTTTTCCATTTGAATATATAGGAGGACTTATAGAGTGAGAACCATATTTTAATCAGACTTATCATGATGAGATTTCAACATAACATGTTTTGTGCATTTTTAATATCAATTTATTAGTTCATAAAAAACCATATAGATTACATGTCTATAGATTTAAAATCAACTCTTTCCATGGATACATTTTTAATTTTTCATCCTAGAACTATGTGTGTCTCTTTATTTGGCGGTTTAAGGGCATACAAAATAAACTTTTGCAACTGATATTTATGTTCAATCATATCTGACCATGATTTATGGGGATAATGACCCATGTAGCACATTATTTCCATGAATTCTCCAATAGATTAAGGATACGTGGAAGGAAATATTTAATTCATTATTTGAGAATTTTTGGTACTAAAGAGATTATATGGGACTAGATAAAAATTGATCATCACAGAAAATTTTCAAAATGTGACATCCATTATGATGTTGTCAGGGAATATATGGATAAGAGTTTTTTCTCCTGGGGTTGGAAATACTTTTAATTTTTATGAAATATATGTATGTGTGTTAGATAAATCCTTGTATGAGGCATAAAATGGATTGGCAAAAAAATGTTTTCCTTCAAACATGGATGCTTATATTACCATTGGAAAATGGATGTTTTTATTAACCATGTTTCCTAAAAACATATAGAGTTTTTTATGATAAAATTAAGGTGAATGAATTAGTATGGTAGTATTTATTATTATGGTTCCCATTAAATAAAGAAGGAATTTTACATTTCCCAAGATCATATTTTAGATGTGATGATTTTTTTGTTCAAGGATGGTTCTAGGATGATGTATTCATGTGTCAAGATGAATCTCATTGAAATGAGAATCATGAAATAAAAAAGTTCTAACTGAAATGATAAATAGGAGGAAAACACTAGGAATGATGGTCTTCTCAGACATGGTCTACTAAAATATGTAGGATTACATTAGATAATATGGATTTGAATTATTCGATATAAAATCATGTATAAATAATATTTACCTTATATTTAAAATCTATATAAAATTAAATCTGGTGTTCAATTTAATTTCATATATCTATGGCTAGCCATTTATTGGATATCCATCCACCAATGCAATAAAATTATCAAATTGTGAATGGGGAAGCTAATAATACAAGACCTTGGTAATATTTTAACCAAAGGAGTGGGACATCACATTCATGTATTGGAAAACTACGCACCATGTATGCAACTATTTTCCATTAATATATCATCATTAAATATATAAATTATTGTAATTTTTCCATGGGGATGATAATAGCTTGGATTTATAAGCTATATTTTGATGCGTAATATACAGAGGTGTGCTTGATGAATAAAATGCGTAGTCTAAATAAATGTTTCATGTGGAGTAGGATTCTCTCAATACCAATATCCTAATAAATCTAATTAAGAAAATGTTTCAAAAAAAAAGATGTGTGATATGTAAAAGGAACACGGTGGATTATAAATAGTACTTTTATGCTAAAATTGAATAACAATGGGAAGGTTATTCCTTAGAAGGGTTTGAAATGTATTAATAACGGAAAAAAATGTATGTAGTCTTCAGATTTCATCTAAAAAAACTATTTATCTTGAGGAAATATGAATCAATCCACAGAAAGTTTTAGAGTGAGTTGTATGAAAACATATTTTTCATCTATAGGGATGGGTTTTTAAAAAAATGGGTTCATAAATGAAATGATAGATTTCTAAAAAATACATTCTATTGATCTTGATCATACACAATATAATGTGGATCTTTTTTGTTTTTAATCATATCCCATGTTACAGAATCCAATATTCATTAAATATCTCATTATGATGAGGATCAAGCCACATTTAGTTCTTAGGAAAGTTTTCCAAACAAAAAAAGTTCTTGTGTCGATAGGAGGCATTTAATCATATAGAATCATGTAGTCACTACATAATTAATTATGATAATAATTATTCCGCACATGTATCTATGATATATGTGTGGTATGAGAAAATAAAGTTAATGATTTTTCTAATGAGAGTGCCCCTACAATATCTAATTTAATATAATTTAAAAGGGATGTCAACCATGAAATTTAATTTATTGTTGAATGCATTTAGGTTACCTGACATGAAGTGGTTGTATAAAGATTTATATTGACCAAACACCTTTATAATAAATTACATACAGTTTATGTTCATGGTTCATGGATTTTGGAGTTACATGACAATGACATGAGGCCCCTGCATAGATTTCTAATCCCACATGATCTATTCTTGGTGTGATAAATATGTAATGTGGAGGAATTACTGTATCACATATATAGGATTCAAATAAATGTAGTGAAACTAATAATTCACATGAGCATCTATGTAGTGGATTAGTTAGATAATATTTCCATATTATATATAAATGAATGACATGTAATTAATCATCATGGAATTTAATCATACAAATTTTCGAAATGTGTGTTATGACTATGATTGATGTTCTACGAATTTGTATATATACTCTGTAAAAAAGAATCAATCAATATGTAGTTGTTTGTAAAATTTCCCTTCACTAATCGGATTCATATATAGGGGATTGGGAATGATTTTATTATATAGTCATTGGCACTAGTATGATATACCTAGTTATCATTATACATTTCATCAAAAAAATAATTAAGCCAAATGTAATTCTCTAAATTACATACAGTTTAAAATCTTGCGATAAGGACAAAATATACCATATAAGGAGTCAACACATGGGATGTGGGTATTAGACACAAAAAGAATTTTAGGATATGGGAAATAACATCATAAATATTGTTTTATAGTAATATAAAATATTATTTCATTAGAATAGTTTCTGAGGTGTTTTCGAAAATGTCTCACAAGAAGTGATTCGAAGGAATTTAGAAATTTCTATCATAAGAGGAATCACATGCTCATCACATGTGGACTCCTAGGATTTTATCCTAGGGTATCTTATACATGTAGCATAGGGTAATACTATATTTTGAAAAATTTCCACAATAAGATTTCATATTATTTGACATATTGTGGTTATAAAAGTATAGGTTATTCCTTTTTGGGTCATGCGATAAGGACTACTTCATGCTGTTTAGTGACAAGCGGTAAGGATGAATGGTGTTCTATAGTTTTGGATCATTTTACTATGACAAGATTCAATTAATCACATGAAATATTTATTATGAATTAATTCATTTATAGGGGTCGAAGTATGCTCACTATCAATAGTATTCAATGAAGATACCCTATTAGAATATATTTATGGATGTAAAAAGGTTCTACCCATTTTGTTACAATATTTATTGGTTTCTTCTTAGGTATCATCTGTGTCCTAAGGATGAAATATAGTTCACTTTTAAATAATTATTAAAGGTTAAAATTATTGTTTAATTAACAATCTATTTAGTTTTAGTTATTCTATAAATGATTCACGGTGTACCGTCTCTTCTTACAATGACATTCAATTTATTGAAACACTTTTTGGACATCTGTTCTGTGAAAAAATGATTTCAAATGGGAATTAATGGTAAATAAAATTAGAAATTATTGAGAAACTACTTTATCCATATATAAATGTTAATATAATGTCACATTCACAATCTTACGTGTTGTGGAATTGTAAGCCCACTAGTCTTGTAGAATCTATTCAGGTTGGTATTTTCTTTCCTTATAAAGCATTTTATTTAGTAAGATCAATAGAGTTCTTTAAACACTATATCCATCTAAATTGTGATTCATTATATTTCGATAAATGGTTTGAATCAATGTTATATTCATAGTACTCCATCATTAATTTAGAAGAAACATATATTATGTTATTATACATCATAATTATTTTCAGAAAAAACCTTATGATGATGTGGAACGTCATGAATTTGATAATGATATATTTCCAAACATCATTGAGATGTATTACTTAAGTCCATTTAGAGAACAATATGATAATAGATGGGAAACAATTAAACTTTGTGGATATAGTAGGAGAGTATAGTTATACAAAATGCATTCCCAATATCATAAATAGATATGTGTATTAGTTGGTGAGAAATAATCTGGAGGGTATATTAATGAAATTTGAATTCACTTGACTAGGATGGAAACTTTTAGATAAATTTTTATAATAAATTGTCATATAAGCCCTAAAATATCAAACCCTTAGGATTTTTTGATAGATTATGGTTCTTATCTTATGGGTTCCACTCCTATCAGCATGGACGTCCCACATAATAAAGATAATATCCTATTCATAAATGCATCTAATACGTATTCCATAAAATTTTCATATATGAAGGACCTTCTAATGACATGATATGTCACAGATGATGATGTAGACATCCTGCTCTAAAATATTCTATCCTATAACTATGACTAATAAAATAATATCACATTCATGGTTTTCAAGTAGGGGTTTCATTCAATAATTCAGCGAACAATATAGTTTAGGGATAGAATTGGCCTCATTGTTCTCTCCCAAGATACTCTTAACAAATAGTGACGCCATTTTATGATGTGAAATAATGATTAATATCTCATCTCTATCCCAATATCCTAAATTTAGAGTTATAATTTCAAATAAATTTTCTTTAGTATTCCATGAGTGTGAGATATGAGTCAACATTGGATTTGAGGGAAATTATTCCATAAATCCTTGAACATAAACATGAAAGGGAACCATCTCCTCTTTTTTGGTAGAAGAATCACAATTAAACTTTATAATTATAATATTTTATTAATCTTTTATATTTATATGGGTCACTAGTTTTTAAAATGTGAGTTCTAAGATGGAAATGAGGGCATGGTTTTCTACCTTTTTTTGGGAAAACCTTCTTACAGTAGGAATGTTTATTGAAGATCTACTATTTCTTTATGATGGCTGTCAACAACACCAAATTCCAATTTAGAATAGTGAATATGAAGATATACTTTACAGGGTCAGTTTTAGAGACCAAATGGACCTCAGAATGATTCATGTAATGCCATTATTTTAAAACCAAAATATTAACTCCATCTAGTTTTTTGATATCTGAATAAAAAGTCTTAATGTCAAACATCATTTTTCTAATATAATAAAGATAGTTTTCATTTCAATTATCATTTTTTCTACATGGAAATCACCCAATGATCACTATATGTATATCACATGTATGATCAATTTATTACTTTTGATGAGTATCAACAGAATAGGTGCAGTGTGAAAATAATTATAAAGACTATATAATGCTTATTGATAGTTTTCATTCAACTGTTACATGACCACATTATTTATCTACTTGGAAATGGGAAAGGGAAATCCAATAAGATTTTATATAATTCATAAAATGTAGTAATGCTTTACTCATAATTGTCTTTACTATTTTCTTTTTTACAGAGGTATAATGTCTAGGATATCGTTTGTCTTCTTATGTTAAAAAGAGATTCAACAATTGTATAATATTATATTTAGAAACAATCACGAGGATACAACGAATACATATTTCATTACATTAGTATTATGATATTTTTTCATAGATTATTGAAAATCATCTCATATTTAGAAATATATAGCAAACATGGAAGATATTTCACAAATATATCATCAACAATAAACATTATAGACCTTTCTTGAAGGATTTTTATGATGAAGTTCATAGAACAATGATATGTTTTACGGGTAGTTTTCAGAGTGAAGTTAATCAGTCAATAGAAATATAATTATTGTGGTGACATGAAGGTAGAAGATTATTCACCATCATGGGCTATTAATATTTGGTTATATCTTTAGTATCCTTCCATGAATGAGATGAATTTGCTTCCATCAATCACATAACTAATATATTCCATAATTCGAACATGGAATCCATCTTTTGGAAATATATGATTGATTTAGCTAATTTTGATTCACACTTTGATCTTTTTGTTTAATAAAATTGTATTGTAAATTTATTAATGGTATTATATATCTAGAATGAACATGTATTTGTGGAGATTATCTTCATATGATCCAAATTTGGAAGCATGTGTTAGATTCCTTCTCTAATAAATATATTTATATCCATTATGATCATCTTTCATACCTAGGCGGTGGGAGAAAACATTAGGACCATGGAATCAAATATATGTGTAATTCTAGAGTAATATATCTCAATATTTCATCATAAAATACCTACATATATATTTTTACTAAATGGGAATAGCTAAACTAATCAATTTAGATCACAAATGGTCTTATGTGTTTATATTTTATTGTTGGATTTCATCAATGATGGTAAAGATACCATCATTAAATGTTGTAGGAGCATATTTGATTGTATCCTCCTATGACTAGTCTTCTTCCTATTTCTCTAACTTTTCATCTTCTTCTAATTACTCTTCTTCCTCAACCCATTCCTCTCATCCTCCTTTCACTACCACATTTTGATAAATGATTGATGAAGTGTAATATTTCATGTTATCATAAATACTATATTCTATGATTCAGTTGTAAAATAACAGCATTTCATAGGAGAGGTATCAAAATTACATTAGATTCATCTGATGATGTTGGGGTCTAGTTAATTCTTGGGGATAGAGTTAGTGAAATTTTACTAAAAGAATCATTATTGATATGATGTTCAGTGACCTCTTTAATATGGACATGTTAATATGACATTTCTGATATCATGATGGTTGTGGAGTACATGCCTAATTCTCAAATGAAATATAAAATTCGACTGATGGGTATCACATATTCATAATTAATATCCCCAAATGGGTTAGTTGGTTTCATTTATGATCCATTTAAATGGGTGACCCATGAAGCATCATTTGTCTTAGGTTTCTTTCATTCTATCCAATAAATGCATGAATCAATGTGTTAATCCTCAAATGATATAAATTTATATTTATCACAATATTTTCTCCCACATTATCCATTGTAGTATTACATAATTAATTTTATGATAAATGAAGTTGTATTCATCGAATATTTCAACAATGGACTTACTAGAATGAAATTGAAGGTTTTACCCTAGTAAACAAGCAAAAAATTAGAGTCTAATATAAGGGCCCAAAATTGAGTCTTGATCCAGATCATCATAAGGGTTTTTTGTTCTCTTTTTTCATACCATTATTGTTTCCCTTGAAATGGAGAGAGGATATCTTCAATGTATCCCAACTGATGAAGTGATCAGATCGAAATGAGATTATATATAAACAAATTTTTTATGAATCACATTGTCATGTATCCTACAAGACACTTAGAAGGGATTAATGTGGGCTTTTATCACAATAACCTTATAGTGTTTATTATAATAGATAAAAATAAAATATATAGTTTCAATATCTATATGTAATGCATAGGTGGTTATAATGTAATTGTTGAACCCATTATAAATTAACATGGCATCTGTATATTCTTCACGGAGATCATTTGACATGTTAATAGAATCCATTATTGAAATTTTTACAGTAACTTCAACCAACTATTTCAATATTTTTATTTTTTGAGTCAATGTTATGCATATTAATATGAAATGTTGTTATCTAGAAGAAACATTAGAGGTTTTTGTTTTGAGTACAGATGAGTCAAGTTTTTGAATATATGTTTTGGGCATTTTCAATGATATTGAATTCAGTTGACTATGAAAACCTAACTATCATCAATGAAAAGAATATTGAATCCATTTTAGGAAATATTTTAAATATAATTTTTAATATAAGAATCATAAAATATGATGTTTCACATAACAATTATTGTTGTTATCGTATGAAGGATCTTCCATGAGACTTGGTTTCATAAATGACTCTAGAAGTTATTTGGCTAGAATATTGGGTCTTGTCGCAACTATGTCTCTCCCAACCTCCTCAACTTTTGTGGCATATACCATTGTTTTCCAATTCAGGAATATGTAACCCCAATTTATATAACTTATAATAATTAAATATGATATCCATTTTTTAAATTATATTAATGTAATGGAAGATTAATACTTTCTTTGATGAGTATTCCTACTAAAATGATAATTCTTTCATTACAGTTTTCTGTGATAGTGCACATGCTACCGGGGATGGAAGAAATAAATATGAGTGTTTGGACTATATTTTTAATCATTATAGTAATATAATATAAAAATTATATTTTTTCCTCCAAATATTTTTTTTCAAGAGGAATGGATTGTGGAGTTTTGTTGTAACGATGAAGTTTCTTCCAATATGGGAAATGGAATTGAGGGTATAGTTGGTTAATTTAACCATTCCATTATGATATAACAATTTTGTTTATTATTTTATAGTTTATTTAGTAATTTAAATTGTGTATACTTATTCTCATAAAATCTTTCAATTATGCTTCTACATCCGGAGTGGTGGAAGAAACTCTTTCCAAATTTGAAGGTGCTTTACCTAGCATCACATTCCCAGAATAAATTATATACTGAAAGATTTTCTTAAAAACAAAACAATATAAATTGGTAGGACCTGATTTTTGGTGAAAGGTTTAATAATTTTTTCAATCATTTTCAGAATCTTTATGGTCATCTTTGGCTCATGTAGTTTCAATATATTATTTTTTATATATACTATAACGTATCATGAAACATCCTCATCACAAAATGAATAAAATTTATTCATTTAATCTTTTAATATGGATTTATTACTTTATATATACCCATATTAATGTAGTAATATTATATTATTATACCTTTTTGGGTGGGAAATTTTTATTAGTTGGGCTATCTGGTTTTGGATCTGACGTAGAGGCTGATTTTAAGGTGACAATTACAGTTTCCACTCTACCCACTCTCTTTTTTTGGGATGTGAGCACTGCAAGATATTCAGATCTATTTATAAAAATGGAATACTCCAAACCTGGATAAACTATGGAATGATCTCTAAAATATCCCAAATACCATAATGTGTGGACTGGTGTCACATCTCGTCATGATGGTTCTCAAATAAAATACTAAAAATGTCATGTTAAGGATGTTGTATGTTTAGGTAGTAATTTGGTCCCTTCCACATGATAATAATATATATGAAACTCCCAATGTTTAGATTCTTCAAAAAATACTATTTATGTACTACCATTTTCTATATTATATAGCTTAATATATTGAGGGATTTTTGTTTAATATATTCCCAAATTGTGATTGATTTAACCGGTAATCGTGTGTTCATAATGAATGTTATACCCTCTATAGTTATCATTAAATAACATAAGTTTTGATGACACATTATATTCAAGGGCCCCCATAATGAGACCAAATAAAGACAAAAAATGTGTCAGAGGAAATTATGGATCCCCTGATCCACTTAATGTTGGGGTTGTGGGATTACCAAGGATTAGAAAAGCAATAGTAATATCCACCCACTGCTGATGTGGGTTCCTTTTCGGTTGTATTGGTGAAAATCATTCATAGAAAAAATCTAATAAATCATCTTGTGGTTTAATTATGTCTCTGAGATATAAAGGATTGTCCAATTTGGTATGATCCTAAACCAGGAGATCAATGTGTTAACCTTAAAAAGTTGTCCTTCCTCTACTCATAATGGGTTACATGTAGGGGATGGCGTGTGATGATGTATCTGATATATCAGTAGTTTTTTCTCTTAATAATGGAACACAATATATATTATTGCCCATTTTTTCAAGTATATATGTTTCTAGTATAACACAATGAGTGTTTTTTTTCTAATATAACTTCTTTTATTGAGTAAAATCCTATTATCTAGGGATGGTCATCTTGGAGCATGATTTGAGTCACTTCTTCAAGAAATTATCCAATAGTTTTTCTTCCTTAGATTAGTTCACAATTGAGTTATCATAAAAACCTTTTTCACTATCTAAAATTTAGAAAATATTTAATGAATATTATGAGGTTAATATTCTATAGGTAGTGGGTGAAATATTTCTCCTCAATTATACATTTCCATAGAATATTCTCCCCAACAAGGTGGTAATGGAGCATTTTAGGGAGTCCCCAAAATTTCAGTGAGCCCCAAACTCCTCATTTTCAAACATTCTTCAATCATATCCATATAAAAATTATTTTAGATAGAAAAATCTTCCTCATTTTCCCATAGATATCACTCGTGTTCTGTATCATCTATATGGGTGGTGCTAGTGACATTCACCAATGCATAATGCATTATAAGTGTAACACCCAGACTCTAGAAGCTCGATTTTGGTGCATTAAATTATTACATTGGAATAATTACAAAGAATCAAATCCTGAAGGACCATTCAGTTTAACAGTATTTGAAATCCAGATTACATAATTATACCCATAATATACTTCAAAATCTAAAATAAAAAAATTATACACAATGAAATGAAATAAATTGAATCCTTGAATTCTAATTCATATATTTTGTTTCATTAATTGGGGAATGGAAAAATAGTAATGGTGAGCTTAGATGATCTATGAGGGTATGTAAAGCGGACTCAATAATTAATCAAGAGGAATAAATTGCCTTGGAAATGTAAATAACTGATAAATCATGGAATACAAATAAATATATAATCCAATATAAATATGGAAAGGCTTGTAACTGAAAAACATTCCACATAATCAATAAACTGAGAAAAGAATGAATATATTGATATGTAAACACAAAATTTCATGGATAAATAATAAATAATATATCTATGGTAGAAATTACTATTTATTGTTCATCATGTATAAGTCCCTACAAAACCAATACCATCAAGTCCATTCACAAGACAGTTAAAACTATGTATAGAAACACATTAATTTGGCCAAATTTTTGTCTCATGAGAATCGATCAATGCATCATGGGGCTATAGAATATATGGTCCCCAATGGTAATTAACACCCATAATAATTTCCCTTTTAAATAAATAAATATTAATAATATTCATTATCAAATATCTATGTAGAAAAAATAATGGATTTATCAATAATTATCTTGTAACTCAAATAGTTGTCTAAGTGAACCCTATATATAAAAAGCTTATTAAATTTAAGAAATACTACTATCCTTTCAAAAAGAATATGGATATTATATAAATGTAAAATGGAAAATGATTAAAATATTGTGATACAATTAATATAATGTTATCAATCACAATATAAAGTGAGATTTCAAAGATATTCATTAAGAACAATCATTAAGAGAATTGTATATCAACATAACAATGTGACTCATACAACATTGAATGATTTATATCATAATCCCCATGATGAAAAAATATTAAATAAAACATAGAATATCTTGAGAGTAAAGATATTCTTGATGTAACATGGAAATAGGAAGTATATACACCAAATAGAAGGGAATTGGCGAATAACAATATTAATACCTCAATATAATGTAAATTGAGAAAAAATTCCATTACCTTATAATTCAATATGATTTGCGGTAGTTTTTTATCGTATATAGTGATTTATATTATTTTAATAAACTATTATAGTACCATAATCTTCATTTACCATCCTCTTATATGATAACATTACATTTTTGTTAACAATCCTTCATTTATTTAGCTTTTTCAGGAGCTAATTTCCTAGTTTTCATAAGTATGTTGTGACTCGGTATTTTCTAATACTATTACATTGATCAAGATCATATCATATACATAATGATATATATTAATTAAATATAATATATATTCAATACATATGTATTTATTATAATCTATAATATATGTATATGATAAATTAAATGAAAGGATAATCTAGAGGGTTGGCCATATATACGCATGAATGCTAATTTCATTTATATATCATATTAAAGGAATAAAAATCCATTGATACATTAATATATTATAATTAAATTATCATATATATGTCCTATATTTTAAATAGGTTTACTAAAACAATCCTTTACACATTCTATGTTTGGCATGAATGAGTCACGTCCATTTGAGGAGGCGGTAGTCCACAGTTTCACAATGATGGTATCGTATTTCCATAAAATGGTATGTATACGGGTCTGTGTTATAAAATAATTACATAAAAATTAATTAATAATTAATATCATATATATCATATATAAATATAGTTTCTATTATAATTTCCTCCTTGTGGGTTGGTAATAGAAAAATGAACAATCATCATTTCGTGAGGTGGTAGTTCTTCGTATACATAAAAAGTATGTTCTTTATACATTAGATTTAATTGTGTGTATGTTCTGGTATAACCCTTATAAGAAAAAAATAACATTATATCTATAGAACAATTTCTTATATTATAATATAATAATGAGATTTATGGGTTTTAGAAAGGAAATGAGACTAAAGATCTTGAGGAATGATGTCACCTATTAATCGGGTAAATTTATTTGGTTTGTAACAAATGTATTCCTATGATAGATTTATGATAAATGGGAGGATAATATGATTTGGGAAGTTATTATTAGAAACTATTTGGGAATATATTTGTTTATTCAATGTTATTAGAGATGTTTGAGGAAGTGGGAGGGGAGGATGCCTTTTATAGTTGAGGAGTGCCACTTTTGTAAAAATTTATACATGAATTCCATCCACATTTTTTCAATTAAAAGTGTACCCAATAATTGACCAAGGTAGATAAAATGTATTATATGTTATAAATATGGCCATTATAGGGAATTTCGATAATTGTATTAGTTATTTGGGCCTTTAAGATTAAATTTGTGTCCCTTATAAAGAATTATTTTACCATAATTGTTCTAATTAATTTTAATTACTTTAAATAATATTTTTATTCAAGAAAAATGTTTCCTTAATTAGACATTATAAATTATGATTATTCTAAATATTGATTCCATTTTTTTAATTTCAAATAACAGAGGTGTCATAGATTAATTCAAATTTAATCTAGTAGAGGGGATGAAAATGTGGGTTTTAGATGTAAACATGTCCAAATATTTTCTATGTTTTTATACCCACAGTTAATGTGAAATTGATTACAATGACCTAAATTGGATTAAATGACAAAAAATATGATATAATTTAACTTTAAGACCCATTTAAAATTTAAATTATCTTTATAAATAAATTATAGGAAAAAAGAGAGTTTGAATTAAATTTCATTATTTTTCACTATTAATTAAATATGAAACTTCTTAGAAAACAAATCACCCCAAGGTGATTATTATGATTAAATTAAAAATAATAATTTTATTTTCACATATAAAATTTATATATAGGTAAAAAATTTATTTAAAATGGTTTATCTGTTGAATTTATACATAATTACCTTTATAAAAATATAGTATTTTATGTGTAATATTAGGGTTGTTATTATATTATTCCTATCAAATCAATTGTATGAATACCAAAAATATTATATTGAGTATAAATTATATATATTAAATAAATAATACTCATTAATTATAATAATGTTAGTTTATTGTTGTAAGACAACTTTATGAACCTATATATAGTTTTCTAAAAAAATATTGTATTTATATTAAATTAGATCTTATAAACATTTCTAATTAATTTGTAACCGATGAATTCATCTAATATTATTATAAAAAATATATTTTTCATAAGAAACTTTATACTATTCATGAAAATTATTTTAACTTATATTTTAAGTATTATTATATTAAATAATAATATCATAATAGTATAATTTTTTTGTAAAGCCTAGTCTTGCACATACCAAAAGAAATTGAAGAATCTTGTGGTTACCTATAACGTAATCTAACATAGTGTTGTGTTCATTTAATTCTATAATATATATTTTATTTATTCAAAATAGTAAATATATTTTAATGTATTAGTGTATTATATTACTTTACACACATGTTTTTGAGTGACATCAATGCAATCAAATATATGGCTCTTAATATTGAATTTCAAGGTGTTACATTCTCCCCACTATATATAATTTATTTCTATTAATTTAAGAATTATATCTATTATATAGGGATTACAAATAATATATTGTTGAAAGTATCACATCGTAAAAAGTGTTAATATCACTACCTTTTAATAAGAGAAAAATAAAAGTACAATGGTAATATAAATAGGTTCCCTAGTAGAAGAACATAGGTGGAGAATAGAAATATTTATATCGAAGAAATAACCAAAAAATATTTTCCTGATGGGGTGTGATAGTGACCAAATTTAGGTAAAAGCTATTGAAAATAAAACAAAATTCCCAGGTGGTGAGTAATGGTCATTGATATGATTAAAATAAAGATAATAGGGAAACATTTTTGTTTCAATACACATTTTATTATAGTTAATAAATTATATCACTCTATGAGAATATAAATAAATATATTTTTTTGTGAACCCAATGTTTTCTTATAATTATTCCTTGAACTATTTATACTTCATATCATATAAAATTATGCATAATATGTTGAAGTATCACATTATTGTCTAAAATACCATCAAAAGTCAAATATAAACCATTTTATAAATGGTTAAAATTTCCAAAAGATTATAATCTTACACATTGGATAGAAGGCCAGAGAAATTAAAAATTTAACAATTGAATATCCTTTAATCAATATAATATAGCTCTATAATCATCGCATACAATATATGTGAACACATTTATTATTTATTCCCTTTAAATATGATAATAACATGAATTATCATAACAATTTATTTTTAACATGAATTATTCTTTATTTTTTATATAAAAGGAATCCTATAAGATTTATTCCATAAATAAAGTATTTTAGTAATGTCCATCAATGATAGAATAAACCACTTTTTATCAAACAAATAATCTATTCCATGATAGTCCGTACTATCTAAATTACATTATCTAAATAGAACGTCACTTGTATTCCAAACCCAATATCTTACCATTGTAAATATATTAGGGTCTATCAATCTCATAGGGATGTGATTTGTAAAATTATATTTCCCCAGAATATGTTTTATTGGATCCACTCGACATATGATCTCAAATTATTAATGAAAAAGCATTACAATGTAGTCTTTATATAATAATTAATTCCTATACCTAGTACATGATTGTTAAATTCTTAAAATGACCTAATTCATGAATAGTAATATTAATCATTCTTATTCATCTATGGAAGTGGCATAACATGATCATTACCTAATAGAATGATTTTAGATATATTCTTCTGATGCATAATACATTGATTTACATAGGGTCACATTTCCTTACAATTGAAGCATTGTACCATAGAAACCATTTTCATACCATTATATTCAAAATAATGGTTTTCATTCAATCCATATTTGTAAAAAACTCCAATTTAATTTAATAATGTTCACGAGTGTTTATCTCAACAATTATTAGATGTGGGAAAGTACTTATTTACATTATTCCCTTCATCAATATTTTTATATTCCATCCTCTTCTCATTTTTCTTCTATTCAAAGCCATATGACTTATATAAATCTTTACCCATCTCACTACCACATGATACTATATTATTAAATGAAGGTAAATATTTTGAAACTTGTTCCCTTCGAATTTTTTGATTATGACCATAAAATATTTGATCCTTCTTACTCCGCTAATCATATGAATTAGAGGACTCCTCATTCCTTCTGTTATGATCTACTTACAAAAAATTTCATAAAATTGATTAAATAATAATATATATTTCAAAATATAGTATGGTGCATAACTTAAATTTATGCATCATGAATCCAAGAATCATAAACATTGGTTACTTTTGGTAAATCTCTACATTCACATATATTATAATGATAGTTAATGAAAATGTGAAAAATACTAAGAGTATCCCCCAGGAGTGTCATACTAAAAGCATAGTGAGGCCCATTTTCATGTAACAGTTTACACCATGTAAATCCCAGAAAACATTGTATGAGTTTTTACTCCAAGGTACATCTAAATCATAACAACATCCACTCTATGTATCCAAATAAGGATCTATTTCTAGGAATACCCACATAATCACCACCTCACAAAATATTTAGGACATTATTCAATATTTTTCCTCATAGTTTATCATAGGGTTATTTTATTTAATCAATATTCTATAAATATAGTTTCTAAGGATTCTTATATAATTCCTCTGATTCCAACTCTAACACCCCAACCCAAAAAGCATGGTATTGATTGATTATTTTATTATATTAGTGTGATTAAATGGAATCAAATACAGACATACTGATAAGTGTATCATTATTAGAAATCCATATTATATACACGATATACCTAATATGTTTTTAAATAAAAAATAAATACATGATACAAAATAAAATTAAATAAACTACATCCCAGAATACTTTTTGAAATATATATTTTCTAAATCCTAAGGTAAGGGAACATAATAAGGGTGAGATCAAATGACCATTAATGATAATTAATGGGTGATAAATAATGAATAAATTGGAATAAATAATGATAGAAATATAAATAACAGATAACACATTACATTTAAATAACTAGATAAGTCATCATAAATATGGAAATGTAATAAATATAACCCATGAAACATAATCTATAAAATGATAATATAAAACATCCATATATATGTCGACACAAAATATCATTGAAAAATAAAAAATTGAATGTCTATTAAGATACTAATTAATTATTGGATGTCATTTCTATGTGAAATAAAAACTTATACAATCATGACCTTTCACAATATAGTTAAAACTATGGATAAAAATCATTTAATATTGCAAAATTATTTGTATCATTAGAACATAGTGATGCCATGTGGGGCAATATAAAATATGGGTCCCGCATATCATTTACAGTAATAAGAATTACTCATATAAATTAAACAAATTAATTAATATTCTTTATCAAAAAACATTATTGAATAATGAATAAAAATTTATCAATAATTATCCAGTTAATCAAATAACTATCAAAGTGAACATTGTTTGTAAAAATAAAAAAATGATTTTGGAAATAATAATATACAATGTTGGATAATTTTTATACTCATGTAAATTTCTAATGAAATTTTTTTAATATAAATTAATTTTTCAATTATAAGGTTATAAATGATAAAAGGAAGTTATATTTAAAATATAATCATTAAGAACATTATTTAGGAGAACAATATTGAATCATTCCAATGTGTCACATACCACTATGAAACATTTAAATCACAATCCCTCGAAATTAATAATATTATGTAACACATAGAATATCATAAGTGTATTTATATTAATTATATAACATGTAAAAATTTAGTTTATAAACCAATTAAAATTGAATTGGTTCATAATAACAATGATGTTTCAATGGAATCTAAATTTTGACGGAATTCCCATACTGTAACCTTAATTTAATTGGATTGTACTTATACTCCAGTATAATGATTTAAATTATGTTACTAACTTATACAAATACCATAATCATCGTATATCATCTTTTTATAATATCTTATTATCCTTTTATTAACAATTTTTCTTTATTTTAACTATTTTTTCTGTTGATTGCCTTATTTTCGTAAGAATGTTTCAACACATTACTTTATACTACTATTACATATATCAAGATTTAATCATCTCTAGAATATAATCTATGATGTAATTACCATATATATTTTGTACATATGTATTTATAATAATCAATAAATTCTAGTGATAATAAATAAAATGCACTACTCATTAAGATTGTAGGTCATACGTACGTGTGAATGCTAATTTAAATTCATTATTATATAAAATAAAAGACAAGAAATGTATTAATATGTATATTATAATTATCAAATTATACCAATGTCATTTTATGTTATATAGGGTTATTAAAACAATCCTTATTATATTCCTTGGTTGGTGTGAACAAGTCACATCACTTTATGGAAGTGGTATTCCACCCTTGTACAATGATGTCATCATATTTACAAAAAAACGAATGATTAAGGGTATGTATTATAAAATAAGTATATAAGAAGATATAAATAATAAGTATTATATATATATATATATATCAAATATAAACATATTTTCTATCATAATTCCTACAATGAGGGGCAGTAAATTAGATAAGAACAATGATCATTTCATGTGGTGGTAGTTTGTTGTAGACATAAACACCACGTTCTCTATACATTTGATGCATGTTTGTGTAGGTTTAAGTAGATATATTAAAATAAAAAAAGTATTAGTATATTTTGTATTGTAGGGTAGTAATATATTAATAGAATAATGAAATTTTAGGGGTATAGAATGGAAATGATATTAACGGAATTGAGGAATGATTTTACCTCTTAATCGGGTTAGTTATTTTGGTTTATACCAAAAGGCTATTATGGAAATATTTCTAATCAATGGTGTTATAAAAGGATAGGGGAAGTTATTTTTAGAAGCCATTTTTTCTAATACTAGTTGAGATAATGTGACTTGAGAGGTCTGAGGAAGTAAGATAGTTGGAGGCTATTTTAATTTTGGTTGAGTGACACTCTTCTACATTTTTGAAAAGGGAATTCCAACCTTATTTTTACCAATTAAATTGGATCTAATAATGTATCATATTATATCCATGAAATAATAGGGACAAAATATATCTATAAAAATGATGTTGGAACAGTTTCTAGGTTATTTTGGCCATTATGATTATGGTTTAGCCCATTATTAACCATAATTGTACCATGATCATTGTAATCATTTTTAATTAATTTCCCTAATTATTGTGGTTAAAAACATATTTTTCCTTATTATACAATAAAAATAATTATTATTCCAAATATAGAATCCATTTTTTCAAATTCCAATCCTAGAAGAAGTAAAAATTAATTTAAATTTAATCCTTTATATTGGACGACCATATAGGGGTTTAATATAAAAATGTCCAAAATCATGCTATGTTCTTTACCAATTTCAATGTGTATTTGATTAAAATTTTCTAAATTTTATTAAATTATATAAATATGATATAATTAATCAATGAAACCGATTTATTATATAATTTATCCATTTAAACAAATTAGATAAGAAACAATTCTTAATTAAATTTAACTATTTTTCATCATTCAATAAAAAATAAACCTCACTAAAAAATAACAAAATTTTCCCCTAATATAATTTTTAGGTTTCAATTCCATATTTAGAGTTTATTTTGACCTATTATATTTATTAATGTGTCAATGATTGGATTTATAATTGGTTCTCCATCAAAATGGGGAAAAATTACCTTAATAAAATTATATTATATTATTTGTAATATTGGGTTTGTATTTATCTTAGCCCTATAAAATATATTGGATAAATATAAAAAACATTTTAGTGAATATATAATATATATTTCTTAAATTAATATTATTCTGTAATTTTAATTAATATTATATTTTTTTGTAAAAATTCTATGTGATATTGAAAATAATTTTCTATAAAAATATACTCTTTTTTATTACATTGGTTCTTATATTCATTTATTATTAATTTGTAAAAAATGAATTCATTTTTTATTCATATAAACTTTATAACATCATTAGTTAGTTAACAATACATATGAACACAAATTTAATGTCTCTGATAATTCTTATTATATATAATAATAATATTTAAATAATATATTTTGGTTTGGTAAAACTCGGTCTTTCATGGAACCCAATACAATGAAGATACATGTTGTTGTGTGAAACAAACACTAAATTATTTTTGTGTGAATTTCAAGAATAAATATATATTGAATTTATTTAAAATATTAAAAATATTTAAAAGTATTAGACTATTATATTAACTTACGTGTTTGGTGTTCTGTGACATGGAAACTATAAAATATAAGGTTTTAATTTAGTAATTTTGGGTGTTAAAAAACTGTCAAATTTTTATTAGAATGATTGGAGGGTCAATTAAATGGGGAATATTTTTTAAATGAACTTTTATCATTAGTAGTTTACTAACCCATGGTAGAAACATATTATTTTCACAATCTACAAGGGCTTATCTTCCCCTCAAATGATCCCCTTGAATCATTCTAAAGATGGGGGGACTAAATGGAATATCTTGAATATGTCATCCTACATGTTTCATTTTAAGAGATCAGGTCATGAAATGAGATTAATTAGTTTGGTTCTCCTTTCAACACTCGTCCTAATTGGTAAATGAATTACCTCTATTGAGGATGATATTATGGAAAAAATATCTAGAACCTTGTGGGATAAGGTTGTTACCGATAGAATATTGTACCATTTTGGATATGAATTTTAACCATGTGTGGATGCGCTGAGTTGAATACCCCCTACCTAAGGACATATGATATTCATGTATATCTATAGTCAAAATATCTAAAATTATACTTTTGATTATGAAATTATTTTTTTGAGAATGAGCCAGGTGTATCGTATGATCTTCATAGGAGAAACTTTCTTTTGAAGGTGTGATTATTATTTGATGATTGGACTCCCATAAGTGATATTCCCACTATTCCATTTAAAATTACTAATTATATCATTTAATTAATAACTCCATCAAGAAAAAATTTTCAAATATTTAGTCAAGGTCATATCTTTCATATTGTTCCATTAATCACAATAAAATCTAGGCTATAAGACCCAAATAGAGGAAATATTGTTTCATGATGTCACTTCTAGATGGCACTACTGACTATAGAGTTAGCTAAAATCAATAACTACTTCATCACCCCAATCAATAATTTATAAATTGATTGATGAATTGGGGATCAATTTTAATGTCTTTCGTAATGTGTTATGATATGCACATTGGATACCCTCCGGCTATTTCCTCTAGGTGTGGTGTCGTGTATGTAGAAGGGTGGTTATCTGAATCTAATGATGTAATACATTCATTACATTGAAATGGACTTCATATCCATTATAGAATAATAATTTATCACAAAGATAATAATGAGTCATATATATGATTAAGAGAATGTAATTAAAAATTTATTCTAAAAATGATTAGGGAATCCCTATTAAAGACTGGTTAAGAGGAAAACGATTTTTGGAATATTTACATCAACTAACTATTTCCTCATAAGAAATATTTCTGATTTATCATCTATAAAATACCCCGCCATCTAATATAACCAAAGAGGATGTTTTATAGCTTTCTTTTTGTAGTTAGTGGGTTTGTTAAGAATTTTTTATACTATTTTTTTATGACAACCATGGTATTTATTACAAACTAAAACATGATTTATTACATAAACATTATTTTATTCAAGAAAAGAGATCAATATGTCTAGTGTATTAGGGGATTAGGATCATTAAATAAAAACATAAAACATGAAGTAAAACATCTTTATAGAAAAAATCTGTAACAACCCAATCTTACATGGTACGTTTGTCCTTGAATAATACAGTAACGTGTGTTATATGCAACATCGAGTTCTAACACACACCAAAACCAATCAAACTAGCTATATGAATAGTAATACCCACTTTTTGAAATTTTATAAATTTTACCTTTCAAAATAGACATCATTTCTAGATTTGGAATATCGAAATTACCTTAGGGTGAATTATTGTTATTTTTATGAAAACATTCAATTGTTGATAAATAGTTAAAGACACTGAGTTATAGATTAAAACCGAAATTTTATTTAAATAATTATATATTTAATTTAAATTTATTCTATGTCAAAATAGATACATAATACCTATCTTCTTAGAGAATAAGCAAATTCACATAAAACATAATTTTACTACTTCTATGAGTGGAATTTAAAAAATCAGAGAGAAACAGTTAATATCAAGGTGTAAAATGTGGTTCAATAAGATAAAAATAATTTTTGGTGAATATTAACTTTTTACTTTTATTTACCACGGTTAAAAGTAAATAGGGAAATTAAGGGGAAAATGATATTAATATTACCCTAACACAAGTCCTAATTCTATTGTACATTTTTATCTATACCAAAACCAACCATAGAAATAAACTATTATCATTTAGCTCCACCAGTATTAGATTAGGAGATTTATTATTATTTAATTCAAAGAATAGTTAAAAGAGTTAAAATATAAATTTAATAATTAAAACATTTTCAATATAGGGTTATACATAAGATAAATTCGATTAAAAATGTTCATTATAAATATGAAATGATTTCCTACATAATAATTTTTTTATAATTTTTAGACATTAAATAATTCAATTTATTTATGACACAATGGTTTTGCAGTAATTACCTAATTTATGAAATATTAAAATAATTGATATTATATATATCAAGATAAATGTAATTTTAGAATTTTTATAAACATAACTAATTATCTAGGTTAATATGGCATGTTATGTTTACTTAAATGTTTTTTTGAATTAATAATGTTGTTAAAACTTTAACAAAATTCATTTGTTAAATACTGTCAAAATTGACATAATAGTGTTTTAAAAACAAATTTTATATTATTAATTGATATTCAATTTCTAAAAATATAATTCATGGCCAAAGGACATATATAATTATATGTGTATAATTAATGAACCACATGGGGTTCTCTTGGATATATATAGTACGTTTATTAACCATATAATATAAAAATACAAAGAGACATGGTAAATGTCAAACTATTTAGCTAAGAGATAAATATAAATGATAAGGTTAATTTAGTGACCCAAAACTATCTAAAATCTATTTGTTGAAATGATTTCAAACCATCCCCAACTTATCCTCGAAAAATGTCAATTTTAATACAATATAAACCGAATATGAATTTATTATAAAATAATATTTTATGTTTTTCTAAGGTGCCCCCATAAAAGGGAACTCCCACTTCTCTCAAATTCATAACTTCAAATCCATTCGGATCGGACAACCCCTAACCAAATATTCTCTAAACTTCCCTCATGTCAACCTAGAGGCATTAGTTTTATTAGAAAACCAACCTAAGAGTCCCTTTTTGTCAAGTAAAAAGGAAGAACCCGAAGAAGAGGTAATGTTTTCACCATCCTCTTTCAAGTTCCTTTCATCTTCCACTTCTTCTTTCATTGTTATTTCCATTCTAAAATAATAACGGAGGTACCTTATATATACTGTGATGTTATTATAAATATTTTACAACCATATTCAGTATTCTATCCATCCTTTTAATGACATTTCACCATACGTGCGTACGTACGGCTTACCGACTCCACGTCATGGTGTAATGGTTATTCAAATCATTATTATTTTTATGGGTATGATAATGATTTGTAATTGATGTAAATGATAAATATAACATGATAATGACTATTTATTTATGATATACCATCAAATTATATATTATTTTAATATCAAAAAAATGATATTGTCACTTGTGCGTACATACGGACTAATGTCTCCATGAATGCAATGAGATTCATTACCCATCATATCCATTCAAGACTAATTTTAATTTGATGATTAAAAATATTTTTTATGGACTTGATATCCTTCTGGATATGAATAATATACAACCTATGTATAAAAAACATGGATTATGTAACTAAACATATAAAATAAAATGTGTAAATGAACACCCTAAACAAAAATAATATTAAAATATTAGTAACAAAGAAATATTAAAAGATAATATATGATATAATATTTATTCATATGATTCTTGTATAATTTAATAACAACTATTTAACTAATATATATGAGGTCAAACTACCCTCGACCAAGGAAATGTACAAGGTAAGGGTTTCTTTCACAATCTCTTCATTATCCGTGATTTTTTATTTGTAATTATCTACTGGGACCTCTCTATCATCCATATCAATGTTTCTTAAAAATGTATTTCAAAACATTCTTTCTATTATATAGACTTTTATTTAAATACATTTATATCCTTGTTTGGATTTTATATGATGTTTATAAAGGAATATTTCTGTCATTTTCGAAACAAGGTCCTTTTTAACATTTTCGACAAAATTAAGGTAAGAATGTATTTTTGAACATATATGGTGGGTGTGGCTATTTTCCACCATTATAAAATCTTATCTTCTTCCCATACAAGATTATATGATTTTTTTTGAACTAAATGTTTTATTTCTTAATTATGTGACTTTTAAATGATTTCAAAAACAGAGATATTTCTCTCAAATAGTTATGATTTCATATATGTCAACATTATTTGATGGATTTTAAAATTATTTGAAGTTGATATATTCTATTATAAAACTTCCATATTGTATTGATGGTTTTCTGATATGTTTGATTGTGGATGTGTTATTTTTATAACATTTATTTTTTATGAAGAATGTTTTGACATTTGGTATGATAGTTTTCATAAGAATGTTTATGTTAAGTTTCAACCTATTTATATGAGGAATGCATTGGACTTAGTAAGTGACGGTTGGAGACTGCTATAGCTCCTCGATGCATCAGAAGGACTAATGAGGAAAACCAGTGTCTTGGCATAAGGCCTTCACAAAATATTATTTTTAGTCTTGGTACAAGGCCTTGACTATGTGGTTATGATAATCTAGCATTATGCATTACATCATTATGAAAGTGGTTATTGATATGGAATGTGAATATTTGACTAGTATAATATCCATAAGAATAAGTAAGTGGCATTATTATATTTTATCTTTTCCATTTTATGCCGAAGTTCATGCATAAAAAGCTTTTGTTTTAGTTATACATTGCCTTAATTTTTTATGTTTATTTATGAAAGTTTCCGCTATATTGTTATACTTACTGAGCATCTGAGCTCACCCCTTACAATGTTTTAATTTTTCCTAGGATGTGAAGAAGTATTTTATGAATGACCTACAGGGAATGTTTGAGGGGATGTGAAGACAATATATTGTTGATGTTTTTTTTCACATTATGATGTAATGTAAGACATATGAATATATTCATTGTTTCCAAGGCTACTAAACTATTCCGTCTTTAGAGACTTGATCTTTTGTGATAATGACATTGTTATGTAATAATGAACTGACTCTGGGTAACTGGGGTTAGGGCGTTATAACATCCTTTACATCACCACTACATTCTCTCGTACTTAGCATTGCATGGGATAACCTGGGGAAATTTATAAGAAAATGGTGAGCTATAAAACTCAGTAAGAGAATAAACATGGAATATCATGAGGGATAAAATACATGTATGACAATAGGCATATAAATGGAGCACAATAGAAACATGAATATAAAGGCCTGATAAAGCATGATAATAAGAATATAGAAATGTGGCATTAACACTTCACAAGGATTTAGCATGTTCGAAGGCTCATTGCACGTGGAGAGTGAGTAAACACTCATATAACATGAAGCATGAGTATACCCTCATTTCACATAAATTTTCATGATTCAAAACACATTTCACTTGACATATCATGATACTAAACATTACTAAATGAAATAGAGTGCTATTGGGGCGCACCCTTCTTAAACATTTCATTTCATGCATAAGTTTTCCACATGGATCATATAAAATCGAATCAATCAACATCATAATTTATTCCATGACATAGTAATGTGGAATAAATACCTTAATGTAGCATTAAATATGTATATGTCCATAAATGTGAATTCCCATTATAGAGACATGGGTATGGTATTCACTACACAATTATCTTGGACTGAAAAAATGTAGTGCAATTTCAGCAGCATAAGGGAGTGACATAGGATTCGGGAAATTGTTGATGAGAGAGAAATGGTTGTCTTATCATTGTTTGTGAAATGTACTATAAGGGGATAATATAGGAACATTTCCCAAAAAACATAATGTATGTTTGATAAATAATACAAAATAATTACTTGGATGTAAATGAAGAGAGTGAAATCCCTCATAGAATTTTGGCATGGTAATAGGTGTACAAGGTAGGAATTAATTAGAGAGAATGGGGTCTCCCATCATCCATAAATAAAGAAGAAATTATGGGGGATGTTTGAAATCATACCCCAACATTTTTAATTGGAAACAAAGGGCACAATAACTTAATGAATATTGGAAAAAAATAAGAATTGAAGAAATCCTTTACTTCAAAGTGTTATCCCAAAGGATTAGGAGAGGCTTGAAAGCGGATTTTTGTGAGATTGAGGTACATTTGGATGATTATAGAGTGATTAGGTTAGGGGTTTGTTGAAATCCAAAGGATTTTAGTTATGAGGACGTGGGATCTTGGGTGGGTCTATATAGGGAAAGAGATGGAGTTCATTATTATTTTGGTTTGGGAGACTTTAAATTAAACTAATCAATACCACAAACCAGCTAATGGTTTTCCCCATGTATTTTTTCAAAGGGCAGTGTAAAATAATATTTTATAAGGCCAATAAACAAATAATTTAAAATAATAGGGTTTCTTATATGGAGGTGAGTCGCACTCTCAATGAAAAAAATTTAAAATGTAAAAAAAAAATTTCTAAGCCTTGAAGTGTCCACCCAAGAAATGTAAAATAAATCAAAAAAAACCCAAAATCACTTTATTTTAATGGTAAATTATATATTGGCCTAAAATAATGTTTTTAGTATTTTATTACATCACTATTGGGTCATTATGATGTCAAAAAACACATTATATATTTAACCAGTATTTAATTTTTACCCAAACATTTTACTCTTAGAAAATTTTGAAAAAATAACCATGAAAGATATTCGATGTCATGATTCCAAAAAATAATATTAATTTTATCTAAATAATTTTCTAAATATGTCAATTATTACTTTTAAAATAAAAACAGATATTTATAAAAAATTCATGAGTATTGACAAAAAAACTTTTAAACCTTAAAAATTTACAATTGCATTCATAAAATTTTATTATATGTTATTTTTAATTTAAAAAAATTTAATAATAATAATATTTTTATATTAAAATATTATTTAATTCAAAAATAAATTAATTAATCAAAATAGATTTATTAGTTGAGTATTAAATAAAAATACAATCTATGCTTTAAAAACTATTACAAAGTATCAATAATGAAATGATTGCACATTCTTTATACAAAAAAAATTTACATAGTCATAGTTCATGGGTCATGTGACATATCCCCTTATTACACCAACATAAGACCGATGGATAAGGTGTGCGATGTTGACAGACTCTTTGGTGGCTCAAATAACATCGCTCGGGTAGAAATCTATATTAACTTCCACTTCCCTAGTACTCAGTTCTGCTCAAGATTAACATGTTCTTGATAGGTTTGGGATTGGTCAAGAGATAATACCAATGAAGCCACCTCCATTTCAAGCTCCAAAAATATTGTCTTCGTACGGGGCAAGTCTACTGGATGAGTCCATCTCTTCGCTTTTCTGAGTAAATTGGATTTCTTAAAGCCCTTTATTTATACTGATCAGGTGATTACTGTTCAATGAGAATATTAGCAACAGCCATAATTATTAACAATATTTTAAATCCGAAAACATAAAACTAATGATGTTCACATTTTATATAACCATAATAAGACATTTAATTGGATCAAGAAAATTTTCCATTAATGAATGTTTGTGTTATTAAAATCTTCCGCCCTTAAGAAATTTCTCCCTAAAAATTTCCTTTTCCCGCTCTAAAACAAATGTAAGTAATGTTTTTTCATTACTTACACCGATTCCCACATCTATTATTCATACATGTGGGTTTTCCAAAACACCCTGACAGGGGGAATTTTCATATTTCATAGGACATTATATCTATGATCTAAGATCTTCACTGGTTTCTCCTCATGACAAAGATCATCCTCTAGATGGACTAACTCTAAAGAGAGTACATGTGAAGGGTCTGGTATGTACTTCTTTAAGAGGGATACATGAAAGACAACCAGTACTTTGGACATTATAGGTGGAAGTTCCAGTCAATAGGCCACAAACCTAACACGATCAAGAATCTCAAAGGGGCCGATGTACATAGGACTTAGCTTCACATTCATTCCAAACCTTAGGACCATCTTCCATAGAGATATGCATAAAATACCTTTTCTCTAACTTTAAACACAAGATATCATCAATGGTTATTTTCATAACTCTTCTATCATCTCTACGCTGCCTTGATATGATGCAGAATGGTTTTCACCTTCTCCACCATTTCATGGACCATTTTTGGTCCTAGCAGATTATGCTCACCAACTTCATCCCAACATCCTAGTGTTCTACACCTCTTCCCATATAGGTCATTATAAGATTCCATTCAGATGCTCGAGTGGAAAATTTTATGGTAGAAGAATTCAACCAAATGATGTTGTTGGTCCCAGCCTTCTTTAATGTCCATAGACCAAGATCTTAACATATCCTCTAGTTTTTGAATAGTTCCGATAGGCTGGCCATTAGTTTGATGATGATAGGCCATACTGATTTTCAGTTCGTTATCCAGATCATTTTAAAGACTATTCGACAACATAGAGGTTAATATTGGATCTCGATCAGATACAATAGATAGTGGTACTCCATGCAATTCTACCACATCCATGATATATATTTGTCAAAGTTGATCCAACAATAAATCCTCCCGAATTGCAATAAATTATGAAGACTTTGTAAGATGATCCAGAACAACATATATTACATTGTTTCCATTGAATTTTTTAATAATTCCGGTGACAAAGTCCATGGTGATGTTCTACAATTTCCATGATGGTATGAGAAATGGTTGAGTCATCCCCTTATAATTCTGCCTCTCTTCCTTCATTTGCCGACACTCTAGGAACATCGTTGTATACTCAGTGATCTCTTTCTTTATATTATGCCACTAAAAATGCTCTTAGAGATCTCAATACATCTTTATGTTTCCTAGGTATATAGAGAAATTTCAACTATGTGCATTATCCAAAAGTTCCTTCTTTTGCTCTGAACATGAGGGAACAAATTTTCTTTTCCCAAATCTCACAATTCCTTCTTCATTAACATTGTGCTCCAAGGGTTTACCTCTTATAATAGATTCCACTATCTTTTGAATTCCCACATAATCCTTTTGAACATCTTTTAACCATTCCAAAAAGAGATGGTTGAGAAATAATTTGTGAAATGATTGATGATGATTCCTTATTTATGATTTATATGTCCATCTTCATCAAATATAAGAAGATTAGATCCTTCTCAATTCTAATCAGTGATAGATTCACTGGGTCCTTTCTACTTAGAGCATCTTCCACCTTGTTCACTTTTTTATGGTGGTAATGGATTGAGCAGTCATAGTATTTGATCGCATCTAACCATCTTTGTTGGCACATGTTCAACTCTTTCTTTGTGAATATATACTTGTGGATTTTGTGGTTCATATATATTTCTAATTTCTCCCCAAAGGGACAATGCTACCAAATTTTTAAAGCGCAGATCACCACACCCAACTCCAAATCACGTGTTGGATAATTCTACTCATGAAATTTCAATTTCCGTGAAGAATTGGTACTGTCATTGTCATTTTTCATCAACACAAAACCTAGGCCCTTTATCGATGCATCACTGAATACCACAAAAGCTCTCCTTTTTTGGATAAAGTGAGAAAAACACAGTGACAAGGCTTCTTTTTAAATCCTTGAAGCTTTCGTCAAATTCATCAATCCATGAAAACATTACTCCCATCTAGGTAAGATTGGGATGAGGGTTGGTCAATTGTGATAAATTACTCACAAATCGTTGACAATATACAACTAACCCCAAGAAGCTATGGATATTTGTTACCGATGTTGGCTTTATCCATCCTTAAATTGCATCTTTTTTGGAGGTGTCCATAGATATCTCATTTATTGTCATTATATGGCCCACAAATGAAACCTCCTTCAAACAGAACTCACACTTTTTGTACTTTTGATAGAGCATCTCCTTATTCTTGGTCTCTAGTACATTTCTTAGATGCCTCTAATGATCCGAAATGGTTTTAGAGTATATCAGAATATAATTTATAAATACTACCCAAAATTTGTCTAGGTAATACCTAACGACTCTATTCATTAGGTCCATGAATATTTCTGGATAGTTAGTGAGTCTGAAAGGAATTATAATGAGTTCGTAGAGCATGTATGTCGTATGAATAGTGGTATTGGGAATATCATCCTTCTTCACCATTAATTAACAATTTCCCAATGTAAAATCCACCTTGGAAATGTATTGTGTTGTATACAGTTGATTGAATATGTCATCGATTCGTGGGAGATGATACTTGTTCTTTATCGTTATTATGTTAAGCTCACAATAATCGATGTAAAGGTGCATTGACCCATATTTATTCTTAATGAAGAGGATTGGTTCACCCTATGGTGAAACAATTGGGCATATAACCCCTTTATCCCAATTCTCCTGTAGTTGATTCTATATCTCCTCATGCACGAAAATAGCCATTCAATACGAAGTCTTGGATACTGGAAACGACCCAGGTATAAGATCAATTGATAATTTAACATCCCTTCTTAGAGAAAGACCATGAAATTCCTTGGGAAACACTTCACCAAATTACCTCACATTAGGCATGTCTTCAAGGATGGTTTCCTCCTTATAATAATTCATCTATACCAGATATGCAAGCTCATAGGGCAGTAATATCCATGGTTGAGAAGATGGAGCTAAAGAAGATTCAACTTCCTCCATTCACATATATAGAATTAGGGGTCGATCCGTTAGATAAAAAATAATGCATAGAACATGAATATAAAAGAACTTTCACTATTCATGAATGAATAACTAGTGTACCTATCACCCCATCATTTTTGGGGTTCACATCGGTAGTAGTTACAGAAAATGCTCACCCTTGCTTCCATGGAGTTTCTTGGTTGCCTCTAACAATCCTTGTCTTGGGGAACTAATATTAAAGATACCCTAGTACATTGATATTTTAGCAATGAACAATGAGCTGAGGATCAAAAGGAGCGTTCCACTCCTCTGTTGCAGTTGCGGTTTTTTTGTCGATAGTTAACAGTTACATTCCATTCTCTTCCACACCTAATGAATTTCCTTTTCCCCTTTTGACAATTTTTGGGGTTCTTCATTCCGCACCATTGGAAGGTGGGGTGCTAGATATTCCTAGCACCGTTGGATTTACCCATCAGACTGCTAGCATTAAAGTACACCATACAGTTTTTATCCCAATGAAACCCCTGAGATTCTCCGATCTCCACATCAACATTGAGGGCACATCAAAATTTTTTGTCACAGTGGTGGAAGTCTCAGATCTCTATCACTTTCTGTAGGATAGGTTTTATCCAACCAAAGAAGTGGCTAACCTCGTATTTGTGGGTAATAACAAAGCCAGAGGCATATCATATAAGCCTTGGGATGTTTTTCTCGTACGCTTTGACGGATTCTTACTCTATTTTCTTGACGTCATGGAAATCCCTTTACATCGTAAGTTGGAGGGTTCAATGAAAATATTTATCAAAATAAACATTTGGAAATCATTCCATTCCAACACCTCAATCTCTACCTCAGGATTCGTATTTTTTATCAACGCCCACCATTGATCAGCTTTACCCTCCATAATATATGAAACTGGGAGAACCTTCACTTGTTCACAACATTGAAGGATGGAGAAGATCTTTTAAATGGACTAGATCAATTGATCAGTTATTGAGGGATCAGAAGATCCATTAAAAGTAGGAGGCCTTTGTTTATAAAGCTCCTAATAGAGACTTGTTCATTCTAAGGGGGGTTTAACATTCCTGTTGACCCATGTTTCTATTCAAACCTTGAGATAACTAAGAGAGAAGCATGAAAAAGATCGTGATTCCTGCTCCCATCATATTGGGTGTCTCATTAGAAAAGTCATCACATTGATCATCACATCGGTTGTTAGCACGAGTCCTCCTATTACCAGCCATTGGCTGGAATAAAAGTAATGTTACGGGTAACACATAAAGTGTAATTCATGGAAAAACTGATGACTTATAAATAATTTTTATTCCCTTAACTTATGATTAAATAGGCTTCAATATATGATATTCATGATCAACATTCTATGGTATATTCTTAGGGAAATTTTTTAATTCCATAAATAATGGTTCATACTAAGCTTGTGAATTTACCAATGCATATCCCCCAGGAGTGACATAACCAATAGTATATTAAGGGTGGTTGTCATGTACCAAGATACCCTGGGTCATGCATGAAAATCAATGTCGGTGTTTTCACTCATAGGTACATCTCTTCCAGAGCCACGTCTACCTGCTTGTATCTAGACATTAATGTATTTTCTTGATAACCCACTTACTCAATACCAACCAAAACGTAGGGATGTTTTTATTATATATAGTCTTATCTCTGAGGCTTCACTAGGGTCTTCTAATCCTAATCCCAAAAATAACTAAACCTATCCTCTGATACCAACTATGAAATACCTGCTCTTTATTATACACTAAAACATGATTTATTACATAAAATTCAAATGATACAATAAAGATGATCGAGAGGTATACTGTCTTTCGAGATTATGACCATTAAATAACAACAAAAAACATGAAATACAACATCTTTATTTAAAACAACTTTTACATGACCACTATATTTTCTCGTATATAGCATTGCATGTGATAACCTTAGAACAGGCATAAGAAAAGGGTGAGCTATAAAGCCCAGTTAGGGTATAAAAATGAAATAACATGAAGGGTAAAATACATGTTAGACAATAGGAATAAAAATGTATCATAAGAGATTCATAACGATAAATGCATGTGAAATCATGATAATCATAACATGGAAATGTGGCAACAACACTTAACAAGGAATTAGCATGAGCCAACGCTCATTGAACATGGAGCATGAGTAAACCATAATTGCACATGAATCATGAGTAAAACCTCATTGAAATTGAATTAGCATGAGTCAACACACATTTCAAATGACATATCATGATATTATACTCTACCCAATGTGTTGGATCACTATCAGGGCACATGGTTATTTAACATTTCATTTCATTCAAAAGTGTGGCACATGGATCATATAAGATGGAATCAATCAAAATAAATAGTTAATCCATGATTTAGTAATGTGTAATAAATAAATTAAAGTACCATTTAATATGTATATATGCATAAACGTGAATACCCCTAATAGAGACATGGGTAAGTTATTCACTACACAATGCTCTGGGTTTGAAAAAATGCAGTGCAATTTCAGCAGCATAACGGTGTGACACAAGGATTCATGAAAATGGTTTATGATAGAGAATTGGAGGTATCATCATATGTACATGAATTGTACTGTAAGGGGGTCATATAGACACTTTCCCCAATAGACATAACAGAATTTAGATGCATTATTGAAAATAATTACTTGGATGTAAAAGAGGAGAGAGAAATCTCTCACAAACATATTGCATGGTAACAGTTGTACATGGGAGGAATTATTGAGAGATAAATGGGTCTTCCATCATCAAAACATAAATAGGGAAGCATGGGGGAGGTTTGAAATGATACCCAAACATTTTTAATTGAAAACAAAAGTGCAAAATAACTTAATGAAAATTAGACAAAAATTAGAAATGATGAAATCCCTTACCTGTAAGTGTGATCTCAAAGGCTTGGGAGAGGCTTTAAAGAGGCTTATTGGGATCATAGGGAACCTTGTAGGATTCTAGTGAAATGAGGGAAAGGTTTTCTCAAACTCCGAAGGATTTGAGTGAAGAGGAAGTGGGAGATTTGGTGGGTTAATATAAGAAAAGAGAGGAAATTTGTTAATATTTAGGTTCGGGACACCTCATATTAAACTAATCAATACCACAATCCATACCATGGTTTTTGCCCATAATTTTTGTCAAAGGGGAGTGGGAAAAATTATTTTATAATTCCAATGGCCAAAAATCTAAAAATAATAGAATTTCTTATATGGAAGTGAGTCCCACATTCAAGGAAAACAATTTAGAAAGACAAAATTTTTTATAAGCCTTGAAGGGTCCACCAAAGCTTTGTAAAATAAATAAAAAAACCCAAAATAAAATTATTTTCATGGAAAAACATATTTTGGCAGAAAATATTTTTTACATTATTTTATTACATCACTATTGGCACATTATGATGTTACAAACTACATTATATAATTAAACGGTGTTTAATTTTTACCCAAAAATTCGACTGTCTCAGAAAATTATGAAAACATCACCATTGGATAATTTCGACATCCTAATTCCAAAAATAATATTCATTTTATCTAAATAAATTTTTTAATATGTGAATTTATACTTATAAAATAATAACTAACATTTATAGAAAATTAATGTGTTCTGAAAAAAACAACTTTCAATCCTTAAAAAAATTAGTATTGCATTCATAAAATTATCTGATATTTAATATATAATAAATTAATTTAATAATAATGATAATATTTTATTAAAATATTATTTAATTAAAAATACATTAATTCATCAAAATAGATTTCAGAGTATAATATTAACTAGAAACACTATTTGTGCTTTATAACATATTTATAAAGTAACAATAATAAAATGAATGCACATTCTTTATAAAAAAATAATCTACATAGTCATAGTGATATGATATTGTCACATAACCCCTTATAATACCTGCATAAGACCAAAGGGTAAGGTGTGCGATAGTGAAAGACTCTTGGGGTGGCTCATATAAAATCACTTCGGTGGTAATCTTTATTAACATCCATTTCTCTTGTTGTCGGTTCACTTAAAGTATAACCTGTTCAAGCGCGACATGATCTTGGTCAATTGTGATGTCCAATTATGACGCCTCCTTTACATGATCTAAGAAATGGGCTTCGTATGTGGCATGTCTACTGGATAAGGTCATTGATTCCTTTGTCTAAGTAAATTGGATTTGTTAAAGACATATATTAATACTAATCTGGTGATCACTGTTCAACGACTATATTAGAAATGGTCACAATTCTTAATAATATTTTAATATCTAAAAACATAAAACCAATGATTTTTACATTTTATATAACCATACTATTACATTTAATGGGATCAAGAGGAATTTCCATTAATGAATTTTTGTGTCGTTACATTTTGATAGAAGATGATCCAATGATGGTTTCAAGAAATACCATTTCCTTGGGTTCTATTCTCATTGAGAAAGTATATCACTTTTCAATAAGTCAAAATAATTTTTTACTATCCTCATATTCCCAATAAACTAATTATAATATTTATTGTGAATAATTTATTCTCCACTGGGTGTTTTTTTGATGAAAAAAATCAATGTGAGAGTATTTTTGTAGTGAATTCCATTATGGGGAGGACTAACACTATAGATTAATGTATGAATACACATTGAAATCCTATAGTGTATAGAATTGGGAGGAAATTTAAGGATGATACTTAAATGTGGAGGACTTACATATTGTTTTATCTTCTACTAGTGAAGAGGGATTCCCTGGTAATCATTAAAATAATGATTATCATGATTATATATTTCATGACAACAAAGGATTACCTCTTAGTAAGATTTATAAGGAGGACCTCCAGGGGTGCTGGTAGAAAAATTACATGGAGAAATTTCACAATTAAACTACTATTTCTATTATTAATTTATAGGTTAGTAGGATCATGGTACATTATTTATTGATGTTTGAGGGTTTCAGGAAAACCATCATTTGGTATATGAGGACCATTTGTATAATCTTGGTTTTAAATTTTCATTTATCAAGACTCATTTGTGTAGATACCCTTCTAGGAGACATATTTTGATTCTATGGATAGAGAATTTCATGTTTGGTAGATTTTCTAAGAAACTATCATGATGTTGTTGGAATATGAAAATTGGATTTTAGAGTTTTGTTATAGATCTAGTCTTTACCTAGAGTGGTTGTTGATGTGTATCAATATTTTCTAGTTGGAATGAGTGTGAGTTTCCCTGATCATAATATCAATTTATCATGGGATTTCCCAACAACCTTCTAATATGAGATAAGGGATATGTATCTAATTCTGAGTGACCATCATATCATATTTTGGGACCTTGTAAAATGCGTAGGTGAGGTTGCATACCAAAATCCACATCACTATTGATTAAATCATTATATCATGGAAGACATATAGAGGGTGAAAAAGAATAGATGATATTCCTTTCCACACTACCATGATCAAATAGGTGGATTCTTTAGTTATAATGGAAATATATTACCATTTCATAGTTGAAGAAGTGTTTTTACCCTGATCTAATCCGCAATTTATTTTGTGTATATACTAGTAACTAGTAGGTGTGGGGTAGATATATGTGTATTCCCTAAATTACTATATGGTTGTGATGATAGGCATCAGTATTTTATTCCAAACTATTTTAAGGGACATGATGTGCATGAACAGGTTTATATGCCAGATTGTATGTTACGTCTAAATCTTGTGTGATAAATTTTCTATAAGGGACCAGAATGTTAGTGTGTTCTTGGTTTGTCTTTCACTTCCCATGGCACACTATAATAGGTGGTAGGGTCTATGTGACCAAGGATAGTGCCCATAGAGTGACATCCATATCATGATAATGACTTGGTGCCACATAGCAATAGTAGTGATAGTTACTGGCTAGATCCGTTCATGAAGACCATTGTGTTATTGGGATGAGGCCATTACTAACCTCTTGATCCACTCCCTTAATGTATGGAATAAAATTGATGGTTAGTCACAAAAGAAAACCTCTTTAAATGGTTTCACATGTATATGGGTATAGTATTATTTTCAACAATTATCTATTTTTTATTGGAATGTTTTTATGGATTCATATAACGGAGTGTTAGACATTTAATATCAAAGTTCATGAATATACCATTGTGGTGGTACTCTGGAACCGGTGCATTCAGAATATGACATTAATGATGCAGGTTTAGAGATAGTTTCCTCTTATAAGAAGATGATAGACCGTGTGTATAAGATGAAATGTGCCTTTATTTAAATTTATATGATGATATTGGATTTATGATCGTTATGGTGAAAAGAGTTAGATTTCCTAAATGACAAGCCCAGAAATGAAACATGTCAAAGTAGTAATATAATAAATGGAAATATGTGAAATTAATTTCCAAAAATATTCACCTTTAGAAACATTTCATTTTTTGAATAAAAAAAGGACATAACATTTGGGAGAAATAAACATCAAAGGATTCACGTCAGGATCAATATTGTATTCAACCATTTTTTTGTTTGGTTGGTTTAAAATATGGTTAATTCAGGGAACCCAAAAGACCCAATGGATCTCATATATTTTATGGATCAGCGGACATCTTTCCAACGTTAGGTGGTTTTTTGGGACTTAACCAATGATGCATAAGAATTCACATTGGTTTGGAGGAAGGGACGAAGGTCACATCACTCACATTTCATGGAAATTATTTCTTACCATGAGACATTCTTAAAAATTATGAGATATTCATGGATCAAATTTAAATTCTAAAAATTGAAACTATAATTCCTATATATTACGAATCAATAATAGACATGGGTTTATGCATAACCATCTATATATTTATGTATCATTTGATCTTGATCTTCGTTATGTTCATTATTTTGTGGTTCTAGTTTAAAGCAACACATTTTGGGATCTAGTATTTCTTATATCCTAGGGAGATAGTGTAATAACCTGAAATTTAATCAATAAAATATACCTTCTTATAATTATAGATAACACAATTCACAATTTATTAATGAATAATGAAGACATAAAAATTATTTATATAAATTAAGTTACTTCAACCAATGAAATAGTAAGACATGATTTGGAATAGTAATGTGACTTTTAAAAATAGTAAATTAAAAAATATAATAGAATACTAACCTATTAGATTATAAATATAATTTATGAATCTTATAAATGAAAATATGATATATTTATATATTGATAATAGTAAATAATTTTTTTGAAATAATAAATTATGTTTTTGTATTTTCATGAATCATAAATGTTTAATTACAATATTATAATTATATTAATTACTTAAAAATAATATTTATTTTCATAAAATAGATTTACAGATTATAATTTTTTTCATATAATTATAAGATAAATTCATGAGACATTAATTAATTTTCCAATGTTTTATAAAATCAATTATAAGTTTGAAAATAGTTATTTTTCTAATAAATTATTATGTCAAAAAAATTAAATATATCATATTTATAAAATTATATTCATAAAAAAATAGATCATTTTTTATTTCAACACATCAAATAATCATTAGGGTGAATTTTAGGGATTTTTTTGAAATAGTTGATTTTTTTGGTAAATTGTAAAATATGATAATATTATAACTTATAAAAATGAATTATAGTGTCCTGGAATATGATTGGAAGATTTAATCAACATTGGATATAAATTCCATGATTTTCATAATATAAACATTCACAAGAGGCCACATTATTCATAGTATTGAGCAAAAATTATATAATAACGAATAATATAATAAAAACAGTTATCTCCTCCAACTATAACTACCACCACTCACCACCTATTATTCTCACACATCTAAAGCCTTTTATCTTGTCCAAATTATCCCCAATACTCTCCAAATCGTTCCCCACATTTACATAATCCTTTCATCTCAAGAACAAACCAATCCAATTTCTCTATGGAGGGTCTCATGGAGGAGAATTTCAAGAGGTAAAATCCTCCACATTTATCTTTTAATTTTTATTATTTTTATATTATTTGTTCATTCTCTACTCACCTTCCCTAATCCATGTTATATTATAACTCCATTTTCATTAATATAATATAATTTTAATAATATTATAGAATAACCCATCAACGTTTCTATACCTCTCCCCTTTTGTTATAAAAATGAAAACATCAGTCGGGATGTCTGTATTTAACCCATTCCTGGATGATGAGTTATCATTTTCCATTACCCCCTTCAAGGATGGTCATAAATCAATTTTATCGTTAAAAATATTATATAATATTTATTAAATCATATATATTGATCTAGAAAAATTACTTATTCATGATAGTAATTAATAAAACAAAAATAGTTTGTGATCTTCAAAAAATCCAAAATAATCTAAACTATTATCATTAACATTTACCAAGTGAAAAAAATAACATCTAGACAAATTATATATATGACCATGAAATATTATTTATTTTCATTAATAACATATTATTTTTATTATGTTCAACTATTATCATTTTACATAATTTTCTACACATGTATACAAGTAAACCAATCCTGAAATCTAAGGAAACGAATGCAATCAAATGATAAAAATGTGCCATATAACTCATCAAAAAGACCATAAATGGAATATATAATATTATAATAAATAAAATATATATTTAAAACATTATTAATTAATCTATTTATTTATATAATATGATTATACTGGAAAATAATTTCAATTGAAGAATGCTTTTGAACAGAAATTAAGGGATTATTTTCGAACATTAATTTTTTTCTTTAGGTTAATTTTTTTATATTTACCATAATATAATTATTGTTAATTATTATTAATTATCCTATATCCTTTTTCCATATTACAATATGTTATTATTATCTCAATTATTTTTTCGTTGATATGTAAATCCCTTTTTATTATGGTTCCCTTCTCAATTATTTCTGATAAGTAATCCCGATTAAATGGAAATCCCAATTTATTGCCCATTTTCAAGTACCACCAAAAATAATTTTTTTAATCCACAATTATTTTTCAGAATTTATCCATTTTATCATGAAATTACTCTCCAGGTTCATTTCTTGTTTTATGTGAACAGTTATTCCTTTTTCTAATTTAATGAATCATGAAAGTTTTCCATAAGACACAAAATAATGTTTCATTTATAACACTATTTAATCACACATTTTGTGTTCTTCACTTCAGTTTGACAACAAAAATATCATTATGTATTCATATTTTAACTCATTAATATCCACATATATTTTCAATCCATTCCTTCATGGACACCATCATGATATATTTTTTGTTTATGCCTCCTAATATGATTACAATACTGATTTCATTTCATGGGTAACCGTTATGTTTATGTTTGATTATTTATGTGAAACACATATTCAGGATACTTATTGATCAAGTACATTGGGTAATGTTTAGTCTCATGATACGTAATTTATTTTGGTCTTGGTCGTCATCCATTACTCATGCTAATCATGTGTAATGGTTTGGTGTTATGCCTTGAGTCATTCTTCTCTAGGTGCAATGGTCTTTGCGGTTATACATAACTCATTAATTTCATATTTTAAGTTATTGAAACATTTATATGATTCCATGACTACATTATCCCATTTTCTATAAGTTATGTTTCCATATGTTAATTCATATTTCGTGCATTGTTTTATGTCATCATGTTATTCCATCATACCTATGTGCCATGATTTATTCAAATGTTTTTTCTTTACTATGATTTTTGATTATACCTTTATTCATTTATTCCCTATGTTACTCAATGTCAATGTTAGTGTTCAATAGGAGTTAAGATCTCATTATGGTTTTTAAATAAATGTATTTTCATTTTTGGGTTTATGTATTCATTTTTATATAAATAATCCAAAAAATACACTTGGATTTAGGATATTTGATTTATATTTAATTGTTAATCACGCACAAAATATTGTAATAATATGTTTAAATGTATATGGACATCATATTTTCTATCAAAATATGGTCTAGTAATTTTTTTATATTATTAGATGTGGAATTTATTAATAGCCCTAAGGATAAATTTATCTCCATATTAACCAAGATTTAAACATAAGGAACCCCAATATAATTTATTCTTTTCATTTAAAAGATTATTCCTCCATGTTCAATGTTTAATTATATTATGATAATTATGTATTCATTCAGGCCCTTAGTTTTAATATCTTTTTTTATAGTTAATGACATTAAATAGATGAACATATGAATACAATTAATTTTATAGTAAATGTTAATATTTATCTAATGATATGTCATATTTACAGAAATGGGTGGTAAAAACATCATAATAGTACTTGTTCAACTAGATCAACTATAACATGAATCACGTGGAACTCCCTAAAACTCCTAAGAAAAATAAGGTTAAGGTTCAATACTTTATGTGAAAAAGGCCTCCCATGTGTACTGAATTTTTTTATCCCCTCGTCATAGAACAACAGATTAACTCTATTGAAAATATATTCGCTATTAACCATTGATCCATAGAAGAGAATGTTTTTCAGAGGTCTATTTTTTTGGGCAAGCTAATCAGTGGAGGATACTATTCATGAACATGATCTCTAAAGAGGAAATTGATTTCATATAATGGTATGTATTTAAAAAAAATATTTTTTCTGTAAATATTTTCTCTGAACCCTTCAACTGAAGATGGAAAAGATGTTCCATAGAATGAAAGAAACAGATGATGTGTATATCAATGTGAATATGGCACATTGTAAAGGGATTTACAGATTTTCCTTGGGATTTTTCCTGATCACTTATCTTAAGGTGGATCATTTCATTAGAGGAAAAAAGAAAATTATAGGAAATTAATTAGCGATTCGAGACTATGAAAAGTTATATGATATTTTTTGTTGTTCCCTTACATTTCAAATGGAGATCGAGTAATCTTATTGATAGTTTGGAACCAGGGAAAAATATTAAAATGGAGTTTAATTAATGTGTATTAACATATAAATTCCATGATGGAAAGAAATTCCAACATCTCACATGTCCAAATTGTGGGAAGAACCATCATCAAAATTGATTAAAGGGAAGCAGGAGATCATTCACATGCCTAAAAATTGGGAATTTGGATAATATCTTACAAAGGTATATAAAGGATACCACTAATGTGGTTGAAGAATGAAAGGTTCATATAAATATTAATCATATATTACAATGCTTAATCTTCAAGGAACATGGTAATTATGTGAACCATTTCCTTAAAAATGGTTTTGTGAGCCAATCAACTATAGGAAACTCTAACACAATAAGCAGGGTCATATGCTATCACTACTAAAGGGGTGGAGCCTGGAAATTATTTTGTGTTAAGTAGGCTATTTATTCATTCAATAATGGAGAACATTCTAACTGATTTCAGTTTTATGCATTTTTTCAATTCTTTTAAGATAAATATATCTATTCAAACACCACGTCAAAATATAGTGGTAGAGTTATCTATGAGAAAATAAAAATAGATAAATTATTGATTCAAAAGTATATATCTATTTCCAAATTATTTTTTGTGTACTTAAACACCCATATAATATCACCATACATTATTTGGAGGAGTTTTGTTTTTATATTGGGCATTAATTTTTAATCATTATACACAACCAACATCAACTTTCGGGAAAGGGAGATCCATTTTCACATCTTAATGTGTCCACTAATTATGTAGAAGTCTACAGAGGAGTTTTAATATCCTTTAGAATATTCATCTCATTTGTGGACATTATTTCATTATGAGCAATAATATCAAGATCAAATGATTGAGAAAATGGATAATAGCATGTTTGATGACATGATCATTGTGAGAGAATACAATGATGTGTTCCCGGAATAAATGTTTGGACTTCCTCCTAAAATAAAGGCTTTGTTCTCAATTAAACATAATCCTTGATACATTAATATAACAAACACACATTATATAATTTCCACTCTGGACCAAGAAGTTATAAGAAAATAGTTATGTTAGAATATAGACAAGGGTTTTATAATACAGAGTGCTTCATCGGGGTGTGAAATAGTTCACTATGTTAAGAGAAGGATATATAAATGAAACTCTTCATTTATTATCATGAGTTGAGTAAAATCATTATAGTGAACAAGTATCCCCTGCCACAGATATTTGACATGTTCAATTAAATAAATGGGGAAATGTATTTCACTACGGTGGAACATCGGTCGAGAAATCAACTATTAATGGTAAATAAGTAAGTTATTCCCAAGACTACCCTCTTAATAAGTTATGGAAACTATGATTACATAGTGATTACCATAGGTCATAGTGATTCTCTAGAAATTTTTATGGATTTAATGAATATAGTCATTAGAGATTTTCATTAAATATTTATGGTAGTATTTACGGAAGATATTCTCATATAGTACAAGATAAATGAGGAATATGAGGAGTATTTGAAAATTGGGATGATGAAATCGAGAAGAGTGAAACTATAAGAATGTACAGGAAAGTTTAGTTCATGATGATGGAAGTATCATTATTGAGGATTTTTATCTCAAGAAAAAAAATATTTATAGACCATTCCTAGAAAAAGGCAATCGAAGTGTGTCCTAGGACATCTTCTATCATAGAGATCCATAGTTTCCTTGGTTTATCTGGGTATTATCTATGATTTTGTAATAACATGTAAAACTTTTCATACCCACAAACCAATCTGACTTAGAAGGGAGAAACATTTACAAGGACTAGTGAATAATAATAATGCTTTAAAGAGTTAAAAAATAGGCTTATCGATGCACCAGTACTAACTCTTCTGTCAAGTAGTGAACTATTTGTGGTATACAATGATGATTTATAGAATATATTAGGCTATTAACAGATGAAAAATTATAATGTGATATCCTAAACCTGATGGAATATAAAACTTCATTAGATAAACAATCCCACTCATGATTGGGAGTTGGCATCTATGATCTTTGAAATTAAAATCTAGCCTCATTATCTCTATAGAGAGAAGTGTGAAATATATAGTGATCATAAAATATTTATGTATATATTAATATAAAAGGAGATCAATATACACCAATAAATATATATGTTTTTATATCTCATCATGGATTATGACTTCTCAATTAACTACCATCTTGTTAAAGAGAAAAAATGGTGGATACTCTGAGTAGAATGAATCATCAATCTATATCAAGGATGTTAAATGTGAAGGTTACAATCTTATTAGACCAACAAATTATAGAGATGGGAATAATTAAGAAAGGATATTCATAAATCTTTTCCCAAATTCCTACTCAATCATCTATTATAGAATATAGAAATGATTTTTAAATAATGATACGGAAATTTAAAAAGATGGAAGCTATCAAAAATGGTAAATCGTCAAGGTTCAAAATGGACAAGGATGGATTTGTGATATTTTGGTCATGAATATGTATACCATACAATCCATAGATAATAAAAGATCTTTTGAATGATACAAATAGATCAACCTTCTCTGTTCACTTTTGGAATAAAATGATGTTTTGAGATATCTGACAACACTATTGATATACATAAACATAATTGGTATGCCATCAAGTGGATAGTGAAAGACAAAATTATAAGGGAATGATGCAACCATTACCCATACTATCATGTATGTGTGAAAAAATCATAGTAGAATTTTTCACAAGAATTTCACATTTTTATAGTGCTAATAATGATTTATGGTTCATTATGGATCGTCTTAAAAATATAGTTCCATTATCTTAATTTAGAGGACTTCTCACTCGATCAACATTCATGGATATACATTTGATAACTAGAGCATATTCATGGAGTACCACTATCAATTGTATCTCAAAGAGATCCAAAATTTACATTCATGAACATGAAATGTATCCAATATGATCTGTGCAACAAGATGATAATTAATACAACTTATCATCCCCAGATAAATGAAAAATCAGAGAAGACAATTCAGACACTAATATGCGTGTTGATATCTGGTTCTATAGAATTAAGTGGATGATGGGACCAACTTCTACCTCTTATAAAGTTCTCTTATAGAAAATTGTTTCCACCTAGGCATCGAAATGGATCTGTAGGAAGACCTTTACACGAAAAGATGATGAAAACCAGTATTTTGGGATGATTTTGGTAAAAATAAGATTCTAGGGATTGAAATGGTCAAAGAAATGTCAGAAATGGTGAAAACCATTCAACAAAAAAACAAGGAAGACCAAATTTGGTAGAATAACTATACTGAAAATCATCTATATGACATAGAGGATAAGGTTAGAGACATGGAATTCACTATATATCTCCCTAGAAGAGAATCCATAGATTCATGAAGATAGAAAAGCTGAATCCCATGTACATCGGCACCTTTGAGATTCTTGATCATATAAAAGCTATGGCCTATCGGCTATCACTTCCACCTAGTATTTCTCAAGTACATGTGGCATTTCGTGTATCTCTCTTGAGAATGTACATTCTGTATCCTTCACATATACTGAATGTTGAGGTGTTAATGATGGAAAATGATATCATTTAATAGGATAATCCCTTAAAGATCATGTAGCATAGAGATGAAATTATACACAACAAGAAGACTTAACTGGTAAAATTATAATAGTGGAACCTTATGTACAACGAGGCAACGTGGTAACTGAGGGAAGCGATGTAGGATAAGTACACACAACTAATTCCCTCTTAGTTTGTTAATGAAAATTTTGATTGAGAAATTTCATTAGGAGGGTGAATATAAGGAACCAAAATTTACTCAACGAAATTTCCCTTATTATAATTATAGAGTACATAATACAAACATTATAAATAATAAATTAATGAAATATTGAATATTTATAGAAATTATGTGACATATGCCAACATAAAAAAAGACTGTTGGAATAGTAAATTGACTATTATGAATAGTAACCAAAACCATAGAATAGTTACATAACCTATGAGAATATAAATATAATGTAGGCATCTTATTAATAAAAATATGATATATTTATATCTTTGTATAAGTAAAAAAATGTTTTGAAAATGATAAATTAACTGTTGTTATATTCATGATACCTAAATGTTTATATATATATATATTATTTAATTTGATAAAGTATAATAAAATTTATTTCCATAAAATAGATACATAAAATAATATATTTTGTCTTATGCTTAAAAAATAATTTTATGTGGAATTAATTAATCTTTCAATGTTTAATAAGATCATTTTTAATTTTAATATTGGATTTGTATCAATAAATGATGATTTTAAATAAAATTAAAAAAAATTCATATTTAGAGTTAATTTTTATTATTTGGATTTCATTTTTGAATTCATCACATCAAAAATGGTTGGAGTGATTTTTTTGAGATTTTTTTGGAAATAATTGATGTTTTGGTAAATAATGAAAAACAAAAATTTATGTTATAGGCTAATTACATGAGTTATTGAGTCATGGATGATGTTTGGATGAAATTAGAATCATTAGTTCGAAAAAAAATCCAAAATTAACATACTCACTAAAAGGAAATCCTCACTTTTCATAGTATTGATCTAAAATATTAAATTAATGAATAAACTATTCAAAAACACGGTTCTCCAAACAATATAAATACCATTACTCATCAATACTTCTACCCACATGTATAAAGTATTGAATATAATCTAAATTCATCAAAATATTCTCCCCCCACATCTAAGAATATTTGTTCTCAATAGAATACCAATTTCATTTCCCTAAGGAGGTTCTCGTGGAGGTGAAATTCAAGAGGTAAAATCCACTTCTCTTCTTGTTGAATTACGTTCATTTTTTATTGTATTTTCTTATTATCTCCTATACTTCCATTATAAAAGTAGAATAATAACTCTTGTATCAATAATTAATTATTATTATATATTTAATTGGAATAACCCATTATATTTTCTTTTCCACTCTCCTTTTGTTCTAAAAATTAAAATTGCATCCATGATGTGCAAATTTATCACATTCATAGAAGATGAGTTTTAAGTTAAAATTACCACTTCCTAGGATGGTAATAAACCCATTTTACAGCTAAAAAATATTATAATATATGTATTTCATCTAATTTAATCTTAATGAACCATTATATATACAATCTATTTATTAATAAAACCAAACTAGTTCATGGAGATCAAAACAATGCCAAAATAATATAAATTGTTATAATTAACAATTTATCTATTGAATCATCCTAAAATATGAAAAAATGATATTTAATAACTATTAATATTTTTTATGTTCATTATTAGAATTTAATTTCAATATTGTACAACTATTCTCCTTTTACATGATTTTACACACTTGTATACAAGTAAACAGATCATGAAAACCAAAGAAATAGATTCACCCAAATGACTAAATTGTATCTTATAACTCATCATAGTATATATATATATGAAATTAATAAATTTACAATAAATAAAATAAATATATAAATATTAATTAACTAATTATTTTATAAAGTGTTATTATCCATGACATTAAGATCATTTTCAGAACACATCAGGATATAAGGTAAGATATTCTCTCCGAACAATCATTTTTCCTTCAAGTTACACTATTCAATAATTATGCTAATTTAATTTTAAATTATTCATAATTTGATATCTTAAATAATGTCTGTATGTTAATATCATATTTTTATCACAATAATTTTTTCTATTATAAGAAAACATATCTTGTAAAGGTTTCACTTCTCAATTCTTTCTGATAAAACAATCCCGATTAAAGGGAACTTCTCTAATTATTACCCATTTCTATGTTCTATCCATAAGAAATTTTCATATACCATTATTTTTAAAACATAAATATGTATATCATCGAAATAACATCTTTTTCATATTTTTTATACAATAAATTATTCATTTTTTCATTCTATAGGATCATTTATATTTTCCATTTACTGCACTAAAGTGATTCATTTCAAATGTATATTAAAAACACTTTTTTCATGTTGTAACTTTAGTTTGGAATAAATTATAATGATATATGCATATTTCATTTATAAATTCCCATTTATGTTTTTAATTCATTCATTCGTGGACACCATCATGATATTCACTTTTGTTATTCCTCATGATTTCGTTATGATGAACATTTCTTTACATAGGAAACCATTACATTTATGTTTGATTCATCATCTGGAACACCTATTAGTGAACATTTTATAATAGTTTTTCCTAGATTCCTCTCATGTTTCATATGTAATGTTTTGTCTCTTGAGTCATCATGTGCAATGGACATGGTGGTTACCCTTGACCCAAGCTATCCATGTGCAATGGTCTTGGTGGTCAGCTTTGACTCATATGCCTCCATGTGAAATTTTGTTAGTAGTTTTCCTTGACTCTTGCTTATGGAATTTTGTATTTTGTTTCCACATTTATATAATTCCACGATTACCTGATCCCATGTACAAAATATATATTTTCTATATGTTAATTCATGTTTAATGACTTTTTTTCGTCATGTTATTCCTTAAAAACATTCGAATTGTTTTATAGAAATATTTATTACATTAGTTGGATTTTATCACATCCCATTTTTGAAATAGTCCCTAGGTTACCCTATGCAAATGTTAATTCTTAATGGTAGTTAGTAGTTCATTACAGTGTTTAAATAAAAGTTTTTTTTCATTTTGGTTTCTTATTTTTACTTTAATGTCCCTAATCCTCTAAATACACTATGCATTATGATACATATTATGTATATAATGGTTAAATATAATTATAATCATGTAATAGTTTTTGTAAAAGAATGAAACCATCATAGAAGAGATTTTGTTATATTTGGATTAGGCATAATAAACGGGATTACAAGGAATCAAGTTGAGTGTAATAAAAAAAATGTAGATCAGTACCATTTAATGGTACAAATAATACCTATAAAATAACATTATAAAGATCAAACCATGCAGTTTAACGTCATGAAACAATGATCTCATGGAGGAATATTCATATTAATGTTTTCTATAAGACTCAAATCAAAATGATGCAATTGAACTTGAAGGGATATACCCTCCTTGGTAGGGGTTATTATGTTTCTAGAAATATAGCCATATAAGTATGGTTATGGATGAAACTAGATGTAGCATTGACCAAAGGGTTAGATATGAACCTAATGAGAATATAGAGAATAAATGATTAAGTTGAGTTTGGGATTTTTGGATTGAACCCCAAGGGCGATTCCTATGTATCTTGATTGTATAAAAATCATAGCTCATATAGTTTAGAATGTTTGGGGATTGAAACTGTTGTAATAGTGGATCACATAGAAGAAACACGAATAATAAATTTTGATATAAGACTATCAAGTGCTAGGGGATCATACTAATTGAGACATATTTTCTGGAATTTTGTACATAGTAATATATAATATGAGAGATCATGATGAAAAACCATCCAACAGGAACACCACATGATTCATGTGACATTGTTTATTAATATCTATTAACATGTGTATTGTTATAAAAACATGATATCATTATCCATTTTTTACATTTTATTGGGTACTTTTCTATAAGATAATATCCATGACATTGATGTCTTAGAGATGTATCTTGTGTTAGATGAGTCATTAATGGTGAGACAGTGGTTGAATGATAATGATAGAATTTTTCACTTTATAGTTGATGAATTTATATCTCATCCCTAGTTTACAAGAATCATAGAACCTTCATTATAACAATTGATATGGTAGTGGAAGGTATGTTAGTTCAATTAGAATAACAGATAACAAAGTAAAAAATCAATTATAACACAAATTGTGCATCCTCCGTCATGATATATCTCATGTAAAAGAAATTATATTATACAGTTAGTGTTCATTAGATAATTTTCATTTCTATTGATATTACTTATCTCTTTTGTGGCAGTGATGGGTTTCCAGACTATAGTCATATTATGTGAATGATATTTATAGTTATTGATATATGTTTTTAGTGGGAGACACCAAAAAAATATTCAAGTGTCTAGATTATTGTATAGAATACGTGAATAGGACATGGTGGCCCCCACTATGGGGTCCTCATTTTTTATATGTAATATATATCACTAATGAATAAATTATATAATTATTTTTGGAATATGGAATAATTAGGTTGAATCTATTTTACAAATAAATTTACGAGAATTTTAGTAAATATTGGAAAATAATATAAAAATGAGTACAATTTAATATTCATTTTACATATTAAATTATGGGGAATATGAGTCAATTTAATGGTTTTGTTTTATCACATTTTTAATTTAGTATATATTTCAAGCACATCATAAATATATAAATGAATTATGGTGCAATTAGTATATCATACCATGTCATTTATTAGTTATTTTGTCAGTGTTTCTTATACAGTGGCCAAGTAGACCTTTCAATGTATTTATATTTCACTATATAATAAGTAGATGACTCATTTCAGGGTAAATATTCATACCCACGAATTTGAGGTCTTCCTTGTCTTCTTACAAATATAAAAATACAGTGAAATATATTATCCATGATTTTTTATTTGATTATATTGATTTATCAATGGGACAAGATCATTGTTATCTTTGTGATGTCGAAATAATCATCGATGATCCATGATAGCACCTGGAATTTGATGATTGGTGTGTGTGAAGATTCATGAAGCCGCTATGGATGATCTAGAGGTGTTTGATATTAGGTTCTTTATTAAATTTTCCCTAAAAATGTTCATCAAATGAATAAACATCTGGATGAAATGGGTTATATATTTATTTAATTTTTTTCATTGAAATATTCATATGAGATCCTCAAAAATATTTCAGGGATTATATCACAAGAAATTATGGTGATACATTATTTAAATGATGAAAATTTTAAAATCATGCCACAAAATCATTCTCTTTGTGTCCCTATAGCTTCAATTGTATTAGAGTGGCCTTGTGAATTTTTATATACAAGGAAAAAATAATTTTTTTAATAAATTTTAGATAACTTTAATTCGGCCCCAATGGAAAAGGATACATGTCGATATTATTGACAATTTCCATGTTCTGACCATCCAATGTTCTTCATGATAATTGAAAACCCAACTATGTTGTGTTAAAATTTATATTAAAATATTTATATACATTTCGCAATGATTTTATTTTTCAGTGATCTAGTCAGAAAATGTTTTTATTGAACGGGGAAACCCCTCTCGCCTCCTCGCCTTAAAGTGAGGAGGAGGCGTTATTTTATAATGAAGGATAAACTCCACATCGGACCACAAGTCCGATGTGGGATACAGACTCTAACACCCCCCCTCGAGCTAGGTGAACCTAGATTGGACACATAATAAAAAGAAAACAACAAAAAAGACGCTAACACTCCCCCTCAAGCTGGACATACCCAGCTTGATGACAAAACAAGATGAAATAAAATATTAAGCTACTGCTGCTCCCCCTCACGATCAAAGCTCCCCCACAGGATGATGGATGGATGATGTTGTGGGCGCAGCAGATGACCACTCAGACCGGTTGGTTGACGGAACACCAATAATGCAGCACTAGTGGGGTTGGTCGATGAAATGCCAGGAAATCCAAACTAGCACTGGGAAAACCGCACTTGTGAGGCTGCCGACGGAAGGTGGGGATTCCGCAGAAGTGTTGTGGGATCTGGCGGCGCCAACGGGGCCCGAAGCCTAGGTGATCGAGTTGCTGCGCTAGCGAATGGACGTGTCGGCGGACAGAGATGTGGCTGCTGGGAGGTGCCGGGAGATGCTGGCGAGTCGAGGATGCCGCAGGAGGTGCTGAAAGGGAGCAGATGAATCTAGGAGGAGGGAGGGCCGCCTTGTAGGAGGAGGCCGACAAGGAGGGAGAGCATCGGAGATGCACGGGGATGAATCTGGCCGGAACAGTCCGGAACTCGCCGGAGCTGGCCGGATCTGGACGGAGTAGCCTGGATCAGGCCGAAGCCATCCAGAGCTGCCCAGATTTGGCCGGAAATCTCTAGATCTGGCTAGAGCCAGTCAGAGTAGCCTGGATCTACACGGAAATCACCGGATCGGGCCGGATTCGGCCTGAGCTGTCCGGATCTGGCTGCCGGAGAGCAGCAGGCGAGGTCTCCGGGAGGGGAGTGGGACGGGAGATGCCGCCAGAGAGGGGTCGCCGGACTGGAGGGAGATCCACCGGGAGTCGAAAGCCGCGACCGCGCGGGAGCAGTGGGAGGCGCGGGAGGCGCTGGAGCAGCGAGAGGCGCTGGGAGCAGCGGGAGTTGCGGGAGGCCACGGGACGCAGGGGTGCCGGGAGCCACGTCGCATTGGGGAGCTGCGCAGGGAGGAGGAGTTCGCACGGTGGAGGGTAGACGAGGAGACAGCCGCGCGAGAGGGCCGGCGAGGGTAGGAGCGGCGCTGGAGGGGAGACACGATCCGGGAAAAACCAGGAGGCCAGCCAGAGGAGGCCGTCACGCAGGGAGAAGCACCGCCAGGTGAAGCGCCGCGCCGATAGATAGGGCCGCCTGGAGAGGGCGGCGCGGGAATGTGCGCAGGAGGAGCGGGCGCCGGTGGGGAAAGTCTACGCGCCGGGATGGGAGACCTGCCTGGGAGCCGCGCAGGGCAGAGGCGGAGGGGCGGCAGCAGTAACACTACGGGGCTCTGAGGCCGCCGCCCCCCACGGGGTGAAAAAAATAAGTATCCCTGGAGCATCATAAAAAAAAGATGGGAGGGGGGGTCAGGATTAGCTTCCCTCTAATACCATGTTGAACGAGGAAACCCCTCTCGCCTCCTTCCCTCAAAGTGAGGCGGAGGCGTTCTTTTATAATGAAGGATAAACTCCACATCGGACCACAAGTACGATGTGGGATACAGACTCTAACACACCCCCTCAAGCTAGGTGAATCTAGCTTGGACACATAATAAAAAGAAAACAACAAAACAGACTCTAACAGTTTTCAACTAGAACAATTGTTATTAAATTTTTTTTATTTATTACGAATATTTCAAGTGAAAAAAATTGTAAATACACTTCCATCAGAAACAAGGGGTTTAAAAAATAATAATTATTATAAATTTTTAAATTTCTATTGCAATGTACTTTAGGAAGAAGGAATAATGCTAAAACAGTTTGGGGAGTTTCTTGTCCTTTGGAAAAAAAATATTTGATATACTAGGTACATGTTCTATTTTCCTTTAAGATAAATGTTGGTGGGTCATGTTGTTGGGAAGAATATAGATTTTATAATAAAATAATATATAAATAATTAATAATAATTGTCATCATGAAGCCTCTATGACTCTCCCAAATGGGTCGATAGTTATCTCCTCCCTCCAACCAACATGCAAACCCCTACAACCATGTCACCCCAGATGTTAGTCCACCGTACCTCATTTCTTCATTCAAGTGGAAATGTACTTTCCATACCACTACATCACATGAGATCCACAACATTTCATGCCTTTTATAATTTTCATCCCCACTTCCATTTATAATTGTTGTCCATGAAACCACCTGAACCTCACGGTCAACCCCAAGGTAGATCCCGTAGATAGACACTCTTTCAATGGTCATGTCCCCTTATAAGTTTCACCATTTTTTCATCAGTATCCTCCCAGAAAAGGTAATACATTTACCTTTTCAACATTCGACCTTCCTCAAGGATTCATATATCCCTGACATGGGTTCGTCTTGGCATGTAACGAGCCTGATCATTTAAATGGGGCCTATGATAATTTTAATCTATTAAAAATTAAACAATTAATTTTTAACAATTTTTTAATAATTTTACCAATAATAATATTAATATAATTCAATAATAAGATTAAATAATTTTTCAAACTGAAACATAAATTAATTATCTGACTAAAATTAATTCATTTATTTTATCATGACATTAAATATATTTCATTTTATTGTTATAATGAATTTACATTTAATGAAGACTATTCTTGAGTATTGATCAACACATTATTATAATACTTTATTTTTATTAATTAATCACTACAATTGAGTGATATGTTTTATATTTAATTTGTTTTCTAATGAGCTATGTATCATATATTTTTAGTTTATAATATTTATATGGCTTTATTCATTTGTCAGTTTCATTTCTATATATATAATATAATTATTACACACCCTCACACACACAAGATGTTACTTGTTTTATTTGAACATGAGGAAGTAATATCTGAAACATCTGAGTTTTAGATGGCATCCCAAAATAGAATATAAAACACTTGACTATGGCAGAGATTCATTTTTAGTGAAGCTAAAATCATATATGGTACTCATAGTTCATAGTTGATCCATTCCTTTTAAAATTAATTATAAAATATGATATAATCAAGGAAAAAAGTGTAATTTTTTTCCATTATGAAATGTTTATTATTTTATACATTTTAATGTTATTTGGAAAAAAATAAACAAAATAATTCAAAAAGGCACGATGAATGTTTTATATTTATACATGTTCAGCTGAGATACTACAATACAGTAAAAAAATTATTAAATATAAATGGATTTCATTCATTTAAAATATTTAAACCACACTAGAAAAATATTCGGATGTGAATGCCTTTTATTTATCAGATTTTAAGAACCCTAGGTTTTTGGGCTTTTCTTCATCTAATGTTGTGGGTTACACCTACTATAAGAGAGTTATTATGGGGATTATGGTTTGAATTAACTAATTTTTTAATAGAATAAGTATAAAAATCTATATTGTTTTATATTTATGGTTTTCCATTGAGAAAACCAGTTTTATGACTATATATCTTGAGACGACACTAAATAGAATAAGGAATTATAAGGTACTATTGTTTTTTAGTCAAATAGCTACCATAAACAGTCATGGTAGTGGCATGTTCGATGATTGAAGATATAAAGAGAACATTCAATGATCTATGATTCTATAATAATAAAGCGTCAAAGTATTTTGAGTCTATTAGTGAGGGATACTATTTTTTTTACAAATTGTGGGATATATTTAATGGTTTGGTTAATTTATAAATAATTTCTAATGAGTAATAATGATGAAATTTACAAATTTATAAAATTTATTTTTGTACAAAACGAAATATAATACTACATATATATACTATGATTAAAATTAGACTAATTACATGTCCATTATGTAAAGAGATTCCATCAAATGTAAATTTTCTTTCATATAGTATAAAGATATTCGAAATTCAAGGTGTCAGAGCCTCCAACAATTATTAATCCACCTCATGAAGCAAGGGTGAGAAAATTGATTATATTAGAAACATGTGTAATTAATATGATTCTTAATTTGTAGTTACATCATCGACATTTGATGTGAGTTGTGGAAACTACATCAGACAAGGATTATTTCTCATTTTTTATCATCCACGATAAACATGCGAGGATAAATTGATGCATCATTTGAATTGGTGTTTATTAAGATATATACGTGGATCATGATTTATCAACCAATCCCATTCTTATAAATTGTTCACCTATTTACTCCAATTTCATATAAGATTTAAAAAATTAGTGACTTGGATAAACATTATTTATTACCTATTAGTTATGGTTCATCATGTTAATACGAAATTAATGAAATTATAATAATTAGTTATAATGAAAACAATTTTAAAGATAATTTTAATAGTCTAATGAAAAGTGTAATTTCAAACGAACCTTGTCAACATCGTTCTATATAATGATGTGGGTTATCATATTGGAGGTTATTTTCGTTTTATTTCAATACATATGTGATTAAATTATTAAATTTAATAATCTAAATACAGGAATCAAGTAATAACTTATTAATCCTTAATATTCATCAACTTTAATTAAATTTCCAAACATACTTCATATGTATTAAATAAAATATTCCTATCTCATATGTTTATTTTAATGTTGTTCCAAGTGTTTGAAGAAATGTTTCAATATGTAAGGTGTGTTATCCATGAAGATGAGAAGGGGGGTTCATATGTTAGTGGTGAGAATCACACAATTCCAATATTTCCATGTTTACAAATTCTAATTCATATTTTTTTTAAGAATTCCTAAAAATTAATCTCACACATCTATTAGATACATGGAGACATTGTTACTATTTATAATTGAATGAGGTTGATGATTTCTTATACTGAACTATATGTTTAGTAATGAAATAATCCTTGAAAATATTTGATGAATATAACAATGTAAGATATATATAACTAGTTATGAGAATATATTACTTTTTCATGGAAAAAAATCATTTTCATTGATATACTCATTATGTTTTTAGAATATTTGGAATTTACAACAATAGTTATTATATACAAACATGTGTAATTTGTTTTGGATAAATATACATTTAAAATAAATGGACGTAAAAAATAATACTGAATTCATTCTTCTAGGGAATGTGAAGAATTAATGGTTAAGATTGCTGTAAATATACTTCATAATATTGCTTTAACAGTTTTATGGAAATTGAATGTGAAATTATATTCATCATTAGAATATATGAGTATCTTCCAGAATGTGGGGCGAATAATTTCTTGACAATGTATCAATCAATCAATATAATATAGCATTGAGTACATCTTAAATCCAAATTACTAAATCCACAACAGATTGATGATGTTACTAAGGCGTATCAAAATTGACTCTTACATATTAACATTGATATAAAATGTATTGTGGACTAATTCATATCGAAACAACTCTTTATGAACCTTTGAATAATCATTTATGTAAATGGATAATTAGTGATTGAACTTATATCAATTATAGATAAATTTATTAATTTTCATGACATTCATTGAAAATAATTGTGATACCTCATAATAACTCTCCAACTATTATGAAAAACGGAGATAATTTGATTTATAATATGAAATAAATCCATAATTTCATAATAACTTGTGTTATAGGAAAATATTTTTTTAGAATACAAACAATCCAGCATTAATAAAAAACATTGATCATATAATGAAATTATAATAAATACTTCAAAGTATATTACCAAACTAACTATGATAGAAAAGAGACAATCATGTTATATATGATATTTCTGTAAAAGGGTGCATATATCTATTTGATAAGGATATAGATATATTGTCTTGGTTTTATTCAATAATATAAATTCAGAAATAGTTGACATAATAACAAGTTCAACATGATTTTGTAGAAATTATTTGTTCCAATAAATTCTACATAGAAAGGATTATACCATGGTAATAGATTTGAATTATCCATGTTTAGTGACACAATATATATTGTGAATAATATTTTATTCATGTATGGTTTAAATGGATGAAATCAAATATTTAAAAGAACAATTGAAATTCAACAATGGATTCCAAGTGTCTGTCTATAGTGTCTTATTATTTGGAATACTATGGCGACTATTCGAGTAAAACTATAATTGTATAATACAATAATTGAAACAATAAAGTTCCATATGTTATACCAAGTTGTTATTCCTAAATCCATTAGAATTTATTTTTCATATCAACATTCTATGATCAATAATTTGGTCATTTAATGCCATGTCCACTAATCATTGATGGAGTCTATAAGATACAAACAGAAAGGGTTGGTGAAGGAATAGAATTTTAAAACAAGGGTAATGTTTCTGAAATCTATTTTTAGATTAATGAAACATAAAATATCAGAAGATATTTATTTGGAATTATTGATTACCATGTTTATACAAATGTTTAGTGGGAGAATTATTATTTTCAATGTTAATTATGGTTGGTAAAATATGGAAAATAACATTTGGTTATAAATTTAATAAAGATCAAGAAGAATGTAACTCACTAGATATTATATTAAAGTAGAAACCTATGATATAGGGGTAAATATTAACTACATTATATGAAATTGTTTCTTAGACCTATTCAATAGTACATATCATGAAATGTTTTTGAAAAATAATATCCTAAATAATGAAAAATATATTTTTTAATAATGTCACATAGAATAAATCTCTCCAACAAGACATGTCCGAGCCATTAGAGGAGATTAATGTTGAGGTTTGAATCATTTATTTTTTATGAGGTTTCAACAATGTATTAAATTATACAAACTATATATGATATTTAAAAAATATAAATTATGGTAGGAAAATATCAATTATATACAAGAGATCTAAAAGAGATTTATTCAAAACTATCAATTTTTACTAGAAAATCAATATAGAGGATATATACTTAATCTATGGTGTAAAAAAATATACTTATAATGAGAAAAAAATAGTCTATGTGGCATCCTGCCTTTATATAACAAAAACATTCATTACATTACACAAAACTGAGGATCATTAAGGTTTAGTGTCTTGGAAACCAGGAACATAATACATGAAAACAACATAAAACATTCTTCTTAAACACTTGAAAGGATTCTCCTTAAGATCTTCCTAGGTTCATTACTGAAACTCATAACCTGGGGACATACATCAAAAGAATGGTTGAGCAGAAGGACCAGTAAGGGAAACAAGAGAAACGTTTTACATGTGAACTTGAAATACTTCAATAAGATCATGAAAAGAACATTCAGGCATGAGAAAGAAATCATGAGGCATATCATAATAAAAATAATATTTTTCATAACTTGAATATGTGGATACAACATTTTACAAAGACAATCATTTCCGTTTCACCAAGGTCCATCCCCAAAGTGTTAATAAAAATTACCAAGGTTATTCACCAAGGTATCAGTCTAAATGGTCGTCTCTAGAGATTAAGTCTTTACCCAATACATTGGAGCACTATCAGGGAGAAACCTTAAATTTTCATTTGTTATCGTGTCAGACACATATATCATCATCAATAATTTCATAAACAACCCATATAGAATAAAATAAATGGGTTTCATTTCATAATCATAACATTTTAAAACTCCTTTAAAGACATGATCTTTATGTCACTTTAAAACCCACAGAAAAGGAATGTGGGTCTCATGTATGTAAATCCCAGAATTTAAAATAGAACATTTTGGTATATATGTGAATACCCATTTAGAATAAAGAGCTTTGGGTATTCACTTAATAAAATAAAATAACTATAGAAAAAGAGAGAGACCTTTTGAGAATGAAATTTTGCAGCATAACGGCTATGTTACGAGGTTTTAGAAAACATTGAAAAGAGAGGGGACATGGGTAAAACAATCATAAATAACCCATAAAATAGTATAGGGACCGAATATGACGAATATATGAACATGTTAATGAAATCTTAAGGCCATACCATTTGAAATGAAAAACATGGAAAGAAGACAAAAATAAGATTTCTCTTATTAACATTCGGCAGCCTAACGACGTCACTTAAACTTCAAAAAAAATTGAATTGAAGAGAAAAAATAGGGTCCCTAATCAAATGAACATAAGGGTTCAGTATGATATATATAGAGATCATACCCCAACATAATTAAAAAGGAACTTGAAATACTTGACATGAAAGTAGAATTTTGAAATATGGGAAGGGTGAAAGAATCCCTTAAAAATTCGGCAGCCTAACGGCGCCACTTAAACACTCTTAAAAAGAATTGATGAGAGAAATAGGGGGTATCTCATCATATTAAAATGAAAAGGGAAGTAATATTAATATATAAGAACATACTCCAACATAAGAACATAGAGTATAAAAGGAATTACATAAAAGATATTACTTGAAAAGAAAGAGAGAGGTCAGATCCATTACCTTATAATGTAACTCTTAAAACTCAATGGTTTGTACCTTGAGGGCTTGGAGAACCTTGGGAGGACTCATTGGGTGGTAAGGAGACCAGAACGTTGTTTATGATGGTTTTGGAGTCGAAAGGATGAGATGAGGTCTTGGTATTTATAGGGAAAGTGAGGGTACATGACATTAATGGACAAGGGACACCTCATTGGTGGTTTTGGAAAAACCATGGACTTCCCCATGGTATTTGCCCATGGTATTGTCCACTTGGGACACCTCACACAATAAATCATCTCCTTCAGTCGACCATCCCTTAAAATATCTCATTACATCATCATGACACAATTATGATGTCCTTTAACATACCGAAGCCCTAAAACTGCATTTTTACTATTCACTGAAAATTCATCTTTCTAAGAAAAATACCAAAAAATTACCAGAACATAATATCAATTCTCTAAGTTCAAAAATAAATTCCATTTTATAAAAATAATATTCTAAATATTTTTAATAAATTTTTAAATAAAAAACACTATTCACCCGAGAAAACTAATAATGATTAACAATTTATGAAACCGTTATTTAACAATTTTATTGAATCACATTACTTAATCAAGGTGTCTAAATTATATTAAAAATTTCATTAAGTTAGATTACTAATCTATTTGGTCACATTACTAATCCTAAGCGTGAAATCACTATTCATAATTTACTATTCATCAAAAATTGAGTTGATCTTATTGGACTCCAAATTCCTTACTGAACACTTTTGCATAAGACCATTTTTTAAAATAAGTACACATCATTAATTATATAAGGATTACATAAATATTATGAAATATCCTTTTTCCAAAATTCATCAATATAATACATCCTAAAATTATCCGGACATTTGAAATTTCACAAACATCACTAAAGGAAGAAATCTAAATTTAATCATCCCAAAGGATTACACAAAGAAGCTACGGTCTCGTCACATAGCCCCTTATAACACCATCATATGACCTAAGTGTAATGTGTTCTATGGTAAGAGAATCTGAGGGAGGCTCAGATAACATTGCCCTAGTAGTAATCTCTACTAACTTGAAATTCTCCCGCAGGCATTTCCGTTCATGCTTGACATGCTGGAGTTTAGCTTGGGCTTGCTCCAAAGCGAAGCCCTATGATGCCACCTCCTTCCTAAGCTGTGATAAGTGGGATTCATAATGTTCTAGTCTACTGGATTAAGACATCGACTCCTCCTTCTGTATTAACCATTAACATCTCTTTTAAATCATTAAGAGTAAGTTAATATACTATTTAAGAAAGTTTGGGTCGTTACATTACTCCCCCCTTAGGAAATTTTGTCCCCAAAATTTTATAATTGAGGCCTAATCGAAAAGGTTAGGGTACTTTTGCTTCATTGTTTCCTCAGGCTCCCAATTTTCTTCTTCAAACTTATGATTCCTCCACAACACTTTCACAAGGTGGGTAGTCTTGTTTCGTAGAACCTTGTCTCTATGGTCTAAGATCTCCAATGGCTGCTCCTCATAAGAGAGGTCATGTTCCTGTTGTACCACCACTAGGTTCAGTACATGCGAAGGGTCAGGTATATACTTCCTCAAGAGAGATACATGGAAGACATCATGAACTTGAGCTAGGTTTGGTGGAAGTGCTAGACGATATGCCACTGATCCTATGCGATCAATGATTTCATAGGGGCCAATATACCTAGGGATGATAATCCATTTCTTCCCAAACTTCATGAGTCTCTTCCAGGGAGAAATTCGAAGGATGACTTTGTCGTCAACACCAAACTCCAAGTCCCTTCGACTGTAGTCAGCATAGCTCTTCATCCGACTCTGATCAGCCTTTATGTGTTGTTGGATGGCATGAACCTGTTCTATAATCTCTTTCACACGATCATGCCCAAGAAGCTTTCTCTAACCAATTTCATCCCAACAAGTAAGATTTATACATCTCTTTCCATACAGAGCTTCATAGGGTGCCATCTGAATACTCGTATGGAAGTTGTTGTTATAGGAGAACTAAACTAATGGGATGTGTTGATCCCATCCACCTTTAAATTCCATTGAGCATAATCTTAGCATGTCTTCGAGTGTCTAAATAGTCTTTTCAGATTGGACATCAGTTTGAGGATGATAGGCCGTAATAAAATTCAATTCAGTATTCACAGCATGTTGAAGACTTCTCCAGAATTTTGATGTGAATGATGGATCACGATCAGACATGATGGATAGTGGTACCCCATGCAGCCATAACACTTCCTTTACGTATAACGTGTAAAGTAGATCCAGAGAGAAATCATCCCTAATAGAGATAAAATGGGCGGTCTTGGTGAGACGGTCCACAATCACCCATATCACATTTTTTTCCTTTGGATGCATTCGGGAGACCAGTTACAATTTCCATAGTGATATTATCCCACTTCCATACTAGTATGGGTAGTAGTTGTAATACCCACTTAGGAAGTATTCGTTTTTCCTTTACTTGCTGTCACACCAGGCACCTTGTAGTAAAATCAGCAATCTCCCTCTTCATGTTCTCCCACCAATAATGATCATGAAGGTCTCTATACATTTTAGTGTTTCCTAGATGTATAGAGAATGTAGAGCTATGAGCTTCATCCATCAATTCATTCATTATATCCAGAATAGATGGAACACCTAGTCTTGAATGAAATTTCAATACACCATCTTGTTCAATATTGAAAACAGGGAACTTACAATCCATTATAGCCTCAAACTTCTCCTGTAGCAAAGGATCTTCTTTTTGAGCTTTCTTGATCTTCTCTAGTAATGAAGGTTGAGAAATAATTTGGGATATGGTTGATGATGTCCATTCCCTTACAATTCCCATGTCCAGTTTTACTCGATCATTAATCAATGGATCTCCTAGGATCCTCATTATTGCTAGAACAACATGATCATTCCTGCTTAATGCGTCCACGACATTGTTTCCTCTTCTAGGGTGATAATTAATTGAACTATCATAGTCTTTAATAAGCTCCAACCATCTCCTTTGTCTCATGTTCAATTCATTATGTGTGAAAATATACATTAAACTTTTGTGGTCGGTGTATATATCACATTTCTCCCCATAAAGATAGTGCCTTCATATCTTTAGTGCAAAAACAACTACCACTAGCTCTAGATCATGCGTAGGATAATTCTGCCCATGAATCATCAACTGTCGAGATGCATAAGCAATTACCTTGTCATTTTGCATGAGGATGTACACAATCCCTTTCAGAGATGCATCGCTAAAAATAACGAATCCTTCTCCGATAGAGGGTAGTGTTAACACAGGTGTAGTAACCAATCTCTTCTTCAGCTCTTGGAAACATTCCTCACATTATTTTGTCTAGATGAACATAACCCCTTTTCGAGTCAACTTGGTTAGAGGATTAGAAAGCCGTGAAATGTTTTTCACAAACCTCCTATAATATCCTGCAAAACCAAGGAAACTATGAATCTCAGTTACTATTTTGTGTTGAGGCCACTCCTCCACAACCATTGGCTTTGCAGGGTCAACTGAGATTCCTTCATTGGTTACGATGTGCCCCAAGAAAGCCACTTGTTGTAACCCAAACTCACACTTGATTAACTTTCCATAGAGCCTCTCCTTCTGCAGAGTTTTCAAAATAACCCTCATATGATCTTCATGCTCCTCATGACTTTTTGAATATATCAAAATATCATCAATAAAAACAACCACAATGTTATCAAGGTAGTACTTAAAAACTCTATTCATCATATCCATGAAAATAGCAGGAGCATTAGTCAAGCTGTAGGGCATAACAGTAAAATCATAATGCCCATATCTTGATCGGAAGGCACTCTTTGGAATATCTTCCTTCATCACCGTCAGTTGATGATATCCGGATCGAAGGTCAATCTTGGAGAAGAAATGACCCTCACGAAGTTGGTCAAATAAATCATCAATTCTTGGAAGAGGGTATTTGTTCTTCACTGTGATCTCATTCAGTTCTCTATAATCAATGCATATCCGCATTGATCCATCCTTCTTCTTCACAAAGAGAACTGGTACTCCCCAATGATACACACTCAGTCGGATAAACCCCTTCTCCAACAAGTCTTGGTGTTGTTTTGTTAACTCTTCTAGCTCCAAATTTTCCATTATATACGAGGTCTTTGATATCGGTTGAGATTAAGGTATGAGTTCAATGGAGAACTCTACCTCTCTTTCTAGGGGAGGTCCAGGTAACTCTTTAAAAAATACATCCATGTATTCCTGAACAATCGGAACATCTTCTATTTGTATTCTCCCTTTTCCTTCTTCATCCTCACCGATTATCTCCATAATGAAAGCTATAGGATGTGCTTCTAGATAGGGATCAGTTCAGGATATCTATCTTGGAAGATAATTGTAGGTTGTTCATTCAAGACTACTGATATTTACTTACTTCTGCATTTGTTCATGGAATTATACATTGAGACCCAGTCCATCCCTAGTATAACGTCAAATTCCATCATGGGAATGACTACTAGATTTGCGATAAGATTGTGCTCACTAAAGTAAACACTAGAGTCTCTAAATATTGTTCATGCACAGATAATCCCACTTGGAGTCTTGACTGACAATTCTACCTCAATTAGGTCAGGGATTGATTCTATATTCATTGAAAACATGGAGGAAATAAAGGAATGAGTAGAATCAGAATCAAATAAAGTACTTTCTAGTTTTGAGGAAAAAACAAGAGTACATTCTACCACGTCATTCTGAACTTCAACTTCAGTTGTTGTGATAGAAAAATCACGACCATTCTCCCTTGGCCTTGCTGAGGTTGATGGTGATTCCCCTCAACTACCCTTAGATTTGGATAGTGATTAGAAAAGTGCCCAAGATATCCACACCTGAAGAATTTTACTTCGGGTAGGGCCGGAACCATCTTTTATCTGTCGTTAGTGCTGGGAATTTGAGGCTTCACCTCACTATGACAATTCCGAGAAATATGGCCTTCTCATCCACACTTGTAGCACTTGACACTTCCGAAAAAGCAGTTCCCCGAATGCCTATTCCCACATTTATTGCATGTGGTAAGTTTCATTTTAATTCCACCTCTTCCCTGCTCAAAAGTATTCCCTAGACTGGGCTCCAATGATCTCTTCTTGTCATTTGATTAATGAGACCACCGTGTCTCACCAAACTCTAGCTCGAGTTTCATTTCACTCTGCACGATCTTTTCATAGTTATAGTAGTCCCGGTTGGCTAGATTCTTCCGCAGATGAGGTCTCAGTCCACCAAAAAATCTATCAACCTTCCCACTTGGATCCATGACAATGATAGAGGTATATCGTGAAAGTCGGGTGAAGTTCATCTCATAGATTTCGACAGATTCGTTCTCCTTCTTCTTTAGCTCGAAAAACTATTTCTCCATTCTCGTTCTCATGTAACGAGGTAAATACTTACTAATGAATATTCCCGGGAACTCTTCCCACTCCATAGCTTCCATATCTCCTCATGGCTTCCTATTTTTGATCTGTGACCACCACAGATCAGCTTCTCCCTCTAGGTAGTAAACATCAAGGGTGAGTTTTTCTTGTTCCGAACAATGAAGTACAGAAAAGATCATTTCAATAGAGCTTATCCATTGTTCCACAACCAATGGGTCAGTAGATCCATTGAATTTTGGTGGTCGTTGACGCATGAAGGACTCAACAGAATGTTGTTCCCTTCGTGGTGAGATCGGCCTCTCAGCTTGATTCAAGTTATTACTCATAACTTGAGTCAGTTGTTTCATCATTGGCATGAATGTTTCTATTCCGGCTTCCATCGGAGGGCCGTCAGCACATGGTGCATTGCGGTCACCATCTGCATGGTTCCTCCTATTGCCCGATATTATCTAAAAGGAAAAAAACATACTGAGAAACATATTTCATTTATGAATCTTTTAACTAAGACTTCATGCTTAGAAAATTACACTTCTCTATAATTCCTTCATAATGATTCATAAAAAACTTGTGATTAACTAAACATATCCCCCAGGAGTGTCGTAACCAAGAGTAAAGCAAGGCCCATTATCGTGCACCAGTTCCTGTTCGAGTCTATCTCAAAGCAGTGTTTTCAGGTTTTACCCCTATGTACATCTGTGCCAGAGCCGCCTCTACCTTCTCGTATCCAGACAGAGATGTATTTTTTTGATAAACCATTTACTCAATACTTACCAAAATACCAGGAAGTTGTCCTATATTTAATCTTTTCTATATGGGTTCATCCTAAAGTTTTCATATCCTAATTTCCACAAATAACTAATCCATCCTTTGATACCAACTATGGCATCCCGCCTTTATATAACATAAACATTCATTACATTACACAAAATTGAGGATCTTTAAGGTTTAGTGTCTTGGAAACTAGGAACATAATTCATGAAAACAACATAAAACATTCTTCATAAACACTTGAAAGTATTTTCAATAAGGTCATCCTAGGTTCATTACTGCATCTCATAACCTGGGGATATACATCTAAAGAAAGGGTGAGAAGAAGTCCCAGTAAGGGAAACAAGAGAAACAATTTACATGTGAACTTGAGATACTTCAATAAGATCATGAAAAGAACTTTAAGGCCAGAGAAAGAATCATGAGGCATATCACAATGAAAATAAAATTTTTCATAACTTGATGATGTGGCTACCACATTCTAAAAATACATTAATTTCTGTTTCACCAAGGTCCATCCCCAAGGTGTCAATAAAAATTACCAAGGTTATTCGCCTAGGTATCAGTCTAAATGGTCACCTCTAGAGATTAAGTCTTTACCCAATGAATTGGAGCGCTATCAAGGCGCACCTTTAAATTTGACTTTTTTATCATTTGGGACACATATATCATCATCAATCATTTCATAAAAAACCGATATAGCATAAAAGAAATGGGTTTCATTTCATAATCATAACGTTTTAAAACTGCTTTAAAGACATGATCTTTATGTCACTTTAAAACCCACAGAAAAAAAAGGTGGGACTCATATATGTAAATCCCAGAATTTAAAATAGAAAATTTTGGTATATATGTGAATACCGATTTACAATAAATAACATTGAGTGTTCGCTTACTAAAATAAAAGAACTTTAGAAAAAGAGAGATACATTTTGAGACGGAAATTTTGCAGCATAACGGCTATGTTACGAGGTTTTAGAAAACATTGAAAAGAGAGGGGACATGGGTAAAACAATAATAAATTAACCATAAAATAGTACAGGGACCGAATATGAAGAATATATGAACATGTTAATGAAATTTTAATGGAATACCATTTTAAATGAAAAACATGGAAGGAAGACAAAAATAATATTTCTCTTATGAAAATTCGGCAGCCTAACGACGTCACATAAACTTCAAAAAAATGAATTAACGAGATCAAATACGGTCCCTCATAATATGAACATAAGAGTTCAGTATTATAGATATAGATATCATACCCCAAAATAATTAAAAAGGAACTTGAAATATTTGACATGAAAGTAGAACTTTGAAAAATGAGAAGGGTGAAAGAATCCCTTAATTCGGCAGCCTAACGGCCCCACTTAAACATTCTTAAAAAGAATTGATGAGAGAAAGAGGTTTTCTATCATCATATGAACATGAAATGTGTAGTAAGATGAATATATAAGAATATCCTCCAACATAAGAACATGTAGCATAAAATAAATGACATAAAGGAGATTACTTGAAAAGAAAGAGAGAGGTCGGATCCCTTACCTAAAAACGTAACTCTTAAAACTCAAAGGTATGGACCTTGGGGGCTTGGGGAACCTTGGGAGGACTCCTTGGAAGGTAAGTAGACCAGAACATTGTTTATTATGGTTTTGGAGTCGAAATAAGGAGAGGAGGTATTGGTATTTATAGGTAAAGTGAGGGGACAAGGCATTAATGGCCTAAGGACACCTCATTGGTGGTTTTCAAAAAACCATGGGCTTGCCCATGGTATTGGACACTTGGGAAAACTCACACAATAATTCATCCCCTTTAGTCGAACATCCTTTATAATATCTCATGACATCATCAAGACATAGTTATGATGTCATTAAACATACCGAAACCCTAAAACTGCATTTTTACTATTCACTGTAAATTTATCTTTCTCAGAAAAATCCCAAAAATTTACCATAACATAATATCAATGCTCTGAGTTCAAAAATAAATTCCATTTTGTAAATATAATTTTCTAAATATTTTTAATTAAATTTTTAAATAAAATACACTATTCACCCGAAAAAACTAATAATTGATTAACAATTTATGAAAACGTTATTTAACCATTTTGTTGAATCACATTACTTTATCAAGGTGTATAAATTATATTAAAACTTTCTTTAAGTTATATTACTAATCCATTTGGTCACATTACTAATCCTAAGTGTGAAATCACTATTCATAATTTACTATTCATCAATAATTATGTTGATCTTATTAGACTCCGAATTCCTTACTGTACACTTTTGTGGAAGAACATTTTCAGAAAATCATTACACATCATTAATTATTTAAGAATTACATAAATATTATATAATATCCTTTTTCCAAATTTCATCAATATAATACATCCTAAAATTATCCGGACATTTGAAATTTCACAAACATCACCAAAAGAAGAAATCTCAATTTTTTCAGCCCAAAGGATTACACAAAGAAGCTACAGTCTCGTCACATAGCCCCTTATAACACCAGCATATGACCTAAGTGTAAGATGTGCTATGGTGAGAGAATCTAAGGGAGGCTCAGATTACATTTCCCTAGTAGTAATCTCTACTAACTTGAAATTCTCCCGCATGCGTTTCTATTCAAGCTTGACATGCTGGAGTTCAGCTTGGGCTAGGTCCAAAGTGAAGCCCAAAGATGCCACCTCCTTCCCAAGCTCTGATAAGTGGGCTTTATAAGGTTCGAGTCTACTGGATGAATCCATCGACTCCTCTTTCCTCATTAACCATTAACATGTCTATTAAATCGTTAAGAGTACGTTAATATACTATTTAAAAAGTTTGGGTCGTTATAGTCTACCTATAGATTAGTATTTATATAATATTATAGAAAAGATAAGGAAATGTGATAGAGTATCTACAAATTCTACGCTTGTTCTGACTTATGAGGAATAAAAATATGTAGTATTTAATAAACAATGATTACTTTCTATTCCTGAAATCACCCATGGTAATTAAATTTTTATTCCTAAGATTATTCTGTTAATGAAAAAAAAATCTAATATGTGAATGTTCGATAGTATAATAATGGATTTTTACATGATTTTTTCATATCTTGAGAATTTTTAGACAATTAGTTATGGTCATAGATAGAGGAATTGCAATGTAGTGGAGACACTGAAAGCCCCTTACTAAAGGCACAAGTTAGTAGAAACATGATATATTCTTGAGAGAGATTACAATGTTGGATACCATGAAGTATCTAGAGAATGTGGGTATGTATAAATGTTGAAATAAATATCCCCAACATGAACTAAACATTTTTATTACAAAACCATGTATACAATGACTTATTAATGATGTTCACTTACTATTATAGTATAGATATTATGTATCATTTATTTAAATAGGAATTTCCAAGAATTATTTATTGTAGATAATTGTTTTAGAATATTATAGCGTATAATGTGAACCTTGAAATTATATAAAATTAATAATACACATATGCTTTATGGTCTAGATACATCTTTTAGACAAAAAATAATTAACTTTAAAAAATCAGGTGCTAGGGGTTTGTATGCATTGATACATATTCACAATAAGTTCTCACATGTTTATCTCTAGTAGGTGAGATCAATAGGAAAATACATCCAATATGAACACCACATTTCTTAGATGTTAATGAGTTTCCATATCTACTAACACATGCATTGGTTTTTTGATGTAAGATAATTATCATATATTCCATTTGAACTTCTATTTTGATGAATATGGAAAAAAACATGACATTGATTTCATGGTTAGGTAAAGTTTATTGGGTGACTCATTAGTAATATACATTTTTAATGTTATAGATAAATTTTTTCACTTTCTATTTGATGATGTGAAATTATAGAATGAGTTGATCATGAAGGTATCACCTTCATAGAATATATTTCCATTATAGTCGAAGGTACTAATTAGATTGAATATTGTATGTTAAATAAATTAATGAATCATTCATTATGATATAACTCATGGAAAATAAATTATATTATATAGTGAATTTTAATTGTATTTTTGTCATTATGATCATTTTATATTATCTATTTAGAGAGGATGATGGGTTTTTATAATCCCCGTCTAGTTCATGAATGGTTTAAACCTCTATATATATAAGGTCATACATGGTTACACATAATAACCTATTCTAGATACTTCTCTATTCTAGAGAATTACATTATATGACATAGTAGACCCCACCAATGGGACCAAGTATTCTTCATGTACTAGTGATCATTAATGAATAAATAAACTCATTTTTGTTAATGTATCAAATATTTTTTTTGAATTTATTTATTTCAAGTATTTAAAATAATGTATTTAAATACATGGGATAATATAATATAAATGAATATTATTTTAATAATCAAGTTTCTTTAATATTTTAGGAATTTCATGTTCAGTAAATGGATCAGTTTTTCATGTAACATATTAAATATATATTAAATGTATGATATTGAAAAATAAATGAGATTATGAAGGTGGACGTTTTCCATAATATTTCTTTTATTACTTATTTATTACGATTTACATATTTGGGGGATTATGATCTATTTTCGGTCAATTATCTCTCAATATTTTTGTTGTAGGAAAATATCCTCAAAGGTACTATTGAAACCCTAGAATTAGAGATATCCTATATCTTTTTTTCACATGTTAAAGAGAGGGAAATTTAATTCCTAATATCCCGATCGTTAATCTTGTTCATGGATTGAAAATATGATATTTTTTATCATCATGACAATGATGAAATCATAAAAAATATGTGTTAACACCCAAAATTAAATTATTTGTGTATGTGTTGAATGATGATTCTTGTATTGATGATCTATGGGGGTTTGAGAAAAAATATTTCAAGAAACTGTCATCATCAACATTCCATATATGAACTCATCTATGATTTAAATGATATACTTTTTTGATATATTTTCTACTTTAAAATATTCATGTGAGATCCTCGGACCTCAACTATCGATTAGATCTCTATAGATAATAAAGTTACATCACTCTAATGATGAACATTTTTAAACCCTAATCCCACCAATGTCCAATGTGTTCCTTGGTACATTCAACACCAATATGGATGGCTCAAATGGTTTCATAATCACGAATATGATCCTTCGATGGTTTTTATTTAATATTATACGGTCCTTTTAGGGGTAGATAACATGTTTTTGAGTTTATTCCATTTTGGAGGAAAATGTTATGGAAATTATATCATGTTTATAATGAAATTACCAAAAACATATTTTCCTAGTGATTCATTATCATCATAAGAAGGAAGATTGAGTGGAAGATTTGGAAATCCAAACAGTCTCGTTTATCTCTATGTGGGAAATGGAAAAAATATAAATGGTGGGGGGGATTTCCAACATGAAATCCCAGGGTTACACTATTGGGGGGATTACTAGATTATTACCTTCTGATAGGGGGATGAGTGGCAAAGGGAACTATGACAGAAGATAAAGGGATATTTCCATCCAATTATAATAAAATTTTAGTAAATAGATGTCACTTATTTCCCTATGAATCCATCTATCGCAATTATTGTGGTTGGGATCCTAATTGCCACTAAAATTTGTGATTGTGAACATTTTTAAGACCCTATATAATATAGAGGTTAAAATTAAAGTCTTCAATTACCTTGGGAATGTATAATCATGATAGAATTATGTCTTTCCCAAGGTTATGATAACACATGTTTAGAGGATTTGGAGAAGGTATGGTCTTATTTCCCCACTGAAAATGGACTACGTAAAAGGGTGACCTATCATTGAAAATATGAAAAGAGGTCATAGAGGATGCTCAAGCATGTGATTCCATGTCATTATGGATTTTTATTCTCTGAAGAGATACAATAGAAAGATGGGAGGATTTTTTACTAGGTGTTACTTAGAAGCAATTAAAGGTACCTCCAACATGTATATCATATTTGAAGAAGGATAGAGAAAATCATTGGAAACAAAACATAAAAGATGATATTCACGGACCATCAAGGGTCTCCTCATGTTCTCCTTGAAGGTACTCATGAATGACTTAATATTTAGTAGGGGATATCACATTTTTTTTACATATGGACTAGGGATAAGTGGATCCTTTCATATTTAAATTTTGTTTTAGACATTGAGGTAATATAATCAATATTTTCTCAAAAATTTCCACTTCTTATGAATTATGGACAACTACCTAACGTGTTTTGAGGAATTATGAGAAGGAATAAGTCTAGAAGATCATCTATCCTTCTTATGGTCTTCTAGTCATATAAAATGAGGATAAAAAGTGTGTTATTTATAGGAAACATTGGGACCGTGTGAGAATAAGGTTGTTCACTCATGTCACTCATGTAGATTAATATTAAAGGTCCTCAGATATTAATGACATTGATAGGGGTTTGGCCATGTACAATGTCCCATATAGGTAGGTATTACCTGAGATTATCATGGAATAATTAATTTGAATAGGTTTTTGTTCACCATTAATTTCATTTCGTACTTATTGTACTTATGATATTTTTCATTGAAACATATATATTCATGTGAAAAAAGTCAATTAAAATAAACCTAAATGTTATATATATCTAATAGAAATAAATATATTCTAATAATATCATTAATAACCTAAAATCATAATATACGAAAAAATGTTTGTATGCACTAATATGTCACCCAAAATAAACATAAAATTTATCTACCCTAACATTAAAATAGAAACAATTTTGTACTAACCAATTAATTAAATAGGACACTGGTAGGCATTTCACTCTTACCGCCCTTCGGTTGAGGGTTGTAGCCTCCTAGCCTTGTTGGAGGTGATGTGTTTTCTTCCAATATTTGATTTTTCCAATTCATAAAACTATATTAATAAAACTCATATTATATTCCCAATAATATTAAAAACATATTCAAAATAAAAGTAATCATTAAATAAATTCTTAACCACTATGGTTTTCTAAATAACATAATTTTCCCACAGAATCCAAAAATATAAATTTTATATTATTACCTTAACATAAAATATATTATAAACACAAAATTATAACAATACAATTAATATGATAAATTTCTCCAAAAATACCATTAATCTTATTAATAATTAATAACATTAAACCCAAAAAGGCTTTAATTCCATTAAACATATGATAAAAATTATAATTTTATCACAATACATATTATATATAACCAATTTCATCCATGATTATAATCTATTTCAGTATTTCAAAATGGTTCATAATTATTTTTTGATTTTAATAAGAATATACCCAAGGTGTTTCAAACCATCTGTTCAATAAGACCCATTTTCTTGCACCATGTGATGATCACATCCAGCTCAATATTCACATTTTGAGTTTATTATCCCATTGTAAAACTACTCTAGACCAAAATATACTTGTAATATTTAGAGAGGGGTATAATTTCATTGAATCCACTATATTAAAACTTGGACAAAATTCCAAAATATTTTCCTATTATTAAACTTATCATTATACTTATATATAGACAAATCTATAGATTTATCATTAAATATTTATAATTTAGTTCTCAAAGTATAACTAACTTTTTTATCTAATACCAACTATATAAATCCCAACCTTTTACATGTATCATTACATTATTTATAACATAAAAATATATTAACTAAAACCCATTGGTCATGAGGTATAATGGATTTGAAAAAATTAGGCTTAGAATATATCAAATTTGGAATAAAATAAAGTTTATTATTTTATTCTCCAAAATATTCTTCTAAATCCAAATTATATTACTACATACATGGGATAACCTGGGGAATAGATAGATAAAATTTTTTATCTAAAAATCCATGTAAGGAAATAAAATGATAAGGAAACATTACATGTGAATTGATGGTATAACATTGTATCATAAAAGGGGAGGACCTGAAGGAATCACATGGAATAATAACATAAATGAAATGGCTTTATAAAATGATGTAATGAATGGAAATAAAAAAGAAACATAATACATGACATAAACATATGTCAAGGATAACCATTGAGACACCATCACGTGGTAGATATTGTCCCGTAATGGATTAGGTTCACTCCCTAACCCCATTCACAAGGTATTATGAGACTAAAACATTACCCAATGAAATAGAGGGATATATAATTCCAGTCCAATCCTTTAAATTCATTTTATGAACATAAATATGGGTGTTGTGTATGTAAAATAATCATAATCTATAAACATATTAATTAAAATTGGAAAAATTGGTTTACATAATCACGCCTCATATAATAATCAAAGGAATGTTCCTAGTGAATTCCGTTTGGAAATGATCATAAGGAATGTATTACCCCCTAAAAGGGATAGAGAGAAAGGTGTATATGCAAGATGAATATATATTTATTTTATAATGATTCCGTAACATTAAAACAAGTTTTCATTGATGAATCAAAATTATTTTTCTATGATTAAAATATTTTTGAACGAAATTAACCACACAACATAGAAAATCACATTTGAAAAACTAAATTTCACAATATCATATTGCAATGATGGTATATATATATTTCCATGTAAAAATGAAAATAAAATTTTCTATCAAATTTGGTTGGATAATTTTTTACATTCCCTATATGTTAAAATATATTCCATTCATATTTTGTTATAAAAATAAAAAATTAGCTACTTCAAAAAACAACAGTAAGATTCATATTGATTATTTTAAAATATAAATTTTAGGTAACAATGACATGAAAAAATAAAATTATATATTTATTTATGAAATGATAAGATAACATGGATTTGAAAAATAAATAACAAAGAAGAAGATAAATAGAGTATTATTTTATTAACAAATCATTTATAATGTTTTATGTTACTAAGATAAGAAAATGGTACTATTACATGGAATGTTCATAAATAACTATAGGATAATAGAATGGAACATATTTATTCAAAAATTATTATATATTTTTATTTAATAAAAAATCTTGTATATATAATCCAAAATCAAGGGAGATTGAAGCACAAACCCATACCATTTTTGGAACATTTGAATAAAAACCCTCATGAATTATGTAATTTAATTGAATCATAAAATACCATGAGAAAATATTAATTAATTAAATAATATGTAAAGGTTATTATATAGACCATATAAAATAATTTTGGTTCATTAAATAAAATGTTTCTCAAATAAATACTTTTTGAGATGAAACCCTTACCTCAAACATTAATCATTCAATGAATTGTAAAGTCCTCGGCCCGAGTTTTCCTATGTAAGTTCCTTACATTATTACTTTAATAATAAGAGAAGGAAATCACATCCCAAATGATATAATTTTTTAGTATCTATAGAAAAATAGACCCATAAAATAGTTTTACATTATATCTTCTATGAGAAAAACATTGAAATTACATTGGCAACGACAATAATATTTTAGATTATCCATGCATGTTATTCATAATATAAATATTAAAATCCTAGTGAAATTATATAATAAAGGGATGAGATTAGATTCTAAATTTGGGATAATGATAATAATAATATATCTATATAAATAAAACTATAAAGTTTAATATGTAGAAACATTTCATTAGAATATAAATTTTAACATAATATGTCATGAATAAAAGTTGAACAAAATAATTCCACAACAAAATTAAATTGAATAAAACAAAACCATTTATATTATAATAGTGGTATAATCATAGGTATTTTCAATGAATAATATCATAAGGGGGGAATACATAATTTGGGTAATCATAAACATACCATCAAGGCATCATTCAGAACACCATAAATAAATAGTTAAAAACCGGGTCTACATTTTCTCATGAGATATACAATTGTATCAAGGGGATATAGAATTCCCCACCTATCACATACTATGTCCAATTCAATCCTCGTATGAAATGGAATGAATATAATAATCATATACATTCATATTTAAACTAGAATATCAAATATTAATAATATTACCCAAATAATAAATATAATCATAAACCACGTTGAGTAATATGATGAATGGTATCATGATAATACATCCCCATAAATAATCATAAACCTTTCACTAAAATATGGTATATAGTAACATAAGAGATCAATCTATATCCAGAATAATATTACAGAGTTGGTGATTAAAAAGATGATAATAAAAAAATAAAGTCATTGAGAACTCATTGAGAGAAATACCATGTCTACATTTAATAGAGGAGTTATTTTTTGTACAATAGGATGTATTTTTCAAAAATTCATATTGAAAACAATTATATTGTATCACAACGAGATTTGGAGAATTATTATTTTTTGAATTAATTTTACTTTTCAATTTTATTAATTTCAGAAAAGAGTAGATATAATTATTTATTGATTTAGAGACATATATATATATATATATATATTAACAAAATAATTAAAACATTAATTTCACATAATATACCAACATGGATTATTCTACACACAATTCAAATGTGGCCAGTGCAGCACAAAAACCTAGCGTGGCTTGCGCTACAGGAAACACTTACTTGGTGTACGATGCACACAACAATAAGTTTCTACAAAACACATCTGTTTATTGATTATTAATTTAAATAATATAATTATTACATATTCATTTATCTTGTTAATAACTATTTTTCAAATACTTTTGTTTTTTATAAATAAAACTTATTGATAATGAAAGATAATATATTTGGTAAATTCATTTTATTCTAAAAATATTATTTTCAAGAATGAATAAATTTTAATTATAATAGTATTTTTAGAAACATTTAGAAATTTAATTGGAGAAAAAAATTAATTTCATCTTTTAGAACATATCCTAGGTTTAATTTTTGGGGTTTTTTCTTAGAAACATCATTTTTTGATCAATAGTAAAAAAATAATGCTTGTTAGATAAACATTGAATTTTTTTCAAATTAAATACTAATGATAAATGATATAAGATATTTTTGAGGGAATAAAATATAAATATCAAATATATTAATAAAATTCCATTCATATAAATCAGTTTTATCTTGAAAATAATTAAAAAATATTGACAAACTTTTGAAAATTTTCCAACATTAAAACCCCATTGTTTTGTCCATTTAGTGGGATTAGCACTAATAATAATATTTCTGCTACTAAGAATGGATTTTAAAAAATCCAACATATACCATTGAATTCATTCTAATGTTGATATTATAATAATTCCATGTTTGTTTTTTGAAAAAATGACTAGAAAAAGTGATTAAAATTAATCATAGCTGTTAAAGACAAATTAAGCTTAATTAGGGACTAAACCTCAAAATTAAAGGCCGAAAAGACCTATACACTTCTAAAACACCCATCTATTATCAATATTTATGAACACACCTTCTATTATTTAGATTTTTTTGTTTTTTAATACTTTTTTTAGGTATGAACATGTGAACACCTAATTGGTTTATAAACATTCCACGTGAGTCATTTACCTTCAATATAAAAGGCCACCAAATCTACCCATTCATCACACCACTAAAAAAAATTTGGTTAATATGTGATCTTCCCATTTATCCTCAAACAATTCCTCCTTAATATTGTGAATCTTCTCTTTGGGTAGAAACCTTCTCAAAGAATCCTTTTGGTAGAAACTAGAAGGTGTTACCAGATTAAGAGGTAATGTCTTCTCTCAAGATCATTTCATTTATTTTCCTTCTCCACCCCCTCCAAATATCATTATTCCATTATATTGTGATAAAAAAGTATCCTCCATATACTAGGAGATTATTGTTAATAGGTTTTAACTACACTTATCCACACCTCCATCAAATGGATGTTGAACATAATGTTTTTGTGTATGAAAAACTGCTGCCTCATGAAACAATGATTGTTCATTTCTTCTTTCCCACCAATAATGGTGTCCTTTATGATGGGAATATATATTAATATATGTAATATATTATATTTATTATCTATTTATGATTATGTATTAATTTTTCAATACACATATTTTCACCAACCATATGGTCTAAATAAAATATTATCATTTGAGGAAGTGTGAACTACTGCCAACTCAATGCGATGTGTTTTGTTCACAAAACACATAGAATGTATTAATTATGGGTTTAATAAAATTGTATGATATATATATATTATATTTTAATTCTAATTAAATAATTATAAATTTATATATACATATATATATATACTTATTTCATTAACATACATTCTTTCAAAATGATAATAAAAATAGAAAACATCGTTCATGTGAACGTACAACTTACTGTCTCCATGAATGGTGTATTCCATTACATAATTAATTATGATATATATTATTATAATAAAAATATACTATGTATCTCTGATATTTATATGATATTATACATTTTTTAATCTTGATATATGTATAAGGATTAATGATATAACAAACTAAGACACACACAAAGAATAATGTGAATATTACCAGAAGTGAAACATTAACATATGATTATTAACAGGAGTGTAATATAAGGTTATAATAAAATCATATATAGTAATAGGTATAATAATATTATTATTTAATGTATTTATATTAAACTTATATTTATTATCAAGGAATCATTTATGAGTACGGAGTGAGTTAAGACACAAGTTTGGGGGTCTTCATCTCACATTTAATTTTTGTGAGATAAGTATTATGTGTTCCCCCTTTACTTTTGTGTGGTGTATGTACGGAACATGATTATTTAATATGTGTCATGTAATTAAATTAATCGGTATTCACATGAACTATTTGTGATCCTTCATTCATTAGGATTAATTATCAAAAGATACCATGTCTCTAAAAATGTTTTGTCTCAATTTTCCTTCTTTAAGGCTTTTGTTTTGTTAGGAACCTAAAATCATTTTAGAGGTGTATATAAATAGATTTTAAATGTAAAATATTTAATCTAAATATTTTCATTATTTTATATTCATCATGTAATTTCCTTTACTTATATGGATAGAATAATCCCAGGGAAAAAAGTTATAAGTGTTTATTGAGACAATATCGTTGCTTTTTTGATATTATTTATATTTATTATTACATTGATGAAAACTTATGATCAGTATCTCAGTAAAATTCAAGAGATTAGTTCACATATCTTATATAAGGAGATAATCCATTATTGTTACCATTTTCTGCTCTTTTTTACATAATAAAGCGAATAAATTGTGTTTATGAAGGCTCGACTCTGACCTCTAATCTGTAAGAAATATATGGTTTCTAAAAATGGTTTCCAAAAATATTATACCATCCTCATATAAGGTATAAAATAAATTTCATCCATTTTATTGTTTATCCAATCTCTTTAAGTGAATATTTTTGTTCTATTACAAACAATAAACTTTTCAACAGTTTATACCTTAAAAAATGGAATGTTATTTTGTCCTCATATGACATGTATGGATTTACCTGCTATAATTTCCACTAAGATCCCTTTTGAATTATTAAAAATTTAAATCTATAAGAAAATGTTTTTAAAAGTAATTTTGAAGAAATTTTTCAGTGAATTGTTTCAAACTTCTTATTTATGTTTTTATGGATAACTATTTTCAAAATGTTTTTTCCCTTCTTAATTACATGTTTTCAATGATCTTTGAAATAAATGGGTTTCAAAAAGTTTTCAATTTTATTTCAAAATCATTAATGAATAATGATTTTTAAAACATTTTCATTTCAAAACCATTTTTTTCAAAAGTACTTTCAATGTGATTGTGCTCAAATCATATTCAACCATTCGTTAAATTTTTACAATTGTTTTCAATGAAAATGCTTTTTAAAAAGTTTTGAAGCTAATTTGAAAAATATTGAAGGAAAAATATTTTCAATGTGATTTCAGGTATTCCTTATTTTTTTCATGGAATTTTATGAGAAAATTATTTCTAAATGGTTTTATGTATTAACAATTATTTTTGAACCATGAAAATATTTTTTCCTCATTAAACAATTTTATAGTATATTTTAAAATTAGTTTCCCTCTAAGATGAAATATATTTATTTTACACATGCCTTTATAATAAATGATATAAATATTTAATTCACATCCATTATATTATTGAGTTATTATTAATTCCATGGTCTTTATGAATTCAATTTCTCTGTCATGGTTAATATTTCTATGAAACCCATTTATATTTCAAGAGGTATATGCTTTTCAACCCTTCCTTATTTCACAGGTTATGATTATGATTAAATGAATATGAAGACTGTCTCTTTCCATTGGTTATGATATTTTTACTTGTTTATTATACCAATTTTAAATATTGTGTTATGATATGTTTATTTTTGATCTTTTGGAACATGTATGCATGATTTCATTATGTGATGGGTGGGACCTATATCTTCGTCCAATGCATTGGTACTGATTTATATCTCATGAGATAATAATGGGAATCAATTCAATGTTACTGATCTAATATAGGAAAATGGTGAAACCTGATTCTTTACAACTAAAGGTCTTATGTTGGGGATGATGGTTTTTTCTCCCAATAGGTGTAGTCACCATGAATATGAAAAATGGAGAAACGTGATCCATTATGAGAATATGGGGTAACCTGATCCCTTAATAGAAAATAATGGCTATTGGGAATGGTGGTGTGTCCTTCCTAGTGGGTTCAGTTCCCATAAAGATCCCTAATAAGTTCTAGCAATGCATATTGACATATATGTAATTATATCACCTATTTATGTATTACAATATTCCATGACTTATTCCTATGTTATAATTTCATAGCCTATGACCATTATTTAATTTTGACTCATGACTTATGAACTACCAATTAGTATGCCCTGATCAATTTCTTGATCCATAATATAAAAGGTATGGTCTTCTATCTTTATGATCATGTTATCATACACCACATGATTGTGTTTATGCCTACATGTATCCCTTTTTTACCATTAGTGAGAATTTGAGTTTTTCTATTTCATATGTTTCCTTTCTTTATGTTATTAAGAAAGAATTTAGGATGAAGTACTAATGGTGGATATATTTTTGGTAGAGGTTCAAGATCATTCACTAGGATATAAGAATTTATATTTTAGTTTCCAAACACAATAAGTTGTTATGCCCCTCTGGCATTTATTTTTAAAATGTACTAAATATTCATCTAAAATGATGTAATATTCCTGTATGTCAAGTCGGGGTCTCTATAGTTATTTTCAGAGGGAATGTTTAGTAAAAAATTATAAAATATGATGATAAAACTATAGAGACATCCATAGGTTTATTTCTAAGGATATAACTAGGTATGCCTTTATGTATAAGTAGTAGGCTGAGTTAAAATATGGGAAATTGTCAGGGAATATTGTTAAAGAATATAGTGATTGGTTTCAAATAAAAACATCCCTATATGAATACTTCAAGTTGATGTGGCACCCGCACTGATGTAGACAGGGGTAATAACTACGAAATGATGATTCGGGCATGACTTGAGGTAATCTGGTACACAAAAACAGGCCTTTCTACATACCTTATTGACACTCCTAGGGGATATTCTTTTAGATTTGACAAACTTTTCATAAACCATCATGAAATATTTAGATATAATTTATATTTTAATAACCTGGGATAAACATAATGTGTAATAGATTATATAATTTCTCATGGTTTATACATCGTACATGTAATTATTTTCGTGACTATGTGTTTTTTGACTATGGTAAAAATTTCTCAAAAAATTGTTCTTATATTAGTCTATGGGAATAACCATAATGAACCGGATTAATGATGAATGTGATGGATGATTTTATGATGGGAAGTCCATTGGGATGATCAATAAAGAAAAATATATTGCGATTATGCCAAATCAGCTATCGCAGTATAAGACTAACAATGATTTCATTGTTGATATTTTTAACAGGTCTAATAAGAGAAAGATGTACATTCATGGTTAGGAACATGGAAGAAAGGAGATTCAGATTCATGAATGTCCATATTACTAGATGAAGAACCATTTGGAATACCTCAAATAGAGGAGAAGATGTTATTTTTGTGGGAAATAAGTGTCAAAGAGTGACAAGTTGTCATGAAGTTCAGTGTATTATCTGTGGAGAACATGGGAATTACCCAACACAACACCCCGAGATAAGGATTTAATTTTAATCTTGGTAAGTAACTATTCCATTCAAAAGAATAATGTTAAATAATTTTTGTATTTGAGTCGTTGGATTCTAGATTTAAGAATGGTGAATTGTGTATGGATTGTTAAGTTTATGTTTTTCTATGAATTTACAAGAATATGTCGAATGCTAAAGATGGAATAGAAAAGATATTTCATGAGGTTGTGATATTTTGATTAAGGTATGGTAATCCTTAATCATTTCTTAATGACAAGATAATGATTTTTAGATAGATATATACTATATTTGATTATATAAATGGGATGGTACTGATTTCCCTAGACCAGATTATTGTAAAAAATCATATGTCATTAAGGATGAATTTTAAAACCTATAATATTTACGGGATGCATCCAGTAATCATTGTAAGCATGAAGCATGCATGTTTTCCCAATGTATTTTTGTTAATTTTGGTTATTACAATGTTTCAAAAGAATATATAATGAGGTTATTCACGTGTTTTTAATGTGAAAACCAACATGTACATTGTTATATATAAGGGAATCAATGTTATTCCAATTTCATAAACATATTTATAGAGCGATGAATTTCAAACATTTTAGAGTTTATGGGGTTAAAAATTTATGAAAATAATAAGTTAAATGTTAAATAAAGGGTGTAATATTAATGTGTTACCTTTCATATAAGAATTTATGATTGTTGGATATTGAGTTAAAATTACCTTATGGGGATGGTCATTAATGAAAAATGGGTTGGCATATCACGGAACACATGATATGTTTGATCTTAAAGAATGAATATGTAACATATTTTATGTGTGGAGGTGAATTATATCAATATACAATTAAGGCTTAAATTTTTTAGTAATTTTGAAAATATATATTTTAAAATAAAACTCTATCTTTTCTTCAAACAAAAAATGTTGTTCTAGTCCTATGTTTTTTATGAATAAAAATGTACCTTAGGTCATTACAGATTTATGGATTTATCATTTTTGAATATCTAATAACCCCATTCACTACCACTCTCCATCACAACATGATGGTAATAATTTTCTTCTATATATACCTTTTCCCTTGAACCAATGTTCTACCATTTATAAATTTATTTATATGTTACCTTGGGTAACCTTTATGGTTCCAAATATCCCATTTTCAAAAAGTTGTAGAATCCATTTATACTATGTGGGTTTTAATGAATGAATCATTAATGTATTAAAACATTGATAACCCAGATTAATTTTCTGGTTGAAATTCATTTTATGGAGGGTACAATGTAACACCCTAATATTTTATGAATAATTTTGATTAATTAATTTATCTTTTTAATATTTTTCAATTCAAATGGAACTGGAAATATTATATATATATATATATACCTGTGTGTGTGTGTGTATTAAAACACTATGAAAAAAATAATTTTCACATGAAATTCCTACTTTAATTTAACTACATACAACACCAACATGGCTTCTACTACACACAATAAAAAATTGGTATTAGCTACAAGCAATACCGATGTGGCGTACAATGCACGCAACACCACATTTCTACAAAAAAAATATTCTTTTTATTTTTTTAATTATGTATATATAATAATTATATCCTAAAAATTAACCTTAGATATAAATAATTTTCAAATATTGTTATTTTATATAAATAACACATATTTCTAATGAAAGATAAATTTATTTGTAATTTCATATTTTGTTTAAAATACCATTTTCTTGAATGAATCACTTTTAATAACATATGTACTTTTAGAAACATTCATAAATTTAATTGGATAATATAAACTTAATTTCATAATTCATAATGCGGAAATTACTATAGGCTGAATTTTGGGTATTTTTTTAAGAAACTACATTTTTTGATAAATAATGCCAAAATAGCACTTTTTGTTAAAAATTACTTTTTTATAATTAATTATTAATGGTAATTGATATTATAAATATTTTATAAGATAAAAATATAAAAATATTAAATTTGTTAATACAATTTCATTTATTATAATCAATTTGACTTTGAAACTGAATGTAAAATCTTAACAAACTTTTGAACTTTGTCCTTCTTTAAAGCCACGTTATTTTGTACCGTAAGTTGGATTCACACTAATCTTAATTTTTCCACATCTATGATTGAATGTTAAAAAATATAAAAACACCATTGTATTGAGACTAATTATTAGAGTCTAATAATTTCATGTAAAATTTTCAACAAAATAATTTGTAAATGTGATTAATATTAATAAATACGGTTAAGTCCAAATTACGATTAATTCGAGACTAAACAATAAAATTAAGGGCCCAAATGACCAACATAATTTTTAAAAACACATTGGATATCCACAGTTCGGCCAAAAACATTTAATTTTGTATTTTTATTGTTTGTGAAGACTTTTTTTAGTTTATAACATGTGCCCACATAATTTTTTTCTAATAAATCTCGGTGAGTCATTTTCTTTCTCAATAAAAGGGCACTATCACAACCCATTACACACACCTCTAAAATTTCTTAGGTTCATCTAATATCTACCCATGTAGCCTTCAAAAAACCCTAACTTCTCCTATGAAGCCTCCATTTATACAGAAACCCTCTCAAGGAATCATTTGGAACAAACCAAAAAGAGGTACCCGATTATGAGGTATCATCTTTGTTAAGGGTCTTATAATTTATTTTATTTCTTCACCCCTAAACATTATTTATTACCGTATTTTGTGATGGGAAAAGTATAATACATATACTATGAAGTTTCTATGAATGTTTTCTTATATAAAAATACACACACCATCATCTAATTAATGTTGAACATACTATTTATGTGTACGGAGAACTACTGCCTCACGAAAAGATGGTTGTTCATTTATCCCTTACCACCAATCATGGCTGCCATAATGATGGAAACTATATTAATATATGGAATATAAAATATTTATTAATTCTTCATGATTCTCTATTCATTTAAAAATACACATCTTTTTACCTTCCATTTGGTGTTATTATGGTAATCTCATATGAGGTTGTGTGGACTTTATCCCCCGAAAAGCTAGGTGATTTGTTCACACACTGCATAGAATGTATTAAGGATTATTTTAATGAACATATATTATATATATAAGATATAATAATTATACATTAATATATATATATTCATACATATATATACATATTTCATTTACATATATTCTTTCAATACGACAATAAAAACGAAAAACAACATTCAGTCATATGTATGGCATACTGTCTCCATGAATGGGGTATTCCATTATGTACGTCATTATTTAATATATTATTATAATATAAAATTTCATGATAATCCTGATATTTATATCATGTTATATATTATGTAATCATGATTTATGTATAAGGATAAATGATATAACAAATTAAGACACATGCAACGAACAAAGTGAATATTACCCGAAGTTAAACATTAATATATGTTCATTAAAAATCATGAAATATAAGGTTATAATTAAACCATTAATGTTAATATATATATATATATGAATATTATTTAGTAATATATGTATAAGAATATTAAATTTTTTATACAATAATCCTATACGAGTACGGAGAGATTCAAGACTCAATGCACGAGGCTTTTATTTCACTTTTCATTTCTATGTGATAAAAGTTATGTTTTCCACATTTTCTATTTTTGTGGTGCATGTACTACAAATGATTTTATTCAAAGTATCATGTACCAAAATTTATGGGTATTTACATTCACTTTGTATGATACTTTGTCATGAGGTTAATGTTTCTAATGTTACCACATCAATAAAAATATTTTGTCTCAATTTTCCTTCTTCGAGACAAATGTTTTGTTATGAACCTATACTATTTTTTGAGGTGAAAAAACATCAATTTTACATGCAATATCATTGATATAAATATTTTCATGATAATTTATTCTTCGTGTAATTTCCATTCCTTACATAAATATCATGATCACAAGATAACATGTTATAAGTGTCTATTGAGACAATCTCATTGCTTTTTGAGATTTGTTTATGTTTATGATTCCTCAGAAGAAATTTTACGATACATATCTCAACAAAATTCATGACTTTTTTTACACAAGTATTTCATGATATAATTAAGTATTGGTACCATTTTCTAATCTTTGGTATATTAGATACTTGAGATTATGTTTTTAGGAAATCCTAACATTACCCTCTCCTCAGTCGGAAAACTACATTTTATAAAAAGGGTATCCCAGAATTTTATACCATTATAGTATAATATGAAAAATAAATTTATACCCTTTTTTTCTTTTACCAATATATATAATTGAATAGTCTTTGCATATATATGTAAAACTGCTATTTTCTTTCTTTTTTACCATGAAAAATCAATGTTCTTTTGACCTCGTAAGACATGTATGGATTTAACAACCCTCATTTATTTGAAGATACATTTTTCATTATTAATAATGTAAGTCTATATGAAATCTTTTTAAAAGTAATTTTCAAATTTTTTTTCCAATATAGTTCCAAACATCTTTTATATGTTTTCATTGAATTCTTTTTTAAAATTTTATTAAGTGTTAATTACATGTTTCTAATGTGATTTCAAAGAAGGGGTTCTCAAAAAATTTTAAATCGTACTTTATATTTTTTCAAGAAAATTTATTTCAAAACGTTTTCAATATTTCATTATAGGGTTAAAAAGTATTTTCATTGTAAGGGTTTCAAAACATTTTAAAAATATATTTAAAATTTATCACATGTTTTCAATAAAAATGTTTTTTAAAATGTTTTGAATCTTATTTTAAAAGTTTTCAAGGACAATGTTTCTCAAAATAATTTCATGTATTATTTATACATTTTCAAGGTAATTTCAATGAAAATAATTTTCAGTTATTTGAATGTATTAAAAATAAATTTTCAAACAAGAATGGATATTTTTCTCAAGAAATGTTTGTAGATTATATTTCCAAATTATTTCCCCTCTAAGATAACATCTACTTATGATACCCAATTCTTTAGAGGAAATAATATAAAAGTTAAAATGATATTATTTCTATTAATTAGTTATTAATAATATCATGGTCTTTATGAAATCCATTTCTCCTTCACGGGTTATATGTTTATGAAACTCATTTCTCGTTCACAAGTTACATGCTAATGAAACCTACTTCTTTTCATGGAATTTTTTTATGATGAAATGATTATGAAACCTACCTTTTTCTATAGGTTATGACATGTATACATGTTTGTGATTCCCATTTTATTTCATGGCATATGATATGTTTATTATTTATCTTCTGGAACATATATGTATGATTTCATTATGTGACATTTAGGACCTATGACACCCTCCAATTATTTGGAAAAATATTTATATCTCATTACATAGTGATGGGAATAAAGTCGATGGGTTTGATAAATTCCTGGAATATGAGGAAAATATATCGATTAAAATAAAAGGACTTCTACTGGGGATGGTGGTTTGTCCCTCCCTCTAACACGCTGAACCTATTTCAAGTGTAATAATAATACTTTATGGTTTTACATCGTTTAATTTTCAAACTATTTATACAATGTTTTCAAAAATAAAATCTAGAAATATTTAATAGAATTAAATACTGAAAATGATTACAGTACATCAAATCCAAAAGTGTCCTACAACCATAGGATACATTCTAATAGACCTGTAAAAATCATAGAGATACCAACACATACAACAAAAAGTCCATGAAAATAGTGTATGTCTTTCGGATATTTCACCACGAAGTACATTATAGCCAAAACCAAAACAACTATGCTAAGAATCAGATACATGATGATCAGAATATTATTTGTCTCAGTTTTTGAATTTGTAACACCCTAATCATATTTTTAGAATCCATTAATGTTAATTTGATCATTTATTCAATCAGGTGACTTTTGAATCTATAATGGTTACAAGACATTATAGTCATTAGGTATTATGGTTATTTTATTTTAATTTATATTTAGATTTACAATTGTTATAAGTATTCATAGAAGTTATGTATTTATTCATGATTGTGATTAAATGTTCACTATATTTTGAAAGCATAATGTTTTAATAATTAAAATGGATTTTAAATCGTAACCATTGTGTTTTAATAAAAATAACTAGTGAATAACACACTTTTTAATCATTGGTTTTTGGTATAAATAAATATGTTTTTGAGTTTGAATGTAATATTTGGGAAAATTAATTTGATTACCATAGTTGTATTTATTATCTTATCTATACTTACTGGATTGCATATTTACATTTTTTAAATGTTTTAAATTTTTTCCTTTAAATGTTTACTTCCATGGATGAATAATATACAAGGTTTTAATTAATAATATGTTTTATATTTTTAAAATATGATACTAGTGTGAGTATTTTATGAAATATTGATATTTAATTTTAGATTTTGAACATTGATGTTTTTAAAACTCAAATTACTTAGAAACTAATGAAAATATTGGTTTTTATTATTTTTTTAACAATCATAGAAATATTATTTTCCATGTTTTGGAAGACTCCTTATATATATATTTATATTCTAGTTTTTAATAAAAAATAATCTTTACTTTGCTAAAATAATAAGTGATCACCCCACCTAACCGAGGGAGACCAAGAAGTCCAAGCCATTCAAGGTCTTGGTGGGAATGTCACTCAGATACCCTAGGACAAATACCAAGGGTGGTGCACACATGGCGTGTGATAATTTGCATGGGTAGGCATGCATAATCAGTCAATAAATGTGCATGGGCGTGTGAATGAGTTTTCTTGAGTGTTCCATCGTGCATGGAGGCACGGTGGTAGTGGTGGACGCAGAAGCACACGCACAGAGACCTAGTACGGGGTGGTACCGGGGAGGATTAGGGGGTTTCTGAACATCATCTGGTAGCATTATCATTTAAAAATATATCCCAAATACATCATATTTTGATGTGGGATGTGTTATTTAAGAAGAGATCATGTCGTAGCCATCTGATCTTGCCACACAGGTTCTTGACCATCCAATTGGATTGTCCATAGAATCCACACCCCCACGGTCCACCCCCTTATTCAATCGTCTTATACTCTCCACAATCTAATATTGGACATCCACACTATTAAGTTGATCGATCAATCACTGCATCACTCGAAGCTGTCATATTTGTATGAGGTTGAATTAGATATGTCAAAACATTTTATCTTCAAGATTTTAAATTAATTACTTTAGGTTAAATAGTTTAATGTACCCTTTTGTTTTGTTATACATTCATGTAATATGTGCTAAGAAAATTATGCATTCAATGCCTCACGTTAAATATTTTTTTCATGTTCAAATTGATTATATATTCAACACAATATGAATTTTCATTATGTAATTTGGATTATAATATGTTTACATTCATAAAAAATATTTTAGAATTGAAGGGTTATTGATTTATGTGACTAATCCGAACTAATAATTAATTTAATATGCATTGGTTATAATCACATGTTCTATAGTGTGTATGCTATTCAATACATGTCATTGGTTAATTTTTTATAGTGATACAGTTTTTAGTGATAAAAATTAATGCATGATTCACTATTAATATGTACGTTATATGGAATTAAATTTAACTGTTATGACCATTAAAAGGTTAAGGATCTAATTTATTCAACCTGGTATTGTACATTTTGGAAAATATGAATGAGAAATTAAATATTAAATGTGGTGTGAGACACTTTGAATATATGACCTTACATGACATAAGAAGAATGTATTGGACTCACTATTTAATTTTTTGGGGATGAGTTAATGAAATCCCTATTGGTTTGGAATCAGTTAATGAAATCCACTTAGGTTGGGGAATGGTTAATTAAATCCCCACGATGCATTGGTGGTTCTCTTCCACCAAATTAGGTCATGGAATAAGTCCTTGACACAGTATAACATTATACATTGCCTCATTATTTTTATAGTATTTAATTGAAAAGGTTTTTATTCAACTAGATAATATTCTTGGTTAAGATCTTATACTTATGAGGATCAAATTAAGTGAATCCACATGGAATAATGTTTATTTATCCCCAAGAAATATATCTTCAAATTTATGATTTGTAGTTAGTAAGGAAAGAAATTAGTGTTATGAGAAACTCTGATCATGTATTACTTTCTTATGTAAATTTGGTACTCAAACTTTTTTGGTTCACAATTTGTATATATCGAATAACTCGTGATTTATATGTTTCACATTGTACATTTTTAATAATAATTCTTATGAATGGACTATGTTTTATTGTATCCCTGTTAATGTTCCTTAAAATATTAACTAGTAATTCTCATTTAAACATTTATAATATTCCTCACGTATTATAGCTTTCTTAAATTAAAATGTTTTTATGAATATTTTTAAAATGAGTTTTTATAAGGTTTTAATTGAAATGTTATTTTATTTTAAACCCCCCTTATTGGGCAATCTAATTATCAACCTACAGTGTCAATCTATTTTCACAGGTTTAGTAGATTTGAGTTACACTAATTAGTGAAAGCCTTGTGTAGGCTATTTAGTAATGTTTTTGAAGGATTGTAATATTTTTATTTGGATTTCTAGATCATAAACTGTAAATATATTCTATAGTGGAAAATGATGTGTAATTTTTTATAATTTCTTTTTATTCAATAAAATTATACACCATGTTTAGTAATACACCAACTCTAGGGCATCTGGGATGGGGTGTGACAGTTTGTATCATAGGATAAATTTTTAAAACCCTGGAAAATTAAAACAACACTAAAATTCACGTATATCTTACTAAGTATATTTTTTCTTAAAATATTATGATGAAATATGGAACAACCCTTTTCTCTCTTCCAAAAAATATACTACATACTATATCATCCAAATCATGTTTTTAGGGCTACAATGTAACACCCTAGGTAAATAAAGAATATGAAATTTTCATATTTAACCATATTTGTGAATAAAATATTAATATTATTTTAAAGGTAATGCTATGCTCGATGGAGTACCCAATACACAACAACGAGTTTCTTTGAAATCTTAAGTTGCACTCTAATAATAAAATAATATTATTTTAAATGGTAGTTAACACCTAGCCATTGTAATGGTGGGAATTAAAAGAACTAACTACAAAATTATTATATATTTTTGTCAAATATTTTTACTTTTATCCAATAAATGATAGAGGTGTAAAATGAAAATGAATCCAATTTTAAGCATAAATCTTCTAATATTCTTTAAACAGTCGATTAACCGCCTTTTGATGGATAACCCATTTTAAGTATACTTTTGACAATTTTATATGTTTTATTTGAGAAAATAGAATCCTTCTTTAGTATCTGGAAATCAAAATTTACTTTGTGTAAAGTTTGGTTATTTTTCCGATAATGATCATTTTTAGTGAAAATGTTGCATTTTAATTGAAAACCTCTTTTTAATCTGATTTATTTATATGGATAGGTTATATTTTTAATTGATATTAAAGTGTATTTAGAATATATTTTTACCATTTAATCCAATGGTGGTCATTGGAATTAATTTCACTTTGAAATTGGACTTAAACTAGTGTTAATCTTTTAATAGATATTGTTTCTTAAAAACACGCTATTTGTTTTAACAGTGGGAATTAATTATTAAATTAATTAATGAAAATAATATGTTTTGAATTTTGTAAAATAGACTTCATTTTTGAATTCGGAATATCAAATATGTCTTATGGTGAATTTTTGTTATTTTTCTGAAAAACTTCATTTTTTTATGAATAGTGAAACCACTAAGTGGTAGTTAAAGAAACTGATTTTTCATATAAATGAAACTATACCACTTCAGTGATTTTATTTTCAAAAATCTGACATATATGGTTTTCATTAGGATTTAAAATGTAGTTCAATGAGATTAAAATAATGTTATTTAAGGAAAAGATAATGTTATAATAATATGAAATGACCTTGAAACATGTCCTACGATTATTGTATGAGTCATCTCCAGCCAAGAAAATCCATGGGTCAACTTGGGGACCCCATGTAGCCACGTTGGTAGGAAAATGACATTAATAACATTTTATTTAAAGTTAAAATAAAAATTTCACAAACATGTATTATTTTGCTACAACAATTATTACATGGGGTTATACAAGTCATATATTTGACTACAAATATTCATTAGAAAGCTAAAATTATTTCATACATCATGATATATATTTTTTATAATTTTTAGACTTTAAATAAAATAATTTATTTATGACACCATGATGATGCAACGATTACCTCACTATTTAACGATTTAAATAAAATGAAAAGATAATGTAAAATATAATACCTACACATGTCAAAAACATATTGTATGGGTGGATTTAGAATCCTTATCACATTATCCTTGAAATATATCCTTTTGGGACCTTTAAAATCCAAAAATCATTTTATAATAAAGTAATAGTTTATAACATTCCAACCAAGAGTGCCCCTACTCTTCCATTATAAAAGGCCCCCATCTCTACCACCTTACCCACACCTCTCAATCATTTGTCTCATCCAAAACCTTCCCATTTTGTCACTCCACATCCCTCTATTACCCCTAGAAGCCACACATTGGGCAGAAGTCTTCCCAAGTAAGTCTTTAAGCTCAAATAAAAAAGAGTTACCCGTTTTAAAGGTAATGTCTTCCCTAGTGTTCATTTGATTTATTTTGCTTCTCCAACCCCCTAAAATCTTTTTATTTATTTATTTTGTAACAACATCAGTATCTTTAATATAATAGGATGTTGTTATGAGGAGTGTTCGAGCTACACTAACACACACCTCCATCTAATGGTTAAAGAACATACTGTTTCTGTGGATGGCGAATTACTGCCTCACGAAAAGATGATAGTTCTATCTTCTCATACCACCTATCATAATGGCCATTATGATGGAACTATATTTATTTATGATATATATTATATTTATTTCCTCTCTATGCTTCTGTATTTTATATTTAATATATACCTTTATGATTTTCATGTTATGTCACTTCTTTTAAGCTCCTCTTTGTTATGTTGGGGAATGTTCATTTATATTCCTCTTGCTATACATTTTAGGTTAATATGATTAGAGACCCTATTTGATCTCATCAATCCATTTTTGGATGTCTTAAGTGGCGTTGTTAGGATGCCGAGTTTTTGTAAGGGATTTTTCATCTCACTTTTATTCCTGTGAGATTTATGCTACATTTGCCACCATGTCCTTTGAGTGGTATATGTACTTCCCATTATTCTACACTTTGTGTAATATACATTTGTTTTTGAGTATTTACATCAATGATGTATTGTCCTTCTTTCATGGGATGTATGTTTCAAAAGATACCCAAGTCTGTAACGGAACCTTTCACCCTCCACTTTTAAAAAGACTTCTTTTGTTATATCTTTTAATTCACATACTATTATGTTGGTATATGTTCATCTATATCCTTATTGATGTAAATTCTATGTCCAAGTGATGAGATACCCTTTTTATCTCTCATCAACTCATTTTCTGAATTTTGAAGTGACGTCGTTAGGCTGTCGAATTTTTGCAAAGGAACTTCTTAACCCAATTTTGATTCTTTCTGATAAACTTGTACTCCTTGAATATGTCGTCCTATGAATATGTGTGAATAACCTCTGATTGTTTTACACTTAATATCCACTTATATTTGGTGTATTTGTTTGTCAGACATAATTATGTAATTGATTTAACCTTAATCCAAGGATATCGTCTTTGTAAGGGACTTCATCTCAATCTCCTTTCATTGAGGCATATTCTTTTCTAATACAAGTCTTTCTTTTATATGGTGTATAAATCGCTTTGAATTTTAATTTTATACAAAAGGAATCTTTTTCTATGAAGAGTTTTACTAAACGACAAAAAGGAATGATTCTTTTAAAGTACGCGGTGACAACGTCCTTTTCCGCCGCCGCGAGTATTATTTGGCCTTTGACTTCCTCAACAACCCGTAATGTTTTTAAAATGAAATAAATACCATATACCCTTTTATGTATTTTGGTATTGAAAATAGTTTTTATAATGGATTTGTTATGTCAATATATTTATGTTATATATTGTGATCAAAGTGTAGAAATGTTTTCTTTCCAGTATATTTGTTTTCTGTGTTATGATTTTATAATGGTACTTGGACATTTGACAGGTGGTTACGTGATAAAATATATGACGAGTGGTTCTGTGAATACCAGGACAGGTGGTTATGTTATAACCTCCAATTCATTGGGTATGGAAGTCGGCCATATGGCTATTCCATTAAGTGATATTTGTGGAAGTCGATCGTATGGTTATTCCATTTAAGTATGTTTATGTCCAAAGTTACCTTTATCTGTTATGTGATCTTTATATGGGTTTTATGGTAATCTCTTGGTTAAAAAAGGGAATGTAATGATATTTTTTTCAGTGAAGAGTTTTTACTACTTCATAAAGGTGAAGAGTATTACTTTGATACTGTATTCATGGTTTACTTGATGTTTTCAAAAACTGCCAGTTTTCCTTCTTTGTGTATTCATTACTAAGATTTTTATGCTCACGCCAAGATTTTTTTTGAAATGTTTTTCACAGGATATAATGTGGAATAAGGTCAAGGATTGGATCAAGGAAAAGTCATGTTGTCTTAAACATGGAACTAGACATGACTCTTTTTTAGATTCCATGTTTTGTAAATAAAAGTGACTTTGTAGAAGTGTCTACTGTGTAATCTTTTGAGATGTAATAGTTATGATCTAATTCTCTAAAACTCTAAAATTGAATAGATCCTCAATGTGAATTATGCATTTAATTCAATATTAAGTATTTTTTAATGCTGAGGCCTTATAGTTGGTATCAAAGTATGGTTTAGATAACTTTAGTGGTTAGGGTATTTTTTAAGCATAAGTGACATTATCATAATTGCTAGAATTTCAGAAAGAGTCATAGTTTTTAGATAAAGTGAATGAGTAAATATATCTTAGTGTTTATCTTACTCATTAGTACATGATGATTTTGTTGATATACTCACACTGAAATTTCTGGTTTAAGTAATTGGAAGGATCTAGCAGGCACCAAAGTGACAATGGGTTTGATGGAAACTATGGTGGTTCTTTGATTAAGAGACTTGATGAAATAGGGGATTCAATTAGGAAATTCATGGTTATTATAAACCAACTATCGAGGAGTTATGATCAACCACTTGAACCTTGTTATGTTCTCTAATGCATCATGTACGAGATTACCAACTCGATGTGGACGTTCAGGTAATAATTATAAAGGTAACCATTAGAGTTTATATGACCATTACTTTTGAGGTAATTATGGGTTACTATATGTTATGATGGAAAATGAAAGGCATGAGATAAAATTGAGATTAAAATATGTTAGGATTATTTTTGAAGATTTTTTCTCTTTTTGGGGATTGTTTTAAGAATTATGTGGTTTTGGAAAAAGGACAACACGTAGACAGTGTGACAACCTGTCGCGTTTGACGAAGCTACGGTAATCAAACCCACAACTAAAGTTTGACTTGTATTTATCTCCTACCACTACACTATGTGATGTCCCGGGTTATTTTGACTAATTCTTTTTAGTTAGATGATCTTAGGAATCAAGGGTATGTTTATTTTGGGTTATCTATGGAAATGATTAACCTATCATGGAGGTTATGTGATTAGGTTAATTACATTACAATATGAGACTTTAAGAGAGACTAATGTTACTTGGAGATAAATGTTAATTTTTACCTTAGAAGAATATGTGATTAAATCCTTCAAATATTTGAGTTTCAATCTTAGTTTGGTTTACTTTGAATAATTTTATGGACAAATTGTTTATTGAATGGTCTTTGTTGACCTTTGGGTATTTTATGACAAATTTTGGAGATTAAGAATAGATTTTTTTATAAAGGATTATCCATTTGGGTTATTATCTAATCTCATACTATCCTTTTTGAATTTTTTTCTGGTTAAGGTCTAAAGACATGGGGAGTATATAGTTATATTTTGTGGATTAGGTGATTCTCTTGATGTTGATTATAGATCTATTAATGTGAACAAGTCATCCTAAATACTCATCTTTTAGAGAAAATATGAGTTCATGTAAGAAATATAGTAATAGTTGAAAGTCAACATGATAAGTAATTATGTTTCCTTATGTTTTAGCTAAGCTCATAAATAAATTTCTCAAAGAAAAGTAACTTAAAAAAATGTTTTCTGTTAATTTTTCCTACTGTGGAATCAAATACTGTTTAACCCATCACAAATTTGTGATTTTCTTGTGGTTAACTTTATGCTAAACATGTTTTCAATCACTCTGCATCAGAAAATGACCCTTTGTTTTCTCCTCCACATCCATGTTTTCCTACATGGAATCCTAGTATGGGTTAACTCGGGTGACCTTCGTACTTCTCTTTCTTTATTTTAAAGTGATAGTTTCACTTACTCTTGTTCCGATGTGGGATTTTCAATGAAGTTTCCAAGCCCAATTTTTAAATTTTGAGGACGCAATTCCCAAAAGGGGGGAAGGGTGTAACACCCCATGTAAATAAAGAATATGAAATTTTCATATTTATCCATATTTTTGAATAAAATATTAATATTACTTTAAAAGGAATGCTATGCTCGATGGCGTACCCAATACGCAACAATGAGTTTCTTTAAAATCTTATGTTGCACTCTAATAATAAAATAGTATTATTTTAAATGGTAGTTAACGCCTAGACATTCGAATGGCTGGAATTAATGGAACTCGTCAAATATTTTTTGTTTTATCCAATAAATGTTATAGGTGTAAAATGGAAATGAATCCAATTTTAAGCATAAATATTCTAATATTCTTTAAAAGGTCGATTAACCGTCGTTTGATGGAGAACCCCTTTTAAATATAATTTTGACAATTTTATATGTTTTATTTAAAAAAATAATATCCTTATATAGAATCTGGACATCAAATTTTACTTTCTGTAAATTTTTGTTATTTTTCCGATAAAGATAATTTTTAGTGAAAATGTTTCATTTTTATTAAAAAACAATTTTTAATCTGATTTATTTATATGGATACATTATATTTTTAATTGAGATTAAAGTGTATTTAGTCTATATTTTTACCATTTAATCCAATGGTGGTCATTAGAATAAATTTCACTTTGAAATTGGACTTAAACTAGTGTTAATCTTTTAATAGATATTATTTCTTAAAAACACGCTATTTTTTTGACAGCGGTAATTAATTATTAAATTAATTAATGAATATTATATGTTTTTAATTTTGTAAAATAGACATCATTTCTGAATTCAGAATATCAAATATAGCCTAGAGTGATGTTTTGGTATTTTTTTGAAAAACATAAATATTTGATAAATAGTGAAACCACTAAGTGGTTGTTAAAGAAACTGATTTTTCATTTAAATGAAACTTTACCACTTCTGTGATTTGATTTTCAAAAATCCGACATACATGGTTTTCATTAGGAAGTCAAATGTGGTTCAATGAGATTAAATTTTTTTGGTGAATAGTAACATTTAAGTTTTATTAATCATGATTAAAGGTAATTAGTGTAATTTAAGGTAAAGATAATGTTATAATAATATGAAATGACCTTGAAACATGTCCTACCATTATTGGATGAGTCATGTCCAACCAAAAAAATCCATGGGTCAACTTGGGGCCCCCATGGAGCCACTTTGGTTGGAAAATTCCATTAATAACTTTTTATTTATAGTTAAAACAAAAATTTCACAAACATGTACTGTTTTACTAAAACAGTTTTTACATGGGGTTATACAACACATATTTTTGACTATAAATATTCATTAGAAATCTAAAAATATTTCATACATAATTATATTTTTTTATAATTTTTATACATTAAATAAATTTATTTATTTATGACACCATGATGATGCAGCGATTACCTCATTATTTAACGATTTAAATAAAATGAAAAGATAATGTAAAATCTAAGACCTAAAAATGTCAAAAACATATTGTATGGGTGGATTTTGAATCCTTATCACCTTATCCTCGAAATATATCCTTTTGGGTCCTTTAAAATCTGAAAAACTTTTTATAATAAAGTAATAGTTTATAACTTTCCAAGAGTGCCGCTCCTCTTCCCTTATAAAAGGCCCCCACCTCTACCACCTTACCCAAACCTCCCAAGCCATTGGCTCGGCCAAACCCTGCCCCATTTTGTCTCTCCACATCCCTCTCTTACCCCTAGAGGCCTCACTATGGGCAGAAGACTTCCCAAGGAATCCATTGAGCTCAAATCTAAAAGACTTACCCGTTTTAAAGGTAATGTCTTCCCTAGTGTTCTTTTGTTTTATTTTGCTTCTCCAACCCCCTAAAATATTTTAATTTATTTATTTCGTAACAAAACCAGTATCTATAATATACTAGAATGTTGTTATGAGGGTGATTCGAGCTACACTGACACACACCTCTGTCTAATGGTTAAAGAACATACTGTTTCTGTGGATAGCGAATTACTGCCTCACAAAACGATGATTGTTCTATCTTCTCATACCACCTCTCATGGTGGAAATTATGATGGAAATATATTTATTTATGATATATATTATATTTATTTTTTCTCTATGCTTCTGTATTTTATATTTAATACATACTTTTATGCTTTGGATGTTGTGCGAATGCGATAATTTCATATGAGGAAGTGTGGACTACCGCCACCTCAAGTGATGTGACTCGTTCATGCAATACATGGAATGTATAAAGAATGAAATTGATGAAATTATGTGATATATATAACATATATATTATAATTCAATTATAATATATATATATCTCTCATCTAGATTTAATTCCATTAATTTTCCAAATAAAAGATAATAGCGTTCATGCGTACGTATGGCTTACCGTCTCCATGAATGGTACATTTCTTTTCTTATATTCAAATGTTATGTACTATTCTAAGTACATATATATAATGGATATATATTTAATATATTAGATCTAAATGATGGATATCATCCTAGAATTATAATATATATATCTCTCTTTTATCTTTAATTCTATTAATATGACAACAAAATGAAAGTATCATTCATGTGTACGTACGACCTACCATCTCCATGAACGGTGCTTTTAATTTTTTATCTCCAAATGTTATGGAATAGTAAAAAATGATTATATACTGGATATATATGATATTAAAAACATTAATACTATTCTGGAGATGATGTACCTATAACTACATGGAAAATTCTTTTCCAACAAGCTCAATTTTGACTCATGTACCGAACATCGACAAAAACGTTTGATATGAAATCACATTATTAACCCATTATTATAACATTATAATATGTGAGATGAACTGAATAATAATATTTAAAGGAGGAAATTATTCTTTTATAAATTGACCAAAATTTATTTTTCAGGAATATAATGAAATGAACAAGGCAAGTCGGACTTGAGTTAAGAAATCCTACCTCTCTCTTTCTTTTTAAGTACACTCATTTATGTCATTCCTTTTAAGATCATATTTCTTATGATTGGGATGTTATTTTATATTACTATTAATTTAATTTTTATGTTCATATGATGAGAGACCTATTTTCACTCATCAATCCATTTTTGAAGTTTTGAGTGGCGCTGTTAGGCTGCCGAATTTTTGTAAGAGATCCAACCTCTGTCTTTCTTTTTTAGTACTCCCATTTATGTCACTTCATTCAATATACTATTTTTTATGTTGGGAGATTTTATTTTATATTCCTCTTGATATAAATTTTATTTCAATATGATGAGAGACCCTATCTAATCTTATCAATGCATTTTTGTAAGTTTTAAGTGCCATCGTTAGGCCGCCGAGTTTTCTTAAGGGATTTTTCATCTCACTTTTATTCCCGTGAGATTTATGCTAAATTTGCCACCATTTCCTTTGAGTGGTGTATATACTCACCATTATTATACTCCTTGTGTAATATAATTTCATTTATGGGTATTTACATATTCATTTTATGACCCTTCTTCAATGGGGAGTACGTTTCGAAAGTTACCCAAGTCGGTAAGGGAACCTTTCACCCTCCTATTTTTAAAAGACTTCTTTTTTATGTCTTTTAATTCACATAATATTAGATTCACTGTGATATCAATTTTATCAAGCACGATGTAGTTTTAGGTACTTATAGGGAACTATTCCACTATAAAATATCTGATCTTAATACCACTCAAGCCTCCCTCGAGAAACCTGAATGGTTTATGCATAGGGGTAATACAAAATGCTCATGATGTGTATGGACCAAAGATATCATGAAACTAGAATCAAATATGAGAATCCACCTGAGGATGGTTGTGAATCGTCCATGATGGTTGACCTTATGAAGGGATGTCTAGTGTTTTTTCTCACTGGTTTTGCAGGGGGAAGTGTATGAGTGTTTTAGAATTACGAGGGAATAATTCATTGAAGGGGGGATAATATGACACCTCAAACCTATTTCATGTGTAATTATAATATTGTATGGTTTTACATTGTCTACTTTTGATTCTATCCAAACAACGTTTTAAACATAAAAAACAAGACATATTTTATTTAATTAAAATCTGAATACCATTACATTAAAATAAATCGAAAAGAGTCATAATACCCTATGATACCTACTAAGAGACATATCAAAATCAATAGGAGAACACCACATACAAAAAAAAAGACAAATAAAATAGTGTATGTCCTTCAGATCTGTCATAATGAAGAACATTATATCCAAAACCACAACAACTGTGTTAGCAAGAGAGAAATGATGAACACCATCATATTTGTCTAGTTTTTTGAAGGTGGAACATGAAAATATTGTTTTAATAATGCCATAAAGTTAATTCAACCATTTCATCCTTTAGGTGAGAATGGAATCTATAATTGTTATAAGGCCATTTAACTGTTGGGTATTCTGGTTGTTTTTATTTTATTATATTAAGATTTCCAATTATTTTATGAATGAATTAATGTTATATCGTTAAAAATGTTTGTAATTAACACATATTTATATTTTCAAAGGATAATTTTTTACATATTAGAATATATTTAAAATCATAAGCCATTAGTTTTAATTAAAATTCAATGTTATGTACACACTTTTTACTCCATGGTTTTTGGTACAAGGAAATATGTTTTTGAGTTTGAAAAAAATAATTTGGCAAATGAATATGAGGACCATGTTTGTATTTAGTATTTTATCTATACATAGTGAAATAGGTATTTAACTATATACAATTTTTTAAAAAAATTTACATTTAAATGTATTAATCCTTGGATGAATAAATAATAAGGGTTAATTAAAAATAGGTTTTAAATTTTAGTAATATAATAGTGGCGTGATGTTTCTTTTATGACATAATAAGATTTGATTTTAAATTTTTAATGTTGATATTTTTAAAAATAAAATATTTAGATCTAATAAAAAATTGTTTTAAATGATTTGTATAACCATAATAGAAAATTTCTATTACCTATTTTTAAGAAACCATATATATATAAATCTATTTGAAAGTTCAATAAAAAATAATCTTTACTTTACTAAAGTTTAAGTGAGTACCCCACCTAACTAAGACTGACCTAGAAGCCCATTACACTCAAGGTCATGGTGGGAATCTCACTCACTTACCATAGGCCAAATACCTAGGGAGGTTCAAACATAGTGGGTGCTAAGTCACATGGGAAGGCGTGCATAATCAGGCCCTAAGAAGGCACTGGCGTGTGCAAGTGTTTTCCTGAGTGCACAATTATGCGGGGTGGCACAACATAAGGGGTGGGCATCGAAGCGTGTCCATAGAGACCTAATATGAAGATGTATTGGGGAAGAGGGAGGGTTATTTTGAGCCTATGTATGAAGCATAATGATCATAAAACCAACCCAAAATGCCTCTCATTTTGATGTGGGGAACACTATTTAAGACGACATCATGTCTCAACCATCTGATCTCACTGCGTAGGATCTGAACCTTATAATCAGTTAGGCCTCTGAATACACACTTTTGCAGTTTCCCCCACATATTCTTTCATATATATGATCATATCCATGATCTAATATTGTTCCTCCACTCTGTTAAACCAATCGATCGGTACACACGATGCTCACACCTGTAAAATCTGCATGCGGTTGAATCGCAGTAGTCCAAAAATTTTAAAAACATGCGGATACTCCTCAACTGTTGTATCATATCATGGCCAATCTGATACATCCATTGTTTTTCACACTCTCTTTTGCATATTAATCTTCTTTATTTCATTCCAATAGTATTCACCATCTATCCCTTCAGTTTTTCTACACCTGTGACCCCACCTTTCGGTATGTTTTCCCCCTCCTTCCTCCACTTTTTCCACAAGACCAAACACACTCTATGTTTTAATAATGTTGGGTTCCTTGGATTCCCTTTTAATATACCATTAAAATGTATATATAGTATATATATATAACAATTTTTTATTGTGGACCCTATGTGTTTTCTCCTTCCAAAACCTCCATCATCCTTCATTCTTCTTCTTCTTAAAACCTGGTGAGGGTCCTAGGTGTTGCCTCCCTATGTCGTAAATGGTTTTTATATAAATATATTTATACATGGATATATATATATATACAGATTTTCATAAATCCTATATATTTTTCATGGATGACCATATAAAAACAACTTATTCTTTTAACAACATGTTCTTCTCATGAGAAACACGATATGGTTTTATTATTTTACCTAAAATTACAATCACAACATATAAACTAATATGAATATATATATATATATATATTTGTGTGTGTGTGTGTGTATGTTCTTAATAAAACAATATTGTTATCTTTTATTTAAGGAAAAAAACTTCCAATCTAATGTAATTCATAATGAATTTGAACCTTTCCAAGTTTAGTGGTGTTTTCTGTTTATGAAATTAAAAATATGTATGTATTCTTATATATATATATATATATTCGTTTTTCATTTACTTTTTTTAACCTTGGTTTTATAACATGTATTTAAAATATAGAACATTGTTTTAAATTAGGTTTTTGTTATTGATAAATAATGTATTGGGTTCATAAGTTTTTATGAATAACCATTAAGTATATATAGTTATATATATATATATATGTATATTCATTGATCAGAATATTAATATGGGTTCACAAGGGGTTCATAAAACGTTATAACAAGTGTTTTCAATTTTGAAAAGTTTACATGAATCAATTTGGAATTAGATTTAGTAATAAAAACCTTTTATAATCCCCTTATTTATATACAAAGTTCACACTTATCATCATATGTTTAAATGGTAATGATTATGATAGTAAGTATTGTTGTTGATCATTATTTGTTAAATTTAAAATACTATGTCAAATAGATGTAATTACACCTATGTTATTTTAGACATGCAAGTTATCAATGTTTAGAAAATTATGCATGCAATACCTCATATGAAATATTTTCATAACATTTAAATTGAATATCTATTCAAACGATGATGAATTGACATTATGCATTTTAGAATGTAATATGTTTACTTTCATAATAAGGATTTTCGAATTGAAAAGTCATTGAATTATGTGATGAAACCTAAATAATCTATTATGTTATATGCATTGGTTATCATCACATGAGTTATAATATGTATTCCATTACATACATGTCATTGGTTAATTTTTTTATATTTATACATTTGTTAATGCTGAGAATTAATGCATGATTAACTATAAATATGTAATTTATGAAGAATTTAATTTAGCTACTATTACCATTAATGGATTAAGGAACTAAATTATTCAAATTGGTATGGGAAATTTTGAAAAATATGAACGAGAAATTAAATAGTCAAAGTGGTATAGGACACATTGAATATATGACTATAATGGACATAAGTGGAATGTGTTGGACTCAAAATTTAAGGAGTTGGTGACCCGTTAATGAATTCCCTATGGGTTGGAGACCGGTTAATGAAAGCACTATGGGTTGGGACCTGTTACTGATATCCCCATGATGCAATGATAATTCTCTTAAGATAAATTAGGTCATGGAATGAGGCACTGACACAGTCTAGCTTTATAAATTCCCTCATCCTATTTATTGTATTTAATTAACCAAGTGTGTGTTCAAATAGAGAATATGATTGGTTAAAATCCAGTAATTATTAGTATAAAAATACGTAAATACACATGGCATAATGTTAATTCATCACCCATAAATTTATCATCCAATTATTGATTTATAGTTAGTAATGAAAAAAATTTATGTTAGGGAAAACTATGATCATATATTACATTCATTTGAAAATTTTGTACCCAAACATTTTCATGTCAAACATAGTATATATAGAATATATCTTTGTTCTTATCAGGAACGTTGTACATTTTTTATAAGCATGCTTATAAATGGAACATGTTTTATTATAGACCTGTTAATCTTCTTTAATATTTTAACTAATAATTCTGAGAAAAAAATTCGTGTTATGCTTCATGTATTGTTGCATTCTTTACGAAAATGTTTTCTGAATTTTTTTAAAGTGAAGTTTTAAAATGGTTTTATTTGAAATTTTATTTTATTTAAAAATTCATATATCAGGAATTTGAATTCTCACCCTATGTTTTTAATCAATTCTTACCATTTTAGTAGATTTGAGTTACACTATTTGGTGGTTCCTTTATAGAGTCTTTTCAATATAGTTCTTGAAGGATTGTAATATTTTATCTATTTTCTAGAACCTAAACGATAATGATATTCTGTAGTGAATCATGATGTGTAATATATCATCATTTCTTTTTAGTCCAAAAAAAAGTACACACCATTTTTAGTAATGCACCATAACTAGGGATTCAGGGGTGGTGTCATGACACGCCCTGTTTTTGTAGTCACCGTGATGATGGAAGTTAGAGAAACATGACCCCTTTCAAGGAATGAACTATAACTAGCGATGGTGGTGTGTCCCTTCTTGTTGGTGTAGTTCCCATGATGTGCCCTAATAAGTTCTTACAAAGTGCCTTGACTTACATGGAATGATATCACATGTTTATATATTCCACAATTCCATACCTCATTCCTATATTATGATTTAATGGCCTATTATATTTATTTCATTATGATTCATGTGTTATGAACTACCAATCATTATTTCATGATATCTATTATGATATTTGATATGCAGTGTATGATCTTCAATCATTATTATATTCTTATAATACCCTATATCAGCATGTTCATTCTTATATGTCTCTCTTTTTTACTCTTATTTATAATTTTATCTACCCCTACATTATGTTTCATTTCTTTAGGATATGAGGAATGGTTTTAGGTAGAAGTAATTAAGTTGGAGATCAATATAAGAGATATTAATGATCAATCACCAGGAAAAAATATTTTGTTTCTGAGTTTCCAAAGACACAAAATTATTACAGTCCTCTGTAATTTATTTTTGTAATGTACAGAATATTAATCTAATTTGATGTAATATACATGTTTGTTATTATTGGGTCTCTATATTTGGTATCAATGTAAAGGATTAGACAATCATTGGAAACTATGATGATAAATCCTTTCTGAGATCCATAGGTTTATTTATAAGGATATATTTATGGATGTCTCTAAGGATATTTATAAGGATGAGTTAACATTTCAGAAAATATCATTGAATTTTGGTAATGGATTTAGTGTGTGGTTTTCCAGAAATACAATCCTATCTTGATACTTGAAGGGGATGTTTTTCTGGAAGAAATGTACCTATGGGTAAAAAATCACCCAAGATGTTCTAGGCTTCACATCAGGTAATACATACAAAAAAATTGGGTTTTCTACACACCTAGTTTCAAACTCCCTAAGGATATTCATTTTTATTTCACAAACTCTTTATAAACCATAATGAATAATTTAGATATATGTTAGCTATGAATATCCTAGGATAAAACTAAGATGTCATATACTATATATGGTGTCATGATTTATAAATCATATATTAAATTCTTTTCAATAATAAGTGGTTTTCTACTCTGATATGTATTTCACAATATATTCATCTAGTTTTAGTCAATGGGATGTACTATAAATATTTGGACTATTGTTTAATGTGATGGAAGATTTTCTGAGGAGATTTCAAATTTTATTATTAGTGGAGAAAAATATATTATGTATATGATGAATCAGCTATCACAGTATATGATGAAAAATATTAGCATTGGGGATAGTTTTAAAAGGTCTAATAAGATAAATATGTACATTAATGGTATGGAACATAGAGGAATGGATATTCATTTCCTCCATGTATAGAATATGGGATGAATAACATTTAAGAATACATTAAGTGGTACGGAAGATGATATTTTTATAGAGAAAAGGTTCATTGTGTAACAATTTATCATAGAGTTCAATGACTTATCTGTGGAGAACAAAGTAACTACACAACAGAATCCCCTACGATAAGGATTTATTTCTAAAAAAAGTACCTATTATATTATAAAATTTAATGTTGAAGGATTGATGTATTTAGGTATTTGGATTCTATAATTATGAATCATGAATTATATATAGATTATTCCATTTAAGATTTATCTAAGGATTAATAAAAATATGCTAAATGTTAATGTTGGACTTGAAAATAGATTTCATGGAAATGTGATATTTTGATTAAGAGAAGGTAAACCATAATAAATTCTCAATGTGAAGATAATGTTTTTTGGATAAAGAAACAATATATATAAATAATTAAATTGGACAACACATATTTCACTAAAACTGATTATTGAAAAAATGTTATATGTCATCAAGGATGAATTTTACAACTTATTGGATTTCAGGGATGTATCCAGTAATCACTAGAACAAATAATAATGTATGTTTTTCAAAAGTATTTAATGTAATACATGTTATTACCATGTTCAAATAGAGTATATTAGGAATTTATTTACATGTTTGGAATATAGAAACTAATAGCTACTTTGAAATATATAATGGAATAAATGTTAATATGACTTCATAATCTTATTTATATATCCATGAATTTCAATATTTAGGAGGGGATAGGAAGTTAACCATTTCTCGAATGTTTATGTTAAACATCATTTTAAGACATGAAGATTAAACTGTTATCTTCTATATAAGAATTTATGCATATTGGATATCCAATTTAATCTCAATTTTGTGGAATGAAACTACTGAAAAATGGGATGCCTTATAATAGAAATCATAATATGTTAGTTCTTTAGGAATGGAAAAGTAATAATATTTTATAGAATAAGGAGATGTGGGTCGAAAAAAAATAAATGATGATGTGGTATTGACACCATGCAAGTATATCATTTAATGAATACTCTTTAACATTTAATGAATCCAAAAATGTTCTCTTATACCTTTGTATATGATTAATCAGTATCCCCTTAGGTTATTAAATTTTTTTGGATTTATGGTTGTTAAATTTCTCCTAACCTTGTTATCTATCACTAACTATCAGAATTTTAGAGTAATATTCTTCTTCTATATCCATGTTTTCACTATCCACTTATGTCCTCCCATGGGGAAACATATTTATATGTTACTTTGTGTAACCATTATAGTTCCAAATTTCCCCTTTTGAAGGAAGTTATTGTATCCATTTTTATAATGTGGGTTCCTATGAATAAAAAATTTAATTATTAAACCTTTGATAATAAAGATGAATTTTAAGGAATAAAATAATTTTAAGGGGGAAGAATGTAACACCCTGATATTTTGAGAATTTTTAGTTTTTTTTAATAAATTTATCTTTTGAATATTTTTCATTTCACACAGAACTATAGTTAGTTATATATATATATATATTAAATAAATAAGTCAAACATTCACATCAAATGAAATACCAAATTTTCATTTGCAACATGCAATACCAACTTGTCTTCCACTACAAACAATGCCAACATGACTTGCACTACAAGCAACACATACATGGTGTACGATACACGCAACACTAGGTTTCTATGAAACATATATTTTTATTGTTTTATTTATTTAACTAAGGTAATTATTATCTATATTTTATGGAATGTAATAACTACTTTTTAAATATTATTTTTTTTATAAAAATAAAACATATAGATAATTATTGATAATATTTTTAGTAAGGTCCATTTATGTTACAAATATTGTATTATTATATGAATAGAGTTTAATAATAAAAGTATTTTTATACACATTTAGAAATTAAATTGGATTAAATAAACTTAATTTTTGACTTTAAAAAGTCCAAATTTTCTTAGGTTCTTTTATTGTTATTTTTTCTCACAAACATCAATTTTTATTAATAGTGAAAGATACAGCTTTTTAGTTAGAATATTTCATTTTTATAATTAATTATTAATGTTAAATGATATTATAAATATTTCATATGGTCAAATTAGATAAATATTACATCTATTAATACAATTTAATTCATTATAGTCAATTTTATTTTGAAATTGAATGTAAAATAGTAACCAACTTTTGAACTTTTTCCAACATTAAAACCCCGTTACTTCGTCCCTTCGGTGCAATTAGCACTAATCCTAATTTTCCCACTTATGTGAATGAAATTTCAAAAATATGACATACAACACTATATTCAGTATAATTTTTAGTGTCTAATAAGACCATGTTAATTTTTTTACCAAAATAAATATTAAATGGTTCTAAAATTAATCACAATAGTTAAGGCCAAATAATACTAAATTATGGACTAATCTTTAGAATTATTCTCACAAATGAATTAAAAAAATTTCCAACAAAAATTTGATATCCATAGTATATCTAAAAACCTTATATTCTAGAGTTTTTTTGTTTGTTAATTATTTTTTTAGGGTCTAACATTAGTAAACCTAATTTTATTCTAAAACTTCTATGTGAGTCCTTTTCCATCCCTAAAAAAGGACACCACCTTTACCCATTCCATAGTCCTCTCAAACCATTAATGATCATCCATGATCTACCCTTTTAAACTCCAGAAATCCTAACTTATTCCTTTAATCCAAAAATTGGGATGAAACCATCTCAAAGAATCCTTTTGGCACCGTTCAAAAGGATTTACCTCAATAAGTGGTAACATCTTCTCTTTAGATCCTTTTTTTTATTTTGCATAACCACACCCTACACTCACTTTATTCTATTATTGTGTGATAGAACCTAGTATCCTCAATATAATAAGATTTTTTTATGAAATTTTCAATACCTATACATACACACACCTCAAACTAATGAGTATTTAACATACAGTTTCTCTGTATAGAGAACTAATGCCTCACGAAACAATGATTGTTCATTTCTCATTTATCAACAATCATGGTGGCCATTGTGAAGGAAAACCAATTTATATTTGTAACATACTTCTTTTATTATGTCTTTAAGATTCATTATTCGTATTATAATATACATATTTTTACCATCCATTTGGTGTAAATACGATAATCTTCTTTGGGAAAGTGTGGACTACCACCCCCTCAAAGCAATGTGATTTATTCACACATCACATATAATGTATTAAGAATGATATTTATGAACTTTTAGGAAATATATGATATATTCATACTAAATTAATACTGATATATATATACATATGTATATATATACATAGATATATATATATATATATATATGTTATTTACATACTTTTTTAGTTTGATAATAATAACAGAAATAAGAGTTCATGTGTATGTACTACTAACCGTCTCGATGAATGGTGTATTCCATTACATAGTTTATTATGATATGAATTATTAAAAAATATTTATTCTGGAAATAAATAATATTAATATCACGTTATACATTCTTCGAGTCATTATATATGTATAAGGATGAAGGATATATCAATTGAAGACACATGCAATGAACAAAGTGAATATTACCGAAAGTGAAACATTATCATAAAATCACTAAAAATCATGTCATATATGGTTATAATAAAATTAAATATTTTAATGGTAATAGGAATATTCTTTGGTAAAATTTTTATAATAAATTTATTTTTATGATACATGAAGCCTATATGAGTATAAAGAGAGTCAAGACACAAGGTAATGGCTTCTCATCTCAATATTAATTTTCATGAGATTAATGTTATGTTTTCCACTATTTACTCTTGTGTGGTCTATGTAATTATCATGATTGTATTATTTTTTATTAGTACTTAAATTTAGGGGTATTCACATGAACTTATAATGATCCTTCATTCATGAGGCTTATGTTTCAAAATTTACCAAATTGTTAAAAATGGTTTGTCTTAATTTTCCTTCACTGAGACATATGTTTTTTATGCACCAAAAATCATTTTCAAGGTTTACAAAATTCCATTTTACATGTCATATCATTAATATAAACATCTTCTTGATATTGTATTAATCAAGTAATTTTCTTTATTTACATGGATATCATGATTCCAAGATACCAAGTTATATTAGTATATTGAGAAAATCTTATTACATTTCAATATTGTTTATGATTATGCTCCCATTGATAAAAAAATCTGATCCATATCTCATGAAAATTCATTAGATTATTTATCCTCTATTATTTCATGATATAATAATGTATTGGTACCATTATTTAAACTTTGTTATATATGATTTTTAAGAAAGTGTTTTATGGAAAGCCTAACTTTACCTTCTCTTTAGTAAAGAATATATGTATTCTAAAAAGTATTTACAAGAATATTATAACAATATAATAAAAGATAAACAAGACATTTTTACCCTTTTGTACTTTAACAATGACTTTATGGGAATCTCGTTCTCGTATTCTAAAAAAGGAACATTTCTAAAAATTTTATTTGGATAATGGAATGTTCTTTTGAACTCATATGACTTGTACAGATTTACCAACCATCAATTATTTGAATCTACCTTTTCCATTATTAAAAAGTTCAATATATAAAAAATTAAATGGATCTATAAAGGAATTTTATTTCACAATGTTTTCAAACATCTTTTATATGTTTGCCTTCAAATCTATTTTCAAAATGTTTTTTTCATGTCTTAATTTCATGATTTAAAAGTGATTTCTAATAAATGGGTTTTAAAATATTTTCAATATTATTTTATATGTTATCAAGATAAATTATTTTCAAAACGTTTTCAAGCATTCATGATATTATTCAAAAGTATTTTCAAGGAAATTGATTTCAAAAAAATATTTAAGCTTCATGAAAAAATTCCTGTGTTTTTAAGGAGAAACTTTTCAAAAATATTTCAGTTATTATTTATATATTTTTCAAGTTATTTTCTAAGAATATTATTTTAAAAAAAATTTAGGTATTAAAAATATTATTTCTATGAAGGAAGGATATTTTTATGAAGAATCATTTTTATAGTTTATTTAAATATTTTTTCTCTAAGATGACATCTATTAATGTTACTCATTCTATTCTTGGAAGTTATATAAAGGGTTCTATTATAACCTTTATATGAATTTGTTGTTCTTAATTCCATTGTAGTTATGAAACCCATTTATCTTAATGGTTAATATTCTTATGAAACCCATTTCTCGTTTCATGGGAAATATTATTTTGAAACCGGTTTGTTTTAACAAGTTATATTTAATTTTAAATGATTATAAAACATGCCTCTAAACACATGTTATGATATGATTACATGGCTATGATATCCATTTCATTACTTGAGTTATGATATGATTATTTTTTATCTTGGGGCATATGTATTTAATATTTTATTATGTGATTGGTGTGACCTATATCTCCCTCCAATGAAATGGGTAATGATTTATATCACCTGATATAATGATCGGAATGAAGTAAATGGGATTTATCCAATATGAGAAGATGGGGAAACCTAGTCCCATAAAATGAATGGAATTTGATTTTGTATGGTTGTTTTTCCCACCCAGAAGGTGTACTGACCATGATGATGGAATATGGAGAAACCCATTCTATTATAGGAAGATGAACAAACCTAATCACCTACATTGAAAATACCATGATAGGGGATTATGGTGTGACCCACCCAGTGGGTTTCTTTCCCATGATGTTCCATGATATGTTCTAGAAATTCTTCGTTAGTTGTATAGAATGATTTAACATTTTTTATGTGAAAAATCATTGCATTATTCTAATGGTATGTTTTAATGGCCTGTAATATTTATTTCTTTATTATTCATGTATTCTGAACAAAAAATCTTTAATTCATGATCTCTATTATGATCTTTGATATGAAGGGTATGATCATCTATCAGTATGATCTTGGTCCCAAGCCCCATTTGATAATGTTTATGCGTACATGTATCACTTGTTAACCCTTACTGATCATTTGAGCTCACCCATTTCTTATGTTTCCATTATCGAGGTTATGAAGAATGGTTTTTTGTAGAAGGAATGAAGGTGGAAATATTTATGTGGTATGTACAATATTGCTCACCAGGATAGAATATTTTTCTCCCAATTTTGCAAAGACACTAATCAATTACATTCTTTTGGAATTTTTTTTGTAATGAATTGTATATTCATCTAAAATAGTGTAATATTATTGTATGTTGATCGATTTTTTCTATAGATTGTATAAAAGAAAAATTTAGTCAACCATTAGAAACTAGGATGATAAAACCATGGAGATATCCCATGTATTATTTCTATGGATATATCTTGGGATGTATCTAAGGATAAGTATAAGGATGAGTAAACATTTAGGAAAGTATCCTAGAAATTTGGTAAGGGATAGAGTGAGTGGTTTCCAAAAAATACATACATGTATTGATACTACAAGTGAATTTGGATCTGGAATAGATGTACCTCAAGGTAACAACTCCTACTTGATGTTATTGGATTGACACATGTTAATATGGTACACTAAAAATGGGCCTTTCTACACTCCAAGTTTTAATATCCTAGGGTATATGCTTTTGGAATTAAAAAACAATTCATAAACCATCATGTCATATTTAGATATATGTTAGCCATGAATAACCTAGGATAATAATAAGGTGTCATATATTATATATAGTCTCAGGTTTTAAAAATATTATATTTAATTCTTTTCAATTCAATGTGATTTTCCTCTATGATAAGTATTGATCATAAAATTATTCGGGTTTTAGTCAATGAAAAGAACTATATGGAATTGGGATAATGTTGGAAATAATGGAAGATTTTCTAATGCGTAGTCAAATAGGATGATCAGTGGTGAAAGTGATATTGTGATTATGATGAATTATCTATCATGGTATATGATTGACAATGTTAGATTTGGGTATATTTCTAACAGGTTGAATAAGATAAAGATGCACATTCATGGGAATAAATATAATTTAAATAATATTTTTCTTCCTACATATCAATAAGACTAGATGATGAACCTTGATAAATACAAAAAATGCAGGGGAACATGTTATTTTTCTAGAAAAGGGGTCAACACATTAAGAGTTTTCATGGATTTCAATGTCTTTTCTATGGAGAACAAGAGAATTACACAACATAACTCACAAAGATAATAATTTACTTTTAAACCAAGAAATCCCCCATCATTTATAAAAATTAATGTTTAAGGATTTAATTATTAATGTATTTGGATTATTGAATCAATAATGGAGAATTATGTATTGATTGTTAAATTTATGTTTTTTATATGGATTTACAAGAATATGTTGAATGGTCATGATACTCTAGGAAAGTGATTTCATGGAATGGTGATGCTTTTATTAATGTAAATTAATCCATAATTAAATCTTAATTCCAATATAATTATATTAGAATAATTATATACTAAATATGAATAAGTAAATTGTATGTTATAGATTTCCCTTGATGTTGTTATTGAAAAAATGTATTATTTTATAAAGGATGTAGTTTTAAACTTATTAGATTTTTGGGATGTATCCAGTAATTATTTGAATAAAAATTCATTCATGTTTAACAAAATTATTAATTGTAATTCAGGATATTACATAGATTCTAGAGAATATTTGATATCACATGGTTCGAATGTGACAACAAATAGTTACATAATTATATAAGAGGGAAGAATTGTTACGTTTTTTTCATAACCATAATTATAGAGTGTTAAATTATCATCAGTTGTAGGGGTTATGATGTTAATAATTTATGAAATGTTTTTGTTCAACAAAAGATTCTATTTTTAAGATTAATGTTATATCTTCGATATAATGATTTATTCATATTGGATAACATATTCAAACAACGTTGTGTGGATTGTAACTAATGAAATATGGGATGACATATAATGGAACACATGATCTATTGGTACTTCATGAATGAAAACCCAACCTTTTTCAGAAAAGGAGGTGAAGTGGGTAAACAAGCAATAAATATTGATGTGGTCTAAAAAACATGCAAGTATATATTTTAATTAATCTAAAAATTTTATTGAAAAAAAATGTTGTCATATACATATGTTTTTGATGAATCAAACGGTCCCTCAGTTCATTAAAGATTTATGGAATCTTTGTTGTTACCATTATCTTAAAATTTTTCTTTATTACTTTCCATGATAATTTGATGGTATTATTTTTCATCAATATCCATTTTTTCACATTCCACCCATGTTCTCCCATATGGAATCATATTTATATGTTACATTGGGTAATAATTATTGTTCAAATGTTCCACTTTTATGAGAAGTTGTGGTGTCCATTTTTATGAAGAGGGTTTCTATGAATGAAACATTAAGGTATTAAACCATTTGTAACTTCAAAAAATATTGAGGGAGATATTCATTTTATGGAGGTAGAATATAAGACCATGAGATTTTAAGAATTAAGAATTATTAATTAATTTAAAGTTTCAATATATTTTATTTCACATATAACTGGAAAAAGTTCTTTATATATATATATATATATTAAAAAACTAATTCAATAATTCCTTTAAAATGAAATAACAACTGGTATTTTATTACATGAAATACCAACTTGTATTACAGAACATGCAATACCAACTTCTCTTTTGCTACAAGCAACACTGACTTGGCATATGATACACACAACACTGAGTTTCTACAAAAACACTATTATTATTGATTTAATTATCTAAATATAATATTTATAAACAATAAATTAAATATATTAATAACTACATTTAAAATATGGTCGTTTTATATAATTTAAAATTATTGATAATGAATGATAATATTTTGGGTTAAGTCAATTTATGTTTAAAATATTGTTTTAATGAATGAATAAATATTAACAATAAACATAATTTTAGATACATTTAGATATTTAATTGAATAAGAAAAACTCCATTTTTGAATTTAGAATGTTGAAATTATCCTAGGGTGAATTGTTTGGATTTTTTATGTGAAATTATATTAAATGTTGAATAGTAAAAAATAGTACTATTCATTTAAAAACTACCTCTTAGTATAATTTAATATTAATGATAAATGATATTTTAAATACGTTTTATTGTCATTTTAATGAAATACTACATATATTAATTATATTTAATTCATTATTAATAATATCACATTGAAAATGGATAAAAAATATTAACAATCATTTAAACCTTTTTCTACATTAAAACCCCATCATTTCGTATTGGCTTGCTAGATTAACACTAATCATAATGTTTCTGCATCAGTGATTGGAATTTAAAAAATCAAATTGAAAACATTATATTTAGTTTAATGTATATATTATAATAACACCATTTTAATTTTGGACCAATTTTTTTTTAAAAGTGATTAAAATTATTCCTCGCATTTAAGGCCAAATTGCGCTTAATTAGAATCTAAACCATTCAATTAAGTACCCAAATGACCTATAATATTTTTCAAAACCATTTTTAGGACCATATATGAGACAAAAACCTTATATTGTTGATTTTATATGCTTTTCAATGATTTGTTTTGGATATGAACATGTTCCCATCTAAATATTTTCTAAAAATTCAATGTGAGTCCTTTTCATTCATTATAAAATGCCACCAACAGTACCCATTCCTCACACCTCTCAAAAAGTTTAGTATCCTCCACGATCTTCCCATATAGCCTCCACAAAATCATACCTTATATGTGAATGCATATCTTTTCAGGGAACACTCTCATGTATACCATTTAGCACAAACCATAGAGATTTAACTGATTAAGAGGTAATGTCTTCTCTCAAGATCATTTCCTTTATTTTTCTTATCCACCCTTCCACTCTCTTTATTACCTTCTAGTTTGATAATTAAACTTTTATAAATAAAAATTATGTTGTTACGAAATTTTTCTTACCATCACATACACACACGTCCATCTAATGGATGTTGGACATTTTGTTTCTGTGTTTGGTGAACTACTATAGCATGAAATGATGATTGTTCATTGCTCCTTTACCGAAAATAATAGAGGACAATATGGTGAAAAATAAATTTATATATATAATATATTATATTTATTATTTCTTTAAGTTTCATAATTCCTTTTAGAATACACATATTTTTCCCATTCATTTGGTGTTACTATAATAATCTCATTTAAGGAAGGGGGACTACTGCACCCTCAAAGTGATGTGATTCATTCACAAACCACAATGATTGTATTAATGATTGGATTAATGAACTTATATGGTATATATGGTATATTGAAGACACTTTAATAATGATATATATATATATATATATATTTATTTAATTTACATGATTTCTTTCAGTGGGACAATAAAAATAGAAAACAATGTTCATGCATACGTACGGCATACTGTCTCCATGAATGGTGAATTCCATTATGTACTTCATAATGAAATATATTATAATAATATAATTATAAAATATATACCTGATATTTATATCATGTTAAACATTATTTAATGATTATATAAGTATAAGTATCAACTATCACTAGTGACGAAAACATTTTTTGTAGGGGTTATCTTTTATTTTTAATGTCAGATTTTGGATGACGTTATTACAGGAGACATTATAAACAGATAATTTTATGTTGGTTATTTTACAACTGACATAAAAAACAAAAATCCGAATCATTTTTGACATCGGTTGATAAAAACCCGAAGTGGAAACCACTTTAGAAGAGTTCTTTATTACATCAGTTATCTAATAACTGACGTGATATAAACCATTTCACATCAGTTATTATATAACTGACATCACAAAGCACTATTCTAAATTGTTTATCACATAGGTTATTTTTATAACCGACGTGATAAACATGTCTTCCAAGTGGGTTTCAATGTCTGTTATATAATAACTGACGTAAAAACATATCTATGACATCAGTTATTTTGTAATAGACGTAAAAGACTATCCATTTCAATTTATTACGTCAGTTATGAAATAATCGACGTTAAACCTATTTCCCCTGATGTTATTACACAAGTTTCCAAATAAATGATGTTATAATAAATACTAATGCATTTTTTACGTCGGTTATAAATTAACCAACGTAAAAAAAAATTTTATTTAAATAAACCCGAAACACTACTATGCCCATCCAAATCACCTGAAACATCGCAAAATCATACCAAAAACATACCATAACAAACCATAGCCCCCCACCCATCCCCACACCCCTGGACACCCCCACAACCGTGGACAACCCCCACCCCTTGCATAGCCCCACACACCTTTGGACATCCCCACCACCCCCTAGAAATCCCCCACACCCCTAGAACCCCCCCCCCCCACATTCCTATATACCCCCACCCCCCGGGACAACACTCCCACACCCCTGGACAGCCCTCCCACACCCCTGAAACAGACCATAAAGTTACCAAAAACAAACCATAACCCCCTCACCCCGCTGGACACCCCCACCAAACCCCTAGACACCCCCACACACCTGGACTACCCCCACCCCCTAGATAGCCCCCAACACCCATGGACAAACCCCCCACCCTTTAGGACGCTGCCCCCCCCACACCAATGGACTACCCCACCACCCCCTAGATAACCCCCCACACCCCTAGAAAACCCTCACCCTTCTGGACACCCCGCCACACCCCTAGGCTACCCCACCGACGGGACAAACCACCACCCTTCAGGACGCCCCCCCCCCACACACACACACCCATGGACTACCCCACCACCCCCTGGACAACCCCCCACACCCCTGGAAAACCCCCACACTCCTGGACAACCCACCACACCCCTAGACTGACCCACCCCCGGGACAGCCCCACACCCCTTGACACCCCCACACCCTTGGACTACCCCCACCCCCTGGATAGCCCCCCACACCCATGGACTACCCCCACCCTCATGGACACCCCCACACCCCTGAACTTCCCCCACCATTAGGACTGCCTCCCACACCCCTGGAAAACCACTGGACATCTCACCACTCTCCTAGACATCCCTCCCAACTTCTAAGACACCTTCCCACCTCAATGGATAGCCTTCACCACAACCCTGTACACCCCCACCTCACTGCACACCCCCATATGAAAACCCAATAAAACTAGACCAGAACCCCCCCCCCCCCCCCACTGGACATCCCCCACCACACCCCTGGACGCCCCAACACCACCGGAATGCCCCTCACCCCCTGGACAGCCCCTGGACAGTTGCTGTTGGGATTGGAGGTGCCGTCATCCATCGGGGGGAACGCCGCTGGAAACTACTCATCACTCCCACATGCGATGCTTGAGCTCTTAAAATGTTTCACATGTGGGAGTGATGAGTACTTTCCAGCGGTGTTCATCCCTTATAGGTATGCCATCTACTCCCCTCCCACACCCCTGGACTTTCCCCGCCCAACCTCGGGACGGTCCCACACCCTCCTGGACACCCCCACACCCCTGGACTGCCCCCACCACCTGGACTGCCCCTACACCCCTGGACAACCCCCACCCTCCTCTACACCCCACACCCATGTACTACCACCACCCCTGAGACTGCCCCCACCCTCCTGGACACCCCCACACCCCTGGACTTCCCCCCCCCCCCACCCCCTAGAAACCCCCTCACCCCTAGACTACCTCCACCCACTAGACAGCCCCCCCCCCCACACCCCTAGAAAACCCCCCAACCTAATGGACACCCCCACACCCCTAGACTGTCAAGACTCAAAGCTTGAAGTATATGGAAATTAAATTACTTTTGCAGAATACTTAATACATAACAAAAACAGATACACAAGGATCATAATAGTTTAGTGTCTTTGGAAACATGGAACATAATCCTCTAATCGTGGTGAAGGATCTTTAACATCTACCATAAAGATCATCCACTTTTTTTCTTACCTAAAACGATTCTTTATATCCTGGGGAAAAGAAATCATAAAATGCGTGAGCTCAAATGCTCATTAAGGGTAAGCATGGATAAAATAAAACATACAATATACATTTGAACTTAAAAACATGAACATAATATTTAAACATCAAAATCATGAGCAATGAAATAAAACATGTAAGTACGTAAGGCATAGATCATAAAGAAAAATTAAGAATGATAAAATAGCATGGGAATAAAACATGTAATTGTGGAAACCATTAAGCACATGATATTATTTCCATATTATCCAAGGCATTTCTGCCAAGACCAACTTAGTGGACAACATCCCTTTCAAAATCGATTTCACTCCTCGTTCCAGTCCTATATTACTGAACTGGTTTAACTTGTCATTCTAGCCATGCCTATATCATGAGATATAAACAATTAACCAATGCATTGGAAGGATATATATGTCCCACCCATCTCATAATGAAATCATTCTTACTTTTGCCACAAACTAAACATACATTATTCATAAAAACCCAATAAATAAAATGGGTTTCATAAAAATCATTCCATCATCACATAATCCATATAAAAGAAATGGATATCATTTCATAATAAGATAGGTGAAACCATGTAAATCATAGAGAAATTATACATGAAACATACACATATGAAATAATGTCATATTAGATGAAAAATGGTTTTGATAAAACACTTGAAATTAATTCTTGAGGAAAATATCATTTTTTCTTCAAAATCATTTTCTCTTCAAAAAATGTCATGAAATTTTAAAAGAACAGGATTTTGTTCAAAATATTCATGAAATATTTTGGAGGAATCTTTATGAAAATAAGGCTTTATAAAACATTAAAAATCCTTTCATGCCGTATAAGTTAAAAAACATTCTTCTCGTACTTTTGTCGGAAAAGATTAAAAGTACCTCGTAAAAGAAAGATTCCATACATACCATGTAGTAAATGTCAAAAATGGGTAAAAAGGACTTTAAAAATACATGAAAACATTTTTATAAAACTTAGATGTGGATGATAAATATAACCCCAGTAAATACGTTCGAATAATAAATCTCGCATAAAAATGAGATTTGCAAAATTATCCCTTACCTTAGGTTTGATATGCTTCGTATGGATCCAAACCTCTTGTATAATGATTTAAATATTTTCATTGACTTATTACATAATCATATTAATTGTTATGATATCATATATGTTTCACTTATGACTTTATATTACCCGTTCTTTTGTAAATTCAATGTTAAAGTAGCGTTTGGGTAAACTCATTTCATTTATCGTATGTGTTTCGACTTGTTGTTCTTGATATTATTACTTATATACTCATTTACATAATTCCAGATTGTAAAAAATGATTTATATATAATATATATTTATCATATACATATATATTATAGATCGATAAAAGGAATGAAATACACCGTTCATGGAGACGGTAGGCCGTACGTACGCATGAACGCTGATTTCGTTTCCGTATTGAATTGAATGAAACTAAATAGATGACATGCATATATATATATATACATAAATCCAGTAGCATTATTATTTCATATATTTCATTATTAATTATTATATAAACTTTATTATCATTCATGTATGGTTAACATGGAGAATGAATCTCACCATGTCGTGGAGACGGTAGACCGTACGTACGCACGAGCGATGTTATCATTCACATAATTATAGAATTGGAGTGGATGGTATAATATATCAGAATTAGTATGATGTTATAATAACCATATATAGTTATTCTTTACACCATTATACCCATCTATATAAGTGTCATAATCACTACTATAAGGATCCAAATGGTCAAATATTATAACATTGGGTGATTATTGTTTACATGTACATTACCAATATGTTTTGGTCAGGGTTTGGTGCCTTTTATGGTCACTATTAGTTTAATAAAAACTATATTCTTGATTTTTCACTAGATAAAGAATTTCTGCATCACTGTTGTGTCACGATTAATGATAATTATTTAGTCCCTAAAAATTATAAATAAATTACTATGATGTAGATAATTTCATTATCTTTCTTGAGACTATTCATGTTCGATGTTTCATAAAGTTTGTCACTAAATTTAAATTAATATTCATATAAGATTTAAGAGAGTGACATGTTGTCACTTTTTTTGGTATTAATAATAATTAAGTTATTTTCATGGAAAAAAGTCAATTAAATGATTCTAATACTACACTTAGGTGATATGGGTCGACTTTTATTCATCCAATAGGATTTTCGCAGGTGTTAGGGTAATTTTATAATCTTATATTTACCCTTAATTACCCGATTTACCTTTAACTATGGTAAATAAAATTTGTCGTAGTTACTATTTATAATGCCCAAAAACAAAAAGTTGTCTATTAATATATTTTGGACTAACTGATTCCAAAAATGGAATCCATTTTTCCAAATTCAATAAACAGAATTTATAGAAATTAAATTAAAAATAATCCTGTTGTCGAAAGAAAATGGGTTTTTGTTTAAAACATTACAAAACATTGAATTGATTTAACCTACGAATTCAAGGTAAAATCAATGCTAATGAAATAATTTATATTAAATGGTAAAAATATATTCTATTTATACTTTAATACCATTAAATATTATAATTTAACCACATAAATTATTATGATGAAAAAGTTGTTTTTAGTTAAAATATAGCGTGTTTGTACTGTTCATTAAAATATGAAAGTTATCAGAATAACATGAAAATTTTATCCAAGGTAAAAATTTATATCCTTATTCCAAAGAAAATTTTATTTTGTTAAATTGAACTTATAAAAATGTAAAAAACTATATTTAATATGGGTGCGCCATCAAAAGGTTGCAGAACTGCATTTTTTGAAAGATACTTATTTTACCTGAAAAAATTATTTTGTTCACATAAAATCTTTTAGAAAATTTAGAAGATGAATAATAATGCTATAAAATTCAAAATTTGGTTAATTCTATTCATAACTGCTATTTCGTGATAATATTATAACCATATATCATTGTTTAGTGAAACCCGGTATTGCGTACAACCCACACTAGCGAAGAAGGTCATGATTGCGTGTAATGAAAGCCATGTCAAAGTTGTGTGTAGTGAAAGACTCCGACGTTGTTGCGTATAAAAAAATAAATTGAATATATATATATATATACTCAATGTTTTGTAGAATAACTACTATCAAACAAACATGAAATTCTGTGTAACACGATCCAGGATTAGTGTTGTGTATAATGCAAGCTAATAAGGTGTTGCGTATAGCTAAAGATAATCATGGTGTATCGTACAACATATGATATGAATGAAATTAAAAAGAATATATATTTTAAAATATCTGGTTATTACATTCTACCCCCCATAAAATGAATTTCTCCCGTGAAATTCGTTGGGGTTATAAATGGTTTTCTACTTGAAAGGTTCATTAATTGAAACCCATATCGTATAAAGGAATACCAAAACTTATCATTAAAAACTAAAGTATGAAATGTAATGGTTACCCAAATAAACTAATCACTGGGTTTCCACATAGGAGAACATAGATGAAAATATGGATATAGAAGTGATATATAACCATCATGTTCTGATAGAGAGTGGTATAAAACATGGCTATGAAAAATCCAACAATCACAAAGCCATAGATTTGTGATGATCTAGGGTACCATCTGATTCATCAGATATAAGGACACTAGGACAACATTTTTTGTTTTCAAGATCATTTCCCTAAATTGGACGAATTAAAATAAATACTTACATGATTTTGGTACAATATCAATGTTGTTCATGAATTGAACAACTTCCACATCATCCCTTAACCATATAAAGTTGAATTTGTTATTCGTGATGTGTTAGCAGATCATGTAATAGAATGACAGGTCATTCCATCTGTTTCAAAAAAAAAAGGTTAGCAAAACTTATAAGTCCATCATATGGTTAGATTAATCATATATGGTTCCAAAAATGAACTTATACTTCATATATCATACCGCTTAATAAAATAAAACTAGTTTCTGCTAACCAGGGACTTCTTGTATGCTAGTGGTATGCGATAAAGGCCAGTCGCACTTCGGTTGTGGGTTCAATTCCCCTAGCCTTGTACGACACGATGGGATATCTCGAGTTCTACAGGTTATCCTTCTTCTAAAACTACATTACCATAACATCCCATCAATAATATTGAAAAATGTTCTTATCCTTAAACAATACTAACTTATATCCAACATAATCCATTCCAATCATTAGGCTTATCCAAAATACGTCTATCGAAGCTCACAGTATAAAGAAAATGATTACATGAAATGTCAGATAACAATCATGTGAATTCCATCATTTATCCCCCATATATCATAAGATATATATTTTTGTTCAAATTACAAACATGTGAATACTTTAATCATATATTCTCTTGAAAAATGAATACCCATTTAACCTTAGTGAAAACAAGAATGCTGTCAAAAGTTAACTCTTTTCCACATACCAAAATCCCAAAATTTCTATATACTCAAACCATGATATCACTTTTTCCTTATTTTAGTCATGATCTCATGATTACTATCATATTATTTTCTCCTTATACCTTCCATATTCACATTTCATCTGATTTCCAAAAATAGTTGAATCACTTTTCATGGTAATTGGTACCATAAAATTATTGAAAACCACAATAGACTAATACAAAAAATATTCTAATACACCATAAAAGTAACTCAACAACATTACTCTTGAATACCAATACATAAAAACATCATTCCATCCTCTTCAATGATTGTCTAGGAATAATTCCTTCCTTGATTTAGAAGTAACTTTTTAAGTCAGGGCATTGAGTTGGGTAATGCCCATGTTCTACACAAATAATACATTGAACTCTATAATAGTATGTCACTCTATGAACCTTTTATCCACACAGATAACATTTTTCCCTCCATTTCAGGTATTCCTCAAGTTTCTTCTTCCCTTCTTTCGAAATCTCAATCTTCCTTTATTTATGCTCCTCAACATGTGAACATGCATAAAAGTCTATCTCCCTCTTATTTGATGAATTAGGCATACCACTAAATTTCACCTTGTTAATCATATATCGCGATGAATGATTCGGCATAATAAAAATATGTCTCTCTCTAGGCATTACACAATTTGATTGCTCATAGTCACCAATTTGTCCATTTCATTCAATGTAAACCGAATTCATTCTGGTTCCCTCCATTGACTAAAACACAAAATGAATTCTGTTAGAGGAAAAAATCATAAAAGGAAAAAAACATAATCAAAGGGGGATTACATTCAACATATAACATCTTAGGTTTAATTCTAAGATCGTTAGTGCAATTCTAGGACTATAACCTATACGTATACTTATCCTTAGGGGCATCCCTAGACATACCTTAGAAATATATCTACGGATATCACTAACGTTTTCTGATCCTAGTTTCCAAAGGTTGACTAAACCTTTCCTTTGATACCAATTATAACGGTCTAGAATTACTTCAAATGGACGATAATTGATACCTATTAGGGCACTCCATGGGTATCTACACCCCCTGGGCTGGACACACCACCATCCCCAGTGGTAGCCATTTCCTCATGAAGCCCTTAGGTGGAGAGCCATGCTTCGTCCAATGCTCACATGTGAGAGTTCCCAAGGATCAGATACATTCCTACCTAATTTGCCTCTGATACCAACTATAGAGACCTGAAGCTTGACGTACATGGACATTACATTACTTTTTCAAAATACTTAATACATAACAAAAACAGACACACAAGGACCTTAATAGTTTAGTGTCTTTGAAAACATGGAACGTAATATTCTAATCATGGTGAAAAATCTTCAACATCTCCCATAAGATCATCCCATTTTTTTCTTACCTAAAACCATTCATTATATCCTGGGGAAAAAAACATAAAAAGGGTGAGCTCAAATTCTCAGTAAGGGTAATCATGGATAAAATAAAACATACCATATACATTTCAACTTATATACATGAACATAATGATTAAACATCAAAATATTGGGCAATGACATAAAGCATGGATGTTCGTAAGGCATAGATCATAATGAAAAATTACGAATTATAAAATATCATGGGAATAAAACATGTAATTCTAGAAACCATTAAGCACATGATATGATTTCCATATTAGCAAAGGCATTGCTTCCAAGTCCATCTTAGTGGACAAAGTCCCTTTCTAAATCGAGTTCACTCCTCATTCCAGTCCTATATTACTGAACTAGATTATCTTTCTGTTCCAGCCATGTCTATCTCATGACATATAAATAATTACCCAATTCATTGGAGGGAGATATAGGTCCCACCCATCTCATAATTAAATCATCCTTACTTGTGCCACAAAATAAACATACATCATTCGTAAAAATCCAATAAATAAAATGGGTTTCATAAACATCATCCCATCATCACATAATCGATATAAAAGAAATGGATATAATTTCATAATAAGAAAGGTGAAACCATGTAAATCATAGAGACATTATACTTGAAAAATACACATATGAAATAATGTCATTTTTGATGGAAAATGGTTTTGATAAAACACTTGAAATGAATTCTTGAGGAAAATATCCTTTTTTTTATTCAAAATCATTTTCTTTTCACAAAATGTCATGAAATTTTAAAATAAAATGATTTTGTTGAAAATATTCATGAAATCTTTTGGAGGATTCTTTATGAAAATAATTCTTTATAAAACCGTAAAAATCCTTTCATGCTGTATAAGTTAAAAAAAAAATTTCTTGTACATTTGCCGGAAAAGTCAAGAGGTACTTGTAAAAGAAAGATTCCATACATACCATGTAGTAAAAGTAAAAAATGGGTAAATAGGACATTAAACATACATGATTTTATTTATAAAACATATCCATGGGTGATAAATATAACCCTATTAAATACTTACGAATAATAAATCTCGGATAAAAATGAGATTTGCAAAATTATCCCTTACCTTAGGTCCGATATGTTTCGTATGGATCTGAACCTCCTGTATAATGATTTAAATAATGTCACTTACTAAATAAATAATCATATTCATTGTTATTATATCATATATTTTTCACTCTTGACTTTATATTACCCTTTCGTTTGTAAATTCAATGTTAAAGTATCATTTTGGGTAAAATCATTTCATTTATCGTATGTGTTTGGACTTGTCGTTCTTGATATTATTACGTATATCCTCATTTAAATAATTCCAGAATTTAAAACATGATTTATATATAATATATATTAATCATATACATATATATTATAGATCTATAAAAGGAATGAAATACACCGTTCATGGAGACGGTAGGCCGTATGTACGCATGATCGTTGTTTTCATTTCCTTATTGAATTGAATGAAACTGAATAGATGACATAAATATATATATATATATACATAAATCCAGTAGAATTATTATTTCATATATTTCATTATTATTCATTATATACACTTTATGATCATTCATGTATGGTTAACATGGAGAATGAATCTCATCGAGTTGTGGAGACGGTAGTCCGTACGTACGCAGGAGAGATGATATCATTCCTATAATTATAGAATTGGAGTGGATGCTATAATATATCAGAATCAATATGATGTTATAATAACCATATATAGTTATTCTTTACACCATTATACCCATCCATGTAAGGTGTTGGTGGAAAAACAGATTACACCACGGCGTAGAGACGGTATTCCGTACGTACGCACGCGTGGTGATTTTGTTTTCCGTTGAATGGATAGAAGGTGAAATAGGGTTTTTTAATATTTACAATAACATATCAGTATATGAGGGATACTGATGTTATTACTTGATAATGAAACAACTAATGAATAAGATGTTGAAAAATAAAGAAAATTGAAAGAATCAGTAACAGATATTACCTCTTCTTTGACACGCCTCTTTGAATCCTTCTCTTATGGTACTAAAATTGGTATTTGAAGAAGACCAGTACCTATAAGATGTTTCTAGGGAAGTTTTAAAGGGAAACGGTCAGGGTTTGGACGATCTTAAAGGCTCAAATTGGTGTGAGGAAGAGAGGGAGGAGGTTCCCTTTTATAAGGGAGGAGATAGGCACCTTTGGAAATCTTAAAAATATTAATTTATAATAAATCTAACCCCACTTAAAAACCTCCAAAAATGACTCTTATTCAAATATTAGATGATATATGGTTTTAATATCATCAAAAAATAAAATTTAAACATTTTGATAATTTATTTTAAACACTATCAACTTGATTTAGCCTTATTTAATCAATTTAATTTTATTTGTGGTAATAATATTCTAAATTTTAAATTATAACAAATAATTACTTATTTGTTGTGAATATTACATAATTTTATACTTTATAACCTTTTATAACATATAAATTTAAATTTATAATTTGTAAATATTTTTGTGATTTTTAAACAATTTAATAATATGTTATTTTTATAAAATAACAATAGTGTCAATTTTGACACTATTCATTTATTTGAATTTAAAGAAAATATATACATAAGATATGTTCAAACTAAAAGCTTTAATAGATCAATAAAAGGTCATATGTATCTAGAAAGTAATTGGAGTACATTAAATAGTTCATATAATATTTATTTTATTATTTTTAAAACCATTTATTTGGTTTATCTCTTAATAAAATAATTACTACATCATTTTTGTATAATTATTTAATATACTTATTTGTTGCATAAAAATTAAAAATAAAATCCATTGATAAAGATACATCTATTAACATTAACAATAATAATTTTACTCAAATTTATCATCTTAAAATCACAATATTTAAATTGTTATATTTATTAAAATATGAAGGTGACAACTTTGGCATCATTTAAAATAAAATAATATAAGTGTCATAATTGTTATTATAAGGCTCCAAATGGTCAAATAATCGACCATTGGAAGATTATGGTTTACATTTACATGACCAATATTTTTTTTTTAGGTTTTTGTGCCTTTTATGGTCACTATTAGTTTAATAAAAACTATATTCCTGATTTTTCACTAGATAAACAATTTCTGCATCACTATTGTGTCAAAATTAATGATAATTATTTAATCCCTAAAAATTATAAATAAATTAATATGATGTAGATACATTCATTAGATTTCTGGATACTATTCATGTTATAAGTTTCATGAAGTTTATCACAAAATTAAAATTAATATACTCATAAGATTTAAGAGAGTGACATGTTGTCACTTTCTTTGGTTTTAATAATAATTAAGTTATTTTCAGGGAAAAAAGTCCATTAAATGATTCTAATCTGACCCTTAGGTGATATGGGTCGACTTTTAGTCATCAAATAGGATTTTGGCAAGTATTAGGGTAATTGTATAATCTTATATTTTCCATTAATTACCCGATTTACCTTTAACTATGGTAAATAAAATTTACCGTAGTTACTATTCATAATGCCCAAAAATAAAAAGTAGTCTATGAATATAATTTTGACTCATTGATTCCAAATATGGAATCTGTTTTTCCAAATTCAATACACAGAAGTTTAAGAAATTAAATTATAATTAATCCCGTTGTTGAAACAAAATGGGTTTTTGTTTAAAACATTACAAAACATTGAATTGATTTAACATACGAATTCAAGGTAAAATAAATGATAATGACATATATTGTATGAAATGGTCAAAATATATTCTATTTATACTTTAATACCATTCAATATTATAATTTAACCACTTAAATATTTATGATGAAAAGAGTTGTTTTTAGTTAAAATATTGCGTGTTTTTACTATTCATTAAAATATGAAAGTTATCAGAATAACAGGAAAATTTTATCCAAGGTAAAAAAAATTATCCTTATTCTAAAGAATAATTTTATTTTGTAAAATTTAACTTATAAACATGTCAAAAACTAGATTTAAAGTGGGTGCGCCATCTAAAGGTGGCAAAACTGCATTTTTTTAAAATACTTATTTTACACGAAAAATTTATTTTGTTCACATAAAATGTTTTAGAAAATTTATAAGATGAATAATGATGTTATAAAAATCAAAATGTGGTTAATTATATTCATAAAGGACAGTTCGTGATAATATTATAACCATATATCGTTGTTTAGTGAAACCTGGTATTGCGTACAACACACGCTATCGAGGAAGGTCGTGATTGCGTGTAATGAAGGCCAAGTTAGGGTTGCGTGTAGTGAAAGAATCCATTGCTGTTTCATATAATAAAATAAATTGAATATATATATATATATATAATGTTTCATAGAATAACTACAATCAAACAAACATGAAATTGTTTGTAACATGATCCAGGATTAGTGTTGCGTATACTGCAAGCTAATACGGTGTTGCGTATAGCTCAAGATAATCTTGGTGTATCGTACAACAGATGATATGAAATAAATTAAAAAGAATATATCTAATAAAATCTCAGGGTATTACATGGAATCCCCCCCCCCACCACCAAGACTTCCCCCACCCTCTTGGACACCACCCCCACACTTTTGGACTGCCCCCACCCCTTGGAAAACCCCCCACACCCATGGACAACCCCCCACCATCCTAGACACCCCCCCCCCACACCCCTGAACTTCCCCCACCCCGGGATTTCCCCCCACCCTCCCAGAAACTGCACCCACACCCCTGGGTTTCCCACACCCCCTGGATAGCTCCCCACACCCCTAGACATCCCCACCCTCCTAGACACCCACCCACACCCCTGGACTGACCCCACCCCTGGGACTTCCCCCACCCTTTTGGACACCCCCACACCCATGGACTGCCCCCACCCTGGATATCCCCCACACCCCTGGATAACCCCCACCCTCCTGGACAACACCACACCCCTGGACTACCCCCCACCCATGGGAATGCCCCCACGCACCTGGAAAGACCCCCCCCCCCCAACACCCATGGACTACCCCCACCCCCTGGACAACCCCCCACACCACTAGAAAACCCCCACCCTCCTGGACACCACCCACAACCCTAGCCTTCCCCCACCCCCAGGACATCCCCCACCCTCCTGGACACCTCCTAGACATCCCCCCACACCCCTGGATTTCCCCTCACCCCTTGAAAGCCCCCCACACCCCTTAACAACCCCCACCCATTCTAGAGACTCCCACACCCCTGGACTTCCCCCACCCCCGAGACTACCCCACACCCATGGACACCCCCTGATCATCCCCCACTCACCTAGACATCCCTCCTACTCTATTGTACACCCTCCCACCTCACTGAACAGCCCCCACCACACCCTTGGACCCCCCCTCACACCCCTAGACTTCCCCCCACCCCCTTGTACAATCCCTGGATAGCTGGTGTTGGGAGAGGAGCCATTTCCATCCCTCGGGGGGCACACCACTAGAAGGTACTCATCAACCTAACATGTGATTCTTGAGCTCTCAAAATATTTCATATGTGGGAGTGATGAGTACCTTCCAGCATCATTTAGCCATTCAGAGATGGCAAAACCTTCTCTCCCACCCCTTGGACATCCCCCCCCCCATCCCCATGGACACCCAAGACCCCCCCCCCACTGGACAACACTCCTACACCCCTGGAAACCCCCCTCACCCAACAAGACACCCCACCACCTATGGACCACCCTAGACACCCCCCACTCCCCTGGACAGCCCTTCCACCATCCTTGAAACACTCCCACCCCCTGGACTTCCTCCCCCCCCACCCACTCTCATGGACACCCAGGATACCCCCACCCCACCAGACAACCCTCCCACCCCTAGATACCCCCACCCCATTGAACACCCCCACACCCTTGGAACCCATCCCCCCTAGACCAGAATCCATACCAGAATAACCATCATAATTACACCAAAATAAGAATTAGAGAAAAATTAAACATTCACATATATAACATTCAAAACATACAATGTCAACTAAATAAAAACTAAATCCAACCTAAATGACTAAAAAATAAAGAATTACAATGACAATATTAAAAATTACATTTTACAATAAAAATAACTAAAATTCAATCAAACATGTAAAATAATTTGACCATTCCACTTTTATGTTTTTGACGTCTTGAGCACTATAGGGTTGAGGGTAATCAAATAGCAAAAAATGAAAATGATAGTAGTTAACGTGTATAATGAATATATCAATTGAAATATTATGGAAAAGTATAAAAGTAAATATTACCAGGTCAATGTTCAAAACATTCCCAGTTGTTAATATTTCATACATAAATCTAAACATATAATATCCGCATGCAATGATGCCTTGTTGTTCATGAAAATTCTTTTTGAATGAGTGTAAATTTATTATATTATTTGAATGTAATAAATCAAAAATAACAAATTATACATGGACATTTACTTTTACATTTACATATTCAATCTTTTCACTCCTTTTCTTTGTGTTTTTTCGAACATAGAACCATCCCTAGTAAGAAAATAATACGAATGGGATAAATTAAAAATTCATCATAATATATAAAACTGTTGAGAAATTGAAACTTACTTTTCCAACATTTTCTAAAAACATTCCTGCACATCACCATGCACATAGCATATCCAATTAAGTGTCTTCTCCCTTGAAAAAAAACCCACTAACATCTTATCATCATTGATAAAAGAAAATTTAAGGTTAGTGGTTTTTTATGTTAATATATAATGAACTCTTTGAGAGATATGTGTTTCATACCTCTCACAAAAAGGAATCATCCCACATTGTGTGGCTATATTCTATTCATGTCTTTAAGCAATATAAATCATTCTTTGTTCCTCATCCAATGCACCTACTTCATGGAAATCAAATTCGGGTCGATGAACCCATATACATCTGTCCACTCATACATATCACAAATTCTCTGATGATACCAAATACAAAACAGAAATTAGTATACATTTTTAATAAATATAACATAGGGAAAATGTGTTAAGACTTACATGGAAAACATTTTCACCATGTTGATTCCCAAATTATCTCCAGTGTCATGCTCCATGATATTAGCTTTCATAATCCTCATAGTTATTGCACGTCCACAAAAATGAGCTTCCATTAGAAACACATAATGATCTGCCATCAAATTTGAGTATATTCAAAATCTGTCAAAACTACTAGAATATGTATCTGTTGTCATATCCATTTGTCTTTATTGCTGTCTATAATATATTTCATTACCTTTTAAGTATTCATGTAAAAATAAATTGAAAAATATATTAGTTTTCAAATGATAAAAAAACATTAATAAAAAAATAAAATAGAAGATATACCATACATACCTCTATGGTACTGAGTAAAAGAATTCTGGATGGCCAAATAAAAAAATGGATGATACTATGTCCAGCTGTCATCACCTCATCAGTAGGTAATGATACTCAAGCTGATCTATCTATAATATCATGTACAATGAACCTATGATTCTCTAACTCTAATTTTTGTTGAGGAACTGTATCTCCTATACAATATACCAACCCATATGCAACTATATGATGTTGGGGATCATCAACATACAACTCTCAATAAGTAAGAAGTTGTGGCGGAGGAGTAGGATAAAAAATGCTGTCTGGGGGCTGAGGTGGGGGAGTGGGAGCTACTGGCGGAGGTGGATGATAAATAATGGGGTCTCTAGGGGGAGTTGGGGGAGTGGGAGCTACTGGAGGAGGTGGAGAATAAATAATGGGGTCTGTAGTGGGAGGTGGAGGAGTTAGAGATGCAGTATAAAATTGTCTTTGCATGTCTGCATATATAGACTATACCGAAAATTTAATATATTCCTCCATCATCTATTTAATATTATGAATTTCAGCCTCCATGGATTCTTTTTTTATAAACACCTTCAACATATGTAGTTGAAGAATTTAGAAACACTTTTCTTACCGATACACCTACCGATATCCTAATACATGACGAGGATGTTTGGGATTTCCCAATACTGTAGATAAAATATATTGCCTCCCAGTAGCCTTAAAAACCCCATGTGAGCTCTGTTCCTCAAGAGAATCATGTATTAATTAATTGAACATTTCTGTAATGATTGAAATTATATGAAGAAAACAGTGAACTTAAATAAATAAAATATATATCTTACAATTCTTTCAGCTACGATTCTTGATTATCCTAATAGATATTTTCCTTTTTTGCCCATCCGAGCTCTATTCCAATTTTCATGTCTATATGGAGGGGATGGAGGGGTCCACCTCTCTAGTGCTTGAGGACACAACTCTTAGTTTTTGTAATCTTTCCGCCATTATATGTTATTCCAATAATGTATACCCTCCCCGAGATAAACTATTAGGGTATACATTTTTAGATTGGATCTCCTGATGATATTTCTTTATTTGATATAAATTAAGAATAAGAAATCATTAACAAAATAGTAATAAGATAATCTATATAACAAAGCATATAAATGTTTACATTTCCCTTTTGAAAAATAAATTATTTCTTCTATATTCAACACATTTTCTCTATGCTTATTCATCTATGAAAAGATATATATAAAATGGATTGTCATGACTCTTATGACTAAAATGAAATTTTATGTGAGTGTTGTTTCAAAATCCCTCCAACTCTTGGTATCCATCAATAAGAATATCATCTTAACTCCTCTAGTTTCATGAATATCAAATTTCATTTGATAAAGAAGAGGTTAAACATATTATACATACTAGAAACATTTACAGAATAGGAAAACAATTGCAAATGTTTTTACCAAAATCGTCTCACACAACTGATATATTATCGCTTTTTCCATACTTCTCCAGTCATCATACAAAATGCTTACTTTTCTCTTACCCTGAGTGGATACAAAAATCTTAAAATCATTTGCATTTGGACCTCTATGAATATCATCCTCATCAAACTCAATGACTATCCTCTGATCTTGCGTACGGGCAAGTAATAATTTTGGTAAATGTGCACATCCATGTTTACCAACTCTTGAACTCATTGTAGTAAAGGGAGCACATGAGGAAGATTGGGGAACATTAAGAGGAGCATGTGAATATTCCTATCCTGAGGTATGACCAATATTTTCAACTCCAGAATCATGTGGTTGAACAATTGAATGATCTTTCATTATCCTTAAAATCAAAAAAACAAACCTTAAGTTCTCAAATATACAATTTCAAATATTTTAATACAAATGTAATCAAAAAATAGAAAATTATACTATGTAATGTAATAATAAATATATTTAATATGGTAAGAATGTTAAAAAATGGTAAAGATGGTAAACATGGTAAACATGGTAAACCTGGAAAACATGGTAAACATGGTAAAGTTATTATCACTGAAAAAAATATTAGATATATAATTTATCTAATGGTAAACCTGATAAAGTAAACTAAATAGAATTAAAACATGGTAAAACTGGTAAACATGGAAAACATGGTAATGTAATTGTCACTGAACAAAAACAATAGATATATAATTAATGTAATGGAAAACATGATAATGTAAAAACAAATTGAAACAAACAAAAACCTATACTTATTTTGTTTTAATACATGTTGTAATAAAGAAAAAAAATACAATATCTACAATTTAATGAAAATAATAAATGTAAACAAGAAATAAACAAATGTTACCTATAATTTTGGGAATTTACAAATGGATTTTTTTCCCAAATTCCTTCGTTGTGATCATTACTTATGGCACAAACAATGTTTTCAACATGATCATCATTATGTTCTGTTAATCTTTCTATGGATGTAGGGATCACACATAAATCAGCATCTTCATCAAGTTCATCATCACCAACATATTGTTTTTTCCCTTATAAAATAATAACCCACTGTATATCTGATTGATCTACTATATAAAAAATTTGTTTTTCTTGTGTTAACATTATAAAAGAATCAGTTGTGTCTTTCAATATATTCATATTAACAACTACCATTCCAAATTAATCGTGTCTGACATTTTTGTTAATGATAAACCATTTATAGTTAAACACAAGAACTTTAATAGTAAAGTAATCCACCTCCCATAAGTCTTCAATCACTCCATAATATACACTTGATGCGGAAATTGGGTTTTTGTCCTTAGTAGTCAAAAAATGCATTGCTTCTGAAAACACCAATACACCACTATTCTGAACTGCACTTCTATTGTCTTGATCATTCATATGAAATTTATTGCCATTAATGTCATAATCGGACCATGTTATCACATTTAAACATGGACCACCCACTATCAATTTTAATTTCATTGATACATCTGATCTACCACACAAGGTATTTTTAAACCATGACCAAAATGTTTCATTATGCTCATTCAAAATCCAAATTTCATTTGTCTTTAGATGAAATTGTTTCAACTCATTAATATTCAATGTGATATATGGTCTAAAATCAGTTATGTTATTCAAGATGTACGATTCTAAATTATATATCTGTTCAGCTGAAAAAGAATTGAATTTCAAGCCACGAATCCTATTTCCCTAATTATTAACTTGTTCATGGAGAAATGGAGGTAAACCTATTTTCTGTGCCGCAGCCAGGTAGGTCGTATGAAACTCTGCAACCTCCTCAGAAATATACTTTTCAATAATGGAGGCTTCCAGTCGATATGGATTCTTAACATAATCCTTCAATACTTTCATATACCTTTTATAAGAATACCTCGAATGAAGATACACAGGTCTACAATGCATGATTTCTCGAATCAAATGAATCATAAAACACACCAGTATATCAAAAAAAGATGGAGAAAATTACATTTCCAATTTAAAAAGTATAGAAATTGGATCCTTTTCCAAAATTTTCAAAGAATTCACATCAATCACCTAATTACAAATTGAATTGAAAAATAACACAACTTCATTATAGTCTTTCTGACACGGATGGGAAATATATTCCATGCAATCCAACTGGTAGAAGTTGTTGCATCATAACATGCCAATCATGAGATTTCATACCTATAAACATCATGTCCTTTATTGAGAATTTTTTTTACATTTGAAGAATTACATAGAGGCACTTTGATATCATGAAGACACTAACAAAAGTTAATTTTCTCCCTCTTCGATAATGTATGATAATCCGGGGGAAGAAATGTTTATCGTCCATTAAGAGTTGGAGCTAACTCTAAACGTATTCTCATTTCTAGTAGTTCTAATCTTTCATTCAACCCATATTTTGTCCTTCCATTAGTATCTAACAATTTTCCAATCAAACTATCACATATATTCTTCTCTACGTGCATGACATAAATATTATTTTTAACTTCATCATATCTCCAATGTGGTATCTCAAAAAATATTTCCTTTTCTTCGAAATATGTCTATCATTACCATATTTATGTGTCGTTCCCAATGTCACATCAATTTTTTTCACCCTCTCAAAATACAGATCATTGGATAATGGTTTTGGAGAAATATCAAATTCTCATGAGCCATTGAATTCCTTTTTTAGTATTCTATAATAAGGATCCAAAGGCAAAAAATTTCGATGGCCCATGTATACTGTTTTCCTTCCATGATGCAATTGACACTAAGATGTTTGTTGATCTAAAATTGGACATGATTTATTCCCTTTAACACTATATCCAAGAAAATTTCCTTATACTGGGAAGTCATTTATAGTGAAAAAAACCACTATATACAGTTGAAGATATTCCATTTTATAAGAATCATACACCCTAATACCATCCTCCCATAAAAGATTCAAATCATCAATCAACAGTGACAAGAAAACATCAATATCATTAAAGGGTTTCTTCGGACTAGAGATCATTATACTCAACATGAAATATTTGCGATTCATACAAACATCAAGAGATATGTTATAAATTACCAATAAAATAGGCCATGAACTATTTTTGCAACTGAGGGTTTGGTATGGATTCATTCTATTTGTGCACAACCATAATATGAGTTTTCTAATTTCATTAAAAAAATATAGGATACTGGTCATCAATTTTCATCCATTGTGGACAATTAACTGGATGATGTATTTTTCCATCACATAACCTCTCATCAGTATTCCATCTTAATCATTTTTCATCATATAAATTAGCAAATAAACATTTCAAACGATGAATTATAGGAATATACCAAAATACATTTGAAGGGATATTTGTAATCTCTACATCAGGCTATGATTTTTTTGAACCTTATACCGTGATGTCCCACATTTAGGACGCTCTGAAAAAAATTCATATTCCTTCCTACATAACATACAGTCAATCAGATATGCATGAAATTCCTTGTATTACATTCCCGTTGGGCATAATATTTTCATGTCCTTAAATGTGAATCTGGAATATCATTATCTTTTGGAAGAATTTCATTCATCAATTGTAGAAGCTCTGTAAAACATCTGTCACTCCATCCATGTTTCTCCTTTAGGTTAATCGATAGTAACACCACAGAAAAAAACCATAAATTCTGTACAACTAGGATATAATGGGTTTTCAGAATCACCATATAGACGCGAAACTGTCGGTTCTATCTCAATTTGTTCTGCATCAATATTGCGATTCATTTCATATATTCCATCGGAGTCAGCATCTTGCGAATCAATATCAACAGTGTCATTCCATCTAGTTTCACCATGCCAAATCCAAGGGTTGTAACTCAGATTATAACCATGACAAATCAGATGATATTTTATCTATATACTTTTCAACATCTTCATATTCAAACATTTCAGAAATGGACAGAAAAAAATTTCTACATGGAACATTTCATTTAGAAATTCCAAAAAGGCATCAAAACATTCCACATATTCATTTTTCATTCGATGTGCTATAATCCAACTTCGACTCATTATTAATTATAAGAAATATCAAAATTATACATATTTTAAAAGTAAGACAAAAATATGTTTATATGGAAAATATCCTAATTTTAAACTCAGTAGATTTTGAAATATAAAACAAATCTATGTGTATTTAAAAAAAATATGCTTGAATATGATTTTAATAAGAAAATATAGTTAGATCTAATAGTTTTAAATTCATCCTGGATCCTTTCTTCTTAAGGATCACAAATAATACATCCTAGTTCAGCTGGATAAAAAATTCACCCTTCCGTAAAAAAAATATGAAGTATAAATAATAAGATATGTATAAATTCTCTACAAAAAATTACACAGATCCTAACTATTTGAAACCTCTAGACATCCCCCAACCCTTTGGACAACCCCCACCCCCACCCTCCTGGATATCACCCCCACCCCCTTAGACACCACCCCACCCCCTGGACACCCCTACCCCCTTGGACAACTCCCCCCACCCCTTGGACACCACCACACCCCCTTGGACACCACCCACCACCCCGACCCCCTTGCACACCCCATGGACATCACCACCGCCTTGGACAGGCCCCCACCCCTGGACACCACCCCCCAACCCCATTGACACCCCCAGACGCCACCACCCCCTTGATCATCCCCCCCCCCCACCCCGTTGGAAACCCCCACCCCCTAGATAGCCCCACCCCTCTAGACGGCCCCCACCCCCTAGGAAAACCACTACCCCTACTGGAAACCACCCCCACCCCTACCCGTTTGGAAACCCCGTGGACACCCCCAAACCCCTGGACACCCCCACCCCCTTAGACACCACCCCACCCCCTTGGACACCCAATGGACACAACCAACCTTTTGGACAGACCCCCCACTCCTCTAGACCGCCCCACCCTCTGGACATCCCCCACACCACTAGACATCCCCCCTGGACAACCCACCCCTCCAAATAACCCTAGAACACATTGAATACTATTAAACTATCAATTTAAATCTGACCAAACATCACTAATAACAGAAGGAATAAGGAGAAGAAAACGTCAATGAAGAAGAAGCAAAGAAACAAATAATAAAGGAAGAAGAACATGTAATAAGTAACTTATTTAAAGAGATTACATGGAATCCAAGAAAACCATGGGGCCTCCAATGGTTGATAGAAAATTGTAGAATATGGAGTAAACCTGAGATTCAAATAAAATTTAAAATAAAAACTTGGATGGAGAAAATCACAGTGTAAAGCCTATCATCACGGCACAAGGGAGTCAGGATAACTATGCATCTTTGAAAACCAAGACATGGTCTCCACCATAACCCATAATTTTCTCATATTCAATGACAGTTAGACATATATATAACCAAATAGAATCATATTGCAACACCCCTCATCTTTTCATAATGCTTGAATCCTTAATAATCATAGTGAAAACCACAAACATAGACTATACCAACCCCCTTGGACACCACCCCAATCACCTTGGACACCACCCACCATCCCCTTAAACAACACTAATAAATTAGAGCCTAATATCCATAAACCTAAATAATCATCATGTCATAATATCACAAAACACGATTCAATAGTCAATCCCAACTGACACTAATCCCCCACCCCCTTGAACACCACCCCCACCCCCTTGGAAACCCCCTGGACACCACCACCCACTTGGACACCCCCACCCATATGGACACCCACACCGCCTGGACAACCCCCCACACCTTAAGATAGCCAACCCCACCCCTTGAACACACCCCACCCCTCTTGGACACCACCCCTACCTTCTACCCCCTTGGACACCCCCTGGACACCCCCAACCCTCTGAACATTTCCTCAAACCCTTTGGACTGCCCCCACCCCCTGGACACCACCCCCACCCCCTTTGACATCCCTCGAACTCCCTGAGACACCACCAACCCCCTTGGACAGCCCCCTCACCCCCTAGACATGACCCCCACCCCCTTGGACACCCTGTGGACACCCCCACCAAACTGGACAGCCCACCCAAGCCCCCTGGACACCCCCACACCCCTAGGCTTCCCCACCCCCTGGAAAACACCCCCACCCCCTTTGACATACCCCACACCGCCTTGGATACACCCAAACCTCTTTGATTGCCCTCACACCCCCCCTGGACCCCACCCCCACCCCCTTTGACACCCCATGGACACCCCCACCCAACTGGACATACCACCCAACCCCCTGGAAACCCCCACACCCCTGGACTTCCGCCCCCCTTAGACACCAACCCCACCCATTGGACATCCCCCACACCCCTTGGACATCCTCGACCCCCTTTGACAGCCCCCGCACCCCCTAGACACCATCCCCCACACCCTTTGACACCCCGAGACACCCCCACCCAACTAGACAGCCCACCCAACCCCCTGGACACCCCCACCAACTTGAACAACCCCCACCCCCTTGGAAACCCCTGTAGGTCCACACAAACATGATAGAACACAAAAAAATCTTAAACATGCATGAAATAACATCCATTATTTTATTTTACCAAAAAATAATTTATCACGGTATAGATGAACACTATGAAACTAACCATGATTCTAAGAACAAAGAAAAATAACATCTCAAAAAATTAGTTTTGGGGATCATGGAAAGAAACTAAAAACGAGTTGTGTGAGGAAAAAATGAGTGTCTTGAGTTGACCTGATTGATCTGATAATAATAAATATGAAGAATGATGTTGGAAAATCAAGGATGGAGAGAACAACTTTGATGAATCAATTCTAGGTTTTCTGCATGAGAGAGATGAGTCACGGGTCTCTCTATCAAAGAAAACAGAATGACTGAATATGCGGTGCGATAAATCATTTAAAAGATTTATCACATCGGTTATTTAATAAATACAATGATAAAATATATTTTTTTATTTTTATAACTTCTATTATTTAATAACCGACATAGAAAACTATGTATCACATTGGTTATTTCATAACCGACGTGATATATTTTACTTTATACCAATGTTATAAATTGCCAAGATTGGATTTATCACTCGGTTATTTGATAACCGATGTGGTAATGTGCCGAGCATTCCATTATCATGTTGGTTATTTTTTAACCGATGTGATAAAGCACGTCAGATTTTATTTTCACGTCGGTTATACAATAACAGACGTGAAAAAGAAAATCTCTGTATATTTTACATCAGTTATAAAATAACCGACGTAAAATATGGATCCTGATAGATATATCACGCCAGTTATAAAATAACTGATGTGATATATCGATCATTACAGATTCTGAAATCGGTTATATAGAATCGACGTGAAAAATTCCGACGTGTTAAACATTTTTTACTCTAGTGTATATAACAAATTAAGACACATGCGAACAATGAATTGAATATAACATGAAGTGAAACCTTAATATATGATCATTAACAAGTGAGTAACATATAGATATAATGAAACCATATATGGAAATAAGTATTACAATATTCTTCTCGAAAATATTTATAATAAAATTATATTTATTATAAAGGAAGCCTCTATGAGTACAGATATATTCAAGACGCAAGGTATAGGGTTTTCATCTCACTATTATTTTTCATAAGATAAATGTTCTGTTTTCCACTCTGTCATCTTGTGTGGTGTATTGAATACCCAGTACTATATTATATGTATCATGAACATAATTTCATGGATATTTTCATGAAATTTATTTGATCCTTATTTCATTGTGCTTTTTTTAAAGGTTACCAAACTAGTAAAAAAATTTGTCTCAATTTTATTTATTTGAGACTTATGCTTTGTAATATACCTTAACTATTTTTCAACGTGTTCATATTACTGATTTACATTTCATATCATGAATATAAAAATTTTAATGATATTATATTATTGATTTAATTTATTTTCCTTACATGGAAAGAATGATCCCATGATAACATGTTAGAAGAGTTTATTAAGACAATCACAATGCTGTAAGAGATTGATTATGTTTATGATTCCTTTGATGAAATATTATGATCCATATCTCTATAAAATTAAATACTTTACTCATCCTCATTTATTTAATTAAATAATCATGTATTTTTAACATTTTCTAAACTTTTGTACATAAGATAGTTAAGAAATTGTTTTTAGTAAAGGGTGACGTTACCCTCACTTCGGTCAGAAATCTATGTTTCCTAAAAAGGGTTTCCATGAATATTATAACATTCACCTATAAGACATAAAAAAAATTATACCATTTTATTCCTTATACTAATATGATTAATGGAATATTATTTTCTTGTTCGAAACATAGATCTTTTCTACCATTTTTACCGTGAAAAGGGAATTTTCTTTTGACCTAGAACGACATATATTGATTTATACGTCATCATTTCATTGAAAATACCTATTGAATTATTAAAAATTATAATCTCTAAGAGAGTTTTTTTAAAATTAAATTTAAAGGAAAATATTTTTTCAAAGGGTATCCAAACTTGTTTTATATGTTTTCAGGGAAAACTATTTTGGAAATTTTTTTTAAGTCTTAATTACATGTTTTCAGTTATCATTCAAAAAATGGTTTTCAAAACATTTTCAAGAATCTTTTAAACTTTTCGAAAACGTAATTTCAAATCGTTTTCATGCATTAATTATTAGTTTACATCGTATTTTCAACTAAATGTTTTTCAACAAATTTTCATGAATTCATAAAAATTTACTATTGTTTTCAATGAAAATGGTTTATAAACAGTTCGGAAGAGTATTTTAAATGGTTTTAAGAAAAAAGGATTTCAAAAGGATTTGATGTATTATTTATAAAATATCAAATAAATTTCTATGAAAATTAATTTCAGAAGTTCTTTCGTATTAAAAAGAATTTTTTAAACAAGAATGAATATTTTCCCCAAAAAATATATATCATGTATATATCAAAAAAATCTATAAGATGGAATCTATTGACATTACTCATGCATTAAAAAGTAATGATCTAATGGTCCCATTCATAACCTTTATTGAAATGAGTTATTTTTAATGCCATTTTATTTATGAAACCCATTTCTCCCTTATGGGTAATATGTTTTTATATCCCGCTTCTCTTTCAGAGTTTAAATGCATTGGAAACCTCCTTCTATTAGTGGATTATTTTTATGATGAACTGATTGTGAAACCGACCTCTTTCTACATGTTATGATATGTTTACATGTTTATGATACCCATTTCATTTCACGGTTTATGATATGATTATTTTTGGTCGTTTTGTATATGTATTTATGATTTAAATATGTGAAGGGTGAGAACAATATCTCCCTCTAATGCATTGGGTAATGATTTAAATCTCTTGATATAATTATGGGATTTAAGTCGACGGACTTGATACACTACAAGAAGACGGCGAATCCTGATCTGTTTAATATAATGGGCTTCCACTGGGGATGGTGGTTGGTCCCGCACTATAGTTGTATTCATCATGATGATGGAGGATGGGGAAACATGAACAATTATTGTAATATTTGGAAAATATATCCCTTAAAAGGAATGAAATGGGACTAGGTATGGTGGTGTGTCCTTCAAGTGGGTGTTATTCCCATGAAGTTCCCTGATAATTTATATTAATATTTATTCACTTATAGGGAATGGTATCATAAGTTTATATATTGAATAATTCCATGTACTATTCATATGTACTGCTCTCATGGGATATTCTCATTATTTCATTATGATTCATATATTATGAACTACCAATTTTTATTCTATGATCTATGTTGTGATGTTTTTTTAGAGGGTATGGTATTCTATCTTCCTGATCATGTTCTCATACACCATATGATCAATTTATGCTTACATGTCTCCCTTGATTACCCTTATTCAGCATTTCAGCCCAATGATTTCTTATGTTTCCTTTATAAAGGTTATGAAGAAATATATTAGGTAGATGTACCGAAGTTTGATATCCTTACGGTATATGTTCAATATATTTCATGAGGATTGAATATTTTGTTTTTCAGTTTCCAAAGACACAAATTGATTGTGGCCCTCAGACACTTATTTTTTTTAAGATATGGAATATTCATATAAAATGTTTTAACATCCATATATGTCTAGTATGTCTCTCGCTATATATATATCTCATAAATGAAAAGATATTGAAATTATGTTATAAGAATATGGTATGAATATTCATATTTAAATTTGTAAATTGAGGTTAAAACATGTATACAGAGTTTTTAGTAATTATTAGAAACAAGCCACATCCGTGTAGTTTATGAGAAAATATAAATGTTTATTTAAATTGAAAAACCGAATCATTATTTACATGAAACAAAAAATAAACTAATATTATTTTTTATGATGACAATATTTATTTGAGGAAGCTATTTTTTGGCTAAAAATATATTATGGAGTGTACTTTAATATGTGTTAGATATTGGGATATTCTGTTTTATTAGGCTTACTTACTAGGAGACACTAAAAAGGAATACATACCAATCATGCATTCACGCATCAAATAAAAAATAATTGGGAAATATAAATATTATATGATTATAAAAATATAATGTATAAGTAATAAATAAGAATAATTTTGAATTACATTATGGTAAATAATGAGAAATTGTAACATGTAGGTGAAATAATTGTTCTGCAAGAAACCCTTACTTTATTTGTGAAAGTATTCTATACTTGCAGTTAATATCCAGGATAATTAAATTAGAATCTATAATAATTTAATTAATAAACTCTTGAACATGTATTATATTTCTTATAATTTTATTATGTTCATTAATTTCCATTTTTAGGATGTATAATTTTAATTTCACTATTTAGGAGTGTTCATTTTCGTGGTGTTCATGATTGGTTCACTTGTACACATATATGAAAGATCGTGTAAAATGGAAATATTTATCCATAATAGAAATTATATGTTATTAATTAACATAAAAAATAGTAAATGATCTAATATATAATTTTTTCATATATGACGATGAATTATTATATAACACGTTAATGATCACCTCTTATATTATTTTTTCATTTTGTTTTGATAATCATGCACATTTTTTGTTTAATTAATTAATATATTTTATATATAGTATTTAAAAATCATTAAATAAGCTTTTATAATAATTATATAGTATTTTATAAGCATACAATTTTTTATGTACATCCTTGAAGGTGTAATTAAAAATTGAAAACTAGTCATCCAAAAAGGTGGTAATTAAACACCTCACAAATGATGTTTTCATTTTAGAAAATGGGTAGGAGAATAAAATTTATGGTTTATATACCATTATCACAATAAAAGAAAATTATAAAAAAGTAAATAGAGTTATAATGACACTTTTATATAGGGATATGGGTAGATGATAATAAATAAAAACAAATTCAGAAGGAAATTATATGAAAAAGAAAAATGATTTTACCTCTTGAACTTCTTATCCTTGAGAACCTACTTAAAAAACATGTGAATGGTATAGTGGTGAGATCAAAAAGAAAAGGACTTGGTGAAGAAATGTTTTAGAGTAATTTGGAATAACATAAGAAATCTTTTAGGCTTAGTAGGTATGAGGAGAAGGGGTAGTGAGGGGTAGTAATTAAAGTGGGGGAGAGATGTGTTTTTTATTATTTTATTAATTAGTTTATTATTATAGCTCAAGAATATGAATTATTTTAATTACCATGACTAAAAATAGTAAATCCGGAAGGATATTATGAGATTATGGGATTAAATCATCCTTACATCATCCATGTCTGAATAATTCATGTATTTGTAAAATACCATTTACTATAGTATTTCATTATTAAACAAAAATTTGTTATTTTATAAAATTCGAATAAAATTAACCTATCCATTTTTTTGACATATATAATAAAAAGTGGAATCATTTTTATTATACTAATTTTCTAAATATTTTTATTTTTTTAAATAAAATCATCATTTTATCAAAAGTACAGAATTTTAATATTATAAATGACTATATAACACTATAAAATAGTAATTATGGTATCATAAAACTATAATATAATCAAAATAAAAAAAATATTAATTTTATAATATATTTAATGAAAATAATTTTTCTTTTACATTATAATTTGAAATATAAAATTATGAATAAATATTTTTTTTCACAAAAATACCAACACTTATATTATCATTTTAAAATCATTTTTTACTTATACTAATGTATGATCATATTATAATTTCATTTAAAATATACAAAAATTTTATTTATACATTTTTAGGAAAATTTAATATTTTATTTGTCATATTCTTATTCTAAATGGTCGTATTACTATTTGAATGGTCAAGTTACTATTACATTAGTATGTGTACCTTAATTTATAAAATACCTCTTATATCAGTATTTCTTATTTTAAAATGTTTTTTGTGTCATATACGTGGTTTTATGTGATTTATACAATATATCATAATTTTAAGAAGGGATGTTCGGTTGATAATATTTTGGTTAACTAGATTCTCCCCTCCTTCAGAAAATTGTGTGCTAAATATTTTTGAACTGCACTTCAAAAATAATAGTTTAATACATGAAAAATAAATTTTTGGAATCCGTCATTTTAAATTGGGATAATATAACATCCTTTTAATAAAAGTGGAAGATAAATTCATTGGTCACTTCAAAATTATTTATCTGAATGAGATAAAATTAGTGCAATGTGATAATACAAACATGGAATAAAATAAAAAAAATATTTTCTGATGGAAAATGATTTAGAACTTCATTATTGAAAAGTTTACCATCACAAAATAATAAATTTGTGAATAGTTGAAAAACCCTTGATTTCTCATACATCAATGTAAATAGATTTCTCTTTTTTCAAAATCATTTACCTAGAGTTGATATTTTCTTTTTCTATCCAATGTAGTACTTGGGAAAACTTACATGATTCTTTCCCATGTCATAATATCACCCTTTCGTTGTGCTTTTATCTATATCCACATAATTTCATAGATATGGATATATATATTGGGGGTATATTTATGTCTTCTGCACATTTATAAATCATAAGATCCACATTTCATTCTATCGGCCGTTAAATGTTTACTAAATAATCACTCATTAGTAAATGTAATCCAATATGATATATCATACAATAATCTAAATAAATAGTATCCTTAATCGATTCCATTTTCAGTAGTCATTAAAACTCATCCAAGCTAAATTTTTCGAAAATAAATGGAAAATAATTTAGAAGGAAGTTCCATAAATTTCCAAAAACAACATAACAAAAAATATCCCAAAATAAAAAATATATTAGAGAGAAAAAAATTACCTTTATCTACATAAAGCATTTATGAAGCATTCATGCTTCTAAGAGTGATAACACTTTTATTGAATATATTCCATAAATCCAGAACTCTAATAATTTTAGCATAACACAAAACATCCAATCAAAAACCACCTTCAAGGTTATGATTATTATCCTATAGAAATATATACATTATTATATACAAACAAAGAACATGTGTAGGGTTATCTTTTCTAAGTCAATTGTTTATAAGAATATAATGCTAATAAAGAATAATTTCTCTTGATAACTGGTGTTATTCATCACAGGATTTTAATTCTATAATGAATATGTAAGGGATTATAATCCATTTATATATCATGATACTTATAACTAGAATAACAAAAATAATTCATGAATCTAGAATAAAAAATACATTAATTTTTCATCTTTGACTACATTAACAACAAATTAATATCCTTGATCACTTTGTTTCTTCTGATCTACATTAACATGATGATTAGAAGATTCATTTTAGATGTTTCTCATCTCTTTATTATTGAATCATTGGACATAGTAACATTATTTCATTACCTTTAAATCACAATATTTTGGCCTTTATCTCTAAATTTTTATAAAATTCATATTACCTTCAAGAAGATGATGAGTTTATTCTTTCCAAAATTATCATATGTTACAAAAATCTATATTAATTTTCTTATCCTTATACATATTTTAATATTCCATCCTCTATTTATCTTTTTTACCTTCTGAACTATATGTTTTGGATAAGTCATTCTCTATCTAGATGGAACAAGATATTATATCCTCATTAGATATGAATATCTTGGATATCAATTCACTTTGTATAATTGGTTTATTCCCCTAAAAGAAATGGAAAATAATTTCATTTGGATTATTTATATAGTATGTGTTATGACTTCCAATCGTTGTAAATTCGGATTCATGATTAGCCACATTTTGAACCATATTTTTTAGTGTCAGGAATTCTTCCTCCTTATCCTCCTCATCTTATCTAGTAATTTTTAAATGGAAAGTTTCTATAAATAATTATATTCCACGTTTTTCAATTCTTTATTGTACTTAGTGTTTTGAATCAATTGTCACTAGTGATCCATATATCATCAGTGATGATAAACTACAATGATTACTTTATTCCTTCCATTATTTCCAAGAGTGTGAATGATATTCTCTAGGGAACATATCCATTTCTCAGCTATAAATGTATTTTTTTCACATTGAATGATAGATATTATGTATGCATGATATAGTCTAAAATCGTTACACCTGGTTCATGATCTGGCTATTCCATACGAGTATGGTTATTATTCATAACCATAGTCATTTTTTATAAAATTGATATAAGTGGTTCATCTCATGTTTTCGCTCTATCTCCAACATCATTTCCAAGAATATGATGTAAATCCATTTAAGGAATTCATGCATTCATATAGTTTAAAATTTGACTTCTAGATGACATTTATATGAAATGGAATATACTAGCTTAGCTTATGATATTTTAATACGAGTTTAACATTTAATGAATTACTAATTTTAAAATCATAAACATTTTAACCATGAGAATCTTCTCAAATTCAATTATAATATTATATTTCACTAATATATATTTTCCTATATATAGTTTCCAAAGTTCCTACTAGACATTCACTGATAAAAATTATAAAATTCCTAACTCGATAATCATAGTGCCTTTGTGTTACTTTATTTCATTGGTATTATGAGCAAGAGATAACATCCCATATGATGGAATATATTAGTAACATTCTAAAAATATTTACATATATATGTTTTATATTATAATTTCAAATGAAAAAACATATAAACTCTATTGGAAATTTCCACAAACTCTTAGATTATCCCCACAAGTAATTCATTATATACAAATTTACTTCCATTGAAAAAAACATCAGAAAGGGGTGAACTCAGATTTTTAGTAAGGTTAAAAATTATAGTAGAAGCTAGAAATATAAACATTATGGAAAGATAAATATCTTACATCACTTTTCATTCAAATATAATCATTAACATAATATATAAGGAATAAATGTTAGTCAAAAAAATTCTTTATAAAACATAACATTATAATATAATAAAATCAAATAAATTATAAAAGTAGAATAATAACATGGATTATCAATTACTAATAGCATAACACGGGAATAAAAAATATTTAACATCATAAGATTACAGTTAAATATTTTTTAAACCCAACATACACAAATGTGTAAAAACTCAGTCTAGTTTGTCCCATTAAACCTACTGATGCATCAAGGGGATATAGCGGGCCTCACCCATAATTAACTATGTCCAATGAATTCTTTGTTTGAAAGGTTTGGAAACCAATCAACATATAAATTCATATTAAAAAAATCATATTAAATTTTATTTACATTACCCAAATAATATACATAATCATAAAACATCCATAGTAAATTGGTAAATGGTATCAAGATTGTAGCTCCCCACAAATAATCATAAACCATTCAACAAAATATGTTATATTTTAAAAAACATCAGTCTCAATTATGAATAACATTCAATAGAGGGTGTTCCAATAGATAAAAATTATCTAATAAAATATTTGAGAAATACTTTTTTATAAGTACCTTTTTCTACTTTGTAAAGAAGAGTTCTATTGGACAATTATTTGAATTTTTCCAAATATAATATTGATAAAATATATATCACAGAAAATAAAATGTAATGAAATCATATTAGAATAATATTGAAAAAATATTTATACTAAAACATAGAAACTGATGTGAAAACATCTAAAAAAAGAGTATAAATAACATTATAAATGATCCACTTTACTGCGTTTTAAGGGAAAATAAAATTGTGTCTAACGGGCAGGGAAATTGCATAATATTATGAATGAAAATTAAATGAACAAAATTATTTTTGACGATAAAAATACTGATTTGTAAAAAATATTATGAATTTTATTTTAAAATGAGTAACAAATTAAGATGGTAACTTTAATTAGGATTTCTTATCTGGAAGAATTAAAATGAAAACCATAAAAAACACATATTTTCCCATTGAATAAAAAAGAATGTAGAACTGTAAATATGTTTGGAGAATTACCAATGAATTTAAGAATATTATATAATAATAATTAATAATTAAATTGGGGTAATGATATTGAATTCATTACTAAAATGAAAGAAATCTGGTTCAGGATGAAACCCTTACTTTATATCCAAATGTGTTATATAATATCATATAATATACTAGATAATGAAATTAGATTCATTAATAATTTAATTCATTACCAATTAAAAATGAAATTAATTTACTATAATTGTACTAATTTCATCTATTTCCATTTTTATAAGTAAAAAGATTCAATTTTTTCATTTAAGAATTTTCATTTAATTAATTGTATTGATTGGTTCATTCAATACATGTACGAATGATCATGTAAAATTAGAATAATTATCAAGAATTTAAATTTTAAATTATTTGTGAAATTAGAATTGATTAAATGTTATTATATATAATTTTGTATCCATATATGTGGATGATTCATTTAATAAATGTAAAAGTTAATTTTTAAGATTTCATTGTCATTAGTTTTGATCATCACACAATTGTGGTGTTTTATTAGTTACCATTTTTCATATATACAATTCCTAGAACAGTAAATATTTTTAAATAAATATATTATAGTATTTTTATTTTTAATTTTTTTTAATTTCCATCATTTAATGAGAAATTGAAAAATGAAATCTTTTCTTCCAAGAAGGTGGTATATCGGCACCTCACAGATGATGCTTACAATTTTAGAATTAATGGGGATGAGATGAGAGTTGATGGTTTAGACACCATTATAATAATATAATTATAGAATATAAAAGAAATTGGAGTTATTATTCCATCTTTTTATAGGGTGTTTAGGATAGGATAATAATGTAGAATAAAGAGAAAAGAAATTAAAGGAAAAGGATAGATGAGATTTCCTCAGTAACCTCATCTCATTGATAACATCATTAAGGAATATTAGAATTGTTTTTTTGTGACAACATAAATACCAAAATTTGTGGAAGAAGGTTTGGAGATTAATTGGTAATAATATAAGTAAGATTAATGTATTTGGAGGTGTGAGAAGAAGTGGTGGTGAGGGTGGTATTAATAGTGGAGGAGTGGGGTGTTTTTTGATTGTTTTATTCATTAGTTTTTTATTTTGACTCAAGAACATGAATAGTTTATCTTCCAAATAATAACTAAAGTAAAGTGATATGTAGAGATTGATATTATTTAATTACATAATATACACATATTCCATGACTAAATAATTATTGTATTTGTTAAAGATCATAAATAATAATATTTCACTATTCACCAAAAATTCATCCATTTTAGGAAAACCACTAAAAATCACCCTAACATTTTTTAATATGTATAATTCAAAATGGAACTCCATTTTATAAAAATAATTTTATATACTTTTTAAATTTAATGTTAAAATAAAATCCTCATCTACTTGAAAAATGTAAATTTTAATATCATAACTAATTTTATTACACATTAAAAAATTAAAGTATGTCTGGTAAAATTGTTTTATAATACTATAAAAAATTAATATTTACCTATCAATATATTTTATGAAAATAAATAAAATTTTAATTAATTATTTTAATTATAAAATTGAAAATAAACATTTGTGTTTCGCAAAAATACCGACACATTATTTATAATTAATAAAAAATTTATTTACATACACAAAGGTATAAATGTATCAAATGTCAATTTATAATACACCAAAATTTTATTTAAACTTTCATTTGTGAAGTTACTATTTAATTTTCCATAATATTATTAGAAATGGTCACATTAGTATTCCAATGGTCTAGTTACTATTCATTCGGTGTAAGTTTATTAGCATCTATAAATTCATCTTATATCAATTTTTCTGTAATTTTTTTGTTTGTATAGTGTTATCTATATTGGTTAATGTGATTTATACTATATAAAATAAATTAAGAAGATAAATTCCATTGAATAAATTTCTTTTGTTGCATGCCTTCCTTATATTCCTGACTAATAAACATATATTTATACTTTATATTCATACAAACCTTTTTATAGTGTATTATTAACATTAATTTATTTTTTACCTTGTCATATACAATTTTGTAACCAATTAATTTAACATCAGACGTTTTAATGATAAACTTCTCATAAGTCCTCAATAACATTGGTAAGATGACTATTGCCAAAGAGACTATCATTTAATCATATATATAATGGTAATATTAAATTAATTACCATATTTATTCCTAATTTATAATTTTTACACAATACATAAAATATATGTATTAAAAATGAACGATATTACAATCAATGGGATTGTAGGCCATACATACACATGATAATGTTTCCATTTGTTGATGATCTTGATGTAAAGAAGGTAATTGTAATTTTAATTTTCTAGAATGATATTTATTTAATATATTTATATTATTTTTTATTTACCAATAAATATACCAAACATAAGATGTGTTAGACAATAGTAATCACATCAGATAGTGAGGCATTACTTAATCATACACATGAACAATGTTATCATCTATTCAATAGATTGTAATGTTAAAAAGTAGATTATAATTTTATTGTACTGAATGAATAATATTTCATAAATATCATATATAAGTAAAAAACTAATCATTATTACCTTCCATGAAAACCAATAATGAAAAATAGATCACATCGCATCATGATGCGGTACTCTATTGTACACACGAGCGATGTTATAATGTTCTCTATGTAATGGATAGTAAGAAGTCATATGTGATATTATAATAAATGAGTATATTTTAATTAAAAAAATACTATATAAAAAATATATACATCATTATATACAACCTTTAGAAGTGGTGATGGAAAATAAATTACGTCAGTTTACGATACGGTAGCCATCTATACACACGATCAACATTTCTGTTTTCCAATTGATAGAAGTGGAGATAGATTTAAGTTATTTTATTAAAATAAAAGTATAAATATATATTTATGATATTGGGGTAATTTTATCAACATTATTTAATAATATTTTATGGAATTATAATAAGAAATAATACAAAAAGATCGGTTAAGATCAATATTTCATCTTCAGACAATATCTTTAGGTTTTAACCATATGACATTATATTATAGATTTATGATAAAAATAAAGAATCTATAATGAATTTATTGAATATATAATGGTCTTTGGGTAGGTAATGGAAAAAATAATGGGTATTTATGTTTATAAAAAAGTGGACGGGGGGGGGGTTATGTGGGGGGGAGTACAGTCATAGAATATTTAAAACTACAAAATTTCACAATAATTTTTCTCATTCCAAAGAGATAAAAAATGTCTCATATATAATATTTAGAATGTATAAATATGATAAATTAACATAAAATATATACTAAATATGTTTTTTGTTTTAAAACCATATTTTTTCAGTTTGACTATCTATATACTCATTTTTACCTTTACCACATTAATTGTTTTTTACTATTTTCACAATTCATTATGGCCAAAAATTAAGGTGAGAATATTAGATAATATTAATTATTTTTATTTAATTTATTTATTTAACATTGGATAATTTAAATAATATAGGTTTGAGAATTTAATTTAATGTTAAACATTCTGATATCTTGAAATAACAAGGTTATTAAGAATTACCTTTTTATAAGGAAATATGATCTCATATTAACTATACAGAAGATAATTATGTTCATATTAAATTAAATTTACTTTTATAGGAATACAATATATATATCCCATTTAAATAATTATTTATTATGGTTATTTAAATTATTTAAAAAGAATAAAAATTATTCCCATTAAAAAAATTTCAAGAAAAAATATTTTTGAAGCTTAAAAATACTATTTGACTATTTTTTTACTAAGTATGATTAAAATTTAATTAATATTTTATAATATAAACAAATAAATTTAATGTTAATTTGAAATTATATTCAAATAAACATGAGACATAATTTTTAAAAAAATTATAACATTTTAATAATTGCATTTATCAATATTTACTAAAAAAAGATATTTTGGGAAAATACAGAAATTCCAAAATATGTTAATATAAATATAATAGTTCAAAAAATATTTCATTTCATAATATATTTTTATATTATTTATGAAATGTTTGACTAAATAGTATTTCAAAAAAATTTAATTTTTTATAATTCACTTTTTTCAGTCAAATAGTTCATATTTTTTTCGAATCTGTAGGTAAATTTGGAATTTGTTTAATACTTTTGAAAAAAAAATATTATTTTAATAATTTAGTGACTCATATTCATACCCACCAATTTAACAACTAGTTTATAATTCTATACAATGTTATAATTCATTTTTATTTGGGGTTTCATGTTCTGCATGCTATCGAAGAAATTAAGTGTATTTAAAATTAAAAATATCATGATGTACTGGGGGTGCAATTATATTTAAAGCTATGTGTTTAATTTATATAATCTATCAAACATGATCTTAATACATTAAAATATTTGTGTTTTATTGAAATCATTCTAGATCATTTTTGGTACATGGAAGTGACATGGGGGGATAATACTTTATATTAATCATAGAAATGTTTATACTTCACTATTTTATTTGAGTTAAATTTTATTTTATGCTATTATAGATCTCGTATTGCCTTCTTAGATCTACATCACAACACATTGTTTTTTTAATAATGGTTGTAATATATTTTTTAGTCATGGGATATGGTTATATTTATTTTCAATGTCCATTTACTTTTATTATTTTCTGTAATATTTAAATCCATTTATTAATGTCTTGACCCACAAGTGTATAATGTGCGCATGTTGGTTTCTTTATTTTAACCAGGTGATCAAACTATTCATATGATGAAACCTTTTCAATGGGAATATCCAATGTTGGAAAAACAATTTTTTCTAAACTGTGGGGATTAAAAATTATCTTTTGGCTATGTCATTGAATGTTTCGAGTCCCTATGTCCTTAGACTGATAGATATTTTCATGTCATTCGTAGTGTTACCAAGAAATATTGAAATCATTCATTATAAGTGTTACTAGATTATGATGGATGCATTTTGTTTTCCCAAATACATCTGCAGTATAATATGACTTATGGTGGAGAGTTTATATTATCATAGAATACAATAGTGTATAAATTAGAGGGATATTTGAATATTTTGTAATAAAATATTGGTTTTTTGCAAAATTATTATTCAGAATTGAATTCCAATATTAAAAAGATCATAGATATTTTTTACACATGTTAATCTATTAGGATGCTGCCCTCATGCATAAGGATTAATTAAGAGGTGTTGGTCTCGATGTGCGGATATAAATTTACTATTTTTGGCCCATCAAACATCAACTAGAGAGGGTTTCACTATGATGGTTTTATAGAGGGTGAAATTTCACTAAAATAACACAATAACTCTACAATCCATGATCTATAGTTTTTTTTCATCCCTGGAGTATTTAATTATGACATGAACATCACGTTATACCATAATTTATCCATTGAGGTGATGTGCTATATTATTTCTTAGCTGGATTACCAAGAGGGGTGAATCAATGGATATTTATGCCATAACCAATGGTTTGCTTCATAAATTTTGTTTATAAAGAGTATTATCAAGATATCATTTGTGGTTTTCTATTTCAAGGGTTAATGAGTCTTATAAAAAGGGTATACTAAGTGGTTTTGGTATATATATGGGAAAATGAATTACACTGTGACCCTTTTTATTATTATAATAACCTTCCCCTTTGATTATGAATTTTTATGACACATCATGTCACATCATTGTAAGACAAATTCCAACTTTTAAAAATAAAAAGCATTTATGATGCTTTATATCGTCTTCATCTTCTTCTAAGAATAATATGGGACTCTAGAGGCATCATTGGACATCTGATCACCCTTTTCTTCTCTCATTTAGATATCAATTATCCCAAATGATATGGGGTTGAACAGGAGTTGTTTAAACATATATATTATAGAAAATCTTTATCATATTACACATGTGTTTCCTTTATTTATCATTATCTAATTAATTGAATTACCATCTAGGGTTTGTGTTAAATTTCATCAAGGGATATTGTTATCATATAAACAAGGTATGGATTTGGATAATGATATATTGAGGCTATTAAATGGGTTGTTATTTTTTTTCCTAACATTTCATTTTATTTAAGTAATATGGTGTATTTTTTTAGGGATTTTGTGAAATTACCATATAATTAAATATTTTTTAGGCATTGGTTCTTGTGTATTTTTATTGAAGGAGTTATAATAGCATCTATTATGCATTCTATCTATAATTTTTTGTTTCAATAAATTGATTATGCTTAATGATTTTTCAGTGATTTTACAATGATGGATTGATATTATTAATTAATAATAGTTTATTCATTATTACATTTATATAATTTTTTTACTTTAGATAGGTAATCAGATATATTTTTGGACACATACAAGATGTTATGAATAGAAAATAAGGACGATGAAAAAAATTTGGAGTTAGGTATTCCCACATAATACATAACAATATGAATGTATACATGTGACTTTCATGCATGTTCCTTGGGTTCAAATTTGTGGTATGAAAACACTATGAAGAGGGTTGGGCAAATCATTAATTGAGAAATGGGATTGGGTAGAAACATCTTAAAGTGTTATGTTTCTTTCATCATTATTATTTTATTATAGTATTTCACAAAATATTTGAGTAATAAGAAATTATTTCTACGGATATTTAATAGACCCAAGAGTGGTTTTGGAATTAGAGATAGTTAATGGATGGCCCTATAAGAGCCTTGAATGTTTTCAAAGGCTTCTTCTATTTGGGAATCCAGGTGTAGATGTCTAGACAAACATGAAAACATGTGAGTTTTTAAAAAAATTCTAAGAACATAGTAAAAGTATTTTCATACTGCATCAACGAGAAGAGTGGGATATGAAAATAAATCTAGAGGACTATAGTGTTTTTATAATGAGGTAACATTGTGGAATATCATTTATAATGACTGACTACACAAAAGAGTATTCTTACAAGATATCTGTGATAGTAATATAGTGTATTTGGATTCCCTGAGCAATGAGGTCCCAAGGGAATACAAATAAAATGTGAAATGAGATGGATAAGTATTTCGAAGCCTTAAGAGAATTTTGTAATTTTTTCTGTGTTATTCCTATAGTGGGATCACGAGGCTATTTGTTGGTCCTCAATTTGATATAGTGCATCTGAAGGGTTGAATGGGATCTAAAAATTTGATGAAATGCCTTTATGCATGTTAAGGTACTTGTTGTTTAGTGTATATAGAGTATATGTTGGAGTATTCATATGATATGAAATCCTATTTAATGATCTGGTTTAGATGATATTCTAAAATTCTTTGATTTTTATTGAAATTAAATGAATATTTTGGAAAAAATAACATGTTTAGAACATTATAATAAAAAAGGTTTCACAAATATTGTTGGAAAATATTCAGATCAATTTGATTAATTATATGATCTAGGGTCATGTTATCCCATGATGAGATGTTTTATATTGTGAAAACTTTTTATGCTTCTCATGTATAGTATTTTCTTTTTATAAATCATACAAAAGTGTACGTTTTTAGGTTTGATATATTTCAAAATATTTATATTTGACACATGAGATGGTTAATTAGTAATAAAAAATATTTCACATATCATAGGAGTCCTATGAATATATTTAATGACATCTACGATCAAAATCCCTATTATAGATATTGGGATGACTATGGAGTTTTTCATGGATACTCAGAGATGGTTCCATTGTAAGCGGTTTCATTAATTCGAGATAAAAATCACCATGTATTCCAATGTTCATAAACAATACCAAGGGTTTTTTCCTTATAGATAGTTTGAAAAGACTACTAGGGAAATTAATAGGTTCAATAATGCTAACTCATATTCTTTGTCTCTGGTTCATGTAATTATTACTAGAGCAAGATGTTTATTACCATGATGCTTGGAGCATATAATGTATTATTTTAGAAGTTATTTACATTGTTTTGAGTATATCACTTAATTTGTGACATAATATATGTGACCAATGTACTTTTATTTATTCAATATTTATCAATATCATGTTACATGACATAGTGGGGCCTATATTTGTGCTTCCTTCTACCTTTAAATGTGGATGCCTTTACAAATGCCCTGAAATGGAATTTATGAAAGGATTTAAATGTTGTAAACTTGAATTATTGTTTCAGAAATGAATTAAAACTATGTTATTATATTTTTACAAATAGAGTTATTTAAATTTGAAAATATTTTTCAAATAATAGTTTAATGAATTTGGATGGGAAAATGGAAAATATTTTTTTAATACATAGAATGTGTTGTTTTATAAAATTAGGTTTTTATATTACTATTCCTTGTTTTGATATAATTATTTTTAACAATTTCGTTTCAATAACATTTGAAAATTGGAAACCACTTGTGACATTTGAAATGAAATTTTTTTTATGGAGTGGTAATTCAATGATTTTGAAATGGGTTTTAAAAATTATGATTTGGTAAAATGGAGATTTATATCCAGAAAATATTTTCATTATTTTTTTAATTTTAAAAAAATTAATAAACGATATTTAACATAGATTTTACATGTTTTTCATTTAATTTTGTAACATATTATATTATATTTTTATTTCATTATTGTATATTTGAATATAAATTTTATGTTATAATATTAATGTCTTTTCATATATACGGGATGTAGTGACCTATTTGGATTTATAGTTCACTGCAATATTTTATTTATCATGGTCTATTTTTATTTAATTATATCATAATAAGACTTCCAAGGGATCTATTTACCTATGTTAATGACTCAGGGTCATGAAGAGTCATTCTAGATTGGTTTGGGGTTCTACCTTTTGTTTTGAATGAATATCAACCAATTTGGCCTATTGAAAACTATTCATCGATATTAGTTGTATCATCTAAAACTATATATTTTTTCCCCATACATTTTCTTATTATATTTTATTTTATTCTTAACTCTTTTTTATATTATATTTATCTTTTCCTACATTGTTATATTTTTCAATTATGTTTTAATATTTCCCCGGGTTTGATCCAAGATACCCAAACACTAGTTTCCTAACTATAAGTATTGGGAATTCCCTTTCAGGATATTTGTGTGATTAACTCTGATTAAAATATAATGCAACATACAACCCAGTCATCTACACAACATTATGTGAATTCTTTATACCCCATGGTTAGAAACCATTTCCTGGTTATCACAAATAATACCTTGGGAGTTATTTATCTTTCTCAATGAAATTTATAAATATGGGAAAGAAGAAAAGTATAAATCACTAATATATAAGTGTAACATAAAATCCAATCGAAAATATATAGTTAATCCATAAATGAAACAATAATTGTGGTTAATAAATATAATCTTTAATAATAAAATATAATGGGGGAAACTATTGATATAAGGATCACAACCAAAAAAGAAATTGTAAACCTCAACTACAAGAATCTGCATGACCCATGGTTCCCTACAAAATCAGCATCACTCTAATAAGTCCAAGTACAATGAATCATGAATAGATTAAAACTAGAATTTCATACTATTTTCAGGAAAATAATATACCTATAAGTCACCACCAATTAATTCAATGTTGTTCATCATTTATTACATCCTAAATTGTTTTTTTGAAATACAATAGAAAAATATAGATATTTTCAAATCCATTTAAAAGGGAAAAAAATAGAATAATAGAATTATGTTAAAACACTTTTATTAATCATTATTAAATTAATTTAAACATTTGAAAACACCTTTCTTCGATTTATTCCACCTTTGACAGAATCTCATTTTTTCTAGTTTCACATGAAAATTATTTTATAAATACCATTTAAAAATATATATTTACAAAACTAAAAACCGACCTCCAATTATAAATTTTTTTTCACAATAATATATAAAAAATATACATTTTAGAAACAATTCATGGACACATAATCCCCTGTTTTTATAAATCCATAAATTTACATGTTTAACAAGAACAAAAGTTTCCACTTTCACCTCAAAATAGTCCTAAATGGAGTTGGAATGAAATTTTATTATAGAGAACTCATTTTAAAATTATAATAAAATAGTGTGAGGGAAAAATTAAACCATACATAAACTTCCATAATTTTAAAATGTTACAAAAATATATTATCTAAAAATTAGTAAAAACATAGTCATAAATAAATAATGAATAACACAATTAAGAATCACTTTGACATGTAACAAGATAAGGAGAAAAATATGTAAATTTAATTACATATGTTCAAAAAAATATTTTAAAAAAGGAACACGATAAATTTAAAGTAATGATAAAATCCCCTAAAATGGTTCTAATAATGTTCCTTGAATCATGGGAATCATCTTATGGCTATAGTTGTAATGATTTTAATGGGTGACTATAGACCTAGGTAGATACTATTAACCCTATAAAAATCCTTGGTAGTCCCATTGAACAATTTTGGGAATAAATTTACTTGGGTCTCATTCACCACTATAGGAATGAAAATGTAGTGTGAGCTCAATGTCTCATTACCACTTTTAGTCATTTTATCTTGATTTGGAAGGAGATTAATCCTATAATAACTCAGTCTTTCTGAAAACATATACACTCCATCTTATCATGGTTTTTGTTTAATTACATATAGTGTACCCCCAGTATCCTTACATACACATGGTCCCATGTGAGTGGCCCATCCACATGAATAAATTGGTAAAGAAACTATTGAATTCCCCCAACAGAAAACACATCTTATTTTGAGAATACTTTTTTCATCACATACACACACCTTAGGAAACATCCCAAGAGTTCACCAATCATAACCACTACTCTATTCCAATAACTCGTAACTATAGAGCTCTAATAATATAGAGACCTAAAAATAATGGTACACATTGTTGACATGGATAGTATATTTTTTCTGTTCACATTTTTTCAATATATGGTGTTTCAGTCACCCCTCCCCCTTTGGAGCCCAAAATCATAATTGCGGACCCTATATCTCAACCTAGTTGTGGGACCACACATAAGGCTAGGTTTAACCTCTATGAAAACTGTAACAATTGGACTCATAATTAGTATGAAAACCCCTCCATTACATTGTCATCATGTCCTAGATCATGATTTACTAATATTTTCCCCACAAACAAATGGTCCCCTCCATTGGCCACCCCAGATTCCAGAATGGGTCATCAAACAAATGATTGTATCCACAGGCCAGTACATGTTCTTTATAATGTTTGTTTTCCTCATTCACACACACTACTGTAAAAACCCATGAGGACACCCATATTAACCACTACTCGTAACAAATAACATGTAACTCTATAGTTTTACTCTAGTAGGATCAAAATAATAAAGGTTCACCTTTCTTATAATGGTCATAATTTGTATCGTTTTAATGCATTTTCGTTATGGGGTGTTTCAACACCCTCATTGGCCCAATATCAATATTAGGGGTTTACCACATACAAGTCAACTAATCTATTACATGTAATCTACTGAATATTCAAATGGGAGTGAGCACAAATAAATCATTTGAAGAAACATTCAACTCACTTTCTAGACACTCATATAAATCATCCCCAACCATAAATATTCTTGGATAACATATAAATATGCGTCAATATAAAACATACCCTCATGGGACCAAAATCCATCATGGAATTAAAAAACACATGTGGCATAAGAGGGATTAAAACATTAAATAAAAAACACTTCACCATAATATAATAAATGAGATTATTTTTTTAATAAACAATTGGAATACTAGTGAAATTTTTCTATATTCAAATCCAATATATTTACATTATTGATAATAAATATTATTATAAAAATATTTAAAACCCAATTTGGATCTCACACATCTCATTAATCCATCTTTTAAATGTTCTAGTTCCCCCAATGTGTTTTAAAAAAACATTCAAATCTATCAACAAAAACCATCAAAATCAATGAACCTGTTTTGATTTCTAAAAAATAATTATACACATAAAAACAATATTTAAAAATAAATTATTGCAAAAAAATCATACTAAAAACCATAAATTTGTTTTTGTCAACTACTTTTAAAACCAAATGATTAATAAAAAAAATTATATTATATTTTTAGAATATGTTCCATTGAATCCCAATCAATTACAAGGGATAAACATACATTAAAAAACAATGGACCCATGTTGTATATAAATATATACATTATTTTATTTATAAGTAATTATACATTAATCAACCATTTAATGGAATGAAATAATGAGAAAAAACCGAAACACCTATCTTGGTTCAAGGATAAAGAAGAAATATGTCATAACCTATTATGGAGAACTCTCATAGAGGACTCCTAGGTCCAATGAATTCTACATCACCATTAACACCAAAGAGTCAAAAATCCATACAAATTAATCCTAACAATAAAATACTTATATTATATAGGATTGGTATAAGTGTAATTCCAGAAGAAATAGGGAGAAATGAGGAGTATAAAATAATAACAGAGGACAATAAGAGAAGGATCCCACCTAAATAAAAGGATGTTACCAAAAACTTTTATGGATGATCGGATGAGACACCCATGGGAGAGGCGCCTATTATCTTCTAAAAAGAATAAGAAATAAAGTATGCCAGAATATTAAAATAGATTGAGGAAAATGATAATTTCATCATTTAATGAACTTAGGAATGTTGCATGGTTTGAAAAACCATGCACCAACACTATAAATATCCCTAAAAACCAATCCCCTTGAATGAATATACTAGGAATCTAAAACGTTTGGAAAAATATTTTTTAACCATGAAAAATGTCATTTTCAAATTATTTAGCTGATTCAGATCCAGTTTCAAAATCTAATAAATTATTCCCTACCACTTTAAGACCAAAAGGGATCTACTTTGATTCACCAAAAACATGAATGGTATTAATGAATATATATAGTTCCCAAGTGACCCATATTATTGATGATAAAAAACTACACATAAGGGTTTTTGTGCGAAATTTACGGGACTTCACTTAGTTTACGTTGTACAGTGTTCTAGAAATAACACCACAATATCCCTGATTTTCCCTAAAACACCAAGAAACATAATATTAACAAAAAATTTAAAATATCTTAAAAGAAACATTATAGTTACATGGTGGTTTTAAAAATCTCCCAACTATGTCAATTTCTACCCCTATAATAACTTATCTCTGTATAGAGGACCAATATATAAAAATTATGAAAACAATACCTATATTAATAAATAAGACTTATAACATCCATTGAATCCTCAAAAAACACAGACATCCAATAGTTTAATTTCCCTCAAAACAAATAAATAGATTCTTTAAGAAGGTAGTGACCTAGTATACATATACACAAAATTTAAATATGATCTAAAATGAAATACCAACTAAAAACCATATTTCCAAAAAAAATATTTAATCACCCAATAAACACAAATACCAAAATTAGAACATTAAAATAAATAAAATAACCAATAAAACATTAATGTACAACAACACATGTTTTTAATCCAGAAGAGAACAATAGTTCATTACATATTGTCAAAAGCGGAAGATAGGTTTTCTGAAATCCAAATACATATACTATCATACAATTAAGATTATTATGGAATATCAAAATGGTTGTATCCAATATAAAATATGAATTATAAATAAAATCTTATATATTCATGATAACACCCATGGTTTTTTTCGGTTCTAAACAAACAAGAAAAAAAATCCGTTAGTCTAAACCATGAAATGGAAATCATGGGAATCGATAAGTAATGATGTATGAAGATTATCAGAAAGAAACACCACTAATATTGAATGAACAAAGAAAACTCCATGAAAATTTTTCCATAACATAAAACATCTCTAAACTCAAAAATCATAAATCTAAAAAATTGGTTTTCACTTAAATAGTAAAAACCAAAGACCCAGATGATAAAACAACCAGGAAAAAATCAAAACATCTTCAATATTCCCTTGATTAATCAATAACATATTCCTACAATTCATCACCAAGAATCACATGAGGGATAAATCAATACAAATTTAAGAGTTCCAAAATAAATTAGGGGAAAAATTCCAAGTCATTATTTTATAAAACATGAACAACCCCTTTGAAAGATATTAATTTTATAAAGATAGGTCCCATAAAAAAGAGTCCTAAATTTTATTTTGAAAACCTAGATAGAAATGAATGGGGGGTCCTTCATTCACTAAAATTTATAGGTAAAATATTTTACACATTTAAAACTACCCACTCCTGGAATAAATTTTAAGGGACATTCAATACTTTAATATAAAATTATATTAGTTTTTAAAAAATATAGTGTTCGTTTTATTATAGAATAAACCTCTCATAAAAATAAATAACATATTTAAAAATGAAATAAACCATATGAAAATAAATTATAAAACAAAGATCATTTAACCAATGTAAATTTTTAATACTTAAATCACATTTTTAATGAAATAATTTTTTCACACACAAAATCATTTTGACATCACATAATAAATCATATAAAAAACCACACATAAAGAATAAAATGAAACCCATTACAATGATGTCCACATTTAATATGAAACACCTTGAACTATTTCCCATTTCCCTAAAATTCTATTTATCCCAAAATTCATTGGTTCTAAATAATAAAAAAATTGAGGACCCAAATCCATTCTCAACATTGACACGTTATTGTTGACCACATTCCAATCACGAATTAGATCCTACCATGTATCTAAATTATAAATATTAATTATTTTTTCTTTTTATGGCCTATTAGAAAGAATCATGCCTTTATCCCAATTTTAAAATCCTTTATTATCAAATAATATGACCACCTAAGATAATAAAACAATGATAATAAGGATAAAAACCACATTTTTTTGTATAAAAAATAACATGACAACATCATTGAGTAAAAATCTACAATAAAAAAAATATCAAATACACCAGAAAAATAGTTACTCCAGTTGAGATTAATCTCTTGAAACTCTACCCAAATCTACATCAAGATCATTAAATTCCTTATCTCCACACTACCAACACCCTAAATAAAAATATTAGTTCAAAAACCTAGTTCCACTAAGATAATGTTTTTCAATTAATTATGTTAGAACGTATTGAGTCCCATGTGATACATTTTATAACATGGTCTTGGGGTGAATTTAAGGAATTATTTATGTTAATGATTTAATATATACTTCTAATTCACATTTTTTTATTCGGGGTCAATTATTGTGAGGGTCATGAAGGTTATATGTTAGTTATTTCATGTGTTTTATATTTGATATATGAAATTTTTTTTCCATGCTTACCTTCATTTTATGATTTATAGAAGTCCATGGTATATTTTAGGTGACATGTTTGATTGAAACCCCTAGAATTGATTATGGTTCAACTAGGGAATGTTTCATGGCTACTCAAATATGGTTAGAACAAAAGTTTAATTAGGCCTTTGAGAAATAGATACTCTATGTTTCATGTGGTTGTGAAACATATCCACATGCACAAATTTAATGTGAGTTTGCGAATACTAGCTGGAATGTTGATTTGTTTTGTATAATTGGCCTAGGTTCCAAACCTTTATTTCATGTATTTTTTTTCAAAGCCATATGATTATTACCAAGACACTAGTATTTGATTTGATATCATTTTATGTTATTTCTCCATTGTTTTTATTGTATCCACAAATTAGATTTTTATTTCTGGAAACATATGTATTATTTTGTTATTAATTTGTCCTTATAATGTGACCTAACATAGTTGAACATGTTTCTGTACTTCCATCCTTATTAACTCATTGAATTATCATTAAATATTTTGAAAATATATTTATGAATGTTTTTTAACTTGATTACTCGACATTTTATTTCTTGTTGCTACTAAAATATTATTATTTATTATTGACCATTATCACCTTGCCTTGACATTCGTGATTATGATTAAAAATAATTTTTTTTAAAAATTTGGGATTTATAATTATTAGATATAAAAAATTATTCATTTAAAATAATATTTAATGTTTTTTTTTGAAAAACAAAATTTTTTCTAAATCACGGTTTAGTCACGATTTTCACACATAATGTAAATTTTTTTTAAAAAATATAAACATTGAATGTATAAATTAAAATCAATTATGAAATCAGAATATCCTAATTATCTTATGGAGACACTTTGGATTTTTTTTAAAAAAATCATTTTTGAATGAATAGTGAATAATAATGAATTTTGAATTAAAGTTTCTATTTTGTTAAAATAATTAATAAAGACAAATTACATTTTTTAATTGGTTTTAATGTATAATTAGTTTCAAATTTAGGTCAATTAAAAAAAATTTAGGACATCACAACCATTCCCATTATGAATTTTTATATAAAAATTTAGAAATTTTTTACCATTTTCCTTTAAATACCCACATTTTAATTGTGTCTATGAGATTGATTTTAAGTTAAATTTTCCAAATATTTGAATTTAATTTGAAACATTGATTATATAGTTGTAATAATCATAATTTAATATTTATAAGATGAAAAAAATATTTTTTAAAAAATTATAATAATAAAACCAATAAAATTTAATTACTTCAGTTATGGTAAAAATAGGCTTTCTAGTTAGTTAAACTAAAAATAAAATGGTCAATTTGATGAAAATGATTCTCTAAAATAAATTTTATGTAATTATTTCTACATTTTATCCTCTATTATAGATAATTACTCATTTTTTGTCTATATTCATGATAAAAATGTTTATATTATTAAACCCATTAAAATAATTACATGTTTACAACTAACCTAAAAACTAAAAGACCACCTAGTATACTATCTTCGTTAAAAATTCAAACCCATTTTGTTCTTCCAAGACCATAAAAACCTAAATAATAAAATTTTGTAAACTCTAATAAAATATAATTGTTTTGGAATAATTATAATGTAGATTGTCTTTAGTGAAAACATATGGAAGATACCCAAAGAAGAGGTAACATTCATTAATAAGAGTTTTCATTTTAGTTCTTCCTACACCACCTTTAGATAAATATTAAGTCGTTATGATTTTATAAAATCATTTAATTCCATATAAATAATTTTTTATGTTTATTTCATGTATTATTACCTCCTCCACCTCCATCAAATGGGTTTCAAAATCGTAATTAGTGTATACGATGAGATACTGCCTCTTAAATTGATGTCACTCATTTTCCATTACAACATTTCATGGATGAGTATTATGATAGATATAAAGTATATATATTATATTTATAACTTCATTATAACATTTTAGTTATTATATTATATATATATCTTTATACATTCCATTTTTTATGGGATACAATAACACTGTTCTTATATACAATGAACTTCCACTTCATGAAGCGATGTGACTCGTCATTCAATAACTATATACATGGACGGTGATAAGGCAATGTTAATGATTAAATTTATATAAATGAAAATAGAATTATATTCATGTCAAATATACCATTTTTTCAATATAATATATTATTATTATTCTTACCTTTTCACTCACTTAGATATGGTATCATTGTTCTTATATGTATGGATTGTAGTATTCATGGAGCAATGTGACTCTAATATCATCTCCACATCATGATGGAGATATATATATAATTTTATATAATTTTATTATCTAAATTATTATCATTCTATAAATACAACATATTTCTTACCTCTTTTCAATAATGATAATTGAAAAATAAAAATGCTACCCTAAAATACAGAAGACTCACCGGCTCCATCATCGTATGATATGTCATCTTTCAGGACTATACTAAATGATTAGTTTTAAAATATTAATTTCAATTTAAATATTATTTTTATCTCATGATTATTGTTTTGGATATTATGGATATATATAATATGAAAAATAAATGTAACAGTCATGACAAAATGTAATTGAAGAAACATGACAATTTAAATCTAAAAAAATGAAAAAAATAAATGATTATTACAAAATACATGATAATATGTTATAAAAGGATCGAATATAATAATATAAGTATTATTATTATTATATTAAATGTTAATTACATTTTTAAGGAAAATATAGAGGTTAAAAAATACTCTCCAAAAAGGAATCATGGTTTATGAGATTTCATTAATAAGTTTTTTTCATTGGGTAAAATTGATACTTCATTGATTATGTCTTGATAATATTATGTGTTTAATGAAATTTAATTATATTTAATTTTATCTCAACATGTTTTTTATAGATATATATTGATACACATGATCTATTTGTTGATTAATTCTCAATTTATCACTATGATCATTTTAAAAGTTTATTTAAAAATATCACTCGAACTGAGAATGTTTATTATTGAATTTAAATTTAAAAAAAAATAATTTTAACATCTCATAATAAAAAAATTTAATTATATTCTAAAATAGTTAATCAAGGTATTTTAATTTAATATTATAAATTATATACTATTTTCAACATAAAATGTTTGAGAAACTATTTCCAGAAAATCAGGCTTTATTTCACTTTTCGGTTGGAAATCTGTTTTCCATCAAAAATATTGATCTCTAAAATTGATTTCAATAATTATATATAATATTTTACGAAGGATTTATTAAATAAAATTTTTCTCAATTTTATATTTTAAAAACATATTTAATGGAATATTCACATCATTTTCAAAATAATTTCTATTTGGATTTTATAAACAATTTGAAAGTAGTTGATTCTTTCATATAATTGGATTTCTTATAATATCAAGACTTTATGGCCAATAAAATGTATAAATGATTAATTTATAATTTAAAAATATCATTTTAAAAAATTAGTTTCAAAATTAATTGTGAACATTTAGTTTACAAAATAAATTTTCAATATGAAAGCGATATTTATCTTCTAAATAAGATAAAATATATTTTATTGTCATTTATATTCATATATGGGTATAAAAATTTATTCTAACACCAATAGGTAAATGATGTATTGATGTTATCATTATTCATTCAAACATTGTTTAAAATAATTTTTAACATGGAAATTATTTAAATTCACTTCCAAATAGAATTGTTGTTTCCATTAACAATCCATTAAATTATTCCTATTCCTTTTATAATTGGATATTAAATTTCTATTAAAAATCCAAACTAATTATAATGAATTTTATTATTATTTAATCTATATCTCATTTCAACATATTGTATTTTACTTGTAATGTTATCTATTGACTAAGAAAAATTTATAATACTTATTCATTCATTAATATGTATAATTAATGATCAATGATATTGTTCATGAAATAAATTGGCAATTATATATATAAGAAATGGTTTGGAAATGAAAGATATGTGTGGGGACCAATAACAGATATCCCCTTAATGAATTGATATTCTCATGAGAATAATTAATTATTAAAATAAAATGGGTTTTTACCCAGTAGAATTAATCATTCTTAATGATAGATATTGATGGTTAAGGTATCACGATATAGGGAAAAATGACAAAAAATATTTAACAATTTCATTCAATATGAATTTAGTTATTATTATCTAACATATTTTTACTATGATATTATTTATAGATTAATTTCATTTTATGTTTATTAATTTAATGGTGATATTTTTATGTTAATTAAAATTTTAAATTGATTATGAATTTTCTAATTATGATTGTCATGTTATTTATTAAATGGAATTTGTTTTATGTTATTTAAATATATTTATTGATTATTCTTCTAAATATTTTGAAATGGAATTACTAGTTTGCTTTTTAAATTTAAATTTAAATTTTTATCATTTATTCATTTTATATTACTATATACATAAAACTTACTAAGCATTTGATATGACCATTAATTAATTTCATTTCTTTTTAATCCAAGAAATGCATTATGTTAAATATACATGTATATATTAGAGGTAATAATGTTATTCTAAAAAAATTATTGTAATTTTGTTTTCAAATGTAATATGGTAATCATTTTTGTATCTATTCTATAAAGACTAATAAATTATTTTTTATATATGATTTGATTCATTGTATCTTATTGAATTGTGATAATGTAGACACTGAATCCGAGCTATGGGGGTTGGGGTTGCTACTGTCTAAAACAAATGGAGGTAATGTAAAAAACAGTGGAACCATATAATGGAAAACATATATTTGAGAACACAAACCAATAAAAATATTGATGAAATGCATATAAAGATATCATAATGTTTAGGATTAGTAGATATTATGTGATTATTCAAATAAATACATCCTTGTATAGATACTACAGATTTAGGTGGTCCAAGAATAGAGGAACATAAGGGTAATAAAAATAAAAATGGTGCATTGGTCTTCACTCTATCTTCACCTTGTGCATGAAAATGGGCCTTATAATAATCCTTGTTTTATCGTCCTTGGTGATATACTTAGAAAAATAACATTTTCATTAAAAACAATTATGATGGATTTTAAAATGATGATATCCCCCAAGGAACAATATTTAAGATTATTAGATTATTTATGAATAATTTTTTAATTTATGTAAATAATTTAACTAGTTTTTTTATTATACCATATGTTTCAAAAAGATTTGATCTAATCTAGTGTATGAAATTATTTTGAGAAAATTTCTATAATATGTATTGGGAACCACATCAATTCAAAAAATAAAAATAGTAATAATGATCATTTCATTGATAAGATAATGAAAATGTTTTGAAGTTAACTGGTCTCCAAAATATTCTCATCATATTAGTACATAATCTCATTATATATATATATAGTATTAATTATCTATGTGTTATATATTTTAATGTAAAAAATGGAAAGAGAGAATGGTAGAGAAAATTATGAAAAAAGCGAATAAGTGAATGAATTATTTTCACAAATTTGATATTTTTGGAAGGAAACACCGTAGTACATTCTTAAAACAAAAATGTGGTTGATTCAAGTTTGGAAAAATAATTCTTCCATGATCATCATTTCAATTGAAATAAATATGTTTCCAATGTTCAATGATTCAACTATAAGTATATGGGGAACTATACAAATTAATTCACAAAGTGTCAAATAAATTTACCCCAAATGTAGCTAATGGATCATAGTCAGGATTATTATATTACAATATATGAAGATGAATGATTAATGTGATTGGGTCTGGATTATATAAATATTCCATTTGATAATTTTATCAATGATTTTCACATTATAATTATTATAGAATGTATAAGGATTCTACTGTAGTACTTTTTATTTAAGTATTTGAATGCATATGTCAAATGGTTCGAATAAACTAGAAAAATTATCTCCTGGAAAGTTAAACTTATTAAGTAACACATGATATAGAAAAAGATAAACCATAACATATTCATGATGTAACGATAATGGTGTTTAGATAAATAGATGACTATTGAGGATAAATTAAACTATATAGTACTAACCAATATGAGTATGGATAATGATTTTTTGATAAAGTGATTTATGCAATCACTGGTGGAGTTGAAAAAATCTTTTTATTTGTGGAATATATCAAATAATCTATGTTTCACATAATGAAAAAGGAATAATGCATTTTTCTAGTAAATTTTATTTTTAATTATTTTAATTAAAATGTTTGAAGAGGATATATGATTAAGGTATTGACATGTTTGGTTTGTGACGATTAATAGACGCTTCATGATATTAATATTTTCTTTTTATAAATTAATTAACCTTATTTATAAATTTTTCGATATTAATATGTTTTTAATACCAAAAGGATAACCATATACTAAGATTCACATATATAGGATTTGTTTTATAATGTAGGTTTTATTATAATAACTAGAGATCAAAGGAATGAGTTATTGTTTTATTATGGATATTTTGGTCTGATAAATGTGAATTTCAGTACATTTGGTTTGAAAATTTAATTATTAGAAATTCTTGTATAATAGTAAGAGTTTAAGTGGAAAATGATCAATGAATTATTAAAATAGGATTTTTTTCTATGAATTAAGGATATAAAATATAATTATATTTTGACATGTTCTTTGTCTAGATAGAAAAATGGATTTCCATAACATCTGGAAAATGATATTGAAATAAAATGTTATCATTTTATCAATATTATTTTAGGTATTAATGATCTTTTAATTCCTATTTGGTTTATGGATTTTTGGTTTTTAATAATCTATAGATCACACACATTCTTATGATCAATATTATCTATCACGCTCTACCCGTATTTGGGATTTTTTCTCTTCTATGTCTATGTTTAAACATCCCACATTTATTCTCCTATTTGGTAAAAACTATATGGTTATTATATATGTATTTATCTTATACCAATACCTTCATCATGGGGATTTATTATTAACTATTATCATGATATGGTATTCCTTGAAGGTTAATTTCAAATGTATACCAGTTGATTATGGAGATTAGGATTATACTATAAGGAAAAAATTTATTTACGGGGGTAGAATGAATCATCGCCAAATTATAAAATATAAGCATAATATTATATAACATGAATGTAATGAAACAAAAATTATATAATGGAATTTAACATCCTAAAAAATTTAGATATTTATATTTTTTAAATAATCCAATCACTTTGATAATTTTTATTTCGTGCAACTCTAAGTATAAATCAAACAAGATAATCTATATAAATATTTTTATTAGAAAATTAACATTATAAAATATGTTTTAAATTAATGGGTATTAATAGGAAAACAATACACCAAATTTTTTGGTTATATATTTATTTGAAATATAATAATATTCATTTAAATGAAAAACAAACGTTTTGTGAAAAAACAATATTTTTTCTAAAAGGAGGATTAATCATTATTTGGGAAAAAAATATAAAACTAATTTTTAAATTTCTCCAAAATATTATTTGATAATTTTTTTTAAATTATCTTATCAAAATTATCTTATGGTGAGATTTTGGATCTTTCTTAAATGTTTAATTTTTTGATGCATAGTGAAAAATACTGAATTTCAATAGAAAACTGCCTTTTCCATCAATGAATTATTAATATAAAATAATATTATTTACTTTTTTAATGTAAAATTTGATATATTTTATATCAGTTAATCCAATTTATTTATTTTTAATCATTTTCATAAAAAAATTTGATGAAGAATGCTTTTAAACATTTGAACATTTCTCATTGAAAAACCTGTTATCTCACTGTGTCTGTGGGATTAATTTTAAATATAAATTTTACACTTATGTGAATTGAGTTTGAATAAATAAATCCTATTTATGGAATCATAATAGTTTATAACTTATAATAATTGAAACCTAATTTTTACACCAAATTAATAGTAAAACAGAAAAAACAATTACAACGTTAATGGAAAAATGAGTTTACCAGTGGTAAAAAATTATAAGGATTAAAATAAAAAAAGTTATTGAATGAAATATATTTTTTAAAATTATTTATACCTTATATCATCATGTTTTTATAATGAAACATTTTATAGGATGATTTTGTGATATAATCAAGGATATGATTGAATCGTTTCAAAAAAACACAAGTGTTCCACTCTCAACATTTATAAAAGGCCACCCTCTATAATCTCTTATTAAAACCTTCACAAACAACTGGTTCATACAATACCTTCTAAAATAACAACACAAAATACCTATTATCTTCCCTTAATCCTTATTTTGGAAATAAATCTCACGTCATAATGATTTAGTGCTAACCTAAAAAAATACTCGATGAAGTGACAATTTTTTTAATTAGCATTTTTATTAAATTTGTTTCCCCATAGTAATAAATTATTTTTTAAACCATTATACCAGAAAAAATTAAAATAATAAATATAATTATATTTTTTTTAGGTTACTTTAATGGCCTATAACAACTTCTACTTCCGTTATATGGTTCATAAAATTATCATTCACATTTTCAATGGACAATTTCCCCACAAACTGGTAGTGTTCATTTTTCAATTTCCAAATATCTTGATTGGGTATGATAATTTATATAAATTATATATTTTACAATAAAGAAAATCATATATTGTTTTTATATCATATATCTACTTATTCCATTCCATTATATAGGGGATTTGATAATGTAGCATGTGTGTGTGGTGGACTACTCCCTCACAAATCAATGTGATTGGTATTTAATTAAGTCTATATATAGATGGTGGTAAGGATATATTTAAGTATTATATATGATATATATGAAACAATAATGATATTAATGAAATATCTATCAATATTTATTGATATTTAATCATATTCTTTTATACCATTTCACTCAATTATGGATGCTATTATAAATCGCGTGTGTGGGGACTACGACATTTCACGAAGAAATGTGACTAGTTTATTATTATCACAACCCATAGAAGATAGAGATAAGTATATATTATGGTATTTATGATATTATAAAAGTTATGTAATGATAAAAAATTATATACCTCTTTTCCATAATTATCATTGATAAAAAGAAACGTTACATACATGTACATACATCATATGGTCTCTGTGATCATAATGAAGTAAATTTATCTTATAATACTATCATGATTAATATTAAAAATAAAATTAATGTGTAAATAATATAATTATTCCAGGATTAATATTATATATATGATTAATCTATATAATATGGACAAGAAATAAATCCTTCATGACATGGCATTAATTTGAAAATAGTAAATTTTCACCCAAAATAGTCAAAAATAAGTATTATTATAAGAAAAATAGGTAATAAGATGTTATAAAGGGATAATATATGAAATTATAAATATTAATAGTGTATTATTATATGATAATAACATTATTAAATATACTATATATAAGTATAAATATTTGTTAAATAAATGGAATCTTGAGGTAAGGGCATTATTATCTCAATTTCCATTCATTATGATAAACTTCTAGTTTAATGATTATGTCAGGAAACTATTATGTGTGTAATAAAATTTATTATCATATATTTTATTTGACATTATTTTTTTGTGGAATTATATTTTATAAAACTGATTTTTTTATTTATTTATGACTAAAACATTATGACTATTGTATTGGTTTTTTCACATAATTATTGTAATTGAGATTGTTAGGATTTAAATTTATGTATATGGAATTTTTTTATAATTTAATAATAAACACATCTAGTTTTCTTATAATATGATTCCTGATGTAATTTCAAATTAATGGTACCATTTACCACTATTTTTTGGCATAAAAAGACAAGGAACCAATTTTTTTTTAAAATCCAACTTCATTTTACTCTTTGATCGGAAATTTGTGTCATTCCAAAACATTGATTTCTAAAAATGTTTTAAAAATTGTTTATAACCATTTATAAATGTATTAATAAAGAAAATATTTCCAATTTTTAAATTTTTAAATAATTTTTCAATGTAATCATGATGTCGTTTTAAAAACATTACAATAAGGATTTTAATGAAATTGTGAAAGGATTATCAGTTTTTACATACACGACAGGTGTAGAATTTTTAGCTATCATGAGCAGTAAAATAATTGAATGATTCTATTATATGTTCAATATATTATTAAATTTTTTTAAATTCTCAACTGGTTTTGAAAAATTTTAGTTTTAATTGTTTTTTTTCAATATGAAAATAACATTTTCCTTAAAAATATTTATATATATATTTTTATTTTATTTTTATTGATAATGGAAAAAGATTATTCTTATATCAAAGGGTATATTTTGGATTTATTCAATCCATTAATATTCTTTAATTTTTTATCATTGTTTTGAAAAATAAAATTAATAAAATTAATAAAATTCCCTTCCTTGATTTATTTTTGTATTCATAATATTTCCCAAAAAATATTCACATTATATGGATCATTTGACAATAAATTCCCTTTAATTATACATATTATTTACCATGGTGATCTTATTTTTTATAATATATCTCATTTATACATATGATGTTTTACATTTAATGTAATTTGACTAACTAGAGAAATATTGACCATCCATATTCTTTCCTCAATACAAATACGTATTAGGGAGGAATATTGATCATGAATTAGATCGATTATATGATACATGTAGATTTATTTGGAAATTAAATACATGATTGGATGATGGTTATAGATATGCTCTTGATGCATCGATAGTCTCTTGAGATGAAAAAATTTAAAAAAGTAGTTCAAGTGTTACACATTTGTAATAAAAAATGTTAATGAATGATCTTTATGGTAAATGTATAGTGTGACTAGGAAATAGAATATCCAATAATAAAGAATTCATATCATCAATAATTTAGTTGTTTTTTACAATTATATTTTCATTATGATATTATATATTGATTAATTTCATTCGTATTTTATTGATTAAATGTTTTCTGTTTTAGGTATTTTTATTTCAGTATTTATTATTAATCATCTAGTTATGAAAGTAATGTTACTAATTAAATGCAATGTGTTTTTAGAAATTTATATTTCCATGTTGATTATAATATAGAAGTTATTCCAAGAGATTATATGTTTAGTTATTATACACTATCATGTGGATTATTCTCATCCACTCATGAAATATTCCACTATACACAACTCTTACTAAGAATTTTAGCTCAACATTATTTTTATATTTTATCAGGAATGCATGATGTTTTCAATGTTTGATATTAAACGATATAATTGATGAAATAATGTTATTGTAAAAAAATATGTTATAATTGTGTTTTCAAATATAATATGGGAAAATTGTATTTATATAGTTAACTAGAGATACAAAACTATTTGGTCCATCGGGATGAAATTCCTTATAAATTATGCCAATGTAATAAAGTAAAAACCAGTTATATGATAATAGAGTTGGGGTGGTAACAATTTGGATTAAATAAAGTTTTACTAGAATCTATGAGTGATATAATTAGGATAACAATGATTATTGAACATAACCATTTGATATACTATGAGGATGTGTAAGTATGAATATCCTATTGTGTTTTAAAGATAGATATTATGTGGATTTTTCTTTAAATACATCACTATCTAGATTCTAAAAGTCGATCTTGTACTAGATAAGGGGTACCTAGGGGTAATAACTCCTAAAAGGATGGATTTGAAATGACCCAATAATTACATGTTGCATGAAAATGGTCATTACTACATACCTAGTTTGATATTCCAGATGGATAAGTAGAGAAAAATATAATATTCATTAAAATAAATTTTTATGTATTTGAAGGTAAAGATATCAAAAAAGAAAATTTATGATTATGATATTCACTATTAATTAATTTTTAATTTATGATAACTATTTCAAATTCTTTTGAAATATATCTTACTTTTAATGTTGATACGATGTAATATAGTGAAATCCATCATTTAGAAATGAATCCTATATAAAGGGATGTTAGTAACATCAATGAACATAATCTAAAGAGTAATAATGATTATTTTATTTATAGGATTAAGACAATAATATTATGAGAACTTGATCCCAAAATACTCTCATATTATAAAGTAAAATTATCATCTTATAATAAGATAAACAAGAAATTATCATAGACTTATAAAATTGGAGTGTAGAAAGAGAATAAGAGGATAAAAATGAAAAGAACAAATAAAGGGAAGAAATAAAATAATGACTTTCCATCAATGATAATAGTGAAATTGAAAAAATGGTACATGCTTAAAATGAAATCAATTTTAAATCATTTGTATTAAAAATTTCTGCTATGTTATTGATTTAAATGTAATGAAAAATGGTTTTGAATATCCAATTATCTATCTATGAGGATATGGGGAACTACGCAAACAAATTCTCCATTAGTCAATGGAATATACCTCAAAAGTAGCTAATGAACCATGGAAAATCTTATTATATTAGAATATAATACATGAAATAAATAGTATTATTGAGTTTATATTTAATAAGTATTTAACTGTTTTATTTTATCTATTATTTCATAGTTGTAATAATTAAGAAATGTATATATATTTTATTGATGTATGTTTTCATTAATGATTTGAATGCACATGTTAACTGGTACCAATGACCAAAAAATGATTCAATTACCAAATGATATTATTGTAAAACATGGGAAATAGTTAAATATAACTTTTAATATATTCATTATGATGGTGTTATAATGTTGGGATAAATATATTATTGATATAGATAATATATTTATTATTTTTCAGATTAACTTGTGACTGATAAATGATTTTCTAAAAAAGAAAATAATACAATCATTGGTAGAGTTCACACTATTATTGGATTTAAAGAATATTTCCAATTATATATATTTTTATTAATGAATAATTAATAAATCAAGTATTTATTAATGTTTTATTGAAATTTACGTAATAACCATGTTTCGAGACAATATAATATTAAGGTGTTGACATATTTGATTAAGAGATACATCATGTTGATGATTAGTTCATCTTATAAATTCCATGAACTTCTTTCTAATCTTATGGATATTAATGTTTTGGAAGGTCCATAGGTTAACCATCTATAAAATATTTTATTTTAATTTTATGTGATGAGTTGTATATTAATGGATTACTTCACCACATTGAGGTTGGTGCATATATAAAAACTAGTAATATAATTTTTGGCATAATAGTATATACAAATCGATTTAAGGACTTACCATTGTATTAATTATAGAATGTTCAGTAAAAACTAGATTTTACTGATTCAGGAATAAAAAATTCATTAATACATATTAATTTCTTATAGCAATAAATGTACTTGAAAATGATCTATGTACAACAAAATATTAAATTTTCCCTATAAAATAAAGATAAATTAAGTAATAATATTTTAATATGTTCTTATTCTATACGGAAGAATAAATTCCCAAAATTTGGGAAAATGGCCGTTAAATAAAATGATATCATGTTATAATCATTTTTAATGACATCAACGACCTTTTTCATGCCTCTTTGGTCTATTATATTGTGGTCTTCAACCTTCTATAAAACCCGAATTTTCTAATGATCAATTTTCTATATCATTCTATATTTGTATTTGGGTGGTGGTTTTCTATTTAATGTTAATGATTTTACATCCCATGTATATTATCCTATACAGGGAACAATTTATATTTTTTTCTAGATGAATTTCACAAATTCATTTCCATTTATCTAGGGAATTATTTATTAACCCATCTCAAAATAAGGACCTCCCAAAAGGGTAATTTCAAATGGAAAACCATTCAATACCTTGATCAAGATTCTATTAGGAGGAATAAATTTATTTATGGTGGTATAATGTAAAACATTATTATGTTAAAATATGAACATCAAATTTTATGGAATATTTTACATGAAGCACCAATCATACAAGGTAATAAAACAACTTGAAACATTAAGATATTTTTTTAAAATAATTTAATCTATTCGATATCATTCAACATGTAAAATATCACATTTAAACAAAACATGATTCTCTACAATTATGTTATTATTAAAAATTACCAATATAAAAAATCCATTAGACTATAAGTTATGAATATAACCAACTAAATTATACATATTATGGTCATCTATTGATTTTAAATAAAACTGGAATCATTAAAAACAAAAAATAAAATTTTTTCCAAAAAAATTGCACCTTTTTAAAAAGTAGGTTTACTCAATATTCACATATAAAATATTAAATTATCATTTTCTACACTCATTAATTTTTTTTGATAAAATTTATACAATTTTTGGAAAATAATATCAAAATTATCGTCGTTTGAATTTTTTGTGTTTTTATAAAAATATTTCTTTTTAAAAAATACTTAAAACACTAATATTTAATTGATGAAAACGTTCTCATTTAATTATTAATAGTGTACAATTATTTTTTAGTTAGTATTAATGTAAAACAACATAAATTTTATATCAATTACTATAATTTGGTTCGTTGGTATCAATTTCATAATGAAATTATATATAAAAACATTGATAACTATTAACCATTTTCTATTTGAAAAACTCAATTCTGTTCCACCTCTACGAGATTAATATTATATTAATTTATTCTATATATATGCAATAAATTTGGTTATGTGGATTAAATACTTTTTATAATGATAATTTATAATTTATAATATGTTCATATCATTCCTTTACAATTCTTTTTGATAAAAATATAAATATCAGTTAGTGCGGTTAGGGTAAAAATAGGGTTACCTAATGGTTAAAGTAAACAAATAAGGGGTAAGATAACCAATAAAACTATATAAAATATATTTTATGAAAAAATGTAGTAATTATACATTACATTATTTATATTTACTGCTTTTTTAATTTTTTCCTAATAAAAACTTGGGTCCGATTAAATCTTTCCAAAAAATTACAAGAACACCACTCACCTAACTACTAAATCAAAACCCCTATCCTCTCTCCTTCACATCCTAATACCATTTTTGATTGAAAAATAAAATCCTAAATTTCTTCCAAAAATTTCTACACTCATTAAAGAATTTTTTTTGTTTATATAATTCGTAGGAAATATTTAGTCTAATCATATGAATGATTCCCGAAAAAAAAGTTGACATTATCCAAAGAGTACTTTTATTTTATTTCATACTTAAAATTGATATATTATTTTTTAAGACATGAAAATATAATAAATTTTGTATCCCAATACTATTTAGGTGTTGTAATGTGATTTTACTTTCCTAGAAATACATATACATCCAACAAATGGGTTATGATATCTTATTTCATATGTTTGACAGATTACCACCTCGACGACTAATATTGTTCTTTTTTCAAATACTACAATACAAATTTGTGTATTATTATGGATATAAAGTATATAAATTATATTAATAATATAATTATACATATTTACTCCTTATTTCATATATACGATTTCACAATCTATTTTTTAGGGGATACTATAATGTTGTTCATGTATACGGTAAACTACGACATCGCGAAAAGATGTGATTTGTATTTCACTAATTCTTTACATGGAAGCTGATTAGAAAATATTTAATGATTATATGTGATTTAAATTATATAATAATGATATTAATAAAATATTTATCACTTTGGAAAGATAAAATATCATATTTATTCTTACATTTTCACTAACTTTAAGATGATAACATCATTCCTGTAAGTGTTGACTGCCATTTTCATGGAACCATGTGGATCTCCTTTAAAACCCACACAATATGGATGTTATATATACATATATAGTATGGTTGTTATTATATTACGAACATTCCAAAATTTAAAATGTTTCTCTCCTACTTTCCATAATGATTGATGAAAATGGAATTGTTACTCATGCATACGTATGGCCTACCATCTTCATGATCCTAATATACTTCATTTTTCATAAAAAATTTCATGATTTTTTTAAAAATTTATAATTTATTTATTAATATAATAAATATTTAATTATTATTATTCTATTTTTTATTAGACTATATAATATTCCCAATAATAAAATATATTGAGAAAATTAGAAATAAAATAAAATAATGAAGTTAACACTCGAAACAATTGAAATAATGAAAGAGTATAAATAATGTAGTGATAAGTTGTTATTAAAAGATTATATTATATATTATAAATATTAATATGGTTTTTTATAAGATAATTAAATGTTTTAAACCACTATAATAGATGTTAAATAATTTTCAGTCAAAATGAAGCATGGGATAATGATTTTCTATTCTCAATATCCATTCACTGAGTTAAAGATCCACTTTATTGGTTATACCATGTTACAATACATTTTGTAATTACATTTAGTTATATTATGTTTTATTTCAAATTATTTATTTATATCTATAGATTATAAATATCATCAATTCATTGAATAATTATCACATCAACATTGTAATCGTTGTAAGGGTATATTTCACAATATCAATGCAATCAAAATTTATTTTTCTTGAATGTTAGATTAAAGTCATTTTATGAATAATTTCTAATAAAACAATATAATTTTATTATCATATATTTCTTAATTACATAATAAAGGGATGATACCGTTTTCCCATTCATTGGTACATTATATGATTAAAAACATGTTTTCAGAAAATATGACTTTGTTTATTTCTCTGGATGGAATTCTATTTACATCCAAAAAAATTTTTTATATAAGATTTTTAGTTTTTTCACCCATTTAAAAATTATTTAGTAAATATATATTTTACACATTTTATACTTTTTACAGAAATATTTTTAAGGGAATATTCATATCATTTTAAAAATAATGCTCATTTGGGTTATATTTAAAATTTTAAAGGAATATTTGCTTAATCATAATCAACATATATGAAATTTGCAACCATATTTATCATTGATTAGATTTAGTTCATCCATTATATGTTTCAATTATTACATTCAAAGAAAATTATTTTCAAATTATTGGGTGATCTTTTGTATTTAAAATGATATTATCTAAATAAAAAGGATAGTTTAATCGATAATGTTTTTAAAAATATTTTTCATATATTTTTATTCATTAATGAAAAACATACATAATTATCACCTGAATAGAAATATGATATAATTAAACTATATTTTTTTGTTTCTTTTATGTCTTATGATATTTTTTACCATGAATATTGTTAACATCAATTCCCATGATTAATATTTGTAATAATTAACAGTCACATTAATTATTCTACTTCTATTGATAACATGACAATAAATTCCCCTTAGATATACATACTATTTATCATGGGTTTTCATATCGCATAAATGTTATCTAATTTACACATATAATGTTTTACTTTAAATTTTTTCTCATTGAATGATATAATGATTTACTTTAAATGTTATTAGATTGAATATGGAAATATAGATCATATTTACTCATTATACAATATAGAATTTTTTTGATAAAGAATATTTTTAAATATTTTATTCTATTTTTTGATATATGAAGAATGATTTAGAGATGAAATACATGAGTGGGGCCTAGTAACTGATAACCCATTGATGAATTAGTAATATCATGAGATTAATCAGTTGACCAAATTAGATGGGGTTTTACCTTATAATTTTAAACATCTTTAAGAATAGAAAATTATGATAAAGGTATAACATTCATTTGAAATATAATTTAAAATAATAAATTACTGTGTTATTTAAATTTTTATTTAATGTTATTATTGATATTTTTTTCTATGATATTATCTCTGGAAACATTTTTTATCATTTTTTTAATGAATATAATGTGTTTTTAAATATTTTCATTTCCATATTGATTAAAAATTATCAAGTTTTTATAGTCATTTTATTGATTCAATATCATGCATTTTGACTTAATTATCTTCAAAAATTTATTTTTTAGTCAATTTATTTAAATGGAAATTTTTTCATTTATTTACCCTTCTATGTTGATTATGCTGATTGATTCTTGATTGCCTAACCCATATTGTGCATGTGAGCACATCAGTATTTAGATTCCATTCTCATGAATCTATTAAGTGTACTTTTTTTATATGAAAGGATATTAAAGAGCTAATAATTTTATTCTAAAAAAATGAGATGTAATTGTTTTTTCGAAAGAAAATATGAATCATGTATGTATCTTGTTTATCTAGATTACAAAACAATTTGGTCCTAGATGTAATTAATTATATCTTATTCCTATTTAATTAAATAAACATATAATGAAGGATATTGGGGCTGAGGTCACTAGTTTTTTTATAAACATGCCACTTCTATTTTTGGTCAACATGAATACTAACCCTCAATGAATTTATTACCTCAATAAATGGTAAATAAGGTTAGCCTTATAAAAATCTAAGTGACATGCGATAATTTTTCAAACCAAATTTTTTCCTAAGAGTTTGAATTGACCCTTATCATAATAGTATTAAAATTGAGTCTTTTAAAGGATTCTTATACATGAAATCGATATATTTAATAATTAATTCAAATAAGGTAAAAAATAATACTCTCTTAGTTTTATATATATATTATATTTCTATATAATAACAATGGAATGTTATAAATAAAATTAATTTTAAAAATAGTGAATAGTTTTATTAAAATTTATTTATAATTTTTAAAATTTATTTTCAGAACTTATTTTTTAATATAACACTAATAAAATATTTATTCTATTATTATAAAAATAAAATAGATGATTTTAAAAATATTATAGGTGTTACAATTTAAATTATTAAATTCATTCAACAAATTCTATAATTCTATATGAAATATTAAGTTAGTGTGGAAGAATTACTTAATAATTATGAATTTTTCATGATGCAGTTAAAATTAAATTAAATTAATTAATATTAAAAATGAAATTAATGAAATTTTATAATAAATAATATTATATAATATTTTTTAAAATTCATCTAAATCGTACATAAATCCAAATAAATTTGATGTGGTTGTAAACCTAATCCATGATCAGTTTATGTTTTTCTAATTTTATTGTAATATTATTAACCCCTATGGGGTATAAAAATTAATATTATGGTAAAGGTAAAAAGGGTTATCGAAGGTTTAATAAAACATGATAATTTTAAAAATTTGATCTATACATGTAATAATTTTATAGTATATTATTATTTTTATTGATTCACATTTCCTATTTTAATATTATAATATTTTTCCCATTTGTGAAACAAAATTAAATTATATTAATTTAATATTTTATAATATTCCTAGAGTCTCCGCTACCCCAATTATAAAAGTGATCCCATCCATTCCCTTCTACCCACCATCTTCAGGTTTATTGATATATCTTACTCTAAAAAACAAATAAACATTATTACTCACATTATTGAGGTGATTAAATTACTAAAAAGATCAACAATATATCCCATTATGAAGAGATAAAAATAGATACTTCAATGATGTGGTAATCACGTTAACAAATCAAAATCATCCTAAGTACTCTATTACCTCCAAAAAATATTATATTTTTATGAAAATAATATATTAATTTTCAATAATAAAATATATTGATATATTTAATGTGAAACTACAATTGTTCACCATATTCAATAAAATTTGATGTGAAAATATTGTTTGTGCATATTTATTACATATAGTGTCCACAAAGTGTCACAATTCATTTCACATCACTCTTTTCTATGGATGATTATTTTGTTTGTTTAATATCTATATGTTATAAATATGAAATTATTAATATTATATAATTATAATATCATATCGATTATCTGACTATCCAAACCATTGGAAAATGATTATGTCGATCGTGCATATGTGTGGATAAACCCATCTATGAAGCAACGTGATTCATTTTTCAATTCAGCTTTACATGGATGGTAATAAGTATATAATTAATGAATATATATGAAAAATAAATATATAATAATTATTAAGTAATTTAGTTTTTTATTTATTTTTATGTCATTCCATCTGTGGAAAAATGGAAACAACATGCGTCTGTTCTTACGTCCTACCATGACCATGAATGATGTACATAATTGTTATATATTTGTTTTTTATGAATGATTCTAAATATTTATAAAAAAATACATAATATATATATATAATTAGTAAAATACTTTATATTATTTATCCAATATCATAAAACAAGTTAAAAAACTATCAAATAAGAACTGTTATAAAAAATGATGTTGATATCTACCTAAATAAAGATTTTAATATAGAAGTGTTTATATAGAAGTGATAAATGGTTATATGTAAATAATATAATATATTATAAATATAAATATGGTTATTTAATGAATTTATAATTTTTTTAATATACTAAAATTTATGTTCAAATTAATATGATTAATGCAGAAACTATGGTAATTGATTTTTTTCTCACATTAATATCTATGGGACACATGAATTATACATCACATGTTTCTTTTATATCATATATATAATGATCATGGATGTATTTTATTATTCCTATCAATAATTGTTTAGGATATAAAAAGAAATATATTTTTCTTTCAATCATGGTACTTATGATTAAATTGATACCATAGTGGAAAGGTTTTTATGTCACAATATCATTAAATATTGGGATTGATTAAGCTTATGATTCTATTGATGAAATATTATGATCAATATATCAAGAAGATCATGAATAATATTCTCATATTGTTATTTATTGAAAATATCTTACTCCTTTTATTTTCAATGATTTATATTACTGAGAAACTAATAAAATTTAAGGAAACTAATCATAATTTATCTTTTTTTGGTCAGAAAACATTTTTTCCAATAAAAATGTTTTTTTAAATATCATAAATTATGTTTATAATATTATTATATTATTTTTTAAATCCATTTTTACTAATATTTTAATGTTTAAAATATGGTTTAAATTGATATATCTAGTCATTTTCTATAAGTGGTAGTTTGGTATTCTTCTACAAAAGTGTAAAAGGGTAATTTCTTCAAATTATATGGCTTGAACAAAAGTGTCCACAATCATGACTAATCAATGCTATGACGATTCAATAAAATGTTTTTACAATTAATTTAAAATAATTTTTTCTTATAATACATTGAAAATTATTATATTTTAATGATGTTATTTATAAATAGAAATTCTATGTACCTTAAGAATGTTTTAACTATAATTTATTAGAAATTCCATTAATTAATGTAAAAATAATAATATCAATTATTCATTACTGTGGAAATGTCTCAAGGATACTATATATTTTCTTTCAATGGATGGATTGTGTTCATGATGAAAATATGTTTATGGTACATGTTTATTTTATATGAGTTACGATATTAAAAAATGATGACATTATTAAGAAAATGGTACCATTTAAATTGGTTATGAAATGATGTAATGTTTATAAAACACATAATTTTTCTTAGGATCTTATGTGATGAAAGTTTTATGTTCTTATGTTGATTATATTTATATTTTTAATTATTTTATTTGGGTTACATTATAACCAACAAAAACAGTTACATTAAAATTGTGGATGGATGTTACATTATAACCAATGATGGTGGTCATGTTATATCCAAGGAATAAAAAGACATATGGTAACCTTAATTGAATTACATAATGAGTGACATAAAAAGTATTGTGATAAGGCTTGAACCTAGTATAGTATGTTAAATTTTAAAATTTGGTTTTTTGAGGAGTGAGCCATTGTTGAGTCAATAAGTTTTTCCTTATAACTTTTCCATTCCTTCTTTGAAGGGGTAGATTTTTAAGTCATTAAGGATTTTATTTTGACTTTACCATTTCCCTTATTTTTAAAATCACAAACACATTATCTCAAGAAAAATCTATTTTTACCGTTGTTTTTCTTCCATAAAGAAAAAATTCTCTTTCCCAAAGAAATATTCCTTACCTTGTATTATTTGTCCATATCAAAATCTTTATATGTTTTAAATTTGTATTGAGACCAAAACCTCGGAATTCAATGAATTCCTAGATATGAAGCATTCTGTTCGATTATCCGAATTCTCAGAATTCTAGTTACGAACTCTCATGAAGTTCAACTCCAAATACTAGATACGAATGTGATGACGTTAAAATCTGAATTCTGGATACAAACTCTCATGACGTTCAACTCCAAATTCTCGATACGAACGTTATGAAATTCAAAACCGAATTCTGGATACAAACTCTCATGATTCGACTTCAAATTCGTGATACAAACTCTCATGATGTTTGAATATGAATTATAGATACGAACTCTCATTAAGATTCAACTCTGAATTCAGATTACAAATTCTGGATATGAACCTTTGACTTCTAACTCTGAATTCTGAATAAGAATTCTAGATATGAACATTTATAAAGTTCTGACTCTGAGTTCTCTATATTCAGTCTCCAAACTCTTATGAGTTCTAACTCTGAATTCTCATGAACTTTGACTCCGAACATTGTAAGTTCATGTTCTGAATTCTTGGGAATCCAGACTCTGAATTTATTGAAATTCAAACTCTGGAAATCTCTAGAATTCGGGTTTTGAATTCCTAGAAAACAGATTCTAAATATCCTTGTATTATGGAATATGAATTCATTTACTTACATTAAAAAAATTCACTTACTTACATTCGGAATATCAGATTTAGTTATTCTTAAACTTGTTTAGTTAAAAAACAATGTTGTGCTTTTAGTTACTCGCTAACAATTTTTTGGGTGACACGTGTACAGGTCCCTCTAAAATTCAAGGAAAAATATGACCATTGGACGAGGGAGCAGACCGTTGATGCCACACCTATAAATAAGAGATCTTTTGAAAGATCTCAGAACTTTTGGAAATTTGATGCTCGGAATTTTCAGAAGTAATTTATAGAGAGAGAGGCTCTTATAAACTCTTAGGCTCCGTGCAGAAGTTTTGAACGACTTGTTCAAACATTGCTTCGTGCATATTTTCTTGTTACAGTTTTTTAATTTCATTAAAATAAGAGGCTTCGGGTTGTGAAGTCAGAGGTGCTGATTTCCTTACAAATCGAGGGCGTGTGTGGATAACAAGATAGATACCGATCTTTGGATTGAGGGATTACATGGGTTTGGGTAAGATAGAATTTCATGAATGTATAAATCCATAGACCTCCTATCCATTGTTATTGTATACACTCCTCTTTGGGTTAAAAGAGTTTCTACTTGTTACTTGTAGTGTTACTAATTTGTTTTCCGTTGTGAATTTGTATTGTTAAGGAAAGTATAACTCTAATATACTTCCTTAATATTGTACTCTGATATAGTTAGGATTCAATAATCTTTAATGTAGAATCTTAGTTTTTGTAATCTTTTGTTAAGTTTCATTTCTGGAATCACTTTTCTAGAATCGATCATGTTATTAGAACATTGTGGTATTGTGAATTTTGGTTTTGCAAAATTTCCTTAAGGATTTTTAAAATATTCAATTCACCCCCCTCTTGTATTTTGTATCTTATATTACATATTTGATAGTACATTTTGTATTATAGAGTATATCATACTCATACATACCATCTTAACAATTGGTATCAGAGGAGTGGTTCAATCGGAATAAATATAACAATTAGATTCAGAAGGGAATTCTCAGAATTGAATTTTTCGGATTCATATTTTTTAGATTCATATAATCTGACTCATATAGTTTGGATTCTGTTTTCGTAGATATTCAATATCTAGTTCCATGCTTAAGATATTTTCCCTTGTTTACAAACTCATACTACTAACAATTTTTTTGTGGAAATTATATCATAAGGAAGACATGTTTAAATGATGGTTGTATTGATTATATGAATCCAACAAGACAACAAATCATTGATATAATTGACTATGAATATTGGAGAGATCGAATGAAGACTTTCATTATCAATACTGGTTTTGACAAAATTGATATGATTTCTGGAGGATAAAAAATCCATGAAAAATAAGTTAGAATCATTACTAATCCGGAAAATCATGAATATAAACTGAATTATAAGGTACGTAATACTTTAGATTGTTATATTACTAGAAATATATTTAGCCAAATTTCAACATTTGATGTAGAAAATTATATATGGATGAGACTTTAAGTTACTAACTTTGGAACTTCCAATGTCATTGAAACAATAAGATCAATGCTTAGAGCTGAATATCATGGTTTTAATTTTTCTTTATTGAGAACCCATAAGTAAGGTACATCAAAGGATTATGACTATCGTGGATATCTTACAATCTATTGGAGAAAAAGGATTAGATGATGAAGCTCTTGTATACATGATCTAGAAATCATGCCGAATGAGTGGGAGACCAAGAGGATAAATATTGATGAAAACAAGAATGTCACTCATATTTCCTTAGATGAGTTGTTTGGAACACTTTTTCAGCATGAAACCAGAATAAAGGGAGATACTGAAAAATATAAGAATAATAATGGGAATAGAGGAGTTGATTTTTCAATAACTTCTAAACATATGAAATCCAAGACCCCAGAAAGTGTAACTAGATCAATGAAAAGTAAATTTGTTATTCAATCCAAATATAGTGACACAAAAAAGATTGAGAATGTATTAACTAATCATTCTCAGAGAATGAACAAGATTTTATCTCAATAGAATCATCATAATAAATTCAATAATAAATGCTACAGAGATAAGAAATATGGAGAGGTTACTTTTTATGAATTTATAAGAACAGTTCATATTAGACCTGATTGTCCTTTATTGAAAAAGAAGTAAAATATGGGAAGGAATTCAGAAAGGAACAATAAGAAATTCTATCGATCAAAGAACAAGAAACATATTAAAGATAATGATACTTGGAGTGCTACCTATAAAGACTCTTTCGAAAGTGAATATTTTTAATATGATTCATTAGCACAGAACAATATGAGATTCATTTCTACTACTTTTATCCCCAATATATGTCTTATGGCCACGGTACGCTCTGCCGAGGCTTTACCAAATTTATCTCTTGATAAGAATTACTATTCTGAAAATATTACTTCTAATGAAGATACTTCATCCTCATAAAATGAATAAATACATTCATATGAAGATGTTTCTAGATTTTCCAAGTTACTTGAAGCAATAAATTGTAAAATTTATATGAAATTAGACATGGAATATACTAGGGAAGAAATTCTTACAAAAGAGAATTTAGATATTTCTAGAGATCATAGAGATAAATAAGAGCTTATAGAAAGACATTCTAAATACCTTGAGAAAGAATATTCTATTACAGAAGAACTTTCTAAAGATTGTAAGAATTCTATTTTATAGATAAATGTTTTTGAGGAAAAATCTAACTCTAAAGAAATGATTCATGAGGATAGGAATTTAGTCATTAGACTGCGATCCGAAATATTTTCTCTTAATATGATTCCTGCAAAAATTACCTCTGGGAAGGAAAATTTTGACAACATGTATTCTCAAATTAAACCTCAAGGAAACACTACTAGAGTAGGTTATACTCACCAAAAAACAGTTTTCAAAAAAAAAACTATTTTTTTCATTCTAGATCCTCTTTTTGCACACAATGTCAAAGTGGTGGGAAATGGAAAAAAAATTCTCCTTGCATAATGTTCAATCTATTGGGTTTCATATAACTTATTTTTATAAGAAAATGTGGATAACCATAATTTTATTGTCTAACAATTCCATCTCCATGAAATTTTGGATTCCGAAAACCTAATATTTTCTTATTTTTTGTAAAAGAGATAAGGTACCAACAACAATACATGGCACATGGATAGTGGATTTTCCCGAAATATGACTAGTAACAAATTTTTTTTTGAAATTTTTATCAAGTAAAAAGAAGATATCATTCTTTATATTTTTGGAACATAAGATCTACTTGCTGATATTTTCACAAAATCATTACCCATTGATAGATTTGAATACATTAAACAGATGATAGGAATGATAACTATAAGGTAATCCTCCTCAATTAAGTTATAGTAAAACCAATATCCTTATATTAATAATCTACTTTTCATAGGGGGGTACATTTGATGTGAATATTTTTTTTCAAAATTTTTCGTAAAGAAATTTTTTGTAGTTGGTTATTAAAAAAATTTCGTAATATAAATTATTGTAATGAAAATTTTCGTAATGAAAATTTTTGTAATGATGTTTTTCATGTTTTTTCATAATGATGTTTTTCATGTTTTTCATAATGATATTTTTTTATGTTTTTCATAATAATTTTTATCATATTGATGTTTTTCATACTAAAGTTTTCGTAATAAAAATATTCAGACTTGAAGTTTTCGTAATCAAAATATTCGGACCTGAAGCCTTTGTAATGGAAATTTTTAGACCTAAAGATTCCGTAATGAAAATCATCAGACCTGAAATTTTTGTAATTGAAGTTTTTGGATTTGTAAATTTTCATAGAGATGTTTTGTATTCACGTTTTTTTTTGGAATCCAAAGATCTCCAAGAAGAATATTCCTCAATATGAGTAATCATCTTAGAAATCCTAAAGGTATGTTTATTTTATGGGTTTTTGTAATCACTTTTTACTTTCTATTAGTTTATTTTGTTTTTAAAATTAACTCTCGGATTCTAGTTTCCTTAAATCCGAAATTTTTTTAAATCCTCAAAACATCTGATTCAACAAAATTTTCCCTTGTGGCTATAATTTCAACCATCGGATCAGATCTGATGAATTATCAACAGTTAGATTGGATTTTTAATATTAAAGGTCACATCCATTGCCTATAAAACGGGGACCCCTTTTGATTTTCCAACATCAATTATCATGATTGTGTGTGTTGAAGCTCTACCTCTCTAAAAAATCTCTTTGTGAATTCTTTAGAAGTGATCTAGTCTGAATGTCTGCAGAAGCTTCTTCTCATGATATGTGTATAGTTAAGCCGATTCCGGAGTAGAAAATATATAGGGAGAGATTGGTACACCCAAAAATTTCAACAACTATGACTCCATTATTTCCAAGAACATAAAGCTCAATTGGTGGGAATGTGTAGCTATTTCCAAGACAGCAGCTCAAGATGTAGTCTATTTGGATCTTCTCATCGAATTCTATGAATTAGTTTTCTTTTTTAAGGAAGAGGGTAGAGAGAAATTCTTGTTCAAGAGTTATGACAAGACATATAAACTCTCTTACACCAAGGCTGCGAGCATGGTAGGGCTCTCATATGAAGGTAAAGATGAATTCTTTTCACACAAGATTCTAGAGGATCAAGGATGATTTTAAGGAAAAGGCTATGGAATGCCTTGGGCTCAAAGATGTTAAGAAAGCCACGATTTCCCATCTATCAACTAAAAATCAGATTCTACAGCTATGGGTTCAAGGTCTCATCATACTGAGGAAGAGTGATATGGACACCCATAAGAAAAGTGACATGGATATTCTGTAATTTTTAGTAAATATATGGAAGTTCAATATCATGACACATATCCTCATTACGATTGAGAATATCAAAAAATGGGAATTTAAGATCTCATATTATCATGTATTCGGCCTTTCTTTCCAAGATGATAGATCTTTTTCTCGAATCCATCAAGATTCCTTAATGTTCCAAGGCAAGAAATTTCAATGTTATGATTATTAGTGATGATACCCTAAAAAGGATGAAGAATGGTTTCTCCATGGAGTCAAGATAACTTTATGATCTACCATAGGAAGAGGAAGAACCTATTCCGAAAAATGTTGAAAAAGCTGAACCATAAAAGATATCCAAAAAGAAAAAGAATTTAAAAGAATTGGGAGCAGAAGATAAAACCCCCACATCTAAAGAACCTCAATCCACACCTCCTAAACCAAATAAGAACAAATCCTACCCGAATAAAGTCGTAGAAAAATGGAGGGAGGATAAGAAAAATAGAAATTTAGGGGAGCCACCATTCGGTTTGGATCCTTATAAGTCTAAGGCCTTGAAAGAAAAGTCAATCGTCGAACTAGAAAAGAAATCCAAAGAAAAGAAGATGAAGAAGAAGATGTATGAGGCAGAGATTATCCAATCTCTTTTGAATTCCATTAAGGTTGCATCCGAAAAAATCCCCATACTGAAAACCATCCTAGTAGTACAATTGCCTGAGACTTCGGGAGAGAAGTTCATGTCTGAAGAAAAATTCAAATAGAAGGAAGTTGAGATGGAAGCTGTGGAATATATCCAGGAAGCTCAAAGCCTTAAAAAGACAGCAGATTTGCTAAATCATGTAGAACACTTTCAGGAAAGGGAATGTGCTTTCAATAAATTTTCACTCTGGATTTCTCAAGCCAGATCTTCTAAACTTTTTATAGCTAGAGATTATGAGATGGGTGAAGAGGAAGTCAACATGACATCTGAGGAGGAGAGTCACAGTCATGACTTAATTTTTCTTGAGTATATTGAAGCTAGAGTTGAGAAGGAAATAGTTAATGAAGATAAAATTGTATAGTTATCCAGATGTGAGAATGAATTTCCTGATGACGAAGTAGTACCGAATACTGACAAGGTGAAACAAGTGGTTGATGATACCCCAAAAAAATAAATTCTGAGGAAGAAAGAAGCTGGAGGATCCTCTAAGAGGAAGCTGATAGAGTTATAGGAAGAACCATCTCTATGCAAATTGTCTGATTCGAAGTCATCAACTTTGGGGCATGATTTTTTTGTTCAGTCTCTAAAAAAGACGGTGGACACTATTCTGATCTTTCCAATAATAATGTATAGATTCTAGATGCTCCATCACACCATGAATCATAAATCAGACTCTGTATCCATGGTGATGGATAGATGTGTTAAGATTGAGGTAGAACACAAACATTTCCTTATCAATTATGAGGCCCATAGAAAATCTTGCAGGAAAATGACTCTCTGGTCGAAGAAAACCAATGAATATTTGAGTGAGATTAATCGGTTTTAAGAGGATATCAAAGAAGACTTTGATAAGGAAGCTACAAAGATCATGAATCTTATAAAAAGATTTCCAAAAAAGCTAAATCTTGAGAAAAATACTCTGATTCAAGAGGTGAAATACTTGAATGGGAAGACGATTTATTTTGTCTGAAGATGGAAATGTGAAAAGGATATTCACATTAAGATGGAAGAAAGGCTTGTGGAGCAAGAGGGATTGCTGAAGGTTCAGGCAGAGGATGTGAAAGCTCAAGGTGATAGAATCACAGCCTTGGAAAAGCAAGTAGAGGAGGATCACAAAGAGCCGAAAAAGCTAATGAACATTGTGAAAAAGCTAATTTCCAAGGAAACTAAAACAAAATAGAACACAACCCGATATTTTGTTGTATTTTTATCCTTTTACTAATTCTTCCAATCATAAATAAATCTGGTTACTTTTTTTTGGATGTCTATTCTAATATTTCAGGTATCATATTTATTTTCCATTCCCTCAAAATATTTTTAAAATCACAACAGGGGATATGGAAAAAGAATTCTAAATGGGATAAGAAAATATTTCTAAATAAATAAAAAATATCCCTAAGTAAGGGGGATTTTATCTAAGGGGGAGTTCTCATAACAATGATTTCCACATTCAAATGAAAATTCTCATTCCTGAAATCTACAATATGATCATTAGTGTTCCAATGCCTAAAGGGGATTTAGTCACATTCACCATTGTTCGTATGTAATAGGAGATAAGTTTTATATGAAAAGTCTAGAAAACTATTTTATAATCACTTGTATTCTTTTTCAAAAGGATGTTTATGCTTTCCAAAAATTGGGATATTGTTGAGTCAATAATGTTTTCCTAATAACTTTTATATTCCTTCATTCAAGGAGGAGATTGGTAAGTCATTATGTATTTCATTATAACATTACCATTTCTATTATGTTGAAAATCACAAACACCTTATCTCAAGGAAAGTATATTATTTCCATTGTTTTTCTTCCATAATGAAATTATATTTCACATGGAAATATACTTTACCTTGATTTCTTTGTCCATATCAAAATATTTCTAAGTGTAAAATTCGGATTGAGACCAAAACATCAAAATTCAATAAATACCAAGATATAAAGATTTCTGTTCGAGGATCTGAATTCTTAGAATTCTAGTTACGAACAGTCATGAATTTCAACTCTGAATTCAGGATATGAACGTTATGAAGTTCAAATCTAAATTCTGGATACGAACACTCATGATGTTTAACTCCGAATTATGGATACAAACATTATAAAGTTTAAATCCGAATTCTGTATATGAACTCTCATGACGTTCGACTCCGAATTCTGGATATGAACTCTCATGAAGTTCAACTATGAATTATGGATATGAATTATCATAAAGATTCGACTCTGATTTCTGATTAAGAATTCTGGATACAAACTTTTTGAGTTCTTACTCTGAATTTCGAATATGAGTTCTGGATATGAACTTTTCTAAAGTTCTGACTCCGAGTTCTCTGTATTCAGACTCTGAACTCTTAGGAGTTCTGACTCTGAATTGTCATAAACTCTGACTCAGTCTTTGTTAGTTAAGGTTCCAAATTCTATTGAATCTAGACACACAATTTCTTTGAAATTTGGACTTTGGAAATCTATAGAATTTTGGTTTCTAAATCCATGAAAAATTATTCTAAATATCCTTTTATTATAGTCTCCGAATTCATTTACTTACATTCTGATCTTTCACTTACTTACATTCCAAATAATAGATTTAGTTATTCTTACACTTTTTTAGTTATAAAACAATTTCATTCTTTCAATTACTCATTACCCTCTTTTTCAGTTACACATGTACATGTCCCTCCGAAACTCATGAAAAAATATGACCATTGGAGTAGGTAGCCGACCGTTGAAGCCACACCTATAAATAGGAGCTCATTTGAAAGAGGTCAAAATTTTGTAATTTTGATGCCCATAATTTTCAGAAGTGATTTCTAGAGAGAGATGCTCTTATAAACTCTTAGTATTTGTGCATAAAGTTTTAATGACTTGTTCAAACTTTTATTCATGCATATTTGTTTTGCGAAATGTTTATATTTTCTTAAAATTAGAGACTTCTGGTTGTGAAGTCAGAGGTGCCGATTTCCTTAAAAATCGAGGGAATGTAGGGATATCCAGAAAGATACCGATCATTGGATTGATAGATTAACTGGGATTGGGTTATATAGACTTTCATGAATGTATAAATCAATGAAACCCCTATCCGGGGTTGTTGGATACCCTCTTTTTGGGTTAAAATAGTTTCTACTTGATACTTATAGTGTAACTACTTTGTTTTCCGCTGTGAATTTGTATTGTTAAGTATAACTTTCATATACATCGTTAATATTGTACTCTGATCTAGTTAGGATTCTATACTCTTTAATGTATAATCTTATTTGGTGTAAACTATTGTTATGTTTCATTTCTGGAATCAATTTTCCGGAATCAAGCCAGTTGTTAGAACTTAGATGTTTTGTGAATTTTGGTTATGCAAAATTTCCTTATGGATTTTTAAAGTATACAATTCACTGACCTATTGTATTATGTATCTCATATTACATATTTGATCCTAAACATGGTATTATAGAGTATATCATACTCAGACAAACCATCTTAATAGCTATGACTATTATGATTGTGTAACGAGTGAACTCATTAAACAATGATATTCTTGGAAATGATCATGAAGCAATCAGGAAATGATTGTATATTTTTATTTGTATTCTATAAGATTATTTACTAATACAATTATATTATCTCATGGATCATGTTATATGAGTTCATAATAATTCTTGTTTTATGAAATTCAATGTTTTAATCCATGAAATGATATTATAATCAATGACATGTTGGGTTGGATTTTAAAATGTTATTTTATGGTCAACATTCCCTTATGTTCACATTATGGTCAAGTGATCAATGATATCTCCATTGTTTAACCAATCTAATAACATGATCCCTCCATTTTCAATTATTCATTTACTTATGTTATATAAAATGATACAATTATTGACACTTCTAATAAGGTTTCTAGTTATTAATAACTTAGTTAGAGATGATGTAAGTATTTTTTAACCTACTGGTTATGTGTCCATGTTTCAAAAATAACTAGAAATTAATGATTCTAACATGGGAAGTTATTTCATATAATTAATATTCATCTATTAAGATGTTAAAGCTATGAAAGACATGTATAGGTACTGTAGTTAGTATCAAAGAAATTTTTTGTCATCCTTTGATCATTATGATGAGAAACATTAGTGAGAACCATTGGGATATTTATAATTATAGTATAATATCATATATATTTTTTGTGATCACCATAGATAATCTAGGTTTGACCTAAATACTTTTAGTTTGGGAAAATGGTTTTATGATTTATACATACATTAAATTATATTTAATGATTATTTGATAATATAATTTTAATATTATTGTTTGAAACAAGCACATTTTTTAATTGTATAGAACAAGAAAAAATCATCATGATGATAAATATGATAGATAATGCAACAATTTTCCTAATTAGAAACTGAATTTCATCAATATTATAGGGAAGAACATTGTATTATGGAAAATTATATATCATTAAAAAATATTACAAATATGAATATAATTTGGTTTCAATGTAAGTAAAACTAGAGTAAAATTATCATTAAAATAAGTTAATGTGGAAAATATCAATGTGGTATTGATGTTACATTTAATTCATATAATGAATTCATGAAATATATATTCTATGAATATATCAAATTGAGTGTAAGATATTTTATATGTTGAAATATAGGGAATAGAAAAATTAATTTCTAGTGAATTGAATGTCTTATATGTAAAGAAAACTGAAAATGATTTGGGTTAATTGAATATTCCAAATAATACATTCTATGAAAAGGAAGAAACCATGCTATGCCAAAAATTTTTGTGAAAGAAATAAAGTTTTTATGTAATTGAATTGAATAATTATATCAGTAATATTTGGATATATGAATTTGGAAATATTTATAGAATGTTCTATAGTAGATTTCATTAAGGAATTGAAAAGATATATTTAATTATTCCAATTACTAAGGAATGTGATAAGGTTTGGTTTAGATAATTCTATGAATTGACCTGATGGGATAATATTAGTGACTATAAAATTGTGCAGTAATTTTTGGAAATAGTGATTTAGGTCATAATGGATAATTTTTACTACATTTTTTGAATTATGGATTATATTGAATAGATTATGAAATAATTTTAGTAATAAGGATTATGTTAATTTAGGGAAGAATATATGTTTTTGTGATAGGTTAACTATACAGTTCTTTATAGAATCATGTGTTTATAACATTTGGGTTCGTAATAGGATAAATGGAATCAACACCCCCTTTTTATTGTTTTTTATAAAGGGATTATGAAGTGATTTGAATCATTTACTAGTTATTTTGGTGAATATAATAGTACGTTTTAAATTACCCTTTAGGGTAGACATAATTTTTGATAATGTGTAAATTATGCCCTAATAGATATTATTATGTATGTAATATTTATTTGAGAAAATTGATTCATTGTAAAGGTGATAATTTCATAAGTATTTAAGTTAAAGTTAAATATTCCCTTTCAAGTTGGTATATAAATTTTATTGAGGATTATTTTCTCATTTGATTATGTTGTGTTATTATAAAGTAAATCATCTTGTATATTTATAGTATTTTATTGATGTTTCATTGGGTTTGGTTGTAAGGTTAAGGCTATGTTTTGGTTACATTTTTTTAATCAGATCAATATTAATAATTTTAGAAGTCGTAAGTGGTGATAAATTGTAAAATGGTTTTTATACACAACATCTAAACATTGAATATCATACAAATGTTCTATGAACAATAATTACCAATTATTTTATAATTGATATGTGATACAAATTAAAGAATCTGAAGATACAAGAGTGTGTGTGGGGGGAATTAAAAAATGGATGAAAACATCCATAGTTTTATAAATTTAGGTGTTCTATATGTATCTCATTAGAACAACAAATAGTAGGTGTAAATCTTATTGAAATATGGAAATGGAAATATATTTAAGTTTAATGAATTTGAAATGTTCTTTAATAGATGCACTAGGATTACTAAATAGATACAGCAACAAATTAACCATTGGAAAATCCATCAGTCTCAGATAGAATAAATTTTCTAATGATGTATAATGATAGAAATCAATTTTGTGGTTTTTAACCACACTGATAATTTATCAACATCAATGTTTCATTAACATCAGAACCCTAAACTTTCAAAATTGTATCTGATGGACCAGAGTTTCAGTTAGCCAAATAATCCATCTGTGATAAAGTTTAATTAGATTTAGAATATTGAACATCCTAAAAAAAATCTGGCAGACCATATTTTTTGACAATAATCACACTTATATTGATCCATCAAATGATTTTTGACAATGATATATCATCCAATTCATATGATCAATCAGATAAATTGAATGAATAGTGTTGTCATAATGAGAATGTGATTGAATATGTCAGAAATGTTTATTTTGTACTGAAGTAGTAATCTAAAAATAAAGTATTTAGAAGTTATATCATTGAATTAAACCATTTTTTTTAACATAAAGCATTATAGTTATAATGAAAGTTTTTTTTCTTATATTGGAGAAAGAATGAAAATAATGAATTATTTTAATTATGTCATAATTCTTGGAAAGTAATCCATTTGAAGCAAAAAATATATATTCGATGCATTGTTTGTATAATTTGAACGAATGATTTAGTGTGTTTTATACTTTTCAACAGGACATAAAAATGATGACTTCTGGATTATAATTTTTGGATTATTAATATAAAACTTTTTTAAGAGTTAGGACGATTGAAGATGTTTTTAGAATTCATCATATGAGTTGAGAAATGTTAAAATTATCATTGATAATGATTAAATGAATATAAAATTTCATAATTTAGTATGTGAGAAGGGAAATTAAATTCCCACTAATGTTTCTTATGGTGGACATATAAATAGAATTACATAGTACATCGAACTATGTGATTGTTCACATGGGTAGAAACATGATGCTCTGGTATTGTTTTGTGAAGAAATTGTGATCCAAACCAAAATTTTCTTTCAGGATGGTGTTAATTCCACCAATGATATTTCAACAAAAGAGATATTCAATTGAAGTGAGATATATTAGATTGATACCCATTGAATAATGTTCCATTGAAGTAAGATCAATCTGAGTTAGATCCATTGAACAGAGTTTTACTATTTCAAAATATATGTGTTCTTGATTTATTTTCTACTTAATTAAAGATGGAAGATAATAGGTTCACACATGTGACATTTGATAGAGACTATTAGATGGGGGTTATGGGACAATGTTCGATCAGACTAAAGTTTTATGAGTATGTTTTCAAGAAATAACATATAGAAACGGGAGATAGAGTATATTTTAATTTATTGAATATTCGGTGGTATTTTTAAATTATTTTTTTTGTTCGTGATGTTTTTACATGGGTGAAGTAGATCCAATTTACTTTTGGATGATGTGGGGAACATTTTGACCTAGATTTGAAAATATGAGTAATGAATCTTGTAGTAGGTGTATTACCAGTTACAAAAGAGGAATGTTTTTAGGGAACATAACAAGTTCTAAAGGAGTATAAAAAAGGATTATTGGGGAATATAACTAAATGTAACAGGAAATTTGAATACATGGTTAGAGATATATTTGATGCTTATGCTTTGTGTTATGGATATAATTTAGTAAATGAATCAATGTTGGGGGGGGGACTAACCAAAATGTAATGTGTACATATATATACTTATCCTTGTAAAGGTCTTGTATTACATAGTATTTATATTTGTTTGTATGAATGGTGGGGATGAGATTTATGTTTTAGTGAATATTAACAATATATTCTTTATATAGGATAAGAGTTTTTTAAAGATGTTATGGAATATTCTTATAAATGAAAAATTGATAATTGATTCACCCCCTTCCATGTGATCATGATCCTATTAGAAAAATAAATTTTTATCATTGTGGGTTCCCTATAAAATATAAATATCTATTAATAGATATCATTTACTAATTGAAGAATATGACTGATCCTATTTCTGATTACAGAAACCACTATTTTTGGATGAATAGGATGGTACCATATCATCTATCTCGCATCAATGATGTTAGAGATGAAATAAAATGGAATTTCCTCTAATAAATTAATTTTATATGATAGCAGCTTATTTGAATGGTTTTTATGCTAATGTAAAAAATTATAATTCCATTTATATAGATCGTATAGATAATTTTGACGAAAAAATTTAGGGTTTTCTAAAAATTAATAAAATTTTTTATAAAGAAGTATCAGAAAAATTGAGTAATTGAAATGAGTAGGAATAATAAAGACATTTCAATACAATTGTATCACTCCTATTTTAAATATTCAGGTTTGTAAATAATCACATAAAAGGTACAAATTATCTCAAATGTTCGAATTGTGATGGGATATGACATTTTGAAGAAATGTTTCCAAGGATGAATATAAAAGAGTTAGAGTCTGAGAAATATGATAACAAATACTTGAAAAATAATTTAAAGATACAGATCAAAAAATATCGTCATGAAAATAATAAGAGAAGTTACTTATGATAGTGAATGAAGGATAATTCCACATCCAGCGATGAATATTTTAATTAACTCAACATCCATGATCAAGTTATAAATGGATGTTTTTCATTATGCAATGATGATTATTGTAAAGAAATAATATAACTTTAGTGGATTATTAATGGAAATTTGGAAAAGTAACTTGATAAAAATACTCAACTCAAGAAAGAATGAATGAATATGAAAAATAATGTTAAATATTTCTATTAACATGGGTGATCAGATAAAGTAATAGGAAATATAACTCAATTTTTATAGAGACTGAAAAATTAATATTTGTGATATTAAAAGAAAATTAAAAATTTATGATGAAAAAGTAGCTGGAGACGATAATGTAGGTACGATTAAAACTAAAATTCTTGAATAATGAAAACAAAACAAAGTGAAGATAGCTTAATATGAGAATACGGTAAATATTCTAAAATATAGTTTGAATGATAAAGTATTAGGGTTGATAGAAAAAAAATCAATGATTCTTATGATACAAATTGACTTATGAAATAAATCAGAGAATACATCACTAAATAATTTGAGGTAATAGTTGTATCTTCACAAGATGGTGAAATAAAATGTTCACAGAAGTAAGTTGTTTCTTTTTTTTAAATAGTCAAAATTCAAATATATTACAAATAACACTATCAATTCCATAAAGAATATTTGGGAGAAAAATTTACCACCTAATATAGAATTTAATTATAAATAAATGTATCCACCTATGAAAATAGTCCCATAATTTATAGTGAAACAAAAAAAATAAAGTATATAGTAGTTTTAAAATCAGTCCAAATGTTTATCATTTATAGGTCAGTATTCATTTGGTGGAATTCTCTAACACAAATCTTATCTATTTTGGTACAATATTTCTATACTAGGAAATAATAATGAATCAAGGTGGATTTATGAATAAAAAAGAAGTTAAAACTCTCAATCTATATCTTTATAAAAAGAAAAAGAATGTCATATAGTGATGAATATTGAATCCAAAAAAATATTAAATTAAGAAATAAATAAAGTACAGTACATTATGAATGTCATGAAATGTAAAAATAATGAGAAATAAAATAAATAATACATATTTATTTGGTTAGAATAATAATCCATGGAAAAAATATTATAAAAAAAGAATAAGTTAATGAAAAGAGGATGTGAAATGTTTATAAAGATGAGATAAATATTGATAAAAAGGAATCACTAGAATTTGGTTTGATGATTTAGAAAAGATTAAAGGGATGTGAGAAAGATTAAAATTTGACTAAATAGTATCCGAGAATTTGTTCTAACAAAGAAGAATGCATGAAATTGATGTTACAAACTCATTTTTAAATATGTTACAGAAGATGAATAATTATTGATAGGCCCATATTAATATTATAAAAATGAAAAGAAAATTATTAATAAATCTCTGAAAGATTAATTGAACTAAAAAAACACCTAAAATTCAAAATCCAAAAAAGGAAAATCATGGATAGTAGAGGAATATTATTTATAATTATTCTTCTAGGAATCTATTGAGGGTTCTCTATTTTAAAAAAAATATTTCAATATTTTAACACACCATCAGGGAATTGAAAGAGTTGAAGATAGAAAGACGGGTGAGTGTTATAGATGCTTTAAAAATTGAATAATATTAATAATGGTTATAATAAACTATGATGATAAATAGAGGGATTCCATTTTTGGGGAGAAAATATAATTCCTAGTTTTGAGTCTATTATTTTTTGAAATGAAATTAATGATGTTAATGGGAAAATTAGTGTCTATTCACAATAAATTTTCTGATATGTTTTTTGAAATCGGTGTAGTCTATTTATATCATAACACATTATTCCAAGATTACCCAAAAGATTTGAATGTTTATAGTAGAATAAAAAAATTATTACATGAATGTTTCATCATGGAAAACATTGATCACAGAGATTTTCCACTCTTTTATCTACACTGGGATTACCAATATACACATTGGGATGATTAGTTAATTTCTTTTGTTAAAGACCTCATGTGATACTATTATCATCCAGAAAAAATTGTTATATATACATTATTGGATAGTTTGAATTTAGTTTCAAATAAGATATTGAAATAAATAGAGGTGAACAAAAATGAAAATAATAGTTATTGAGAAAGATGATTATACCAATTGATTATAATTATGGTAAATGTTTTGTGTTGGTATTGAAAACAAACATAAAGGGGGATATAATAAGGCCTAATATGTGTGTTGGTTTCATTTATTTTAAAAATAATCAATATGTAACATTTTGGATGTTATAAATGATGATAAATGGTAAAAAAATATGAAACACCATAATGATGCTAAAGATGAGATACATGATTAGTGAAAAAACTACATGATGGTTTGTTGATTGATCTATGTTAAAAAAATCCTGAGAGTCTCATGTTACAATCCCGAGTGTGTATATGGAAATAAAAATTATTTTTTCCATATATTCTAGAGGTTATGTGTTCTGAATGTTTCTTATCAGAATATGTAGAATCAGATATTGCAGTTTTTAGAAATCTGGAAATGGGGATATGATTATATGTGAAGTGTTTTTGAGGTTACTAATCAGTTGCACCATGATTTCTGATTGGATGTAGCATTGGATGAACCATTAAATGAACCATCATTATTAGATTGATATAATGTTTAGCAGATGAAGTATGAGAGAAATCAGTTTTGTGGTTTAATATCACACTGAAAATCCATCTGCATCAGAGTTTCATTAGATAAAGAACATCATAATGAAAAATTCATATCAGATTTACCAATGTTTATATCACAACAATATTTATTCATCCTCATTTTTTTCATTAGATGTAGTACATAATAATTCCCAAATAATATTTTATATACCATATTTGTTGACGCTGATTATGATTATGTCGATCCATCAAATGAGTTCTGACATCGATTATTTATGAGACTCATATGATCTGTTTTTGAATATTTTTTGAATAGTGGAATCATTAAAAGAATGTTAATGAAAATATGATAATTAATTATTTTCTAATAACTTGGTTTTATAAAACATTAGTCCTTGGATGTTTCATCAATATATTCAATCAATTTTAATTAATATAAAGCATCGAATTTATAATTAAAAATTATTTATTTCAATGGATCAAGGGAGATTGTAATGAAAACTATTTATTGGTTCAGAATTTATCAGACAATAATTTACATCAATATAGCATATTCAAAAAAATTATTTCATACAAAGTTTATATTAAAAAATCAAAACTATTGATTTAGTATATGTCATGCTGGCCAAGATAAACAGATAGAGTATTGGTTTCACAAATTATCATTTCCAGATTGATGTTATAGAATTAAAGATGAATTATAAATGTTCAAAAATATTTTAGTAGTTATTAGAAGAGTTGAGAAGGTAAAATTTAATGATAAAATGAAAGAGAAATTATATATTTGATTATGTGGGAAAATAAATTGGTTTCTTAGAATTGTCACTTATAGAGATCATAAAAATAAAACTACTTTTACACTGTACTATTTTACAATTAAAGTGTATGAAAGGATTATACTCCGATATTTTTATGAAAATGTAAAATACCAAAAAAAATATTTCTTCAAGTTGATGTTTAGTTCCACTAATGTGAGATTCATTGGAGTAAGATCCATCAGAGTGAGATCCATTTGACATATATCCTTTAGAGCATGATATTTTGAATAGATAATCATTGAGGTGAGTTCTAATGGTTTGATTTAATTTTTTTAAATGTTGTGTTTTCCTAATTGAGTATCTAATCAGTTTTAGTAGGATGAGCATATGTTAATAATTTCAATGTTAGATTAAAACAATAACATAGAGTTTTCAAGAGGAATATTGAATACACTATCTTTTTATATGTTTTCTGGTCATAATTTTTTGAAATTTGATATTGTGAATATTAATATTTATTAATTATTTGGATGAAGTTTAAAAACCAAAACATTTATTAATAGAATTGATTATTTTATTGAATATTGTACATATTTGAATTTGATACATATTACATTTGGAGGAGGTAAATAAAATTATAATGGTGATGTAGAAATGTGAAAAAAACTTGTATGTAGGGGGTAGAACACGTTGCTAAATATGGAGTTTTCTAGATTTATTATTAGTTGTTTAAAAATAGGATACAAACTAGATAGTTTGGGTTTATAAAAAATTATATCATGGATTATGAATATAATTATACATAACTGGTCACTTATCATTTCCTTCTATTCAGAAAAAAAGTTAGTAATGGAAAACATTCTGGGGGAACTAACAATCAGAGAAAGGTGTATCCCTTTGTAGATAATATATCATGAGATAATTTTTCATTAAATTTTATTCATAAAAAATATGTAGATGATATTTATAATTTGGTGGATCATCACTCTAACAAATTTATAGAGGTAATGAAATTTTTATTAATAATAAGGTATGAAAATTACATATAAAATAAAAACTGAACAGAGCTTCACTATCCCCCCTACTTAGCCATCTCTATCATATAAGGATCATTTTGAGATATATATAACCCCAATGATTGACATGTGATTCAACAAGAACTATTATATGGGATGAATTAAATTTAATTATTTTTCAGAGACCTAAGATAATTTGTATGATATATCATTAGAGGTAAATAAATTCATTAAATTTTTTTTAAGGTAATTGTGTTTTTTGAGTTTAATTTCATGTTTCTTCAAATAGTGGTTCATTCATTTTTAAAATTATTTAGTGGTGGATTTTTTTGGTTTTGGATAATTACTAAATATAGGATGAACATCTTGATTTTATTTATTTATTTATAATAATTTATTTTTAATTCTACATACATATGAAATTCATCATGGATACTCCTACCTTGGAGAAAATTGATTTTATTATTGTAAAAATTGATTAATGAATGAAAATATTATTGCAATGTAAATATATTATCTTATGTTATTATTATAGATATTAAAGGATTGAATCAACTCTTAGATGTGGATTTTAAGGCTAAATATTATTCATATAACCTTTAAATATGTGTAATGATTATTTATTGAACTGCCGGCAGATTCATGGTATTATTGTATATAACTATCTTTGGGAAAATTTCCCTATCACTCACTTTTATCCCTTTGAATTTATTTTTCTATTCCACATATATATTTCTACATACCACGAATCATATACTATTTAGAAACCTAGTTTTGCAGTTACCTTCACAGTTCCATTTCCCTATTTTTAAGGGGAGGATTTATTAATCATTTTTTGTGCATTTTCAGAAAAAAGGATTTTCACATAGCTAAAAATTGATTAATGATAACAATTTTGTATTTTTAGGATGATATTTATTAATCTATAAGGGTGGATAATGTAGCAACACTATATTAAAGAAAATTATTCTCTTTAAATTATTCAATTTCTTTGATATCTTTCATTACAAATAATACCATGATTAAACAAAGCATGACATACAATTTAAGTATAATCATTTAATAAAAGGGTAAAATTTTAATTAAATTGGAGGTTATTAATATTATTAACTAAATTATAAAATTTATAAAAAAATACCACCTGAAATAAATTTATTCATTAATTCTTAGTAAAAAATAACTGAATTTTTAGTAAAGTTATTTTATTCTTCAAAATAATATTTTCTTTAAAATGATTAATATTTATTTTTTAAGAAAATATTTATACTAATTTTCTGATGTTATGTAATTTTTATATAATTAATTTTTTTTTAAATCATCATATTTATATTATCATATGATGATTTATTGAATGTATTTATAACAGATTGATTTTCCAATTGAATTTTGAAAAATAAAAATTTAATAAAAAATAGTTGCACAATTTATCATTTCATTATAAAATGATTTCAATATAAATAACTTTTAATTAAAAGTTAAATAATCCAACTATGTAAATTGGAATCAATGTTATGCTCTAATTTAGCATAAAACCCATTTTACAGGTGAAAAGAAAGTTTCGAAAAAATAGTTTTTATGAGTTAATTTTTTTTCATAATCATTTATATCGATCAATATTTGTGAATGATTATAATATATATATATATATATTATATTCGATATTTTTTAGCATTCTACTAATATTTTTATTGCCGGACATGAGCATAAATCTATTTTTTGAGTAAAAAAAATATTTTTCTCAAATGAGTGTTTTTTCACATTTTACACACATATTATAAAATTAATTTTCCCATGTTATATGTTTTGAATTATAAAAAATGATTTCAATAATTTAAATCATGATATTAAAATTTGATAAATTAGACACATTTATTTTTGATCTATACGAATAGTAACCATGGAAAACTTAATTCTTAGGTAAAGGGTAAATTGGGGTAATATGGCTTAAAACTAAGTGATGAGGCCTTATCTACTCAGTGTAATTCTTATCAAATGATTATATTTCTTCACTTATTAATATATGATCAAAATGGTAATTTTAATGTTTTATTTCCGTTAAAATGACATTTATAATATTTTAATCAGTGAATGTTCCAAAATGTCATGCTTTTTTTATTAAATATATCATATGTGTCCATATAAGAAAACAGTAATATGTGGTCGAATTATAGTGTCGATATTGAGATTCAAGAAATTATCTTTATGATAGATATTTATTTCTAATTTTGATGAATTATATAATGACCAGAAATCCTTGTGCAATTCAAATACAATATTTATTAAATTAACAGAAAAACTAAAAAATGATATTAAAAAACACAATAAAATTATATAATTTTAATTAGTTTATATGTACCTCAATTTTAATCTATCTATATGAAATAATAGTATTTTTTTGACTAGTAATATTTAAAATTTCCCATTTTATTTATGTATTTAAATCAAAATTATTTGAATATTATGAAGAAGTCTATTAATGATATTATATAAAAATTGATATTTATTTAATGATGAACTATTGATAAAAAATTATATTCAGAAAAAATAATGAAATTTTGGTTCAAAAAACATTTATGGTCCATTTTTTAGTCGTTTTTATTTTTCTAGTAACATTATTAACTCTTAATGTATAGAAACATTAATAATAATGTAATTTTCGATATGGTTAATGAAGGGTTAAAACAATGAGGGTAAAAATGTGATCCGAAATTGAAAAAAATTTATTTTATGATAAGATATCAACTAATACTAATATTATAATTGATTATTATTATTTTTTCCTATTAAGACGTCAAAATATATTTATATTATTTTTATATTTTCAGATATTTCAAGAGTGACCCTCTCTACAATTATAAAAGGTAACACCACATTTTTATTCATCACATTACCATATGCCATATAGATTGACCATACCATAAAAAATCAATTATAAACTACCTTTTTCATATTCTATAGGTTCAATACCTTTAAAAATACAAAAATAATAGCAACTATGAAGATTTATAAAGGAGTTATTTCGATGATGTGGTATTCACCATAACTAGTCACTTTCTTTTTAATTATTCATATTCTTCATCTAAATATACTATATTACTAATAATATTAAAATTTAAGCTTTAAAAATCTAATTAGATGTTATTATGATTATGAAACCCCTAATATTTAAATTCGTAATATCAAATGGGTGATGATAATATCCAACATTCATATATGCAGCTTTACATATCCACATAGAGATATAATTTATTATCATCACAATTTTTTAAGGATGGTTATTTCAATGGGTTTAATTTTTATATATCAATCTTATCGTATTTTTATATTTATATATATTTATTATAATATATACCTTCTTATCTTCCAAATTACTGGAAAACAATAATTTTGATCATACTTGTGAGTAGACTACCACCTCCATGAAGTGATCTCATTCATTTTAAAATTATATTTTACATACATGGTAATAATTATGAGTTTAATAAATATATATAATATATATGATATTATAGTGATTCTATTTATAATGATTACTAATACCATTATTTTTTCCATCTGTTGTAAAATAGAGACAACCTAAATTAATATATATAACCTACAATATCCAAGAACAATAAAATTAATGTTTCTATCTATTTATTTTATGAAGTACTAAAATGTTGTACAAAATTAGTATATTTTTTATTTATTTCGTTGTAAAATATATATAATGGAAATGTTATTAAAAAATATGTACCCAAACTACCAAACTAGAAAAAACATGAAAAAATACATATGTTACCTAGAACAGAGATTTTAATAAGAAAATGTTATCAAATAGGAGATAAATTTATGTTATTAAATCATATATGGTATTATATATATTTATGGATCTGATAAATATTTATTATAAATATATATTTATTAAAAATTTGGTTACATTTCATTTGGGGAATTTTGGACAAAAGGTAAGAGATTTTAATCTCACTTATATTTCAATGAGACACATTCCTTATACACAACCTATTTATTTTTTTGGTGTATATACTACCCAAGAATGAATTTTATGATTATTTTTGTAAATAATCATGGATATAAAAATTTGTATAATATTATCTATTTCATGGGTAATATGATTAAATAGTTAACAAATTGTTAGGGGTGTTAGGTTAAAAACTCATGATTTATCTAGATTATTTATATTTATGTTAATGATAATGACATATTGTGACATAACTATCATAAAATTGTTCAATTATCACCTCACCAAAACATTGTAAGAGAATAAATGTTTTCATTACATTTTTCTCACATGAAGTGCTCTGGAAAATGATAATTTTCATTTTAAGGAAAATACCTTTTTTTTAATATTTATTCGTTTAAATTTCCTCTGAAGGTCATGTTTTATAAAGACAAATTAAATAAATTTTTTAATATTATAATAATATTTTTTAAATCCATTTAAAAAATTTAAATTATTACAACATGATTTAAAATAAAACATCATTTCATTTTCTGAATAAGAATCTTTTTGATTGTTTTTTACAAATGTATAAAATTTATTTTTCTTTAAACTAATTCAGCATGAGAATATTTTATCTCCAAAATTATATCCTAATTATTCGATGAGTACATAAAAATAAATAATAGTAAATTTAAAAGAAATTTTTTCTTTAATATTTTGGAAATTTTTGTATTTTAATGAATATATTTTGAAATGGAAAAACTATTTTCATTAAAAAAAATATTGGCTAATGGTTTAATGGTTTTTATATCCATCAAGGACAAAAACTTGTGATTTGATTTACTTTTTACTCAGGATATTATATAAGGATACTATCATGATTATTTTGATTAATTTTTTCTGTGTATGATTACCCAATGTTTATCAATCCATTTCCTTTTACAAGATTTATTATAAGGTGAAATGATAAAATACTTATGAATAATGTTTTCCCACTAGTCATGAAATGATTAATTGTTTATAAAACACATGTATTTTTTTCCCGACCCGTCCCCCAGGGCCCGTGTTCTGACTACCCCAAGCTTTCCTTCCATAGGCCAGGGGCTGGTGACTAGCACCAAAGATGTAATTCTCGAAAATGATAAGGCATTGCCTTTATAACTATAAACCCACACAACAGTGTAGAATGTAGAAGAAAAATAAAATGTGAAACTGTATAACAAGAGAGTGATGAAAAGTAAAATGGGGCCGAAAATACAACCTCAACTGTGAAGTACCGGTACAACTAAAAGGGACAAAATAACTGAAAGGTGAAAAGAAGCACTTAGATCGTCCAGAATGGATCCTACCGGAAGGGTAGATACAAATAGCCTCCTCAGCACTCCACATCTGTTGGTCTCATCCACGTACCGACACATCGTATGGTCCACCTCCTGGTACCGTCATGTCCTGGTACTCTCAGCCTCAGTCGGCATTTCTATCATCTACAACCAACACAACAAGATGAAAGCATATCCCGTGCAGTGGTGAGTATAATGATACTCAGTAGGGACCCCAAGACCCTCAAGGTCACACAAAATTCAAAAAGGATAAACCATAAAGTATGAATTCCATTTATAACCCCACATAGTTATATGAAATACATACACATAATTTTTCAATTAATCCATATCAATAATGAGAAAAACACAAAATTAACTGACTCAGATCATACGATGATTTTTATTATCGAAACCACGACTGCTGGAGAACTCTTGCTCAATCGAGTACAGTGGGCCTGCCGCGTCACACGGAGGTGCTTCCCACTAACCTTGGACTTCTGAGGTACTAATCTTGTCGAGTACCATGGGTCTGGCACACTCACACAGATGTGCTCCCCACCAGGGGTCTACCACACTCAAACAGATGCACTCCCAATAATAGCCTACTAATTTACTTTTCTTGTCAACTATCGTGGGTCTACCATTCTCACATAGAGGTACTCCCCACCATGGGTCTTCTGCGACACCAAGGTGCTCCCCACTGGGCTAGTCGAATCACTCTGAGTCGAATCGGTCAGTAGTCGTCATGTCTCAGCTGGCTACTAGGTCTCTGCACTATACTCACTCGTCTCCGGGAGGATCCACTCCACGAACTGCAGGTAGACACTCCAACAGTCACAAAGCCCAACATAGAAGTATCTCAAAGGTCTTCCTCGTCATAGGGGTCTCAACGCAACAGACAACACATCAATCGAAAAAAATGATATATGAGTTATTAGCCTTTTAGTCCTGGGGGCCCGGTTGGAATCATGCACAATTCAACCTGAATATATCTTAACATTACACTAAAATCTAGTGGGATATACTCAACGGGACAGTCGCATTCGTAGAATACCAATGCCACTGTCGGTTCGTCAAATGGTCGTCTGGTGCCAAAGATATGGCCAAAAAAAGTAAAGGTTCAGTAGTGGGCTTGGGTCCGGTCTGACCTGGTCGGAACAACTCGGTCCAAACTAGTCTTGGCTGACCCAGTTTGGGTTGACCGGGTCAAACCTGTTGGGTCTGGCATGACCCATTGGGCATGACAACCTCTTAGTTTTCCGCCCGGCCTGCTGGGCCCAGCCCAGCCGGCCGCGAGGGCGGTTCGGCCCTGTCTCGAGGGCGGTTCGGCCTGAAGCTTTGCGAGGGCGCGGCTAGGATGGTTCGCCCAGTGCTCTACAAGGGGGGCCAAGGGGCGGTTCTAGAGGCCGGGCGGCAGGCAGGCCTCCAGGCAGGATGCCCGGAAGGCCGGCGGGGGGCCGGGCAGTGCTCCAGGCGGGCCGGCAGGCATCCAATTAAGGCACGGTCGATCCGGGATGTTAGGACAGTGGGGGTCAGGCAGGCGCAGTTTAGTGTGGCTCGGGATAGCGCAAGCTGATAAGGGTCGGCTGGGACGTGCGGGAGGTCGGCGATGGTTCTTCCCGTGGAGCCGGATCGGCCAGGGCACAATAACACCTCAAGGGCAGCGTGACTCGTGGAGGTCATGGGAAGTGCGATGTTTTCCCGTGCCTTCACTTCCTTCAACGCCGCTTTGTCTCCATACTGAGAAACAACACAAACAAGAATGTCGGAGGGGTCTGGCCATGTTGGTTTGGCCCGCAACCTCCGCATTTAGGGTGGTATCAATTGTCTCATCAAATCATAAGAAAGATGAAAAACAATTGATTTACAACCATGGAAGAATTACTTTCCAATCCAAATAATATTATGATAAAAGGAACGTTAAACAAAAAAAACCACCTACATTTGATTGTCGGTCATCGACATTGAAGTCACAAGAAGGAGAAAAATGCCTTCATCGTCTATCACATCTGCCACACACTCACATTCCAGAGCTGTGTCGTCTTTTTGATGATGATGTGGAGGGTAGGTTGGTTGAAGATTCCCCACATCAGTATGATATGAGGGAGGAAGTCGAAGAAGGTTTGCGTTCTTTATCGGCAGAGCATTCTTCGTTGTAAGAACATTTCTCCCACGCTCTTATTTTCCCAAGCTCCAAGAAATGAGAAATGACAAGAAAAAAATAACTATAGATTGAGTTTGTCTATTATTTAGTTGCTGACACAAAAATAAATTTTTTTAATTAATAACTTGGCTCCATAAATAAATTCATAACTGCTGGCAGAAATTTATTAGTGGAGTTGGCACCAATTAATTAAAGAGGAGGTCAAGAGGCTCTCCCTCATTAATGAGGTAGAGTTAAAAGGTTTTACTATCCTCCATCAATATGGGGGTTTATACCAGTGTGGTCCCCATGACATAACATGTCGCGAGAGGTTAGGTTTAGGTGGGCCCCACCACCATAACATTTCATGGGAGGTTAAGGTGTTGTGGTCCCACATCCAACATCCTTGAAGAGGTTTTAACCACCAAACACCCACACGGAGGCTCAAATAAAAATAATGTGAAAACTAAATTTATTTTATTAATTTCCAGAAAAACCGAAAAACTATCTTTTAATCTCGACCCACTAACGTCAAAGTGAAAGTCTTCTTAAGTGAATATCAGTGTTTTTAGTTCAACAGTGCACTCAGATTTCAATTCTGAGCATCGTTTCAAAATTTTTAAATACCCGCTTGTACATTTTATAAAGGAACCTAAAAAAGACTTCAGAAATTGATTCTGGGCACACTGGGCCTCAGAATCACATGTCGTCAGTTTTTGTGGACTAGTTAATTCCCATGTATTTATATAAAAATTCCAGGGAAATTTTGGGTCATTACAATTTTCATGTTTTTTATAGGATAAATATTTTATGAATTGGTGGAACACATATTTGGTGTATTCATTATGTGATAGTGGTTAAATTATTATATACAATGCTGGCGATTTTATGACCAGATATGGTGGAAACATTATTATTAATGTTGTATGAGAACTATATCTCCATCCAATGCATAGGGTAATGATTTATATATTATGAGATAAATAGTATATTAAATGCTTAATTAGCCCAATTATTTAAGGGAAAATTTAAACTATGATAGTCATAAAATTTAACCATGGATAGTAACATGGTATTGGGGGTTAACCCATTATGTTTTTATAGTATTTTAAATGAAAATTTCCTACTAAGAAATTTATTTTCTATTCATATTTTTATAAAAAACAATTATCTAATGCCAATGTTATGATCTCATGGATTATTTTCATTTATTAATTAATGATTTAGGTTCCAAAAAATTCTATTTTTTATTCCATGGTTCAAGATTATGGTCTCTGATATACATGTTATGATTTTCAAATGTTTGTACCATGTTCTGATACCCTTCTATTGTGGTTTTTCTCAGGTGATCACTGATACCTCCCTTATTTACCATTATAGATCATCTAAGATCACACTTTCTTCTGTTTCAATTCCACATGTATTTATAAAAGATAATAATTATGATATGTATATGAGGGGTTCTGTATATGAATAACTTACTATGAGTTGAAATAGTATTTTATGAACATGTTTTTTTCCAGGATAATGTTTCAAAATGAAATAGAACTATACAATTAGGGAATTGATCACGATGTTATATAAAAAATGTTCATCATTCAAGATGTGATATCGAAGTATGCAATTATTGGGTTATATATTTGGTATGAGAGTAAGGATTAGTTAACCATTGGACAATAGTATAAGAAAACATTAGTGAGAACAGTATGATATTTCCCTTTTATTTAGTCATCTTGGGTGCCTTTTCAGATATATTTTGAGTTTCGTATATTTATTTGTTTTGGAATTATTGGTTGGAGGGTGTTTGTATGAGTTTTTAATAAAAAATAAAGGAATGTTGGTATTTCATGATTCATGCATTTTTTGAAGATCATGCGCCTAAACGTTTAAATCATGTAAACCTAGACAGAGAGGTATGCATGGTTAGATCATGGTTTTCCCTAACAATGCACCATTTCCCATGATACTATTTGTGTGTGTTTAATTATCCGAAATTTTCTTTTAAATCCACTTAGTCCCCCATCACCCATATTTCAACCTTGGATAGGGATTTACAAATCTTGTTGATCCCAGAGCCATCTAGAGTGATACCAAGGTGATTTGAACACCATTCATTGAGATCGAATGCTCAGATTTAAGATCCACTATTTTCCCGCTAAGTGGATTTCATCATGTTTCTTCACCTGTTCTTTATTCAAAAAATCATTTAATTTTATTTCAAGATATCCACTATTACTAGGAATATTATCCTATTAGTAGATATGTAGATCTTTTATTGTGGATCTAGATATATATTTTCATAGTCTTAATTCCATTGATATTATTTTTAGGTTTCAGGAGTTAGATCCAGAGCTTCATCGGTGATTTTGTGTTACTTTTATTTTGGTGATTTCCATTGGGATGACAACTATATATAAAATAATATTGGTGGCCAAAATCAAACTCTCATAGTCATGGATTTGAAATTTTAATGTGAGTTTATGGATATTATAGATTCGTTATATAATTTATTTCCTAACATGCAGTAATTATGAATGTGGAATTGACATTTGATTTCCTTGCTGATTAATTGATAATTGATTTCCTAAATTGGAGTAATTAGGTATGTGAAATTGACTTGAGATTCACTTATTGATTAATTGATAATTGAATCATGGATCAAATTAAGGGTTATTTGTCAAATAGAATTTCGATTTTGAAATTTATTATTGATTTATATATTTTATTTGAGATATTTAATTTGTTGTGTGAAGATAATTAAAAGGGGGAAATTAATTATAAAAGGATTGTTGGTTCTGTAAGAAAATAAATTATTTGAATTAATTATGTTCAATGATTTTGATCTATGATAATTAATTTTTATAATTATTTATAGAAATTACATATTTCATATAGATAATTAATTGTGAATAATTAATTATTGATTGATTATTATGATGAATTATTAATTAATTTGTGAATTAAATAATGGGTTATATTATTAGTTAATTTTTCAGTTAAATAATCTACTTCAAAATGTTTAACTAATCATTGGATTACTTATAGAATAAAGTGGATAATTCTTTTGTATTATAAAATGATTAAATGACTGATATTTTTTATGGTGCTAGACATACAATTCTATACCGATTAGGTGTTTGGACATAGACATCGTGTTCCTCCCCCTTAGTTAACCATGTTTTAGATTTTTTGTGGTTCAATGCATGACAAGATAAAAAAATGAGATTTGGGGTGTTTGGCATGGAATCTTACAGTGAATGATATTTTTTGTTCTTGACATGACATTCAACATCAAATGAATGATAATAATGAATGTTGATTCCAATGGGAATCCTGATTTGAAAATAGGCCTAATGTGTTGATGAAAGATTAAATGACAATTTGATAACAATTTAATAATGAATTTTATTTATTGATTCCTAAAATTTCATACACTGTATTTGATTGGATTTTTTTATACATCATTGGTGGTGGCCTAATGAGTTCTGCTCACACCCTCTTCAGGCCGCCTGACTGGGACCCAAGTATAATTTTATTGTTTTTGAATTGGATTAGGGAAAAGACATGGGTTCGGTTCATCTGTGGCATTCGAGCATGAGAAAGGGAACTAGATGTTTTTTGGGGCCTGCTTTGTACTTGATGAGTCTTTAAATATAGTTTCATTATAGACACTTGACACATGAATTGTCATATAATGCATTCAATATATGTTATGTATTTTTTTCTTGTTATGAGTATCATTTGACATGATATTGTTCTGGTCATTTATTCACTTCTACATTTGGTTTTTGTTTATCGCTTTCATTGGTGTTTTATTCTAATAAAAGATGGTATAGTCTCTCCAAGACTGACTTATGAGACATTTGTTGCTAGTCTCACTCTCTTTTGTATGGGGAGGCGCACTTGATGGTGTGTGGAAAACCAGCTTGGGGCACCATTTTGTGGAACCCAGGTCGAGATGTCAAAAATTTGTATCATAGCAGTTCTCTATTCACTATTCTTATTTTGTCTAATTGTTTGGGGAAATTGAGATAATATTCAAGGAAGATTAATGTCTTGTTCATTATCTCGTGCATTAGAGTTGTAAAAACATGTATTGGTGGGAATTCGAGTACTCGGGGATGGCTTTTTGTGATTTCTTTTTTTTATAGTTTTATATTACTAAACAATGGGTTTTACAGTTGTGGTGTGACTTGATATTTATTTTTAATTTTTTTTTAATTTTGATTCATGGACTAAATTTTCACAGTAGTTGAGTCTAAATGCATCATTCAATGAATTCAAGGTTATTGTGACATAAATACTTCTACTGGAAAACCTGTTATGGGTATGTTTTTGAATGTGAATAGTTTTTCCTTATTGTGAGATTTAAATAATGATGAAAAATGAGAACAAATGGGTGTCTAATGGGCACGATTATTGATGAAATGTGTATGACTAATTAATAAATTATTGAATTAATTAATTTGAGATAGTGACATTAATTAATGGTTGAATTAATTAATGAGAACCTATTTACATTTGTTAACCATGACCAATGAGGAGGATGGTTAAGGGTAGTGATAAGGCCTGAGTGTTGATTGTGTGGAGAGAAAAGGGGGAAAAGAAATGCTGAATCTTATTGGGATAGGTTTCCTTCATTCATGAATGTTATAAGGTTTCATTATGAGTCATAATATGTGTGTCTGTATTTATAGAGATATTCCTCAACAATGCTTTTCGAGATGGAGACCAAGAGGTATGGACCAGAATGAAAATCCATATAGGGAACATGAGGCAACATTTTTTCAATCTATAGTGGGAGGGGATCAGTTCCATGAGAACATTTGTTTGTATCATGAAATTCACATAGAGAGACCCATGGAGGTTTCTAAAAATCAAGTCTGAGTGGACAAGAGTGTTTCAGCTAAAATACCCTCCTACTTTTATTGGAAATAGTGGACATGAGGGAGCTAAATTCTGGATGGAATCCATATATATGATGCTTGACCATTTCGTGGTTCTGGCTTAGAGGGGGGTCGATTTTGCTTCTTGGATGCAACGAGGGTCAGTGAAGCACTGGTATGAAATTTAGGCATGGTCTAGAATGATTGATGATATGTTATGAAAGGACACTCTAGAAAAGTATTGGGCGCACTTCTATCCAAATATGTTGAGACAAAAGAAGTATACAGAGTTTATGCATTTTACCCAAGGAAGCATGTCCGTCATGAATTAAACTGAATATTTCAATGATTTATAGAATTTTACTCCATCTTGGGTAGAATACGAGGATTCTTGACCAAAAAATATTTTGGACCAACTTGGGCATGAAATTTAGTCCTAGGTTAATATATTAAGGTTGAACAAGTTCTCATAAGAGGTTAATCAGATTCTAATTTCTGAGGGGATCCTGAAGGAGGCTTCACATATTGTACATGTAGCAATCCCTTAACAATCTGAGAGTGTGCCTTATGAGATAAGGAATCTTCATTACGATAACCTTATATGGGATAGTGGAAATAATGGCAGAATGTTAAGAGGAATAGTTTCATCAGATCATACTAATGTGCTTTGACAACAGTGCGGTAGGAAGGGACAATGTCATACACATTTTCCTCAAACACTAGTGGAGTTACAGTAGTGTGGTAATATGGGGAACTTACAAAAGTTCGGTACGAATTAGCGACGAGCTGGTGCTGAAGGAGAAACTGCTCAGAGTCAAAGTCTAGAAAGGGTGTTTTCTACACTACATAGTTCTAGCAGCTGGAGTTCCACTGGTAGAGGTAGTAGAGGAAGTGGATATGGTGCTTCAAGGTATGAGTGTCCATGTCAGATTATTTGTGCTACATAGGCGAGTCAGATGATGCCATAGAGAAGAGGGGAATAATAGTTAATGCAGTGCATCGTACACGTGTGGAGAGCAAGGCTCGTCCATCAATTGTGAGAGTTATTATTCTAGTTGCTTCTACATTATCCAGTTAATTGTTTGATTTTGGTGCCTCTCATTATTTATTATCTACAAAACATGTTAATGGATTGATCCTGAAGGTGGAGTCTTTAAAAAGGTTGAATAATATTGATACATTGTTGGGAACAAAGTCTAGGGATATCTGTTTATGCAAGGGATGTTACTACATATTAGAGAGTATTATTTTCATTAGGATATCTATGTCCTTGATATAATATGATTCGACCTAATTATGGGTATGTACTGGTTACTCACATACCGAGCACAAAATAGGTTGATATTATAGGAGAGTGACATTTTTATATCTTAGGGGCGACCAGTATGATCATTATGGAACATGTGATATACATTTATGCCATGCTGGGCCAATTAATCAATGACTATGAAAGCTCATATCCAATGTTACTAGAATATGGAAGGATGATGGGATTGGTCGGAAAGGCCGCCATCCTTTAGTAGTAGAACTATTTTAGGATGAAATTCCTATGTACATCTCATGGCTTCCACCTGAGAGAGATGGGAAATAATTATCGAGCTCATGCAAGGGGCTGAAGTAGTATCTATTCCACCTTACAGAATGGTACCTACTGACCATCAAGATATCATGACATAGCTAGAGGAGTTGTAGGATAAAGGGTTTATCCATACAAGTATGTCACCTTGGGGATCACCAATCATATTTGTATGTAAGGTCGACCAGAGTTTATGTTTGTGAGTTGATTATCGAAAGTTGAATAAAATGACCCTGATGAATTGATATCCTCTCCCTCATATCGATTATCAGTTTGAACAGCTGATGGAGGCTTGTGTGATCTCATAGATTTATTTGAGATCAGGTTATCAATAAGCGATAGATCAGACACTTGATATACTATGAAATTCCATCATAAGAAGTTATGGCCTTTATTAATTTTTTCTAAGGTCATTTGGGTTGAAAAACATTCTAACCGTATTTATCACCCTGATGCACAAGATAACTCATTAGTTCCTATAATAGTTTGTGGTTGTGTTTGTGGATGAAATCTTATTGTACTCTAATACTCATGATTATCATGTCAAACATCTTGACATCATCTTTAGTACATTGAGATAATCAGGTATAAGACATGTTATATAAATGGTAGTTTTGGATTTGAAGTGAACACTTTTTTGGGTCACAACATCTATGAAAAAGGAGAGGAATTGGACCTAGATAAATGGTAGTCAGTGGTTATTGGGAGATTACCAATAAAAAGTTTGATATACGATTTTTTTGGGATTAGCTGGATCTTACCAAAGGTATATCCAAGACATATCTTTATAGGAAGCACTACATTTTTTGTTTTAAATTAAAAGGGATATAGTTTGATTGGACAGAATTATGCTATAATTATTTCCATTCTTTTAATATTCACTTGACATCAACACAAATTTTGATCTCTCTTGAGACAGGCGAGGAGTACACAATGCACTATAGTGCTTCTGTCATTAGATTGTAGTTGTGTTAATTAAATTTCATTGATTCATTGATTATGGGTCTCTATAGTTTTTTCTACATGAATGGAATTACCCTACTCTCAAACAACAGTTGGTAGTAGTAGTTTATGCTTTTATGTGTTTGAGACACTATCTTTCGAGTGGAAATTTTACAGTTTTTATGGATCACAATATCTGGAAGTATATCTTTTCACAGCATGATATAAATCGTTGGATGTAAAATCTGTTAGATTATACACACTCCATTGATTTTTAACTGGAATATATAACTGAAAAAAGGAATAGTGTGGATGATGCCTTCAGCAGGAAAACTCAGAGAAATGTTTGTAAATGATTCGAGTGTGGATTGAAGATGATAAGTTTTCTGGAGGAAATTTAGGTAATGTTTCGGGAGAGTCTAGATTATATGACTCTTGTTTCTGTTGTAGTGGAGTCTACACTCTTGAGACAAATTTTTGCTGGAATCTTTAATGATCCAGAGTGTTTAGGTTTCTAGTAATGCCTTGATGGATGTGAGTCACCTTCAAATTGGATAATATATGAGCATGAGATCATATATGTAAATAATAGGGTTGTTTGGCCAGTGAGTATGCAAGAGGAACTCATGTGAGAATTTCATGCCTCAAAATGGGCAATACATCATGGGTTAAAATAATTTACCATGACCTACAATGATAGTTTTGATGGAAAAGAATAAAAAAGGAGACAATAAGGTTTATAAATATTTGTTTTACTTGTTTTCCAATGAAGGCGGTGAAACAATGACCTAGAATCCTATTGTAGCAGTTGCCTATTCTGGAATGAATGTGGGATTACATGACTCTTGATTCAGTAGTTGTTCTTCCAATGAAATATAAGAAGAATGATTCTTCTTGGGTCATTGTGGATCTACAAAAAAAGGTATGAAATTTCTATCTTATTATTGGAACCATTACATTATAACACTTGGAAGAACTATATATATAGGTGATAGTTCATTTTCATGTGGTGTAATAGACTATAATTTCTGATCACAATCCATTAATTACTTCAAGCTTCTAGTAGGGTTGAAGGAAAGCACTAGGTACATAGTTTTTTCTATGTACAACCTTCCACCAACAGATAGATGGGCAGTCAGAGCGTACCATACAGGTTTTAGGAAATATAAAGTGAAAATGTGTGATTGAATTTAGACTTTCTGGGGATAAGCACTTGGAATTAGTGTAGTTCTCATTTTACAACAATTATATAGAAACTATAATAATGGAAACGTATAAAGAACTTTATGGATGACCTTGAAGATCACCATTATGATGGATAGTGGAGGGTGATTTAGATATAGTGGGACTGAGGCTTGTTCATGTGACATCAGAGAAGATGCAGTTGATTCAAAAAATAATGGATATATCTTAGAGAAGAAATATGTCATCTGTTGATAGATGGAGATGACACCTATAGTTTAAAAATGGTGATCATGTTATCCTTTGGGTTTCCCTTAGGCTAGGAAATGATAGGATATAGAGGCATTTCATATTGGTTCCCATGTTTAGAGGACCTATTAATGTATTGGAGATAATTGGGTCGGTGGTGTACTGATTTTTACATCAATAGAAATTAAGTACTATGCATGATATTTTCCATGTGTCACAACTACAGAGGTATCACTGGGACCATTCTCATGTGATCGATGTGGAAGATTTTCACCTCGAGGTAGATTAATCCCATGAGGAGCATAACATATGTGTGATGGAATGTTGTGAGAAAGTGTTGAAGTGAGACATTGGACCATTAGATCTTGTGTTATAGTATCATTGAATTGTTTAAGTGGAAACATTAGAATGGGATGATGAAATGACAACATAAGGCCCAATATTTTTGACTCAAGATTCATAGAGAGGTTTGGGAGTGCATCTCGAGAATGAGTTGTTATAAGGTGGAGAGATTATAAGATCGTAACCTTTTCTAGTGTCATCTTGGTCACATTTTTATGTATCTTTTGATTTTTTATGAAACTCTGTCTTGGAGTTATGATTTGGGGTGTGTTAGGGTTAGTTTCTAAGCAAACATATCATGCAGTGGTCTCTATATGATTTGTACATGGTTCGACAAACAGTGCGCCTAAACTGTTCCTGCCGTGAAAACATGGATAGAAACGCCACACATTTGGCACACTATTTTCCCAAACTATGTGCCCCTAGCCAAGAAATTATTTGCGCATGTTTAATTATCCAAATTTTGATTTTAAAACAACTCAAACCCAATATAACCACTACTTTAATCACATATTGGGCTTGATAAATTATAGGATATGCATGATCCTTTATTAGGGATTCCAAGTGGATATGACCACCTGTCATCATGATCAAAATCCTAGATTGAAAATCTGATCTTTTCCTGGTATGTGAATTTCATCCTATTGCTTCTTCTATTAGTTCCTCTATATCTCCATGAATGTTTCCTAAAAGATATCCAACATTTTTTTAGATAAAATACTATGATTTCAGATCTAGATATATTATTGTGGATCTAGATCTATATTTTTATGATCATAATTCCTTTGATCAAAATTTAGGGATTGAGGATATTGATTCAGAACATGATTATTGATGTTTTTTCAATAGGACTTTGGGGATTTCCATTGGGCTAACAACCATCATTAAATCGAGGTTGCTGGTCTAAATAAAACACCAATAGTTGTGGATTTCATATTTTTATGTGATTTTACGGATTTTCTTACTTCCCTTGATAATCGACTTTTTAATTTGGTGTAATTAAGAATGTTGAATTGTCTTTTGATTACCTTAGTCATTAATTGATAATTGATTTCCAAAATTTGAGTATGTAGTATTGTGGAATTTAAATGTGATTACCTTGATGATTAATTGATAATTAAATAATTGAAAAAATAGGGGGTGGGGTATCAAAATAAATATTTGTTTGGGAGATTTTTTATGGGTTGATATTTTGAAATTTAGATAATGAATTTGTTGTGTTAAAAAAAGTAATTGGGGGAAATTAATTATGAAATGAGGTTTGGCTATATTTGTTAATTAATTTTAAGAATCAATTATGTTCCTGGATTTTGATAAAAGATAAATAATTGTAAAAATTAATTATTACAAATTTATATTTGATATGAATAATTAATTGTGAAGAATAAATTATGGAATGATAATTGTGTTGATTGATAAATTAATGGATAAAATATTTAATGGGTTATACACATAGTTGATTTTTTACTTAACTAATGGAATTTCAAATGATTAACTAATCGTTGATTAGTAATTGAATGATGTGAATAATTATTATGAACTAATGAATTATTAAATGGATGGTATTTTGGTGGTGCTAGAAATGGAATTCTATACTGGTTAGAAGTTGGGACATGGAAATGTTTTCCCTCTCCAATAGTTATACAAGTATGAGATTTTAGGGTTCTAATAATGGTGACCTTTATCGAAAGAGATATGGGGCATTAGGCATGGAGTCCTCAACCGAATGAAATTTGGGGTGCTTGACATGACTTTCAACACTAAATGATTGATAATAATGAATGATGGTTCAAATGAGAAAAATAAATTGAATTTAGGCCTAATGTAATGCCTAATGGTTTAATGACAATGTGATAACTATTTAATTATGAATTGAATTTATTTATTAAAAAAATGGATAATCTATCATTTAAATGGAATTATTTCAGACAACATTATTTGTGGAATACTGAGTTATACTCACACCCTATTTGGACCGCCTGATCGGAACCCGGGTAGAATTTTTTGATGCAAGATAGGATAATGGCATGGCATTACGGTAGGTTTCTATTTAGGATAGGAGCATGGGAGAGGGAACCAATTGTGGTTCAAGACCCGTATTGCAGTCGTTGTGTATATATCATTAGATTCATTGAAGACACTTGACACATGCATTACCATATCATGTTTAACATTTCAGTTGACTATTGTATTTTATTATTCTAACTATCATCTGACTTGGTATTATTCTAGTCATTTATATTCTTTTTCACATTGTTATTGTATTTTTCTTATGTTGGTTTTACATTTTTATAAAAGAGGTTATAGTCTCTCCAAATATGACATGCTAAAACCTAGTTACTAGTCAACACCCTCTAGCTTACAGGGGGGGAATTAGGGCATCTGGCAAATAAGATCGGGGAACTATTTAGTGGAAGAAATGTCAGGACGTCACAAGAACCTTGGTAATAGGTTAAATTATTGGATAATAATCTAATGTTTTGGTAATAACCAGATATAACTCAGTTAGACCTATGGTTTCATTATTTGAGGAGAAGGTATCTTGATTTAGAGATCATTTATATTATATATCACGATTTATGATATATTACTCTAATTATTATAGTGTACACATAAAAATTTATTTTTTCAGTTCTATTCAATCTCTTGAAACAATGGACTTCATGTTAAGAACGAATGTGATGTAAAATGTAATGATTTTACTCCTATAAAACTTATTTAGATGGGAATTGAATGAGAATATGTGTGATTATTCTTAATCATCTATCAAATTATATCAATAAAAAATAAATAATAGGTGAGTTTTATAGTATGTTGAATAATAGTAAATTCCATTTTATAGAAGTTCTGGTGGAGACGAACCTAGTGGTAATAATGTTCTATTTTATTTTTATCAATGATATGGGAATAAGTTCCTAGGTGAATATAATAAATGTATGCGAGGAAATTTTATACATGGAAATAAATGGAATATTTAAAAAAATATCCAGGAAAATATATATCTTATATATGTGGAACGTGGACATTATCTGGCTTGATCTCTATTACAAATGCTACCTCCTAGATCAAGGAATAATCAATATTATTCTATCATTTCGTGTGTAAGGATTTATGGGTTTATATTTTGGGATCAATGAATTATATTAGTGATATCTTTATTAAAATCATCATGAATCTAATAATGATTTATCCATAGAAGTTTTAATTATGCATTTGAATGCATATGTTGAATGCTACCAATACAAATGAAAATTAATAATGCCTAGTTTCGATAAAGGGATGATAGAAAATGTTGTTAATGTTTTGGTTACCCAATATTTGGAAAGTTATTTGTTGATGAAGTGTTTTTTTCCATATTAATAAGGTCAATTTCATTTTTTATTTATAAAATATATTCAGTATATTGTGATCTTTTTTAGGAATACATATTGTTCAAAATTTTGGAAGTATATCTGTTTTTATGTGATTTTGACGAAAAATTTATTGATATTGTCATTAGTTTATAAGTGTATATTTTATAGAAAGATAAAGGGAATTAACACTAACATTATAATGAATTATAGTATGGTATATTGAATTGTTTTAATGAATTTAATGGATATTTTATTTAATACTCTATTGAGGTATAATAAAACCTTTTCATTGAAATATTAATTGAGGAGATGTTAATTATGGACTACTATGTAGAGTTATATAGATAATAAGGATGGTTGAAAAGTGATTTATTAAAAATATGATATTTTAAAATAATGTTATGGTCATTTTAAGTATTACATTTCCTATTAGTTTGATTCAGAACATTTTGGCGAGGTTAACTATGATACAATACTTTATAGTAATTTTCCATATCAATTGATGATTTTTGGGAGATGTTTCATTTGGTTGATAAATAAGTAACCATTAGGATTAAAAATTCATAAAAAATAAAGAATCAATTCAAAATAAAATAGATAAAAATTATTTTTTTTAATATAAGCTGAAGAGTGTGCTATATTCTTAAATATTAAAATATCATTAATACGGAGGTTATTGAGGTAATTTAGTTTTTCTATATTAATGTACACTTTCTTTATATGAGGGATTATAAGGATTGATAATAATCTTGTGATAACCATTTATGGTTTTCGTTAATGAATAAGATGAATATTATTATATATATGTTCCATCTATTAGAATTTTATTTTAATGATTCATGAATATAAAAACTCATCTTAAATACTCATCGTTCAGAGAAATATATAATATTGTTGTCTAAATTGGTAAATGATTCAATTTTTTATATGTTAGAAAAGTATTATTCCTTATATTATTAGTATAGATTGTAAAATAATTCCAAAACACATTTAAATGGATATTTAGAAAAAAAATGCTTCTCTATTACATTCATCTTCGATGGATGGTTGTTCATTTAATCCATGCCTGATTCCTGATTTTTTAGATGTGGCCTTTCACTTGAAAATAATCTCTATTACTCTATATTAGAAAATGGGAATTATTTTTTCTCATATATTTATATATTTTCACTTCCCAAATAGGATCACCTATTTGGAAACCTTGTTTTATGGTGACCTGCATACTTTCCTTTCCTCATTATAAAGAGAAGTTTACTTAACCATTTTAATGATGTCAATTTTCAATGAAGGACCTTTAAAATATCATACCATTGATTATAGATGACAACATAAAATTTTTATGATTTAATATATTTAGGGATGATTGAATGTGACACCCCTAGATTTTAATGAATATGTTTCCTTGAAAATTTTAAATTCTTTGATAGCATACGTTACACGAAACACCATTCATAAATGTATCATGATGTACTATTAAAATATTATTATTTGTGACAATTATATATTATCCATTAATATGAGGGTATGAATACTATTTACTACTTTATAAAAATTATATAAATTATCTAACCAATAATAATTATTGACAAATTTTTAGTAAATAATAATACAATTTTAGTTATGTCATTTTATTCTTTATGAAAACATTTTATTCAAAAAAATTATTATATTTTTAAGAAAATATTATGATTATTTTCATTATGATTCCGAATAATTACTTTATTAAATGTAAATTATATTTTTAATAACAATATTAAAATTATCTATGACTTTAATTTTTATAATTTTCGTAAATGATTGCTTTTTTAGAAAAAAATAAGATATTGTTGATATGATTAGAAACTAAATGCACCAGGATCTTTTTTTCATAAGATTGTTTAAAATTTTTAAAAAATTATTATACTTAAAATATTAATGTTAACTTTATTATAATCAATTTTATGTCTGAATTTATTATCAAATAATTTTCTTTGGTTAAAAATAATTTTCCACGACAAATATTATAATGCATGTAATGTTTATTTACCTTAAGAAATTAAATTAATAACTATTAATGAATTATTTTATTGAATTTTAAATATTATATAATCTATAATATTTTTCAAATTAAGTTATTATTTCCCTAGGCATAGGATAAGAATAAATTCAATTTTATGGTTATCTAAAAATAGGAATGCATAAAATTTTTCAATTATTTTAATGTTAATTATTAAAAAATAATGATAATGGATTTGATAAAATTGATTCAATATCATAAATAATGATTCTAATGTTTTGTAAACAAGCCAATTTTATATTCTTTAATGTGGATTGTAACCATGGTAACATTTATATCCTCACTAAAGGAAAAATCATGTTTATTTAAATTAATATAAATAGAAAGGACTTATATTTTTTTCCATAATTATTTTTGGATAAATTAAAATCTAAAAATTTTACCTTATGCTTGAAATTTGGTTTTTTAATGGGCACTTTTACATGAAAATTACATATATAATATTTAAATCAAGGAAAGTACCAAAATTTCACATAGTTAGATCTAAATAACTCTTATGTGTCCTCATAATGAAATAATATGTAATGGAGGAATATATGCGTATATTTTTATATTAATGATTAATTATCATGATATAAATTTAGTTTTAATTTTTAGAAAATATATAATGAATTTAAATTTCTTTAAATTCTTTTACAATATTAATTTAATTAAGCCAAAAAAATAAATAATTTTGAAAATATTAAATGTGATATAACTTGAATAAGATAATGTGTACCATAAAATTCAAATATTTATATAATATACTAGGTAATACTGTAATAATTATATTTTAATTCTCTTTTTTGGAAGTATTTAATGTAAAATTAAATGAATACCATTAAAAATAAAATAATGATATTTTAAAACAAATAAAAATTTATTAAATGATATAAATTAATAAAATTAATATATTGTTATAAATGAATGGTATATAGATATATAATCATTCATGTTCTATTTATAAGTTTTTTTATTTTATAGTATTATTATTAACAAATAAAGAGTACAAATCATTAATATTATGGAAGTTGTCCAAGGATAAATGAAGTTTAGAAACTACTAAGTGTAACAATTGTATCCATACATGAAAAAATTAATTTATATTAATTTAACATTTTAAGATATTTTCGGAGTGTCGCTACATCAAATAAAAAATGACATCCCTCTTTTCAATAATTTTCAAACACCATATGCTTTAAGTAAGAAAAAAAACTACCCAAATCCATTTAAACATATGTAATCATATTATAGAGGTTTTGTTTTTCTCAAAATACAAACCATAGATCCATTAAGAGGATATCTAAAAGAGATTTTTCAATGAAGATGTAATCACATTAAATGATTATCTTCTTTTTAATTTTTATTTTACCACATATAAATAAATTTTACTCTGTATAAAATAATATTATTAGTATAATAAATTTTATTAAATGTTGTTATTATTATTAATATACATTTATTCATCCTATTTACATCAAATGGTAATTGAAAATATCACTCACACATACGTATGTCATACCACCTACATGATGTGATAATATTTTTTTTTTCAAAAAACCATCATTAAATGAGGTGTATTATAGTTTTTTTAAAGCTTATATAAGATAATTATTTCATAATTATTATTATGAAATTTTTTTAATGTAATGTTCTTCATTTTTCTAAACCATTAGAATATTATAATGTCGATCATGAGGATGTGTAGACATCCACCTTCACAGAGCGATGTGATTAATTTTTCATTTTAGTTTTACATGTATGGTAATAATGATGCCTCCAATCAATATATATGATATATATTATTTAATGATGATTATTTAATTGGTATTTATTATTTATGATTCCTTCATTCCATCGGCCGATAAATGGAAACAGTGATCAAGTATATGTATGACCTACCATCTCTAGGACCGATGTTGTTAATTTTTCAATCTATATAATTTATGAATGAGTATAAAGATTTATATTGTTAAAATATATGATATTAAAAAAATTATTTAACATCAATATATTATGTAAAAATTATAAAAATATAAGGGAAAAAGTACAAAATAAGAAGTAACATAAAAAATGAACTGGATATCACACTAAACAGTTCTTTTAATGAAGTTTTGTTAACTGAGATGGGATAAGTGGTTATAATTGAGTCATATATAGAATGATATATAATAATTTTTTTATTTAATATTTTTTTATTTAATATTTATTTATCAGTCTATAGGTTCTAAGGAATAAAAATAATGTCTTATTGAGGGTAAGATATTTTTTCCTGACTTTTATTTCTACAGGACAAATGTCATATACACCGATTGTTTCTTTATTGTGGTTTATATAGTAACCACAAATGTAATTTTAATTAATATCTTAAATATTATGAAATATACATATCCATATAGTTTTATTCTTTGGATTATGATTCAAAACTAACGACAACTATGCAGGTTTTATGGTACAATATCATTGTTTTTTTGGTTCTGTTTGTGATTATGATTTAAATGATAAAATATTATGATCTACCTATCAAGAAACTAATTAATATTATTCTTTTAATTTAATTTAATGATAATAAATATTTCCTTTAATTTTTCTCAACTTATGTTCATAATAATATAACAATATATTTTTAAGGAACATTGACAATATTCCCCTTTTTGGAAAAAAATCAATTTTATTATATACCAATATTTATGAAAAATATTTTAACAGGGTTTTAAATATAAAACAAGGATTATTTAATATATATTTCTCACATGTTTCACTTTTTAAAAATTAGTATATATGGTAAATTCTATTCATTTTATTAATGGGGATCTTTTTAATTTCTCTACAAAATTGTAAGATGAATGTTTCCATTTAAATTATATAACTTGAATTAATTTTATCGATATCGTAATTGTGAAGTGATATGAATATTAATTCAAATTATTTCATGGTTAATTTGTAAATAATTCCTAATTTTCTGGAAATATTCATTTTTTGAATGATTGATTTCAAAATGTAATGATAATTAATAATGAATGTTTTAATGGGTTTTAATGCTATTTATATTCAATAATAACCAAAAAACAGATTTATCATATTTTTTACTGTTGATATGATATATGTATACCATAAATATTCTTTCTCTTAAATGTTTAAATTTATAATGATAATATTTTTATGAAACACATTCCTCTTACTTCCAGATGTGATGAAATATATTAGTAGATTGTATTGATAGTAAAATATTATATTTTAGTATAAATCAATATTCTAGTCAATAAATTATTAATTTAACATGATTACATTTTTTAATTTTAATGTAAAAATAAGATTAAAAATAAAATTAATTTCATTTCATGTAAATTTAATATGGGAATATAAGGATTTTGTTTGAATGGATTATAATATTGTTAAAACCTAAATATAGTAGAAATATATATACATATATATAATCTCATGGTAATATTATAATCTTACAATAATGTTTACTTAATTAACATAATTATAACAATAATAATATTGATTTAAACATTATTATTAATATATATACTATGGAATATATTTATTATTAATTTAATATATTTATAGCTGACGAAAAGAAATAATTTTATAAAAAAATGTTGTCAATTAAATATTAAAAAAATGAAAAAAGAGAAACCATATTCATCTTCGACCTTCTATTTATAAATGAATTCTATTCTACCCATTCCAATATTCCAATTTTTCATGAATCACAGATCACATGAACTCATCTTCAACCTCCTCCTTTATTTTACATAACACATGACACAAGTGTTTCATCCAAAAGAAGTAGTCAATAAAGATTATTATAACGAGAACATCATGATGAACTATAAAAATATTTAAAGCTCAATAATAGGAGACGAAATGTTCCCACATAGAAGATTCTGATATTCATGTAAAGTATATATATAGTATAAATACAATTTGATTCATTATACTATGGTTTTTGGGGCATTCCTCATAGTTGACTCAGGTTTTCAACAACACCCTCACCCTTAGTCCATATCACTTCAACCATCTACTCCTATAAGACATTGAATCCACCAAACCAATACTATGATGGTGTTTTTTTAGAATGATGTTACATTTAATTGGAGATAAAAATGGACGATGATATAAGAAAATAGAATAACCCAAAAGAACGAGGAAGGAGAATAAAAGAAATTAATTGGATAATCATGTTTGACATACATATGTGATAATATTTGCAAAAAATTATTTTTTATATCGTGAGTTATGTAATGTCATCAATGGATGGTGGGACATTATAGATGAATTCTAAACACCAACAATGTTTTATCTCATTTGATTTCTAGAATTAAATTAATTCATGGTCTTATAAACACAATTTATTATATTATATGAGATGATAAATGAATTATAATCAAAACATTAAAATTTCAACCATCTATTACCAACCCTACAATTGAAGAATATGAAACATTTGTATCGAATGAGTCACTATATCTACAATCAAGTTTATAATAAATCCTTTTTATTTTAAAAAACCAATCCTATAAGTGGGACATCCCTCCTATGAATCCAAGAAGAAAAACATTTGTTATTGGTATGTGTTTATTAGGTTTCATACTTAAAATAATAAGGAGATTGTGGATTTTAAATATGAATTTTATTTTAAAATTTCCAAAATCATCAATTTATATAGAAATTATTTAGAAACTCAAACATTATATTTTTAATACTAACTCATCATCATAATATTGTAATTTTTTCAAAATAAATGTTAGTTTTTCTTACACTTATCATTTTATGTGAAATAATTTAAATAAATTTTTTACTAAACTCACCATAATTTGAATACATTTTAGAAATAATATATTTAATAAATTTTTTAACATATCCTATATTTATATGGAAACGAAATTTCTCTTATAATTTTGTTTAAAATTTGGGATATATAGAGAAAATGATTTTTTATTTTTTATTAACCTTACTTTTCAATGTTATAAAAATAACTTAACTACAATTATAATTATTATTATAATTTTAGGTATAAATGGGGAAATTATTTTTAGATTCACAGTTATTATTTATTTTTCATGAAACCATATTACAATGATAATTAAAGGTTTATGTATTTCTCAATTTATCAATTTATGCATTCAAAACATTCCGAATTTTAAGGAAAATTTCCAATATCTACATTAATGTATGGGAATTCATTATTTATTCTAATTTATTATTTCAAGAATATTTTACATTTTCCGAGTCATGATTTTTATTATCATTAATTATCATTTATTCTAATTTAATATGAAATATCAATAAATATATACTTGTACAAATCATTAATAAAATAATTGAAATTTAAATTAGAAAATGGAAAGCTGTAAAACGTTTTTCTAAAATTTTGATCTTGGAAATTGTTAAAATGATAATAATTGTGGAGTAAACTCAATATTCAATAGGCATTTTCTACCATTATAGTTAAGTTATATATATCATGAAATGTTTCATGTTTCATCACAGTTTATTTTCTATTCCTGTGATGTGTTTTTCTAAAATCTTATTAAATAAATTTTTGAATATGCTTAGTATTCAAATTGATTTTTTATTATGATATTTTTTTTATTAAAGTTTTTTTAGAGATTTGGTTTTAGTATTTTTATACGGTTTTTAAAATTATGTTAATTATGTTTTAAAAAAAATCATGAAGTATTTTTAAGGAAAAATAGATTTTTTTTGTAAAAACTATGTCTTTTAAATAATTTTTTAATATTCTAAATTATTTTCTTGTGTAATTTGATCTGGTATTTCAAAAAAAGAATTTTATTGATGTTAAATAGAAATGACTGATTGATTTTCAACACCATGTTTTAATTCCTTTCAGTGGTCTTTCAATACTATGAAGTGATTTTAGAGTGGATTATTGATTTCATGGTTTAGTCATCGTAGGGATGAAATTTTGTAGATGTATTCCAAATAAATAATATATTCTAATAATATTTTTTTATTCTAATTTTCATACTCATCTAAAAATAATTACTTAAACGATCCCCACTAATGTATGGGCTGCATATTATTTTGACAATGAATTTTTTTTGGAAATAAGTATTCCTTATTTTTAGTACTTGGTCATGTAGAATGGGTATATTGAACGTGAACTGGAATCACAAGAAACATATAAGGAATATTAAATATTTTAATATTGATGATATAATTTTAGAGTTATAGTTTTTATTTTGGGGGATTTTGTTATTAGATTTTAGGAAATTCTATTGATTACACGCTTTGTGATCTGAGTAATAATTTTGAAGACCTTTTGTGTTGTCTGTGTATCAATTTTTGAAATTAGTGGAGTTCTCTCATATTGGGAAATATTTCCAAATATATTTTCTCAAAATATTCTTGTAAAAAATAATTTAATCCAAACCATTAGTAATCCTAAACTAAAGAAATATTTAAAATTTCTATGAAATTAATTATGATATAAAAGTTATCATAGAGGATTAAAAATTTTAAAAAAATATTCTCTAGATGTGGAGATAATGTAGAACCTCGTGTTATAGTAAATATATCCATTATTAGTAATAAATATTAAATAAAATTATGTATAACAAAACAAAACAATGAATTATGTTTTCTGATTAAATATAAACTATAATAAATATTCCCTAGAAATTGAGAAATTAGTTAAATTAAAATAGTCATAGACTAAATTGACCATTTTAATTTAACATTAAACAAATAGTATGAATTTAATACAATAAAGAAAATATGTAATAATTTAAATTCAAAATTGATTCTATTTTATGTCGTCATATGTGTTATATTATAACAAAAAAGTTTTATTCAAAGGGAAATTATTTAAATAAATTGTGATGTTTATAAAAACAATACATTTTGGGAGAAATGAAAATATATTTGTTATTAAATTATATAATTAAAATAGATATAAATGTGTATTGTATAATATTATTTAATATTAATATATATGAATATTTATTTAATTATAATTGATAAAATTAAAAGAATAATACTATTTTTGGAGACTACAAATATTGTGGACTATAAAATATTAATCGGTGGTAAATATAAATGAATTATAAAATTGAATAAAAATAATATGTTTAAATTAATTAGATACAAAATATATGATATTACTACAAGAAAATTATGTTCATAGTAATAAAATTTATATTATGAAATTTTAATTCTAAAATTAATTAATTATTAATTTAACAGAAATATATATGAAAATTTTAATTGTGAAATTATACAGATTTTTTCATTAATCATATATTTGTTAACTTGTAGTTGGATATATAACCACAAAGATTTAAATTAATATAATAGATTTAAAAATAAAATAAAATATAAATGTATGTATTTAAATTCTAATGATAATGTGATAAATGTACCATAAATTATATTTACTTAAAATAAATTCAATAATAATTTAAATGAGTAAAAAATATGATATATATATATATATTCAAACACATGAGATAGAATATATTTATATGTGATGTTAGATGTATATATATATATATATATATTTATGAGAATATGAAATATGTTTATAAAAATAATTATTTTCCATAAAAAACATAAAGAAGGAATAATTAAAATAATATGAAATCAATTTCATCTTCAACATTCTTCTCCTGCACGAACATACTCCACCAAATTTAACCGCACCAACAATTCAAAAATAACATTATACACACACTCATCTCCCACCTACATTTTCATCGACATTGACCCCACTATAAGTATCACATTTAAAACAAGTAGGCACCATAGTTAATTTTCGATGATCTCTTATCCCTCTCAATTAGTGAAACTAGGTAAGGTGATTACTCATTTTAAGAAAATATTTTTATATTTATTTTAAAAAAACCATTTAATAAGAAAGGTTTTTCTAAAACTTAGTCATTAAATTTATGAAAACCAAATATGAATTATAAACTGATAATAGATTGAAAAGTGATGAAATTTTTTTATTATACATTTTTGTTCAACAATTTTAATAATATCACTATTATAATATTGTTTTTGAATAGAAAATTCATTTTAGAAATTCATTTTTATTAAAATATATAATCATCTCATATATTTATTTTGAAATTAAATTTACCTTATATGTGGTTTTGAACATATGTTTATATAAGGAAAATGTATTATAAATTTCTATTTCTTAAGAATATATATGTTAAAAAAGTTATTTAACTACATGTTAAACTATACTTTTCATATTATGAGTATAGTTGAAATTTCTCTAATTTAAAATTATTTTTTATGTTTTATTATGCCTTCTTCATAAAATAATTTGGGATTCATGTATTTCTATATTATTATTTAATTCTTTTAAAAGTTTATTTATTTTTCTAGATATTTCCTAAATCTAAATTAATTTATGGTTACACATGATCTATTTTGATACATCATTTGATGTATGTTTAATTTTATCTTTGTCTAGAGTTTTATTACTATTAATTTTAATTCTTATTATAAATTAATTTAATATATATGTATATATATATATAAACTTATATATATATTCATTGAAATGGTTTTCGAAAATTTGATTAATGGAATAAAAGGAAATAGAAATCCATAAATAAATATAGTAATATTTTTTATTAGACATTTCATACCTGCTGAGGAATTGATTGTGAACCCAAAACCCTAGGGATGTTTTCCACTATGATGGTTAAGCACTATATTGCCTCTAATATTCCATGTTTCCTTATAGTTTTGTTTTCAAAAGATCCATAATATTTTTATAAATAATTAATGAAATAAATTTTCTGTAGATATTTAATTTTTATGAAGTTTAAGAGTTATTTTTTTATGAATTATTCTAATTCATATATTTTTTCTACGAAAAGTGGTTATATAATATCAATGTGATATTATAAAATGATTATCAAAAAAATTTATTTTAATATTGAAATCCATTGATGTATTTTTAAAGAAAAATTTAAATATATATATTTAAAAATCATTATATTAGAAACAATTATCTCAATTTTTGAAGGAAATATTTCAAGTAATGTCTTATAGCACATAAAAAACAAAATGAATGATTTTTAAACACTGAATAAGTATTTTTGTCTATCCATGATATAAAATATTTATCATAGGGATATTGATGTGTAGAAGAGATTTTTGAATTGATATATGATTTTTTTATACAGAGGATTTGGAATTATTAACAATGTATTCATATTTTAAATATTTTATATTAGAATTATTTTTCTTTAATTAAAATTTCATAATACTCCAAAAATATATACCTAAGATATCATTAAAATTTTAAGATTGGTATATGTTTTTTTATATCTCAAATATTTTATTTATAAACAATATATCAATCTTTTTTATCACGTGGTCTAGTTGCACTGGTTTGGGGTGTTTTATCCAGCATGTAATAGATTCTTCTATTAATAAATATTATAATGTTACATTTTTGGGATAAATAGATTTTTTTCAATGATCCATTTTAGTTATTAATAGTATATTAAATGGTATTATTGTTAGGGAAAATATGACATTGGATGAAGAAGTTATGGTAAATCTGGGGTTTCATGTTTGAACTAAATGTCGACATTGTCTCCTATTATATTTTTTTATGTTTTTTTCTTGATGACTCTATCACAGGTTAAAATGAATTATTTACTAGTTTTTTTTGGTACCACATTATTTATTCCCAAATTAGTTGTATTCAAACACTGGTACGGTGGGAAGGGAAAGGGGGTACCTAAGAAAACTTCACAAATCATAGGATTGTATAGGGAAGAGTCAAAATGGTTCATAATAGATATTTATAATGTGGCTAGAGTTAATGAATGTGATGTAAAAATATTAGATATTTTAAAAGTTATATTTCTATATTTTTAGTTAAACGTTTTATTTTTTATATAAATTCATCCCATTCCAAGATCATTAGTGGCGTATGACTATTTTCATTAATGTAAATATTTTAAAACATTTTTTTATTCTTCTACAAACTCGTATATATTGTTATCGATATAATTTTATTTATTTTGTACTATAATTTACATTAATAAGGTGGTATATTATCCCCATATTAAAACCGTAGACCCTCAGTGCTACAAAAACCATCATTATATAGGGACTCACACATGTGGTCCTTTAATACCACTAGTATGATTAATATTGAGGGATTAAGGGATATAGAAATAAAAATTTGAATTTGGGTGTTTATTCATTTTAATAAAGTTATGTTATATTATAGATTGGGAAGATTTATGTGTCAATAGTTTTGAGAAACAACAAACTATTATGTCATTAACACCAATTTATATGGGAATGATAATTTACCAAGTATATGATATTGTTGTTCTTGTTTTTCAATATTATATTTAAAATATTTATTCAATTGGATGTGTATATTAAATGTGATATTCATTTATTTGGGTCATGACATGTTGGAAAGCTATTGATGTACATTCATTATTTTTTCACGTAAGACTCATAGGACATACATGTTCTTGGGAGAGAGTTATATCATTGAAAATAGGGGTATCATCTATTTAATGCCACCTGAAGAACATATGTGGATCATTACTATATTTTTTTATAGGAATAAATCATTGTTGAACCATAAAATATTTCATTAAGATGAATGGTGATGTGAATTCAATATAGATTTATTATTTGATGAGGACAATATAGATCCTCTTATAATATAATTTTCCTAACCCCTTGATGGGTCAGTAAATGTATTCGGTACAATCATGATGCACCACTTATAGGTGATTATGGGATAATATTTGTTACTTATATGTTGAAACAATAAAACCTATATTGTTTCCCATATAAAATTTTAGTGTAATTCTACTTAACTAGAATGTGTAGACATTTATTACTTGATAGAGATTGTCATATGAAGATTTCATCATATATATGTGGTGATATTCTCTTCTTAAGTTGAGAAGTCTAGAATGAATATTCATAGTGATGTGCCATTACCTTGAAAGCATATGACATGAAATTTTATGTCTAATATGAATACATATTTTTAAATGTGAACAGTAGAGTGACTTTTTTGATTTGTTGTTTACCAATGATGTTGAGATTAGATAAAGTTTGTGACCTATGTGTTATGAATACTATGTGAAATCTTTTATAAGAATTATGGGAGAGCCTGGTGAATCTGATATGTGTCTCATGATATTCTCAATTTTAGTTATATCTATCATGAAAACTCAATAAGTGGGATGGCCTAAGAATATGAATTCCATAGAGATGATATTGATGGGTAAATTAATATGTATGTTATTTATGAATGTGGAGTTCTATTAATGGGGTTTTACATCCATGGAGTCTCTATAGGTTTTTTTGTTATTAATTTTTTTGTTATTTCTGTATTATATTTTGGATATAAGGGGTATGATCTATATGATACATAAACAAATTGATTTTTGGAGAGGTTTCATATGAGGTAGGTAATTTTGATTCTAGATGGTGGGATCTCAAAAGTGTTAAGGGATGGTGGATTCCTTTAATTTTGAGGTGATCCCCATTGATGGATTATCATATAATTGGCTTAAATAAGGGAGATATTTCATGTTTTGTGGAGAGAAATTATTGAGTTATACATGGTAAAATAGAGTATTATATATTTATCCAAGGTCAATGATATAGGTGTTTGAGCTCCAATTTTATTATATGTGATTCATTCGAATGTGATTCACATTTTGAGAGCATGTTTTAATGGAGGATAATTAATTTAAACTTAGATTATGTTAGAATGAATCATTAAAAATAACGTATAATAATTTTCTTTAGAGTATCAATCTACATTAGGGTAGGATATATATGGTTTAGATAGATCCCCTGAAGGAACATCGATTTGAGATCATAATTTTGAAAAGGCCATGTACATAGCATTTTCTATTTTAAATCTATAAACATATGTATGATGAATGATGATAAATTTTATTTCAATAGAAACAAGTTGTAATGTAAACACATGATATTGTATGAAAATGAGATATGTTTCATTCACAATGGAAGAATAAATCATTGATGTATGTTTTTAGGGGATGACCGGAAAATTGAGTGTCCCTCAATAGGAGGGACACATATGGAATGGAGGAACAATTTTAGTATTCAATTAAAGTGTACAATAAGGAAAATATATCTTGTTTAGTGTACTATTTGCCAGTGGAGGCTGTGAATTTCATTAAAGATGGATATTTGGTGGATCCAAAGAATTATGTACCTATTGAGTTGATATGAGGTGGTAATATATATGTAAAATAGATGATCATTTATGATAGGAGTGGTGAAATTAATTCATAACATGTTGTAGTAGTGGTATTAGGTTTTTTTTCATAGAGATCAAGATGGTTTTTGAGTGATTAGATAGTGAGTCTGGTAGAAGTAGCATCAGTGATTGGGTTCAGATCATGGAAGAGCATTTTTTTCATTGATGAAATGACTATTCAGTTAAACCTAATGTTATCGTTGTAATTTTTTGTACTTGTCGAATTATCATATTATTCCCATGCTGACTTTTTCGTTGTGGTTAAAAGGTATAATAGCTCTTTAGAAGGAGAGACCATGTGTTTCGTTGGAAAGGTTGGTATATAAGGTATAACTAGTAATTTTTATGAAAATTTATGTGTTGGGATAAATATAAAAAATAATCAATTCTTATATCATTGAGAATGTGTTTTTTTAGTTTATGATAATGTTGGGAATCTCTTTTTAATAAAATAAATTTTTATAGCAAGATAATTATAGTGGGGAGATTCATGATCTAAATCGTGAATCAATTAATGTAAGCTTAATATATTATGATTTAACAATTCTACCTTGATCTATATATTTTATTGAAATTATGATTAATTTGCGTCAATGGTTTAGATAAAAATCATTCACTATAATTTTTTTGGAGTGAGATATTTTTTTATTTTTTGGGATATAATCTGATAAATAGAGCCTAAATTTATGAATATGTTTTGTTAGAAATGATAGTTGAAATACCTCAAAGACCTCTAAGGGTTGATAATTATATATTGAGGAGGATTCCAACTCAATATCCTTTTTGGTTGTGAAATCAATGAGAAATGTTTTTTTGTTTCTAGAGATGGGATCATTTTGTGAAATATCATTAATGTTTGAATTCCAATGGTTATATAATATAAAACATTTTTTTATGTCTGATCAAGGACTAAGAGGTGTCTTGAGTTCATCAGTGATATAGTGGATCTTTGGGATGTAATTTTATGATTTTTTCCTAAATGTATGTACAAGGATGAATAGTTTGGGGAAATTTTATAGGAACCCTACATGTGTAGTTTTCTGTTCGTATTTTCGTATAGGATTAACATGAATATCTATTTTATGATTTAAGGACATAAATGTGGATTTTAGTGGAAAGTTTGTATGGTTGGTTTTTTCTTCTATTTTATAAATGAAGGTGTAATATAGAATAGAATATATTAAAAATATAAAAAAAATTAATGGGGTTTTCGTTGTATGAATAAAGTTCAAAATTTATATTAATTGATAATGTGAAGTGGATGCCATCTGATAGAGAAACAACATGTTTGACACAATGTTTATTAATCTAGGTATGAAAAAATGTGGATTTAAAAAAAAAATTAATTTACAATTATCCAATCTGATCATTTTATTCCCAATTATACTCTTTCTCCCCTCATAAATGTGAGGACCAAATGTGTCATCCCCTCTCAACTACATCTCCCCCATATATATAGGGTGTTTTGTGACATTTTTTTGTCTTAAATAATTACGAATATTATAATATTATTAATATTTTAGTACACTTATTTTTTCCATGATGATATTGATTCAAAATTTTAGTGTTTTTAGAATATTTCAACCATATATTAATGGAAATTGTATAGGTTGATATGGATTTTTCATGAAATGGATATAAGATATACTATAATGGAAAACATAAATCATTTATTTTATTTCAATATAGGTACATAGATCCATGAATTTTTTTGGTTATGTATTATGGTTTTATTACATTATATATTGAAATTATTTCAATAATTGTTGATTTGTCTCAAGAATTTTTTCGTATAATCAATGAGTCTTCATTGGTTGTTTGGTTAAATTTCCCATATTATGAAATAGATTGATGAGTATTTAGGAAATTATTACAATATAAATTTAATAGTGTAAATAATATTAGTAGGATATAATTAATTAAATATGTAGTTTTGGATGGAGTTAGGGTCTTGGTATATTGATACAAGAATTTAAAATACGTGAAAAAGATGAATGATAGTTTTAATGAAGTGATCAAGGGGGAATGTGTTTTCCTGATCTAGGATCTTCCTTGAGAATACCCTTTTGGTTTGAGATATTCCTATGTATCATGTCACATATAGACTCTCTTTTGAGGTAAATATACTTTTCATTTAAATTGATTTTATATTTAAAATATAATATAGGTTTTTGGATAACATTTCCAACGACAATGACATTCCCTTAATAGATAGTTTTATTCCTCAACCTCTAATGGATAAGGTTTTGATTATAAATTATATTTCATTTGATATAATAACCATTATTGGTGTTTATAAAATAGCACGACGGAATATTTATGGCATTGAGATCGGGTATTTTTGGAATTCAGATTGGTTATTTTATCTTACCTTAGTAGAGTGTAGTGATGAACCCGACATAGAGAAACCTGAGTTTCATCATATAACCTAAGGTTAGGTTATATTTGAATGGATTTACTTTGATCCTCATGATATATTATTATTGATTGGGGTGGGTGATCTCTGCACACTAGTATATGGTAACCGTGAAGTGAGTTCCTTGGGTGCAATATGGATAAGTTGGTTATGCGAGGAATGTCTTTCGATGACATGTGATGTTAGATGTGGATTATTGAATCTCATAAGGGTAATGTATATAGATATTATATCATTATGATAGTTAGGTTGTAATATGACAATGATCAAAATGAGGAGTTTTATTCAATTTTAGTTTCTTGCATGGACTTGAGTGATAAGAAAATTATAATTGAATAAATATAGTCTTTTAGATTATGATATGATATAGTAGACCATGGTTGGTGCCCTAGTATTATATTTTCCCTATGGAGTGGAAAGTCATTGTGACAGATGATAATAATATTCAGTGTCACCATAGTATCATTATTTATGGTATGAGTTTGGTATAACAAGGGTTATGATGATATTCCTTGCATGCGAGAGAGTGGAACTAATTATATGAGATGGGTTGGGTTGATGGTTAACTAATGCTATTAATATTGGGATGAAATCTTGTGAATGATGAACTGTTGATCTAAAATATTAAATTACTAGGGGAGTACATGGGATTCATTATTATTTATTTTAACTAATGTATATGATATCATATAGAATTCAATGGATTCCTCCAAAAAAATGGATTTTATATTTTTCGAGATTTTTATTTTTTACTTTATATGATTCATTGGTAATCCCTTGGGAATATCAATTTGGCATAATACTTTATAGATTCATTGGATACTCTCTATGATACTGATTACATCCAATGATATGGAATGCATAGAATATCATCTTGTATTTTTTTATTGTCAATATGGGATTCCTAATATACTCACTTGTATCTGATTCATGGTCCTAATATAATAGATACCAAGGTTAACCATATGATTCCATGATGATATAAATGAAATGGTGTTATTTGATAGTCTATAAGATCTATCGTTTCAACTAATGCTATTATAGGATACATAATATACTCTCTTATATAATATGTTTACCCCATATACAGTATTTAATTGAAATATGGTTATCTTGGATTCTGTTAGTATACCTCCACGGAATTCCATAGTTGTTTCCTATGATTAAATTTTCATTATTATTCCAGATATAAAGTGTATTAAAAAGGATACAGTATTATTTATAATATTATATGAAAAAGAATTATTCCTAGAAATGATCTTGCACTGTTCAAAGTATTAATTCATTATATGAGGATATATATTAGAACATGATGATCTATAGAGTTTTATATTTATAATTTTATTACTTTATATTCACAGATGATCATATCACATGTTCATTATCATTATTTATAATTAATTTTTGGAAACCCATTTTTGGTTCCCAACTATGTTATACTCTTGCACTACGTGGGAATCAATCTAACTTATGTACTTTTGTTGACATAGGTGGTTATTTTTTTAGGTTGGACGGTGGATTAATGTTTTTTTATCAAGTTCCATTTATTTAACAGAGTTGGATATTGATATTTTTTCAGGTTCTTGTATATATTTATATAATTTTATGTATTTATAGTTCAATAGTATAATTTTTCTATACGATTAGCCTAGTGGGAGACCAATTTTAATGTCTGAATGTAGGGTTTCAGATTATATTTATTTTAGAATTATTTTTTATATATTTATGTAATTGAATTTTTTATGAGGGGTTACTTTTTGACACATTTCATATGTATTGTTATAAAACAATGAGGGTATAGTCTCCCCAATTTGAAATCCTACACCCTTATTTCTTGTCTTAAAATTATAGAGTATGGAGAGGTGCATCATAGATTATTTTATACCACCATTATACACTATGTAAAGTGGCCAAGGGTTACGGTTCTATATACACCATCATGTTTGAAACCAAAAAATCAAAAGGAATATTAAAATTTTCAATATTAATGAAAGTATTCTAAAATTAATTTGGGATATATTATTTTATTACTTAAATGTTTTAATTTTATTCTCACTAGCTTCAAAATTATCACTATTATTTTTTCATAAACATTAATTAATATCAAATTAATTAATCCACCAAAATAACATAATTCATTATCAAAAATCATATTCACAAAATTTCATGATGGTTTATTATTTCTTGATTGAATATTAATAATAAAAAGTGTTTAGAAATCAGCATTCAAGACTATTTTCCATAAGGAATCATGATTTTTATCTGAAATAATATATTTAATTTTTTCATATTTTAAAATTGAATCTAACTATTTCCATAAATAAATATTGAATCCTAGCTATAAAAAATATTATGAATCTCATTAATTGAAACTATTGTTTTTATTCTAAATCATAATAACTTGAAGATTTTTTGTATAATAATTAACATATATCATCATTTACTTCACTTATATGTTATATTTTTCCTTATTTATACATAAATCATCCACTTGAGCCTCTTCCACGTATTCATTATCAATATATTTTACATGGATTTTATTTTCAATAATATTCAATATGTCAATGTGACACCCATTGGTTAATTGGATAATTAATTTTGATTTTTTATTTATCATTATTTTTATTCATGTATTTATTAGATCTTTAGGTGCTGTATTTTTGGGTTTATAGAGAAAACATACACTATAACATGGTTTACACTTGATTTTTTTAACCATGCAGCTGACTGTGTGGGGAGAAGATTCATGGAATGTGTTATTTAAAAAAACCAATATCATGTGAATAAAAAGTAAAATCATTAAATGTTGGGTTTGGGGATACAATTCCTCCAACATAGTTGGTGCATGGGTTCCCTAACAGTTTGAACAAACATTGTGGTATGTGTTAATCATTATAAATTTTATTTTTTTAAACCAAATTTCTCATGTGAAATCTATATATTTTTTTTCAAATTATTTATACCCTTATTGAATCCCCCAAACCCTAAAATTTTATCTTCTCAAATATCATTGGTTGTGGGTTAGCCTTATATATATTTTTTTATTGTGTTGAGGTAAGAATTTTTCTTTAAAATTCATTCACACATCCCCCATAATTTTTGTTGTTCATCTATTATACTAGAATTTGAGGAATCTAGATAGATGTTCTTTCAATACTAGGTTGTCAAATGTGGGGTTTTGATTGATTTATTATGTTTTGGGTTAGTGAGTCACTCTTGATCCTAAATATGGTGGTTATCATCAAGGTAAATGAGTTTTTAACCTATTATGAGGTTTGGGCCTCTATTTATTTGTTTTTCATGTATAACGTTTTAATTATTTTTCATCTTAGTTTTTAAATTAATTATGAAATTAATTTATTTCTTAAAGATTCATATTGAATGTTATTATGTGAAATTGTTTGAATTGTAAATTTATTGTGTATAGTGAGCATTCCAATTCATTATTTCTTGAGTTCACTCAAATGTTTGGATAAAATGAATCAATCATGATTATATATTTTTAGATGGATTCGTAAAGTGGGTATTGATATTTTCATACCTTGTAGAATTTGTTTTTCCATAATGGGAATTTTTTTAAAAATTTCCTCTTGAATAATATTTTTTATTGAACTTTTGATGATTGTTGTGTCTGCAATTGAGTTTTAAATGGGATACCTTGGATGTGAGGGTTCTTCGACTAAGGGAGAAATACATGTTTTGGGAGGAAGACCAATAGAGCTCCCATATTTTTTCCAGTGCACTGAGATACCCTTTGAGTGGATTAATAATAGTTATTCCACTTTATTAACCATGTGACAAAGATATATCTTGGGATTTGGGTCGTGATAAGTCTATGAGTGCTTCCATTAAATTATCCATCCATAATATTCTAAATTAGACATATTCATATTAGAGATCTATAGATAGAGATCGTGGTTCCCATTATATATTTTTTATGATTTATATTCATTCATTAAATATATATGTTCCTTATTTTATAATGATATCATCAGTTTTACACATTTAATTTTATTTTTTTATATGATGATGATTATTCTTATACCTTTTTATAACTTATTTTTGTTGGATGAATATGTTTATGTTTATCATCACCCATTTCATTATTTAACCCTTATTGGGTAAGTTTTTGGAATCTAATATTTTAAATGGAAAATAAAATTATATATAAGAATAATTTACATTAATTGAAAAAGTGGATTATTTTTGGAAAATCAGTTTTCCATCTTGTTTATTTTTTCCATGGTTTAAAAGCAACAAATAGATTAGCAATGTTATCCTTATGGGATTTATAACTGAAAACCATTAAATACTATGGATAATAATCATACTTTGTCTGGATAGATAAGGGAAAAGTAATTGTAACTATGTAATTACATCTATATTCTTGATTACCACCCTTCGAGGTTTTTTATGGAAGGGTCATTTCCACTTAGAGTTATATCATGAGTTGAAATTTTGAGTTTTTGATTTATTGGGATGTATGTATCTGTCGATTAGGTTTCAGTTTTTATCCTTTTAACTAATATTACATGTTTTTTCCTGTTTATGACATTTTATATATGCTGTTATTATTTTTATTATAGTATATATTTTTTCATGAGATTGGTTGTATGTTCAATTCTATTGACTATGATTATATTATTTTGGTTGTACCAGTTCATCGATTGTAAATGCTAGTTATCCATTGGTGAAACCATTACTATGAGGTAATTTATTATGATTTAGTGCCTGTATCTAAGTATTGGTGATCAAGAAATGGATTCACGCCTCACGTCCAATTGAATCGAGTGATGGTTCATGTCGACCTAGATCGGTTCGATATAAAATGATGAAAAAGCCACAATGTTTGTGGACTATTGGTGGAAATGAGATTTAACCATCGAGATACGATAGGTATGATGTGATAATTCTAGTTATAACACTTCTTCAGGTATATTGTAATGTTTCCAGTGGGTTTTCAAAAAAAAATTTATTCATATTCATAATTATGTGATGTTTACTTACGGTCTGATGTATTTTGGTTTTTATTAAATGGTACAGAATGAGCCCATAATATTTTGTCTTTTGGGTTGAAAATGAAATGTTTATAGAAGGAAAATTCATTAAAAACCATTTTTATGTATCCATGTGGAAATTATATGGCCTTTTCTATTAGTTTCATTTGGAATTTTAATAGTTGGCACACAGTTTTTCCAATAATTTGACCTAATTTTTCATAGTGAGAATGTGGTTTATTTTTTTATATCCAACCCATCCCTTACGGTATTGTTCCTTAATATAAATATATTTTTTAAATAATTTATAGTTTTTTCTTTTGTTTTAAATGAATTTATTATTGATTCATTTAATAATTTATTAATATATAGTGTTTTGTTTTAAGTAAAATACAACTCGGAGGGCCTTATCAATATGTATAGTCATTTATATAGATTAGATAGCATAAAAATAATCCATTTGATCCATTATTGTTGGAGTATATGATCGTTATTATTCATTCCAAAGTCGTTGTGGGCGGTCATGCGATGACACAGATGATATGGACAACGCTTTAGAGTTTACTAAAACAAATATACAGTATTTGACCAAGATAAGTTATCCTCAGATCCTAATATGTGGTTGGAATGTGTTGAGAAAATATTATAGTATTTGAAGACACCTATAACCTTAAACATGGTAATCAACATTAATATGTTACAAGGAAGTGGTAAAAAAATGTGTAAATATATTGTTGTAGTGAAGTGGCATGAGAAAGGTATAAGGGCCACCTTTATAGTTACATTTATTTAGAAATTAAATCATGAGTAATTGAGGGTAGAGTATTCTAATGATTTTTTATGTTTGATCATGGGGACCAACCAATGATGAATTGAACTTCCCAATTTACTGAGTTGGTTAATTTATCTCATTAACTCCTCCAAACATATTACATAAAGGAAGAACATTTTGAGATTGGATTGATGGCTCTGATTTGGTCCATGAATATTCTTATGTCTTTACCCATCTATGACTAAATGTTCTAATATGGGGGATATAGAAGATGCATAAATTAATATGAATATATGATTTATTGGTGTTACTGATATGGATGGTTTTTAATTATTTTCATATAGTTAGAAGAGGAAGCGCGATTGACCTCGTAAGGGGTGTGTAAGGAGTGGTAAATTTTTATTAGTTGTAACACTAGTGGATTATTTATGAAAAACTCCATTGGTCTGTTATTATTGTTGTATATTTGGACACCCTAATACTATATTCATAGAGGCTCAAAGATGATATACTATTTTGGATGTTTGGGTAATCATTAATGTTTCTATTGATATTTAATTTAGGGGAGTGTTGTTTTTTCTATGCATTTTAAGGGTTCTCATGTGCATTCTGAATCTTCCAAGGATAAAGGATATCAACCTTGAAAAAAGATTATTCTCATTAGGAAATCTATTTTTTAGAAGGGCCTCATTTTTGATATATTTAGAAAGAATTCTTGGAAATAATAGTTTATGTATCTGGACCAAAAACCATGAGAGGTATTTTGTTCATTTCATCATCCATGGAATCAATTTTAATTGATACTGTGATTTAAAATAATTTATCCCACTAATTTTTCATGATACTGTTGATATTACAATAGATATGATAAATTATTTAATGGGGTTTATTACATTTATGGTTACAAATAAAGATCAAGGATTATATTTTCAGGTTTTAATCACTAATAATGATATCATTTTGTATTTAATCACATCGGAAATTGAATATCCCACTTTGTGTATGGATTGTATTTGTGGTCAACTGATTTTCCTTGGTTTTCACTGCTGTTCAATGAGATATGAATATATCAATTCTTTCATCATAATAATGTATTTAGAAATATAATGGTGTTTGGATGAAGTCATCAAGTATTCATATTCCATGAAATATTTGAATGGTTTGATATCATTGATTTTAATGATGAGGCCTACATAATTTTTATGGATTCATTTTATTAAATTGGATGTCAAGATTGAATAATTCCACTAGTTAAATTAAATGATGATTTTATGATTTTTATTTCTCAAATATCATATTTTTATTGAAGAACATGTGATTAAATCATTATGAATGAATGGGGGAATGTAGATGAAGCCAATTATAATTAGGGTTGATTGGAAATAATAAAATATCTAGAATATAGGGAATTTATTATAAATTCGATGATATATATGATGATGTTAAATATTGTTGATCAAAGATTATATATCATTAAAGATAAGTTTCATTGTTAAAGAATATTTTTTTTGACTAAATATAAATGACATCGATGAAACATGGGTCTTCTTGCCGAAGTAAATATTTAAGGTGATTTCGTTTATCTGTGTTTGAAAAATCTTTGGTTTACAAAATAAAGAATTTATATTATAGATACTGATGGAGTTTTATAAAAGGTGTTTATGAATCACAGCTCGTGGACAATGAATGATATTTCAAAGAATTCATAGGTGGTATGCAGTTTGGAAAAATAAAATTTTCAATTGAAGGAGTAGACATAGTAGCACTATGCAGATTGTGAAGCATGGTAAACGGATGGTACGAGGACTATACATAGATTTCAATGGATAATTACTTCATAAGTGGATCACGATTCTTGGGAGGCTTGCTGTTTGAATAAGGAAAATTGTAGGAAGAAGACATGTTGTTCACAGAATGTAGGAATTGATTTTGGCCTCCATAAAGGTAGAAAGGTGGTATGTGGATAGTTCCTAGACAACATAGGGATTAATGGTTTCTTGAAAAATCATAGTATGCAGTGAAGTTTGTACCATAGTGAAAATTTGGGTAAATAATAATTTTAAATTTTTTAAATTTATTTTCCAATATAATGGACCGTGGTTATATCATAATGATAGAGAAAATTCAATAGAAAAGTACATCACTAGATAAAGAATTCAACCATGTATGGAAGAGTTGTTTGGGATTAAATTCCATGATATATATGATTTCATGGAAAATGAGTATCAGTATGTGAAACATGTAGATTTTAAGAAATGAAGATTGTTTTCAGATCACATAGGTTGTATATGAAGCATTAATATTCTACATAAAAATATTCAATTCGCGAATGTGGGGGCATTTTGTGGGGGAGAAAATAATTTTACCGAATAGAGACATTACATGGAATAAGAAACAATTCATGGAATAAAAAGCAGTCCAAGGAAGAAGAATCCTTCTATAGATAATTAGCAGTCCTCAGAGAATAATCAGTCTATATAAGAAAGAATTCCCAACATATAGAGGTAGTACATGAATGTGGTTCATGGAGGAGGTATTCAGATCTGATTCACATAGGCAGTATGCAGAGGTGGAATGTGAATTTGGTATGTGGTAAATGGTTTTCCGTGAAAGTTTTATGATTTGTGTAAGGAATAAATGTTCGAGGAGCATGGGATATATGTGGAGGATGAAGCTCTTAGAGAAGAAAATGCGCTATGTGGTGCAACTTGGTATGTCGTGTAGGGAAATCCATGGTGACAGTTCACCGCCACATTTTGTGGGACACAGTTCATGGGAATAGTTTGTGGGAATAGTTTATAGGGATTGTTTATGAAGGGAAGATAGTCTACAAGGAATAAAAGAAAGTTCACATGAAATAAATTTTACATACACATGATATATTTTTACATCCTTGTCATTCAGTCTGAATATGAAAGAGAGATCAAGACCTTGAAAAAAAAATTACATATTACTATGTGTCCATGAAAAATATAGTGTACCCACTTGAAGAAGAATTATTTTTTAGATCAGATTAAATATTATGAGGCTATTCTATTTTGATCATCATTGATATCCTAATGACAATGAGGGTTCATGATTCTTTCAAGATGATGTAGAGGTGATTTCGGTGTAGTTGGTTTTTCAATAACTAAGACAGAGATATTAAGACACTTCTATAAACTACTGCATATCTTTATGTGTGACAGATCAAAAGTGAAGAGGAATTCACATAAAAAATTGAAAACAATTGATTATAATTTGTGTTAGAGAGAATTAATTTCCTAGTTCACAACAAATTAAAATTATTGTTATCATTATAATAATAATATTGTACGACTATCAAGTTTCCTACTGAGAATAAGTAATAATATTTACTTTCAAACTGCTAAGAAAGAAAAAAATTAAGAGTGGAAGAACAAAGCATTACTATGACATAAAATAGGTCTCAATATTTATAAGAATTTCTTTCTATTACAAACCCTTATCAATAGGGATAAGACTATCATGGAATGAATTATAATGAACCAGTAACGAGATGAATGTTTGACTGGGTGATCACCAGTTTAGGGAAGTATAATTTCTTCACCCCCCTCCAATGTTTTGTGATTCAAGAATGATTATGGATTGTTTTCTATGATAACCCACTATTACCCATTAAATCATTATAGTGTACTATCTATGTATTGGTCATACCCATACATGAAAAGGATGTAGCTACTCTTACTGAGTAATGATCCTTGTAAAAAAATCATGTTCTATTTTTATTGTATTAATATTAATGCATGTTATATGGAAAAGATAACAAGGTAATTAATATCATAATTGGTCAAGAGGTATAAGGATAAAAAGTTATAAATTGGATTAAAATGTCCCAAACATTGATTCACCCCCCCTCTCAGTGTTATGCATATCCCAAACTAGTCCTTTCAAAAATGGATGTTGTTTAAGCCATCATCAGTATGTATTGTTTGATTAGATTAAAATATCATATTAATACTTATCATCATGGGGTTTCATTTTTTTCTCTTTATGGGAGTACTCACATATTTCACGGTTAGTGGGATCTATGATTTGTGATGATAAATCTGACTGTTTTTGTTATGTGTTTGAAAATGTTGTAATTGTCCATGTTATTATTCAAAATAATAGTTGATTAATTAGTTGGTTATATTGAATTTATTGTAAATAAGTATGTAGAGGTGTTTTCAAAGAATTTTTTGGTTTTCATAAATAGTGGGAGTTCAATTAAAATATGGATTTTGTCTATGTAATTCGTCCCATTTTATTGTTATCTTATTGGATAGATCTGAATAAGAAGAATGTATTGAATTAATAGCTACATGATATTGTGAGTAAGTGGTTTATTCAACAAAGCATGTCACTATAAGAATCTCAGTTTATATTTCCAATGAAATAAGACATTTTTATCTACCCTTGAATACCCTAACATAATCTAAATTAGGTGATTATAATGAATAAATAATCATTCCACATAATTGAGGATACCTTTGATATCTTTGCTGATCTCATTGGTTTTCACGACATTACATGAGATCTGGGTACCGCAAGATAATAGTCCAAGATGGTGATATCCCAAAGAACACAATCCAAATATGGTATAAAAAAAGAGTATTTGGTTACGGTTTTTAACCATACAAATTATCTTGTGGTCTTAATGGACATGATGAACTAGATCATTCATCTAATTTTGGACTCAATTATAGTCATTTATGTTGATGAGATCTTAGTGTATTCAAAGATAAATGAGGATTATGATGTCCCTGTGAATGGTGGTTTTGGAATCTCGAAATAGAATAGCATATATTCTGATCTATCCAAATGATAGTTTTATATTTATGAGGACATGTTATTTTTCAACATGTTTTTTGAGAAAGGAGCTTCGATGGATCTTGATAAGGTACATTAAGTAGTGTATTAGAAAAAACACATGAATTTGTTCATGGTCAAAACATTTTTTCCTTTCATAATAAATATAGAAACATTATTTTAGACTTTTTCAATATAGAATCTCCCTTGAGGATCTATGTAAGAATTTGTAAATTTTATGTGGAGTGGGAATTTCCAACCTTATTTTGTGGATTTATAGACCACTTTGATATCAATTTCATTTTTGAATCATCCGAATGATATGGTAAATTATATTAGGTTTTTTATATCTTTGGTGAGGGGTATGGAATTATGGTAATGTAGGATGGAGATGACATTTCCTATAGCTAATAGATTATATAGTCGCATTAGAAGAATTATCTAACCCAAAACTTGGAGTAGGTATCCATGATTAATGCACTAATAAAATGGATTCATTATGTATTTGGGGATTTTATTATAATTTATTTAGATTATAAATGTATAAAATATATATTCACTTTGAGAGAGTTAATACTTTATGTGAGAAACTAGGTATAATATTTCTATAATTTCAATTAAGATATTCCTTCTACTCCTTTGAGTTTAACATAGTTGTCGAGTCATTTAGTAGAAATATTAAAATTATGTCTATTTTGGAATCAACATCTGATTGCAGTCTAATGGGGTTGTTTGTTGACCAAATTATAGTGGTGCTAGAGGACTAATAGAAGGTTTTCTAGATAAGATTATAAATCACATCAACTGTTATCAATTAGGTTATGAGTGAGAAGGTATCCGAACAAGTGTTAGAAAAAATTACTTATGTTTTAAATGGCCTGTAGACTTTAGCTGATTGATATTTATCTCCAAATAGTTTTCTTTTCATAAGAATGTGGCTAGTGATTCCACTAGTCCTACGGTATAAGGGGATGAATTAGGGTAATCATTCTTAATTTTCCTTGAACCCTTCTTCTGTAGAGATTTTTTAGACCTTGATATATCATTAATAGTATCCCAAGTTGTGGTTTTACATTATAGACTATATTTATCATTGTTTGACCTACCTTACGATCATTGATTATCATTAGAGGCTAGAAGGGTTCTTATGCCTCTGTAATCCTAGGGTGTATGTGGGTTGAGGTCATAAATGATTTCATGATCATTATACCTCATAATATTATTTGTAAAGGCATTATATTGGTAATTATCAATTGATTTATGAAATCAACACATTTTCATCCCAACAAGGATTTATAGAAGGTGGAATAGCTCAGAGATATGTATGTTTTAATGGATATTAGACATCATAGAGTTCCCATTACAGTAGTTTCTCACATGGATTAACATTTATCTTCTCGGTTTTGGATATAAATTTAGAAGGCTATAGGAACAACATTACGTATTTTATCCACATATCACTAACAGATGGATATACTGTTTGAGAAATCCATATAGACGCATAAGGATATAATTTTGGTTTGTGTGTTTGGAATCTTGGGTTTATTGAAATGGATAATATCATTTGCTGAGTTATATAACTATAATTTTTTAGTAAGGGACCATTAGACATGTTATTTTGGTGACCACCGATGTCCCTGTTGTGTTAGGGAAATTTCAGTGATTGATCTTTATTCAGACCGTGTATCATCCTAGATATTATAGAGAATGTTTGAATGATACTTTCAAGGTTGAAATCATATTAGATCCACCAAAAATAATAAAATTGTTGAAATAATCACCTGTTAGAGTTTGAGTTTAGTAATTAGGTATTTCTTTGGATATCCATTTTGTTGTAACACCATTACATTACAATAAATGGAATCATATTCCACATTATTCCTAACCATTCCATATTTAGAATCTTTATAAGGCAGCCAATTAGTAATATTTTCCATTGATTATGACTATGATTCATGATGTATTTCATTATTAGTAATTTAATAAATACTATTCAAAACAATATCTTTTGATATAGTGGGATGATTTCGATGTAGAATATGATGTCAGTGTTTTTGAGTAGCTTGATCATATTGTATATTTTCATAAAATGGTTCTTTGGGGAAATAATGTCCCATGGCCCCATGGGACTTGATTGTGTGGTGAAGATATCTAATAGATATGTGGCGGACAATCTTTGTTGAGGGAGGATTATCCTCAATAATTTTATTATATTGTTGCCTGAATTAATTTTATATAAATAATGTGTCAATGTGGTGAGATTTATAACACCTCCTAGGTCACTATTGGGTCAAAACAATTTAAATCTCTTTGTATAATTTATAGATTCCTCTACTATTTTTGGCTTGTTTTTTTGACAATGTAGACACTTTTATATGGGATTCAAAGCTTTTTTTAACCATACTACTACTTGTGAAAGGGTGTGGTTTTGGGGTAGTTCGATTTTACATAGTTAAAGCCTTAATTTTTAAATAGTGTGAAATTAAATAACAACCATGTGGCATTGGGTTTTATGAGACAATAGCACCAACATGATTTTGTATATTTTCCCTTATAAGAGGAATAATATATAATCTGACTAGATCATTAAAAATTGTTCATATTATTCAAATTTCATGGATGGATTTATATCCTTTTAGTGACATTTTATCTATCTTCCATGAATGGACCATTCCCTTAGAGTTGGATATTCTCTTCTTTATTTATTTTTATATTATAATTAGAACCTTGGTGTCTTGTCTTGATATAATCATCCTTCATTGAGTTTTATTCATCCTTTCCTATATTTTTCAATAGTCATAAATTTTCATGAAATGTGGAAACACTATATGATGGATTCAATAAAATAATTGTGTTTAATAGGTGGTTTGGTTTGGTTTTAATTTTGTACGTGTTGGGGTTGAAGGTACATTCCTTCTAAAATTGGGTAGATTTTAACTAATGTAATAAGTTTGGAATTGATTCTGAGGTAGGTATATCTATTTAATAGTCAACCACAACTAGCCCAAGGTTGTATTGAAATTGATGAATCACAGTAGATATTTCTCGCACATGGGAAGCAATGTGGGCACAAATACCAACACACAAGATGGATGATGGAAAATTTTAATTGACATGACTCTTTAGTGGAGTGTGTTCCCAAACAAAGAGTAAACGATGTTCAATTTCTGGGGAAGTAAATCATCAGTGAAGTGTGTGACTGTAGTTTGGATCCATCATCTATGCCATGGTAGAGAAAAAAATATATAATTGAGGGTAATAAATATGGATTCTTTGGATGTAGACACCAATTTGGATATCCAATTATGTGTAACTATTCCTCTATGTCAACTTTTTAAAAATTAAAATATGTATTGTTGCATGTCCTATTTTCAATATTATTCCAGTTGAATTAAAAATGGATTATAATGAAACCGATTTTTCAATATAATGTTCCTTATGAATAAATAATTGGGTAATATTTAGTAATTTAATATCATTCATAGGGACCCCTTGAAAAATATCACGAAATTGTGTTATATTAATTGAAACATTTCAATTAGAGAATAACTAAAAATATAAATAAGGGGAAAAATAGAAAACAAGATAATAGTAATGGGAATATATGGATTTCCTAAATCCACTTAAATATTATCACTCATAAACACCACTATAGTAATTGTGTATAATATTATTAATGCAACATACATTTCAATTTAGTTGGGATTGTAGCTAAGTGATAAAAATAACCCCATAATCATGCACCCAAAAAATAGGGTGTGTGTTTCACCAGTAGAATAATTCATGATGTTTTTCATTGGAATAGGGTTCTCAATGGAAACAGGATTGGATAATGGTAGTTGGAAAATTTTATGGACATGATCGTAGTGTGATTTATGTGTCTAAGGTAGAGACCCGGTGTGTAGACAACGATAGTCGTTAAACACCTTTATGGGATCCTGGTGTGACATGGGATACCCTGAGGGAATGTGGAAAATATGATGGTGATGAAATGAAATTTGGGTGATGACCATGCTGGTGCTCGTGGTCAATGACATGTGTGTGGGGTTGTGAATTTATGCTATTTAGGAGGCTCTGTAATGATAGATGGACTCTCAGTTGGATGGTGAGGACCATTATGGAATCTGTTTCATGAAAGTGAAAAGAGGCTTCCATATCTATAGTGAATATTCTATATCGGGCGTCTAAGAAGCATCACCTAGCTTTGCGGGGATACCATATTCGTATAATGAGAGGGTATAGAATATGTCAATGATATGAGGAACCATGCCTCTCTAAAGAGGGATACTATTAGTTGTGTGGTAGTGAAAGGATGGGAGTAAGATTTTTGTACAAATTAAATGTTGGGGAGAGTCTAATATATTGGTTTTAGGTCTTTGGGTTATGTAGGATTATGTATTAGTACAATCGACTACTAGGCATACAATTGTAAAGTTTCCCATCAACAAAATTTGAAAAAAATTATTAAAAAAAATATGTCCTTTTAGATTTTTGGTATTCTTAATTTGGAAATGAAAATATATAATACATTGATAGTAAATAAATTTTAATTACTAATTAATATAATGTTATGTATTTATAAAATTTAGGTAATGCACATTATTGTTAAAAATATTATTGTTGTAATAGTAATATTATCATTAACATTTTAATCTAACTATTAATAATAGTAAAATAACCATAAAAATGTGAGATTATATTTTTTATCTAATAAAATGAAAATATTATTTATTTATATAATGATACAAGTAAATAAATGTTTCTAAAAAGAAAAATTATGTTCTTTTTATTTCTTTCGACATAGATGATTTAAGTGCACTTCTATAGTAAATATAATGATATAAAAGGAAGTATATTTTAATGAATGTTATTTATAATTTACTAATATGTTTTATTATAATGATAATCAATTTTTATGGGACCTTTTATAATTGTTCAAAGGGTTGGGAAAGTAATTATAATACTAAAATTGGTATTTTCCATATAAATTGTGATTTTAAACAATATTAATATATCTTATATTTTTTAAAAAATTTTTATAAAAAGTGTCTTGTTTTTAAAACTTAGGCATAAATATATTATTAGGGTTAATTTTAAGTATTTTTCTAGAGGAATTGATTTTTTTTTTGAAGAGTGATATATTAAAAAATATTGTATTTACGATTATATAATAAAAAACAAATTTTTGGAATTATGGAATATTTAAGGACCCATTTGTTAATAATCACAAGATTTATTTACTTTATATTGTAAAAATAATAAATATTATTGATATTCTTCTGCCAGTATAGTAATGTAATGATTATAATATTAAAAACATTCCCGCCCCTCCCTTTATAAATAAATCCCCTCACCACCCATTCTCCTCATAACATCACCAACATAGAGTTTTTTCCATTTATAAATAATTAAATTCCTAAAATATCCCCCATATACAAGTTAGTATGGCCCCATTAAAATATAGATTTCATGTTCATTAATTATTATTTCAAGAAAACAATCTTTATGACATAATAATCTAAATTTACCACATCAAATTTTATTTATTCCTATAACTTTTACATTTCTCCCTCATCCATCATGAAATTATAAATATTATATATATATATATATAAATATTCTATACTTTTATATTTATAATGGAATATCAACTATATGCCCCTTTCTCTTCACATAATTTACTAAAAAAAATGTTGTCTGTATTATGTAAGTTCACCTTCTTCGTGGATGAAGACATTTCATTTACCACTAATTCCATTATATATTTTTAAATTTTATTTAAAATTATATAAAATAAAATAATTATGATTATTATATATATATTTTTCATGGTTTATATGGAATATATTTCCATAATATTAAATTATATGTAACTAGATGATGACAGTTGATAAAACCACCAAATGAAGTTACTGTATGGCATTAACATTTTTCTAAAATAAATATTCCTAACCCTAAATAAAATGTGAAAATGAAAAAAAATTAAAATTTATAAAAGTATAAGAAAATAATTTCTTTGGACTAATATTTTTATAGTCTCCATTTATAAGAACTATAATTATTATACACAATTTATCAAACCTCAAAACCATCAAATGAGTGATCTAAGAACTATAAAATAAAAATATATATGACATTGAATTAGTTATAAATGAAATTAAAAAAATTTATAATAAATTAAACACATATTTAAAAAGTTTTTAATTATGTAACTAAATTATCTAATCATATTATCTAGGATTTTGTGTAACTGGATAATGGATCCAAACAAATTGTAAATTAACTCTCCAAGACATCAAATTTTAACTGGGATTATTCTATTTCTATATTCCTTAACTTTATCATGAAAATAACATTAATTAATAGATTTATATTCAGTATATATATCACTCACCAATATATAAATATTAATTCTTTACTCCTAGATAGATAACTACATGTTTTACGTGGTTCTATTCTCAATGTATCTTGATTAACAAACCTGATTAAAGTGATTTTTTTATTTTATACCCCATTCCATGTTCCATGCTATAATATCCCTTTAACAAAAAATGGTTTTTGAAATAACCAATTTTACCATGGAAACCCATTTTATTAAATTTATGTAAATATGGATTAATTTTTCTCCTTCCTCATTTAAAGGCTCCATATCATTTTTTCTTAAGCACCTTGTATAAGGTACACTTATAAAGATATTTTTATACTCTTATCTATTCTTTACATCATGTTGAAGGCTTTTTCATTTTTTTGATAACATAGAATTATTGAGTCTATTCTATCATGGAAACAATTTTGATATTTCATCTAGTTATATTATGTGACATTGTTATGAACACCATTTAATTCCATTGGTAAATCATATATTTATGACTTATGTGTGATTTAATTTTTCGGTATTAAAAATTATGTAATTGTTATGACTAGATAATCCATATAGAACAATAATTATTTGGGTGATGTTTTTTTATTTGAGTATTTATTGTACTATACAATGTGGTGAACCTAATATACAATATGAAACTATCTATAATGTGATGTTTTCATTGTGGTAATCCTTGTCTTATTATTATGTAATCATTTATATTTATACTACAGTTCTATAAAGTAAAGACCTTGTGATAAAATTAACTTCAATTTAGGCCTTCTTGTTAAAATTCATGAGGCATTATTTTTTTTATAAGATTTTATGTCATTTTGCATGCATGTTATTCCTCAGTATCATGAATATTATCTTTTTTTGTTTTATATCTCAACCATTCCTTTTATAAATTCCCTATGTTATCCTTTGAAGATTTAGGTTCTCAATGGTATTTTATATATCTTTATGGATAATAAAATGAGTATGAATTTTGTTTTTCTTTTAATGTATTATTAATATAATATTCTAATAAAAATGGCCTTAGTATACTATGTTTGTGTCTATTGTATATTTATGATAAAAACTATGTAAATATTTATCCAAAAGTGTTGTGTCTTTATATATTCTATTAGATAAGAGTCTAGATATTCTTGGAATCTGTGAAAATAATATCAAGGTATCCATTTTGTGCGTGGAAATTTTGAAATTTAGTTTTTTAACTATTTAACACAATTGTTTTTATTTAGAGTAATCATTTTTGAGAAATTATATTTTAGATGAATTTATTTAAAATAATTAATAAAATTAAATTAAAATACATCATTTTTTTTATTATTTTGATTATTTTTATTTCGATTTTTTGGAAATGAAATGTAAATGGGTGTTTTTTCCAATAACAAAATTGTTTTATCCCATATCTCCCTCAACCTATAGGTCAAATGACACTATTCCGGAGAGTTCATCCTAACACCCAATTAATTATATGGTAAATTCTAGAAAGTGTGGCTGCGTAGTGGAATCCTTTTTTAGATCAATACAGGGGATTAGAGAATAAATGAACACACTGTTATAATGAATCATTGGGCGGTTGATGGAGGAAAACAACACTTAAATTGGGTAGTCTACAGAAATGCAGTGCATCCTCTAACACCCATCCAACATAATGTGGTGCAATATGGATATGTTAAATAATATATAGAAATGATATCATCTAGTTTTTTGGCATGGGCCACGTGCCGAGTTAGGTTAAGATGCACTTAAAAATATAGAACCTTTTTGAAATAGTGACTGTCCAACATTATTAGATGGAGCATACATCACAGCTCCCCATTATTGCACTATAGGAACAATGCATACCACTAGAGGTATGTCACCACATCACCTTATGTCACCGTAGACATCAGAATAGGACCTCTAGTTTCCAATAAAGAATTTGGGATCACTATACCTCATCCATTATCTATATGGTGTAGTGTTCAAAGGGGATCGATTATGGATGCATATTTCAATATTATGTATATGATTTGCGGTTGAGATAACAATTTAGGCTATGTATTGGTTTTTGATGATGTCTGGATGTTTCACAATGGATGTGTTGCTATAAAGTAGCCCAAGTATAATGAAAAAGCATTGTGTCATGGATATTTAGACTGCACCATATATCATATTTTATAAAGAAGAAGGTGAAAAAACACAACAACAAGACTTTAATGTTATGCCATTTCCAGAAAAAACCAAGAGAATCATGAAAGAGGTTTTCACTATAGATAGAATATTGCATGACTGATGGTGTTGAAATTGATCAAGAGATAATTATAGTAGGGTAAGACTATATCCATAATAGGATCCATCATATACAATGCACTATCTTGAAAATTATATGCCACAATGACAATCTCCATGCAATAGTGCAATGCATTACACAATTCCAACAACTACTATTTTTGTCTATTAAGTATGGAAACTCTTAACCAATAAAGATAATTTAATTGAATATACATGTCATGTCCTTGGTTATAAAATTGGAGGCAAAATTACCACACTCAAAAGTAATTCAAACACACCCCATTGATGACAAATAGGATTAGGTAAAAATGTAGAATAATCGACCAAAAAATATTCTATTAGATAGTGTAATAAAAATAATTTTGTAAAGATATAAAAATTTGAAAAAGATTAAGTCAATGAAATAATTTCACATTTGGGAAAATAAATTAAAATGTGAAAAAAATCGTGGTAAAAAATTCTTTCAAAGAAGATAGAATAACAATGGTGCGACTACATAGAGGGGGAGGGGGTTGTGGATTTCATCTGGGGAAATGTATTTACTGTAGGAGGTTCTACTCATATAGGTTCATTTTTTTCTTATTTCATTTATCCACTTTATAGATAACATGGGTGGTGTAAGCTTATTTTTTACCATGAAATGAATAGAATTCTTTTTTTGATTAGTTGAATTGTTTTTTTGGATTTATTATATTGACAGTTTTTTATATTAAGACATTTTTATCTCAGTAATAAAATATTCTCTCATGCATGAATAATTATTTGATTTCAGTGTATGATGCATAAAATACAGTTACTAGTTATCCCTCTCACGAAACAAATGAGGGAGTTAGGGATAGATATGATTAAACATGGGTTATAAAACCTAATTATTAATTAAACATATGAACTACAAGGGGGAAATGGTCATTTATAAAACATATAAAAATTAAACTAAGAAGAAGCTTTCTTAATTTTAATTTGGATAATATAATGTTATCCAAACAAATATACCTATTATTAATTTCTATTGGTATAATAATCCTAAATTTTAAAAACAATATATCAATATTTGGAATTCATTAATTATTCAAAATCATTTTATTTCATTTATAATCTATTATCTATCGACCAAACTCGATTTTCTAATATAGTATCATTTATATTATTTAGTATATCTTGAGCACTATAAATTTGTTATCTAACATCTATGAATGAACTAACCATCTCTTGTAGATAAAAAAATTAAATCATTCTTGGGTAGTAGTAATAATAATAGAATAATATTTTAAGGAATTTTCTGATTAGTTTTTTATATTTCTCATCATATTACACTTGTTATACTTATTATGTTTCATTAGAATCATATTCTTCTCATGAGTATCCCATAAGAGGCCATGAGAGGAAATGGGATCCACCTTTTGATACTATCCTCAAAAGGATGATAAGAATATAAAAATATATTATTCACAAAGAAAATAACATAATGTATGGAAGATATTTAGTGTAATGAAATTGAAAATAAATACATGTAATGACTTAATAATTAGTCTAGGAGAAGTATTATATACTATACTAGGATTTGTACAAGTATTTAAATGAGAAAACTACAGAATTCAAGAGTTTTTTGACTATGTAATACCCTCAAGCATGGGTGGTTTGTAAATAAATTTAAATACACCAGTTTCTTCTCAAAAAAATGAAATAAATATGTTGATCATTAAATAGATCACTAATATAGTGAAATTTCATAGGTTTCAGCATAAAGAACCCAATAATCAAATATAGAGTTTTTTAGTGTTGTGTGATATTTTTTAGTTCAACAATGTCACAAGAGATGTTATAAAATTGTGTTTTTAATATTTTCATTAATATAAGAGGCACACATATAGATTCAATTCCTATATCAAAATTAAATAATATCATGTGATTATTTATTATATACAATATTTAGGGTGATTTTTCATTCTTCTTAAATCCATATATCTGTTTGTATGTATTCTAGACAATAAAAAATTCTATGAGGAGTAATTATATAGTTCACTAGATATATATAAGAGTTTAATAATGTTTTTCCATTACCATGGAATCAAAATCTGGTTGTTAATATAGGCATTTTTTAAAGGATTGTCCCATGTAAATAGTGTTATTTTATACACCACTGTTTGAGGACCACTCATGAAGAATTCACCAGAATAATGTAACGAATTGTAGGAAGAAACATCCAAAAATAATATATAATGGAAATTGGAACAAGGAAATATGGTTCACAAAGATAATATATGGAAAATAGTTGTTCTTACACCAAAATAAATGCCATTAATTTGATACTCGACATAATGATGCATAATAAATAACCACACAATATGAAATTAAAAAATAACAATTACATAGATTATAATAGGCCAAATATTACACTATGATGAAGGCTCCAAAAAACCATTACCTTTGCTGTTTCAAAATCCAAACCATGTATAAAGGTGTTATCAAGGTGTATAATTTAAACATAGGGAAGAAGGATTTGAACTCTAACATCAATTCCTAACACATTGTAGGTTTTATTACCAAACTAAGAGATTCCTTGAAGGAGTTAATAACCAATTCTAAGAATCATAATAAATCCATTTAGGAATTTATATATCACTTAAGAAATAAGAGTCATTCCATGAAGAATTTGAAAATCCATGTTTTAATTCATTCATAATAATTAAATGAGTTTCCAAATGTATATTAACATGGGAAAAAATGTCTGAAGTCGCGGTAAGATGAAGGACATCACATTGAAGAGTGGAAAGACCACATGAAAAATAATTAATAAATTTAAAAACTAGCCTATATAATAAATATTGAATGTAAGAAAACCAACATAAATTTAAAACCCAATGAATGAAAGATATTGAAGTAGGGGAAGACTATTTTCTATAAGATACACTAATATATTATCCACTACCACCATATCACTGGTGATTATGATTAAATTTTCTTGACATGAGGAGGGAAATGTTTTTTGAGATATTCAACAATCATATCATAGAAATTTGTTTTAATGAATAAATAGATAACATTACCATTAATTATAATTTATTTAATGATCTTTTAATTGATAAAATTGTTCTATAGAAATTGTGAACCATCCCTTTTGTGAGGGATTTCTAAACATTGGTTCTACAGAGCCTCCTAATTATATAATGAAATGTAGTTAGGTGTTATTAACCTAGTAACATTTGATATAATGTTTTTTGTGGTTCTAATTGTGATTTATCCCTAAGTGTGAGAATTATTTTATACGCAACATTCATGAGATAGGGGCTATGTGGGATGAATCCAACTCATGTCAGGCTTATTTATTATGACATAAATATATGAAATCCATGTGAACTATTAGAGGATTCCATTGTCATGATAGATAATTTACAATTTCATATATATTAAATTGTAATTTATATTTATGATAAGAATACCCTTACTAATGTTATGAAGAGAGATTATTTATATCCAAAGTAGTGAGATGGATTTAATAATTCCCATAGAATAAATGAAATTCAACATTCATTGGTTGATGAATAATAGGGATGAGGAAAGTCATGAGTATATTTGTGATGAGTTTATAGAATATTTGGTCACTAATTTTTATGGGATATATTCTATGTAAGATGGTATAAAAGTAAAATATTATTATGGAAAATTGGAAAATAACTTTTTCATGTTACTAGAAAAATATGTAGAATATGGAGATTTTTTTCAAAGGGGGAGTTTAAGGATGGAAATCAAGTCTGGGTAGTCTATGAGATGCCATTTGATTATTTGAGACTAGTGTGGAATTGATGGATTGGGAACATGGATAATGATATGGTTTCAACCAATGTAAGAGTAATATAAGTGTGTGAAAAAAGAAGTGGGACAATTTACATTGAGTAATTACAACATCAACCATTTATAGAAACGGGCCAAGAAACCACCATCTATATTTCCTCACATGATTATGAGATGGAAAGTCCATTTGAATGTTAATAAAAAATGTTATTTCATGAATAAATAATAACTTTTTATTTATTATTTTAAATTCTATATTATGTACCATTCTATGTGTGAATTACCTAAATGATATATCAAATTTTATGGAACTGCGTATCCACATTAAATTATTCACATATATTTTTATGAACATATTGATTCAAGGTAAAAGGAATTGTAAAAAAAGAATAAGGTAACAAAATATGGTCTCAAAATTAAAGGTTAGTTTACCTTTAAAATTGTATAACCTTTACTCAAGGATTATTCTAGAATACATATTCTGAGTATTAAATATAGAAATATGGATACCACACATAAATTAGTTGTTAAATTTATTGTCAATGAAATTTTTATTTTTTTTAGAATCCCAATATTTATAGTTTTAATTTTTATATTGGGGGAACTAAATGAGTGAAATATGTAGTAGTTTTTTAAATTTTTTAAATTGTAATTTAAAAAGAAAAAATCATTATTTGTCTTTTTTGTCATGTATTTCTAAATAAATACATTATATTATTATTTTATTTCTATATTTTATGCTGATTGAATAATTTATATGACACATTCCATGATTTACTTACATTAATTTTAAATTATAAGATCCCAAATTTGGTTTTAAGCCATATTTTTCATATCTTTCATTGTAAATTTCTCATTTAACACAAAAATGTCACATATTTTTATTTAACATCAATTATTTCAAATATATGACTAAACATATTCACTAGATAACTAATTCAGGTATTTTTTATAGATATATCCATTATTTTTTATACCTAACTATAATTTATCAAACATTTATCCATTTTATTGCATTAATTTCATTTGATAGGATGAACTAAATTTCATTCCAATATATTCATTCATATTCATACATGAATGATTTTAATGATGTTGAATGTTCATGTGATGGGGAAATGGTATATCATGGGAAAATGGATATTCCTTACCAGATAGATTTTTTTCAGTTCACTTATTATATTTTTGGGGAAGGTTAAATTAGATTTCGATTTTTTTGTACACCCATCTATAATATGAAAAATGAGTAAATTTTTGTTGTGTTAGGGATAGTTAGAAATAAAAATTATCTGGAAAATGATTTGTTTTTAGGTTGGGTGGTGGGAATGAAACATGTAATTGATCAATATTCAAAAAATAGAAAACAAAAAAATAATTGAAAATTAAGAGTTAACTCATTGATTATGGTTATGTTTTTCATTTCCATTAATTTGAATGAGAATTATCTATGAAGATGTCCCTTTTTCAAGAGAATATTTTAATTAAATAACATTTATTGTCAATTATTTAACCTATATAGAAGTATACCTTTTAATCTTAAAGGTTAATTCATTAATTTTTTTCACGTACCATTATCATTAGAATCATATGATCCAAATTACGAAGTTCACATCATTTTAATTGAAATTTTATTCTATTATGTGGTGAATGTGATCAATTAAAAAAATATTTCTGGATCATATATTCATTATATGATAAAACCATCATATTAATTTTTTAATTGAGTGATTTGAGATAAATCAAATTCTGTGGTAGATAAAAAAATTCATTTTAATAATAATGAAATAAATTATTATATTGTATGAGATTAAGAACATTATATTTGTTTTTCTTCTATAATTTCAAATTCATTGTGTCTAGTGATGAATTTATATCATTTTATTTCTATACGATATGAAAAATCTTTCCCCCATTGAAAATTTGCAGTATAAATTAATTATGAATTTTAAATATTTGATAATTTTTTTATCACATTTAATTCATAGTTGAGATATATTATTGATGAAAACAATAATTTTTGTTTTTGGGATTTATTATATTTACTTTATGATTCAAATTTTAAAAATTTGATATGTTAAATATAATAGTTTTAAATTAATTAAATCATAGGTTTTAATTCAAAGTAATGTTATTTTATATTTACATTAAAAACAATATTTAAATAAATTTAGTAAAAAGTAATTGGAAAATATTTTTACATTTATATGATTTTTATTATTATCATGTTCATTTTGAATAATGAAATATCTAATAAGTAGGAGGTGGAATTCAAAAAAAAATTTCTTGCCCAACCAACCATTATCATGCGGGTTGTAGGCCACATAGTATGCCAATGTGGGACCAATGGCTAAGAGGGACCATGGTAAAGGCTATTAAGGGTGGAATATAGGAGGAACCTCTGCATGGGTAGGTAGAGGGAACAAAGGAATGTAATGTGCACAATACCATATGGAAACTCTGTATGGTGGAGAGTGTATAACATCACTGGGACTAGGCACTCCATGATGATGTAGGGGATCCCCTAAAACTCATCTAACATGATTTGGTGTTGGAGGGATGTTGTTAATAATATATAAAAGTAAAACATCCTAGAATTACTATGTGGTGTGGATGCATAGTAGGGACATTGTGCCCTTAAAATTATGAAACAATTTTTTTCAAGTGATCACATCATCATCCTTGAAAAATAAATCATTGTAGCTCCCCAAAATTGCTCCGTAGAACCACAAAAGTCCAATATTTCTACGTCATAGACTCATCACTAAATTGTTTGTGACCATGGACCCCATAATATGATATTGGTAAACAACTAGAGAAAAACACATCATTATAATGAAGTTAAATGATATGTTACGTAGTGGAAAAGGGAGTACATTAAAGAAGTATTGGTTGAACCATAGAGTTAATGTTATATAGTTGATATTACATTTGATTCAATGGATAAGTTTTTAAACAATAGTGGACACTGCACAGTGGATGAGTGGCCATGTTGTTGTCCATGTATGATGAATAAAAAATATTTCATGAAACATTACACTACACGGTGGCTCCCTATTTCCAATGAATGTAAAGAAAATAAACTATAATGTTGTTTCAATGATAAATAATTTCCATACATACTGATAGATTCATGAAAAGGTGTTGTACCATGGAAAAAGTATTATGTTGTGGGTGGTGATGAAATGGAAGATTAAATAATTCGCGGGAGGAGAATTTGATCTAGATTACAATATTCTGCAACAAAATACATTTAAAGGCTATGTTGTAAGGATAAGAATCGTGTCGTAGTTCTCTATGTTTCAAAATTCTTATACATTGATATTTTCAAGTATTATTTGTTACTCTAAAGAAACTCTAGATATATTTAAAATAAAGATAACCATAGTGTACTTATTTAAAAAATAAGATGATAAAATTTCCCACTAAATAAAGAAATATAACACATATGTGAGATCAAGGGATGTATTTTCTGAAATTATATATGAAGCATAAAAAACAACATTGAAGAGAGAGAAAACTAGCTAGATTAAATAAAATTAGAAAAAAGTTGGAAATAATAAATCAACGAAATAATTACATAGAGGGGAAAATAAATTCATATTTTGAAATAATAAAGAGAAATAATTCTCCAAGTGATAATAAAATAAATGAGAGGATGTGGTATTGAGTGTTGGGACATTTAGAGATTTAAACATGTGTACTAGAGTTTTCATTAGATGATACTATTTATATATATTTATTTTGTTTTAATTTCTCTTTTCACCTGATGGATAACAAAATAGGGTAATGTTATTTTGTACCAAAATATATTTAGAATCAGGGAATTGTTTAGTTTAGGGATGTGTGGTTTATTATTATGAGGGGTTTTGTTTTTATATTCACATTCATCTTAATCATACCATACATTATAAATAATGATTAATGATCTCATAGGAGGGTCTTGTAAAAAAATAAATCATATAGTTATCCCACACATAGATCAACACAAGAATTAGTTAGTAAAAGCTATATTTAAACAATGTTTTTGACACCAATTTATGTTTTAAACCTATCAACTCTAATGGAGAATGGGCATTCATAAAATGCAGTGTAAGTACTCTAAGAGTATACCTCCATAGGTTTAATTCTGAATAATATATACTTAAAACCTACCACCTTTTTATCTCATCACACAAACATTGTATTCTATTCACATGGTATTACCATCATAAATTTAAAATCACAATTAAAATCTATAGTTTTGTTTTATTCTTCCCTATTTATTTAAAAAAAATTAAACCATTATTAAATTATCCACCTCAATAATACACAATAATACATTTACAATTATATAGTCTATATAGTGCATAATAAAAAAAATCTAACTTCTTGGATGAGACTAATAATTGTATCTGTGATGTAAAATAATTTCTGTGAACCATTGTGATAAATTTATGAATTTTAAAATATACAGAAAATTTGGTGAAATATTGAGTGATTTTCCCATGAATTTATATTTGTCTCATGATAGTACAGTTGGAGGCATCTTTGTAAAAGTTATTATTATGTATAGTAACCCAAAAAGTAGTAATCTTGTATTACCCTGATCATTAATTTATTCATGAAAAAGAAGAATTTTTGCTGACCTGGTATGGCACTACAATGAGATATGATTTGAAAAAGTCATAATTTGATCAGGAACCACTATGTAGGACATATATGGATTGTTGGGTTGGAAAAAATAATTTTCAATTTTCAATTAATAACAATGATTGAATCCTAGATAATCATAATTTAGTATTTACATGCCATAAATAATTTTTTCCATATATGTTCATAATTCCCTTTTTTGTATAATTTTTTTTCATGTATTATCATAATAATTTTTATTTTTTATATTATAAATGACTGGAACAATAATTAAATAGTGAAAATTCGTTTTATTAACTAATAATTAGAGTAAAATGCCCCATATGATTATATTTATAAACAATCTATCATATCGTGAAATATTTTTCAAAATTGTTCTAACCACACATAAAATTATAGTTGTTGTGCTATCTATGATGGAAAAAAACAAATCAATCATTAAAAACCCATGTATAAAACTCATACATGGAATCTTTTTGTGGACTGGAACTCCCAATAAATATTTTCTTACTCCCATCAGTGGTGATGGTTTTATATTGGGAATGTATTAGAAGTCGTCATATTAATCCAAATTAACTATTAAGAGTGGTAGATCACACATCAAATTCAAATTCATCCTCTAATTATGTTGAAGTGAATGGTAGTGGATGAATATACCTTGTATTCCAACATCAATGCATTGATATTATTTACTTATGTGTAGTCATATCAATGCCAAAATATTATGATAATGTAGTGAATTTTTCTTGATTACATGCATGTTTTAAGATACTATATTTATGTATTCCAAAATGAATTACATAGTCTTCCTCTACATTGAGAGGTTGATTTATCACAAGAAATTGTACAAGGATCTAGATCTATTATAATAAATCACAATAAAATATCCTCCATTTTATTTTATGAGCATAATAAATAGTTTGAATTTAAGAAAGAAAAGGGTTTGGTACCCCTGAGTGCTTCACTGTCGGGTGCACTAGTCCTCTTCATCAAGAAAAAGGATGTGTCAATGAGCATATGCATTTGTTTTCTTAAACTCATAAATATCATTATAATTATCAAGTATACCCAACCATCGATAGATAACTCGTTAAATAAACTATGTGGGGCCCAATATATCATGATGGTTGAACTTCGGTCAATATATCCCCAATTAAAGGTAATGAAGGATAATATTCCCATGAATTCCATTAAAATGTTGTATAGAAACTATGATTTCATAAAGATTATCTTGAGAATCACTAAATCACCATAAATAATTTTATACAAAATGAATAGATATGTTAGATATTTCCATGAAAAGATTTTCTTAGTATTTATAAATGATATTCTGATATACACTAAAGATAAAGAGTATGAGGAACATTATATTAATGTGTTAAAGAAACTATGAACTGAGAATATTTATGAATATTATCATAAATTTGAGTTATATATGGGTGATGTATTACTATTGGGGAATTTTATCAATATAAAAGTAATATCTATGTACACATCAATATCAATAGAAAATAATTAGTGTCCGAGACAATCATCTGTAAATGATATTAGTTTTATCCTTGGACTAATTAGGTTTTACTGATGACTTGTGAAAGAATTAAAGAAATTTTAAAATCAATTAATCAAGATTAATCATAAGAGGAAATATTTTTATAGTTTAATGAATGCTAAGGGTTCTCAAAGGATCTAAAAAATAGGGTTATCAATGTAGAAGTCCTTGCACTACCCTCATGTGGGAAATTTTTTTGGATTATCATAACACTTCAAATAAATATTTGTGATGTGTATTAATGCAAAATGATAATGTGATAAAATACACATCAAGGTAATTTAATGGTCATGAAAAGGAAAATATGAAACATTATCAATATTTTTCTATAGTTATCTTTGATTAGAAATATGGTGAGATTAAATTTATATGGAGCGGTGTGAAATATATACGGATCATGAGAGACTCATATATATATTCACATTGAATTACATTAATATGATCTACTAAATATGGTTATATAATATTAATTCTTATTATATTCTAATCATTTAACATCGTTGTAATTCAAATAAATTGGTAACAAAACTATTTATAAATAATCCCAAAAACTTTAACAATGATGATAATTTAGAATGAATGAATCTTCATAGACATGAAGAAGATGGACATGAGGATATTAATTTAAGTAATATTATCATTAATTTATCATATTATTTTTCAATTATCCATATTGGTGAATTTATATTATTATCAAAGACATTATGTTGAAATATAGAAGTCTGTGTGAACTATAAGAAATGAAAAATACAAAGAGTTAAAAATTAGTAAAGTTGATGTAATATTTGGCTCATGACCTAGTATAACTATAATAAATATGATAAATAATGTCTTAATAAATTATTAACATTTCAAGAGGTTCTCCATCTACCTATGGAGAATGAAGATGTATCATGATCTCTTATATCTATGTTGGTTGGAAATTATGTATAAGGATATAAACAAATATACATCAAATTTCAATGTTTGTAAGAATGTGATGGTTGAAATGAAAAAAATAAATGGGATAATGTAAACATTATCTATACCTATATATAAATGGGAAAGTAACAAAATTGAATTTTCAAATGGACTTTGAAAATAATTGTGGTGTAAAATGTATAAGGTTTATGGTTGACTCTCTTAAAAATAATTTTTTTTTTCAAATCATTTCGATAGGTCTTATCACTTGATCAAATTGTAAGGATATAAATCATGAAGAGTTGAGGTATCATGTAACATTATTACTAATTATTTTTGATTGAAATATGATATTTAGCTCATTGTTCTATAGTATTCTCCAATTTTTTCAAAACAGGATGTTGAACATCAATATAACTTATCATAGTCCAAATAATTTCTAATCTGAGTTGGAAATCTAGAAAAAAATGATCTTATTGAAAGAATGCATTATTTAATTCAATTGTGGATGGTATCAACATGTTTCATGAGTATATTTATCTTGTAATAATATTATTCATGTTGTAATCCAGACGGATCCATCTAAATCCATTCATTAGAGGACATATAAAAAACCATCATGATCGAATGGAATTGGAAACCTAAATCCATAGGGATCTAAGATAGTTTAGGAAATGATTTAATAATTCATGATCACTCCTCAACACATTAGGGGTTATCAGATTCTATAGATAAGTTGCACTGACAATCATCAATGTGACTTGGAGTTTATGGTTTCTTTAAAAGTGTACTTCCAAATTTTCCCCTGGAATATATTCAAGGGATTTGATATGAATAGAAAATATATGTCCATGGTACATTGACCCATTTGAGATCCTTGATCAAATTATAGCAATGAATTAACAAATAGAGAACCATAAAACAATATATTAATTACATAATGTATTTCATATATCCCTCTTGTGAAATAAAATAAAAATCAATCTCATATACTTAATTCAGATTTGTTACAACTGTAAGCACGAGTAGGCTGCATGGGGACCAAAGGAAGCCATGAAGAATATGTACCCCCATATATTTACATATTAATGTAGACAAATAATTTTTGAAGAATAAATTTATTACACCGGATTTATATAATGACCTAAAATATTATCATTAGAATTTCCAATTGTAATATAATTTTATTTCATAATTAGTTATGTAAAATATTTTATATTCTCCAAATGATAAAACTTAATACATTTTATTTTATTAATTTAAACATTAAATTTATATAAATGATATGTCCTAATGAATTTAAATTATTACAATGGTAAAGAATATAAAATAATATAAAAATAATATGAATTATTCAGTGAACTATATCCTAAGAAATATTTATAGTCATGACCAAAACATTATAAATCAATCAAAATATTATTAAAAAAATATGCATTTTTAAAATGAAAATATATATAACCTTGAGAAAAAATAGAACTGAGTAAATAATAAATATAATATGAGTAATGTAACAACTCAAGTATTTATGAGCATTATTTAAAAAATAAAATTTCATTTTATTAATTTAGTTCTATTCTACACCAATGTGAACTCTTTTTTACATGAAAACAAGATAACACATCTCTACATCAAATATGATCCAAGCTTGAATTTCACACAACAATTAGATTATATGAAACTACATTTTATTATTAAATTTATTTAAACAATACTATTTTAACATAATAGTTAAACCAAGTAATACGAATTGTAATAACTAGTTTTTAAATATTATTTATAATGGTTTAATATAAATAGAACATATTAATAATGAAATAATTTTTTAGTAACATCTATATTTTTTTTAATAAATATAACTTCTCAAAACGGCTTCGTTTAAGAACTTTAAAAAAATTCATTTTAAAAACATTTAAAATTTTAATTTTATAAAATTAATTATTTTTTTTAATTTATAATTAAAATATTCATTTAGGTTTATTTGTTGGTATTTTTCAGAAATATTTTAGTTTTGAATGAATAGTGAAAAATATTGGTTTTTAATTAAAAATAATTTTTTGGTTAATGTTTTTTATATATTAAAATTTTATTATTATTTGGATTAATTGTTTAATTAGATAAATTATACATCCCTTTATCAAATTTTGGTCATTGAAAGAAATTTCAAATTAAAATCTGATATAAAAGAAATTCAATCTTTTGAACTTTTTTAAATTAAAAACCAATTGGTTCACCTAGTCTATAGGATTAATTTGAAATTAATTTCAAACAATTATATGTTTATAATTGTGAAAAATGGATTTCATATTTGGAATCATAATAAATTAGATTTTAAATTAGGGAAAATTATTTTTTACCATAATTATTAGTGAAGGTAATTAAAATTAATTACAATGATTATGATTAAAACGAGTTTACTGACTGATTAAACATAAAACATAATATGTAAAAATATCCCTATACATGTCCAAAACCCATTGTATCGACATATTTCTACCATATCCAACATTTTTTATAGTCAATCAATATATTTGGTTCGTGGTGTATGGAAAACCTCTAAATATTTTTTACCATTTTATATTCCCAAGAATGTGAGTTCTCCTCTATTATTAAAGGGAACTCACACCCTCACTTATTCACATATCATAACTCCATTTGGACCATTCAAAACCTATTATAATATTCTAAAAAATTTCTTCAATTAATCATAGAGTCAAAATTTGTTTCAAAAATTCTACTAAATATTCCCATTGCTGAAAACTGTAAGTACTCAGATCTTATTCTTCAGGTATGGGTTTTCTTTTTTCCCTTTTCCTTAAGTTTTTTTGTAAAGATAAGTAAAATGGAGAAAATCCCCAATATTTTCGGTACATGTCGTGTCCTTTTCCTAACACCGTGTAGTTTGGCTGTATGGGATGAGTACACAGGGAGTGTTGTCCTGTCGGTGGAAAAGGGTGTTAAAACTGACTACACGCCATGTACATGGTATTTACACATTGTTTAATCAGTTAATAAGTGAACAGTAAGGTGGTGGGAGTTGCCGCCAGCGGAGCGATAGTACACACCGTGTATTTAGAAATACACACCCTGTACTCATGTCGACAGATGAATAGTGTGGTGGTGAATGTAGCCGCTAGAGAAATAGTTAAATGATGAGAAGTACAGGCCATGTACTTGAGAATATATGTCGTGTTGTTTGTTTTTTTCCAGTAAAATGGCAAGTAGCCTCCTCATTCGGGAGAGGAGACAGTGGTTGTGTTAGGAGCATCGGGAGTAGAGGCAAGAGCTTGAGGGAGCTCTCGATCGCACGCCAAAAATATGGTTCTTCCATCGTTGATAATGTTTGAGGAGTGTGGGTAACTCCTTCCTTCCCTTTGACCCATTCTCACCAATTCTTTTCCAAGGGGAAGTTATTTGTGTTTGAAAGAGTTATTGTTTTTCCTACATCTACGTTGTTCTCGGACATTTTAGATAATTTTGTTCACGTATATTGATCAGAGGAGATCATGGTAGGTTTTCTGATGTTTAATCCAACTATTGAGGGGTTTTGTGTACCATTGTGCTACCCTCCCATGTTTGGGTGTCATATTTCTGAGTCCTTGATTAATTAAATATGTAGAATCTCATAGGTAATTTAATGAATATGTACAACTTCTTCTTCGTATCATTGCCTTGATCCAGGGCCACCCCGTGGGTGTGTTCCCTCAATTAGCTGTTTGGCCAGGTTACCTGAGGGAATCCCGTGATTTAGAATGATTTCAATATTCTTGAGATAAACTAATTGTAATTTGTTTCTTATATTTTGGGGTCGGACCGGTTGCTTCTGTAGTATGATGGTAGTGTTTCTTATGCTAGAGGAAAAGTGTTTTGTTTAGCCTAAGGGCTACATTTCTCATTCTTGTGGGCAGATTCTTCCATGTCTGAGGGCATTATCTTGTACGCCTGAGGGGAATATTTGTTATGCCTGAGGGAAATCACTTGAGGGTTTCGATTCTAATTACATGAGGGTTTGGTTTTATATGTCAGAGGACTCTGTTTACTTTCCATATTCACTGTGGTGATTTTATATTTCATACCTTCCAAGATAAAGCACAAGTTTGGTGTTGTTTTACCTTGTACTTGATAAATAACATGCTCTAGTTTTGCTGCGGCACAATTTATGAGATTTTCAGCTGAAGACAAGTATTGAGAACATACAATTCAATTATGTTGAATTGTTAAACAATAATTAAATGGTAATGGAAATGATAGGATTAACTTCTTTTGAGAACTTCTTAGTTTACTGCTTTTCCATTACTGCACACTGCTATTGCACCAATTAACATTCAAATGGGTACATGCCATTGGTGGATTTCTACTAGTATATATTTCCCACACTATATTTTGGTCATCTCAGGGGACCAAATAGATTATATTGTTGCAGGGTGGATAAGGGAAAGGGTCTCTATACAGGTACTTGATTGTTGCAGAGGAGTAGGAGAGCACGGACCGAGCTTAGGCTTACGATGATGCGGAGTCCCTGATATGCTATTTTATTTTGGCTTGCTGTATTTTTTCCCATTGTATTGAATTGTTTTGGATTGTGGTGTATCCTATTTTGGCTTCTTTTCTTAGAATTAGGGACATATTGCATCCTTATATACGACTGTAGGTTATTTCTTTACATGAGTACCATGTCCTTTTCAACATTGGTATTGTTTACTACTTCTTCTTTTTCATGTTTTTATCCTCTTCCATTACGTTACACTTTAAAAAATGTGGGAATAGTTTCCCCACTATCTGAACTAGGCACTTTCTACTAGTCGGCGGCCTCTAGAGTTTGAGGAAATGTGCATGAGGTCATGTGACCAACTGCGTTCGGGGCACCCGTTGAGTGGCACCCGGATCTGGGACACAACAAAGTGGTATTAGATGAGTTCTTTTCTTTTGAAATACTATTTGGAACCTATATCTAGGGATAGGATATAATAGGTACTTTGTAATAAGCTATGTTAGAGTGTAGCTAAACCATGTACATAGAAAAGACAACTTACCTCATGTTTCAATTTCTCTGATTTTACAATTTTGCAGTTGATTTGATTTTCACCATTGGGTGACACACTTGTTGTGTGATGTTTATATTTTTTAACCATTGTTATATTTTTTTGAATCCTAATTAGAATAGGGTATGTTATCTCATGCATCATTTAGGCACATGTTAGAATCACATGACATACGTATTTTCTTTTCCATATAGGTGCATTATAAATTTAATGTTTTTGTAATAGATGTCGTGCTTGAAAATGAATGTTGTTGTGATATATTCCATGATAAATACCTCTTATTTGATAGGGTATTATAATGTTAGGTTCTATGAATGAATGCCAAACATTGGATTTTGAGGAGTATGGGCCCTCATCAACTGGAATTTGGTGGATCATCGACTTGTTTACCTTGTAATAACATGCATAATATGCAAAGATTTGGTTCGCGGTGAATATGGGTCCTTGTGGATCTAAATTTGGCACTTTGGAGTTGGTTTACTTGTTTTTATGGGCTCCGGTGTTGTTTCTAAGGCTTACTGTATGGAATAACCCAGATAACAGGGCGTTTATTTTTGATTACACGCCATTTACTTTTCAGTTTGGGATGAAAATAAATTTTTTAAAATACATTCCTTGTACCGTACATACATGCCATGTAGTTTCTACCTGTGTCATAGGTCGTGTAGGTGGAAACATGGGATAGTGAAACATTGAAGACACACTCCGTGTTGTTATTATACATGTTGTGTTTTATTGAACCTATGTTCGTTGTGTAACTAAAAACACTAGCAGAGAAATATGACCATAAACATGTCGTGTCACTAATGAACATGCCGTGTAGTTTGACATGGGGTTCTAGCTGTGTAACTAACAAACATGGGTCGGTGTTAGCTCTTTTTAAACACGTTGTGTACTAGAGGGGCACACCATGTAGTCTTGACCGGTGAGTTTCTATGTAGACGTGGTCATGTGGCCGGGAAAATTTGGGTGGTGTAAACACCGTGTGTGGGTGTAATATGTCGTGTTGAGTAAGGTGAGTAGCCAGCCATGTCGCTAATAACACATGCAATTGAATTATAATCCATACACGATGTGTCTATCTGGAACATGCCAGGTAGTGTGATATGCGTACCCGGCCATTTGAAGGACAACATGGGTCAGTGAAACTCATATAGTTCATGTCGTGTAGTAATTATACACGTCGTGTAGTATCATTTAAAGGATAGCCTTTTGAATAATCCATGTATAAGGAATCAAGGAGGGGAAGAAAATTCAAGTACACGCCTTGTGTGTAGATAACATGTCGTGTGTTTGGGGTGTTACACGACCAGTGCTGGAAGAGTACACACCCATGTGAAAGACTTAAGGGAGTATGCCATGTAGTTAGTATACACTCTGTGTAGTATTTTTTTTTGTAAAACATGAATGTTTTCAATCTCCTATTCCTTTCTTACACTCCTTGTTTTTAGTAAATGATATTATTGATCTACGGTGTGTGTCTGAACATTAGAGTTATGCCACTAATATGACCTCGATTTCTTCACCAGGAGAGCGACAACAAGTATTCTCTAGAGAAAGTAGTCCATAGGCTACTGATGGATACTCCAGCGGAGCCAGATGCGGTGCTTCCATAATACTAGACACTAGCGCGGAAGCGCAGTTCTGAGAAGGATTCATGAGGATCAAGCAGTCCTTTTAGAGAGCACTACCAGCAGCCACATCGTTGGCAATGCTGACGTGTATATTCCAATAGTATCATCCGCCTATGTTTTTAGGGGATGATGGACCATAGGCTGTGAAGTCCTGGATGGGTTCTATGCAGACTATCTTCGAGCATCTGGAGACGCCTAGAGGGAGGAGGGTTAAGATCACTACACACATGTTGTGTGATTCCACCAGGAGGTGGTGGGATGTTTCCACCTAGATTGAACATCATAAATACATGGGGTGGGAAGATATTTAGGTAGTCATCTATGGATTTTCCCTTCCGAAGACACTGAGGGATGATCAAGCTTGAATGTTCAAGAATCTGCATTAGGGTGTTATGTTAGTGATGGATTATTTTTCCTGATTCACTGAGCTATAACACTATGCACCTGTTCTGGTGTGTGATGAGACGTTTAGGGATGGACCCTTTTAGAATGATCATTGATATGAAATTCAAGCACTAGTGAACATTTTCAGGTTTCCTACAGTGCATGCTATTGTGAACCATGAATTTATTAATGAGTGAAACCTGTGGGAGGCTAGTGCTGTAGGATAGGGTGGTTCGTCATCAATTATTGGTACTATTTCTACTTGTAAGAAGAAGAGGCAGACGAATATCTCTCATGGTGGTAGTACTAGTTATCATAATTATCAGGTGGCCATGTGATTTGCTACCAGTGTGGTAAAGATGGGTACAAATGACCTCAGTGTACACATGAACCATTTGAGTGAGAAGCTTGCGGCAGGATAGGTCGTCTCCAGAGCTTTTTCATGGAGTTTCCACCACTGGATAGTGAAAGGGGTTCTGTGTAGACTCTGCATGCGGGAGTAGGGAAAACAGCTTCTTACCAGTTAGAGAATTGTGATACATCGGGGTGTTGATGACGAGGTGGTGGTCGTGGTTATGGTATCTAGACACTAGAATCTCAGAGAGAGCAGGTTGGATCAACTCAAGGGAGCCAGGCTATGTCGCAGGGCCGTGGCACTGGGCATACATATTCAGTGCAATAGTCCCAATAAGAGCAAGATCACTGAACATCCACGGCCAGAGGTACTATTCTAGTAGCTTCTGTGTTATCTTCTATACTTTTTGATATTGTTTCTACACATAACATTTTATTTGTACAGGTTGTGGAGATCCTTGGGCACAATGTTTCTTATTTTTATGATTTTATGTTGCTAGACACTCCATTGGGGATTAGAACGCTGGTGTGCGTCAGTGTAGGGAGTACCCCCTAGAGGTTTATGGGTGTCACATTCAATGGGAGCACTATGTCTTAGAGATGACGAGTTGTGAGGTCATTCTTATTATTGACTAGTTGGTACCCTTTCGAGCCTTTGTAGATTGCTATCATCGCAGTGTGAGTTTCATATCGCTATAGGGAAGAGAGTTTCTATTCAAGGGAGAATGGGATTTCTAGGTGATCCGAGATGGACCTGAGCATTGTGGGCGAGGTGGTGTGACAGCCCTGATTGTGATTTTATATCTAGATTATTAGAGAACTTGTCAGAAGGATTTCCCTCAAGTGGTTGATTGTTTCAAGGATGTCTTCCAGGATGACTTTTCATGTCTTCCTCCGAAGAGAGAGGTGGATTTCCCTATTGAGCTTGTGCCATTATCAGCACCGATGTCCATTCATTTTTTATAGGATGGCTATACCAGAGATGCAAGAGCTCAAGAAGTAGTTGGAGGAGTTGCTGGAAATGGGTTTCATCTGACCCAGTACTTCTCCTTGGGGGTTCCCCTGTCCTTTTTGATAAGAAGGAGGATGGTACGCTCAGACTTTGTGTGGATTATGAGAAGTTAAAACACTTGATGATCAAGAACCGATATCCCTTGTCGCAGATTGATGATCCTTTTTATCAACATTGAGGAGCACATGTGTTCTCAAATATTTACTTTAGATCTGGATATCATAAATTACGTGTTAGACCATCGGACATACCGCTTACAGATTTTCGGAGAAGATATGGTCTATACGAGTATTTGGTCTTGCTGTTCTGACTCACGAATGCGCCAGAAAGTTTCATGTATCTGATGAATCGTGTGTTCCTCACGTATCTGGATTATTTTGATGTAGTCTTCATGGAATATATCTTCAGGTACTCTCACACTTGACACAACCATGCTATCCATATTGATATCATACTACTTACATTGAGAGAGAATCAAATATATGATATGCTCTAAAAGTGACACTTTTGGATGATCCTGATTCACTTATTGGGTCATATAATCTATGATGAAGGAGTTGTGCTAGACCTATAGAAAGTGATAGTCATAGTTTCCTGGGAGCAGCCTAAGTATGTGTTTGAGACACCGAGTTTATCGTGGATAGCTAGTTACTACATGCACTTTATAGAGGACTTCTCCCGCTTGGCAGCACCATTGAAGGGTTTGACTAAGAAGGGTGTGATGTTTTTTTGGTTAGAATCTTGCGATAAAACCTTTAAAGAGCTGAAGGGAAGGATGACATCAGCACCAGTCCTGATACTTCCAGGGGAAGGGAAGAGCTATATAGTTTACTGTGATGCATCATGTATTGGGCTGGGAGCAGTGTTGATGTAGGGGGATCGAGTATTTCTGTTCGGGTCTCAGTAGTAGAGGTCACAAGAGAGAAATTAACCGACACATGATCTCGAGTTGGATATATTTGTTCATGAATTATTCTATTAGAGTCATTATCAAGTTGAAGAACATTTTTTGGGGTTTACGGACCACATAAGTTTCAAATATATCTTTACCCAGTGTGACATGAGTCTGAGACATTGAAGGTGGGTTGAATACATTCATTCCTTCAACATTGTGCATGCCTGTACACCTGGTAAGGGTAACATAGTTGCTTATTCACTGAGTAGGAGGACACATTTACAAGAAGTGTTGGAGGCTAGTAATAAGTGGTATCTTTTGTCTTTTTTCTTGGAGATGATTTTGGAGGTGCATGATTGTCCGGGGCGAGACTCTCTTTCTATATTATTTGTGAATTCTACCCTCATGTATAGAGTGAGGATGATACAACTATCTGACTTGGATGGTCTAGTTATAAGGGATTCGTTGGAAAGTGAGGACCCTCCTCCTGGTTGGATGATAGGCGATGATGAGGTAATATGTGTCCGAGAACGAGTGTGGGTTTTCGGGGATATATGCAAGGAGCTGATGTGGGAGTTTAAAGCTTCATATTGGTATGTTCATCCCGGAGTTTCCAAGATGTACCGTGACTTGAGACGTCCGTATTTGTGGCCAGGTATGAAACGGGAAGAATCTATTTTTGTTGCGAGATGTTACACCAATCAGCTGGTGAAGTCAGAGCATCAAAGGATAGCCAGAATATTACAGCTGGTACACATTCTTGAGTGGAAATAGTATGATGTCACGATGGATTTCGTGACCGAGTTACCAAGGTCACCTCGAGGAATTGATGCTGTGACGGTTGTCATGGATAGATATACAATGGTAGATAAATTTTTCTCAATCAAGGAGACCATTGGTGTAGACAGTCTCAGAAGGTTTTATTTCTGATAGGAGGTATGTCTTCATGGGGTTTTTCATTCTATCAAATCAGATAGGGATACCCGCTTTACCTCTCGTTTCTGGATGGGGATTTAGAGGGTACTAGGTACACTGGTGCTTCTGAGCATTGCCTACCACCCTAACAACGATGCCCAGTTAGAGCGTACGACACATGTGCTAGAGGACATTCTGTGTGCATGCATCCTGGACTTTTAGGGCTCTTGGGAGAAGCACTTACCCCTGATTAATTTCTCCTACAATAATAGTATTCAGGTGACTATTGAGATGGCACCTTATAAGACTTTATATGGTAGGCCATGTTGATCACCCCTATGCTAGTTAAAGGCAGGTGAGGCGGCATTATTGGAACCACATCTCGTGCGGGGGAATTCAAAGCCGGTCCAGTTGATTCAGAAGCGGATGGGTACTACACAGTCTCATCAAAAATATTATGCTGATCCCCGCAGATGACCCTTGATGTTCGTGGTTGGGGATTAGGTTTTCTTGCATGTTTCACCGAGGATGGGACACATGATTATAAGGATACAAGGTAAAATTTCACCAAGGTACGTGGGACCATTTGAGATTTTGGAGAGAGTCGGGCTGGTTGCCTATCAGTTACAGTTACCACAGAGTTACCGGGCCATGCACGACGTCATCCATGTATCTTAGCTACGCTATTATCACTCATACATGTATCACGTCTTTTAGCCCGAAGTGGTTGAGCCTCAGGACAATGAATCCTTCTAGGTTCATCTGATTCATATAGTTGATAAGAGCACGAAGGTTTTTTGGGGTTGTTCACATCATTTAGTACAAGTGATATGGCAGCATGGCCGAGTGAAGGACGAAACCGTGGTGTGGGAGACCGACGTATGTGCTCAGTGTCTAGAGTTGTTCTGAGATTTATCTTTACCACCTTTGGGAGGTAAATTTGGTGATGAATTTCTTTAAGGGGGGATTTTGTAAGAATCCAGTTCTAATTCTTGAGGTACGGGGTTTTCTTTTCCTTTTTCATTAAGTTTGTTTTGAGAAGATAATGAAAATGGGATAAAATCCCAAATTTTGGGGGCACACGCCATGTACTTTTCCACACGCCATGTATTTTTGCCATGTGGGATGAGTACACTGGTTGTGTAGGTCTTTTGGAAGAGATGGGTGTAAAAACTAACTACATGCCTTTTTCTTGGTATTTACACGCCATGTAATCAGTCGGTAGGTGAACAGTAAGGTGGTGGGAGTAGCCACCAGCTGAGTGAAAGTACACGTCATGTATTCAAAAATACATGACGTGTACTCACATCGATAGTTGGATAGTGTGGTGGTGATAATAGCTTCCAGAGAAACATTTAAATGATGAAAATTACAAGCCATGTACTTGAGAGTACACACCGTATAGTTTGTTTTTTTCTCTTAATACGGACAGTATCCAACTCATTCGGCAGAGGAGGCAGTGGATGCGTTTGGAGCATTAGGAGTAGAGGTCAGAGATTAGAGCTGATCCTGATCACATGTCGGGAATCCAATTCTTCTGCCGTCAATCCTGTTTTAACCGTGCGGGTGACACCTTCCTTCTCCTTGAGACTTTTTACCAATTCTTTTTCAAGAGGATGTTATTTGGGTTTGAATGTGTTCTCGTTTATCTATATCTACGATGATCTCAGAGATTTCGGAATATTACATTCTCATATATTGATCATAGGAGATCAAGGTAGGTGGTCTGATGTTTAATTCCAATTGTTGAGTGTTTTTTTTGTGCAAATGTGCTAGGCACCCATGTTTGGGGTGTCATATGGCTGAGGAATTTATTTATTAAATACCTAGAATTTCATAAGTAATTTAATGAATATATACAACTTCTGTTTGGGATCATTTCCTGGATCCAGGTCCACCACGTTGGTGCAATCCGTTGTTTATCTGTTTGGCCAAGTCACCCGAGCATATGTCATGACATATCATGGTTTGAGTTTTGTTGAGAGAAACAGTATGCAATTGCTTTCTTATGTGTTCGGATCAACCCAGCATCTTTTTTATACCTAGGGAAGTGTTTCTTGTTCTTTAGGGAATGTGTTTTTTTAGCCTGAGGGCAATGTTTCTCATGCATCTGGGTAGTTGCTTCCGTGCTAGAGGGAATTACCTCATACACCTGAGGGAAATATTAGTTTTTCATGAGGACAATAACCTGAAGGTTTCAATTATGATTACTTGAGGGTAAGGTTTTTCCAATTTGAGGAATCTGTTTACTTTACATTTTCACTATGGTAATTTTACATGTTACACATGCCACGCTAAAGCATAGTCTTGGTGTTGTTTTTCCTTGTAATTTTTAGAAAAATTGTTTTAGTTTTACTACGGAACTGTTTAGGATATTTTCAGCTGAGGCTGAGTATCGAGAACATACAATTAAATTATATTGAATTGTTAAAAAATAATTAAATGGAAATGGAAATGGTAGGAGTAGCTGCTTTTGAGTACTTCCTAGTTTACTGCTTTTCCATTTCTCCACACTGTTGTTGCCCAAATTCATTGCTAGTTGGGCACTTGAAAATGGTGGTTGCCTACTGGGATTTATTTCTCACACCATGATTGGGTCATGTCTTGGGCCCAAATATATTATATTGTTGTAGGTGTGGATACAATAAATCGCCCCTATATATGTACATGATTGTTTTAGAGGAGTAGGAGATCATGAGACCGAGCTTAAGATTGTGATGCTGCTGAGTTCATGATGTACTGTTTTATTTTGGATTGCTGTATTTTTTCCTTGAATTGTGTAGTTTCGGATTGAAGTGTATCCTTTTTTGGCTACTTTCTTGGAATTAGGGACATATTACATCATTATATATAACGATTAGTCATTTCTTTATTTCGATACTGTTTCCTTTTCATCATTGGTATCGTTTACTGTTGCTGCTTTTTCATATTTGTTTTTTGTTCTGCTGCGTTACACTTTGAACAATGAGGGAATAGTTTCCCCACTATCATACCTAGGCCCTCCCTACTAGTCAGAAGCCTCTGGTGTTTGGGGTAATGCGCTTGGGGTCATGTGACCAACTGGGTTTGGGGCACCTGTTGAGTTGCACCCGGATCCGGGACGTTACAAAAACCATAACGAATTAACCAAATAAGAGGTGACATCCCTCAACAAGTACTTTGGATTTAGTTATTTCTCAACCACATAATGTATTATTATTACTAGATTATATAATAAAATAATTATCCAAAATATGATAATATTGTTTAATGTTTTATGTATTACCTTCAATGATAGATACTTCCTTCAAATGGGATACCTAAAATCCATTCATTTGTACGGTGGACTACCACCTTAGAAGATAATGTATTTAATGTATCCATTACCACTATTCAAATATTGGAATAATTTTTGGATTAATATTCTACTAGAATATATATGATATATATAATATCATTATTCTTATATTATTATGATATAGATGATACCATCATGATTAATTTTTTTTTGGAATATGAAATATTCGTGTTCAGACATGGGAACTGCCACCTCTTGAATGTGATATTTGTTTTGAGGGATTAAATGGAATTTATTAATGATGGTTTTAATATATTGTTTTAGTTTTAATTAAATAACAATTATAATGGAATTATTATACTTATATATAAATGTATAACATACATTTTCTTCTTCTAATCTAATATGAAAAAGAAAATAGTGTTCATGCGTACGTATGACCTATTTTCTCCAGGGATGGTGTATTATTTCTTTTCATGTTTATATATTTAAGTTACTATTATAAATTAATAAATAATAAATATAGTTGATATTTATTTCATTTATACCATTCTGTATATTTTTACTTCATGATATTGGTAAGATGAACAAAATATGGAAAATTAACACACATGAGAAAGACAGCATGGTAATAACACAAAACGTAACATTAACGTGAAATTGTAAATAAATGAGTAATAAAATGTATTATGAAAATAATATATGTATGATATAATTTAAAATTTATTTTTATTATTTTTTTAATAAAATTAAGTTTATTATATAATAGGTTAGAATGTGTATTACAATACTTAAGACTTTAGGTATGGGAATTTCATCATATTTTTATATCATTGAGATACCTTACATATTCACCACTCTTTTTTCATAAGGTGTATATAATTCCGCTGAATTTATTTTAAAATCCATATCATTATGTTTAGGAGTACAAATATTTATATTTTATTATCACTATTTGATGTGGTTTTATGGTCCAAAAGTTACCAAAGTAGTAAGGTAAAATAGGATCAATTTTCATTCATTGAGACACATGTTTTTATGTGCCTATTTTCTCTCAAAATGGGTATATACTTTCATTTAACATGATGAATCAAGAATATAATCATTTTATGTTATTTAAGCATCATTTAATGCTATTATAGGAAGGGAATTTTGTTTCAGTTTCACCATTGTGGTTAGAGTTTATCCCTAACATCTAGTCACTTATTATGATTTTTGAAGATTATATTCCATTGATGAGTTATTATGATACATATATCAAAGAATATCATTAATTTTATTTTCCATTGTTTAATAATGAAATAATCATGTAATCGTTCCATTTCCCCCCTCTTGGTACCTAATATTATTATAATTTTTTCAGAATATCTGAATTTATATCACCATTCAGTATGAAATCTATTTTATTTCAAAACCCTATTTTATAAAAATGTTTTAAAAACATTTTTAAATGATAGTTCATGATGATTTTAAATGAAAATGATAAAAATTAGTTTATAATTTTCCATTATAGTTTTTCTAATCTATTTGAAAATAAATCTGTTTCCAAATAACTATACTAAAAAAATTCAAAGAAAATATAATATTATCCTCATGAAATGCTTTAAAAATTTATTTCAAAATTAAATTCCATATAATTTGTCATATGATTGGGTTAGTCATGGATTTATATATATATTTTCCATGATTACCATCAATTTTTTGTATCTTAATTTTTTATGTTTGGATAAAATGATTTCTTGGACACATATTTCTCTTCCACAAGTTATATAAGTATAAAACCCACATATTTTTACATGTTATGATTTCATGAAGTGATTATATAATATATCTCGTTTCCATTGTCTTTAATAAGATAACATGTTTATTATACCAATTATATATTTAATGGTTTTGATATGTTTATTGTTTATGATATTGTAGAATACCCTTGAATGATTTCATTACGAGATAGGGGATACCTATATATCACTCCAATGAATTGGGAAAAGAATTCTATCTCATGATATAGACCTAGAATGAACAGGGAGTGAACTCGGTTAAGAAAAAACCAATTTCTACTAACCAGGTATTGGGATAGAACCTTGACCACTAATATGGTCATGGAATTAAACCATCCCTACCTAGATTGTTTGATGAGTTAACCCATTCCACTAAGATGGCCTTGGAATTTAGACATCTATATTGTAGAAATCATTTTATATTCTTATGTGTCTAACAAAATTCCATGTTTTATTAATATGTTATTCTTTCAGGGTTTATTCTCTTGATTCACTTACGATTCATGTATTAACACTTTCGAATATTTCTTCCATACCTCTTGATATTGATCTAGGATGTATTTGGTATGATCTTATAATGTTATAATCCAGTTCTAATACCATTTTTCTCATGATTATGGTTACATATATCACTTTTTACCATTACTAAGTGACTAAACACTCCCATTTTTATTTTTTATTTCCAAATGTTATAAATATATGTATTGTGTGGGATTTATCTATGAATGGTGCTAGTCTCAGAGAACCTATACAAAGATTATATAGCTCACGTATGTACAGTTTTTTCTATTTCCCTGTTTCCTAAGGCACTAAACTAATACAGTCTTTGGCCATGTTGTTGTGTAATATATTATGTATTCCTAAAAAATTATGTAATGTCTATGTATGAGAAGCGTGTGTTACTATAAGTTATTTATCTGAAATAGGATACCCATATGACCATTACATATCAAAATGTTGTAGTGCTAATCTGATTGTTGTAATAGTAATATGACACTCTGAATTGTAAAAAGAACAATTTAATGGTTATTTGACCAATTATAATATTAACCTCGCATATTGAAATATAAAATAATATTTTGATCTCTTATAAATTTATTATATGATATATTTATATAATTTAATATCTAATTAATATTTTAATGTGATAAATTAATTGATTATATTATTACAAAACAAAAATATTATAATTATACATTTATAGAAAATATAATAATTTATAAAAATTTTATTTTTATAAAAAGGATTTATAAATATTTAATATGTTGTATTATACTAACAAAAAAATCTATGAGAATATAAATTATTTTTCAAAGGGTTTGAAATGTTTTTAAAAATTTAAAATCATTATTTTCCAAATATTTGTTGATTTTATATAAAAATAAAATTTATCATGTAATGAAATTTTTTTTATAATATTTATATAAATTTGGATATCTATACATTAAAAAAGGGTTATAGTTAATTTATTTATTTTTTAAAAAATATTTTATCTATTTGTGAGTAGTGAGATTAGATAAAATATAATATTTTACATTATAAGCTATGTGAATGTGTTTATGAATAACATATAAAGTAATAAACCATTAGTTATAAAAAACATGCATCATTTACTACATATAATAATTAAAATCAATATCATTTTTCTTCATGAGAAAAAAAAGAATTAACTAATAATTATAATATTAAACAAACTCTTCTCCTCCCTTTATAAATACCACCCATCCTCATCACACATTAAAATAATTAGTGGTTGACAAATTTCAAATCAATTAGTATACTAATAATATACCCCATCAACTAGTTCTTAGTGCCGCCCAAAAATAATAATTTCTTGTTATATAGTGTGTATTTCAATAGACAACGTTTAGGTTGTAAAGATGTGAATTAAAATTATCCAAATTAATTTCATTTTTTCCCTCAACTCACCTACCACATTAAACATGGGGTAATTAATATAATATCATAAAAACAATATAATATTTAACTTATAATTTTCTATATACCAACAATACCTTTCTAATCTAACCTCATTCAAAAAAATGAAACCATCATGTAGGTTATACCATTTCTCCACCTTTATGGAGGATGAGTTTTAATTTTACACTAGTACATTCATGGTATGCTTAAATTAAAATATAATGGATTAATGGTAATTAATTAATTACACAGTATATTTATTCACATTTTGGAATTAATATATTTCCATAATAGTTAATAAAACGAAACTATTTCTTGATAATTTGTAAAACCACCTAAATAAACTAATTTTTCAAGACTAACATTTTATCTAAAAGAATATTCCTTGTGTCATAACACAAATGGGTATTTGGAAAATTGAAATTTTATATGTAAATTAAAACCAATTCATTTCACTTCAATATTTATTGACCCATTTAGAATGAACTCAAATAATTATTTATAAGTGATATGACATTGGTGCTCAGAAACGAACACTATCAAAATAGTGACATTAAATTTTATATCCCAAATAAATGGATATAAATAAACAAAATAATATTATAATAAATAAAATATAAATGTATAATGTAAAAATTTTATGTTATTAATTAATAAAATTATATTATTAATGACATTATGAAAAAGTGCATAATAGATCCACAAAAAAAGAATTGGATCTTTCTTTGATACTCTATTTAATTTGGCATCATGATTTCTCTCTCTTACCTAAATTTCACAGTAAAGTAATACTATTTAAATATTATATGATATAAAACTTTTCCATATATAAATTACTATGTTTACTCTTATTTTCATGATAGGGATACACATGTCTAAAAAGTTTCCATTAAGAGTTTATCTTTATATAGAAACCCAAGTAAATTGAGAATTTATATTTCTTATCCCTTTTCAAGTACTACTTCGTAATAAGTTTTAAACCCCTAATGTTTTATAAAATCACTAATTTTATCATGTAATACCATTTTAATTCATTTATTATTTTATGTAAATAAATACATATGTTTTTACCAACATTAATATCTTGTTAACCATTTTTATAAATCACCTCTTCATATATACTTTTCCAAGGATATTTTAATACAATTTTTCAAATAATAAGTTAAATTAGAAAACATGTTTCATGGTATATTATTATAGAATTCAAGTAATGATTTAATAACCTATTTCATAGAATCCACTATGAATTTAAATTAGGTTATGAAATTTGGCATGGTTATGTAACCCATCTCTTTACATGGGTAATTATTATGTTTATTTATGATGATTAATTTCATTTCATAGAACAAATAATAATCTAAAATATTTGATTGGTTATCCTATATAGAAATCCAGTGCATTGGGTAATTTTTTTATCACATTATATGTCATTTTGGATTAGGGTGTGAACCTCATTTGTTATGGGACTCTATCTACCATGTGATGTTATCATGGTTGTTTAGCTTGAATTGTACATATATAATGATTTATATTGGTTCCAAAATCTTATGTTACAATTATATTATAATACAATGTTCCTTTTGAATTTATTTGGCGATATGATTCATGGGACTTTATTTTATGATATCTTGTTATGTTGATTGACACACATGTTATGACACATCACCGTGATTATTTCTGTAGTAAACACTTTAGCTCAACACATTATTTTATATATCCACCAGTTTATCCTAAATTTTTTAATCGATCAAATGGAATTAGGGGATAATTGTAGAGAATAATATAAAAATATCTCTCTTTAGAGACCAATTAATATATTACAACCATATTCCTCTTTGAACTCAAAGACACAATATTTAGGTTGTTTTTATTACATTTTTATATTCAAAATTATGTAGAAATATGTTTAAACGTATTGGGTATCTATATATATATTTACAGATAATGGATCCATTTAGAAAGAAATCTCTAGACCCCAACTATGTAGGAAAAATTAGAACTATTATGGGCCTCCATGATACTAAAAGTGCTCTATTAACTACACAATGCAATATTTTCGACTTACTACAAGAAGTAATGGCCTTATGTTAGTGTTTGATAGACCTAACTCAAGATGAATGAACAACATAAAAATATGGAACAAAAATGTGTCAGTGAGATAATATATGTTATTACATATAGTATAAAGATATCATGGAGTCTTGATCTAAAATTATTTAATGAATCCACCTATATAACATCTCATTATCATCCACATGTGATACTTCATGGCATATTAACCAACCATGAATTGTTTATTTATATTTTGAAGTACTAATGATCATGAATTACGGTTTGACCAAAAAAAGGATCTTGAACATTATATGAATATATTATCATTTATGGAGATTAATATAAAAAAAATATTAGGTTTCATAAAATATTAAAGTGGAGATTTAGTTAAATTTTTCTGTATGGTTTTTTTTATTTTATGAATATATTACATTTATATTGATGGTAGTGTTATATTATTTCACACAGAGTTTATATTTACCAAGTAAATATTTATATAAATTTCACGATACATAAATATTTTACATGTTAAATTCATGCAAATAATAAGATAATATGATTAGATATTCCTTGTGTTGGATTAATGATGCTTAAAAGGCTATGTTTAATGTAAATATATAGTGGAAAAATCGATAACCTAACATATAGAAAATAATTTTACATTGTAAAATATATTTATATAATAAGGTTGGATTGTAAATATTCATATAACATGTATGATATATTTTTTTCATATGATTAATTTAAATGATTATTTGATATTTAAATACAACTTAATAATAGACTATATATTTTTGAGGTCCTTCAAATGAGGAGGTGGACAAATTTTAAATTTGTTCAAATAAGAACTCAATATGAGGAAATATCCAACTGTTAATAGTCTAAATATTTCTTACCTATGATATTTTGGAAACTTCTATATTTTCAAAATGGGAAATATTATTCAAGATATAATTTTCTTTGAGAATTAATGATTGATATAGGTGATGATGTTGTTGTTGATATTATATAACCCTTGTAAAGTTTATAAGATCCTTACGATAGGCATATACATCAAGTATCAATTACTGATGTTTTTCCAAAGATAATAGTCACTAGAGCAGATACACAAGAGTATTCTGATACTAAGGATAATATAGATTACACTAAATATGGGATTAGTTCTATGAATTATAAACTTATTTCAAGAATATATTTCTTCCCTTGAATAACTATACATTAGTTCATGAAATCTACCAAACATGTGGAGTAATATTATTCAAGATACATTTTTGATCATAATTTTGTTTGATAAATTTAAAAAGAAAAGTCCAACTATGCTGAATAACCAATATCAGAGGAGGTGAAATTCGTTTTTGTAACAAATTTTGAAAAAAAGGATTTGGTGGATAGGGATTTAATCTAGAAACAACATTAAGATTTATTACTCGGAAGAATTACTGGATTCTAATGATGAATGTTGATAATATGGTTTAATTATTTAGAACACATGTGAACTTTGGGGAACACATTAATTGATTATATGATTAAATTAGGGAATATATATCAGAGTGTCTAGTCGATATATAATTATCCATGATTTTTTAACTTTCCTTGTAAATATGGTGTTATTTGATAACATTGACTAATAATTCACATGACTTGGAGTTGGGAGATATTCTTGAGTGGAATGAAAAGCTTAAAAATCTCAAGAGTATGAATTAAAAAATTGAATTTTTAAATATATTATAATTTATAGCTATCCATCCCTAATCTCTATAATACCTAATAGGTTCATAATATATACAAGTGGTATTAGAGGGTATAGGTTCTCACTAAAAATTAACTATTTTCTTGATTTATCTTAATAGTGTAAATGATTTAAATATCATCACAAGTGTTTGAAAAAACAATACACTCTTGATTATATAAATCAAAATATTTCTTTTAGAAATAAAAAAATCTAATGATACTTGAAATAATAAAAATGAGTATGAGTATAATATTAAAAGAATTTACATCTATAAATTAGTAATTTACTAGGGTATTTTTTTATAATATTTTTTTATTATTTATTAAATGTTCCTTTTATCATTTATGATGATGAAAATTGTGGTATTAATTTTCATATTAATAGTCATCCATACGAAGATACCAAATAAGTAGTAAATTGTTTGGTCGGAACAATAAATGGAATTCATGATATTAAATCATTGGTGGATGATGATTCAAAATCAATGAATAATAAATTAGAAAAAAAATTATATATTAAACACCCTCAGATAACTACTGATAGGCGCGATCAAACAATATGAGTTTTTAAAGAAGGTTTTGTTGAATATATTTAACAAATTAAAATATTTTCTGGTGGGGAGTTTGTATTCAACACTATCGTTTGTGAATTATTTCATGACCTTGAAAAGATACATCTTTTCTCCATTGGTGTTAAGAATAGACAATGAGAAATAAATGGAAATAAATTGTAGTATATTGATAATTTGTTATAAGATGTGAAAAAAATGAATAATTATGAAGTGAAAATTTTGATGGTTAATTAGGGAGACAAATTAATTTTATTTAATGATGATAATAACACATTCTACTAGATGTTTCATGAACTAATAATAAAACTATAAAATCTATATGAATTAATGGATGGAAAATTATAATCTTCAATGAAAATTAAATCTACCATAGAATTTTCTAAAGACATATTTAGTTTAAACAAATGTATACATTTTAGAGAAAATGGAATTATATCATTTAGTGACTCTTCGTACTGAATATTATAAAAGAATATATCATATAATAAACCAAATTTAATATTCATTTTTACTATTTCACTTGTGAGAAATGGAGAAAAATAAATTTCCATTATTATTTGGATGATTAAATATATTAAAAAACATAACACATCATGAATAGTTAATATATGAATATAATTAAATATATGTTCCACTATAAGTTTCAAAATGTTTGGTGTATGTACTAAAAACAAAATGATACAAAAACATATTAAACAATAATATTTATATTGGAAAAAGAGGAGGATAATTGTTTATTATTGTAGTTTCTAGAAGATTGGACATAAAAAACATAAATATTATCTTAAGATATAAATTAATAAAAATCATATAAATACATATTTGAAATAGAATAATTCTAATATAGAAGATAAAATTACAAGGAAATGATTAATAAAGAAGGGAGACTAGAGTATTCGAGATACAAAATAAAAAAATTGTTGTAAAAATTGTTCTAATGATGTAATAAAATGGGGAGGATGTTCATCAATGGTTATATGATGATGGACTTTGTATGAGGTTAATGGATCATTAAATCTGAATGTGGACCACATTTTTTCATTAAAATAATACCTAACAAATGGGAGTTTATGGAAAATGAAATTAGTGCACCTGAATAGCATCATATAATGCTAAATTTTGAATATTTTCAATAAAGAATAAAAAAAATACCATGGAGAGCATGGAAAGATGAAAAACATAAAGGTTGTGGGGACAATCTTGTATTGAATAATTCTTGTATTAAAAAACCATTCCCTTAATATTCTAAATTTTTCGTACTTGTTTCTAATAATATTCATTCATTTGAAGGATATGTACGATGATATCACTTCTAGAACTATAATAAAAATTAATCCTTCTATAGTTTTCTTACTACCAAAAATATATTCAAATATGTACTTATTTTCATGGGATAAAACTTGATTGAGCTACTAAAAATTAAAAATCAATGTGAATAGAGAAATTATTGAGAATGAGGTTAGTGAATCTAACTTATATACATTTATTATGAATTAATAAACTTCTTTTTAGGAAGGGTGATTTTTTTACAACTGATTGTGAATTAGTGGGTGATTTATGAAATTTAGTTGAATTGTATTATTTAATTTTTTGAAAATATTCCATGTTATTTTTTATGATAAATTATTTTTTTAAGCCGCTAAATTCAGTAAAGGATAATTATATCATGTTCATGGTAATGTATAGACGAAATAAAATAGTAGTGTTATATTTTTGTTACTTTTTATTTTATTAAATCCCATATAAAATTTGAATTCGATAACTAAATAAATTTTTTAAAAGAACCATATAGTATCAACTTTATTTTAGATACAAAAAAGGGAAAAGGGAATCTGATTTACTTGAAAGGTAAAAAATGATGTGATCGAACATGAATTTACCTATTCAAATATTGTTAATATGTTAGAGAAGAAATAAATTATTTGAGCACATATATTTAAATTTACTATTGGTATATCCAGTAACATCAATACTAGTGATCAATGTGCCCATGTAAGAACCGCATTTATAGTCAATATCTATATTTCTATTTAGTGAAGCTGATGATTATTCTTAGAGTATTATTAATGATTAAATCCTTATAAAATATATAATATTTGTTTGTAAGTTTTTTAAAATTGTTAAATACATGTGTTAATTATTTTTTGTATTTAATTTTTTAAATGATGAATATTAGGAGCAATTTATTGAGAATTCAATTTAAAAACTTTTTTAGACTAATGATTATTTTATATAGTGTTTTATTATAGTATTATAGTTTTATTCAATATATTATATCGTTTTACACCTACAAATTTATTAATTTCTAAATATTGATTTATCAGAAGAATTTTTTCCTAGGTAAGCATAGTTGTAGGATGAACTGATTATCCACTACATAGGTGAGGAAGGGGGTCAGCAACAACAATCCATGGTATCATTGAAAAAAACCAAAGAGTAGGACACCTTTTCATGATAAATCACGGGTGTACATAGTTGTGCATGTTGGGTGGAAGGGGGCCAGTATGTGGTGTCAAAACATGTGAGTATATTATGTTAGTGTTTATGTGAACAAACATCTGCCTCATGGTTGATTAGTGTTATATGGATTGAGTGTAATTTTGTGTAATTATTTTTATGAATAATTTTATGTGGGACTCCTTTTATGTTTCATTATTAATAGATCTTATAATATTGTTTAATGAAGTTGGTAGTGATAAATTTACCATCATTTAACATTCTTCGACTACATTACAAGTATTTCATGACTAGGAATGGATCTCTATAGACTGACCACAACTGAACCTACCACATGAAAAAATGTGGTTTCTGAATGATACATAGATATACCATACTAATATGATCGATATAATTATTTAAATATATTTACCTTATAAAATAAATAATTACTGTCTATGAGTGCACAATAGAATGATATAACTATGCTATGCTTATAGGAGAAAAGGAAGTCATGCAATGTGCTATGAGTGATATGAAGATTTATTACTAAATTCATGATGATTTCATAGTATATCAACATAAATACACCTAATAAATATATTGCATGACTATATCATGATCAACTGTAATCAAGTACTCAAGGTAGATTGACCTAATGTGAGATACTAATTAATAGTACAATGATTGCCCAACTATGAGGTAATAATTGATCAACCACATAAATTATAGACCGACTGTGAGCATATTATCTACCATAAAATATCTTGTACAAAAAATTAACTACATAATATATGAGATATTTAGTTTGATAAGAATTTATATTGATGTAATTTCACATCTATGGATGACGGTCAAGTAAAAATTTTAATGGAGTGTTATCTAGTTATATCTAATGTATATGTTTATCCACCAATGATGTATATATATTTCATCAATAAAATGATTCACGTGATATACATTCATTTCAATTTTGAATGTGAGGTTATGTTCTGTGTATGTGTATAATAATAAAATAAAAATACATGTTCAAAATAATGAGGCAATTGCAAGGATTTATTACATTGAATCTTGATAATTTTTGTTATTGGGGAAAACATTTTTAAATGATATTTTAATGATTCATATATTAATATATTTCATGGGAAAAAATTTCCTGCCATTAGTAATTTAAATGATGATAAGATACTCATATATCATGTTGAAATAACAGGAGTCGTTAGGAGGATATTTTAATAAGAAGGTTTCCAAAAATTAAACATGTTTAAGTGAGGAAATAAAATTGAAAAATAACTTATGGTTTTGAATATGTTTATTACTAGTTGATATTATTCAAAGAACTACCATATTTCCAATATGGCAAAACTAATTGAAGATATATTACTCTTTGGTTTTAGATAAATATTTATGGTGATGAATAAGGTGTTATCTATGGGAGAAATTACATTAAATAACAGATTCCTTGATGGATACATGTATTAATATTCAATGACTATGGAGAGTCCTAAGAGAACCAAATCATTTATGTGTTTTACGATCATCCATAAATTTCTACAAAGTTTTTAAATATTTTTAGTAACAATATAACTGTAGGGGAATATTATTTATGGATTTTATGAGTTATTTCAACTTCAAGATCAAATACTTGAGAGAATATTGGTTTGGATGTTTAATATATGAAGGAGGAAGTGTGACTGGGGTGCAAAACTAATCCCCAATGAATTGATTTGTGGTAGGGCAATAGACCACTAAAATCTAGAGGAATGATTATAATGGATTATAACTACACGATTTAGAAGCTAGTTGACTTAGTGGGTAAATCCAATCACACAGTGGAAAAATATTTTTATTGTTATAATTGATATCAAAATTATTGTGGAGAATTCATATTAGAGAATCTAATAACTATGGTATGATTTTGGAATTTATATGAAACCTTAAAGATAAAATGTTGTATTCACAATTATACTAATACTCTTCTTAAGGTGAGGATGATAGAAACAATTAATTGTATTGAGAAAATCATCAAGTACAATATGATTAATTAAAATAAAAATAATTTATAAAAATTGTGTACTATAGAATCACTACATGCTCAATGGTTCTTAGTCATTCCACAAACTCTAAACCATTAGATTGTGTCTTCCACTACATGATGAGGTCCTTATTCATTTTTCCATTTTTGGTGATGTTATTCCTATTTGCCATGATGTGACATTGTTTCATTTCTACCATAATTTTGTGAATCTACGATATAATATAATAACATATTTCTTATTGTAGACTTCTATCCCTAAACTATGATCATCTCCCCATTTTCACATTTTGGGCACCTCGAAAATACCAAATACTCTAAACCAATTAATATTCAAATGGGTTTTCAAAAAAAACATAAAAAACAACTCAAAATTTTACGGGTGTTACAATCATCTCTTATAAGGAATTCATATACTTGGAAAATGTCACTATGTAACCTGTGAATATAAAATAAAACACTAAACTGATTTTTTAAACTCATGATCCACCATATCTTCAAGAATATTGTTATATTTAATGAATTATCAAATAAATGGTATTTTATTCCTTCATAGAACCCTGTATATCTAGTCTATAATACTCACTATGTGTTCCTAAAATGATTTATCTTATTCATGATAAAAAAATTTCACTCTTGATCCCATGAATGTTTTCCATACCACAATTCATGATCTAAATTATTTAAAATACATGACACACACCATGAATTCATGATTGGATATAAAACATGTAAACAGTGCTCTAATTTAATCAATAATCACTAATAGGCCACAAATCATATGAAATATTTCCTTAACTTATCATAATATAATTCCACAACCATGTTGATATCAATAAGAATAGACATTCTTTATTGACATTCAAAGGGAGACATTTCCGAGGATCAATTATGTACCACTGAGAGGGGGGTGAATCAGAGGTACATTTTTTGAAAAATTATTATTTTTCAATCCAACATCGATGAAACATTATAATATAGATACCACATATTTAGATATCTCTCTCTCTATGTAAGAAATAATAGAAAGAACTCACTTCACATATGGATTTTCTACAAGGTTCAATACTAAGACCTACATCCTTGCTGTAACTGGTTATTTTCCAGAGTGACAGAATCTTCAGTATATATAAACTACTATAATCAAAATAATTATCATTCCCAAAAACACTAAGCCCTAAAATATTACACTCATGTATACCAATATATTCTATAGTTTCATACCTATACTAGTGATTACTGAGTCACACAAGAGGCGCATTATACTACATCCCAAAGTGTTCGCATCAACCAACCAGCAAAATCTAGAGTTCGTATAGAGGGTTATTCTTCTTTAGATACCCACTGAAGACTTTCAATAATACCGTATGATGAATAATATGATCCAATAATAGAAATATCCCTTTTTTATTTAGACTACTTATTAACAAAATTAATATGATTTGCTTCTTTATAAACAAATTGTATAACTTGATCTACTCATGTACTATATTCACTAACATCAGAAACTAATAAAGAATTGTATTGCCTTGGCCTATGTATAGTGATCATCAAATACTCTAAACATACCACGACACACTGATTACAAAGGAATATGACTTCATAATTAAAACTATCTTCAAAATCAAATAATTTCTCACAAAAAATGAAATGTATATTTCAAATTTATTTTTGAACCTTCGTGATTATAAAAAATAATGCATCATCAACTCAACCACAATACATATGAATATAAGAAAGTAAACCAATATTAACAATATTTCTCAATATGTGTGCAAGAATGCATATTCATTGTAATTATCACAAGAAAGATATACACATTACCCACTTATACTAATTCGCAGATAATTGTAATGCATATTCCACACTATTTTCTGAATGCATTAACTGCCTAAAATTTTCCTCAACTCATTTATATGAACATAAAATCAAATGATTCTGCATTTATTATTTCATGATATCTACTGTGAGTAAATATTCACAATGGAAACTACAAAAATAAAAATAATTCTTTCTCACTTATTGTATAAAACCCAAATTGTTATATGATTTGTGTGCAAAATACCATATTCATGAGATATAGTGTATGTATACACATTTACTTGGTACCTCAAATTAATTCAGAAATCACTAGAAGATATCTGTGTAGGAGTATCACATTATATCAATTTCTTTATAGAATAGTTTTCTTTGTCAAGAAACACATGTGTTATATGCACTTGTAGTTTTTTGATGGAAAATATTTTTCAATTCACAAATAGTGTCTGCACAGATCTTATTTCTCTGAATTGGAGGGATTCATAGTTGCATTATTTGTTCTGTAAATGATATCCTCAAATTGTGATCATAAAAAACAAAACTCATTAGGTTTTATTTATATTTAGTCTTCTACAATCACATAATGTGCACAATACACCACATCCTCTACTCTAATAATCATCATCTTCCTCAAACTACATTTTTTACACACTGCATATCATATGTTTTTTCTTCATTTTAACATGAAAAAAAGTTGAATGTGATTTTGATCATCGTAGAATTTTTAGAATAATAAAATGATTCTCAAAATACTATTTTAAACAATATAGGAATGTTGTCATGATGATACTCTATAGAATATAAATACGCACCATGGATCAGATCGATGTTGAATATGACACACAAAATACAAGAGACATCATGAATAATCTGATCAGATAAACTGCACGGTTTATTTACATAAGAAATACATTGACATGCTCAAAAATGATGACACATACCATAACCCACCAATTATATACTTCCTTATAACTTATGACGATTTTTTACTCGGGAAATAATGGATACCTAATATATACTTAAATCACTAACACTGACCCGTTATTGTTCCCCCATTTGAGGTACTTCTGCCCAGCAAGGTAGTCTGACCCTGCTCCAATGAGATTTGGAATAGGTGCTCCATAGAAAGTCCCTTTTCTTTTCCCTTTGGGACATATTGAGACATGGATACCACCTAAAATTTTTTTCTGTCTCCCTTTTGGCTATATGATTTGGTTCAAGGGAATTTTTTGGAAGGCTTCACCTAAAAAATATTCATCATACAAAATAAATATTTTTCAGTCATAATATTTAATAATTACACTCTTAAATTCATAAATAATTTAATAAAAAACATACAGGTTAATTAAAACATGATTCTTCGCCACTATTTTCTATTTATTCATCATACTAATAGATAATAAGTATCAAAAAGTATTATTCAAATGTGAAAAACTACATGTAATCTCCTATTTCAATTTACACATTTTTTGATCATTGAGAAGAAGTATACAATCACTACTCTCTATGTTATATGATATTTTCATAACCATCTACATCATCATGTCAAAAAATAAACATATTGATATCAACTCCATATCAAATCTATTGATGAAAATTGAAATTCAACTCAACATCCACTTTAATCTCCCCCTGTGGATTTTTTTGTCAACACCACAAAATAATGAATATAATATTTCATTTTTTACATACTCCAATTATTAAAAAGGAATTAAAAAATCTTATAGAATCTGTCATTTCTCATCAAACATATTATACTATCTTAAAATGATACCACATAATTGTTTTTTTTAAATGATCCAATTTCCAGATAACACTAACTCAATATGTGAAACAAAATATAGAAAACAATATTGTATATGAATAGAATTAAGATTTCTGAATGAATAATAATACATTTGATAACATTCATCGATAACTCAAAATTCATACATTGGATCCCATAAAATAATCAATTCGTGAATTAATATTTATCATCCACTCATCTGAATATATAGGTGAAATATTTCTAGAGAAAAAACATTTAACTCCCACTCAATATCAAATATCATTCGATTTTTTTTTTAAAATATTTATTAACAAAATATTAAAAAATTTACCCGAATCACAGGACATGTGAGTACTTAACTGCATAAAATCATCTAATCTATCCCTCAAGGGCAGAATCCCCCTCCTTCAATTTCATCCATTTATGTATCAATGAATTTATATAAGGGAATAATGAGGAACCTATATTATTTTTAGAAGAAAACTCTTATGATAAGAGTTTCATCTCAACATATACATTACCTTATTACATTACATTATACATTTTTAATCCTCTTATAACAGGAAAAATGTTAATTGAGATATTCATCAACCTTATCACCATTATAATCAATTGATTCCTAAACATTTACTTATTTGAACATTCCTTTTATTATACCCTCAAAAAACATATATTATATTCAAATATATTTTAAATATTGTTCCAATATCATTTCATAAACTATAAGAATATTATTCCAACAATACAATGATATGTCTTCCCAATCATCCAAGGCTGATATATTTTCATCAAAGTTGTCATAGAAAATTCTAATTAGATTTTTCATAATTGTGGGATCTTGACGATTCACACAAAACCCAAATATATTACTTATTATTTAATTGAATAAAATGACCCATACTTTACATACATTTTTAATACTTCAAAATTGAAGCATACTTATTACAATATATAACAAAACCACAAAAGGACCTTATAGGTATAGTGTCTTTAGAAACTGGGAAACATAAACAACTGGTTCATAAAGCGTCTACACTGTCTCCCATTTATTTCATTATATCTATAGTCCCATTTGGAATATCTTACTTATTAACCTTCTTCCTGACCTGGGGAAAGAAAACATAGAAAAGGGTGAGCTCAAAAGCTCAGTAAGGTTAAACAAAATAAATATCAATCACATCATATACATAAGCGCATAACTTTTGGAAATCTTAACCTGCAAAAGAGATCATAATTTCATAACATGGAATAAATCATGGTAGTGAAATATAATCACAATAATAATAACTTAAAACCTGAAACTTTGTGGCATACACACATAATCATAGAGAATCATTTCTTGTTAGTCAAGACTCATTTAAATTACTATCTTAGTGGACAAAGTCCATTTCTGAACCGAGTCACCCTCGTTTTAGTCCTGTTTCACTGAACTGGTATGGCCTACCATTCCAGCCATGTCTATCTCTTGAGATATAAAATCTTTACCCAATGCATTGGAGGGAGATATAGGTCCCACCCATCTCATAATGATACCATTCTTATGTGTGCCACAAAATCATAAATCATTCATCATTGCATAACCCATGTAATAAAAATGGGAATCTTAAACATCATGACATCATAAAAAAATTAATATAAGATAAAGGAATTAATAAAAATAATTCCATCACAACATAATCAAATAAATGTAATTATAGGGATAAAAACAGAACCCTTTATTATCTTATATGGAAAATAATTTTGATAAAACACTTGAACTCCATTCTTGAAGAAAATATCCTTTCTTCTTCAAAAACATTTTTCCTTTCTTAACATGTCATACAACTATAAACTAAAAGAAGTTGATTAAAAATAAACTTGAAAAATTGTAAAGGATGATTCTTGGAAATAATGTTTTAAAAATCCATTCATGTAGTATAAGTTATAAAAAACATTCATCTCGTACTTTTGTCGGAAAGTCAAAAAGTACCTCGTACGAAAAAAGACAAAAGATTCCTTTAATATCTTTTACAAAAATCTCACTGAAGGGTAAAATTGTATTTAAGCAATTGTAGGTGGATGGAAATAATATTACATATGGACGAAACATGGATGTGGATGATAAAATACACCCCAGTAAATACCAAAGTATAACCAATCTCGGATAAAAATGAGATTGTGATATTTCCCTTACCTTAGGTCTGTTTTTCTTCGTAAGTGTCCGAAAGTCCTGTATAATGATTTAAATAATGTTATTGACTAATTCCAGAATCATAATTATTATTATTATATCATATATAGTCATTTTCTTAGCTTCTTAGTAGTAATATTTCATTGCAACTTGTTATTCGGGTGTTTATAATATTTTGTTCTTATGCGTGTTTTGTCGAATAAATTCTTATTCTTATATTTAGGTTATAGATACCTAATTTCCATAATGTTATTAGTGTAATATATATCATATCAATTAATTTAATTCATTTATATAATCATTATGAAATGAAGATCATGTAGAACGAGTTGCATCACATCGTGGAGACTGTTTTCCGTACGTACGCACGAGTGATGATATCATTCCTATGATCGTGGAATTGTATTGGAGTCTATTTATACTATTTCAGAATCAGTATCACTTTATAATAGTCATATATAGTCATTATTTACACCATTATAGCCATCAAAGTAAGGTGGTGGTGGAAAATAGATTACACCATGGCGTGCAGACGGTATTCCGTACGTACGCATGCGCAGTGATTTCTTTTTCCATAGGATTGATAGATGGTGAAATAGTGTTGTTTCATACTTATAATAAAATATCAGTATATTAGTGATACTGATTTTATTACTTCATAATGAAACAACTAAATAATAATAAGTGGAAGAAGAAATAAAGATGAAAAAATCGGTAACGGGCATTACCTCTTCTTTGAAGTGCTTCTTTGAGACCTTCTTTTAGGGCACTAAAATTGGTCTTCAAAGAAGACCAGGACCTCTAGGATGTCTATATGGAATTGGAGAGGAAGAATTGGCAGGGGTTGTCCGATCTTGAAGGCTCAAAGTGGTGTGAGGAAGAGGGGGAGGAGGTGCCCTTTTATAAGGGAGGAGAGGGGTACCTTCCGGAAAACTAAACATGTTATTTTATTATAAAGACATGTTCGGTTTTAGATAGCTCCAAATTGATATATTACAATGCTAAGGGAGGGATGTGTTGAAATCCTATCATCCAATAGAATTTAGACAAGTTTAGGTTCCTATTTTAACCTTATCATTTAGATTTAACATTAAGTTAAATAAGTTTACTTTTACCGTTTCTTCTTGTGTTCTTATACTATAAGGTTAATAAACATACTATAAGCAGCTAAACGAACCCCAATATGTTTATTATTAATATATATAACCTTATATAAGTCATTTGGCCGAACCTTATATTTTTTGGAATAAAATAACAATTACTAATATTATATTTGTTTTAAAAACTATTTTATGTCAATGTTGACACTATTTAGTAATTGATTTTTGTAAAAATCATAACAGAATGATTAGTTCAAAAAAAGTTAATTAAATCAATAATAACATGTCATATTAACCTATAAAATTAGTGTAATTCATAAAAAGTCTCAAATTACATTTATTTTGGTGTTTATAACATTAATTATGTAAATATTTCATTAATAATATAATTACTGCATCATCTTTGTGTCATAAATAAATTAAACTATTAATGTCTAAAAATTACAAATAAAATACAATTATGTAGGAAATATTTTTATCTTTCTAATTAATATTTATAGTCTAATTAATATTATGTATAACCCCATATTAAAAATTATTTACTTATTAAACTTTGATTTTAACTATTTTAACCCTTCTTTAAATAAATTAATAATAAATGTCCTAATCTAATCCATGTGGGCCTAAATGGTCATATTTTATTTCTAAGTTTGTTTTTGGCCGAATTAAACTTGTCCAATAGAATTAGGACATGTTTTAGGGTAATAATAATATCATCTTTACCCTTAATGACCGTATTTACTTTTAACCCTGGTAAAAAAAAGTAAAAAGTTACAATTCACCAAAAACTTATTTTCATCTCATTGAACAAAATTTTACTTACTGAAATCAACCGTGTCTCTAGGATTTTTGAAATTCCAATCACAGAAGTGGTAAAATTATGTTTTATGAAAAATACAGTTTTTTAACTACCACTTAGTGGTTTCACTATTCATAAAAAAATGAATGTTTTCAGAAAAATATCAAAATTTCACCCTAGGATAATTTCGATATTCCGAATCCAAAAATGAAGTCCATTTTGATAAATAAAATTTATAAAATTTCAGAAAGTGGTTTTTACTATTCATAACGGCTAGTTTTAATAATATTTTAATAGCATATCGTTGTTTAGTGAAACTCGGTATTGCGTACGACACAAGCTATCAAGGAAGGTCGTGATTTCGTGTAAAGTAAGCCAAGCAAGTGTTGTGTGTAGAAAAATATTCCTTTGATGATTTATATAACATAAAAGTCTCGGGTGTTACATTCTACCCCCTTAAAATGAATTTCTCCCTCGAAATTCGTCACTTTGTAACAAACAGATGAGGATACCTCTCCCTCATCATATCCTCAAGCTCCCATGTAGCTTCTTCTAATTGGTGGTTCCTCCATAAAACATTCACCAATATAGTGTTCTTGTTTCGTAGGACTTTTTTGCTACGATCCAGAATCTCTATCATTTGTTCTTCATAACAAAGATCTTGCTCCAGCGGTATAACTTCTGAGCTGAGTACATGTGAAGGATCAGGTATGTACTTTCTCAAGAGAGATACATGGAACACATCTTGAACTTGAGAGAGATTCGGTGGAAGCACCAACTGGTAAGCTACCTTCCCAACATGATCCAGTATTTCAAATGGACCGATATATCTTGGGCTCAACTTCCCCTTCTTTCCAAATCTCATGTCTCTCTTCCAGGAGATATCCATAAGAACACTTTATCACCCACTTCAAACTCTAGGAATTTTCTTCGGTTGTCGGCATAACTTTTCTGTCGACTCTAAGCTGCTCTTATGTGTTGTTGAATAGATCTGACCTTTTCTGCCATTTCATCAACGAGATCAGGTCCTAATAGCTTTCTTTCCCCAACATCATCACAAAATGTTGGAGTCCTGCGTTTCTTTCCATAGAGAGCTTCATAAAGAGCCATCTAAATACTGGAGTGAAAGATATTATTATAAGAAAATTCCACCAAAGGTTGGTGTTGATTCCAACCACCTTTGAAATCCATAGAGCAAGCTCTCAACATATCTTATAGGGTTTGAATTGTTCTCTCAGACTGACCATCTGTCTGAGGATGATAAGCAATGCTGAAACTCAACTCTGTATCCAGAGTATGCTGAAGACTTCGCAAGAACTTCGAGGTAAATCTCGGATCCCGATCAGATATAATAGATAGTGGTACTCCATGCAATCTTACCACTTCCATTACATATATCCTGGAAAGATGATCCAGAGAGAAATCCTCTCTAATAGAAATGAAGTGTGCAGACTTTGTAAGATGATCAACTATGACCCAGATAGCATTATTGCCTTTGGATGTTTTAGTAAGCCCTATGACAAAGTCCATAGTGATGTTTTCCCATTTCCATTTGGGTATGGGGTAATTGTTGTAACATCCTCTTAGACTTATGTCTCTCAGCTTTAACTTGTTGACAAACCAAGCATCGAGAGACATATTCAGCAACAGCTCTTTTCATGCCATCCCACCAGAAGTACTCTTTCAGGTCCCTATACATCTTCATGCTTCCAGGATGAATAGAGAATGAAGAACTATGAGCCTCATCCATCAACTCCTTCTTTAATTCGAGGATGGGAGGAACACAACCCCGATTCCTGAACTTTATTATCCCATCCTAATCAAGGTTGAATTCCGGAACATTTCTCACCTTATTTTGTAACTCGACATCTTCTTTCTGTGCCTCTTTAATCTTCACATGTATAGGTGGTTGAACATTCATTTGAGAAAGATAAGATTTTCCCCTTCCATTATAATTCCAAGATCCATCCTTTGTAAATCCATAAATATTGGATCTTTTGTGATCCTAATCATGGATAAACTAGCATTGTCTTGTCGACTTAATGCATCTGCCACCTTGTTTTCTTTCCCAGGGTGGTAATGGATTGAGTAGTCATAATCCTTAATCAGCTCCAACCATCTTTTTTGATTCATATTCATCTCCTTTTGAGTGAATATATACTTTAAACGTTTATGATCAGTATAAATATCACACCTTTCACCATAAAGGTAATGCCTCCAAATCATTAATGCAAAGATTACCGCACCTAACTCCAAATCATGTGTTGGGTAATTTTGCTCATGGATTTTCAAGTGTCGTGAGGTATAAGCTATCACCATATCATTTTGCATAAGAAAACACCCCAATCCCTTCTTGGATGCATCACTGTAGATCACAAACCTTTCTCCACTACAAGGCAGTGTGAGCATAGGTGCACTGGATAACCTTCTTTTCAACTCCTTGAAATTCTCTTCAAATTACTCCATCCAAACAAACATAACTCCTTTCCGAGTCAACATGGTGTGTGGATTAGATAATCGTGAAAAATCATTCACAAAACATCGATAATATCCAGCCAAACCAAGAAAACTTCGGATCTCAGTTATTTTTGTTGGGCTTGACCATCTTTCGATAACCTCTGTTTTGGCTGGATCCACATATATCTCCTCTTTTGAGATTATGTGACCCAAAAATGCAACTTTTTGAAACCAAAATTCACACTTGGTAAATTTGGCATAAAGCTTCTCCTTTCTCAGGGTCTTAAATATAATTCTCAAGTGATATTTATGTTATTCCTTTCTATTTAAATAGACTAGAATATCGTCTATAAAGACTACCACAAATTGATCAAGATAGTCTCTAAAGACTCTATTCATCAGATCCATGAAGATCTAAGGGGCATTAATAATACCAAATGGCATCACAATAAATTCATAGTGTCCATACCTTGTATGGAAATCCGCCTTTGGTATATCCTCCCTTTTGACACTTAATTGATGATACCCTGAATGAAGATCAATCTTGGAAAATTATTGAGCTCCGCGTAGTTGGTCAAATAAGTCATCAATGCGTGGGAGAGGATATTTGTTCTTGATAGTGATCTTGTTATGTTCTCGATAATCAATGTATAGTCTCATTGATCTATCTTTCTTATTAACAAATAGAACAGGTGCTCCCCAAGGTGACGCACTAGGGCGTATGAATCCCTTATCAATATTCTATTGGAGTTGCTTCTTCAATTCCTGCAACTCAATTAGGGGCATTCTATAAGGTGTCTTTGAAATAGGTAAAGAACCTGGTACGAGTTCTATTGAAAACTCAACTTCACGATTCGGTGGAAGACCCGGTAATTCCTCCGGAAAGACATCATCAAACTCCCGTACAATGGGAATATTCTTAATCGTGAGTTTCTCACCAACCATTTGAGATAAATAACCTTCATTTAGTTGAATCAATACCCATAAAATGGAATAAATTTCCACTGGAAGGTTATGTTCATCCTTGCATTGATAGACGATCATAGATTGATCTGGAATATGAAATGTGACTTCCCTTCATTGGAAATTGATATGAGATCCATATAAAGAAAGCCAATCCATGCCAAGAATCACATCAAATTCTACTATTGGAAGGATCACAATATTTGCAGGAAGCACTATCCCACAATCTTCGATCGGAGAAGAATTATAAACATTTGATGCGACTGTTGTGCCATTAGGTGTTGTCACAGCTAACTCAACATCTAATTGTTGAGGTAATACAGTGATACCCTTAGAAAATTCTTCAGAAATAAAATAGTTGGTGGATCCAGAATCAAATAAAACATTTTCTACTTTAGAGTGGATGGTAAGTGTACCTTTCACCACATCGTTATCGTACTCGACATCGCTGATAGAAATTGCATGTGACTTTACTTTGTCTTTAGCCTTAAGAGTTTGTTGACGTCGACCATCATCATCAACCCTTGGATTAGGGAATTTATTGGCATAATACCCCATCTCCTTGCACTTGAAACATTGAAGTGTAGTTGGTTCATTCTGTGTATCCCTTCCTTTGTTTGCATCATTAGACATCTTCCTCCCATCATTGCAACATTCAAAAGCCTGATGACCTTACTTTCCACATTTGAAACATTTACTTGTCCCTTTAAGACAACTCCCTCCATGTTTCATTCCACACATTGATCATAAGGGAAAGCTCATCTTCTTTTCAGTGTGCTCTTTTTATTTTTCTTTGAATTACATTTTCCTCTTCTTATCGAACCCATATGACTAATGGGTTACTCCAATATCCATCTCGACTTTGAGAGCACATCGAATGATTTCCTCGTATCTATTGAAGTCCCTTATGGATAACGCCCTTCGAAGACTTGGTTTTAAGCTACTAAAGAATCGATCGATCTTACTCTCAGGTTGGATAATAATACCATAAGCATACCTTCCATGTCTTGTAAAATTTTCTTCATAGGTACCAACAGATTCATCATCCTTTTTCTTCAGTTCATGAAACTCTTTCTCCATCTTTGTTTGGAGAATAAGAGGGAAGTACTTATTGAAAAATAAGTTCTTGAACTCGTCCCATTCCATGGACTCAATTTCATCCCTTTGCCTCATATTCTTAATAAGATTCCACCATTGATCAGCATCTCCTTCCAAACGATACACTGCTAGGATGACTTTATCATGTTCAGAACATTGAAGAACTGAAAATATCTTTTCAGTAGTACTAATCCATTGTTCAGTAACTAATGGATCAGTAGACCTGCTGAAAGAAGGTGGACGCTGCCTCAGGAAGGATTCAACAGAATGTTTCTCCTTCCATTGCTAGTTTGGAAATCCTGCATGATTCATATCTTGAGAAAGTTGTGTGAGCATGGCTACAAGATTTTGTATTCCTGCTCCCATAACTTTTGGTTGCTCAGGGGGATAATCATTGCATTGCGTGTCGCATTCCGCATTAACACGGTTCCTTTGGGTTCTAGTCATTGACTAAAACCAAGATGAATAGTGTGAGAAACACTAATTATAATAGGAAAACCACATAATCAAGAATAAAATTTCACACTTAAGGTATTATCCTAGGTTATTCATGGCCATTTCTAAAACACTAAGATTTTGTTCTATGCTTAGACTTATACTTAGGGTTCTTACTAAGGCTTTTACATCCTAGTTTCCAAAGGTTGACTATACCTTTCCTCTGATACCAACTACAACAGCCCATACTTTACATACATTGTTAATACTTCAAAATTGAAGCATACTTATTACAACATATAACAAAACCACGAATGGACCGTATAGGTATAGTGTCTTTAGAAACTTTTAAACATAAACAACTGGTTCATAAAGCGTCTACAATGTCTCCCATTTATTTCATCATATCTATAGTCCCTTTTGGCATATCTTACTTAATAAACCTTTCCTGACCTGGGGAAAGAAAACATACAAAAGGGTGAGCTCAAATGCTCAGTAAGGGTAAACAAAAGAAATATCAATCACATCATATACATAAGCTCATAACTTTTGGAAATCTTAACCTCCAAAATAGATCATAATTTCATAACATGGAATAAATCATGGCAGTGAAATGTAATAACAATAATCATAACTTAAAACATGAAAATTTTTGGCATACACACATAATCATAGAGAATAATTTCTTGTTAGTCAAGACTCATTGCCAAGACTATCTTAGTGGAAAAAGTCCATTTCTAAACCGAGTCACCCTCGTTACAATCTTGTTTCACTGAATTGGTATAACCTACCGTTCCAGCCATGTCTATCTAATGAGATATAAAATCTTTACCCAATGCATTGGAGGGAGATATAGGTCCCACCCATCTAATAATGATACCATTATTATGTGTGCCACAAAATCATAAATCATATATCATTGCATAACCCATGTAATACAAATGGGAATCTTAAACATCATGACATCATAAAACAATTCATATAAGATAAAGGAATTCATAAAAATAATTCCATCACAACATAATCAAATCAATGTAATAATAGGGATAAAAACAGAACCCTTTATTGTCTTAGATGGAAAATAATTTTTATAAAACACATGAACTCCATTCTTGAGGAAAATATCCTTTCTTCTTCAAAAACATTTTTCCTTTCTTAACATGTCATACAACTTTAAACTAAAAGAAGTTGATTAAAAATAAACATTAAAACTTGTAAAGGATGCTTCTGGGAAATAATGTTTTAAAAATCCATTCATGTCGTATAAGTTAAAAAAACATTCTTCTCGTGCTTTTGTCGGAAAGTCAAAAAGTACCTCGTACAAAAAACGACAAAAGATTCCTTTCATATCTTTTACTAAAATCTCACCGAAGGGTAAAATTGGATTTATGCCATTGTAGGTGGATGGAAATAATATTACATATTGTAGAAACATGTATGTGGATGATAAAATACACCCCAGTAAATACCAACGTATAAACAATCTCGGATAAAAATGAGATTGTGATATTTCCCTTACCTTAGGTTCGTTTTGCTTCATAAGTGTCTGAACCTCATGTATAATGATTTAAATAATGTTATTGACTTATTCCAGAATCATAATTATTTTTATGATATCATATATGGTCATTTTCTTAGCTTCTTATAGTAATATTTCATTGCTACTTGTTATTCGGGTGTTTATAACGTTTTGTTCTTATGCGTGTTTTGTCAAATAAATTATTATTCTTATATTTGGGTTATAGATACCTCATTTCCAGAATGGTATTAGTGTAATATATATCATATTAATTCATTCAATTCATTTATATAATCATTATGAAATGAAGATCATGTAGAATGAGTCGCATCACATCGTGGAAACGGTATTCCGTACGTACGCACGAGTGATGATATCATTCCTATGATCGTGGAATTGTATTGGAGTGTATGTATACAATTTCAGAATCAGTATCACTTTATAATAGTCATATATAGTGATTATTTACACCATTATACCCATCCAAGTAAGGTGGTGGTGGAAAATAGATTACACCACGGCGTGGAGACGGTATTCCGTACGTACGCACGCGCGGTGATTTCTTTTTCTGTAGGATGGATAGATGGTGAAATAGGGTTGTTTCATACTTATAATAACATATCAGTATATGATTTATACTTATTTTATTACTTCATAATGAAACATCTAAATAAGAATAAGTGGAAGAAGAAATAAAGATGAAAGAATCGGTAACGGACATTACCTTTTCTTTGAAGTGCTTCTTTGAAACCTTCTTTTAGGGCACTACAATTGGTCTTTGAAGAAGACCAAGACCTCAAGGATTTCTCTAGGGAAGTGGATAGGAGGAATTGGCAGGGTTTGGCCGAGTTTGAAGGCTCAAAGTGGTGTGAGGAAGAGGGGGAGGAGGTTCCCTTTTATAAGGGAGGAGAGGGGTACCTTGGGAAAACTAAAAATATTATTTTATTATAAAGTCAAGTTCGGTTTTAAATAGCTCCAAATTGATATATTTAGAAGATAAGGTGGGGATGGGTCGAAATACTCTCATCCAATCGAATTTATACAACTTTATGTTCCTATTTTAACCTTATCAATTATATTTAACAATAATATAAATAAGATTACTTTTACCGTGTCTTCTTGTGTTCTTATACTATAAGGTTAATAAACTTACTATAAGCATCCAAACGAACCCCAAGTTGTTTATTATTATTATATATAACCTTATATAAGTAATTTGGCCGAACCTTAGATATTTAGGAATACAATAACAATTAATAATATAATATTTGTTTTCAAAACTATTTTATGTCAATTTTGACACTATTTAGTAATTGATTTTTTTGAAACTCATAACATAATTATTAATTCGAACAATGTTAATTAAATAAATACTAAAATTATATATTAACCTATAAAATTATTGGAATTCACAAAAAGTCTCAAATTACATTTATTTTGGTGTTTATAACATTAATTATGTCAATATTTCATTAATATGATAATTACGGCATCATCTTTGTGTCATAAATAAATTAAATTATTTAAGGTCTAAATATTACAAATAAAATATCATTATGTAGGAAATATTTTTAGATTTCTAATTAATATTTATATTCTAATTTATCCTATGTATAACCCCATATTAAAAATTATTTACTTATCAAACTTTGATTTTAACTATTTTAACCCTTCTTTAAATAAATTTATAATAAATGTTCTAATCTAATACAAGTGGGCCTAAATGGTCATATTTTATTCCTAAGTCTGTTTTTGGTCGAATTACACTTGTCCAATAGAATTAGGACATGTTTTAGGGTAATAATTATATCATCTTTACCCTTAATTACCCTATTTACTTTTAACCGTGGTAAAAAAAGTAAAAAGATATTATTCACCAAAAAATTATTTTCATCTCATTGAACCACATTTTACTTACTAAAATCAGACGTGTCTCTCTGATTCTTGAAATTCCACACACAGAAGCGGTAAAATTATGTTTTATGAAAAATTCAGTTTTTTAACTACAACTTAGTTGTTTCACTATTCATCAAAAATTGAATGTTTTCATAAAAATACCTAAATTTCACGCTACGCTAATTTCAATATTTCAAATCCAAAAATTAAGTCCATTTTGAAAAATAAAATTTATAAAATTTCAAAAAGTGTCTATTACTACTCATAACGGCTATTTTTAATAAAATTTTAATAGCATATCATTGTTTAGTGAAACTCGATATTTCGTACGACACAAGCTATTGAGGAAGGTCGCGATTTCATGTAAAGCAAGACAAGAAAGTGTTGTGTATAGGAAAATATTCCTTTGATGATTTATATAACATAAAAGTCTCATGTGTTACATTGAATTTAAGGAAATTTTAATTAATTAATTATTGAAAATCCATTTTATTATCCTAAAACATTATTATCCATATTTTTAGATTAGAAAATTTGAGTTTTATATTTCATTCATAATGTCTTAACAGTTAATACTATATTATCTTAACAGTTTGAAAAGCAGTCAATTTGGTATGCACATTCATGGATATAACCATTAATATTTCATTCAAATAGTTTCCAAAAAAATTTAATTTTCTTTTCAACATTATTCATATAAATATTATATTCAATGAGTGAAAATCCAACTGTTTTAGAATCTCTCACTTCTAGGCCAAGAGGTAGAAGAAAAGTTAGAATACCTTCCTATTCCTATAATAGTTTACCATGTAATATTTAGGTATTCCAAGATTATTTAATGAATTAATATTTTACATTTCGCAACTATTTTCTAGATCTTCAGAGGAGACCTTTTCTCTGATACCAATTGATTTTTCCAAGGATTTGTTAGTTACCATTGAGAGGGGGAATGAATTAGCAGTGCTTTTTTTGAAAAATTATTTCTTTTTAATCAAAAAATATTTGACTGATAAATGTCTTGATCACATATCATTAAATATATTACTCTACCTAAAGGAAAAAATAAAAACCAATAACGATATATAGAGACACTTTATATGGATTAGTACTAATACTTACATACATGTTGAAACTAGTTATACTCTGTGGTTTCAAATTAGTCATTATATATGGATGGTTAAAATTAGGGAAAGTACCATTCCTATTTTCACTGAGTCTCACAATGTCCATCTCTAGTGTCCCCTAGAGTCTTCATGTTCTCACCTACACTAGTGGCTCCAGATTCCCATAAGTGGATCATTATTCTATAACCCACATTGTTAAAATCATATCAACAACCAACTCTAGAATCCCATTTGAGGCGTCCTCTACCTCTAGAGTACTACTGAAGACATCCAATAGTCGTGAAACACATTAGATATGATCCAATGGTTTAAATATATCTGTTACTTTAAAACTAATTTATCTCTACTTCAAGATGATGACTTTCTCTATGAAAAAAAATTGAATCACTGGATCTATTAGTGTATGAAATTGAAGATACTCAAAAATTGTTAACAACTGCATGGTCTTTCTCACATTCCACTGATCATTAACTGAACTAAACCTACCCAATACCATTTATAACTCAATAATATCTCTTCTTAATGCAACAAATATTTAGTCTAAAATCATGGCTCTCAGATCATGAAATTTATATTTAATAGTAATTTTTTAACATACATGAATGTATAAAATAATTCAAGACCAATTCAACATTGATAAATGTGTTTATAATAATATAATAAAAAATTAACTTTTTTTAGAATATATGTGCATGAGTGTATGTTCGTAAAAATATCACATGAATCTTGAACACATTTTCAGCCTCTAATCCTTCACACACAATTTATCAGGAATGTGTAGTCCAAAAAAATTCTCATTGAATGAACTAACTCAAATATTATATAAAACAATATTATTAATTGAATATCTCAGAATCATTTGATTCTTCTGTGAAATAATGTGTTGGTGAAATATCTTAATGAACTCTACTAAACCCAAAAAAATTCCTTCTTCCATATTTTCTACAAAACTAAATGGTTATAATCTTGTTGTACTATTAAACGTCTTCACAAGAAGTAGTGTAAGTATGAACTCCAACATGGTACCTAAATTTCATTCAAGAAAAAATCAGAAGATACAAGTGTAGAAGTATCATATTATATTGGTTTCTTCTCAGAAAAATTTTCTTCATGAAGAAACAATAGTGTTCTATGGAAATGTAGTTGTAAAATTGAATCCATTTTTCATTAAACAATCATAGTCTACATGTATATTTTTTTGTTGAGCTAGTGGGATTCACAACGGTTCAATTTATTCATGTATTAAAATCCTTTCATTATCAGCAACACAAATGATCCCTTGGGTGATATTTAAACACACTCCCACACCATCTCAGAACATACACATAGCCCCACTTCTTCTCCTATAATAATCATTGACTTCATAAAAAAATATTTTCTACTCAATTTATAACATCTGATAATATTTTATTTTCACATTCAAATGCATTTTCTTGTGATTTAGATCATCTTTGAATTTTCAGAATTATCAAATGATACTCAAAAACATGTTTTCAATAAAATGTTGACCTTATTATAATGATAATATGATTAATAGAACTGCATATATCTGATGTGACTAATGGATAATATGACACACAGAATAGAATAGATGTCTAGGATAATTATATTAAGAAGATCACATTATTTTCCTTCATTCATAACTATAGTGACATGGTTAAAAACATATTTATATACAAAATAGGATTTACTGATGTTTATCTGAGAAACCATCGCCTTTAATAGGATTAATAATATTTTCAGGTGAAACATTCTTAAAAACATGATTATATACAAAATAGTACTAATTAAATATATACTGGATCCAAAAAATATAGCTTTTATTTCTTATAATTATAGTATCTCTAAAATAAAATTTTTTTACACATATATAATCAATATATCTACTACTACCCATATTATATCATAGCAAATCAATGACCTTGGTAGACTTGTAATAAAATTTATCTTCACCATCAATCAATTCAACACATTCACTAGAAAGGGTTAAAATAATCCAATAAATCACTAATTCCCCATATTTAACATCTAATTGATATTAGAGGGAGTGAAATATAATTTTATATCGTTTTACATACATGATCACCAAAAAATACAAGATATCATGATACATATTTGTTAACCTAAAATATATTTCCAATAATAGGGAATGTTCCTCCCTCGTTTTTTCCTCTCTTATGGTGATTAAAACAACAGATGTCTATATATATAATTATAATAATAATTATTTTGTGAGTACCCCAAGTACAGATAATCTCTATTGAATCACACACATTTTATAGACAAATTTGAATCAGGTTCCCAGTTATCCTTCAAAAGATCCACCAATGAAGAGGTAATGTCAAAAAAATTACATTTCATGGCATAGTGTCCATATTATATATCATTCATATAATAAATGAGCATTATCATCAACCTATAATCCAAAATTAAAAATCTGAACCTCACACTCTTAAATATTCTAATTAATATAATTTGGGATGAAATTCCTTTTCCAAATGTAATATTATAGCACATTTTTAACGTTCATTATGTACTAAACCAAATTACATTTTCATAGGTCCACAAATAAAATATGTGATATATATTGGAATCTATTTAGGTCTGTGTATATGAAAAAACATTCAATGATTAGATAATATAACTACCCATTATATATTCATTCCAAAATGAAATTATTTATAATAATGTTTTCTCATTATTATATTTACTAAATCTTTCAGGTTTTTAGTTTTTTATATGTTGGTAATAAATTATATAATAATGTGGACACTTCCACATAATGTAATTTTTTCTATGACAACCTTCTTTTATTACAAACTTAATCATGATTTATTACATAAAACATCACTTGATAAAACAAAGAAGATTAAGAGGATTAGTTTCTTTGGGGCTTAGGATCATTATATAAAAACTTAAAACATAAAATACAACATCTATATTGAAAACTTCCTTTACATGACCACTACATTCCCTCGTACTTAGCATTGCAGGGGATAACCTGAGGACATGTATAAGAAAAGGGTTAACTATAAATCCCAGTAAGGGAATACACATGGAATAACATTATATATACAATACATGTTATAAATTAGGTATATCAATAGATCACAAGAGAAACATGAACATAAAGGCATGATAAAGGATGATAATCATAACATGGAAATGTGGCAACAACACTTAACATGGAATTTGAATGAGCCAAGGCTCATTGCACATGGAGAATGAGTAAACCCTAATTGCACATGAATAATGAGTAAAACCCTCATTGCACTTGAATTAGAATGAGTCAGCAATCATTGCACATGACGTATCAGGATACTATACTTTACCCAATGCATTGGAGTGCTATAAAGGTGCACCCTTCTTAATCATTTCATCCCATGAATAAGTGTTCCACATGGATCATAAAACAAGGATTCATATAACATAAGAATTTATTCCATGATAAAGTAATTTGGATTTCATACATTAAACATTTTAATCAATAAGTAAATGTGAATAAATGTGAATACCCTTGTAGGAGAAATGGTCATGGTATTCACTACACAATGACATTGTCTTATAAAATCGGTGTGATTTCGGCAGCGTAATGACGTGACATAAGAATTCATAAAAATGGTTGATGAAAGAGAAAGGGGTTTCTCATCACATTTAAATGTAATTGAATGTATGGAGGTTATATAGATACATTTCCCAATAATTGTAATGGAATTTAGATTCATGATACAGTATTATTGCTTGAATGTAAAAGAGGAGAAAGAAGTTCCTTTCGAATTTCGACATAGTAACAGGTGTACATGGGATGCATTTAATGAGAGAGAACGGGGTCTCCCATCATTCAAACTTTAAGAGGGATGTATCAGGGAGGTTCTAAAACATACCCCAACATTCGTATTTTAATTTAAAATGCAAAACAACTTAAAAAAATTGGACAAAAATGAGAAAGGAAGAAAAAACCCTTACTTGGAATTGTACTTCCAAAGGCTAGAGAGAGGCTTGTGAGAGGATTATTGGGAGATTTGGTGACCTTTAGAGGATTCTAGGGAGAGTAGGGAAGAGGTTGGATGAACTCCAAGGGCTTTGAGTGAGGAGGAAGTGGGAGCTTGCGTGGGTTTATATAGGAAAGGTGATGGAATTCTTTATTATTTAGGTTTGGGACCCCTTATATGAAATTAATCCAAAACCCAAACCATCCCATGATTTTTGCCCATTGTTTTTGGAAAAAAGAAGAGGAAAACTATATTATATATGGGCAAGGTCTGAACATCTTTAAATAATATGGTTTCTTATGTGGAGGAGTGTCATAATCACATGAAAACAATTAAAAATACTTGGTGTTTAATAAGTCTTGAGGGGTCCATTAAAGCTTTGAAAAGTAAGTCAAAAAAACCAATAATAACATTATATTAGTGGTAAAACATATATTGGGTGAACATAAAGATTATAGTATTTAATTACATCACTATTGGGTCATTATGATGTCATAAAACATAGTATATATTTAAACGATATTTAATTTTTACCCAAAAATTTGATTGTCTCAGAAATGATAAAAAATTCACTGTTGGATAATTTCGACGTCCAGATTAAAGAAATAACATTTATTTTTTCTAAATAACTTTCTAAATATGTTAATTTTCACTTTTAAAATAAAAATCGATATTTATAGAAAATTCACGGCTTTTGACAAAAATGGATTTCAAACCATATTAAAAATTATAATTGCATTCATAAAATTATAAGATCATTTATATTTAATAAAAATTTATTTAATAATAATAATAATATTTTTTTAAAATATTATTTAAATAAAAAATCCCTTAATTTAATAAAATAATATTTCTAATTAAATAATAACTAAATACACTATTTGTACTTTAAAAATTATTTACAATGTATCAAAAATGACAAGGAGGTATATTCATTATTATATAAAAAAATAAAATACATGAACATAGTACTAGTGATTTGTTACCTAAACCATTAAAACAGCCGCATAAGACCTAAGGGTAAGTTGTGCGATGGTGACAGTCTCTTGTGGGGGCTCAGATAACATCGCTCGAGTGGTAATTTCTATCAGCTTCCACTTTTCCCGTAGACGGTCCTATTCGAGCTTGACATGATGAAGCTCAGCTTGGGCTTGGTCAAGAGTGAATCCCACAGACACCAACTCTTTTACGAGCTCCGCAAATGGGCTTCGAATGAAGCAATCCTATTGGGTGAGGCCATCTCTTCTTTTATCTGAGTAAATTGGATTTGTTAAAGCCCTATATTTATACTAATCATGTGATCACTGTTCAACATCTATATTAGCAACAGTCAAAATTCTTGACATAAAACCAATGAATTTGAAATTTTATATAAACATGAAGAGACATTTAATTAGATCAAGATGGATTTATATTAATGAAACTTTTGGTCATTACAATATTCCCCCCTTAAGAAATTTCACCCTCAAAATTTTCATTTTCCCACACTAAAACAGATGTGGGTAACTCAGCTTCATCATATCCTCCGATTCCAATGTCGCTTCTTCAAACATGTGGGTTCTCCACAATACCTTGATGAGGGGAATTGTCTTATTTCATAGAAATTTTTTTTCTATGATTTAAGATCTTCACTAGTTGCTCCTCATAAGAAAGATCATCCTCCAACTATACCACCACAGACTAGAGTACATTTAAAGGGTCCGGTTGTACTTCATTAAGAGGGATACATGAAAGAAATCATGTAATTTGGCCATGGTAGGTGGAAGTTCTAGTCGATAGGCCGCATCCCCAACACGATCAAGAATCTCGAAGGGTTTGATGTACCTTGGACTTAACTTCCCTTTTGTTCCAATCATCATGACCTTCTTCCATGGAGATATGCGTAGAAACACCATGTCTCCAACTTTAAACTCAATATATCATCGACGGTTGTCTGCATAACTCTTATGTCGACTCTGGGTTGCCTTGATATGTTGCTGAATGGTTTTCACCTTCTCCACCATTTATTAGACCATTTCTGGTCCAAGCACCTTACGTTCACCAACCTCATCACAACATGCCGGTGTTCTATACCTTTTCCCATATAGGGCTTCATATGGTGCCATTTGGATACTTGAGTGGAAACTGTTATTATAAGAGAACTCAACCATAGGAAGATGTTGATCTCATCCTCCTTTAATGTCCATTGAGCACGCTCTCAACATTTCCTCATGTGTTTGGATAGTCCGCTCGGATTGGCCATCAGTTTGAGGATAATAGGCCGTACTGAAGATCAGTTCAGTATTCAGAGCATGTTGAAGTCTCTTCCAAAACATAGAGGTGGATCTTAGATCTCGGTCAGACACAATTGATAGTGGTAGTCCATGCATCCTTACCACTTCCTTAATATATATCTGTTCTAGTTGATCCAATGAAAAATCTTCCCGAATAGCAATGAAGTGTGGAGTCTTTGTAAGATAATCCACAACAACCCAGATTGCATTGTTGCCATTGGATTTCCTTAGAAGTATGGTGACAAAGTCCATGGTGATGTTCTCCCATTTCCATTCTGGTATGGGAAATGGTTGCATCATCCCCTTAGACTTCTGCCTCTCTTTCTTCACTTGCTAGAAAACCAGGCACATTGATGTATATTCAACGATATCCTTTTTCATATTATCCCCCCAAAAGTTTTCTCGGAGATCGTGAAACATCTCTGTGCTCCCTGGCTGAATAGAGAAATTTGAACTATGTGCATCATCCAAAAGATCCTTCTTCAGCTCCGGACTCAATGGAACACATATTTTCTTCCTTATTCGCACAATTCCTTCATCATTAAAATTAAACTCTCAGGATTTCCCTTTTTTATAGCTTCCACTTTTTCCAGAATTCCCACATCATCCTTTTGAGCATACATTAACCTTTCTAAAAGTGATGGTTGAACAATAATTTGTGAAAGGATTGATGATGTTCCCTTTTTTATGATTCCCATGTCCATCTTCATCAAGTCTAAGAAGATTGGATCCTTCTCAATTCTCATAATTGATAGAATCACTGTGTCCTTTCTACTTAGGGCATCTGCCACCTTGTTCTCTTTCTAAGGGTGGTAATGTATTGAACAGTCATATTCATTGATGAGCTCTATCCTTATTCTCTGGCGCATATTAAGCCCTTTCTGTGTGAATATATATTTAAGACTCTTGTGGTCAGTATATATCTCACATTTTTTCCCATATAGATAATGCCACTAGATTTTCGTGGCAAAGATCACCACTTCCAAATCCATATCATGCGTTGGATAGTTTCTCTCATTGATTGTCAACTGCCTTGAGGCATATGATATCAATTTATCATTATGCATCAGTACACAACCTAAGCCCCTCTTCGAAGCATTGATGAAAATCACAAAAGGTTCCCCACTTGTGGGTAATGTGAGAACGGGCACAGTAATAAGCCTCCTTTTCAACTCCTTGAAGCTTTCTTCACATTCATCACTCAAAGAAAAAACATTACTCCAATTTGAGTTAGCTTTGTAAGAGGGTCGGACAATCGTGAGAAATTTCTCACAAATCGTCGATAATATCCAGCTAACCCCATGAAGCTACGGATATCCATTAATGATGTTGGCCTCACCCATCCCTCAATTGCATTTGTTTTGGAGGGGTCCATAGATATCTCATTGCTTGTGTTGATATGGACCAAAAATGAGACCTCCATCAACCAAAACTCACACTTGCTATACTTTTCATAGATCTTCTCATTCCGCAAAGTCTCTAGTACAGTTCTTAAATGATCCTCATGATCCTCCTTGGATTTGGAGTATATTAGAATTTCATCTATAAAGACTACCAAAATTTTTTCGAGGTAATCTCTAAAGACTCTATTAATCAAGTCCATGAAGATTGATGTAGAAATAGTGAGTCCGAAAGACATTACTATGAATTCATAGTGATCGTAACATGTAAATAAAGTAGTCTTCGGGTCATATTCCTTCTTCACCCTTACTTGACAATATCCTGACCACAAATCTACCTTGGAGAAGTATTGTGCTCCACACAACTGATCAAACAAGTCATCAATCTGTGGTAGAGGATACTTTTTCTTTATAGTGATTTTGTTAAGATCACAATAATCGATGAAAATCCGCATTGACCCATCCTTATTCTTGACAAAGAGGACTGGTGCACCCAATAGTGATCAACATTGGTGTATAAACCCATTATCTAGATTCTCTTGTAGTTGTTTCTTAAGCTCATCAAGTTCCACGACCGCCATTCTATATGGAGTCTTGGATATTTGTAGCACCCTGGGTATAAGTTCAATTGAGAATTCAACATCTCTTCTAGGAGGAAGACCAGGTAGTTCCTCAGGAAACAATTCCGCGAATTCCCTCACAATAGGCATTTTTCAAGGATGGATTCTTACTTGGACTAAATCATCTGAGCCAGATACGCGTGCTCATAGGGCAGTAATATCCATACTTGAGATGATGGAGATAAATAGATTCATCTTCCTCCCGAACCTTGTAAGGAATCGGGGGTCTATTCTCTATATGGAGTGTGATTTCCCTCTCCAAAAAATTTATGTTGGCTCTATATAAGGAAAGCCAATCCATGCCAAGAATTGCATCAAATTCCACCAGGGGGAATATGATGAGGTTCTCCGAGATTTTCAATCCACAGATTAAAATAGGGGAGGACTTATATTCATGGGATGCAATGATTGCCCCGTTTTCCGTACTCACCGACATCATCACTTACATGATTTGTGGTGGTGCTGAGATTATTCTACTAAATTTTCAAGATATAAAAGAATGTGTAGAACCTGAATAAAAAATTACGTTCACTATTCTTGAATGAATAACTAGTGTACCTATCACCACTTCGCTGTCGGGGTTAAATTTGGCAGAAGTGATGGAAAAATCTCCTCCTTTCTACCTTGGAGGTCTTTGGTTGCCTCCAAAAACCCTTGGATTAGTGCACTGATTTACACAATGCCCCGGTTCATTGCATTTGTAGCATTGAACAATGCGTTGAGGTTCGAACAAAGAGTTCCTCTCCTCTGTCTCAGTAGCGAGTCTTTCATGCTGACAGTTAACAGCTAGGTGCCCTTCTCTTCCACACCTAAAGCACTTCCTCGTCCCCTTGAGGAAATTTCCCAGGTGCTTCTTTCCTCACTTTTGGAAATTGGGGTGCTGGATCTTCTTTGCACCATTGGATTTATCCATCGGACTACCAGCATTGAATCCCACCATACAATTCTTTTCCCCATGATACCCCTGTGATTCCATGATGTCCATTTCGACCTTGAGGGCACATCAGACAATTTCCTCACAGTTGTCGAAGTCGCGGATCACCAATGCTTTCCGCAGGCTAGGCTTTGGCCCACAAAAAAAGCAGTCAACATTGCATTCTAGGGTAACGACAAAGACAGAACCATATCCTTCAATACTTGTGTGTTTTTACTCGTATGTTCCAATATATTCATCATCATTATTCCTGAGGTAAAGGAATCACCTTTCCATCTTAAGACGGAGGGTGTGCGGAAAATATTTATCGAAAAACATCTTTCGTAAATATTTCCATTCCAACGCCTCGATCTCCTCCTCAAGATTCGTATTTTTGATCGATGTCCACCATTGATCAGCTTCACCCTCCATACGATAATCTGCCAAGAGAACCTTTTCTTGTTCATAACATTGATAGATGGATAAGGTCTTTTCAATGGAGTTGATCCATTGTTCAGCGATCGTGGGATCGGATGATCCACTAAAAGTATTAGTCCTTTTTCTATTAAATCTCTTGATAGCAACTTGTTCTTTCTTAGGGGTGGTTGAACGTTCCTCTTGACCCATGTTTCTATTTAAAACATGAGTTAGATAACAGAGAAGAGTGAAAAAGTTCATGATTCCCACTCCCATTTGATTGGGCATCTCATTAGTACAGTCATCACCTTGATCTTCACAACGGTTGTTAGCCTGAGTCCCCCTATTACCGGCCATTGGCTGGAATAAAAGGAAAGTTATGGTTAACACATAAAGGGTAATCCAAATACAAAATATTATGACTTATAAATAAACTTTTACTTCCCTAACTCATGAGTCTATAGGATACAATCTAGTATTCTCATGATCTACTTTCTAACATATATTCTTAACGGTTTTTTAATTACCTAAATAAGGGTTCATACTATGATTGTGAATTTATCAAAACATATCCCCTGGGAGTGTCGTAACCAAGAGTGCAGTGAGGCCCATTGTCATGCATTAGTTCCAGTTCGAGTCTAGCTCAAAGTTTTGTTTTCGGGTTTTACCCCTAGGATACATCTGTGCCAGAGCCGCCTCTACCTGCTCGTATCTGGACAGAGATGTATTTTCTTGATAAACCACTTACTTAGTACTTACGAAAACGTAGGGATGTTTCTATTATATGTAGTCTTGTCTCTAAGGCTTTACTAGGGTTTTCTAATAATAATACTAAAATTAACTAAACCTGTCCCTTGATACCAACTATGAAAACCCAGCTTTAATTACAAACTTAAACATGATTTATTACATAAATCATCACTTGATACAATAATGAAGTGTGATAGGATTAGTATATTTGGGGCTTAGGATCATTACATAAAATCTTAAAACATGAAATACAACATCTTTATTGAAAACATCCTTTATATGGCCATTACATTCTCTCGTACTTAGCATTGCATGGGATAACCTAAGGACATGCCGAAGAAAAGGGTGAGCTATAAAGCCCAGTAAGGGAATACACATGGAATAACATGAGAATTAAAATACTTGTTATACATTAGGAATATCAATAAATCACAAGAGAAACTTGAACGTAACGTCATGATAAAGAATTATAATCATAACATGGAAATGTGGCAACAACACTTAACATGGAATTAGCATGAGACAAGGCTCATTGCACATGGAGCATGAGTAAACCCTCATTGCACATGAAGAACGAGTAAAAACCTCATTGCACTTCAATTAGCATGAGTCAACACTCATTTCACATGACGTATCATGATACTATACTATACCCAATGCATTGGAGTACTATACGGGCGCACCCTTCATAAACATTTCATTTCATGCATAAGTGTACCACATGGATCATAAAACATGGATTCATAAAACATAATCATTTAGTCATCGATAAAGAAATGTGGAATTCATATGTGAAAATTTTCGATCAATATGTAAATGTGAATAAATGTTAATACCCTTGATAGAGAAATGGGCATGGTATTCACTACAAAATGACATTGGCTAAGAAAATCGTTGAGATTTCGGCAGCGTAACAGCGTGACATAAGAATTTATAAAAATGGTTGTTGAGAGAAAAAGGGGTTTCTCATAATATTTAAAAGTAATATAAAGTATGGAGGTTATATAGATACAATTCCCAACAATTGTAATGGAATTTAGATTCATGATATAGAAGTATTTCTTGAATTCAAAAGAGGATAGAGAAGTTCCTTTTGGATTTTTGGCATAGTAACGGGTGTACATGGGAGGCATTTAATGAGAGAGAAAGGTTTCTCCCATCATTAAAACATAATGTGGGAAGTATGAGGGAGGTGAGAAAACATACCCCAACCTTAATAATTGATATTAAAAGGCAAAACAACTTAATAAAAATTGGAAAAAATGAGAAATGAAGAAAAAACCCTTACATGGAAGTGTACTTCCAAAGGATTGAGGGAGGCTTGTGAGAGGATTCTTGGGAGCTTGGGGAACCTTGGGAGGATTCTAGGGAGATTAGGGTAGAGGTTGGATGAACTCCAAGGGCTTTGAGTGAGGAGGAAGTGGGATCATGGGTGGGTTTATATAGGAAAGGTGAGGGAATTCTTTATTATTTAGGTTTGGGACCCCTTATATTAAATTAACCCAAACCACAAACCATCCCATGGTTTTTTTCCCATGGTTTTTGGGAAAGGGAATAGGAAAAAAATATTTTATAAGAATAATGTCCGAAAATCTTAAAATATTATGGTTTCTTATGTGGAGGAGAGTCACACTCCCATTAAAATGTTTTTAAAAAGGCAAGGTGTTTAATAAGTCCTGAGGGGTCCATTAAAGCTTTGAAAAGTAAGTCAAAAAATACCAAAATCACATTATTTTAATGGTAAAACATATATTGTCCGAACATAGAGATTATAGTATTTTATTACCTCACTATTGGGCCATTATGATGTCATAAAACACATTATATATTTAAACGGAATATAATTTTTACCCAAAATTTGACTGTCTCAGAAAATTATGAAAAATTCACAGTTGGATAATATCAATGTCATGATTCTAGAAATAACATTTATTTTATGTAAATAATTTTCTGAATATGTTAATTTCCACTTTTAAAATATAAACTGACATTTATCAAAAATACATGGGTTTTGACAGAAATGGCTTTCAAACCTTAATAAAAATTATAATTGCATTCATAAAATTATAAGATTATTTATATTTAATAAAAATTAATTTAATAATAATAATAATTATATTTTATTAAAATATTATTTAATTCAAAAATCCCTTGATTTAATAAAATATAATTCTTAATTAAATAGTAACTAAAAACACTATTTGTACTTTAAAAACTATTTACAATGTATCAAAAATAACAAGGATGTATATTCATTATTATATAAAAATAATAATATACATGAACATAGTACTAGAGATTTGTTACATTACCCCTTAAAACATCCTCATAAGACCTTATGGTAAGGTGTGTGATGGTGAAAGACTGTTGTGGGGGCTCAGATAACATCACTTGAGTGGTAATTTCTATCAACTTCCACTTTTCCCGTAGATTGTCCCGTTCGAGCTTGACATGACGAAGCTCAGCTTGGGCTTGGTCAATAGAGAATCCCAAAGATACCACCTCTTTTCTGAGCTCTGAAAAATGGGCATCTTATGGAGAAATTCTACTGGATGAGGCCACCACTTCTTTTTTCTGAGTAAATTGGATTTGTTAAAACCCTATATTTATACTAATCATGTGATCACTATTCAATAGATATATTAGCAATGGTCAAAATTCTTAACATAAAACCAAAGAAGTTGACATTTTATATAAACATAAAGATACATTTAATTATATCAAGAGGGATTTCCATTGATGAATCTTTGGCTCATTACAGTTTCCATGAAAAAATATTTATGTTTATACCCCTATTTCATTAAATAAAATTTTGATTCATTTTAAATGAGTAGTCATGGTATAAATATTTACTTTCTAAAAATTTATATTCATATAATTATCATATGAAAATTAATTTAAATCATCGAATGAGAAAATATTATCTTCCTAAAAGATATAAAAATTCATTATCCATGTTTTTATACAAAAATCATGAAAACCAATGATGTTATTTTATTTATTTCAAAATAAAACTTTTGCACATAAAAAACATTTCATCAGGTAAAAATTAAAAAAATAAAGTAAAACAATTGAAATCCATTCTTTAGTATAGGAATAAAAATTTGATTACATCATGTGGCGCATGTGAAATGCTGAAAAAATTCCATTAAATAATAACCATTAAACAATATTATTTTATAACCTCAAGGAATTAATTGATTTCTCAAAAAAAATATTACAAGCATTATATTTGTATCTTCAAGAATTATATTAATATCTATTTTTTAAAAATATATTAATCATGTTAGAATAATTGAAACCTTATGAAAAATGTTCCATGATAATAGCACAAAATCCTCACCTTAACAAGTAAATTGGGTTTTGTCCCGCTATGAACAACTAGTTTCCCAGAAGACATGAAGTCCTAAACTATAGACCAACCATTTGATGAAAAAGAATATCATTAAAATTGATGTAACCACAATAAAACACATATTAATTACATTATTCTTTTTCCTTACTCACCCAAACCATGGGAAATATCCTAGTAGAAAACACATCTATATCGATGCTCTTGAAAAATCACCTCATAGGCTCCAAAAATAATGGTGGACCTTCTTTTACGTGGGTTGTAACAATAATAAATTTTAAACATTTAACAATATTTTTTGATACGTTAACTCCCCAATATATAACAATTTTCTAATTGTAGTCCATATATATCATCCTAAATAAGGATACCACACATCAATATGGACCATCCTTTGATAAAAATGTAACATGCAGACACCACTGATAGCACAAAAACCCCCACAATAACAATTTCATTGTGCCCCTACCTTCTAAGAACCAACAGTTTCCCCACAAACACATGGACACTTATTTGGGACCACCCATGTGTCTAAACTAATCATGATTATAATTAATATCAATATAAGAAATAAATTATTCATTACAACATATTATCTCTTAATTCACACGCACAAATGAAAGCTTTATAGGAGGTAACCCATTAGGATCCCTACTCAAGGTCATAAATGTTTAAATATGGGGTTCTAATTATACAGGATCTTGAAAATAACATAAATACTTTTTGAAAAGGTTAGTAAAATTTATCATTTTTATCTCTTTAAAATTTAGGTTTTTGTAATCATTTTCTATTCCATATGATTACCCAGCCTGTATATATCAATTTTTTTCCTTTCTTGATTACATAATTAGTCATCTCAATGGGAAAAATTATCATACTCACCCATCATCATGATCTATATTAAGATTACCTATCATATATTTTAATTCTAAAGTACCATATCATGAACAAAAAAATTATTAATAAATCACTGTTTCATCATAAAACACTTTAAATGTAATATTTTATCCAATAAGTGGAACAATTCCTATTTTATCAAAATCATATTGATAAATATCAATTTTCACTGGAAACTCAAAAAAATTCCTTGGATTGAATAAATAATGTATACTTTAGAGAAATTTTCTTATAACAGAAAATTGATAATTAATTCTGTTTGTGAAAGATAGAAGTGATTGTTAATAAATATATGTTAAAAAATTTATTGTCTGCATTCATAAAAAATATAAAATGACCCTGCAATGTGAATGGAAAAAATCTACATTTATAAAACATTATTATTTAAGTATAATATTGTTGAATATGGACCATATAATCCATTTCTAAATAAATAAGTTTATTATTTTAAATATTTAAATAAACGTGTATATGTAGGATAAATAATTCAAACCATTTAAATTAAATTTTCGTGAAAATTATCTAACCATGTGACTCAAATTGTTTCATACTTATAAATCACCATATGAGTAGTGAAATTATACTAGTCTATTAAATGATTTTGAAATTTTAATTCTTATTACAATAATATCATCCTTTTTATTTCATTTAAGACCATGTTTTATAAAGTTACTTAAATTTTCATAATTGTGTTATATGTTTTTTGATCATTTAGTTTATATCTTCTAACATACATAATTGAGTTAATCATAGGAAAATTGTATATGGTATCATTATTTCTATATGAATAACATGTTATAATTGTTATAATTCTATATTATATACAATTAAAAAAACCCCATCAAAGGTCGTCAAGAAAAAATAATAATTTCATTTCAAGGAGGAGGTAGTGAGTACGCACACATGAATGAAATTTTCATTTTTATACAGAGTGGAAAACGTAAAAATTAAGAAATAATTTATTATTAATGAATAATACATTTTAAAAAAATGTTTATTATAAAAATATTGTTTTTCAGATCACACTTTTATGTTTTAAATGAAAAAGGATTCACATCATTTAGTAGAGATGGTATTCCACAAGTATACACTAGTGTCATTTTCTATTTACAACATATTGATAATGTAAGAATGATAGTAATATATTATCATTATAGAATCTTATATTTTAATAATTATACAATAGATTCATTTGATCCTCATTTTTACTCAATAAAAAATTCAGTTATAAAATTAGAATCACTTAATCTTTTGTTGTGGAAATTCACAAGTACACATTAGTGATTTTTTCACTTACCATATGATGATAGTGGGGATAAAAAAGTGTTTTACCATATTGAAGATAAAATATATATCTATATACGATATTGGAATAAAAATTTCACATTGATTAAATAATATATGAATGATATAGAGGAATAAATTTACATGAAACAACTGCTTTATAATTATACCTCTTATTTATTAAACAATAATATGATTACACCTTATGAATTCATATGTCATTAATTTGGTTAGTTCGTTACATATAATCCCTATGTGGTGATTTTAGAAAGGTATTTTCGTAGTTATTGGTTGAGATAAAATGATCAATGTGTTTGATGTTGTGAGTATAGGATGAAACTCTTTATAAGAGAGGGGGTAGAACACATGTTAATTTTAAATGTTTTAAAATAACACAATGTACTAATCATGGGGATTTTTGACTAAAATTTTAATATTTTAATGATTAAGTTATAATTTTTAATAATATATCATCCAATAAGAAATAAAATAATATATGTTATCCGTATCACATAGGTTTTATGTCAATTATTATTATTTATCATTTTAATCATTATCAATGTGATAGAATTTTTACGAATATACTTTTCATAATGAATAAAAATTAAATTGAACACAATACTAAACATGAAAAATATGAATTTTATTTTCGATGGTACAATTTTTTGAAGTAGAATTAATTTAATTTAATATCAAAATTGAAAAATCAACCGAAATAGTTTTCAGAAAAAATCTATTTTAAGAATGAGAATTATTTTACTCCAAAATAAAACATAATGATTCTTGATATAACATTAATTGAAATGTTTTTATTTTTGGGAAATAATATAAATTTTAAAAAACATATGAAAAATTTTAAATTTTTAATACATGAAATGAAATAAAATTAATTCTGTACTAGAAATCATTATTTTTTTAATATTCACCTCATATCTATATTTTCACAGAAATCCCAAGAATTCACAATAAGATATATTTTATATTCTATATCAAAAAAAGAAAATCCAATTTAAAAATTAAATTAATGATTTATAAAAATTTATCTTATAAATATAAACCTTCAATATAATGGATAACAATTTTGAAAAATAATGTTATTCTTATTTCAGTCGAATAGTTAAATTACTCCTTTTATAAAACTATGATCACTATGAATCCATAAAATTAATATATATAAACTCAAATATTTTTTATATTTCTATTATTACATAAGTAACACCTTAAATTTAATAATCCATATTCAATGGTTATCTTACACCATTGGAATAAGATACAACACATTTCACCATATGGATCAAATAGTTTAGCAATATTTGGAGAGTATATAAAAACCTGATTTTCACCCAACTATTGAAAACATGACACAAATCATAGAGTTTTAGTGATATAAAAATCATTTAATATAACATACATGTATGAATTCATTCATTTTTTTATATAGTATCATATGGAATAGAAAAGATTTTAAAAGGTGATATCAGATGCTCAAAATTGTAAAGCATACAAATGATGACATCACTGAATAAAAAATGATTTAATTATATGATAGAGTTAAAATACTAATTAAATGTCGAATTAAATATTATTATAGTGGGGGAATACGGGTAATATCCTAGGATTTTGAAAGAACACCATGTTAAATAGCTCGAATGTCTTACAAAATTCATATTAAACAAACCCTAACATATTATTATTTAAAGATAGTTGCTATAACCTAGACTATAAACAACTGGGTATGAATAGTATTAAAAGAATTATGATATTTTAAGGTTAAAACTCAATGAAAAATAATTTATTAATTATGTGAAAATAAATACAAAATATCTAGTCAATTTATTTTATGCTTCAAGAATATATTTTCATCAATTATTTTTTGTTTTTTATAATACAATATAATAATTATATTCTAGAACCTATATAATTTATTTTAAAAATATAATATCATATTTGAAGTTATTATTTCAAAATTACCTTATGGTGATCTTATTGGTTGTTTCTAAAAAGATTGATTTTCTAGTGAATAGTGAAAATACCAATTATTATCAAATTTTATATTTCTAGAATTTTGAAATATATTTTATAATTTAAAATAATTTCAATTTAATGATATTTCCCAAATAAAATATATAATAAATTAGGTTAATTTTAATAAATTTTATTTTTTAATTTTGTTTAAATAAATAATTAGGAAAACATATATTTTTCTAAAAAGTGGTTTCTTCACAATTTACATACTTATTTTTAAATTAACATTTCCCAAATATAGTTATTCAATTTGTTAAAATAGATTATATATTTGTGATCAAATGAATCAAATTTATAAATTTTTTCTATTTTATTTGTATGTATTCAGAATAGTAATAGTTGAAAAATTTATGATCATGTTAATGGTTAATTTTAGTTAATATAGGAAAAATGTTAGAGATATGGTCATAAATTATTATCATATTTCTTATTATATGAATTAAAATTTTCACATGTCATTTTAGACTTTAAATATATTTTTTCAATGAACATTATTTCATGAAAATTTAATATTTTCAATTTGAATCAAGGAATGTTACAAAATATTAGTCTTTTAGTTTTAATTATTTCATATAGGTCCACATACAAAAACAATGTTATGAATGAGTGTAAATTTCTGTGTTTATATTAATGAAATTATTTTCCTTATATAAATTTATTTATAATTTTTTAAAAATATATAATTACCTTAAATGCTTCTGCAACGCTAATTATGTATATATTTAATAAATAGGAAAAAATATAAATGGATCTAAAAATACTAAATATAATATAATTTGAGTTAATTAATCTCTATGATTTTTTCTTTTACCGTATATTTAATCATTTGAATTTTCTATTCAATAAATGGATTGTGAGAGTTTTCTATGGAATTATAAGACGTTATAGGTGGTTTGAATCATTAAAAAATAATTTTTTTCTTTTGGCTGGAAAAAAGGAATGAAAAATATTTTCCCTCTATGTAATTTTGTTACACGACTTTTAAATTTATCCAAACACATGTCATGAATTTTTTCATTGGGCAAATCAGTTCACAACATCAAAATATTGAAAAATATGTAACCTTATTACTAGAAGTAGAATATTTAATTGGGATAGATACTAACATGAGGCAATGAGTGTTTTGACGTAACCCACTTCGAAGAATAAAATGAAGTGTAACAGAATTAAAAGTCATTAAAAATCTCCAGTTTTGTTTTCATGTGGTTTATGAGGGTGATTTGTTTTGATATTTTCATATAACCTTCCTCCTCTTAACCCTACTATGTCTCCCAATGGATTCAGTGGTATATCTTCTTCTATGAAATTTTTAGTTTGGTTTTTGATTCATTATAATTCATATTTAACTTGTTCTCTTATGTTCCTCGTTTTCCCAATGCAGTGATCGACACTTTTGACTATTTTCGGGTTTTGGGGTTAGAACTGATCCATGAGTTTTGTCTTAGCTCTCTTATTCAATTATTAATATGGACATTCTAAAAAAATTGAGGGTTGTGGTTGGGAAAGCATCTCTCAATGACACAGTGGTAGGTTGTCTGATTTCAAGTTCCCATTATCATGATTATAATTGAATGAATTTATTTGTTATATTTCAATATCCCAATTAGAAAATATTATTTTGGCCTTGAATTAATTAATTGGTTGATTGGATTAATAAATTAGTGGGATAATGATATTTTATTACTAAATGATATGTGGGTTATGAAATAGTTTGATTAACGTGATTATGAATTGGTTGATAATGGTAATTACTGAATTTTTGAATTACTTAAGAAGGCTTAATAGATTATATTATTAAGTGATTATACAGGGATTAGTGGTGATTCTTTCCTATGATTATATATGAATTAATTGAAGAATAATAATTTTTTTTGTAAATAGAAAATTTGTACTGGGATTATAATGTTTAATAATAATGTTATTTATGATTAAAATTTATTAATATTAAATATCTTACACATGTTACAAATGGGATTGATTGATATATCAGGTGTGGGATAGGTAGTGAGTCTCAAAATACTCATAGGGTCACAAACATGACATTTTTGGATCAACTGAATTCATGTGATTATTATTTTATGAGATATGGACTAATGATCCAAATACCCATGAGGTGTGGGAAAAGGATTGATGTTACAAATGCTATATAGGATCTATAAATTATGTTTTATCCCCATGATATTGTCATTGGATTAGTGTTTTAAAATTCTGTGAGATGAAAATGGAATTAAATGTATAACATAATCCCATGTTATAATGGATGAGAGACTAAAGAGAATGTCAGTACATGCATAATAGTTTCTAAGGTCATTATTTAGGGTTATCATTTCATACATGGAACATATATGAAATTCCATATCCACATCATTTGTTCTTATTTTTTTTGAATTATTAGGAGACTGTTGGTCTTGATTTGGTTATAGTTATTTGTTATACAATTTAGATAATTATTATTGATATTATGCTTTTTTGGTTCTTTGATAATGATATAATTATCTCATCATGTTGTTTATATAAGACCATCACTGCCAGTCTGTAGCCTCTAGCGTATGGTAAGGTGCACCTGTGGTCACGTAGAAAACCTGCTTAGGTCACCATCATGTGGAAACCGGGTATAAAAGATACTGACTGAGATCAAAGGGGTTTTCTTTTCTTTTGTTTTTTTCATATATTTTAAAGGAGTAATAAAGACTATGAAGATTAATGCCTTGGTCAAGATCATTTTAATTGGAGTATGAAACCCATGTATGGGGGAGAACACATGTACCTAGGGTGGGATTAATGTTATTGACATTTTATATTGTAATTGAATGTTATTTCACACTGAGTGATGCATTTTTTATGTAATGTTATTATATAATGATCATTTTTTATGATGGACTATAACTTCAACAGAGTTGTTGGATAATGAATAATTTTAAATGTCTATGAATTATTATCATATGCATCATTTTATACACACACTGAAAATAACGATAATAGTGAGTTTTTAAAAATAAAAGTCATTTAAATAATTTTTTATTTTAAATGAAATCGTATATAATCTAAAATTTAAAAAATTTAATGATGCTAATTTTGATTACTCAAATAGATTAATATTTCTTAATAGGATATCCTGAAATATGGAAATGATTTACCATAGGTTAGCCTTTTCTATTATTGGAGATGTTTGAGGGTAGTGATAGTGTCTCAGTTTTTATTTTGTGGTGGAGTGGGTACAGAGAACCATGACTAACATACATGGATATTGAATCATTTTAGATTAATATTCATTACATTAAAAATGTAAATTCATCAGGATGATAATTCTTTAGTGCCTTTGGAATCCTGAAATCATAAACATCAATTCCGGTGAATGATCTTGATAATCACCATTAATGAAATTACCTATAATAACTCATAATTAAACCATTATTCATTACATAGAGAAGAGAATCATCAGAAAGGGGTGATCTCAGATTATGATTAAGGCTAAACAAGGGAGATATATATTTATAACATGAGCATAATTGTATAAGATGATAATTACATCATTATAAAATAATACCTTTCATATCAATGATTATAAACTTGAACCATTGAATACATATTGGAAATTAATAATTCACTAATATTATGGAATAAAATGTATAATCCATGAAATCATAAAAAAGGGATAAAATATGGAATTTGAGGCAAACACATAATCATATAAATTCAAATCCAAGACTATCTACGAAGACCTATATGACATGTTAATCTTTCGAAATTCATTCATGTACGTACTTTCATATTATGATAATCTCATATACAAAAATATTGTTTTTGTATTGGGATACCCTATTATCTACCCTCTTGTATCCAACACGGGATTCCCACCCATTTACCCTCATGTATTGGTCATGGGATGCCCTCCCATGTACCATATTGTTCTGGCTTGGGATACCATCCCATATGACCTATTAATTTGTTCATATGATTCCATATCATCTACACACTTGTTTTAGAATTTGTATAGCCTCATAAGACCCTATTATTATTCTCTTTAAATTCCCTCTTATGTACCGCATTGTTTCATTATTTGGAAGACCTCTAGTGAATTTTTTTTGATCAAACAATATTTATCATTACCAAATTCGTTGGAAGAACATATAAGTCCCACCCATCACTTAATTAAATCATAAATTCATGTTCTAAATGTTAAAAAAATAACCACATTTTGACCTATAAAAATAATAGTTTCATAAACATTATATCATTACCTTAAAATGAAATGGATATTATAAACACTTCATCATATCATGACATGTGAAAAAGAGACACGTTTTAAAATCATTTCATCATAGAATAACCCATGAAAGGAAGAAGGTTCCTAAATAATTTATCGTTGTAAGACCCATAGAATAAAAACTGGTTTCATAAAAAACATTTATTTTAAACAGAAAACATGTGTCTATAAGAATCCAAATTGAGACAAAACTGTAACAACGATTTAGAATCTTTTCAAAATTTATTACCCATGAAAAGGGATATCATAAAATGGATATATAAATATTCATAAATATAGGTATATGTATCAAAAAATACATTCATTGTAATTATATACACTACATAAAAGAAATGTGTGGTGAACATAACTTGTATCTTATAGATTTATAAAGTATGATGAGAAAACCCTTACCCTAAGTCATGAATTTTTCCTACATTTTCAACGCTTATATATAATATATATGATATTTTTATAAATACCTAATTGTACTGTATTACAATATGTAATGACTTATATTATTTGATTATGGATTAACATTACCAGTTAAATAACAATTTCTTGACAATTTTACGTTTTGGGTGATATCTTCTGTGTTTTTCATATATGTTTTGATGTATTATTCATGAGCATCTTACTTATGTCAGGATGTTAATATTTAAGAAATGTAAAAAAAAATTAAATATCATATATTATCAGTATTTAGGTATTTATAATAATAAAAAAATAATAGGATATTAAATTCAATACACCGTTCATGGAGGTGGTAGGTCATTCATATGTATAAATTCAATTTCTGTTCTGTTAATGTACTATATGAAAAATGTAAATTAAATATATGTATATATATACTAATTAATGTACTATTAAAATCTGATATATATGTTATTTTTTTACTAAACCCATCATTAATACATTCCATGTAGAGTTTGAACAAATCACATCGCTTTGAGGACGCGATTGTCCACACATCCACAACTAAAGATATAATAATGACACAAAATGGAAATCCTGATGGTCTGTGTTATATGATAATTAAAAAATTAATAAATACATCATAAATATCATCTATATCATATATAAACATATTTTGAAATGAAATTTAATGTACATATTTCAAACAGATATTCCACTTTGTCCCTAAATCTTAAGGTTTAATCCATTATTATGATAATCATTCTCTTAATCACGGTAATTAATTTTATTCACATTCACAATTTTATTGTTAAAAACTATGTTAAAAATATTTAATTATTAAAATTATTATTATTCAAAATAAGGAATCAGTTTTTTATAAATCCCACTAACATAATTATCTGAAAATAATTTAAATTTAATCCTGCTGATGAGACGATAAAGCAGGTTTTTAAAGTAGAACTGATCAAAAGATTAAAATGATTTTATATCCAATTTAAAATTTTAATTTATTAAAAAGAAATAATTTTTGTTAATAAATAAAAAATTATTATAACTAATCATTATAACCAATTAAAAATATATTTTATCCCTATAAATTATTTAGATAATAATGCAGTTTTGGATTAGAATTTTGGATTTTCACTATTCATCAAAAATAAAATCTTCTCAAAATGAAAACAAAATAAGCCAGACTAAATAATGACATTATAATTTCAATTATGATGTAGATTATATAAAATAAAATTGATAAATGTGTCAGAATTTATATATAAAATGGGTTTTCTTTTAAAAAGATGTAAAATTAACATTATGATAAATATAATTTTTCTTAAAAAAAATCGATTTATACTTCTCTTATACCAATAAATTATATTCGAAGAGTATCAAAAATATTTATTGAATATATAATATAAAAATTTTATTTAAAATATTTCATAAAAGATGTATATTTAAATAATGTGAATAAAATAGTTTTCTTATAAAAGTAATTTCTTTATTTTCAAATAGTTAATACATTCTTTTATAACTATTTGATAACCAAAGGATTAATTAGTTGTGAATGGTATTTAATCATTTTTTTAATATTATTCATACATTTAATTCCAATGGATATTTGGTATGTATAATACTATTTTAATAATATATAAATAATTCTATTTTATTGTTTTGTAAAACTCGTCCATGCATGTATAAAATCCAAGAATAATGTTTCGTGTATCAAAAGAAACTATATATGATTCATATAGTATAAGATAAACTTGGTTTTTTTACAACACAATAATAACTTTTGGTTTCTTATAATATATTATATTTTCATTTTTTTGTGAAATGAAATTTTATAAAAATATTAGATTTATTGGAAATGAAAATACTTTACAAAATTTACGGGTGTTAAATTTTACCCCCTCCTTAAAATTATTTTTTTTCTCGAAATTAATATATTTGATCAAAGGTTTAATGATTGAATGTTATTTTTATATAATCCTACACAATAAAAAATAATTACTAGAACATCTTTTAAAAATAAATGATAGTGCAACAGTTGTTATCAAAAGTAACTCAAAACTAGGTCTCCCTATAAGACAACGTAGGTTTGGAGTGAATATTGTAAAATTATTAAAACGTTAAATAACAATAGAGATTGATAATGATCATTGATCATCAATAATTGTATTATAATTAGAAATATAAGGACATAAATACTATAGACCCAGGATGATTTATAAGACTATTAGTTGAATAATAATATTTGAATTAGGATAATGATTTTACGACATACTTTTAATATATTTTAAGAATTCTAAGTACCTATGGTTGTAAACATAATTGATTTTATTTATTTCATGTATACAATATCACCCTTGGATTATTCCATTCTTGATTCCCACATTATCCCTTACACAATGAAATAAAGGTGAATTGGTCATTCCTAAAGCATTAAAGGACCATGATATCCCTAAATAGAATAATAGTTAAATCCATATATATTTATAAGGAAAAAACGTTATCACAACTTATACACAATACAAAAATCCTCATATGGTGAGATAATATTTTGATATCTAAATCCTCATTTGAATTTTAACTTAAACCATTCCACAAATGGTTATCCCTATAGCTGTTCAAAGATAAAAAAATAAAAAACTATAGAATGAAGGCCACTAAATAATCTTATCATTGCTCCACTATAAATCACATTGAAGATATTTGTTTTAAAATTCCAATAAATTCAATACATGAATCATTTATTTACATAGAAGAGGGTAATAACCTGAATTGAAATATATCAGTATTGAAAACATTATTTCTTCCATATTCACGATATTACTATATATATTCATTAAATACAAGAAGTAGTAAAATTAATACATGGTTACATAAACTGCGTTTTTAACTTATTCCAATGATATTAGTATTGTATAAATTACTTATTCATACCCAACATATATTTACACAAACATCATTATCTTAACATAAGGAACTAATTAAGGGTCATATTTCCCTTAATCATTAGTATCCCAGGACCATTACTTTTCCATTAAATCCCATTTCGAATTCTTCTACACCATTCAATATATCTATTTCAATCCTTAATAAAATACATATACTAAAAATAATTATATATTTTTTGATTAATATAACATAAACATTGAATTCAAAAACACATAAACTTCAATAATAAAAATTTATTCTTAAACCATCAATCAGGATTCATCATCATAATAATTAACAACCCTTTCATAGAATATGAATAATCAATCATGCCTTATTGTTCCTCACCCTCAATTTAAAAATGATTTTTACGTTTATTGTAAACAAATATTATTATAACATCCCATACATTTAACATTTCATTTTACAGTCCCATTATCTTCAATAGTGTGACCAATACTCATAACACATTCCTAATTCACATTATGAGATTTACACTTAGGATATCTATTTTCATAATACCCATAATATACACATCTAAAACATTCAATGTTAGCCAGTTTCATCGTAGTTATTACCATTGATTAAAACTAGAAAGCATGGCTGGTGAAACACTTATCACTGAAGAAAACCGCATAATCACTAAAATATTACTTATTGGATGTGTAAATAAGGGAACGTGTTTTTAAACCCATTCCACTGTAGTCTTATTCTTATATATAGAACTAAAAACTCCCTTATAAAAATCACTATGTGTCACAATAAATTTTTCTAATCCTAGTTTCTAAATGCTGACTAAACCATTCTTTTGATACCAATAATAGAGTACCATGTTTATCATTTAGGGGTATTATATTATTTTATATGAATATTCATGACATTATAAATATACATTCACTACGACGATAACAGATTATTTTATTTGGAAACATGGAAACAAAAAAAAATCTCGGTAAAAGATCCTTAAAATCTCAACTAAATATCTACCCCATTAGTAATCCTACATTAAACCTTTCTTAATTACATAGGTAAAGGAATCAAAAAAATTGGTGGGCCCATATTATTAGTAAGGTTAAACAAGGAAGATATGTATGCATAACATGAGTATAATGGAATGAAAATTTTATCATAACATTATAATATTATACCCAAAATATAAAAGATCATAAACATGAATTATGGAATAAATATTTTCAGTTAATAAGACATGAATCATATGGTAATGAAGAGAAGAATCCCTGAAATAAAAAACACATTTGAACGACAATGAATTTGGGTCAACAAAATTACCATATAAAATCATATCTCATGGAAATATATAATGATATTCATATCCTACTTAGATAGGGATAGTCACCCATGTTCTAGTATCAGGCTTGGGATGTCCTCTTCTATACCCTCTGGTTTTGGCTTGGTAAGCCCTCTCAGGTAGCCTCTTATTTCTATCATGGGATGTTCACTAATGTACCCTCTTATTTAGAGCTGGGATTTCCTCTGATTTACCCACTTGTTCAAAAAATGTGATGACATCATGTTTACCCTCTTATATCATGCTTGGGATTCCCTCCGATGTAAAATCATATTTTTTTGATTGGGATTCCCTCCTCTTCATCCTCTTGTTTCCATCATGGGATTCCATCCCATGTACAGAATTTTTTCTAGTTAGGGATGAACTCCCATGTAACCTTAAATATCGAAAAACATTTATCTTCACTATATTCATTATAGGGAGATTTAGGTCCCATGAGTCACATAATGAAATAATATATTCATGTGACATAAGACAAAGAAACATTCATAATATCATGAACCATAAATAGAAATGGGTTCATAAACATAATATCATAATCCATGAATTTAAATGGTTATTAGAAATAATCCATCATATAATAACATGGGAAAAGGTAAAATTGTAATAATTATTTCATCATCGAATTACCTTTGAATGAATAATAGATTGCAAGTCATTTTATCATTTTTTATCCCATGGTAGAGAAATGGTCTCATACAAAGGATTCCATCTTAACATAAACAATTTAAATATGTAATTATTATGTTTTCTATAAATAATATTCATGGTAAAGAATAAATTATACAAATTCATGCAGACTAATATGGGGATGGATTTTGAAACTTTGCCAGAATATTTTCTTAATGAAAATAACCGCTCATTAAAAATAAAATTTTAAAAAAAATCATTTTCAAAATCAGTTTCCTTCAAAAATGACATCAAAATATATAAATAATGATTTAAAATTATATTAATCTTTTCTTGAGGGATATATAAATTCCCATATGATTTTTTAATTTATATAAAATTATGAAATCCATTATAATTGAATAGGACAATTAAAACATATAAATTAATTTTGAGAAAAATTCAAATAAATATTATAAATTGTATTTTCTAATTAAACATGTTTCCAACCGAAGATAAAAATAAGGTAGGGTTTTATTAAAAAACATTATCATATTATGTGAAAAAATAGTGGAAAAATAGAACCATTAGTTGAATATTTATAGAATAAAAACATTATATTATATTTCATGATAGTTATTATGATATGGATTAAAACTTCATTATGGATTCATAAACATAAATAATGCTGATAAAGAATGAGATTGTAGTAATAAACTATTGACACTTAGGTAACATTGAATAAAATACCCATGAATTAAAAAAATTAAATTAAGATTAAAATATAATTAAAATATATATATTAATTATATTACATGTCAAGTGGACATTATATGAACCTCATAAAATAACATAGGTGTATAGAAAAACATGTGTCTCAATGAAGGAATATTTAGACAAAACAACATTACTGATTTAGTAAATTTTAAAAGGTAAACCCAATGAAGTGGAGATCATAAATTAGATATGTTAATAGCCATAAATATAATTATACTATCATATACTACATTAATGGTTAGTATATAAATGTTAAAATATAATTTAGTGGTAAACATGGATTTTATCTCATAGATGTAAAAATGAAAGATGAGGAAACCATTACATTTAGAATTGAATTTTTTCATACAAGTTCAACTGTAATTTATAATAATTATATGTTTAAGATAAATATACAAAAAATCTTATTATATACCATTCCATATATGATTTTATTATTAATTTATATTACTTATTTAATATAAATTCCTTGTTAATGTTGTGTTTTTGGTAATATTCTCTTGGTTTTTTTGTGAATGTTTGACTGGTTATTGATATTCTATTTTAGATAATTATTTAATAATTTGAAGAATTTAAAACATGATGTAAATATCATATATATTAATTATATAAATATTAACAATAATACATAAATTATACAAATATGAAATGGAATACACCATTCATGGAGACGACGGGACGTACGTGCACATGAAAGTTATTTGCATTTTATTATTGTCTGTAATGAATGAAAGTAAATGAAATATATTTAGATATATGTATATGAATAGTAAATATTAATAATAATTATTATATATATCATATATGTATACTAAACTCATCTATAATACATTTAATATAGAGTGTGAATTAATCACATCGCATTGAGGAAGCAATAGAGAATACATCCACGAACAATGTTATCATGTTTTCAAAAAACGGAAAGCCTCGTGGTGCATTTTATATAATAATTTAATTTAATTTAATAAATAATAAATTTCATATGTATCATATAATAACCTTTTTACCATCATTATTTCCAACCATGAGTGGTGGTAAAGGAAAAACTGACAACATCGTATCATGAGGTAGTAGTTCCCCATACCAAATAACGATAAATATGTTACCCATTAAATGGATTTTTGTGTAATTTTATGTCAAAAAAATTTAATAAAAATATATTAGTATCTTTTTAATAATGAATTTATTAAATATTCATTTAATGGGAACATTTTTGGTGGTGGACAATTAAAATAAAACAAAACAACTTGTTAAAGGACATTAACTCTTTTAGGATTAACATCTATTGAATTTCACCAAATGGACTCCTTGGTTGGATTTATTATTAAAGAGAGGATTATAAAGTTATTATATGGGTTTTGGTGGGATATTGGGTCAGAATTTGGTTGAGACAATGGTTTGAGTGGTTTTAATAAGTGGGAGGGGGTGAGTTCCCATTCAAAGTGGAGGAGGAGGGGCATTCATGTAAATTTTTGAAATGAAAATTAAATAGATTTTCCAATGAAATATTGTCACCAATAATGGTATAAATAAAATAAAATGTATCATTGATTCGAAATATAAATACAAAATTCCATTTTGATAAGTGTGTAGATCATTTTGGGCCATATGTTTATGGTTAATTTATATGTTAAGTAATTTTTTTCTTAATCATGGTTATTAATTTTAATCACATTCAATAATATTTTTTGAAAAAACAATTTTAATCTTATTATACGTTTTAAATTAATCTTAATTGAGATTTGGAAGAAATATTTCCAAATTATAACAATAAATGTGGCATAAATTAATATATCATTAATCATGTAGATGGGACGACAGAAAAGATTCCAAAAGAGTATTTTTTAAGGTTTAAAATGTTTTTAAATAAAATATCAATGTGGAACATATTTATATTTCCTAGATTTATTTAAATTAACTAATAATTATTTAATATAACATTAAAACTATTTAAAAATATAGAATAACACTATTAAATATTTAGACGAAGAAAAATATTTGAATTAAACTTCCATATTTTTCATTATTCATAAAAAAATGAAACATATCAAAAAATATCAAAAAAGAACCTAAAATAAATTTTTTTGATAGTTAAAAAAATTATAATTTAATCATTATATTATTTGAATATATATTTAATATGTGTTGTACCTTAAACGGAGGTCAAATTAACTTTTAGAAAAATACAACTTTTTATATATTAAAATTGGAGTTATTATTACTTATACCCATCAAATATATTGGATGTGCATAAAGAATACTGATTAAATATATAATAGATAAATATTATTGATACATTCATCAAAATTTGTTTTTGTAATCTATTGGAATAAAATAATATTCTTAGATAAGTAATATCTTAATTTTCAAATTGCTCTTACAATCATTTTGATATAATTGATAACCAAAAGATTAATTTTGTCTAAATTATATTTTCACAATTTATTAAATCTTATTTATAACTCTTGTTCTTATATCAAGGTGGTAGATTAAATAATATTTAAAAATAATTTTAATAATATATTATAGCTCATTAGATCGTAGACCTTGTGTGTAAATAATGATATCGATGGGACATGGAATTGTCAGTAATACAAGCCAAACATAGTGTTTTGCGTACCACAAGATACTCTATGATTTTTATGAAGTGAAATAAAAACATGGTGTTTCATAAAATGAAATAATTAGATGGTTCATTCATATAACACAAGATAAATATAGTGTTGCAGGAAATGACATATATCAAAATGATTAGATTATTAAAAACAATATTTTAAAAAATATCTAGGTATTATAGTATGGAGTTAAATTGTTGTGTTTTTATGTAATTCCCTCATATATATGTTATTTAATACAGTGTTATGTGTCTTAAGACATGTGTTTTTCATTCTAGATATATGCCTCTAGGATGACTCTTGTTGATAAGATAGTAGATAGATATGAATATAAATGGCCTTTAAATAGATGAACATAATGCCTCAACAGTTCTAGGTGAGGTAGGTAGGGAGAAGTTTCATGAGAACATTCCTTAATTTATCCATTTTTTGGAAATAGACTTAGGGTGGGTTGTGAATAGTTTTCTAACACGACATGGATGTTCTAGTTGTAGCACTATCATAAATCCATCAAAGAGTGTGTACCTGAGGTAGATGAATACTAGATTGAGTATATAAATATAATCCTTGTATATTTTGAGATTCGTACTAAGAATATAGTCAATATGGTGGATTATATGTTACATGTTATAGGGAATAATTGGTGGGACATCCAACATTGATATGGAAATTTGTAGAATATTGTGTCAAAGGATATCCCAGATGAGTTATTGTACTACATTTACCATTATATGATCATGTAGGAAAGGGAAGAAGTTTTTATGAAGTCTTTAGAGGGTTGTATGTCTATGGTGAACATTAATGGTCATTTTTAAGATTTTTATCTCCTTGTTATAGTGTTTATAGAGTATATAACTATTATAGTGAAGCAATTTTTGGATATGATTTAATGTGAGAATAAGATCTGGGATAATATATTATTGATGAATAACTTTTTTGATGTGGTGAATTAGACTGTCATTTCTGATGGAAACATGAAAGAGGCATCTAGTGTATTGAAGGTGGTTATCATATATGACTAGTAGGTACTTATTTCCTAATTATAAAGAATCTAGTTTCGAATGTAAACTTGGGAGATTGAATGTATAGTGGTTGGGGATAGAAAAGTTACTTAGAACATTACCCATGTACTCTCCCATCAATGTGGTAGGCTAGGTCACATTCATAGATAGTTCTCTCGACCACTAGATGATTATCGATAATGAATCATAATATGAAAACTATAATGATTCTGTATGAAATCCTCATGTTTCGGTATTGATGAAGGAGCAAGGTAGAATCAGGGTGCGGGAAGGGGGTCTTATCCCCCATAATAGTCTAGTAGTGGGAGTTCTTCTAGATGTGGTGGTCAAGGAGGTCTGCATGGTACATCGGGGTTAGAGTTTCCATATCAACATATTGGTGTATCTCAGGGTACACAAACTCTATCAGAGGGAAGTGGTGCGAGACATCTACATAATGTTTACCCTAGACATATGGATAAAAAATAGGGACCATTGATCAGTAGACATACTATTCATGAATCTTACACATATTCTAATGGCTTTTATTATATAGGGACACTCATTCTATTGTATATTAAAAAAACTAACATGTATAGTTTGTAAGTGGTTTTTGTGAGAGGGGATATTATGATCAATACACCTTTGGGACTATGTTTGAGAGACATCTATCAATGAAAGGGTTGTTGTATCGAGGTTGGCGAGTATCATTTTCATTGTAATCTCTACATACAAGACTTGTAAGGATTTGAATTTATTTTAAGTATGTAATTGATAGTGGTATACTAATCCCACGTAGACTTTTATCATAGGATATAGACCATTACATATAATAAGGGTGATAGTTATGTTCATCATGGAGAGTGGGATATTCAGGCAGGTACTGTAGGTCTAGTTCATCAGAAACTAGGGGACTTCACCATCTATGTTTAATGTATTTTAATGAATGATGGGGCTTTGAAGCATAATTTAGTTCCATTCATAGTGGAATTATTATAGAATGTGTTTTCTAAGGACTTTATATAGATACCTTTGGATAGGTATCTTGAGTTTACAATTTAGCTTAGTTGTAGAGCTAAGACAATTTCTTTTCCACCACAAAGAATAGAACCAACATAGGTTCAAGAGATGAAGACTAAGCTATAGGAATTAATTGATATGGTATTTATCCATCAATGTACATCACTATGGAGTTATATAATATTTTTTTTAATAAATTATTATCTTATTTTATTTTATGTATTGATTATATAAATTTGAATAGGATGATAGTGAAGAATTTGTATCCACTTTCGAAAATCGATGATTATTTTTACCAATTGACGGGAACATCTATATTCTATAAATTTAAATGAGACCAAGGTATCATAAGTTGATATTGTGACATTATTATATACCATCAATAACTTTTCTATGTAGGTTAGAATTTATTAGTTCTTTATGAAGTCATTTGGGATGAAAACTGATTCTGCTCTGTTTATGGCCTAGATGAACTAAATCTCCCACATGAACCTAGATTAATTTTTGGTTGTTTTGTAGATGGATTTGTGGTGTACATGAATAATCATGATGATAATTCCCAATATATTTTCATTTTTATATTTACACTATGATAGAATCATATATACACAAAATTATCTATGTGTCAATACGAGATCAGTCATGTACATTTCCTAGGTCATATATTCTGATAGGAAGTTGTATAAGTGGACCTAGAGATACATTAAGAACCGGTTTCTCCATAGTAGACCAATAATTTTTTTAGATCCAAATATTTTTGGGCTTATTATTCTAATATTAGAGTCACCTATGACTTTTCCCTCTTGAAAGAACAACCTTCGAGAATGACCAGTATTGGAGTTATGTTTGAATTTTCAAGGGCATGAGAGAATGATTTTTGGATTGAATAAATGCCTGAATACAATACATAATTAAATCCTACCAGGTCTAGTAAAAAAGTATATAGTTCTTTTTTAGGTTTTCAGTTTCATACATGGAGTAGTGCTGAAGCAAAGAGATTGACTTGTGGCATATTTCTCATAGAAGGCAATACCACATGAATTGAATCACCCTACACATGACCTAGTGTAAGCTAGAGTTGTTTATGCCAAAACATTTGTGATGGAATTATCTATTAGGTGAAAGGATTATTTCATTTACTATTTATAATACCATAAGGTATATTTTTTCACAATGATACATGAATTACTTGAGCAGGGATGGGTGTAGTACATGTAGTGGTTTGATTTTGAGATTACAGATATTCCTAATATGGGAATCATTTTTTCCGGATTCTCTGAAAATGAAAAATCACACTAGTATTTTCAAGATATTAATTCTGATTGGAATATGATTAATTTAATGGTTGACATGACAATAGTAGTTTGGGAGGTCTAGGATAAATGACCCTTGTTACAGTATTAGTTGAGTCCACACATTAGAAAGTAAATTGGTAGTAGATGAATGAGTATAAGGAGTGTTTTTCCTATAGATAATTCCTTGAAAGGGAAGAATTACATTTTTATTAGACTATAACTGAGGGTGAGATCATGTATTTTTAGTACCATGTTGTTGTACCTATGTGTATGCGAGAGGAGATGTTGTGTGAATTTCATCCCTCAATGTGGGAGGTGGTTCCTAGATTGACCAAAATGAACATTGACCCGCATCGATAGTATTATATTCCCATCAAGAAATATGATATTTCAGGGTTAATGACATAGTTCTAATCCATCCCACAAGTAAGGCCATGGATAAATGACCTGGGGTTTTACTATAAATGTAGACCATTATGGAAGAGATGTGGGATGACATTACTATGTAATTCGTTGTTAGACTTTTGTGGGAACCATATAATAATAAAAAAATTTGGTGATTATAGACTGATTGAAGAAATTATATCATTTTATTCCAATATGAGAGGCATTATCTCTTGATCCATTAGTGGAGATGTATTTTTGGGAGATACTCTATCGGTACAAGGTGCCACAAATTATTGTTTTGGACTATGAATCATGATTCACTTCATGCTTCAAGAAAGGCTTGCAATAGAAACTTGGTACATAGGTATAAGAGGCTATTTCCATCCACCCACAAAGAGATGGTATGTTTGAATTTAATATACATGTATTTGTTTAAATTCTAAGAGTTTTAGACTTATAACTTGGTGTTTCTTAGGATACAAAATATCACACATTGACTTCACCTATATTAATCGATATTAGTACAATATTCAGATCGAACCATATATGGTTGTTTATGGTATTACGTGAAGATCACCTTTATGCTGGATGGATATAGTTGAGTCAAATATGTTTAGACAATGCCTTATATAGGATATATTAGTGGAAATTCAACTAATTCAGAATCATATAGAAATGACATATAGTAGATATAAGTTTTATATTGATAATCATCATTGACAACATGATTTTATCGTGCGTGATCATGTGTTCTATTAGCCGATAATTATATTGGGACAACATAAGATCTGGAGGTATTTCAAGTTGGATCCTAGGATTATTGGATGTTTTGAGGTTATGTAGAGAATCAGGATATTATTGTACTTATTTTCACTTTCATATAAGTGTATTTATACACATGTTGTTTTCCATATGTCACAACATCGGTAGTATCACCATCAAACATTCTCATGTGATCTATGTAGTTGATGATGAGTTTGTATTATATGCATTATTTTATGTACATCTAATTCGTGTTATGTGTCATAGTTTTAATGTGCTGTGGGGAAATAACATGTTATTTTTTGAGTATTTTAGAAACATGGTGATACATAGGAGGAATCATGGGAGAAGAAAAAAACGAGGGCTCAATGATCTGATAGTTTTTTCTTATGGGCATAGAGATTCACAGAAGTATAGCTCAAGGATGGGATATTATAAGGAGGGGTTATTTTAATACTATATTTATTTTTCAGGTACGTTCAACTTCTTGTTTTAATTTCATTAATGAGTTGGACTCTTTTTTTGAAGGTATAGTAAGACATTTGATGAGATTCAGATCCTTAATGATTAATTCTTTTTTCAGTGTTGATTAAATAGCATACCAAATTTTTACACACCATGTAATTATGTTACAAGAGGTTTATATTTCTCTACACACATGTCATGAATAGTTTCATGTGGTGAATAGGTTCATGACATGAAAATATTAAACCCTATGAAATCTTATTACATGACATGTAATAATTATTTGGTGTTAATACAATCCAAAGGTGGCATATTTTTCATCATAACCCTTGAAAATATATTACACAATATTTAAAGGAATTACACACCACATAAATTAACATGCATTTTTTAGGTGGGTTGTGTAGATGATTTTTTGACACCATTGTTTAGTATTACTCCTCCTAACCCTTGGGTGACTAAAAATGGATTTGGAACAATTTATTTATCTATGATGAACATGATTTTTCAACTGAATCCCTGTAAGTTATTTTTCATTGGTTTTCTTATGCTACATATTTTCCTGATGATGTGTTGGAACCATTTGACCATTTGTGGTTTTTTGGGGCTGATCTTTATCCAAGGATTTGGTCCAAGATCTCTTCTAATATTTTTAGTCCAATCATTATCAATAAATTTGGGGTTGAGTTTTGGGAAGTATGAAATAACATCCTTGATGTTGGTGGTTTAGTTTCCACTACCCATAGTCTTCATTATAATTGGGTGTAGTTTTTGGAGAAACTGAATTTTCCAGTATAAGAAAGTTTATTTTGGAACTGAATTAATTATTTAATCAATGGGATTAATTAATTTGTTGGATAATGTGATTATAGAATTAGGAAATTTGTCAGTAATGAATTTAAGTGATTACAAATTGGTTTATAATGACTATTAAGGGACAGTTGGAATAACCATTAATAGTTAATGTACAATATTATTAATTAATGATAAATGGTTAAACAATGAATTATTCATATTATTCAATGGGATTTAAATTATAAAACATGTTTTTTTGAAAATTTAAATAACCATTCTAGGTTGAATTTTTTTGATAAAATGTTAATTATGATTAAACACGATGAATGTGATGATTGATTGATAAATGATGTGTGGGACAAGGACTGATTCTCGAAATACCCATGGGGTTCCATGCATGATGTTATAGGACCCAATGTTTTCATGTGACTCTTATTTTATGGGAGAATGACTAATGCTCCAAATATCCATGTGGTTAGGGATAGAGAATGATTCTCCAAATACCTTTAGGGTGATATACATGATGTTAAATGCCAATGACAATTGAAATGGATTGGAATTCCAAAAAATTGTGATATGAAATTAGAATTAAATTAATAATGCAAGCATGTGTTATAATGAATTTTTACTCAAAGTGTGATATGGTTCATAATCAATCAAGGGCTAAATCATGTATTATTGGTTCGATGGTCATCATGAACATGGGGGTGTATGTGTTTAATCAAATAACAAATTAATTATGGGATTTTTTTTCTTTATCACTTTATTTTTTTCATATAAATCATCATAACAATTTATAGAACGTATATTGTTGTAGGTTCCATTATTGGTGGGCTAGTGAGTTTTACACACACCCTACTCATACAAGTCAATCGATACCAAAATAGACTTCATGATTTCATGATAAGAAAATGTAAAGAGCAATATGTTATATGGATGAGTTGGGATTCTATATGGAACATTGATAAGGGAACCAAACTTTTTTTGGGACTCTCATTTGTGTTTTTAATGGATTAATTTTTGTTTTTTCGTATGACACATGACACATATATGGCATGAAATATCTACAAAATTGTTATATATATTATTTTCTTATTTTATAAAATTATTATACTTTTGGTCTTTTATAGATTTAGGTTAGTGTTTATAAAACTATATTATGGAATAATAAATTCCCTATATTGTGATTCATTGATAATGATTATATAGTTTCCCCTTGTTAATTGTATTTGACCATTGATGCTAGTCAATATCCTCAAGAATATATGTGGGGTTCATGAGGTTACCCAACATTTTTTCTCAATTCATTGATACGTGTCACATAGGTCTGAAAGTTAGAGTGTCCCATTAATTATTATGATCTATTTGAAATATTAATAAGGTGTTAAAAAATTATATTTTAAATCTCATTTTTAATTTTTTATTTAAATGAAAATAAAATGAATAGTTTTAAAATGACATTATTTATATTTTATAATAGATATTATTTTAATAAAAGATTTAAATATCATAATTATATTACATTCAGTCAAGTTAATGGAAAATTGTTTTTAATATAAATTATTTTTCATTTGTTGGACATTCTTATTTTATAGTAACATTATTGACCCTTAATGAACAGAAAACATTGGTATTATAGTTATTTTAAAAAGGGTTAGTGATGGGTTAATTATAAGGGTATAATTTGACCCAATCATTTCCAAATTTTATTGGATGATAATATTTCAAATAATACAGACCTTGAAATAAAATATTTTCAATTTTATTCTATTTAGACATCAATGTTAATTTAAATTAATTTAATATTTTAGGATATATACAAAGTGATCCTCCCCAAAATTCTAAAAGGGAGCCCATCATTTCACTTATCCTCCACACATTGATCATTTTATCTTAATCATACCCAACATAAAAATGTATTGTGAGCATACTTTTATTAATTTTAGAGATCATGGTCCTACAAAAAGTAAAACCCAATGATCCTTAATAGGATATACAAATGATTTGTCTGAAAAAATTGGTAATAATCTTAATATATAACATTATTTTTATTTATTCCACTACCTCTAAAAAATATATTTTTCATAAATGAAATGAATTATTATATAAATAATTAAACATCAGTATTATTATGATACCACCATTTTTCACACTCTTTCATATCAAATTATATGTCAATATATCACTCATGCATACCTAAATTTTATTGTCCCCATATAGTGATAACAATAAATAGTGATTATCTTCTATTATGGGGGACTATTAAGATGGATGTAAAATTTATAAACAATATATTTTAACTAATTAGTCTTATAAAAATGATAATATGATGTTTAACATCTAACATTAAAACAATTGGAAAATGATAATGTCAATCATGCATACGAGTAGAGCACCACCACCCTAAACTGATGTGATTTGGAGTTTTTTTATATTTGAAAAGGAAGTTAATGTGGATGGAATTAATAAACATATATGATTTTTATTAGTTATTAGTTATTATATATAGAATATTTATTATTTTTATTTCATTAATTCCATCCATTCAAAAATAAAAACATTTTTAACGTGTGTGTATGACATGCCATATCCAAAATGGTGTAATTTATTTACATGAAAATATTTTTATTGATGATTGTAAACATATATATATATATATATATATATGATATCATAATAATGTACATGATTTTTCATTTAATTTTAATCAATTTAAATTTATTATTAATTATTTTAAAGAACCATTATTGGAACATGATCTCAAGGGAAGATATTTTTATCTCACCTTTTTACGGGACACATGACGAATTCACCCCATGTTTTTTTACGTGGAGTATATATGCCCAGTGAATTTATTTTTTTATTATTCTCATGATAAAATTTTTTATTTTGGTATCTATATAATATTATTTCCCTCAGGGATCTTTTGATCTAAAAGATACTGAAGTTTTAGGCGTCTTATATTAAAAAAAATTTATTTATTAGAATTTTTTTGTGATGCTTTTTTGGACAATGAAAACATATTTTAATATTCCAAAGAAACTCATGTAAATTTTTTTAAAATGATTATTTATTAATAATATGTTTTTTCCTTTAATTCTGACCATATTTTTTATTTATGATGTTGCAAATATATTTATGAACAAAATCAACATTATTTATCTCTTTTGTTTAAAATAATTTTTCATTAATATACAGAATTTAAAAATATGATTTCCAAAATAGTTTTTACTAGTACAAAATAATTATTTATTGTCATTTTTAACTTTTTTTAAAAAATTGAAATTGGATTTAAAAGAAATATTCCTGTCAATTTTTAAACAAGTTACTTTTTCACTATTTACAAAATCATTAAGGAATTATTTTGAATGTATACAAGAACAAAAATAATCCAACCATCATGACCTCTAAATGAATTTTTATTCACCTTACTTGATTCCATTGATATTTTAAAAGAAAATTTTTTTGATAATAATTACAAATGTTTCTGGTTTTAAAATGTTGATTTCAAAATCGATATGCTATTTTCCTAATGAAATATTCTATAAGATATTTTTTAAAAAATCAATCTAATAAGAAATCCATTGGTGTAAAATACGATTTAATGGGGTTTGATAAAATGATAATAGACATTTTAATTACATATATGGTTGATTATTTTTATGATATGATGTTTATGAATCTCCTTCCCTTTTCCATGGGATATATTATAATTAAACATTTATGAAATCTTTTTATTTTAAAGTTTTATGAGATGATGAATGATTCATTATTTATGTTTCCAAAATGAATGATTCCTATTATGTGATATCAGATACATATATCTCCCTCTAATTTATTAGGTAATCATAGATAACATAGGTGGTAAATATGTTATGTGTGAACTTGATTTCATTTGAATAATTCTATGTATGGTTATGGTTTTCATGTCTATAAGATTATGCATGGTCTTGATATTTATGTCCATAATTTTTTTCATTTACCTTAATTCCATGCCAATAATATTATACATAGACTCGGTTTTCATGAATATACATTTATGAAATGGAATTTATTTCATGTCCATAAGTTCATGTGTTGAACAAGTTTCATATCCAAAATTTTGTGTGAGGGACTAATTTCATATCTATAATGTTATGAGTGAACCAGTTTTATTTTTTACATATTCAAGAAGTTATAAGTTTATAATTATTCTATAATTCCATGTATTACACTAATGCACCACTCTCAAAGACCATGTAAATTGATTTTTTCTGATTCCTTTTTGTTTTAAATTTAATACTTTTTTCAATGAATTATGATTATGATCTATGATATCCAGGGTGTGGATTTTATATGTTCTGATTATATTCATGTTATGCCTATATGATCATTAATATCATCCTTGATTACCATTAATGAATATATTATCCCACTATTTTTAACTTTATTTTCACTAGGTATTGAATATATATTTTAGAAATTATATTTCTTATAAGGGTAATAGTTTTGATGATAATAGTGGAATATGATGCGAATCAATTAAGAACTACTATTTTAAACTTCCAAGACTATAGTGGAACTATACCTTTATGATTCATTCAAAGATAATTATTTTAGATAATAATTATTCATCCATTTTCATTTGACATCATTTTATGAAAGTTATGGGTCACTATATTTGAAATATGAGGAAGGATAAGTAAATATTTAGATGTTGGTATGTGAAAACATTATTGTTAACCAAAGAGGATTTGTCAAATTATAGGATAACCGACTAATTTTTTGGTAATGATCATGGTTGACTAGGGGTTTACACTATGATTCATATATTGAAAATAATTTTTCATGAATTAAAAATATAGTGGATACCTTATTATAATTATGTGTTTTTTAAAATGATTATCATTTCAAATAATATGAATTTCAATTTTAGTAAATCGGTGGAATCTGAAAGAAATATGTGAGTAGTGATTGTGACGGTCAATGAAAAAACTATTCTAATGAGTTTATGAATGAATTAAGTGCTAGGATGCAATATCTTGTGACTATTCTAACTAAAATCTCTAATGATAATTGTAGTATCATGGATAAAATTAAAAATAAATATTTAATATTTAGGGAGAGACATGATATTGATCATTATTGTGATAATGTCTAACAAACTTCTAGGGGTATTATGATTTAGTGGTTGATGAGAAATGTTTAAATGTGATGGAAAAAATATTTTTTATTCATTATTTTATAGGATATGAAGTACTGATATTATATGGTTTTCATTTTGATGAATATGTTGATCTATAGAGTATTATTATTATGAGTTGAAGGATATATGAGTAAAGTGACTCTATTTAATGATATGAGTTTATCATAATATTTTTTAGTAAGTACTTCCTTTATATTCTGTTTAAATAAATGGAGAAAGAATTCCATGAAATTAAGAAGGATGAAAAATCCAATGGTCCCTTCTAGAAATAATCTATGAGGATTTTATTGTATGATTCATCATAAATTATTAGACCAAATATCAAAATTATTCATTTAATTACTGATTGGAAGGAATTATTAAAAATTATTTATCCATAAGAGGATATGAAAGCTATAATGAAATTGTTTGATGATAAATGAGATTGGAAATGGAAGCTGAAAAACCATGAGGTTCTAGTGATATTTAAAAATGATGTAGCTTCATGGATTCACCCGTGGGTTTTCAACTAGTTTGAAGACAATGTCTCAACATCTTACATCCAAAAAATGAGGAAAGTAGCACACAAGTGATTTCATGTAAGTAATTGGAAAATGATTCATGTGTGGGTGCCCTAACCATTGAGAAAAATATTCTTATGTTATGTAAAGAGGGTAGTCAACAAAATTAATAGGGAGAGATATCAATAGAATAAATCACTCATATTTTAGTGCTAAGATAAAAATTGTTTGGGAATATTTGAAAATAAATTCCCTAATGAAATAGATGTTGAATAGAATAGCACACGAAAACTACTAATGTCAAAGGAAAAATTGAAAGTATATCAAATTACAGTAGTTTAAGAGAAAACATATATATAGGGAACACTTAACATCCACATTATAATTTGGTTATTTATTTTTGACCTTTATAATGATAATCCATATGAAAGTATTTTACTTTTTTTGAAAAATGACTTGATTCTTATCATTTATTACCTCTCTATATATAGATCCCATATATATTAATGGAATAATGAAATCATATTTTATATTCAGAATTAACCAATGAACATTTACCAATGAAAGTATGATCCAAAACATCAAATTAATTTTTCGGTTATAATATGATTTTATTTATAGAATAACGGGTGAATTATATTATCGAATAATATATGATTTTATAGAGAACATTTGGGAATATGTTATTTTACATTAAGGAATATATGACCAAAGTATCTAAATTTTGATATGAGACATTAAGATTGATAAAAAGTAATGTTATGATGATCATAAGTAGACATGACTTCAAATAATTTTACATTTTTTAATATGTTTGTAAAATTTTAGAGGATTCATAATGCTATATTATTATTGAATTGATAATTTAGAACATTAGAAATTTTTTTGATATTAAAGAATGATTTATCATAACATTTACTAACCATTTTGGTATTTTTAATATATTTATAGACCAATGAAATGTTTTATGGATATTATTATTTGTTAAATGTTTTTGACATATGAAAAAATCATCTCTGATATCCATTCCATGACCTAAGAATTGAAATTGAAATTGATAATTCAGAACCAAAAGATGATATATTTATGATGAAATGTAAAGAAATAAAGTATTTTTATTTACTTTACTTAATTATCAGTATAGTAATAGAATCCCTAGAATATAATATTATAATATTGAAACAAAACCATTATCTGAGAAAGAAATTTTTTTTCAACACATCGTATCTTTATCGTTTTATGAAAGATTACTTTTCTTTAATGTTTTTTGTATAACCATATCAATCTATCACAATAATTTTCCCCTTCTACATCCATAGTATCACATTCTATTAATTTTATCCTATACTAAAATATATTTTTTTGATACCCTTCATACTTTATATTCCATATTTTGTAGAGAATGTTTCATTTACAAATTTTCAAATATGTATTTCCATAGTGATACTTTAAAAGGTTTAGACACTTATTACCAAAAAAATTAAAATTTATGTGGTGTAATTTATTTATGGGTGGGGGTAATATAACACCATAGTATTTCATAACAAAACAATGTTCGATAGAGTATATGACATAGAACATCAATAGTAAATAAACCCCAAAATATTCTTATTTAAATATATTTATTATAAATTACCCGATAAATTGTTTGGTATTTATAATATTAAGTGAATTATGAAATTTATATAAGGCCTAATAAATGAAATAGAGTTTACTTATTCTTATAAAATAATTTATCAATTTTTATTAATGTTATTTATTCTTGAGAAATATTATTGTTCAAATTTGATTTTTAATAATTTTTTGATAATATTTTAAAATAAATTTTTACTATTATATAAATATTATTTTACATAAAAAATATAATTTTATTAATTATCATAATACATTATATTAGGGTGAATTTTTTTGATGTTTCTTCAAGGATTTACTTTGTAGTAAATAATAAAATAATACTTTTAATTGAAAAAATGTATTCATTCAAGTAATTAAAAATGATTAGTTTTATTTTAAAAGGTGATAAATGTAAAATTATTTCTATTATAATGTTAATATCAAATTTGGTTCATTGTAATCAATTTTAGTTTTGAATTTGTTTTAAAAACATTATTCAGAAAAAATTTTGTTTTCTATAAAATTGTTTAATCAGATATAATCTACATATTTTAAAATCAATTTCCTCCAATTATAGTAGTATATATTTGAAAAAAGGATACGTTATTTATAATTTTTAGGTTCTATTTTTTATATTAATATTTTATATATTTATGTTGTATGAATATTAATTTTGGTACAATTTATTAAATTCTTAAAAATTAAATCATTATAATCCAGATTCAAAATAATAACAAGGTCATAATATTTTAACTTATTTTTTATTAGATAAAAGTAATTTGACCCTTATCATCATCTCCACGAAATATATTTATTAATGTACATTTTTCAATGAAAACGACATATTTAATATTTAAAGTAACAAATGTTACAAAATATCAATCTCATAGTTTTAAATATATCTTGTATGTCCACATAAGTTCAAAATATAATTTTTAATAAATATAATTTTCAATTTTTTTGTTGAAATTTTTTTCAGGGTAAAATCCTATTTATATTTTTTATATATAATTTACTTACTTGAATGTCTTATGCAATGGTAATACTATATTTATTTAATTATGAGGGAAAAAAATACATTATTTTATAAATATAAAAAATAATATAAAATTAAATTGTAAAGTTCCCCATGAATTTTATATATGCATTCTAAATATTAGCATGGATTGAATCCAATATATATCAATTATATATTTTTTGGGATATCTACAATATAAAATTAAATGAATAGTGTTAAAGGACATTATTTATATTATATAAGAAATAATATTTTACTAATAGATTTAAATTTCATAAAAAAATGTTATATTAAGAAAGATTTATAGGATGTGGTTTTAAATATAGCCAATGGTCCATTTATGAATACTTTTTCATTTTATAGTATTATTATTAACTATTAATGGATAGAAAACATTAATATTACATTAATTGTTGAAAGGGTTTATGAAGAGTTCAAAAAATAAGGATACAAATGTGATCCAAAAATGTCCAATTTATTTTAGATGGTAGGATATTGAATCATACCCATATTATCTTAAACTATTATCAATATGTAGTCATTTTAAAATAAAATTTATGTTAAATTAATGTAATATTTTAAAAAATTACAGAAGTACTTCCCCACTAAATTATAAAAGAGAACACATCCTTTCTCATGTCCACACCACATTTAGCCTTCATGGATAACCAAAACGTGAAATAAATATATTTTATAATAACATTTCCACATTAAATATGTGCTTTTTTCCAATATAAAACCCTTAATATCCTTAAGATGATATCATTTGGTGTTGTTTCAATGAATATTTAGTTTCCTTAACAAATAAATATATATTTAATTAATCTTTGGCTCATCTAAATATATTATATTGTTCATTAAATAATATAATAAGTATAATAACGTTACATAATTCTTATTAAGACTATGAATCATCCATTATCCATTCAATTTATCATCAAATGAGATGTGAAGGTATCGCTTGTGCGTATGCACAACATTCCGTCTCTACATATCGATTGGTTTCATTTGACAATAGCATCATTTATGGATGTCTATTATGATATATTTATGATTTATATATTATATTTAAGAAATAATTATGATTCTATAATGAAAATATATTATCTATCAACATACCTTACATATAGTTGGAAAAAAATTACTTTTACCATGCATACGTGTGGATTACCACCTCTATGAAGTGATGTGAATTGTTTTTTATTTTGTATTTACTTTCCTGGTAAAAAATGAAATTGTTATATGTATATATGTCTTTGGATTATTTGATATTATAGTTTCTATGGAAATTTTATTTACATTTTACATTTATCTTTTCCCATCTATCAAAAAATGAAAACAACATTCATGCGAACGTATGATATGATATGTCTATGAATTGTGTAACACATTTTTCTATCTCTACCATTATGAATGAATTATATATATATATATATATAATATTTTAAAAAATAATAATTTATATAAATTTGGGTACAAAATTAATATTAATTTAAATTTTTTATATATGATGTTAAATAACTTTTAAATCATATCGATCTATTGCTAATATATTTTCATCTAAATATTATTTCTAAGAGAGACATGCGATATTAAATGATTTTTTTCTTTTAGGTGGTGTATATACTACTCTTGAATGAATTTTATGACGACTATCAAGAATGATAATGGTAATTACATATCTATATATGGTTATTTCTTTCATGGGGATTATGATTAAAAAGTTACCAATGTTTTATGTCTTTTTCATTACAATATCATTTTTTATTGACATTATTTTTGATTAAGACTTTGATGAGGAAATGTCCCTAACCAGGCTGGGTCGCCATCCAACTCGGTGTCCGGCCTAGTCCCCGACAAGTTCTGAGGTGACTTCTAGATCCCCATGTGCGGGAACAAGTGTCAGGGTATCAAAAATAACACATGGGAATGATATACCCAGAATAGTAAACAATAAACATCTGAAAAGATAAATAGACAGATGCAGGAAAACAAAACAAAAAAAATACATTTAATATTGGACCAAATATAAATATTACAACTCCACCCAAAACTCTATGATGGAAATAAAAAAAATAAAACTAACACATTGATATGCACCTTCATGAAACATGAGGGGTCACCTCCTCAAACCACAATCTTCAAACCAATATGGGAAAACCATTGACAACCCAAACAAGCATTATTAAACACGATGCCTCAACCCGTGAAAAAAAAATAAAAAATGTCTAGAAACACTCAAACGTGTATTTAGTGTGTGATCCATGATCCTAATAGGATGACACTAGGTGAAGATTCCATGCATAAAAATTTATATAACGAATACATTTTCAATTAAAATAGATCAAAAGAATATAAACGCTAAAAAAACACTTAATGAAAACAATTTTTAATGGAATTTACATTAAATGAAAAAAATTTAAATACAATAACATAAATTAAAGAAAATATGAACACTTACATTTAATATATTCAAAGTGTAATGTTAGTAAGCATAATGTAAATAAGGAGCACCAAATATGAGGGAGGCCTCATGGGGGTTAGATAGTGTGGGTCATTAGATCTCTATGTCTTGGTGAAACGTGGCGTAAAAACCACGATCCTCAGCAAACATGGGTTAGAAACCACGACCCTCATCAAACGAGGCTTAGAAACCATGACCCTAAGCAAACATTTCTTAGATACCATGACCCTTAGTCCTTCATATGTTTAGCTAGTGTTGCAATCAGAAATCCTACTAAGAGAAACATGTTCGAAACCACACCCTGATCACAAGCCCACTAGTCTAGTCCAACGTCGTAGCTACATATGATTCCCTCTTTATGCTCAAAAAATATCAATATAATAATATGTGAAAATAAAATATAAAATCCATTAAAACACCATGTATTCCTTGATACCATTTTCACCACCAATTACTCTTTTAAAATTCAACAACATGTCTCAGGTAACATTTATGCATAAAATCCAAACAATGTACGTACACACACAAAAACCTTGTTTGTATACCCAAAAGCTATTTTGGAATATTATGAACCCTAAATAATTATCCAAAAATGTTTTAAACCATTGATATTATTTGATAAAACATTTGAAAATTTCCATAAAAATATTATGAAATAGTATCACCGGGCATTACACATGAAAACACACTCATAATCCCTATTTTGAATTAAGCGCACACCCAAAATATATTTAGAACATAATATACATTGCTTACACAATAAATATAATCACATGACATTTTACATAAAATAGTTTTACAGTCAGACAAACAACATAAATGATTATAGAAAATTTTTAAAAGGATTCTAGATGACTCTAAACACCAAAACTCACTCAAATCATCTTTTATGAAAATTATCACTTTGAGACCACACTAAGAACACACACTTCTTCACTTTTACATTCAAACAAACGAATTTCATAATCTTGAGAACATTGATAAATAGATCAATGTAGTTTTTAAGAACAAAACACGTTAGCATCACATAAACACACAATTTACAAAAAAATGCACAACAAAAATCAATCAAAATCACATTCATATAATGTAAAATACTTAACAATTGTAATAATTTAATTAAAAAAGATAACTAAATCACCATCAAACATATGAGTAAATTTTCATGAAACTCCACATGACTCAAAATACTAAAAATGAGATAAATTATTCCTCTATTGTTCTACTCAAATTGACACTAAACCAGATCACAATTTGTATAATTTATAAACTACTAATAAATCATTCAACATTAATTTTCACCTAAAACACACCTATAATACTTGTATATATCAAATTAAATTAAAAAATGTTCTCATCAAATAATATATTTATACAATTTTCAAAATTTATTTAACATGAAAATTAATTATTCAAACAATAGTTAAACACATTACCACATACCTCAGGTGAAGAATTTCAAAAAATTGGTTGCATTCCTCAATCAAACCTAATAAGCACCATATGTGAACCCATGTTGATCCCTAATTCATGAAATCGAACCAATAATTTTTTATATTGAACCCAAAAATGAACATCATCGTTTCCAAAAAAAACCCAAAACTTAATACAATAAAAGAAGAAGAAGACTAAACTACATGGGGGGGGGGGTTTCTCGCACGGAATGTGTGCATAATTCTAGATGTGTTTCCGACCAGAATGGGGAGAACTTAATTAACCTATAGATGGAGGTTTTTCTGATGGATGGACCAAGATGTGACACGATGTGATGTATCAGGGGAACAAGTAGGGGTGCGAAGAGGAGGCATGGAGTTGGTTGGTCAACAGAGCTGATCAGAGGGGAGCACTATATAGGTTGGTAGAGCAAGGGAGTAGGGTATGGAAGTAGGCCTTTAATGGGGATGAGGGTCGGTGGAGTTCTAGGGGTAAGGGGTTTCGTGTCCTTGGTGAATGATGGGGGGGGGTCCGAACCATACCAAAAAATAATAGAAATAAAATCTAAACTAAACTAAAAATGAAAAAAAAAACTAATAATAATAATAAAGTAAAACAAGAATGATAATAATAATGTAAAATAAGAATAATATTAATAAAACAAAAGTTATTATTAGCAATAATATTAAAAAGAATATTATTATTATTCTCAAACAATATTATTATTATCATCATTAAAACAATTTTATTAAATTTTAATAAACTTCTTATTTTTATTTAATTATCATTTCAATATTCTTTTCAAAATACTTGATTACCTTGAACACTAGGCTGGGCATGTGGCAAACCGGGAAAGGACGTACGGTGAACCAAGAAAGGCCACATAGATTTGACCAAGGTGCCCTGGACACATTCAAGGCCAAAACATGCATTTTTACAAAAGGACTCATAAATTTAGTCAAGATTCATCCCGAACTACCTGACTCTATGAAAACATAATAAAAAATTGGAAAATGGTAGGTGTGAAATTTATCCCACCATAAAGATTTTAATCAATTGAAATCCACAATTACGGTTGTGACTCAATGAAAAAAACAATACCCCTTATGATTCAAAGAGGATTCCTAGAAAAACAAGCGGAAAAAGGAAAACTCACAGTGCTTAACGAATGTGACTTAAATTAGACAATAACAAACACAAAACATGCTTTTCTGAAATGTATCACCCACCCCAAAGAGATAAAATAGCTTCAGTTGATTAATCAAGGATAGGAACTCTCATACCCATGGAAACAAATATCACAAACCGAAAAACCATGAGCACCAATGAATGGAAACAACGTTGTTTGACCGAAATGAAGAAACCTGACCAACCACATCTATGGAGCACTCTTATCCCCCATCTCAAAATCATCATTAGGAACAAAAATAAAAGGTAAACTTTCAAAATACCAAAGGGGATCCCCACCATTATAAAATTACTAATTCCCAAGAAGAAAACTGATAAAATGAGGATCAGGAGAACTCCCCAACATTATGAAAAAATACATCACCAACAAATTCCAGAGATATATTTGCAAGACTATCATGGTTATCCCCACCATTTGAATTTATAGAAGGTACAAAACATTGAAAAAAGTCAATGGTGACCAAACAAACCACCATATGGGGCAGGGAGAGAGGGTCATGACCCTCTGGGCGTGAATACCACGACCTAAGACCAACCAACATCTCCACATCCCTAGATGAGAACTATTCAAAGCAGATAGAAATTTACAAAACTGACCCCATAAGGACCACTAAAAGAGATTACACACAATGTAATTCAACCCCATGATAATAAGGTATTAGAAGACCATGCTTCCTCGTTGCGACCGACAACCTCACAAAAACAAACAAAATAGCTAAAGGAAATGATTTAAGCACTTTGCGCCATCTATACCAATGACATAAGTAAATTTTTGGTCCTATACACTAGTGGGGATCCTGACCACGCACCAGCTTCTCATTGAAGCGTATTTCTAGAGTACTATTTTTTGAAGCATCTCAAGATAAGTAGTAAGGCATTTTATAATCCCGAACAAAACATCTCCCTTTCCTGGTGCCGCAAGCAGCCACACTATAATCGAGATAACCCCATTAGACTCAAGAAACTATAACATCCACTTACTCCCTCGCTGCACGTCCCACAAAATTGATTTTTAGATTATCTGCATGTATCACCTCATCACCTTAAAAATGAAACAGAAGATGGAATAAAGCACTACAAACACCCACCATGAACAGAAAAAATAGATCTTTTTAAGAGGAGGACGCACTACTATGAAAACATGGATTCTCTGAGGGTTCTAACAAATCCACCATTCTCTTCAAAAGAACTCATGCTGCAATAAGTCACCAAACATGACCCTTACGACCGATGAATGTATTATGTACATTTCAAAGCATCGGTCAGCACTGATAACTCTAAACTGCCTTCACCCTTCGCTGCTAGAATTTCATTCACTGTTTCCAGGTGACCTTCATACACAATGCTGTCAAACATCAACCCCATTGACTCAGACAAATGAAATAGACCAAAACTCCCTTCAACTACACATGCATCTATCATCTCACTATGAGGGGATCCGATTAGTTGTAAAAAGGATAGGTGGGTTTAATTTTATAATTCCAGAAGAGTGTCCAATGATCAACTAAAGTGCTGGCCAATGGTGAATAACCCGTGGTCGTACTTCAATTTCATGTTAATGCTTAATTGTGTGGGGGGGGGGGGCATGAAATAGTTAAGAGAAAAACCATGTACCCAACCAAACTAGTAAGATGGTAAATAAATACCACACGAGAACAATAAATTTGCATAGGAAACCACTACAAGGGCAACCTGAAACTGTTTTCCAAGGAATTGACAAACCACACGCTTGCACACCTACTTACATGAAAAATTAAAACTCAAGAAAAAAATAATTCAAAATGGATTCTCAGCTCGAAATGAGTCACATCTAATACATCACAAAATAGAAGGAAACATCAATCAATCATCAGCTATTAAAACAATAAAAAAACTAACCAAACATTTTGAAAATAAACAAACTGGAAAGTTGAGAAAACACCAATGGTGTCCCATGGGCCTCACACATGCAGGTTCTCGTGCCACATGGCCACCCACCTTATGTCCATATAGGAACTAATCAAATTATTATATTATCCATTTTCAATCCATATATACTCATGCAGGTGGTTTCCCATGAGAACACCATGAATCCAAAACTGACCATTACATTTTTCAAAACTAAACATTCATCCCTCACTTTCAAAATCCTACACATCATTTTATTTTAGAATATCTTAATTTCAATAAAATTTCATGACCAAATCATTTTTACATAAAAATCTGATTTCCATGAATCCAAAACTAAGAGACAAGGAATGATGCAAGAGGGAACTAGTGTCCGAGGTTGACTCAGACATATTGTTGACGGCCAAACTCCAATCACGCCACCACCATAGAGGGTACTCTAGTACAGTGTCCCCATATCCACATGGCTTTCCAGACCCTGCGAACTCACTGAGACCTATGACCCTACTCCATTTTCATTTCACCTAAACAATACTAACAACACATACCAACAATTTAGAATATCCTTAACTTAGTTTCATAACTCGTGACCTGCCTCGAGTCGTGCTAACCAGGCACCTTACTCGTATCCAAGACATCGAGTCCCAAAAACATTATCTCTAGCCTACCGTAACAATATCCTAAATGAACATGACCCAAGAGAGAAAACACCATTCTAATACAATATATTCATGATCTGGAGTGGGTAGCCATCCGACCTGGTGCCCGACCCTGTCTGTGACATGTCTCGAGTGGAGTTCCTAATCCCCATGGGCTGACACAAGTGTGCAGGTATCAAAAATAACACATGGGAATGATTTACCTGAAATATTAACCAAAAAACAACTAACAGGATAAATAAACAACCACTGGATAAAACCCAACTATCCCTTAATATTGGTCCAAAAATAATGTTTAAAAATCCACCCAAAACAATAAGAAGGAAAAAATGAAATGAAAACTAGAACATTGATCAACACCTTCAAGAAACATGAGGGGTCACCTCCTAAAACCCCCAACATCAGACCTGCACAAGAAAACAATCAAAAATCCGAACCACCAAAATTATGCATGACACTGCAACCTATGATACACAATGGAAAAAGGACTATATACACCCAATGGTTTATATAGTATGTAATCCATTTACCCAGAAGGATGCCACCGTGAGAAGGTTCCATGCGTAACCATTTAAATGATGAAGACATGTTTCAGTCAAATAGATAAAAGTTAATTAGTTTCTTGAACAATATTAAATGAAAACCATTTTTAATGGTCGGTATATTAAATGAAAACCAATTTAAAGACAATAACTGAAATTAACGAAAATATGAACACATAATTTTAAGAAAATAAATGTGTCATGTTGGTAATCAAAATGTTAAAAAAGAGAACCAAATATGTGGGAGGCCTTATAGGTGATAGCAAGTGTGGGTATCTAGATCTTCATGTCTGGGTGAAACATGTCATAGAAAACATGACCCTCATCAAATGTGGCATAGAAACCATGACCCTCAATCATTAATGTGTTTATTTAGTCTTGTAGTCGGCAATCCTACTAAGGAAAAATAGGGCCAAGGCCACCCCTGGATCATTATCCCACTAGCCCAGTCGACCTTCTTAGCTACCCAGGCTTCTTACTTTGTGCCAAAACAAATAACAAGATCATAATAGGTGAACATGAAACAAATAATCCAATAGAAACACAACGCATGTCAAGATACCATTTACACCATCAGTTACCCTTTTAAAATTCTATATCATGTCACATGTATGAATTATGCATTAAATCCAAAAAAAGAACATACACATAGGGAGCCTTAATTTGCACACCCAAATTCCATTTTAAAATATTATGCACATCAAAACCTTATAATTTTTTTTCACACCATTGATATAATTTGATATACCCATTTAAAATTTTCTTAAGACAGTTCAAAAAGTGATTCATGGGGCATTACACATGAAAACACAATCAAAATCCACATTTTGAATTAAGTGAACACACAAAATTTGTTATACCATAATCTTCATCGGTTACACCATCAAATAAACCACTTCAAACTTTTAAGAAATCATTTTTTCACTTAGACATCAAAAATAAAATGTAATTGAACAATTTAAAAAAAGTTTCGCACAACTTTAAACACTAAAATGTACTCAAAACCTCTTTTATAAAAAAATTCACTTTGATGCCACACCCAAAACACACACTACAACTCTTTCACATTCAAAAAAACTAAATACACCATATTGAGAACACTGATAAATATATCAATGTAGGTTTTCATAACAAAAATCATTAACATCACATAAACACTCTACTATCAATAATAATAGACATTAAAACATAGTGAAAATAACTTTCCCAACATGAAAACTACTTAACAATTGTGATAAATTAATTAAATTAAAAAACTAATTCACCATAAAATATATAAATAATGTTTCATAAAATGCCTCATGAATCAAAAAACTAAAAAGAAAATAAACATTTCTTTTATGACTAGACACAAATTAAAACTAAACCTGAAAAAATTTATGTAATTTATAAAATACTACTAAAATGTTCTACATTAATTTTCACATAAAAACACCTATATCACATGTATATATCAAAATAAATTAAAAAATTATTTTAATCAAACAAACTAATGAAACGATATGATAAATTAATTTAAGAAGAAAATTAATTCTTCAAACTATGATTAAACGCAGAACCACCTACCATGGGTAGAGACTTTCAATAAATTTTTTGAATTCCATTACAGCACCTAATGTGAAATATAAGTGAACTAAAGGTGAAACCTAATTCATAAAATTGAACAAAATAAATTAACATTAAACCCTAAAATGAACCCCATATTCATTGGATAACCAAAAACTCAAGATAATAAAAAGGAAGACGATGATGACTGAACCTAAGGGGTGGGGGGGGGGGGTTTCTCACATGGAAGGTTGGCATGGTGTCAGAGGTATCGTCAACAATAAAGGGGAGTTCGAAGTTCATTAGGATATGAAGGGTTGTCTTGTAGCTGGACCTAGGTGAGGCATGACAGGGTTTATCTAGGGAATAGGCGTGGTCATGATGAGGATGAGGGGAGTCGGGCGGTCGCCAAACCTGACATGATGGGAGCACAATATGGGTGGGTAGAACAAGGGAGAAGGGTATGGAAAAAGGCCTTAGGGGGGGGGGTGTTTCAGTGGTAAGGGGGTTGTGACCTAGGGGAAATATGGGGGGTCCGAACCCTATACAAGAATAGTAGAAAAAAAAAGTACAACTAAACTAAAAAGGAACACAAAAAAACTAATATTAATAATAAACTAGAACAAAAATGATAATAATTAAAAAGTAACATTATTATTACCAAAATTAATATTATTATTATTATTATTATAATTCTCAAGAAATATTATTATTATAATCATTAAAAAATTATTAAATTTTATTAAACATCTTATTTTTATTTTATTTCCATTTCATTATTCATTTCATTTTGTTTCATTACCTTGAACACCATGTAGGGTGTGCGATGAATCAGGCGAGGTCACGTGAGGAACCAGAAGAGGCTGCATGGATTCAACAGTGGTGCTCTAGATGCATTCAAGGAAAAAATATGCATTTTAAAAAAAGGAATCCCAAATTAAGTCATGCTTCAACCCGATCTACCAAACACCACGAAAAATTAATATAATTTTTTTTTTGAAAATGTAGGGTGACATAGAAACTTCTGAAATATCTTTATGGATCTCGTGATTATTATTCTTCTCTAGTTATTTCTTCAAAATTCATGTTTTTATTTCATTTTTCTATCCTTCAACATTAAAGAGATTAAAAATATATGTTTATGGATAATTGAATGTATTTATCACTTTGGTGGAAAATAATATTTCATATGTGTCCTTGTTTTATAAAATTGTATTTTTTAATTTTTTAAATATTTTATTAGGAATTATGAAATTTATTTTTTCCCATGTATTAATTATAATGTAAATATATTTAAAATAAATATTTTTTTCATTTTCTAAATAATGTATTTCTTGGAATTTTAGAAATGTATAAAAAGTGTGTTTTAAATTTATACTAATACAACATACTATACCACCATCCCGATCACTCAATGGATTTAACAATTGTCTAAATTATTTAATATTTATATTCATGGAATTTTTTTCCAAAATAATTTTGGAATTATTATATTTTAATGAATTGGATATAAAATTGTTAGGTTATTTTCCCCCAAGAAATGTTCTAAGTGGTCTTTAAAATTCATTTTAAATATCATTAAACAAGAAATAATTTTAATTAATTATTAATAGTTATATGAACCATGGTTATCATAGATATTATTTATCTAGATTGTTTATAGATATGATAAAATATATTTTTGTGACTCATTCCCTTTTCCATGGGTTATACTATGATGAAGTGTTTGTGAAATAATTATATTTTCATGGGATCTGTGATGATGAATGATTTACGATCATGTGACACACTAATATATGAATTTAAATATGTGATGGGAGGACCTATATAGCCATCCAATCCATTAGGTAAAAACGGTAAACTCATGAGTTTAATATATTATTCCTTAACATAATATCATGTTTACAATATTATGTGGGAACATATTTTTAATTTCTATAATTATATACGTGGACATGGTTCTTTTGTACATAAGTTTATATATAGAATTGGATTTCATGTGCTTCAAATTATGAAAGTGCATTGTTTTTTTGTAGGTAATTTTATAAATGTACCTGAATTTCATGTCCATATGATGATGTGTGGACTTGTTTTTATGTCTATACGTTTATGTGAGGTCTTGCTTTGATGTCCTTGTGTTAATGAGTGAACTATTTTTAATTTATAAATGTCATGAAAATTATATGATTATTAATTTTCAATAATTCAATGTTTAATGATAATATTATTCCCTATTGGGTCATTTTATTTGATTATTTAATAATTCAAATTTTATAAACTACCATGCATTATTCCATGACTAATGATTAGGTTTCAAAAAATTAATGCAATCGTTTTCAAATTATAAGATCATACTGATGTTATTCACATGTGATTATTAATATCTCTATTGAAAACATTTACTGGGTGAATGAATTCACCCTTTATTATGTTTTCATTCTCCAGGATATAAAGATGGGTTTTAGATAAAATTTATCTATGGGTTCTAGTTATGAAGAACCGAGTAGGAGATGATGTAGATCATTTATGAACTTGTGTTTTTGGACTCCATGTCTCTAACGAAACTATACCTTTAATATTATGGCATGGATTGTTATTTTATATAATATTTATTCATCATGTAGTTTCTGTTATGTAGTTTAGACTAGAATAGCTCAATATAATATATCCATTGATTATGTTACAACATAAGTGAACACTGATATAATGAAAATGGTCTCATAAAGTTTGAATATACTATATCAATCATATAAATAATACACAAAATATAATTTTTATAAAAATTTGAATTTTCTAAATAGAAATATATGTTTAATATTGTATAAGACACACAATATTGAAGATAAACAAACAACAATATAATATTATTTAAATATGATTGCTATAAACTACCGAATAAATTAGTGTGTTTGAAAATGATTTAATTTTATATGAATTATATATAATGATCTTAATTAATATAGATATATTTATAAATTATTAATAAATAATCCATCAATTTTTAGTAAATTTATTTTAGACATCAAACATATGTTTTGGTCAAAAATGATTATAATTTCTTTTTATGAAAAAAATTTAATTATTAATAGAAAAAATTATAAAATTTTATTAAAAGATATAATTTATAAAAATATCATATTGAAATTTATTTATAGTGAAATTTCGATTTTCTTCTTAACAGATTGATTCTTCATTTAAAATTGAAAATATTTATTTGTATTTTTTTCCATTTATAGTATTAACATTGGGGAATTTTATTTTATATTATTATTATAATGAAATTAATTCCTTTTATTAGTAATAATCCAAATTTATTATTTTTTTGGAATTCGGTACATGAATTATATATGAAAATATTTTTATACATTAATTTCATTTTTTAGAAATAATAATTTTTCTTTTCATATTACATTTTTATGTCAAACTAATTTCAAGTAAATCTAGAAATTTAATCATGGAAATTTTATTCTATATTACGAATTATGAGGTACATTTTTTTATAAAAATTTCCTTTTTTTCGGCCATTATGAATAATATCCATTGTAAATAATTGTCACTGTGGTAAGGGGAAATCAAGTAACAAATGTAAAAAATATTATTAAATGTGAAAAAATGACACTAATGCTTTAATTTATCATATTCGATGAGTAAATATAAATTATTTTCCTCAAAGATTCTAACAAACGGAAAAACTTCTTCATATTTCTTAGGTTATTACATTTAAATTATTTGTTATAAAGAAAAGTAAAAAATAACATTCTTTTTGTTTTATTAACACTTAATTTTATAAATAAACATAAACAGAGCATGTGATTGGTTATAGAAGGTCTATATTGAATATAAATGTTTTTTAACATGATATTTTATTTATATTTTTTAGTGATTAAATTATTTCATTAAATTCTTATACAACACGGATATAATATTTGTTCTATTAATATAAATATATATAAAAATATATTAAAAATAATAAGTGAAATATAATAAGAATGTTTTATTTTATTTGAAACGTTTTTTAGATAGTCAAAAAATGATAATGATGTGTATAAGTTTTATATAAAAATTAATATTCTTCAATTTTATATTCAAAATCAAAATAAATTAATAGTGTCAAAAATGACAGTAATGATATTTTATTTTAAAAAACAATTTATTATGTGATTTAAAATTATTGAAATTATGAAATTTGGCCAATAGATTGGTATATGGTGAAAATATCAAACATGGTATGTTTACAGTCAAATTTCACTTTTAAAATAATTATGAAGACCCATATATTTTAGAAAACATCATTATTGTTGTAATTGTCTACGGATGGTACAAATCATTAAAAAAAGAGATAAGGGTGAAAAACTAATCTAAACATGTTAAAATTTTATTATATGTTAATATTTTAACCCATATACATTATATCTTATAATTATACATGTCTCTATACATTTTATGATTGGAATTAATTTATATTAATATAACATTTTCTATAATTCGAATAGTTCCTCTATACACACATATAAAAGTTACATTAGTCCCCTATTTTCCATACAAATTATAAGCCTTTAAGTTCATAAAGAATAACTCAAGTATTTTTATTGAATCCCCTCCCATGGTCTTCTAGTTTTTTTAAAATTATACTAAACTCATAATTGTTTAGGTGTAATGAAAATAATATTTTCTGAAGAAGAGGGGTAATATTTATCTAAATAGTATATCCTTACTTCTTCTTCTTCCCCTTAAAAATATTCATCTAAAATTGTTCAAATAATATCAATATTGAATTCTATATAATTATATGTTATTATGTTAATATAATCACTCACATATATGTCCCCTTTGTACAATGTGAAATAAAATAATCAGTCTTGTGTACGATGGACTAATTCCCAACGAACTGATGTAATTCAATCTCTATAACTTCAACTCATGACTCTTTATAGTGATGGATATAAAAAATATATATTATATATATTATATTATTAATATTCTAGTTGTTTATAATATTATATAACTTTTTTTTCTATCAATCAAAAATGGAAAAAATGTTTACGCATACGTACGACCTACAATATCCATAAATAGTATAATTTTTTTTCTAACTCTTCATTTTAAGGATAACTTTATATATCAATTTAATGAATATATATATTATTAATGTCATGTTTATATTTATGGATATTATTTATCTCTGATGAAGCTATATAAAATGAGCATTTTTAACTAAAAAATTCAGGGAAAAAAATAAGTTAATATCTAGAATAGTAATTTATATAAATAAATAACAATATATAGCTGGTAAGATGTTATAAAAAATTAATATATGGTATGGTATATGTAATTATTTGTCTATAATATATTTATAATTAATATATATATATATATTATTTCATAGTTTCTAACATGTATGAATAAATATGAGACTTAAGGTAAGAGAATGCTCTGAAAAATCATTTTTATCGGATTATGACAATTCTCTCTCAATCTCACATTGTCTCACGCATTAAATATTTGGAATGATTCTAAATTTAGTATATATGTATCTTATATATATCAATATTTTTTCTCTAAATTTAATGTGTTATTACATTCTATATGTTTATTTCTCAAATTCCATATTTGAGAAATCTATTTCAATTGTGATATGAGACAGAACATTGAAACTCATATCTTTCCATGAGTAATGTTTATATTTATGATAAATAATTTATTTCATTTTGTGTAAACTAAAAATAATGTACATTTTTTTATGGGTGATCCTAGAAAATACTCAATATCATTGGGTAATGTTTTTATCTCATAAAACCATATGTATGTGATTAGGGAGTAAACCAAGTCAAAAATGGAACTATGGACACCATGTGATGTTGTAATAGAAATTATACATGATATATACTTATATCATGTTTTGTGTAGATATGACATTTAATATATTTTCAATATCATATGAAACCATTTTTTTTATGTTATAATCTTATATAAATATTGGGTCGTTTAAATCACCAATTTTTCAATGTATTTTTTTGGTTATCCCATGAAATTTTAGGTTCATAAAAGGTTTTAAGATCACATTATGGAGATTATTATATGGTTTTTTATATTCACCAAATCATTTTAACTACCTATTTTTATAGTGGAACAAGGCCTTCTGATATTTTTTTTGTATTTAACAGATATTTACGTTAAAAATCATTTAATAATAAGTTAAAAATGTATTCGATTTCAATAGATGGTATCATAAGAAATTATTATCAGTTTTTTGGGATTAGGAATAAAATACATTTGAGAGAAACCAAGTGATAATACAATGTATAAAAAATATATTAGATTAATTTTGATGTATATAAGGAGATGTTTCTATGAAATTAAATACAAATATAGATATTGTAAGTGGATGTTGTTATGTAATAGTTATGAATAAGGGGTAATAACACTGAGAATGGTGTGTTATAAATAACTCAGTTGTTATACCCAGTGAAAAACAAATAAATTTTGATCCAAACCTGGTTTGACACTCCCTAAGAATAATCGTTCAAAATTCATATACACGTTGAAAAATATTATGAAGGAATTTAGAAAACATATAATTTTATAAAAAGTATGGAAATTTTCACGGAAACCAATATTGAAACATAGAGACTCATGTTCTAAGATATTCTTATCATTTTTAATTTATTCCATATATGTTCATAATGTTCTCATTTGAATGTTAATTTTTCACTATAATATCATATATTTTTATTCTTTTTTAGTGAATGGAATAAAATAGGATAAACCTTACAAAAAACCAACATGACATGAAATGTGATGATTTTCATAATTTTATACCTATCAATATGGGAAATGAGAGATGAGAACATCATAGAATTAATGGCATAGCTTACTAGTTCTATGAATAATATCATAGGTCATAGGGATACTACTCCTTATCCAAAGAATATATAAGGTAATAAAAATTATTTTATGTAGAGAAGGTCTGCTGCCTTTTGTATAAACTTAGATCCTCTCAATATGTAACATTGTATTAAAACCATTGAGAATAAATTCAATTTCATCCAATTTTTAGAGTATTATAAAGTTGTGATAGTCATTTATCACATAGAGTGGAAATATTAGTATTGGTGTACGATAATATTTAATAATAAATCTCAATATAAAATTTATTCCATTCAAGGGGTTGAAATCATTAAATTATTTTTCCATAAATAATTTCCCCAAATGAACTATATTAAGATAGAGAGAGAGTTACTCAAACTGAACAATAGGAAGATTAATCTATTTTTGTGTGAGAGATAAAGATTCCAATGATTTCATGATACAACTATTGATTCATCATCAATTTTTAATGAATGGTGAAAGTCCACATTATTTTATTAATAATAATTTTATAAAAAATATTTAGAGATTTGAAAATTTTATTACTACAAAGATATTTTCGTGTTTCCTTGATTATGACATTGAGATTAGTTGATCATTGTGGTCTCATATACTTGGAGATATAAATAATAGAATATAGTTTTATATAAGACGAAAAATAGTAAAATATCATGGAGAAAGTAAAATCCAATACCACATGTATCACAAGTGTGGGAAAATGAATCCTAGAAACTACCTGAAAGAAACCATGATATTATTCAATTGTGGAAATGTGTGGAATTAGGTTTATCAATATCTAGGAGTGATTATGAAACTAATTACTTATTTGGATGAAAATTGTTTTCTAGATTTACACTTACCACATAGTGCTTCAACAAAAATGAACATTGGTATTACTCAAGTAAATGAACTAAGAAAAGGGTTTATCAATTTTATAAATGATAACATCCTATATGGCCTATAAAAAAGGTATGGTACATTATATCAATAATACTATTGTGGATCCTAATAATGATGTAGGTCCAAGTATGCGTGTTATTAATTCATGAATAGAAAATATTCCTTTTGATTTTCAATATACACATTTATTCATATAATGTAATTTTAGTAAAAATATTCAATAATTAACTCAGATTATTTGTGTTGTGATATATATGAGTATAGATAACAAAGAAATAGTTTCATCCTATTTATATAACTCCTCCCTTGTCAATGTTTTTTAATCTAGTCTTCATAAAAATCACTTCTTATATCCTTTAATGAAGATTGATTCTATATTAGTCTTGGATTAGTTATCCTTATATATAGCCAACAAAAACTATCATGTGAGGGAGATAACACTTACAATCTAATGAAATCATTTGATTCTATACAAATGTGAGGATGTGGATGAATCTCTACAAGAATAGTTTTCTCATAATAGTTATTATTTCCTTATGAAAAAATATATCATTCTTTAATGATTGTAATAAATGAGATAAACAGTTTATGAAGTAAATCCCACGATAGGGGATTATAAATAATTATTATATGAATTGTTTCATTTTCCTCCTCTTGGCTAAGAGGTTGAGTACATAATAAATGTTTTACCAAGACATATTCCCATATATAATACTCCATACAAAATGTCTACTATTGAGTAAGAATAACTACAAATAAGTAACAAGAGAATCTATAAATGTGTTTTATTTAAGAGAGTGATTCAATTTGGTGTGTGTCATACCTCTTTACCATGAATAATGATTGGTTAATTAGACACATTATTTAGTAACATGAACTCATGAAAATAATTATAAATAACATTTATCACCTACAATGGACACAAATCTTGTTCAATCAACTACATGGGCCCCAATATTGCTCTAAGGTGGAAATTAAATAAAGGTATCACTAATTAATGGTGAATAATGATGATATTACCCAAAAATATTTTTGAATAAGTTATGGAAACTATGATTTCATATTGATTCACATTATACAAACTTATTACCCAGTAATTTTTATGTAAATAAGGAATAGAGTCTATAGATAATACCTTGAAATATTTTTGGTGTTTATAATATGATATTATAATATACAAGAAATAAAATTAGGATCATGAGAATCATATTAATAATATTATAAATAATTTTTAAAATGAAAATATATGCTAAAATTAATGTAAAAGTGATATCTAGATGGAGAATTTATGTCTCTTGTGGAATGTTGTCACTAACTATATAATATCTATAGACCCTTGTAAGAGAAATAAAAATTAATGACTAGTCTAGACCGACATCAATAATATTGACATATAGTATTCTTAGAGTAGGTGGGAATTACTAATGATTAGTGATAAACAAATATTCATTTCAAAATTCTGTAACTAAACTAGAAATAGATTTTGTAATGATTTAAGAACTGGTGAATGTGAATAAAGCATTGGAAAACTGAAAAATAGGCTTTCCACTATAGTAGTCCTCATGATTACCACATAAGGGTAACTTTTTATGGTTCAAAATTGTGATTAAAAATGGATTGATATTTATAGTGACAGAGATTAATGGTACAATAGAAAATGTCTCGATGTAATTTAATATTTATAATCATAAATATCAATCATAGGTTCTGGAGTTGGATATAGGAATTTTCAAATTTGAAATTTAGTGACATTATATTTCTGGGGAAAAGTGAAATATATATATATATATATATATATATATATATATTAAGATTATAGTCTATTTATTCACATTGAATGAGTCTTAATATGATAAATTTAATATGGGAATAGATTATCAATGACAATGAATACGAAATCTACTAGTATCAAGGGAATGATAATATATTTGAATATATACTAAGTTAATTTGATATAAAAACCATATCACTAATTATAATTGAGCTGTATCCAATATTATTATTGATACAATGTACGTAAATGAGTATTTTTAAAAGTGGTATTTCATAATTATTTTCACAAAATATTTCTCAACCTTCCCTTTTTTAAAGATAATGGATACTCAATGAGATGATGGGGATATTCAAGAGAAGGTGGAATCTAAATGAATGTGAGGTTTTCTGAGTTCTAAATTGATAAATATTGTATTGTAATATTTGTTGCATGAATATGTGTATCATCTTATATAGACACAGATATGGAGTTATTTATTGATTCACTTACAATTACTTTCTCTATCCAGCCAAGCATTATAGGGATGTTTTGAAATCACATAGATAAGTCTTTCTTGGATAATATGAAGAAAGAGATAATTAAATATACAATAAAAATAATGTCACATAACGAAGTGACTGATAAACAGAAAACAACCAACAGGATGATGAAAACATTATTCATACCTACATAAACATTGGAGAACAAACCTTGGATTGTTCCACTGGTCTTCCGATGACACAATATAAAAAAATATCTATGGTTTTTATAGATTTTTTACATAGTATTATCACATCATTGCAATTTAATAGGATATATAACTAAATATGATTTATAGGTTACAAATAAATTAATTATTGAGGATACATATATCATTATTATCAGTAATATTTGACCGAGATCTAAGATTTATGTCCAGGTTCTAGGAATTGTTTCTAAATGAACTAAAAACTATGTTGAACATACATATATATTGTCACCCCTAAACTAATATCCAAACACATGAAGAAATGTTGAGAATATTCTCAATATAATTAAAAGGAAAACACGAGTAGTATATTATTCTGGTCAAGTTATCATACATTTATATTTTCTACATAAGTATCTAAATATATCACCATGAGTCCCAATATGGGAAGTATTATTTATAACATATTTTCTGGAATGATAAGGGTAAATGTATTATTTTTGGACCTAGAATATCTATAGAGGTGGTAGAAAATTACAATGTTATTCATCCGATCATTAGTTCTATATAGAGTCGACATAAGATCTATGTTAACAATATTAAATGAGACCTATAGATAGATGCTAGAGATAAAGTGCTTCACAACATATCTTCATTAATGAGATTCATGATATTTGGGATGAATAGTAAGCTATGTCCATGGTAAATCATACAAATTTAGATTCCTGATTACATCAGATATATGGCCTATCCACTATCCCTCCAACATTCCCTTTCTTAATTATACAACATATTTTATGTATCCCTTTTACCTAAGTATATACATGATCACTCATGTGTATTAAATTCATAAGTTGTATAACAATAATATGATCACTCCTATATAGATAAGTAGTTAATGATCTATGACCAAAGAGGTAATGTTCTTAAAAAAAGTAATTCACCTACTTAATATACTATTGTGAAAACATAAATATCAAGAGGGAACATTGGAACTAGAGGATGACATGACGTAGAAGTTTCATCTCTGGTGTTTAGATTAGTATGTAATACTAAATTTCTACGGCGAAACTTTTTGATGGGGGGGAATGTATAAAATTATGTTTTTAAGAGGAAAAAACATGTTCCTTGGTATATTTGACACCCAACATTGAGAAAAAAATGAACAATGCTATATTATTATTTATATTTGAATGTTATAACATAGTAGTAAATCTGGTTGGCATAAATAATATTTTGTTTATTATGAAATATATATAAATTTACTACTCAATATAAATATTTATATTATTTTATAGTAAATAATCACATATTTTTTTTATAAACATCATTTTATTCATCCAAAAATTATATTTTTATGAAAAATGATTTTAATTTATTTTTGTTAGAAAATATTATCTATTTTTTGTAATTTTTTTATAAATTTTTTATAAAATTGAAATTATTTCTAAAAATATCATATCAAAATATTCTGATGATGAGATTTTACAATTTTCTGAAAAAGTATGAGATTTCAATGGATAGTGAAAACAATATTTTTTATAAATTCATATTCATTTTAAATATTTTAAAAGTAACATTATATTTTTATCATATTTAAAATTTCATTAGTTCTATTTATATATAAATAATACAATTATAGATTACATAAATAATTTTTTATCTTAATAATTCCTAAATAACATGTATAATTGAATGGTATTTTTTATGTCAAATCTATATTCTGATTTTTTTTGTATTATTAATATCTAATTTATACCACATTAAATAATTGAATCCTAAAAATGGTTTCCCTATTTTGAATTAATTTATGAAATTGGTCCCTTATATTGTTAGTCATTTTTATGGTTACCAAAGTACATTATTGTCTCCACAGTACGTGTAAATCATGTAATTATGGTTACAAAAAATATGATAATGATATAAAAATTACCCATACACTCGAAATAATCCTATTTGAGGAGTTTTTTCAGACTAATCCATCCATTTTTAAAATTTGTGGCATATTAGTGCCATATATATTTGATTATGAAATTTACATTATATTATGTAATGAAAATATTAAAATTTCAATCTCTTTGTTTTTATATAGGTATTTTTTTAATTTTAAAAAAATAGGATATGCAATATTATAAAAAATTATAAGAAATATTTTTTTATATTTTTTTATTTTAGAAATTTATTTCTCATATTTTTTGATCAAAAATTTACCTTAAATTATTATGCAAAAGAGATACGATATTTATTTAATTACTAATAAAATAAAATAATTCATTTTAGGAATAGTATAACAAATACTATTTAAATGAATTATTGTATTGTATAAATTTTCAAGAAAAATATTTTAATTTTTTTGTTAAAAATTTATATTATATTATATTTTATTCCATGTTGTTTGAAATTTAAATTAAATAAATATATTAAAAAATAAAAATGAAGGTATTTTGTATTAGAAAATTACTAAATGATTTAAAATTACAACAAATCCAATAATCATCTATTTTATTTTTATATAGTTGAAAATATAATATATGGTTCATTTGTGAGAAAATTATAATTTTATTATAACTGTCCTGAGCCCAAAATTGTAAAAATATTATATTCAGAGTAATTTCCAAAAATATGTTATCATGTGACAAAATAATGTGATAAGTGTCAAAGAATAATTTTAATTTATTCAAATTTTATTTCATCATAATATTTTGGAAAATTATCAACCAATATTAAAATTATACCGGTTTTTATACCTTTTCTAATGAGAAATAATTTATAATTATTTAATATTTTAATTAATTCATGGAGTACCCCTTTCCCCCACTTATAGAAGGTAGATTATATACTCTTGTATTCAAAAATAAATTTTTTTTAGATCCACCAATTCATAAAAAATACCTTGAAAACAAAACTCCCGTCATTATATATGTATTTCATTGGGATGAATACTAATTGTTGATGGTTTTTGTGGTAATGAAATTGAATTTATCTGTGTAAGAGGTGTAGTATTTAAATTAATGATTTAATTTTATTTCTTTATTTAAATCCTAAATATATTATTTAAGAAATATTAAATATAAAAAACAAGTATATTACAAATAATGTATTTCTATTATGTTAATTTCCTCACATATATTCATCTACTTAACTATAAAAAAGAAAAAAAAATTATTTTATAGTATGAAGAACTACCACCTCACGAGATGATTTATAACATTTCTCAACACCACCTCTCATGGATAATTATAATGTTGTATATAATAAATTAAAATTTTATTTATGAAATTATTATAATTTTAATTTTAATTATTATATACCGTCATTTACTTCCACATATTGAAAATGGATGGAATATTTATGCATACATAAGACCAACCATCTCCATGAATGATGTAATTCATTTTTTATCTATACCTTTTATTGATAACTATAGATAAAAAAATATTTATTTTTATTTATTTTTTATATAAGATATTAATATCATGTTTAAAAATATTAATATGGTGGAACTATGATCAATGTAAAAATAATGATATTTCCACACCAAAAAATGCATGAAAAACTAAGAACTTATCACCATGAACAATGATTTTATTAATTAATTGTAAACGAACTAGTGGTAAGATGATATAGGTAAATCATACGTTCTATGATATATATTATTACAATATTATAATACATTTATAATACATATATATTTATTATATATTAGTTTCTCATGTTTATGAATAAATAAGTGTCTTATGGTAAGTGGTGACATAGAACCACACATTCTTGATTAGTTTATGATTGTTCTCTCCCTAACACACATTATCTCTCATTAAAATTGTTATTTATTTATATATTGTGTATATATGTCTCTAAAATTTTTATTTAACATGTTATCTAATCATTATACTTGGTAATACATGACATATATTCATTTATAACATGTTTTCTTCAGAAAAAATCCTTAAATTATAATTTTATAAAAGATAATGAAACCCATTTTTTACTTGGTTAATACATATGTTTTTTATGACTAATTTACTTTCTTATTATATGTAATAATGTAAATTTTATGTTAGGTGTTCACATATTTCACTCTAATTTATTTTTCATTGTTTTTCCCATTATATGATATGTATGGGTTTTGGGAGTAATCCTAATCCATGATGGGACTCTGTCCACCATTTGATGTTGCCTTGAAATTTAGCCTCAGTTTAATCTTATGTCATGTTTTAAGATTCTAAAACATTATCATGGTTTATATGATCGTTAGATATCATATTATCTATATTATTGTCCTATGTTATTTATTATGAGTTTCATCTTTAATGATATCACATTAAACATTTTTCTCACATGTTATATGTACTTATAATTATTACTCCATTTATAGGACTTTTATCTCACAATATGTTGTCTATGTATTCCCCTAGTTATCCCATGTTGTTTTCAGAGATCAAATTTATTTACGAGTTCATTTTGTATACTAAACTAATGAAATTATATTTTTATTATGATATTTTATGTTCACAGTCTTCCAGATACTCTAGGAATTTTGATCCTTATTTTGTAATTAATGCTTATATGTGTTAATAATCATGTAATAAAATTTATAAAACTTCTTGGGGTGATATATTATTTGAGTACATCAAAAACACATCGTCAAGGACTCTTTCCAAGATAGTATAAACAATAGTGTAAGAATACACCAAATAACTAAAAATTAGTTTTATAATGATATTGAATGATACATATAGAGATTTATAAATCTAGGTACCACAAATTAAATAATATTTATATAACATTCATCATATCAATAAAAATAAAAACAAGATAAACATGCATTAATAATTAAAATTTAATTGAATTAGAAAGACTTAAATATATAATGTTAACACATTAGCCAGTTAAAACGATCATTATAAATCAAAATAAATATGGTATATTGTATAATTATTATATATCCACAATAAAGAAAAATACTCTTGAAATTTATTTGCAAAGACATAAATAAATATATATGATCATTGATTAATTTATTAAGTAAAATAACCATAAAGTTTTGAAATAAATCATATATAATTTAATTTTCTAAAAATTATAAAGAAAATTAATTTTTTTATAATTCATAAAAAATTTTCAAAGTATTATTTCAACTTACTAATGGTCATAGAATTATAAAAATATGTTTATGGGGTGTATATTGAAACAATTTTTTTTTCACTCCTTCATTAAAGAGTTCCTAGTTAAAAATCAACATAAATATTTATTTTTATCCATTTTTAAAAAGTAAATAACAATTAATAAACACATCAATCAATATTTTGTTAATAGTAAATAAATATTGAAAAAAATAATGAAATTATGGACATGAACTAAAAATATTTTTAACTCAATTGGAAAAAAGATGGTTTTTTATTTAAAATATTCTTATGAAAATTTATGAAATTAGATATTGAAATAATATTAAAACATGTAATTTACATAAATAAACATATTATATGAGACACTATAATGTTTACTATAAAAACATTAAATTAATACACAAAATGAACACAAATATAAAAAATCTTGAATCATGATGATATTTGGAAATTAACAATAAACATATTATAAAATTTATGCATAAGTGATTGTAACATCATATAACATAAATATAAATGTATTATAAATACATAATATATATATATATAATATTATTCTATCATATATGATCCAATTATTATAAAAATTCATATTAATTAATAATTATTAATTAAAATCAATGTTTATGCATGTTAACTATTTTTTTCTTGTATGATTTGGATTGGTAATCTTGATCCTTGAATCATGATATTTCTTCCATCATCTCCTTGATTTTTATAAGGATATAAATATCATATATATTAATTATATATATATAATAATTAAATAATGTAATATGTGAAAAATGAATCACATCTCATCATATAGGTGGTTTTCTATACCAAAACATAAGTGACATTAAGAATTATTTTATCCTAGGGAAGGGTGTGAATTTATATGAAAAATTATATTTATAGAATAATAAATATGTCATTGATATATTATATATTAACTAATTCCATACATAAAACCATTAATTTGAATTGTTGATGAAGAACCAACTATATCACTATGTGGTTATGATAGGTCGTGCATACACATGTCTTATGGTTCAATTTTAAACGACTGTAATAGAATGAATATAAATTAAAGAATATATTTATCTGTTCATAATTTTTTTATTAATAAATTATTTATACGTTAAATCTATTAGCATTCAAATCCTTTGATGGTGGTGATGAGAAATGAAAAAAATTATTTCATGATGTGGTAATACACACGTACAAACAAATAATAGTTTCATTTTACATATGATGGAAATGGATATTGTTAAGATTATTAGGTTAACACAATAAGTTCATAGTTTATGATAGTTAAAAAAATTAATTGTATTGTAATTTTAGGTTATAATTTAGGAATATAGAATAAGAACTGAAATGCAAATGTTTAGTAAATGGTGATTAACTCCTATTTGTAATTCTAATTTCACAAACACATAAGGACTCTCTGGATGGAAAATTAGTGATAAAAAGAACAATATGATATTGGTTGGGATTTTGGGGGACCATTTGGGAAATAACTGGGAGATCTAAATTTTACATTATGATTGAGGAAGAAAGAAATGGTTTTTATTTTAATATATAAATTTTAAATTCACTAATACCGTATGTTTTTCTAAAAGAAATTCGGACCACTGTAACTATGAAATAGTATATTACATTTTATATTTTTAAAATCATAACATTATACTTCTACTACTTGTGTAACAACTATGTGAGTGTTTCATTTGAATTTTAGTTAATTAACGAATCACTAAAAATGAAAAATCCTTTTACATTATAAAAAAAATTTCACATTAAAAAACCATTTATAACCATTCAATAATTGAGTCATTCCTTGAGAAATGATATAATATATATTAAAATCAATGAAGTTGAATTTTGGAGTCATTCATAACATTAAATAATATAAATGATTTTTTTAAAAAAATATCATAAATACTGTATATTTATAAGTATATGAAGGTTTTCTTTAATTAAAATGTCTAGAAATATTATAAATCATAGGATGTGGTGTTTTTAATTAATTTTCAAAATATTTTAAACTATATTTACAATGGTTATACATTTTTCTGTGGAACTATTCATTTTAACAAAAAAAAATGTTAACCTATGTTCCCAGTTTGAGAATACTAATTAAAAATATGTAATAAATTTTTTAGTATTAATTTTATATATATGGAATCAATAAATTCACAAATAAATACATAAAATTCACTAGAAATCATTTTTCAGAAAAAATTTGTTATAATCATAAAAATTGACTTATATAAAAATAAAATATGATGTTGATTATTTTGGGATTAATTTGATATAAATTAAGTAATGGTAAATTATATTAATTTAAAAAAGAATAAAAAATATAATTGGACGTATAAATTAACTAATTAAATGAAATTTAATGACCCTTTTGCAAAATATAGATATTTTCATCAATTCAATTAAAAATAAATAATTTTAGAAATATCTAAAATATCCACCAAAAGGTATATATTTATATAATGAGATAAAAAATAATATAATTTTTATAAAATTTAATATATTTAATTTATAAATTTATTTCTATCTAAAATAAAAAACACAATCACTTTTTATAAAGAACATCTTTTTAGATCATAAATTGAAATAATCTATTTCAAAAATTATAATTATATTGGTGGTGATGAATTATATTATTTCTAATTTGCTAATTGTTTTTTAAAATTAAATTTTAATATACATCATATCTACAATAATATATATATATATATATGTGTGTGTGTGTGTGTGTGTGTGATTGTTATCTGTGAAATGGCCATATATATAACAATCATATTGCATTTCTATATATATACTTACATGATACACATTATTTTATTCATTTATCTCTCCCTCATCATTTATATTAAATTCATAATTTTTTTCATATTTTTCATAGTATAAACATTGTTTAAAATATTAAATGTGAATCATCAGGTTAATGAGTTTATATTTTAGGTATTTTTAAATATTCATTCATTTTATCCATATGTACTTTTATTGATGTTATATTTTATTGAATCCTAATATCGTATTAGTGATTATATTTTATTCTAATATTTTATATAAATAATGGAATCAACATCAGTCACGGTTTCAGGATTCATTTTCATCACGATATCAATGATAATATTAATTTAAATAAGACACAAATATTGAAATATTAGGGTATTATATTCTCCCAGCATTAAAAATATTTCCACCAAGGAATTTTATTTTTTTCAACACAATGAATATATCATAGTAATATATTGGATTATATATTTTATAATTAACATTATAATTTCACTCTATATTATGAAATGTATTATTTTCAATAATAATTTAGCTTAATAAAACCAGTACTTGAAGATGTGTCTGGATAGAGTACCATGAGACATGAGTATTATATTCTATATAAGGATGGATAATAATGATAAATTAAGGTAAAATTAAGATATAAATTTTATGTGAATATACATACCATATTAATTTTTACTACATAATTTTACCTTCATACTTAATTTATGAATCTATGAATTTTTACCCCAATATCTTATCCAAGTGCATGAAATAAACATTCATGGCGAATTGTTTATACCTAATGTTGTAATTTTATCATTTATTAGACTAAAATCTCAAATAAATGATGAAAATTTAATGCATACATCTAAAAGTAAAATGGTTATCATAATAAAAATTAAAAACTATTAATAACATCCCTTTATATGATGAAATATTACATTAATCTCTGAATCATCATAAATAACACCCAATGTTCAACATAAATCTCTCCCTAAGTAATTATCCTTAAAATTCTTACAAAATATTCTTTACTGGGTTGAAAACCTTAGAATTAGAAATATTTTATTCATATTTTAATATAAGATTATTTTAAATGAAAACATAATAAATATTAATCATTCATAAAGTCAAAAACTATAAATTAATATCTATTATCATATAATATTCAAAATAATCTAATTTTTCCATTAATAAACTAAATCAATCTATTTCCAAAATAAAATAAAATATAATTAAAAATATAACTGATCATTAATTTACCAATGAAATTTCCTTGAATGAAAAATATTTTTACATTTCACTAAACCATATAATGTTTTTAAAATAGCGAATTCGTAAAAAAAATACATTAATCACTAAGTCAAAAAATCAATTTTTAATCTCAAGGTTATCTATAAGGTAAACATAATTTCAAAAAATATGATACACAATTTTTCACAAATAACCATATTAACAACAACTATTACATTAAACCTTACTCTTATAAGTACCCATCAACTTATGAACAAATGATATAAATTCATTATTCCTTAAAAAAAATTTAAAACAAAATACATATGAAAGGATTTTAATCTAAAAAATCAATCTAAAAATAACATTATTCTTCTTAAATCATAATGTCTAGTATGACATTAACATTATGATTAAAATTTGATTATCCATCGATGAATCATTAGGTTAATAATATATCAATATAGAATATCATAGGTTTCTATAGATTATTTATCTCATTCATCAAACAAGGTCATAATTAATGTTTCATTTAATCCATGAATTTCCCTTGAGAGTGTCTATCCAACAGAAAAATCGTTGGTCCACTCATCGTGAACTAGTGATAATCTTTTAAATACCCAATACAACCCATGTAAACCTATTTCATCTTACTGAATATACAAAATTAATTAATATAATTATAAATATCTATAAAGGGATGATTTTTTTAAAAAAACACATAATATATACTTTAATAGAGGTCTATTAAATTTCCCAATATATATACTTATACCTAAAATTTAGTATTGGGTTATTTTTTCTAATACAATTTTCCCAAAATATACTACTCGATGGTCCCACTAAATTTTCATTCATACTAACTATAGAAATATGAAAATAATACCCTGGAACCACTAGTTATCTATCTACATTAAAATAATAAACAAGAGATATCAACATGAATTCTTTTATAGGTTATCTGTATTAGGGGATTAGACACATACATAGTTTTCAAATTACATTTGAAAACATTAAATAAAAGTTAAATTAATATTGAGTAATATTTTATTTCATCAAGTATATCAAGATAATAAATTATAAAACCCATCATTGTATCCTAGGGAATGAAAATAATAATAAAAGGTGAGATATGATTCTTAATATGGTAATAAATACAACATAATCAACCACAAAATAAATAATGAATAAAAAAGAACAAGAGGTAAATAATAATTAATTATTTAATATAATTAATATTATAAAATTGTAACTTTTACCTAGATATTGTACTAATATAAATAATCAAATGTAAACCAATAAATTATTTTATAATGATAGAATAAAAAATTTATATAATAAATCATACTATCAAGGCCAGGTTCTAATACATCGTAAATTTAATGACAAGGCCTTTTCCCAAGAATGTATAAATAATTAGCTCAGTGTAAACAAATACTACTACTAGTATTCCTCATGATATTGATTAATAAATTGAAGGGATATATAATTCTAAGACCAAAAATTCATAAAATGACCTAAATAAATTTATAATATGAATAAATAATAAAAAATAATAAATGTTCCATAATAATAAATAAATGTTTGATTTAGAATATCTATTATAAAAAAATTAAATAGTTTCCACTATAAAAATGATCATAATACATCTATAGAAATTTGGTGGATGGAATCATTTGTGTAAGAACTTAATAAATCATATGTTTCATCAAAATATGTTGAAATATATAAATATAATTTTAAATGACCTCCAAAAAATATCATGATGAAAATAGAAGTTTAATATTGACGATTCCTATTTTAAATATAATAATATAAAAATTATTTTCAATAAATTTTATTTAATGAAACATGTATGCATCTATATGATTTCTCGATGTAATGAGATGTGAGGATGAAGAGAAAATACATCTATTTAGTATATATGAAAAAAAATATTATGTTCTAACCTTTTATAATATCATTCATGAAATGAAAATTATAACAATATTCCTTTTAAATTATTATATTAAAATTCTAAAAATTAAAACAATATTAAATAATATTTAAAACATTCTAAAAATTTTTTTAATGAAAATTTGGAAATATAAGGAAAATATTTCAATTTTAATACAAAAACAATTTCAATTTTCTTAAGAATCATTAATTAAATATTTTTGGTGTTTACTAAGAGTGAATGGAATAGAAATCAATTAGTTTTTATAAATAACTAAAAGTGAAGAAAATATATTTGGTTAATGAAAAAAAGGTCTGATAATTACACTGATGAAATCATAAATATTTAAAAACATGAATAAGGAGAAAATTTTCAAATAAAACCATACCTCGGGTTTGGGATGCTTCAAATGTGATTTCATCATCCTTAATAATAAATTTATATTTATTATAATTAAATATTAAATCTATATACATGATTACTATGTCATATTGGTTGAAATTAAAAACATTTAACAACAATTTATTTATAATTATTTATTAAAATTAGTATTTCCCTATTTTAACTATTTATTAGTTACTGTATCATTCAGCTATGTAGTTTATGTCCTTGTATAATGATATTTTTTTATAATCATACATGAAATGAAAACATGAAATATGAATCATGATTTTTCATTGAGGTGGTAGTCCACACATACATTAGATTGATGTATCATATTATTAACATGTGAATGGGTAATATGAAAAACGATATAATATCTATCATAAATAATAATTATTTAATAAAAATAATATATATTCATTATTTTCATCATTATAATGATCCAAATAATGTGGGGAAGAAAACTAATCTGCATCTCTACAAATAGACGACGTACATTACACTTAAACATACGATAATTCAATTTTTAATGATTGTAGTTTTATGAAGATATTTGATATATTATATATGATGAATAATAATAATTTCCTAAAAATCATATATATATATATATTAAATATATCACAATAACATTCTTTTAATTATTTTGATGAGAAACAAATACATTGATCCCCAAGGCAGTAGTATTTATATATGAGGAAATGTTTGTTTCTTTTCCCATTGGAAGAAAAAATAGATGAATAAGGTTATTAAATTAACATTATAAATTCTCAATACATTTTATACATAGATTATTTATTTTGGAATTTTTGGAAATAATTTTTGATGAAGAAGAATAATTAAAATGAAGGCACTCTGTTATGATGATTACCTCATCTTTCAATAACCCCCTTTCACTTATAACTAATGACATCTAAGATAGAATTTTGGTGAGCAACATACCACCTGGTTGTGGTAACTAATTTTCAGAAAATATTTTATTATACATTTTTTTAAATAAATGGTTCATTATGTGTGATCAAGTGAGTATGGGCTGTTTCCATATATTAGAGAGGAGTGGGACACCCTTGGAGTGACATTAATTATGAAATTAATGGATTTTTATTCATTTTAATGTTTTTTAAAATTGATATATTTAATATAGAGGATGATGAATACTGAAATATTCTCATCCAATGAAAATTTATATAATATTATGTAATTTTTTTTATAATTATCTCTTAGTATTAGCCCCTTCATTATCCTGTTGATTGCATCAATGATATAGAATTTGATTACATTCTAAGGTTTATGGATGTAATTATAAAAGGATAACTTTTTATTATTTGTAAAATGGTGGATATTTTATACAATAAACCATATATTGAGAGAAATATAATATTTTCACGAATTTTTTGTCATTGAAAAAAATTATTTGACACAAGAAACTATTAATTTAATTTTTTGTGAAATTAAAATAATAGGTTTTAGAAAATACTAAGACAATAATTTTGGTATATTATAATTTTTTAAGAATTAGTAACAAATTAAATTTATCTCTATGTATTAATAAATTTCTAAACATGTCTAAAAATTTTTAATTTGTTTGTTATTAAAATAATTTTTTGAATTTTTATATTTCATCTACAAACACTGTGTTAGATTTGAATTATAATTTATTGAAATTTTTTCATCAATAAATATTAATAATAAAATATCATCATAAAAAATAATATTAAAATATACCCAGTAATAATTTTTATGACTTTTTATCCTTAATAAAACATATTGGATATATGAAAATAAGAAAAGTGACATTTGAAATTTATAATTCACATAAAATAATAAAAAATATTTTATCAATGAAGGATAGAAACAATTTACCAATTTGAAAATATATAAAGGTTGTATTATAAATAATAAATCCAAAAAAAAGTGTTGGTTTAATTTTAAATCCCTTTAACATGATTTTTTACCATCATTAACAAAATATACCATTTACAATTGTGATAATTTTCTGAAGGATAATTTTTTTATTAAAAAAATTTGACATATTTGGAAAATCATGACCTCTTAGATCCAATTATGAATTAAATTTATTAAAGATTAAATATTTTTTAAGAAAAAGAAACTACTGTTAAATAAAATTCTTAAATCAAAACAAATTGTATTTTCTTGGAAAATGTGTTTTTAATATTAATATAGATCTAATGGAAAAATGAAATTTAATATATATTATTCTTTTTTTAGATTATTCAAGATTAAATTAGAATTATATTAATTTATTAAAATTTTAAAAATATAATTGGAGTTATAAAAATCTTGATTTAATTTACTAAAATTTCAGTTTAGGAAAAAAGCTATTTTATCACCATTCATTCAAAAATCAAACATTTTAGAAAACCCCAAAAAATAAAAAATAGATAATTTTGACTTGATAAATCCAAAATATGAAATATTGTTTTTATAAATTTCAATTTAAGTAATCTAGATAATAATTTTTTTAACGATTGGTAAAACATTTCTTTGAAAAAAAATGTGCTTTTAGTACATCATACATAATCTATATCAACAATTACTAATTATATGAGGGTTGTAAGTTAATTTTTTTGTATTTGATTATATAATTATATACCAATTAGAAATAAGTATATGTAAAAATATATATCTATATGGAAGGTATATATATACAGACTATTGGTCAGACAACCTTTCATATGTGGGACATATAACATTCCTAAATATTACTATACATACTTCAAAAAAATAAATCCATTTACCTCACTATAATACTATCTATTTTATTATTATTTCATTTATTGGTTTCAATAGTTTGCATTATGGTGAAAATATTCATTTAAAATCATAAGGACCATTATTTAAAATTATTTTAATTTATATATATATATGTATTTACTATACCTGCATATTTTATTTTATTGTTTCATATTACAATGACATAATCATTTATTATATTTTATTGTCACATTTTAACTCTTTAAAATCTGTATTGAATATATTATTTTTATCTTCTTTTGTTATAATATTTCAAATATAATTTCATTTTATAGGAGAAATAAATATAAAATCATAGTATTGTAAAAAAAATGTATTGTCACATTCTTCCACACGTTATAAAATTATATCTCCCAATTTTATTTATTAATTTAATAGTTGAGGGTTTTATCTTATTTAAAACATTCTCAAAATTCCCATGTTTCTTCATCAATCATGTTTTTCTTCCATTAAAACCATTCATCAAAAATATATTTATTTTAAATTACTGTATCTCTTCCACCAAAACCATAAACTGGATTTTATTTATAAGAAAGGTTCTCTTCAATCTATACCTCTATAGGGTTAAAAAATGGGATATATTAGGTTTATATTTATGTAGGAGTAAAACATGAAGTAAAAGATTCACATGTGATAAAATATGATGTAATTAAACACACTAAGAAACCTGAATTACATAACCTAGAATTTCATATAATCTAATGAGACATATATATAATTTTATGTTTTTTCTAAAACAGAAAACACATTTCGGAATGTCCATTCGAATGATAATAAAATATTGTATGTAAATTTAACATGGTACCAAATTTATTCTAAATTTATTTCCTATATTTATTCTATTTTTGTATCATGAACTCATAAAATATTGGGTGGTACTCTTTATAATCTAACTATCTATTTATGATAATTACTAGAATGTTGGTCTAATTTCATAATATCTCAAATAATAATTAAAACCCTTGATTTACCAAATGAACAATAGTTACCCAAATAACATTATTTAATCAATATTTCAATGGTAATAATACTAAAAATTAAATGAATATATCTTCCTTTTCCAATTCACGATTTATTAATGGATGAATTATCACATTCAGTAGCAATTTCACATCATTAACTTATAAAAAATTAAACCATTTCATCATAAAATATTTAATATATTTCATCATTCCACCAACCATTGAAATATTTAAAGGTATTTTTATATATTTTTACTATTAGTATGGAAAAAATATAGTGTTTTATGATCTTAAATATATAATTCCTTCATCAATAGGGAGTCACATGGCACACACAACCTCTATACATATATTATAACACCTTCATTATCATTATTAAATTTAAAAATATTACCATTCTATACAAATTAATTCATTTCATGAAAATAGTGACCTGACTTTTGTGTATCATTACTTTTCATTTTGAGAATTATGACTTCACTACCACCTAAACTAAAATAGAGTAAGTTACTACATGATCAATTTTTCGGGAATAATTCTTTAAATCATCAACTAAATGATACTGTTAAAAATTTATCTTATTAAATGATACATAATGTTTAAAAAAATAATTATCTTCCATTTTTATAATCCTTGTTTTTAATAAATAATTAAATAATAATAAATATATTGTTTTTATTCTCATCTATGTGTTATATTTATTTATATTTCTAGGAATATATAAATAAAAAATTTATTGTTTTTATATATTCCATATTTTACCCCATATAAAAAATCCTGCTAATCATTTAAGGTAATCACTATTTTATACAGATCATTATCATGCGTATCAAAATTATTCTCATGGTGTTATAATGTTGTGATGAATATAAAATTATTTGATCATCCTTTAGTAAAACACAACCAAGACCATGTAGAAAATAATAACTATAAAAATAAAAGTAAATATTTAAATGTGGCAGGTATAAAACATGATAATTACAAAATATTCATTTCAAATCCAAGTAACATTCAATAAATCCCATTATCTACACAAATTTGTTTCCATTTCTAATTGAAATATATTTTTCTATAGATATCCACGAAGTAGTTATAACAAACCACCCATTGTATCAGGCTAATCAAAGGCAACATCATCATATATTGATGTTTGTAGTCCATATCCAATCTTCCACTACGTTAGATTACATATTATCAATGGTATTCTATCATCAGAAATAAAATTCCAATGGAAGGAAACATGTAGTAAAAAATTCAAATTTTCTATATTTTACATAAAAAATCTTTTCATTTATAATTTATAAGACAATAATTATGTATTTATCATGTTCCTTATATCATTAACAATTACCCATAATCAAAAAATGGAAACCACATAAATTTATCCAATTAAATATCAAAATGTTTTTAAATAATATACATAAATATAATAGTTTCATTTTTAATGTCGAAGGAATAATCTAAAGATCATAATTCCCATACCTAGTATCAAATTTCCTCTAAAAAATTACATCAACCATAACCTTTAGTTTGTGATACCATGACCTAAGATAAATCATTGAGAAATACTATGCAACATTTAGCTTATGAAACATGCCATCAATATGAGGAAATGGATATATGTTCTAAATATTAATTTTATTAAGATCTCTATAATTAATGAAACATATCATGAAACCAAATATTTAATTTCATAGAATAATAACAATTTATGGTGAATTTTTAGGGAACATAAAACCCTTATCATTAGACTCTTTTTTATTTTTTTCACTTGTAAATTATCTACTGAAGAATTTTGATAAATTGGTTTTGATATTTTCATAGCATCAGAAACTAATTCAACAAAAAATTCAACATATATTTTAGGGATAATACTTGGAAAACCACCATGTAATAAACCCATATATCCATTAACCACTTCAACATAAATAATTTGAATATATTATTTCATTTTAAAAATATTTTGAAAACTTTTTCACTTACAAGGTTCTTCAGTTTCACTAGTTCATGATATATTATCAATGGAATGAATTATTTTATTTATATATATATAAGTATCATTTAAAAAAATATAATTTTACCTTCTAAAAATATTATCTTAATAAAATGTAATAAGATCCATACCAAAAATAAAATCAAATAGTACAATGTGTATAAAAATATTCTTAGTAGGAAAACCAATTAAAAATATGATAAATGGATAATTTCTATAAATTCATATTGCAATTATAAATCCAAAAGATGTTCTTACTATGTGTGATAACATGATTCAATTTCATAGTATTTCCATTTTACATATAAATTTATTAAATATAAAATAATCTGTTGATCCAAACTAAAAGAAATGGTATATTATGAATAATCATGTTCATGTTGCCACTTTTTCTGAAGGTATAACATTTATAGTATTTGTAATAAAATTCATTTCAACACATTTATATTTATGATCATAATGATTCTACAATTGACTAACAAACATAGTAAACATGTTAATAGAATTTTTATAATCATCACAAATAAAAAAATCTTAATACACGTCAATTAATTATTTTTTCATTACTTGTCGGTTCCGAACACTTTTCATTGCAATCAAATGAATAATGAATGAACTAAAAAAACATAGTAACTCATTGAATATCATATCAGTTATTCATTAATATTTATTTTCCAACATTTTTATCATTTTATATGAATAAATATATATTTCATTATTAAATTATTCTCTAGTTATTTCCAACTTGACTACATTTTACACTGGTTTTCATAATGTACATATGTTTTGAAAAAAAAAATATAAAAAATCACAATACGATGAACAAAGTCATCCAAATTTTTAATTTCATGATGGCCCAATACTCATTATAAAAATAGTTTTTGGCCTTTAAAAAGTTTTCACCTTTTCGTTCATGGTCTAAAATAATTTTTTTGCATATCTAGATAGTCAATTAAAATTTAATTTGTATGAAATCCTTGATATTTTTTCTTTTTAACATAAACTTTGGAAAATTATTCATTATTCTATTATGAAGTAATTTTGAATAATAAATCTCATTTTAATGATATTTGAATAACAAAATCTCAATAGAAACAATATAGTCTTTATCTTGAATATTAAAAACAAAAAACAACCATTGATTAGATTCCCCATAAATACAATAAACAAAAACTATTAACTTTTTTCTAAATATCCCTTCACATAAAATATCCACTCTAATTAATGTATTCATTATTTTTATTTCACATGGTTTATTGAATCTTAAAATGAATGTTGGGTTTTTAGCAAATTCTCTACTACATACATGTTCTTGTATAGGGAGTTAAATCACACTCTTTCTTGTAGTACACTACTATTAACTGATATCAAATGAGTAAATATGGACATAAACAAAATATTTAAAACCATTCCATTTTTTGGACATTGATGGGCATTATCCTCTGAATGTATTACTAATTCACCTTAATTTTTTCCTCTATGGAAACTCATTTGTAGCATATATATATTATAAAAATAAACATGTAATTTTCGAATCAATTTATTATAATAATAAAATGATAAATTAGAGGCACTGTAATTTTTATTTTAACATTATCCTAACAACCAATGGTACCTATACCACTATATAATGCCAAATATAATGACCCATTACAAAATCAGCACATAATTAAATTACTTTCAGCATGGAATGTACTTTCATACATTTCTATATATTTTTGGTTTATCATTTTATAAAATTAGGTAATATATTACATAAATGTTTTACCATTCCAACCAATGCATATTTTTCCCAAATAAATCTATTTTTACATTTGACACATGCTTCATTATGGAAATGTTTTTTCATTTATGATGAGTTTCCATTGTATACATGCTAATATTTTTATAATTTATAAACAACCTCATATATTTACAAATAAATTTTAAATTGTCTGATGAGGAAACAAAATATGAAAACTAGATATATGAAAAATGGAATAAAATTACTTCAGTTAAGAAAAGAAATACCATTATATACATTTACCTTTTAATAATAAAAATTAGATCGCCTAAGTAAAATATTAAAAAATTTAAAATCAATAATTCCTAAAAGAAATATATTGAAACACATTCAATATAATATTAAAATACATAAGGGAATAATAATGAAAATGGTTACATATAAAAATAATCATATTAAAAATAATTGTACATTTCATCATTCCTTAGGTAATGAAATAATAATTATTCCATAAAACAATTTTTAATGAATAATATAGGTATTATGGGGCATCATATTTATACCATATGTTTTATCATGATACAAAATCATTAAAATAAATGAATAAAATTTAATTCCATAAGAGTAACTATCTCTGTGTACTCTATCATTTCCTCTATTGATGATTATATGATTACCCAATGCAATGGAGTTCTATATCATACCAACCCATGATCATTTGATATATCGATCTCACCCTTAATCATAAATAATTTTAATGTTTTATATCATGAAAAAATTGTATTTTTTTTACATTGTGATGGAAAAACCATTAAGAAACTTATTTTAGCGCACTATAAAAAAGCTTTAAATTTTCTCATAATCATAAGTATAAATATAATTTTTAAATTAATACTATTAAAAAATAAATATTACTAAAAGAGTAGGGAAATTATACTCTTTAAAAATCTATGTTATTTATTTTAGAATATTGAAAATGATTGATATAATGATAAAGAGATAAAGTCATGTAAATAAAAAGCATATTCCTTTGCAATTCGGTTAAAAGGTCAAGATGAATGGTTTATTAAATGTTAAAAAACATATTTTTAAACCATAAATAATAAATATTAAATATTAAAAAAATGAAAATTAAAATCATTAAAATCATAAATATGAAATTTCTATAAAAATATAACAAAATATCGATATGTATGGGAAATATTTTGAAATAAATAAAATAATTTTTTGTGGAAAATACCATACCATGAGTCCCTAATAATATCATAAAAATTATTTTTGTTATTTATTAAATAAAACATATTATAAAATGATTTGTAACATTAATTTCAAATAAATAAAATCCATTTAATGAGGGGTATAGTTTTATTTGTTTATTTAGAACATTAGAACATAATATTAGACATAAAAAGAATCTATATTTAAATTTTTTCATTGGTATCATAGCTCAAATAAATCCTATATAATTTTATAGGATATACAAGGAAAAATACATTAGAGAAATGTTGAGATTGAATTCCTAGTAAGGGTATAAGGATAGAAGTAATTTAGATCATGACAGTAAAGATTCATAATATGATATCTTAAAGGGGGTGGTCATATGACTGGAAATGTGGTATAAGGAAATAACATTATATATTAATGACATCTTTGAAAATTTAAGAAAAAAATATGATATGATATTATAAACATATCTAAATGGTCACTCTAAATAACATCATTATAATTTGAACATTATGAAATAGTGGATTGGGTTCACTCCATATTTCCAAAAACATACGATATAATGTTGGATTGTTGATTAGGTGCACAGGTCAATAAGTTATATATGATCACATCATATAAAAATAATTATCCAAAACATTATACTGTAATATAATTATGGGACCAACCATCACATAAATTAAAATTAAACACATTAAATCCGTTTAAATAAAATATTATAAATCATACATAAATCATTATCATGATCATATCCTTGAGAATGAAGATAGTTTTATAATTTGGATTGACGGAATAAATGAAGGATAAATCATAAGTATTTTTAATTTAATAAATAATATTTAAAATTAAAAATTTTTTATTATGAAAGTTTAATATTTCTTTATCATGAATTTAAAATGTAGAAAATTCATGATAATGTTCTAGTGGATGAATGGCTGAAAATAGACCACATTGTTGGTGCATTGTGAAATTTTAAACTAATATTTAACGAGAAAAAAATAACAAATTTTATTATATAAAAATCAAATTAAACCATGTGGGTAATCCTTAAAATAATTATATGTTATTATTTATTTGTGGTTTGAAACCATTCGATGATGGTGATTCATTACATGATAAATGAAATAGACATATTCACATATTTTAGGTTTTCGTAAAAGTTAGATATTTAAGGGATATAAAAAATCTAATGCTAGAAAAATTACTTATTTTTAACTAGTTATATATTTAATGAATATAAAATTCAAAAATTGAATAATTTCCTCAGATTAGTATTCCATAAATGTGAGAAAATATAGGGGAAGGTGTACTTCAAAGGTAATTACACTATTCAAAAAATACCATACCTCATATATACATTTTAACTATACTTAACTACTAGAATAAACAAAATGTGTTTATTAAATAATTACTTATTAACCATATTGAAAATTAATTTATATTCGAATGTCCTTTAACTATCATGGTGTATTTATTTATAATGTATTTTTCTTTCTTATAATGGTTACATTTATTTTCATAAAAAATTTATCTTCAACACCTAAGGTATTTTAACCATGGTCGATGGAACTGTAAATTTTTTTCATTATATAATTTAAAATTATATTTTGAAATAAATAATATTTATACAATTTTTTTTAAATCCATCCATAAAGGTTGGCGATGAAAAATATAAGTCATTTCACATAGAATCTATAGTCCACATGTATGCATGATTAAAATTTCTATATCACAAATAATTGGAGAGAATGATATAAAATTAATGATATGAAATTTTATATTATTTTTTATTGAATATATAAGTAATATTTACTAACCCTTTATATTCATTTTAACAACTATGTTTGTTAGTGATAAAAAATGTAAGATGCTAGTTTGTGGATGTGGAAGCCCATATAATGATTTAATGGTTTTTTTCTTACATTATGTTGATTAATATATAATAGTTGTTAAATTAATAAAATATAATGGGGTTATATAAATTATAGTTATTTAATTATATATTTTTTTGATATGAAAAATCATGAATATAAAAAATAAATAAAATCATGAAGGTAATACATACGTTGGAGACCTAAAAATCTCTTAAAGATATACTTATAATTTTAATATTTAAGATAATTTATTTAGATAAAGAGAATAATGGATAAAAAATACCAATAAGATAGGTTTTTGGGTAGTATTCCAAGGGTAAATAAAATGGTAAGTGTAATCATGATGGGATGGAAGTGATCCCCTTTTATATGAAAAGAGAGATGATATTTTAGAATAATTTTTAATCTCCCTTGATATCATTACATTATTATGTAGAAAAAAGCTTGTAAATTTAACACTAATTGATATTTAGGAGATAAATCGTTGGGAAATCTTTATCCCAAATATTATATATTTTTTAGTCATGTTTCATGTCCTTTTCCATAGGATTTTAAATTTTCCCTTTTTTATTTTACCATCTTTAAATACTTTTAAATATTTAATACATATTTAATTTAAAATTATAATGTTACACTAACTACAAAAATTTTATGTATTTTACATAACATTAAGCTATATTTATTCCTATTTAACTTATAAAACAATGAATTAGTCGTTCATATTAATGTATATAATATATAAAAATAGAATTTTTTGAAAAAGTATTTTTAAACATTTGGTGTTCTTTATACAATTTAACATTAATTATCAATCAAATAATGTGTATTATATTAATATTTATGTATAAATTCATTTTAGGAAAATAATTTAAATTTTAAATATTTGATTGGTGGAATTAAAATTACATGATATTAATAAAATAATTTAATAAAATAATATTTTTAAAAATATCAATGTAACTTAATTTAACCATTCTAATATTATCTTTCTTATAAAATATAGAAATTACCATCATAAATAATATGTTAATTTTTATCTCAAAATGGAAATTCATTTTTTATTTATTTTTATTTATTATTTTTAAAAGTGATACATTATAATTTTCAATATAATCATGTAATAATTTTTTTTGGGATCTATTAAATTAGTTTTAAAAATGAAAAAAATGTGTTTATAAAATCAAAAAAGCATTAAAAAACGATTTATATTATTTATTAAATGATTATTTTTAATATAAAAAGGTTATATTAAATTTTTAATTCATTCTCATATAATGAATGTTAATGTTTTTTAAAAATAATTATTTTTAAAATGTACCTAATAATGTATTATTTCAAATAAATAAATAAAAAATTAACGTTAAGATAATTTTGAAATAATTATTTGAAAAATATAGATTATTTTTTAATACTAATAGAACATAATTTATATATTTATTTTAAAAATAAAAAAAATTGATTATATATATATATATAATTTTATAAAAATATTAATTTCAAAAGAATTCTGTGTTATTTAAATTATTTCATACCGATACAAAATTTTTATGATTTTAATGTGTTATTTTATATATAATAATATATTTAATGTTTCAATTTAATTAATTTAATTTATTACTAAATACAAAATAAAATTGTGCATTGAAAATAAATATTACGTTTAATCTAAATATTCTTTTAAAAATAAAAATAATTACTTATCTATATTTAAAATTCTAATTTGACAAATCCATTGATATTGAAATTTTTATTCTCATTTTAAATATAAATTCTTATCTAATTTTAATTAAAATAATAATATTTATTCACAACTCACACATATATATATATGTCAAATATACTTCATCAAAATAGGATATTGGAATACATATTGAATGTAGATTCTGTCACTAAATCGATAAAACCATATTTACAATGACCATATTTTCAATAACTGTTTTTTGTTCATATATAAGGTCATACTAACCCTGTTCTATTCACACATATAACTTATAAAGTTTTAATTTTAGATCTGACACTGTGCATTATTTATAAATGATTTTATTCGAAATTGTAGGTTATCATTAGATATTGTTGATCCTTAATGGTGAAGATGATCCAAGAGATGACCTTGTGTTAAATATTGTATTATTTTATATTTATTATCGTCTATTTATTTATTCACATTTAATGGATGTACTAGTTTATAAAGTGTAATAATCCATGTTATGTAATTGATGATTTTAGGTCCTTCGGTTTTAAAATCATATTATGAATTATTAAAATATTTTTGGCATAATTCCAATCTTTTAGAACAATTTTTCCAAATATATTTCAATATGTTAAACATATTGGAAAAAAATTTGTATGATATACATATATAATTTTTGATTCATAATATTTCTGACGACTATGTGTTCTTCATGTATAACCTCATTATTATTAAAATTAAATTATATTAAAAAGGTTATTATGAACTATTTTTATTTTAATGCCATTTTTTATTTTTTCTATAAAATACTTTATCTATTTACTAAAATGGTTGTGGTTGCATTGGTGGTTTTGGGAACATTTAGTCTAAAACCAAAATAAACATTTATTCCTTGATCATTGTGATCAATTTTTGGATTCATTACATCTAAAATAATTAAAATATTATATTTATTATATTTATTCATTAAATACAAATTTAAAACCAACCATGTTTGGTGGTCATAACTAATGAATCACGCAATTTCATTGGGTCGATAGTTCATACATACACAGGAATAAAATTTTCATTTTCGTAAAGAGGAAAATAAATTTGTTAGATAATATTTTATATGTTTAGAATCATAAATATATCATAAATTTCCTTGGTATTCATTATTTCCATCCTTGTTACTTTCATTTTATGGTGTAATTTAAAAATGAATCAAACCTTATAATAGAGGTGGTATTTCAAATTTATAGGCTACTAATGTTCTACATTTCCAATGAATTAAAAGGTTATGAGGGTATGTAATTTTTTATTTATAAACAATCCCGATAATTAAAATAATTTCCGATATATAAATTATCTCCCACAATTTAACTAGTAATATTAAACAGTGAATAAAAAATCAAATCACATTGTGGATGTGGTAGCATGAAGATATGCATGAGATATGATTTGATTTCAAATTTGATTGAAATGTGATGAAAAAATTTAATTCCATAACAAAAAATAACAATTAATTGAATGATTATTGTTTTATTATTTCAACATTCTTAATGGATATTTAATGGAGTTGGAGAATAATGTAAATCTGAAATAGTCATTAATAATTATAACCACACATTCAAAAACCTAGCATATATTAAACCTTAAGACTTTTTATCTTTAACTTTTAGGGAGAACAATACCTCAATAATGTGGGTATTATAGATAAAATGATACCTTTTATTAGTGATGTGAGGGAAAATATAGAAATTTTTCAATATTAAAATATAATTTAAATTCATAAAAATTATAAACAGTATCTAAAAGTATAAAATTTCATATATAAGTAGATAATGTTTGAAATAACATTATCTAATATAAATTATGATATTATTACCTCAATTAATAATTTTTAGTCAATTAACCTATATAGAGGTAATAATGTTTTACCAAGGTGATTATAAATATTGACCTAAAATGAAATGTAATACATTTATATATTGGAACATCTTGTTTAAAAATATGAGATCTGTTTTTCAAGATTCATTTTTTTGATGTTCAGAACGGAAATTAATATAAAAATTAAAACCCCAGTGACTTTTGAATAAAAATTTCCCTATAGAGCATATTAATTATTTTATTAATACATAATGTATAATTTTCATTACCATAGAATAAAATGGATTATAATTCAATGGAAACTAATTTTAATATAATACTACTAAATAATTAAATGTGGAATTATTTAATACATGAAACAAAAATAGATGTTTTATATAATTTCATAGCTTTAAACAGTACATAATCTTGAGTTATTTCATGAATTCACATTTAGAATATTTTTAGTCTTACAACATTAGAAAATTAGGCCATAAAAATTATATAACAAAGACATAGAAATACAAACTGAATAGTTCCAATAGTATCTATTTTTTCCATAACATAAAAATTCAAAAAAGTAGCATGCTTCTTTTCATGTTTAATCGTTATAACTTTTCCATGATTCTATAATTTACAAGAATATACAATAAATCTTAAAAAAACAATTAAAAATATGGGATGAGATCAAAAACCTTAGTAAGGGACATAAAAATAGAATAATACCATTTTTCTAATTTAAAACCGATAACCAATTCAATGTTATTTTAGGGGGTCAAACAAAACATTTTCACATGAATAACACTCTTAACTTTTTCTCAAAAAAAACACTACAACCAATATTAAGAAATTTAAACTAATTTAAGTGACTTAGATAAAAATTCATAAAAACCTTTTAAATTTTCATCCAATTTTAATTAACATATGGATGAATTCCAAATTGAAGAACTATAATGGTCATAACCCTTTGTATATGCTATTTAGGGCTCACCCGTGAGCTATAATAGTGCTCAATCCATTCTATAAGTTGTATTGAGATCACTCATGAGCTATAATGGGGATAAACTCATAGTATAAGATATATAGAGCTCTTACATGTGATATAATTTGGCACAAACCTTTGTATAATCTATATTGGGGTTACTCATTTCATATAATACTCAATTACCATTTCATGAATAAAACATATTTGTCATAAATTTTTTTTATTAAAATCTTATTATAATCCCATATAAAATATATTTCCATATATAAAACAATTTTAATTAAGAACTAATTCTCAATACCAAGATACCAATATAAAGTGTTAAGGGATTAATTTAAATTCTGAAACAAATGAAGGCTTATAGAAGAAGTCAAATATCAAATAATGGTTATGGTGCCGGAGAAGTCGTTGTGGCCATATAGGTTCAAAAAAACATTCCTTGAGTCAATTTCTAATTAATGTAAAATGATTCATATAAAATTAAAAATTTGAAAACACTGAATGAAATTCATAATTTACATAAAATTCTAGGTATAATTTTTTATACACTTACTAAGAAAAATGTAATTTTATATTGGGATGAAAAAGATCTATTAATAAAATCATTAAATGTTAAAGGTGTCCCAAACCACATTGAAAATTTAAATATTAATCTCTCTGATTTCATAAATAACATTATTATAGATAAAATTTGGTTATGTAATGTCATACTGGTTGCATATACACCTTATAAAATAAGAAAAGAGAATTTTATCATGAAATGTCTTAATGAAATGAGATTGAGACAAAGTCGTTTACCTTGAGTCCTACTTGTCTCGTTCGTCCTTTCATTTCATGAATAATAAAATTAGGTTAATTTATAATTTTTTTAAACAATTTTTAATTTTTATTAATCAATTTATATCACTTATTACTATGTTATAACATTTAGTTAATTATTTTAGTTCATATCAGATGTTTTTCCGATGTTCGGTATTTGAGTCAAAAATGAACTTATTTTGATAAAAAAATTTCATGTGGTCACAAGTCCATTATCTCAAGAATATTATTCAAAATTTAAATATTATATATATATAGTATATATTTATTTTATAATATACCATAACATTTAGAGATAAGAAAAGAAAGGCACCAATTATGGAGACGGTAGGCCATCCATAAGCATGAACACTGCTTTAATTAGTTTTTTATATTTATCGAATGAAAACTAAAAGAAAAAATATATATATATTATAAAAATATTATAATATCTATGTTTTATATGATTAATATGTTCATTAACCTAATCCTCTAAAATTTATATTCATGGAATGAATGTGTTGTATCATTTTAGGGGGCGATAGTCCACAATTCCTCAAATGAAATTATATTATTTACACATTATGGAAAGAATAAAGGAATGATGTAAATAAAAATTATATATGAATAGATACAATTTAAATATAATTTTAATAATATATAAATATAGTACAATTATAATCAAAATCATGAGAGTTGATATGAGGAAATTGAACAAACATCATTTCGTGAGGCAGTAGAGCGTCGTACAATGAAATAATTTGTTCATGTCCATTAAAAAGATGTGTGTCTATGTGTAGTTCAAATACATCACATAATATCATACTCTTATATTTAGGTTACTTTTTTGTTATTAAATTATATAATATGAGGTATATAGTTAGTGGAGTGGTAAAATTAAGGAAAGGGTCTTAATAAAAGATACTACCTCTAAATCGGGTATCTACTTTTGATTTGAGCCAAAATGCTTTCTTGAGTTTTATTATTCACAATGTATGTATTCTAGGAGTAATATAGTGATGTAGGGATATTATTTTAGCATAATTTGGGAGAACATTGGGGCTTGATAGGTTTTTTTTTGTTGGTAGAGGTGGCATCCATTCATAATTGTGAGGAGGAGCACTTTTGGAAAGTCATGAAAAATTATTTTATTATATGTTGATTTTAGAATCATAACCTTTCAAAATTTATTACTATATAGGAAAAGATTAGGATGGTTCTAAATACTCTCATCCAATATGCTTTAGACAATATTAGGTCAAAAAATTAACCTTATAATAAATCATTTATCCTTAGTTAAAAAAATTCACTCATAACATGTATTCTTGTATTTTTATAATATATGGTTACAATAGTTACTATAAAATTAAAAGAGAAGAACAAGTGGACAGTTAATGATATTTTTATATTTATATAGGTTTATTAGAAAAATATATAATTTTTAGAACTATTATATCATTTAATGAAATAGTATTTGTTTTAAAAACTCATTTTAGTCAATTTTGACACAATTTAGAATGTGATTTTTGTTAAATTCATTCAACCATGATTCTTTTGAACCAAAGTGATTAAATAATCAAAAAAATGTCTATATCATCCAAAAAATTAGTTTATGTAATCAAAACGTTCAAATTAGATTCATTTTAATATTTATAATATAATATATTTTCATATTTCATTAATTAGGAAATCACGATAGTTTTATAATTAATATTAATATATGAGGATCTCATTTATGAAATGAAATTAATTTTTTAATTAAAGAGATACATGTTTATGTTATATTAACCTTTATATTAAATTAAATATTATAAATTGTCATTATCACATCCAAGTGTATTCATGGGGTACCTAATTCCACCTAAGGATTCTCATGGACTTGAAGTACCTCATCCAATAATATTATGACACATTTTAATATTGATTTATATTAATATGACATTATTTATTACCATTAATTACATGATTTACCCTTTAACCATGGTAAATAAAAACAATAAATTATGTCACTATTCATAATGTGAAAAAATAAAAGGAACCAATTTAAATAATTTGAAACCAATAATTACAAATATGGAATCCCATAATCCAAATTCAATACATAGAATTGGAAAAAATTAATTTAGATTTATTTCTTGTTGTCCAAATTAGAAAACAGTTTTTTAAGAAGTAAAAACTCACAAAAGATTGACATGTGTTTATAACTAATATAAATGTGAAATTACTTCCAATGAACATAATTGGATTAAATGATAAAATAATAATATAATTACACTATAAATATAACTAAAATGACCTTCTACTTATATATATATATTACATGAAAAGTCAATTTTGAATTAAAATGTTGTATTTCTCACTATTCACAAAAATATGATTTTAACAAAAAAGTAAAAAAAAATTCAACTAAAGTAAATTTTTATTTCATGCTTCTAATGAATAATTTTATTTTATAAAATATAATATATAAAAGTTAAAAAAAGACTTTTAAAATAATGTTTCTCTATTAAAAGGTAATAAAATTTTCTTTTAAAAATATTAGTGTATTTATTTCTTAAAATTTGATTCATTCATCTTTTAAGACACTAAAATTAAATAGATAAATTTTAATACAATTATAAAATATTTAAAATCATAATATAGTTAATTATTTTCATTCATTATAATACAATGTCTGGGTGTTAACTAACTATTAAAATAATAATAATATTATGGTGTTATCTTTCGGTATAACTCAGTGTAGTGTGAAACATAAAATTTAGGACAAATCATTGATGTGTGATGTGTATGATATCATAAATAGTGTTCCCTTTTAACTAAAATTAGAATTATATTAAAAAATATTAAAAAATAAAATGAATTATTATTCTATAAATACCTAGTATTTTACATAATTCCATCATTTTTTAGATTACGCCCTCAAGATTTAAAAATTGGTCTTGGAAATATAATTTAAACTCTCACATTAAAAAAGATTCAACTAATGTTTCACTTTAAATTAAATAATGAGAAGTAAAATTGTCACCCTGTATAACACATAGTAGGATTCCATGCAGTAAAACATCGATATGGATTAAAATATCTTGTTCTAATGGAGAGTGAAATAAAACATGATCAGGATAATGATAAGGCTGGGGTATTTATATATGGGCATGAATAATAACAGAAGGAAACATAATTACATGAAGTATTTCTATTTTATATGCACAATTTAAACCTTATAATATTCACAGAATATGATGTACAACCCAAAAAATAGACATATATATAATATATCACACAAACCAAAAAGGATAAAAATATTTTAAAACTGATTTAAAAAAAGTAAAGGCATACTTCCACATTAAAAAAATACATACATAAACATAACCCCACAAAACATCATCTCGAATTGTCCATAATAACTTATTATGATATCCCATAAAACCTCGTTAGGTGTGTCTAATAACATGAAAATATGGTTAAGTAATAAAAAATACTGGGCTCTAAAGATCATTGATCACATCCCTAGATGTGCCAAAATCAACTTTAGCAGGAGAAAATTATTTTCCCAAACCTTTTTGTTTCTAAATATTCTATTTTCCTCCATGTATAATTATCTTCAGACACATATTTTTATAATGGCCTAACTCATTTCTTCTAAAGCATATTACTGTAGACGGGTTATCTGTTATCTCATTATAGAACTGTTATGGACCATTTTCTTTGTAGTAGCAAAACATATGACAAAACATACCACGCTTGTAACACTTTTCAAATACTGAAAAACATTACCAAAAATAAATTTTACCAAACATGGAATAGGTTTTGGGATTAACTATATAATTCTTAGTTGATTTCTTCTCTATTTCCTGATACCTTGACCATTTCATTTTCTTATCATCCCATAGAGTATACATGTCTACAAACTCCATTTCAATATTCTAAGCCCAAGGAACCTCCTTTTCATAACTATTAAAACCATTAAATGACAAATCATTTTTTATTCCATGTTTCAATCTTGAGTAAAATATATTAATATTACTTTCAATGTCTCGAATAAAAAATGGAACATACCTATCCAATCATATGATGTCTTCTTCATTTGAAAAAACTATATCAACATCCTTTTTCCTTAATTACGATAACTTTTTCTCCATCTTATGGTTACAACTTTAGGGAAATATTTCCCAATGAAAATATCCTTATATTCATGCAATTCCATTAATGAATGATCATTTTTCTCACTCATATTCTAAACTAATGTCCACCATCGAACAACTTCTCATTCAAAAAATTATATGGAAAGTGTTTTCCTTTGATGTTCCAAACATATGATGACATCAAATATCTTCTCCAAGGTATTGATAGATTCTTCAGCTACCACTGGGTAAGATTATCCACTGATTGATTGGTGATGTAGCCATAGAAAATGATCCAATACTAAAATATTATTCTATGATTGATAGAGATTATATCATTCATGGATACCCCAATAATTTATTTTCGGAGACAATTGATATATCATTGGGACAAACTGATCAGTTCCAATTCACAACCCCCTATACTGCTAATTTGAAAGGTTGTTTTCCTCCAAATTCCATCACATTAGTGTTGTCTTGTATCCTATGTAGAAAACCATTCTTGATAGACTTATTTTAGATTAAGAAACATGGTAATATTAAATTATTACATCATTTCAACTTTCCAATAAAGTAAAATCCTCAATTGGAAAAAAAATAACATTATCCTAACCTCGAATTGTATCTAAAAAAACTAATGATATAAATTATAAGGCCCGGCCTTAAAAGAAATATAATATTTATTTATATATTGATTTCACAATGAGGATCTTTTCCGGATTAGTGATTTAGGGAATTGCATCATAAATATTACATAACAAAAAAATAGAAATAATAAGGGGACACATACAATAGTATCTATTACTTCCATAACATAAAAATCCTAAAAGGAAACATTTTTTTCACTTCATGTTCAATCATCATAACAATTCATTAATTCCATACATGAAATAATTCTACTATAAATCCCATGAAAACTTTTAAAATCTTTGGATGAGCATAAAAATCTAACTATGGTACAAATAAATAATAAGATACCATATATTTAGTAAAAAACTAATAACTCATTCAAAGTTTTTTGAGCGGATGAACAAAACATTTTCACATGTATAACACTCAAAATTTTTTCTCAATTAAAAACACTAAATCAAATATAATGTAATTAAAACACTTTTAGGTGACATAAATAATCATATACATAAAACCCATTAAAATATCATTAATTGGGAATAAAAATATGGATGACATCCAAATTGGAGATCTATAAGGGGAATTACCCTTCATTTAAGCTATATTTGGCTCACCATTGAGTTATAATGGGGCACAACCCTATGTATATGTTGTTCTATCCTCAACCATGAGGTATAATGTGTCTCAACATTTTTTATAAGCTATATTGGGCTTAATCGTGAGATATAATGGTGAATAACCCTTTGAGTAAGCTATATTAGGATCACCCATTCCATATAATTCTCATTTACCATTTAATGAATAAAAAACACTCATTATAAAACCCCTTACTTGAAAGCTTCTTCTATTCCCATATGCAAAAAATTCCATATGAAAATAAAATATTCATTTCAGAAACCATTATCAATAACCAGATAAAAATATAAAGGAATAAAGGATTTATTTTAATTTTAAAAACATTATGTCTTATAAAAGAATCCAAATATAAAATAATTGTTATGGAAGTAGAGAATTTTTAGTCGCTGTATATGTTATGAAAACATTCCTTTTACCATTTTTTAAAGAATTTAAAATTCTTTGAATAAAATAATCTTTTTTGATAAATTGAATGAAATTAGTGATTGGCATAAAATATCTTTTATATTTCTTTTATACCCATATAAATAAATAGGTTATTTAAAATCAAGAATAAAAAATATGATAATTATATATTTAAATGATCATGGTGTCAAAAAACACATTGAAAATTTAAATATTAATCTATATTATTTTATGTTTAACATTATTGTGGATAAATTATGGTTATAAAATCTCATAGTGGAAGTATATAATCCTTTTAAAAGAATAATGGTGCAAATTATAATAAAATGCCTCAGTTAAAGGACATTTACACAAAGTCCCTTACATTTAGTCTGACATGTCTCATTCATTCAATAAATTCATGAAAAAAAACATAGATTAATTTTGACATTCATTATAACCTTTTTAAATTTTATTTTTCATTTTATATCCCTTATTTCTGTGTTATAGATATTATTTAATTATTTGAGTTCATATTAGAAGTTTTGTTGATGTTACATTTTTGAGTCAAAAATGAAATTGTTTTGATACAAATTATCTAAGTGGTATTATGTGCATTATCTCTGGAATATTATTCATTATATAAATATAATATATATCTATTGTATATTTATATTATAATAGTCCATAACATTTAGAGATATGAAATTAAATGCACCGTTCATGGAGATGGTATGTCGTACATACGCACGAATGAAAAATTTATTTCATTTTGATATTAAAATATGAAAACAAAATGATAAATAGATATATTATTATTAAAGTAATATATATATCTTATATATGTTAAATAAGTTCTTTAACTCCATTCTTTATATGTTTGATATATGGAATGAACGAGTCTTATCACCTTGATTGGGCGGTAGTCCACAATTCTTCAAATGAAATTATCATATTTATACATTGTAGAAAGAGTAATGGAATTATGTAAATAAAATAGGATATATATAAATATAATATAAATAATATAATAATATAGTTCTATTATAATGGCCAGCATGAGAGGTGGTTAGAGAAAAATGAATTATCATTATTTTGTGAGGCAGTAGCTCATCATACCAAGAAACTGTTTGTTCGTATCCATTTGATCGATGTGTGTTTTAATGTAGTTAGATTACTTGTAAAAAACCTTGTATATTTTTTCTTCTTATATTTTTATTAAATTTTATATTAATAAGATCATAGAGAGTATAGAAGGAAAATAAAGGAATGGATCTTGAGAGAAGAATCATCCTTTTAAATGGGAAACACATTTTTATTTGAGCCAATAATCTTTATTGAATTTCTATCGTCCCAAGGTAAGGCTTCTAGGAGGAATTTAGGGTTTTGGGATCTTATTTTAACATAATTTGGATGATATAATGGTATTTAGTGGTGTGTGTATGGGGGTGGAGGTGTTGTCCTTTTATAAGAGGGAGGGGGGGCACTTTAGAAAAGTCATGAAATATTATATTATTATTAATTAAATTTCTAATTATATTAGTTAAAAAGTGAAATATTTAATGTATAATATGAGACTATGTCCAAATTCTCTCAATCAATATATTATATACAAGTTTAGTTCACATAATTAATAATATCATTTAGTATTAACACTTATTTAAAAACATTTACTCTTACCATATCTTCTTGTATTTTCAAAATATATGGTTAATATAGTTACAATAAAATTCCAAGAGAACCACAAGTGGATCACTAATGAAATTTTTAACATTATAGAAGTTATATTTTTGATTTATAGATTTGTATTACTCTAAAATCATTTAATTAAATAGTATTTGTATTAAAACTAATTTCTGTCAATTTTGACATAATTTACGAAATTTAATTTTTTTAAATACATAACAACTTGATTACATAAAAAAATGAAATTAAATCTGCATTCACAAGTCAGTGTCTTCCAAAAAAATCATGGATTACATCAATATTTCCAAATTAAATTTATACTAATATTTATAATATAATTTTTTTGATCTTTTCATTAATAAGGTAATCGCTGCATCCTTATTGGGCCATAAATATATTTTTTATGTATTGTCTAAAAATAATTAATAAAAAAAATGATTTATTAAATCATTTTATCTCCCACATTACTATTTATATACAATTATAACATTTATATAAACCAAATAAAAGTTTTTTTTTGGATAAACATGTTTATGTTATATTTCCCTTTTTGTTGAATTAAATATTATAAAAGGACATTATCACAACCATGTGGCTCCATAGAGACATAAATTTGACCCAAGGATTATCATGGTCGGAAATATCTCATCCGATATGATTTTTACATTTCTTAGGGTAGTTTTATATTATTATTGTATTATTTCATTACCCTTAGATACATGATTTACCCTTTAACCATATTGAATAAAAATAATAACAAAAATTACTATTAATAATGTGCCAAAATAAAATGTACATATTTACATAATTTGGAACTTCTGATTACAAATATCTAAGCCCCTTTTCTTAATTTAAAACATAGAATTTTTAAAAATTTATATAAAAGTAATTGTAGTTGTCAAAGAAAAAAATGGTTTTTCATGAAATACAAACTATCAAAAATTTGACATGTGTTTATGTGTAATTGAAATGTGAAATTATTCCCATCACCATAATTTTGTTAAATTATAATAACATAATACAATTACACATTTAAACCAATTAAATAGTAAATCTAACTATATTAAAACATAAATGAAAATGAGGTTTAAAATTAAAATACTTTATTTTTTCACTATTTATAAAAGTATTTATTTATTCAGAAACAAAATTCAACAAAAGTAAGTTTTAATGTTCCAAATTTAAAGAAGAAGATTATTTTATCAAATGTTATGTATAAAATTGATGAAAACAATATTTTTAAAAACAATTATTCATAAAAATGAGGTAAAACGACCTTTCAAAATTATTAGTGTTTTAATCTTAAAATTGGTTTCATTCATATTTTAGACCTCCAAATTTAATTGGATAAATGTAAAAAAATTTAAAAAATATTAAAAATTATAATATAGTTATTTATATTCATTTCATCAAAAACAATAGCGTGGTGTTACCTACCATATAAAATAATATTATAAATATTGTATTATTTTTCGGTCAAACTAAGTGTTGTGTGCAATGAAAGAATTCGGAAAAACCCATTGTTTCATAATAGGAATGATATAATAAATTGTGTCCCCATTAAACTAAAATTATTATTAAATTCTAAAATATTAAAATTTAGTAAAATTTATTATTCTTTAAATACTTGGGGTATATCATTTTTATAAAAATCGATATTTTTCGCTATTCACCTAAAAATAAATTCTTTAAACCAGTATCAAAAAGAAATTGTAGGAAATATTTGATATTATGAATAAAAAATTACCTATATTTACAATGATAAATTTATATATTAAAAAATTTTACTCTTAAATAAAACAATTTCATATATTTAAATATAGGATAATAAAATAAAACAAGTCTTTTTCAATTGAATAATGAAATAATTTGACTTGTAAAACTATACCAAATATGATTCCATAAAATTATTAATTTTAAATAATAATAGTTATAAATTATCTATATTCATAGGTGTTCAATATAAACTAGTGACATATTGTTTTGAAATAGATTATAGGAACTATCTCTGAAGAACCAGTAAGGCAGTTCTACTAATGGGGTCATAACTAAGAAGACCCATAATGAACCACTCAATATACTAATAATATTTAATCTTTTATAATAACCCATATGGAATAGAATTAAATTTTACAATGGATAATAGTGTATGGATGAATTGAAATAGGATAAAAAATCAACCACACATTCAACTCTTGGAAGACCACTTCACACCAAACATTCATTTTAAACATTATTACATTCCTAGTCACTACTATCCATTGAATTTACATGTGATAAAAGTCATAGATAAATGATAAATAATTCACAAAAAAAATATAAAATTGAATATTAAATAAATTTATGGGATTTCATAATAAAAATAACAACATCAACCATCTCATAATAAAATAATATCATTTCTATTAAGATCATGTTCCCATGGAAACAAACCTCTCAAAACCAAAAGTAAAAATATTATTTTCGAGGAATAAATCTGATCTAATAGGATCATACAAAATATAATATAATTTTTCTCTATATTCTAATCCAATTTCCATGATAATAAAAATATATCATCCATAAAAACTATGACAACGGTGCCTAGTTGGGGATGGAAAATCTAGTTCATAAGTGTGAAAAATACTACTCGTGGTCTTGTTAATCTGAATGGAATAAAAACATAATTGTGTAAAACATTGCAACTCCTTAAAAATTTATGGTACATACACCACTCAAACCTAAAACTTATGGTATCCCAATCACAAGTCAGTCATAGATAAACATTAAAACCCTTATACTGAATGGAATAAGTAATCCATATTTGGAACCAAATACATATAATTCAAAATATAATTAATCTTCCAATAGTACCAATTCCAAATGACAATGATGTTATAATTCACAAAGAATAAAATAAAATGACACCTATTATACATAGTAAACTGAATAAATCCCCACACATCACGGTTTGAAAACAACACATTCTACCCAAATAGATAATACGATTCCATATGATCCTAAGAAATTATTTTTGGATCCATATTCAGTACGATATAAAAAATATAATTAAACCCAATTTTATAATTGAATAATTGTAATTAAATGTAAAATCTGTCATGAAATCAATCAGAAATTAAGGGAAAACGAGTAACAACCATCATCTGTTCCACCATATTATTTATAACATGCACTAACACTATAATAACATCAATCTAACTAATCTAAGGTCATGATATACTAGGATAGAGATGTCACTCTACTATAAGAATATACCTCTCTCAATTAATTGTGTTAAAGAATTATTTAATTAAAAATTATTGTGATCTTAAATAAACTTCAAATAATGCATCCTAAAGAGTTTGTAAAAACAATTTCTATGTAGAACACTAAAATCCTATATATGTTGATATCGATAAATTTCAATAAAAAATATTCAGAACCACAAAAAATGTTCTAAAATTCAACAAAGATGTATCATTTCTCAAAATAAATGTGGAAAACTACATCACCAACCAAAAACTTGACACAACCAAGAAAAAAAAAATAATGAGACTCCCTTATATCGACCAAAAAAATGAAAACCATCAATGAAAAAAATATACATTTAATGGTTGAGGGAGCCTTTAATATAAGGAAAAAAGATAGTACACGAAATATAAAAAATGCCCATCTCACACCTGACCATTTCACTTTGATCCATATCTCTATAGGGTTACTTCACATTGGATGATCTATGATTACATTAACCAATGAGAATAATAGACATATTCATGTCCAAAACTCCATAAAATGATCATAATATTGATATGAGCTACCCTTGATCTTTTCCTTGGAATGTATTTCAACAATGAGACAAATTGTTAATCCAACTAATACATGCTTATGCATAATCTCTATATATTCTTTGTCCTACCACATGAATGAAACTCTTTTTTATACCTCGAACATGATCTAAATGAATTCATATTCAAAATTAACTATTATTATTTCAGATAAATTACTCATAGTAGAAGTAGAAATATTCACATTCCATTTATATACTTTATAACTCTTCCCCTTTATATCTCATTAGATCTCATATTCTTAACCAATGAATTAGAACTCATAGATCTACTGAAATTCCAACAACCTGGATCACTATATACTATAATAATACTAGATGCATAATTTTCCAATTTTCCCATATCAATAGAGAGATCCATGAAAACCAAATCCTATTATGATTTAAATTTGAACATAATTAATTGTAATTTTATCTCTTGTTTATGATTAATCTAAATCCTATTGGAATTCATGGAATAATTTCCTACAAACAACATTGGAACGTTTAATAGTAGAAAAAATATTGTTTCATATCTTTTCACTGATATAAAAAAATACTAATTCATCATACAATAAAGTACCTCATACATATTTTGACTTTTGGGGATGAATAAATTAAAAAATTGGTCATTTAAGGACACCCATTATAGGAACTCAGGCGTTATTACCCATACCATGATACCCTAACAACTCAAGTAGTGTCTCTAATTCACATAGGATTCCAACTTCACAGATAAACCATTGGGAATCTCCAACTGCATAAATATACTAAAAATTAATTCAATCCAAACATGAGTATCTTGATGACCATCTATATAATGGAGGTACATAGATTAATATATCTAAAAATATAAACTAAATTTTAATATATTAGGTCCACCCTAATTTAGATGACCTCAGACCACTAATATTGCATGAAAATACTCTAGAATAATCTTTTATTCAAATTTAACTACTCGTATATCCTTGGGGGATTGATCAACCATTCCTTTGTAAACATATTTATGTTTAAAAGAACTATTAACTACATTTTTAACATGCTAAATGAAATTCCTTGGGGGAACCCGAAGAAAAAAATATGGAAATAATTTCTAAATATTTGAAAACACATAATCATGAACTCAATTATGAATTTTAGAATAATTATCAATTTACAAGACTAGATACCTATGAAAAATAAATGTAATAATTTATATGGTTTTACCATCTACAATTATAGATAACTACACATTTGTCACTAATGAAAAAAATAAAAATCTATACACACTTGAAAAATAGAAAAAACAAGTATAAATATTATTATAACATGATTTCAATAAATAAATTACATTTAATCAATTATGAATTTTAGAAATAAATGAATATGTTATTTTACTAATTTAATATGTTCAATATAATATCTACTACATTTAATAAAATAAGTGACATGTAATCCAATGTGCATGTCTAACATGCACAAGCCATAAAAAATAACTACCATGGAAGTAGAATAATCCCATAAACCATAAAATAAAAATATCAATTGATAAGAACATAAAAGTATAATAGAAAAACAATGAAAAATATTCCCACAATTTTATAAACTCAAAATATCCACTATATATGTTATTTCCAATCATTAGAATAAATTACCAGTCGAGTATCTGCCATCATGTCCCCACTCTGAAATATTTTGAAAAATATATAAAATAATAAAACCACTATGATACCATTTATTAAATATCTATATAAATAATTTTAGGTCTAGGATGATTTGGAGCACAAAATCTTGTGTTTCTCGTCATATTCAAGAGGCTACCAACCAAAGGTACATACCTAAGATATGCATTATGGAGACTATACACTTGAATATATATAACCCAAAATAATAAATAAATATGTATAATAAATATACAAATTACAAGTAAAATAAATATTGAATAACATAATAGATGACAACATCACATGGAATTTTATATGAGATAAAAAAAAGTAATTTAACCATGAAAAAAGGATTAAAAATGTGTTGGATTAATGATATAAAGTTAACATAAAAATATAATAATGTTGAAGGAAAACAATTATCCCTATATATGTCTTTTAAAAACATAAAATTCCCTAAATAAGACCACTTTCTTTACAACCCATCACAAGTCTCTTTCCCTTGGTTGGATCCTTAAATATAAGTCGTGCATGGAAACAATGGGTCTTATAAAGGATGTAATTAGTATATCTTAATAGGAAACCAACTAATAGTACCTAATATTAGTGTAGAAGATATATAGTGGTTTATGAAGAAATACAGATAATTACATAGTAAACATAATATTTTATTTTTCTTTGATTCACCAACCAAGTATATATGGTCCCCAAAAACACATCCATAATATCAATGAAAAAATTATGATTCATATTGAATCAATAATACACCATATAGCATTTTTCGTACCTTCTCTCTTAATTTCTGACCCCATAAAAGAAAATAATCCACATACTCTATTAAAAACCTAATTATTATCTCATTGATCATTGGGGATCACTATACAAAAGTCAAGACACATTAACATGTACACTTTCTCACTCATTATTTACCTCATATTTTAACATATCAGATCATTTTAACCCTAACATGACACATGATTTTTTTAAAGATCATCGTCTTTATGTATAGGCTTCAAACTTGTAGTTGTCCTCATATAAACAACTAAAAGCCCTATAACAACTAACATGATCACACCATATCTCCCATGATAACACTAAATTATATTATCTCCCACATTTTTCTCACTCATGATGTTTTCATAACCACCCATCTACAAAATTTATATAAAATGTAGGAAGATATATTATAAAGAATAATGACAGGAATAAAATTCCAATATATATATATTCATGCAGAAACAATCAAGAAAATCATGTGGGATTTGCCTTTACCGACCCCTTTTTGATACTCATGTCACTAATATTGAAATATCACATTAACAAGTTACCATATCCTTATATATGCATTTACATATAACTTTGGGCCAAATAAGCATACATAGTCATCCTTACATTCCACCATATGATGAGTTTTCCCCCAAATGTTAATAAAATATATACATTTTCCATCACTGAGGGGCTAAAAAAACCATACAGAACCACTTATAAATGATGATAAAAAATGAATAAATTCATATGAGCAACTAACACACAATCATGAAATCCAATCTATACAGTGACATATAAATTTTGTAGAATTATATTAATTTCACAACTCATTCATAATGGTGCACACTTTCTATTATTATCTATTTGAAAAAATACATAATCATATCACGAACTAAAATCCACAAAAAAATCATCATAATTATGTTTTAATTGGAATATAAGATTAAAATTAATGAAAAAGGCATGTATTGGGAAAATAGAGATATAAAAACAAGTAAAAATTCATATGGTGAAGAAAAAATCAAATTAATAAGATGAGGGAGTGTGAGAGTTTAATAAACTATAATTATTCATGTATTAATATATTATAATAATAATAATAATAATAATTTTTATTATTATTATTATTAATATTGATTCATATAATTTTAACTATTTTTTATTTATTCAATCTAAATTATTAAGGATGAAAAAAATAACCATTTTATATATCACCCAAATGAAAAAATAACCATTTTATATATCACCCAAATTAAACTATAATTTAGTCACTGGAAAATAATTCACTATAAATAATAAACTCTTATATTGATAATTTGGTTTTTAAAAAAATATAATTCCCACAGAAAAAATATCATATCAAAATATTATATATAAATATATATGTTTTACAAATAATAATAATAATAATAATAATAATAATAATATTAATATTAATTCATGATATGATATATATATAAAATTTCTATGAAATATATTTATATTAATGTAGTATTGAAATTAAATTTTTCAATACAAATAATTATGTTAAATGGTATTTATTAATGTTTATATAGTATAAATGTAATATTAGTATTTTCATGGAAATATTTTTTATGTATTACATATTTCATCTAAATATATTATATTGAATAATATTATAATATTATGTATGAAATAACATATTAATATATCTTAATATATAAATTGAAATAAAATAATATTATGAACTCTTATCATTATGAAACTCCATTTTTCAATGAAATATGATTTCATTTATATTTCATTTTTTCATTCGGAAGAAAAATATGACAAATCGAGATTTATAATTGAATTTTTATAACATAATTTATTATAATATCATTGAAATATAAACATACGATTAATTGTTTGTGTTTTTTTAAACTAATTGTACTTTAAGAAAGTATTACAAAATACTATTTTTAGAAATACCATGAATTTTATGAAATTATTAGTATTTATGTATGAATTATAAATTTATGAAATCTATTAACATGAAAAAAATTGTAGTTTAAAATAGAATCTAATATATTAATAATATATTTCTAAAATATAACCTAAAATTGGAATTTTAAAATTTAGGATTTATTTTTCCAAAAAAATATTGTTAATTCATTATATATTAAATAAATTAAAATTAATTATTATCACTGTTGAAAATTTAATAAAATAATATTGGTTTCAATGTTGTATTTTTATGTCTATACTATATGATAATAACTATTTTATTTTAATGAATAATGGGGAAACTAAATTGGTAAAAAATTATTACCATGCTAAAAATCGATATGTTAAAAATGAGTAAACATAGATGTATGTGGGTAAATGATAATTTTTGTTAATTTAGTTGAAGAGTATTACCCTAATTGTAATAATATTATATATAATAATTAAATTTTTTTGACCCATTTATCTTTAGACTTCCATTATATTAATGAAAATATTTGGGTATTTCCAAAAATGGCAATAATTTTCTCTTATTAAAGTGGATCTCTTCTCCTCACATCCGCAACCACCAAAACTCAATTACATTGGATTAAATTCATTATAAAAATATATTTAACACTCTTAAAAATGATAAATTTCTTTTGGTATCCTCAAAAGACAATTTTTAATGTTTTATCCCCTTCACAAAAGTGATAACCCAAGTAGTTAGGTATATATTTATATATATATTATTCGTTAATTATGTTTTATTATGTGTATTCATTCATTATCACGTTTCTTTTAACCATATCATAATGATAACATAAGTATTTTTATTACACTAATATATTATTATAATTGTCAACCATGCTTTAAAAACCTTCCATTTTTCATAGGAAAAGGGAAATGGATTTTTTTTCAATGGAATACCACCTCGAAAAAACCACATGTTTGGTATTCCCTATACCCTATAGACTATAACAGTCGAGACACTATAATTGAAAAAAACATAGTTCATTAACATGGTCACCAGGTCCAAGCCTGACGAGAAGAACATTTTTCCCTTCAAACATGTGGTGCAATTACTAGGTCCGACTCACATTCCTGAATGGGTAATCAATCTATTGATTTTATCCATAAGACCAAACATGTAAATTAAAGTGTTATTTTTCCACATTCAAAAACACTCTAGGAATCATCACATAGGCCACACATCTTGAAAACTTTTTTCGTCCATGCATGCTAAAATTTGGAGTTATAATCAGGTATGTTATGAAATAAATGACGAGTATTCTGACAGTAGTTATAACATTTTTTCATTTAACCATTTATAACTCTAGGGAGTCATATTTTTTCATAGCCCAATATATAACAACATCCTCATTGCGGGACCTAGGTATGAATTTTGGATGTGCCACAACATGTAAGTCTAGGTTCTTATTCTGATACCAATGTTATAACTCGGCCCCTCTAACGGCACCGAAATCTATCATTAACATGGCTTTTATAGCATGGACCACCAAGAACAAGTATTATCATCACATCCATGTGGTCCTTTACCAGGGCCCACACAAATTCTTCAATAGGTCATCATACTAATGACATTCATCACAGTACAACACATGATCTTTATAGTGTGCATTTTACTTGCTCAAACACACCCTAAGAAACTTCTCATAATTTCACCCATCCTAATCAATACCATAAAGAAATTTTTCTTAACTGTGGAGTTATAAATATTTAGGATTCCAAAATGAAATTTGATAATTTTTGACATGAGTCATTTTCTTTACCCATTTAAATATTTATCCACTTACATCTTTAAATGTATGGTTGTTCCACATTTGGAATATAAATAATAAGAATGATATATATTAAATAGAATATTTTCTAAGATTATAATACATATTATACAATTCTCTCACTCTTTTGACAGATAAATTTTCAACCATGCATTCATGAGAACTACCACTTCAATGGGATGATAAATTTCCATTTTTATTTAAATTAAAACCATACATATATGGTAATTAAAATGGTTTTAATACTAAAAAAAATATGTTTATGAAATCATTATAAATATAAAATTAAAAAATTTGGGAACATATTAACTATTATACCAACAACATATTATCATTAATTCAATTGTTTAGACAATCATACTAAGAAGAAAATCAAAAAATAAACCTACATTATATTATTATACCTATTACTACATATTCTAATTTCTTTTTGATAATTATATATCACACAAACAGAAAATATAGATTTTAATAATATTGTATTGTAATGAAATTGAAACTAAATCACCTCATTATTATTAATTATCTAGTTATTTCCTTATTTGGGTAGATTCTACCATCTTCTTGATAAATGATATGAAATTATATTATGAATGATTATGGAAACATAATTATTAATATTATATGATACAAAATTATAAATAATGTTTTTCATAGAAAATATATTTCAATATTTAAAAAATTAATTAATAAAACATCATTTATAGGTTAAAATGTTACACCTAATGATTTTGTGAATGATTGTTTTACAAATTAATTTTATAATTTTGATATTTTTCATTGAATGAATCATTGAAAATTATTTATTTTATCAAACCATTCTATCTAGATTATTTTATATGATTTAAAATGTTAATAATGAACAATATCCACCATAAATTTTATCTTGATTTACAAGGAACATCATCATGGCATACATTACACACAACACTGACATGGCTTATATTACACACATAATTGAGTTTCTACAAAACACAATTTTATTTAAATGTGATAATTAAAAAATAGACATTATACATAGTAATATTAATTTTAATAAAAAAATTTAAAATAGTTTTTATAATGGTTTTATATAAATAAATTGTATTGATAAAAATGATATAATTTTTTGGTATAGTCATTATTTGTTTAAAAATACTATTTTCTAAAATGAACTACTTTTAATGTCATTCTATTAAAAAATATATAATTAATTTCAAGGAAAATTATAAATTTAATTTTATAAAATAAACATCATTTTCTGAATTTTCAATATCGAAAATATCACAGAGTGAATTTATGGAGATTTTCCGAGAAACATATTTTTTTAATTAATCGGAAAAATATATAATTTCTTTTTAAAATAACTTTTCAATAAATTTATTTACAAAGATAAATAATATTTTAATGTAGTTTAAAATTTTAATTATATAATATTTTAAAAATCAAACCAATTTTGGTCATTTGAATCATTTTCACATTGAAATTGAAAATAAAAACCTATCAAACTTTTGAATGTTTTTATATTAAAATCCATCATTGTCGACCTGATTACAGAATTAAATTTAAATTGTTGTCTGATGGTTCTATGAATCAAATTTAGAAAAATTAAATCCATATTTTTAAGAAGCATAATTTATAATTTATATAAATTACATCTTATATTTAAAAAAAATATTAATGAATGTAATTTAAAATTAAATTACAATGATTTCTGTAAAATTAAACTTAATAATGGACTAATCATTAATCTTATTAAGCCAAAAGACCTTGGTACATTTCAAAGATCTAGTGGATAGATATATTTATACCTGGTACTCCCTTGGATATAATTGATTATAATATTGGATCCACATGACATGGAAAAAATATGGGTGAAATTTCTTTTCCCAAAATTAATAAGAGTTCAACTCTTCTAATATAAAATGGCCTCCTCTCCTCCCACTTTATCACACCTCTCAAAAAAAATTGATCAACCAATAAATAATAAAATATTTAATAAAAATCACTCCCCTATTTATAGATACATCATCTTATGATGAAATAAATCCTTGTAATACCTTTAGTGAAAACCAAAAGGAGTTACAAAAATAATAAGTAACATTCATTCTCAAGTTATTTTATATTATTTCAATTCTACAAAAACCGAAATATTCTCATTTAATGATTTTATAAAAATAATAATCCTTATTAAACAATTTTTTTTATTTTATGGGTTTTACTGAAACATATACGAACATCCATCTACTGGGTAATAAACTTACAGTTTATGGATATTGGGAACTATCGCCTCCCAAAATGATGATTGTTTGTTCTTCCATTACCACCTCTCATGGTGTGAATTATGATGGAGAAAAATATGATATATTATATCTATTATATTTATTACTTCCTTATTCATATTTAATTAACTTATAACAGATATATATATACATTCAATTTTGGGTAAATAAGGTAATCTTGTTTTTGGAAGTGTGGACCAACTCCCCCTCAAAGTGATGTTATTCATTCACACACTACAAAGATTTTATTAAGGATGATTTATGTGGAATTATAAGATATATATAATATAATAATGAAAATTTAAGGATTATATATATATACGATAATTTATTTCATTTATTTACCATTATTGCATATGACTTTTAAATGGAAACAACGTTCATGCGTACGTACAACATACCATCTCTAAGAACGATGGATTCTATTTCATACTTTTATATTCACTAAATTATTATAATACATATATAATGAATATACATGATTTTAATATAATTATTAAAATTATTTAAAATATAATATATGTATAAGAACCAAATATTTAACAAATTAAGAGACATGTAATGAATAAAGTGGTTATTACATGAACTGTAACCATAAAATATAATTGTTAACAATAGGGTAATTTAAAGTTATAATAAAACCATATATGTCCTTATATATTATAATATGGTTCTATGATAGATGAATAATAAATTAATATTTTTTATAAAGGAGGTTTTTACTAACACATCGAGAGTCAAGACAAAATATAAGGGGATTTCATCTCCCTTTTTATTTCTATGAGATACATGATTTATTCACCACCCATTCCTTTTGTATGGTGTTTAAACTCACAATTGTTTTGTTAAATGATATTAATAGTTAAAATAATGGATATTTACATATCTATTATATGACTTTGGTTTTCTGGGGTTAATGTATCAAAATTCACCAAGTCAGTAAGATAATTTTGTCTCAATTTCACTTCTTTGAGACACATTCCATGTTATAAACCTTTATTTTCAAATGAGGTTTATATAATACCTTTTAAATTTTATACCCTGATTTTATTTTTTTCATGATATTTTATGCTTCATTTAGTTTCATTTTTCATACACGGTGACTATGATTCAATGTTTCAAAGTGGAAAGAGTTCATTAAAACACTATCATCAATTTTTTAGATTATTTTTGTTTATGAATAATTTTTGGAAATATTATGATATATCTCATGAAATTTAATGAATTTTCTTATTCTATGCTTTTTCATACATATTAATGTATTAGTACAATTTTTTACTATTTGGTACATAACATAGTCAATAATGTGTTTTTATAAAATCCAAACATTACCCTCTCTTCAGTCCGAAATCTACATTCTTTCAAACCATGTTTTATATATAGAATTTCAAAGAATAATGAAATATTATAATATATTATTTAAATTAATTTTTTTACATTTTTTATTATTATAATTTTTTAAAAAGAATATTCTTCTCACTTTTCATGCAATTTATTTTATAACCATATACCACGAAAAAAAAGAATGTTCTATATACCATGTACAACCTATATAGATTTACCCACTACCATGACTGACATTCACTTGATGTATCCTTTAAAAGTTTAAAAGGATCAATTTTAAAATAAATGGTATTCCAAAAATTCCATATTTATAACTTTTAATGTGCATATCAATAATATACGTTTTTTAAAAAATTTTGTGGTCATCAATGCATCGATTAAAATTATCCCAAGATATTTATAATGAAAAAAGTTTTATATTTATTTTTGGCATAAAATAATTATTTTAATTATATTATATATTTATTTTTATGTTTTATATTTTTTGTAAAAAAAATTTTTTCAGAATATTTTCAGGTTTCTTTCATATGTTTTCAATTTAACGGTTTTAAAAAAATTTCATGATATCATAATATGTTGTAAAATTATTTTTTCAAGGAACGATTGTCTCAAAAATATTTTATGGTTATTTTTTTAAGCGAAATGCTTTTTCAATATTCATTTATATGTTTTCCAGGAATGTGTTTTTCAAAATGGTTTCAAAAATTCATTTACATTTTCTTAGGAATTTTTTTTCAAAATTTTTTTAATATTATTTTATAATTTTTCAAGGAAAATTGTTTATAAAATGTTTTCAAGCCTTTTTTATAATTTTCCGAGGGATAATATTTTCAAAAAAATTCAGTATTTATATAGATTATTTCATGGAAAACTATTTTGAAAATTATTTCAATCCTTATTTATAAGTTTGAAAAGTATTTTAAATGAAATATTTTTAGAAACATTTTTAAATATTATTATAAGAATTTAAGGACAATATTTATACAAAATTTTTAATGATCTATTTATATGTTTTCATATAAAAAGTTTTGTCAAATATTTTGAAAGTATTTTTTATGATTCCTAATTTATTTTAATGAAATGTTTTTGAATAGATTTTTATGTTTTAAAGATAGTTTTTTTAAATAATAAAGGATAATATCATTAAGAATTGTTTTCAAAATATCATTACAAGTTATTCTTCATCATATGTGACATCTATTGATGTTAATCATTCAATTATATGAAATGATCCACATGACTCATTTTTATTATTTTATGAATGGTTTATGTTTTTATGGAATGATTCTTATGATACATGTTATATCATCCATGGTATAAATTATTTTTAAACACTATTAAATTAATATTTTATGCCTTGATAAAATGATTATGAAACCTATGGGTTTTCACATGTCCCAATATTATTTCATGATGGTGAAACCCATTAAATTTAATGGTTTATGATATTATTGATAGTACATTTGTGTCACATGTATGTATTATTTAATTATAACATTGGTGGGACCTATATATCCCTCCAATTGATTGGGATAAGATATATATCTCATCAGGTATACATGGGTTGAATGATAAATTATATTGGTTTAGTATTATAGGTCTAGAATGAGATGTAAAATCATATTATTATTATTGAGATGGAACAATGATTGAACTTGGTTCAATAATGTAGGGTTGGAACATTGTGTGAACCTTTTTCAATAAAGGACATTCTCCACTATGATATCCTAGGTAGCAGTACCTTTAATAATATAGAAATTATTATATATTCATCTATGTCTGCCGAAATTCCAAGTTTTATTTTTAAGTTATGCATTCAGGGATATATTTATTTTTCCCTTATGATTCATGTCTTATGAAATTAAATGATTTTTTCTAGTATTCATATTTATGATCATTGATATGCAAGATGTGGTCTTCTATTTTCATGATCAAGTCCTCATAACCTTATTCTAATGATTATTCTTTTGTATCTCCATTTTTACCCTTTTTGAGATTTTAATCTCACCCCTTTTTTGTTTACATCCCCCATTTCATAAAGAAATGTATTATGTTTGATGTGTTTAAGAAGGGATATAGAATATAATAACCTATTGGGTGACGATGTACCACATTTATGTACCAATGTTTATTTTTTTATGTTTCCATGGTATTATACAAGTTCAATCTTTGGTCATCTATTTGTTTAATTTTTTATGTATTTGTAAAATGATATATAATGTTAATGTATACAAATTGAGGTTCATTAATGTTTTCATTAGCGAAATGTTTTAGTTGACCTTTTTAAGCTTGGATGAGAAAATAATTGTGATAAGCATAAAGAAATTTTTAATTAAAAGTCTAAGGATAATAAAAAGTGTCAGAAAATGTCCTGGATATTTTAAAAAAAGGTAGTGTATGTGTTATCCTAGAAATATATTCTTGACTGGATATTACATGGGGATGTTGTTATAGAAAATATTAACCTTGGAGTAGCAACTCTAATACGATGTTAAGACCCTGACATGGGGTAATCTAGTACACAACAACGGTCCTTATTAAACCCCTGTTGTGACACTCCCAGTTATATGATTTGGGAATTTAGTAAATAATCATATATCATAATGAATGAATTAAATATAATTTTTATATGAATAACCTAGGGTGTTATAAAATGTGGTTTTCTCCAAAGATATGTAATGCACACAATATGATTGTGGTTTTCTTCCATGGAGGGAACTAGAAGGAACTGGACTAACAGTGAATGTATTAGATGATTTTTTATGATAATTCAAGTGGCATGATAATTTTAGTGAAATATTTTTTGATAATTCCTAATTATGTTTTCACGTAACATGTTTACCATTATGTAGCTTAACAAATTCTCAGACTCATTATGTAAAAGAAAGGAGTTACCTGTGAATTTTGGTAATGGTGATTATGAATGAAATAATACTTACTTTCCTTTGTTTCATGAATGTGGAAATTTTCACTATATTTAACTTGTTAGATGAACAATTATATATTTTTACTATGGAAATTAAGGACACAAATAAAGTGTCTTCAAGATAAGAAAAGTGTACAATTAATGAAATGGATGAGAATATTGGCCATAATAAGGCATAATAAAAGTTTAATTGTTTTAATGTGTGGAATAAATGGTCATTATGAATCTCAATATTCCGAGAGGAAAGATCATATAATAAAATTATCGAGGTGGTTCATGTAAAGGTTATATTGCAACTGATTATGTGACTACATGTGAAATGTGAATAGAAAAAGGTATGTTGTAATATGATGATGTATCCTTCACATGTCTTATGGTTGAAGTGTAATATTCTGTGTTTTAATGTATTTTGGATTCAAAAATTATGTTATATGAATTGAGAAATAAATAAAGAATGGGTAGTATATTTTTTAGTAATGATTTAATATATTATGTAGAGTGTTTCTGATGGACTCTAAAAGTGATTTAATAATAAGGTGATATTATTAATAATGGAAGATAAAACATAACATGTTAAATATGTATAGAATTTGATGTTTGGATACAAAAATATAGAGTATGAATATGTAAATTGGACGAAACTGATTACCGTGGAACTAGTTAAGTAAATATTGACATATAGTTCCTTCTATCATGGATAAATTTAAAAAATTCTATGATTTATGGAATATATCCAATAAAAAATAGAAAAAATAAAGAACGAAATTTTTCGAAAATGATTTCTGTTAATTTTGGTTGTCACCATGTTCCAATAGTATTTACTATGAGGCTATTCATATTTTTGTAATATAAAACCCAAGAGCTACTTTGTGATATATAGGGGTAAACGTTAATATGATTTCATGACATTATTTATAATGTTTTGTATTTTCATCATTCAGAAGCGTTATAATTTATTAAATTTATGAAATGATTATGTTAAACTTTGGGGGAAGTATTTATGTATTGATATTTTATTGAAATCAATATTTAAAAGAATATTTAGTGATTAACCATATTTCAAGGATGTCCATCATATTTATTTTTGAAATTATATTTGTGTGGTTTTATAAAAGTAAATAATTTATGTCGTATGACAACCAATCATGTCTTGGAATGTCGTGGGTCTTGAACCCTAGACCAAAAGACCATACAGGTTCCACACCTACCACTGGCCTTTGCAATTTCTGGGATAATGTATAATTATTCTTTATGAATAATTATTTATGATGGAATAATACTTTTTATTTTTATTTTTAGAGAACAATGTATTAACAATAATTATTTTTAAGGATATTTATTGATAAAAAGTTATACTTTTCATTATGTTATGGGCCTTAATATATGATAAATCCTTATTTTAGAGCAGTGGTCATCAAAGTTCATTCATGGATATCCATTTGTTGAAGTAATTGAATAATTAAAAATCTTTTGATGCAAAAACAATTAATCAAACAATTTTCATAGAAATATATCAGGTATGTATATTTCTATATATTCGTGGTTAGTAATTGAATTATTTAAATATAGGACAATGATAAAAAAATGCATAATACCTTAATTTTTGGGCAATTAGTGTCCTTATAAATCAACACAAATTTATAAAGTAGAGGACATATAATTTCCTTTAAAAATTCAATATTTTATTATTGATGACATCAATCAAACCCTATAAATATTTACATCTTTTAATCATTTAAAATATTCACTCCCAACGTATGTTCCCCCATTTTGATACCTTGTTATTTATTACATTGGGTAATAATTATGATTCTAATATTCCCATTTTAAGGAAAGAGTTTGTATTTATTCTTATGATGTAGGTTTCTATGAATAAAACATTGAAATATTAAATAGTATAAAAAATATATGAATATTAGGGTGAAATTCATTTTATTAGTGGGGGTAAAATGTAACACCCAGAAATTTTTTAAAATAAAAATTTTCAATTTAATTTATTCTCTTTGATATTTTTCACTTCACGAAACATTGAAAATATATTATTTTAAAAAATTACAATTTTGTCTTGAGTTATAAGAAACATAGTTAATTATGCACTATTCACAACATAAATTTTAGCTTATTTTACACAGAACATCAAAATGGATATGTTACATGCAATACTGTCTTCGCATATGTTATATGAAACTCTATGTTTATATGAAACTTAATTTTATTTAAAGGAGATAATTTTGTCCTAAGTGTTAAACATAGTAATATGAATAATAATAAATACTTATATAATATTGTTTTAAATGGGTTTATATAAATAAAACATATCGATAATGAAAGATATAAGTTTTTCTAAGGTCATTATATGTTTTAAAATACTATTTTATCAAATAAAATTATTCTCATTCCATTATGGTTAAGATACACATGTAGAAATTTAATTTGATAAAAAATATAATTTTCGATTTTATAAAATCAAAATTTTCATCCTTATGCCCTAATGTTCTGTATCTTGTTGATGGATTCTCCAACCTATAATTGGGGACATCATAGTTCCCAAAAACTTTGAAACTCATGAACCTCACCTTGGTTTCTCAGTTTAAGAAGAGGTGACCATTAGTGCATTCATTCTCAATGTTTTTCTTTAGGTAATGAAATTTATAGGAGAGGGTGACACTGGGATTTCATGATATCCACCACATTCATTTTCGGTTCGCATCAATGGATGACATCCTCATTTCTGAGTAGAGTTCCCCACATATCTTCAAAAGATATTTGTTCTATCTGTTCTATTGGACATTTGATTTCCATATGAAGTGCAATTCTTCTAAAGCTTATATCTGGGTGAGATTTATTAATTTACCATTAGCATTTCAAAATCATTCTTTGATTATGATTCATTAAAACCTCTTGGGAAGATTCCAATGTTCTGATAGATGTACAAAATATATATCTCAAACTTTCAATATTTAGGTCAGTGTGGAAATGCATGTGTCTAGTATATATTTCCTGTATGTTTGGGTTACAATCGATGGGGAGTATAGGTGAAAGCATCAAGTGGTTAGTGGGACACAGATGGAATTATTCTCTACTAGAAAATGGTTGTGAAACTCTATGGATAATTATAAGTTGGGAGATCATTTCTCTAGAGGGAATGTTTTTAGAGATAGAGGCAAGGATTCAGAGGTCCGTAATGTGGAAGGCATCTCAAAGTAGATTTATGTCGGTATGGAATGTATTGGTCAGGGTGTCAACTCCTGTAACTTGTAGAACGGTTTAAGAATGACTTAGCTGATGTTTTCCATGGAGGATAAGGGGCATTTTATCGATATAGTGGACACCAATATGTCATTGGAGGCCGGATCTGGTGGGGCTATGGTGAAGAACGCAATGATGTCTTTGGTTAATACAAAGATTTCTATGATTTTTAATAGTTTGATGTAGGATCTAGCTGGTTATTCTATTTGAAATGAGCTAATACCCATTGATATTTTGAATGTGGTTGATGGTATGGTCCAGAATGATATTGTTTTAGTAGAATGCCTAACATATGGGGGATCAACTACTATGGATAAGAGGGAAGGAAACAAGGTGGATGTCGTTGTTGCATATTATTCTGAGGTGTAGAGTTCAGGTAAGGGTTCTACATGAAAGGGGAGGTACGTACTAGATAGTCAAGAATGATTTTGGAGTTCAGGGGTTATATTTTAATGATCCCAACCCCAATCAAATTGGGAAACATTTTGTAGGGTTTTCTCGAGGAATGTTTCAATTTGGATCATACAAATTTGATTGATGGAGACGGGTTCCATGTGAATGAACCCAATGGAAACGATCCTAGTCTTTTGGGTGGTGATTATTAAAACACAATGTGTGACATGAGTAATAAGAGGAAAAGTAGGAAGGATTAATCCTCTTTACCACCTCATTTGGAGACTTAATTTGCTAAAAAACTAAATTCCCTGAAAACCGACGTAGAGGCTTAGGGGAGCAGCCCTTGTAATTACTGTTATGTTCTAAATAAGAAGTGGTTAACCAGGTCTTGTTACCTAATGTCGATAAAGATGAGGAATCTATGAAGATGGGGATATATATAAGGGTGACTATCAATGAGGATCAATACTCAAGGATTATTAAATCTGACCTAATTCTTACAAGGGATTCAATAAAATGAATATCATATGTTATAAGTACATATAGTCCTAGGATCAGTTGGCTTTTGAATTTATAAATTTGATATTTCCTATACCAACCATCCAGGTAACTTCTATCTCCTGTAAATTCTACTGGGAATTAATATATAGTAATCATAATTAATTTTTCAATGATTATATTTAAATTGGTGGAATCTATTGATTAGTTTTAGAGGTATGATGGATCGGGATGAGTATGAATTTGGATGAGCTATTTTTTTAAATTTTATTTGGATCATTGGTGATACACAACAACAATTCTAGATGGTTCTTAATCTGATGGGGTTCAGAGCATCAAGTCTTCACCAGTGCATGGTATTTGGATGTGGTAGATTGAGACGGTGTGGCTATTCCATCAGTTTCAGGCCCATAAAAACCTATATGAGATAGTTTTCTGAGTGGTTAGGTAATGGATAATGTTTTTCATCACGATTTAGTTGTTGGGGAGTTGCAGACCTAGTAGTTTGGTTCTGGGATTTATGGTTTTAATTGATTGTAATGTTGGTTCTGGTGGTTTCTCACTTTTTCCATAATAGTTTTTTTATGAATAAAAAATTAAATTTTCAACCAGTTATATATAAACCCAATGTGTGTCATTGGAATCAATTATATATAGTTTTTTTATAAAAACATTCCAAACTATTGAACGTTTTTACATTTAAAAACTTCAATGTTGTCATGACAATAGGATTATATTTAAATTAATGTATTAGACATTTGTTATTGAAATTTATAAAAATGGGTTCTATATTTGGAATCAGAATAATTCATAATTTCTAATAATGTTAACATATTTTTTTCCAAAAATATTCTGAAATTATTTATTTATTAATTATTTAGATTAAGGAAAAATTATTCTTAATAAGGGTCTAAACATTAATGTTAAAGGGAAAAACAACATAAAAAGATTTCTAAGATCCCTTTCATAGATTTATTTTGACATAATACTTTCATGGATCAATGTTTTTCTATTATTGGATCCAATTGACATGGGAAAAACTTTTGTGGAATTCATTTTCCGTAAATTTATATGAGTGTCACTCCTCCTCCATTAAAAATGACCTCCTCTCCCCCACCTCCATCACACCCCTCAAGGAACTCTAGTTAGACCAATATATAGAAAACTATAATATTATATTTTTAAAATTATGGTTATTCCTTAGGTAACACAAAAATCAATATAATGGGATACAAAAACAATTTGTGTCTTGCGAAATACCACCTCAAAAAATGATAATTTTTTGTTCGTCTTATACTGCCACTCCTGGAGTGATTTATGATAAAAAAATATATTTATATATCATATATACTATATTTATTATTACATTGAGCTTAATTGATTCATTTAAAAAATATATATTTATACTATTAATTTCTTTTAAATATGATAATTCTATTTGAGGAAGAGTAGACTACTTCCCCTCAAAGGGATGTGATTCACTCACAAAACTACCCATTATGTATTATGGATGGGTATAGAAATATTAGATGATATATATAATATAAAATTATAAAATTATAATTATTTATCTACATATATATACATAAATTTATTTTAATTACATTCTTTCAAAATAACTAATAAACAGAAACATCGTTCATGTGTCTGTATAGACAACCATCTTCATGAACGGTTTATTCAATTTCATCCTTTTATATTTTAAGGATTAATTTAATACAAATATAATTAATATAAATGATTTCTATATAATTTTATTAATTTTTTAAATCATAATATATGTATAAGAACCAAATATATAGACAATTAAGGAACATGCAAATAATAAAGAGGACATTACAAGAAGTGAAACATCAACATATAATTGTTAATGAAATTGTAATATAAAGTAAAAATAAATGAATATAAGGTGTTATATATAATAATAATGTCCTATGAGAGATATATAATAAATTTATATTTATAATATAAAAGACTTGTATGAGTATAATATTAGTCACGACACAAGGTAAAGGTATTTCATCTAACCTTTTATTTTCATTTTATACATGTTTTATTCACCACCCATTCCTTTTTTTAGTTTGTATAAAGACCATGGATGTATTCAATTATTTCTATAATAAATGTAACACGTATTATTATATCCCTTATATGATCGTTTTTTCATGGCGTTAATGTTTCAAAAGTATAAAATCAGAAAAATTGTTTTGTCTCAACATTCCATATTTTAGAAACATTCCATGTTATACACCTATATTTTTGAATGAGGTGTTCATACTTCCTATGAAATGTTATATCCTGAACATCCTTATTTTCGAGATATTTTAAGCATCATGTAATTTAATTTTTATTACATGGGGAGTGTTCCTCAATGTTATGAAGTGTTGAGAGTTTATTAAAACAATCCCATCATGTTTTATGTTTTATTATATTTATGAATCATATGATAAAATTTTATGATCCATATTACCATAAAATACATGAATTATATTATACTCTGGTAATTCATATTATATTCATGTAATGGTAAATTTTTTTACTCTTTCATACAGAATAGAGTTAAGAAATATTTTTATGAAATCCCGACATTACCCTTTCTTCGGTTTGATGTCTCTATTTACTCAAAACAATATTTTCTAAAAAGGATTTCCATGAATATTGATGTATTATTCAATAATAATTGAATGTAATTTTTCCATTTTTTTCTAATTTTTTCAAATGAATATTTTTGTCAATTTTTTAAAAAATAAATTTTCTAACCTTTTTCCATGAAATAAAATAAGGTTCTTTCATTACCCATAAGACATGTATTGGTTTACCCGCTTTCATGAGTGAAATTATATTTAAAATTTCATTATAATATTCAAAAGTTATTGTTTTTAAAAATAAAATAGTTTCCTTTTATTATGGATATTCATTATTTTTTTGATTTCATTGAAAATGTTTTTTAAATTTTTTTTTGTCATTATCAATACTTTTGAAAAAAAAATTCAATGAATATTTTAAAGATAAATGTTTTAAAAAATAAATTATATTTTAAAAATTATAAATATTTCATTATATGTTCTCCAGTTATATTCAAAAAACAGGTCCTTTAGAATTTTTTTAAGGTTATTTCATAATAATTAAATTAAAAATATCTTAACAATGATTCGTGATTTTTTTATATGATTAAAAAGTATTTAAAAGGTATTTTTTTCAAATATGTTTAATTATTTCATTATAAATTTGTAAAGAATTTTTTATAAAATGATTTCATACAATATAATTTTCATTAAATTATTCTTCAAAATGTTTTCAAAGAATCATTTATATTTTTTAATGGAATATTTATTAAAAATAATTCCCAATATTCCCTTATAAGTTCACAATAATGTTTTCTTCAAAATATTTTCATGTTTATTTTTTATGTTTTCCAAGAAAATAGTTTTCAAAATTATTTTAATCTATATTTATATGTTTCCAATGTATTTTTAATGAAGTGGTTTTTCGTAAAAAGAACCTGATCTATTTATAGGTTTTAAAAGAAAAAGGGTTCAAAATATTTTTCAAAGTTGTCATTATAATATTTAATATTTATTACATAGAATATTATTTCAAATGGTTTTTATCTCTTTAAGGGGATTTTTTAAAATAATAAATGATATTTTCCACAAAAAATGTCTTGGAAATTTTATTACCAATTTATTTTCAATCTAATATGAAATATTTTTGTGTCACTCATTCACTTATAAAAAATGATACAATTTATCTATTCATATTATTTTGTTAATGGTATATTTGTTGATATAATTTTTTTTATGACACCCATTTAACAACAATGGGATATATTATTTTCATAATCTCACTTCCTTTCACAAGTTATGATTTGATGAAATAATTATGTAGATTCCTCTATCCACATGTTAATATATGACTACATGTTTATTAAAACCAATTAATTTCATGGTTTAGAAAATATTATTTAGGAATTAATGGCACGTGTGTGTATGTTTTCCTTATGAGATGGGTGTAACCAATATCTACCTATTATTTATTGGTAAAAGATTGATATCTCATGATATAGACATGTATGGAATGAAAAATGAATTCAATTTTTTATTTCAATGATGGAATGAGAAATGAAAAATGTTCATAGTAATAATGATGGAATAAGTATTGGACAATGTTTAGTAATACATAGATGGAATGGGGTGTGAACCCGGTTCTGTAAAGTGGCTTGTCCATTAAAAAGGAATTTAAATCAATTCATTACCTATTGTATATATAATTATATATTCTTATGTTTATTTATAGCCTATATAATCATGTTGATGTCTCCTATAGTTAGTAGAACCTATTTATTTTCCCAAGATAATAGGTTGGGTGGGGATTTTAAAAATCATGTTAGTTTATTTAGTTCTTGATTTGGTATTATAGAAATTAGATAAAACATGTATAGGCTTTAAATGTATATTATATTATGAAATATATAAGAATATAATTATGAACATCATTTTATTAGGGATGTTTGAGGATAAATAGGTTTGTTATGTAAATCATGTTTTGTCATAAAAAATCATCTTGGTTTATACTGTTGATTTTTAGGTGTCGTGCATTAGATAATGAAAACCCAATAGGATTGAATTTTCCACCTAATTAATCATTTTTGGTGTTGTTATATTTTGATTAATTTTTTGGATATATATAATATAAATATGAATATGTAAAAAAATTACATAATTTTGGACTTTTTTAGTGTATTATAAAAGAATAATTTCTATAGTTGGGAGGGAAAAAGTAAAAGATTGTGTAAAAGAATACGGTTTCACTCCAAACATAGGGGAACTAAAATTTTATTTATAATAATTTACATTCCTCTTAGGCTATATGAATGAGTCCATTGACTTAGTAGCCCAGTCAATTGAATTACTAAAAAATCTAATGGTGAACTCATCAATGTTTTTTATTGATATTGTACGTATGAATAAAGATGTAAGGGAGTGGAAAAAGAATATAACCTTCAAAATATTAGATACTCTAGATGAAATTAATTCCATGTTTATAATATCTATACACGGGGTCTAATATATAAAAGTATATTAATTAATTTTTGAAGCAAATATGGACCATGATATTACATTTAATGTCGTCCTAGAACCATATTATTATAAAATATTTCTTGAAACAGTCTTAATAATGGAGAATTGTAAATTTTTTGAATGGAAAACAAGTATGTGAAAGGATGAATATATTACTAAATTAAATTAAATTATTCTCTTTCCCTGAGATGTTGCTACTAGTGAGGGGGTGAAAGATTAAATATTTGAGATTTTTCTCAATAATATGATTTAATCAATATTTTTAATGTCATATATTACTGACTATAAAAAATGGAAAATAAGGCATTGGATGGGGGGAAATGGTTTTGAAGGAATTCTCTATAGAGAGAAAAAATTTATCTATTTCTTTACTGATGTAATCTATAAATTTGGATATCAAAATAGAAGGGATGATTACTACCATTTTAATAGTTAATTAGAAAATCAATCCATAATATCAGACTTTAATCCACCACATCACTAAAATTGACTATAATTTTCATGTTTTGATTTATTTTACATCTAAATAAATAATGTACTACACCATGGATTAATTTCATCCTCAATGGAATTATAGGGAATATCAATAATTACTTTAAAAAGCACATGAAATCAAAAAGTAAGACTATCTTAACAAAAACTTAGGCATCATATCCTTAGAAGATAAATACCCCCAAATTTTTACTCATCCATAAAACTAGGTGAAAATTGATATTTCATGGAACACACTCTCTTTTTTGGTCGAAAGGAAATCATGGAACAAGGAACTATCCTACCCTGACTGATCATCATTTATGTAGATTAACGAATTTTTTGAAACCCAGTAGTTGAATCCCCTCAGAGATTGAGGTAACATACTTCTAAATGTGAGTATTAAGAATTTTCTGTTTGATGATTAATATTTTCATTATATTCTGTCATTGTTTATGGTTCATAAATTTCGATTACATGTGGAAATAATACAACACACCAATGATTATCAAGAACAACATCAAACATTTGTAGTGTAGATGATTCAATTCACTAGCATGTACTATAACAATTAATGTTGTGTACTTTCCCTATGTGTGTAGAATACTATAAAGGTATCCTTTAAATAATATTTGGAATGAATTGGGTGGTGGAATTAAAATATCATACTGACTATTATTCTCAATAAGTGAAATTCCCATTTCCAAATGGAACAGTTCATCTATTCAAGGGGGGTTTTGATATAAAGGATGTTAAAGTTTCACAATTAGAATTAGTGGACAAAACTATTTAATGTCTCAGATTTTCCATGTATTATTTTTTAATATTTTATGGAATTATTATGATACTAGGTGCAGTGATGAAAAATCAATCTGAGGCCCGGTGATCTCGGAATTTTTATTCGATATATTTTTTATTTTATGTGAGTCGACAATTGTGTGCGGTTGTGGAATTTTCCAAATGGATTCCTGGATTAAAAATTTGAGGGCACCATTGCATCTGAGACGACAACATGACCTATGAATGGGTATAACCTTGACCGGTGTGGTTCAAATGATAAAATTAATTTACGAACGTTTTCAATAAAAAACTAAATAAATTAAATGAAAATTTATTTCATTTTGGAACCATTCATTGCAGTGCAACTTCATGGCAGTTGTTTCAATAATAAATGACACGTCATAAGGACCCTGAAACAACAACGCTTGCTCATTAATATCACAACATAATGGTAATAACTCAGCGTAACAGAACCCTGAAACACCTCCCTTCTTTTAATGGGTTTATCAAATGTTTCACATTCACAGAAGCTAGAGAGAAACTCTAGAGAATCCATGGTGCTTTAGAGAGAAATCTCAGCGATGAACGATGATGAATTAGATCTGTGAATCGATGCGCCATCGAAGTAGAAGGATCTCGGTGACAACCCCCCCCCCCCCCCTACATTGCAATCGAACCCTTCATGAGGTAGGGTTTGTTACTTCAATTTTCTTTTCCCCATTTCTGATTTTCAACGACGAACATGGCTCAACCATGAACATGTTGATCTGTGGGTTCTTATGTTTTTACGGGAGGGTTTTTATTGGCATGATTTTGGGGAATTATTCCATGTTATATTATTATTTTATTCTCCCCCATTTAATCCTACTAATGGGAACATATCAACGCCGTGGAAAACAACGTCGTATGTTCATTCCTCGATTTTCCTTATTTGGATTTCTTCTCCATTTCATTTCCTTGGCGTTCTTTATGTTCTTCAGGGAGTGAAAAAAATCGATCATTGTGCACCCATCTTGCAAGGCAACGATCCCAAACTGGAGATCCAACATTAAAACGACCCTACATTGGTGTGATAGTCATAGTGGACGACGAATCAGATCAGATCGTAAAAGGCCATTCTTCGAGCATTCTTTATGAGGGAGGATCAAAACACATTTCTGGAGCCAATCAGATGCCTGAAAACAACTAATATGACCTCGGGACATCAGGGTGACCTAGATTCTGGATTTTCGTGGCAATTGGACGGTAGGAACGATGAATAGTTCATCACAGAGTTATAGCGGCAGAAGTCAGTGATTCTGGAAATTTTCAGAATACATAGCGTGTACTTCAAAAGAACACGCCGTGTGGTACCAGCAGTGGTGGCTAGGGTTTTGGGGGTAATATAGGAAACACACGGCGTGTGACCCTGGTCACACGGGATGATGGACTTTCACCGATGCTCGTCATGTATATTGGAAAGTACACGGAAACAGGATGCACTACCCGGCATCCGGACACGTTGTATAATCTCTACACAACATGGAAAATGAGGCTACATTGGACTAGATGTGTATCCATGGGATACACGGACACGGGAAGGAGTACACAGCTGTTTAATCCATCACATGGCCAGGCGAGGCCAGAAACGTGGGTCACCCCGTGTACCGATTACCTGGTTTCGAGTATAAGGGTTGATGACTGTATACAGGAACATGGCCAACATAAATGGAGCCAACCCTAGTCACTCGAACACGGAATATAAACAGTACTACATTCCATTTAATAACATTTCTACATGGCCAGCCTTATGACACAGGCCATTGTACACAGACAGTACCCGGGGTCAAACAACAAGACATGTACGTTTTCGACACGTCGTGTACTTTTTGGAAAATTTCATAGTCCTCTGGTCCACCGTATCTTAGAAATGTTTCGTTTGAGTTAGTTCCCCTTCTTATAATTCCCCTAAACTTCATGAATCATCTCTTTTACAGAAGTATGATCCCTTCTGCAGGACATTCGGTCATATATTCAGCATCCCTCCGAAAGACCCAGAGCAAGTTCCTATATCCATTCTTGACCCTAGGTAGAGTGAGGAATTGATGTGACCAACTCAACCGGGCGTTGATCCTCTACCTATCTTGTGAATATGGATGAGTTTCAGTATCCACCATGGCACTATTAGTGATCCTCATCAATGTATCGTGTTATTTCCTACCCAAGAGTGTGTCTCCTGTAATGAGTGGATCTTTCTCTCATGATCTTCCCACTCAAGAGTGTGTCTCCCGAAATGAGTGTAACTACCTCTCATGTGTTTCTTTAAGATTAGTATATCTCATAAAGATGTCATCAGAGCTACCATACTCGTGGAGTGTGTTCTCCCAGAATGAGTGATTCATGGAATCTTCAAACTGAATCCCTTGATGGGGGTATGTGGTTGTGTGACTTATCTCTAGACTAGAGGTCTGGGTTTGGAGTATATCTGACTTGTGTTCTAATATTATATATTTAGTATAAATATAGTATGTAGATCTAATTGTGTGTTTCTTTAATGTATTGATTTTTTTTTCAGGGTTCTCTACTGAGTATTGTTATACTCACCCATGCACGGGCATTGCCCAGATGTATCATGTATTGTGCAGACAAGCAGCCTTTTCACAGAGTCTAGGGAGAACCGGGACAAGACCTATCTTTCTGAGTTCCCTACAGGCTAAAAAATTCGAACAGTTATGAGCATCAGTCCCAGAACGTCTTTGTGTTTATAGGTTGGACTTTGTAGTTTTCATACTCTTTTTTTGGTGGGCTTGTATTCTGGCTAGTTTACATTTAGTACATTACTTTCCATCACACTCTATTGGTTGGGTATAGTTGTATGTATGAATTTTGTTCCGTAGTGGTTTTTTCATTTCAGTATTTGTGGGAATGGAGATGTGTGCTTGTTTACATATTCTTAGGAAATTCCTCCCATGTTAGTAATATGCTTACTCAGTGCTAGTCTCTAGCCCCAGGCCTATTAGAGGCAGTCTTGGGGAGTTACGGCACGGGCCCCACTGGGACGGGTAGTGATAGAGTTGTATCAAAGTGGGTCAGTTCTACCTTATGACCAAGAGTCTGTGATATTGGTTTGGGGCAACCGTTTTCATTGTTTCAAACACATATTTCAGGCTAGAGACTCCAGTGCTTGTGCGACAGCCGACTAATCGATACACCCGGATTCTAATATCCTTCTTTTCAACTAGGTACATGAAAACATTAGTTGAGTGGAAATAAAATAATGGTACATGAATCATATAGTAATAGGTTATTTTTTCCATATCCTTAGTGTTAGCTATCTAGATATACTCATTGACCAAGGTACACCATTTTTCATTACATGATGCCTCCGCCATGCATACCCACTAAGATTCAGCATCACGATCATGAGGATGACCCCCTCAGTGATGAGGCTTTGATACAGTGTCTAGTTCCCCATGTGTTTCCACCAGGTGGTGCACCTGCTATACCACCAATAATGGATAAGACTATGGACCCTATAGTACTGACAGACGAGGAGCATAGGTTGAGCGTGCTCCGTGAGTTCCAGAGATAGAGACCCCTCAGGTTTTGAGGCGATCCTGACCCTTAGGCGGATGATGTCCGGCTTGAGACGGAGATCAATGTTCTTTATCTAATGAGAACACCATCAAACCAGATTGTTTTCATATGGGTGAGCCTTCTTTAGGATTTGGTGGACGATGGTGGAGTCTGACCATACAGACTCATGACTAGGTGACTATTTCATGGATGGAGTTTCAGTGACTCTTTTAGGAGGTGTTATCTCCATTTATGCTGAGATATATATGCATCTTGGTGCTTCTTCACCACTATTAAGGATGTTTGATGGTAGCTGACTATTCATCGAGGTTCACCAACCTTGCACGGTACTCGAGGGATCTGGTCATAGATCAGTACTTCAGAGTTTGTACCTTTGAGAGAGGGTTACTACGAGACATCTGATCTATCTTCATTACTCTATGAATTTGGAATTTTGTTTTAGTTCATGAGCGGGATTTGGTGATCAGCAGCTTCTTGGCGGAGCATACACAACTGGAGACTGTCAGCAGCAACCAGACTAGTGCGGAGACCTCAGCAGCAGGGAGATGAAATCAAACGTAGGGATCAGGACATGACAGATATTAATGGATGACCCAGGATAGGGTATTGACAATCAAGTGCTCTCAAGCTGGATCCAGTCATCCTAGGGAGAAGCGGTGCTACACATATGACATTATGGGACATATCACTAGAGATTGTCCAACCCGTCGAGCAGCTATTAGGGAAGTGGTGTATAGAACACTGCGGCAGAGGTAGAGAGTGGAGAAGACATACATGCTAGGTGGCGAATGAGGCAGAGGAGCAGAGAGAGATTCATGTGGTGGCACACGCTTTAATCTACTTCCACCACCACCCATAGGAGGTCCGCACCAGGCTCAGGGAGATGGGGGTAGGGGTGGGGACAACTACATGTGGTCGAGGCATATGACCCAAGGGTTCCAGGGATGATACAAGGTACAATCTGTGTCTTCTCTACCTTTTCTTCCATACTTATAGACACGGTTGAAATTCATTCCTTCATACCACATGTCTTGTGCAAAAACGTGAGATTCTATTAAAACTGTTGACTCAATCCTTATTCATGGAGACACATGAGGTAGGAGACTCGACGATCACACACATTGGAAGACAATGTGTTCTTACCCTTATATGTGAGAGTTTCGGTTGTATCCTAGTGGTGGTAGCGTCGAGGCCTTATGACTTCATTCTTGGTATGGATTGGTTATCTTCATTCCATGCCCAGATTTACTGTTTTAGGAGAAGAGCGTTATTTGTCCTCTGTGATGGGACGAGGCTTTCCTTTGTCGAAGAAAAGGAGACCCAGGCAACACAGAATGGACACATGAATAGGAGGGTGCAGCCGATCACTCTGGAGATGGCTATCCTGACCCTTAGAGTTGTATATGTTGGGAGCTCTCAGTTCCCAGAAGTAGAGGCGGATTATGAGGATTTCGTTCCAGAAGATGTTCCAGGATTACCTCCCCACTGGTAAATCGACTTCTACATCGACACACACCAATGGATGACACCTATTTCCCCACCAGCATATCAGATGGCTCATGTAGAGCTTCACGAGATGAGGGTACAGTTGGGGGATTTGCAGATAAAGGTTTTCGTAAGACCCATCGTTTCACCCTAGGCGTCCCTAATATTGTTTACCAAGAAGGAAGATGGGAGTTTCAGGTTGTGTGTGGATTACCAGTGATGATAAAGAATAAGTTTCCACTGTAGAGAATCGACGACCTCTTCGATCAACTGACAGGGGAATGGTGGTTCTCAAAGGTTGACCATCAATCAGGTTATCACTAGTTACGAGTATAGGATGAGGATTTACTGAAGAAGGATTTCAGATGTTGCTACGGTCACTATGAGTACGTGGTGATGCCTTTAAGTGTGACAAATGCTTCTGCAGTGTTTATGGGACTGATCAATTGGATCTTCCAGCCATACATGGACTGGTTCGTAGTGGCCTTCATCAATGACATCCTTGTGTACTCTACATCAGTGGAGGAGAATGCAAGACACATTTGGGTTGTTCTATATATACTCTTGGATAACGAGCTTTATCATAAGCTCTCGGAGTGCCAGTTATGGATTCTGGTCATCCACATTCTAGGACATGTTATCTCAGCATATGGACAAGTTGTGGACCCATCCAAGGTGGAGGCAGTGTTTGCATGGGAGCTACCTTGGAGCATGATGGAGGTGTGAAGCTTCCATGGGTTGGCAAGATATTAGCAGAGATTCATTCCTGATTTCTACCATATAGAAGCACTGATGGTGGCCTTGACTAGGAAGGGGAAACCATTCATGTGGACAGAGAGGTACCAGCTGGCTTTTGAGCCCTTGAGACAGTGGTTGATGAGTTCCCACAACATGAGATTACCGGAGGAGGGTGTCAAGTGCTTAGTTTTATACGACGCATCAGGGACAGGATTTGGTTGCGTCCTGATGCAGAGGAATTTATTTCATATGGTTTACACCAGGTTAGGCCACATGAGAAAGATTATGCGACCCATGATCTTGAGTTGTTAGTGGTAGTCTTCACATTGAAGTTGTGGCGACACTACCTTTTGGTAGAGTGGTTTATCATCTACTCAAACCACAAGAGCATCAATACATATTTTCGTAGAAAGATCTGAATCTGAGGTAGAGGAATTGTCTAGAGTTCCACCAAGACTATGATTTCGAGATCATATATATGCCTGGGAAGGGGAATGAGGTGGAGGATTCTCTTAGCAGAAGGTAGAGATCACAGCTGTTGAGTGGGGCGACAGAGAAATTAGTTGCGTTGTAGTTATAATTCATGGACAGAGAGGATACAGAATACCTGCAGTCGATGGTTGTCTCCCCTCAACACTTACAGAGATTTAGGGAGGTGCAACTAGGAGATGTCGACTATATGGATTTATGTGCACAGTTATCCACAACACATGCTCCTGATGGATATTCACAAGGTGGGGATCACATACATCTTTTTAGAGGATGCACTACTGTACCAGTATAATTGTTGGAAGAGGTCCTGAGGGAGTTTCATATGTCCCCCATGGTGGTATATCCTAGAGTGAAAATGATGTACCAGGATCTCCAATGAATGTTTTGGTGGTCAGGCATGAAGAATGTAGAATCATAGTTCATTTCGTGATGCCTTACATGCCAGCAGGTGAAGGCTGAGCAACAGGATCTAGTGGGATTAGCTCACCCCTGGATGTCCTAGAGTGGAAGTGGGAGGGAATATCATTGTAATTCATGAAAGGATTAACATAGACATCCATGGGGCAAGATTCCATCTGTGTGGTCGTTGATTGACTCACCATGTCGGCCCACTTACTATCTTTCATGGAGCATAGTTCTGTAGAGAGCATGGGACGTATCATCGTGAAAGAGATAGTTCATCTTCAAGGTGTCCCTTCAATGATATTATCTAACTGATATGTCCCCTTTACATCCGTAATGTGGAAGGGATTTCAGGAGGCATTTTGGACACAACTATGCTTGAGCATGGCGATCTATCCCCAGACCGATGGTCAGTCAGAGAGGACCATCCAAGATCTGGATGATATGTTTCCAGCCTATATCTTGGACTTTGGTATCAGTTGGGAGGACCACCTACCACTGGAGGAGTTTTCATATAATAATAGCTATCACTCCACCATTTGTATGGAATCGTTCGAGGATTTTTATGGGAGACCTTGTCTGTCACTGCTTAGCTATACCGAACCTAGAGAGTCAGCACTCATGGGTCCAGAGTTGGTGCGTGCTACCACTAAGAAGGTGAAAATCATCTGGGAGCTGATGAAGATTGTACAGAGCTGGAATAAGTCTTATTCTGACAGGCTAAGGAGACCCTTGGAATTTGAGGAGGGAGACCATGTCTTTTTTCGGGTCACACCTCGATGTGGGTTATAGAGATTTGGCCGAGGTGGAAATATATCTTCAAGATTCATTTGACCTTTTAAAATATTGTGTAGTGTAGGAGAGTTGGAATACTTCCTATCTCTACCACTATAGTTTCATCAGGTACATGATGTATTCCACATGTCGCAGATGAGGAGGTACGTGCATGACCCATCTCACGTCATCGATTGGGGAGAGATAGACATCAAGGATGGAGTGACCTTTGCTGAGTACCCGGTGGAGATTAAGGATGGGTAGAAGATGATCTTTCGTGGGTGATTGATTCCTTTGGTGTGAGTTTGGTGGCATCATGGGAATCTTCAGGAGAGAACATGGTAGTAGGAGGCTCAAATCAACGCCCAGTACCCACATATTTTCTAGTAGTCTTGTTTTGGATTTTTGGGGATGCAAAGTCCCAAGGTGGGGATAATGTAATGTCTCTGATTTTATGTGTAATATTTTTTTCTATTATATGGAATTATTACAATACCAGGCGCAGTGACGGAACATCATTCTATGGCCCGGTGATCCTATAATGCTGATTCAAAATTCTTTTTATGTTAATTGAGTCAGTACTTGTGCGTTGTTGTGGCAGTTTAAAAACTGATTCCCAAGTTTTAAATCTGAGGGCACAGTTGCGTCCGGGGTGACGACTTTACCTAAGAACACGTCTAACATCGACTATATTGGGTTGATGGAAAAAAGATAATTTTCATACGTTTTTAGAAAAAAATAAAATTAAATAAATGGAATGTTTAATTTAATTTGGAAACATTCACTACAGTGCAACGATAGGGAAGTTGTATAAATAATAAATGCCACACCATAATGAACATGAAATAGCAACACTGACTCCTTAATACAGCATCATAACGGCAGTAACTCAACATAACAGAATACTGAAACACATTTTGTCTTTTTAATGGGTTAATCAAACATTGCTCGTTGGAAGATGTTGGAGTGAAACACTGGAGAATGCTTGGTGATTTGGGGAGAACTCTCAGTGACAAACAAAAATGAATCAATGTTGTGAATCACTGCGCCATTGAAGTTGAAGGATATAGGTGATGACAAAGACACGACCCCCCCCCCCTCCCCGTCATCGGTAATCAAACCCTTCGCAAGGTAGGGGTTGTTCATTCAATTCTCCTTTCCCCATTTTTGATTTTGAACATTGAACGCGGATCAACCACAAACATGTTGATATGAGGATTTGTACGTTTTTGTGGGAGGGTTTTGTTGGGTTGACTTCACGGAATTATTCCATGTAAAATTGTTGTTTGATTATTCTCTATTTAATCCAACTAACAGGAGCAGATCAACTCCATGTCGAAGGACGGTGGAGGTTCATTCCTCAATTTTTCTGATTTGGATTTCCTCCACCTTTATTTTCCAAGTAAATTCGTCACGTTCTTCATGGGGTGAGGAACCAAAGATCATTGCGCACTCATCTTGCAAGTAAACAATCCCAAACTAGTGATTCGACATCAAAACAACCCTATGGAGGTGAGACAGTCATAGAAGATGAGGAATTGCCACGGATCTAAAAACAGTGTTCTTCATGCATTCTTCATGAGGGAGGATCAAAATGAATTTTCAGAGCCGGTCGGAGGCCAAAAAACAACGAAGAACTCAAGAAATCACGGTGACTTGGATTCCGGAGTTTTGTGGAAATCAGACTACCAGATCGACAAATAGGGCAGCATGGAGGGGCAGTGGCGGCAGTCCGTGATTCTAGAAATTTCCAGAATACACTGCGCATACATTCAAAGAACACATTGTGTGGTACCAGCGGCAGTAGCTAGGGTTTTGGTGGTTATATAGGAAACACACGACATGTGACCTTGGTCACATGGCATGTTGGACTTTACCCAATTATTGGCGTGTATTTTGGGATGTACATGGACACGAGATGGACAACACGGCTTCTGAACACGGCGTGCACTCTCTACACAGCATGTCAGAGGCGACTACATGGGACTCGGCATGTATCCAGGGGATACACGAACACGGGATCGAGTACATGACTGTGTACTGCCTCACATGTCCAGGTGAGGGCAGTAATGCGGGTCACCTCATGTACCAATTACATGGGTTAGAGTATATAGGATGAGGACCATGTATGAGCACATGGCCAGCAAAGACGGAGAGGACCCCAGTCACTCGTACACGGTGAGTACACAGTACTACACACTGTGTACTAAAATTTCTACATGATGAGCCTTACGACACGGGATATTGTACACGAGCAGTACCTGGGGTCAAATTACACGTTGTGTAACATTTCTACATACTGTTTAATTTTTGTAAAATGGCATGGTCCTCTTATCCATCGTATATTGGACATGTTTTGTGTGGGTTAGTGCCTATTCTTCTCATTCCCTAGAAGGAAATTCATCGTCTCCTTCTTCAGAAGTATGATCTGTTCAACAAGATTTTTTGTGATATAGTCGACATCCCTCCGAGAGGCTTAGGGTGAGATCCTCTATCAAATATTGAACCTAGGTAGAGTCTGTCATCTACATGACCAAATATACCGGACATTGATCCATTACCTAGCTGGTGAATCCAGATGAGTCACAGTATCCACCAGGGCCCTGGTAGTGATCCTCATCTGTGTATTATGATCTTTCCCACTCGTGAGTGTGTCTCCCATAATGAGTGCATATATCTCTTGTTATCTTCCCACTCAGAAGTTTGTCTCCCGTAATGAGTGAAACTACCTCTCGTGACATTTCCCGACAAACTATACTTCTTAGACGAACATCATTAGACCTACAAGACTCGTGGAGTGTGTTCTCCCTGAACGATTACTTCATGGAATTTTTAAACTGAATCCCTAGATAGGGGTATGCGGTGGTCTAACTTGTCTCTAGACTACGGGTCCGGGTTTTGAGTATATCTGATATGTGTTCTCTTATTATATGTTCATTAGACAAATACTATGTATAGATGGGTGTTCCTTTCCTTTTTGTATTGATTTGTGTTTTTCAGGGTCCTCTATGGAGTATTGTTATACTCACCCCAGCCCAGGGTTCGCCCGCACATGTAATGTCTTGTGAAGACGAGAAGCCTTTGGATAGAATCCAAGGTGGACCTGAACATGACCGAGAATTTTGAGTTACCTACAGGCTGAGGCATTCCTACGACAACAAGAATAAGTCCCAGTACATCTTTGTGTTTACAGGTTAGTCTTTGCATTATTCAGACTCTTGTTTTTAGTGGGCTTGTATTCTGACCCAGTTAACATTCAGTACTTTACATTCCATCACACTAGGTTGGTTGGGTTTAGTTGTATGCATGCATTTTGTTCCATAGTGGTTATTAAATTTCATCATTTGTGAGCTTGGAGATGTGTGTGTGTATACAGGTTCTTAGACAATTCCTCCCATGTTAGTAATATGACAACTCGGTGCTAGTCACCAGCCCATGACCTATTTGAGGCGGGCTTGGGGAGTCACAAAGTGGGCCCCACTAGGACGTGCCATCAAAAAATAGTTTAATAGAATTAATGTAAATATAATATTTATATATAACTAGAAATAGGAGTCTTTCGCCTATAGTGGACCGATAGATGAATTTCACTTAGAATGTTCTATTTGGATGTCCCCCTATACATGTAATACATTTTTCTACTGGTCTAATCATGAACACATGTCCCTTTACGTCATATTTAACATATCACATATAGTTTCTAAAATTAAAATTATGATTATATGTTTTAAAGAGTAATGGAACAATCATACCTATTGCATCCCCTTAGGCTAAATTGGTTTTATTCATAGATAAGGTAGATGGTTTTATCTAATTTTAATTGATTATAAAAATGAAATCATAAGAAAAATATAAGTATCATATTCCTAGAACCGATGACCTATTTTCGAAACTAATGGTATATAAGTTGTCATAAAATATTGATCTATAATCAAGATACTATATGCTCAAAGTCCGAAAAGAGAATATTCTAAGGATAAAATTATGCTATCATTATGTCCATTATTAATATATCAACATGCCATTTAATATAATTAATGGATATATAGACATGTTATCACTAATTGATAGGGTCTTCTAGTTGGACATTGATTATTTGGATTTACTGTTTTTGGGAGATAATTGTTTAATATAAAATCATAAATGACCATATGGTGAAATTTAATGTTTGACAAATAACATTGAGCGATAACCAATTATGTGATATTTTTTCAATGTTTGGCTTTTTGATTGAATTTTTTTCCTCTAGAACGGAATTTATATAGGGGTAATGGAATTTCACCCATGAAATTTTTAAATAGTTATATATTGGTCACCACAAAGAAATTCCTTTATTATAGAATGTTTTTGGTGATTAATTAGCTATTATAATAATTTTGTTTACGGTTTCTCTTAGATTGCTTCTCTAATTAATGATATGGAAATAATTTTTTCTCTATAAACATGGGAATATGACTATAGAAAATTATCCGTAGATCTTAAACTTCATCTTTGGTTGAATCTTATCATAATATTTTGAGAATTTGGTTTAGGGTATGTGGTATATTGTGAAGCATTGTCATTTGGTATGTGTTGTTCTATCATGAAATGATATCATTTTTGTGGCCCATGGTTTAAAGTATTGGAGGATAAATTATATGAAGTATATGACATGTGAAAAAAAAATTAGGCATAGTTGTTCATGCATTATAAAAATAAAACAACTATAATTTTGTTGAAATTATATAAAATTAAAAAATAATTAGCTTCTAAATTTATATCCTCACAATGATATGTGAAGATGAGGAAGAAAATATGTAAGGATTATCTCTATATTTTTTTACTTTTACTTGATTTACACAGCTATGAAATTGAATTAACTTTTAGATGTGATGTTTTGGTGGTTATATAATAAATATTCTAATGGTTGATCATGATCAATGGTAGCTGATGAGAATAATAACTGAAATGTATCTTGACTACTGCATATAGAATGATAATGAGATTTTTCCTAGTAAAATGTTTTATCATTTTTATGTATTTTCCCAATTTGGATCAAAATTATGATATTTATTTCCCCATCATTTGGTAAAAACAAAATATTATGGTGAATTTTGATAGTAGAAAAGGGGATGAAAACTCATTCTTATGATTTTAAGTGTAATATATGTTCCCTCAATCATAATTGGATCAACATGTTTCATTCTATCAATACAAAACAAGGCTATTGATATGTGTATTACAAAAAAATTTAGTGTTATGAATGTTCATTTCTTAAGGTTGGGTATGACATTAAATATTAATGATTGTGTCATGAAATTTATATATTTTTTATAGGTAATGGTTGTGTAGCAATAATGACTAGTAATGCTGCAATCTATCCATGTACCTATTATAAAATTAGAATATATTCCAAGGGATATTATTATATGTTTATATTGATACTTCATAAGCTTGATGATATATTGATGATTATGGATCTAATATTAATGTCAATACACTTTCTTGAAATACGTGATTAAATTATGGTAGAATACCTATAAAATATTTATATACATGAATTGGTCATGTTTCATAGAGTTATATTTTAAATTATATCTGTCAAATATAACCATTTCACTTATGGACTATGGATATCATTTCAATAATATATCAGACAGTTTTATTCAGCAAAATGAAGCATTTCAAATAATTCAATTTTATTTTAAAATTTTCATTAAAATAATTATATAATGGACAAAATATAACTTTTAGATGATTAATATATTAATATATTTTTTATTTTTTATTTTTTTAAAATTTTATAAATGAATTTTAATATTTTTGAAGAATTTAATTTGTTATGAAAATACATTTCCTTATTTTTAAATTTATAATAAAAAAGTCCCCTAATTTTATAAATGTATATTAATAAAATTATTTGGATAATTTGAATATGAGTGATAAAATTATATAATTTAGTCAATTTCGTTTTGAAGAAAATAAATTATGTTACAACGATAAAAATTAACTTCCATTGTAAGACATTGAATTTTCAAAAGAATGATACTTTCCCAAATAATGTTACTTTGAATTAATTTTTATTGAAATATAATTATTTTAGTATAATGTTTTAACATATATACATCCCCAAAATTATTGATCATTTTTATATAATATTAAGAACAATTAATGATTCAAAATACATTTCTTCTAGAAAAATTATTTTTAATGAATTATATATTGTATTCTAAAATAATAAATTCTCATATTTTCTAATTTATATATATTAAATGTATTCCAAATTCATAATAAAAAATTAAATATTTTCTAAAAATATTCATCTCAAAATTATAGTTACAAAATAATAACTATGGAAAAATTTTAATTACTACTAACTAGAGTTAATATGGGAAATCTAATGTGGAATACATATTACACAATCAATAGGACACATAGACCATATATACTACTATTGTAACATTATAAATTGATAAACATATTCCACACTAAAATTTCCCTAGCCAACATTCCAATGTATCATTATATTTCATTCTTATGAATTACCTAAGATTCTTTTACAATTATTTCCCCCATGTTTCACATATAAAAGGGTATTACATATAGGTGAATAAATCCAAAAGTATTTTAATGAATTTATATGATATTATATCAAATTTTCTTCTTTTATACCCCTCTATATATTTTGTAGCCTCTATCCTCATTAATGTTCTTCAAGTCCTTTTTCAAAAATGCACATCAAGGGAAGAACAAAATTATCAATGTTAGTATTAGTTATGAATTAACTAATTTCTGTTATACTTATCATCTTCCCTCCTCACAAACCCATTCTAACCATCGGTAAATAAATAAAAAATTATAAATAATATACTTTCATTTTATCATATACATAGTGTAACTGTTATCCATTCCACTCACATTGAATCGAAAAAAATCCCATGTGTATGTAGACTACCATCCACATTAATGACACATTATATATTTTACAACATTATTCATTGAAGGTTATAGAGATGGGATTATTAAATAAATATTTTTTTGAAAAATTTTTATATTTTTCGAAATATAACATACATTTCCTATAAGTATTATTACTAACAAGATATCAATTTAAAAATAACCTCTTAAAAGGATCCTACCAAGACGAAAAGTGATTTATTCGTAATTGAAATTTTATTATTTCATTTAAACACTTTTTATAATTACTAAAAACTCTTATCCATCATAATAGTGAAATGTAAACAGTGATAATAAATTTTTTTTATAATTATATTATAAAAATTTATTCACTCCAATACCTGTACTCACACATATATTGTGTCATGTTCTTATTGTGATGATTTAATTACACACATGAAAAATGAAAAAAATACATAATGGATGTATATATAAACACAACATTGATTATTAAAAAGAAAATAATTATTTTATTTGACATTTAATTATAATATAATAATTTTAATCATTAGTTAATAGAAAATCACTTGTTTATTATAAATTTGAAAAAATTCCATCCAATTAAACATCACGAATCATTACATAAATAATTATAAATTTTATTATTACAAAATACATAATTATAAAAAACTAATATATTTATATTTATAATTTCATAATGAATGATATTTGAAGAATAATGATGAACACAATAGATTTTATGATCCAATACACTCAATATTACACTACCCTAATTCTGAAAATAAATAATATGTAACTATTTTTAATTTAGAGAATAATTATAAATATTTTTTATAAATTATTATAGATAATAATTTTTATAAAATATAGTGTTATGATTTTTAACTTTGCTTTATAGGAGGTTAGAGTGTAATATACTATGAAAAAAATCAAAGTAATAGACATTGAGGTATTAATTCTGATTCATTATGTCATGATATATGTTATGCATAATTTTTCCCTTCAATGGTGTTATATTGATTTTAAATTCCGTGAATATTTTTAGTTTATTAATTTTAAGCACATGGGATGTTATAATATAATTCATTTCATATTAATCAAATTATTTTTTCCTCACATTTTTTCTAAGTCATTATAATTTGTGGGAAATTTTTTTTAATTCATTGAGTTATGATTATTTTCTTGAACATAATTTTAATATTTATTTTCTATTATATCCATTTATTTTATCATGAGTGATTAACAAATTTTTTATATTTTTACCATAAAACACTTTGAAATATTATATGTCTTATGTAATATTTTTCTTATAAAGGATATTGATAACTAAAATATCATTTCATTGAGATATAATGATTAATATTGAACTTTAATTTTCCAGGATTTCCCCCTTCATTATGATTTTATTATGTGGTTCTTTATTTTACACTGTGAAAAATGATTTATAATGAAAATTATATTTTTTGAACTCTTATTTTAAACAATGTCGGTTACATGAAAATGTTGTTCGAAAATATGAAATTGTAATTATATTTATTACATAATGAGTTATCATTCATAAAAAATTTACTTGGATACATTTGTATCTTTTTCAATGATAAGTTATTATGGTTTCAAATTAAATGTAAATATTATCAATGATTTCACTTCATATTTTAAAAGATAAATTTTTAAAGAGACCCATATCTCCTTATTTATCATAAATATAAAAATCTCCTCTAAAAATAATATTATATTTTAAAATTAATTTTAATTTTCATATTTTAATGGATTTACCATAATATGAATGATTTTTCGTAATATAACATCAATTTTAATTTATTTGGTTTATATCATGGGTTTATTAAACTCATACGACCAAACAATTTAATTATGGATTCCTTTCTCTATATTTCCATTTGAATATATATTATTTAAATTTTTAAGCCAATAATTTTATACATCCTTCTAAGAATATATTATTACATAAGGGATATTCAATTTTTCATAGTCCACCATCATTTTATTAATGGATAATTATAATGGGATTCCATTTATCAACTAAATAATGTGTTTATATTTCGAATAATTTTTGGATCCATATTTAAAATTAATAATTATTATGGAATATATGTTATATATTGATATATATTAAATTTTTTATTCCAATACATATGTTTATTATAAAATTTGATATTTATTATTCAATTTTTCACATAATGTATCCATTTGAAAAAATAAATAGATCAGTGGGTCCTGGTGTAAAATATCCAACTGATGAGTTAGGTTATCTCAAGAGAGATACGTTTTTTGTATTTGGTTTATACTTACCCAATATAAGAATGATTTATTAAGTGAGACCATGTTGGAAAAATGATGTCTATCATGTGGACATGGAAACAAGAATGGTGTCTTTACATTATCCTTAACTATAAATTATTTTAAAAAAATTATTCCATCACTATGAATTCAATTTTTTATATATTATTATTTTTCATATATTTATGGAATATATGGAGTCATTTAAAACTCATGCACTCAAATATATAGAATTAATTGAGTCCTATTTCTTCTATCTATATTACTCATTCGCTGATATATTTTACGATTTGTTTTCCCTTGTTCAGTGTTTAATGTCACCCTACTTATATTTCCATATCCCCCATGTTATAAATAATATAATTACACATCATATTTCATGAATGTTAACATGTGTAGATAATTTCTTGATAAATTAAAAATAAATTTTATACATTACTCTGTTTCATATATTATGGGGAAATTTCAATTTTATGGGAAATAGATGGTCTTTTAAGTTAATTTATTTTCTTACCATCATTAAACTACATTTGTGAAAGGGACATCAAATGATTGAAAGAAAAATTTCTATTGATATTAGAATTATTTATGATTAAAATGGGATGATGTGAGTTAATTTCAAATATGATATGTAAAAAATGTGGTTATTCACACCAGATACTAGGAGGTTGGGTCTGAAGATCCATAAGATTACACTTTTTTGAAAATAAAAAATATATTGAACATGCATTTTAAAATAAAAATTTATTTTATGGCCTTAAATAATCCCCTTGTTACTAGTATTATTGAATATTCATATTTTATGACAAATTTTTATTAAAATAAAATACCAACCCAACTCATTTTATAAAAAAATAATTTTACAGACCCAAAAGTTATTTTAAATTTATACTGATTAAATTATTGTTTGTTAAACAAGAAAATATGATTTTGATTACTTTTATGAACATTTAAATAATGACTTTTCCATAATCCAAATTTTTGAACACAATTATTTACTTGGAATTCAAATATTTCAAAAACAATGAAGGAAACATTTTATCCCAAGCTCAATATATTAGTTATTTAATAAAACACATTTGATTTGAACATTATGAAATTATTAATACTATGGATTGTACCTGAAAATTCACTTTTTTTATGAGTTTAGGAATCCAATAAATGAAAATCTGTTGTGTCTTTATCAAAAAATTAATATGTTTAACTGAGAGTTATTGGGAAATAATGTTTTGAATATATCTTTGAATGATATTTTTAAAAATCAGGTGGAATGATTGTTAATATTTCTAGAACTCATTTTTTATTAAATGAAATTCTTATTACAACCTTGTTTATATCATTATTATATAATTAATTTACTCCATAATAATTCATAGATTCTAACTATTGAAGCTATATATTTGATAAGAAGAGTATTTCAAGAAAATTCAAAATTTTAATGTGTTTCTTGATTCGTGTACTAATAATACACAACATTTTATTTCACTATCCAATTGTGAAGCTAAATATTTTGTAGTACAATGTTGTTGGGATATTTTGTTATCGAATCAATGCACACTGATGGATTTTGATCTAAAACTAATTAGTATCCTAATAATTATTTATTACACTATTAAAAATTATTTTTATTGAATCTTGACACAAAACTACCTAGATAAGAACATTAATGTCTGGAATTAATTTATAATGGATATAACACATATAAAATATATCATTATTGAGATAATAAAAATTTAAAATTAGATAGAGGATATTTCTAACTAATATCTGTATTATTATAGATTTATAATTATTATCCAAAATTATAAAAGATGAATTTAATACTACAATCAATTTAATTCTTGTTTAACCCAAATTATTATAGAAATGTTAATAGAAATTTGTTGAGAACATTTTTTTAAAAGTTATTCTTTTACAATTTTTTTCAGATTATTTTCTCATTTGAAATTTACTACCATATAAAATGAATTTTATAGATCATAATATAATTAAATTTTACATTTTCAATATGTCTTATTTATATAGCTTATAAAGACTTTAGTTTATTATTATTTTGTTAAAAATTTAAACTCCAAATTTATTAATAACTAATTTTCTAAGGGGTAGTGATCCTTACATTTATTGTATGTAACTACCAAGTAATTGAAAGTCAACATCTAAAGGATTCAATTCCACATAGATTATCTATTTTTTCCACTTTATACTCATATTTTAATCTCATGATGTACTAGAATTTAAAAAAACATCCATGAATGAACTTTTATAGGGAAATATTGTTCAAAATTTTACTCAACATTATTACAAAATATTATATATTTCCAAAATATAATGGGTTATTTTTATTCTTTATATTTTTATATATTTATTTTAATTTGGGATAAATTATTTTGGATAGTTATAATGTGAGGATAATATGATAATATTTTTATTATTTCAAGAGGATAAATTTAAAATGAGGTGATATAAATTAAATTCACAATATTATATATCTAAAATAATGGGGTATATTTAGTCCAAACTACTCATATTTATTGTATCTAATGTGTATTTTGTGGATGTTTTTATGTAAATGGTATGAATTTCAATTCATTATATCATATATATATTAAATTATTATGTATTAGTTTAATTTATTTATTTTTTATATTTTTTGTGTACATTCCATAATGGTTTTGTTTTTTAGTAATTAATCATGTGCTTCATTTTAGAAAAAAAATCATAATAAACATATTTTGAATTTTATCTAACTCAATTTTTATTCAATTTATACTGATTTATATAATGAAAAATTTTATATGAAATTTTAGAGGATAGGGTAAATAATTGAGAATATGGGGGGATAAATTCCACATTGATATTGAATTTCAACTAATGTATATATGTTGTAGTAGTTATAGTTAAACATCATTAAAATATGTGAAGTAAATATTAGTTCATATAATGATAAAAATTTTAATCTTGATGGATTTATAACTAACCATGAATATTGCGATATCTTTCCATTGAATTTTTATATATAAATATTTCGTCATTGAAGATAAAAAAATTATCATAAAACCATAATTTGTGAATGTGATTCATGGATCTTTAGAATCTTGTAACATATTATTGACATGCTTTCATATAATATTTATTTATTTTAATTCAAAAATATTCTATGATAGAATGTATTTATGAAAATATTATTATAAATTATATTATTGTTGTATTATAATTTTTTGATCATTATTATTTAGGTATTAAAAGGATTGGAATATAGATTTTGGTTACTTTTATCATATTCAAAAAAGTATTTTAGGGATAAATAGAGATAACTATATCCAATAAAGATTACCATGGGATTTCATAATTTGAATAAGGATAACTTTACAACAGGTTGTGTCTAGAAAATCATGGTATAGAAATATAAACTATGCGATAGTTTTAAATATGGGGATACCTTTTCTCATGTATAATGAATAAACATTCACCTTGAGAATTTTATTTATTTTTAATATTTTTTACATGTTTGTTTTTATTTTAATCTAATGTTTCACATTTTTTAATTTTCCATTGTATAAATTTTAATTTTTAATATTTTTAGTATTCTAAGAATCTTTTTTCATACTAAATGACTAACTAATTCATAATATATAACAATTTTTTAAATATACTGAATAGATATTTTATTTTAATAATTATAAAATATCTATTATGATTATTCTATATAGTTTTAAATGTATTTATACTCTGATGAAATTTTGGTTGTTCAGAAGAGAATTACATTAAATAGTTTAATAACATGGAGTGAAATAAATTTATAAGATTCATATTAGACATCAATTAACCTCTCTCAATTAGGTTATCTTCCTCTAAAAATATATATGGAATGATCGTCTAGGTATCAATATTCCCTTACTCTTAAATTTAATAAACATCTTCCATTATGACATTCATTTGATTTAATATTATTCAAATTATAATAAAAAAAACCCTCAAATGATTATCAACCTATCCCTTTTGATGGAAATTTGTTTCATTGATATATCTATAAATATTTGGGGTATTCTTTGACATTTCATTATCATTATATTTTACTAAAATCGTCAAATATCTATCATCAATCAAACATGTTTTATTTATATATCACTTTCCATAGATATAATCATATATAAACCATAAATTATTTATTTCAAAATATTATATCATTAGAAATATATAATAATAGGTTTTTTATTCTAAAATCATTTGAAATATATTTAGTTTCATCATTAAAAATATTCAACATTCTAGATGATCCTTTCAGATTAACCATCATTATATGGTTGATATTTTGTTCTAAATTTTTCTTTTGGATCCAATTCAAATTAAAAAATCCTTTATAACATTAATTTGACTCTCATATTCCAATAATAAACAATTCAATATGGTGAAATAATAATCCTCAAAACCTCTTTTCAGAAAATAAATAATTTCAATTGAGTGATAAAGCCATCCAAATAGTAATAAATTTCTCTAACTACATATAGTTATTAAATGTAACTGCAGTTGAATTATGGTCATTAGATATGGTTCTATGTCATAATTTTAAACCCATGATGATGGTCTCCAATTTTCATATATTCGTGGGTAGTGGTTACATCATTCCTCTTATACATATATTATTTTATCAAAATTTGATGACATGAAAAAAATCATGATATACAATCTATAATATCAATTTCCATTAATACCCAATAGAAGTTTTCATTATTATAACTATACATTATTATGTTTCATGGATGGATAGAGAATAAAACATTATGTGCATCATAAAATATCTCGTTATTTAACTCTCACATATGAGGAAAAAATATAAATTTTCTAGATCTTGTAATTCATATATTTTCATTGTTGATGTCTAAAATAGTCATTGAATACTTTTATATCAATATATTCTCATTATATACATCTATAATAGCCACCTATATAAAATTTTGAGAAACCACATAAGAAATAATGTATTATCCCTATTGAATATGTGTCATTCTAGACTAAATTACATGAAAACTATATAAGGGATGAAGGCCACATGGCCTCGTGAACACCTCCTAGTATACTATAAGATTTTAACTAGTAACTAGGGTCAATAAGATGTTCTTAGGGAGAATATACCATCATTACCATAGAATAAAATAGTAGAATCAAAATGAAAATAAAAGGATGAATTATAATAAATAAAAAACAGTGAAAAGGTATACAATCTAGATATAATAACAAGTAGATGTAAAAGTCAGGTCATAAATATACATATAGAAAACATATCACTACCATATACAAAAATATAGGACAAATAAGTAAATTTAGAAACATGAATATAAAACATTCTATAACAAAATGAAAATTTTTGATAATTTGTATCGAATACTATATTTAGAATGAAATTGAACATATTATTTTATAGTCAATCCCATTGTCGAAATGAGTAATCCAATGTTGGACCCTTCCATTTTTTCTTAACTGCATCTATACCGACTTTCTGAGTACCAATCAGTGGTCCAAATAGGTTATCATATATAATATGAACTCCACAACCTATCATTTATAATTTCATCGAATCCAGTAGTATATCATGATGTAATGTGGAGGTAATAATTATATTTAAATGAAATATGTATTATCCATGTTGGTGTGAGTTCCCATTGGGACACCCAGCCGATACCAGCTACATCAACTTCTTCTAAAATTTCCTTAAATGTTTATCAATTTGGATTTCATATAGATTAGAGGATTGGGAACCAAATCACTGAACAATGTGTTCCCAATGGATGAAACATAAATTTTCTTAATTAGATAAAAAATTATTAGAAATATTTTCTTATCTAATGTGTTTTCTTTGAGGAACCCAGGTATAACAGTATAGTTTACAATGAAACCATCAAGATACAATCATATCCATGGAATTCCCTATTGGGACCTTGGAATCACATTAAAAATGGTATAATTTCACCTAACATTGAATTAATCATTTTAATCCCACATAAAAAACCAGTAGCCACTCATGGAATAATATAAATCATTATACTCATATTCTATCATTGGAAATCCCTTCACAGAACACATGTTTCACTCATAAGACAATATAAAGCATAAACCATATAGTTTTCCCGTATAATTATATGTATAGAACCCAAGTGTCACTCAAGGAACAATGTAATCTGTCTCCCTAGGAGTGTATATCCATGGAATTATTATGAGATCTCGTGTATTCTGAAAGCACGATGTAAACCCATTTAATAATTCATCTTAATTCAATAATTCGGTTTATTGTGTTCATGGAAATAAAATTTCAAACCACGGTTTCACATACGAGAGAGAATAATTAATTTTAATAGGCTTTATGTCAAATCATACCATTTAACATCATAATAAATTCAACATTCCATTTTATTTATAAACATTGATTTCAACTCACATATAAATTTGATTCAATATCATTTCTTGGTCTTTGGTTTCTTAGAGGTGCATAATTTATTCTCTCCAATTTAATTACCCGTAACTCATTAAATTATATTTAACCTCCCTGTTATAGTTGGTGATGATTACAACTCAAAATGTAAATCAGATTCATAAAAAACACATGTTTTTTTGTCTAGTTTACTAACACATATAAATGGGTTGCTCTATTCTAGGTCCTCAACTCACATTGGTGATTTCAGGTCATATATGTTATATAAACATTGGCCCACTCATTTAATTTAATAAAAAATTTGTTTAATAGTAGATTCTTGAATGGTTAGGAACCCAAAAGAACTAACCACCATATAAATCACAGGACATTGAGGAAAAAACATGATAATACCGACCATATCATGGTAGTAGACTCCCTATTATATATTATATTCTTATTATAAAATAATAGTATAAATCGCTGAATCATTTTGGTATATTAAAAATTGGGAAAATATCTTGTATGTAATTCACATTCCATATGTGAAGATAATCAATGAAAATAGGAAATGGAATGAAATATCTTTCTAGCACAAATTTAATGTGACCAATGATGAGATAAATAGTTAATCGGTGAAGAGGGTAGCTTAAACCCGGTGGAATAGTGAGATTAGATGTTCACATGGTGTCTATCATTACTGTTCATTAGGAATGAGATATGAAAAATGAATTTAAGGATATAATTACACAAGAAGAAAATGGTAAAATCACCTTTTATTTAAATGTAATGAGGTATTAACTATGTAAATGGAAAACATATTTTATATATATATATATCACTTTTATGGATCCTTCTTATAGTAATTATGGAGTGAATTCAAATTTTACACTATATTATATCCATTTATTTCCATTGTTCCCCATATGGGGTCTACTATAGAATACCAATGATATATGTATGGTTTATGGAATAATTCAATACATTACATTATAATCACCAAGTAGAAAAAAAAATTAAGTTGAATATTTAGAACCATTTTAATGCAATAAAAACTAAATAGTGGTGTAGATTGGAAATTAAAATATTCATATATCATGTGAGAAACTGTAGTCTTATAATCTCCCCACATAAAAATAACTAGACCCTAAGTTTCACTTATGATGGTAGTAAAGCATCATATATGAATAAAAATATTCTCTAAAAATTTACACCGTCCTTTCTCTATATAGAATTTTTATGTAATAATTCATTCTTCCATAAAACTTGTGTTATAGGAACTCACGTGCCTCAGAGATTCATTGAGCTCTAATCAGTGATTAAAATTGTATTTTTCTAAATGGAATCATCTAATACTATCTCGACCCCACTGGGTTCTAAAATATTCGATGGGTATGAATAATAATGTTGAAGCTGAGAGATGTGGAAGATAATGTGCATTTGATGGTACCTCTGATGTAAATGTAACTGATAGGCCACTAGTTTGAATCTTTTCGAAATATTTTGGGGCTAAAAAAACATTTTTATTTCTTATACTATCTCAAAATATTTTATCTCCGCAATCAATGAAAAATATACTAGAATACCCAATATCACACCTCAAAATATAATGGTATGTGATTATAACCAACATAATACTTATGCCCAGAAAGATACATATCCATATTCATTCAACTGACTCTTACCAACTCCATGGTCTATTGAATGAGATGAGGTCCAATATAAACTAACTCTCCTAAATCAAACTAGATCATAGATGAACAGACTGACCTACCCTATTGATGCTCATAATGATCCATCTGTATAGTTTTCTGAATTATTATTTTATATGAAAATTCAAAAAGTGATAAGAGTTTCTTTAAACAACCTAAATATTAAAGGAAACTTTCATAGATAATGTCTTATAACAATTGAAAAGTAATCATAGGAATCCCTTTATTTTTAGGGTGATATGAAGTACATAGTAGTACTTATTAACCATGTTCCCACTATAATCCCTTCCAGAACCATGATGTAAAATTATTTTCTCCATATGATATGATATTATGTGGAACCCTATAAAGGTTTGTGATATCATTGAGATATATCATTCCTAGATCATCCAGTATAAATGTCAATCTAATAGTTATGAAATTAATAACCTTGGCCATAATTTCTATGACCACCCAAGCTGCATCAGAGCCTCAAGGATAACTATATAATCCCAAAATAATATCTATAGTGAAATCATTCCATTTCCACTCATAAATTGGAAATTATTGTAGAATCCAAACTAATTATTTGTTATTTTTCCTCCCCTTCTAAATAGTGGAACACTGAGTAATGAATCTAAGTATCTCCCTTTTCATACAAGGCAGCCAATATGGGAATTTTAAATACTATTATTTCTATGTAATGGAAGGATGTACTATCAAAATAGAGGCCTGATATTCATTAATAAATTACTATAGTATTTATAATGGGACCCAGAAATTCCTATTAAATAACAATATTTCATCATCTTCACGAATCCAACCTGGTGGTGTGTCATCACCTAAGATTCTCCCCTGTTAGACTATGAACCCAGGAACTAAAAGCATCATTCTATTCACTCTATCATGATGTTAATAATACCCCTATAATGATGTTATTACATGAAATTCATTATGTTACATCACCTCTATATGAATCTAAAAAACATGGCTATAAACATCAAATCACTATTGACCTCGGGATCTGCCACTGATTGTCTTTCCAGAATCAAAGCATCAGTAATGGCATTGACCTTAGCCAGTGTATAACCGAGATCAAACTCAATGGATTATATGTATTCCACCCACATTGACTATATAATGTTTAAATAAAGCTCATTAAATATTCATTTATGAATTTTTTGATCCATAAATCCATCAAAACACTCTTACAATATGTAAAGACTCCAAAATCATAGGGAATAAACCTCATTAATTATCTTGAGATATTTCCTTTAATAATTCTTCCGGTGAAGGAATTAAATGAAATGAATCGTATGCCATGAATTTATCAACCAACATTAGAATAGATCCTAGTATTATTTTAAATTCATCATAATAAACCATGTATCGTCTGTTAGGATCAATTAAAATTAGTATTGACACTAAATTTAATCTCTCTTTTAGATTTGGAAATGAATTCTCACATGGTTTAGACATTGTAAACAAATGTGTTGCATTGAAATATTGGATTAAACTATTATGAATTACATATAATATCCAAATATAATAATTATAACCAATATATAAATAATATTCTATGGATTATCCTAAGAAACTAATACTTTCACCATCTATGGTTCAATTGGAACTCTTATCTGTGAGGCAATTTTACCAATTATGTGGAACAAATTGATACAAAATTGGAATTTTGGGTAAATAATTCATTGCTAGTGAAATATCAATATTCAATAAATGATATCAAGATATTGGTAAGGATTTTGTTAAAAATGAGGTTAAAAAAAGATGCCATCCTTGATGACTATGAAAAATAAATCCAGGTATGGGTGGAAAAAATTGATGCTTCAATTCCATTAATACAACTAGTGCATTGACAAGACTGAATGAGATGAAATAGTACTCATAAAATAAATATAAAAATATAATAATTTATGTGGTATATTTTATATCCTAACATGAAATTAATGATATCCGATATCAAATTGATTATGGAGAAAACCCTCACTCGTCCGAGATGGTTGAAGTGGAATTCTATATAGGATAGTGGATACTGGTTCTTAACTGTAATATAGATCATCTGATGAAAGTATTCATAATGAATGATGTTACTATAAACCATTGTAGGGAATGTGATTTCTGAATTCCTTGATTAAGTAATAGGTTTTAATAAAACCATTTTCTTCAAGGTCCTCTAGTCCCCTCTTATTCTCCTTTATCATTATTGTAAAAAACATATAAGGTAGAGAATATACTGACATTGATCTTTGAACATTATTGATAGAAAATACTACATCTCAATATTATGAGTTAGTCCATAAAATCGATCATGTATGATGTCAATAAATCATTCAACTAGAAGAGGGAAATTAGCTTGACATGTTCCCCAATAATTAATATATAGACTACCAATCTGGGAAATCACCCTTAAATTCCCATGATGATCAATTATTTCTCATAGTTTCTTGCCATACCATTTAGAGATTTGAATATAATTTCTGACCTATTGTGATTTAAAGGATTCCCTCCAATGACTGCGTACTTTACATGCTTCATATGGATCCAACCAGTCCATCCCTAAAATGATATGAAATCATGTAATATCTCAGGATAATTTTTCCCATATTTTATAATAAATACCTATCTCAAGGGGATTTCCTTACATTGGAATATAGTATACAATAGATTTACAAATAGAATATAATGTTTTATTATTTAGTAGAATTTTTTAATCTTAAGGATAATTCTCTACAAAGTAAAAACATATATGTAGGAGTGGGAACTACTTATATGATATAAAGTAGGAAATATAGTATATTCTATTATGATAATAACCATAACCATAGATAGACCTACACTCCGATCCTTTAGAATTGTATAAAATGAAAATATCATCCCTTAACCATAAACCTGAGAAAATTCCTATCTAAACCAAGATAACTAACTCTGCTAGAATTGTATGTTCTATGTCATGCTTCCTCATCCCCAACCACCTATTTAGTATGGTCAGCCAGTTGTACTCTATATCTCTACCTAATAAAGAGATTCTATTCCCCCCCTCATTAACATGGAGTGAGTATATATCATCTCTCACAAACGACTTGATAAAAATATCAAAATATTGAATGATGATGAACCATATTTCATCAAACCAAATAGTCACCTATAACCTTAATACATTGGGATTACATATGTAATGTCCTAAAAAACTATTGGCGTGCAACTAGGATACCTGATTGCACACTCCTGTTACTTCTTCTCCAATAATATGAATCAAAATAACAAGTCCTTACACTAGTTAGAGTATTTCCTACTCTAGATTTTTAATTTCCCTAGTTCACAACCACAACCTCTCTATGGTTATTTTTAGTAATGATTACCAGTAATCTTTCCCTGATGTGTCAGTAAATTATAATATATTTATATATGATCAGATGTATTTATTAATGATATCCTTGAATATACAGGACCATGATAACTCATCAACTAAACTGTTAAATAAAAATCACCAGAGGTCTGTGAAATAAGTGGATTAGTCCATAACTAATAAATGAACCCATACAATGTGTATTAAATATGAATCTCTATTATCCATCAATGTCTTGGGAGGGAAATAATACTATAGGGAATCCTAAACATCCTTAAAATTCATATCTAATTGATGATATTCATGTATAACAATGCCCTTCCATTCATGGAATAATCTCATAAAATATACATTATGTGATTTAATATCCTCTGTCAATGTCTATCTAAATTCATTAAAATAGGTAACATAGTCTCAATCCATGACTCTACATCCCATGTGATAACATACATTGAAAATTGGGTAGATTATACTATGAAAATGCATAAATAAACTATTCCATAATTATTATAGGTCACATGATTCCCTTAATATAATACATGATCCATAAAAACCATGCTAAAAATGGGAATTAGTTCTCTGGTAATGTATAATATGAGGTTAAAAATGTTTCACTTGTGGAGGTAATACAACTTGCTCAGGGGCCACCAACTCTAAAACATGGTCATCAATCCCCTAATGGACAATGAATCAATGAGTTCATGGTGGAATTACTCTAAAAATTCCAATAGTATTCCGGATAAAATGATTATATTGATAAGATATAAGGTATGAAAATATGATTAATATAGGTCATCCAATATAAAACTCACACTCCACTTTTATTTTGATTCTAGGTTCGGTGATGTATAAGACCACACAAAATAATAACTAATACTACGAAATTCCCACTAAAAAGATAAATTTAGGGTCATGTTCTCTATTTTGTATTGGGGAACTAATATACAATGAATCTATTTCACATCTAAGAGGAAAACATTTGGTATTTCAAAATTAGAATTATTTTTTAACATAGATATTTTTATTTAGATTGTAATAATTAGTAGTTCATACCTATTTATATATATTGGTCTAGTAACACAATACCAAATTACCACAATATAATACACAACACATTATAAGTTTGAATTGGAACATCATGTAACTGCAACTAGGTTTTACCTTTGTTCTAAAAATAATCCAATTTTGATGATGATGGTTTGATTAGATTGTTTACCACTGGCTATTTATAAAGGATGATTCAAAATGATGATTTTTTTGGAAAAAATCTAATCACATCCATAAATTTTTGTGCACATGGAACCAATGATCCATTTCCCAAACACATCATCATTAATCATGTAAGGTTCCACAATCAATGAATATGGGAATACACCATTTAGGTTGATACAGACACTTTATTAACCACTATTATATCATAACTACCACAATGCATGTTGTTATAGAGCATGAATACCAGTAAATATGGAAAAAATGAAGGAATCATGGAATACAAGTAATCATTCAAAATCATTAATTAAACATGGTATAAAATTAAAAATAGAAACAAATCAGTAATTCATTTAATGTAATATACATCGAATGACATATGTATTACATCTGGATATCAATTAACCTATAAGAAATCATTTTTATAAATCCCTCATTTCATATCTAGCCAATGGGATAAGTGAATACATATTAATAATTCAAATAAACCATTAGTGGATCCTAATGATTTATCTAATACAACCATAATGTGAAAAATCTAGAACTACAATTCATATCTATCATAATTGGGATATTTCATATATATGAGTTATCTATTCATAGGAATCGTCTATTTATCAAATTATAACACATTATTTGTCTCATGTATAACATTCCAAATTATAATACCAAATTAAAATAATCTATGATGCCACTTTTTTTCAATCTAGTGTGACTCACTCGACATCAATTGGTGAGTCAGTGGCCACATAGCCTCAATCATGCATCCACATATGCATGATGTTACCAACTACTTGTATGGGTGTATAAGATAGTAGTGGGGAGAATATTCCCTCATGATAATATTATGGAACAATAGAATCATAACATTAAAAAATAGTAGAGTCTTAATAAATAATCAATGATGAAATTGATAATATTCTGGGAACAATAATAGTAATAAATAGAACATAAATCATAAATGAACTGGTAAAATTCCTGACTCTGTTATATATAGAAATTTATTGAAGATAGGGAATCATATGAACAAAAAAATTTGATTTTTTATCAGAAATAGGAAATAAAAATAAATTGTTCTCTTATAGAATCACTATTGAAATATTTTTCCACAAACCGCATACTCAAACCAAGAAAAGATATTCAGAGTCCAAATATGGACCCTTCCCTTTGTCTATACCGGCAACCTTAATGAATTTTTGGGTACCAATTAAGGGCCCATATTGGGTAAAATGATTTATTAGTTGGCCAACATCAATGATGTCTAATTAATTCCAATTCATATATATATATAATTAGTCATTATGTATGTAATAATGATAGTTATAAATAAAATATGTAATACCCACGTCGTCTCGAGTTCCAAATCGGATACATGACTGATAACAACTTCTTTTGGCCTCTACTGGAATGCAAATAACTATTTTATAATTGTCATTTAATGTTTTAAATAGGCTTGTGACCAAGATCGTAGCTAAGTAATTCCCTATAGATCATACCATTGTAAGGTATGAACATGTCTCAGGTCATTACACATGATCAATGTAATATGAAAAGGTCATCATGAATGTAATTTATTAAATAAATAAAAGTTTTTTCTTGGACATTGAGATTAACCACATTGATTAATTAAAAAATTTATTTTTTTTAAAAAATATAACATAAATATTGTTTCATGTGGTTAAACCATGTATCTCTCCGAGTGAAAAATCATCCCATCATCCAACAAGCCCATGCATGGGATTCTGCATAAAAACCTAGGTGTCTATCTAAATGCAGCATAAATTCATCGCCATTGGATTCAATCATTTTAATCAAATATAATAAATCTTAGTTTCACAAATTTAATAATATAAATCACTACCTTTTAGTTCTTCCTTATAATTCTATTCAAGGCACCCAAGTGTCACTCCTGGAATAATATAATGAAATTTCATTAAATTACATCCTTGAAATAACAAGTAAGTAAAGCAAATGTCACTCCTGGAATAATGTAATATATCTTCCCAAGTGTTCCATTCCAAGAAAATCCAATACAAAACCATGAATCACCCATTGTATGATGTAAATTGATTTAATAATTGATTCATATTCAATAATCCTTATGGGTCCATCAATGAATTTTCGATCTAGAATGAAGGTTTCACCCATGATGTGACTTAAATAATAGTCATTTTAACTTAGGGTAAACAATCCATTGAATATCACAATTAATTGAATTTGCAATTGTATTTAAAAATAATGATCCAAAATCACCTCAAAAGGTGTTTGATCTCATATCCTAGGCATAAGAGTTTTTTAGGGCATTTTTCATTCCAATTATTTGAATAATCTAGATCATATTTAATATTTTGTACCCTCCCTATCATTAGGGTGAAAAACAATTCATAATATGAATCAAATTCATAAAAAATATTGTTTTTATGTATTGTTTACAAACACACACAAAGTGGTGGTTCTATTTTGGATCCTCCACATTCATGAGTGATTTTGAGTAACATGTGACGTATAAACACTGTTACAAACATGTATTTCATGACGAAAACATATTCAAAAGGTATATATAAAAGGGTTTGTAATATAGAACAATGACACAACATTAATATCACAAGGATTCTTGGGTGAACATTGAGGCCACTGCCATTAGCATGGTAGTTGGATCCCATTCTAATATCTATTTCAAATTCAGTCTGGAATGGGAGAAATTGATGAAATATATCAACTAATATAAAATATTGAAAAATAAAAATCTTATTTATAGAATTAAATATGGAAAGGTAATATAAGGAAATAGGAAAGTGGATTGAATTGTTTATCGGTATAGATCCAATGTGACCAACAATGAGAGAAATTGATTCCAAATAAAAAAAATGAGATCATGCACACTATGAAATCATAGTGCATTATTTTCATATAAATTAATATTGGATATCTTTTAAACAACATCACAGATAATGTTCCATAATTCATCTTTCTCAAAGAATCAGTCATAGTTTAATCCTTTACATGGTGGTAATGTGTAGATCAATCATAATCATTAATCAATTCAAATAATATACTTGTGTTCATTTTAAACTCTATTTGTCGGTTTTTATATTTTATGAACTATAAATCTGTATATATATCACACATTAAACCATATAGATAATACCTCTATGTAATTAATGGAAAAATGTACATCGTAATCACTGAATAATACATGATGTTATTTTACTCAGAGATCATTAACTGAAAAAATTTATAAGGTACCATAGTAACATTTTGTATAAGGAAACTCTTTAGTTCCTTGTCAAGGAATGAAAAAAAATATCATAAAACTATATCCTATATATGTTACTGGGTGTATAAGTGTGTGATCAATACTCACATAATATCATAGTAACTGTCTGAACATTAATCCATAAAGATGATACTGAATTTCATTCATGTTAATATGGTTAGTATATTTAACAATGATCTAAAATAAATCAAAATCCATCAATAATATCTAGTAAATCAAAAAATATATTAGATCTTAATAATAGTATTTGAATTACGACATTACTTAATCAGCTATGTAGTTAAAGGAACAATGATTATACCTTTTCATTTAAATTTATTTCCTTTTAATGAAACATTTTGTAGTAATAATTGATAGTAAATTAATTTAGAAAACAATTTCTCACTTCATAATGACTTCAACAGAATCCTAAAATAATTTTTATCTCATCCCATTCTCTTAGAATATATTATTATATCCTCAATTATCATAAAGTAAAATATATTACGGTAATATCTATATTATATATTAATAAAATATATGATTTTAGTGAGGAAATTCATATGATGAAAGGAATCAATAAAAATTTGTTGCCTCTATTTCTTACACATAAGGTTGTTTTAGTAATGTTTTATCTTTTCACATTTAATTTATGACATTTAGAATGACTGACTAACTGAAAATTATTATTTTTTATTTATTTTTGAAATCTGCTTTTTGGGTGAGTGGGAACCGGGTCATACAATAGATTACCGTATCACCAAAATCAAATGACAGTAAAGATGAAATCCACATTCATTAAAAATTCTAAATCATAATGGACACCTCGGGACACGGATCCTCGATCAATAATCCTCCTCGATCCACGCCCCTGACATCGACCCACCTCGTCTACATCTTCATCGCCTTCATCACACATCACCGGTGAGAACCCACCGGCCATCGTCGTCGTGACTTTAAACAACATCGAATCCTTCACCGCCGCAGCTTTGAACAACATCAAAACCTTTACCCTCTCCATCGTCCCATACCATATCATCTTTACCCCCATCCAAAGACCATCATCAACATCGTCACGCCATCATCAACCATTACACCATTATAAGGAAGAAACACTGAACATTCATGTGAACCAGAAACACCCATAATTGGAACTCACCACTTCAACATAATTAAAAATGAAAAAGTTAACTCGGATAGAGAGCTCTCCCACATCACACTTACTCAGTCTTGTCACAGAAAACAACAACCATCATCATCCCCGGAACCAAACTATACCTCGATGGTGCCAATCGATCGTCTTCACTGTAAATCTCCCAAATCTACCCACTCAAATTCACTTCAGAATGAACCTTGGAGACCATCGCCCAGCTCCACCTCAGATAGAATGGTGGAATCATGGATCTAAGGTAGAGGAAAAAAGGGTTTTAAAGGATGAATCATTGGTAAGACCTTATCCGGTCGGGAGACCTCGAATAGGGAATGTGATAACCAGAATAAGGACATGTCCAGACACCATCCTGACAACGCTCACCTTCTCCGTAGCAATTATCATCACATTACAATCCATCATTAGCCGTCACAGAAAAGTCAACACTCCAAAGATTAAACAGCAACAGAAGATTGAAAACCCCAATAGAATAACATCGTGGGATAGGAAGAAATAATGGGGATGAAACCATAGTAAGAAATAGGGAAAATGCATTAAAAAAGATAGATGAATGAGGGAAAATCCTAGGAAGATAATGGCGGCTGAAACCCTGAATTGAGAAGTCCACATATGCCGAGAGGATCCTCAATCGCTAAACCATAATCCCAAAACTTCGATGTGCCTTCCACTCCAAATCCGACCTAGATACGGGTAGTGGAACCTGAGTCCAGAACATATTAATGCTCCTGAGAATGGCCTTCACGAAGCTGTGGGAGAAGAAACGGGAAGAGGAGACCAAGAACCATCAAAAGAGTAAGAGGAGAGGACCAGAAGAAAGAAAAGCCAAGTAGAAATAGCGGAGAAGAGAGGGCCAAGGAGATCAAAGCATACCAACACCTCGGGACACGGATCCTAGATCTTATTAAGTTCAATGTAATGATTTTAGAGACATAGTGATCCATTAATAATCATTATAATGACATTATGTTCATCCTAAGATGAATTATATTGGTGTATAGAACCCTTTTTCTAAATTATCATGTAAAATTTTCCTCAATTACTCAAATTTAATAGGGTAAATTCTCTAGTTATTATTTTATATAGTCATAACACTAGGTATGCGTTAAATTTAAAATTGAAACTCATGATCTGGGAGTTAAATATGAAATTAATTAAGAAATAAAATGATATATTCTAACACAATTGGTGTATCTTTAATATTAGTTTTCATTATAAATGATGGATCTATATTACCCTCGTGATTTAATATTATGTTCCATATAAAAAAATTAACATCTATATTGAATTTATAGTAATTATATCAATAGTAAACTCACATGGGTTAATTTGGGATATGAAATCTGATTAACATATAATGAAAATTCGTATTGGATCAATTAAGAGGGGTCTTTTTAATGGTATAAAATCAAACTAAAATAATTAAAATGGAGGATATTAGTAATTATTGGAATCACATTCCCACAACCCATGACTAAAGATGGGTTATGGACATGGGATTATAAATTTAAATAGTTATGTGTTTTCACTAAAATGTCAGTATATAATTTCTAAGTTTCTGATTAACATAATTTAAAAATAATTATACATGTTGAGGAATAGTTTGATAAATTAGAAAATAAGGGATTTTAGGTTTATAAATATATTACAAAAATAATTTTCTCAATTATTTCTGGTTAAAATAATTTAAAACAAAAACCGATTTTCATAAGAGTTGGAAAACTATATCCAGACAAAGTAATCTTTTGTTAATTAAAAACAATCCTAATATTTTCTATTCAATAACACAATCATTCCATCATATGATAATTTATAATTAACCAATAACCTCTTTTCTACAACCTATGATTATTATTGTTTAAACTTTTTATTCCTAATTAATGTATCTTAAAAAATAACTAATCAAAACTCAAATACATTCTAAGACAGTCAGATTTTACCATATATTCATATTACATCATTATAAATGAATATTTTATATATATTACAATAAATCACACCACTATGACATAATATTTTATTATGTTTAGGGATTAGGTTCATAACCAACATGATTTTCAGAATATTCTTTAATATATTCAACATGTATGTTCCAAATAAGGTTACCTTTAAAAATATATCAAACATAATACTAATTTTAATACATAGTAATGGATACATAATTTAAATTTATCTATGATTATTTGTAATGGTATAACAGAAATTATTATTTAGTAAACATAGGTGAACAAAATGGATACTATAAATGATTGTAATATTATTATATGCGAATGTGAAAATAATAAAAAATTCATATCCAAAGGAGTAATAACCTTGTTTTAGGAAATGAATCATAATATAAAGATGACACAATTATTGTTACAGATCATGGAATATAAATTTGGTAAATTAAAAAATATAAAAGATAATATCTTTTGTTTATGTTTGATTCCACGATCATGATCTCATAGCGGTCAGGAATATTCCACCAGAATATGGGTTGGGAAAACTAACCATATCCCATAACATAACACATATTGAGATAGATATAGTTACCCAAATAATTGGAAAGATATATAATTCATATTCCACCATTTACATAATATAGAGGAAAATATATTTTTCAATAAATGAATATGTAAACATCATAAATAAATCATAGTATAATAAACAGTTGAGAAGGAAATAGGAGATCATAAAAATATTAACAAGAAAATTAATCAAGATGAGAAATAAATTTATTATTTTCAATAATTATTTATTAATAATTAAATACATAAATCTAAAAAGCATATTTATATAGATTTAAAATACATTAAAAAATCATCAAAATATATTTTGATATAATAATCGATTAAAATTTATATTTTTAAATATTGTTTAAAAATAAAAAAAATATGGGTTTTATAATAATGATAAATTAAATAAAATATTATTTGAATAATCGAAAAAAATAAAAAACATGTATTGGAATGAAATCTATAGATAATCGATTGAGACAACAATAGAGTAGAAAACCTAATACCGGTGAGTTCAAAAAATCCTATAAATTTTTTAATAATAAATAGTAAAATATTTTAAATACACCTTAATCAATAATAATTTTAGATATAATAAATGTAACATCCCAAGAAATTAAAGAATAATATAGTTTTATATCTATGTCTATTTATTAATTAGATAGTGTTTTAGAGGTTTGAATGAGAATAAATCCAATCTTAAGTAAAGAATACTCTAGTATTTTTAAAAAAATGCTTTACCACCTTTTGATTGTGAACCATTTTTTAAATCTAAATTTTGACAATTTTATAAGCTATATTTTTCAAAATAAACTTATACTTTATGATTGTGACATTGAAATTTAATCTGGATAAATTTCTGTTATTTTTCGGATAATGTTAATTTTTTTAATGAATTGTGAAAAGTGTTGTATTTTAATTCAAAACCACTTTTTAATCAAATTTATTTATATAGTTATATTACCTTTTTAATTGTTTTTAAAGTTAAATTAGAATATATTTTTACCATTTAATCCAATGGTGGTCATTGGAATTAATATCACTTTGAGATTGGACATAAACGAGTGTCGATCTTTTGATAGATATTGTTTCTTAAAAACACGCTATTTGATTTGACAGCAGAATTTAATTATAAAATTAAATAAAGAAACATATATTTTAGGAATTTGGTAAAATATACATCATATTTGAATTCGTAATGTCAAATATAGTTTAGGGTGAATTTTTGGTATTTTTCTGAAAACCTTAATTTTTGATGAATAGTGAAACCACAAAGTGGTAGTTACAAAAACCGATTTTTCATTTAAATGGAACATTACCACTTCTATGATTTTGAATTTCAAAAATCCAATATAAATTATTTTCATTAGTAAGTAAAATTTGGTTCAATGGGATGAAAATAATTGTTGATGAAAAGTAACTTTTAAGTTTTATTAATCACGATTAAAGGTAATTAGTATGATTTAATGTAATAATGATATTATAATAAAATGAAAATATCCTGACACTTGTCCTAACCCTATTTCATGAGTCATGGCCGACCAAGAAAACCCATGGGTCTATTTTTGGGACCCCATGGAGCCACTTGGGTACGATAATGACATTAATGCCTTTTATTTAATGTAAAAGTAAAAACGACACAAACATGTATTGTTTTACTAAAAAAGTTATTACATAGGGTTACACAAGCCATATTTATGACTATAAATATTCATTGGAATATAAATAAATTTACTACATTATAGTAATTTTTTATAATTTTTATAAATTAGATAAATTAAATTATTTATGACATCATGATGATGCAGCGATTACCTCATTATTTAACGATTTAAATAAAATGAAAAGATAATGTGAATTCTAAGCCCTAAACATGTCAAAAACCTATTGGATGGGTGTATTTCGAACTATTATCACCTTAGCACCTAAATAAATCAATTTGCGACCTTTTAAATCTGAAACTCTTTTTAAAATAATGTAACATTTCTTAACATTCCAAGAGTGCCCCTCCTCTCCTCTTATAAAAGGCCCCCAGCTCTACCTCCTTACCCACACCTCTCAAGCCTTTGGATCGGCCAAGCTCTGAACATTATATCTCTAAAAATACCTATCCTCATACTATAATCCTTTACATAGTCATTAAGCTCTTTAATAAACCCTTTTGGTTCATTCTAAAGGGATTTTCCCGATTTTAAAGAACATATTGTTTATGTGGATTGTGAATTTCTGCCTCACGAAATGATGATTGTTCAATATTATTTTAACACCTTCAAATGTGGCCAATAAGATGTAACTATATTTATATATGATATATAATATCTTTATATTTTTCTTGAGCTTCTGTATTTTTCATTTATGTCATACCTTTATGGTTTCCATTATGGGTAAACGTGATATCTTCATTTTAGGAAGTGCGGACTACCGCCCACTCAAAGTGATTTTATTCATTAATACCATGTGTGGTACGTATAAAAGATAGATTTAACGATATTATATATTATAACATGCTAGAATTATAATACTATTATGTATCATTATGTTTTAATTCCATTAAATTTGAAATAGAAATGGAAGTAGCGTTTATGGGTACGTACGACTTACTATCTCCCTGAATGGTGCATTTCATTTCTTACCTCTAAATGTTGTATAATATTATAAATGCATGTATATAATGGATATATATGATATATATGATATCTACATAATTAATATAATTTTCAATATAATGAACATTTTACACCATGAAGAAACTTGTAATTATAAGGAGTTTATTTTTGACTCAGGTAGCAATGATCGACAAAACGATCATTATTAACTTAAATAATTACATATTGTTCATAACATGGTAATAAGTGATATAAAAGGAATAATGAACTTTAAAAAGGTTCTTAAGAAATTAGAAATTTACTCAAGTTTATTATTCCGGATGTTAAAGAATGATTGAGTCAATTCGGACCCGAGGTAAGGGACATCGTCTCAATCTTCTTTCATTGAGGCATATTTTGTTTTATACACAACTTTAATTTATATGGTTTATAAAACCCTTTTAATTTTATGTTTATTCAAAAGGAATATTTTTTTATGAATCATTTACTAAACGACAAAAGGGAATGTTTTTTTGTTGTATGTAAGCGACGACAATGACTTCTCCACCGATGTGACCATTATTTGAGCTTCGGCTTCCTCTACAATCCATAACATTTTTTGAATGAAAATTAAATACAATGTTTTACTTTTATTTTATTTTGGAATTGAAAATGGTTTTCATAATGTTTTTATATCAATGTGTTGTATTGATATCTTGTGATTGAAAAGTGGAAATGTTTTATATCTTTTACGCATGTTTTATGTGATACGATTATGTTATGGTGTTTGGGAATTGTTATGAAGACGGGTGGTTCCGGGATAAACTAAGGTCGGGTGAGCCCGATATAGCTCTCCAATGAATTGGGTAACACGAAGTAGTTAAACGTTAAGGTTTCTCCAAATAGATTTAGGGAATATATTATGATAGGTATTCCAAACGTATCCATGAGGGTTACTCCCTACGTAAGAATGTTATGAATGCCTCAGAGTTACCTTTATGTATTATGATTTCTATTATTTATTCATGATTTGATGAGGTATGTGATTATGCTTTATGAGTAAAGTATGATTCCATGCATGGACTAATGTTTTCATTTCTTACTTTTATATCCCTTAATGAGCTTTTTATGCTCATCCAAAGTTTTTGAAATGTTTTTCACAGGACAAGGGAAAGGTACATTATGTGATGATAGTGTCAAGGAAGTGTCTAGAAAGAATTGATGTTTTATTTTAAATATGATTTCGTTGATGGGAAAAATGATTTCTATTTTTTATGTAACCACTTTTTTTAAATGTGGAATGTAATGCATGTTTTATGATATAATTCTCTAAAACTCTATACCTAAAAAAATCCTCAATGCATAATCTTGAATTAACTCATGATTAAGTAATGTTTAAGGCTGGGGCCTTATAGTTGGTATCAGAGGTCGGTTTAGATAATTTTAGGAGTTAGAATTATATTAAATGATTATCCAAAAATATTTTTTTATAGTCGAATTTAAATGATATAGCATTTTAAGATTACCATGTTGTGTCATCTAAGATATGTTTGTTTAAAATGGTTTTCCATATAGGAAATAGTTATGTAGTGCTAGGTAGGCATACATAAGGAAATGACCATCCAAATCCGCATCCTAAGATGGTCAGAATTGGAACTGAATAGTTTGTTTTAGTAATGGCGCAGTTGACTCAAGCGTTAAATGGTGGTGGTATCCATTCACGAGATCAGCCAGATCAACCGTAGAGGAACATGTCAGTGGTGGAACATTTCATAAGGCAATATCCCCCATCATTTAGAGGATCATCTGACCCTGTGCTAGCTGAAGGGTGGATTAAAGAACTAGAAAAGAATTTCGATGTCATGGGGTGTTCAGACAATCAAAAGGTTAGTCTTGCTATTTACCATTTAGAGGGTGAAGCAGATCAGTAGTGTTCGATGGTTAAAAATAACAGGGACACTGATGAGATTGATGCTCTCGACTGGTATTAATTTAAAGCAATGTTTCATGAGAATTATTTTCCTAATGTTGTTCGACATAGGATGGAAAAACAATTCTTGGAATTGGGGCAAGAGGAAGACTCAGTGGCTGCCTACGATGAAAGGTTCACTCGATTGGCAAGGTATGTTCTGAATTTTATCTGAGACCTTGATAGTAAAATAAATCATTTTTACTTATAATTAAAGCCAAAATATTTAAGGGATTTAGTTTCCCGTGGGTTAAAGAGTTTTGAAAAGCGTGTTCGATGTGGTGAGAAGGTGGAAATGGCATTTTCCGATAATCAAGTGTTCTATAACAACCAGTAGAATAATAGACCGAGGTGGCAGGAGAAAAGAAAAAACAATTCTTCAAAAAGGTCAGACGGTAAAAAACTATGTTTCCAGTTTGTGATAAATGTGTTAAAAGGATTGATGGGGAATATCTTCTGAATTCTGGAAAGTGCTACCGATGTGGTAATATGGGACATAAGGCTCGTGATTGCACTGAAAAAGATCAGGGTGATGGTAAGACCAAATTTAATTTATAGTTAGTGAAATGTTTTAAGTGCAATGAGATGGGTGATATATGCAAATGAGTGTCTGAAAAAGAGCTTAAGTGATGGGAAGCTATTAGACTACAAGAAGAATGGGGTGGTGAAATCCTTTGCAACTACTTCAGCAGATGTCAGGCCATCAAATGATGTTGTATCAGGTACATTGTCTGTTTTTTCAGATTATGCCATTGTGTTGTTTGATTCGGGGTCTACACATTCATTCAACTCTGAAAAATTTTCTAGTAAAATGGGAATACTATCTCTTGAAATGACTCCTGAACATGTGGTAAAAACACCTGGGGAAAATGTCAATGTAAAAAGAATTTATAAGAATCTTCCTATCATTATCCGTGGAAAGAACCTACTTGAAAACCATATTGTTTTACCCCTAGTAGTGTTTGATGTTATCCTAGGTATGGATTGGATCTCTATTTACCATGCTAAGATTGATTGTAGAGATAAAGAAGTTTCTTTTCAGAAATACTTTCAGTTTGTGTAAAAGAATGAACCCTTACTGTTGATAATATATCAAGAGGCCGAGAAACTTGTAAAAGACGGAAATGAATGTTACCTTGCACATATCATTGAAAAAAAGGGAATTGTTCAGATTAATGATGTGCCAGTGGTAAATGAGTATTCTGATGTTTTTCCTGAGGAGTTGCCTAGAATAATACCAGATTGGGATGTTGAATTTACTATTGACTTAGTTCCTGATGCTAAGCCCATTTCAAAACCCCATTATCGAATGGCTCAAATTTAACTTTTAGAGTTGAAGGATCAATTACAAGATTTATTATAGAAAGGTTTCATTCAACCTAGCACATCACCATGGGTGCTCCTATTTTATTTGTTAAAAAGAAAGATGGTTAAATGAGACTTTTAATTGATTATAGATACATGAATAACATTACTGTTAAGAACAAGTATCCTTTGCCTCATATCGATGATTTGTTTGATCAGCTCTAGGGAGCTCAGTATTTTTCGAAGATTGACTTGAGGTCGGGGTTCCATCAGTTGAAATTAAGAGAAGTAGATGTACCGAAGATGTTTTTCGTACTAGATATAGCCATTATGAATTTTTAGTTATGTCATTTGGGCTAACCAATGCACCTGCTATATTCATGGACCTTATGAATAGAATTTTCCATGAGTTTATGGATAAGTCTGTGGTTGTATTCATTGATGATATTTTGGTGTTTTCTAAAATTAAAGTGGAGCATGAAAGGAATTTAAGGGTTATTTTTCAAAACTTAAAAGAAAAGAAACTGAATGGGAAATTCAGCTAGTTTTTGTTTTGGTTTAAACAAATTTCATTCATTGGTCACATTGTTTCTAAAGATGGGATAACTGTTGATCCTACAAAAAAAGGTTGTTGAAGAATGGCCAAGACCCACAATTGATACTGAGATTTGTAGCTTCCTTGGTTTGGCAGGCTATTACCAAAGGTTTTTTAGAAATTTTTCACGGTTATCTAGTCCAATGACTATGCTAACTCGGAATGGTGTTAAGTTTATCTATACAAAAGAATGTGATGATTGTTTTCAGGAGTTGAAAAAAGGATTGGTGAATGCTCCAGTTTTGGCACTTCCTTCCAGGAATGGTGAGTTTATTATATACAGTGATGTTTCGTTGAAGGGACCTGGTTTTTTCATCATTATGAATGATCAATTAATTGCATATGCTTCACGTCAGTTGAAAACTCATGAGGTAAATTAGCATACACATGACTTGCAATTAGCTGCTGTTGTTTTTGCTCTATAAATTTGGAGGCATCATTTGTATGGAGTAAAGTGTGAAATATATACTGATCAAAAAAGTTTAAATTATATATTCACTCAGAAATAATTGAACATGAGACATAAGAGATGGCTAGAATTAATCAAGGATTATGATTGTACAATTCATTACCATCCAGGAAAAGAAAATATAGTGGATGATGCTTTGAGTAAAAAACTTAATTCTTCATTAACAATGTTGCATTTGGAACGTGGTCCTTTGGTTAAGGATTTGATGAACATTGTCATAGATGTTTGTTGGTGTAGGATGTTCTTCTGTTTTGTTTCAGGTATCAGTGAGATCATCTCTATCAGACAGAATTAAGCAAGCATAGAAGCAAAACAACGAGTTGCAGATAAAGGTAGAGCTGGTTCAGAAGGGTATGTTGCCTGAATTCAACATTGATAATGATTATGATCTGATATTTGGTAAGAGATTGTGTGTGCCTTGTGATTCACAGTTGATGAGAGATTTGTTATTTAAAGCTCATAGTTCTCCATTTTCAGTTCATCCAGGAAGTACTATGATGTATAAAGATCTTCGGGAGTATTACTGGTGGGACGAACTGAAAGGAGATATTGCTGATTTCATTGTGAAGTGTTTGACTTGTCAACAGGTAAAAGCAGAGTGGCAGTTACTAAAAGGGATGCTTCAGCCTTTTCCAGTACCAGAGTGGAAATGGAATAATATATCCATGGACTTCGTTGTGGGATTGCCGAAGACACCTCGAGGTAGTAATGCAATCTGTGTTATTGTTGATCGCATGACTAAATCTGCTCGTTTCCTTGCTATACGAGATACTTTTTCCATAGATAAAATTTCCCATTTATATCTTAAATAGATAGTCAGGTTACATGGAGTTCCTCTCTCCATTGAATCTGATCGTGATCCCAGGTTTACTTCTAACTTTTGGAAAGGCCTTCAGAAGTCGTTGGGTACAGAATTAAATTTTAGTACATCTTTTCATCCTCAATCAGATGGGAGATCAGAACGAACAATCCAGACTTTGGAGGATATTCTACATGCTTGTTCGATGGATTATCATCCAAGTTCGGACCTACAACATTCTTTGGTTGAGTTTTCTTATAATAACAGTTTTCATTCTAGTATACAGATGGATCTACTTGAAGCATTATATGGAAAATGGTGTCGTAGTCTAGCTTTTTGGGATGAATTAGGTGAAAGGAAGTTGATGGGAATATAATTTGTAGAAGAGACAGTAGAAAAAGTTTATTTGATTCAAAAACACATGAGAACAGCTCAGAGCAGGTAGCAGAGTTATGCGGACTACAGGAGGAAGGATCTCTCTTTTGAGGTAGGTGATCATGTTTTTCTCAAAGTATCACCATGGAAAAGTGTGATGCAATTTGGTATGAAAGGAAAGATGAGTCCAAGGTTCATTGGACCATATGAAATTATTGAGAGATTTGGATCAGTTATAAACCGAGTGGCTTTACCTTCGAGTTTATCTCAGGTACACAATGTTTTTCATGTTTCAATATTAAGGAAGTACATGCCAGATCCATCTCATGTTTTGAGCCCAGAGGTAGTTCAGTTGGAAGATAATCACTCTTATAAAGAACAACCAGTCCAAATTCTTGACTGAAGAGAGGAAGTGTTGCGAAATAAGGTAATTCACCCGGTAAAGGTTTTGTGGAAAAACCATATGATTGTTGAGGCAACATGGGAATCTGAAAATGCAATGAGGGATAAATACCCCCACTTATTTGATAAGTAAATAAATTGCGGGGACACAATTTTCTAAAGGGGGGAAGGATGTAATATCCCAAGTATGTAAAGAATAATAGATTTTCATATATATGACTATTTATGAATTAGATAATGTTTTAGAGGTTTGAAATGAGAATAAATCCAATCTTAAGAAAAGAATACTCTATTATTTTTAAAAGATTGGTTTACCGCTTTTTGATGGAGAACCATTTTTTAAATCAAAATTTTGACAATTTTATAACTTATATTTGTCAAAATAAACTTATTCTTTATGATTGGTACATTGAAATTTACTTTGGATAAATTTCTGGTATTTTTTCTGATAATGTTCATTTTTTAATGAATAGTGAAAAGTGTTGTATTTTAATTCAAAACCTCTTTTTAATCTAATTTATTTATATAGTTAAACTATCTTGTTAATTGTTTTTAAAGTTAAATTAGTATATATTTTTACCATTTAATCCAATGGTGGTTATTGGAATTAATATCACTTTAAAATTGGACATAAACGAGTGTCAATCTTTTGATAGATATTGTTTTTTTAAAACACACTATTTGATTTGAAAGCAGGATTTAATTATAAACTTAATTAATGCGACTTATATTTATGAATTTGGTAAAATAGAAATCATTTTTGAATTTGGAATATCAAATATATCTTAGGGTGAAGATTTGGTATTTTTCTGAAAAACCTTAATTTTTGATGAATAGTGAAACCACAAAGTGGTAGTTACAAAAACTGATTTTTCGTTTAAATGGAAATTTACCACTTCTGTGATTTGAATTTCAAAAATACAATATAAATTATTTTCATTATTAAGTAAAATGTGGTTCAATGTGGTGAAATTAATTTTTGATGAAAATTAACTTTTAATTTTTATTAATCGCGATTAAAGGTAATTAGTGTGATTTAAGGTAAAAATGATATTATAATAAAATGAAAATATCTTGAGACTTGTCATAACCCTATTGGATGAGTCATGGCCGACCAATAAAACCCATTGGTCTATTTTTGGGACCACAATGATCCACATGGGTATGATAATGAAATTAATGCCATTTATTTAAAATAAAAGTAAAAATGACACAAACATGTATTGTTTTACTAAAAATCATTTTACATGGGGTTAGACAAGTCAGATATTTGAATATAAATAGTCATTGGAAAGATAAAAATATTTCCTACATCATATTATTTTTTTATAATTTTTAGACATTATATAAAGTAAATTATTTATGAGATCATGATGATGTAGTGATTACCTCATTATTTAAAGATTTAAATAAAATGAAAAGATAATGTAAAATATAATCCCTACACATGTCAAAAAACTAATGGATGGGTGTATTTCGAACTAATATCACCTTATCTTCTAAATCCATCAATGTGGGATCTTTTAAATCATAATATCTTTTTAAAATAATGTAACATTTCTTAACTTTCCAAGAGCACCCCTCCTCTCCTCTTATAAATGGACCTCAGCTCTACCTCCTTACCCACACCTCTCAAGCCTCTGGCTCGGCCATCCTCTGATAAATTTGTCTCTCCACATCCATCTACTCATCCTATAAGCCTTAACATAGGTAGGAATCTGTTCAATAAACCCTTTTGGTTCAAACCAAAGGGAGTTAACTTATTTTAAGGTAATGTCATCACTTTTGTTCTTTTGTTTTATTTTGTTTCTCCAACCCCCTAAAATCCTTTTATTCATATCTTTTGTAACAACTCCAGTATCTTCAATATACTCTGATGTAGTTATAAGAAGGATTCTAGCTACACTTAGACACATCTATATCTAATGGTTAAAGAACATATAGTTTCTGTGGATGGTGAATTTATGCGTCACGAAACAATGATTGTTCAATATTCTTTTAACACCTTAAAAGGTGTCCATTAAGATGTAACTATATTTATATATGATATATAATATGTTTATGTTTTCCTTAAGCTTCTGTATTTTTCATTTATGGCATACCTTTATCGTTTCTATTATGTATAAACGCGATATCTTCATTTTAGGAAGGGCAGACTACCGCCCCCTCAATGTGATTTGATTCGTTAATACCATATGTGGTACGTATAAAGGATATATTTAACGATGTTATATATGATACCATACTGGAATTATAATACTATTAGGTATCATTATGTTTTAATTCCATTAAATATGAAATAGAAATAGAAGTAGTGTTCATGCGTACGTACGACTTTCCATCTCCATGAACAATGCATTTCATTTCTTACCTCTAAATATTGTGTAATATTATAAATTCATGTATATAATGGATATATATGATATCTATGATATATACATAATGAATATAATTCTGGATATAATGGATATTTTACCGCCTGATGAAACCTGTAATTATAAAGAGTTTATTTTTGACTCAAGTAGCAATGATCGACAAAACAACCATTATTAACATAAATAATTACATAGTGTTCATAACATGGTAATAAGTTATATAAAAGGAATATTGAACATGAAAAAGGTTCTTAAGAAAGTAGAAATTAACTGAAGTTTATTATTCAGGACATTAAAGAATGATCGAGTCATGTCGTACTCGGGGTAAGGGACATCGTCTCAATCTCCTTTCGTTGAGGAATATTTTGTTTTATACACAACATTAATTTATACGATGTATAAACCCCTTTGTATTTTACGTTTATTCAAAAGAAATATTTTTATACAAATCGTTTACTAAACAACAAAATGGAATGTTTGTTTTGTCATACTATGCGGCGACAACGAATTCTCCACCTCCGTGACCACTGTTTGAGTTTCAGCTTCCTCTACAAGCCATAAATTTTTTTTAATGAAAAATAAATACCATGTTTTACTTTTCTTTTATTTTGGAAATGAAAATTGTTTTCATAATGTTTTAATATCAATGTGTTGTATTGATATCTTGTGATTAAACAGTGGAAATGTTATGTTTTCTTTATGCATGTTGTATGTGGTACGATTTTGTTATGGTTCATGGGAATTGTTATGAAGATGGGTGGTTCCGTGATAAACTAAGGGCAGGTGAGCCCGATATATCTCTCCAATGCATTGGGTAATGCGAAGGAGATAGACATTAAGGTTTCTCTCAAGAGATGTAGGGAATATACTATGATGGGTATTCCAAACGTAACAACGAGGGTTACTCGCTATGTAAGAATGTTATGAATGCCTCAAGTTACATTTATGTATTATGATTTCTATGATTTATTCATGATTTTATGAGGTATTTGATTATGTTTTATGAGTAAATTATGATTCCATGCATGGACTAATGTTTTCATTTCATACTTTTATATCCCTTACTGAGATTTTTATGCTCATCCCACGTTTTTGAAATGTTTTTCATAGGTCAAGGGAAAGGTACATGATGTGATGATAGTGTGAAGGAAGTGTCAAGAAATAATCCATGTTTTATTTTAAATATGATTTCGTTGATGGGATAAATGATTACTATCTTTTATGTAACCACTTTGTATAAATGTAGAATGTAATGCATGTTTTGTGATCTAATTCTCTAAAACTCTAAACCTGAAAAGATCCTCAATGTGTAATCTTGAAGTAACTGAATGTTAAGTAATGTTTTAGGCTAGGGACTTATAAAAAATAAGATAAAAAATAATGAATATATATTAGGAAATGAATAAATATCTTCTAAACAGAACAGATTGAGCAATTCCACTAACATGTGTCATTGGAGGTGATTTATTAATCACTGAGAGAGTAAATGTAAATAAGACATGTATACCCCCAACATATGCATAGAATAAAAAACATTGTTATTTATATATATGTTTCAAAAATAGTTTTCAAAATTGTGATTAAACATAAATATTCCATAAATGAAGAAATATTAAGAGACAAACATTTACATTTACGCCCCATTATCATTAAGAGCCTTAAAGTAGTGTTTAATAAAATAAAAAACATAACTAATTTTTTGAAAAATAATTATATTTTATATTTTATATTATTTTATCTTATTCATTTATTATAGTTATAGTATTTGAATAATATTTATTCACTCTATCTGATAAGAATTTTTTTTTATTTTGTTCTTTCTTCATAACGTAGATATTGATCCTTATTATTTTATAACAATTTAACAATTCTTAAACTACCCAATGTATTGTAATAATTTTATCAAAATAATGCATGATGTACCATGTTAATTTTTTTGAGGGTTTGATTATATTTTGTTAGAATTCAATTACTAATGGGTATGTTTTTTATAATTTTTAGATAAGAGTGACTAACATTACAATGAGAATTAAATTATCACCATTTAAAACCAATAATGGTAATATAAATTAATCCTTAATATCATATATTAGAATCCATTATGTTTTTATACTCATATATGATTGAATTAGGAATTCTATAAATATAATAAAATTTACTATAAATAGGCATCACCTATAAAAAAAATAAAATATACATGTATGTGGTCGAATGGGTCAAACAGGTACATGGTATACTAATGATAATTTAAGACTACATAGTTATAAAATAGTAATTTCTATTAAAAATTATTATTATTATATTAACAAAACATAATTAGAGTGTTTAATTAAATTATATAATAGTGGATATGAGAATGTAATTGAAAAAGGTATAGATGATATATATTTAGACACACACACACACATTGACAGAATAACTCTTCTCATAATTAGTTCCTTCCAAATTAAAGATACATGACACTTCATATCAAAAAGAATCTCAAAAAATTGTTTGAAGTCTATATGATAGGGAATTTTAATGGGAATTCAAGAATAACAAAAAAAAGATTTTATTGAATTTGGTAGTTGTGTTGTCAATTAATATGTGTGTTTGGGTTGTATTTCCAAAAGTACATATTCCATAATGGTTAAAAAAATGTAATTTTAAATATATATTTTATAAAAAGAGGAAATATAATTTTTAATGGTATTTAATATCTTCAACATAGAATTTTAAGGATAACGAAAGAGTTGTTTTTTGGAATTGACCCCTTAAGTTGAAAATGTTTACCTTATAATACCGAATCTATGATAACTCTATAGTTTTCTCAGCAAATAATTATATTTACCAAAAATTAAATTTATTCTCTACCTAATATAATTCTATTTTTTATAAAATTGTTCATGATTTATTTTATTTAACTTTTAATAGCTATTAAAATTCTATTTTAATACACATATTCAAAAATTAAAAAAATAAATTTTAGAAAATAATAATTGAAGTATAAAAGTGACATTATGATTTTTCCTTAACAAGTAATAATCATTATAAAAATATTAATTTGTTTTTGGATTTAATAATAATATATTTTATATAATTTAATATTCTAAAAATGATATATTTTAGTTTTAAAGAAATATTATATTATATAATCACACAATATTTCTAACCAATTTTTTTTAACATGAATCATTATATTGTTATTCCTTATAGTTAATTAATTATTTAATGAATATTATTTAACTTATTTTCATATAATATACTTTAATTTATATAATCAATTTTATTAAAATAATTATTAATATGATATTAAGTTAAAAATTGTTATGTTACAAAAATAAACAATATAAATGATATTCTAAAAATATATTTTGTACTTTTTTTATTCCAAAATTTATATTTTTTAATTAATTACTTATATGATTTTAATTTTTTAAATTATTATTTAGTTGTAACAATAAAATCCTCAATTTACCTATAAAATAAAATTATACCTAAAGACCAACTATCCACTGATATTATATCTATCACCAATATATACTATGATTGTATTACATTAAAATATTTGGTGTTGTAATCTTTAATAAAATTATTTAATCGTAGTCATTTTTTTACCTCAAAATATCTACTATTTCTTTTTTTCTTTAGTAATTATATGAGATATTTAATTATATTATATTCATGGGGATGATGATTTAATGTTCATTATATTTTAATTTTTATTAGATTTTATTCTTCATATAATTTTAAAAAATGTGTTTAAAAATTATTTCACAGAATGAATTTAATTTGAATAAATGTTGTTATATTTTAATATAATAATTAGTATAATTATTTTTATTTAAAATTAGTATTGAATGCGGAATATTTTTTTTTTAAATTATCATGAAATAAAAGGTGGGATGTTACAATAAAATTATTATTTCATGAAAATAGATACTGAGAAACAAAATTTAGTGTTTATGGGTTGGCATACAACCATGACATACTTCATATAGATTAATTAAATTTATTGGATATATTAAAATATATTATAAATATATAATTTAGATATTATAAAATCCATTGAGTAATTTTCTAATAATTTTCTGTCTTTTATTGTTAATATACAATTTTTATAGTTTTGGAACTCCTTTCAAAAACCCCATTTTATTATATTAAGATCACAAAAGAGATTAATAGAAATATAAACTAATTATAAATCCAATGTTTTGTATTCATGGAATTTTAAATAGAAAACTATATCATAAAAAAAGACACAGTTTTATTTTTTGTAGCATAACTAAATTCTTATTATAAGATAATTCATTAAATCTGATTAATGTTTAATATAGTATTTGATGATGTTTAATAATATTTTGATAATGATAATTTTAGTTTTAACATCCAAATAAATTATTCATGTGATAAATAATGAATCACAAATTAATAAAAAAATATTTAATATAATTATATCATGTGATGTTGTTATAATCAATGACATTCAACTAGATTCTTTTAAAATTAATGATTTTTAGAGGATTGTATAAAACAGATCATAGTTTTCAAATTTTTTATTTATAATCATAAATATGTTTTAGGATAAAATTTTGAAACACCTCTAGTGGGAGAAATCACTTTCTCTCTATCCCTATTAAATCTTTACTTTCTCTAAACCCATAGTTATTGAAGGCCATGAGTAAGAGTGATTAATTACCCTATGATGGGAGATATAAACATTTAGATTATAAACTAGGAAATATGAATCCCACATTTTCATATCAATATTATTTTTTTTCATTTTTTTGAACATCAATGATATACCAGTTTGATAAATAAAATTTAGCTTTTATTTATTTATTTCATTAAATCATATTATATTGATGGATCCAGTGCTTAAAAAAATTGGAAGACATTTTTCAATGAATTTTAAAAACAAAATTTTCCCAAAGAAGTTAATATTGTATCATATTCATATTCATATAATTTGTATTGATATTTTATATAAATATTTAAATTTGTGGAAATGTTTTATCAATAACCACATTTTGTTTTATTGAAAACATTCGTAGTTATCAATGTTTTTATTTCTATGATGTGTTTTTGATAAAAATTGATATTTCTTTATAAATGTTATATATCGTCATTATAGTTTGGAAAAAACAAATATGATGATTTTTTTGGAAAACAATTTTCATAATCTGTAATAGTATAACCAAAATAAATAATTAATTGTTATGGTTAGTTACAAATTATATTTCTATAAAAAATAATGAATTAGATTTAGTGAATAAAACATCACTGTATTAGAAGCATAAATTCAATATGTTCTTTAAAATTTATTGCCTTACTATAGGTATTTATTATTATTTCCTTGAAATTGTTGCCTTCTTTAGATGTCATGTTTTGGTGAATAAGAGAAATAACAATTATTGAATTAATATTTTAATGAATAACAGGGTTTCATTAATTAAAATAATTTTCATGGAATAGGATGGTTGGTAGATGTGATATAGGATTAATGATTATTTACATTGTATATAAAATTTTAATGTATCAATAAACTACAATATAATTAAATATAAAAAAAGTATATTTATTTTTGAAATGAATATAATTACTAACATGGAACATATAAAAAATGATCTTATAATTGAAATTTATCTAAAAAAATTCATAATAAGTATTCATTAAATTAATCATTAATTTTTTATAATAAATAGTATGTTATTATCTTGTGTTATTTTTCACAGAAAAAAATTATTTTCATATAACTATATTTTATTTTACATGAAATGTCACACTTTTCAAAAATATAAATGAATTAAAGATAAATTCTGTGTAATCTATGTAGTGTATAATGATAAAATTTATGATATTGATATAATGTTTTTATAATTTTATTTTATAGAATTTAATGAATATTATGTAATTTTCAAATTAATATAAGTTATTTTTTTCAAAATATATATAATTGATTATTTAATATTTCTAATTATGTATTTTTAATATATTTAGTTTATTACATACATTAATATCATATAATATAAAGAATTAACAATAAATATTGATATATATTTCTCATATTTACTATTCAACTGGTTTATAACAAGTTAATAATATTTATATATGGTGTTACATACATGGTATGCATTATGATTTAGTTGAGTTAAATAATGGAACATATTTTTATGGTTTTTTTGATTCATGTTAAATGTTGTTTATGATGTATGTATATTTCATATTAGGATTATATTCGAGTTTAAGACCCTATTGATTTTTTATCAATTGATAGATGGACGTAGGGTTTGACATATCAGTGGTCTAAGGGATTAGTCCCAACAAAAAAAAATTAAAAGATTGCTATTTATCATTCCATCATTATAATCATATGTGTTTTGGTGATTTATTATTCTGGGACATTACGTGATAGGGTTTTGTAAACATTATTCAAGGGAATTAATTTGATATTTATGAATATTTTGTATTCAATTTTGATAAATAAGCAAATAGAAAGATGTAAAATACATCATGCTTTTATATATTTGGAATATAAAACATTAATCAAGGTATAATATTCAAATATAAAATATTTAGATACATTTATTAATAAAAACTATAATTGGAAAAATTTGGGGATATATTAAATTACCATCAATATACATAGTATAAAATTATATCCAAAGAAACATTTTTCATGATCAATAACCTTATAGCATGATTATTATGATAATACATGGTTCTGTTAGATTATTTTTATTGAAATAATATTATGGGTCATGATAGGAATTGGTGTCCAAATTGAACATCTTCATTAGGAAACACATGGTGGTTGAACCCTTGTAAAGACCTACATTTTTTCTCCCTAGTCTTGAAATCCAAGAATTTAGTCTGAATAAAGGATTCTTCTCATATCATATTTGAATTGAACACAACAAACACTATTTTAACCTTCAATATTTACAATACCACAAAAAAAATATTGAGCTAAAAAATTCAATGGTAATTTTTGGTTTCGTGTAAAAGATAGTTAATAATAAAATTTAACAAATAAATCCCATGTATTTCTCATAAAATGGAAATTGTTTCCTCTATATAATAATTTATTTAATCTAAAATAATTCCTCAATGCCTGAAAAAATTATACATACAATATTCTCATATAGACATATCTTTTGTAGTGTTTTTTTTTCAAAATATTGGTAATTGGATATATGGTAACGATGATCTCAAAACAATTTTTACGGGTTATATTAAGTGATAACAATCCCAGATCATAAGTGAGCAGAATTTGAAAATAAAAAATATGTAAATATATTATAATATAAGTTTAATACTATAATAGAATTAAATTTATAGAATAATATATACATAAATAATAATAGAAATAAAAAATATAACATTGATAATAATAAATGGTTACATAGTGATAAAATGATAAATTTCGAACACCCAATTTAGTTCACATTGCAAATATGTCATGATCATAGAAATAATGACCATACCACAAAGGACATATGTCTAAGGAATATTTTATCCTTGGTAGAAGTACACCTAAATACAAAATATTTTTTGTCTCATAAGACCTAATGATTCAATGAGTGGATATTTATTGTAGGACCCACCATGAGATAACTAATTCTAATTCATTATTCATATTAAATAATGAATTAGATATATAATACATAACAAACTTTCTATAGATTCCATAAACATCCATAAAAAATTACCAGTATACATATATTGAATATTGAACCAATAAATAGATTGAAATAAATTATATTTATGTTTTTTTATAAAATACCATATACATAGCATGGTATTTAGATATGTCAATTATTTAACCATTTAAATTACACATGGAATCTAAGAGGTTAATCTTCAGTAAATGGAAAAATAAATAAATTCTTTATATAGGAAATACATTAGGAGGAAAATAAAAATGATACTTGTAATAATGGGTGATTTTGAATGATAGAAGTAGTGATGGGCCATATCATTGATAGAAATGAAAATCACATAATCCATCCAGATAAATATTGTCGATGGTAACAATTTTTTAATATACTTGATAAAAAATTAGGTATTTCAAGGAAATATTACTTGGATAAAAACATATTTTTTGTGTAAAAACCCGTTGTAAATAAAAATATCCTTTATGAAATGAAACTATTTTAAAATTATATTATGTTAATGGGGAAACAATATATTCACTTTTTGAACCCATGAAATTGTATAGTGAATGATTCATATAATATTTTAAGGATTTTAGAAATATATATTTATAATAAAATTATAAAAGTGAATCATTTTTTGAAAATGAACAATAAATAAATCATAGAAAGTAATTTTCTATAAATTATTTTAATTAATATCAAATGTATTGAAAATAATATTTTAGTTTTGTAAATATATATTACATAATGTGGAGTCAAATATATAATTTTTTAGAAAAATAATTTCCATTTTATTGTAATGTTACTACATTTTTTGAAAAACCACATTGAAAAAGATTAAATTATCATCCTTTTGAATAGATAAAAAATGAAAAATTACGGTCACAAGAGATACCACCAAATTAGGATTCCAGTTAAAAAGGATAACATTTGTGGGAATGAAATCTATTGAAAACTACTGGAAACTATCATTAAATATGATTTTAATAAAAATAATATGAAATTTAGTATTATATTAATCAAGATATAATATTTTTATTAGATTTTCATTTACAAAATTAACAATATTAAATTAGAAATATAGGGTAATAGAAATCAAACACTGAAAAACATTGTTCAAGATAAAACATTATATCTTAGCGAAAATATATTTGAGTTATCAATATACCATACAAGAAACCTACTCCCTGAAGAATGAAATATTTGAATAGGTGTATATATTGTTGAAATGTATAAAATGATTTATTATCACATAAACATATAAATTAGAATTTATCAGTAACATATGAAATATGTATTAGTGTATGGTCAAAACTCAATAATTGATAATTGAAATACAAAATTGTGTTACAAATAGGGTAACACATGACTAAAAAACAATTTGAGTGAAATATAATTATATATCTGAGTAAATAAATTAAGGTGTAAGTTAATAAATTAAAAAATATTTATGGGATAGTTGATCAATATAAAACTATTTGATGGATTCATTGTGAATTACCTCTAACATGTCCTAATGAAGTACAAATGAGATAAAGATAAATCTTATAATAATAGTAACTTCATAATATAAATAACATGGGAGAGATAACATTAAATTTAAATACATTTAACTAAAATATATTATTTATATTAGAAGGGAAAAAAATTGGGAAAATCATTTATAATATTTATGATTTTGTGAATTATAAAACAGTTATAAATGAATTTAAAATAGATTCGAATAACACCTATAGATTTATAAATTTTGAAATCAAAACCCTTTAATCGAAATAATATAATATGAAAAATAAAATAACATATGTAATGAGAGTATCTTGACAGAAAATATTAATGGGGACGTAAAAACACTATTCAATTGAAATCATTGTGAATAATGATAAATTTGTTTCAAGGGGTGATAATTGACACATGAAACCCCGACCTTATTTCATGAATTCCACTGATGTTCATGAATATTCTATATAAAAAATATTCATAACATTATATTTAAAAATATTATTGAAATATTTAACTACTATAATTATCAATTATAATCTTCCACTACATGTATAATAGTTATTTATTCTCAATATTCAATTTTGTAGTGAGTAATATTGATAATTCTACATTAGGATTATAAAAGTAGTTTCCCTCTTCACTCTTATCCCAATGTAAATGATTCACTGTTAATACACGGTAACAAGGTTTGTTAAAAAATTATTTATAATGTTATAATTTCTCTATATGGTAGTTTGGGCTATAATTTTTAATTATGAATCAAAAAATTAAGAAGTTTCTATAATGGTTCAATATTTAAATCATAATTAGTTTAAAAGTAATGTTATTTTTAAAAAATTAGTTAATTATTTATATGATATATTAAAAATAATTATTTTTATCATAGTCAATCATGATATTATTTTTTATAATTTTTCTAGTATTTTTTCAGACCAAACCAAACATGAACATTAAATAATTAAAAAAAAATTATGAATATGAAAGTATAAATTTTTGGACATAATATAATTATGATTGAACTATAATATTTTTATTTAGATACATATAAGTTGGTGCATAATATTTTAATCGGGTTTAATAAATAATAAAGAAAATAAATTAAAAATGGGATATGTTACTTCGTAGAAGATGTATCCCACACAATGCATGGTAAACATTTTAATTTCATGAAAAATGATAGAGAACTAAGGTTTAATATATATTTATTGTTCATAAAAACAAATATATATTTGAATATTATTTCACAATTTAACACTAATAAATATATTATGGAGATTCTAGTGACAAATGGATGACGTCACATTGATGAGGATGTAAATCATACAATGCATGATCAATGCTCAATTTTTTACTAGGTGGTTTGAATGGAATAAATAATGGTTGTTCCAGTAATGTAATAACACATAAGTATTCTCATGATTATGATGTAATTATATAGCTATGTAATGGATAAGATTGTAATGGAAACAATGTGAAGACAAAGATAAGGATTATGCAATACTCACTTTGGGATGTTGAATATTTTCTTGAATAACTTCATTGAAATAATGGTTTAAGAATAACCTGTTATGATATTAGGGTTATTAACGTCATAGATGAATGTAGGAATTGAAAAATATAAGTGTTTTTTTAAATCGTTGTAATAGTTGTGTCCTGATGGGGTAGAATTCCCACCCCTTATAAGCGAACAAGGGAACTTTTGTGAACAAAATTTTTTCAAATATTAAAATGAAACTATTCAAATATTATAGTTCCAATATTGAGAAACAATCATGTTTGGAATGATATTATGTCAAAACATCCTCATCCATGTATTTGAAAAACTAATTTAAACATTGTGGAAATCATTTATTCTTATATTTTGACTAGAAACATTAATTTTTTACTTGTGTAATTATTTTTAAACTGGGTGGCGTATGATTTATTGAAAATATATCATATCCACTATAACAAAAATTTATTTTATTGAACAAAAGTTTAATTTAAATAAAATAGAAATTATTTTCTATATTGGATACAATTCACTTTTTATATTTAGTGGATAAAATTTTACCATTATCATTGTCATTAACTTTATTCATAGTAATAATATATTGATAACCCAATTGAAAATGATATTATTTTATAATATGATCACAATGATATAAAATATGAAATCCATTTTAATATATTTAGTTACTTCATGTTTTGAAAACACAATATTTTTTAAAATTGGAAAAAAATAAATTTAAGGGTAAATATTAATTATGTTCACACAATGGAAAACATACATACTATAAATTCAGAATGGAATTTAAATTTTTTTTCGTACTACCCTATAAATAAACATTTTACCATATCAGTGGTATCATATACATAAAATTCATTGTTCTGTAATTACATATTCATAAATAAAACAGTTTCTGAAAAAAAAATTATTTCTCGGTGTTCTCCTAAAAATGAACTTTTCAAACATAGTCAAAAAAGATCATATTTAGATAATATTGACATCATGAATATATAAATGTATTATATTTTATAAATTTTAATTTCAAAAAAGAAATGAATGTAGTATTTAAATAATAAAAATATATTAAGGAAACTATTTTAATATGAAAATAATTATTTTTTTAAAAAATTCTAGTTTTTATTATTCTTATTTCCTATTATTTAATAATCATTTTTCTTATAATATATTATAAATATAATAAATAATTTTCATTGAAGATTTATTTATCTTCTTATGAAATAAAGAAAATATAAATTTTATGATAGTTTAATTTTAAACCATAATTATGCCTTATTAGTTATTTACCAGTACTACATTGATTTATCACATCAATAGAATTTATAATTACTATTTTTGTATTTATACTTATGTTTGATAATGTTATTACATATATTTTTACTATCCATATCTATAGCTACATTTTAATGATCATTTATTATTTTGAGGTTTCTTTATGGTCTAATGGTTCATGTGTCACAATCTATCGAACATATTTGGTTACAAATGAAATAAAATAAATAATTTTTAATCATGGGGTATTATATTATCCCCCAGTATATAAATTATTTCATTCTAATTTTAAATTCAATTTCCCATTGTAAAACAGATTATTTTTTTCAGAATATATAAAAGATCCTATGATTAGTTTCCAATTATCTATAAAAATTACTATTTTAGATACTAGGAAAGTCATGAATGAGAATTATAACATCTATAATATAATTAACTTCTATTGGATGTTTATAGTAGAAATTAATAGATAATCGTGGATTGAGTTTATACTTGTACTATGATTTCACAATATGAAAATAGAAATGAAACATTTGAATATGAACCTTATCCATTACAAATACTATAGAAAATTAAGGGAAAGTCTATATCTATATGAACTAACTTTCCACAACCATTAAGATTATATAATAGTAATAACAGAAAAAAAATTTCCTTATAATTAAATTTCCATATTTTGATTAACAAATACATGTGTTACATAATTAGAGACTCCTGTGTAAAGAGTAAACATCCTCTTTAATAGTGGTCATTTCCAATGATTTTCATTATTCATATGGTCATCAGAGTTATTATTGAAAATTTCTACATCTTTCATTTGATTAGTTCATTTATTTGTGATGTTTCCAATTTCCAACCAATTTATGTTTCAAGTTTATATAGATTTTCGTTTTCCCTTACACCTAAGAGCTAATGGAATTTTATTAACACTTATAGTGAATTCCCATTCAATTCACGAAATACCTAAGGTGTTTCTTCCCATGTTCTTCACATAAATGAAATTGACTCTTCTTTCTTTCTTCATATTAATAAACTAAATTTTCCAGAGACTCCACCATTATAAACATTTAGTAATTCAGTATTTAAGTAACTTTATGTATTTTATCATAATTTTTAATAGATATTATTTAATTATCACAACATTTATCACTCCAAATATTATTCTATTATATTTCTCATTGACATAAGTTTGAAATTTTACATAAAATGCTTCTTTAGTTAGAATTCCTAAGGATCTAACCATTACTAATACTAAAATATGTTAGCGTGAGTGGTAATCACCATAAGTGAATTATTTTTTGATAATTATATTCAAAGAAACAATGAATTACCCACTAAAATGTTATTAGTTTATATTTTTCAACCTAAATCACTCTTCGTTCAATATAATATTATTTTGGATGAGTTATCTCTTATTTATTTTTCTAATTTATTATCATAATAGATCATTTAAAATAACATGTTAAGATAATGAGATTTAAAAAAGAATATATCCACGGTATTTGTAGATTGGTGTGTGGTCTTAGGCCCACTCATTATTTACTAGAGTAAAGATTTAGTAAGTTTTCAACCATCCATTTCAGGGTGATTACACCAAGGAGCATTTGGGCTACAACTAAATCCACCATCTAGTATCGAGAAATTGAATTAATTTCAATTATAACTAAAAAATATACCCTAACTCAACATTAATATTTTATATTATACTTAATATTACCCCAAAAATATTCCCCAAGGGTTGTCGTTATAGATCACAAATCATAATCCCTAATATATTTAATATTAATTCAAATAACATAAATGATTATTTATACCATTTATATAAATAAAGATGTTAATAAATCAATCATAAAATGATTTGAAATTATTATCCTAACCTTTATTGTTTTCTAAACCATACATTGATAACAATTGTAGATCCATAAACCTACAGTTCGAGTTGTTGGTGTGAAGAAATTGTTATTTACAGAAAAACATTGAAATGAACTGGGACAGCCAATTATAACAAACAATAATTATGATATCGAAAAATATTAAATCAATTACATTCTAAGAGGATTTAAAAAAACAATTTTTGGGTTATATAAGAAAATATTAACAAAAATTTACATCCCACTCTCATAAAATGTTAATTTTTTATATTTATGAACATACATAATGTATACTAATTATTCAACATCTCCCTAAAAAGTATACAGAAATAATACTCTATTAGGCATATAATGTATGATAATTGTCTTTATAAACTGAGGAATTGTAAATATAATTTGTGTGATTTGAAATTCATAGTATGTGAAAATATAAGGGCTAATTTCAATGATAAATAGTGACAATAAGATGTGCATAAAAAAAGAAGGAATAAATAATAAAAAATAATGCCTTTATAAAATGTACAATAGCTAGAGATGTTAAAAGCGGAACACCATTTTTAATAGCATATGTGAAATGAAACCCTAATCTTAGAAGATAATATAAAACATGGATACATTTTGATATATTTATTTTTAAATAAAATCTTTCTCTTCTATATCATTCAATTCATTCTACACCATCATAGAAAAATAATAATACTAAATTAAAATATTATAATTTCATCAAATCCTTTATAACCTTGATGTTATGATGCTAGGTATGAATAGTATTTAGTAAAATTTGATAATTTTAATTTTTACATATTTTTAAAAAAAAATTAATGGTATTATATTTTATACTAATAAAATAAGAATCATTTGATAGAGAAATAATCGACTTCTAAAACACAATATTTTTTCGGAAAGGTGGATTATCTACACATAGTGAACATAAAAAACTAATTTTTACTAATTTTCGATAGTTCTTTTAATAAAATTTAAATTATTTTTAAAATAAAATTTACAATTTTATCGTTCGGTAAATTGTTTGTATTTTTCTTATGATTTTTATTTTTTGGTGAATAATGAAAAGTTGTGAATTTTAATTGAAAATTTTAATGCCATTTAAATTATATATAAAGTTCAATAAATTATTTAATCGGTTTTAAAATAAAATTAGTTCAAATAAATATAATTTAATCTAATTTACATTTTTTGAATCATTTTAATATGTAATTTTTATATACAATCATTGTATACATTTGTGCAGTTTCTCTTTTAAGACTTTGTTCCTTATGGAATCTATGAGACTAATTTTTAATTCTATATTTTCACATATGTGGAATGAATTTGGAGAAGTGAATTCGATATTTGTAATAAAATAAATTTTTAATATTTAATAATTTAAATTTAATTTTTACCAAAATTATTTGTGAAAATGGTAAAATATTTGTACCGTGGTGAAGGTAAAAAAGGATTTAAAGAGCGTGTGGTGTTAAACTAAAATTAATAATGTCATGATGACCTATAATATTATAAAATATATATTTTATGAACATATTTATAATATATCATGTATATTTCTTGATAATACATAATTTTGTACCCTTGTGTCATTTGAAAAACTTGGGCACACGTTTTTCTTTTCAAACATTACAATGGTGCTAGTCACATCACTTATAGAAGGTAACCCCTTATATTTTCTCCATTACAACATATTTCATTTATCAGCCAATAAGTACATAAATAAAATCACATAATATATCATATTATCTTATAATATGTATTTTCTACAGAAAGATAACTTACGAAGGAATTGGTGGAAACATATTGAGGATACCCATATAAGAGTTAACATTATTCAACAAGTATGTTTATTTTATATTTTACTCAATCTGTAAAATTAGTACCAAGAAACAGTGATATAAAATAATTATCTTAAATATAATTAGATGTTATTATGTCAAATTAATGACCTCAAACCCTACTTAATTCCATCAAATGGGTTACAAAATCATTTTTAATCTGTATAATAGACTACCGCCTAAAAAATTAATGACTTTGATATTTCCATCACAAACTCTCACAGTTTTGTATGATTTAATATTTCATGAAAATAATTATATTTATAACATAATTATTCCTCTATATTATTATATAATATATTACTTCTTTGAATTCAATTTAATATGATATATGGAAATGTATATCAGGGGTACGATGGACAACCCCCTCACAAAGCTATGTGTTTTTCCTTTCATTAATTCATTTCATGGAAGGTAATATAGATAATGTTAATTATTATATGTTATACACATCTTATAATTACAATATATTAATAATTATTAAAGGGTAATATGCCTCATTTTCATTTTTACCTTTTCACTCAAAGAAACATGATAGCATCCGTCGTGAACGTGAAGACTACCATTTTTATAAAACAATATGAATCTTTTTTCATCAAGACATTCCATGTATTAGGTATGTAATTTTTTATATTACAAAATTTAAAAAAATTTATATTATGGCCCTTCTCGTAAAATAATATTTTACATAACTCATTTATATAATGGTAATTGAAAAAAAGGAAATGTTACTCATGATTTCATTCAACATTCCATATCCATTATCATAATGTACTTCCTTTTAAAAAAATCATTCACAATTGGACATTAAATGATAATTGATGTTTAAATACTATAATTATTTCATCATTATTATTTTATAGATTATGGAACAATATGATATTTTCATAAATCATATCATTCATCGTGAAGCATTCATGATTAAACAAGGAAATTTACACATGAAACAATGAATATATTGAACAATTTATAAAGAATAAGCGAAAAGATGTAATAAAATGATCATATATGATATTGTTTTAATGATTAGCAAAAAATATTAAAAAAACCAGTTGATTAATCTTGAATTAACTATCATACATTCCCAATTGACTTGTGGGATTCGTGTTTTAGAGAATCAGTTCATAACCTCATACATAGAATCTCATATATAACAAAGTTGAAAATTCTACACAGAATCCATTTTTTACAATATTAAACATTATAAAAAATTCATTTCTTTATATAAAAATAATTATGACTTAAAAAAGGATTCATATTTTACATTATCAATCCATAAACCCTATAAAAAATATTTTAAATATTGGGATGAGAAAAAACACCAGTAAAGGACATATAAAGGAAGAAATAAATTATTAGTCTATGAATGGAATCATTTTCAAAAAGTTATATCATTTACACATGGATCATAATCTCTACCTCTTACCTTGTAAAATCATAAATTTCCTATAAAACAATAGAAGGTATAAATAAATCACATAAAATTTCTTATGGAAACATTTTAATATCACCCTTATATATTATAAATCTTTCTATGCTCTACATGGATTAAAAATAATGGTTACACTTAGAATAGCCATCACTAGATATTCCCAAAATCTCCTAAGAGAAAACAACAAGTTAACTACGTCCCTTTACCCAGTGCATCGGATACCTATAACGAGATAACCCACCCTTGGATTACTATTAAACCACCCCCAATCATAATATTTCTCAAGAACAATACCCAATGAATAACCAATAAAGATAACATTAATGAAAGAATTATGTGGAAATAACTTTCCCATTTTAAATTATATTAATTTTATTTCAAGATGAATAGTCATAAATGAACCCTATTTATTTGAAGATATAATTATATAATTGTAATGTAAACATGGAAATATTAAAGCATCCTGAATGTTTGAAATTCAATTCATGAAATATATGTCAAAAAAATATTTTTCTAATTTTGAAAAAATATAAATTAATGAGTATTTTAAATCAAATACTGTATTAAATATCATATCACTGATGTGAGAATTAATATACTAACTAAAATATGTGTATAAACTATAAATCTAGATAATAAAAATAATTATAATAACAATTAACCTCACAAATAATATATTCACTACATAAACAATGAAGTATAAGTTTAACCCAATGAATAGAAATTTGGTTACAAATTCCCATACCATATGTTTGAAAGTGTTCTTCATTTTACTTAAATTCCTTATTTACATTTTACTTATTATTAATTTGTTTATTATTTTTGGTTCAAGACTATCAATAGTGTTGTTTCTTATTACTATTTAATGTAACTAATGTATGTTATTTTGTACGAAAGGTTTCTTACATCATTCATGAATCATAAATTAATGTATTTGGATTTAATGTTTCATAATAAAAATTACTATATTTCAATATTCATAAAAAATATAATACTTTTTGAAAAAACCTAAAAAATCTCTATAACAATTTTTAATTTTTAAAATTTAATAATGGGATCCATCATTGAAAATAATTTTAGAAGATTGAAAAAAAATTATTTTCAATTAAAATCATAATTAATTTGAAAAAATACCAATTTAAATATTATTACTAATTCTAATAAAATTTTAAAAATTAATTATGGTCACATAAAACTATATTATAGTAAAAATATACAAAATGTTAATTTTTATGTCTATTTTACGAAAATAATTTTTTTATTACATTATTATATTACTTATAAAATTTAATATAAAAATTTAATTCTTTTACAAGTACCAAAACATATTATTATAATTTTTTAAAACATTTATCTACTTATAAAATGATATAAATATGTCATAATTTCTTTTAAAAGACAAATAAATTTTATTTATAATTTCATAGGTGAGGGTATTATTTTATTGGCCACATTAATATTTTTAATGGTCGTATTACTATTCAAATGGCTGGGTTACTATTCCATTACTAATTATTCATTAATTTCTATAAATACCACTTATTTAATTATACATTAATAATGAGTTTAACTATTCAATTGCATAATGAAAAAATATCATATATGTACCTGGGTTGTTGTATTCATCGCCCGTCTAGAAATTACATCCTTTCAAGTTTATTCACTTATTAAACAATTGAGGATATCTTCCCCTCATATAATTTTCAGATTCTTATACGTCTTCTTCAACTATTTCGGTTCTCAATAGAACAATAACATGGTGACATAAATTTTTCTTCAATACTTACACTCTATAGTCAAGAATCAAAACATGATTTTCCATATATAAATGTTTATCTTTCAAAAAAATAATCTTAGGGCTCAAGACATTAGATTAATCTAGTATATTTATTCATAAAATTAAAACATAAAATCATTTTTCACCTAGGAAAATCTCGAAGGAAAATTCCATTGGTAGGGAACTAATCCATTTTTCTCTTATGTTTCATAGGTTCCAATGAACCCTGGACGTAGCATTCCTTTATTAACAAAATGAATTGTACTATTCTAAGGATGAACAATAATAAATACATGGTCCCCTATATTAAAATTTAGTTCCATCCCCCTGTTATTTGTATAAATTTTGTTGCATGCCTAGAGCTTCCTAAAAGTGTCACTAAATCATCTAAAAATTTTATACCATTTCCTCTACCGATTCAGGTCTAATAAATTTTCATTTTCCGAATTCATCCAGTAATAATTTAGTTCTAGAGAACCATCCTTGTATTTTACAAATGTATCCATATGTATACTATAATGAAATTTTTTTATAAAAATTAAACCCAAAAATTTTTTAATCCCAACATCAATGGTAATAACTTGAAAAATATTGAATAATATTATTAAATGTCTAATTTTTTCACATTCTCGTTCCATTATATTGAGGATGAAAAGTTGGGCTAAAATTTAATCCACTTCTGAATCACATCTGATGAAATTTCCAATGATAATAGGTGAACCTAGTATCCAAATAAAATAAAATAGAGAAAGGAAATACATGTAACCCTACTATCCCTTTAATATATAGATGATAAATTTTATCTAGAGGCAGAGTGTCTTGAATATGAAAAAAATGAGTATATTTAGTCTTACAATCAATAAAAACCAGAATCAAAATTTTACCACAAGATGTTATTAGTAATCCCACTATAAAAACCGTCGATATATTTTCCCATATCTACTATGAAATTGGAAAAGGTTGAATCATCCCATTTGGTAACTTTAATTCATATTTTACCTGTTGTCAATTTAATTATCTTGAAATTAATATAGTGATATTCTTTTTCATACCATAAACCAATAATAATACAATGGTTCTATGTACATCTTAGTGTTTCTAGGATGAACTAAAAAAGGTGAACAATGAGATTAATTAAATAACTCTTTCGTAAACTATGAATCAAAAGGTACGTATAATCTATTCCAAATCTCAAAATACATTCTTTACCAATGTAAACTTTTCAAAACAAACACTTTTTTGACCAATTGTACCTTTTTCTTAACTCACACACTTCCTTATTTACTTCCTCAATTTTTCCTAGTACAGAATATTGTAATGACAACAGAAATAAAATAGCGGAATTTCCCAAACCAACAATTTCAAGAACAAAATTCATTAAATAATTAAATAAGGGGTCCTGTTACAAATATAAGATGATAAACATACCATGATTTTTTTAAACTCAAAAAATCCTCCACTATTTTTGATTTTATAAGATTTTAATTGATCACGAAATCATCATCATTTATTAGATCTGGCCATATTTTTTCTTCATGATAAATTCTATATAAGTGAATATATAGATAAAAAATTTATGATCAGTATATATTTTACATATCACTCTATATATATTATTTCTCCAAATTTTTAAGGAGAAAAAGATAGATGTTAATTCAAAAAAATTTGTGGGATAACATAATTCATGGAGTTTTAGTTTCCATGTATCATAAGAACTTACATTATCATTCAGAATCAAAAAACAATAATGTACTTTTAACGAAGCATCAATATAAATGAAAAATTCCACACATGTAAAAGGAACAACCAAAACATGATAATTCTGTAATCCACATATCTTATATAAGAATCCAACAACACATACTTTAATCCAAATAAATTTAACCCTTTTCATGTTTACATAGTTAGAGGGATTAATAACAATGATATTGATTCAACAAAAAATTATCAATATCCAAAAAATTTGTTAGAAATAAAAATTTCATTAAAAAAATTCGGTCGTCTCCATTCATCAATAACATTTTTTGGTAGGATAAACTGTTATTACAGCTTTAATTACAATGTTCAAAAAAAATATATATATTAACCAAAAATAAATTTTAAAAAAAATACCCATATAGACTATTTTATTTTAGGGGTTTTAGAATAATCCATTGATATATTTCACAATCCTCGTTACTTTTTGAATAAACTTTGATATATTCAATAAAAATAAAAACCATATCCTAATATTCGGAGAATATTATTTTCATAAGATTTATAAATATTGCGGGGGAATTTATAAAAGAAAAGGGCATAACAGAAAACTCAAAATATTCATATATATTATGAAATTTTATTTTTTCAATTTCATCATTATTCGCCATCAGATGATGGTATAACAAAATGATGTCAATATTGATAAATTAATTTACTCATTGGAGATGATCATTCAAATCATTGATATGAAGCTATGGATACTTATTTATAACAATGATATTATTAAATGATCAATAATAAATAAAACCCCCATAGATCCATATTTCTTTTTAACAAAGAATATATTCTCACCCATATTTGAGGTTCAAAAATGAATGAATCCATTATCTAGAAACCCCAGCAAAAGGTTTCTTTAATTCCATGATTTTTAAATGATCAATTCGATAAGGGGGTTCTGAAATTGGTATAGAATCCTGAACTAAATGAAATGTAATCTCAACCTCTGTATTAGTAATAATATTACACAATTCATCTATATTAACAACTAGATACTGATTTACCACTAGAAAATTAGTAATATAATCTTTTTCATTATTACAATCAATATATGAATGATAACAGTAATTTCCATTTTTTATTGTTTTTCTACATTGTGACATTTTCTCAATGGTATGATTTCATTATATTATAAAAACTAAAATAATTTCTGAAAATACATCTTCATCTCTATTATTGATCATAGAAAGGTAAATAGAAATAAAAACCAAACCTCTAAGAACATAAAATTCTACTAGAGGCAAGACAACAATTTTTGTGGATTAATTATTTCCACAATCATCGATAAGAAAATTATCATTATTTTTTCGTTAATATTTATCCTAAGTGTTTTTACATTAATTATTAGATTCATTTATTGAGGTGAAATTATAATTTTACCAATGGAAATGGTAAAACACCTATGGAATCTATTTATGAAAAAAAAATTATAATAATTTTCCATTCAATTCATTGGAAAATAATTGATGTAGAAAATTTTAAAATAATATCTAAATATACAAACTATATAAATAATACCACATAATTGGATGGACCAACATATGTTAAAGTTTTTTAAAAATATTTTTCAACACATTCCTTTAAATATTTTGGCTACATCCCATCATTCAGGTTCATCTTCAAATACTTCTTTTCTAAATGAACCATCTCATTATATATATAACATTTTATTGTCTGTATATTAAAATTGTTCTTAAAAATACAATGATATTTTCATTGAAATTATGAGACATATTCCAAAACATACCACATAATAAAAATCAATAGGAAAATAAAATAATTAATCAGTGTGTTTTTTTCCAAAATCATCACAAATAAAAATTTAATAATCATACCATAAAACTTAATTAATTCATTATTTCCTTTTTCAAAATAACTAAAACTATTTTTCTGCTAATATTTAATGAAATCATGATCATCATAAAGGTGAATATAATCCTTCTCAGCACATAAAACATATTTTCCATAAATATTGAATTCACTAAAATCCAATGTACATCAATATTTTTGGATTCAATCCTGTGTTTTTGTGATAAATTTTAGGTTCACGATCCTGGATAAAATGTAGATCATCCCTTTTTAATTGGGGTAAATTTTCTTCATATAAATCCAATTAGTCCTCATATTTTTTCAATTACAATAATTTTTTTCCATCCAAATATGAATATACTTCAGAAAATAATTCTCAAGGAAAATAATTTTGAATTTATCCTATTCCAATTTTCAATCTTCACGTAATTTCTGATATTCTTAACCATTGAACACAATTTTTCATCTTCACCATCAAAATGGTTTATAAAATGACTATAATTTTGAATTCATAAACATTCCATGAAATAGAAAATATTTTCTATGGATTCAATCCACCTTAAAAGTACCAATAGGATAGATGTTACGCTAATTTTAGGAGGGTGTTGCCTCATAAAATATTCAACCACTGCAATATTTTTATGAGGTTGATCTAGATAATCATGACCATGGATTAAACCACTATTTTTATATTATATCAACTGATACATTACTTTAAAAAAAATCACAGTTCCAACTACAACAATTATCAGTTTCGGATTCAAAAGTATATCATGCTCTCAGTGCATTGTTACTTTTAACATTACTATATATTTTGTTAAAAACCATACTGAACAGACATATCATAGATGAAAAATAATGGTAATATTATAATTTTATATCTTTAAATCATATCCATTAATTAAAAATAATTTATCAGTTTTATATTTGTAATTCCATGACTATAGTTACCCAAAGTCGGTGCATTATTACATAACATTAGAATGATCTCAAGAGATGATGTCATAAAAGACCAATCGGTTTAGTTTCCATGGAAGTAGTAGATACATACTGATGTTTTACATTATATTAGGATATGAAAAAGTAACATTGTGTCTCATTTGAAAAAACTCATATCCCATAGAATATTCCAGCAGGTTTGTCATAATATATTTCCTCACATCCTCAAAAAACAAAACATAATAAAAGGGGTGAGCTCCGATGGTCGGTAATGTTAACAATATAGAATAATTTATTATAAATAATCATAAACTATTAAGGCACAATATAATAATAAAACAAAATACTTTTAAACATAAACTTAAACCAAGTATGGGAATGATTAATCAAATATTTCCATTTAATTATTCACATGGATATTCTACTAGACGAATATTCAAATGTAATATCAATATCTAATCTCATAATAATGTAATTAATAATGTCTAATATCATAACCAAACTGTCAAGGCCTCATGAAAAGACAATAAATAAAAATATTGTCAAGGGATTGTGAAAAGAAACTAGTTTTTCTCATGAGACCTACTGATGCATCAAAGGGTTATAGTGGGCCACACTATTCACATAGTAAGACCAATTCCTTCCTCATATTAAAAGGGTGAAACATAACATAAACATTCATATTAAAATGGAATACGAAATGTTAATAATTTATCTATAAACCATGAATCACATCAAAATAGAACATCCATAGTCAAACATATCATAAAAAATTCAATACAATATGGAATATTGTATTATAATAAACCATATTAAATTAAACATATAATCAAACAATAGATGTTTACACAAATGAAATAAATTCAAATACTATTTTAGAGAAATAACTCTTTCTACTTTGAAATCATTTAAAAGTTTCATAATTATAAAATAAAACCTTTATTTCTGAAAATATTAGTATAATATTTTAAGGGAAGCATGAAAAAAGTTATAATGGGGAAAATAGCCACACCCTCTATATATGTTAAATAAAATTCTTTCATTAATTTTTCAAAATGACCATAAATGACCATGTTTGGAAAATGACAGAAATATTAATTTTAAATCATTTTATAAATAGTAAAAAGAATATAAATGAATTTAAAACATAGTCTAGGAAATAGTAATAATGCTTTGAAATATATTTTTAGGAAAAAAAATATCGATGATAAATAATTTTTAGTAGATAATAACATATAAAAATATCATATAATAAAATGATAGTAAAATTAACCCTTACGTTGTACTTTTCCATCATCAAGAGTAAATTAACCTCTTATATAATAGTTAAATAATTTTTATTAACTATAAAATAACCACATACCTAAATATTATATCATATATGATCCTCTTATATTTTATTGTAAATAATATTTCAGTACTATCACTGTTTCGGGTGTTATATGATATGGTTTAGTTTATATGTTTTATTACGCAAGTCATGTTTTTTATGGATTGGATGTATTTGACTCATATAAAAAACAATATTATGTTCTTAATGATTATTTTTTTAATAATTAAATGTAAATTATTCATGAATGGTTATGATGAGTAATGAAATCTAATTGTGTCGTGGAGACGACAAGTGGTACGTACGCATGAGAGTCAATATCATTCTATTAGTGTTGAAGTCATTTTTAATTGGATGTTATATTATATATATAGAATAAATGACAAGTTATATTTATTATTTAAATCAATTATACTCATTATTATAACCATCAATGTATGTAAGTGTTGAATAAAAAACTACACTACCATGTAGAGATAGGAAGTTGTATGTACGCACGGTAGGTGACTTTGAAATTCATAGGATTGATTGAATAATGAATATGGTTGTACCATATTTATAATAACATAAATATATGTAGAAGGTACCAGAGATTTAATTTTAGAATTGAAAACCAATAAATATGGAGTAGAATAAGAAAATAACTTTGAAATAGGTGATGAAATCATTACCTCTTCTTCGGGTGCTTCCTTTTGATTAAAAAAAGGGATCCTTAAGATGGCATTCTGATCAATGTAAAGAATCTATGATGAATTTAGGGTATTTGAGAAGAGATTTTGGCAGGGTTTGGACTATCCATATTGAATTGGAGTTGTGAATTTAATATAAGGGAGTGTACCCATTTATAAGAGAGATGAGGGTCAATTTAGGAAAATCTAGAAATATTATTTATTATAAACGAGTTTTCGGTTTTTTTATCTAAAAATGGATTTAATTAAATTATATGGTGGGTATGGGTCTAAATAATTACCCCCAATCGGTTTCATAACTATTTAGGTCAATATATTAACCTTATCTTTCAGATTTAACTATTTGTTCAATACTTTATCTTTTACCATGTCTTCTTTTGTTTTTATACTAAATGGTTAATATATTTTCTAATAAATTCCAAGTTATCCTAAAATGGTTCATTAATTACATTCCTATAAATACCTATGGACTTTGGGTGAATAATATATTTTTTGGAATATTTTATCATTTTGTAAAATAGTATTTGTTTTAAAAACTCATTTAAGTCGATTATGACACTATTCATTATTTGGTTATTATAAAAGACATAAAAACATGATTACATAGAAAAAATAAATTGAATCAACCCTAATATGTCATATTCACATATAAATTTTATTTATGGAATCAAATGTTTCTAATTTCATTTAATTTAATATTTATGACAATAATAATTTAATCATACATTATTAAGGTAACTACTGCATCATTATTGTTTCATAAATAAATTTAATTATATAATGTATAAAAATTATAAATAAAATACTATGATGTAAGAAATATATTTATATTTATAATGAATATTTATTGTCGAATTTATCTTATGTATTACCCAATATTAAAAATGGTTTAGTTATTTAAATTTGAATTTAACATTATTAACTCTTCATTAAACAAAATATAATAAATGTCCTAATCTAACAAAAATTTATTAAAAATGGTTTTTGTGTACTATGTATTATTTTTTTCAAAAAAAATCTATCCAATAGAATTAGTACATATTTTTAGGTAATTTTATATCATTGTAGTATTATTTTTACCTTCAGTTACAATATTTACTTTTAATCGGGGTAAATAAAATTCAAAAGTTATTATTCACAAAAAATTATTTTAATCCAATTGAACCACATTGTACATACTTATTAAAATTGTGTCTATTATATTTTTGAAATTCCATTCCCAAAAGCTGTAAAATTATATTTTATACAAATTTTTAAATGTTCCTTGAAGGCGGGTTAAAAACGTTAATATGTTCAATAAAATTTTATATATTTAATATTATAATAAAATGACTCCAATGATTTACATTGTAAAAATATAATTATTATTTATTTATTATTCCATTTAAATAAATTTTTATCTACCAACAATTATTTGAATAAAAAGTCAGTTTTTAACAATAATTTAGTGTTTTCACTAATCATAAAAAAGTAAATGATTTTTAGAAAAATACCAAAAAATATCCATAAGATAATTTGGAAATTCAAAATCCCAAATTGAATTCCATTTTGAATTATAAAATTTATAAAATTGATTATAGTCAGTATTATTAGTCATAAGTACTTTTTTAAAGGATTTTTTGATTGGTTAGGATGCGATAGAACATGGAGATGCATACATCACAAGTTATTGTATTGTTCAAGGAGAAGCATATTGTTGAATCTGGGGGTGTTAAATTCATCCCTCCATAAAATAATTTATTTATCTAAATTTCTAAATTATTAATTCCACAATAGAATCACTTAGTTTTTCATCATAAGTTCCTCCAAAACCCATGTCACCTCTTCTATTTTATGGGTTCTCAAAAGAACTATTACCAGACGAGTTGTCTGGTTTATCAACACTTTTTCTATGGTATCCAGAATATTAATAGGATATTCAAAATAATATAGATATGGTTCTAGTTCTATTTTATAATAGGTGACTAAATGTGTTGTGTTAGGCATGTAGTTTCTCAATAGTGATATGTGGAACACATAATGAACATTGTTGAGACATAACGGCATTGCCAAATGGTATTCTACAACTCCAATTAATTCTAGAATTCCAAAAGGTTCAATGTAACTACCACTTAATTTAACCTTCTTAATGAATCCTTTAACACTCTTCCATGGTGATACCATCAAGAAAACATGATCTCCTACTTGAAATTACAAATCATTCCTTCGGTTATCAACATAGATGTCTTGCCTACTATAAGCATGTTTGATGTTGGTTGGGAGAATCTTCACCTTTTCTATTGTTTCCACAATAATTTATGGTCCAACGAATTTTCTTCACCGACATCATCCCATGTAGTCAGTGTGCAAAATCTTTTTCTATATAACGCATTATATGGTTTTATATGAATACTTTAATTAAAGCAATTATTATAGAAAATTTCTACCATAGGTAAAAACTGATGCCACATACCGTGAAAGTCAATTTACAAGATCTCAATATGTTTTCTATGGATAAAAGAGACTATTCTAATTTTTCATCAGTTTGAGGGTGGTGGGAAGTGCTGAAACAATGTTTTGTATAAAGGTATTTCTAAAGACTTTTCTAGAATCATGATGTAAAATGGGGATCACAACGAGAAAAAATTAATAGCGGTAAACCATGATGTCTTTAAACCTTATTAATATATAATATTCCTAAACATTCAAGGGGTAAATCATTTATTATAGAAAGAAAATGTTTGACTTGTTAAGATGATTTATAATGACCTATATAGCATCATTTTATCTAGTAGTCTTTCGTAGACCCATGAAAACCTCCATTATATTTTCATCCCATTTCTTCTCGGTTATATAAATAGGATCCATGACTTCTCTAGGATATAGTCTTTCGTCCTTCAACTATTGAAAAACCATACATCTTGATACATAATCAGAAATTTCCCTATTCATTTTGTCCCACCCAAAATATTCCTTCAAATCTTTATATATCTTACTCGTAGCAGGGTGTTTATAGAAATTGGAGTTATGAGCCTCACCCAATAATTCCATTTTTAGATTACGTATATTAAGAACACAAATCATTCTCGCAAATTTTAATATTTCATCATCATATACGAAGTCAATAAATTTAGCATCACTCATAGCTTTATTTTTCTTTTGAAACTCCTCATCATCACTGATAGAATGTTTTATCATTTCTAGTAAAGATGGGTTTGAAACTATTTGAAAAAATTTTGATGTTTCACCATCCACGTTTATTCCCAAATCCATCTTTAATACATCTATGAACTTAGGATCACTTTCAACTCTCATATGGTTTAGAACTCTATGATCATTTGTTTTCAAAGCATCTGCCACCTTATTTTCCTTCCCTGGGTGGTAGTTTATTGTGAAATCATAATACGTGAGTAGTTTAAGGCATTACCTTTTTGACATGTTGAGTTATTTATTTGACAAAATAGACTTCAAACTCTTGATATCAGTATATATATCACATTATTACTGTATGGATTGTGTCCCAACATCTTCAAAGAAATGATTACAGTATCTAACTCAAGATCACCAATATAATAGTTTTGTTCAATAATTCTTAGCTCTTGTGATGCATATGCAATAAATCTATCATTATGCATATGGACACAACCATGTCCATTCATTGAAGCATCACATTAAATAAAAAACCAATAATTCACCGATGGAAGAGTCAATATATGATAATTGGATTATATTCTATTAAATTATTCAAAAAATTCATTGCATTAATATTTAAAATCAAATTTAACCCCATTACGTGTGATCTTGTTTAATGGGTTAGACAATCGAGAAAAAATCTGGTCAAAACGCTGATAATGACATGAAAAACCAATAAAAATGTGTACCTCAGTTATACATTTGAGAGATGTCAATTCATGTATTTTACTATTCTTTGAAGGATTAACATATATTCTATCCTTTGAGACCATATATCCATTAAATAAAATTTCATGATGCAATAATTCTCACATGCTAAAATTCCCTTATAATTTATTTCACATAAGAGTTTTTAGAATAGTTCGCAAGTGATTTTTATGAACTTGGTAGGTTATGGAGTATACCCTGATATCATCAACAAATACCACTAAAATGTAATCAAGATATTCTGTGAAAAACATTATTCATTATATCTATGAAAATATAGGGTGTGTTATTCAGTCTAAAAGGAATTACTGTAAAGTCATAATGCCTAGACCAGGTTTGAAATTATTTCATTGGAATGTATTCCTTCATCACATACAACTGATGGTATCTGGATCAAAGTTCAATCATTGAAAAATGTTAAGATACATGAATATGATCAAATAAATCATTAATGTGGAGTAGGGGATACTTGTTATTTATTTTTATAAAAGTTATTTCCCAGTAATTGATGTACAAACTCATAGATCCATATATTTTTTTAACAAAAAGAACATGGTATCACCATGTAGAAACACAAGGGTGAATAAATACATTAGTTCTCATTCCATCTAGTGTTTTCTTTAGATCCACTATTTCCACAGTGTACGTTCTTTAAGTGGTCTTTGATATGGTCCTTGAACCAGTAATTATGTCAATTGAAAACTCAATTTCCCATTCTGAAGGTAGTCTAGGTAAATCATCTGGAAACACATCAACACATTCTTTCATAATTTTTACATACTCTATTTCAACATTACATAACTCCACCAAAGTTATTTCACTCCCATCATCTCCAACAATTTCATTTTGTTGAGCTACAAAGGGTGGATCTAAATGAGAATTTGATGGTGATGTTTCTTCTCTAATGATAAGGAATTCCTTATCATCATAAAAAATTGTAAGCTCCTTCTTCTTAAAATAAATATTCACATAGTGTCCCTAAATCCAATCCATTCTAATGATTATATAGAAATCAATCATAGGTGTGACAATTAGATCAGCAGATAATGCATATTAATGTGCCATAATGGTTACTGATTAACCAAATGATGTTGTCATGATAGATCCCTTATGATTTTTGACAGAAAACTCCCATAACAAGTAAAATTTAAAATATCTAATTTTATAGGGAATATATGATGATTTGAATGAATGAAATTATCAAAAATTAAATAAGTAATTTTATAATTTTGAGGAAACAATTAAAGTACATGACACCATGTCATTTGAAACATCAACCTCATCAGTTGTGAATATATAATCTTACATTGATCAATTTAACTTTTATGAGATAATATTATTTGATTCTTATGAAATTAATTTTCTTAATGCCCCATTTCTTTACAATTATAACATTGAACAGCGACAACCACATTCCTCCCCTTGTAATCACATGATTTATGGACTTTTTATCCACATATGTAACAAAATCCCTACCCCTTTATCCATGTACCAAGGTATGTCTTCACAAAATTACATCAGGATGGAAATTCAAAATTTCCCTTCATCCCCTTATTTCCTTTTCCGGGGTGTTCAGTAGATCTATTCTTATCATTTTTCGCTTTAAAGTCATAAGACCTAGATAATTATTTTTTTGTATTGATAGCACATGAGACTATATCTTTATATGATAAGAAGTATCATGAGACTAATGCTCGATGGAGAAATGGGTTTAAACCATCAAATAATTGATCAATATTACTTCCTGGTTTTCATATATAATCTACAACATGACTTTCTATACTTTTAAAGATTGCATCATACATTATGACATTCTCATAATCCTTTTTCCTTAGATAGAAAAATTTCCATACATATCATCTTGACATTCACAGTAAATGTTATTTTCTACTATAATATCTTTAACGTCCATACATTACATATTTGATACTTCTTTTTCCTCATTTGTGTTTTGAATTAATGACCACTAATGAACAGAATATTTTGAGAGGCGATAAACTATCATGAAAACCATTTCCATTTTTCTACTCCTTAATTCTTGAAAGATTTTCTATATCTATCTTATACATTTCTTAGCTATAGTTTTATATTTAGTATCATTGATTTTTTTGGGTGTTTCTTCATGAAGAGGTCTTACTTTGATCCTCCTCATTGTAGATCAGGGTGCTCCATATGTGTAATGTTATTATTCATAACATGAGTGAGTTATACCAGTTTGGTAATAAGATATTTAGTACCAGTTTCATCACCATATCAACTATAATTATCTTTAATAAGATGAAAATCCAAACATGGTTTACGTACATTGATATGTTTTCCATTACTTCTATTAGGCGGCATTTCTAAAAAATTTCATACACTAGATTAGTTTATGAATCAAAATATATAATTCCAAACATGAAAAATATAGATCTTAATCTGAAAATTTAAAAAATATAATCCATAATTAAATCAAATGTTTTCTTTGGGGAAATATTTACCCATAAATCCTTCAAAATGGATTGTAATGAAAATGTAAATTATCATAAGAATATCCCCTAGGAGTGTCAAACTAGATGTGCAGTAATGTCCATTGTCATGTGCCTGGATAGCCTGAGACAAGCTTGAAACACTTTGTCTAATTTTTCACTCCTATATACATCTTTTCATGAACCATGCCCATTTTTATTATCTAGATAGTGTTGTATTTCGTGGAAAATCCACATAATTTTTACATTACCAATATTTTTGGATGTTCTTCTATAATAATCGTCAATGTATATCTTCAGGTAATCTTCTCTTATTAGATTTTTTCTAAATATAGTTTCCAATGATTGAACTAATCCTCATATTATACTAACTATAATGACCTGACCACAATTACCTAGACTCAGTGCATTTTTACATAACATTGGCATGATTGCATTTGGTTATGTCTTGAAAGACAGATAATCTTAATAGACTTGGATGTTCTAGATATATATAAAATTTCTACAATAAATTATATAATGAAAAAGTATCATTGTGTATCCTTTGATAAAACTCATGTCCCTTAGCCTATTCTTGTAGGTCATTTATTATATACTTCATCGAATCTTGGGAAAATATTACATAAGAAAAGGGGAGAGCTTAGATGCTTGGTTAGGATGACAATATGGCTGAAACTGTAATAAATAAGCATCAACACATAAGGAAATCTATAATAATAAAAAATATGCCTTTTAAACGTTATCTTCATCATTGTTTGGAAAAAATAAATCAAGGAATTATATTTACCTATTAAAATAGTTATTATACTAGAAAAATACTCACACGCAATATCAGTAGCTAATCTTATAATTATGGATTTCATGATGTTGGACATCATAACCACATAGTCAAGGCCACTTGCCAAGACTATAAATAAAAATATTGTCAACGCCTTGTCCCATGACATTTTTTTTCTCGTGATACCAACTGATGTATCGAGAGTATATAGTGGGCCCTTCCGGTAACTTACTACGCCCAATGCATTCCTCATATGAAAAGGGTGGAATTTAACATAAAAATTCTTATTAAACCATAATTAGAATTATTAATACATTGTCCATAAATTTTGAATGACATAAAATTAGTATATCTTCATTTTAATACATCATAAAACTATCAATACAATATGGAATACTGTATCATAATTAAAAAAATTCAATTAAACACAACATTAAACAATAGATGTTGACACATATGAATTCAATCCTAAAACAATTTGAGAGAAATATTTTTTTCTACATTCAATTCAATTAAATATTAATTAATTATATTAGTAAACTTATATTCTTGAAAATATTCAATATAAGTTTTTAAGGGAAGCATTAAAAAAGTAATTACAGTAGAAAATAGCTACACCTGCCATATAAGGTAAAAAAAATATTTCTTTAATTTGTGGAAAATGTCATAAAAGACATTGTTTGGAAAATTATGGAAAGATTCCTTTCAAAAAAAATTATAAAAGCTAATAAATGTTATAAATAACATTAACCAATAGTCTAGGAAATTGTAAAAATGTTTTGAAATACATTTTTATGAAACATAGATGTGGATGATAAATATGTCTCAGTATATACCTACGTATAAACCACCTCAGATAATAAAGAGATGGTAAAATTAACCCTTTCCTCGTATATTTACTTATTCAAGGGTATGTTAACCTTATATGTAATAGTTAATTCATTTTTATTAAATTATAAAATAACCACATACATAAATATCATATATAATCCTATAATATTTCTTTGTTAATAATATTTCAGTAGTATAACAGTTTTGGGTGTAAACTAACTCGTTTTTCATTATATGTTTTGTTAAATAATTCATGTTTTTTTATTGATAAGATGGATTTGATTAATATAAATAATTTTATTATGTTCTTAAAATTTATCTTTTTAATCAACAAATGAATAGTATACTTTTATGGTTATGATTGGCAATAAAACCTTATCGCGTCGTGGAGACATTATGTCGTGCATATGCACAGGTGATAATATCATTATATAGATGGATAAATCGTATGTAATTGGATGGTATATTATATATACTGAATAATTAACATGTTATATTAATTATTTACATAAATAATATTCAATATTATACCCATCCCAATAATTAAGTGTTGAATAAAAAACTACACCATGATGTGGATACGGTTAGACGTACGTACGCATGTATGTTGTCTTTATCAATAATTGGATGGATAGAATAATTAATATGGTTGTTCCAAATTTGTGATAACATCTTAGTATGTCAATGGTACTATATATATTATTTTAGTATGGAAACAACAATGAAATAGTATGTAGAATATAAAAAGATCATTAAAAAATGTGAAGACATAATTAACTTTTCTTCAGGAACTTCCTTTTGATTTGAACAAAATCCCTCCTTAGGTTTACATTGCGATAAAATTAATGCCTCTAAGATGATATGAGGGTAGTTAAGAAGAAATATTTTAAGGTTTTGGTTGGGCCAGATGGCATTGGATGTGTGAATTTAAGAGAATGGAAAGAACCTTTTTATAAGAGAGGTGAGAAGCACTTTAGGAAAGTCATGATTTATAAATTTATTATAAAATCAGTATCTTTTTCTAATAGTTATAAATAAATTTATATCATGGATAGGTGGGTATGAATCTAAATCCTATAAACCAATATATTTTATTCATGTGGAGGTCACCATATTTACCATGTCTTTTAGATTTACCTCTTAGTTACATAGTTTAAATTTTACCATGTCTTCTTATATTTTAATTTTACGTGGTTAATATAGTTACTATAAAATTCCATGAAACCCTCAATAGATTCATAATAACATATATAAAATTATCTATGTACTTTGGCAGAATCATATATTTTTAGTAATATTATAAAATTTAATTAAATAAAGTTTGTTTTAAAAACTCATTTATGTCAATTTTGAAACTATTTTGTATTTGATTTTTTTGAATGTCATAACAACATTATTACATTAAAAAATACATTGAATCAACCCTAACAAGTCATACTGGACAAATATTTCGGTTATGGCACAAAAATATACAATTTACTTGTATTTTAATTAGAATAAAATCAATTATTTTAATCTTTCATTAATAAGGTAATTATTGTCTAATTATTGTGTCATAAAAAAATTAATTTTTTAATATCTAAAAATTATAAATAAAACACTATGATATAGTAAATCTTCATAAATTTAAATATATATATATTGGAATTTATATTAATTATAATTCTATATTAAAAATGGTATAGTAATTAAAATTTGAATTTAAAACCTTTAAATCTTCTTTAAATAAAATATAATAAATTTCCTAATCTTACCCAAGTGGATCCAAAAGGATCATATTTTTATCTAAAGGTTGATTTGGGTTGATAAATACTTATCCAATATAATAAGTACATGTTTTGGTGTATTTTGAAATTATTATAATATTATTTTGACATTTAATTACCCTATTTACATTTATCTGTGGTAAATAAAATTCAAAAATTACTATTCACCAGAAATTATTTTCATCCTATTGAAACACATTTTATATATTGATTACATCACTGTCTGTCAGATTTTTGAAATTCAATTCACAAAAGCAATAATATTACATTTTATGAAAATTTCTTAATGTGCTTAGAAGGTGGGTTAAAACTTTAAAAAGTTCAATAAAATTATATATGTCTAATATTATTATAAAATGACACCATGTAATTAAATTGTATTAATATAGGTATTATGTATCAATTTGGATTTTAAAATAAATTTAAATTTAAAAATAATTACTTAAAAAAAGTAGTTTAAAAAAATATTGCAGTGTATTTCAATAATCATAATAAATTGATGATTTACAAAAATCTACCAAAATTTCACTCTAAGAAAATTTTGATATTCCGAATTCAAAAAAGAAAACCATTTTAAAAAATAAAATTTATAAAATTTTAAAATGTTTTTATTACTATTCATAACTACTTTTTAAACGACTAGTTTGATTGGACTGGATGTGCTAGAACATGGAGCAGCGTATAGCTCAATGTATTGTATTATTCAAAGAGATGTGTACTATGGAATCTTGGGGTGTTCCAATATTAACATTATACTAAAAAATTATTTATTATGAACCATTCTATGATACTAACTTTAAGGACCTAAACTATAATATAATGAAATCTACTTAATTCAACTAGAAATAACTTTCATACCTTCCCAAATATATTTTTTATTATTCATTTTTAGAGAATTGTTTCATAACATCATATATAAAACATATATATTTAAAATCGGAAACTTATCCTCAAAAACCATTTTTTCACAAAATGTGACTTCATAAAACAAAACATGACTTGTTTCAATAAAAAAATTCCCGACATTAAAATTTGATTACATTTTTACATTACCCATCGATAATACCTATGATTTTTTATAGAACATGGGATTAGAACGAAAAGATAAATAAGGGGGATATAAAATTATAAATCATAATATTACTGCATTAGTGAAAAAATTTCATATAGTAAATACATTCCCACATAATATATAATTTCTTTTTCTTACATTATAATGTAATAGTTTTCATATAAAACCATAGAAATCACACATAAATTATAAATGTTCACATATGGAATAATTTTAATAAGACTGAAAGATATTAAGAAGCTCTCCTAGATACATAGGGATGAACCATAATGTTTACACATGTAATAATCCTCATAGTATATTCACAAATTCTCATACGAGAAACGTAATTGGTTTTCCTCATTTCTTTACCCAATGCATTGGAGTTGTATAACATGATCAACCAACTTTAGTTTACCAAAGATCCAACCATCATCATAAAAATCCCCATGAACTATAAAATAATAATAATACATAAATATCACAAAAAGTCACATTCACAAGGAAGATAACTCTTCCATTTTGAAATCACATTATATTTTTTACAAGTCACACACAGTTAAATGAAAAAATATATATTTGAAAATAAAATTGTAAACTTGAAATGTAAACCTAAAATCACTAAAAATTCATGGAGGTATTATATTTTTTTCATGTATTCTTTGTAAAAAACCATTATATTTTTAATTTTGTATTAATATTTTTTAAATTTTATTTTATTTTAAAACCCTTTTAAATATCATATCATTGAATTAAGAATTAATCAAAGTAATGATATATGTCCTAACACTGTAATGTATAATGATATAACACATTATAACAAAAAATCATTTCAAAAATATTACAATCTCTACAATATCAATTATGTTGAATCATAAAACAATGAATAAAAATTAGTTTAATATTTCCCTTACCATATGTCTGAAAACATTGAATATATAAACTTAATGTCCTATTGAATATAGTTTCCTTGATAACCTTATTACGGAATATGATTTTTATCTTCAGGTGATAAAAATATTTTGGACGCGGGTAGGAGGCTTTGTAAGGGAATTTAAAATAATTTAGACAATCTTTATGTACTGATAGGTATGTTGAGAAGAGGAGGTGAGGGATTATATTTATATGAAGAGGAGATAGGTTCTTTATTTATTCATTTGTTTATTATTTTTTCACAAAACTATCAATAGTATTGATTATTTTGACTAATTACACTAGGTAGTCCATGTGATTTTTAACTAATGTTTGATTACTTAATTTATTACTCAAATTTCAAGAATTTGTCTTATAATTTTAAATACTCTAAATTTTCATATTTCACTATTCATTAAAAATTCCACTATTTCAGAAAAATCAATAAAAACCACCATAACCATCATTTTCCTTATATACTAAAAAAATAGAATCCATTTATTTAAAATAATTTTCATAATATGAGAATTTTTTTATTTAAAATAATTATTTATTCTAAAATTATACATTTTATTATTATAACTAATTCAATGAAACATTTAAAATTAAATTTTTGTCTCATAAAATTATTAAATAATTAAAATAAAACCAAATATCAATCAATTAATATATTTCATGAAAATAAATTTTCATTTAATTAATTATATTAATAATAATATTTCAAAAAACATTTACATTTTACATAAATATTAAGACTTAATTTATTATTTTAAAAAAATTTATTTACTTATAATGTGATATAAATATTTTATATTTTCATTTTCAAGATACATTAATTTTATTTTTTATTTCATTGGACTGGTTACTATTCTATTTTAAGATTACAATTTTTATTGGTCACATATCCATTCCAAATGTTAGGTTACTATTACATTAGTATAGATTCGGTTATTTTTCTATATACTATTTAACTCATTATTCATTTACAATGAATTTAACAATTTAAATCCAGAATAAAAACAAATTATTCATTAAGTACCCAATTTGTTAAGATTATAAGTATTAATAGGGTTCTTTTATATGTTAATAACACATTTCAATCCAAAATATAATAGTTTGAAACATGTTCAAACAAAAGGAAATGTTTTGAAGTGGACCTTGTCTATTTTTTTCATTTAGGTATATTTTAATTCTATTCACATTATTTATTTTAAATGCCAAATATAAATCTACTTTTACATGTAAAATCAAGTTTCATTAATAATTCATGGTATTTTAATATTTGGTTTCAATTTTTTCATCCATAAAGATTTCACATACGATTTATCAAGTGTAATAACTCAATTAATTTTTTTGGGTAATATTACTTCTTCTCCATCTTTGATATTATATGATTACGTGTTTAATTACTTTTAATTATCTTTTTTTTCAATTGTTTTAAATGAATTTACATTTATTATACATTACATATTCATTGATTAATTATCACTTCAATATTATGATATTTGTAAGAGTTTATATCACAATCTCATTCTAAAAATTATTTTTTTCATAAATTTTAGTTGAATGATATTATTTGATCGTTTCTAAATAAACTCATAAAATTTTGTCCTCCTATGTTTATTCTTGATATTATCGAGTAATAATACCATTATTACACTCCTTGGCACTCAAAATAATTGGGAATTGTTTATAAAAATATATTATTGTATCCCACTTTAAAAATATTCTATTTTCTCTTGAATATTGTTTTCAAAAATGTTTCTAACCTATTAAAAATGATTTGTTTCAAAATTACCAATTTTTCGTTAAAAAATTAAATTCATATTCATGTAATTTTTTAATTAATAACCATTTTTCTTTTACTAAAAATTTTATATTATTTTTTAATGTGTACAACATGAATGAAATTTCAAGCCTTCAATACTAATAAAATGTTTTTAATATTACATTATATGTTTGAAATGTTATTTTTAATTTAAATTATTTTCATTATTTTTTAATTTTGTGTTAAAATTTTATTATCAAATTAAGACAAGTATTTTCCTCAATTTTTATCAAATATATGTTTTCCTATTTATATTCATCAACGTGCCAATTATTCTTACTATAATAGGAACATATTGTATTTTTGTCATCTTTATTCTAACTCTTAGATGTTAATTTTCATTTTTACGAAGGAAATTATTTAAATTCCCATTATTGATTAATTTTTGTTGTAATTATCAATACCTTGAAATATTCCCTTTCTTGTAGACAATAAAATTCCCCTTAATATCCATATTATTTATCATTGATATGTTTATTTCTTAAACCTTATATATTATATATATAAGTTTTTTACATGGATTGTTTTTTTATCAATGGAAATATAGATAAATCAATATTCTATAGTCAATATAGATATTTTAATATAAATATAATTATTCATAAATTATCTAAATTATCATATATATGAAGAATTATTTTGAAATTAAGAAATAGGTGTAGACTGGTTGTAGATATGCACTCTATGTATTTAAATGCCTCATGATACAAATAAATTTACTAAACTAAATGGGTTTTTACCCAGTAGTTTTAAATAAGTTGAAAAAACAAGATTAGTTTATTCCTATTAGTTTTAAACAATCTTTTGAATGGTCCAGATGGTTGAGTTATTACATACTTGAGAAAAAATATCTAAAAATTAGTTACATTCCTCAATGAAGATACATTTATTTTATTATCCATGAGATTTTCATTATTATATTATCAATGGATGTAATAATTTTTAGTTTGTTGATTATATATAATGTTTTCTCTATTACATAACTTTCTATATTGATTATTTGTTTTACTCATGGTATAATATAAGATACATTACCCATAATTATCATTTTATATCACCCTTATTTTGTTTCATTTTGCATGGTTATGAATAATTATTCACTAAATGAGTGGAACGATTCCATGTGTTTCCCATTTATATAATTTTCAATTTATATAACTATGTGAAAAGGGTATAATGTATATATCTAGTTCTCCAAAACCGATAAACTAACCAGTACTTCTAGATTTGATCATTCATATATATGCCAATTTAATAGGGGAGAATCTAGCACTAGAAAATTATAGAAGATATATCTATAGAATGAAAATGAATAATATATCCATGAATAATAATATAAATTAAAAGGATCATATGAAAAAAAATAACTGGTTTTGTAGTACTGAAAAGGATAATTTTTTAATTATAATTACATGACCTAAATAATGACACAATGATTTTTAAAAAAATGATTACACTATCAAGGCCTTGGTTCAAATAAATATGTTTTTACTATGTAGGACTAGAATAAAATACCCAATCTATATGTCTAATAAAATGTATTTATGCATCTAGGGTATATATATTGGGACCAAAATTTTGTTAAATAAATACAATTCATTAATTATGTTAATTAATTTAAAAATATAACAAATAAATCACAAACATTACTTACTAATAAATTAAAATCTATATTTTTATAACAAGTATAAATATTTTCAATATATCCCTAGTCAAATAATAAAATAATTTTTTTAAGAACCCCTCAAAGATACATGATTCATAGAATGGAGTTTATGGTTATGTAAATAATATCCCCAATAATGTCATTTATGTAATCTAGGTGAATTTTTACCAATTAGAGGATGAAAATACATGTTTTTTATGAAGAAAATAATTTGAAGGAAAAAACTCTAATAATAAAGGATGATTTAGTAATAAAAGTGAAGTGATCGATCATATAATTGATTGTAGATAATATTATATAAACCAGACAAGTAAATAATGATATTGAAAAATATTTTTTATGATCCTAGTTCAATAAAAACATATTTCAATGGCTAATGAATTTTATTATAAAAATTTATTTTTACAAAAAAAATCAATTTTTAAATAAGAAGTATCTTAAATATTTATAAATTATTTTAAAAATATATATTTTATAGATCATATAGAATAATAATTTAATTACTAAACATTGAATGTATATGAAAATGTTTCACATAAAACAAAAAAAGGATGTGAAATGATATGTTAACACTGCAATGCAAAAAGAGATTCATTATTGAAAATAGCCTACATAGAAAAAATAAAAAATATTTTCTATTAAATAAAATTCTATGAATTTCATGGTAGAATTATATTAATATTTAAATTTCTAAAAAATATATAGAGATATAAATAAATTGTATTTGAAGATAAAATACTGGTGAATAATAATTTTTTTATTTTTACTTTAAAAATGATATCAATAAATACCCACATTAAAAATGATTAAGAAAAAAATCATTTTAAATTAATGGAAAAGAAATATTATTTTCAAGAAAATATAATACCTTTTTAGGTTTCTAATAATAATAGATGACATTAGTGGGAATATAAAATATAAAAAAATATGTAAAACAACCATTAAAAGTATCAAAAATATTCTTCAAAGAGACATTTTTTCGGGGATAAGATTTATTGAGATGAAATATTAGGAATATAAGGTCACTATTAAATGAGAGGATACGAATGTAGAATATAATAAATAATACGTTTAGGCAAACTATTATTGAAAAAATTAATGTTCAAAACATTAACTTAATGATCATAACTCAATTAATTAAAACTGAATCACAAAAAACACTTATTATTAGGCGATACATGGGAAAACCTAATATGATGAAAATTAATTGATTGGCATTAGTATATCGCCAAAATTGAAATTATTTATTAAATATAACATTAATGTGATATAAAATTTAGTATAATTATATAAAATGGAAACATGATTCAATTCATGTTACATGAATCTAATAATTGTAATTGGGGACAAGATAACACTTAGAATAATTTTAACAAGATAATTAAATACAGTTTAGGGGAATAACATGAAATTAATATATGATGAGATGAATTATATTAATTATACCAGAATTAAATAGATATGGGAATACCCCATATAAAAGAAAATAATGTTGGAAATATCATTCATGACCCATGAAATTTGGTAATGAGACAGAAAGAAATTTTTTCTCATGAAACGTTCACCTAAAATATATGTGAATGACATTATTTAAAAATAAACACTAAATATATAGGATAATGAAAGGATAATGATACCTAATAATAAAGGGTATTAGATACATAATTAGAAATATAACATGGTTTATAATATGTTATATGGAATAGGTGGTCATCTTTGAGATAAGAAATACTATATTGAATTCTCGTCATCTAGTATAGTGATTGAATATCATTTATAAAAAAATAACTATCTTAATATCTTATTTCAGAAATTTTTCATATATATATCATTTAATATACAAAATTATAATTTCCCTCTACATGTATATGAGTTAGTTATAATATATATTAAAAATTGAGTGTGGCCAGTCACGATCTTTTTGGATAAGTTTCATAATAATTGCCTTATTCACTATTTTATACCAATATTAACTGTTCCAGAATCAATCAGGGTACATGAATTTATTTTTAATTATTTTTTATAATATTAAAAATTAATTATCATATTTTTTTAGTAATTATACATAAATATGAAATCAATAATGAGTATGTTTCAGAGGTTTTTTCATCAATGGATGTTGGTATCATAATTAATGAGATAAAATTAATTCTACAATTCGAAATCCAAAAATAAAAGTTTTTTTTTGTTCCAAATCATATATTAGAATTATTTAATTTCCCATAGTCATTAATTATGTTATTGTATATAATTTTTCAAATATGTTATTAGATGCACTGAAAAATTATAATAATATAATTAACGAATGATTATACATATGAACGTGGTTTATTTTTTCAAGAATATCATTATTATAGAAGAATTACTATATTATTTTGATATAAATAATATTGTTATTTAAATTATTTTTTTAAAAAATTATTAAACTAAATGAAAAATTAGATGTGTTAATGCATGGGGTTGTTGAGAACACAAATCATGGTTAATGTTTTCATATTCATTAAATTGGAGGAAATAATGGTAGGTAATTGTTTTCTCATTAAAAATCATTATTATATTATATATTTCACTTGTATTGTTCAATTTAACACACATAAATATGTAATATAGGTTGGGTGATAACCCCAATACAGCACTTTGGGGATGCAATTTTCCACACAACACACAATCAATGTTCTTTTTTAAATGTGTATGAATAAGAATAAATAATCAATTATAAATTAACTAATTAACGTTTTTGTATAACAATTTCAGTAATATTATTAAATAAATATTGTAATGGTCATGTTATAGGGTAAATAATTTGTAGAAATAGATAACTATAAATTAATAATCACATTGTGACCATGAAAAATGTCATTGAAAACACCGTTGAAATAAAGGGATTAATCTAATAAATTGAGACCAAAGTATTGTTAACAAATAATAGGGCTCGAGTAGTACAAAAATAGATGTGTTTTAAGAAGAAATTTAATATGATCGATGAGGCACAACGTTTTGGAGGACACCCCATTTTAAATGAATAATATGGAACTATTATAGAAAAGTATTATTTTAAAAAATATTTAACACATAACCCAAAGTTAAATGGTTCTAAAAGTGATAAATATTATAATGTATAGTTTTCATGGTTTAATAATTCATTAAGAAATTATTTCCACATATTATTTAAGAATAATGGAAATTGTGTGTTCTTAAATTTTTACTAATACCTATTATTACAAAGGAAACGTGTTATTACCCATGTTAAATATGTTTTACTAAATATATTATTCAACACATAATAATAAATAATTGTTTTATAAAACTAATTTCATTATAAATTTATACAATTTTCATTACTAATTAGTATAAAATTTCAATCATATAAAAAATTTATATATAGATAATTTTATTTTGAAAAAAATTATTTTAACCATTATGTATTCTAAATGTTATTTAAATTTACTACCAAATAAATGATTGATATTATAATTTATATGTTTCTAAAAATTATATTACATTAATTATTAAAAAAATAATTTAATATTTATGATATAAAATTAATAACATTAACAAAATAATTATTTTGAAATAAATGTTTTTCAACTATCAAGGCCATCAACATTAATCATTGTAATCATTCTTTTATGACTAAAATAGATTTTTTTACCTAACATTATCATACAGATCTATAATATGATTTATATTTATATATATTTAATTTATTCTCATGATTAAAAGTTATTTTTTATTATAATAGAATACAAATCGTTTATGGACAAAAATATTAATTTTTTCATAAAATGTTAATAATATGTTATATAAATTTAAAATATTTAGGATAATAATATAGTATTACTTCTTTAATATAAATTTATTCAATCAAATGTTTTTATAATTTTTTAGAACTTTATTATAAAATGACTATGTCAATAATGTCATAGTTATGGTCGAAATGACATTTTTCTTGATTCACTGAAAATTAACTATATTATAAAATACAAAAAAACATATTCATAAGCTAAATCTAACATACTAATGAGTATTTTTTTCTATTTAAAAGATTTACATTTATAGAATTTAAGATCATTGTGCCAATAAAAATATATAATGAAAAAGATATTCATAGAAAAAAAAACTTTTTTTGAAAATTAATTATTATTAATATTAATTACAAATCAAAATGGTCATCATACGTTACTTATATCGATAAGATATTTACCCATAAATTATTTAATTAAATAAAAAATTTCATTAAATCTGAAATTTTTAAAATTTAAATTCCAAAAAATATATATTTATATCGTTTTCATAGATATATAAATTTATATTTTTCAATCCCGTAGGATTGATAATGTCTTTGATATTTATTTTTAATTATTTTTCATAATTTAGATACATATTTTTTTAAATTCAAATTTTATGACTATATTTTAACAATTATATATATTTTCTAGGGATTATTTTTTGATTTTGTTACATTCATCAGGTTATATTGGATAAATTTAGTTATAGAGAAAAAAATATGTTACATTAAATGTTTGTGTATTACATTTATAATTATTGATTTTCAATTCCCTAGAAAATTTAAATTTTTTCATTTCATTGGGGGATCATTTTTTGGCAAGGACTCCAATAGAGGATATGAACATCTAAAAATTTCTAACATGTGTTTTTAAGTTTTTAATTGGCTAGGTGGAGTCCTCCAGGATTCAAGATAGCAAAAGAGAAGTGTCTTGGTTGATAGGTTATTTTAAAATGTTTCATGAGTCTATAAACATCATGAATGTTTTCGATGAAGGAAGGAATGCGGTCATTTAAGCTTTGAAATACATTATATAGTTTTTTTAGGATTCAAATAGATGTATAAGGTAAGGGGTTCAACCCATAAAGATTCCTGATGTGAACTGTACATGCACAACCTAAAATGTTGAGTACAACTGTCCCAACATAATGTGGAAGTTTATTTATAATGTGATACCTTCTTACACATCATGAAACATTCTAGAATGGCCTATTTTGAGAGAAATGTTTTAACTCTTCTTGGGGTACCTATGTAAGAAAAACTATGTAGCTTTGGTTTATAAGTCTCAAACAAAAGAGGGAGAATTTATGGATCGCATCCCCCCACCTCAAAAAGAATGGGGAGTTCCTTTAGGACCTCACACTAGATGATTTAGAGTTATCTCTTCTTCTTCCAACATTAATTTTCTGTTAATAAAAAATGATTTTTTCAGCTCGTCCAATCGAGTGACTCCTTTATTCGTGAATGAATATATTCTCTTCATATTGGTCAATTATGAAAATAAATTTGATTTCTGTTTTGGATCACGGGTTATTGGATTGACCTATCTAGTAATTGTTTATATTCTATAGAATTAGCACATAGATTGAATGTTTTAGTAACTGCTCAACATTTATACCAATATCATTATCAGCTTCAATTCATTCTAGTTTTGTATAATAGTGACCTACACATAGGGTGTGGTTTTGTATCAAACTTGATTCATTATTTCTATATCATTTTGATTCGGCAAAGGTTCTAGGATTTATTGGTTATTTTGGAATTGAACAATGATCCTTTATTCTAAATCCTCTTCTCACCTAAGTTAATAATCCCTTAAATTGAGAACGTGTTAGTTAAAGTTTATCTAAATGATTTTTGGTGTTTTTGTCACCCAGAGATACATATATTTTATTCTTGATAAAATTAATTGTGTGTGCATATCCTTAACATGTTCTTATGTTCCTTCCATTTTTGATTGAAAGGATTGTGATATTTTATTGAATTCATATAGTTTTGGATCATTCCTATGTATCATGCATCATATGTATTAATATTTGGTCAAAAATAGTTGATTATGTAAGTGGATAATATTAGAGTATACACTAAAGGATATGAGTGTAACATCCCGGTTCCAGGTGTCTACCAATGGTGCCTCATACCAGGTTGGTCACATGGCCTCAAGGGCATTTCCCCAATCGCCAGAGGCTACCAACTAGCAGCGAGGGACTTGAGTGTATATTGGTGAAACAATTCTATCATTGGAAAAGTATGCACAATGTAAGAACAAATAATAATTAACAACTGAAAAAAATACTATAGAACAAGTAAAAAGTAGATTACTGAATGTAAATAACAACTAAAGAACATATATATGTTATATATGTCACATATATCTACTAAACAAGCTAAAAAACAATATGCTATAAATAGAACTAACCAATGTACAATGAAAATAGGAAAACTCCAACAACATTGAATGCCTAATCCTGGTCCTATGATCTCCATCTCTAACCATCCAATCATGTACTTGAGGAATAAGAGAGCTTTCCCTTATCTTCACCTATAACCATATAATCTATTAGGGTCCAAAAAAATAACCCAAATATGGTGTCAGATGAATCCCATCTGGTAAACACCATAATATCTATGCCAAAAATTCAATGAGAATACACTGAAAGTAATAATAAAAATACATAAAAGAACTATGAGTATAAAAATGTAACCAATTATATAGTTTTCATTTCATTCATTAGAATTAAATTTTCATCATTTAATCAACTAAGGATCACAACAGATTATTATAAGACTTCTTAAAAGGACTGATTCCAGGATTGTGATTTGTCTAGCTAAATGCATCAAAATCATTAAATATTTATGTTTACCCTATGGGTATCTGACATAGTCAAACCCCTCTAGGAATGTAATTCAATAAATAAAAAGGCACTCTGAATTAGAATTGACTGTCAAGTCCCAATATGGATTTTCCACAACCACTATTGACTCTCTCTATACGAACTCAAGATCAATTCCCCATGTGGTCTCGTAATGTAATATATAGAAACTAATAGGGATCACTCACAGTTAATCCCACTTTTGGTATCATATAATGAAATATAATAAACACACTAATGAAACACACAACATCAATTGCTCTAGTGGTCTAACTACACCAGGTTCTCATAACCCTATGTAATTCAAATGTGAATAAACAATATCCATCATCCCAAAGTAATTGTAACAACCCAGGTAAATAAAGAATATAACATTTTTATATTTATTTATATTGGTGAATAAAATATTAATATTAATTTAAAGGGGATTCTATGCTCGATGGCGTACCCAACACGCAACAATGAGTTCCTTTGAAATGTTACATTGCACTCTAATAATACAATAATATTATTTTAAATGGTAGTTAACGCCTAGCCATTGTAATGGCGGGAATGAACAGAACTAACTTCTAAATGATTATATATGTTTGTCAAATATTTTTACTCTTTACAATAAATCTTAGAGGATTAAAAATGCGAATGAATCCAATTTTAAGCGTCAACATTCTAATATGCTTTAAAAGGACGATTAACCGCCTTTTGATGGCGAACATCTTTTAAATCCACTTTTTGGAAATGTTATGTGTTATATTTGACAAAATAAAATTCTTCTTTAGAATCTGGACATCAAAATTTACATTGTGTAAATTTTTGGTATTTTTCTGAAAAAGTTCAATTTTTAATGAATAGTGAAAAATGTTGTATTTTTATTCAAAACCACTTTTTAATATAATTTATTTATATTATTAGATTATCTTCTAAATTGGTTTTAAGGTGAAATTAGAATATATTTTTACCATTTAATCCAATCTTGTTTGATGGAATTAATTTCACTTTGAAATAGGACTTAAACTAGTGTCAATCTTTTGATACATTTTGTTTCATAAAAACACACTATTTTTTTGACAACGGGAATTAATTATTAAATTAATTAATGCATTTTTATTTTTTTAAAATATACGTCATTTTTGAATTTGCAATATCAAATATATATTAGGGTTAATTTTTGGTAATTTTCTGAAAAACTTCAATTTTTGATGAATAGTGAAACCACTAAGTGGTACTTATCAAAACTGATTTTTCTGTTTAAATGAAATTGTTCCATATTTTTGTTTTGAATTAAAAAAATCCGACTTACATGGTTGTAATTAAGAAGTAAAATGTGGTTTAATGGGATTAGAATAATTTTTTTGGTGAATAGTAACTTATTAAGTTTTTAATCGCGATTAGAGGTAGTTAGTGTAGTTTAAGGTAAGAATAATATTTTAATAAACTGAAATGACCTAGACACATGTCATACCCCTCATTGGATGTTTCATGGCCGACCAAGACAATCCATGGGTCAACTTGGGGACCCCATGGAGCCACTTTGGTTTGAAAATGACGTAAATACCTTTTTATTTAATGTTAAAGTAAAAATGACACAAACATGAGATGTTTTACTAAAACAATGTTTACACGGGGTTATACAAGTCAGATTTTTAACTATAAATAGTCATTGGAAAGATAAAAAGATGTCTTACATCATAGTATTTTTTTATAATTTTGGTACATTAAATAAATTAAATTCATTGTGACATCATGATGATGAAGCGATGACCTAATTATTTAACGATTTAAATAAAAAAGAAAGATAATGTAAAATCTAAAACCTAAACCTGTCCAAAACATATTGGATGGATGGATTTAGAACCCTTATCAGCTTATCCTCGAAACACATCAATATAGGACCATTAAAATCCGAAACTCATTCTAAAATAAAGTATCATTTGTTTACTTTCCAAGAGTGCCCCTCCTCTCCTCTTATAAAAGGCCCCCACCTATACCTCCTTACCAACACTTCAAAAGAATTTAGATCGGCCAACCCTGCCCATTTTGTCTCTCCACATCCCTCTATAACTCCATGTAGCCCCAATTTGGGACGAAGTCTTCTCAAGCAAGCCTTTGAGCTCAATCCAAAGCGAGTTACCCGATTTTAAGGTAATGTCTTCACTTGTGTCCTTTTGTTTTATTTTGCTTCTCCAACCCCATAAAATCTTTTTATTCATTTATTTTGTAACAAATACATTATCTTCAATATACTAGGATGTTTTTATAAGAAGTATTTGATCTACACTTACACACACCTACATCTAATGGTTAAAGAACATATTGTTTCTATGGATGAAGAATTTCTGCCTCATGAAACGATGATTATTCATCACTCATATAACACCTTCAATGGTGGATATTAAGATTTCACTATATTTATATGTGATATATAATATTTTTATGTTTTACTTAAGCTTCTGTATTTTTCTTTTGTGGCATACCTTTATGGTTTCCATTATGGGTAAACACGATAATTTCATTTTAGGATGTGCGGAGTACCGCCTCCTCAAAGTGATTTGACTCGTTAATGCCATATACGGGACGTATAAAGGATGTAATTAATGGTATTATATATAATATTATACTGGATTATAATATACCTTTATATCATTATGATTCCATTCTATAAAATATGAAATAGAAATGAAAGTAGTGTTCATGTGTACGTACGGCTTACCGTCTCCATGAACGGTGCATTTCATTTCTTACCTCTAAATGATTATGTAATATTATAAATGCAAGTATATACCAGATATATATGATATATATGATATATAAATCATGATTATAACTCTGTATATAATGGTTACATGAATAACTTGTAATTATAAAGAGCATATTTTGACTCAAGTACCAATGATAGTTTAAATGACCATTATTAACTAAAATAATTACATAGTGTTCATGATATGGTAATAAGTGATATTAAAGGAATAATGAACTTGAAAAAGGTTATTAAGGAATATTAAAATAACTCAAGTTTATTATTCAGGAGATTAAATAATGATCGAGCAATGTCGGACCCGAGGTAAGGGATCCTACCCCCTCTTTCTTTTTAAGTACACTCTTTTATGAAATTCTTTTTAAAGATCATATTTCTTGTTATTGGGATGTTCTTTTATATTACTCTTACTGTAATTTTTATGTTCATATGATGAGAGACCCTATTCTCTATCATCAATCCATTTTGGAAGTTTTGATTGGCGTCGTTAGGCTGCTGAATTTTCGAAATAGATCTAACCTCTCCCTTTGTTTTTAAGGACTCTCCTTTATTTCACGTCTTTTAATCTCCTCTTTTTTATGTTGTGGGATGTTCTTTTATATTATTCTTTCTGTAAACATTATGTTAATATGATGAGAGACCCTATTTTCTCTCATCAATCCATTTTGGGAGTTTTAAGTTGCGCTGTTAGGCTGCCGAGTTTTCGTAAGGGATTTTTCATCTCAATTTTATTCCCATGAGATTTATGCTACATTTGCCACAATTTCATTTAAGTTGTGTATGTACTTCCCATTATTCTACTCTTTGTGTAATATACTTTCTTTTATGAGTATTTACATCAATGATGTATTTTCCTTCTTTCATGGGGTGTATGTTTCGAAAGATACCCAAGTCGGTAAGGGAACCTTTCACCCTCCTCTTTTTAAAAGACTTATTTTGTTGGGTCTTTTAATTTACATATTTTTATATTTGGATATGTTCTAATATATCCTTATTGATGTAAATTTTATGTCCAAATGATGATATACCCTTTTTATCTCTCATCAATTTTTTTTTTGAATTTTGAAGTGACGCCGTTAGGCTGTCAAATTTTTGCAAGGGAACTTCTTAACCCAAATTTGATTCTTTGGGATAAAATTGTACTCCTTGAATATGTTGTTCTATGAATGTGTGTGAATAACCACTGATTGTTTTACACTTAATATCCAATTATATTTGGTATATTCGTTTTACACACATAATTATGTAATTGATTTATCCTTAAACCAAGGATACCATCTTCGTATGGGACATCGTCTCAATAACCTTTCATTGAGGAATATTTTTTTTATACACAACCTTCTTTTATATGGTGTATAAACCCCTATGACTTTTACGTTTATCCAAAAAGGAATCTTTTTTATACTAAGCGTTTTACTAAACAACAAAAGAGAATGTTTTTGTCGTACATATGCGGCGACAACGACTTCTCCGTCGTCGTGACCATTATTTGAGTTTTGGCTTCCTCTAAAAGACATACATTCTTTTTAAAAGAAAAATAAATACCATGTTTTACTTTTCTTATATTTTGGTATTGAAAATGGTTTTCATAATGTTTTTATTATATCAATGTGTTGTATTGATATCTTGTGATTGAAATGTGGAAATGTTATGTTTCCTTTATGCATGTTTTATGTGATACGATTATGTTATGGTTCTTGGGAATTATTATGAAGATGGGTGGTTTCGTGATAAACTAAGGGCGGGTGAGCCCGATATAGCTCTCTAATGCATTGCGTAACATAAAGGAGTGAAATGTTAAGGATTTTCCGAAATGATTTAGGGAATATAATGTGGTGGGTATTCCAAACGTAACCAAGAGGGTTACTCCCTACGTAAGAATGTTATGAATGCCTCAAGTTACCTTTATGTCTTATGATTTCTATGATTTATTCATGATTTGATGAGGTATTTTAAAGTGCTTATGTTTTATGAGTAAAGTATGATTTCATTGATTCTTATGTGTACATGTACTCATGTTTCCTTTCCATATATTTTTATATCCCTTACTGAGCTTTTTATGCTCATCCCATGTTTTTGAAATGTTTTTCACAGGTCAAGGGAAAGTTACATGATATGATGATAGTGTCAAGGAAGTGTCAAGAAAGAATCCATGTTTTATTTTAAATATGTTTCTGTTGATGGAAAAAAAATGAATACTATCTTTTATGTAACCACATTGTTTAAATGTGGAATATAATTCAAGTTTATGATCTAATTATCGAAAACTCTAAACCTGAAAAGATCCACAATGTGTAATGTTATATTAACTCAAGATTAAGTAAGGTTTAAGGCTGGGGCCTTATAGTTGGTATCAGAGCTCAGTTTAGATAACTTTAGAGGTTTGGGTATTCTTTAAGCATAAGTGACATTACCATAATGGTTAAGATTTCAGAAAAAGTCATAGTTTTTAGATAAATTGAATGGGTAAGTATGTCTTCCTCATTAGTAAATGATGGTTTTGTTGATATACTCACACTAACATTTCTGTTTTTAGTGAATGGATGGATCTAGCAGGCACCAATGTGACAATAGGTTTAAAGGAAACTATGGTGGTTCTCTGATTAAGAGACTAGATGAAATGGGGGATTCAATGAGGAAACTCATGGTTGTTCTAAACCAACTATCAAGGAGTCATGATCAACCTCTTGAAACTTGGTATGTTCTGTAATGAATCATGTATGTGATGTCCAATCTATGTGGAAGTTCAGGTAATAATTATAAAGGTAAACATTAGGGTTTATATGATACATACTTTTGAGGTTATTATGGGTTATTATATGTTATGATAGAAAATGAAAGGCATGAGATAGACATGAGGTTAAAATATGTTATGATTATTTTTGAAGATTTTATCTCGTTTTGGAGAATTTTTTATGAATTATTCAGTTTTGTAAAAAGGATAACACACAGACTGTGTGACAACCCGTCACGTCGGACAAAGCTACGGGAATTGAACCCACAACCAAAGTGCGACCGGTATTTATCGCCTACCACTGGACTACGTGAAGTCCCTAGTTATTTTGACTAATTCTTTTTAGTTAAATGATTTTAGGAATCAAGAGTATGTTTATTTTGGGTTATCTATGGAAATAATTAACCTATCATAGAGGATATGTGATCAGGTTAATTACTTCTCAATATGAGACATTAAGAGAAACCGATGTTGTTTAGATATAAATGTTATGATTTAACTTGGAAGACTATGTGACTAAATCCATAAAATATTTGGGTTTCAATCTTAGTTTGGTTTACTTTGAAGAATTTTATGGACAAATTGTTTATCGAATGTTCCTCGTTGAACTTTAGGTCTTGTTGGACAAATTTTGGAGATTAAGAATAGATTTTCTTTTTATAAAGGGTTATCCTTTTCTAGATTATCTGATCTTGAACTAATATTTTTGGTTTTGGTTTTGGTTAACATCTAAAGACATGGGAAGTATATAGTTCTCTTTTGTGGATTATGTGATTCTATAGAAGTTGATTATAGTGAACAAGTCTTCCTAAATACTCGTCATTTGGAGAAAATATGAGTTTGTGTAAGAAATCTAACAAAAGTTAAAACTCAACATAATAGTAATTATGTTTCTATATGAATAAATTCCTCAATAAAAAGTATCTTAAAACAAGAATGTTGTCTATTAACTTTTCCTTATGGGTAATCGAATATCGTTTAACCCATCACATGTTTGTGATTTTCTTGTGGTTAACTTTCTCCTAAACATCTTTTCTATCACTCTCCATCAGAACATGTACCTATGTTTTCATCTCCATGTCCATGTTTTCCTACATGGAATCATATTATGGGTTATCTCGAGTGACCTCTGTACTTATCTTCCTTTATTTTAAAGTGATTGTTTTACCGACACTTGTTCTGATGTGGGACGTTCAAGGATGTTTCCAAGCTAAATTTTAAAATTGCGAGGACGCAATTCCCAAAAGGGGGGAAGGATGTAACAACCCATGTAAATAAAGAATATGAAATTTTTATATTTATCCATATTTGTGAATAAAATATTAATATTACTTTAAAGGGGATTCTATGCTCGATGGCGTACCCAACAAGTAACAACGAGTTTCTTTGAAATCTTACATTGCACTCTAATAATAAAATAATATTATTTTAAATGGTAGTTAACGCCTAGCCGTTGTAATGGAGGGACTGAATAGAACTAACTAAAAAATGATTATATATGTTTGCCATATATTTTTACTCTTTACAATAAATGTTAGAGGATTAAAAATGTGAATAAATCTAATTTTAAGCGTAAACATTCTACTATTCTTTAAAAGGTCGATTAACTGCCTTTTGATGGAGAACCTTTTTTAAATCCACATTTTGGAAATTTTATGTGTTATATTTGACAAAATATAATTCTTCATTATAATCAGGATATCAAAATTTACTTTGTGTAAATTTTTGGTATTTTTCAGAAAATGTTTAATTTTTAATGAATAGTGAAAAATGTTGTATATTAATTCAAAACCTCTTTTGAATCTAATTTATTTATATGATTATATTATCTTTTTAATTGGTTTTAAATTTAAATTAGAATATATTTTTACCATTTAATCCAATATTGTTTGTTGTAATTAATTTCACTTTGAAATCGGACTTAAACTAGTGTCAATCTTTTGATACATTTTATTTCATAAAAAAACGCAATTTGTTTGGACAGCGGTAATTAATTATTAAATTAATTAATGAAATTTATATGTTGTGAATTTTGTAAAATAGGAATACTTTTTTAATTCGGAATATCAAATATAGCTTAGGGTGAATTCTTGGTAATTTTTTGAAAAACATCAATTTTTGATGAATAGTGAAACCACTAAGTGGTACTTATAAAAACTGATTTTTCCGTTTAAATGAATATTTTACATCTTTGTGTTTTGACTTTCAAAAATCCAACATACATGGTTGTCATTAAGATGTAAAATGTGGTTCAATGGGATTAGAATAATGTTTTTGGTGAATAGTAACTTATTAAGTTTTTAATCGCGATTAGAGGTAATTAGTGTAGTTTAAGGTAAGAATAATGTTTTAATAAAATGAAATGACCCAGACACATGTTCTACCCTCATTGTATGTGTCATGGCCAACCAAGAAAATCAATGGGTCAACTTGGGGACCCCATGGAGCCACTTTGGTTGGAAAATGACATAAATACCTTTTTATTTAATGTTAAAGTAAAAATGACACAAACATGAGATGTTTTACTAAAACAATTTTTACACGGGGTTATACATGTCATATTTTATACTATAAATAGTCTTTGGAAATATAAAAAAATTTCCTACATCATAGTATATTTTTTATAATATTTATACATTAAATAAATTAAATTATTTATGACATCATGATGATGCAGTGATGACCTCATTATTTAATGATTTAAATAAAATGGAAATATAATGTAAACTCTAAGACAAAAACATGTCCAAAACCTATTTTATTGGTGTATTTAGAAACCCTATCATCTTATCCTCGATACACATCAATATGGGACCATTAAAATCTGAAACTCATTCTAAAATAATGTAACATTTATTTACTTTCCAAGAGTGCCCCTCCTCTCCTCTTATAAAAGGCCCCCACCAATACCTCCTTACCCACACATCCAAAGCCTTTGGCTCGGCAAAACACTGCCCATTTTGTCTCTACACATCCCTCTCTAACTTCTTGAAGCCTCACATTGGGCAGAAGTCTTCCCAAGAAAGCTTTTGAGCTCAAACCAAAGGGAGATACCCGATTTTAAGGTAATGTCTTCACTTGTGTACTTTTGTTTTATTTTGCTTCTCCAACCCACTAAACTCTTCTTATTCATTTATTTTGTAACAAATACAGTATCTTAAATATACTAGGATGTTGTTATAAGAAGGATTCGAGCTACACTTACACACACCTACATCTAATGGTTAAAGAACAAACTGTTTCTGTGGATGGAGAATTTCTGCCTCACGAAACGATGATTATTCAAAACTCATATAACACCATCAAAGGTGGAAATTAAGATGTCACTATATTTATATATGATATATAATATGTTTATGTTTTACTTAATCTTTTTTATTTTTACTTTGTGGAATACCTTTATGGTTTCCATTATGGGTAAACATGATAATTTCATTTTAGGAAGTGCGGACTACCGCCCCCTCAATGTGATTTGACTCGTTAATGCCATATGTGGGATGTATAAAGGATGTTATTAATGGTATTATATATGATAATATACTGGAATTATAATATAACTTTATATCATTATGATTCCATTCTATAAAATAAGAAATTGAAATGAAAGTAGTATTCATTAGTACAAACGGCTTACTGTCTCCATGAACGGTGCATTTCATTTCTTACCTATAAATGATTATGTAATATTATAAATTCATGTATATATTGGATATATATGATATATATGATATATAAATCATTATTATAACTCCGGATATAATATATACATGAACAACTTGTAATTATAGATAGCATATTTTGACTCAAGTACCAATGATCGTTTAAACGACCATTATTAACTAAAATAATTACATAGTGTTCATGACATGGTAATAAGTGATATTAAAGGAATAATGAACTTGAAAAATGTTCTTAAGGAAGATTAAATTAACTCATGTTTATTATTCAGGATATTAAAGAATGATCGAGTCATGTCGGACCCGAGGAAAGGGATCTTACACCCCTCTTTTTTTAAGTACACTCTTTTATGTCATTCCTTTTAAAGCTCATCTTTCTTGTTATTGGGATGTTCTTTTATATTACTCTTACTGTAATTTTTATGTTAATATTATGAGAGACCCTATTCGCTCTCATCAATCCATTTTGGATGTTTTGAGTGGCGCCGTTAGGCTGCCGAATTTTCGTAAGAGATCTAACCTCTCTCTTTCTTTTTAAGTACTCTCCTTTATGTCACATATTTTAAGATCCTATTTGTTATGTTGGGGGATGTTCTTTTATATTACACTTTCTATAAACTTTATTTTAATATGATTAGAGACCCTATTTTCTCTTATCAATCCATTTTGAAGTTTTATGTGGCGTTGTTAGGCTGCCGAGTTTTCGTAAGGGAATTTTCATCTCACATTTATTCCCGTGATATTTATGCTGCATTTTCCACAATTTCCTTTGAGTGGTGTATGCACTTGCCATTATTGTAATATATGTGTAATATAAACTCGTTTATGAGTATTTACATCAATGATGTATTTTTCTTCTTTCATGGGGTGTATGTTCCGAAAGATACCCATGTCGGTAAGGGAACCTTTCACCCTCCTCTTTTTAAAAGACTTATTTTGTTGGGTATTTTAATTTATATATTTTTATGTTGGGATATGATATCATATATCCTTGTTGATTTAAATTTTATTTCCAAGTGATGAGATACCCTTTTTATCTCTCAGAAACACTTTTTCTAAATTTTGAAGTGACGCCGTTAGGCTGTCAAATTATTACAAGGGAACTTCTTAACCCGAATTTGATTCTTTGGGATAAACTTGTACTCCTTGAATATGTCGTTCTATGAATGTGTGTGAATAACCTCTGATTTTTTTACACTTAATATCCAATTATATTTTGTTTATTCATTTTTCACACATAATTATGTAATTGATTTATCCTTAAACCAAGGATACCATCTTCGTGTGGGACTTCGTCGCAATCTCCTTTCATTGAGGCATATTTTGTTTTATACACAACCTTCTTTTATATGGTGAATAAACCCATTTTACTTTTACGTTTATCCAAAAAGGAGTCTTTTTTATATGAAGCGTTTTTCTAAACAACAAAAGAGAATGTTTTTTTCGAACATATGCGGCGACAACGACTTCTCCGCCGCCAAGACCATTATTTGAGTTTCAGCTTCCTCTACAAGACATACCTTCTTTTAAAAAGAAAAATAAATACCATGTTTTACTTTTCTTATATTTTGGTATTGAAAATGCTTTTCATAATGTTTTTATTATATCAATGTGTTGTATTGATATCTTGTGATTGAAAAGTGGAAATGTTATGTTTCCTTTAAGCATGTTTTATGTGGTAAGATTATGTTATGGTTCTTGGGAATTATTATGAAGACGGGTGGTTCCGTGATAAACTAATGGCGGGTGAGCCCAATATAGCTCTACAACACATTGGGTAACGCGAAGGAGTTAAACGTTAAGGTTTCTCCAAAGAGATTTAGGGAATATACTGTGGTGGGTATTCGAAACATAACCAAGTGGGTTACTCCCTACATAAGAATGTTATGAATGCCTCATGTTACCTTTATGTCTTATGATTTCTATGATTTATTCATGATTTTATGAGGTATGTTAAAGTTCTTATTTTTTATGAGTAAAGTATGATTTCATTGATTCTTATGTGTACATGTACTAATGTTTCCTTTCCAGATTATTTTATATCCCTTTCTGAGCTTTTTATGCTCATCCCATGTTTTTGAAATGTTTTTCACAGGTCAAGGGAAAGGTACATGATATGATGATAGTGTCATGGAAGTGTCAAGAAAGAATCCATGCTTTATTTTAAATATGTTTCTGTTGATGGTAAAAAATTAATACTATCTTTTATGTAACCACTTTGTTTAAATGTGGAATGTAATGCAAGTTTATGATCTAATTGTCTAAAACTCTAATCCTAAAAAGATCCTCAATGTGTAATCTTGTATTAACTCATGATTAAGTAAGGTTTAAGTATGGTGACTTATAGTAATATCAACCAATACATGACTAAACAATTCGAATATATATCAAGAGAATTTAACAAGCAGAAAAAGGAAGTTTGTTTTATCCTATCAATCAAGGAATGGATATAAAGTCGGCCTCATAGGTAACATGTACCAAATGGCTGTAATCATTCAAATAATTAATCACATCCATGGGGTGTTCTTTAATCATTAAATATCATATAATACTACAAAACAACCCTTAATAAAATAATAAATATAAGACAGATGAAATGGGGTTTAATTTCCATAACCCAAAATACTGAAAACATGTGTAATCAGTACTTTGGAATACAAACTGAAAGACAAACAATGAAATATACCAATCCACTTACCTCGATGTTATACGATGACCACCATTGAACATCATCCCTTAAATCGGCCTTTAACATAGTAGATCTATAAAAATGTAAAAAACATTGAACCTACACTAAGTCATGAAAGAAGAGGAATCCGTAAGATAGGCTCTATAAGAAAGAAGGACTCAATGGTGGGATTCCAACAAAACAACAAAAGATCAAATCGAACCTTGTATAGAGATACAATGGCTTGGAGAAGATTCAGATATTTCATACGATCTGTTGTGAGGCATGGACAGAGGAAGATAGTTATGGATATTAGACGTGACCTCAGTTTGATGAGTAAATTAAAATAAAACATACATGAAATATAATATTAATGAACATTCCATGTATTTTCCTTAACCAGCCCCTGAAATTACTGGTCTTCAAAATCAACCCACATGGCCATGTCTCAGTCGTTACACTCCCAAGTGGTAGTTGTACATAGTAAATGGTCACACATCTTATCACCAAATAGATGATGATATTTTTCTATGATCCCAGCCAGACATATTTTTATTCCCTTGTGAATGCAATAAAATAGTACCTTGGGTTGCCTCTAAAAAATGATATAGACATAGTATTGACTATAAATTCTTGATAACATTTTTTACAAGTTATCAAAATATTTTATTTTTGATTGAAAATGGTCAAAAATAAAATCAATTCCCTTTAGAAAATAAATGAAAAATTAAAATACTCGATATACTGAAAATAATTGTGGGAATAAAATTTAATAAGTAGAGACTATAGACAAGTTTCAACATGTTACTTGCATTGTTCTTCCAATTCTGAGAAACTAACAAATTTAATTACAAAGTACATTTTTTAAGAAAACAAGTTTAACACCTAATATTTCATTTCTATTATAATGAGACCATTGTATAATTGATAATCCTCGCAAGAAGGCATTCTAAATACCCAAAGATATCAAAGTACCTTAACCTGGATGAACTCTTTATGATCAATGTAAATACCTTAATAATTAAATTTATATATATGGGTTGACAACATTACTTTTATAGAGTTTATTAACCATCTTGTACAATTTATAAAAACAATAAATTCGAATGAAAAAATTTCCTCTTCACTAATGAATATAATCTACCAAAGAATTAATAATGATTATAATGAAACAAAAAACACTCAAAATATTATTTAATAGGATCTCCCAATTCCACAATATCTAGGGAATATTTTTATTGTTTATATATATCTTATCCAATTAAATTTTTCCTTCTTAAACTTCCAAAAATGGTGGAATTACGTGTTCATCTATGTGCCTCCTCCATCAGTTTTGTCTTCCAAATTAAAGAAAATGATTCCCTCCTTTAATCATTGTTTATCATACCTAGACCCCATGAAAAACTGTTTCAAATATTTCTTCATTATTCATGGTCATAAATTCCCATGGATATCAATATATTCAATGTGATGATACATGTTTGAGTATTTTTTCCAAGGGGTTCATTATGTGATTTGACATTTTATTAATATTATATGTTCTACATGTCCAATTCTGGTTACATGAATGTATGATTTTGTGTAAGCCTAGTTATTTAGAAGTAAGTATTTGAGATTTTCTATTTGATGCAATGGGGGAATCCTATATAACTAGAAAATTCTTTTACATCGCCACCAATCTCCTACGTGGGTCTCTTTATGGGGATGGTGACCACATACCTAAATTTTGTTATGTCTGATTGATCTAGAATTACCATATTTGAAATATTTTCATAAGAAAATTTTTGCATAGCCAAAAAAAAGTTATGTATTTGAATTCCAATGATTCTTATATGTGGGTGATTCTAATGCGTGACTTTTCATTTATTTGGATTCTCTTACATGGATCATAATATACCCATGTTTCCCTTAGGGGTGGATTCCGTATTATTTTATAGAGTTATTTATTTCATCTCTAACTTATTTTATTCACCATGATGGTACTATAATCACATAAATAGATCATCAAACACGTAAAATTAAATATTTTATTTTTTATGATAATTTTGAAAATTCAGGAAAACATATAAATATAATAAATTAATCATTCATTACAATTAAATCGATAATATTTTCTAGATCAATAAAAGATTAAAATACATTGAAAATACTAAAAAGGTGAATATTTTTCCACCAAAATTTATTGTAAAATATTTAAATTAATCATTTTATCAATTCAAAAACACTTAACACTTGAAATCTTGAATAAGTAACCATTATGAACAATCGAATAGTCATTTAACAAAAAAATACCCTCGATATCCACAATTTTAACTATAAGATACAAAAGCATTCATGTATCCTTAATTTAAATTATCTCAACATCTCTATTAATTTCATTCAATTAATTATTACATTATTCATACTCCTAATCTGTTAAAACACTTACCTCTCATGAATTTTCACTCATCACACAAATTGTAAAATCTGATCTATAAAGTTTATTCTCTTCCAAAAAAAATGTTTGGGTCACCCTAAGCGTGATAAATTCATATGTCTCCACTTTATGTGTGTCATGGAATTTTTTCAATTAGGAAAAATTGTTACATTTAATTTACTACTGATGGTTGGGAGGTTTTATGTGTAAACAATATTTTTTATGAATGAGGAGGTATTGGATATTTTAAAAGAAAAAAATTAAGGAATCTAATTTGTACTCATGAAAAGGTCTCCTCCTCTCCCCACATCAACATACATATGGGTATTAGTGAATAATCATCATTTCAGTAGTTCAAATTACTCCTCCCAACTACATACATGATGCTAATATTTTATTTATATATATTATCAAATTATTTATATACATTGATGTATGAAATAATTAAAGGTTATTTTGAGTCCAAATTTATGTTCATTTCATCCCTTCTTTAGAAGGACAATATTAGTTTTTAGATTCACCAATATAATTCCCTTTTTAGTTTGAAGTAGATACAAACCAACAAAATTCTTGCCATTATAAAATTATTATTCTTAAAAAATCTCAATTAAGGATAAAATAATAACAGTAAACACATATATTTGGCCTTGATATAACTTACTCACTCGGTTTCCACTAATCTGCTTCCCCAATCCATTTCACAACATGACCTAAGGCGTGACTCCTTATACACCAAGAAGATTCTTACTAGTAGTGAGTGTCTAATAGAACCCGTAGGAATACTAGAATTTCTTTATTTGAGTAATTCACAAAAGATACAATATGAAATAATGAGAACAAAAAAGAATAATAATGCACTACAAATCCATTTCCCAATACTATGTAGACGCCCACAGAAAATAGTAATATGAAATTTCATGTCATACTGTTCAATGTGTAAGTTAAACCCAAAGTAACGGAAAGATTATGAATCCCAAAAATGGGTCCCAACTTCACATCGAGATCCCTCATCCATGCACATCCAAAGACCAAATCAACCATTTATCATAGGGCCCATTCAATTTTTTTAATTCAAATCCATTAAGGTTGTTAGAGTACTAAATGGAGGAATGAGTGAGATGTTTGTACAACACATTAGGACACAACCAATGGTTTCTACAAAATATTCGATCTAAAGAGATATTTTATGTAGGAACAAAATGAGTAATAAGATAAACATAAGATAAACTGATTTTCATTTGTTAATAGTATTCAATTTAGATTCCATCATTATTTGTTCCTCATGTTAGAAATTTTCATCATATATACTTAATCCTATTCTAGATATATAAACAATTCATAGTGGGAAAAATCATGATCCCTTCATTAATGTGGAAAACATTACACAAGAAAATTCATAACATTTACCTTAAAGCCTCATTACAAGTATTCACATCACATGAATCTTCTAAGGGCATAGAGCCTTGGTCTAACACCCAAACCCACACATTTTAGGGATGGGTCTTAGAGCCTCAACAAACCCTGACCCATGATCAAAATGCCTCATGTCCAATACCTCACTCATACCACTAAACAATGTTTATATTTTTCTTTAAAAATTAGATACATATACCATTAATCAACCATATCACATTGAAGAAGCATACCATTTACGACCCATAATTCCTTCATAACAAATACATTATTTCTACCTTAACCCATTACACATATTTTATTCGCATTCCTTATCCCATTAAAAAAATTTCCATTGCAATCCATAATTCGTTTAACACAATCTCATATTACAAAACACCCATATTCGATGTGTCAACATATATATCTAATTATCATTAATTATATATCATTACTCATGATCGCATGTCAAGTTAATTATTCTAGGTTTTATCATATAATAATTTAATTCTACAATTAATAACTCAATTCCATGTTCAGGAAAGTGTCACACCCCATTGGTTTCCCTTTTCCCGGTCCAACCAACCTCAATGCATCCCATAGTGATCATGAGGGTTTCAATCCATTATTTAACAAACCTATTAATAATTTCAACCATGTAATCCCAAAGTATATATGAACCCAAAAATTTGAAAAGCCAAATACATATAAATTTAATGGAAATACTATAGGATATAAATTGTACAACAACTACCTATATTTCATAGATGTTGGCTCACTTAACCATCAAATTTGATTCGATCTCTAATAACCATCAAGGACCCAACATATAATCCACTAGAAAATGTGTTTTAGAGATTCCAAAGAATAATAATGATTCCATAAGACCTAATCTAGATAAAAGAAGGAAGATGGGGGTTAGACTCCCCCAAAACATTGATCCACACCCAACAAAGCTATAAAAAACATAGAAATCAAAAAGATCAATCATTGGGATGTTTAGGAGGTGATAACCACTGTTGGCTACTATAATAATAATTTGGACGACATTTTGTTAAGAAAACATAAATCGTTATGGGTAAAAATTTTCATTTCCCCCTCTTTAATAAGGTACATAGTTTGAATGCACTGTTGGAAAAAATATGTTCCAACAGTGCTCCACCCTCTATCTAAGAGGGGGTCGGGTCCCACGACCTTCTAGGAAGCCCACATGATATAAAAAACCTTGCGTTAGTAGTGTGGGATTGATTTACCCAATGAATCATGGTTTGGTCCATCCCCATGAATTTTTTTACCAATTTTTTACCACCAATTTTATGTAATCACGGTTTTGATGTGCAGTTAATGATAATCATGCACCAACCGTGAAACAAGCACTGGATAGCCACTTTTCCTCCTCATTTATGTCACAATCACCTAGGAAACCCCTAGATCTCTTTATAGTATTATGAAACATATAAATTACAATATTAAAGTTATTTAAAAATTTTAATTAATCAAATATATTGATATAACTACTAGGATCATACAACCTCCCCACATTAAAATAGATCATACTCGATCCCCACTCCCAAACATAATTGAGTCTCCAAGGTGAAAAGATTATCCCACATTGAATGGAAGTCTATTTTCCATTCCTAGGTTTTCTCGTGAGCATTAAATTGTTTCCATAATACCCAAACAAATGGAACAGTGTTTCCCAAAATTACATTTTCAAAACAAACCAAAATTAGAACCAAATGCTCCTCAAAGGACACATCATCCTCTAACACAACATCATCAAATTCTATCACATACGAAGGTTCATGGTTATTATACCAAAGTTATGTCACATAAAAACCATCATGTATGACACAATTTAATTTTGGGAGAGATAATTGATCTACTAGTTGTCCAATTATTTCAACAATCTCAAACATCCCCACATTCATGGGTGCCAACATACACTATTTCAGAATCCTTTAGTGACCCAAGCTAGTTGACACCCAAAGGAACACAATATCACCCATAAAAAATTCTAGTGGTCGTCGAACTCAATAAACATATGTATTCTACCTACTATGAGTTATATTCAAATATTTTAGAATAAAATTATCTCATTACAAATCTCTGACACGAGGATTGATCTCAATTACTTAGATTCCACATCTTTTATCTAACATAATAAGTATATATATGACCTACCATATAGTTCCCCAGATGGCTCCATATGAATATTTTCGTGGTAAAAATTATTATAGGAGAAATTAAAGAGCCCCAAATGAATCTCCAAATAACTCATAATGTCAAGGAAAAATTCCATAATCATGTACTCTTGTACCTGAGTAGTACACTACTACTACGTGTCTTTATATGGTTGTAAATATGCACTAAAAATACATGTTTACCAAGAGACTTATATAAAATCTACCATAAGTGTATGGTTATGTATTTAAGATGATAAAAAAGTATAGTTCAATAGACCCTGTGAAGCTATGATATCTTTTGAATACATAAACACCCCAACTTTTATACAATGACACTCACTCAAGTTATTATGAATTGTGCCACCATGGTTAACCGATCCACAAATACCCATATTAAATCATTATCTCAAGTTCTCTTTAAGAGGACTATTGAAAAATACATCTTGAAATAATAAAACATTCATTTTAGAATGGGAAATGGTTTTAAAAAACCACTCATTTTCTGATTCTTGGACCTTTTCTTTTAACATATGTAGCATCACAACATGTAACATGAAACTTATTTATTCATCCATAGACACCAATACTGTCTACGTAGGTCTATGTACATTTTGGAAAATCATGGGTGAACCTCCCACATTGGGGCATTAACCTCTTGTATTAACTCATTCCATATAAAAGTAGGAAAGAAAACATGACCTTCAACATAAATGATCACATCATCATCAACAACCCAATCAGAAGGTGACTCACAACCATCATGACATTCCCTTAATTGTAAATATTCTATATTATTATGCCGCCTATCCTAGATATAGATTAAATTCATCGACTCAACATCCAAGGATTCAAGGTTTATATTCCCATGTCCATCCTGAACCTCAACATGAATCTTAGAAAATATTACATTTATACTCATCTTATAATTGGAATCCTAAACAACCAAATTTTGAAACTTCAGATTCAATGATTTTGTAAATATTTTCACATTACTAGCATCTAGACCAATTAAAAATAAAAAATCATCAACCAATCTTTACACTTTATATTCAAATTATTATATAATAATATTTACATAATTCTTTTATTAATGATATACATAGAAATATTTTCTCTCAATAAGTAATGTCACCAAAACATTATATCATAAACCACCATGGAAAAATAGAAAATAAGTTTAGGGTAATTTTGATGATGTGGAATCATCTTGTAGGACCAATTCTCCACAACCCAATTGACCAATATCAACACATTTCCAATTATAATGCTGGATGAATGAGAAAACAAGGTATACTCATTACTCAGCTCAGGTTGGGTCAATATCAATGTTGTATTAAAACACTTTCATAACTATTGGAATTATTCCTCAAATTCCTCAAACCATTCAAACATGATTCCCTTATTGGTCAAGCCTGAATGTGGGGCTTCCAAATCGAATTTTTTTTGATGAAATGTCGATAATGGCCGACCAAACCCAAAAAGTATGGGATATAAAATCCATTCATTGGATACACCGAAGATAAAACTATTTTATCATTATATGGGTCCAATGAAACCCCTTCATTAGATATTATGTGACCCAATAAATGTACCCTTTAAATCCACAATAACAGTTATATATATTAGAATATGTCATATTCCATCATAATGTACTCAAGATGATGTCAATATATTTTTCAAGATCATATTGAGTCATAGAGATCTCCAAGATTCAATACAAAAATACAAATTCAAATCGACCTTTGTATGGTGAATGATTTGGTTCATTATAGCCATAAACACTACTATATTATTCGATGACCCAAATCATATAAAAAATCAATAAAAAAATAGCTTCTCTTAAATGTATTATATGGTATATCATAAGTTCTCACACTCAGCTGATGATACCCTATTCTCAGTTAAATTGTAGAGAATGTAGAATTACCTCTGATATGGTAAAAAATATCATCTTTTAGTGAAATATGGTATTGGTTCATAACTATCATCCAATTAAATCTTTGATAATTAATACAAAATCAAATTTTCCTATTTTATAGATTAGAAAAAAAATAGTAGATCCTCAACGTGATGTACTCAAAAAAAATAAACAATTTATCTTATATTTCATCCAAAATACATTTTAGTTCCTGAATATCTACTAGTTTCATTATATATGGAGAATCAGAAATAATTACTCTCTATGAAACAAATCAATTGTGAACTCAACCTATCTCTTGTGTGTTATCCATGATAATTTATTAGAATGAACATCCGTGAAATGATCCAAAAATGGGGGAAGGATACTCTACTCTATTACCCCATCATCGGGATGTGAACATTACCTACGATGATAACAATCAATATGTTCCTAAAAAATACCAACCAATGAATCCCAAATATTATATCAAAATATGACATCTTGAGAACAAACATGTCCCAGGGAAAATGGTACCTCCAAACCTTAGAGGTAAACCCCATAAATTTATTGGTATTTTCTTTAAATATTCATAACAGTGTATCTATTGATATAAAGTAACAGATATGTTCTAATGCTAGAACTAATAAATATACAAACTGATCTGATATAAAATATTTCAAGGCACCTGTATCAAATAAAGAACAATCCATCATGGAAGTTATAGGAATCGTACCTTGAACTGTTGATTGTATTTCCTCTACAACTCCAAGTGTAGGATGAACTAAATAGAGATAACCCATTAGTCAAACATGGGATCTAGTCTACGTCCTCAATGATTTACCATTACGATAATGAAACATATTTCCTTAACCACCACATTCACCACCCTAAATGGTATGACTTGTATAGATACAATTTCCTTCTGTGTATGGGGAAACTGGCCCCCTTCCTTTACACTTTATCATCTTTAATCCTCCATAACATCCAATAATTTAAGTGCTTTTATAGAACCAATGAACATTTATTATCAATCCATACACTCAAAACTAAATTGGTGGTCAGTCTAACTAGCCATGAAAATGTCCTGACATTCCACACTAATAACAGAATAGTTGGTCACTACCTACAGAGGTAACACCAATCTTGGGTATTCTATCATCCACCGTACAAGTGAAAACTCTAAAATCAGTGCTACCCACTATTAGATGTTGTACCATGGGGTAAACCAACTAGATGCACATGACCACCACCATAATATTCTTTTATATTCCCTTATAATATAAGGCTTTGACCCACCCCCTCAAGAAAACCTCATAAAATTTAAGGTATTCACATGAGGATTGATCTCTGGTTTATGTCTATCATAAAAACATCTCATTGTAGCTTCCTCATCCACTTATAATACTTGAAAAAATAATTTCATGTAGGTAAAGTAGTCAATATAGTCCATATCTATCATATCCCACTATATCAATTTCCTAAAATATTCTCCTACCTGAATGTCTCAAGAACTAAATGTTCTAGAATATTTTCCTTTAAATATTTTCACAACATGCCTTCTCTTTATCAAGGTTGAACTATAATATCCCTATATTTATTTTCCATTCCCGGAAATATATAAGAATCCATCCTAAATCTTTTCTCAGGAGGAGTCTCTAAGTGATCTAGAATTATCTATATAAAATATGTCCAGAACTCAGCTACCTTCAGTTCATCCCCTACAACAAACATTAGTGGTTGCAGTAACTGAAACACTCTGGAGAATTTAAACATACGTGGAACAACCTAACCTAGATCCCATTCTATCATCTATATAAAATGTGAAAATTTTATCCCTAATTTACTCATCCTCTCTATTATAATAGATCAACGAGGTTTCCTACTTGACCACTAGAGGATAACTCTCATTGATATCCTCATTTCACTCAACCATCACTCCTCATTTTAGTGGAATGTATCTATAATTCCATACCCACATCTCAAAACACATAACAAAAGGCTTCCATATTTTCAAAGAATATGGCTCTCTACTCACCATATAAATCCCACTATACATAAACAATCCCAATAGATATTATAACATATCTACCACTACCCTCAGCCATCCCCACCATGGGTGTAGGTCAAAATTTGGTAAGCCAATGTATATAGTGACAAGTATTTTATTAGATACCATTTTATCCATTTTACCTTCACAACATAAATATTTCTTATTTAGAAACATTTTTATCTTTTTCAACATTTCCGAATAAAAGTTTTAACCCATTTATGAATCTTTATAAGGCACTATCCTATAACCATTATATAAAATTCGTAACATTTACCCATTTTTATCATATGTATTAAAAACCATTTCAATAAAATTTAAATGATAATGAAGACAATTATATCCCACACACCCCACATGTCTTTCTCATGTGTTCCTACAGTGATGCATGTATCATATATACCTATGTTTTAAAAAAGATTCATGTATTCACAACCTCAATCAATTTCAACTATTATAAAAATGCAATAAATAGCCACACCATATAGCAAGTGCATCACCAAAGGAAAAATACCATCCAACTACAACAACAACCATAAAGAACAACAATCCCACCTTGGGTACATGTATTTTCACTCATACATAGATCCGATAATCACATGAAAGATCTCTTTTCCAAGGCCTAATTGGAAATATTATCTCATCTAACAATACCAAATAGTAATAAAATATATAGAATAGTCCCCTATAATACAACTTTTTAACATGCCAAATTCGATGATAATAATCTAGTGATTTAATACAGTTCCCCAAATGACCTCAAGTATTATCCCCATATGCTATAGATTACTAACTAGCAGTGAGTGTATAATAGAACACCTAAGGAGAATATATTCTATTTATCATAGTAATCAACCATAGATAAAATATTAAATAATGTTAATAAATAAAAATAAACATTCATCATGAATCCATTTTAAAAAAATGGGTAATATCCGACAATAAATTAGTAAATATTTTATTTGATGTCATACATATCAAATGGTAAGGAAAAACTAAAATAAGGGAAAGTTTAAATATCAATAAAATGTGTCCTGACAACATATCAGTATCCCACATCCATCCTTATCCAAGACTCAAATCGAAAATCTATCATATGGGTTGTTCCGTTGTACTAACATGTTACTATGATGTTTTCATTGCAACCCAATGAAGGCCCATGTAGTGTTTGAGTAAAAATAAGTAGGACACCAGAAATGATGTATAAATAATATCTATCCTACATAGATAGTGTAAATTGGTACTTAATGAATAATTTTATAAAAATATAATAAACCGAGTTTTATTAGTCACTAATATTCACTTTATAAATTTTCATTATTTGTTCAATGGGTTATCCAAATTAATTAAATACACTTCAACCTATGTTATTCATATAATAATGGATTGATAGGGATGAATCAATTTCCCTACATCAAATGGAAATACATTACGGAAAAAAATATAAATCTTACCTTAAAGCCTCATTCTAGGTTTTGATATCACTTGAATTCGTTAGGGGAACATAGTCTCAGTTCTACGTCCTAACCCGTTCATTATAGGGGTGGGTCTTATCATGGGTATCTTCAGATAATATATGTACCATATTTAATTTTATTGTTTCCCTTCCCCATTAGTACGTGAATCTAGTTCGGGACGAATCACTTAATATTTATTAAAATAGACCCTCATAACTTGTTTTGGGTCATTCCCCCATTCCTTTTTATAATAAATTACTAATATTGGATGGATAGATAGAGAGGTGTGGGGCTCAGAGCCTTAGTAAAACATGAATAAGGGGGAAAGAGCCTCACGTCCAACATCCCACTCATACATCAATGCCACACCCACTTTCTTATTTAACAATTTCTTATATATAAAATTCAGCAACCATAACCAATTGAATGCACATGTCATTTATAACCCAATGTTCATTAAACAAATATCCCATATTCCTTCCTAAACCAGACATCTCATTTACCATTCACATGCCTTATCCCAAGATAAATTTTCCATTTCATCCTATAATCCTCTTATAACATTCTCTTATTTCCCAAACCTCATTTTCCCTGTCAGCATCTAGAAATTATTATCAATAGTTCCAATTCATAAATAATGTTCACATGTGAAAATAATTATCATGTGTTCTATCTAATAAACATTCAATTTTATATTTAAAAGCGTAATTTCATGTTCAATAATGTGGCATGCCCCATGGGGGCCCTTAACCCCTTCTAATAATCATTAATAGATCACATGAGGATCATGCGATGTTTAATTCATCATTTTACCAACCCATTCATCATTTCTACCATGGAAAACCAAACAAATAGTGAAAAATCACAAATGAACAACTATACACAAATCCCTTTTCCACAAGACTATGGTATATAACTTGTACCCCACCGACCTTGATTATATATATAAATTCTCAGTTAACTTTAGGATTTAATTTGATCTCGAACCCATATCAAGTCTCTAACCTAGAATCTAAAGTGAAAATATGGGTTCAGTGATTTGAAAGGTTAATAATGATTACACAAGACCTAATCTATTGAAAAGAATAAGGAAGAGTGTAAGAATCACTAAAAACATTTATACACATAAAAAGATGATTTATATTACATAGAATGGAGGGAGATCGATCCTTCAGATGTTTGGAAGGAAGGGATCATCACACTTGGATGATATAGGATAAATGAGGAGTGAATTAAAGTGAGAAAACATAAATAAAAGTGAGAAAAATGGTCAATTTTCCCATCATTATTAAGGTTCATGGTTTGATGGCATGGTCAGCCATACCATTTGTAACCCCATGTCCACGTGGGGTCAATGTCACACGACCTCTAAGGAGGCACACACAATTTGAAAAACTATGAAATAACCACGTAGAATAGCTTTGTGCAAGCCTAGAAGACTAGTTCCTTCCTAATCCAGGGTTTTACCACCCATGCACAACCTCTGATATGATAGAATTACAAGGGATCTTTGATACTAATAAATATTCTCCAGCCATGAAACATGCACTAGATGGCCACATTTCCTCTACTTCCATGTCTTGAATCCCTAGGACTCCCCAAATTACCTCATATACTCATGAAACATTTAATTTACCAAATAAAAGAGATTAAAACATAAATTTAAATAAGTGAATACCTGATAGAATAATGTGGTATAGGAAGGTAAATTTCATAATAATGAATCCCAAAAATAACTATCACATCATGAAATCACCCCCATTAATATGTTCAACAAGACCATGAAATTTTTACTTCCAGAGTAGGTCAGCTAAGGAAGGATTATAGAAATATGGATACATAACATGGAAATTCTTGTGTTTCTAAAGCATCAAAAGGCTAGGTGTTAAGATATTCCAATGTAAGTGGATTTTTTAGGAAATAGGGATTTCAATAAACAATTAATTTTTGCAATCATTTATGACTCGAATGACTCAAACCCTTATGTTTTGAAAAATAATAAAATTATTTTTAGGAATGTCCTGGTTCATCATAATCATTAATTGAGTTGAATTTAAATAATATGTCAAGAATGTTTTAGAATACTCATAGGAATGTGATAAAAATTAGATAGTTATTATGGAATGTGATTCACAAAATTAGAGATAATTTAATGAATTTACACACAATTGATAATCTGAAAAAGTTTCCATTCGAGTATTTAATTCTATTTAGTTTATGGATTAAATAAGTTAAATTTTGGATATGGTTTTCAAATAATACAAGGGTGTGAATTTTTATCTTAGAAGTTTTTAATTACTCCACATCTTTGAAAAGAAAATAAAAAAACAACTGGGATATAAGTAGAAAAAACATATTAAAAAATCATATAATTCTTGACTAACAATGGGTGTGTCCTCCCCCACACATATTTTGTGAAATTTACACATTTTTTATCATGTTTTAAGAAACCATAATTCTTAAAACAAGGGATTCAAAAAAAGTATAGAGGGACCCAACCTAGTGTTTTTGGAACTTTTATTCTTAATTATGAACCTACACACAAAGAGGATCTTGAATGTTCTCCATAAAACACATAAATAGGATACTATTGAGAGTAAATGACTCTTCTTTATTAAAATATATGATCTATAAAACACAAAATTTAAAACCACGAGTAATAAATAATGTCAGATATCATTTGGAATAAAATTTCTCAATTAATAGTTTTATCCTTAAATAAAATAATAACACATTATATCATTCTTTCGAATCATTATTCAAGCCTATATAATCATTATAGGCCTTGTTTTTCTAATTTAATATCATTGAAATTTCATATGTATTCCTTTTATTTATACTAGTTCATTATAAGAAAGGGTTCATTATTTTTGTGAAGGATAAAAATTCAAGATAGAAGTTTTATTATCCCCATAATATAATCATTCTATCTCAAAAAATGATATGATTTTTTATATAAAAGCCTAAAGGGATAAATTATAATTATTTTTTCAAAATTGTATAACTAATATAATATATCACTTGAAACATCCCCAAGTGCAGAATCAGTGGTATGTGTTTTCAACTAAAAACGTTAGTACCATATTTTTAGGATTATGTATGGGGATATTAAGTGTTTCTTAAACTCTAGAATGTCTTTTTGAAAATTGTCCTTATATAAAAATTTATTATTAATTTTTTATATAATCCAGACCTGGGAAATGTTTTTATACGAATTTATTTAATTAATCATCGATAATAATTATCATTTTAAATAAAATTCCTCACATATCTCAGATTTATTTGGGTATGATAATGATTAAATGATTTAAACCATTCATTGATCAAATTGAATTCCATATTTAGAAGCTATATATCTACGAAAAATTCATTAATCCACAAGAAAATTAATTCTCTATAATTGAGACCAATGCTACTTTCAGTGAATGTTTAATGAATAATATAAAACCATTTCAAAAATTATTCAAATGAGGATGAAAAATAGTGAAATAATCTATAAAAACATCCTTTTGTCCATCAATTATTTTCTATAAAATATTAATCATACTTATTGGAAATGATTCCAGTTCCATAAACATTAATAAAAGTATTCTCAAAGAAGAAAACATTCAAAGAGGACATGTGAAAATAATTTTTTCTTTAACATTAGGTGCAATATGAATGTATAAGAAATCATAGAATACATCTAAAAAATAATAGTGGTTGTATTCAATAAATTTTTCAGTAACATATTCAAAAAAATGGGGGGGGGGGATGTCACCTTTCATAGTCACTAATATTAGTTTTTTAAAATAAATTAGCATCCTCGATTTATATTTAATTAAAATAAAATAATTTTCCAAAACTCATTCTTTAAAATAATACAGAACATATTATTTTGAATAAATTGAATAAAAGACATCCATAAAGTATTAATTAAATGAAAAATTATACCAATGACTAAAAAATGGTTACGCACTTTTTTACAACCTCTAACAACATTGTGTTTAATCTCCTTATAAATAATCTCATTGGTATAAAATTCTCATCTAACAAAATTATTTGCATGAAAACTAGAAGGATAATTCTAGTAATGTCTGTCACACTCCGTCCTAAATCTATTTAATAAGTTATAAGTATTATTATGTGTTTTTTCACATGATTTTATTTAAATTTATAGAAAAAATATTATGAAATATCTATTTTTTATTATTAATGAATATATTAGGTTTTTATGATATTTCTTATGTTTTAATATATAAGTGATTTTTAAATTGTACAACGATGGTTTTTGGGACTAAATATTCCAAATTACAACTCTTATTTTGTTTAAAACCTATAGAATTTTTAGATTTATGTCGGGGATAACTGTATATGCCTCAAAAATATTATATATTATTTTAATGGGAAATAAAATATTTTTAGGTACTATGGTTTTCAGATTAACTTTGTAATTTCAATGGTTTCAATGAATTTAGGAAACATGAAACAAGTTGTCTCAAAAAGAATGATTTTCTCAGTATAATCATGTCCTGAAAGGAATAATGTACATTTAAAATGCTCATACCTTGAATATTGTTATATTTAGTTTTCTAAAGTTGAATATTCACAATGATATTTCCTATACTATCTATGAAGTTCACAATGTGATGGGCTTGATGAAGAAAATTATATATTAATGAAAAATGGATTGTATTTGGTGAATGATTTACACTGACAGGGGGATAAAAAATATTTTCAAAGGATAAATTTTAGTAATGGATTTAGATAATATCTCAAAGAACCTACACATTATTCTTGCTAAAAAATAATGAGTAAATCATACTTTTACCATAATCTACTTAATTTCATGTGTTGGAGATCACTTGGAATTAAAACATAGCTATATATGATAAATAGAATTTAATTTTTTTTTCTTATCAAAATAATATTCCGAATAATACAAATCTATATTTTCAATTTTAAATATTTTTTAGGAATGAAACACTAGTTGATGTTTAGAAAATCAATGATAATGATAAAGGAGATCTTTGAGTTGGTCCATTCTGATGATTGGAAATAACTAGTAATATACCTAGGTGGATAAAAGTATGTTGTTTCATTTCTTAATGATTATTATATTAGATGTCAGGTTTACCTAATCAAGTGGAAGTAATAATTTTTTAAATCCATAAAAACATTAAAATAGTGAAGTTATCATGAATCTAGAAAAAATGGTAAGTGTCTGAGGACTGGAAATAGTGGATTATATACAAGCAAAGAGTTTGATAAATTTTTTCAATTATAATGAATCACGATTTATTTCATGGTGTTGACTACTCCTTAGTATAAAAGTGAGGAAATATAGATGAATAAAACAATATTTTATAGAATTACTGAAATGGTGAATACTGTAGAAGTTTCTGATACATTTTGAGTATAAATAATAAATATTTCATGTTATGGTGTCAGTAAATCTCCATCAGTGATGATTGAAATAAAAAAACTAATAATGGTTCAAAAATATAATCCTAGAGACTATTTTTGTTTACTTACTCTTAAATATCTTATTTATGCATTGTTTAATACCAAAAAATGATCAAATTTGGATTTGATATCTACGAAATGTATCTTATTGGGATATGATGATGGTGTGAGGGGGTATTGTCTATGGGGTCCCAACAAAAAAACCTAATCATCAATAAGGATATCAATTTGTTATTATATATTATACTAATTAAAATTGATAGCGATGTGTATAGATATAAAACATAAACGAAAATTGGAAAGGTGAAATATGATCCTCAGAAATAACTTGTTTCCATTATATTATTACTATAGAACATTGATAAAGTAATAACTGAATTCAAACCATGATGGGAAACATAGAAGAAAAAATAAAAAATATGAAATTCAGATTATGCCACTAAAAGAAATATTAGAAAATACTTATTAATAAAGGATGGGGAAACATATCTTTTGTAGAGGGGAAATAGATTTCATATGTATCATCATTGATGGAGATGATATAATTGGAAGTAGAAATATATATATAAAAATATGACCAAATATAATGATTGATTATATTATATTTGGCACTCCATTAAAATAAAATTGGTCATTAAGATCAAAATTGATTGAATGGACTAGGTATTAAGATATGGAGAAAGGCTCGTGGTCAGATGATATGGGTAGAACTGAGTTATTAATTCAATGATGTTTTTTCTACTTTTATTATAAAGACAACTTATCATGTAGTTTTAGTGATGGTTGTCACATACATTTTAAATCTATGGTAGATAGATATGATGAAATATTATCAATATAGTGATATTGATGAAGAAATAATTATAATTAAACTAGTTTGTTTTCCATAAAAAGGAATACATAATATGGTTAAAAGTTTGATAAAAATATATTCATACGTTATATATTATTTACCAAGGAGGTGTTACAATATATTTTATTCCTATATCATGATCCTTGTATGGTATGGAATTCATTCAAAAAAGTAAATATTTATAATATGTTAAAATTGAAATTATTTTTATCATTCTCCAATTGTATATGGATATATTTGTTCTAGTCACTACAAATGATCAGATCTCAAAGACAAATACACAATTGTCTGAGGTGTTTGATTTGATGGACTTTGGGCCAGGAAATACGATTTTTGGAATAAAAAGTTACTAAGATATAAATAATGGAACGATTTATCTATCACAAAAGGGGTAAATATATAATTTATTGAAACACCACAATATTAATTATTTTAAGACACTATTTAACCCTCTTCCATTTAATTTCAATTTACCAAAGAAAATGTTCCATACAAGATAAAAAGTGTTAATGGGGATGTATTGATTACATTATGCATCGTAAATGGATATTGTAATGTTTTTATGGTCTTTATTAGACTAAAAATTGCACATACTATTGGAGTAATTAGTTGATACATAGAGAATATATGTTGGGAGGATTAATACCCAGTGAAATTGATCATGAGATATATTAAGGTGGCTTCAAAAAAATTAATAGGCATGGGAAGAAAAAAAATCAACTATCAGAGGATATGTTCATTTTTGATATTTTAGATGATTATTAGAAGAATAAATCCCAAACTAGTTTTGTGTTTACTCTAATTGAAGGAGTTGTGATATAGATAACAATTCAATATAAAAGTGTATATTTATCCCCAATTGTGGTAGTATACATTGAATGTACATAGTCTTGAAAGGAGGGTTTTTAGATTATAAGGTTTTTGGATAAAATTCGGTATAAACAAAACTGTATTCCAATATTTTTAATAGTAATACAACTATTTATATTAAAAATAATTGATATTTTATTTCTAGTATGAAGAAAATTACCAACTATTTCCCCATAGCTTAAGATACATTGGAGGACAATATGTGTGGGAACATATAAAATTCAAACTAAGGAAAAACTGGAAGATTTTATGAAAAAATAAATTGGTTTAAAAAATTATAGATGGTGAAGAACCACCAACGTCCTTACATATTTTTGAAAAACATTTTTTGAAGCTAAAAAGGTCATGTATAGATGTGATTAGTTCTCACTGAAATATCTATGTCGGTGATATATTGATAGTAGACACTATTTTAACATTACCTTATTTTTTGGGTGGGATAAAACACCCCTATAAATGTGAATGGGGGGAAGGTGGTGGTAGGATTGGTGGTTACGTGATTTCCTCATTCAATATTCTTCAAAAACTACTATTAAACATATTCTTCACCATAGATATATAACACCACATCCCTCTTAATGTAATACATAATACTATATATTGAAAGTAAAATGTACATCCCAAAACCGTTGTATATTGCATTCTCTACAGAACCTTTTTTCATGACTAAATATCGATGATAAATTTAGAATTTAAATTTGAAAAAATTGATTTCATATTTGGATTAATCATGTCGAAATTATATTTGGTATAATATTATTTATTTTTCAAAAATTATTTATTCTAGTGCAATAATGATAATTATAGTTTATAAAAATTCTATTGATTTAATGTCATTGTCATAAAATAATTATGACATTAAAAACATAAAACATTTCTCACCCCCAAATACTAATTTAAGTGGTATAATTGAAAATTTAAAAAGACTATATTGAAATTAAAAATATATTTATTACCTTGTTAAAACATTCATACTCTTTTATTCTAATAATAATAGTTTTCCTCTTTTAATTTAATTAATGTTTTCACATGTTGATGTTTTTGTAATATCTTTCTTATAATAAAACATGACTATTTATTTAAAAAATAAACTAATTAATTTAATTTATATAAAAAAATGGAGAATTTTTTTCATAAAAATAATTTTTTTCCTAGTGAATACACTTTTCGAAAAAAAATCCTCGCGATATGTATGAGGATATTAAAATGAATTTATCTCACACATATGAATTTTATTTTATAATGTGGTTTCAATATTTTTTAATAAATAATTTAAAATAAATTAAATATTCTTATTTAATTTTTTAAAATAAAAATATATTACCATGGATAGAGATTAATTTCCTCGGTAAAATTAAAATGGTAGTTTCAAAAGAAATAATTTGTCAATATTTTTAAAAATCATATCTAATAAATTAAATCTAACTATTTTAAATTTTTACAATAATATTATGTTTAAGCATAAAATAAATAAATATGTTATTATTTAATTAATAATTAATAGTAAATATGAATAAAATCATATAATTTATAAAAAAACATTTTCTTAGTAAAATAGGTTTTCTTATATGAATGGTTATAATCTAAGAGTAAATTTTAACACATTTAGAAATTTATTAACTATAGTCGAATGTGATTTTTATAAAATTTAAATTTGTAAAGAGTGGATATATTATTTTTTTTAGTTATAATAATATTATAATAGTTAATATTTAATAATGATTAATAAGAGTGAAAATGGGTTATATAATGGGGAAAAAGGTTTTAATTAAATTATACCTTGTACCTTCTTTAAGACCATTGTTGGTTATAAATTCAATCCAACATTTCATTCCAATATTTCTCACCCAAGTCACCTAACTCTCTTATTTTCCATGTGATTCCATTCCTACCCCTTAAATAATAGCATTTTCCATAGGAAATTCTAACTTTTGTATCTATAGATGCAGTTTACTTCCACACATTATCTCACCCTTCTCCACCCCAATTTAATTGATTAAGAATTTCTTTTTCTTTTCCCCATAAATAATCTCTCTATGTTGTTTCTATTGTTTTAGGTAGTCCCTATCTATATCTAAAAACTTCCCATGTAGGTAATAGTTTCTAATCATTCTATTTCCTTTTCAATTGAATTTTTTATGTATATTAGCATTTTCAAATATTTATTTGATTTTAATTTCATTGTATAATTTATTAATTTATATTTTTTTCAATGAGAAAATATTTATTGCCTCCCATTGTAACCCTTTTTATTATCCATTATTATGCAGAGATAGGTGATCTCATTCCACCCCTTCCATATTTAATTATTAATGATTTCTGTAATATCGTTATTTTTTTAATTATAAGGAATTATCATCCAATTGATACATTGATTATGAAACATTACGTATCAAATATTATTAGAGTTTTAAAATAAACTGTAATATTTCCAAAAAATTTAAAATTTTGGAATGTAAAGAGTGTGATTTTCATATCATTTACATTACTATCTATATATTGACATGTTAATACCACTTTATCACATATGTACATAGGGGTAATCACCATAAAAAATTTGGTTTTGTGTCAACAAGATCATCATTTTGTCTATGAGTAGATCCCCTAATATTGCACACCTAGATATGAACTCATTTGGGATATGGTTTGTATAATTCACACTCTCTTTACAAACCTTAATAAAGGATTTACCTCTAATTAATTTATCCTCCTACCATTAAATAAATTATCTCATTTACAGTATTCTCATGATAACCTAAAATATTTTTTAACAACTTTCAACATTACCTTATATTTATATCTTTGATGATAGTAGTTCCTATTTCAATTAGAATACCACATAATTTTAAATTAATTATGAGATATTATCTATGATAGACACATAATTCCATTGAATGGGGAAATATTTATGTCACATATTTCCATTATATTTTTATTTTTTTATTTGACCAAGATTAAGTACAAAATTCATTAGATAACATTATAAAATAAATTAGTAATTAAAATGTGGACTGAATTAGGCTTAGTCAATGATTGGTTTGGCCTATAATTATATAATCCCTCAATGTATCGATAGGCCTCATGAGATTAAATCACTAAGGTATTGGAATACGACTTACCTGTATATTTATGATGTATTGTAATAAGTCTTTGCTAGTATATTAATGATGTATTACATTATTCAATCCATATATACAAGATAAATAATTATAACAAATATTTTTTAAATTTTTATCATTGATATATTATTCAATTAATTGTTTTTATTATGGAATTTTCTGAATTATTATTTTTATTATGATTATTTATTCCATGTTTGTTTTATGATAGATTTAATTACATAATATTCCTTATTATAAGATCCGGAACTTATCTAAATAAATATCAAGGTCTTTTAAACGAACTATTTTTCCTTATTTTTATTATATTTTGATTCGGTTTTATTTAGGGTGAGATTGAATTTTTGATTTTTTTAGGGGTATTGGGAAGTGCATGGTTGGCGTACAATTTTTCCAAATGGTGCACCATTCCCCAAAAAACCATGAAACCTGATACATATATTCATTTCATATATGGTGTACAATTTCTCAAACCATGCACCCTATTTGGAGTAACCATGACCCCCACCCCCCCAATAAGTGGATCACAGTGTACATGCATGGTTTGGACAACATTGTTCCCCTTCCTAGAAAATGGTGTGCGTTAGTTTAATTATTATGAAAATTAGATAATTTTTTTTAAACCCCCATACTCACCCAATATTAACCCAAATTGACTATAACCCATTTGTATAATTTTTTGGAGGTTACGAGATGTATTAAAAGGCATTACATCCTAATATTGTCATGAATAAAATCTAAGATTGAAGATCTACACCTCTCCTGGTAAAAGATTTCATCTGGATTAGTTTCTCATATCTATCCCATCATTCTATCATTATTTTAAGGGATGTTTTAATATATTACTAATGAATCAAAATATAATTTTCCATAGATCAAATCCATATGATCTTTTATCTTGGATTCAGATATAGATATCATTCTACATCATGATTTAGGTTTATCCTTATTAATTGTGGATTTCTATTGTTGAGCCTTCATCATCAATCTCTAGGAAGATAGTTTAAATTAAAAAAACCACATTCAAGATTTATTTATGAGTATGTAATTGTGAAAATTCCACATCCATGATTGGGAAATTGAATTTATGATTGAATAAATTTAATTTAATTAACATGTGATACTAATTTAGGTCAAATTTTGTCAATTAAAATTGGTTCAATATTATTAATTAAATGTTAATTTAATTAATAAAATATTGTAATTTTAAAATCAATGGGATATTGGTATTTTTAATTGGTTAATTAATGTGATTATAATTTAATTAAAAAAGATGATTATGAGAATATTGTTTTTTACTAAATAGTATAATTAGGATTTTATCATATTTCTTTCATGTGATTAATGTGCCGAACCATGGTTGAATTGATAATGGATTTGGTACCCGATGATAATAATTTTTTAAATAAATCATAATGATGTGTAACCTTAATGGTTATGAAATCTTAATATGGATGATATTGTGATTCATGTTGTTTTTTTATATACATTTGTGGGACATTGAATGATTCTTTAGAAACCAATTTTTGATTGACTGATATAAATATGATGGATATGGACTAATACTTCAAAATTAAAAAGTGATTATCAAGGTGGGTGATACAAACTAATTCAAAAAACCCCACATGGTACTAGAGATGGAATTCTAGGACCAATATACCAGTATTAGACAGTGGTTAAAATTGGGTGTAATGTTAAATTAAATTAAATGATAATTGATAACCATGATATTGTGATATGTGAAATCCTTTGGGGATGGTTTAGACTCCATCACCGGCCAAAGAATGAATTTATAGTATGGTTGTCATTGTGACCCCAAGGAAATTATGTGCTCAGTTAAAGAAAAATTGATAATGTGATAACTATTTAATTATATATTTTTCATTATTTGTTATACAAATTAAAACAACACAAGAACCTCAGGCCTATTATTGAGGATTCAACAATTGAATCGAAGAGACCCACAATAAAATCTGGGTGGAAGCATATTTCTAGGTTATTGTAGCAGTACTATAGTGGGAAATGTAATAGTACTCTATCTGGCACTATTCAGTAATGTAGAAATCAAGACTATTCATCAATCTATGACTTTGGGCTTCTATTTTGGGTTTTAGGTCCTACATGGATTCGAGGCCACCCAAGTCCTTTAGGACATTCATGGCCCGTGGGCCATTCAAGGCTTTTGGTCCACATATTTCCTTTGGGGCAGTTTTCTCTCAAGGCCTTCGGGCCACCTTAAGACCATCAGTCCACCCTAAGGCCTGCAATATACATGAATATGAAGAAGTACTAGTCATACTACAAGGAACAAGGCTCAAGAAGAGGATCAGAGCATACACATTCACCAGAGCAGAACTTCTCGAAATTGGAAAAATGAGAGGTTATGACATTGCCTTCCGTACTAGGCTTGTGCAGGTCGGCACCTGACAGCTAGCTGACCAGTCTTTCGAAGGGGGATTACTGATATCATGACATGTTCTAGGGAATATATGTTCCATGTTCTCTTGTCTGGGTGTCTTCCATTAAGAACTACGAGTCATGGAATTGCCTCTAAGAATTCGGCCCTTGTAAGGGTTCCACCAAACCCCTTGAAAGGTAGATTATCAAAAATAATAATAAAAGGCCATCAGTACATTCAGTCAGTCTATATAAACTTTTATTTGAATGGATTTGTTTTATATATTGTTGTTAGTTGCCAACTATTTTTACACACACCTTACTTGGCATGCCTGACTGGTACCTAAATAAACTATATGGTTGCAGGATATGATAAGAGAATGATCCCTATATTAAATGTCTATGTCGGGATGGATAATGGATGAGGGAACCATATATTTTGGTGTGAACCACTAGGGAGTGTCAGTGTTCCTTTATTTTGTTTTTTAATTTAACACATGGTAGGAATATGGCATGACATATCATATTTTTGGTTTGGATATTTTATTTTTGTTTTAGTCATTATAAGATACTAGTTTGTCTTGTTATATGTTAAATGTTTGGCCAAATTTATTTAATTGTACTATTTTTATTTTTTCTTAATGAAGTTATAGTCTCCATATGATCAATATTAGACCATCACTTCTTGTCGAAATCCTATTTTTTATGGGGAGTGGTGCCTGAGGTCATATGGAAAAGTAGATTTGGGAACTGACATGTTACACTTGGGTTGGTATGTAACAAAGGGGTACCATTAGAATTTTCTTTTATTTTGCTTTGTTTTACTATTTGGTAAAAAAATAAGATGGAAAAGTATTAGTTAGTCCATGGGTAAGAGAGCATTTATGGGAGTGGATAACCCATGTACAATTCTAAAACTCAAGTACCCCGGGTTGGATTGTTGGTATTGGTGTGTTATGTTACAATTGGGTTCTATTTCACATCAAGTGATGCACTTGTTATGTGATGTGATTATTGTATATAATATATTCTAGTATTTGACTCATGGCTTGGTATGGAATGATAGTTGAGTATTCATGCATCATTCTAGGATCTCAGGATTATTATGTGATATGTATCATTTTAGGATTGCATGGGAGAAAAACTTTTTTTGTTATGTTGTAGTTTTTGGAATGATTTATCTTTCTTGTGTAATCGAATTGGATATGTTAATAATATTAGTTTAATATTTATAAGGTTTTAAAATTTAAAAAATAGTTTTCTAGTGAAAAACATGAAATATGACAATGTCTTTACCCTTTTATAACCTAGACATAGATGAGGGATGGTTATGGGTAGTGATAGTGCCTCCGTTTTTACCTTGTAGTGGGGATGGGGGAATGACTTGTTATACTTTATTTTGAATCCCTACTATGTAAATGTGTTAATTTTCTGTTATGTGTCCAAAGAATTTTGTTTTTCATTCTACTAATATTACTCCCCAAAGAATCTTGTAGAGAGGACAACATCAGGTAACAGATGGAACTGATCCACTGTTTGTGGAACTTGAGGGACATATAGTGCTAGGTGAGGAATTTAGAGATAATTTTAGTGTGAACATTTATCACTTAATGTAATTTATGTAACGAGACTTAGGTCAGGTTGTGAAGAGTATTTTTGGATCTGATCGAGGAGTTTCGGTGGCAACCCCCTACAACTTTCACTGGATAGGGTGGACCTAAGGCATCTTAGTTCTAGATTGAGTTAATAAAGACTATTCTTGACCAAATATACATTCTTAATAATTATAGAGTCATGATGTAAACATATATATTATGTGGTCATGATAATTTTTGGTCTTATACCTAGTCTTGGGATGGATGATCTGATAATATGTAGTGGATGTACTTTCAAGAGAAGTTCATGGAGAACTTTTACCGTTATATTCTTAGGATAAAGAGAGTAGCTGAGTTAATGTGGTTGAATTAGGGTAAAAAGCCCACAATAGACATTGTTGGATGATTTACTATACTCAAACTATTTATTGCAGCTTTTTAAGTAGATGAGGGTACTCTGGAAAAGAAGTTTTAGGATGTGCTCAAATGTGAAATTATGTCCCATGTTAATATCTTCTGGATGGACGAATTATTCAAAAGTGGTGAATGAGGTTCTCATTTCTAAGGAGAACATGAAGTAGGAATCTAGTGGAGGATAGGTTTCTTCATATAGATTTCATGGATTTACGTCTTTTGAGATCAAGAAGTGTCATTATGAGAATTTTGACCAAAGATGTCGAAAGTAGATTATTCCTTTGATGGATCCGTTATATAAGAGCATACATGAGTGGCATATCACTAATGTGGTAGGATCAGAAAATTTAGTAGGAAATACCATTAACCACCAGTAGAGTGATGATTTTGTGGGAGGATGGTACATCTATAGAGGTTCTGCTGCAACCCAAGGTAGATTCATTATGATGGTGCTGTTAGACAGAACCAGATTACAGGATGAGAAACTTCTACATCATACCATTATAGATGTTGGGGTTCTATTGGCCATGGTGATCGAGTTAGTATACACTATAAATATTCAATGAACATACATATCTATATATTAGAGTAGATCAAGGTATTCTGACTGCATCATAGGGAAGAGGGGCATGATTGTTGAATGCTGTTCAACTTACACATGTGGGCAGTGAGGCTGGACTGTCGATAAATAGAGGTACTATTCATGTAGCTTCAATGTCATTTAGTGACTTATGTGATGCTACTGCATCTCATTGTTTTATATCTAAACAAAATTTTAATGGTTTAATCATGGATATGGAGTTCATAAGTTGGGTTTTTATGATAGATAAAAAAATTTACTATGGGAGATGGTAATATATTTATGGAAATGGTGTTCTCTCGAGCTTGGAAAGTATCATTTTCTTTGGAATCTCATAATTCTTGATATTTATGTCTTTAAAATAATTATGGGAACATAAAATAGTAACATATAGAGCCCACAATTATTTTTACCAAAAGAGATTGGATTTCATGTCTCTCGAGTGTGAGAATTATATTCACCATGGAGATTGGGATACCAAGATGAGTCGTTTTGTACCAATTCATTAGAAACTTGGTGAGCATAGCACCTATGATTCATGTATGTTGTTCGATGATAGAGGTGTATGGAAGTATTTCATTCCACCTATAGTAGATAGCTTTTTTTTTATTTTTTCAGATGACTTCTTAGGCCTTCCACCAATTAATGGTGTGGAATTTACTTTTGAACTCATTTTTGGGGATGAGATACATTATACTCCACCATGTAGAATGACACATGTAGAGCCTATAGTTCATAATAATAAACTATGATAGTTTATGGATATGTTTTTTATCCTACTAAGTATGTATCCTTAGTGTCATAAATCCTTTTTTGTTAAGAATAATGACAGAACATTTCACTTATGTGTTGATTACTGGAAGGTGAACATGATGAAAGTGAAGAATTATTATCTAATTCATCATTTAAAGAATATTTGGGGCTATTTGGGGGATTATTGTGTTTTTATCAATATTGAATTGAGATTAGGGTATCATCATCTCATATTTTTACCTTTTGATATACCAAGGTCTAATTTTAGGAAAAAGTGTGGCCTATATATGTTGTTTGTAAAGATATTTGGTTTGATGAATGCTCCGACAATGTTTATATACAATATGAACAAAACATTCCACCCATATGTAGATTTTTTTCGGTTGTATTTGTGGGTGACATTACAGTGTCCTCCTAGACTCATGATATTCATTCTCAACATCTTTCAATCATTCTATGTACACTGAGAGAAAAAAAACTATATGCCAAGATATCTAAATGTTAGTTATGGACATATTAGTTACATTTCATTGGTTAAATCATCACAAAGGAATTTGTGTCAGTGGTCTAAGAAAATGTTTAGGTATTAGTTTCTTAGGGGATCCCAATATTGTTTTTGATATCCTTTGTTTTATAGTATTAGTGGGATATTATAATAGGATCATCCAAGAATTTTCCCATTGGGAAGAAAATATTTTATGCCTTAACGAGAAATGGATAATGTTGTAATGATCATGAACACGTGAGAATAATTTCTGGGTGTTGAAGAAGAACTTGAAAGTAACACAATTTTGATCTTATAAGAACCATGTGAAGAGTATATGATGTTTTTTATGATACTATTATGAGTATTTGAGTACTATTGATGTATAGGGATTGATTTTTGGTGTATGGGTCTCGTTAGTTATGGCCTCATGGGAAGAATTACCATATGAATATTCTTGAGTTAGTAGTAGTCATTTATTCCTTGTACTGTTGGAAGAATTTTCTATTGAGATAAAAGTTTAATATGTATACTAATCTCTATATCTTAAGGTATATATTTTCATAGTGAGATTTAAATCTCTTGTATTGGAGGTGATATTTGTATATTAATTCATTTTATATTAATCTTTCATATATTCCTTGATTGGGAAATAGTGTGGTGAATTTATAATGTAAAATAATCATACTCATGCAGTTCTGGAGTCTAATGTTGAGTGTAATACAATTCCTTTACTAGATGTGATGCTTTTTTTATTTTAGAAATTCAATGAGTAGTTGACTTTCATATCAATTTTAGTGGATTTTATATTTTTGAGTTATATTAGAGAAAGGAAGTATCTGGATCCAAGGTGATGGTATTTGAGGGATATCTATAATGGTGGGGAGACAAAATCAGAATAGACCTTTGAAGATGATGAGATCATCAATTTACAGAATCATGTTGTCATAACTATGAGAATATTGGAGGTGATGATGCATGATTTTCATTACTTAAAGAGGGAGGTGTATCTAGGCTTTACCACAATGTATTATAAACTACGTTAGTAGTATTTGAGTCTATGAATGAAGAAGGAAATTTTAGGTCTTTTGAAAAGATTATGCATTGGTCAATACGTGAAGGCTGAGCATCGACGTCCTGGTAGTTTACCATAGCCATTTTCCATTTCAAAACGGATGTGGGATAATGTTACCATGGAATTTGGGGTTGGTCACTTGGGGTCACCATTTATGTATGACACTATTTGGGATGTTGCAGACTAACTGATGGGAATAACACATTTATATCCTATACTAGAGACTTTTTAGTGGATACATTGGAGGAATTGTACATTTTGGAGATAATACATCTACATAGGGTTCCAGAGATCATTGATTCTGAACAAGACATTAATTTTTCATTGTTCTGATAACTGAGATTTAAATTTTCTCTTAGTACACATGTTTTACTATATGTATATTTCCACCCACATACTAATGGTATGTTGTAACACACTATACAGGTCCTTGAGGATATGATTCAGTCATTGTTTCTAGACTTTGGTGGGTGTTTGTAGAAACACCAATCATTTTTGGAGTTTTCCCATAATAATAGTTATCATTAATCTATTCAGATGTTTCTATTTGAGGCACATGGTGGAAGGCCTTTTAGTTCACTATTAGTTTAGATAATGGTAGGTGATTCAGATTTTTTGGGACTGATTTGCATGCATGATATGTAAGATATGGTTCATTTAATTTGGAAGCATATGTATATATATTATAGTAGGAAGATGTTATATGTGGATAGATGATGAATACCACTTGATTTTTAAGTGGTTTATCATGTGTTCCATCAGCTATTTTCTAGATTGGGTAACTATATAATTCAGTGATAGTGAAGGTTAGTGCCTTGGTTTGTTGGACCATTTGAATTTATTTAGAGAATAAGGTATGTGGAATACTAATTGTCTCTAAAATAGATATAATGTTCTATTCTCATTATTTTCACATGTCACAACATCGGATTTATTACCCTGACCCTTCTCATGTGACTGATTTGGATGATGTTGAGGTTGAGACCAATGAATCCTTTTAGGAGCATTTGATACATTCGTTGGATCATATGAATAAATTTTGGGGAATATAAGTGTTTTTAGATTGTGAGTTCTATATTATATAAATATTGGAATTTTTATAAAGAAACATAAGAGAGATAAGTGGATATGTGGGCTAAGTGGACCTTTATTTTTTGCCTTATAATCTCAATGATGCTTGGGAATACAACTTGAAGATATGTTTTTATAAGGTTGGGAGATTATAAGACCTAAATATTTTATGGATATATATCGAGATCCTTTATAGGAAAAACATTTACTTATTTTGAGTATATATTTTTTACATTTTATATTGTGTATTTTTTGGTTGAGATTTTGATGTTTTTGGCGATGTTTAGGGATGTTCATAGTTGGCACACATTTTTGGGAAATCATACACCCTGCCCCAGTAAACCATGAAACCCTAGGAAGAGAGGCATGTATGGATAAGGCATAGTTTGTCAAACCCTTCACCCTCTTATGGATAACCAAGAACCCCTATAATAGACATATTATTTTAGAACATGGTTTGGAAAACCATTAACCCATAAGAAAAAATTGTGCACACTCTACTAATTATTCTTAATGTTAGATTAAAAATTCATGAACCCCCTAGAGATCACCCAAATTTATCCCAACTCCACCCTAACCCATTTTCTATATTAGAAATGGATTTAGATATTGGTTTTTATGAATCTAATGCATTTGATATGGGATATATGTTTCAGATCTAGATCAAATTATATGTCATGATCTAGGTTGTTCTACTACAATTTTTTTTTCTCATGGAGAGTGTTCATCATAAATCTCGAGGAAGGTGGTCTAAAATAAAAATCACATAGTCCTGATTTAATTATATATATGTAATTGTGGAATATACTCTTCCGTTGATGTGAAATTTTAATGATGATTGAATTGAGTTAATTTAATTTACATTTGATAAGGATTTCATTTAAATTAGAATATTTTAAATTTTGGGATTTAGATTAATTTATTGATCAATTATTTAATGGAATAATATGATTGTTAAATCAATGGGATGTTGGGATTGTGTAGTTCTTCAATAAATTTGAATATAAATTAATTGAAAATTAGTATAAGAAGCTTTTTGGCTTAACCTAAATGGTTTAATGGTGAATTATTTATATTGTTTTCTATGTGATAAAATTCATGATCCAAGATTAAATTGATAATTCATTTGGTAACTCATGATGAGAATTTTTTAAAATACGGTTTATGATTCTTGACATTTATACATATTATATATTCATTTTTTTGATATTGTGATACATGTGATTTTGTTATATATATGTGTGGGTCATGGACTGAAGAATTAAAATACCATATGTGATGGATTGATATATTTGTGTAGGATATGGACTAATGATTAAAAATACAATAGTGATAAATGTGTTGTGGGACACAAATTGATGCTTCAAATACCCATGAGGTATTAGAAACGATGTTCTAGGCCCAAAATTTTAGCATCATAATATGGTTACAATTTCAAATAATGTGAATTGAGATTAAAATATTCTCGATAACCATGCTATTGGAATATGTGATATCCCTTGGGGATGGTTCAGACACTGCCATGGGATGAAGATTGAATTGAGTTTACGAGTCTCATTATGAACCCAAATAAATTATGTGGCTATTTAAATAATAAATTATATCACGATAAATATTTACCTAAGCATTGAACAATATTCGTTATACAACATCATACTCTATTACATGAATGGGTATTGTTTTATATGTTGTTTGTGATAAAAAAAATTAGTTGTACTCACTCCCTACTCGAGTTTCCTAGCTAGTACTCGAAAAGACTACATTGTTGCATCATTGGTAAAGGGGAATAATACAATGTCAGATTTATGATTCTGGGTGGATAATCGATAATAGAACAAGAAGTTGTGTTTGGACTATCTTCAGTTATTTATTGTGCCTTTATTTTGGTTATTCATTAGAAACTCAGCATGTATACGGAATTAAATGCCACCTATTCTATTTAAATATTGTATTCTATTATTTTCATCATGTGATACTAGTTTGTCTTATTATTGGTTATATCATTTGGTTATTATTATTTATTTATTCTATTGTGATATTTTGATAAAGAGGATATAGTATCCCCATGATCAATATTAGACCCTCACTAATAGTTAGTATCCTTTAGCATATGGGGTGGCTCTCTTGAAGTCAAGATACCAACCAGCTCAAAAAAAAACATTTTGTCGAACTCGGGTTAGGAGGTCACACATACTGAATTTCTAATCTCACCCAGATGTTTATCCCTTCCTACAAAACCTAAAATATATCTATGTGTAATTTTCAAGGTTTTTTCAAAATGGATAATATTTTTATCATAATATTTTTATATTTTATTTTATATTTTCAATAGAATTTGAAAACCGTGTATGTATGTAATCATCTAGGACCACTGAAATGTGAGATAATTTTGGAGATCTTGTATAATATGTCGATATTGTTGTATTGCTACTAACTCTTGGTTTCAGGAGACTTGGTTTTTACATTTGGAATCATAGAATATTTTGTAAAAACCATGGGGACTAGATTTAGATGAATCTAGTAATATTTAATAAATATTATGGAGGATGCTTTATAATTTTAATAGAATTTTCAAGAAAAACTAATAGGAATTTTATTTTTATACTTAAATAACAGGAGATAATTACATGTATTACATTGTTTATACATGGTGAATAATAGAAGGAAATGAAATTATATCAACACTCATAGTAATTGTAGGGATATACCATATATAAAATTCAATTAGGCTAGATTTAGGGATGATCACATCAATACCATATTAATTTAGTTGACCTAGGTTATGAAAAATAACCTCACCCATATAGATTAACCTACTAATCCATAATGTAGTGTTAATATGTTGGTTCACATTATGTGATAATAACCTTTATCATTAAATGAAACTATTAACCCATTGGAATTTAACTAAATGATCAAGAAATAAAAAAATATATTTCTCATTTTGGGACGTCCGTAAAATAAAAAATTCAACATAGAGGTATATCTTTTGAAGGTAGATACACATCAATGGGGGCACCAATTCAGAACACTACAGAGGTAGTAGATACAGGTTTCATGGAATGTGGAAATTTTAAGGAGGTATTATATATAAGTCAATTTACAATTGGGGAAAGGGACGAAATAGAATATAAATATATCAATTGTATACTAAAATAAGAGATAAATTTTTGAGTATAAGGATAACTTTACATGGTCAGAAAAATATTCACCAAACTATCTGCCTTAAACAAAAATGATTTTCTTATTTATTTTATGGTTTAATGTTCTCCTTCAAACTATTTTAATATCATAAATATTTTAATAATATTGAAATATAATATTTAGTTCCATTAATAGAAAAATATGTTCTCTTAGAATTATAACATCAAAGGAAATCTTTAAAATATGTGTTCAGTTGAGTATCATGAAAATAAATGTGTGGAAATGGGGAAGAATGGAAGGGTGGAATTAACCACATTTAATAACTATAAAAATAAATACTCTAGGACATGTGTGGAGGGAAATGGATTTTATTTTAATAATAATGAAAAAGGACACCTAGTTAATTAATTCAATGAAAATTCCATGAATGATGATATATAATGCATTAACTATAAGGAAATTCCACACTATTTTATCAAATTCCCAAAACATGATTTTTCATTACCTCAAAAATTCAAATAGATTTATTTTAGGCCTTTTCAATAACTACTGGAGTTTTTTAAGTTCCAAATGATGTGAAAGTATGTATACTAATTAAAAACATGAATGTCAATGAATATTTATTGGATTATGGATCTACAGATTTATTTTTATCACAAATTTTTATTAATAGCATCAAATCATCCCCTAATACTCTGAGAATTGAATTATTTACCAAGATATCTAATTGAAATAATACTACAATAGTGATTTACCATGAACTCTTTGTAAGGATACATAGAAAATCCATTTTGAAAAAACACTATTTTTATATCGATGATTGATTTTTTTATAATTTTTTGTATGGTTGGTTTGTTAATTTATAAGAAAATAATTTATTTCTAATATAATGAGATTAATATTTTGGATAGGGGTATAAAATCCACTATTTTAATGTCAGAGACTTCATCTCTCGAGTCTTTTATAGACCCACCTCATTTAGCTCAAAATAATGAAATTATATGATAATTGGTGGTGAAAACCTTATTTATGTATTGGAAAAAAATCGTAAGGATAGAGGGTGAACCCATTGTAAAAAAATAATCTATTGAATTTCTAGAGTAATTACTTATTCATTCACCTTTTTCTGACATTGAGTTTTCTATTTATATCATTCATTGTAAATGGACAATTTATAAACATCCCTATAATGTTGAACAAGTGAAGTTGATCTAGAGGAAGAAACAACAACATGAGTTTTGTGATAAAGGATTTATACACCCTAGTGTGTTCACTATCGGGAGCCCCTATTTTATTCTAGAAAAATAAGAATGGGACAATGAGGTTATGCATTGATTTATGATAGAATAGTTCTATTACTATAAGTATTAAGTGTCATTTTCTACTAATTAATGACTTATTTTATCAACATCAAGGATATCATTATTTCTCAAGGTTCGAACTTTTCTAAATTTATTATTCTTTAAGGGTTGAGTAGGATGATATATTAAAGAGGAAATTTCATTAACAGTTTTAACACTATGATATTATGGTAATGCTTTTCAGATTGACTAATGAACATTATATTTAAATTGATATTATCAATAGAGTATTTATGGATTATCAGAGTAACTTCTTAGTTGTATTAATTAATTATGAGATGATATAACCTAAAATATATAATTATTAGAAGAACCATTTAATAATAATTATTAAGACCCTCATAGAAAATGAATTATATCAGAAATTTAGTTTTTGTGGATTATAGGACTATCAAGTTTCTTTTCATTCCCATATTGTATCTATGGATATAAAATATGTTGATATTTCAAATAAAAAGGTCGTAAAATAATGTCATACACTAGATGATATAAATAATATATATACATTCCATACTATAACAGGTCACTATCGGTTGTTTCTGAAAAAATTTATCTAATTTGAAACAAGAAAACAATATTTTTTTCACATAGATATTAATTATTATTATATAAATATTCATTACACAATATTATGATACATTTCAAAACAAAATTGGTTTATTTTTTGGGATACTAGATACAAAATTATTTTATTTCATGGAATATATTCAAACTCTCCCTTAATTTTCTTCTAGTATAATACTCTTCATATACATAGCTGACATAGTATGAATCTTTAAATATTGGGGAAAGGAAACAAAATAAATAGTGATATTAGATGATTAGTAAGTGTAAATGTGAGATATATACTTCAATGATCATAATTGATCATAATATAATAACAAGTGTATGATAAAATGATTATACGATATAATAATAATTCCTAATAAGTTAAAATTCATTAATCATAAAAATATAAATAAGGATTTTTCTTTACAATAAAAGTCATAATTGTATGGAATTTTCCATAATCAATCATAATCCCTCAGAACAAATCATATGAATAAGACATGGTTTGTGGTTTAAACAAAATCCTAGAGAATAATTTTCATAATTGACATTAATTGACATCCAATCATAGTTTATTGTGTTCACTCTCCATTCTAGCATAAACATAGTTAAGGTTCACTCCCATGAATATCATAATGAATAGAGTAACATATTAAACCTGGTTTAATCCCCATTTATGATTTTATTATCAAATAAAATATCCATTTTACCCAATATATTAGAAGAATATATAACTCTGGGCCCACTAGTTACATAATCATAATATAATCATATGTGCACCTCATGATCCTAAATCATTCATGAAATCACAATACCATAACCTATAGAAATGAAATAGGTTTCCTAAAAATTTTGACATAGAATAACCCATGAAAAATAAATTGGGTTAGTTATCATCTCCTAATATTAATAATAAACAATTAAATGAAATAATAAAGACGGTATCATTAGACATCATACATAATAAATAATAATAAACAACAAATTATGTTATCATAATTGAAATTTTCATTTTAGTAGATCTTAAAATAATTCTATAAGAAAATACCATTTTTATTTTGGAACCAATTATTGAAAATCCTAATATATACAAACAATATTAAAGAAAATATTTTCATTGAAAAAACCCGTGAATAATTGAGAAATATATTTTAAATCCGTTAGTGGTCAAGAAGGTGGTAAATTGCATTCAAGTCATAAACATTAAAAACAATGATTCTATTTACAACATTGGTAAAAAGTAACATGTTCATAAAATTATAAAAACATTATTATTAACCATATTTAAAAAATTTAAACATGGGTAAAAATGAATACAAACCATCATTGAATAATTTTAAAAAATAAATATTCTTTAAAAACATGAATATGGAAGAGAATGTTTTTCGGACTGAATGTGGAAAAATAACATATAATAATCTTAAAATTATTTTCTAGAATATGTATAGTAACAAAGAGAAGAAATTGGTACGAAAACAATAATGTTCCATTGTAATACCTTGATCATGGAATTTATTTTATTTTACTTTTGTATTTTCATTAGATCATTTAGTTGATGGATGAGGCACGTTCTTGGATTGAATGGTTGAGTTTACTATTTCTGGGTGGATTTTTTGAAATGTGAACAGTTTGAGTGAAAGTTTGGAAGATAACCATGATTCCTTTTAGGGAATATGGTGTTTTCAATTATTTTTATTATTTTATGGTATGATTAGAATTGTTTGAGTATAACTAGGATTAAACTATGAAAATTATTAGAGAATATTTGTGTCTTCAGGGTTGGTGTTTGGGTTATAATGCATGGATTATCATGATTAGAGGAAACTGGGCCGAATGTGTGACGGGTGGTTCTACAATTAGATAGATCTGAAGAAAATATTTTGAAAATTGTTTCTCAATCCTTGTGAACAAACCATTTTTTGTTGCCCTTTCTCTAGATTAGGGTGTACATGGTTGGAGAATTTTATTTAAAACTGTTTAGCCTAATCGTGTGAGTTTCCTAAATATAATAAAAGAAGAAATTTCATTATTTCATTATTATTTTATGACCTTATTTCTTGTTTTAGTCCACCATGTCTTTTTTTTGGAACATGATGAGGCTACCCAAATCCCTTCCCTTGGTTCCTCACCCATTTTTGTTTCTTCTACTTTAGTTGTATGGTGTGTTCTTGTGATTACTATACATTTTTTTCTTCTTCCTCTTCTCCTCCGTTGGTTAATAGGTTTTACCCTATAGGATTTTCCACTTGGTTAAACCCAAAGGGTTAGTATTTGAGTGTTCCTTGATTTATTTAATATTAGTTTGTGTATACTATTGTTCAAGTTCCATTATTACATATCTCAATGTTTTTTTTCATTCACCTATTGTGGTGGTATGTGTTTTCGTCCATATACATTTCATCACATTCTAATTAATGCTTTTGAATTATAATATAATTTATTAATATGCTTTGTATGCTAGGGATGTGCTCTCTTAGTTTGGTATGGTGTTTTCATATTGGAATAAATAGGGGGAAATGGTTTTCTAAGGGATACTTTCATTATGAATATATATATATATATATATATATATATATATTTATTTATTAACTTAATGTTTTTGATAAAATTTAAATTGGTAAATTAATATGAATTTATGTGATTTTCATGGTGTTTATCCATTATTTAGAATTGGTTACATGAATTGGTTATGAATTGGGTGTTGAAAATGGGAATTGATAACATTTATCATTTGACACTTTAGTGTGTCTCGTTGTGCCTGGTCATAATGTAAGTGGTGTTCATTTAAAAATAGTTTTTATGTGATTTAATAGATACTTAAAAAGATTAATTTGATGTTGGAACAAATATATGTTCATGGGGGTGAACAGATGGTGCATAAAGTGTTAAAATGGCCCAAGGAATAATTATTTCCTTAAACCGTAGTTTTTCAATGGAATATTCTCCCTCGCCTCTTTATTTTCTCATTTCCCACATTATTATCTCCAATTGTTCTTTCAAAATAATATTGTTTTCAAAATATTTCCTTAAATTCTAAGTGGATACTTGGTTCTTTCATCGAATATAATGGGGGTTTCAAATGTGTTATTAAAGGATTTTATTCATGGAACATTGAGGTGTGTTTAAGAAACTAAATGGTGTAATGTCCCATTTTGTACATTTCATGATTTATTATGTTTTCACCTTGGGTTGGAAACATTTTTTTGAAAAATGGATTTGGATTTGAAATTCTAAAAACCCAATTGGTGATTTGAGTTGTCTTGGAAGAGATGTTTTTATGTGAAAATCTGAAAATTCCCAATTTGTATTTTATAATTTAATGTTAATAGTTTTTAAAGTAGATGTGATTTGCATCCCCGATTTGCACTTGTGTGTGAATTTATGTGAGACAGGAACATCTATGGTGGATTAAATGAGGTGAGGCTCATCACATAGATGGGTTTAGTGATTGGGATAGGAAAAAGTGATGGATATGGTGTTTATATTGAGCCATTCATTTATGGACAACCCCATTCACCATGTATTACTATCATGGGATTTCTGGGTTTCATCTATTGTCTTGAGTGATGGTTACTTCACAACCCAAATTAGACAAGTTTGTATCCCTCGGAATGATGAGTCCAGGTAAGACGGAAAACTCGAGTGGACAATTTTGAATGTCCTATTGGTTATTGACTATGATGTTACATTATACACTAACAAGTGAGTCTGATATGACTATGTCGACACGTTTTTTATAGAGATGTTTTGGAAATTCCCCTGATTTTTTATCTCTGTGCTCGATTTACATTTTGTTCCCTTGTTTTCTTGATCTATTTGTATCATTTACTTGTAATGGAATGGTTCTTATTATTTTTAACATAGAATATTTGTTTCTTTGTTTGTTTTTTCTTTGGGTTTTGGATTTGTAGGATGTGTTTTTAAGTGAAAAACTATTCTAAAAATGTAATCTTTGTGTGTGTTTTTTTAGAAAGGGAACTCTTCGAAGGATGTATTTGGTTATTTAAAATGATTAAGACCTATTTTTTTATATATTTCATCTGAGGGTATTTAGGTTATTTCTGGAAAGGAAATGCATGGAATCAACGGTGATTACCTACTGAGAGTTTTATGTGCACTCCCTACTTGTTCCACATGGAATAATTATACCAAAACTGTTTTGCAAGTTCAGGTTTCTAGTTTGAGTTTACTTTTGGATTAGGATGGTCTTGTTTGTGGTGGTCACTAAGAGGTCACAAAGATATCATGTTTTCTTTTTTCTATTTTGTTTTGTATTATTTTATTCTTTATTAATCATTTTTTGTATTTTGATAGGTTTTTATTTTTTTGAATTTCACCTATAGGTAATGTTTCATGATCAATTTGGTTATTTATTCCAAGTTTTTTGGGAGTAAAACATTTACATTTGTATTATATTTGATGTATGGTGCTAGTCAGCATCATTGGTGGATAAATAATGCCTCTCAATCCTTATCCCAGGTGAGCTCAGGTCTTAGGCTGGATAGAACATAAGAATAGTAAAAGAAAAAATGCTATCATGGTAGGGCCTTGTAATTTTTCGTGTAAGGTAGTTAGATAATAAGACTATCGGGGCTTGGGATGTATGTATGGGAATGAAACCATGAACCCTTAATTTTCCCAATCCTCGAGTTTCTAGGGGTAGTTCAGGATTTCAGTCTTTTTTTATTCTATTTTCATAGGTGGGGAGTGACAATGGAGGAGGACCAATGTACTGTAGTGATCAAACATAGATTAGTGAACCATGTTGATTCCTAGTTTATGGTTCAAGTTCTTGTTAGTGGTTGGTGATTTTTTGGGGCAAGACCCACTGACCATGTCTCCAGGTTATTCAAGAAAAGTAGTTTTTAATCTTAGGATTTTGGTGGGAGTTATGTTTTGTTTTGGTTTCAGTGGCTATGAGTGGACTTTCAAAATGAAAATGTGTTTGAAAAAAATTGCAAAAAAGATTTTGAGAATGTGTTATTTCGTAATGAAATAATTTTATGTTTGAGTTGTATTGGAAAATGGATTCTTGGTATTTGTAAAATGTCCTTAGAAGATGGTGGTTTTGGAAACCATAGGGAGATGGTGGTTTTAAAAAGAAGATTTTTTGTATATTTGTGATATTTTGATAATGTCACAATTTTTTTGGCCCATGATGATATTTTTATTGATTATTGTTTGATGTTTACTTTTGATCTATGTTTTAATATTGTTAAAAATATTCCACTCAAAAATATTCCCTAATTTTCTAGTAAGTTTTGTTCAGTAGTTGGATTTTCCGAGAATCATTGTGGAGTCGAAGAGTCCTAACCTTTCAAGGATTTCTACATAATCTATGATGATCAATGTAAAATGGTGGTAGTGGATTTGATTCAGTATGTTGAGAGTGTCTTTATATTTTTGTGAACTCCTAATTTTGTTTGAGTCTGTACTATTATTAGCTCATTTGAAGGTCTATTTTTGGATCCGTGGAAAGTGAATTTTCCATCATTATTACATGTTGGAATGACATGAGAGTTGATTAAGACAAATTTAATTTAATTTTTTATAATATCTGAGGTCAAGGAGAAGAATGTGGAGGATTTTTTTAATGTTAAATAAGGTTAGAAAACAGTAAAGTCATATGTTGATCATTTCAAGGAGCTTTTTTCTTTCAATTCATATATAAATTTGGAAGAATTGCTAAAAACTCCTCTATTTCTATGGGGTTTTCATATGAAGGTTAAATATAGAGTTATCATATCCATAAACATTTAGTTTGGTGTATTGGATGATTATTCATTCTTATCAATCTCAGTTACTAGAGTGCATTCAGTGGCGATTGATGAACTAGTCATTATGAGTTCCTAAAAATGATCTCCATCTTGAGACAGATGTGTTCCAGTGGAGCCTATTTTAGAGAACCCTCTTTCCATAGTTCAAGATCCTTATACATTAGACTGTTCACTTGTGTTATTGGAGTGTATTCATTTTAGGCATTTGAAATTTTGTTATTGAAATCCTTGGAAGAATTGCTGCCGATGTGGCTACATGGTTCATTTTTTGATGTTCTATATTAAATTTTTCTCAAAGTGGAATCCTTGATCAAATGGTTTAATCTATAGACTGTGGGGTAGAATTTGGTTCAAGACATCATTTTTCTATGCAAGGCCCTAGAGTGAATCATATCACATAGTTAAAAATCCACAGGGTTGTGGAAAACCTCTATGAGTTTGGTATACATTGTTGTAGTGGAGACAGATTAAGTATATCTATTATAATTTTCTATTCTGTTATATGTTCACCATTTATGGGGAATATTTTAGTTAAATTTTTCTCAAAGAATTATGGCAGTTATGTCTTATGAACATATGTTTTCAATAGTGGTCCCTCTTGTGTGTTCTTATCCTTTTCATGGAATTTTACTTAATGTTTTGTTGTGATCGATTGTTGGATGAGAATATATTGTAGTCATAATGAATCAAGGTTCTTTTCTCTAATAAGACTATATTATTCCTAAGGATTTCTTTTTTTGGTTGAGTTTTTTTATTTGGGTTGAGTGGTATTTTTTCAATGCCTTCACATTGGGAGTTTTAATATTGGTGGTGTTAGAAATGTTTTTTGAAAGTTTATAACCCTCTTCTTTTCCCCATAGTTATTCTTTTTGATTCTTTTGTAGAGTTGGACGGGTGTTAGCTATGGGGTAAAAGGTCACCCATAGCTTGGTGGATTTATTTGGAATCATTCATTTTTTATCTTGAGTTTTGTTTCATGTATTGTTGTGTAAATTGTTTTGTGTAGAATGGTTTTGTGGTGGGAAGAATTGTTACACCCGAAACATGGAATTTATCTTATGTTATACTTTAGTTTCATATTATATTTTTTTGAGGCTTATGGTAAGTTCTATGCTTGAATTTTTGATTTTTTTTTCTATTTATGAGTGGATTTTTGGAATGTGCATGGTTTGATGGTATGGATTGGAGGTTAATAGTGCGGCCTATTAGGTTAGACGGTGATTTCAATTCATTTTCATCTTTCATGGTTTGAATTTCACTACCTGGGCCTGGATGGGACTAAACTGAGATAATTATAAGAGAACAAATATGTCCTGGGGATGAGAGTTCGGGGCTTGAAGAAAAACATGCGCATGGTGAGAGGAAACAATTCAGTAAGCATGTATGGTGTATCTACAATTTGATAGAGTTGAATCACTTTTTTTTAGAATGGTTTCCCAAATAGTGCAGTCAATCTATGCATGGTTCCCTTTCTCTCTAGTAAGGTGCAGACGATTTGTGTATGATTTTTCAAACCATGCAAACTAACCATGTTTGTTTCCTATATTTCATAAACCCAAAAACTAAATGATTTCCAATTCTTTATTAGAATCACTATTCTTGGTGAAAACTACTTGATTTTTCATTCGTGTTTCAATTGAGTGGAGTAAGACCAAATTATTTGATAACTATATAATAATTTAAATAATTCTATTTATCATAGTTCTATATATAATTTCATTATACAAAGAACTATGATCATCCATAAAATGTACAAATATAAAAATGATTCATGACATTCATGGAGACAGGAGGTCGTATATATGAATGAATTATATTTTCATTTTATTAAAAAAAGGTATGAATGATAAATAATATTTTTTCATTCTAAGCAAAAATAATATCATAAATATAGTATATAAAAATTTTTAATATATTTATATTAATTTTAATAAAATGGTGATGTAAAATAAAAAACACCACATTGTAGAGATGGTATTCCATATATACATAGGTGAAATGATTTTGTTTTCCATATAATGAAAGAAGAGGTTGATAATGGTTTCTCCTATAATGAACCCAACTCCAATAACCCATATATGGTGTATAAATTATTATATTATCACTAGATACAAGGTATTACAATCCAAAAGGTCTAAATAATATATTAATCTTGGTAAACTAGATACATATGTAAATATCAGATTTAAATTTAAAATTTTAAATAAAAGAACTGTTTTCTTTTAGATATCGATTATTACTCATAACATATCCCTCAATATTATACAATAAACACATAATCATATATTGTGGATAATAAAACATAAGAAAGTGGTTATATCAGATTCCCAGTTTGGGTAATCTAATATTAAAAGAGATCATGAATAAATAAGACTAATCATCAGGATAAGGTATATAAATAATTTAGAGTTCCTCTAATCAATAAATGAAGAATAATATGGATGAAACTAATGATACTAAAATAAATAGATATAAATAATCCCATGAGATTGAAACATACCCATTATTATTCATACTAATATAATAATCACATGGACATCAATCACAAATCTCATAATGATGAAATGCATAATACAGGACATGTAAACCTATCAATTCCTTTCATAAGATAGTTTAAATATTTTGGTAGAAACCAAACTAATTGGGCCAACTATTTTATCTCATGATAATGGTCGATGCATCGAGGGGATATCTATAACCTGTCAAAACCCATAAAATAATAAATCCAAGGAATTCGTCATATTAAGTTTTTGATACATAATTAATATAAATATTAATATTAAATAAACTAACATATAAAATGGTAATAATTTCTTCAATCAAATAAATATAATAATAAATAATATTAAATAAAATGAGAAATGATAATGAAATTGTATATACCCATGTAAAGTGATCATAAACCATCCAAATATGTTATAATTATCACATAAATATGACATATCACCTATGTAACATAAGTACAATAATTAGTTGATGCCATCAATAAATAAAAATACTAATAAAATATTATTAAAATCATTCTTAATGAAAATATATTTTCCGATTTGAATATAACCCTACAAAAAGTTTACAAATCAAATAGAAAATAAATTTCTTTTAAAAAATACATTGAAAAAAATATTAAATAATGTTTAAAACACTTAGGGGTCATAATAATAGAAAAATACATTAATTTTGTTTAATTTAAAACAAAGATTCATTTAACATTTTTCGTAAAATAAAAATTGGCCTTATTTTGAAATTTATATTAATATTTATTTCAAAAAAATTCCAAAATCTTAAAAATAGTTATATAATTATTTTAAAAAACATTTAAAATATTTTGAAAAAAGTTGAAAACCTTTTTAGAAATTATGGTTAATGATGATAAAATATTTTGGACCGGAGAGAGAAGTAATGTTAGATTTTCTTAATAAAAATTATCAATCATTTTATGTACCAAATATTAGTAAAATTTTATTATTAACTTAAATGGTTATTTAATGGATATATTATAAGAAAATAAATTTATTTTAATATAGAAATATCGAACAATTCTTTAAAGGGATACTTAAACAAAACATAATCTATAATAATAATGAGATTGTTAAATAACCACTAACCACTTAGGTAGCATATGAATAATAATCCCCATTAAATAAAAATTCAAAAAAATAAAAATTATATACCATTAAGATGACTATATTCATTATATAACATATCAATGGGGCAGTAAATACAACACAAAATGGAAAAAGTTGTGAATATGGAATATGTTTCATTGAATTAAAAGTGAGACGAGGAACCATTACATTAGGGTCTACTTCCATTGTTTTTGTATGAACCTCACACATAATTAATATATTTTCATTATAAATATATTATATAACCAATATAATTCACCTCATTACATATATTCTTTACTTATAGTCTTTTGTCACCCATTTTATCAACTCTGTTAAAGTCTCTATTACAAGAGATAATTTCATAGTTTTTGTATATATTTTAGTTTAATACTTTTGTCCTTTTAAATTAATAATGGATAAATAATCTAGAAAATTTAAACTCTGATATAAAAATTATATATACTCATTTTTTATTTATTTATATTAATCAATTAAATTTATAGATAGAAAATGGATTACACTTTTCATATAGAAGGTAGGTCGTACGTATGCATGATTGTTGTCTCCATTTTTCATGATGGATGGAATTGAAGGAAAATAAATATTAATTAAATATTGAAGAATCATTATTATTTTATATATATCATTAATGTTAATTAAATCCCTCATTATTATCATCCATGTAAAAATGAAATAAAAAACATTTCACATCGCAACATGGAGGCAATAGTCCACACATAAGAATGAATGACGTTTTTATAAATAGATTAGAAGGTAAGAAGTTAGATGTGATAGTATATTTCAAAAATTATATTTATATATAAAATATTACATAAACTCACAATAGTTTACCACAAAACCTTTCATGTGGGGAACAAGTGAAAAATAAATCACATCGCTTTACAAGGCAGTAGTCTGTTGTACACACGAGCGGCATTTTCATATCCCTACTAAATTGAATGTAAGAAGGTATGCGTGATATAATAATTCATTAAGTATATTAATCTTTTAAAAATCATATAAATATATTAAATATTTCATTATATCTATCCTTTAAAAAGGTGATGGAAAATTAATTACTCTGGTTTGCAAGGATGTACTCTATCGTACGCATGATCTACGGTTCGATTTCTAATTTGATGGAAGTGGAGATAGATCTAGGTTATTCCATGGAAATAATGAAATATAATTAAATACTAAATAATTTATTATTAGATTTATATATTTTAATAAGGTTTAATTGAGGTGGACGACGAAATAAAACCAATACACATCTATATGAATTCATCCACTTATTCAAACTGAATCATTATTTTTAAACCTAAAAACGTGATATTAAGGATTGATAATGAAAATAATGAATTTATAATTATGGTATGGAAGTAAGGAAGGGATTTGGACAATGGTTGTGTAACATCCTGACTTAGGTACCACATAATGGCCCCTCGATCCGGTCAGTCACATGACCTCAAGCACGCCTCCCTATACACCAAAGGATGTCGAATATCAATGAGGGTCCAATATCAATCATCAAGAGACTATACCCTCTTTATCAGTTTAATAACAAAGTATAATGAAAATAAACAATAAAAATAGAATTATAATAACCAAATGATATAATTACCATAATAATATCAGTATCACAAGATAACCAACACTAGAAATACCATATCCCTAACTAATGTAGAAAAATAAGTCATTCCAAATACGTTTCAAATATTGAAATTAGTAACCATATGTAAGGAATCTCAAAACCCCCAAGAGGGCACTGACACTATGTATAGTTCCCTCATCCATGCTCCATCCCCAATCATTCATCTAACATATGGCATATACCCTTGACCTAACATGAAACCATGAATGCAATTCAGGTATCGACTAAGAGGCCTGAGTCGGATGTGAGTATAACTCATTATGCTGCCACCAATGGTGTAAAAAATATATTTTTAAAAACTATGTATGTAGTTTTATAAATAGTAAATCTAATAAATAAAGTAAACAATTTACATTTATTCAACTACACTTTATTTAACCTCATAACCCACAGGTTCCCAAGGATACCCATAATCCCAATATATTCTTTCACCTATGACATAGTTTGAAATATCCAAAAGTGATATTATATATACTAAATTAATGGTTATCATTCATCATCTATATTCATATCTGAATTTTATTTTTACCATTCATCATTTCAATTGATATCTAAATGCAATAGTAACTATTCATCAACTCAATTCATCTCTAATTCAATTATTTCCATTCATAATCTAAATTCATATGTGAATTCCATTTTTACCATTAATCATCTAAATACATATCTAAATGTCATTTCCCCATTCATCATCTCAATTTATATCGGAATTCCATTATTACTATTCATCATCTCTATTCTTGCTGTGGGATTTTGATGCAGAAAACTATACCCCACACATGATTATCACAAATTTTACAATATCCCATTATCACATATATCACAATATCACATGTATTACAAATGAGCATTAATTAATTAACCAATTAATGAATCCAATGTAACCATTTGTTATTCACATCATTCCATTAGTTAATTCAATTATTAATTTATCACATCAATCCATTTAATTAATTCAAAAACAATTAATCGCAAAATCACCATTATTTAATTCAAGAGTTATATAATTACATAAAATCCATAATTAATTCATAAATTAACAAATCATATCAATTGCATCAATTAATTAAATAATTTATTAATATAATTTTTCTAATTGCATTACAACAAAAAGCTGATTCAATTATTTAAAAAATAAATTAGTATAATTTCGAAAACCCAATATCCATAAATTAATTAAATAATTAATTATTATAATTAAATTTATTCAATATCACAAATTCCATAATCTATTAATTAATCAATTTATCAAATAAATTAATTTAATTCAAGAAACTCAATTTCTAATCATCCAAAAAATTTCTATAATTAAATACACAAAACTGAAATACAGACATTGGGATTTAAATAATTTACCACCTTCCTCAATAATTCTGATGAACGTTTGCCAATGGAAATCCCCAATTTGAGTGAAACAATAATAAAGAATGAGATATAGATTTGAAACCTAAAATCTAGATTGAATAAATCGAGATCTCTTAAATCGAGATCTAGATCGAACAATACTAGAACTCGGTTCATAAAATATATATATAGATAAAAAAATTAATAATATACCATCAAAGAATGGGAGAATTATGGATAAGAGATGGGGAATCCATTGGGATGAGATTCTCTAATCAAGAGTGGTGTAGATCATCAATGTGGGCTTCGACCCAAGAAGAAAAAAGGTCGGAAGGGATTGGAGTCAATCCAAGAACATCCAAAATCAATAGTAATCATTAGAGGTTGATTGGGGTCAATTTTGTATTAATATGAGTGTCCGTGAAATTTGAAAACAATTTTCCATGTCAAATAAAAATCATATGCATGGTGTCCTGGGTATGGGAGCATGACATTCCAAATCAAAAACCTTAATAGTGATCCCCTTATAGATTGTTCATTATTACTCCCAAAAGGGGGAACCATTTTCCATCCTTGTGCCAGCCATGCAACCCCCCTCTATCTCGGGATTCATGGACTACTGGGATAGGACACATTATGTAGAAATACCATGCGCCAACCGTTCACAAACCCACCTCATTCCAATGTTATGAAATTTCCATCCAAAACCACTCAAGTTAATTCTTAATGAATTTATAAACAAATCATGGAAAAATAATGCGCGAGAAAAACCTGATATATTTCCTTAAAATGTCAATTTATAACATCTTTTCACCTTATAATAGGCCATCCATGTGATGTACTCTCTATAACCTCTATGATTATGAGTAAAAATGATCGGTCCATAGAGCCCAAAAATTCCCCTATCTATCTTATGTATCCTCCTGCACGAGCCCATGTTTCCACAATACACAATCAAATAGAAAAATCTTCCACTATAACACATTACCACAATGATCCAACACACATATTAGATGATCCTTAAAAAATACAGCATCCCGAAGCTCAATATCATCCACATCAATCAAATGAGAAGGGTGGGGGTGATACCAGAGTAGTTGTGACACATGAAAAACGTCATTCAAAGAATTGTACCTATATAGAATATCTAATCAGTAGCCCACCTACCCAATTCTCTCCACAACTGTAAATAATCAAATAAACCTGGACCTTAACTTGCCATTTCTTTGTATCCTAGGGTTACCCAAACTAGGTAACAAAAGAAGGAATACATGATCAACCAATTTAAACACTAGGTTATTTTATGGCTATCATAATATTAGTTTTTTACTCTGATACATATCCCTAAAGATCTAAATCACCTAAACATGGCGTCATGTCTCCATCATAAGACTTGGTCACAATATTTTAGAATCTCCAACTTCCATGCAGCATCGATATTGTATTTATGGCCTATAATAAAGGAGAATCATATTGCTCCATATGTATAGTTTCTTTTTAAATTTTTTTAAGGAAAAACCCCCCCAAAGATGGGTTCTTATTCCAAGAACCATCGGAGTCTACGACACGTGCCTGTAGCATATCATCACACAACTATATTATATGATATGACTACCGATCTGTCTGTGGGTGGAAATCCATACTCATCAAAACCTTCCTACCAAGATTATTATTCTTGTATTTCCAAAATCACAAAGTAAAATGTGAATTATATTTGTAAAAAAAACTCCATGGAACCTGATAAAAATAAACTATCTCTTGAACATACAATTCTATGAACTGATCCACTATGAATGACTCATGTTCTAGTAAGAAATGTGAAACCCTTTTCAATCAATCTATGAACACAAAAATAAAATCATTATTATGAGGTATCACCAAGATACTCATCACAAATTCCATAGTGACGTTTTCCTACTTCCATTCCTAGAATGGTAAATGTCTGTAATAAATAACTAGTCCATTGATTCTCAGCCTTCACCAGTTGAAATGTGTAGCATCGGTTCATGAACCCTACTATCTCATTTTTCTTGGTCGGCCACCAAAACAACCATCACAGTACATGGTACATTTTTTCACACATATATATACCACCCACTTTAATGCATGAAGCACATGAATCAACTCCTCTTCATGATCATAGGGACAACAATCCGATTATGGCCATAGATGATATCATCCTAATCTATAGTCCAATCTAAATGTGACTCCCACATTCAAGGATTTCTATTATGGACAAACAATCAATCTACTCATATTGAAACTAAAAGATCCATATCAAAAGTTTATACACCACTTAAAATGACACAAGAGTCATATTCTCATTAGTATCTTAAACCGAAACATACATATCCTCCAATAAATGCATCATGTTTCACTATGTACTTGACTCAAGGACTATATGAGTCTAATTTTTCCATCATAAAGAATCATCCAACATGTTCTCCTTCTTGAGCGTATATTCTAGAAAAAAATTGAATTATTGTATATACTAAACACATCTCTACTACATATGATTCAAATATCACTATGAAAGGATAAACATTAATCTCTTATGATAAGTATAGACTGTAAAAATTTCTCCCAACAAACAATTCCATAAACACATAAATGTATAAAACACTATAGAAGTATCAAGGTCACGAATACGATAGTTCCATTCAAGTGGCATAAAATTACAAGACCCATTTACAAAAACATGATCTCCCGACATCAACACTAATTCTTGTCTGATCCTAGAAGCATCACAAAACGCCATATATTCCTCACCGGGAATGAGAAGGATCTAGATTGGGGTTTATGTTAATCACTTCTTCAACACCTTTAAATCATTATCACAGGATTCTATCCATTATAATTTTACCCCTTCTTGGTAAATAATGAATTTTTTATTTATAATCACGAAAATTCATTGATGAATCTATAATAATAACCTGATAACCATAGAAAACAATAGATATTGAAAAAAATATTATGATTATCCTATGAAACAAATTATATAATATTCATTGCATCCATATCCACAACATCTCTAAGATTATGTGATCTAATAATTGTACTCGGTTAATCAAAAAATGACACTTAGATAGAATGGTGCATAGTCTATTCGCCATTAGATTAAACAAGACAATGTCAAGATGTTGGGAATGAATTTCTTAAGTCTTAGAGTACACCACGATTTCATCCACAAACACAACCAAAAACTGTTCTTCATATGGATGGATGATTCATTTCATAAAATCCATAATAATATTTATTGTACTCTTCAACCCAAATGAAATTATAATGAACTCATATAGGTCATACCTCCTTATAAAAGCTCTCCTCGGTATATAATAAGGTCGAATACAAAAATGATGATACCTTGATCTGATTTCAATCATTGATAATATGTAAGATCTCGTAAACTATTTAAAGATATCATAAATACATGGAAGAGGATACAGGTTCATCACTTTCATCCATTTTAACTTTTGGTAATCGAAACATGAGTTTTGAGTCTAGTCAACTTTATTTAAAATAATGGATAACCCCAAGGTGACATACTCAAATAGTTAAACCCATTACTCATAAACTATTCAAGATGAGTATATACCACTTTAATCTCTATCAATTCCATTTTTTATGTTGGAATTGAAATTAGTTCATTTCTAATAATGAGATCAATAGTAAATTCCACATCTCACTTAGGTGGAAACCCAAGTAAGTCTTCTGGAAACAAATCCTGACACCTGCCTATTACTGTTGTAAATGAATCGTGCTTTATACCTCCTTAATCTGATATTAGACTAGAAACATTGGTTGTGATCTCTCCCAGTGGCTGAGTATTTTTCCATGGTTTACCCTCTTGGAGGTCCCACTGTACTCAGTAAATATAGTCACATGCATTATGAGGTGTAAAGGTAACTATTTTATGGTAAAAATTGATTTGAAATTATTATTCTAATAACTAGTGGATACAAAAAATCAATATGGGTACTAACTTTTATTGACTGTAATGATACCACAAAAAAATACTCCCCATCCTCCAGAGAAAACCCCCGTCATAAGATAATATATTTTGACCATTCTGCCAGTGGTTTATCTATCATAATAACCACACTCAAGATCACTAATGTTAGGCTCAAACCCTTTAAATTTTTTGTAGATGTTAAATAATAAGATACACTCGAATGAAATAAGGCACTAGATATTGTAGATAATACAATAATAATACCTCTATCTATTCATGGTCTTGCCCATCTATCTACAAGTGTATGTTGAATTCCATGCAAATATCATGACCCTCATCCATGTGATACTTCTTATATACTCAGTTCAAAACCACTCTACTGGTATGGGTACTCTTTCCTAGATGCTGTTTTTTCAAATTCCTCTTCCAACATGACCAGTTTAACTCAAACTGAAATACTGATAAAGTGTAGAATATCCCCTTCTCACATTTTTTCTAGATACATTATCATTACCCATCTATCACAAGTTTTTGAAAAACTGATATAGAAGTACCATCTTACCACAAGATCAAAACTCTACTGGTGGTTGAGGACAATTTTATGAATGTCGAACGACCTACCACACTAGTGGAAAAAAACTTGATTAAGATCTTGAGTAATTGAACCATCCCTCAGACCACTTTTCTTGCTATCCCCTCAGCTTCCATTCTTAGAGCGACACTTTCTGAACATAGAATATGATTCTTCTGATCATCCATCAAAAACCAAATGTCAGGCATTGTAATCATCCTTTCGGTTCCCATTACCTTTGGAGCCTGATCCACAACCTCATCAAACTTATTTAACCAATATATGTTAACTTGGGACTTACTATCACATTTAAGCATGTCTTAGAACCACCTTTACATAGGTGTCTAATTCCCTACACATGCTTGATAAAATGTCTTAAAGTCTCTAAAATGACCATCATTGTATATAATAGACATACTCACATAATTTAACTTCATTAACTCATATTCTCTCTTTTATCTCAATGTATCCAAATAAAAGTGATCTTGGATCTTCCCCAAAAAGTTATTCCAATCCATAATGTTTGTATTCCGTTTCCAGGACTGAACATACCACAAGCACTTCACTGATCCTATTAATATATAAGCATTCAAATTATCCATTTTTTCATCAAGGGTATCTAAATGGTCATGTATAATATAGATTGACTCATCCCAGAACAATATTTCTTCATGTCTACACTCTCTAGTTGACATTAGAGGATGATGTAATTTAAACTCGTATGTAAGATCATACATAATCTTCATAACCTAAAATGTTTCTCAATCTAAGAATTACAAAAAACAATAAAAGTTCTTGGGAAATACAATATGACATTCTCACCTGACTCTACTAGTGCCTCAGGTTCCACTACTAGTGGAGAATCTCCAGCCATGTCCTCCTATCATCCACTCAACATGTTTCATCGTTGAAGAATATATTTAAAATTACAAAAAACATTTGATCATGACATACAACATTACATTAACAAATTCCACAATAGAGTTTCAATAATAATCAATAAAATTTCATTCCCCAAACCATTCCACCTAATTAGAACCAAGGCGCTATGACTGCCCATAACCATTATATATTTATTTAATGGTAATCAAAGGGTTAAATTATTCTAAAAGTGATGTTCTTAATTTGTCACCCATTTATTCACATTTTTCATAATTTTTCAGTTTATTAAAATAAACTATTTTTAATTACACATTCGGCATATTTTTCATTAAAATTTACATAGGTATGGAAAAACTATTATTTTTTCAATAACATACCGTAAATCCATTTTCTCGTGCATGATTAAAATTATACATGTCTCAAAATAATATGCAGTGCCTATAATGATTCATGCATAATAAAATCTTGTGAATTACTAGGCCATGAATCAAATATCATCAAAACATTTAAATAGATAAACCTAGTAACAAAATATAGGGACCGCCTCTACCCACCTGAGGCATCGAGATGATAAACCTTCATTATTGTTTGACCACTCGGTAGTCTATCCCATGCAAAATTGCACAGGACCAGAATTGATGTCATAACTATTCCCTCTCAAACTCATTTTCAAATGGCCAACACTAGTAAGGTTTAATGCTGATCCCCATCTGAAGTACACCCATATAGAATGCTAGTTGCGTATCACCAAGAATCAATTTAAACACAAGAAAAAGTTTCACCGAAATCCAACACAACCTGTTCTGTCATACTTCTCAACTACTTCAACAAATTTAAAGCATTTCAGCAGAAACATTGATAGATAATTTAACCTTACCAAAGACCAATTCATCATATAGAATTAAAGAGATTGACGTTACCTGAATGTTTGGAATAGTCATCATTATATTTTCAACTTCATAAGCCAGCTGATCAAAAGTCTGTATGTAATATTCTAGCCTGATTGTACCTTTATTGAAACCCCCACCAGAATCAGGTCTTATTTATCAACCCAAGAGTATTTTTCCTTGTTGAGGGTCACCCTTAGGTGCCACCCCGTCATCTTAGCTGCCTCCTCTTCAGATTCATTAATTAGAAAAACCTATTCAACCACATCATCTTCGGAACATAACATGAATTCTCGTGTATGATTACACACAAACTCTATTTTTTTATCTTTTCATTTAAATATTTAGAGGATCGGGACTCAACCAGAGTGGGGAGAGATGAGTAATCATTCGTGAAATACCTCCTCATATTATTCCTACCACTCTTCGGGCTATCATCCTTAAGACAAGGATCAGTTCCATTGGGTTTTATCACATGTTCCTTGTCTAGATCAATCAGAATACTATGATCGGAAACCAAACCAACATCTGCAAGACCTGCAAAATTTTTTCTCAACAGTACTGGATTATGGGACATTGAGATAATGTCTTTGAGTTCCCTAACACTATATTGGATACCCAAATCCTGCCTCCCAATAACTAAATCATATTTAAATGATCTCAACACATCCACATACAAAGCAACTACATCCTCCTCCTCCCCCTTATCTCTATTCCATAGCTGATGATCCCACAACCATTGGACTTCCCTCATTAGTGGCTTAATACTAGACCAAACCAGTCCCCAATATTACCCCCTCAAGTGGTGTCATCTCATTGCCAATGTAAAGAATGAAAAGATCCTACATCAACCAGTAAAAACCTAAGGATCCTTCAGATTAACCCTTGATTCCATTACATTCTTCTCTAAAGACACACCAATACTAGCCTATAAAATCAAATTTGGGACAAAAAGATATAGTTGGGCCGTATAATCATTAAACGTAGAAAATGCTAATTTATATCCCACCTATTGAACAATATGATGAAATTGAACCCTTTCCCTATACCATCCATATCCCTATATAATTTCTTCAATTATCTAGCCTCATTCCAAAAATCTGGGACCATACCAGTAGCTCTACACTTAATAGAAGCATTAACTTCACAAAGATAATTATCTGAAGAATGACCCTGACAGTGGCAGGTAGATCATAAATCCATCCAAGACTCACATACAACCCGTTTCTTGAACTTAAACTCCTCACCCACTGTTACCCATAAATACTCAAATGGAATCCTTGAAACACATATTTCAACACAATCACATGGGGTGACGGGATGGAAGTTAGTTTCAGAATGAATATCAGATTATATAAATATACTAAGGCAATTTCCAATCGTCCTAATGACGATTGAATTTTGAAACATAAAACGTTAATTCAGAACACATGCAGACCATAGCTGTATAAGAGTCATGATTCTTATGGAAGTCGAATGAAAAATAAAAAAGGAAGAGTTAATATCTATTGAAGCTATGTGGTTCCCTCATCCAGACACTAATGAGATCCTCTTATGAAGTAAAACTAATCATAATGTGGTGACTATCAAGAAATACCATTGTCTCCCTCTTCACGAAGTTCCATGAGCTGAAGACAAACCTACTGAATGAGTCAAATGAAGGGAAACTCTTTTTGAACCGAGCCACCACAGTAAGGTTAAGGAGTGCTGAAAATTCTGTGAACTCCGATATTAACAACTGAAGGTTAGTATGTACACCAGGAAAAGTAATATATAATGAATCTGGTGTATGTCCCATAGAAGTAAATGTTAGTTGGTATACTCTTACCTCAGGTTTGAATTATTTCATATGTTTCAAAACCTCATATATAATAAATGATGGTTAACTATTAATATATATTATATAAAAATTAACATTTATATAATTTCATATATGATTTAATTATATTATTTTATCACATATTTTGCAATAACTATTTATTAAAATCACTATTTATGGTTATATTTTAAATGTTTTTGATGTTTTTTTAGTTCGGTAATTTTGGCCCTTCTAATTTAAACATGGTTACATCATCTTCATAATTTTAAAAATGATATAAATATCATACATAATTATTACATATGTATTTATAGTATGAAAATAATTATGGATAGAAAATGGTTTATGTCATTCAAGGAGATGGTAGGCCATGCATACACAAGAACATTGTTTCCTTTTTTACAGACCCAAAGAACAATAGAATAATAAATATTAATTCAATTCTCTATAATAATTAATATTTTCTATTTATAATTTATGTTATTTGAACTTATACTTATTAACATCCATGTAAAAATAAAATGAAAAATATTTTGCATCATTACATGGGGGATGTAGTTTACACATTTTCACGAGCATCATTATTCGTTTCCAATAGATTATAATGTAATAAATTAGATGTGATATTAAATTTAAATTGGTTTTTTTATATAATAAATTTCACATATATTAATTAAATTTAAAATTACTTCTCTTCAGGTAGTGTGTATGAGAAAAAAAATAAATTTCTTTGTGAGGGGATAGTTCATCGTACACAAGAAAGATGTTACTATATCCCCCATATAATGGAATGTATAAAGGTATATGTGATATTATAATTAAATAAGTATAACAATTTCATATATATATCATATAAATATGTTAAATACATTATTATATCCAGCGTTTAATGGTGGTGTTGCGATAAAAATTACAACAGCTCCTGAGGTGATAGTCTCCATTACACACAATCGATAGGTTTATTTCACATTTTATATAAGTAAATACGGATCTTGGTTATTCAATTAAAATAATAAAATATAATTATTTAGTATATAATGGTTTTATAATATTGTTTCTAACGCTTTCTCAGGGGCGGGCACAACCGTCAGTGGAGGACACGTAGCTGTTGCCCCACATTCTCTCATTCCAAAGGCGGGCACATCCGTCACTTTTTCAAGGTCATTTTCACCTTGATCGAAACTGGATGATAGGATGTCAGTTATTCTTTCTCTTGATTCCTCCTCGAAACCCGTCCCCTAATCTGGGACTCCCTTGTGGATTTAAGATGTTGTTCATGAAACTATTCCAAGCGCCATATCATCAAGGAAAAAAGTTAATTACCCTACTTCTTTCGGGATATTCCATGGGGTCCAGTAAGGTCAAGAACCTTCAATCAGGTGAGTAGTCACATTAGGCATCACTGGTGTCTCTGGGCGTTGTGACACTGGCGTGTCTGTCTTTTGACCCTTATTATAGGGATTCTCGAGGGCATGGAATCTTGTGGCATCCCACATCGAAATCATGGAATCATATTCCATGGGAATGTATCTGAGGTTTTCTAAGCTTCCCATGTTCAATACAGGGTATGCTTCATGTTCAACGTCTAGCATAGACAGATCGGGTTGATCAGAACACTGACTGGAGTGGATCAGATGGGTGTAACCCCATGAGGGAACAGTGATATTGGGGCCAACGTGTGGTTCGATTCTCGTATGCTGTTAAATGGAATTGAGAATGGGGTAGCATGATCCTATTGGGATGTGGTGGCCTGGGTAAAAATCAAAATGGATGATGGGAGGTTCCATGAAGTGGGTGGTGAATCTTATGGAGTCATCATGAGGATAATGATGGTTTTGGTATTGATCCTCAATGAGGATTCCTACGTATCCTTGTGGCAGGGAATCAAAGTCCACACAGTTCATCTGATGATGTATTATCATCGATTGAGGTTTTCAACAGCTTACCATTGGATGGGGTTGCAACGGCTTACCTCTAGACATGAGTATCAACGGATTTCCGCTGGATAGGGTCACAATGACTTACCACTAGATGGGGTATAACCAACTTGAAGATGGTTGGGATGACTAGTGGATGGTGGGATTGAACCTCAGGGAGGCTTCCTACATACCCAGCCATGGCAAGGATCAAATTCCACAGAGTCCGGAAGGGGGAATTTATGGTCGATGCTCTGAGGTAGTCCAAAGTGTTGGAGAACCGACGTGAAGGGGGTGGAGCGACCAATGGATAGTGGGCTTTAACCTCGTGGAGGCTTCCTACGTACCTTGCCTTAGAAATGATCAAAGTCCTCATATTTTAAGGTTGGGGGTGGGGCATACACTCTAGGATGCCCAAGGTGTTGGTGAACCGACGTGAAGGGGGGTTGGAGCGACCAATGGATGGTGGTCTTGAACATCATGAAGGCTTCCTAGTAACTTTCCATTGAAAGAATCAAAGACCTCATACATCATGGTTGGGGTGGGGCTTACACTGTAGGCTGCCCAAGGTGCTGGTGAATCGACATGAATGGGGGTTATATCGACAAATGGATGGTGGGATTGAACCTCATGAAGGCTTCCTACGTACCTTGTCTTATCAAGGATCAAAGGCCTCGTAGTTCCTGGTATGGGTTGGGGATTTTGCTCTAGGCTTCCCAAGCATGATTTCATGGTCAATAATTTCTCTAATACTACATGAGTCATGCTCTGTGTGAGAAATAAGAGGCAGTATAGACTTGATGATCACATCGCAAAAGGTGTGTCCATGTGTAGTTCTATGGGGCTCTCACATAGTTAGCAACCCAAAGAGGAAATAGGGGCATATGCATGGTCCACAGCCTAGAGTGAAAACAGGGGATTATGTATGGTTTGGAACCCCGGACTAGAGAATGGGACATACTCTAGGGAGGAGGCCCGAATGGTGTCAAATCCCAGTGGGAGAGGGACATGGAATCCAGGAAGAGAGAAGGAGCAGGGGTGCTACCTTCTACAAGAAAATATAGGGCCATACACCAGGGTGGTTTCCCTTTCCCCATGTAGGATGAAGGGGGGAAAGTCATAGTTTAACGTCATGTGCAGTGGATGAAGGTGCTTGGTAGTTTAATGACATGTAACTCAGACAGGGTGGGTTTACTCCGCAACCCTAGGACTTACATAACTGGTACCCACTACACCTTGGTGAAAGGAATGCATCCAAAATTCCATGGCTAGGGGGTGTCATGGAATGAACCAATGGGGGAACATGTAAGCATGGCTATACAAATAATAAATATCACTTAGTGAGCTTGGGTGCCACTAAGGAACAACAAAGGAGGACGGGGCATACACAATGAAGCATCCCGTATTGTATTCCTCATGTCTAGCCATGCGGGCATCCCAACTCACTAGTGGGTTGAGTCATATGATTGAGCCCACACCTATGGAAAAGTGAACATGTGGGATAACACCAAGGGGCATTGGAATCAGTCCAAACAAAGGGAGATAAAAAGTGTGAATTACATTCCCAACATTCTAAATTCAATGTAGGTGGTGTAGAGATAGAGGATAACTATTGACCTTGCTCAAAATAATAAATCCAAATTGTGTTATCCTAAAATAGAGACAAACAAATGAGGGTCGACTGTTGACCATGTTTGAAAAAAAGGACATAACTCAAAGTTTCTTCTATAGACATTCAGGGAATTGGCCCAAGACAGTTTGTGAGCCGAGGCGGCATCAGACCAGGCCATTAGGGGGTCCCTTTAGACATGAAAGAGGATGAAGATCTGAATGAAAGACATGCAAAGCGTGATGTGGAGTGATGGAATATTTGAATAGATTCCAATGCTCTTGAAGGTATTCCGTTGTGATCATGGAATAGTGCATCTTATGCTTGCACATAAGGAATCTCTTATTTGGAATAAGAGGAAACCTATTATTGAATGATAGGGCATGCTACTGTTTATAGTCATATAGAGAGGATTGTTGGCATCTCATGGTTGGAGTATATGGAATATTTTGATTGGAGAAAGAGGTATCCAATATTTGGAACATAGGGAGTAATACAGTTTATAGTCATGTAGATAGGACTAATGGCGTCTCATGTTTGGAGCATAAGGCATATCTTGTTTGGAGAAACATGCATCTTATGATTGTATCATAAGGATTATTGCCGTTTAAAGTCATATAGAAATGACTGTTAGGAAATAGGTGCCTAGAAATGGCTGATGTTGGGAATTACCTAAGGGCTACCCTTTCTAGTTCAACCTAATATATGAGTCAGGTTATGGGGTTTGGATGGGTACTTGAAAAATGGTTCGACTCAAGGAATTGATGAGTAGAATATGAACTCATGACATTGGAGAGAAACCAAGAGGAATAAGTAGACTCGAGGTGTTTCATGGTGTGTGTAGGAGTATCAAAAATCACAGTATTCCATATGTAGATCGTGGGTGCACATAAGGGAGGAATGGAAAATCCCGACGTCTCGGCCCGAATGGTTTGTGGTGTGACTCTTCTTTTTTCATGGGTTGCGCGCAATAGGGAAGGCATGCGAGCAATAGGGAAGGCGTGCACGCAATATGGGACATGTGCGTGCAATAAGGGAGTTTTGCGGGCAATAGGGAAGGGTTCCATTAAAGAGGATATATTTTCATGCAATAAGGGATATGTGTGTGTAATAGGGCAGTGTTGCGCGCAATAGGGCACTGTTTCATGCAATAGAGAAGGGTTGAATGAAATAGAGAAGGTTTTCACAAAATATCGAAGGGTTGCATGAAAAATTGGGCATAGTGGAATTTGTGCACGCAAAAATAATGCTTTGCATGAAAAAGTGGGAAGGTTGGACCCTTGACACACAAAATTGATGCTTTTCGTCCAAGATAGAGGTTTTTATGAACGGGCGTAGAAAATTCGGACTTACAGGGATTAGAGTGGTGGTCGATCTACGGTGTCCTCTGGGAAGAAGGGGGTTCACTTGTATTTATAGGCAGATACTAGGGAGGCGGTGCGTGTAAAATTCCGTACGTGAAAATGGTTTTCCATGAGAAACGGTGCGCATATAAATACACGTGCGCAAGGCGGTGCACATAAAATTCCACACGCACAAGAAGTTTTCCATGTGAGGTGGAGCGCGTGAAATTCAGCGCACGCAAGGAAGTGCGCGTAAAATTCATCTTGCACATGTGGCTTTCCACGTGAGATTCCCTTTTTACTCGCAAATCAATTTTTATGCTCATGATTCATTTTTTATGCACAAGATTCCCTTTTTTACGGGAAAAACCTTACATTTCCCCAAAACCGCCCTGGACTTCCATTTCTAGTATCCCTACTTCAAATGGCCATAACTTATGATCCGTAACTCCATCTGGACCCTAGGACCAGCCAAATAAAAGCTTGAAAAATGATTTATGCTCCAGGATTATATATGGAAGCATTTGGTGAATTACATGGACTCTTTTTCTAGTTCCAACAAATATATTCAATATTGATTAATTTTTTAAGTTGGTGGAAGAATAAACAGAATAATTACGCACATTTATGAATTCTACCTCTTCTTCAGAGACCCATTTTATTTTTATAACTATAGATGTCACACGAGGAATTCATAATAAACATAATGCCTCTTTGTTTTGGCAATGTATTTTTAAAGGGAATTTGGTAGGGATTCTATATAACAAATGATTTACGAATTCTTATTAATAGTGGATATTGTGGGCCTTTTAATAAGTGTTTGTTTGAACACATATGGAAATATTGAAATTATATAGTGATACACACATTTTATGTAACACCAAGATATTTTTATGAAATATTTCTATTTAAATACTTTTAATTTTTCAGTAGCATCTATTCCACACAACCTAGATTTTAACCGAACCATGAAGCACTATTAGTATAAATTGAGCGTTATAACCTAAACAATAATTTTCGTTCAATAAATATGAATAAATAATGTAATAAATAAATATATGTAAATATTAATATATTAATTTCTTACAAAATGATCACACAATTTTTTGTTAAGTGACTATATTTTTCAAAAATATATTGTCTTAAAAAATGTGAATATATTTCATTTATGAGTAAATATTTATTTTTATATGTTCTAAATAATGGATTTGAAAAACTTGAATTTATTTTTCATAGAATTTTTCACATAAAAATTATCTTATTTTTTCAGAAATTATTTTAGGAATAGTGAAAACACTGATTTTTATTGAAAACTGTGTTTTTCTTTTAAAGTATTTATAAGGTAAATCTACATTTTGATTAGTTTTAAATTATATGTAGTTAATTGATTAAAATAATCAAATTATGGTTTTTAGAAGGGTTTTATACAGTAATCAATACAAAAAAAATTGTATTTTAAAAAGGCATTTTTTCCGAAAACATGTTTTACATGGAATTTTATATGTTTTATATTAAATTAAATTCTAAAACATCAGTATTTTGAATTTTTGAATATATATTGAAAATTTGGATTCATCTGGCCCAATTTAGTGAATAGTTCACTTTAATATTTTGGATAATGTGAATTGTAACCATGGTGAATTTGGTTACCACACTAAAGGGTAAATTTGGTAAATTTGGTTAAAAATAAAATTATAAAGTCTATATAATCACTCTAACAAATAATAAATCTTATTGGATGAAGAAACATTGATCCATAACACCAAATTATCAACAAAAAGTTGTTTAATGGACCCATTTCCATTAAAATGACTTATATAATATTTAAATCAAAGAAAGTCACAAATGTCACTTTATTTTTATTTTATGTCGTTTATGTGTCTGCATAGGGAAAATTTAATGTTACAAAGGAATACAACTGTAAATGTTTAACTTGATAAAAATATTTTTATGATATAATATTATTTTTCTCTTTTTGTGACAGTTAGATGAAATAAGGGTTTTTATAATATTTTATTTAATAATAATTCAATGATCTCACATTCAGGTTTAAAATAAAATAGTATTTTTATATAGGATTAAACAAAATATATATTAAATTATAAATATTTTTATGAAATAGAGAATATTTATCATCATCATATTATTTTATTTTTATTTTTTACTAAATAGATAACAATATTAAATGCATACACAACAACGATGTAGTAATTATCAAATTAATGAAAATATCAAATAAATATTAATAAGATTATTTAAATGTATATAATTATATATAATTGATGTGATCAACAAATTTTATAGATGAACCTGACCCCAATGAGATATAATGATTTCTTTAATGTTAACAAATTATCATGTTATTTTAAAAAAATTTAAAAATGAATAGTGTCAACATTGACACTAATGGCATTTTATTAAGACATAATTTTATAAAATTGTTTAAAAATTAAAAAATTACTTTAAAATACATTAAAAATAATATATAGTCTAAAATGTTATAGATTTTTTTATTTATTTAATATCAAATAAACAAACCATACAACCTTTTCATATAGAATGTTTTTTAACCTAGTTAAAAATATAATTAATTAACTAATGACTGATCAATATGATAAGGTTTAAAATAATACCAAAACATGTATAAAATCTATTGGTCTATTAGTTTATAATTATATCACATATTATATAAGAATCCATTTCATTTCAGAGTAAATTTTCCTGAGATTTAATTTATTATAAATTAGTATTTTGTTGAAATTTTAAATGTTCCCCCAACCTCTATTATAAAAGGTCACCTCCTTTCTCACTTCTTCAGTTCCCATTTACCCTACATGATCATCCATACCCTAAAAATTTATCTTCTAAACACCCCTATCCACATTATAGTTGTTTTTTTGTCTTAAAACAAAAACGCTAGTGCCCCTAAGAGGAGCTCTAAAGAAATTTCCACAAATAATATGTAATCATCTTTACCAACTCATACAAGATTATTTCTTCTTCTACTTCATATTCATGTGTTTTTTTCATTATAAATTAATAAATACTATATAAAATTAACTATTATATGATATTATGATTATTTAAGAACCATATTCCACCTTTTATTCATCCTTTGAAAAATAAAATTACAACACGTGCATTCTTACAGTTTAACATCTCTATGCAATAGTGTATTTTATTTTACATAAATAATTTATTTGGATGGGTATAATGATGGAAATAATATAAATATATATATTATAATTATAACTTGATATTGATTCCGGAACAAAATATATACCATCCATTTCCATTCTTTTTTACTATAAAGGGAATGATATCATTGCTCATGCGTATATTCGACCTACCGTCTCCATAACATGATGTGAATAATTTTACCTACCTATAATTAAATAATTATTATATTAATGTATATAATTAATAAATATTATTTATATACATTATATTAGGTAATTATATTATATGCATAAGAATTGTGACTTATACAACAAAACATTCTTATGTAAATAAACAGGTAAGACCCCAAAGAAGAATAATACAGAAATATTATTAATGGGTGATAGTATGATCATATATTATATCATAAATAAAAATATGGTTCTAAAAAAAAGATAATAACATTTAGTATTCAATTATATATGATTTTCTAATATGTATGAATGAAATCATACCTAAGGTAATGGTTAATTTTAACATATTTTTTTTATCTAAAATTTTTTATACATAAGTATTTACTGGGGAATATTTATCATCAATGTACATATTTCATAAAAATTTATTATTTTTTAATATTCTTCTAAAAAATATTAATTCATTTTAACCAATGTGTAAATTTTTTAAAAAAATTTGGAAATTAATCATTGTATTGTTTTTTTAATGACGTACTTTTTGAATTTTTCATCAAAAGTACATGAAGTATTTTTCTTTACTTGTAATACATGTATTGATATTTTGTTGATTTCATGATGAATTAATAACTTGATGATTAAAATACAATATTAAAAGTTTATTTTCAAATAAATTGTTTTTGTTTAAAATTGCATGAAATTTTAATAAAAGATTTTTCTTTCAAATAAGAAACGATATTTTCCATAAGAATTATTTTCAAGAGATTTCATTAAAATATTTTATATCTAATATAAAGTTATTTTATGTTAACTATGTTTTAATAGATATATTTTTCAATGATATTATCAATATTATTTCCATGGTTGTTTTTGTTTATTAAAGAATGATAACTAAGAAAAACCTTTTTATTATTTATAACAATATCATGAAAGGGTTTATTTAGATTAATAAAATGGATGATGAATTAGTTGGTGCCTATGGTGAAAATTTTACAATACTTTCAAGGTAACATTATGGAATTATTTTTCAACCTGAGTGTTAGGTTGATTGATTCTTCAGTGGCATAACACCAAGCCTCTGAAGCGCTTTACCATAAAGAACATTAGTAGTTATGGGGAAATAATTCAATGTGCATTCAATATTGATATGGATATTGGATTCAAAGATCAATATTATGTGTTTGATAAGAAGGAAGAAATGTAATTAAATGGAAAGTCCAAAAACCATAATGAAAAGAATTTTTTTATTCCTTTATGTGAAAACTGAGGACATAAACATGGATAAAACTATCATAAGTGGACTAGTAAATATTTTAAGCATGGGAATGAAGGTCATCAGTAAATTGAGAAATGAAGTGATATAAGAAAGATAAATAATTATGAAAAAAGATAATATTCTACACAAAATAAACCTCCCAGTATTCAATGTTACAATGGAAAAAATTGGAATTATTATAACCAAATACCTAGTCCAAGGGTTATCGATGATGATAGAAATCATCATCTTATTAATGCTAAAGACAAATGAAATTCACAATGGATAACTCTTGGCAATGTGGAGTATGGTAATGAAACATTGAAAGGTATAATTAGTATCCACTCTAAAAAAGATAATCATTTATTTGATTCTATATTCACTAACTCTTTTATTTATCAAGGATTTTTTAGTGTGTCTCTATATTAACTCAACTATTAGATGTTTAGTAAGATATGTGAAATCCTAATAGAACATTTGTTGAATCACATGTTTAAAATCCTTCTCGCAGTGTAGTTCGTGAGAATGTGATACTAGAAAATATTTTGATTCTTTTTTTAGTGGATTTCATTATTATTATTCGCATGGATTAACTCTTTATATATAGTACTCATATCAATTTACAAGTAAGGGAAGTTTTATTTCATATTGTTAATGACTCTATGATCATCTACAAATATAATTATAAATATGAACTTTCAATAGAAATTATTTCTATATTGTGGATCCAATTTTCGAAAAATGATGTTTATATATCATATATGGTTGAGGAGAAACTCATCATTAAGAATACAACTATTGTTTGTGGGGTTATTTATGTCTTCTAAAAGAATTTCTAGGTCTTGTACCAAATCTTTAAGTTGAGAATTCAATATAAGTCATACCAGTTGTTTTCCCTATTGAAAATAATCCTTATAGAATGGACCCAACTGTGTTTCCAAAATTAAATTAGAAATACCAATAGAATCCTGAAAGTAGATTCAAACACCCAATTTCATTACATTGGGGTCAAACAATTCTATAAGTTAATAAGAAATAAGGATCGACGAGACTATGAATTAATTATTTATAACATAAAAATATTAATATTAGGACAAAAATACCCTCTACCCAGCACTGAAAATTTATTAGATCAACTACGTGGAGTTAAATAATTTTCTAATATAGATCTTTATTCTGTACATCATTAATTAAGGGTAATGATCAAGGATATACCGAATACAATATTTAGAACAATGTATGGAATCTATGAATATAGAGTGATGTCTTTATGTCTTACTAATGCCTCCCCCATATCCATGGATTTACATAATAATCTTTAGCAGATGACTTTATTAGTTGTTGGTCACATTTATAGATGATATTTTTTTATATATAAAGTAAATAGAAGAACATAAATATTACATGAGGATTGTAACAAATAACCAAATGAAATAGAATATTTATGAAAAATTTAGCATGTGTGAATTTTGGCTTTAGAAATTTTACATTTTTTGTCACATAATCTCAAGAGAGGGGATATATGTAGATCCAGCAAAGAAGGAAGTTATTGAAAGATAGCCTAGACTAATATAGAAACTGAAATATATTGTGTTCCTGGTTTGGATGGATATTATCAATAATTTGGGAAATATTTATAAAGATAGTCTAATCTACTCACCAAGTTGACTTAGAAAGGTGTTAAGTATAAATTGATGGAAGAATGTTATGATAATTTCTTCTAACCAAAATGATGGTCCATTTGTGCACCTGTGCTCACCCAATCATATACTAGAGAGAGGTTTGTGATTTACATTGATTCATACAAGACGTTTATGGTATGTTTTCTCATGAAAATGATATGGTGATAGATTATAAATAACAAAAATTAAAATCCATGTGAAAATGAAGCCAAATCGTGATATGGAGTTAGATGTTGTAATCTTTTCATTAATGATATTGAGGCATTATCATTATGGAAAAATTTGTGATAATTATACTGATCATAAAATATTAATGTATATTTTAACTCCAAATGAGAATAATATGTTCCAATGGAGATTTCTGAAGGTGGTAAAAGATTATGACTTCTCATTATAATAATACTATGGGAAAAAGAACAATCCCACTAATGATTTTAGTCGAAAAGACCATGGTAGCTTGTATATTATGTGGATCACAAAAGATCCAATATTTATAGACATTCATTGAATAAATCTATGAATTATGGAAGATAGGGATAAATCCTATATTTATAAAAATAATGTTTAACCATCCCTGTAAGAGATGATTAAGGAGGTGAAGAAGGAAGATGTAGAGAAACAAAATATGGTTGGAAATGTTATTAAGATCAAAATTGACTATGATGGAATAATAATGTTTTAGAACCATCTTTGTATCCCTCCCATTCCATAATTAACGAAGGAGTTATTCAATTACTCTCAAGGTTCATTAGTCTCTATTCAGCATGGTATCACAAAGATTTATAGGGACCTGAAATAGTATTTATTGTTGGATGGAATGAAGAAATATATTGCATATTCAGTTTCTCAGTGATTATTTTTCCAGATTGTTATGTTTAAGATATATAATTCTAAGGGGTTTTTACAAAAATTATCCATACCAAAATTGAAATTTAAAAACATAACCATGCAATTTTTCATCGGACTTACCTAAATGTATAAAGGATATAATGCTATATGGGTTATATTTGATCGACATACGAAGTTGGAAAACTTCATTTCTATTAGATAAGATTTATCTCTTGATCATATTACCATAATATATATTAAATAACTGTATGGTTACATGGAGTAACACTTTCCATTAGATATTATTGGGATCTGAGGATTACCTCAATGTTCTAGAGAATTTGTGAGTAGGATAGACATACAAAGTTATGTTTAGGCACCAATTATCATCCTCATGATATATGGTCAGTCTGAGAGAACAATTAAAACTATAGAATACATGTTGACATATAGATCTATGAATTTCAAAGGTGGTTAAGACTAACACTATTCTTTGGTATATGTTTCTTAGAACAATATATTTCACTACAACATTTAGATTGGTCTTTTTGAAACCCTATATTATAAAAAGTGATGTAATCCAACATGATAAAATGAAGTTTGAGTTATAAAGCTATTATGTCCTGATATATTTGAGGAGATAATAGATAAGGTGATATCTATTCAACAACACATAAGAGCAGCTCAGAATCTATAAAAATGTTACGATTACAATTGATCAAAAGGACAAGAGTTTGAAGTGGGTGATAAGTTATTTCTATGAATATCTCAATGTCAAATATTGAATAGATTTTAAAATAAGGGAAAGATAATCCCTATTAATATCAACCCTTTTGTAATTATGGATCATGTTGGGAAGCTATCTTATAAATTTTCACTTCTATCAAATCTCTCTCAAGTTCATGATGGGTACCATGTCACTCTCAGGAAAAAGTACATATCTAATACTTTACATCAAAAAAACTCATAACTCATACCATTGGAGCATGATATATCATATCATGAAGAATCGATAGAGATTCTGGATGATAATGAGATTATTCTACGAAACTGGACAACACGCTCGGTTAATGTTTTATTGGGGAACCACCAATTTCAGGAAACACCATGGGAACCTAAAAATGATATGAGGTGGAGTTTTACTCATATTTTTTATCCATGTGATTAATTTAAATGTGAAATTCATTTTATGGGTTTCAAAATGTAACTCTGAGATATTTATAAGAAATTTTCCTCTTTAATTAATTTTAATTCACCAATTTATTTTGTTGCATGAAACCATGAGTTTTAACGAATCGTGATTCAATATCAGTATACAATGAGAGTTATAACATATCCATTAATTTGGTAGGAATAAATATAAATAACAAATATATGATATAAATATAACTCAATAGGAATATATTGTGTTATTAATCCAATATCACATAATTTTTAGTAAAATCACTATAGTCTTCAAAAATACATTTTCTTCAAAAATACATTTTCTTTTAAAATGACTTTATTTTATTTTATGATAGAATATTAATATATATATAAGTTATATAAAATGTATTTGATGAATTTAATTTATTTTAAATAAAAAAATCTTGTCAAAATTTTCGTTAATTTTAAATTTTATGAAAACATTTAATGAATAGTGAATATAGAAGTTTTTATTGAAAACTAATAATTTCCCTTTAAGTATTTACAAGGTAAAATTTTATCCTTATAGTTAAAAATATTTATTAGTTAATTTTTATTAAAATATACAGTTATGGTTTTTTAAAATGATTTTATACACAAATTTATTATGAAAATATATTTTGTTTTAAAAGAAAATTTTTTCAAAAAACTATTTTCATAGAATTTTACTAATTTTATATTAATTTAATATTTTAAAATTATGTGTTTTAAATTTTGAAAAAATGGATTCAAAAATTGGATTTATATGCTACGGATTTCTTAAATAGGACCCTTTTATTTTTTACTAAATATGAAAATTATCCTTGGTAAATTTTGTTATGGTGTTAATGGGTAATTTAGGGTAAAAAATTTATAAAGACTATAAAATGAATCTAAAACATGCAACGAAATTGGATGAAGGAACATAGACCCTTAACACCTAATTATTGAAATCATTTTGTTTCATAAAAACTAATCCATGAATATGATTTAGATAATATTAAAATAAAGTCACAAAATGTCACATTCTTTTCATTAATGTCTTTTATGTGTTAACATGGGGAAAAAGTACTGTAATGAATGAATATAAATAAAAAATATTTGACATGATAAATATAATTTTTTATTTTTTGGGTCACATAGATTAAATTAAAGTATTAATAATATTTTATTTAATAAAAAATTAAAGATGCCACATTCATTTTATTAAGAATATATCATTTTTGTATTCGGGTACACAAAATATATGTTTCAATTTAAATATTAATATAAAATATATATGATTTATCTTATTCATGATGTTTTTTTAGTTAACTAATAAATATATAAATTAACTATACAACAATGATGTAGAATTTATTTTATTAATGGAAATACCAAATAAATGTTAGTAAAAATATTAAAATCAATCAAATTTGAGATAAATAATTTGATCAATGAATTTTATAGATTACATTGAACTCTTAATGATATAATAAAATATTATTTATGTTAACCCATAATATTGATATTTTTGAAAGTCCAAATAATGAATAGTGTCATAATTGACACTGATAAAATATTATCAAAATAAAATTTTAATAAATTATTTTAAAATAATAAAACATTTTTAGAAATAGAATAATTTTTTTATTGTCTAAAATTTTATAATTTTTTCATTTATGATTTAATTAACATCGATTATGTAAAAACTACATCATTTTAATATTGAGAATGTTGTTACATTATTTTAAATTAAAATAGTTTATCAAAGGATTAATTAAAAGAATATGGTTTAAAATTATACCAAAACATTTATAAAATATTTTTTTGACAATATTATAACTTTATATATTCTTATATTCGAATATATATTCTTTTTGAGGTAATTGTGATGATATTAAATATATTATAAATTAATATGTTTTGAAATTCCAAATGTTCCCCTCCCCAAAATTATAAAAGGTCACATAATCCCACACTTATGCACATCGTATTGAGATTTACGGATCTACCATACCATGATATTTTATCTTCTAAAATTACCTATAAACATTATAGAGGTTTTGGTATTCTGGAAATTCAAGCCTTAATGTCCATAAGAGGAGATCTAAAGTATGTTCTCCAAAAGAAGAGGCCATCATCTTTACTGACCCTTTCACTATTATTTCTTCTTTTAATTCCTCTTAATGTGTTCATTCTATTCTAATGTACAAAATACAGTAAAAATTAAATTATTTGATGGTATCATAATTATGGAAGAACTATATTTCACCTTTTTTCCATCCTATGAAAAATGAAAGTACCACACTTTCTTACGTACGGTTACAGATTTCATGCCTTTGTGTAATCATTTTTTCATCACTATTTTATTTGGATGGGTATACTGATGGAAATAATATATATATATATATGAAAATTATAACTTTATAATTATTCTATAAAAAAAATATATACCATCCATTTCATGTCTCTTTTACAATAAAGGGATTGACAACATTGCTAATGGGTACGTACAACCTACCATCTCCATGACGTGATGCAGTTTATTTTCCATATTCATCATTAAATAATGATTATATAAATTTATATAATGAATAAATATTATATTTATTATAGAAATGTTTTAACAATGTCATATACTTCTCTCTCAAGGTAGATGGTTCTTGTATCCAGTATTTTATTCCCTCTCTATTTTGGGAACCCAATTTTTATGAATGTTTTCTTTTGAGTTTAAAGACATTCCATTAATTGGTTATGATTGATATATGTTCTGTTTGGAAATCATGTTGATGAAAATGTTATGATGTGACTGGTGCTCAATGATTATATAACATAATATGAATACATTAATGTGACGGGTGCGCCTAGAATTATACCGCTCTCCAATGCATTGTGTAATGTGATAAACATAATGAGTTAAAGTTAAATTATGTGTAAACAAGATCCTTAATTTTTTCACCACTACATAGGATAGATGAACACTAAGACATGATGTTTCAATTTTATGCATTTCAAAATTTAATGTCTTTTATTAATGTATCCTCTCACTATTTTTATAACGATGTTATTATTATGCTCACCCCATGCAATATTGTATTTATATATCCCCTTATTGGGATTTTAGTACACCCCTTTTTGATGTACATACTCATGTGATTACATGTTTTTAGAAGAGTTCAACTTCCAATAAGAATCTAGAGAATTGGAATTAAATAAATGTTTATGTTTGAGGTAGTAAATGTTGTGTATGGTTATTGTTTCCCATGGACACTACAACTTTGTATCCTCTATGTGTAATAATATCGAGTTTTTTATAATTATAATGATTTAATAGTTATAAAAGAAAAGGCAATGTCTCTATTGTAAGTAATAGAGGGATGTTTTAGTTAATTAAGGAAATAGGGCTACTAAAACCTACAGAAAACCTCTAGATTGAGACTATGTAAATATTTTCACAAAAGAAGTGTTACATAGGGATCACATAAGTTATGATTTTAGTAAAAATTGTACAAATGAATAAGTTATTTATTCATAAATTGTTGACTTCTGTTTTTTTCTAACCTTTTTTCTTTTTGATAATGGTGGGATCTAGGAGAAAAGTTCCCAATAAAATTTGTGAGGGCTAATGTAATGATTGCTCAAACGACAGCCCCAATGATTTTGGAGGTGGAGTTCAAAACAACATGGAAATTATTACACAACTATATCTAGTAATGAAGAATAACTATAATAATGAGATATGACCTCATTCACCAAAGTGGGGGAAACATGCTATCAAGTGTTTTATGCAGCAACACACATTGAAGTTTAGTGGATCATTTGATCCACTAGATGCAGAATAATTGGTCAACTACATGGATAAGAAGATTTCTATGCCTGATTATTCTGAGAGGGAGAAGTTTACAATAGGTGTTTATTGTCTATATGGAGAGGCCTATCAATTGTGGGCTTTTATTAATAACAACATTCCATGTGACGAAACTGAAGAGATTGAATAAGAATACTTTAAGATAAATTTTCGTATCAAGTATTTCCAAAGCACTTATCGCACGATGATAGATAAGGAATTCATAGAGCACTAGGAAAATGATGGAGAATCTATCACAACCTACGAATCAATTTTTACAAGGCTTGTAAGGTACACTCCAGGTTTTTTATCCACAATGATAGCAAAATTGATAGATTCTTCAATGTATTAAAATGAAAATTTCAAAAGTCTCTTGTAATTTGAGACTTTGTATGTTATGAAGAAGTTGTTTTATGTTCTCTCAAAGTGGAGATGGAGTTGGGGGAATGGTCCAATGTATATGGTGTCATGAATTGAATGATGGATTTCCATTCCGTATGATCTAATAGTAATGGTGGGAAGAAAAATCAATGACCCACATGAAAAAAATATTGATGTTTCATCATGGGTACTGCCTCAATGGGATGGGTAAATGCATCATGTGTGGGAAAAATAGATAACATCATCAAGAGTGTCAGAAAGTCCTGAGAAAAAGGAGAATGTTGTTTATGAAATGAGAGAACCACCCACGGTTCAATGCTATAAATGTAAGAAGCAGTGGCACTATGTATGCTAGTGCACTAAACCTCAAGTCCTCGAGGGAAATTTGTGCCAACAGCCTCAAAATCCAAAGGAAAAAGGTAAGGCTTATTCAATCGCTACTAAGAAAGTTGATCAAGATAATGAAGTTGTAAAATGTAAACTTCCAATTCACTCAATAATGGAAAAATTCTTATTTTGATTCTTGTTCTACACATTCTTTTATATCATAATAGTTTTCTAGAACTATAAAATAGATGTCCAGAAACCTTGAAGTAGTGATATATTTAAAATTAATAAGTTCTGAAATCATTGAATCCCAAGAATTTAAATATTATCTTATTGGAATATGTGGTAAGATTCTTCTAGTGAATCTCATAATACATCCCTTGGTGGAATTTGACACTATAATGTGAATAGATTGGATATCCTTATATAGAGACCATATCATCTATCAGAAAAAGGAAATATATTTCCTTATTTCAAACTATCAAATGATCCTATACAAATGAAAGAATGATCATGAATACCTTTTGAAAAATCCTTCTGTTTTTTGGGTGCTAGATCTATATAAGTTAGAATACCTCTCCCAAATGGTTGAGTCAAAGGAATGTGCTAGCTGTGCCAAAATTCCCATTGTGAGGGAATACAATGATGTATTTTTTGATGAGTTACATGGACTTCCCCCAGATAGTGAGGTAGATTTATCAATATAACTCATAACTGTAGATACTACTATCTAAAATTAACACTATATAATTGCTCCTATCAAACTAGAAGAGTTAAGGAATTAGCTAATATACCATTGGGATGTATTGTTCATTCACCCTATTGCATCACCTTGCAGTTTTCCAGTTATCTTTTTGATGAAGAAGGATGGAACTATGCGGTTGTGTATCAGTTATATAGAACTCCATAAAATAACCATATAGAAAAATGATCATCTTACAAGGATATGTGACCTGTTCGATAAATTAATAAGAGATCAATGCATCTTAAAGGTGGATCTCCATTCTGGATATAATTAGTTAATTAAGAAGAAGGAATATAATTAGAAGACTGCCTCCCATAAAAGGAATGGGCACTGTGAGTTTATTCTAATTCCCTTAATACATACTAATTTCCCTAAAACATTCATAGATTTGTTGAATAGAGTCTTTATACATTACATGGACAAATTTTTAGTAGTTCTTATCAATAATATTATCATATAATTTATGATCAATGTGGAACATGGAGAACATCTAAGACTTCTGTTGGTGGCATTGAAAAAGGAAAAGATGTATGTGTATTTCAGCAAGTGTGAATTTTGGATGAATCATGTCACATTCTTGGGACATGTGATCAAATGTGAGGGAATTTATGAGGAACCTTAAAAAACAATGGCAATTGAAAAATGGACTACACCTTATAGTGTCACAAAAATTTTTAGTTTTCTTGGATTAGCAGGGTACTTCCAATGTTTTGTGAGAATGTTCTAAAAATTTTCAAGCTCGCTAACTATGATAACAAATAAAGGGGTAAAGTATGTCTTCATGGAAGAATGTGACAAAAGCTTCAAGGAGATAAGGAAAAGGATGATTACTAAACATGTACTGACTCTACTGAAAAGTAGATAAATTTTTGTGATATATAGTGATTCTTCCAAGAAACGTTTGGGTAGTTTACTCATGGAAGATAATAATATGATAGACTACGCCTCACAGAAGTTGAAGATACATGATTCGATTTACCCAATTCATGATCTATTGATGGAAGAAATGTGTTTTCCATGAAAATCTATTAGCACTACCTTTTATGTTGTGAAGTGTGACATATACACCATCCACAAAAGCCTAATGTATATTTTCTAATAACATGATCTCAACATGCATCAAAGGTGATGATTAGAGATAATAAAAAATTACTATTTCTTTATTCATTATCACCCAGGAAAGGTAACCGAGGTAGGTAAAGCTCTAAGAAGAAATGAACCTGATACTCTATCCATGTTAAAGGTTCAGAAAGACCCTATCATATGGGATATGAAAAGGATGGATTTGGAAATCATAAGGGTAGGGGATACATCCTACATTGCCAAAATGATTGCACCACCATCAATCCATGATATGATTAAAGTGGCATAAAGGGATGATATGGAGTTATAGAAGAAGGTGAATGTAGTAAAAGTAGGGAAGATGCAAGAGTTCCATATTGACAAAGAAGGTGTGATTTGGTTTGGAATGCAGTTTTCTGTGCCTTCATCTCCCTTGATAAAGAATGATTTATTGGACACAGAAAATAGCACATCATTCAAAATCCATAATTGTAGCACAAAAAATTGACAAGATATTTCTGAAAACTTCTCATGGGATAACATGAAAAACAAGATCGTGGAATATATCTCAAGGTTCATGGTATGTCATAATGTTAAAGCAGAATAAAAAATGTTTAAATGGTTAATGCAACCATTTTTTATACCCTTGTGAAAATGGGAGAATTCCCCTATGAAATTTTTCCTGGGTCTCCCGAAGTGGTCAAAAGGGAATAATGCGATATGGGTTGTGGTTGACTGACTAACCAAGACTATCCATTTTATCACTACATGGGAATACCTATCATTTGAAAAACATTTTATGTCATATTTGAATGAAGCAGAGACATATCATGGTGTTCTACTCTTGATTGTATCTGATCATGATCCATGGTTCACATCTAAATTCATAAGAAGTCTTCAACATGCTTTGTGTAATGAATTAAATTTCACCACAGCCTATCACCCCCAAACTAATGGCCAAACTGAACTGAAAATTAAAATGCATGAAAACATGATATGAACAAGCTCTTTAGAGTTCAAAGGTGGATAAGATCAGCATCTAACATTGGTTGAGTTCACATACAACAACATATTCCACTTGAGTATTCAGATGGATCCATAGAAGGCACTGTTTGGAATGTGATGAAGAACTCCAACATGTTGGGTGAGGTTAGAGAAAGTAAGCTACTTGGACCTGATCTTGTGAAAAAGATGACAAAGAAGGTTAAAGTCATCGAGAAATAGATCAATGATATTCAGATTTGGAAAAATATGTTTACTGATAACTTTGGAAGAGACTTGGAGTTCGATGTTGGGGATAATGTCTTCTTTCGAATATCACCATGGAAGAGTGTATTGCGGTTTGGAATGAATGTGAAGCTAAGCCCATGGTACATTTATCCATTTGAGATATGTGACCATATAGGAGCTGAGGCCATCGATCTTGAAATTCCTCCAAATATAGTTTACGATCCTGTGGTGTTTCACATATCACTCTTGATGAAGTACATACATGATACCTCAAATGTACTGAACACAAAGGTGGTTTAGCTGGAAGATGATCTCTCCTTTGAGGAGATGCTAATAATGATTATTGACTGGAGAGATAAGAATTTACACAAAAAGACATCCCACCTTGTCAATGTGCTATGGAGGAAGCATAATATTGATGAATCATCATTGGAACTGTAATAGGCGATGAAGAAGAAATACCCTCACCTATTTGTGTAAAACAAAATTTCAAGTAACTAATTTCATAATGGGGGAATAATGTTACGACATAATGTTTTATCAGTGGAAATACCTTCTTATAATTATTAATTATAGTATAATCGCTTTAGGAAGAAAAGTGACATATCATGATACTAAATACAGTATGATCTATAAACATAATTTTACCAATTTTATGTTTTAATTTCCTAAAATCTAACACACACAGTTGCGATCAGTATGTTATTTCGAATCCAATAGAACAATATGAATATTTTTGTTAGTATTAATATACCCTTATGAATAGTAATTTTATCCTTATGAATATTAATATGTTATTAAGAATTGTAACATCACAAATGATAGTATATATGTGGGATTAAATTGAGATCAATGTGTGCCTGTCTTTTGGAATAAGTAGACAAATGTTTTAAAAACATTATTTTACAAGTAAATTATGATTTTAATTAAAATATAAATGAATCATATAAATGATATTACTTTTTAAAATTTTACGTCATTTTTGGTTTCTACACATTGAAAAATGGTTTGGGTTATTTTTTGGGATTTTTCTAAAACATGTGATTTTTTGTTGAATAGTAAAATACAATAATTTACCATATAAATACATTATAATTTAATCCCACAATTTCTGACATCACACATGATGTAAGGAACCAAATCTAGAACTCACATTCATTCTTTACTATTTATAGCCATGGAGTCATATCTATTTCTTATGTTCGAGGAAATTAATAAACAAAAGATTAAAATATTAAGAAAACACATCTCCCCTCCAATATAAATACCACCCTTCACACCCTCATTTCCTTGCATCTCTAAAGCTTAAAGTATTGTCTAATCTCTACCCAGGAATCTTCAGTATCCCCCCTCCAACATTAGAGATCTTATCGTATCATCAAGTGACCAATCCTAGGTTCTTTATTGATGACATCAATAAGAGGATTCAATATGTAATTTCTCTCTCCATCTTTTCCTTTAATTTCCTTTCAATTTCATGTTCTTTTTTTAATCTCTACCCACCAATCCTCATACACAAGGTATGTTAATGCCATTATATCTCTTATAATAGAATTTTATGATAATAATGGGATATAATATCATCCAACCCCTTCTCCTCTTTTTTTATTTTAGAAAAGAAAACTTTGTTCCTGAGGTGTTAATTTATCACATTCAAGAACGACATGTTTTCTTTTTTCCATTAACACCTTTAGATCTATTCATGAAACAATTTTAATTTTTGAACCAGATTATAATATATGTATTATATCCTATTTCATGTTATGTAAATAAATTATGTACATATTACTAAATGATTAAACAAACCATGTTAGTTGTGGTCAAAAAATCTCTGGAATTAAACCAAATGACCATCATTAAATTGTAACTAATTATTCATCCAAAAAATATATAAATTTTTTTTTTGTAAGATTAGTTATACACCTGAAATATCATTAATAACATGTAATAACTTTTCAGTATGTTACCCATGTTCTACATGAACATCAATTCATGAATACGAGTAAACTGTTCATGAAATCCTTACCAACGAACATTCCCGAACAATGGATTTAAAAATTATAACTCATCCAAAGGACCATAAAATAACCTAATGAAACCATAAAAAACCATATTCATGTACAGAATGTCCTGGAATTTTTAATCAATGAATCTAGTTGGGTTATATTTGACTTTATATTGATGAAATCATTCAAATACAAGCTAAGGTTAAATTCTCGAACGCAACATTTTTCTTCAGGTTCCTCCTCTTGTAGTCCATTTCTGGTAGGGCTACTCCATAAAAAAATTAGTCATTATATTTTTTTATTCTCTGATATAAATTTTCTCTACTTGAGTTTAATTTCAACAAATTTTTTTCTAAAAGAACTCTTCTTTCAAGAACACACCATTTACTTCTCACTCAAGGTTGATGGTTCTTGTATCAAGTATGTTAGTCAAACTCTATTTTATGAACCCAATTTTTATGAATGTGTTAATATGAGTATAAGAACATTAATTTCTATGGTTATGATTGATATATGTTTTTTTGTGGAATTTAATTAGATGAAAATGTTATGATGTGATGGGTGCAAAAAATATTATATAGCACAATATCAATGTTAAAATGTGACGGGTGTGCCTATAATTATACAGTGCTCCAATTCATTGGGTAAAGTAATGAAACTCATGATTTAATGTGAAATTATTTGTGAACAAGATTCTATATTTGTTCACAAATATTTGGGGCATTTGAACACTAATACATGATGTTTCATTATTTTTCATTCCAACATTTGAAGTCTTTTATTAAAGTTTACTCCCATGATTTTGATGATGGTGTCATGATTATGCTTACCCCATGCTATATTGATCTTATATATCCTATTTCTAGGATTTTAGATCACCACTTTTTGATTTATATCCTCAGGTGACAATATGTACTAATGATAGGTCAGGTTCCAATAATAATATTTAGAAGAAAGAATTAGATAAATGTTTATGTCTTTTGTTGTAAATGTTATGCATGGTTATTATTTTCACAAGAAACATAACCTTTTTATCGTATATGTGTAATATGATTATGTTCTTTATATTTATAATGATGTATTTGTAATGTATGAAAAGGATGTGTCTCTATAATAATCATATAAAAAATCCATTCTCTTTTAGAACGTACCAGGGTGTTTCTTTCCATACTTATCACATGTTTGAAAATAAATCTTTACTTTATTCCCATTATCCATACTTCTTCCTAAAATATAAATATTCAGATTCATTAATTTCGATACAAAACACATGGATAATTATTTAGGCTTCTTCATATCACACGATATTATTTCCTCATATTATGGGAATTTTTGGGAGACTAATTCCCTGTGAAAGATTGGCTTTATCCCATTAAATAAATGGTCAATTTTACACATTGGATTGCGTTCATAGTCCATAACATGACTTGAAAATCTTATAATGTTGAATTTATAAATTTCAACATTTTTTCCCATAATGTTAGTCTCAAGAATTTTGTCTCTGTAATTTCCCATTTCTCATGATGAAAATACTTATCCACGAAGTGTTACTTAATTTCATTCCATTACATATTATTGATTTAATATTCATATTTAGTGTTTCAAATCAACGACCAAAGTTGATTCAAATCTTCAATGAGATGATAAACATCTATGAAAACCCTCTTCATTTCATTACATCCTAAAAAGATAAATAAATTTTCCAAGAAACATATCCATTTTTTAACTAATAATGGATTTGTATTCTCATTGATGGTGGAGGTTGTTAATGAATACCATTTTTACACTGCATGGTATATTAGCAGAGTGAACCTAGTGGGAAATTCAATTCATCATAACCTGAGTCAGCTTCCCAAATATAGTTATATTCTCTTCAATTCTAGGTTGAACTCTAGCTCCAACATCATTATTTTTCCAAGGTGGTGAATCCTTATATGTGGTACATGTATTGATATAGTTCTCATTGATTCTACATGGATAAATTTATAATAAATGGAATACCCTAGATTAGATCTGAACATGTTGAAATATAATATATAATCCCCAAAAAAATAAAAATACATAACATAAATTGAAAATTTTATGGATGGTTAATCTCATAATAATAATCATGGATTGTTTTGGAATGTTTCAAAAGAATAAAAATATTTTAAAATCATTTATAAATGCATATAAATAAAATTTTTATTATCCAAGGAATATCCCTAGTACTGTAAAACTATGTGTGTATTAAGGCATATTTTCCTGTACAGGGTTACACATAAGTTAATACCAACACACTTTTTCATATATATTACCATGAGGTACATTTATTCCAAATCCATGTACACTTATAGTCTCAATACAGGGATGTATTTATAGGTATAACCACCTAAGTTATATCATACGAAACTATTAGGATTTTATTCTATACATAACCTTATGTTTTGTTCCCTAATCCATGTTTTACTAAATTTTGGTACTAAAGATTCTACAAAACATTCTTTGATACCAAATGTAATGACCTTGACTCCAGTAAATCAAAGCCAATTATTTAATTTTTTACATTTGAACCATATACAAGGTATTACATCTAAATGATCTGAATAGTTCAGTATTCATGATAAAATAGATATATACTTGAATTGAACATTAAAAATAATAACAAAAATTACAAAGTGTTTCTTTTTTGAGACTTTAATTAGCCATCATATATTACCCCTGTATTTCAATAAAAAATATCCACAGTATCATAAAGATAATAAATCATAAGAGAGGGGTGACATAAAATGAACAATAAGGGTATGCGTAAAGTGTAATTTATTATGATGAAATAACCATTAACAATATATATTGTAAAATAACTAAATAAAAGGCTAGTTAATCAATAAACTAATCATAATATGGAGGAAATAAATGATGATAAAATAAAGGCATATAAATAATCACATGAGCTTCAAACTTATCTATGAATATTGTGTATAATTGAATAATAACAAGGACATAAATAACTCAAATCATGATGATGTAATTCATAATTCCATGAATCATAAACTATCATGATCATCCAAAAGACAGTTTAAATTTTTTCGAAGGAATTTGTCAAATTTGGCCTTGCGATTTTTCACATGAGACCTATCAATGAATCAAGGGGTATATTTATTCAGGATACAACCCTAACATAAAATTAACAATTCATACATTATATGAAATGGGTGATACATAATCAAAATAAACATTTATATTGGAAATCTAAATTATGAAAATTTAATACCTACACAAATCAAATAATCAAATTCGTAAAACATTTAATATAATATGATGAATTGTAATGTCCCAGTTCTGGGAGCCACCTTAAGGTTCCCCAAACCTAGTTTGTCACATAACCTCATGCACATTTCAAAATATTTTATATACTACTGACTATTAGTGAGGTCGAATATATGATAATGGGGAAACTATTCCCTCATTGGCAGAGTACACATAGATAAATAACAATTAGTAATCTTTAGTAGAAGCAATAATTCCACAAAAGAAATGTAAACAACACAAGATTGATAATATCAAAAAACTACAACATTATATATAAATAAATGATTCATGTCACACATATCAATGGAAACATCCAAAAAAATCACAATCCTAGAAATACAATACTGAAACAAAATTACAGAAAGTAGTAAACACCAACAGCATTGCTAGCCTCATCTTGGTCTCTTAATATCCATCTCTAATGGAAATCAAGTACCTAATGTTGAAGGGTGGTTTCCCTCACCTATACCTACAACCATATAATATTTTTGGGTCCAAAAGCATGACCCAAACATGGTGTGAGATGAATCCCAGTAAGAAACTACCAAAATATCTATGCCTAACTGTCAGTGAGTATATATATATAGTAGGTAATATTCTAAATGAATAAATAAACTAGGATGTACTCAAATGTAAAAAATCCTACAGTTTTTAATTTTATTAATTTACATTTATTAATTTTTCAATCTGTTGAATAATGTGTCCTCGGGATCTAGACTAAGCTCTGTATCCCCCATGTATAATAATAACAAACAAATGTCTCAAAATACTATGCAAACAATCAAGTAATATCAATTCCATGACTGTTCTATAAATTTTTATACTCTTCAAAATCTATCATTTATTCATAAGCAACCATTTTAGAATGTTCTCACAGTATAACCCCTCCTGTTTTATCATATTATCAATTCAATAAATAATGACCCTCTGATAATTCTCACATAGTTTAACTCCTTTGGTCCAACATAGTACTAATCATTTAGAAAATATCACCTATGTTGTTCTCATGGTCAATATCCTCTTAGTCTATGTAATAAAAATAAATTATAATTACCACTCAGAAGCAATAACAGTTAATTCCATAAGGTCAAACATTCATTTAATAAAGACCCTCTGGGATGCTCTCATAGTCTAGACCCTCTAGTCAATTACCACCTAATATATATCACAGTTAATACCTCTAGGTCAACATAAAAACAATTTATACATAAATGACCATTCTTCAGGAAGGTGTCACTATCAAATTCTCCTTGTTCATTCTTTCATAAAGAGAATCACAGGCATCTAAAATAAACTGTAACTCTATCCTAACAACACGAGTCATAAATAACAAAGAAAGACTAATTGTAATTCTTCACCAAATGTCCATTATCAACCAAACATGGGAAATACACCCATAATAAATGTATTAAACATTACACCTAATAAATAACTCTTTTTGAAACAATCAAACTATAGTATATATTAAAAAGGCTTATATTCCAAAACACACAATACCCTAAACACGTAGATTCAACACTTTGCAAATATATAATCCAAAGACAATCATGGAAATTCACAATTCGCATACCTTGATGTTGTATGAAGAACACTCTTGAACATATCTCCTTGAATCGCCCTAGAATGATGTAGATCTGTGAATTGTTTAAAATTGTTAATGATTGATTATCCCATGAGAGAATAGGAAGAACGAAAAGAAGCTCTAAGGAATGTGAGAACTCACTAGTGGAATTCCAACACTCCTGGAGGTGTCTCAATCAATGCTCAGATTGAGGAATGAGAGGATCTTGAAGATATTTGGTTGTATGTCACTATCATGTACGAGACACGAGATGAAGATGAATGATCCATAAATGAGACACGGCCCTCATCTGATATATCAATGAAAAACAATATTACAATGTATATGATGTGTACTAGCCTCAACGTTCCCCCACTTGAGGTGGTCTTCCAGGTCACCGACAAGGGCATATACAACGCCATGACATGTCAAGTACATGAATACATGTGGAAACAGTGTACAAGGCCTATATTCAAATGTACATGGCCTGTACAATAAAATTTCACACTTATTACTTTTTATTCCTCAAAAAACAACCGGAAATAGTGATCTATACCTAAAATAATGATCTGGGTTCTTACAAACTTCCCCCCCTTAAAGAAATTCGTTCTCTAATTTCCCCTCCAAGGGTAGTGAAGAAGAAACATAAGACAACTCCTGCCAGAGGGATTGTATGTCAGCCTCCCTCTCCCATGTCTTGTTCAGTATCGCCCATGCTTCCATAGAAACCGTACCAAAGGAACATACCAGCCATGAAGAACCTCCGTGTTGTGGTACACAATCAAAATAGGTTACTCCTAGAAGGATGCACCCACCTCCAACTGAGCCTTCTCAGTTTGAAAAAATTAGGATGGTTCTGAAAAGTATCTTTGTATATGAGAAACATGGAAGACATCGGGCATAGCCCGATACCTCTATTTTAACTAAAACTGATTGGCAATTAGTTCAACACTCTCCAAAACCTTGTATAGACCAACGTATTTCAGTGAAAGCTACCCCTTCTCATAATCCTCTTGTGTCCCAACCTTGTTGCGACAGGTATGAAGACATTATCTCCAACCATGAACTGCAGAGGTTATCTATATCGATCATCATAGGATTTATGGTGTGATTGTGAAGCATTCACCTTTTTCTTAATCAAATCCACCTACTAAGTGGTCATCTAGACAATATAATGTCCCATCATAACGGCCTCTCTTTCCTTCAGCAAACATAGGGGTGATAGGCCTAACCTAATATACAAATACTTTTAAGGTTCCATCTAAATCGTCACCTGAAAACAATTACTGTAGGAAAACCCCACTATGGTTATGCGTCTCTCCCAAGAGCCCCCAAAATCAAGGATTCATTCTCGAAGCATTTCCTCCAACAACTAAATTATACACTTGGTCTAGCCCTCTTCCTGGGGATAATAATATGTACTCAAAAGTACCTATGTACCCAAAGCACGTTGTAGTCCCTACCAGACAGAAGACGTAAACCATTCATTCCTGTCTAAAACAATTGTGTGAAGAACCCCATGAAAACATATAATCTCTATAATGTTCAGCCTTTGAATGTCATCTACACTAATGGTATCCTTGGTCGGAAAAAAATATGGAACCATCATGAGTCTTCCAACAAAAACCCACACTACACTATTCCTTCAAGGTGAACTCGGTAAACCCATCAGAAAATATATTGTGGCATCATTCCATTTCAACTAGAGAATGGGTAACTACTATAAAAGTCATGTTGGTCATTGATGCTCTACCTTCACCTACTGATAGGTGGTAAAACTCATAACATAACCAGCTACATCCTTCTTCATACATAGCTAGCAATACTGATAGTGTAGATCTCAATACATCTTGTTGACACCAGGATGAACTTTCCAAACTGAGGAATGAGAATCTCACATCAAATCCTCTCATATTTCTATTGAAACCCATATGCGTCTATGAAAACACATGATCTCATCATCGCCTATGGTCCACCCAGGAGTAGGGTCCTCTCCTGACACACTCTCTTGTTGGAATAGGCCTTCATAATCTGATAATGGCCACATTATAACTCAATCCAGAAGAGTAGAGGTAACAACTATAGAAGAAATAAACATATTCCCATGTCTATCATGTACCTCCAAATGTATCTTAGAGAATAGATCTATAAGCTTCCACTCACTAATGGAATCCTAAATTTCCAGTTTCTATGTCCACCTGCTCAACACATCATCTACTGTGTCGCTTTTCATAGGCATGTAAGAAATCTCATAGTCTAAAGACTGATGGCACTGTTCCATCCTTCACAGTCTCAAATTTAGATCATGTTGTGAATAGAAATACTTGAGTCATTTGTATTCATTGTATACCACAATATTATCTCCCAAAAGATAATGTCCTCAATAGTGTAAATCATTCAAAAATACTTCTAACTTGAGATCATGAATTGGGTAATTCTACTCATGTGGCCTTAACTTCTGAGTCTCGTACCCAACGACTACCACCCCTATATTATCAATGCTCTCATCCCAAGACATGAACCATTACAGTAAATTGTGTAACTCTTGAATGTCTCTGGAATCCTCAGAATCAGTGATGAAGTAAATCTCCCTTTTAGCTCCCAAAAGGTTGAATCGTAGGAATCTATCGACAAGTACTTTTCAACCTTCTTAGTCAAGCCCATCAGTGGCTCTACTAAGCATGAAAAGTCCTAAAAAATTAACATGTTGTAACCAGCCGGCCCCAGAAAAATTCATACCTCAAAAACATTCATCAGATGATCCCTTGAAAACTACAAATATTACATTCTATGGGTCTATTGATACTCATATATCTGAGATAACATGACATAATAGGTAATTATTATCCATCCAAAAGTGTAATTTTTAGGGCACAACATATAACTGATTCTCTATTCGTGTACTCCTAAGGATATCATGATTGATGGCATGATTGTGTCAAGTGTGAGAGTACATAAAGATATCTTCCATGAAGACTACCAAAAAATAATCCATGTAAGGAGGGAACACTCAGCTAATCATTACCATAAAAATTCACAGCACATTTGTGAGACTGAAAAACGTAACCAAATACACTTATAGAAAATAACTACTCTAAAAGGATGTAAGAGTTATATCTGATGGCCTAATGTGCAACTGATGATAACCCGATATCAACTCTGTATTATAGAACACTCAGTCTCCTCGATGATGGTCAGAGAGATCTTCAATACTCAAAAAAGCGATATCGGTTCATGGCCATCAACAAGTTTATCTTTTTATAATCCACACAAAGTCTAAGGGTATTATCTGATTTTTTATAAAAAAAGGACAGGTGAAAACCAAGGATATGTACCGGGTCAGATGAAAACATTCTCCTACAACTCCTTTAACTGCTTCTTGATATCCTATAACTCTAGTGTAGCCATCCTATATGGAGGAATGGACCCCAATTCCACTCCTAGAACAAGCTCAACAGAGAAATGTACCTCTCAATTTCGAGGTAAACTTGAAATGTCATCCAAAAATACATCCATGAAACGATCCACCACTAGTGGAAAGTATATCTTTGAAGTCACCTAGTCATCCATATATAAACGTAAAATTTGAGCTGTAATTACTCTAATCCCATGATGCTCAAGTGCAGTAATGCTCACCTGAACATCCCATTCGCCCTTGGGTAGAAAAGATATTCCCTCTAGTTATGTGAAACTCACCTGATAGTGATAACAATCAACAAATTCCTAAAAAGGATAAAATATAGTCCATTTTATGTATGACATCAAATCATCACATCAATAAGTCATAGAGGACCCACAAAAAGTGACACAAACCAACATCAAGAGGGCACTCCTTGAACTGACATACACTAGCCACCCAAATCCCCTATGGAGTGTCTAGCATCATAACATACTCAGATGAAATGATGCAGATCCCTGGTATCTCTAAAAAATATATATATAAAACTTAAAGAATCATCTATATCAAAAATAGAATATTCTAAAATAGAGCGAACTAGAATCCTACAATTAACAGTATAAGGTTCGAGATCCTTCTCCTATTATGTCTTCTCTACTGCAAAATTCTGACTAGTATCGTGGCCCTACGACCCTTTTTGACTACCCAAACAGATCCACACTACTATTGTAACACCCCAATAATCCATGGTACACTTTTCTTTAAATAATAAAATTTCTTTTGTTCTACGCAACTTCAAGTACTAGCACACCCGGACAAATCAAACTAGCCATTTAAAAACTAATTATGAATAGAAATACCCACTTTTTGTAATATTATAAACTTTATTATTGAAAATGGACTTTATTTTTCGATTCGGAATATCAAAATTAGCTTACTGTGATTTTTTGGTATGTTTTTAAAAACATTCAATATCTGATAAATAATGAGAACACTGGGTTATTTTTTAAAAACTAACTTCAATTTAAATAATTATTATTAGTATTTAAATTTATTTTATTGTCAAAATAAATACATAATAGCTATATTTGTCCAATTTAATTCATTAGAGTCATTTTATAATTATATTAGATATATAAAATTTTATTGAACTTTTTATCAACTTTTACCCACCTTTTATGAATATTTATGAATTTGCATAAAAAGAAATTTTACCGCTTCTATGAATTGGATTTCAAAAATCTGAGAGACATAGTTGACATAAGTAAGTAAAATTTGGTTCAATGGGATGAAAATAATTTTTGGTGAATCATGACATTTGATTTTTATTTACCATGGTTAAATTTAAATAAAACAATTAAAGGTAAAATGATATTATAATTACCCTAACACATGTCCTTCTTCTATTGGATAAGTGTATTTCGACCCATCCCCACCATATCCTCAAACTAAATCCATTTTAAGCCATTATAATCTGAAAATTAATTTACAATAAAATAATATTTCAAGCTTTTAAAATAGTGACCCTCACCTCTATGATAAAATGGTACTTCCCCTTCTCTCAAATTCACTCCTTCAAAGCCATTTGGTTGTACCAAACCCTACTAAAATATTTCCTAACCACCCTCACTTTAACCAAGAGTCCTTAACTTCATCAAAAATCCAACTTATGGACCCGTTTTGATCAAATCAAATCGAAGCACCCAATGAATTTGTAATAATTTAATCCCCTCATTCGAAGTTCATTTCTTATTCCACTTCATATTTCTTTGTTTTTTCCATACCAAAATAATAAATCCAGTAGCTTCTACATACTGTGATGTTATTATATATATGGTAAAACCATATTCATTATTCTATCTGTCCTGTGAATGGTATATTCAACATACATGCGTATGTACGGCATACCGTCTCCACGTCATGGTGGAGTATGTTATTCAAAACTTCATTATTTGGATGGGTATAATAATGAGTATAATTGATAATAATATTAAATATAACATGTTAATTATTTTGTATATGTAATATAAAATTAAATTACATACTATTTCACCATTAATAGAATGATATTGTCGCTCGGGCGTACGTACGGATTGCTGTCTCCGCGAACGTGAAGAGATTCATTCCCCATCATAACTATTCAAGAATAATTTTCATTTTATGATTAAAAATAATTTTTAATAAGATAATATAATTACATATATGAATCAAATACATCTGATCCATAACAAATATGACTTCTGTAACAAAACATATAATGGAAAATGAATCAATTAACACCTGAAACAATGATACTACTAAAATATTATTAACAAAGAAATATTGGAAGATAATATAGGATATTATAATAATGTATGTGGTTCCTGAATAATTTAATGAAAATTATTTAACTATTATATAAGATGTTAACATACCCTTGACTATGTAAAATTACAAGGTAAGGTTTAAGCTTACAATTTCATTATTATCTGATGTTGTTTATATGTAATCATCTAAAATGAATTATTTATTATCCTCATCTATGTTTAATAAACAGTTATCTCAAAACATTTTCACTATTTTCTAGTATATGGGTTAATGTCATTTATACCCATGTTTGACTTTTTAATAATTGTTTTGAATGGAATCTTTCGGTCATTTCCCAAACAAGGTAATTTATGAACTTTTTGAAAAATTAATGTAAGAATGTATTTTAACTTATACGTCAGGTATGGCTATTTTCTGCCATTAGATCACATTTGAAGATTCTCTTATAATATTATAAAATATTCTCAAAATATATTTTTCTATTATAATTGTGTGTCTTTTAATTGATAACAAAATAGAAAGATATATTTCTCTCAAATTGTTTTGATTTCATCTATTTCAACATCCTTTGATCTATTTTACACTTGTTTGAAGTTGATTTATTATGATACAATCTTTCATATTGTATTGAATAATATTTAATATGTTTGAATTTGGATGTGTTATTTTTATACCACTCATGGTTTATGGTGATTGTATTAACATTTCATAATCTACTTTTAAAACAAATGTTTATGTTATATTTCAACCTTTTCATATAAGGAATTCATTGGACTTAATAATTGACAAGTGGATCATGCTATTGCACCTCGATGCAGAAGTTGGTCTCATTAGGCACACTAGTTGCTTGTCACAAGGCCTTAACAAAATCTTATTTATATTCATGTCACGAGGCATTGACTAAGTAGTTATGATGTCTGACATTATGCATTCCATCATTATTAAATTAGTTATTGATATTACTTGTGAATATTAAACTAGTATAATATCCTTGTGAATAATTAAATGGAATTATATTATTTATATTTTCTATATTATACTGATTTTTAAGATTAAATGTCTTATTTTTTAGTCTTATAAATTTCCTTTAATGTTTAAGCTAATTTATGAATGTTTCTACTATATTGTTATCCTTTTTGAGCATCTGAGGTCACCCATTTATATGATATATTTTTTCATGATGTGAATAATTATATTTTTTCTGACAAAAAGGGATATGTTATGGGATATGAGTATGTCCAAAGGAGACACAATGGTGTAGTTTTTCATTTAATTAGGTAATGTAAATCTTATGTATGTGTCTAGTACTTATAAGGAAACAAAACTGATTAGTCTTTCTGGATTTGATCCCTTGTGATCATGCGAATGTTATGTAATAATACACTAAATCTGGGTAACTATGGTCAATGCATTACAGTTTGTATGAGAGGATTTTTAGTACAAACCATGGAAACTAGATTTAGAAAAACTCTGATTATAGAACACTAAACTAAGATAAACATTGAGGATTAGTATAGACAAACTTCAATGAATTTTGGTAATGTGATGATTTTTTTAATTTTCCAAGATCTACATCCCTGTCTGGATATGAGCAGCTATAGGAAAATATGGCACATATGTACGTAGGGTCAAATCCTAAAACCACTACTTTAAGCTATACTCGAACAAGATCATGGGCACGATAATGATCTTTGCTGCACTCTTGGATCTAAAACATCCAAGGGATATGCATAGAATAATTCACATTTTCATTACAAGACATTATGATGGATTTATGAGTAAATAATTCCTCAAAGATAACATTTTTTGTATGTTTATCGATTATGTGTATAAACAATTAATTTTATGTAAGATATTTTAATCGTTTCAAATTATTTATTGTGATTAATAATCTAATCTAGTGTAGGTCATTGTTTATAAAGGGTTCCTAGTGGACGTAATGGAAACTGTTTCAATGCACATAATCCATGTTGGAATTTCTCTCCGACACAACATATTTATATTGGAGATGGGGATGCAACTAGTGACAAACATATTATATCTATACTAGGACAACTCACTCAGGTTGTGAATAGTATCCTTACACGAATAGAGCACCCTAATTTACAATGCGGAGAATCAATGTTAGACCATTTCATGTGGCAACAACCACTGACATTCAATGAGACTACACATCAATTTTTTGATAATCAATTGATAAGTTCCGTTGAAAAAATATTTCCGGTTTTGGTGAGTAGCGAAAGGGAAAAAGTTGTCATAGCAGTTTATCGCCTCACAGGGGATGCCAATCCATGGTGGTCATTAATTATGAAAAAAATAGATGATGAAGAAGTATCAAATTTGGAATGTAGGGTATTTAAAATATTTTTGGAGATAAATAAATTCCTCGTAACCATCGAGTGGATATGGAAAGACAATTTCTGAGTCTAATAAAAGAGGTGGATACGAATTTTCCAATGTACGAAGAAAACTTAACAAGGACAGAAAGGCATGCTATATATTATATATATATCATAACGAGTAATATTGATTGATTATTTTATGGGTTAAAACCATTTATATATCATGCATTAGTCTCACAATAATTTTCATTGTATGAAGATATTTTGTCATGTGCTATCAAGATAGAAAATGAATTATGTAAGTATTATGAATTTAAATCTCAGAAAGAGAAGAAGACATATGATGAACACTCTGGAAATAGAAATAAGGGAAAGAAATGAAAATTTAAATTTACACCCTATAGTAAATGTGGGAAGAAACACCCCAGTACATGCCAGAAGATAGTGAGAGGATATTACAGGTGTGGAGAAAAATGACACCAAACTCATGATTGATAAGGGTAGAAAGAGTTTTTCTATGTTGAATGCTTCAGTTGTAAATAAATGGTCCATTACTTATATGAATGTCCTAAGTATCAATTAAAAATATCCCAAAAAAGGCCAAGGGATCAAGTCTAAGCTTATGTGATCACTACTGCCGAGGATGAAGCTTCTAATAATGTGGTGGAAGGTACTTTAATGGTTTCCTCAAATTTATCCATTGATTTATTTGATTTTGGATCATCACATTGTTTCATATCTTCCAAGTTTTCTATGAAAATTATCTATTTCCAATTTTATATAATAAGGGAGTTTTCATTCAAAACTCCTAAGGGAAGTATCATTGCAACATTGTTTTGCGAATCTGTTCCCATTAGGAAGATAAATGTGCTTTATCTTCTGATCTCATCATAATAGCAATTATTAAATATAATATATTTATCTGTATGGATTGGATTTTGTACCATGATGTGAAAATTTAAGTTAATAATAATGAGGTTACATTTTTTTACGATGATAATGAATAAAATATCATTGGAGAAGAATCATCACCATCAGATTCTCATATTGATACACCCCCATTAGCTCTACTAAATTAAATTATTCAGGAGGAAGAATGTGAAATAACTGTGGGTGAGAAAATGAATTCTCCAATAGAGGATATACCTATTTTTCATGAATATGTTTATGTGGATCCATAGTATTTAACCAGACATCCTCTAGAATAACAAATTGTGTTTTCCATTGATTTAATTCCTATTCCAAGACCCATATCGATGACCCGTTATAGAATGGCCACTGTAGAATTAGAGGTACTAATTAAACAACTATATTAATGGAGTATTTAAGGATTTACTTTCTCTAGTGTTTCCCCATTCTGTGCCACAATTATTTTTGTAAAGAAGAATGATGGATCTATGAGGTTGTTCATTATGTATGGGGAGATCAATGCTATAAAAATAATGAACAAGTATCCTATACCTCGCATTTATGATTTATTCAAGGAACAACAGGGATATAATTGTTTTTAAAATATTTAACTTTGATATGGATATCATCAGTTGTGTGTGAAGAAGGATGACATACCGAAAACTACATTTCGTACCAGATATGGGCATTATGATTTTATAGTAATTCATTTAGGACTGACTAATTCACCCTTTTTTTCATTGATCTAATGAATATAATTTTCAAGGAATATCTTGATGACTTTTTAGTAGTATTTATTGATGATATATTGGTATACTCTATAAGATACGAAGATCTTGAAAATCACTGGTGCACTATTCATGTGTCTTTATAAAGAAATGAATAATATGAGAAGTTTAGAAAGTTTGAATTCTCGCTTTAGGATATTTCTTTTTTTACCTATATTGTCTATATGGGTGGAATTTATGTTGATCATTCAAAGATGAAGTCTATCCATGAATGGCCAACATTGTTGTGTATAACTGAGGTATGCGGTTTTTTGAGTTTTTCCTGTTATTATTATTTTTTCTAATTGAATTTTCCCCTATTGGATAACCCATTATCCAAGATAACACATAACAGGGTTAAATTTGATTGTATAAAAGAGTTTGAAGAATGTTTTTAATAACTAATGATAATAATATTCAATGATCCTATCATTACTCTTCCATTAGGGAATGATGGGTTTGTTATTTATTGTGATTCCTCAATGATAGTAATTGGATTTGTCTTTATGCAGAATGATTAAGTTATTCCATATGCATCACGACAACTAAAAATTCATGAAAAAAAAAATCCTACTCATGATCCTGAGTTAGAAGGATTGATCATTTCTTTATTGAAATAGGGAAACTATCTTTATGGTAAAAAATGTGAGATATATACCGATAATAAGAGTTTGAATTATATTTTTTTCATAGAAAAACACAACATTAAGCTAAAAAGATGGATTGGACTACTCAAAAATTATGATTTTACTGTACACTACCACCTAGGGATTTAAAATAAGGTGGAAGATGCATTGATAATAATGGATCATAGTGTTTTGAACAAGAAAAATATTAAAATAAATCTTATTTGCATATATCTAGTAAAAATGTAAATTGGAATAATCAAGGAAGGTGAAACATCGATACTTTTTCAAATGGTTGCCAATCCATCCTCACTAGAAATGATAAAACGTTATTATACTGATGATGAGGATTTTCAAAAGAAAAATAACATTTTAAATAATGGGAGACTGATCGAAATTGTATATGAATATAGAATTTTGAAATTCGAGAAAATACATTGTGTTGCTGATATATCCGACCTAAGAAAAGAATTTTTGGATGATGCTCATTGGTCCAATTTCACTATACACCCAGGAAGCACTATGATATATAGATATTTTAAGGAAACATTTTGTTGGGACAACATGAAAAGGGATATTGATGATTATGTATCAATATGTATGGTTTGTCAATATGTTAAGGCTGGAAGAAAACATCTTGGAGGAGTCATAAAACCTTTTCCCATACCTGAGTGGAAATGGGATTATATAATGATGTACATAGTCATGGGGCTACCAAATAATCCTTGAAGGAATGTTTAAATATGGGTCATTGTTGATCGTTTTACCATGTTACCAAATTTTAATTATATAAGAGAAGAATTATCAGTTGAATGTTTAGAAATAATATATATTAAAAATGTTTTATGACTTCACTGAGTACACCTATTGATTGTTTCTGATCGTGATCCCCATTTCATGTCAAGATTCTAGAAATGTATTCGGAATTCCCTAGACACTGAACATCAATTGAGCACATCCTACCACCCTCAATGTAATGGAAAAACAGAATAGACTATTCATACCATAGATGAAATGTTGAGATATTTCTCACATGACATTCAAGGTATGTGTGATTAGTATTTATCTCTAGTATAATTTTCATATAACATTTGTATCCCTTAAAGTATTCAAATAGAAACAGATGAAGCATTATATGTAAAGATATGTTGTACACAAACTTGATGGGATGTTTTTGGTTAAAGAAAACTTGTAGTTCCAGAAAAAGTTTAGGAAATAATAGAAAAGGTGAAGATTATCCAAACCCACATTAAAGCAGCTCAAACTAAGAAAAAGACTTACGCTGATAACTAAACGATGGATTTGGAATTTCACGAAGGAGAACATGTTTTCTCGAAGGTATCTCTCTGAAAGGGTTTTATATGATTTGATATGAAATGTAAACTAAGTTTCATGTATATTGGACCTTTCATAATTTGAGAAAAAAATAGTTTTGTAGCATACTCTTTGGAAATGACACCAAGACTCTCAAAATTTCATGATGTGTTCCTTGTATCACTGTTGAGAAAATAAATGCCTCAATTTACACACCCTTGATGAAATAGAAGTAGAACCAAATATGTGGTATTGTGAAGATATTATCATGATTCTTGATTTTAGAGAACAAGTGTTGAGAAAGCAGACGACTTGTCTGGTAAAAGTTTAATGGGAAAACCATAAGATGGAAGAGGAAACATGGGAACCCCAGGAACTCAAGATGAAGAACCACCCAAATATTTTTATGTAGTAATATTTTAGAAAATTTAAGAACACAGTAATTTTAAGGAGCGAAGAATATAACATCCCAAGCTTCCACGATTTTCTTTTCTGTGAATAATACAGTATCATGTGGTGTATGCAATTTCAAGTTCTTGAGCACCATGAACACTAAAACTAGCTATTTAAAAATAGCTATGAATAAGAATACCCTCTATTTGAAATTTTATAAATTTTACTTTTCAAAATGGAATTCACATTCAGATTCGGAATATCAAAATTAGTTTATTGTAAATTTTTGGTATGTTTATGAAATCATTCAATTTATTATGAATAGTGGAAAACAACAAGTTATTATTTAAAAAAATTATTTAAATAATTATATATTTATATACATTAATTTTAAATTCAAAATAGATAACTAATACCTATATAATTAAATTTTAATTCATTGGAGACATTTTATAATATGATTTGATATATATAATTTTGTCGAACTTTTTACATATTTTACCCAACTTCTATGTACATTTACAAATTTGCATAAAATGTAATTTTAATGCTTATGTTAATTGAATTTGAAAAATCCAAGAGACGTAGTTTTCATTTTTAATTAAAATGTTATTCAATTGGACCAATATTAGTTTTTGTGAATAATAACATTTAAATTTTATTTACCACGGTTAAATGTAAATAGGGAAATTAAAAGTAAAAATGATATTATAATTACCCATACACATGTCCTATTTTTCATGGATAAGTGTATTTCAACCCATACCCATATATTCCTCAAAATAAATCAATTTGGATCCATTATAAACATAAATTGAATTTACAATAAAATAATTTTTCAAGATTTCAGTTAAAGTGACCCTCACCTCTCTTATATTAACGGACTTCCCCTTCTCTCAAAATCACATATCCAGTGATATTTGGATCTTCCAACCCCTACTCAATTATCTTCCCAACTACCCTCACTTTAACCTAGAGTCCTTACATTGATCATAAATCCAACCTATTGAGTTGTTTTGATCATATCAAATTGAATCACACGATGAAGAGGTAATAATTTCATCACCTGTTTCAATGTTCATTTATTTTCCCAATTCTTCTTTATTTATTGTTTCCATACCAAAATAATAACTTAATTAACTTATACACACTGTGATGTTATTATAAAATGGTACAACAATATTCATCATTCTATCCATCCTATGAATGAAAATGTCACTATACGTGCATATGTATGACTTATTGTCTCCACGTCGTAGTGTAGTTTGTTATTCGACACTTCATTATTTGGATGGGTATATTATTGAGTATAATTGATGTAAATAATAAATATAACATGTCAATGATTCTATATATGTTATACACAATCTAATTACATACGATTTCACAATCAATAGAATGTAATTTTCGCTCGGGTGTATGTACGGATTACAGTCTCCACGAACGTGATGAGAATCATTCCCCATCATAAACATTCAATAATAATATTCATTTTATGATTAAAAATATTGTTTAAGAACTTTATATCATTAAAGATATGAATTAAACACATTCTATCTCTAACTAAGATTACTTTTGAATCAAAACATATAAATGAAAATGAATCAGTTCACACCCAAAATATTGATACTACTAAAATATTATTAACAATAAAATATTAGAAGATCATATTTGATATAATATTTAAGTATGTGGTTATTGTAAAATTAAAAAAATATTTAACTATTATACAGGATGTTAACATACCCTTTACTAATGAGAGGTACAATGTAAGGGTTAAGTTTACAATTTCATTATTTTATGAGGTTGTTTATAAATAAGCATCTACTAAGAAATCATTATCATATTCACCCATGATTCATAAAAATTTACTTCAAATCATTTTTTTATTTTATATAATATGGAATAAAGTCATTTATACAATTGTTTGACTTTTTTTTAAAATTTTTTTAAAGCAATTGTTCCATCATTTTCCAAACAAGGTACTTTATGTCCTTTTCGATAAATTAAGGTAAGAAGGTTTTTTTAACATATATGGCTGGTGTGGCTATTTTCATCAATTATAACAACTTTGATTCTTCCCTTACAAAATTATAATAATATTTTCAAAAGAAATGTTCCTTTTTATAATTAGGTGACTTTTAAATTAATTCTAAATATAAAGAGATATTTCCATCAAATAGTTTTCATTTCATCTATGTCAACATCCTTTAATGGATTTTACACTTGTTTGAAGTTTATTTGTTATGAAACAATCTTACAAATTGTATTGAATTATTTTTGATATGTTTTACTATTGATGTGTTATTTTTATACCAGTCATGTTTTTTGGTTACGTTATTAACATTTTTATGCATGTTTTCATATGATTGTTTATGTTATGTTTCGACATTTACATATGTGGAATGAATTGAACTTATTATGTGACCAGTGGAGGCCAATATATCTCCTTGAGGCATCATTAGGTCATATATGGAACACTAGTGTCTTGGTATAAGGCCTTGAAAAAAATTTATTTTTCATCTTGGAATGATGCCTTGACTATTTGGTTTGGATGTCCATCATTATGCATTCAATCACTAAGAAATTAACTATTGATATTACATGTGACTATTCGATAAGTAGAATATCCATGTGAAAAAGTAAATTTAATTATTTGATTTATATTTTCCACATTATACAGATGTTTTTGTTTAAAAGTATTTTGATTCAGTCTTATACATTGCCTTAAATGTTTGTGCTTATTTATGAATGTTACCGCTATATTGATATCCCTACTGAGCATCTGAGATCACCCATTTATATGTAATATTTTTCCCACGATTAGAAAAGGTATAATATGACTAAATTGAAGGGGTATCTTAAGGGACATGTGTGTTTTTAGAGGATACACAATGTTGTTATTTTACATTTCATAATGTCATGTAAAACTTATAAATGTATATAGTACTTCCAAGGCTACTAAACTAATCTGTCATTTGGGATTTGAACTTTTTTGATCATGCCAATGTTATATATTAATACAAAGACTCTAGTTAACTAGGTTCAGGGCCTTAAAAATATTGCTGAAAACTTGTAGCTTGACAGCCATGACCACAACCACATCTTTGGCCTAAACAGCCCGTCAAACTCTAGTTCTATGAATGATGAAAAATAGGTGGTCCTACTTTTGAACGTGGAGATATAGTAGAACCCCTATGGCTCGTTGTTGGTGAGATAACCTGAAAAGATCTTAAGATTCCCCATATTTTCTCAGGATTGGCAGACAACTGGGTCCTTTGGGAAATGGTGTCCCATATGCCCATTCTTCTTGCACAGGTTGCATACCACCTAGAAAGCTGAATAAACATTGTGTTAAAGATCCCTATAGTGATTTATGCTATATATAGAAGGAGTACCATCCCTAGATGCCAAATTTACATGTCTCACAACACCTTTATCCCTCTAATTATGCTCAATAATTTGCACCCGGTTCACTATATCCATCACCGAAGTCATCCTGAAAACCTTAACTTGCGATCAGATGTCTTACCAAAGACCATCCTCTAACCACCAATCCAAAGATAAGTCATCACTTCCTAGAACAAGTGTAAAGAGTAGAAGCTATTTATAATGATATTATTAATCCATCACTAAAAGACATCGCTCTATCAAATTCATGAACTCTCGGGCTCAATCAGCCTTCAAAATCATGATATATAAGTAATCATAAAATTCCTCCAAAAATATTCCCAATCTATATCCCAATGACATCCCTCCTGTGATATAACATCCCAATATCTCTTGGTAAATATCATGTATATAGAAAGATTCAACCTCGTCTATTGAGGCATCTACAAATTCTCAAAGATAGCATGCATGGCCTCCAACCATGGCTCTATAGCATATGGTCCTTCGTCCCCTGAGAAAGTGGGAGAGTGCTACTGTTGTAACACCCACATAAAATATTCCATAGACGGGGTAGGATTTGGTGCTCCCTAAAAGGTATTTAAAATCATCATATGGAATTCACGGAGTCGTGCATCAACACATGTGTCTTGTATAACTAATAGTTCCAAAACAGGCAACACATGAGGATCTACTAGTAGTCCCTAATCTAACATTTCTGGTATATGATCATTGCCATGTATTTGGAGACACTGGAGGATGCTTTGGAGGAATGACTAAGAAAGGCCAAGATCACACCTCAATTAAATATTATCAAGGACAAAATCTTAGAAGTGTAAGATAGGAATAATGGAAAAAACATTCAAATTTTACTAAATATGGTTACACAGTATGTATAAACTCTATAAGGAATGTAACCTTATGCTTTTAACATGGCATGTTCCTCATAAAATCGTGGTTGTGTAACACCCATACACACAGTATGTTCCTTTTGTGACATGACATGTGCTTGAATTTTTTCTCCAGGACAGGTTCCTCTACATGTCTAGAAATATACAGTTCTCTCCTGGGTAACACTACACGGCATGTTCAACCTATACACAACATGTACTACTTACGTTCTATCCACCTATGTCATTATCCAAATGGTTAGATACAAGGTTGACTCTACATTGTGTGCATAAATGGAAACCGATGGGTTTTACCAAATGTTTCTCAACCCCATGTCTATACCCACATAGTCAGTCTCAAGGTCATGAACTAAATGGCATATAATCCCAGTACACAGCATGCACTTAAGAAATTTTTTTCTTCCAAAATTGAAGAATGCAGGGCATGAGTTCATAACATCTCACGTCGTGTTATCTTTGATTATAAATAGTAGGACTCTTAAAATCCTCTCTAACCCTTTAAAACATAATTTTTTGTCTAAGGCATGATGAATTCTGACCCATGGGATCCCATACTCTTGCGAATCAATGTTGGTCACCCATATTCATGTTATAACATGACCAAATTCCATTATAGTTCAATCATGACCGGCCAAATTATGATCCAATAGGGCCCTATAACAACTCAGAGACAAACTAATGGAATTAATGACATTGAATGATTAAATATTCCAATACCGTATAAAAATATACTGTATTTTTTCATGATATATATCACAAAAGCATGCATATCTAGCTGAAATATATCACAACCTCATGCAATCAGTAATGCATCCTACATGTCATGACAAGAATCCTTGTCATGTGATCTCTATCATGTGACTATATGATTCCGTAGATTGAATAACAACATTCCATTGGATTTCATGTTAAATAGAACCTCAATAATATCAATAATAACAACACAAAACAAGAAATCACCCAATGGTGTAATAAAATCAACTTTATTAAATGAAAAACCCAAAATTCAATATTTGAGGTAACATGGCTCTTCCCTGTACACAGGTTAGCTACTCCAAGGAAAAACATATTACCAACTACCCATTCTTTCATATACATATCTTTAGGCTCCAAATAATTAGAAAAAGTAGAAATGAAACTCATCTGATACCACTTCCTATTATTCCGATTCTGGGTGCCTCGCAATGGTGCCCTGAACCCTATTGGTCACCTACCTTCAAATGAAATTACCCAAATGACAGAGGTTGCTGACTATGAGAGAGGTCCATGGGCTGGTAATGGGGATACTATACCATCTGTGGAAGCATATACCCATTGGAATAACAAATAGTAAACAATAGTAGAAGAAGTAATAGCATACAATAGAAGTAAACAGCGAAAGACTAATAGTATAAAACAACAAAAAATTATATATAAATAAATTATGAATGAAAATGTATATAGAGAAGAATCTTAACAATTGAAAATTCTTGAAATACAATACCAAAACGAAAGTACCCCAAGCAATAAACTCCATCATCAACGCAAGAGTCATCTTAGTCCCTAGCTCTCCATCTCTAATGGTAATCAAATACCTGATGAAGAACATCAATTTCCCTTATCTGTACCTGCAACCTTAAAATCTGTTTGGGTCCAAAAATCATGACCCAAATAGTGTGTGAGACGAATCCTACTAAGAAACCACTAAAATATATGTTCATAACTGTAATTAAATATATATATATCAGGCAATATAAAAAATTAATTAATAAAATTGAAAGTTCTACAAGAAAACAATTATACAGTTTCCAATTGAGTTAATTTACATTTAGTAATTACTCAATCCATTGAATAATGTAACCTCAAGATCTAGCCTGTACACTATATCACCTTATATAAAAATAACAAATGGACGTCTCAAAATTCCACCTAAACAATCCTGTAAGACCGAGTCCAAGCTTGTGCTTTGACATGGAAAACTTTTCACAATCAATAATTCATTCATAAGCGACCCTCTATGAATGTTATTCTAATATATCCACTCTGCTTTTAATATATCATAAATTTAGTAAATAATGTACCTCTTGGAATTCTCACACAGTCTATCCCTTTTGGTCCCACATAGCACTAATCATTTACAAACGACCACCTGGGTGGATCTCATGGTCAATACCCCCCTTGATCCGCATAGCATAAATAAATTATAATGACCATATGTTATCTCTCATTGTCATTTCCCTAAGGTACAAAATTCATGTAATAACTACCCTCTGGGTAGCTCTCACGGTCTAACCCCTCTGGTCAATGGCCACCCGATAGCTATCACAGTCAATACTGCATGTTCAACATAACAACAACACAAACATAAATGACCCTACCTTATGAGATCTCGCAGTCAAATTCCCCTTTGTTATATATTCATAATGTGAATCACGTGAATCTCTAATAATTTGTAACTCCATCCTAACAACACGAGGCATGGAAAACAAATAAATCATAACATAAATTTTATACCAAACAACCATTATCACCCAAACATAGGAAACACACCCATATTTAAGGTATTTAACCTTATGCCTAGGCAATGAAAATTTCCCAAACCGAAAACCCATTCAAGGTACTAAAAATATTTAAATTCCAAAACACATGATACCCTAAACATGGGTATTCATCACTTTTAGCACATATAATCCTAATAAAATCATAAAAATGAATAAACCACCTACCTTGATGTTGTACAAAGAATACTCTTAAATGTCAGCATTTGAATCAGCCAAAAACAATGTAGATCTGCAAAATGGATAAAATATTTCAACCATGAATAACCCAACAGATAAGTGGAATCAGAAATAGAGGCTCTAGTGAAATAGATAACTCTCAAGTTTGAATCCAATGCACTCAGTGAAGTCTCAATCAGAGATTTAACAGATGAATGAATGGAGCTCAAAGATATTCAGTCATACTTCACTCTCCTGTATGAGACATAAAATTAATAATAATGATCTATAAATGAGATGTGGCCCCACTATGATATGTCAATTAAAGATAAAATACACGACATTTTCATTTAATGTACATTCAATGTACTAGCCTCAATTGGCCCTCACTTTTGGTGGGCTTCCGCGTCACCCACATGGCCATCAACTCATCCTTTACATGGAATGTACACAGTTACACATGGAAACCCGGTAGAGGGTGTGTAATCTTACAGACATGGAATGTACATATAAATTTCCCACTTCTTCCTTTTTTTCTAAAAAAGAAACCCTAAAAAGGTTCCATACCTGAAATAATGATCTGGGTTCTTACATGAATGGTTTTAAAATTGTTTGTCCCCATTAAAATAGAATATATAGCATAAAAAATAAAATATCAATGATGATATAAATAAAAAATATAATAGATAATCATAAGTATAATAAAGTTCTGGTGTCATCGATAAATAGAAATACCATAAAAATTTCATTAAAAACATTTTTCAGAAAAAGATAAATTCCACTTTTAAAATAATCTTTTAAAATAATGATGTTTAAAAAAAATTAAAAAATTTTATCTGAAAATAACCTTTGAAAACTTGTAATATAAAATTAAGAAAAATTATACTCTATAGTGGCAGAATATTCAGTTCATGTCATACATATTAAAATAAATATTCCTCTAACATTTTATGTAAATGCTAAATGATCATAGTTTATAATATGACATTATGATTTCATTTAATTTATATTGTAGAAATTAAAATTGGGTAAAAATTTATTTCAAAAATAAAATTTAATTTTTTTTAAAATTTCTTTTACAAAGCATGGATTTTGTTTAAAAATTATTATCAACCACAGAGATAAATAAATTTGGACATTCATAAAAATAATTTTTCAATGATTTTAAGAAAAAAATAATTTTGAAATGGTAAAATAAATGTAATATTAACATTAATAAAAAAATACTAAAAAAATATATTTATATTAAGATATAAATATCGAATAATTCTTCTAAGGGAGTCGCAAATAAAAACAATCTTGAATAATGAAGTGATTCTGAAATAAACGCTTATAAAATTGGTAGCTTCTAAATCAAAAGCCCCAAAAATGAAATATTCATAAAATGAAAGACTAAATACCATGAATATAATAATATTAACTATATTACATATCAATGGTTCAATATATATATCACACAAGGAAATATGTAGTGAATATTTTATTTGTCTCACAGAAGTAAAAGTGTGTTGAAAAAGACTTTCCACATGTTCATGTTCATTCATTTGTGTGAAAAACATAAATATAATAAATATATGTTTATTTTAAATATAATATAGAACCATAATCATATATATAATTCCATATATTGTTTACTAATAGTCCATTATCATATTTTTAATTACAACACTCTTAAAATCACTATTTCAAGTGATAATTCTTTCGTTTTTCATATATGTTTTAGTTAAACAATTTTGGTCCTTTTAATTTTATAATTGATATATAATATAAATAAATTTAAAATATATATAAATATAATATTTATATATTATATTTTTTTTATAGAAATCTATAAAATATATAAAAAGAAAATGAATTTAACATTTCATTGATAAAGTAGGCCTTACGTACACATGGATGATGTTTCTATTTTTCTTGATGGATGGAATGAAAAGAAAATAAAATTTAAATCACCTTCTTAGAATGATTATTATGTTATATATATAATTTATATTAATTAAATTAATCATTATTACTATTCATGTAACAATAAAATTAAAATCATTTCACATTACTATATGGTGGAAATAGTTAACACGTACAGAGTAGTGACATTATTATAATCCAACATATTTGAAGTTAAGAGGTTAAATGTGATATTATATTTTTATAATAGTGTTTAGAACAAAAAAATTGAACAATTCATTAACATTGAACTTACTACCATTCATGTAGATTGTGGGAAAAAAATTAATCATCACGTTTTATGAGGAGTTAGTGTGTCGTACACACAAGAGACATTATCGTGTCCACTATGGAATGATAATTAAAAGGGTATATGTCATATTATACTTCCTAAAATATGATAATTTATTATATATCATATAATTATATTAAATAAATTGTAATACTTATCCTTGAAATATGGTGATTGAAAATAAATTACATCAGATCGTGAAGTGGTAGTACACCGTACACACAATCAACAGTTTTATTTCTTATTTGATAGATGTAGAGATATATATGTGTTATTCCAATTACATATTAGTGTATTATAGATACTATTATTTTTATATTATCTTATTTGAATAATTTTTTATGTAGTTGGAAGATTAAATAAAAATATATGTATATTTAATAACCATACCACTTATTCAATGATACTATTTAGGTTTATACCAAAATTAATTTTAGAAGGGCCTAATAAAAATACTAAGGAACATAGGATGCGAAGAGGTAAGTAATTAAAGGATTTAATAATTTTATTAGCTAAAAATGTTTCTATATGTGTGAGTAAGGGAGGACATGATGTTGCCTTTTATAAGGGTGGGAGAAGAAACATCTGGAATTTTATAGTAGATATAGTGATACCCAACATTGTATCATGAAAAAGCCACCGAAATTGGTCATTATAACAAATAATATACTATTTGGTTGAAATATGGACATAAATTGTGTTATAGACAAGAAGCGATGGTCATTTGAATACTTTTTTTAGTAGTTTGACCACCGGTGAACCCATTATACCTTAACTACAATAATTAATTTTTATTATTTTTCATATTCATTATGTTAGAAAAATATGATGAATATATGAGAACACCTAAATTATAATGATTCTATATATGCAATAAATTTTTCCAAATTCATTCCAATAATTTAGAAGAAATCTATTTAAAATTAAACCATAGACATGATGGAAGAGTAGTTTTCAATAGTGGAAAATTTAATAAGTATAGGATATTTTAATATAAAAATTCAATATCAAATTGATTCCGACAAAACAAATTATAAAAAAATTTATATAATTAAACTAATTTACATTTAAAAACATTGAAATATAATTTCATCCTACAAATATTAAATTAATGAATCATTTCAATAAAAATTAGTATTTTTTAATACATATAAAAAATGGAATATTTTAGAAATATCACAACAAAACACCCTAATATAATTTTGATACGAAGATTTTAATAATTTACATAATTTTATAAAATAATTTTTCTAAAATTGGTAATAATTACTTTCCAATTATGTGTGCAAATTTAAATTACAATGTGGTTTATAAAAATACAATTATTCATAAAACAATTATTTTTCATTGAAATGATTATTATTTTATTTCTAATCAATAGATAACCCTAATTTTCATAATTTAGATAGTACGATTAATACATTTCAGATTAATGGCTTAGATATAATAGTCATGTTTAAATAATATTTCAATAGAGTATTTTCATTGAAAGGTGGTTTTGTGTGCATTACACGTTATTAAAGAGATTAAATATAAATAAATATACCACAAGATATTATGGTGTTATTTTCAAAGCTATGATGAATGAAAAATTTTATATACACTATCAAATATGATATTACTCTTTAAAAATATTGTTTATTTTCATCTGCTTTATAAAAATTAAAATTTAGAATACTTGTGATACTGAAGCCAATATTTTTTAATTGATACCATAAATTTAGAGGAGGTTAATGATCAAAAAAATTAAAATTATTCCGTTTATAGTTATACCTTATTGTTAATATCCCACATTTTTTTTAAAAATTCATATTTCAAAGGTTGGTCATTTTTCTATACTAGAAGCTCTAGGATATTGGGAATGAATTTTGGATGGTAATATGGTAGAGCATTGTTAATCTAGAAGGGTCATGAAGTGTGGATAACAGATTAGAGGTGGTATCATTTTATAAGGGAGGGAAATGAAACACTTAGAATTTCATAGAATTTTAGGTTATATATATATATCATAATAATGTAATATTAAAATGGGGTAACTAAAATACAATGATAAGATTTCCTAGGTTCTAAAAATTTCAATGAGTCACATTTATTCAATTTTTGGATACATTTTAACCCTAATCTACTATTTAAAACATTTTGAACCAATTTTAACTTTATCGATGATAAATTAAAATTTCACCATGATAAAATAACTATATGAACAAAAAAAAAATTCCCTATAAACAAATTTAGAAATTAGGATCCAATAATTTTATTCTATTTTTTTAGATATAATTTCTATAGTTTCTCAAAATTAAATTGCATATAAAATAATAAATTCATGAAAAATAGTTCTTTTTAGAAATTACTATATTTAAAAGTAAATAACAGATTATCAATAAATAAATTATTTAATTGGTTTCTGTGGTTTTTTTAGGTTATATAACAAACTAATGTATTTATAATTTGATATTAATCCAAAAAAACAATATTACAACCATTACATTAAATTTAAATACTATAAAATATTTTTTATCTTAATAAAATAAGATTTATCTTCTAAAAATTCATTATAGGGTTCCAAAATTACAAATTATGTGATAATATAAATTATTTTACAATTTAATCATACATATAGTGGAGCACCATCCATAAAATAGGATAAAGTAATTTTTTATAGAGATTTTAAATCATTAAACCATTGTTTTAACCAAATATTACCTCTTTAACCAATATGAAAAATATTTAGATCTTTTAATTTTTATAATGGAAAAAATAACGTTACACTATTACATTTAATTAATTATGTTATTTAAAAATGTGGAATAATGTTTATGAAATTGCATTCCCATATGTTATAAGGCCCCAACTTTAAAAATTACATATTTTTGAGTTTTGAAATAAAAATAACTTTCTTTCATAGTGAGGATTTTCTAGGTTTAAATTTTTCAATAACTATGAAACAAATTTTTTATTACATCACAAATATTATAATGTATATACTATTACTGTACCAAAAATTTTCATAACAATAACAATCCTTAAATAAAACAAGAATTATTTACATAATAAAAATCTTCATGAAATCTTCCTTTATCTTACCCTTCGTTATAACTTTTCATAAACATTTTCAACAAACTTGGGATGAGAATAAAAAGCTCACTAATGGATTTAAAATAAGGAAAGAAAAAATTAGTCCATGAATACATAAATATAAATGAAATAATAAATATCAATCATAAAAAATAATATCCTTAACATACCTCATGAAATCATAAGATTTATGAATAACACATATAAATCATAAATAATAAAGGTAATTTTTGGCATCTATAACATACTTACATTGTAGCTTTCACAACTACATAGAGAGAAGCCTTCATGATTAAGTTTAGAATACCTATCAATGTATATTCCCTAAATATATTAGGAGAAACCTTCATATTTTGTTCTTTCATGTTACCCAGTGTATTAGAGAGATATATTCGGCTGTCCCACCCTTGGTTTATCATGGAACCACCATTATACATAAAAAATATCCATGAACCGTAATATAATCATAACACATAAGACATGAATAAATAAAAGATAACATTTCCAAATAGAAATAAAATTATATAATTTCAAGATATTTACATAATCAATGATTTATCAAGTGCATTTTCTATTCAAAAATACATAAAATCAGTATATAGTATTTATTTTCCATTTAATGACATTATTTATTGTTAAGGAATCCAAATATCAAATAATGATCGTGGTGGTGGAAAGGACATTTTCGTCATGTATGATAAAAAGAAATTCCTTTTGTTGTTTAGTAAATCACTTCATAAAAAAATATTTTTTATGAAATACATTGAATTAAATTAAATTAAAAAAGGTATAGTTTTACACTATATAAAATAATGATCTGTTTAAACCAAAATACACCTTAATGAATGGAGATTGAGATGATGTCCTTTACCTTGAGTCTAAATTGCCTTGTTCATTCTTTATCTCCATGAATAATAAAATTAAGTTAATTTATACTTTCATAAGAACCTTTTTCATTTTTATTATTCCCAATAAATTACGTATGACCATGTTATAATAATTAGTTTATTATTTGAGTTCATGTTGGATGTTTTGTCGACAATTGGTTCCTTAGTGGAAAAATGAACTTATTTCAATGTAAAGTGTCCGTGTAGTTAACATTCCATCGTCTCGATAATGATATTTATGATTTAAATATCATATATATAGTATATATTTATTTATAATATTACATAAACTTTCGAGTTAAGAAATAAAATGCACCATTCATGTAGACAGTAGGCTTTACGTATGCATGAGTACTACCTTTATTTCCTTGTTATTTTAAAATACAGAAAACTAAACGATACATAATTATGTTATATTTTCATTATAATATATATGTTATATATTCTATATAAATTCATTAATTCCTTACTTTATATGTACCATGAATGGAATGAATGAGTCATATCACATTGAGGCGGTGGTAGTCTGTACCTCCTCAACTAAAATTATCATATTTACACATTATAGAAAGAATAAATGTAAGCTCAAAATAAGAAATAGATGAGAATTGAGAAAATATAAATATAATAAAAATAATATATAAAAACAATTCCATCATAATGGACATCCTGAGAGGGGGTAGGATAAAATCGAACAATCATCATTTATTGAGACAGTAGGTTTCCGTATAAAAAACAATAGGTTCATATACATTATATGGAGGTGTGTGTATGATTAGATCTAATAATTCACATAAAAACATCATATTATATTGAATATAATGTTGTTTTTCTAATCAAATATTAATAATATAATAGGGTGTGGCGAAGAAAAATAAAGGAAAGGAACATGAGAGAAGATGTTACCTCTAAATTGGGTAAATTATTTCGATTTGAGAGAAAAGGATTTCTTGAAATGTCTTATAACCAAGGAAAGGATTATATAATTAATGAAGGGTTGTTTTTAGATTATTGGAGTATATCATGGATTATCCAAGGGTCTTGAGAGATGTGAGAATGTTGGTAGAGGAGTTATCCTTTTATAAGAGGGAAGAGGGCCACTTTAGGAATGGCTTGAAATATTAATTTATTATAAATTAAATTTACATTAAAAATGGTCCAAAAATCATTTAATTTGATGATAATATGATTTTGGTTCGAACTAACATTATACAATAAATATTTTATATGTTTTTAGTATTTGTTTATTCTTATATTTTTTGTTTATCCCATATATTACCCTTTTTACTCTTTCTATGGTATCATATTATTTAAAAATTTTGGGTTAATGTAATTAACATATCATGTCAAAAGTCCCACAAAAAGTCATTTATGACATATTTAGAATTATCTTAACAATTTGGATGAATATTAATTTTTTAATAATTTTATTTCCTTTAATAAACAATTATATATTTTATGTTATGAATTATATCAATTTTGGAAACTATTCATACTTAACTTTTTTAAGAATTCATAACTATTTATAAGAACCCAGCCTTAAAATGTTAATTAATAATGAATTTTAGTCAAGAAAATAAATTATGAAAAATTTAGGATATTTGCAGGTTTATATTTTATAATAATTTGGATATCTTACATACATAACATACCACATCCAAACAAAGAGAATTCCACTAAAAACAATATCCATTTTATTTTCAAAATATTAAACCTTAAAACATAAAACATGATTTATTTTAAAACACTAAATATCAATCATCATGACTCTATAATTTCTCTTAACCATACTTAAATCCCATGAAATGCATTTCAAAAACATTGGACGAGTATAAAATTCAGTAAATGATATAAATAAAGAAATCATTTGTCAAATGATATCATAAAAACCATTACAACCCGTAAGCATAAAAACTCATATGCATAGAAATATCATGTAGTTTCCTTTATAAATATTTAACATATCACTCTTATATTTCCCAATACATATGAAATATCCTTTTTCTACTTCAATCTCTCTAGTACCCAATGAATGGAGATCTATAGTGGGGATCACCCATAATATATTTAGCTATAATGGGCTCAACCCATCATATATTGTGCTATAATGGGCTCCACCGAATATATATTAAGTTATAACGGGGAAGAATTCATATCATGAGCTATAATGTGCTCAACCAAACAAAAATAATGTCTATGGAACATATCATGAATAAATCACTGCATAAATTATTTACACACTTGATCAAAACACATTCACATTACAAAATACCCTATTTCATATAAAACTGTTTTAGAATATAAACATCACACTCACAATAATGAAATATTATTATTCAAAAATAACTATGAAAACATATGATGGAGATATTATAGAAAAATCATAAAATCAGAATATAACAAACTTGATATTATGTAAAATAACAATTTTTTTGTATTTCATTAGGGAGATATTTAGAAGAATTGAAGAGGAACCTTCTTTTCAAATACTTTAACATTGAATAGTGAATTGATTAAATGAATATATTATGTATATATATTATACATAAACATAATATAACATAATATAATCAAATTACATTTCACAAGTTATATTATCATGATACACGCCGTTGATGTTGATGGTTAACCCAAAGAATGAGAATTGGGCTTACAATCCACTTATGAAATTTCAGCATGGTACTTGATGTATATGGGAGGGATTAATGATATTTAAATGGGTTATATCATCATTAATATATCATAATAGAAGTATGGGAATGTTGGAAAGCATACACAATCGTTTGAAATTGAAAATTAAAGAGCATAACATAGGGGTGATTATTGAATAAAAGTGAGAAAGAGAGGATCTATTTACATGGGTTTGACTTCCCATAAACGTTATTAAAACACATTTATGAATGGTTAAAACCTATTATTAATAGTTTACATAAACATATTCATGTTTATAACACCTCTAATGGTCATTTTATAACATCATTTCACTAATCCATTAAAAATATTTTGTTAATTCTATTGTTTTTAGGTGCGTTCTTCACAGGGTTTCCATGATCGGTTCATGATGGATATTCATGTCAATTGGAAGTGAAACTATATAATTTTAATTTAATGGTATTAAAATATTTCCAGACCCATAAATTATTCCATTTATCATTTTTAAATTGTATATGAATATGATTCATTAGTAAAACCATTAATGATGTTAATTTTGATCATTTTGGTGGTTCTTTAAAAATAATGAACTCATTTTGTTTTTTATGTTAATAGAAAAATTTTAAAAAAGATTATAGAACAGTAAATAAGAAATAAATTATAAATTATAATCTTATTCAACCATAAAAATGGTTTCTGGACCAGAGTTTATGTTAGTGAAACAAAATTATAGTCACATCGTCCACGATGTCGGTAAATCGACACTGTAAGGACGATGATTTAATTTTATGAATAAGTGGGAGAAGAGAAGAAGTATAATGGAAAATCATACATAAACATGATGAAATAAAAAATATTTAAGATACTAGATTCAATCATGACTCTTGGATAAGGTGAGTTGAGAAATAAAAAGAATAGAGAAGAAAATGTTATGAAAACAAAGAAGAAAAAAGAGGATGTTTACCTATTGATCTCCTTTCCTCGAGATCCTTTTAAGGCCCTTGTTTTTGTACATTTGGTGAGACCATATGGTCCTGGACTTGGGGAAGGGGATTTAGTTATTAAATGGTAGAACATAATCAAGGATAAATTTTGAGAGGCATGGAGTGAAGAGTGGGGAGTGGGGGATTTTTATAGTGGAGGAGAAGAGTTTTACGTAATTTTGATCTTTATTTTTTTAATTTTTTCACAGAGAAAGAAATAATAATGATTCCAAGACCAAAAATAGTTAATCATGCATGTTAGTTAGATATAATGGTCTACATAAGCCATATATTAGAAAAAAAAATCATATTTCATGTATTTAGCAATTACTGTAAATTATCCTATAATACTATTTTGAAATATTCATGTATTTTAGAAAAAGCCCAAAAAATCACCCTAACCATTTTTCAATGTGTAGAATTAAAAATTAAAAACCATTATTTAAAATTAATTTTCTACATATGATTAATTTAATTTTTAAATAGATTAATATTTTATTCTAGAAAAACAATTTAAAAACATTTATTTACATATTTTATGATATGGATATATCATAACTTCAATTAAATGTTTTATGGATACTTTCATAGGTGACGTTTTCTATTCATAAGAGTATATAACTATTAAAATGGGTAACATCACTATTAATGAGGGTATGTTACTATTCAGTAAAAATTATGATGGTCTTATCAGACTCCAAATACCATACTAGTTGCAACAATGTGTGTCTCTTTTTTGAAAATCAAAATATATAAGTGGGAAATTTATGTTTTGTGATAATTATAACTCTTTAAATAAAAAAATGTTCCATGAATTTGAATTTACTTTTAAAACATGCGGTGTTACATTATCCCCTCCCTTTGGAAATTGAGTCCTTTTATTTTTATTTATTTATTTGTCTAATGTGGGTACCTTTCTCTCATAGCATTTATAGATTCCCATGTTGCTTCTTCTGCAATGTGGTTTCTCCAAAAATATCCTTTACCTAGTAGGTTACCATAATCTTCAATATTTACAACTATGATCAATATATTGAACTGGTATCTCTTTATAAGAAAGGTTCTCTTCCAACTAAACTACTTCTGAGTTCAAAATATGAGATGAATAAAGCACATATATTATCATCATTGAAACATGAAAACCAATGCTTACCTAAGACAAACTCAGATGCAATACTACTCAGTATGCAACCTGTACCACTTTTTTAAATATTTCAAATGGGCCGATGAAATTCCAAAGTATCCTTCCTTTCTTAAAAAAAATGCATCAAACATTTCCTATGAGATATTTAAAGGGAAACATGGTAACCTACCTTGAAAGAGATATATTTACTTATGTTATCTACATTATTTTTATGCCTACACTGTGCTATCCTCATGTACTACTAGATCATTTCACATTGTCATCCACTTTTTATACAAATTCTGGCCCATCAACATTCTTTCACGACCTCATCCCAAAACGCTAGACTCTTACACCTATTCCCATACAATGCCTAAAAATGAACTATTATTATACTGTAATGAATGCTTTTATTATAAGAAAACTCTACCAATGAAATATTTTGATCCCATATTCCTTGGTAATCTAATGAAAAACCTCAAAATATATCCTCTGATGTCTAAATTTTCTGTTCTGACTGCCCATATGACTAAAAATTAAAAAGATGTACTGAAATTTGACTCTGTTCTGAATGACTTATGATGTCCCATCAAAAAGATAGTAGTGAACATAGGATCCCAATCAGATAAAATTGAAATAAAAAATCTATCTAACCTGATAATATATTTAAGGTATAGTTTATAAAGTTCATCTAAAGACATTATATCTCAAATATAAATAAAATGTGTATATTTAGTTAGCTGATCAACAATAACCGAAATCACATCATTAACTTGAGATGTATTTGGTAGTATCACAATTATGTCCACATATATATTCTCTAATTTCGACTATGGCACTAGAAAAGGCTGAAGCATTTCCTTCATTAACATATGGTCTACTTTAACCTTTCAACATGTCAAACATTTCATAGTAAAATTAGCAATATCACATTTTATTCCATCCCACCAGTACTACTTCTGAAGACATCAGAACATCATAGTTATTTCGGGATGAAATGGAAATGGAGAACTGTAAGCTTCAAAAAATAATTATTTCCTTAAATTATAATCACAAGTCACCCACAACCTTTTTCCAAATCAAAAAATTCAATCTTTATGGAGGTTAAATACTGATATCTTGACCGTTTTAAAAAATTATTCCCTTTTTAATAGTACCCCATCTACCTTATATTATTTCTTCATTATTTCTAATGAATATAACTATAATGAAACATAATAGAAAATTGGGAAATTTTCTACACCAACACCTTCCTAGACAAGGTTTATCAATTCATTTACCAAAAGATCACGTACCAGACGTATCTTGGTTAATGTGGCATTACTTTTTTAACTCAATGAATCAACCATTCAACTTTTTTTCCTAGTTTTATAATGAATAATTCTATCATAATCATTTATTAGTTATAGCAATATTCTCTATCTGATGTTTAATTCTTTCGGAGTAAATATATACATCAATCTTTTTTGGTGAGTTTATATTTCACATTTTACACCATATAGATGATACCTCCAAATTTTCAATGCTAAAACCACAAAATCCAGTTCTAAATCATGTGTAAGTTAATTTAAGTCCTGAGGTTGTAGTTGTCATGAAGCACAAGAAATTACGTAATTATTCTACATAAAAAAACAACCAAGGCACTTTCAAATAAGCATCACCATAGATGATAAACTCACAATTTCTGGAAGGCGAGGCCAAAACTGGAGCATTCACCAATATCTTCATCAGTTCCTAAAAAACAAACATCACATTTTTCTGTGAAATCAAATTTAACTTCTTTTTGTGTTAACTTTGTTAGTATTCTAGATAATCGATCAATGTTTTTATCAAAACATCGGTAATAATATGCTAATCCATGAAAACAACAAATATATTTATCATTTTTGGGTCTTTTCCATTCATCAACAACATTTTTTCATGATAAACTATTATTCCATCCTTATTTACAATGTTCCCATGAAAAAAAATCTATTATAACCAAAAATCACATATCCTAAATTTTACATTCAGTTTATTTTAATTTATGCTTTTCAAAACCACCCTATGTATTTTTCATGATCTTATTTGCTTCATGAATATACCATAATTTCATAACTAAACAAAAACAAAAACATATCAAAATACTCATGAAATTCTATATTCATAATATTCATGAATACATAGGGTTCATTAGATAACCCAAAAGTCATAACTACAAATTCATAATGACCATATCTATTTAGGAGCACAGTCTTTGAGATGTATTCATCCTTTACATTCAACTGATGGTACCCTAACCTCATGTCTTCTATTGAAAAATACTATGTTCCATGGTGTTGATAAAAACCCCAATATGAGGTAAATGATAATTTCTTTTAATAGTAATGTTATTAAAGGATCTATAATCAATGAAAAGACCCATTGAACCATCTTTTATATTAACAAACAAGACATGGGAATCACATGGTGAAGTTATAGGTTGGATGAAGCCATTATTTAATAATTCCTCTAACTAGTTGTTTAATTTCAGATGTTCTATTTGAGAAATTCGATTAGGGGGTTTGAAAATAGGATTAGCATTAGAAAATAAGGCAATGGTATTGTCTACCTATCAATTAAGAATAAAACCATGGTAATCATTTGAAAAAATATCCAGTTATAAATTTTTCATTGGTATATAATTAGTTTAGATAGTTCCCTTTTATTAAATAATATGAGGAAGATAAATTTCATTTCAATATTTTATCAGTTTCGTAGTTTCATGATGTGTTATAAATGGTATGTGATTTTTATTATACCACAACTGAAATTCATTCTAAAAAAACTTCTTTTCCTATGAAATCTATCCTAGAATGATAAAAATAATTCCATTCCGAACCTATAACAACATCAAAATATACTAGTGGTATAACCGTAAGGATTTTTTGGTAAGCACTTTCAACAGACAAGGATATGTAGATTTTTAAAGGGTCTTTTTTCCTAAATATTTCTTCTATGTGTTTTTACCTTGATTCCTAGTGTTATTTCATGAGGTTGAATTTCCAATTATTCTGAAAAGTTATCAGAAATGAATGAATGTGCATACCCCAAATCAAACAACACATTTGAGAAATTTGTAAAAACAAGAAATGTACGTGATAAAACTTCGTTTGATTGCTCAACATCTACCTATGTGGTTTTAAAGCATATTTTCACACCCTTCTTCTTCCAATATTGTTGATTTCTTGCCTGGGTGGCTAGCATCGTACAAACATTATCCAAATAACTGAATTTATTATAGTTAGAGCATCTCACCCTCATAATCTCATAAATTTTCAGATCATTTTTCTTGCAATCCTAATACATGGGTCCAAAAATTTCAAATTTATAGAATTTCCCAAAATATAAAAAGCATCACCAGGATGCTTTGTATGGAACTTTTCCCAAGAAGGTAAATTTATCATCTTACCTCTAGAATTAATTAACAAATTATTCCCCATATCCTGCCAACCTGACATCTTATTATTCATTTCATCATGAGGAAAATATGTTTCAGACATCTCCAACTCAAATCTTTTATCACAATGAACAATATTCTCCTAGATTTGAAACCGTCAAGAATCCAATGCTCTTCGTAAAAAGTGTTTTAGGCTATAGTAAAATATATTAATTTTAATATAAAAATCCCATGTAAATAAATATATGTACCTAGATAGTCTTGTAAAATTGGATTCATATGTTTTCATAGAATCATCATCTTTCTTATTTAATTCCACTAATTGTTTCTCTATTCTGAATTGTACAGTTTTGTGAAAATATTTTTCTAGAAATAAACTCTTAAAATCATCCCATTCCATACTGTCAATGTCAGATATTTATCTTGTTTTTTAATGAGAGAACACTATTGATTGGATTCACATTCCAAATTATTAATGGATAGTATTAACTTTTTAAGATGAAAAAATCACCTGACTTGAAATATCTTTTATAGAGCATTGACCATCCTTCAGCTATCACTAGATCTATGGTTCCACTGAATGTTGGAGGATGTTGCCTCATAAAATGCTCCAAAAAATGATGTTTCCTTTTGGAATATTAGGTTCCTCTGTAGAATAGAATCCACCACCATTTATTTCATAATTCAGTTAATCCATTGCTGACAAAAATTGCTCAATTCTTTTTCCCACCATTCCACATTACAGATTCAGACAGACATCCGCCTCTTGGTTCCTTCCTACTTCAGAATCCTCATTTATTCTATAGATAAACATTATGAAAAAACATATACTAGGTAAAGAAAAATGATAATATTTAAATTATATAACATTTAATATTAACCATAGAGTAAAAATCATTTTTGGTATTCTCTTAATATCATCCTAACCCCTAATATTATCTAAACTATACTCTAATACAAACTAAAGAACCCATCATTAAAATGTTACTTAATCATGATTTCTATTCAACAATATAAATTATTACATATTGAGGATCTTTTCATGTTTATAGTTTTAGAGAATTAGGATATCTTACATACATAACATAAAAATTTCATACAAATAAATACCCCTAAAAATAGTATCCATTTTTAAAAAAAAATATTAAACATTACCACATAAAACAAGATATCTTTAAAAACACAATATATAAAACATCTTGACTACCTTCTTTATCTTAACAATCCATAAATCCTATGAAAAACTTTTTAAAAAATGCGTTGGATATAAAACCCATTAAGGGATATAACAGAAGAAATCTATAGTTATTTGATAGTACAAAGACAACTAAAACCCATAATAAAAAAACGCATATTCCTGGAAACATCATGTAGTTTCTTTGATACATATTTACCATATCACCCTTATCTTCACCCTTAAACATGGAATACCCTTTTGGAAAATTTCATCTCCAATGTACCAAATGCATTGGAGAGTTATAATTTGGCTCCCCCATCATATCTTTTGTTATAAAAGGCTCAATAAAACATATCTGGAGAAATAATGGGATCAACCCAACATATCTTGAGATGTAACGGGGATATTCCATCATTTAAGGAGTTTTAATGGACTCAACCCAAAATAAATAATTTCCAAGGATCATATATTGATTGAATCACTACACAACAGATTTACACCCTTGATCAATACACATTCACATTTCAATATAACCTTTTTCGTATAAAATAGTTTTAGAATATTATTACCGAACACACAATAATGGAATAATATTATTAAAAATAACTATGAAAACATATAATGAAGATATTATAGAAATAAATAATCACATAATCATAAGATAAGACTCATGATATTGATAAAAAATCTATTTGTATTTCTTAAAGGAGACATTTCGAAGGATTTCATAGGAATGCTCATTAAAAATACCAAATCATTAAATAAAGAAATGATTAAATGAACGGTTTATTTATATATATTGTAAGTACCTAAAATTAAACATAATATAACCTAATTAACTGTCAGAAGTCATCTTAGCATGTTAAAAAACATTGATGTTGATGATTAACCAAAATAATGTTAATTGGATTTAGAATCGAATTATGAAATTTCATCATGGTAAATGATGTACATGAGAGGTATTAATTAGATTAAAATGGGCATCTCATAATTATTATATCATAAGAATAGTATTTCAGATGTGTGAAAACATAAACCAGAATTTGGAATTGGAAATTAAATATAATAACATATGGGTTATTTTTTAATAAATGTGAGACAGAGAGCATCCCTTACTTCGAGTTTGACTTCCCTAAAATGTGTTTAAACCTCTTTCATGAAGGTTAAAAATGTGATTTTAATATTTTAAAGAAACATATTAATTTTTATAACACCATTCTTGATAATATTATAAAATCATTCCCCCCATTCATTAATAATATTTTGTTAATTCCATTTTTTTCGGGTGTGTTCCTCACATAGTTTCCATGAACATTTTATGATAGATATTTTTGATGATATGATGTGAAACTCCATAATTTTAATGGAATTGTATTTAAATATTTATAGAACCATAAATTATTCCATTTCTCATTTTTAATTTTTATTTAATGATGATTCATTAGTACAACCATTAATGATGTTTGTTTAGATCATTTTGGAGGTTCTTCGAAAATAATGAACTCATTTTGATTTCTAAATTAAAACAATGTGTAAAAAATGATGAAAAAAACCTTACATATAATATAATACATAAACTATAATATTATTCAACCCAAAAAAATGGTTTCATGACCAGTCCTGAAGGATGTGAATGATATTAAAATCACATCATCCACTAAGTCGGTTAATCAGCACATTATGGATGATGTTTTTATTTCTTGAATAATTGGGAGAGGAGAATAAGTATAATGTTGAATCTTCCATAAACATGATGAAATAAATAAAATGCTTGAAAATGGATTCATTCAAGCCTCTTAGATAATGGGGGGTGAGGAAAGACAAATAATATAAAATAAAAAATGAAAAGAATGAAAACAAATGAGGAAGATTATCTCTTGATCAATTCTCCATGATATCCTTTTTAAGGCCCTGTGTTTTGGCCTTTTGGTGAGACCATTAGGACTTTGACATGGGTAAGGTTATTGAGAGGAGTATTTGGTAGACCATAGTTAAGTAATAACTCTTGAGAGTTATGGGAGGAATCGGGGGAGTGGGTGGTTTTTATAGTGGATGAGAGAAGGGGTTGTATACTATTTTAATCATTATTTTATTATTTTCCCAAATACAAGCAATAATTATGCTACCAATACCAAAAATACAAAATATTTCATGTGAGTTATAGATAATGTTCTTACATAATCCATACATCAATAGATGATAACATAATTAATGTATTTAGAATTTATCTTAAATTATCATATTTTACAATTCACCATAAATTCATGTATTCAGAAAAATCCCAAAAATTTACCCTAATAATTTTTTACTTGAGTAGAATTCATAAATTAACTCTATTTTTTAAAAATATATTTCAATATATGATGGATTTATGTTTTAAAGAAAAAACATTTTACTCAAAAAACAATAGTTTTCAAACATTTATTTACTCATTCTATGATATGGGTATATCATAACATTACCTAAATCTTATATCTATACTATCATACGTGAGGTTAATATTCATATGTGTAAGTTAATATTCATATCGGTAGAATTAATATTAATAATGTTATGTTATTATTCCCCAAAAATTATGTTGGGGTTATCAGACTCTAAAATACTTACAGATTTCTACCGTGTATGCCCATTTTTCTAAATTCAAATCATAGATGTGGGAAAATAAGTTTATTTATAATTATAACTATGAACATGAAACATTTGTTCATGCATTTAAATGTACTTTTAAAACCATGGGGTGTTACAAAACTTTATTCCGTCATAAAAAATGCATTAAATCAATCAGAATATGTCATATTCACCAATAGAATTCATAGATGACATTAATTATGAAAAATAATATATATTTTAATATCTATAATATCATTTATTTGAATCCTATGTCAATGAAGACATCAATGCATCATCATTGTGTCATAATTATATTTCTTTATACCATATCTATAATTTATAAATAAAATTCCATATTGATGGAAATAATTTTAACATTTTAATGACTATTTATAGTCGAAGAGATCAATAATATAACCACATATAAAAATTGTGTTTATTAAAAGATACATGTTTATGTTATAATTCTCATTACATTAAATTAATTCTTATAACATGTCATCATCACATCCCCGTTGGTGTATGGGGTCCCAAAATCAACCCATGGTCAGAAATATCTCATCCAATTTGATTAAGAAACATTATTTTGTAGTTTTAACAATATTATAATATTATTTTTTACCTTTATTTACCATATTTACCCTCTAACCATGGTAAATAACAATAATTACTGGAGTTACTATTAATAATGTCCAAAAATGAAAGGTACTTATTTACAAAATTTTGATTTTCTACTTCCAAATATGGAATCCATTTTTCAAAATTCAGAATAAAAAATTTTCAAAAATTATTTTAATATTATTTCTTATTTTCAAAACCAGGAGGTGAGTTTTTAAGAAGTAAAAACATCCAAATTATTGACACACATTTATGTCCAATTTCAATGTAAAATTACTTCCAATGACCAACATTTAATTAAATGATAGAAAATACAATTATTCATTAAAATATAATAAAATGAAAATCTAACTATATAAATAAAATAAATGAAAATGATGTTTTGAAATTAAATGCATTATTTTCACTAATCATTAAAAAAATTCTTTCTTAGAAAAATAACTAAATTTTATCCAAAGTTAATTTGGATGCCCTTTTTCGGAAGAAAAAGTTTATTTTGTCAAATATAATATATAAATATGAAAAAAAAAATCTACATTTAAAAAGGATTCTCCTTCAAAATGTGGTAAACAACCTTTTCAAAATATTACAGTATTTAATGCCTAAAATTAGATTCATCCATAATTTAATCCTCTCAAATTTATTGGGTAATTGTAAAAACATTTAAAAAACATGTGTAACCATATTGTAGTTAATTCTATTCATTCCCTCTAATGTAATGGATAATTATTTACTATCATTTATAATAATAATATTATTATTATTGTATCATTTTTCTGTTTAACTCAATGTTTTGTGAAACCTATGATTTAAGAGAAACCCGTTGTTGCGTATTGAGTATGCTATCAAAAAAACTGTTTTCCTTAGCATAAAATTTAATATCTTATTTATAAATATTAATATATATGAAAATGATTATTTTATAAATACCTGGGATCCTAAATCATTCTACCAATCTCTAGATTGTTCCCCCACAATTTTATTTACTAATCAAATAAGTGGGGTTCTTTATCCATTATAAAATTTTTAGATTCCCATGTTTCCTCATAAACCATATGGTTTTTCCAAAAATCCTTTTCCAGATAAATTAATATATTCCACAAAATATTCCCTCTATGGTCAAAAATATGGACTGGCTATTCTTCATAATAATTATTCTCTTCCAAAAGCACTAACTCTGGACTCAAAACATGAGATGGTTTAGGAATATACATTATCAATATTGAAACATGGAAATGATTTTTCACCTAGGATAAACTTGGAGGTAAGCCACTATGTAGGAAACTGATCCAACTTTTTCAATGATTTTATAGGGTCTAATGAACCTCAAACTGAGCTTTCCCTTCTTACTAAAATGCGTCAATCTTTTCTATGTAGAGATTTTGAGAAAGACATGATCAACTACCCCGAATGGAAGATATTACCTCTAGTTATCCAACTAAATTTTTTCCTTATCTTAGTTGTTCCCATGTGATTCTTAATCAAGAGTAATTTTTCTTCCATCACTACTACCAATTTTGGTCCCATCAACTTCCTTTCACAAACTTCATCCCAAAGAGCAGGAGTTTGACCACTCTTTCAATATAATGATCCAAATAGTGAAATCTGTATAACTGAATGAAAACAATTTTTATAATAAAACACAACTAAATAATGATGTTGATCCCAACTTCCCTGGTAATCCATTTAAATATCATGAAACATATATTTTAATGTCTAAATTGTTTAGTTTTACTTACCATCTGATTGCGGAAAAAAAGATATACTGAAATTTAATTTCATACCCACTGACTTCTGAAGGCCCTTCCAAAAGTTAGAAGTAAACCTGAGATCAACATTAGATAAAATAGAGAGGTGATCTCCATGTAACCTAAATATATATTTAAAATTCAATTGATAATGTTTATCTATATATAGAGTTCCTCGAATAGATTGAAAATGGGTAGTTTCTTTAGTCGATCAATAATAACATAGATTTCATTGTTACATCGTAATGTTTTTATTAATCCCACAATGAAATCCATGGATATATTTTCCCATTACCACTATAGAATTGGTGATCGATAAAGGAAAAAATTTGGTAAATACCACTCTAATTTAACCATATGGAAAATCAAATATCTCATGGTAATTTCAGTAATATTACTTTTTCATTCCAACCCACTAATAATACTCTCGAAGATCTCTCTATATCTTAGTACAAGCAGGATGAAATGATAATAGACAACTATAAGCTTCAGATAATCACTATTTCTTCAACTGTGAAGCACAAGGATCAAATTACATCTTTAATAACCTCATAACATAGTTTTTATCAATGTAAAATTATTATAGCATGCCCTTATGAACCAATTCTATCATTTTCTTAAACACATGGTCTTCTTTTTGCACTCGATTTATTCAATCTACAAGAGGAGATTATAATGATACCTGAAACAAAAATGAGGAATTTCTGACACCAAAATATATCATTCCAATGTTCATGAAATCATTTATCAAAGAGTCATGTTCCAAATGTAACATGGTTAATGTAGAATTACATTTCCATCTCAAAGCATCAACCAATTTGTTTTCTTTTATAGGTTGGTAATGAATCGTGCAATCATAATCGCTGATTAATTCCATCCATCCTCTATGTCTCATGTTAAATTCATTCTAGGAAAATATATAATTCAAAATAATGTGATCAGTATATATTTCCTAGTGTTCATCATACACATGATTCCCCCAAATTTATAAAGCAAAAACAACATCAGTTATTTCCAAATCATGTGTAGGGTAATTTAACTCACGAGTTCTCCACATAAATAATGTATATGAAATTAATTGATCATTCTACACTAGGAAAAATCCAATTCCTTTAAAAAAAGAATCATTATTTATAAAAAATTCCAAATTTTTGGATGGAAATACCAAAAATAGAGCATTTACTAATCTTATATTCCATTAGTGAAAATATTCATCACATTCGTTTTTCTAGATGAACTTAAATAATTTTCAAGTTAACACAGTAAGTGAGATAGATAAACATGAAAATGATTCAACAATCCTCTTATAATAACCTTCCAATCCATGAAAACTATGAATCATGGTTATATTTGGGGATCTTGTCCATTCATTATTAAATTTTGTTTTAGTATGATCAAAAGTTATGAAAAGTTTAGAAACAATGTGACAAAGGAATGAAATTTTTTGTAACTAAAACTCACAATTGATGAATTTCCCCAAAAGTTTATTTTATAATGTTTATATGAAAACATAAAAGTATGGAAGATTTTCTTCTATCGACCGGTCAACGATCCAATGCTCTGTTAATGTGTATAGTAGCACTCGGTTCGAAACTAGGACGATGATAATTTTTAACATTCATTTGTTTTTAGTTGATTGTATTCTGATTGGGGGTTTCTTATAGAGATTATAAAATGATTGATTGAATAATCTTGATTTAAAAAATTTATAAAAAATAGGTTGATTTCATTTTTAGGGAGTTATTCTTCTGATATCCTTGAGACTTTTTTTATATTACATTAAAATTAACATCCACTTCAAAAGATAACATTGATTGGAATTCCTATGTTTTAAGGATTTAATACAAGCCTTAACATAACATAGGGTTCTAATCTCAATTAAGGATTGTTTATAATAGTGTATTTATTGTTATAGTAATCCATGGAATCCACATGTTAAACAAAACAACTCATTAATCCATGACATGTTATGTCTGACATACACAGTGTTAATTTTAAGAATATTTATCGAGAAAATACTCTCAATCACTTAACTTCCCTAAATTTTGACTCACCCCAATAATAATGTTACTCAGCCACTATGATAGTTATTAATCTGGTAATATATCTTAATGATGATAAACTATTAATTGAACAAAATTAACTAGATGAAAAAAAATTTGTGCACCGAACTAATATACACACATGAAGGGTGATCAGAATTAAAAACGAACATTAGATTTAATTAAAAAGAGAAAGAAGGGAAGGGGATTAAAATGTATTAAAACTATTTTAATAACATTAGTATAAAACTACAAAACTTGGATGATAATAAGAAATTTTGAAGAAGAATAATTCATTAAAACATAATTACAAAAAAAGACTTACAATATTACATTCAAAGAACAACCCAAAAGTAAATGGAAGGAAGCACGAAGGAATTGATTATCAAAAAAACATGAGTATATAAGATCATCCCATGCCTTTGGAAGATCCTTGGTCATTCCAACCTATCCTCCTTTTCTCGGAAATAAAAAATCTTTGTAAAAAGATGAGGAGTATATATTTATAGCCCAATGTTGGGCGTTGTGGGATTACCAAAACGGATCCTCCAATTGCATTGACAATTTGATAAATTAGACAGCCGATTCTCGAGATATGATATTCTTATAAGTTGTTGATAAATATCTCTTCTGTCTACATGGAAAAATTTTCAACCACTGGAATTATAGAGCCAACGTTATTTCTGGTTGATTAAACAAAATTAATCTTTCCATTTCAATCCAAAAATATTGATGTCCAAAATGTGAATAGGTTATTGAATAGGATGATGCCTCAAATCCAAATGATTTCTCAAATAAAGTCGGCCTCTTATATCTCTTATTTCTCACTGTAAAATCTCATCTTTAATTGATGATTAAATCATGAGATATGTCATACATAGTGTTCGTATTCAAATTCCTGGACAGAATGGTGATCTGAGTTTAAATGAATCATTTTGGCCCATTGTCTTTAGAGATGGGCCTAGAAATTTTTATCCTAGCCTTGTTACAGTGTCATATAAATTTTTGACGAGACTTAATGAATTTTCACTTCTGGATTGATCCTAGTAATTCAATCTTCATGGATGGTCTAGTTACCACTTAGATTCAATGGACCTTTTTGTGTGGTCCATATGAGCCTTCAAATTGTATAATTGTCTCATGATCCCTTCTATTTAAATGTTAGATATTGAATTAGTAATCCTACAGAATAATAACCACAAAATTTAGATAATTAGGGTGATACTTTTAAATAAAATAGTTAAATGACTCAATTAGACTACTTCGAAAAATACTCAAAAATTACAGTTAGTATTAAAACATTAACATTTCACACAAATTATGCACATTTCATATAAAATCAGTAAAGGAAATATATAAAAAGTCATGAAAATATTAATAACATCAACTCCCCCACACTTACCCTTGTTCATGTCCTTATGTGCATCAAATATAAAAACATGAAAAAATAATTTTCACTCAACAAAAAATATTAAAAGATTTTTTCCCCTAATCATGGGTGGTTTATACAATTTCACTCATCCATATAGAATTCCACCACAAGTTATTACAGAATCAATTTTCCAAAAACTATTCATTATTTCATGCTAAATTTTAGAAATAGAAAATGGTGGTACACAAAATTTACTCCTCTCAAGATGTTAAAATTAATTTATGGAGCTTCACTCATTCTCTATCCAAAAGTGAAAATGTTAGAGTTTTTAAGAGAACTCAGCTTCTACTCCCTATCCTAATGTGATAAAATATCAAGAGATATTTGTAGGGATTTATTTTGGCTATGGGATGGTAGTAATATGATATCATAAAGATGGGAAAAATGGGTATAAAACATCATTGAAAAAGAAATGCATATTTTTTTGAAATGAAACATAGAATAAAATGAAATCACTTATTTATAGGAGAATAATTGTGTGAAGAAAAAAACAATATAGGAAGAAAATTTGTAGTGGATGTGATGATGAAATATTTTCAAACCACGAAACATTCCTTATGATATAAAAATATAATGAAAGTGTTTTTTTCCTTTTTTCACTTTTTTTTCAAAAGTTGAACCTGGAAAGGATCTCCTACTCATATCCCAACCCATGATTGATCTCCTCACGATTGTAATTTAAATGGTTATAACAAGATTAAAGGTTGAGAAGAGTAATTTTGTCCTACCCAAGAAATAGACCAATTTTTTTGTTCATTTTATGATATTATTTTTGGATTTTTTTAACACATTTCAACAACATTTAAAAAATTACATAAATGAATGTACATTATATTCCCCAAAACACACTGAATGACAACCTCTCCCCCACAAATACATGGATGATTTCCCTCAATCATGAGATAACATGGTGAAATCAACAAAGTGTACCCAAAATTAAATCCATCCCCCCAAACATAAATTTCAAAAAAAATTCAATTAAAAATCCATGTTTATAATTGATGGGATAATTTATTAGGCTGGTAATGTGTCTATCAAAGAAAAAAGGTTTTCATAGGCTCTAAGGGTCTTTCAAAAGAAGGATTAATGTAAGAGAAATGGGAGGCTATTTGGATATTGTGATTCTCATGTGACTCAGAAACTGCCTCTATCATTTTAATGTAAACTAAATTAAGAAATTAAATTCGAAGGTCCACAAACTCAAGACTCAAAAATCGGAGTGAAATAACAAATTTTGAAATGATGGCTATAGGTAGCCCTGCCGTGAATGTAAATATTTTTTCTCACAAGTGCTGAAAATCATTTTCCAAATAAATAACTGAGAAATCAAAATGTATTATTTTTGAAAAAAAAATTCATTATCCAAATATTTGATGAAAAAAACTTGGATGAAACCATATCATTCGACTACCGAAAATGGTTGGAAAAAATTTGAAAATTGACGCTAAATATGACTCATTTGTTTTTTTACATTTTTGTATTTTTTAGATTTTTTAGTGTTCATTAAAATACACACACACACACAAAATAGATCGATAAAAAAATGGGTTTGATGAAGAAATTGGAAAAAAAAAGAAAGAGAGAGTAGGAAGAAAAAAGAGTGAGAGAGAGGAAGAGATAGAGAGAGAGTTAAAGGGAAAGAGTTTCCCCTTGGTTTGGATTTGGTGGGTGGACATCTCCATCTAGTGGTGGGTCAACTGCAAAAGTTGGGGATCCATTAGAAGTCAATGTTGTTCGAGGATTGTTTGTCCTTTCATGGTGATACTTTATTGGATGTCCATTAACTGTGGTTTTTCTTTTGGAAGAGGGGTCTTAGACTTGCACTGCACCAAATGGGTAATCATGAGAAACAATAAAAGTAACTTCCCAATGAAAATTGATGTTACCTGGGTGTAGCCAAAATCGAGAGTTGATAAGAAATAACTTTTCAACTTCATGGAATACCTTTCTCAGGATGTGTTTGTCCTAGATTACCTTTGCCTTTTCCTTGTACAGATTGGAATTCTCATAGAATTCAATTCGAAGCTCCTCTAGTTTAGCCAATTGCAGCAATATTCCTTCACTAGATTTTTAACAATCAAAATTACATGATTTCACATCCCAAAAAGTCTTATATTAGATTTCAACTAGTAGATGACCTAATTTATCAAAAACTATCATAAAAGAAGACATCCCAATTGGTGTTTTAGAGGCAGTTCTCTAAGCCCAAAGTGCTTCACCAAGTCTTCCAAGCTAGTCTTTTTTGGTGGGTTTTACAATTCTCTCAAGAACTCTCCTTACATCTCTATTATAATTTTCATCCATTCCATTTGTTTGGGGGTGATATGCAGTTTATGTTTTATGTACAACCCCATTATTTTTCAGAATTGATTCCATGGTTCTATTACAAAAATAGGTTCTTAAGTCACTGATCAAGGAAAAAGGCTTGCCAAATTTGTAGAATATGTGTGTCTTTAAGAACTCACTAACAGTATGTGAATCATCCTTTCTTATGGGTTTGGCCTCAAACCACTTGGAAACAAAATCAATTACAGGAGGAATGTATGATAATCTAATGGAAGGGAGAACGGTCCCATGAAATCGATACCCCAAACATCGAAGATCTCAAAAAATTAAAGGCTTTTAGGGAATTTTATTTGTCATTGAAATTGTGAAAATATTTTAGCAAAGGGGACATGATTGAAGGAACTCATGTGAGTCCTTAAAGCATGAAGGCCAGAAGAATCCCCAGTATAGAACCTTTTGAGAGGTCCTTTGTGGTCCAAAGAGGCCACCACCATGAAGTAAGTGACAAAATTCTAAGATGGGGGGATGTTCATCCTCATGCACACATCTTCTAATTACCATGTCTTCCAAAGTTTTCAAAAGTTTATTTCTATCATAAAAATAGTATTTTGAATCACTGTTAAACTTCATTTTTTTGTTCATTTGAAAACATTTTAGGGAAAAACACCAGAAACCAAGTAATTTTCAATTGGAGCATACCATGGTAATTTTGGAGTCTGAGATGAAAGATGATTAGTTGGAAATTTTGGATCAATTATTTTTGAATAAGAATAATAATAAATTCTACTCAAGTGATCATCCATTTGTTTTTTTCCTGTTCTATCTTTGATTTTAAGGTCAAACTCATGGAGCATTATGATCCATCTTATTTTCCATGGATTGGAATCACTTTTCATGACTATGAACATTATAGAAGAATGGTATGTGAAGATAAAGATTATGGCACATAAAAGATAGGGCCGGAATTTATTTAAGGAAAAAACAACTGCTAAATGTTATTTTTTAGTGACAGTGTAGTGTGATTGTTCCATCCAATGTTTTTGAAGAATGATAGATGAAATGAGGAATTATTTCTCTTATTTTACCAATAACAACCCCAACGGCTCTATCAGAAGCATCAAACATCAACTCAAAGGGTAAGGACCAATTTGGGGGTTGGATTATTGAGGAAGATTTACGAGTAGTTTTGAGTTCAATGAAGGATCTCTTACAAACCACATCAAAAAGGAATGTGACATCATTTTGGAGAAACTGAGTGAGTGGAACAGAAATATTACTAATGTTATAGATGAATCACTGATAGAAACCAGCATGTTCGAGGAATGAATGGATGTCTCAAATAGATTTGGGTTTAAGAAGTCATTAAATCACTACAATAATGGAAGGATCTACTACAATACCCTCTTCGGAAACTATGTTCCCTATAACAATCTCATTTGCAAACATGAAGTGACATATTTCAAAATATAACACAAGGTTACACTTGACACGCTTTTTAAGGACTAGAGAGAGTAAATTCATGTAAGATTCAAGTGACTCACCATAAATGGTAATTTCATCGCTGAAGACTTCCATGCAGTGTTCAATGAATTCAGAAAAAATACTCATTATACACCTCTAGAATATTTCAGAAGCATTACAAAGCCCAAAAGGCATTCTATTATCTACATATGTTCTAAAGGGGAAATTGAAAGTAGTCTTTTCAAGGTCCTGAGGTGAGATTGGGATTTGTATGTATCCATTGTATCCATCAAGAAAGCAATGGTGTGAATTTCCAGCTAATCGTTTGAGAATTTGATCGAGGAATGGATTACAGTAGTTATCTTTTCTTGTTTCAACATTTAATTTTTAGTATTCAATGCACACACTCCATTTTTTCTTCACTTGAGTTGTGACTACCTCTCTATGATCATTTGTGACAAATGTTATCCCACCCTTCTTAGGTACAACTTGAATTGGACTAACCCATTCACTATGAAAAATTGGGTATATAATACCAGCATGAAGAAGCTAGGTCATATCTTCCTTAACAACCTCATGTATGAGTGGATTGAGTCTTCTTTGTGGTTTTCTAATTGGTTTGGATGATTTATCAAGATTAATGTGATGCATGAAAAGGGTGGGTTTGATTACCGGTGTGTCATATGGGGTCCAACATAAGTCCTTTTTGTTTTCCACTAACACTTGAACAAGTTTGGACACCATAGTTTCCGTAAGTGAAGATGATATAATGACAGGAAAAGAGTTATCATGGAAATTTAGTGCATATTTAAAGTGTTCAGGAATAGGGTTTAGATCTGTCGCATCTTTTATATTTAGGTTAGAATGATCAGGAATGGAGGAAGGGACTTCAGTTGAATTAGATTAATTCCCTTTAATATTTTCCATGGTGGAGAAGTAGATATCAGAGTTGATGTGGGATTCATGAGAGTTTTCAAGTACCACTAGATTGATGGAGTCTTTGAATGAGAGGTCCACATCAACTACAAGATTTATAACTTGGTTAATCATAGTGCTAATTTCAAAAGATCCTTTATCATCAGAACAAGATGAACATGATGGAATGGGTTTCAATGGGATCTTAGAAATGTCCACGGAAGCACGGATTGAGAATACAGAGTGATCCTCAGATGGGTATCACATGTCTTGGAAAATGCTGAATTTGACCAGTTGGTCACCAAATATCTTGGATAATATGCCTGAATAGAAATCAATCTTGGTTCTCGTTATCATTAGGAATGTTATTTCTATAAATAAGGGGTATCAAGAAGAGTTTGTCTCCCCTTCCATGTCATGGACAAAGAAATCGACTGGGAAGATAAGATCATTAACATGAACAATGACATCCTTGATTATTCCCTCAGGACTGGAAATTCTTTGATTGGATAACATAATAAAAACACCTATTTTATGAAATGGACCTAGACCATGGTTGGAGAAGATGGATTTGGAATGACTTTAATTGAGGATCCTAGGTCTATGAGTGCATCATTGAAGTTAAAACATTCAATTTTTCATGGAACTGTAATGGCCCCTGGATATTTGCACTTTATGGGAATAGATTGTTGGGTGAAAACATTTTCGAATGTCCTAATATGCATCTTATGCGTTAAAAATTCCTTAAGAAACTTGGAATAATTAGGAATTTGTTTTATGGAATCTAAGAGGGTAATGATTACTTAGACACATCTAAACATGTCGAGCATTTCTGGATCGGGTTCAAAGGACTTCATTGGCCTAGAAATAGCTTGATGATAAGAAATTGGTTTCCTAAGTGGGATGGATGGAGATGAGTGAATGAATTCAGATTCCTTTTCAAGTTTCTTTTACTTTTCATTTTATATTTCAACATTAAAATGAGGCTTGGAGGATTTACCTTGAGGAATAAATTTTTTTCCCTGATATAATTGAAATTTCAGTTACATTACCCATCGGGTTGGGTAATGGTTTATCTCGTTGTTGGGAAAATTTTGATTGTTGTTACTGGCTTGGGTGGGATTCAAGTTGGCCAATTTGGGATTCAATGTTTTTAAGGATGGAATGGTTGAATGAGGAAAAGTCTTCAACTGGACATTCCCATGGTTTCATGGAAGATGAGGCTTTTACCCGAATGGTATTACCTTGATTTTGGTTCTTGGGAAAATGATTTTATCGGTTTTGGTATTGGGATGGCTCACTAGGATAGTGGAATCCAGGAGGAGGATTGTTCCTTTGTTTTTGACGAGTAAATGGATAAGATTGTTGGAAGTTAAAAACACATTGACCATATTAGAATTGGTTTGGGTTTTGATGAGGGTATTGTGTGGGATGAGAAATGGATTTCCCATTTCTCAGGTTAGAGTTATATGTAGAATAGAACGACTCAGAATGGGATTGGATGAAGTTTCTATCAAACTGAAGTTATTGTTGAGGGTTGGGGTTCCTCTGAGCATATGCTACATTGATCTCTATTTGTCCAGATAAAGAAGATTGATCCTCTAGAAGTTGTCTATATGTATCAGTTGGATGAGATAGAGAGTTATAGATTCAACTATTTTTGATAGGTCCAAGAAACATTGATTGTAGAGAAGATGAGGTTGGGGATTTGGTAGCCACAACTAGTTGTCGCACAAGATCTGTAAGTTCACTCATCCACTCTGTCATCTTGTTCATATATATTGATTGATTGTCTTGGAATTTTTTTACTTGATCATGTTATTGAGTATGTAATTGGTCTGTGTTTGCAGCCATATTGATTATGAGATCTCTTACAGCTGCAGGATTTTTATCAACAAGAGCACCACCACTTACAGAATCAATGAGGGCTATCTCCATTTCCAATAACACCTCATAAGAGTTTTGGATGAAGATTTTGTTAGGGATTTTCTGTTTTGGATTGGTTTCCACAATCTATTTGATACTATCCTAGTACTCATGGAGTGATTCATTTGGGAATTTATGGATACCACTTCTTTCCTTTCGGATAAAAGCAGTACGAGAAGTAAGGAATAATTTTTCTATGAAAAGTCGCTTCATGTCATACCACATGTTCAATATTCATATCTTGAGATGAAATTTCCAATTCACTTGAATATTTATATGAAATAAACTAATGTGTATACCCGGAATAAAACAAAACATTGGCTTGATCTGAAATTTTTAAATATGTACATGATACATATTCATTTCATAGTCCAAAATCTTCTGTAGATGTTGCAGAGTATTTCACCATCCCTTTCTACTTGTACTCTAGATTCTTTACATCATTTGAGTTCTTCCTCAGATGCTGTTTTTCATAATGACCCATTTTGTTGCACTAAAAAGATTTTACTGACAATAAATTAGATTTTATCATACAACAACCATGATAATTTTTTATTCAATTAAGAGCCTTATTTCGCATATTTCCCCATTATAAGAACATTCAAAAACTCAAAAGGTTTATCTTAATGTTATTTTTACCAAAATTTTTAAAAACTATAAACATAAGTTTCTTACCAAAAGACATTTTTGAAGATGTTTTCTCTTTCATATTCCACCAAAACCACTTATTTCATTGTTTTTAAAAGAACACATGATCATCAAAGAACTCCAAATCCAACTTCTCCACATATCTATCTTTTTTTCATATCTTTTTAACTCATGAGAAGATATTTCATTTTGATACATTGTCTTTATTCCTGAGTAAAATATATTGATTTTACTATCAAGATCCCATATGAAATTTGGGGAATATTTTTCTAGTCGAGTGGTTTTTTCATCATAAGCAGACATAGAGTCATCCTCCTGCCTTAATTATATGATTTATTCCCATCCTAAGTTAAACTTCCTTCTGAAGATATTTCTCAAGAAAGATACCTTTGAATGCATTGTAAATAAAGGCATCAACATCCTCCCTATCCCAAATTTTTTTAACCATCGACCACCACTAATTGAATTAACCATCAAAATGATAAATGTATTGAATATCCTTTTATTGTTATGAACAACCCATGACATCAAATATTTCTTCTAGAGTATTAATCCACCATTCCGCAAGAATGATGTCATATGATCCCCTAAATGATGGGGGATGTGGCCTTATGAAATGCTCTCTTACCGAAATGTTCTTTTATGGTTGATCTGGCTGATATCATGAATGGATACCACCACCATTTAAGGCCTGAGTCAATTATTCCATCACTACAACAAAATGATCAATTCTGATTTGGACCATCTCAAGATTTTGATTTGGAATGTCGTTTCCCTTTTTTATTCCCTCCCATCAAAACTTTCTTGTTTCCACTGTGGAAAATATTCTAAAAACAAATATCATAGAAGAAGCAACATGATAATCATCAAATTATATATCATTTCAATTTGACCATAATGTAAAAATATTTTATGGATATTATATTAACAATGTTCTAACTCCTAATAATATCTAAACTGACAATTGATACCAACTCTATGACACCAGCATTAAACATTACATAATCTCGAGTTTTGATCCCGAATTTCATTTCTTTTACATTTAGGATCTTTTCATGTTTAGAGTTTTTGAATATTAGGCTATAAATGATACAATATTTCACAAATAAAACAATGTATACAATTTTAATGTACCAATTTTTTCACAATAATAAAACCCCATAAATAAAAGAATAATTCTTTTCTTGATAAAAATATTAATGAATTCTTATTATCTATTACCCTTCCCTATAACCGGTGAAAATCATTTTAAAAAAACATTGGATAAGAATAAAAATATTATTAAGGGATATAAAATAAGGAAAGAAAATATTTGTTCATGAATACATAAAAATCATCGAAATTACAATTTTCATTCATAAAACATAATTTATGTAACATATGTTGTGAAATCATATGATTTATGAATAAAACATTAAAATCAAAAATCATAAAGGTATCATGTGGAATCTATAATATATATACATTATAGATTTTACAAATACATAGGGAGTAACCTTCATAGTAAAATTTGGAATACCCATCACAATATATTCCCTAAATCCATTTGAAGAATCCTTAATGTTTATCTCTTTCATGTTACCCAATGCATTGGAGAGCTATCTAGGCACACACACCGTGGTTTATCATCAAACCACCAATATATTTAAACAATTTCCAAGAACTATACCATATTAATAACACATTAAACATGCATAAAGGAAGGATAACATATCCACATTGAAATCAAAATATACAATTTCAAGATATTTACATTATCATTTTTTTCCCAAAATAATTTTCAACAAAAAATACATAAAAAGGTTATATGGTATTTATTTTCCATTTAAGAACATTATGGCATGCTATGGAATCCAAATATTAAATAATGCTCGCAGTGGTTGAAAGGTAATTGTCACCACGTACCATTATAAGGAACATCTGTTTTTCAATAAGTAAAAAAAGATTCTTTATGAAAACCATTGAATTAAATTATAAGAAAAATGGTATAATTTTAAATTTTATATATAAGGTCATGTATTACATAAAATATTCCTCAATGAAAAGAAATTGAGATGATGTCCCTTACCTTGAGTCTGACTTGTCTTGTTCGTTCTTTTTTCTACAAGATTAATAAAATTAAGTTAATTTCTCATTTCATCAGAAACATTTTAATGCTTATTATTCCCATTAAATTACTTATTACCATGTTATAATAATTATTTAATTATTTGAGGTCATGTGAGACATTTTTTCAATTATTTGTTATTGAGTCAAAAAATGAACTTGTGTCAGCATAAATTTTCCATGTAGTCAATAGTCAATCTGCTTCATAATGATATTAATGATTTAAATATCATATATATCCAGTATATATTTAATTTTAATAATCATAAAAATTTGGAGGTAATAAATGAAATGAACCATTCATGGGGACGACAGGCCGTACATAATCATGAATTCTACTTTCATTTGTTTGTCATAATAAGGTGCTAGAAATTAAATGTTACATAGGTTTGTTATATTTCCAGTATAATATATATGATATATATGTTAAATAATTTCATTAATTTCATTAATTTCATACTTTTTATATTACATGTATTACATGAACGAGTCAAATAACTATGAGGGGGTGGTAGTCCACCCTTCCTCAAATGAAATTAAGATATTTAAAAAATTATTGAAAGAATAAAGGTATATTGTAAATAAATATACAAAAGCATAAAAGAAACATAAATATAATATATATAATTTATAAATTCATTTCCATCATAATGTCCACCGTTATAGGTGGAATTAGAAAATTGAGTAATCATTATTTAGTGAGGTAGTAGTTCTCCATACACATAAATAATATTTTAGTATCCATTTGATGATGTTGTGTTTATGTTTAGTTGGAATAATGCACATTAAAAATCCTATTATATTTAGTATACTATTTTATGTAATCAATTATTAAGAATAGAATATGGAGTGGATAATGAAAATAATGGAATGGAACTTGAGATAAGCCATCACCTCAAAATTGTGTAATTTTTTTCTATTTGAGCAAAACAAATTATTGAATTTCATTATAAACATGTTAAGGCTTTTAAGAGGAAGGGAGGGATTTTGGGAGATAATTTGATCATAAATTTGACGAGAAAAGGGTCTTGAAAGGTTTGATTAACTGAGTGGAGGTGGTGACCTTTTATAAGAGGGATGATGGTCACTTTATGAAAGTATTTTAATATTATTTTATTTTAAATTCATTTTTGATGAGAAATGTTCCAAACCATATTTAATTTGAGGATAAGATGTCTTTTGAACTAATAATCCTTATCCAATAATGTTTAGAAATTTTTTCAATATTTGTTTTTTGGTTTAACCCTTATTATACACTTTATAATCTTTCTGTGATATCATGTTATTTACAAATTGTGGGTTAATGTAATTACTATATCACTCAGAAAGACCCAAAAAATTCATTTATTACATATTTGGATTAATATTAACCATTTGACTAAATCATATTATTTTATAAATTTAATATCATTTAATCATATATTTTATATTTGATGTTACGAATTATGTTAATTTTGTTCACAATTCATACATTCCATTTTTTAAAATTAAATACAATTTGATTCCATAAAAAATGAATCAATAATAACATGTTAATTTCACCTAGATAATTAGTGGGTGAAATTAATTATCTAAAATAATATTTAATTTAATATTTATAATATAATTTATTTGAATCCTTTATTAATGAATACATCAGTACATCAATATTCTGTCATTATTAAATTTATTTATTTAGAGTATAAAAATTATAAATAAAATACCCTGATGTGTGAAATAATTTTATCTTTATAATTTATATTTATAGTTTAATATATCTATTATATAGTCATATTTTTAAAAAAAATGATATATGTTTATGTTATATTTCTCTTTACATTATATTTCTTCTTTAACATGTCATTATCACACCCAAGTTGCTCGATGAGTTCCCAAAATCAACCCAAGGATGCACATGGTAATACATATCTCATAAAATAGTATTTTTAAATTTTCTATGGTAGTATTAATATTATTATAATATTATTTTTTACACTTATTTTCATTATTTACACTTTAACCATTGTGAATAAAAATAATTACTGATGTTACTATTAATAATGTCCAAAATGAAAATATACTTTTTTAAAAAATTGGTAGCATATTATTTCAAATATAGACTCCAATATTTCAAATTCAAAACAAAAAATTTGAATAAAATAACTTAAAATTAATACCCGTTGTCAACAAGTGTGATTTTTAGAATTAAAAACTACCTAAATATTGGCATGTGTTTATGTCTACTTTAAATGTGAAATTATTTTCAATGACCAAAACTGTATTAAATTGTTACAATATAATCCAATTATACTTTAAAAAAAATTAATATGACAATATAACTACACAACAAAATTAGATGAAAAGGAAGTGTTTAATTAAAATGAAGTTTTTTTCGCTATTCATTAAAAAATGAACTTTATCAGAAAATTACTTAAATTTTAACCAAAGTAAAATTTTATGCCCACCTTCTATAGAATATGATTATTATTTCAAATATAATCTATAAAAGAAAATTAGTAGATTTAAAAAGGGTTCTCCTTCAAAAGGGTGTAAAATGGCCTTTTATAAATATAATAGTATTTCAATCTTAATATTGAATTCATTCTTAATTAATCCTCTATTTTTTCAGATAAATGTAAAAACATTTAACAATCAAGTGAAATAATATTTTGGTTAGTTTTTTTAATCCCTTAAATTTAACGTCTAGGCATTAAATACCATTTAAAATAACAATAATATTTTAGAATTATTTTTCAGTATAACTCAAATATGTGTGCAACATATGATTTTGGTGAAATCCATTATCTTATATCAAGGAAGCTATCTGAGAAAGTGTCCAAATTAACATAATATTTCATTTATTTTTTATAAATATTTATATATAAGAAAAATTATTATTTTATAAATAACTGGGATCTTACATAAGTGGTAGAAATTAATTTTATATTAAACTAGAAAAACAAGATGTAAATAATTATCTCAGAAAAAACTTCTTTAGAAGTATAAAAAGTCATAATACCAAAATATAGAATAAAATGTATTCTAATGAAATAAATGCGGTTATATATTATATAAATGAACTACTTTTAATTTTACACCATTTTAAAAATATTTCTTTTAAAATTTGTGAAACAACATTTCATTTTCCATAATAATCAGCATTTTTCACGAATCACTGTAAAATCAAGATTTTTAGAGAAGTCCAAAAAATTAAACCTATCCTAATTATTATATAACAATTTAAAAAAAATTATCTTATTTTATGAAATGTTTATAAAATTTATAGATTATTATTATATTATATTCTCCAAAATAACAAAAACCAATTTTTTAGAAATTTCATTTTTTTAATAATAAAATCATTTTACTTAACAAATGAATACACATTTATTAATATATTTAGATGATAGAAAACCATTCAACATATTTTAAGATATATATTTTTATTCCATTGATACCACCACTATTGAAATCTATGTTATAATTTTTGTGTTTAAACAATAATATTTTTATCTCGTTTCATTTAAGCTCGGTGTTTGATATGAAGAAATAAATCAAAGGTATCAAAATTTATTTAAAGATAAATATATCCTAACATATTTTTTTGTTTTCTTCAACCTAAAATATAGGAATTTATAAATAAAAATTATATCACTTTGATATAGAAAAATAATGATAATTCAGCCTCATTACATCCTTAGGTTCCCATGTTGCTTACTCTAATTTATGGTTTCAACAAAAAACATTCACCAGGTGAGTGGACCTATTTTTTAGAAAATCTTCCCTATGATCCAGAATCTCTAATAGTAATTCCATATAATGTAGATCAGGTTCCAATAGTATGACCTCCATGTTTAGTATTTTTTAATGATCAGGTTTTTACTTCCTTAAGATAGTTACATGAAACACATCCTGAACATGAGATATATTCATTGGAAGTAAAAAATGATAAGATACCATTGCTATATGATCAGGAGTATTAAAGGATGATCTAAATCTATGAAACCTTTTTTTCTTATTTAAAAACATGATAACCCTATTTAAAATATATATTTTATGAATTCCTTTCACCAATTTAATACTATACATATCATTGTATATTTTTATCATATATTTTATATCAACTTTGAGATTCCCTAATATATCAAATAATGGATCTAAACTTCTCTAAGAAATCCTCAACTATATATGATCCAAAAACAATAATATCTCCATTTTAATCCATTCATGAAGGGGGTTTTTTAACATAATTCCATAGTGGTACTTTTAAGGAGCCATTCGAATGCTTGATTTAAAGATATTATTGTAATAAATTTCATATAAAGTATGGTTTTGATATGAAACTCCTTTTAAATACATAAATATAGTTGTCAAACTATCTTAGAGAGTTTGAATTGGTATAAAATATTGATAGTCATATGATTATGATATATAGTACGGAAACTCAACTCTCTATCCAAATCATGATGAATATATTATAAAAGAATTATGGTAATACATAGATCTCAATATGATACAATAGAATGTTATAATCTATGAAACATTACTACATACCTAATGTATATCATAGAATTATAATTAACATATAAATGATAAAAAAAATGAAGTGTTCTGAATTCACAAGTAGTTAAACTATAATCACAAAAGCATTATGGTCATTAAATGTTTTTGGAAGTCTAATAATGGAATATATGGGTATATTTTCCCATTTACATTCTAGTAAATGTAATGGTTATAACACCCCCTTAGACACCAATATCTCAATATTAATTTATTGATATTCTCTGTAAAAAGATAGATAGTCCAAATTACTTATCATAATATTTTCTTTCCATAAATACTTATTCTGATCTATATATATTATTTAACATCCAGGATGAGTAGTGAATGATTAACTATGAGATTTATCCAATAGATCTTTCAGATATGATATTTTCTGGGCATATACTGTACTACAAAAAAGTAACATTATATTACAATTATAATTGAAAAAATAACATTTATCAACATCTTTTTCATCTATTTTTCATTTTTATTTTCCACTATAATAATAACTTGGATAGATGGTTCAACACCCATTTGATAAAGATAATATTTCTCTATACCCTTCAATATTTCTAGATCTAATAATAGAAAATCTAATAATATTCAAACTTATTTTATCCCCATCATATATAAGCTTGCATGATCCTCTCGAATGAAAGTATCAACAATGTTATTTTCCTTTCTATGGTGATACTGTATTGAGATCAATAATATTCAATTAACCCCAACCATTTTGACAAGTCGATATTAGAATCTTTTTATGTGAATATGTAATTATATTTTTTAGAATTTCTATATATGTCCCTCCTTTAAACAAAAATAAAATTCCTCAATATATTAAATCAAAAAAATATTTATTTATATATCCATATCATGCATCGGGTAATTTTTTTCATTTATTTTCAATTGTTGGGAAGCATATTCCATAACCATATTATTCAAAATGAGGAAACATTCTAGTCCCTTCACCGATACATTACTATAGATCGAATCCCTCTCCCATTGTAGGGTAGTGTGAGAATAGGTGATTTCTCCAAACCTGTCTTCAAATCCTTGAAATTATCTTCACATTCATCTATCCACAAGATAATAATACAATTTTAAATAAAATTAATAAGTGGATTAAAATTTCATTAGAAATATTTCAAAAAACATTGGTAGTATCCATATAACCAAATTAAACTATATATTTCTGTTACCTTGGTTGGTCTAGGAAATTTATCAAAAAATTAATGTTTTGAATGTTCCCCTAATATACCATCACATGAGAATATATAGATCAATAATTAATATTTATGAAGCCAAAATTCATACTTGGTAAATTTTACATAACACTTTTCCATATGTTTTTATTAAAATTATCTAATTATATTCATGACCTTTTTTGATATTTGAATATAAAATAATATCCTCAATAATTACTTAGAAAAATGATCAAGGTAATATCTAAAAACCATGTAAATTAAATACATGATGAATTCATGGGAAATGTTAAGTCCAAAGGGAAAAAATATAAATTCAAAATGAACTAACCACATACGGAAGGATTTCTTCGGTACATCCTCCATTGTAACTGTCATGGAATGATATCTAGAATGAATATAAACTAGGGAAAAGTATTGATAACCTCTTAATTGATAAAAAATCATCAGTACTTAGTATATGGTACTTTTTCATGATTTTAATCTTGTTATGTTACAAATAATCAATTCAAAAATTCATTTACCCATATTTCTTATATGATAACCATGCTCTTTATTGCACAGTTAATCATGTTTTTTTCATTAACACATCACTTGATTCAACATGGAAGATTTATATTTCTAGTGTAATTTGGGTATAGAAATATTACATAATGATTAAAACATGAAACCCAACATCATTATTGAAAACATTCATTCCATTACCACTACATTGCCTCGTACCTAGCATTGAATGGGACAACCTAAGGACATACATAAGAAAAAGGTGAGCTATAAAGACCAATAATGGAACAAACATGGAATAACATGAGGAATAAAATAAATGTTATACAATATTCATATAAATGGAGCACATGAGAAACATGAACAAAAATTCATGATAATTTCAACCTGGAGATGTGGAAATAACATTTAGCAATATATTAGCATGATCCAAGGCTTATTTCACATAGGGCAAGTTTAAAATATCATTAAACATGAAGTGCGAGTAAACCATCGATGCACATGAATGATAACGATTAACAAATCATGGAATATGATGTATCATGGTACTATAAATTAATCAATGCATTGGAACTCTATTAGAATTCACCCTTCTTAAAATTAAGGGTATTTGACCAAAACAGCTTTCAAACCTTCCTAAAATTCACAATGTTATTTATAAATATTATACGATAATTAAAATATAATAAAACGTAATTTATTAATGATATTATATTAAAATACTTTTAATTAAAAATTTAATTAATTCATAAAAATAGATTTCAAAGTTTAATATTAACTAAAATAAAATTTTCACTTTAAAAACTATTTTCAAAGTAACAATAATAAAATGAAAGTATAATATTTATACAAAAATAATGTACATAATAATAGTGCTATAGTACTTCTTCATAACCCTATAAAACACTCGCATAAGACCAACGAGTAAGGTGTACGATGCTGACAGACACTTTTGGTGGATTGGATAACTTTTCTTGAGTGGTAATCTCTATCATCTTCTACTTCTCATGTAGGCGGTTCCACTCGATCTTAAAATATTCAATCTTGGATTGGTCTTGGTCAAGAGAGAAGCACAAATGTGTCACCACCTTTTTGAGCTCTGATAAATGGTCTTTGTAAGAGGCAAGTCCACTAGATGAGGACATCACTTCCTTTTCTTGAGGAAATTGGATTTGTTAAAGACCTATATTTACACTAATCATTTGATCACTGTACAATAACTATAAAATCAACGGTCAAAATTCCTAATGGTCTTTTAAATTCCAAAAACATAAAACAATATAAGTCCATATGTTATATAACCACTTCACATATTTAGACATTTTATATGATCAAGAATAATTTTAATTTGATAAATGTTTAGGTCATTAAAATCTTTCCCCCTTAAAATATTTCGCAAACAAAATATTCTTTTTCCCACACTGAAATTGATTTGCGTAGTTATTCTTCATCACTTCCTCTGATTCCCACTTCAATTCATATAAATTGTGGTTTCACCACAACACCATCATGAGGGTAATGGTCTTATTTCATTGAATGTTTTCTCTATGATCTAAGATCATCACTAGTAGCTCTTCGTAAGAAATATTATCTTATAGTTGTACTACCTCTGAATAGAGTACATGTGAAGTGTCTGGTATGTACTTCCTTAAGAGGGATACTTGAAATACATCATTTTCTTTGGCAATGTTAGGTTTAAGTGCTAGTAGATAGGCCACAACCCCAACACGATCAAGCATCTCTAAGGGGCCAGTGTACCTTGGACATAACATCCAATTCTTTCCAAACCACATGAACTTCTTCAATGATGATATGCATAGAAATACCATGTCTCCATCTTTGAAATCATGGTATCAAGGGTGGTTAACTGCATAACTCTTCTGTTGACTTTGTGATACCTTGATTTTCTGCTGAATGGTTTTCACATTCTCTAACATTTCTTCAGCCATTTCAGGTCCTAGCAGTTTACTCCCACCGACTTCATCCCAACACGTTGGTGTACTACACTATTTCCCATAAATGTCTTCATATGGATCCATTCAGATGCTCCAGTGGAAACTATTATTGTAGTGGAATTCAACCCGTGGAATATGTTGGTCCCATCATCCATTGAAATCCATAATACATGATTTTAACATATCTTCGAGTTTCTCAAAGTTCGCTCAGATTGCCCATTAATGTCAGGATGATAGGATGTACTAATGTTCAGTTCAGTGCTTAGATTATTTTGTATATATTTCTATAAAATAAAAGGGAATATCATATCACAATCATAAAAAATAGATAGTGGTACTCCATGCATCCTTACCACTACTTTGATGTAAATAAATGCAAGTTGATTCAATGAGAATTCCCCTTGAATCCCGATAAAGTGGGTGGTCTTGGTACGATGATCCACAATGACCCATATATAATTTTTTTCTTATGGATGTCCTCGGATTTCTAGCGACAAATTACATGGAAATGTAGTCCCAATTCCATTTTGGAATGGGTAGTGGTTGCATCATCCTCTTAGACATATGCCTCTTAGCCTTCAATTGCAGACCTAACATGCACATTGATGTATATTAAACAATATCCTTTTTCATATTGTCCCATAAAATGTTTTCTCATAGGTCTACATACATCCTTGTGATCCCTGGGTGAATAGAGAAGGTTGAGCTATGCACATCATCTAGATGCTTCTTATTTATCTCTAGATCAGATGCTACACATAATCGTGACCCAAATCTCATAATTCTATCCTTGTCGACCATGAACTCTACGTATTTCCCATTTTTAATAGCTTCATACCTTTTCAATATTTCTACAACTTTTCATTGTGCATCATTAATTTTATCTAAGAGAGATGGTTGAGTAACCATTTGATAATTGATTTATGATCTTTCTACATTAATGATTCCTATATCCATCCTATACGATTCATAGAATATTGGATCCTTCTCAATTCTCATCAATGGCATAGTCACTGAATCCTTTCTACATAGAGCATTTGACACATTTTCTGTTTTCACATGGTGGTAATGGATTGACCATTCATTGTATTTGATATGCTCTAACCATATTCATTGGTGCATGATCAAATCTTTCTGTGTGAATATATACATGAGGATATTTTGATCCGTGTATTTTTCACTCATGTCCCCAAGAGGTATCTTCACCAAAATTTTCAATTTATTATCACATCCACCATCTCTAGATCATGTGTGGGACTAACTTGTGGTATAGGTAATGAATTTTTATTTTTCACTCAAATATCATAAAAGGTAGCCTTAAAAATTTCATGATGAACATTCCCATAACCATTAACATGTGATACAACACTAATAGAAATTTTTCTTCCTAATGAGTTAATATCATTTCTACTGGGGATTCAATGTTCATTGAAAATATAAAATATTTACTAATTGGACGTGAATTGAAATATATTATGACATACACTACATTGAAGTATTTGTTACATGTAATTAATTCATCATTATCCATATTTTCATAAGACTTCTCGTGCTATATTGATCAAGGAGATTGTTGATTCTCATCAGGATTTTCAGCACAACTAATAGAGCATTGTTTTGGATAATTCCCTACTTCTCCACATTTATGACATAGAACAGTGTAAGATGCTTTAAATAGAGATTTGTTTCAATCCATCACCTTATCCATTATTTTATGGAAATTTTATACTTTGTGCCCTTCCTTTCCACACATAAAGAAACTCATAGTCCCTTTGTGACATTTACTTGCTACATTTTACCACTTATGTTGCATGAACGAAATTGGGTCTTCTTTCCCCTATCAATTTTATCAGATGGACTTTCATGAGATGTCATCTTCCTCTTCCTTGACATCCTTGTGAGTTCAATAAAGCATCAATTGTTAGTCATTATTTTTGATAGATGGTTTTGCATATTCACGATATGTCCTACATGAGCTCCCATTTGATTGGGAATCCCATTGAGACATTCATCACATTGATCAATGAATATGTTTTTCACCCAAGTCATCCTATTAGTATCTATTCGCTGGAATAAAATAATTGTTTTGGGAAACTCTTAAAGGCTAATCTACAGAAGAAAACAGATGACTTATAAATAACATTTATTTATTTAAATTTTGAATCTATAGATATTGATCTATGTTATCCGTGATTTAATTTCTAAAATATATTCTTTTATGATTTTTTAAATTCCCTTAATAATGGTACATACTATGCTTGTGAATTTCCCAAATAAAATACCCCCAGAGTGTTGTAACCAATAGTGCAGCAAGACCCGTTGTCATGTACTTGGATACCCTAAGTCATGCCCAAAACATCATGTCAGAATTTTCACTCCTTGGTACATATGTGCCAGAGCCTCCTCTACCTGCTCGTTTCCAAGAATGGATGTATTTTCATGATAAACCACTGAATCAATTCTCACCAAAACATAGTGATGTTTTTCTTATAAATAATCTAGTCTCTAAATCATCATAAGGGATTTATAATAATAATATAAAAAATAACTAAACATATCCTTTGATCCCAACTATGACAATCCTTCTCTTTATTACACACTTAAAAATGATTTATTACATAAACTCATCACATGATAAAACATGGAAGATTGAGATGTCTAGTGTATTTGGTGATAATTAATATTACATAACGACTTAAAACGATAAACACAACATCATTTTTGAAAAAATTATTTATATGAACACTACATACCCTCGTACATAGCATTGCGTTGGATAACCTAAAGACATGCATAAGAAAAGGGTGAGCTATAAATCCCAGTATGGGAATAGACATGAAATAACATGAGGAATATAATACATGTTAAAAAATAGGCATATCAATGGAGCAAAAAAGAAACATGAACATAAAGGTATGATAATGAATGATAATCGTAACATGCAGATGTGGAAACAATATTTTACATGATATTAGCATGAGCTAATGCTCACTACATGTGAAGATGGAGTAAAACCTCATAGCACATGATGTATGAGTCAACTCTGGTTTCACTTGAATTATCATAAGTCAAAAATAATTACACATGATGTACATTGATACTATACTTTACCTAATTCATTGGAGTGCTATTGCGGAAAACCCTTTTTAAACATTTCATTTAATGCGTAAGTGTGCCACATGGATCATATAACATGGAATTAATCAAAGTCATAATTTATTCCATGATTATGGAATTTGGAATAAATAAATGAATTTACCATTCAATATGTATATGTGCATAGAGGTGAATTCCCTTGATTGAGACATGGGTATGGTATTCACGACACTGTGATCATGGCTTGGAAAAATACGGTGCAATTTCGGCAGCATAACAGCGTGACATAAGAATTAATAAAAAAAATTGATGAGAGATTAATGGGTGTCAAATAATATATACATGAAATGGAAATTCAGGGGGTCATATAGATATATGTTCAAAAACATATAACGGAATTTTGATATGTAACAAAAAAGAATTGCTTGAATATAAATGAGGAGAGAGAAATTTCTTATGAAATTTCGGCATGGTAAGAGGTGATCATGGGAAGCATTAATCAGAGAGAAATGGGATATCTCATTCTCCAAAAATGAATAGGGATATATGGGGGAGGTGTGAAATCATTCCACAACATTTATAATTGAATATAAAATTTCATATCAATATAAGGAAACATGGACATAAATAAAGAAATTGGGAACACATTATATGGAAGTGTGATCCCAATTGCTTGAGAGGGGTTTGAGAATTGGGAGCTTGGGGTGAAATAGGTAGATTATAGAGATATGATGTAAGAGGATTGATGACCTCAAAAGGCGTTGAGTGAAGAGGAAATGGGAGGTTGGGAGGGTTTATATATGGAAGTAGAATGAATTATTTATTATTTAGGTTTGCGACACCACACATTAAACTAATCAAAACCAAAAAACTATACCATGTTTTTTTCCCATTTGTATTTCCAAAGGGGAGTGGAAAATAATATATTATAAAGAATGGAGCCAAAAGTTTAAAAAAAATAGGGTTTCTTATGTGGAGGTCTGTCACACTCACAAGGAAAATAATTAAAAATGACCAAATGTTTTATATGTCTTGAATGGTCCACTTAAACATTGTAAGATAAATTAAACAAACCCAAAATCACATTATATTAATGGAAAAAAATATTGGACGAACATAAATTTTATATTATTTTATTACATAACTATTGGGTCATTATATTATCATAATCCACATTATATATTGAAACAATATTTAATTTTTACCCAAAAATTCATCTATCTCACAAAATTAAGACAAATTCACTTTTGTATAATTTCGATATCCAGATTCCAAAAAATTTATTCATTTTATCTAAATAATTTTTAAAATATGGGAATTATCACTTTTAAATTGAAAATCAACATTCATAAAAAATTAATGGGATTTGATAAAAATTATTGTCCAAACATAATTAATATTACAATTGTATTCAAAAAAATTATACGATTATTTATATTTAATAATATTTATAATATTTATAATATTTAATTAAAATATTATTTAATTAAAATATAAATTAATTAATGAAAATAGATTTCGTAGTTGAATATTAAATAAAAATAATATTTTCTATTTAAAAACAATTTACAAAGAAACAATAATAAAATGATTGTATAATCTGTATACACAAAAAATGTACATAGTAACAGTGATATGGTTTTGTAACATAACACCTTAAAACACTTGTATAAGAACAAAGGGTATGGTATGAAATGGTGTTATACTCTTGGGGTGGCTCAGATAACATTGTTCGACTGGTAATCTCTATCAACTTCCACTTCTCCCATAGATTGTTCTGCTCGAGCTTAAAATATTCCAGCTCGGACTGGGCTTGGTCAAGAGTGAATTAGAATGATTCCACCTCTTTTCGGAACTCCGAAAAATGGTCTTTTTATAGAGAAATCCCACTAGATGAGGTCATCACATCCATTTTCTGAGTAAATTTGATTTGTTAAAGTCATATATTTAAACTAATAATGTGATAGTTGTTCGACGACTATATTACCATGGGTAAAAATTTATAATGGTATTTTAAATTCCAAAAACATAAATCAAAATAAGTACAAATGTTATATATCCATTTAATATATTAAGAGATATAGTCGGATTAAGAGAAAATTTTATTTGCTAAAATTTTGGGTCGTTACATCTTATCAAAAAATAAAAAGGTGTGGCCCATTGTGATTAAATGAATTTTATGAATCCATTGTCTAGATTTTATTTGAGTTTCTTCTTTACTTCTGTTATTTCAATTTAGCCTATTCTATATGGGGTCATTGAAATAGGTGTAGAAACATGTATGATCTTTATTGAAAACTGAACATCCTGATTTTAGGGAATAATAGAAATATTTTCTATAAATACATCACCATACTCCCAAGAAGTAGGAATATCATCGATTTTGTGTTCTTACATTACTAATTGAGATAAATAAACCTCATTAAAAGGTATGGAAAACTATACAATGGAATTAATTTCCATTGAATTTCCATTTTCATAATCATGTTGAATGATGATTGTTGGAATGTTTAGAATGGAAATTTTGACATCCCTTACATGGAAATTGATATGGAATATAGAGATATAGAGAGAGATAACCCATTTCCAATATCAAATAGAATTCAACTATAAGGAGAATAACATGATTATGAGGAAGCACATTCCCAAATGATTCTAGTAAAGATTAGCTATAATATTTCAATCTGATCATTATATTATTAGACATTTTTACTAGTAACACAACGTATAATAATTTATTATATTAATGAATATCCCCATATACATTTTTTTAATATACAATAATTCATATGACTATGGTAAAATATTATGATTTTTATTTTTTTAGTTCATTTCACCACATCAAATTCAAGATTCTCTCCCTATACCTTAATAAAAAAATAGTTTGAGTGAGATATAACATCATAATGAGAAATTGTAACAAACTAAACCCTCGTAACATTGATATAATTTCTACATTATTATATTGGCACTATATAAGATAGATCACATCCCAATGGATCAAATAGTTTAGTATTATTTAAGAACTCGATACAGACATGATTCCAATATTATAATCGAATAAAAAAATTAAAACAGAAGTATTTTACATAAATTAATTTTTATATTTAGATGATCATTATGTATCATTCATAGCATACTTTCTAGATTCTTGGGAAAGGAAAAAAATAAGGGGGACTCAAATACTCATAAAGGTTAAATACATTGGAATCTATCATGAATCCATAATCATAATCCATATGGAATGGTAAATATTTTAAGAAACATGTCATATAACCTACAACTTTACTATAATTTTTATAGTAGAAATTATAAATATGGAAAGGTAAAAAACTGAAGACACATACCACTTAAATAACATTACTATAATGAATAGATACAGAATAATAAATATGGAATGGAAAATAACTAAAAACACATTCCATTTAATAAAAAAAATATGAAAAATGCATATAGAGATAATATACTTTCGGAAAGCTCAAGGATAATAAAAAATGAATTCTTAATGAAGTAAATGCTTAATTATTGGAAATCATGATCTCAAAAATCATGATAACTATACCATTAATACATTTTACATTATGGTTTAAAACAAATGGTTGGCATTCATAATAATCCAATTAATCTAAGGCGATACAACTGATTTGTCTCATTATACTACTGATGGATCGAGGGGCTATAAATAAACAGCCCCCACTAATGTCATCATATCTAAATAATTCATTATATGTTAAATAAATTATTTAATTTAGTAAAAACATTCCTTATCAAAATAATTTCGTATCCATTAATGAAATTTGATTAACAATATTTTCTTAATTTCATCATATAACTTTCAACGTAAAATTACATATAATGAAATAAAAAACTCTTTAATATCATATTATATCCATGATTAATTAATATGGAAATATATATGTTTAGTTAATATATATAGTTTATATTTTTTTAATAAACAAATTTTTGTAATTTAAATTATTTTTTTTAATATTTGGATTATTTAACTAGTTTTTGATTTATTGATGGAGAATAAAAATATTATAAAAAAAGTGATTATTATAATTAGATTAAGTCACATTGTAATATTTCACAATGTATTAAATCATGAAAATATAAAATTGATGTTATAATAGATTCATTATCATTGAATAATATGGGAAACATCAATTTCATAACATAATAAAGGGAATTCCATAATGATGGATGTATATGTGACACCTCAGAGGCATGAAACAGATAAAACAGATCAGAAACGAGGCTAAAACACAAGAAATTTAATATTCGTAATGTAAAAAAATTATAGAATTTATAAATAGTAAATGGGATTAAATAATTATAGAGAGTGAATCAATGAAAGATCAACTAGAGGAAGGCCTAACACATTAACATTGTGAATGAAAATCACTCAATGATCGTATCTTGATTGAGCCAAAGATTCTATACATTAGTGATAGAGGATCATTCATAGAATCTAAGAGACCCATGTTCAAATCTGGGCGGGGTTAAATTTCTAGATCTATAGTAGGATTGTTTTAGTTACGTTTTTTAATGTAGCAAATTGCACTATTCAATCGATTTGGCCTTCAGTCCACCAATTTGGGACTATAGGTATCAATGTCTTCGTTCCACTAATGGAAATTGTGTTACATGGTATTTGGGTAGTAGGTACTGCAGGAAACAGTTCTTTTAGGTCATAAAAAAGAATACAAATCATGGGAAGATCACACAGTAGTAGGCCTAGAAGACAAATTAGAGAAAAAAATAGCAACAACCAGAGAAGAGATAACCAGATTAGAAGAATGGGAGGGTATGAAAACTACCATTTTTACGAGGCACCATGGATCTATGAATGGGGAAATTCCAGCCAATCAGTCATGTGAGTTGGGGAGCTAGGAACCTTCAAGATGCATATGCTGGGGAGGGGTTTTTTCAAGTGTGTTCAATCTTGTCCATTTAAAGGTCATGCATTTGGTTGTGTGTAAAACATTTTTCTTTAGACAGAAAGTTCATATTAGGGTTACCCATAAACCATTAAATATGATTATTATATGAAAATAAAGAAAAAAGAAGGCATTTTATATAGTAATGAGAATTCAATTGGATATTCAATGGGATTGTTTTATTTGTGACATGGGGAGCAATTTAAAACATAGAGTAGACCCATACCTCATAATGGGATGTAAAATGATAAATTAACTACATCATTTTCCCCATTAATGTTTATTAACATAGGAAGGAGATACTATTACCAAAGAGATATTTAAAAACAAAATTCTATAGTGAGAACATATACTACTTCAAGTTCTTCTACCACTCTCTCATGTTTTAATTGACAATTTTTTATTTCTTTTATCACATTTTACTATCTCATCATGTGAATGAGGTGTTCAATCCCACCTTTTTATAGGGTTATTTAACCATTGGGGGAAGATTCCATTGGATTAATCTAATTTTATTTATGTTATAATTTGATTCAATATATTTATAAAATTCTAATACAAATATATTGTTTTTATCATGACAATTTATATTTGAATCGAAAGGGTAAAATTTAAATTGCACAACTAGTTACCCTAAATTGAGGCATGGCCAGTTTCACATTCAGGGAAAAGACATTTTAATATTATATCGAGACAACCCCAATTCTAAAATTCCCTAAAATAAAATACCATGGGAAAATGGTGGTAGTTGTGTTAAGGAGAGGAATCAATGTAAATATGATCCACCTAATTTCAACTCTAATTCCTAACATGTATTAATAAATTTATTATCTAATGTCTAATTTAACGTCGACCCCGAAACTAATAAACCCCAAAATTATTTTTTTATCTTTTTTATAATCAAATCAAATCTATTAAATTCTATATCACTAAAAATTCAGTCAATATACAGTCTTTCCTCTTTCCTCAAAATCAAATAAAACAACTTTCTTTTAAAATCCTAATCAAAAAAAATCTTTGCCTCTATGTGTATAACCTCAAACATTCATAATAATTTATTTTAATTAATTAAGTAGCAAATATTTTTTTAGTAAATTTTTTAGTTCATTATACTCATTGGAAAATAACAATTCCATTAATTCATGTCAGTTATTTTGGAGAAACATAACGTCTTATTATGATGGGAAGGAGAATATTTCAAGTGATAAATAATGATAATAAAAAATGAATCAAGAAAGTGAATTTCAAAACATTCCATTTTTTAAGTAATCCCAAAACATCCATATATGTAATAATTATGGGATAAAAACAACATATCCCCAATGGAGTACAAGTAAAATAATGATCTTTTGTCATTGACAAATAGTAATACAATAAAAAATATTTTAAAAAATATTTTATAAATATTAAAAAGAAAATATCCATTTCATTTTGGAAATCACTTTTTAAAAATAAACATTCACAATTCTTTTTGAGAAAAAAATTCATTGATAATAACATTGGAAACATATAAAATAATATATAAAACATTTAGTTTTCATGATGGAATGAAATTCCTTACATGTCGTATATGCAAAAAAATGATTAGTTGCATACTTTATAAAAAATTAAAAAATAATATTTTTTGGAAGAAGACAATATTATTCCATTATTTCTTTAAAATATTAATAATTAGTAAAATATAACAATAAATAATTTTTTTAACATTAAAAAAAAATTTAAATTTTTTTTCCCAAACTAGTTTCGGAAAAAATGGTAATTTTGTCAAATGAAAGAAATAATGTTTTATTTTCTTAAAAATATTTTCTCCACAATTTTACAAACCAAATAAAGGACTACAGTATTATTAATTGATGAATTTATAAATAAAAATTGAAGAATAAAATTAGAAACCATTATTAGGAAACAATCATATGATTTCATTCAATGAAAATTCACACACAAAAATCTTGATTAAAATGAGATTGTAAAATAATACATTAAAAAGATCATGATGTTTAATTGAGAATTAATAAGTTAATCAATTTTGCATAAAAAATAAAAAAAATTAAAAAATTTCTAAATAAAACATAATATAGTTAAATATATTTACACACATAATCATATAATTTCAAATATCATAAACATGTGATATAACCCATTGAAAATAAATCGAGTTATAATATTCTTTAACACTGGGTAATTTTCAAGTCAAATACTCATATATGAAATAAATAAAATCTGAAAATAAAATACAATAAATTAAAAATTATTCTTTTTATTATATTTAAATGGGATGTATATACACTATATAAAATAATTTAGGTGTATAACATTAAAACAAGCGTTATTGATGGAAAATTTAGATGAAGTCTCTAACCTCATGCTTACATTTTGTTGAAGATGATTTAATTTTATGTATAATGGTTTTATATATTTTATTAAATTATTAGTAGAACCATTCTCATATTTATAATAATATATATGATTGTATTATAAAATTTTAAAACATGTTTGTTAATAATATTTCACTTTTTTTATTTTCGGTGTTAATTTATTTGTTTTCTCATGTTTTTTTTAAATGAATGTTTAAATTCTTTTATATAAGATATAAGTAAATCATATCAATAATTATAATAATTTTATAAATATTGTATTCACTTTTTATACGTATGATTATAAAAAAAAATTAATTTGATCTTGGAGAATTGATTACATAGCTTTGTGGAGTTATTAAGTAGTATATATGGACGAGCGATGTTATAATTTCATTAATGGGTGAATGGATAATAATTTTGTTGATATATTAATTTTCTAGAATCAATATAATTTCACATATATCCCATATATTCAACAGAATAATCTATATTACATTTCATGTATAGCATGTGTGAAAAATAAATCACATCACTTCGTGAGGTTGTAGTCTGTCGTATAGGCGAGATACATTATCATATTTTAAATAAAATATAACATAATAAGTTATATGTGTCATTACAATTTAAAAAATAAAATAATATCATGTAAATATTTTAATTTTATCATTATATGCATCCATGAACTGTGGTGATGGAATATAATTTATATCAGTTTCAGAGGTGGTAGTCCTCTTTACAAATTATCGACGGTTTAGTTTCAAATTTCATTGAATAATATAATGATATATTTAATGAACATAATGTTAAAATATCTTATTATATATAATATACGATTTAAAATATCATAGATTGATTGACTATAATTTTATGAAGGTGGTGGAATAAATAAAATAAAAAATATCATTTAAGAATGTTACATCTTCTTCAAATGAACTATTTAGGGTTTTCACCAAAATCCAACTATAAATATATTTATTATAAAAAAAGTGATCTAGGAAGTTTTTAGGATATTAGGTAAGTTAATTGGTAATTTATGGGTCGAATCAAATTTCATTTGAAGTTTGACGAGGAGAGGAGAGGGGTGAACTTTTATAAGTGGGGGAGATGATGCCCATGGTGTTTTAAAATATGTAGTTCATTTTTTAAAATAAAATTTACTAATGTGGTAAAAATTAATATTAAAATATGTCTGAATAGCAGGACTGAAAATCCATTTATAAAAATTGTAACGCCCCGACCCCAGCTACACAGAGCCGGTGAATTACTTCGTAACATTGGCATGATCACAAAAGATCAAGTCTTGAAAGACCGATTAGTTTAGTAGTCTTGGAAACACTAGATACATTCATAAGTCTTTCATTACATCAAAAAGTAAACAAACTACAATAATAAGGTCTTCATAGTCCACAATCATATCCCTTTCTGACTACCCCTGCAGGTTACTCATAAATTAATTCTTGACATCCTGGAAAAAATATTAAAACATTGAAAGGGGTGAGCTCAGATGCTCAGTAAGGTTAACAATATAGCGGAAGCTTTTATAAATAAACATTAACATTTAAGGAAATGTATAACTAAAACAAAAGCCTTTTTAAACTTGAACTTAAACATAATATGGAAAAAGTAAAATGAGATAATGTCATTTACTTCTTCACATGGATATTCTACTGGTCGAATAATCACATGCAATATCAATAACCACTTTCATAATGATGGAATAAATAATGCCGGACATTCTGAAACATTTTGTCAAGGCCTCGGCCAAGACGTCTAAAATGATTAAGGCCTCGGCCAAAACCATAAATCAAATTCGGAAAGGGCCTCGGCCAATTCCACGTCTAGTTGTCTCATGAGACCTACCGATGCATCGAGAAGCTATAGCGGGCTCCACCCGTCACTTATTAAGTCCAATACATTCCTCATATGAATAGGTTTAAACATATCATAAACCATAACATAATCGTGTCACATAAAACATGCATAAAGGAAACATAACATTTCCACATTTCAATCACAAGATATCAATACAACACATTGATATAATAAAAACGCTTTAAAAACCATTTTCAATACCAAAATAAAAGAAAGTTAAAACTTTTTATTTATTTTTCATGAAAAAAATGATGGCTTGTAGAGGAAGCCGAAACTCAAATAATGGTCACGGCGGCGGAGAAGTCGTTGTCGCCGCATAAGTACAGAAAGAAAAACATTCCCTTTTGTCGTTTAGAAAAACGCTTCGTATAAAAACGATTCCTTTTGAATAAATGTAAAAGTCAAAGGGGTTTATACACCGTATAAAATAAAGTTGTGTATAAAACCAAATATGCCTCAATGAAAGGGGATTGAGACGAAGTCCTTAAAAGATCATTTTTAAAATAAAATAGATCTATTATGTGTATTCACTATAGGTACACATAAAGAAAGTAAAAATACAAAATAGGACATAATAATATCATGACATAATTTGAAAGTAAAAGATTAACCCAAAGAATGGACGTTGGGTTAAGAAATTCCCTTACCTCGTGTCTGACTTGACTCAACCGTTCTTTAACCTCCTCAAAATCGGGTAACTCTTTTTGATTTGAGCCAAAGGATTCCTTGGGAAGCGTTCTTCCCAAAGTGAGGCTTCTAGGAGTAAGAGGGGGAAGTTGGGAGAGTATTTGGGCATAGGTTGGCCAAGCCAAATGGCTTGAAAGTGTAAATGAGGTGGGAGAGGTGGGGGCCTTTTATAAGTGGAGAGGAGGGTCACTTTTGGAAAGTAATGAAAAGTCACTTTATTATAAAATGATTTTCGGATTTTAGAGGTCCCATACTTATATAATTCGTGTCTAAGGTGATAAGGGTTCGAAATCTACCCATCCAATAGGCTTTCGACAAGTGTAAGCCTTGTATTATTCATTATCTTCTCATTTTATTTAAATTGTTAAATAATGAGGTCATCGCCGCATCATAATGATGTCACAAATAATTTAATTTATTTAATGTCTAAAAATTCTAAAAAAATAATATGATGTAGGAAATCTTTTTAGCTTTCCAATGAATATTTATAGTCAAAATTTGGACTTGTGTAACCCCATTTAAAAACTGTTTTAGTAAAATAACTCATGTTTGTGTCAATTTAATTTTAACATTAAATAAATATATATTAATGTCATTTTCCAACCAAAGTGGCTCCATGGGGTCCCCAAGTTGACCCATGGGTTGTCTTGGTCGTCCATGACTCATCCAATATGAGTAGGACAAGTGTCAATCTCATCTCATATTATTAAAACATTATTTTTACCTTAAACTACACTAATTATCTCTAATCGCGATTAAGAACTTAAAAGTTACTATTCACCAAAAAAATTATTTTAATCTCATTGAACCACATTTTACTTCTTAATGAAAACCATGTATGTCGGATTTTTGAAAATCAAATCACTGATGTGGTAATATTTCATTTAAACGAAAAATCAGTTATTTAACTACCACTTAGTGGTTTCACTATTCATCAAAAATTGAAGTTTTTCAGAACAATGCCAAAATTTCACCCTAAGCTATAATTGATATTCCGAATTCAAAAATGATGTCTATTTTAAAAAATTCCAAAAATATAAGTTGCATTAATTAATTTTATAATTAATTCCCGCTGTCACAACAAATAGCGTGTTTTAAGAAACAATTTATATCAAAAGATTGGCAATTGTTTATCTCCAATTTCAATGTTAAATTAATTCTAATGAACACCATTGGATAAAATGGTAAAAATATATTCTAATTATACTTTAAAACCACTAAATAGTATAATTTATCACAATAAATTATTTTGATTAAAAAAGTTGTTTTAAGTATTTTTCACTATTCATAACAAAATTGGAAGTTCTCAGAAAGTTACAAAAAATTCAACTTAGGATAATTTCAATATTACGAATACAAAAATGAAGTCCATTTTGAAATATAAAATTTCTATAATTTTAAAAAGTGGTTATTACTATTCATAACAGCTACTTTGATTAGTCGCGGTGTTTTAGAACTCGAAGTTGCGTACAATGCAAGCTATTGCATTATTGAATGAGAAGCGTATCGTGGAAGCTTGGGGTGTTACATTCTCCCCTCCTTCAACAAATTGCGTCCTCACAATTTGAAATTTTTCTTTGAAAATAAAAGGTTGAAAAGAGAAAATACCTTTGAGGATAACCTACATCGGAAATAAGGTTAATAAATATATAACATTAAAAGAAAGAAAGATAAGTACAAAGGTCACCCGATATAGCCCATTCTAGGATTCTAAGAAAATATGGATATGGAGGAGAAACAAACCATCAAGGTATGATGGAGAGTTATAGAAAACAGGATTAGGAGAAAGTTTAACCACAAGAAAATCACAAACTTGTGATTGGTTAAACGGTCATTGAATCCCTAGTTGGAAAAGTTAACCGACAACATTTTAGTTTTAAGTTACCTTTTATAATGTTGAGGAATTTACTTAGGAGATTTACTAAGAACATAAGGGAATATACATACTTATTATGTATACTTTCATTCATTAATTAATTTTTACCACAAACCCAACTTTTACTCCAAATGGTATTGGAACTCAAAAATATTCTATTTATACTAATTGTATAAGGTTCCAAATGTTAACACATACCATTTAGATTAGTAAAATTATTTTGTAATAACCAGGGACTTCCTGTAGGCTAGTGGTAGGAAATAAAGGCCTATCGCACTTTGATTGTGGGTTCGATTCCTGCAGCTTTGTCCGACGCGACGGGTTATGCCCCACCCTGCAGGTTGTCCTTTTCCTAAAACTATAGTATCATAATATTCCAAAAATAATATTCATAAATTTTTTAACCTTAAACATTACTTATCAAAAGATCAACTTAATCCACTCCAACCATTATAGTTATCCAAAATACCTCTGTCCAGACTTTCTCTAAAAGGTCTCTTAATTCCAAAATCAATTTATCAGATTCCCCAAACAAAGAAAAGTTTCTCGTATTGTCACATACTAAAAATATGATTACCTTAATCATATTAAAACCTTACTAAAATCAAAAAGTACTGCAGTACAATCCATATATATATATATCACATTATTCTTATAACCAGAATATAATCCTTGAGTCCAAAAGCACCAATACATTAATTATTCCGCTTCAACTGTAGTAACAGCATAAGATTGTCCTTGATCCCTTGGCCTTTTCTGAGGTAAGTTTCCCTGACGCTTAGGACATTCAGTTGCATAATTCCCCATTTCCCTACAATTGTAGCATTCAACTTTGACAGCCTCTTTCTTTCCCTTGCAATCACGTGCCTGGTGACCCTTTTCTCCACATTTATAACAAACTGTCATTCCTTTTAGGCACGTACCAGGGTGATTCTTCCCACAATTATCACATAATGGAAAATCCTTCTTTACCTTTTTCCCTTTATCTGTCTCTTGTTCCACCGTTCTCTTCTTCTCTTGCTTTACATTGTTGTCATAAGACTTAGAGAATTCCTTTTCTGTCTTGATAGCACACGAGACAATATCTTCGTATGATGAGAAGGATTGTGATACTAAAGGTCGACGGAAAAATGGTTTTAACCCATCAAAGAAACGATCAATCTTACTCCTTGGGTTACGTATATAATCTACAGCATACCTCACTAACCTTGTATAGTTGGCCTCATACTTTGCAACATTCTCATCCTCCTTTTGTCTGAGACTCAAAAATTGTCTTTCCCTATCTGCTCGATGGTCACGAAGATAGTATTTTTCTAGGAAAAGCTCTTTGAACTCCCTCCATTCCATATTCGATACGTCATCATCTTCCTTTGTGTTTTGAATCAGCGACCACCACTGATCGACATCTCCAGTGAGGCGGTAAACTGCCATGACAACCTTCTCCCTTTCGCTACTCCCCAAGGTATGGAATATTTTCTCTAAGGAGTTTATCCATTGCTCAGCTACTAACGGATTTGAACCCCCATTGAAGGTTGGTGGTTGTTGCCTCATGAAACGGTCTAGCATTGATCTTCCACGTTGCGGATCAGGGTGCTCCATACGAGTAAGGTTATTATTCATAACCTGAGTAAGTTGTCCCAGTATGGTGATTAGTTGATCGGCACCAGTTGCATCACCAGCCCCACTATAATTATCTTGAGCAGGAGGGAAATACCTACATGGAGTGCGTGCATTGATACGGTTTCCATTTCTTCCACTAGGCGCCATTTCTAAACAATTGCATAAACTAGCTCAGTTTATGAATCAAAATACATAATCCCATACTTATAAAACACTTAACATAAATTGAACTATTTATGGATATAAGCCATAATCATAAAAAGAAATGTTTCCTTTGAGAAAGTATATACTCATAACCCTTCATGGTGGTTTGTAAAGAAAATGAGAATTATCCAAAGCATATCCCCCGGGAGTATCGTAACCAAGAGTGCAGCAAGGCCCGTTGTCGTGCACCAGTTCCCGTTCGAGTCTAGCTCAAAGCGGTCTTTTCGGGTTTTATCCCTAGGAACATCTGTGCCAGAGCCGCCTCTACCTGCTCGTATCCAGACATGGATGTATTGCTCGGAAAACTCACAAAATCTCTACAATACCAAAATTCTAGGAAGTTCTTCTATATAAATCCTCAATGTTCATCTTAGGTCTATGTGCTCTAATCAGAGTTTATCTAAATCTAGCTTCCAATGTTTGTACTAAACTTCCTCTGATACCAACTGTAACGCCCCGACCCCAGCTACCCAGAGCCGGTGCATTACTTCGTAACATTAGCATGATCACAAAAGATCAAGTCTCGAAAGACCGATTAGTTTAGTAGCCTTGGAAACACTAGATACATTCATAAGTCTTTCATTACATAAAAAAGTAAACAAACTACAATAACAAGGTCTTCATAGTCCACAATCATATCCCTTTCTGACTACCCCTGCAGGTCACTCATAAATTACTTCTTGACATCATGGAAAAAATATTAAAACATTGAAAGGGGTGAGCTCAGATGCTCAGTAAGGTTAACAATATAGCAGAAGCTTTCATAAATAAACATTAACATTTAAGGCAATGAATAACTAAAACAAAAGCCTTTTTAAACTTGAACTTCAACATAATATGGAAAAAGTAAAATGAGATAATGCCATTTACTTCTTCACATGGATATTCTACTAGTCGAATAATCACATGCAATATCAATAACCACTTTCATAATGATGGAATGTATAATGCCGGGCATTCTGAAACATTTTTTCCAGGCCTTGGCCAAAACCATAAATCAAATTGTGAAAGGGCCTTGGCCAATTCCACGTCTAGTTGTCTCATGAGACCTACCGATGCATCGAGGAGCTATAGCGGGCTTCACCCGTCACTTATTAAGTCCAATACATTCCTCATATGAATAGGTTTAAACATATCATAAACCATAACATAATTGTATCACATAAAACATGCATAAAAGAAACATAACATTTCCACATTTCAATCACAAGATATCAATACAACACATTGATATAATAAAAACTCTTTCAAAACCATTTTCAATACCAAAATAAATGAAAGTTAAAACTTTGTATTTATTTTTCATTAAAAAAATGATGGCTTGTAGAGGAAGCCGAAACTCAAATAATGGTCACGTCGGCGGAGAAGTCGTTGTCGCCGCATAAGTACGGAAAGAAAAACATTCCCTTTTGTCGTTTAGCAAAACGCTTCGTATAAAAACGATTCATTTTGAATAAATTTAAAAGTCAAAGGGGTTTATACACTGTATAAAATAAAGTTTTGTATAAAACCAAATATGCCTCAATGAAATGGGATTGAGATGAAGTCCTTAAAAGATCATTTTTAAAATAAAATAGATCTATTATGTGTATTCACTATAGGTACACATAAAGAAAGTAAAAATACAAAATAGGACATAATAATATCATGACATAATTTGAATGTAAAAGATTAACCCAAATAATGGAAGTTGGGTTAAGAAATTCCCTTACCTCGTGTCTGACTTGACTCAACCGTTCTTTAACCTCCTCAAAATCGGGTAACTCTTTTTGATTTGAGCCAAAGGCTTCCTTGGAAAGAGTTCTGCCCAAAGTGAGGCTTCTAGGAGTAATAGGGGGAAGTTGGGAGAGTATTTGGTTAGAGGTTGGCCGAGCAAAATGGCTTGAAAGTGTAAATGAGGTGGGAGAGGTGGGGGCCTTTTATAAGTGGAGAGGAGGGGCACTCTTGGAATGTAAAGAAAAGTCACTTTTTTATAAAATGCGTTTCGGATTTTAGAGGTCCCACACTTATATAATTAGTGTATAAGGTGATAAGGGTTCTAAATCTACCCATCCAATAGGCTTTAGACAAGTGTAAGCCTTGGATTTTTAATTATCTTCTCATTTTATTTAAATTGTTAAATAATGAGGTCATCGCCTCATCATAATGATGTCATAAATAATTTAATATATTTAATGTGTAAAAATTCTAAAAAAAAACTATGATGTAGGAAATCTTTTTATCTTTCCAATGAATATTTATAGTCAAAATTTGGACTTGTGTAACCCCACTTAAAAACTGTTTTAGTAAAATAACTCATGTTTGTGTCAATTTAATTTTAACATTAAACAAATATATATTAATGTCATTTTCCAACCAAAGTGGCTCCATGGGGTCCCCAAGTTGACACATGGGTTGTCTTGGTCGGCCATGAATCATCCAATAAGATTAGGACAAGTGTCAAGCTCATCTCATATTATTAAAACATTATTTTTACCTTAAACTACACTAATTACCTCTAATCGCGATTAAGAACTTAAAAGTTACTATTCACCAAAAAATTATTTTAATCTCATTGAACCACATTTTACTTATTAATGACAACCATGTATATCGGATTTTTGAAAATCAAATCACTGATGTGGTAATATTTCATTTAAACGAAAAATCAGTTATTTAACTACCACTTAGTGGTTTCACTATTCATCAAAAATTGAAGTTTTTCAGAACAATGCCAAAATTTCACCCTAAGCTATAATTGATATTCCTAATTAAAAAATGATTTCTATTTTAAAAAATTCCAAAAATATAAGCTGCATTAATTAATTTTATAATTAATTCCAGCTATCACAACAAATAGCGTGTTTTAAGAAACAATTTATATCAAAAGATTAGCAATTGTTTATGTCCAATTTCGATGTTAAATTAATTCTAATGACCACCATTGGATAAAATGGTAAAAATATATTCTAATTATACTTTAAAACCACTAAATAGTATAATTTATCACAATGAATTATTTTGATTAAAAAAGTTGTTTTAAGTATTTTTCACTATTCATAAAAAAATTGGAATTTCTCAGAAAGTTACAAAAAATTCAAATTAGGATAATTTCGATATTAGGAATACAAAAATGAAGTCCATTTTGAAATATAAAATTTCAATAATTTTAAAAAGTGGTTATTACTATTCATAACAGCTACTTTGATTAGTCACGGTGTTTTAGAACTCGAAGTTGCGTACAATGCAAGCTATTGCATTATTGAATGAGAAGCGTATCGTGGAAGCTCGGGGTGTTACAAAAATATTTTTTTTACAAAACATTTCCTCCATATTAAAATGATTCTTATTTTATTTCAAATCAATTTATAACCAAGGAATTTTTTATACATGTTTGAACAATAAACATTTCAAATATTTTTTTTCTTTAATCTTACCATCAAGTTTAAAGACATTTTTATAATGGTATTCTATATTACTTTCCATTTATATTAGGGGTTCCATATTATGGAATCTATTAAAGGGATTGAATTTATTTTAATATAATTATATCATAAAGTCTCATGTTCTTAAATTCATTTATGAGATTGGGGTTAAATTTCATATATTTTCTCAAACCCAAGTATATTCATTTAAAATTAGAGTGTAAAACATTCTCTCCACCTTCAATAAATTTTTTTGTCATAGTTTAAACTAGGTCACTAAAATCAAGGATTTTACATTTGGAAATACCGTTATTGAAAACACCTCATCGTAAAATGGTTAAAAAATCTTCTATTGAGAGTGAGAGGAAAATATGATATTCATCTATAATAAAACATAAAATGGTTTTGATAAGGATAAAAAGGTGTGATGTGAAGAAACATCCACGAAAGAAAATTGTAAATAATTACAGAGAGAGATAAATATCTTTGGTCATAAAAAAGTGAATGATCAAAGGAAAGTTAAGGACATCAAAACCATAAATCAATGATGATTTAATTCACTATTTGATTCATTTTATATAAATTAAATTGGATAAAGAAATTAATTTTCATTTTGATTTTTTTAATATGAGAAAATATTTTGTTTTCTAAGAATATAATGAAATATAATTACTTGATACACTTTTATTTGAGGAGAAAAATTTCATATATTGGCTGTGATTTGATAAATCTCACCTTTAGAAATATAAAAGTTGTGTTTTTATTCATGAATGACTAAAATTAACATATATTAGGTCATATAATATAAAAAATTGTGACGAGTCTTCCCTATTAGTTATGAATATTTCCTAAAACATATATGGTTAGAACATTTTTTCCAATATAATAAATTAATATCAAAACAAAATTAGTAACACCATTTGTTCACCATTAATATTTATTCCACAAACTGCTTAAGTAAAAAATTAATGATATATTAACCATAACATCCCATTGGTTTGTGGAAGGAAATAAACTCTTATCATCATTTAGTTGTGAATTTAATCCCTATGTTCCTTCTGGATGTGATAGGTTGTCACCCAAAAGACATGATATCCTTCTTCTAAAACATTATTAATATGATTATATCAAAATTACTAAATTTTAATAACAGGTAATTACCAAAATATAAATGATTAGACAAAAACTAATGATTACCAATTCCTTTAAACTTGTTCCCATTAAAATTAAATGAATTATTCCATAAAAAACATTTTTACTACATCATATACTAAACCAAGGGGTTTAATTTCCATAAATCCATACCAAAATATCTTTAAACAAAATAGACTCGAATCACATATAACATAAAATTTAGTGTTTAAGACATTGAACTTATGATCAATATTAAACTCATAATCCCATGATAATATCCATAACTCTAAAGTTAATGATGTTATATATAAATATAAAATATAACGTAATCCTTAAATGTTTCAAGATTTTTTGTAACCGAAATACAATTTGTAGAAATACTTATACAATTTAATTAGTGAATCTCAATACATAAATACTTCATCTTGTTTATTTCTATATAATTGATTAGTTGGCATATGGGTTTACATATAGAAGATATAATTGAATGGAATTATTCATAGGTTCTCTACATTTAGTATAATAATCATTAAATGGATCCCTATGATGAAATTGTTTTCCTTCTATTGTACTCTTCCTTATTCCCCAGTAAATGATTGCATTATTCCAATATTTTCCAAACATAAACCAATTTCTCTTTTCTTGAGACACATTAATGGGAGTCTCTTTAATTATTTATGACATGTAGAAAATAGATCCTTCATTCCTCTATGGTCTTCATTCTTCATGATCATAATGAAATCCACACTTATCTTCTTTGTTGAGTATGAGAGTTGGTTAATGTAAATGTTATTACTCATATTTCTGGATAAATTAATAGGAATAACCAATATATATATCACTCTAGTAATCATCTCATTTGGTTTCTCATAGTCACCACATTTTCCTTCATGTTCAATGTTAACATGATTCAACTAATTTACTTCTACAAACTAAAACACAATATTATAGTATAGTAAATAATAATAAAAGTGGTAAAAAACTAACATCATTTATAATATATCTAAATAATGACACCTTATTTTCAATATAATACACATTAGGTTTTACATAGTGAATTTATTATTATCATAAACAAATATATTTCAAAATGATTTGAAATTGAAATGTGAATTATCTAAAGCACCTCCCCCAGGAGTGTCAAACTAAGAGTGTCATAAGACCCATTTTCCTGTACCGGCCAACCCTCAAGTCAAGACCCAGAATAATTTTACAATGTTATTAACCCTAGGTACATATATTTTATAATGAGTCCCACATTCAGTTTAGTGATGTAGGATTTCTATATAAGGATATAACTTATTTTAGATGATTACTTAACAAATTACAAAGTTCATGCCTAGGGATAGTAACAAGTAAGTGTCTTTGGATACTTGGAACACAATATTCAAACATGGTGAAATATCTTTAACATATTCCATAAATATATTAGCCTTTAATACACTTCTAAAACATGAACTACTTAAAACATTTCATCATAATTTAGGGAATGTAAACATAAAAAATGGTGTGATCAGATGACATGTAACGGTAAAAAAGTGATATACATAATCATAAAATATGAATTAGTTCAATAAAACACGAGAATTACATTTTAAATGAAAACCATACATATAAAATACCACAATAATTAATCATATAGTAATTATTGGTAATTAATAGGACACGAATCATAATAATATTGATGAACACTATCCATGAAAGCATAACTCTTTCATAAGGTCTGGAATTTGGGGAATACCCATAATATAAAATCCATTAGCATTATTTAACACCAATAATTAATTTATTACATAAAATTACACATAATTAATCCTAAAACATCAAGAATTATTTTTTATTTGGGGGTTAGGTACATATAATTACATTTGAACATGGGATAAGATAACATTATTGAAAAAATCCTTAGAAGGCATTTAAATTTACATCGCTTTTAAGAATTCCTGAGATAACATGGGGACATACATTAAAAATTGTGAGCTATAAATCCAAATTATTAAATACACATGGCATAAAATGATACATGTTAGATAATAGACATATCAATGGGGAATAATAGGAGAAGGAATCATAAACCTGAACAATGAGAGATGAAATAACATGATATTCATAATATAAGAAAAGTGGAAACAACATAAAACAATATAGCGTAAACATAGGTGAAGGATAAACCAACAAGACATCATTGTAGAAAAATTCCCACAAATAAATCTGGTTCACTCTCTATGACATCCTAATGTTCAAGATTCTAAGCATTACCCAATGCATTGGAGATCTATATAATTCAGGGTGCACCTATCACATTCATTTCAATCTAATTCTTATGTGTTCCTCATGGATAATAAAAAATAGATTCATCCATCATCATGATTTATTCCATTATCTTGTATCATGGAATAAATATATTTAAATCTCTAATATAAAATTAAAATTGAAAAAAATTTAACACCATTAAAAAGAAATGGGTATGATATTCACTACCCAATTATTTTTGTATGGAAAAGCACAATGAAATTTAGGTACTATAATGCCATTACATAGGGAATTATAAAAAATCATTTATTAGAGATATGTAGTTATATCATAAAAAATACAGAAAATGTGGAATTAATAATTATATGCCAAAAAATATCCCATCATTAGAAATTAAAAATATAATTTATATGTTAATGATGAAACATGAATGAAGAAAATAATCTTATCTATGCTTCGGCGTGATAAATGGTGCACAAAAAGGATAATGGGAAGATTAAAGAGATAGAAATGGGATCTCATTATTTATAAATTTAATGGAGTTTAATTTAAATATTTTTGAACATATCCCAACAAAATACAATAAAATTTAAGATACATAACATAATAGAAGTGTTTGAATGGAAATGCAATTAGAGAAATACCTTACTAAATTTTGGCATAGTAACAACTTAGGTATGGTTCAAAATAAGAATTTATAAATGTTTTCTCATTCAAATAACATCAATTCTTTGGTATTTTAATGTTCATAAATTAATTAAAATATAAGAAATTGAAATTATAAATACTAATTTCAAACAAGGTTTATGATTTGAATGGAAGAGACAAAGGCACATTAATTGAGTGTGTGACTCCAAATTCTTGGGAGGATATATGTGATAGAAAGTTGGTGACTTGAGAGTACTATATATATTAAAAGGAAGAGTATGGTGGTGATAAAATGAGTTTTACTGAAGATAGAGAGGATCATGTTTTGGATTATATAGTAAATGAGGGATATTTTTTAGGTTTTACACATTACATAATGAAATTACTAAAATCACATATAATTCCATGGTTTTTGAAAAATAAGAGTGGTGATCATTACAATATATGGAAATAGGATTAAATTAAACATATAATTCCATTTTATCAATGGGTGTTAGTCATTCTCTAAAACAAAACGATTTTAATACCTAAAAATATATTAATTGTTTTAGGGGATTCATAATGGATTTGTAAAATTAACTAAATAGGAATAAAAATTCATTATATCAATGATAAAACATATATTTGGTCATATATAACTTTTATAGTATATATTTGATCACTTTTGGGTAATTATAATGTCATTGACCACAAGGTATATTAACATGGTATTTAATTTTTACCCCAAAAATCAACTGTCTCAGAAATGTATGAAAAATTCACCATTAGATAATTTTGTTATAATAATTAGAAAAAACTTAATATTCAATATAAATCAGTATTTTTCTGAATATTTTAATTTTCAATTTTAAAATAAATTTAAAATTTATTAATAAATGATGTATTTTTAGGTAATAAAAGTTATTGAACCCTTTTAAAAATTAAACATATATTTTTTTAAAAATATTATAATATATAATTAAAAATACTAATAATAATATTTTATTAAATAATTATTTATTTTTAAAATCCATTATTTCATAAAAATAAATTCTTTAATTGAATTTGAATATTACCCAAAAAATACATTTTTTTTATAATTGAGAAATAAAATTCATTTGTAAATTAACAATAATATGTTGAAAATGTATTTTTTACATAATCATATTTCTAGTGTCTTGATAAATATCCCTTTAATACACCAAAAAATTCCCTCAGGTTAAGGTGCATGCTGGTGCGACTTTAATGTGCTGGTACGATATACATGGTTTGGGTTGTGATCACGATGACCATAAACTTCTCTATTAAAAAAAATTCACTCACGCTTATCTTATTGGATATCATCTTGTTATTAGTGAAGCGAAAAAGAAAAGATGTTATTTACCATGTAATATACAATAATTTGGCTTCACAGGATACAATCATATTGGTTTAGGCCATCATACCCTTTGTCATTATCAATTGGATTTGTTAAAACCCTATATTTATAATATGTATTTGATCTCTAGTAAATGACTATATTACCTATAGTAATGATACAAAAATATATTTTAAATATAATTTTATATTATAAAAAAATACGTTCATTTGTTTTTTATAACCATATTACATAATAAGACATTTAATTAAATCAAAAGGTGAATTTAATTTATAACTGTTTAGATCAATATAGTATTCCACCATTACTAAATTTCACTTTTAAAATATACCTTCCCTATTATAAATCTAACAAGGTTAACAATGATTTATCAAATCCTCTAGTTCCCATGATACTTCATTAATTTTTTGGTTCCTCCCCAACACTTTGACAATTTCCATTGTCTTATTTTGTAGAATGTATTATTTATGGTCTGACGTGTTCACCAGTTTCTCCAAATAGGAAAAGTAATTCTATAATGGTAATACTACCAGATTGATAACATGTTACAGTTATGGTATAAACATTATCAAGATGGATAAATCAATGATATCACGAACTTGATAAAGGATTACTGTGAGTGATAGTCAGTAGGCCACTTCATATATGAGATCTAGGATCTAAAAGGGTTCAGTTAATCTTCAACTAAAATTTCCCTTCATCACAAATATCATTTCCTTATTCAGTGGAGATATGTGGTGGAATACAATTACTCTAACTTCAAACTCTCTGTCATTTAAATGAAATTCATCATATATCTTCTATAAATGTTGAAAATCAATTATGTGATACTAAATGGCCGTAACATTTTCTATAATTTTTTCAACCAATTTTGGACCATTGATTTTTCATTCCCCAACTTCGTCCCAACATGCCGGTTTTCTGCACCACTTCCCATAAAAGTCATCCCATGGATCCATTTGGATGCACGAGTGAAAACTATTGTAGTAAGAGAACTTGAAAAAAGGAAGATTTTGGTCCCATTCTCTTTTGAAGTCTATATAACATTCTCTCCTCATGTATTTTAGTGTCTTTATAGTCTTCTTAGATTGGCCATTAGTTTTAAGATGATTTGATGTACTATATTTCAATTAATTATTTTGGTATTTTTGGAATATTTTTTAAAACATGGAGGTGAATCTAAAATCTCGACCTGATATAATCCATATTGGTAATCCAAATGCCTTACCACTTCAATGTTTTATATTCATGAAAGCTGATCTAGTGAGATATTCTCTCAAGATTTGATAATATGGGTTTTTCATTATAAGATTATCCAAAAAAATCATATTGAATTTTTTCTCATATATGTATTCGAACGTCTGATGAAAATTTCCTTCATGTTGTTCTCAGTTTCAATGTAGGTATGGTTAATGATTTCACTATCCCCTTATAATTTTTTTAACCATTCACATAAAATCATACCTGTGACATTAATGTTTATTCTGCGATATAATTCTTCATATTGTCCCACCAATAGTGCTCATAGAGATTTTTATACACCATATTCCATCCTGGGTGAGAGGAGAGAGTTGAAATATTTGAATTATCCAAAAATTCCTTATTTTACATAGGATTTGATGGCACATATAGTCTTGATCCAAATCAATATATTCCTTGTTTTTCAATTTCACAGTCTTTGGATTTCCCATTTCTCATGGATTCCTCCTTCCTATTAATTTGCACATTTTATCTGTGAGAATCCTTTATTTTTTAGACGATCCATTTTTGATAAATTATTTAAGAAATGACTGATGATATTAAATGCATAATGATTCCAATGTACATTGTTTTTAGATATAAGATTTTTTTATCCTTATCAACTCGCATCATTTAATAATATTTATGATATTTTCTACTCAGAGTATCTGCCACCTTATTTTCATTACAATAATAGATAATTTATAGTCCTTGATATGCTCTAACCATTATCATTGTTACATATTACAATCTTCATTTGTCAACATATACATGATGATTTTGTGATGTGAATATATTTCACAGTTCATCCCAATGAAATAATTTTGCTATATTTTTAATGCTACTATGAATAAATACAACTCCATATCATGCATTGGATAGTTCTATTCATGAAATTTCCACATCCTTGAATAATTGGCTATGAATTTGTCATTTTTCATCAACACAAATATCAATTAATTCTTTAAAGAATTATTGAATATAAATAAAGGCCCCCCACTTGTCGTTACTGTGTGCATATGTTTAGTGATAAGACTCCTTTCCAGTTCTTTGATGTTTTCTTCACAATCATAATTAGAAGAAAACATGACTCCCTTTCATATTACATTGGTTAGTGGGTATAAGAATAATGATAAATTTATCCCAAATCAATGATAGTACCCAGTAAAACCAAAGAAACTAAGGATATATATCACATATTTTGGCCTTGAACATCCATTAATTTCCATTGTCATTGAATGGTATATAGATATACCATTTCTTGTGTTGATATTTTTTATGAATTATACTTCTTCAACTGAAACCTAGATTTTATATAAACATTGTAAAGCTACACATTTTTCAAGGTCATTAAAACAATGCTCGATAGTCTTCATTCTCCTCGAGGGTTTTTTAGTATATTAGAACATTTTATTTAAAGACTAGTGAAAATATGTCAAGTTATTTCCATAATACTATATTAATAAAGTCCATGAATACTGTTGTAGAATTAGTGATCCATAAATTCCTCCCTATGAAATCATAGTTCATATACCTTGTATGAAAACAAATCTTGGGGATATATTCCTTCTTCACCCTTACATGAAAATATCCCAACCAATGAGACACCTTGGATATCTATTTTGATCCATTTTTTTGATTGAAAATTTTATCAATCCATGGTATATGAGTTTTTTTTATTTTTCATGATCTTGTTGAGCTCACAATTATTAATGAAAATGACCATTGACTCATCCTTCTTCTTGGAAATGATAACTGGTGCTCCCCAAGGTGACAAATTTGGGTATGTAGACACTTTATCAGTGTTCTCCCATAGATTTTTCTTTCTATCCTCATGTTCTATAATATACATTACATATGGTGTCTTGGATAATAGTACCTACCCATGTATTATATCGATTGAATAATCCACCTCTCAACTAGGAGGATTACAAGACCATTCCTCAAAGAAACACATCTGCATATTCCATTACAATAAGCATCTCTTTAGGATGATTATTTACTTATACTCAATCAATTGAGATAGATGCCCTTTCTCAATGGTAAATAACACCCATGATGAATAATTTGGTTCTAAATAATATTCATCTCCATCTTTGTATTTGTACATACATATGGGGTTGATTCATAATATAGAGAGTGATTTCCTTTACACAAAAATTAATTTTGGTTAAATATAAGTAAAGCCAATCCATGCCTATAATTGTGTAAAATTCCACCAAATAGTGTATGAAAAGTGTTTCTGGATTGTTTATCTAAAAAACTGTGATATGGGAGGAGTTATGCACTCAGGATGAAATAAAAGTCTGTCTTTCCATCTTTATTGATAACTACATGGACACATTTTGTGGAATGTTTTAATATTTCTACCAAACATTCATGATATGAAGGAATGTGTAATAAAATGGATGATAAAACTTATTCATATATATTTATTATAGTTATATATTATTCAATATAGACTTAGGGGAGATTATTTCAAACAATTAAACACATAAATGGGGAAACTAATTACATTAAATGGATATCTTATAAATGTCATTTATTTTATTAACATATTAATTTATAGATGTCATTATTTTTTATCCAAGATTTATTTCCTAAAATATTTGTTTATGGGATTTTTATCCTTTATAATGATTCATAATGAGATTATCAACTTACCAAAAAATATCCCTTGAGTGTTTCAAACCTGGTATGCAGTAAGGCTTGTTTTCTTTTACTATGTTACACCAAATCATGACTAACACACATTATCGGAATTGTTACACCTAGGTACCTATATTCTAGAACCAATAACACTTATTGTATCCATATAGGGATGTATTTTATTTATAAAACACTTAATATATACTTACCATTATTTAGGTATGTTTTCTTAATATTTGTCTTATCCAAAAGTCGTTATCTAGAGTTTCATAATCCTAATCTCAAAAATAACTAAACTTTTCACCTGATAACAACTATAACAACTGTGGTTCTTATTTATCATTAATACATGTTTTATTACATTAAATTACACATAGAAAAACATGAAAGATATATAAGTATAGTATCTTTATGAATTTGGTACATAATTTGTCCTTCGGAACATGGGATACAATAACATTATTGAATACATCCTTAACATTCTTCTAAAATTACATGGATTTCAAAATATCATGGGATAACCTCAGGATATACAAAAGAAATGGGTCATATATAAATTCCAGTAAGGGAATAAACATACAATAAAGAGAATTATTTGGACAGTAAAAATATCAAAGGAGGCACAATAAGATTTGTGATCATAAACATAAAAAATTAGACATGTTGTAGAATTATAATCATAAAATGGGAATTGTGGAAACAACTTAAACATTGCATAATAAATATAGGTCAATGGAGAAATATGAGACATAACGGTAGAGAAAAAGTACAAGTAATGAATCTGGTTCACTCCCTATCCAAACATGAAATATTAAGGTATTAAATACTAATTAATGCATTTGAGTGATCTATAATTTCGGGCGCACACATCGCATCAATTTCATCTCATGCTTAAGTGTTCAAAATAGACCCTACATCATGGATTTATTTATCATCATAATTTAATCCATCATAGAAAAATTGGAATAAGATTACGTAGGTCAAATATAAAAAATATATGTTCATAAATGTGAACACCCATGATATGAAATGGGTATGGTATTCACTACATGTCTTTTACGGAACGGAAAATCACGAAGGAATTTCAGCAGCATAACAATGTTACTAAAAGATTCAGAAAATTGTGTTGATTTTAGAAAAGAGGTATATAATCAAATTTAAATAAATGTTATGAAATAGGTATATGGAAAAACATATCCCAATATTAGAAATTAAAAAATATAGGGAAATATTTTATAATGAAAATTGAATAACCAAAAGAATCCTAACTATGTATCAGCGTGGTCACATGTATACATAATGGATACTTGAAGGATTAATGAGATAATAGGGGAATATAATAATTAAAAAAAGAAATGGAATGTAATGGTAACATGTAATAACATATCCCACAATAATCAAATTAAATTTATGATACATATCATAAAATAAGTGTTTTAATGGAAATGAGAAGTGTGAAAACCCTTGCTAATTTTTGCCATATTAAAAACAAAAGTAAGTGTAAAAATAAGAGGGGATAAAAAATATCATTAAAATTAATAAAATTGTATAATATGGAAATGTTAATAATTTAATTAATATATAACCAATTTAAATTGAAAAACCAATTTCAATCAAGGTTCTTGAACTGAATGGGGTAGAAGAATGTCCCTTACTTAAGCGTGTGACTCCAAATACATGGGAGGGGAATCTTAAGATATTATAAGTGTGTTGGGTGGACTATATAGTGTAAAGGTAAGTGTATGTATAAGTTCCATGGAGTTTTATTGAATAAATATTGAAAATATGGTGGGTTTATATTTGAAATTAGGGGGATTTATTTGTTCTTTAGGTTTTGTACTGTACATAATAAAATAACCAAAACCACAAACCAACCCATAATTTTTTTCAATTGTTTCTAAAAATGGGAGTGGTTATAATTATCTTATAGTAATAAGGGGAAATATTAATACAATAATTCCTTTGATTATGTAAGGCCGAGTCAACACCTTTATGAAAAGATTTTAAAATTGTAAGATATAATACTGGGTTTAGAGGATTAATAATTGATTTAAAAAATTTATACAATAAAATTAATATCACATTATATTAAAAATAAAACATAAATTTTATATTTTATACCTTTTATTGTTTTTATTACATCACGTTTTGTTAATTATAATGACATAAAACACATGGTATATTTATATGGATTTTAATTAATCGATGAAAATTTAACTATTTTAGAAAATTATGAAAAATTCATGGTTAGATAATTTCAATATTATGATACCTAAAATAATATTAATTTTAACTGAATAATTTTCTAAATATGTTAATTTTAAATTTTAAAATAAAATATATATTTATTAATAATACATGGTTTATTTACAATAATTTTTTTAACCCTTATAAAAAACACATCAATTCATAAAAATTATAAATATATATATATATATATATTAAATAAAAATAATTTAATAATGATATGTTATTAAAATATTTTTTATATAAAATATACATTAATTTAATAAAATATATTCTTCAATTGAATTTTAGTATTATCCAAAAAATATCATTCTTGTTTAACTGTTTAAAAATAAATATAATTTAGAAAGTTATAGTAATATGATAAAAATATTTTCTATACATGATCATATGTCTAGATTTAGATACATAACCCTTTAATAAGTCTGAAAACTCCCTATGGTTAATGTCTATGATTTTTAGGCTTTCATGGGGGGTTCAACATACATGGTTAGGGTTGAGATCGCAATGAGTCTGAACATCTCCCATAAATGGTTTCCCTCATGCATTATCTATTTGAATCCATCTAGGGTTTGGTCATGTGAAAACCCTAGAGATGTTACCTCCCTCAGAAGCTATGATAAATAGGATTCATTTGGTATAATCCTACAATTTGATGCCTTCACATCCTTTGTCTATGTTAATTACTGTTTTTAAACCCTCATATTTATACAAATCATTTGATAATTGTTCAACATGTATATTATTGATGGTAATGATTCTTAACCGTCTATCAAATTAAATTGGGTATAATAAGAAAAATAAGGTCGTGTGTATTCTATAAGGATATTACATAATAATAAATTCAGTATAATGAAAAGGGGAATTTTATTTATAACATCTCGAGTCATTACACATATATATAGAAAATATAATGTCATGGATACCCAAAAATAAGTTCATAACATGTTACGCTTGGAACAACCACCAAAGTACATAAACTTGTCATAGAATAAAAACCTATGTATTATCCTTTTAGGGCTCGAGCAGAACATCCATTTACCATCATCATTGGTCTTGAGCTAACCAAAAATGTACCCACTTCTTTGATAAATGGCTAAGCACCCATGTAACCTCATCATTAGGTTTGGGATGACCATTCTTTTACCATCATTATTATACTTCGGCTGAGCACCCATGTACCCTAATCGTTGTGATTGTGATAAACACCCATGTAACATTTTTTTGGAATGATATATACACCCATTTCCTTCTATGTTCATATATAATGTAGCATTACCCAATGAATTAGGGAACTATCTAGGTGCACCGATCATATAACATGTAACAGGCTTACCCACTGCAATCTTTAACACCCCATTGTATAAGATGTTACAATGTAACCCAACACTATTTATGTCACCCCATCATATAAATAATTTCCACGAATCACAACATTAATAAATTAAAAATATATTAAATATCATCATCAAAATGAAACAAAAATTTGTTATCCCCTTTACAAGAAGATTAACCCATGGAAAATAAATCAGTTTCATGTATGTAATTTTTAACATTATTGACCAATGTAAAAGACATTAGTTATACCAAAATATATTTTAAACATGATTAACCTATTCATGAGACATGGTTTACCTAAAAATCTAATTTAACTATGATTGACATATGATAAATAAATGGGATCTAAAAACATCATGCCACTAATGAAATAGAACATTCAAAAAAAGAATATAAATGGTGTCCCTGGATAATATGCATAATCTATTATATAGTTTACCAAATTATTTCATATTATATATAAAATACTTTCTAGGGTAATTTTCAACATTTATTGAGGAAAATAACGATTCCTATTTTAAAAAAACTTTTTAAAACATAAAACATTTTGAAATCATTTTTCATTGAAAATAACCATAAGAATTAAAAAGGAATCTCTAAAAATAATTCAAATAAATGAAACATGTTAAAAATAAATTTCCATGTAAATTAGATTAAAATATAAATTAAAAAGATTTTTTTTTCATTTTTAGAAAATAGATCTTTAAAAGAAAATATATTTTCAATAGAAATGAGAAATAAAGTCTGATTTTATTAATTATATTTCGTAATATTTTTTACTAACAAAGATTGGAATAATTGTAACCATACATGTAAATATTGTGAATAATTATATGATAATAAAATTCATGATTATTATTTAGATACATATTGTTATATTTCATCATTGGAGACTTAATTGTAAATAATTTTGAAAAATGAGGAAATTGTAACATTAAACATTTACCACTTTTATATAATTGAATCATAAGTACCATGAAAAAATAACATAAAAGGAAACATAAAAGATTATAAGGATTAATTAATTAATGATATTATATTCCAAGGTTCTTTATATACACTTCATTAAATAATATAGGTTCATAACATCACATAGGTCCCAAAAACAAAAACTGTGAAATAAAAACTCATTATCTATTTTGTTACTTTTGAACTATAAAACAAAAAATTATAGATCCTAAAAAGGATATATAAATAAAAATAACGTTAATTTTAAGAATAATAAAAAAACTTCATGGGTATTATATCCACATAAAAGATATTTGTGTTGAATATGACATTTGTCTCATAGAAATTAAAAGTGAAAAAGAAATCCATTACTGTTTGAGTAACTTTGGAATCCTAATCCACATGAAATAATAATAAAAATATACACATTAATTATGAATAAATTCGGTATATTCCTGATATATAACTTCATATATAATTATATATACCACATAAATCATATTTGTGGGGAATATGAAATAAGTCCCTCAGAAATAAAAGCGAGATCAGAATCCCCCTTACCTTATGTCTGGAATTTCATCATACTCATTCAAACATCCAACATAATTAATATAGGACTACTAAAATTATATTAAATAACAGTACATATATATATATATATATTACTATAAATTATTTTTCATATGATCCTTTTAATATCTTTTTATTAACAATTCTATGTTAAAGTTACATTTCGGGTAATAATAACCTTTTTCAAATATGTTTTGACTTGTTATTTATGGTCCTATAACATTGATCATGAATTAATAATATCCATAATGAAAATGTTTATATAAATATAATACATATTCATTATTTATATATTTATATTTATCAAGAAAATTTGGTAATTGTAAATGAAATAATCCATTTATGAAAACAATAGACCACACATAAGAATAGATGTTGTTTCCAATTTCAAAACATAATGAAAGAAAAAAATTAAATGATATAAATTAATATTTTATTATTATATTATTATTTTAATTTCATATGTCTCACATATTAAAAATTAACCCTCCAATAATACATTCCATGTAAAGCGTTAATGAATCACAATTCTTCTCGAGGCAGTAGTCTACCGTATACAGGAATAACATTATTAACATCCAAAAAAATGAAAGCATAGAATTACATGTTATATAATAATCCCAGAAGCATAATAACATCACAAATATAATATATATCATACATAAATATTTTTTTCACCATTAATCAAGGCATGGAAAGGTTTTAATGAAAAAAAAAATGACAACAGTTCATGATGTGGTAGTCATCTATACACATAAACGATGATTCCGTAACAAATATTATGGTGTGTGTGGTTTTTGGATTAAACATTAATATATCTAAATATAATAATATGTATGATTCTTAGGTAACTATTTAAACATTATATACAAATAAATTATTTTTCTTGATAAAGAAATAAAACATACATGTTTTGTTACGTACATTATCTCTTCTTCAAGTATCCAACTTATAATAATAATAAAGACATGATTGGGGAGATTTATGTCTAATAAAAGCCTTCTAGGATGTTTTTAGTAATTTTGGAAGTGATTTGGGGTGTAATTTTATAATAAAAATGTATTTAGAGGTGTTAATAAGTTGGAAGAGTGACTTCCATTCTATAGTTGATGAGGTGTAAAATTCTTGTAAATATGAAAAATTATTCACGATTTGGAGGTTCCCTTAGTTCATGTGGCTCCAAAATTGAATAATAATAGATTTTATTGATTAATTGTTCGATGAAATCCTTTAATTGTACAAATAAATAAATTTTTATCAATTTATTTAATAGTCATTAAGTTTACTAAATTTAATCCTTATATTTTCATAAGGTAACTCATAAGATTTTATTTAACAAGGTAATTTATCCTTTAAAAATATGATTAAAAATATATTTTTTTGATAATTTTACCGAATGATTCTATATATTTTATTCAATTCATTAAATAAAAATTATATCTATGGGTAATATTTATTTTAATACAAACACATGTAATGCACAAGATCCTGTTTTAACATTAATTGCATTAATTAATTTAAATTGTTTCACTTTTAATTACAATAAATATAATTTATTCCTATTAGATAATATAAATTATTAAGATTAAAATTATGGAGTTCATTTTTAAAAATTCCATTAACATAAGATTCATAATTTAATTAAATACTAATCTTGGATACATAATTTAAAGTAGCATTGTGAAGACAAAATGATCAAAATTCTTCATATTTTGTATATCCTATAACAAAATGAAAAATATTAAAATGACCTAAATTAAATTAATAGAGAAAAATTTAAATAATAAAAATGTAAAGGCAATTTATAATGTTATTTATCATTATGAAAAATTTAATTGAAAAGACTATTTTCAATTAAAATTATAAATTTTTCACTATTAATAAAAAATGAAACTTTTTACAAAAATATGAAAGTTAAACCCTTCAAAAGTGATGGTATTCTGATATAATTAATTCTATAAAATTAATTTTAAAAATGTTTAAAAATTTAATTTTAAAATTAGTGTTCTATAAAGATATGACAAAATTGTTTTCTAAAAGAAAAACAAATTACTCATAAAATTCACTCTCATCAAATATATTTTCTAGAAAGAATATATGATGAATATTATAAATTTTACAGAATACATAATATATAAATTTTTTTAAAATCATTCACAAAAATTAATTTTTTAAATAATTAATATAAACCACACTTGTGTGCATAAAAATAATTTTTTAGATAAAGATTTTATTTTACTTTAAAATGTCATTTATATTCATTTAGAATTAATGGGTCGCTCAAAAATTCATTATATATATATATATAAAGGTAAAATATTTTCATAATTTAGTTAATATGATTCATTACCACCATTCCAATGGATAAGTTACAACTATCTTATTAAATAAAAATATTTTACATATATGTCATGTTTCATTTAAACTCTGTGTTTTTTATAAAGAACGATAAACTTAGTGTTGTATGTAACCCAATAAAAACTGAATATTTCATGTAATTCAATCTGTAATTCGTGTTTTTGGTATCACATGCTAAAATTAGTGTACGATGAAATTCAATTCATTAAAAAAATTATTTTTGTCAAAAAACAATTTTATAAAAACTCAGGGTGTTACATTCTACCCCACAAAAAATAAATTTCTCCCCTAAAATTCTATGAGGTCATCAATGTTTTAATACTTATCATTTTATTTCATATAAACCTAAACATTACTAATGAAAAATTAAACTTAATTTAAAAGGGGAATGTTATAAACATACTAGTTATAAAATGTAACTCATAACGTTTTCCACATAGAACAACATAGGTGGGAAATGAATACATGGATAATGAAAAATAGCATAAATAATTATAGATACTGATAAATATCACGGATAAAAAAATGTATTATCTAGAGAATGTTAAAAACCTGAAAACCAAAAATTTATGATTATTTAATAGACTATTTTGAAATGAAGTTACTAGGACACCATTTTTTTTAAGATCCATTTCCGAAAGATGGATAATTTTCATGAGAAAATATAATTATTTTATTTATATCAAATATATTATAACAATATAAACCTTCGGTTTGTTCCTTGATCAATTTACACATCATCTGTTATTTTTAGAAATCAATGTGGATTTTTAATTCCCGAAACATAAATACATCATAAGATCATTAAAAAAACTGGAATGGAATTCTATATATCTGTAATTATCATCATAGAAAAATGGTTAGTAGATATTATTCATTATAATTCATATGATGAAATAACATATTAATCATTGAATCATCATCCAAAGTTCAACATAAATCATTCTTTAAAGGGGTACCCTTATGACACTTCCAAAAGATAAAATTCCAAAAGATAAAATTCCAAAATATGAGAAAGAATGTGACTATATTTCCAAAAATAATCTTAAAATCAATCCCCCAAATATATGATAATTTTTCTCATGATTTTCATATACCAAATATTTGAATAACTTTATCAATTTTCTATTTAAATATTATAAGAACCTGAATTACCATAAAAACATATTGAAAACAAACAACCATTTTTCTAAAAACACAGATTGTTGGATATATTTGATAAATAATGAAATGTTTTAAACTCTATAAATGTTTTAATAAAATACTTTATAAAAAAATCATTACTCATTTACATGTTAATCCGTAATATCCAATTTACTTTATTTTTTTATAATATATCTTTATCAAAACTAAACACTATTTTCACAACATTAATAACATATTAAGGGCTACATTCCATTAGTCTTGTGTTTTCCATAATATAACCATTCCATTAATTAAATTTTCTTGTTCATCAGCATAATTAAGCATTCGATTTAAAATAAATAATGAAAAAACTATACCAAACTATATTTTATTATAATCCCAATACAAATGAACTTCATTAACACCACTTCCTTCTCAAACTATTAACTACGATTCATCATCATATTCCATAATATCTCTTTAAAAATCTATAAAATTAGATTCATATCATAATATTCATAAAACATAATTTAATCACGCTTAACACATTTAACATTTAAAATATTTTTATAAATTACCATGCATTTAATATTTAATTTTTAGTATCTTTATCATCAATAATAAAACCATCACTCAGACATCCTAACCAATTCTCGTGAAAAGATTTCACCAAAGGAAATATATTTCCACAATTCCTATACCATCCACATTTTAAAAATAAATCAATTGATTATAATATAGGGAGACCAATATTAAAATACACTTTGTTAAATGAACATATTGATTTTCCTCAAAAATCACTTACATTGTGTCCTTCTTCTCCAAATAAAAAAAAATTCTAATTCCATTGAGTAATTACCTTAAATTTTTACTTCCAAATTAATGACATATATATAATTTAATCTTAAATATTACATATTCTACACTACCCAAATAATCATTAATCCTTATCCTTTTATTATTTGGTGAGTACGAGAGTCGGTTAAGGTCACAATGATAATCATGTTCTTTGATACCTGATTATGTATAATCATAATACAATCCACTCCAATCACCAACCCATTTGGTTGATCATCTGCAATTTATCTATCACATTCCATGTTAACACCATTTATTATTGATCCCATAATTGAATAAAACTAAAAATCAAAGTGTGAGAAATAGTAATCACAGTTTGGAACCACATAATAATCACCACATTAATTATATGAAGTTAAAATCATGACATTGTCTTTAATCTATTAAAGCATTGGTAATTTGGAGATATCGTCTATTCAAACCATTCATGATTCTGTGTATTGATTTTATGAATTTCCAAAACATATCACCCTAGAGTATCGAACCAAGTGTGTAGTAAGGTATATTGTCATGCACCATTTCCAAGATGAATCTAGATCAATATGATGTATTCAAGTTTTTTACTTCTTGGTAAATCTGTTATAGAGCCACATTCACTAGTATTTTCTATATAGATTTGTAATCTCTTGTAAATAACTCACTCTATCCTTTATAAGAATTTTAGGAAAATTTCTTATACTTTATCTCATCCTTTGAATTACCATTAGTGAAATATCTAGACATATCCCTATAAAAATTCCTAGTGATATCACTAATTTTCTTTCATCATATTTTTGAATGACTAAATATACCATTACATTATTACTAACTATAATGACCCATGATTTTAATATATGCATATTACTACTTATTATATGAATATTAACCACATTAAAAAAGTACATGCTCGATGGCCATAATTGTTTAGTATCTCAGGAAACATAGAACACAATATTCTAACTTTGTGAAAGATATTAACATCTCCAATAATGATATTTCCATTTAGTACTCTTCACATACATACCAAATATAAGACATTAGTCTATATCTTGGTGAAATGAAACATAAGAAAGTGTGAGATCAGATGATTAGATAGGTTAAACAAGGGAGATACACAATCATAATATTAGAATAAGAGTATAAGAATAAGATAATATCATTTAAAAATAATTACATGAATATAAAATATAAAAATCTTGATTTATTTCTGAAATATTGGTAGTTCATAATACATGAATTATAATGAAATAAAATAACATGAGGCATGGGAGCCTAAAATAGGCCTAAGGAGAAGATTTTTTTATAACATTAATCACAGAAAATCTTATATCAAGGATACCCACCAAGACATTCATAACATGTCAGAATTGGGATAACTACCTATGTACATGATTTTTAATTGGTATGACCACTAGTGTTCCAAAATATTCAGGCATGAGATTACCACCCATTCACCCTCAAATTTGGTCTTCGGATCACAACTTATGTACCCTAACATTTGGGATTGGGATAAGCACCATTGTACCCTCATCTGTGGTCATGGGATGACCAGTCTTATACCCTCATCTTTGGGAATGGTCTAAGAACCTATGTATCCTAATCATTTATCTTTTAATGAACACCAATTCACCTTCATTTCTAGTCTTGGAATGATAAACCATGTACCCTCTAATATCAAAATTAATTTACCATTACCCAATACTTTGGGGTGCTATATGGGAACCCCTATATTATAAGCAATAATGGGCATACTAATCAAAATTTGTTTTCCCGCATTATATAAGATGTAATGGGATTACTCAATGCTACACATGACTCCCTATCTTATAAGTAATTACCAAGAACCCAAACATGACTAAATAATAAAGATCATTCATTTCATCATAAAAATCATAAAAGCTGTTATAATTCTATTCATGAATTTATTACCCCAGGGAAAATAAATTTGTTTCATATAAATAATATTTAATCATGATTCAATAGTGGAAAATAAATGGGTTCAATAAAATTGTATTTTAAATATGTTTAACTAGTGTATGATAAATGGGTTTCATAAAAATCTATTTGAAAAGTTATCGACCCATGGAATAGAAATGGGTCTCATAATCATTACGCCAAAAAAAACCTAAACCACTGAGAGAACAAATATGAATGGTGTACTTAGATAATATACTCTATAAGGAATATGTAACTCAAATAGATGTGATATTATATGGAAAATTATTCTTAATATATCATTTAAAAAATTTATTGAGTAAAATAACACTTCCACTTGAAAAAACCCTTTAAAAAATTATTTTGAAATTATTTTAATTTGAAAAAAACATGAAATAAAATAATAGAACATTTGAAATTAATTTAAATTAATTATAATTTTTTTAATTTATTTTGTAGGAAAATTATTTTATAATTGCTTTTAAAAGTGTTTTTGAAAATACATAGAAACCATTATTTTTTAATAAAATAGATTTCATAATAATGTGGGAAATAATATCTGAATTTATTAAAACAAATTCATAATAATTGTACGTAAAAAAGAGTGGAAAATTGAATCAATAATTTAATATCTCATGAATGATCGGAGTATAATAAAATTAATTACAATTTTTGAGATTTTTGTCATGATATTTCATCATTTGAGTCTTAATCTTAAATGATCACAATATATGATGGGATTATAACATAAAATTTTTACCACTTAGGTAAAATTGAATAATGAGTCCCATTAATGAATATAATATAATGAAACAAAAACAAATATAATGATTATAAATAAATTCATGATATTACATTTCAAAGCATCTATATATACACTTAATGAAATAATATGGATTCATAGCATAATATACGCCTCGGATAATCAAAATTGATACAAACATCCATTACAAATTTGGAAGCTTTTGAACCGTAACCCCATTTAAAGAGAGATAAAAAAATGGAAATAAAAATAAAAATAATATTATGTATAATAAAATAAAAAATAATTTCATGTAATGTTTATACACCACATAAAGAATCATATAGTGAATAAGTATTTGTATCAGTCAATGTAAAAGTGATAAGAAAATTTCTTACGATTTCAGTAACTTCTGAATCATAATCACCATGAAATAAAAAAAATATAAACATTATTTAAAATTAATTTATTTATATTCTTTATATATAATTTCCCATATCAGTAAATACACCAAAAGAATAAATATGTGGGGAGTATGGAATAAGCCTTTGAGAAAAAAAGAGAGACTAGAAATCCCCTTATCAGAAGTCTAATCATCTATCATTCTAGTTAAAGGCTCATATATATAAAATATAATTTTACTTAAATATATTCAATAATAATAAATATTTATTGCCAACTATATAATATTTTCATATTACCCTATTGTTACATGTTTATTAATAATTTTTTGTTAAAGTTATATTTTGTGGAATAACCGCTTTGTTTATCATATATGTTATGAATTTTTATTTTTTGTCATATTACATTGATCATGGTATCATAATATATATTATTTGAACCATGATTTAAATATCATATAAATTAATTAAATATGTATTTATAAAAATCCATTAAAGTTCGTTTTAGGAAATGAAATACACTGTTAATGGAGATAATATGTTGCACGTACGAATGAATATTGGTTCTATTTTCTTATCACATTAAATATAAGAAAATTAAATTATATATATAAATATATATCATCATTATAGTGTAATTTTATGGCATATATATCTCATATTTATAATAAAATATCCTTAAATACATTCCAGGTAAAGAGTGAATGAATCACCTTGCTTCGCGAATCAGTTGTCCACCGTATTGAGGAACAACGTTATCGTATTCCCAAAATATGGATAGCATGAAGTTATGTTTAAGATAATAATAATATAAACATAATAAAATAAAAAATATAATATATTTTATATATAATAAATATTTAAACCCTTATTCCCAACCTTGAAAGGAGGTAATGGAAAAACAAATAAAATTCATTCGCGATGTGGTAGTTTATCGCACACACGAATGATGCATTTTTAACCAATTTGATTGATTTGTGTGTTTTTTGGTCATAAAATAACCATAACAACATATAGGTTTTCTACAAATACTAATTATAGAATATAAAAATCATATAAATAAATTAATGGTTTTGACGATGAAATTAAACAAAAACATTCATGGATGAATGTTACATCTTCTTTGGGTATCGTCCTTATCATTGCACTAAATCATTTCAAGGATATATTGATTTAAATTATATGTCTTATATGATGAGGGGTGGAAATTTTATAAGTTATTTTTTTGGTTTTGGACAATAAAAATGTCTTTTGAGGCTTGAATATGTGCAGAGAGTGAGTTCACATTATAGTTTGGGGAGAGTGGATTTCTGGTAAATACTAAAATGTATTCCCTATTAGGAGGCCAAACCTATATCATGTGACTATTAAATAGAATAATAGTGGTGGGGAGGTATAGATAAGTCTATAAAAACAGCCAAATCACAAATGAAATAAATTATTTTCTCAATTTATTTCATATTTTTTATGTTTACTCAATTTTAACATCATAGTTCATACATAGGTAACATGTATCTTTTTATTCACCTTAGTTGATTATAATTTAAGAACAAAATAAAAAAAAATAATAGATATTTTATAAAAAAATATTATATATATATATATGTTAATTACGATTCATTGAATAAAAATCATATGTGCAAGTAAAATTCATTTTAAAACAAACACAAGTAATTCACAAAATCCTGTTTGAAAATTAATTATTTTAGTTAATTTTAAAAGTTTTCTTTACTCATTCTGATAAAAAATTATGTTAACCTCATTATATATTATAAATTACTACTGTTCTAAATATATAATCTTTTTTCCCAAATTCAATTCATATAAGTGGAAGAATATAATTAAAAATTTATCATACATACGCAACGAGAAAGTGGGGTTTTAAAAAGAAACTCAATAAATATTATCAAAGTTTTTATTTTGAATTTAAATATGAAATTTTTATATTTAAATAAATTTTATTAATATATATTTTATATAAAAAAATTAAACAAAATATAATATATAATTTGAATTTATAAATAATTTAGGAGAAAAGATGATTTCCATTAAAATTTAGTTCTTTTCACTACTCATAAAAAATGTACCTTTTTCGACAAATAAAAAATTTACCATAATATATTTTTATATTAAAATATATAAATGACGTTTATTTTGTCAACTTAAAATGATATATGTAAAAAAATTATTTTTCAAATAAGTGCCATAAAAAGTAAACTAAATTGCTTTCTACTGAAATACATATTTAATGTATAAAATTGGATTTCTTATTAAGTCATGTTTCAAGATTATATAAGATTAATGAGAAAAACTTTATTTAGATTTAAATATAAAATTTCAATAAAACCATTAAACAAAAGTTACATGGTTAGTCTATTGATATAAAACACAATTTTACGCATTAAAATATTTTCCCTGTTATAAATTTGACATTATTTTTAAAAAAGGTATTATTTTAATTTTTAATTAATTAGTTACCTTAGAATTAATTAAATAAGAATGTCTAAACAATATTTTTATTGATTGCGTAATAATATACACACAATCCATTATAACGACTTTGTGAATATTATCAGATTAAATAAAACTATTTTAATCATATGTAACATTTTATTTAAACACCATGTTTCAATGTAAAGTAAGATAAGATCATTATTGAAATTAATATAATAAAAATTAAATTTTATATGTAACTCATGATAAAAGTAGTGTTTTTAGTGAAATATTTATTTGGTCTATTAGTCAACATGATAAGTCAAATAATTTTATTTTATTTTAAAACATTAATTCATAAAAACTCAGGATGTTGCATATAGTATCTAGAAAGAGAAGTCTTTCCATAAAAAAACAAAATCAATATCTTAAAAAAACATTAGAATTTTTTTCTTCACCTATACTCAAATTATATAATAGGCTTCGGATTCATAATATATATTTTTCTAAATATATTTCCAATTGTTTCAAAAAAACGAGCACTGATACCAACTAGAATAACCCCAAACATAGTAACCTATAGTCGGTTCCTACATTATTATAATTTTCACTAGATACAACAATTCAAATCAATTAGGAACAAATATTTTAGATGTATTAATGAACTAGAAACATATATTATTATTATATTATAGTTGAATAGACATATTAAAAAATAATTTTTTTTGAGAATTTCATTTTCCCATTTGTGATATCGCTGAATATATTTCATAGAAGACTTATTTTATTCATTTTAATGGAAAAATATTATGGTGATCTCAACACTATGTAAATTTTATGAAAAGTAGAATCTATCATGAATCAATAATCATTATCAACATGTAATGGTAAATATATAAACACACATTCTATTTAATCAAGATATTACTATCAGGATTATGTAAGGAATATTCATTAGGGAAATGTAAATAAATAAGCAAAAATTACATTTAAAAAACATAATTATCAAGAATAGATAAGACATGATAAATATTACAAGGTAAATAACTAAAGAAAAATGTCATTTAATTGATAAAATTATATTAAAAATGAATCGAGAGATAATATATTTGTGACGATATCATGAATTATAATTACTCAACTTTTAATGATTTAGATTCATTAATATTGGTTTTCATTATCTCATCCATAATGATACATATACAATGAAGGCCATTCATATGATAGTTTAAAAATAACATGTTGGTATGAACTATAATCCTATTTAACTAATGATATCCAACTAATTTGTCTCATAAGACTACCAATAAATTTAGGGGATATTTATAATTGGTCCACGCATATCTTCCTATCCAAATAATTCATCATGTATCGAATAATCGGTTTAATTCACAAAAATTATACCGCATTAAATAAATTCCATATCAAGCAAAGAATATAGATTAATAATAATTTCCTTAGTAAATAATATAGGTTACAAAGTAAAATTCCATATGTTACGATGATATAATGTTTAGTAATTAAGATTATCCAAGAAAATCAATATGAATATTTATTGGGATATTTAATTCCCAATGATAACCTGAAAGTTAATATTTCAAGAAATAGTTAATTACAACAAAAATTAATCAAGAAAGCTAATTTTATTACATTCCATGGTAAAAATGATCATAAAAATCCTTATAAATAAAAATAATGGTATCAATAAAACTAATCTGCTATATATTATATGTAAAATAAATTCTTGTTGTCATTAATGAATAAGGATAACATAAAAAAATTTTATAAAAAATCTAAAAAATATATACATTTCATTTTAAAATTCACTATTTAAAAAAATTATAAAAAACGTTGAAAACAATTTTATTTGAAAAAAAAATGCATCCCATTAAGTAAATATTTAAATTTTTTATTGGTTATGACAATATTAATTTATGTTTTTGTTTTATTAGATAAAACAATTCCTTCAAATTTTATTTAAAATCAGAATGAGAATTATTTGGAACAAAACATGAATATTCTATTCATATTGTTTTTCAAAAATATCAAACATGGTTATAAAAGAATAAATAAGTCATATAAAGAAAAATAAAAATTCTTTTTTAAAATATTTTCATAAAACATGGTTATAGAAGAGATATGATTTTTGACCGAATAAATAAGTAAAGTCGGATTTTATTAAAACTATTTATCAAAGATATTAAATGAAAAAAGTGTAATATTATTCTATTACTTGAAAAACTCATTAATAAAAGAGTATAATAAAATAAAATGGTCTTATTATACATCAATAAATTGATTTCTATTAAGGTAAATTCATGCATAAACAATATGTAAGAAAATGAGAATGTGAAATAAACCCTTAAAATTATCTTGGAATTGAAGTGAAAATTAATCAATGAATTGATTTTTTGTATTAGATTAAAATAAAAGTAAAATATTTCTAATTTCAATATAATATACCTAAAATTAGTTACACACATGATCTTAAAATGTCAGTTGCAATGAAGAAGTAATATATTCCAATGAAATGAAAATCAATTGTAAAATTATTTACCAGTTGGTAAATTTTAATTCAAATTCCATTATTTTAAATAATTAAACATAAATCATAATATATAATTTTATATTAATTATTCATTATAATACATGAAAATGTGTATTATATATTCCATATATATAAATTATGTTTATAACATTACAGTATTCCTAAATGAAGGAAAATTGAGACAATGTCCCTTACCTCTTACTTACTTTTGGTTGAACTTGATATAACCACATTTATAATTTTCTTAACCATGTTAATAATTTATAGAAAAAAAATATAATATTTAGAATATCATATGTTATCTTATTACTACATTTTCCACCCATTTTTAATATTATTTTATTAATTTTAAGTTTTTAGATGTTAATTTCATTATTTTATCAAGCATGTTTTTCAGGGAGGGTCATGTTCTAGTACATATAATATTAATATATAATCCCTAGAATAATAAAAATTTATAAATATCATATTTTCTAATTATATTAATTATTATAATTGTTATTTAAAATTGATAATGGATAATGGATCACATCGCTTCTTAGAAAAGATAGGTTGTACATACACACAAACAACATTATCATTCATTAATAGAGGAAAGGTTAAATAAGTGGATGATATATTAATTTTATATAATAAATATCATTTTATATATATATCATATATTTAATAAATTTATCATTATTACCTTCTTTGTAATGTGTTATATAGAAATGAATCACGTGGTATCCTATGGTGGTATTCCTCCACACACATGAGAGTCAATATAGTATTTTAAACTATTTGGAACATAACAAGGTATATGTGATATTAAAATTACAAAAGAATTATAATATCATAAATGGAATATACATGTGTTTAATAAATCATTATGACCATCCTTGAAAGGTTATGATGGAAAATAAATTACATCGGTTCATGAGGTGGTAGTCCTTTATAAAACAATCTACGGTTTCGTTTTCCATTTGATGGAAGAAGACATCGATATAGGTAATTATATTAACCTAATAACATCTCACTACATGCAAGATAATTTTTTATTATAATTTCATTATTGAATAAGTTTTTAAATAGTTTTAAGTAGAAATAAAATGAAAATGACTATTTAAGAATGTTAACTCTTCTTAAAATGATCACATTAGGTTTTAACATAATACTTCATAGTATAGAATTATGATCTCAATATGGTATCAATTTATTTTTATTTAAGTATTAAATTTATTTAGTGAGGTATATTATCAAACAAATGACATTTTTTGTGTGAAAAGGGGTAGATAGGGTGGCCTTTAAAAAGTTGGGGGATGATACACATTGATTTTTTTGAAAATAAACAATAACATATATAATTTAATAAAGAAGAAACTCATAAAAAATAAGTAATTATTGAACTTTATAGGTGATCAGGTAGACATATGATCATAAAATAGGTTTTGGACAAGTTAGTATGCCATTTTAACCCTTATATTTTAACTCCACCCTTATGTATATTTGTTTCTATATTAACTGCAGTAATTATTTTTAATTTATTTCACTATTCCTGTCAGTAATAATATTAAGATATAATTATATAATAATATGAATTATTATAATTCCAAATATGTAATCAATTTTTTAAAATTTAATTCATAAAAGTGTAAGAATATAATTTAACATTATACCCACAATGGATAGAAAAATATGGTTTTGATAAGAAAAATTCTCATAAGTATAAAATAGTTCTAAAAAAATTCAACATGAAATTTATTTTAAATCAAAAAATTCATTAAATTTTAAAATAATTGAAATAATTAAAATGTATATATCATTTAAAATAAAATTGTTATATTTAAATAACATTAAAAAATTAAGTTTGCAATGAAAATCATCTTTTTTCACCGTTCATCTCAAAATTATTCTCTATAGAGAATTTTCATAAATTCCACCAAATATAATTTTAACATGTATATTTCATAGATGAGGAATATTTTCGCAAATAAAAATTCTAAAAGTGTTAAAAATTAATTCTATATTATATGGGAAAAGCATGACTAAACCACTTGTTAGGAAAAAAAAATTACGCAAACATTTCTTTTTCATTTAAATGAATTTAATTTTATTTATAATAAATTAATAACAGGGGAATTATTTTATACCTATATGAAATTATTAATTTTCATAATTTATTTAACATTATTCATACCCAAAAATATAATTCCTAGATTATATTGATATACTATATTATATTTTATTTAGACTCTAGGTGGCGCATTCCGCAAACTATTGAATAGATCAAATATATTAAAAATGAAATATATTATATAGTTTTTGGGTTTGAAATTATCATATAATCTTTTTATATTTATTCATATATGATGTCAATGAAAAATTTATTATATTAAAATCTTGTGGTGACATATAAATCAAGAAAAAATAATTAATTAGAAATTTAAATATGAAAGCCATATTTTAAATATATGAATACGTATGATTAACCATGATAATTAATGTTCATATTCTATTCAAACTTATCCAAATGGTTTGTAAATAAAATTTGAATTAACCAAAAAATACCCCAATGTGTTTCAAAATAGGTCCATAATAATAGATCATTTATTATGCCCCAGAATGATGATTTAGATATACCGAAACAACTATTTTTGGGGTTCTTACCCCATCAAAAATCTATGCCAACAAAACTTCAACTTGCAGTTTAATATAGGGAAGTATTTCCAAGAAAACAATATAATCTCTACTTTACCAAAAAAATTACTTTTTTATTTTATACATTGACTTAAATCCATGGTTTGACCAATTTTTTCTAATCCTAATATTTAAATACAGACTAAAAAGTAATATGATATGGATTATAGTGACTCATACATTTATACATAGATATTATATCTTATTGGATAAGTATTAATTATATAATATTACAATCCCTTCTATAACAATAAATTTTTTGATTTATATAACTATATACACAATCTAATTATTTAATGATGGATATTCTATATATACCAAAAATATATTCCCACAAAGTACACTTACTAAAAACTCCATAATTAAACCATTTCCTCATAACCTAGTGTAAAAATAAATAATAAAGGGCAATCATTGCTTTTACTTGGGGTATATAGAATAAATATCAATCAATGATCATATATGGAAATAATTTAATCTTATTGGTATGATAACAATATAATAACTAAAAATTTGTATACCCAATTTATCAAATAACATTAATTGTAAATCATTCCATAAGCCTTTTTAATAATAAACATTGAAATTAACAAGTGTGTGGAATCATCAATAATTAATCGAAATACATGAGAATGCATCATAATCATAAGATATAAGTTTTGTGTTTCCAAATCAGAAAAGAAAATAATTTTATTTATCAAGTCTCATTTACCATACTATGATAGTGGATTGGGTAAAATCTCATTTATATCATATTTTTAGACAATGTTAACTCACAACGCTATCATAGTGGGCCATTTGTTGTACTAAAATGGGTTAAATCACCAATAAATTTATAACTACATCATGAGATATACATAATTAACCAATGAATTATAGGTATATATAATTTTTTTACCACATGTTACATAATCATAATCTATTAATTTGGGTTCTACAAGATCATAAAATTTTCGCCATATCACCATATCATAACCTTTGCAATAGAAACAAGTTTCATAAAAATTATACTATATAATAACCCATATGAAATAAATGGGATTCTTAAAAATATCACCATCATAGTCACAAGTCATTCAAGTAAATAATAAAGATGGTATTGTTGGATCCAATCCTTGGTAATGAATAATTCACATCAACAGATGATATCATACATTAAAAATTCCATTCAATGATCATTGTAATATTTACTGATGAAAATACATATTTAAATTTAAATCAATTGTTTCAAATATAAAAAATCATAAATATTATGATATTTTTTTGTAATTGTCAATGAAAAATGAAATAAAAAATTCTAATGATTTAGAGGTAATGACAGTAGGAAATTGTTTTTTTCCATATTCATTAAAATTAAGATTTCATTCAAACCCTTGGTAAAAAGTTATTTTTTCAAAAAATGACTTGAATAATCTTTTTATTTTTTATTCAAAATTACTAAAACATTGGTAAAAATTACATTAAATAATAATTTAATAATTTTCAACTGAATTCTCAGAAATATTTTACAGACCATGGATGTAGAAAAAAACGATTTTTGGTTGATAGAGGAGAAATAATATTATCTTTTGATAAAAACATATTATAAACAAACATGAGTAATAGAGAGAAGAAAATAGTACTAGAAAATCCAATATCAATAAATAAATACAAGGTGATAAAAATTCAATTTTCTCATTAAATATGTATCTAGAATTTCCTCAATCAAAATTCAAACATATGTAATCCCAATTAAAATGGGAATGAAACATAAATCTCTTACCTCTTTGGTATCATTTTAATACAAATGTCAAGAAAGAGAAAAACGTGGATATATTTGTAAATACCTATAATTATCATTATTATAATCATAAACCACATAAATGTATAGAATATATTACATAATAAATATGTTCTGAAAATAGAAAATGAATTATAGAAAAAATATTGAGATAAGAAAGACAATTACCTTAAATCTTATCTTTCTTCTCACACACTCAGACATCCTACATAATAAATACTGTTTTATTGTAATTTTATTAAAAATAGAGTATCATATATATCAGAAAATGTATGATTTAATAATATCATATCATCACATATTTATTTACAATTCATTATTAAAGTCAATGTTCTTGGTGATAACTTCTTCGTTTTCCAATCATGTTTCGATTCAGTGGGCCCCGTAATTATACTTTGATGATTGTGAGATCATATTAGAAATTTTAATCAGGATATTAATATAATATATATTAATTATATACATATACATAATCATTTATAATTTATATGGAGAGAAAAGTGATTTACACTATTCATAGAGATGGTAGGTCATCCATACGCAGGAACTTTATTTTCATTTTCAATCGAAAAGAGGGAAAAACATATAAATTGTAGTAATATTATAACAGAACTATAATTATATAATAAATATTTTTATTAAAAATGTCCATTTTTATTAACATCAAAGTATAATGAGGAATAAAAATTAATTTCACCTCTACGTGGGGACAATAAGTCATTTGTATCCTTGAAGGGTGTTTTAGTTTTCGAAGGATGGAATAGTGTGGATAATGACATATCCATTATAATTAAACAAATAATTATATTTTATAATTCTAATTAATTATTTATAAATTAATTCCATTGATTTATATCTATATAAAGGGAGAGATAATTTAATGTATCCAATTAAGAGTTATACTTCTTAGTTGAGTAGATTTTTTTGTCTTCCACATTAAGCCATGAAAATATGGTATTTTGGAAAAACTAGAAGATATAGGTATTATGGAAAAAATATATTAAGGTATTATTTTAAGTTTTCTATGATATATATATCTCATGATGTGTGTATCAGATAGGATAGGTGTAATCCATTTATAAGGTAGGGATAAGACACGATGAAAATTGCATAAAATATTAAATAATATATATATCATAATCAAGTAAAATTGGAAAAAGTTTATAAAATTGAATGATAATATGGTATACATCCATAATAATCTAAAAAATGCCAAATTTTAATTTTTTGAATACAATTTTTGACTTATGTATCATTTAAACTACTTTTATCAAATTTTTACATTAACCGTGATGACTCATCTTTTTAAAATGGTAACGTAATTATATGAATGAAAATAAAATGATAATTCTAAACAAATTAAAAAAATTTGAATGAAAATTTTAATCAATTCTATACTATTTAATTTCTAAACATGGCATAAAATACTTCTAATATAACAGCACAAGACACATGGAAAATAATTTTTAATAAAATACCCCATTTAAGAGTAATTATAAATTTATCATGAAATAATGTAATAATGTTTATTTCGATAATTTTTTTAAATAAATAAAAGATTAAGAAAGATATTTATTCCTTTTTATAAATAAAAAACAAAATCATATCTTCCAAATATTTCATTAACTAAAAAATAAAAAAATAGTTTCAAATTTGAAAAAAATATAGGCGTTATTCCCAAAAAGTTGAACTAATGTTTCCAAATTCAAAATAATGTTTTAAGATAAATTATTTAAATATTTTAAAAAATATTCCGTAGAAAAATACCAATAAGTTAAGATAAATTAATGTGTTTGAGAGATTCTGAATTAATAATCTTGGGTTTTAACCCAATTTAACCATATTTATTGAGGAGACAAATATTTATTATGGATTATATTCACAATGGCCACAAAAATAAGTTTAAACTATGAAATTTTATTAATAATTATAATTCAAAATATGAATTCCTTTCAAAAAAATTAAATTTTCATAACATAACAAATTAAATATAAAATTAATCCATAAAAACGTGACACAAATCAGTTTTCCTTAAAAACTATTTTCATTAGTATAAAATGTTTTAATTCCAAAATCTAGTAAAACACTAATTAAAAAGATCATAATTTGATAATAAATATTATAAAAGGATTATTTTTTTTAACTTTAAGACATATTTATGAAAAATAAAACATTTCAAAAACCAAAAATGAAAAAAATAGTTTTAAATAAAAATAAGTACTTGTCAATGTTCACTATAAAATTAGAATTTTTAAAAAAATCTAAAAATATCACTTTAAGATAATTATTATTTGATTATTTATAAATTGATATCATTTTCATCATATAAAAAACCAAAAGTTTGTATAAATTAATTATAATATTTTCTCATAAAAAGCAAGGAAACCCGTTTTCTTAAGAAAATGCATTTTTGGCTTTAAATTATTTTACTTAAAAATGACTAATCCATTTTCAATATCATTATATTTAATGAAACATTTATAAATTTTTTATATTGTTATTATTTATATTCATCACTCCAATTTTAAATGTTTTTTAATAATTGTTAGGTTTAAATAATAATATTTTTATCCTAACATTTTTAAATTCAGTATTGTTTGTATATAATGATATCAAAGAAATAAATTTATATAAAGGAAAATATATCATAAAATCTATTAGTGTTACATAGAAAACCTAATAACAATGTTAATATATAAATTGGTTAATTTTATATGGTTATCAGAATGTGAGGGAATCTTAAATGTTCAAAATAAGATATTGATTAATGCACTTGTAATGACATTACCGATTACAATGGAAGGATTTGTAATATATAATAATGAATCAAAGAAATATATGGAAATTTTTTATACTAAATGATATTATAGTTTCTTATGAATCAATGAAATTTAATATCAATGAAAATATCTATTCAACTCATGACCTTTAGTTGGTATTCTAAATCCATTTCTTTGAAATTTAGAGGAACCATTTCTTTTGACAATGATGCACCATATATAACAGGGAAACGTTTTATGTAAATTTTTTCATAAAAATAACTCAAAATGAGGAAAATAAAATGGTTGAAACTACTCAAGGACAATGATTCCTCAATACACTAACACCATGGGAAGGAAAAAAAGTTTGGTGATTCATTGAGAATGAGGGACCATGGAGTTAAAACCATTATGGGGATTACCAAGGATCTTATATTTAGGACGTTAGTAAAAAATAGATAAGGTGATTATAATTCATGGGTATCAATGAATATATTTAAAAAAAATTTATAAACCATATCTACTAAAAAAGAAAGATATGTTCAAGTAGGAAGATAAATATTCACTAAGGATGATTAATTTTGTGAATGATGGGAAAATGTTTGACTTATTATATAAGGATGGACTATCAATTTTTAGAAATTGGTTATGTATTCTATTCATACCTGAGTTGAAGAGGGATATACCTGATTAAAAACATATATCACAGTTCTATATACACCATTATAGTGAAAATATAAATATAATTTTAAGGTAATTTATCATGTTTGATTTTATGATGTGAGAAATTTTAGATTACATGTCCAGATTCATAGTGTATTAGTAGGTAAAGGATGATAGAAATCATCCTTAGTGATTCATACGACCTATACGTATTACTATATAGAAGTAGGATAAAATTATAACAATTTTTCACAATAAATTCAGTTTCTTGATGTAAAGATACTGATATATGGGTAATTGAAGATATCCTTACCATTTTAGCACATGATTTAGTGATAAGAAAAGATCTACCACTTACATGCATTTCCAAGCTCTATATCATGGAAATTATAATACTTCATAATGAAACTCTATAAATTGAAATTTATTGTGAACCCAACTTTACATTAATACTGTGTAATATACTTAAAAATATTCTCGTCACCAAAGTGAATTTAAGCATAGAATATCACCCAAAAATAATTGGCATTTTAAAATACTATTCATAAATTAAAATACATGTTGATATCATGTTATCATAACATTAATAAAACAAGGGATCTATATATAAATATATTATAATTTTAAACAATAATAACTTCCATTCAATCAACTATACAATGTTGTGTGATGTACTTTATGGGATGATATGTTATTGAATATCTTTTTGGGAAGAATTTTTAGAAAAAATATAGTATTTTTAAAAAAAAAATCGGAGAAAACTATGATAATACTATTCATAAACATATCAAAGTAGGTCAAATATTACAAAATATCATTACTGATATTGATGTAAATACATTAAATTTCAATTGGGGGATAGTGTATTATTTTTATATTCCCCCGGAAAGGGAGTTGTAAGACTCAATAAAAATTGGTTGTTAATCCCTATGTACAATGATCCTTTTGAAATTCATGAGATAACCGGAATTATACATTTACCATTCGAAATTCCACACAAACATTATAATGTACACAATGTATTGCATGTTTTATTATTCAAAAAATACATTTAAGATCAAAAGAATGCAATGGAATATTATGGAAAAGATTTGGAACCTAAATTATCTTTTAATGAAGATCCTGAGTAGTATTACTAAACTAGAGAGAATGTTTTATGGAATTAGATATCTTGGCTAGGTAATATCCCATAGAAAAAAAAGATGAGGCAAAATGGGATCCCAAATAAGATACGAGGAATGAATATTCATAATTTTTAAATAGATGATATATATCCAATTTTTTAGGATTTAATATTTAATGGGGGAATGTAGAACCCTAAACCATACTATTTAACTTAAACACTAAATCGTAAATGTATTTTAAAATTTGAAATATAATCATATGTTAATCATAAAAATATTTAATAGATAAATTTATAATTTGTATTTGATAAAAATGATTTCATATTTGAATTAGTCATGTTTTATTTTTCTTATGGTTATTCTATTTGAGAATTTTATAAAATAATTTATTTTTATAGGAATAGTGAAAAATATTGTTTTTAATAATACAATAGATTTTATGTCTTAATCACTAAATATGTATGAATTTAAAAAATATTTTTTATAGTAAATAATTTAACTAATAGGTAAAATTATTCATTTAAAAATACTATATTGAATTTTTAAAACCTAAGATAAAAAACCGAAAAAATAATTACACTTTTATTCAAATAAAAATTGGTTTTCTCTACTTTTAATTATGATATTTACATTTCATTTTTCAGGATATCTTATACAACAAAATAATTTTTTCTTGAAATAATAAAATAGTTAATTTCATTAATATTTTAAACATGGATAATTTTACCATAAACATAATTTTTACTCATAAATATACACTTTATTAAATTGGTTATTTCACGTTATGTGTAAATATTTTAAAATTCTATTTACTCACTCATTGTTTTTTCTGATAAAATGATTTTTATATTTTAAATCAATAATATCAAATTATGTAATGAAGTGAATTTAATTTTTGGAATAAAATTTTGTCATAAAATATAAATATTATTTAAAGTGGTAAGAGTAAAATTTTTGTTTACAAATAAATAATTTTACATGATTTATAATAATATTAATTACCTAAAATATATTGATATATTTTAAATTGGGACTCTAATTATAAGGACACGGCCTTAAAACATTACATAATATTGAATTAAACAAATAATTCACATTGAGGATTTTTTCAAGTTTAGGGTTTTAGAGAATTATGACATAACTATTACATTTCATTTCAAATACAAAGTAGACACTTCTACAGAATTTCGATTTTTTCATAAAATATAAACTCTTGAAAAATGAGTCATGCCTAGTTCCATGTTTAATACATCACAACTTTTCCTTGATCCCATCCTTGACTCTATTCCACATTATGTCATGTGAAAAAAATTTCAAAAACATTTTATGAGCATAAAAAGCTCAGTAAGGGATACACAAAATAGGAAAACTGTTAGTTTTTTTCAAAATAACAAGTAAACCATGAATGCTTTATCCTAAGTAATACTTTTCACCTTTATGAAGTAGTAAATACTCGTCACTAAATAAAAGATCACTACTTACCATTTTTTATCCAAAATATTACCATAAAACCCATATAAAGGACACATAACATATAAAGGTAACTTGGGACATATACATACTTAAATGGAATAACCATACGGTCGACTACCACACATATCACTAAATAGAATATCCATACGGTCGACTTCCATACCCAATGCATTGAAGGTTATAACATATCCACCCATCCTGGTATTCACGTCACCACCCTTCATTTGTTTTATCACATAACCACCCATCAAATGTCTATGTACCATTATAAAATCATAAGACATAAAACAAATATAAAGGAATGAAAACATTTCCACATTTCAATCACAATATATCACATAAATATATTAACATAACAAATCCATTATCAAAACTGTTTTCATTACCAAAATACATAAAAGCGTATATGGTATTTATTTTCTTTTAAAAACATTACGACTTATTGAGGAAGCCAAATATCAAATAATACTCGCAGCGGCAGAAAATGTCGTTTTCACCGATTGCGTTAAAACAAAAAAATTTTGTCGTTTAGTAAAACACTTCATAAAAAAAATATTTATTTTCAATACAATTAAAAGTAAATGGGTTTTATAAACCATATAAAAGAATGTTGTGTATTAAGGAAAATATGCCCCAATTAAAGGAGATTGAGACGAAGTCCCTTACCTTGTGTCCGACATGACTTGATCATTCTTTAATCTCATGAATAATAAACTAAAGCTAATTTTTACTTTAATAATATCCTTTTTTAATTTTATTATTCCTTTTATATCACTTATTAACATTTTATAAACATTATGTATCCATTTAAGTTAATAACGTTCGTTTTGTCGATATTTGGTACTTCAATCAAAAATGAAAAACTTATATTTTCAATTTGTCTATTTGGTCAAAGGTTCATTATATTGAGAATGATATTAATGATTTAGATATCATATATATCATATATATCTAGCATATACATGTATTTATAATAGTACAAAACATTTTTAGATATGAAATGAAATGCATCGTTCATGGAGACGATAAGCCGTACAAACGCATGAACACTACTTTCATTTCTATTTTTCTTATTTTAATTGAATATAAAAATAATGATACATAGTTATATTATAATTAAATTATAATATCATATATAATATCATTAACTATATCCTCTATGCATCCCATATAAGGCATTAACGAGTAACATCACTTTGAGGGGACAATAGTCTGCACTTCCTCTAATTAGATTATCGTATTTACTAACTATGTAAACCATAAAGGCATGCTATTAATTGAAAATAAATATGAATAAATAAAACAGAAACATAATATATATCATAAATAAATACATTTCCATCATAATGGCCACCATGGGAGGCGGTAAGAAGTAATTGAACAATCATCGTTTCGTGAGGCATTAGTTTTCCATCCACAGAAACATTATGTTATTCACCCATTATATGTAGGTGTGTGTAAGTTTAGTTAGAATACTTATCATAAAAAAATCCTAGTATATTTCAGATATTGGTGTTGTTACAAAATAATGGAATACAAAGATTTTAGGGGTTGGAGACGTGAAATAAAATAAAACAATTTAAGAGAAATTGTTACCATTAATTTGGGTAACTCCGTTTTGTTTGAAGCAAATCACTTCTTGAAGTGACTTTTTACTAAGTTAAGGCTTCTAGGATGATGATAGGGATGTATAGAGCTTAATTTGGATGTGTTATGATGAGCATAAAGGCTTTATAGGTGTGAGTAATTGGTTAGAAGTGCTCTCCTTTTAAAAGGGAGAGGAGGGGCTCTTTAAGAAAGTGTGAAAATATTTTTTTATTATATAATGATATTCAGTTTGAAAAGGTCCAACAATCATTAAGGTATATTATAAGGTGAGTCATATTAGAAATAATATCATCAAATCAAAATTGGACATGTTTTGTATAATATTTAATCATTACAATATTATTTATTTAAATCATTTATTAATGAGGTAAATACTGCATCATTATTGTGTCATAAATAATTTAATTTATATGATTTCTAAAAATTATTGAAAAAATACCATGATGTAGGAAATATTTATATCATTCCAATTAATATTAATAGTAAAAATTATTACTTATATAAATCATATAAAAATTAATTATTAAAATATTTTAGTTTATGTCATTTTGGCCTTTAATTTAAATTAATTAATTTAAATTGCCATTATCACTACAAAGTTTCTTAGAGGGGACCCAAAATCGACCCAAAGATGAAAATGGTCATAAATGACTAAACTAAAAAGATTTGGAAGTGTGTTAAGCTAATTTATAATTATTATAATACTCTTTTTACCTTGAATTACCCTATTTACCTTTAATAGCTGTAAATAAAAGTCAAAAGTTACTATTCACCAGAAATTATTTTTATTTTATTGAACCACATTTTAATACTTTATAAAAACCATTTATGTTTTATTTTTGAAATTCTATTCGCAGAAGTGGTAAAATTTCATTTAAATAAAAAAAGTCAGTTTTTTAAACTACTACTAAGTGGTTTCACTATGCATCAAAAATTGATGTTTTTCAGAAAAAGACCAAAAATTCAACAAAAGTTATATTTGATATTCTGAATTAAAAAATGATGTTTTTTTTTATAAATTCAAACCAAAAAAGTGGAATTAATTATTTGAAAATTAATTCCCATTGTTAAAACAAATAGTGTGCTTTTAAGAAACAATAACACTCAAAAGTTTGACACTTGTTTACTTTCACATTCAAAGTGAAATTAATTCCAATGACCAAAATTGGATTTTATGGTAAAAATATATTCTAATTACACGTTAAAACCAATTTAAATGATACTCTAACCATATAAATAAATTATATTAAATTGCTATTTTGAATTAAAATACAATATGTTTCACTATCCATTCAAAATGAACATTATCTGAAAAATTCCAAAAAATTACACAAAGTAAATTTTGATGTCACCAATATAAATAAGGGAATAATTTGTTAAAATAGAATTTATTAATGTTACCAAAACAATGTTTATATAGGGTTCTCCATTAAAAGGTAGAAAAACGACCTTTTAATGTAAATTTTGTTTAAAATTTGATTCATTCATATTTTATTCCTCTATATTTTATTGGATAAATGTAAATACATTTAACAATAATGTATAATCATATTGTAGTTAGTTATGTTAATTCTCTCCAATACAATGGCTATGAGATAACTACCATTTAAAATAATTATATTATATTATTAGTGTGCAACGTAAGATTTCAAAGAAACCCGTTGTTGTGTATCAGATACGCTATTGATCATAGCAACCACTTTAAAGTAAAATTAATATTTAATTAAAAAATATTAAAAAAATAGAATGTATTATTTCTTTATTTCCCCGGGATTTTACACCCTTCCCTCCTTTTGGAAATTGTCTCCTCACAATTTTTATTCACTTATCAAAATAAGTTGGGGTATTTATCCCTCATAGAATTTTCATATTCCCAGGCTGAATCATCAACCTTATTGTTTTCCACAAAACATTTACCTAGTAAATTACATTATTCTGCAACAATTTCCCTATATGGTTAAGAATCTGGACTGTTTGTTCTTCAAAAGAGATATTATCTTCCAACTGAACTACCTCTCGGTACAAAACATGAGATGGATCTAACATATAATTTCTCAACATCGAAACATGAAAATGATTGTGTACCTGGGATAAGTTGGAGGTAAAGCTACTCTGTATGCAACTGATCCAACTGTCTCTAGAATTTCATAAGGTCCAATGAACCTCAAACTCAACTTTCCCTTCTTACCAAAATGCATCACACTTTTCCATGGAAAAACTTTTAGAAAGACATGATCATATACCTCAAAATAAAGATCATTCCTCCGGTTATCTGCAGAACTTTTCTATCTACTATGAGCTATTCTCATGTGCTTCTGAATCAACTGAACTTTATCGGACATATCTTCTACCAATTATGGTCATATCAGCTTCATTTCACATACATCATCCCAAAAAGCCAGAGTTCGACAACGCTTTTCATATAGTACTTCAAACGGAGCCATCTTTATATAGGAATGAAAACTTTTAGAATATGAAAATTCAACCAAAGAAATATGTTGGTCCCAAATTCCCTGATAATCTAGTGAACAAGGATGTAGCATATCCTCTATGGTCTGAATTGTTCATTATGATTTCCCATCTAAATGAGGATGAAAAACTATACTAAAATTTAATTCAGTACTCAATGACTTCTGAAGCCATTTCCAAAAGTTAGAAGTAAACCAGGGATCACAATCAAATACAATGGAGAGGGGAAATCCATGTATCTTGATATCTATTTAACATACAACCGGGAAAGTTGATTTAGAGATAATGTATCTTGAATAAGAAGGAAATGAGAAGATTTAGTCAATCGACCAACAATAACCCACATCACATTATCACCTCAAGATGTCTTTGGTAATCCCATAAAGAAGTCCATGGATATATTTTATCATTTCCACTCTTGCTCCGATAAAGACTGAAGAATCCCTTTTGGTAACTGCCACTCTACTTTAACCAGCTAACAAGTCAAACACTTTAATGTATAATCAGTGATATCTCTTTTCATTCCATCCCAAATGTAAAACTCACAATGATCTCTGTATATCTTAGTTCTACCAAGATGAACTGAAAACAGGGAACTATGAGCTTCACATAACACCTCATTCATAAACTGTGAATCACAAGGAAAATATAATATCTTTCCAAATCTCAAAACACAATCATTATCAAAGTTATATTCAGGAAAATTACCCTTCTGAAACAAATATACGTTTTTCTAAAACTCAATGTCTTCCTTCTGTTATTTCTTAATTTTTCCTGATAGAGATGATTTAACTGACACCTGATACAAAAAAGAATAATTTCCTTCACTAAAAACATCTATAACAAAGTTCATCAAATCAAAAACCAAAGGATCTCATTCCAAACAAATCATGGTTATTTAAGTATTACTTTTTTGACTCAAAGCATCAACTACATTATTTTCTTTTCCCGGAAAGTAATAGATCGTGAAATCATAATCCTTGATTAATTCCAACCATCTCCTCTATCTCATGTTCAATTCATTTTTATTGAATATATTCTTGAATATATTGTGATCAGTATATATTTCACACTTCACTCTATACAAATGATGCCTCCATAATTTTAAAGCAAAAACAACATCATCTAATTCCAAATCATGTTTAAGGTAATTTAACTCATGGGGTTTCACCTGACGTGAAGCATATGTAATTACATGCTCATTCTTCATAAGGACACAACCAGTTCCTTTCAACGAAGCATCACTGTAGATAATAAACTCACCATTTCTGGAAGGCAGCGCCAAAACTGGTGCATTCAACAATCTTCATTTAAATTCCGTAAAACAATCGTCACATTATTTTGTCTAGATGATCTTAACACCTTTTTGAGTTAGCTTAGTCAATGGACTAGAGAACCATTAAAAATGTTCAATAAACCAATGGTAATAACCTTCAAAACAAAGAATGCTATGGATCTCGGTTACATTTGTGGGTCTTGTCCATTCTTCAACAACTTTTGTTTTAGAGGGATCAACAGTTATACCATTTTTTGAAACAATGTGACCAAGGAAAGAAATTGTATGTAACCAAAACTCACAGTTGCTAAATTTCCAATAAAGATTGTTTTTCTTTTAAAGTTTGGAATATGACCCTTAAATTACTTTCATGTTCCTACTTAATTTTGCAATAAACCAAAATATCGTCAATGAACACAACCAAAAACTTATATAAGAACTCATGGAAAATTCTATTCATAATATCCATGAATACGGAAGGTACATTGGATAACACAAAAGGCATAACTACAATTTCGTAATGGCCATATCTAGTACGAAACATGGTCTCTGGAATATATTCTTCCTTTACATTCAACCTAGGGTACCACAATCTCAAATCAATCTTTGAAAAATATTGAGCTCCCTGGAGCTGATCAAAAAAATCATCGATTTGAGGGAAATGATTCTTATTTTTAACAGTGATGTTATTTAATGATCTACAATCACTGAAAAGTCTCATTGAAACATCATTATTTTTAATAAACAGTACCGGAGAACCACATGGTAATGTTCTAGGTCAAATGAAACCTTTATCTAATAACTCCTATAATTGCTTGTTTAACACTAAAAATTCAATTTCATCCATTCGATAAGGGGGTTTTGAAATTTGCTTAGCATCAGGAACTAATTAAACAGTAAATTCATCTTCTCGATCAGGTATTATACCAGGCAACTCAAAAGGAAAAAAATAAAGGTACTCATTTACCACTAGAACATCATTAATCTGAATAGTTCCTCCATTTTCAACAATCTGTGCAAGGTAACATTCATTTCTATCTTTTACTAGTTTATCAGCTTCCTGATACATTATCAAAAAAAGGGTACATTCTTGTACTCATTCCGAAAATCTTTCTTAAATGAATCCTCTTTAGCTCTGCAACCAATCTTAACATGATAAAGATAAATACAATCCATGCCCAAAATAACATCAAACTCCAATATAGCAAAAACAATACGTTTTATAGGTAGATTCTTTCCACACACAAGGAAAAGTATGTTCTTATGTTTTCTTTTTTCCTCAACATATCCCACATGTGTTTTTACCAAAAATTTTGTATTCATATATTGAGATGGAATTCCCAATTTAGTTGAAAACATCCCAGAAATGAATCACTGTGTAGACCCTAAATCAAACAACACATTGGCATAATCTGAAAAAACAAACAATGTACCTGATACTATTCGTTCGATGGCCCAACATCTTCTGAAGAAGTTGTAAATGATTTCACCACCCCTTTTTGCTTGTAGTCTGGCTCCTTTCCCTCATATGAGTTCTTTACTGGACACTCATTTTCATAATTACCCATTTCATTAAACATAAAACATATTACTGATGGCTTTTCATTGCCTTCTTGATCATCCTTTTTAAAGTTGTGAGCAATATGACCAGACTTACCACACCGAAAGCACTTTCCAGACTTTGATAAACATTCTCCAGGATGTGTTTTATGAGACTTCTCACAAGTTGGTTATTTAATTTTATTACCTCATGGCTTCATTGATGAATTCTTCCCATTTTCATGCAAACTGGACCTCTTATTCTGTTGTTTGTGAAAGAAGACATGATCATCGGCAGACTCCACTTCCACCTTCTCTGCACAACGAACAAGTTTTTTATAACTTTGGAAATCATGAGAGGATAACACTCTTCGATTTTGTGTCTTCAGTCCCGGGTAAAATAAATTTATCATACTATCAAGATCTCTTATGAAATTTGTTGCATTCCTTTCCTGTCGATTGAACTTTGCTTCATATGCATCCATTGAGTCATCCTCTTACCTCAATTCCAGGAATTGTTTTTCTATCCTGAGATGAACCACATTAAGAAAATATTTCCCAAGAATCATACATTTGAATTCATCCAAATAAAGATCATCTGTCTCCTCTCTATACCTGATATTTTTCATCATTGACCACCACTAATCAGCTTCACCTTCAAAACGGTAAATATAAATACTAACCATTTGATGTTCTGAACAACCCATGACAAGAAAAATCTTTTCCAATGCTTTAATCAACCCTTCTGCTAGAAACGAATAAGATGATCCTCTAAAAGATGGAGGATGTTGCCTCATTAAATGATCCACTATTGACATGTTCATATGTGGTTGATCTGGATGATCTCGTTCATGGATACCACCACCATTTATAGCTTGAGTCAACTGTGGCATCACTGCAACAAACTGTTCAGTTCGGATTCCCACCATCTCAGGCTGCTGAGTTGGAAGGTTGTTTCCCTCCTGATGTCTCCAAAATATAGCTACCTTGTTTCCTCTACAGAAACCCATTATGAAGATATAAATATATTAGGATAAGCAACATGGCAATATGTAATTTCTATATCATTACAATATTAACATAACTTAGTTTATGGATATTAATTTAACAATACCCTATCTCCTAAAGTTATCTAAACTGACCTCTGATACCAACTATAAGGATCTGGCCTTAAAACATTACATAATCTAGAATTAAACGAATAATTCAAATTGAGGATCATATCAGGTTTAGAGTTTTAGAGAATTAGGACTTAACTATCAGAATTCTTTTCAAATACAAAGTAGAAACTTCTACACAATTTTAATTTTTTCATTAAATATAAACTCTTGAAAAAAAAGAGTCATGTTTAGTTCCTTGTTTACGAAAACATGAATTTTCAATAATCCCATCCATGACCCTATTCCACATTCTGACCTGTGAAAAAAATTTCAAAAACTTGGGATAAGCATAAAAAGCTTTGTAAGGGATAGACAAAGAAACAAAATTGTTAGTTTTTTTCAAAACAACAGTTAAACCATGAATAAGTTATCATAAGTAATTCTTTTCACCTTTATGTGGTAGTAAATACTCCTTACTGTATAAAAGATCATTAAATAACCTTTTTTAACCAAAAGATTAGCATAAATCCCATATAAATAACACATAACATATAAAGGTAGCTTGGGACGTAAACATACTTAAATGGAATAACCATATGGTCATCATCCACACTTATCACTAAATGCAATAACCATACGACTGACTTCCACACCCAATGAATTGTAGGTTATAATGTAACCACTCATCCTGGTATTCACACCACCACCCGTCATTTGTTTTATCACATAACCACCCATCAAATGTCCAAGTACAATTATAAAATCATAAGACATAAAACAAAAATAAAATAAAGGAAATATGTCGACATTTCAATCACAATATCTCACTTAAATATATTGACATAAAAAATCCATTATCAAAACCATTTTCAATACAAAAATACATAAAAGTGTATATGGTATTTATTTTCTTTTAAAAACATTACACATTGTTGTGAAATCAAAAGATCAAATAATACTCACGGAGGCAGAAAAGGTCATTGTCACCACTTATGTTAAAAGGAACAATTTTATTGTCATCTAGTTAAATGATTTGTAGAGAAATATTCCTCTTGAAAAAAGGTAAATGTCAAAGGGATTTATACACCGTATAAAAAAAGTTGTGTATTAATGAAAATATGCCTCAATGAAAGGAGATTGAGACGAAGTCCCTTACCTTGTGTCCGACTTGACTCGATCGTTCTTTAATCTCCTAAATAATAATCTAAAGATAATTTATACTTATTTAAGAACCATTTCCATGTTTATTATTCCTTTTATATCACTTATTACCATTATATAAACATCATGTAACCATTTATGTTAATAACGTTCGTTTTGTTGATATTTGGTACTTCAGTCAAAAATGAACAACTTATATTTACAAGTTGTCCATGTGGTAAAAAGTTCATTATATCCAGAATTATATTCATGATTTATACATCATATATATAATATATAACCAGAATATACATGTATTTATAATATTAAAAAACATTTAGAGTTATGAAATGAAATTCACAATTCATGGAGACGGTAAGCCGTACGTACGGATGAATGATATATTCATTTATATTTTTTGTTTTAATGGAATTTAAACATAATGATAAATAGGTAAATTATAATTTCAGTATTATATCATATATAATATCATAAACTCTGTCCTTTATACATCCTACATAAGGCATTAACGAGTCACATCACTTTGAAGGGGCGGTAGTCCGCACTTCTTCAAATGAGATTATCGTATTTACCCACTATGGAATCCATAAAGGTGTGATATAAATTGAAAATACAGAATCATAAAGAAAATATAAATATAATATATATCATATATAAATACAGTTCCATCATAATGGCCACCATGAGAGACGGTAAGAGGTAATTGAATAATCATTATTTCGTGAGGCGTTAGTTTGTCATCCACAGAAACATTATGTTCTTCACCCATTATATGGAGGTGTGTGTAAGTGTAGTTATAATACTTCTAATAAAAAAATTATAGTATATTGAGGATACTGATTCTATTTCAAATGAAAGGAATAATATAGTTTAGGGGTTAGAGAAGTGAAATAAAAAAATTTAAGAGAAATTGTTACCTTTAATTTTCGTAACCCCGTTTGGTTTGAACCAAAGGACTTCATGAAGTTCTTTTTGCCTAATTTAAGGCTTCAAGGATGAAGATAGGGATGTATGGAGATTAATTGAGAAAAGTTTGGATCATCCTAAAGGCTTTATTGGTGTTAGTAATTTGTTAGAAGTGGTCTCCTTTTATAAGGGAGAGGAGGTTCTCTTTAGGAAAGTGTAAAAATATTATTTTATTATATAATTGATATTTGTTTTCAAAAGGTCCAAAAATAATTAAGGTAGAAGATAAGGTGAATAATATTCGAAATAAAATCATCCAGTCAGAATTGGACATGTTATGGATAATATTTTCATTATTATAATCTTATTTATTTAAATCGTTTATTAATGAGGTAAATAATGCATCATTATTATGTCATAAATAATTTAATTTATTTGAAGTCTTAAAATTATAGAAAAATTAAGATGATGTAGGAAATAATTATATCCTTCCAATTAATATTTATATTCAAAAATATTACTTATATAACTCCATATATAAAATAATTGCTAAAAGATTTTTGTTTATGTCATTTTGGCCTTTAATTTAAATTAATTAATTTAAATTCTCATTATCACTCCCATGTGGCTCAAAGGGGTCCCAAAATCCACCCAAAGATAACCATGGTCAAAAATTACTCATCCAATAAGGTTTGAACATGTGTTAAGATATTTTTGAATTATTATAATACTCTTTTTATGTTGAATTACCCTATTTACCATTAATCGCGGTAAATAAATGTCAAAAGTTACTATTCACCAAAAACTAATTTTATTTTATTAAACCACATTTTACTTCTTTATAACAACCATGTATATCTGATTCTCTAGATTCAATTCACAGAAGTGGTAAAATTTCATTCAAATGGATAAGTCAGTTTTTTTAACTACTACTAAGTGGTTTCACTATTCATCAAAAATTGATATTTTTCCGAAAAATACTGAAAATTCAGCCTCAGCTATATTTGATATTCTGAATTAAAAAATAATGTCTATTTTTTCAAATTCAAAACATTAAAGAAAAATTAATTAATTTAATATTAATTCTCATTGTTAATACAAATTACGTATTTTTAAGAAACAATAACTATCAAAAGATTGCCACATGTTTATGTCTACATTAAAGTGAAATTAATTCAAATGAAAAATATTGGATTTAATGGTAAAAATTTATTCAAATTATACTTTGAAACCCATTTAAAAGATATTCTATCCATTTAAATAAATTAGATTAAAATTTATTTTCAAATTAAAGTACAATATGTTTAACTATTCATTAAAAATGATCATTATCAGAAAAATTCCAAAAATTTACACAAATTAAATTGTGATGTCTACATTATAAATAAGTACTTTATTTGGTCAAATAGAATGTATTAATGTGACCAAAACTATATATAAATAGGGGTCTTCATTAAAAGGTACCAATCGACCTTTTAATGTAAATTATGCTTAAAATTAGATTCATTCATATTTTATGCCTCTAACTGTAATTGGATAAATTTAAATATATTTAACAATCATGTATAATCATATTGTAGTTAATTTTGTTCATTCCCTCCAATACAATGTAAATGAGTTAACTAGCATTTAAAATAATAATATTATATTATTAGTATGCAATGTAAGATTTCAAAGAAACATATTGTTGCGTATCAGGTACGCTATCGATCATAGAAACCAATTTAAAGTAAAATTTATATTTCATTCACAAATATTAATAAAATGACAATGTATTATTTCTTTATTTCCTTGGTATGTTACACCCTTCCCCATTTTTCAAAATTGCGTCCTCAAAATTTTAATTCACTTATCAAAATAAGGGTTGATATTTATCTCTCATAGAATTTCCATATTACAAGGTTGCCTCTTCAACCATATGGGTTTTCCACAAAACCTCTACTTGGTGAATTATCTTATTACACAACACTTTCTCTCTATGGTCAAAAATCTGGACTGGTTGTTCCTCATAAGTGAGATTCTATTCCAACTGAACTAACTCTGGGCTCAAAACATGAGATGGATCTGAAATATACTTTCTCAACATCGAAACATGAAAAACATTGTATACCTGAGATAAAATTGGTGGTAAATCCACTCTTTATGCAACTGATCCAACTGTCTCCAGAATTTCATAAGGTCCAATGAACATCAGACTCAACATTCCCTTCTTATCAAAAGGCGTCACACTTTTCCATGGAGAATCTTTGAGAAAGGCACGATCACCTACCTTAAAAGAAATATCCTTCCTCCAATTATATGAATAATTTTTATGTCTACTTTGATCTGTACTCATGTGGTTCTGAATCAACTGATCTTTATCAGCCATCTCTTCAACCAATCCAGGTCCCATCTGCTTCCTTTCACCTACTTCATCCCAAAAATCTAGAGTTCGACAACGCTTCCAATATAATTCCTCAAACGGAGCCATCTGTATGCTGGAATGAAAACTGTTGTTATATAAAAATTCAACAAAACAAAGATGGTGGTCCCAACATCCCTAATAATCCAGTGAACAATCACGCAACATATCCTCGAAGGTCTGAATTTTTCGTTATGAATTCCCATCTTAATGAGGCGAAAAAGCTATAATAAAATTAAATTTTGTACCCAATGACTTATGAAGGCCTTTCCAGAAGTTAGAAGTAAACATGGGATCATGATTAGATACAATGGAGAGGGGAAATCCATGTAACTTGAGTATCTCTTTAACATACAACATAGAAATTTGATCTCGATAGAATGTATCTCGAATAGGAAGGAAATGAGAAAATTTAGTCAATCGATCAACAATAACCCAGATTGCATTATTACCTCGATATGCCTTTGGTAATCCCACAACGAAGTCCCTGGATATATTTTCCCATTTCAACTCTGGCACTGGTAAAGACTGAAGAATCCCTTTCGGTAACTGATTCTCTTTTTTACCTTACTGACAAGTCAAACACATCATAGTAAAATCAGCAATATCTATATTCATTCTACCACACCTGTAAAACTAACGAATATCTCTATACATCTAAGTACTGCAAGGATGATCTGAAAACCAGGAACTATGAGCTTCACATAACAACTCATTCTTAAACTTTGAATCACAAGGCACAAATAATCTCTATCCAAATCTCAAAACACAATCATTATCAATGTTAAATTTAGGAAACATACCCTTTTGAAACAACTCTACCTTTTTCTAAAACTCACTATCTTCCTTCTGTTCTTGCTTAATTATGATTGATAGAGAAGATTTCACTGACACATAATAAAAAATAGAAGAATTTCCAACACCAACAACTTCTATACCAAATTTCATCCAATCAAAAACAAAAGAATCTCATTCCAAATGTATCATGGTTAATGAAGTATTACTTTTTCAACTCAAAGCATCATCCACATTATTTTATTTTACCTGATGGTAATGGACCACGCAATCACAATCCTTGATTAATTCCAACCATCTACTTTATCTCATGGTCAATTCTTATTTAGTGAATATATACTTAAAACTTGTGTTATCAATATATATTTCACACTTCACTCCATAAAAATGATCCCTCCAAATTATTAAAGAAAAATAAATAGCATCCAATTCCAAATCATGTGTAGAGTAATTTAACTCATGGGGTTTCAGCTGAGGTGAAGCATAAGTAATTACATTATCATTCTGCATAAAGAAATAACCATGTCCTTTCAACGAAGCATCACTATAGAAAACAATCTCACCATTTCTGGATGGCAATGTCAAATTTGGAGCATTCACAAATCTTCCTTTAAATTCTAGAAAACAATCATCACATTCTTTTGTCCCGATGAACTTATCACCTTTTTGAATTAACATAGACATTAGACTAGATAACCATGAAATCGTTTCATCAATACACTGGTAATAACCCACGAAACCATGAAATCTAAGGATCTTGGTTATATTTTTGGGTCTTGGCCATTTTTTAACAACTTTTGTTTTAGCAGGATCAACAGTTATGACATTTTTTTAAACAATGTACCAAGGAAAATAATTTTTTGTAACCAAAACTCACACTGTCTAAATTTTCCGTAATGTTTATTTTCTTATAAGGTTTTCAATATGACCCTTAAATGAATTTCATTTTCCTCCTTACATTTGTAATTAAACAAAATATCATCAATGAACACAACCAGAAACTTATCCAAGAACTCACATAACATTCTATTCATAAAATCAATGAATATGGTTGGTGTATTGGCTAACCAAAAAGGCATAAATAAAAATTCATAGTAGCCATATCTAGTACAAAATGTGGTCTTTGGAATGTATGATTCCTTTACTTTCAACTGATTATACCCCAATCTGAAGTCAATATTCAAAAAATATTGATCTCTCTTGATCTGATCAAACAAATCATCGATATGAGGCAAATGATTCTTATTCTTAATAGTGATGTTATTCAATGCTCTATAATCAATGAAATGTCTCATTGAACCATCTTTCTTTTTAACAAACAGTACAAGATCACCCCATGGTGATGTGCTAGGTCGAATGAAACCATTATCTAAAAACTTCTGCAATTGCTTCTTTAAATCTAAATTTTCAATTTGAGCCATTCGATAAGGGGGTTATGAAATTGTATTAGCATCAGGAACTAAGTCAATAGTAAATTCAACTTCTCAATAAAGTATTATACCAGGAAACTCATAAGGAAAACCATCAAGGTACTCATTTAACACTGGCACATCATTAATCTGAATAGTTCCATCATTTTTCACAATATGTGAAAGTTAACATTCATTTTTATCTTTTACTAGTTTCTCAGCTTCCTGATACATTATCAAAAGAAATGGTCCATTGTTGTACTCAAACTGAAATTCTTTCTAAAATGAAACCACTTTAGCTCTATAATAAATCTTTACATGATAATCAGAAAGTCAATCCATGCCCAAAATAAAATCAAACTCTACTGGAGTCAAAACAATAAGGTTTGCAGGTAGATTCTTTCCACACATAAGGACATTAATGTTCTTATGTTTTACTTTTATCTCAACATTTCCTCCAGGATTTTTTATCGTATGTTCAGTATTCTTATATTGAGATTGAATTCCTAATTTACTAGATATTTTCTTGGAAATGAAGGACTGTGTATACCCTAAATCAATCAAAACATTGGAATAATCTGAACAAATAAACAGTGTACCTGATATTACTTTGTTCGATGTCCCAACATCTGCTGAAGTAGTTGTAAAGGATTTCACCACCCCTTTTAGCTTGTAGTCTGGCTCCTTTCCCTCAGTTGAGTTCTTCGCTGGACACTAATTTCTATAATGACCCATTTCAATACACTTAAAACATATTACCGATGGATTTTCATTGCCTGCGTGATCATCCTCCTTACAAATACAAGCAATATGAGTATACTTACCACACCGGAAGCACCTTCCAGACTTTGATAAAACTTATCCAGGATGTTTTTTACCCCACTTATCATAAGTTGGTTATTTAATTTTCTTTCCTCCAGGATTATTTGATGAATTCTTCCACTTTTCCTACAAACTATACCTCTTATGTTGTTGTTTGTCAAAGAACACTTGATCATCGGCAAACTCCATTTCCACCATCTCCACACATTGAACATGTTTTTCATAACTTTTGAACTCACGAGAGGTAAATGCTCTTCGATACCATGGATTCAGTCCTGCGTAAAATCGATTTATCTTACTATCAAGATCTCAGATGAAATTTGGTGCATACCTTGCTAGTCGAGTGAACTTCGCTTCATAAGCAGCCACTGATTCATCCTCTTAACTCAATTCTCGGAATTGTTTTTCCATCCTAAGATGAACCACCTTATGAAAATATTTCTCCAGAAACATACCTTTGAATTCATCCCAATCAATAGAATCAATCTCCTCACTATCCCTGATATTTTTCACTATCGACCACCACTGATCAGCTTCACCTTCAAAATGGTAAATATCAAGACTAACATTTTGATGTTTTGAACATCCCATGACATAAAAAATCTTTTCCAGTGCAATAATCCAACCTTCTCTTAGCATCAGATCATATGATCCTTTGAATGATGGGGGATCTTGCCTCGTGAAATGCTCCACTACTGACGCATTCCTATATGGTTGATATGGCTGATCTTCCGAATAGATACCACCACCATTTATAGCCTGAGTCAACTGTGCCATCACTATAACAAACTTTTCAGTTCTGATTTCGACCATCCCAGGCTACTGATTTTGAAGGTTGTCTTCCTCCTAATGTCTCCCAAACATATCTACCTTGTTTCCTCTACAGATTACCATTCTGAACATAAAAATATCATAGGCAAAGAAACATGGTAATCTTTAAATGCTATATCATTTCAATATTAACATAAATTACCTTATGGATATTAATTTAATAATACCCTAACTCTTAAAGTTATCTAAACCGATCTCGGATACCAACTATAAGGACCCGATCTTAAAATATTACATAATCAAGAATTAAACGAATAATTCACTTTTTAGATCTTTTAAGGTTTAAAATTTTAGAGAGTTAAGAAATAACTATTACATTTCATTTTAAATACAACGTAGACACTTCTACAAAATTTCAATTTTTTCATAAAATATAAACTCCTGAAAAAATAGTGTTGTCTAGTTCAATGTTTAAGACAACATGACTTTTCCTTGATCCAATCCATGACCCCATTCCACATTATTTACTGTGAAAAAAATCTCAAAAACTTTGGATGAGAATAAAAATCTCAGTAAGTGATACACAAAGAAGGGAAACTATTAGTTTTTTTTAAAACAACAGGTAAACCATGAATACATTTTCATAAATAACACATTTCACCATTATGAAGTAGTAAATAAACTTTACCGAATAAAAGATCATTACTTACCCTTTTGTAACCAAAATATTACCATAAAACCTATATAAAGAACACATAACTTATACAGGTAACTTGGGACATAAAAATACATAAATGGAATAACCATACGGTCGATTTCCAAACATATCACTAAATAGAATAGTCATATGGTCAACTTACATAGCCAATGCATTGGAGGTTATAACGTAACCAACCATCCTGGTATTCACGGCACCACCCGTCATTTGGTTTATCACATAACCACCCGTCAAATGTCAAGTACCATTATAAAATCACATGACATAAAACAAATATAAAGGAAATAAAAAATTTCCACATTTCAATCACAATATATCCCTTAAATATATCGACATAAAAAATCCATTATCAAAACAATTTTCAATACCAAAATACATAATATAGTATATGGTATTTATTTTCTTTTAAAAACATTACGGCTTGTTGAGGAAGCCAAATATCAAATAATACTCGCAGCAACGGAAAAGGTCGGTGTCACTGCTTATATTAAAAGGAACATTTTTTTCATTTAGTAAAATGATTTGTCGAAAAATATTCCTTTTGAATAAAAGTAAAATTCAAAGAGATTTGTACACCATATAAAAGAAAGTTGTGTATTAATGAAAATATGCCTCAATGAGAGGAGATTGACACGAAGTCCCTTACCTTGTGTCCGACTTGACTCATTCGTTCTTTAATCTCCTGAATAATAAATTAAAGTTAATTTATACTTTATTGGGAACCTTTTTCAAGTTTATTATTCCTTTTATATCACTTATTACCATTTTATAATCATTATGTAACCATTTAAGTTAATAACGTTCATTTTTTTGATATTTGGTACTTGAGTAAAACATTAACAACTTATATTTACAAGTTGTCCATGTGGTCAAAGTTTCATTATATACAGAATGATATTCATGATTTAGATATCATATATATCATATATATCCAGAATATACATGTATTTATTATAGTAATAAACATTTATAAGTAAAAATGAAATGCACTGTTCGTAGAGACGGTAGGCCGTACGTATGCATTAATGCTTCCTTCATTTCTATTTTTTATTTTATTGGAATTTAAACATAATGATACTTTGATTTATTATAATTATAGTATAATATAATATATAATATCATTATCTCTATCCTTTATTCATCACACATAAGGCATTAACGAGTCACGTCACTTTGAGGGGGCGGTACTCTGCACTTCCTCAAATGAGATTATCGTATTTACCCACTATGGAAACCATAAAGGCACACTATAAATGGAAAATACAGAAGCATAATGATAAAATAAACATAATATATATCATATTAGATACAGTTCCATCATAATGTCCATCATGAGAGGGGGTAAGAGGTAATTGAACAATCATCATTTCGTGAGGCATTAGTTTTCCATCAACAAAAACATTATGTTCATCACCAATTATATGGAGGTGTGTGTAAGTGTAGTTGGAATCCTTATAATAAAATTATCCTAGTATATTGAGTATACTGGTGTTGTTTCAAAATAAAGGAATAAAATGAGTTTTGGGGTTGGATATGTGAAATAAAAGAATAAAATTTAAGTGAAATTGTTACCTTTAATTTGGGTAACTCAGTTTGGTTTGAACCAAATGACTTATTGAAGTGCCTTCTGCCTAAGTTAAGGCTTCAAGGAAAGAGGAAAGGGATGTATGAAGCTTAATTGGGATGATTTTGGACATTCCTAAATGCTTTGGAGGTGTGTGTAATTGGTTAGAAGTGGCTTCCTTTTACAAGGGATAGGAGGTGCTCTTTAGGAAAGTGTGAAAATATTATTTTATTATATAATTATATTCGGTTTCAAAAGGTCCAAAAATAATTAATGTAGAAGATAAGGTGACTCATATTCAAAATAAAATCATCCAATCAGAATTATACATGTTTTTATAGTATTTTAATCATTATAATCTTATTTATTTAAATCATTTATTAATGAGGTGAATACTGCATAATTATTGTGTCATAAAAAATTTAATTTATTTGATGTCTAAAAATTATAGAAAAAATAAAATTATGTAGGAAATATTTATATCCTTCTAATTAATATTTATAGTAAAAATTATTGCTTATATAACACCATATAAAAATTAATTACTAAAAGATTTTTGTTTTTTCCATTTTGGCCTTTACTTTAAATTAATTAATTTAAATTGTCATTATCACTCACAAGTGGCCCAAAGGGGTCCCAAAATCGACTCAAAAATGACAATGGTCGTAAATGACTCAACCAATAAGGCTTGGACATGTGTAAAGGTAATTTTGAAATATTATAATACCCTTTTTACCTTGAATTACCCTATTTACCTTTAACCGATGTAAATAAAAATCAAAAGTTACTATTGACCAAAAATTATTTTTATCTTATTGAACCACATTTTAATTCATTATAACATCCATTTATGTCTAATTTTCAATATTCAATTCACATAAGTGGTAAAATTTCATTGAAATGAAAAAAGTCAGTTTTTTAACTACTACTAAGTGGTTTCACTATTCATCAAAAATTGATGATTTTCAGAAAAATACCAAAAATTCAGTCTAAGATATATTTGATGTTACAAATTTAAAAAATGATGTATATTTTTCAAAATTAAAAATATAAAAGTGTAATTAATTAATTTATAATTAATTATCATTGTTAAAACAAATAGCGTGTTTTTAAGAAAAAATCACTATCAGAAGATTAACACTTGTTTATTTCCACATTAAAAGTGAAATTAGTTCCAATTAACAACATTGGATTAAATGGTAAAAATATATTCTAATTACACTTTAAAAATAATTTAAAATATAATCTAACCATATAAATAAATTAGATTAAAATTTAGTTTTGAATTAAAATCCAATATTTTTTAATATTCATTAAAATTGTACATTATCAGAAAAATTCCAAAAAATTACGAAAAATAAATTTTGATGTACCAGTTTTAAATAAGGAATTTATTTGGTCAAATATAATGTATTAAATTGTCCAAGACTATTTTATAAAGAGGGTTGTCCATTAAAAGGATGTAAATCAACCATTTAATGTAAATTGTGCTTAAATTAAGATTCATTCATATTTTAAGACTCTAACTGTTATTGGATAAATGTAAATACATTTAATAATCATGTATAATCATATTGTAGTTAGTTTTTTTCATTCCCACCAATAAAATAGCTAGGAGTTAACTACCATTTAAAATAATAATATTATATTATTACTGTGCAATTTAAGATTTCAAAGAAACCAGTTGTTCCGTATCGGGTATGCTATCGATCATAACAACCCCTTTAAAGTAAAATTAATATTTAATTCACAAATATTAATAAATATAGAATGTATTATTTCTTTATTTCCTGAGGATGTTACACTAACATTATGGAATTACGTACAAAAATATATTAAAACTCATTCAACATATAATTAATAGGTAATAGTAATAAAAACACTTAATGTATAAAATGATATTTTCCTATAATAATATTTTTTACTATTTATTATGTTATAATTTGGAATTAAATTTTATAAAATTTTTAAATTAAAAAATACTAAATTTATTCAAATTTAGATTCATCGTGTAAAAATTTTGTAATAAATTTCATATAATATTTTTAGAAAACATTTCATTGTTGTGGTTCATATTTAATCAGGATTAATAGGGGTTAAAATGTGTAACATAAAGAGGCACATATTTTTATTAATTTACATGAACATTATTAGGTTTTAATGTCAATACATCATATAATACCAATATTTATTCACCAAACTCACTTAAATATTATGTTATTCCATTCTTTACTATTCCATAACAGTAGTTTCTAATAAAAATATCTATTTTTCATTTATAAAAGGATATCACTAACATCCATTATTTCATTCCTCTATATAGAAATGGCCATTGATTGTTAGTTTCCTATCAATAATTATCTCAAGAGTCTCTTTATGTTGTTTATACAAATTTTAGGGTTCCATCTATAACATTAAAAAAATACCATTCTAGTATGGGATATGCATATTTATCTTTCCTTTTAGATTGAAATTATTTTCATAAAATACCATTTTCTCATATCTATCAAATTTATATTTAGTGGTATTTTCCCTCATTTTATATTTTTAAAATCATAAACTACTTACCCCCTTTAAATATATATTTTCCCGTATTCATTATTATCATAACATAAGGGTTCACATTATACCCCTTCCATTTTCAATTACAAAACTTTGTCGAAATGTCATCATAATTTAAATTCCATGGAAATATCATCCCATTGATATATAGTTATACATATAATGAAAATTTGATTATTTTTAATCATTATATAATTTTATGAAGCCATCATACTTCCCTAAAAAAATATTGAAATTCACAAGTGTAAAGATTTCTTATAAATAACATCCATATATGGATAATTGCAATTATGTACAGTTATGACCATGTTACACCTAGAGGTAATCACCATAGAAAATATTTTTGAGTATCAAATTGATCTTCACTCAGTCCATGATGAGTGAACATAATGCTTCACACCTAGATAGCCACTACCAGAGGATAATCCTTTAATAATTCATATTCTCTTTAAAAACAATAACGAATGATTTTTATTCCATTTTATTGGTCTTATACTATGGAAAATTATTAAACACAATCATTATATTATTTCTATAACCCAACATGTATAATGTACCATTTGACATAACCTTCTATTTATTTATTTGATAAAAATGCTTCTTTTTCCATTCTGAATACCCAATTTTTTATAAATTGATTATGAGATATTCTCTAAAATAGACAAAATATTTGATTGAATAGGAAAATATGATTTTTCTATATTTTCATTAAAAATTATCATAGTATTAATTAGATACGAATAATTAATGGTTTACTCATGGAAAATTATTACTATATCATTTTATTCATATGATGAATGAATTAGAAGTAATAACGGATGGTTGGGATCTAATGATATACCTCCTCGATGAATTAGTAGTTCTTAATAGATGAACTATCTATGGTATAAGCATAAAAAATAATTTTTTTGTATAATTTCTTATCCTATTTAATTGATCATATGTTTATGGTGTCTATAATTATTAATTACACTAGTATGATTTTGGTAATTAGTATACAATTTTTTATTTATTTTCATTGATATATCATGCACATAGTTTCATTTTATTATGGAATTATTTTGATCAATAATTGTTTCCAAAAACCATTTTTCATGATTATGTTATGATATCATCCATTTTATTCTAATCATTACTGATTGTATAATATTAAAATATTTTGTATTACATTCCCTCTGAATCCCTAAAGTGAACTTTGTTTCTATTTCAAGTATATTTTAGATGAGATGATATTGCTATCATATAGTTTTTATGTTATATTCTATTTCATCAAGTGAAATGTGAGAAACATGTTTGTATTTCATATTCCACAAATAATAAGATATTAAATCATTTATGAACTATTTTATTTTAAATTAATAATTTAATATTACTACCAGCTTTAGGTATTTATCGACTGTGGTGTTATACATAATGTACATCAATAAATGAACATATATATTCATCCATCCTAATATTGTATTTGTGGATTATTCGTAACAACACAACTTGTCATTAATACCATGTTATATTAATAGTATAAATATCATCATTTCATCTTTACTATCTGACACCATAAATATTGATTCAAAATAAATTAAACAAATAAAATACCTGGTAAACTAAATTTTTCTCCATGGGATTTGATTATCAGTTAGAACCATTTATTCACCCCATTGATATCCTAATTAAAATTAATAATTTTTTCATTATTAATTTATCCAACATATTAATATAATGTTTAATTTACTAATATAATTATATATTGAAAATAATAATAGAAGGTAACTATGTATTCAAACATATTATACTTTTGTAGTTATAAATGATTGAAATAAATGAGAAAATCTAATAAAAATTACAAGATATCCATAACAAATTTACTCATTTAATAAAAATATAGTATTTCAATATACTTTTATTTTAGAAATATATTCATTGATTTGAGTAACTCACCCGAACTATAATAATTCCCCCCAATACTTGTCGCAATTTCAATGAACATTAAGTAAACAAATAATTAACTGAATGGGAGTATAAGGTTTCGCATATTATTTGGAGTGAAAAAATATTCCATTTCTTTCATCACTGTGTTTCAAAATATTTTGGTTTTTTCATGAGTTATTATTCTATTGACAAAATATAACTAATTTTATTAAACCAAGTAAAATTATAACTAAATTCTTATATATAATTGTATACATATATACAAATTTTCAGTAATATAAAAAAATATTACTTCAGGGTTCTACATCTTCCCATACTCCATATTTCTAATCTAAAACGTAGACTAAAACATATACCACTAATTTAGTAGATCAAAAACTTAAATTCGGGGGACTGGGGGGACATCCATATTAGTCAAGGTAATATGATTAATTAAAAATTCTTAATTTTTTCAACTTCTAAATATCTAACTAAAAATTAATTCAACTTAAACAAATATATTTACTTTTTTTATTGACAATAATATTTTATTTATTCCTTTTAGTACATTCTCACAATGTGTTTTGAATTTATGTACCCAATGGTAAAAATCTCAAATAGTTTCACACAATGGTCTCATTGAAAACTCTTATTTATTAATAAACCAATATATTTCTCAAATATTATCCTATTTAAAATATATTTTTAGTTTTTTTCTTCATTTTATAGCTACAATAAACTTACACATTATTTTTCCATTTTACACCCAAAATTAGAAAAATTATTATTTCTTATAATGATAGATTTACCTTCCCCTGTTTATTTACTTAAATCAATATCCAACTTTAAAATCAATTTCCCAAAATATATGATTTCAACACATTCATATTTTTTGGTCATCTATATATTCTACCTTTCTCTATGTGGAACATAATGGGCTATAAAATCTATTTTATAATTCATCACATAAATTATATATATATATATATTATTTCACTAATCCATATAATAAATATCTCAAAAATATAGTTTTCATTTTGTTCAATAATTTATTTCTTTTACTAAAATTTAGTTCAATGGAAGCATTATTAATCTCACTGAACATATTTTAATCGAAATCGTATAATATTTTAAAAACTCTACCTATTTGTTTTTTCATTTAATTTTATATTAAATATTCTATAAATATTATAAAATAATTCTTCATATACTCATACTATCTACAACATAAAATATTTTATGAAAATAAATTTTTTTTATACTTACAAAATAATATTATCACAATTAGATAGTTGTATCTAGTGTTCCACATTTCCTATGACCCATTTTTCAGTAAAAAACATAAAATGAATTGTGACCCCTACTATATAATTAAATAATACAATTACAATAAACACTTTTATGATGTAAAATCCCCCATTAGTGTTTCACAATCATTATGAGCTAAATAAAATTATAGTCTTTTATGTAGTTTATATGTTATATAAAGAGTATATAATTACTCCAAGGTTGATGAAACAAAAACCATCAAAATTAATTACACTATATCTTCTTCCTCCTCCATTATAGACATGTGTTTCGACCATTATACATTAGAATTCTTGTCTTCCCTAACCTCATCCTCGGTGATACTTTTTTTAATTAATAATAATGTTTCCTAGTAAAAAAGGGAAAGATTAAGAATTCCTCTCAATACTTCTTTCATATAGATATAATGTACTACTCCTATAATTGGGTTTAATGATTCTTATATTTTATTCTAAAGACACCAGTCAATAACCTTATAATCATAATTCTTGATATAAACATTAATGGTTCTTTCATATAAAACAAAACATGCCCCAACTTTTTTGGACCTAGACCATGAATATAGTTATGAAGAATTAAGGTATTAATGTTCAAAGGATGAGAATATAGGATCTTGACTGTCTATATCCTATAAAGATATGAAAATTATTATTATTAGGGAAACCATCCTTATCACACAAACTCAAGAATATCAGTCCTCTTCAATTGATTACATTCAGACTCAAATTCTTCATACCCTTCTTGTTTTATTTTTTTAGTAACATAGTTCTTGTTTAACTATGGATGATAATGTGATTTTAAATGTTATAATTTATATTCATTACATGAAATATAATTCATTAAATTATCATAGCAGATAAATGTATGTCTATCTGTCCCATAATAGTGTCACGTAAAAATATTTTTTTTATCATGACTTTGATATTAAATTTTATTATTTATTTTTACACTCATTCCTCACTATTAAAATATTCTATAATTATGATGTTCAAAGAACATCACATATTTTCAATGTGACTCCATTAATAAATTAACATCATATTTCTTGATATATTTTTTATTATTATAGTTTATAAGGAAACACATTATTCCCTATAAAATATGTTCTATGAGCTAAAATTCACTCTTTATTCTTCTTTATTGATTAGAAAAATATTATTCCTAAAGTTCTTGATTATGTTATTTTATCATCTTCTACCAAATTTAGTTTCATATCCTATTCATGAAATAATATATTCCACAAAATATTTTTTATTTCAAATAGCTCTTTACATATCTTCAAACAAAATTTTTATCAAATTAACATTATCTAAGTGAATATATTATAACATATTCATTACTTCTATTTATTTAACAATCCTATTGAACATATAAAAATTAATATTTAGTTCTTAATTATTTATTATCATAAATAGAGTAATTTAAACTAGCATTACGTGTACTATGTTTGCATGTGTTTGGATCATCTTATTCACTTCAATAAGACTCACTTAATAATTCACAAGCTATTTTTAATTTGAAATCATCAAACATTTCTCATTCAAATCATTTAGGTGGGAAAATATTCATGTGCACCAGAAATCCTTCCTAACAAATTGTCCAAAATAATTATTATAAATGTTATAAAATTATATAAATTATGCCTTCAAACATTGTTGTTTTTACTTTTGTTCAACTTTTTATGACAACTGAAATGTGAATAAATATTTAATTTAACGAATTTAATATATTTTCCTCATTTTTTATGATAAAAAATATTATTATTTCTATTTATTCATGCTTCTTAATTATTAAAATTAATAATTTATATATATATATTAGCCCAAATTATAATAATGTGTTATTGATTTTTTAGTAGATCCATAATATCTACATGTACGAAACACTAAATATTTTGCAATTCCATTTAAATTATAGAATAACATGAATTTTGTTGAAAATAATTTCTAATTAAATAAACTGGGGATATATTTTCAACATAAAGACCAATTTTTATTTTCATTCCTCAACAAGAAATTATTATCTTCCTCCATCATGTTACGTAACCATTTTTTAGAATTTATCATTTTTAATGTATTTGAATTATATAATTTATCATTAATAACATTTCATGATTTATCTCATTACTTTTTATTTTAAACCTTTCATGTATTATATATTAAAAGTTATATATTAACCATCTATATACAACATATAAATGGAATACATATTATCAAAATGTGGGGAGGAAATTAAATGTTTTTCTCTTATTTTAAAGTTTTCTCCATTAAATGTCTCCAGTATTTCTAAAATCTACTTGAGGTCTCTATAATGATTAGATATCCTTAAAATATAATTTTTCTCTAAATCTATAAACACATTAGTTAGAATTAGAAAACAATTTTTTTCAAAATTTGTTGCATCCCATCTCCCACAAACTATCATCTAACCTTGATCATAATCACTTTCAACATAACAAAAAATGAAATTTCATATAAACAATTAAAAATTGACATAAATTTTCCATCTAAATTTTGAAATCATGTTATTAAAATGACATAACATTAAAGATAAAATATTGCATAGTCATGCTATATTATAATTTCTATAAAATACTATAAAAACTTTTAAAATCAAATTTTATAACCATTTTATGTCCAAATAGAATTAATTGTGTACAAATGAAAAAATATATAATCCAATATACTTATATACAAACAATTCAATCCTAGGATTTGATAAGAATAATTGTTTCATGAACCACCCATACTAGGAACACCTAATTGGACCATTGAGAAGATGATTGGGGCCTCAATATCCTCCACAAAATATCACAAGAGTTGGTGAAGAGCACTGAAGATGTGGATCACAAAAATTGGTTAAATTACCTTATTATATTAAACGGTCATAAAAATGGTATTGATCAACAAAATTATATAAAATAAAACCAATAGCACACAAATCATGTCAATACAATATAGAAAGAAACCTCTAAATAAAGCACCAAAAGAAAAATCTTAAAGTGGAAACTCAGAAAAATCTCTAAGTGTCACGATGATCGGGACTGAATTGAACACTAAATACCTATTGGAAACCAAAAACAATAATTTATATATAAATAAGTGATCATAAAAATTTAATAGGTAGTGTCCACCTGGATTCCTCTAATAATATTTTAGATATTGTTAGGTAAACTATTACCCAGCCTCAACAAGTCCCACTCACCCAATATCACATCTATGTTTAACAATATAAAAATATAATAATACAGTTCAAGAAGTTACCCCAAACCACTTCCCTATAGTTTTCCCCCTCATCACCCACTAAATAATTTTTTATTTATTACATACCTTTCATATGACCACAAAAACAAATAACTATGTCTAACATTGTCCACAAAATCATCATTTCCATATACCACCACTATATATCACCAAATTATTATTGTAAATTAATTCCTCAACACATTAGTTTATCTCTAAAAATAAGAACATTAGCCTCACCCCCTTATCTTCTTAGTAATGTCGCACCATGTATCACATCCTCTATCACATCATAATAAATAAAAGAATAGTTCAATATAAACTCTTGTCATCACATCCCACACATTCCAACCTCATGTCATAATAACATTTCCACATCTAGAAGAGAGAATGGTGAAAATGGTATTTCCCCATCTATTCCTATAAAAACATTAATGTTGGAGAAAAAACTCAAAACCCAAAACAATTGGGTGTTGTTAACATTTTATACCTCAAGTCATGGTTCATAATAAATCCTATGAAAATAAATAATATATCATATCCACTCAATAGAAACCCCATAGTTTTATACAAATAATGGAATACTCTCTCTTATAACTATATATACATCACTATTACAAAAACTTAACAACTAAATTCATTATTAAACCACAAATTAGACCCACCTATCCACATAAAATATGCATAAAAGTTATTAAATTATCCTTTTAATCATGTAATCATGTCAGTTTTCAAGAATTACCATTTAATAGTCTCTTTACAATAAATATACAATTCATTTGTTCATATATTATTTCAAATCATTACTTATTCATAATCCAAATTTATATAAACCAATAATTGTAACATCCAAGCTATTATATGAAGTTTGACACCCTTTTTATTTCAAGTTTAATTTATTGGTGTTGACCTAAAATGAATCCATACTGGTTATATGAAGGAAATTTGGTGTTTGAAGAATTATCTAAGCCCTTATACCCTATTTTTGGATAAATGATCTAGGCAATATAGTTAGTAGAATCCCTATCTCTTAGTTCGTATGGTTAATGTAAATCACTCAGAGTTTTTTATTTCATATTTGAGGGATAATGTTTTTAAAAAACTATGAAAACATGGCCTCATGCCCATGAATTTTTTGTAGAGTTTTTGACAGAGGTAAAACACACTGTCAGAGCCAATTTTTTCTAAAAATGTTTCTCGATTTTGTGAGGGGGTGTTGAGGTAGTGTTGGATACACTATTTGCACACAGTTTTTCCAACCACATTTCCAAATCATATGAGTTGGTTTTTAAATATTAAATGACCATTTACCCAAAATTTTATTAAATGTAACTCCCATAAACTCTATTCATTCTTCTCCATAAGCATTACATTATTTCCCATGATGAAGCATTATTCAATCCTAAATATAATCTATTGTATAATTCCACTGTCCAATATTTTAATAAAGAACCATTAATATCATTATATAACCTAAAGTGTGTTCTTAATTCCATAGAATTTTAATGTTGATTGGATTTTTATCTACAATGAAATTTTTGTGTGGGATCATATGATCTATTTTTAGAGGGTTTTACTATTCTCATGTTTTCTTTTGATCCAAGAAAAATCACATGACAATTTTTAATGAGTGTTGTTCTATGGGGTTTAGTATATGGTCTATACATTTTCCATAAAATTATAGTTTTTTTATATTTTTTTCATTATGCAGCACGGTCGACCTTCTAGGTGTTTCTTAATAAATTGATTAATTCATGAATTAAATGATTAATTTATATTATATCACGTTATTGAACCCTTATATATGGTTTGAGTTTTTCGAACTGTAATTGGAAATCCTATGAGTGGAGTTCTACCATTTCACCACAACTATTCAACACATGGGGTGTGTTGACCTCACACTGTATAATTATGAATTGAGCATGTTAATTAATATTATTGTTAAAGGTGTTAAGAACCATTTATAACCTTGTCATTTGTAAATTAAATGTAAGAATGTATGATCTTTTGGATTTTATATGACTTGAAAGTGATTATTTAGATGATTAAATGAATTGTTTATGAAATGATGTATGAATTGTTTATAATAATGATTTAGGGTTTGTAGTAAAACACTGACAACCCCTTTAAATTCCATTAACATTTCTAGTCCATGGATCTAATTTACAAAGGATGATTTGGACATTTCTATTCCCAAGATCTGATGATCTTGTAATGATGAATATGAGATTTATACTACTTTGATTCGATGAAAATAATTGGATACCATGAACATTCATACTCATTTGGTCTTGTTTAATTATCTTACTTGGGTTCCATATACATTTACACTACATGGATCGGATTAAATAAATTAAATTACAAGAAAGGATTCCTTGAAAATTTCTAATAATTGGATTCAAATACTTATTAGAACTCCATGGAATGTTTTACTTTTAGGATCAACTATAAATAGCTTACTAGTATGCCCTTGAAATTTCTACACCTTATATCTAACACATTAGGATTCCTTTGATATTTCTACTCATTAGATCATGTTAACTAATTTTACTTTTCATACTCTGTTTTCTTGGAAATTTCTACTCCTTGGACCTTATCCCATATTTCCTTGATACATGACTATATGGAATAGGTTATTTTTGTTTCTTGATAATATTAATTGATTTCCATTAGGGTTTATGTTCTTGATCATAGTAATAGTTGATAGGATGGATAACATCACTTCTACTATTATTATTTTTGTACATATTATATCTTCACACATTTTCATCTTATAAGAATATATTGGATATCATAAAGACATTGTTGGTGGTGGCATAATACATTTTATCTCAAAACTTGTTCATGCCATCATTGGGTCCCTGATAGGACATCTTAAAAGCTGGAAAGAATAGGGAAAATAAACCTCTTAATAATTCATAATTGATTATTTTTTATGATCTGGGGAGAATAAGTCTGATCTATAACATGTACTGATATCTAAATATTTTTTTGTTATTTTTATAATTTTGATACATATATTGTAAAACATTCATGTTTTAATGTTTCTTTATACATTTTATATAATTCAATGATCGTCATTTGTATATGAAATTGTTGGATGAGATCACTTGGTTACATATATTAAGGATTATTATTCCTCATTTATTTAGTTATTTGATATGATTATAATATCCATTTAAATGAAAATACTATTGTGTAAAACTGTGATTTTTGGGGTATAATTTCCCCACTCTTCTACCATATACCGTCACTACTAGTCACAGACCTCTGGAATATGGGGATGAATTCTTGAGGCCATAAGGAAAACTGGGTTTTGTAATTGTTCAATGAACGAGGTCCAAGAAGTCACATTAACAGACCATTTCAATAATTATTAGTTAATTTACATCTCATTTAATATTAATTTCTACCATATTATCCATTAAAAATTTCATTTTTCCTTCCAAATCCCATATCATTGGGAAACTATTAAATAATCCCATGAATACCAAGACATTACCCATACAAAACACCTTAAGAACCCAATTATTTCATCCACTACCACAAAAACACATTCATAAACATGAACCTCACTGAAATCACTTCCATAAACACATGACAACCCATCCACCACCACTAGATCAATTAGGAAACTGCATCCACCCAAAAAATTGAAAAAAATACATAACCCCTAAAATAATAATAAAACATATAAATTAATAATAATAAAGACAAAATATACATGATATTGAAATGAAGACACTATAGTGTTCCACTCTATGAAAATTTCTCATATAAAATATTTCCAATCTAATAATAATATCATATTCATACACTAACATTTTAATTATATATTTCTATAAAACAAATTACTCAAAATATATAAGCGATTAACCGATTATAATGATTTTTGTAATAACAGAATCAATGAAAATAATACATACATAACATGTTAATAAAAATCTATCAATATCATTTTCATATAGTTTATAATCACATATAAAATTATTGAATCATATAAAAAACATCAGAGTAACCACTTCCCTAAAATAAACTATAGAAAAATTTGATATATTTAATAGGAAAATCCTTACAATCCTCACCAATATAAAAAAAGGCATGATACTACAAAAATTTTCACAATGTATAAAATGATAATATCTAAATCCAAAGCCTGATTCATTGCTTTAACAGTTATTTTGAATAAATAAAGAAAATGATATGATCATGAATCTAATAAAATATGATAAAAAAATCAATAAGATAGAGAACAAGAACCTATATTAAAATAATTACCATTGTTCAACATAATTGAAGTTTAACTACGAACACATCATATTACAGAATAATTGTACTGAGAGATTTAAGGAGGGAATAATACATCACCTTAAAACACATGTTAATGGATCTCTAGATGTCAGAGTCCAAAAACAATCGAAGTGAAAGATCAACCTTAGGTACAGAGTCCCCTTTATTATCAATAATTGTATTGGACATATGGCATGTCAACTAACACATCCACTAAACATATAAAAAAATTATGATGTGTCCCACGAATCTATATAAAGGAATTAAATATCTAAATATCACATGTGTTGGGTAAATAAGTGCTGCAACTAGACCCTCACCTATTTTATGATACTAAACTAGAGAATATCCTCACCTATAGAGATAATAATTTATGAAATATTAATAATGATCTTCTCAAGGTACATTAGTGAAACCAAATATATAAAGAGGGAACCAATGAACCAAAGGATGCAACAAAATAGAAGTTCCATTATCTATTCCCATCTCTGTATATGAATTTAAATTTCAGTAATGATGTTTCTAAATGTGGGAATAATGAAATTACCGAAACTTTTTATATGGAATTTTCCTTATATATAATTTCATGTGTCATATTCAAAAATATGGTATTATATAAAACATAGGAACAACATAATAAGAATGTACAATATTATATTAATTTATTGAATTAATTTTTGTGAATTAATATAATCAAATATTTAATGTAGTAAAATGGACTAAAAATAGAAAAAATAACTATAATTGAAAATTATAGATCATTTTTATATCCTTGATTTATCAAACCTTAAAATAGACACTATAAAAAAGAAAAAATATTTTGTAATGTAATTATAATTATGAACATTGAGAATATTAAAACTTGAAAATAATTGAAATTAATGATGAATAAATTAAATATGAGGTATTTATAGGATATATAAAACTAATGTGTTTGTTAAAATTATAACATGGATATTAGAAATAACAACCTGACCATTAGATTAGTAATTTAAGAATTTTAATATTAAATTAACTAATAAAATATAATAATAACATTTAAATAAAATTTATCATACATAACAATAAAAGTTTACAAAATATGTATTCAAATATGAAACATAAAGAATGTATAAGATAATTTTTCATAAATTATTTTTAACATACTATTACAAAATATCCAATTTTTTTTTAATAATTAATATTTAGTTTCTAATAAAATTAAATTGAACAAATTAGAAGAATTACATGATTCATAATTTTTATAATTTAAATGATTATATTTTTGGTAATTTACAAAAAAACATCAATATTTAGGTAAATGGAAAAAATAAGGTTCTTGTGTAAATATTATTTTCTAAATAAATCATTCATGAATAAATAATTATAAAATCAATTATATAATGGTTTGAAAAACAAAAAACATATTTACATAGATAAGTCTTCGGCATGGCGCGACAGCACCATGCCTCTCCACCACTGGCCGCTCCTGGCCGCGGCCTCCTTCAACCTCACCAGTGCGGCGCAGTGGCGCCGCGCTCCCCCACCGCGGCCCGCTCTGGCTATGGTTCCCTTCATTCGTGTGCGGTTCAACGTCACCGTACCGCCTTCGCGACAAATTTCGACGATGGTCAACACAAAAGAGGGGAGGAGGATCGGCCGTGTTTGTGCGTTTCGATCACCTCTCGTTATGACGATAACAAGGGGTCAAAAATAAATGAGATTGTTCAATGAGAAAACAAAGAATAATTTTAATTCATTAAAAGTTGAACTTAACCCCTACCTCAATAAACGATGATGAATGTCAGCATCGCAGTTGACGGCGTCACGTGGTAAGGTTTCATAGACGTCGACGGAGAGCTTTCGAGGAGGAAGCAGCATATCCTCTTTTTATCATGGTGGGAACAAAGCGTGAAGTTGTTGGAAAATTCCCATGTCATTTTTTCCATCCTTTCCACAGAGGAGGAAAAGGAAGAAGAATTTGGGGTCGCCGAGTCGATGTTCTTCATCGGAGTCTTGGCATTCTTCAACAAAGGAGATGAAGTTCTTCAAGTCTCAAGAGCTCTCTCCCATTTCTCTAAACACAAAAATCCCACCCAAAAAAATAAAATAAGGCTTATCCTTATTTTATTAATCCATGCCATGCATTTGAAATTACAAAAATTCAAAAATCCAATTTACTTAATTAATTAAACCATGAGTTTTCTAATTAATTAAGTGATATGTAGGCATGTTTAATGAGGGGGACAGAGAAGAGGAAGAGGATAGGTTTCACAAGTTATGATGAGTTACAAAATTTAAGAGGGGTTAGAGGAGTTTAAGGAATGTGAAGGGGCGGGGATCGTGTGGGCCCCACCTCACAAATATCATCACATGGGTTGTTAGGGGATTGTTGGTCCCACCACAACTACCCCTTGTATGATATAACCACTTGGATAATGAAAAAAATTGTTCCATAATTTTTATTCAATTCTTTATTAATCCACAATTTTTAACAACTCCTCCTGAGCAAACGAATCTTCGGTAAAGGTCCTCTTAAACAATTTCTGATGTTGTGGTTTCATCTGTTCCTTAGGATTTCAATACCGAGCACCGGTTCAAAAGATAGAAATACATGCTCGTCTGTTCACTAAACGTACCAGATATAAACTTCGGAAATTGATTCTGGGCACACCGGGCCTCGGAATCAGGTTCCGTCAAAAACTGTGTACTCGTAAAATCCCAAAGAATTTAATAAAAAAATTACTTGAAATTTACGAGACATTAAATTACTCCCACCTTAGTCCTTTACGTCCCCATAAAGATACATGATAAAATAGGGAAACAAATTAGGGTACTATGAACGCATATGAGCCTCTCACTCCCACGTGCTCTCCTGGAGGTTCCTGTGCTTCCACCTGATGGGTACTAAAGGAATCGACCATCCACATAGGAATGGCTCCTATCAATCCTCGATCTCCACTAGGACCTCCGAAAATATCACCCCATCATCGATGTCCAGCTCCCCGTGATCTATGATATGTGTTGGGTCGTGCACGTATCTCCTTAGATGAGATACATGGAGGACGTCATGGACCCGGTGCAACTGAGGTAGAAGAGTCAGGCGATAATCCACATCGCCTATCCTTCTGAGAACCTGGAATGGGCCGATGAAGCATGGAGATAACTTGTCGCCTTGAACAAATCTTTGTAATCCATGTCAAGTTGAGACCCATCAGAAAACATGGTCACCATCCTCAAAACTAGTGGTTTACACCTCCTATTAGCATAGGATTTATATTGGCTTTGTGCAGTCCTCATCCGCTCTTAGATGATCTGCACCTTCTCTATCGTAGCCTGAACCATCTCTGGTCCTACGGGTGCTGACTCCCCGGGGTCTGTCTAGCAAAGAGGTGATCAATAAGGTCGGTCGTACAATGCCTCATATGGGGCCCTCCTGATGGTGGAGTGGTATCTGTTGTTGTAAGAAAAATCCACCAAGTGTAGGTGATCCTCCCAGGTACATCCATAGTCAAGGACACATGAACGGAGCATGTCCTCGAGTGTCTAAATGGTCTTCTCCGTCTGGCCATCCGTCTGAGGGTGAAAGGCAGTGCTCAGGTGTAGCTGTATCGCAAAAGCCTCATGCAACCCCTTCCAGAGCTGGGAAGTAAAGTGAGCATCTCGATTAGAGATGGTAGAAGATGTCCCACCATGAATCCGTATGATTTCACGAACGTATAGGTGTCCCATGCTCTCCATTGAGACCTTCTCTCTGATATGTAAGAAGTGGGCCGATTTGGTGAGTCGGTCGACAATCACCCAGATGGAGTTGTGTCCTCTGTAAGTATGTGGAAATACCGTCACGAAATCCATTGATATCTTATCCCACATCCCCTTCGGGACCTCTAAGGGATGTACCAAGACTAGTGGTACCTGGTGCTCCACCTTCACCTGCTGGCAGGTGAGGCATCGTGAAACGAACTCTGCCACATCATTCTTCATACCCGACCACCAGTACTCTCATCTGAGTTCCTGGTACATCTTCACTACACCTAGATGTGCCGCAAATGGGGAAGTCTGAAAATCCCTCAGTACCACCTATTGTAATGCAACTGGAACCATGGTATGTCCCCTGAAGAGGATGACGTGATCCCCGCCTTCATAAAATCCATTGGGTGCCAGCCCTGTGGATATATGATAACGTCGCGCCTCACAGTCAACGTCCCCACATTGTGCATCCCTAATCCATTGAATTAGGGGAGGAGTAACTGTGAGTGACTGTAGAACGGCTGCCCCAGATCTATCCACGAATGATATCTGCAAATCGGCTAACTGCTATTTCGTCTCTCCAAGTAGCTGAATGCCCGACCTCCTGCTGAGAGCAACAGCTTCTATGTTCCCCTTCTCAAAAGTATAGACTATCTCAAAGTCATAGTCTTGGAGAAACTCGAACCATCGCCGCTGTCTTAGGTTCAGGTCCTTCAGCGAGAAGATGTACCTGAGACTCTGGTGGTCAGAGTAGACTGTAAAGCACTCACTCATCAAATAGTGCCACCACATCATCATTGTGAAGACCACTCCTGCTAACTCCAGGTCATGGGTTGTGAGGTTCTGCTCGTGCTACCTCAACTGTCGTGAACCATAGACGATCATTGACCTCTCCTTCATCAGGAAACACCCAATTCTGATCCCTGATGCATTGTAGTAGACTACATACCCTACTCCCTCCTCCGGTAGCCTCAAGATAGATGCACTATTAAATCTCTGTCTCAGCTCCTGGAATCTCTACTGACATCTATCTGAACACATGAATGGTTTCCCCTTCTTCTTCATAACTGAAAGCGGTGCAGTAACTCTGGAGATGTCGGGTACAAAACTTCAATAGTACCCAGCCAGACCTAGGAAACTCCGCACCTCTATCACACTCCTAGGGGGCTCCCAATCTTGTACTGCGTCAGTCTTCGTAGGATCCACTGCAACTCCTGCCTCATAAATGACATGCCCCAAGAAGTGGACCTCTCGAATCCAGAGCTGACACCTTGAGAGCTTACCATAAAGTTGGTGCTCTAGGAGTGTATCCATTACAACCTGTAAGTGGTAGGCGTGTCCCTCCTCAGTAGTCAACTAAATCAATAAGTCTTCAATGAAGAATATGAAAAATTGATCGAGGTAAGGCTGGAAGATCCTATTCATGAGACTCATGAACATTGCTGGAGCGTTGGTTATACTGAATGGCATAACCAAGAACTCATAGTGCCCATACCAACACCTAAAGGTCGTCTTTTTCACATCCTTGCCTCGAACTCTGAGCTGATGATAGCCAGACATGAGGTCTATCTTCGAGAACCAGTGTGCTCCCTTGAGCTAATCGAATAGGTCCTCAATCCTCAGAAGTGGATAGGTGTTCTTCACAGTCACCTGGTTCAGGTGACAGTAGTCTACACACAGTCACAGGATTCTGTCCGCCTTCTTGGCGAAAAAAATTGGGGAAGCCCAGTGTGAAACACTAGGTCCAATGAATCTCTTGCCCTGCTAGTCTTCTAGCTATACCTGTAGCTCACGAATCTCAGCAGGAGCCATCCGATATGCTGGAGTAGATATTGGGGCTGTCCCGGGGTATAGGTCAATATAGAATTCTACCTCTCTACAAGGAGGTAGTCCTAGAATTTCTTCAGGAAAAACGTCCGCATACTGAACCACCACAATAGGAAAACTCGGACTCCACACATCAACTGCTCCTAGGTTGAGACTACCAACTGATGGGTGATTGTTTGTCCTCTCCTCTGCGTGAGTCTATCCTATGCCTCAAAGGCTCCCTTCTCCCCAGTGAAGGTGAACCGGCTCCCATATGTGAGGACCCACCACACCTTGTGCCTAATATAGTCGATATGAGCATGGACCGTAGATAACCAATCCATGCCCAAGATGACGTCGTAAGGCCTCGACGCCACTACAAGAAGAACCCAACAGAAGATCTCGCCTACTAGAGTAATCTCACTCAACCGGAACCAGTGCGTAATCATCGAGTCTTCTCCCGTAGGATTCTCTAGTCGTAAGAATCGATCCAACGAATCCATCAGATTCTATGAGCTCCGAACAAGGGCAGCGACAATGAAAGAGTAACTCGCTCTTGTGTCTATAAGAACTGAAGAAAGGGTGGAGTATACATAGATAGTACCTTAAATCATCTTAGGTGCACCGTGGTCATAGGCCTCCACTACTTTAAGATAAGCCTCCCTTTGTCCGCCAGCTCCCTATGGTCGGGGTGGACCTCTGGGTGGTGGTGGTCGTAGAGCCCCGAAGCATCATCCACCACCTGCTGCTCGGCTAGATCCTCTACCTCGTCTGACTTCTCCCTAAAGACCTCCACGGTCTAACCTATACCTCTTCATTGGTGGTCCCTCAACTGTCTGATGCTCCACTACATGGAGGTTCGGGCAGTCACGAGCCATGTGGCTCTACCCGCCGAATTCATAACACTGCCTGCCTCTCGTATGACAAGCTCTATTGCGTGTGCCCCGCACCTCCAAACCAGTATCCTGAGGTCTCCCACCTGATGGTCTAGTCCTCTTGGACCTCTGCGACATCTGTCTACTTCTGTCTATAGAATACATCGCTACGTGTCGCCCTGCGGTAGGTCTCGCTGCTGGCGTAGGCTCAGCAAGAAAGCTCTCCACAAGAAAGGCTCGCTCTAGTACTCCTACCTGCGTCGGAATGCTAAGGGAGATCATCAAAGCTCTGATCTCATGCCTCAGTCCCTGCTCGATGGTCTGGTCCTAGATGAATGGGCCACGTACCATGATTGTGGAGTAGCGCGAGAGATCAGTAAATCTCACCGAGTATTGGGATACTGTCATGATGCCCTGCCGCATTTGTAGTAACTTCTGGATGCGCACCACACGAAGGGTGGATGGAGCAAACTCTAAGAGAAAGAGGCTCTCAAAGTCTATCCAAATCATTGATGCATCGTCGTGCACCTGGAGCATCAGGCTCCACCATCTACCTGCTACTGCGTGCAGGAGACTCGCCGCAAGGATCACCATGAGGTCAGGTGGTGTTCATACTAATTCGAAGACTCGAAAATAGCCTCCAGCCAATCCTCGAATACCTATGGGTCCGTATTTCCATGGAACATAGGTGGCCTCTGATGCTGGAACTTGTGTAGTGCACTCAGGTGACGTGCACTCTCAGCTGATGGGGCTGGTGGAATCGGTGGCTCGGCGGGTAGAGGTACCGCCGGTGCCTCCGCTATAATGGGGCCCTACACTGAGGCCTCGTCTCTCAGTGGGCTTCCATCTTTCACAAAGCTCGGAACCCTAGTTGGCTGCTGCCGTGGGGAGATCCTGAAAATAAACAAGTGTGCCACAGTTAATATAGTACATCTGGTGAGCTAACATGAACTAATCAAAATGAAAACTTTTGAAACACACATGCAATCACTGTTTTCGTGCATTGAGTCAAAAATCGGATGTCGGGGTCCTAGTGTATGGATACGTCGGCCACCGCATCAACACTAGACTCCCTAGACTAATAACAACACTCAATACCCTAAACACTATTTCTTCACATAGAAGAAATTATCAGATTACTGAGTTCTACGGTAGAACCAAATCCTCTGATACCACTTTTTCATGACCTGTCCATGGGGCTCATGCTGTGACTACCCCAAGCCCACCTTCCATAGGCCAGGGGCTGGAGACTAGCAGCAAAGGCATAAATCCAGATTAAAGGGAAGGAATTTCCTTTATAAAAGAAAACAAACACAACAGATTACTCAAGCTGAAGTAAACACTAAGTAAACTGAGTACAAAAGATATTGCTGAAAAGTAAATGGGCCAGTATACAAACCAAACTGAAAGTACTGTACAACTGAGAAAAGTGTTTTACAATAGATGAAAAGTAATCCAACATCCACCGAGACGTCCTCTGGGAATCCCACCTGAATGGTGTGTACAGATGGTCTCCTCAACTCCCCGAATCCATTCGTCCGCTCCATGTATGTCCTGCCTGATAGTCCACCTCCAGATACCATCCCACTCCATAATCCTTAACCAAGATCAGTTTTGTCTGTATTCTGCAACCAACACAACTTAGTGTGGGCATAGCCCGTGCAGGGTGAGTATACGATACTCAGTAGGGACCACGAGACTCCCGAAGGTCTCCCAGAATCCACAAATGATGTACCACAAAGGAAAGATAAATAACACTAAGTATTAACAAACTCTACTTAGGTATATTCCCATACATATACCTAAGTCATCAATTCTAGTTCGGCTCCAGCTCACAAGGCCAAGTACAACCCAATATACACAGGAAAGAACAACCCAATCCACACAAGAAAGTACATCCCAATCCACACAGGAAGGCAAGTCAATCACATCAATGATAATGATTGAAAGTAAATACTCAGCTCACACAGGTATACTAGTCACTAATATGGGTGGAGATGATAGATTTAGTCTATTAATCATCTCTCCTGTTGAACCCACGTAGGATCCAAGTACAGAAGTCGTCACTGCCGAACCCACGTAGTATCCAAGTAGAGTAACCATCGCTGTTGAACCCACGTAGGATCCAAGTACATTCGTCATCGCTGCCAAACAAATAGAAGATCCATGTACAGTCATCCATGCTGCCGAACCCACGTAGGATTCAAGTACAGTCTCCATCGTCGTCACAGTCGCAGCCAGCTCTAGGGTTCCCGCACATAGCACGCTTGATTCTGGGAGGGTCTGCTCAACGATCCAAGAGGATTGATACATCAACTGTCATAAATTCCATATTTTATGTATCCTAAAGTTCCGACTCCTCAATAGGAACTCAACGCGACATACGACGCGTCAATCGGATGCCCGGTCTGAGAGTTATTGGTTTTTCCGTCCTAGTGGCCTGATTGGTTTTAAATCTAAAACCAACCCAACTATACTTCAGCTGCATCCAAAACTCGAGGGGAGTAAGAAAAAATAAACTTCTAACTAAGATGAATTCAACTTAATTGAAGGTACTTCAATCGGACGTCCGGTCCTTAGGTTATAAATGTTTCTGTTCCAAGGGCCCGGTTGGTTTCGGGTTCGATCCAACCCGGCCATACCTAAAATTCCCCAAAACCTCGAGTGTAATATACCTAAACACCCGTTTTGATACAAGTATCCCTACACAACTTACGGTGCATCGATCGGAGATCTTTAGCCCATGATATGGGCGTTTAAACAAACCTGGTCCGAAAATAGGGGGTCTGAGCCCGGTCCGACCCGGCCCAATACCGCCTGGGTCGGACCGAACCGGGTCGACCCGGCCTAGGTCTGGGTCCAGCCCGACTGGGCGCGGCCTTGCCCTATTGGTGCGGCCTGGCCCAGCCAGGCGCGACCCATCCCGTGCGGCCAGCGGCCCAGCTCGGAAGCTGGCCCCGGCTCGGCGCTGACCAAGCGGGGCGAAAAGGGGGGTGCCGCCCCCTTGTTTCAAAAACAGCCGGTCATAATGGCTAGCCATGGCGTAACTGTGGGACCCCCTCAGGTCCCGCCTATAGGTGGCACCGATGGCTAGCTCGGTCGGCCGCCCCTTTCAAGACCGTCGCGGCCTTATGCCGTGACTCCTATCCGAATGGCGGGGCGTGACGGCGTTGCGCCCCTCCGCCGCTTCCCGCTCTTGGTCACGGCATCCTTCGGCCTCACCAACGTGGTGAAATGGCGTCGCGCTCCACCGACATGGCCCGCTCCGGAAGCGGCCCTCTTCATTCCCACGCGGTGCTACCGCACTTCGCCTCCTTCACCACAAACTTCAACAATGGTCAACACAAAAGAGGGGAGGAGGATCAACCGTGTGTGTGTGGTCCAATCTCCTTCCATTATGACGATAACATGTGGTTAAAAATAAATGAGATTTTTCAACGACAAAACAAATCACAATTTTAATTCATTAAAAATTGAACATAACCCCTACCTCAACAAACAATGATTAATGTCGGCATCACGGTTGGCGGCGTCACGTGGTGAGGTTTCGTAGATGTCAACGGAGAGCGTCCAAGTAGGAAGCAGCGTCTCCTCTTTTTATCATGGTGAGAACAAATCATGACTTCTTTGGCGAATTCCTGCATCATTGTTTCCTTCCTTGCTATGGAGGAGGAAAACGAATAAGAATCTGGGGTCTCCAAGTCGATGTTCTTCGTCGATGTCTTGACGTTCTTCAACAATGGAGATGATGTTCTTAAAGTCTCAAGAGCTCTCTCCCCTTTCTCTCAACACAACAACCCCACCAAAACAAAATAAAATAAGGATTCTTCTTATTTTATTATTCCATTCCATGCATTTCAAATTACCAAAATTCAAAAATCCAATTCACTTAATTAATAAAACCATGAGTTGTCAAATTAATTAAGTGATATGTTGGCATGATTAATGAGGGATAGAGAGAAGAGGAAGATGATAGGATTCACAAGTTAAGATGAGTTAAAAAATTTATGAGGGGTTAGAGGAGTTTTATGGAATGTGAAGGGGTGGGTCTCGTGTAGGTCTCAGCTCATAAACATCCTCACATGGGTAGCTAGGGGCTTGTGGGTCCCACCCCAACTACCCTATGTAGGATATAACCACTTGGATAAAGAATTAAAATTGTTCAACAATTTCTATTCAATTCTTTATTAATCCACAATTTTTAATAACTCCTCCCAAGCAAACACATCATTAGTAACGGTCTTCTTAAGCAATTTCTAACGTTGCGGTTTCATCAGTGCCCTTAGATTTCAATTTTGAGAATCGGTTCAAAATATAGAAAAACCCGCTCAATCGTTCACTGAACATACCCAAGCTGATCTTCGGAAAATGATTCCAGGCACACCGGCCTCGAAATCAGGTGTCGTCAAAAACTACATAATCGTAAAATCCAAACGAATTTAAGAAAAATATTTCCTTAAAATTTATGGGTCTTTAATATATAATCCAGAATGAATGAAAATAATATCATATATTCTATATTTTATACTTATATATATATATATTAAATATTATTTAGTGATTAAAATAGAGTCACATTGCTTTATTTAGCTAGAAGTCCACACATACAAGAAATGATGTTATCATCCTTATATGAGAAAAATGGAAAGTAATAAAATAATATCTATTTTATATAAAGAATTATAAATATTTTCTTAACATAAAAATTAATAAATTTATATCACATATAATCTGTAAATTTATCTTTGTCACCTTCCATGTGAAATTTTAGAGAAAGATAGATAACATCGCTTCACGAGAGAGTAGCTCGTTGTACAAACAAGACACATTAACATATCTCCTATGAAATGGAATGTATATATATATTTATATCTTATAGTGACTATAGAGGTATGAATATGTTATATATATATATATATATAATTTAAATACATGATCAAACCCAGACAGGACATGTGTAATTGGATAAGTGAACAATATTGATTCGGGAGGCGGTAGTCCACCGTACACATAAATGATGACTTCCTAACCCATTTTATTGAATGGATGATGGTTTTTGGGAATGAAAATATTTTAATAACATAAAACTACATATAAAACAAATATTTTATTATATAATTATGGATTAATAAAAATTTAAATAGGCAGAAAAAGAAGTAATATAAAGATTCTCATTGATGAACATTAGGTATTTTTCAGGTATGCCCCTTAGGATTAGACTAAATCCATCATAGGATGGATTTATAATAAAAATAAGGATTCTAGAATGATGGGATAAATGTTGAAAAGTTTTTTTTGGGATGTATTGGTAGATAAAAATAGGTTTTAAATGCGTGAAAATGACAGGAGATGGTGTGGCCTTTTATAAGTGGGTTAGAGGACACACATAAATTTTTTGAAAAACATTTAGCGCTCCCAAGTTTCTCATATGTTATAATGGAAAAAATGGACCTTTATTAATCCATATTGGTTTAAGGGAACAAATATGGCTATAAAATAGTTTTTATTAAAGTTTATAGGACTTTTTGGAGCCTTATATTTTTAGTTTATATATAGGTAAATCAATTTTTACCTTAAATATTGTGATTAATTTTTACTGCATACTTAATGAATTTTTATAAATAAATTAAATTGATATTTTTGGTAATAATAATTGATGTTGATTAAAAATAGTGTGTAAATTTTTACAAATTCAATTCCCTAATATGTATACTTTAATATAAAATTAATTCTTCAAACATGACGAGAAGATTGGGTTTTAATGAAAAAATGTTCAAATGAATACAGTGCTTTTATATCTGAATTAAATTTGAAAATTGAATAAAATTACAGAAATTGGATTAATTGATATAAAATTGAGCTAATGTTTCTTTAAAATTAATTCAAACTATAATATTACATTTTAAATTATTTTAATGAAAATGCAGTTTTCAATTAAAATTATGTATTTTTAAATATTAATCAAAAAATGAAACTATATAGAAAAATCCAAAAAAATAATATTCACTATGAAACAATTTTTATAATGATTTAAAAATATTACTTTATTTTTACATATAAAATTTTTAAAATTGATAAAATTAATTTCCAATTATGTGTGCAAAGTGTGACTAAACAGTCTTTTATAAAAAGTACATTTTTTCAAAAAAAATATTTTTTATTTATTTAAAATATTATTCTTTCTTTTAAAATAATTATATAATTAATAAAAATGTGTACAATATATATTTGCATAATTTTTAATCTTATTCATAGACTCCATTACAATGGATAGGTAATATATTATTAAATAATAATATTAATATTATAATCTTGTTTTGTAAACTTGGTCATATATGTAACAAAATTTGTCCATGAAATTATTTTTTTCATTTATGTACAGATATATAAGAAATTAAATTGATTCTAAAAGAAATATATTTTAAGTTCTTTGTGGCATCATATTCTCTTTTATGTTAGGTGTTGTGTGTTACATATGATATTGAATAAAATGTTATTATTTTAGAATTTATTGGTGATAAATTTATTGAATAGTTTTAAAATTTAATTATTTAATTTTTATTTAATATAACACAATAAATTTCATTTTAATAAATATTTCACTTTATTTGTTTAGAATCCTTTCCAGGTATAAAAATGAATTTTTCTAGATAAATGTTTTTATCTCATTTTGTGGGTTTATTTTAAATGTAATTTATTCCAATTATATAAATAAAATATGGTAATATTGAATAAATATTTTAAGTAATATATTCCAAATTTATTTATTAGGGGATTTTTTGCATCTGTCACTACAAATAGTAACTTCTATAAAAAATTATCAATTACCACAGTAGGAGTTATACTGGTTTAAAAGGGTTAATACTAAAATCATAATTTCTTAAATTACCAAAAAAACATATATAAATCATATTTTATGGTCCTATTTAGAAATTATAATATATTTTATTCTAAAATGAGTTATTTCGGAGAAAATTTACTTGATTAAAACATTAATATAATATAATGATTTGAAAAATTTCAAGTATGTAATATTCACTGCATATAAAATGACACCCCTCTCATATATTCTACACACTTAATGAGCCTCTTTTATTATTAAATACCAAGCCCAATCCCCTAATAACATCTTAAAATGTAGTTTATTGGTAATTTTTTTATCATATTACCAACCAAGGAAGGCTTTATTTATATACCAGATGAGGTTTTTTGAAGAGTAGGTATAGTTTTTAATCAATCGTTTTCTTCATTATTTCTGCTTTTACATCCATAAAACCCATTCCAACCATTATGATATAATAAAATCAATATATAACCTATATGAAAATATCATTAGGTTTATCATATAACCACATTTTATCACTTTTAACACTTATAGGAAATGGATACATCGCTCGTGTGAACGTTTGGACTACCACATCCATGAAGTGATATGTTCCATTTTTCATCACCTGATCACATGGATTATTATAATAATGGAAAAAATATGATATTAATGAAATATTTATAATTCTATAATTATAATATATAATCCATTTTCTTACCATTCCACCCATTTAAAAATAATTATATAGTTCTTGTTTTTGTGTTAAATACCACCTCTACAAAGCAATGCGATTAATTTCTGATTTTCACTAGATAAATATGGTCATAAATATTGAAATATTGAAAAATTAGAAAATTGATAACATATTTTTTTAATCATTCAAATGAAAATATTATCTACATTATATATCTTCCACCAGAGATAAAAATGAATACCTCATTCTTACATATGTACATACTACCATCTCCATGAAGAAATGTGGTTAATTTTTCATGAAATCCTTACCTGATTGTTTTTAAACGCTAATATAATGTGTAAATAAGATAAATATAATTAATTTTTGATTATTTTTATAATCAAAACACAACCCCTATCAACAAGATTAATTCACCACTGTTCTTTTGTGGTTATAAATCGAATGTCTTCAGAATATCTAACATCATCGAAAAATATTTAGAAACAAAATAAAAATGATCATCATTAGAAATATAGGATTTAATGTCAATTTTTTAGTTTTTTTGTCGGTTTTCAATTGATGTTTATAAAAGGAAACGTTAAAAAACATTTCTGGTTTAGTTTTCTGTAACTGATGATGATATCCATCTGTGAAAGCTTTTCAACATCATTTTATATAATAACTGATAATAAATAATTTTTTGGTGGTGTCTTCAGTGTTGGTTATCCTAGTAACCAAAGTAGAAAGTTCATCATTTTTTGACTTCAGCATTGGATTTAAAAAAACTAAAGCCGAAGAAATTGTTGTGGGGGATTTATCTATAGATTGTTACTAAAATCTGCGTCAACGATCTTTTTTGAGGAGGATTTGGATATTAGTTATGGATTAAATTGGAACTGAATGGTTTTCAGGTGGAATCATCAACATCAGTTTTATAGGATAACCAATACCGAAAATGATATATATTTGGTTCAACATCGGTTAATATATAAAACTGTTGTTGAAAAATATTTCTTTGTTGGTTATTATAAAAATAAATTTTGATATTTATAATTATTTTAAATGAAAATTAGATCAAAAAAATACCGAAATCTAAATACTATAGGAAAAAATCAAATTTATATACACCAAAAAACAGACCGAAAATTATATTATCTTATCTAAATCAGCCCATTCCGATGTCACAAACCATAACTAATAACCCAATATACTAATATTCATTACAACATTAACATAGAATTTCAAATTACTGACATTGAGATAAATAATAAAGAATTAAAATGAATGGTTCTTCTATTAGAACAAAAAAAATCAGATGATAAAAAATGTTAGTTGGTGTGTCAAACAATCAATAAAATGAAAATTATCTCAAAGGACTTTTAAAAAAATAACTTTTTCATTTTCAATATAATCAATAAGATTCCATCAATATCATTAATTTTAAAATTATTTTATATTTAAATAAAATTTTCTAAAAAATCATAATAAAAAAATAACATGTAATAAAATTTCAATTTAACCCATCATTTTTCCCAAAATTTATGAAAACAATCATAATTGAACAAAATAAGCAGAATAACATTATCAATATAATTATATTTAAAACTACAATAAAAAATTACATACCATAAAATTTATAAAATAAATAATCATGAACATAGAATCATTCTATTAAGGTCATTAAAATCAAACACCAATTATAAAAAAGATTTAGGTTTTAAACACTTTATGAGGAAAATATAAGATTAATTCTAAACATTAAAATTTATATACTTCATAATTTAATTTTCAACCATACATATCAAATGGTTCACAAAATGGAATTAAGATGGTTCATATCATCATTTATATACAGATCAAAATCATTGAACATCTACAACATCATTGAAATTAAAATACAGAATACTAGGAAATACAATATAAAATAATTAATATTTCTAACCTTATCAAAATTAGTCAAAACCCCAGTTGTGATTATCACATAATTGAATTGTAAAAAATAATAACCATATTCCATTATTTTGTTTTGATGATGGAAATGAGGTTATAAAATAATAACATGATACTAAAAACCACCGTATATAAATATTAATAATCAAAATATTATAAAAAAAATAAAATATTTATTATTACTTTCGTATATATGATTTGATTAGGTTATTTATCTTTAACATATTTTTGTAAAAAATATTCGATGAACAAGATTTTATTTTATAAAAAGTGATAAAACATGTAAAATAAGAAAAATTACGAGTAGTTAACTTATTAAAAGGAAGAAAACATACTCATTTAACTATATGATAAATGCTTTTTGAAAACCACCTAATAAAGTGAAAAACCAGTATATCTTGTATTCCATTGGGAAAAATATGCCAAACATCCAATTCCCTATAAAATATAAAATTTAATCATTTAATGAAATTATAAAATTTATTATTTCACTATTATATTAATTTTATTAAACATATAATAATGGAAAAAATAATCATTCAATATCTTTATTTGATAATCTCTCGCATATATTTAATTTTACCAGGATCTGTCAGTTATTTTGAATCCATTGAAAAAATTTCCCGATCCATAATATCATCAACATTTATAGTCCAATTTTGTCTCATAATCATGTGTAGATAACTAAATAAATGCATAATATCGTAGCTCACATTAAAAAATATTTATTTACTTAATTAAAAACATAATCTTAAATTTAATTACTTGGAAAACAATGACAAAAATGTCAGGATGAGATCATCAAACTATATTTGATCAATGATATCTTTTTACAAATTCCTACAAGGTAGTTTCTTCCATATATTTTATTCATCATCTTGAACTCAAATAAATTATCTAATTAAAAACTAATCGTGGATAATATATTAATCTTATAAGAAGTAGAAGTATCTATATCTATTACATACTAAACCATATGTTTTTGTTTCCTTCATCTTATTTATTTTAATTTTATATAATCTTATATACAATTTAATGTCAGAAAACCCTGTAATTAATTTTGTAGTAAATATAATTAATATTTAAGAACAACACGTACATCATATCAGATATAACATAGAAGGTTAGCCATAAAATCTATAATTTAACTAAAAAATCAATAACTCTTGTAACCTCCTCAGTATGAAATGGTATGTGAAAATTAGGATTAGTAATATCAGTCACCAACCCTTTGAAATATTCTTACTGCGAAGGCTGGTGATATACCTAATCCAAAAATAATAATAACTCTTTATTATACAATAAAAACTTGAGTATCTCTAGTATGCCTCTCACAATATAATTTCATGTCTGAATGAGGAGGTAGAGGATCTGAGGAGGTAGGATTAGTGTGCTGGACTAGTGGTATAGTCATTACATGTTGTGCAACCAACTGTGAAGGATACAATATCTAGACATGTTGGGTGGGTTGGGCTAGCTGCGTAGTCTGTACATACTGTGAATCCGACTATGAAGGCTCAAAAGACTAGGTAGTCTGAGCAGGATGTGAGTCTCTCATCAATTATTCAATCATAGATTGTACAACTGATTGAATTTGATCTCTCATGAACTATTTCAACTCTCTTAGCTCAATATTTAATATTTTTAATTATGTATCTCTTGACTTCATTATTTATTTACAAAAAAACATTCCAAATACTATCTCCTAATTCGTATCATCTTACATGACCTAAGTGTTCTTTCTTTCCTAAATCCGTAGCTAGAATATCCATCCAACCCTATGAGATAAACGTTTATTGGATCTCTTTATCCATAAGATCATCCTGAAATATAAAATGAAATTGTTATATCATTGTATTTAATATTAAAATTACAAAGATCATTGTGTGATAAAAATATTTACCTATAATTATTTTAACTGATTCCTTAGATTTCACTATAATATACATTTCATTTTTCATTTTTCCCACTTGTTTCCATTTTTATAGTGAGTGGGAGGAGGTGGAGGACCAAAATTGACCTCTTATAAACCATTGTATGTTTGAGCACTTAATGCTTAAATTTTTTTTCAATCATTTTGTACCCTAATAACTAATACCATGCTTGTGATATAGTATGATGGTACACATATTTCAACTAGATCTCTTAAAGAGATCTCCAGAGGCATATTATATAAAAATATACTAATAAGTAATTAGATAAATATATAATAAATTTTATATTAAAAAATAGTTATCATAATTGAAATTTTTATTCATGTTATTTGTCAAAAAATTTCTTCCATGTATATACATATGTAAAATAATAATTAAAAAAATGTGTTTTTGTACTTTTTCATTCAAAAAACTTAATTCTTTTCTAGTGTTGTTTTAAAATCTATCCATTAAATTATTTCTAATGATAAATATGTTTTCATAATTTATTTTGTTTACTCGAAATTTATTGTCATCTGTAATTAAATAAATTTAATATGTCATCTAAAATATTTAATATTAAAAAAAATAAGACAAAATAACTAAATTGAGATATATTACCATCACGGCCTACAAAAGCAGTTGTTTCACCATCGTTTCTATAGAATTCCAATTAAGATATAAAATTATAATCCTCAATGGCTCTCCATTGATATATAACTGAAAAACTAAAATAAATTTGGTCTATTTAGATTATTAATAACTTTAAAATGAATATTTAATCTATCTTCTCTATGAGAAATTGATAGTTTAGGTAAGAGTGTAGCTCTATGTTTACCATCTTGAGAACATTATTTGTATGTAGTAATTCGATAAGTCTTCTCTGCTGAGGATTCATTATTAGTCCCGAAAAAAAATTATAAATTAAAAGTTTTTTACATTAAATAATTATGTTATTTAAAATTTAATAATATGAAAAAATAGATATATATTAGTAAATTATCCTCTCTCTCTCTCTCTTTATATGACATTAAAATAAGAAAGTTTAATGAAATTTTATTTAATTTCATTTCATTAGCAAAATTTATATTTTACAAATAAGGATGACAAAAATAATTTAAAAAATTGGCACGCATTTGTAAGTTTCAAAAAAAGAAAAAAATATATAATTACTGTAAAAATAAGATAATAATTCAGAGATTTCTCATATGCCTTTATCATAATCATTACATAATTTACACACCAAATATATAAATAAGACTAAATTAAATAAATAACATCCTTGGTATCATCATCAATGCCCAAATGGTATCTTTTTCTTGGAAAAAAATGGACGACAGATCATTCGATTGATTAGTGTCATGAAATATCTATTTGCATGTGTCTCCATTATAAATAGTTTCTCATTGTAATTAAATATTTTCATATCAACCACTGTATTTACACAATAATCATGTTTCACACAACTATTGCTATCAACCCCATTACACTTAAACATAGGGAATCGAAATTTTGTTTAATCAATTTCCCATATATACTCAAGAACTCCAAAATATTTCAACAAAGTAAAAAATTGGTTTTATCTTTTTCACTTGAAAAAAGAACTATTTCATTAATGATCATCACACCACTATTTTGTACGGTAATCATGTCATTATGATTTTTTGTTTAAAATATTTACCCATTAAAATCTAAACCGTTCCATGTTATTAAATTAAGAGACGCCCCCACACAAAACATTTCAATGATTATGATAACAGTGATCAAATTCTCATAAAACCATAAAATAATTTCCTTTTTATTCGCAATGATTAACCACTTTTCATTTCTTTTTGGATATCTTCTCTTTAATTTACAAATATTTAATGATATATAATATTGAATATCATTTGTGTTGTTAAAAATTTAAAAATTCTCATGCATCACATCATCACGTGGATTGAACATTACCTTTAATCTTTGAATCCATTTTCCTTCACTATCGTATATCAAATGCTATGATATTGGGTGACCAATATGGTACACTTCTTATAAATAATCATTAAAAAACCTCAAGACCTCTTTTGATACATATTTTTGAATAATAGAGGCCTATGATCGATTTTGATTTTTAACATACCACTTTAAAAAATTTAGATACCTTTCAAAAGGATAAATCCCATGAAAATAAAAAATCCCAATTATTCTTATCTCACTCATATGATGAATCACATGATGGACCATTATTTCAAAAAAGGTAGCTGTAAAATCCATTTCTTGTTGAAAAATTATAAGAGCAGCTTCATACTCTAAATAATTTTACAAAAATTGGATAAAAAAATTCATACAAATGGATATGAAAAAATTACATAATATGGTGGTAGTCATTCTGAAAGATGATCACAATATACTATGCAGTGAGAACAGTAGAAGTTGTTGCATCAATACATGATAGTCCTGAGATTTCATACCTTTTAATTTGAAATCCTTTTCTAACACACCATTTTTCACATTAGATGAATATTCACAGGGAAATTTTATACAATACAGACTCTTAAAAAAATTCAACTTCTCACTCTTGTATAATGTGTGAGAAGTTGGACGTAAATATGTTGTGTTTCAATTCATAATAGGATTTAACTCCAAATTTATTCCCATTGCTTTCGAGTGCAATCAAGAATTCAATCCATCTTTTTAATTCCTTTTATATTAAAAAATGTCCGAATAAAACGTTCACATATATTTTTCTCAACATGCATAATACCAATGTTATGATTGATATAAAAAATATAATAAGGTAGTATAAATATTTGAGTTTTTATTCGAGGTATTTTTTTGAAGATCAAAACTACTTTTCTTTCCAAATGGATAATCAAAAGTCTTCATTGTTTCATCATATTCTTTATCTAATACTGGTTGTGAGGGAATATTGTATTCAAATAAACTTTTAAATGGATTTTTCAATCTATGGTAAATATTATCAATTCACAAAAATCATTGATGTCCCATATATACAATCTTTCCTCCATTCTGCAATTAATAATATGAAGTCACTTCATCACAAATTATACAAGATTTATGTCCCTTTACACTATATTCAGATTTGATTCCTTATATAGGTATTCCATTTATACTAAACATTATCATAGCACACAATAGAAAATACTCATCTCTGTAGGAATCAACAAAATTAACACCTATCTCCCATAGATGATTCAAATCATCAATCAATGGTTAATGAAACACATCAATATCGATTCTTGGATGTTTTCATCCAGAAATAATTAAACTCAACATAAAATATTTAATCATTATATATATCGATATGGATTAGTTTTAAAATACAAAAAATAAGACATGATTTATTTTTTCTACTTAGGAGCTTATATGGATTCATTCAAAATGTACAGACACTTCAATTATAAATTTTTTAACATCACTTCCAAAAACAATAAATGGTTTATAAAATATTTTTCATTGGTATGAGTCAAATGGGTGATGTAATTTACTATCAGATATCCGCATATCTGAGTGGCATCTTAACCTTTTAGCATTAAGTGAATTTTCAAATAGATGATTCAAATGATAAATTATTAGATGTTACCAAATTACTTTACCAGGTGCTTTGATTCTGGTACCTAAGAATGAATCATACTAGGATTATCATAAATTTTTGAATTAATTATTGGATAATGTCATTAGAATATAAAAAATTGATTATTCATGAGCTTATATGATAATTCATAATAATTAATATGCATTTAATTTTTCATCCATCTTTTAGCGTCATGTCCCACATGTTGGAAAACATGATAAATAATCATATTATTTCATATAAAACACAAAATAATTATGGAAAGATGGTATCTTTTTATACCCAAATCCCATTATGAATAATATTTTACTCTACTCATAAATGTAATTTGGAATCATAATTCATTTTGGAAGTTTCACTTTTAAAATCACAAATATGTTATTGAATCATTTATCACTCCACCAATTTATTGCTTTCACGTTATCTAATCACAAAAATACTGATAAAACTTTATATTTACTACAACTTGGGAATAATGTTTCCTTAGAATAATCATGAAATAATTAAATAGTTTCATTTTTTCAATGGTTTCAACACCTAAATCATGAATTAATTATTTAATATGTTCCTCTACATATTATGAATATTTCCAAAAACCTTAGATATTGAATTTTATGTTCTTTTACCATCCTAGATACAACTTTTATAATTAAGGCTAAAACAATTACAAATGAGATGATCTTTGATTTATCTAGAGTTCAAAATTCTTATATTCATGCACTTTAGACATGGATAGAAATCAAATATATGTTTTGATGATTTCATTTATCAAATTCCAAGAATTCCACAGCTCCATTTTTAAATTCATTAGGGATTCTTCACAAATGTATTCAATTACAATCCATTCAAAACCTTATATCAAAATATAATTTGATAATATATTAAAACTTATATACATTTAAAAATTTATATTAAAGTATAAAAATTTTAAAAATTAGTATATTTAATAAAAATTATTGGTTATCAAATTTTATAAGTTAAATAATCTGACAGACCTATATTAATTATAATTCTAACAAAAATATTATAAATATTATCCAATCATATTAAACATGAGTTTATCTTAAAAAATAACAAACAATTATAGATAAATTACCTTCAAAACAATAATCATTGTTTATCAGCAAATGTAAAACAATACCATGGTCACTTATACAAAAACTATAAATCAATAATAACATAAAATAACTAACAAGATATTATCATAAAAATTAAACATAAAAAATTACTTAAAAAAATTATCCAAAAAATGAACTAGAATTCATATCAATTATACGATGAATTATGAAAAATATTATAGAAAAATTTATAGAATTATAAGATACATAATTATAATAATAATTATATATAAGATATTATTGGACATAAATACATTTAATAACTAAATAACAATTATACATAAATTATTTAGAAAATAAACATATAAAAAATGTACAAAGAATTCAAATTAATTATATATAAATTTTACAGTTGAAAATGAAAAAATAACTGCAATAGTAAATCTATAGAAAAAAATATCCTGAATAATCCAAATTTTAACATGAATAAAAAATTGTATCTTGAAAAATAAAAAATCTGTCATGAATAAAAATTTTACTGAAAAATGTATCCTAAAAGGAGTGAAAATATGAATTAATAATATATTATCATTACAAACAAATTTATTTAAATTATTTGTTACAATTAATAACATAAACATTTTGGAGTTGATTATAAAATGTATCTAAAGTCTGTGAATCTCAATAAAGGAATATGGAAATAGAGAGAACCCATCATGATTCATGAAAAATTATTGCAAAAACAAATTAAAATAGGATACCAAAACAAGCCTTAAATGGTATTTACAGATCGCCCATAAGAGTTCAATGATAAGAAATATATATAATGATAGATGATTTATGAAAAAGAACAGTAAAATGTGGGAAAAATGTGATTTCTACAGATAATCATTGTCGTTAAGGGTAGTCTAGGGTCATCAAGTTCATTCAGAGACGTCACAGTTCAAGAGAAATAGGGTTTGCAGTGAGATAAATTTCACTATTAATTATCCCAACACATTTAAAATTCATTACAACATCGGTTTATTATAACCGACATGTTAAATTATTTTAAAAATAATTTTGGAGTTAGTTTCCTTCAAAACAGTTGTATAATTATATTCATACTAACCTTAATCATTAGTTTTTTTGAAAACAGATGTCAAAGGTTATATAGAACCAGTTTTGGTGTCATTGTTTAGGAATACCAACAACAGAACTCCACTTTATTTTTAAAACATCGGTTTTTTATAAACTGATATAAAAATACTAATGTTAAAGCCTATATTTCTACTAGTGGGTATTAAAAGTAAAAATAGAATTAATAATAATGAAATAAAAATTAATACTTATATTATATTATTATAAAAATAATATACATTTGTCATTCAAGAGTTAGATAAAGTACAAAGATAGAATGTAATTATGGTATTAGATTTTCTTTTTAAATATTGTATAAAATGTCTAAAACTATTTTGACCACCATAACAATTATATTTTATATGTTTCAAGAATATATTTATTTATAAATAAAAGGACATTAAAGATTGATTTACTAAATTTTAATTTCCTTAATTTTTTTAAAATGGAACCTTTTAATGGGTTTCTGTTTGGATTATTTTCAACATTTTAAAAAACTGAAAAAATGTTTTATAACATATATTGCTTTACCAATTTTTTTCAATATCAAAACCATTATTCATTATCAAGATTTAACTACAAGATAATATTTTTAAATAATATGTTATTCCCACTCTTTTAGGTATTATTTATTATAATGATTTTTAACAGGAAGAGATATATCTATAGATTTTTATGTGAATATGTAATGTTATTTACTTATTGAGTTAAATGAGTTTTTCAACAGTATAATGATGAAATTGTTGAAGGTTGAAATTTTTTATTCATGATTTACTACATGATAGTTATTAATGATGTTGGGATCCGAAAAATAAATCCTATACGATCGGTGAAACTGATATTTCTTCTAATTCGCTGACCGCATTTACCTTGAGTCGGTGAATTATTACATTACATTGTCAATATCACATGAGATCATGTCCCAAAAAAACAAATTAGTTTAGTATACTTGGAAGTACTAGATTCATACATAAGTTTTACATTACATTATTAAATGAAACAAACCACCACATTGTGTCCACTATAGACACACTCATATCCCATAGCCTATCCATGCAGGTCAATCATAATATACTTCTTCACATTCTAGAAAAAATAAAACCTAAGAAATTGGTGAGTTCATATGCTCAATATGGAGAAAAATATTGCGAAATATATCATTAAAAAGAATAAACGTTAATGGAAGTTTATATGAATTAAACACAAGCCTTTTAAACACAAAAATTATCATAATAAGGAAATAATAAATCAAATATTTCCATTTACATATTTACATGGATATTCTTCTAGTTGAATAATCACATATAATATCAATAGCTATTTTCATAATGATAGATTGAATAATGTCGAACGTCATAACCACTTAGTCAAGGATTCATGTCGAGAATAAAAATAATTTTTTTTAAATACTCGTTCCGAGACACTAGTTTGTCCCATGAGACCTACAGATACATCGAGGGGATATAGAGGGCCTCTCCCATCACATACTAAATCCAATGCATTCCTCATATGAAAAATTCAAAACATAACATTCACATTCACAATAAAACTATAATATGAAATGTTAATTCTTTAATCATAAACCATGAATGGTTTAAAAATAGCACATCCATAGTCAAACATATCTAAAAACCATTTATATAATATGTAATATTTCATCATAACAAATCTACTTCAACAAGCTCAAAATATATCAAAGGATGTTGACATAGATGAAATCAAAACTATTTGGGAGAAATAACACTTTCTATTTTGAAATTAATTAAAATTAAAATAACTAAAAAGGAAAAAAAGTATTTTTAAAATATTCTTATAAGATTATAAGTGAAGATTATAAAGTGTTATCACCTCATAAAAAAGAATTACCAACAATATATGTTAAAAACATTGTTTTCATAATTTTTAGAAATTGTCATAATGTACCTTGATTGTAGAACTATTGAAATACTAGGTTAAATTTTTTTATAAAAATTAAAAAATGAAATTAAATGGAATTAAACCATAGTCTAGGATATACTAAAAATGTTTTTAAATACATTTTAAGAAACACAGATGTGGTTGATAAAAAAGTCCTAGTAGATACATATGTATAAACAACATCAGATAATAAAGAGATTGTAAAATTAACCCTTGCCTTTTTAATTTACCTAGTCGAGGGTACATTAAACTCATGTATAATGGTGAAATAATTTTTGTTAAATTATAAATGTACGACATACATAAATATTATATCATATATGATCTTTTAGTATTGTTATGTTAATGATATTTCAGTAGTATCATTGTTTTGGGTGATAACTGATTCATTTTCATTTATATGTATTGTTAACTAAATCATGTTTGTTATGGATTGGATGTATTTTATTCATATCCAGAATGATATTATTTTCTTAAAACAAAAATTTAATCATCATATAAAAATTATTCTTTAATGGTTACGATGGCGAATGAAATCTCATCGCGTCGTGGAGATGGTAATCGTACATACGCACGAGCGACTATATCATTCTATTAGTGGTAAAATTGAATGTAATTAGATGGTATGTTATATATAAATATTAATTACCATTTTATATTTAATATTTACATCAGTTATACTAATAATTATACCCATCCAGATAATGAAGTGTGGAATAACAAACTACAAAAATATGTAGAGATGGTAACCCGTACGTACGCACGTGTGTTGAAATTATCATTCATAGTATGGATAGAGTAATGAATATGGTTATACCATATTTATAATAACATCACAGTATGTAGATGGTACTTGATTTATTATTTTTGGTATGGAAACAACAAAGAAATAGGAAGTGGAAGATGAAAAGATCTTAAAACTGGTGATGAAATAGTTACCTCTTATTTAGGTGTTTCCCATTGATTTGAACAAAAGAGATCCATTGGATGGATTTTCTTATCAATTTAAGGCCTATATGAAAAATTGAGGGTATTTGGAAAGATATATGATTAGGTTTTCACTAAACCAAAAGGCATTGGACTGGTGAATTTGATAGTTGGTGAAAACCCTTTTATAAGAGAGGTGAAGGTCACATTAGGTAGTGCTGAAAATATTATTTTGTTACAAAATAATTTAAGTTTTTAAATTCTAAAAATGAATTTACTTCAAGGATATGGTGGGGTTGGGTCAATATCCTCTCATCCAATAGGATTTAGACAACTTTAGGTCACCATATTATCCTTATCTTTTTTTAACTATTAGTTAGATAGATTAACTTTTACCATGTCTTCTTGTTTTATTATAATAAATGGTTAATAATATTACTATAAAAAGCCAAGAGACACCCTAGTAGTTAAAAATTGACATATCTAACCTTATCTATGTCCTTTGGTGGAACTTTTAATTTTTTTAACATTATATCATTTAATAAAATATTATTTTTTAAAGAGTCATTTTTGTACATTTTGACCCTATTTAGTATTTTCTTTTAAAAGTCATAAACTATTCATCACTTTGAAAGAAAATTATTTATTCAACACTAACATGTCATATTAACCCATAAAATTCTTTGAATTTATAAAATATCTCAATTTTCATTTATTTTTATATTTATTATATCAAAAATTTTAATCTATCAGTAATAAAGTAATTACTGCTTCATCATTATTTTATAAATAAAGTAAATAATATAATGTATAAAAATTAAAAGTAAAATACAATGATGTAGGAAATTTTTTTATCATTCGTATGAATATTAGTAGTCAAATTTAACTAATGTATAAAAATATATAAAAAATGTTTTAGTTTTAAGAATTTGAATTTAACACTTCTATCTCTTCTTTAAATAAAATATAATCAATGTCGTAATATAATAAAAGTTGGTCAAAAAGGATCATATAGTTTTATTATGGATTATTTAGGTATAAATAAACTTATGCAATAGCATTAGGACATGTTTTAGGGTAATTATAATATTATTTTTATCAATAATTACCCTATTTACATTTAACGTGGTAATTATTTTGTGAATGTTACTATTCACAAAAAATTATTTTTTATCTTATTGAACTACATTTTACTTTCTTAAGTATTTTGTGTCTCTCAGATCTTTGAAATTGAATTCATTGATGTAGTAAAATTATGTTTTATTCAAATTTGAAAATTTTTCTAGAAGGTGGGTAAAAGACGGTAAAAGGATCAGTAAAATATTATATATCTAATCTTATTATAGAATGACTTGAATGATTTAAATTAGAATAAAATTGTTATTATTTATCTATTATTACTTTAAAATAAATTTTAATTAAAATTTATTATTTAAATAGAAAGTCGGTTTTAAATAGTAATGCAGTGTTATTTACTATTCATAAAAAATTTATAGTTTTCATAAAAATACCTAAAATTCACCTTATGCTAATTTTTATATTTCAAATCAAAAAATGAATTCAATTTTAAAAACTTTTTTTAAAAAATATCAAAAAGTGGGTATTAATATTCATAACAGCTCGTTTGATTAGTCATGGTGTGCCTAAACTAGAATTTGCATACAACGCAAACTATTGTATTATTCAAATAGAAACATACTATGGATGCTTGGGGTGCTACATTATCTCCTACAAATAATTTTTTCATTAAAATTTCTAGAATATTAATACAGAAAAAGATTTGGGTGATTCTTTACCATAAGTTCCCCCAGATCCCACATTGCCTCTTCCATTTTATAGTTTCGCCAAAGAACATTTACCAGTCAAGTCATCCGGTTTCTCATAACTTATTATCGGGTATCAAGAATTATGATATAATCCTCATAATAAGATAGATTGGGTTCCAGTTCTATTTTATCATTGGTGACTACAACCATTGATACGTGGAAGACATCATGAACTTTGGATAAACGTGGAGGCATTGCTAAATGATAAGATACAACTCCAATTCGATTTAGAATTTTGAAAGGTCTGATATAACAATGACTCAATTTACCTGTCTTATTGAATTTTACAACACCCTTTTATATAGATTCCATCAACAAAACAAGATCTCCAACTTGAAATTCCAAATCCTTCATTTGGTTATGATTATAGCTTTCTTTCTTACATTGAGCTGCATTGATGTGGCTGTGGATAATCCTCACATTTTCCATTGTTTCCTAAACATGTTCTAATCCTACATGATTTCTTTCACCAACCTAATCCCTACAGGTTTATCTGTGACATCTATTCTCGTATAACACTTCATATGCTGCCATTTTAATACTTTAATGTAAGCTACTGTTATAGGAAAATTCTACCATTGATAAATACTAATCAAATATATTTTGGACGTTAAGTGAGAAAGATATCAAAATTTCATCTAATGTGTGAATACTCAATTCTGATTGTCAATCAGTTTGAGAGTAGTTGGTAGTGCTAAAATGATGTTCACTATCCAGGGCTTTCTGAAGGCATTTCTAGAATCTTGGTGTAAAACAAGGATCCTTATCTGAAACAATCGATCAGGGTACACCATGAAGTCTTACAACTTATTTAATATATATTCGTTCTAAACATTCAAGTGGTAAGTCTTTTATTATAGAATGAAAATGTGATAACATGGAAAAATGATCAACCGTGACACATATTACATCATTTCTTCTATGAATCTTTGGTAGCCCAATGAAAAATTCCATCATAATATCATCACATTTTCACTCAAGTATGGTAAAAGGTTGCATGACTACTCCATGATGTTTTCTTATAGCCTTCACCTCTGTAAAACCCATACATCTTGACAAAAAATCTGCAATCTCACTCTTCAAGTTTTCGCAAAAATAATGTTTCTTCAAATAACTATAAATCATAATGCTACTAGGGTGTTTTGTGAAATTTGATCTCTGAGTATCATCCAACAATTAAATTTTTAGATCTGGTATATCGGGAACATAAACCCTCTTCCAAAATTTTAAAATTTCATCTTCATATATTAATCAAATCAATATCCAATTATTTATATCTTAAATTTTATTTTGAAACTATTAATCATCATTATGATATCTTTTTATCCTTTCTAGTGTAGATGGTTTGACAACCACGTGGAAAAGTATCGATGTTTTAACTTCCATGATTATTCCACCATCCATCTTTACTAGATCCTTGAATATAGGGTACCTTTTGACTCCCATATTCTGATAACTTCATTATCCTTTTTTCTCAATTCATCTTCCACCTTATTTTCCTCCCCCAAGTTGTAGTGTATAGTGTAATCAAAATCCATGACTATTACAAGAAATTGACTTTGCCTCATGTTTAGTTCTTTCTATTAGAAAATATTCATTATAATCTTTTGATCAGTATATATCTCAAATTTTAACCATAGTGATAGAGTCTCCATATTATCAATGAAATGATTATAGCTACGAACTCAAGATCCTAAGTGGGATTATTTTTTTCATTAATTTTTAACTGTTGTGATGCATAGGCTACAAGTCTATCATTCTTCATAAAGACACAACTAAGTCCTTTCTTTGAAACATCACTATAAATAACAATCCCATCATTCCCTGATGGTTGATTCAAGATAGGATAATTGACTAATATTCTATTGAATTCATCAATAAATTATTCACACACTTTTTTTTGATTAAAAATTTAACCACTTTACATGTGGTCTTGGTAAATGTGTTAGGAAATCGGGAAAAATTTTGGGATAAACTCCAATAGTAACCTTCTAAACCAATAAAAATGTGTAACTCATTTATAATCATTGGATATGTCCATTCGTTGATTTCCTTTGTCTTTGAAAGATCAACATTGATTCCATTGTTAGAAACAATAAGTAAAAGAAAATAAATCATTTGAATCATGAATTCACACTTGCTATATGTCCCATATAAATCATTTCGTCTAAGAGTCTTTAGAATAGTGCACATGTGATTTTCATAATCATTGTATCATAGGTATTATACAATGTTATCATAAAAAAATACATCTACAAAGTTGAAATGATATTCCTTGAAAAATATATTCATTAGATCCATGAAAACATAGTGTAAATTAGTCAGTCCAAAAGCCATTACAATAAACTCATAATTCTTGTACCTAGTTTGAAATGAAGTTTTTGAAATATCCTCCTTCTTCACACAAAAATGAGGATATCTAGATCAAAGATCAATCTGTCAAGAATTATTAGCTCCATGAAGTCGATAAAACAAATCATAAATGTAGGGGATACTTGGTCATTATTTATATATCCTTGATCTCTATATATTCAATGAACAACCTCATAGATACATCATTCTTCTTCAAAAATGAATAGGGGATCCCCATGGTGATAAACTAGGGTGAATAAATCCTTTATTTATCAACTCCTCTATTTTTTCCATAGTTCCACTAATTCTACAGTGGAAATTCTATAAGGGATCTTCGATATGGGCCTTGAACAAGGAATTAAATCAATGGAAAACTCAATTTCTCAATCTAGAGGATATCCAGGTAAATCCTCTAAAAAATACATCAATATATTCATAAAATATAGGTATATAATGAATTTGAACATTATTTTCCTCACACGTAGTTATTTAACTCCCTTACTCCCCAATAATTGAATTTAGTAGAGGTATTAGGGGAACTAAATGAGAATCAGATGGTGTTGTTTTTACTATAAAGATATGATATCCCTTATCATCATAAAAAAATGTAACCTCATTATTATTACAATAAATTTCCTCATAATTGTCAGAAAGAAATTCCATACTAATGGTTATATCAAATTCAATCATGGGTATGGAAATAAGATCAGTAGATAAATCATGTTTACCTGCCATAATGGTAACTGATTCACAAAACATTGTTACAATGATACTTCCCTTAATAGTTTTGACTGAAAACTCCCTTGTTAAATAAAATTATATATATATTATTTTCATGGTAAACCTGGATGATGTGAAATAATGACATGATCTATAATCAAATAAAAAATGTATAAATTTAAGGAAATGATTAAAGAACCTTCCACCATATCATTCATAGCTTCATTCTCCGGAGTAGTGATCATAAATTCTTCTCCATTATCCCTTCGCCAATTCTGAAGTATGCTTCCATGATGATTTGGATATTCATTTTAATAATTCCACATTTCAATATAATTATAGATTTAAAAATTTAAAACTTCTTTTTTCCCCATGCATTCATGATCTTGGTGGCATTTTTCTCCACACATGTAACAAACACCATTCCCATCAAGAAGTACTTGGGTGATTCTTCCCAAATTTACAACAGGAGGGAAAATTCATCTTTTCCCTTCTTCCCCTTATTTTTATTTCAGGAGTGTTCACCAAATCTATTCTTCTATTATTATTCATTAACATCATATGACTTAGACAATTCTCTTCTTGTCTTGATAGCACATGAGACTATATCTTCATATGAAGAGATAGATCGTGAGACTAATGCTCGATAGATAAATGGTTTTAACCCATCAATGAATCTATAATTATTACTCGTTGGATTATGTATATAATATTCATCATGACTTGCTAACCCTGTAATGTGAGCCTCATACCTTGTGACATTATGATCCTCATTTTTCCACAGAATCATAAATTGACTTCCCATTACCGCTTGATTTCCACGAGGGATATAAGTTTCTATTAAAATCCCTTTAAACTCCCTTTCTTCGATATTTGGTACTAATTCATCCTCTTTTGAGTATTTAATTAATTACCACCATTGATCTGCATATACTGTGAGTCGATAAACTTTCATAACATCTTTTTCCCTTTCATTACCCCCCAAAAATTGAAATTAATTTTCAATGGATCTTATCCATTTCCCACTACAAATATATTTTTTCTCCCATTTATTGATGATGGTTGTTACATCATTAAGTGGTCTAACATTGATATTTGACGTTGTGTATTACAGTGCTCTATATGAGTAATGTTATTATTCATAACTAGAGTTAGTTGTACCAGTATAGTTATAATATGTTCTGCACCAGTTGCATCACCAGCTCCACTATAATTATCTTTAGTTGGAGGTAAATTCGTACATGGATTATGTGTATTGATACAGTTTCCATTCATTCCACTAGGATCCATTTATAAACTATTTATTACACTATATTAGTTTATAATTCACAATGCATAGTTTCAAACTTGTAAAATACCATACATAAATTAAACTATATATGCATATAATACAAAATCAAAAAATAATGTTTTCTTTGAGGATTTATTTAATCCTAAATCTTCATAATGTCTTGTAAAAAAAATTTGAATTATCGTAAAGAATATCCCCCAAGAGTGTCTTAATTGAGAGTCTAGCAATGCCTGTTGTCGTGTACCAGTTCTTGTTCGAGTCTAGCATAAAGTGGTGATTTCTAGTTTTACCACTAGATACATCTATGCAAAAGACGCCTCTACCACCATGTATCCAGGTAGGGATTTATTGCTTCGGAAATTCACAAAATCTCTACCTTACCAATTTTCTTGGATGTTATTCTATACTAATCCTCTATGTTAATCTTAGGGTAATGTTCCCTAATACGAGTTTTTATAAATCTAGTTTTCATAGATTGTAGAAATCATTATCTGATAATAATTATGACACCCAGACCCATGTTACCCAGATTCAGTGCATTATTACATAACAATGGAATGATCATAATAGATCAAGTCCCGAAAGACCGATTAGTTTGGTCACCTTGGAAGTACTAGATGAATACCTATGTTTTAAATTACATTATGAAATGGAAAACAACAACATTGTTTCACAATTTAAGACACTGATATCTCATAGACTATAACTATAGGTCAATCATAATATTCTTCTTCACATCTTAGAATAAAACAATCATAAGAAAGGGGTGCGCACATATGCTCAGTAAGGATAACAATATAGTGGAAACTATCATAAATAACTATAAAAAATTAAGGCAATGTATAAGACTAAAAAAATCCATTTAAATTTAAACATCAGCATAATATGGAAAATAAAAATCATATAATTGCATTTACTTATTTACATGGTTATTCTACTAGTCAAATAATCACATGTAATATTAGTTGCTAATTTCGAAATGATGGAATGCATAATGCCTAAAATCATAACCACTTAGTCAAGGCCTTGTGCCAGGACTTGAAATAATATTTTTTCAAGGAATTGTTCCAATACACTATTTTGTCTAATTAGACCAACTGATGCATCAAGGGGAAATAGAGACCCTTTTATGTCAATTACTATGTCCAATACATTAATCATTTGGTAAGGTCGAATCATAACATAAACATTAAAAATAAAAATAACAAATGAAATTTTAATACTTTAACCACAAACCATGAATGGTATAAAAATAACACATCCACAATCAAACATATCACAAAACCTAAAATAAAATATGGAAGATTTTATCATAATAAATCATCTTCAAATAATAATAAAATATTTCAACGAATGTTGAAATAGATGAAATTAAAACAATTTGAGAGAAATATCTCTTTCTATTTTGAAATAATTTAAAAGGCATGTGAAAATAAAAGATACAAATTATATTTATAAAATTATTATAATCGTGTAAGGTGTGATTTGAAGGTTTTATAACGGGGGAAGATAATTGTACCTCTCGTATAAGTTAAAAAAATGTTCATTCCATAATTTCTCGAAAAGGTAATAAAGTACCTTGTGTGGAAAATAATGGAAATATTACTTTCAATTTTTTTTAAAAAAAAGCAATGAAAGGTTATAAATTAATTTTACCCATAGTATAAAAAATAGTAAAAAAATTTGAAATACATTTTACAAAACATAGATGTGAATGATAATGAAGTCACAGTCGAGACTTACGTATAAACAACCTCGGATAATAAAGAGATTGTAAAATTAACCATTAACTTGTAATTTTCCATAGTAAAGGGTAAGTTAACCTTCTTTATAATGGTGAAATAATTTTAATTTAATTAAACATTAACCAAATACATAAATATAATATCATATATGATCTTCTAACATTTTTGTTGTAATGATATTTCAGTAGTATCCTGGTTTTTGTTGTTAAATACTTCATTTTATTTTATATGTTTTGTTACATAAGTCATGTTTGTTATGGATAGAATGTATTTGAATCATATCCAGAATGATAGAAAGATAATAAGGATTATTTTTAATCAGTAAATGAAAATTATTCTTGAATGGTTATGATGGGGAACGAAATCTCTTCGCATCATGGTGTTGGTAAGCCACACATATGCACGAGCGAAAATATCATTCTAATAGTAGTGAAATCTTATATAATTGGATGGTATGTTATATATACAAAATCATTATCATGTTATATTATTTTTTTACTAGATTTATACTCATTATAATAATCATCCGAATAATGAAGTTTTGAATAACAAACCACAACACGACGTAGAGATGGTAAGCCGTACGTACACACGTGTGGTGACTTTATCATTTATAGGATGTATAGAATAACGAATAGAGATGTACCATTTTTATAATACCATAATTTTATATAGAAGTTATTTGATTTATTATTTTGGTCTGGAAAAAACAATTAAATAGGAAGATAATTCATACATACACATGAGTGATGAATTCACTTTTGATAGAAATTTAAGATTGTATATATTATATTAAAATTTTACGAGTATATTTATGTAATATATAAAGTATTTATTTGCTTATTAAAAACCTCCATATTAAATTGGTAATGGAAAATGAATTACACAACTATGTAGAGAGGATAAGTCATACATACACATGAGTGATAAATTCACTTTTGATAGAAAAGAAGTGATTGAAAATGGTTGGACCATATTCATAGTAATATATCAATATATTTATAAACAATTATTTATTATTTTATATTGCTAAAAATATATTACGATGAATTAGAATAAGAAATAAACATAAAATATTCAATATAGATGATTAGCTCTTCTTCATAAGACTTCAATTAGATGCTTTCATGAGGACCCCTAGAATAGTCTATTAAAAATAAAATAACTTATAAATTTTGGATTGGGATTTTTATAAGATATTTTTTTATTTTTTTATTGAACTATATGGCTCTAAGTGTTTTAAATAAAAGAGATAAGTCATGTTTGTTTATAGGTGAGGGGATATACACATTTATAATTTTCCAAAATATTTGAATACATAAAGGGACATTTAGAGAAAAGTGGTACAAAAATTAAATTTCTTTAAGTATAATGATAATTTGTTTCTAATATAATAATAAATCCAAATTTATAAATTATGTGTTATATCATTATAAACATTATATTTCTTTTCAATCCCTTAAGTATTTTTAGCTTAGCTGTACTAATAACTATTTCAATATTAAATTGTTATAATTATACTTAAAAGGATAAAATTTTCTCGGAAATCCCAAAGGGAAGAAATTTAAGATGATATAATATTACTATTTTCCAATTATAATATATTTATGATTCAAAAAATATAAAATATTATTATCATAAAATATCATTAATATCATATTTGATACTATTCATTTAATTTGATAGTAAAGACATCAAGAAAACTATTAAATTTGGATATTAAAACTTTAAACACCCCAAAAATGTTATATTTATTTTTAAACACATGGGTTACAATAACTAACAGTAGAAATATATTACTATTATAAAATATCCATATATAACTAAAAATGATTTATTTTTATCTCTATTAAGAAAATATTATAATTATTAAAACCAGCAAGTGACATTTTTTTCTTCATCTTTTACTTAAATATTATAATAGTGAAAATAACAAAAGGGTGACAAAATTCCATATTTTTTAAGTTTGAATTATTGTGGATGAAATAAACTACTCCAATGACATATAAAAATGAATTAATTTGAAGCCTTATCACATTAGTTATATCATTTATTTACACATGTACTGTTTACTATGGTGATAAATTTTAGTATTTTTAAAATTCATAATGTCTAAAAAAATGTAACTATTTAAAAAATATTAATTTTAAGAATATAAATATTTAATCCATTTTATTAAAATATTTCAATATTATTTAATTGAAATAATTCTAAAATAAACCCACAAAATGTCCTAAAAAACTGTTATCCGGAAAATTGTATTTTTAATCCTAACAATTGACTTATAGTAAAATTATGTTAAATACGGATTGAATAAAATTAGTTAAATTATTGGAATAAAATTTGATATTATATAATGATAGTTCAAAATATAATATATAATTTCAATTTTAATATAGGTGATTTCTAGAAAAGGAATGACATTTTTACCGATTTTTTCAGTATTCAGTAAAAAATATATATCCTTCTATTAAATTACCAAAAAATTATACATGAGATAATAAAGAAATTATGATTTCAAGAATTATAAATCTATATCTTAAAAATATATAAATAGGTTCATGTGGTTCTTTTTATGGAAAACACCTTTATATTATAAAACATTTCAGTACATTTTACAAACTGAGAATCTCTAAATATTAGTGTCGTGGAAACAAGGTACATAATAAATGAAAAAATATATCATTATTGTAATACACGAGAAATTATTAATAATTTTTTCATCATAAAAAAATTTACACAACTCATAACCTAGGGACACAAAAGAATGTTTTAGAAGAATTCCTAGTAATGAAAAAACAAGACAAACTATTTACCAAACAACATGAGTGACATCTATATGAATTTATGGAATATCATAATAAAATGATATAGAGAAATGTAATAATAATAATAATAATAATAAGTTTAATATAACATTATAATATGTAAATAACATTTAATTTATACATTCATAATCATATCACCATGTTCTATCCCCATAGGGTCACAGACATTACCATGGTTATTCACCAAGGTATCATAAAACATGTCATCTCTATCAATTAATTTATTTAATTACTGAATTGGAGAAACATCAGGGAACACCATTAATATATATTTATATTCATATGATTTAAATAGATCATAATTATAAAATTAATAAATAACCCATAGACAATAAATGAAATTATTTTCATATCAAAATCACGGTATTTTAAAAGGCAGCTAATACAAATTCATTTTTCAATTAAATCCAATGAAGAATCAAGATTTGTATCATGTATTCTAATAACAGAATTAAAATATATAATTTTTAAACACAATTTAACACCCCTACATATGATATATGATTGTTCATTCACAAAATTAAATCAAATAATTTCTTTATAAAAAAAGAGAAATTTGGAGACAAAAACCCAGTAGCATAATCAGTATGAAACACAGATTTTAAAAACATTAAATAGATTGGGTATAGATTTTAAAATTTCATAAAATACTCATAATACATTATATTTTCAGAATATCATATAAATAAGAACATTATATGTAAATCTAAAAAGAATACCACATAAAAAACATGAAAGGAAAATAGACGATTGAAATGTACTTACCATGAATAGTAACTTCTAGAACTGTAGGATAGGGACCTTAAGGGTATAAGGACTAATTTAGAGGACTCATTGTGATTTAATTATATTGGAAATATTATGGTAATTACTTTTTAATGAATTAAAATTAATTAATGGATTGGTATTTATAGTAAAAGAGAGACATTTTTTATTAATTTTTGTGCACACCTCATCAGTGGTATTTGCAGAACCATGGGCTTAGCCATGGTATTTTCCTATGGATTTGGCCACTCCATAGACATCATATAATATTTCAATCCACATGATTATAATAGAATTTTAAATTACATATTACATCCTAATGATGTCATAAAACACATCGAAAACTCAAATAATTAATTCTTTCTATTCACCGAAAAACCAAACAATTTATAAAAAAATCATAGATTTACCCTAATATAATTTTTTTTTGAATTCATAAAATAAATCCATTTAAGAAAATTATTTTCTATATATGATAAATATAATTTTAATGTAAAACCCTTAAATACTTGAATAATTTTTAATACATAACTTATAATTTCTAAAACATCTATTTACCTACACTATTATATCACATTACCATTCAAGATGCCTAAATTACATTTATACTTCTTTATGTGAGGATAATATTACATTGGAAATATTAAAATTCATAAGGATAATATTACTATTTATAAATTACTATTCACCAAAAAAAATTTGATCTTATCAGACACTTAATTTCATACTGGTCCCAATCACGTGTGTCTGTTTTTTGGAATATCATTTCATTGTATCAATTATTATAAAATTATTTTAAAATAATTATTTTCAACATTAATAAAAAATATGAAACATTTTGTAAAATAATAAAAATTAATGGTAGATTAATTTTGAAATTTAAAATAAAAAAATGATTAATATTTTACCATAATAAGAAATTATAATTTTATTTATAAAAATGAATTACACAAAGTAAATATGTACTCATTACATAACCCCCTATAACACCTACATAGGAACAATGGTTATGTTTTGAAATTGTGGTAGAGTCTTGGGGCAGCTTGGATAACATTTCATGAGTGGCGATTTCATTCAACTTCAACATCTTCCAAATGTGATTTTGTTCAAGCTAAACATATCGAATCTGGGCTTGGGCTTTGTCCAGAGAAAAGCCCAGTAATGCCACCTCCTTCCCAAGATCTAAAAAATGGGCTTTTATGGATGTATTATACTTGTATAGTCCATCAACTCTTCTTTCTACATTAATTAGTCATTTCCATTTCTATTTATAAATAATAATTATAGCATTAAAAATTATTATTTTTTCCAACTATCATATTTAACAACTGAAAAAATATGGTAAAAATAAATGGTAACATTTAATATATATTTATATATATATTTATTGGTTATGAAAATGTAAACCATACATTTTCATGAAACAAAATATTATTCAAAAGTTCAGGTTGTTACATTCTTTACCCCTTATGAAATTTCACCCCAAAAATTTCAACTCGTACTCTCAAAAGAGAAAAGGTGTGAGTTATTATTCCTCATAATCTCTTATGGTTCCCACATGGATTCTCCATATTTTTTGTTCCTCCATAACAATTTAACCATTTGGGTGGTCATATTTTATAGAACCATGTCTCTATGATCAAATATATCTACCAATTTCTCCTCATAATATGGTTTATGTTCTAGGTGTACCACATCTGTATTTAGTACATGTGAATTGTTAGGTATGTACTTTCTTAAGAGGAATATGTAAAATACATCCTGTACATGTTCTATTTTTAGAGTAAGTTCAATCTAATAGTCCACTACTCATACACGATCATGGATTTAATAAGGGTCAATGTACCTAGGGATGAGCTTCCCTTTCATACCAAACTTCTTGACCCTCTTGGATGGAGAAAATTTTTAAAGAAGACATTTTCAACAATATCAAACTTCATATCCCATTGATGGTTTTCTGGATAGATCTTCTGCCAATTTTGAGCAGCCTTAATGTGTTATTTGATTGTATAGACTATTTCCTTTTCTCTTGCACATGATTAGGCCCAAAAAGCTTTCTCTAACCAACATCATCACAACAAGTAATATTTTTTAAATCTCTTCCCATATAGATATTTTTTGGGTATTATTTTAATTAGTGAGTGGGAGATTTCATTGTATTAGAACACAAATAATAGAATATTTTGATCCCATCCACCTTTAAATTCCATTTAGCATTTTATCAGCATATCACCAAGTGTCTGAATAATAATTTTTGATTGGCCATCAGTTTATAAGAGGTATGCCATACTAAGATTAAATTCGGTATACATAGCATGTTACATTCTTCCACTGTTTTTTTGTAAACCTTGGTTCAAAATTAGTTACGATAGAAACTTCAACTCCATGCACTCTTACCACATCCTTCATGTAAATCACAAAAAGTTTATCAAGATAGAAATATTACAATGTTGAGATAAAATTGGTAGTCTTAGTGAGGTGTTTCACTATAACCCATATCACATTCATGCATTTTGATATTCTAGGGAGACCAGTGACTAATTCCATAGTAATGTCATCCCAATTCCATGTAGGTGTATATAGTGGTTATAATAAACTTTTAGGAAGTTATCACTTTCGCTACACTTGAGGACATACTAGACACCATGAAGTGTAGTCAACAATCTTCATTTTCATATTATCCCTCTAATAAAGATCCTGAATGTCCCTAAAAAATTTCATGCTTTTGGGATATATAGATAATTTACATATATGAGATTTATCTATCAGATCCTTCATTATATCTAGAATAGATGGAACACATGGTCTTGTATGAAATTTCAGTACACCTTATTTATCAATATTGAACTCGGGAAACATCCCATCCTTCATAGCCTCAAAATTATTCAATAATAAAGGATCTTATTTTTTATATTTTTTGATATTCTATAGTAATGAATGTTGAGAAATAATTTGGGATAGGGTTTATGATTTACCATATTTTACAATTCCGATGTATAGATTTACTATGTATTTGGTCAAGGTATGACCTTTAATCCTCATAATTACCATAACACTAGGTTCTATCCTAATTAATGAATTAGGAACTTTGTTTCCTCTTTTAGTGTGATAATGAATTTAAAAACCATAGTCTTTAAGAATTTATAACCATCTCTAATGTGTCATGATCAATTCATTTTGTGCAAAAATATAATTCAACATTTGGTGGACTATGTATATATCATATAAATCCTCATACGGATAGTACCTCTATGTTATGGGATTAATAAAAACCATACCCAACTAATGATAATTCGTAGGATAGTTCTTATCATGAGGCATCAATTATCAATATGAATAATCAATTATCTTTTTATTTGTCATGTCGACACAACCAAGTACATTCGGAGATGCATCACTAAAAATATCGAACCATTCTCCAATATAGGTAAGAGATAACAGGGATTTTGTAACCAATCTCTTTTTCATATCAGGGAAACATTGCTCATAATCCTTTTTCTAGATTAACTTGAACCTTTTCTTATAAACGTTGTTAATTGATTATAAAGTCATATAATGTTTTACACAAACCTCCTATAATAAGCTTTAAAAAAAAGGGAACTATGAATCTTAGTTACTAATGTTTGATGATGCCACTCTACTAACAACTTTTTCATTGCAGGGTCAACTGATATTCATCCATTGGTTACAATGTTCCCCAAAAACGAAACTTTTTGTTACCAAAATTCACACTTTCTAAACCTTTAAATAATCTTTTCCTTATGATGAATTATAAAAATAACCCTTGTATGATCCTCGTTATCCTCGAAACTTTTATTATATATGATGATATAACAAATAAAAACTATCAAAAAATTATCAAGGTAGTCCTTAAAGTCTCTATTCATCATGTCCAAAAAATCTTCTGGTTCATTAGTCATTTCAAAGTGCATAACCAAAACCTAATAATTAATATGTATTTATTAGAAGGAAGTTTTTGGAATATATTCATTCATCACCTAAAATTTATGACAACTAGATCAAAGTGCAATCCTGGATAAGAATTGAGCCCCATGAATTTGGTCAAATAAGTCATCAATTCATAGAAGTGGGTATTTTTCTTTCACTATGATCACATTTAGTTCTCTATAATAAATTCATAGCATCATTGATCTTTCATTCTCCATCACAAAGTGAATAGTTTCTCCCCATGGAGAGACCCTAGGTTAGTTAAACCCCATCTCTAAAAGTTCATGGATTTGTTTCCATAATTCATTCTTCTACACATTTTCCTTCCTATAAAGCGTCTTTGATATTGAATGACATCTTGATATGAGTTCAATGGAGAACTATACCTCTCTTTCTAGGGGAGGTCTGAGGAACTCCTCATGAAATACATAAATGTATTTCTGAACATTGGAGATATTTTATATACTTATATGATCATTTAATTATTTATCCTCACCGATCGACTCTATAAAAATGGCTATAGGAGGTTCTTTTGGACAATGCTCTGACTGAGAAATCTCTCCTTTGATGAGAAATGTTGGTTTCCCATTTCTAACTACTGAGGTTTCCTAACCTCTTCATTTGGTCTTAGAAATATACTTTTAGATATAGTCCATCCCATGTATAATGTCGAATTCCATTATGGTAATGAATACTAAATTTTTAAAAAGATTGTTCTCAATAAATTAAATAATAGTGTTTCTAAACACTGATGACGATAGGATAGTCACACTATGAGTTTTCACTAATAACTATACTTTTAGAAGCTCAGGGATTGATTTTACATTCCTTGAAAACATGGAGTAAATAATGGAATGTGTATAATTAAAATCTACCATTTCAAGTTCTATATTTGAAAGAAAAACAATAGTACCAACCACTATATCATTTGGAGCATTAAAATCAGTTTTCGTGAAAGTAGAAGCACAACCTCACTCTCATAGACATTTTTAAGGTTGATGGTGATTCTCCTCCACTACCCTCTGATTTTCACAATGATTGGAAAGGTTCCCAAGATGTCCACACATGAATAAATTTACATAATGTAGGGTTTACACCATCATAGATATTCTTTTAGTGATGGTAATTAAAGGCTTCTCCTCACTAAAACAATTTGATGCAATATAGACATCTAATCCACACCTGAAACATTTCTGTATCCCATTCAGTTAGTTCCCCAAATTCCTTTTCCCACATTTATTACACATGGAATGTTACACTTAATTTCCTCCTCTTCCTAGATCAAATATCATCCCAAATATTGGATTTATTGATATCATATTTTTATAGGATTTTTGAGAAAACTAAATCTCACCAAACATAATTTCGACTTTCATATCACTCAGAACAATTTCACAATAGATATCATAGTATTGTTCAGAACAATTATTTTATAGATGAGTTATTATTCCACCAAATAATATATCATACTTTCTATTTGGATCGACGAAAAATCATGAGATGTAATGGAAATGTATTGTGAAGTTCATCGCATTGCTTCTAATAGATTACTTATCCTTTTTCTTTTGGTCAAGAAATTCATTCTCTGTTTTCATTCAATCAACTTCTCCGTTTGTGCAGTAAACGGTTAGGGTGGACATACCTTGTTTTGAAAAGTGGTGTTAAGAAAATAATTTTTTGATAGAACTGATCCACTCTTCATTAATCAATGAGTTGGTAGATCCACTAAAAATTGGTGTTCATTGATGAATAATGAACTCAACATAATGTAGTTCCCTTCATAGTGAAATTAGTCTCTTGGATTGATTCATGTAATTTCACATAACTTGAGTCAATTGTTTCATTATTCTCATGAAGGATTCTATTTTGGATTTCATTAATGGGCTGTCAGCATATTGTCTATTGTAGACACCATTTGTTGGATTACTCCTATTTGTTGACATTTTTGAAATGATAAACCCTTTGTGAGAAACTTATTTTATTTAGAAATAATTTATCTAGATATTATTACTATGTCATAATACTTCTTTCTTAAACATCAATTTCATTTCTCTATATATCCTTCATAAGGATTTATAAAAGCTTTTGATTAACCAAACTTATCCCTTATGATTGTCAAACTAAGAGTGTATATTATCCCATTTTCATGAACTATTTATCTTTCAAGTCTTTCTCAAATTGGTATTTTTAGGTTTTATCCCTAGATACTTCTACACCAGATCCACATCCACATATCTTTATCCATACATGGATTTAATTGTTCTGAAACAACTTACATTATATTTCACCAAAATACTAGGAATTTTTCATATATATAAAAAAATTTATTGGTTTATTCTTAAGGTTTTCATATCCTAAATTTCAAAAATAACTGAACAATACTTTGATACAATCTATGATATCCTGCATTTTTATTACATAACTTTTCATTACATTTTACAAACCGAAGATATTTAAAGTTTAGTGTCTTGGATATAAGGTACATAAAACAAGAAAACATATAACATTATTTATAATAAACATGAATGGATTATTCATTTGTTCCTAATGTATACAATTAATCCATCTGATAACTTGGGGACATACATCAGATGAAAGGTTGAGTATAAGGCCCAGTAAGGAAAAAACAAGAGAAATAGTTTAAAAGTGAACTTCAGTGAGATGTATAAGAACATGAGAAATATCATAAAAATGATAAAAAGGAATATAGTAATAATAATATTAATATGAATAATATCATTAATATAAAGCTACATTTTTTAATTTATACATTCGAAAGAATATCACAAAGGTCCGTCCCCAATGTGTTATAAAAATTTCAAAGGTTATTCAACAACGAATTGTAAAACTTGTCATCTCTAGAGATTAATTTTATTACCCATTGAATTAGACCACTATCAGTGTGCACCCATAATTTATATTTATTTTCATTTTATCCACATAGCTCGAAATAAAAAATTTCATAAATAACCCATATATTATAAATGAAATGGGTTTCATATAAAAACCACAACCACTTAAAAATTTGTTAAAATCAAGATCTTTTTTCATTTTAATCCCACGAAAAAAGGAATGTGTGTTTTTGGTATGTTAATAACTGAATTAAAATATATAATTTACATAACTATTTGAACACCACATGAGAATATAGTGTTTTGGATTTTAATAATATTAAATAAAAAAATTTCCTGATAAAAAGAGATAAATTTTGAGACAAAAATCTAGCAGCATAATGAGTATGAAACATGGATATTTAAAACAATAAGAAGAGAGTATAAAGGGTTAAACTATTCCTAAAATCCTCATAAGACATTATAGGTATAGAACATAATGTTAATAGGAACATGGTGTGAAATTTTGAAATACATACCACAGAAAATATAACATGAAAGGAAAAAGGAAGTTGAAAATTACCTTACCTTATGGAGTAACATATAAAAATCTAGGATTAAGAAATTGGGGGCTTGATGTCACCATCAAAGTAATAATTTTGAGGTAATTCTATCATAAATTCCTGGGGAATTATTTTGGAATGAAATAGAAAGAGTAAATGGCATGGTATTTGTTGTAAAATAGATGGAGTTATTATTAGTAAATTTTATGGACACCTCATTAGCGGTATTCAAAAAACCATGGGATTTCCCATAGTATTTTCCCATGGTTTGGCCACAGGGGAAAAATAGATAATATTTTAATCCATGTGAGTCTGCCATCATTTTAAATTAAATATTACATCATCATGATGTCATAAGACACAATAAAGAATCAAAAACCATATTTTTAGTATTCACCAAAGAACAAAAGTTTTTATTAAAATCTCATAAATTCCCCTAACCTAGTCTCTATGATATTAATTCAAAAATGAATATCATTTTATGAAAATAATTTTCTAAATTTGAGAAATTAAATTTTTAAGTAAAATAACTATTTACTCAAAAAAACTAATAATTAACTTATAATTTCAAAAACAACTATTTACATATTCTATCATATCACATTACCATTCAAGATGCATAAATTATATTTATACTTCATTAGGTTAGGTTACGATTCCATTGGTCGTATTAATATTCATAAGGGTAATATTATTATATATAAGTTATTATTCACCAAAAATTATATGGATCATATCAGTCTCTAAATTTATTACTGATTACAATAGTGTGTGTCTATTTTTTGAAACACATTTAACAGTATAAATTATTTAAAAATTATTTTAAAATACATTTTTTTCAATATTCTTCAATAATATAAATCCTCTTATAAAATATTTAATATCCATCGTAGATTTATTTTAACATTTGAAGTCCAAAAATAATCGCCATTTCACCATAAGAAAAAATCAAAATTATATATATATAAATAGATTACACAAAGTAAATATGGTCTAATTAAATAAACACTTATAACAACTACATTGGACCTTATAGTAAGGTGTTTAATGGAGATAAAATCTTGGGGTGGTTCAGGTAACATTGTATGAGTGGTGATTTCTACCATATTGAACATCTCCCAAAGATAATTTATTTCAAGCATAACATATTGAAGTTAGGCATGGTCTTGGTCCAAAGTAAGGCCTGCGGATGCTATCTATTTCCCATGTTCTAAAAAATGGGCTTTGTATGGTACGATTCTACTTGTAGAGTCCATCAACTCTTCTTTCTACATTAATTATCCATTATCATTTCTATTTATAAACATAAATTAAAACATAAAAAATTATTATTATTTACAATGGTAATATTATCAAATAGTCGTATAACTGTAAAAACTCTATGGTTAAATTTTAATTATAATTATATAGTTTTATTGTTTATTACATAGTAAACCATAAATTTTTAGGATACAAACCATTATTCAAACATTTAGGTTGTTATAGTTTTGAACATAGTGTTTCATGTTTAGTAAGCTATCAACGAAATTCAATTTATTTAAAGTAAAATCTAATAACATAGGCTATTTCATTCTTCCACTTATAATTACATCAACCTAAAACTTCCATCACCATTAGAGAAAAAATTGAGTATAATTATTCCTCATCACATTGTTATGTTCCCATGTTTCTTCCTCACTTACATGATTTTCTATAAAACATTCACTAAATTAGTATTATTTTTTTTCTAGAACATTCTATCTATGATCCATAACAACTAAAAGTTATTTCAGATAATAAATATAATGATCTAGGGGAATAACCTCCATGTTATGTAAATTTGAATGATTAGATATGTACTTCCCTATGAGAGATACCTGGAATACATTGTGAACTTCACAAAGATTCATTTTATGTTACAAGTCAAAAGATAACATCTAAATATAATAAAAAATTTCAAATGGACCAATATATCCTGGGATCAAATTTACATTATTTATTAATATCATAAACATCTTAAAATGATATATTTATAGGAATACAATTTCACCAAAATCAATCTATAGATCTCTCTGATGAATTTCATCATAAATATTTTGTTAGTTATGATCTACCTTATTGTGTCATTTAATAGATACAAACATTCAATTTGTTTCCTAATATATATTAGGTTTTGGTTCCTTTATTTTTTCAAATCCATAACAAAATATTAGATTTATTAACATAACTCTATATATGGATTCGTAGGGATTCCTTTTAATTCTTGAGTGATTTCTTTTGTCGTAATAAAATTCTACCAAAAGAAGGGTTTGATACCAACCAACATTGAAATACATAGATAAATATATAAAAAAATATAATAGATTTTTAATGGTCCAATCAGCCTAAAAATAAATAAATTTATATATATATATATATGATAATTAGTACAAAAACTAAACTCTTTATCCAGATCTTGCTAAATAATTCTCAAGAACATCGAGGGAAACATTGGTTCTAGATCAGATATAATAGAGAGTGGTAGTAGATTCATTCTAGTAGTTTCCCTAATGTATAACCGATTAAGGTTATCATGAGGAAAATATTCTCTAATAGTGATAAAATTCATTAATATCATAAGGAAATACATACAAAACAAAATTGTTTAAATTTATTTAGATGTTTTGGTATTTCCGATGAAAATTTCCATTGTAATGTTTTCCCATTTCCGTTATGGATTAGCTAATGGACTTAGTATCCCCTTAGAATTATATCTCTTAAAGTTACCTTAATGACATATAAGGATTTGAGATATTTACATGGAAATATAAATTTTCATGAAATCCAACATGATTTTTTTAGATATCTACACATCTATGTAATCCAATGATGAATAGTGAATGATGAACTTTGATCTTTATTGAATAGATCATTATTCAACTATTGTATTTATGGGACACATGATTGGTTAATGAACCTAATCATTCCATAATGATCATTTTTGAACTCATGGGCATAACATACCTTCTATAATTCCATATTTTATTTCTTTTCCTTCTTAATCCTTTCATGTATAGAAGGTTAGACTTTCATCTAAGAAAAATAATATATGTCACATTTTATTAATATTTCATGATCCAACTTGTAGGAATCCATTAATATTATATCTCTTTAATAACATATCATGGAAAAAAAAGAATAGCCTCTTCAACTCAAAGCATAAGTCCCCTTATTCGCCTTGATAGGGAGGAATTGAATTGAATAGTCATAATCATTGTTTAAATCCAATTACCTTCTCGGGAATATATTTAATTATTTCTATGTAAACATATACATGAATTTTTTTAGTAAATATATATATAACACATTTAAACATATAGATAATTATTCTATATCATCAATGAAAAAATTAACACTTCATACTCCAAATCATGATTCATGTAGTTTTTCATGTTAATTTCCAATTAGGGGGAGAAATAAGCTATCACTATATAATCATTCATGAAGATGCATCCCAATCCCTTCTTTGATGCATCACTATATATAACAAACCTTACTCTACTATTGGGTAGTGTAATAATAAACATTATATACAAAATTATATTTAGTTCATCTAAATTATAATCAAATTCAATTATCAATAAGAACTTAACCCCCTTCCGAGTCAACTTGGTGAGTTCATTAGATAGTTGTGAGAAATATCACAAAAAAATGTCGATAGTGTCCAACAATCCCAAGAAAACAATAGATCTTATTAATTGTACTTAATATATACCATTGTTAAATAACATAAATCATTGAAGGATCATCCAATATACCCACTCCTAATATCATATTATCTATGAATAAATCTATATAATCCATAATTTACACTTTGGAAATTTAGAAACTAATTTTTTCTTCCTTAGGGGCTTCAGTGCAATTCTAAAATATTCATCATGATCTTATTAATATTTTAATACATAATATCATCATACATAAATAATACCACAAACTGATTAATTTAATTATTTTTTACTATATTAATTAAACCCATGATGTTATAAGGATCATTGGTAATTCCAAATAGAATTACTATAAATTAATAATTACCAGACTTCATGAAGAAGGTTATCTTAAGTATATCCACTAACTTGATCCATAGATGATAATATATATATATATAATATCATTCATGAAAAAATATTGATCTCTTTATAATTGATTAAATATATCAATTAGGAATAATAGTGGATACATGTTCGTAATAATTTGTTGTTATGTTCTTGATAATCAATTAAAATACATAGTGTAACATCATATTACATAAAAAAAGAAATCGTTGACCACATGGTGAAGAGTAAGGCTCAATGAATCCATTATCAAGTTCTATTATAGTATCTTCAATGATTTAGTAATCTCAATTAGATACATTTTATATAGAATCATTGAAATAATCATAACAGCAGTTATGATTTCTACTGAAAACTCAACTAAATAATCCATAGGATGAAAAGAAAACTGTTTTTGAAATAAATCTACAAAATCAACTACAGTTTGTATAAATTAAATATTTATTTTATCCCTAACCATATGAGATAAATATCAATCTTGAATAGGTAGTAAAACATACATGATGGAACTAATTTCTATTGGGAGTTCAGGTTCATCGTTACACTGATATATTATCATAGGTTTCTTTAGAAAATCAATTGTAACTTACCTTCAATGATAAAGATATAGGATATATATGGGGAGAGATAATATATTCCACAATTACATCAAATTCAACTAGATTACGCATAAATAAATTTGTAAGAAGCACAATATCATAAACATATATCATAGAGGGTCTATGTAAATAAGATGTGATCATCCTGTCATTAAGTGTTTTCAATACGAACTCAATATCTAATCATTAAGGTGGTGATGTGATAGCCTTAAAAAGTTGTCCTGATAAATACTATTTTGTTGAATTTATATAAAATAAAACATTTATACTCATAGAGTGTATTAGTTGTGTAACAATAACCACTTTAACTAAAATTTTTACTTCAGTTATAGTAATTCAATATTTTCTGCCTTCCCCACATGGATTCTGCAATGGTATGTTCCCCTGATGCTTTGGCAGTTAGTTTGAATAATTCCCCATTTATTTATAATTAATGTACTCAATAGTAGTATATTTTTTCATTGAATCATATTCATTATATACACTCTCATCCCATATTATGTTTATGGTTTGAATCATTCAAAGATAATCTTGTGAGGATATCCTCACACTCTACCACACATTCATCATCTGTACGATTTAAGGTGAGGAACATACACTACATTGTAGCTTACTATCATTAGTATAAGTATTTATCAAATAATATAAAATTAAATTTTCTCCATTTTGTGTTTTATATTTTATTATCATATTTAATGTTTTGTACCAATGAACACCATTTATAGACATATTATATCAAACAATACTCTACTTGAATAAAATTTTCACATTCATTACATCAAAAATTTCAAATAATAATTTGAAGGGACGTAATCCATTGTTTAAATACAAAAGAATTATTATTACTCTTAAATTAATAAGGCTTAGTATACATGGTTTTATACAACATAGGTGAATAACAATGTGGAATAATAGACTACTCTATGTGTTAAATGTTATTCATCATAACCTAAGTCAACTTCAAAAATATTTCCATGATCCACATTGTTTCAACACCAATTATATTGTCTTACTATTATTAAGAAATCCCAATATTTTCTATAGGTGTTTATTCTATTTAATTTATTATAATTCAACTCTATATAATGGAAGACATAGAAATATATCATATTCATCATTAATATTGATTTATATAATAAGAATCCTTATTATTGTCAATATTATCAAATACTATAATGGATTATAAGAACTATAATGTTTTTATGTTATATTAAGATCTGTTACATAAGATTTCAACAACAACTTACTCAGATACGAGGTAAATAAATGTTAACATCAATAAACCAAAATTGTTGTTTAATTTATTACATTGGTACTATATACAAGGGATCTCACCACATAGGATCAATATTCTCACCATACATGAATAACTAGATACATATATTATTCAAATATTACATTCAAAATATAAAATAAATATTCTAAATACATTCTTTCATCTATGATATTATTCATTATATCCTTCTTCAAATCTTGGTGTGTGGAAAGAAATAATGTGCCATCTTAGATTCTTAGTATGGGTTATTAACAATGAAATCTATAATGGAATTAATAAGTCATAAAAAACACTTTTAGTTAAATAACTAAGGGAAAAATTCCATATAATCAATAACATGATAATGAAAATATGTCTATTTATAATATTCGTCGATTAATCACATGGATAATAATGAAAAAATTCTCCATGAAGGAAATTCAAAACATTGTACATCATGATATCAAAAATCATGATATACTTATCATGAAATAATTTTTCCATGATATTTTATTTTATGGTTGTGTATACAGTAAAACCCATTTAATAAGGTTATCCAATTGGTTTTTCTCATTATACCCTTCAATGGTTTTAGTGGAAATCTATAACTGAGACCCATTGATCATTGCAAGTCCAATTCATTCCTCATATATTATGTTATCAATTTTATTCATAAACAATATTCCTTATTAAAAATATATATTTGAGTAAAGAGTTAGGAATATCAATATTTCACTAATAAATCAAATAACATTCAAATTAAATCAACATATGAAGTAATTGTATACAGCTAGAAATTATTCATATCTATGATTTAAATAATATGCATATTTAATAAAAATTTAGGAATATATATCTTAATAAATATTAAATTTCAATATAAAATAAACAACACAAAAATTATTAAGATATTACACATGACTGTAAATTCATCAAAAATATATATTTTGCAATAAAATAATATACTTAGGAAAAATAATAATATTAAATTGAAAAAATTAAAACAATAATTCATGAAAGTGTTTTATATATATAACCATTGAAAACATTTATAATATACTAAATATCAAAAAGGGTTATGGTGGATGGAAATTCAGTTAATGTCATATACTTAAGGAAGAAACATTCATTTTTAATTTTGGTTAAAAAGTTATAAATTTTCCTTTTGGAATCCAATTGAAGTATTTATTTAGTACCATGAAAAATTAATGGATAATATTAAATTTCACCATTAAATAATTTAAGTAAATATAATGTAAAATTTTAAAATATTTTTATAAAATAGGGACATGTATGAAAAATATACTCATCAAAAATAGGAAAAATATTAGATTTATTTTTAAACATTTATCAGTTTTATTTAACTTACATTTTATGGAAAATATATAATATACAATATATATTCTTTATATATTCTATAGAAAATAAAATATACAACGTTTATGAAGTATAGATAGTGAAAATAATGGGAATCCTAAAAATGATATTATAAAATAGATATTTTCTTATATAGTAACATTTAAATTATAACCTATGAAGAAATTAAATTGAATTTAAATATTAATAATCATTAATAAATTTATAATATTGTGGAATAATTCATTTGGGAATTTTATAAACCACATGAAACTAAATAGGTGTATAATATGAAATACTTTGCAATGGAGTGATGATTGAGATGTAATCCATTTCCTTAAGTTTGAATTCCCACTTAAGTGATTTTATACTCTAATATAGTAAATATATATTTATTTTAATTAAATAATAGACTCATATAACAATAAATAAAATCATATATGTTCTATTTATAATACTTGTCAATTGTGTTAACTATCTTCATTTATTATCATTATTTTAGGTGTTAGCTTCTTCCTTTTTATGAGAATTTTTGTTTAGTGGTTCTAGTCCTTGTACTTTGGTTATACATATATAATATCAATAATTTTATTTATTATATAAATATCATATATATTTATATTTATATTATTAAATTAAATTTATATATAGAAAAAGTAATTACATTATTCATGGAGACAACAAGTTGTATGTACACACTATTTTATTATTACTTTTCAAATGATGGAATGGAAGAAAGTAAATAAGAATTAACCATTCCTAAATAACAATTATATCAATTATATAATATATATTCCTTAAATATATCATTATTATAACTTATTAAACATATAATGGAAAAATGGATCATATATCTGGGTGGAGGTGGTAGTCTACACTTATGAACAAGTGATGTTATTATTTAAAAAAATGGAATATAAGATGGTATATATGTTAAAAATTTTATAATTATAATAAGGTAATAAATATAATATTTTGATCCATATATTTTATATAAAAGTAATGTGGGGATGAAAATAATTCATTGTTGTGTGTAAATGGTAATTCATATGTATGCACAAGTGATGTCTTAACATTTCATTGTTTGGAAAATTGATGAAAAATGGTTGTATAATAATTAAAAAACATATAATTAAATTGATTATAATTTATTTATTATTTTAGGAATGGTAAAATAGATTTATGGAAACTATAAGAAGAAATAAACTTTAAAGTAACAGAAAAGACGGTTACCTCTTCTTCGGTAGTGTTCTTTTAAATTCATTCTTATAGACCCTGGGAATAGTCTTTTAAAAAGAAAAAAACTATACATTTTAGATAGAAATGTTTATAACAGTATTAGTTAGTTTTTATTGATCTTTATCTTTCAATGATTTGTAATGAATAGAGATAATGAGTTAACCATTATATGTGATGGGAGGGACACTCTTGTAATTTTCGAAAATATTAAAGAACAATAAAGTCCCATTAATTAAAATGTGGTTCCAAAATAACATGGATTCTATGATTGGGAATATTTATTCTTAATAGATACCTCTAATAATATATATATATGTTTAGATATCATTTTAAATCAAATCGTTTTTATTAACATATTTGTTCACCATTTTTCATCTTATCTTTGGAAACAAATGTTTCGATATAATAGGGTTATAATTTTATATATATAGTAAAAATTGTCTCCAAAATGGATATGGGATGAAATTATAGAACATATAGTATCTCCCTTTTTATGTTCATGTGTTTTTTTGTTTTTTAAATAATTGAAGATAAATTTATTTTCTAAAATATTATTAATAACATTTTTGGAACTATTCATTTAATTTTAATTTTTACGAAATAAATATAAATATTATATTTGATAATAAACCTTTCAAATATCCATAAAAATAATAATTACCCATAAATTAAGTGGGTAACTATAAATAATTGAGAAAATATAAATTTTTTAGTTTTTAAAATCATTTAAATTATTTGTATAACTACTCGGACTAGAACTCAGTCAGTGTTCTTTAAGAATTAAACGTAATTATTTTACCACAAAAAATTAAAATAAATTTTCATGATTAAAAAAATTATTTAAATTTCAAAGAACAATTTTGAATGAAAAATAAGATTTTTTATCCTTATCAAAAAACATTTATTGATATTAAAAATTAGAAATGTGACATTTTTGTCCCTATCTTTTACTTAAATATTATAATGGTAAAAAAAACAAATATAAATTGAAACAAAATTTCATTTTGTAAAATTTTGGATAATTATTGATGAAATATAATGATCCCATTAAATTTTTTTTCTTAATTCAATGCCTTATCACAATATATTGAACCTTAATTTACCTTTTTACCCTTTATGGTGATGATAAGTCTTACCACTGTTAATATTCATAATGTATACGAATAAAAGGAAACTATTTAAAAACATCAAAAACTGTGATTCAAAATATGGAATATATTTTATGAAATTTTTTTCCACTATGTTAATGTAATTAATTTAAAAATGATCTATCAAAATTTTAGGAAAAACAATTCTCTAAAAGATAACATTTTTAACACTAAAACATAATAATATCAAAATTATGTCAAATTTTGAATTTAATTTAATTAATTAAATTATTGAAAATAAAATGTATTTTATATCACTTTAATACATAATCAAAAATATAATTTGTGATTTTTAATTGTTGATTTTATCGAATAGAATTATAGTTTAACCAAAATCTACATCTATCACTATTCACTAAAAAATAAATCACTATATATAAATAAAAAAAATACTACATAAGTTAAATTTGACTTTTTGGTTTAAAAATGATAAAAATAACTCATAAAAATACTTGAATAGTTTTTCGTGGATCATTTAAACATGATGTTATGTGTATCACAATACATTGATGAAATTACTTTCAATTAAACAGAAATATAAAGTCATAGGGTGTTACACGACACATCATCAATGTCCACCGACCAACCCATACCATAGAGAAGGCCCAAAACAACATAAAAGAACATTATTTAAGGAAATGTAAACACTTATAAAACTAATTTGAGTCTTGGTTCGTAAACATGACTGCTCACCAAACCAAAAACTCAAATTTCCTTCGGAATTCACAACCTATAAATATAGTCATTATAAACACCCCACCACAACACTTCTCATACACATGAATCCATATTATTTATAAAACCATGTCTCACTACCTATCCCATTTATTGATTCACTGAAAACATTCCATATCACATTTCTGAATTCCAAATTCAATACTATAATGAAAATCTAAACACTCACACCTATTCACTAGAAAATGAGCCACCTACTCACCACCAGTTCCATCACCGAGATGGAAATCATAAAAAACATATATCCTAAGACACAATAGTGTTTTCATACATTTCAACCTAAGACATAAGGTCCATCCCATCATTTAATTCTACACATGAATGATGATTCAACACCACGATACACACCACTAGTTGAATTTCATAGAAAAAATGCACTCTCATCAGTATACTAACATACCAGTAGAATATTAATCAATTAAACTTATGTGGTTTCCACCTGAAAAAATCCTCAATTTTTCACAAAACAAAATTGGCTTCACCCAGAGAATGGTTCTCACATCACACAATCACAATACCCGAATACCCTGAGCCATTCATTGACTATCCAGTAAACCTCACAAAATCATAAGATGACATTAAATGTAATTGTGTTGTGTGATATATAACACCATTATAACCTCCAAAATCCCACATTGGGTGCCGAATCATCTTTGATCTGACTCACTCTTGGATTCGACCAAAAATAATCTTGCTCCTTATTCCAATGCACTATTTTGAGAAAGCACAAAATCTAAATCTTCATTCCAATATTTACTAAGGAACCAAATGACATCATACCTACGTGTTTTCATGAAACACCATCATTAACCATCCAAATCTAACAAGGAACTTCATTTTATAATATCCAATGGTTTATCCCCACTATATGTGTTTCCTCACACAAATCCTCAAATAATAACCTAAAAATGGGTTCCACCACTACACATGTACCTATTCTTGAATCCCATACCGATTCCTCACAAAAAATACCCTTGAAAATACCAAATTTTAGAACCATCACACCAGCACGCATCTCACCAAAACAATTTTGTGCCCACTACAAGAGTGATCTTGAAAAACCCCACAATAGTGATACCACTGCAACACGACTCAGGTTCCTCCAGAATCCTATTCAATTCTAAGTGTACCTGAACAAGGCCTATTAAACTAAATTGAGACACAAGTATTCACCACTCATAACCTTTGCACAAATTCCCATGAACATCCTGGATATTCCCAAAATATCAGTTATTATAATTTCTCTCCACTTCAAAAGGTAGAGTGGCACACTCAAAACCCTCTCTCAGGACCACACATTTGATCATTCTTGGTATCAAAAAAACAAATAGAATCATTCTTCCATATAACCTGATTAGACACAACAACTCATGCTCCCATGATGTATATCTCTTATAAGCTAAGACAAGGTAGCTAAGGTAATGTGCATGCCTCAAACTCATGTCAATTAAACACAAATGACTAAGGAATCTCTTTTGCTCCATGGATAATTTTACAGCAAACAACCACATGGAAATTGTTCAAAAACCACGAGTCTCTGCCAAAAATCCATCTATGACACAATAAATACAATCCTGATAAATACAAGCCCAGTCATTTTACTGATCATATCCCCTCATCTCATATCAATACCTATAACACTCCAATCACTTCATATCTTTAAATCCCATGGAATCCCAAAGTAATTTTCAAAACATCCATGTTCAATTAAATATAATCAACCAAGAATATATATGGTAAAACACCATATAGGTTATTGTTGATAGTTTATGTAAATAAATTCATACCCCAATGGAAATTCTTTCCCATCCTCAAAACATTAATCGGGAATAAAATGTCTAAACAAAAACTAAATGGTTATATTATAAAGGCATAAAATACATATACAGACCAAATAATGGTCTCCATACATACCTTGATGATGGGAAAACATTTCTATCATTAGATAACCTCCTAAAATTGGATCAAAACGATATGTCATTATAGAAAATATTTTCATCACCTATGTTTAATTCAAATAAATATTTATATGGTCAAATTCAATATATGATGTTGTTGATACTTTAAATAGGTTTTCTCCCATCTGAAAATTTTGTCCTACCGATTTTGGTGCATGTCATGTGAGTCCTTTTGTTAAAATATGATTTATTGACATGGAAATCTTAAAAAGGTGTTGAATTCTAAAACCATAAATAAAACCATAAAAAATACATCATATTTAGTAACAATTCCATCAATAAAAAAAATAAATAATAAAAAATGTGTTACCTGGGTAACAAAGACATTATATCATAAAGGTGTCTATGAATCACTATTTTGATTTATTTCACAAGGTCCAAAATATTCCTAAATGACCTATATAATATATATATACAGAATATTAATATAGAAAAAAATATAATACAATTTTTTATGTCTGGTCCGGGATCCATCATCCAGTATCAATTGACACACACCTCATACATGCATCCTCATACACCATAAGAAGTAGACATGTGGTGAAAGTCTAATTCCTAAAGTGGGTAGATAATTCCATATAAATAGAGTAATAAAATAGATAAAAATTAAAAAACAATAACATCACATATTCAGATAATTCATAAATAAATAAATAAAATGATGTAATAAATTCTATACATATGTTATTTGACCAAGCATCAATTGATATTGCGTTGGGTTGATCAAATATACAAAATAAACCAAAATAAAATAAAACACAAACACATTTGACCTATTCCTATCCCTATTCCCCACAAAACCTGTCTCTAATAAACTCAATATACACCATCCTGATCAACTAGACATTTTTATTTGAACTATAATGTAGACATAAGGTCTATATATGCACCATGGTTCTCATGTATGGTGTGAGAAATAATTATCTATAGGATCTCACCATGTTACTTAAGTGTAATACATCATATATATGTATGAATGATGAATAAAATTAATATTTCACAAAAAATCATGATTTTCAGGTGATAACTAGGCCTCCATTACTCTATATACATTAGTTCATTGTGTGATAACTAGGCCACCATGACACATGATGATACCGTTTTCATCTCCACACTAGAATCCTCATCATCACCTCATCTTATACCATTGAACATGACGTCTAGACCAAACAAAAGGACTTATTAAAGGGAATCATCCAAACCTCAATCCACTAACTGTCGAAATGGTGAACTATCATTTGCCTACATCTTGAACCACTACCATATGACTCATGGTAGGGATCATTAGACTAATTTCACATCACATCAAAACCATATCCCCTCACAAGAATTCCACTACCATGAGAAAACGATTCAAAGAAAAATTCCATATCCATGCAAATGGACTAACCCCACGATTGTTCCTCGATACAAGGCTTCTAAGGCACAACCCATTGAGTACACGACAAAGAAACATGTGTGGTCCTCATCCCTGGACTCTTCCAGGTAAGGTTCTATATATGTGTCCTGAATTATTACATACCCTATCACTCTCATGGGAAATAATCTACCCAAGACACTCATGACATAGTCTATCACACAATCCAAGACTATAGTGGAAATATCGAATACAATGAAAATTTCTATCACCCAATGAATGTTCAAGACATATGATCCTATCACCCACTAGAATCTCTCACTGCATCTAATTCCCACATAACTATATAGACTATTTCCAATCACACATCTCACTAGATGTTCTCTAGGTGCTAAGATCATGAGAGAAATCACCTCACTGAAATACATATCATCATTCCGGTCATGGTATCCACTTCTATTTTCCGAACGAGTCCTATTCTCATATCAATGATATCATCTCACACCTATCATCAATCGGTGATGTTATAACCCATTGGATTATCGTGAAACAAACCACGTGTTCTAGTCTAACTACACCAAATCCATTATCGATTATATTCTTGATACATAGGGACTTTCCCAATCCCTCGTGCACTAAGTACCTTGGTAACCCATTAGAAATTCTTAAACAATTCCCATGACCCACACTTGTGTCTATCTTACATATCCCATAGAGACCCCTCAAATCATAACTCAAAGGAAACCCCTCACCATCATTCCTATTATATTAAAAAATAATCCACCCTTCTCACAATAGTCACCAATAGCATACTATACCCTCAGGAGGGTGTTACTAAATAAGCATGATATGTACAACCATCTAACCTTTTTTTATTATGCATGCGACTCACTTATCTGTCCAATTAGACCTAGGCAATACAACGTTTCCAATCCATATAAAATATTTCAATAAAATACCACCTATGGATCTATAATCAACTTAAATAACTCCCTAATCCTAGGAATAAATTGTCTTCATGTGATCTAGAACACTAAAAGAGATAAAGGACACTTAACCCCATCATAAAAGACCAAACACAGTCTTATATCTTTAAAACATGGCATTTTCAATCACTATCTATCAATCTATTCCTATGAAATAAATTTAAAAAAGATCAAAAATACAAAAATATTCATATGAACTCATATTAATGTGAGCACCTACCTCTAAAATAGTGTTACCACCCATGTTATGTTATACATCACCTCACACAAGACATTTTATTCCTCTTTTACTCTTATATCAATTCTTGAACTCCCATATGACACGATATATCATATTTAGTTAATTAATAACTTTTATAATAAAATATTTATTTTAAAAAATTGTATAATCGACAAAATGTGACCAACTACCCACAGAAAGACAATAGATCACCCCTACATTCTTATGGGAAATCTCTCTAACCACCAGCACCTGAGAAACCAACAATTTCATCATGTTTTGGAAAAAACATCATAAAATTATTCATATAACATAAATTTATTGAAACGTATATAAATGTAATGTGAAATTAATATATGGTCTTCCTCTAGCCATCACACACAAAATTCATATCATGTTTGAATGATTTCATCAATCTATGGTGAAATTATATCCAAAATCCCATAGAAACCAAACAAGAATGAAGGATATCCCTCATTAACCAAACTAGTGAATTTAGGAGTAATAGAATCACCTATAATCACCACCAATTACAATACCCTTGAATTTCAGATAAAGGGGATTGAAGAAGATGGGATGATCTTGATAAATTTCCCTCCCAAAGTGTGTTCTGATTGTGTGAAACAAAAAGGTCTCCAAACACCTATTGGTTTGGGATAAATTATTTAAAAGTCCACATTGTATGGTAAATGATGTGAATAAGGGTTTACGTCATGAATCCTACTCTATAGAGAAGGTTTAAATCATACACTAACATATTCATGGCATAAACCATAGGTTCATGTGATGAAATTTTCGAGAAGAGAGGTTGTACCTTATAGAACCCCATTCATGGTGTGAACCATTATTTATAGTATTATTGGATATTTGATTAACGATTTCATGCCCCAGGCTACTCAATCAGTCCATGATGTTTGATAGAGTACATGTATCACCATTTGGGCCTCAAACCATATCAAAAAAGAAAAATAAAACAAGTATAAAAACATAAAATCCGATTTTGAGTTACTATTCCCAAACTATACCCCTCGCTAAATAAAAATTTACATTCCCCTAAAAATTCATAACTTCATAAAATGTGGTTCATTGCACTGTGAAATCCATCATTAATCAGACTCTAATATTTTTTTCTATAGGGTCAAATTTTTTTAGTTCTAATAAACCTAGAATGGTGACATTTTTCAGACCCATTAGTGGAGGTATCACATTTATTGATGATGATCTCCTCCCAATTAATTTTTAGGGGTATATTCTAGTACCCAACCCTCACACTTATCCAACATTCTCTTTTTCCAAAACATAGTTAATATCATTATTTTTGTAAAATTATGATGATTTAATTGGATTTTCACTCCATAACGCTTTTATTTTTTTCTATAAGTAGAATAGATTTTAAAAAACATCATCCCTAAAAAATTAAAATTTTAATTTAGGTTTTGTCCCTTAATTTCTATTGTGGAATAATTTATTTATTCCCCCTTGCCTTTCTTGTACACATAGAAAAACAAATCAATTTTAGTAACCTCATTTCCAAAAAAAAATCACATATATCATTAATGGAAAAATTTTATAAATAAAAATATTTTAGTACCAAATATTCATTAAAATTATATTTCATAATAATAATAATATTATGCTTTTGGGTCTTCTCATTAATAACATTTGGAACTATTCTTGTGTGGGTTGACTTGTTTTTCCTTGCTAATTATTCTTAAAATTATTCTATAATCATATTTTTAGTAATGAAAATTAAATTATTTTATATACATTAATATCAATTGAAAAATAAATTAGAAATACCTTATATGAATGATAATGATACATATTAAAATAATATACACTGATATCACATTGTCCCTTAAAAATCCAATTCAAAACATTTGGTGGTTACTAAAGGAGGAGTTCGTGAAGTCGCACCGTGGAATATACTTAAATTCCATCCTCTTTTTCAAAAAAACTTCAAATTTCTATTGACACACACACACTAATAATGAACCTAAAAAATAAATATTAATATATATATATTATATTCAAAATTAATTTTAATTACCCTTGATAGATGTATCAATTTTAATAAACAATAAATATTTATTTGGACTAATTTTTACATGTTTATGAAAAGTACCATTCATCTAATCAATGGAAATGTGGCTTTAATAATGACACATGATGGGATGGAAAATCATATCACTTATTCCCTACCCTACAGTCAACATATATGAGGCATCGAAATCATTTATTGGGACCTCATAAATATCAAATGGCACAACTAATTTAAATTGTTTAATCCTCAAAACATCTTTTCTTTTAATGTTTCTTTTAATATTGTTATAATTTGAACCAATTCAGAAAACATATTCAATAATTGGTATAAAGATTTATTCTACTATTTTTTTATGATTAAAAATATCAAATCAATAATGGTCACCATCAATTATCATTTTGATAGTAATTATGACATATATAGTCATTCGATGACTTCTCCTCAATAGAACCATATAATCCCTCTAGAAACCATAATGTTGAGGGATATGAACTATACGTAGGAAAAATTATATATGAGTATGGGAAAAATAAAATGGAATGAAATGGTAAAAAGGGTAAATTCAAAAATTAATAAGCATCCATGTTGAAGGTGGGATCACATCAGATAGGTCTCATAGTGAATGAGTTATGGAAGACATGACTATTTCTTTAAATCTATTTTTTTTTAAATTTCTAATTTTAAAATAATATATAAAATAATTTATAACATGATATATGATATGAAAAAAATAAAATGTTATTAAAATAATATACATTGAATAATTGAATTTATGTAGTATTGATAAATAAATAATATATTAGTTAAAGGATTACTAAAGATATAATCATTTAGTTCAATATTGAGTATATTATTTGCATCCTTAACTATTAACATGGTTTCAACATATTCACCCTCCCTATAAGACCAATTATTTTAATAACATCATCGATAGATAGATCAATATCTTATTGTTTATAGGGATCACAATCAAAAATAAATTTATAATCTTCATCATCCATATCATATTAGCTATTGGATTTACATGAAAAACAATTGATCCTTTATCAAATCCGTAATCTACATAATATTTCACTATATTTTGTAAATAAAAACTATTTTATTAATGTTATTTGCACTCATTGGTACAAATAAACCGTGATAAGTTAGCATAATAAAATTGTATTGAATAGTTACTTATTCCCAAGAAAAGGTTATCCATATTTAATTTTATCAACATAACTATAAAATTTCCAAGATAATTAAATTTTATAATGTCAAAGAAACATTCCAGTGCATCTCAACTCTTTGATTATTTTGAAGATTCAAATATTTTAGTTTTAAATCACTTCATGTAATATTTTTAAATAAACATTAATAAATTATTATTTAAATAATGGAATCTCTTAGTAATATTCAATGTTACATAAGAGAAGTAATTAAAATCATATGGAACTATATCTTAATTATTAGTATTCATGATCTAAATGAGTAAATATAAAATATTATTAGTCACATAAGATAATTATCTAAATATATTGTGATTACGAAATTGATAATGATATTACATGGCATGATAACCAACAATTAATATTGTTGTTAATGGATTTTTAATAACATAATATTTTAATGTTCAATTCTATAGTCAATTCTCTGTGCATGTCTTAAATTACTCAATACGGGGACCAAAAATATCACTATCGATTATAACCATTCTATGTGATTTTGTGACCTCTATTTAAAAAAAATGATATTTTGCCTGTCTGAAGACCTATGATTGGTTGGTATTATAATTTACCATAGGATTGATATTTATTTTCATTATCATTAACATGTATAACTAGATTGAGTTTGGCCTGAATATTATCTAATTACCTTCACAATGGTGGGACATTATTTAACTATATAACCTTCTAAAATAGATATTTCTAGTTGGGATTTATTTTTCATAAAAGACATAAAATAAACTATATTATGGATTTATACAATAATAATGGTAGAATAAATTATATATGTAATGATTTTAAAAATTTCCATATTGTAATAATAAATAGGTATGATTAAAATACCTCACTATGGAATACATCCATCGACTGAGCCAACCTCATCACAACATACATATATATTACGTTATTTTATTTTAATATTCATTACATATCTTAGTCATTAACACCCTACAACCAGTAAGTTTTGTTTATCTATATATTATTACAAAATAATCTTATTTTACCTAATTTTCAGTATCACATACAAATAATCATTTTAGACGATAAAATTTTAGCCACATCATTCATAATTATCTTCTTCGAAACCTGGTGAATGTAAACATAAGAATGGTTGAGCTCAGATTCTCAGTCCGGGTTAATATAAGATATCTATATAAAAAATCATATGTGAGCATAAGATAAAAATTTAGGATTGGTAACATAATCATATTTCATGGAAAAAACATAATAGAATCAAACCAAATAAATCATTGACCATAGATGTATAATGATGAAATAACTATTTCATCATAACATAATTTATTTTCAGTAAGAGTATTGAAAGAAGAGTTAGTAATCATAATTTAATGAAAATATAACATAGGAATAAGAATATTCCATATAAATAAGAATGTAAAATAATTCATTATGTCAAGGATCACTTTAATGACAATCATTACATAGTGGATATAAACCAAACGTGTATTGATCTTTTTCAACTATCGGTAGCAAATAATATCATGAGATATAATGTAACAACCCTAAATATATTAACCTTTATTACACTGGTATAGATATAATGGATATCAACATGTATGATCAACCAGTTTAGTAATATTTGGAGACTAGATACATACATGATTCCCTTATTACAAATGAAATATAAAAACTAGAATAAAAAAGTTATTATATCATTGATATTATTCATGATATTATTCTTCACATACTATGGAAATGAAAAAAATAAATAGTGATATCAGATACTCAATAATTGGTACATACAATATAAGATATCATGAATCAATAACATATAACTAATATGTGAAGGTAAATAGATGAAAACACATTTCATTTTATCAATAACTTCAGCAAAAAATCATTCGTGCATAATTTCTATGGCGTAATCTCATCGATAATAATTACTAAATTCTCAATGAAGATAATCAATAATATTTCACAATATTATGTCATACATCATGATATATCTTCTTTCAAGAAAGTACACAAAGATAATCTAAAACTATGGGTAATGACCTAGTTAATTTGGCATTCTTGTTTGATTCTTAATACCTAGTAATGTATTAAGGGGATATATAATTCTAGGCCCCTCACATCACTACATGTATAATGTGTTACTCATATATTGACGGAATGATTTCATTCATGAGCCATATTACATATTAAAAAATATCCATATTTGTTAATGAATATGGGTAGAGACCTGGTTTTTTCCATTAAAGGCATTGAAATATTCCAATATATATCTCCAGATCTAGGCAACAAGATTACATGTGATTATGCAGCCTAGTTTTCTTGAAAATAATTATTTAAAAATTAATCAATATGTTTTCTATTGGGAATTCAAAAATACTCAATAAAAATCAGATAACAGTTAAACAATTTTTCTGATTAGAAATCATAGACCACATTTGACTCATGAACTTGGATTTTAGCCTATGCATGACATAAAATGAGTCGGCATAGGATGTTCATACCGCTATCTTTTTTGTTGTGAATTTATGTGAATTTATTATTTTATTTATTTAATTGATATATTATTTTTACCTATAACAATGTATATAAATTTATTGTAAAAATAAATTTTCTGTTTTCTGTTCATTTCATTCTAGAATTTCTTTATGAGATAACTCCTCCCTCCTCCCTTTAATGAATGATAAAAAATATATAGATAAAGGAGAATCGAAGTAGGATTAATGCATCAACTTCTTCCAATAATTTTTCAATATCATTATTCATAACAATAAATCCAAAATAAATGCATGGCTCCTCTTTTTGTGTTTTAAGCCTTGGATTAAATGGTTGAGTAGATTTATAATTTTTCTTCGATATGCACTCGTCTAAGAAGTCTTTTCATGTTTCAACGAAGTGAAATTTATTTTTTAAATATTTTTATCTAACCATGGATCATGTTCTAGATCGTTTTTCATTTAGTCTTGGCCAAGAATCATTAAAAATAGTATTTTGGTGCTTTTCTCCCTTGATTATTATTATTCTCCATCGGTTGAATCCTTATAGTCCCATCTTGACTTCTCTGGGAGAGGCCAAGCCCGATTGGACACCCAGATCCGTAATGAAATACTGGGTGAAGCATAGATCGATGATGTATGGACAAATGTAGAATTATTAGATGTAACTGAATATATTTTGAGCGATCTGATGTAGTTGAATTGTTGAATGAATCATTAAAACACACATGTTGAATGACCGACCACCACTAGATCCAATATCCATCAAATAGAGTACACGGCCCACCAGTTACCACCATATCCAATGTTTTCTAATTGATTAAAAATGGGATCTAAGGTGGTTGAAGATGATTTCTGATGAATAGATCAGATATCAGATTTTGTCAAAACCCCAACTACATTCCATGTTTAATAAAGAACAATCATGTGTAGCCCCTTCTTCTGGTAACCCGAGGGTTTTTTAAACTGATAAAGATGGAACAACATGTACTAACCTTGAAAAGTCATATACCATATTTTTGAATAAGTGAGTCGTGTGATGGATCCTATGATTGGGAACATTCCATGTGGTGAGTACATAGGCACATCCTAACTAAATGGGTTCCATCCTTTGTGTCCCTATATAATGTCTATTTTTGTACAATGACATGGGGTCCAAAAACTGGAACACAACCAATAGTACATGGCCTAGTTCTTGAATATAATATACATGTTGTAAAGTTTACCTACATGGTGTGTACCCCAACATGGTAGAGAGCCATGTTCTAGTGAGAGACACAACAAAGTTGTGGGGTGGGTAAATAATCCTTGTGGGTACCCCCACATGTTGTATTATCCATGATCTCTTCTATGAAAATTTCAATGTTTTATATCTGCATCATTTGAACTCATATATTATACCATGAAAAGCCTATCCTGTTTTTTACGCATAGAAAAATATGGTGCCCTCATAATCATATTACGATAAATAATGTAAAAATATCAAGGATTAAAGCACCCTAATGAGACACCAAATAACATTTTTGGGATTAACCCTCCTACAGGACTAGGAACTGGAGTTCGGTATGGAACACCTTCATATGCATTCCCTCAAGCTGGATTGGGATGTGGAGTTCCCCAATGACTTATTTCTGGGAATACCTTCTAGTTGGGCTAGATAGCAGAGTTCCCTGATGGATTCATACTACCCAATACCATTGAATAAGAAATGGCAGTAGAGTTTCCTGATGGATTGTTACTTGGAATTACCCTCTTGTAGGGTTGGGCAATAGAGTTATATGATGACATTCTTAAGAGTTACCCTTTTGTAGGGCATGGTAGTAGAGTTCCTCGGTTACTGTTAGAGTAGGACCCTCCTATATTATAATTGTGCAGGAACCGTTCCTAGAATATGTGGTCCCTCTACTTTGTGGCACAGTTAAGATATTTGGTTTTATGTTTCTTTGAACTCATAGGGATGAGAATGATTTTTCCCTAGAGACATGTTTTTGTGACAAGGATTAAACCATGCTGGTGAGTCAGTTCCATCCGAAGAGGTTACTATCAGGGTGTATTGATTGAGTCGATACACATGAGTTTTTATTTTATATTTATGATATGTTTGTCATTAATGGTGAAATTATTTTGAAACTGTTGGCTACTATTCTTATTGGGAAACGTTGTGAGATAGAGATCCCCTTACTCCCTCATTTTGGATTCCTTACCTCAGAATATATATATATATTCTTATGGATTTAGACCATGTATTTGGATACTCTCCTTTTGGGGGAGCTGTATACATGTGGGGTATGACACATGATTTATATGATTATAATATCATGATTGGATAAGTCTACTCTCCCATTATATGTTGTGAAGGTTGGATGGGTAGTTCATATACTCATTGTGTTTAGCACCTTGTGCTTAGATGAACTTAATTTTAATCACTTGTTTGGATAAAATTTACAATTTTCACCATAAATTATAGTATCTATAGTTTTCCCCTTCAATTTCACATCATACTAACCCCCACCCCCACCCTTTCGAGGTGTTCTACTCAGTATGTATATACTCACCCTAAAAGGGATTTTCCCACATGTGTCATGTCTTTTTCAAATTACGGTCAGGTCTACCATGACTTCATAAGATTTTATATATACGGGATTCATAGACATCATACGGTGGGAATAACATGGGAATCAAGATTTATGCTCTATCATCTATTTAAACTTTTCTAGTTTTTCTAGGTTGGGACACATTTCTAGTTGGTTGTATATTTATTCAATTTACTTTAATTTTACACTACCATACCTTTTTAATCTTTAGAGATTCATTCATGAATGGTTTAATTTATAATAGTTTTTCATATTTATAATTTCCCTCAACACGTTTTCATTATGTTTATTGTGAGTGTGTGTGTGTGTGTCTGTATAGGTTCGTAGGAAAACGAAACCTATAGATTTTTATTTCTTCGGTGCTTATCATCACCCCTAGCCTATGAAAATGGGTTTGGGGTAGTTACAGAATGATACTTGTCATGGGTATGTCCATGAATGATTGGTACCACATAAAAAATCTATAGGTTGTTTTTTGGAAATATATGTTAAATATGATTGGTTGGGTTTATGGAAACAGTGTCTGAGTGTCTCGAGTATGGATCTCAGGCCAAGGATCACGGGGAAGGTATGGGCAACCAATGTATGCATTCAACAAAACAATGACTAACTACTATCTGACATATCATGAGGAGACATATTTAGGGTTTAATGGTATATCTATCATATAATATTGAGTATTTTACTATCCTTATTGAGTTAATTCCCCATTTATGATGATATATATATATATATATTCATCTAACTGTGGTACTCATTGATTATTTTAGGATTCCTTGGTGATGACATCTATCCAAGATACCGGATCTAGTTTGTGACAACAAGTTGATAAACAATGAGGCCTCAGTTCAGGGTCCATCTAGTAATATAATTCGTCAAGGATGGAAGGAAGTAGCTCCTCCACATATTGAGTAGAATATCATTCCAACAGAGCATGATGTGAATGAGTGTACTCTTAGCGCACACTATGAGTTCTAGATTCATTGATCACTAGGTTCCATGATGATCTATATTCTCAGATAGTAGAAGATTGTCTTGGATTAGTGGTCCATATGATATCACATATCCATACACTGAAAATAATATGGTGGCACTATTATCCATCCATTTCCATGGATCAGTTTTGCATAGGTGGTGAATCATTACATAGGGGTGAGATGAGTATACAGTCTCTTGGGATGCCATAATGTCACTATTTTGTGATGATTACTACCCCTACTACTTCTGCTCAGTTAGAATCTATGAGATTATAGAGCTTCAGCAGGGAGATAATATGGTGGATGAGTATGCATAAATGTTTTCAGACATTTCTCATTATTGCCTTGACATGAATCAGGATGGCTACATCTGAGAATGGATGATTCAACAGGGGCTCCATAGAGAGTTTCGGGCTAGCATTGTTCCCTTTTCCATCCCCACCTATGAATTGGTGGTCGATTGGTGAGTAGTGAAGGATAAATTTCTATCATAGGGATGATAGGTAGTTAATTTTGGAAGTGGTAGTTGTTGAGTCAATAAGGTTTTCCTTATGACATTTCCATTCCTTCTTGTTTTGAAAATCACAAACATCTTATCTTAAGGAAAATTGCTTTTATAAGGAAAATTGCTTTTATAAGGAAAATTGCTTTTATAAGGAAAATTTCTTTTATAAGGAAAATTGCTTTTATAAGGAAAATTGCTTTTATAAGGAAAATTGCTTTTATAAGCAAAATGGCTTTTATAAGAAAAATTATCCTTATCTTATTTTCATCCATATTTTTCTTAAGTATGAAATTCGGATTCATTTCTACTTTCTCGGAATCATTGAAACATTGATATAAAGCATTCTGTTTTAGGATTCGGATTCTGGATAAGAACTATAAGGAAGTTTCATTCCGAATTCCAGATATGAACTCTGACTATGTTCTATTCCAGATTCAGGATACGAATTCTGAAGAAGAATTCTCATTACGAATTCCAATGAAGAATTCTCATTACGAGTTCTAATGAAGAAATCTCATTCTGAATTCCCATTACGAATTCTGATGAATAATTCTCATTATGAATTCTGATGAAGAATTCTCATTACGAATTCTGATGACGAATTCTCATTACGAATCCTGATGATGAATTCTCATTACGAATTCTGATGACGAATTCTCATTACGAATCCTGATGATGAATTCTCATTACGATTTCTGATGACGAATTCCTATTCCGAATTCTCATTCCGAATTCCCCTATTAAACATAATTTGAGTATCTTTGTTTTATACACTCTGAATTAATTCAGACTTTGAAAAATATCTTTGTTAGACTCCGAACTTCTATATTACTTACATTTCTATAATTTTTCTACTCTTTATTATTGTTCCTTTCACTCCGAACCTTCACTCCAAAGTTTTCATTCCGAACTTTTATATTAGAGTTTAAAACGATGTCGTACATTCTGTTACATTTGTTTTGTTATAAAACGATGTCGTCTGTTTTGTTATAAACTAACCATTGTCTAAGTGACACGTGTACAGGTCCCTCCGATCATTAAGGAAAATATGACCATTGGAGAAGGAGCCGACCTTACCTATAAATAGGGGCTCATTTGAAAGAGCTCGGTGCTGATAGCTGATGGCTGAAAAAGGTGATGATAGCTGATGGCTGAAATAGTGCTGAAAGGCTGACTAATTTGCTTGAAGTTATTTCTAGAGAGAGAGACTCTTATTAACTCTCAAAGCTTCGTGCGACTCTGAATGTTGGTGATTAAATTCGAGGGCTTCCGGGGATAGGAAGACATAGGTTCCGACTACCTTAAAGTTCGAGGGCTTTCTTGCTGAGGAAGACAGAGGTTGCCAACTACCTTGAAGTTGAGGGCTTGCGGGGATATCAAGACAGAGACTTCGATCTTCGTATCGAGGGCTTACCCTAGTTTGGGTAAGACAGACTTGCTTGAAAGTATAAATCAAGGGACCTTTATCCAAGGTTGTTGGATACCCTTATCTTTGGGTTAAAAGACTTATATCTTGTTACTAGTAGTTTTACTACTTGTTTTTATTCCGCTGCATTTTGTATTATAAGGAAAGTATAACTTTCTTATACTTCCTTATTTGTACTCTGTTTCATTTAGATGATATACGCTTTAAGGTAGAATCTCATATTGTAATCATTTGTTAAGATTCAATTTCTGGAAACATATTTCTGGAACCCTCATTCGGAATCTCTTTCCTAGTTTCCATTCGGTGTTAAGAGGTGTTGTGAATTTTCTTAGTTTAACTTTGTTAAACTTAGCCTTTTCTTTTTCTAAAGGAAAACATAGTTATTCTTAACTAACTTTAATGGTTCCAAAGGAATTTTTAAAGTATACAATTCACCCCCCCTCTTGTATATTGTGCATCTACATCACTATTTCGATCCTACAATTGGTATCAGAGGTTGGAAACCTCTTACTCTATACCAATCTTACATTTGGTATCAGAGCAGGTCTCTGAAATTCTTGTACTCACATACAAGTTTTTCTTGCTCACTTTATCATTCCGAACTTACCCATCCCAGAACATTTCTCATTCCGAAACTTTTCTCATTCCGAACTTTTCCCATTCCGAACTTTGTTATTACGATTCTTTTCTACTAACAAGTTTGTGTGCAAATTTATTTTAAGTATGGCAGGAATTAATGTTGGTTCAATTGACAATCTAAATCCGACAAGACCACCTATATTTGAAGGTAATGACTATGAATACTGGAGAGATCGTATGAAGACTTTTGTTATCAATACTGGAGTAGACAACTTTGTTATGCTTACTGGTGATTATAAAATTCCGGACAAGAAGTCAGAACTTTTACTAACCAGGAAAAGAAAGAATATCAACTCAACTATAAGGTACGCAACACTTTACTTTGTTCAATGAACAAAAATATATATAGCCAAATTTCTTCTTGTGAAGCAGCTAATTGTATATGGAAGAAGTTAGAGGTTACACACTTTAGGACTTCTAAAGTGATTGAGACTAGAAGAGCTATGCTTAGAGCTGAATATCATGGCTTCAATTTTCCTTATGGAGAACCTATCTGTAATGTTCAACAAAGATTTATGACTATCGTCAACAGTATACAATCTATGGGAGAGAAAGGTTTATATGATGAAGCTCTTGTGGACAAGATAATTGATATTATGGCCAATGAGTGGGAATCCAAGAGAATAGCTATATATGAGAATAGGTAGGTAACTCAAATTACTCTTGATGAGGTTTTTGGAACTCTTCTACAACATGAAACCAGAATGAAGAGAGATGCTGACAACATCAACAAGAAGAATGGAAATGGTACTGTTGCTTTTACTACAACCTCAAATCAGATGAAAGCTAAGACTCCTGAGAGAGTAACCAGATCCAAGTCTAAGAAAGTCATTTTCCAATCCAAATCTAGTGAGAGTGAAGTCTCAAAAAATGAATTAGGCAATCTTGCTCGAAGGATGAACAAGATAGCTGGCCAGAGAAATTTTCAATCTAAGTATAAGAAAAAGGACAGGAATGATAAGAAAGATGGAGAAGTTACTCGTTATGAATGTAAAAGACCTGGACATATTAGACCAGATTGCCCTATGCTCAAAAAGAAAGAAAGGAAGGAAATACATTCAGACAGGAACAGAAAGAAGTATTATAAAGCTAAAGGTAAGAAAGTTCTGAAAGCTAATGACACATGCAGTGCCAGTGGTGGTGACTCTTCAGATGAATCTTCTGATTATGAATCTTCAGGACAGAAGAATCTTGGTCTTATAGCCATATTACCTATTGATAATCATTTCCTTATGGTTAAGGTACGAAATGCTGAATCATTGACCAATGTTTATTTAAATTCTAATGATAGTAAGTATTATAACTCTTTTGATAAAGAATCATCTTTTGATGAGAAAAATATTTTACCTACTTATGAACAAGTCTCTAGGTTTGCTGAACTTCTTGAGATTGAGAATTCCAAACTCAACAAGAAACTTGATAAGAAAAACTCTAGGAATTCTATTCTTACAAAAGAGATATCAGATCTTTCTAAAGATCTTGATAAGAAAAATTCTGATTTTGAAAATATTTCAAAAAATCTTGAGGAAGTAAGTTCTGAGAAGAAAAAACATTCTAAAGAATTATAAAAAGTAATTTCTAATAAAAATGTTTTCGATCCTAAATCTAGTTCTAAAACTAATGACTTTGAGGATAAAAACATGGTTGTAAAACTCAAGTCTGAAATTTTTTCCTTAAAGAAGTGTTTATCAAACTTTACCCATGGTAAGGAAAATTTTGATAAGATGTATTCCCAAATATGACCTTTAAGAAATAAATCTGGATTTGGTTATACCCATGAAAAACCTATTTTCAGTAACAATTATTTTGTTCCTCAAAGTGCCCCATTATGTACCAAGTGTCAATTTGGTGGTCCCTAGGCAAAGAATTGTTCCTTAAACAAAACCGAATCTCTAGGATTTCACAAAGCTTACTTTTCTAAGAAAATGTGGATACCTAAAATTTTATTGTCTGGAAATCTCGGATCCAAACAAGTTTGGATTCCGAAAGTCTAATTTTCTTCTTGATTTCAGGAAAATAAAGAAAGTACCAGCAACAATACATGGTACATGGATAGTGTATGTTCCCGGCACATGACTGGTAACAAAATCTTTTTTGAAAATATTATCAAAACGAAAGGAGGAAAGGTAACTTTCAGGGACAATGCTAAGGGAGAGATTGTTGGTATTGGTAATATTGTCCTTTTAGGTAAAACCTTGATTTCAAATGTTCTTTTTGTTAAGGGTCTTAAGAACAACCTCATTAGCATAAGTCAGTTATGTGATGAAGGTTACCTTCTGAATTTTAGGAATGATAAGTGTTTAGTTCACAATTCCAAGGAATAATTTATTCTCTCATCCAATAGGCAAGAGAATGTCTACACTTTGAACCTAGAAGACCTCAGAAGCCAAGATTTACCTTGCCTAAGTGCAATGGAAGATCATTCCTGGTTATGGAATAGAAGATTAGGACACTGTAATATTAGAAACCTATGTAAAGTCTCTAAGAAGAAACTAGTTAAGGATCTACCGGAGCATAGATTTTATTTTTCTAAAGTTTGTGATCCTTGTCAATATGGAAAGCAACATAAATCTAGTTTTAAGTCAATCGGTGAAGTCTCAACAACCGATGCATTACAGTTAGTGCACATGGATATTTTTGGTCCAACACAAACTGGAAGTATTGGAGGAAAATACTATGTGTTTGTTCTAGTTGATGATTACACTAGATTTACATGGGTCTATTTTCTAGTAAAGAAATCTGAAGCTTTTTCTTATTTCAAAAGTTTTAGAGATCACGTTAAAAATGAGAAAAACCTTCCATTGAAAACTATTCATAGTGATCATGGAGGAGAATTTCAAAATTCTGATTTTGAAACTTTTTGTAGTAAGAAAGGTATTAGTCAGAATTCTTCAGCACCTAGAACTCCTCAACAGAATGGTGTATTTGAAAGAAGAAATAGAATTCTTCAAGAAATAACTAGAACCATGTTGAGTGAATATTCTATTGCTAGACATTTCTAGGCTGAAGCTGTAAGTACTGCTTTCTATACTATAAATCGAGTTTTGATTAGACCTTTTCTTAATATAACTCCTTATGAGTTATGGAATTGTAGAAAACCAAGACTTTCCTACTTCAAGGTTTTTGGTTGCAAAGTATTCATTTTGAATACTAAAGACAACTTACATAAATTTGCACCAAAGTCTGATGAAGGAATATTATTAGGATATTCCACAACCTCTATGGCTTATAGAGTTTTTAATAAAAAAACTTTTACTGTTGAAGAAACAGTACATGTAAAATTTGATTAGTCAGATCTTTTTGTTTTTAAACCATCTCAACTTACATCTTCGGATGTGTTTTCAAAAACTAATTGTCAACCTTTGATAGAAGAACCTTCTGATAAGGAAATTTTTCTAGAAGATACTTCTGAATCATTTACCCCAGAAGACTTTCTACCCTATGTTGATGAACAGGTTTTACAAAACCCAAATCAGGTGTTTCTTAAGAATTATCCCAGTGATAGTATCATTGGTGATGTAAGCCAACCTGTAAAGACTAGATGTTCCTTAAGAAATGAAGTATAACATCTAGCATTTCTTTCCCAATTAGAACCTAAAAGAACTGATGAAGATTTAGGTGATGATGATTGGATCAAAGCAATGCAAGATGAACTAAATGAATTCGAAAGGAATAAAGTCTGGACCTTGGTTGAAAGACCTAAGGAAACTTCTGTTATTGAGTAAAATGGGTTTTCAGAAATAAATGTGATGAAAATGGAGTCATTTTTTGAAATAAAGCTAGAATTGTTGCTAAAGGCTATAATCAGCAAGAAGGAATAGACAATGAAGAAACCAATTCTCCAATAGCTAGACTTGAATCTATCCGTATTCTACTTGCCTTTGCAGCATTCTTTAATTTCAAACTTTTCCAAATGGATGTGAAATGTGCTTTTCTTAATGGTTATGTTCAAGAGGAAGTTTTTGTTGAACAACCTCCTGGCTTTGAAGATACAAAACATCCTGATCATGTTTTTAGACTTACCAAAGCTTTGTATGGCCTTAAACAAGCCCCACGAGCATGGTATGATAGACTCACTGGATTTTTGCTTCAAAATTACTATGTTAAGGGAAATGCAGATCCAACCCTTTTTATAAAGAAAGATAAGAAAATTTTTTTGATTGTTCAAATTTATGTTGATGACATTATATTTGGTTCAACTCAGCAATCTTTGACTTACTCTTTTGCTAGTCTAATGAAATCTGAGTTTGAAATGAGTATGATGGGTGAGTTAACATTTTTCCTTGTTTTTAAAATTTCTCAAAAACCAGAAGGAACCTACATATCTCAACATAAGTATATTAAAGATCTTCTTAAAAAGTATGTTTATGACAACACTAAGAGTATAAGTACTCCCATTGGTACCTCAAACTCTTTAGATCTTGACGAAGCTGGGAAACCAGTAGGTCAAACATCTTTTAGAGGTTTGATAGGAAGTCTAGTATACTTAACAGCTAGTCGACCAGACTTAATGTTTTCAGTATGATTATGTGCAAGATATCAATCCAATCTAAAGGAATCTCACGTAAAGGCAGTAAAAAGAATTTTTTGCTACCTTTAGGGAACCATGGATCTTGGATTATTTTATACTTCTGGAAATGATTTTGTTCTAAAAAGATTTTCTGATGCTGACTTTGGTGGATGTAGAATGGATAGATAAAGTACATCCGGAACTTGTCATTTATTAGGAGATTATTTAGTTTCTTGGTCCTGTAAGAAGCAACATTCTGTAGCACTCTCCACTGCTGAAGCTGAATATGTAGCAGCTGGAAGTTGTTGTGCACAAGTGTTGTGGATGCAACACACACTCACAGACTATGGCTTGAGTTTTACTAAAACTCAAATCTTGTGTGATAACACAAGTGCCATTGCCCTAAGTAAAAACCCTACACATCACTCTCGTGCAAAACACATATATATTAGGCATCACTTTCTTAGGGATCACACACTTAAAGGAGATATTATTCTTCATTTTATTGGAACGCAAGATCAACTTGCTGATATTTTCACAAAATCTTTGCCTTCTGATAGATTTGAATATATTAAATAGAAGTTAGGAATGATAACTGTAAGGTAATCTTTCTTAATTAACTTTCTATTGAAAAAGTCTCCTTACAGTAATAAACTCCTTTTCATAGGGGAGTACATTTGATTGTTTGTTTAACAAAGTTTTTCAAAATTTGTTTTCAAACTTTTCGGAACAAATATTTCCGGAATGGAACTTCCGGAACTAAAATTTTCCAAAATGAACATTCTCATACAGAATACTTCTGGAATGGAAGTATTCGTATTGAAAATTTCCGGAATGGAAAATTACGTACTGGCAGTTTCATAACCAGATTTTTATACCTATTCTTTTAGTAATGTGTTTTTCGTACTAACATTTTCATACTAAGTATTTTGTACTATTTTTTTATGTTTTTCGTAATGACTTCTTCGTACTGAGTTTTTTCTCGTACTGAGATAGTTTTCCGTAGTAAATTTTTGAGAACTTTGTCTTTTCATACTAAAGTTTTTTTTCCGTAATCATCTTTTTATATTACCCATGACGAATAATCCTCTTAATCCAATCCGAAAGGTATGATTATCTTACTTAAGTTTTCGTAGTCATATTTTGCTTGCTGGAATTTTCTTGTATTATGTTTTCGGATTATAGTTTTCTTAATTCTTTGTCTTAATAAAAACCTCAAAAAGATTGGATTCAAGTTTTCAACCGTCAGATCTGATCTCAGCTCATTCCAACCGTTAGATCAACTGTGGAATGTGAACCGTCATCTCGTTGCCTATATAAAGGGGACCCAAATACTCGTCCCACATAGATCTCAAGCTCTCGTGTCCCGAATCTCTGACTCTCTGATTTAAGGCCGTTCCGAACGTTAGTCTTCTCCGTTCCGAACTTCCTAGAGGACTTCAGATCCGAATGTCTGTGGAGTTAGCATCTCATGAAATGTCATCCATTAAGCCTATTTCGCAATGGTTAGTTTACAGAGAAAGGTTAGTCCATCTGGATTTCTTCAACAACTATGATTCCCTTATTTCAATGAACATTAAGCTGAATGGCTGGGAAGATGTTGCGGTATCAAAAACCGGGAACCAAGATGAAGTATTTTCAGACTTACTTGTCGAGTTCTATGAATCGGTTTCCTTCTTTAAGGAAGATAATAGGGAGAAGTTATCTTTTAAGTCTTATGGAAAGACTTACAAGCTTTCTCACACCAAGGATGCAAGCATGGTAGGGCTGTCTTATGAAGGAGAAGTCGAGTTTATTTCACATGTGTTTCCAAACTCTAAGGGTAGCTTTGACAAGGAAAAAGCCTTAGAAACTCTCGGACTGGCTGATGACAAGGATCCGAAGATTGCAAGTCTATCTACAAATTTCCGGATTCTAGAGTTATGGGTACAAGGACTTATCGTACCTAGGAAAGGTGATAAAGATAGCTTGACGAAAAGTGAGATCTATATCTTAGATTTCCTGATAAATCTAAGGAAGTTCAACTTGATGAAGCACATTCTTCTTACTATTGAAAATTTGAAGAAAGGAAATCTGAGAGCTCAGATTATTATGTATCCAGTAATCCTATCCAAGTTAATTGTTCGGTGCCTTGAGTCTTTCAAGGAGGCTTGCGAATCTAAGCCAAGAGTTTGCAAGATCATGTTGGTCAGTGATGGTACTCTTAATAAGATGGATGTGGCTTTCAACAAGGAAACTGGTGAATTCTTCGATTTGACAAATCAAGAAGAAGCGGCTCCAAAGGCTGCTGAACCGGAATCGTCTAAGCTAGTAAGGAAGAGAAAGATGAAAGAAGTGGAAGTACAAGCAGAGAATCCTAAGTCTAAGGAAGTCCATTCTGCACCTCCAAAACCAAATAAGAAGAAATCCTATCCTGATGAGGTTGTTATGAAGTGGAGAGCAGATAAAGAAAAAAAGGAAAGAAGGGGATCCACATTTCGGATTGGACCCTGCGGAGGCTAAGGCCTTGAAAGAGAAAACTACCGATGAGCTTGAAAAGCAAGCAAAGAAAACGAAGCTCAAGAAGAAGATGTATGAGGCTGAGGTAGCTCAGGCATTGTTGAAATTCAATGAAATGGTTTCAGCAACTATTCCAGTTCCAAGATCATTCTCCTTGGAATCTCTACTTGAGACTCCAGGAAGAAATCTCGTTGCTCCGAAAGAAGCTGTTGCTAAGAATACTGAGGAAGTAGAGCAAGTTGAGCAAGTGTAACAAGTAGAAGAGGGTGATAAAGGAAGTGGTGAAACTAGAGATGTGCTAAAACAAGTAGATGATTACAAGGGTACACCTTCGGAACACTTATCACTCCGAACTTCTGAAGCTGAATCTTCGAAGCTAGTTACTCCAGAAATGGAAGAAGAGAAAGGAGAAGAAGAAGTTTCTTATCATGGAGAAGAAGAACATCTATTACTTGATGTTTCTCAGAAGGAAATTGTAGGGGTTCGTGTTCAGGAAGTCACTGATGAAGAAGATAATGTTGTTCAAGTTTCTAATAGTGAGAAGAGAACTCCGGAACAGGATTCAATTCCGGAAAAAGACAAGGGAAAGCAAATTCTTGCTGATACTCCGAGCTCAGAAGTGAGGAAGAGGAAGGAAGTTGGTAGCTCTTCAAAGAGAAATCTTGAACTTGTTGAAGAAGAAATTTCGCCAAGCAAAGTTTCAGATTCGGAGTCATCTTCAGTGGGGCATGACATTGTTGTTCAGTCTTTGAAGAAGTTGGTGGGAACCATTCCAACCTTCTCAAGTATTGATTCAAGATGCTAGATGCTCCAACATGCTTTGAATCAGAAAACCGACTCCATATCTATGGTTATGGAAAAGTGTGTTGAAATAAAGTCTCAGTTCAAAACGTTTTTCGTTGTCTATGAAGCTCACAGAAAATCTTGCAAGAGGATGACAAAATGGTCGAAGAAGACTGTGGAAGAGATGAGGTTGTTTGATGAGTTTCAAGACAATGTTAAAGATGCTTTTGAGACCGAGGACAAGAAGATAAATGAGTTAATTGCATCCTTTGAAAAGAAGTTGACAGAAGAAAAGAACTTCCGGATTCAAGAAGTGAGAGATTTTAATGGGTAGCTGAATTCCATTTCTCAAAACTGGAAGTTTGAAAGGGATCATCAAATTTATTTTGAAGAAAGGATGAAGGATCAAGAAGAAAAGATCAAAGCTCAGGAAGAAAATCTGAAAGCCCAGGAAGAAAAAATTGAAGCTCAATCCGAAAGAATAGTTGCCTTAGAAAAGCAAGCTGAAAAAGATCATAAAGACCTGAAGAAGATCAAGACTATTCTAAAGGGGCTCATGTCAAAGGAAAATGATCCGAAATAACCAAATCCTATCTTTTTGTTGTAATCTTTTCTTTGTTGTCGAGATTTCAAACCTAATGAAATTTGTTCCTATCGTTTCTTTTGTTTTCATTACTAATATTTCAGGTACTTTGTTATTTTTTTTCCATTCCCTCCAATTATTTTGAAAATCACAAAGGGGGAGAAGGAAAAGATCCTTAAGAAAAAGACGAACTCTAATAAGAGTTTATCAAAGGGGGAGAAGAAAAAGATCCTTAAGAAAAAGCAGAACTCTAATAAGAGTTTGTTTAAGGGGGAGCTTTTTCATTAAATAAGACATTCTTATCTATCACTCCGGAAATCTGAATACGATCCTTAGAGTTTCAAAGCCTAAGGGGGAGTTAGTCGTATTCATCAATATCCTTAAAGCAAAGGGAGATAATCCTTAATGTTTTTCTTTCTTCTTAGAAATTCTTTTTCATAAGGATGTTTGTGCTTTCCAAAAGGGGGGAGATTTTTGAGTCAATAAGGTTTTCCTTATAACTTTTCCATTCCTTCTTGTTTTGAAAATCACAAACATCTTATCTTAAGGAAAATTGCTTTTATAAGGAAATTTTCTATTATAAGGAAAATTTCTTTTATAAGGAAAATTGATTTTATAAGGAAAATTGATTTTATAAGGAAAATTGCTTTTATAAGGAAAATTGCTTTTATAAGAAAAATGTCTTTTATAAGAAAAATTATCCTTATCTTATTTTCATCCATATTTTTCTTAAGTATGAAATTCGGATTCATTTCTATTTTCTCGGAATCATTGAAACTTTGATATAAAGCATTATGTTTTAGGATTCAGATTCTGGATAAGAACTATAAGGAAGCTTCATTCCGAATTCCGGATAGGAACTCTGACTAAGTTCTATTCCAGATTCAGGATACGAATTCTGAAGTGGAATTCTCATTACGAATTCAAATGAAGAATTCTCATTACGAGTTCTAATGAAGAAATCTCATTCCGAATTCCCATTACGAATTCTGATAAAGAATTCTCATTACGAATTCTGATGACGAATTCTCATTACCGATTCTGATGACGAATTCTCATTACGAATTCTGATGACAAATTCTCATTACGAATCCTGATGATGAATTCTCATTACGATTTCTGGTGACGAATTCCTATTCTGAATTCTCATTCCGAATTCCCCAATTAAACAGAATTTGAGTATCTTTGTTTTATACACTCTGAATTAATTCAGACTCCGAAAAATATCTTTGTTAGACTCCGAACTTCTATATTACTTACATTTCGATAATTTTTCTACTCTTTATTATTGTTCCTTTCACTCCGAACCTTCACACCGATGTTTTCATTCCGTACTATTATATTTGATTTTAAAATGATGTCGTACATTCTGTTACATTTGTTTTGTTATAAAACGATGTCGTCTGTTTTGTTATAAACTAACCGTTGTCTAAGTGACACGTGTACAGGTCCCTCCAATCTTTAAGGAAAATATGACTGTTGGAGAAGGAGCCGACCTTACCTATAAATAGGGGCTCATTTGAAAGAGCTCGGTGCTGATAGCTGATGGCTGAAAAAGGTACTGATAGCTGATGGCTGAAAAAGTGCTGAAAGGCTGACTAATTTTCTTGAAGTGATTTCTAGAGAGAGAGACTCTTATTAACTCTCAAAGCTTCGTGCGACTCCGAATGTTGGTGATTACATTCGAGGGATTCTGGGGATAGGAAGACAGAGGTGCCGACTACCTTAAAGTTCGAGGGATTTCTTGCTGAGGAAGACAGAGGTTGCCAACTACCTTGAAGTTGAGGGCTTGCTGGGATAGCAAGATAGAGACTCCGATCTTCGTATCGAGGGCTTACCCTGGTGTGGGTAAGACAGACATTCTTGAAAGTATAAATCAAGGGACCTTTATCCAAGGTTGTTGGATACCCTTCTCTTTGGGTTAAAAGACTTATATCTTGTTACTAGTAGTTTTACTACTTGTTTTTATTCCGCTGAATTTTGTATTATAAGGAAAGTATAACTTTCTTATACTTCCTTATTTGTACTCTGTTTCATTTAGATTCTATACTCTTTAAGGTAGAATCTCATATTGTAATCATTTGTTAAGATTCAATTTCTGGAACCATATTTCTGGAACCCTCATTCGAAATCTCTTTCCTAGGTTGCATTCGGTGTTAAGAGGTGTTGTGAATTTGCTTAGTTTAACTTTGTTAAACTTATCCTTTTCCTTTTCTTAAGGAAAACCTTGTTATTCTTAACTAACTTTAAAGGTTCAAAGGAATTTTTAAAGTATACAATTCACCCCCCCCCCCTCTTGTATATTGAGCATCTACATCACTATTTCGATCCTACAATTGGTATCAGAGGTTGGAAACCTCTTACTCTATACCAGTCTTACAGTAGTCCATGATCTATGATCTCTAAAAAATATAGTAGTCTCCTGAGATATCAAATTTAGAGATACATTCCCAAGAAGGCTCATGAACGTGGTCGTATAGGGCCGAAACAACATAGAGTTCTACATCATCCCAAAGGGGGAGTTTTTTTACTTGTGATTGGTGAGGTCACATGGCTTAGGACTGCCAAACTAGTCATGATAAGCTACCCCGAAAGATAGTTGATGGAAAACCACAGTAGAGGTAATACCATGATGCGGGATCTCCTAGGTGTTTAAAGGGTGGTCTCTAGGGAGGAAATGATGGAATAGGAGAAGGATGAGCTATGGGTGGTGGATTCAGTTATGACGTACTTCAACCACCACATCTAAGAGGCCCAAATTAGGCTTAGAGAGCTAGTGGTTGGGGCTGTAAATAGCTATAGGATTTGGATGTCTAGGGTCCTATAATGAAATAGATGATTTGTGTTATGGTATTTGTTTATTGTACTATTTTATCTTTACTAGTAGACATAGGTGAGAAAAAATAATTTATCCTGATGCTCTTGGTGTGATAGATTGAGTGCATTGTTGAGTTACTATCACAAATCCTTCATCCTAAAGATCCTACAGTGAACACTTCTTTTATATCTTTCATCTTCCGGAAATGAGATTTATCACTTGTAGGATAGAGGTTCATGTGAGACATTTTTATTATCATGAAGGAAATCTATGAAATACTTGTGGGTATAGATTAACATCCCATGGTCTGGGCCCAAATCAATTATTACCACATACTAGTCATATTCCTGTGCACAAATTGGTTGATATTATCAATTTCCAAAGATAGAGATATCATTTAAGGGAAAGTGGATGATATGAGCAGGATTCTTCATCCCATCACCCATCAACTGGTTATTTTATCCCTTGGTGCAGAAGTATTTTCATGTGTATGGGTTCCTTTAGTTATGGAGGATTATATATAAATCATCCCTAAGTGTTTTTTGGGAATACCTTCGAGATTAAATATAAATAATTAAATCGACTTCCATCAAGGGACATACAAGATATCTTATGTTTCATATCAAATGGAACCTACAGATCTTGAAGATCTATAATTGATGTTTTAGGCCCTTCGATTGAATGGTTTTATCATACCCAGTCTATCCCCCATAGAAATCTCCCATGTTTTTCATGAAAATGGTAGATTATAGCTTCTGTATATTCATGGATTATCACCACCTGAACTACTTCAAGATAAAGAAAATGTATCTATTTTTTCGGATTTATGAACACCTTAAATAATTTCAAGGCATGAAATGGTTCTCAAAGAACAATACCAAGTTTGGTTACCACTAGTTGTGGGATCATGAGGAAGATATTCTAATGTTTTCTTTCCAATGTCACTATGGACACTATGAGTTCCTTGTTATTACCTTTAGTGTGAATAATTCCCCCATCGTGTTTATGGAGTTGATGTACCATGAATTCTAGTTGTACCGAGACCACATTTTTGTTTTCATTATTGATGAAATTCTCTTATACATTGCATCAGAGGAGGAGAATGCAGAACACATGATGATGGTCCAATATTTCATTAAAAGAACCACTTGTATGGAAAGCTATCAAAATACCATTTATGGATACATTAAGATCTATTTTTGGAACATGAGATTTCAGAACAATGATTATCCATGGATCTAGAAAATATTGGAGCATTGATTTCTTAGGATCCACCCTAGAATATGGAAGAGTTAAAATGTTTTCTTAGCTTATTAGGGTAATATATATGGTTGATAGAAGAGTTATCTAGAATCACTGCCCATATGACTACCCTGGAACATAAAAGGAAGCGTCTTACCTGTGCTGAGAGGTATCAGAAGTTCTTTTAGGAGTTGGGATGAAGATGGTGAGTGATCCATTATTGAAATTACCAGAGGAAGACATTGATTTCATAGAATATTATGATACCTAAGGAGATTGTATCAGTTTCATGTTGATGAAATTTCTGGAATTAATTGCATACTGGTCGAGGAATGTTGACACCCCATATGAAAAACAATGAATATAATGACCTAGAGTTAGAAGTGGTAGTCTTCTCCCTAAAAAATTAGAGTAACTAAATTATGGGAGAGATCATTTTGGTTTACACATTCTTCTAGAGACTCAAGTATGTCTTCGTATAGATAGTCATGAACCAAAGGTAGAAATGTTGGTTGAAATTTCTATATGACTACAACATTGAGATAATATATACTCTATGGAATTAATTTTTTTTTATTATATTTCCTTAGCATGATATCATAGGCATGCCTATTTTAGTATGAATTATAGAAATTAGCTGCCCTATAGTTGAACGAAGTGGAGTTGGAGGGTGTGACTTTTATTTAGTTAGTGGTGTTGAATCTTTCACTCCATGAGTGTGTGGGAGAGTCTTAGTTGGGATATATCTACTATGAAGTCTTATGGGATCATATATCTAGAGGGGATGCACCGGATTATTATTATGAAGAAGGGAATTACGATATCATGTTATATGGGAGAACATTGGTTCCAATCATGTTGCTGGAGGAGGTGATGTGGGATTTCCACACATATCCCATAGTTGTACACATCAATGTGAGGATGATATAAAGAGTCTTTTAGAAGAATTTTTGTTTCTCTATTATGAGATGAAGTGTAGTTTAGTTCAATTATTAGTTCCTCATGTGTCAGTAGGTCAAGGATGAGCACCATGTTTTGGCCAGTTTGTTGCAACCTCTTGAGATCCCAAAGTGAAATTGGGATGACATTTCCATAGATTTTATTACAGAACTTTTGTAAACATTGATAATCTGTGATGCATTCTGTGTTATACAAGACTGACTCATGAAGTCGGTGCACTTCCATTCTATTTGGGAGCATTGTTTGGCAGAGAGTTTGCTGTAGTTGTATGTATAGAATATTTTAACCTTCCTCGGGTTCCCCTAATGATTGTCATTGATATTGATGTGTGATGTATGTCACATTTATAGAGAGGCCTACATGAGGAATTTGGGAACAATATGTAGATGAGTATATCCTTTAACCCCCTGATTCATGATTAGAATGAACGCTCTATCAATGTGCTAGAAGATATTCTATGGTCTTGTATGTTGGACGTCTTCTAGACTTGGGAGGTTTACGTACCCTTAATAGATTTTTCATACAAAATAATTCTATCACTATACCATTGACATGACAACTTTGGGGGCCCTCAATGGGAAACCAACATGTCTCTGTTGTTCTAGAAAGAGATTGATGATGCATCTATTATGGGACAAGAGTTTTTTCACTTGACCACTGAGAAACTAGAGGTCATCCATGGTGGATGAAGAGGCCCCATAGTAGACATAAATCCTATATGTTTTATCATTATAATCCCTTGTAGTTTGATAAAGGGGTGAAATTTTTACTTGTGAGTCTCCCCATGATGAGGAATATGGTTGTTTATCTAGGGAGTTAATCTATTCCCAAGGATCATTGGTCAGTTTTAGATCATGTAGAGGGATAGAAAGGTTGCCTACTACCTCACCCTACCTCAATAGATAGAGTGGGTGAACATCATATTCCATGTGTCACAATAGACAAAATATGTGCATGGTTCTATGCAGGTTATTGACTAGGGAGAGGTGCACATCAGGGGTGGATCCACCTTTGTGGAGCACCCAGTGTGGATCAAGTACAGAAAAGAGAATACATTGAGTTGATAAGAAATACACTTGGTTTGTGTGATATAATAACATAGAAATGTGTAGGAGATTTCCAAGGAGCGAGAGTGAAAGATGGAAGCTTAGTAATCCATGATGTTTTCTTTTCTTTTTCTTTTCAAGGATGAAAATATTCAAAAAAAAAATGAAATAGAGACCCGATTTTTCAAATTTAATACATTCAAATATTTCAATATAAATCTATCATTAGGCGATGATACGACATGTGATTTTGAGGGATGATGTTCCCATAATTAATTTCACCAAAATTTGGAATATATTTTATATTGATAATTGACGAAAACTCAAAAAAAACTAAATATATATGAATCTATTGTTTGTATTATAAATATGAGACCACGGTTGAGTTTGGAATGATGATTTTACCCTAAGAGAGTCATTAAATTAGTCTTCCAAAGGCGTTTAGACCCATCGCTCATTGGTGGTGAATTTAAGTGAGTGAATTAGTATATATAATTAGTTGATTAATTATTTTGACCTAATTTTATTTCTATAAATATATAGTCAACAAAAATTTTCTATGGTAGGATCATTTCTTTATAGAATTAACCATAGATAGACCTCGACCCTTTTCCCATCAAGGAATGATGAATAAAATCTAAACCATGTTGGATCATTGCATGACGAATGCATCAGCTTCTTTAAATCATTGAACAAGAACATTACTCACCAACTATCAATCCAATATGATGGTAGGGATTGTATTACTGTATTTTACACCTCTGAATTAAATGGTAGGATATATTGAAATTTTTTCGTTGATCTGTGCCCCTCACTATATCCTTTTCATGTGACAATGTACTAATATTGATTTTTTCCTTTTTTAACATAACTATGGATCATGTTATTGATTGTTACACAATAATTTATGTCCACATACTATTTAAAACATTATTTGGTTCATTTACTTCTTTATTATTTAAATTTTTCACTGGTTGGATCTTAATTGTCTGAGATCAACATTTGGGGGGGGGGGTACCGAGCATGATAAGACCCCCAGATTCATGAATAAAGAACAAGATAAGGATATATCGATAATGTATGAATAGATCTATAATTTTAACAAGTTATTAAAGAATTTTTGAATAATAAATTTCTACTTAATCCTAGAATAAATAATAGTAATGCATGGGTTGAATGATGGACAACAACACAAGGTGATTTCTAGGGAATGGCGACCTTGATCTTTGAGTAACAGCCAGATCTAAATTTTTTGGATCAATTCATAGAGGGATATGAGGCGACTGGAGAAGATTTGAAAAGAAAAGGTCAGATCTTTTATTTATTTCAAAAAAAATATATTCCTTGTTAAATAAAGAACACATGGTGTGTATACCCATCCAAAAGTGGCACTATGGTTTTGGAAAAACATAATAATGTAACAACAAGCACCTATCTTGTCATGTCATGTGACACTTTACATGTTTAGTGAGCCATGAAACAGATTACACAGTTGGGATCACACCAAGTTTCTAATACATATACATGGCCAAAACACACAACATTATTCCTATGTTTCCTAACAAGCTGTTTACTATAGTACATAGAAACATGGTTTGAATAAATGGAAACAACTAATCAAACATGAAATAATACCTAGATTTGGTGGAAATGTTGTGTAGTCTACCTATATCATATATACCTTTATAGGGTTGGGAGTCATGTGCAGCACAAAGATATGGATAGGCTATGTAGTGGGGAAACACATTATGTGGGTCTCCTCATACATCATGTTCTGCTTGATCTATTCTGTGTAAGTATCAAATTTCTTATATCTCCTTCGTTTAAAATCATATTTTGGACAGCGAGTAGCTTATCCATAGTTTTATTCCATGTAAAATTTGATGGTTCCCTCATGAAAATACATTGCGATATGAGTTGTATTACAATGTGTTTGGAAAGCACTAAGGCAACACCAAATGACATTTCTATGTGTAACCATCCTAATGTTCTAGGTAGTGGAGTTCCCAAGGGATCCCCTTTCCATGAATAACCTCTAGTTGGGACACGAAGTGGAGTTACCCAATGGTTTAATTACATGATTACCCTATTGTTGAGTCGTTCAATGGATTTCCCTGATGGATTTTTTCCCAAATTACCCTCAAGCTGGATTGGGTTGTGGGATTCCATGATGGGTTCTTACTGAGTGTTACCCTCTAGCTGTGCTGAGCAGTGGTGTTCCTAGAGGGTTTCGTACCAAGCATTACCCTCTTGTTGGGATGGGCAGTGGAGACCAAAAATGAAATTCATGGGTGTTACCCTAATATAGTACTTGGAATCAAAGTTCCCTCTGTGAAATTCCCTGGATTTAACAAACAGTAGGGCTGGACAGTGGAGTTCCCTGGGGACATTCTTGAGAGTTACCCTCCCATAGGGATGTGCAGAAGAGTTTCTCGATTACTAGAAGAGTTGGTCACTCTTATAATACCAAGACACAGAATTCTTATCTTGAATTTTGGGACCCATTATTATGAGGCACAAAATTGAGACTTGGTTTGTTGTGGCATTGGACTCATGTCTAAATGTGATGTTTTCACCTCCAAGACATGTTTATGTGATGCGACCTAAAACAGTAAAGGACGGTTAGTGAAGATCAAAGTAGATAGTATCATGGTATGGTGTTTGAGTTCTTTAGACTTTTGTTTTCAATAGAGACATGTCAAATGTTGGCCTTATTGATGGTGTTCTTTGGAAACTATTGGCCACTCTTCTTATTAGACTAATCTATGAGATGGAGATCCCTGTACTCCCTCATTTAGACTTCCTTGACTAAGATTATGTATATATATATATATTAATATATATATATATGTAATTTCTTATGGATTCACACCTTTGATCTGGATACACTCTTATAGGACAGGCATAGACACATGGGGCATTACATGTGCTTTCATTATTTAGCTACAAATGTTTTTATGAGTATTATCTCCTGCTATAGGTGGAGAAGTCTCAACAGGTTGTTCATCTACTCACCCTGTTAATCTTTTTATGTCTATATTTGATTACAAACACCATTATCTTGGGTTTATATGTAATATTTTCAATTTACATTATTTTATGTACTATTTTTCTCTTCATTTGTTTCTCTTGGTGTTCCCCTCTCACCCTTTCGGGGCCTTCTACAGGGAATGTATATACCCACACCAACATGGTTTTTGAACACACATGTCTACTCGTTTTCATAGGATGTAAATGTAGACTGTGACTTTATAAGAGCTTAGACATACTGGGTTCTTGAACTGTGTATAGTGGTTATATCATGGGATACATGAGTTGGGATGTCTGAGCTATTTACTCTTGTTTTAGTTTTGTCAGGTTAGGACACATTTCTGATTGGGAGTGTATTTTTTTCCTTTACATTCAGATTATATTATGGTAATTTTGTATTGACTAGAGGATCATTCATTCATGGTTTACCATATTGTAGTGTTACACCCTTTCCTCCTTCCCTCTGCACATTTTCATTGTGTTGGTTGTGTGTGTGTGTGTGTATAGGTACATCGTCAAATTCCTCCTCAATTTAGTTGTTCCTTTGGAGCAGGTTTCCACCCCTATAATAGGCAGTCATGATTGGGTAGTTTGGGCACATACACAATGATTGTTTCGGTCATGACTGTATGAAATATCATTATTTCCCTATTCAATAAAACACATTTCAAATTTAAACACCATTTGTAAAATATTTATATTATTTAGGAAATAATATTATCCATGATACGAATAATATATATTTATGGTATCTTTACTGTCCAATTGTCATATGAAATTGAATTTTTATAGACAATGTTAATAATAACAGAGTTCATAAAATATGAAATATTTCCTTATATTCATCATAAATACTAGTTTTGAAATTAATTCATATGTTTTATAGATTAATTAAAATTGATGAAAAAAAATTCTCAAAAGAGTTTCCTTTACAATAACAATGAAATATCAATGAAGAATCTAATGTTTATATAACAGTTATGATAGAGAGAATTTCTATAAATGATGTATAAGTTAAAAATAATTTTTCAATTTTTTTATAAATATTTTAGAAAATGAACCCTTTCAATAAATAATTAAAACAATTCCTTTTATATGATGTAAAAATTCAAGGATAAATCAACATAAAGCTTATAAATAATTTTTTTAAATAAAAAGGATTTTCATAAAAATATTGAAGAAGAAAGATATAGATGAAAAATATATAAGATTACTAAGAGAAATTAGATATGATTTTCTTTTAAAATTTCATCTATAAACAATAACATGAATCGAATCATTAATAATCATGAATAAATTTATATCTAGGTTAAATAAAAAAAGTGGTAGTATATGCACCACATAAAAATAAATATATTGATATTACCAATTATGTCTTAATGGATTATATGTTGAAATGAAATCCCTTATCTCACATTTCATTTTAGTTGAATGTGAATTAACATATTTTATAATGGTTTTAAACAAGTTATAAATTTATATTATAATCATATTAAAATTTATCAACTAAAATATGATCCTCTTATAAAATATTATTATCTGTTATGCAATAATAATTAATTATTATCATTGATTTAGGTGTTATCTACTTTATGTTTTCATGCATATTTTGACATCGAAGTATATAGAATAATACATTGATTATTGTTACATAATTTATAGAATTTTAATCAGAATATTAATATCATATATATATCCATTAAATCTATTCTTATTACCTTCATTTTAAAGTGGAAATGAGAAATTAATCGTGTCGATTCATATAGGGGTAGTCCACATGTACCAAAGAGTAACATTATCATTTTATAATACATTAAAAGGTAGTAAAGTCTATATAATATTAAAATTACATGGGAATGTTTATGTCATAACTATCATATAAATTTATTATTTTTATCTTTATAACTATACTAGTAATGTGGTGATGAAAAAGAAATTGCATTGCTACATGGAGACGGTAAGCCATAAGTATACACGAGAAACATATTAACTTTATATATGAAAACATATATTTAAAATTGATGTAACATAAAAAAAATCACATCCCATTATTTCTATGATACTATATATATTATTTTAGTATTTGTATACTACATTTATAGGATGTTTAAGAATAAATAAATTTCAAAGTGTCGGTAATGATGATTACCTATTCTTCAAAGGAGATCCTTTAGATATTGTTTTAAGGGACTAAGGGATGCACTTTTTAGAAGACCTGAACATCAAAAAAACTGATAAGTATATTTGTATGATAAGTGGTAAGGAATTGGTTGAGATTGATGGCTCATTTTTATAATGAATTGAGAGAAGGGGTGTTCTTTTATAGAATAAAAACCACTTACCAAAAAACTCATAGGGTTCTTTACTTATCTCAACTAATTTTAAAAATAATAATATATACAGATTCATTGATATATATCTTTAATTGGTAATTAAATCGATGGAAAACTCATCTTTACACATGGATCGATGTCCATGTAATTCTGTAGTTAATACATCAATTAAATCATGTACAATAGAAAAATTCCTTATATTAGGATTTAATTTTCTATCTATTAGTTTTTTCTTAATATTCAATCCTAAGAATCTTATTCCCAATAACAATTGAGGTGGCTCATGACATAACTCGGGTGATAAAGCATCCCCTTTAAATATTAGGAATTCTATATTACCATCATGATTGGTAATTTATTTTTCATTGTAATAAATTGTTATCTTATATTTTGAATCGTAATAAAAAAACAAGGATAATATATATAATAATAATTTATGTTATAATCATGTATAAAAATATTGCATGTTTATGGGTCAAAACGGAAACAGACTAAAACATCCTTGTTGTGGTTGTATTTACACTAATAGTTTTGACTAATAACTCACTTCTTAATGTTATAGGTAAATATTTAATTTTATTATAAGACAAGATACATATAAAAGTGTGAAATTGTTCATAATTTAATAAATAAGTAGATAAATTTATGGTTATGATTAACATACCTGACACCACATAAATGGGAACTTTATACTTAGTTGTAGTGGTCAGATAGTCTTATCCTTATCTCAACAATCATATTATTTATTGTTTTTACCTTGATGATTATTGAATTTGTTTGAATAATTCCTCATTTATATATTTTTTATGCACTAGAAATATTTAATTAAATTATTCCCCTTTTATTCATTTACCAAATGACCCTTATGTATGCTCTTGTAACAAAATGCCATTCCAGTTAATAATTTTATGAGATGTCTATTTCCACAATTCTAACATGACATGAATTTCTATTTCCACCACTTATTTATTGAAATATTTAATTTTACTATGGCTCTTATGCAACCTATTATTATCATGAATTTCCTTGAAGATGTGTGATATTTAAAATTACTTCTTTATTTTAATGGAATATAACACTATTTTATAATATGATTAGAAATCACTAAAATCCAGTTCCCTTCAGTGGATTGGACTAATATACTCCATGAAATGTTTAAAATGTTTCTTTAATTTTGTGATATTACACATATCATACCATACTAATATTTACAAGTTTTCCCCATACTCTGTCACACTTTCTTTTTCTTTTTTCATTAAGTTGAATGACATTATCTTAATTTCAATTTGTTGCTCATGAGGGAAATATTTATTGAAGAATATTTCATTAAAATCTATTTTTTCAATAGGTTATCCATGTTCTTATTACATAATATTTTTTATCAATAACCACAAATCATCATTATCATCTTTATGCTAATATACAATCATTATAAATTTTTTCACTTCGTTACATCCTAAGGAAGAAAATATGTTTTCTAGAGTCTTGATCAATTTCTCAACTACCACTAGATTGGTAATTATAAAAAAATATAGAGTCTTATGTCAAATGTAATAATATAATATGGGATCATCATGTCATATAATGACATGTTACTCTATATTTTTGAGTTTATTAGATATAACCTAGTTAACTTATCTAATATGGTCATGATGTACCCAGTGTGACAATCCATGCATCAACCTCATGCACTGGATCTATTTATTCCATTAGAGGTAAAATAAAATAATGAAATTGAATGAGTTTTATCATTTCGTAATAACTATTAATGTTAGTCTAAAATAAAAATACCTATTATGTAAAATCATATAAAATATGATAGGGGATAATCATATTTTCTATTTTAGCTCTATTTTTTAAAATTCTTGTCCTAAATGTTTCGGTTAAGATTTCACTGATACCAATGATTGAATCACTATCTCTAGTAACATATATATTATTTATATATTATTAAATTAAAATATATACCATGGATCTAACCATACATTATTTAAGAGTTAATTATAATTGGAAAGAATGATAAATATATCATTACCACATTATAATGGAAATATGAAATCTATAGCCTAAAAATTTATTTCATCTTTGATGTTATTTATTATATCCTTATTTATATACTGGGGAACAGAAAACAAATAAAGGGTGTTCATGGATTCTTAGTACGAATTATGTAAAACATAAGTTATCCGGAATCAATATGTAATATTTAATATATCAATTTAAATAACATAAAAAACATTCATTTAATAAAAAAATTTGTTATGAAAATGAATCCATTGGTAATATAAATCAAGTAATATAAATTATAATAATTACTAATTATCAACCATGGAAATGTATACTATTTTACTTTATTATCAAATTAATCATGATTCCTCAACTCTCAAGGACACATTTCAAGAATGTTAAATACTATGTGTAAAGGCCAATTTAATTTGGACAACTGATTTGTCTCATGAGACATATTTAATGAATTAGAGGATATATAATTAGGGTCCCCACCCATCCCTACATGTACAATTAATTCCTCATATATCGAATGGTAGAAACAAATAGAGAATAACATTCCCATAAAAAATATATGTATTGAATAAATAATAATGAATATCAATATGTCCCCAGTCAGTCAAATAGCCTTCAAAGTAAAACATAGTATATTTGATTGTTATATATTTTAGTAAATAATTATATCCATGATACAAATAAACATGATATTTAAGAAAATTTTAATATTCAATTATGTGATGAAAATTAATGTTTTAAGGGAAGATAATAACTAAATAATTAATAATCGATGAAATATTTTCTTCAACACATGATAAATATAAGTTATAAAATAACTTCATCTCTTTGGGAGAATAAAAAATGGATATAAAACTATCACAAAACATTTCTCTCTATAATACCTTTTGAAATCCTATAAAATAAGTTAAAGAGAATAAAATTCTTAAATTGGTGGTAAATGATTCAAAACCTATATAAGTTAAAAAAATTCATTTAAATTTTATATAATAAATGTTGAAAACGACCACAATTGGAAAAAATTGAAAAAATAATTTTTTAACAAGTTAAATTTCTATGATAACAAAAAAATATTTTATAAATCATTTTTGAAAATAATAAGTTTTTTCATAAATATATTTTAAAAAATATGGTTATGAATGAAAAATGTAGCTGATCAATAAGATAACTATGATTGGGGTTTCCATTAAAAATTCCACTTAAAAGAGTAAATTGAATTAATTCATTAAAAATTATTAATAAATTTATTTTTATGTTAAATAACTCAAAATGGAAATTATATACACGAAATAAATTTGAATAAGTGTATATTATCAAATATGTCTCAATGGAGTAAAAATTTAGACAAAAACCATTACCTCACATTTCTTCAAAGTTAAAGATAAATCAACCTCTTTGATAATAATTTTAAAAATTTTATAAATTTATAATAGAATCATATTAATATATATAATATCATATATTATCCAATCAGGACATATAATCACATTTTTATAATAATATTTCAATATTATCATTATTATGGATATTAACTTCTTTATTTTATCATGTATGTTTTGTCACAGGAGATACAGTACATGTACATCGATTATAGTTCAAAATTATTACTAAATTTAGTTGTGATATAAATATCATAAATATACATTAAATAAATCCTTAATATTTTTAAAAAGGATGTGAAAAAAGAATCATATCATTTCGTGGAGGTGGTAGTCCAAATATTCATATGAGTGATGTTATTGTTTTCCAATGGCCTGGAAGGGAAGAATGTATATTTGATTTTAAAATTTTAGTGGAATAATTATGTCATAAATATAATCTTTATAAATTATTTTCATATTTATAAAAAATATAAGACGTGATGAAAAATTAATTGCAACGTAATGGGGAGATGGTAAGCCATACATATGTATATGCGATGTTTTCAATTTTCATAGGATAGAAAAGAGATGTAAATTGGTAATAAAATCATAATAATAAAATACTTTTTTTATGATATTGGAGTTATTATTGTAGTGTTAATTACAAATTATTTATATGAATTTAATGAGGAATAAAATTTGAAATAATCAGCAGACGTGATTAACACTTCTTTGAATATTCCCTTTTAGATCTTCTCTTAAACAAAAAAGGGTGTGTCTTTTAGGAATGTCAAAATATATTAAATATGGATACAGATTTTTATTAGAGAATTGGGTATTGGAAAGTTTAACTACATGGATCATGGTGTTCTGATGAATTGAGATAAACAGTGACTTTTATATATGAGGGTAGAGGCATTATTGGAATTTCTGAAAGTATTAAATTACCAAAAATTAATTTTAATTTCCAAATAGCTCAAAATTTATATACATTGAATATTATAGGTCTATGATGTGAATTAATCATAAAAAATAAAATATATACATGGTATGTTAATGTTTTCGCCCTCATCTTTTAGTTTTTCCAGCCCTTGATTAACCCTTTGGGAAATTATTGTACTATCAACATATTTTATTCTTTAAGGGTCATGAGTGTTAAAATAATATTATAAAATGAAACATAATGTATCATCGTGGATTTTTTCAACAATATATAATTCATTTCTACGAATTTCATATCATAAATATTTTAAATTCATTAAAAAAATATTAAAAGAATAATATTAATGTAATTTTTGACACTATTCATTTAATTGAATATAAATAAATCCTTAGAAATATGGAATGTGAATATAGTAATTTCAGAAATATCATTAATTTTATATTTATCTTTAATATTCCTGGAAAAAAATAATTATTTCAAATTATATTAGATTTTGAATTTTAAAATCATTATTTTTATTTTTTATTAATAATTTAAATGTTATTATCACCCTTTCAAGATCATTAGATGTTATAATATAATAAATAAAAATTAATGATTAAATACCATGATAAAAAATAATTTATAATTCAAATTATAATTTATAACATAACATAAGATGTATTTTTCCTTATAATAAAATACTACATATATATATTTATATAAAGAAGAAAGGAGAGATTTTTGTCTTTATCCCTCACCTAAATATTATAATGGTAAAAATCAATGATAAGTAGAAAACATAATTAACATTTTTGAAGATTGAATTATTTTTGAGGAATTATATTCATGAAATTAAAATAATAAATATTTTGGGATGATCGTTAATTTCTTATCACGTTTTCTTTAACCCTAATTATCACATTTGCCCTTAGACTGGTAAAAAATATTTTCTATGGTTACTATTATTAATGAAAAAAAATAAAAGAGACATATTTAAAAAAATTGGACATTGTGATTAAAAATATATAACATATTCATCACAAATCAACTTCAATATTTGGTATAAATTAATTTCTAATTAAAATAGAATACTCAATGAAAAATTGTTTTTTAGAAAAATTCAATTTATGTATAAAGATGATTTAATAAAAAAAATTATGTATAACATTTATTAAAAAACATAGTTGGTATAGTAATAAGTAATTCAACTTTTTAAAAAAAATTAAAACCAAATATATCTTTGTAAAATCATGAAACAAAAATATAGTTTTAAAAGAAATATTTTTAACTATTCCTTGCAAAATCAAAAACATTAGAACAATCCAAAAATTCACCTTAATATAATTTTCATATGATGATTTTTTACATGAAGTTCATTTAATCCGATAAATTATTTTAAATTGTGAAATAAAATTAATTATATTATTTTTTCATTGAAATAATTAAAAATCATCTTTGAAGAGAACATATTTTTGAAGAATAAAATGAATATAAAAAAAAATATTTTTTTTATTTCATATTAATTAGAAAATAAATTTTATTGAGTATTAACTTAATCAATATTTCCAAAAAAATATAATTAATACCAAAAATTATATGGCGAGGTTATAATAGTCATATTTAAATAACAAAACTTTTTTGTTCGTTTTAACCCAATTTTTTGTGTTTTTGACAATATGAATCACAATATTGTTTTAAACACTAAATACATTATATGTAAATATTTTCCCATTTAATTTTAGGTTTGTGTAATTCTAGGGAAACACATCACATTGTGGATAGATTCCCTTATGGTTTTAGGTTAACTCTTCATTCATAGTCATCTCATTGGTTAATTATATAACCAATGTATCTTATGGATATATAATAATGGTATCACATATAAAATAATTAATATAGAAAATATGTTTGATAAATTAATATTAAAAAAAATTTAATTCCATTATAGTTCAATTTACTCAAGGTAAATAAAAAAGGATAATGAGAACATCCACTAGATGTTATCATAATCTATCTAGATAAACAAGGTTGAAGATATCATTAAATAAACATTTCATATAAGAATAGTAAATAATAAAGGATATTGACATAGCTAAAAACCACATTTATATGAGAAATAATATTTACAATGAAAAAGGGGAAACACCATCTATAATTTTTATACCTCTTATTTAATATATATAAATATATATATTGATTGAATGAAATTGAAATTTCAATTAAAAACATGTAAAATTAGGGCGAAAGTTTCTTAATTAAAATATACATGGTAGGGATAAAAAATAATCTTTATAAAAAAATAACATTGAGATTTTATTTTCACTATGTAATAAAGGTCAGAGTTATAGAAAAACCACCAAATCAAAAACATTAAAATATAATTCAGTCTATAAGGAAATAAATTTATATTGAAAATGAATTTAAAAAGTATAATCGTAAAAATAAGAACATATATTAAAAAAATAATAATAATATATACGTGGTAGAGAGGGATTACTCGATGAACAGAAGAGGTAAGGTTGCTTTCTCTTACAATTATTACTTCAGGTAAATTATAGACTGTAGGGGAGGAGAATTGGTAAGGGAAAATATAAAACTCCTAAAAATAGGTGGGTAATAAAATTAGAGTTTTCATTTGAGATAATGATAATAAGATTTACACATATGTATTTTTAGCCATAACAATATAAAATTAAAAGATATAGTGGAATGAAAACTGTGACGATTTTGGTAACATTTGAATCAAATGTCATTGAAATAGAAATCCAATGATGGTCATATTAATCAACTAATTTTAAATAAATTTGTGATTTAAAATATCCTTGGGATTGTATATACAACACAAAAAAGAATATATGTGTTGAATATATAAAATATCTCAATAAAATGAAAAATGAGATGAAAAACGTGTACATTTTCACCAATCATCCATTAAAGTGATTTAACATCCAATATAATAAACATAACCATATTAATAAATTACTATATAACATTATTAATATTTATTACATTCTATACAATTAAATTATAATCATTAATTTCTCATATATTAGTTTGTAAATATTTATTTTCATCACCAGATGTTAGTAATTTTTCATTGTTGCGTATATGTTTGGAAATTGACATATCGACCCCCGTTGATTGATTCCATGTTCATCATTATTAGATTATTCAAGGTAGGGGGATAATTTTATTCAATAATTTATTCATTACTTTTTTAATGTTATGGAAGATAAGTGTATTTTTTACGATAATAGAATCCATGATGAGAATATTTTGGGTAATTTAGTGATAATAATGTCTTAATTTATATTGATCATTATTTTCCATTTCATAATTATGGAACCATATTAATGAATAATATTACACATTAATATCATATATTAATATTATTAATTTTTTTCATACATATTCATTGTGGAAATTTTTGATTTTGGTATAGCACTATTCATATAAGTGGTTCAACTAACCCAAATAAGAACACATTATAATAGACAAAAAATAAGTGTTTAGTGTTATATAATAGTATTATAATCCATTGAGATGAAAAATTATGTTAATATAACAAAATTATAATGGACCATGAATATTAGAAATTTTTAACATAACAAGTTAATTGAAAAATTAATTTAAATACATAGATATTAACTTGATGAATTTACTCCTTCTTGATAAGGGTTTCTTTAGAATGAAGGGTTTATGATTCTTTCCTAGAACCAGAACCTGCCAAAAACATATAATGATCTATAAGAACTAAAATACTCTTCTATTATATATATTATTTAATTAATAGAGTATTCTATATGACTTTTAGAAGAGTTTCATTTATTGGTGATAATTATGAAAATTTCGTTGAAAAATTATGTTAGGTAAATTGTAAAAATTGAATCACATGGGAGTTAGGTGAGTTTGGTGTGGATATTTTATTGAGATTTTTCGGTATGACTTCCAAAAAAATATAATCTATTTTATAAAATCTATGTTTCATGTTTATTTAATGATATTTTATCCATGGTGTGTTACCTCATTTTTTCCCCTCTTAGTGTATTTCATTTTTTTACTATAGAAATAATTTTTACCCAAAATATAAGTTTTCCCCTATTACCTTATTTTTATTTTATGATTCCAAATATTTACTCCATGTTATCTAATTCAGAAATGAAATTTGATAAAATTTTATTTTAAATGAAAACATAATATATATATATATATATAATTTTATTTATGGAATTTTGATTATTTTAAAACATTAATATTCCATAAGATTATTATATATCAATTACTAATTATGAGAAAAAATATTTTTTTCACAATAAAAAATTACATTATATTAACCATTTAAAAGAGATCCATTAAATTTATTTTGATAAAATAAATAGAATCATAAAAAAAAGTTCATTGAAAAATACCATTTTTTAAAATTAAATTTGATTAACAACATCCTATTAAATTTAGTTATTCATCTTCTAATCATTTAATTTTATCATAACATTTATATTAAAATAAATATTTTTAATTTTATAAATTAATTAAATCATTATTTATAATAATAATAATAATATGGAACACATTAAATATATATATTTATAATAAAATAATTCTAAAAAAATATTATCTTTTTGTTTAATTTAAAAAAATTTATATTATTTTTAATTATAGAGTATATCCAATAGATTTACCAAGTTACCAAATATAAAATTACTATATTCATAATGAGATTAAATTTAATGACTATATATTTGACGACCATATATATAACAATCATATTATATTCTTATATATAAACTTATATAAATTCTTAGAATCATTCATCCCATTCATTGAAATATAACTCAATGTATCTATTATATATATAATTATTTTCCTTATTTATATAGTTTAAATTTCGGGGGATGATCTACATGTAATACCATGAGGATAAATATTTTAAGTTCAAGATATTCTTAATTACAAGTGGTTTTATTCATTTATGTTTTTATTATTATTAAATATGGAATTACCAAAATGTATTTATTTTTATCTAGAATTATGATATTATAAATCAATAAAATTTACAATGTTTTATTTTACTTTAGTGTTTAATTTGGATCAATCTATTCAACATAGTATATATTCAAATGAAAAAATAATGATTAAAATTATTTTTGGATACAATTTACCCAATTTAAAATAATTTCACCATCAATATTTTATTACTATAATTAATTAATAATGGTAATTATACTATATTACATCATTAGGTTCCCATGATTATTCTATAATATTATGAGTCCTCCATATAACATTAACCCAGTTAGTGATCATGGTTAATAGTATATGATCTCGATGATCAAATATTTCTATTAGCTGATAGACATAAGTGGGATATTGTTCTAGATATAAAACTATTGAGTATAGTACATAAAAGTTAGAGTATATACATCATCATGAGTGATACCTAGAACCCATAATGAACTGGGTATAGGATCAGTGGAAGTGAAATAGGATAAGTTATCATCCCCGCACATTCGATGATTTCTAAATGGTCAATGTATCTAGGGCTATTAATTTTATTTTACTAAAACTGCTAACCCTCTTCCATAGTGATATTCAATGGAATAAATTATCTCCTATATAAAAATACAAATATCATATAATATTTTTGTAATTACTATTCTATGGATTTTTCATGGTTCTAATACTAAACTCAGGGGTTTAAATCTTTTTTTTCATTTCATTAGAAATGTATGATATCCTAAGCATACACCCTCCAACATAATTCTAATAAGTTTTAGTTTTCCACATATTTCCATACAAACCTTTAATGGTTTTATTTGAATTCAATAATTGAATCATATATTGTTATATTTCTCTACTTGGTGATGTTTTTTAGCTATACCTTCTTGGAAATCCATTGAATAAGATATCAAAAAATATTTAAAATATTGAAAGGTCCCTTTAGATTGATAATTAATATAAGGATGATGAAATGTAATTAATCATAAATATATACCATATTCATGTTGAATACTTCTTCATATTATCAAGGAAAACTTGTATGTCGATCATATATAATTGATAAGAGTACTATAATATATCTTACAACTATATATATATATATATATTATTGAATGTTTATAGATTGATATATCTTGTTAAATAAAAGTAAAATGTGATTAATTTTTAGGGTAATCAACAATAACCCGATTTGAATTATATCCTTTAGTGGAATTAAGAAGACGTACCATAAAATCCATGGAAATGTTGTCCAATTTCCATAATGTTATTGATAATGGTAGCATCATCCACTTGACATTTCTTTTTCATTTTTCATTAACATGTTGGTATATCAAAACTTGAGATACAAACTCTGTAATCTATCTCTTTAAACTATATTAATAAGAACTATTCTTGTGATCTCTATATATATATTTTCGTCCACGATGAATAAAGAATGATGACCTATGTGAAGCATCCCACGAATACAATATTAATTATAGTATTAATAGAATGATAATTAATTTCATCGATCATATAATTACATAAATATCATATTTTTTCTCTTACATATTGACTACTTTGTTTCTTATCCTCTATATCCTCCATCTATACCTCATCAATATTAACATGGGTTTATGGTTAAGAAAAAATTTGGGTAAGATGAAATATCCCCCTTATATTGTGATTTAATGATAAATCCTCTCTAAATACATGAGAATCGGGTATCTTTCAGTCCTTGTTATAGATAAGGTATCAGGATCTTTCCTCCTAGGATAATCAACCACTTTGATTTCCTTCACAGGGTGGAAATGTATTCATCAATCATCATCATTGAGCAACTCCAACCATCTCCTTTGGCACATGTTCATCTCCATATGTGTGAATATATAGTTTAAGATATTATGATCAACATATATTTAAAACCATTAATTATATAGATAAAACATAAATTTAATCAATGTAAATGTCACTTATATTAGCTATAAATCCTACATGGAGAAATTTTTCTATTGAATCATTTATTTTTGTGAAGCATAATCTACCATTGTGTAATTCTGCATGATAAAACGTACTAAACCATAATTTAATGACTCACTGTAGGGTCATGAAAAATCCAAAATTTAGATTCTACCAAAATCCCCCAACGAATTGGGAAGAATAATGGACAAAAATCAATGAAGGGACACAAGCAGGACCGGTCCATTGACCGGTGCCATGAAAACGCAACGTGGCCTGGCCCCATGAAGCGCCCCCTCCACGAACCGTCGTCATTCGCGAAATGGAGGTGGAGATCCTCTACGGTCATGAGGCTGAATGGTCACTGATCTGGTTAACCGTCATGAACCGCCCCAACTGCGGACCGCGTCGACCGGTTGAAGCCACATCCGCTGTTGTTCGCAGAATGGAGGTAGAATCCTTCATGTACGCGAAGCACAACCTGAGTTCGGTTCGCAGGGGGGGATAAGATTTCAATACCTACCTCAAATTACGAATTGACCATGTCAGCCATAAACAGGTTATTCGGTCATGGGCCTCCATAAAAGTTGTCGTGTGAGCACAGATACATCTATTTCCCCACTCTATAAAATGAGATTGTGTGGGAAAGGAGGAAGGGATTCAATGATTGGGATTCGGATTTAGAGGAATTGGAGATTCGGAAAGAGATCGATCGATGGAAGGCTTAGGATTTTGGAAACAGCGAATTTCCCATTCGCGAACCATAGCAGGTATAAACCTGGGAACAAACTAATAAAGAACCCGAAAAGGCATAATAATATGGTGAACCGTGAAATCAAAATAACATAAAAAGACATGACTGTGAACCATAGCCCCTCCACGGATGCACTCCCCATAGACCAAGGTGTTTATGCCTCTTTTCTGATCTTCCACACCGCATACCACCCTCCAACGTGGGCGAAGCCTCGACCGACCAACCCATGATCGGGGCCGCTGTTGGCCGCCGCTGTTCGTGTGGACCCCTCTGCGTACCCCCTAGTATGCGGGCCGAACCCGAAGCCGCGAACCACCGTGGATGGCAGGATGCTCGCCAGACCGCAAACCACACTGATTCGTGGGATGCTAATCAGCCCGCGGACCACCCTAGTTTACGGACAGCTTCTCCAGCCACGTAGAACCTTCCTACATGAAGGACGTGACCACTCCTTCATACGTGTGGCCCATCAAAAGATTCAGATTTCCCATTCCCCATTCCAGGTAAAATACTTCCAGTCTGGCCTGATCCTCTGTGACTCCCTCATTGGCCTATTCATCGGCCCCGAGCCGAGGCCTCCACCAAAGCCACCGGATCCACATGGTGTAACTTTCGGGCGCATTCGTGCATCGTTTTGAGTTCACATACCCACGGTAAAAAGAGGCGAAGGGGTTGCTCCGACACTTGAGAAGATTCTCGAAGAATTCCTGGGTTCACATTGCCACGATTATGTGATGTCTGAGCTCAGGAATCCCCTTTCTACCCCCTACTTGTTAAGGACTTCCCGGGGATAGTAAAATACCCCCACACAAGGAAGTCGTCATGTAACGGCCCGAAATTTTGAATAAATCTTGTTCCCTAATTTCATGTGTTATTTTATTTTATTTTTATACTCAACAAAAATTTTTTATTTGATAAACATGATTATAATTAAAATGAGACAAGTGGGTTTTGACTGTTATATGACCATCGGTCAATATGACCACTGTGAACAAAATGTTTTGATTATTGTCTCCAAATATAAGTAATCTTGGTTAACTGTTATAGAAAGAAGATTTGATGGCCTCACCTAGTAGTCTTGGACCGATCGGATCCCATCTAACAGAGCTTGGGAAGGAGGTAGCATCATTGGGCTTTGCTCTGGATCAAATCCAAGCCGAACTTCATCATGTGAAGCTGGAACGGAATCACCTTCGTGAGAAGTTCAAACTGATAGAAATTACTACTCGGGCAATGTTGACTGAGCCGCCCCAAGCTTCTATCACCCTAGCACACCTTACTCTTAGGTCCTATGCTGGTATTATAAGGGGCTATGTAACGAGACCGTAACTACCTTGTGTAATCCTTGTTTTAAATAAAAATTTGGATTTCTTCTTATGATAAAGTTTATGAAATTTGAAATGACCGGATAAATATAGTATGCATACTTTTGATGAATTTTAGAAAAAGGATATTTTAAAAATGTTTATGTAAACCTTAAATAATTAAAAATGTCTAATGATTTTCAAAAAATGGTCTTCTACAATTATGTTCAGTACAAAATTTGGAGTCTAATAAGATCAACTTAATTTTTGATGAATAGTAAATTATGAATAGAGATTTTACGCTTAGGATTAGTAAGGTGACCAAATGGATTAGTAATCTCACTTAAATAAAGTTTTAAAATAATCTAGGCACCTTGATTAAGTAATGTGATTCAATAAAATGGTTAAATAACGGTTTCATAAATTATTATTCAAGTATTAGTTTTTTCGGATGAATAGTGTTTTTTAATTAAAAATTTAATTAAAAATAATTAGAAAATTATTTTTATAAAAATGACTTTATTTTTGAACTCAGAGCATCGATATTATGTTAAGGTAATTTTTGGGGATTTTTCTGCAAAAAATGAATTTTCGATGAATAGTGTTTTTATTTAAAAATTAAATTAAAAATATTTAGAAAATTATTTTTATAAAATGGATTACATTTTTGAAATCAGAGCATCGATATTTGGTTAATGTGAAATTTTGGGATTTTTCTGTGAAAGTTGAATTTTCAGTGAATAGTAAAAATACAGTTTTAGGGTTTCAGTATGTTTAATGACATCATAACGGTGTCATGATGATGTCATGAGATATTTTGAGGGTTGGCCGTCCAAGGGTGATGAATTATTGTTTTGGGGGCCCCATGTGGCCTAACTCCATGATAAATTCCAAGAGAGAGCACATGGGTTTGAGAAAGCACATGTGAGGTGTCCCTTGGCCATTAACGCTTTGTCCCCTCACTTTCCCTATAAATACCCACCCTTTCCTCCTTTATTTTTCACTCCCAACTCTCCCCCAACGATGTTCGGGTCTTCTTACCTCCTAAAGAGTCCTCCCAAGGTTCCCCCAAGCCCTCAAGGTCTAATCCTTTGAGTTTCAAGAGTCACGTTTTAAGGTAAGGGATCCGACCCCTCTCTTTCTTTTCAAGTAATCTCTTTTATGCCATTTCATTTATACTCCATGTTCTTATGTTGGAGTATGTTCTTTTATATTCATCCTACTGCCTATTTCATTTTCATATGATAAGATACCCCCTTGCTCTCATCAATTCGTTTTAAGAATGTTTAAGTGGCGCCGTTAGGCTGCCGAATTTTTAAGGGATTCTTTTACCTTCCTCGTTTTCAAGTTCTATTCTCATTTAAGTCTTTCATGTTTCTTTTTATTATGTTGGGGTATGATCTATAAATTATCATACTGATATTTTATGATCATATGATGAGCGACCCCATTTGATCACTTCAATTCAGTATTTTGAAGTTTTAAGTGGCGCCGTTAGGCTGCCGAATTTTTAAGTGGTTCTTCACCCATCTCGTTTTGAAGTTCTACTTTCATGTAAATTATTTCAAGTTCCTTTTTGTTATATTGGGGTATGATCTCTATATATATCATACTGGACTCTTATGTTCATATTATGAGAGACCCCATTTGATCTATTCAATTCAGTATTTTGATGTTTTAAGTGGCGCCGTTAGGTTGTCGAATTTTTAAGTGGTTCTTCACCCTTCTCGTTTTGAAGTTCTACTTTCATGTCAATTCTTTCAAGTTCCTTTTTGTTATGTTGGGGAATTATATCTATATCTATCATACTGAACTCTTATGTTCACATGATTAGAGACCCTATTTTATCTTTTCAAATCATTTTTTTTTATGTTTAAGTAACGTCGTTAGGCTGCCGAACTTTCATAAGAGAAATCTAATTTTTTTCTTCCTTCCATGTTTTTCATTTCAAATGGTATGTCCTTGAAATTTCATTACCATGATCATGTATCCTTCTTATTCTGTCCATGTACTATTTTATGGGTCATTTATGAATTTTTGACCCATTTTACCTCTCTTTTAATGTCTTCCAAAACCTCGGAACATTTCCGTTATGCTGCTGAATTTCTGTCTCAAAATGTCTCTCTCTTTTTCTAAAGATATTTTATTTTATTAATTGAATACTCAAAGCTCTTTCTTCTAAAGGGGTATTCACATATATACCAAAATTTTCTATTTTAAATTCTGGGATTTCATACATGAGACCCACCTTCCTTTTCTGTGGGTTTTAAAGTGATATAAAGATCATGTCTTTAAAGCAGTTTTTAAAAAGTTATGATTATGAAATGAAACCCATTTCTTTTATGCTATTTGGGTTATTTATGAAATGTTTGATGATTATATATGTGGCTCACATTATAATAAATGATAATTTAAGGGTGCACCCTGATAGCGCTCCAATGCATTGGGTAATGATGTAACCACTAGAGATTACAATTTTCACGATACCTTGGTGAATAACCTTGGTAATTTTCAAATGACACCTTGGGGATGGACCTTGGTGATATGTTCATGATTGTCTATGTTCAATGATGTAGCCACATCTTCATGTTATGAAAAATGTTGTTTTTATTATGAAATGCCTCATGATTTCTTTCTCATGCCTTAAAGTTATTTTCATGTCCTTATTGAAGTATATCAAGTTTACATGTAAAATGTTCCACTTGTTTCCCTTACTGGGCCTTCTGCTCACCCTTTCTTTTGATGTATGTCCCCAGGTTATGAGATGCAGTAATGAACCTAGAATGAACTTAAGGAGACGCCTTTCAAGTGTTTAAGAAGAATGTTTTATGTTGTTTTCATGTATTATGTTCCTGGTTTCCAAGACACTAGACCTTAAAGATCCTCAGTTTTGTGTAATGTAATGAAATTTTATGTTATAAAAAGGCGGGATGCTATAGTTGGTATCAAAGGATGGTTTAGTTATTTGTGGAAATTAGGATATAAAACTTTAGGAAGAACCCTATAGAAAAGTTTAAATATAGGAAATCTTCCTGGTATTTTGGTGAGTATTGAGTAAGGGGTTTCCAAGCAAATACATCCATGTCTGGATACGAGCAGGTAGAGGCGGCTCTGGAACAGATGTACGAAGGGGTAAAACCCGAAAACACCGCTTTGAGCTAGACTCGAACGGGAACTGGTACACGACAACGGGCCTTGCTGCACTCTTGGTTACGACACTCCCGGGGGATATGCTTTGGTAAATTCATAAGCTTAGTATGAACCATTGTTAAAGGATCAAAGATAAAATAAAATAAAGGTTCACATAAGAATATATGATCATGGATAACCAAGATGGGAACCTAGGGGATCACAAGTTAGGGTATACTTTTCAACTACAAGTTATCCTTATATGCTTTAAGTATCTTTTCTTGATTATTGGCAAAGTATTTAAGCCCCTAATTATAGTTTCTTTTCTTAGTTCATGGGGGGAAATGGAAGAACATGTCTCAACAACCAATGTGATAGGAAATGCTATGATTGCCGTATTATGATGACAGAGATGATTAGGGGATTAAAATATGATTTTTATTTTGGAAGACGTTCACTATTTTGGGGACCCTATATGATCGAGGTAAATAGATTACAACGGTATTTTCATTGAGGAGTAAGGTTGACTTATATTTTGAAGAATCAATAAATTTAAGGTGGACTTATAGTAATTTAGGTTACTTGTGGGAATGATTAACCTATCTTGGATAAAATATGTTTAGGTTAGCTACTTTTGTTATAAGATGTTAGGAGTGGTTGATGTTGTTTGGAGATGAACAATGAAGTTTATTTTGGAAGACTATGTTATCAAATCTTTCTTGTATTTGGGTTTCAATCTTAGTTTGGTTTATTTTGAGGAATCTTAAGGACCGTTATTTACGGAATGGACTATGATGAACTTTGGGTAATACCATGGAACTTGAAGATTTAAAAGTAGTTTCCATTCCTATGGGATTATTTCTTTTTGAAGAGTTTTTTTTACCTTACTCTTTCTGTTTTTGGGATAATGTTTAATGATAGAAGAAATAGATAGTTGATCTTTTGTGGATTATGTGATTCTCTAGAAGATGATTCTTGTGTTTTGATGAGACCATTAGTTTTGAATGCTCATAGTTTAGAGAAAAGATTAGTTTTGGGTAGAAACTTACTAAAGGATGAAACTCTACATGAAGGTAGATATATTTCCTTATGTTTTGGTTCTATGTTGTAAATTAATTCCTCAAAGTTATGAAAAGGAACGTAAAACAAAAAAGTTGTTTGTTTACGTTTCCTACTATGTAATCAAAGACCGCTTGCACACATCATAATTTTGTGATTTTCTGGTGGTTAACTTCCTCCTAATCATGTTTTCTATCACTCTCCTTTAAGAACATTACCGTTTGTTTTCTCGTCCATGTCCATATTTCCTACATGGAATCCTAGTATGAGTAAACTCGGGTGTCCTTTGTACTTCCTTTTCTATCTTTTATAGTAATGGTGTTACTGACTCTTTTTCCGATGTGGGACTTTAAATGAAATTTCAAAACCCAATTTTAAAAATTGCGAGGATGCAATTTCTTAAGGGGGGAAGATTGTAACGGCCCGAAATTTTGAATAAATCTGGTTCCCTAATTTCATGTGTTATTTTATTTTATTTTTATACTCAACAAAAAAAATTTATTTGATAAACATGATTATAATTAAAATGATACCAGTGGGTTTTGACTGTTATATGACCATCGGTCAATATGACCACTGTGAACAAAATGTTTTGATTATTGTATCCAAATATAAGTAATCTTGGTTAACTATTATAGAAAGAAGATTTGATGGCCTCACCTAGTAGTCTTGGACCGATCGAAGCCCATCTAACAGAGCTTGGGAAGGAGGTAGCACCATTGGGCTTTGCTCTGGATCAAATCCAAGCTGAACTTCATCATGTGAAGCTGGAACGGAATCGCCTTCGTGAAAAGTTCAAACTGATAGAAATTACTACTCGGGCAATGTTGACTGAGCCGCCCCAAGCTTCTATCACACTAGCACACCTTACTCTTAGGTCTTATGCTGGTATTATAAGGGGCTATGTAACGAGACCGTAACTACCTTGTGTAATCCTTGTTTTAAATAAAAATTGGGATTTCTTCTTATGATGAAGTTTATGAATTTTGAAATGACCGGATAAATATAGAATGCATATTTTTGATGAATTTTAGAAAAAGGATATTTTATAAATGTTTATGTAAACCTTAAATAATTAAAAATGTGTAATGATTTTCAAAAAATGGTCTTCTACAATTATGTTCAGTACAAAATTTGATGTCTAATAAGATCAACTTAATTTTTGATGAATATTAAATTATGAATAGTGATTTTACGCTTAGGATTAGTAAGGTGACCAAATGGATTAGTAATCTCACTTAAAGAAAGTTTTAAAATAATCTAGGCACCTTGATTAAGTAATGTGATTCAATAAAATGGTTAAATAACGGTTTCATAAATTATTATTCAAGTATTAGTTTTTTTGGATGAATAGTGTTTTTTAATTAAAAATTTAATTAAAAATAATTAGAAAATTATTTTTATAAAAATGACTTTATTTTTGTACTCAGAGCATCGATATTATGTTAAGGTAATTTTTGGGGATTTTTCTGAAAAAAATGATTTTTCAATGAATAGTGTTTTTATTTAAAAATTAAATTAAAAATATTTAGAAAATTATTTTTATAAAACGGATTTCATTTTTGAAATCAGAGCATTGATATTTGGTTAATGTGAAATTTTAGGATTTTTCTGAGAAAGTTGAATTTTCAGTGAATAGTAAAAATGCAGTTTTAGGGTTTCAGTATGTTTAATGACATCATAACGGTGTCATGATGATGTCATGAGATCTTTTGAGGGTTGGCCGGCCAAGGGTGATGAATTATTGTTTTGGGGGCCCCATGTGGCCTAACTCCATGATAAATGCCAAGGGAGAGCACATGGGTTTGAGAAAAGCACATGTGAGGTGTCCCTTGGCCATTAATGCTTTGTCCCCTCACTTTCCCTATAAATACCCACCCTTTCCTCCTTTAGTTTTCACTCCCAACTCTCCCCCAACGATGTTCTGGTATTCTTACCTCCTAAAGTGTCCTCTCAAGGTTCCCCCAAGCCCTCAAGGTCCAATCCTTTGAGTTTCAAGAGTCACGTTTTAAGGTAAGGGATCCGACCCCTCTCTTTCTTTTCAAGTAATCTCTTTTATGCCATTTCTTTTATACTTCATGTTCTTATGTTGGAGGATGTTCTTTTATATTCATCCTACTGCCTATTTCATGTTCATATGATAAGATACCCCCCATGCTCTCATCAATTCGTTTTACGAATGTTTAAGTGGCGTCGTTAGGCTGCCGAATTTTTAAGGGATTCTTTCACCTTCCTCGTTTTCAAGTTCTATTCTCATTTAAGTATTTCATGTTCCTTTTGATTATGTTGGGGTATGATCTCTAAATTATCATACTGATATTTTATGATCATATGATGAGATACCCCATTTTATCGCTTCAATTCAGTATTTTGAAGTTTTAAGTGGCGCCGTTAGGCTGCCGAATTTTTAAGTGGTTCTTCACCCTTCTCGTTTTGAAGTTCTACTTTCATGTCAATTATTTCAAGTTCCTTTTTGTTATATTGGGTTATGATATCTATATATATCATACTGGACTATTATGTTGATATGATGAGAGACCCCATTTGATCTCTTCAATTCAGTATTTTGATGTTTTAAGTGGCGCCGTTAGGCTGTCGAATTTTTAAGTGGTTCTTCACCCTTCTCGTTTTGAAGTTCTACTTTCTTTTCAATTCTTTCAAGTTTCTTTTTGTTATGTTGGGGAATTATCTCTATATCTATCATACTGAACTCTTATGTTCACATGATTAGAGACCCTATTTGATCTTTTCAAATCATTTTTGTTGATGTTTAAGTAACGCCGTTAGGCTGCCGAACTTTCATAAGAGAAATCTAATTTTTTTCTTCCTTCCATGTTTTTCATTTCAAATGGTATGTCCTTGAAATTTCATTACCATGATCATGTATCCTTCTTATTCTGTCCATGTACTATTTTATGGGTCATTTATGAATGTTTTACCCATTTTTCCTCTCTTTTAATGTCTTCCAAAACCTCGGAACATTTCCGTTATGCTGCAGAATTTCTGTCTCAAAATGTCTCTCTATTTTTCTAAAGTTCTTTTATTTTATTAAGTGAATACTCAAAGCTCTTTATTCTAAAGGGGTATTCACATATATACCAAAATGTTCTATTTTAAATTATGGGATTTACATAAATGAGACCCACCTTCCTTTTCTGTGGGTTTTAAAGTGATATAAAGATCATGTCTTTAAAGCAGTTTTTAAAAAGTTATGATTGTGAAATGAAACCCATTTCTTTTATGCTATGTGGGTTATTTATGAAATGTTTGATGATGATATATGTGGCTCACATGATAATAAAGGCAAATTTAAGGGTGCGCCCTGATAGCGCTCCAATGCATTGGGTAATGATGTAACCACTTGATATTACAATTTTCACGATACCTTGGTGAATAACCTTGGTAATTTTCAAATGAAACCTTGGGGATGGACCTTGGTGATATGTTCATGATTGTCTATGTTAAATGATGTATCCACATCTTCAAGTTATGAAAAATGTTGTTTTTATTATGAAATTCCTCATGATTTCTTTCTCATGCCTTAAAGTTCTTTTCTTGTCCTTATTGAAATATATCAAGTTTACATGTAAAATGTTCTTCTTGTTCCCCTTACTGGGCCTTCTGCTCACCCTTTCTTTTGATGTATGTCCCCAGGTTATGAGATGCAGTAATGAACCTAGAATGAACTTATGGAGACGCCTTTCAAGTGTTTAAGAAGAATGTTTTATGTTGTTTTCATGTATTATGTTCCTGGTTTCCAAGACACTAGACCTTAAAGATCCTCAGTTTTGTGCAATGTAATTAAAGTTTATGTTATAAAAAGGTGGGATGATATACGTCATACACTGCAACAGTGGATATGGGAACATGAGATCACCATATCCCTCTCCCGCTGTGCTTTGTTCACCATGGACCTCCTCAGAGTGTAAGCCCAAATCCATCACCATGGGCCTCTTCAGAGTGTAAGCCCCAATCCATCACCATGTGCCTCCTCAGAGTGTAAGGCTCAATCCATCACCATGGGACTCCTCATAGTTTAAGCCCCAATACATTACCATGGGTCTCCTCAGAGTGTAAGACCCAATCCATCACCATGGTAATCCTCAGTGTTTAATCCACAATCCATCACCATGGTCCTCCTCAGAGTATAAGCCCCAATCCATCACTACGGTCCTCCTCAGAGTGTAAACCCCAATCCATCACCATGGGCCTCCTCAGAGTGTAATCCCCAATCCAGGACAATGGGACTCCTCAAAGTGTAATCCCCAATCCATCACCATTGGCCTCCTCAGAGTGTAAGCCCCTATCTATCGCCATGGGCCTCCTTAGAGTGTAAGCCCCACTCCACTTCTCACGGACACACCTTTCACGACGTGATCATCTGGTCCCTGCTGCCTCTTGTTTCTCACACCGAACATGATTCACGTGGACATAGAGTAAGCATCGACTGTGACATCCTCTTATGGGCCTCCATAGAGTGTAAGCCCCAATCTATCACCCTCGGCATCCTCAGAGTGTAAGCCCCTATCCATCATTCTTGGCTGCCTTAGAGCATAAGTCCCAAGCCAATGAGAACTACGATGACTTTGATTCCCTGCCACAGGGATACGTAGGAAGCCTCCCCGAGGTTCAAGCCCGATCACAATCGGACCCCCGGGTCCACCTTCATGTCGATTCTCTGACACCCCGATGCGAACTACGTGGACTTTGATCCCTGCCTCCTAGATAGGGTACGTATGAAGCCTCCCTATGGTTCAAGCCCAACAACCGGTCGATCTGACTATCCTCACGTCGGCTCACCGCACCGCTCCTTGTGCCGCCTCAGTGGGTCTATAATCCTTGGGGTCATTAATCCCACAAGGGATGGTAAAACTCGGGCATAAATGGTTACATAACCCTGCGTTCAGCTTACCATTGCCAACCAGGGTTAAATCCGTGGATACAATGCATGGGTATAATACAAATATTCTCGAACATATGAATACATCATAAATATATAAGTGAGTCCCAGAAGAGGCAATAATCCCCCCCAAAAGGGGGCGATGAGCCCGACTTCGCATTCTCTCGACCAATGTGAGTTCTTAAGAATTGCTGGTCAGACCATCCGGCGAATGCCTTCCTTTGGAAAGAAGGTCCATCCATCATCAGATACAGAGTTTTTGGGCATTTCACGACCGAAACCTAGAAACAAAAATGGTGAACCCGACGTGAATCATTAACCAAGCTTGACAGATTTAACTTAATATCACCCCGTGTGCCCTTTTACTCACAAGGAGTTCCAAGCCAGGTACTACCTTCAGAACTCCCTTTGATCCAATGGTATCGCAATGGAACTCACAGGTGGGAGCTTCAAACAATGCAAGGAATTGACATCCTCACCTGTGGAGGACCCAGTCACCCACCCAGCGTCTTCAGCGCTGGGTCTCGGACGTTCTGATCCGAGAGTACCACCTTAATGGTACTCTCCCAACAGTGGAGGCGGCCATGCACGCCCTCCAATATTCCAGAACTCACCGGTCACCTGCCCTGCATCGGCCACAGAAGTAGATCCAGACGACCCCTATTCCTGTATCAAACCGTTTCAGGAGTCTCTCCCCGGAACGGGACAATGCGTACCTCCCTTACCATATGGAGGCGGATGAGGTCGACACTGAGGACATCATCCCTACCGAATGGGGGTACCTCTCCACAGAACCTACTAGAAGACGTCATCATGGTCATGCCGCGACCCAACATCCTCATGCCAAGGAGGATGTCTCCCTGAGGATTCAGGCCCATGCACCCAGAGATCCAGCCCCTCGGACCGCCCGATGAGGGCGACAGATGCACAATTGGGGACCGGTCATCACCCTCATCCCTGAGTAGGAGCTCCGCTACCCAGCCACGGAGACGTACCATGAATAGGTAGCTACACATGTTCTCTCCACCTAAGACAACCATCCAGACATGGCGACATCATACGAGCCGGCACACATCCCTACAGAGCTCAATCAAGACTGTCGCTCACGTAGGAAAACATTTACTCGACAGGCACCTCTCCCTCCCAAGGGTCATGAAGCCCACTAGCTTGACGTGGTGGTGACCCAGCGCCTGTAGGACCAGCTCCTAGCAGATTCTTCTGACTCCCGCCATCTACGCATGGTGGCGATCAAAAAATCATGCCACCCAGATGTGTCGGAAACTCATAGGCGAGCTCGTCTCCCCGCCAACAAAGTCCACCGACTCGATATAGTGGGAAACCAATATATGTAAGGCCATATCCCTTTGGATGCATGAAAAGTACACCACCCTGATGTCGCAGTGAGCGGAGTGATAAACTGGCATATCCCAGTACAGGGGAAGATTCGTTCACCTACCCTGACACAGGAGAATTGTCAGTACCCACTGACAATCGGAGGACCGGAGCTGGATATTCCTACTCCAATACTAGAATGGGCCTTCATACACATTCCATCCAAAGATGTCTCTCTAAATATCCTAGAAATGATGTAGGAGAAGGTATAGATCAAAGATCATATCTTGGAGACTTTCCAGAATGTAATTTCATCAGTGGCAATAGCAAGGAATCAGGCCCGTGAACCCATATCCCAAATTGAGGTGACTCATATGAGAGGTGAGATAGCCAGCTCGAAGCATATATGTATCCTTGCTTCTTCCCAGGAGGGTCACCGGGCCATATTCTGTGACGCAAGGTCAACAGGATCGAGCATATTCACTCGTTCCAACTGGGGGAAACTCGTCCATCACGGTGGTTGCTCTAGAGCAGGCATATATCCCTGCTAAAAGTCAAGTTGTTCATCGGCGTATCCAGGAAACATCACGAGACCCAATTATAAAGGGACCAAAAGGAGGTGAAGGCCATTGTCAACAGTAGACGGTCCCGAAAGCCTACAAAAAAGCTCCCCGAACGCGCCAATGGTAGCCCAAAAATAAAGATGGAGTTCATGACTCCACACTGCTGGAAGCTGGGGTTCCCGACTCCACTTAGAATATATTAAAGGCTCAGAACCCTACCCACCCATTAACATATTATGGGAGTGTAAGTAGAAGTTGTGAAGGTCCTCCATTCAATGTTTCTACCAACAGCTCTGAATTTCCTCCAAAGACCACCTGTGGGGGCTTCCCTACTGGCATATAACGATCGATCACAAGAGCTCCTTTTTTGATGTGAGTCACAGAAGCCCTCCACGTGACCAGAATATAAAGCAGCAAGAAGGTCTTCCACTTTCCGTGGTCCACCATGATGTTCTTCCCTAGGGTATACGCTACAAACACTCTCCATGAAGTGGGACCACAGATTATGATAGTAGTCCTCTCTATCATAGTTGCAACTGCGGAGTCCCTCCCCGCAGTGATGTCTCATTATGACAAGAAGGCCCTCCCCTTGTCATGGCCTTCCCTGATTGTCCATCCTAGGGGTTACGCTGCAACAGAACTCCGCACAACTAGGAATCAGATCACGGTGGTAGTCCTCGCCACCCTGATAAAAAAGGAACTCCCCTTTGATACGCCAAGAAGGGAGATGGCCCTCCCCTCATTGAAGTACATTATTTAGGCCCTCCCTAGGATGAATCATGTAGATATTCTCCCTGCGGTAGCAGTAATGGGAGTCCTCGCCATTGCCACAGCTGTGAAGGTAGTCCTCGCCACCCCGACCGCCATTGCTAAGGTCCTTCGTGCATTGGCCTCAAGCAACAAGAAGGTCCTCCCCTTGTTGTCATGTGTCCTGAATGTCCTCCCCAGGATGGACATCGAATTTCAAGCCATGATGGTCATCCTCACCATGATCGTAGTTGTTGCGAAGGTCCTCCTTGTAACGACGCTACACAACCATAAGGTCCTCCCCTTGCTGCAACACACCTTCGAGATCCTCCTCAGGGTGTGCGCTACAAAAGTCCTCTATGTAGTGAATCATCAAGTATTAATGGTAGTCCTCGCCATTACGACCTCCATTATGGAGGTCATCCCTGCCATGAAATATTATATCAATAGGAAGGACCTCCTCATGATGAATCAAGCACTGAAAGGCCCCCGTATGTCGAGGCACTCAGAAGGACGGGATCAAGAATGTCAGATTCCTAGTTAGTCGCTGACGACATCCTTCTGTAATCATAAAACGGTCCAGGGCCGCGTTCATCCCCTGAACCACCTCGGAATCTCCCACATAAGGACTCATCACCTACCGATCCCAGTGCCTCCAGCCACATTGGCAGCGGGCGTCTCAGTTGGGCCGACCAGGTAGAGGAGTCACTAGCATAGGAGTATGCCGATATGCTGCACCTAAGGAAACGACTGTCTAGGGATGATATACCAGTTATGTTTTGGCCTACGACCACCACTCAGTTTGACATTCCCAGAGATTTGTCAGAAGAATGACTGCACGAAATCCGTTATAATATATGGACAACCCTCCACCGACTAAAATCAAGCATCCTTCCTTATGATAGGTATGTAGACCATCTCAAGACGATAGGATAACTATTGTGTCACATCGACCTAGAAGCTCTTCCTTCAGCACGGAAACAACGACTTGAGAGGCTTAAAGGAAACATGGAGATAGCCTGCCTCCGTGCACTGCACCCACTGCACCGCCTCATCAGTGATGCTCCAACAGGAGTTGATATCAGGGGATGGGGGGAACCCAAAACACTACATTTCACTCTGTTCACCGCCCAGAAAAATCTATTCGGCATGGTTTCTTGCAACGTCGTCACATCAAGACGACAATCGAGTGGTATCTCTGTTCAGGAAAGGCAACAAACCCAACATATTCAGACCTTGAGTAAGTCCCAGAAGTGTTAGGCCCGACGAGAACAAGCCATTAATGAACTTTTGAATTAGGCCACCGTGAGCATACAACAGGCCTCTCGCCTAAGAGAGTCTAATCAGAAATCTTTTCCTGCCTCCCTGGAAAGGATAGGTTCACAGAAGAAGTCGACATCAAACCCAGTTCACTCTTGAATGGGGGCACGCCAGACCAGGTAGGTAGTGATAGCCGCAGCGACTGCCGCAATCTAGGGTCAACCCCAGCCTGCAGGGTTGTGGGAATTTTTAAAAACAAATGCCCTCGTAAGACCAATAAAACAGGGAAGATTCTCAATTTCAAAGGAACGAAGCCAACCCCAGCCCTCAGGGATGGGGGCATTATTACCCCCTCAACAGCAACCTCCCCCATGAGAATCAGTGTTCTCTCATCTAGGGAGGATGGTCAAAATATGAGGTTATCATCATATCCCATCATTTGAATCATCATCCCCTCCGAGAGGAAGGCATAAGGTAATGTCGCATCAAAGAATTCTCCACATCACCATTCGTCAACAAGTCCGAAGGAAATCCCAGGACACAAAAGAGAGTGTCAGCAGAAGATGCAGAAGATCCCCTTCTTATTTTGAAGATTACATCTTCTCTGCCCTGAGATATGCATCTATCAACATAATAGAGGTTAACCCCATGGGTTTCACCAGGGAAAATGCAAGTACAGATGGATCGGGATACGATAGTTCCGGTCTGGCTATGACTCATAATGAACCACTAGGTGTGCACACCCGGAACCAGAGGGCCTCCCTAAATATGTTCATCCTTCTAGAAAACCCTCCTCTACCTATCCAGTGAGCTTCCAATAGGGATAATAATAAAGGACTGGTTACCCTTAACCTGCCTCCTTCTCTTGACAATGATGAGCCACTCACACTCGAAGAGTGATTCACTCAGCAGGAAGAGGAGATGAAAGAATTGAGGAGGCTTAACACCAAGCTACTCCAGAGGAACCGCCTTATTAAATGTGGATCCGAGGAAGAGACATATCATGCACTCCCAGTATGTTCACCTCAAAGACTATGGTTTTCCCTGGAAAACGAAACACGGTTAGGGCTCCCGTCCAACGAGGCATCCGGACCGTCCAACTACCTAAATGTAGATTCATATGAATACCAAGACTTCCCTCCACTTGGAAAGCAACCAGAGAGGGTACACCTAAACCCTTCTAAAGTTCCACAAGAAGCGCACTCACCCATGGTGCTGGCCAATCAGCATCCTCAGGTAATGCCTCGGGCTACGCCTGCCCAGGACCAAGCCCAACAAGAAGTAAAAAAGGGTCTCACCAACACCATAGAGGCACTAATAGCTCGATTGGAAGTGATGGAAGGTCGACACGTTCTGATACAACCAGAACAGAAACCCTACTCTGATTCGGTTAGCAACACACCACCTCTACACAATTTTGGAAGCCATGTATTCTCTATTTTCAACGGTTCAGGCAATCCAGACCAGCATTTGATACACTATGCATCCTATTGCGACCCTATTATGGGGACTCCGGAATAGCAAGAAGCAGTGAATCTCAGATGCATCGTGCAGACCATGAAATGATATGCCTTCTTCTGGTATATGAGTCTTCCAGCCCAGTCAATAAAGAGTTGGGATGACCTTCGGCAGCAGTTCCTATTTCACTTCAACATAATGTTGCCTAAAACAATGGTCAGCAATCTCATGAACTGCAAGCCGAGGGAGAATGACAGGGTCTCAGATTTCATCACCAGATTGAAAGGTCTAACCTATTCTCTGAACATGACAATTCCTTAAGATGATATTCAAGACATATGCATTGATAATATTTGTGATGCGATACAAACACCGCTCATACCAGTGGAGTGCACCACTGGCTTCCGCCATCTCACGGCCATTGCCCAGAGAATTGAGGACTCCCTGCAGCAGACTAATTCAATGTCCAGAAAATCCTCGCAGGCTCTTTTGAAAAGATCCCCTAGAGCTGAAGCGTACGCCATCACACTTAAGCCAGCCCGTATGTCCGCTCCACCGCTCCGGCCTCCACCAAATCGTCAAGGACCTCCTGCATATCAGTAGCCACCTCCTCTTAAACGAGATGATCAGCGAGAACTGAAGCAGAACCAGTTTGAGGAATGTTGACAAAAAGTATACTCGTTCTGAGATGATCATGTCTATGGATACTTCATTGTTTCCATGAACTTCAACATGCCCCGCCTCCCGGAGCCATGGAAACCTGAAGAGGCCAGCTGCGATGACAAGCCATATTACTGCCCCTTCCATCGGATGTTGGGACACAGTATCAGAGAATGATTCGTCTTCAATGAACTCCTACAGTGGATGGTAGACTCCGGATAGGTCGAGCTGGGACCAAACCCATCATATGTGGCATGTATCTCTACCACTGACTCTGACAAAGAGGAGGGGTGGTAGAAAGATACCATCATGTAGGGGCAGAAATTTGACAACTGGATGACTCGTAAGACCATCAACCAAGCACAAGGCATACTCTGAGCTCAACTACAGCAGTAGTTGGTTCCACCAACAGCCTTTGAAACTGTAGTACCGACAATATTGACCACACAACCCTCCATGATAAGGTCATCCAGGAATAACCAAAGGAGGAGGAAACAATAGAAAGAGGAGAATTCTGTGATGGGGCCAAAGTTAGTCCTGACCTTGGCAGATTTCATGCACTCGAATTTGGCACCACGAGCACCGACCCACCAAACAGCACCATCAGAGGCAACCTACCAGGTTGACCTATCAGAGGATGAAGAGCCAAAATTTGGTTCTGTTAACGTCATCCATCTCATTGAATCATTCCCTGATGAAGGGTATGGTTACGAACCCGAGTTCCCTGCATGAGGAGCCGGGAGGAGGAATCGCAGAGGTAGGGGATACCAGGGGAGGCACAACCGCGGCCAAATCCAACCCAACGGTTGGACCCTAGCCCAAACCGTTAGTATCGCAGAAACCCATGGGAGATCCCTTCAACAGAATCAGTAGGAGAAAGAATGGTCGTCCACTTCCACAAGAAGCCACTCTGGCCCTGTTGTTCTGTGATACCCACCAGAGGAGGAACAAGTGTTTGGCCGCCGAGTCCTCACAAACAGACCAGCCGGTCCAAGTTCTCAAAACTCGAGAACACCATCGATATCTGACCCAGTGGTCAGTCCCTCCTCGTCAATTTCTCCAGCCCCTAAAGCACCCGCTAAAACTCTCCCACCAGCGGAGAAGCATCGACTTCTGGAGTAGAAAATGATATCCTTAAGCCGCTGGCATCGGTACTAGCCTAGATATAAATCCTCAATTCCCTATGTTTGTCAGCAGACCTCAGGGAGGTGCTTATAGAAGCTTTGATCAGCCCCCAGGAGTTTCAGGCCAAGGTATCTGCCGCCGAAATTTACCGGACAGAGACTGACCCAGTTGAATGCAATGCGGTGATTTCCATAACCGATCAGGATGAAGATTCCATCTTTCATGGACACATCAGACCACTATATGTGTCTGCACACTAAATGGTATTGATATGTGGAAGGTCTTCATAGAAAATGGCTCTGGAGTTATCCTCCTTCCCCTACAAACACTCCACAAGTTGGGCAACAGTGAGGACGACTTAATTAACTCAGCCAAAACTTTGTTGGGTTATGACAAGAGCGATAAGAAACCAATGGGACAAATCAATCTAAAGACCCATTTTGGTGACCTGGTAGCCTACACAGAATTCCAGGTGGTCCGACAGAGCACAACATTCAATGCCCTTCTGGGAAGGCCATGGCCCCATAAGTACATGGTCGTTCAATCATCCTACCATTTGTGAATCAAGTACTTCTCCAATGGACAAAGTGTAACATTGCATGCCGACAACGCCCCTTACGAGCTCCCTAAGTCACATTACATTGATTCCAGGTTCTATGAGAAAAAGAAATAGAAGCCTTTGTTCGATGGGGTCGACTGGATCCCCACTACAAATGGCCTGGAAACTGTTCCTGATGACCCCCTCAGGCAGCTTGGTCGAGATTATGTTCTTCCCATCAACCATGTTTAGAGTCGGAGTTCATGTACAGACACACACTTGGATGTCCTCATGACTTCAACCAGGATGGCCACGCATGACAATGCGGGGACGTACGCCAACCCTCGATCTAGGGGCGGAGACTCTAGTAAGGACACCCACGACACCCCGCCTTCAGACTCCCAAGAGATCATGTCAAGAGCTCTCTCCTAATCGGTTCAAGAAGATGAGGTCTTGGGAGAAGAAGACGGGAAAGATGTCAGGAATTCACCTCGTAAATTTTATGAGGGTATCTCCACCATGGTGGACGAGCTCAGGGAAATAAACCTGGGTACCGAGGAAGACCCAAGGCCTACTCTCATTAGTGAAACCATGTATCTCGAGGAGCACGCAGTATATACCTCTTTCCTGAGGCAACATCGGGATTTTTTTCCATTGAATTACACAGAAATTCTAGGAATCCATCCCGAAGTGGCAACACATCACATGGGTCTTCCAGAAGACCACTGGGGCTATAAACAAGCCACCAGAAGGATGCATCCCTAACGTGCCACCAAAATAGAGGATGAAGTCAATAAGCTCATTAAAGCAGGCTTCATTATGTAGGTCCAGTATCCCATTTGGTTTTCCAACATAGTCCCTATCAAGAAAAAGAATAGACGAATCTGCGTCTGCACCGATTTTAGAGATCTCAATCGGCATTTCCAAAAAGATGACTTCTCGATTCCAATCACCGAGTTGTTAATCGACGAAAAGGCCTGGTATGAGGCTCTATACTTCATAGACGGCTATTCTAGGGATAGTAAAATCAGGATGGCCCTAGAAGACATAGAAGACACTGCTTTCAGGGCCCCTCAAGGGGTATTATATTATAGGGTCATGCCCTTTGGTCTCAAGAATGCTGGTGCCACTTATCAGTGTGAAATGAATCGGATATTTAAACTGTTCCTGGGTAAATTCATTGAATGTTACGTGGATGACCTGGGGTTCAAGTCCAGACAATGCTTGGATCACTTTTCTAACCTCGAGACCGTCTTCAACAAGCTCTGATAGCATAGCTTGAAGATGAACCCCTTGAAATGCACCTTTGGGGTTACCTCAGGGAAATTCCTTGGCATCGTGGTACACCATCATGGCATCTAAGTCAACCCTGAGAAGAAAAAGGCTATCCTTGGATTACCACCTCCCCGAACACTCACCGAGTTGAGGGGATTCCATGCACACCTAGCCTATATTAGGCGGTTTATAGCCAACCTGGCAGGAAAATGTTTTCTGATCACTAGGTTAATGAAGAAAGGGGTCACATACCAATGGTCAGATAACTGCCAAGAGGCGTTCGACAACTTGAAGAAGTACCTCTTAATCCCACTGGTTCTCACACCCCCGGTTGAAGGAAGAACTATCATCTTGTACGTGATAGCCTTAGAGTGATCATGGGAGCCTTCCTCGAGCAAAAGAACGACACGGGCAGTGAAAACAGTCTCTATTACCTTAGTCAAACCATTATAGATGCTGAGAATTGATACTAAAATATCAAGAAGAGTTGTTTGGCCATGGTATTCACAGTTAAAAAGCTACGACATTATCTACAGCATCACAAAATCCATTTGATCTTGTGGAGTAACCCGCTCAAGTACATCCTTAGTCGCTCGATGCTAAAAGGTCACCTATCCCGATGGGCGGTCATCCTGCAATAGTTTGACATCCAGTTTATGCCTCAAAAAGCCATAAAGGGTCAAGAAATAGAAGACTTTCTGGCAGAGAACCCATCGATAGAGACCACTGCACCGGATACTGAGCTACCTGATGAAGACATCATCTCTGTTCAAGAGGAGTTCCTGGCATGGGAAACGCACTTCAACGGCGCATCACAAAGCCCCGCCCGGAAGAGGTTGGATGATACCAAATTCAAAAAAGTTGGTTTGGGTATAATACTAGTCTTCCCATAAAAGGAAGCCTTTCCATATTCCTTCTTCCTGTCAGAGGGATGTACGAATAGTGAAGTGGAATATCAAGCTCTCATTGTAGGCCTGGAACACGCACTCTAGGCACAAGTACTACACATTAAGGTAAAAGGTGACTTGGAGCTGGTCATAAAGTAATTAAATGGTGATTATTCTATTAAAAAGGAGGATCTAATCCCCCTGTTTGACCATGTCTGAGGGTTAATGGATGATTTCTCCATAACACCAACATTGACCTATATTCCCTGGTCTAAGAATGCTCAGACTGAAGCATTAGCCAAGGCGGCCACAACCCTATCTGACCCAGACCGGGATGAAATTGTCATAAATATTTCTCACCATCGAATAGTATTGCCATTTGTTCAGACTAAGACAGATGAAATCCATGAAGTCTGTCTTTTCCCCAAGGCATATGCTCCTGCCAACGGCTGGATGACCCTCATTGCAATTTACCTTCAATGGGGAGAGCTTCCATCAGACAGGGTTGAACAAGAGCAAATACGAAGAAGGGAAATAAATTGTTTACTATATGGTGGCATGGGTCAGTAAGAGGTCCTCTAAAAATGAGTCCTCAATAGAGTGCTTCTCAGATTCATTGATGGAGAAGAAACCGATGCAGTAATGAATGAAGTGCATGCTAGAGCATGTGGAGCACATCAATCGGAGACCAAGCATTCCTATCTGGTTTGAAGTCTTGGGTACTACTAGCCCACAGTGGAACAAGACATTGAGAGATTTACTGTGAAGTACCACTCATGCCAGATTCATGACAAGTTCATACACTAACCCCCGAAGTTACTTCATCAAGAGAAGTAATCCTGACCATTTTCCGTCTGGGGGTTGGACGTTGTGGGACCATATCCTCCTGCCATGGACAAATAGTTGAAATATATCCTCACAGCAACCGACTTCTTTTTCAAATGGGCAGAAGTCATACCCCTCAAGGAACTCGGGGCGAGAAATATTGTCAGATTTGTGAAGACCAATATCATCACCAGATTTAGTGTCCCTTATACCATATTGACGGACAACGACACCAAATTCTGATCTGCTGAATTGGAGAAACTATACCACGAGTATGGTATCAAAGCTAACCACTCATCTCACTACAATGAACTAGCCAACGGACAGATAGAGGCTTTCAACAAGACCCTATCCAACATTCTCTAGAAAATGGTGGACAAATACAAGAAGTCATGGATGGATAAACTCCTTCATGCTTTGTGGGATTATCGAACCACAATCTGTACCGCTACTCAGGATGCCCTGTACTCATTGGTGTACGACACATAGCCAAACCTACCCATTGAACTCCAACTTCCCTCACTCCGTGTTTCCATCTGTGATCAATTATCTGATGATGAGCAGTCAGAAAAGTGGCTAGGTGAATTGAAACAGCTAGATGAGAAGCGGTTTCACACCTTGCACCATCTGGAAGTATACCAGAACCAGATCGCATGAGCCTTCAACAAAAAGGTTTGTCTCCAGTCATTCTTGGAAGGAGAACTAGTGTTGGTCCTCCGGACCCCAATGATACCCAGAAAGAAACCTTTGAATCTGGATCCCAAGTGGGAGGGACCGTATGTTGTACCCAAGGTCTACTCAAATGGAGCATATGCCCTGATCTCCATGGACGAGCAATTCACCACGGCTCCTACCAATGAAAGAATCATGAAGAAGTATTTTTCATAGAGAACAAGAATATATCATTCTTACCACATGACTATAAAGTGAACGAGCAGAAAAAAACGGGGTGTATTCTTCGTCCAAGCTGCATGAAGTTAAACTGCCAATCATCCAACGGTCCAAACTCTATGACCTTAAACTAGGAGTATCACATCCTTACTGCATGACGTTAAACTGCATGGAGTTAGTCCTTACCGCACAACGTTAAACTGCATGGATAATAAGAGTCAAGAATTCTCCCCCCAGGTACAGACCAGACTTGCACGGTGTGTATTCATCATCCGAACTACATGACATTAAACTGCTGAGCACCTAATGGTCCAAACTCTATGACCTTAAACTATCAGTATCACATACTCACCTCATGATGTTAAACTTCACTGAATCTAATAATACCCATCGTCCTCACCCGCATGATGTTAAACTGCACGGATTTCAGAGAAACTACGTATGGCTTGATTCCTTCCCTCACAGGATACTTAGCAACAACAGGATCCCCTATCCTGGCCTAGCCCCTAGAATAAAAGTTAAAAATTCCCTTTCCCTCCGTGTACAGACCAGACCTACACGGGGTGTATCAACCGTCCTCACCGCATGACGTTAAACTACATGGACAAGAAGTCTTAACAATGACCCTCTCCCCCCGTGTATGGACCTGGCCTGCACGGGGTGTACTTATTTCAGAGAACTATGTGCGGCTTGATTCCTGCCCTCACAGGATACGTAGTGACGCAAGGGTTCTCAATCCTGGACCAGCCCCCAGAATAAAAGATAAAAATTCCCTTCCCCCCCCCCTGTGCACGAACCAGACCGACATGAGGTGTACTTCTCGTCCAAACCGCACGACGTAAAACTGCACAGATAGAAATATTTAAAAATTATCTCTTTTCCCCATGTATGGAGTAGACCTGTATGGGGTGTATTTCTACGTCTTTGCCTCATAATGTTAAACTGCACGGACAATAATGTTAAAAATTCCCCATTCCCCCGTGTACGGACCAGACCTGCACGGGGTGTGAACTTTTTACTTACCGCATGACGATCAAACGTATGGACTTTGTCCTCACCTCATGACACTATACTACACGGACATTGTCGTGACCTACCCAAGACACATATCAAAAAGAGATGGAGATACTCCTTACATATTTGGATTCATCCTCTTCATACATCAGACTCCACGACCCGGATAATTATGGATCTTCATAACCATTCATTGCCATCGGAAGTGGAATGTCATCGACCCGCGGACACCTTTGCATGACTATGCATAACATGCCCTTAGCGAATCTGCATATTGATATCCCCTGGCCCGTCTACCAAAGGAAATATTTCCTCGGGCGACACTCTTCCTAGCTCTATACGCCTATCAGCCTTAAAGCCCCCGTATCACATCTCCCGATCCAAAAAGTTATGGAGCATGTGTTTACAAGTTCATTCCCCTTTTCACATCCAAATGTTGCCAGGGTATCCCTACCTGGCGAGCAAATTTGTCCGCTAGTGGTTTACATAGTGACCCTCATCAGAGAACATCAAGCCAGGACTGTGCTACTTTGACTCAACTGACAATTGTAGTGAAGATGTTTCTTGTATGCTCGGACACCATTATCCCCATATGTCGAACTCTGCGTTGTGAGAAATTTCGGATTTTCATAATCATTCACAGCCATCGGAAGTGGAAAGTCAACGACCCATGGACACCTTTTTACGACTATGAATTCCATGCCCTCAGCGGATCTGCATAATGATATCCCCTTGATCATCCATTAAAGGTAAGACTTCCTTGGGCAGTAATCTTCCTAGATCCGTATGCTTAGTGGCCTCAAAGCCCCCACACCACACCTCATGATCCGGGAAAACTACAATTTGCAGTTTACAACCTTCATCCCCCACCTTGAACTAAGTATATCAGAACATGTTGACCTAGTTAGCCTTCATGTGACTGCAGTAATAGTCACCCCATGGTCTGAGATCTATGACCGCTAAACTAGGAGTACTTCATCCTTACCGCATGATGTTAAACTGCATGGACTGAAGGAACGCCCTCGCGATCAAGATAAATCAGCGCAGGGAGCTCTCTAAGCTTTAACAGCAACCTGGGCCGAGTATGCCCGACATGTTCAGACATTTCCTGCCCCGATGACAGACTTCGTGGCCCGGATAATCATGGATCTTCATAACCATTCATGGCCATCAGAAGTGGAAGGTCATCGACCTGGGGACACCTTTGTACGACTATTCATAAAATGCCCTCAGCAGCTCTACATAATGATATCCCCTGACTCGTTCATCAAAGGCAAGATTTCCTTGGGCGGAACTCTTCCTAGCTTCGTATGCTTACTGGACTCATAGCCTCCGTGACATCTCTTCTGATCCAAGAAGCCCTGGATCCATGATTTACATCATCAACCCCCCTACACATCTTGGACATGCCAGGATACTCGGGCCCAGTTACATTCTGATCAAGAGTGGCCTTTTTATCTACTTTCTTACCACACGATGATAAACTGCACGGTCAATCGTCCTTGCTGCACGACATTAAACTACACAGTATTGGTAAAGGAAATAAAAGTTCCCCTCATCCTCACTGCATGATGTTAAAATGCACGACATCCATTAATAATGATCTTCATCTTTACCAAATGATGCTAAACTACACGGTCAAACCCGCCATGGGTTCAGTTAGGAAAACTGGCATTTATATGTCCTTCAGTGCATGGGTCAGACCGGCACAAGCCACCATCTCACACCCATGTGATAAGGGATTACTTCACCCATTCTCAGCAAGTTTGTTTTAGATTTTCTCCCATACCCAGGGACCCTCTAATCATAAACCATACTCTACACTCAGAAAAAGACGAACTCTCATATGCCACCCCAGGTGGTCCCAAATCTCAACTTCTCTGAATTTCCTTGGATATTGGGGGAATACAATCATTGACCTAAGGACATATTTGCATGACTATGCATACCATACCCTCAGTGGCTCTGCATGTTGATCGCCTCTGGCCCATCTACCAAAGGAAATATTTCCTTAGTTAATGCTTCTCTATGTACGCCTCTTGTCCCCTAAGCCCCCATGTCTACCCTGGGATTCAAAAACCCTCATAGCTACAGTCTACCAACCTCTTTCACAACCCTTCCTGAATATGGTGGAACGTCTTTGACAAGATTTCTGAGGACCAGAAGAAGTCATTTTGTTTTAAATAATGTCCCAGCTGCATGACTTTAAACTATGAAAAGCCTCAACCATCCCTTATGCTAATCAAATGTGTAAGGAAGTGGTCTCCCACCCATGCTCCTAATTAGTACAAATGTTCCCCAAACCATTTCAAGATGTCACACTCCCCTTGTGAGCCACCAATGGTGGTTTTCATATTTTCCCAATCCATCCTTCATGGTTTCCATAAGATGGACTTTCATGAAGTCCTATGGCCATCAGAAATGGAGATTCATTGACTAAATGACACTTTTGCATGACTATGCATACCATGCCCTCAGCGGATCTACATATTGATCACCCCTGGCCCGTCTACCAAAGGCATGTTTTCTTTAGGCAATTCTCTTCCTACCTCTGTATGCCGACGCGACGCCCATGCCTTGAGGCATTCCTTGCATGTCGTTCAAATTTAAACATGTTCTCCCCACGTGCATCAGAAGAGTATTGAGACATCCTTTAATCGGCTAAACCCCATTGGAGCACTTGCCAAACCATATTTGGTCAATGATATTTGTCCAAAAACATCAGTAATGATAGTCTTGACGGTGGGATTTTAAACCGCTCACAAAAAGAGGCACAAAGCCTGTTAGGCCGAAAACCCGAAAAAGTAGACCTAAGTAAAAGTCGGGCCATACCCGCTGGGCTCACACTAAATGGGCCCAGGAGAAATCAGGGAATTAACAAGAAAAGACAAAATGTTTCTAGGGATTTTCTACAAACCCCATGAAATAGTCAAACTATGCTCGTTGGACCCCATCGACTGGGCAAAAGTTAGAGTTTGTTTTCCTAAGTTATGATTAATTCCGATTCAGTGAGTTGTTATTTACACAAAAATTGTTCTAATGTAACAATAAAATTTCATAGTAACATGTTATTTACAAGGACTGTATTTTGGTCTAACAAAAAAAGTGAGGATATCCACAAGCTGGGGTCTCTCACTCAAAAAAAAAGAGTGGAGAGGGGTAAGTAAAACAGAGGGTACAATAGTCGCTTTGATAGTCATAAAGGAGCCCGACTCACTCTCTCCACCAGATCAGTAAACGTGCGGCAGAGGTCATTTCATGACCATTCCAACAAGGCCTTCTCCTTGGCTTCAACCTCATCCACCAAACGAGTATTCTCCACTGTTGTTTGGAGATCATTGATCCCTTTTCTAGTGGCTTCGAGACGACCAGTCATAGCTGACAACCGATTCCTCAACATCATTGCCTATTCTTCACATTCATTTAACCCGGAGGATAGGATGACCGCCTGATCTAGAGAGGTCGCCTCCAGTGCCATCATCTGATGGAGCTATATCTTGGCTTCCTCCAGGGATCAGGTCCCACAATGAGTGGCAACAAATTGAGCAAGTTCGAGTTTGCTAGTGGCAGCTTCCTCATGAGCTTCGACCACATGGAAAGCGAGAGAATAGAACTGCTGATAGTGGAATCCACCTGACCCCAAGCCCAAGAAGAGATGTCGATGATCTTCGGTCTTAGTTTCCATCTCAGCTAGAGGTGTTTCGGCAACGATCTCGAAAATCCGAGGCCAGGACCACCTGCGCACCACCCGGTGGTCCGCCATGACACGGGGATCTTTGGTATCCTCACTAGATGGCATAGGAACAAAATCTAGCATTGAAACCAGTGCAAGAATTTGATCGCTAGAAGTTGGTTCCGATACTGGAAAGTCTGGAGAATTTAACCCCTTTTCAGGCTTAGGGATCATGTTTCTAAGCCCATTATTAACTAGAAAAACTTCAGTGGTTGCCTCGTTGGGACACGGATCCATAGGGTCGTCCTCATCCATGTTTAAGAAGAATGGACCAGTCTGAACTTCAGCCACCGCAGGACTAGGGGAAGGAAATCCCCTGAGTCACTTTGATCGATGAGCCATCCGTCGATCCTCCCTCAAAGCTAATGATGATGGTGCGATGGATGCAACAGCCGCAGTACCTCCTAATTTGGGAACATGCCGGATAGCCTTCCCTAGGATCCCATCAGGATAGTGTTTTGCCCATATTTTTCAGTACTCCAAGGAAAGGCTGACGACCACCCCCACGACAGGCAGGGGAATGCTCGCGTCAGATCCCTCTTGTGTCAGCATCAGCCACCATTGACGACGTGTGGCTGGGTGCAGTCCTAGATATTGAGGATGGGGAAGGGAAACTTGGACTTTCATGTGACCAAAATGGCGAGAAAAGCGATACAGGACATACATCTCACACAGATGGGGTGGGGTAGGGAGTGAAAGAAAACTAGGAGAAGTCACTCAAAATCTCGAGGATTTAACCAGGGCTGAGGGATTTTAGGTGAACTCCAGCAATATCAAGCAGGGTAGACCGAAACGTAGGATGTGGGATGACCGTGTTGTGACAATACTCATAACAGAAACAATGATCTGCTACGTAGCCATACAAAAATTAAAATGGCCCACTCAGACGGAAGGGTGAACCACCATTCTGCATGTGACCCAACAGTTCATAAATACGATCCAACGTGGGCATGACCAAATTCACTAGGAGGCCCTCAGCTAGCTCAACTGCCATCATCAGGGTGTAAGCCCTGACGCCAGGATTATTATCTCTATAAGGGAAAAGCCACCTGCTTAAGAACATAGCAAACAAACTCGCCAGCCGGAGCATTTGTGGCACATCGGGGTGCACCTCGTAACCCCATGAAAGGTAGTCTCCCACCTCTAGAACTGCCCAGTATGAACCTGGGGAGGTTTTTCACTGCTGAGAAGGATGAGTCTTGGGGCTCTTGATCTTCGGCACATGAGTAGTGGTGTTCAAAAATATCCCTATCAAGGTACTATAGGGAATGAGAGAGTGGGCACTAAACGCCTGACCTAGTGACTGCTCCACCATAACCAACAGAAACCTCGCCAATAAAGGCAGTGGTTCGATGTCATCCCATGTGTCAGGAGCATGTAAAAATTCATCATATGTTTCACCGAAAATTGGGTGTCCTCCCCATTGATGGTTATCCCACATAATAATACCAACTTCACCATAGGCAAGGTGGAAGGTATTAGTGATTGAACACCAGTGAAAGAGTAGGTATAGCAGGACCAAGGATGGTGGGTATATGGAAAATTGAGAGGCCCACACTAGGGAGTATAAATTCCCTACTTCTAGTGATTTGGGAGACTCCCGGTAGTGATGATGGACCCAGAAATCCGAGGCCCACTCATTTGAGAAGAGCCTTCCAGATCGAAGATCCCACCAAGGAATCCACCCCGCATCGGGATCTACTCGAGAAAGGTTGATAATAGAAGAGTAACTCTTGAAGACAGTTTAATGAGAAATGTTTCAAGCGTGATGATCACTTTGGGTCCAAATAGAGCCACTGAAAATAAAGGCGTCTTTCTGGTTAGAGTCGGAAACCATCTCCCCCGATTGGGTAAGGTTCACCTGAATACACATGGATGAAGCTTCCAAGAAAGGAGAGGGAAGTCCTGAGAAAGTGGGGGGAATAGGGACATCGTCTTGAAGACTGAATCTATGAAGTGGAATTCGATTTTATAGTTGATAATCTAGGAGCTCAGGAGGGAGAAAATATTTCAAGGCACCATCGTCGGGAATGATAGACCGACTAGGGTCCTCTTAGATGTTCTCCGCTCAATTAATCATAGCTAAAAGTCTCCCAAAACAAGTTGGGAGCATCTCTGCAACAGGCCTCAGTGCAGAATGTGGGGGAACCATGTTTTCTCCCTGCACAATGAGATCCAACAATCGTTTCGTCTGAAATAAAAATCTAGACAAAAATACCAGATATATGGCTGACGATTAGTTGAGGAGATTTCATAAGCAATGCCCGCAAGGAAGCCTCAGAGGATGGTTTGCGATTACATCATCTTGCGAGCCAGCCCTTTACGAAATCAGTCTTCAAAACCATGCCCGACAGAGCGTTCGCCAGGAAATCATGAATCAAGTTTCTCCACAAAATTTCAATCGCGAATTTAAGTGATTAGGTTCGGAAGACCTCGAAACATTTAAAGTTCTAGAGATTTTGGTATGCGGAGCATCAAAACCACAGATCATTGAAACCACAGAGCACCAAAACTGCGAATCAATTTCCCCCACAGCCCGTCATGACATAATTTTTAATTAATTAAATGTAATGTTTTGCGGTTGGGGAATTGGTTCGTGGGTGAAGGCGATCGCGATGGAGGAATGGTTCACGGATGTCGCAGCCAGTTCGCGAATGAAGCACTTCGCGAAGGAACGAGCACGGGGAGTTGAGGGAGATATAGATTTGCAAATAATTCGTTAAAAGGAAAATGAAGGGCCCCCCATATTTATAGGAGTGGTCCCATACCGGGTCCACCTCTCTATCTCAAACCATCTCAGTTTCAGGACCACTTTTCATCGAAATGGCATCCTCTTTGTTCCGATCAGACCCCATTTCGATGGGAGGCATTTTTAGGGTCCTGAAAAATACGCAAATAAGATTATACCCAAATCACCCATGAATTTGGAAAAATATTGGAAAAAATTCAAAGAAGGGACACAAGCAGGACCGGTCCGCGGACAGGTCCCATGAAAACGCAACGTGGCCAGGCCCCGTGAAGCACCCCCTCCATGAACCGTCATTATTCATGAAATGGAGGCGGAGAACCTCCATGGCTGTGAGGCAAAATGGGTGTTGATCCAATTCACCATCATGAACCGCCCCAACCACGGACCGCTTCGACCGGTTCAAGAGACATCCACTGTAATTCGCAGAAGGGAGGCGGAACCCTTCGCGGTCGCGAAGCACTACCTAAGTTCGGTTTGTGGGGGGGAGCATTCAATACCCACCACGAATTATGGATTGACTAAGTCAGCCATAAACCAGGTATTCGGTCATGGTCCTCCGCAAAAGGTGTCGTGTGACCGCAGATACATCTATTTACCCACTATATAAAAGGAGACCAAGGGGGAATGGTGGATGGGATTCAGAGATCGGGATTCGGATTCATAGGAATTAGAGATTCGGAATGAGATCGATCGAAGGAAGTCTTAGGATTTCACAAAAAGTAAAGTTCCCATTCGCGAACCACAGTAGATATAAAACTGGGAACAAACTTATAAGGAACACAAAAATGCATAATAATTCGGTGAACCGCGAACTCAAAATAAAATAAAAAGAGAAGACCGTGAACCATATCCCTTCTATGAATGAACTCCCCAAGGACCAGGGTGTTTATGCCTCTTTTCAGAATTAACGCACTACAAAGCACCCTGCTATGTAGCTGAAGCCTCGACCGACTAACCCTCGATCGGCGCCACCCTTGGCCGTCGCTGCTCGCGTGGACCCCTCCGCATACCCCCTGTAACGTGTGCTGAACCCGAAGCTATGAACCACCCTGGATCGCAGGATGCCAATCAGTCCGCGAACCATCTTGGTTCGCGGATGACCTCTCAGTCCGCGGACCACCCTGGTTTGCGGATGGCTTCTCCATCCGCATAGCACCATCCTACGTGAAGGGCGCCAGCACTCCTTCATACGTGTGGCCCATAAGAGTCTTCGGAGTTCCCATTCCCCGATCCAGGTAAAATCCTTCCAGTCTAGCCTGATCCTCTGTGACTCCCTCATTAGCCTATTCATCGCCCCCGAGCCAATGACTCCACCAAACCCACCAGATCCACATGGTGTAACATTCGGGTGCCTCAGCACGTCGTTTTGAGTTCACATACCAATAGTAAATAGAGGATAAGGGGTTGCCCTTACCCTTGAGCAGATTCCCAAAGCATTCCTGGGTTCACATTCCCGGGGATTGTAAAATAGTCATCACAAGGAAGCCCTCATACACTACAAGAGAATATATGGGCACATGAGAACCCCCTTTCCCTCTCCCGATGCGTTTTGTTCACCATGGGCCTCCTCAGAGTGTAATCCCCACTCCATCACCATGGGCCTCCTCAGAGTGTAAGCCCCAATCCATCACCATGGGCCACCTCAGAGTGTAATACCCAATCCATTACCATGGACCTCCTCATTGTGTAAGCCCCAATCCATCACCATGGGCCTCCTCAGAGTGTAATCCCCAATCCATCACCATGGGCCTCCTCAGTGTGTAAGCCCCAATCCATCATCATGGGCCTCGTCATAGTGTAAGCCCCAATCCATCACCATGGGCCACTTCAGAGTGTAAGCCACAATCCATTACCACTGGCCTCCTCATAGTGTAAGCCCCAATCCATCACCATGGGCCTCCTCAGAGTGTATGCCCCAATATATCACCATGGGACTCTTCATAGTGTAAGCCCCACTCCTCTTTTCATGGATGAACCTTTCGCGACGTGATTGTCTGGTCCCTGCTACCTCTTATTTCTCACAACGAGCATGACTCACATGGGCTTAGAATAAGCATCGACCATGACATCCTCTTATGGGCCTCTTCAGAGTGTAAGCCCCAATCTATCACCCTAGGCCTCCTCAAAGTGTAAGCCCCAATCCGTCATTTGGGGCCGCCTTAGAGAGTAAGTCCCAAGACAATTCGAACTACGAGGACTTTGATTCCCTACCAAAGGGATACGTAGGAAGCCTCCCTGAGGTTCATGCTCGATCACAATCAGACCCCCGGGTCCACATTCACGTCGGTTCTCCGACACCTCGATGCGAACTACGTGGACTTTGATCCCTTCCTCCTAGATAGGGTACGTAAGAAGCCTCCCTGAGGTTCAAGTCCAAAAAACCGGTCGATCCGACTATCCTCATGTCGGCTCACCGCGCCACTCCTTGTGCCGTATTAGTGAGTCCAGACTCCTCAGGGTCATTAATCCCACGAGGGACAGTAGAACTCATGCATAAATGATTTCGAACCCCTGCGTTCACTGACCATTGCCAACTAGGGTTAAATCCATTGATACTATGCTTGGATATAAACCAAAGATTCGTGAACATATGAATACATCTTAAATCCATAAGAGAGTCCTGAAACATGCATTAATTCCCCCCAAAAGGGTGCGATGAGCCCAACATTCCATCCTCTCGACCAATGCGAGTTCTTAAGAATCGCCGGTCATACCATCCAATGAACTCCTGCCTTTAGAAAGTAGGTCCATCCATCATCGGATATGGAGCCATTGGGCGTTTCGCGACTGAAACCACAAAACACTCACTATATGTTAAAAACCATTTTAAACATTAGGGTAATGTGAGTATAGGTGAAGTGACCATGATTCTCTTGAAATCCTTGAAATATTATTTATATCCATATATACAAAGAAACTTGACTCCATTATAAGTTAACATGGATAGTTGATTTTATAGTCACGAAAATTGTATCACAAAGAATCAATAGTATCCAACCAATCATATAAAACTATATATCATAATTATAATGGTAGGTCTAGGACATTCATAAATTACCATATTCATTAAAGGATCTATATATATAACATTTATTATGATTACATAACCCATGAATGATATTTTTGACATCCATAATTTATAATGGCTAATTTGGAAATACAAATTAATCTTCTCCAACTATTTATAACACATATCAATTTTCCTTGATGATCTTCCTTATTACATGTACAATTTGATAACATAATCATTGAATACTAACAGAAAGTCATCAAGGTAATATCTAAATATGATATTAATCATATCTATGAACATGGATGGGTAATTTGTGAGTCAAAATACCATCACTATGAATTCATAATGCCCATATCTTATACAAATGGTTTTATTGGGAACAACATATATTTTATGTATTAATTAAAAATTTCCAAATTGATGGTAAATATTTGAGAATTATTGACACCCTCACAAAAAATCAAAAAAGTCATCAAATGTTTATATATTATAATTATTCATGATCATGAATTTTTTATGTTCCTGATAATACATTTAGTGAAAAATTTATCCATCTTTATCGCCACAAATATGACTAGTGGGGCCCAAAGGGAATATCATGGGAATATAAAATATTTATTTATGTTCTAATGGAGTTGAATCATTAATTCCTTCAGTTCAATCAATTTCATTCTATATCATTTTATTAGTTTTGGAAAATCATTACGTGTTATCTCTATTGAAAACTCAACTTCACAATTTGGTAAAAGACAATCCCACTCATCATGGAATACATCGATAAACATATTCAAAAAATGAAGATCATTAATATCATGTTTTCCGAAACCAATAGAGCTAAATACCCATCATTGTTTGGTATTGAGATCCATATAATTGAATTAGTTCTTAAAGATAGTTCATGGTAATATATGTTATAACATATGATCATGGGGTTATTTGATATATTAAATATGATTTCCCTATCCCAAAAAATGATATGGTATACTTATAGATAGATCCATAAATTACCTAAATCACATCAAATTTTACTAAAGTGAGTATAATAATGTAATATCCTGACCTGAGTGCCATGTAGTACTGCCCGAGCCATACTGCCATATGACCACAACCACGTCTCCCCAAAAACATAAGGCTGCTAACTAGCATCAAGGGTATAATAATTCAATCACATGGAGACTATTCCATATTTTATCATAGTAATACAAAAGTTGATATAATCAACAAAAAGGGAATCATATATAATCTTAAATAATAAAAATATCACAAGATAATCAATATAGGAAATATAATATCTAGCATAAGAAGAAAACGTGTCATACTAATGTATGTGTCATGTGTCTAAAATGGTAATTGAAAACGACATCAACAAATCCAAAGAGGGTCTCGAACCATGTCTAGTTATCTCATTCATGATTCACCCCAAATAGTCTATCAAACATAGGGGATTTTCCATTAACAAGTCCAAAAAACAGAAAGTCTATTTGTGTACCTATCATGAAGTCCAAGTAGGAAGTCAGTACAACTCAGTATGCCACCACCAATAGTGTCTAAAACAAATCCATTCAAACTGTGTATGCATTTTCATAAAGAATTAATTAAAAAATAAAACTTTTAGGTTGTATTTATTCAGTTTCTCATTATTTAGCCACATATTTCCTTGATTTCTGGTGGACACCAGAACCATAATACGTATTTATGTTCATACTGGAGTCTAAAATACCGCCAAGTGATATCACATATCATAATTTCTATGTTACCATTAATTGTCAAAATGCATATAAAATTTATCAAATATATAAAACTTGTAGACATGTTTGGTAGGAGTAATGTGCACTTTCGGCTGCAACATCAGGGGTCTATAATGTCTAATAAAAAATTAAGTATAAATGCAACATATGAAAAACGATAATGATTTCATAGTCTTTCCCCTAAAAGGCTCACAACGTACTTATAAAAATAAATAGAAGATCACATAGTCACCTTCCCTTAGGGCTCACACGGTCCTTATGTAATCAATATTAGAAGCTCTCTCAATCATATTCCTATAAAGATCACATGGTCCTTATTTAAACAATATTAGAATCTCACTCCGTCTTCTCCATTTAATATCATTCTCACTCTCTGGTTGTCCCATGTGATACTCCATTCCAACATTATCACATCCATTTCCCATTTCACCAAACATTCCACTAATTAATTAAAAATTAATTAATCATATCAAACCCTTCAATTAATTCATCATCTTATTGGTCATTCAAACACTGTTAATTAATTATACAATTAATTGACAACATCAATTTACATCAAATAACTCACCAATTAATTAATGACAACCCATTTTCATTAATTATCCAAAAGATTAATTAATCCTACCAACATAATTTTTTAATTTCCAAAATTAATTAATCATAGAAATCCATTAAATTAATTTAAAAACAAATTAAATAATTACATTCAATTAATTAATTCACCAAATATTTAATAATTTCCCATTTCTATTAATAAATCCAATGATACAATAATAAATTCATTTTCATTAATTAATTTCCATAATTAATTTATCATAACAATCCCTTAAATTAATTCATCAATTAAGTGTTCCCCTCATCATCATTAATTATTTCAATAATTAATAAACCATATAATTTCCATTAATTAATTCAACTATTAATTGTTCATTTCAAAAATCTATAGCCAATACATAATTAACCAATTAATTATTCACAATTTACAATTCCACAATTTGATAATTAACTCCCCAATTAATTATAATCCAAATCTATTACAGATTCAAAAATTATCATTTTCACATAAAATACACCAAATTAATTCCCCAATTAATTATAGAAATCAATCTCTTTCATTTATTCATCAAATAAGTATTTGATATCCACAAAATCAAAATCCCTTAATAAATAGTCTAGTTAATTACCTCATTCAAAATATCAGTACTTAATAATTAATTCCAAAATTAACTATACCAATTCAAAAATCTCAATATCTCAAAATTTATTCATCAATTAGTTATCCAAATCAATCAATTCAATATCCTAAAAAGTCACATTAATTAATTCACCAATTAATTAACACAATAAATTCGATTGCACCATCCAAAAAATCCCCATTAATTAATTCACCAATTAATTAATCTTATTCAATAATAATAACATTTCATCCATTAATTGATTCCCCAATTAATTAATAAAAATAATTTGAAAAATTAGTTCCGTAATTAATTTTTGTAACTAAAACACATCAATTAATTCAAAAATTAATTTTCAATGTCAATTACATTAATTAATATGGAAAATTAATTAAACTAACTCAATCATGTTATTTAATTAATCCTCTAAATAAAAACACTACTCGAATTAATTAATTCAACTATTAATTATTCCAAACAAAAACAATTCAATAACTCTAACTAATATTTCAATTAATTGCTTTATATTAGTTAATTTAACAACCCAAATTAATTCTTCAATAAATTTTTCTATCTCCCATAAACCAATCTCCCCAATAAATTCCTCAATTAATTATTCCTTTTAAATAAATTTAATAATCATAAAAACTATAATATTAAATTCTACAATTATTTATTTCTATTAAACAACATCAATAAAATAATAAATAATTCATAATTTAATTATTCAATCTAAAAAATCGCTCTCTAGGAATAATTTATTCAATAATTAATTATCCAAAATAAAAATTTCAAAAACCAAATAATTCCCATTAGTTATTTATAAAACTAATTAATCTAGTTCCCGCAACTTAATAACTTCATAATTAATTCCCAAAATTAATTATAATATTCATAAATTCCAAAATATCATTATACATTTTCCAAGTAATTATCTCATTATGCAATCCCTAAATATGACGATTTCAAAATTTCATAAATAATTATTCCACCAATTAATTAATTCGAAATGGAAATTAATGTTCTAAAGAGATCTTGCAATTCTATAACCAGCATATGCATAATTAAAATCAAGACTATTGGATATGAATTTTTTACCACGTACCTCCATAATGGTGATGAACACTTGCCAATAGAAATCCCCGATTTGATGAAGATCCATCAAGAATGTGACGAACAAAATGGTCTAGATCCAAAATATATATCCAAATTTAAAAGAATAAAGATATCTTAAATCTAGTTCTAAATAGAACTAGCCTAGATTTAGATTCAATAATTCTATCTCATGAACTTGTTGAAGATAAAAATCAATCTTTCATTTGGGAAGAGATTCAGATGAGAAACATAGATCTAAATATTAAAAATACCCATAACCAAGATGTGTGTAGAATGTATTTGGTCAAATATGGTAGTTCAAAAAGGAGATTCATTCCAATGAAAAGGTGTGTAGAGGAGTTGCAGTCTATGGTGTAGGTGCGCGGAGGAGGTTCGTTTCAAAATGAAAGTTCATAGAGTCTCAGAAATGAAGAATAGTAGAATGTCGAAGTCATGAAGTAGAGAAGAAGGGTGTATGGAGGATCACACAATACTAGAGGAATTATTTTAATATGATGGCTATTAGATTTACATGATGTGAATTCTCATTTCACGTCATGTAATAGTAATAAAAAATATCCTGATTTTCCAATGAAATCTCATCATATCCCTTAAAAACAATTAAGAATTACACATGGTGAAATTTTCATTCAAGACGTAAAAATTAGGTGAATGACAGTTACATGGGGTGTAGTTTACTTTCATGAAATTTCTACATGTGTTGAAAACTACTTTCTTGACATGTCTACTTATAGTTAAAAATAGTAACATGTGGTGTAAATTTTCAATGTTGTGAATTAATTCAAGACAAGAATTAAATTCAAAAGCTAAACCGAATAAAATTCACATTTTGAATTGGGTCCATGATGTGTATATTTTCCATAGAGAGAACCCACCACATAATCTTGTTTAGCCCCTAGAAAAGATTAGATCTTAAAATATGCCCACCTATTAAAAATTATTCAATAAGGTTTACTCCCAAGAACCAATAATATTTTCAGTCGAAAATATTATTCCACGGATCCCTCACATATATTTCTCTATCCCATGTTTCCCCCTGCACACACCCTTGTTTCCACCATATGCAATCAATTGGAATAGTCTTTCCCCAAAACACATTCTCATTGTGATTCACTAGACTTATCAGATGCTCCTAAAAGGACTCATCGGTATGAATATCAACTCCCACAACATATCCATGTGTTTCCCAACTCTCTCTTTCCAACAAACGCAAAAACACCATCTAACATTGGCATATAGTCATTCCATAAAAATTGTTTGGAAATTCCATACATTCTATTCCTCCAAGGTTCAACTGACTATCCTATGAGAAATTTAAACATACACCTCACAGGTTATTTTTTGAAATTCCGATTCTACCACATTCTTCCCATGGTCTTCCTTCATACATCCACTACAAAACACATCACTTCCCATCATTGTATCATCATTAACACTGCTTGTCAATCCACTCAAACACCATGGCCCCTGGTTCATGGTATTTATCCACCACAAGTCCCTCTATAAAACCTTATATATAAATTCTCAAACGATTAGCTTAAAATATCCATCTCAGCATATATACCTTTTCATAAGCACAACATCCATGGGGCCCAAAATAAAGCTATAATACATTTAGGTATCATGGAGTAAATCCAATATCATTCTTAGAATACTTAGGTTGATGTAAAGGTAGGGGACATGATCATCACTAATAAAGAGTACACTATGAATTTGTCATTTATGACCAACTAAAATCATTCATTACAGGTGTTACCATCCACTATGGAAACACCTTGCCTGTCTAAAACCTCAAGCTGTACTTTTTGACAACATATCACCATATTATCCAAAACCAGATTGTCCCTCAAAGAACTCCCATCCAAGTTCTCAAATTATGGAATTTTCACAACCCAACCCACCCACGTAAAGGGTCAAACAAACAACATTGAGTATTCTTATTTCACATATTAACTCAATTATCAAGATAAATTTACAAAAAACCATATCATGTCTTTACCACATTTCCCATCACAGGGTTAAAATCGAGGAACTATCTACAGCCTTAACCATTCCATGTCTTATTAATGGTTAACAATGTGTAAGAACATTATCATTATTCTTATTTCTCATTTAGACACCCATTTATTTTAAACTTGAATTATTTTATAATATTTCTCAATTTCAATTTAGGAACCATTTTTGTTTAAACATCACAACCATATAAAATAGTTCATGATTAATAACTTGCCCATAAACCATTATCCCATGAGTGCCAAAAATGATGCATGACAGAATAATTCTGACTTCCTATAATGATGCAAGAAACTCAACTCTCATTCCATGCTAGGCAATGAGTCAAAAATTAAAAACTAATTGAAACAACAATGAAATCACACGAAAAGTGCATCACCCAAGGAGAAATAATATTCAACATTAAGAGAAGTAGTAATAAAAACAATCCCACCATTTTCACATGGGGTTTCCACTACAAATGGGGTAGCTACTCCCATACATGAGCTCATAACCAAGCCCAAAACATTCCTAGTATCCTATATACCTTAACCAAATAATAATAAAAAATAATAAGAAAATAAAATTGGACCTCTATTACCACATTGTATCATCTTGGACGGGGTGCAATGCACTGGTGCCCTGAGCTGGACAACCACATAAACTCAAGTGCATCTCCCCATATGCTATAGGCTATAAAATAGTAGAGAATGTATAATAAGTCAATAATGGGAAGACTATACACTCTTTGACTAGTTTAATACACACACATAAATAATAAACAATTGTAGTGGAATGTATAATAAAAAACAACCCTTATATCTCAAGATAATCAAAATAGGAAATAACATATCGAAAAAATCCTAAAACAAATCATTCCAATGTATGTGTGAAGTATCAATGTCACGACCCGCCCTCGGGGTCCGTGCTGTGACTACCCCAAGCCCGCCTTCCATAGGCCAGGGGCTGGCGACTAGCACCAACGCGTAAATCCCGGTAAAAAGGGAAGGCATTGCCTTTGTAAAGTACACAAACACCACATAGTAAGCAAGCAGAAAGTAAACACTAAACAAAAGCAGAGTACAACTGAAAGTGCGGAAAAGTAAATGGTCCAGTATACAAAGCCAAACTGAAAGAAAGTACAACTCGAAAGGGAAAACAGCAACTGAAAAGTAAGAGCCGCTACACCGAGCTGTCCACTGGAAATCCCATGTGAAGGGTGGGTACAGATAGCACCTCTTCTCCATGGGTCCCACCGTCCACTCCGAGCACGTCCCGCCCAGTGGTCCACCTCCGGGTACCGTCCCGCTCTGCAAGCCTCAGCTAAGGTCAACGCTGTCCGTCGTCTGCAACCAACACAACGTAGTGCAGGCAAATCCCGTGCAGGGGTGAGTATAAGCTACTCAGTAGGGACCCCGAGACCCCTGAAGGTCTCTCAAAATCCACAAAGGATAAACCACAAAGAAAGGTACAATCACGAAGTAACAACCGATACTGCTTAGGTATATGCCCATACATATACCTAAGTCATCAATTTCAAATACGCTCCAACCTCCGAGCCCAAGTACAACTCAGTCCAAACAGGAAAGTAAACGTATTACACACAGGAAAGCAAAACGTAATCCACACAGGATAGCACAACACAATCCACACAGGAAAGTAATAGGATTCAGCTCACACCGGATTTTCATTATCAAAAACGTAACTACTGAAGAGCCCCATCTCTGAAGTGTACAGTGTCCTGTCACGACTCTGAGATACTGCTCACTAACCTAAGACTGCTGAGGTACTCCTCCTGTCGAGTACCGCCAGTCTGCCGCCAACTACCGGGCGCTCCGTCCGCTGAGGGTCTGCTGCCAAATACCGGGCGCTCACCGAAATAGCCTACAGAGGTACTCCTCCAGTCGAGTACCGTGGGTCTGCTGCCAACTACCAGGCGCTCCGTCCGCCGTGGGTCTGCCGCCAAATATCGGCCGCTCCGTCCACTGGGCTAGTCGACTCACTCCAAGTCGAGTCGGTCGAGCAGTCTTCAAGTCTCAGCCGGCTAAACGGTCTCCGTACTCCGTACGCTTGTCTCTAGTATCGTAGGTCTGCCGCTACAACCAAGCGCACCACCTCTATCGAGTAAAACAGAAGATTCATCTCACACAAATATACTTCTTCGGATGACGATAAAGATGATCACTGAACCATCTAAGTCGTCGGACCCACGAAGGATCGATAGGTACTAACCCCCGCAGTGACCTACACAGGATTGGACCCACACAGGATCGGGCCCACGCAGGACCTGTAGCACTGATCCACGTAGGATCGCTGAGTGCAGTAGTCGTCGTCGTCGAATCCACACAGGATCTCTGTACTGTCGTCGTCGCAGTCACAGTAGCAGTAGCAGTAGCAGTCACAGTAACAGTCGCAGCCAGCACTAGGGTTCCCGCACACAGCAAGCTCGTTTGGAGGATCCGCTCCACGAGCCGAGAGGATGATACATCAACTGTCACAAAGTCTAGAGTTTATGTATCCAAAAGTTCCGCATCGTCAACAGGAACTCAACGCAACAGACGGCGCGTCGATCGGACGCCCGGTCTTAGAGTTATTGGCATTTTCCTCCCTGGGGCCATGTTAGTTTTTAAGGAAAAACCAACCCAACCGTACTCCACCTGCGTCCAAAACTCGGTCGGAGCATTCCAAAAGATTCGTCTCACTAAGAGGAACACAACACAGCTGACGGCACGTCAATCGGACGTCCGTAGCTCATGATATGAGTGTTTCCGCTCCGAAGGCCCGATTGGTTTCGTGAACGAACCAACCCGGCCGAACTCAAAGTAATCTGAAACCTTGAGTGCGATATACCGAAACGACCGTCTCGATCCAATGATCGTGTTTCCGTAGACGGTTCGCCAATCAGAGGTTTGTGGCTCATGTTATGGCCAATAGACCGAAACTGATTCGAAACGGGGGGGTCCGGGTCCGGGCCGACACGGCCCGACCCCCCCTGGGTCGGCCCGAACCGGGTCGACCCGACCCGGCCGGCCGGCCGGCGCGGCGGCGCGGCGGCCTGGCGCCGCACGGAGGCAGCACGCGGGGGGGGGGGGGGGGGGGGGGGATCAAGCCCCCTCTTGATTGGAGAGGCGGCGCGGCTATATGCCGCACCCTTTGAAAAAAATGGCCCCCCACGTGGGGGCCGGCTTGAAGAAAACCGGGGGGCCTCCTGCCCCCCCCCCCCCCCCCCCCCCCTCAAGGAAACCGCCCCCCTCTTAAATGAGGGGGGTTTTTAGAGCTGGACGGGGGAATTTATTTTCCCCGGCCTTTGACTTTCCAACCGGCCAACTGCTGGCCGGTTTTCTCCAACGGGACCGGAAAATCCGGTCCCCTCTTCGGCTTCCGACGCCGGCGGCCCGACCGCCTGTCTTCTCGTTCCGCCGCGGCCCGGAACCGGCCGCGGTGTTCGTCGTCCGGCGCGGTGCGACGACACCGCGTCCCTCCGCCGTGCCTTTTTGATTTCCTTCAACGCAGCGCGACGGCGTCGCATTCTTGATGATTCTTCCATGGCGCGCGCGCGACGGCGTCGCGTAATATAATCGCACGATTAACCGCGTGGTGCGACGGCACCACGCCACCTTGTTTCCACCCGCAAGGTAAATCAACAAGAACGATGGAGGGGGTTCGGCCGTGTTCATGCGGTCCGGCCCCCCTCACGTTAAATGATAACACAACTTAGAATCCTTACGTTAATCATGCATGAACCACGAACAAAGATAAATAAATAAACAAAATACAACAACCCCTACCTTGGGTATAGGTTCGAAGATTTGTCAACGTTCCGCGGAAGACAACGTCGCGGAGGTCGGCGACACGGTAACCGTTCGTCAAATCAGATGACGAAGAGGTATGTCCGAAGAGGCACGTCGTTGGCGAAACTTCTTATGTCGACGAAGGGAGTCCGAGGAGGAAGTGGCGTTCCCTCTTGTTGACATGGAAGACGAAGACGAGAGGAGCGGCGTTCTTCATCGGAGATTGAGCGTTCTTCGTCTAGTTGAGCGTTCTTCATCAAAGATTGAAGAAGGAAGAAAAATCTCTCAAACCTCTCAAGATGAATAAACAAAACTAACCAAATAAAATAAGGTTCCTCCTTATTTTATTTACCAAGCCAAGGAATTGAAAACTTCAAATTCAAAAACATAACACTTAATTAATTATACATGTCATGTGTAATTAATTAGATGTTAAGTTAACAAACTTTTAAGAGGGAGAGAGGGGAGTTTAAGGGGGGAGATGAGAAGTTTAGGTTCGTGTGGGTCCCACCACACTTAATCCTCTCAAGGGAGGTTAAGTGGGTGTGGGTCCCACCCCTAACTCCCTTTGAGAGGAGTTAACCTACAAAAGTAAAATAAAAATAATTCCACATTTTTTTATTCAACTTTTTATAATTCTCCCAAAAACTAACTTTCATCCCGCAACAAATGCAACTTCCGAAAAGGTCTCTTTAAGCGAATATCGGCGCTGCGAGTTCATCGGTGCCCTCGGATTTCAATTCCGAGCACCAGATCAAAAGTTAGGAATTCCCGCTCGTTCGTTCACTGAACGTACCCGAGCCAAACTTCGGAAATTGATTCCGGGCACTCCGGGCCTCGGAATCAGGTGCCGTCTGAAACCGCGCTCTTGTAAAATTCTAAAGAAAATTAAGAAAAAACTTCCCTTGAATTTTATGGGTCTTTAAATTACTCCCACCTCAGGGCTTTACATCCCCGTAAAGATACATCAAAAACTAGGGAAACAAATGAGGGTACTGAGCACGCATCTGAGCCTCCCGCTCCTATGTGCTCTCCTAGAGATTCCCGTGCTGCCATCTGATACGCACAAGAGGAATCGATCGCCCACGCAGGACCCGCTTCTATCGATCCTCTATCTCCACCGGGACCTCCGTAAAAGTCGCCCCATCATCAACGTCATGCTCCCCATGGTCAATGATGTGCGTCGGGTCGTGCACGTTTCTCCTCAGCTGAGACACGTGGAAGACGTCGTGCACCCGGTGCAACTGAGGTGGTAGAGCCAGGCGATAAGCCACCTCACCAATCCTGCTGAGGACCTGGAAGGGTCCGATGAAGCGCGGAGATAACTTGACGCCTCGGCCAAATCTCCGAATACCACATCGAGGTGAGACCTGCAAGAAGACGTGGTTGCCATCCTCGAACTCCAGTGGCCTCCGCCTCCTTTCAGCGTATGACTTCTGCCGGATCTGTGCTGTCCTCATCTGCTCCTGGATGACCTGGACCTTCTCTGTCGTGGCCTGGACCATCTCCGGTCCCATCAGAACTGCAAGATTGCTTCTTTCCGATAAGAGAAATCTGGTCCCATCCCCTGGATGAACCACATTCTTTGCCTAATACAGTCAATCCTAACATGGATGATACTAATCCATACCAAGGATGACGTCGTAAGGCATCGACGCTACTACTAAGAGATTCAACTGTTACTCTCGCCTCCAAGGGTTGAGTCACACTGTCGGCATCAGTGTGTGGTAACTAGGTCTCCTCCAGTAGATGTCTCACAAGTGAGGGTCAAGTCAACAGCCAAAACTGGAACCTCTTAGTAACATCACAAAAGAGGACAGGAACGAAAATATCACAAAGGTATGCGTCTTTTATTATTGCAGCTCATAATACAAGACGCTACAAAAATGCAACAAGGAACCAGAAGTACAAAGGATGTATCCACTAGTTCTGCTCATGTCCATCGGCTCCCAGAGCTCCATGATCGAAGGCCTTGGCTTCCTGAAGCTGAGCTCTCGCATGTTCACCTACTCCCTGTGGTCGGGGTGGACCTCCTGGTGGTGGTGGTGGAAGAGCCTCAAAGCGTCGCCCACCTCCTGCTGCTCGGCCAGCTCCTCTGCCTCGTCCGCCTCCTCCCTGCGGACCGTCACGGTCGAACCTCTGCCTCTTCCTGGGAGGTTCTTCACTTAACTGCTGATCAGCAGCATGGCGGGTCGGACAGTCACGAGCCATGTGACCAATCCCGCCACAGAAGTAACACTGCCCACTCTCGGCACGCCTGGCTCTGACTCCACCCCGGCTTCCCCGCACAACTGAGCCTGAGTCGTGCAGTCGGCCACTGGTAGGTCTGGTCTTCCTGGAACCCTGAGTCATCCGTCGGCTACCTGTTGCCGAAGACTCCGCTATCTGCCACCCTGCGGTGGGTCGCTGTGCTGTTGTAAACTCAGCAAGGAAGCTCTCAATCAGAAGGGCCCGGTCCAGTACTCCTATCTGAGTCGGTATGCTGAGGGAGATCAGTGATGCCCTGATCTCGTGTCTCAAACCCTGCTCGAAGGTCTGGGCCCGGAAGAATGGGTCTCGTACCATGTCGGTCGAGTAACGTGAGAGATCAGTAAATCTCGCCGAGTACTGAGCGACCGTCATGCTTCCCTGCCGCAGCTGAAGAAGCTCCTGGATACGCACTGCACGAAGGGTGGCTGGGAAGAACTCCGAGCGGAAGAGACTCTCAAAGTCCGTCCAAAGTAGAGATGCCTCATCGTGCACCTGGAGCATCAAGCTCCACCATCGTCCTGCTGCTGTGTGTAGTAGGCTCACAGCGAGGATCACCATGAGGTCTGCTGGTGTCCTCACTAGCCTAAACACTCATACCACTGCCTCCAGCCAGTCCTCTGCTGCCTGGGGATCTGTCTCCCCGCGAAACCTGGGTGGTCGCTGGCGCTGAAACTCATGCAGTGCGCTGAGGCGACGTGCATCGTCAGCGGCTGGCGCTGGAAACATCGGGGGCTCGGCGGGTAGTGCTACCGCCGGTGCCACTGCTGACAAAGGGCCCTGCACCGAAGCCTCATCGCTCGGTGGGCTGTCGTCACATTCGACTCTCAGAACCCTAGCTGGCTGCCGTCGTGGGGCCATGCTGAATAGGAAACAGGTGCGCCACGGTCAAACAATATACCTGGTGAGCTGATATAAGTAATCACAAAGAAAACTTTGAAACTCACACGCAATCAATGTTTTCGTGCATTAAGTCGGAAATCAGAAGTCAGGGTCCTGGTGTACGGATACGTCGGCCGCCGCACCAACACTGGACTCCCTGGACTGATAACCACACTCAATACGCTAAACATTATTGCTTCACATAGAAAAGACCAGAGTTCGCGGTAGAACCGAACTCCTTTGATACCAATTTGTCACGACCCACCCTCGGGGTCCGTGCCGTGACTACCCCAAGCCCGCCTTCCATAGGCCAGGGGCTGGCGACTAGCACCAAGGCGTAAATCCCGGTAAAAAGGGAAGGCATTGCCTTTGTAAAGTAAACAAACACCACAGAGTAAGAAAGCAGAAAGTAAACACTAAACAAAAGCAGAGTACAACTGAAAGTGCGGAAAAGTAAATGGGCCAGTATACAAACCCAAACTGAAAGTAAAGTACAACTCGAAAGGGAAAACAGCAACTGAAAAGTAAAAGCCGCTACACCGAGCTGTCCACTGGAAATCCCACCTGAAGGGTGGGTACAGATAGATCCTCTGCTCAATGGGTCCCACCGTCCGCTCCGAGCACGTCCTGCCCAGTGGTCCACCTCCGGGTACCGTCCCGCTCTGCAAGCCTCAGCTAAGGTCAACGTTGTCCGTCGTCTGCAACCCACACAACGTAGTGCGGGCAAAGCCCGTGCAGGGGTGATTATAAGATACTCAGTAGGGACCCCGAGACCCCTGAAGGTCTCTCAAAATCCACAAAGGATAAACCACAATGAAAGGTACAATCACGAAGTAACAACCGATACTGCTTAGGTATATGCCCATACATATTCCTAAGTCATCAATTTCAAATACGCTCCAATCTCCGAGCCCAAGTACAACTCAGTCCACACAGGAAAGTAAACGTATTCCACATAGGAAAGAAAAACATAATCCACACAGGATAGCACAACACAATCTACACAGGAAAGTAACAGGATTCAGCTCACACAGGATTTTCATTATCAAAAACGTAACTACTGAAGAGCCCCATCTCTGAAGTGTACAGTGTCCTGTCACGACTCTGAGATACTGCTCACTAACCTAAGACTGCTGAGGTACTCCTCCTGTCGAGTACCGCGGGTCTTCCGCCAACTACCGGGCGCTCCGTCTGCTGAGGGTCTGCTGCCAAATACCGGGTGCTCACCGAAATAGCCTACAGAGGTACTCCTCCAGTCGAGTACCGCGGGTCTGCTGCCAACTACCAGGCGCTCCGTCCGCCGTGGGTCTGCCGCCAAATACCGGGCGCTCCGTCCACTGGGCTAGTCGACTCACTCCAAGTCGAGTCGGTCGAGCAGTCTTCAGGTCTCAGCCGGCTACACGGTCTCCGTACTCCGTACGCTCGTCTCCAGTATCGCAGGTCTGCCGCTACAACCAAGCGCACCACCTCTATCGAGTAAAACAGAAGATTCAGCTCACACAAATATACTTCTTCGGATGACGATAAAGATGATCACTGAACCATCTAAGTCGTCGGACCCACGAAGGATCGATAGGTACTAACCCCCGCAGTGACCTACACAGGATCAGACCCACACAGGATCGGGCCCACGCAGGACCTGTAGCACTGATCCGCGTAGGATCGCTGAGTGCAGTAGTCGTCGTCGTCGAATCCACACAGGATCTCTGTACTGTCGTCGTCACAGTCACAGTAGCAGTAGCAGTAGCAGTAGCAGTAGCAGTCACAGTAACAGTCGCAGCCAGCACTAGGGTTCCCACACACAGCAAGCTCGTTCGGAGGATCCGCTCCACGAGCCGAGAGGCTGATACATCAACTGTCACAAAGTCTAGAGTTGATGTATCCAAAAGTTCCGCATCGTCAACATGAACTCAACGCAACAGACGGCGCATCGATCGGACGCCCGGTCGGAGAGTTATTGGCATTTTCGTCCCCGGGGCCCGGTTAGTTTTTAAGGCAAAACCAACCCGACCGTACTCCACCTGCGTCCAAACCTCGGGCGGAGCATGCCAAAAGATTCGTCTCACTAAGAGAAACACAACACTGCTGACGGCACGTCAATCGGACGTCCGTAGCTCAAGATATGAGTGTTTCCGCTCCGAAGGCCCGGTTGGTTTCGTGAACGAACCAACCCTGCCGAACTCAAAGTAATCTGAAACCTTGAGTGATATATACCGAAACGACCGTCTCGATCCAAGGATCGCGTTTCCGTAGACGGTTTGTCAATCGGAGGTCCGTGGCTCAAGTTATGGCCAAAAGACCGAAACTGATTCGAAACGGGGGGTCCGGGTCCGGGGCGACCAGGCCCGACCCCCCTGGGTCGGCCCCAACCGGGTCAACCCGACCCGGCCGGCCGGCCGGCGCGGCGGCGCAGCGGCGCGGCGGCCTGGCACCGCACGGAGGCAGCACGCGGGGGGGAATCAAGCCCCCGCTTGATTGGAGAGGCGGCGCGGTTATATGCCGCTCCCTTTGAGAAAAAACGGCCCCCCACGTGGGGGACGGCTTGAAGAAAACCGGGGGGCCTCCTGTCCCCTCCTCAAGGAAACCGCCCCCCTCTTAAATTAGGGGGGTTTTTAGAGCTGGCCGGGGGAATTTATTTTCCCCGGACTTTGACCTTCCGGCCGGCCAACTGTCGGCCGGTTTTCTCCAACGGGACCGGAAAATCCGGTCCCCTCTTCGGCTTCCGACGCCGGCGGCCCGGCCGCCGGTCTTCTCGTTCCGCCGCGGCCTGGAACCGGCCGTGGTGTTCGTCGTCCGGCGCGGTGCGACGGCACCGCGTCCCTCCGCCGTGCCTTTTATTTCCTTCAACGCGGCGCGACGGCGTCGCGTTCTTGATGATTCTTCCATGGCGCGCGCGCGACGGCGTCGCGTAATATAATCACACGATTAACCGCGTGGTGCGACGGCACCACGCCACCTTGTTTTCACCCGCAAGGTAAATCAACAAGAACGATGGAGGGGGTTCGGCCGTGTTCATGCGGTCCGGCCCCCCTCACGTTAAATGATAACAGAACTTAAAATCATTACGTTAATCATACATGAACCACGAACAAGGATAAATAAATAAACAAAATACAACAACCCCTACATTGGGTATAGGTTCGAATATTTGTCAATGTTCCGCGGAAGACAACGTCGTGGAGGTCGGCGACACGGTAACCATTCGTCAAATCTGATGACGAAGAGGTATGTCCGAAGATGCACGTCGTTGGCGAAACTTCTTATGTCGACGAAGGGAGTCCGAGGAGGAAGTGGCGTTCCCTCTTGTTGACACGGAAGACGAAGAAGAGAGGAGCGGTGTTCTTCGTTGGAGCTTGAGCGTTTTTCGTCAAGTTGATCGTTCTTCGTCAAAGATTGAAGAAGGAAGAAAAAGCTCTCAAACCTCTCAAGATGAATAAACAAAACTAACCAAATAAAATAAGGTTCCTCCTTATTTTATTTACCAAGCCAAGGAATTCAAAACTTCAAATTCAAAAACATAACACTTAATTAATTATACATGTCATGTGTAATTAATTAGATATTAAGTTAACAAACTTTTAAGAGGGAGAGAGGGGAGTTTAAGGGGGAAGATGACAGGTTTAGGTTCGTGTGGGTCCCACCACACTTAATCCTCTCAAGGGAGGTTATGTGGGTGTGGGTCCCACCCCTAACTCCCTTTGAGAGGAGTTAACCTACAAAAGTAAAATAAAAAGAATTCCACATTTTTTTTATTCAACTTTTTATAATTCTCCCAAAAACTAAATTTCGTCCCACAACAAACGCAACTTCCAAAAATGTCACTTTAAGCGAATATCGGCGCTGCGAGTTCATCGGTGCCCTCGGATTTCAATTCCGAGCACCGGATCAAAAGTTAGGAATTCCCGCTCGTTCGTTCACTGAACGTACCCGAGCCAAACTTTGGAAATTGATTCCGGGCACTCCGGGCCTCGGAATCAGGTGCCGTCTGAAACCGCGCTCTTGTAAAATTCTAAAGAAAATTAAGAAAAAAATTCCCTTGAATTTTAAGGGTCTTTACAATCAATAATAAAAATTGAATAATAAAGACTGCAACATCCCCCAAGAGGGTCCCAAACCACATCTGGTTCCCTCATCCATGCACCACCCCTACTCAACTATCTAACACTTGTCTTTTCCCTTAACCTGTATAGAAATAAGTCTATTTGAGTACCGATCAGGAAGCCCGAGTAGGGTGTGAGTAAAACATTGTAGGCCACCAAAAACAGTGTCTAAGAAAAATCGTGTCAAATAGTGAATGTAGTTTTATAAAAAAATAAAGTAAGCATTAACATTTATTCAGTCACTCTTTATTTAACCACATATTCTTCTAAGGTCCCACGGACACCAGAACCACAATACCTACTTCATATCCTTCCGGAGTATGAATTATCCCCAAGGGATATCACATATTTTAATATCCATGTAAAAATATATTACTAAAATTCATATGGCATTTATCAAATAAATAAAACAAGTAAACAATTCTGACAAGATTAATGTGTGCTATGGGCTCTAAATTGTGAGTAATACAAAACAAAGTATAAATGATTGGTAGAAAAAACTAAAAATATCTCATAGTCTACCACTCAAAGGCTTATGCGTTCCTTCGACAAACAGTTAGATTCCTATGCATTATTCTTCCCTTAAGTCTCACATAGTCCTTTTCTAAAAAAAATTTGGATATCACTCAGTTTTCAACCCATAAGTCTCACATAGTCCTTAATTAAAAACTATTTGAAAATATCTTGGTCTACTCCCTTTAATTTCATTATCACACCCCAGTTGTTCCATATGCTACTACATGCCAACATTATCGCATCCATTTCCCATTTCACCAAACATTCCATTAACTAACAGACAATTAATAAATCATATCAAACACTTATATTAATTCAAAAATTAATTGATCATTCCATGTTCGTTAATTAATTTGAAAAATAAATATCTACCTCAATTTATAGTAATTAATTCACCAATTAAGTAATCAAAACCCTTTTCAATTAATCAACTGAACTACTAATTAATCACATTAATTTAATTAATTAATTTCCACAAGTAATTATTCATCACACTCCATTCAAATACTTCATCAATCAATTGGTCACTTCAATTCCATTAATTGATTCAAAAATTAATTAACTACATAAATTCCATTAATTAACAAATTAATTAATTAATCATAAACCATTTCTGTTAATTAATCCAATGATTAATTAATCACACCAATTTCAATAATTAATTTCTACAATTAATTAATCATAACTATACCTTCAATTAATTCACCAATTAATTGGAGACTTAAACTTCATTAATGAGTTTAAAAATTAATTTACCATATATATTCTATTAATTAATTCAATAATTAATTAATCATTTCACAAATAAACATCCAATAATTAATTCACCAATTTATTATTCACAATTTTTAATTCAATAGTACAATAATTATCTCACCAATTAATTATCCTCCTATTCAATTATACATTCAACAGTTACATTATCACATAAATACCCTCAATTAAATGCCCATTTAATATGGGACAACAGTCCCATTAATAAATTCATCAATTAATTATTCAATATTCACAAACTCAAAATTCTAATATCAATTCAACAATTAATTATCTCATTCAAAATCTCAATAATTAAAAATGAATTCTGAAATAAATTATATAAATCCACAAATATCAATATATAATAATTCATTCATCAATTAATATTCCAATAGTATAAATTAAATATCCGAACAATCCAAATTAATTAATTCACCAATTAATTAAAACAATTCTTTCAATTCATTGAATTTCATTAGCACAACAATACACATTAATTAATTCACCAATTATTAATTAATTTTCCAATTATTTAATATAATTCCTAAAACATAACATTACATCAATTAATGAATTTCCCAACTAAATAATCCAAATAATATCCATTAATTAATTTCATAATTGATTAATCTATGTCAAACCCTTCATTTAATTATCCAATTAATTTTCTTTGTTGATTACATTAATTAATTTGAATAATTAATTAATTAATTTCAATAGCATTATTTAATTAAAAAATTATACAAAAACACTAATCCCATTAATTATTTAAATAATTAATTATTTCAAACATAAATAATTCAATAACCCGAATTAATTCAGCAATTAATTATTCCATGTCAATTAATTCAATAACCCCAATTATTTAGTGAGTTAATTTTTCTATATCTATTAAATAAATCACCCCAAATAATTATTCTATTGATTGTACCTTTCAATGAATGTAATAATAATAGCAACTCAAATAAATTATTATGAAATTAATTATCCTCATTCAATAAGTTCAATACAACAATAATTAATTCTTTAATTAGTTATTCAATTTTAATAATCTCTCTCCTGGAATTATTTATTCAAAAATTAATATTCTAAAATCATGATTTCATAAACCCAACCAATCCCATTAATTAATATTAAAATTAATTAATCAAGTTCAAAAATCTCAGAAACTCCATAATTAATTACCACAATTCATTATCAAATTCATAAATAAAAAAATATCGTAATTAATTATATAATTAATTATCTCATTCCACAATCCCAAAATCCCAAAATTTTATAATCTAATTATTATTTAATTCACCCAAGTAATTAATTATATATGGAAATCAAATTTTTAAACATATCATGAAATTATACAACTTTCATATATGTAATTAAAATTTATACTATGATATTTAAATTTTAGACCTCCTACCTCTAGAATTGTGATGAACTCTCACCTACACAAATCCCTAATTTGATGTGGATCAATCAAGTCCATGATACAGAACAACATCTATATCTGAAACATAAATAAAATATTAAACAAAACAAGATATCTTAAATATAGATCTTAATCAAACAATCATATACCTTAATTAAAAAATTATAGATCATGATCCAATAATATATAAACATATTTATTTTATCTAGCAAGACTTTCATAAGAGAAACAATGATTCTAAACGTGAAGAACACCCATACCCGAGAGTGCACAGAGGGTATTTGATTGAAGATGGTGGTTCCCATTGGAGCATAGGTCTAAGGAAGAGGTGCGTAGAGTATATTCTGTCCAAGGAGGTGGTGCGCGAAGGAGTTTCATTCCAATGAGATAGTGTGCGGAGGATATAAAATGGAGAAGGGAGGTCCAAATAATTGATGCAGTGGAGAAGAGGAGTGTTTATAGGGTCGCACAATACTGGAGGCACTATATTAATTTTCTTAGAGTTATTATTACATGACATTAATTACCCCTTCACACCATGTAAATTTCATGGATTATTTTGTGATTTTCCATAGAAATCCCATTATAATCCTTTTAAAAAACAAAAAATTAAATTACATGTGTTGTGATTTAGTTTCATGGCATGTCAACATATGGTGAAAAACAATTATAGGAGGTGATATCTACTTTTTTTACATGTCTATCTATGGAAAAAACTACTTTTGTTACAAGTTGACATGTGGTGAAAATTAGTTACAGGTGGTGTAAATTTTCAATGTTGTGAAATAATTCAATCTATGAATTAAATCACTAATATCTATGTAATACAATAAACATCATGAGTTGTGTCCATATTGATTATTTTTTATGTAGCTGTAACATACTACTTAATCTAGTTGCACCCTTGAACAAGGTGAAATCTTTCAAATAAAATTCCCATGAAGAAAATTCACATAAAATTATATTAGAGAGGTCTTATATACATTGGTTGAAATCATCATAACAATAGGATTATTCATGGGTAACTCAATATCTAACAATTGAGGATACGATTTGATGTAACTTGAATAACTCCCAAATATAAATGATTGGGTAGATCCTTAATAAAATAAAATATTATTATTTATTGAGTGGATTTTTAACTGTACAATATACTATATATTTTAATGACCCATTTCTATATTTATGATTTCATAGGACATAAATTTCCCCCATAGTTATAAATATTACTTACATTTATTATCATTCTTAAACCTGGTATTTGTGTAGTGGTTGGTGTAGTTTTCATATTCCATATAATTAATGTATTTATGTTTTGTGGTGGGTTAGGATAATTATATTGAATACATTTTATTAGCTGACCTCTTCATATTTCATTTGTGTTCATATTATCGATGTATTTATCACACACACTTAAATATTTCCCCATTCTTTTAAGTCATTTCTTCCTTAATAATTTCTAAATTTTCAACAACATTGATGATTAATTTTATTTCATCCATGGGTTGAATCATTTTAGTTTCATAAAAATTATATTAATATGAACATTCCACATAAACCATGAGAATAATGGGAGTCTTGAATTTTTATTTTCTCTTTGATATCATATAATAAATTTCATCATTACTACCAATGTCCCATATATACAATTCCATTCAGATACCTAGTTTTTAGAAACTAAATAAATGGTAGATTTTTCTCTTTTGAGAAACGATATAATAATATTTGTTGCTTGCATGTCTTGTGAAGTTCTCTTCATAGTTATTAATGGATTCATGCCACTTTTTTATTATCTCTAGGGTTTCACTCAATAATTTCCCATGGAATTATAAGTTTATATGTTTATATGACCACCAAAAAGATAATGATATGCATACTTATGTTTTTCACATGAACATGGAAACATTATTAGTTACATTATAGATCAATTAAACCATGGTAAATAAATAGGTTTAATAATTCCTTGTAAAATATATATCATATTACATATATGGTAAATTTTGTATGTTATAGTTGGATAATATTATCAATAAATAATAAGAAAAAATAAATTATGTTGACATATATGGAAAACAATAATATAAACGAATTAAAATTTACATTGATAATGAAATGGAAATACACATTAAATTTTTGATAACTCTTATATTAATATATTTTTAATAATAGATTAAATCTAATAGAAATACATTAGGAAAAACATTAAAACATATAAAGGATGTCTTCAAAATGATGGTGGGAAATTTACTTATTACAAAAAACATTAAAAAAGAGATTCCATTCAAATTTTGATTAAAGTTAAATGTTGGTAGAAATTGACAATAAATTTTTTTAAAAGAAACTTACTTTTTAAATAAAGTAAATTCAATTGAAAAATAACATATGACATTTGGAATTTGAAATAATGATATCAATAAATTTAAATAAGAAATAAGGATGTGGAAGATAAATACTCTTGGATGGAATGAATAGGTAATGTTAGTTTTTTTTTCACAAGAAATACATGATGAAAATTATGAACTAAATGGGAGTTTAAATAGTAAAAGGTCATTTAAAACTATTATAAAAATTATAAGAAAAAATATGTATTTTTATAGATAAATATTTGTCAATTTTTTTAGATTGAAATTTTTTCATCACAACCCCGAATTCAACATGATATATGAATGAGAACCTTTGCATAATTGGTAATATTTTAATCAAAATATCTTGAGAAAACTCTGATATATACCTATAAGTACCATTTATTTCCTTAAAATTATGATTAAATGGATCCATGAAAAAATATATACACCTCACAAAAGAATATATTTAATGAATATGGAACAAATCTCAATAAAACGAAAATTGAGATGTGCAACCCATACCATTACACTCCACTTTTATATAATAACCTTAACATCCAATATAATATATATTTACAACATTGTAATTTATTTAATAAACATATTTCTAAATATTAATTTTTCTACTATTCCACATTAATCATTCATAACACATATATTACTAAGTTAATGTTTATTTTCATCATAAGATGCTTGTTACTATGAATGTATTGTACATGTTTCATAATGACAATAAAAATATTCTTTAGTTAATTAAAAATTAGTCATTAAAAAATTATTCACGGTAATAGAATCACTATTTTCACATAATTTATTCAACCTCGTGTTCACTTGATGGAAATTTGGTGTATGATTTTTGAGAATGGAATTCTTGAAGAGCATGTTTCTAGTAATTTTTCGATAATAACATGTTAATTGATATTGATAATTCATTTCTATATCATCCTTATAGAACAATATTAATGAAATATAATACTCAAAAATATCATATATTTCCATTATTAATGTCGGGATCTTTATTCATAGATGAAAATGGTGATGATGGTACATAATATTTCATGTAGGTGGTTGAACCGACCCAAAAAAGACCATGTCATGCTAGTGAGTGAGTAAGATTTTAGAGTTAAATAACAGTATTTTGATTACATCAAAAACATAATGATGTTAATATAACACCATTATAGTATATTATTGTGTTGATAAATACTATATATGAAAATATAATTGAAAATTAAGGAGAGAACAAAGATAATAACTTGATGAATTTTCTAATTCTCCTCATAAGATACCTCAAAATAAAGGATTTCAGTTTCATTACATAAACTAGAATATAAAAACCCATATTATATTGGGGTTTATAAATAGTAATGGAATATTAAATTTATATTTTTTTAGTGATTTATTTTGAGAATTTGGACTCTGAATGAGATTGTAAAAGTTTTAATGTCATTAAACGGTGATTTTATACATGTATTAAGGCTTGGGATTGTCCCTAGTGTTTATGTTGACATCGGGACAAGTTCAACGTTGTTAAGAAATTGTAAATAGTTGTTTTGGGCCTTTTGAGGTTTAACTATGAGTTTCATGTTGTGAATGTTATAGGTAGTTATGTTATCCCCCGTTCTGGAGAAGTGTTCATTGTTTAGACCCTCGTCCATGCAATGAATGTTTCCGGCATGATTTTTCTAGTTATGGTTATCCTATATTTGTATTAGGAAAATTTCCCAGAATTTTAATCCAAATAGGTGTTTTTATGATATGATATTTTCGGCTCATTATCCTCCCCCTCCCTATCTCATTATTCCCCATTTAACCAAGTACATTTGACTATAATATTTGTATTGATTTAGGCATTATTCATACTTCTCTTAATTTTGTGGTTATTTTCTTTGATTGTATATAATTTTATAAAATTTATGTTTTAGGGTTGGAACTAATTCTACCATAACATGGTGGAATTGGAAAATTTTGCTCAGGATTCCATGTGGCATATTTATATAATGTCATGTAATAATGTATTTGTGGATTTACCCATCACTGAAATGTAGGTACATCACCATATAGTCATTTCTATGGATTTCACCTAAATTGAATAAATTCAAATATTATACTGAATCTAGTTGTTGAAAACATTTTATGAAGTATTTTTGGGTATGTTTTGGGAGCATTGTGTTCTTCATTTATCATGGTTTTGGAAAGCGATTGAGAATTGGTGTGTTTTTAGATATTTGTGCCTATTTGAATTAAATTTGATTATTTTTTTAAATTAAATGTAAAATTAAAAATTAATTATAAATGATTATAATTAATATTGATTTTATTCTATGATATTGGGATTTATAATTATGATAAGTGTCCTGTGTAATATTGGGAATGTCTGGGTGGGGATAGAACATCATGATATTTAATGGTAATAACATTTTTATGAGGTAGGCATCAACCTTATAATACGTCTATGGTATTTAAATTTATTTATACAAGATTTGAATAAAGTTTTTGGTATCAAATATAATGGTGATTGACCCTTTTAAATTAAATTTTGTTTTCATCAAATGAATTTTGTAGAATAAATAATGTTCTAAGTGCCATTATGGACCCTTCAGCACTTGTTTGATTCCCCCTACCATGATTAGTTATGGAATTTATTATATTTTTATACCATGAGATATATGGACCTTGATGTTTTTGAATTGAATGGATTAAATAAAATGATATTAATAGGACATAATAACCCTAGTGTTAGGTTCCTATAGTGACCTTGACATGGAGGTGTGTGCTTAGTAAAAATTAATGGATAGTGGATAAGAAATATGGGAACCATTATATTCTTTTGAGACTTTTGGAGAGTTGATATGAGAGTAGGGTGAATGTTCATTCTCATTATTGTAAGATTACATGTTGGATGATACATAGGTAGTTTGACATTATTTTTTGAGTTTAGAACAACCTTTAATGACTTAGGCATTGAGATAGGATTTATCTTCTTCTTTATAGAGGTGCCTACTTGGATTTTCTGTCGAGTCCAAGGATTCCATACAATGATTATGATGACAATGAGAGATATAATTCCTTCTCTGGGTTGGATATCAAACTAAGAGATTTTCTTGAGTAAAAGAGAACCTATAAAAGGTTTTAGTGTATTATTATAGATATGGTACTTCAATGGGTACCCCTGTAGATGTTTATCCTATATGGTTTCTTTTGGGGAATGGGTAGTGATGGTTATGGGGTTCACCTTAGAAACCCAAATAATTTTTTGAACATGTAGTTGATGTGATGATGACTATTCATAAATTATAGAGGGTGACCTTTTATCTATGGTACATGCACTTGTGGATGACTAACCCATCGATAGATGTCAAATGAGATAATTTGGCTGGGATACACTTTTCACTGATATATTTTATATATTGTTTGGGATTTGTTGGATACAATACTTAGATCCCATGACACTATATTTTAATATTTCTTATACATGAATCTTGGATTTGTATAGTTAAATGCATAAGACACAATGATCTAAATAATATAGTTTTGGATCCCCTTGAAACAGACCAACGATTTAGATGATTTGATGGTTGGAAAAGGGAACCAAACCTATAGACTCATATTAGGTTATAATTTTTATGAGTAATCACACCCATAGAAACAAATGAGGTGATTATCTATAGAGGAGAGGGACACTTGGGAAATTATAAATGGTCATTCCAAGTAGAGTATAGCCTAGATCTAATGGGTGATATACTAGTAAAAAAATTCCTTGAGTCCCTGGATGCTTTTTTCATAGAAGGGAATTCCACAGGCTCTCGGTGTTGGATTCATGGAAGTAAAATCCCATATGTTTCCAAATGAATATTTCTTTGTTGGGGATAGTCAGATCCTTGGATCTAGGGGATGGATTTATGGATGTGTACACCCTTTATTTATATGATCGTATTACTCTAGGGAAAGAGTTACACCACTGGATATAAAAGATGGATTCCTAGAAAAAATAATCATTGAGTATTTGAATGAGATTAAAAATTATGATTTGAAAGTATCAGGTAAGAAAATAAATCCCCAATATACGAGATTTTAGAATAATCCATCGATGATTAACATGAACTCATTAACATAAGTGAAGCATTACGCCGTATGAGCCCAATGATCTAGCATGAATAGTTTTATGCACAAAATTTAAACCAAAGAATACCTGGTTAGAAACTAATACATGCTTGATTTATTCTCTTAATTGGTGATCATTTTTCAAAAAACATGAAAATGAAATACACTATATCATCCACACATTCATCAAGAAACAATGGGAGCACTGATTGTTGAATTTTGGGTTCTAGTGCAGAGATCATATGATACCTTCAACGCTCCGATGATCACTGCATCACCATACGTGCGATGTGTGAGAGAGAACATGATTCGATGATAATGATCTAGAGACTCTCTCTCTAGAATATGGGAGAGATATGAATAAGATATAAAGGTATTCAAAAGTTATAAGTGAGATAATCTATTATTATACTTATAGTCAAACAATAAATATTCGGAATAATCACTTGATAGTTGAATATTTATTTCTCAAAAAATAATTAGTATATTATGAATACTTTAAATAGTGAAATAAAAGTTTATATTATAGTCACATTATTTTAATATAAATAAACATATTATGTTATAATAACTGACCCATTAACTTGACTCGTCTTTCCCCAAAATATTAAATGAACCTTGAATATTTTAAACTAACATTCACTCATATAATATTTCTATGAAATTACATTAAAAGTTGTAAATAAATTTAACAAATATAGTTAATTCCATTTAATATTAACATGAATCATCTGATTTTTTTATTCATTTGGAGATATTTAATACATGGACAACATAAGGACTCTAGTGGGGGTTCACACCCTGTATTATATATATACTCAACCGAATCGAGTAGATTCTTTAATACGCTATTATGTGTCACCCTATAGGACCTCATCTTAAAAGTAGTGAATTCTCTTCATAGACCTAGAGCGGGACCTCACATCACATCATGGCCCCTAAAGAGATAATGATAGCCATATTAATGACTACTGTCCTACTAACATGCACATTGTAATATAATATCTTTATCGTTAATATCTCATCATGAAGGACATACAGCCGTGTCATCATCCTTTTCCTAATTTTATATTTATTTATCTAACTAGATGGATTTACCATAGAATATCATGGACATGGTCTTAAGATGTTACTACCATCCTAATCTATATGTTCTGATATATATTTCTACCTTAACATGGAAGTGACAGCCCATTATTGGTCATTAAACCAATTTCATACCACTAAGGATGCACCAAACTCATGCTACCTCTCCACGATTTCATTTTCATAGGTTTTTCCCTTGATACATTGTAAGTGATAAAATGGAACACATTTATAATGACCTCAATTCAAGAGACCAAGAAACATTTATATAGATAAAATCAACTAATGATACCTGAGTCATGTTGTGTTCCTATTTGTAGGTCTGCCCTCATGATCTCACTACAAGATACATCCAGGTTTCTACTTCATGAAAAGAAGTCTGAATGACTACAATCCCCATTACGTGATAGTCAAACATCTAATATGTCTAATTAGTAAGATGTATCTACACCACATTACGTATGTTTAAGATTAATTTCATAGTATCTAGACGTTCCCATTATAGCATGTGATCTTCTATTAGTTTTTGATACAATAATTAATCCAGGAGAATTCCCATTTCAAAAGTGGATGTTGAAAAGTAGGCACTATAATGGTATGTATAAATCACACACACACAAATATATATATATAACAATATACATGACATGGGAATAAAATGTATAGTATATTTGGTTCTAGAGAACCCACTTTTACAAAACTCCCACTTCGACTAAAGATAACATTATAACAATACCTGTTAAATATCACATGATTAAAATCATGTTTCTACTAAGTAGTGGATTTTGATTTTGGGCATGCCATGTTTCCATCTCAAGGAAATTCTATAAAATGTGACCTCATCTCCTGGAGTAAAACCTTTCACGATATATTATCCCTGAGTATATTCATTTTTCTGCTATCGTAACGTGACATATTTAATGGTAATAATATCATAGTTTACATAATGATAATACTTCTTTAACTAGGTGTGATTCTACGAACAAGATGAAATTGTTGCATTTAAATTCTTCATAGCTTCCTAATAAGCAACAACATTTTCAAAATATGTAGGTATGTCTACCAATGGATCATATGATCTTTTCTCACTCATTACCTTGTCCTTACATTGATATTAGATCACATGGATATAAGGAAGACCAGTTGTCATCCCCTGAAAACTAGTATTTTTTCATCCCCACTTACTAGGTACATATTTTTTGTACATTCCAAAGTATAATTAGATAATTCTAACTGCATCATTTTTAGATCTCCTGGATATATAAATTATATCATGGGAAAATAAATTATTGTACGTATCATGACATATATGTTTGATCCATCATCAAAGCACGTGGAATTCAACTCACTGTGATAATCTCGTCCCATGTACCAAACATAAAGACGGTAGAGATTATACCATGTGACACTAGAAAAAATTCTGATCATTAATTATTATAACTTTTTATTTTTCAATACCACGCTATGTAAAATTTACTAGGTCCAAGATACATTTAGAACTACATTGGTAGATCTCGTTCCCTAGAACATATGTTTCAACATTAATTCAATAAATGGGAATTTCTTTTTTCCCAGTATTAACTAAATGTAAGACTAATAGTTGTTTTCCATATGTTGTCGAAATTATTTTTCATGGAAAACATTGGTTCTCCCACTAACCCTTGGTAGACACATGGAAATAATTCATTCCTATGGAATTATATAAGATCTTTTTTATTATTTTAATCCTAAACTAGATTTCAGTTACTTACAACCCTATTCGCATTCAATGATATCACTGCCACTTTCTGGTTGCATTGTGTAGAAACCATCCACACAATGTTTTTTATATATAATGATCAATAAATTTACCATACATATTAGCTATTCCATGTAAAATTATAATGTATTTATTCATAATGAGATGGTATATCCATATAAGACTTATTGGTACCGTTTTTGGACCATCCATGTTTTATCACATTTTAATACACCCAAAATTATTCCAAAACAATAATCCCCTTTGTACATAGATACATGGAATCCATTATTGAATTTTAATTGATCATTATAATCTCAGATAATTTCTATATATTTTTTAGTTTTAGGAATCATTATTCATAATTAATAATGTATCGTCAGTCATAATGAATTTAAAAAAAAATCAGCAATGTTTTATTCCCCATCTTTAGTATGTGTCTCTAGAACATTTATATTCCACATGCACTTGTGGAACTAGTTCTTATTATAAATATATTTTTACCTCTAACATTCCCACAATCCCATGTAGGGATGTTAATATTTATTTAGAAACTTATTCTATCACATGTCTACGATTTTTCTCTATTATGGATCTATGTAATATCTTATGAAATTGTAATAATAATTACTTAGATGGATAATGTGTTTACCTTGATTTGTGTTTTTTTATATTCTAAAAAACTCATTGCATATAAACACATTTCCTTATGACCTAATGAATTACCATTGTAATATCACTCATATTATATCCATTTTTCATTATAGTTGGCATATGGTAATGATATTTCCCTATTATTTTCAACGAACGTCTTGAAATATTGAGGATGTTTATGAAAGTTGCAACATTGATACTACAATGATCTTGACCTTCATATTATTTGTCTTTCCATCCCGAATAAAATAATGTCTAATGACCATTCAAATACCATAATTCGCATTAATATTAATTAATCACTTGAAGTAATTAGATAAATTATATTTACTTCTATATTATACTTGCTATAGATCAAACTCTATTATTGATAATATTACAAAAGCATTGTGGAATGCCGTTATTTAAAATGTTTTAATTTTCCAAAACTAAATAAGTGTATACATCAACAATACCTAAAGTGATTAGCTCAGATGAGTCTAAATATCAAACAAGTTATATCCTGGACATTTCCTTTTATTTTTTCCTCAAAAATATTATCTTCCAACAATTTGGTAAACAAGTCATACATATCATATTCATCTAGTATTTCTTATTATTCAAATATTTCTAAATTATTGGTTTAGTTTTAAACCCCAAAAACAATATTAATTGAGGAAGATGGAATAATGAATCATTGTCTTCAAAAAAACATGAAATTGATTTTTTAGGTTACAATCTATAATAGTTTTATTAAAATAATCATTCACATAGAAGTATAAAATTCATTTAATTATCATTAAAGATGTTGGAATTGTCTTTCTCAACTACTTAGATAATACACATTACGTATGAAAATGATTATATACATAATTTGTTAATATATTTAAATACCCATATATTATAGGAAAACTTAATTCAATTTCCAAAAATTATTTCATAAAAAATACTTATATAGAATTAATATACACTAAAGAAGTTGGTACATGCTTATTTATTTTGGATTATTACGATTCATCTTTTTTTATATCATAATATTTAATTCATGTAACCTCGTGTTAATACCTCTTATCTTTTAAGGACATCGCAAAGGGTCCATTGTCATGTTAGATCACATTCTCCTTTTCCATTTTATTATAATTTTTTTCATAAATAATTAAATATTTAAAATTATTTTACATTATTATTAACTTAACTAACTTTAACTAAATAAGTAATTGATCATTTATTACATTTTTTGGTAACCTTAAATGAGACTTGAAAAAATGTAAAAATTATATAAGAAATTCATCCATCGAAATTTCCTGATCCATATTTAAATTTAAAGAAGTCCAATTTAGGAATCACTATAATCATACATTGCTTCAAATTCACCTTACAATATTTTTGGAGATGATACTTCATGTAATATCTCACATGTCCTGATGTAGTGATCAGAAATAACATCAGGAATTTATGAAAAAATAAATACATAAACATCATATTCAATTTACAAGAATCTCAAATAAGAAATTTTTACATCATATCTTCTTTAGGTAGCTTAATATGTAATGGGTATACTTGCACCTTGATTTCCCATACCGCAGAATTGTGCACATTCACCTGTAATACACTTGAAATTCATGCTATTATGGACATTTTCATTGTCCATTTATCACAGTATATATTGTTTTATCAAAATTCCATTTCTGTTAAAAATAAAACATTGAATATTTTTACATTTTTATTCTTGATAAAAATTTTGACATTTTGATACAATCATCATACGTCTCCAACTATTTTATAGAAATCTATAAACCATATATGAAAGAATTTTAATACTCTATCACATGAGTATTCAAGTAGAAGGAATCCTTTATCCTCTTATAATAGTGTATAACATTTAGCTATTCTAATACTTGGAGGTACTAGGATAGGGTTTAGGCTGGCTAACTGCATTCACTTGTGGTTCCTTAATCCATGGTGTAATGTCCCAACTTCTAAAATAATAACATGATTTACAAAATTATTGAATAAAAAATGGTAGAATGTTAGCTATGGATAATACTTACAACCACTTTATTTAAATAAAACCTCTACTCTCATAAAAACTATCAGTTAGTAATATACAGCATCATATAGGGCTTGACGATTACCTAAAACACCCAGTTTAGACCAAATAAATATGATGGATGGGGGTTACAAATTAATATTTCATTGAAGGTTTTATTATTATTTCTGTGATGAAATAAATTATTATTTTTTTCATATACATGTTCTATGTGATTGCACTAAAAATTTTACAGGCTATTGAAAATATCCATCATGTCAGTTGTTCATTTTATCATTGGATTTTTGTTTATTATTCTATTTTATCACACGTAAAATAGGCATTCAAAAAATAAAAAAACATTCAATAGTAAAAATGAAGAATTGATAATGAGACAACAGTAGTGGTTGGTCCCTTATGTTAATAAGGGATCATCTTAGACCCTAGGGGTATTTCCTCGATGTGCATCGCATGCGACTCAAGTTGTAGATCATACAAATCCAAAGCATCAAACTCATATCTGATGTGCCTCCAGAACTCCCCATGAAGTGAGTCTCTTCTCATCTCTTCATTATTCAATAATACTTTAATGCTGGTGAAGGAATATCGGGAGTATATAATACAACTCATAGAACTATAAACTCATTCTCTTATACATATAATGGCACCTAGATGACACACAAATCTCCATCTATCAAACTACTCATTATAAATAACCATTTATAAATAATTAAATAATTAAATAAAACCAATACCAAAATTACATTGGTCACTCAAAAATATATGATTAACCGATTACGCTTTAAACTAATATATTAAAGTAAATTCAGAACTGTTGTTAATCCTTTATTAAATTATAATCAATAATATTCTTATTGAACTAAAATACAATTTTATTTTTATAAAATAATTTTTTAGTCCCATTAATTAATTTAAATTTAAATCCAAGAATAAAATTAATTAATTAAATTTAGTTTAACTAAAAAAAAAATATGAAATAGTAAAATTAATTTTTTAAAATAAATACTAATATTTAATAACATTAATTTACAACCGAAATTAAATTATTTATTAATTATAATACAATAACTCGGCTCTAAAATCCAGGGTAGGGCCCTTATGGGTCAGTCTGAAACTGCATAGGCCTAGTTCAAGCTGTGATGATCCTGTGTATAGAATTTTGGGGCTATTCAGGTCAACCCATAATGATTCTAGGACATGCATACCCACTCAAGACCTTTGTATAGAACATATAATAAAAATATAACCAAAAGTGAATGTTTAGGGGATTACCAATGCACATTTTTTTCACATACATAAAAGAAGCAATGAATTTTTTGGAAAGTTTTGACATGACAGGGATGGTTGGGATTGGAAAACACCTCGTGGAAGAAAGGCCCTATCGGGCCTGGTTTGGCCACATTGATAAGCAAAAACATAGCGACCATGTAGCAATGGAAATGAACAAACAGAGGTGCAAGGCCAAGGCGTCTATCCATTGTAATAGGGATGTTTCATTTACGATCCAAATGGAAATTGTGGATCTATTTGGAGTTACAAATTTGGTGGTCGTGTGGTTCCCTGGTAGTCGTCGGAAGAACTAGTGGTGCTCGGTGGGCAGCCTATGAAGGCTCACAATATTAAGGTGGTGGTATCTTAGTGTTGAAAGGTAGAGTTGAGGTTCATAACATGGGAGGCTGGGCAGTGTCTGTGAGTATATGGATAGGGTGTTTTGAGGAGATGACTAATGAAGGTGCATTGTATTGTTGAGGCTCTCATTGTTCACGATGGAGGTTCCAGCACCTTACGGAGGAGGAGGATCCCCATGTGGATTTTCCTGAGAGGGATCATAGGAAAGGGAGGTGGGGTTGTTTTATAGTCCTACTAGATGGTTTCGTGGTGATAGGAACTGAAGGGAGGAATTGGATGAGATGGTGTAATATGAGCTAGCTCATAGATATAGGGGATGGACCACCACCCTTGAATTTTTTGGTTGTTTTTTTGAACATCCTAGTCATGAAACCTTTATTTAAATAATTGATTATTTATTTTTGGTTTGGGCTATATGAAGACCAAGGGGAAATAACTAGACACCCCCTCTAAAAATATAAATACTATTTCTTAGGAAGGGAATAAAAATAATTAGTTAATGTATAAAAATGCACAATTGACGAACCTTATTCCTGCAACCAGAATCTAGCTTGAAAACTCAAGTTCACCGGAATTTTTTTTCCCGATGGAATCATGTATTTAAATATATAAATTAAATTAAATTAAAAAACTAAAAAACTCACAGTTTACATCAGAATTTAACATTTTAATCTAAATATAAAAATTCATATGGCTACATACTTTTCATTCAGTATTGGACTCAAATCCTTTTAAAGTATTATAACTAAAATGACACCCTTCAATAAATTTAGTCATTTTTCCTGTATGCTTAAATTATATAAATGATACTATGATACAAATTGAATATACCGAGTAGGTAGTAGAAGCCTCAAGGGATGATATTTGAAACATTTCCTCTAATGATGGACCTTAAATCATCTTTCTCAGTAATGTGTTGCCAAAAATTACCATGAGGATCCCGCTTAAATTGTTTTAAGCACAAAATTAAAAGCATAAAAAAATATGTTCAAGCCAAAGTCTTTCTTGACATCTAAACTTCATTTGAAATTTCTTCTTGGATAATCTGATGTTGAATTCTTTTACATCATCCACACTTGTTTCATAAAATATTGGGTGTTTTGTTCATCACATTTCATGTTCCAGTGCGGAAATCTAAAGATGCCTTAGACACTCCAACGATCACTACGTCTCCTTACTTACAATGAGAGAGAGAAAAAATAATCCAATGAATTAGATCTAGAACCTATCTCTCTCTATTTCTATTTTAGTAAATAGAAGAGAAAATAGAGAAACAATGAATAGTGATTAATGAGATCCTCTCTTCTTTAATTTATAGTGAAACAATAAATATATGAAATAAACTCACAACACTGGAATATTTATTTATCACTAAATAAATTGTATATTTTTACTACTATAATGACTCATTAAAAACACTTATATTATAATCATTTTATTTTAATATAAATAAATATATTAAGTGATTATAACTTTGCCATTAAATTTAATTTTCACTCTCCCAAATATTAAATGAACGTTGAACAATTTAAATTGATATTCATTAAAATAATTATTAATTGTATTTACATTAATACTTGTATATAGATTTAATAAAAAAATTAATCCCAATTATTCTTAACATGAATAATTTTCATTTATTTTTTTCTATGGTGGTCTTACATCATTGGACAATACTGGACCCCGGTGGGGGGGGGGGCACGTCCACTATACCTATACAACTGAATACGGTATATTATTGAATATGAAATTGCATGGGACCCTCTAGGCCCTTATCTTGATAGAAGTGGATGTTATTCATAGACCAAGAGTGGAATCAATCATTCTATATTTTCCATTAAGGATAAAGTGATAGTCATATTGATGACCTCCAACATTCAAACAAGAAATGTGTAATATATTCACTTTATCTGTAATATCTCATGAATCATGATGCAAACCCATGTCATCATCCTTTTATTGTATTTTTATTTATTGATATAATTGGATAGATTTAACATCAAATACAATGAACATGGTCTTATGATGCTACAACCATACTCATCAACACATCTTGAGATATTTTACTTCCTTGACCTAGAAGTAACAAAACCCATCTAGACCATTCAAAAAACTCCATGACACCAATGGAACACCCAACACATGCTACACTCCAGAATTTCATTATAATGGTTTTTTTCTTGCACAAAATTATTCTATAAAAAGGATAATATTGATAATGATCTAAATTAAAGAGACCAATACATATGTATATAGATAAGATTATCCAATGAAACCAGAATGATGATGTTTTTCAATTGGTGAGTTCGTCCTCATGATCTTAGTACCGGAGATCACCAAGTAAAAAGATCATGAGAAAATGTCTCAATACTTATGATCCTAATGAAAAAATCAAACATCTATTATTTCATGTCATAATGATGTATCTATAACATATTCCATTTTTTACGATTAATGCCACATTATCTTGAGGTTCTCATTGTAGTGTGAGATCTACAATAAACTTTTTATATGACAATTAATCTATGGACATTACCCTTTCAATAGTGGAAACATAAAATTATACACTATAATGGTAATAATACATCATATATATTTTACTATATACATGATATTATAATGAAAATAACTTTATAGATTGTTCTATGGTACCCACTATTAGAACATGGTATGCCCTTTCTCAAGGTAATGGGTGGTATATGGGCATGATTTGAATTTCCATGGAAATACTCTTAGTAATCATATATTGAACTAGATGTTGGAAGGTATAGTTTTTTGGTGTGATCAATGAGACCCCATCACCAGAAGAAGCATGTTGGGGTTAATCCCTGGTCGAATAGAAGAACATCTGGAATGATGTTGGTTAATTATATATTATTTGAAAGTTATTTTATTTATATTATATTAATATGACACCTGTATAATTAATTTACGTGTTATGTGATGTATTGTATTGGTGGTTCCCTACTATGTTATACTCATATCCAACTTGGGGAATCCATGGTACATCAGTACCTGATCAGACTTAACTGGTTGGGTAGAGGAACAGAGTTGCATGATTGATTACAATAACTAAAATTGAATCAGGACTATAATGTGGCATGAATAATTCATTTAGTGGATAATCATATCCTTTATTATTTTTTAATACACGGTTATCCTTGTGGGTGTCAAATGATCCTACATAACTGCATTCCTATTTCATTTACATTTAATGTAGTAAGATGAATTTTCTTTCTTTAACATACTATATCTATTTATTATGGATTATTTTTATTTTATTTTATCATTTATTGTTTACAATACTATGGGGTTATACTCTACCAATGTTTGAAGAAAATACCACCACTACAAGCCTAAATCCTTTTGTTCATGGGGAGGTGTTCCAAAGGTTATGTGGTTACACCTTCGGTATAGGAAACTCTAAGTGGTCATAGACTAAGGGAGGATGTTACAAAGTGGTATCAGAGCTCTTTTTTGATTGATATCACAAATTTTAATAATGGTTTAATTTTATTCTTTAATATTTGAGGAGATGGTAGATAGGTCAAAAAATTTCAAATATTCTAATTGATATTAGATAGGTGTGTTTCAAACAACATTTTACATAGTATGTATAGATTACTAGGGATTTTTTTATTTTTATTCTCTATTTTTGATCAAATGGTTGTATGATTTACCCCATATGTATCTATTGTATTTTTTTGTATTTTATGATTTATTATGGTATTCTATCTTAAAGAAATGAAAAGATACAATTTATAAGAATAATATTGGGCATGCTGGATTAACATGAAAACATATTTCAGTGTGTGATTGATCACACTGATAATAGGTTTCATCTATTTAATTTTCATGGAAAAACATATGTAATGATTTCTATATAAATTGGTTGCCAAATTATACTCATTTAAACCCTAGTATGGCTTCAACGAAAGAGTGGTCATGTGGATATATGGTAAAGGTCTTGACGATGATGATTATGCATTCCATTTAGTAGGGGATATATAGACATATTTGCAGGTCAATATAATCATTGCATGGCTTATTAAAGGGACCCACTTGGAATATTTTTGTAATGGTTCTAAAAAATAATAAATAGGTTTGGTAAATAAATGATTCAATAACAACCTATATATAGATTTATTATATAGATTATTTGTGGAATTATAATGTGGTGTTTGAATTTTGTGAAAAAGAACAATTAATTATAGTTATTTTGTATCTGGGATTGGTTTCATTGGGTAAAACCAATACTTTTACATATCCTATTGATTATAGATGAAATTTGGTAGAAATGTGAGATCATGTGTAGCCACATATGATTATAGAAAAAAAACCTAGTTCTGAAGGTGATCTTGTGATGTACATCAAAATATATGGAATGTAATGATTAATGTAAATGAGAACATAGATGATTTTTTTGATGATCATGGAATACCATTAAGAATGGTTAGATGGTTAGTAATTTTAGCCTCAAACTAATGGTGAGTTATTCATGAGAGAATAATTCCGGTTATATAATATGATGATGTAGGATCATAAAACCCTTATATTTTGATGAGATCATGGTATCATGCATTGGTTACTCATGGTGTCATTAAATTAAGAATTGTTTTGTAGCCATGTTTTGGATGATTATTGATTTGTTCGATAATATTATTAAGAAAATATTTTATCATAGGATGAAGTGAATGAATAATTCCCCTCTTTGGTGAGAGGTGTATTTTTAAATGGATCATGTGAGGTTTAATAGATGACCAAATGTAATTCATTGAATTGTATTATCAAGTTGGTATGGTTATATATTATCTGTGAATTACTGTGGATCATGAAGAGACACACAAAAGTTATGATGGAACATATTAGAGTATTTATCAAATAGTATTATTATGATTTACATATGGTGTGATCGCACCACTGAATTTTTGAGGGTTAAACCACATTGAAAATAGAATTACTAAAGATGTTGAGGTTGAAATTCTTCGTGAGTTGGGAATGATTTCCAATTCAGGTGTTGTTTTGGTTCTCATGTATGATCCTGAAATATATTTTCAGTCGTCTTATATAGTGAAGGATGATATGTTAATTGTGGAGTATGACCTTATGTGGGTATGGTTGCGGGTGTGACAACATAAGTCATTATATGGTAGATATGAAATAGGGATGTTGGTGAGTCGGTGCACGTAATATTTATCAAATTCATTGATGAATAAATGAATTCAGATTTTCATATGGTACTTGGTAAAGTATAAGAATTTTTATCATGATTTTGTTGAAATTTATGCGATCCATGCATGAGTCATATGGTATGAACTCAAATGCTCATGTGAGAGTATATAGGCAGTTTTTGTTCTTCGAGGATCCAACACCGGAATTTCACCAAAATTCTTGTTCTTTACTTTTGTGTGAGTATTGTAGGATCTCATAACAACTATAGGATTTAGTTAATTATTATCAAATTATGTAATATATAACGAGAAACCACAAATATGAATTTTCTATGATAGTAATGAAAAGCAGGATTGACCAGTGGTTTCATGTATAATTGGGTTCTTTGATTTTCAAATCACATTGTGATGGTCATTAGGCTAATGGAAACATGTTTTAGTTAGAAATTTTGATAGAGGTAATATTCCTTGATTGGGATAGGATGTCATGTAATGAGGCATATTATTGGGATTACAATAATAAATATGATGAGTTTTTATGACATTATTATGACTAAGGATAGTTAGAAATGGGTAAGCATAATACCCTTAATTTGGCGGTGAAAATTTGTGGTGGATCAATTCATTATAAATTGTGATCCTTGTATGTATTTGTATAATGGAAACTCATTTAGCTTTACAGAGTATAATGTGGAAAATTTACTAGGGTTTGGTGACATGAGTAGGTTGGGATTATAGATTTATGAGTTTATGAGACTTCCTAGGAATAAGAAGTAGTATGTTTTGGAGATTTTACAACCCCGTACTCATTTGGGTTGATATTTTCTGGGGAATATTATTTTTTTATAAATACAATTTATTTGAAAATAGTGTAAATTTTTATATTTAAATATCCTACTTAATAATATTATTATTTTAAGAATAAGAGAACCATTGGGAATATAAGGAACCACTATTCAACATTACATAATGTTGAGATATGTTAAGAATTCACATTGAGGATATCTTCAGTATTATTTTTTAGATAATTAGACCATAACTATTACATAACTTTGAAAATAATGAAAATTATTTCCTTATACACATAGAGGATTTTTACAAAAAAATAAAACTCTTTAACATAAAACATGATTTATTTTTCTTGATAAAAATAATCAAAACATTTTTTGACTTTATTATTTAAATTAACCATACATATACCCTATAGAAAAAATTACAAAATATTGGATGTGAACAAAATTCTAAGGGATATAAAATAAGGAATGAACTTTTTAGTCTACGATATTTTGAACTCATGAAAACATTTTGAAAAAATCATACTTTTCACCCATAAAAATGCCATTTACATGACTTAAGAAATCAATAGATTAATGAAAACAATAATATAAAACATAAATCATAAAGGTAACTTTTTTCATCTATAGCATACTTACATTATAGATTTCACTGCTACATAGGGTGTAACATTCATAGTTATGTTTATAATACCCATTAGAGTATATACACATGATATTTTAGGAGAAAATTTATTTTTTAACTTTGTCTCATTAACAAATTCATCAGAGAGATATCATGGGCTCAGCCACCATTGGTTTATCACAAAACCACCCGTATAAAAAAATTATGCCTATGAACCATTACATAATAAAAACACCTAAAACAACCATAAATTAAAAAAATATCATTTCCAATTTATAATCACAAAATATCATTTCAAAAGATTGATATAATTAGTATATTATGAAACCCATTTCCAATTCACAAATACAAAAATGATGAAATTTCTATTTATTTTTCATTTAAAAACATTATTACTTTTAGAGGAATCCACATACCGTATAATGGTCCTGGAAGCGGACAAGTCATTGTCACTATATGTGATAAACACATTACTTTTGTGGATTAGTAAAATTATTCATATGAAAATTTTCTTTTGAAAACTATTAAATGAAATTAAAATTCAAAGGATTTGATTATACAATGTATGAAAGAATGTCTTGTATAACATAAAAATATGAATTAATGAAAGAATATTGAGAAGATGTCCCCAAACATGAGTCTGACTCATCACGTATAATATTTATCTTCTTGAATTATTCACATATATTAGTTTCTACTTTTCTATGATCCTATTTCAATTAATAACTAATTTTATATCACATATTACCATGTTATTATAATTTCCAAATTATTTATGTTCATATCAGACTTTAAATTTATATTCGGTACTTGAGTCGAAAATAAACATGCTATGATGTCAACAGTCTATATGGTCATTATTCCATCATCTCAAAAATAAAATTCATGAAATAGTAATAGATATTGTAAAAAATATATTCATTTAAATCAAACCATTTATTTATGATATTAAAATGAACAACTTTATAATCATACAGATTGTATGAATTACGTATAATTGAGTAACGTTTCCATATTTCATTGATAATTTTGGAAATAAGATAATTATTATTTTATCATTGTAGAATAATAATAATATTAACATAATAATGATCACTTATATGTACTTATATATTTCATTCAAGTGATGTGGTGAATAAAAATGTTTCACATTGCTTTGTGGAGGTAACAATTCGCACACACACATGAACATTGTAATAATTTTTATATGAAAGAAATTTAAGAACATAATTTATATATTATTCTATTATAAAGGTAATTATGTCATTAAAATAATATATAATCATTAATTTTATCAATATTTATAGTGAGGATTGATGGTAATGAATAATTAAAAATATCAGTTCACAAGGCGGCAGTCCGCCATTCACAGGAACAAAATGTTCATTTCCCATTTGATGAAATTGGGGAGGGATTTATTTGATTATATTAAAATAATAAAATATAACTATATTGAGGATAAGTGAGTTATTTTTTCATCATGGTTGAAGGAGGTTAAATAGAAGTGGAAGAATAAACCAAATAGAAACACTTAAAAAATATTATTTTTTCCTTTAGATGATCACCTTTGTTAACATCTTAACACTTATTAGAAGGGTGTTCTGACTAAAATAATGCCTAAATAATTTGGTGTGGGAATCAAGTAAAGGTTTTTAGTATATATTTTTCAAAAAATGGGTTTCAATTTGTATGGAATAGAGATGAATGTGTTTCCTTTTATAGGAGACGGGAGGGACACTCTTGGTGTTATATAAAGTATTAAATTAATATAAATTAATTTTATATTTTAAATCATGGAAAATTGACTAAAATTAAATATAGGATTAGTATGTATTTAAATAATATCAAATAATAAAAATTAGACATGTTTTAATAGTTTTTTAATCCTTTTCCTTTTATTGTAATCTTTTTAACAGTTTTTTATCATGTAATTTACACTCTGAGAGTTAAAATAATTACCATAACATGGAAAAAGAACAATGAACGAGTTATTATTGAAAATTTTTATCATATCCTAATTGTTTTTTAATATCTTATTTTTATGAGTATTATAGAATTTAATAAAATATTTTATTTTATAAAATTAAAATTGTGTAAATTTTGACTGTATTCATTAGTTGACTTTTTAAACAAATAATAACATGATTCCATTAAACCAACTACTTTATTACATTTATAGAATGTAAAATTATTCCAGAAATATTTTTATGGAATGAAATATTTAAATTTATAATTATTTTAATATTATTAATACCATCAATTTGATTCTTCCTTTAATAAATCTATTACAACATCATTAGTGTGTCAAAATTATATATAATTATTTATATAATAAAAATTATAAATAAATTACCACGATTTTGGTAATTGTTTTATATATGTAAGGAATATTTAAATATTAGATATAATTTATATATCAGCATATTAAAATTGTTTTATTATTAAGATACATGTTTCTAACATCATTGATTTTACTTTAAATAAAATGTTATAAATAGAATAATCACAATTAAGTGGCTTGTAAATGAAATTATTTTGTTCCAATAATTTCATTGGACGGAAATAAATTATCATTTAATATTATAATAAGTGTTAGGGTAGTTTTAGATTATTATAAAATAATTTTTACCTCTAATTACCCAATTTATATTTAAACGTGCTAAATTAAATACAAAACATAGGATTTTACCAAAAATTATGTTTATCATGTTAGATCACATTTTTTATTACTGATTAAAACCATATATTTAAATTTTTTAATTTAAATTCACATATGTGATTCAAATAGTTTTAACACTAATCTTACAGATATGGGAAGAATGTGGATAAATTTGACATTCAAAAATTCCAATAAATTTTTACATCTAATTTCGACATAAAAATTACACGAGTAACCTCATATGGGTTGAATTATTAAATAATTATTTCATTATAATTAAAAAAATTAAAATGAAAATCTAAATTTTTTGATGAAAAATCATTTTCGAATTAAATTTCAATATTTTTCACTAATCCTTAAAAATTGAATATTATAAAAATAATACCAAAATTAAACCAAAGGTAATTTTTATACATATATTGTAAATAAGATATTTAATTTTTCATTTTACATTTATAAAACTATAAAAATTCAAATTTAAAAAGGGTTTATTATCCATTAATTATAAAACTACCTTATTAAATTTTAAAGCATTTTATACACAAAATATGGTTTATGCTTATTTGATGCCCAAAAAAATTATTACAAGAAAGTAAAAAAAATTAGTAAACAATTGTAAACATTATATAGTTCATTCTGGTCATTAATTCAAATAAAATGAAAAGGATATATCTCACATTTAAAATAATAATATTAGTAATAAATTATTTTTTAGTATAACTCTGTCTTGTGTGAAACATTAGATTTCTGAGAAATCTGCTGTTTTTTGTAGGGTATTATATCATTCATATTATCCCCTTTAATTTAAAATTAATATATAATTCATAAATATTAATATATTTTAAAAATTATTATTCTAAAATTACATAGGAATCTACATCCTTACCCCCTTTTCAAAATGGCATCATCGTAATTTAATTCACTTCTAAAATAAGTGGGGATATTTCTCCCTCAAAGAATTTTTAGAATCCCATGTTGTATATTCAACCATACGTTTTTTTTCATAAAATCATAACCTGATGAATCACCTTATTCTGCCAACAATTTCTCTCTACGGTCAAGAGTCTAGACTGGTTTTTCTTAATAAGAATGATTCCCTTCTAGCTGAACTACTTCTAGACCCAAAACACTAGTTGAATCAGATATATACATCCTTAAAATCGAAACCTGAAAACATTATTTACCTAGGATAATCTTATAGGAAGATCCAATTGGTAAACTACTAATCCATATTTCTCTCTAATTTCATAGGGTCTAATGAACTGTGGACTCAAAATCCAAATGTTATCAAAACAAATCACACTTTTCTATGGGGAAAAATTTAGAAAGACATGATCAACAACCTCAAATGATATATCCTTCCTTCGAGTATCATCATAAATTTACATTATGCTCTAGAATTTCCTCTTGTTTTGATGAATAAACTAATCTTTCTCTACCAGTTCCTCTACCAACTTTGTTCTGAATAACATCCTTTCACTAACAACACCCCCAAAAGATGGAGATTGACATCACATGCCATATAATTACTCAAATAGTTTCATATCTAAACTAGAATGAAAATTATTATTATAAGAAATCAAATACAAATAAATATATTGGTCCCATCTTCCCTAGTAATCCATTGAACAAGAACATATCCTATCCTCCATGGTTTTAATTTTTCATTCAATCTACTAATCTAATTTAAGAAGAAAATTAGTATTGAAACATAATTACGTACCTAAAAACTTATGAAGTACTTTCCAAAAGATAGTGGTGAACATGGGATTGTGATCTAATACAATGGAGAGAGGAACTCACTAAAACCTGACTACTTATTTAAAATAAAACTAAGAATGTTTATCTATAGAAAATGTATCTCAAATAGGAATAAAATGAGAATATTTAATCAATATATAAATAATAACCCAAATCACATTGTTACCTTAAGAAGTCTATGGTAATCCAACTCTGAAATCCATGGACATGTTTTCCCATTTCCTCTTTGGTATTGGAAATGCTTGAAGGACCCCCTTTTCCAACTGTTGTTCTTATTTAACTGACTGAAAAGTCTAACTCTTCATAATGAATTCAAAAATATCTCATTTCATTACATCCCACTAATAATAATCATGATGTTTTGTGTACATCATAGTACTACCATTATGAACTAAAGATGGAGAACTATAATTTTCACATAACTACTCTTTATTTAACTATGAATCACAAGGCACACATAATCTCTTCTCAAATATTATAAATATTACAAATTGGAAACATGCCCTTTTGAACCTATTCTAACTTTTTTTTGTAATTCAATATCTTGTTTATATGCTTTCTTACAACCATATAATAGCGAAAATTATATTGAATATATAAACTCAATAAAGGAATTTCCTACACCAACAACTTCCAAGCCAAATTTTATCAAATAACTAACTTAATGGTCATGTTCCAAACATGAAATGGTTAATAATGAATTACTTTTTTGGATTAAAGCATCGGCCACATTATTTGATTTTCAAAGATGGTAAATAATTGTGAAATTGTAATATGTGATTAGTTCTAACCATATTCTATGTCTCATGTTCAATTCTTTCTTAGTGAACATATACTAAAAATATTTATGGTCAGTATATATTTCACATTTTTCTCCATGCAGACGATGCCTATATCATATTAAATAAAAAATATTAGATAATTCTAAATCATTTCTAAGGTAATTTAACTCACAAGGTTTCAAATAACATAAACCATTCGCAATTACCTGATCATTATTCATTAGGACATAACCATTTCCTTTCAAATTAGAAAAATTATAGATAACAAATTACCATATCAAGATTCTTTGTATAGAACTGATGCATTCACAAATCTTATTTCCAATTCATGAAAACAGCCATCACATTAATTTTTCCATATTAACATAACACCTTTTTGAGTTAACATAATCAATGGGAAAGATAATAGTGAAATATTTTCAACCAACCAGTGGTATTATATTTCTAAACTATGAAAATAGTAAATATAGATAATTTTTTGGGTCTTTTACATTCATTAAAAACGTTAGTTTTAGCATGATCAATAGTTATGAAATCCTTAGAAACAGTGTGTCGATGGATAGAAATTTTTTATGACCAAAATTCACTTTTGATAAATATCTCATTTAGTTTATTCTCTTTAATGATTTTCAAAACAAGGCATTGATAAATTTCATGCACCTTTTGATTTTTATAATATATCAAAATGTATTCAAAATAAAAAAACATAATCTTATCAATGAATTAATAGAATATTATATTCATAGGATACATCGATACAATAGGTTTATTAGTCAAAACGAATTGGCTAACTAAAAATTCATTATATCCATATCAAGTATCTAACCCTCTCTTTGGAATTTCTACAATGTTTACAATCAACTGATGGTACCCTATCATCAATTTGACATTAAAAAAATATTTTTCCCCCTTTATCTGATAAACAAAATAAGTATGAGTCAAACAATACTTCTTCTAAACAATAATGTTATTCAAGGACCGATAATCAATGAAATGTTTCATTGATCCACATTTATTTTTAAAAAACATGATAGGAGAACCCTATGGTAATGTGCTCGGTCAAATGAATCATTTATTTAAAAACTCAAAAAATTTCTATTTAATCTCTAAATGATTCCTTTGATCCATTATATAAGTGGGTTTTGAAATGGTGTTAGCATCACAGAGTAGTTGGACAATAAATTCAAATTACTGATCAGCTATAATACAAGGAAACTCATCAGAAAAATCTTTAAGATACTCATTTAACACTGGCCCAAAATTAATCTGAATAGTTCATATATTTTCAAAAATGTGTGCAAGATATAAAAAATTTCCATTTTTCAATAGTTTCTTAAATTCTTGATATGTTATCAATGGAAAGGTTTTAGTATGGTACACCAAATGAATCTCTTCCTAAAAAGAAACATTTTTTTCTATAGTCAATCATAGAATGGAAGACATAAATCCAATCCATAACCATAATAACATTAAACAATACTATAGGAAAAACAAAAAGGTTTTTAGGTAAATTAATTCCACAAACAAGGATTGGATAATTCTTATATTGTTTTCTCTAATCATTTCCTCGACGTGTTTTACCATATGTTTTGGTTTCATTTATTGAAGTGTAATTTCCATTTTACTAGAAAATTTCCTATAAAATAAGGAATTTGTACACCTTTATTCAAAAAACACATTTCTATAATATATATAAACAAACAATGTACCCGATACCACATCATTTGAGGGACTGATATATGTTGAATTGGCTGTAATGAATTTTTCCACACCTTTCTGCTTATGTTCTGGATGCTTCCCACCATTTGAGTTTTTCATCTAACACTTGTTTCCATAATGACCAATATTGTTGCACTTAAAACATTTTACTGATTGTAAATAAGTATTTTCATACAACAGTCATTTTATTTTTCATTACATTTATCATCCTTATATCCCATTTCACCACATCAGATGCACTTAAAAAATCATAAGGCAATCCCCAGTGTGTTTTCATCATAATATTCACAAACTGCAAACTTAATTTTGTTACCATCATTCTTTTCTGATTAATTCTTCCCTTTCAGCTACCATACCGACCACTTATTCTGTTTTCCATGAAAATAAAAAAAGATCATTTGAAAAAAATTATTGCCACCTTGTCCGCAAATCGAACAAGTCTTCCATAATATTTGAACTCATGAGAAGACAATTCCCTCTGATACTTTGGATTTAATCCGGAGTTAAAATGATTGATTTTACTATTAAGACCTCAAAGGTATTTTTTAGTGTATCTTTTCAGTTGAGAAGATTTTTATTCCTAATCATAATCCAAGACATCCCTTTCCTCAATTCTAAGAATGGTTTTTTCATCCCGAGTCGAACCTCCTTACGAAAATATCTCTCAAGAAAAGTAATTTTGAAATCAATCCACTCAATAGAATAAATCTCTTCACTATCCCTGATATTCATAACTATCAAAAACCACTGATTATATAAAACATTAAAATAATATACAATAATAATATCCTTTTGAATGTTTAAAAACCCCATGACAATGAAATTATTTTCTAGTGATTTAATCCACTCATTAGCTATAAAATTGTCAGGTGATCCTCAAAATGGTAAAGAATGATGCCTTATGAAATGATATACTACTGACATGTTATTCTTTGGTTGATCTGGATGATCTCATGTATGGATACCTCCACCTATTGGAGCATTATTAAACAACACCTTCACTAAAAATAACAATTTAGTTCTGATTTCAACCATCCCAGGTAATTGATTTGGGATGTTGTTTTCCGTTAGATGATATCCCAGCACAACAGACATGTTTACTATATAGAAAAAATCAAATGAGACATATAATTGGGAAAGAAACTGGTTAATCTTCAAATGATATTTTATTTAAAATTTTTCATAAATTAAAAATCATTTCTGGGTATTCTATTAACAATATCATAACCCATATTTTTATCAAAACATACCTTTGATACCAAATATATGGCCTTGTTCTTAAATACTACATAATTTTTAGTTAATTAAAGAATATACATTAAGGAAATTTTTAGATTTATATTTTTAGAAAATTATTCCATAACTATTACAGAATGACTAAAATATTACACAGTAGATACTTATACTTTCTTTTCATTTTTTTTCAAATAAAACACTTTAACACAAACAATGATTTTTCTCTTGGTACAATTTTTCATAACATTCATCTTGGATTCTACCATTATCTTACCCATCCTTATACCCTAATGAAAACATTTTAAAAACCATGTATTAAAAGAAATATTTTAGTAAGATATATAATATAATGAATGAAACTATTAGCCCATGAATATTTTAAACTAATGAAATCATTTTCACAAAATATTACTTTTCACCCATAAAACATAAGCACATTAACATGAATTATGAAATAAAATTAATCTAAATAATATATAAATCATAAATAAAAAAGGTATCTTTTGGCATCCATATCATACTTACATTGTATCTTTCACACCTACATAGGGAGTAACCTTTATGGTAACATTTGGAATACCCTTCATAGTAAATTCCCTAAATCTCTTAGGATAAACCTTATAATTTTACTACATATCATTACCCAATGAATTGGAAAGTTATAATGGGCTCAACTACCCTCATATTATCATGGAAACACACAGATACCAAATCAATTCCAAGTATACATAACATAATCATAACACAAAGAACCAACATCAAGGAAAAATAACATTTCCACATTGAAATAAACAATTAAATTTAATGATATTTATATAATAAATCCATTATCAAAACCTTTTTTATTATAAAATACCTAAAATAAAAAATGGTATATATTTTTCATTTAAAATCATTACGGCTTGTAGAGGAATCCAAATACCAAATTATGGTCATGTTAGTGGAGAAGTCGTTGTCACCCTCTATGTTAAAATAATTAATTATTTCATTTGGTAAAACTAATTGTATAAAAATATTACTTTTGAAAAAATTTGAATGAATTTAAAATTAATTGAGTTTGAAAATACTCATTATAAAAGAAGGTGGAGTATAACATCAAAATATTCATCAATGAAAGAAGATTAAGACGAAGTCTCATACCTTGAGTCTGACATGTCATGTTAAATCATTGAAATAATGAATAATAAACATAGAGTAATTTTACTTTCTTTAGAAATGTTTTAAATTTTTTTATTCCTTTTAAAACACTTATTACCATTTTCTAAAAATTACATAATTATTTAAGTTTATATCAGATGTTTTGTTGATATTCGTTACATCAATCAAAAAGCATCATGATATGATTTCAGTAGTGCATGTAGTCATAAGTACATAATCTTTAGAATAAAATTCATGTCATAATAATAAATTTAATACAAAAATTATACTTTTAAATAGACCTATTTATTTATGATATGAAATATGAACAATGTTATAATCATGGAAAAGGTAGGTTGTATGTATGGATGAGTAACGTTTCCAATTTTCATTGAAGATTTTTGTAATAAATTAATTATTATTTTTTATTAAAAAAATAATAATATAATTACATACATAATAATAATAATGGAAATATAATTATTTATATATATAACATAAGTGATTTATTGACTAAAAACAATTCACATCGCTTTGTAGAAGTGATTGATTTTACGTACACAAGAACAAAAATATCATTTTTATGTGCATGAAAATTAAGAGGATAATTGATATATTATTTTATTATAATGATAAATATGTCACAAAAATCATAGAAATAAATTAATTCAATCATTATGACCAATCCAGAGAGACGATAACAAAAAAATAAACTATATCGATTTGTGATGCTATACTCCACCGTACACATGAACGAAATGTTCATAAACCATTTGATGAAAATAGAGATGGATTTAGGTGATGATATTAACATAATAACATATGTTAATAAATAGGATACTATAGTTATTATTTCATCATGGATAAAGAATACATAAATAATGTGTAAGTATAAATAAAATAGGATCACTTAAATTTAAACATTGCCTTTTCTTAAGATGGCCACCTTTCTTGCCACCACAACACCTATATTAAGGAATTTATGACTAAAATAAGGGGATGGAATGTGGAGTGAGATTTTAGGAAGGATTTTGGGAAGATAATGGATAATCAAAATAGTTTTTTATGTGTAAGGAATAGAGATAAATAGGTTCCCAATTATAGGATAGGGTACAGACAACCTTGGAATTACAAAAAGATTTAAATTAATATAAATTAATTTTATATTATAAATGGGTAAAAATTGATTAATATAAAATATTGGATGAGTATGGGTCAAAATCCCATAAAACAGTTAAAATTAAACAAGTTTGAATATATTTGTTAATCCCTATCTTTTTTAATGCTTTTAATTCTTACATTTTAATCCAGTAATTAACATATTGAGTTTAAAAATAATTACCAAAACATGCCCAATGGCCAATAAAAGAGTAATTAATGAAAATTTTAGACTTATAATAACTAATTTTTTAAATATTATATCTCTATAAAATTAATAATATTTAATAAAATATTTTATATTTTAAAATAGCTATAGTTTTAATTTTGACACTATTCATTAGATAGATTTTTAAAAAATATTAACAACATGATTCCTTCAAAATAAATAAATTTTGTAATATATAACTTGTAAAAGGAATAAATAAAATTGATGTATGGAATTAATTATATATATTGTATTTATTTTAATATTATTAACAACATTTATTTGTTTCTTCCATTAATAAATCTATTACTACATTATCAGTGTGTAACAATTAATTTTAATTGATTATTTTGGGAAAATTATAAATAAATTTCTAGATATAATTAATTTTTTTTATCATTTTAGGGACAATTGATAGTCAAATATATCACATGTATAACAATATATTAATTTTTTATAGTAATAGGAGACATGTTTCTGAGATCTTTGTTTTTAATTAAAATAAAATGTTATAAATGTCATAATCACACCCAAGTGGTTTCTAAAAAAAAATACAACCCATGTTTTTTATGGTCTATAATAACTCATAAAATAATATTAATAAAATTTTTAGGTTATTTTTATATTATTATATTTTTATTTTTACCTTTAATTACCTGATTTACCTTTAATCATGGTTACTAAAATACAAAAGTCGCTATTCACCAAAAATTATTTTGATCCTTTTAGATCAAATTTTTTATACTTATAAAAAAATATTATTTCAAATTTTGAAAATAAAATTTACATAAGTTATCAAATTATGTTTAACACTAATCTCGTAGATGTGTTGATATGGTAGGTAAATGAAAAGATCATAAATTCTAATAAGTGTTTTATATTTTATTTCAATATAAAAATTACTCAAATGAAATAGATTTGGTTAAATGATAAAAATTTTATTTAATTATAATTCAAAACCAATTAAAATTATAATCTAATAATTTATATGAAAAAATATTTTTTATTTATAATGTAGTATTATTTACCATTCATCAAAAAATGAATATCTGCCGACAAATACAAAAAATTCCACCAAAAACAATTTATACTCTAATTATAAAAAAAAAATATTAATTCCTCATATAAAAATTATAAGTATATCATAATTTATATTTAAAAAGGGTTCACCATAAATAGCGATTAATACAACCATTTATTACTATTAGAGCTTTTATAATTAAAATTGGATTTCTTCTTATATTATGATGATTAAATTTATTGGAATAAATTTAAAACATTTAACAAACATGTGTAAAAATAATATAATATGTTCTGTTCATTCCCACCAATATAATGGCTAAATGATAACAACAATTTAAAATAATAATAATAATAATATATCATTTTCCTATATAACTCAAACCTATTTGAAACCAATGATTTTGACGAAACACAATTTTCCCTGTATGGTATGCTATCAGACGTAGAAACCTATTTAAATTAAAATTAATATATAATTTAGGAATGATAATAGATTTTATAAATCCTTATTCTATAGTTTCTAGGGATGTTATAGGTATGGTGAGAATTCGTGACTAGAAAAAATCAAATCATCTCAAAATAGAAACATAAAACAGAAAAAATATATTAGTCAGTGAATTTGTGATGTGACTGTAGAGTGATGGAGGAATTTTTTCCGAAATTGGTGATTCAACAAAAGATATTTATTTTGGACCCATAATATAGTTATGGGAACTATACCATATGCAATTGATAGTAATGTCCCTACATTTACATTGAATTTATAATACAGGTACTAAAGTGGTTTGTAAGGAATTGAAATACAAAATGTTCATTAGATAGATCACTATAACAAGAGATATGTTGTGAGAAATATTATTTCTAACATAACCATGGATGGTGACTCTTCCAAATTGGAAAAAGGAGAAAAATACCTTTTCTGGTTAGTAATTTTGTTTTAGTTTCCATGGAAATAAATACTCAATGATTCTTATTTTCAAATCAAAGGGTGGATTGAAAAGTCTCACAATAGATAGATAGAGAAATATCTGCTAAAAAACACATTCAACTATATATTATAAGTATTAATGGAAGAATGAGAAAATTTTACCCAGTTCAATCCATCCAATGTAACTCCCTAATTTTTTTTGATAATAATCCTTTAAGAAAAAATAATATAAAACATTAAAATGATCATAAAAAAATGGTATCATATGTAATTAATATATAAGGAATCTTTTTAGTTTGATCAAACTCTTCTTATAGATCCATCTCCTAGTGAACTACCTGGAGTGCACTCTCCCAACTCTAAACCATGTCAAATCTTGGTGTCATTCTCAGGTGATGATCGATGATTGAGGGTGGAATGGCGATGGTGGCGTCTATTAGAATTGTTTTTCATGGAATGGTGTTTCCACTTGTTTCATGTATTTAGAATATTTAATATTAAATTATACACCAATTCCTTTATCACTAACAATATTGATGATATTAAAATCATCAATCTCCTAAAAACACTACATGGTGCATGTTAAACAATACATCTTCTTCATCATGTGACTCAAGTGAAGATCCCTTAACCAATTGTGCTCCTAAAATGTGATCGTTATCCTCTAATGAGTATTATCATAGATGATTCATTATCTCTTTATCACCACATAGTAAATTTCTAGTAATATCTATAAGGTTCCCATGACTTCCAAAATTTCAAGAATGGGTACACTTTTGGGATTTGTATTGCAATTTAACGATTTAAGGAAACATTACAAAATTCATTCTAACATTGTTGCAGCATTCCCAAGAATTATCATTGAACTTCATTACCAATTTCATTTATTGAAATGATCATCAGGAATAATACTATACCTCCAACTATCCAGTATTTTATTTTCTAATAACATTAAATTTTTTTAAATAATCCAATTATAAACATTGAATAGTCATGTTCCATGCCACCTATACTTCATTCAATTTCGTCAATGCACCTTTACATTCTTAAAAGTACACCAATAATTTTCAAGATGAATTATAAATCAATTAATTCAAGGTTTAATAAAACCAATAAATTTTTTTCAAGAAAATTTATCTCATCTTGATCATTCATAAAAGATAATTTAATTTCATTGATCGAAAAAATATTATAATCTTCACTTTAAATTCAGATTTCCATAGCTTCAAATTAAAAACCATGACTAAGAAGTCAATTTATTTGTTGGGTTAAGGATTTTAAAATCATCAAGGATACACTATTGAGTTTATATGAATATTTACCAGGTTTCATATGTGTAATAAATTTTAATAACACATTATAGTATCAGCCCAAAACCAGTTCACTTCGAGTCACCCTCAACTCTATTTATTCAATGATAAAAATTTCAGAATCAGTTGGAATATTGTTATTTTTCCATTAGGTTAAATTAAAACAGAAATTTATATTTATACATAATATTTGGATTTCTATCATTATTGACCCTTGGATTAATTCAAATTGATACCGTGGTTTTAACTACTGCATCCCCTGCTACAATTGGTTCCTGAAATGGAATACAATTAATGAAAAATCTAAAATCAATAAGTTCTAATTTATTAGTATCTTATTCAATAAAATACCAGATACCTAACATGAACAACTATTTTACATTACGGCTATACTATTTGGAGAACAGAAATGTATTTTTTTATTTATTATCAAAATTTTGACCATGAAAACCTGAAACATGAAACCTAGTAATCACAATTATCTTATTATTAATCCTTATCCATTTAAATCACTATATTATGTAATTAGTGTAACCATCATCAAGAACATCATAAATGACCAAAATTTTAATTCATCTCATTTCCTCAAGAATCAATGTTGATTTCTATGTTATACCATATCAATTTGATAGTATTTCAGCATCATAAAATAAATCACCCCAAAAGCTTCATACAATTTTGGTTGAATTGGGGATGTCTTCATTGAGAATTTATTTCATATTCTTTAACATATCCACCACCATGTTATATTCCCCTCACAAATAATTTCAATTTGAATCCACTATAAATATTTCATTAATTAAGGACTCAAAATCCACTTTTTGACTTCCTTTTTAGTTGTTTTGATTTATATTATCAAGATTATAAAATCTCATAATTGAAGAGATTTATATTTCATGATTGATGGGGGAATGTCTTGGTATAACAATGTGTTCATAGTCATAGAATGGTTGGTACCATGGATAGATGATCTGTGTAGAGTAAGGTGATGATCACATGTATAGAGTGGTATCAGACCGTTTGGGAAATTTTAGGATGGAACTGTTGACAAAAAAACATGCATTTGTTCAATGTACATATAATGGGCATATGGGCATAGTCAAATAAACATTTCATGGTAATAAATAACCCATGGTCTTAAGTCAGTCTATTGGAAAGTTAGAATATGGTATGGTCACAAATTCATGTAATAGTCTTTTAGCATAATTCATGGTAACTTTGAATTTTCAAATATTACATATTCAAATATTCATTGAATAATAATAAAAGTTTACGGATGAAAAATCATAGAATTTATGAAAATAAATCAACAAAATTTTATTAAAAATTTTCAACAAATATTCAATTCCAAACTTTGAATTTAAAAATAATGAATGTGAATTATGAAGAAATCAATTATGAAAATCCACAGTTACCAAAAGAATTTATAAATAATATTTTTATAATGAATGTCCAAAAAATTATCAGATGAGTTATTTTCATTTAAAATATGTGGAATTATTAATTTATATAACATGAAATCAATGATATTACAAAAACACTGGAAATTATTAACACATACATCTTGAAGGAATAAAAAACTCAAAAATATGAAAATGTTATTAATAAAATATAGACACTGAAAGTGAATAATAATTGAGTTTCTTATAACAAAACACCCATTTTTATAAATAATAACCAATGATTTGTAATTTATCACAATTAATCAATTTTATCATATTTTCCTTCTAAATTACACTTTCACATAAAGAACACAATAAATTCATCAAATTTTACATGTAAAATGTTTCAAATACATGCCGTATAAAATTCCACCACACTTAATCAATTAGACTCCCAACAAATTCATTTCATTTTAGATTATTAGTTTACAAATTATCCTAAAAAAGTGGTTATCCTACCCAGTTTCTAACTCAAAAATGAACCAGATGAAATCAGAGATCATCAAATTCTTTAAATTATAAATCATTATACATGAAAACCACTCTCTAGACCAATTCAAAAAATCGTAATGTTATGTTTCTTAGAGTGAAGACATATTTGATTTAATGGGAATAAAAACTTTAACAAGAATTATATTCTTTTTTCACTATATCCCAAGTCCCTTAGATAAAATTCACTTCCACTTAATGGATATTAATCCAATGAAATTTTTATAAATAAATTTCATTTTCTAAATTTAGGATAAATATTATCCTCACCTTAATGAACTCATTTTTTAGCTTAGGAACTTTTGTTTCTTATTCATTCAAAATACATGAAAATGAAAAGATGTTATTGAAATGATAAGTCAATATTTTCAGTGAATAATCTAACATAGATTCAATAAAGGATACTAATTTCCCATTTCACTCTAGTTTCAATAATCTTAAATTAATTTCAATTGAGTTAGAACCACGTGATATTCTATTTCACACGGGCTGAGTTACTATGTTAATGATCATCATCTAGTTTCATCATGTTATAATCTCAATTCAACATATATTTTACACATTAAATTCTAATTTATAGATCATGAACATAATTTTTTTAAAAATTGAGAATAATATCACTCATAGATCATTCAATTCTATCAGTTCGGGACTAAGTGGATCCCTTAAATAGAGTATACAATTCATACCAATGAAAGTCACATTGAATTTGTATTTTCATAACCTATATATGTATAAAAAGAGATTTATATAAAAAATATATTATTTTAAAATTAATTCTGAAAGGGAGTGAAATATTGATAAAACCTAGGTGTTTTTATATGTCTACCATTGAGACACAATAAAAGAAAAATTTTAACACTGCCCCACAATTAATATGAAATATTATCACCATTAATGAATCACATGTGGGAGGAAAAAATAAGATATTTTAGTTCAATTTTTAAGAAATTCCAAAATGATTGGAACATAGGGGAGGGGTGTTTAATGAAGTTAAAAACATGTTTTTCACATTTAAAAATGTTATAATAGTGCACAATACACACAATAATTCTAATTGTATACTCCATATAATTCATTTTACAACACAACATAGATTCCATATAGTATCATGATCATGTATTAAATTAATAAATTAATTTTTAAATTTCTAATATGTAATATAATGCATTTTTAAAATAGTATAACATACAAATATTGGATTCAACAATAAAAAAAATTCAATACTATGGGTTAGGATAAATTTTTATTAATTTATAGAAACCCAAGTTTAAAATTTCTCACAACCTCATCGTCATTTTAATTAATATGAAATTAATAAATTTGTAGAAATTAAAATAAAAAAACCACTATAAAAAAGATTTGAGATTTTGAATACATTCTCGTGTATTCTCCCCCCGTTTTTTGAAATCTTTCTCTACCGTCTCCAATTTTTTTCTTCATGATATATCAAAAATCCATATTATAATTCATGGGAATAAGTTAATATTTATTATAAATTAAAAATTGAGTTTGGAATGATAGATATTTTAGGTATAATCTTATAGCTCTTATTAGACTTTAAGAGAAGATGATGCTTCTTGTGGTCAATCCATGAAATTTAAATTCTAGAGATATAATTTCAGAGAGATATATCCATTCATTGGACTAGTAAATTAAAATCAAAACCTCAAAAACATGTGATTCCTATTATACAATGATGAATTTTATTTATTTATCCAGAATTAACCCCTAAAATTCTATCCATGGTAATTATGTGGCTATGTTTTATTAATAATTTTCAATTCACTATTTTCAATGGAAATTTTATAAGGTTCTAATATAAATTTAGAAATACAACAACAACACTGACCCTTGAATCCTGGAGCCGGTGCCATTTATTATTATATTTGAATATAAAAAAGATTCAAATCCCAAAGGATTGATCAATTTAGATGTTCTCTAAAATTGAATACACACATGTTAAACATTTTATATAATAAAAATGTAAATAAACCATAATACATAAGAAAATATAATAAACTACCTCCTTCAAATCTCATCAAAATATCACTTCTTCATAACGTGGGGAAATTAAATAAAATAATGGTGATATCAAATGATCCATATGAGATATGTACAATCTAATAAATGACAAATAAATAATGAATAATCAATATGTAAATTTAAATTACAAAACACACATTCCATTTAATTAATAGGAAAAATCATAATAAATATATAATGTTTAATAAATGAAAAAACATTCCCTATCATAAATGAGTTGACAAAAAATGCTTCCATATAATTTTTCATAGTGAAAATATCATGGATAATAATAAATAAAACCTTATTGCAAGAAATTCTAAATTATTAAATTCTATAGTTCCTCTGAACATGAAATATTTACTATCATGATATAGTCTCAATATTTTTTAATATTACAAGTTGAAAACACATCTAATTTGGCCAACTAAATCTTCTAATGTGACTAATGATAAATCGAGGGGCTATAATTATCTAGTACCCACAAATGTATTTTGGTGCAAAGTATTCCTAAAATTATTAATAATTGATTTAATAATGTTTCTTTTCATCAAATATCATTATTGGGTAATGAATATGAATTTATCAACATTTACATAGACATAAAAAATAACATTAAAAATATACACCATATGTAAAAATTTTATACGATATAGGAAATAATCATATCCATCATGCAATAATATGTATATTTATAATAAATTACATATTTAATGATAATATATTAAAATTAAGTTATTTTTACAATAGAAGGTTCGTAATCTCAAAATAAAGTGATATTGAAAATATTACTTTTACAACTTAGTAATTTTTAAGTCCAACAACCTTTGGTGAGATGTTTTAAATTGAAATATAAAATACCATGTCGTATGATTAAATAATTATATTAAATGAAAAGGGTATGTATATACACCACATTAATGTGAATTAGTTCATATTATCAAATATGTCTTAGTGGAATGAAAATTGAGAAATAATCCCTTATCCTACGCTCCCTTTCAGTGGAAAAAAATTTAACAACCTATATAATGATTTTAATTATGTTATTAACATATTTCAGATAGATTAAATTATTTATAAAAGAATTTAAAATTATTTTATAATAATTTATTTCTAATTAAATAATAATCTTTCATTCTTTTCATCGTTTCGGGTGATAATTGCTTTGTTTTTCAAGTATGTTTTGACTTGTTACATTCTATAACCTTACATGGATCATGATTTAATCATATCTTGAATATAATAAATAATGTGAAAAATCATATATATATATATTAATGTCACATAACTACCAGATTTCCATGGTAATCGGACAACCGAGCTGACACTAACATACCTCAAAGGGCCTGCTCAATCACTATGGGATAGTGACTAGCACCAAGAATCATAAAAAATTAAAGTGACAATAAATTTTCAAAAAAAATAAAATAAAATCAAGATAAAAAATTAGTATGAATAAAATAAAAACATGATAGAGATAAGTGTACCAGAAGTCAAAAAGGTTTGAAACCCCAAAGTGTTATAGAAAAGTTCCAAAAAAAGAGGATAACTACCCAAGTCCCAACAGACACAAATCACCAATACCAATGATCAATAGCTGATACAACCTCCAACCGTTCCATTACCCTTTCTCAAATATGGAAGAAAATAATCTAAAAAACCCAAAGGCACCTGTAGGGTGTGATTTAAAGTCCTAGTATGGTCACACCAAGGATTACATATAACTTTTCTACCAGTATTTAACAAAATAAAGCATTAAATTTTAATTAAATGGGTTTTTAATTTAAAGAACATATTTATAGTAAATTATTATTAACATTTACAATGATGTAACAAATCTTTTAAAAATGTCTTCAAATACATTTTATATTAAAACATTTATATAAATTCACAAGGAATAATAAAATTTTTTTAACAAACATCACTATATATATATATATAAATTAAAAAAAAATAAGTGATTAAGATGGACATATACCTAATGTTATGATTGTTCTAGGCTAAGGGTGTCCACACACTCAAATATTTGACCCGACATTATGTGAACACATGTTCCCTGGAATAATGGAAAGGTATTTTAAACCAAGGGCTTTAGAAATATTTTATATAAAATAATTTATATAAATTCCGAAGGCATGGTAATAATTATTCAATATAAATTTGAATATATATATATATATATATATCAAATAAAAATAAGTGATCAAAATTTTTATATTCCAAAAGGAACTATAGTTCTAGGATAGAGGACTCAACACACTCAAAAAATGATATAACATTATCTGTACACAAGTTATCTTAACACTGACCAAATAATACTCGTCATTATCCCACCAGGGATGTGGCTGCATAGATATACTATTAGTGTTCTGATGTGTAGAGTTTTTTCAAAAATTTTCACTAACTAAATAAGGATTTCATGTTCTTTTATAACAACCAATAATGTGAAATTTATTTTACGGACTTTTAAATTATAGTTCATCTGATTCCCCATTTCAAGTATGATAATAAAAATTTAATAACCAAAATACGTTTCTAAAAAAATAATTCCATTTACATAATAAAACCAATGTTTTCTTATCAAAACCATTTCAATAAATTTCTTCCAGAAACCATTATGAAATCAATTCCATCATATGAATTTCAAATTTTAAATCCAATAATTGAAATTTCAAATAATTCAATAAATTTCACAAATACAATGCACCATAATGGAATTGTGGGTTTTCACCAATTTCATGCCAAAAAATAAAATTTCAAATATAAATCCCTCAATTCAATAGAATTGTGTTTTTAATAAACTAAATAAAATAAATTTCATGAAATTAAATTTAAATCAAAGATAAATTAACAACTTTATTATTAAAAATCATTGGCCATCATTATGAAACCACAAAAATTGGAAATGTGGGATATAAAAATGCCAAACCCTGGATGATAAAATCCTTCAAAGAACCCCAAAGAAAATGATTGGAATAAAAAAAGTAGATTCTAGACCTAAAACTACGACTATTATATCCTCCAACCAACACATAGATCTACAAAACCCTGAGGAAAAGAGATAGATAATAGTGAAGATAACGGAAAATAGAATCTATCCTGGTGAAGATTAATTAAAATTCTCCACGTTTTGATCCACTATTGAAAAGGTGTGGAGGGGCCGAAAACTACTCTTACAAACTCTCCTGAAAGAAGAAATTGTTATAGAATTGTACATGTCTGTCAAGAACCTTAATAGAGGGTTCCAAGTCTATTAAGAAAATATATTCTGAATAAAAATCTTGTATGCATAGTTAGTTAGGCAGGTCCACATCCTATAGACAAATTGTGTACCCTATCCATGCTCCCCTTTTAATAGGATTCATGATTTTCCAAAGTAGTTTAATGGATTGTCAAACTGTCCACCAACCATTAAAAATATCACTTCCATTTGTTCATTGATTTCCATAGCTGGACCTATGGTTTTGTAAAAACATTCTCCAACCATGAAAAAAAATTGTAAAAAATTTGAAAATTCTTATCCAAAAAACACCTCAAATGAAAACCAACTAGAAAAGGCTTAAAATAGGGGTGTAGAGATACATGAAAACAATCACATCATGTTACAACCACCCCAACATTGAAAATTTGAATCCCTAGAATTACTATTTAGAATCATTCATGAAAAAATGATGAGGCCAATTCTCTCTCATTAGTGCCTGCCTCTCCCACTTATAATGAATTTCAGAATTGTGATTCCATAGAACTATAACCAAAGGTATCATCCTCCCATGAAGTACCTTTGTTTAAGAATAAACAATCATGAATGTTCATTCCGTCATGGAAAAAATAGGTTTAAACTCAATATTATTTTATCATAGAAAATTATATTGATATGATAGATTCATTTGTATTTTAGTTACATGGAACACGTTAGGTATAGACTTCAGCTATAGTGGAACGAAAATATGGTAACCAACTTTCCACAAATACTCAAAAATATAAAAAGGTCCCTCAAATGAGGATAAATCTTTACCTAAATCCCAAGCTATCGATGACTTGGATGGGGTGAAACATTCAAGAAAACCCAGTCACTAACATAAAATTCCAATTGTCAATGATGAAAATCACCATTATACTTGTAAAAAAATTGTACCATCAACAATATCTAATAACTCAACCAAATTTTTAATTTCATATCTTAATCCAAGATTAGTCCAACAAAGTAACATTGTCCAATATGTGAAGAACAAAATGAATATTTATATGGTCATCCCTAAAACGACTGAAATGGTCCATTATAATTGTGGAATGGTAACATTTATTATAAGAAAACACAACCAGTCCTATATTGTTATCACAATCTCTATTAATGTCAAGAATGCAGGAACAAAGAATGTCCTCAATATTCTTTATATTTATTTGTGTCTGGCCGTCTGACTACAAATGGTATAACACAATAAAAAAGACATGAGATCCCAGTTCATCCTTAAAGCCTCTCCAAAATTTATATGTTTACCGAGGATCTCCATTAGAAAATTTGGAAGATAGAAGTCCATTAAAATGAATAATCTCTTTCACATAATGATTTTCTAATTAAATAACATTGTTTGTGTCCCAAATAGAAATAATGTGATATTATTTAGTCAAATAATCTATCAGAACCCATATCACATTCTTCATTCTATGGTTATGTGGAAAACGAAAAACGTAAATAGAGATGTCATCCCACTTCAATATAGTAACTGAAAGTGGAAAATGAAAATCAGAGGGACTATGGTGCTCCTCCTTGGCCTGTTTGATCATATAACAATGATAGACAAATTCAATAATACCTTGTATCACAAATGGCCACTGTATTTTCCACCACATGTTATATAACTGTTTCATGGTTCTTGGGTGAAATTCCGACTATGATTTATAAAAATCCCCCATAACATATTTTCTTACCCCAAATGGTACAACAAAGAGATTCTAATAGAATAGTATTCCCTCAGTGGAGGATGGACAATTAGGTATGGTATCCCTACTATAATGTTTTTTTATTCTACGAAATTCATCATAATATTTTCGATCCTAATTAATAATCTCAAGAAAATGTGATATTAACATAACACTATCCCAGAAAACCATATCCCCTTATTCCCAAACTCGAATACTAAACTATAAAAAATAACCATCAAGTTCCACTCTTCTGGTGATTAGTTCACTTCCAATGTCGGAAGTTTATAGATTAATTCATCGACTTGAAAATTTCCATTACCTGAGTTATAGGTGATTTGAAACTTGAAATATTTTTGGAATTCCACCAAATGCCTCTAGTGGTTTTTTAAATTATATTAAGAGAAGATACAACTCAAGATATTTTGGTCTGAACACATAGTAAACCATTCCTTAAAAAGGTTATTCCACCAACATTTAAGAACATTAATAACCTCAATGAGTTCATGGTTATTGTTAGGTAATTATTCTACGTGGAATAATATTGAGATATCCATAATCAATGATAGACTAAAACATATAAGAATGCTGCCCAAACATGGAAATAATGTGTCACATATGACAATATAGCCCTACATGGACTTTGGAAGAGTCAACACATGAGCATTAGTTAAAATGGGTTTAATATCAAGAAAATTATTATAATATTTCCAATCCCAAGAAAACATTAATCCCTTATAAGTTAGTTTCTTCCTCAAAGAACCGAACTTTTATATGTCCTTAATAAACTAGTGATAATACCTAGAAAAACCCAATAAGCATCAAATATCAAAAACATTTGTTTGTTATTCCCATCTCATTACATATTTCACGTTCACATGATCGAATGATATACCATGATATGACACCACATTTCCTAATAAAATCACTTATTGAATCCATAAATCACACTTCAAAATCATTGAATAAAGTATGTGATTTCCCATCAATTCTAGAACTACTCTCAGATGATGTACATCATCCTCCTTGAACATAGATTAAACAAGGATATCATCCACAAATACTTCCATGAATGAATCATGTTGCACATGGAAATTCCAATTTGTTAAATCCATAATGACATAGGGGAATAGGATTGTCCAAATTAGATGACAAGGTACTCATAATGTCCATAAATTATCCAGAAGGATGTTTTTAAACATTATATTCTTTAATTAAAAATTTATTATAACCAGAATGAATTTTAATTGTCTTTAACCACATTAACCTCATGAGATGGTCTATAAAATGATCAATATATGGGAATTTGTTTTATTTTAACATGATTTAGTTTTTTATAATCTATAAAATGGTGATGGGAACCATCAATATTCTGAGAAATGAGGACAGACGTCGCCTGAGGTGACACACTTGGGTATATAAACCCTCTCTCTAGAAGATCATTCGACTGAATATTCAACTCATTAATTTCTTTTGGATCCATTTTATAATAATTAAGAGACATTGATTGAGTACCATGTTCCAAATAAATGATAAACTCAACATCCCTTACTGGTAAAAAACCTATGATGTCAAAAAGAAATACATTGGGAAACTCAATGAAAACTTGTGGGAGAACACCAATAAAATATTCTATCTATAGATCAAAATTGAACACATATATCACATTAAACAACTATAGATAAGAATTTCTTGGTCCACTTGAGCTCAATTCCCATTCTCCTTGAACGATTTAGAAAACCCCATTGGGTCCATTGAAGAAAACCAGATGATGGTAATAATCAATCAAATCCTTTCTATAAATGAGACAATAAAACCAGAATTTTTCTTCACGATGTCTCATGTCAAGAACCAAAAAATTCCATGAAAACTCAATGTTTTATATAGAAAACACACAAGTGGTTACTATGGTGAAAATGATCTCTCTTCATTCCAAGGGATTTAGTAATAACTCTATCATACGTTAAATGCTCCGTAAGAACATTTAGAATATATAAAAATGGGTGAAAATAAATTAATGATATAAAACAGTATCAAATAAATTCATCACTAAAGATGAAGCTATATTAATAGTACCTATAATAGTCGTTGGACACATATATGCTTCCTCTATATATTCTTCTACTCCATGAAAGAGATTTATTCCCAATTCAAGTTGATCGAACCACTTTTTTATGATGCATCTGATTTTAAAATAATTTTAATAGGAAATAATGATCTCATTACACTATATGGAGTATAATAAACATGAAGTAACATTTTCAAGTGACCTGAGTGCCTATAAGAGCCACATACAATCTATGCCTTAGTGGAAACCCTCTTATAATGCAAAGGCATTCCACATAGATATAAAATCAAATGGCTTATTCTAGGTATTAAAAGAGGCTTATAGAAATTATTATTTTTAAGAACCACCAATAGAATGATTATGCTTAATCAATCTATTAGTGGAAAAACACCACCACAAGGAGGAGAAGAAACTGCCGATAATCGTGACATTCCATCCAGGTCTATTTCGACCATCAATGATCTATTTAGTACATTATCATAACAAGGAATATTTAAAAAGAAAACATGAGAAAAAATAACAAATAATTGTTCCAAATAGATCTATCAGGTATTCATCTTCTTGTTATATACTATCTCAGGTAAAATTTCACAAGATCATCCAAAATGATGTTTTAATCTATCATGGTCGTATCATCCTTCTCAACATTTAGAAACTGTATTAACCTGGATAAAACTACTGACTATGTATAGAACTGGATATTGAAAATATAATTTATGTATTTCCAATCATAGACCTTATGAATCCTCACTATAAATATTGTATCTGACCATATTCTCCTTAGTTCTTCTGGTATGAAGGTGGAAAACTTCACCTTGATTCCATTCATATTTCCTAAGAATCCAAATAAACACCCAATCAATCTCAACCATTCCTCATCCTCTTGTGGATAATTGTATCATTTAAAATCTAGTGGATTATGAGGAAGGATCTATTGAGAATTACTCTCAAGATCATTCCTTTGAGGTCCCATAATTGGAATTTGTACGGGAACTGGCGGTGGTGCAGGTACCAGAGCATTGACAGTATGCACAATCACCTCAACTCGGCTCAGGTCCAGTGGTGGATTTTCTCACTGTGGATTTGTAGATTCCCCCTCCTTGATCCAATTTTAACGACTTATTGAAGGCTAGATTCGATATAAATTTGGAATACAACAAAGAATACATTGGATTTAACACTCAAATAGAAAAACACGGAAAAAAACCAAATAAATAGATAACCAAGATTTGGATATCAATATATCCAAATAATATGTAGAGAAAAGAGTAGAAATAATCCTCGATTACTATTTCCAAAACCACCCTTGGTGACTTAAGGTGCATTGAAGTGAGAGCACTCTAGGTAGTCAATCAAAACTATATCCTAAGTCTCGACATGATTACCTAACTACATACCGGCATTGAGGAATGATTGAAAACCTCATATGATACCAATTTTTTAAAAATTCTCCCATGTACCCTGGTAAGTAGATAACCTATCCAGCTCTAACATTGGCCATTTGAAGTTCCTGATCCCCATGAGTTGGAAAATAACACCTGGAATCATACAAAAAGAAAGTGGGAAAAATTTTATTCAAACCAAATGAAAATAAGATAAACATGTCAATATGAATACAAGAGGAACTTCATGGGGGATGTGTAGAAAAATTCAACCAGGTATAAAAAAATGTACTACAAATTATGCTCTAGAATAATAGGAAAACTTCTCATATTTTGAAAAATCTAACTCACCAAACCCAATGATCAACAACTACTACCACCTCAAAGTGGGGTCTTACCGTAACTAATACATAGAAAAAGATAATATAAAAACACATGAATGAACATGTTATGTTCAAGATAAATTCCATGTAGGGTCTCATGAAGGATTCCAAAAAAAATATAATAACATTTTGTAAAAAAATAAACTTTTAAATTTTAAATAAACTGGTTTGGGATTTCAAAATCATATTTATAACAAATTATTGTTTACATTTACAATGACGTAAATATTATTGAAATAAATATCTTCAAAAACATTTTATATGAAGTATTTTATATAAATTCAAAAGTAATGGTGAATAGTCAATAATAAACGTGGTCATATGACTAATGGTATGATAATTCTAGGATAAGGGACTTCACACACTCAATATTTTGACATGAAATTTTTTGTACTCATATTCCTATCATTACTAACCAAGGAGTATTCCTCACCATCCATTTAGATATGTGAATGCTGCAACTGTATTATTAGTGTTGTAAATTGTAGATTGTTATCCAAATAACACACTAACTATCTGTGTCGTTAATGTTATCAAATAACATCTAGTGATGAGAAATTTATTTCAAAAATATTTAAAATATATGTGATCCCATTCTCTATTTATAAAATACAAATTTTTCATTTAAAACCCAAAATGGGGTTTATACAAATCATGCCTTTTTCCAAAAATATATGAAACGGGTCTCTATAAAAATAAATTCTATCCACTTATTGCACATAAAATTTTGAAATAAATTCCATAAAAATGATTTCCTTACTTAAATATAATAATTTAAATTTCACATTATTCCATAAATTTCACAAATACATCCCAATTTAATGGAATTGGATATTTTCTCTAAATTCATTCCAAATAATCCAATTTCAAATATTAATCTCCCAATTTATTGGAATTGGGTTTTTAATAAACTAATTGAATGTAAATTCAAGAAATTAAATTTATATCAAGAAATGTATTTTAAATTAATAAATCTAGGGTTAATAAAATTAATCCTTTACAATGAAACCAACACCCTTAGAAGCACAAGTTCTCAAAATGCTAAACCCTTGATGTGAAAAACATGTGATGAACAATGAAAAAATATATAAAATAATCAACATATATCCAAGATCTAAATAGTTGGGTACTAGATCCTCTAATAAACTTGGTGATATTAGAAACCCTGTGAAGGAAAATAAAGAGAGTAAGGGTGGGGGGATGCAAAGTCTTAGATATCCCCCTTCCATTTTCCCATATTATAGTTCTGTTTGTTGTCCCCTCCTTTCCTATGATCGAGATGTATCCCAAGGTTCTATATTATTTTGTCACGACCCGTCCTCAGGGCCCGTGCCGTGACTACCCCAAGCCCGCCTTCCATATGCCAGGGGCTGGAGACTAGCACAAAGGCGTAAATCCCGGTAAATAGGGAAGGCATTGCCTTTGTAATGTAAACAATCACACAGAGTACAAGCGGAAGAAGTAAACACTAAGTAAAAACTGAGTACAACAGTAAGTGCGGAAAGTAAAAAGGGGCCGGAAATACAAGCCCAACTATAAAGTACAACTCAAAAGGGAAAAACAACAACTGAAAAGTAAAGCTTCTACGCTGAGCTGTCCACTGGAAATCCCACCTGAAGGGTGGGTACAGATAGCTCCTCTGCTCCTCGGGTCCCGCCGTCCGCTCTGAGAATGTCCCGCCCAGTGGTCCACCTCCGGGTACCGCCTCGTCGTCACGTCCACCTCTGGGTACCGTCTCGTCGTGAGGTCCTCCTCCAGGTACCGTCTCGTCGTATAGTCCACCTCCAGGTATCGTCCAGTCCTCAAACACTCGACCTCTGTCAGCACTGCCCGTCGTCTACAACCAACACAACGAGGTGCGGGCATAGCCTGTGCAGGGGTGAGTATAAAGATACTCAGTAGGGACCCCGAGACCCTCAAGGTATCACTATAACCAACAAGGATAACCACATAGAAGATCTCAATAGATAACCTCTACTTAGGTATATGCCCATACATATTCCTAAGTTTTCAAGTTACCCATCTCAATCATGAGGAAACACAAGGATTTTGAAATGAACGGATAACTACTACCCAGGTATATGCCCATACATATACCTAAGTTATCAAGTGACCCATCTCAATCATGAGGTAAACACAAAGGTCAAAAGTCTCAGCTCAAACCAGGATTTTCATTATCGAAACTGTAACTGCTGAAGAGCTCAGTCTCTAGAGTGTACAGTGGTCCTGTCACGACTCTGAGGTACTACTCACTAACCTAAGACTGCTGAAGTACTCCTCCTATCGAGTACCGCGGGTCAGCCACCCAGACACAGTAGTGCTTCCCGCCGAGGTATGTCACCCAAACACAGTAGTGCACACCCCCTAGTAGCCTGATGAGTTACTCTCCGGACGAGTACCGCGGGTCTGCACTGTCACACAGGTAGTGCTCCGTCCACCATGGGTCTGCACCTCAGAAAGTAGTGCTCCGTCTACTGGGCTAGTCGACTCACTCCAAGTCGAGTCGGTCAAGCAGTCGTCAGTTCTCAGCCAGTTACACGGTCTCCGTACTCCGCACGCTCATCACTGGGAGGTTCCGCTCCACGAGCTACAGGTCGATACTCCATGTATCTCAGAGTCCCACGAACATGTATCTCAAAGGACCTCCTCTTCATAGGGGTCTCAACACAACAGACGGCGCGTCAATCGGACGCCCGGTCTGTAAGTTATTAGCCTTTCCGTCCCAGGGGCCCGGTTGGTTTCATGAGCGAACCAAACCCGGCCGTATCTCAACTGTACCCCGAACTCTCATAGGGTATACCCAAAGGGACTGTTTCTCAACGAGATCACCAACGCCGCTGACGGTTCGTCAAACGGACGTTCTGTCAGAAAGATATCAGCTTTTTCGTTCCAGGGGCCCGATTGGATTTCAGTGCGATCCAACCCGGCCACTATCCATCTACATCCAATTCTCGAGCGGAGGATTCCAAATGTTACGTATTGTCAACAGGAACTCAACGCAATAGACGGCGCGTCAATCGGACGCCCGGTCTGAGAGTTATTGGCTTTTCCGTCTCACACCCTACCCTGGAAAACTTCCCTGGAGGTCACCCATCCTGATCATTACTCTAGGCCAAGCACGCTTATCTATGGAGTTTTAACAACGTAGGCTCCCAAAAAGGAAGTTGTACCTTGAGTATAGTATACTGAAACGACCGTCTCGATCCAAGGATCGCGTTGCCGCTGACGGCGAGTCGTTTGGAGGCCCGTAGCCCAAGATACGAGCATTTGACCAAAAGTGGTCCAAAACTGGGGGTCTGGGCCCGGGCCGACCCGGCCCGACCCCCCCCCTGGGTCGGCCGAACCGGGTCGACCCGCCCTGGGCGGCGACCCAGCCCGACGACCCGGCCCGGCTCGGAAAACCTGGCCCGGCGCGGCGGCGCGGGCCGGTGCGGCGGCACGGTCCGGCGCGGCCCGGCACGGCGGTGCGGCCGGGGCGCCGTTCGTGTGCAACGCGCGGGGGGAAAAGCCCCCGCCTTTCTTCAGCTGGCGGCGCGGCAACCTGCCGCGCCTAAAGAACCCCCCCCCCCCCTCACGTGGGGGCCTGCCTTCGAGAAAACGGGGGGCCGCCTTCCACCCCCCCCCCCCTTTGTGAAACTGGCCCCCTCATAATGGGGGGGGGGAATTAAGGCTAGCCGGGGAAAATTATTTCCACCCGGTTATCTCCCTTCCGGCCGGCCAGACCTGGCCGGCCGGTTCTTCCTCAACGGGACCGGTAAGGCCGGACCCCCTTCCGGCTTCCGACACCGACGGCCCGGCTGGCCGCCGGTCTTCTCGTTCCGCCGCGGCCCAGAACCGGCCGCGGCCTTCTTTGTCCAGCGCGGTGCGACGGCACCGTGCCCCTCTACCGCGGCCCCGCTCCGACCACGGCGCCTTCAACTTTCTTCAACGCGGTGCGACGGCGTCGCGTCCTTGCATTATTTAACGACGCGGCGCGACGGCGACGCGCGTTTCTTGCCGCATGATCCTGCGCAGTGCGACGGCACCGCGCCACACCTATTTCAATCCACAACAAAATCAACATGAATAGGAGGAGGGTCGGCCGTGTTCGTGCGGTCCGGCCCCTCGCGTTATTTTCTAACAATCGACCTTTAATGAATGATAAACTTTCACAATCTTTTAAATTAAATAAAATGATTTGGAATCAAGGCCCGACAAATATAAACCTTCAAGTTCGAAGGAGAGATCCACATAACTTTAAAAAGTTAAAACCCCTACCTTGATTTAATAGGTGACGAGATTCGGCGTCTCGAAAAGAGATGTCGCGGAAGAAGACATCGTCGGTAATGCGGGTATGGCGGCGCGGAAGACGGTTCCCGAGAACGTGGCGTTCTTCGTCGATGTCCGATTGTTCTTCGCGTTCTTTGTCAAGAGGATGAAGAAACTTCAAGACTTCTAAGACTTCTTTCCAATATCTCTCAAACAACAAAACCCAACCAAAAGAAATAAGTTCTCCACTTATTTAATTAACTTCACATGGCTTTTGAAATTCAAGTGTTTGAAATTCAAAAGACTCACACAACTCACCACATTAAAATCAACTCATTTAAGACATAAGTTATAACTAAGTTAAAATAATTTAAGTGGGAGTTGAGGGATTTTAGAGGATATGAAGAGGTGGGGTTCGTGTGGGCCCCACCACCCTCATAACCTCCCAAGGGAGGTGGGTGGTTACCCAACTTCCACCATGAGCTAACACTTAGAGTATTTTAATAAAAATTGTAGTGTAGTTATAAAATAAACTTCCACAATTTTTATTATCAACACTCGTGTAAACGCAACTCCGGAACAGGAGTTCCTAAGTAATTTCCGGCACCGCGGTTCCATCGGTGCCCTCAGAATTCGATTCTGTGCACCGGTTCAAAAGATAGAAATTCACGCTCGCTCGTTCACTGAACGTACCCGAGCCAAACTTCAGAAATTAATTCCGGGCACACCGGGCCTCAGAATCAGGCGCCGTCAGAAAATGCGTTCTTGTATAATTCCAAAGAAAATTACGAAAAAAATTTCCTTGAAATTTCCGGATCATTACATTACTCCCACCTTAGGGCTTTACGTCCCCGTAAATCTTCAACACAAACTAGGGTCACAAAAGCGGTACATAGAACGCATCTGAGCCTTCCGCTCCTATGTGCTCACATGGAGGTTTCCGTACTGCCAAAGAAAGTGCACCCGAGGAATCGATCGTCCTCGTAGGATCTTCTCCTGTCGATCCTCGATCCCCACTGGAATCTCCGTGAAAGACACCCCATCTCCATCGTCCAACTCCTCATGGTTGATGGTATGCGAAGGGTCGAGCACATATCTCCTCAGTTGAGATTTGTGGAAGTTGTCGTGCACCTGGTGAAATTGTGGTGAATGGGTCAAGCGGTAAACCACCCCGCCTACCCAGCTGGGGACCTAAGAAGGTCCGTTGAACCCTGGAGATAACTTGCCTCCTTGGCCACATCTCCGTAAACCTCGTCGAGGTGAGACCTGTATAAGGATGTGATCGTCATCCTCGAATTCCAGAGGTCTCCATTTTCTGTTAGAACTAGAACTCGAAAGGCTGCTGCCACGAGGGTAAGGTTGACCGACTCAAGAGTGATCGGTCGCACCCTCCTGAGCAAGAGTTACCCTGCGCTGCCTGGGGTTTCCTTTTCCGCCGACCAAGGAAAACTCATCCCGACGTTTGCCTAAAACCTTCAATTTGAGTATGAACAGTTATTTCCCACTCCATACTCAAACTAACGTCATAAGGCCTCGACGCTGCCACCAAGAGATTCCAACCGAAACTCTCGCCTCGAGGGTCTGACCACACCATCAGCGTAAGTGTGATTATCGAGTCTCCTCCCAAGGTATCTCCAGACGTGAGGGTCAAGCCCACAGCTTACCGGAAACTCTAGGCCTGGAACAAGATTTGTGAAAGTAAGGAATGATTCACATCGTCGTCCGTTACTATAGTAGCTAGTAGTGGACACAGACTGTCCATTGAATCATTTCTAAAGACATTGGGTCACACTCCTTGACCGCATGCAGCCGCACTCTTCCTCCGCCCTCCAGCTCCCTAAGCCTGGCAGGAATAACTAAGGCGGGTGGTTGTACAATTTTAGGATCTACACCACCTCATGCTGCTCTCATAGCTCTGCCTCCACGTCTGCTTCTTCATAGACTCATCTCTCCTTTAAGCTTCCTCTTCTTTAACACGCCCGAGTCTCTAAGACTGGGACCGGTTTCCTGTTTCTTACTGTACTGTGCAGTCTTCATCCTCTCTTGGATGTCCTGGACCTTCTTTTGTCTCAGAAGAGCTTCTATGATTTCTTCTTTGCCGATAAGAGAAATCTGGTCTCACCCCCTGGATGAACCACATTCGTTTCCTAATACAGTCAATTCCAACATGAATGATGCATTCATGCCATGGATGACGTCGTGAGGCCTCGACGTAACTACCAAGAGATCCAACTGTCACTCTCGCCTCCAAGGGATGAGTCACACTATCGGCATCAGTGTGAGGTCACTGGGTCTCCTCCAGTAGAAATCTCGAAAGTGAGGGTCAAGTCAACAGTTTTAACCGGGACCACTCAGTATCAACCAAACAAAATACAGGAAAGAAAACAAAGATAAGTTTCTTTTTTATTATTGCAGCTCATAGTACAAGACACGAATACAAAATCAACATGGAACTAGAAGTACAAGGAACGTATCCACTAGTTCCACTCCTGTCCACCTGCTCCCGGAGCTCTACTGCCTTGGTGGCTCCTCCAAATCCTGCGGATCAACTGTATGAGGAGTCGGATAGTCACGTTCTAGGTGACCCTTTCTGCCGCATGAGTAACACAACCTGATTCTGGCACGCCTAGCTCTGTTCCCACCCCGGGTGCCCCGCACCACCGGTCCTAAAACCCGAGATCGTCCAACTGCTAGTCTGGTCCTTCTGGACCTCTGCATCATCTGTCTACTACCCACAGATGACTCGGCTACTGATCGAAAAATATGCGGCAAAGGCAGAAGCTCCTGTACACGCTCGGGGTGTAGAGCTACTGGCACAAACTCCACCCTGAAGAAGGTCTCGAAGTCTTCCCATGCGAAGATCATCCCGTCGCAAAACTGAAATAAGTGGATCCACCACCTGCCTACTGCTGCCTGAAAGAGGCTGGTAGCAAAGATCACCATGAAGTCTGTCGGCGTCCCCACTAGCCTAAAGACTCTCACCACAACCTCCAACCAAACCTCAGCCGCTTGCAGGTCCGTCTCTCCCCGGAACCTGGGTGGCCTCTGGCACTGGAACTCGTGCAGCACGCTCAAGCATCGTGCATCGCCTACTGGTGGGGCTGGTGGCATCGGTGGCCCAACGGGTAGCAGTACCGCTGGTGCCTCCACAGGTGCCTCAACTGCAAGAGGGCCCTGTACCGAAGCCTCGTCGCTCGACAGGCTGTCATCACGCACATCCCTCTGGGCTCTAGCTGGTCGTCGGTGAAAAGGCATCCTGAAAAAAAACATCGTGACACGATCAAATGTTTATACCTGGTGAGGTGACCTTGTTTGAGCTGTTTTAAGGGACAACCTTTGAAAACACACACGCAATCAGTGTTTCGTGCACAAAGTCGGAAATCAGTTGTCAGGGTCCTGGTGTATGGATACGTCGGCCGCCCGCACCAACAATGGACTCCCTGAACTGAAAACCACACTCGGTACTCTCAACACTATTGCTTCACAGAAAGAAACATCAGAGTTATAAGTTCAGCGGTAGAACCGAACTCCTATGATACCAATTTGTCACGACCCGTCCTCGGGGCCCATGTCGTGACTACCACAAGCCCGCCTTCCATAGGCCAGGGGCTGGAGACTAGCACCAAGGCGTAAATCCCGGTAAATAGGGAAGGCATTGCCTTTGTAAAGTAAACAATCACACAGTGTACAAGCGGAAGAAGTAAACACTAAGTAAAAACTGAGTACAACAGTAAGTGCGGAAAGTAAAAAGGGGCCGGAAATACAAGCCCAACTATAAAGTACAACTAGAAAGGGAAAATTGAAACTGAAAAGAAAAGCAGCTACGCCGAGCTGTCCACTGGAAATCCCACCTGAAGGGTGGGTACAGATAGCTCCTCTGCACCTCGGGACCCGCCGTCCGCTCCGAGTATGGCCCGCCTAGTGGTCCACCTCCGGGTACCGCCTCATCGTCACGTCCACCTCTGGGTACCGTCTCGTCGTGAGGTCCTCCTCCGGGTACCATCTCGTCGTATAGTCCACCTCCAGGTATCATCCAGTCCTCAAACACTCGGCCTCTGTCAGCACTGCCCATCGTCTGCAACCAACACAACGAGGTGCGGGCATAGCCCGTGCAGGGGTGAGTATAATGATACTCAGTAGGGACCCCGAGACCCTCAAGGTCTCACTAGAACCAACAAGGATAACCACATAGAAGATCTCAACAGATAACCTCTACTTAGGTATATACCCATACATATTCCTAAGTTATCAAGTAACCCATCTCAATCATGAGGAAACACAAGGATTGTGAAATCAACGGATAACTACTACCCAGTTATATGCCCATACATATTCCTAAGTTATCAAGTGACCCATCTCAATCATGAGGTAAACACAAAGGTCAAAAGTCTCAGCTCAAACCAGGATTTTCATTATCGAAACTGTAACTGCTGAAGAGCTCAGTCTCTGGAGTGTACAGTGGTCCTGTCACGACTCCGAGGTACTGCTCACTAACCTAAGACTACTGAAATACTTCTCTTGTCGTGTCCCGCGGGTCAGCCACCTAGACACAGTAGTGCTTCCCGCCGAGGTATGTCACCCAAACACAGTAGTGCACATCCCCTAGTAGCCTGCTGAGGTACTCTCCGGACGAGTACCGCGGGTCTGCCCTATCACACAGGTAGTGCTCCGTCTGCCATGGGTCTGCACCTCAGAAAGTATTGCTTCGTCCACTGGGCTAGTCGACTCACTCTAAGTCGAGTCGGTCAAGCAGTCGTCAGGTCTCAGCCAGTTACACGGTCTTCGTACTCCGCACGATCGTCACTGAGAGGTTCCGCTCCACGAGCTACACTTCGATACTCCAAGTATCTCAAAGTCCCACGAAGAAGTATCTCAAAGGACCTCCTCATCATAGGGGTATCAACACAACAGACGGTGCGTTCATCGGATGCCCGGTCTGTAAGTTATTACTCTTTCCGTCCCAGGGGCCCGGTTGGTTTCGTGAGCAAACCAAACCCAGCCGTATCTCAACTCTACCCCAAACTCTCATAGGGTATACTCATAGGTACCGTTTCTCAATGAGATCACCAACACCGCTGACGGTTCGTCAAACGGACGTTCTGTCAGAAAGATATCAGCTTTTTCATTCTAGGGGCCCGTTTTGATTTCGGTGCGATCCAACCCGGCCACTATCCATCTACATCCAATTCTTGAGCGGAGGATGCCAAAAGTTCCGTATCGTCAACAAGAACTCAACGCAACAGACGACGTGTCAATCGGACGCTCGGTTTGAGAGTTATTGGCTTTTCCGTCTCACACCCTACCCTGAGAAACTTCCCTGGAGGTCACCCATCCTGATCACTACTCTAGGCCAAGCACGCTTAACTATGGGGTTTTAACCATGTAGGCTCCCGAAAAGGAAGGTGTACCTTGACTATAGTATACCGAAACGACCGTCCCGATCCAAGGATCGTGTTGCCGCTGACGGCGAGTCGTTTGGAGGCCCGTAGCCCAAGATACGAGCATTTGACCAAAAGTGGTCCAAAACTGGGGGTCTGGGCCCGGGCCGACCCGGCCCGACCCCCCCACCCCCCTGGGTTGGCCGAACCGGGTCGACCCGCCCTGGGCGGCGACCCAGCCCGACGACCCGGCCCGGCTCGGAAAACCCGGCCCGGCGCGGCGGCGTGGGCCGGCACGGCGGCGCGGCCTGGGCACCGTTCGTGTACCGCGCGAGGGGGGCAAAGCCCCCGCCTTTCCTCAGCTGGCGGCGTGGCAACTTGGCGCGCCTAAAGAAAAACGCCCCCCTCCCCTAACCTGGGGTCTGCCTTCGAGAAAACGGGGGGCCGCCTGCCCCCCCCCCCCCCCCCCCCCCCCCGCCCCCATTGTGAAACCGGCCCCCCTCATAATGGGGGGGCATTAAGGCTAGCCGGGGGAAATTATTTCCCCCGGTTTTCTCCCTTTCGGCCGGCCCGACCTGGCCGGCCGGTTCTTCCTCAACGGGACCGGCAAGGCCGGTCCCCCTTCCGGCTTCCGACACCGGCGGCCCGGCTGGCCGCCGGTCTTCTCATTCCGCCGCGGCCCGGAACCGGCCGCGGCCTTCGTTGTCCTGCGCGGTGCGACGACACCGTGCCCCTCCACCGTGGCCCCGCTCCGACCGCGGCGCCTTCAACATTCTTCGACGCGGCGAGACGGCGTCGCGTCCTTGCAATATTTAACGACGCGGCGCGACGGCGCCGCACATTTCTTGCTGCATGATCCTGTGCAGTGCGACGACACCGCGCCACACCCGTTTCAATCCCCAACAAAATCAACATGAATAGGAGGAGGGTCGGCCGTGTTCGTGCGGTCCGCCCCCCCTCGCGTTATTTGCTAACAATCGGCCTTTAATGAATGATAAACATTCACAATCTTTTAAATTAAATAAAAAGATTTGGAATCAAGGCCCGACAAATATAAACCTTCATGTTCGAAGGAGAGATCCACATAACTTTAAAAAGTTAAAACCCCTACCTTGATTTAAGAGGTGATGAGATTCGGCGTCGTGAAAAGAGAAGTCGCGGAAGAAGACGTCGTCGGTAATGCGGGTATGGCGTCGCGGAAGGCGGTTCCCGAGAACGTGGCGTTCTTCGTCGATGTCCGATTGTTCTTCGCGTTCTTTGTCAAGAGGATGAAGAAACATCAAGACTTCTAAGACTTCTTTCCAAAAGCTCTCAAACAACACAACCCAACCAAAAGAAATAAGTTCTCCACTTATTTAATTAACTTCACATGGCTTTTGAAATTCAAGTGTTTGAAATTCAAAAGACTCACACAACTCACCACATTAAAATCAACTCATTTAAGACATAAGTTATAACTAAGTTAAAATCATTTAAGTGGGAGTTGAGGGGTTTTAGAGGATATGAAGAGGTGGGGTTCGTGTGGGCCCCACCACCCTCATAACCTCCCAAGGGAGGTTGGGTGGTTACCCAACTTCCACCATGAGCTAACACTTAGAGTATGTTAATAAAAATTGTAGTGTTGTTATAAAAAAAACTTCCACGATTTTTATTATCAACACTCTTCTAAACGCAACTCCGGAACAAGAGTTCCTAAGTAATTACCGGGACTGCGGTTCCATCGGTGCCCTCAGAATTTGATTCCGGGCACCGGTTCAAAAGATAGAAATTCCCGCTCGCTCGTTCACTGAACGTACCCGAGCCAAACTTTGAAAATTAACTCCGGGCACACCGGGCCTCGGAATCAGGCGCCGTCAAGAAACTGCGTTCTTGTAAAATTCCAAAGAAAATTTAGAAAAAAATTTCCTTGAAATTTCCGGATCATTACATATTTTATAAGGATTTTCTAAGATTTTGATTTCATTATGAGAATTCATAGAGTCATCACACATTCATCAGCTCTTTCTAGTGGATTGTTTTTGTTATAATTGACTATAATTTGATTTCTTCTACCAATTCACTTGTGGGATCTACATCACAACGTTCTTGTAGGGATTTTGGATCCCAACCATATTCTCATCAACATTGAGATATAGGATGACCTTATTTATTCTTGTAATAGTGACTAAAGGTCCTTCAACAATGTTCATTTATTTTATTTTTTTTGTTCTTTCTAATTATACATGAGACGAGACCCTTTGACCACACAAATATAGGTTAGTCTTATAGGCCTTCCAATACCTTTTCAAACCCCTCAATTTTATCGATAGTTGGAAACATGGTAGGAAATGTTTTTTCATTGATCACAAATCTTGATCCCTTTTTCATATAATATCTCCTTTCATATATGTGGAAATAGATGTTTGCAACCCTATGGTTGACTATGTTTTAATTGAGATCAAACATGAATACTAATTAAAACATGAGGTAGTTTTCAAGTATTGAATATATTTATTCTCTTCTTTCCATCTATGGGTCACCTCCATCATTTTTTGGGGTGCAGAATAGTCCCCCCTAACAATGTTCATGTTGTTGGCCATTTGGGTGGTGAGAAGGTGTTGTCTTATGTGATTGTGTTTTCTATATCCTCAAGGTTCAGTCTAGATTCTTATAATGCCGATAAAGGTGGAACCATTTTTTCAACTGAGGAAGGGGTGATGGGAAATTTATAGACAACTTCTAGTTTCCATAACCTTATATTAGTCCCTCATATTCACTCAGTATGTTATCCTCTTGCCTATTGATGGTCTATGACACAAAATATGTTTACGACACCACTGAAAATCCAACCAGTCCTCATACAAAACAAATTCCCCAATTGGGATAATTTATTGGATAAGACAGAAGTACAAGGGGGATGGAAAATTTTGAGACAAAGAACGTCTCATAGAACAGGTCAGTCCCCTATGGTTTAATATTTTTAAAATGAGTAATGGTTAGATAAGATCCCCAATCCACCTTGTTAGTATGAGGAGGATGAAAAAATCAGTTGTTTCTGACTAAATGGATTGTCGAATGTGATGTTAATACTCATTGATGTTGGGGACTATATGTTGAATGTTGGGGGAAATTCCAAGTCAAGGAAATGTAATTCTTACCTTCCCAAAATGATGAATACTAGATTGGTAATAGAGGACATTAAATTTGAGCATCATGTTCATTCAACACTTAAATCACATGATAATCTATATATTCCTCCCAGATATGAGATCGAGGTTGCTAGTGACAATTTCAATGAGAATAAATGTGTTTGTGCTGAATATTTGAACCAGTTGTTTGATCTCGTGGCATTTGATAGTGTCTTTAAGGATAAAAGGAACTAGGATGTGAACCTAAATGTTTTCTTAATTTCTTAGGAAGATATGGGATATGAGTATTTATCTATTTACTTTTTAATGGAAAATCTGATATAATAAATGAGAGATCAATTTGAATTGATCTTATTGTTGAGAAAGTCGATTTTATCAACAAACAAGACCATATTTGGTTCATGGAATCAGCGGGGGAAATAAATATGGATGAATAAATTCAGACATAGGATAGGTTGGCTTACCATTTATAGTACCTCCTCAAAGATTATAATGAAATTTATTGGACGTATCTCTTAAAGATCTTACATATGAAGATTAATTAAAAAATTTATGATTCTATGGAATAGTATGTAAATTTGTTGTGAGTTTTCAACATTCTATAATATGTAAAATAAATTTTTTTCACGCATTCCCTCAATTTTTTTTAAAGAAAAAAATTAAATTGAAGAACAAAATAGAGTGAGCGGAAGTTTGAGAACGAGAATGGGTAACTAATTGGGAGAAGATCAAATGTCATTCTCTATACTTCAATCCAAATCGTGGAAGGTGTACAGGGGGAAATACCTCTATTCAGATATCCCCTAGTGGAAGAAGCCAATATAAAGAATTTAAAAGCTTTCCATAATATAAAATGATGGTTTTCTGTTTCAAAAAAATGGATTTCAAATATCATACCCACCTTTATCTAGGGAAGGCCGCACAGTTTAGAAATATTCTGCACCCTAATCGGGTGCCCCTTTTAATTGGTTTTATTTGTAACACCCCATTAATTTTAAAATAAATTGAAATACCTAAAACATAATTTTATGTACATATTTATAACTATCCTTTAAGCCTAATTTTTCCACTTCCTTGTTTTTACTTTTTAAAATTGTCATCTATAATTGTGTTTAGTAAGTTATTTAGAGTCTAATGGAAATGACTTATTTTTTGGAATATAGTAACATACCCATATAAATTTAAATTTTACCCTAATTAATAGTAGATTTAATTATTAGTATATTTGCATATGGAAATGAGGTAATGACATGTTTGTTAATTTTTCAATGTGAAGTAAATGCAGTTATAGTTTTAAAATAATTTTTTTGAATAGATTATGATTTTATTGATAATTTAAATTAATAATATTTAGAAAATTATTTTTAAAAAATGGATGTCATTTTTGAATTTTACACATCAAAAAATGGTTAGGGTGAATTTATGGGTTTTTCAAAATTAGTGAATTTTTGATGAATAGTGAAATGGAGTAAAATACTGTATACTCATATTATCATTTAAATACACTATTTATGACATTATAAGTGATGTGAAACCACATAGTTCAGAATCACATGCCATTATTAATATTTGGGGTCAAATTAATTAAGACTATTCATATTCTTGGGAAATGTTATTATAAAAATGGTTAAGAAAATGTTAAATACCTCCTCTACTCCACTATAATTACCACCCTTGTTCCTCTATTTCTCCCTCACACCTCAAGACTTTACCCCTACATAAGATCTTCCTAATTCTTCTACCAAATATCTTCTTCATGTAATAGTGATAATGGCCTCAGTAAAAGGCCAAATCCAAAGGCCTTAGGAATGATTTAAAAGAGATTAGATCCATGGGTAAACATTTTATTTTGTTTTCAGTCTTTTCATTTAATTTTCCATTATATAACTCTCCTTTCCTAACCTACCATCATCAAAGAGTCATGAATGATCAAGTATCCTAAATATTCTTTATTTAATCATGTAAATTTAATACTCACCATTATACTTCTTCTAATCTCCCACTTATTCAATAAATTAAAACATCGTCAGTGATGTGTTGAATCACTGACAGTGTGGATAATGTGATTTCAATTTCCATTACTTCCATCTAGACTGTTCATGAAATAATTTTTATGATTGAAGAAGATTATATTTTTTGTATAATATCTTATATAAGGTTCTGGAATCATTTTATTCACATGTTAATAATCTTAAAACAAATGAGTACATTACGATCGAAGAATCAGCAAAATGACCTAAATAAATATCAATATTGATTATACACATAAATCATCGTCATATTAGAATTAAAAATGAAAAATTGTATAATTTGTGGTTATATAAATATTTATATTCTACTCCTTTCCAATTATATAGTTTCACATCCAATCGATAAGAATATCCCTCATGAACAGATCATGGTACACATGTAAAGAACTCACCCAAAACAGTGGAAGGAACAAAATACTAACTATTAATGGGTGAAATGATGTTATGAAATGAACATATAGGGTGTTGTAAACATGATTATTCTTATTTGAGTTATTAATAACAATCTTTTAACCATTATACATTAGGATTAAATGAGTTTGACGTAAGAAAAAAACCCAAGGAAAGGGAATTCTTAACATGATTTCTATCCTTTGGGTTAACCTTACACATCAATATCTATGAGGAATTTCAATCTTATTGTGATGAATTATAAATATATTATGTCTAATTATGTGTATTTATGGAGTATATACATATTACAACTACTATATTAAATCTCACATCAATTATATCATATTTCAAAGTGCATTTTCTTTAAAAAACACTTTTAAAATATTGTTTTACCAAATTAAAATGAAATGTTTTTATGAAATTTCACTTGTTGTATGATTTTTTTCTGGTTCGTGGGAATTTTATTTGATGAATGGTGGGATATATACTTCCCTCCAATGCATTGGTTATGTGTATGTTGGATGTCGGCCATATGGTTACTTCAAGTGTATCTATGATGGTTACACAAATTGTAAGGTAGAAGTGTGGGTTAAAAATTATAAGGCAGCCAATAGGGTTACAAGATTATGTTTGTAATTCCCCAGATAACTTTTATGGTATTATATGCCTTTTTATTTATTTAGGAATCCAGTGGAAATATCATTTTTCACAAAGTATGTTTGGGTGATAATTATTTCTTTTGAAAATGATGTCATACGTTACAAGTAATCAAAGAATAATGTGTTCTTTACTTCTTTTTATATCCCTTATTGATATTTATGGGCACATCCTGTGTTTTAAATTATTCTCACAGGATATTAGGATGTGTAGAAAAACAAGAGACTTGATGTTAAATTTATGAAGGGATTTCAAAGAAATAATGTTTTATCCGAAAACTTTTATTTTTTAGAAGAAATGAATACTATTTTTATGGTATCCACTCTGTATAAATGTGTAATGTTATGAATGTTTAATGTTTGGATTCTCTAAATCACTAAATATGAAAAGATTCTCAATAATATAAGAATATATTTTGGGAATAAATACAATATTATGTCATGTAATATGGCCAGGTCCTTATAGTCGGTATCAAGGTATTGTTTTGATAACATTAGGGGTTATGATGATGTTAATAAGAATACCATAAATGATTTGTACTCTATTATTAATTTAAATTTTTTTAGAATTTAAATAATACCATGTTTCATTGACTGAGAAAAATTTTATTATAATGGTTGTTCACTGAAGAAATATGGAATCTCAAGAAGAGAGGCATTGATAAAATGACATCCTTCCGAATCTGTATCCCGGAATAGTTGGGATTGTAACCTACCCATTTGTGAATGTAATGGATCAGATAAAGTAGGAAATAATTGGTGGTGGAATCCATAAATAAAAACATCCAGAGCTACCATAATAGAATATGACAATAGTGGAACATTTTATGAGACAACTCTTTTCTACTTTATATTGATCTTCTGAACCAGTAGTGGTTGAAGGATGGGTTAAAGACCTTGAAAATATATTGGATGTTATGGGATGTTTATATAAACAAAAGAAAAGACTTTCCATTTTTATTTTAATAGTGAAGATGAGCAGTGGTGGTAAATGGTAAACAATATCAGGGGTAGGGAGGATATTGATGTCTTAAAGTGGGATGAATATAAAAGTCTTTTCCTTGAAAACTATTTTTCTAATGTGGTGTGACTTAGTAAATAAATGAAATTCCATTAATTGAATAAAAAGAAGAGGCATATAATGGTTGTGTGTGAAGATAACATCACTGTAGTGGTGAGGTATTCTCTAAATCTTATTTTTCACCATGATGAAAGAATAAATCAATTTTACTGAATATTAAACCCAATATATCATAGGGAGTTGGCCTATCATGAATTAAAATGTTTTGAAGGACCATTCCAATGTGTGTAGAGAGTAAAGATTGAGTTTTATGATGATCACAGGAACCTCGAAAACATAGATAATAAGAGGTCTAGATGTCATGAGATGGGTAAGAATCAACCGAAGAAATGTGATTGTAATAAATTGATGTTTCCTGTTTGTAAAAATTGTTCCAAAAATAAACATGTTGAATACTTTACCAAAACTGAGAAGTGTTTTTGATGTGGTAAGATTGGACATATCGCTTGAGATTGTAATGAAAATGATCTTAAGACTAATCCTAATAAGGAAACTATAAAGTGTTTTAAATGTGGTGAGATGGGTCATGATGAAAATGTATACCTAGAGAGATACGTGAATGATGCAAAGAAGCCAGACTATAAGCAAAAAGGTGCAGTGAGATCCTTTTTGACTATGTCAGCAGATGTTGGTCAATACAAGGATTTTGTATCATGTTTCTTTTTTTTACTCATATTTTTCTAATGTTGTGTTTGATACGGGGTCTATACATTCCTTTAATTCTGAGAAATTTCCTGGTAAATTGGAAATTTCACCTAAACAAATGAGACCCGAACCTTTTGTTAAAAAACCAGGGAAAATATTATGAAAAAGAGGAATTATAAGAATCTTTATATTGTGCTATGCAGAAATACATTACCTGAAAACCTTTTTATTTTTCCCTTTGAAATATTTGATGTCAATTTGGTAATGGATTGGACTTCTGTTTGTCATGCTATGATTGAAAATAAGTCCAGAAAGGGTTTTTTCATAAATAGTTTCAGTTTTTATATCCGATTGAACCAATTCAACTTATTTCAAAACAAGAAGATCAGAATCTATTGAAATACTTAAATTAATGTTATCTTGCACATATTGTTGAAAATAAGGGATCTGTTCAGATTAATGATGTTTTAGTGGTAAATTAATACCTTGATGTTTTTCCTGATAACTTACCCAGTATTATACTTGAATGAGAAGTCAAATTCACAATTGACTAAGTTCTTGATGTTAATCCAATATTAAATCCCCCATATCGAATGGCTCAAATGAAACTTCTTGAATTAAAAAATTAGTTGTTGGATTTTCTTGATAAAGGCTGCATTCGTCCTATAACTTCATTATGGGGTGCCCCTATTATTTTGATTAAGTATAATGATGCATCCATGAGAATTTTCATTGATTATAGTGATTTGAATAACAGAACTCTTAAAAACCAATATTTTTTGTTTCATATTGATGACTTGTTTGATCTTCTTCAGGAGGCTAAGTACTTTTCCCGGATTGACATGAGATATGGATTCCATTATATGAACGTGAAAAAGAATGACATCGTGAAAACATCATTTTGTACTAGATATTAGTGTTATGAATTTTTATTAGGCTATTTGGGTTAACAAATTAACCTAATGTATTCATAAATCTTATGAATATATTATTTCATCAGTTCTTGGATAATGTTTTGGATTGGATTTTTTATGATATTATGGTAATTTCTAATATTAAATAAGATAATAAAAAACATATAAGGGTTGTTTTACAAAATATAAAAGAAAATAAACTATATGGAGAATTTAGAAAGTGTTATTTTTTTTGAAAAAGATTTATTTTATTAGGAAAATTGTAAATAAGGATGGAATAACAGTCCATACTACCATAAAACAGTTGTTTCTGAATGAAATAGACCCAATTATTTTATAGAGGTTCATACTTTTATTTAATTAGTAGGTTATTACGAACGGTTTGATAAAAATATTACATAGTTACCCAACCCACGAAATAATCTTGTGTGAAAGGGGTTAAATTTATTTGGAAAGAGGAATGTGATGTTTATTTTTAGAAACTAAAGAAAATATTATTAAATTATATGGTTTTGGCCTTTCCATCCCAATATGGTGAATTTTTCATCTATATGATGCTTCATTAAATGTACTTGGTTGTGTTATGATGAAACAAAATGACCAGGTATTTGGTTATTCTTTAAGACAACTAATACTTTCTAACACCCCAGGTAAATAAAGAATATGACATCTTTATACTTATCCCTATTTTTGAATAAAATATTAATATTACTTTAAAGGGGATTCTATTCTCGATGGCGTACCCAACACGCAACAATGAGTTTCTTTGGAATCTTACGTTGCACTCTAATAATAAAATAATATTATTTTCACTAGTAGTTAACTTCTAGACGTTGTAAGGGAAGGAATGAATAGAAATAAATAAAAAATAATTATATATGTTTTTAAAATATTTTTACTCTTTACAATAAATGTTAGAGGATTAAAAATTCAAATGAATCCAGTTTTTAAGCGTAATCATTCTAATATTCTTTAAAAGGTCGATTAACCGCCTTTTGATGGAGAACCCATTTTAAAATCACTTTTTGAAAATTTTATATGCTCTATTTTTCAAAATAAACATATTATTTATGATTGGGACATTGAAATTTACCTTGGGTTAATTTTTGGTATTTTTCTGACAATATTCATTTTTCAATGAATAGTTAAAAATACTGCATTTTACATCAAAACTGCTTTTTTATATAATTTAATTATATGGTTATATTATCTTTTTAATTTTTTTAGTGTAATTAGAATATATTTTTACCATGAAATTCAATGATGGTCATTGGGATTAATTTCACTTTGGAATTAGGCATAAACAAGTGCAAAACTTTACATAAATATTGTTTCTAAAAAACCCGTTAATTTTTTGACAAGGGGAAGTTTTTTTAAATTCATTATTGCAATTTATGTGTTTAGAATTTGGTAAAATGAAATACATATTCGTTATCAGAAGGTCCAAATTATGTAATTAATAATCTTTTGTTTTTGGACATTATGAATAGTAACGACGATAATTATCTTTAATTATCTTGATTAATGAGTAATCGGGTAGTTAAAGATAATAAGATAATATAATAATAATATAAAATTACCACAAAATGAGTCCAAAGGCTACTGGTTGTCTCATGGACGACCATGGGATTCCTTGTACAAAACATGGTGGCCCCATGGAATCACTTTTGTGAGAAAGTTACTTTTTATCTTTTTATTTTTTAAAAAAAAGTTAAATGTGACAAAGAATGTATCACCTATGTACAATATTTTTAATTTTGTCTACATAAATGATAATTTAGACTATAAATAATCATTGGAAAGCTACAATGATTTCCTACATCATAGTATTTTTTTTATAATTTATAGACATTAAATAAATTAAATTATTTATGACATCATGATGATGCAGCGATGACCTCATTATTTAACGATTTAAATAAAATGGAAAGATAATGTAAAATCTAAGACCTACACATGTCCAAAACCTATTAGATTGGTGTATTTAGAACCCTTATCACCTTATCCTCGAAACACATCAATATGGGACCATTAATATCAGAAATTCATTCTAAAATAATGTAACATTTCCTTACTTTCCAAGAGTTCCCCTCCTCTCCTCTTATAAAAGGCCCCCACCTCTACCTCCTTACCCACACTTCCAAAGCCTTTGGCTCGGACAACCCCTGCCCATTTTGTCTCTCCACATCCCTCTATACTCCTTTATGCCTCACTTTGGGCAGAATCCTTTCCAAGGAAGCCTTTGAGCTCAAATCAAAGGAAGTTACCCGATTTTAAGGTAATGTCTTCACTTGAGTCCTTTTGTTTTATTTTACTTCTCCAACCCCCTAAACTATTTTTATTCTTTTCTTTTGTAACAACTCCAGTATCTTTAATATACTAGAATGTTTTTATAATAAGGATTACAACTACACTTACACACACCTACATCTAATGGTTAAAGAACATACTGTTTCTGTGGATGGCGAATTTCTGCCTCCCAAAATGATGATTGTTCAATATTCTTATAACACCTTCAAAGGTGGCCATTAAGATGAAAATATATTTATATATGATATCTAATATGTTTATTTTTTACTTAAGCTTCTGTATTTTTCATTTATGGCATACCTTTATGGTTTCTATTATGGGTAAACGCATTATCTTCATTTAAGGAAGTGCGGACTACCACCCACTCAAAGTGATTTGATTCGTTAATACCATATGTGGTACGTATAAAGGATATATTTAATGATATTAAATATTATATCATTCTGGAAGTAAAATACTATTATGTATCATTATGTTTTAATTCCATTAAATATAAAATAGAAATGGAAGTAGCGTTCATGCGTACGTACGACTTACCGTCTCCATGAACAGTGCATTTCATTTCTTAACTCTAAATGTTATGTAATATTATAAATGCATTTATATAATCTATATATATGATATATATGATATCTACATCATGAATACAATTCTGGATATAATGAACATTTGGCCACACAAACAACATGTAATTGTAAGAAGTCCACTTTCGACATAAGAACCAAGTATCGACAAAACAAACATTATTAACATAAATGATTACATAATGTCTATGACATGATAATAAGTGATATAAAAGGAATAATTAACATAAAAAAGTTCTTAAGGAAGTATAAATTAACTCATGTTTATTATTCAGGAGATTAAAGAACGATAGAGTCAAGTCGGACCCGAGGTAAGGGATCCTACTCCTCTCTTTCTTTTTAAGTACACACTTTTATGTCATTCCTTATAAGCTCATCTTTATTGTGATTGGGATGTTCTTTTATATTAATCTTACTGTAATTTTTATGTTCATATGATGAGAGACCCTATTCTCTCTCATCAATCCATTTTGGATGTTTTGAGTGGCGCCGTTAGGCTGCCAAATTTTCGTAAGAGATCCAACCTCTCTCTTTCTTTTTAAGTACTCTCCTTTATGTCACTTCTTTTAATCTTGTCTTTGTTATGATGGGGGATGTTATTTTATATTCCTCTCTATGTAATTTTTATGGTAATATGATGAGATACACTATTTCCTCTCATCAATCCATTTTGGATGTTTTATGTGGCGCTGTTAGGCTGCCGAGTTTTCGTAAGGGATTTTTCATCTCACTTTTATTCCCGTGAGATTAATGCTACATTTGCCACAATTTCCATTGAGTGGTGTATGTACTACCCATTTTTATACACTTGGTGTAGTATAATTTCATTTATGGGTATTCACATCTTCATTGTATGACCCTTCTTCCATGGGGTGTACGTTTCGAAAGTTAGCCAACTCGGTAAGGGGACCTTTCACCCTCCACTTTTTAAAAGACTTTTTTTGTTATGTCTTTTAATTCACATACTATTATGTTGGGATATGTTATTTTATATCCTTATTGATGTAAATTTTATTTCCATGTGATGAGATGACCTTTTTTATCTCACATCAACTCATTTTCTGAATTTTGAAGTGATGTCGTTAGGCTGTCGAATTTTACCAAGGGAACTTTTTAACCCAATTTCGATTTCTTTGGGTTCAACATGTAGTTATTGAATATGTCATCTTTTGAATATGTTTTAATGAAATTTTATTGTTTTACACATTATATCCACTTATATTGGGTGTATTTATATTTTTCACACATAATTTTGAGATTGAATTATCTTTAATTTAAGGATACCTTCTTTATAAGAGAATTCATCACATTTGACATTTCTACTGAGACATAATTGTTGTGATGCACCAATTCACTCTTATATGGTGTATATAGTGTCCTTTGGAATATTATATCATGAATCCATTTATTCTCATGATATTATAAAGTTCTGACTAAATGTTTTTCCTCAATTATTGTATTCAAGTGTCTCTAATTTTGGTAGAACCCCATTAACCAAAATATCTCTTTAAATGTTTTAATTATTTGTTCTTATTAATATCCATATTTTCAAAATGGTTTTATGTATTTATTTATATGTATATTAATGGTTTAAAATTTTAAAATCTTCAAGGAGGTATGGGACACATTGATTCAAAAATCTCTTTATTAAATGTTTTAAATGGTTTTGGAAATGGTTTCTTTTTGAATGGATTCATTATGTCAATATCCTAAAATGTTATATTGTGATTGAAATGTGGAAATGTTATGTTTCCTTTATGCATGTTTTATATGATACATTTATGTTATGTTTCTAGGGAATTGTTATCAAAACGGGTGGTTCCGTGATAAAATAAGGGCGGGTGAGCCCGATATAGCTATATAATGCATTGGGTAACATGAAGGAGTGAAACGTTAAGGTTTCTCCGAAGAGATTTAGGGAATATACTGTGATGGGTATTCCAAACGTAACCAAGAGGGTTAATCCCTATGTAATAATGTTATGAATGCCTCAAGTTGCCTTTATGTATTATGATTTCTATGATTTATTCATGATTTGACGCGGTATGTTAATGTGCTTATGTTTTATGGGTAAAGTATGATTTCATTCTTATGTATATATGTACCCATGTTTCCTTTCCATATTTTTATATCCCTTACTGAGCTTTTTATGCTCATCCCAAATTTTTTTAAATGGTTTTCACAGGTCAAGGGAAAGGTACATGATATGATGATAGTTTCAAGGATGTGTCTTGAAATAATCCATGTTTTATTTTAAACATGTTTCTGTTGATGGGAAGAATGAATATTGTCTTTTATGTAACCACTTTGTTTAAATGTGGAATGTAATGCAAGTTTCATGATCTAATTCTCTAAAACTCTAAACCTGAAAAGATCCTCAATGTGTAATCTTGTAATAACTCATGATTAATAAAGGTTTAAGGCTGGGGCATTGTATACATGACGAGTTAAACTTTACCACACATGATTTGGAATTGGCACCATTGGTTTTTTCATTGAAAATTTGGATACATCATTTATATAGAGCCAAATGTAAAACATATACTGACCATAAAATATTGAATTATATATTCACTTAAAAGGTATTAAGAATAAGGCACAAAATATTTCTTTTATTGATAATGGAATATGATTTTACGGTCAATTTCTATACAGTAAAAGAAAACAAAGTGGTATATTCCATGAGTCGAAAACATCATGCATCATTAACCATGTTACGTTTAGAACAAGATACCTTGATTAATGATTTGATGAATTTTGTATTAGAAGTTTTTGGTTTAGGAACTACCTTTGATTAGTTTCGGGTTGTTGTGAAATCGTCAATATAAGACAGAATTATGAAAATGCATAATGAAGACTATTAGCTATAGGAAAAAGTAGAATTGGTTAAAATGGGTAAGATGCTAGAATTTAACATTGATAAAGATTATGAGTTAATATTTGGAAAAAGGTGGTATGTTACTTTTTATTAATATTTGAAAAAAGATTTGTTCGGTGAATCTCATAGTTCTCCATTTTCAGTTAATCCTTACAATACTATGATGTACGTTGAACTTTAGGAGTATTATTGGTGGGATGGAATGAAAAGTGATATTGTTGATTTTACTCAAAAATGTTTGACATGTCAATAGGTTAAGTTGGAGTAGATGTTTCTAAAGGGGATGATTCAACCTTTTCTAGTTCCAGAGTGTAAATGGGAGAGTGTATCCATATAAATTGTGGTGGGAATACCTAAGACATCTAAAGGTAACAATGTAATTTGGGTTATTATTGATCGGCTGATAAAATCTGTACATTTCCTTTCTATTCAAGATAAAATGTAGTTATTTCAGATTTCATGATTGTACCTCATAGATATTGTCAAGTTACATAGAATTCATTTTTCCATTGTATCTGGTCAGGATCTCATGTTCACTAATAACTTTTTGAAGGGCCTTTAAGAGTTGTTCAGAACATACCTAAAATTTAGTATAGCTTTTCAACCTCAATCAGATGGGAAGTCAGAATGGATGATTCAAACTTTGGAGGATATGATACGATCGTGTTCAAAGGACTACAAAGGAATTTGGGATTATCATCTTTCTTTAGTTTAGTTTTATTATAATAACAATTTTCATTTCAGTATATCGATGGGACCTTTTGAGGCATTATATGTGAAGTAGTGTTAGACTCATATGTTTTGGGATGATGTTAGTGAAAGAAAGTTGATGGGGCCAGACTTAGTAGAGGAAGTGGCTGTGAAAGTTATGATGATGCAAAAAGACATGAGGACAACTCAATATAGAAAGAAATTTTATGTATAAAATAGAAGGAGAGACTTCTCTTTTGAGGTATGTAACCATGTTTTCCATAAAATCTCCCATGGGAAAAGTGTGATGCATTTTCGTAAGAAATTAAAGCTATGTATGCTATTTATCGGTCCCTTTGAAGAATTAGAGTAATTTGGAAAAGTTTCATACCACGTATTATTTCATCTGAGTTTACCTCAGGTACATAATTTTTTTCATGTTTTGGTGTGGAGGAAGTATCTGTCAGATTCAACTCAGGTTTTGAGCCAAGAAGCAGTTCACCTGAAAGAGAACCTTTCTTATGAAGATAAACCAGTTCAGATTTTTGATTGATGGGATCAAGTATTGGGGAAAACGTTAATCGACTAGGTAAAGGTTATTTGGAGAAAACACATGGATGAATAAGAAACATGGGAGTCTGAAAATGATTTGAGGTAAATGTACCCTCTCTTATTTAATAAGTAAATAAAATTGTGAGGATGTACTTTCCAAAATGTGGGGATAATGTAACACCCCATTTTTTTTAAAATAAATTGATCTGAATGAAACGTTTTTTAATTATATATGTATAACTATCCTTTAAACATAATTTTTCCACTTTTATGTTCTGAATTTAGAAAAAAGATCATCTACATTTGTGTTCTAAAATTTATTTAGAGTCTAATGAAACATCTTAATTTTTGTTGAATAGTAACACACCCGTATGAATATTAATGTGAATAGTAATATAACCCTAATGAATGGTAAATTTAATTATTAATTTATTTCTTTAAGGATTTATTATAATGAAATCTTGGTTAATGTTTCAATGTGATTTAAATGAAATTTTAGTTTTAAAATTATTATTTGCGAATAAATTATGATTTCATTTAAAAATTAAATTAATAGTATTTAGAAAATTATTTTCAAAAAACTGAGTTCATTTTTGTATTCTGCACATCGAAAAATGGTTAAGGTGAATTTTTGGGATGTTTTATGAAATTCATGAATTTAAGATGAATAGTGAAATACGGTAAAATACCGTATATTCAAATTAGCAGTTAAATACAATATTTTTTGCATCAAAAGTTATGTAAGGATGCTTGGTTCAAACTAATGTGCCACTATTTCTATTTGGGGTGACATGAATTAAGACAATTCATAATCTTGAGAAAAAATATTAAAATAATGATTAAAATAATGTAAAATATATCCTCACTTCCCCTATAAATACCACCCTCTTTCCCCTTTTCACCCCTCACCTCTAAATCCTTGATCATTCCCTATTTAAAACACAATACTCTTGTCAAGTCACTTCTCCACGTCCTAGAACTTCTAGTCTCATAAAAAGGCCAAAACCAAAGGCCTTAAGAAGGTCCTAAAGTGTAAGAGATCAAGAGGTAAACATCCTCTTTTGTTTTCAGTTTTTTATTTCACTTTCTTTTCTATTCATCTTCATTACTCACCTCCCCATATCCATGAGGCATGAATTATCCATTACCTTACATATTATGTATTTCATCATGTTTATAGAATACTCACCATTATAATTCTTCTTCACTTCATTTTATTTGTGAAATTAAAACACCATCCATGATGCGTGAAATTACAAACATGGTGGATGATGTGATTTCAATTTCTTTTACATCCTTCAAGACTAGTTTTAAAACCATTTTTATGGTTGAACCAGATTATAATATATTTATTATATCATATATATTGTTCTACAATCATTGTATACAAATTTTATTAATTTATAAAACAAATGAGTTCATTACGATTGAAGAATCACAAAAATGAGCAAAACAAATATCATTAATGTTTTAACATATTAATAATTCTAATGGTAGAATTAAAAATTAAAAATGGTATAATTTATTGATCTAGAAGTATTTAAATACAAATCAATTCCAATTCTGAAGTATCACTTCCAGATGACTAGAATATCTATCATGAAGCGATCATTGAAAACATTTAAAGAACGCACGCAACATAATGGAAGAACAAAATAGTAATAATTAACTGGTAAAATGATGTTTTGGAATGATCATATAGGGTGTTATAAAAATGAATATTCATTTTTAATATATTTATAACCACATTTTATCTGTTATACAAGAGTTTTAATTGAGTTTAATGTAAGGAAAACCCGCTTTAATGGAATTCTTAAAACGATTTTCAACCTCTTGGTTAACCTTATACCTCATTATTTACATGGTATATAAATTTTTCGTGTCCTTAATTCTGATTATATAATGTCGCATTGGGTGTATTTAAAGAGTATATATATATATATATTCCATCCAATATATTAGGTCTCAATTCAATTATATGATATTTATAAGGGGATTTTCATTTAAAACCCTCTTTTAAAATTCTATTTTTTGAAATTCAAATGAAATGTTTTTATGCAATTATTCATGTTTTATTATTGTGTTATGGTTCTTGGGAATTATGTATGATAAAGAGCGGGACATGTATCACCCTCCATTGTATTGGGTATGTGTTTGTTAGAGGTCTGCTTTATGGTTACTCCAAGTGTAATTGCGATAGTTACACAAATTTTGCGGTATTTGTCAGTGTTACAAATTATAATGTAGCCATGAGGGATATAATATTATGTATGTAATGACCCAAAATAAATTTTATGGATTAATTTATGTTATTATTTTTTTGGAATCTTGTGTAAATTTCATGTTTCAAAAAGTAAGTATATATAGGTGATAAGTATGTATTTTGAAAATTATTTCATATGTTATAAATAACCATTGACCAATTTATTCTATAATTATTTTTATATTCCTTACTGAGAATTCTATGCTCATCCTATGTGTTTAAATGATATTCGTAGGTTATAAGGATGTGTAGTATGAATAAATAGGCCATGTTAAATTTTTGAAGAATTGACAATTAAATCTTATTTTATCTGAAAGGTTTTATATTTTGGAATCAATGAATACTATATTTATGGTATCCACTATGTATTAATGAGTATTTATATGAATGTTTTATGTCCCAATTAACTAAATATCTAAACATGGAAAGATCTTCAATGATAAAGGAAGTGATTTCTTGACTAACTTCAATATTATGAACTGTAATAAGGTCGGGTGAAAATAGTATTGTTTCTATTATGTTGTATCATATTTTTTCAAACCGTGTTACAACCATGAAAAACTTCACTGCCTCAGTTTTGATGTATTTCACTAGAAAGATGTACGGTTTTGGAAAACTGTGCACCAACGGTGCACAACCTAGCCACTTTCTAAAATTACTATGTTTTAACTTGAAAAACCCACAAATGAAATACAATGAAAGAAATATTGAAATAGGGATTTAGGGATACCAGAAATTATATTTAAATATTACAATAAATGTATAAAATTTTATTATTGATTTTTAAATAGACTTTTCATGGAGAGTTTAGGTCATACACGCACATGAACGTTGTTTCCATTTTCTTTTCATATTGAATGAAATTAATGTAAATGATATATATTATCATTTTAATATCCTTTTTATTATAATATTTATCAAATATTTTTATTAAATAAAACCTTAATAAATTACATGTGAATCATTAATGAATCACGTCACTTTGTGAGGCTGTACCACGCCATACAAACAAATGACGTTATCTTATTCCCACAAAATGGAAAACCCAAAGGAATGTGTTATATAATAACTATTTAATAACAAATAAATTATAAATAACATGTATATCATATATAAATAGAATCTATATCATATAGAAATAGAGTTTCCAAAATTATTAACAACCTTAAAAGGTGGTAATGGAAAACAAAAAAAAATTGGCTCGTGATGTGGTTGTCCACCGTACAAAAAAATTGATGATTTCATAACTAATTTTCATAGAAGCGTATGATGTTTTAGTAATTAAAATTAACATAAAAAATAAAATTATATTTAATATATTAATTTTATAATATAATCATGATATAAAAATAACTTGATGTGGTGGATAAGAAAATTAATCAAAAATGATTTTAAAAAAATTAACCTCTTCTAAGGGTATCCTCTTAATAGTTTCACTAATGTCTTAAAACGTTGGATTTATGCCCAAGATAAGTCTCATAGGTTTTGGGGAAAAAATTAGTGTGTGATTTTGGTAGGTTACGGTCGAACAGAAGTGTTTTGATAGGTGTGATGAAATGAAATAGGGGTTTCCGATTATATGTAGGGTGAGTGGAAAACATGTTAATTTGTTTTTTGTGGAATCAGACAAACATTTATTTCTAATAAAGATTCTAAAATAATTGAAAAATATATCCTATAAGTTATATGGACTAATAATTAACAAAATATGGGTTTTTTTAAAGTTTCAAGGTCATTATCTCCCTTATGTGAAATGGTTTTTCATTTAGTAAACAAATTTTCTCATAATCAATGTAATTAATTTTAACTTAATTCAGTAATAAAATTCGTATGAAATTACATATAATTTAAAATAAAATATAAATTATTATAGGAAAAAATATTTAATCTATTTATTCATTTTCATCTCATAGAAGAGGAAAAAAATAATTTAAAATTAATCTTTTAGATATAATGAGAAAATATGTTTTTAAAGTGTGAATTTTAAAAATTTTACTATGTTATTATAACTAAATTCTGTATAAAAATGATTATAATTACCAAAATTGGATGAAAATATTTATAATTTATCTAATATTACTTTAAAATAAATTTAAAATATTATTTAACATCATAAATTATATAGTTGAAATGGTAGTTTTCAATAAAAATAATGTATTTTTAAATATTCATCAAAAAATGAAAGGTCATAGAAAAATACTATAAATTTACCATAATATAAATTTGATTTTCAAATTCTAAAAATTTAGTTAATTTATTCAAAAATAATTTATAAAAGTGAAAATTTATTTCCTTAAAACATGTGTTTGATTAAAAGGTGAAACAACAAATTTTAGAAAAAACTATTTTAAATGTAAAATTATATTTATTATAATCATATGCATGTCAAATATATTTGATGCGTGTAAAAAATTATTGAATATAAAATATGTAAATATCATTACGAACATCCATTAATTGTAATTAATTTAATTTATTAGGATAAAATTACTTTCGAACATAAAATTAATTTTTTAAATGATTTCCTTTATATTCAATTTGTTTTTAAAGTTAATTTCTCATTAATTAGTAACAAATGATTTCAACAATATATTTTCATAATTTAGTTAATCCTATTTATAACCACAATTTTAATTCCTAGGAGTTAATTTACATTTTGAATAATATTATTGTTCGTATTTTTTTAAACATTTTATTGCGTGTAACAAAAGCCAATGAATAAAGTCATTGTTATGTGTAATGAAAGATAACGTAGTATTGCATGAATTATATTATATTTTATTGATAGAATTTATTTAAAAATTTAATTTATTTGATGTAATCATGATGTTATATTACCTTATGCACTTTATGATTAATGTCATGAACCTTATTTAATAAAATGTTATTCTTTTAAAATATCAGGGTGATATATTCTATCCTCATTCAAAAAGATTCCCCTTGATATTTTAGGGATATTACCTTTTAAAAATATGTCGGTATTTCCCCATCATATTTTTAACTATTTCCTTTGTTGATTAAGCTATTTTTTGATTCCACCAGATAACCTGTACTAGGTGATTCATTTTATTTCTCAACACGTTCTCTATAGTATCATGAATATGGAGTGGTAATTCAAAGTATGATAGATCAGTTTCCAACTATATTTCTGTAGACCCAAGGACATGCATTGGTTGTATCTTGTTTTTTCATTTTTATGATATATCAAATTCATCATGTTCTTTTTAAATTTTCTAGTGAAATTTATAAATGATAGGAAACAATTCCAATTATTTCAATGAATTAAATGTGTCTGATATACTTGGGGATTAGTTTCCCTTTATAAAGAAATATTATAATACCCTTATATGGAGATAATTTCAAAAAAATGATCTTCCACCAATAATTCCAAGACTTTCCTCTGATTATTATAATATTCCATTTCCTTAATTTTATAATCATTGATGTGAGCCAATATATATTATACCATTATTGTGGTCTCTTCCACCAGTTCTGGGCCTATGAGTTTCATTTCATGAACTTCATCCCAATAAGTTAGAGTGTGAAATCTATTTCTATATAATGCTTTATATAGTTCCATTAGAATACTTATATGGACATTATATTTTTAAGAAAACTATTGCCAGGGAAAATAATTATCTAACTTACATTGAATGTTTAGTGAGCATGAACTAAACATGTCTTCCATTGTATAAATTTTCCATTGAGAAATTCCATCAGTTTAATGATGAAAGGATGTTCTTGAATGAGTCTAAGTATCAAGATAATTCCAAATAATCTTCCATAATATTGATGTAAATCAAGGGTCACGACCAGACACAATTAATAAAGGTAACCTATAAAGTCTTAGAACATTATTAATATAGAGCCTTTCCAGGCACTCGAGAGGTAAATCATCATTTATAGTGAGGAATTGTGCAGATTAGGTTACGTGATCAATAATAACTGATATTGCATCATTATTTCTAGGATGAATTGGTAATCATATGAAACATTTCATGGTAATGTAATCTCATTTACCCTTAGTAATAAGAGGAGGTTTCATGACTCTTATAGGATGTTTCCTCATAGCTTTAAATTTTTGTTTTCATCCCTACAATTCAATAAATTACTAATGGAATTGTGTTGATATATTTGATCAATTTGAACATAAAATATTTAAGAACATGAAATTATTAATTATCAACTACAAAAATTATTCTTTCTTTTTATTTTTTGGAGATGTATTGTTATAAAAATACTCTATTAGAATATGGATTTTCAATTGGTGTTCGGAGCATTTCCAATGTAAACCTCAAAATCAATATCATTTATTATGAAGGAGATATCCCATAACCCATAAAAATCATGTGATATAATATATAAAATATATAGTTGTGTTACATGGATATAATTATGAAATTAATGAATTGATCAAATATTATTTGGCATCAAGGATCTCCTTATCAATATTCTGGAACTAATTCATAGATTTTCCCATGAGATATATTTGGAACATGTTAAAACTATTCTCTTCCACACACAACCCCTGAAGATTTAATTTTTTGATAGAACTATAAAAGTATTTAATTATTTATAAGGAATCCTAATTAGTCTATACATTTGAATAGTTAGTCATTTGAATATATTATCATTTATGTTTTTAGTTCCTAGACCTAGGAGTGTTCCTTATGCATGAAGTCTTACTAGACAATTATGTTAGTTGGAAATCCCTATTTATTTTCCTTTGAGGTTCCTTATTTATAGAAAATGGTTTATTAAAATATTATATTATATTTTAAACACATTAAATATATATTATCTATTTTACGATTAATTTGAACATATATTTATTTTTTTGAATCAATTTTTATGTTTTTTTAATATTTATATGTTATTGTATTATTATCTTGTTTTCTTATTGGTTTCACATGCCATCCCCAACCATGATTCCAAAATATGATAAACTAAAGTCGTTGATTTATTGTGAAATTTAATATTTGTATAACATATTTTCAAATATTATTAGAGTAAGAAGTTTAAAACCACAATGGAGGTGAATTTACGTGAACAAGATAAAATAAAATACAACAATAAAATAAAAAATGATGAATAAAAAGAGTTGTATGTTATTTTATGAAGTCAATGTAGCATGAAGGAGGGATGTGTGGGGATAGGGGTGATATAGATAAACTATGAGATACTAGAAACTTCATCTCATTAGTTTAACTGAACCTAATTGAATTGATATAAATGTCTCTTCACTTACATGGAATTGACCATAATGGTACAGAATTAGTGCTTATATGTGTGATATACCTATCACTCATCAGTTAAATCACCATATCTAGAGATTTACCTTAAGATGTATTATTTTTAATAGAACCCAGGATGATGATGCTTTTTAATAGAGAGTAAAAGTCCCAAAAAATTTCTTTTTAGTAATATATTTTTGGTTAATATAAAAATATATACTCCATATTTCTCATATCTATTGATGGGATATTGTAAAAATATGCTCAAAAAGTTGAAATAATGTGATCACCATATAGAAAACATCCGCCTTATATGATCAATCTATATAAAATAAAAAGTAATTAATATGTTGTTTTTTCCATCCAATCAATATCCAAAAACAAATTATCTTCTCTTGATAGAAAAAAACAATATAACACAATAAAATCATCTGTAAATAATTTTATATGATATATGGAAGAATGAATTTGGGTTTTCCAAATTCGTTTGCCTCTTCATCAAAGTCCAACTCAATGCTCTCTACCACATGTTAATTATATATCCTTTAATTTAGATCTACTCCTAGACTTCCTCTCAATTGATGAATGATTTTGGGTTTGAATTATAATGGAGGTAGTGCTGTGAATAAATGTTTGGGTAATATTGATTTCAGTTTCGTGGGTATCTATATTTTGAAATATTTAATAATGAACCCATTATATCCCTATAGTCATCCTAAATAAAATCAATAACCTTGATATCATAAAAATAATCATTGATGAATCCCTTTAATTTTAAATCATCTTCATCATGTGACTTGAGTAAAGAACCCTTAACAAATCGTGCTCCTATAATGTGAGATTTCTCCCCCATTGAGTATCAAAACTGATGGTTCTATATCCATGTATATACTCTGAGGACACCTCTAATAATCTCTATAATATTTATATGAACTTCACCAACTCTGATATTAGATCCTATTTTTAATTTTAATTTTAATGTAGAATTTTTTGGATTTAAAATAAAATTCATTCTAACATTTATGAATCTCTTCCAATAATTCCCTTTTAACAAGAACAACTCTTCATTTGTTTCATGTTACTAGTGATAATAATATTATTCATACAACTATACACATTTCAGTAATTAAATTACATTATAGTTTTTAATAATATTAATCCCTATCAATAAATAGTCTTGTGACATGCCACATACTCTTCAATCAATTTTTTCACTACACCTTGAATTTTATTACATTTCACTGAAAATTACAAAACTACATTATGAAACTTTAACATTTATATTTTGTTACCATAAATCAAGTGTTATAATCAACAGTATCCCATTACAAACATAAATCATAGATCTTCAACTTTATTGGATAAATAATATTCTCATCCTCACTTGAAACTCAAATATTCTTAATATTTAAATTTGAAACCATGCTCAGGAAATTAATTTATTAAATGAAATAATTCTCACATCATTATCTTGGATACATAATTGAGTTTGAATAAATATTAACCACAATAAAGTTGATTTATATATCCAGAAAGTGATTTCCAGCCTTATCCTGAAACCAGTTCACTTCGAGTTGAGCTTTACTACCATTCTTCAGTAATAAATATTTAGACTAAGTTTTGACTATTGTGAGTTATCCATTAGGTTTTATTACAACTTATGTTTTTCTTTCTTCTAAAACCAAGGTTTAGTGTCTTTATTATGAAATAGATCACATTAAATTTTCACACCTATTTGAACAGATGATGTCCCATCATTACTCAGTCAGCACATAATGAATTCATAAATTTCATTCAAAATATATCACATATTTCTCCTCTATTAGAAAAATGATCACATGTCAGGTATAGAATCAATTTTATAATTACAAATTATGCATTTGGAGAACAAAAAATGCATTCTTTCATCGATTTATGAAGATTTTAAACTAAAAACATGAAACTAAATACCCATAAATCACTATTATTTTAATCATCGTCATTTTCTTATTAGCCAAAAAAACTATTCAAGGCGAGTCTCCTTATATAATGTATTACAAGACAAATGTTTTAGTTTATTATAGTTCTTTAAGAATCAACATTAACTTATCATGATATCTTATAACAGCTCAACTGTACTTAAACTTAACAAAAACAACTTCACCCCTAAAATTTTACGTGATTATAGTTGAATATGAGGTGTCATCAATGAGAAGTCAGTGAAGTAACTTCCTATAACAACCGGGTTCATCTTCTTATCCTCACACCGAAGATTAGTTTGATTCCACTATCAGTATAGCTCTAATCATGGACTCTAGAAGTTCTTCACTATTCTTTATTTTAGTAGTGGGTTTAGTTTTTATTTTCATGATCCTAGAATCTCGTAGTTGAATTGAATTTGACTGCTTGGTAGTTTTAGACCTGGCATAGTTGAATAATTTTATCATATTATTATTAATTCTACATTGGGTGAATGATTTTTATTGATGAAATATAATTATAATCATTTGAAAATTTGAGGCTTCCATAGATGATAAAAAAATATGGTCATGGAATTAGTGGACATGGAATGGTTATAGGTTTATAGTCATAGAAACAATTCTACGTCAAATAGAACCCACGATCAAAAGTCACATTACTGCTATGGTAGAATATATAATTATCTCACATTCTAGCATTAGTAATTTTAGTAGAATTCATGAGCACTCTCAATTTTCTGATTTTTCACATTCAAATTTTCATTGAATCATGTTGGATAATCAAAAGTGAAAAAAATGTAGTGTAAAAATTAATAAAGAAATTTTCCAACAAAAATATATCAAAAAATATCATCAAAAATGGAATACCACCATTAAGGATTAAAAATAAATTTTAATATGAATGATTCGATTAAGAAAATCTAATGTGATCAAATTATTTTGAAAATAATTTTTTATGAAAATTAAAAACACAAATGAGATATTTCACAATTAAATATTTAGAAGTATTAATAAAAATAATGTCAAGACATTTATATATAGAAATATCCAAAATTCCCATCTCCTGAATATTAATATAATAAAAAAATAAAAAATTAGAAAATGTAGTTAGTAAAATATAGACACTAAAATTTAAGATCAATTGCAATATTTCACATAAAAACCAGTCAATTTTTTAATGTATATCCATTGAAATATAATTTATTCAAAATTAATAATTTTTGCAAATTCTATAATTAAATTATACCTTCAGATCAAGTATTTAATTAATTAGCCAAATTATTTGTGAAAAAAATGTATCAAATACATTTCATATCATTACCTGAGAACATGAATCGATGATATGGGCCTATTTTGGTACTAAAGATAAAAATTTGTGTAATAAAAATTCTAAACATAGATATGTGTGATAGACATACGAATATGATCGAGCAATCAAGATATTTTATATGAAATGTTTTAGAGAGATTCAGTTCCCATTAATATATTTGAGGTACAGTTTTGGATTTCATAGATATAATCCATTGATCTATTCATACTATGTTTTTGGATGACTCAGACATTACCCTTTCATCTATATGGTGGTAAATAATGTATTCCATGATATAAATAATACATATTCAAATTATGTGGAAATGATCCTTGGATAAATAGTATGTGGTATTTGATAGTGGGAATAACATCCTTGGACTCGAATGAGGTGATATCTAGTAGGGGGAACCAGAACACTATAATAAGATGAGTTCATGCCCTAGAAGGTAGAGAAAAACCCTAGACTCAAATGAGAATATTTCTAGATGTGTATTCCATAGATCTAGGTGATAATTTCCAATATTTAAATACCCTAAGATTCTAGTGTAGTTTTCCTAGTAGGGTATTACATAGTCTCTAAGTGTGATATTATTGAGAGTGTTATCCATTGATTGTTAATTGGAGGATTTTTTAGAAGGGGTTAATCATACACATATCTCTATGTGATGCATTTATATCCAGATAAACATTATATATAAATAATGGGTTCCTATTAGGGAAGAGGCACAACTCAGTCTCCGTGTGATGGATACATGATTGGGGAATCCCTTTAGTACCCTTACGATTATCCCTTGAAAGGTATTCCAGGGATATAAGAGTTTGGTGGCCTATGGGTGTGATTTGTATTAACTATGAAAAAATCCTTGGAATACATTGTTATGTTGGATATTCATAGGCATTGTTTTGTGACATTCTCATAGTCATTGTCACTAGGTGATGTAGGTTTTTGTCCATCCCACATTAAGTGTAGGAACATGGGTATTGATTGTGGTTATTTATTTACTCATTCACAAATATTTAATTTATTTTATAAGAATATAACATATTTTCATTGAATTTAATGGTTATATACAGGACCATGTCATTGGTTCCCCACTAATTTGTACTCACACTCTACTCAGGCATTCATTGTACTTTGATACCTGAGAAGACTTCACTAGTTTTAGTTTCCGGTCCGATAGAGGCCCATATTTGAATGATTGAGGAGGATAACATAGATATAATTTAGATTAGGATATGGTATTTCTCAATGATTTATTATATCCTCATTTTATTTATTCTTTTATTAATTTCATGTATATGGTCTACCCAGTGGGAAGACAATATGTCTGTAGAACTATGTTCATGTTACATTTACATTAAATATATCAAGATTTATTTTATTGTTTTTGTGTGAATTGGTTATTTACTATGAGTGGTGTTTAGTTTATTTTATTTTTTTACTGTACACTTTTATATGGGGGTATAGTCTTCTTGGTATACTACCCTAAAACGATACTTCTATGAGATAGAATTTTGCATATGAGGAGATGTGTCTGAAGCCACGTGGTGAATCTTATTATTTGGACACTTATTAGTGGTATTTGACTAGGGGTGGTTGTTATGTAGATTCTACAAACATATTAGAAGAATTTATTAGATGTAATTTTTTTTGAATCTAGATATTTTCTATGTAATAGAGTGGTGGGGAATAGGTATTGGGAATTATTTTTATAGGTTAAAAGGCGGAATATTTCTTTAGAAAATAAAGATTAGTAAGGTTAAAGATGGAATTGCATGGGATCAAGTAAGTTATGTGGGGAAATGTTTTGTAGAAATCTTGGTATTATTTCCAAAAAAAATCTTCTAAAACATCTATGCACCAATTTTATTTATTAATATTTTAGAAATCGTATATTATCTATTTTACCTCATTTTACTTTGTTTAATTCATTTACCATTGTAATAATTTTTCACCCAAGATAATATATGTCCCCTAAAACAAAATTTTGACATGATGAATCCTAATTTTAAATCCATGTAATCTTAATCAATATTTAAATTTAAAAGTTTTAACTTTAAAATTAAAATAATATATAAATAGAATACCATTATTATAGAAAACTACATTTTTTTAACTTTATAAATTATTAATGTTATTTAATATAAATTAAATATTAATTTTATTTTTTTAAAAAATTGAATCATTACATTATATTCATCATTTAAAAGTGATCAATTTAATTTTTTAATATAAAAATACGTAATACTTAAAAATTAGTTCATTGAAAATATACATTTTTAACAGTAAATATTTTTACCAACATCCAATTAAATATAATTATTCATATTATAACCATTAAAAAATAAGTAACAACCCAATACATTGAAATATATTTATTTTGTAATAAATTTTATTTCATTAATATCTTGCGATACATGAAACATTGTGTTTAAGAAAACCTCAATACTCTATTAAAATATTATTTAAACATTACCACTATAAAATTGACATTAAATTATTATATAATGATGGAAATAAATAAATTATATATAATATAGTGTTTACACATGAATAGTTTTTTTCTATTTATTAGAAATAAATAAAAGAATTATTTAAAATAAAAAAGAAATGTGTGTTTGAAAAAACAACCTTATTCTTTCTAAAATACAGGTTTGTCATGCTTCACACACATATTGAAAAAACTATTTTACAACTTTTAGAAACATTATTTAATAAAATTAACTTTATTTTTTAAATAATAATATGCAAATTATCATGGAGTGAATTTTATGCATTTTTCTTAAATGGTGTATTTTTTAATGAATAGTGATAAATAATGAATTATAATTTAAAATGAATTTTAATTTAAGTTTATTTCATAGTAAAAAAATATTACGAATTTTATAAAGTAAAATTATTTAAAATATATATATGTCAATAAATTTTTTTTAAATATGATTCATTTTAATATGTAATTTTAATAAAAAATCTTTTTAAACATTTGATCGTTTTCTCTCTAAAACCCTACTTTCTTGTCTCATCTACGAGGTTGATATTAAATTAAATTTTCCCCTTAAATGAATTTAATTTTAAAAATGATTTCCATATTTCTAATAATAATTATTTATATTATAATATTGGTTTAAAATTATTTATTGGGAATAATTAATAGTAAAAAACATTAAAATTAGTTATAGCAGTTCTTGTAAAAATGGGTTTATCGAGGGATAAAGTAAAAAAGATAAGGGTTAAAATGACTTATTAACTTTTCTAAAATATATATTATGGAAATAAATATACATTATAATCTTTATTTCTAGATAAAAAAATTACCATCATATCTTTTTAAAAACACTTGTACACCTTTTTATTTTCAAGACACTCAAGTGTACCACTCACCTCACTTATAAATGGCCACACACTCTTCTCTCTTATTTACATATTATGACCCTTTTGGATCAGACAATAACTATCCAAAATACATCCCAAATTCCAAAATATCATACTAGAATCCCTTTTTTTCATAATTTCTTTAATGAAATGCATTATGCATAATCCTAAAGAGGAGGTCTGCGAAGAGGTATAATTTCTAACTATGTATTTTTCATTTATTTATTCTTCCAGCTCCTTTAATTATTATTAATTTAAGATTATATAATAACACATGTATATATAATATAATTAGATGTTATTATGTTATATTAACTATCTAAAAACATACCCATTTTAATCATATTTGTAACGAAAGCATCATTTATGTGTTCGGGGGACTATAGACTTAGGAATCGATGTCTTTCATTTTTCCATTACCACCTATCACAGTTGTGTATGATGAGGCATATAATGTATATATATTATATTTTTAACATTTTTATACTATTATAATTCATAATATCATATATAACATTTTTAATATTCATTATAGAGGAGATACAATAATGTCTCTCTTGTGTACAGTGGACTACCGCCTCACAGTGTGATGAGATTTTTTTTTCAATAATGCTTTATATAGAATGCAATAAGGATAAATTAAATTAATATATGTGATATAAATGAAATAATTATGATATTAAAGAAATAAATATCATTTTTAATATATCATTTTCGTTCGTACATTCTCATTAACAAAAAGATTATAAACTCTTTTGTGTGCATGTGGACTACTGCCTTCATGAAGCATTGTGAATATGATGTCATCACCACATAAATGGGATGATATATGTAAGTATATTTAAATAATTAAAACGGTATTTATGATATTATTATAATTAAATTGATATAAAATATTTCTTAACTTATTTCCATAATGATAATTGGAAAATGGAAATGTTACTCGTGCGTACATACAACCTACCGTCTCCCTGATCATAACATGCTTTATATCAAAAAACCATTTTTAGTATTGTTCATGAATGTATAATTTTGGAAAAATATAATAATTATTTCAATATTATTTTTATGAATATGATAAAACTATACGACATCCACAAGAATAAAAACATTCATGAAAATACATGAATCATAAAATTAGGAAATTGACACATGAAACAATGATAATAATAAATGATTTATAAAAAACGGGTAGTAAGTTATTTAAATGGAATATATATGAAATTATTAATATTAATATATTTATATTATAATTAAATTTCATTTTTAAAACCACTATATATAAGGTTAAATCATTTAATACCAAAAGGAAGTGTGAGACAAAGGACTTCATCTCAATCTCCCTTCATTGAGACATATTATAATGTTATTCAACTAATTTATTTTTTATGGTGTATATAAATATCATTTTTCTTGTAATATCATTATTCTTTATTAATTAATTTTCATTTAATTATCATTTTTAATTATTTAATCATAGATAATTTTACATAAAAATTACAAAGTGGAAATAGTCATTATACCATCTTACTTTATTTTGTGATTGTTAACTTTATCTTAGAATAAATATATTTTTATGATCATTGTTCATTAGAAATAACATCACTGTTAAATATACATATTTCTATATAAGGTATTTGAAAATTTCTTAAATAATTTACTATATTTATATATAGTTTTTACTTTGAATATTATTATATTAGAGGAAGGAGCATTGATATATCTTTATTATTTTTTCAGTACATATATTTTTTGATAAGTAATATTTTTTATGGATTTAATAAACTATTTGTTATTTAAAAAATTATTTATTGATATAGTGGCCAGTGGGACTTAGATTATATAGCCCTTAGATGCATCTATTGGTCTCACAACATAAATATTTTTGTCAAACTAAATTGGTTTCTATCTATAATTTTAAATGATCTTGTGAATGGTATAGAATGTAGAGGAACCATGATTCCTAAGACCATAACATCCAAAATTTAATCATTTCCTTCAATGAGAATTTAGTTTTTGTTATTATCCATGATACTTTTAAAGTTACATTATTAATGGATGAATTTTTTTCTCAGATTATTATTTAAATGGAATGTGTGTCCATTTATTTAATTTTCCATAATGACTATATCGTATCAATTCATGTAGTTATGTTTTTAAATAGAATGTGTGTTCAGTTATATACCATTTCATATTGATTATTACATATCTCATTATTAAATCTATGTTATTCATTAAATGTATTATCTGTTAATATATTTACCATGAAATTTATGGCTTCATGGTATCTTTCATTATACTTAACCCTTACTTGGATTTTGATGTCACCATTATCATATTTCCATTCCCATGGATATGTTGAATAATTATTGGATTTAATTTTCAAGGTTGAAATTATGTTTATTATCTTACCTTTTCTATTTTTTTCAATTTCTAATGTGAAGTGGGTATCATTTCTGTATCAGATTATTCAAAACTACTAAATAGATCGGCCTTCAGGATTTGATCCTTTATATATATATGAGAATTTAATAAAGTATACATCTACTTCGGACTATTTTGGTTAGGGTCAATACATTACATAAATAAATTGGTATTAAAATATTTATTTTTATATATATAGTAAAGAAGTATTTAAAAATAATAATATGTAATGCATAAAAATATGTTTTTATAAAAAAGCATTTAATTTAAATTTTATCATTTTTTCATTCCAAATTTGATGCCTTGTATTATTTTCATGTATATATCATACCCATTAGATATACCTAAAAACATGTATCCAACGATCATATATGAAATGGAAAAATTCATAATTACCATATACATACCAATCTTATTTTTCCATATATATATATATATCCTTACATACTTTCTTACAATGATTCATCATATCCATTTACTTATCTCTCAACATGTCTACAATATTAATGACTATTTTATTTATTTCCATATTTTCAATTCGGGTGTTGATCTTCATGGAATAACATGATGATAATTATTTTACGTTGGTCGAATTATTTAATTTTTTGTGCTTTTATTCTTCTTATAGTTTTATTAATTTTGTTTAAAATTTCATTCTAATAATATATTAATTATTAAAATTCATTATAATATTTTATTTCAATTAAATTAAACATGGTTTTTTAATATGTTTTTTCAACATAGTATTTATCTAAATTTAAAAATAAATAGTTAAATCATGTGGTATTGAATTAATAATGTATGGGCCCTCCAATTTTAACTTCCTTAAGAAAACTCAGAGTCAGATAAACCATCATGATGAAAAAAAGTTGGGGAAATATAATTTCCAAATTATAAGGTGTAATTATAATTCCTTCTTGAGGTTTATCAATCACAATTTGATTTAATAATTTCTCACTATGGTATCAGAATTATTTAATGATTTATCAGTCATCAAAGGAAAACAAGTAATTTTTTAATAAAATAACTACCACTAATACATTCCACTATTATTTTTAGACAGATATATATTTATATTTAATTATTATATGTATTAATGAGAATTATGATGATATATATTATTTTCTATTAAAAATAAATTTTATAAAACAGTTCACATATTTTCTATTCAATGTGCATTTCATCAATATTATAACATAATAATTAAAATTCCCAATATGAATTTTTAAGAAAAAATATTCTCCATTTCCATTATTATATACCAAATGATTTTGAGGAGAGTTAAATTGTTTCCCTTGAAATATTTAATTTATAAACACATATAAATTGAGCATCAGTAGGTGATAATTCTGATATTATTTTTGAACCTCATAATAATTTCTACGGTAGAATACAATCATTTTCCAATAATATTATGAATTTCTAAATTGATATTTATAAGATAGTTCATAGAAATGATATTGAAATATGAAAAAAATTATTTTACTATATATTAGAATTCTCGATCGAAGTCCAAGTTAAATACTGGACATTTCTATCCACTCTGAGTGTTCTTACCTAAAATGATTCCAAATTTAGGTAAATCAATAATCATCCACAAAAGAGTAATATGTATATTTTATATTTCAACTATCCATGAAACATATATAACTACACAATTTTTAAATATATCTTGAGATTATTCTATAAAAATAAGGAAGACATATATTGATTCAATTTCAAGGAATTTTATTTACTAAAATTATCATAAAAATAATGAAATTTATTTGTTGAATATACACCCACATATGTAGTTTCCAAGGGATTAAAATTTCTATTTAAAAATTATATGTTATACTTAAAATTATAAATATATTAAATATATCTATAAACAATCAAAAAAAACTTATCATGGATTTAATGATTAATTTCAAAATACATATTCAACCAATTTACATTCTTTCAAATTTTTGGGATATCATATAAATCCATCATAGTTTTTTTCCATGGAATTCGAATTAATTTTTTCTACAATGTAAAACAACATTAACCATATTTATAATCATATTTTTAATGTAATGTAATATAAAACATTTATAACATATGTATATATATTTTATTTATAGTACGTGAATTAAAATTTTCACCTTGATTTGAATATTTTTATCTGGAAGTATAACATATATATTACTCTTATGTGAATAAACATTTTCCTTGATACAATATGCTATAATTGAGACATGCAATTCTATTCATATAATTGATAATGAGCTAGTTCAAAAATTTCTTTACCCCATAAAATGATTTATAAATCCTAGCTTCAAAAAATGCATCATACAAAAAAATCAAAACATTTAAAATATATCTATATATAATTACACGTAATAATTATATATGGTATAACATCAATAAAAATGGAAATTTTTAATATTTTATGAATCCTTAATACAACATCTGATTTATATCATCCACAAATTTATAAAACTCAGTTTTTTTCCTAGTTATCATATCTCTTGTATTAATCTTTGAAAAATTAGAATGTGACCATACTGGTATTTTTAAATCCTCATCATATTGGATATAGTTCTAGAATCATTATTAATCATGTTTTGAATTTCATTCTCCTCTATAATGGTTATAGGTTATCCATAATTATAGTGGTAAATCATTTATCTTTAAATATTGTTTGATTTCTTAGTACAAATCTGTCTTATATTTCCATCCTAAAATTTTTAAATATCATGTTCTCATAAACATAATTTTGTAAACCAATTATCAATATTTGGATTAGGATATGGGTATTTTATTCTACCTCCTAAAAATAGATTTCCAATTAAAAAATCAATAAAATCACGTAACACTTTAACATATTGAGGTGTATTCCAAGGAAAAGCAATATAATATTTACCAATTTATTCCATATTATTAAATATCTATATAAAAAACAAAATGATTATTAATTACAAAAAAATGATAAAAAAATAATTATGAATAATATATATGATTGGGTACAAATTTGTTAACAATAAGTCATTATATATAATATAATTATAAAAATCTAATATTATGATACCATATTTTTTTATATTAATATGTTATTAAACATATTAAAAGAATAATATAATAATGATTAATCTGAAACATATTGAAAAATAATATATAAAAATGAAAAATCGTAAATTCATAAAAAAAACAATTCAAAAAAATAAAAATAATTCTACAGAATCTACCCAAATAATCAGCTAACAATTAAATATATATTATATAATCAATAAAATTAAAAATAAATTAAAAAAATTTGTAATATTAGTAGATCATTAGATTCAGAATATAATGGGATAATATGAAACATCAGGGCGGATGCCAGAATTTGGTCTTATAAAAATTCCAAACATATTAGTTCTAAAATATGATCTAATAACAAGATAAAATCTATATTTGTTATACAAAAATGAAACATACCCAAATCCAATATTAAAAATCTTGCTGTAAATCTAATGAAGGTTATTTAAATCAAATATTAATAAATTTACGATAAGAGTAGAAATTTTTGTAACTTATATTATACCGGAATGAAATAGACAGTGAATGATAAGTGGTTCATATGAGGGATGGAAAAATAATTATATAAACACGAGAAAGGGGAATCCACTATAAAGAAGGATATTTAGAGATATATAAAATTATAGTTAGGTCCATGTGTTGTAGGAAAAAAGAGAGAGGAAGATTATGATGGAGGGGTGGGTTTCATGATGGAGGATGAACAAGAATAGAAGATTTGGGAGGGGTAAGAGAGGTTCACAAAATGGAGGATGAAAGTATAATCCTAGATTAAAATTAAGATTAATTATTATTTTATTTTTAAATAACTATCACTAATATAAATAATAGTGGTGGTGATTTTTAAAACCATCACATATATGTATTTATTCAATTATTAAATTTAAACCATACTAAAAAATTGGTATTAATGTAGAAGAAACTTGTGATTTTTAATATATGGTGAATTTCTATAAACACTATTAATAAATGGTCAAAAACTATTCTTTTGCATTGTTAAAAATCATTATATTCCCTATCTAGGTTGCATCACTACCTGAAAAATATCACATACCAAAGAATACTTTAGGTCACATGTGAGGAAGAGAGATAATATAATGGTATAATCCTTGATGGAATCTCACCATGAGGGCCTCACATAAACACCTCTGCTAAAATTAATCCTTCATGGATTCATATCTGAGGGTTACCTTATCCAATACCATAAAAAATTATTATTCATGGTTATGTTTCCCTAAAGAAGGTCTAAAACCTTTCAAATATAATCCATTTCAAAAAATACATAAAAAAAACACCCTTATCAAAATCATAATCTCTGAAAAAGGAAATGCAATTCCATCACGAGATTAGGAAAATATCAAAAAAAGGATTGTCACTCTATATGGAGAATAATACAATTAATAACCACTATTAAGTGTTGACGATACAAAAATATATAAAAAACATGAATCATAAACTATAACCAATCGTTTATTACCCAAATAGTAAGATCACCTTATAATCTGATGAGGTAGAAATCACAAGAACGTACAAAGCCTAATCATCCTAAAGTTCATTTTATCAATCAAGTGAGTTTCACCATTCTATATATAAATAATTATACACTAATTAAAAATAGTGATGGAACTTATATATTATATTTAGGAAAATTCTTTTCAATTGATCTCTGGATTAATTTTTCACCACTCAAATAATATGTGGTGAGATGATCATACACTAGAACAAACTAATAATGTGATGATATAGATTTTTTATGAAATAATTATCAATTTTATTAATTTTAGAGTCATAGGGATAAAATCCAAAATTTATCCCATTAGACAATCACCAAAAAACTATCTGATGGTTCTGTTGATTATAGAGTGTGGTATTGTGGGAAAGTTGGATCCTTGAGAAAAATATATTATCTATAAAAATATTTCTTATCCAATGATCATGATTTCGGGTGAAGATAAATATATTTGAAAATTGTGAACTTTTATTAAACAATTGGGACTATGGTTGAGCCCAAATTAAAATTTTTCTATAGGAATAGTTTATGTTTCATCCAAACCAGGACCCCATGATATTTTTTCATGATGGATAATTAAATAATTTTAATAGTATAAATAATTAAATCAATTATAAGGTTTTTTTATATAAAAAATACCTCTATTTTATCCATGTTATGTTAAAATCTAATGTAACTAATTTATCATTGCTATGAACACTAGAGAGTGGGAGGATATAGAGAGAAAAGTTAGAATTTTGTCTTGACTGCATTAGATAGGACGAACGCCACTTGATTCTTAGAGATATTGAAGAGGCATGTATGCTAATTATGAAGGTGTATTCCAGAATTATTTTTACCCCTTGATAAAGGTATTTTTTTATTGATTTACTTTCTCTACATTTATTATATTTTTTAGGATGGAATGATGTATCCATTTTTTACATGGAACTATTAGTTTAGGAATTATATATTAGAATTGGTTATTTCATTTTTTTTGTCTATTATATTATTTTTATGCTTAAGATCGATTGTTAGGTAAGAAATGACCACAGTGAAAAATTGATTTTATTGTTTATTTTGATCTATATAACCACTATTAATTTTTTATTCATCCACCTATGGTTTTGATGGAATGTTGAATATATTGTCTCAAAAAAAATTTGATCATATATGGGACAACGTTATTTTTTTGTGATTGAAAACTAATTCAGAGGCTATCGGAAATATCATCTAGTGGTTGTGGATCTCAAAAAGTATGGTGGTATGGATTCTCCCCTAGACAATGATATACGATGACCATAATCCCATATGGAAGATCAAGAATCAGGATTTGGATAATCAGTGGTAAAAGATAAACTTTTGGTGGTGTCACATACATTATTGGGGACTAAGAAAATATTTTGGGCATGAATGGAGGTGATATTGGTGAAGAAGGAAAGATTAATGGGTGTTTTATTGTATATGATTCAGAATACTAGACTACACGATGTGTTGTTTAGAAGAAAAAATATTAGGTTTCATATTTAGTGTATTATCATAGGTTCCAGTCAATGTTAAATAGCACATTCTATATGAATTAACCTGCACATCATCTACACTAAGGTGACTAGTTTGGATTTTACATGGTGTATACACCTTCGTGGCCCTTTTTTCCTTTCATTCCATTAGAGTCAGGACCACGTGCCATGTATCTATAGATCAAAACATAGGTAGTAGTTGTACATGTTAAGTACCCCACCTAGCCAGACACACCATGTAGACTACAAATCATTTCATATTTTTCATCCTTGAATGGCATGTAGTGTTCCATTATACATTTATGTTACTTCATATATATAATGCCCCAGGCATGCTGTAACATTGCAATATTTTTTGAATCTAATTTTTTTTGAATTAATTTAATATTAATGATATTTTTCAATTTATGCTTCATTGAATACAAGTTTTTGTTATTATATAAAAAAATTTATTACATTTTATGAATCACCAATTAAAGATTTCACTACACACAACACTAACTTGGCTAGCATTACACTCAACATAGAGTTTCGACAAAACAAAAAATTACTATTATAATTATTTAAAAGAAATATTTATAACCAAGCCATTACATATAGAGATATTAATATTAATTTATAATTTATAAATTTTATTTATACCTTTTTAATGAATATAAAACATATTTATAATGAAATTAACAATTTTTCAAAGAATCCTAATATATGTAGAAACATTTATTTAAAATAACTTCTTTTATGTACTTCTGTAAAGATTAACAAAATAAATATATTATAAATTAAATTTAAAAAATTAAACATTATTTTAGAATTTCTAATGTCAGATTCAAATCAGGTACCATTTTTAGTAATATTCTAGGAAGTTTAATTTTTTAACGAATAGTTAAAAATATTGTATTGTAGTTAAAAATATCCTTTTTGGTTATATATTTTGATAATTCAATATTTTTTAAAGTCTTGATATATCAATAATATATATAGTAATCTAATTAGGTAATTGGAATCATATTTATATTTAAATTTGATGTAAATAAAATATATTCAACTTTTGAATGTTTTTTACCCGCCTTCTCACCTCATTTGAAGGAATATCGTTAAACTTAATTATTTTTCCATAGGCTAAAATTATAACTTTTTTATGAAAATTGGGTAATAATATGAAATTTATTATGTTTTATTTAAATATAAGATAAAAATGGAATACTCATATTTTTATTGACTATAACAATTCTAGTAAATAATTTTTTAAAATATAAATTTGACTATAAATATTTATTTTAATGATAAATTTTGTTATCTAAATCATGATAGAATATTTCAAATTATTAGTCATAATATAAAAAACTAAGATAGTGACATAATGACGATTCTTTAATTTTTTAATTAATAAAAGGATCAATTACATGATATTAGAAAACCAAAATAAATATAAGTTTAATTAAATATGGTTCAACATGAATTTTATAATTTATGATGACATGTTAGGAGTGTCTTAAAAAAAATTTCAAAATTATCTTACCTTTTAGATTTTATTTAAAGATGATGTATTAAATAGTTCCAAAATGGACACTAATGACATTTTTTAAAAATAATATATTATTAAATTACATAAAATTCATAATCATATTTAAAAAATACAAATAGGTTATGATAAAGTCTAAAATATCATTAATATTAAATTTATGGACAATTTACTGTATATAATTAATAATTTAAAACCACTTAATATATAAAATTTCATTATAAAAATTACAATTACAATTGAATAATTAGTAGTAAATCAAAATTATAAGGTTCGAAATAAAAATAAAATTTCTCCAAAAATAATCAGATGAGGATTATTCGACCCTTATATCATTAATATAGAATTATTGTTGTTTGATTAACACTATTACATGAAAATATCATTTATATTATTTCTTATCAAGGATAGTTACAAAATATCACTCTCTAGTAGTTAATATCTTTTATGTGTCAGCGTTGGAAAAAAATCAGGATATGAGTGAATCTAAATGTCTATATTTATCATAATGAAATTAATTTAATTATATAATTTTATTTTAATTTTTTATAATTTTATTTCTTACCTTAAATGCTTCTTCAATGATAAAAATGTATTTATTTAATTTAAATAAAAATAAAAATAATTGATATTAATAATATTAATTTTGATATAATATTTATGTATTAATATGTTTAACGAATTTCAATGATCTATAAAGTATATTAGATATTTTTGGAAAAATTATATTTTAATTCCATCATTTTCATTATTCATTTAAAGACAAATTAAATGCATAATATCAAATTTGAAAATAATGATATTTTATTTGATTAATATATTATTAAATTAAATAAAAATCACCAAAATGAAAAATGATGAAAAAGGGGATAATAAATGTTTTCAAATTAATTCTCTCTTTCATTTATATATCATTTGGATGTTTTTTGATCTATAATATACTTATTGTATTTTAATATTTTTTGGATTTCTAAAAGTACTCATCACCTCAATAATAAAAGAGAACCTCTTCCCTTACATACTCACACCACATTGAACCTTAAAGGTCAAACAGAAACTACCCATTTACTTTTTTAAATTCCCTATTAACATTTTATAGGTGATGGTATTCTCAAAATACGAACTATAGTGTCCTTACAATAAGATCTAGTGGGAGATCATCGAAGAAGTTCTAATCTCCTTTCAAACACTTTCGAGATCATTTATTCTTGGACTTTCTCTTCATTTTTTGATAGAATTTTAAATTATTAAATAATGTCACAAGATTTTTCAAATGTGGTAATTATTATTTTGGAACAACCACATTCCAACTTTTATTCATCCAATGGATAATGAAGGTACCATTCTTGCGTACATGCCACTTAATATCTCCACATCTTTGTGTAATATGTTTTTCATCGCTACATTATTTAGATTGTTACAATGAAGGATATAATGGATTTAAATAATAAATATGAAATGATTATTATTCTTTATAATTAAAATACCATCTAATTTTTCACCCTTTTACCATTAAGATAATGATATCATTTCTCATGTGTGGGTAGGACCTATGTAACACCTCGAGCTTCCATGATACGCTTCTCATTCAATAATGTAATAGCTTGCATTGTACGCAACTTCGAGTTCTAAAACACGGCGACTAATCAAAGTAGCCGTTATGAATAGTAATAACCACTTTTTAAAATTATAGAAATTTTATATTTCAATATGGACTTCATTTTTGGATTCGGAATATCGAAATAAGCCAATGTTGAATTTTTGGTATTATTCTGAGAACTTCTAATTTTTTATGAATAGTGAAAAATACTTAAAAACAACTTTTTTAATAAAAATAATTTATAGTGATAAATTATACTATTTAGTGGTTTTAATGTATAATTAGAATATATTTATACCATTTTATCCAATGGTGGTCATTAGAATTAATTTAACATTGAAATTGGACATAAACAATTGCCAATCTTTTGATATAATATGTTTCTTAAAACACACTATTTGTTGTGACAGTGGGAATTAATTATAAAATTAATTAATGAAAATTATATGTTTGTAATTTTTTAAAATAGACATAATTTTTGAATTCGGAATATCAATTATAGCTTAGGGTGAAATTTTAGCATTGTTCTGAAAAACTTCAATTTTTGAAGAATAGTGAAACCACTAAGTGGTAGTTAAATAACTAATTTTTCGTTTAAATGAAATATTACCACTTCTGTGATTTGATTTTCAAAAATCCGACATACATTATTGTCATTAAGAAGTAAAATGTTGTTCAATGAGATCAAAATAATTTTTTGGTGAATAGTAACTTTTAAGTTCTTAATCGCGATTAGAGGTAATTAGTGTAGTTTAAGGTAAAAATAATGTTTTAATAATATGAGATGAGCGTGACACTTTTCCTACTCCTATTGGATGAGTCATGGAAGACCAAGACAACCCATGGGTCAACTTGGGGACCACATGGAGCCACTTTGGTTGGAAAATGACATTAATATATATTTATTTAATGTTAAAATTAAATTGACACAAACATGAGTTGTTTTACTAAAACAGTTTTTAAGTGGGGTTAAACAAGTCCAAATTTTGATTATAAATATTCATTAGAAAGATAAAAAGATTTCCTACATCATAGTTTTTTTTTTATAATTTTTAGACATTACATAAATTAAATTAATTATGACATCATGATGATACAGCGATGACCTCATTATTTATCGATTTAAATAAAATGGAAAGATAATGTAAAATCCAAAGCGTAAACTTGTCAAAAACCTATTGGATGAGTAGATTTCAAACCCTTATCATCTTATCCTCGAATTATATAAGTGTGGGACCTCTAAAATCCGAAAATCATTTTATAATAAAGTGACTTTTCATTACATTCCAAGAGTGCCCCTCCTCTCCACTTATAAAAGGCCCCCACCTCTCCCACCTCATTTACACTTTCAAGCCATTTGGCTCGGCCAAACTCTGCCCAAATACTCTCCCAACTTCCCCCTCTTACTCCTAGAAGCCTCAATATGGGAAAAACTCTTCCCAAGGAAGCCTTTGGCTCAAATCAAAAAGAGTTACCCGATTTTGAGGTAATGTCTTCTCTAATGTTGTTTTGTTTTATTTTCTTTCTCCAACCCCCTAAACTATTTTTATTCATTTATTTTGTAACAACACCAGTATCCTAAATATACTATGATTTTGTTATAAGAAGGATTCAAGCTACACTTACACACACCTTCATCTAATGGTTAAAGAACATACGGTTTCTGTGGATGGAGAATTTCTGCCTCACGAAACGATGATTGTTCAACACTCATATAACACCTTCAAAGGTGGCCATTAAGATGTCACTATTTTTATATATGATATATAATATGTTTATGTTTTAATTATGCTTCTGTATTTCTCATTTATGGCATAATTTATGATTTCCATTATGGGTAAAACGCGATAATTTCATTTTAGGAAGTGCGGACTACCGCCCCCTCAAAGTGATTTGAATCGTTAATGCCATATGTGGGATGTATAAAGGATGGAGTAAATGGTATTATACACAATATTATAATGTAATTATATTATACATTTATATAATTATGATTTCGTTCCATTAAATATGAAATTGAAATGAAAGTAGCGTTCATGCGTACGTACGGCTGACCGTCTCCATGAACGGTGCATTTCATTTCTTACCTCTAAATGTTACGTAATATTATAAATGAATGTATATTGTAACGACCCAAAATTTCATTAATGGAAAATCCCTCTTGATCCAGTTAAATGTTTCTTTATGTTTTTATAAGATGTCAACTTCTTTAGTTTTACGTTAAGATTTGTGACCGTTACTTTTTAGCCGTTGAACATTGATCATCTGGGTAGTTTAAATATAAGGCTTTAACGAAACCATTTTTACTCAGACAAAGGAAGCGATGGCCTCATCCAGTAGAATTGCCCCTTACGAAGCCCATTTGTCGGAGCTCGGAAAGGAGGTGGCGTCTTTGGGCTTTGCCCTTGACCAAGCCCAAGCTGAGATTCATCAAGTCAAGCTCGAATGTGATCGTCTACGGGAAAAATGGAAGTTGATAAAGATCACCACTCGAGCGATGTTATCCGAGCAACCCCAAGAGTCTGTCACCATCGCACACCTTACCCTTAGGTCTTATGCGGCTATTTTAAGGGGTTATGTAACAAATAAGTAGCACCATGTTCATGTACATTATTTTTGTATATAATAATGAATATAATTTCTAGTCATTTTTGATGCATTGTAATTAGTTTTTAAAGTACAAATGATGTTTTTAGTTATTATTTAATTAAGAATTATATTTTATTAAATTAAAGGATTTTTGAATTAAATAATATTTTAATAAAATATTATTATTAATATTAAATTAATTTTTATTAAATATAAATGATCTTATAATTTTATGAATGCAATTAAAATTTTTATTAAGGTTTGAAAGCCATTTCTGTCAAAACCGGTGAATTTTTTATAAATGTCGGCTTTTATTTTAAAAGTGCAAATTCACATATTTAGAAAATTATTTAGATAAAATAAATATTATTTTTGGAATCAGGACGTCGAAATTATCCAACGGTGAATTTTTCATAATTTTCTGAGACAGTCCAATTTTTGGGTAAAAATTAAATACCTTTTAAATATATAATGTGATTTATGACATCATAATGACCCAATGGTGATGTAATAAAATACCATAATCCTTAGGTTCGGCCAATATATGTTTTATCATTAAAATAATGAGGTTTTGGGTTTGTTTGACTCACTTTTCAAAGCATTAATGGAGCCCTCAAGACTTATTCAACACTTTGCCTTTTTAAATTAATTTCCATGGGAGTGTGACTCACCTCCACATAAGCAACCCTAATTTTTTAATAAGTTCGGACCTTGGCCTTGTAAAATATTGTTTTCCTCTCTCCTTTTCCAGAAACCATGGGCAAATACCATGGGATGGTTTGTGGTTTGGATTATTTTAATATAAGGGGTCCCAAACCTAAATAATAAAGAATTCTCTCACCTTTCCTATATAAACCCACCCAAGCTCCCACTTCCTCCTCACTCAAAGCCCTTGAAGTTCGTCCAACATCTGCCCTACTCTCTCTAGAATCCTCTCAAGGTGCCCCAAGCTCCCAAGAAGCCTCTCACAAGCCTCTCTCTAGCCTTTGGAAGCACACTTCCAAGTAAGGGTTTTTCTTCCTTTCTCTTTTTTGTCAATTTTCTTTAAGTTGTATTGCCCTTTTAATTTAATTTATGAATGTTGGGGTATGGTTTCGCACCTCTCCCATACTGACCTCTTATTGTTTGAATGATGGGAGACCCCTTTCTCTCTCATTAAATGCCTCCCATGTACACCCGTTACTATGCCGAAATTCCGAAAGGAACCTTTTTCTCCTCTTCTATATTCAAGCAAGACTTTTGTATCATGAATCTAAATTCCTTTTCAATTGTTGGGACATGTATCTATATGACCTTCTTACTGTCCATTACATGTAAATATGATGAGGAACCCCTTTCTCTCTCATCAGCCTTTTTTATGAATTCTTATGTCACGCCGTTACGCTGCCGAAATCACACCGATTTTCTAAGCCATTATCATTGTGTAGTGAATACCATGCCCATTTCTCCATCAAGGGTATTCACCTTTATGAACATTTACTTCTTGATTGTAAAGTTTCATGTATGAATTCCACATTCCTTTATCGTGGAATAAATGATTATGTTTTATGAATCCATGTTTTATGATCCATGTGGCACACTTATGCATGAAATGAAATGTTTAAGAAGGGTGCACCCTGATAGCGCTCCAATGCATTGGGTAAAGTATACTATCATGATACGTCATGTGCAATGAGTGTTGTCTCATGCTAATTCAAGTGCAACGAGGGTTTAGTCGTGCTTCAAGTGCAATGAGGGTTTACTCATGCTCCATGTGCAATGAGCCTTGGCTCATGCTAATTCAATGTTAAGTGTTGTTGCCACATTTCCATGTTATGATTATCATGCTTTATCATGCCTTTATGTTCATGTCTCTCTTATGCTCTATTGATATGCCTATTGCCTAACATGTATTGTACTCCTCATGTTATTCATTATGTACTCCCTTACTGGGCTTTATAGCTCACCCTTTTCTTATGCATGTCCTCAGGTTATCCCATGCAATGCTAGGTACGAAGGAATGTAGTGGTCATGTAAAGGAAGTTTTCAATAAGGATGTTGTATTTCAAGTTTAAAGTTTTTATGTAATAATCCAAAGCCCCAAAGAAACTAAACCTCTCGATCTTCTTTGTTGTATCAAGTGAAGTTTTATGTAATAAAGCATGTTTAAGTTGTAATAAAAAGCAGGGTTGTCATAGTTGGTATCAGAGGATAGGTTTAGTTATTTTTGGGATTAGGAAACCCTAGTAAAGCCTTAGATACAAGACTAAGCATAATAAAAACATCCCTAAGTTTTGGTAAATACTAAGTAAGTGTTTTATCAAACAAATACATCCCTGTCTGGATACGAGCAGGTAGAGGCGGCTCTGGCACAGATGTATCCTAGGGGTAAAACCCGAAAACACCGCTTTGAGCTAGACTCGAACGGGAACTGGTGCACAACAACGGGCCTTGCTGCACTCTTGGTTACGACACTCCCGGGGGATATGTTTTGATAAATTCACAATCTTAGTATGAACCCTTATTAAGGGAAAAATTCCCCTAAGAATATATGTTAGAAGGAAGATCCTGAAAAGTCTGGATTGAATCCTATAGACTCATGAGTTAAAGAGATCAAAGTTTATTTATAAGTCATCAACTTTTGTCTTTGGATTACCCTCTATGTGTTACCCCTAACTTTCCTTTTATTCCAGCCAATGGCCGGTAATAGGAGAACTCGGGCTAACAACCGTTGTGAAGATCAGTGTGATGATTGTACTAATGAGATGCCCAATCCGATGGGAGCGGGAATCGCGAACTTTGTCACGCTTCTCTCTCAGCTAACTCAAGTTTTGAATAGAAACACTGGTCAAGAGGAACGTTCAACCCCCCCTAAGAAAGAACAAGTCGCTATTGAAAGCTTCATGAGACAAAGGCCTCCTACTTTTAGTGGATCATCTGATCCCACGATCGCTGAACAATGGATCAACTCCATTGAGAAGATATTCTCCATCCTCCAATGCTCTGAAAAAGAGAAGGTTCTCCTGGCGGCTTATCGTATGGAGGGTGAAGCAGATCAATGGTGGACATTGATCAAAAATACGAAGCCTGAGGAGGAGATCGAGGCTTTGGAATGGAAGGTATTCCGGAAGATGTTTTTCGATAAATATTTTCCACGCACCCTCCGTCTTAAGATGGAAAGGGACTTCCTTTCCCTCAAGCAGAAAGATGAAGAATCTGTGGGAGCGTACGAGGCAAACTTCACAAGGCTTGCACGATACGCTTCCGGCTTTGTCGTTACCCCCGAATGCAAAGTTGACCGCTTCTTTGGTGGGCTGAAGCCTAGCTTGCGGAAAGCATTAGCGATCCGTGACTTTGACAGCTATGAGGAGATTGTCCGATGTGCCCTTAAGGTTGAAATGGAGATCGGAGAATCACAGGGGTATCATGGGGACAAGAAGCGGAAGGTGGACTTCAATGCTGGTGGTCCGATGGATAAATCCAACGGCGCTAAGAAATTTCAGCACCCCACTTGCCAAAAGTGTGGAAAGAAGCACCCTGGGAATTTCCTTAGGGGGACAAGAAAATGCTTCAAATGTGGAAGAGAAGGGCACCTGGCTGTTAACTGTCAGCAAGAAGGACCCGCGGCTACGACGGAGGGGAGGAACGCTCCGTTCGAACCTCAACGCGTTGTTCAATGCTTCAAATGCAAAGAACCGGGTCATTTTGCGAATCAGTGCCCTAATCCAAGGGTTATCGGAGGCAATCAACAACCTCCAAGACAGCAAGGAAGAGCTTTTGCCATCACTTCTGCCGAAGTGAACCCCGACAACGAAGTGGTGACAGGTACGCTAGTTATTCATTCAAGAATAGCGAACGTACTTTTTGATTCAGGTTCTACGCATTCTTTTATATCTGAAAAGTTTAGTAGAATAATCCCTGCACCACCACAAATCATGGAAGTAAAGATGTCGGTGAGTACGGCAAATGGGGCAATCATTGCATCCCATGAGTATAAGTCCTCCCCTGTTATAATCTGTGGATTGAATTTCCCGGCGAACCTTGTCATACTCCCTTTGGTGGAATTTGATGCAATTCTTGGCATGGATTGCCTTTCCTTATATAGAGCCAACATAAATTGTCGGGAGAGGGAAATCACACTCCATATGGAGAATCGACCCCCGATTCTTTACAAATGTCAGGAGGAAGATGAATCTCCTTTAGCTCCATCATCTCAAGCATGGATATTACTGCCTTATGAGCACGCATATCTGGCTCAGATGATTGAGTCCAAGGAAGAAACCACCCTTGAAGAAATGCCTATTGTGAGGGAATTCGCTGAAGTATTTCCCGAGGAACTTCCTGGTCTTCCTCCAAGAAGAGATGTTGAGTTCTCAATTGAACTTATACCTGGGGCGCTACCAATATCCAAGACTCCATATAGAATGGCTGTGGTTGAGCTTGAAGAACTGAAGAAACAACTACAGGAGAATCTGGATAAAGGGTTTATACGCCCAAGTGCATCACCATGGGGTGCACCAGTCCTCTTCGTCAAGAAGAAGGATGGGTCAATGCGGCTTTGCATCGATTATCGTGAACTTAACAAAATCACGATAAAGAACAAGTATCCTCTCCCAAGAATCGATGACTTGTTTGATCAGCTGCGTGGAGCTCAATACTTCTCCAAGGTCGACTTGCGGTCGGGATATTATCAAGTAAGGGTGAAGAAGGAAGATATCCCCAAGACTGCTTTTCGTACAAGGTACGGGCACTATGAATTCATAGTAATGCCTTTTGGACTCACCAATGCTCCAGCAATATTCATGGACTTGATGAATAGAGTCTTTAGAGATTACCTAGATAAATTTGTGGTAGTCTTTATAGATGATATTCTAATATACTCCAAAACCAAGGAGGACCATGAGGAGAATTTAAGAACTGTACTGGAGACTTTGCGCAAGGAGAAGCTCTATGCCAAGTACAGCAAGTGTGAGTTCTGGTTGAAGGAGGTCTCATTCTTGGGCCATATCATCACAAGCAATGGGATATCTGTGGACCCCTCCAAAACAGATGCAATTGAGGGATGGCCGAGGCCAACATCGGTAACTGATATCCGTAGCTTCTTGGGGTTAGCTGGATATTATCGACGATTTGTGAGAAACTTCTCACGATTGTCCAACCCTCTTACCAAGCTAACTCGAAAGGGAGTAAAGTTTGCTTGGAGTGATGAATGCGAAGAAAGCTTCAAGGAGTTGAAAAGGAGGCTTATCACTGCACCTGTGCTCACTTTACCCACAAGTGGGGAGCTTTTTGTGGTATTCAGTGATGCTTCAAAGAAGGGCTTAGGATGTGTGCTGATGCAGAATGATAAAGTGATATCCTATGCCTCAAGACAGTTGAAAATCCATGAGCGAAACTATCCAACGCATGATCTGGAGTTGGCGGCAGTGATCTTTGCCTTGAAAATCTGGCGGCATTATCTCTATGGAGAGAAATGTGAGATATATACGGACCACAAGAGTCTTAAATATATATTCACACAGAAAGAGCTTAATATGCGCCAGAGAAGATGGATAGAGCTCATAAAGGATTATGACTGTTCAATACATTACCACCCTGGGAAGGCGAACAAGGTGGCGGATGCCCTAAGTAGAAAGGATCCAGCAATTCTATCAATGATGAGAATTGAGAAGGATCCAATCTTCTTAGACTTGATGAAGATGGAAGTGGGAATCATAAAGAAGGGAACATCATCAATCCTTTCACAAATGATTGCTCAACCATCTCTTTTGGAAAGGTTAAAGGATGCTCAAAAGGATGATGCGAGAATCCAAGAAAAAGTGGAAGCTATCAAAAAGGGAAAATCCTCAGAGTTTAATGTTAATGAAGAAGGAATTGTGCGGTTTGGGAAAAGACTATGTGTCCCATCAAGTTCGGAGCTGAAGAAGGAACTTTTGGATGATGCACATAGTTCAAATTTCTCTATTCACCCAGGGAGCACAAAGATGTATCGAGATCTCCAAGAAAACTTTTGGTGGGATAATATGAAGAAGGAGATCGCTGAATATACATCAAAGTGCCTGGTGTGTCAGAAAGTGAAGGCAGAGAGGCAGAAGTCTAAGGGGATGATGCAACCATTGCCCATACCAGAATGGAAATGGGAGAACATCACCATGGACTTCGTCACTGGACTTCCAAGGACATCCAAAAGCAACAATGCAATCTGGGTTATTGTGGATCGTCTTACAAAGACTGCACACTTCATTGCTATTCGAGAGGACTTCTCTTTGGATCAACTGGCACGGATATATATCAGGGAAGTGGTACGGTTGCATGGAGTACCACTATCTATTGTGTCTGACCGAGATCCAAGATTTACCTCTATGTTTTGGAAGAGTCTTCAACATGCTCTGAATACTGAACTGAACTTCAGTACGGCCTATCATCCTCAAACTGATGGCCAATCCGAGCGGACTATCCAAACACTTGAGGATATGTTGAGAGCGTGCTCAATGGACTTTAAAGGAGGATGGGATCAACATCTTCCTCTAGTTGAGTTCTCTTATAATAATAGTTTCCACTCGAGCATCCAAATGGCACCATATGAAGCCCTGTATGGGAAAAGGTGTAGAACACCGGCATGTTGGGATGAGGTCGGTGAACGTAAGCTGCTTGGACCAGAAATGGTCGAAGAAATGGTGGAGAAGGTGAAAACCATTCAGCAGCATATCAAGGCAGCCCAAAGTCGACAGAAGAGTTATGCAGATAATCGTCGACGAGACCTTGAATTTAAAGTCGGAGACATGGTGTTTTTACGCATATCTCCGTGGAAGAAGGTCATGAGGTTTGGAATGAAAGGGAAGTTAAGTCCAAGGTACATCGGCCCCTTCGAGATTCTTGATCGTGTTGGGGCTGTGGCCTATCGACTAGCACTTCCACCTACTATGGCCAAGGTGCATGATGTCTTCCATGTATCCCTATTAAGGAAGTACATACCAGACCCTTCACATGTACTCTCTTCTGAGGTGGTACAATTAGAAGACGATCTTTCTTATGAGGAGCAACCAGTGAAGATCTTAGATCGTAGAGAAAAAGTTCTACGAAATAAGACAATGCCCCTCGTCAAGGTGTTGTGGAGAAACCACAAGTTTGAAGAAGCAACTTGGGAGTCGGAAGATATGATGAAGCTAAGTTACCCACATTTGTTTTAGTGTGGGAAAAGGAAAATTTCGAGGGCGAAATTTCTTAAGGGGGGAATGTTGTAACGACCCAAAATTTCATTAATGGAAAATCCCTCTTGATCCAGTTAAATGTTTCTTTATGTTTTTATAAGATGTCAACTTCTTTAGTTTTACGTTAAGATTTGTGACCGTTACTTTTTAGCCGTTGAACATTGATCATCTGGGTAGTTTAAATATAAGGCTTTAACGAAACCATTTTTACTCAGACAAAGGAAGCGATGACCTCATCCAGTAGAATTGCCCCTTACGAAGCCCATTTGTCGGAGCTCGGAAAGGAGGTGGCGTCTTTGGGCTTTGCCCTTGACCAAGCCCAAGCTGAGATTCATCAAGTCAAGCTCGAATGTGATCGTCTACGGGAAAAATGGAAGTTGATAGAGATCACCACTCGAGCGATGTTATCCGAGCAACCCCAAGAGTCTGTCACCATCGCACACCTTACCCTTAGGTCTTATGCGGCTATTTTAAGGGGTTATGTAACAAATAAGTAGCACCATGTTCATGTACATTATTTTTGTATATAATAATGAATATAATTTCTAGTCATTTTTGATGCATTGTAATTAGTTTTTAAAGTACAAATGATGTTTTTAGTTATTATTTAATTAAGAATTATATTTTATTAAATTAAAGGATTTTTGAATTAAATAATATTTTAATAAAATATTATTATTAATATTAAATTAATTTTTATTAAATATAAATGATCTTATAATTTTATGAATGCAATTAAAATTTTTATTAAGGTTTGAAAGCCATTTCTGTCAAAACCCGTGAATTTTTTATAAATGTCGGTTTTTATTTTAAAAGTGCAAATTCACATATTTAGAAAATTATTTAGATAAAATAAATATTATTTTTGGAATCAGGACGTCGAAATTATCCAACGGTGAATTTTTCATAATTTTCTGAGACAGTCCAATTTTTGGGTAAAAATTAAATACCTTTTAAATATATAATGTGATTTATGACATCATAATGACCCAATGGTGATGTAATAAAATACCATAATCCTTAGGTTAGGCCAATATATGTTTTATCATTAAAATAATGAGGTTTTGGGTTTGTTTGACTCACTTTTCAAAGCATTAATGGAGCCCTCAAGACTTATTCAACACTTTGCCTTTTTAAATTAATTTCCATGGGAGTGTGACTCACCTCCACATAAGCAACCCTAATTTTTTAATAAGTTCGGACCTTGGCCTTGTAAAATATTGTTTTCCTCTCTCCTTTTCCAGAAACCATGGGCAAATACCATGGGATGGTTTGTGGTTTGGATTATTTTAATATAAGGGGTCCCAAACCTAAATAATAAAGAATTCTCTCACCTTTCCTATATAAACCCACCCAAGCTCCCACTTCCTCCTCACTCAAAGCCCTTGAAGTTCGTCCAACATCTGCCCTACTCTCTCTAGAATCCTCTCAAGGTGCCCCAAGCTCCCAAGAAGCCTCTCACAAGCCTCTCTCTAGCCTTTGGAAGCACACTTCCAAGTAAGGGTTTTTCTTCCTTTCTCTTTTTTGTCAATTTTCTTTAAGTTGTATTGCCCTTTTAATTTAATTTATGAATGTTGGGGTATGGTTTCGCACCTCTCCCATACTGACCTCTTATTGTTTGAATGATGGGAGACCCCTTTCTCTCTCATTAAATGCCTCCCATGTACACCCGTTACTATGCCGAAATTCCGAAAGGAACCTTTTTCTCCTCTTCTATATTCAAGCAAGACTTTTGTATCATGAATCTAAATTCCTTTTCAATTGTTGGGACATGTATCTATATGACCTTCTTACTGTCCATTACATGTAAATATGATGAGGAACCCCTTTCTCTCTCATCAGCCTTTTTTATGAATTCTTATGTCACGCCGTTACGCTGCCGAAATCACACCGATTTTCTAAGCCATTATCATTGTGTAGTGAATACCATGCCCATTTCTCCATCAAGGGTATTCACCTTTATGAACATTTAATTCTTGATTGTAAAGTTTCATGTATGAATTCCACATTCCTTTATCGTGGAATAAATGATTATGTTTTATGAATCCATGTTTTATGATCCATGTGGCACACTTATGCATGAAATGAAATGTTTAAGAAGGGTGCGCCCTGATAGCGCTCCAATGCATTGGGTAAAGTATAGTATCATGATACGTCATGTGCAATGAGTGTTGTCTCATGCTAATTCAAGTGCAACGAGGGTTTACTCGTGCTTCAAGTGCAATGAGGGTTTACTCATGCTCCATGTGCAATGAGCCTTGGCTGATGCTAATTCAATGTTAAGTGTTGTTGCCACATTTCCATGTTATGATTATCATGCTTTATCATGCCTTTATTTTCATGTCTCTCTTATGCTCTATTGATATGCCTATTGCCTAACATGTATTGTACTCCTCATGTTATTCATTATGTACTCCCTTACTGGGCTTTATAGCTCACCCTTTTCTTATGCATGTCCTCAGGTTATCCCATGCAATGCTAGGTACGAAGGAATGTAGTGGTCATGTAAAGGAAGTTTTCAATAAGGATGTTGTATTTCAAGTTTAAAGTTTTTATGTAATAATCCTAAGCCCCAAAGAAACTAAACCTCTCGATCTTCTTTGTTGTATCAAGTGAAGTTTTATGTAATAAAGCATGTTTAAGTTGTAATAAAAAGCAGGGTTGTCATATATATACTGGATATATAAGATATATATGACATCTAAATGATGAATATAATTCTGGGGATAATGGATATTCGACCACATAAACAACTTGTAATTATAAGAAGTTTATTGTTGACTCAAGTACCAAAGATCGACAAAACGACCGTTATTAACATAAATAATTACATAATGTTCATATCATTGTAATAAGTGATATAATAAGGATAATGAAATTTAAAATGGTTCTTAATAAGGTATATATTAACTCTAGTTTATTATTCAGGAGGTTAAAGAACGTTTGAGTCAAGTCAGACACGAGGTAAGGGAACTTCTTAACCCAACTTCCATTCTTTGGGTTAATCTCATACTTTCAAATTATGTCATGATATTATTATGTCTTATTTTGTATTCTTTATGTGTACCTATAGTGAATATACATAATATATCTATTTTATTTTAAAAATGATCTTTGTAAGGACTTCGTCTCAATCTCCTTTCATTGAGGCATATTTTGTTTTATACACTAATTTCTTTTATACGGTGTATAAAACACTTTGAATTTTACGTTTATTCAAAAGGAATCTTTTTTATACGAAGCGTTTACTAAACGACAAAAGGGAATGTTTTTGTCATACGTATGCGGCGACAACGACTTCTCCGCCGCCGTGACCACTATTTGAGTTTCGGCTTCCTCTACAAGCCATACCCTTTTTTAAATGAAGAATAAATACCATGTTATACTTTTCTTTTCTTTTGGTATTGAAAATGGTTTTGAAAGCGTTTTTATTATATCAATGTGTTGTATTGATATCTTGTGATTGAAATGTGGAAATGTTATGTTTCCTTTATGCATGTTTTATGTGATACAATTATGTTATGGTTTATGAGATGTTTAAACCTGTTCATATGAGGAATGTATTGGACTTAATAAGTGACGGGTGGAGCCCGCTATAGCTCCTCGATGCATCGGTAGGTCTCATGAGACAACTAGACGTGGAATTGGATGAGGCCCTTTCCCAATTTGATTTATGGTTTTGGCTGAGGCCTTAATAATTTTAGACGTCTTGGCCGAGGCCTTGACAAAATGTTTCAGAATGTCTGGCATTATACATTCCCTCATTATGAAAGTGGTTATTGATATTTCATGTGATTATTCGTCTAGTATAATATCCATGTGAGTATGTAATGGAATTATTTCATTTTACTTTTTCCATATTATGTTGAAGTTCATGTTTAAAAGGCTTTTGTTTTAGTTATACATTGCCTTAAATATTGATGTTTATTTATGAAAGCTTCCGCTATATTTTTATCCTTACTGAGCATCTGAGCTCACCCCTTTCAATGTTATAATATTTTCCAGGATGTGAAGAAGTATTTTATGAATGACCTACAGGGATTTTCAGAAGAGGATATGAGTGTGGTCTATGGAGACCTTGTTATTGTAGTTTTTCACTTTATGATGTAATGTAAAGTTTACGAATGTATCTAGTGTTTCCAAGGCTACTAAACTAATCGGTCTTTCGAGACATGATCTTTTGTGATCATGAAAATGTTACGAAGTAATGCACCAACTCTAGGTAGCTAGGGTCGGGGCGTTACAACCTACCATCTCACAGATGCGATGAGATTCATCTTCAATGTAACCCTTTTTATAAATGATTATAAAAATATATATAATGAATAAATATAAAATATAATACCTAATAATTCTAAAGGAATAATATATAAACATATATTTCATTTATCTTATTCTATTAAGTATGATAAGAAAACAGAAACAGCATTCATGCATATGTACGACTTACTATCTCCATTAACGGTGTCTTTAATTTCAAATATTTATCTAATATATACATGTATATACTAAATATATATGAAATATAAATAATTTTTTATATTTTTGATGTAATTAAATCCTTACCTAAGTAATATCATCAATAATAACAATTCAAAACATGTTCAATAAATAAAACTATTATTACACGAAACATTACATTAACATGAAAAATTTAATAAATAGGTAATATAAAGTCATAAATGAATCATATACAATATCATAAATATCATTATGATTCTTTTATAAAATTTTAATATGTTTTAACCCACTATAGGTGTGTTTTGAACACATATGTTGGGAATCAAAACTATGGAAAGGGTTAATTCCACAATATCATTATTATCAGGATTGTTTATATGTAAGTATATGATAAAAATATATACCTTCAATGTACATGATTTTTTAAAATTCATTCTAAATTATTTTTATATTATTATATATTTGTTAAATGTAATTTTTACCCATGTATGAATATTTATTAAATTGGTTCAAATGTATATTTTTTTGTTTTCCTAACGTGGTTCTTATTGAGTTTTCTGAAGAAAAAAAATATTACAAGATGAATTTTTTTCTACCATATACAGCATAAACTATTTTTTATTCTTTATTAATTCCTTCTATAATAGAATATTTTATTACAATATTACAACATTATTTTAATATAAACATTTTTAAATTTAAATTTCATAACATTTCCTGTAAAGGAAATATTTTCAAAGAAGAAAGGGTAATTTCCCCAAGAATTTTTTATAAAGAGTTCTCTCAAATAAATTTCCATATAAGATAAATATTTCTACTATTAAAGATGTTTTGCTGGAGATGATATTCATTGATTTGATTATTATTTTTTCTATATATGTTTTATGTTTCTGATGGAATGGTATTTTTGAAACACATTTCTTTTTTATGGTTTATCTTATTATATCTTATAATTATTATAACTCTTTTCATAACATGGGTTCTGATGTGATTTGTGATTTATGTTATTGTCGAACACATATTTATTATTTCATTACGGGATTGGTGGGACCTATGTCTTCCTCCAATACATTGGTTATTGGTTTTTATCTCAAGAGATAGACATAAATGACCTTTTCGAACATGATAGTTTTGGGACTGAACCATGACTACCAAGATCAAATGGAGAGTGAACTCATAATAATATGATGTCCATGGGAGTTAAACATGGCTACCATGATGGTATGGATATTGAACCCATACTATTAATATGGCCTTGGAATTAATTCCTTAAAGATTTTGGAAATTATTTTTATATGTTTATGAGTCTTCCAAAAATTTCATGTCTTATTCTAATGTTATGATTTCAATTTTTATGTATTTTATTCAATAATGATTAAGGTATTATAAACATACAATATTTTTTCCATGATTCCTTTTTATGATCATTGATACATAGGGTATGAGCCTATATTTTTATCATGTTTCTATCATATCATTATTCTCAGGATTATGCTTACACGTCTCCCTTATCTACACTTCATGATAATTAGACCTCACCCTTTTTCTAATATTTTCATTTCCCAAGGTTATATAAAATGGTTTTAGTTAAGGGTGATATAAGAAATGATTTTTGTTGAAAACATAGAAGATATTTCTCCAGAATATAATTTTGGGTTACATGTTTCCAAATGAACTAAACTAATATAGTCTTTCATCACGGGTTTGTGTGATGTATTATGTAATCCAAAAAAATATAGTGAGACCCATAAGTACACGTGTTAGAATAAGTCTAAGGATGAGTAAAGTATCCTAGAATTTATGGAAAAGGATAGAGTCAATGGTTTCCTAGAAGCACATCCATGTCGATGTACTATAATTGGCTGCAGCCCTGTAACAGATGTACATAGGGGTAACAGATCCAAAAAAGTGTGAGGAGCCTGACTCGTGCATAACCTCGTACATGACAATGGACCTCGCTATAGACCTTGTTTTACTCTCTTATGGGATACTCATTGGGAGTTCATAAACACTTCATGAACCATTATAAAGGATTTAAAAATAATTTGGATTTGAATAACATAGTATAAAAATAATATTTCATGGATTAAGGATGGTGTCATAATTTGGATATCTTATATGTGGTTTTTCAGGATTATGTGGTTCCTCACTATGATAATTGTTTCTTACTCAATGATTTCTGATTTTTTTCAATGGAAATAACTCTAAGGAAATTTATTAACATTGAATGTTTCAAATGTAAAATAAAATCTAGTTATGAATAATTTTTTCCTCTATGAAATATCATGAATATAATAAGGATGGTGGTGCATGTATTTCTTATACAGTTGAAGATAAAGAAATTGGGAATGAAATGTGATAGGAATGATTTGATCTAACCATTTTCAATACATTAAACCTAAAAATAATTATTATATTGACATTGAAGAACCTCGATACATGATTCATATTTCATATTCTTGGAATGAATAAGATGATGAATCTGGAGTAATGGATTAAGAAAAAATTTGGGTTTTTAACTATATATGTTCTGGGGATTCAATGATGGTGTAATATGAATCATGAAATATATAATAATTTTCAGAATAAGTTTTCATTAAGGATTGAAAATGGTTTGTTGAATAAAGACTAAGACATAGAAAATTTATTTAACCTATTTTTTTATTTTGATTAAGGGAATGAGAAAAACTAATACATTACTTTTGATAAGATAATGATGTTTAGATAACGATTTGGGGAGGTGTTTAATTTTATTACACTAATTACCATTGAAATATAGAAGGATTTTTTGAAAAGTATGTTGTTCTATAACAGATGCATTTTACAATTTTTTGACTTAATGGATATATATAGAAAACATTGTAATAAAAAAACATTCATGTTTTCAAAAAGTATGATTGTAAATATTGGTTGTTACCATGTTTCAAGATAACATATGAAGATGATATTCATATGTTTTGATGGTTTCAACCAAGATCTACCCTATTATATATACGAGATAAATGTTAAGAATATTTAGTGAAATTATATCTAATGTTTTTGACCTTCATCATTCAAAAAGATTATATGTATATCCATTTAATAAAATTTTAAGTTAAACTACAAATGATGTTTGTGAGATTAATGTGTTATCTCACTAATGGTGGACTTAAGAATATTTTATATCATGTTTTAATGATTTTTTTATAATGATAGATCAAATTTCCTATCATTATATTTATAGATCTAATGGTCTTCTATTGCTTCAGGAATGAAAAATTAAACATCATTTCTTGAAATAAGAGATAAATGGTAAATTGATCAAGGCATGATAATGGGTGAAATTTTGATGAAATCAATTAATTATGTCTTCTAATGAAAATTTATCAACATAATAAAAAATATCTTAATGTAAAAAGGTTTTCTAATTATCATTATTATTGATGATATCAATGAATTCTTTCTCGTTTCTTTTGTTTATAGTTTTTCATTATTAACTTTCTATGGATCTCCAGCATTCTTGTGAGTAATGATATTTAACAATATCATTGATTTTTAAATCCTTTCCCAATTTCCCAAAAATTCACGTATGTTCTTCAATATAAAAACAAAGTTATTAGTTAATCTGAGTAACTGTTATGTTTTCAACATTATCATTCTAAAATGAAGTTTTGTTTTATTTTGCAATTTGGTATTATATAAAAAAAACTTCCAATTACTAATCCATTTATAATCTAGAAAAAGTTTATTGGAAAAATAATTTTATGGGGGGTAGAATGTAACACCCCAAAATATTGTGATTTTTTTAATTAATTTAATAATTTTGATATTTTTACATTACACAACACTGGATATAGATTTTTGTTACTATATAAAAACACTATGTTTGGATTAGGTTTGACAAAGCACCATTTCAATCATTCACTACAAGCAACACCGACTAGTCTTTGATTACACACAACAATGAGTTTCTATAATTCAATACATTTCTATTATAATTATTTAAGTTATATATTTATAATACAACCCTCAAACATAGTAATATGAATAGTTATTAATTATTTTAAATGTCACTTATTTTTTCACAAAAATAGAAAATATTTGAAATTTAATTTATACTTTTCTGTAAAATAAAAATATGGTTAGCAATACTGTTTCTTAATGTAATAATTTTTTAGATCCTTTTATGAAAAATAATAAAATTAATTGAATACTCTCCTAGATATATAATTTGATAAAATAAACATCTTTTTTGAATTTTTAAATTCTAAATTAACTTTGGGGGAATTTTTAGTATTTTTTTTTTGAGAAGTTTCATTTCTAATAAATAATGAATAATACTACATTATTGATAAAAAATGTATTTTCATTTATATAATTAATATAATTTAAATTTATTTTTTAAGACGACATATAAAAATTATACATATTTCTATCGAATTTATTTCGTTTTAATCATTTTCATATTGAAATTACCCATAAAAATTTATTGAACTTTTGAACGTTCTTTTTACCAACCTTCTCACCACTTCTGTAGGAATAGCGTTAATCAAAATTTTTTCCCTTTTAAGAATTGAATTAGGAAAAACAGAAATAAATATTTTGAATTAGAATTTTCTTTAGAGTATTATAGAATCAAATTTAAAATTTGAAATTATGAATATAAACTTTAGTAAAAAAATATTTCCCATGGTTAAGGGTAAATATAGAAATTAAAGTTAAACTAATATTATAATATTATAACATTACCCTAACATTTTACCTAAATTCATTGGTAATGTGGGATTAAATTATAATAACCTTTTCCAAAAATATATCATTTTTCCAAATGGGTACGAATATGACATATTTAATATTTTATTTTATGATATGTTAAAAATGGTGTACTCGTATTTTAATAAATATTACATTTTTAATTAAGTGTAATACATTAGATAAATTTGACTATAAATATTAATTTTAGAGATTAAATATTTTTATAAATCATGATAATGTGTTTATAAATTTTAGTGATAAAATAGTTATTTTAAATGGTCACATAATGATGATGTAGAAACAGTTTAATTATTATCAGTATCAGATAAATGATATTAAAAAGGTTAAAATGAAAATAATTTTGATTATTTTAGGTCATAAATGAATATTATAAGTGACTATGAAATTTTAAGAGTGTCTTAAATAGTTTTTATTGGAATTATTTTATTTTTATATTTTATTTTTATGATAATGTTGTAATATTTTCAAATTTGATATTATTGATATTTTATAAAAATATTAATTGATTAAATTAATTAAAATTCATAAAAATAAATAAAAAATAAAAAGAAATTATAATAATGTTGAAAAATTTATTAGTTTCCTATTGATGTATATTTTACTCTATATAAGTAATAATTTATATCCAGTTAATTTTTAAAATATTGGTACCATAATAAAAATTACAATTCCTTAATTAAGGGTAAATCAAAATCATATAGTTTAAAATAAAGCCAAAACATGTCTAAAAATTATTGTATGAAATATATTATACCATTATCACCATAATAATGAATTATAATTTGTTAATGCACACTATTCCATGAAAATTAATTTTATATTATTTAATGTTATGTATAATTACAAAACAGCACGCTCTTGTATTTAATATCACTTATATGTAAACATAAGGTAAAATCAAGAAATGAACAAATATTAATATCTATTTTGATCATAATTAAATTTAAATTCATTAAATAATTTTTTTTTTAAATTTTATAATTTATATAATTACCTTAAAATTTTATTCAAAAGAAAAAACAATATTTATTTATTTAAAAGAAAATAATCATGGATTTTAATAATATTAATTTTTCTATTTTAGGATTAATTTAAGTTTAAAATAATTTTATTGATATATAAGGTATATTAAATATGATTAAAATCATTTTTTTTCAAATTACCAATTTTTTCATAATGCATTTAATGTCAAATTAAATGATTAGTATCAAATTTGACAATAATGATAATTTATTGAATTAATATATTATTAAATTATTTAAAAATCATGAAAATGTAAAATAATAAAAAAATGGGATATGATATAGTCTAAAATTTATTCCCCAATTCATTTATATCACAATTTGATGTTTTTGTCTCTTGAATAGCCCTAACATATGTTATTATTTTGAGGCTTTCCAAAAGTGCCACTCAACTCAATTATAAAAGGTAACCTCCTCCCTCAGTTACTCACAACCCATTAAGCTTAATATCTCACCAAACCCATATAAATATCCCTTCTAAAATTCCATTAGAACATTCCATATCTTCTATTTTTCATTAAAGTCCAACTCTTGTGTCCCTAAGAGGATATCTAGAGGGAGATTATTGAATAAGTGTTAATATTCATAATGAGCCTTTCAAAATTATTTCTTATTCTACATATTATTCATGATTTGATTACATTATAACATAATTACTCTAGAATCACCTAAATTCCATTATTTTATTCTAATTATGGAATAGAAATATTGATCCTTTTATTCATTTTACGAACAATTAAAATATCATGTGTGTCTACGTACGACATACCATCTCCACACCTTAGTGTAATATATTTTTTATCACTACAATATTTTGATGGGTATAATTTGGGATATAATGGATATAAATAAAAAATATTATATTATATTGATTCTTTATATTTAATATAATACATACTTCCTCACCCTTTCTACATTAAGATAATGATGTCATCATTTGTGCATACGTACGCCCTACTATCTCCACGACGTGATGAAATCTATCTTCTGCGTTACCTATTTCAAGAAAGCCTATAAATATATATATATATGGAATAAACGTGAAATAAATGATATAATAATTAAAATGCAATATTTTATATTTACATATATTTCATTTAACTTCTTCTATTCATGACGATAAGAAAACAGAAACAACATTTATTCTTACGTACAACTTACCATCTCCATGATTGATGTATTCCATTTCATATATCTATATTACATATGAATATATATATATATATATATTAAATATATATGATATATAAATCAATTTTTAAATGATGGAAGTAAGTAAATCATGATATAATTAGTAGGATCAAGAATAAAAATTCAAAACACATATGATAAACGAAGTAGTTATTACATGAAACATTGCATTAACATGTAATTATTAATAAATTTATAATATTAATTCATAAATGATATCATAAATGATATCATAAATAGTATTATGATTCTATAATATTTTAATAATTTATATTTAACCACTATACAAGAGTTTCAAATAGGTATGGAGGGAATAATATTTAATGTAGGGGTTAATCCCACAATCACGTTATTTTCAGAACTGTTATAGGGAATTATATATTGAAAAATATTAATCATCCATGACTATGTTTTCTAAAAATTTGTTAAAAAATTATTTTTTTAATTCGTATAAAATGGATTAAATGCATTTTTACCGATGTAAGAATTAATATTAAATTGCTTGAAAGGGATCTTTTTTCATTTTCCAAATGAGGAACATTTTGACTATTCTGAAAAAAGTACTAGAAGAACATCTATTTTAACTCATATGTTATGAATGAATTTTAATGTTTTCATGGTGAATTATTTTCTCGAATCTTCTATTATAATCATTCATGTTTATTTTCAGATAATTTGTTTTCTTTTAATATTCCATGTCTTTTGATGTAAAAAAATGTTTTCCTGGTGGAATGGTTATTTTCATAAAAAATAAATTCAATAGTTATCTCAAAATTATTTTCATCCTATAATAAATATAATATTACTATGTTATAGTGGGTATATAATTCAATTATTCCGTTCTTATTGTTTCTATAAATGTTTTATGTTAATGACAGAATTATATTTGTAAAATTCATTACTTATCTATGGGTTATGTTATGATTGAATGATGTGTATGAAACCCATTTTAGTCTATGTGTTTTGATATGATAGATGATTTATTTTCATGGGGAACAAATATGTATGATTTAATTATGAAATGGGTGGGGCATATATATTCCTGAAATGTGTTAGGTAAAGATTTATGTCTCATGAGATTGACATAAAGGACTTTCTCTAAGAAGATGGTTATGGTGGTGAAACATGATTAAGAAGATGGTATGGAGAGTGAACTCATACTAATAATATGGATATTTGAGTGACCAATGTCTACCAAGATAGTATAGGGAGTGAAACCATAATACTAATATGGCCATGGAAGCGATGCCTTGACAACTATGGAAATCATATTTTTATGCATATGTGTTTTACCCAAATTCCTTTTCTTTTTTATATTATGATTATATGGATTATGTTCATTGTTACATTATGATACATGTCTTGGGAATTTACAATATTTATTCAATGATTCCTAATTATGGCCATTGATACAAAGGGTATGATCTTTTATTTCCATGATCAGTTTTTTCAAACCCTTATTCTCATGATTATGTTTTCATGTCTCCCTTATTTACGCTTATTGAGAAACTCCTCTCACCTAAAATCTTTTTTATTATTTAGCCCAAGTTAATAATAAATGTTTTTTATTGGTACTCAATGGTATGGTCTTTTTGTGAAACATTAGAGTTCTTTCCACAGACTAGATTTGTTTATTTCTTGTTTCTAAATGAACTAAACTTATATGGTGAGAGGGTATGTGTATGTTCCATATATTACTTACTTGAAAAAAGAATTTTTAATATATATATATGAGAAGCATGGTTCATCATAAATTATCTCCTATATCTAGTGTTATAAAACAATAATTAAATTTCTAGATTTTTTAACAATAAAAACAAGCCAATTTCATTCATTAAAAACATAAAACATCAAAATAAATAATTGGATCACTAACATGACCAAAGAAATTTTAGTTTTAGATTTATGATGAAATATGAAAAATACTTATATAATAATAATCTTATATTTAAGTGAGTATTTTTTCCAATATACCATGATTTTATAATTCCATGTTATAACTTTATCATGTCTCACATGAGACCCTTATAGATGTATATTATATTGCATCACTCTTCTAAACCTATTATAAAAGAGACATTAGATTACTGAGACATAACTCTCAGTTAGGGTAAAAATAGGTAATTAAAAAGGAAAAAAATTAAAAAAAACAAGATATATTTAAGGTTTTGTGAACATATTTAACATGTATAAAAATATTATAATAATGATTATAGATATCAAAACCTGGAATATAAAAATTTTGAAATGGAATAAATCATTAAACAATGATGAGATAATTATAAGTCAAAAATAATGAGCCATGTGTTAATAATATTTGATCATAGGAAATATTACAAAATGATATAAGAATAAAAAAATATGTTGGGAAATTGGAATATCATTTTCAAATACCTCTTAAAATCACTATAAAAAATGAAATAACTTACTAGTTAAATTACAATAATTGATTAGGTTAATATTACAACCGAGTAACTCAATCTCATTACTCAATGAATTTTAGGGAACTAGAAAATCCACCCATACATGTTTTATAATGAAACAAACTATCCTTGTATTATAATAGATCCTACAATATATCATCTATTAATATTTCCATGTACTATATAATGAGAAAAATAATTATAATAATACACTTTTCAACATAATAATAACTATTATTTTTTCATATATCGATTAAACTATAAAAAATAAATTGGTTTCAGGAAATTCTATTTTAAAAAATTATTAATTCTTACAGATAAACAATAATTGTTTTATAATTAAAAAATATCCCCAATGGATCATAATTGACATTAAGGGATGATTCTATTATTGAATTGAAATACCCTTAAATTACCACTAAAAAATCTTGCTAAAAATTCACATTCTTATTAGATAATTATTGTTAGAAACGAAAAAATATATAACGTTAGGAAAAGAAGTATTGATTATTTTCTTGGAAATGTTGAAAGGATTATTCAACTGAAAAATATTCATGATAATTAAAAACAGTTTAGGTAATATGTGTTAAAACAATTTCCTTTTACACTCTGCTAATGAAGGTCAAAATGTGTCATATGAAATGTGTTTAAAATATTTACATAACAAAATATAAACCTAGTGAAAGATAATTGGAAATAATCTTATGATGTCTTTGATTTTTAAATAATAAAATTTTTGGAATCATTTTATAAAACCAGGATTTCAAAGAGAATGAATCAAGATCTAAAATAAAATACAAGATTAGTGTCATTTAGAAAAAACATTCTTGATGTCTAGTTAAACAATATTAATGTAAAAGGAATATAAAATTATAAAACACATTAATAATTAGAGGATAATAAGATAATTGTTTTTATGAAAATGATACCATATGGTCCCCCTAAAAGTAATATTAAACATAGATAATATGAAAAATAAAATGAGATTGTTCCATAAAAATCATTACCATTTTGGTAACATTTGAATATTAATCCAATGAAATAAAAGACATCAAATAAAAAATTAAATACCTTGAATATTATTAGATAAATGATAAAAATTATAAACATTAAGTATATATACCTCATGAAATAAGATAGTTTCATAATATAAAGATATGTCTCAAATAAGTGAACTTTGATACGAATATCCCATAAAAAGATCATATAATTTAATTAATAATTAATAAATACAGATATTATGTGTAACAAATTTAAATACATAATAAACTAGTGTAAATATAAAATAATCAAAACAATTAAATATATCACAAAATATTAATATAATATAATCATTAATGAAGTTATCTTACCCAATAAAAATAAATTGAATTTAGAAACCCCTTACCTCATGCCTAGATTTTCTATGTGTGTCCCTTAACACCAGTATAATAAAATTATATTAATTGATTTAAAATTTAGAAAACATTTATAGTATTATTAAATTATCATTAAATATTTTATTTAAATTATTTTAAAATCATATTTTATTACATAATTGGTTAAGTCCATGTGAGGTATTTTGAAGATGTTCGATTCATAATATCAAAATGACTTTGGTATACTGAAAATGGTCATAGATTTCATTATTCTATTATTTATAGAATAATGACCATGAAATAATAATAAATATTATATATTAGTTATTCTTTTATAACATAATATGTATGGTTGTTATGTAATAGTAATTATGTTACAACATTGATATGGTTGTATATACATATATACAGAAGTAACATTTCCATTTTTCTAATAACATGATTGTATGTATGTATGTATCATTTTATAATTATATATTTATGATTATATCATAAATATAATATTATATCATTAAATTATCTAAAATATACCGTCAATGTTATGTGGTGATCAAAACATAGTCACACCTCTTCATAGAGGTGGTCATCAACAATAACGCACAAATAATGTTTTAATTTCACAGTGGACATGACAGTAATAAAAAAAATAATTTATAATATATATATAAAGATAAATATGTCATGAATATCATATATAAATATTTAATCCATCATAAAAAACATTTAAAATATGTGGCAATGGAATAAATATTATGTTAGTTCGTGAGGTGGTAGTCCTACTTATATATGAACGATGGTTTTGTTTCCCATTAATTGAAGAAGGAGATTTATTATTGTTAACAAAAAGGGCACTAAAATATAAATATATCTTATATACAAAATTAATTATATCAAAATGGTAGTATGAGTCTTTAAGTATATATTAGAATAAATAAAACTAAAACATTAAGTTAAATTCTATATACCTTTTTTAAGATAACTCCATCTAATTTACAGATTAAGCCCTATACAGTAGTCATTATGACTATAATAATATGTATATGAAGTGGGTACAAATTTTATTAAGGTATTTGTGTGTGTATTATCCATATAAAATGTCTCTTTATGTGTGGAGTATAGAACATATGGGGTTTCCTATTATAGGTGAATGAGAGGACACACTAGGTATTTTTGAAAATACTAAAATATATAAATGTAAAATATAAAGAATTACTCCTATATATTCCATTTATAATGATTATGTGATATAGTGTCTAATATTTTCCAACCAATTGGATTTAGACATTTATTGAGATTAATTTAACCCTCATCATATTATTTTAACCCTCTGAAAAACATGTATTATCTTTAACCTTGTTAACCATTTTTTACTATTTTTACAATTCATTATGACAAAAAAAAATTTTGTCCTTCTTAAATAATATTAATTTATACATAAAAAGTTACTTTTTCTCAGTAATAATGGTTTTACGATTTAAAAATAGCTTTTTATAAAACCTGCATCATAAAAATGGTGAATAGAATATTCTTTTGAAAAGAGGGAAATATAAATTTAAAGGTCATCTAGATTAACAAGTAATTATGTTTCCAATAATGTGATATTTATTGGGTTAAAATAATATATAGATATAATATGACATTAATTTCTAAATAATTATTGATTTTAAGATTGATCATGGATAAAAATAATTAGAATTATCATGAGAAATATAATGACCAGAAAACCATAATACAATAAGGGGTGAAAAATACCATCAATTCCTTATTGATGAATTCAATATGGTATATTTATTATCTAAATATCCTTTTTCTAGACATCAATAATTCCTTTACCATTTAGTATATCAATATAAGGAATTTGAATTACTCTATAAGTATATTTTCTTATTTTTAATCAATTTCTATTAATATCTCATATTTTTCTCAAAATGATGAGTATTCATGATGAATTATTAATATATGAAGAACTAATATAAACATGTAATGAGTATCATAATCCAATAAAGGATAAAAATATATTCTGACTAAAATTATACATTAAAAACCTAAAATGGTTTTCACAAGGTAAGATAATATCCAAAATATTGAATCCTTCATTTGAATAAATAAGACATTTAACTCCAATATTTTCACAATAACACCAATTGTTCAACATAGATAATTCCTTCAATAAATCACCATTTATCCCAAATTAACTCAATAACTGAAATATTAAATTCTATATTTACAAAAAATGTAATATAAAACCATTCATCTAACCATCCAAAAAATTTCTCAGTATTTTTCCCAAATAATCATTCATGTTATACCTTTGAGTTACATATAATACAACATATTAAAATATCTCCCAAATTATCATTAATATTCTTAAAATATCATCACATAATACCTAAAAGGTTGTGTTTATCCCTTTTACCTTATAATCAACCTTAAGCTTTCAAACTAATGATTATATCCATAAATATTAATTTTACCACACATGAAAACATTATATTATTAAAATTTATCTAATCCCATCTCTGGTACACACTATAACACCCGAGATTCACACTATCAAATTCAATGCTAAAAATATAATATTTATATTTCATGATTTGATATTGATAAAAATGATCTAGTTTTAACCATCCGAAACATTAACCATAAAAAGAAAGTATTTATCACTGACATACCAAAAGAGTTTTTAGGTTTATAGTTTTATAGAATTATGAAAAACTCTTACAAAACTATACTCTTGTCTTTATCTGGGATGTTTGTCACCATTCAAATATTTTATTATTCTACATTATGAATTTATAATCTCTCATATGATAAAATTCTATATATATCATAGAAAAAATTATATTCATAACCTAAGGGAAAGATACATAGGATGGTTGTGCTCAAACTATGTGTTAGGGTAAATATATATAATTACAAATAAACAACATTAATGGGAAAAAAGATGGTGATAATAGTATATGAACATATTTTATGGGCTTAATTATACCACAAGAGACTTCATACCCATAAAAACCTATATTATATTCCTTTTTTACATTGAATAAAGCATTATCCAAAGTTGACATGCTTATGATTCAATAATATTTATCCATGTGATTATAATACTTAACCAGAGGAAACATTAGAATATGATGAAACGGTAATGAAAAAGTATTGGAAACATGAATCATAATTTTCATATCACTTTTACAATCACTCATACAAATGAAATATCCTACCTAGAAAATAAAAATAATCTCTTATGAGAAACCTAAAACTGATTAACTTCATCCCATTACCAAATTCAATAAAGTGATATAATGTACCCACCCATACATGGTTTATAATGGAACCACCCATTATTGGTTTACAATAAAACAACCCATAAATTTTACATATACATTTTCATGTATCATCGTATGCGGAAAATTTTATATGATTTCAAAATTTCAGATAAAAATAACCATTGTTCATTTATAGCTTACTTTACCTATGGAAATGAAATGTGGTCCATGAAAATGTATTTGAAATGATCATGATAAATCACCATAAAGTATATGGATTTTATCATGAAAATATATTACTAGTGGAACATATGTAACATAAATGTTTTATGTTACTAATGAATAGATATACCATTAAAATATCATTAAAAACATTCTAGTGGAAAATACTCTTTTCATATTGAAATCACTTTTAATGAAAATTCAGGAATATTAGAAAAATTATTTTAATTTAAAAAAAATATTAAAAGGAATATTAAATGGAAAAATAATCATGATTTAAGAAAAAGAGGTTAATTTATATATGTTAAATAAACACATTCGATTTATACTTTGAGAAATAAAGTCAAAATCTGTAGTATGATATTATTTTAAAATATTTTTTTTTGAAAAAAAAAATTAGGTAAATTATAAGATAACAAAATATGAATTTAATTATTTATTTAAATGTAAATAATAATAATTTTGCAAACATTTTATAAATCATTTATATGGAATAGAATGATTCTTTGGATAAAAGAAGATACATGAGCTGTATCACTTTTAAAAAAATATTCTGGATGTTTTGATAATCTATAATGGGGAAATGGGATTTAAATATGTAAAAAAATCATAACTAGAGGAGTGAAAAATATATTTGGTTCAAGAAAATTATATCATATAATCCCTCCAATATTTTTATTAATCATAGAAAATCCAAATAATAAAATGATATTATAACATAGAAATACGTATCATTTTGGTTACTTTTAAATCATAAGACTGTGAAATAAATGACATAAAATGAAACATTAAATACCATTAATATAATTATATACAAGATATAACATATTTTGGGGAATTATAAACACCCCATAAAATAATCTAAGTGTATAACATAAATATATATCCTAAAGAAGTAAAATGTGAGATTAATAATCTCATACAAATATCATATCATTGAATTAAAACATTATCAACGGGGAGATTAAACCTACAAAATTAAAATCCACAAAAAGTGTAAATAAAACATAATTAAAAAAAATTTAATTTCATGCATAATTATGGAATAATATAATCAACTAAGATGTGATATAACCCAAAGAAAGAAAATTGATTTAAGTAACCTTTTACATCACACAAATAAATGTTATATATGTCCTTTAAATAATATATAAGGAAATTATATTAAATATTTTATTATCAAATAAAATTTTTTAGGTTTATTGTATTATAATTAATCAATTTATTTCATTAATTTGAAATATATATATTTAATTACATAATTTGTTTAGTCCACATCAGTTATTTTGATGACATTTTATTCAAAATTTCAAAATGACTTGTGTTTGATTACCATGGTCAATAATTGTCATTGATACATCAAAAAAAATAATAGTGATGAAAAATTATAATTTTATATAGTAATGAATCTTATAGAACCATCTAAGTTATTTTTTTATGAAAAATGACTCACGTTACAACATAGATATGGTTGTATGTACATATATATAAGTAAAGTTTCCATTTTCAATGAACATGACATAAATAATGAAAGTATAATTTTATCATTAAATAATTATAATTATAGTATAAATTAAAACTATATTTTAAGGACACTTATATATACCATCTATTTGATTTTATGATAAAAAATATAATCACATCTATTCATGGAGGTGGTAATACGAAATTATGCACGAATGATGTTATTATTTTATTGACTTGGGTTTTTTCCTATTTAGAATTAGAATATTCCAATAATGAAATCTAGAGCTAAGCGCTAAGATGGAAAGAAATTCTGAGGCCCAGTGATAATGGAATAATTTTTATAAAAATATTATGTTTTTTATCCAATAAATGTGGTGGAAACAATTTACATCACAAAAGGTAGCTCACATCAAAATAAATGAGTCCAAATTTGAGTATGGAGTGTGCCATTTTACTGTGGAGGTTTATAACCTTTCTGGGCTCATGACTTCTCTCGAAAACATTATTGACAGAGTTTTCATAAATAAATTAAATTTATATATCTTGTATGCTAGATCAAATTACACATGAATGATTCCTTGTATAGTATTTATGAGACTATAGTTGACGATGAAATGTCATATATACCCTAGGTGAGACAAAATCTAAATTGGTGTTGAGTTTTTGGTCATAGGTGAGTCATGATAATGGCTGCTAATTAGTGAAGGGTTTGTTGAAATAAATTAATCATCTTCATGATCCCTTTCCCCTATTTTTATACATGGAACCATCCACCTTATCCCCTTATTCATTGACAAACAAAGGAATGGAGGGTTGTCAAAATCCATTTTCTACATTGATCATCAGTAGATCGGGAATAAATGCATCAAATGCATCGTTTTATACCTGAAGCTTCGGTATTTCACCCTCGAGGTAGGGGGTTTTAGTTTTTATCCCCTTTACACTAATTTTTGTTTCATTTTTGGTTTGAATCTTCAATGTATATTTTAGAGGAGGCTGGGGTTGTTTATATTAGGTCTCAAGGTTTTTGAAACAGGTATCAATTTTTTTTTTGACAACCAAAGTGTTTATGGTGGTATATGGAAGCTCAGGTGCACAAGTCTGAAGAGGGTCGCTCTGGTGGAAGTTGGTTGTACATGGTAGACTGACAGGACTGGGGTGGTCTGGTAGGTATGAGAGGTGGCATTAATGTTAGTCAATTAGGGCTAGTTGATGGGGTGATGTGCTTTCAAGACTAGGTTATGGGCTAGTTGATTCCAGATGGAGTAGCCAGTCTTTGAATGTCTAGGTGGATGTCCAAGGTTTTTTATTAAAAAATCACGTATCTTGCAAACTAGTGGTCTGTTTTGTGTTCCATCTAATAAAAAGCGACCCTTGAATCGAGGCTAACCTTTTTACGCTTCTTTGAAGACCTTTTTTGAGGACTTGAGACTGTGTAGCATAAAATTTCCATTAATAATAATAATAATAATAATATAGTTACTATTATTTGGAGCTTCTTAGTTCATACGTATCTCTTATGTCCAATATCTATATGACATTACGTCGATAGCATTGAGACCCTAGAACTAATATTGACATTTCAAAACATATTTTGGGTTTTTAAACTGATATTAGGGTGTGTTCTCCACGAGTCGTGGACATCACATTTATGATGAAAAGTTATTTTTTCCCATGTGTCTATTTTGGATGAATACATAGTCGATCTCATGTAATTTTACAAGGATATTGAAATGGTGCAATCTATTTTATGTGTTTCAGGATCGACGCCAGGTCCCAAAAATGACCCATTTAGGCTTGTTCCAAGAAATTCCCCCTTTTCTCCAACTATCTATTTTTGGTCAAGTAATTATCCTATCTTACATGTTTTTATGTGTAGAATGTGGTGGGGTCAATATTTTGATCCTAATATGAGAAATGTGTAGGAAACATCTTAAGGCTCACTTGGGTCAGTGATTCCATGACCGGAATTGTTGAGTGGTTCCCCTTGGTCCTTACCTTATGATGGTTTTGTTAAAACCATGACCGTTCAATGCAAGAAATGGATTTTGGGTTGTGTTTGTTTTCGGTTCTCATTGGATGTTTATGAATTTTTCCAAGATATGTATAAAATAGTTAAAGAGGGAAATAGTATTGAAGGTGGCCTCAATTCTTAGGTTTTGCCAAATTTTTTAGTCTAAAAACTGGAATTTAGAGAAAATTGTGTTCGGAAAAGGGAGTTGTGTGAAAGATTGAATGGTTTTTAGAAACATATGTGTAATGACTAATTATGGATTAGTTCATCATGATTTGGAAAAGGAATGATGTGTATGTAATACTTAAATATGTGCGAAAGATGAGATTGTGCATAAAAATCGTACAATGCGACGTCCAAAGGGATATGGTAAGCTCTAGATTAATCTTGTGTGCACTGAAAAAGACGCATTGGAAAATTGCATGCTAGGTCATTAAGTCCTATATATAAGTGGCTCCCCATGTAATACTTGAGAATTTTCAAATGAATATTTGGTTGCTCTGCCACGTGATGGATATGTGCATGAAAGAATTTCATAGAGATAATCTTTTGCATAAAGTGTTCCTTTAGTCTGAAAATACTATATGAACCCTTCAGTGTAGTTTCATGGAAGATAAGTCTTGAGAAGATGGTAGGGGTTACATGAAATTCACTATGATGGACAAATCCAAAATCATTCATGCATGTTATGGTATTATGTGGAAGTGTAGTGTTATTCATTGGATAGGCTATGGAATATCTGGTTTGTCTGATTAGTGCTTTCAAGCGCATCAATTCATGACATCGATACAAGAAGTTTCTAATGATGGTCAAAGACAAATACATCAATTCAAATCTTTTGAAGAGACCCTCAAGTCAATAAACTGAGTAATAATTCCCCCTAGGTAGTTAGTAAGGTGGATTCGATGAATGTGTTCTGAGTAATGAAGTGGGCTATCCTTGAATCATTGTAAAGTTTCTTTTCATTGCATAGAGTGACTTTCTCTGAACTCTTGTAATCCAAAACTACTGAATATAAATAGATTTTGGTATAACAGAATCACAATCAATGTATGATCCTTGGAAATATCCCTTGATAGTGAAAGAAGTAAAAGTGGTGTGTGATCTCTTCATATGTGATTGATTAATTACGTTTCATATCATTCATACAGATTAATCACATTCCTACAAACATGGGAACAAGATCCTTTACATTAAAAGAAAAATTTAATTCCCGGATTCACGCCTCCCCTCTCAGAGCCTCTCGGGGTCCTACATGTTTTTTATTACATCCTCAGTATAGGATTGGGATCTCCTCGATATGATGATCTCAGATAAAGTTATTACATCCCTCTGGTGAGGTCGGGGTGAGATCCTCTATCATATAATTTCCCTATATAGGGTTCTTGGTATCACTGTGAATAACACAATAGGGTAGGTGATCCCCTATCTAGTATAACATACATATAGGGATTTGTGGAATCATTTTTATAAGGCCCCAGCCCTAAACATTACATAATCTTGAAATTATGTAAATAATTCACATTAGAGATCTATTATGGTATTGAGATTTAGTGAACTTGGTCATAAGATATACAAACAAACATCAATATATCAATTTTTTAATAAAATATAAACTATTAGATGAAAATATACCTATTTAGATCAATGTTATAAATAGAAAGTCTTTTCCTTGATCCCATCATTGTCCCTATTCCACCTTAAGTCCTAAAAACATATCAAAAACGTGTGAAGAGCATAAAAATCTTGGTAAGGGAAACACAAAGAAAAAAACTATTAGTTTTCAAAACATCATGTAAACCATGAATACTTTTTCATAAATCAATACATTTTACCACAAAGAAGTAGAAAAAACACTTTAGTGAATATAATCTCATTGCTTACCCATATTTTGTGACGAAACTATTACCATAAATTCCATAGAAATAAACATATAGAATATAAAAGTTTAACATTCTATATAATCATAAGTAAATTGAATAACCATATGTTCGACTTCTACAAATCATTCTTACAAATGGAATATCCATACGGACGAATTTCCATACCCAATTCATTGAAGGTTATAACATAACCACCCTTACTTGGGTTATCACATAACCACCCGTCATTTGGTTTATCAGTTAACCACCCGTCAAATGTCCAAGTACCATTATATAATCATCACACATAATAGATTAAAAATATCAACAATTCAATCACAAAATTTTATTTGAATCAGAAGTAATAATTTCAATATATTTAAATAATCAGTCCATTTAAAAAAATATCAATACACAACTCTCAAAAGGGTAATAGGGATTTCATTTCCATTTAAAAACATTAAGGCATATAGAGGAAGCCAAATAAAGATTATAGTGGCAGTGAGTTCATTATCACCGCTATCATTAAAAACGTTCCTTTTGTTGTTTAGTAAAACGATTCATAGATAAAATATTCCCATTGAATGAAAGTAAAATACAAAGGGTTTTATTATAATGCATATAAAATAAGAAGGTATATATTATCAAAATATGCATCAATGAAAGGATATTGAGAGGAAGTCCCTTACCTCGAGTCTAGACCATCTCTTATTTTCCATGTTCATCCAGATTAATATACATAACTTAATTTCTACTTAAATATGATCCTTTTTCATGTTTATTATTCCCTTTATATCACTTAGTACGTTACAATAAAAACTTGTTAATTATTTATGTTCATATTACACATTTTGTCGATGATTGGAACGTGATTGAAATATGAACATGTTATAATCAAAAATTGTCCATGTGGTGAAATTTATATTATAAAAAATGATATTCATTATTTGGATATCATATATCTCTATCATTGATGTATTTATAACAGTACATAACATTTGGATGTAAGAAATGAAACACATCGTTCATGGAGACGGTAAATTGTACGTACACATGAATTCTACTTTCATTCCTTTTTTCATATTTAAGGTAATGAAAAAAAATTAACATAGGTATATTATAATTTCAGTATAATATATATGTTATATATGTTACATAAGTATCTTAAATACATCCTTTGAACATTTCATGTATATCATTAACGAGTCATATCACTTTGAGGGGGCGGTAGTCTACACTTCCTCAAATGAAATTATTGTATTTATACAACATGAAAAACAAAAATCTGTGTTCTAAATTAGAATTACAGAATCATAGAGATAAAATAAATATCATTAATATCATATATAATTATATTTCCATCATAATGGAAACCATGAGAGGTGGTATAAGAATATTGAAAAATCATCGTTTCGTGAGGCATTAGTTTGCAGTCCGTTGAAATAATATGTTCTATACCCATTAGAGAGAGGTGTGTGTAAGTGTATTTGAAATCATTACCAAAAAACATAGTATATCTAATAAACTGAGTTTTTTATAAAATAATTTAATAAATATATTTTATGGGGTTGGAGAAGGAAAAAAACATAATCATGAGAGAAGACATTACGTCAAATTCGGTAACTCCGTTTGATTTTAACCTAAACGCCTTCATTAATTGAATTCATCCCAATTTGAGGCTTCTATGAGGTTTTAAGGGATGTTTTTAGCTTATTTGGGAAATGTATGGATGATCCAAGGGGTCCTGAGGGGTGTGTGTAATGTGTTAGTTGTGTTTCCTTTTATAAGAGGGAGGAGGGGCACTTAAAGAATATATTGAATAATTATTTTATTATAAATTTTATTTCTACTATAAATGAGAAAATATCAATCTAGATATAATATAATATTAGTATAAGTATAAATAAAATTATCCAATAATAATTATATAGGTTTTGGATATTTTTTAATCCTTATCGTTTTTATTTAACACTTTTTTACTCTTACTGTTTTATTAAAGAATTAAACACTTTGAGAATCTAATTAGAAACAAAAACATTAAAAATATCCAATTAAAGAGTCTATAATAAAAATTTAGAGTTATAATAACTATTTTTTTAAATATTTTTTTTAATTTTATAATCATTAATAATATATTTTAGATTCTAAAATATGAATTATGTCAATTTTGACACTATTCATATCATGAATTTTTAAAAAATTCCATAACACCTTGGTTTATTCAAAAAAACTTCATTATTACAATTATAACATGTATCTATCATCTACAAAATTCTTGTATGATATCAAAATAACCAAAATACATTTATTTTAACATTTATAATATATTTTATTTGAATACTTTACTAATGAAGAAATCAGTGTATCATCATTGTGTAATTTTTTAATTTATTTATTTAATCTCTAAAAATTATAATTAAAATAACATGATTTAGGAAATATTATTATATTCGTAATGATGATTTATATTCTAAAAGTTAAATTATATAACCCCAAATAAATATTTTTCCCCAAAATATATGTGTTTACGTTATATTTTCTATAACATTATCTTAAAATTAATTAAATTTTAATTTCATACACAAGTGGCTCTATGGGGTCCTGGAAGAGACCCAAGGATTCCCATATTCATATATATCTCATCTAATAGTATTAGGACACATTTGATTGTAATTTAATCTTAATATAATATTATTTATTACCCTCATTTACCAGATTTACCGTTTAACCATCGTAAATAAAATATTTACTAAAATTAGTATCCATAATGTCTAAAAATTAATTTAACTGTTAAAAATATTTGGGATAACTAATTAAAAATATAGAATTCTACTCTCCCAACTCAAAATACATATGTTTTGGAAATTAATTTAATATTAATTCACGTTGTAAAATCCAAAAGTGAGTTTTTAAAAATTGATAACTATCAAAATATTGACACGATTTTCTGTTTTATTTTAAATTATAATAAAATCTAATGATCAAAATTGGATTAAATGGAAAAAATATAATATAATTAAACTTTAAAACAAATTAATAAGATAATCTATCCATATAAATAAATCATATTAAAATACAATTTTGACAAAAAATGCACAATTTTTCACTATCCATAAAAAATAATCTTTATCATAAAAAGCACAAACAATATAAACAATGTAAATTGTGATGCCCTTCTTCTAAATAAGATGTTTATTTGGTCAAATGGAACACATAAAATTAGAAAAACTAGTTTTAAAAGGTGTTCTTCATGAAAATGTAGTAAAACTACCTTTTAAAAATATTACAGTATTTGTGAGTAAAATTTGATTCATTCTCATTTCATGCCTCTAAATTTTATTAGATAAATGTAAAAAAGTTTGATAAATGTGATTAATCATAATATGGTTATTTTTTTCATTCCTGTCAATAAAATTTTGAGTCATTAGCTACAATTTCATATAATAATATTTTATTGTTATTATTATTCTAAATATGACTTATCCTTGTGTGAAACATAATATTTTGGAGAAACCCATTGTTGTGTGTCAGGTAGACCATCAAACATAGACTCCCATTTAATGTAAAATTAATATTTATTTCAAAAATATTATTAAACATGAAAATATCATATTATTTATTTACCTGAGATGTTACATCCTTCCCCATTTTTAAAATTTTTTCCTCACAATTTTATTCACTTATCAAATAAGTGGGGGTATTTATCCATCATAGCATTTTCATATTTCCATGTTGCATCTTCAACCATATGGGTTTTTCCACAAAACCATTACCTGATATATTTTCAGATTCCGCAACACTTTCTTTCTTCAGTCAAGAAAATAGACTTGATGTTCCTAATAAGAAGCATTCTCTTACAACTGAAGTACCTCTAGACTCAAAAAATGATATGGATCTGGCATATACTTTCTCAACATTGAAACATGAAAATCATTTTTTACCTTGGATAAATATTGAGGTAAATCCACTCTATAGGAAACTGATCCAAATTTCTCTGGGATTTCTTAGGGTCCAATGATCCTTAGACTCAGGATTACCTTCTTACCAAAATGCATTATAATTTTCCATGGAGAAACATTAAGAAATACATGATCACGTACCTCAAAAGAAATACTCGTCCTTTGGTTAACTACATATTTTTTTACCTGCTCTGAGCTATCCTCATGTGTTTCTGTATCAACTAAACTTTATCTACCATCTCTTTTACCAATTCTAGTCCCATCAGTTTCTTTCACCTATTTATCCCAAAAAACTGGAGTTCGGCACTAATATCCATATAATGCCTCAAATAGTGACATCATTAATCTAAAATGAAAAATTTCATTATAAGAACACTAAACCAAAGAAATATGCTGGTCCCATCTTCCCTAGTAATCCATTGACGAATCATGTAGCATAAATTACAATGTCTAAATATTTTGATCTTAATACCAATCTGATTGAGGATCAAAAGATGTACTAAAATTTAATTCAGTACCCAATGAATTCTGAAGGCCATTCCAAAAGTTGAATGTAAACCTAGGATCATGATCATATACAATGGAGTAGGTAAATACATGTAACTTAACAATATATTAAAATACAACTGAGAATGTTGATATAGAGATAAAGTATCTCGAATAAGAATGAAATGAGTAGATTTAGTCAATAGTTCAACAATAACATACATTTCATTATTACATCGAGATGTCTTCGGTAATCCCACAACGATGTCCATAGATATATTTTCCCATTTCCACTCAGGAACCCATAAATGATGAAGCATCCCTTTAGTTTACATCCACCCCGCTTTAACCATTGGACTAGTGAAACTCATCATTGTGAAGTCAGTAATATCTCTTTTCATTCCATTCCACAAGTAATGCTCCCGAAGATCTCGGTACATCTTTGTACTATCAAGATGAACTGAAAACAAAAAACTATGACCTTCACTAAACAACTCTTTATTCAAATGTTAGTCACCAGGAACACATAATCTCTTCCCAAATCTCAAAATACAATCATTATAAACATTAAATTCAAGAATCTTACCTTTCTGGTCCAACTCTACCTTTTTCAGAAACTCACTGTATTCCTTCTACGCTTTCTTAATTATGTCTCATATAGAGGATTTCACTAAAACATGAAACAAAATGGATGAAGTTTCTACACCATCATCTTCTATGCCAAAGTTCACCAATTCTTTAATCAATGGATCTTTTTACAAATGTAACATGGTTAATGTAGCATTACTATTTCAGATCAAAGAAACAACCACTTTATTTTCAATTTCTAGATGGTAAGGGATAATGCAATCTTAATACATGATTAATTATAACCATCTCTTCTATATCATGTTTAATTCCTTCTGTGTGAATATATACTTCAATCCTTTGTGATTAGAATATATTTCACTATTTACACCATACAAATGATGCCTCCAATTTTTTTATGAAAAAACAACAGCAACTAACTTCAAACCATGTATATGTTAATTTAACTAATGAGGATTCCACTTACATGGAGCATAAGCAATTACCTAATCATTATTCATTTTGACACAACTAAGTCATTTCAATGAAACATCATTGTAGATAATAAAATCACCATTTTGGGAAGGTAATACAAAAACTAGACCATTCAACAATATTATTTTCAATTCATGAAAACAATCATCACATTCTCATGTATAGATAAATTTAACTCCTTTTAAATTTTACTTATACAATGGGATAGATAACTATGTATAATTTTAAAAAATCCTTCAGTAATAGCCTACCAAACCAAGAAAACTATGAATCTCAGTTATATTTTTAGGTCTTGGCCATTCTGAAACAACTTTTGTTTTATTAGGATATACAGTTGAGCCATTTTTTTAAACAATGTGACCATGTAATGAAATTTATTGTATCCAAAACTCAAACTTGTGGAATTTCCAATAAAATTGGTTTTCCTTTATGTTTTTAAGCAAACCATTAAATGAATTTCATGTTCCTCTTTATTTTTGGAATATACCAAAAATTTCATCAATAAAAACAACCAAAAACAAATCCAATAACTCATAGAAAATTCTATTCATAAGATCCATAAATACAACAGGTGCATTGGTTAAAACAAAATGCATAACTAATAATTCATAATAGAAATATCTAGTACAAAACATAGTCTTTGGAAGGTCTTCATCCTTTACTTTGAACATATGGTACCTCAACCTCATGTCAGTCTTCGAAAAATACATACCTTCTTGGAGCTAATCAAAAAAATAATCAATATAAGGAAATTGATACTTTTTATTAATAGTGATATTATTCAAGGATCTATAGTCAATGAAAAGTATTATTTAACCATCTTTCTTTTTAATAATCATGACTGGATCACCCCATGGAGATGTGATAGGTAAAACGAATCCATAATCTAACAACTCTTACAATTATTTATTTAACTGTAAATTTGCAATTTGAGCCACTATACAAGGGGGTTTTGAAAATGTATTAGCATGAAGAACATAGTAATCAATAAATTCAACATCTAAATCATGTATAATATCAGTTAACAGATTAGGGAAAACATCCAGATACACCTTTACTGAAGGAACATCGTTAATCTAAATAGTTCCTTTGTTTTCAGCAATATGTGTAGAGTAGCATTCATTTCCATAATTCACTAGTTTCTCAGTATCATGAAAAGTTATCAATGATAATGTTTTATTCTTGTAAACAAACCGAAATAATTTCTACAAATTAACCCCTTTCGATCTACAGTAAATCTTATCATGGTAAACCAAAAGAAAATCCATTGGAAAAATAAAATCAAACTCTACTAGAGGAATAACAACATGGTTTGAAGGTAAATAATTTCCCCAAATAAAGATATAAAGATTCTTATCATTTATTTTTTCCTCAACATTTCCCGCACACTAGTGAAAACAACATTTAACACATTAGCATTATTCATGACAGTTCTATAATACCAATGTGAAAAGATGGAAAAATTGTTTTATCATGTCAGTTATAAAATAGCCAGCCTAAATAATACTGAGAATGGTTTATCACATTTTTTATTTTATAACTGACATGACAGATCAAATATGGGCGCATTATAGTGTCAGTTATTTTATAACCGACATTATAAATGAAATCTTAGTGATCTACCACACCTGTTATAAAATAACATCTGTGATAAAGAATTTTCTATGACAGTTGTTTTTTAATCGATTTTATAAACATAAAAATCACTTTATCACATCGGTTATTAAATAACCAACCTGATGAAGATTTTAAATGATTTATCGTGTTCGATATTCTATCTTTTTTTCTCTTCCGTTAGGAAACCTGCGACTTGTCTTTCTCACATGGTAAAACTAGAACATATTATTCGAATTTGTGCCCTCTAACTTCATTTTTTCTAATATCATTCATCATCACTAACATTACAAGATCTATTAGTTCAACTCACAATACTCTAGTGTGCCTCACATGCCTTGGTATCATTTTTTATTTTATGTGATACCCTAAACTTATGTTTTGAGATATTATTTTTCTATCATTGTTCTTGATATCATAGTAAGTGTAATAAGGTTCTTTTATACAATGATAAATTATTTTCTGGTAAAATAAACCATGGGAGTGATATCATGCAAGTTCTATGATTTTTATTGCTACCACATGTGTTCTATCATGTGTGTGTGTGTGATTTCATGTGGGGGTGTCCAGGGTATTGAGGGTTGTCAATGGGGTGGGGGATGTATAGTGGTAGGGGATGTCGAAGGTGGTTGTGGTGTTTAGGGGGTGTCATGGGGGTGTCTGAGGGGGTGAGGGGGATTTCAAAGGGGGTAAGGGTGTCCAGGGGTGGAGTGGTGTCCAGGGGTGAGGGGGTTATCCAAGGTGGTATGGGGTGTATCGGGGTTTGGGTGTCTAGGGAGGTGGTGTGTCTAGGGGATGGGGACATTTCTAGTGGGGTGGGGTCTATCAAAGTGGGTGGTGGTGTCAAGGGGATATCCAATGGGGTGGTGTTGTCCAAATGGTTGAGGGGCTGTCCAAGGGGGTTGTGGTGTCCAGGTGGTGGGGTGGTGTCCAGGGGTGTGAGGTGGATTTCCAAGGGGGTAGGGGGTGTCCATGGGGTGGGGGTGTCTAGGGGGTGGCGGTGTCCAGTGGTGGGGGTTGTCTAGGGGGTTGGGGGTTATCCATGGTAGTGGTCATGTCCAGGGGGTGTCCATGGGTGTGGGGTGGTGTCCAGGTGGGTGAGGGTGTCTTCCAAGGTGGTAGGGGAGTCCAGGGGGGGTGTCCACGGGGGGGGGGGGGGGGGAGTGTCAAGGGGTGGGATCCCTCTATGTGGTGGGGGTTCTCCAAGGGGTGGTTCTGTCCAGGAGGTGTCCAAGGGGTGGGGTGGTATCCAAGGGGGTGAGGGGGGATCTCCAAGGGGTAGTGGTTTACAGGGGGTGGAGGTGGATTCTAGTTGGTGAGGTGGTTGTCCAGGGGTGGGGGTGTCTAGGGGTGGGGTGTTCAGGGGGTGGGTGTTGTACATGGGGTGGGGGGGGGGGACATCCCATTGGTGTGGTGGTGTCCGGGCGGTGTCCAAAGGGGTGGGGTTGCCCAGGGGTGAGTGGTTTGTCCAATGTGATAGGGGTGTCCAAGGGGTGGTGTCTAGGGGGTGAGGGGGTTGTCCAAGGGGAAGGGGTGTCTAGGGGGTTGGGTTGGTGTACAAAGGTAGGTTGCTATCCAAGGGGTAGAGGTGTCCTGGGGGAGGGGTGTTCAAGGGTTGGGGATATCCAGGGGGTTGGGGGATGTCCAAGGGTGTGGGGTGTCCAGGTGGTGGGGGTGTCCATGGGGTGGGGGCTGTCTAGCTGGTCAGCTGTCTAGGGGGTTGGGAGGCTCTCCAAGGGTGTGGGGTGTTTAGGGGTGGCAAGGGGATGGGGGTGGTGTCTAGGGTGTGAGGGGGTTGTCCAAGGGGTATGGGTTTCTAGTGGTGGGTGTGGTGTCTAGGGGGTGAGCGGTTGTCCAAGGGTGTAAGGGGTGTCCAGGGGATGGGGGTGTCTGGGGGTGTGGGGCTGTCAAGGGGGATGGGGGTGTCCAAGGGGGTAGAGGCATGGATAACCCCTTCAACCCTTGGAAACCACCCATTCCCCCTTAGTCACCCCTACCACCTTGGACAGCCCCCTCACCCCCTAACGAATTGTTGGTAAAGGGATACTGCAATGATCATCATGCCAACGGTGTGTGAAATCGTTGGGATATTCTATCCCAACGGTTTCATGGGTTATCTAAATGGTTTAAAATCATTTCAATAGGTGTAGTTTGCAGTATTAAATGTATACATATTTTAATATTTATACATTATATTTCTTGTTTACTGAAGGGTAAATTTGGTATCCAGTTTCACCAGGATGTATTTTCTATGTACCATAAGAATAAATGATCCAAGTTGAATATATACTATTATATCATTATCCATATGAGAGTGATGAAATAGTAAAATGATATTCATATAAATATAAAACTATTATATCTAACTATATTTTCTTTTTAAAATCATTTTTATGCATATATTTCTAAAATACGCATATATTTTTTTATAATTCCAAATTGTTTTAAATTCAAATTATGATATTTTTCATATAAATAAAAAATTGGATTATGTTAACATGATGTATAATTTTTATATTTTTATAGGTAATAATGAGTCCAAGATGGATTGTATCACATCAGATGAGTAATCATTATGTGGAAGGCGTTAATGCCTTTTTTGAATTTTCTAAATGAAATATTCTAAGCAGTGACTTTTATTTCTATTCATGCCTAAAATGCTTGAACACAAAGAAGTTGAAAAGTAGATAGATCAATGTTCATCTGATTTTTAATGGTATAAATCAGAGTTACAGAACTCATATTTGGCATGGAAAAAATGGAAAGGATGTTTGATCTACTGATGATGTTGATTTTTAAGATGGTAACTCTGATGGAATTGAAGAAATGATTTGTGATATTGCAGAAAAACAAATTGAGATAGAACCAATAGTTTCATGTCTATATGGTGATGTTAAAAACCCATTGTATCCTGGTTTTACAAATGTTATGGTTTTTTATGTGGTGTAAATACTGATTAACATGAAGGTGAAACATGGATGGAGTGATAGAATTATTATATAGTAGTTATAATTGTTCAAACGAAGTCATCCAAAAGACAACGATCTCCTGGATTCACATTATAAGGCCAGAAAAATATTATTCCTGATGGGATTGGGATACATAAATATAGATTCTTATCCAATTGACTGTATAATAAATAGGTAGTAATATGAATTTCTGTCAAACTATCCTAAATATGGGACATCATAGTTTAAGTTTAATAGAAATTCAGTGGCTGGTGTAGAGATTACAGAGATCCCTTCTATGGTATTTTCATATCATCCTATAATTCATCATTTGAAATGTTTATTGTCTAATTCACATGATGAAAAAAGGTTAATATGGAATGATGATGAGCAGATATGTGATTGAAAAATACGCCATCTAGCTGATTTTCTACAATAAGAAAAAATTGATGAGAAGTATCCTACATTTGTAAATGAAATCAGAAATATCAGACATGGGTTGTGCACAGATGGAATGAATCCATACTGAACCCAAAGTAGCACACATATTTCATGGCTTGTTTTATTAGTAATTTAAAAATTCTATCCTGATAATTGTATGAAGCGCAAATATATCATGTTGTGTATAATGATCTCTGGTCTGAAGCAACGATGAAATGATATTTATGTTTTCTTTTCACCATTGGTAGATGATTTTTGAATTTTATGGGAGTATGATATTAGTGTGTATGATTCTTATAGAAAGGAATATTTCCAACTTCATGGATTTCTTATGTTCTCGATAAATGACTTCCCAGCATATGGATATTTTTCTAGATACAGTGATAAGGGGAATAAAGCATGTCCAATTTTTGATCAACAGAATTTACATTCTCAATTACATTATGGGTGTAAAATAGTATATATGAGTAATAAAAAGTTTTTTCCTATGGATCACACATATAGAAGACAAAAAAAGGAATTCTATTGATCATAAGAATATTATATTTCTCCAAAACCTTTAAATGCTGATTTTTATTTTGAGAGGTTGCAAAACCATGATGTTATATTGGGAAGGACACACAAATCTGTTAATGATAGAAATAATTTTAAAAAATGGCCAATATTTTTTCATCTACCATATTAGAGATATCATGAAGTGAAACGTAATATTCATGTCATGCACGTGGAGTGGAATATATGTGATAGTTTTATTTGAACATTTTTAGATATTAATTGAATGTATAATGATGATTTTAATGCAATATTAGAAATACTATCAATGAGAATACATTTATATTCATCTCCCACTCCTAAAGAGAGATGAACATATCATCACCTGGCTTGTCATACATTATCCAAGAGGGAGAAATATAGCTTTTGTCATTGTATTCTTGATATCAATGTTCCTCATGTTTATTCTTAAAATGTATAAAATATTTTCCCTTTGGAATATTTTACTTTTATAGGTATGAAATTTCTTGATTTTCCTATCATGATGCAACAAATTCTGCTAGTTGCATTTCGTGAAATAATTCCCATTCATTTCAGAAAGACTATAATGAAGTTGTGTTATTTTTTCAATTCAATTTGTAGTATAGTGATTGATTTTAACTCTTTGAACATTTTGGAAATGTATTATATTTATATATACAGTTAATTTGAAATTTATTTTCCTCCATCTTTTTTGATATAATGGTGCATTTAATAGTTCATCTAGTTCGATAAATAAAGATTTGTGGACCTATATATCATCGGTTGAATGTATCCATTTTGAAAGGTATATGAAAATATTTAAGGGGTGTGTTAGGAATCCATATCGACAAGAATACTCCAATGTTGAAAAGTATATTTCTGAAGAGGTTGCAGAGTTTTGTATGAGCTACTTGGATAGGGCGGAGCACAATGGTTTACCTCCATCTCGCCATGAACTATTTAATAATGAGGTAAGGGAATTCATGGATTGAAAGTAAAATTGTTGTTAGTTGAACAGATGAAGAAGGAAAAATTATACATCATGAATAACAAAGCTAATGGTCAACCATATATAACATTGCATATTAACGAGTTGAAACAATGTCATCCAAAGAAGAAAGAAATGTGGATTTTGAATTAGCACAACAAAATGTTTTTTATGGTTTAAAAAGACTGTTACTAGTAGATAAGATGTATCAGAGACATTAAGATGGATAGTGCGTGGTCTAAGTTTAAATGTGATTACATGATCCGGGTATGACATTAATGGAGATATATTTCATAAAAAATCTTAGGACAAGATAAGTGATTTTCAGAATAGTTGTGTATTGGTGTTTTCAAAAGAAATGAATTATTCGAGTTCAAAATACAAAAACCCTATTTTTGCACCATGTTTATATTATGGAGTAATTGAAAAAATATGGCACGTTGATTACATTAAAATTAAAGTTATTGTTTTTAACTGAAAATAGTTTGTTGGTCACAAAATTGTTAAAAATAGTGAATTTGGAATGATAATTATTAATGTGAATAGTTTGGAAGAGGCAAAATATTCTTTTATAATGGACAAGCATGAAAAACAGATTTTCAATGTAGTTAATCATCCAGATATGCAGTGTTCTATTGTTTTACAAAGGAAAAACAATAAGTGGGTGAGGATCAACTTGATGAAGATACTCATTTATTTGATATCCCTACTTCCATGAAATGATTAGAAGAAAATAAGGATGAGCATGTTGAATACATGGTTTATGTTATACGGAATGATCATGACAATGGAATTTGGAAAAACCATCCATTTTTAAATTGTTAATATTATAGGTAACATATTTTTATTTCATGTTTACAATTATTAATTTAAAAAAAATTATAGAAATTTTTGTTTATTTTAATTTTGTTTAGTTTAGTTTATAATATTTTCATTATGTAACTTATATATCTATTGATTTTTTAATGAAAATTATTATACCATGTTTACCATGTTAACTATGATTACCATGTTTACTTGTTTTCAAGTTAACCATAGTTTACCATAGTTTTCCTTTACGTAACATATATATTTATTGATTTTCATAAAAGAATATTACACTACCATATTTACCATGTTTACCATGTTTACCATTACTAAAAAGCTTACCATATATACCATGTTTACTATTACATAACATAGTTCAGTTTTCCATTTTTTGTTTACATTAGTATTGTAATATTTGAATTTGTATATTTTTGAACAAATTCTTGCTTTTTTTATTTGAAGGAAAATGACAGATCAATCAGTTGATCAACCTCATGATTCTAGAGAAGAGAATCATGAGAATACCTCTTGGGAGGAACATTTACATGCACATCATGATGCTCCCCAATATACCTAATTTTCTCCCATAATGGCAAAGAATATTTCAATAGTTGTTAAATGTGGCTACACAAGTTTTCCAAAATTATCACTGGCTCGTAGCTAGGACTCAAGGATTCAAATTTATTTTTATGATATTGATATTTCTATAAGTCCATATGAAAAAAAAAATTAAATGTTTTTTATCAGCATAGGGTAAATTTCAAGAAATCATTTAGTATGATGACTGGAGTAGTGTGGACAATGTGATAATATGTCAGTTGTGGGAGACAATTTTGGTAAGATCGTTTTCTATTGTTTGATTAATCATTAAATGGTTCTAGTAAAATATGTTTTACATCTTCTTTATCAGAAGAAATTTGATATTCCTGACACTAGATGAGTCAGGAGGAAATGTTTATTGATGGCTGGTAGGAGATGTAGGGATTTCAAATCAACCATCACATATGATTTCATTTTTGGCCATAGGAATAATGAAAACATATGTAATATATATACATTAAAATATGACTACACATGGAAAAAATTTGTTTAAATTAGAATAAAAGAATCTTTTTTGGTAAGGGAAATGTAATATTTTATAAGATTTATTTTATAAATGATCTTATTAATGTTTCAAAAATGATTTCTTATTTTTAATTTACAGAAAACATAGACATATTATTAGGAGATCCAATCTAAAAAAGTATACCATCATATTTTATCTCTCTTAGGGTATACATTTTTGCAAGAAAATATGATAGTAAAAAAAATACAACAACTAAGAGCTGAGATTTTAAGCTCTATAGAGGTTTCCCCTCCATCCCCTACATCTAAACATGAAAAATAGAAGAGGGAATTGATAGGAAAAAGGGGATATATATTTTAGACAAATTGAGAATCATATTTTGGGTGATTTTAAGATATATATTTTATTTAATTAAATTAATTATTTTCTTTATATAATATGAATCAATACAAAAATGTTCAGTTAATTAATATAGGATTCTCTTAAGGAGAAGAGCCCATACGGGTTATTTACAGCTGCTTGGAGGAAAAATATTTTATCTAAATCATTGGGAATTCCTGAACACCCAAGTCATGTATGAGGATATACGACGAGTGTATCTATTTGAGAAGTGTTTCCATTTTCATCAACTACTTCCAGTGAGGGTTTTTATCAAAAAAAAAATGAACCCTTGGGGGTAGACGTTCATAATATTAATGTGACGATAGAGGAAATTATTACAGTGTCGGTATAGTATATGTTTTCAGACATGAAATGTCAATTTCAGATTACATCTCCTACTCCTACACCTCCCCCTATAGAACCCATTATTTATCCTCCACCTTCGCCAGTAGCATCCACTACCCAACCTCAGCCTATAGAACCCATTTTTCTATCCTAATCCTCCACCAAAACTTCCTACTTATTGTGAGTAGTATGTTTATGATCCTCATAATCATTCTATTTTGTATGGGCTAGTATATTGTATAAGAGATACAGTTCATCATCAGCAGTTACATTTAAAGGAGAATAGGTTCAATGTATAAGATATTATAGATAAATCAACTCGAGTACCATTACCTGCAAATGAGTTGATGAAAATTGGACATATTATAGACCACTTTTTTGTTTGGTTTCCAAGACTTCTACGACATATTACCATATAGGTATGTTTGTTATATCTTTTATTTTATTTTATTTTTAATTTATATTAACAATTGAATACTAATATATATTTTTTTTATTTTTACAAGAATACTTCAATGTTAAAGTAATATTGTAAAGACAACAATAAAGAAAAATGGATATGACACTAGATATTGATTCTAGTTGTCTTGAAAGATTGTATAGATATAAATTTTTTGGGTGGATCATTATGAGTTTCCAATGGAAGATCATGTTTGTGGACGTTCAATAAATTTGGGGATTGAGAAAAATGATATCATGGTGATTTTACTAGAGATAAGTTTGGCATCAAAGTTTTGCAGATTTTTCAAATATAAGTATTAACACCTTTCACTAGTTCAAAAAAAATTTACGTTGTCATTTTTGACGTCGGTTATAAGTAACCGATGTGAAAATCCATTATCTGGTTGGTTAAATTATAACCGAATTAAAAATAAATTATGTTGATTTATCACATCGGTTATTTTATAACCGACATGATGAATCAAATACCTCACTTCATCATGTCAGGTATAATATTACAGATGTCATAAATCAACTGTCTCACTTAATAATGTTGGTTATAAAATAACCAATGTTAAAATCCTAATTTTTACATCAGTTATATAATAACCAATGTAACAAATGAGTTTGTCATGCCGATTTTAAAAAACCCAATGTGAATGTTAAAATTTCGAATCGCGCCATGAAATCATTCAATTTTTTTACAATTTGGGATGTAAATTTTCAATTTACACATAATATTTTGTATATTGTCATTTTATTTTCACATCGGTTATATAATAACTTACATTAAAATTTCATTTTTATGACTTCTTCATGTCGGTTTTTTAATAACCGATGAAAAACTCGTTTAGAAACATGTTGATAATTTTAAAATATTCGATTTTAATGGTTTCAGATATCAAACCAATTTATGGATCAAAATCTATGGCCATCAGATGTTGACATTCTTTAAGACTTCATTTATTGATGTTCCACTTCAGATATAGATAACCATTGATCCGTAAATCAGTTTGACCTCCGTGACCAGTAAAATAGAATCTTCAAAAATTATCTACATGTTTGATTACACTTTTAATGTTGGCTATTTAATAACATACATGTAAAATTCTTACAAATATGTTGAAAATTTTCCACACTTCGATTTGACTAGTCGCGGAGCTCAAACGGAGTTACAGATCAAAAGTTATGGCCATCAGATGTGGACATTTTTTAAGAATTATTTTAGAGGTGATCAACATTAAATAGACATATATTTTGATTCATAACATTGTTTGATCTCCAAGACCATTAAAATCGAATATTAGGAAATTATCTACATATTTTTATTGATTATTCAAATTTCTTATTTAATAGCCAATGTGATAAATCAATTTTTCTTAAATTTTTCACGATAGTTATTATATAACTGATGTTAAAATGAATTTTTCACATCGGTCATTAAATAACCAATGTAAAAAAATGGAAATTTAATTTTTATATCCCTTCAACGTGGAAATATTAATATCTTGTTATGACAGTTATCATAAAACCATTGTGAAAGATAATTTTTATCTCCCGCCAACGCAGAATTTCAATTTTTTTATAGTGTGGAATTGATATTTTTTATTTCTGCCTAAAACTTTTAATATCGCATTTTTTTTACCATATCATTTCTATTTTTTCATTATACACATATGGTTAAAATTTTAAATTAACATTTCGTTCAATCATCATTATTCCATAGTTTTATCGTTTGATCTTCAGCATGATTCCATTATTTCTTCATTCAATGATCACATAAAGGTGTCTGTTATTATTTTTCCAATGATTTATATTCTTTATTATTATTTTTCTTAATTATTATACTAGTTATTTATTATTATTTTATTATAATAAAGAATGATTTTTTGTATCATGGTAAAACTACAATTAGACTTTCAGATTCAAAAAATCCCTATAAGAAGAAGTACTTCATTTTGTGATCTCGTCAAGGTATTTGTTATTATTTTTCCATGATTTAGGTTTTTGATGATTAGTTTTATTAATAAATATATGATTTAATGATTATTATTTTATTATAAGTAATAATAATGTTTCATTTCATGGTAGAACTACAAATAATCCTTTAGATTCAAAAAATACTTTTAAGACGATGCTTTTATTGTCTCATTCAATGTTTCCTCGGAAAAAATATATATCAGTCATCTGATAGTCATAACTTCTAATCTTAAACTCTGTTTGAGCCCTACGACCAATCAAATCGAAGCTCACAAAATTATATACTCTATGGTTAAAATTGTTTAAGTAATTTTAAAAAAAATAAGTAAAAAAGGCATTTTCATGTTTGTTTCTGAAAAAAAAGATGTGAAAAATATAAATATAACGTCAGTTATTTAATAACCGACGATATATTTTTTCAGATTTTTGACATCAATTTTTTAAATAACTTATGTTAAAAATAGAGCATTGAAATCTTTTTTTTAAAAATGGATGGTCTTTCATGACACTTTAAAAATAACCAACCTGAAAAATAATGGTAGAAATAATTTTAAAGTCGGTTAATAAATAATCGTCGTTAAAAAAATAATTTAATGTCACTCGCAAACACGTCAACTCAACACCGACGTGAAAAGGCTAAAATAACCAACGTAGAAAAAATATTTTTGATCAAGTGTTTCCCTAAATTATATTTATTAAAAATGTATACATATCTCAGTTTTTTATTAGGTATCTTGGTAACATGTGTTACATGAATGGGTGGACATATGTATATGGATTCATGGACCTTCATTTTATTTCCCTTGAAGCACTTTCATTAGACGAGGAACAAAGAAAACTTTATATTGCTCAATGATATGAACATCATATAATCACACAGTGTTCTATGATATATTTTTATGAGAGGTATGAATCATATTTTCGGCAATGTGTTCTTTATCTTTAAACCTAAAAAAGAAATAACCTTAAAATTTATTTTATATCATTGATCATGGGATGTTATGTGTGTTTTCTTTCAATTAAGAAAACACATTATTGGATATGCTCTTTCAATGGTGATTCTCGGGGAATATTTAAGAACATGTTGAAAGTAAGTTTCAATTTCTTAGTTGTTTTTTATATTATAATAAATTTTAAATTTATCACATTTGTATTATTTTCTAATAGAGTATGGGTCCACTTTCGGAAAAACAAAAAGAAAAAGACTTCCAAGAAAAAATATGTAAAAGTAATGGTAAATATCCATTAATAAGTCAAAATTTTCAATGTATTGCATAAAAATTATATTTTTCATTGACACTCATTGTAAAAAAAACTCTCATGAACAACAAGGCACCAACGAATGAAGATACTATATATTTAGATTAATGTATGAAATAATTATGACTAGATCACTTGGGATGTTAGACCTGAAATTATTTCCATATAAACATTCCCATTATATTTCATTTGATAAATTCATTATACATGTTAACTACTATACTTTTATTTTGTATCTATTTTATGACCCTCAACACTATAGTGCTAAGGAGTCCAAACACTTACAAGTGGAATTGTCAAATTATTTTATATGATTGATTTTATTTTATTTTGTTTGTAGTGTAAAATGTAATTATAAATACTGTAATTATTATTGTTTATTTGGTAGCTGATTTGGTTGGATTTAGGTTTTTTTAGTTGAAATTGTATGTTTTCAATCTTATATATGTGATTGATTAATTTTTCTCTGGTTTTTTTCCTCTAGTTCTGATGTTTTTCTGGTATGGATTCTGATATGGTTTTGGTCTTCTTTTGGTCTAGTTTCTTCTAGTTTCATACATTGGTAGAGCATAGTAATGGATTAATGGGGGGTGGGGGTGTCTAGGGGTTGGAGGGTATCCAAGGGTGTAGGGAGAGGGAGGGTTCCCAAGAGTGGGGGTTTTCCAGTGCGGTGGGGTGGTGTCTATGGGGTGGGAGATGTCTAGGGAGGTACGGTTGCAGTATAAGGGGTAGGGGGTTCCAGGGGGTGGGGGGATGTCCATGGGGGTGGGGTGGTGTCTAAGAGTGGGAGGTTTTCTAGGGGTGGGGGGCTCTCCAATGGGGGGATGTCCATGGGGTTGGGGTGTCCCCATGGTGTTTTCCAGGGGGTGGGGGCAGTCCAAGGGTGGGGTGTCCAGGGGGTGGGTGGGTGCCCATGGGGTGGGGGGTTTTGGTTTATGGGGGGGATGTCCAGGGGTGGGAGGGTGTCCAAGGTATAGTGGTGTCCAGGGGTGGGAGGGTGTCTAGGGGGCTCTCCAGGGGTGGGGTCTGCCCAGGGGTGGGGTGTATCTTGGGGGTGGGCGGGTGTCCAGGTGGTGGGGGTTATCTAGTGGGGTCAGGTGGTGTCTATTTGGTGGGGAGTGGTTTTCAATTGGTGGGAGGGTGTCCTGTGGGTAGGGGTGTCCTAGGGCTGTGGAAATGTCCAATGGGGGTATCAGTGTCTAGGGGTTGGTCAGGTATCCAGAGTGTCGGGGATGACTAGTGTGGGTGGGTTAGTATCCTGGGGGTGGGGGATATCCAGTGGATGAGAGAGTGTCTAGGGGTAGGGGTGGGGGAGTCCAGGTGTTGGGCAGGTGTCTAAGGGGTGGAACAGATGTCTACTAGGGTGGGGTGGTGTCCAGGGGTGGGGGATTTGAAGGGGGGGTAGAGGTTACCTAGTGTGTAGTGGTGTCCAGGGGTGGGGGCTGTCCACGGGGGTATGGGTGTCCAGGGGGTGGGGAAGCTATTCAGGGTTGGGGGGCTGTCCAGGGAGTGGGGGTTTCCAGGGGTGGGAGGGTATCCTTGGGGTTGTGGGCTATCCAGTGAGGTGGGGTGCTATCCATGGGTGTGGGGTTTGTCCAATGGGTTTTAGATTTTTTAGGTAAAAATGTATGTTTTTAATTATATTTTTCTGAATGATTAATTTTTCTTTGGTTCTTTATGTTTTTTTCTAGTTCGAATGTTTTTATGGTATGTATTCTGGTCTGGTTTTGTTTTAGTTTTGTTCTGTTTTCTGCTTGTTTCATATCTTATTTGGTAGAGCATAGTAATTTTTGAAGGGTTTTAAAAAAAATTGATTTTTTCATCGGTTATTTTAAAACCGATGTAATAAATACATGGTAATGCTTTATCATGATGGTTATTTAATAAATGATGTAGTATATATGGTTTCATGTTAATTAAATAATAACCGACATGAAAATATGCTTCGTAGACTACTTTATCACTTCAGCTATTTTCATAACCTATGTGATAAACATGTCTTTCAAGTAATTTTTTATAACCAGTGCAAAAATCCTCCAGAGGTGCATTTTATTACTTTGGTTATTATATAACTGATGTAATAAAATGTATAGCACATCACCTATCTAAAAACTGATGTAATAAATCACGACTCCGAAGTTTTTTCCATTTCGGGGTTTTGGGAATATAAGTGAAAAACACATCGGCTTTATGTTTTTTACATAGGTTTTAAAATAACTAACATAAATAATTTTATAACACCTTCTATACTAACGTCGGCTAAAACCCAACGTAAAAAATTAAAAATAACCAATGTAAAAAATGTTTTATGCACTAGTACCAGGTGTATTTTACCACAAGTTTAGGATTCATATCATGAGATGTAATTCCAAATTTACATGAAAATTTCTTAGAAATGAATGTATGTGTAGATATATAATCTAACAACACATTGGCATAATCTGAAAAAAAACAGAGTACATGATACCACTTCATTTAATGGTCCCACATCAACTATAGTAGTAGAAAAAGATTGTGCCTTACACATATGCTTTTCATCTGTCTATCTTCCACCCTGGGCAATAAACTTTGGTCACACATTGGCATAATTTCCAATCTCTTTGAAAAGAAAACATCTTGCCACATTCTTCTCATTTCTTGTTTGATCATATATGTTATAGTTATATGAAATATGACCAGTCCTACCACACTGGAAGCACTTTCCATATTTTGAGAGACATTCTTCTGAATAATTTTTACCACACTTATCACAAGATAGAAATTTAATTTTTTCCTCTTGGCTTCTTTGATGAATATTTTCCCTTTTCCATAAAATTTTTCCTCTTATTTTTATTACACTCTTGGTAAACCTGATCATCAAAAAAATCATTTTCTACCTTATTTTTACATATGAAATTTCTTCAAGGCCTTTGAATTCATGAGAGGCTAATGCTCTTCAATATTGTGGATTCATTCCTGAGTAAAATATATTTATCTTAATATTAAGATCTTAGATGAAATTTGGGGAATAACAAGCTAATCATGTGAACATTTCATTCTAAGTAGCCACTAAGTCATCCTCCATCCTCATTTCCATGAATTGTTTTTCCATCATAAGTCGAACTGCCTGAGGAAAATACTACTCAAGAAACATACCGTTGAATTCTTCCCAAATAAAATCATCAATGTATAAATTGTCCCTAATTATTTTAACTATCGACCAACACTGGTCTGCTTATCCTTCGAAATGATAAATATTATGACTGACATTGTGATTTTCTATACAACCCATGACATAGATAATATTTTCTAGTGATTTAATCCACCATTCAGCTATTATAAGTCCAGATGATACTCTGAATAATTGGGGTGTTGTATCATGAAAATATCCACTATTTACTTGTCATTCTATGGTTGATTTGGATGATCTCATGCATGGATACAACCACCATTTATAGCTTGAGTTAACTATGACATCACCGTAACAAACTATTTAGCTTTGATTCCTACCATCTCGGTTTTTAATTGGGATAGTTGTTTTCTTTTTGATGTCATCCCATCATAGCTACCCTATTTCTTATTTGGAAAACCATTGTAAAAAATATATCTTTGGCAAAGAATCATGGTAACCTTAAAATACTATATTATTTCAATCTTACCATAATTTAAAAATCATTTTTGGGTATTCTATTAACAAACTTCTGACTCTTAAAGTTATCTAAGCTGACCTATAGTACCAACCATAAGGCCCTAGCTGTAAACATTAAATAACCCCGAATTTGAGTTAATAATTCAAAGTAATGATAATTACATGATTATGGATTTAGAGAATTAGGTCATAACTTATACAAAACAACTTGAATATTCAATGTAGACACTTCTACTCAGTATCAATTTTTCCATAAAATAGAAACTCTTAAATGAAAATAAATCTGTTCAATTCAATGTTATAAATAGAATGACTCTTCCATTATCCCATACATGACCCTATTCCACCATAAGTTCTATGAATTTTTTTTTAAAAACATTAGATGAGCATAAAAATCTCAATAAGGGATATAAAATGACATAAAACTATTATTTTTCAAAACAACATGTAAACAATGAATAATATATCATAATGAAATTTTTCCACACTAAAGAATTAGCTGAAATACATTAATGAATATAAAATTCTTGCTTACAATTATTTTGTAACAACTATATTACCACAAAACCCATATAAAGAAACATATAGCATATAAATTGTAAACTTGGGATATAATCATATAGAAATAGAATAACCATATGGTCGACTTCAACAAATCATTATTACAAATTGAATAGCCATATGGACAACTTACAAACCCAATGCATTGGAGGTCATAAAATAAACATCCATCCTTGGTTTATCAATGAACGACCCATCATTTGGTTTAACATGTATCCACCCGTCAAATGTTCAAGTACTATTATATAATCATCACACACAAAAGATTGAAAATATCAACATTTAAAACCTAAAATTTTATTTTCCATCAAAAGAACTAATTTAAAGATATTGAAATAACAAATCCATTTAAAAAATCTTTTTCAATACAAACACACCAAAAAATTTAATTAGATATTTCTTTTACTTTTAAAAACATTAATCCCTATAGAGGAATCTAAATAATGATTGTGGCGGTTTAGAGGTCATTGTCACTACAAACTTTAAAAACATTACTTTCTTTTTTTAGTAAAATGATTCTTCAAAAAAATATTACCTTTTAATGAAATTAAATGTAAAATGGTTTTATTATACATTGTATAAAATAATTAGATGTATATTATAAAAATATGTCTCAATAAATGGATATTGAGTCGAAGTCCCTTACCTCAAGCCCGACTTGTCTCGTATGTTCCTTGTTATTCATGAATAATAAACATAAGTTAATTTGTACTTACTTCAAATCCTCTATCATGATTATTATTCCTTTTATATCACATATTTCTTTGCTACAACAATTTTTTAATTATTTGAGTTTATATCAGAAATTTTGACGATTTTTGGAATTTGAGTCAAAAATGAACTTCTTATAATTATAAATTGCCAATGTGGTCAAAAGAATATTGTCACCAGAATTAAATGCATGATTTAGATAATATATATATCATATATATCCAATATATACTTATTAATAAATGTCCATAACATTTGGATATATGAAATGAAAATCTTCGTTCATGGGGATGGTTAGCCATACGTATGAATGAATGATACTTTCATTTCTTTTTTAATATTTAAATAAATAAAAACTATATGATACATAATCATATTAATATTAAATTATATTATCTATGTTATATTTGTTACATATGTTCTTTAATTACTTCAATTATATGTTCCATGTATATCATGAACGAGTCATATCTGTTTTAGGGGGTGGTAATCCGCATTTCCTCAAATGAAATTATCATATTTATAAAACATGAAAAGCATAAAGGTATGTTCTAAATGAAAATAACATAATCGTAAAGTTAAAATAAATATCATAAATATCATATATAATTAAAATTCCATCATAATGGCCCCTATGAGTGGTGGTAAGAGAAAATTTGAAAAATAATAACTTTGTGTTGCAGTAGTTCACTTTCCATCGAAACAGTGTGTTATATACCCATTCGATGGAGGTGTGTGTAAGGGTAGTTTAAAAACACATCCTATCAATAAGATAGTATATTGAATATACTGTTTTTGTTATAAAATAATATAATAAAGAGAGTATAAGGGTTTGGAGAATGAAAATAAAATAATGAATCTTGAGAAAATACATTGCCTCAAATAGAGTAAATTCTTTTGATTTAGGCTAAAAGGCCTTCTTTAATTTCCTTCTACTAAATTTATGGCTTCCCAAGGGGAGGTAGGTATGTTGAGAGATTATTTGGGTAGAGTTTGGATGAGGCAAGGGGGCTTGATAGGAATGTGTAACGTGTTCGAGGTGGGGTCCTTTTATAAGATTGAGTAGGGGCACTTAAGGAATATCTTGAATTAATATTTTATTATAAAATCAATTTCGAGTATAAATGTGTCCAAATTTATCTATTTCGAATATATGACTTATATATGTTAAAATAAACCTATCCAATAATAATTATATATGTTTTATATATTTTTTAATCATTATCTTTTTATTTATAACTTTTTTTCTTCTACCATTTTATCATGAATTTAACACATTGAGAACCAAAATAGTTACCAAATCATGAAAAATATCCAATTAAAGAGTCAATACTAAAATTTTATAGTTATGATAATTATTTGGATGAATCATGGAAATTTGGAAATTTTATAATATTTTAAAAAAATATTGTATAATTTAAAATGTGAATTACTTAATTTTTGACACTATTTATATCATAATTTTTAATAACATCAATAACAATTTTATTAATACAAACATCATTAATACAAATATAACATCTATTTATCTGCTATGAAATTGTTGGATGACATCAAAGTAACTAAATAATTATTTTAACATTTAAAATATCTTTTATTTGAATCCTTTATTAATGTAGAAATCACTGCATCATCATTGTGTCATAATTAAATTTATTTAGTTAATCTCTAAAAATGAAAAATATAATACCATGATTTAGGAATAAAATTATATTTCTAATGAATATTTATATTTCAAATGGTAATTTATATAAACCCATATAATATTTTGTTTCAATAATAAACATGATTTGGTTATATTTTCCTTATCATTAAATTAAAGGTAATTAAATTTCATTTTCACCCAAAAATGGGTAAATGGGTTCCAAAAACAGAGAAACGGATGGCCGTAGTCAAATATATATCATCCAATATGATTAAGACACATGTTATTGTAATTTAATATTATTATAATATTATTTTTTACCCTTATTTACTAGATTTACCCTTTAAACATGGTTAATAAAATATTTATTGGAAATACTATACATAATTTCTAAAAATAAAACATACATATTTACACAACTTGGACCTCGTAAATCCAAATATGTATTACATTTTTCTAAATTTAAAACACATAATTTAAAAAAAATTATTTAAAATTAATTCTATTGTCACAACCAAAAAACACTTTTTTAATAAATAATAATTAACAAAATATTTACATGTGTTCCTATCAAATTAAAAAGTGAAATTACATGCAAGGAAAAAAATTAGATTAAATTTAAAATAATAATATAAAGACACATTAAAAATAGTTATAAATATAATCTATCCACATAAATAAATATGATGAAAAGACAATTTTGATATGAAATGTAGTATTTTTCATTATTCATTTAAAAATGATCTTAATCATAAAAATACCAAAAATTATCCAAATTTATTTTTTATGTTCTGTTTCTAAAAAATAAGTTTATTTTTTGAAATGGAAAATATGAAATTGAAAAAAACAACATTTATAATGGGTTCTCCCTCAAAAGGTGGTAAAACTACCTTTAATAAATATTATAGTATTTATGATTAATATTGGATTCATTCCCATTTTAATCCTTTAAATTTTATTAGATAAATGTAAAAAACCTGAAAAACATGTTTACTCATAATATCGTCTGTTCTTTTCATTGACGCTAATACAACAGCTATGCGTTAACTACCATTTAAAATAATAATATAATATTATAATAATTTTTCTCGGTATAAAGTTTCCTTGTGTACAACATAAGATTTCAGAGAAACCAATTGTTGGGTATCAGGGAATCCATTGAACAAGGCATCACCATTAAAGTGAAATTAATATTAAATTCACAAGTATAAATAAATATGAAAATTTCATATACCTTATTTTCTAGGGATGTAGCATTTTGTTATATTATCCAATTCATAATTGGTGGAGATAGTTGGGTTGTAGTATAGTCAATTATACTATCCCATACTTAGTGGGTGGATTCAGTAGTGTTTTTTGTATCGGAGTTATGGTCCCCTCCATCGCAAGTGATATCAAATGGGTTTTCAACATTACCATGACGACCCTAACATGGGTGATATCATCTATCTGAGTGATGTGACATGTGGAACGTCAGAGATGGTTGTGGTATCCCCTAGAAAATCTTGGTTGTTATCCTCGATATAAGATATATTTGAGTAACTAGATTCGGTTCTAAAATTCCTTACATGACCCTAGGATTGATCCCCTATCTGTGTATTTTGGTGTTTCTTATGAGTGTCAATTTGGTGTTATTAGCAACGTTATCAAAATAGTCTGTGCCTCTTTGATAAATGTCATATAGGAGGAGTAATCTCTTTGAGTGTGCATTCGATGGGTTTCATTAGATCCTCGAGTATAAATTACTTCTAGTGATGAGGTCGTATCCTTCTAAGACTTGGGGTATGAGATAAAATTATCTGTTTTTATTTATGGGTTTCCCATGTGCTGATGTCACTTCTTCGTTGACACACTTCATGATTTGAGATTACAAATTGTCTATTGCCGAGGATGGTGTCAACAGTGAGTTACTCTCTCATTTGGGTTCCCATATACTAGATTGAGCTAACATATTCTTATATGCTACTCCTTTTTTGTTTTAGATTTTGGGGACCCTACTGAGTAACTTTATACTCACCCATGTATGGGCTTTACCCATACATGTCTTTTGTCTTGTGAGACCACATGACTTTTGATGAAGTCCTAAGAGGACCCGAAGAAGGTTTATCTTAATGATCTAGACAATCAAGGATTTTTATTGGAGTTGAGTTGAGGAACATACACATGGGTGTTTTATAGTGACCCCCTTCACCAGAACAAGTCGTGCACTTTTTCACTTGTAGTCAGTGGGCCTTGTATTTTCTCTTTTTTTTACTTTTTTTTACTCTGGTTGAGAAATATGTATGTATGCATTTATTTATAGTTTTTATATATCTTTGAACATTATCATATAGGTTTATGTGGGTGTGTGTGTATAGGTATGATAGGATAAATCCTCTGATGTGTGTGTTATCCAACTCAGCTCTTTTCTCTAGCCCTTGCCCTATTAGAGGTGGGCATGGCTAGTCAGGGCTTCAGGCTCATTGGGTCGGGTTGTGAAAATATTTTTTAATTCTTTATAAATTATGAAAATAGATAAAAAAAATTATTTATTGAAATATAATTATGTCATTAATATCCTATTTATAAATTAAATCTATTATATTTACTATCCATTATAGTTTGCGAGGAAAAACGAATTACATCTGTTCGTGAGGTGGTAGTCCTTAATACACACAAACAATGGTTTTAGTTTCCATTAAATGTAGAATGGGAAATATAATGGTTATGAAATAATCAATATAAAATATTAGTGTATGGGATATACTTATTTTATTATATCAAAATTTATTGACATTTTTTAATTAGGTAGATAAAAAATAAAAAAGGTATTCGTTTAAAAGATATACATCTTCAGAGGACAACTCTCTTTACATTACACGTTATCCCCCCTAAGGATGGTATTATGGCCAAAATAAGACCTCTAGGAAATGGATAGAGATTACATGAATGGTTTTTTGAAGGTCATTTCCAATATAAATGGTTCATTAATGATTCATAATAGAGGAGATGGTGTGTCTTTTTATAGGTGAGGAGGAGAAAAAAACTGGTATTTTGAAAATAATACAATATACTATTGTATTAATCCTTAAAATGGATTACAAATAGATAATTTAGGAATATGAAAAGATATAGGGTCTAAATATTGCCATAAAATATTATATAGACATGTTTTAGGTCATTTTCCATTTACCACTTTGGTTTAATCCCGCTAGTGAACCAACTTTAGTGTTAATTATGGTAACTAATTTTCACTATTTTTACAATTTATTAAAAAAATTAGGTTGACCGTATTACATAATATTATTTATTCATTATATAAATATTTAATCTAATTTATCTAATCCAATTAACATATGTTTAAGTATTTAATTTAAAATTAATAACAAAAAACGTGATAAAAACCTATTTTCTCTAAAAAATGTCTTCTAAAGTATAAAATTCTTCTATAACCAAATAAATAATAAAACAAATTCCAATAAAATAACTAAAATTAATAATAATAAAAATGAAAAAAATTTATTTTAAAACTCTTTTAAAAAAATTTAACTCTTTAAATATGTTAGAAAAGATAGTTTTTAGTAAAAATCAGTAGATTCCACTATTAATAGAAAAATCAAACATTTAAGAAAATTAATAAAACAAAACAATAATTTAATTTTTGTAAAATTATATCAAAAATTAATTATTTATTATTAAACATGTATTAAAAAGTTTTAAAAAATTATGTGAGTTTCTTATAAAAATCAATAAAAACCATTTTTTTGGAAAAATGTTTCTCAATAACATAAAAAGTTGTTGCCAAAAAATTAATAGTTATTCCATATTAATTAATAAATAAATCTATATTTAGTGATATATATATATATATATATATCATAATTTTATTATTTCTATTCATACCCACCAATTCAATGGTTTGGTTAAAATGGTTAAATTAAAATAATAATATTTTGTGGTTCGTTTAAGATTAGTGTTAGCAGTTGTATATGATAGTTAATATTGTTTCCATGTATTAAAATTATAGGGTGTAGTATATTAATGGTAAATTTGATATACCCTATAGCATAAACAGTGTACTATGATTTCAATATTTCATATATATATAATTTTAAATTTTAAATTTTAAATTTTATTTAATTTAAATTTTATATACCTAAGTTATCAATTGTTTAATTATTTTTTGGGTATTAATATTTTAAACATAATTTCTTTTTAAATTAAAATAATTTTATATTTGTTAGAAATAATTTTCATGAAAGAATTTATGTTTTTTATCTTATTATAATTTTACAAAAGAATTTTTATTTTTTAGTAAAAATGGAGCATCAATGCCCATAAAACCAATTAAGGAGAATATATGGTATAAATTAATTGGATGTATATGATGGAAAAAGTACTAGTCTAGAAACGTTTCTTGGCCCATGAAATTCATCATGGTCGAATTATGTTGAGGTACATGTTGGTACCCTTGAAGGATTTTTGATCCAATATTGAAACATGATCATATATACAGAAGTGGGATTACAAAAAATTTTTGTTTTGGGATCACTAAATTTCCTAGAAAATTGAACACTTTAATGGAATGATGTCTTGACCTCCAGCCAAAATATCATTCTTAGGTACTGGTATAATTTTAAATGTATCTTCTTCCTCATGAACTCTAGCCATAATGTCTGCAAGTTCCTCAATGATCCCTTGATCATCATCAGGGTGTTCAAGTCCATCCTCATTTCCAACATCTCCATCATCATGTCGATCATTAATTTCATCATTTATATACCACCCTCAACATCATATCTTTTCATTGACTCCTCAATATAACTAAATACTTCTTATCTTGATTTCATTGAGTCACTCAACTGATCTCCATCATCATCTTCCTCGTCATTATCCTCATCCTCCCCATCATCATCAGTCTTTCTCACATAACCTTCAACTCTAGAGACGTTTGAATCTTCCTCATCTTCATCCTTATATAATAAAGGTTATGTAGAAGCATATTATATTTGTCTACATGGTGGTCCAAATGAAATATGTCTAGGTATTTCAGCAATATTTATGTCACTCATATCATCTATAGGATACCTCTCATCTATTTTCAGGTTAGGATCATGTTATTATCCATCTGAATATACAACCTACTAACCATGATTGAGACCTAAATCAGCCATATCCCTTGGTTTGGTAGGATGATCAATGAGATTATAATCCAAATATAATGTCTCCTCATCTTCTACACATATTCTCCTCCATGGGTTCTTAATTATTTTCATCCATTTAAAGATTTATTTGTGTAATAAAAACCACTACATGGAGTAATCTCTAAATCTACATCCTCCACACAAACTAGCTTCTTCAACATTATAGAAATCATCTTTGGATAATATAGACAAGTTTCTTTTCTATATGGTTTGATCATTTCAAAAAGGTGTACCATAAGGTTCAATCACTGGCTCATTATAACCTCATTCTTCAACAAATAAATCTCAAATTCATCCTGATACATTAAGGCAGAAAACACTCACTTCCATGGGAAGATTTGGTTTTTGATGAATTTTAAAATAATTCAGGCCTCTCCATATAATTCTGAAGCTATCCAATTTCATGAATCCTTATTTTGAGTAAACTCTTTCAATACATTTTTAGAAGAGAATAAACATGATGTTTGTGGAATGTTACCCTGATAGTTAGAAAATATTCCCTCAAGAGGCATCCCTAAGAATTCTTCTCACTCCTTTGAAGAAAAGGAAATTTCATTTCCCTTTACCACTAATTCCTTCTACGCCTCCTCAACGACTTCCAAAAACACTTCCATGTAGTCATTCAATTGGTGAACCTGGTTGGGATAGAATGTTATGTCATTTCTACAATCCAGCTAATCCACCCTTGAGATTCCAATACTTTCAGAAAGTGAGACTTGATCGACAACAACCATTTAGAAGAAAATTCATTCCCAAGAGTTACTATGCGGCTTCCCAACTCCAGATTCACATAACTTTTATCCTACTTCATTCTCTTTTATTATGCTTGGTTGACAATGATTCACTTGTTCCATCCATCGTGCACATTTTTCTCACTATTCTGAATGTTTGGGTTCAAAGAAGGATGTCGAAAGGTCAAAAGTTCAAAGTAAGAATGGGTAGTGAAAGTCATAAGGGTATATGTAATATGTATTGGCATAGTTTTATCTTTTAGGGATTGTACTTCATAAAAATATAAAATAGAATAATGTTAAAATAATAAACCAGATACTATTTCATTTTAATTAAATGATAAATACAAACAAATTTACTAAAAATTCTATATCTGTATTGGTTTAACTCTAACGATATCAGTATCACATAATCGATGTTACAAGATTAGATTCAAATGATCGGTTTCACATGATAAATTCCACATGATCAGTTTCAGTCGATTTCTCTCACTCTGATCGGTTTCATCAAATCAGCTTCACCTGATCAGTTTCACCTAGTTAGTTTCACCTGATCAGTTTCAACAGAAAATAGATTTTACTAAAGGGACAATTTCAGATAGTCATTATAGATGTATCATTCCTAGTTCATGTATAATGTTGGTCATTCTCTTAGAGTTTAAGGGTCTAGTAAAAATGACATAGTGTTGACATTCAGTTCCAAAAAACATAAGATTTATATCACTTTTTTTATAATGATCTCACAAAAAGTGATATACTATATCAATATGTTTTGTTCTAGAATGAGATATTGGATTATTAGAAATATTAATAGTAGTTGTATGGACAATATTTATAGGGACATGTCTAAATTTAAATCCGTAGTCTAATTATGTGTGTTTCATCCAAAAAAATTGTGCACAACAGCTACCAGCTGTAATGTACTCAGCTTCAATAGTCGATAATGCCATCAAATTATTATTTTTTACTACAAAATGAAATTAGATACTTTCCAAAAAAGTTAAATGTTCCCGAGGATTTATTTCTATCTATTTTATAACCACCAATGTCATCATCAGAATCACTAACAATATCAAAAGGATTTCCTCTATGAAAGAATATTCTTAAATTAGTTGTATATTTTAGTTATTTGGAAACTCATTTAATAGAATTTATTTGTTACTCTTTTGGGTTCACTATAAATCTTTCACACATAAAAACAAAAAACATTATTTATGGATTACTATAAGTTATGTAAAAAAACCCCAATTCATTTTTCTATAAGTAGTTTGATCAATAGATTTCTTATTTTCATTATGATCCAAATTAAATGTAGAACTCATAGGAATTTCACTACTATTAGTTCCATAAAATCCACACATTTTCAAAATATATTTATAATGTTTACTTTGATTTATAATTATAACTTAATTATTTTAAAATATTTGAAATCCAAAAAAAATTCTTAAGTTCACACATTAAACTCATCTCCAAATCACATTGCATCATTTTTGAAAAAATAATTACATAAATAATATTTAGGAGATCAAAAAATAACATCATCTACATATATTTATACTATTAAAACAACATTAGAAATTATTTTTAAAAATAAGGTAGGATCTGCAACTCCTTTTGTAAAACCTATAGAAATATGAAATTAGATTAACCTATCATACCAAGGTCATAGAGCTTGTTACGAACCATAAAAAACTTTAGTTATTTTGAATACATGACTTGGAAAATGTGGAATTTTAAAACATGGGGGTTGTTCAATAAAAACATCCTCAATTATATAATCATTGAATAATGCACTTTCGATATCTATTTGATATTGTTTGATATCAAAGTGTGCTTCATAGGCAAGTAATATTCTAATGGATTCAAGCCTAGCTATTGGTGCAAATGTATCCTCTTAATAAATTACATTTTCCTGATTATATCCTTGTTCAACAAATTTATATTTGTTTCTAATTATATTTCCATCTTCATCTACTGTATTCCTAAACATCCATTTAGTTCATATAGTTAATTTATCATTTGTTCTATCAAAATGATTCAATAGTTTATTTATCTCAAACGTATTAAGCTATTCATGCATATCCATCACCCAAAATTCTTCATTTATTGCATCATTGATAATTTTAGGATTAAGTTGTGATAAAAATGCTATATGTTCATAATGATTTTTCAAGGAATCTCTAATTTGTGTTCCTCTATATAAATCATAAACTATAGCATCTAAGGGATGGGTTTTAATGGTTCTATAGGGTCTAGCAAAAGTAGGGATAGTTCTTTCAAGATAATCACTTTGTTCTAGTTCATTATGGATAGAATTATGTGAATTTCAAGAACATGATGTTTAAACAAATTTTTTATAGGATGGTCAGATGTTTTAGTAATGATGTCCAGATTGGAAATATCTGCTTCAAGATTTTTTAGAAAGGTCTTAGGTTCATGTGGATATGTTTCATCATACATGACATGTAAAGATTCATCTACACATTTTATTCTCTTATTAAAAGACTCTATATGATTTTATTGATGTGGAATATCGAAGGAATATTCCTTCATCACTTTTAGTGGAAAATTTATCGAGATTATCTTTAGTGTTAGGAAAATAAACATTAAATCAAAATACATAAAAATAATTTAACTTTAGTTTCACATTTGTTCACAACTCATAAGGACTTTTCTTAAGGATAGTCTGATTAAGACTATGTTTACTAAATAAAAATATTTATTAACAGCTTCATCCTAATAACAATTTTCACGGTCATATTCATTGAGTATAGTTCGAGAAATTTCTTAAAGAGTTATATTTCTTATTTCCACTACACCATTCTATTGAGTTGTACTTGTGGAAAGAAAGTTATACCTCTAGCTATTTTCTGAGAAAAAAATTTCAATGACATTATTTTCAAACTCAATACCATGATCACTTATTAACGAATTAACATTATATCCACTAAGACATTCTACAGTCCATGTATACTTAGTAAAATGAGTGAAATCATCACATTTGTCAGCTAAGAAAAATTCTATGTATTCCAAGAGAATTTATCTAAAAAAACATTAACATAGTGCTTCAAATGGTGACTTAAAAATCATGATTGTACAAATAATTCCATGTGAACCAACTCGAGAGGTTGAGATGTTGTAACTTATTTCTTTGGTTTGAAAGAGATTTTTTGTTTCTTTCCATTTTGACAAAGACTTTCACACCCTATTGTTTGGAAACCCTAGTTTGGGTAGGTATTTAACTAAACCTTTTCTTGTCATTTTTTATGGGAGTGTAAATTACAGTTTCTTAGTCTCCTTTTCAAAATCCAAGACTCTTTCTGAAAGACACATAGGCATGAAAAATTATTTAATGCAAGTATGTCTATGTTTACAAAAATATATATTATCATTTCTAAGAGAAGTAAATAATAAGTTATTTTTGGAATAAAAAATATAATTAATCATTTTTAAATTTGACATTAAATTCATCATCACATAGTTGAGGTATGATAAGAAATTTATATTTTAATCCATCAACATAGAGTACTGTGGAAATTGATATACAGATGGTGTTACCAATCTGGCTTAATCTGATGACTTTTCATTTACCATTGTCACCAAAAGTGACATGTCCTCCATGAATATTAATTAGACTCCTTAATATTGATTAATATCCTTTTATGTGTCTTGAATAACAACTGTCTAAGTACCAATGATTTCTACATTAAATTATTAGGCAGTTTACCTATGAGGTATTTTTCATAAAGCACATGTTTTCAATATCTTTGTTCTAATTCATATAAGAAGAAGATTCACTGGAGCAGTCCATTGATGCACTCTAGGTGGCCTTTATTACATTCTTATATTTCATATCATTATTATCATACTTCTTTTTATCCTTTAATTTTGGATATTGATCATGGACATTTTTTCTTTTTTTCATTCCTAACAAACAATTTCTTCTAATTTTTCAGGATTCTTTCAATCCATTATCCAATTTCTTTGTTGTCATATTTCACTTTATAGTTTTCTTTCTTGAAGAAAATTTTATTTCTGTAAAATCGTCTGAGTCACTAAGCCAGTTGGGTTTTTTCCACATAACTTTCTGATGTTTATTCTTCACTACATGTGCTCTCAAGGGCAGCATGAACTTCTTATTAGTCTTTTCTCCTCGGTGTGGTTGTCTTGAAGGATAATAATTTTTTATTTTCCCCTTTCACCTCTTGATTCAACTTTTGTTCTTATTTATACATCATTGGTTCTCTGATTAGTTCCTTTAGTGTCAGTTTATAATTTCTTCATGATAATCTTTTGGATACTGATGTCCAACTCCATCTCTATGGTAAGCATCGTAGAATCCTCATTATCTTCTCCTTTTTTGTTACATCTCTTCCATATAAATTCATAATGTTCACAATTTCATAATAACTGTGATAAATATCAAAAATATAATCATGATTCTTCATTATAAATTTTTCATATTTAATTGTATAATTATATAATCCCATCTCTTTTACAATAGTTGTACCCTCATGGGAAATAGATAAAGTATCTCAAATACCATGAGCAGTTTTACAGGAAGAAATACAATTAAATTCTTCATCTTCAGTGATTAGTATATATCATTCATTGCATTATAGTCATTGTTATAGGAATCCTTGGTATTTGTATCCCATGTGTTTTTATCTGTATTAGTGAATTCATATTTACATTTGTTAGCAGTACATATTTCAAATACCATGATGTCTAAATGTATTTTCATTTTATGATTCCATTGAGCATAATTTGTTTCATTGAAAAAATTTGGTATATTCATTTTATCTACTTCTAATCTATTTTCCATAATACGAAATTGGAAAATATTTCAGAGAGATAAAATATTATTATTAATATAAATTTTATGTCATCTAAATTCAACAAAAATCACATTTTATAATGTTTGAAAATTATTTGAACACTGAGGAACTCCTAGAACCTCTAATATTGAATGTTGGTCGGAGTAGAGTACCCAATAGGTGTGGTGACATGGGTATCTATAGAAATTTCTAATAAGAATTTGTACTTTAAAAAATTCCCCTAATTATATATAATTAATTCCATTTTGTATTTAATTTATAAGAGTCCTGAATGTTCAATTAATTTCTTAAGAGATTGATTAGTTCTCCAAAATTATAATCTAAATGTTAAAATAACATTTGAAACTAACCTACTGGTTCAAAACAGTTATAAACACTAGATAAACTAACTATCAAAGTTTCAATTTTTTTAATGAATTTTTTATTAAAAATAGTAAAATAAAATAACAATAGACACAACTTAATTTAAAATAAGAGGTTCAGTCTCAAGACGATACATAGTCCTCTCCACTTGGTGATCACCTGCCACCATGAAATTTAATTTAATAAACAAGATTGATCTGCACAACAGATTGGTTTTTACAACAACACATAAGGCTGTATAGGTCACCCTTGACCTCTACCATAGTTCGTCATGAAAAAAAAACAGGTCACCCACAACCACTTCCAAAGTTCAACGTGTGATATAAATGGATTAGTAGAGGGTGAGATTGAGGATATAAAGTATCATCCAGTTAAGAACATGAGTCTGTGTGTGTGAAACAAACAGATAAAAACATGACTTAGAAATGTATATAAATGAACATAGTAGATCTACAGATGTAGATATAGTTTTAGAAATCTCTATGTGTTATGCGGTGTAGCTATGGACTCATTTGATGTAGCAGAATTGATGTTCGGGTAATTTTATGGAATTTTACTCCAAAACAGAGTGTCTAATCCTCTATATTCTTTCTTCTAGGAGTAAGAGATGTCGAAATTCTAGTTTGAATGTTATTCAGGGAAGGTTATAATGTTTATATTGACATCAATATCTCCCCATATATTCTTCCTTTTGAGTTCTTGGGTTTTGGGAAGTATTATTGAGAGTTTCAGGATTTCATATATTTTGCACAATTGTTTTCTTACTATTATTATGTGTGTTTTATATAATGTTACAGTAGGTAAATATTTTAAACCTTGAGGTTAAGCCAACACAATGAACTCCCCACGTGCATGTACCTCATTCTGTCCTCTGAATATCCTACAGATGACACTAAATAATGTCAGAAACATTAATTTCTCTAAATATGACCATTGTACATAATATTGAATTAATAAAATAAAAATAGTTTTCATTACAATTAGTGATTCATATGTATCGGTGTGTAATTAACATTGATCTGTCAACATCAGTGACTCTCTGTATTGGTGAGTCCTTTCAATACATATTAGTGAATTTGGGCATCATTGACTCGTTTATACTATCAATCTATTATGGAATCGATGAGTTATCATCAGTGACTCATTTTTAACTAACAGTGTGTCTCCCATCGGTGAATCTTCCATTGGTGAGTCCTTTGAACTATTGGTGCCTCACCCATCGGTGAGTCATCCATCGGTAAATACATTAAACTATCAGTGCGTTGCTCATCGGTGAGTCACCTATCGGAATGTATCTTGACAAATTTGTGTGACTGATCATTGATGAGTTATATATCAGTGTGTCATTTGTTCTATTGTTGAATCCTGCATTTGTGTCTTCTTCACTCAGTGAGTCCTCATTAGTGAGTCATCCGTCAATAACTCATTTGAACCAATCAGTGTCAGATACATTGGAAAACTTACAAAGTGTCTGTCTTATATAGAACAATACCAGATTAAGTGAAATTTATAATTAAATGTAATTATAAACATGTAAATATATTGAAACATAAATATCAATAATTTATTAAGTTATTTAAATGTATTATACCATGTGACATAATTTATTCATTAATAAATATTCATTTACATGAATAACATTTGTTATAACATAATATGTAAATTATCATGATTTGTAAATTGGCGTGATTTGTTATTATTAGAACAACTATCTCACAAAGGTACCAACAAAGGAAACTATATATGGAATAAATTTTTTGTTGTACATGAATGAAAATAAATGTTGTATTTATTTTATTCACTTGTAATACAATACACATATATGTTTGTTGATCACCAAGACTACTAAACTCTTCTGTACTTTGGGAATTATTCCATATAATTTTACTAATGTAAAGGTATCAAGGCACTGGATGAGGTCATTCTGGGGTCATTTGGATATAGTTGTTTTCAAAAGATGTTTAGTTGAAACCGTAGGAACTATATTTCGAAAAACATAGATTAGAAATCATATCCCTAAGGTAGACATTGTGGAAAAACGTTGAATAACATTATATACTTTTGGTAAGATATATATTATGTGGGTGTTCTTAGAATATATCTAGTTATGTGTACATAAAGTGGACATGGTTTGGGAATAGATTTTCCAAGGATTAACAACTCTAAAAAGCAGTTTCATGCATCACTCGCGTACCCAGGTTCATGACAACGGTCTCTACAACACAACTACTTTGACGCTCTCAGGAAAGATAGACTTTGGATAATTCAGATTTATTTTAAAACCCATTATGAATGATTTAAATAAATAATTATAATTAATGAACTAGGTTCATCATTTTACCAAAGAAGAACCTATGTCGAAATAAATGGACAAGGTATTTATGTGTTGGTTTTATTCTAAAAACCAATATTTAATGAATATTTAATGATTAAATTTATTACATGTATGACCATCATATTTTTTCAATAAATTATGTTAATATTGTTGTGAAAAAAGAAAATTTGTATATCGAGTGATAACCATTCATTTTTGGAATGTCTATGAGTCTCGAACCCATGCCCGAAGTATGATAAGGGTTTCACACCAACCAATATCCTACCTAACATCCTGGTTGATATGTAATTATTTCTAGATGAGACATTTGATTTATAAATGTTAATGATGAAAAAATATTTTTACTTTTAGGTTTCACTACGGGAAAAATGGGTATTGCGACGGGGATAAATCCCGTCGCAAATAGTCCTGTTAGAAACTTATTTGCGACGGGCTAGATTTCCCCATCGCAAAACGACTGGCGCGTTTTGCACCCCAAATCGCGGGAAAGTTAGTTGCGACGAGTTGTTACCGCCCGTCGCAAATAACTGGCGGCGGTAAAAGCTATTTGCTATAGGAATATACCCCCGCCGCAACAGGAAATCGTGGGAAAGTTAGTTGCGACGGGCGGTTACCACCCGTCGCAAATAACCGGCGGCGGTAAAAGCTATTTGCGACAGGAATATACCCCCGTCGCAAATAGTATGACTGCAGGTCATTATTTGTGACGGGTCCCGTCGCAAATAACTATTTAACCGTTGGCCGTAATAAAAGCGGGCTAAAGTATTTGCGACGGGTATCCCGTCGCAAATAGACCCGTCACAAATGATCTAACCTATAAATACCCCCCATCCATTTTTTTCAATTCATTCTCAAACTCGATCTTCTCCTTCTCTCAAAAATCTATATTTAGAGTTCAGCGTTTCTTAAGTTTAATTTTTTTTTCCGGAGTTGATATTGAAGTTTTCAACAACGATCAGAGATCAACCTCAGATCAATTTTAAAGGTATTTATGTTCATTTTAATTTAATATTTATTTTAAATGTTTTATTAGTTTCAATTAATCTTAATTAGTTGTAATTTAATTATGTTTACATTGCTTTGTTACTTAATAAATTCAAATTATTAGTATTCATTGTTTATAGTAAATGGTACTTAGGAATAATTAGTAATAATTTTCAATAATTAAGAATAAATGTTAAAAATTAGTAATAAATACCAATAATTAGGAATAATTAGTAATAATTACCAATAATTACCAATAATTAGTAATAATTACCAGTCATTACCAATAATTAGTAATAATTACCAATAATTACCAATAATTAGTAATAATTAGTAATAATTACTAATAATTCGTAATAATTACCAATAATTCGTAATAATTTTCAATAATTAGTAATAATTTCCAATAATTTACAATAATTACCAATAATTAGTAATAATTACCAATAATTACCAATATTTAGGACTAAATAGTAATAATTAGTAATAATTACCAATAATTCGGAATATTTAGTAATAATTACCAATAATTACCAATAATTAGTAATAATTAATAATAATTACCAATAATTAGCAATAATTAGAAATAATTATTAATAATTAGTAATAATTACAAATAATTATCCATAATTAGTAATAATTACAAATAATTATCTATAATTAGTAATAATTACCAATAATTATCCATAGTTAGTAATAATTACCAATAATTATCCATAATTAGTAATAATTACCAATAATTAACAAGAATTACCAATAATTAGTAATAATTTACTAATTACCAATAATTATCCATAATTAGTAATAATTACCGATAATTACAAATAATTAGTCATAATTTACTAATTACCAATAATTATCCATAATTAGTAATAATTACCAATAATTAGTAATAATTAGTAATATTTACCAATAATTAGTAATAATTACCAATAATTAGTAATAATTAGTAATAATTAGTAATAATTTCCAATAATTAATAATAATTAGAAATAATTACCAATAATTACCATTAGTTAGAAATAATTACCGATAATTATCCATAATTAGTAATAATTACCGATAATTATCCATAATTAGTAATAATTACCGATAATTATCCATAATTACCAATAACTAATGATAATTATCGATAATTGGTAATAATTAGTAATAATTACCAATAATTACCACTAATTAGTAATAATTAATAATAATTACCAATAATTAGTAATAATTAATATTAATTACCAATAATTAGTAATAATTAGCAATAATTACCAATAATTAGTAACAATTAGTAATAAATAGTAATAATTACCAATAATTAGTAATAATTACCAATAATTAGTAATAATTACCAATAAATAGTAATAATTAGCAATAATTAGTAATAATTATCAATAATTAATAATAATTACCCATAATTACCAATAATTATCAATAATTACCTTTATTTAGAAATAATTACCAATAATTATCCATAATTAGTAATAATTACTGATAATTATCCATAATTAGTAATAATTACCGATAATTATCCATAATTAGTAATAATTACCAATAATTACCACTAATTAGTAATAATTAATAATAATTATCAATAATTAGTAATAATTAATAATAATTACCAATAATTAGTAATAATTAGTAATAATTACCATTAATTAGTAATAATTAGTAATAATTCGTAATAATTACCAATAATTAGTAATAATTACCAATAAATAGTAATAGTTACCAATATTTAGTAATAATTACCAATAATTAGTAATAATTACCAATAATTACCAATAATTACCAATAATTACCAATACATACCAATAATTACCAACAATTACCAATAATTACCAATAATTAGGAATAATTACCAATAATTAGGAATAATTACCAATAATTAGGAATAATTACCAATAACTAGGAATAATTACCAATAATTAGGAATAATTACCAATAATTAGTAATGATTCGTAATGATTACCAATAATTGGTAATAATTATCATTAATTAGTAAGAATTAACAATAATTAAGAATAATTACCAATAATTAGGAATAATAACATTATTACATTATTAGTATATTTTATTATTAATATTAAAATAATATAATTTTTTATATTATATACAATTCTCCTTTCATCTGTGTGTTTTCTGTCTCCACATGTAATATTTGTATGTGGAGACAAAAAACACACAGATGAAAGGAGAATTGTATATAATATAGAAAATTATATTATTTTAATACTAATAATAAAATATACTAATAACGTTATTATTCCTAATTATTGGTAATTATATGAATAATTACCAATAATTAGGAATAATTACCAATAATTACTAATAATTAGGAATAATTACCATTAATTACCAATAATTACCATTAGTTAGAAATAATTATCAATAAATAGGAATAATTACCAATAATTAGGAATAGTTACCAATAATTAGGAATAATTACCAATAAATAGGAATAATTATCAATAATTAGGAATAATTACCAATAATTAGGAATAATTACCAATAATTAGGAATAATAACATTATTAAATTATTAGTATATTTTATTATTATTATTAAAATAATATAATTTTCTATATTATATACAATTCTCCTTTCATCTTTGTGTTTTACGTCTCCACATGTAATATTTGCATTCCTTTTCAAAATTATCAACCTACTCACTAATGGAGAGGTGAAAGTGAATGCAAATATTACATGTGGAGACAGAATGATAAACACACAGATGAAAGGAGAATTGTATATTATATAGAAAATTATATTATTTTAATATTAATAATAAAATATACTAATAATGTAATAATTGTATTATTATATAATTAATATTTATTAAAAAATAATATTGGTACTATGAAAATAATAAAAAATTTATATAATATTAAAATTATCAATATTTGTAACAGGTTTTTCTTTATTCTCAACATGTTCAATTCTTAAAGGGTCATTTTTAGGTCTATCTCAATAAAAAGTTTGCGTCAGTCGTGTATGATGTAAACTCTATAATTATCCATGCTTGAGTGTTTTTTCTAACAAATTATTCAAAACTTGTAATGCTTTTATATTTTATAGAAAAATATGGAACAAAGAGGTCGTCAACACTCATTATTAAGTAACCGCATATGGATAAATCAACGTAGAAATCCAAATGGTTCTGGTTTAAATCTAGTATATGTAGAGGGTGTGGAGACTTTTTTTTTATCATTTGCGGCATCAAATCCAGAATTTGTTTCAGAATGAAAAATAAAATGCCCTTGTAGAAAATGTGCATTGAGAACGTTTGACGCATTTGACAAAGTGGGGGGACATCTCTTGTGTTTTGGTTTTCAACTAGATTATGTTTTTTGGTATCAACACGGTGAACGCAGTTCCAGAGCAGGTGATACCAACTTGATTACGGATCCATCTCGGTTTTAAGATTTAGTACATGATGTTGCAGGTTCATCTGTTCAGCATACATAATCTCCGGCTGATGTAGCTTCAAATCCTGAGTTGACACCATCTGAATTTTATGATTTGTTGATGTCTGCTGAGGATTCATTATATCCTGGTTGCAAGATGAGCAAATTAGAAGCAGTTGCAAAATTTATGGCTATCAAATCAGATAACGGAATTTCAAACACCTGTTTTGACCAGATATTTTCTTTTCTTAAAACACTGTTACCCGAAGGAAACGTTTTCCTGTAAATTACTATGAGAGTAAGAGGCTGGTTCAAAATTTGCGACTTACTTGTCAGAAGATTCATGCATGTTCAAATGACTGCATTTTATATTCTGGGGAAAATGAGTCGTTGGATAGTTGTCCCACATGTGGGAAACTGAGATATAAAGAAGGACAACATGGGAAGTCTGGTTTGATTCCTGTAAAACAGTTGAGATATTTTCGGCTTATATCCAGACTTCAGCATTTATTCATGTCTAAGAATACAACGACAATGATGTCATGGCATAAAGAGAATATTTCAACTGATAAAAGCATGAATCATCCAGCTGATGGTGATTCATGGAAACATTTTGATAGAGTGCATCCATCCTTTGTTTTAGAAGCTAGAAATGTTCGACTAGGCCTTTCCACTGATGGTTTCTATCTGTTCGGATATTATGGTAGTCAATATTCATGTTGGCCTGTTTTTTTAACTCCATACAATTTAACTCCATGGATGTTGATGAAGGAGGCTTATATATTTTTGACTTTACTAATTCCAGGACATCCAAAGAAAAATATTGATGTTTATTTGAAACCATTGATTGTTGAATTAAGTTTATTGTGGAGTACTGGTGTCAGTACATATGATGTTTCAACGAAACATAATTTCATACTGAGAGCAGCATTTATGAGGACAATTAGTGACTTCCCGGCTTATGGGATGTTATCTGGATGATGTACACATGGTCAGAAATCATGTATTTACTGTATGGGATAGAACAAAGCATTTATGCTCATTCATGAAAAGAAACCTTGTTATTTTGACTGTCATCGTAGATTTCTTCAAGCTGATCATCCTTTTCGCAGAAACAGATCTCATTTCAGAAAAGGAATAGTTGAAAGGGATGGACCTCCAAAAATACTATCAGGTTCATAGTTAAAATCAGTTGTATTTTCATTACCTCCCATCACTTTTGGTCCCACAATAAACCAACAGAAAATTTCTGGTTTTGGGAAAGAACACAATTGGATTAAACGTAGCATATTTTGGGATTTTCCCTATTGGTCTGATTTGTTGGTCCGACACATGTTAGATGTCATGAATATTGAGAAGAACTATTTTGATAATTTTTTCATACAGTTTTGGATACTCCAGGAAAGATCAAAGAAAATGTAAATGCACATTTAGATCTTGTCCAAATTTTCAGGCGTCCAGAACTACAACTATTTGAGAATGTCATAACAGAAAGGTTACTGAAACCAAAAGCAGCTTATACACTGTCTAAAGAAAACAGTTTTTTATTTTGCAAGTGGATTTCAGATTTCAGACTTCCAGATGGCTGTGCTTCCAATTTGGGTAGATTTGTAAAGAATGGTCATATTACGGGATTAAAAAGTCATGATTGTCATGTTATAATGGAAAGACTTCTACCCATTGGATTAAGAGGTCTGTTGAATTCTGTGATTTGGGATTCCATAACAGACATGTCTCATTTTTTCGGGAAATTTGTGCGGCTACAGCAGATTATGATGCTCTATGAAAACATGAAGAAGATGTTGTGGTAATTATATTTAAACTGGAAAAAATATTTCCGCCGTCTTTCTTCGACTCGATGGAACATTTGATGTTACATTTGCCATATGAAGCCAAATGTGGAGGTCCAGTATAGTTTCGATGGATGTACCCATTTGAAATATGCATGAAAAAAATTAAAAGAAAAGTACGTAACAAAGCATCTATTGAAGGATCTATTGCAGAAGCTTATTTGCAAGAGGAAATATCTTTTTTCTACTCCCATTATTTTGAATCTGAGTATCCTTCAAAACACAACTGAATGGGACAGAACGAGAGGAATATTGATGAAATCGACAATCAATTATCTGTTTTCAACCATCCAGATCTTGGTTTTGGTGGAGTTTATGGACGCTGGCTTTCGGATTATGTACATCACAGAGCTCATACGTATGTTCTGGTCAACTGTGAAGAGATGACATCAGTTGTACTATAAGTTTTTATATCACTTATTCTATCATTTATGTTACAGTAAATAACTTTGGTTTTTATAGGTTGTATGATAATCATATCAAAAAACAAATTCCACAAATTATAGCAGCTGCTCTCAAAGAACACAGACTGAAAAATTTATCTCAGTGGTTTCAAAAACTAGTAACATAAATTCATTATCTTTTACCAACTCATTAAATGTATAGTTTACTATTTTGATAATAATTTCACAAATACTCAGGAGTCTCGACATGATGATAACATTGACAAACGGCTGTGTATATTGAGTAACCCACCTTCTAAACTTGTTAAAAATTATAATGCATATGTGGTGAATGGATTTCGATTTCACACACATGCATATGGGGAATCGAAAAAAACAATGAACAGTGGAGTTAGCTTGAGAAGATCTCATCATCGAGAAAATGAAGTTGACTTTTATGGCATACTTGATGAAATCATTGAACTCTGTTATATTGGACAACATTACATAACCATGTCCAAATGTCGGTGATTGGATACAGAGAGAGGCGTGCATGTTCATCTGACTCATGGAATCATCGATATTAAATGTAAAAGTGTTCTCGAAGTAAATGAACCTCTCTTATTGGCTCAACATGCACATCAGGTTTATTACACAAAGTACATTGCTACATCAAGAGACTTTACTAATTGGTGGAGGGTAATAAAAATCAAAATTCGAGACAATCAGTTTAGTCAAGGTGAATGTTCTTTCACTGATGTGCAAAGAATTGAAGTCTTTCAAGAGAGTCATCAAAATCAATCTTTTTTACAAAGATACATGAGTATCGATGACGATACCCCACATTTAAGAGTCGGTGATAATAATGATGTCACATATGAATTTGAAATGGTAAGAGATGAAGCAACTAGAACTCGAATTGATATCGATGATGTTGAGGAGGAATATGAAGATGACATTGACATATATGAAGATGATGATGAAGATGAACACTGATAGATTTTCGTGGTAGTTATATAGAATCATAATATATATATATATATGTATATATAATAGTAATTATCAATTATTTGCTAACAACATTGACATTTTCTGTTTCAGATGGACAATGACACATTTCGTGAGTTGGCGGATGTTGACCTGCCTTTCGATGTGGATGAGTTAATGGCAGATGACCCTCAGGCTGCAGGCGCTCCAGGGAGTACGCGGAGGGGGCGCGGTCTTTCATGATTGATGATTCCTGACCCCGTCCCCGAGCGACGTCCACGTCTTGGGTTTGATCCACGCACACGGAGGTGTGATAACCCGTGTGATAATCTATGGATTTGACTATGATTTCATTAATCTATTCACATAATAAATTTTTATTATTTTTCCAGTTTTCTGTATATAGCAGTCGGACAGGGCAGCGCTATTTTGCGCAACTATTTCTCTCAGCCATGGACCACATGGGAGCAGATTCCCATTGATGTGCAGCAGGCCATGTTCGGCCATTTGTTGGTACGTACGTAAATAAATAATTTTTATTTTGAAAATTATTTCATTTCTAACTTGATATTTTGATTTATTTGTAGGGTTTATGGTATCCGATCGAGGATACCAAGCGTGGCGCCATCCACAAGGCATGGGAGGTGGCCATCAGTGATCGCTTTCATTGGTTTTTGCACAATTTAAGAAAAGCTGCCACGAAGAAAGCAGGAGTGTCAGATTTTGACGAGTCATGTAGATCACACCGACCAGAGTACATTTCATCCCATGTATGGTATGGATTATGTGCGCACTGGTTGAGTGGTTCCTTTCAGAGGAGATCATCTGTGGGGAGGTAGAATCTGAGGAGACAGGAGGTGAATCATCGATCTGGGAGTCATTCTTTCAGTACTCATAGACAGCATCTGGTACGTACATTATTTATAAAAATTTTATATAACTATAAATATTAACAGTTTATTTTTTATTCTTATAGGCTGTCGAGCACCCCGATATTACAGAGTACTACGTATATCAAGGGATGTATAGTGATCCTGCTACTGGGGAGCTCAGAGGTGATCGTCAGCATCACATCGTGGTCTGTATTATTTGTTTTCAAGTTTAAAAATTAACTGCATATAATATATTCACAATTTTAATTTAAAATTGCAACTACAGGAGTTTTATGAGGCCGCAGCGTCACAGACCCGGCCTGAGAGTCAGGCCAAGTCATTAGCTCAGACCACTGGTCGTCAGTTTGATTAGGCGGCATGGATGCAGGCCACCCAGTATGCCTTCAAGAAGGGCTGGGTAGTTGGTATTAGCTCTTGACTAACTCACGGAGATTATTATGGCAGTGTTGTGATGTCAGCGTCCATCTCGAGAGGAGCTCGAGCATCTTCTTCTGCTACACAGTATGAGGATCAGTTGTGATCTCAGACCGCACTGATAGAGAGTCTCCGACAGGAGCAGGAGCAGATGCGTCAGCAGCAGCAGTAGCATGAGGAGGAGCGTCGACGCCAGCAACAGCTGTACGAGGAGGAAATGAGTCGGTGGCAGTAGTAGCACTAGGAGTAGATGGAGTACATGCGCCTACTCACTCATGCTTTTGGGATGGAGTTTCCTCCACCAGCATCTATAGAACCCCCCTCCCCCTCCATTAGATTAGAGTTTGTTTTTATGTTATAAAGTTTATTAAATCAAAATATTAATTTTTTTCTCTTCGTAGTTTCTGTCTCATTATAAAATAGTAATAATATTATATTTTGAAATAACGATATTAATATGAATAATAATATTATTTATATTTTATAATATTAAATTATATATATATATATATATTAAATTTTTATAATATTATATTTTAATTATATTTTTTTGTAATATTTGAATTATTTTAATATTTGAATGTAAAATAATTCGATTATTTTTATATTAATTAAAATAACTTATTAATATTTTTTTATGAATTATAATTATAATATTATTATATTAATTAAATCATTTATTATTATTCTATTATTTTTTATTTTCAAATTATAATTCTATTATTATTATATTAATTAAAACAATTTATTAATAATTTATTATTTTTATTTTTGAATTATAATTCTATTATTATATTAATTAAAATCATTTATTAATATTTTATTATATTTTATTTTTGAATTATAATTCGATTATTAATATATTAATTAAGATAATTCATTAAAAATTTATTTTTTTATTTTTTTTATAGTATTTGCGACGGGATACTATGCCTGTCGCAAATAGTATTATTATTATATTCATTAAAATAATTTAATAATGCTTTTAATTTTTTGTTAAAATAGTAATTGCGACGGGCCTCGTCGCAAATACCTGTTGTGACGGGCCCCGTCGCAATTACTATTTTAAAAGTTTTTACAAATATACGGAGTAATATTTGTGATGGAAAGGATGCCTGTCGAAAATAATATCTTTAGCAACGGGCCCGTCGCAAATAATTTTTGTTGCGACGGTGTTTTCCGCAACGGGTGATTTGCGACGGGATTCCGTCGCAAATGACCCATCGCAAATACCTATTTTTCTAGTAGTGTTTATAGATTAATATGAAAACCATATTTTATTTAGAGAATAGTTAGAGTCAAATAAAATGACTTCTATATAATTCTCTAAATAAAATTTTCTGTTCTTAAAAAAGGGGAGTCATTCAAGGATATCCATTTCTTAAATAAATGGATGGAATTGAAACAAGTAAAATCATAACCAAAGGATGAAATATTATTTAAAAAAATATATCAAGTGTTCATATTTCATTATATTTTTAGGATGTTAATGAATCAATCAGTATTTGAAAAATGATAAAAAAGATTTGTCCTAATACCATGGTTTTTGTTCAATAGATGGTAATTTAAATCATCGTAGATTTATAGATTTAATACCATCAACATTTTATTGTTTATTCAATTTTTCTTATTATTTTTGAAAACAGTCTCTCCCAATAAATATTTACACTTTTCCTCCATATGGACATCTCTTAATTAAACTAATTTTCTCCTACATAGAAACTAAATTATATGTAAGTCCTTATGACCGTTTTACATAGAATTGTCTATTTTTTATAGGATGTTTTATAAACCCTTACAATGATGTCGAATTTAAACATAAAAATACCAAAAACATCTGTTTGCAAGTTCACGCTTAAAATGTGTGGATGAAAATTAATTAAGGTACATAAAATTTAATTCCATGAAATTATAAAATAAGGACATTGTATTTGATAACATTCAAGACACACAACACCAATCATGTAAGGGAATACAATATCCCATGATATTAAAAGATATTTAAAATTTTAAATAAATTAAATATATGATATTGTTTAAAATTCATGAGATACTAGGTTAGCATGCCTCTTACGCAGTAACAAGTTTCTTCGATGACTTTCACTAAACTTAATACTGTTTTTTCCAGAAAAAATAAATTAATAAGACCTTGTTATTTAATATAATAAGATAAAAAATAGAATTAGAATTTGAAGTAATGAATATTATAAACTAATCTCTGAAAATATGTGATTATAAAATATATAAAACGAATTCATTGGTTACAAATTAAATAGAAATGAATATAATAACCTATTTAACATAAGGGTTTTCTTTTATTGAAAACAATTTTTATGCCCATAAAGATAATTTTTCCTAATTAGTTAAATTAATTAAAAATAGTGAGTTATATTAAATAAAATATTTTTTATATATTCAATTAAATATTTTTTTCTTTCATCTAATATATTTTTTAATCATAATACAAGAGAAAAACCAATATTTTCCACATAAATCAATATTTTTCTAATAGCACCATTAATACTTTTTAATGTAAAACCTTTTTTTAATCCATTTCTTTGATCCTTTTTTATTTTTATATATATAAATAAATTTAATATTATAATATGGAGCATATAAGTTATATTAGAGTTCATTCTAAGTATTTTTCTATGAACATTCATTTTTGATCAATAATGAAAAGCACTAAATTGTCATTCAAACTGCACTTTCATCTAATATATTTATAATGCTAAATTATATTTGTTATTTTTAAATTTTTAATTATATGAATTTTATATAATTTAATATAATTATGATCATTATAATTAATTTCACATTGAAATTAGAAATAAAATCTTCATAAACATTTGATCATTTTATATTAAAACCTCTATTTTTCGTCCCGTCTACAAGATTAAATTTAAATTAATTTATTCCAGATATGTTTTCGAATATGGAAAAATGGATTCGATATTTGGGATCATCATAATATATAATGTATAATAACTTCAACTTTTTTTTTTACCAAAATAATTGTTAAAGAAATTAAAATTAATTATATTGTTTAACATAATAATTAGCTTAATAAGAAACTAAACCATAATCATAAAAGCCAAAATGAAAAAGCATCATTTCTAAATTCATTTGGATGTCAATATTTATAATGTTTTTATAAATGTTATCAAAATTTTTCCATTATCAGACCCACATTTCCTATGAAGAACATTGGTGGGATTCTCTTTCTAAAAATTTAATAGAATTCCAATTATCCTCCACTATAAAAAGGCACTCAGCCCTCCCACTCCCTCACTCCTCTAAATCCACATTGGATCAACCATGATCAACCCAAATAGATATCAAAAATTCCTCCTATAAACTGGGATGAATTACATTGGAGGTAAATCTATCCATGGATGCCATTTGGTACACACTAAAAGGAGTTACTCAAATAAGAAGTAAATCCTTCCTGATGTTATTATGTTTTATTTTCATTTAACTCCCCATAAAATATATTAATTATAAGATTATATAATAATATATTATATTTATAATATATATATTTTTTATTAATAATATTTTTATATACTATTACACACACTTCCATCTAATGGGTAATGAAGTTACTGTTTAGGATTATGATGAACTATCACCTCACAAAATGATGACATTCGTTTATTCATATACCACATCTCACGGTTGGGAATTATGATGGAATATATTTTTATATATGATTTATATATTTATGATATTAAAATTTTTATTATGATTCTAGAAATTTGATATAATACATACCTTTATTCTTTCTATTTTTTGTAAATATGATAACATTGTTTGTGGAAATGTGGACTACCACCCCCGCAAAGGGATGTAATTCGGTCAAACTATACCTGGAATTTATGAAATATTATTTTATTAAAAATATAAATAATACATGAAATAAAAAATATACTATAATTATAATATATATAAATATCATTTACATTAAATTCATTTAATGTGATACAGAATTGAATATAGCGTTTATGCATGACTATGTCTTACCTTCTCCATGAACGATACATTTCATTTCATATGTACAAATTTTATGGATTTTTATAAATAATTATATAATGAATATATATTAAAATTATATAACTTTTTACATTCCTTATATGATAAAAACATTATCTAACTAATAGTACGAACAAGTAACCTGTCAAAACATATTCACAGAACTTGGAAATTAACACCAGAAATAGTGAAAATAATTATAGCTTACAAAAAATGAGTAGAACGATATTTTAATAAGAGAATATATGATATAATTAAGGATAATTCATCTTCATTAATAAAATGAATTAATTGGATCCCATCCAAACAGGGTTGTGAGCCTCAAAAAATTCTAGCATATTGAAGAATGGACAATTACCCATGCTTTATGTTCCATGATTATTTTCTCTAATCCATGAAAACATACATCCAAGAATCCCTATAATGATTCATGATCACTATTGAGGTTGGGGTGGGGTGTGAAGAAGGTCCATAAGTATGTGGCCCAACTACTCTGGAAAAAATATGTGAAGCATAGATTCTGCCTTCGGATTCACAAAAGATAAGTAGCGAGATGTCATAGATATTCCCAATCCTTGGATGTTTTAATCTATGGGGATTGTCTAATTTCTAATATGACAACCCAAGAAGTACATTTTATCCATAATCTCATTGCACCATACCTTTGGTGACCACTCATATGAATCAATATCTAATTGGAGGAGCCTCTTGTAATCCTGTGTGTTAAACCTGACCGAGCTCAATCTGGTGAATCAGCATCTATCACGTTCATCATTCATAATGATACTTTCAAATATTTTCTTCTGAATTGGATTTAGTGTTGCCATAATTAGATCATTTTGAAAACGTTCCACACTAAAAGTAATGTTTGAGATAGGGTATCTTGGGTATTCTATCCATTCACCCAACTAGTTGGATTCATATAAGTTAATGTCCCCTTGATTGACTTTATATAACCACATGGAGAATGGACATGGGAAAACATGCTCTACTCCAATATGGAAGTGGTTACACTATGATACCTAGAAACCTCCCATTTAAAACCATATCATGATCTGAAAAAATATTCCGATAATGACCCCTAGACAATAACCTCCCAAGCTAACTGGCCTTTCATGCCTAGAATAACATCTTTAATATCATAGAGACCCACACCCCCTTCATAAAAATGCTTTTTTATGTAGTTCCAGAAGACCCAGTGGTTGTGGAAAACCAGATTGACATAAGGGTATTTGAGATAAAATATTCCAAGTGGTAAAACATTTTATAACTTGATTTCTTTTCCTTAGGTTATATTTCATTTTAGTGGTTGTTAATATACCAATAATTTGTGTGCAACCACTTTTTACAATATTTTATTGTATTTAAAATAAAATAAATTTATTTACATTTGAAACTCATAATTTATTGATTTATTTATTCTCACCTCAACATTATGTTATTTTTATTGGCCTAGCTTCACAGTCTCTTTCTTTCGATATGTTTTTCATTTAAACTTACATTAGAGGAAATTATTTTATAATTGTATAATAAACCCATTAATTTTATTCTAGGTTTGTAATTAATTATATTTTACATGTAATTGAACTATTTTTACACTCTTTAGTAATCATAATGATTCCAGAAGTGTTTTTAAGAAAACACGACATCATTTCTCTCATTATTTAGATATCATATTTTACCCTTGAAAAAATTATTTATTAAATAAATCATTACCATTTTTTCAAATGGTCTAAAAAGAATATTATTGTCTATTTCTGAGGGATTATTTTTTTCTAAACATTTTACAGTTTGAAAGGAATGTTATTTTTATCTTTTACAATACTTATGGATTTACATACCATAATTTCTTTGAAGCTTCCTTTATCTGTTTCAAAGTTTAATTTTAAAATAAAAATATTTCAAATGTGATTTTAAACAAATATTATTTAAAAAAATTAAAAATAAATTAATATTTCTCCCGAGAATGCTTTTCAAAAATATTTTTATAGTATTTTTGTTCATCAAATACAATAATCCTTTATTTTTATACAACATAGGATATGATGTTTTGATACCATTATTATTATTTCTTTAGATGGTTTATGATTTCCATGACCAAGGGTAGTATTTATGTTTATTGACTTGATTCCTTTTAGTCCCTTTCAAATATTATATTTCTTGTGATCATTTGAAAAATAATTTCTCCAAATTACCCTTTTCATTTATCATGGATATTTATATTTCCTAAACCATATATCATTTGTACATATAGTGTTTACATAAGAATTTTATATCATTAATCTACTTATTCTCTGAATATTTTTTGTTTTATTAAATATATGTTGAACATTGATTCAAATGATCAAAGTGTTTTGGGACACATTAGAGTGTTTAATTTTTTTACTCAAGTATATATTAATGATATTTCAATGGTATCTCAATTCGTCAATGTCAACAACCCTTATGGTTAATTATCCTCTACTAATTATTTTTTAAAATACATATCTTCTACGCTATATTAATGTTTGATAAAGAACATTGTTAAATTAATTATTAGATATTAAAGGAATATTGTGGGTTGGTACGAAATTGGTGGACCTGATTATAGATAGCCCCTCAATGCATCTGTTGTCTCATGGGACGAGTCAGTCGGCTAGCCTTGTATGGGTATTTACCCAATATGGAAAACATTATTCTAAAATGACTTGAATGAAATGTTTCGATATACCTAGGAAACAAGGCATCTAATAATTAATAATTTAACTCATTAAGATTAATTTTTTTATTTATCCAGGATATTTTTCATTGACATATTTATGGATACATTTTATTTATAGTTTATTGTTTAAACAACTTGTATTTTCAGTTTCATACCATTCCATATTGATAATGACTGATCTAGTAATTTTAATGGAATGTGTTTCTTATTATTACCTTGACACATTTTTTATAAACCTTGTTTATTGATTATATATAACGTTTGTTTAGTTATTTACATTTCCATATTTAAACACACTTTATTATCATAATGTTGATTCCATGGAACATGTATTTAGTTTTTAAATTTCTATATTAACTATTATAAAAAATTATTTATTGATACCAATATTATTAAAAATTACTAAGATTTTTAGTATTCCCTTGTTGAATGTCTTATCACTAATAGTCCAATATGTTTATTAAGAAATATTTACAAAGATATTCTAGATGGAATAAAAATATTATTATCCTTGAAAGAAAAAAAATATGCAGAAAATAGTGTATTCTTTTTTAATACATAACTCATGCATGCATCTAGTTCACCAAAACTACAAAAATCATTAGTCTTTTCAGATATGATTCTTTATAATCATGCCAATATAATTGTAGAATGACTCAAATTTCATGATTTCTAGGGTCAGGTTTTTATAATTACAGCATAATAAAATAAATTTTTCTCTATCGATTCCACGGTCTATGTTAGGGTGGGATGATATTTTAAAATCCACAATCCATATTACACAAATTTCATTACATAAAATTGTACAATAAATCCAAGATTTAATTGGTCTATATTGTAGTGAACTTTTTTTTCCTCAAAAGGGACTCAATTAATCTTTGAGTTTCGAGGTCCCAGGTCCCCTTAAAGGGTAAAATGTAAAATTTGCTGTATCAAAATTCCAATTTTTTTTATATTTTTATTATGATTGTAATGATAAATTTATCATTGAATTAAATTTTATTGGATTTCATGCTAGAAATATTGTAAGATATATTTTATATTTTTTAATTAAAGTGTGACATTGGAATCTTTTCAAAATAAGTTTGGATTAAAATTTTGGCATTGTAGTATGGTTTGAAATTGGGTATTTTGCATCAACATTATGTAATTTTTATTCTCAAGTAAGGGACCCCTTCATAGGATATTTTTATTATTTTAATAAAATAATGGATAAACTATTCTATTTCATATAAATTTCATTTAATTAAAACTCTTTTATGGAAAAAATTTAAAAAATTACACAAGCCATATAATGATTATAAGGATTTGTTCATAGTGAATTCATGTTGAAATCAATGATCATATTATATTACATAAAAAATGGTATGTTATGGAGTAATTCTCTTTTTGATAGTATTTCCATAAATTTTAGACTCATGATAATATTTTCCAAATTTTATCTATATTTTGATATATTTTTACATATGGAATTAATAAAACTTTTCATGATGATATTAATATATGAATTCATAATATTGATACAGTAATTATTCGTTGAATAATTTATTATATTTTTACCCATGGGTTATATGATTTGATGTGAAAAAATTTATAATTTCATTTTTACAAAGTATTATATATATATAAATAATATTTAATATTTAATATTATTTAATTATATAATTGATAATCTATTTAATAGATTATTTAAAATTTTAATGATCATTTGAAAAAAATTCAAGTCATATTTTTATTTGAATTTATTTTCAACTCCATACACGTTTAGTTTCATGAATGTTAAACTATTTTTATAATTAATATTCATATTATGATTTTATGTAAATATAGTTTTTTGTTATATATTATTCCTATTTTATATTTATTAGAGATTTTTCGTCAAGATCAATGTACACAGAGACTGAAAAAACAATTTTCTATCGCAAAAACCCCTTATTCCTTCGCAATGTTTCTTCCTATATAACATTTCATCGAAAATTATATCATTTTTAATGGCTAGTGGGTTAATATTATTGATTAGAGATTATCAGAAATTGGGGATCATTCACTATAGAAGATGTCTTAGGCAAAAAAAAGAATAAACAAGAAACTATGTAATGTTTTTCTTGTTTAATTTGGATATAAACTAATCAATGTGAAACATATAAGGATGTGTAGTGGAAATTATAGTTGGATGAAGAAGTGTTTCTAGTGGGAGATTTTGGAATCATCTTGGGGGGATGTGTTAAATGATGCACGAGGTGATGATGGGGGTAGAAACAATGTCTATATTGAGGGAAATACAAGAAAACATAGATTTAACTGATGACGAGGATACATGTTGTGTATCCTAGTCAAAAAACATAGTGCATCAAATTCATTGGCAGTGATAGGTTCAATATTCTCTTATAATGTTTACATGTTGTTTAACATTAGTTCACATGTTATAACATTTGAGCCCTTGTACTGTGAGACATAATCTATACACACTAGTACACATTGTCTTCCCATTATGATGTGTCACTCAGTATAAAATTAATATAAATCATAATATGTATCTTTCTTGTATGAATGGTATATGTTAAATATCCACATGCATACCCACTCCAAATATTAATGGTATATACCATGTAAAAAAATACGAGTTAGTGTGTACTAATGATACATTCCCATATAGACTAGAAAATTCCAAGCAATTTGTACCCTAACTGACACACCATGTTGTAAGACTCTACATGTAATTAAAAAAAGGATGAATATAAAGAGATAATTCTCAGATACTTAACACCATGTACCCAAGTATTACATGTCTTGTAATAGATTTTCTATGGTTCTCCACATATATTCTCTTCCATAGGTCATAATTAGACACATTAATATTATATTATGAGTGATTTTTCATATAGAATATAAGGGTATTTATTTCATTAATAATGGTACTTTCATCCATGGAGTATAGGTGTAGGTCTGGATCGATATTTTTTAGGAGACATCATTGGAATAAAGGTGAGATGATCAACATACACAACATTTGTAATGCCCCGACCCTAGTTACCTAGAGTCGGTGCATTATTACATAACATTGGCATGATCACAAGAAAGATCAAATCTCGAAAGACCGATTGGTTTAGTAGCCTTGGAAACACTAGATATATTCACAAGTCTTACATTACATAATTAAGTGAAAAACTACTACAACAACATATTGTCTCTATATTCCACTCTCATATCCCCACATAATATCCCTCTATGTCATTCATAATTTACTTCTTCACTTACTGGGAAAAATAAAACATAGAAAAGGGGTGAGCTCAAATTCCCAGTAAGGATAACAATATAGCAAAAACTTTCATAAATAAGAATAAACATTTAAGTCAATGTATAATTAAAACAAAAGCATTATAAACATGAAATTCAACATAGTATGGAAAAAGTAAAATGAAATAATTCCATTTACTTATTCACATGGATATTCTACTAATCTAATAATCACATGAAATATCAATAACCACTTTCATAATGATGGAATGCATAATGCTAGACTATCATAACCACATAGCCCATGCCTCGTGCCAAGACTACAAATAAGATTTTTCCAAGGCCTTGTGCCAATCACTAGTTTGTCTCATGAGACCTACCGATGGATCGTGGAGTTATAGCGGGCTCCACCCGTCACTTACTAATTCCAATGCATGCTCATATGAAAAGGATTAAACATAACATAAACATTCGTATTAAAATTAGCATACGAAATGTCAATACTTTCTCCATAACCCATGAATGGTATAAAAATAACACATCCACAGTAAAACATATCACAAAACCTTCAATACAATACAAAAGTTTTGTATCATAATAAATCAACATAAAATAAGCTTAAAATCCATCAAAGGATGTTTACATAGATGAAATCAAAACTTTTTGAGAGAAATATCTCTTTTCTCAAAATCATTGAAAAGTCACACATTTATAAAGGAAGTAATTTAAAAGAGATTTTGGAATCAAAGTGTCCCATACCACTTTGACACTTTTGAAAAGAAATATCATTTCAAAACCTTCATGTCCATATAAATAAATCCTTAAAATCATTTTGAAAACATGGACATTAATTGAAAATATTTAGAAAGATAAATCTTTAAAACATTTGAAATTTTGATCTTGTTAAAGAGTACCTTTCAAAAATTATTAAAATATTCATTTTGAAATCATTTAAAGTCGCATAATTATAAAATAAAACATTTACTTTGAAAATATTCTTATAAGATTGTAAGGGAAGCTTTGACGATTTTATAACGGCGGTAAATAGCTGCACCCACCGTATAAGTTAAAAAAAACATTCTTTTTTTAAATTTATCGAAAGGTAAAAAGTTCCTTGTTTGGAAAACGACGGAAAGATTCCTTTAAAAACACATAAGGGTATAAATGAATTTAACCCATATTCTTTGTAAATAGTAAAATTGTTTTGAAATACATTTCGAAGAAACATGGATGAGGATGATAAAGAGATCCCAGTAGATAATTGTGTATAAACAACCTCGGATAATGAAGAGATTATGGAATAAACCCTTACCTTGCACTTTTCCATGGTTGGTGTAGGTTAAACTCTAGTATAATGGTGAAATAATTGTTATTAAATTATTCAATATTCATATACATTAATATGATATCATATATGATCTTTTAACATTGCTTTGTTAATAATATCTAAGAATTATCATAATTTCGGGTGTTAACATACTCATTTTCTTTTATATGTTTTGTTACGTAAGCCATGTTTGTAATGGATATGTTGTATATCATTCATATCCATAATGATATCTAGTCCTTATATACTATTATTAATCATCAAATGATAATTATACTTGAAAGGATACGATGGAGAATTAATCTCATCGCGTTCGTGGAGACGGTAGTCCATACGTACGCACGATCGATAATATCATTCTTTTGATAATAATATATAATTTGATGGTATATCATATATACATAATCCTTATCATGTTATATTTATTATTTACAAGAGTTACACATAATTATTATACCCATCCAAATAATAATTTATTGAATAACAATTACACCACGACGTGGAGACGGTAAGCCGTACGTACGCACACATGGTGACATGTTATTCAAAAGGTGGATAGAATAGTGAATATGGTTGTACCATATTTATAATAATATCACAGTATATATATGATATTGGAGTTATTATTTTAGAATGGTAACAACAAAGGAAGAAGAAGTGGAAGAATAATGGAACTTGAAAAAGGGTGGTGAAATCACTACCTCTTCTTCGGGTTCTTCCTTTTGATTTGATCAAAAAGGCTCCATTGGTTGCCTTTCTGATCAAACTAAGGCCTCTAGGTTGTACTGAGGGAATGTGGGAGAGTATTTGGGCAGAGTTTGGCTGAACCAAAAGGCTTTGAAAGTGTGAAGAAATGAGAAGGAGGAGTGTCGTTTTATAAGAGGGGAGAGGGGCACCTTTGGAAAAGCTAGAAATATTAATTTATAATAAACTCATATTCGGTTTCTAATGGCTCCAATGTTGATTATTTAAATTTTATGGAGGGGATGGGTCGAAAAAAACTCAACCAATAGAATTTAGACAGGTTTGGGTACTTATATTAACCTTATCTTTAAGTATTAACTCTAAGTTAATTAGTTTCACTTTTACAATGTTTCTTTGTATTTTTATATTATATGGTTAATAAACTTACTATATACATCCAAGAGATCCCAAAGTGGTCCATTAATGATACACCTATCATGATATAAGTCTCTTGGCTGAACCTTGTATTTTTAGGAATTTCATATCAATTAATAATATAATATTTGTTTTAAAAACTCTTTTATGTCAATTTTGACACTATTCAATAGTTGATTTTTATGAAACTTATAATAGAATTATTAATTCGAAAAAAGTTAATTAAATCAATCCTAATATGTCATATTATCCTAGAAAATTAGTTTTAATATCAATTATTCTAATTTTTCACTATTATGGTAATTACTGCATCATCATTGTGTCCTAAATAAATTAAATTATTTAATGTCTAAAAATTATAAACAAAATATCATTATGTAGGAAATATTTTTATCTTTATAATGAATATTTACAATCGAATTTATCTTATGTATAACCCTATATTAAAAAAAATTTAGTAAATAAACTTTGATTTTAACTCTTTTAACTCTTCTTTGAATTAAATAATAATAAATGTCCTAATCTAATCCAAGTGGACCTAAATGACAATATTTTATTCCTAAGGTTGTTTTTGGTCGAGATAAACTTGTACAATAGAATTAGGACATTTGTTAGGGTAATATTAATATCATTTTTACCCTTAATTACCCTATTTACTTTTAACCGTGGTAAATAAAAGTAAAAAGTTAAAATTCACCAAAAAATATTTTCATCTCATTGAACAACATTTTATTTCTTGATATTAACCATGTCTCTCGGATTTTTGAAATTCCATTCACAGAAGCGGTAAAATTATGTTTTATGAAAAAAAATCAGTTTTTAACTACCACTTAGTAGTTTCACTATTCATAAAAAATTGATGTTTTTCATAACGATGCCAAAATTTCACCCTAAGCTATAATTGATATTCAGAATTCAAAAATGATGTCTATTTGACAAAATTCCAAACATATAAGTTGCATTAATTAATTTTATAATTAATTCCTGCTATTACAACAAATAGCGTGTTTTTAAGAAACAATATATATCAAAAGATTGACAATTGTTTATGTCCAATTTCAAAGTGAAATTAATTATAATGAACACCATTGGATAAAATGGTAAAAATATATTCTAAATATACTTTAAAACCACTCAAATTCATTATTTATCATTTTTAATTATTTTGATTAAAAAAGATGTTTTAAATTAAAATTTAGTAATTTTCACTATTCATCAAAATATTTAATTTATCCGAAAAGTGCCAAAATTTCACCTTAGGCTAAATTTGATATTCCGAATCCAAAAATGAAGTCCATTTTTAGAGATAAAATTTCAAAAAGTAGGTATTACTATTCATAACGGCTAGTTGATCGGTTGTGGTGTGTGTTAAAACTCGAAGTTGCGTACAACACACGCTACTGTATTATTCAAAGGAAAGCATACCGTGGAAGCTTGGGATGTTTCATTTTAAATTTTTGATGTCCCCATTTAGTTAAAAAGTTTAAAATGGTGTATTTAAAAAGGGTTAACTATTAAAAGTTGATAAAAGTGTAATACTGAAAATGAATTTGTTCTTGCATTATGTCTAAGAAACTCATAATATGGATTCTAAAATTATAAGGATATATTAGTTTAAAATGTAGTTAATACTAATCATAACCTCTTTTGAATGGATTGTTTGGTAAGTAATGGTGTGATTGAACTCGGTGTTGTGTGTAGTGCATGTTATTGAATTATTTTGAAGAAATAACACACTATGAAATCATGGGGTGTTACATTCTCCCCTCCTTCAATAAATTGCGTCCTCGCAATTTGAAATTTTTCTTTAAAAATAAAAGGTTGAAAATAGAAAATATCTTTGTGGGGATTCCCACATAGGAAATTAGGTAACTAAAATTTAGTCTTAATATGATGGAAAAGAGAAATGAAAGGGTCACCACCAAATTATGATCTCTATTCGGAGAACGTTGGTGGCAATTAGAGACATATAATTAGTTGGAAAACATAAATATTTATAACTAGTGATTGAGGTCATCAATCACAAACAAGTGTAAAATTGAGGTCCTTATATTCATCAATATATGATGATTTGAAATTCCATCGGTTCAACAAAACATAGGGTATTAACATAACACATTTTTGGTTTTAGGATTCCTTAGATAATGTATAAGAATTAATTTCTTCACAGAATAAGAGAGGAAGAAAAAATATATTCTTGACAAGTAGAGTTCCATCCTTTATCTAATTTCTACCACAGACTCATCTTTCACTCTAAAAGGTAATTGAACATAAAAATAATCTTCTATTTATCCTATTCATATAGGGTAAAAAAATGAATTTATAATTCATCTAGCAGAACCATTAAAAAATTACATTATTCAATCCAGGACATCACGTGAGTCAGTGGTAGGTGATACACCCTTGTCGCCCTTCGGTTGTGGGTTCAAGTCTCACGGCCTTGCCAGACGCGACGGGTTGCCACCCGACCACCGAGTTGCCCTTTTATGGAAATCCAAAATAATCCAAACTAGAACTATCCAAAATACTTCAGTACAAAATTTATAAGGAAGGTAAACACAATAAAGATCCTTTTTTTGTCGCGTAATAACATGTGATCACCTTCATCATGTATTCTTTTAAAACACTGCAACATCCTGAATTACCATAAAACATTATTGATTACATTCATGATCCCTCATTCCTTAAAGAATACTAGATATACTCCTTCAATACAAAAATGTTTTAAACCCCAACAATGATGGAATATACAAATCATTAATCAGTTTCAAGGTAGTTAAGAATATCCAATATAATTTATCCAAATCAATCATGTATTATTCCAAAATCACTACCTCGATATCAAAAATTTATTATGGTTTATCATTCTCTCAACCATATATTTTGCAAAAATATATCCTGCTATTGAGTCACTTTTCATTGTTCCACACAATCTCAAGTCCTTAATGAAATAGTACTGCATTACAATCCTTATATACTCCATAATTACTATAACAGGTACATTGTTGATACAACACTCAAGTGACATAATCAACTTAGGAACTCTAATCATTCCACTTCATCTGTGGTAGTATCATAACTTGATTATTATCCAATAGCATCATTTGCAGCATAGTCTGATGACTGGGACATAGGTTTGCTTAGTGTCCAAACTCCTTGCAAATGAAGCATTGTACATTTGAAACCATTTTCTTACCCTTGTAGTCACATACTTTATGCCCTTTTCTTCCACACTTATAACAAACTTCCATTCCATTCAGGCAAGTTCCATGGTGTTTCTTCCCACAGTTATCACATATGGGAAAATTCTTCTTTTCCCTCTTCCCTTTATCCATCTTCCCCTCTTCTATCCTTTTCTTCCCTTTCTTCCCTTCAAAGCCATAGGACTCAGTAAAATCTTTACTTATCTTATCAACACATGATATTATTTCTTCATAAGATGATAATACATGGGAGACTATTTCTCTTATAAATTATAGCTTAAGACCATGAAAGATATGATCATTCCTTCTCTTTGAATCATGTGCATTGCTGGATTTCTCATTCCTTCTACTGGGTGCCATTTCTAAACAATGGCATACACTATATTAGTTTATGAATAACAATACCTAATCCCAAACTTGTAAAAAGCATAACATGAATTAAATAGTTTATGGATATACTCCATAATCATAAAAATGTCTCCTTTGAGTATGTATATACTCATAAACCCTTCATAATGGTTTGTAAAGAAAATGAGAATTATTCTAAGTATATCCCCCAGGAGTGTCGTAACCAAGAGTGCAGCAAGTCCCGTTGTCGTGCACCAGTTCCCATTCGAGTCTAGCTCAAAGCAGTGTTTTCGGGTTTTACCCCTAGGTACATCTGTGCCAGAGCCGCCTCTACCTGCTCGTATCCAGACAAGGATGTATTGCTCGGAAAACTCACAAAATCAATACAATACCAAAATTCTAGGAAGTTCTTCTATACTAATCCTCAAAGTTCATCTTTGGTCTATGTGCTCTAATCAGATTTTATCTAAATCTAGCTTCTAAGGTTGGAACTAAACTTCCTCTAATACCAACTGTAATGCCCCGACCACAGTTACCTAGAGTCGGTGCATTATTACATAAAATTGGCATGATCACAAGAAATATCAATTCTCGAAAGGCCGATTGGTTTAGTAGCCTTGGAATCACTAGATATATTCATAAGTCTTACATTAAATAATAAAGTGAAAAACTACTACAACAATATATTGTCTCCATATTCCACACTCATATCCCCACATAATATCCCTGCATGTCATTCATAATTTACTTCTTCAATTCCTGGGAAAAATAAAACATAGAAAAGGGGTGAGATCAAATGCCCAGTAAGGATAACAATATAGCGGAAACTTTCATAAATAAGAATAAACATTTAAGGCAATGTATAACTAAAACAAAAGCCCTTTAAACATGAAATTCAACATAGTATGGCAAAAGTAAAATGAAATAATGTCATTTACTTATTCACATGGATATTTTACTAATCGAATAATCACATGAAATATCAATAACCACTTTTATAATAATGGAATGCATAATGCCAGACTATCATAACCACATATCCAAGGCCTCGTGCCAAGACTACAAATACGATTTTGCCAAGGCCTTGTGCCAAGACACTAGTTTGTCTCATGAGACCTACCGATGCATCGAGGAGCTATAGCGGGCTCCACCCATCACTTACTAAGTCCAATGAATTCCCATATGAAAAGGTTTAAACATAACATATACATTCGTATTAAAACTAGCATATGAAATGTCAATACATTCTCCATAAACCATGAATGGTATAAAAATATCACAACCACAGTAAAACATATCACAAAACCTTCAATACAATACTAAAGTTTTGTATCATAATAAATCAACTTCAAATAAGCTTAAAATCCATCAAAGGATGTTGACATAGATGAAATCAAAACTGTTTGAGAGAAATATCTCTTTTCTCTAAATCATTGAAAAGTCACAAATTTATAAAGGAAGTAATTTAAAAGATATTTTTGAATCAAAGTGTCCCATACCACTTTGAAACTTTTGAAAACAAATATCATTTCAAAACCTTAATGACCATATAAATAAATACTTAAAATCATTTTGAAATCATGGACATTAATTGAAAATATTTTGAAAGATAAATCTTTAAAACATTTGAAATTTTGATCATGGTAAAGAGTACCTTTCAAAAATTATTAAAATATTCATTTTGAAATCATTTAAAGTCACATAATTATAAAATAAAACATTTAATTTGAAAATATTCTTATAAGCTTGTAAGGGAATCTTTGAGGATTTTATAACGGCGGTAAATAGCCGCAGCCATCGTATAAGTTAAAAAAACATTCTTACCTTAAATTTATCGAAAGGTAAAAAGTTCCTTGTTTGGAAAACGACGGAATGATTCCTTTAAAAACACATAAGGGTATAAATGAATTTAACCCATATTTCTTGTAAATAGTAAAATTGTTTTGAAATACATTTCGAAGAAACATGGATGAGGATGATAAAGAGATCCCATTTGATAATTGCGTATAAACAACCTCGGATAATGAAGATATTGTGAAATAAACCCTTACATTTAACTTCTCCTTGGTTGGGGTAGGTTAAAATCCTGTATAATGGTGAAATAATTGTTATTAAATTATTCAATAATCATATACATTAATATGATATCATATGTGATCTTTTAACATTGCTTTGTTAATAATATCTACGAATTATCGTAGTTTCAGGTGTTAACTTACTCGTTTTCTTTTATATGTTTTCTAACATAATCCATGTTTTTAATGGATAGGTTGTATATCATTAATATACATAATGATATAAAGTCCCTGTATACTATTATTAATCATCAAATTAGAATTATACTTGAATGAATACGATGGAGAATGAATCTCATCGCGTTCGTGGAGACGGTAGTCCATACGTACGTAGGAGCGATAAAATCATTCTTTTGATAATAATATATAATTTTATGGTATATCATATATAAATAATCCTTATCATGTTATATTTATTATTTACATGATTTACACATCATTATTATACCCATCCAAATAATAATTTATTGAATAACAATTACACCCCGACGTGGAGACGGTAAGCCATACGTACGCACGTATGGTGACATGTTATTCAAAGGATGGATAGAATAGTGAATGTGGTTGTACCATATTTATAATAAGATCCCAGTATATATATGATACTGGAGTTATTATTTTAGAATGGTAACAACAAAGGAAGAAGAAGTGGAAGAATAAACGAACTTGAAAAAGGGTGGTGAAATCATTACCTCTTCTTCGGGTTCTTCCTTTTGATTTGATCAAAAGGGCTCCTTAAGTTGGCTTTCGGATCAAAATAAGGCCTCTAGGTTGTAGTGAGGGAAGTTGGGAGAGTATTTGGGCAGATTTTGGCTGAACAAAAAGGCTTTGAAGGTGTGAAGAAATGAGAAGGAGGAGTGCCCTTTTATAAGAGGGGTGAAGGGCACCTTTGGAAAAGCTAGAAATATTAATATATAATAAATTCATATTCGGTTTCTAATGGCTCCAAAGTTGATTATTTAAATGTTAAGCTTGGGATGGGTCGAAAACAACTCAACCAATAGAATTTAGACAGGTTTGGGTACTTATATTAACCTTATCTTTAAGTATTAACTCTAAGTTAATTAGTTTCACTTTTACAATGTATCTTTTTATTTATATATTATATGGTTAATAAACATACTATATACATCCAAGAGACCCCCAAGTGGTCCATTAATTATGTACCTATCATGATATAAGTCTCTTGGACGAACCTTAGATTTTTAGGAATTTAATATCAATTAATAATATAATATTTGTTTTAAAAACTCTTTTATGTCAATTTTGAAACTATTCAATAGTTGATTTTTGTGAAACTTATAACAGAATGATTACTTCGAAAAAAGTTAATTAAATCAATCCTAATATGTCATATTATCCTAGAAAATTAGTTTTAATATCAATTATTTTAATTTTTCACTATTATGGTAATTACTGCATCATCATTGTGTCATAAATAAATTAAATTATTTAATGTCTAAAAATTATAAATAAAATATCATTATGTATGAAATATTTTTATCTTTCTAATAAATATTTAAAATCGAGTTTGTCTTATGTATAACCCTATATTAAAATTCTTTTAGTAAATAAACTTTGATTTTAACTCTTTTAACTCATCTTTGAATTAAATAATAATAAATGTCCTAATCTAATCCAAGTGGTCCTAAATGATAATATTTTATTCCTAAGGTTGTTTTTGGTCGAGATAAATTTTACCAATAGAATTAGGACATGTGTTCGGGTAATATTAATATCATTTTTACCCTTAATTACCATATTTACTTTTAACTATGGTAAATAAAAGTAAAAAGTTACTATTCACCAAAAATTATTTTCATCTCATTAAACCACATTTTACTTCTTGATATTAACCATGTCTTTCGAATTTTCGAAATTCCATTCACACAAGCTGTAAAATTAAGTATTATGAAAAAAATTCAGTTTTTTAACTTCCACTTAGTAGTTTCTCTATTCATCAAAAATTGATGTTTTTCAGAACAATGCCAAAACGTCACCCTAAGCTATAATTGACATTCAGAATTCAAAAATGATGTCTATTTTACTAAATTACAAACATATAAGTCGCATTAATTAATTTTATAATTAATTCCCACTGTTACAACAAATAGCGTGTTTTTAAGAAACAATATATATCAAAAGATTGTCAATTGTTTATGTCCAATTTCAAAGTGAAATTAATTATAATGGAAACCATTGGATAAAATGGTAAAAATATATTATAAATATACTTTAAGACCACTCAAATTCATTATTTATCACTTATAATTATTTTGATTAAAAAAGTTGTTTTTAATTAAAATTTAGTAATTTTCACTATTCATCAAAATATTTAAGTTATCCGAAAAGTTCCAAAATTTCACCTTAGGCTAATTTCGATATTCCAAATCCAAAAATGAAGTCCATTTTGAGAGATAAAATTTCAAAAAGTAGGTATTACTATTCATAACGGCTCGTTGATTGGTTGTGGTGTGTGTTAAAACTCGAAGTTGCATACAATACACGCTACTGTATTATTCAAAGGAAATCATACCGTGGAAGCTTGGGATGTTTCATTTTAAATTTTTGATGTCCCTGTTTAGTCAAAAAGTTTAAAATATTGTATTTAAAAAGGGTTCACTATTAAAAGTTGATAAAAGTGCAATATTGAAAATGAATTGTTCTTGCATTATGTCTAAGAAACTCATAATATAGATTCTAAAATTATAACGATATATTAGTTTAAAATTTAGTTAATAATATTCATAACCTCTATTGAATGGCTTGTTTGGTAAGTCATGGTGTGATTGAACTCGGTGTTGCGTGTAGTGCAAGCTATTGAATTATTTTGAAGAAATAACACACTATGAAATCTTGGGGTGTTACAACATGGATGATAACAAAACTACTGTTGTTTTTAGGACACGATGTGTTTACCCTATATTTATTTTTAAGTATAGTACTCCATTGAAAATACATGGTTACATGAATTAAATCCTCAATTTTCTAGTCCTCCATCAATACAAGGGGTCAGTAACCCTTGATCTTGAAATATTGTGGGTCCCCTATATTAGAGGTGGGGTTGGTGCCACCACATGATGGGTTATGGGTACAATACTATTAATGGTAATTATTTAAATATGATATAATTTTATTGTACTTATTACATTAAGGCTATGCACCCCCTCCATTGAAAACCACACCATAATGAGGCACGATTCCCCCACTATAGTTGTAGCGAGGAAACATAGGATTTAAAATGTTTGTATATTTTAGATGTGGAGTTATATAGATGTCATTTGTCTTTAAATATATTATGAACTTCTAGTGCTTTTTGATATATATAATTTAATAAGTCTATTGACATTGGTTTCTATGATATTTACTATTTGTTTTCTTTTTTGGATTCTCCTCAGGGAGAACCCTTCAAAAAACCATGTTATAGATATTGATATTCTTCCATGTCTATTGATATATTGAACTTTATAAACGTTTTGATACATGGAGTTAAATTATATTTTCAATAGTCTTAGGTTATTAATGACTTTTAATCACTTCATTTTTTATGGATCCTATTAGGTATTTTTTTACACACCCTACATGGGAATTTTTCCAACTCATGTTATTTTAGTGTAGATGTGGTTTGTTTTGGATTCATTGATGGTGGTCATACTCTATTGGATTTGGGAAAGATTATGTGTAGTATATAATGGATGAACATTATGTAGAATTATTAAAAATTGGTTTTTATATGAGACCTTAACATGTGTTCTTATTCCTATAGTCATATTCACTTGTTTTTTTGTTTAATGTACATGTTTTTATATTTTTGGGAGTTGAAACTATGGAATTGTACTTTTCATTGGATATTCTAGGAATGAATTATATACAATTCTGTTTATAAAATATATTTGTTGTGTTTTTGGTTATTATTATTTATTGGATATGAATTTTCATTTCAATTTGATATAATCTATGGCCTCTTATGAGTATTATGCATCCTTGGTGCCATTCTTAAACCCTTAGCCTAGGAGGTGGTTTTTAGGTCATTCAGTTGGCTTGTCATTGAATAGGATTTGACTAGTGGGATTAGAAATTACCAAACAGTATTAGAGTAGTTTGAGTCTTGAATAAGAAATTTTGAGATACTTATCATATGAGGAGTGGTTTGGTAATTTCATAAAATGGTGTTAAAGGGTGTTGAGATATGTATCTAATTAGTGCACCTGACATAGGTGTGATAACCAATGTATTATATTTCTAGGACTTTGGGAAACTACTAGACAACCTTGAACAATATGGAATAATATTAAGGGTAAAATTATGTAGTATCATGTGACATATAATGGTTTATCGTGATCATTATTCTGATTCTAATGTCAAATCACATAGATACAATATGAAAACCTAGGTTTCATCCTCCTTAATAGAGGGTATCTTCAATAGGCTTCTAGCTTGAATTCATATAGATGATCGAGAAATGACATGTCCTAGACCACAATGGTGCCACTCATGCCAATGGTATTTTAAAAGGGTCACAACAAGCCCATAACCAGTAGGTCGGGGGATAGGGAGGACCACCACATTTAGATATCTCAAAATATGGGAGGCCTTAATGTATACCAACCTAAAACAATAAAATCTCCAATTACTAAGATAATTCCAAAATATAAGCATGATATATGTCATAAATTTACCTGAATTGTACTGAATAAAATTAATTTTTGAGACAAAAGGTCTAATTATATTACATTACATAAATATAAGCTAAAAAAGTACATATTAAAATTATTTGGTATATAAATCACTAATAAGATCCTCCAAGATGCAAGTAATCCTGGTTCATACTCGCATCATAGTTGTCACTACCACTATCATCAATCATCATTCTCCAAAATTCATTTCAAAGAAATATTTATAATCCTCTCTAAAGAATATATAATATATTTCAATCCTCCTAGACCACCTTTTACCCCAAGTGTCACAAAAAAGAGACAACATATGTTGAAATAAGTATCATGATGAGTTGAGTGTAGACATTTCAAGTATTATTCCCCAAAAAACTATAATATAATCCCAATTTAAAAATACAAATCATCTTTAGACATGAGTAGTGGATAATGGGAATTTTTTTGGAAAAACCATAAACCAATTTCGCTCAAAAATCAAGGTACTAAAGGGTAGTTGAATAAATGATATGGTAAGATAAACTAGATATGATCCCATCAGATGAAATTATAGCCAAAAATGTATTTTTCTTCATGTTTAGATATAGGTGAAATTCATGTAATGCTCTTTGAATATAAGCTACCTGATATAAAAATCCATGAACCTCTATATAATAATGCAGTAGGATCTATAACTCACCTATGGACTTGAAATTGTTAAGAGGATACAAACCCTGATGGAGGTCCTACATCTAGATTTATCTTTTAGATGGAGGATACCAAATCCAATGATATAGGACTGAAATTTCAATTTTTTATGGGGGAAACATAAAAGATCAATATAAATGAAGTGGTGGAATCAAGCCTTTCTAGAAGTCATCATTAAAAATTTTATCGACCACAAAATCACTATGAGGATCACACATGAAACCCGACATATATCTACTACGAAAGATGCCATTAACAGTGCTAGAATAAACCATTATCAGCACTAGAAATGAATTTACTACCATACTGTGGTTAAAAGGCCAAGGCATTTATCAGTTCTAGAAAATAACTTACATAGGGTAGCTTTATCAGAACAAATAAAAGTGTTGATAAAGTATACTTTGATCAGTACTTTTATTTAGTGCTAATAGAGATTCCATTATATGTGATTTAAAAAGAGATGATACCTGATTCTTTTATTAATGATTCTACAAGCACTCTTAAAGGCTATCTTTAAGAGTTATTTTAGAAGCACAAGTAAATTTACATTTATCGGAACTTTAAAAAAGTGCAAATAAATGATTCCATTATCAGTGCAAACACATGTGCTTACTAATGAAATATTTATCATCACATCTCAAATTGATGATAAAGGCCATATTTATCCATTAATTTAGAACCACTAATAAAGGTAAAAAATATAGTGAGATGCTACAACACACTATAGCACCAAAAATAGGTACACTATGCTGAAACATCTCCCAACATCACTATAAACAACAACATAGATTACAAAAAAATTATAAATATACTAAATATAAATGAAAAAATTCTAAAATAAATAAAAGAAAAAACATTGTTATAGCACATGTTAGATGTTTTTTACTAAAATAAATGTAAATTTATAATAAAAAGGTACACATTGAGTCATACAGATCACAACATGAGTTGAATTAAAGTGTGAATAATTATTACACATCACATATGAATTATTGGTCTTTTCCCTATAGTACCAAAACAATTTGAATGTGTTATCTTAGTTTTGAGTTTGTTAGTTATTTTTTTTGATTATTATTAATATCATTTTCAAATAAAAAGATTCAGTTAGACTCATATTGGTAACATCGTGCATCATATTGAGGTGAAAATAATTCATAATTGTCAAAAATGACATATGGATTTTCTTTTAGAAGTAACAAAAAAAAAATAAAAATGTATTTTATAATTTTTGAATATGGCAGTTGTTTTTTTCACTAAAATTAATGGCAATTTTCAATAAAAAGATTCACATGGAGTCATATCAGTCACATCATGTGTCATATTAAGGATTTATTGATTTCTACATGTTTTAAATGACTCATGATTCATTTTACTAATATATCAAACCAATTAGAAAAAATTTCCTCGATTCTAAGTATACCACTTGTGATTTTATTAAAATATCATTTTAAAAAAGAAACACAAACTTTGAGCAATGAAAGTTAAATCATGTGTGGAATTGTCATGGGACTGAATCATACATATCACATAAGAATTATGAATTGTTTTCCTAAATAATAATGACAATTAGAGAATGTTTTCTATGTTTTCAGTGAGAGAAACATATTTATATTAAAATTCTAATTTGAAAATGATATTAGACACATGGATTCATACTGGTAACACCGTGAATCAGATTAGGGATCATCTAATTCCAAAACATCCCAAATAACATATGGATCACATTCCTATAGTACCAAAACAATCTGATTATTTTTTTATGTTTTGAGTATGTCAGTTTTTTTAATGAAATTATTGTCAATTTTGAAAAAAATTATGAAATCAGAGTCATATCAATCATAATGTGCATTATATTGATGTGTTGCTGATATCTAGACATTTTTGATGATTTATGGTTTATTTTAATAAAGTATCAAAAAAATCACAATGTTTTAATTAGTTTTGAGCATTCCACTTGTTTTTTACTAAAATTCTATTTTAAACATGAAACGTGCACGTTGATCCATATAGGTGGCATCGTTTGTTGGTTTGACATGAGACTGATTCATTATCATCAAAATGAATTATCAATAATTCTTTCAAACTATAGGGAAAATATGACTGTGTTTGCTCAATTTTTAGCGAGTGAAACGTTTTTTATTAAAATGTCAATTTTAAACTGATAATGAATAGTTTGAGTCATACTAGTCATGAAATTCATCATATTGAGGTGTATATTATTCATACACGTAAAAAATGACTTATTCATATTTTTTCTAAAGCACTAAATTAGTTTTAATGCATTTTATTAGTATTGAGTATTTTAGTTGTATTTTTCACTAAAATTAATATCAATTTTGAATAAAAAGTCTCACTTGGAGTCATACCATTCACATCGTGCATCAGATTGAGGTGTGAATGATTCTTAAAATTTCCAAATTACATATGGATCATTTAACCATCGTATCAAAATAATAATAATGTATTTTCTTGGTTTTTAGTGTGCCACATTTGTTTTTTTACTTAAATGTCATTTTAAAATGGAAACACACACTTTGAACCATAAAGGTGGAATGATCATTGGGTTTTCCATTGGACTAATTGACACACATAAAAAATTATTTAGGAATCAAGTTTTGAAATTATCAAGAGTATCCAAGGATTTTTATTTATTTCTCAATGACTGATACTTTTTATGTATTAAAATGTCAATTTTAATCCCATAACTGACACATGGATTCATACCAGTAACACTATACGACAGATTTATTTGTGGATAATTCCTATATGTCACTAATGACGTATAGATCATTATACTTAATTACTAAAATAATCAAATTTTGTTTTCTTGTTTTTGAGTATTTTAGTTATTTTTTCCCAAAAAAATTGTCAATTTTTAATAAAAGTATACAATTGGAGTCATACTAATAACATTGTGTGTTAGATTATAATGTGTCTGATTAGAACACATACCACCTAACATATGGATCTATTTTCTAATGTATCAAAAAAATCAGAATGTGTTTCTATGGTTTTCAGTATTCCAGTTATATTTTTTTTAATAAAATTCCATTTCGAACTAGAAACATGCACTTTGAGCCATGATGCTTGGAACTCCCCACAAACCCTATCCACCTCTACTCAACTCGTCATGTGACCCCCACCCTCTACCCCCTCCCCCCATTATGTGCTACACCTCCTTCCTACAAAAACCTCCATCAAGTGTCCCTAACACATATCGACACCTCCTTGATGATTGAACCTCCCCATTGGGGCCTCCATGATGCACAAACCCTCCATTTGATTCCCTCCGGTCATGCCCACACCCCTCGCTGGATGACCCTCCTTCGACGACCGTGACTCCAGTGACCCTCCTCTGGAAACTGCGACCTCATCGGCCTATTTTTCGGTAGTCACACCACCTCACTATTGCTTTTGCCCCTCTGGGTACCACCCATATTCAAGTGGATTTTACTTCAATTTCATGGGTGTTTATTAGGTTTAGGGTTTAATATATGTGCTTTTTTCAAATATGTGGCCTTTCTATTGTTTCTTGTGGTGCGGTTGAAGTGAAATGGCTATTTCAAACCATTTTCTGGAAGATTCTTGGTTTGATTTAGGTGGTTTTAAGGCATAGCATTCATCCATGATTTAATTTTATTGTTAAATTTATTTTAACATGTTCTAATCATTTTTTGTGGTGTGATGTATACCTTTGTGGTGTTTTGGAAATAGTGTGTCGTAAAAATTGGGGTTTCAAATGAAAATAGTTATCATTATCATGTGATTTGTTAGGGTCCATTTTAAAGAATTTTTTATTGTTATGTGAAGGGTGAGGATTCTGATTTTAATTTAACATGAGGTGATAATGAGTTAAAGAATAATTTTTTAATAGGAAATGAATTGTTTTGGAATCTAAGATTTTGTTGTGCACCATTAAAAGTGATGTGTAAATTGTGTAAATAATGAGAATCATGTTTTAAAAGGGTGTAAGAAACCAGTTTTTGCTGCGGAAGACTTTGGAATATTCTTGATGATATTCCAGAGCAGCGCCTTCAGACGGCGTGCGATTCCGAGCCCCGGTATGGCCCGAATTAAATTTTCAGTGCGTTCACACTAGAAACAGAAAAAAGGTGATAACTCCTAAATGGTTCTTTAGATCAGATATCCGAGTGTACGAATGGGTCTGTAATATGGTGTTTATCCTAGGAACGACATAAAACTTGTTAGTTCGGGACGTTTGGACCCCTCGCTCGCTTTCGGAATGTTAAAAGGATAAATTTTTTAATTAATTTATTTGTTTAATGTTGAAATACAGGTGTCTCTTAAAAGGTGGCTTGGATTGGAAACCTGATGGCACTGTTGTGTTTAGAGCGTATCGTTTACCCTAGGAGGGGTGTATGTTTTGCGGGCACGACCCTTTTGTGAAAAATATCCCCAGGTGTGTTTTCGTAATTTGGCGGCCTCAGGCGCTATGTTTAATAACTTTTGAATGGGGTCTCAGATTAAAATTTCGAGACAACCGTTGGGCTCGGGAGGTGTTGTTTACACTAGAGGAGGCTTAACCTTGACCCTGTCGAGTGTTTCAGATGCTGGATAAATTGGGAGTTTTAATTAATTAATGTTTTTAATTAATTATTTTCCTACTTAAATCAAACCCCTTCCCCTTCCTTCCTTGTTCTCCCCTAGCGAAACCCCCCTCAAGGAAGCCCCCTACCTCTCCTCCTCCAATCTAGTGAGACAGTTCTAGTGAGGCGTGGCTCCGACGGATCGCGGCGATGCTCCAGGAAAAACCCGTCGAGGTGGGAGTTTTTGGTTTTTGGTTTTCATTTCCGAACTCTACATTCAAGTTGATTTATGCTGTTGAATTACCATATAATTTGCAATCAAAGCCCAAAATATTTTATTATAATTTGTGAGCTACCTGATGCATATTTATGATTGAAACTCTGAGATTGGAGTCGATCGTAAACGACCGCCGATGTTTGCAGGTTTTCAGTTTCCAGCGGGTTTGAGCGGCGGCGCGGCTGGCTTCAGGCGAATGGCGCGGCGGTGGGGCTCTCGGACGGCGGCACGGAAAGGCGCCAGGCAGCGGCTTCAGCGCGGGTGAACGAGGGTGGCCGGTGGGGAGTGTGGCTCTGGTGGTGTCCCGGGGACGTCGGCCGCAGGCTCTGGGGTGCAGAGCGGGAGCACCGGCTGGCCGGTTGACGCGGCAGCCAGGGTCGCAGCGCACGACCCTGCTCGGGAGACAGAGACCCCCCAGCGGTGGGTCTCCACGGGGAAAATGGCCGACCGGCGCTGGCCGGTCGGTGGCCCTTTAAAAAAGATAATAATAATATAAAAACAAAATTATAATAAGGTTATAATAATAATAATAATAATAATATATTATTATTATCATAAAATGATTTATATTTTAATAATTCATAAACCAGTAGTTGGTTTCACGAGCCATCTGCGGTGGCGAATTCCTCGGAATGAGACGAATATTTTGAGATGGTTTCGTGGGTTTTTAACTCCTGAAATGGTGGGACTCGGAGGTGCGTCACGTGCGTTAAGCATATTGGAGTTTTCTGGGGGATCTTGTTTTGGACTGTGTGGATGCGTCCAACGTCTGTTTTGAGCGCCGTCAGTGGAGTTGGGACACTAGCTCCGGGGCGAAGCTTTCCAAGGTGGTTTCAGGCGTTGAAACTGGAGTTGAGGCATGGTCCCCACGGCTCGTCTTTTGAGCTACAAGCAGCGATTAACGTCTTTCTCATCTGGCGTCTGTTAGGGGCGTGCGAGCAGTCGTTTCTGGTTGTTTTTCTAAGGTGATTGCAATGGTGAAAGTCACCCGCCCTAATTCGTCCTAATGGTGCGGGCCCCGTGAGGGCCATTTCGGGAGTTGACGGTGATTTCCAGCTTTATCAGTTGTTGTCCGTTTCAGACAAGTCATTAGTTGAACATGTGTAATTTTTCGAGAGGATCGCAACGGTGTGATACGTTCGTTGTGTTTCGATTCTGTGTTGCGGGTCCCATGAGGGACTACTCATGTGCGGTGCGCTGGAATGCACCATTTTCTTCGGATATCCATTAAACTCATGTGAGTAGTTCTTTTGACGTGTTATACCGAGGGGATCGCATTGGTGCGATGCGCCCGACTATTTCTGGGGTCGAGTCTTAGGATCTCGGGACGCCGTTCGGGTGTGAGGCGATGTTGGTGACCTTTTCATCGGATATCTGTTTGACGCGAGTAAGTATACTATCTCACATGTATTTCTGAGAGGATTTCAATGGTGTAATCTATTCAGGCGGGCAGAGCCTCATACATGATCTTATTAAATGTGGAAGTGTGAAGGTGCCTCGGGGGTGGTTTTTCTAACGTGTTTGTAGCGTACCCTTGGCGAGTGTTCGCGTGCACTCCCGTGTGAGAGATGTAAAAGCTTGAAGTTATGTGGATGGCTGTGCCTCATCTGATGAGGTGGAAAGTTGGAAAGGTTACGTTTACATTCTTCGCGTTGACGTTGGGGTGCCATGTGCACGATATCTCTAGGGCTGGAGACGTGGTATACTCTTGGAGTATACGAGAGCGCTTGGAGATAAATGTGGTTTGTACCTGAGAATGTTTGGGCGCTTGGTTGGGGTTGACGTGGGTCCACACATCATGTGATCCCCACATGCGTGCCATGTTCTGCATTGCATACTTTGATCGTTCGTGATGAAGAGGGTCCCTCTGTGCTCGTTTGTTGACCAGTAGGTTGGAGTTTTCTCCCCTGGTTCTGTGCTCGTTTGTTTGACCAGTAGGGTTGAGTGGTCTCCCCCTGGTTTCATTCTCGATGTATTGGCCGGTAGTGGTGCTAGATACACCCATTGATGGAACATGCGCTGAACCCCTTTGGGTGTGTTGTTCTGGAGTTGGGTGGTTGTGTGATACCGACTCTGTGTTCGGTTGGCCAGTGGTGTACCCTCCAATAGAGATGGCCAGAGAAGTTCTGGGTTTTACCCTCTAGTGGGGGTGGCCAGTGGGTTACTCATCGACTTCTTCGGGTTTACCCTCCTGCAAGGCTAGGCAGTGGGTTGCTCACTGGCTTCTAGGGTTTACCCTCTAGCAGAGAATGGGAAGTGGGTCACCCGACGCACATAGGGTCTACCCTCCGGCAGATACTGGGCCGTGCGTCACCCGACAACCTCTTAGGGTCTACCCTCTAACAAGGCTGGCAGTGGGTCACCCATCGTATAGTTCCTGGTCTACCCTCTAGCGGGGCTGGGTAGTGGGTCGCCTGTCGACTTTTTCCAGGTCTACCCTCCAGCGGGGCTGGGCCGTTGGTCGTCTGATGATGTATTAAGGTCTACCCTCCAGCGGGGATGGAAAGTGGGTCGCCTGATAATGTATTAAAGTCTACCATCCAGCATGGTGTGGCAGTGGGTCGCCTAATGATGTATTCGGGTTTAGACTCTAGCAGAACTGGGCAGTGGGTTGCCTGATGATGTATTAGGGTTTACCCTCCGGCATGGGTGGGTAGTGGGTTACCCGATATCGGGTTATGAATTACCCTCCAGCAGGTCTGGGCAGTGGGACACCTATTGGTATTCCAGGATCAATCCTTTCAACTAGGCTATTCTGTGGCTTTCCTTTGTGATTACCGGAGAGGGACCCCTGGTTATACAGGTCAGTGATGTGATGACTTTGACTTTGAGAATTCCTCTCGACTGTAGGGCAGTGACGAGGTGTGGTTTGACTTTCCCTACAACTCTCAAGTACGATGGGTACTTTCCCCACCGAGACGTATTCTTGTGACGCGATCTAAAACCGTGTGGGCCCGTCAGTATCTCCCAAAGTGGATAGTGTTGAGGTGCTGTGATTGAGCCCCTTAACTTGCGGTTCAGGGAAGACGTGCGGGATGGTGGGCATCGTTGGTGTCTGCATCTGGGACTGTTGGCGACTCACTTTTCTTGGGCTGAGCTACGGTATGGAGATCCCCTTACGGTATTGTTCGGGCTTCTTGACAAAGCATATGAATATTTATATACCTTTTTTAAGTAACAACTTCTTCGGATTGGTTACTCTCCCTCTAGGAGAGACGAAGACGCGCGAGGTATGCCACGTGCTTTCTGTGTCTAGATTCTCGTGGTGGGACGAATCTAATCTCCTAATATAGGTAGCGAAGACTCGACGAGAAGTTCATCTTCTCACCGTTTCTAGATCCGTGTGTCTGGATGAGTCTACCTCCTTTATTTTTTTGGGTTGAGCTGGACTCTCTACTAGTATTCTACTACACTTTCGGTTGTACTCCCTTAATTTTCCATGTTCGCTCTACTGCACACCCCTCGGTACCTCCTTTGTTTCTCCCTCGAGCCTTCAGGGTATCCTACTGAGTATTTTTATACTCACCCATGCTTGGGATTTTCCCGCACTTGGTGTTCCCTTACTGATTATGGAAAGGTTGGTCATGACATCACAGGAGCTTACGAGCTTGGGATCTTGGACCACGTGCGGTGGTCGGAGTCGGGTTCCAGGCGGGGGACCCTACCATCTGTTTTCTTTTGTTTGCCTATTTCCGGGATGTGGAATTTTTCTGAATGGGTGTCTATTTTCCCCATTTCTTTTCAGTTTTCACATTGTTCTGTTTAGAGGTCGATGAACTTTTGTGGAATATTTATAGAATTTTACCTTTTCTTTTCTTTTTTACTCTACACTTTTTCATTGAGTGTGTTGTGTGTGTGTGTACAGGTACTTGGGAAAAGGCCTCCGCAAGTTGTTGTGCCTTCGGTGTTGGTAACCATCCCTTAGCCTATGGAGGTGGGATTGGGGTAGTTGTGGATCGATCCCGGGTAGGGTTGGGTCATGACAAAGTGGTATCAGAGGTGGTTCGTTCCTTGGGAGGCTATTCGGACGTCCCTAAAATAAAAGGAATTGGTTGGGATCTAGGGGAAACAGTTTTAACAGGTCTCGAGAGCGGCTCTCATGCCAGGGAGTCCTGTGATGGTGCGGCGGCCGACGTATCCATTCACCAGGACCCTAATAACCCTCTTGTCGACTCGGAATGCTGAGACATTTGTCGTAGGGAAACTTTGTTTGTTCATCACATAGGAATGAGTCTTGATTGTCCTTCTTGAGTCATCTCCCCATCGTTGTTGTTATTGGTATATACATATAAGCTCATCTGACCTCGGCACTCCTTGATAATTTTCAGGATATTTCCGCGAAAATAGCCAGCCAGGATACCAGCTTTAGGTCGTGACAAAGGGGGACATTTCTTGCAAGTTGATTTAGAATGGATTTTACAGTGAAAAAAATGTCTAACTTATTATGTGATTTTTTGGTAAAGTTCCAATTTGGATTTATGAGTTACTTAAGTGGAGAAAATTGTGTTTTCAAGGGGTTTTGGAGTTTGTATATTGGAAAATGAATTGTTTTGTTGTATTATCATTTTTATGATCCTTTAAATTTGAAAAATAAATTATTTTTATAATGGAAAGTGTGTTTTAGTTTTTCTTTTCTATAATTTTTTTAAGTGGAATTTCATTGTGAAATTAGTGGTGTTTTTAATGAAAAACATTGAGGTTACTTTTATAAATGTTTTATAAATATATTTTTTGATTTACTAAATTAATAATGTGATGTGAATCATGTTGAGAAATATTATTGGTGCATGATTAATTTTAATAGATGATTTTGGGTGCGTGTATGTTGTAAAGACTCGTGGTGTGTCTTCGAATTTTTGTTATAAACATTTTAAATGATTTATTAAATTATGTGAGAGGTTTAAATTATGTTCAGAAACGGTATTGGTGTGCATGTATTTTTAAAATGGATTTTTGGGTTTAAGTGGTAGCTTGAGATAATTAATTATTGGTTTGGATTATGAAATGTTTATGTGTGCTACTGTGACTTGTAAAACATGATTGATCACATAAAGAGAATCCTGTGTAACTCAGTTGATGAACTAGGTTGATCTTAGAAGTGATACAGATGGGACTATTTCCTGATTTCACTTGCCGGGATTGAATATTACAACACTATAAAGACACGGATGAGGATTGGACACCACTAGTTTACGGTTTTGTTCCATAATAGTGGCTCTTGCATAAGAATGCAAATGGTTGTGGTTTCTATACCATATTTTCACTGAGATGTGAGGTTCCAAGAATCCCACTTGAGATAGTTTGACTATATGGATTTACCCATTATGTTATACTATATATTATGGGTTTTAAACTATTGGCATATGGTGGACCTCTTTTTTGTGGAAGTTTTTTTGTGTGAACATTTAGAAATTCCGTTTTCTTTCAGTAAAATGGTTATGTAATGGTATTATATGTGATTGCTTTCTTTTATTTTCATTAAAATGTTTACTCACAAATGATTTCATAGAAATGTTATAAAAGATTTAATTTAAGTGAGCATGTAAGATTATCTTTAAAATGTTTTGGAATGGAATCTTTATACCTGGGTGGAATCCTACTGCTGTTTCGCTCAATCCCTGTATACAGGTTTGGGTATTTGTAGATCTTGTTGTCTATTTTCTTCAGGTTATGACAGGACATGTAATATAAGAGGATTGGGTTCCTTATGGCATCGGTTGTGGATCTTGGTGGTGTCAGCATGAGGATATTTATCTTCATATTGCACAAAGGATTGGGATGATGTTCTAGTTTTCTATTTTTTCATAGTACTTTTTGGTATTTATCTTTGTGTGTAAAATTAAAATCTAGAAATTGTTAAGGGCGCATTTAGTTGAAATTTTTCAGATCTAGTTTATTTCTTTTTTGTTTATTTTAATATGATAAATTATGGTAAATCATTCCCTAATTTTTTTATTTGATACTTGGGATCTTGTTCCAGCCCATTGGGATCAAGAAGGACCTTTTATCCTTGTTGTGGGCTGAGTTAGGAACCGCGTTAGATGCTGACCCATCTTACTTCCTGATAATATTGGTTTAGAGAAGGTAATGATATTTTGAGTCTTGTTCCTAGGGGAATAGTTTGGGTAGACATGATATAGGATTTTTGGGACTTGGAGTTCTAATTTTGAGTGTGGTGCTTGACCAACACACCTCATGATAGGAATCAAGTTACTAGGGGTGTCTGGATTCATCTGAGTCTTTTGGTCCCTATAGCTTTTCAGAATATGGGAAATGAAATAAGATTTGGGTCAATAGTCTTAGTGATCTCGCAGGGCATGGAAAGCCTTGTGGAGATGGGGATGTTGTACTAAAACAGTCTCTGTGATGGTGGTGTGGCTCCCGTATAGATTCCAACCATATATATATGTCACACATCGACACTGGTTTCCTCTTTCATCATCCCATGTAACATTGTTTTGGAATCTTGGAAGCTTAATTCTAAATTAATGATGTTTCATTTTTGAAAGGGTGGAAATGAGTTTTCATAATCACATTAATGAGGATCTTAGAAAATTAATCTTTCATGAGATTTTTTTTAAATGATAAATATTTCAATGATATTTTATTTTAATAAACGTGATTTCGGATTTATGGGAAAATGGGGTTCATGTTTCAAAAAAATTTTCAAACCTGTTTTAAATGAAAAAATGTGTTCTAATTTAATGATTAATGATTAAACAAGGTTTTTGTAAAAATGGATGTGTTTTGATGTGTTTTCTAAAATATGAAATGGGAATGTTGAATATATCGGTTGATTGTTTTTTTATGAAAAATGTATTTAATGTTTTTTCTATCCTTTTTAATTTTTATGTGTTACCATATTCATGGTTTATATTTGTGAGGGGAAATTGGTACCTAGTTGGAATGAGAACATGAAACTATGAGGCATATCAAATGACATTGTTGAATATGCAACCAATAAACCATGTTTTATTATATATAATTTTTAACAAAATTTTGGTGTTCTGATAAATGGAGATTTTATGGTGTGACTTTTGTATTTAAGGAATGTTTTTTAAAAAGTGTTTCAAGCCCATAATCTTTTCTATTTAACTTGTGTCTTGAGTTTGAGTTCATATCATTTTGTTGGGGTGAAAATGTGGGGTTAGAGGGTTTTATTGAAAAGTGGTTCAAGAATCCATTGTGATGGTTCCCGTTGTATGTTTGGCATTCAGTTGTGGTACATCATGGCCAATGTAAAAGTTTCAATGGGTGTTCGATTTTCCTTTTTGGCTAGTGGATTCCCCCATAATGAATTAATGAAGGTTTGAAGTGTGTCGATGATTAATTTTCCAATGGTAGACCTTCTAGTGGATTAATGTAATGAAATTCCTCTTAAACGTTGGGTATTGAGTCAACATATCCCCTTTTTCAGTTAAGTAGACCTTATTGCAGGGGGAGAGTGGTTGTGGAAGGTCAAAAGGGGACTTAGTTTTTTGTTTTTTGATTATTGAGATGATAATGGTGAATTTTGAATTATTTATGTTTAAAGGTCAATTTATGAGAGTGTTGAAGGGAATCCAGGTAAGGAAAGGTGAAACTAGTCTTGGTTGTTGGTGTTGGATGTGTCTGAAAGGGAAGTTATACCTCTCATCAGTCTCTTAGAAGAAAGGTTTCATGTTAGGCTGCCGATGTGGAAAAAATATTCATAATTGGATATTATGGACATTTTCCAAAATCATTTTCTATTTGGGACTCAGTTTATAGTCCATATCATTGAATTGTTTCTAATAGTTGCAATGATCATGTTCAGTGAATCTTTATGGTGTCATGTTCTCACTCGACTAAAATTATGAAGGCTTTCCAATCTTCAGAGAACCTCTTTTTTGAAGGATGTGTGTTTTTATTTGGTAAATTTAAAATTCCTCTATTTTAGATGAAGTTGTATTCTATGTGTCCTTCCTCCGGATGATTCTCATCATGAGAAAACAAAAAGTGACTCATGGGAGTATTCTAAGTCATTATTGTGAAATTTTATTTGGAGGCATAATAGTGTGTAGGGTGTGTTATATTCTGTGGTGATGTTTTGGTTGTGGTGTGGTTGCATATGGTACCAGAAGGAGAAGTTCCTTTCAGGATTATTCATGGTATGACTGTGATTTCATAGATGCATTGAAGATCAAGGCTCTAGCTAGAGGCCTCAGATTGATGTTGCTGCATATTCAAGAACCCATTGGTGTATAAGTTATCATAGTCTAATGTTTTTCTTCAACATGGGAAATATAGACTGTTTAAGCCTCAGGTAGTTTGTTCTTCTAATAGTCCTATTTAGTTGAAAGAGGCACATGGAACTCACTTATTTGTTGTGATCTGGATGGGTGGATGAGGTCCCCTTTCATTATAAGGAGTATGGGTTGTATTTTAGTTGAACTTTTGTTCTTGTGCCCCTGTTGGTAAAACCCTTCGTGTGGTTGTTCAAATAAGAATAAACTTGTTAGTTTGATTATATTTTTGTTTTGGTTGGGATCATATAAATATGGTAATGTTGAATGAGGGATAACCCATGTTATTTTTATGTTTGGTTTAGAGTTTTTATAGTATGATCTCCTATTAGTGGGGGGCTAGTTTATGTAGGAGGCTCCCATATTATCTTATTTCAAGCATTCTCTTTTGGATCATACCAGTCAGTTAAGATAGTTCAACATTAGGTTGGGGAGACCTATCATGGGTATTGCTGAAATTCAAATGGTATGAAATGATGTAGCATATTACTTATGGGGGTTATTAGGGCCTCCCTGTATTGGTACTCCTGCCCTTTCATAGTTGTTGGTTGTTTTTATGGTGGGGAATCTATTTTGACCTACCCATGTCAGTAATTCGATTTCATTCCTGATGATTGGCATGGATGTGGGTTGTATCGTTCATATCCATCTAACCCCACGCTCATATCCTGAGTAAACGATGGGTTTGAAACATATCCAATGTTTTAGTTAAATTAATATAATATGAGATTCCTCGTTTATGGATTGATTCTGTTTGTTTTTTTCAGAAATTTTTTGCAGATTACTTTTGGTATGGTATATTCTGTTTCGTCATAAGAGTCTAAATTGTACATTGTTGGATTTTCTTTTTAATTGATTCATAAATTGGTGGTGTATTAACTTTTGGTGGTGGGTGTCACACAAGAAAGTGCCCATTTTGAGTCTCATGATTTTTATTTTTATGTCTCTTCATTTTTTGATAGTGTTATGGGATTTATTGTTAGTTTTCCATTTGGAATCCCCTTGGACTGTGATGGGGTATTTATTTCTATATTGGCATTAATCCTTTTTGTGGCGTTTCGGGGGTGGAATGCATTACAGTGGAGAGAATTTTCACCCCAAAACCTTTAAAATTATTTTATTTTATTAATTTTCATGGCATTAGGTATACTCGTTAGAGTTTGGGATTATGTTATTTTTGAATTTTTGAATTTTTATTGAAAAAATGTGTTTTTTGGGCTTGAAAGGATCAAGCGCATGGGTAGAGCACGGTTATGAAACTCTACTACTTCACCCAGGTCAATGTGTTGCCTACCCGATGATCAAAATAAATAAATAAAATAAAATTAACAATAAAAAATATAATTAAATTAGTGGAAAAATAAAAATAAAATATTATAAAAAAAGTGAAACAATATTTAAAAAAGTGATTAAATAATAATAATATAATTATTGTGGATAATACTATTATTATTAATAATGTTAGACTTTTAAAATTATTATTATTATTATTATTCTCATTATTCGTAATTTTATGAAGATTATTATCATTATCATTATTAATATTATTAGGTTATTTATTTATTTATTTATTTATTAGGGTTGAATTTCCTCCACCCTTTCCTTCTCTCACTCGTGAATCCTCTCCCCATCCACTCTACCCATCCCCCCCACGTGTGCTACACCTCCTTCCTCCAGCGACCTCCAGTAAGCCTCCCCCTTCCCTTTTAGTGCTTCCTCGGTGCAGAAGCCCTCCTTTCAGCACCTCCACAGTGTGAAACCCCGCCTTCTGAAGCACTACACTCCCCTCACCCTCATTGTTCCACCCTCCTCCAGCAATCACAACTTTGATGACCATGAGTCCACCAACCCATCTTTTGGAATCCATACACCATCCCTATAATGGCTGCCCCTGTGGGTAAACTCGTCCCATGTTCTAAGAGATATTATATCAATTTCATGGGGTTAGGTTATGTTTAGGGTTTAATCTTGTTGTTTTGGGTAGTGTTTTTCCTTTCTAGGGTTGCATGTGGTGGAGTTAAAGTGTGATGCTGATTTCACACCATTTTCCAGAAGAATATTGGATTGATGTTGGTTGTTCTGGGATGTAGAATTTATCAATGATTTAATTATTTTGATAAATTTATTTTAACATGTTCTATGAATTATTTTTGTGGTTAAAATTATACTTTTGAGGTGGTTTGACATGCGTATGTGGTGAAAATGGGTTTTTTAAAATGAAAATGGTTATTATTTTCATGTGATTCAGTGTAGTTATTTTTTAATGTGTTTTTATTGTTATGTGAAGGGTTTGAATTATGTTATCAATGGAACTTGAGGTGAGAATTTGTTAAATAACAAGATTTTAATAGGTAATGAGTTAATTTTGTTATGATAGATTTTGTTGTGAACACTTAATGGTGACATGTGAATTATGTAACTAATGAGAAACACGTTTTAAAAAAGAGAGATTGTCTATCATTATTATTTGTACAGGGTGAAACATGACCAAAATTGATGATCATTTTAAGTGTTTTTCATGTATTATTCCAATTGGGTTTTATGTCCCATAAGTGCTGTGAAATGTGTTTTTAGGTGGTTTTCGACTGTGTAAAATGGGTAACGTATTGTTTTGATGTGTTAGCCTTATTTCACACCTTTAAAGTTGTACTAATAACTGTTTTAATAATGGAAATGATGTTTTAGTGTGTATTTTTTGTGACTTTGGTTTTAATGTAGAATTTCTTTGTAAAATATAGGGTGTTATCAGTGAAAACCCATGAAGTTCTATTTAGAAATGTTTTATAAAATTTTATGTGATTTTTTAAATTACACTTGTAATGTGAATCATGTTGTGAAATGGATTTGGTGCATGTTTATTTTTAAAATGGCATTATGAGAGTGTGTATGGTGTAAATCCTTGTGCCAATTCTTGGAATTGTTTTTATAAACTTTTTAAATTATTTATAAATTATGTGAGAGGTGTGAATTTTGTTCGGAATAGGTTTTGGTGTGCATTTGTTTTTAAAATGGGATTTTGGTGTGAAATTATATGATTTTGATATGTGTTTCTTGGTTTGGTTTTTGAAATGCGGATGTGGTGTCGTGTGACATGTGAAAAATTTTTGAGAACAAAAAGGGAATCCTAGGTAACTAGGTGTATGGACTAGGTCTATCTTTCTAGTGATACAGAAGTAGCTACAATCTGGTTTCACTTTGCAGAATTTACAATTACAACACTAACTAAACATGAATGATTATTGGAGACCACTATGTTATAGTTGTGTTACCTACTAGTGACTAATTCATGAGATCACTAATGGTCATGGTTACTATATCATATTTTCACAATGATGTGAGGTTCATAGAATCCCATTTGAGCTAGTTTGACCCTATGTATTTACCAATAATGATCTACCTTATATGATGGGGTTCCAACTTTTAACATAGAGTGAAACTCTAGCATATGGATTTTTGTGTGTGTGTGAAATTTGAGAAATTAATTTCTCTTTCAAGAAAATGGTCAGGCATTTTTTTTCCTTGTCAGTGGATTATTTTCTTTTCTTTAAATTATTTTATCTAAAATGATATCTAGAAATGTTTTAAAATAATTAATTTAAATGATCATGTTTGAAGATAATTAAAATGTTTTTGTATTGGAATCCTAATATATGGTTGGTGTCCTACAGGGATTTGGATCACACCCTTCATACACCTATGGGTATTTATATATATTGTTTCTATTTGTTTCAGTTCATGGAATGGTATATAGTGTTCGTAGAATGGATTACTTGTTGAATTTATTATATATCCTTGTGGTGGGGGATTGAGGATATTGCTACTCTTTTTGTGTTGAGTTGTGGGGAAATGTTTATGTTATCCCTTTTATCATAGTCCTTTTAGATTTTTTTCTTATTTTGTAAACTTAAAATACGAAAATGGTTAATGGTACATTTGGTTTAAAATTTTCAGATCAGGGATTATTGGTTTATTTGTTATTTTATATCATAAATTTAGGTAAATAATTCCCACATGTTTTATTTGATAACTAGGAACTTGTGCCAGCCTCTGGGGATCGAGAACGCCCTACGGGTGTTTCCACACACCTAGTCGGGCATCTAGTCGGATGAACGCATTCAATGATTCGTGACAGGTATTTTTCCCACAATGAGTCTTTGGGAAATTTATTATGATGCCCATTCTCTACTAGTGTTTTATATTATTATATATTCACCACGACATCCAATATACGAACAAAAGGAGAAAAAATGTCATCTAGGGAATTGAGTGACATTATCCCCACCTAAAATGAATCCATACCATCCCATTTTTAGATGAAATAACCTAATTAATGACTAAATCAATACCATAACTACCATGTCCTACCTCACATGATGGGGCGAACTGATATGAATTAATGTTTTTTCATTCCTCAATCATTATTTTATATGCAATAACTTCAATATAGATACTAAATAACATCCTCCATAATTTAGACATAGATCCCTTCATAGATACATCAATGACTATTTCACTACTACACCACTATATTCCTACCAACAACCATTAATTCAGCTTCGAAAAATATAATTACGACTCCATGAATTCATACATCACCATATGAGAGTTTAACATTCAATTTTTACTATAGTGGAGACATTAGGTAATCTCCTCAAATTCCAAATAGGATCCACATCAAACCATGTCATGGAAAATTTTATCTCACAATCTTGATAATATCTACAGGTAAGTTCACTTTCCCATTCGACATTATTCAAAATTTATCCCTAGAATGTAATTTTATATATACACCATGTTGTAATAAATTATCAGCTAGAGGTCAAACATAAAAAATAATTCATGAATTATGTAATATTCATTTCAAAAAATACACAACTATAAATTCTATGAAAAATACACAATTACCAGTTTATGGTTAAATATCTAGACATCCAATGGGTTAGTTATAATGAAAACCCTTATTGGGACCCACTCACTATTATAGATAGATCTTGAAACATCCAACCTATCTAGACCACCATAGTACACTATCAATGGTACAATAATTAATACCACGGTGATTACCAAAATCCTTTTCCATTCAATGGGGGATCTTTGAAAAAACCTCATTCCTCACTAAGGATATACATTCCCCACTAGAAGGGGTGATTGAAAAATTTTCATCATAAAAAAAAATCCTTTTCTGAATAGGGTCCTTATATTATTTCCATTTGAATTTAAAACTCTTAAATTTATAGTGCATTGTGAATAGCTCATGCCCATGTAGACTAGTTGGAATTTGTGATGAATAGAAGTAAATAATACTCTAATTAACACTTGATGATTCTAGAACTTATGTATCTCTTATGGATATTATCTAATATCTCTTCCTATCATCACTCTACGTCAAACAAAATTTTAACTATGGTGTTCATCGTCGTAAAGGATTAACGCATCGTAAAACTCTATATATGTTCATTCCACCCGATCACCTATAATCAAATCCTCACTACTTAGTAGGGGTATACCATTGAAAATATTCCAATATCATTAATAACCCCAATACATAGGTCCATCATCAGTAACACTCTAGATTGTTTTAGGTGAAACATATGACCAACTAACATATCTATAGTTCATTTCTACAAATAATTCCCACCTTAACTATCCTTGCACGGATGACTTCTATATAGGTGTTTTTTTGAAATATATAAGCATAAATAGTAATATCTTCTCATGGAGTATTATAAGGCCCCAGCCTTACACCATACTTAATCTTGAGTTATTACAAGATTTCACATTGAGGATCTTTTTAGGTTTAGAGTTTTAGAGAATTAGATCATAAAACTTGCATTACATTCCACATTCAGACAAAGTGGTTACATAAACGATAGTATTCATTTTTTTCCCATCAATGGAAACATATTTAAAATAAATAAAGCATGGATTCTTTCTTGACACGTCCTTGACACTATCATCATATCATGTAGCTTTCCCTTTACCTGTGAAAAAAATTTCAAAAACAAACTTGATATGAGCATAAAAAGCTCCGTATGGGTTATAAAAATATTTAAAGGAAACATGAGTTCATGAATACATAAGAATAAAATCATACATTACCCATAAAACATAGGCACTTTAACATACCCCATCAAATCATGAATAAATCATAGAAATCATAAGACATAAAGGTAACTTGAGGCATTCATAACATTCTTACGTAGGGAGTAACCCTCTTGGTTACATTTGGAATATCCACCACAGATATTCCCTAAATCTTCTCGTAGAAACCTTAACATTTAAATCCTTCGCGTTACCCAATGCATTAGAGAGCTATATCGGGCTCACCCGCCCTTAGTTTATCACGGAACCACTCGTCTTCATAACAATGCCCAAGAACCATAACATAAACGTATCACATAAAACATGCATAAAGGAAACATAACATTTCCACATTTCAATCAAAATATAACATTTTAGTATATTTAAATAATGAATCCATTCAAAAAGAAATCAGTTCTAAAACAATTTAAAACATTTAATAAAAAGATTTTTGAGTCAACGTGTCCCATACCACCTTGAAGCTTTTAAAATTTTAAAACATTAATATCCATATAAATAAATCCTTAAAACCATTTTGAAAACATGGATATTAATAAGAACAAATAATTAAAACATTTAAAGAGATATTTTGGTTAAAGGGGTTTTACCAAAATTAGAGACACTTGAATACAATAATTGAGGAATAACATTTAGTCAGAACTTTATAATATCATGATAATAAATGGATTCATGATATAATATTCCTAAGGACAGTATATACACCATATAAGAGTGAATTGGTTCATAACAACAATGAAGTCTCAATAGAAATTTCAAATGTGATGAAATCCCTTATAAAGAAGGTATCCTTAAATTAAGGATAAATCAATCTCAAAATTATGTGTGACAAATATAAATACACCAAATATAAATAGATATTAAGTTTAAAACAATAAAATGTCATTTAAACATATTCAATGGATGACATATTCAATAACAACATGTTGAACCCAAAGAAATCAAAATTGTGTTAAAAAGTTCCCTTGGTAAAATTCGACAGCCTAACGACGTCACTTCAAAATTCCGAAAATTAGTTTATGATAGATAAAAAGTGTATCTCATCACTTGGTCATAAAATTTACATCAATAAGGATATATAAGAACATATCCCAACATAATAGTATGTGAATTAAAAGATATAACAAAAGAAGTCTTTTAAAAGAGGAGGGTGAAAGGTCCCCTTACCGAGTTGGGTAACTTTTGAAACGTGCACCCCATGGAAGAAGGGTCATACAATGAAGATGTGAACACCCATAAATGAAATTATACTACAAAAAGTGTATAATAATGTTCATTACATACACTACTCAATGGAAATTGTGGAAAATGTAGCAGAAATCTCACGAGAATAAAAGTGACATGAAAAACCCCTTATGAAAACTCGGCAGCCTAACGACGCCACTTAAAACTTGAAAAATGGATTGATGAGAGGAAATAGGGTCTCTCATCATATGAACATAAATATTATAGTAATATTAATATAAAATAACATCCCAATCACAAGAAATATGAGCTTAAAAGGAATGACATAAATGGGTGTACTTAAAAAGAAAGAGAGGAGTAGGATCACTTACCTCAAGTCCGAATTGTCTTGTTCGGTTCTTTATATTCCTGAATAATAAACTTTGGTCAATTTATAATAGCTTAAGGACCTCCTATAATGATTATTATTCAGTTCATATCACATATTTTAATGTTATAATAATTGGTTAATAATACGAGTTCATATCAGACATTTTTGTCGATGTTTGGTACATGAGTCAAAAATTGAACTTGTTGGAAAATAATTTTCCATGTAGTTATAGGTAAATCATATCCAGAATAGTATTTCTATTTTAAATATCATATATATCCAGTATATATTCATTTTATACTATTCCATAGCATTTGGAGATAAAAATTAAAATCACCGTTCATAGAGACGGTAGGCCGTACGTACGCATGAACGCTACTTTAATTTTTTGTCATATTAATGGAATTAAAACAAAACGAGAGAGATATATATATATTTTATAGTTACAGAATTATATACAGCATTTAGATGCAATATATTACATATATATTCATTATATATATGTACTTATAATAGTACATAACATTTTGAGACAAGAAATGAAATGTACCGTTCAGGGAGACGGTAAGCCGTACGTACTCATGAATGCTACTTCCATTTCTATTTCATATTTAATGGAATTAAAACATAATGATACATAATAGTATTAAATTATGGTATCATATATAATATAATTAAATATATCCTTTATATGTACATCATATGGTATTAACGAATCAAATCACTTTGAGGGGGCGGTAGTCCGCACTTCCTTAAATGAAGATATCGCGTTTACCCATAATGGAAACCATAAAGGTATGACATAAATGAAAAATACAGAAGATTAAGTAAAACATAAACATATTATATACCATATATAAATATAGTGTCATCGTAATGGACACCTTTGAAGGTGTTAGAAGAATGTTGAACAATCATCGTTTCGTGAGGCAGAAAATCACCAACCACAGAAAAAGTATGTTCTTTAACCATTAGATGAAGGTGTGTGTAAGTGTAGCTCGAATAATTCTTATAAAAACAACATAATATATTGAATATACTGGATTTGTTACAAAATAAAATAATAAAAAGGGTTTAGGGGGTTGGAGAAGCAAAATAAAACAAAAGGACACAAGTGAAGACATTACCTTAAAATCGGGTAACTCCCTTTGGTTTGAGCTGAAAGGCTTACTTGGGAAGACTTCTGCCCAAAGTGAGGCTTCAAGGAGTAAAAGAGTGAAGTGGAGAGACAAAATGGGTAGGGTTTGGCCAACACAAAGGTTTGGGAGTGTGGGTAAGGAGGTAGAGGTGGGGGCCTTTTATAAGAGGAGAGGAGGGGCACTCTTGGAAAGGTATATAATCAAACTTTATTTTCAAATGAGTTTCGGATTTTAATGGTCCCAAATTGATGTGTTTCGTGGGTAAGGTGATAAGGGTTCTAAATCCACCCATCCAATAGGTTTTGGACATGTTTAGGTCTTCGATATTACATTATCTTTCTATTTTATTTAAATCGTAAAATAATGAGGTCATCACTGCATCATCATGATGTCATAAATAATTTAACTTATTTAATGTCTATAAATTATAAAAAAACTACTATGATGTAGAAAACATGTTTATATTTCAAAAGAATATTTATATTCAAAAGGATCATTTATTTAGACAGAATTAAAAATATTTTACTTAGGTGATACATTCTTTGTTACATTTAACATTCTTTAAAAATAAAAAGATAAAAAGTTACTTTCTCACAAAAGTGATTCCATGGGGCCCCCATGTTTGGAACAAGGAATCCCATGGTCGCCCATGAGACAAAAATTAGCCTTATGACACATGTTGTGGTCATTTTGTTTTATTATGATATTATCTTATTATCTTTAACTACCCGATTACTCATTAATCAAGATAATTAAAGATAATTACCATTGTTACTATTCATAATGTCCAAAAACAAAAGAGTCTTAATTACATAAATTGGACCTTCTGATTCCAAAAATGTAATTAATTTTACAAAATTCCAAACACATAAATTGAAATAATTAATTTAAAAAAACATCCCGTTGTCAAAACAAATAGTGGGTTTTTTAGAAACAATATTTATAAAAAGTTTGGCACTTGTTTATGTCTAATTCCAAAGTGAAATTAATCCTAATGACCATAATTTAATTACATGGTAAAAATATATTCTAATTACACTTTAAAATAAATTAAAAAGATAATATAACCATATAATTAAATTATATGAAAAAGCAGTTTTGATGTAAAATGTAGTATTTTCACTATTCATTGAAAAATGAACATTGTCAGAAAAATACCAAAAATTAACCAATGTAAATTTCAATGTCCCAATCTTAAATAATATGTTTATTTTGAAATATAAAGCTTATAAAATTTTCAAAAAGTGTATTTAAAATGGGTTCTCCATCAAAAAGGCGGTTAATCGACTTTTTAAAGAATATTAAAATGTTTATGCTTAGAAACTGGATTCATTTGAATTTTTAATCCTCTAAAATTTACTGTAAAGAGTAAAAATATTTGACAAACATATATAATCATTTTGTAATTAGTTATTTTCATTCCCACCATTACAACGGCTAGGCCTTAACTACCATTTAAAATAATATTATTTTATTATTAGAGTGGAACGTAAGATTCCCAAGAAACTCGTTGTTGCGTATTGGGTACGCCATCGAGCATAGAATCCCCTTTAAAGTAATATTAATATATTATTCTAAAATATGTATAAATATGAAAATTTCATATTCTTTATTTACCTGGGGTGTTACATCCTTCCCCCCTTTTGGGAATTGCGTCCTCACAATTTTAAAATTGAGCTTGGAAACATCCTTGAACGTCTCACATCAGAACAAGAGTCAGTAAAACAATCACTTTAAAATAAAGAAAGATAAGTAAAAAGGTCACTCGAGTTAACTCATACGAGGATTCAATGTAGAAAAATATGGACATGGGGGAGAAAACAAGGGGACATGTTCTTGAGGGAGAGTGATAGTAAACATGTCTAGGAGAAAGTTAACCATAATAAAATCACAAACATGTGATGGGTTAAACTGTATTCGATTCTCTAGTAGGAAATGTTAACATACAACATTTTTGTTTTAAGTTACTCTTCATTGAGGAATTTATTTTTGATCTTAAGAAAACATACTTACTTTTCATGTTGACTTTCAACTTTTACTAGATTCCTTAATCAAACTCATTTTTTCTCCAAAAGACGAGTTTTTAGGAAGACTTGTTCGCATTAGGAGTACTATAATAAACTTATAGAGAATCACCTAATCCACAAAAGAGAACTATGTACTTCCCATGTCTTTAGACTCTAACCAAAACCAACACCCAAAAGGTTAGTACAAGATCAGATAATCTAGGAAAGGATAACCCTTTATAAAAAGAAAATCTATTCTTAATCTCCAAAATTTGTCCAACAAAACCCAGAGTTCAAAGAGGACCATTAGATAAACAATTTGTCCATAAAATTCATCAAATTAAAACAAAATAAGATTGAAACCCAAATATTTTAAGGATTTAGTCACATAGGCTTCCAAGGTACAAATTAACTTTTATCTCCAAATAACATCAGTTCCTCTTAAATTCTCATATTGAAAAGTAATTAACCTAATCACATATCCTCGATGATAGGTTAATCATTTCCATAGATAACCAAAAATAAACTTACTCTTGATTCCTAAAATCATATAACTAAAAATAATTAGTCAAACAAACCAGGGACTTCACGTAGTCCAGTGGTAGGAAATAAATACCAGTTGCACTTTGGTTGTGGGTTCAATTCCTGCAGCTTTGTCCGACGCGATGGGTTGTCACACGGTCTGCGTATTGTCCTTTTTCCAAAAATATATAATTCTTAAAACATTCCCCAAAACGAGATAAAATCTTCAAAAATAATCATAACATATTTTAACCTCAAGTTTATCTCATGCCTTTCATTTTCCAGCATATCATATAATAACCCATAATTACCTCAAAAGTAAGGATCATATAAACTCTAATGGTTACCTTTATAATTATTACCTGAACTTCCACATCGATTGGTAATCTCGTACATGATGCATTACAGAACATACCAAGGTCCAAGTGGTTGATCATGACTATTTGATAGTTGGTTTAGAACAACCACGAGTTTCCTCATTGAATCCCCCATTTCATCCAGTCTCTTAATCAGAGAACCACCTTAGTTTACTTCAAACCTATTTTCACTTTTTCGCCTGCTAGATCCATCCATTCACTAAAAACATAAATGTCAGTGTGAGTATATCAACAAAACCATCATGTACTAATGATGAAGATAAACACTAAGATATACATACTCAGTCAATTTATCTAAAGCTAGGACTCTATCTGAAATCCAAACCATTATTGTCACGTCACTTATGCTTAGAAAATACCCAAACCTCTAAAGTTATCTAAACCCACCTTTGATACCAACTATAAGGCCCCATCCTTAAACCTTACTTAGTCTGGAGTTATTACAAGATTACACATTGAGGATCTTTTCAGGTTTAGAGTTTTAAAGAATTAGATCATAAAACTTTCATTACATTCCACATTCAAACAAAGTGGTTACATCAAAGATAGTATTCATTTTTTTTCCCATCAATGGAAAAATATTTAAAAAAATTAAAGCATGGATTATTTCTTGACACTTCCTTGACACTGTCATCATATCATGTACCATTCCCTTGACCTATGAAAAACATTTCAAAAAAACAGGGGATGAGCATAAAAATCTCAGTAAGGGTTATAAAAATATGGAAAGGAAAGATGAGTTCATACATACATAAGAATGAAATCATACTTTACCAATAAAACATAGGCACTTTAACATACCCCATCAAATCATGAATAAATCATAGAAATCATAATACATAAAGGTAACATGAGGCATTCATAACATTATTACGTAGGGAGTAACCCTCTTGGTTTCATTTGGAATATCCACCACAGATATTCCCTAAATCCCTTCGGAGAAACCTTAACATTTCTCTCCTTCACGTTACCCAATGCATTGGAGAGCTATATCGGGCACACCCGCCCTTAGTTTATCACGGAACCACCCATCTTCATAACAATGCCCAATAACCATAACATAAACGTATCACATAAAACATGAATAAAGGAAACATAACATTTCCACATTTCAATCACAACATAACATTTTAGTATATTGAAATAATGAATCCATTCAAAAAGAAACCATTTACAAAACCATTTAAAACATTTAATAAAGAGATTTTTCGAATCAAAGTGTCTCATTCCACCTTGAAGCTTTTAAAATTTTAAACCATTAATATCCATATAAATAAATCCTTAAAACCGTTTTGAAAACATGGATATTAATAAGAACAAATAATTGAAACATTTAAAGCGATATTTTGGTTAAAGGGGTTTTACCAAAATTAGAGACACTTGAATACAATACTTGAGGAATAACATTTACTCAGAACATTATAATATCATAAGATTAAATGGATTCGTGATATAATATTTCAAAGGACAGTATATACACCATATAAGAGTGAATTGGTTCATAACAACAATGAAGTCTCAATAGAAATGTCAAATGTGATGAAATCCCTTATAAAGAAGGTTTCCTTAAATTAAGGATAAATCAATATCAAAATTATGTGTGAAAAATATAAATACACCCAATATAAATGGATATTAAGTTTACAAAAATAAATGTTCATTCACACATATTCAAAGGTTGACATATTCAATAACTACATGTTGAACCCAATGAAATCGAAATTGGGTTAAAAAGTTCCCTTGGTAAAATTCGACAGCCTAACGGCGTCACTTCAAAATTAAGAAAAGGAGTTGATGATAGATAAAAAGGGTATCTCATCACTTGGAAATAAAATTTAAATCAATAAGGATATATACGAACTTATCCAAACATAATAGTATGTGAATTAAAATACATAAAAATGAATTCTCTTAAAAGAGGAGGGTGAAAGGTCCCCTTACCGAGTTGGGTAACTTTCGAAACGTACACCCCATGGAAGAAGGGTCATACAATTAAGATGTGAACTCCCATAAATGAAATTATACTACAAAAAGTGTATAATAACGGGCAGTACATACACCATCAATGGAAATTGTGGCAAATGTAGAATAAATCTCACGGGAATAAAAGTGAGATGAAAAATCCCTTACGAAAACTCGGCATCCTAACGACGACACTTAAAACTTCCAAAATGGATTTATGAGAGGAAATAGGGTCTCTCATCATATGAACATTAAAATTAAAGTATGTTTAATATAAAAGAACATCCAAATCATAAGAAATATGAGCTTAAAATGAATGACATAAAAGGGTGTACTTAAAAAGAAAGAGAGGAGTAGGATCCCTTACCTCAAGTCCAACTTGTCTTGTTTGGTTCTTTATATTCCTGAATAATAAAAATTGGCCAATTTATAATTGCTTAAGGACCTCCTATAATTATTATTATTCAGTTCATATCACATTTTTTAATGTTATAATAATTGGTTAATAATATGAGTTCATATCAGACAGTTTTGTCGATGTTTGGTACATGAGTCAAAAATTGAACTTGTTGGAAAATAATTTTCCATTTAGTTATAGGTACATCATATCCAGAATAGTATTGATGTTTTAAATATCATCTATATATAGTATATATTCATTTTATACTATTCCATAGCATTTTGAGATAAAAATTAAAAGCACCGTTCATGGAGACGGTAGGCCGTACGTACGCATGAACGCTACTTTAATTTTTTGTCATATTAATGAAATAAAACAAAATGAGATATATATATATATATATATATATGATATAATTCCAGAATTATATACATCATTTAGATGTAATATATTACAAATATATCCATTATATATATGTACTTATAATAGTACATAAAATTTGGAGACAAGAAATGAAATGTACCGTTCATGGAGACAGCAAGCCGTACGTACGCATGAACGCTACTTCCATTTCTATTTCATATTTAATGGAGTTAAAACATAATGATACATAATAGTAATCTAGTATGGTATCATATATAATATAATTAAATATATCATTTATACGTACCACATATGGTATTAACGAATCAAATCACTTTGAGGGGGCGGTAGTCCGCACTTACTTAAATGAAGATATCGCGTTTACCCATAATGGACACCATAAAGGTATGCCATAAATAAAAAATACAGAAAGTTAAGTAAAACATAAAAATATTATATATCATATATAAATATAGTGTCATCTTAATTGCCACCTTTGAAAGTGTTAGAAGAATGTTGAACAATCATCATTTCGTGAGGCAAAAAATCGCCAACCACAGAAACAGTATGTTCTTTAACCATTAGACGAAGGTGTGTGTAAGTGTAGCTCGAATACATATAATAAAAACATCCTAGTATATTTAAGATTCTGGATTTGTTACAAAAGAAAAGAATAAAAAGAGTTTAGGGGGTTGGAGAAGGAAAATAAAACAAAAGGACACAAGTGAAGACATTACATTAAAATCGGGTAACTCCCTTTGGTTTGTGCTCAAAGGCTTCCTTGGGAAGACTTCTGCCCAAAGTGAGGCTTCAAGGAGTAATAGAGGGAAGTGGAGAGACAAAATGGGCAGGGTTTGGCCGAGCCAAAGGCTTTGGGAGTGTGGGTAAGGAGGTAGAGGTGGGGGCCTTTTATAAGTGGAGAGGAGGGGCACTCTTGGAAAAGTATATAATCTAACTTTATTTTCAAATGAGTATCGAATTTTAATGGTCCCAAATTGATGTGTTTTGAGGATAAGGTGATAAGGGTTCGAAATCCACCCATCCAATAGGGTTTGGACATGTGTAGGTCTTAGATATTACATTATCTTTCCATTTTATTTAAATCGTTAAATAATGAGGTCATCGCTGCATCATCATGATGCCATAAATAATTTAATTTATTTAATGTCTATAAATTATAAAAAATCTACTATGATGTAGGAAATATTTTTAGATTTCCAATGAATATTTATAGTCCTCAATATCATTTATGTAGACAGAATAAAAAATATTTTACTTAGGTGATACATTCTTTGTTACATTTAACATTCATTAAAAATAAAAAGATAAAATTTCACTTTCTCACAAAAGTGAATCTATGGGGCCCCCAAGTTTGGCACAAGGAATCCCATGGTCGGCAATGAGACAACCAGTAGCCTTAGGACTCATTTTGTGTTCATTTTTTATTATTATGATATTATCTTATTATCTTTAACTACCCGATTACTCATTAATCATGATAATTAAAGATAATTACCGTCATTACTATTCATAATGTCCAAAAACAAATGAGTATTAATTACATAATTTGGAACTTCTGATTCCAAATATTTAATTCGTTTTACCAAATTCCAAACACATAAATTGCAATAATTAATTTAAAAAAACCTCCCGTTGTCAAAACAAATAGCGGGGTTTTTAGAAATAATATTTATGAAAAGTTTGGCACTTGTTTATGACTAATTACAAAGTGAAATTAATCCCAATGACCATCATTGAATAACATTTTAAAAATATATTCTAATTACACTTTATAATAAATTAAAAAGATAATATAAAAGTATAATTAAATTATATGAAAAAGAAGTTTTGATGTAAAATGCAGTATTTTTCACTATTCATTGAAAAATGAACATTGTCAGAAAAATAACAAAAATTAAACCAAGGTAAATTTAAATGACCCAATCATAAATAATATGTTTATTTTGAAAAATAGAGCTTATAAAATTTTAAAAAATTGGATTTAAAATGGGTTCGCCATCAAAAAGGCGGTTAATCGACCTTTTAAAGAATATTAGAATGTTTACGCTTAAAAACTGGATACATTTGCATTTTTAATCCTCTAACATTTATTGTAAAGAGTAAAAATATTTTACAAACATATATAATAATTTTGTAGTTATTTCTGTTCATTCCTGCCATTACAACGGCTAGGCGTTAACTACAATTTAAAATAATATTATTTTATTATTAGAGTGCAACATAAGATTTCCGAGAAACTCGTTGTTGCGTATTGGGTACGCCATCGAGCAAAGTGTCCCCTTTAAAGTAATATTAATATTTTATTCACAAATATGGATAAATATGAAAATTTCATATTCTTTATTTTCCTGGGGTGTTACAAGTATCCACCCAAACCAGTAAAATAATCAATTTAACCACAAGACATGCTCATAAAACACCTCCCAATATTTGTGAACCCCCTGAGGTACACAAACATTGTCATGCTGCCCTATGAATGGTTTAACATCCTAGGGTAATACATTATCTCAGTCAATAGATCATACTATTATCAATGTATTTAGATTGAGGAAATGAAACATCACTCCAAAATGACTCATGGTTACAAGAAAGAATATCAATAAAATAATCATGAGTCCTAAAATCAAAATAATTTTTTATTTCCGAAGGATCTAAATCTTCTCTATCCTAAAAAAAGAACACATTATAAATGATCATATAATTTTCTAGAAAACTCCAAACCCCAATAACATAATTTTTCAATATTCTTGACCCATTCCTTATAAATTTACTAATATAAAACTCCATCTATATGAAATCCCACAATGATACTACTCTGGCATGACTAAACCCAATCATGTCCCAACTAAGCCAGCAGTAAAAAAAGTGTTACAACCCATGCCTTCCTCCAATATTCATATGGTTGATTACAAGCAAATATTAGGAAAACATCACAATAATATTGGCCTTATTCTATAACATCAACAAAAAAACCACCAATGAATATGATATACCCAAAATAGAAGCATTATATATATAATAAATTAATTTTAAATATAGTGAATAAAATTCATGCATGAGATAACAAGTTTAAGTAAATCCCATAAGGAAAATAAAAGGGGAAATATTACATTTCCCAATTCAATGGTTCAAAAAGAACAAAGAAACTCCTCAATACTAAAATTACACCTAGATCCCACTCTAATTATACTAGTATCTACCACTATCATGAATCAACATTATCAAAAATGTTCCACAAAGCATCAACCAAAATCTACTCTAAATAATCCAATCCATATTTCTATCCATCCAGATAACCTCTAATCATGGGCTTTATGTACATAGACATAACACATGTGTGCACAAGTCTTGTATAGGGTTGCGTATGAACATAACCTTTATAATGATCTAAAACCCAAAATAAAACTAAAATGTAACAAATATCATTATCTCATTATATGTGAAGCAACTAGAAGTAATAAAAATAGGGAAAACCCTATACCAATTTATCACAAATATTCTGGTTGTTAAGAGTAACTGGTTGAATGATAATGTATGATAACCGAAATATACACCAGGGATTAGAACCCAATATAAAAAAGAGTTATAATTATTTATATCCAGAAATAGGGGATACCATATCTATATATATAATTCCCATGTACATGGTATATATCATGAGATATATACCTTATATATAAAAATTAAGTGTAGACACAAAATTTACAAGAAGATTCCTTAGTCGATAGGATAACAACCCGGATATCACTCAAAATTTATAACATGAATCCCTTCATCGACTATCGAAATTTGAAGAAAGGATTTTCCTACACATACTGACTATCATATAATAATTTATATTAATGAGAATTCTACAATCATTTTCTATATGCCAAAACACATAATATAGGCTCTCTACTTTCATAAATTTTACAATTAATAAAAGGGATATAACAAGTCACATGGTCTATATGGATTATGGATTTACCACATCACATCATTAATTCTTATATTGATAATCAAATTTATAGATTTATAAATACAAAAACCAATTCTACAGAATAATTAAACATTTTAATGATAAAGTGAGTAGTAGAAAAAATCATATGGGTGTATATTTTTTCATGAAATAAAAATTTTGTTCCGAGAAAAAAATGAAATTATGATTGGATATCATGTCAATATTTTTAATTTCTCTATTTTTGTGATAGTGGAAGTAATTTATACTTCATTTTTTCATGTAGTGTTTAGAAAAAAGACTAGAAAGTACCTTGGTATTAGTTTCTGACCTCTAATTCAAGAATTACCCCTTTTATTTGATCAAGTACTTGGGTTCGTAATTGAGTTAGGTGTCTCAAAACCATATTTAAACATAATAATCATAACGTACCCAATTTTCATGTAAAATTGAAAAAAATCTATCAGAAAAATTATATTTCCATCCAATTCAAGTGTAATGTTCATAATATAAAGAAAATATAGATATTAAGAATTAAATAATCGTTATATAACCCAAAAAATGAACAAAATATAAATATTGAATTCCAATAACATAATACTGCTTCCATTACATTTCTAAGCACTAAAAAATTAACCCCTAATTCTAGTCAAATGATGTAAAAAAATATATAATAGACAGATAGATAAGTATATCTTTTGTATAAGAGACTCCTAAGGATCTCTAAAATTTAAATTTCATCTAATGTCTTGATGAAGAATCATTATCATATATATATATAGATAGATAAAATAATACTCTTTATTTTCCATTCATATTAAAAATATATTTTAAATTTCATATAATTTAACTATAAAATTCATGATTTAATATCTTAAAAAATCATTCAGGAATCATGGATTGATCAGGAAAATAATTAATTCATTTTGACCGAGGATAAAAAACAAAAACAAATTCAGGAATATTTTATTGTTAGTGTTCTTTCATTAATTCATATTTATGGGGTGTGTGATAGCAAAAAATACTTTTTTCACTTTTCTCGTGAACTTTAAAACCCTAACACAAATGTGTCTTCAACACAATATACAAGACACATTATGGTCTCTAAGACACCATAACCTTGGTTGTTTCATGTTCTATAATCATTTTTATACATTAATTAACATAATATGATTTTAGATTATTTTTTCCACATATTTTTCATCACACATACACAATCCACAATCACAGCTTCACAGGTCGACCACATCCAACAATACATTTTAGAAATGGGTGTTGTGAGTTATGTTCTTCATGTTGACTATGACATGTCTCAACATGAATAATCATAATACTTGAACCATTTTCATCCTCTCCACAGAATCCAACATGACTATTATCTCAATTTATGAGTTGTCTTGGACTTTAAATAACCATAAACAAGGGGAGAATGGACTCTATGATGATGTGAAGATTATTATTTTTATCACATTCTGAATCCATGCATTAGACCTTTTTGTATTTATACTAGTCTCACTGATGGTCAGATAAGATCATGTTCTTCATATATGTTGGTCTTGGACTTTAATAAGGGTATTAGAGCAGAGTATTTGAGATCAAAAATGGTAGTATTTGAAGATTATGATGGGATTCATATTGGGTGTTTCATTCCAGTGGAATCCAAATGTGGTGAATAGTGATGAATAATGTCCGAGTTGTGTGATGTGTGAAAATTTTTAAGTGGAGTCATTCTATTTACATGTGTATAATTCCATATTAATTAGTCATCCCATATCATGAAGTCAATTAGAAACCTTATTCTTTATATAAGATCTTTTATCAATAGATTCTTTGATTTCATTATGGGGTAATAACCCAATCATTATCTCCCATTAACCTTTTTCAAAGCACATGGTCCCAATATAAATCCACAAAGTCACCCATGCAACCAATATTGATATTTCAATGTAAAAAAAATAATCAAATTTCAATAGGCATGTCGAATGTTCAAGGGTAACATATGAATTATAAATTTAACTTAATATTATTCAAATAAACATGTTAGTCCATTTAATTTATATATTCCCACTAGAATTAGATGCATATTTCCATTACAACCATTCAATAATATTAACTCATTGTTATCAAAAATTTCATTTTGTGATCTAAATCACTTTGAATTTCTTTTCACTCATAAATCAAGGTAAAAATGTATATGGAGATATAATTAAAACATGGGTACATTCATCTCCCATAATTATTTAAATTACATATATTCTATACGTTTTAATGAAAAAAATATCCTGAAATAATAATGACATTGAATTATGGTTTAAATGAATATGATACTTTTGGGATTGTATGTATTTATTTGAAAACATTATATCTTAAAATGAGGTTAATCTCTTAAAAAATGTGTGATATTAAAATGTAATGTGTCATTAACTCCCCCCTAAATTAAAAGTGACAATAATATCTTTACAATCATAATATAAGGTCATGATGTGTGAATGAATAATTAATCAAGGACATCCTCCAGAATTTTACAAATTTTTTCACATTTTATTTTTAAATAATTTTCAATTTTTATGAAATTATGAATTAGGACAACTCTCTCATCCACCATCTAACCACAAATGATAAAAGACATTATTCAACTAATGGTTATTTTTTACCCTCAATATATGAATCCAATTTTTTTTAAAAAATTTTTAAATTTTTCTCATTGACGATGGTAAAAAAATATAAGTAAAAGGATATAAAAAATTATTCATTTCCCAAAATAAAATGAAATAAGAAAAAAAATTTATTTTACTAATAAACTAAATCACTTTATCCATGGAAAACATCTCCTCCAACACATAAACAGTAAATAAAAAAAATACATAGCGTATTATAGTAAAGGATATAATCATACAGTAAATTAGATTTTCCTAAATGTGGTTATACATGGATTCTGAGGTCACAAACGAATGCTTAGTGTAAAATATTTGTCCATGTATAATAGAAAAAATTAGTAAACATTCCTTCCATCATATTAAATTTAACATTTTTTGTTCATATATTTGATAAGATCTTATACAGTTATAATAGTTGATACATCTTATGTTATCTCAAGAAATATAAATAAAATGTTTGAAGATATTGGATTAGAATCACTTTTTTAGTGGAATATATATATATATAGAAAAGAATTCAAGTAATGTCTAATAATAACAAATATTTCAATGTGAATTTCCAAAATTAAAGCATGGAAAAAGGAAGATAATTTATATCTACATGTATTATCTATCCCCTATATATAATTATTTATAAAATAAATAATTCAATGATTGTCTATAATAATATAAATCATCACCTTACTATTTTAATCTCATTAACATTGAAATATAAAACATGGAACCATGGGATTTCCAATCAAGGAATGTCCCCTTGATATGTATGTATAAACATATCCAAATATATGGATTATAATATCTACCTTGAAGCTCAGTAACATATTTCTAATAAAATATTAAAGAATACTAATATGGAATTTAAAATCAAGCCCCCCCTTTGAGGACACTTCATCCTTCTCATTTATTCTCCCTCTCATTTTTCCCACATCAATGTAAACCTACAAAGAGAAAAAAATAAATTTGAAAAATAAGGTCCATAGTCATTATGGACAAAATTATAAGGTGGGATGTGTGTCTAATTCCAAAATGAAAAATAATAATCTATTTACCTCCCAAAACTGTAATTTTTTATGGTTTTTAGCATCAGATTACCTATTTTGGAGGTCAAGTGAGAAATATCATCATAACATTTTCTGATTTCAATTTTTGAATGATAAAAGTTTTGTTCTCTCAATGTTGGCGGGACCTTTCCCTTTCTCTAAAGTCATAATTATTCTCCCACTAGGTAAAACATTTTCCACTTCAATTTGGGAAATAACCAAATTTTTTGTTTCCCCTAAAAAAATTAAATGTTGTATTATTAACCAAAAAAACTATTTAAACCTATTTAAAACTATTTTGAGCATCTTATCCTCTATATTTGGTGACTTTATATCTCATGTTCACAGTAATATTATTTATGGTTTTCTCTTTTTATTTATCTTGGAAAACATCAACTTCATTTCTTTTATCAATCATAATGAAATATTTTAACATAATAATTTTCTATAATTATATACCATCTCTTATGTTTAGTAAAATTTATTCTTATATTGAAGAATGTTGAGACTACCCTCTTGTCCAACTCATATTCTAAACATCGATCAATGAACTCCTGGTTTTTAATAACAACCTTCTATAAATTAGCGGTATCCTCTTATAATCTATTTCAAGAACTTGTATGACTATTAAAAAATAAATATTTTCATATTTAACTATAACATATTAATAAAACAATATGTAAATATCACTATTTTATAATATAATAAAATTTCCACTATTGTAGGCTTCAACACCTCTAAATCACAATTGATTTTGAATGTTGAGTATGACATGATGTTAACACTTACTTCTAGATCACGAAATGGATTCCCAAACTCATTATCATCAATATTAATTAAAATTGAAAATGTAGATGGTTTATGTATCTTCTATAGTAATCTTCTTGAAACCATGTCTGAACATTCCTCAGCTTGAATAATTTTTCTCTTCTTCTCCTTATTCCTCTTCTTCATCACCAATTATTTCAGGAACATGGCATTAGAATCATGTTCTCAAAATCATTAAATATTAATATTAATATACATGTTTCTAAATAATTCAATAATATTAACTCACTTTCATCTATTCTCACTTAATTAAATATTTATAGAAAATGTAGTCTTTGAATTTAGGATGGCGGGGGTTCTTATGTTTATTATTATTCATCTATATGCCCATTATACTTCATGTTTTCTAACATTTTTTATAAATTTACAATTTTTGGCCTTTGGATATTTTCTACATAATTCAAGGATATCTTTATTGGGTTTTTTACTTCTCAAGGTGATGCCCTTATATTTTTCTTTTATATGGACTTCTATAATTCCTATAAATATTCATCTTCGTCTCTATCATAGTTGATAAAAAATTTGGATGACTTGAAATTCCAGTTTTCATACAGAAGCTTTATGATATCTCATTTGATTCCTTAATTATCTTATGGAAGCACCTTGATCCTTTGATTAATCCATCAATTAATAAATGTAATTCTGGATTATGGTCATGAATACTTCCAATTTAGGGTTAAATTTATCAATTTGGTCTTGAATAGACTATCCTTGGGGTTCTTGTTGTTATAATCCTTGTGTTCTTAGTTAGTATCTATGAGTTTGTGGCTGTTGTGGCCTCCATTGATGAGAATGTATTTATTTTTATAATCAAAGTAATTAATGTGACTATTGTACATTAAATACAAGTTATGGAGATCCATCATTTCATCCATAGTCATTATCATGTCTTACATTTGGTCAGTCATCCATCCTTGTTTGTTAACTATGTTCACTACCCACCTTTTCCATTGTTGTTTTATATTGGAGACTATTTATTGTCATTCCATTCAAGAGTTAATATATTTATTATGGTGAAATTTTCATTAATATTCTTCTAAATACAACATCAGTGATTGACATGTTACCATGTGAAAAAACCTTGTAGACTATTTTGATCAGTTACCACATCTATATCGAATTGTCGTGAAATATTATAATTAAATCCCTAAACCTATACCATTCATGGTATAATTATTCATCATTATTTATTTTATTGATACTTATAATATTAACATGAAAATCCATATATTTTTTAGGAGGAAACATTAGAGCTAAAACATTCCTTACATCGTGATCCCTTGTGGTGATGTAGTGTGATTGTAGACTATGGATCCAATCATGATATTTTTATTTTAGTGATAATAATTATATTCAAAGACTTAACTCATCACTGGATACTTTATTGAATTATAATGTATCACATAGCTCGAGAAAGCATCCTATGTGAGTGTTTGGATCTTTATATGGAAGTGTAGCGAGTTGTAATGGAATTTGAAATATTTTTGTTGATTTCCATGTTTAGTTCAAAGTGTTTTTTTATAACTGGATAAATTAGGATGCTTTGTTAGACCCCGACATTTTATATTTGAAAACACTCTATTAGAGTTTTTTTCTCCATATCTCTTTATTGTATTCATCCAGTTCCTTGATTTTACTCACCACCCACCATACTTGCATTATTTTTTACCTTATTCTTGAAATTATTTTACAACCTGGAATAATAATCTAGTTTACTCTTTAATTTTAAATTATTATATTAACTATTAAAAAGCAATTAATTCTAAAAATAAAACATAAAAAACCAAGCAAAATTTGAAAAAATATAACATTTAAATGAAAAACACAAAAATCATTTTTCTATGCGACAATAATACATTGATACAATGCCAAAAATTTGTATAATCAAAAGGTGTCACTAATTATTACGGGGATAATAAATTTCCATAATTTAAAAATAATCAAAATAATGATAAAATCGTATTAAATATGGTAAATATTATGTTTGGGGTTTAAACATTGAGACATTTGAGTTGCTTTTTTGGAAAAAAAATTTCCTTTTGGGAAAAAAATGAAATCAATATTAGAGAATATTTCAATATTTGTAATTACAAGGTTCATGTTATTGTGGAATGAATGGACAGTTCATTTCATAATGTTGTTATCAATGTCAAAACTTGGAAAACACTTGTTCTTTGTGATTAACCTCTAATTCAATAATCCTCACTTTCATATGATGAAAAACTATGGTTCATAAATTTTTAGGTGCATGGAAACCATATTTGAACATAATTATCTAAAATTACATAATGGTCATGTTTTTTTAAAAACAGTTTGTCATTAAGTTTTAATTTCCTCACGACTCAAGAACAATATTCTTATAACAAGGGAAAGATATTTATTTTGAAATAAATAATTATTCTATAACCAAAAAATGTACCAAAAATAACTAATAAACTACACAAATACACAACCAATTACAATATATTTATTAAAACTAAGGGAATCACCCACCAATTATAATCCCAAGGGGGATTAAAAGAGTAATGAGAGAGAGATAAAATAAGAACATCAATAGAAAAGTATCCAAATAAAATCCAAAATTCCAAATTTCACTAATTTTTTGATGAATAATTGATATCATATTTATATTTGAAAATAAATCCTCATCATTGTTCCTTTAATAATTAAAATATACCTTAAACTTTATTCAATTCAAACATAAAATTCAATTGATCACATACTAAAAAACCTCTTGAAATTTTTACAATATCGAATCTCTTTTTTACTGTAGTTTGACTAAGTTCATGGAATGAAAATTTCATGTTGTTCATTTTTTGTATTTTTTATTCTTTATATGATGATAATAGGGTCTATGGTGGCATGATTAAAACACTTTTCACTTTTTCATCTCCCTAGTAAATTCTAGATATCATGTGTGTTCAACGTCAAATCTAAGCAACACAACAACATTTAATCCATATGAACCTTGGTTATTTCCCTTTTAATATTCAAATAATGGAAAAAAATAACACAATTTATTGTTTTTAATTTACTCAAAATTATTCATCTTACATTTATAACCATAAATATAATCTTTATAGGTCAAACACATCCTTAAAAATGTCATAACAAATAAGAGTTTCATGTTTTTTCTTTCCCTATCAACCATGACATGTATCAACATAGCATAACACGATTTATAATCCCATTTTATACATTACATGGAATCCAACAATGCCAAAACCCTTTTTTTAGTGTTTCTTTTAACCTCCAAATATCACTATGAATCTAGAGAAAGGCCTCTATAACATAAAAAGGATACATTCATTCATCACATTATCATTATATGCATATGACCTCATTTTTCATTATAATGATCTCAATAAGGGCTACCTAATCTCATGATCTTCATCCATGGTGGTCTTAGCCTTCATAAATGGCATTAAATGTTGAACATCGAGATCAAAAATGGTGACAATGGTGGATTGTGGTAGTCATATTAGTGGGTTCTTTATTCTAGTGGTATATGAACACAAGGAGAAACTGTGTATTATGTATGATATGGATGGTGTAAAGAATTGGAAAAGTTAAAGCATGGAATGAGGGAGAGAATCAGGGTAGAAGAGTAAGAATTGATATTGTAGAGCCAATAAAGTAGAATTATTCTGATGAGTGGAATAAAAATCCATGATATATCCTATTTGTTCTGGATGATGATTTTGATGTGGATACGGTACCTCTTCATGCTCCACAAGGTGATTTAGAACCAGCTACTCTTACTTCACCTACTCTTCCTACCAATGATAAACATATTTTACCTTTAGTACCTAGTTACTATGACACCAAGGATGATCATGAACAATTCAAAGCTGATATCATTGAATCATTGAGATTATCTATTGATGTTAGAAATAAATAATCCATTTCTATGTATATTTCAGAGGCAGATGCTTTTAGCATTCCTAGAATAGTAATTCATGATATACGACCGAATAATATCACTACAAAAAGGACCATGGTGTGAAATAATGTAGTGATGATATAAAAAAACAAGAAAATGGGTTATGAATTGGTATATATTTCCAATGATTTCCAAAACACACTTGGTGGTGTTATGGATGTTCACAGGAACCTTGTTACACATATTCATAATGCATATTTGAAAAAGTTGAATGAGAATTTTGGAACGATGATTTCTAGTGCATACAGGTCTAGAGTTACCAGGCCTGCTGCTTATATGGAGCCCCTCATGACAGTTATAATATAATATCTGAGGTATATTCAAAATTGATCTCATAAAGTGGCTATTTCCAAAGTGCAACAGAATAGTGACCATGTATACTACATGGTGAGAGAATGATCCAATGAGGCAATTGCTTCTCAAAGGGAGATCAGGGAAAACTGGGACATGTATTTCTCTATAATCTTCACAAATAATGAGTTGAAAAACAACATTTAGTACTTGGTTGAGAAACTTAAGATACATCTAGTGGCTGATGCATTCAATGATAATGTGAGACAATTGAAATAGTTTACACCTATATTTGATTAATTCATGGAAAAAGGGGGATTTTGAGGAAACCATGCAGTATGGGGGTGAAATAATTAATGATTCTATCATGATTTTGAATCCCAAACTAATTTTATAGTCTGGGGATATACTGTTCCCTACACCTATATCTATCAGACATGGTTCATTTCCTCCTACTCAGATTGTAGTGTCTCCTGCTTTATCTTAGATCAGGACTATGATCCAAGAGCATCCTCAGTATCATGTTCTATTAGAGTAAATATGAAGACCTGCATCTGCTATACCAACCTAAATTTCAATACATGGTGTAATCATTCGACCACTCATTGCTAAATCCACAACACCACCTCTTGATCACACTCTTGACCCTTTAGTCAAATCGAAATCTCCCAAACATTATAATCCCTACACGGGGATCATTTTTTTAAGGGCTTCATAATTTTCTTCTTATGGTTTTACACTTTTTTATTTTAATGAATATAATTTTTCCTTAACTATGTTTCAATATTAATTGTGTTCTTTTTCTTAATAATTTATTTTTCTTTTCAACTTTTTGATAATTCTAAAAGAGGAATAAATCAATGGATTGCATAAATTCATAACCTAAGGGGTATATTAACTATTTCATGGGAAAGATAGCATGTAATCAATAAAAAATATACATATATTCAAGTTCTAATATAATCTAATACAACTACTAATGGTGAGCATAAGAATTATTTATGTGTTCTCTAATACAATTATTGACGGGGAGTATAAAAGGAATGACCTAATAATTATATTGAGAATTCAAATAAAATTATACACCAATTCATTCAGATTATTTCACATCATGTATAACTCATTAGTTCCAAGATTTCTATCTATCAAAAAGAAGGAGATTGTTGGACCCATCATGAGATAGTTTTTTTAATAATCACAAATCATGCCAATTTACAAACCATGGAAATTCACATATTATGTTATAACAAATGTGATTCATGGTAATGAATATTTATAAATGAATAAATAATGTCAAATTGTATAATACATTTCAATATGTCAATAAATGATGGATATTTATGTTTCAATATAGTTTCAAGTTTATAATTTCATGTAATTAAGAACTTCAATTAATATGGTATTTCTCTGTATATGACAGACACTTGGTATGTTTTGCAATGTCTCTAACACTGATCGGTTCAATGGAGTTACAGATGGATGACTCATTGTTGAGAATTCACCGATCGAATAAGACACTGATGCTGGATTCACTGATAGAATAAATGACCCCCCAATGGACATGTCATCAATGATCGATCACACCGATCGTTCAAGCGGCTCAGAAATATGTGACTCACTGATGGGTGATTCACAGATTGTTCAAAGGACCTACTAATGGATGAATCACCGATGGGAAAACACTAAAAGTTCAAAGTAATAACTAATGGTAGATTCACTGATGAACAACACACCATTAGTTCAAAATGAGTCTCTAATGAAGACTCAATGATGCCCAGAAAGACCGATTGTAAACATGAATCATTGATTCCCAGAGTCACCGATACCGATGAAAGGACTCAATGATATAGGGAGTCTCTAATGCTAATAGATTGATGCTAATGACTTGTGGATACTTGTGACTAACTGATAGTCATGAAAAAATATTTTATTTTATTAATTCAAAATTATGTCTAACGGTCATATTTAGCCAAATTAATATTTATGATATTATTTAATGTTGTCTATATGATATGCAGATGATAGTATGAGGTACATGCATGTGGGAAGATCATTATGTCTACTTGATCTCAATGTATAAAAATAATTAACGGCTGGATCATTCTAGGAAACTCATATTATAGCAATAATAAAAGAAATCATGTAAAATAGATGAACTCATGTAACTCTCGAGCATACTTCCAAAGACACAAGAACTCAGAATTAAGAAAATATGTGAAGATTAAAAATATAGGATAAAACTCTTATCCTACCAAAAAAAATTTTGAACAATAATATGAACATCTCATACTCCTAGAAGAAAGAACACAGAAGCTTCGACACTCTACTTTGGAGTCGATGTCCATAAGAGGACTCCGACTTCAATTCTAGTACATCGAATGAGTCCAGAGATACACTTCATAACACATAGATCCTTCTAAACCGATATCTATATATTTATCTCAGTTTTGTTCATTTATTTACATTTCTGAGTAGTGTGTGTATCTATCTATTTCGTGCACACTGACTCATTGGCATAACTGGAGGATACTTTATATCATCAATATCACCTTCTACTAATCCATTTGTATCCCACATAGAACTATTGAAGAGTTCATGTGTGACATGTTTTTCTTCTTCCCTTGAAGAACTATGATAGTGGTTAAGGGTGACTGGGACAACCTTGTTTGCTATTGTGAACCCTGATCCAAGGTGTGGATCCAACATTTTTATTAATTTAAACTTCTTGGTGGCAGGTGATCACCAAGTGGAGAGGAAAAAGTCTCCGCTTGAGGCTAAACCTCTTGTTTTAAACTATGTAGTCTCTATTTTTACTTACGCTTACTATGTTTTATAAAAAACATCATTCAAATTAATTCAAAATCTGATAGTTATTTTACCAGGTGTTTGTAACAGTTTTGAACTACTTGTTCAGTTTCAAAAGTTATGTTAATCATTATATTAGTATATCTGAGAACTATTCAATTAATTTTGTAATTAATTAAACATTTTTTACTCTTAAAAATTCACTAAAAATTAAATTAGATAATATTTAATTGGGGGAAATTTTCAAAGAACCAATTATTAACATAATTTTTTATAGATACTCAATTCACCCCCACTCATTAGGACCCAACTCTAACCAACATCCTTGCATATATTTCTTATTTAATTACTTGGATTATTTGATAAAGTAAATTGAATCAAGGTGGTCTCAAATTCTCAGTTGAGTTTAGTCATATCAGAATAAATAATGAGTCAATTTTAATAATTAATATTGAAAGGTAATTGCTGAATACACATTCCATGTAATCAGCAAAATTAGAAGTAATTTCGTAATAATAAAAAAGTGTAAATCACTGAATATGCATGCCATATAATCAATAAACTAAGTGGATAAATAATATTTCATGTTAATAAATGGAAACACATTCCATTCATATAACTAGATATGGAATAATCAATTCATAAATGTGTGAAACTGAAAACACGTGTCATTTAATCAATGAACTAAGAATGAAATACATTAATAGATATTTCAATGAAAAATCTCATGGATATGTAATAAATGAATCTAAAATAGGGATATTTTCAATAATTGAATGCCATGTTTCGTAGTTAGAAAGATCCATTACTATTAAGACCTTTTAGAATAAGGTTCATTATATCATGCAAAAACTCATCTAAGGATAGCAAAAAAAACTCGTCTCATTAGAATACCGATGCATTGAGGGACTATGTATAACTAGGCCCCACCAATGTCAATCCTATCCAAATAATTCCTTTTATATAGAAAAATAATTTTATATTGTGCCTTATAATGTATCTGTATGGAGTAGAAGATATCAATTTTTCAATATTTCATTAGTGGAGAAAAACTAATAACAAGGGTTTTCGACGTTGACGGATGGATATACCATTGAAATATCATTAAGACATTCTTGAGAAACATAATATTTAAACATTCCAAAAAAATCCCATACCACATTGAAAATTTTGAATCATAATTCCAAATGAATTAAATAAACATATAATTTCAGGAGAATAATAACATTAATGATAAATCATTTTAATGGAAACAATTTATATAAAAATGATATATGGATTAGGCAATAAAAATATTTATGATAATTCATATATATAATTAAGGTAAATTCAATGTCAAATGATAAAAGAAAATAAATATTTCGAAGGGGATAAATGGAATATAGAGAGTGAATTTCAATACTATCCTTAGTAAAATAAATCATAAATCATCTAGAGGAAGCATAAATATTATATCAATACAATATATCATAATTTTTTTAACAATAAAGGGTTGCTATTGTTTATGTATTGAAACACTATACACATATATTTTGAAAACATTATTGATGAAATTAGTCTTTTTATTTTGAAAACAATTTTGAAAACCTTTTTCTTTGAAAATAACTCTTCAAAATATTTATGTAACGAATAATGATATTAAGCATGTCAAGGAATATTCAAATAATTGACATCTAGTAAAACCGAACATGTTTTATAGGGTAAAAATAACATTCCTTTTACATGGTAAAATGTATATAAAAACATTCTTGTTTAGAAAGAGAAAAGATGATTAATTTAAAGAAAAATATAAATATAAAAGAGTGAGAATTTATTTTGTAAATAATTTTAGAATGGGTGAAAACTTTTTTGAAACACTTTTTAGAAAATAGGGTTTTTATAATAAAATAGGTTCGCTGACTAACATCAGAAATAAAGTTGGGTTTTATTAATAACATGTTATAAAACATTTTCATTACCAAAGAGTTGAATAATGGTACTATTAATTTTAGAAGTTCATAAAAATCCATATTATAGGAAAATAAAAAAATTTATTTTAAAATGATAAATTAATTTCCTCTAATTTAAATTCATGTGTAAACAATCCTAAATAAAATGAGATCATGAAGTAAAACCTTCAAAAGGCAATAAAGTTGATGTGAGAATAAATCAATGAATAAATTATGAGTGTAAAATTTGAATTAACTTAAATAAATTGGAAATATAAAAATATAGTACAAAAATTGACAACCCACATAATATTTGGATATTAACAACAATGTGTATGTAATATAACCTAATAAAAAGGAATTGTATTTTGAAATTCAGTACCACTTGGTATGGTCTAAATAAAATACCCTTAGAAAAAAATAATTACAATTTATTCTATATATTAAATTAGAATAATAAAATTCATGATATAATATATCAAAATGGTAATTATATACACCACATGAAATAAATAAGTTGTGAAAATGATTTTTTTCTCATGGATGAAAAAAATAAAATGAAAATCTATTACCTAGTATTTCGTTTTTCCGTGAATGTGATTTAACATCATGTGTGATGGTTTTAAATATGTTAATATGTAATTAAGGAACCTTATTAATATTTATCATATCATATATTACCTTATTATAAAATCTTACTACTCATTTGTTTGAAAACATTCATTATTTTCACTATTTTGGGTGTTAATTTTCATGTTCTTTTAGTATGTTTTGGCTTGTGACTTGTTATTACTCTTAAAAAGATCATAATTTATAATCTAAATAATGTAAATAATTAATTATTTTTCATATATATTCAGAATCATTGTATTTCAAATAATCCATAATATTTAGAGATAAGAAATGAAATGAACTGTTAATGGAGACATTAGGTCATACATAGACATGAATGAAACATTCATTTTTTCGTTGTGTCAAAACAATTTAATGTAAATTATATATATATATATTTATTATATTTAATTAGTATATTTTACATAGGTTTAATAAACCAATCCTTTATATTTTCAATGTATATTTTGAACAAATCGCATCACTTAGAGAAGACAGTATTATACATTTACACAAACGATGTTATCGTATTTACACAAAATGGAAAGAATTTGGATATGTGTTATATAAAATTTATATAAGAATAAAGGAATTATAAATATAAAATTCATATCATTTATAATCATAATTTCCATCCTAATTTCTATCCACGATATTTGGTAAAGGAAAAACAAACTGTGTAATTTTGTGAGTTGGTGGTTCACTATACACATACACGATAAGTTCATTACCAATTAGTTAGAAGTGTGTATAATTATTTATCTATGACATGTAATAAAAAAATATTAGTATACTTAGTATACTTTTTAAATTTTATAATAACTTATTAAAAATATTTGTGTGGGTTTAGAAGGAAAAAAACATAGCAACATGAGGAAGGATGTTACCTCTTATTCGGGTAACTCCTATTGGTTAGAACCAAGGGATTACATGGATAGATTTATATACAAGGACATGATTATAATTTTATTGGAGGTATGTTGTGGAGATATTTTACTATATCATGCTTGATCCAAAGTGGTTTGATATGTGTGAGAATATGGGAGGGGTGGGTTTTTTTATAGTGGGGGAGGAGTGGAAATCTTGTTAATTTTTGGAATAGAGATTTCACCCACATTATTTCTATGAAAAGAGGATGAAAATGGACTGAATTAATTAAAATGGACTATATTGTCTAAATATGGGAATGAAATTTAAATTAGAATAGTTTCATGGACATTTTGAGTCTTATGTTTAATGTTTAGTCCCTTATTAAGCTAGTTTGTCTCTTAATTATTGTAATTAAGAGTAATTAAATTCAATTAATTTTTTTTTCAAAAACACGGTTAAATATGTTACGAATTTAATATTATTTTTATTCCAAATATGAAATCTATTTCATAAAATTCCAATCACATTAGTGGAAAAAAATTAATTAAAATTTAATCCTCTATAAGGGACGAAAAAGAAGGTTTATAAAGTAAAATTTTCAAATGTTTTCTATGTTATTATATCCAATTTGAATTTAAAATTTATTCAAATATAATAAATTGAATTAAATTATACAAAATAAGTTTAATTTGTCATTAAAACTAATAAAAAATATAAATTTACCTTATTTATAAATTAGGTAAAATTGATGTTTTTAATTACAATTCAATATTTTTCAGTATTCGTTGAAAAATGAAACATCATAGGAAAGTAACAAAAAATTATCCCTAAAGAATTTTTTATTTTCAGTTTTAAAATAAAAAGATTAATTTGACATAAAATCATTAGAATTTCAAAAAATGGATTTAAAATAGGGTTTTAATAAAATTTTGGTAAAAGCCCCTTTAGAAAAATATCCACTTTTATGAAAAATATTGTGTTTACTCTTATATTATGACTATAAAATATATTGGATTAATGTAAAAAAATATTTTATTGAATATATATATATATATATATATATTGAGTCAAAATCACTCACTAATTGTAATTAATTTGATTTATCAGGTTTAAAAAGCTTTGTGGGATCAAAATCTTTTCTATAAAAACATCCCCTTTATATTCAATTAGTTCTTATATTAATTAATATTTAATTAGTAATCATTTAATTAATTTTAAATTTATGTAGACCATATATTTTTATATGATAGTTAGTATTTTCATAACTTCTAATTTAATGGCTAGGTTATATCTTATTATATTAAAAATAATGTTTACTATAGTATTATTGTTTTGTAAAACCCAGTCTTGCATGTAACCCTAGTCATTAAAGAAACAAGTTTTTTCGTGTGATTCATGATATCATAGTATAATTTTAATTGAAATAAATATCATATATTTAATTTATTTTAAATTTTAAATATATTATAGTGTCAAGAGAGTATTTTCCCTTACATTCGTGGTGTTTTTTTCATACATTCCATCGAATACACTATTCTTAATTTAAAATTTTAGGGAATTATATTTATGTAATAACATGTGTAGTGTGGCTATTTTTAATTGGGGGTATTAATTTCAAATCATTGTAAAAAACTCATAGTATTATATTATGATTTATATTGATTTTTTATCTAAGTATAAAATATTTAAAGATTATTATTTTAAATCAATCAATTACATTGTAATATTATTAGATTTAATGTCTTTATGTAGATACAAAAAAGTATAATTGATTAAATATTGAGAAATTTTTAGAGGCACATCAATTATAGAATAATTTCTTTTATTTTTTTGTATTTTAAAAATTATATATATATATAATATATTATTATTAAAAAAAAATAGTAGAGACTTTTTCAAACATTTTCTATACTAGATATATCTAAAAAATATGAAACATAGAAATAGAAGACATTTCTAAAGGATTTAAAAATTTTAATTTCCCTAATTTATTTATATTTTTATATTTTTTAATTATTGAATGGTTTCAACTTCCATAAATATGTATATTTTTCATTTAATTGATTCTAAGTTATTCATGTGTGAGTCTTCTCTTAGGGCATGGATAATTACTAGTTAAGTGTTGGTGATTTATTTTGTATGATATAATATTTAGATTGATTTTTTTTATTGATTTAGTATTATAATGTGATTAATTAGTTATCTAATTCTTTATTTATTCATTAAAGTAATTAATGAATAGGAAATGAAAACTAATATGATATAGTGAGACTTTGGATATGAGAGGAAACTTGATACTGATTTTGTATTTAATATTGGAACATTAAAAATATTAGTTTATATGGGATTTGATTCCATAAAGGACTAATATTTTTAGTATAAAATCGATTAAACAGAACCAGAATATGTTAATAATCTTGTAAATAATCATTTCAATTTTATTCACTCATAAATTAGATATAATTTCTATAGAAACAATCGTTTTAAATTAATAATATATTGATAATTTTTAAAAATAATGATCATTATTTAATGAATTTTGTTCTAATATTAAATAAAACTCTAAATATAATATCGATGATACAACAACTGGGAGTTGTTATCGTCTATGATTTTTTTAATTTTTTTTTGAATTATTCTTCCTCTAAATCTCATTTAAATAATATATTGGTATTATTTGTAATGGGATTGAAATAAGAAATAATTAAACATTTAAATCTATCCTTGGGAGATGGCGATACAATGGGATTGATCATATCACCCAAGATCTGAAGGTGTGGGATAAATTAATGGTAGTGAATGTATAGGTGAACCAATGTTTTTTGTGATTGATCTAAATATGATTGAGTGACAAAGATTTAATAAACATCAGTGGTGAAAACCCCTACTGAAGTGAATTTTATGTCAGGTAGGTTGTACACAATTAGTTTGATATGGATTTCATTAGAGTAGTCTATTTTTTGATGGTGGGGGAGATATTAAGAATACATGAGGTTGTGAATATATTTATAAAAAAATAATATTTTCGTTGAGTTGGGGAGTATATAGTAAATAGAATGTAAAATATATATGAGAATATGATCTAGGGTTTGAGATAATATACATAGGTAGTATGTATAGTGGTTCACTGGTAGATTAATAATGAGTTTCGAAGTTGGTATATAAAATAATTTAGTTGAGAATTGTTTTCATTTCCTCTTTTTATAAACTTGTTCTTCAATTATTTGATGATAGTAGTATGTTTTTACTATTTTTTATTCTATGTATTCTAGTCTAAATATTATAAATAATCATATAAAAATAACATAATATTTTAATTATATTTTTCATTTCTCCTTTTACAAACTACATTTTGTACTTATTTACTAGTATTTCATTGATTCATTTTGACGAAAATATTAGTGTATGATTATTTTGGGATTCATTATTTTTATAAATATGAAACTCAATTTATTTTATATTAAATTTTTAAATTTATTGTGATTGGATCTTGGATGTCTAGATGTAATAGATGATTAAAACAGTTAGTTTCACTCAATTATTAAGAAATTTGATAAATCTAGCGGTTGGAATGTTTTGGTAAAAAAATTGATTTAAAAATTATTAAATAATAGACAACTAAATAATTATAAAAAATTGTTAATTAAAATTTTATTTCGATACTGACTAAAAAAAATTATATGGTTTTGGTTATTAATTTTAAAAATCAAAAATCATAAAAATAATTGTGATTAAATATTATTAATTTATTTAAATTTAATATTACAAATGATTTCTAAGATTGAATATAATATTAGAACAAAATTTCTACAAATTTATCTTTTCTTTAAAGTAATTATATTAAATATAAGGGTTAACTTATAAACTCAATTTTTTCTAATATTGTAAGGATGAATTTTTTTTACCGAACATTTAACTGATTGGTTAAATAAAAAATGATATAAAAATAATCAAATTGTGAAGTAAAATTGATAAGTAAGAAATTGATTTCTTTATTATAATGACAAATAAGTTCCCATATAGTTATTAAATATATTTTTTTATAACTAAAATAGATATTTTTATACTCATAGTTAATTATTTCCTTTAATTAAGAAATTTACTAAATAATGATTTGATAATAGGATTTACATGAAATTCAATTTTTAAATCATGTCAAAAAATGATAAAAGATATATGAATGATAGAAATTGAGGTAAGAGTATATATGAAATATATAGTATAAGATAGTGGAATATTTGACATAGGATTCTATTTGAGACAGATAAGATACCGTTTTATAATCTTTGTAATTGAAGAATTTATCGGGTTTGTGTCTATGTAAGAAATATTTTAGCTTATAATGGTTTTCCTTTTATTCATTTCTTATTCAATTCTCCAATAGTTAATGATACCGGTATGTTTATCTTCATTTCTCCTTAATGTTTTGTAGTACAAATTCTAGATGGAATTCACTAGATGTAATGGAGAATTTTAATTCTAGTTTCTATATATATATTTCTTTGTTTCTGAAATTAATTATTTATTATGTTGCATTCATTTAATGTATAACAAATATCAGTGTATAATTTTGATGTTTTTATTCTCTATTTTATTCTAAAATTATTTAATCCATATTAATTATTTTTAAATATTTAAATTTGAAATGATTTAATGTAGAACACTAGCAGTCATATAGTATTTTAAAAATTGGCCCCTCTTGATTTTGATCAATTTGGAAAATCATTCCTTCCATTAAGAATTTACTGATCAATGTATTGATATAAATATTGATGTGAACTAATGGTTTTTGTCCTGATTGATTATAAATAAAAAGATAGATCACAATTTGATCTAGGGGTGGGGAGTAGATATGTAATATAAATTTGAATAAAAGGGGAATTCACTTATGAGGTTTAAGTAGAGACACATGTTTTGTTGTTTTTGGCTCTAAATTAGAGTTTGATTGTGCCATGGTATGTAATAGTTTAATTTATAATAGTTTCTCCTTTTTAAATTTTCTTCTCTAATTCCTTATTAGAGTAGAAATATAGAATTATTTTTCTTTATTTTTATTCCTATATTTTAAGAATAAATCGTAGATGTTACCTTGCAGTAGTAATGGTAGATTTTAATTCTATATTGGATGTATCAATCACTAAATCATTATATTCACTTATTTATATCTATTTATATCATTTAGATCCCTAAAAATTATATTAATGATGTTGTTTTGTATGATTCATGACTTATTTTAGACCTATGTAACTTCTGTCGAAAAACTTTACATCTTTGAATTTATAATTATTTAATTTTAAACTCTATGGTTTTTGTATGAGTTAAAAAATTGGTTACTATATGATTTTAGGCTATTGTTAAATATAATTATTCAAATTATAAATTTTAATGATCAATGTTTGGATCTAGCTATTAGTAATAAATAAATTGTTTTCATTCAGATTGAGTTCTGATAAGAATATTTGAGTATTAAAAAAATATTTTAGTTCATTTTTTTATAATTGGAAAAATATTAATTCATTGTTATCTATTTTAAGATTTATTTATTTTAACATTTTTAATACCACACATTCATTTTCCTCAAAATGAAAGACCATTTACATGTAAACAAATTAGACCAATGAAATAAGAATATTCTTTATTAGAAAATTATGTTTGTTTCAATAGTAGTTATAAATTTCTAAAGGCTTTATATTTTATTATATGAATTACTTTTAATCATATAAGTAATTTTGATAGCTTTCTCCACATGCAACACTAAATTAAAACCAAACTGTGATATATTAAGATAAACATATAACTATTAATAATAAATAATAAATAATAAACATATAATTAGAAATAATGAATATGAATAAATAATTTATAAAAAATTTATTTAAAAAATAAACGTTAAATTTTATGTCAATAAAATTGAATTTGTTCGGTAAAAACAACTAATATCATCATTTTATGCTTTAAAATGTTTTTTCCAAAATATTTACTATTTATTTGATATAAATTTATATTTCAATAAATTTATGATAGATGATAATAAAATATAATTGATATGATAAAAGTTGTTAGTTATAATTTTATTTGTAAATAATTTGAAATATGTATGAAAATGGTTAATATTCTAAAAAAGTTATTTTCTAATAAAATATATTTTTCCTTGAATATAACATTTTTATTCAAAAGTTGTATTTATAATGAAAATATAATTTGAATCTAAAAAATTTTAGAATTATTTTAAAACTCATTATTTTAATATTTACATATGATTATTTTATGTGATTTTTTCAAAAAGAATGGTTTTTTGGTGAATAGTAAAAAATATCATTTTTTAGGTCACATGGGTTTTATGTCACTTTTAGAGTATAAGTGTGAATTTCGAATTCATAGAACACTTTTATAAGAAAAAAAATATATTTTTTAAGTGAATATATATTTTTAACAATGTTGGTTTTAATTTAAAAATACAATTTTTAAATTTTACAACACAGGAAACATTTTCTGAAAAAATGTTTTCAATTAATTCTAAATTTTAATATTGAAATTATTATTTATCACTTTTTAAAATTTAATAAAAAATGGATTTTAAATTTATAATTTTTGCTTCTTGATTGTATAATAATACTGCTTTATTTTTTGGGATAAATATTAAGTTTCCTTAGGTAATGACTAGATACTATGGTAGAAGGTAAAGTGGTAAAAGTAAAATTTCAAGGGGTAAAGAGTGTGAAAACTCAAAAATACATTTCTATAATTTATTGGATGAGTTTTTTCTCAAAATTAACTCTCCCTCTGTTTCTAATTTCTCAGTATTTGGGCCACTTGACTTGGTCAAAATGTTTTACGTTCATATTAAGTTTAAATATCAACAAAAAATTACATTCTCACCACTTATAAAAGTCCCCCTAACCACCACTAAAAGTCACTCCAAAAAACTAGCATTTATAATAAAAACCACACCTTTTTCTTTCCCATAGTATAATATTCTACACTATTGATTTTATTTTCACAAAAAAGTTTCATATTCCATCTATTTCCAATAGATCATCTAAAAAAATCTCAAAGTTCTAAATCTGAGTAATCATTTTTTTTAACTTGTATTTTTTCTATTTTTCTTGTCCAATTATAATATTTAAATAACTATGTAATAATTATTTTATTTTTTATAAATTTAATTTTAGTATGAAATGTATATATTCATTAATCTCATTTCCATATTCTATTAATAGAAATGTAACCATAATTCAAACATTTTACATAATACTACCCCCACAATACAATTTCATTTTAAATCACTATAATAAATGATAACCTAAATTAAAAATTAAAAAATAATTATAATAATTATATAATTTTTTTATTCTAAAACAATAAACTATATTACTTATTTCTCTCATTATATGAAAAAAAACCCCACCATGTGTACATGTGGACCACCGCCTCTAGGGAACAATTGATTTTTCATATTTCATTTCATCACCACCTTACATTTCAGTCAAGAGGATTGTATCTAAGGATAAATGGAATTTTTATGAAATAATTATTATTTTGGTATGAATGTTTTGAGAATATATTTATGATATGATCAACAAATGACTGTCGCTAATTCAGTGGTTTAAAATGACTGTGTTAATAAGAAAAAAATACTTTTTTCCAAGTAAAGATTGTATATAAATTATATCCTCTTTATAATTATCCTAAATTCTAATATGTCACACTAATTGGAAGAAATTGATATCATTTTTTTTATTTTATAATCACAATACTACTAAAATTTTTCATAATCAACCACTAATCATTGTAGGTTCATGTTTGGGTTGGTTTGACCACCTCCTTGAAAAATAATTTGAATTTATATCATGGATGACTACAAGAATTTATTTCATATTAAAATATGATATAAATTTGTAAATACAGATCATTTATTATATTTTTATAATAAAATATAACTCATTAATTAAAAAAATGACATCTGTTCATTATGTACCACTGAAAAATATTCATCATTGATTTCATATACACGGTATATAACAAAAAATATCAGGGAATGAAATTTTTCCCCCAAAAAATATCATGGATGATCTTGTATAGTACTTTTAATTACCATAAAATTAAGTAAATTTGAAGAATAATGAATTTCAGATCAATTTTTATGAAACTAGTTCAGTTCAAAAATATTATTTACACACGATGTTGAAAATTGGTGAAAGGTGAATAATATTTATAATTATATAATGACATTAAGTGAGGAGAACAAATCATTATAAATATTAATATGGGTTTTGGAAATTATTTAATTAAATTAATTTAATCATTCAGGATTTCTGGTGTTATTTTACAATGAATCAAGCCCTAATAAAAAAGTTTCCTCTCAAATTCTCATCTTTGAGACATGATTGGAATTATCATCCTACTTTGTATTATAAGAGTTTTATAATACCTATTAGAGAAATAATATCAATAATTATATTTTAATATTGGTATTTTTTCATCAGTTACACTATCACTCTTTCAAGGGGGTTTGATTAGAGTGTCACTCAAGTCGTAAGGGATTTCTTAGTCTCAATTCTGATTCATTGATACAAGTTACAGTTATACACTATGTTACATTTGAATAGTGTTTTTTATTTAATTTCAAATGAATGTTTTATAAATTATTTTCTATTAATTCATGGGATAATCTAAGAAAAATAATTTTATTTTCTATAAATTTATTTTGAATCATGTGTTACTCAAGTCGTAATAATTTTCAGTAACTCATTTTTCATCAATTTAGTTAATATTATTTAAACTTATTTAATAAAATTTGGGTAAATTATTCTATTTAATTATATTCTGTGGTATTATATAATTGTTTATATTTTTATCATGTAAACAACATTTCAAATTATTCATACTTCATTATGTTTCTTTTCCATAAGTGATATTGTTAATTCAAATCTATTATATTTGAGTAATAATTATTCGTCATAAACATTTATTTTCAATTATTAGTTTTAGTTACCATTATATTTTATTATAAGGTATTTTTAAATAATCTATGGTTAAATGAAAATTTCATAGAAGTAACTATTATTTTTCATAAAATGTGAGTTTTGGAATTGTATTTTGAAAATAATAAAAAGTATTTTTTCTATCACTTTCATATGTTTTTCCTCCCCTTGTTTCTCCAGTATAAAATTTATTTAACTTCAAGGATTTATTATTTGATATTATTTTTTAATTAATGGTTTTCCAATGTATTTAAATAATTTTTTAAAGGTTTCTATGGAAAAATATATTATATTATTATTTTTTATTAATGTTAAAATTGTTTTATAAAATATATTTTATGTTTACATTTCTTTCTTGTTTATAATTCTCATAATAAATTACCCATTTAGGGGTTATGTTTCATGATTTATCCTATAGTATATATATTTATAATTTGAGGTATTGAACTCATGGAATCCTACAGTTTTATTTTTCCTCGCATACTTTATGATACATTTCAAAGTATTTTTTTTCAGGTTTTGTTTCATTAATGTCAAAACCATTCTATATTTCCATTTTTGTACTATGTCTATACTCTTTTGAAACCATAGAATTTATTTATTTGGAAGGGTTTTGATCAAGTGAGCCCTTTTATTGACATAGGAAAAAGTATTGATATTCTATTTCAATACCTATAATTATATACATATTGAAAATCTTTTGTTTAACCATGTACCTTTTATTTATAAAGGTTTTTAATAATATTAACCATTTAATAAAAATGAGACAAATTATTTAAATTATTTAATATTTTTATACAATAAAAATTTTATTATGTACATACATTTTTTATTCTTCATTAGAAGGTTATCCATGTTTTTATTCAGCCTAATTTTTCTTAGAAAATGGAATAAAATGTTTTATTTACTCTTAATGTGAAGAATTATAATTAAAAAATTGACTAGTAAGGAGTAATATTTTATAACCCTTAGATGTATCGATAGGTCTCATTAGACAAAACAACTTGGGTTTTTGTGTGTACCTCTCCACATATCAGTATAGTGACTTCAAACAAGGAATTGACAAAAAAAATTGGTCCATAATTTTGAATTCCATTAGTATAAAATTTTTAATTATTGTAATCGATGTTTTAATTTATTTTCATGTATATATAATTATATTAGTTTTATTTGATCATTTAATTACGTAGAATATTCATTCCATCTATATTATGTGTGACATACTTAGGTTTTTTAGAGATTTAGTACCATGCTTCTCTTATAGAGAAACTGAAATCACTCATTTATTATCATTAAATGTTCCAAGGTATAAATAAAATTAGTACATGTGACATGTTTAGAAGGATAGTGAATATAAAATTATTTTTTAGAGATAATGATGACATTTATGAATTAAGTAGTTTCTTACATAGTGGAAAAAATTTAAATTAATTGAGGAAAAAACAAGCTTTAATAGTTTATGATTTGAAGAAATTTTTTAATTCCATAATAATAAAATATATAAAAGATATATGGAATGATATAATCATTATTAATTTAGTGATTCAGGATAGTTATATCTAGTATATTTTAGATGTTATCAAAGTGAGAAATTAAAGATGTGTTTTTGGAACTAGATATATGAGTGCAGGTCAAGGGATAAGAATTTTTATTGAAGGAGTGTTTAGAAAAATTTATATGTAGGATGTTAGTTTTGGAAATTTTGAGGGTTCATAAGTTATGGTTGATCCAAATTTTAAAGGTACATATAACCCTTTGTGATATACATTTTCTAATGTTAAGTTAATAATTTAATTTCTAATTTGGTATTTGATATGATATCATTAGTTAAAACCCTTTAGTTACGTTTATGTAAGATTTCAAGGTATTTCATAACGTCCTGACATTTTGGTAAAGTACATATTGTGTGACTATCATAGAAATTGCCTCCCTATTATGATATTAAAAGTCATTGTATTCTCTAGAAAAAAAAACTCCTAGAATAATAACCCTACAAATAGTGGATTAGGTATTAACATGGTTCCATACTAGTTCGTGTCAAAGTGATCTAACTTCCCACATTGTTTGACACTCTGAGGGGATATTATTTGGCCAGTTTATATTCCCTTTATGAACCGTTATGAGTGAATTGAATATTTTCAATTGATATAGACTAATAGGTTAGTGAACATATTTAACATATATTGAAACAAAAAATTTTATTAGTTATGTTATATATTAATTGATATATGCTTTCCTAGATAAGGGATTATTTATGTTTTAGGAGAATATAATTCAATAATAATTGGGTTAGCCAAATTTTTAGAGAGTTTGAGGTAATGTGGGATATCTCTTTCAAGGATTATGTTAGGAATTATGAGAGAACACATCTTAATGTAACCGAAGTTAATTTATGAGTGTTATAGGTTGACTAAAATTAATTATAGTATAAGGTGATGATAAGGGTTAAAGTTATTAAGTTTGAATCGATTTTTTGTTTTTGATTATTATAATTCCCCCATGTGGTTAATGTTTCATCACTCATGTGAACCTTTTTTTGGGACAACACGTAACCATGGGTGAAAAGGGAAATGTAAATATTATTATAAAAAACCCATATAAATGAGAGATAGAGAGATAAAAAATTTGATTATATAAAACCCACTTTCATAAATTATGATTAACAATGTCAAAATGGTTGAAATACCAGAAAACCCAAAGATGATAAAAATATACTGTCATGAAATATCAAGTGAAGAAGATGATGATAGAAATAGAATTAAATTCAATACATATAAAAAATATAGGATGGTTTATGGGGAACATGAAAAAAAGAGAAAATTAATCGCTATAAGTGTATACATGAAGGTCATCTCACTCAAAAAATTAAAATAAATATATAATATAAATAATTTAGTTGTTTAAATTGTAATAGTGTTATGAATTATGTGACTTAATGTCCCAATACATGGTTCATCAAGGTAAATGGAAAATAATAACCATGAGAATAAGGAAAATCATATACAACTACTACAAATGAATCTTATAGCGTGTTTTTAATCAAGATTTTTTGGGGGCGTTGTCATGTATGTCTTAACCAACTACAGAATATTGATTTATAAATAAAAACCCCTAGGGGTATGATTATCATAAAAATTATTTTCATGTTTTTTTGGAAGTTAATACTTATTAATATAGATACTATTTTCTTTAACATTATTCATAATGAAAAGTGGAATGGGTTAGATCCCTTTATAATTCTCTTATAATAATTTTTCATATAGATAAATCGCATTATTCATCGTGAATAAACCCATGAACATATTGTATTTAATATTTAATTATGAGTTCCCTATAGAAATTATTATGATCTTATGAGTCAAATTTGAAGGAATTAATTTATATAAGAGTGGTCGAATGTAATTAATCAATATTTTAATATATTATTGGGATTAAATTATATAAATATGTCTAATAAAATTCTCCACATTAAACACTATACTCAAATGAAATTGTAATATATTTATTTAAAAATATAAATATTTTAAAAGTATAATTAAACCTATCCGTATAATTGTCAAGCATGAATATAAATAACTAATTTATGAAATATTTACAGAAATCAAATAATGAATAAATTTAATATAACGAACAAACCTGGGTCAACTAGATAAGAAACCCAAACCAACCCATCTTTAAATAAAAGGTAAATAGAATGATGAAAAGTAGTATTGAATTTTGGAAAAAACAAGAAATATAACTGGAGTAAAAATAAGAATCATTGATATAGCACAAAATACATACAATTCAATCCAAAAACATGATAAAACAAAACCTATGTCAAATCCCCACACGACCAACAGCCACCCCAGACCAACCTAAACTGAAGACTACAACAACAAGAGAAGCCAACATGCTACAAGAGGATCTTCCTATTATCTAAATCCTACACTATAACATCTACAAATTTCCAATGGCACAAGTAGGGTGCAAGATAAATCCTATTATGATACCACCAATGTCTCTATACATGGTGTAATTTCATGAATGAAATAATTTGATATTTTAAAACAAAATAGTATTTCAAAACATTTTCATAAAACAAAACCTTTTGTAAATAATTTTCAAATTTTCATTCCTTTTGTTTAAAAAAAATCCATTCTTATTATCAGAACATTATTATGAATAATATAAGTGATAAAAAATTAATTCAAATCCATGAGTCTAGTTGTGAAAATGTAAACACTTATCCATGAAATAACCTATTTTAAAAATACATGTGATACAAAACCATAAAAAATAAAAACCTATAAGAAACAATAAGTGATAAAAACATAATTCGATAAATTACCATTAATGAAGAAAACCTAAAATTTAGAGACTAGACTATGGGATGCTATGTATTAGTAACTAAAAATCCTAAATATATATAAAATTGTATCCAATCAATATCAATTATTTTCAGTCTATATAATTATAAGGTCACCTCATAATGTTTCACCCTACACACACACAAAGGTTACCCATGACACTTTCTTGAAGTACTAATGGTTTCCAATGTGAAATTTTCCAAAATAAAGTTTAAAACCCTGATCAAAATATCATAAAACATTTTCAATTCCATGAAAACATGATTCAGTGTATTAATATCCATTTCTAAACAAAAAAAGCATTTAAAAAACATTTTTAACAAATAATTCCCATTAAAAAATCATTCAAAACCACATATAACATCTAATAAACGAAACCCCAAAAATAATATATTATGAACAAAATGATATTCATGAAATTATTCCATTTTATAGAAACATGTACCTCAACATAATAGATAACTAGTCATATTTGACAAAGGTGACCCGAAACAAAGAGAATGGCCTTCAAAAGTCAATGAATGCCATGAAACAAGAAAGGGACAATTAAAAATAATGTCAAATCGAAAATATGTACAAAAACATAACCAGAACATCATCTAAAACTAATGGAAATGATAAATAGAAGAATTAAATGTCTGGGGAGAAAAAAATAAACCTTAATAGTGATCAATAGTTGAACCATGATATATGGTAGTGTGCGTTGGAATCACACAAAATTGGCTATGATAAGCATATTGGTCAAGAAAAAGGAAATCATCAATGAATAAAATAATTATATACTATTTTAGAACCCAAAAATTCTATCTCAATATTGTTACATGGAATGTAACCCAATTTCATGTTGTGTAATCCATGCAGATCAAATTCATTGAAAATGCCAAAATGTTTTATAAAAAAACATGATATTTTATAATATATAATGTGAATTTATTACATAATATGTAAATCCTTCATGGAATATATCAGTTCAGAACATCTAATAGTTGAGGGATACTTTTAATTTAACCTACTTACAAATCATGTAAATCCTAAAGAAACTATAAAAGAGTATGTTTATGTAGAAAAAAGCAAAGATCCTACTCTTAATTGTTTTCAAAACCTGGGAATAATCTCTCTAAGTATTTGAAACCTTTATACATAGAACACATTAATTAAAAATACATGCATGAACATTTGGTCATTTTTCTCAGAAAATGATCTATATACTCAGGAGTCCCAAGAAGCTCCCAATTAAAGAAGAAAAAAATAAAATATATGGGAAATACATGAAATATAGTAACAATTTGTTATAATATCTACATAATAAATGCTTTATTCTCCCAAAAATCTCTAAATATCCAATATCTGAAAAAGTATATGTCCTATACTACCTCACCAATGACCCTTTATCCTATATCTCATGGCTATCCTATTCATAATTCTATAGTACTAATATAATGAGAATCATTTTACAACACAGTTCCTTATCCGGGAGATCTATAATCATAGCTCCCTATTTAACAAAAGGGTTTTTGTTATTACGATCGACATCCTCACCTCCATCAATAATGGACGGATCTTGTATATACTTCCTCAAATAGGAAACATGAAACACATCGTGGATGTATGTCAAACTAGAAGCTAAGTTGAACAAATATTCCACCTTCCCTAAGCATTTGATTATCTTGAAGGGGACACAAAACCCAATACCAACGTACCCTACATATCCAACAAATAATTCCTAAGTGAGTTGAAACTCTGAGAAAGACCCAATAACTAACCTCGAACTCCATCGATCGACGATGATGATCTACAAAATATTTATGATGACTCTTTATTATGATCAATCTTCACCCAATCAACTGCACCATATCTATCATCTCTTGAACAAGACTCTCCCAACCCAAGGAACACTCCTACAAATATTACTATCACGTTAAATATATATAGGGACACCCCTATAAATACTCTAATGGATTTATATTTATTGATGCCTGATAACTATTATTATTGGAAAATTTTACCATGGTAAAATTCCTTCCCAAGATCCTCCAAAATCATTAACACAATCCTCTAATATATCCTCTAAAACAAGGAATGATCTCTCTAGCTATCTATATATATATGGATGATAGAAGTATAATATTTAACCTAGTTTCTTATCACCTCCTTTAAACCACTCCCAAATAAATATTTGATCATTGTGCCTCTATCAGAAACTACCATAGATGGATCCCCATAAAGATTCATAATATCATGGATTTACAAGTCTTTAAACTATTATCATTTCCCATATAGATAAGAAATGTGTCGATTTATAGTTTTTTTAAATGATCACACAAATTTCATTCTTCTCAGTTGGATCCCATGGAAAAACAACAACAAAATCCATGGAAATATCATCCCACTTCCATAAGAATATGGAGATGGGATAAAATAATCATATATGTTTGTGGGGTTACATCTTAATTATATAAAAATTAATCCGCAATAATATGAAATATTCAATAAATTGTCTCATCCCCTATGATAAATGGAAACATCGATAATCATAATACTTTTTGTTAGTACCTGGGTACACAAACCAACTAGAATAGTTTCCACTATATAACAAATCCTCACTCAGGTAAAATACAACATCCAACAAATTATGGAAGCACAAAGAACTAATAGAATATTTATAACACTCACTCATGGTCTCCTGGGCATAAACTATTTCACCCATGTGTTTGAACACAATGTCTCACATACTCAATCCAAAATCACTCATCTAATGATGATTCAGCATCCATCACAACAAAGAATACATGTCCACAAACCTCTTCCACTACCATGATCATCTCAATAAAAAAATAATCAAATACCATTATTCACCTAATTCTTTTATTGTTTCCTCTAGTAGTTTCCAAATCAGTGAATTGGTTACCACGTTCCCCTTCCCTAGAGTATAATAAATATAAAAATAACATTTCTGAAGGTATTTTACCCGTATTCTATATTGAAATTTTAGATTCCGAAAAGTAAAAATGTAATTCTAGATCTTATGATGAGAATATTATATAAACCACTCCAATGATATAGTGACACCATGTTTTGAGTGTATTTATAACATCTATTAACACAAGATCATGGGTAGGGTTGGTCTGGTCATCAGGGAACAAATGGAATGATACATAAGCAAAAACATATTTCCTCTATAACAAGAAACCTCCCATGCCTATATGGATACATCACTGAAAAAATAATAACATGAATACTGTTCTAGAAGAATAAAAATTGGTTATATATTTAACCTCACCTTCATCTCCTCAAAATATATGTGATACTTTTTATTAAATTAAAAACTTAAACCCATTTGGGTTAATTATGTCATCAAATATGTGGGATTTGAGAAATTCAAAACAAACCATCAATAGTAATCATCCATGCTGAAGAACCGTTGAATATAAAACACATTTATGGGATTCTTTAGGGACATAACTGCCTGAAGGTTTTTATAATCAACTGAGATTCCACTATCATATATCATATACCCCAGAAACATCACATCATGGATCCAAAACATATATTTAGAAATAGAACTATACATATTATATTCCATAAAAAATAAAGGAATGATATCCTAATGGTCTATATGCATCTCCTCTATCTTGGAGTACTCCAAAATATCATCAACAAACAAAACAAATTTCATTTCCATGAATGAATGAAATATTTGGTTCATTTAATCTATTAGCACTTTTGGAGAGTTAGTGAGACAGAGTGGAATAAGCATAAACATGAAATTCCTTTATCGACTTCTAAATAGTTTTTAGGTATATTCTATTCTATGACTCTAAACATTTCGTACCCTAACCATGGGTCAATATTTGAAAACCAAAAATCCCCATAAAACCGAACAATGATCTCATAAATCCTTAAAAAATTATATTCGTTCTTAATGATAACTTGATTGAACATTCAATAATTAACGCAATGTTTGCGGATCATGTCTTCCATCTTACAAAAGAGGAATGAAAAATATCACGATGACACACTAGGATAAATAAATCATTTATACTCTAGGTCCTAAAAATAGACTTTATGTTCCTCCAACATAGCATGTGACATTTGATAAGTTGAAATATAAATTATATTAAACCATGGAGAATATCTATAGTACACTTGGACTCTCTCTAAGGTGGTAAATGCTAAAATTGTCCAAAAATACATTAGTGTTCTCACACACCACTGTAAGAAGTTAACCACCCAAAAAATAGTCAACAACGTCATAAAACCTATATAAAAAATAGAACATGATTACCCCAACCTAAAGAACATAAGAACCGAACCATCCAAATCTAGAGTCCCACTCACCTATAAAAACATGAGGGACCCATTCAAAATATAATAACTGAACCTGATAGAGATGAAAATGTATTTGATCTTTAACACTGATATTTAAATCCATATTGATAATCAATTTGAAAATTTCATGATCTAGTACTAAAAATTCCCACTCCATCTGAATTTGAACTATCATCACGCAACAAATAGGGAATTTGGAACCTTGTTCAGACCTATAACCCAAAAACATTGAATGATACTACAAGAATAGAAAAAGATCCGAACAAAAACCCATCAGGTCAACTAATATTGAATATTTAAAAGAATTAATATGTCCTGTATCTAAAATTATATAAAAATATAAAATGACATAAATACCATAAATCTAATAGTATCTATCCTTGTTTTAGATTCCTCCCGTTCATACTCTGTTGCATAAATCCATTTGGTCTTAGCCACATGTACATCTCTCTTGTTCTTCAGATTACACCCAATACCATTGGAACCATCTTGAAAAACCTATGAAACCATGGTAAGAGTGGATCCCACCCTACATCTATGAGATATCATTTCATAAAAACATATTATATGGATATATAATCATCAAATATAAAAATTAATCAGAACCTTCGTACAGTTTAGTAGGGTATGTCCTCACCTTCTAAACTGGTACTAGATAACATTTCAATACCCTATTGAATCCCCGAAAATAGCTCATAAAGAAAACAAACCAATCTTATTCTTTATTTTCTAGCCAAAATAAACACCATGAAAAACGACTGAACCAAATAACAATCCACCAAAACCTATCTTTCTTGATATGTACACCTTATCCAAGGATTATTTATTAATTATCAACAAAAATACTCTAAGGCACCAAAGAATCAATATCGACTGAATATCATACTTCATTCATAACTCAATCCTTATTACCTTTAGGTACTCATTAGAAATAATCTCTAATTATAGATGTACCAACTCACCAGAATGGGTGGAACACTCCAAAATTATAGAATCCATTAAATATATTGTCAGAAACACCTATGTATTTTTCTCACATAATGTCTCAGTGTAAAAATTAAAATTAAATATTTTCTTTCAATATTATTATGTAGAATCATTGTAGAACATAACATGCACAATGTAATCTCTTCATCTATATTCTAGTCCCTCGATCATATATTTTAAAAAATCCAACTTAGAGTCTTCAAGATAATTCAAGAATTAGATGATCCTCTAAATATTTTCATCATACTCCTCATATTCCTAGGTTCCATTTTCACCACAAAATATGGAGGGATGTTTCTTAGAAAATTTATAACCCTAATCCACCATATGTCATGTGTTCTGAACATCCACTTGACCTACAGTTTTAATATTGTGGATATATGATTCTAAAAATGAAGGGAACATTGGTAGATTTTCATGAGGATCCTTTCAAATGGATTCCTCTCTCAGATTGGTAGATCTCTTCTCGAATTAATTTATGACAAAATAAAAAAAACCCAATAATTCCTGATTAAAATAAAAAATTAATGTACCAAATTCAGGAATTGATATCAAAGCATTAAAACTACAAGCATTTTAATAATTCATGAAAGAACATGATTAAAAATAAATAAGTCAATTAAAATAATCATCCCAAACAATTCATTAAAATTACCTCAAAATACAAGTCTCGGTCCTGGAAAAAGTCACTTACTACTCATAGTAACATAGGTTTTGTCAGAGAAGTGAGCTGTTCTGGACCCTTTTCTACACTACATATCCAAATTCTGACTATCAAAACTCCTTTCCAACCAAATACAAAATCAAATGTATGAAATGTTGAAAAACTTCAGGTATATCATCCCACTCAATACAAATTTTAACGAACCAACCTGTGTTAATAAGATAAACCACATTAATTGAGATTTCTAATAATATAGATAAAAATAGGATAATAATGACCATTTTGGAATATTGGAAAAAATTAATATAACTAGTGTATGAAGTGAATGAAATGAGATGGAATAATATTCTTATAATCCAATCCAAAATATACTAGAGCATAAAAAATTTCAAATCATCAGTTGACCAAAATTTGCCTCTAGAACAGACCAAATATGAGGTAGAAATAATAGGAGAATACAACATGAAATGACATTCTCTTAAAATTTCCCAAATCATTGAAAAATCATCTAGAAACACCCAAACAAACATATAGGTTGTGATCAAAATCCCATGTGGATACAAATTTTGTTTTGTATAGGGTCTAATATCAAGAATATAAAAATTATAAATTTTTACATAAATATATTTGACATATAATTTTAATAAAACCAACCCATTTTTTAATCAATTTTCAATTTTATTTCCTTTTATTTTTATAAATATTTTAATATTATAAAAAAAATATGAAAATCAGAACTGATAAAACATGAAGTCGTGTCCATGAATTAAAATTTAAATAGGTAAACACATATCCATAAATAACCTATCATGTGTAACAATGCGATAAAACCTCATATAAAATAAAAACAACTGACTAAAAATCATTGGTAAATCAATAAGGTGATAAATAACCAAAAATTAAAAATAACCTCATATTTAGGCTATACCTTTAGGGAAACAATGTAAAATACTAAAAAAATTACTACACAATAATATATTTTGATCCAACCAATATTGAGTCCCTCTAGTTGATGTTACGAGAAGGTTACCCCTAGTGGTTCCACCCACATACTAAGGATACCCATGTGCCTTACCTAACAAACATAAGGATACCATTGTCAAATGTTTCAATAAATATTTCAAAATAATGAACTTTTATAAAACATGTTCAAATCCAAGACAACCCACATTGGTGTTTGAAACTCCATTTCAAAATAAATTAAAAAAACATTCAAAGAAAACCAATTTTTAAAATATTTTTGCCTCCAATAAATCCTTTAAACCAACATATCACCTTTAATTAATGAAAAATCCAATTAAATTTATCACGAACAACATGAAATTTTTCAAATTAACACATTTTAAAAAAAGAAACACCTAAATATGGTATAATTCTAGACACCATTGAAAACAGTGACCGAAAACTAAATGAACAACCATGAAAATTATAGGCACACCCACAAAATGAAATTGATTGATTGAAAACACATTCTAATCGAAAATATTAATAGATTTATAGAAAAAACCATAGTTGCATAAAAAAAAGAATAAGAAGGATTACATACACCAACAGAAGAAACCCAACCACAGTAGAGAAAAGTTGTTAAAATAAGTAATCCATAAGGGAGGAAGTCAACCAAAATCACCTAAGAAGACCAAATATATCATCATAAAGGAATGAATATGGTGAATGAAATAATAAAACTCTCATGTAACACCCTAAAATCTGATATAGTGACTATTACATGGTGTTTAAACCCATTAAATGTCGTGTAATTCACGAAGCTCAAATACATTGTAAAACAAAACTTTTTTTATGAAAATCCTAAATTTTTCATTACACATCATGAACCTATTACAAGATGTGTAAATGTTTTGAACAATGTATTTTCTCATTAAATATATCAAGTGATGGATACACGTTGTATAACCTATATAAAAAACATGTAAATACCAAATAAACTATAAAAAATATAGGTTTATGTATAAGAACCCAAAGACCATACCTTGAGTTTTCCAAGAAGATTAAAAGAAGCCTACTAAGTCTTTGACACAATTATACCTAGACATCATTTATTCGAACAACATACATCCCAGAACATTGGGTCATTTTCACGGAAAATTTAATCCATCCACATGAGTCCCAATACACAACAAATTAGTGTGGATAACAAGAAAAGATATGGGATATAAATGAATGTGAGAAACATGAAGTTGCATTTACTATGCCTGAAATTAAATTTATATATATAAATTCACTAGTAAAATAATTTTGTCTATAGAAATGTTTTATTAAAAATATTTTATTTTTATGTGATAGGAATTTCTATTTCAATAAACGTGCATTTAATGATGATAAAATTTAATTTTACATGAATAACAGGAGGATTATGATTTAATTTGTAAATAATAAGAAATATCAATGAAAATAGTTACTATTCTGAAAAAAAATCAATTTATTAAAAAAATAGTTTCGATTATATTTCACATTTTTATTTATAAGATAAATTTCAAAAATAATGATTTTAAATATTTAAAAATGTATATTATTTTTGGATTCATCATAGGAATATTTTATTTAGAATAATTTTGTATTTTTTAAAAACTAATTATTTTTGGTGAATATAGAAAATATCATTTTCTCAAATAACATAGAATTTATGGACTTATTGATATGTAATTATAAATTTTAAATTCAGGAATATAATTATAAAAGAAAATATTTATTTTATTAGTGTCTTTATAATTTTAATATTTTTTTTTATTTAAAGAACGGAATTTAATATTTTATATCGAATGATGTATTTTCTCAAAAAAACTAATACATTATATTTTTTTTATTAAAATTATTTTTTATTAATTTAAAATTGGAATAATTTAATAAATATTTAAATTTAATTATCACAGGTACCGAATTTTCTAATAATGACTACATCTTTTTAGGCATAATGATTAATATTTCAAATGTAGAAACTAGTGATTTTATTAAAAGCTATAGTGATAAAAGTAATAATTCAAGGGGTCATGTTCTTGGAAGATGATAAAAAATGAATGAATTTTGTTGATGGGGTTTAAATCTAAATTATCTCTTACCCATTACATTTTTTATCAATTTTGAAGCCACTTTACATTTTTAGCATGTTCCCCCTTTATATTAAGTTGAAATATTTACAAAAATGTCATTTTCACCCCTTATAAAAGGGGCCTCCCACCACTCATTCATGGTACTCTAAAAAAATTAGTAATTTCCCTGAATACCATCTCTTTTTTACTTCACCTAAAATAACTATTCACTCTTTGGGGATTATTTTCCTAATATATAATACTATTTTATCCATTTCGATGGGATCTACCAAGGAAATGTCGAAGTTCTCAACATGTGAAATCATTTTTACTTAACATACATATTTTATATATATATTTAAATTATATTTTTCAAAAAATAGTTTAATGAACTTCCTTTTTTTATTATCTGAATGAAATTATTCTATTTTAATAATCATTCATCACTATTGTTCATTTCTCTTAATCAAAAACCATAATTCGTGTGTTGTGGGTACTACCTCAAATCTAACGTAACGTGCTTTATTTTCATTCATCATAATAAAAGGGTAGTATAAATGGTTATTTTAATAAATAATTATTAAATTTATATCAAATGTATAATTATGAAAAATAAACCATATTACTCATTCCTCTCATTCATGGAAAATGAAATTGGTATCCACTCATATGTGTAGACTACAACCTCCATGGAATAGTTGATTTTCATTATTATTTTCAACACCTAATTACATAGACAGTAATGATGATGGGATTAAAAGATAAATATGATTATTATTATAATATCATTGATTTTTTATTATGAAAATTTTGAGAAAATATTAATGATCTAATTAGCAAATTATCGTCATTAAATAAATAGTTCAAACGAGCGTTACTAATAAGAAAATGAACTACTCTATCTAAGTTTTGAATTTATTTTATTTTTATCCCACTTATAATTATATTAAATTAACATATATAAAACCAATAAGAACATAGTGTGATATTTATGATTCTGGTATAATGATAATACATCTAAACCACCACATAATGACCCATTAATATTGGAAGACTCTTGCTTCGACCAGATTAACCACATAATTGAACAATAGAATGAATTTAAATCATTGATGAATATGATGAATTATTAATTGGTATAATATGATAAAAATATATTAATAATTTTTTCCTTGTTTAAATAAAGTTATACTAACATTTAACTCATTATTTGGGAAATCAATTTTTATTCATTAAGAATCACTAAAACAAGACCCTTATCAACTTCATCAACATAGTTTCTAACCAAAACTAACATGGAATGAAATTTTACCCTTTATAATTATAATGGAACATATATTTTATTACTTTTAATTTTTATGTAATTATTGACCTTTTAAAAGCCATGAATACAACACCTTTTTTAATAAACAAGTTCAAATCAATAAATATTATTTACACCCAGTGTTGAAAATATGCAGAAAGTAATAAATATTTATATTTATATAGTTATTATTAAATTGGTTTATAGATGTTTATAAATATGAATAATTTTATTTTACATGAATTTAATTATATTAATTAAATTATTCAATAAATTTGGTGCATGTTCACAGCGAATCTTGAATGAGGTAAGGGTTTTCGTCTAAAATTTATTTCTTTGACCAGTGATCTGTATTATGCACATATTTTCATTTATGTGGTGTATATAATATCTATTTGATATATATTATCATGAATAATATTTTAATAATGTTATATTATGTTCAATTACAATACCACTCATTCAACAGATTTCGACTAAAGTGTTACTCAGGCCTCGAGGGCATTCTTGGTCTCAATTTTGATTATTTAGGATATGTTGCATGCGATGCACTCTGATTACTTAATATAATGATATATTAGTTTACCAAACAATGAAATTTCAATAAATTATTTAATTTTAATTCATTATATAAACTATTCCATTTTAATTTCATTTTTGTAAATTTCGTTTGACTCGTGTGTTTCTCCAGTCATAAGAGTTTTTGGAATCTTGTTATTCATTTCATGAGTATTCATCATTCACTTTAGATTATTTCATATATGTTAGTAACATTATTCCCCATTATTTTATTATTTTATATTATATTCATATTTAACTTTTTACCACCTAAACCTATTTTCAAATGCTTCATTCTTTATGTTTTATATTTCCAATAGGGATATTGATATCTCAAATACCATATCTTGGAGTTATAATGTTTCATCATGAACTTTTTTCTTCCATGTTTTGGTTCTCCTACCCTAATATATTATTATAATATATTTGATAATTATTTATGGTAAAATTATGTTTTATAAAATATTAGGTGTTTTACTCTTCTTAAAAAGTGAGTTTTGATAGATACATTCCAAAAATAATAAAATGGGGGTTTCCTTTCATTTTCATAAGTTTTTTCTTCTTCATCTCATTTACCAAATAGAAACATTATGTATTTTCTTATCTCTATTACTAGATATAATTTTTAAATTTAATGTCTCCAAAATAGTTCATATCATATTTACAAATATTATCTTTGAAAATGATATTTGAATTTTTATTCTATGTCAATTCTAAAAAAAATTCTAAAAATATTTTAAGTTTTCACTTCCATTTCCCTTATCACATCAAAAATGATCTACACTAATAGTTAGTATGTTTATTTTTTTCAAAATAAGGGGTTTAAGCCTATTTTTATTGTATGTAGGTTATATAATTTTGTAACCATCCACCAGATCTCTCTATATGTGTTATTATCATGTTCACAAATTTATTGAAATGAGGAAAAGTATTGGTGTATAGTATATTTTTATTCCAATATGGGTGATTATTGAAAATTTTACTGTGTAATTTTTATCCACATACCTTTTTCTTCAATATGTGTTATTATCATGTTATGCCATTTATCAATATGGGGAAAGGTATTGACATCCTTGATTATAATTGTCAATTAAAAAAATTTGACTAATTATTGACTTTTTGTATTCATCGTTATTTAGATAGAATTATATTTATTTATCCAGAAGATATTTATGAAATGTAATTGACGGTATTTGTTTAATCATATATTAAATGAATTGGACCTAAACAAATGAGAAGTTAGTCCGAGAATTATATATCCCCTTTATGCATTGATGTGTATCATGAGACAAAACTGGTTGGATTTCTGTGTATTCATATTTCTATTTCAGTATAGTGTCTTAGAACGAGGACTGAACTATATGTTTTGAAGCCCAACAATATGAATTTCACTATTATGATATTTTTAATAATTTTTCTCTATTTTTTCATATATTTTCATGGAAATAGAATCTATCTTTTTAAGTAGATTATGAATATATTAAAATTATTTATTCCATAAATATTATATATGTTATGTTTATTTGTTGGAATGAATCATTTTTATATTTCCCACATGGATAATTTTTTTAACCCATTTATTATATTTTTATTCCCAAAGTGATAATGAAATATATTAAAGATTTCATGTTTTATAGGATATCATGTGTGGAAGAATTTTTGGAAGATATTAGAGAATTATCATGAATTATGAAGATTTTTATATAGTTGAAATAAAATATCGATTAGTTGGGAATGAGATAAGATATATTAGTTTATGTTTTTTATTAATTCCTTAAATCACACAAACTGAAAATGTTCTTGGGATGTAAGATGTGCATTAATAGTAATTTATTTTATGCTTAGGGATGGTTATTTGAGGGAATTTGTAGATGGTATCAAATATATAATTTAATGTTAATGTTCTATGTAATTATATCCAATAGTGTAGGTATGGGGAATAGAATCATTAGTGTGTTCAACGTATTAATTTGAGTGTGTAAATATTGTAACAGAATATTTCACTACACCAAGATGTTTTTCATCAATGGAGGGGATAATATTTATAAAAAAAAGATGTGTTTCTACTATTGGGATGTAATATCAATGATGGGGGTGAGTTTTGGTGGTATGCGATAATATTTAAATGTCCTCCTTCATGTTATTAAGAAGAAAATTAAAATTTGAGTAAGAAAGAGAGAGGTAATTTAGTGTTTACAGAGTATTTAATACCATATTGATGATTTCCAAATAAATTAAAAATCCATAAGTTTTAAAATGGACATTTAATTTTTATTAATATCTATTCTATTATCAGTCATCATTTTTAATCATTTGGTTCATGTTTTTCCTTTTTAATGAGGGATATATTTTTATGATCCTATATATTTGGATTAACAACCATCGAATACTAATAATTTATTATCCCCTTTAAAACAAATTCTATTTTATTTAATTTTTGTTATTGAAAAAAGTGAAGTGTGTTATTTTATAGAGAACTGATTGATTCAATGATAGTGTTTCTATACTCATGAAATATTTTTCACTTTTAAAACAAATTAACCATCAAAATTTTAATTAAAAAAGATAGATTATCATTATTAGCATTAATTAAAATAAATTTTATTTTTTAAAAATTTATTTTCATAAAATGAAACACCCGTCATATGAAACCATGAGGTTATATATTGTAATTTTTTATACGTGTTTTAGAAAGATTAAGGAACACAAAATGAGATTCATAGGAGTGTAATAAATGGGATATCATGTGTAGGTGTCAAGGAAAAAATTTATTGATTGAAAAAGAAAAAAAATTAAGCATCAACATTCTGTTCTTATTTTTAATGTTAGATTATTTTATTTGAATCAAAATTCATTTTTCATTTAAATAAACATACAAATGATGTATATGATCAAAATGACATAACATTGGCATCATCTTCAACAATGATTTATGTTTCTACATGTATGGGGATCTCACATCATGAATGTTCTAGTTGTGTTTCATCATTAGGATATATGCTGAGATTTCATCAGGAGAAACCATAATAACATGAGTAAAAACCCATTATTCTTAAGAGGTTTTTCAGGTAGGTATTTATTAGTATTACACCACATGGATTCATGCTTAATACCACCATTAAATATTAAGTATGTCTCTTAAACCACTGTGATTATCATAGAAGAATTCATGAAAATATACATAACTTCATACAAGTTCAAGTGGAGAAAAGTTGATGTGTTTTAGTATCGTTTTTTTATTAGGAGTTGATTTCATTATTGTTTTCATATATGAGGTAAAAGGATGAAGCATATGTGGTAATTAGGTTTTTCTAGGTTGTAGTAAGTTAGTGCACATATAGAAATTAATTTTTTTAATTTTAAAATAAATATTTCTGATCAGTTCACTTATAATTTGTCTTAGTGGTAAGAACCACGTAATCCTACATGAAAAATGGGGGTTCAAAACCCTACAGGGTGTAGGGCACTGTAGCATTACTGTAGTGAAATGTAGTAGTGGCAGAACTGCAGCAACGGCTGGCACTGTAGCGGAAGCAGGTCACTATAGCTGTGGCAGGGTATTGTAGTGGTGGTGGGTGTTGTGCGATATTGTAGCATGAAGGTACATTAGAAGTACTATTTCCAGAATGGTCCTTTGGAAAAAATCATGGGCCTACAGGCCATTTAATGGGATAAAATTCCCACTGAGCCTTCAGGCAATATAATGGGTCTCTATATACCTTGTTAAAAGAGGTATTTTCTTGGCTTTAATATTAAATGAGGCTTCAGCCCCAACCTTTAAAAAAATTAAAAATATGAAGATTGGTACTGAGGTTGATATTTGTTCTCATGTAAAAGTATAATATACATGTTAAATTATACTCTGACTAGTACCATGAAAATCATAGAATAGTTATATGTCTGAAAAAGTCATTATATTCTTGAATGTAGTACATTCCATGGTGGTACAATTTTTTTAAGAAGAAAACATGGTTGTTGCATCTGTCTCTTAATTTGAATAAGGGAGTGTAGTGTTGTTCAATTCTAATTTTATAAAAGGATGATTTAATTATTTATCAATATATATATAGTGAATATATGATGAATAAAGAGATCCCTCATGAATATATATTGTGAAATAGTGAGCTATACAGTGCTTGTGTATATAGTGACCATCATGAAGAAAAAAAAAACAGTTTACATGGAATGTATTTAGTTTTCATGATGGGAATAATATCTGTGATATATAAGATATTATTTGAATATTGAGTTTTTAGATAAATAGTTGTATAGACTATGTATAAAATATCATTTGTAAGATATGTACATGCAAAAAATATAGTTTTATATTAATCAAATTAATTTGAAATAATTAATGTTTGAAAATAATTTCAAATGGATGAAGGAAAGAAATTTTATTCCATCTTAGTGTATCATAAATTATTGAGGAAAAATTTGGTGTATCTTGAATAATAAAATATATTAAGAGGGAGAATGTGTATCGTGAAAATATCAAAATATTTTGGTTTCAAATAAATTAAAAGGATTAAAATTAAACTATATAGATCACATTTGGGATATTGTGCTGGAATAAGACATGAAATATGGTCGATTTTACTACATTATTAGAATTTTTCACGACTATTTTAATAGATAATTCCAAATGTGGAATTTATATAATTAAAAAGAATATTTTTTTAGTTAATAAGAAGTTATACACCCAACTTTCTTTTATTAAGAGTTCATTTTATCCATTATGAAGTATGTGGGAAGTGCGCTGGAGATTATAATGGATTTATCATGTGTTAAAGGTGAAATCTATTTTTGATTACCATGATGATATTAAGGATGACTAAAATTCTAAAAACTATCCATGATCCACCGTCAATGTAGTGAGTATATGTGAAGAGGAGTCGTGTGCATTTGGTTTAGATTGAACAAAACCTAAATCATATAAAGGATGTGGGCCAGAAATTAAGTGACTATGGCCTAACAATTTTAATCCATAGAATAAATTAATATTAGTGGATTTTGGAACATAAACACATCATAATTATGGGCTACATGGATATACACATTTTTTTGATCAAAGTAAAATATTTATATTCTAATCTATCTTTACATTCCTAAATATCCATATTTTTTGTTATTTTACGATCAATGATTATATGTTCAGTATAATTCACACACTTATAGGACAATATCATGAAATATAAACATATAATCTAAAGGAAGAAAATCAATTTTGGCTACATATTGATTAATTATTCTCTTAGGGTGTCTTGGGGTACAACATATGTTATTATAGGTAATGGGTTTTACCAGGTGTTCATCCTGATTAAGGAAATATTAAAGAACTATAGTAACTAACTTTGAGTCATTCATCTCAAATTAGAATGATGAAATATAAACATAATAAATAACTGAATGTTTAAGAGAATAATGAACTAAAGTGTTTTTTCCCTTCAAGTATAATTTTAATGCACTCTTAAAGAATATGAAATTAATAGATCAAAGAATGAAATTATGTGTATGTTATTTAATGAATCTACTGAGTATGTATATGATCATGAATAAGAGATATTCCATCTTGAAAAAAAGGTATCAGATTAGTAAGCTATTCAAGTGAACTAAAAAGAAGAAATGGCGTTTAAACTAAATATTAAAGAACTATTCAATTAAATCGGGAGTCTAACTGCATTTTATGAGAACATAATGAGTCTATTGAAGCCATTTGGGAAGTAATATATAAATATAAAATGATGCTTTTGGAGATCCTTTTGAATCTGACATATTTGAGTGAAAAAATTGTTGTATTTTTACTAATAATGTTTAGTCACTTTCATAAAAATATGAAACTGATGAATAAATATATACCATTTTTCTCAAGAGTCATAAAACATTAATTTAAAAAATATAAAATACATGGAAGATTAATTAATGTTATATTATTTTATGAAATTGGTTATATAAATTATTTTTAAATAAGTAATTTATGCACAGGAGAAGATACATAAAATATCTATGAATTTCTAATATTATTTTCTAGAAGATAAATAAAAGATGTATAAGTGCATGAAAAATTATTACTTTTGGAAAACTAGATCTAAATAGATCATATCATGAAACTAGAGTTTGAATGTAAACAAATGATGAGAAAACTTAATTATAAGATAAATTCCCTAGGTCCATAATTTCATCAGTTTTAGATGACGAAAAGAACGCATTAAATAACCCATGAAGAATCATACCAAATCAATGAGAATATGGTATATTCTATAGAAATCAATGAAAACATTATAATATTTAAGGGTAATATAACAAATGAGAAACATAACTTGAGATCATCTACTAATCGAACCACTAAAAAATCATAAAAGATAAGTAACATGTTGTCCTAAAAAATATATCTATACTAATACAGTTTCATCATCAAAGGAAAAAACAAAATCAAAATTTGGACAAGTATAGGAGAATAAAAATTATGAGAAATATTACCTATTATCTAAATTTGTATAATGGAACTATCAAAAATAGAAACTCGTAAATTTTTATTAAAAATTTATCAAATTTCATCCTAGAATAGAAAATAATAAAAAATTAACCATCCTATATCTATATGAAAAAAAAGAACATTTATTGGCTCTTATTGGTGATGTTGGATGTAATGACACAAGGATACAAAATATTGGAATAATATTTCTACTCTTGGAAATTACTAAATCTGTAAATTTAGGGGATGAAATTGGAAGACAATAGAAATCCTATGGTGAATCGTAATTGTTCAAAAATAAATATTTATGACCCCATGAATAAATAAGAATGTTTTGAATGATTATATGATTATTAAAATAGATGTGATCACAGTTTTCAAGGTTATGGTGTGTACCAATCATGAACAATTGATATTATACTAGGTATATAATACCTTGACATTAAAAAGAGAAAAGTGGAAATATTAATAAGCCTATATTAATGAAAAATCAAAATTAAAGGGAAGATCAGTTTATATCCAAGTATAATTTTATTATGGTTATAACACCAACTAAGAAAATATTAGTTTTCTATGATAGAAAAGGCCACATAATAGACTATTGTAAACTAAATATGACAATTTGTTCTAAAGGGAGTATAATGGAGGCAATGAATCAATTAATCCATATAAAGAATAAAATTACTGGTATTTTTTCAATGAATTAAAGGAGAAATAAATCATTTCATGAGAGGTTTCCTAAAATGGGTAACCCTAGGACCAGTGAATATCATTGTTGACAGTATAAACTATCCCATAATATAGAAAAAAAGTTCATGAATTTGTTAATAGTATAAGTGGAATTATTTGAAAATACCAACATGTAACCCATTACTTTTTCTGATAAAAATATTAATTTAAAGAAGGATTTCACTTATTATTGAAAAATTGATAATGTTCTTAAATAAGATTTTATAATTTTTTATGGATCAGATAGAATTGGACAAGAAGATGGAACAATCCCAAGATATGTAACAACCCACCAAAAATCATTTTCTTGATATGAGATGGAATGCCACAAAAATTTAGTGACATCGAAAAGATACCAAATGTTGGTAAAATAAATTCTAATTGCATATGAGAACATAGGGGATTATTTTACCTTTAAAATTTCCAAAACAAAATAACATAAAATATAAAAATCCAAACTATTTTTATAATTCATGTGTATAAGTGACAAAAAAATGATAAAACCAACATAACAATAATATCTGTGAGAGAACAGAATATAGTAATATCAAACAAAAAAAATGAAAATAAATCATTACCCAAAGACATCAAAGTGGAATTTCTATTTCAATAAACATGCATTTAATGATGATAAAATTTAATTTTACATGAATAACAGGAGGATTATGATTTAATTTGTAAATAATAAGAAATATCAATGAAAATAGTTACTATTCTGAAAAAAATCAATTTATTAAAAAAATAGTTTCGATTATATTTCACATTTTTATTTATAAGATAAATTTCAAAAATAATGATTTTGAATATTCAAAAATGTATATTATTTTTGGATTCATCATAGGAATATTTTATTTAGAATAATTTTGTATTTTTTAAAAAATAATTATTTTTGGTGAATATAGACAATATCATTTTCTCAAATAACATAGAATTTATGAACTTATTGATATTTAATTATAAATTTTAAATTCAGGAAAATAATTATAAAAGAAAATATTTATTTTATTAGTTTCTTTATAATTTTAATATTTTTTTTAATTTAAAGAACGAAATTTAATATTTTATATCGAATGATGTATTTTCTCGAAAAAACTAATACATTATATTTTTTTTATTAAAATTATTTTTTAATAATTTAAAATTGGAATAATTTAATAAATATTTAAATTTATTTATCACAGGTACCGAATTTTCTAATAATGACTACATCTTTTTTAGGCATAATGATTAATATTTCGTATGTTGAAACTAGTGATTTTATTAAAAGCTATAGTGATAAAAGTAATAATTCAAGGGGTCATGTTCTTAAAAGATGATAAAAAATGAATGAATTTTGTTGATGGGGTTTTAATCTAAATTATCTCTTACCCATTACATTTTTTATCAATTTTGGAGACACTTTACATTTTTAGCATGTTCCCCCTTTATATTAAGTTGAAATATTTACAAAAATATCATTTTCACCCCTTATAAAAGGGGCCTCCCACCACTCATTCAAGGTACTCTAAAAAAATTAGTAATTTCCCTGAATACCATCTCTTTTTTAATTCACATAAAATAACTATTCACTCTTTGGGGATTATTTTCCTAATATATAATACTATTTTATCCATTTCGATGGGATCTACCAAGGAAATGTCGAAGTTCTCAACATGTGAAATCATTTTTACTTAACATACATATTTTATATATATATTTAAATTATATTTTTCAAAAAATAGTTTAATGAAATTCCTTTTTTTATTATCTGAATTAAATTATTCTATTTTAATAATCATCCATCACTATTGTTCATTTCTCTTAATCAAAAACCATAATTCGTGTGTTGTGGGTACTACCTCAAATCTGACGTAACGTGCTTTATTTTCATTCATCACAATAAAAGGGTAGTATAAATGGTTATTTTAATAAATAATTATTAAATTTATATCAAATGTATAATTATGAAAAATAAACCATATTTCTCATTCCTCGCATTCATGGAAAATGAAATTGGTATCCACTCATATGTGTAGACTACAACCTCCATGGAATAGTTGATTTTCATTATTATTTTCAACACCTAATTACATAGACAGTAATGATGATGGGATTAAAATATAAATATGATTATTATTATAATATCATTGATTTTTTGTTATGAAAATTTTGAGAAAATATTAATGATCTAATTAGCAAATTATCATCATTAAATAAATAGTTCAAACGAGCGTTACTAATAGGAAAATGAACTGTTCTATCTATGTTTTGAATTTATTTTATTTTTATCCCACTTATAATTATATTAAATTAACATATATAAAACCAATAAGAACAAAGTGTGATATTTATGATTCTGGTATAATGATAATACATCTAAACCACCACATAATGACCCATTAATATTGGAAGACTCTTGCTTCGACCAGATTAACCACATAATTGAACAATAGAATGAATTTAAATCATTGATTAATATGATGAATTATTAATTGCTATAATATGATAAAAATATATTAATAATTTTTTCCTAGTTTAAATAAGGTTATACTAACATTTAACTCATTATTTGGGAAATCAACTTTTATTCTTTAAGATTCACCAAAACATGACCCTTATCAACTTCATCAACATAGTTTCTAACCAAAACTAACATGGAATGAAATTTTACCCTTTATAACTATAATTGAACATATAGTTTATTACTTTTAATTATTATGTAATTATTGACCTTTTAAAAGCCATGAATACAACACCTTTTTTAATAAACAAGTTCAAATCAATAAATATTATTTACACCCAGTGTTGAAAATATGCAGAAAGTAATAAATATTTATATTTATATAGTTATTATTAAATTGGTGTATAAATGTTTATAAATATGAATAATTTTATTTTACATGAATTTAATTATATTAATTTAATTATTCAATAAATTTGGTGCATGTTCACATCGAATCTTGAATGAGGTAAGGGTTTTCGTCTAAAATTTATTTCATTGACCAGTGATCTGTATTATGCACATATTTTCATTTATGTGGTGTATATAATATCTATTTGATATATATTATCATGAATAATATTTTAATAATGTTATATTATGTTCAATTACAATACCACTCTTTCAACGGATTTCGACTTAAGTGCTACTCAGGCCTCGAGGGAATTCTTGGTCTCAATTTTGATTATTTAGGATATGTTGCATGCAATGCACTCTGATTACTTAATATAATGATAGATTAGTTTACCAAACAACTAAATTTCAATAAATTATTTCATTTTAATTCATTATATATACTATTCCATTTTAATTTCATTTTTGTAAATTTCATTTGACTCGTGTGTTTCTCCAGTCATAAGAGTTCATGGAATCTTGTTATTCATTTCATGAGTATTTATCATTCACTTCAGATTATTTCATATATGTTAGTAACATTATTCCCCATTATTTTATTATTTTATATCCTATTCATATTTAAATTTATACCACCTAAACCTATTTTCAAATGTTTCATTCTTTATGTTTTATATTTCCAATAGGGATATTGATATCTCAATTACCATATCTTGGAGTTATAATGTTTCATTATGAACTTTTTTCTTCCATGTTTTGGTTCTCCTACCCTAATATATTATTATATTATATTTGATAATTATTTTTGGTAAAATTATGTTTTATAAAATATTAGGTGTTTTACTCTTCTTAAAAAGTGAGTTTTGATAGATACATTCCAAAAATAATAAAATGGGGGTTTCCTTTCATTTTCATAAGTTTTTTCTTCTTCATCTCATTTACCTAATAGAAACATTATATATTTTCTTATCTCTATTACTATATATACTTTTTAAATTTAATGTCTCCAAAATAGTTCATATCATATTTACAAATATTATCTTTGAAAATGATATTTGATTTTTTATTCTATGTCAATTCTAAAAAAAATTCTAAAAATATTTTAAGTTCTCACTTCCATTTCCCTTATCACATCAAAAATGATCTACACTAATAGTTAGTATGTTTATTTTTTTTCAAAATAATGGGTTTAATCCTATTTTTATTGTATGTAGGTTATATAATTTTGTATCCATCCACCAGATCTCTCTATATGTGTTATTATCATGTTCATACATTTATTGAAATGAGGAAAAGTATTGGTGTATAGTATATTTTTACTCCAATATGGGTGATTATTGAAAATTTTACTGTGTATTTTTTATCCATATACATTTTTCTTCAATATGTGTTATTATCATGTTATGCTTTTTATCAATATGGGGAAAGGTATTGACATCCTTGATTATAATTGTCAATTAAAAAAATCTGACTAATTATTGACTTTTTGTATTCATCGTTATTTAGATAGAATTATATTTATTTATCCAAAAGTTATTTATGAAATGTAATTGATGGTATTTGTTTAATCATATATTAAATGAATTGGACCTAAACAAATGAGAAGTTAATCCGAGAATTATATATCCCCTTTATGCAGTGATGTGTATCATGAGACAAAACTGGTTGGATTTCTGTGTATTCATATTTCTATTTCAGTATAGTTTTTTAGAACGAGGACTTAACTATATGTTTTGAATCCCAACAATATGAATTTCACTATTATGATATTTTTAATAATTTTTTCCATTTTTTCATATATTTTCATGGAAATAGAATCTATCTTTTTAAGTAGATTATGAATATATTAAAATTATTTATTCCATAAATATTATATATGTTATGTTTATTTGTTGGAATGAATCATTTTTATATTTCCCACATGGATGATTTTTTAACCCATTTATTATATTTTTATTCCCAAAGTGATAATTAAATATATTAAAGATTTCATGTTTTATAGGATATCATGTGTGGAAGAATTTTTGGAAGATATTAGAGAATTATCATGAATTATGAGGATTTTTATATAGTTGAAATAAAATATCCATTAGTTGGGAATGAGGTAAGATATATTAGTTTATGTTTTTTATTAATTCCTTAACTCACACAAACTGAAAATGTTCTTGGGATGTAAGATGTGCATTAATAGTAATTTATTTTATGCTTAGGGATGGTTATTTGAGGGAATTTGTAGATGGTATCAAATATATAATGTAATGTTAATGTTCTATGTAGTTATATCCAATAGTGTAGTTATGGGGAATAGAATCATTAGTGTGTTCAACGTATTAATTTGAGTGTGTAAATATTGTAACAGAATATTTCACTACACCAATATGTTTTTCATCAATGGAGGGGATAATATTTATGAAAAAAGATGTGTTTCTACTGATGGGATGTAATATCAATGATGGGGGGTGAGTTTTGGTGGTATGCGATAATATTTAAATGTCCTCCTTCATGTTATTAAGAAGAAAATTAAAATTTGAGTAAGAAAGAGAGAGGTAATTTAGTTTTTACAGAGTATTTAATACCATATTGATGATTTCCAAATAAATTAAAAATCCATAAGTTTTAAAATGGACCTTTAATTTTTATTAATATCTATTCTATTATCAGTCATCATTTTTAATCATTTGGTTCATGTTTTTCCTTTTTAATGAGGGATATATTTTTATGATCCTATATATTTGGATTAAAAACCATCAAATACTAATCATTTATTATCCCATTTAAAAAAAATTCTATTTTATTTAATTATTGTTATTGAAAAAAGTGAAGTGTGTTATTTTATAGAGAACTGATTGATTCAATGATAGTGTTTCTATACTCATGAAATATTTTTCACTTTGAAAACAAATTAACCATCAAAATTTTAATTAATAAAGATAGATTATCATTATTAGCATTAATTAAAACAAATTTTATTTTTTAAAAATTTATTTGCATAAAATGAAACACACGTCATATGAAACCATGAGGTTATATATTATAATTTTTTATACGTGTTTTAGATAGATTAAGGAACATAAATGAGATTCATAGGAGTGTAATAAATGGGATATCATGTGTAGGTATCAAGGAAAAAATTTATTGATTGATAAAGAAAAAAAAATTAAGCATCAACATTCTGTTCTTATTTTTAATGTTAGATTATTTTATTTGAATAAAAATTCATTTTACATTTAAATAAACATACAAATGATTTATATGATCAAAATGACATAACATTGGAATCATCTTCAACAATGATTTATGTTTCTACATGTATGGGGATCTCACATCATGAATGTTCTAGTTGTGTTTCATCATTAGGATATATGATGAGATTTCATCATGAGAAACCATGATAACATGAGTAAAAACCCATTATTCTTAAGAGTTTTTTTAGGTAGGTATTTATTTGTATTACACCACATGGATTCATGCTTAATACCACCATTAAATATTAAGGATGTCACTTAAACCACTGTGATTATCATAGAAGAATTCATGAAAATATACATAACTTCATACAAGTTCAAGTGGAGAAAAGTTGTTGTGTTTGAGTATCGTTTTTTTATTAGGAGTTGATTTCATTATTGTTTTCATATATGAGGTAAAATGATGAAGCATATGTGGTAATTAGGTTTTTCTAGGTTGTAGTAAGTTAGTGCACATATAGAAATTAATTTTTTTTTAATTTTACAAAAAATATTTTAGATCATTTCACTTATAATTTGTCTTAGTGGTAAGAACCACGTAATCCTACATGAAAAATGGGGGTTCAAAACCCTACAGGGTGTAGGGCACTGTAGCATTACTGTAGTGAATTGTAGTAGTGGAAGCACTGTAGCAACGGCTGGCACTGTAGCGGCAGCAGGTCACTATAGCTGCGGCAGGGTATTGTAGTGGTGGTGGGTGTTGTGCGATACTGTAGTATGTAGGTACATTAGAAGTACTATTTCCAGAATGGGCCTTGGGAAAAAATCATGGGCCTACAGGCCATGTAATGGGCTAAAATTCCCATTGAGCCTTCAGGCAATATAATGGGTCTCTATATACCTAGTTAAAAGAGGTATTTTCTTGGCTTTAATATTAAATGAGGCTTCAGCCCCAACCTTTAAAAAAATTAAAAATATGAATATTGATACTGAGGTTGATATTTGTTCTCATGTAAAAGTATAATATACATGTTAAATTATAATCTGACTAGTACCATGAAAATCATAGAATAGTTATATGTCTGAAAAAGTCATTATATTCTTGCATGTAGTACATTCCATGGTTGTACAATTTTTTTAAGAAGAAAACAATGATGTTGCATCTGTCTCTTAATTTGTATAAGGGAGTGTAGTGTTGTTCAATTCTAATTTTATAAAAGGATGATTTAAAGATTTATCAGTTTATATATAGTGAATATATGATGAATAAAGAGATCCATCATGAATGTATATTGTGAAATAGTGAGCTATACAGTGCTTGTGTATATAGTGACCATCGTGAAGAAAAAAAACAGTTTACATGGAATGTATTTAGTTTTCATGATGTGAATAATATCTGTGATATATAAGATATTATATGAATATTGAGTTTTTAGCGAAATATTTGTATAGACTATGTATAAAATATATTTTGTAAGATATGTACATGAATAAATATAGTTGTATATTAATCAAATTATTTTGAAATAATTAATGTTTGAAAATAATTTCAAATGGATGAAGGAAAGAAATTTTATTCCATATTAGTGTATCATAAATTATTGAGGAAAAATTTGGTGTATCTTGAATAATAAAATATATTAAGAGGGAGAATGTGTATCGTGAAAATATCAAAATATATTGGTTTCAAATAAATTAAAAGGATTAAAATTAAACTATATAGATCACATTTGGGATATTGTGCTGGAATAAGACATGAAATATGGTCGATTTTACAACATTATTAGAATTTTTCACGACTATTTTAATAGATAATTCCAAATGTGGAATTTATATAATTAAAAAGAATATTTTTTTAGTTAATAAGAAGTTATAGACCCAACTTTCATTTATTAAGAGTTCATTTTATCCATTATGAAGTATGTGGGAAGTGCGCTGGTGATTATCCATTAAAGTGGATCAATCCCAAAAACCACTAAAACTAGGTCCAAGATCTAACACCACATGATATTTCCACAATATTATTGTTCATTTATAGAGAAATAAGAAACATTTCCCTTTCCTATGTCATAGTAGAAAAAATATTTAAACATAAAAAATTTACATGGAAGGTGTTCTGTATAAAAAATAGTAGGTAATCTCCAAATGAAACTATTATATTAACATGTTTTAAAATTTTATATAAAAAGTTGAAAGTTATAGAAACAATTTATACAATTCTATAAGAGATATCCAAATGAGAAACCCATAAATATTTTATTTTACATTTTTTAATTCATATCATATAAATTCCAATTCTCTAACACAAACACTCATCCACACACTCATTATTAGTGATAGAAATTGAAAGTTGTACTTAATAACCATACTCTATTACACCTTGATAGTGATACATCCGGACCATACTCTATCCAACATTTAACATACACCAATCTAATTATTCCAAAACCAGTTAAAATTAATTTTACAAAATAAATTCATTCTTCAAGAACAATAAATCATATTTTTTTCTTATATCTAACCCATATCATAATTTTAAAATAATCAACTTAAAATTATTTGAAACAAGGATTTCCAAAAGTGAATCAATTTCCCATATTTCCAAAAAATAAAACCAAAATTTTTTCCTTCATAAAATCATAAAACTTTTCCATAGAAACTCAAAGTAAACCATTTAAATTAAACTAGTAAATTAATTTATAATACACTTATAGATGAGATGGAATCCAACACCAACTCAATGGATGACAAAAATAAATATTCACATAATGAACATTTAGATCCAGGCTCACAAGACCCTCCCTTAAATAGACCCAAAAATATATATTCATGATTAAAATCATACCAAATAGATAAATATTAAATATATTAGATATATTGATATGATATATATGAAAATAGTAAATAAAAAAAGATTGAAAAAGTGAAAATACATACTAATATTTTTGGATCTCCAATGGACTTTAATTAATTTAATGTTTCTTCTATATCGAAGTGAAATTCCATGGTAGACTATGAAAGTCGGTGAGTTCAAGACTTTGAAAAATGAGGATACTAATAAGGATTCAAGGACATAATATAAATTTAATTGTAACTATTGGAGCATTAAACATCCATCGCTTGTTTATGTTGCTTGGATTAATAAACATTGCATCAATTGTGTGTGTGCTACTAGACATTACCCAAGTAGATGCATAGTTTGTGCCTCATGGTTTGGTAAAATGTCTACCAAAACCATGGTTCTACAGACTTAATCCCAACACCTTTCATAGTTGTCTCACTTGTTTTGAAAAACCATGCACCAACTATGCTTCATATATTGTCTACACCCACATGATTTCTCTAGGTAAGCCCACAGTTTGTAAAAATAATATCTGACAACAAGACATCCAAGTAACTCACATAATAGCATTTCCTAGCTTCCTATAGATAGTTCATGTTATATAGTAACCTTTATAAAACCACACACCGCTAGAAACAATTCAAATACCCTTTAAAACTATCCAAAGCACACAAAAATAAACCAATAGATTATTTAAACTCAAAATACATAATAAAAGTGTAAGGTGCCTGAAATCTGTGGCGTTACATCCTATTTCAATTCATCTATATATTTTAAATTCTTTAGTGTAAAATTTTGGCCTTTATATATGATGTGTAACTTGTTTTAACCGATCAAAGTGAATAATTACAAAGACATCCATAAAATGCTTCAAAATTTTCTATGTGCATATATTTCAAATAAATATTATTGTATTAGAGGTCCACTAATGGTATATGATCCTCCTGTGATCCTAAAATATCTATCACATGATCTCAAATGATTTAATACATAATTTAGATCATCCAATATGATTTTTCATCCATTTATGAATGTTAATATATGTTAATGGTTAACTTAGTTCCAAATAATTACTACAAGGAATTCTAAAGTTCAGTTGCAAACCAAGTTCCCTATTAAAAACAATTAAGAATCGAAATTCTTGTAACATTGTGACATCCTTAATATATATTTCAATAAGTATTCTGTCATATTATATTCATTAATATGGATTAATTTAGCCTAATTCATGAATTGATCCACAATCAACCTTATGGAATCGGGTTTCCAAATGATTATTGGTAGAGTTGTGACAACAAACATATTCATCTACTCTGATTTCCATTATGGATTTAGAAAATAATGAGACATTTTAGTTGTTCACTGGTTCTCTGTATTTCCTTTTTCAAAAGTAAGTAATCTCAAGAAAAACTCTCCCACTTTACTCTTCTTGTTTTCCAACAAAAACTATGCATTCAAAATATTATACATCTTTTGAACACCATTATAAATACCCCATTATGAATGGTGGTAGGAATGAAGATTTTTTTCTGATAGGATTGATGAAGAACAATATGATCTCTAAAATACATCACAAATATCCAATCTACTATTCATCCATCAATGGTTTCCCCACCATAGAGATATTTCCTCATTGAAAAGTAGATTCAATTGTATGTTTGGGTATTTTTAACCAACTAAAAAATACGAAATAAGATAAAATTTAAATAAAACTAAAACATGAACTTTCTAAACTCAATCTAAATGCATATCATTTATGAAATACGTTGTCTCCCATTGATGTGAAGCCTTAGAATAAAACTTATTATATGACTTCGTACTCACTATATTAGATATAATTTCCTCATTCCCCATTGTATACATTAACGAAAATTTAAATTTCTATATTTATTCAATCTATATGTGTTGCATTAGATTCAAATCCTTTTATGAAAAAACGTTTTTCATGATATTTTGATCTATAAACACGGTGTGTTTCTCCGAAAATAAATAATGATGCTATGTTTTCAATTAATGGGCTACAATAGCTATTTCTAAATCATATTTTGGGTAGTTTTTTCATTACCCTAGAAAAATCAAGATAAATATGATAAAATATGATCTCTGTGCATTAGAGAACATCCCAAATTATAACTAGATGCATCAAAAAAGAAAATATAGCCTTATCCTGACATCGAAAACATAATGATGTGTTCAGATATAAGACAAACTTATATCCCTTCAAATTATTCCATACAATATTAACACCATTAGAATTAAAATCCACTCCTTGTCCTTATTTTCATTGGTGTTTCCAATCATGAAAATTAATAAAAATAATATATCAGTAATATATTACTATGATCACGAGACTATGTTTTTCAAATATATTCATCGATGGATACAAGAAGATAATAACTTAGACCTTTTAAGATCTATAGTGAATCCTTTTGTAGATATGATAATTCCATGTAAATTTAACTCTTGTATATAGAAATTAGTCTTATATAGTTTAGAAAAAATGTGGTGTTCTCACAAGATATCCATCAATTTATTCAAGTGTTGTTCGTGGTCATACATTTTTCTAAATTAATAAAATTTCATCAAAGAACACTAGAAAAATGAGTTAGGATACATAAATAATATTTATATCAACAATTATCAAAATATTAGAGGTTAATTAATGAGAACAAATGGAATAAACACATATTCATAATTTCCATGATGACTATAGAAAGCTATTTTCCAAATATCCTCCACTGGAACTCATATTTGGTGATACCCATATCTTAAAAAATTATTACAAAATCACAGTGATCCCCTAAAATAATAAAATATATTAAAAATTCATTGAAGAAATTATTGATTCCTTATGATAAAAAGGTAGATATTATGATAATCCACACAAAGATGTGGGGTTCAATCCTCATTCTTTACAAAAATAAGCAGTGTTATATACAAAGACAAGGTCAATAAAAAAGCTTTTCAATTTCAAAATGTTTCATTTAAAAATTCATTTACATTAGTTCTATTAGTTAAATACTATAATATTGAGAATTAATAAGACTAGTCCCTATTATGAGATCAATCATAAATTACACTTCTCTATTAGGTGGAGTCATGAACGACATTACGAAATTTCTGAATAATGTTTGGATAACCCCTATATTAAATTTCAATAATAGATTTCTGGGTAAAAATTTATAACTAATAATAGATAATCTTGAATAGTGGTACAAAAGATAAATTTCTTCTTTCTTTCGTGTACCAATTTCATTTAAAGAAAATTTTTTTGCAATTGGAGGAGGTGAAACTAACCTGATATGAATATGAGTAAATATGGTCCCTGTTGTATATCTAATAACCCATTATAGACATTAAAACTTTTATGTCCATCCCAAGAATATATAAGTTCCAAACATATTCATCCTTATCATTAGTTAAATAAAATAATTTTGAGTTAATGTCTTAGCACTCTTGTTGACCATGATGTGTTTGATGTTTTAAAATATAAGGTATCACCTAAAAATATAATCCTATATGATTAATAACATTTCCATAAATAAGAGAGTGCGATGCACCCATATCAATCAATTCTTACATATGGGTAGAATTAAAAATAATCATTCCATGAACTATAGAAGGATTAGATTGGTCCTCCATAATCATCTTAACAATAACATATTGTTGTTTAATTTCTCCTCTATACTCCTTACTGACTTGCTGATATGTAATAGCTTGGGAATTCATGTTTTTCCTAGAATCACCTTGTCATTTTAAGTTTTTATTATGAAAATTACTATGATGAGAACATCTCATCAAATAAAATGATATCTGAAAAATATGAGATGCATCTTTCACAAGAATTTGGAGCACTATGACAATAACACTATTGATGTCCCATCTAATTATAGTTGTGGATAACTCGTGGAGGTTCCATATAATTTCACTTATATTCTAATGTAAACCATCCTAAAAATCCCTAGACTATTCTAGGTTAATGGGGGAATGTTTAATAATCTTGTGGTCTAAGACTCTCTACAACCTTGGAAATTGGTGTCCCTTTTCCTCTTATTTCCAACACTTGAGTTCCCACTAATTACAATGGATATAAATTTACATTATTTATCTGAATGTTCAATATATATATATATATATCATTTTCTCTTTCTCTATATTTACTATATTAGTATAATCCAAAATACAAAGAAAAAATTTCATAGAGATAATCTCTAGATTTATCCTAGACTCAAATATCCATATCTTCGGGGACTCGCTAGTAGAAACATTTGGTGAAAGTGCAATAAGTCCATAAACATAGTTTTATACCCTTTCATAGAAAAATTTTCTCTTATTAGACATAAATAATCATTTTACCTTATAATCTTGAAATTATGATTGTAGTATTATCATTTGAACAAATCGTGAATTTATTACCCCATAGTTCCCTGTTTGAATTAATCTTGAATAGAGAAATACAACCATTGGAGAGAAATATCCTCCAAATATATATTTTTATAAATTCACCTTCACCGCACCCAACATACCTAGGATTTAAATTATTTCATTTTCTCTCTTCATTTGCAGATTTCATATATCTATCTTGCAATCCCCATAGAATGATGTCTAGATTCTATATCTAAAACTATAAAAAGAGGCCCACTTATTGGGGTTCACCATTTTTATTTCCTCTATCAATAGTTTTAAAACCCTAAATAGTTCTTTAAAAAATATGTTGTTCAACCTCTGGCTCTTATGAAACCACATTTTTTAATGCGAGTTCATGAATATCTATATGAAATCTACCTAGTTCCATTTTTTATTATAATAACAAAACAAAATTTATCCCACCCACAATAGATTCTAAAGGCATAAAAAGAATTCCAAATCACTGTAAGAAAAAATCTACAACAATTTTATTCAAAATAGATCCAATGTGAAAATTTTTACAAAATAACAGTACATAATTTTATAATGTATTCTTATGGAAAGGTATCACTTCCAATTCATGATATGAAATACTCATCATCAATACCAACGATGATGAGATTAAAACACACCTAGAAGCGTCATTGAAAAATTTTCATTCCAAAAATTTCATATTAACATGAATTTCTGCATAAAAAGGTTACATAAGTATTTTTTAAACTATAAGTTTCATGTTCTAACATTACTATCTCTTTTCTACCATCCTTAGATAAAGGCAAACTGACCAAGCCTCTAATTCCATTTGTAATATCCTACCGAAAATCATTTTATTCCGAAGTAACAGAGTTCCACAATCCTTTTGGTAAATCCTGAATACACTAAAGGATTACAATAAATTTGAATGTCTTATTAGAAAATAGGGTAACATATTCCCCTTAAAATTAGAATAACATGAAAACACAAAATACAATCATCAAAACCATTTTTTGGATGCATGAGTTTATGTAATTCAACTCGAAGATAAAACAAATAGAACAACAATATTATATTTTTAATAGAATAATGGAATATAAAAAAATGAACACATGACCCATTGAAACTAATGTAGAACATTATAATAACAACCTGAACTAGTTCAAACCTCAAAATATTATAATCATGCCTCATGTATTAGGGTTCATCGTTAGGTAAATATGATACAATTCCATTTCCTATGTCACAATAGAAAAGGTATAAAATTCTTCAAATTCACTAGGAAGAGGTGATTATAAAACTCATTAGAGACTCCCCAAATAATTCCACAATGATAATAACTAATTATAATTTTTTTGTAATATTTATTAAAATAGTTAAAAAATTTATTCAAATTTATAATAGAAATCCTCTTGAAAAAAAAACACAAACAATCACTTCACCCTTATCTATTACTTTTTACAACCATTACCATATCCACAAACACACCCACTCATCCATAAATATGGTCAAGCTTGGTATCACACATTAATAAGGGTACTTCATGACAATACTATATCCTACTTTCACTGTAGTTCATTACAACCATGCTCCATCTGACATTAAACACACACCAACATAATTATGTAAAAATATATTCCATTTACTTTCACATAAAAATTAGTTCTTTAGAAATCATAATATCAAGAAAATTATATCACTGAAATCATAAAATAATTTTAAAACATCATTTTATAATTTAAATTAATGAGTTTTCCTAAAAGAGATCAAATTTTTTATATTTTGAAACATAAACCAAAAATATTTCCTTCATGAAATGTCACAATAATTCCATATAAAATCCAATAAAAACTATTAAAAATAATTCTTTAGGTTATTGAAAAGTGGAGATGATATAGAATACACATACCACTCTATATATAGAAAAAAGTATATTAAAACTCTAAGAAGTTCTAGATTTCGACTCACAACCCATTCCCTTCAATAGATCCAATAATATCTCATCAATATTCACATCATATTAAAAAGATTTCTCTTTAAAAAATTGGTCTATATATTAGAGAGTGGAAATAATATTAGATATTAAATTAATGAGGAAGAATAAATACTTACCATTAATTCACAATCTCTAATTCACATTGATTCATAAAAATGATTCTTTCTCAAAGGAAAATGGCAAGGGATCCTTGTAGGGGAGGATAGTTCGAGAACTTTTAAAAATAGGATGATAATGAGGGTTCTATTTAAACATAATTTTAAGATCATTAAATTTCTTTTAAATGGATAGGTTACACAGTTTACCAAACCATGCTTCAATAAACTACACGACACATGAAATCACCCACATAGCTTTATAGATTGTGAAACATGGTTTAAAAAACATTTCGCCAACAATGTGGTGATACTGTCTTTATGACAACTCCTCCTATGGAAGTCTCTGACGGTTTGATATCCCATGTGAAAACTATACTTCCCAATTATCTTTACACAAACTATTTCTATTAAAATGTGCATAGTTTAAAAAATCATGGCTCTAACTATGCACCTCCCCAATGACAACCATCATTTCCTTGTATAGTTTCCTGGAGATATTTCATGTTTTCTACTAAGGATAATCAATAATTTAAACACTAAAAAGACTTAAAAAACTTAAAAAAGATTCAAAAACTCCTAAAACTAAACCTAATAATTATATAATATCAAAATAAAAAATTCATTGTTAATATTCACAAAACATAGTGTTTTATAAGATATCTTTGAGAAAATGACTTAACGTGGTATATGATCCAGGGGGTCATAAATTATAAAATAATGATACTAATATTAAAAGGAATGAGTGATTAAAAAACATATAAATTACAAGTATGATTTCGAATTGGTTTCAATGCTTATTTTATAGTTCCAGTGGTATCAAACTACCATTGGAAATAAAAAGGTGACAGGAAAACATTTCTCAAGATAAATCTAACCAATATAAGGAGGATATGACCTATCCAAAAGAGATGTTACAAAATTAATTTCTTATTTTATTATTTTTTATTGTACTAAATATTTTGGTATCAGGTAATTTCATTTAAGATTCTTAGAAGCTACTAGAAGAAGTAAGCATTAATAATAAATCATTTCACATACAAAAAAATTATTTTAATATATCATAATAATATATGAAGGATTTTTGGTGAAGTTATTGATGGTAACTCTAAGGTTTCCAAGACATATCAAAAAATTAATTTGTCCTGAGAATACGTAAAAAGAATGACATATCAAGAAAATATATGTTGATTAAACATGTTTCATGCAACACACATTTTTTCAATAGTGATAATCAACTGATGGTTTTCATAGTGTTAATGACATCATATGGTGTTCTAGATATTATAAAATGGCATGATAGTTTTGTTTTTATAGAGAACATATCAAGTAATATGGAAAAAATCGAAATTTTTAACAAAAACTATTGTTTTCTACACTGATTTCAGACAAAATATGCTTATAAGATTTTTTTACAAGTCAATTTTAAGTAGACAAATCAACTAATTAAACATTTTATTGGTGGAATACTAATAAAATAGTAATATAATCTTGAAAATTATGATGGATCTCATATAATAGGTTTTAAGGAAATAACTGAGGGGAAAATAACCTCAAAATAATAGAGAAAAGATCCCTTTATATTTTTTTTACTAAGTGGGGAATAAGATATGATATTATTTTCATACCACCATGAGATATAGTTTATGTTATATTTTCAACAAAATAAAAAGGTATAAATTGTTGAAACCATGAGTTTAAATGTTATATGTTATATGCTAGATTTATTGAAAATATATTTGGATGAAAATTTTAAAATATTTATTTTCTTTTCATAAAGATGTTTTGAATAGTAAAATTAATGTATGTTTAATGATTATTTAATTTATTATAAGATGGGTATTTCGGAAAATACATATTGTTCGATGTCATTTAGAAAAAATAGGAGCATATAAATGTATAGTCACAAGCATGTAACAAAGGGGAAATCATCGGTTGGAATCAAGAAATCTGTTTGGTTGATTTATGAATCAGGAATATTTATTACAGAGCCTCAATACTTTTTTATTTTCGATGTGGGACTCTTTTATTTGGTGCACTATTCATCCATTGTTTAAATAACAAGACACACACTGAATATGAATAAAAAAATAGTGTGATGGAATGAATTTCAAACTCATTATTGAGGTTTCTTTTAATGCCTCAATATTTTAAAAATGGTAACTATTTTTTATCGTTGCAATGACAGGAAACCCAATGCTTAAATACATTGTGAAATCTACAAAAGTTATAACATAACTGTTAAATTATTGGGTATGAATATTATCAACTAAATTTTCATATGTATATATATATATATATATTATACTCAATATAAGTTATTGAATAATATTTAGTAAACAATCAAGTGATCTTTATTTTAGTAATTTTATACTAAAAAATATGTTTTCTTCAGCAATGTTTTTTATTTCATATCTTAAAAAATGATAATTATTTTTTGGAACTATTAAAAAATGAATTTGATAAAATTACATTAATTTTTTATCATCGTACCCAAATTTAATTTTGATAAAATTTTGGGGTTTTTTGGGAAAATGTTGATTTATCAGTGAATAGTGAAAAAGTCGATTTTTTGAAAAACAAAATGTCATTTCTTTTCAATAAATTAAGATAATTTGAAAGTAACATTATGTACTGAATATAATTTAAAAATAAATAATTATTATTTATCTATTTATAATCCACTTATTGAAATTTGAATTATCTTTATATATTATTTTAGTATAAGTTAATTTTTTGGTTTAAAATGGGTTTTTTCTAATAAGAGTTTTAAAGTGCACAATTTTTCTCCATTATAATTAATAAAAAACCCCTAATGAGGAATTTTTAAATGAAATTTATATATTATATATCAATAAATAGCAATTTTTATTAATATAATTTTTTTTATTAATCACATAGTTAATATAAAGTCATCTTTTACATAAAAATACACTTCTTGAAAACATGATTTTTCATTGCATCTACGAGTTTAAATTTTAATTAAAATTTTCCACTTTTTTTAATTGAATTTGAAAAAATGGATTATATATTTTATGTAATACTAATTTATATTATATAATAACGTCAGCTGAATTTTAGATTTTATTGAATACTAAAAAGAGTAAAAAAAAATATCATAGTTAAAATGAACATGGTTTTTACCTATGGTTAAAGTAAACATATTACAGTTAAAATGAACTATTAACAAATCTAAAATATATTTTATGGGAATATATATACGATAAATCTTTTGAGTCTTGTGAATGATCCATTTTGGATCCATGTGGTTTGATAAAATCGTGGGTATATCTTATTAATTTTAAAAATCATATGTGGTCCACTAACCTCACATATAAAAGGCCACCCAGTATACTATATTATTTACAAATAAAAATCTATTTGGAACATCAAAGACCTGAAAATATTTCATACATTATTAAATCCCCAACTAATATGGTCCTTAATTTGATCATAAATCTTTCCTAAGAAGCCTTTTGGTGCATGCCTAAATAGTTTTTTGGAAAAGGATGTATCTTCATTAACTTATTGTCTTTTTATTATTTTTATTTAAAATCCATAAAATATTAAAAAAAAATTATTATATAAAAACAATATCAACCAAATACTTATATATTACTTTAATAATGGAATAACTTTAATACATATCCTCTTCAATCAAATGTAATATGAAATCATCATTTGTGTTTACATATGACTACTACCTCACGAACAGATATAATTCGTTTTCCATCATCACCTATCAAAAAATTTTACAATGATGGATTAAAAGTAAATATATGAAATATATTACATATTTATAGTTATTTAATTTTTATATAACATATACCATTTTTATTTTTATTCTATGGGGGATACGGTAAAACTGCTTGTGTGTACGACAGACTACCACCTCACGATGTGAGGTGATTTGTTTTTCCCTAATGCATAACATGGAAAATAATATGGATAATTAATATTAATCTATTTGACAGAAATTTAATAATTAGTATTTTAATGAAAAATATATCATTATTTATTGATGATATATCATTCTATTTCTTACAATGAAAACGACAATGTTGTTTGTACACATGTGTGGACTGTTGCCTCCACGAACCATTGTGATACTTTTTTAATAACCACAACACATTGATAATATATATAATTATATTTAATGATATTATATTTCCTTTATATTATTAGGATAATTATTTAAAGGAAAAATATCCCATTTTTTATTTCCATAATGATCAATGAAATATAGGGACCTTACTTATGGGTACGTACGACCTGTTGTCTCCTTGATTGTACCATACGTTGTTTTTTATAAAAAACCAGGATTGGTTTTAAATTTATAAATAATATAAAAAAAATAAATAATTCATTATTATAAATCTTGATATGTAGAAATTACACCTTTTTTGACCATTCAACGTGCTAATTTAATTTGGAAATAATGAACCGGACGCCCTCAAAAAGAATGACATAGAATTACATAATTGAGTATTTTAATATATCACTAAAATAACTAAAATAAATGATTTAATAATATGTTATTAAACATATGAATTTTTATTAAGAAATAAAATATTTGATATAATATTATTAAACAGGAGGTAAAGGACACATATTGAATGTTTGGACTCAAGGTAAGCATTTTCTCATTCACATTTTAATTTTGTTAGACATATGAAATTTGCACCACTTGTTTTTCTTAGGTGGAAAATATGATTCATATTTTACATGTAATGACCAGAATATTTTATACCTAAAGTTATTTTGATTTTATCTTTTAATGTTTTGATTCATGAGTAAATTGACATAAAATTAACCAAGTGGTAAGGTATTTCATTACTCAATTTCTTTACTTTTCGTTATATTACATCTTCATTGAAATTCATTTGTCATGATTATATGTGTAATGAATTTTCATTATATTGTTCTTTATTTCAACTTGTTCTATTTGATTTTACATTTTATACAAAAAATATATTCATTTATTTATTCTAAAATTCAATGGTATGATTGTTTATGAGTTATTCATCATAAATTCTATTTTATTGAGACATATATTTATGACATCCACCCATATTCATTTAAGAGGTGTGTATACAGCCCTTTGACTTGTTATATCATTGAAATACATATTTTAATTATATTTAAAGTATCATGTGATGTTATTATTTCATACATAATATTAATTAAGAGTTGCCAATGTGTGAAATCCTTTATGATATGATCTCATTTCATTCCTGATTGTTTATTTTCAAAGTAATTTTGGAGGAAATATTGTGATCCAAATTTTTATACCAAATATTTTTTTTTAACATCTAGTTATTAAAGTGGTGAATGTTTTTAACATCTATTTACTATATTATTTATTAAATTAGTATAAATAGATTCATTTATATGTGATACCAATTTTTTATTTTCATTTTCAATGGTAATCATTCTCTTTAATATCAATGATTTATAAAAATATTAATTTATTATTAATGATTAAATTCATTTTTACCCATAACTGAATTTCAAGCTAAAAATTTTAAAATTAATCAACCATTAACTTTTCTAACAATGTAATTTTGGACCTTTTTAAAGAAAATGTAGAAGGGATTTTTTTAATGTATTTGGCATGAACAAAACATTCTACCCGCATGACCACTAAATTTTTTATTATTTCATTTTAGATATTAAAAGGATCATATAAAAGAAAAGTTTTTATTTAATTTTTAATAACATGTTATAATCTAAATATGTCTTTTAAATATAAAATCTTATTTTCATCAATAATGATTTTAATAATATTTTATTGGTATTTCTCACTTATTCTTTTATTTTGAGATCCTTACTTATTCATTCTTTATATCTCCTTACCAAAGAGGCATGAAATCTACAGAAATCATGTTTATTCTTGATTTTATCATTTTAATGGAAAATTACTCATCATTATTCTTCTCCTCACCCACTTGTTTAAAAAATAAAAACATTGCCCATTATATGTCGAATTACCGACATCGTGGATGATGTGATTTCAATTTCCATTAATTCTTTCAAGTCTGATCATGAAACCATTTATATGGTTTAAAGAGGTTATAATAAATTTTTTATGACTCAACCATGGTTCTGTTATTCTTTTGTACTCATGGTTCAAATATATAAGACAAAATGAGGTTGTTAATATCCAACAACAACTAAAATGATCTAAACGAACATCATTACTGTTTTATCTTATGAATAATCCTCATATTAAACATCAAAATGATAAATGGTGTCAATTATGGTACTGGAAATATGGAAATACCTTTCCATTCCAATTCTGGAGTTTCACTTCCGATCGACAAGAATGTACACCATGAACCAATCATAGAAATCATGTAAAGAATTCACCCAAAAATAGTGCAAGGAGCAAAATACTAACAATTAAAGGATGAAATGATGTTATGAAATTACCATATAAGATGCTATAAATAGGAAAATCTTTTGTAAAATATTTATAAAACTTTTTAAACCATTATACAGGATTCTTAAACGAGTTGGAAGTAAGACATACCTGAGGTAAGGGAATTCTTAACCTGATTTGTATTCGTTGGGTTAACCTTCTAATTCATTATTTACGTGCTATTTAATTTGTTTGTGTGATGGATTTTGTTTATATTATGTTTCATTATATTTATTTACATCATATATACATCCTCCATCCACTCTATTATGTGTCTCTTCAAATGTATGATATTTATATGGAGCTTTTCTTTAAAAATCATATTTTTTAAATTCGGTTTTACGAAATTCCAAAGAAATTTTTTTATGGAATTATTCATGTTTTATGATTATGTTTTGGTTCTTGGGAATTATTTATGAAGAATGGTGGGACTTATATCTCCATCCAATGCATTGGGTATGAGTATGTTGGAGGACGGCCGTATGGTTACTCCAAGTGTAACTGTGATGGTTACACAAAGTAAGGTTGTAACACTCCAGGTAAATAAAGAATATTGTATGTTCATATTTATATATATATATGTGAGTAAAATGTTAATATTAGTTTAATAGTAACTCTATGCTCGATGGCGTACCCAACATACAACAATGAGTTTCTTTGAAATCTTATGTTGCACTCTAATAATAAAATAATATTATTTTAAATAGTAGTTAACGTCTAGCCGTTGTAATGGAGGGAATTAATAGAACTAACTAGAAAATGATTATATATGTTTGTCAAATGTATTTTACTTGTATCCAAAAAATTTTAGAGGCTTAAAATGCGAATGAATCCAATTTTAAGCGTAAATATTCTAATATTCTTTAAAAGGTCGATTAACCCTCTTTTGATGGAGATCCCTTGTTAAGTCCACTTGTTGAAAATTTTATATGTTATATTGGACCAAATAAAATCCTTCTTTATAATTGAGAAATCAAAATTATCTTAGGTTAAATTTTTGTTATTTTTCTGATAAAGATCATTTTTAGTGAAAATGTTGTATTTTAATTCAAAACCTCCTTTTAATATGATTTATTTAATTGGATAGATTATCTTTTTAAATGGGATTAAAGTGTATTTATAATATATATTTACCATTTAATACAATTGTGGTCTTTAGAATTAATTTCACTTTGAAATTGGACTTAAACTAGTGTCAATCTTTTAATAGATATTGTTTCTTAAAAACATGCTATTTTTTTATAGTGGGAATTAATTATTAAATTAATTAATAAAACTTATATGTTTTTAATTTTGTAAAATAGACATCATTTTTGAATTTGGAATATCTAATATATCGTAGGGTGAATTTTTGTATTTTTCTAAAAAACATCAACATTTGATGAATAGTGAAACCACTAAGTGGTAGTTAAAAAACGCATTTTACATTTAAATGAAAATTTACCACTTTAAGGATTTGATTTTTAAAAATCCGATATTAATGGTTGTAATTAGGATGTAAAATTTGGTTCAATGGGATTAAAATATTTTTTTGGTGAATAGTTACTTTTATGTTTTATTAATTGTGATTTAAGGTAATTAGTGTAATTTAAGGTAAAGATAATGTTATAATAAAAATAAATGACCTTGACACATGCGCTACCCTTATTGGATGATTTTGTCCAATCACTAAAATCCATGGGTCAACTTGGGGACCCCATGGAGCCACATGGGTAATAAAATGACATTAATAACTTTTTATTTAAAGTTAAAAAAAATGTCACAATCATATATTATTTTACTAAAAAAAATTTAAACGGGGTTACACAGGTCACATTTATGACTATAAATATTCATTGGAATTATAAAAAGATTTCCTACATCATAGTAGTTTTTTTTATAATTTTTAGACACTAAATAAATTAATTTATTTATGACACCATGATGATGCAGTGATTACCTCATTATTGAGCGATTTAAATAAATTGAAAAGATAATGTAAAATATAAGACATACCCTTGTAAAAAACCTATTAGATGGGTGTATTTCGGACCCTTATCACCGTATCCTTGAAATAAATAAGTGTGGGACCTTTAATATCTGAAAATCATTTTATAATAAAGTAACTTTTCATGACTTTCCAAGAGTGCCCCTCCTCCCTCTTATAAAAGGCCTCCACCTACACCACCTTACCCACATCTCTCAAGCCATTGTCTCGGCCAATATCTACTCATTTTATCTCTTAACATTCCTCTCTTCATCCTAGAATCCTTCCCTTAGTCAGAAGGCTCTTCAAGAAACCCTTTTGGTTCAAACAAAGCAGAGTTAGAAGATTCAATGGTAATTTCTTCTCTTATGTTCATTTGTTTTATTTTTCTTCTCCAACCCCATAAAAAACATTTATTCCTTTCTTTTGTAACACAAAAATTATCTTCAATATACTAGGATGTTGTTATGAGAACTATTCGAGCTAGACATACACACACCTCCATCTAATGGTTAAAGAACATACTGTTTCTATGGATGGCATATTACTGCCTCACGAAATGATGATTGTTTAATATTCTCTTAACACCTTTCATGGTGGCCATTATTATGTCACCATATTTTATATATGATATATATGGTATTTATGTTTTCTATATGCTTCTGTATTATATATTTAAAACATACCTTTTTTCTTTCCATGTTGTGCAAATGCGATAATTGCATACGAGGAAGTGTGGACTACCGCCCCTCAAGTGATTTGACTCATTCATGTAATACATGGAATGTATAAAGAATAAAATTAATTAAAATATGTGACCTATATAACATATATATTATACTGGAGTTATAATTTATATATTTAACATTTATTTTTAATTCTATTAATATGACAATGAAATGAATGTAGCGTTCATGTGTTGGTATGGCCTACCGTCTCCATGAACGGTGAATTTCATTTATTTTTATCTCAAAATGTTATGGAATAGTATAAAATGAATATTTACTAGATATATATGATATTTAAATCATTAATAATATTCTATAAATGATTTACTTATAACTACATGGACAATCATTTTCAAATAAGTTCGTTTTGGACTCATGTACCAAACATCGAAAAAATCATCTCATATAAACTCACATTATTAACCAATTATTATAACAATATAATATTTGATATGAACTGAATAATAATACTTAAATGAGTTCCTTAATCAATTATAAATTGACCAAATTTTATTATTCAGGAATATATAGAAACGATCAAGACATGTCAGACTTGAGGTAAGGGATCTGGCCTCTCTCTTTATTTTCATGTAATCTATTTTATGTCATTTATTTTATGCTCCATTTTATTATATTGGAGGATTTTATTTAACATTCACCATACTGTAATTTTTATTTTCATATGATTATTGACCCCCTTTTACTCTCATAAATTTATTTTATGAATTTTTAAGTGGCACCGTTTGGCTGCCGAAATTTCGTAAGGGAATTTTTTATCTCACTTTTTGTTCCCGTGAGATTCATGCTACATTTTCCACTATTTCCTTTGATTGGTGTATGTACTTCCCATTATTCTACTCTTTGTGTAATATAATTTAATTTATGAGTATTTACATCAATTTTTTATTGTCCTTATTTCATGGGGTGTGCATTTCGAACGTTACCCAAATCGGTAAGGGAACCTTTCACCCTCCTATTTTTAAAAGACTTATTTTTGTTAGGTGTTTTAATTTACATATTATTATGTGGGGATATGTTCTTCTATATCCTTATTGATGTAAATCTTATTTCAAAGTTATGAGATACCATTTTCTCTCTCATCAACTAATTTTATGAACTTTTATATGATGCTGTTAGGCTTTCAAATTTTTGCAAAGGAACTTCTTAACTCAATTTCAATTCTTTGGGTTTAACTTGTACTCCATGAATATGTCATTATATGAATATGTATGAATGACTCTGATTGTTTAACACTTAATATCCACTTATAATGGGTGTATTTATATTTTTCACACATTATTATGTCATTGATTTATCCTTAATCAAATGATACTATCTTTATAAGGGATTTTGTCTGAATTTACATTCCATTGATACTTCATTGTTATTTTGTGCCAATTAACTTTGATATAGTGTATATACTGTCCTTTGGAATATTATATCATGAATACCTTTATTCTCATGATATTATAATTTTTTGATTAAATTTTATTCCTTTAAAATCTTTAACGTGGTGTGGGACACTTTGATTCAGAAATCTCTTTATTAAATTGTTTTTAAAATAGTATGATAAATCATTAATTTTGTAAATATCATGAAATGATATATTTTGATTTCAAATGAATTTATAATAGTGAAATATTTATATTTTCAATATTTTATGTGCTATTATTTTATAATGGTACTTGGACATTTGAAGGATGGTTACATGATAAACCATATGACGGGTGATGTTGTGAATACCAGGATGGGTTGTTACATTATAACCTCCAATGCATTGGGTATGGAAGTAGGCCATATGGATATTTCATTTAGTGATATGTGTGGAAGTCGACCATATGGTTTTTCCATTTATGTATGTTTATGTCCCAAGTTACCTTTATATGTTATGTGTCCTTTATATGGGTTTATGGTAATATTTTGGTTACATAGGATAAGTAGTGATCTCTTATTTAGTGAATATTATTTACTAATTCATAAAGGTGAAAAGTGTTACTTTGATAATGAATTCCTGGTTTACATGTTGTTTTTAAAAACTAACAGTTTTCCTTCTTTGTGTATCCCTTACTGAGATTTTTGTGCTCATCCCAAGTTTTTTTTAAAAATTTTTTCACAAAAAATAATGTGGAATAGAGTCAAGGATGGGATCAAAGAAAAGTCATGATATCTTAAACATGGAAGTAGACATGAATCTTTTCTTTCAATAGTTCATGTTTAGTAAAAAATTAAACTATGTAGAAGTGTCTACTTTGTAAACCTTTGAGATGTAATAGTTATGTCCTAATTTTCTAAAACTATAAACCTGAAAATATCCTCAATGTTAATTATTCATTTAATTAAATATTAAGTATTGTTTAAGGTTGGGGCCTTATAGATGGTATCATAGGTCGTTTTAGATAATTTTAGAGGTTAGGGTATTCTTTAATCATAAGTGTCATTACAATAATGGATAGGATTTTAGAAAGAGTCATAGTTTTAGATAAAGTGAATGAGTAATTATATCTTAGTGTTTATCTTCCTCATTAGTACATGATAATTTTGTTGATATACTCACACTGACATTTTTGGTTTTAGTAAATGGATGGATCTAGTAGGTGCCAAAGTGACCATGGGTTTGAAGGAAACTGTGGTGGTCCTCTGATAAAGAGACTGGATGAAATGTGGGATACAATGAGGAATCTTGTGGTTATTCTAAACAAACTATCAAGGATTCATGATAAACCACTTGAACCTTTCTGAGTTCTCTAATGCATCATGTATTAGAGAACCCACTTGATGTGGATGTTCAGGTAATGATTATAATTGTAACCATTAGGGTTTATATGATCATTACTTTTGAGGTAATTATGTGTTACTATAAAATGGAAAATGAAATGCATGAGGTTAAATTGAGGTTAAATTATGTTATGGTTATTTTAGAATATTTTATCTCTTTTGGGGGAATGTTTTAAGGATTATATAGTTTTGGAAAAACGACAACACGCAGACCGTGTGACAACCCGTCGCGTCAGACAAAGGTGTGGGAATCGAACCCACAACCAAAGTGTGACTGGTATTAATCGCCTACCACTGGACTGCGTGAAGTCCCTGGTTAGTATGAAAAATTATTTTTAGTTATATGATCTTATGAATCAGCAATATGTTGATTTTGGGTTATCTATGTAAATTATTTACCTATCATGGAGGATATGTGATTAGGTTAGTAAGTTTTAAGTATGAGACTTTAAGAGTAACTGATGTTATTTGGAGATAAATGGTAATTTTTACCTTGGAAGACTATGTGATTAAATCCTTCAAATATTTGGGTTTCAATCATAGTTTGGTTATCTTTTAAGAATTTTACAGACAAATTGTTTATCAAATGGTCTTCCTTGAACTTTGGATTTTGTTGGACAAATTTTTGAGATTAATAATAGATTTTCTTTTTTATAAAGGATTATCCTATTTGCGTATTATCTGATCTCATTCTAACAATTTTTGGTTTTGGTAAGGGTCTAAAGACATGGGAAATATATAGTTCTCTTTTGTGGATTAGGTGATTCTCTAGAAGTTGATTATAGCGCTCTTAATGTGAACAAGTCATCCTAAATTCTCATCTTTTGGTGAAAATATGAGTTTGTGTAAGAAATATATTAAGAGATGAATGTCTAAATGACAAGTAATTATGTTTTCTTATGATTTAGTTAAGCTCATATATAAATTCCTCAATGAAAAGTAACTTAAAATCAAAAATGTTGTCTGTTAACTTTTCCTACTAGGGGAATCAAATACCGTTTAACCCATCTCCAGTTTGTGATTTTCTGGAGGTTAACTTTCTCCTAAACATGTTTTCTATCACTATCCATCAAAACATAACCCTCTGTTTTCTCTTCCATGTTCATGTTTTCTTACATGGAATCCTAGTATTGGTTAACTCGGGTGACCTTTGTACTTCCCTTTCTTTCTTTTAAAGTGACAGTTTAATTGACTACTTTTTCGATATGGGGCTTTCAATAAGTTTCCAAGCCCAATTTTAAAATTGCGAGGACACAAATCCCAAAAGGGGTGAAGTATGTAACACCCTAGGAAAATAAAGAAAATGGAATTTTCATATTTATCCATATTTTTGAATAAAATGTTAATATTAATTTAAAGGGAACACTATGATCTATGGCTTACACAATGCGCAACAACGAGTTTCTTGGAAATCTTACGTTGCACTTTAATAATAAAATATTATTATTTTCAATGGTAGTTAACACCTAGCCATTGTAATAGTGGGAATGAATAGAACTAACTACAAAATGATTATATATGTTTGCCAATATTTTTACTTGTATCCAAAAAAAATTTAGATGCTTAAAATGTGAATGAATCCACTTTTAAGCGTAAATATTCTAATATTCTTTAAAAGGTCGATTAACCACCATTTTATAGAGAACCCTTCTTAAATAAACTTTATTGACAACTTTATATGTTATATTGGACCAAATAAAATCCTTCTTTAGAATCAGGACATCAAATTTTACTTAGTGTAAATTTTTATTATTTTTCCGAAAAAGATCATTTTTTGTGAAAATGATGTATTTTAATTCAAAACCTCCTTTTACTCTGATTTATTTATATGGATAGATTATCTATTTCATTTTCATTAAAGTTTATTTATAATATATTTTTACCATTTAATCCAATTGTGGTCGTTGGAATTAATTTCACTTTGAAATTGGACTTAAACTAGTGTCAATATTTTTAATAGATATTGTTTCTTAAAAACACGGTATTTGTTTTGACAGTGGGAATTAATTATTAAACAAATTAATTCAACTTATAAGTTTTTAATTTTGTAAAATAGAAATCATTTTTGAATTCGGAATATCAAAAATATATTAGGGTGAATTTTTGGTATTTTTCTAAAAAACTTCATTTTTTGATGAATAGTGAAACCACTAAGTGGTAGTTAAAAAACTGTTTTTTCATTTAAATGAAACTTTACCACTTTTGTGATTTTATTTTCAAAAATACAACATACATGGTAATCATTATGATGTAAAATTTGGTACAATGGGATTAAAATAATTTTTTGGTGAATAGTATCTTTTAAGTTTTATTAATCACGATTAAAGGTAATTAGTGTAATTTAAGGTAAAGATAATGTTATAATAATATGAAATGACCTTGAAACATGTCATATCCTTATGGTATGAGTCATTGAAGACCATGAAAATCCATGGGTCAACTTGGGGACCCCATGGAGTCACTTTGGTATAAAAATGACATTAATAACTTTTTATTTGAAGTTAAAATAAAAATGTCACAAACATCTATAGTGTTACTAAAATAATTTTTACATGGAGTTATACAGGTCATATTTTTGACTATAAATATTCATTGGAAATATAAAAATATTTCTTACATCATAGTATTTTTTTTATATTTTTTAGAAATTATATAAATTAATTTATTTATGACACCATGATGATGCAGCGATTACCTTATTAATGAATGATTTAATTAAAATGAAAATATAATGAAAAATATAAGACATAAACTTAGAAAAAACCTATTATATGGGTGTATTTCGAACCCTTATCACCTTATCCTCGAAATATATAATTTTGGGACCTTTAATATCTGAAAACCATTTTATAATAATGTAACTTTTCAAGACTTCAGAAGAGTGCCCCTCCTCGCTCTTATAAAAGGCCCCACCTCCACCACCTTACCCACACCACTCAAGCCATTAGATTGTCCAAGATCCGCTAATTTTATATTTACACATCCCTATCTTTATCCTAGAAGCCTTCCCTTAGTCATAAATCTCTTCAAGAAACCCTTTTGGTTCAAAACAAGGGGAGTTACCTAATTTAAAGGTAATGTCTTCTCTTATGTTCATTTGTTTTATTTTGCTTCTCCAACCCCATACACTCTTTTGATTACATAATTTTTTAACAACACATGTATATTCAATATAATAGGATTTTTTTATGAGAAATATTCTAGCTACACTAACACACACCTCCGTCTAATGGTTAAAGAACATATTGTTTCTGTGGATGGCGAATTACAGCATCACGAAACAATGATTGTTCAGTCTTCTTATAACACCTTTCATGGTGCCCATTATGATGTCATTATATTTTATATATTATGTATATGGTATTTATTTTTTCTATATTCTTCTGTATTTTATATTTAAAACATACCTTTATGCTTTTCATGTTGTGGAAATGCAATAATTTTATACGAGGAAGTGTGGACTACGGCCCCCTCAAGTGATGTGACTCGTTCATGCAATACATGGAATGTATAAAGAATGAAATTAATTAACATACGTGACCTATATGAGATATATATATTATAATGTAATTATAATATATATATCTCTCTAATTTATTTTTAATTCCATTAATATGACAAAGAAATGAAAGTAGCGTTCATGCGTGCGTACGGCCTACCGTCTCCATGAACGGTGCATTTCATTTCTTATTATCTCCAAATGTTATGGAATAGTATAAAATGAATATTTAATGAATATATATGATATTTAAATCATTAATACTATTCTGGAAATTATTTACTTATAACAACATGGACAATCATTTTCAAAGAAGTTCATTTTTGACTCATGTACCGAACATTGACAAAAACATCAGATATGATCTCACATTATTATTCAATTCTTATAACATTATAATATTTGATATTAATTTAATAATAATATTTAAATGAGGTCCTTAAGAAATTATAAATTGAGTAATGCTTATTATTTAGGAATATAAAGAAACGAACAAGACAAGTCGGACTTGAGGTAAGGGATTAGACCTCTCTCTTTATTTTCAAGTAACCTATTTTATGTCTTTTCTTTTATGATTCATTTATTATATTGGAGGATGTTATTTAATATTCACCCTACTGTAATTTTTATTTTCATATGATGAGAGACCCCCTTTTACTCTCATCAATTCATTTTAAGAATTTTTAAGTGGCACCGTTAGGCTGCCGAAATTTCGTAAGGGATTTTTTTATCTCACATTATGTTCCTGTGAGATTCATGCTACATTTGCAACTATTTCCATTGAGTGGTGTATGTAATTCCCATTATTCTACTCTTTGTGTAATATAAGTTCATTTATTAGTATTTATATCAATTTTGTATAGTCCTTCTTTTATGGGGTGTACGTTTCGAAAGTTACCCAAATCGGTAAGAGAACCTTACACCCTCCTATTTTTAAAAGACTTCTTTTTTGTTAGGTATTTCAACTTACATCTTATTATGTGGGGATATGTTCTTATATATCCTTATTGATGTATATTTTATTTCCAAGTGATGAGATACCATTTTCTTTCTCATCATCTAATTTTAAGAACTTTAATGTAACGTCGTTAGGCTGTCGAATTTTTGCAAAAGAACTTTTTAACTCAATTTCAATTCATTGGGTTAAACTTGTACTCCATGAATATGTCATTATATGAATATGTGTGAATGAATCTTATTTTTTTACACATAATATCCACTTATATTTGGATTATATATATTTTTCACAAATAATAATGTAATTGATTTATCCTTAATCAAAGGATACTATCTTTATAAGGGATTTTGTCTCAATTTACATTCCATTGAGACTTCGTTGTTGTTTTTCACCAATTCACATTCATATTGTGTATATACTGTCCTTTGGAATATTATATCATAAATACCTTTATTCTCATGATATTATGATTTTTTTATTAAATGTTATTCCTTTAAAAGCTTCAATGTGGTGTGGGACACTTTGATTCCAAAATCTCTTTCTAAAATGGTTTTCAAAAATAGTTTGATAAATAATTGATTTTGTGAATATCATGAAATTATATATTGTGATTTCAAATGAAATGTTAACAGTGAAATATTTATATTTTCGATATTTTATGTGCTATGATTTTATAATCGTACTTGGACATTTGACGGGTGGTTATGAGATAAACCATATGACAGGTGGTGATGTGAATACCAGGATGGGTGGTTATGTTATAACCTCCAATTCATTTGGTATGGAAGTCAGCCGTATGGCTATTAAATTTAGTGATATGTGTGGAATTCGACCAAATGGGTATTCCATTTAAGTATGTTTATGTTCCAAGTTACCTTTATATGTTATGTTTTCTTTATATGGGTTTATGGTAATCTTTTTGTTACAATTGATAAGTAGTGATCTTTTAGTTAGTGAAGATTATTTACTACTTCATAAAGGTGAAAAGTATTACTTTGATAATGTATTCATGGTTTACTAGCTGTTTTAAAAAACTAACAGTTTTCCTTCTTTGTGTATCCCTTACTGAGATTTTTATGCTCATCCCAAGTTTTTTTTTGAATTGTTTTTCACAGGACATAATGTTGAATAGGGTCAAGGATGGGATCAAGGAAAAGTCATGCTATCTTATACACAGAACTAGACATGAATCTTTTTTTTCAAGAGATCATGTTTTGTAAAAAAAGGAAACTATGTAGAAGTGTCTACTTTGTAAACCTTTGAGATGTAACAGTTATGTACTAATTCTCTAAAAATATAAACCTGGAAAGAACCTCAATGTTAATTATTCATTTAATTCAATATTAAGTAATGTTTAAGGTCGGGGCCCTATAAAGGTATTCGTGAGGTTTTCAAATTATAAGGTGTCCAAGAATGGTTGCAAGATAATGTATGTAATGACTCAAGATACCTTTATGATTATATTTATGTTCTCATGTTTTGTGTATACCTTGTGTAATTCTCCTATTACACAAATTATGTATATATGGGTGACAATAATTTCTTTTGAAAATGCTTTCATATGTTACGAGTATTCATGGAATAATGCGATCTTTCCTTTTTTCCATACCTTACTGAGATATTGTGCTCATCCCATGTTTTTAAATGATTTTTCACAGGTTAACAGATGTGTAATACCACAAAGGAAGCCATGTTAAATGTTGTAGAATTGTCAAGGAGTTTTGTTTTATGTTTTAATGTTTTATATTTTGAAAAAAAGTAAACTGTTTTAATGGTATCCACTCTGTAATAATGTGTAATGTCGGGAATGTATTGTCCTGATTCTATAAAGCCCTAAACATTAAAATATTGTAAAGACCCGTAAAATTCAAGGAAATTTTTTCAAAATTTTCTTTGGGATTTTACAAGAATGCAGTTTTTGACGGCGCCTGATTCTGAGGCCCGGTGTGCCCGGAATTTCTATCCGAAGTTTAGCTTGGCTACGTTCAGTGAACGAACGAGCGGGAATTTCTAACTTTTGAACCGGTGCCCAGAATCGAATTCTGAGGGCACCGATGGAACCGCAACGCCGGTAATTGCTTAGGAACTCCTGTTTTGGAGTTGCGTTTACATGAGGGGAGTTATTAATTTTTGTGGTAGTTGAAAATAAAAAATAACAATTTTTATTTTTCCCACTTGGTAGTTTTATCCTAAGTATGGATGTTGGGGGTGGGACCCACTTGTTATAACCAACCATGAGAGGATAAAGTAGGGTGGGACCCACACGAGCCCAACCCCTCACTTTCCTAACCCCTCTAAACCCCCCCATTTATGTTTTTCTAACTTATGTCCTCATTAATTTTATAACATCTTATGTTATAAATTAAGTGAGTTAAATGTGGGTTTTGAATTTTCAAACTCTTGATATTCAAAAACCTATGTTGGGTTAATAAAATAAGTGGGAGGCTTATTTTATTTTGTTGTTAGAGTTTTTTCGTTGAGAGCTTTTAGGAAGAACACCTTCTTCTTCGACGAAGAACGTGAAGAACACCTCGGACTCCGACGAAGAACATCGTCCTTAGCGAAGAACATCTCCGCCGAAGAACGCGAAGAACTTCTTCCATGACTTTCTTCTTCCGCGATGGTTTTCCGTGACGAAATCTCTGTTAACGTCTTCGAATCCTCGCTTCGCGACCTCAACGTTCTATTTCCGCGACGCCCGACCTCCACGACGCTCGTCTTCCGCGGCTCGTTGACGTGCACCGTTCTTGAAACCAAGGTAGGGGTTCGACTATTTTATGTTGGTGATTCTATCCTTCGAATATGAAAGATAAATCTGACGGTCGTGTTCCAATTTTTATTTAAATTAAAAAAAATTGAAGGTTAAACATTTTATGGTTTTGCCAACTGCGATCGATATAACGGGAAGGGATCGGTCCACACAAACACGGCCTATACGCCTCCCCCCTTTTCTATTATTCGGTTTTTATTAGCAAAGACGGTAATGCATCGTTGCACCGCGCTTGAGCGAAAGGAGACGTGAACGATGCGGGCCACAATGAAGAAACGCGACGCCGTCGCGCCGCGTCGAGGGTACGAACGAGGACAGTGTCGGATTCGGGCCGCGCTGAAATGATGCGGCATCGTCACGCTGCGCTGGACGAATTTTCACCCATCCTGGAAGTAGCGGCTGGAAAAAACACCCACCGGAGAGTTCGAAGAAGGCGGCCGGAACTCTGGTCGCCGGCGCCGGAAGGCGCGGGACCGCAGGGTCCCACGGCGAGAAACCGGCCGACCCTGTGCTGGCCGACCGTTACAGGGGAAAAGCCGGGGGGTTACACCCTCCGGGTTGCACATGGTGCGGCCCCTTAATGGGGGCCGCCGTTTGAATTAATGGAGGGGCGAAGCCCCTCCCTTGGGCACGCTCGCGTAGCGCGCCGTCGCGCCGCTGCACCGCCAGCCGCGCTGTCGCGCCTCCGCGCCACCGGCCGGTCCAGGCTTCTGGGCCGGGCTAGTTCGTCGGGCCGGGTCGCCACCCGGGCCGGGTCAACCCGGTTTAGCCAACCCAGGGGTACTGGGTCGGGTCGGGCCGGGCCCAGACCCCCTATTTTTCGGACTGAGTTGGTTTAAATGCCCATATCTTGGGCTACGGACCTTCGATCGACGCACCGTCCGTTGCGTAGCAATCCTTGGAAAGATATGGTCGTTTCTGTATATCGCACTCAAGGTCTAGGAATACTTTGGGTTCGGCCGGGTTGGTTCGGATACGAAACCAATCTGGCCCTCGGAGGAGAAACGCTCGTAACTTGTGCTCAGGACGTCCGATTGACGTGCCATCGACTTTTTTGGATTCCTCTTAGTGAGACGGATCATTTGGATTACTCCTCTTGAGGTTTGGATGCTGTCGGAGTGTGGTCTGGTTGGTTCGCTCATGAAACCAACAGGGCCCCTGGAACGAAAAAGCCAATAACTCACAGACCGGGCGTCCGATTGACGCGCCGTCTATCTCGTTGCTTTCCTCTTGATGAGACGGAACTTTTGGCATACTTCTCCCGAGTTTTGGTTACTGTTGGATAATGGCGGGGTTGGATTGTACATGAAATCCATCTGGGCCCCTGGAACGGAAAAGCTGATATCCTTCTGACCAGACGTCCGTTTGAAAAACTGTCAGCGGCGTAGGTGATCACATTAAGAAACGGTCCCTATGAGTATACCCTATGAGATTTTGGGGTACAGTTGTGATATGGCCGGGTTGGTTCTCTCACGAAACCAACTGGGCCCCGAGGACTAAAATTCTAGTAACTCACAGACCGGGCATCCGATTGACGCACCGACTGTTGCGTTGAGACCCCTATGACAAGGAGGACCTTTGAGATACTTCTTCATGGGACTTTGTGATACTTGGAGTATCAACCTATAGATCGTGGAGCGGACCCTCCCAGAGATGAGCGTACGGAGTACGGAGACCGTGTAGCCGTCTGAGACCTGACGACTGCTTGACCGACTCGACTTGGAGTGAGTCGACTAGCCCAGTGGACGGAGCGCCCAGTATTTGGCGACAGAACCACAGTGGACGGAGCGCACGGTAGTTGGCCGCAGACCCGCGGTACTCGACAGGAGGAGTACCTCTGTAGGCTATTAGGGGGAGTGCCCAGTATTCGGTGACAGACCCTCAGCGGATGGAGCGCCCGGTAGTTGGACGCAGACTCGCGGTACTCAACAGGAGGAGTACCTCAGCAGTCTTAGGTTAGTGAGCAGTACCTCAGAGTCATGACAGGACCACTGTACACTTCAAGGATGTAGCTCTTTAGCAATTACGATTTCGATAATGAAAATCCTGGTTTGAGCTAAGACTTTGACCTTTGTGTTTACCTCATGATTGAGATGGGTCACTTGATAACTTAGGTATATGTATAGGTATATACCTAGGTAGTGGTTATCCATTAATTTCAGGATCCTTGTGTTTCCTCATGATTGATATGGGTTACTTGATAACATAAGTATATGTATGGGAATATACATAAGTAGAGGTTATTTGATGAGATCTTCTTTATGGTTATCCTTGTTGGTTTTAGTGAAACCTTGAGGGTCTCGGGGTCCCTACTGAGTATCGTTATACTCACCCTTACACGGTCTATGCCCGCACCTCGTTGTGTTGGTTGCAGACGACGGGCAGTGCTGACAGAGGCCGAGTGTTCGAGGTCTGGACGGTACCCGGAGGTGGAATACACGACGAGTCAGTACCTTGAGGTGGACTAGACGACTAGTCAGTATCTGGAGGAGGACTTCACGGCGAGACGACACATGGAGGAGGTTGACAGGCGAGAGCGTTGAGGAGGCTATTTGTACCTACCCATCAGGTAGGATCCGTGGGGGACGATCCAGGAGCTGCTCTATCTGTACCTACCCTTCAGGTAGGATCCGAGGAGGACGACCCATGAGATGCTTCCTTCTTCCAGCTGTTTTCCTTTTTCTTTTGTACTTTCGTTCAGTTGTTGTTGCACTTTCAGTTGGGTTTGTATTCTGGCCCATTTACTTTTCAGCATGTTCTTTTGTACTTAGTGTTTTGCTTCTGCTTGTACTCTGTGGTGTTTTTTTACTTTTATAAAGGCAATTTCTTCCCAATTATCGGAATTTACGCCTTTGGTGCTAGTCGCCAGCCCCTGTCCTATGGAAGGCTGTCCTGGGGTAGTTATGACACGAGCCCCGAGGATGGGACGTGATAAAGATATTCAATGAAAAAGGAAGTGTTTTTCTGAATAAATTAAATATTATGTATGTAATAACTCCATGTTCTTATAGTTGGTATCATATGATGGTATAGATAACTTTAGGGGTTATGGTGTTGTTGATAGAATAACATAAATGATTTTTCCTCTATGTTTATGAAATTTTTTAGCATTTGAATATTACCTCGTTGCTTCATCTAAGACATGTTTGTTCATAATGGTTGTTCGCAAACAGAACAGGGATGCTGAAGAGGAGAGCCACCGACAGAATGACATCCTTCTGGAACTACAGCCCGGAATTGTAGGGATAGGAACCGAGTAGTTTTTGATAGTGATGGATCATCTAACGCCAGAAATAAATGATGGTTTCATCCATGCAAGATAACCAATAAAGGTACCACAATGTAACATGACAGTAGTGGAACATTTTATGAGACAATATCCTCATGCATTCAATGGATCTTCTGACCCCATATCAGCTGAAGGATGGATCAAAGCCCTTGAAAAGATATTAAATGTTATGGGATGTTTAGACAATCAAAATGTAAGACGTTCCATTAATCATTTTGAAGGGGAAGCTGATAAGTGGTGGTCAATGGTCAGAAATATCAGGGGTAGATAATATTTTTATGCCATATAGTGGGATAAATTTAAAAGTATTTAATTTGGAAAATTTTTTATTAATGTGATGCGACTTAGAATAGAGAATCAATTCCATGAATTGAAACATAAGGAGGAAGATTCAGTGGTTATGTATGAATCATACTTCACCTGACTGGCGAGTTATGCTCCAAATCTTATTTTGGATCTTGATAGCAAAATCAACTGCTTTTACTCAGGATTGAAGCGAAGGTATTGATGGGAGATGGCCTCCAGTGAATTAAAAAGGTATGATAAACGTTTCTGATGTGCTGAGAGGGTAGATATGGAGTTTTCTGATTATAATGTCAATTTTGGAAACAAATAGAAGAAGAGGTCCAGTTGGAAAGCAATGGGTAAGAATCAACCAATGAAACTTGATGGTAAGAAAATCCAATTTCAAGTTTGTGAAAAGTTTGGCAAGAAGGTCACTGGGGAATGTCTTAGCATAACTGGGAACTGTATTAAATGTGGTAAAATTGGACATATGGCCTGAGATTGTAATTTAAATGATCCAAATACTAATCTTGATAAGAATACAATAAAGTGTTTTAAATGTGGTGGAATGGGTCATTATGCAAATTCCTTCCCAAAGAGAGATCTGAATGATGCAAAGAAGGTAGACTACAAGAAGAAATGTGTAGTGAGATCCTTTGCGACTAAGTCATTAGTTATCGGGCCATCCAATGAAGTTCTATCAGGTACTTTGTTTGTTCACTCAGATTTGGCTAAATTTTTGTTTGATACGGGGTCTAGACATTCCTTCATCTCTGATAAATTTTCTGGTAATTTGGAAATATCACCTCAACAAATGAGACTTGAACTTGTTGTTAAAACACCAAGGTAAATGTTATAGAAAAGAGGAATTATAAGAATATTTCTATTGTGGTCTCTAGAAATACATTACTTGAAAACTTTTTTGTTTTACCCTTAGAATAGTTTGATGTTATTTTGGGAATGGACCGACTTTCTGATTATCATGCTAAGATTGAGTGTAGAGCTAAAGAAGTTGTTTTTCAGAATGATTTTCATTGTGTATACATGAATGAACCCATACAATTGATAACATATCAGGAAGATGAGAAAATATTGGAAGATGGAAATGAATTTTATATTACTCACATGGTTGAAAACAAGGGAACTATTCAAATTAATGATGTTTTAGTGGTAAATAAATACCTTGATTTTATCCGGATGAGTTACCTGGTGACATACCTGATCGAGAAGTCTAATTCACAATTGACTTAGTTTTTGATGCTAAGACAATTTCAAAACCCCCCATATCATATAGATCCAATAGAACTTCTTGAATTGATATATCAATTTCCGGATTTTCTTGAAAAACTCTTCATTCATCCTAGCACTTCACCATGGAGAGATGTTGTTTTGTTTGTTAAAAAGAAAGATGGTTCCATGAGACTTTTCATTGATTATAGATCTTTGAATAAAATCACTATTAAAAACAAGTATCCCTTACCTCATAATGATGACTTGTTTGATCAGCTCCAGGGAGCTCAGTACTTTTCCAAGATTGACTTGAGATCGGGATACCATAATCTAAAGGTGATGGTCGATGACATCCCCAAAACAGCCTTTCATACTAGATATGGGAATTATGAATTTGTTGTTATGTCGTTTGGATTAACTAATGCACCTTCTGTATTCATGAATCTTATGGATAGATTATTTCATGAGTTCTTGGATAATTTTGTGGTTGTATTTATTAATGACATTCTGGTTTTTTCTAAAAATAAAGAGGAGCATAAAAAATAGCTAAGGGTTGTTTTGAAAAGATTAAAATAAAATGAATTTTATGTAAAATTTAGAAAGTGTGATTTTTGGTTACAAAAAATTTCTTTTCTTGGGAACATTGTAAATAAGAAAAGAATAGAAGTTGATCCTACTAAAACCAAAGTAGTTGATGAATGGAAAAGACCCACAAATGTTACAGAGATTCATAGTTTTCTAGGGTTAGCAGGTTATTACCTACGGGTTTTTATGTACTTTTCACGGTTATCTATCCTGATAACGAAGTAAAAATAGAATGGGGTTAAATTTGTTTGGAAAGAAGATTGTGATGTTTTTTTCAGGAACTGAAGAAGAGACTGGTGAATTCTCTAGTTTTGGCCTTACCATATCTAAATGGTTAGTTTTTTATCTACAGTAAAGCTTATTTGAAAGGGACATGGTTGTGTTTTGATGCAGAATGATATGGTAATTTCTTATGCTTCGAGAAAAAATAAACCTCATGGGATAAATTATCCCACACATGATTTGGAATTGGCAGCTGCAGTTTTTTCTTTGAAAATTTGGAGTCATCATCTATACAGAACAAAATCACAAATATATACTAACCAAAAAAGTCTAAAGTATATATTCACTCAGAAGGAATTAATCATGAGGCAGATAAGATGGTTAAAACTCATAAAGTATTATAACTGCACAATCAATTACCATCCCGGAAAAGAAAACAACGTAGCGGATGCCTTAAGTTGAAAAAATGATGCATCGTTAACAATGTTACATTTGTAACATGATCCCTTGTTTAATGATTTGATGGATTTTTCATTAGAAGTTGTTTGTTCAGGGAATACCTTTATTTTATTTTCATGTTTTAGTGTAGTCTTCGTTGTCAGAGAGAATTAAGGAAGCGCATAAGGAATACCGTGAGCTACAGAAAAAGGTAGATTTGGTTAAAATGGGTAAGTTTCCAGAATTTAACCTTGATAAACATTGTGTTTCAATATTTGGAAAAGGTTGTGTGTTCATAGTAATTCTCAGTTAAAGAAAGATTTGATGTGAAAAGATCATAGTTCTCCACTTTTTGTTCATCCTGGTGTACAAAGATGTACAGAGACCTTCGGGAATATTATTGGTGGGATGGAATGAAAATATATATTGCTTATTTTACCATGAAATGTTTGATGTCTCAATAGGTTAAAGCAGAGCATTAGTTACCTAAGGGGATGCTTTAGCCTTTTCCAGTGCCAGAACGGAAATGGGAGAATATATCCATGGACTTTGTGGTGGGACTCCCAAAGACTTCTCGAGGTAACAATGCGATTTGAGTTATTGTTGATCGGAAAACAAAGTCTGAACATTTTCTTTATATTAGAGATACAATGACTTTAGATCATCTTTCTTGATTGTACCTCAAGGATATTTTTAGGTTACATTGATTTCCTCTTTCCGTTGTATCTGACTCAGATCCCAGGTTCACTTCTATCTTCTGGAAGGGACTTTAGAAGTCATTGGGAAAAGATTTAAATTTCAGTACAACTTTTTATCCTCAATTAGATGTAATGTTAGAACAACCGATTTAAACTTTAGAGGATATTCTTCGAGCTTGTTCAATGAACTATCAGGAAGGTGGGATCATCATATTTATTTAGTTGAGTTTTCTTATAATGTCAATTTTTATTCCAGTATTCAGATGGAAACTTTTGATTCCTTCTATAGGAAGCAGTGTCGGACTCCAGCGTTTTGGGATGAAGTCGGTGAAAGAATGTTGATGGGGTCAGAATTGGTAGAAGAAGTGTCTAAGAAAGTGAGAATGATCCATTAGCACATGAGGACTACTCAGAGAATGCAGAAAAGTTATGTAGATAACAGAAAGAAACACATCCCATTCGAGGTAGGTGACCGTGTTTTCCTTAAAATCTCTCCTTGAAAAAAATGTGATGTGTTTTGGTAGGAAAGGAATACTAAGTCTATGGTTCATAAGCCCTTTTTAAATCTTAGAGAAAGTAGGAACATTTGCATACGGTGTAGCTTTTCCTCTGATCTTGTCTCAGGTACACAATTTTTTTCATGTTTCAATGTTGTGGAAGTATGTGCCAGCTTCATCACATGTCTTGAGCATAGAAGAAGTTCAGCTAGAAGAGAACCTTTCTGATGAAGGGAAACCAGTTCAGATTCTCGATCGAAGGGAACAGGTAATGCAGAATAAGGTAATCCCCCAGGTAAAGGTTTTGTGGAGAAACCACATGGTTGAAGAAGTGACATGGGAGTCTGAAAATGCTATGAGGTAAAAATACCCTCAGTTTTTTAATAAGTAAACAAAATTGTGAGGACACAATGTCAAGAAGGTGGGGATAATGTAACAACCAAAGTTTTTCTAAAAATAATTAGAAATTCTTGGAACTTTTTCTTATGTAGATATTTTTTAATTAACCTTTAAATCAAAACTTTTCTACTTCTATGTTCTGAATTTCAAGAAACTACCATATACAATTATGTTCAGTATGTTATTTGGAGTCAACTAGAACCAACTTGTTTTTTTGGTGAATAGTAAAATACCCTTATGAATAGTATTATGAATAGTAATATGACCCTAATAAATAATTAATTTTATTAATATTTTATTTCATTAAGGCTTTAAGATAATAGAATCTAGGTTAATTTTTCTTTGTGATATAGAAGAAGTTACAGAATTAGAATTGTTAATTTTCGAATTAAGTGTGATTTTATTTAAAAATTAAATTAATAATATTAAGAAAATTATTTTCAGAAAACTGGAATTCATTTTTGAAATCTAAACATCGGTAAATGGTTTGGGTGAATTTTTGGAAATTTTCTTGAAATAGATGATTTTCGGTGAATATAAACAAATACAGTTTTTAGTTTCGGTGTGTTAATGACATCATTACTGATTTAATAATGATGTCATAAATATGGTCAACTTATGTATAGTTAAATAAGATTTGAGGTGTCCCATATTTAATATACCATGGCAAAATACCATGGGAATGCCCATGGTTTTGCAAATACAACTCATTCAGTGTCCCTTGAAAATTATTAAAATAATCCCTCACATTTCCTATAAAAAACTACTCTTACCTTAATTTAATTCATTCTGAATTCTCCCTCAACTATGATCTGGAATCTTTACCTTCATAGTAGTCCTCCCAAGGTTTCTACAAGCCCCCAAAGTCCCAACCTTCAAGTTAGAAGAGTTACTCTATAAGGTAAGAAATTTCTCAATTTCATTCTGTTTCCATTCATGTTCTCTTTTATGTGGTATATCATTAAATATTCCACATAATGTTATTATTTCATTATTATTATTTATCTATTACGTATTATGAATCATTTCTAGTTGGGATTCCCTTGTCCCTTCTCTTCTAAATGTTTTCTGAAACCCTGTTGCATAGCGGTTGGGCTGTCGAATTTTTGTAAGAAACTTTCCACTTATTCATTTATTTTGAGTTCCTTCCTTATTCATTGTTCATATATCCTTACCCAAGAGGCATGAAATCTCCATAAATCATGTATATTTTTTTATTTTTCATGTTAATGGAAAATTACTCATCATTATTCTTCTCCTCTCCCACTTTTTTATCGAATAAAAACATTGTTCGTTACATGTCGAATTAACGACATCATGGACGATGTGATTTCAATTTCCATCAATTATTTCAAGTCTGGTCAGTAAACTATTTATATGGTTTAAACAGGTTATAATATATGTTTTATGACTCACCCATTTTTCTGTAATTCTTTTGTACTCGTGGTTCTAATTTATAAGACAAAATGAGGTTGTTATTATCAAATAACCACTAAAATGATCTAAACGAACATCATTAATGTTTTAACATATTAATCATCCTCATATTAAACATCAAAATGATAAATGGAATAAATTATGGTACTGGAAATATGTAAATACCTTTCCATTACAATTTTGGAGTTTCACATCCAATCGAATAGAATGTCCACCATGAACAAATCATAGAAATCATGTAAAGAATTCACCTGAAAACAGTGCAAGGAGAAAAATACTAACAATTAATGGTTGAAATGATGTTATGAAATGATAATATAAGATTTTATAACCATGAAAATGTTTCTATAAAATATTAATAACACTATTTTAACCATTATACAAGAGTTTTAAACAAGTTGTATGTAAGAAAAACCCGAGGTAAGGGAATTATTATCCCGATTTCTATTCATTGGGTTAACCTTATACTTCATTATTTATGTGATATTTAAATTTTTTTTATGGGTTCTATTTATATTAAATTTAATTATGTGTATTTACAGTATATATACATACTCCATCCACTCTATTAATTATCTCTTCATATGTATGATATTTATAATGATATTTTATTTAAAAATAATCTGTTTAAATTAGGTTTTACAAAATTCCGAATCAATGTTTTTATGGAATTATTCATGTTTAATTATTAAGTTTTAGTTATTGGGAATTATTTATGAAGAAGGGTGGTACCTATATCTCCCTCCAATTCATTGGGTATTAGTAAGTTGGAGATCGTCCGTATGGTTACTTCAAGTGTAACTCTGATGGTTAGACAAAGTAAGGTACCCGTGAGGGTTACAAATTATAAGGTAGACAATAATGGTTTCATGATTATGTAATAAATTCCCCCAGATACCTTTATGATTATATATATGTTCTCATGTTTTTTGTAGATCTTTTGTAAATATCATGTCACAGAAAGTAAGTATATATGGGTTACAAGAATGTCTTTTGAAAATGCTTTCATATGTTACGAGTATCCCTGGAATAATGTGATCTTTCCTTCTTTCCCATCCATTACTAAGATTTTGTTCCCATACCATGTTTTTAAATGATAATTCATAGGTTAGCGGATGTTTAATACAAGGAAGGAATCCATGTTAAATGTTTTAGAATTGTCAAGGAGTCTTGTTTTATGTTTTAATGTTTTATATTTTGAAAAAATGGAAGCGGTTTGTATGGTATCCACTCTGTAATAATGTGTAATGTCATGAATGTATTGTACTAATTATCTAAATCTCTAATAATGAAATGATATTCAATATAAAAGTATGTATTTTCTTGACTGAATTCAATATTATGTATTCAATAAGGCCACGTTCTTATATTGTACACTGGTTAGCTACTCCCGGGCACAACTTATTACCAACTACCTATTTCTTCATATCCATGTCAACATGATCCAAACAGCAAGTCAAGAAGAAATGAATAAATGTGATACCACTTGGTAACATCCTGGTTCTTAGTTCCGCATTGAGGTGCCCCATACAGGTTGGTCACATGGCCTCAAACACATTTCCCCGAACCCTAGAGGCTGCCGACTAGCAGTGAAGGCCCTGGATATGATGAGGGGAAACATTTCACTCATTGGAAGAGTAACACAGTTGATATAAATATATAATAGTAGAAGAATCATTAATAATACCATGAAACTATAAACAGTGGAAGACTATAAGTAGGTAAACATCTTGAGCACATTTATAAATGATGCATGTCACATATGTGTAGGAAAGCATCCGTATGAGTCACAATGTTGGAATATAGTACTAAACCAAGTAGAAAGAAAAACATGTAAATAAATCTAGCAGAATCACAAGCCTTATCTTGTTCACGTGCTCTCCATCTCCCATAAATCATGTACCTAAATTAGAGGGGGGATTTCTCATATCTATACTTGCAATAATATAATCTGTTTGGGCCCAAAAGCATGACCCAAATATGGTGGGAGATGAATCCCAGTAGGCAACCACCCAAATATCTATGTTTAACTATCAGTAAATATATATAGCAGGAAATATGAAAAATTATTTAATAAAACAGATAGTACTCAAAATTATTCAATCATACATTTTCAACTACATTCATTTTGATACATTAACATTCATTTATTAAACAACCAACATTCACAAGTAACCCGATGGGATGTACTCCAAGACTAACCCCTCTAGTTAAACTAGTCATTCAAAAGAAACCTTCTGGGAAGTACTCACAGACTAACCCCTCTGGTTCAGCACAAAAAAAGACTCTCTGAAGAAGAACTCACCATAAATTCCCCCTATGGTCTTATATCAGTAAACTAATGACTCTCTAAGAATGCACTCAATATCAAATTTTCATTGTGGTATTGAAAAATGGAACCAAAAAAACTATGAGGGAGAACACAAGTCCATCCCCTCTATGGTCTTTCAATGTACAGAGTAAATAGAAACTCTAGGTAATGCATCAACATCCACCCCCCTATGGCCTAACAACACCTTGTTCGCATAGCCCTGTGTTAGTCAATTATGCACAAATGATATTCAGTAGACAATGTAAATCACAATGTAATACTTGGATAAATAGACACAATGAATTTCACAACATAACAGATAATATCACTCTATCCTAACAACACTAGGCATGGAAAACAAAGTATCCTAGCATGTTGTTTTGGACCCAACAGCCAAAAAATCCAACATGGTAAAACAAATCAATAACATGGATAATAAACCCTATTCACAGTCAAACATCCCTACACAAGAAAACCAATCATATAAAACATTAATATAGTTAAATTACATAAACACACAATACCCAAAACTAGAGTTTTTGGATATTTTGCATATATAATTTAAAGAGAAACTATGAAATGGTATAAACCACCTACCTCGATGTTTTATAAAGAGCACTCTCAAAATTCGGCCCTTGAATCGGCATGGAACGTTGTTGATCAAAAAAACATCAACAAATTTAATCCTTGAAAATATCAAACAATATGATAAATCAATATAAAAGGATCTAGAAAAAGGAAGAACTCGCCGGTATGATTCCAACACAACAGAAAGAGTTTGATTTGGAGAATGGACGATAAGTCAGGGGATCTGAGAAGAATCGTTGGCTTCAGTTGCTCCTGTATGAGATGATACCCAAAGAAGAGCATTCAGTGAATGATATGTGACCCGGTCTGATATAACAATTAAAAATAAAAATACACTGCATGATCTGTAAGGATACACGACATGTATAGTCCTTAATAAAATCCCGTATTAATCAACCCTGCCACATCATCACACGGTTGTGTATACGGCTGTGACATGACCAAACATGGCCTGGACTCGGTGCCATTGTACATGGTGTGTATAAGGAAGCACATAGCGTGTAATACTAAAATTTTCCTTCTTCATGTTTCCTTAAAAACAATTTCCATACCTAAAAGAAGATATGGGTTCTTTCACTTTTTTTGGAGAGAAAGTTGGTATAATTTTTTCATTTAAATAAATACAATTTTTCTACTCACCTCACTTATAAGAGGCCACCCTACTTCTATCTTCTTAACACCATAAATGAATTTTTGAAAATCCAATACCTATCTAATTTCTTTCTTTAATTCTATTCCACATTATAGATCTCTTATTTTGATAATAAATTTATTTAAATAATCTTTTTGGTTCATACCTAATGTGGTTGTCTGAAGATGTAGTATTTTTATTAACTAATCATCTTTATATTATTTATTATTCAACCAATTTAAAATATTATTAATTTATTATTATTTAATAAAAAAGTATCTATCATGTACTGAGATGTTAAAATGTTAATTTCATAACTTAAATCTATATCATCTTCTATCATAGGTCATATGAAATCTTCAATCCTTTGTATGGTGGACTACAACCTCACAAACTGATGTCAATCGTTTTCCATCATCTCCAAACATGGATTGATATAAGGATGGATTCAATGTATATATATGATATTTGAATATTATTTATAATTCTATAAATATTATATTTTATGTTGATTTTTTTACATTTATTTACATGGGGGATATGATAACGTTTCTCGTGTGTACGGAGGACTACCGCCTCTGGAAGCAATGTGATTTATTTTTCACTAATTCATTACATGAAATATAAACAAGGATAATGTTTATGAATATCTGATATATAAATTATATAATTATTATAATAATTAAATATTTATCATTCTTAAAATAGAATATATTTCATTTTATTTCTTACACAGAAAAATGATAACATCATTCGTACGGCCGCTCTATGAATTGATGTGATACCATTTTCATCACCATAACACATGGATGGTATATATAATTATATTTAATGAAATTCAATATTTTTATGATATATTGATAATTATATAATCTTAAAATATTACTTACCTTATTACAATAATGATCTTTGAAAAATATAAATATTACTCAAGTGTACGTACAACATATAATCTTTATGATTATTTCATAGTTCATTTTTCACAAAAATAATTCCTGATTTGTTATAAAATTATAATTGATGTAAAAATATGATAAATATATCAAGATTAATATATTTATATGTTTAAATAATTCCTTCTTTGAATACTGTCAACACACCAAATCTATTTTGAACTAATGAATTGAATGTCCCAAAAACACATAATTTCGACATAATTGATTCAGTATATAAATATATATTTAAAATAAATAAAATAAATTATTTATATTTAATTTATTAAAACAATAAAATTTTCTTAAGAATTAAAATAATTGATATAAGACTATTATTAATTATTCAAAGGGCACACATGGAATTTCAGTTCTTAAGGTAAGGGTTTTCTCATTCACTTTTTATTTTGATAAGTAATATGTGACATTCACCACTTTTTTATGTAGTGTATAATATGACCATATTAAATTTAACGAAATTAATACTTCTTATTTTAGGATATTTTATATTTATATTTAAATTATTCCATTTAATTGGAATTGATTGTAAAATAAAAAAGTGGTAAATATTTTTTTAACTAAATTTATTTTTATTGGAATATATTACTTATTTATTGACATTGGTATGCAAGTATTATGGTTTTAATGGATTTTTCTAATCATATGATTAATTTATATGTCATTTGAATGGTTTTAAATTTAATAAACATAATTTATTCAATTATTAATTCTCAAATTTAATGGTATGAATTTTGTAAAGGATATTTATCTCAAATTCTATTCCCTTAAGAAATACAATTACGATATACAGTTTTATTCTTTTATAACATGTATGTACAACGATTTTACATGTTATATAATAAAAATCCTTATTTTAATGATATATACATTTTAATTGGATGTTATTACTTCATGTGGATTGTCATTGAAGAGTAACAAAAGTGTTATAGGATTTGTGTTACAATCTCTATTAATTCATGATTGATTATGTTCAAGGTACTTTTGGAGGAAATAATGTGATCTTATTTTGTTGAACCCCATATATTTTATTATCCTCTATTTATGAATTTTTTTAGTGTGATTAATTTATATTTCTTCTCTTATAGATGAAAGAAACATAAAAAATCATTTTTCAGTGATACTGATGTTATATTTTTTTTAATATGTGGTATATTTTTCTTAGTTATCAATGATTGGTAAAAAAAATAAATTTTTTAATAAATTTTTTTCCATCAATTTTCAAATTCATTTTTACAAATAATTGAATTTTTACATTTTTTTTCAATAATATTCATGTTATTGTCCAAAAAATGTACTTTTTGAAATAACTTATAAAAATATGAAATAAATAATCATTTTTAACGTATTCAACATGAAAATAACATCCTAACGTCATAAACACTGAATTTTTTATTGTTTCATTATTAAGTTTCATATTTTATTTTAAATGAAAAATTTTATCATATTTTTAATAATGTTTTATATTTAAAATAATTTCATTCAAAGTGGTAATTAATTTTCCTAAAAAAATTAATAAAATTCTAAAATTACTTTCATTACCCAACTACAACAACCATTGATTTTACTTAAAATCCATAGGGATATGTGTTATTTATACCATCCATATTACTTCTATAGATGGATTAGAATATTTTCATGGAACCTATTTATTTTCCATGGGGTAATTAATCTATGAATGAACATTTATATTTTTCATGATTCTTATGTCTAGGGTTCTAAATTTTTTATTTAAGAACATTACGTGTACATGGTTGATAATGATTGTTGAGACTAATACATCTAATATGAAGGTTTGAGACGTTTTATATCACACATGTGTTCCTAATATAGCTTATATGATTGTTGCATCTATATAAGGATTGGTGATCTCAATATATATTATATGATTTGTGAACCTAGATAGTGTTGGGTGAGCTATATATAACTTATATAATGAATATACCTAGATTGAACTAGGAGAGCCTAATATATATTAAACAATGGGAGTTCCCAGAGAGCACTCTAATGCATTAGGTAATGTCATGTATATTTAGTGGAAATAAAGAGAGAGTTACTAGAGGGATTATCCTAGGGATTTAAATAGGATTTATTTATTTATTAAATTGATATAAAATGGTTTATTAAGATGATGTTCAAAGATACAAATATTTTTTTATTTTTCTTTTTATGGGTTTCAAATGTTTCTTTTTGTGATGATTTATATCACATGGCTTAAGATTATTTAATTTGATGACTCTTTTTTGGTTTAATCCTTATTCTATGTTTCCATGTTTGATGATCCATGTATTTATTGGTTTAAATATTCTAATTTTATTTGAGTTTACATTGATTGTTTCATTATACCCTTATTCCTGTATTATTCTAATTAATGGAATTCAATTAATAATGACTATTTTTACCATTACAGAGCATTTAAAGCACATCCTTAATTTTTTTGTATTTCCCCAATTTATAAAGAATGATGTTAACAAAATTATATCTACAAGGGTTTCATATGGTCTATGATGACAACATAATATGAAATATAAAAAGATAGGATAATTTGGATAAATTATAATTTCAAACATTTTTATTATTTCTATAGTAGTTCCTAGTTCTCTAAAACCATAATGAAAAAATCTCGTTGATAATGCATGTGAATACAATACTTCCTTGTGATGTTGAATGAATTGGATGGTGAAAAATGGGTCACATACATTGGTATCAAGGTAGGAAAAGTAAATTTTTTTATTTAGACACTGGATTTGAGTGTATGCATATAAGGATTTTATATTTATTCATGTGAAAAAATCTCACATAATTCATGTTCTGAATGTTTTTAATCACATGGACGAATTTAATTCATGAAATGTGAAAAACCATGATTAAATGTGTAAAAAACATGATGCTTACTAGGGTTTCCAGGAATGGATGGCTTCACACTGTACCATTTAGACTCATTTTGTGTATTTCCAAGAAATATTAATAGGGAGCTCTACACGATAGTGAATATCATACTAGAATTTTTTTCATATATGAAAACTATCATTCAGCTTCATGAATTGTTAAACAAATATTATTGAGAATTTCATGTTTTTTTAATAGAGAGTTGATTCATGAATTTTTATTAACTGTAAAGTACAAGTATAGATAATATAAGGTAGATGACTATGAATAGGTCGTAAGAAGTTTAAACTAATATGGAAATAGAGATGGTGGAAAACATTTCTATAAATACTTTGGATAATTCCATATATAATAAATAAAAAATTTAAGATAGGTACGGAGATTGTGAGCTACTCTCACATCAATATAGATTAATCGTGTTTTATAATTACCCATCTAGAATGATTTAAAAACTATGAGAGAGAGAGAATAATAAAAAAATGTTGATATAATTTAATGAAGTATATCTCACACTTTTATGCTTGTGTGAGGAAGTAAAAAGGAACTAGTACATGATTACCTACACTAAGGATAAATTGTTGTTTCATGTGCTTTAGAGTTGAATGAAGGATATTTTAGATAAGGTATTATTTAAATAAAATATTTTTGTGAAAAATAAATTGATCCCTTAGTGCATTATATTGTAAAACAATTTACTGTCATGTATATATATAAATATTGAGAATCATTATACATAAAATACAAATTATACGTGAAACATATTCATATTTCATGATGTGAATCCTAAGTGTGATATATAATAGATTTAAATAATTTTTATTTATTATGTAATGTTAATATATTATCCATGTACAAAATAAAATTTTCATGTTAAAAACGTGTTAGAATACAATTGAAGCTAAATCAACAGATGTTGTCAGAATCAATATTTGTAGAGCAGTCCACCATGATAATGACATGAGAGTTTATTCAGATTTAGTTCATCATAATTAAGTAAGGACCTCGTTTTTGATAGATATATGAATCAATTATTATATTAGAGAGATAGATGATCCTACATATATAAATATATTTTGGTTTATTGTGTAAATAGGAGTGAAATTAAATTATAGTGATTACTTAATGAATATTTTGAGGGAATAAAGCTTGAATTTAGGTGGATTTTAATATATGCATCAAAATATAATTCCAAAAATGGAATTATAATCATCCCATAAAAAGTAATATTTCATCTTGCATGAAAACACAGACTCAACTTTAAATTATTAGGTGTTATATTCATTCATTTTAAAAGAGGTGAATAATGTTGTGGAGTTCATATTGAATCTATTATGAGTTAAAAGATAAACAATTTAAATATTACCGTGAATATATTTAATATACCTACAAGTTTATATATTGTGTAAGATCATTCAATGAAGCACTGTGTAGAAGGAATGAATAGGTAGTATACCCTGTGTGAGGAATGACCAAACCCTAAATATTTTAAAGTTAGTTCTCTTTAAATAGATAGAAAATGGTTGAATGATTATTATACACATAAATAATGAAAATTATAGTATTTTGTAACATTGAAACATCATCGGTATATGCTCCTTGGATGTGGTCATTTTTGGAAAACCATGTAAAATCCTTGTTTTCTATGCTTACATTACATTTCAACATATCTAAATTTTTTTGGTGACTATGCTATCAATGATTATTGTTTAATAAAATTCTTTCATCCATAAGAAAATGATCCTAAATTATATAAAATCAGTTTTCTGAAAAATATTAATTTGGGAAACATCATGATTCACCCCCAATGAAGTTGTTGTGGAGTACAACACATCCATCCTAGAAGGGCTAACTTAAATGGATGAGTTTCATCATAAAACATGATTTAAGGATTTGAAATAACTTTTTATTCATCAAATAAAAATAAAAAAACCAAAATGGATATCTCTTGTTCACCAATCCCAACCAAATTGGAAGTTTATACATGGATTCCCTTATAATATATGATAAAGACAATCTGATGCACTATCATTAATAATTTTCATATTTATAATTAGACACTCTTCATATAAACAAGTCTAATCTAATATAGAACACAAAATCTCACCTTCCCATCCATAACATATACGTACAACATAATAAAAATAGGAATTTACAAGTGATTTATATTTTCTATTTAGAAATCATTTAAACCACCAAGATATTATTTTTGATTGATTCCAGAAAATTTCATGGATAGCTTTAATGGGAATAATTACACAATGATTTCTTCAAACCTTATTCCTATTTCGTGTTTTTTTAATTATTTTTTATTTAATTTTTTTAAAAAAATTTACATTTTAATATTTTTTTATTCATTATTTTTTCAGTTTGACCTTGGATAAGGTTCACCCCTACTCAGACCAAGGAGATCAAACTTATCCCACCCCTTTCTGAATCAACCTAGTCCAAGCCAAAACTGATTGTCCCACAATGAATTCATTATAAAAACAACCAATTATTTGAAAATGGTGGGATTAGATCACCCAAAATTTACATTAGGAAAAACAACACAAACCACTAACCCAAGTGATTAGACTATAACATATATATATATATATCTCTTTTTCTGTGTCTGTGTGTTTTATGTACGTGTCTATGTTTTTTTCAATAATGATATATATGTTTATATATTAATATATATATATATATATAAATAAAATTTATTTATACATATATTTATTTTTTAGTATATAAACATAGTAGTTATAAATTGATAAATGAAATTATGAATTATTTAATATATATATATATATATATATCTATAAATTGATATTTATATATTTATTACTATATATATATTAATAACTATAAATTATTTATTTATTATTACTCATTTTATATGTGTGTGGGAGTTTCTATTTATATTAATATGTATATATATATTTTTATATATTTATATATTTTTATTTATATGTATATATTTTTATTTTTATTTTTTTATATTTTCATTTTTATTTATTTTTATAAATGCATTTGTTAAAATGTATACAAATATTTATATATATATATATATATCACCTAATATATATATATTAAAAACCTTAAATTATTTAATATAAATTATTTATTATTTATCACTTTTTATATTAATTATAATTTGGAATTAGTATTTTATTATTTCTAATAATATATCGTTTTATTAATATTAATTACAAATAAATTTTTTATTATATCATACCTAAAAATTATAAAATGAAATTTATTATTTGTATATAAATTTTTTTTAATATAAATACATATATATATATATATTTATATTTTATTATTATTTTAAATGTTTTAACATTTATTTTTGGTTTAAACAACAACTAAATTATTTTTTCAAATGTTTAACAGTTTTTTAATCACTGTCACTGAAAAAACTCAGCTAAATGTAATTATTATTCTGGTAACATTTCAATAACCATTAATCTCTCCTTCAACTCTATTCTCATAAATAATTTCCATTATCTCTATATCCAATCCCTTGAAAGTTATTTTGAGGGATCAATATGTAATTGACCCTATTACCATTCACTTTTGGAAATCAATTTCCCTCCCTAGCAAGAGAGGCTAAATTATTTTCAAATGGGATCCTTAAATACCATTAACAAACATAGCATCATATAAATGTTTTTCTTATAATTTTCTACCATTAATATATAAGTTTCTTTGAAATATATTTTCTAGGTATAGTAGAAAATTAAGCCTTCTTTCAAAGTTTCCTCTAGTGTTAATACATACTAGTCTTCCATAGTGTGTATGACTTCTTATAAAACACTAGAATTCCCATTTTATTAACTAATGTGTCTATATTTCACTGAGTATAAATCCATATAATTAATATAAAAAGTTTTCTCTTTTAACCCATCTCTAAAAACTAAAATATCCAAATAATTTTTTCTTCATGTTTATTTAGCATTTTTTTTATTCTTTTCAATTTTCTTATCATTATCCCCTATTAAATTACTTTTCTAAAAATATTTTTGGGGAGACACACTATAACCCATAACTCTGAGGGGGAATATTGTTATGGAATCCTCCAAGACAATCATACTAGTCATTCATTGGCTGTAATTGAAATTGATTCTTGTGTTTTAACTAAATAACAAATATTGGAAAATATGTAATTTTTTTTGCAATAATGATGTAATGTATACATTTTTTTGTTACTTAATAATTACACTTAATCCCATACATTTTCATTGTTTTCAGATATTGGAACTAAATATTTATTTACATAATCCTCCATGTATAACTCATAGTGTGGGATGGTGGTGCATTAGGATATTGATTCATAAATCGGTAAATAATTAGGTATTATAATTTAGTCATTTTTCATGCCACATAAAATTATTATGGTAGATTTAAAATACAACCCTTTTTTCAAGTGATGTGTACCCCATCCCTGATTTATGGTAGGGGTACATTTGTTTTGATTTTGTTTTCATATTTTTAGTACTCAATTGTTCTTTTACAAATGAAAATTTATTAATCAATGTGATTAATACACATATTGTCAATAAAAGAATTTTCAAAATAAAATTACTTTAATATATGCCTACTCGCTACGACTAATTAACAAATTCTATATTTCTTATTCAATCAAGAATGTGTACATTTGTGGTGGTACGGGATTACTTTCTCTTCAACATCCATGAGATTATTCTTTGAAAAAATTGGTCAAATGCCAATATTATCCTTTCCTATGACCATTGATTTAAATTTAACGTAACATCCTTCTAGAATATATGAACATTACAAGGGATAATAATGATTAAATACAAATTTCATTAATTTATTTTTTATTAAAATAAATAAAATATATCATACTGTTACACTAATATCTTCGCAAATTATTGTATTAACCATGAGAACAAGATTGTGACTCGAATCTATAGAAATTTGCTCATTCATTTAATTATTGATACCAATTTATCTAATTAAAATACTCTTTTTGGGGTCAATATGTTAGTTGTGTTCATAACAACAAACCTCAAATTTGATTCCTCTACTTCTGGCCTTAATAATATCTATTAACCCTATCAAACATAGTGATCCAATTTTTTCTAGGACATTGGCTTTTTAGCACCTAAAATTTCTTCGACATCAATATTATCAATAATTTATTCTTATGTATTTGCATCATTGGTATATAGAAAATTTTTTCTTCTTCTTCTTTGGGAGAATCAATATGTTCAAAAACCTATTGTTTTTCTTGATTGGGATAATATTCTTGTGAAGAAGCCATTATATACAAAATTCAATAAATTTTAATTTAGATTAAAAACATGTAGTTGAAAACTTATAATAAAATGGGTCAATGTAATTTATATTACAGAAAAATATAACTTTATTATTGAATTATCTTTTTTATATAATTTTTGAGAAGATTTTACCCCTCTATCAATTATCAAAATACCAACATTAATGCATTTTATGAAATAAATTAACCTACCTACATTAGGAAGACTATGAAATGATTTCAACATCCCAATTAAAGGGTATCCATTAGTTGAATAGGATGATTAAACTTCAATAGTTTTGTTCGATAATAGAAAATTTTCAATTTTCTATTTGAATTATGTGGGATATAAAATACTTATAATCGCATAAATGTAATTATGGTTGTTTTTTTCCATTCAACCCCTTATTACTAATATCCGCATTCATGAATACCAATTCCTCAAATTTAACTACACTCTTGTCATCAACCCACTTGCATTTAAAAATAATCACTAAAAATTTTGTATAATCCAACTCCCATATTTTCTATATAATACAAAAGTATGTCATATTTCAATAACTTTTAATTTTTTTCTTGGAACTAGATACCTGCACCAATTTAACTACTACTTTAATTATATTATATTTCACAGTACAATATTCATCATTTTTCTTTTTATATAACATATATCCATTATATGATAACACATACACCGTTGGTCCTTTGAATTTCCATCATAGTATTAATATAACATTTAATACGGCATATACATACATTATGTATAGGTCCACATAACAATATTTATCAAACCAATTAAATCATTAATTAAATGATTTTATCAAAGAATTAAGGTAAAACAATATATCATATTAACATATTATACAAGAAATTTCCTTTTCTATACATAGACATTTTAATAGGCCTATAAATAACCATCATATAGATATGAAAAAGTAAAAATTATTAGTTAATTTATATTTAAATCATTAATAAATATTCAACAGAAAGATATAAGTATTATATCTTTCATCAAAACAAGATAATCATGTGATTTCAGTCCCTTTTTCTTTAAATTGTTTGATTACAGGATATTATTGATATTTGATGAAGACCACTCTAGAACTTTTACAACATTTAGGATTTTGAAAAATCGATATCCTTCTTTCTTAAAATTTGTGTAATATACTATAGGATAAAATTATGTCTAGAACCCTATAGTATCACTAACACTTCACATATCCACATGTTAATCTTGTTCAACCTGATCTTAATTTCATACTATATAATCAGATTAATTATTAACATTATAAGGACAATATAATATATATCTTAACACAATTATAACATAAATAAAATGTATTACATTAAAAAATTCATTTATATTAATATTAAAAAAACTAATCTATTCTTCCAACAGGTTTTCATATGGTTTTTCAAGACTATTTTTTCAAAAGCAGTGGTCATATCCATTAAATTCTTATATAGGTGATCTCTTCTTAGAAGATATTGTGGTGTAACATCATATGTATTTCCATATAATGATATTTTCAAATATTGGGGTATATGTCTCTGAGGTAGAAACATGTGATGGCATATCAATTTAAAAATAAATGATTTTTTACCCAAATTGAGTGTGAACCTTGTTCACAAATGTGCCACACATTATTTCCATTAATTTTATATCGTAAAAAATTTCCATATTTAGAAAAGATATTTATTATCTAGGAAATTATTGATCTCAATATGAAATACTCATTTATATAAGTATAATACAATCTAACACCTAAATACCATATTATGTTAGAGTCTTCAGTCAATGGTGATAAATGAACATTAATATCATTACTCAATTATATTGGTATTGATATAAGTAGATACAAAATAACATATTTTTTTATACATATCTATAGAGAAAGGTTATAATTTCCCAACATAATCATTCATGTATTTTAAGTGTTTCTTTATAATCCCATATGAATAACTACATCTGTAGATGGAACAATAAAATGGTCGTCAAGAAAATTTTGAAATTTATGGTAATCATGATCAATTTTATTCCACTGAGGAGTGTATGTTGGGAAATAAAATTCTACATATTTATTTCTTAAATTTAAGTGAAATATCATTTTAGTTTCTGTATTTACACTTATATATATGAGTATAATCCTTGATATTTTTGTAAATTACCATAAATATTTTGAAGAATTAAATTCATCTTTCTTGTGTCTAGACACATATCATTTAACTCATTTTTTAAGTGATTCAAGGTCCTTGAAAAATTGTATATAATTACTTATAAATGAATTTATTCATTCATAGATCATACCCATTTAACATGGAATTCATTTAGAATCATATTATTGAAAAGAATCTCATTATCTACTAATATATAATAATTTAAATGAGAAAGAAGTTCATTAAATCTAGTTTCTCATTATTTTTTCCAACATTTATATTATATAACATCAGTACGGTTAGAAATGATTTTTATTTATTACAAAAAAAATTAAATTGTTTCATTTCTAAAATTGTTATCTTCTGAAATTTTTTTGAATAATCATTAAGTTCTATATCAAGATGCATTGTGAAACAACCTCAACATTTATAAATAAAATTCCTTTTATTGAATTAATAAACGCCTTATCAAGTAATATATTTGTATGAATTACTTCTAATAATTTTTTTATTGACCAACTATATATTATATCATATCATTTTTGAGAGACCATTAAACATCAAAATCGTTGATAGGATATCTGATATACAATGATCATATGAGTAGTATATATATATATATATATGGTTATGATAAATCTAATTGACACAAACAAAAGAAGATATGGCCTTGACCTGAGAATCGTTCCCTTTTAATCTCATTTACTGAACCTTACAAGGGAGACATAGTCTTTCGTATTTTCCCATGACCATGACTAGGCCAAGAATCAATAATAAAACATGAGAAAATCAATTTTTATGAAATTTTAAAGATACGTGAGATCATGGTCCACAACCTAGTCAACAAACCACCCCATTAATATCACACCATTATACACCTTAGCCTTTGATCATTTACTAGTGTAATTAAGGGATGTGTATCTAGACCCTAATAATATGAATTCAGGTTAATTATTTTTATTAAAATAAAAAATATATGTATATATCCCTTTTTAATATTATATTATAAATTATAAAACAATGACAATGATAAAATTTATATTTTGATACGATGAAACATAAATTGTATTTTGGGGAAATATATAGTTTCATTCAAGACACTATTTTTGAATAATTAAATAACTTTTAAATAAATGATATTATAATAAAATATTATTCTTAAATTATATTTCATGTAAAGAATTTATAATATAATTTTATGAATTCAATTAGAATTTTTATATTGGTTAGAAAACTATTATTATCAAAACCAATATGGCTCAATAAATCATGATTTTTGGTTTAAAATTAAAATTTATCATATTTAGAGATTTATTTTGATAAAATAAATAATATTTTTTAAATAATTACATCAAAAATATCCAATGGTTATTTTTTATATACACTAATGTTTTTCTGAATAAAAAATTATATTTAATTAAATAGTATCTTTTAAAACATCACAAAATCCCAAAATAAGTGTAATAATTTTTGTAAATGGTATCCATGAGAAATATTATGTTTTCCTATTAAAATAATGTTCTTTTAGGTTATTTTATTATTTTTATAAACCATTAATGAATCCAATAATCCTAAATTATATAATGGGGTTTTAAGAATCATTATTTTTCAACATGACTCACTTCCAAATCAATAAAGGAATTATTTTAACTTTTCTGTTTTTTACATTAAAAAATTGAAAACTATGCATCATTGAAAAAAAACCATGAGAGAAAAACATGGGAAGGTTAGTGGTTTTGATTAAATTATAATATAGAGTCCAGAACATATGATTCGAAATAAATAAATAATTTTTATCTCTTTTGATATATAAACCTATAAAACACATATTAATATTCAATTAAACCCATTGTATTTTGAAATTACAATATTTTCATCCCCATTAGTCCTCCAAATATTCCTTCATGCTATTTATAAGGTCGTATAATTCTATTATAAGCACATTCTTAAGGTAAGAAATTTTATCATTCTCTTATCTATTGAAACACAATCATTACTTCATGGATTTTGATTTCCAATTTTTAAAGCTAGGATTCATTTTTATAATTAAATATTACATTACTTCTTATTCTCAAGTAATTAGATACCACATTAACTCTCATTAAAAACATCAATAAACCTTTATAGACACATGTTATGCTGATGAAACTATTCTATGATTTTGCATGCCAAATATTTGAATAGTGAAACTCCATATCCAATTCCAATCAAGGATATTCACCTAGCTGTACCTATACATAATTAATTTGGTATTTTCATATATTTAAACAATGATAGATAATTTTGGGGTTGAAATAATGAAATAATTATTTACATTGTATTATTTATTTATCACACTTAAGTTTATACATGATATGAAAGTGATGGGTGGGTTCGGAATTATATAACCCTCTAATGAATTGTGTAATGTTTTTATCTCCTAAGACTCCACGTTTGGTGCATGAGACGATTTCCTAATAATACTATTTTAATTTTTCTTAGTTTTTACCCCTAATATATGTTTAATATGTCATGTTTTAGGTTTTTTCCACATTTCTATGTTTCTATTATGTTATCATGCTATATCATACCACAATTTTCAAGATAATTATTTTCACCCATATTTTGTCACATTGATATGCCTCTTGGCTCACATTTATTTAATTAACTTGTATTGGGTCTTGTTTATTCTATTACTATGCTTTATAGAACAACCATTTCTTATGTACATCCCTAGGTTATCATGTGTAATTTTAGATGAATAATGGAATTTTAGGATCATGTTATGGATGTTTTCAAAAATTTAATTATATAATTGTTTCTATTCGTTATGATATGTACCTAATTTCCCAAATACACAAGGATTCATGGAATTCTGTGGATTTATAATGTATGACTTTATGTAATTAATTGGGTATTATGGTTTATTAAATATAAAGGTTTCCATACATTGTCATTTCTTCCATATGTACTTCTTCATCCATCACACATATATTCTAAATGTTTCTACTGTCATTATCATTTTTTAAACATTAATCATATTATAAGGACCATAAAGTTCATTTTTATTGTAATCACTAGATATATTAAATTTTCCATATGTTTAGACCATCATTAATAAATTCAATCGATCCATGACAAATAATTTGTTCCTCCAACTCTAATGGATGAATTATTCTTAAACAAAATCAACATAGACATAGATAAATGATTTTAGAAGGGTCATATGCTTGATATTTTTAAAACATAATGAAATATTTGACCCCCTCTGAATACTATTTTTTCAGATGATTTTAATTATAGTAACCCTTGGTTTCTACAAATATATTCCATATCTTAATATGTAAAAATTCCTCACATTTCCTAATGATATAGGCTAGAATCATACATGTAAACTATTAATGAAAACCTGAATACATAAAAAATTAGTCCATAAGTGATCTATATCATATCACACTATGTTATTAATTACTATCACCCTTATTATCTGTATCATAAAAAATGTAGTAATTTATAACACGGGGAAATGAAATATTAGAAAGGATGATATCATATGCTTAGTATGGGTAAAAATGGAGATATAAACACAATACAAACATAAGGATATAAGAATATGAGAATAAAATTTTAAAACTATACCCTAAATAACATTGATCATAAAATTAAGTATTTGAATAAATCTTGGTTTTTTTATAAGACATTAATCATAATGGAAAAAAAGAACATAATCCATGACTGAATAAAAATTGAATTTGACATAGTTTTCTTGAATATACATTAGAATAAAAAATTGTATGTCATTTATACTCACCAAGATATTCTTAACATGTTAGGATTGTCTTATCCACCCATTTACATACATTAGATTTTGGATACCCTCTTGTGTACTTTCTTTTTGGATTACTATAACCTCTTGTGTGCCATATTTTGGGCTTGGGATAATGTCTTGAGTGCCCTATTTCATCTCATATAACATTAATCATTAACCAGTTCATTGTCGGTATATATAATTTTATAAACATCCATCAAATAATTAATATCATACATATTTGTTCTATAAAATCATTCATCAAATCTTAACTTCTGAAAATGAAAATGGGTTTCATAAACATTTCATCATAGCATATCCCATGGAAAAAATGGGTTTCATAAAAAAATTCAACATAATCATAATCCATCTATAAAAAGGATAAGTATTCTATCTGTAGATCATGTCACTAGTGAATCATAATATACATATGAGTTTTTTATTGTTAATAAATAACAATCCCCTAGAAATCATTAAAAAAATTTAAGGAATATATCCTTTCCATTTCACAGTCAGTTCATAAAAATATAAAAAATTAAAAAATATTTCAAGAATAAATATTATTTTAAAATAAAACTGAAAACATTTAAATTATGTTTCAAATCATTATGTTTAGTTACGATGTAACATTTTATATATGTCATTTATGTTGTAAGAAAACATTCCTTTCACTCTTTTGTAATAATGGTTAAAAAGTAACTCATGTAAAAATTGATAAGAATATTCCTTTTAAAAAAATTATAATTTAAAACATGTATTGAGAAAGACCTTAAATACTATTATTAGGATTCTAAAAACATTCATAAATTTTTTCTAGAAAACAGACCTGAATGAGAATAGTTTTTTGACCTAATTGGGAAATAGTGTATGTTGTCCTTAAAAAAATATTTTTAGCCTTGTCGGTACTTAAGGGGAGTAAAATGAATGGAAGACATGAATACTAAAGAAATAAACATAGGATAAGGAAATTCATGAGATTCCTAATAGATATATCACAATATTTCATTATCAAAAGCATAATCATAAATGATCATTATAAACAATGATATTGAAACAATAAATCCTTTCTAATTTTGAAAATTTTGAATCGTAAGATCCGTGAGAGAAGAAAACTTATATGGATATTTCCCAAAATTTTATGATAATAATTATAAAAAAATTCATTAGTATTATATTCCCCACATTAAATAAATAAGTGGTGAATATTGCATGTATATCATATAAATAAAAGTGATATGAAAAATATTCACCTCAAGTCCTGAAATCCTTCAGACACATTTAAAACTCCAATATAATAAATATAGTATTATTATAAATAAATTTAATAAACATAATGATATGTATTATACCATATATGAATGAATTATAAGCTATTATATCCTATTATTCAACAATTCATTATTTAAACCATTGTTAAAAAGGATAAGTGCATCATTTTTATGTATGTTTTGTTTCTGAAGTATTGGTTTTTGTACTTTAATTATGATACTATAATCTCCATAATTTTATTATTGATATTAATATAATATATATTAACATGACTATAATTAATATATTCTATAGAATTCCAATGAATTAAATGCTATGAATTTAGATCGTATATTATAATAAAATAAGTATAATAATATAATAAATAACATATCTATTTAATTTAAATCCATACTTAAATACATCCATGAGATGCAGTGATAGAAAACTAATAAAATATGTTTTCGGGGTGGTAGTCCATCGAAAATATGATCAAAAATTTCATTTACATTTTTATGGGAGTGGAGATGGATATAGGTTATTCCAATAATATAACAACTAGAACTAAATTTAATATTAATTTTTTATTATTTAATAATATTTTGAGAATATTTTATGTAGGTATAAGAATATATATAGTGAAAATTCAGGGTTAAGAACTATAGCTCTTATTTGGATAGTATCTTAAGGTTTATACCAAAATCTATCCTAACATGGTTTTTTGATAAAAAAAGTCTTTAGTTCATGTTGAGGGATGTAATGAATAAATTTTGGAAAGGATTTTAAAAAAAAAATTGATTTTCAAGTGTGGATTAGGGAGGAAAGGAGTGATATTTTATAATTGAGGTGAGTTGTACACTTGTAATTTTTAAATGTTTTATAATAATTCCATGTCTGTTGCAACAAAAAAAGGATCAAACAAGGATCATTATCCAACCATATATGATATAGGATATAAATAAGGCCATTAAATAGTAATTAAGAAAAAAATTAGGTCATTTTAATAATTATATTTTTAGTTAAATCTCCAGGTAAACTTGTTTTAACCTTAAACCCGATAATTAATTTTTCATTATTTGTTTTACAATTCACAATGAAAAAATATTAATTTTAAATTATTAAATAATATAAAATATTTAGATTAAAATTTTATAATATTTCTTAATAAACTCAACTCACTTATGTGTTATAATTTATTTTGAAATTAAACCACTAGATGCATTGAAAATTCATATTTCCCAAGATGCTTTTTTAATAAGTATACAATGTTTTTAAATAAAAATTCAACTTAAAATTGATTACCAGGATCTAGATTAGGGTAATACTAATATAATTGAACAAATTTTATTTTTATAAAATTTAAAAAATTATTGTACATTTTAAATTTTATAAACCAAAAAGATATTATTTAATAAAAAACATTATTTTTCATTATTCATAAAAAATTGATATTTTCTGAAAATTAACAAAACATCACAATAATATATTTTGGACAAGTTTTTCTAAAATTATTTTTTTAAAAAACTCTAAAAATATCAAAATACAATATCAAGAAAAGTGAACACAATTCGACAAAAAAACCTAGAAAAATATAGTTTTAAGCATATTAATTAACGTATTAAAATCCCATTCTGAGAAAAAATATTTCATGAATGGTTAAAAAAATATTGAATATATAAGATATTTATTTCATTATAATAATACACCTGTGATGATTAATTTAGTTTCTATAATAACAAAAATGTTTTCATCAAACTGGTTTTCCAGGAAAACATTTCTCTTACTATAATGTATTTCTGGTTTGTATTTGAAATCAATTAATACCAAGTGAAATTGAAGGAAGAGAGGAGTAGGGTGAATTAGATCTTATTGTCATTGATGCTAGGTAGGGGATCTTATATGATGGATTGGTTTTTATTGTTCTAAAAAATTCCTTCAATGGTGATCTTTTGTTTTAAGTCATGGAGTCTTGTTTGGTTTCTTAATTTTTCCTCAAAATTTTTGAATAATAAAATTTTAATTTAAAGTCTTTCAAGGGAATTTTATTTATAAATTTGTAAACCATATATGATTCCTAATTTTTTAGTTTAATTCACACCCTCCAATATGATTGATAAGTCATTACTATCACCATGAATAATAATATTTTAATTGTATATTGTAGATTGTTTAAACATGATATTACATGTAACGTAAGCTATCAAATAAAATAATTGTTTTGGAAAAAAATATTTAATTAAATCATAAATTGTTAAATTAAAAAACATTAAAATATACCTAGGGGTCAAAATTAATTTTTTCCAAATTTCATATCCATATTGCTAGAATAAATTCATATAAACACTTTTCCACCAACTTTGACATCATGTTCTCTCTAATGATTATCAGCATAAATGTTTTATTGACATTGTGTTTCCCTTTTGTTTTCTTTATTGGTTGTAACCATTTTTGGATGTTTATTATTGTAGCTCTATTATTAATGTATTTATTTCCCCAAATTCATCCCATCTCATTGGATTTCTACAATAATTTTCATATAGTGGTTCATTAGACGTTATCTGAATACTTGAGTGAATGTTATTATTACAAGAAAACTCAAGTAGGGGAATTTGTTGATCCTAACCACATTGTAATACATATAAACATATATGAGCATATAATCTATGTCAATAATTATTTTCTTAGACTAACTATACATTTGATCATTATATTCTATGATGAATCATAACCTCATATGCAAAGAATGTTGAAGACATCACCAGAGTATTGAGGTAATCCTTGAATCCCATACAAAAATAATACAATGTGGTTCTTCATAAATCATTACCCCTTCTATAATTTATATCCCAGAAATATAATCTAAATATATTTCTTATCTAATGACTATGAATTGTGAAATCTTTTTAATGTGTTCGATTATAACCCAAATTGCATTATGGCCTTTATATGTTTTGGGGAGTTCGATGGAAAAAATCAATGGTAATGTTTTATAATTTTCATTTTGGTATCGGTAATGGATCCAAAATACCTCTATAAATTTTTTAATAATATTTAACATGAATAAATACCATTAAAAAAATATATAACTTGTAATATGTCTCTCCATATTGATGACAAAAAAATACCCTTCTATATATCAATACATCATCATACTTCTATAAGGGATAGTTAATGGGTAAAATTTAGTCTCATCAAATAGTTCCTTCATTAAATATGCTATGGGAATAACATGTACATGGTTTCTCAAACTTATCATTCCATCATAATCAAGGATAATCTCATGACCATTTATTTCTTTCTACTAAAAATTTGTATCTTCATTTCGAGTCTCTTTAAGCATCCCTTGGAAAGATGGTTGAAAACTAAATTTAAAAAGATAATATTTTCACCTTCAAAATTTCAAGATTCATCCTTTTAAAATCCAAAAATATTTGATCTTTTGAGATCTATATAACTAATAATATAGCAATGTCTTTTTAAATCAAATCATCATCCATCATATTATCTTTCAGAGGGTGGTAATGTATTGATTGTTTGTAATCTATAAATCAACTCCAAACATCTTATCTAGAATTTATTCAAATATTTCTATGTGAATATATCTTTTAAAATTTTATTATTAGTATATGTATCACACCTTTTTCAATAAAGATAATAAATTCATATATTTAATATAAAAATTTCAACAGTTAAAATTCAAATCATGAGTTGGGTGATTTTTCTCATGAACCATCAATTATGATGAATCATGAGCTATCACCATATCATTTTGTGTGAAAATGAATCTCAATCCATTAGTTAATTCATCATTATGTATTAAAAAAACTTATCCAATGTAGGGTAATGTAAGAAAAGGTCCAATTACTAACCTTCTATTTGGTACCTTTTAATTTTCCCCAAATTCATCTATCAAAAGGAACATAGCTCCCTTCATATTTAACATGGTGATTGTATTGGAAAACCATAAAAATTTTTCAGTAAAGAAATGATAATATCCAGAAAAACCAAGAATATTTTGGATCTCATACATCATGGTTGGTATAGTCTGACATTCAATTGCCTCTTTTTTATAGATCCACTAATATACCGCTACTTGAGATTATATAACCAAAAAATGAAGATTTTTTTCAAAACTATTAAACATGGTAATTTTTTTATGCAACCTATCATTCCTTGGGGTCTTCCACATAATTATTACATGATCATAATGATCTTATTTTCACTTTTAATATATAAGATTACCATCTATAAATACAACCAAAAACTGATTAAGGTGATATATAAATACTATATTCATTATATTTATCGATATTGTGGGTAATATAATAAGTCTAAATGGAATAAATATATGTTCATGGTGTTTATAAAATGTATGGAATATATAATTTCATCTATCCTCCCTCGTGAACCTCAATTTCTGATACCTAGAATGAATTTCAAACATAGAATTGTTTTTAGCTCCACTCAATTGATCAAATAAGACTTCAATTTGTGGTGGAGGATACTTGCTCTTGATTATGATATTTTTTAATTCATAAAAATCAATGCAAAGTTTTACTGATCCTTATTTCTTCTTAAAAAGGAAAAAATTCAACCCAAGGTCACACACTCAGAATAATTTATATCTTTCCATGAATATCAAAGAGTATCTTCTTTAATTTATGACACTCAGTTGTGTTCATTATATATAGAGTCTTTGAAATAGATATAACACCATAAATTTGTTCTATTGAAAACTGAAAATCAGAATTTGGGGGAAGACTATGATACTCTTCTATAAAAACGTCATCAAAATAAAACACAATAAGAATATCCTAAATATTGATTTTCTCCCTAACCATCTAAGATAAAGACTGTAATGAATAGGAATCAAGGCCCATATAGTGGAATCCATTTCCATTAGAAGTTGAAATTTAACATTTTACTGATACTATATCATAGGATGGTTTTTAATACCAAATTCGAATTGGTTTACATTGCAATTTATGAGGTATTTATCTATATAATGTCAATACATTCCTAATATAACATCAACTTCAACTAGAAGAAGAATAATGATTTTTCTTGTAAGCACCTTCTTACAAAAAAATCAAGAAGAATCATACTAAAGAGATATGAGTATTATTCCATTTGTGTTTTCCACTAAAAATTCAATATCTAATAATTAAGGAGGTATTTTTTACCCTTATTATATTATTAAGTTATAAAAAAGGGGTTGATCCATACTCAAATAAGAAATTATCAGTACTAGAGTGGATGGTAAGTGTACCTTTCACCACATAATTATCGTAGCCCTCATCAGAAATTATGATCTCATGTGATTTCCCGTTTTTATCTTAGATTAAGATTTATCTAAAATTGGTTATCATCATTAACCATCATGTTTTAAATTTTTTTATCAAAATTCTCATACTCCATACAATTTAAACATTTGAGTATAGGTGGATCATTATGTAGAGCATTCTCTAAATTCACTTCATTTGCCAATTTTTTCCCATAACATCAGTATTTAGACTCTATATGACCATTATTTATACATTTAAAACATTTATAAGTTCCCTTAAGTCAATTTCATCCATGTTTTATTTCAAAATTATATCATAAAGGAAATATTATCATCTTCTCTCCATGGGTTTCATAGTTTTATTTTAATTCTATATTTCTTTCTTTATCAAAACCATGAAATTGATGGGAGATTTTAATATATTTTTCCTCCATGATACCACAATTAAATATTTATTCATAGTTATTGAACTTCATTATGGATAATTCTCTTTATATAATTGGTTTTCAACCCCTAAAGAATCAATTAACCATATTTTTTGGTTGGATTATAATTCCACCAGCATATCATGCATGTCTTGTAATGGTTTCCTCATAGGTACTAATGTATTCGGCATCCATCTACTTTAGATCAAGTAATTACTTCTCTATTATAAAGAAATAAAATTTCTAATGTAATTATTTTATAATAATCTTTTAAATCAACCAACTATATAGAGTAAATTTATTCAAATTGCCTCTTATTCTTGATAAGATTCCACCATTGACCTTCTTCACTTTCTCTATAATAGGTACCCCGAATCAATTTTTATTTCTATAAATATTGAGGGATTGAAAATATTGTTTCAATTATATCGATCCGTTTCTTAGAAACATTTTTATCAAAAAAAAATAAAAAATATATTTGTTGCCTCTTGATGGAAACAACAGAACTATGTTTCCATGTTTCCTCATTTTGAAGTTCAGCATGATTTATAGCTTGAGAGATTTTTATGATAATATAAATGATATTTTTATTCCATAACCCATAAAATTTGGATTGTCAGGAGGATAACCATTACATTATCAGTATCATTCAGTTTTGACCTGGTTCTTACTAAGACAATCTATTAAATAAAATAAAAAAACATAGTGTAAGAAACAATAATCATAGTGGGGAATTATATAATCATGAAAAAAAATTTATATCATTACTAAATATTGAATCCTACTTTCCAATATAATACACCTAAGTATTACCCTTGTTCATTCATCTTCATCATCTATTTAAATCATTCCTGGAATTTTGTAAAGAGTTTGTGAATATCCCAAAAACATCCAATAAGTCTCAAACTTACTGTATAGTAATGCCCATTTTCACACACCAGGTGATGATGGAGTTAAATTACAATGCACCTTTATTAGATTTATTACCCCTAGCTAGAAAGATTCTATATAAAAATCCACTTACAGTATCAATACTAGGATATAACTTCTTGGAAACTAATTGATCTATAATTCACCAACATTCCATTAAATTTGTTTATATTTTTTATTATCCTTACGTGACACTAATGATATATCATCTTAGTTTCCCAAGGATAGTTAAACCTTACAATAATTCCACATATATCCAACCATACATAACTAATATTGATATCTCAAATTAATAAATGAATAATCATTATAAGACATAATGATCTATGCCAGAATCATATATGTATGGTATATTTGGAAACAAGGATCCATAAAAAAATTTGTTCATAAGTGTACTACATCATTTCCAACATATTTTTCTTAAATTTCACCCTTCTAAATTATATCATACATAATACCTTTCTCAAAAGTCTGGGGAAAGGAAACATAAGAAATTTTGTGATCATATGCTCAATAAGGGTAAAAAATATATATATATCAACATAATGTGACTTTAAGTGTTTTTGAATATGATAATAACATATTAAAACCATACCCTAAATATGATAACTGATAAACTCAAGTCATCGAATAAATATTTGGATTTTATAAAACATGAATTATAAATGAATCATAGGACATAATTCTTGTGACCATAACATTGTTAAAAGACACATACTTATGAAATACATATATGATTTTAAAACCTTATGGCATGGTTACCAACCAAGAAATTAATAATTTTTAATGTTTGGGCTACTCATTCCCCTACTCCGGGATTGAAATAACCTCTTTTGTACCCACATTTTAACTTCAGATAACCTCTTATGTACCATTTTGTGGGGCTTGGGATGACCTCATGTGTGCCCTATTTGATCTCATAGAGCCTTAATAATTACACAATGTATTATATGGAAACACAATTCTATTTTTCCCCTATAAAATAAAAATAATTATTCATATATTTTGAGAGAATCATTCATCGTATCTTAACTTATGAAAAAGAATTGGGTTTCACAAACATTTTATCAATTCATATCCTACAACAATGAAATGAGTTTCATAAAAAAAATTCAATATAATAATAAACAATCTAGAGAATGTATAATACTCTTAAAATTAGATCATATCCCTAGTAAATAATAGGTAACATCTGAGTTTATTTTCATTAATGAATAAAAATACAATAAAAACATCATTGGAGGTTATTTTGGAAAAAATCCTTTCGATTTTTGAATCACTTATTTAAAATCTACAAATTTCCAAAATATTTTTCTATTCCACATAAAATTATTATGGTATATTCAAAATACATAACTTTTTTCAAGTGATGTTTACCCCATCATTGCTTTACGGTAGGCGAACATTTGTTTTGTTGTTGTTTTCATATTTTAAGTACTCAATTGATTTTTTTTTAATTTAAAATTATTAATCAATTTGATTAATATACATATTTTATACTAATATTTTTTCAAAAAAATATTACATTAATATATGACTACTCTCTATGACTAATGAAAAAATTATAAATTTCTCATTTTATAATGAATTTAAACATTTTTGGTGGGCGCAGGATTATATTCCCTTCAACATCCATGAGATTATTATTTGAAATAATTGTTCAAATTCCTATTTGGTAATTTCATATGACCGTTGATTCAAATTTCAATCAGCATCTTTATAGTTTATATGCACTCTACAGGGGATAATAAATATTAAATAAAGATTTCATTAATTTATTTTTTTTTAAAATAAAAAATATCAAACTCTTACACTAATATCTTCCCAATGTATTGCATTAACCACATGAACAGGATTTTGACATTAATATATATTAATCAGCACATTTATTCGATTATTGATAGAAATGTAACTAATTAAAAGCCTTGTTGGGGTCAATATGTTAGTTGTGTTCATTACAAAAAACCTTGAATTTTCTTCCTCTACTTCTGGCCTTCATAATATTTAATAACCTTATCACACTATAGTGATCCAATTTTTTCTAGGACATAGGTTTTTTATCGCTGGACATTCCTTCGACATCAATATTATCAATAAGTTATTCTTATATATTCGCATAATTGGTATATAGAAAAATATTGTTTCTTCTTCATTGGGAGAATCAACATGTTGAAAAAACTATTGTTCCTATTGATTGGGAGAATATTCTTAAGAAGAATCCAGTATATAAAAAATTGAATGAAATTTAAATTTAGATTAAAAAAATGTATTAGAAAACTTAAAATAAAATGGGTAAATGTAATTTATATTACAAAAAAATATAACCTAATTATTGAAATCTATTTTTTATTTAATGCTTAAAAATATTTTAGCCCCTATCAAGTATCCAAATACCTACATTAAAGTATTATATGACATACATTACCCTTTCTACATTAGGAAATCTATGAAATGATTTCTACATCTTAATTAAAGGGTATTATTTAGTTGAATAAGATGTTGATACTTTTATAGTTTTGTTTAATATTAAAACAATTTACCACTTCTTGTCTTTATCATGTGGGAGATAAAATACTTATAATGCCTTAAATATAATTATGATTGGTTATTACTTAAACCCTTTATTATTAATATCCACATTCATGAATACCAATTTTTAAAATTTAACTACACTCTTTTCATCAACCCACATGAATTGAAAAATAATCACTTAGAATTTTGTATAATCCAACCCCCATATTTTCTCTATAATATGAAAGTATGTCATATTCCCATATATTTGATTTTTTTCTTAGTACTATATACATGCATCTATTCAATAACAGCGGTAATTATAATATATTTCACGATACAATATTCATCATTTTCCATTGAATAGAACATATATCTATTATAAGATAATACATGCACCCTCGGTCCTCCAAATTTCCATCAAGCAATTCATATACCATTTTGTAGAGAATCTACATCCATTATGTATAGGGACACATAACTATATCTATCTAACCAATTGGTACATTAATTGAATGTTTTTATCAAATAATTAAGGTAAAAAAAATATACCATTTTACATATTATATAAGAAATTTCCTTTTTTATAGTTAGAAATTTTACTAAGTCTATAAATATACATCATATAGATATGAAAATTAAAAAATTATTGATTAATTTAAATTTAAATTATTAGGAAATATTAAACATAATTATATAGGTATTAGATCTTGCATCAAAACATGAAAATAATATTACTTCAAGCCCTTTAACATTTAATAGTTTGATAATATGATATTATTGATATTTTATGAAGACCAATCTAGAACATTTACAAAATTTAGGAAGGTGAATAATGGATATCTCTATTTCTTTGAAATTGTGTAAGCTACTATAGGATGAAAATTTTTTCTTTAACCCTTTAGTATCACTAACACTTCCCATATCCTCATGTTAATCTTGTTCAACCTCCCATTAATTTCATAAAATATTATCAGCATAATTTTTAACATGTTAAAGACACTATAACATATATTTTAAGACATTTATAACATAAATAAAATGCATTACATGCAAAAATATATTGTATGGTAATATTAAAAAAATAATCTATTTTTCCAAAAGGTTTTTATAGGGTTTTTCTAGACTGGTTTTCTAAAATCGGTGTTCATATCCATTAAATTATTATATAGTTGATCTCCTATTAGAATAGATTGTGGTGTAACATCATATATATTTCAATAGAATGATATTTTCAAATATTGGGGTATATGTCTCTGTGGTAGAAACATGTGATGACATAATAATTTAGAAATAGATGAATTTTTTAACCAAATTGAGTGTGAACCTTGTTCACAAATGTTCCACCCACTATTTCCATTAATTTTATATCCTAAATAATTTCTATAAGTAGGAATGGAATTTATTAACTAGGAAAATATGTAATTCAATGTGAAATACTCATTTATATAAGCATCGTACAATCAACAACTAAATACTATATTATGTTCAAATCTTCAATCAGTGGTGATAAATAAACATTAATATAATTACTCATTTATTTTAGTATTGATATAATTATAGAAAACATAATTTATTTTATATTTTTACATATCCATAGTGTATGGATATAATTTGACAATATAATCATTCATGTATTGTAAGTGTTTTTTAACCAATTAGAATAACTACGTCAGTAGGTGGAAGACAATAATGGTTTTCAAGAACATTTTGAAATTTATTATACTCATGATCAATTTTATTCCACTGACGAGTGTCTATTTAGAAATGATATTCCACATATTTATTTCTTAAATTTGTGTCCCATATTATTTTATTTTTTGTATTTACACTTATATAGAGGAGAATAATCCTTGAAATTGTTTGAAATTACCATAAATTTATTGAAGAATTTAATTCAACTTTCTTATTTCTAGACAGAACTCATTTAACTCATTGTTTATGTGATTCATAGTCATTGAGAAATAGTATGTAATCATTTATACATGAATTTATTCTTTCATATATCATACGGATTTAACATGGAATTATTTGACCATCATATCATTGAAAAGAATCACGTTATCTAATAATATATAATAATTTAAATGAGAAAGTAGTTCCTTAAAACTAGTTTAACTTTATTATTTCCAAAATTTATATTATATATCATCAGTATAGTTAGAAATGATTTTTAATTATTACAGAAAAATTAAAATAGTTTCATTTCTAAAATAGTTATCTTCTGAAATAGTTTTGAACAATCATTATGTTCATTATCAATAGGCATTTTGCAACAACATCAACATTTAAAAATAAAATTCCATTTATTGACATAATAAATGCCTTATCAAGTGATATATTTATTCAGAACACTTGTAATAATTTGTTTATTGACCCACTATATATTATATCAAATCATTTTTCAGAGACCATTAAACATCAAAATGTTTGATAGTATATCTGATAAACAATGATAATATGAGTAGTATATATATATATATATATATATGGTTATGATAAATCTAATTGAAACAAAAAAAGAAGAGATAGTCTTGACTTGTAGGATTTTACCCTTTGAATCTCACTTACTAAACCTTACAAGGGATATAGATTTTTTGGGATTTTCCCCTGACCATGACCAAGCCAAGAATCAATAATAAAACTTGAGATAAACAATATCTAGAATAATTTAATGATACTTGAGATCATGGTCCAAAACATGGTCAACAAACCACCCCATGAATATCACATGATTATACACCTAGCCATAGATCATTTACTGGTGTAATACATGGATGTGTCTCTCGACCCTACTAATGTAAATTTGTGTAATTTATTTTTAATAAAATAAACAATATATGTATATATCTCTCTTTAATATTAAATTATAAATTATAAAATAAAAACATTGATAAAATTCAGATTTTGATATGATGAAACAAAAATTGTGTTTTGGGGAAATATATACTTTCATTTAAGACACAATTTTGGAATAATTAAATAACTTTTAAATTAAATGATATTACAATAAAATATTATTATTAAATTATATTTCATAGAAAGAATATAAAATATAATTTTATGATTTCAAATATTATTTTTATATAGGTCAAAAAACAATTATTTTCAAAACCAGTATTTCTCAATAAATAATGATTTTTGGTTTAAAAATAAAAAATTGCATATTTATTGATTTATTTTGATAAAAAAATATTATTTTTTAAATAATTACATAAAAAATATCGAATGGTTGTTTTTCAGATACCATAATTTATTTATAAAAATAAAATATGATTTAATTATATAGTATCTTTTATAACATCCTGAAAACCCAAAATAATTGTAATAAATATTATAAATGGTATCTATGAGAAATATTATGTTTCCTGTTTAGAATAATGTTCTTTTATGTTAGTTGATTATTTTTATAAACCCATAATGAATCCAAAAATCCTAATTTATATGTTGGGGTTCTTAGATTAATTATTTATCAACATGACTCACTTCTAAATCAATATGGGAAATATTTTAATTTTTCTGTAATTTACATTATAAAATAACGAAAATCATGCATCATTGAGAATAATAATGAGAAAAAACCATGGTAAGGTTTGTGGTTGTGATTACTTTATAATATAGAGTCCAAAACCTGTGATTTTAAATTAATAAATAGTATTTATCTATTTTGATATATAAACCTACAAAACTCCCATTAATTTTTAATTAAGACCATTGGATGTTGAAATTAATCTATATTCAACAACTAGAGTCCTCCCAATATTCCTTCATGCTATTAATAATGTCTTATACATCTTTTAGAAACAAACTCTTAAGGTAAGAAATTATCTCCTTCTCTAATCTATTGAAACACCATCATAATGTCATGGCTTTTGATTTCCAATTTTACATGTTATGATGTATTTTTATAATTAAAAATTATGTTACTTGTTATTCCCAAGTAATTAAATACCACATTCGCTCTCATTCACAACTTCTATAAACCATTATGGACACTTGTTATGTGGATGATACTATTCTATGATTTTACATGACAAATATTTGAATATTGAATATCCATCTCTAATTCCACTCAATGATATTCACCTTCTTGTACATGCCCTTCATTTATTTGGTATTTTAATGTCTCTAACCCATGCCCAATATTTGTGGGGTTGAAATTATGTAATATGTTCTTTTGATGTATGATTTATTTAGCAGACTTATGTTTATAAATGATATGAATGTGATTGGTGGGAAGTGAATTATATAATCCTCCAATGAATTGCGTAATGTTTCTATCTCTTAAGATTCAATTTATGGTGAAAGGGAAGTTATCCTAATAAATATATTTTATTTTTTATTAGTTTTTATCCTTTATATATGTTTAATATGTCATGTTTTACATTTTTTCCACACTTCTATTTTTTTATTCTGTTATCATTCTATATCTGTCAAAAAATTTCAAGATAATTATTCTCACCCATCATATGTTACATAGATATGCCTATTGGCTCACATTTATTTCATTAACTTGTGATATGAATAGTTTATTCAATTACAATAATTTATTGAATAACCCTTTCTTAGCCACATCCCTAGGTTATCCTGTGTAGTTTCAGAAGAATTGTGGAATTTTCAGATCATATCAATGATGTTTTAAATAATTTAATTATATATTTATTTCTATTTGTTGTAGTATGTAGCTAATTTCAAAAATATACAAGGATTTTTGATCTTTTTGAAATTTCAAATGAATACCTTTATGTAATAAATCAAGTATAATTGTTTATTAAAAAAAGGTTTCCATACATTTTCCTTTCGTCCATATGTACTTCTCCATTCTTCACACATCTATTCATAATGTTTCTACTGTCATTATAATTTTTCACACTTGTAATCATATTATATGGTGCATAAAGTACATTTTTATTACAATAACTAGCTTTATTCAAATTTCCCCATGTTTAGACCATCATTTATAAATTAAATGTACTCCATGACAAATCATATTTTACTCTAACTCTAATAGAATAATAATTCTTAAATAAGAAATACTAAACATAGATAAATGATATTAGAAGGGTCATATGCTTGATATTTTTAAAACATGGTGAAATTCTTTATCAAATAATAATACAATTTTGTCCTATTATTTGAATTATAGAAACCCATACTTTTAATAAACATATACAACATCTTAATAGGTGAATATTCCTCACATTACATAATGATCCAGGCTAGAATCATATTTCTAAACAATTTATGAAAACCATAATACATAAACAATTAGTTCATGAGTGATCTATATCATATCACATGAAGTTTTTAATAATTATCTCCCTTCTTACCCAAATCATACAAAATGCAGTAATTTATAACTTGGGTAAAGGATGTATAAGAAAGTATTATATCATATGCTCAGTATGGGTAAACAGGGAGATATAAACATAACATAAACATAATTCTATGTGAATATGAGAATAACATTTTAAAACAATAAAATAAATATCATAGATCATTATAATGATTCATGGAATAAATATTGGTTTTTCATAATACATGAATCATAATGGAATAAAAGAACATAATCCATGAAAAAATAACAATGTAATTACATATAGTTTTCTTGAATATAGATATGACTAAAAAATTGTATGTTGTTTAAACCCACCAAGATAATCTTAACATGTTAGGCATGTTCTATCTACCCATGTAATTACTTTATATTTTGGATAACCTCTCATTTACTTTCATTTGGGATTAGGATAACCTCTTATGTGCCCTATTTTTGTCTTTGGATAACCTTTTGTGTGCCCTATTTCATCTCATAAAACATTAATCATTACCTACTTCATTGTAAGTATATATTATTTTATTAACAAACATCAAATAATTAATATCATACATATTTGTTCCATAAACACATTTTTTCAATCATAACATGTGAAAAGGAAATGGGTTTTATAAATATTTCATCATAGCATAACCCATGGGAAAGAAATGGGTTTCATAAAAAAAATTCAACATAATCACAAACCTTCTATGAAATGGATAAGTATTCTATTAGTAGATCATATCCATAGTGAATAATAATAAACATATGAATTTTTAATGTTAATAAATATCAATACCCAAAAAAATCATTAAAAATTATTGATGAAAATATCCTTTCCATTTCACAATTACATCATTAAAATATAAAAAAATTAAAAAATATTTATAGAGAAAATATTTTTTGAAAATAAATTTTGAAGAATTTAAATTATGATTAAAATCATTAAGATCCATGATGGTAAAAAATTCTATACATGTCATCTATGTTAAAAGATAACACTAATTTCACTTTTTTTATAGAATGGTTAAAAATTACCTCATATATAAATTGATATGAATATTCATTTTAAAAAAAATTATTTTTTCAATCTTTGTATAAAAAATACATTGAATAATATTTTTAGGATTCTAAAAACATTCTTAAATTTTTTTTAGAAAAATAGTCATGAAAGATAATTGAGTTTCAACCAAATAGAGAAATAGTGTATAATGCCCTTAAAAAAATATGTGTAGCCTCTTTAGTACTTAAGGGGAGTAAAATGAAAGGTATAAATGAATACTAATGAAATAAACATAGGGTAAATAAATTCATGAGATTCCTAGTAGATATATCACAATTTTTCTTCATCAAATGCATAATCATAAATGATCCTCATAAACAATGAGATTTAAACAAAAAATACTTTCAAATTTTTCAAATTTTGAATAGTAAGATCCATGAAATAAGAAACCTTATATGGATAAATATTTCCCATAATTTTTATGATAATAATAATAAAATACATTCATTGATAGTATATGAACCGCATTGAATAAATAAGTCATGAATATGGCATGTGTCTCACAGAAACAAAAGTGATATTAAAAATATCTTACCCCAAGTCATGTCATCTTTCAGACACATTTAAAACTCTATTATTATAAATACGGTATTTTTATAAATATATTTAAAAAAATTATATATATATTATACCAGATATGAATGAGTTATAAACTTTTCTATATTATTTTTCAACAGTTGTTTATTGAATCCATTATTATGAATGATAAGTGGTTCATTTTTCATGTATGTTTTATTATTGAAGTTTTGGTTGTTGTACATTAATTATGATACTATAATCTCCATAATTTTAATATTTATATTAATATAAAATTTATTCATATTACTATAATTAATATATTTTATCATTTTCTAATGAATTAAAAGTTAGGAATTTTGATATGATATTATAAAAAAATAAGTATAATAATATCATAAATAACATATCTACCTAATTTAAATCAATACTTCAATCCATCCATGAGAGGCAGTGATGGAAAATTAATTAAATCTGTTTGCGGGGCTGTAGTATATTTTATACTTGATCAATAAATTAATTTACCATTTAATGGGAGTAGAGATGGATATAGTTTATGCCATTAATATAATAACTATAATTAAATTTAATATAAAATTTTTATTAGTTATCAATATTTTGAGAAAATTTTATATTGGTGTATGAATAAAAATAATTAAAATTCAGTTTTATATATTATACCTCTTATTTGGATAATATCATTAGGTTTATACCTAAATCCATCCTAACATGGTTTTTGAAAAAAAAAGACTCTAGTTCGGGTTGTGGGATTTAATGAATAAATTTTGGTAGGGATTATTGGATCGAAATGGAATTTCAAGTGTGAAGTGGAGAAGAGAGGGAGTTCCCATTAATAATTGGGGTGAGTGGAACTCTTGAAATTTTTCAATGTTTTATAATAATTCCATGTTTGTTTAATAAAAAAGGATTAAACATGGATCATTATCAAACCACATATGATATAGGATACAAATATGTTCATTAAATAGTAATTATTAAAAACATTAGGTCATTGTAATACTTATATTTTTAGTTTAATCCCCAGGAAAACTTGTTTTAACCATAACCATGGAAATTAATATTTAATTTTTTTACATTTCACTATGAAAAAAATAAATTTAAATTATTAACTGATACTAAATATTTACATTATAATTATGTATTATTTTTCTCTAAATTCAACTCACTTAAGTGTTATAATTTATTTTAAAATTAATCCATTAGATGTAATTAAAATTTTTATTTCCCAATATACGCTTATAATAAGTATAATATGTTTTAAAATAAAAATTCAACATTAAATTGATTCCCATGAACTAAATTACTTGCATATAATATAATTGAATGAATTTTATTTTTAATCATTTTAGAATGTAATGGAACTTCTTAAATTTTATAAACATGAAATATATAATTTAATAAAAATCATTATTTTTCATTATTCACAAAAAATTAATATTTTTAGAAAATTTATCAAAAATTCACACTAATATATTTTTGATATGTTTTTTAAACAAATTAATATATTTAAAAAAACTCTATAATTTTTAAAATTTAATAACAAAAAAAGTGGGCACAATGCGACAAAAAAGCCTTAAAAATATAGGTTTAATCATAATAATTAAATTATTCATGTCCCATTCCTAGAAAAAAATATTAAATTAATGGTACAAAATTTGGTTGAATATGTAATATATATATTTCATTACAATAATTCACCAACATAGATTAATTTAGTTTATTTGGATAAAAACAAAATGTTTTTATCAAAATAGTTTTCCAGGAAAAAATTTATTTTACTATAAAATATTTTTGGTTTTTATTTAAAATCAATTAATATCTAGTGAAATTAACGGAACCGAGGAGTTGGAGGAAGCTGATCTTATTATCTTGGATGGTAGGTAGGGGCTCTTCTATGATGACATGGTGTTGTTTGGCATAAAAATTTCATTCCAAGGGGATCTGTATTATTAAGTCATGGAGTCTTGTATGGTTTCTCACTTTTTCCTCAAAAGAGTTTGATTAATAAAAATTTAATTTGCAGTCAGACTAGGGAATTTAATTTATACATATGTTAACCATATATGATTCCTAATTTTTCAGTCCAATTCACACCCTCCAATTTGATATATAAGTGATAACTATCACCTTGAATAATGATATTTTAATAGTATATTGTAAATTTTTTAAACATGATGTTACATGTATTGTAAGCTATAGAATAAAATAATTACATTAGAGAATAATATTTAATTAAATCTCAGATAGTAAAATTAAACCACATTAAAATTTACTAACCTCTTAAAATTTTACCATTTTAATTTAAAAAATTGACGATGCATCTTCCACATCTTATCATCATTATTCAATATAGCATCCTTAAACTGGACGTTTCACCAAAAATCTTGGATTATGTGAGTGATCTCATTTTGTATAAAAAACTATATGTCATCCAGAATCCCCACCAACTATTCAAATAAGAAATATATTTCTCTAGTGGAATTGCCTCTATGTTTAGTACATTTTATGGTTCTAGTATGTACTTTCTCTAGAGAGATATGTGGAACACATTCTAAACTTGAGATAACTTTGGTGGAAGTGAAAAGAGATAAGATACCATCCCTACTAGATCAAGAATCTAGAAAATTAAAATATACCAAGGGATCAATATCTTTTTTTACAAATTTCATATCCATATTGTTAGTGGAAATTCATAGAAACACCATTCCACCGACTTTGACCTTTTTATCTCACCAATGATTATTAGCATAAATGTTTTATTGACATTCTGTTTCCCTATTGTTTTATTGATTGGTTGTAACCATTTTTTGATATTTAATCTTCTAGCTCGGTTCATAATATATTTATTTCTCGAAATTCATCCCATCTCAATAGATTTCTACAATTATTTCCAAAGTGTGATTCATTAGAAGTTATCTGAATACTAGAGTGAATGTTATTATTTTAAGAAAACTCATGTAGATGAATTTATTGATCCTAACCACATTGAAATACATATAAAAATATATGATCATATCATCTTTGTCATTAATTATTCTATTATACTGACCATACATTTTATCATTATAATCTATGATGAATCATAACCTCAAATTCATATATGTTGAAGACTTCTTCAGAACATTGAGGTAATCCTTGAATCCCAAACAAAAATAATAAAATGTTGGTCTTTATAAATTATTAACCCTTCTATAATTTATATCCTAGAAATATATCCTAAATATATTTCAACTCTAATGACTATTAATTGTGAAATATTATTATGGTGATCGATTATAACCCAAATTGGATTATGGCCTGTATATGTTTTGGGGAGTTTGATGGAAAAAATCTATGACGATGTTTTAACATTAACATTTTTCTATAGGTAATGGATCCAAAATACCTCTATACATTTTTTACTAATCCATAACATGATTAAATACCCGTAACCAAAATATATAATTATTAATACCTCTCTCCATGTTGACCAAACAAAAATACTCTTCTATATATCTATATATCTTCATACATCCACGATGAATTGTTAATGGGTAAATTTTAGTCTCATCGATTAGTTCCTTCATTAAATATGTTATGGATATAACATGTACATGGTTTTTGAACCGTATAATTCCATCATAATCTAGGATAAAATCAAGACCATTTATTTCATTGTTCTGAAAATCTGTATCTTTGTTTTGATCCTCTTTAATCATCACTTGGAAATATGTTTGAAAACTAAATTTAGAAAGATAATATTTTCCCCATAAAAATTTAAAGATTCTTCCTTTAAAAATCCAAAAATATTGGATCTTTTAGGATCCATATCATTAATAATATAGAAATATCCTTTTTTATCTAATCACCATCCCCTATATTTTCTATCCTAGGGCGGTAATGTATTGATCGTTCGTAATCTATAAATCAACTACAAACATCTTCTATAGAATTTATTAAACTATTTATGTGTGAATATATCCTTTAAATTGTTTTGATGAGTATATGTATCACACTTTTTTCCATAAAGATAAAAAATTCATATATTTAATATAAAAATCACCACAGTTAAATTCAGATCATGAGTTGGGAAATTTGTCTCACGAACCTTCAATTATCAAGAATCATGAGCTATCACCATATCATTCTTTATGAAAATGATTCTCAATACATTCATTAATTCATCATTATGTATTACAAAACCCTATTTAATGCAAAATAATGTAAGAAAATTTTCAATGACTAACCTTCTCATCAGGTTCCTTTTAATTTTCCCCAAATTTATCTATTGAAATGTACATAGATCCCTTCATATTTAACATGGTGAGTGTATTGGAAAACAATGAGAAAGGTTCCACAAACCAATGATAATATCTAGCCAAACTAATAATCTTTTGGATCTCATACATCATGGTTGGTCTAGTTGGGCTTTCAATAGCCTATTTTTTTATTGATCCACTAATATACCCCCACTTGAAATTATATATCCCAAAAATGAAACAGTTTCTTGAAAACTATTTAATTTAGTAATTTTTTATACAACCTATCATTCTGTGGGGTCATCCGCATAACTATTGCATGATATTCATGATCTTATTTTCATTTTGAATATATAATATTACCACCTATAAAGACAACCCAAAATGGATGAAGGTAATATATAAATAATATATTCCTTATATTTATTGATATTTTTGGTAAACTAATAAGTCTGAATGGAATCGATATATACTCATGGTGTCTATACAATGTATGGAATGTCATACTGCATATATCCTCCCTCATTAACCTCAACTATTGATATCTAGAATGAGTTTCAAACAAGGAATTGTTTTATCTCCACTTAATTGATCAAATAAGACATCAATTTGTGGTAGAGGATACTTGGTCTTGATTATGATATTGTTTAATTCATAATAATCAATACATAGTTTTATCGATCCTAATTCATTCTTAAAAAAGATCATGTGAACCCCAAGGTAACACACTCAAAATAATTCATATCATTCCAAGATTATCCTAGAGGTACTTCTTTAAATTACATCACCCAGTTGAGGTTATTGTATATAGAGTCTTTGAAATAGACATAACACCTTTAATTAGTTCTATCAAAAAATGAAAATCATAATTCAGGGGAAGAATAAGATACTCTTCTATAAAAACAGAAACAAAATAAATCACAATAAGAATATCATAAATATTGAGTTTCTCTCTAATCCTCTAAGAAAAAAACTATTTTTGAATTGGAATCAAGACCCGTATAGTGGAATCCATTTCCATCATAAGTTGAAATTTATCATTTCACTCATACACTATCATAGGTTGGTTTGTAATACCAAATTAAAATTCCCTTAATCTACAATTTATGAAGTATTTAACTATATAATTCCAGTCCTATCCTAATATAACATCAACTTCAACTGGAAGAAGAATAACGACATTTCCTGCAAACACCTTCCTACAAAAAAAACTCAAGAAGAAACTTACACAACAGATATGTGTATTATTCCATTACTGTTTTCCACAACAAATTCAACATATAAAAATTAAGGAGGTATTTTTCACCCTTATTATATTCTTATGATATAAAAAGTGGGTTGTTTTATACTCAAACAAGAGATTATCAGTACAAGAGTGGATGGTAAGTTTACCCTTCACCACATAATTATCGTACCCCTCATCAAAAATTTTGATCTCATGTGATTTACCTTTGTATATTAGATTGAGATTAATATAAATTTTGTTATAATCATTAACTTTAATATTTTAAACAAATTTATCATAATTCCCATACTCTGTTCAATTGAAACATTTGTGTATAGGTGGTGCATTCTGTAGTGCATTCTCTCTATTAACTTCATTATCCAAATTCTTCAAATAAAATCAGTATTCAGCCTCTATATGACCATTTTTTATACTAGTAAAACACATATAAGTCTTGTTAAGTCAATTTTATCCATTTTTCATTTCAAAATTTTATTAGGATGGAAATATTATCTTCTTATCTCCATGGTTTTCAGAGTTTCATTTTAATTATACATTTCATTCCTTATTAAAACCATCAAATTGACAGGAATATTTGATATATATTTCCTCCATGATACCACAATTAACTATTTATTAATAGTTTTTTAATATCATTATAGTTGATTCTATTTGGATAATTGGTTTTTTGACCCTCAAGAATCAATTATCCTTATTTTTAGGTCAGATTATTATTCCACCAGCATACCATGCATGTCTTGTAAATATTTCTTTATAGGTACTAATGTATTCGTCATCCATCTTCTTTATATCAATTAATTATTTTTCTATTATTAAAAAATTAAATTTTATATGTAATTATATTAAAATAATATTTTAAAATAAACCAACTATATGGAGTAAATTTCTTCAATATTCCTCTTATTATTAAAAAGTTTCCACCTTTGATCTGCTTCACTTTAACTATGGTAGATGCCCTGAATTAATTTTTCATTCTATAAATATTGAAGGATAAAAAATACTATTTCAATTATATTGATCCATTTCTTAGAAACAAATTGACCAATTGAATCACTAAAAATGTATGAGTTGCCTCTGGAAGGACACAACAGAACGTTGTTTCCTTGTTTTCTCATTTGGATGTTCAACATGATTTATAAGTTGAGATATTTGTATGATAAAAGAAATTATATTTTTTATTTGATATCCTATAACATCTATACTCTATGGAGGATTACAATTACATTATTGGTTTCATTCAGTTTTAACCTGGTTCTTTCTGGTACAGGTTATTAAATAAAATCCGAAAACATAGTGTAAGAAATAATAGTCATATTAGGGAATTATATAATCATGAAAAAAACATGTATATCATGTCTACATCTTGAGTCCCACTTTCCAATATATTACTCCTTAGTTTTACCCTAGGTCATTCATCTTCATCATCTATTCAAATCATTCATGATAGTTTGTAAAGAGTTTGTGAATATCCAAAAAATATCCACCGGAAGTATCAAACTTACTGTATAGTAATGCCCATTTTCACACACCAGGTGACGATTGAGTGAAATTACAATGCACCTTTTTGTATTTATTACCACAATTTAAAAATATTACCTAGAAACATCCACTTACAGTATCAATACTAGTATTTAATTTCATTGAAACCACTTGATCTATAATTCACTAACATTCCATGAAAAGTTTCTATAATTTTTATTATCCTTACATCACACTAATGTTATATCATCTTAGTTTCCCAATGATATTTAAACATTACACTAATTCCAAATATATCCAACTATACATACCTTATATAGATATCACATCTTAATAAATGAAAATTCATTGTATGACATAATGATCTATTCCAGAATCATATAGTGATAGTATATTTGGAAACTTGGATCTATAAATAAAATTAGTTCATAATGATACTACTTAATTTCAAACATATATTTCATAAATGTCACCCTTCTAAAAAATATCATACATAATACCATTTTCCACACAGTGGGGAAAGGAAACATAAGAAATCTTCTGATCAAATGCTTAGTAAGTGTAAAAAATTGAGATATCAACATAAAGTGACCATAAGGGTATGCCAATATGATAATAACATATTAAAACCATACAATAAATTTTGTTAACTGATAAACTCAATTCATGGAATAAATATTAGAATTTAATAAAACATGAATCCTAAATGAATCATATGAAATAATTCTTGAGAGAATAACATTAGCAGAAGACATATATTTATGGAATACATATTAGAATATAAAATCTTATGCCAAGGTTACCCACTAAGAAAATAATAACTTGTAAAGACTGGGAGAGTCATTCACCTACTTTGGGCTTGGAATATCCCCTTGTGTACCCACTTTTTAACTTCGGATAACCTCGTGTGTACCATTTTTGGAGTTTGGGATGACCTCATGTGTACCCTATTTGATCTCATCGAGCCTTAATAATTACCCAATGTATTATATGACTATATAATTATATTTTCTCCCTATAAAATAAAAATAATTATTTATATGTTTCGAAAAAAGCATTCATTGTATCATAACTTATGAAAAGGAAGTGGGTTTCATAAACATTTTCTCAAATCATATCCTACAACAAAGAAATGTGTTTCTTATAAAAATAAATATAATAATAAACCATCCAGATTATATATAATATTGTTATAATTAGGTCACATTCCTAGTAAATCATAATAAAAATATGAGGTTATTTTCATTAATGAATAAAAATACAATAAAAACATCATTAAATTTTATTTAGGAAAATATCCTTTCTATATTTTAATCGCTTTTTTAAAATCTAAAAATTTCTAAATTATTTAATTAAAAAATTTCATTGAATAAATTATTTAAAAATATCAAGAAATCATCAATGCATTGAGATTTAATGGTGGAATAAGGTTACGTAGATTCCATATAAGTTAAAATCAAACTTTACTTTCACTCTTTTATAAAAATTTCTAAAAGTAGAATGTTTGGAAATTGAAGTTGAAATTCATTTTAAATTAAATTTAAAAGTAAAAAATGGGTAAAATTAATTTAGTTTTATTATAATATTAATAATATAATAGAATTCATTTTTATAAAACAAGGACATTGAAATGAAATTATTTACAAATGAATAATGAAATAAATTATGTTTTCCTATAATTTTTTTGGAATATTGAGTACTCAAGTGGATGAAAATGAAAATAAAAAATAAATCCTCAAGAAATAAGTAGAGTTTTTGTGAATTTATGTGTTTTTTATAGGTATATCATCTGATCTCTTCATTGCAAGTATAATCATAAATGGTCTGGATAAATAATGAGATTGTAACTTAAACCCTCACCACTTTAGTAACTTTGGATCTCTAAGAACCATTAAATAAAGAACCTTAGATGAATATTTGTTTCACATATTTTTGTATAATATGAAAAAAAAAATATTTTAATGGGTATTATATAAAACATATAAAATAAAAAGTGTTGAATATGGAATGTATCACAGAGAAATAAAATTGAGTAAAAAATTCCTTACCTCGGGTCTCTACAGCCTTTGTATACATCACAACCTCATGTATATTAAATATCAATTTATTATAAATATATTAAATTAATAGATTATTATATATCATATTATTTATGATCTAATTATAACCTTATATATCCCATTTATTAAAAATTCTTTATTAAATTCTTAATTTCAGGTGACAACTACTCTGTTTTTATAAATGTTTGTGTTCAATAGTTTTGTTCCATTACATTGATTATGGTTCCCTCATATAAATATTTTTAATAATGATATAAATATAAAATATATATATGTGTGTGTGTGTGTGTGTGTTTATGATATACGTATTTAGATACATCCATAAAAGTCACATATAAAAAATGGATTACAATGGTCATGGAGATGGTAGGTCATACCTATGCCTGAAAGTTGTTTCTATTTTATAGACGAATATAAAAAATTGTAAATATTAATAAAAAGGTTTAAAATAATTTTTATATCTTAAATATAATATAAATCTACTAAAAATATCATCATTACCATCCTTGCGAAATAAAATGAAAAACATGTCACATCGCTTTGTGGAGACGGTAGTCCACATATACACATGAGCGACAATAAATTTTTATAATGGATTGGAAGGTAAAATGTTACGTGTGATATTATAATTCCATAAGTATAATTTTTTCATAAATAATATATATATATATATAATTTAAATCTATCATTATATACATCGGTGAGAGTCAATGATGGAAACCCAATTACATTAGTTCTTGAGACAGTAGTCCACCACACACAAGATCAACATTTTTTCCCCATTTGAAGGAGGAGGAGATAGATTTACAGTATTCAATTAAATTAATAAAACATTATTGTATATAATATATATTTTTACAATTTAATCATATTTTGATAATATTTTAAGGAGGTGGAAGAATAAATAAAATTTAAACACCCTATTGAGAATTATACCTATTCTTTTTAGAACCTCTTTAGGTTTATACCTAAAGCATTCCAATGATGGTTATCATGTAGAAAAAGGGACTCTATTTCATTAGGAGTACTATAAGTAAGCTACTTTTATAGTTATTGGCCAAACCAAAATTCTATTGAAGTGTGAATTGGGGGGGAGAGGATGTTCCATTTTATAATTGAGGTGAGTTCCACAATTGTAATTTTTCCATGTTTTACAATAATTACATGCCAATTTCTTGGAAAAAAGACTAAAAATGGATCATTATAACGTATTAGAATACATATGGTCTAAATATGGATATTTAATTTTTTATAAATGGATTAACGTCATTTTAACCCTTTTCTTTTTAGTTTAACCCCATTTTAAACCCGTTTTGACCATACCTATGGTAATTAATATTTATTTTTTTTATAATAATTATGAACAAAAATTAATTTGGGCTTAAAAATTAATATTAATTTTTCTTAATTCAAATATTTAATAAATTTCCACAATTTCAATTCACTGATTTGGAATATTTTAATTTAAAATTAAACCAAAGGATGAGATATAAAGTGGTTTCAAAAGAAAAAGTTTTCATAAGTATAAAATTGATTTTATATCAAAAATCAACATGAAATTGATTAAAACTAAATTAATAGAAATATTAAAAACATAATTTTACTTTTTTTTAAAACATCTTAAAACAACAAGAAACTAAATAAAATCTTCAATGAAAATGTCGTTTTTAATAAAAATCGGTATTTTTTCTATTCATAAAAATATAACAGTTTTGCGAAAATTAATTAAAAGTATCCCAAATATAATTATGATTTTTTAAACAAAATGGTGCTCATTTATCAATAAAATTTTCTATTAGTTTCAAATATTAATTTTTAAATAAGTTCATTAAACATAAAAAACTAATTTTAGAAAAGTATAATTTTAAATCATAGTACTTGATGAATTATTATTCAAATCCTAGATTAAATATTAGATGAATGATATATCATTTTATTTAATATATAATATTTAAATTTGGTTTAAATTATTCACTAATAGAGATTAAATAATTTTTTTGTGACAAAAACACCACCTAAAATAGTTTTTCATGAAAATATATCTTTTACTTTCCAATGATTTTATTTCATTTATAATTAATAAATAACCAAAAAAATTATTTTGTACATGTGTAAACAATATATTGTTCTTAAATAATTTAGTCATATAGATTCCCAAAAATTTAATGGCTAGGTTATAACGGTCACCATATGTAATAATATTTTATTAGTTTATCGTTGTTTGTTTAAACACAATAGTGCATGTAACTAAAGCTATCAAGGAAATTAAATTTATTTGAAAAATAATTGATAATATATCAGCATGTTATAGGGATCCAACCATTCTAAATTAATATACATACAATTTGATAAATTAATATTCATTTTTTAAATAAATAAATGAATACACAAAATATATTATCTTAGAACCCAAAAGAAAAATTTTAATATATATACACATATAGTCATGATATTTAATATTGATTTTAATTTCATCAAATACATGCTAGAATATATAATGATAAATAATTATATAAATTTTAATTATGATAAATCTTACTTTTTATTACAATAAGTAACAGATCATAAACCATTTTTTCTAAATGGTTTTATCATGGGAGACCACTCACTTTTTATCGTTATCAATATTCACAGGAGTCCTATGGATTTTTATAACTAAATAAGAAATAAGGTATATATAAAAATATTTCTTTATAAAAAATATATCCAAAGAAATTACATATTTAAGAACATATTTTATTCACTTAAATGAATGGAGGATGATGGTAGAAAATAAGAAATCACATCATACCCTAAATAAAATGTTTTGTCTTTAAAAAATATAAGTGTATTTAAGTATTGATAAGTGAAGTGTAATTCCTCATGTCAAAAGGATAATGAAATTATACATATGTTATTGATTCTGAATAATGTAAAATAGTATTAATGGTGTAATCATTGGATTCAATGGATACCATTTCAATTATGGATGACAAATTCAACATGAAATAATTGATAACATTTTCATTAGAATAATTAAGGAATGGACATGAAAACTCGATGGATCCTAAATGTTAATTCCAAATGATTAGCGTATAGAATATGGTAACATTTCATACAATGAAAAGTACATATTTTCTATAGAATTTTGATAGTAAATTGAATGATATGGATTCAATGATTGTGAATATTAAAGTACATATTTTAATTTCAATGTAGAATTTAAATTCTATGCATTCCAAAATGGAGAATCATTTTGTAGTAAAAATTATAAAAAATTAGATTCTAGGAAAATAAATTATATTCATGCTAAATCTAATAGAACAGGTTCTCATTGGAAGGTGACATTACTAGGATATTTTATATAATATTAAGAAACATCGTGAGTGTGTGTACAGAAATTAAAAATATCAATAATGAAGGAATATTTAAATACATCACAACTAAAAAAGAATAAAATATAATTTAAAATGTGTTATTTAATCTTGATATGATATATTAAAACTATACCTGATCATATGGAAATATACAACATCAAAATTAAGAATATAGGGGAGTTAGTGATGAGCACTAAATAGATGTTTATCAGAATTTGAGAAAGAATATAACTAGTGAATATAATATGTACAATAATATCAACAAGTATCTAAAGTGCACCAGCCAAAACATGATTGTAAAAAGCGAACCCACCCACACTTCATGAACATACATGATATGGAGAACCCCATTTCCCAGAAACCACTAATAATATATTCTCATGGGCTTATACCTAGGAAAAAATTTCTAATGAGTTTTCAAAAATACAATTTTAGATTATCATACTTTCAGTATTGAGGTTCAAATTGTATAAAACAATCAACTTTGTGAACAACATACCTTCCATACCCTAAGAGATTGATTGGAGAGAGAGGAAGTGGATATCATAAAGTCTATTGATAAATTGGGTAAAGGGTTTTATCAACAATAAATGGAACGTTAATATAAAAGTGAATGTTTTATTGCAAAAAAGGCATGCATTGAAATGAGAATTTTATTTTAAAAAATATAATTTATAAAACTATCAAAATATAAATTTAAAATAAGTGCACCATCAAAAAAATGATAATTTTTTTTAAATATAGTATTTTATGTGTAAAGTATAATTTATTATTATATCATGTCAATAAAACACATAAGATGAATGTTAAAAATTATAATTAATACATATATATATATCATTAATATATTAAAAAAAGTATAATTTTTTGTTCTATAGGTATAAAATGTACTTTCTGGAATTTAAAAAAAAATTCAAAAAAAGATTTCAATTTATTTTAAACAAACATTTTATTTTCATTTATAATTAATTAGTAACCAAATAATGTATTATATATACAAGTGAAAACCATATTTTCAACATTTAGTTAATCTTATTCATACACGCCATTCTAACATTTAGGCTATAATGGTGACATTTAAATAATAATTTTTGGTTTTTTCTTTAAGCTCGATGTGGTGAATCATGTACGCTATCGAACAAAGTTTTTACTTTTGAAAACATGACATTTTTTCATATATCCCATTTAATTAAATTTAATCCTAGAGATTTTAACGTAGTGTTGAAAAGTATAGGTTTGAAGTTTCAAAATACCTTGGTTTAAATCCGATATAGGAAAAGGGATGAATTAAACTTCCACTTTAAAATAATGAAAGGGAAGTTAAAAGGTCACCTAAGATAACAATTACAAGTTTTCCCTATAAGAAAACATTGGCATGGAAGAGAAAACTATGTATCGTGTTCTGATGGAGAGTGATAGATAACATGGTCACGAGAAGGTTAATTGTCAAAATACAATAAGTATTTGAATGGTTAAAATGTCATTTATTTCTCAATAAGAAATGTAATTGAATAATGTATTCATTAAAAATAGTTTTCCTAGTGTTTAAGAATTAAATTACCCTCTATAAAAATTAGGAATGATACGAACTTCATATATTTCTATATTATATGAAAATTTCAATCTTCATAACAATCGCAGAATTATAATGCACATCCCTTTAAATAAAATTAATCATCAAAGATAATATTAAATCAAATGTTTATCAATTCCAAAAAAATCATATAAAAATATAAATGCATAATTTTCATTAAAAAAAATATCGCATTAACATAAAGAAAAAACATTCTCCTAAAAAGACATTAATCACATATTCTCTCTTCACATAAAACCTCAAAATTAGTTTCTAAAACTATGAACTTATGGTTAAAATTTGAAAATGACTTGGCTCCATAGAGCTTATATAACATCACAAGTTGCCTCAACACCATCTTCAGTAGTAGAAAAATATTTTCCCTCACCTTTTTTTCTTTTGATCATGATGGTTTCCACCCTGAGTAAGTAAATTTCAACACATATTAAAATAATTCCCAAAATCATTAAAAATAAATCATATTAATGTTGATGTGATATCTATTATCTCATTTTTGTTTTGTTCAAAAGTCTTTTCCATATAGTAAAGAACTGCGTGAAAAAATATAACACACTTGTAATGCTTTCCATATCTTCATAAAAAATCATTAAAATTTATTTTACCACACATGGAACTTATTCAAGGCTTACCTATTTATTTCTTATTTTGATGGCTCCCTATGTCTTTCCACCATATCTGTTTCTTATTTTTTCATCTTGTGGAACAAAAGTGATAGAAAACTCCATCTCAACATTTTCAGCACAACAGACTATTATATCAAAAAATTAAAATTATAATGATTCCAAAGCTCATAGTATACTTGGTTTCAACCATGATTAAAATATATAAATTTTACTATCAATGTCCTGAATAAAATTTAGAACATACCTTTCCAATCATGGGAATTTTTCTTTAATGGAAGACAATAAATCATCATCTTTTTTCTTCAATTCAAGGAATTGTTTTACCATTATATGCAAATGTAAATTAAGGAAATAGTTTCCAAGGAATACATTCTATAATATTTACCATTCCATAGAATCAATATCATCATTAAATCTAGTATTACTAAACAAAGACCACCATCAATCATATTCACCTTAAAAATTAACAATGTAATGAGATATCTTTTGATGTTCTGAGCAACCCAAGACTTCAAATATCACCTCTGGGGAATGTATCCATCCTCCATATACCACTGGGTTAGATTATCAATTGAATTATGGAGGATGTTTCCTCATGAGATTCTCTACTATAGAAACATTTCTTCATGTTAGATCAGGTTCTCCTCTAGCATAGATACCCCCACCATTTATAGTGTGTTTAAAACAATCCATCACCAGAACAAAATATTATGTTCCAATTAAATCCATATCAAGATTTTTATTAGGAAGTATTTTTTCCTCTCGATGCCTTACCGATATGGCTTTCATATTTCCTCAGTGGAAAACCATGATGAACACACACACTTCTAGGAAGAAAAAAAATAATCATAAAATATAATATTATTTCAACTTAACTAATAAGTAAAAGCATATAAGGGAATGTTATTAAAACTATCATAACCTATAATGTTGTCTAAACCATCCACTAATACCAAATGTAAGTCCTAATCTTTCAAAATTACATATCCTTGTATTTTTATCCATAATTGACCTTCTAGGATTTTTATAGTGCAAAGTTATAGAAAATTAGGAAAATAACCTACAAATTAAACTCATACATTATAAGTGGACACTATTGATTAGTATCCATTTTTAGCAAAAAAAACATTCTACAAAAACACGGATTCGTTCCATGATATTAAATCACTATTTTAATAATTTCTTAATCCTTTTCTAATCATCCATTAACCCTATGAAAAAAAAAATTAAATGTGGTTTGTGCACAAAAATATCATTATGAGACATAAAAATGAATAAAACCAATAGTCTAGTAAAACAACTTGAAACCCCATGTAAAGACCCGTAAATTTCAATGGAAATTTTTTCCTAACATTTCTATGGAATTTTCCAAGAACGCAGTTTCTGACAGTGCCTGATTCCGAGGCCCGGTGTGCCCGGAATCAATTTCCGAAGTTTGGCTAGGGTACGTTCAGTGAACGAATGAGCGGGTTTTTGTAACTTTTGAACTGGTGCTCGGAGTCGAATTCTGAGGGCACTGATGAACTCGCAACGCCGGTATTTTCTTAAAGATAATTTTGCCGCAGTTGCGTTTAATCGAGAGCGGAAGTTAGTTTTTTGGTTTTCTTTAAATAAGAGTAATAATAAAATAACGTGTCATGCACTTTTTTTTAATTCAGCCGCCATTGGGACTGCGGTAGTTGAAACCTCCTCATGGAGGTTGGAGGTGGGTCCCCACACCTTAACCTCCCTTGAGAGGTTATGGTGGTGGGGCCCACCCGAACTAAACCTCATGTGGGTGGTTTATTATGGTAGGGACCACACGGGGCTTAACCCCCCTATTAATGGGAGGAGAGGGAACCTCTCAAATCTCCCTCATTAATGAGGGAGAGCCTCTTAATTCCTCAACTCTCCATTAAATTGGGAGAAACTCCTTGGCACCCTCCCCTCTTAAGTGGTGCCAACGGACCTCATAAATTGCATCAAAACAATTTATTTCACCCGATCTTTTTTTTAAAAAAAATGTTATGTAACCACAATGGTTACATACCTCTACCCATCTCCTATATATAGGGATCGTGGGAGAGGGTTTGAGGACGGCTTCACCAAGCGAAGGAGCGCTGGTAAAATACCACCACGCCCAACACTTGGGAAGAAGCTTATCTTCGCGAACAAAGAATTTTCCACCTTTGACGAAGAATGGTCGTTTTCCTTCAATAGAATTTCTCCCCTTCCATGGTGAGACTCTTCAATGGATCTTCTTCTTCCCCTTCATCGTCAACGGATCGATGAACAAGCTTGGAAGCAGAATCGGGTAGCAAGCGACGATGGCTTCGCCTTCCCTCGAGTCGGACGAACGCCGACGTCCCCCTTTGATGTCGTCATCCTCGCGACGTCATACCGCGACGAACCTCGAATGACGACGCCTCCTTCCGATCGGCTTATACCCAAGGTAGGGGTTTGTATTCAATTATTTATATTTGTTCGAGATTTCCAACTTGATGATCTTCATGGTTAAAAACAATTTGTTATCGAATTTGAACTTTGTGGTTTGAATCCAAATGATAACAAATAACGTGAGGGGGGGCCGGACCGCACGAACACGGCTGACCCTCCTCCTTTTTTTTCTTTGTGGTTGGTACGAGGAAGCGTGGTGTCGTCGCACCACGCGGTTTCATGCGGTAGATATGTGCGGCGCCGTCGCGCCGTGATGTGGAAAGTAATTCAAGGACGCGACATCATCGCGCCGCATCGAAGGAAACCGAAGACATCCACGGATGGAGTTGGGCCGCGGCGAAGGTTCGTAGTGCCAACGCGCCGCACCGATGAACCACGAAGACGGCGTGTTTCGTTTTTGAAGTGCGGATTGACGGGCGATGAAAAAAGAGGCCGAATGGTAATTTTGAGGCCTATGCAGTGAATGTCGGGTCCCGGGAGGACCATAGGCGACGATGGCAGGAGATACAGACCACCGGAGCACGTCTGGTGGTCCGTGGAAGGTGGCAGCGGCGCACCCCGCCGGCGTGGCGGCGCCGGCGACCGGCGCCGGTGGCACCCCGCCAGAAGGGAGACGGCCGGCGGTTCGTCGCCGGCCTCAATTAGCAGCAGGCGGGGGACTCCCCGCTCCGCATTTCGGCTCGGCCACGCTGGTCGAGCCGCGGCCGGCCGGTCAGACCGAACCGAGCCCGACCGAGCCGGGCCGGGTCGGCCCGGGCCCAGACCCCCGTTTTCGGACCACTTTCGGTCAAAAGCTCATAACATGAGCTACGGGCCTCTAAAGGACTCACCGTCAGCGGCAACGCTATCCTTGGATCGAGACGGTCGTTTCGTTATATTGCACTCAAGGTTTCGGATTAATTTGGGTTCAGCCGAGTTGGTTCGGATTCGAAACCAACCGGGCCCTCGGAGCGGAAACGCTCGTAACTTGAGTTCCGGACGTCCGATCGACGTGCCGTCGATTTTGATGGATTCCTCTAAGTGAGACGGATCTTTTGGCTTACTCCGCTCGAGGTTTGGATGTCGTCGGAGTGCGGTCGGGTTGGTTCGCTCACAAAACCAACTGGGCCCCTGGAACGAAAAAGCCAATAACTCACAGACCGGGCATCCGATAGTCGCGCCTTCTATTTTGTTGAATTCCTCTTGATGAGACTGAACATTTGGCATACTTCGCCCATGTTTTGGATACAGTTGGATAGTGGTCGGGTTGGATCGCACCCGAAATCCAACCGGGACCTTGGAACGGAAAAGCTGATATCTTTCAGACTGGACGTCCATTTGACGAACCATCAGCGGCGTTGGTGATCATGTTGAGATACAGTCCCTATGAGTATACCCTATGAGAGTTTGGGGTACAGTTGAGATACGGACGAGATTGGTTCTCTCACGAAACCAACCGGGCCCCTGGGATGAAAAGGCTAGAAGCTCACAGAACGGGCGTCCGATTAACGCGTCGTCTGTTGAGTTGAGACCCCTATGATGAGGCGGTCCTTTGAGATACTTCTTCTTGGGACATTGAGATACTTGGAGTATCGACCTGTAGCTCGTGGTGCGGACCCTCCCAGAGACGAGAGTGCGGAGTACAAAGACCGTGTAGCCGAATGAGACCTGACTACTGCTTGACCGACTCGACATGGAGTGAGTCGACTAGCCCAGTGGACGGAGCACTACTTTATGAGGTGCAGACCCATGGCGGACGGAGCACTACCTGTGTGACAATGTAGACTCGCAGTACTCATCCGGAGAGTACCTCAACAGGCTACTTGGGGGTGTGCACTACTGTGTTTGGGTGACATACCCCGGCGGGAAGCACTACTGTGTTTGGGTGGCTGACCCGTGGTACTCGACAGGAGGAGTACCTCAGCAGTCTTAGGTTAGTGAGCAGTACCTCAGAGTCGTGACAGGACCACTGTATACTCTAGAGACGGAGCTCTTCAGCAGTTATGGTTTCGATAATGAAAATCAAGGTTTGAGCTGAGACTTTTTACCCTTGTGTTTCCTCATGTTTGAGATGGGTTATTTGATAACATAGGCATATGTATGGGCATATTCATAAGTAGAGGTTATCTATTGAGATCTTCTTTGTGGTTATCCTTGTTGGTTTAGTGAGACGTTGAGGGTCTCGGGGTCCCTACTGAGTATCGTTATACTCAAACCTGCACGGGCTATGCCCGCACCTCGTTGTGTTGGTTGCAGACAACAGGCAGTGCTGACGGAGGCTGAGTGTTCGAGGACTGGAAGGTACCCGGAGGTGGACTACACGATGAGTTAGTACTAGGAGGTGGACTACACGACGAGACGAAAAACGGAGGAGGTTGACGGACGAGAGCGTAGAAGAGGCTATATGTACCTACCCTTCATGTATGATTTGTGGTGGATGACCAGGAGCTGCGCCATCTGTACCTACCCTTCAGGTAGGATCCGAGGAGGACGGCCCAGGAGTCGCTTCCATCCTTCCAGCTGTTATATTTTCTGTTGTACTTGTTATGTTGTAGTTGTACTTCCTTTTGTGTTTGTATTCTGGCCCATTTTCTTTTCATCACTTCTCTTGTACTTAGTGTTTACTTTTTCCGCTTGCTTACTCTGTGGTGCTTGAGCAACAGCCGAGCAGTGGACAAGGTAGTAGAGCTCCGAGAGCAGGTCAACAGGAGCGGAACTAGTGGATACGTCCCTTGTACTTCTAGTTCCATGTTGCTGTTGTATTCGTGTCTTTGTACTATGAGCTGCAATAATAAAAGGACACCTATCTTTGTTTACTTTCCTGTCCTTCTATTTGGTTGATACTGAGTGGTCCCGGTTAAGACTGTTGACTTGAACCTCAATTTCGAGATTTCTACTGGAGGGGACCTAGTGACCTCACACTGATGCCGACAGTGTGACTCGACCCTTGGAGGCGAGAGTGGCAGTTGGATCTCTTGGTAGTTATGTCGAGGCCTTACGACGTCATCCATGGAATGAATGCGTCATTCATGTCAGGATTGACTGTATTAGGAAATGGGTGTGGTTCATCCAGAGGATGAGATTGGGTTTCTCTTTTCGTCAAGGGAGAAATTTTAGCAGCTCTTCCAGATCGTAGTCAAAGAAGGTGCAAATCACCCAGAAGCGGATGAAGACTGCACAGTGCAGTAAGAAACAGGAAACTGGAACCAGTATTGGAGACACGAGCATGTTAAATGTTTCCATAATAGGAAGCTTAAAGGAGAGATGAGTCTGCAAAGAATCATACGTGGAGGTAGAGCTAGGAGAGCAGCATGAGGTGGTGTACATCTTAACATGCTACAACCACCCGCCTTAGTTATCCCCTCCAGGCTCAGGGAGCTGGAGGTCGGTGGAAGAGTGCGGCTGCATGCGGTCAAGGAGTGTGACCCAATGGCTCTAAAAATGATTCAAGGGACTGTCTGTGTCCACTAATAGCTGCTGTAGTAACAGACGTCGGTATGAATCATTCATCTCTTTCACAAATCTTTTCCCAGACCTAGAGTTTCCGGTAAGCCGTGGACTTGACCCTCACGTCTAGAGATACCTTGGGAGGAGACTCGATAATAACACTTACGCCGACGGTGTGGTCAGACCCTCGAGGCGAGAGATCCGATTGGAATCTCTTGGTGGCAGCATCGAGGCCTTACGATGTTAGTTTGAGAATGTAATGGGAAATAACTGTTCATACTCAAATTGACGGTTTTAGGAAAACGTCAGGATGGGTTTTCCTTGGTCGGTGAAAAAGGAAACCCCATGCAGCACAGGATAAACTCTTCCACAGGAAGGTGCGACCGATCACTCTTGAGTCAGTCAACCATACCCTCGTGGCAGCAGTCTTTTGAGTTTCAGTTCTAACAGAAAATGGAGACCTCTAGAGTTCAAGGATGACGACCACGTCCTTACACGGGTCTCACCTCGACGAGGTTTACAGAGATATGGCCAAGGCGGAAAGTTATCTCCGACGTTCAACGGACCTTTCTAGGTCCTCATCTGGGTAGGCGGGGTGGTTTACCACTTGAACCATCCACCTTAGTTGCACCAGGTGCACAACGACTTCCACGTATCCCTACTGAGGAGATACGTGCATGACCCTTCGCATATCATCGACCATGAGGAGCTGGACGATGGCGATGGAGTGTCTTTCATGGAGGTTCCAGTGGGGATCGAGGATCGACAGGAGCGGATCCTTCGAGGATGGCCTATTCCTCGGGTGCGCTTTCACGGGCCGTACAGGAACCTCTGGGTGAGCACACGGGCGCGGAAGGCTCAGATGCGTGCTCAGTACCGTTTTTGTATCCCTAGTTTATGTTAAAGATTTATGAGGACATAAAGTCCTGAGGTGGGAGTAATATAAAGACCCAGAAATTTTAAGAGAAAATATTTCCGAAATTTTCTTTGGAATTTTTCAAGAACGCAGTTTCTAACAGCGCCTGATTCTGAGGCTCGGTGTGCCCAGAATCAATTTCCGAAGTTTGGCTCAGGTTCGTTCTATGAACGAACGAGTTGGTTTTTCTAACTTTTGAACCGGTGCTCAGAATCGAATTTTGAGGGCACCGATGAACTCGCAATGCCGGTATTGTCTTAAAGAGACTTTTGCCGCAGTTGCATTTAATCGATAGCGGAAGTTAGTTTTTGGGTTTTCCTTAAATAAGAGTAATAATAAAATAACGTGTCATGCACTTCATTTTATTTCAGCCGCCATTGGGAGTGTGGTGGTTGAAACCTCCTCATGGAGGTTGGAGGTGGGGCCACCACACCTTAACCTCCCTTGAGAGGTTATGGTGGTGGGGCCCACCCGAACTAAACCTCCCGTGGGTGGTTTATTATGGTAGGGACCACATGGGGCTTAACCCCCCTATTAATGGGAGGAGAGGGAACCTCTCAACTCTCCCTCATTAATGAGGGAGAGCCTCTTATTTCCTCAACTCCCCATTAAATGGGGAGAAACTCCTTGGAACCCTCCCCTCTTAAGTGGTTCCAACGGACCTCAAAAATTGCGTCAAAACAATTTATTTCACCCGACCACTTTTTTTTAAAAAAAAGTTATGTAACCAAAATGGTTACATACCTCTCCCCCTCTCCTATATATAGGGATCTTGGGAGAGGTTTTGGGGATAGCTTCACCAAGTGACGGAGCGCTGGTAAAATACCGCGACGCCCAACACTTGGGAAGAAGCTTATCTTCGTGAATGAAGAACGTGCCACATCTGATGAAGAACGCTCGTTTTCCTTCCACGTAATTTCTCCCCTTCCGCGGTGAGACTCTTCAACGGATCTTCTTCTTCCCCTTCATCGTCAACGGATCGACGAACAAGCTCGGAAGCGGAATCGGGTAGCAAGCGACGACGGCTTCGCCTTCCCTCGATTCGGACAAACGCCGACATCCCCCTTCAACTTCGTCATCCTCGCGACGCCATACCGCGACGAACCTTGAACGATGACACCTCCTTCTGATCGGATTATACCCAAGGTAGGGGTTTGTATTCAATTATTTATATTTTTCCGAGATTTCCGACTTGATGATCTTCGTTGTTAAAAACCATTTGTTATCGAATTTGAACTGTGTGGCTTGAAACCAAATGATAACGAATAATGTGAGGGGGGGTCCGGACCGTACGAACACGGCCGACCCTCCTTTTTTTTAATTGTACTTGGTACGAGGAAGCGTGGTGTCATCGCAGAACGCAGTTTCCTGTGGTAGATATGCGCAGCGCCGCAGCGCCGCGCCGTGGAAAGGAATTCAAGGATGCGACGCCGTCACGCCGCATCGAATAAAACCTAAGACATCCGCAGACGGAGTTGGGTCGTGGTGAAGGGGCGCGGCGCCAACGCTCCGCACCGGAGAACCATGAAGACGACGCATTTTGTTTGACGTGCGGATTGACAGGCAACGACAAATGAGGCCACAAGTAAATTTTGAGGCCTCCATAGTGAATGTCAGGTCCTGGGAGGACCATAGGCGAAGACGGCAGGAGAAACGGACCACCGGAGCGCATCTGGTGTCCCGCGGAAGGCGGCGGCCATGCGCCACGCCAGCGCGGTGGCACCGGTGACCGGCGGCGGCAGTGCGCCGCCGGTCTCAGTTAGCGGCAGGCGGGGGACACCCCGCTCCGCGTTTCGGCTCGGCCATGCCGGCCGAGCCGTGGCCGGCCGGTCGGACCGGACCGAGCAGGACCGAGCCGGACTGAGCCGGGTCGGGCCGGGCCGGGCCCCGTCAGGTCGGACCCGAGTCGAGTCGACCTCGGGGGGGTCGGGCCGGGTCGGCCCGGGCCCAGACCCCCGTTTTCGGACCACTTTCGGTCAAAAGCCCGTAACATGAGCTACGGGCCTCCAAACGACTTGACGTCAGCGGAAACGCGATCCTTGGATTCAGACTGTCATTTCGGTATATCGCACTCAAGGTTTCGGATTACTTTGGGTTTGGCCGGGTTGGTTCGGATACGAAACCAACTGGGCCCTCGGAGCGGAAACGCTCGTAACTTGAGTTCCGGATATCCGATCGACGTGCCGTTAATTTTGATGGATTCCTCTAAGTGAGACGGATCTTTTGGCTTACTCTACTCGAGGTTTGGATGTCTTCGGAGTGCGGTCGGGTTGGTTCGCTCACGAAACCAACCGGGCCCCTGGAACGAAAATGCCAATAACTCACAGACCGAGCGTCTGATAGTTGTGCCGTCTGTTTCGTTGAATTCCTATTGATGAGACGGAACTTTTGGCATACTTCGCCCGAGTTTTGGATACAGATGGATAGTGGCCGGTTTGGATCGCACCCGAAATCCAACCGGGACCTTGGAACGGAAAAACTGATATCTTTCAGACTGGACGTCCGTTTGACGAACCGTCATTGGCGTTGCTGATCGCGTTGAGAAACAGTCCCTATGTGTATACCCTATGAGAGTTCGGGGTACAGTTGAGATACGGCCGGGATTGGTTCGCTCACGAAACCAGCCGGGCCCCTAGGATGAAAAGGCTAGAAGCTCACAGACCGGGCGTCTGATTGACGCGTCATCTGTTGCGTTGAGACCCATATGATGAGGCAGTACTTTGAGATACTTCTTCATGGGACCTTGAGATACTTGGAATATTGACCTGTATCTTATGGAGCGGACCCTCCCTGAGACGAGCATGCGGAGTACGGAGACCGTGTAGCCGGCTAAGACCTGACGACTGCTTGACCGACTCGACTTGGACTGATTCGACTACCCCAGTGGACGAAGCACTACATTCTGAGGTGCAAACCCATGGCGGACGGAGAACTACCTGTGTGACAGTACAAACCCATGGTACTCGTCCGGAGAGTACCTCAACAGGCTACTTGGGGGTGTGCACTACTGTGTTTGGGTGACATACCCCCGTGGGAAGCACTATTGTGTTTGGGTGGCTGACCTGCGGTACTCAACAGGAGGAGTACCTCAGCAGTCTTAGGTTAGTGAGCAGTACCTCGGAGTCGTGACAGGACAACTGTACACTCCAGAGACGGAGCTCCTCAGCAGTTACAGTTTCGATAATGAAAATCCTGGATTGAGCTGAAACTTTTGAACCTTGTGTTTCCTCATGTTTGAGATGGGTTACTTGATAAATTAGGCATATGTATGGGCATATACCTAAGTAGAGGTTATATGTTGAGATCTTCTTTGTGGTTATCCTTGTTGGTTTAGTGAGACATTGAGGGTCTCAGGGTCCCTACTGAGTATCGTTATACTCACCCATGCGCAGGTTATGCCCGCACCTCGTTGTGTTGGTTGCAGACGACAGGCAGTGCTGACGGAGGCCGAGTGTTCGAGGAATGGATGGTACCCGGAGGTGGACTACACGACGAGACAGTACCCGGAGGTGGACTACACGATGAGACGACACACAGAGGAGGTTGACGAACGAGACCGTAGAGGAATCTATCTATACCTGCCCTTCAAGTAGGATCCGTGGTGGACGACTAGGAGCTGTGCCATATGTACCTACCCTTCAGGTAGGATCCAAGGAGGACGGCCTTCAGTAGTTATGGTTTCGATAATGAAAATCCTGGATTGAGCTGAGACTTTTGACCCTTGTTTTTCCTCATGTTTGAGATGGGTTACTTGATAACTTAGGCATATGTATGGGAATATACCTATGTTGAGGTTATCTGTTGAGATCTTCTTTGTGGTTATCCTTGTTGGTTTAGTGAGGCATTGAGGGTCTCAGGGTCCCTACTGAGTATAGTTATACTCACCCCTACACGGGCTATGCCCGCACCTTGTTGTGTTGGTTGCAGACGACAGGCAGTGCTGAAGGAGGCCGAGTGTTCGAGAACTGGACGGTACCCGGAGGTGGACTACACGACGAGTCAGTACCCGGAGGTGGACTACACGACAAGATGACACATGGAGGAGGTTGATGGATGAGAGCGTGGAGGAGGCTATCTGTACCTACCCTTCAGGTAGGATCCGTGGTGGACGACCAGGAGCTGCACCATCTGTACCTACCCTTCAGGTAGGATCCGAGGAGGACGGCCCAGGAGCCGCTTCTGCCCTTCCAGCTATTATCTTTTCTTTTGTACATGTTCAGTTGTATTTGTACTTTCATTTGGGTTTGTATTCTGACCCATTTACTTTTCATCACTTCTCTTGTACTTAGTGTTTACTTTTTCCGCTTGCTTACTCTGTGGTGCATGTTTTCTTTTATAAAGGCAATGCCTTCCCAGTTATCGGGATTTACGCCTTTGGTGCTAGTCGCCAGCACTAATGCACCAGATCCCATTAGAAAATGTGACAACCGGGTCCCAGTGACAGCACAGACACCCCGCCTTAACAAGGCCGTCGGGTCCTGGCAAACCAGGTACCACCAGTTGCCCCCGCAGACACGTGGGGCCCACCCCAGGGTCTACCCACATGCCCGAACAGGTCATCTGACTAATGACTACCCCCACATGCCAACACAAGTCCTTTCCAGTGTGCTTTATCCTCACTCACACACATCCTGGTAAACATCCCAGGAGGTCACCCATCCTGATCATTACTCCAGGCTAAGCACGCTTAACTGTGGAGTTCTAATCAGACAGGCTCACGAAAAGAAAGGTGCACCTTGTTGACATGAGTCATATCATTTAGTCATTTAACCCTTTATCATTTGGGGATGTTACATTCACCCCCCTTTAGAGCACAACGCCCTCGTTGTGGGCCCTACATCTCAACCCAGGTAGTGCACCACACTTAAGGCTCGGTTCCTCCTCTGATACCAAATGTGACAACCGGGTCCCGGTGACAGCACAAACACCCCGCCTTAACAAGGCCGTCGGGTCCTGGCCTACCAAGTACCACCAGTTGCCTCCGCAGACACATGGGGCCCACCCTCGGGTCTACCCACATGCCCGAATGGGTCATCTGACTAATAACTATCCCACATGCCAACACAAGTCCTTTCCAGTGTGCTTTTTTCTCACTCACACACATCCTGGTAAACTTTCTAGGAGGTCACCCATCCTGATCATTACTCCAGGCCAAGCACGCTTAACTGTGGAGTTCTAATCAGACATGCTCCCGAAAAGGAAGGTTCACCTTGTTGACTTGAGTCATATCATTTAGTCATTTAACCCTTTATCATTTGGGGATGTTACATTCACCCCCCCCCCTTTAAAGCACAAAGCCCTCGTTGTGGGCCCTAAAACTCAACCCAGGCAGTGCACCACACTTAAGGCTGGGTTCCTCCTCTGATACCAAATGTGACAACTGGGTCCCGGTGATAGCACAGACACCCCGCCTTAACAAGTTCGTCGGGTCCTGGCCTACCAGGTACCACCAGTTGCCCCCACAGACACATGGGGCCCACCCCAGGGTCTACCCACATGCCCGAACGGGTCATCTGACTAATGACTGCCTCCACAGGCCAACACAAGTCCTTTCCAGTGTGTTTTGTCCTCACTCACACACATCCTGATAAACTTCCTAGGAGGTCACCCATCCTGATCATTACTCCAGGCCAAGCACGCTTAACTGTGGAGTTGTAATCAGACAGGCTCCCGAAAAGGAAGGTCCACCTTGTTGACATGAGTCATATCATTTAGTCATTTGACCCTTTATCATTTGGGGATGTTACACCCCATTTAATATTCATTTAGATAATTAAACAAAAAAAATCACATTCACAAAACAGAAAAGTTTGGTTCATATGAAATCATTATATCTAATATAACTCAATTAAAACTCTTTTAGGTGACATAGAGCATAATATACAAAAAACTATATCAAAACCCATTCAATTGGAATAACCATACTTCCAACATCATTTATTATTATTACCTTATGCATTGGAGATATCTAATGGGGATCACTCTTCATATAAACTATATCAGACTCACTCGTGACCTAAAATGGGGTTCTACCCATCATATAAGATATATCGGTCTCACCCTTTTCTCATTATCTATAATGGGTCTCAAAACTTTGTATATGTTTTATCGGGCTCACTCGTTTCATTTAATTCTCAACCATTATTTCATGAATAAAACACTTTCATTATAAAACCCATTTAAAAACTCATTTAATCCCATATGAAAAAAATATTCATATAAAAATACACATGCCTTTGAAAGAAAATAAATACAAAAACATATTAATCTTTTAAAAATCATTTCCCATACAAAAAACACCAAAAATAATGAAAGATATTTTTTCATACAGGAAGACATATAATATTTTAAAAGAATCAATAAATTAAATAATAGTCATAGTGGGGGAATATTTGTTGTCACTGTGTATGTTAAGAATAAAATATTGTCAGGACATTCCATATAAAATAAGTAAAATGATGAATTTTAAAAAAATCCAATGTAATTAAATATAGTCATATAATTTCATTTATAATCCTTTTATATCCATAAAAATAAAATCAAGAATATTGACTTAGATAAAAAAAATTGAAATTAAATCATTAATCATTCAATGTGTCCCACACCAAATTCAAAATTTAAATCATATTTCCCATTAAATAATAACATTAAACAAAAAATAAATAAATTGATAATAAATAATTTACAGCTATTCTTTTTCGAAGGTATCTCAATATACATCTCAAAAAATACGGTGGGTGCATAACATTAAAATACGCCACGACGAATGTAGATTAAGACGAAGTTCATTACCTTGAGTCTAACTCATCACATAAAATATTTAACATCCTGAATAATATTCATAGGATAATTATTTACTTTCTTGAAGAATTATTTCAGTTTTATTATTCCTTTTATATCACATATTACTATGTGATAAAAATTACTTAATTATTCATGTTCACATTGGACATTTGGACGATATTTGATGCTTGAGTCTAAAATCATTTTTGTATGATGTATATTGTCAAAGTGGTAATTTTCCTATCACCTCCAAAATAATATTAATTATAAAATAATAAATATGATAAATCATTTATAATTTTAAATACATCCTTAAAATATGTATTTAACTAAATCAAGAACCATACAATCACGGACACGATAAACATTACATACTTATGACTAACAATTCCATTTTACAATGATCTTTATGGAATAACGGAAAGTATTATTTTATCATTAAGTAATGATATTAATTAAATCAAATCATATTAATAATTTTAGCATACTTACATATATCTTTCATGCGATGTGGTGATGAAAAATGAATCACATCGTTTCATGGAGGTGATAGTTCACATGTACACATAGACGACATTATCAATTCTATGTGCATGGTAAAGTATGAAAATAAGTGAAATATTATTATTTAATAATGATAATTATGTTTTTAATATCATATATATAAATATACATAAACATTAATTATGTCATTATAACCAGTCTAGAGTGACAACATTTGAAAATGAATTATATCTGTTCACGGGGTGGTAATATGTCGTACACATGAATGATTAATTCAATTCCCCTCATATGGAAGTGGATATGGATATGGATAATAATATTAATATAATAAAATATATGAATATTGATTATACTGATATTTTTATATTGTCATTGTTGAAAAATATTTGAAGGAAGTTGAAAAAGAAATAAAAAAAATACATCATTAAAAATGATACCTTTTCCTCAGACAACCTCATTTTTTAACACCATAAGACCACTAAGGACTATGATATAAACAATATAATAGATATAGAATGTGTAATGTATTCTTATAAGGTATTTGGTTTGATATTTTCTAAAGAAAAAAATATTTTTTTATGTGATAAGAAAATAGAAGAAGATAATCTCTTTTATAAGAGAGGGGAGTGACACTCTGGGAATTTCGTCACAATATTAAATTAATATAAATAATGATTCTATTCCAAAGGGTTACTTGTATGAACCTAGACCCTCTTTTCAGGTATGTTTTTCCTTTCTGTCCATTTTTTAAGAAAAGAGGTATTTCTTAAAATTTTCTATGTACATACTATGTACTTTATGAGTACACGTCACATACTTTCTTACCACAACAGGTCATGTGATAGCCGTGTAGTAGCCACACACAGTGTCGTGGGGATGTGTTTTTGAGGCCGCCTAATTCATCGTACGAAATAGCTGGTACATGTTGTGTACTCCAAAAGTACATGTCGTGTATTTTGTTTTTTTTTCACTAAACACATCGGGGTCGGGTCTGACAGACATAACTCACTTATTTTAGGTTCCATTCATCCGAGATCATCGAGCAGCTGTGAATCTTCAACGATCCCATGACCCTCTGCCCATCCTTCGATTCAGACATGATTGATTGTGTTGGAATCATAATGGTGAGTTATCTCTTCTGGTTGAGCCTTGTTTTCCAATTTTTCTTCATTCCCAAGTTATCGTGGGTTTAACTTTTTCGATGTTTTCATATATCTACGACGTTCCAAGGAGATTCAATCCTCGTGGTTAAATCATATTTATCTCCTCACCCCAAGGTAGGTGGTTTGTGCTTTTTTGTTCGATGTCTATGAGTTTTATGTGAAAATTCCACAAATACCCTTGAATTGGGTATGGTGTGTTTACTATTTTACCCATGTTGGTTGCCTACCATTCTTGTATTCCTTTGAAGAGGATATTTGTTTATGAATAGGTTTGATTGTTATGCTTTGGATGTTTCTTTCCCATGCATGTACTGTTTATGACAGTTTGGTTCTGTTTAGCATTATATGCTTTTCCTATTCTCCATTCCTATTATTGTAGGATAAAGTGATTTGATTTTTGACATGCTTGTTATACTGTAGTCTATTTATCCAAGTAGTTATGTAGGATTACTTTGGATATATTTCACTTATATTATCATTGACTAACACAGGTTCGTGAGAACCTGCTGTAGTAGACTATAAGGGGAATTGACTGGGTGAGCTTCCTCAGAGAGTCTTTCAACACTTTTGGCTATAAGGGGGACTGACTGAGTGAGCATCCTCAGAGATCATAGAATCACATGGGGCTATAAGAGTAATTGACTGAGTGAGCATCCTCATAGAGTCCTTAATTACTTTATACTATAAGGGTACTGACCACATGAACTTCCTCATAGAGTCTTTGTTGAATTTAATGGCCTGAGCTATAATGGGGATTGACCGAGTGAGCTTCCTCAGAGAGTCCTATACCTCGGGGCTATATAAGTAATTGACATGTGAGCTTCCTTGGAGAGTCCTTGTCTACCTTAGACTATGCGGGGAATAGATAGTGTGAGCTTCCTCAAAGAGTATTTCTTTGCCTTTGATTATAATGGGATAGACTGTTAGCACTTCCTCAGAGAGTCTTATTAAATGCATTTACAGATCCATAGGGGTTAGACCGGGTGTGCTGCCCAGAGGGTTACTTGTTCTTTCAGATAAGATCAGAGGGGATGGCTGCGAGAACTTCCCAAAGGGTTACATATTTGTGTTTTAGCTGTTTTCTTCACTATTATGTGATATTGATCTTAGGATTGTTTAATACAAAGTATTGTTCTGTTGTTGTCTTCTGTTTACTATTTATGATACTTTTACCAGCCATATACTCACTGACTATTAGGCATAGATCTTTGGGTGGTTCACTACTGGTATTTAGTCTCACACACTGTTTGGGTCATGCTTTTGGGCCCAGATAGATTCTATTATTGTAGGTATGGGTAAGGGAAATCACCCTTCTACTTTAGGTACTTGACTTGTTGTGGAGCTGGAGATCATGGGACCAAGCATGCTCTTGCGATGCTGAGGAGATGTTTATCTTTTATTTTTTACTTTGGTTTAGTATTTTTTGTTTTCCATCATTGTGACTTTTTTTTCTTCTTTCCTAGATAGATTTATCAAGCATCATTTATATATATGTTTGTGCTCTAGTTGTTTTTTTATTGTAGTCTTCCGTTATTTTCTATTGTTGGATATTTACTACTTCAGCTATTGTACGTGTTTCTTACTTCCATTTTGTACTCTACCAATGAGGGAATAGTTTCCCCAAGACCACACCCAAGGCCCTAACTACTAGTCAGTAGCCTCTGGCGTTCGAGGAAATGCACATTAGGCCAAATGACCAACCAGGTATGGGGTGCCTCTAGGTGGATTCTAGAATCGGGATGTTACAAAGTGGTATTAGAGGGATTTATTTTCTCTTGATTTATAGTATGGAGCCTTTATCCAGGGATAGGATGGAATAGTTAATTGGTAATAATTTTTTCCTGGGAGTAGATAACCCGTTTATAGAGAAAATCCAATCTACCAAGTTAATTGCAGTTTTCTAGTTTTGCAATTATTACTGTTGATCTGATTTCACCTTGAGTGATACACATGATTATTTATATTATTTTTAATTTTATTGAGGTTCTATTTCTATAGAAACCCGATGAGATGAGGGTATTCCATCTTATGAATCATATAAACACTTGTTAAAATCACATGTCATGCATTTCAGCCATGCAATCTAGGATGCATTAGTAATTTCATATTGTTGTGATAGATGATGTGTAAAATATGCATGATGTTGTGATAGTTTCCTTGATAGAAATACCTACTGTTTTATATGGTATTTTATTTGTAGATATTTGCTTGAATGAACACCAAAATATGGTTCTTGAGGTGTTGTGGGCCCTCATGGACCAAAATTTGGTGGATCATTACCTTGTTTTCCATACTATAAATTGTATGAGATTCCAAACATTGATTCGTGGGGATATTTGGCCCTCACAAATCGTAATTTGGTACTTTTAAATGCTTTTTTCATTGTTTAATAGGTTCCGGAGTAGTTTCTGGGGCTTACTATCTGAAAAAACCCAGAATACATGCCATGTAAGGTTATGAAAACGCTGTGTGTTCTTATGTTTGGGTAGAAATTTTTTTTCTTCAGTACTCACCATTTACTTTATATACACACCGTGTAATATCTAAACAGTTTCATAGGCGGTGTGGGTAGATACATGGGATGGGAGAAGTACAGAGTGAACACGCTGTATCTCGTCCATACATACCGTATAGAGTCGACTCGGTGTCCATCCTTGTCACTAACAACATAGGTTGGCTGAATCATGTCTAATACATGTTTTGTGCCATCTAACCATGTCGTTTAGTCTGACCCAGGTACCTTTCCATGTCATGAACAACCCGGGTTGGTGTATCCCTTCCTTATACATGTCATGTCTGCCTTAAACACGCTGTGTAGGTTTACCTAAGTACACGGCCATGTCACAAAAAACACGGGCTGGTGTTATCCTTTCTCATACATGCCATGTATTTCTGGAACATGCCATGTAGTGTGATCCGTGTGTCAATCTGTGTCACTAACAACATAGGTAGGGTGAATCTTCTCAAGTACAAGCTGTGTACGAGTTGTACATGCCGTGTAGTCTTGCCTTAGGAGAGATTCGTGTGGCTTAGCTGTGTAGAAGTACTTGGGTAGGGAAAAGGTACTCGAGTACATGCTATTTGTGGAGACAACACAACGTGTGTCTGGGGTGTTACATGACCAGTTAAGACAGGAGTACACACCCATGTAAATGTCTTCAGGGAGCAGAATTTGTAGTAAATGTACATGTCGTGTAGTCATGTTTTGTTAAATTTTAGTGCTTTTATTCTCTTGTTCCCTTATTAAACTAATTGTTTTCAGTCCCTGATAAAAATGATCTAAGGTGTGTTTTGAATTTTCATTTTCATGCCACTGAGACGTCCTATGGTTGTGCGCTAGTTTCCAGACAGTTATCAAACACCGAACATGGCCGATCATGGACCACCTGCAGATCCTCCTATTGTGCCAGACTTGGCACCAACCGTTGTACCTGACATAGGTGCCGATGCATAGTACAGGGAGGTATTTCGGAGGATGATACAGATTTTTAGGGAGCTCCACCTCATATCCCATCAATGGATGACTTGACGTGGGTCTTCCAGCAGCAACATACTCTAACTTTCTCAGGGGAAGGAGGAACTCAGGCTGCTGAGTCATGGCTGGAGGACACGCTACCGATTTTTGAGCATCTGGAGATACCTCTAGAGAGGTGGGTGAAGCTTTCTACCTACATGGTTTGAGACTTCACCAAGAGATGGTGGGATGTGGCCTCACAATTCGGACACCAGCAAAAAATGGCTTGTGATGAGTTTTGGCGCATGTTCTACGATTACTTATACCCGGAGACCTTGAGGGCCGATCGAGCTCGAGAGTTCATGAGCATGGAGAAGGGTAATCTTTTTTTATGGAGTATTCCTCACACTTCATATACCTACAGTGTTTCATGCTTATTCCAGGAGGTGATGATTTGTTCCTTTCATGGACGTTTGAGGATGTTCTGAGGAACGACATTTGGTCGTAGGTGAATATCATCCGGTAGACATCGATATCCTCTATCGTGAACAAGGTGCTGATCACAGACTGCAATCTGAAAGATTCTGGAGCTATGATCCAAGGCGGTTCACCTTCCAGAGTTAGTGCTCCGCCAGCTGATAGCAGGATGCACCACAGGGAGGCTGCATGAGGAGATCAGAGCAGGTGGTATGCATTTCCGGTAGCCAGGTGGTGTGATGCTAGTGTGGCTGGAGCAGGAATGTGAGGCCACGTTGCCAAAGAGACCCAGTGGAGTGCCGGTCCTGCTGTAAGATGGGACACCTTCTGTGCTTTTGTCAGTTCTTCTCACCAGCAGCTGGTGATAAGTGTCCTTATATTACTCCTCATTTAAGAGAATCTCCAATAGTTTCTCACCAGTCTGGGAAATGGTGTTCTTTCGGCTATTCGAGATGAGTTGGAGGTCGTTGTTGTGGTAGCCAGTCTCCCAGCTTTTAGTGAGATTAGGGTGGATCAGCTCAGAGTGGTCAAGCAGGGTCATAGGGCCACGGTACAGGCTAGGATTTTGCAGTGGAGCAGACCCAATAGGAGCATGATCTTAGACCTTATACCATTAGAGGTATGATCATAGTAGCATTAGTTTTAACTTCTTCTCTTTTTGAAACAGGGGATTCCCATAACATAATATATGTTGCTATCATGGGGAGCCTCGGGCTCTGTATCTTTTCTTCTGCTGATATATTGACACTAGACACTCTGTGGGGGACTAGAACAACTAGTGTACGTCAGTGTAGAGAGAGCCCTCTATAGGTTTGTGGATGTGACCTCTTATGGGACCTCTATTTCATAGAGATGATAGGCTATGATTTCATTCTCATGATGTAATGGTTAGTTCAACTTCAGGAAGTTGTTGACTATTATTTCCACAGGGTGAGTTTTATATCACTAGAGGGTGAATCATTTCTTCATAGGGGTATGTGGGATGTCCAGGTGAGCAGAGCAGGTGCAGAGCATTATGGGTTGGGAAGAGTTACAACCCAGATTGCTAGTCTTTATCTGGATGACCAGGGGACTTCACAATTAGAGCTTCCTACTATGGTGGATCATTTTAGAGACATCTTTTTAGAGGATTTTCAGGTTTACCTCCAGAGCTTCAGGTAGAATTCTTGATTGAGCATGAGTCAGGAGTGGAACTAGTGTCCATTCCTCCTTATAGGATAGCTACACTAGAGTTGTAGGAGCTCAACAGGCATTTGGAAGAGTTTCAGGAAAAGGGTTTCATCTGACCCAGTACTTGTCCTTGGGGTTCTCTTGTCCTGTTTGCAAAAAAGGTAGACGACACCCTCAAGCTTTTTGTGGATTATCAGAAGATGAACCAGTTGATGGTCATGAACCAATATCCCTTACCCAGTATTGATGATCTCTTTGATCATCTTCGAGGAGCCCGGGTATTCTTGAATATTTACCTGAGATTTGGTTATCATTAGTTGCGCGTTATACCATCATATATACCTCTTACAGCCATCAGGAGCATGTATGGTCTTTATGAGTACTTGGTTATGTCATTTGGTCTCATGAACGCACCTGCAGGTTTAATGGTACTGATAAACCGAGTGTTCCATTTATACTTGGATTCATTAGTGGTGGTCTTCATGGATGATATCTTGGTTTACTCTCACCCTAGACATGACCGTGATGCCCTTCTTGAGATCTTTTTGAGTACACTGTGAGAGTATCTGTTATATGTTACGCTCTCAAAGTGAAACTTTTGGATGGATTAGAGTCACTTCTTGGGTCATGTTATCTTAGATACAGGAGTATCAGTAGACCCAGAGAAAGTGATTGCAGTAGTTTCATGGGAGCAGCTGAAGAACCTCTTTGAGTTGTGGAGTTTTCTAGGGCTGGTTGGATACTAGAGACGTTTCATACAAGTCTTTTCACACTTAACAGCACTACTGAATGTTCTGACCAAGAAGGTGGTGAAGTTCTTATGGTAAGATTCTTGTGAGTCAGCCTTTCTAGAGCGGAAGGGGAGGTTAACATTAGCACCGATACTAGTCTTTCCAGAGCCATGAAAGATTTATAATGTTTACTTTGATGCATCAAGTATCAGGATGGGAGCTGTGCTTATGTAGGGAGATGTAGTCATTGCGTACGGGTCTCGACAAGTGAGGCCACATTAGAGGAATTACCTAACACACGATCTGGAGTAGGTAGCTATTGTACATGCCCTATGCTGTTGGAGACATTATCTTCTAGGAGATCACTCTGTGGTTTTCACCGACCACAAGTGTATAAAGTACATCTTCACTCTGCGTGATCTAAATTTGAGAGAGCACTGGTGGGTTGAGTACCTACAGTCCTTTGACTTCGATCTTGCCTATACGCTTAGGAAGGGAAACACATTGGTTGATTCTTTGAGTAGGATGACTCAGATACAGGTAGTTCGGGAGGCCAATAGTGAGTGTATGCTTATGGCTATGTTCACTGAGATGCATTTGGAGGTGCACAACAGATAGGGCAGACTTTTCTATCTTCTGTGGCTGTTAAATCTACTCTTATGGATCAAGTTCGAATGAGGCAGATAATAGATTCTAAATGAATATTCCTAGGGGAAAGCATGTCAGGATAGGACCCTATTCTTGTATAGAACATAGGTGAGGATAAGATCTTTCATTTACAGGGACGTGTATAGGTTCCATCAGACATACATGAGGAGCTAATTCAGGATTTTCATTCCTCATTTTGGGCAGTTCATCATGGCGTCACCATGTTTTATAGTGATATACACCATCTATATTGGTGTTCATGTATGAAGAGGGATGTTGCTACCTTTTTCATGAGGTGTTCCACTTGTCAGCAAGTGAAGGCGGAGCATCAATGACCAACATGGCTTTTGCAGCAGTTAACCATTCCCAAATGGGAGTGGAATGATGTCACGGTGGACTTTGTGAGAGATTTTCCGAGGTCGCCTTGATGGAATAACGCAGTTTCGGTTGTCATTGATAGACTCACGAAGGTTTCTAACTTCTTGCCGATCAAGGAGACCATCAGTGTTATCGAGCTGGGATGGTTGTACATCCAAGATATTGTACATCTTCATGGATTTCTACAATCCATTTTTTCTAAAAGGGATGCACGTTTTACTTCTTGGTTCTGGCAGGGGCTTCAGAAGGCTTTGGGTACACAGGTACTTTTGAGTACAACTTACCATCCCCAAATAGATTTCCAGTCCGAACGTACGATTCAAGTTCTTGAAGAAATGCTCCGAGCTTGCATTTTGGATTTTGAATGTTCATGGGAGAAGCATATAACTCTTTTAGATTTTGCCTATAATAATAGTATTTAGACAACTATTCAGATCGAACCTTATGAGGCTTTGTACTGTAGGTCATGCCGATCAACCATATGTTGGCTGGAGGCAGGAGAGGCAACTTTGCTGGGACTCTATCTTGTTCAGGAGACCACAGAGCAGATATGGTTGATTTGGAAGAGGATTGATACTGCACAGTCTCGAATTAAGTCTTATGTTGATCAGCGGAGATGACCTCTGGAGTTCGAGGTCGGGGATCAGGTTTTCATGCGTGTCACACCAAGGTTTGGATACAATAGGATTAGGAGACATGGTATGATTTCCCTGAGGTACGTTGGGTTGTTTGAGGTGTTGGAGTGATTATGGCTGGTTTCCTATCGTTTTCAGTTACCTCAAAGGTACCGAGATATGCATGATGTCTTCCACATTTCTCAGCTCTGATGTTACTTTTAAGACCTGTCTCATGTCCTTCAACCCGAGGAGGTTGAGCTCGAAAAGGATGCGTCATATGAGGAGCATCTTATCTGTATTTTGGATTGTTGTAAAAAGTTTCTATGTGGTTGGTGTCTTCCTCTGGTACATGTGCAATGACAGCATGGGCAGGTGCAGTACGAGATTTGGGAGAGGGAGGCCGAGGTACGATCATACTGGCGAGAACTGTTCGAGGGTTCTTCTTCTAAACCGTGCTTGGGAAATTCGAGGATGAATTTTGTTAAGGGGAAAAGTTTTTAAGAACCTGATCCTTTTTTTCCATGTATGTTTTTCCTTTTTGGTCATTTTTGGAGAAAAGAGGAATCTCTAGAAATTTTCTATATACACATCGTGTACTTTCTTGCTGTAGTAGGTCAGGTGGTGGACATGTATTATCCACACACGCGGCCGTGTGGGAGTGTTTTGGAGACTGCCTAATGAAGAGTATGGAATATAAATTACACATTGTGTACTCCAAAAGTACGCATCATGTATTTGTTTTTCATTAAATTCACCGGGGTCACGTCTGACGGATAGAACTCACTTCTTTTAGGTTCCTTTCATCTGAGAGCACCGAGCAGCCGTGGATAATCAATGAGCCCCAGAGCCTCCATCCGTCCACCAATTCGGACACTATTGATTGTGTTGGAATCACATCGGTGAGTTCTCTCTTCTTCTTGATCATTTTTTTCCAATTACTCTTCTTTTCTAGGTTATCTTGTGTTGAACATTTTAGACGGTTCCATAGATCTATGACATTTCAAGGATATTTCAAGCTTTGTGGTTCAAGTATATTGATATTTTAACCCCAAGGTAGGTGTTTTTTGCCTTTCTGTTTGATGTATTTGATTTTTATGTGAAAATTCTACCAATACCCTTGAACGAGGTATTGTGTGTTTATTGTTTTACCCATGTTGTATTCCTACCAAACTTGTATGCATGTATAGAGGATATTTGGTTATGAATATAGTAGATTGTTATGTTTTGGATGTGACTTTACAATTCATATAATGTTTATAACCATTTGGTTCTGTTTAGTATTGGCTGATTTTCCTGTTTTCCATGCCTGTTGCTGTAGGATGAAGAGTTTGTATTTATGACATGCTTGTTATGTTGTAGACTGTTTGGCCTAGCAGTCTATAAGTTTACATTGGCTATATTGGACTACTGTGCTCATTGACTTACACAGAGCCATGAGAACCTAGTGTAGTAGACTATAGGGGGAATTGATCGGGTGAGCTTCCTCAGAGAGTCTGGGAGCACTTTTGAATATAAGGGGGATTGACAGAGTGAGCATCTTCAGAGATCCTAAAACAAGTTGGGGCTATAAGGGGAGTTGACCGAGTGATCTTTCTCAGAGAGTCCATCATTGCTGTAGATTATAAGGGGGATTGACCGCATGACCTTACTCAGATAGTCTTTGTTGAATTGAATGACCTGGGCTATAAGGGGTATTAACCGAGTGAGCTTCCTCATAGAGTCTTGGACCTCAAGGATCTAAGGTGAATTGACATGTGAGCTTCCTCAGAGAGTACCTAACTTCCTTAGACTATACTGGGAATGGACTATGTGAGATTCCACAACGAGTCTTTCATTTCCTTTGATTATAAGGGGATTGACTGTGAGCGTTTCCTCAGAGAGTCTTCTTTAATTCCTATACATAACCAGAGGGGTTAGACCGAGTGTGCTGCCCAGAGGGTTGCTTATAATTATTAGATAGGACGAGAGGGGATGGCTGTGAGAACTTCCCAGAGGGTTACCTATTTGTGGTTTGGTTGTTTGCTTCAGTGTTTCTTTATATTGAAATGTGGATTGTTTACTACTGAGTTATATTCTGTTAATATTTACTATTTAATTTTTACTTTACGTTTACCTACAATATACTCACTGACTATTAGGAACATATTGTTGGGTGGTTTCTTTCTAGTATTTTGTCTCACACCCTGTTTTGGTCATGCTTTTGGGCCCAAACAGATTGTATTGTTGCAGGTATAGATAAGGGAAAACGCCCTTCTACATCAAGTACTTGACTTGTTGTGAAGCTAAAGAGCATGGGACCAAACATGTGCTTGTGATGCTGAGTAGATTTTTATATTTTATTTTTTACTTTGGTTTAGTATTTATTGTATTTCGGCAATGTGACTTGTTTGGATGCTTTCCTAGACAGATGTATCATGCATCATTTATATATATATGTGTGTGTTCCAGTTGTTTTATTATTCCAGTCTTCTGCTGTTTGATGTTGCTGGATATTTACTGCTTCCTCTATTGTACGTGTTGCTTACTTCCACTGTGTACTCTACCAATGAGGGCATTGTTTCCCCACTATCACACCCAAGGCCCTCGCTGCTAGTCAGTAGCCTCTGGAGTTCGGAGAAATGCGCTTGAGGCCATGTGACCAACCCAGTACGGGGCGCCTCGGGGTGGCTTCTGGAACCGGGATGTTACATTACTATCTGATTTATTTCAAATATATGATAACCTTAGGTCGAAATAAATTCATGCAATAAAAGTTGGACCAGTTTGGGCTATTTTATAATACTTATATTTTTGTTTTAGACCTTTTTAACCTATTTAATTCTTGTCATGACAACATGTGTTTTTACTCGTTGAAGGTTAATATACATCCATAAAATGGAAATTGAACCATAAATGGATAAATAATGACATGTTAAGCCTTATAAAAATAATTTTAATGAAAATTAAAATTTTTAAATTTTTTTTAAATTAATAAAATATTATTTATTTTAAATAATCGGTAATGTAAAATTTCACACAAATCACTAATTAGATTTTAAAAATATTATAACAACGTGATATCTTTGAACCAATTATTATAAAACAAAAATAACATGATAATTCAGTTTATAATGTTATTGTATAACATAAATTATACAAAATTATTTTTATTTTAATATATTGAAAAACATTTATTTGATATTTCAATCATTTAAATTAATATTGCTTCATCATTGTGCCGACCTTTAATTTAAGTATTTATTCCCTAAAAATTAAAAATAAATTATCATGAGGATGATAAAAACTTTATATTTCAAAAGACAACTTATATTTGAACATATCTTCTATATAAACACTTATTTAATATATTTAACTTGGTAAAAACAAAATTATGACAATGTTGACTTTCCTTTGAATAAAAATTCTACAAATAGATTAAATTCTTCCAAGAGGATCAAAGAGATCATAAAATCTCCCCATAAATTATATTGGTCGAGAATAACTCATAAAATAATACTAGTACTAGTTTAAGGGTAAATTTTTAAAATTTTCCACATTATATTTACCCTTAATTACCCGATTTACCCTCAACGGTGATAATAAAAAAATATTAAAGGTAATATTCATATTGTCCTATAAAAAAGGGACCTAATTATTATATTTGGACCTTGTGATTCAAAATATGGAATCCATTTTTCAAAATTCTAAACAAATAATTGGTTAAAATTAATTTAATATTAATCATGTTGATGGAACGAAAACATGAGCTTTTAAAATGAAAAAGATCAAAAGATTAGAATGTTTTTATATCCAAATTCAAGGTGAAAATTGTTTCAAATGACCTAAATTGTATTAACTAATATAAAATTGATTAAATTATAATCTAGGACCAACAAAATGTATAATGTAATGCTATAAATTATTTATATGATAAAAATTCAATCCATATCCAATATTTTTCACTATTAATCAAAACATGAAACTTATCAAAAAAATACTAAATATCCAGCCAAAGTAAAATCTATCATTTATCTATGAAATAATAAGTTTATATTATAAAATATAATTTATAAAATGGTTAAATGAAGAGTTAAAATATGTTCACAATCAATGGGCGGTAAAACTGATTTTTCGGAAAAATAAAATTTCATTAGGGAAAAACAACATTTTTTATTAAATCAAATCTAGAAAACCCATAAGATGAATACTAAACATTATACTGAATACTGTATATAAATTTATATTTATATTTAATATAAACCAAAAAGTTTTATTTGTTTGTTTTATTGGTATGAAACACACTTATGTGCATTTAAATATTTTTGCATAAAAACATTTCCTTTTATTTTCAAAGAGGGTTTTATTTTCACTTATAATAAATTGGTTCCCAAAGAATTTATTATATATTTATATCTAAACCATATTTTTATAATCAGTTAATGTTTTTCATGGTCGTCATTCTATCTTCTAGGTCATAATGGTAACATTTAAATAATAATATTTGGTTATTGATTTAAACTCGATATGGCATTTCATGTATGACATCGAACACTATTTCTTGTAAAAAACTCGAGATGTTACTGTATATAAAAAATATAATTAAATATGGACATTTTCCGTTTTTTAAAAAAATTAATATAGTATTATTTAATTAAAGGTTTAAATTTTTAAAATGTATATATAATAATCAAAATTGAATATATTAAAAAACTAATTGAATATACATAAAAATGAAAAAAATACTAAAAATGGAAAAATTATAGAAAATGAAAAAATATTATAAATGAATAAATAATATAAAATCAGTAAACAAAAATACACATTCGGACATACGTACGGATGGACATAATGAATGGATTCAGACATGTACAGAGACACGTATATGCATACACACACATAAACAGACATACAAATACATACACATACATACACATACATACACATACATACACATACATACACATATACAAATACACACATACACATACACATACACACACACATACAAATATACATACACATAAACATGGACATGAATATGGACATACATACACATACACCTATATACAATTTTGTAAATGTGCATGCATGTACATCCACATACATATGCATTCATAAACATACTATGTCTACATGCATATACGTATTCAAACACATACACTCATACTTATGCATAGACATACATTTTCACATACATAGACATACTCATACAAATATAAAAAAACACAACCACATACGCATATATATACACATACCCAAAAACTTACACATACGCATACACATGCACATATACTCATACATACGCATTGATATGCATATGTACACATACATGATTTTACAAGTACACATATATATACTCACACACATACATACACACACACACACACATATACACATATACATACACATACACACACACATACACATACATAAGCATATGCATATACATACACATCCACGCATGTACACACACACATATACATACGATTACATACATGTGAATTCACATACGTATAAATTCATATGCATAAATAAACATACGACAAAAACATACATACACATGAACATACACGAAAACATACACATACACAAACACAGACACACACACAAACACACACATACATACACATAAATATACATGTACATATGCATACACACATAGGCACACACATATACATGGACCTGCCCATGTACATGAACATGGACATGCACATACACATCTGCATACACATCCACACCCAAATCCCCATCTACATACACATACAAATACACAAACATAAACACATGCACATGCACATACACATACACATACACATAAACATTAACATGCACATACAGACATACATAAACATAATCATGCATATGAACACAAACAAGCACATACACATACACATATAGACACATACACATACAGATACAAATGCACATATACAAAAAATACAAATACACATACACATACACATAAACATAAACATACACATACACATACACATACACATACAGATACACATACAGGTACACATACACATACACATACACATACACATACACATACACATACACATACACATACACATACACATACACATACACATACACATACACATACACATACACAAACACATACACATACACATACACATACACATACAAATACACATACACATACAAATACACATATACATATACATACTGGTACAGGTACACATAATAATTCCCATACACATACACATAAACGTACACATACACAAATAAATACACATGCACATAAATATACATACACATACATACAAAAATATATACATAAACGTACATGTACACACATGTATACACAAACACATACATATAATTTGATATATGTGTGCATACAAACACATACCATATAAACATACACCTTCCATATGAGAAATCAAGATAAGAACCTTCATCACCTAGCGGACTCTTGATATAAGATAGTTGAATCAGGTCAATTCAAATTGGTGTGGTAATTTAATATCATTCAATGTTTTATGTTCCTATATAGAAGTGATAAATAAATAAGGATATTTCTGTAGCAGAAAGATACAAGAAATCAAGATAAGAAACATCATCACCTAGAATACTGTACTCAGTGGATGAAAATTCATTAAGAGTTTAGTAAATTTAGAAATGATCAGTGAAGCCATAATGTTGTGATATCTATATATAGAGTGCAACTTTTTCATTTATGTTGCCTTACTAACTTTAAATTTCTAATTATTTGGGGAGATTTTATCATTCCACTTTGGTTATTCATTAATTGAAAATACATTATGTTTTCTGTTATTATATTAAGGGGAAAATTACAAGGTAAATATATTAATGTTTATTTGGATCCATTTGTTGATGTTTTCATATTGTTGTGGTATTCAGGTGTTACATTTTATGATTATTCTTGAAATATAGATTTTACAGTGAGATTCACGTTGTGTGAGGTGATACATTATTTTATGCATATAGAAATTTTTTTGGATATATATTTAATGGAACTCAAGGTTTCCCCATTTATGAACATGTTATGAAATTAATTTGGTTGAAACATTAATTTAAGACAATGTTTCACGGATTTTATTGTTTTTCCCCGATGATATAAACAGAAATCAGGGATGAAATCATTCGATGGGATTTCCAAATTAGGTCCAATAATATCTCCACTAATAGGTGATCAACTATTTGAGAATTTAAAATTTGTGAACATCTCTCTTGGTATGTATTTTTAAAAAAAATATAAAAACAGGTTGGAAAACAAGGAAATTTTTTTATATAAATTTATATACGAGTTTTTTATATGTTATGAATTTTATTGATGTCATGCATGTGGGAAAATATCTATGTGATACTGTATTTTTCAGGTTACTAACTACAAATGAAAAAAACCATTAATGCTAGGATAGGTATGTTTAACATGGGTCTATGAGAATATTTGGAGACAATATTGGGTGAAACATAGAAATTTCTTACTATGGAAACTTACACTCTTTCTAAGACACATTGGTATTAGTTATTGAAATTCTTGAATGATGTAAAGGTTCTAGTGGGGTATCCATCTGATATAAATATTATCATGTCAATAATGGATTAAAATTTAAAGTGATAATAATCACATGAATATCATATTTCAATGCATGATATAATGCATGAATCATTACATTGCATTTTCTGGGGAATTTCAGTCCTAAATTAACAATGATTTGTTTATTTTTAAAGGAATGTGTAGTCATGTTATATAAGTAAAAACATTTCCAACAACGGGAGAGTAAATTACTATGTTATTATATTTATTAAATATGTTATTATCACCATCATTATTTTATATGATGGTTTAAATGATGGATTAATTATGTTGATATATAAGGTTATGTGGTCCTATAAATTATAGATGGATGTACCCCATTGAAAGGTATATAATGATTTTTCAAGGTTATATAAAAAATTTATATTAGTTAGAAGATTTATTTTGGGATTTATATAATTTTAAAGATGCTATTAAATTTTTTACTCACTAACAATCTGATGTGGAAAACATTGGTCAACAAAAATATCATCACATCGAGTGACTTGTGGGTGACGAAATTTCTAGAATTGATTCCCTTATAATTACTATTATTGATTGGTAGAAGGATCAGCTTTATATTTTAAATAATATTTTATAGATCGAACCATATTTTAAAACACATAATGTTAAAATTATTAATTTTAACCCTTTGAATGATGTAATATGGAGATCAAATAACCATATTTGATAATATATGAGAGTATTTTGAGGCCTTAATTTAAAGGATTTAACTAAAAAAGTGATTTGAATTTGAGTATGACTTTTATTGATACCCATTTAACCAAGTGTGCTTGAATTATATTATAATTCTATGTAATTAATGGTTAATAATTCTATACAAACGAACATGATGAATGTAGTACGATAAAAATTAGTGGAGTTATAATTTTAGCTAAAGAATTAGATATATCTAGTACCAAGGAAGACAATCCAATTTATTCAAATATTTCACACCTTGGCATCATTGAATGTATTTTGTACTTAGATAAAACAACATTATATTTTTCAATTTTTTAATGAAATTGGTTTTGAAAATAGGGGTGTTGTTAAAATAGATGAATTGGGATTTATGAAAGTGAATTTTATTAAGGAACAGTACAAGGATGAACCATTGATAATTACATAATAGGTAGGGGAAGTATTTTATATTTCAGATCCTATAAAAATTAATTAATAAATTTTTCTTTTATCAACCAAAGCCTTTGAAGGGTGAGATTCCAATTCAAATGATGATAACTCTTTCATTGGTATATAATAATAATTTCATTAGAGTCTCAATTTAGATGGGGTAGTGTATGTTAAATGGGAAAAGTTGAGAGTATTTGGATACATAATAGATTATTCCAATCCCATAAACCTTTAAAAATGTATTTAAATAATGAGGTTATATTTTTTGTAATATACATTGAATTATATCATATTTTGATTTTTTCAGTACTATATTTATATATTCTAAATTAAATGTGTAACCATTCGAAATATATAATTTCATGTGTACTTGTTATTCCTCTCATTCTTGATAAACAATATGTTTCTAAACAAGTTGATGAACTCAATACAGTTGAACACAAAGTTTCTCGACATGTTGATTGAACCAATCTAGATAAACAATATAATGATGATGTTGAAGCTAATGGTATGGAATAATATCAACAATCAATGTCATAAAAAAAATAAGTTTTGTAGATTGATAGTGTTAACAAAAATTATTATGGTGAGAAGAAAAGGAATCGACTTCAAGGATATATGGAATACTTCTGACCATCTTTCTAACACCAAGAATCCCATTTTCATTTGTTATATAGGTATAACCTTCCAAATTTATGTGTCGATTGATATAGATTTGTGGAACAATGTTTTTTCATTGGTTAAGGAACTAATTTAAGAAAATATTAGAGTAACATTATAAGGTAATTTATTAATTTAATAAAAATAAAATAATGAAATTCTGATTACTCTTCATTATATATTGAAGAGTTAAATTATATAAGATGGTCATCAAATGAATTTTTCAATCTATCATCAAATAGGTTCTCTGATGCTTTCAACAATTCTTATAAATGATTGTATTAGGAATATTATGGGAAACATAAACCCACACACACCATATATGTATACAAAAATGATAAAATAAGAAATGTGTTGTGTATTTATTTGTCGTCATGAGGTGGAATAAGTTTAGGCACATTTGGATTTATAAACATTACTAGAAAATACATGTATTAAATAATTTTATTAATAATTATAAATTTATGAAATAACAAATTAGTTCTAAAGACAATCAGTGTGCATCAAAACCAACATACTCATGTTGTAAAGAAACGATGGGGTACACTTCACTTGAATAATAATTCTTTTATATTTTCAATCTATTGTAATCATTTATGTGGCATGAAAAAAGAACATAATTATTTTTATTTATTTTTATGTAGACTAATTAATCAAAATAAAAATACACATGAATCCAAAATAATTTGTTATGGAAAGAGGATCATGTAAATAAATACATAATACTAATAAATTAAAACACATTAAAGTATAGGAGGTATGTGAATGAAATAATAAAAAAAATAACTAAATTGGAATTAAATAATATTAATTGCTTATTTTATTATATTTCGTATCTGGTTTAGTTATGAGAATCATCACTAGTTGTGAGTGTTGAATGAATAATTCAAGCCATAAAAATATTGTCTCATCAGTGGTGTGGGATTTGCAATGTTTCCACAAACATTATTTGAGAAAATAAATGCACAAGGGGATAATGATAAGAATATAGAGGAGACGCATACACAAATAAACACTCTAGAATAAAAAATTAATTAGTAGTACATGTTTTTAGAAAATTTTATTAGATGGAATAAAAAATATTAATGTCATAAGTGCCATTAAAATTTTATAGATTTTATCAGTTCTACAAATAGAGCTGATAAATTTTCCCATCATGAGCAATAAAAAGGCACTAATAAAGTGGATCCTCCATCGATTCTAGTTTTGAGATAATAATGGGAACCCTTTATTATTTATTTTTTTAATTATAATAATGATGTCCCATTATTAGTGCATTTTTATGACTGATATTATGACCTTTTATCAAAGATATCCATAACATTGATATAATCAATAAAATAAAAGATAAGTTCCTTAATTACATCATACTACTACCACAACAAAACAAAATATTATTTCAATTAAAATGAAATCATAGGAAAAATAAAAAACATTATATTATAAAAATTTCAATCATTGGATTTTTCAATTATATTAGTATGTAAAATTTATCACAAACATCAATATATTAAAAAATATTAATGTTCCATTGTCTTTAGTTCCCATCCCCACTCAAAATATCTCTGTTATACTACTAGTTTCCGAAAAAACTACCTTAACTTGATCAGAAGAGAAAATATATATTAAAAATAATATTTTAATAATAATACAAGAGATTAAATTATACATAAATATGAAACAATACTTTAATAAAATTTCATTTCAAACAAAAAAACATATACTTCAAATCATACCAGTAACACTCTATTTCTCATTAAAGTATGGTTAATTTTTACACATCAAAATTTATTTAGTGGTCATTTTACTAATGTATCAATATAATCAGAGAATAATTTTTCATTTTTAATTACGTGACATTTTTTTTGAACTAAAATGTAAATTTTAAATAAAAAACATACAGTTAGAGTCATATCGGGCACATCGTCTATCAAATTAATGTGGTGTGAATTCCAATTCATCAAAAATTATATAAGGATCATTATCCTAATGTATCAAGACAATAAGAATGTATTTTATTATATTTAAGTATGCCATGTGTTTTTTGAACTAAAATATAATCTTTAATTTTAAAAATAGTCTTTAAGTCAAATTAGTCACAACATGTGTTAGATTGACATATGGTTGATTACACCTAAAAATGACTAAATGATCATTGTAATAAATTATCTATAAAATATTAGTCTATTTTATATGTTGGTAATGTGTGGAACATATTTTTAACTAAAATAACATTTTTAAACTAAAAAGACACACTTTGAGTCATACCAGTCACACGGTTTGTCAAATTAATGTGTGAATTATTAATACACATCAAAAATAACATATTGATCATTTTCATAATGTATCAAGATAATTCGAGTTAACTCTATTGGTTTTTAGTGAGTGTCATATGTTTTTAATTGTAAAATAATTTTTAAACTAAAAACACACATTTTGATTCATACTAGTCACAATGTGTATTAGACTGACGTAAAATTTATTTCAATAAACCATGAAGGAATTATGGATAATTATACTAAAGTATAAAAAAATTAATTAATTTTGAGTATGTTGTATATTTTTAACTAAAATATCAATTTAAAACTAAAAACACACACTATAAGTTTTATGGGGCACATTGTTTATTAGGTTTAGGTACGAATAATTTCTACAAACTAAAAATGACTTAAATATCTTATTAATAATTTATCAAAACAATTCTGTTACACATTCATTACTTTTATTTTGTGGCATATATTTTGAACAAAAATAATAATTTTCAACAAAAACACACTCTTTGAGTCATATTGGTCACATAATTTATCATATTGATGTGTTATTTATTTCTATATATCAGAAATGAATATATATAATTTTATAAATTTATAAGGAAAATAGAAGAATGTTTTCTTGGTTTTTAGTGAGAGGCCCATATTTAGGTGAAATTTTCTCTTTAAATTGAAACTACACATTTTGATTCATATTGATCACACCATGTATCCGATTGATGTACGAATGACAGCTACACATCAAAAATGAATTATAGATCATTTTTCTAAATTATAAAATCAATATAAATGTGTTCTTTGATTTATAATTATGTGATGTTTGTTGTGAACTAAAATTTCAATTTTAGATAAAAACACACACTTTGAGACATACCGGTCACATTGTGTAATAGATTGATGTGTGTTTAATTCCTAAATTTGAAAATTGAATTATTATTTTTTCATAAAGTATAAATCAATCACACATTTTTAATTTTTTTAGTGTGAAGCACATGTATTTAAAAATGTCAATTTTAAATTGATAACATGCACTTTGAGTCATATTGGTCATTTCATGTGTCAGAATGATGTGAAGCTTACTCAAATATGTAAAAATTACTTAGGGATAGTTATCCTAAAGTATCCATAAAATATGAAGCATTTTTCTTGTTTTTTAAATAGAGAAACATGTTATTAACTAAACTGCCATTTTTTAATCCAATCCACAGATTTCGAGTCATACAGGTCACACCGTGTATTGGATTAAGGTGTATATTATTATTAAACATCATAACTAACATATGTATTTTTAACAAAATTATCAAATAAATATGAATGTTTTTTCTAGGTTTTGGATTTTCACAAATATCATTATCAAAATTTTCATTTTTAAAATGAAAACAAACACTTTTTATCATATTGGGTAAAAAAAATTTATCATATGGAGGAACAACTAATTCCTATATGTCACAAATGAAGTGTTATTTATTGATGTTAAGTATCAGAGAAATATATATTTGTTATTAATAATTGTTTTGTGAAACATTTTTTCATATATAATTTTAATTTAAAATAAAAACACAGACTTGAGTCATGTAGGCCACAAGATGAATCATATTTACCTTTGGTTTATTCTATCATATCAAAAAAAATCTATGAATTTTTTTTCAAAATTTTCATGAAAATATGAGTCTTTATTCTCTATTTTAAGTGAGTGACACACCTTTTTAACAAAAATTTCATTTCTAAATTTAAACCATAAATTTTGAGTCATACTAGTCATATAGTTTATCGGATTGAGTTACATATAATTCCTACACATAAAATGTGAGTTATAGATTATTATATGCATTTTTCAAAATAATTCAAATGTTTTTCTTAGTTTTTTATTTTTATAAATGTGTTTTTAATGGAAAGGTAAATTTTAAATAAAAACACATTCTTTGAGTTGTACCATAACCATTTTTCATCATATTTATTTGTGGTTGATTCATACGCCTCACAAATGTGTTATGCATCAATTTCTTAAAGCATCAAGACAATATAAGTGTTGTTTCTGGCCTATCATTGAGTGATGCTTATTGTTTACTAATTGTTTTAAACTAAAAACATGAAATTTGAGTCATACTGGTCAGACCATGTGTAAGATTGATGGGTGGAGAACTAAAACATATCAAAATTGACTTATGGATTATTTTACAAAACTATTATGAAAATCTAAGTGTGTATTTTCAATTTTCATTTAGTGATATATGTTTTTAACTAAAATGTCATATCTAAACTGAAACCACAAATTACATGTAATATTAGTCACACCGTGTATCATATTGAGGTATGGTCAATTCCTATAGATTAAAAATGACATATGGATAATTTTTATAATGTATACAAATAGTAGGAACTCATTTTATTGATTTTGGGTATGTCACATGCCATGTTAAGAAAAATATTATTCTTAAATAAAAATACACTCAACAAACTATACTGGTCATACATTGTGTTATATTGAAGTGTGTTTTAATCCCACACATCATAAATGATTTAGATATTTCTCTAATTTATCAAAACAATATTAATGTGTCTTCTTGGTTTTTATTCTGTCACATGTACTTTTAACTAAAATGTCATTTTAAATTGAGAACATGAAATTTTAGTCATTTCAGTAATATAATATGTTATATTGACATTCAGTTGATTCCTACACATCAAAAAGGACTTATATATTATTTTACTAATGTATCAAGGGAATTTAAGTATTTTGATCGACTTATAGTGATTGAAACAAGTTTTTAACTAAAATTTCAATTTTAAACAGAAATTTATTTTGAGTCATTTTATTTACACTATGTATGAGAATGTGGTGTAAATAATTTATACATGTGAAAAATTATTTATTTATCATTATATTAATGTTTCAAAACAATCTAATTTTTTTTTTTTTTTTTAGTATTCATTTTTTCTTTTCAACTAAAATGTAAAAATTAAAAAAGAAACATTCCCTTTGAGTTATTTTTAAACTAAAAACACACATAATTGAAAATAAAAATATCAAAAAATATATCAACTAGCTCTTTGACGAGAAAATATAATACCTAAGTACAACATCCTTATAGAGGAATATGTCTATAATTATTTTTCTAATATTATTTTTTTACTCGTTATAGGAAAACAAAATGGTTGTAGAAAAAATCTTGAAAAATTCATTTATTAGTGAAATTTATAAATATTAATTACATAATTATTATATTAAAATGATAATGAAATAAAATAAAAAATTTAGATAAAAAGAATATAATATTATATAAAAAAGTATTATGAATATACCTATTTGTGATGTATATTTATATTTTGACACCACACATTTTTCCAATTCATTTCTAATCAAATATATTTCCTCTATTCAATACATGGAATATTCAAAACCCTGTTAGTATTGTAAAAAATCAAATGAAAAAATAATTAATAAATATTTTAAATGAAATTGTAATTATCATCATTAATTCCCATTTAGATATGCTAGTTTGTTTATGTAATAAGATATCTTTCTTAAATTTGAAAATTTAATAGCCACTAACATTCCATTAGTTTGGTTTTTAAATTGTTGAAAAACTGATAAAAATATGATATATCATTTAATAAATTTTCATATAGTGAAATATTATTATACATACCCAAATACTAATCCACCTATAGATTTGAATAGGATTATTATGTTCATGGAATATATTCTTTCGATTATTTTTTCAGTATATAATAACACCAAATCATTAAAAAAATTCATTATAATTTAATATAAAACACATAACATGATTTTCATTTCTAAAATGTTTCATGTAGTGTGTTAGAAATTTATGTAAATCCACATGTGTGGCCCATTTTTTGGGTATACATTCTTTTAATCGAAGAAAATATATTTAAATTATCTAAATTGTTTATAATTAGCAACTAATTCTCCCTAAAAAGGGATATTTAATGAATCAAATGATAATATAATTTATATTATTAATTTTTGTATATTTACCCCTACATCATGGATATTAAGAAGAGTTTTTCAGAAATGTGTTTTTCTCTAACATGAATGATAATTGTTAAACTATTACTAAATATTCCACATTTTCAAATGATATTTGTTTTAAAGATGTGATGTGGAGACTATTAAGTAAAAAAAATCTCAAATGTTTTTTCTTTAAAATAGAATTGATATATATTCCACTGAAAAATATGAGTTGTGTTTGATAGTAATTAACACAGTAAATTAGTTATTGTTCCATAAAATTATAAAAACATTACACATGTATATTGTTTTAAATGATATTCCTAACCACCATAATTTATGATTTTTTCATCTTTTTCATGAGTATGAAATTCGGTAATAGCCTCTTTAAAAAAATTTTCATTAAAATCAATAATGTTCCTATAACCAAATTTAAAAGATGTATCTAATTTAACAAGTAATATTAGTAAATTTATATGTTCAACTTTCAGGGTAATAATACAATTTTAAGGTCTTATTGATAGATTGGTTGATCATTTAGAGTTTTTTTTGTTCGAACTTCTACTTCCCCGTACTTTTATGGATTTGTAATAACGTTACCCTATTCATGATTTTTTCTTTAATTGTAATTTTTTTCATTACAAAAAATTAAAAATAATTCCTCTTTATCAACATATATTTTTAAAATATAGAACATCTATTCTTTGAATGTTCCAATATAATTTTTGACTCTTTGAAAATCCAAATAAATAAGGGTAACATGTATCTCAACACTCATGTTAAAATGTTTTTTAATCCCCAATCTCACATGAACTTTTAAAATTCGAGGTTTTTGTTAATAACAAAATATTTAATGTAAACTATACCAATATCAAAAATATTATTTTTCGTTTTGGATAGATATAAATAATAGTCATTTTCACACTATATAATATTAATATGGGAAATGTATCAGTGTTTTAATGATTAAATGTTTCCCAAAAAGTTATGAAAAACTCCTAAAATCATGTAAGGATGAAATTTGGGTGGGTTTTCTTTCACCTATTTGATACCTTCCAAAAAAATCTATAAAATAATACTATATATAATGTTTATATTTTATATAAGTTATTCATATTTGCATCTCTATTATTTTTATTATATTTATCCCATTGTAAATTTTTCACATAATATAACTGAGGGGACACTCTAAATCCTACATCTATAACACAACCGTATTTTTACAGCCTCTTCAAGGATGATAAAATTATCCATTCATCGATTATTTACGATGATTCTTTTTTGTGTCAAAATTAATTGAAAATATAGGAAAATAAGTAATTATATTTATTTAATACATAATTAATAAAGAACAAATTTTTGTGTTTTTATACTTACACATGGTCACCAGAGTTTTTTTTTGTTTTAATATGTAAAATCATTTTGTTTCTAGAAAGACTCCTTCCATAACACATGATTCTTGATAGATTTCATAAAACTCTATGATTTAAAAAATAAACATTGTGTTTGATAGCATGTAAGACAGGAAATATCAAGCTTAAACAAGCAATGAAATATCATTATTTAAATATTTGTGTTATAAAATTGATGTTGAATAGGGGGTATTAATAGTAATAACCATATTATAATATATATATATATATATATATTAATCAATAAAAATATTTTTATAACTATTAGTTAATAAGAAATCAATTCTTTTTGTGAAGGCATATTAGGCTTCAATAAAATGATTCCTTCAAAATTGATTTTTATTGATTTTTATCAGAATTTTTTTAATACTTCTAGAATCATTAATTAGTATAATTAAATTAGTTTTTTAAGTTAGAATACCAAAATTAGTTTAGAGAGAAATTTTATGAATTTTTTTGAAAATATTTATTTTGGAATAATTAAAAAGATAGTTATATTTATTAAAAAAATTATTTTTCGTTTCAATAATTTGAAATTTAAAATTTTTATTTATAGTTTTATAAAATAAAATAAATTATATAATATTATTAATAATCCAATTAACTTTATTTGAATCAATTTAATTGTTTAATTTGGTGTAAAAATTTGTTTCTTCATAAAAACAAATTTTCTAAAAAACATTTTTATTGTGTTCTATTGTTCTATATTAAATTGAATTATTTAATTAATATATATTAAATCCTAAAAAAATTTATTCCATATTTTGAATTATTATGTTCAATTATAGTTTATATGGCACCTTAATTTTTTTAATAAATATGAACTGTAACCATAGTAAATTATTGTACCTCGGTAGGCATAAAATGGGTTAAATAGGGTTTAAAATTTTTGATAATATTTTATAGTTTATATAATTCTATAATTTTTTATACATTATGGTAATATTACATCCACTTACATCTATGTATTTAATATATGGCCAATTGGATCAATATTTATTTTATTATGACCTTTATATTAATTTATGTAAAATATAATATCAACATTGTCCCAATCTTGACATTAATATCTCTAATATTTCATAATAAAGGTGAAAAGAGGTTATGATTTGATATAAATGTTTCTTTGAAGTATAAATTTATTTTTATTTTAATTTTAATTTTTTTTTAAATTTTACTTATTGAATAATTGTCTTAAATACATAGATAACACTGTTATAATATTAATTCAATTAATAGAAAAATAAAATAAATGATTTTAATAATATTAAATGTAAGAAAATATTGATGAATTATTATGTCCGAACTTTTTTTTGATAAATACTAAATATTAGTTATTTTAAATGGATTATATTTAAATTCATTATTAGTCATGTTGTCTTCAAATTTGAATTAAATAAATGGGGTAAAATGACATGAAGGTAATTTTATGGAAATAATACTTTAATAAATTATATAAAATACATATAGATATTTAAATAGTGGAAGTGGATATTATAATTTCTATAATTTAATTCAATAGCCATTTAGGAGAAAATTTTGAACATATAATTAAAATTAAAACCATCTAAGAGTGAAAAGATTTTTGTCAGGACAATCTCTTTTAATAAAGATAGTGTTTGGAAAAAAATTCTCCAAATGTTTTGTTTATAAACATTTTTTTTGAAAAAATCTGAGAGTTGGAAAAGTTTTAAATTAGGGTTTTCAACAAATTCAAATTATGATATTGAAGAACCATTGTGATAAATTGTTTTAACAATTTTTTGTATTTGTTGACAACTAAACTTTTTATATTCAGATGTATTTGTAATTAGAAATTAGACATGTCCAATCATAATGATATTTTTATGAAAGTTGAATTTTGATAAAAGAATCAAATCCATCTGTATCAGATTCATATCATCAGATCCATAACAACCAGAGGTAGAAATTGTTGATTTCTAGTGGTTTTCCTTAAACTTAATTAGAGAAAGAAATAAGTTGCAATGTTTAAAATATAAAAGTTGTCGAGTGGAGAAAGCTTATTGCTTTTAATGAATTAGGACATAAGAATTCAAATGTTGAGTTATAATGTTTTCATACCTTCTAAACGAATTCAAACCATGGGTTTTTGGTCATGAAGTTCTCACAAATCATTAAAACATTCAGGAAAAAAATTAAAAGATATGATAGAGAGGATTGATGAATGTCAATGATGAATTATGAATATTACATCATAACAAGGAAATCATTCATTATGCTAATTTCATCATAATGAGGTGGGAAATAAATATAAATTTTAAAGAGCTGAGTGCGAAACAAAACATTTTAATGAACTAGGAATGAAACAAAAATCGTAATGAGCTTGAAAAGGAACAAAAATCTTAATTAGATGATTAGGAAACAAAATTCATAATGAGCTGAGAAGGAAATATAATTCGTAATGTGTTTAGAAGGAAAAAAATTCATAATCACTGAGAATGATATCAAATTTGTAATCAATAACAAGGATACAGATTCATAATGAACTAAGAAAGAAAGATAGATCGTAATGAGCTTATTATAAAGATGACTCAAAATAAAAATTCCATAATTTTTATGAAGAGTTGAAGTGGTCGAACTTGAAATTCAATTTTGTGTAATTATCAGAGAAATATAAGAAAGATTTAGAACGAAAAATTTGATGTTTTAATATTAGATAATTTTGTAGTTTTGAAATTTTAGGAATCATGGAAAGTTTACTTGTTTTGTTTTATGAGTCTCATATAAATAATTTCTTTGATCATTCATTCCTTATTGATTTTTCAGGAAAGCTGAAAAAAAGGATTGCTGAATAAATCAAGTGAAATTAATTTTGGAATTCAGAACTCATGAGGGGGATCAAATAGCTAAATATATTTTTTCCATATTATGTAAGATCATATTGAGAATATTGTATTGAGTCAATCAGATTGAGTCAATGGGACTAAAGAAGATTGTTTTGAGCATTTGAGAAGGTTTTATGTTATGTAGATTGAGAATAGGTTAATCATATTGATTCCATCGTATTGATAGAATCGGATTCAGAACCATCAAGATGTAAAAATCAACTCCTTCCATATAGAAATGGGGATTCAAACTGAGAAATTGGGGAGCATTTTCAACAAAGTATGTATTCATTCGTTTGAATCAATTGTTTTATAATAAAACCTTGTAAACTTATGGGAGTTAGTATAATAATTTTTTAATGGGAGATAAAATGTGTCTAACAAGAGTTGGCAAAAATTGTATTCACTTATTCATAATAGTGTATTTCTATAGACCCATGGGGGTGTCTAGGATAAAGATATAGGTCCTCAAACTAGGGTTGAACCTTGTAAAAAGTTTTATCAATTCATGCTTTCAGACTTTTTCATGAAAGAGTATTTAAAAAAAGTTGATGAGGAAACAAATCTTAACAGGTTGCAAAGGTTTTGTTTTTAAAATTTATCAAAATTATAAAAAGTGAACAACTGATTCAACCCCCCTTCTCAGTTGTTATTCGGTCGTTTGAAACGTCACTTTTGATGTCATTTAGGATTTTATTCCCTTGAATTAAATTCTTATTGATTTAATGGTGTTTCAAACATTGTTTTCTCACTCTTTTGGTAATTTATTATCAATTATATATATCTCTTTATATGAATTAATGAATATTTTTTTATATTTATATACATATTTAAATATTTAAAAAATTCATGTCTATATATTTTTGTATCATATATCTGTAAATATATATACATTGATATTTATGTTTTCTTCTATTTATATATGTGTAAATGTTAATATACCATTATATATTTGAGTGTGTTTATATATATTTATGTAACATAAATTTGGGTTCCTATATATTTTGTAAATTTTTTAATATGTATATATTTTTATAGATATTTATATCTATTTATTATCATAGTATTTTTGGTATTTATTATTTACTTTTTAATATGCAATATTTATTTTTATTTTTTTGTAATTTATTATTTATTCTTTGTTATTTATTATTTATTAATTATTAATTATTATTTATTTATTATTCATTTATTGTTTATTTATAATTTTATGTTATTTAATATTTTTTATATTTTTTATTTTTTATTTTTGAATTAATCTTTTTTATTGATTATTTATTAATTATTTATTGTTTATTTATAAATATCATATTTTATAATTATTATTTATTAATTAATTGATTATTATTTATTGATTATTGATTATTTATTTATTTATTTATTTTGTTTTCATATATATATTTATTATATTTATTTAATATTTTTATTTTTATTTTTTATTTATTTCTTATTTATGTATTATTTATGTATTATTTATTTATATATTACTGATTATTTATTTATTATTTATCTATTATTTATTTATTCTTTATTCTAATTTTATAATTTTGTAATTTTATAATTTTATAATTTTACAATTTAAATATTAATTATATATTTTATTATTAGTTAAATTATTATTTATTATTAATTATTATTTATTTGTTAATAATTATTTATTTATATTATGGTTGTTCTCTATACATTATTTATTAATTTATTTTTAATTAATTATTATTTTATTATTAATATTTTATTTATTTGATATTTTTTATTTTTTTATTTTTTATTTTTTATTTTTTTTATTTTTTTATTTCTTATTTATTTTGTTTTTATTTATTTATTTAATTTTTTTATTATTTATACATCAATTATTAAATTATTTTTAATTTATTTATTATTTTATTATTATATTATTAATTTATTATTAACATGTTATTTATTAATAATTTATTATATATTCATTGTATATTCATTATTTATGTATTTAAGATTTGTTATTTAATATTTATAATCTATTATTTATTAATTTATTTTTTATTTATCATCTATTGAATTTTTTTCTCATTTATTCATTATTTATGCATTACTTATATATTATATACGAAAAAGGTCATAATAAGAGAAAAAGATTCATACCATTCATTTAATGTGAAAGAAAAGGATAACAAGTAACCAAGAAAACAAACAGTGTCACATAAAGAGACACACCCTCATCTAGATTAGAAAACAACGAATGTAAAAAATTAGGATTATTCCCATAATAATAATAATCGTCATCGTCATCATTAGTAGTTTCCCACTATGATATTTAATTTCATTGATTTAGGATCTCATGAATTCTCTCCTTGGACCTTTCTTGCTCTAGAGTGAACCGGATCATTGATTCCTTGGAAGATAATTAGGTATACGCATTCCTATGTAGATTGGTATATTCCTTAGACAACCACCTTTTTGGAGGAACTAGAAAAACACCATCACTATTGACCATCTTTCTCTTTCGATTTGAAAAAACATCCTTAAAAGAAAAGAGATCAATGCTACCTTTATATTGGTGATGATTGGTGTCCAATAGAACCATCCTATTTTCCTTTTCTCTTCCATCAATCGAAACATTAACCATTATTCCTAACATTCATGAATAAATAAGGTCATTTTGATTCACTTGTAGATAAAAACTCTGTTGAACAACATAGTGCCTAATCATGTATTCATATAGAACATGCCCTGATAATTCTACATCCAGTGGATGAAAAACATAGCCTTGGTCATCTTATGGTGAAGGATAATACCAAGACACAACACCGACAACCTTATCTGTAGACTAGACCACCTCACTAGTGTGTATTCCATCCTAACCAGTGAATTTCATGATAATTTAATTAGATCTTCAAACAAGCTGAATAGGATCTAATTGATGATCACATCACCTGTAATATGATTCCTCATTTTTAGTAGAAATATCACTAATAAAATTCTCATATAGTTATTTTGTCATCGAAAATAAACATGTATTATTTAATGAAGTTCCTACCTGCTTCTGATTCATCACTATTGATTTATTTTGTTACACTGTAGCTCAAGGATTTTGAGGCTGTTTATCCAGATATTCAACCAGCTGATTCCTAGGCTTCCTAGGTACTGACTTCCTAGGAGAGAAAGATGAATTATGCATACCAATACAATCATATCCCTTTTAATGATTACCATTAAAACTAAAAAAAATCAAAAACATACCTCCTGTATTTCTCATCTAGATGACCAATATAAATGAAATGTTGATAGAACTCATGAAATTTTTCAAACCAAACAGTGATTTTTATATCATCAATGGGAGTTGTAAGGGACTCAAAAATAATAATATTTCAAATAAAATAAATTTCAACCATTATTCTAACATAGTGACCAAAACTTACATGTTCTGTCTTCTTATCCAGTCGAATCTAAACACCTATTCTAGTAGCAATATCATTAAAAATTTATAGATTATATAAAATCTAGTTGAGACCATGCAACCAGATCTATACCTATTCAAATATAATTATTGACCTTTGACACATTAAAATCCATCATTTATTTAGGGATATGAAGTATTCTTGGCTTCCAAAACAATAAACTAGCCAACCACACAGAGATATTTGATTCATCAGATAGAAACAAGAAATTTACGAAACCATTATGTAATGAAATAAAATTCCAATTTCAAATCACCCACAAAAAAGAGATCCTATAAAAATATATCTTCAAAATTTCATTGCTCTTGACCTTTTAGAAGAAAAAACATACCAATTAGTGACTTCATACCAAAAGGCAACCATTCCAAGAAGGCATCACAGTTAGTTTACACATGTGTTGATGATTCTTTTTTGATGATCCATTCAATAGGGGAGTGCTTAACCACCACCAGCAGATGCTGAGAATAATAATTCCTTTGATCAGAGGCATCACTTGAATTCCTTCCTGCAGTCGAAACCCCTTCATACCCACATCGAGCAGTGAGAATCAAAGTTGATTCTCATGTCATCATAAGTCTACATGAAACAACCTATTTTGTCACCACTATAGTGAGATAATTATTCCCCACCATATAACACACATCTTCTCGTACAATCAAAATTACTACATCCTTCCATGTATCAAGAATATAATAAAATATACAGATTGGAAATAACCATTAATTCCAAACTCCACCATAGCCGTCCGACTCAAATCCACCATCACCGATCATCTTGCAGAATTGGTATCCACTATTGTTGTCATACATAAATCAGTCACAGCCACTATAGTTTGATTCATAATGTTTTCATAATTATCCCCAACTAAAATACAACACAGTTTATTTATCCCATCCTTCCCTACCAAATATTTACTAGCATCGTTCCTCTTATCACCTTCTGCTGGAAGCCACAAAGTTTTATTCACAATGGTCACCATCATAGCATTCAATCAATTCATGTTCACCACAACTACCACCAATGCATTCCTCTTGGCATCCTTTACCATGATTGATTCATCCATCATACTAGGGATAGATTTATTCATCCCTTCCATCAATGATTTCAATAAACGATATCCATCTATATCATCCATCATTGTTGTATTCTTTGGAGCCTATTTAACCGTATATGACCCCTCTACATACAAAAAACCATCAACCTTAGTAGATATGATCATATCGGTCATAGATATGTGTGATCTGTTATATCCAACCCCAACTATCACATTCGATCATTGATTAACTTTAATTTCACCACCTACGACTAAAATAACATAGCCTATAAAATGTGATATCCCCATTTATGAGAAACCCTAAAGAATTATAATGATAGAGACTCCATCACATGTGGGATCTCAAACCCACATACCCATCCACATATAACCCTATGTAGATACATTAATTTTTTTAAAGGATAGGGACAATGTAAATATTATTGGAAAATATGGAAACAGGGAAAAATGATAGATAAGGTATTAAAATTCATCAATTCCTTCATAAAAAACAGCCACACACGATGATTTTTCCTAATTTTTTTCCCAATCTTGAATTCTTCTTCTCGCAAGTCATTACAATTAATTCCTTGACCACATCCATGTCCATAAACCTTACTATAATGCTCTCTTACTCTTTCTACATGATTTTGTAGGATTTTAATGCTAGAACCATCTGAATAAATATCATCTCGATGTGATTTCTCTATCTTTGGATCCCAATTGGCATGACTGCATCCACTTCCATGAATATTTGAATGGCATCCACATTTCTATGACTTGTCATGTGGCCAAGTCCCTTCTAGTTCATCCCCTCCTATTCATTGTCTTTTTTCATTGGAGTCAGAACCTTATAATAAGGGTCAACATTAATGTTTAACTTTCCTCCAACTAGATTATAATTAAAGAGAATCAACTTGTAATTAGTTCTTTCGACTGCCTTATCCTATGTTAAAGGTTGCTGCTTCCTATAAATCTCTTCCACCTCGGGGAACTCTATGCATATTGCCTCCTTGGGAGGGTATACACCATCATTAACTCCATATACTCACTCGGTATTATCATAATGTGAATCAATAACATCAAATTAATTTTAAGTTGTCACATGCACTTTATTTAAACAATCCAAATCATCCTAGTTCAACACAATGGATCGAACATTAACCAGACTTTAAACATCGGATGAGTTTTTTCTTTTAATTTCCTCTTTTTCCTAGTCTGGTATTAAACCCAAAGGGATAATATTAGTTAATTTCCCCTTATTTATACCTTTCACAATGTAATAATATTCCATAACTTTTTTTTATTATGATCTCCTGAGTAAATAATATAATCATATCGTATTTTTTCATCCTCCATATTCTAGATTCCAAAATCATTTCAATTTTCATATCCAAGGGATTCATTTCTTTGATGTTCACAGTGTCATTTTCTTGATTTGTTTTACATGGTAGTGTTACCTTCTCTTGGATGAAATCTGAATCCATATTTCCCTCAGAAACAATTTCAAAAGTAGTTTTTTTACCTCGATTAATACCCAAAATAGGTGGAATCCAGCTATACATTAAACTGAGACTGATTTGGTAAATCATTGATATCATTATTCTCAAGATTAGTTGATAATTAATTCATTATATTCTTCTTTAGATGTACTAATAGGAATCACACCTTCCCTTATGGTTTCATTGAAATAATATATTGAAGAGGAAAAATCATTTCCATGATTAGTTACATCAAGAATCTTTCTCAACTGGCCATTTTCTTAATCGGGATGAATATATGTAGACACCAAATATTAGTTTGTTACCTTCATAAGGAATTATGTAATATTATTTACATGAATTAAAGAAAATTCACAAATAATTGATATTTTATTAGAGGATATCTCATGTCGTATGACCATATAGTTAAAACCGAACTTCTTAATTCTCTCATAAACAATTCTCAATTCAATTTCATATTTATCAGTGGAAATTACAACTCAATCAACAAGAGGAGATGAAATATCAACCTCAACATTTAGTTAGGTAAAGTGGCCAAATCTAGCCACATCGATTTTCTTATTTGTTTTGATTGGGATGCCTATCGATATGGAAATGTCATCAAATATCTTGGGGTTCCATAAAATTCAATTAAAAATTTTAAATTTAACCCAATGTTGTGTCGAAGAGTTACCTACTTAATACGGATTGATCTTCTTGTCACATACCTTATTGTGAAGAAATTTTTTCATGATGGAGTTAGAGTTGATTCTCCATGATCGCTTATATATATTTTCATAAGTAAAAATAAAATGAATGAAGATGTGATCTAGAGACACAGACATCAAATTCAAGAATCTACAGATCGTTGAAGGTTGCTCCAGGAGCTCTCCAATCTTCAACAGTTTGGATCCTCTAAGAAAATTAGTCAATCAATGATGGAGTGAACCCCAATTGCTATGAACTCTGAACCCATTGTGGGAACCACCCAAACGTGAGATGTGCTACCTTTCTATTGAATGCCACTCAGATCTGATTTATTTATCATTATTTTTATTAATAATTTATTGCCTATTTATCATTTTTTATTTTATTTTTAATTTTTTTATTCATTATTTATTATTTATTTATTAATTAATTATTAATTTTTATATTATTAAATTATTATATGTTAATTATTATTTTTTTATTTATTACTTATTACTTATTTATTTAAAATTTTTATTTTTTACATTATATTTATTACTTTTTTATATTATTTATTATTTATTATTTATTTATTATTTAGTTATTGTGTATCTATTTATTATTAATTTATCAATATGTTATTATTAATTTAATATTATTTTATTATTTTATTATTTTATTATTTTTTATTATTATTTTATTATTTATTTCTTATTTTATTTTCTCTTTATTATTCATTGATTATTTTTTATTATTTATACATTTATTATTATATTATAATTAATTTATTATAATATTATTAATTTATTATTAATGTATTATTAATTACTTATTTATTATATATTCATCATATATTTATTATTTCTTTATTCATAATTTAGTATTTATTATTTATTATCGTTTATCTATTAATTTATATTTTTTTATCATATATAAATTAATTTTTCAGATAATTATTATTCAAACATTACTTATACATCATATATTTTATATTATAAATAATGTATTTTTTATTTTTTATTTTTTATTTTTTATTTTTTATTTATTATTTACTATTTACTATTTAATATTTAGTATTTATTATTTACTCTTTATTATTTACTACTAATTATTTACATTTTACTATATACTCTTTATTATATATTATTTAATATATTATATTTATTTTTCTCTATTTATTTTTTATTTTCAATTTTTTATTTTTTCAATTTTTTATTTACTATTTTTTATTTTCTATTTATTATTTACTATTTACTATTTATTATTTACTATTTATTATTTATTATTTAGTATTTATTATTTATTATTTATTATTTATTATTTATTATTTATTATTTACTATTGATTACTATATATATATGAATATATTTCTTATTCATTTATATTTTCTTTATTTATTGGTGATTTGTTTTTTTAAAATAGTAATTATTAATAACAACTTAATAATTATTAATTATTACTTATTAATTGTTAATTATTAGTAATTAATTATTGATTTTTGATTAATAATTATTGATTAATAATTATTTGTGTTGTGTCTATTTGTTGTGTATTATTATTTTTATAAAATATGTATATAGTTATATTATATTCTATATGTTCATCACATGAAAAGTCTTCTGGAGAGGTAAATTTGTTGGAGAATAAGGAAGAGGAAAGAGGTTAAAATATTAGTGAACATTGAATTTCTATATATGGCATTTGTATGATATATGCATGTGCATGATAAAACATAAAACATAAATAATAAATTAATTATGATAATTTAAAAAATACCCAAACTAATAATAAATAGTAAAAATATATAATAAAAAATTTAACACAATGATTAATAATAAAAATAAATAATATATTTTGTACGAGAATTAAAATAATAATAAAAATAATTGTAATCTAATAAAATAATAAATAAATAAATAGTTATGATAATAAAAATTTAATATTTAATATATAATAAGTAATAAGTAATAAATAATAAATAAATCAATTAATTATCTAATTATAACAATAATGAAATTATAAATGAAAATTATCAAAAAAATTATCCATTATTATGAATTTTGAAAAAAAAAATTAAAAAACACCGCTAAATGATTTGCTTGATTTTGAAAAAATAGCCACTAAATCGTTATATGATGGTTTTAAAAAACCACTGCTAATTGATTTTAAATACAGAATTTAGGGGTGGTATTATGAAACCATCACAAAACAATTTGGTGGTGGTTTAAACCGCCGCTAATCACCTATTTTGGCATATTACATTGAGGAGATCCATCGTTAGTTAAAACCAGATCTATCACCATAGATGATCTCCCACAAGACTCGATCTACTACTAGAATAGATCTACATATAGCATGATCTACGACTAGATGTAACTGATAATTAGATCTTCCACTAGTTCATATGATCTATTGTTGACAGATCTACTGATAGACCATGCTACAATCTGTCTAATCACTATTGGTCTATTCTACAATCTAAAATAATCTACCACCAATATGCTACCATTGTTTTTCGACCTCTCATTTGAATTTAATTCCTCCAATGAATTGTTTATGGGAGTTGATGCATTCATGACTCATGTGGATTTATTATTTATTATTCCTAAAACACTCCATAGATGAACTGAAGAAAATGTTAGTGTTTCCTTCTTTAGTTCTTAGTATGAGGATGCATTATTTTATAATTATTATTCTTAAAAGGACAATTAGACCTGGAAAACAATATATTCCAATGAACTCCCTCATGCCCATATGCATGAAGAGAGATAAACTAGTGGTGTATGGAATACATAGTTAAACACATCCTTTCAAATGATAAATCAAGATAATTGTGTGTGAAGGCTTACTAAACAATAATAGACTTAAAATAAAAGGATTCCTCCAGACTCTATGATACTCTTTCTTCATTCACTTTTGGAATTACCTGTTCGAGCTCATTTCCAAGACATATTTATGGATATCAAAATAACGGAATCATCGAAAATCGATTAGCATCATATTTTCTCATCATTAATCATTTTCTCAATTTGTTGATCTTTTATATTTGATAAGTGTGTTTCATTACTCTGTTTATTTATTAAGAGTGAATCTTATGGTAAAACTGGAGTGTTCAAGAGACATTGTCTCAACTTTTCCTATTTTTATACCCCTAGAAATTGTGGAAGATAACTTGTGTGACCTATTTATTTATTCTCTTCTCATGTATATTTGTAGAAAATCCTTTGAAAATATATAGCATTTGTGATATCTATTGTAAAACCTAATACAGGTTGTGGATACGAATATTTTTTTATAATATTCTCGAAAGAGAGTTATTTCTAATTGGAGGGGATTATTTCTCAGCTTGATGTTGAACCCATTGTTCTATTCTACTATGTGTTTCATCATATTTGTTTTTAATTTTTCTAGTTCATGCTATATATATTATTTAGATATGAAACAGAACATTTATTTGATTTTTCTTCTTAACCCATGTTTATAAAAATTGTTTGATTAGAAATATAGTTTCAAAATAAAAATTCATTTCACAAATTTTTTTAACTAAGACCTAATCCCACATTGAAAAATTATCTAGGGGATCAAACATATATATATATTGTTTTGATTAACAGGGAAATTTCAAATTCTTTTTATGAAAAACAATTGTGTTATCACTTAAAAAAAATTTATTTGTTAGTCAATTCCTCCCTTTATGAGTTACTCACTCTGACCAAAATTTGGTATCAAAGGATTTTTAAATATATCTTTTAATCTGTGACTAATTTTCTGTAAAGATTTTATAATCCTCTTTTTTTCAAAAATTAATTCTTTATCGACTATGATAAAACTAGGGATCTACTAAAAAAGGGCTATTTATTTTAATGGAACAAACTATAGTTAGTGGAAGATTAAAATGAGAATTCATATTGAAAGCTTGTGTTTTGAAATCTATACAATAATTGATTAAAAATATGAGATACCAAAAACTATTATAGATGAATGTACTGATATTACTAAAGAATATTATAATAATAATTTTAAATCCATGAATGTTTTATATTGGGTAATAAGAGTATGAGGGTTTAATTGAATTTTTCTTGTACTACGTCATTTTAAGTTAGGGATACTTTAGATATTTCTCATTATAGAACATTTAATTTCAATAAAGTATGCTCAAATAATTATACTATTAGATATGATACATTTAATATGAAACATGATAAACCTAATTCTAATATGTATATTAGGATTAATGAGATCATTAAAATGATGAATTTTTTGGGCAACCGAGTTCTTAACAATGATCAACGGTTGAACCAACTGAGATATTTTCTAGAAGGATGAAGGGGATCTGTAATTTCAATCAGAGAGTCACATGAAATTATTAAGATTACTGTTAAGTATATAATTGTAAAAGTAATGTTTCATGATGAAGAAATCAAATTAAATAGTGAATAATATGATAAACCATAAGGGAAGTCCATAACCATCAAAATTAATACTTAAAAACAAAAAAGGGAATATCAATGTAGATATATAGGGTGATGAAGATTCAACTTCTGATTGTGATGGATAAATTTCCCACATAGATATAAGATTCAATATGTTATTATGGAAATGCAGTTACAAAGGAATGTATGACAATATAGGTAATTAGATAAATGAAAATAGAAAGGATGATACTATTAATGATATAATTTTCAATAAATGTAAGAGAAAATGTCATATCAAAACTTGTTTTCCTATGTTATTATTTATGAATAAATTTGATAATAAGGATAATAGAAATATTAATGTTCTAAATGAAAATTGGAGTGTTCAGGGGACTGATCAAGTGAATAATATTCATGAATAAATGATAAAAATGATAGTTCCAACATGTGTTTTAAGAAAAAACACATCTAATGTATCTAATGTTTGTCATGCATCTTCTTTTAAAATATATAATCCTTTTGAAGATGAAAATCGTGAAGAAAAAAATGTAAAATGAAGAGATGTTTGAATACAGTTTTATATTTGAGGATGATTTTAATGAACTTATAGATAAATATAATGCATTAAAGAAACATCATGCTATGACTTCATGTTTTATGACTGATCATAGTATATAGATAGATAAAAATAATCCACTACTAAAAGAGTAGAATTATATAAAATTATCTAATGTACCACTGAATATGTGTTTATAAATATTTAAAAATGGAAGAAAAAACTTGATTCATTTTATTAGGGAGAAAAATGCTCTTAAGTACACTACTAGGATAGATTATCATCCAGGTCAAATAGGAATCAATAAAAATTAATTTATTTTTATTTATAGTTATGTTAAATTAGTTACTAGTTTTTATTCTTCTGATCCAAACTAAAATTTAATTTCTAAAATAATAATATAATATTTTTGCACACCTATTATGAAAATATGGTTTCCTAAACCTTTGATTAATATGATTATTGGACCCAAGAATATTCCTGTTCCAAATTCATTTTATTAATTTTTTTTTTTGAAAGAAACCAGCTTGAAAACCTCCAGTAAAAATCTATTGTATATGGATAATGGATTCTCCAAAAACATGACTGGGTACTATACATGTTTCAAGAATGGATCAACGATAATAGTGTACATATAACGTTTTGTTAAAATGCCAATGCAAAAATTACATGACATTATAAACTCTAACACATTTTTAACATCCAAGTATTTATTTATAAATGTATTAAATTATATTCTATATAACATCTCACAATTATTTGATGATGTATTACATGTTAAATTTGAAAATAATCCATATAAAGTTAATGATTCATTATATAATTTAGTTTTAACTTATTTATTAAATGATAATGTAAATGCTGGGATTATTGATTCTTTGTTTTCTCAAAACATTTCGTGTATATATGTATTTTATAGAGAATATTTGATTTGGAATATGAGATTAAGACATTGAAATATTAACTCATTTGTTAAAACTAGGAATGTATTGGTTATGGATATATATAATCAAGAATACCAAAATGAAATAGTCTGTAGCCCATGTCAAAGAGAGAAATAACAGAGAATATAATTCAAGTCAAAGAAATAAGGTCAATTTCTGAAAACTCTGATTCGGTTCACATGGACATGTTTGAACCTTCTAGTGTTTATATCTTAAATGGTAAGAACAGAATCTATGTTCTTTTACATGAATTCTCTAGATATGATTGTTTATTATTTGTTTCTCAAAAAAGTGAAGCTTGTTCCTATTTTTTCCAAGTATTCTAAATTTGTAAAAAACTCATTATGGACATAAAATTATGACCATAATAAGTGATTGTGGACGTTGTATAGAAAATCTTTTCTGTGAATACGTTTTCTCAAAAACTGGATATAAAAATAGCTTTTATGATCATATAATCCCATAATAGAATGGGGTAGTAGAAAAAAGAAATATAACACTTCAAGAAATTTCATAAACCATGCTCAATGAGTATGATATGCCTATTTATTTTTGGATAAAAGCTATGAATACAACTAGTTACATGATCAATAGTGTTTTAAATAGATCTATCCTAAAGGAATATCCTTATGAAGTATGTAATTAATGAAAACCAAAGGGTAATTACTTTTGATATTTTGGATGTAAATTATATATTCATAATACAAAGTATAATCTTGAAAAAAAACTCTTCTCTGGGTGATGAAGGAAATTTACATGGTTATTTAATATCTAGTAGATCATATAGGGTGTTTAATGAAATAAAAAAAATATTTTTGAAAAATCTATTCATGTCAAAAAATTTAAAACTGATTCCAATGAACCTAAGACAAATTTATAAAACCTTGAAGATGATATGCCAAATATTAATATTAATGCAAAATCCAGTTATAGTTTTATGAAAAATTATAAAAATAATTCAGTTATGAGGAAAACCTGAAACATGAACCTGGCCCTTTAGAAATCAATGACATAAAAAGAGTTTTTCTTCCTAGAATGGGTTTGACTCATATATACCATCTCCTGTATAATGTAGTTAGAGACATAAAGAGATAGGCAGAAACTGGATCGTTCCTAATAAATTAGGTTGAAAATCAAGATTTGTTGTCATATATTGATCCTACAAATATCAATGTTTCATGTAATGATGAATTTCATGTGATGAAAATGAAAAAAGAACATAATAAATTTGAAAAGAATAAATTCTAGCTACTAGTAGATCTACATAAGGAAACTCTAACCATTGGTAATAAATGGGTGTTTAAAAACAATGTTAATTAATCATGAACTATAGTTATAAATAAATCATGATTGGTGGGAAAAGCATATATTTGGGAAGAGGTTATTTACAATGAGAAACATTTTCATTAGTGGCATTAATTGAATCAATTATAAAGATGCTTGAATATGTAGTAAATTTGGATTTTAAGATATATCAAAGAGATTCCAATGGTGAATTCTTAAATGGTTATATGGTTCAAGTTTTTATCTCCTAAACAACCCCATAGATTTTAAAATACCAATTTCATAATCCTTGATTTTAAATTAAATCATGATTAATATATTTTAAAACATGATATTATATCTTTTTATGATAGTATTTTCTCATTTCTAATTAATACAGTTTTTTATAAACACATAGCTGATCCCTCTTTATTTATAAAAAAATTTCAAATGATCATTTAGTTTTCAAAATTTATATTTATGATATTATTTTTGGATCTTCTAGAAATTAAATTTTTACTTATTTTTTAAAATGATGAAAAGTGAATTCAAAATCAGTTTAATGGGATAACATAAATTCTTTCTTGGAATTAAATTTCTTCAAAATAAATATGGAATTATTTTAATTCTATTTAATTATACCAAAGACCTTCTAAAAAATTGGGTTTTAGATTGAACAAAAATTAGTGACACTCCTATGATTATAACTTTTTATATGGATATTTATGAAACTAGAAAGTCATTAGATCAAACCAATTGCATATTTAAGATTGGAAGATTTCAATACATAACTTCTAGATGAAAAAATACAATGTTTAGTGTGTGTATGTAAGCCTATCATAATGGAAAATCATAAATAATAACATTTAAATGTTGTTAATATAATTTTCAAATACCTCAAGTATAAAACCCATTTAGTAATGTTATATCCTAGAGTAAAATATTTTTATTTAGTATGTTATTTTGATGCAGAATTTGGTGGATGATATTTTGATAGAATAAGTACCTCTGTAAAATGCCACAATTTGGGAATTTCCCTTTTATAATGGTGTAATAAATTATTTTTTCATGGTCTACTATTTAGAATGAGTATGTAGTTGTAATAAGATTATGTGCATAGATGTTTTGGATGAAACATATTTTCTAGAATATGGATATCAATTTAGACATGTACCTGTATGTTGTGAAAACACATATGTAATAAATATTTCTAAGAATCTGGTATCACATTTTAAGACAAAATATATTTAGGTATGAAATATATCTTTAAGATATTGTTTTCAAAAAGGTGATATAACTCTTCAAATTATAGAAACTGGATATTGTCTTCTAGATATATTAGAAAATCCCTCATATTTTAATATATTAAGATATATAATGAAATATTTATTAATGATAATTTTTTGTTATTATATAATCTTCAAATTTCTACTACTGAAAGATCCAGAATTGGAATATCAATCATTGGATGATCCATTGTTCGAAGGTCCACCATTGGTGATAAAATGTTATATAATCCACCACTGAAAGATCCACCATTGGAGATCCACCATTAGAGATTTACCACTGGATAATACACTATTGGAAGATCCACCATTGGGTGATCCACTATTTGGAGATCCAATATAAGTAATCTACTGATGGAGTATATTTTTTAATTTCTAACAATCCTGTTTTTAGTTTTAAATTTTTATTATATTTATTTTTTTATATTTTATAATTTTTCCAATTTCCAAATCCCTAAATGATAAAATCGAACATTAAGACTAGTTTTGGAACTCTCTCGCTATAAGGCCCCAGCCTTAAACCTTACATAATCTTGAGTTATTACAAGATTACACATTGAGGATCTTTTCAAGTTTAGAGTTTTAGAGAATTAGATCATGAAACATGCATTACATTCCACATTTAAACAAAGTGGTTACATAAAAGAAGGTATTCATTCTTCCCATCAATGGGAACATATTTAAAATATAACACGGATTCTTTCTTGACACATCCTTGACACTATCATCACATCATGTACCTTTCCCTTGACCTGTGAAAAACATTTCAAAAACTTGGGATGAGCATAAAAAGATCAGTAAGAGTTATAAAAATATGGAAAGGATACAGGAGTTTATATATACATAAGAATGAAATCATACTTTACCCATAAAATGAAGTCACTTTAACATACCTCATCAAACCATGAATAAATCATATAAATCATAAGACATAAAGGTAACTTGAGGCATTCATAACATTCTTACCTAGGGAGTAACCCTCTTGGTTACGTTTGGAATACCCATCACAGTATATTCCCTAAAATCTCTTCGGAGAAACCTTAACGTTTCACTCCTTCGCGTTACCCAATGTATTGGAGAGCTATAACGGGCTCACCCGCCCTTAGTTTATCACGGAATGACCCGTCTTCATAATAATGCCCAAGAACCATAACATAATCATATCACATAAAACATGTATAAAGGAAACATAAAATTTCCACATTTCAATCACGAGATATCAATACAACACATTGATACAATAAAAACATTATGAAAACCATTTTCAATACCAAAGTAAAAGAAAAGTAAAACATTGTATTTATTTTTCTTTTAAAAAGAAGGTATGGCTTGTAGAGGGAGCCGAAACTCAAATAACGGTCACGATGGTGGAAAAGTCGTTGTCTCCACATACATACGACAAAAAAACATTCCCTTTTGTCTTTTAGTAAATTCTTCGTATAAAAAAGATATCTTTTGAATAAATGTAAAAGTCAAAGGGGTTTATACAACGTATAAAAGAAAGTTGTGTTTAAAACAAAATATGCCTCAACGAAAGGAGATTGAGACGAAGTCCCATACCACCTTGAAGCTTTTAACATTTTAAACCATTAATATCCATATAAATAAATCCTTAAAAACCATTTTGAAAACATGGATATTAATAATAACAAATAATTAAAACATTTAAAAAAATATTTTGGTTAAAGGGGTTTTACCAAAATTAGAGTCACTTGAATACAATAATCGAGGAATAATATTTATTTAGAACTTTATAATATCATGAGAATAAAAGGATTCATGATATAATACTCCAAAGGACAGTATATACACCATATAATAGTGAATTGGTTCATAACAACAATGAACCCTCAATAGAAATGTCAAATGTGATGAAATCCCTTATAAAGAAGGTATCCTTAAATTAAGGACAAATCAATCTCAAAAATATGTGTGGTAAATATAAATACACCCAATATAAGTGGATATTAAGTGTAAAACAATAAAAGGTCATTCACACATATTCAATGGATGATATATTCAATGACTACATGTTGAACCCAATGAAATCGAAATTGGGTTAAAAAGTTCTCTTGACTGCCTAACGACATCACATAAAAATGATTTGATGAGAGATAAAAAGAGTATCTCATCACTTGGACATAAAATTTACATCAATAAGGATATATGAGAACATATCCCAACATAACAATATGTAAATTAAAAGACCCAACAAAAGAAGTCTTTTAAAAAAGAGGAGGGTGAAAGGTTCCCTTACCGACTTGGGTATCTTTCAAAACATACACCCCATGAAAGAAGGACAATAGATAATTGATGTAAATACTCATAAATGAAAGTATATTACACAAAGAGTAGAATAATGGCCAGTACATACACCACTAAATGGAATTTCTGGCAAATGTAGCATAAATCTCACGGGAATAAAAGTGAGATGAAAAATCCCTTATGAAAACTCGGCAGCCTAACGGCGCCACATAAAACTTCTGAATATGGATTGATGAGATAAAATAGAGTATCCCATCATATTACAATAGAATTTACAGCAAGTGGAATATAAAAGAAAATCCCCCAACATTGCAAGGAGGAGTTTAAAAGAAGTGACATAAAGGAGAGTACTTAAAAAGAAAGAGAGAGGTTAGATCTCTTATGAATGTTCGGCAGCCTAACGACGCCACTCAAAACTTCCAAAATGGATTGATGAGAGAGAATAGGGTCTCTCATCACATTAACATAAAAATTACAGTAAGTGTAATATAAAAGATCATCCCAATAACAAGAAAGATGATCTTTAAAAGGAATGACATAAAAGTGTGTAATTAAAAAGAAAGAGAGGAGTAGGATCCCTTACCTCGGGTCTGACTTGACTTGATCGTTCTTTAACGTCTTGAATAATAAACTTGAGTTAATTTATACTTGATTATGAACCTTTTTCAAGCTTATTATTCCTTTTATATCACTTATTTCCTTGTTATAAACACTATGTAATCATTAAGTTAATAATTAATGTTTTGTCGATATTTGGTTCTTAAGTCGAAAGTGGTCTTCTTACAATTACATGTTGTTCGTGTGGCCAAATGTTTATTATATCCAGAATTTTATTCATTATGTAGATATCATATATGTCATATATATCCAGTACATGCATGCATTTATAACATTACATAATCATTTAGAGGTAAGAAATGAAATGCACCGTTAATGAAGACGGTAAGCCGTACGTACGCATGAATGCTACTTTCATTTCTATTTCGTATTTTATAGAATTGAATAATAATGATATAAAGGTATATTATAATTCCAGTATAATATCATATATAATATCATAGTTCCATCCTTTATACGTCCCACATATGGTATTTAATGAATCAAATCACTTTGAGGGGGCAGTAGTCCGCACTTCCTTAAATGAAGATATCGCGTTTACCCATAATGGAAACCATAAAGGTATGACCAAAATGAAAAAAACAGAAGCTTAAGGAAAACAGAAACATATTATATATCATATATAAAAATAGTGACAGCATAATGGCCACCTTTGAAGGTGTTAAATGAGTATTGAACAATCATCGTTTCGGGAGGCAGAATTTCACCATCCACAGAAACCGTATGTTATTTAACCATTTGATGTAGTTTTGTGAGAGTTTAGCTCAAATAAATCTTATAACAACATCCTAGTATATTGAATATACTGGTGTTGTTACAAAAGAAATAAATAAAAAGAGTTTAGGGGGTTGGAGAAGCAAAATAAAACAAATGAAAATGAGAGAATGAATTACCTTTAAAAGTGTAACTCCTTTTGATTTAACCCTAAAGGCTTCCTTTGAAAGGATTCTTCCCAAAGGGAGTCCTCTAGGATGAGTAGAGGGATGTGGAGAGAGTAAATGGGCAGGGTTTGGCCGAGCCAAAGGCTTTGGAATGTGTTAAATGAGGTAGAGGTGGGGGCCTTTTATAAGAGGAGAGGAGGGGTACTTTTGGAAAGTAAGAAGTATTACTTTATTTGAAAATGTGTTTCGGTTTTCAAAGGTCCCACATTGATATAATTCGTGGATAAGGTTATAAAGGTTCGAAATCCACCCATCCAATATGTTTTGGACATGTGTAGTTCATAGATTTTACATTATCTTTCCATTTTATTTTAATCGTTAAATAATGATGTCATCGCTGCATCATTATTATGTCATAAATAATTTAATTTCTTTAATGTCTAAAAATTATAAACAAAATACTATGATATATGAAATCCTTTTAGCTTTCCAAGGACTATTTATAATCAAAATTTGGACTTGTATAACCCCACTTAAAAATTGTTTTTGTAAAACATATTATGTTTGTGTCATTTTCACTTTAACATTAAATAAAAATATATTAATGTCATTTTCCAACTAAAGTGGCTCCATGGGGTCCCCAAGTTGGACCATGGCTTTTCTTGGTCGGCCATGACTCACCCAATAGATGTAGGACAAGTGTCATGGTGTTTTCACATTCTTATAATATCATTTTTACCTTAAACTACACTAATTACCACTAATCGCGATTAAAAACTTAATAAGTTACTATTCACCAAAAAATTATTTTAATCTTATTGAACCACATTTTACTTCTTAATGACAACCATGTATGTCGGATTTTGAAAAATCAAAACACAATTATGGCAAAATTTCATTTAAATGAAAAATCAGTTTTTTATAAGTACCACTTAGTGGTTTCACTATTCATCAAAAATTGAAGTTTTTCAGAAAATTACCAAAAATTCACCCTAAGCAATATTTGATATCCCGAATTCAAAAATGAAGTCTATTTTAAAAAATTCAAAACATATTAGTCACATTAATTAATTTAATAATTAATTCCCGCTGTCAGAGCAAATAGCGTGTTTTTATAAAACAGTAAGTATCAAAAGATTGACACCAGTTTAAGTCTAATTTCAAAGTGAAATTAATTACAATGACCACTATTGGATTTAATGGTAAAAATATTTTCTAATTTCACTTTAAAACCAATTAAAAATATTATCTAATCATATAAATAAATTATATTAAACAGAGGTTTTGAATTAAAACACAACATTCTACACTATTCATTAAAAAATGAACTTTATCGGAAAAATACCAAAAAATTACACAAAGTAAAATTTGATGTCCCGATTCTTAGTAAGAATTTTATTTTGTCCAAAAGAATGTATAAGAGTGATAAAAACTATATTTAATGACAGTTCTCCATTAAAAGGCGATAAGTGAACCTTTAATGAAAACTAGGGCATATACACCTAAAATTGAATTCTTTCCGTATTTTAAGCCTTTATCTTTTATTGTATAAATGTAAAAACATTAAAGAACATATATAATCATATTTTGGTTATTTATATCCATTCCCGCCATTATAACGGCTACATGTTAACTACCATTTAAAAAAATATTATTTTATTATTAGAGTGCAACGTAAGATTCCCAAGAAACTCGTTGTTGCGTGTTGGGTACGCCATCGAGAATAGCGTCCCCTTTAAAGTCATATTAATATTTTATTCACAAATATGGATAAATATGAAAATTTAATATTCATTATTTACCTGGGGTGTTACATCCTTCCCCCCTTTTGGGAATTGCGTCCTCACAATTTTAAAATTGCGCTTGGAAACATCCTTGAAAGTCCCACATCGGAACAAAAGTCGGTAAAACAAACACTTTAAAATAAAGAAAGATAAGTACAAAGGTCACCCGAGTTAACCCATACTAGGATTCCAAGTATGAAAATATGGACATGGAGGAAAAAACAAAGGGTCATGTTCTGATGGAGAGTGATAGAAAACATGATTAGGAAAAGTTAACCACGAGAAAATAACAAACTTGTGATGGGTCAAACGGTCTTCGATTCCCCAGTAGGAAAAGTTAATAGACAACATTTTTGTTTTAAGTTACTTTTTATTGAAGAATTTATTCATAAGGAAGCATAATCACTTATCATGTTGACTTTCAACTTTTACTAGATTCCTTAGTCAAAATCATATTTTTTTCCAAAAGACGAGTATTTAGGGAGACTTGTTCGCATTAAGAGTACTATAATCAACTTCTAGAGAATCACCTAATCCACAAAATAGAACTATATACTTCCCATATCTTTAGACCTTAACCATAACCAAAACCAAAAAGGTTAGTACAAGGTCAGATAATCCAGAAAAGGATAACCCTTTATAAAAAGAAAATCTATTCTTAATCTCCAAAATTTGTCAAACAAAACCCAAAGTTCAACAAGGATCATCTGATAAACAATTTGTCCATAAAATTCTTCAAAGTAATCCAAACTAAGATTGAAACCCAAATATTTGAAGGATTTAGTCACATAGTCTTCCAAGTTAAATCGTAACATTTATCTCCAAACAACATTAGTTGCTCCTAAAGTCCCGTATTGAAAAGTAATTAACCTAATCGCATATCCTCCATGATAGGTTAATCATTTTTATAAATAACCCAAAAATAAACTTTCTCTTAATTCATAAAATCATATAACTAAAAAGAATCAGTCAAACTAACCAGGGACTTCACGTAGTCCAGTGGTAGGCGATAAATACCAGTCGCACTTTGGTTGTGGGTTCGATTCCCGCAGCTTTGTCCGATGTGACGGGATGTCACACGGTCTGCGTGTTGTCCTTTTTCCAAAACTATATAATTATTAAAACATTCCCCAAAAATGAGATAAAATCTTCAAAAATAAACATAACATATTTTAACCTCAATTTTATCTCTTGCCTTTCATTTTCCATCATATCATATAATAACCCATAATTACCTCAAAAGTAAGGATCATATAAACTCTAATGGTTACCTTAATAATTATTACCTGAACATCCAAATGGATTGGTCATCTCATACATGATGCATTAAAGATCATACCAAGGTTCAAGTGGTTGATCATGACTCCTTGATAGTTGGTTTAGAACAACCATGTGTTTCCTCATTGAATCCCCCATTTTATCTAGTATCTTAATCATAGAACCACCATAGTTTCCTTCAAACCTGTTGTCTCTTTGGTGCCTACTAGATCCATCCATTCACTAAAAACAGAAAGGTCAGTGTGAGTATATCAACATAAACATCATGTACTAATGAGGAAGATAAACACTAAGATACACTTACTCATTCACTTTATCTAAAACTAGGACTCTTTCTGAAATCCTAACCATTATGGTAATGTCACTTATGCTTAAAGAATACCCTAACCTCTAAAGATATCTAAACCTACCTTTGATACCAACTATAAGGCCCCAGCCTTAAACCTTACATAATCTTGAGTTATTACAAGATTACACATTGAGGATCTTTTCAGGTTTAGAGTTTTAGAGAATTAGATCATGAAACTTTCATTACATTCCACATTTAAACAAAGTGGTTACATAAAAGACAGTGTTCAATCTTCCCATCAACGGGAACATATTTAAAATATAACACAGATTCTTTCTTGACACATCCTTGACACTATCATCACATCATGTACCTTTCCCTTGACCTGTGAAAAACATTTCAAAAACTTGGGATGAGCATAAAAAGCTCAGTAAGAGTTATAAAAATATGGAAAGGAAACATGAGTTTATATATACATAAGAATGAAATCATACTTTACCCATAAAACAAAGGCACTTTAACATACCTCATCAAACCATGAATAAATCATAGAAATCATAAGACATAAAGGTAACTTGAGGCATTCATAACATTCTTACGTAGGGAGTAACCCTCTTGGTTACGTTTGGAATACCCATCACAGTATATTCCCTAAAATCTCTTCGGAGAAACCTTAACGTTTCACTCCTTCGCGTTACCCAATGCATTGGAGAGCTATAATGGGCTCACCCGCCCTTAGTTTATCACGGAAACACCCGTCTTCATAATAATGCCCAAGAACCATAACATAATCATATCACATAAAACATGTATAAAGGAAACATAAAATTTCCACATTTCAATCATGAGATATCAATACAACACATTGATACAATAAAAACATTATGAAAACCATTTTCAATACCAAAGTAATAGAAAAAGTAAAACATGGTATTTATTTTTCTTTTAAAAAGAAGGTATGGCTTGTAGAGGAATCCAAAACTCAAATAACGGTCACGACGGCGGAAAAGTCGTTGTCACCGCATACGTACGACAAAAAAACATTCCCTTTTGTCGTTTAATAAATGCTTCGTATAAAAAAGATTCCTTTTGAATAAATGTAAAAGTCAAAGGGGTTTATACACCGTATAAAAGAAAGTTGTGTATAAAACAAAATATGCCTCAACGAAAGGAGATTGAGACGAAGTCCCATACCACCTTGAAGCTTTTATCATTTTGAACCATTAATATCCATATAAATAAATCCTTAAAAACCATTTTGAAAACATGGATATTAATAAGAACAAATAATTAAAACATTTAAAACAATATTTTGGTTAAAGGGGTTTTACCAAAATTAGAGTCACTTGAATACAATAATCGAGGAATAATATTTAGTCATAACTTTATAATATCATGAGAATAAAAGGATTCATGATATAATACTCCAAAGGACAGTATATACACCATATAAGAGTGAATTGGTTCATAACAACAATGAACCCTCAATAGAAATGTCAAATGTGATGAAATCCCTTATAAAGAAGGTATCCTTAAATTAAGGACAAATCAATCTCAAAAATATGTGTGAAAAATATAAATACACCCAATATAAGTGGATATTAAGTGTAAAACAATAAAAGGTCATTCACACATATTCAATGGATGATATATTCAATGACTACATGTTGAACCCAAAGAAATCGAAATTGGGTTAAAAAGTTCCCTTGACAGCCTAACGGCATCACATCAAAATGATTTGATGAGAGATAAAAAGAGTATCTCATCACTTGGACATAAAATTTACATCAATAAGGATATATGAGAACATATCCCAACATAACAATATGTAAATTAAAAGACCCAACAAAGGAAGTCTTTTAAAAAAGAGGAGGGTGAAAGGTTCCCTTACCGACTAGGGTATCTTTCAAAACATACACCCCATGAAAGAAGGACAATAGATCATTGATGTAAATACTCATAAATGAAAGTATATTACACAAAGAGTAGAATAATGGCCAGTACATACACCACTAAATGGAATTTGTGGCAAATGTAGCATAAATCTCACGGGAATAAAATTGAGATGAAAAATCCCTTATGAAAACTCGGCAGCCTAACGGCGCCACATAAAACATCTGAATATGGATTGATGAGATCAAATAGAGTATCCCATCATATTACAATAGAATTTACAGAAAGTGGAATATAAAATAAAATCCCCCAACATTGCAAGGAGGAGTTTAAAAGAAGTGACATAAAGGAGAGTACTTAAAAAGAAAGAGAGAGGTTAGATCTCTTACGAAAGTTCGGCAGCCTAACGACGCCACTCAAAACATCCAAAATGGATTGATGAGAGAGAATAGGGTCTATCATCACATGAAAAAAAAAATTACAGTAAGTGTAATATAAAAGATCATCCCAATAACAAGAAAGATGAGCTTTAAAAGGAATGACATAAAAGTGCGTACTTAAAAAGAAAGTGTGGAGTAGGATCCCTTACCTCGGGTCCGACTTGACTCGATCGTTCTTTAACGTCCTGAATAATAAACTTGAGTTAATTTATACTTGATTAAGAACCTTTTTCAAGCTTATTATTCCTTTTATATCACTTATTTCCTTGTTATAAACACTATGTAATCATTAAGTTAATAATTATTGTTTTGTCGATATTTGGTTCTTAAGTCGAAAGTGGTCTTCTTACAATTACATGTTGTTCATGTGGCCAAATGTTTATTATATCCAGAATTGTATTCATTATGTAGATATCATATATGTCATATATATCCTGTACATGCATGCATTTATAACATTACATAATCATTTAGAGGTAAGAAATGAAATGCACCGTTCATGGAGACGGTAAGCCGTACGTACGCATGAACGCTACTTTCATTTCTATTTCGTATTTTATAGAATTGAATAATAATGATATAAATGTATATTATAATTCCAGTATAATATCATATATAATATCATAGTTCCATCCTTTATACGTCCCACATATGGTATTTAACGAATCAAATCACTTTGAGGGGGTGGTAGTCCGCACTTCCTTAAATGAAGATATCACGTTTACCCATAATGGAAACCGTAAAGGTATGACCAAAATGATAAAAACAGAATCTTAAGGAAAACATAAACATATTATATATCATATATAAAAATAGTGACATCATAATGTCCACCTTTGAAGGTGTTAAATGAGTATTGAACAATCATCGTTTCGGGAGGCAGAATTTCACCATCCACAGAAACCGTATGTTCTTTAACCATTTGATGCAGTTTTGTGAGAGTGTAGCTCAAATAAATCTTATAAAAACATCCTAGTATATTGAATATACCGGTGTTGTTACAAAAGAAATAAATAAAAAGAATTTAGGGGGTTGGAGATGCAAAATAAAACAAATGAAAATGAGAGAATGAATTACCTTTAAAAGTGTAACTCCTTTTGATTTAAGCCTAAAGGCTTCCTTTGAAAGGATTCATCCCAAGGGGAGTCCTATAGGATGAGTAGAGGGATGTGGAGAGAGTAAATGGGCAGGGGTTGGCCGAGCCAAAGGCTTGAGGAGTGTGTTAAATGAGGTAGAGGTGGGGGCCTTTTATAAGAGGAGAGGAGGGGTACTTTTGGAAAGTAAGAAATATTACTTTATTTGAAAATGTGTTTCGGTTTTAAAAGGTCCCACATTGATATAATTCGTGGATAAGGTTATAAAGGTTCGAAATCCACCCATACAATAAGTTTTGGACATGTGTAGTTCATATATTTTACATTATCTTTCCATTTTATTTTAGTCGTTAAATAATGATGTCATCGCTGCATCATTATTATGTCATAAATAATTTAATATCTTTAATGTCTAAAAATTATAAAAAAATACTATGATATACGAAATCTTTTTAGCTTTCTAATGACTATTTATAATAAAAATTTGGACTTGTATAACCCCACCTAAAAATTGTTTTTGTAAAACATATTATGTTTGTGTCATTTTCACTTTAACATTAAATAAAAATATATTAATGTCATTTTCCAACTAAAGTGGCTCCATGGGGTCCCCAAGTTGGCCCAGGGCTTGTCTGGGTCGGCCATGACTCACCCAATAGGTGTAGGACAAGTTTCATGGTGTTTTCACATTCTTATAATATCATTTTTACCTTAAACTACACTAATTACCACTAATCGCGATTAAAAACTTAATAAGTTACTATTCACCAAAAAATTATTTTAATCTTATTGAACCACATTTTACTTCTTAATGACAACCATGTATGTCGGATTTTGAAAAATCAAAACAAAATTATGGCAAAATTTCATTTAAATGAAAAATCAGTTTTTTATAAGTACCACTTAGTGGTTTCACTATTCATCAAAAATTGAAGTTTTTCAGAAAATTACCAAAATTTCACCCTAATCTATATTTGATATCCCGAATTCAAAAATGAAGACTATTTTACAAAATTCAAAACATATTAGTCACATTAATTAATTTAATAATTAATTCCCGCTGTCAGAGAAAATAGCGTGTTTTTATAAAACAATAAGTATCAAAAGATTGACACTAGTTTAAGTCTAATTTAAAGTGAAATTAATTCCAATGACCACTATTGGATTTAATGGTAAAAATATTTTCTAATTTCACTTTAAAACCAATTCAAAATATTATCTAATCATATAAATAAATTAGATTAAAAAGAGGTTTTGAATTAAAACACAACATTCTACACTATTCATTAAAAAATGAACTTTATCGGAAAAATACCAAAAAATTACACAAAGTAATATTTGATGTCCCGATTCTTAATAAGAGTTTTATTTGGTCCAAAAGAATGTATAAGAGTGACCAAAACTATATTTAATGACAGTTCTCCTTTAAAAGGCGATAAGTGAACCTTTAGTGAAAACTAGGGCATATACACATAAAATTGAATTCTTTCCGTATTTTAAGCCTTTATCTTTTATTATATAAATGTAAAAACATTAAAAAACACATATAATCATATTTTGGTTATTTATATCCATTCTCTCCATTATAACGGCTACATGTTAACTACCATTTAAAATAATATTATTTTATTATTAGAGTGCAACGTAAGATTCCCAAGAAACTCGTTGTTGCGTGTTGGGTACGCCATCGAGCATAGCGTCCCCTTTAAAGTCATATTAATATTTTATTCACAAATATGGATAAATATGAAAATTTAATATTCATTATTTACCTGGGGTGTTACACTCGCTGATGGATGAATTTCTAACATTTCAACTTCCCTTCTCTCCTAGCCTTCTTCCATTATTGTAGGCTTTTTTTATATTTCCAATCTGTACATTGGTGAGAGTGAGTCATACTTCAATTTTATCTCCTAATGGATTATATTCTACGATGAAGTCTCATGGATAATCGAACCATGCTCGATTCGAACTGAAAAACCCCATCTTGTAACTCAAGTTGTAATTATAGAGAAAGACGTAGATGATGATTAAAGATTTTGAGTAATTATTTAGTGCCAAAGGTGATTTAGGACTATGAATAGATGGAATAGTTTTTATGGAACTATATACCCTTCTTTCCTATGTTGGATCACCAATTTTAAAAAAATTTAGATTATAGAATTATTGATAATAAAAATATCATTCAAAGTATGGTTAATGGTAAAAGGTCATCCTTTCTTCAAAGCAATGGGCTAGATGAATAAATATACCTCACATAGGAATTTTAAATGACTATCAAGGTTCTATTATATGTGATATTTAGCTTTTTGTTTATGATAATTATTTTTTAGAGTTAACTGGTAATGGTATCGTGTGAAGAATTGTTGCTATAGAGCTCAATGGTGAGTGTAGACTCATGTTCAGATTTATCTAGTTCATGTTATGTCCCACGATAAGTGTTCTTAGAAAAAAAAGGTACGAATATATTTTTGTTTTATTCCTTATATATAGAGGGTTTAAATTATCCTATTTATATATCTCTACTATGTATTATGGAGATTATTAAGTCTTCTTCAAGATCAAATACATTGATCTATCTTAAGATGATATCAGCAATGTTAGAAACCAAGGTCTTTGTAGATGATGATGAGGAAAATGTTTTCAACTTTGTTGGTTTATTTCTATATTATTTTACCTTAAAAATATTAAAGGTAAAAAATAATACATGGATTTTAAAAATTGGTTGAGGAAAATGTGAAGTTATATAAAGATTTTAATCCTATTGAACACACAAAAAAATGAAAATTTATAAATAACCCTAGCATAGCATTAGATGATGTTGTGTCTAATTCCTATGATAAAGAAGTGCAAGAAGAAGAATCTAATACTAAAGAAGAGGATGTACTTGTCTTAGTGGAAGAAGGAATTGATCTATATATTTTCAAATTACCAAATGTATCTTATGGATTTACATGTCCACCTCTTTCCCTTCCAATAAGAGAACGTATATTTAAACCAGGAGATGAATCTGTGGAGACTGAATTATTGAATGTATAACAAGTTGAAAAATATTGTAATTCTTATAGCTCATAGAGGGTAGTTACTTTATCTGATTATGGGAATGGATATTATAGTTATTAGTTCTATTGAGAGAGAAAATTTTCATTCCATATTGGGCGATGTCATTATATATTTTGAACATCATGAAACATGGTGAGAATATTTGTAAATTTGATAGGAAGTGTTTGAATGATATTTGAAGTGATAGAGAGACTTTCACTAATTTAGTAAAATACTACCTTTCCAGAATTTATACCGAGCATGATATTAATTATCATTAGAAATTTATTACATAAAATTTAAGGATGCCTTCTACGACTCGGGAATCAAAGAGTAGGTGAACCAGCTTAATGTTTCCTACCCTCTTCCAAAAATGTTCATGGAAGAAAATATAGATTCCTTCACAGTGATAGAGAGTGTTTGAGATAAAATTATGGATATTTTAAATTCGATGAAGTTGTTTTTTGTAGTCTTTGTGATTGATGTGGTGGTTCCAAAATCCATTTCTTTACTATCCTTCACTTTTGAACCATCATCTATACCCATTCCTCCTCAGTATCATCAGTTTATCATTTCACCAGCTAAAGCTTCTCAGCATCTCAGACTGGTTGTGTTACATAAGCTTCGCACATCTACACATGAACCCTCATTCTTTACATTTTTCCCTCTTATTTCTGGAAAACCTCATCCCATTATGTTAAGAGTGATTCTGACTAGGAATATTATTTGATAGGGATTGTATTTTTCCTTATGTTTCTTTTTTGAAAGGTAATATAATGAATTTTATATTTCAATGATGATGTTTTTGTATTCTTAAGTTATTTTTTTATCTTTTCTCTTCCAGTTTTATCTTTTTGATAAACCCAAATGGGGGGAAAATTATTAGGACATAATTAAAGTTTTTAATTGGGTTACATAATTTAAACTCGGTATCACACATTACAAATTTGAAATGTTATGTTGACCATTACATTTCAATTTTTTCTACTTATGTCTTCATATGTTTATATACATGGTTATATAACACCATGATTATGATAAAAAATAATGGGGATATTATTGGAACCTCTTTAATTTAATGATAAAAAATAATATTTTTCATATTTCTAAAAAGATTAATGTTTTATGATAGTAAATTGTTTTTATGAATCTTGGAAAATGAAATATCTACAATTATTTATTAAGATATTCCATTAGTTCAAAGTGATCTACCATTGGCAGTAATGATCTCTTAATTTTTAAATCTGATCTATAAGTGTACTGTATCTACCACCAGACTCTACCGGTGATGCATCTAACATTGAAAAAAAAAATCCATCGTTACTTAAACATATCTACTATTCGTTTAGACCAGATCTACCACATCATTTTATCTTCCACCAAAATATATACAACACCATAACGATCAACCTCCAGACACATTTAACGCTGATTTGATCAACTTATTGTTTTTATGTTCTACCATTAATAGATTTTCTATTAGACCGTGCTATTATTAGTCTAATCCACTGTGGGTCTATGTTACCGTTAAAAATGATCTACCACCCATATGCTAAAATTGTTATTCTGAATATCATTTGAATTTAATTCCTCCATCGTCTAGTTTATATGAGTTAGATAATCAAGTCTCACATGGAATTATTAATCATTATTCTTAAACCACTCCACCAATACATTGAAGACAAAGTAATATTTTCTTTGTTTAGTTCTCAGTATGAGCATCCACAATTTTGTTATAATTATTATTTAATAGATAATTGGACCTCGAGAGATATATATATACTAATGAACTCCCTCGAGCACACATGCATGGAATGAGAGAAACTAGTAGTGTGTAGAATACACATTTGAACATATACATTTATACAATGAATCAAGAGACCTATGTATGAAGGATTATTGAACATCTACATACTAAAAAAGGATTCATCTATACCCAGTGATAATCTATTTTCGTACACATTTATAGAACCTATTTGATCACCTTTCCAAAACATATTAAAGGACATATGAAAAACTGACGCATCACTGTCTGAGAAATATTATATTGTTCAATATATACTTATTTTCTCTCTCTGTTTATACTATATATTTTAGTAGTGTCTTGTATTACTCATTTTATTTGTACACAATATCTCTTAAACTAAAAGTATATTGTGCTAGACATACATATGTTCACATACATGCACATAAACCTACACATATATATACATACGCATATGGATACCTACACATACACATACATACAAAAATACATACTCATACACATACACATATACATACACATAAATCCATATACATACATGTACATGTACACATACACATACAAACATGAACATTCATACAATTACACACACATAAATATGTATACATAAAAAAACTATATAAACATGCACATGCCAAATAAATATGCATACACATAGATACACATATTCACATTTCATATACATATATACACATACACATACACATACATACACATGCATGTGAATCTAGATATGAACACACATACATACATACATATAAAAACATACATATACACGCATACATACATATATTCACGTACACAAAAGCACATACACATCCATAACACAGATACACACACACCTACACAACATGATACATTCATACACATACAACATATATGCATACATTTACATACAGATACATGTATGAATATTTTATATTATTTAATATGAATATAAATATATAAATTCAAACATGAATCACATATGTAAATAAATATATTCATTTAAATATTTATAAAATTGTATAAATAAAATATTAATATATCATAATTATCTAAATTATATATAAATTTCATAATTAATGTATCTAAATATACTATTAAAAAATTTTATTGATTAATATAATTTGATAGTTTCGTATATATAAAATTCTAAAAATAAGATATATAATAATTATTTAGAAAAAGTTACATAAATCATATTTACATATTATATATACATATATATATATTTATTATAATATAATTCATATATATATATATATTAAATCATTCGCTGTGTTTTTTAATCGATCTTTTTTTATGTTGTTAAATATAGAGATTTTATAAGAAATGAGAATGTTTCCCCATTATCAATACTAAAAAATAAATGACAAGTGGTACTATTTTATCAATGTTTTTTAGCACTGATAAAAATCACATTTATCAGTGATTTTTCTAGTGCTGATAAAAGCCCCTATGTATCATTTTTTTTTATAAAAGGTAGTGTTGAATATCACTCAATCTGTAGTAGTAAGGAGTTGTTCCATAAAGATCCTTAATAGAATTATCAACCATAATTTAAAAAAATTATGACATATTTTAAATTAAACTTGAATAATTGAAAAATAATAATTCCAATTTCATCTAATTGGAAATAAATTTAATGAAACATGAGGAATATAGAGGAATTAAAAATAATGATATGTTTTATTTACCTTTTTAAAATAAAATATAAATAAATTTATAATAATTAAAAAATAGAATAATTATAAAGAATAATTTTTTAAATAAAAATGAATCATAAATATTTCTATATTGTTATATCAATGATGTAAATTGAAATTATTTATTTAATAATTCTGGGGTAATTCCATTACAAAAGAAAATGATTTAATTTCTTTTAAATTTATTTTTTCTAACTAATCAAGTATTAAGAGAAATATAAGTTATGTTTTCTTTTTTATATGTGTTGGAAATGAGGGGAAAATGGACATGAACACATTAAAAAGAGAAGAGATGGATTTTTTTTTCTATGAATATTGAACCAACCTTTACACTTGAAATAAGAAAAACCAGTTTTCTGAAAGTTCATGATGAATGAGTATCTAATAATGAATCCCTCACCACACTTTATTAAAAATGAATTAGAACTCATCAATGTAACTAGAAATCAATTTAAGTATAATAGACAGAGTTTAACACAATCACCATTCTTGAAAAAAAGTAAATTAAACTGGTTTTTGATATACCTTACATTCATATAGAAAAACATTAATCGAATAAGTGATTCAAGAGAGAAACTATAAAGTTTAAGGAGGTATTTATAATGATTACTTGATAAATTGATGAAATATATTATATAATCTCTATAGAATCCACTTATTTATAGGTTAATATCAAATAATCATGGTAATCACTATTTATTATGTCGATAAAATATTGTAAAAATATTCATTTGTTACATAGTTACTTTTTCTATTGGTTACAAGGGTATACCTACTGATATTATATAAATTTAAACTCCACCACCAAAATTAATCTTTATCTTTGTTATAGCATCATTCACTGCTCAATTCCACCTCATCGTTGAACCCTAATTGGTAATAGTTCTACATCCATAACTACACTACCCATTCTCATTGATGAATCAATTAAACAGTTCCTTTAAGATAATAAAATGTATTCACTCCTAAAAAATATACCATATGATAACTATTTCAATGATATTATTTTCAGATTATATGCAAAAAAACTCTCTTCAAAACTTCAATTATATGGTAACTCGTCTTTAATCGTCCAAGTCCCGCTCAGTACAATAAGACCCTATAAATTCTATAAATATGAATTTTATCAACATATCCAATGTATTTTCATACCAAATAACATTATTTAAATTGATCATTACATCTTATAGAATCTCTTAATAAACTGAAACATCAATTGATCATATTTTATCCTTAAATATAATACCTTAATCCTAATAATTTTGATTACACACTGACATTAATAGAAAAAAAAATTGATTTCTTTTCTTCCTTACAATTTCCTTCAACAAAACCTTCATTTTTTTCATCTCTTTCCCATCCACCATTTTTTCTACATACTCCAATTTTGTGATTATAATTTCATCTACTATTTGATATTGGGATTCAATGCTGAATGTCATTTTTCAGCCTGAAGGTCATGAAGGCCTTATTTTAAATTATTTTTATATAATTCACTTTTTAATGAATGATGGGGAACCCTTACATGACCTTTAGTCTTTGTTCCATTACATAAAAAAAAGGTCTTAAATGAATTCATCCAGAGTATAACTACCTGAAACTACCCCATCCTAGCATTTATATTATGATGTCATCTCTCAACCTTTTTATGTCTATTAAACTAGGTTTCCCATTCATCCAAAGTCTATTCTAGATGGAAATGTTCATACCTTGTCTTTATTCAAAATCCATTAGATCTACCCTTATGAATGCACCTCCCCTGAATCCTTATCTGGGGAATATTCCATGTGGAGTCTTCCTTTTCTATTTCAAAATAATTTTATATGGACCTAAGTCCTTAAGGTATCTCAATGGCCCTGAGGTGTCCCAAAGGCCTTGAGATGGCCCAAAGTCCATGATGTGTCTCATTTTCCTTACTATACCAAAGGCCTTGGGTGGCTTCAATGCCTTTAAGGTCTTGATGACCAAATCAGTGGCCCTAAAACCCAAACAGAGGAATAGTTCCATCTGTTATAGTAAAAAATAGTACCTACTATAGTACCTGCTACATTACTATTATACTAACATGAAAAAATGTCTCAACTCGGATTTGATATCGGGTTTATTGGATGCAATTCTTGAGTCCTCACAAACTGGGCTGAGACTATCATGCCAAATGTGAGTTTCTAACACTAACTCCCTATGGGGTCCTCGACCAAGCCCAAGTGGATGTTACATTCCTCGACTAAGAGATAGATTAGAATTTTCCTATCCATAATATATAGTGTGCGAGTCTAGAGGGACTCGGGACTACGCCAATTAGAATGGATAGTGATGGGGAAAATGACCATAATTCCTTCATGGTTGAAAAAATGGTTTATAGTACTTGTCCAAATATCTACATCACCTGTAAACATGTCATCTATATATCGTTGTAGTAGATCATCTATTATAAAATATCAAGATATTCTAAAGCACCATTATAAATAACACAGTATCCTCTTTAAACATGAACACAACATATCTACATATTACATCATTTTATAAAAATATTAATTTAAATTAACAATAAATCAGAGCCTATAACCTATAGGTATAATGTATTTTAAGACTAGAGACATAATAAACTTGTTTTTTAACATCTTACCTATATCCTAAAGTCTTATGAAATAATTCCCTTATTGATATATCATACATAATATTTTTCTTCACAACCTAGAAATTGGAATCAAAATAAAGAGATCAACTCAAAAACTCTATAAGGGTAAACATAAGAGATAAAATTTAAAGACCATAAATGGGAATAAGAATAAGAATTTGGGTATGATAACATAATCAATGTGAATAAGCAAAAAAATAATAGGATCAAACCTAATAATGAATAAATATTTAATCATATGTCATAGTAAAATTATTTTGGTATAATAAAAGAATGAAAAATAAGAGTGGGGAGACATGAGTTAATAATTTCGATCCATGAAAACATAACAAAGGAATTGGGATTTGGTGTATACATGATCATTTAAAAAAATCCTTTTGTTATGGCTCAATACGAAGACCATTATTACATATTGGAGAAATTGTAATTCTAGATTGAGCATGTCCCCCAATCCTTGACATGTAAACTCAAGAGATAAAAGACATTACTTAATGAATTAGAGGGTTTTATAATTCTGGGATCACTCAAAATATAGTTGAAAATACAACTTAAATGGTTGGGTTCTCTCTATATTTTAGTCATCCTATAAATTAATGATTATCACAATGCATTGGAGGGACATATAATTATGGTCTAACATATTACATAGTAAAAAACCATACATATGTTGTTCATATGTATATGAAAACGTTCTTAATTTGTTAATAGATTAATTAAATCATTTTGGAATAAATTGTTTTAACTATAATTTAATTAATACATTAACAAAAGACATATAGGGAAATAAGGTAGATGGTATAATTGAATTATGTTCCTAGTGATGTTTAAGAAACATTAATGGTGGAAAAGGTCATAGTTGAGTAGTTCCTATAAATTACACCACATATGGAAGTGTATAGGATTATATCTAAGGCCTATAAGAAATATTAAAGGATGTTGATAGAGATGAAAAACACTTTTATAAGCTCATTGAAATTTAATTTGATAAATATGAATAGACACAATTGTAATTTTTTAATGTATTATTTTACTGAAAAATATTGTATACAATTAAGGGAATATAAATTTTATTAAAAACCCAATGAAACTTTTAAATGAATATTCGTAAATACAGCTGGTGAAGATAGAGAGAAAATACATCTGTAATGAAAAACTTTAAAAAGGAGTTTCATTTCACACGATGTAAATAATTTTAAAGATGGTAGAACAATAGCATAATCAAAAAATTAAAAGAAGACTCCTTTTGTAGGATAATTTTATTCCATTGAAAAAATCACAAATCAATCATAAAATTTGGTGTAATTGCATATAAGAAACATCATAAAGATCATGGACATAGAGGAGAAATATTCACAACCAAAAATAATAGGTAAGATTAATTTTTATTAAAATAATTTATTTTGAGTAAATTATGAACTGAATGGGTCGAGAAATGGTAATGTGAAATTTAAAATTTATGAAAATCTAAATGATAATAAGTTATAGATGATTTTATAGGTAAGTATTATAAAATTTCCCTATATATAAATGCATTCATAGCAATCTCGAATTCAATGTAATATTCCATATGAATCTTTTAAGGCTTTTGTAACATTAAAATAAATAGAACTTGAAAGAAAAGAAAATATATGTTTTTGAAAATCCCATTAATCACATGAACAATATTTTAAAATAAATTCATGAGCTATTAGATAAACCAAAAAAATAATGATGGTTGTGAATATAGAGTAAATCACCCAACAATCATGAATGTGATTTAATCTCATGAAGAATTTTCTATTTTCGGATATCAATTCTTTATGAATGAAGGGTTATAGAATCCTTATTATAAACATAATCTACACAAATTATTATAGTGATTATATATATAATCAGTAGGTATTAAGTATATTATGAGATTAATAGAGTGGTTTGGAAGGGTTAGGATGAGCTCCATCTATACATGATAATTAAGCACATTTCATTAAAAAATTATGTTAGGTGAAGGGTAAAGTTGTAATCACATGGGTGTTATGTAAGTTAGATAAAAACATATTGATATTAAATTTAGGTATCAATTCCAAAATTAACAATTTACCCCTACTACTTATAAGTTTCATGTTTATTTAATAAAATTCAAGAAGCTTTAGATTACATTTTTAACCTCTATTACCGTGTTTAAATTTCATTACCATGGTAATTTTTATTTTTACTAAAAAAATAAGATGAAAGTTCATACCTAATTTTTATTTGATGAATTTAAATAATTAACCCATCTAATCTATTATAATTTCTATGTACAGAAAATTTTACATTTAAATTAAAATATCAAAAATAAAATAATTTTTTTTATTAAAAATGGATTTTTAATGATTAAGTGTTCTTATTCTTATTTCATATCAGTAAATAATATAGATTACCATGAACATATTTTTTATACATTAAAACTGCTAAATTTATTTTTCAAATAAAAATTATAAATTTTATTTATAAATATAAACATACAAAACACTTTAAAAATAGTTTTTTTGAACATACCATTTTTAATTTTTACCTTATTAACTTATTTTTATGTATGAAATTTAAAGTAACATTTTCACTTAATTTGGACATTATGATTTGAATTATGAAATATTTTTTATTATATTAAATTTCTAAAAGTGACAGTAATTTATTTTAATGTAAGAATGCATGATACAATAAAAATATTTTTTGGAAAAAGGTATTTTTATACATATCGATGAATTAAATATTATTTTATAACAAGTAATAATCAGTTTATGGATATTAAATTAGTTAGTTATATATTTTTTTAAATATATGTATAAAAGAGTTAATTATTTTATACTCCATATTTGAGAAATTTAACTTCTAAATAAAATATATAAATTAAAAAATTAATTAAAAGAAAGTATTTTTTTTATCCATGATAATTAAATTTGTATTGATTATGGTTCCAAACTTATATCATATATTTTGTTATATAATTTTACTAATAATTACTTAAATTTTTTCAATATAAATTAATTAATGATTATTTAAAAGTAATATATTTAACAAAATGCATCAAAAACATTCTTTAAAATAAAAATATTCTCACAATTGAAATGTTATTCTTATTACAGGGGAATTAATTTTGTTTTAAATAAGTCATCTATAATGAAAATTTATATCAGTAATATTTAAATACTATTTATTTATACTAAACAAATAAATGTAATTCAAAACTTGTAAGAGGTTTACTAATGTTATACCCAAAAACAATATATACCATTATAATGGTTATATTTTCATAAAACTTATATAAAAAAAGTTCATTCTATTACAACATCAGAAATAACACTTCTTAATTCCATAATTTTCATTGTTATCATTTTATTTCTACTTTAATGATTATTTTTATAATTGATTTTTTAGTTTTACTAATACTAATTCTCAAGGCTGAAGAGGATCCGCAAAATTATCTAGATGTAAGGATATTAATATTTTAGATTAATTGTCCCATATTAATTTATTCACATTTAATAGTTGTGATCATTCATGGTATATAATATTCCATGACATGTAATTATTAATTTTAAGTAATTATTTTATAATTTTCCAGCATGAATATTCAACATGTTGTAAGTCTAACTCATATATTATATGATTTATTTTATAATCAATTTTAATTATTTTATAATAATATAAATATTTTTTTTATAATTACAGACATATGTTTTAGATAAATAAATTTGTTCTTAAAATATGGGATGTTACATTCTCCCTACTTAAATAAATTACATTCTCAAAATTTTTTTATCTCACTCGTAAAAATAGTTTAGTTTATCCATAAAATATAAAATACTAGAGTAATAATTTCCAAAGATATATCAATCTAATTATCTTATGTAAGACTACAAATATCATGATTCCTCTAATATAAATATATTCCCAAAATTGAGTTTTTACATAATACTTTTTACTAAATACCCGATGATTGGGTATTAAAACCCATATAATGGAAATAATATCTATAGGATGTTTATGGTCATACCTTCATTGATATATGATAATAGATTGATTTAGGAAATGAAAAGTCACATTATTATCTTGATAATAAACTAGGATCTATGAAAAGTGGGCCAATATATGACCAATATCACATCAAATTCCTCTAAAGGGAGAATAATAATACTTTTAGGTAGATAAATTTCACAAACATCTATCAGGTAAGTGTTTTCAACATGTGATGTAATCATCACAAAAATAAGATAATTCACTAATAATTTTATATCTGATCATTGGGATAGATAAATTATACTCTTATACTTCATTATAGATATAAAGAAGATGGTAAAACTATGATCAAACAATATATTTTATGTTCTTGAGTAGATAACCAGTGTACCTTGCACCACTTATTTCATGAGAAAATTCAATTGTTGCGATTTAATAGACTTTCAAATATTCATTAACTACTAGAGGTTGTAGTTGACCTTGGATTGGGGAATCAATTTATATAAATCCAAAATTCCATGAAATTGAGGTATTAAACAGTGTGTGGTGAATTAGTTGTAACCTTAATTCCCTCAATTATATTGACACTTAACTTTATTTCTTTGTGGAAATCACCATCTTGATGGCCAATCCATCCACAATAAAAAAACCTCACATTTTTCAGATAGTCCTCTAGGTTCTTCTTATAATATTTTTGATATATAAGAAATTGAATATCATTTCCTCCATGAGATTTATCACCTCAACTTACTACAAACTCTATTATTTTCTAATATTTTGTGCTTAAGAGTTTATAATGGTTCTTGTTGTTATCAAAAATCCATGATATTTGGGTAATCATAATAATAATATTTTCAACACTGAAATCTATCCCATTTGGTTTATAATTTGCAAAGTTGTTCTATTACCCATAACATTAATTATTAACATGATTTATCCTATTTCAATCCATTAAATGAATCCAAAAAAAGTTTTTTGTCTGTCAAAAAATAGTAACTAGAGTAAAAAAGTATATTATAAGGATAATTAATCAAAAAAATTGTAAAATATGACACCTTTATTTTAGATTGTCACATTATAGTCTCATAATAAATCAATTATTGTTCATTATAGTTTTTTTCGGTTCTAAACTTTTATTATTCATAACATAATCCCAATAAATAAATAATATATGATTTAATAACAACTGAGGTGAACCAATAAAAATAGTCTTCTCACATGATTCACTTTTAAAATTTCAAACAAAATATTCTTCTTCGAAATAAGGGGAATCATAAAATTTGATAGGGGTGAGATGATATGATTGGTATTATTTTTAAAGGAGAACATTCAATTAACATAACTGATAATAAGAAATAGAATATTGATATTTTAACATAATCAAGGTGCATGAAAAATGCATAGTAGGAAACACCTAGTAAAGCGTTTAACATAAATCATAGTTTCACTAGTGCACAAAACGTTTTTTACGTCACCATTTTTTACGTCGGTTATATAAAACCGACGTCATAATATGTAAATTGAGGTTTGTTACGTCGGTTATTTAATAACCGACGTAAAAACATGTGTTTAGTACACCTTTAATGTCGGTCATTTTTATAACTGATGTTATTAATCACGCGGCTTCGTTTTTTACGTCGGTTATACATTAACCGCCGTAAAAAACAGAAGCGGGGGGCATTTTTTACGTCGGTTATTAAATAACCGACGTAAAAAATGCGGTTTTTGAAGGCCTTTTTGCGTCGGTTATAAAATAACCGACGTAAAAAAAGAATCCGCAGATGTTTTTGACGTCGGTTATGGAATAACCGATGTAATAAAACGCGGATTTTGAGCCCTTTATAACGTCGGTTATAAAATAACCGACGTAAAAAAAGAATTGGAGGAAGGTTTTTACGTCGGTTATTGAATAACTGATGTTATAAATGTTTTTAAAAATATTATAACGTCGTTATTGAATAACCGACGTGATAACTCATTTAAAAATTTACCCAGACCCGTGGATTGTCATTCGCGAGTTTACCTTCGACAGTCGCGACTCGTCTCTCTCACGCGTAAACCCGAATCGGCTCGTCCATTTCGTGGGTTTAGATTCGTTTTGCGATCATCGTTTCTCATATTTAATCTCCTCGGATCAATCATCTAAACTCGCAGCACTCAGGTAATCATCCCACTCGTTCGTTTTTTTTTCGCGGATAGTATATATATATGTGTTGTGATTTTTTTGTTGAAACTAGCTAAGATTCTTCGATTGCGAACCCTTTTAACTCGTTTTGGCACCATAATCTTATTTATCATCCCTAGATCTATTAGTTCGACTTGCAATATTGACTAATTTTATGATTTCACTAATTTTTCATCGTTTTCTATAAATCCCCGAGAGGGTTGGGGCGTGTCCAGGGGGGTTTACAAGGGGGTGGGTGGGTGTGGGGGGCTATCCAAGGGTGTGGGTGGGTGTTGGGGGTGTCCAGGGGGGTGTCCAAGGGGGGTAGGGGGTGGGGGTGGTGTTTAGGAGGGGTGGGGGGCTGTCCAGAGGGTTGGGGTGTCCAGGGGGGTGTCCAAGCAGGTCGGGGGTGGGGGGTTGTGTCCAGGAGGGGAGGGGGTGCTTTCTAGAGGGGTCGGGGGCTGTCCAGAGGGGTCGGGGGCTGTCCAGGATGGTGTCCAAGGGGATGGGTGGGTGTGGGGGGCTGTCCAAGGGGGTGGCGGCCTGTCCAGAGGGGTCGGTGGGGTGTCCAGGGGGGGTGTCCAAGGGGTTGGATGGGTGTGGGGGGCTGTCCAAGTGGGTGGCGGCCTCTCCAGAGGGTATTTGGGGTTGTCCAGGTGGGTGGGGGGCTGTCCAGAGGGTTGGGGGATGTCCAGGGGGTGTCCAAGGGGGTAGGGGGTGGGGGGTGGTGTCCAGGAGGGGCGGGGGGCTGTCCAGAGGGGTCGGGGGGTGTCCAGGGGGGTTTACAAGGGGGTGGGTGGGTGTGGGGGGCTGTCCAAGGGTGTGGGTGGGTGTTGGGGGGGTGTCCAGGGGGGTGTCCAAGGGGGGTAGGGGTGGGGGTGGTGTTTAGGAGGGGTGGGGGGCTGTCCAGAGGGTTGGGGGGGTCCAAGCAGGTCGGGGGTGGGGGGTTGTGTCCAGGAGGGGTTGGGGTGCTTTCTAGAGGGGTCGGGGGCTGTCCAGAGGGGTCGGGGGGTGTCCAGGGTGGTGTCCAAGGGGATGGGTGGGTGTGGGGGGCTGTCCAAGGGGGTGGAGGCCTGTCCAGAGGGGTCGGTGGGGTGTCCAGGGGGGTGTCCAAGGGTGTGTGTGGGTGTGGGGGGCTGTCCAAGTGGGTGGCGGCCTCTCCAGAGGGTATTTGGGGTTGTCCGGGTGGGTGGGGGGCTGTCCAGAGGGTTGGGGGATGTCCAGGGGGGTGTCCAAGGGGGTAGGGGGTGGTGGTGGTGTCCAGGAGGGGCGGGGGGCTGTCCAGAGGGGTCGGGGGGTGTCCAGGGGGGTTTACAAGGGGGTGGGTGGGTGTGGGGGGCTGTCCAAGGGTGTGGGTGGGTGTTGGGGGGTGTCCATGGGGGTGTCCAAGGGGGGTAGGGGGTGGGGGATGGTGTTTAGGAGGGGTGGGGGGGCTTTCCAGAGGGTTGGGGGGTGTCCAGGGGGGTGTCCAAGCAGGTCGGGGGTGGGGGGTTGTGTCCAGGAGGGGTGGGGGTTCTTTCTAGAGGGGTCGGGGGCTGTCCAGAGGGGTCGGGGGGTGTCCAGGGTGGTGTCCAAGGGGATGGGTGGGTGTAGGGGGCTGTCCAAGGGGGTGGCGGCCTGTCCAGAGGGGTCGGTGGGGTGTCTAGGGGGTGTCCAAGGGTTTGGATGGGTGTGGGGGGCTGTCCAAGTGGGTGGCGGCCTCTCCAGAGGGTATTTGGGGTTGTCCGGGTGGGTGGGGGGGGGCTGTCCAGAGGGTTGGGGGATGTCCAGGGGGGTGTCCAAGGGGGTAGGGGGTGGGGGTGGTGTCCAGGAGGGGCGGGGGGCTGTCCAGAGGGGCCGGGGGGTGTCCAGGTGGGTTTACAAGGGGGTGGGTGGGTGTGGGGGGCTGTCCAAGGGTGTGGGTGGGTGTTGGGGGGTGTCCAGGGGGGTGTCCAAGGGGGTAGGGGTGGGGGTGGTGTCTAGGGGGGGTGTTATATCTTACTATATTTTGTTTAAAAAATAATATTCAAGCATATTTTTTTAAATACACATCGATTTGTTTTATATTTCAAAATTGTTTACATTCAAATTATGATTTTTTTCATATAAACATATATTTGTCTTATCTAAAAAATATATATATTCTTGCTATTTGTTATAGGTAATAATGAGTCGAAGTTGGATTAGGGCACATCGAATGAGAAATGAATATGAGGAAGGTGTTGATGCCTTTTTGGAATTTTCTAAACGAAATGTTCCAAGTAGTGACATTTTTTTCTGTCCATGCCTGAAATGTCTGAATATGAAGAAGTTGATAAGTAGAGAGATAAAAGATCATCTGATTTGTCATGGTTTCAATCCGAGTTACAACCCTTGGATTTTTCATGGCGAAACTGGACAGAATGTCACTGATGATAATGAATCGCAAGATGGTAACTCCGATGGAATTGAAGAAATGATTCGCGATATTGTAGTAGAACAAATTGAGATAGAACCGACAGTTGCACGTCTATATAGTGATGCCGAAAAACCATTATATCCTGGTTGTACAGATTTTACGGTTTTGTCGGAGGTGTTAAGATTGATTAACCAGAAGTCGAAACATGGATGGAGTGACAGAAGTTTTACAGAGCTGATACAATTGATGAAAGACATTCTTCCAAAAGATAACGATCTTCCAGATTCACATTATAAGGCCAAAAAAATATTATGCCCGATGGGATTGGGATACAGGAAAATACATGCCTGTCCGAATGACTGCATTATATATTGGAAGGAATATGAATTTCTGAAAGACTGTCCTAAATGTGGGACATCACGGTATAAGGTGAAAGAAAAATCACAAGCTGATGTAGAGATTACAAAGCTCCCTTCAAAGGTATTTTGGTATCTTTCTATAATTCCTCGTTTCAAACGTTTATTTGCTAATTCACATGATGCAAAAAGGTTAAGATGGCATGCTGATGAGCAGGTATGTGATGGAAAAATACGTCATCCAGCTGATTGTCCACAATGGAAGAAAATTGATGCCCAGTACCCTACATTTGGAAATGAAATTATAAATCTGAGACTAGGTTTGTGCACAGATGGAATGAATCCATACCGAACCCTCAGTAGCACACATAGTTCATGGCCTCTTTTATTGGTAATTTACAACCACTCTCCTGAAGTTTGTATGAAGCGCAAATATGTCATGTTGAGTATCATGATCTCTGGTCCAAAGCAACCCGGCAATGATATTGATGTATACTTGTCACCACTGATTGATGATTTGAAACTATTATGGGCTGATGGTATTATGGTGTATGATTCTTATAAAATGGAATATTTTCAACTGCATGCAGTGCTTCTATTCACTATAAATGACTTCCCAGCATATGGAAATTTGTCTGGATACAGTGTTAAAGGGCATAAATAATGTCCAATTTGCGAACAACAGACGTCATATTGTCAATTGCATCATGGGAGGAAAACAGTGTACATCGGTCATCGAAAGTTTTTTCCTATGGATCACCCTTATAGAAGACTAAAAAAAGGCATTCAATGGCTCACAAGAATTTGATACTGCTCCAAAACCTTTATCCCCAGATTTGTATTTTGAGAGGGTGAAAAACCTTGATGTGACATTGGGAAAGACACAAAAATCTGGTAATGATAGACATATTTGGAAGAAAAGGTCAATATTTTTTGAGCTACCATATTGGTGGTATCATGAAGTCAAACATAATATTGATTTCATGCACGTGGAGAAGAATATCTGTGATTCTTTGATCGGAACATTGCTAGATATTAAAGGAAAGACAAAAGATGGGTTGAATGCAAGGTTAGACCTACTATCAATGGGAATACATTTGGAGTTAGCTCCCACTCCTAAAAGAAGACGAACATTTCTTCCCCCGGCTTGTCATACATTATCGAAGAGGGAGAAAAGTATCTTCTATCAGTGTCTTCATGATATCAAAGTGCCTCAAGGTTATTCTTCAAATGTAAAAAATTTTGTCTCATTGAAAGACTTGAAGTTGATAGGTATGAAATCACATGATTGTCACGTCATGATGCAACAAATTCTACCAGTTGCACTGCGTGGAATATTGCCCATCCGTGTCAGAAAGACTATAATGAGGTTGTGTTATTTTTTCAATTCAATTTGTAACAAGGAGATTGATGTGAATGCTTTGAACATTTTGGAAAAGGATGCAATTTTTATACTTTGTCATTTGGAAATGTATTTTCCTCCAACTTTTTTTGATATGATGGTGCATTTAATGATTCATCTGTTTAGAGAAATAAAGATTTATAGACCTGTATATCTTCGTTGGATGTATCCTTTTGAAAGGTATATGAAAATATTAAAGGGATATGTTAAAAATCCATATTGACCTGAAGCCTCCATTATTGAAAAGTATATTTCTGAGGAGGTAGCAGAGTTTTTTACGAGATACTTGGCTACGGCGCAACACATAGGTTTGCCTCCATCTCTCCATTAACGGGTTAATAATGAGGGAAAGGGGACTTGTGGCTTGAAAGTCAAATCACTGTCAGCTGAACATATGAAGAAGTTATAATCATACATCTTGAATAACATAGCTGATGTTCAACCGTATATCACATTGCATATTAATGAGTTGAAACAATGTCATCCAAAGAAGAAAGAAATGTGGATTTTGAATGAGCACAACAAAACTTTTTTGCCATGGTTTAAAAAGACCTTGCTTGGTAGATCAGATGTATCAGAGACATTAAAATGGATAGTTGGTGGTCCATCTTTAAATGTGATAACATGGTCCGCTTATGACATTAATGGCTATACATTTCATACGAAAGCTCAGGACAACAGAAGTGCAGTTCAGAATAGTGGTGTATTGGTGTTTGCAGAAGAAATGCATTTTTCGAGTGCTAAGGACAGAAACCCAATTTCGGCATCAAGTGCATATTATGGAGTGATTGAAGACATATGGGAGGCTGATTACTTTAAAATTAAAGTTCCTGTTTTTAACTGTAAATGGTTTATCGGTAACAACAGTGTCAGACACGATGAATTTGGAATGACACTTGTTAATCTGAATAGATTGGAAGACACAGCTGATTCTTTTATAATGGCAACACATTCCAAACAAATTTTCTATGTAGTAGATCAACCAGATATGCAGTGGGATGTTGTTTTACAAGGGAAAAAACAATATGTTGGTGAGGATGAATTTGATGAAGATGCTGATTTATGTGATATCCCTACTTCCATGGAAAGATTAACAGAACATAATGATGAGTATGTTGAAGACATGGTTTGTGCCTTAAGGAACGATCACGACGAAGGAATTTGGGAAAACAATCCAACTGTACATTCCTAAAATTACAGGTAACACATGTTTATTTCTTGTTTACATTTAGTTTTTTCATATAATGTTTGATATTGTAAATTTTTTACTTATTAAAACATGTATCAAACCAAAACGATAAAAAAATAAAAACCGTAAAGAGGAGAAGTCCTGGGCGCACCGGCTGGCCGGTGGTGGATCACCGGTTGGCCGGTGGTCCAGAGAAAAGCTCTGTCTGGTCCACCGGCCGGCCGGTGGTGAGCCAGCGGCCGGCCGGTGGTCCAGACAGAGAGGAAGTCTCTCTGTCTGGTCCACCGGCTGGCCAGTGGTGATCCAGCGGCCGGCCGGTGGTCCAGAGAGAGGAAGGCTCTCTGTCTGGTCCACCGGCCAGCTGGTGGTGATCCAGCGGTCGGCCGGTGGTGATCCAGCGGCCGGCCGGTGGGCCAGACAGGAAGGCTCTGTCTGGTCCACCGGTCGGCCGGTGGCACCAGGCAGTGGGAAAGTCTACTGCCTGGGTCCTCCGGCAGGCCGGTGAGCTCACACCGGCTGACCGGTGGACTCAGTGAGTCCACTTTTCAGCTTTCTTGGGCCAAATCCTTGGCAACCTTTTGCCTGTGTTTACCATGTTTATCATTGTTTAACATGCTTACCATATTACCAATGTTTACTATTATGTAATTTAGTACACTTTTCTATTTTCTGATTAAATAGTATTACAATATTTGAATTTGTATATTTGTGAACTAATGTTTGTTTTTTTGATTTGAAGGAAAATGACAGATCAATCAGTTGATCAGCCACATGATTCTAGAGATGAGCATATTGGTCATACATCTGGGGAGGAACATTCACATGCTCCTATTACGAAAAAGAGTTCAAAGGTTGGTAAGCGTGGGTGCACACGTTTACCAAAATTATCACTTGCCCGTACGAAGGAGGAGAGGATAGTCGTGGAGTTTGTTGATGATGATCTTCCTAGAGGTCCAAATGCTAAAGATTTTAAGGGTTTTGTAGAAACTCAGGACAAGAGAAAAGTAAGCATTCTCTATGATGATTGGAGAAGTGTGGATAAGGCGATAATTTCTCAGCTGTGGGAGACCATTTTGGTAAGATCTTTTGCTATTGTTTGACTGTTCTTTAAAAGTTTCTAGTATATATAATATTTTTAACCTCTTTTTTATCAGATGACATTTGATATTCCTGACACTGGAGGAGTCAGGAAGAAATTCTTATCGTTGGCTGCTAGGAGATGGAGGGATTTCAAATCAACCCTCTCATCTGATTTCATTTATGGTCATAGGAGTCGTGAGAATCCATGTCGTATATATCCTTTTATAGATGAAGACACTTGGAGACAATTTTTTGAAAGTAGAAGAAAAGAATCATTTTTGGTAAGGGCAATGTAAACTTTTATAAGCTTTCTTATATAAATGATCTTATTATTGTTTTGTTAATGATTACTTATTCTTAATTTACTGCAAAAAAGGAAAGCTCATCAAGAGATCCAATCTAAAAATGTATACCCTCATAGTTTATCTCGGGGAGGGTATGCATTATTGGAAGAACAAATGATGGCAGAAAAATTTCAACAACTAAGAGCTGAGTCTTCAAGCTCTGGAGAGGTGGCCCCTCCATCCCCTCCATCTAGACATGAGAAATGGAAAAGAGCTCGGAAGGGCAAAAAAGGACAATATCTTTCGGAAGAATCGAGACTCGTTGTTGAGAGGATTGTAAGATATCTATTTTATTTATTTAAGTTTACTATTTTCGTCATATATTTCCAATAATTTTAGAAATGTTCAATTAATTATTATAGGACTCTCTTGAGGAGCAGAGTTCACAGGGGACATTTACACCATCTGGGAGGGAAGATATTTTATCTGTGGCATTGGGAAAGCCCGAACATCCTGGTCGTGTAAGGGGATATCCGGCAGGTGTATCGGTAAGAAAAGTGTTGCCACGTTCCTCCACTTCTAACGTTGAGGGAGTTTATAAAAAAATAGACTCCTTGGAGGCTGAAGTCCATAATATTAATGCGACAATGGAGGACAAGATTAGAGCATCGGTGCAGATTATGATTGCAGACTTGCAAAGACAATTTCAGGGTGCAGCTCCCACTCCACCTCTCCCAGTAGCTCCCACTCCCCCACCTCAGCCTGTGGACCCCATTTTTGATCCTCCTCCTCCGCCGCAGCTACCTACTTATTGTGAGTTGTTTGTTGATGATCCTCAACATCATATAGTTTCATATGGGATGGTATATTGTATAAGAGATACAATTCATCATCAACAGTTAGAGGTAGAGAATCAGAGGGTCACTGTACAGGATATTGTAGATAGATCAGCTCGGATACCATTACCTACAGATGAGGTGACGATAGTTGGACATAGTATCGGCCATTTTTTACTTTGGCCATCCATACTTCTTCGACTCATTACCATAGAGGTATGGATGTTATATCTTTTATTTTATATTTTTATTAATGTTTTATCATTTGAAAACTAATATATTTTTCAATTTATTTTTACAGGAATACTTCAAAGGTAAAGAAATACTGTATAGACAACAACAAAGACATATAGCTATGACATCATATGCAGATACTAGCAGTCTTGACAAATTGTCAAGATATTCAAATTTGTTGGCGGATCATTATGACTTTACAATGGAAGCTCATGTCTGTGGACGTGAACTAAGTATGAGGATTATGAAAACTGATATCATGGAGTTTGTCACTGTAGATAAGTTGGGCATCAACGTGGTGCAAATTTTTATCATGTAAGTCTTAACACCTTTTCCTTGCGTTATATTTATTAAAAATGTATACTTATGTCTACTTTGTATTAGGTATCTATATAAAATTTTTGAGAGGAATGAGCTGACAGATGTATATGGATTCGTGGACCCACAATTGATTTCCCCTGAAGCATGTGCATTGGATGAGGAACAAAGAATGCTTTATATTGCTGATAGATTTGAAAAGAATGTAATCAAACAGTGTTGGATGATGCCTTTTTGTGAGAGGTATGAAACACATCCCTCTCAAAGAGGTAATTATCTTATAACATAAAAAACCACTAACGTTAAATTTCCTTTTATCAGGGATCATTGGATGTTAGGGGTTTTTTGCCCTAGGGAGAAAACACTTTATTGGATATGCTCTCTCCATGATGATGTGCGAGAAAGTTTTAAGAATATATTGGAAACGTAAGATTCAATTTCACAATAGTTTTATATATTATAATGAATTTTAAATTTACCACATTCGTATTATTTTCTAACAGGGCATGGGTCCACTTTCGAAAAAGCGCAAAGGAAAGGAATTTCAAGATCAAATATGTACATGCGAAGGTAAATATCCATTTATAAAATGTACATTTTGATTTATTACATAAAAATAATATATTGAATTTGCACTCATTCAAACATAAATGTCATGAGAAACAAGGAATCATCGAATGCGGATATTACATGTTAAGATTTATGTATGAAATAATAACAACTGGGACAGTTCTGAGTTTTGACCTGGTAAGATTTCCTCTTTCTCATAATATTTCAATTTGATATATTAATTATACACGTTGACTACTATCCTTTTCCTTTGTAGCTTTTTGATGACCCTCAACCCTTTACTGCTGAAGATATCAAACACTTACAAGTGGAGTGGTCAAATTATTTTACAGGTTTGATTGAATTTTAGTTGTTTGTAATGTAAAATGTAATTTTGAATATTGTCAATGTAATTGTGTATTTCGTAGTCGTTTAGGTTGGATTTAGTTTTTTTTTGAAGTTGACAGTGTAAGTTTTGAATGTTATAGAAGTGAATGTTTAATTTTTCTCTACTTCTTGTTTTGGTCTACTGTTGATGGTTTTTCTGGTCTGGATTTTGGTATGGGGGGAGAGGTTCCAAGGGGGTGGGTGGGTGTTTGGGGGGTGTCCAAGGGATATGGGAGGGGTGTCTAAGGTGTGTTTGGGGCTGTCCAAGGAGTCGGTTGGGTGTAAATGAGGGTGTGGGGGGGTGTCCAAGGGATAAAGGAGGAGTGTCTAAGGGGTGTTTGGGGCTGTCCAAGGGGATGGGGGGTTTCCAAGGAGTAGGCGGGGTTTCCAAGGGGTCGGGGGGGTGTCCAAGGGGTGGGGGGCAGTCCAAGGGGTGGGGGGTGTCCAAGGGGTGGGGGTGTCCAAGGGATATGGGAGGGGTGTCTAAGGGGTGTTTGGGGCTGTCCTAGTGTTCGGGGGGTGTAAATGAGGGTGGGGGGCTGTCGAAGGGGTGGGGGTGTCCAAGGGGTGGGGGGTGTCCAAGGGATATGGGAGTGGTGTCCAAGGTGTCTGGGAGTTCTGTCCAAGGGGCCGGTTGGGTGTAAATGAGGGTGGGGGGCTGTCCAACGGGTGGGGGGTGTCCAAGGGGTGGGGGGGTGTCCAAGGGATATGGGAGGGGTGTCCAAGGGGTGTTTGGGGCTGTCCAAGGGCTCGGGGGGGGGGGGGGTGTCCAGGGGTCGGTTGGGGTGTCCAAGGGGTCTGGGAGGGCTGTCAAGGTGTGGGGGGGTGTCCAATGGGTGTTTGAGGCTGTACTAGGGGTCTTGGGGGTGTAAATGAGGGCGGGGGGCAGTCCAAGGGGTGGGGGGTGTCCAAGGGGTGGGGGTGTCTAAGGGATATGGGAGGGGTGTCCAATGGGTGTTTGAGGCTGTACTAGGGGTCGTAGGGGTGTAAATGAGGGTGGGGGGCTGTCCAAGGGGTGGGGGGTGTCCAAGGGTTGTGGTGGGGCTCCAATGTGGTGGGGGAGGGCTGGCCAGGTTGTTAGGTGGGTATAGATGAGTATGGGGTTCAGTTGGGGCTTGGGGGAGGGCTGGCATGGTTATTTTTGTTTGGTTTCAGGTTGCTTTTTGGTGAGAGCAGTGCAATTATTTTAAAAAAAATAGCGCTTTCACGTCGGTTATTTTATAACCGACGTGGTAAATAAATCGGTAGGGGTTTATCATGTCGGTTTTTTCGAGAACCGACGTGATAAACCGTTCCAGGGCCTTTTATCACGTCGGTTCTTAATATAACCGATGTGATAAAAGGCCTGGGAATCGATTTACCACGTCGGTTATTGGATAATTGACGTGCTAAAACGTTTCCCAGGCCTTTTTATCACGTCGGTTATTTAAGAAACCGACGTGATAATAGGCCCGGGGAAGGGTTAATCACGTCGGTTATGTCATAACCGACGTGATAAACGATATCCCAGGCGTTTTATCACGTCGGTTTAGAAAATAACCGACGTGATAAACCCCCCCCCCCCCCCACGCATATTTATCACGTCGGTTATTAATGAACCGACGTGATAAACACCGTGATGTTAGGGATGTTACGTCGGGTTTTAAATAACCGACATAAAAAACGTTATTTATAACGTCGTCCGTATTAACGTCGCCTAAAAACCGACGTAAATAATGAAAAACAACCGACGTAAAAAACGTTTTCTGCACTAGTGTTTATGGGATAAGTATTTCTAAATAACATAAGAAATTAACAATAAGAGTGGTGAAACATGAGTAATTATTCATGATCCATAAAAACATAACATAGGAATAAAAGTGTTTCAAATATAGAAAATAGTAAATAATTACTTATGTCAAAAATCACTATAAAGAGAATCATCACATAGTGGATGATTTCCCATTATTAATTGAGTTTTCTCCCCAGTCATTGACTTGAAATCTCATAAGATATATGAATTTACACAATACAATGGAGGGATGCATAATTTCAATCTCATCCATCACATAGTGGCTATATTCCCTTTAGGTCTTGGATTAACTCTATGTTCCTAGAAATATCATGAGTAATATCATTATCCAATGCATTAACGGGCTATATAGTTCTAGGCCCTCCATCACTTTGTGAAAACAAGAAAAATAAGTGCCACATGAACTGGAAAAAAATCTTAATTCCATCATATCTTAATTAACCAATGAGAAGTAATTTTTTTAAAGATATATTCCATATGAAATTATCATCAGTGATCCATTGAATGAATGTATGTTGTATAATTGGGTCATATTATTACTGAAGTATATAAAACATTAAAGGATGTTTACTGATGTGAAAAACTATTATATATAATCATTAAAATTTTCGTCTACAAAGAAAAATAAACATTGTTATGTTTATAAAACATATATTTAAAAAAATTAAAATGTAGGGAATGAAAATTTATTTATAAATCTATAATAACATAGAGAGGATTTTTCAAAAAAATCAACGGAGATAGTGGGAATAAATTATATGGAAATTTTTAAAAATTGATATTTCTTTAAAATTTTGTAAATAAGGTCAATGCTTATGGAAAATGATACTATCATAAATATTTAAAGAATATTACATTTTTAAATAAAGTTGGGTATATTAAGAAATTATTTAAGAAATCATTTAATATGGGATAATGAAATCCATAATACAAAATAAATAACATTGACATGAGGGATAAATACTCCTTACTGAAAAATAAATGGTAAGGTTGGTTTCTCTTACAAGAATTACTTTAGTTAAATTATGAATTATAGGTGAGGTAAAATGGAAAGAGTATATTTAAAACTCATGAATAAACAATGTTGAAGAAAAAATGGGATGCTTGAGAGAAAAATATTTTGAAATTTTTAGATATAAATGATTTTTTATAATAATCTCAAATTCAAAGTGATATTTTATAAAAAACCATTCTGGATTTGGTAACTTTTGAATCAAAAGACATTGAATGAAGAAAAATATATGGCTTCCAAAATCCAATGAATGGAATGAAAAAATATAATAAAATGAATTCTTGAGGTCGTATATACAACATATAAATTATAGAGGTAGTGAATATAGAATATATCTCCGTGAAGGAAATTGAGATGATGACCTCTTATATTTTACAACTGACCTTCATGAAAGTGCTATAACCTTTAGATTAATTTTCCCATTCTAAAAGTTTATTCATTTGAAATAATAAATTTAGGATTCCTAATTGGAACTAGATGCTGCCTAAACTATATAAGGATTTCAGATATTAAAAATTGGTAGGTATTAAAGAGATAATTGAATGAATATATTGTTTTAAAATTATTAGAGGATATATTCTTTTATAAGTGAGAATGAGGAATATTTCCCTACAAAATTATGTTATGTAAATGGTAAATATGGAATCTATGGGGTTAAAGTGAGTTAGGTGACAAAATTTTTGTGAGACATTTTTATAAGAATTAAAAACATAAAAAAGATCTCTATAATTTATAAGTATCGTGTTTTTTTCATAAACTTTTATACACTTTAAATTACTTATAATTAACCCCATATACCACATTTATGTTCTTCAAAATTATAATTAATTTTCTATCTAAAAATATTATATGAAACATAATACCCAATTTTGAAAATATCAATCCCAATTTTGATTCAATTTATTCTTATTCATTTTTAAATATCATATTTTTATTTATAAAATTATAATATGAAATATATAAAAAGATTATTTCAGGAAAAAAATTCAAAATTAATATTTTAATATTTACTACAAATTCATAATTTAAAAGTGTTTTACATTAATATTGTTATAAATTGAAATTTTCCATTTTATTTAAAATATTAAAATTATCAATTAAATTTATTAAGATAAATTACACAAATCTTTAATAATTTTTCTTTAAAAATACACATGTAAATTTTACCGTGGAAATTAACTTTTAACATGGTGATTTATTTTTATGTCGAAAATAGAAATTGAAATTATTAACTAATTTTTAAATTGATATTTAAATTATTGAAATCCAATTTATTATAATCAGATTTCTAAAGTGACAAACTTTTATTTTAATATAAGTATCCATGACCTAATAATTTTTTTAAGAAAATTAATTTTTTAGAATGTAAATGATTTTAATTTTATTAAATAAAATGTAATAATAATTTAATTGAGGTTAAATTATGTGGTTCTATTTATAAATGACATATTTCATTAATTTATAATTCCGGATATGAGAAATTTTACTTTTAAATAAAAACTAAAATAATTAAAACCATGGTTTTATATAATTTCATTACTTGACTATGATATTTAAATTAGTATTTATTATAGTTCTTAAATTATATAATAGATTTTGTAAATTTATTTTACAAATAATTTATTGAATTTTATAAATATATTTTATTGGTATCATTCATTGACTATAAAAAATTTAACAAAATGTATAAAATATAATATAAAACAAAACATGTATTCATAAATGAATTAGGATCCTTATTGAAAAATGATTTATTTTATTTTAAATAAATCACCTATAATGGAAATTTATAATTTTATTTTGAAATAAACTTTAAGTATACTAACAATACACCCGTAATTTTAATCTATTAAGATGTTTTTGGGTATTATACACAATGACTATATATCCCCATATAACATATATATAATAGATATATTACCCTATTACATATAATAAATCAATTTCATAGATCTTCATAAATAACCCTTCGCATTCCATTAATTTTCATTTTTATAATATTTTTTTGATGACGATATTTGTCATTATAGGTTTAGTAATTAGAATTTTGATTATCATGGGTGAAAATGATCCAAAAAATTTCCAATTTTTAAATATAATTTTATTTTTATTTTATTTTCCAATTTTATTGTATTACCTTTTACGATATATAACAATCTAGGATATGTAAAAATCTATATTATATAATTGATAGTTAATGTATTTTTATTGGAATGCCCCTCTATGAATGTTAAAAAGTTGTTATTTTAATTCATATATTTTATGAATTATTTTTTGTTTAATTTTAATATAATAAATACAATAGAAAAACTTATTTTATAATTATATGCATATCTTCAATGAATTAAAATATGTACTTGGACCTGGGATGTTTCGTTATCTCTACTTAAATAAATATCATCCTTGTAATTTTAATTATGATTCATTGCCAAAAATATTTGAGGGTATTTGTTTGATAGATAACTCTTAATATATACATTCTATTTATATATAATTATAACCATCTATCCTAAAAATAGAAATATCATTTTTTTCTCTTATATAATCCTAAAAAATTGAGTTTTCCCAAATATTTTGTTTGTAAATACATGCTCAATATTTTTAATTAAGACCCATATAATGGAATTAATATCTATAGTGGGTTCTGGGTCATCATGTATTGATAGATACTCATAGACTATTTTATGATATACAGTTGGACCTCCATTTCCTGAAAATTAAAATGGTATCTATACATAGAGAAATGATACATGTTTAGGATAACATAAAATTCCTCAAAATAGATAATATTAAGATTTACCAAAATCACATTTCCATAAACATGTATTATAGTAGAGTTTTATGCATCATATGTAATCATCAAACCACTAGATGTTTTCATTAATAATTCAATTTCTAATTATTTGGGATTATAATCGATTCCATTATAAATCATATTAGATATAAAAACTGGGTAGAACTATAATCAAATAAGATATTTGTATTCTATTAGTGGATGATCAGTGTACCATGCACCACTTCTTTTTTTTTGAAGCCCTTAAATGATTGTGATAGAATATAAATTCCATAGTTTCCATAGTCCTAGACATTGTGCATGTTTATTATCCACATTATCCCTTATATTGAGGCATTATCATTAATAATTTTTAAATTCCATGACATTGATGAATTATAGTTGTGGTGATGAATTAGTTATGACTTTCATACCTTCCATTATATTGACCAACCCCTTCATCCATTTTCATCAATCACCAGATTCATGGCCAAAACTTCAACACTTGAAATATCTTTACATTCCTTGGTGATATTCCCTTGGGTTATTCTTCCCATATTTTTGACATATATGACGTTGAACCTTATTTTATACATGAGATTTATAACATAATCTTCAATGAAACCCCATTTTTATATTACGTGCTATGTTTGGTAGTTTAATAAGGTTAAATTTATTGATAATAAATCCTGATATTTATGTAATCATGATTATACTGTTTTCAACAATGAAACCTTCCCCATTTTGATTTCCATTTAAAAAAATATTGCATTTATAATAAAATTCATTGTAATATTGATTCCCAATAGTTAAAATGATTAAATAAAACCAATAAGATTAGTTTTCGTATAAAAAACAATAGTAAGAGTAATTAATCATGTGACAATGAAAATTAATCCTATGATTTCATAAATTATGATCCCTTTATTTCAACATATACAATTTTATGTTCATCCTACAATACTTTTGGTTCAATGTAGTTAGTTTAGGTTATATAATCTTGTTATTTATAACCTAATCCTAAAAAATAACTAAATGATATCAAAATAAGTGACTTAAGAAAAACATACACACATATTGCATTATTTAATATGAATATTCATGATTCCACATAATAAATCACACCCTTTGACCTATATTTTTATCATCTTCGAATACTATATATATAATCAACTTATATTAAAACATCTTAAGAATATGAAAACAACTATATTCTAAAATTATATACTTTTTAAAAATCAAATATAATATTATTCTTCATAACCTAGGGAATGAAAACATATGTAATGGTTGATCTCAGATGCTCATTTATTTTAAAATAATGGTAAAGGTTTGCAAGATCCAATGTTAACATAAGAATGAGCATGTGAATATTATAACATAATAAAGGTTCATGAACATAACATAATAAGACCACGCCTATTAAAGCATGGATCATAAATAATAGGTCCTGTAATATGTATATTGATCTATCATAAAACATGAGAAATGAGTGTGGGTACCCATGAGTCGATAATCATGATCTATAAGAGCATAACCTAGTAATAATAATGTTGCATATAAATAATCCTATAAAATATTTCCTTATGTATTTGATCACAACCAATACTATCATCACATTGTGGATAATGTCCCATAGTGGTTTAATATTTCTCCACAATCATTATCTTTTCATCTCATGAGATAATAGTATTTACCCTATGCATAAGAGGGTTGTATAATTATAATCCCACCCATTAATTAGTGGATAATGTCCCTTATGTGCTCGAGTTAACTCCCTATTTCTAGCCATATGATGATTTAATTATGTACCCAATGAATGAGAGAGTAATATAATTATCAGAACAACCATCACTTATGGATAAGAAAACACACGCATTCCATATAAACATGAAAATAGTCTTAATTCTATCATATCATGATTTAATAATGGGAAAAATGGGTTTAATGAGATATTTCCAAATAAATTATCATAATTAATAAAAAGAAATAATTTGATGGAATCATTATATTATATTCTTAATGAATCATAAGAAATGTTAAATGATGTTTACATAGGGAAAAAATTATTTCATATGATCACTGTAATTTATATTGAGAAAGAATAATAAATACCCTATACATCTTTGAACATTTTGTTTTAAATGATTATATTTTATAAAATAAATGGAATATAAATTTCATTATAAAACCCTAAAAAAATTGAGAGGGTTTTTCTTAAATAAAACTAATGATGATGTTGGGAAAATACATTTTTAATAAAAATGTTAAAATTGGATATTCCTTATAAACTTTATAATTAAGGTCATTATTATAACAACATGACTTAATCAAAAAGGTTAAAAGAAGATTCATTTTTTAAGTAAAGTAAATCCTATTTAATAATACCCTAAGAAATAATTGAATTATAGATAATGACATTCATAAAAATTAAAGACATTTAAGAGAATGATTCTTGACCTAAAATAAGAGGTAGGGCTGGTTTCTCATATAATAATTACTTCAATTATATTATAAACCATATGTGTAATGAAATGGTATGAGGAAACATAAAACTCACAAAAAAATATTGGAGAAACCATATATAACAATATAAAATTAAAAGTGATATTTGAAAGAAAATATATATGACTTTTGTAAATTTTAAATCAATATCCATTGAAAGAAATAAAATAATATGGATTTGAAAATACAATGAATGGTAAGAAAAATATATAAAATAGATTCATGTGGTAATATATAAACTAAAAAATATGGAATGTGGAAATATATAACATTTATCAACAATGGAAAATTTAGATGATAACCCCTTACCTTTTACACGAAACCTTCATGAAAGTTCTTTAACATCAAGATGAATTTTCTCTTTCTTGACATGGGTTCCATCTAAATAAAGGATTTAGGATTCCTTATTAGATTCATAATCAAATAAACATATTATGGAGATTTATTAGAAGTAAAATGAACATGGATTCAATATATTATTTATGTAAATGATTTGTTTTGAAGGGTTATAGGTGATCTCTTATTATATGTTAGAATGGGGGATATTTTCTTGGAAAATTATGTTTTGTAAAGGGAGAAAATTGAATCACATGAGATATAGGTTAGTTAGGTTGGTAAATTATTATTATATATTTAAGTATTTCCTAAAACAATAAAAAGGTTCTTATATAGAGTTTATGATTCAAATTGATGTAATAACATTCACTCCACGGTGGATTATATCTTTTTGACACTTTTTACCATGTTTAATTTTTTGACCAATATAATTTATTTTTTACTAAATATATAAGATGAAAAATATATCCCAATTTTGAAATAATTAATCTAAATTGTGATTCCATTCAATATAATTCAATTTCAAAAAATAAAAAAATTCACTTTTATGTTAAAATATAAAATATATACAAAAAATATATTTTTAATTATTAAGTGTATTTGTTCTTATAAACTATCAATTAATTATTTAAATGATAGTTAATATATTTATAATAAATTGAAATATTAAATTTTATTAATCATGAAAAAAATTAATTTAATTTATTAGTATAAAAATAAACAACATGATACAAATTGTTTTAAAAATCCCATTTTTACATTTACTATGGTAATAAAATTTTACTTTGTAAGTTATTTTTTTGTGTGAAAAAGAAATTAACCTTATTAATTAATTCTGATATATTGATTTTAAATATGAAATCCATTTTATGGGATTAAATTTCTAAAGGATACAATAATTTATATAAATATAAGTATGAATGATTTAATAAAAATATTTTTTAAAAAAATGAATATTTAAGAGTTATAATGGATTTAATATTATTTAATTCAAAGTAATAATGATTTTATTTATTTTAATTTATATATATTTATCTATATATATATATATTAATTATTTTATCAATTTACATACAATAGATATGAGAAAAATTTCATTTAAATAAAGTTATATTTAATAAAAAATTATTTTAAAATAAAACATGTTTTATTATATATAATATTTATATTAGTATTATTTTTTGTTACTCAATTATATCGTATATATCATTAATGTATTTCAATAATAATTTTTTAAAATTTTTTATATATTTTACTAATATATATTTTTCTAAATAATAAATGTATTAAAATGCATAAAATAATTTCATTAAAATAAAAGGTGTCCTCAATAATGAATTAGTATCCTTATTATAAAATTATTTATTTTATTTCAAAAAAATTTTAAATAATGAAAAGTTATATTTGTTATATATAAATTAACATTAATCATGCTATCTATATATAAAAAATAATAAATTTTTAATATGATTACTATTATTGTACTTAATGATTATAATCCCTTTATAATGATTATATATCCATTTATAAAGATTATATGAAGGCTATATTACCCCCACCCATACATCCTTTAAATTAATTCCATTATAAATTCACAAATAACACTTATCATTCCATTAATTTTCATTTTTAAAAATTATTTCTCCTTTCATGATTATTTTACCATTCTATGGTTAGTTCTACTAATTCATAATCTCAATGGTGAAGATTATCTGGTGAATTTACATGTAGTATCAATATTATTATCTTCTATTTATTATCCCATTTCGATTTATGAAATTTTTATAGATATAATCTTACATGATATGTAATACTTAGTTTAATGTACTTTTGTTCTTATGTTTGTAAATGAAGGATTAAATTGTTTCTTGTTTGATTCACGTCTTGTATAACTTATTTTAAATCAATTTTATTTAATTTAATTGAATAAAAATACTATTTTAATACTACTGAATTATTTATTAATGAAATAAAATTGGTCATAAAATCTGTTATGTTTCATTCTCCCCGTAAAATATTTTTCACCGTAATGTTTTAATGAGCAATAACAAATAAAAATAACTGAGTTTATATGTATGATTAAAATACATAATATATAATTTCTAATGATATATCAATATAAACATATTAGGTTAGACTTGAAATATAATTTTTCCTTATATAATTATATAACCAAGATTTATTTTTTCCTTTAATTTTTTTAGCTAAATACCCCCCTGGTGATTGGGCATTCCAACCATTATAATAATGATAATCTCTATAGGGAGTTTATGGTGATCCTTTCATCAATAAGTGAGTATCTTTTGATTTTTTATATGAAATGCAACTTCTCTACTCTAAAAATTAAAATGGAATATCTATGGAGAGATCCAATCTCATCCTAATATTATATAAAGTTATGACAAATTAAGAGTAAACCGATTCATAGGAAATATTTTTCCATGAGGTTATATCAAAGAGGAGTTGTTAGAATGAAATTTAATCATCACACAACTAAGTGTTTTCACTAATAATTAAATATATAATAATTGAGTTGCGAATTAAATCTTTATCAAGTAGTTTTGGAGATAAAATAAATATGTAGAACGAGAATCAAATTCGACCTTTTTAATTATTTAGTGGATTGTCAGTGTATCTTGAACTATATTTTTCATGAAAAACACCAATAATTGTGATTTCATAGACTTTTCCTTATTACCTTTTTCATAGAGGTTACTGATGTCTGTTATCCTTATTTTCCCTTGGATTACAAGATTTATTTTTATAATTCCTAAATTCATATATATTTAAACATTAATGGGTGACTGGTTCATCTGTATACTCTCTATTTTTTAACTAGTCCCTCCATCCCTTTTCGATAATTAGCAACATCATGGTGAACCTATAATTACATGAAACGTTTTCTCATTTCCTTTTTTATAGACCTATGTGTTATTATTACCATATTTTATAAACAGAAGAAGTTAAATATTCATTCCTCAATGGGATTCATCACATGAAAATCCATGAAATGCCATTTTTATCTTATTTGGTGTGTTTGGGAGGTTAGAAAGGATTAACTTGTTAATCATAACATGACAATGATGGGTATATATATTAATATGATATTCAATTTTGAAACCCATCTATTTTGGTTTCTCATTATTTAAATTATTTAATTTCCCATTTAATTTATTTTTAACTAGATTCCTCTTTCTTTTAGACATTAGCTAAAAACAAAAATGGTTAGTGTGGGTATCAAACCATATAAATAAGAGTATGAAACCAAATGTTAATGAAAATTAATCTAAATACATCCCAAATTATGACACCTTTATTTAATCCTTTGAAGTCTTATGTTTATCCTACATCACTTTTACTCCATCATTGGTTTTCTTAGTTTCTATCCCCTTATTTATAAGATAATTCTAAAATTAAAAATACCCACTTTGATAACAATAGAGGTTACTTAAAAAAATTCAAACATATATCATTTTATATGAATATTAATTACACCTATTAATAAATCATACCCCAAAACCTAAAAGTTTAGTATTCTTAGAGACTAGATATACATTCAAATTATTTTACAACATATTCAACATTTCCCTCAAACATACTTCTAACATGATATACTATTTGACATGTCATAAATATATTTCATTCTCATACCCAAAAAATAGAAGAATATGAAAGGGGTGAGATCAGATTTATATTAAGAGTAAACATAAGTTATAACATTTTAATTTCATAAGTTAGTATAATAGGTAACTTGTGAGTATGAGAATATAATCGAAATGCATGGACAAAAACATAATAGGATCACACAAAGTAAATACTAAACCATAAATCAAAGATCATGGGATAAGTATTTTATATAACATAACACATGATTGAATAATCATTATCCATGAAAAAATAACATAGGAATAATAATATGGAATATACATAAGAATATAAAATCATTATTTATGTCAAATCTCAAACCAAGACCTTCAATACATTTGGAAAAGAGTCACATAGTGTATTGAGTATTCTGCCAAATCTCTAGCGTTTCATCTCATGAGATATAATTCATTACCCCATTCATTGTAGGGTGGAATATTTCTAGGCCCACCCATAAGATAGTGGATAGATTCCCACAAAATTTTGAGTTCAAAATCCATTCTCATTCATCTCATAAGTTATTTCTTTAAACCCTGCATTACTATGATATATTTTTATAGTCACAACCATCACATAGTAAAAACACATACAATCTAAGTGAACATTAAAACAATCTTAATACTATAAAAGTATAATTAAAGAAGATAGATAAATGGGTTTAATGAGATATTTTATATGACGTTATCTTAATATATATAGAGAAAGAATGTATATGTTATTATTGAATCATACTCATAGTAAAAAATAATAAATATTAAAGAATTATTTCATAGGTGAAAAAAACATTTAAAAGATCACAAATATTGACTATGAGAAATAAAAATAAAATTATTTTACATTTTTTTAAAATAAATTTAAAAAGGAAATATTTTATTAATTTAAGGGAATAAAATTTATTTATAAACACATTAAAACTCATAGGGGAAACTTATTAAATAAAACATATGATGATAGAGTGAACTTATTTTGTAAAAAATTGTTTAAAACTGTGATTCCATTCACAAATTGTAATGATGGTCAATGTTGGTGGAAAATGATCATATTTAAAATGATAAGATAATATTACATTTTTAAGGAAAGTAGATTAATTTTAAAATCACCTTAAGAAATCAAATATGTCCAGATAAAAATTCAATTAAACAAAATAATTAATATAGAAACGGATAAAAAATATTCCAGATGAAAAATAAGTGTTCTGGTTGATTTATTTTATATGAATTACATCAAGAAACTTATAAAACACGGGGATAGTGAAATAGTTAATAGAAAAATAAAACTCATAAATAAACATAAAAAAATAAATTATTGTTGGTTTTAGAGATAAATATCATAAAATGTACCCAAATAAAAATTTATTCGTAACAACATCAACATAAAAAGTATTATTGGACGAAAAAACATTACAGATTTTTTATCATTTGAATCATAAGACCTTAAAACAATGATAATTATATGGCTTCGAAAATCCCTTGATTGGAATAAAAAATAAGTTAAAATACATTAATCATGTAGCTTGTAATCCTTATAATGAAATAAGGTGTTGAATATAAAACATATCTCAATTAAAGAAAATTGATATGATAACTCCTTACCATTTACACCTCACCATTATGAATGTAATTTACCCTCATGATGAGTTTATATTTTCTGTACATGGGTTCCTTTAGAATAAATGATTTTGGATTCCATATATGAATAAAAATCTACTGAAAATATTATAATAATTTAGGAGGTATAAATGGGAATATATTCAGGAGAGTCTCAAATTAATAAATACATTTGGAAGGGGTATAAGATAGATCCTTTTATAAGTGACAACATGGGTCATTTCCCTAGAAAATTATATTGGATATAGAGAATGAAGAGAGTCACAAGTCAGTTATGTGATTTAGGTGAAAGACCATTTGTGATAAAATTATGAATGACATCTAACCCTAACAATGGTCTTCTAGTATGTATAAATTTCATATTTATTTAATAACATTCAAGCCATGGAATATTATATCTTAAACCCCTTTCATATATTTAAATTTATAGCATGGTAATTAGTTTTTTACAAAAAATATACTATACAATATATATCCAAATTTTGATAGGATGACTACAAATGTTGACCCCATTTAATCTAAATCCATTTCTAAATAAGAAATATTTTACTTTTATATTTAAAATATATATATATATATATATACATATATATATTAATGTAAAAATTATATTGTTAAACATTAGACATTGTTCTTATTATTTATAAATAAATAATAATATAAAAGAGTTCTATAATTTATATTATATATTGAAACATTAATTTTTAATTAATATTAAAAAATGATCAATTTAATTTATTTAGTTAACAACAAAACCCATTTTAAATATAGTACATCAAAAATAAACCTTGACCCATTACCGTGGTGATTAACCCTTACCTTGGTAAATTATCTATATGTAAAAAAACAAAATTGATTTTTTTTCTTAATTTATACATGAATATTTAAAAATATGGGATAATTTTTATTGGATTCTATAATAACTCTGGTTTTATGAATTAATTTTAAGAATGAAATTAAAATTATTTTTTGTATTATGTTTCATAATACAAAAAGTTATGATTTCACTACACGCAATAATAATTTTATATTGAGTTATAGGAAATGTTGATTTTTTCACACATTACACCCAACACCAAGCTTATCATGCTTTACACGCGACAAAAACTTTAAATGAAATGTGATATATCACTACTAGAAAACTGATGTATAGCCACAAATCTATAGCCATAGTTTAAATGATACGTGGCTATAGGTAAGATATATGCACACCCAAATAGTTGGGCATGGAAATAGATCATCTGAATATTATTTTGATCACGATTTTCTGTCCCACCTGAAACCCTCTCCCTATCGTAACATCTCCCTCCTACATCACAATTCCTCCTCCCTCCCTATCCTCGATTTTCCTCCTCCCCTCTTCCCCCCAGGACTCCTCTTACCTTACTCCTCCCTCACCATTACTTCTCCCCTCCTCCCATCATTATTCTTTTTCCCCTCATGATTACTCTTCCCACTTCATCTCCGACGAAGCCAGAAAACCTCCCCTCCAGCTCTGGCGTGGCTCTGATGCCTCCCTGCTAATGTGGCTCCAGCACATCTTGCACACCTCCCCACTAACATGAACTAACCACCTCTATGTGGTCACCACACCTCTCTTTCGACGCTGCTTTGAGGATACCTCCCACCACCTCCTTGGGCGCACCTCCTACGCGGCGATTTGAGTTAGGAATATTCATCTATTACATTCTTTATTACTCTTGTTTTATCCTCTAAAATATTAATGGTTCCCATTTAGGTTTTCAGAGCTGATTCAACCATATCATTATGGAATTGACCAAGAATTTTGGTTCATTTCTATGGCCTTTTTATTAGATGTCTCGTGATGCAGAACACATTCCATCACTCATCATTTTGGATATGGAATGAGGCCTAATGGATTTTTTTAATTTTCAAATAATTGATTATAAGTTTTTAGCAATCAAGTGTTTCTTGTTAGATATTCTTCCCAAAATAATTTCATGGGTATATTTTAGGCCACTTTTAGATAGTTGGTTTTTTTTTTATGAATGGGGAATCACCTAAATAATATTTTATGCATTTATTCATATTTGGTAGATTTTAAATAAGTAATTATAAATTTTTATAATTAATTTTTTTTATTTCATGGCCTGAGATAAGTTATTGGGACATTGTTCGATCATAGGTACAAGTTTTCAGATTTACCTTTTTCATCATAAGGTAAGTTGGGTTTTCTTTATTTGTTATATTTCTCTAATAGATAGTTTTTTATTAATTTAATTAGATATAAAACAATTATAGGGTTTTTTTGGAGCCCCATGAGAACCTTTGTGGGTCATCTTTGAGAATGTAGGGTCACTGGTGTCTCACAAAGGGTTTTTCTTAAAAAAACCCCTCTCTTGGTTTTTAATTCAATAGAAAATCTCACATGCTGTTAGGTGATGCATAAGGGTAGGAAAGGGGGAAAACATGGATATACTTCTTTCCTTGGGATTTTTGATTGGGCCTGAGAGTGGTATATCCATTGTTCTTTCTATTTGTGGTGTTGTGTTAGAACCCTTAAGTAGTTAGAGGCATTTTTTAGATGCTTTGAGTTAGTCTAGATTAAATGGGAGGTCCACCTCATGTTTTCGGACCTCGAACCCTCAAATTCAGTAGTTTATAGATAGGTTTTCAATGAAATATTTGGTTTCAGGTTTTTTTTCAAATAGAGGTGTGGTGTGAGTCAATAGTGGGGTTTCTATGGTTTTTGGAGAACTTTACATATATAATTCAAATGGGATTATTTTGATGTTCATAGGAAATTTCCTGGTGTAGTCCAAGAGGGATTGATTTAGGTGTTTTTACATCTCTTGGAAGGAAGGTAAAAAGTATTAGTTTTGACGTTTCATGGATGTTTGGACCAATTTTTTAGGGATTAAGTTGTTGAAGTTTTGGATGTTTAATCCAATTGGGACCTTTATGTTGGGAGGACACCACAGGGTGTTGGTTAAGTCTGGGTGTCATTAAAATTAGGTTTTTTATAGTTCTGAAGAAACCATGAGGAAATTCTTAATGGTTTTGTATTTTTTGATGATTACATTGTGTGTGATGTGATGACTGTGGATGGGTTAGTTTCTAGTGTCACCAGATGAGGTTTGCATATCTAGATTGCACTACTATTTGATAGATTTCATATAGAGGACCATGGGTGCCCCATGTTTTTAACCCTAAGAGGGTATCTGATGAAATAATCATAGGTGTCTTTGGGTGTTACCTTAGAACCACGAGTTTGGAAATGTGATCCTATTGTTTCTATTTTTTGAAATTTGTTGTTCATTAATTTTATTGAATAGTATTTTATAACTTATACCAAAGATGGTTGAGGAAGTTCCTTGATCAGGTACTACAAATAGGATGATAACAATGGGATATTACTGGATATAGATTTGGTCCTGAGATTGATATGATGTTTTCTTTTATTTGCATACTGGTTGTGTTAAATAGTACCTAGGGAGATAATGGGTGATCTGAATTAGTGTTCCCCCTGGTTTAGAGTTATAAAATGGATATAGTGTCATTGGGAATTGATTTTTTTAACTCACTAATAGTAGTCCTGGATGTCGAGCACTCCGATCATGAAATCTTCTTCTCATCCATATATTTGATGTTTCAAACTTATCCACTTGTGAGAGAAGGATAAAATAACATGATATTCATGTAAAATATACATTATATATTCAACTATATGTTTATGATAAAACCCCTTATAAAAAAGAGTTTATAAACTAGTGATCAATATAGTATGTAAATCATTGAGAATGTGATGACAATATAAAAATTTATATTGGGGTTTTTCAACATAACCACAATGACCAATTAGATTTAGGCTATCTAGATTTTGAGATTCCATACATTTTTTCAGTATTGAAGATGTTAATTTATAATTTTCACCCCTTGAAGGATTGTCTCACATTCATCATCATTGAAAATTAAACTTCGAAAGTATTCTAGTAAGGATTCTTCATTTTTGTTGTACCCAAATAATACAACAGTCATACATCTCCCTAATTGTTTTCTTTACTTCCCTATAGAAATGTATACATAAAATGAATTGGAATAAAGAGGTGATACCTTTCGAGTAGTTTTTTCAGGCTATAAATTTTTCTTACTAAGAGTATTCCAACTTCAAATAAAACTACTTATATTCTTCTGAGGTTTTCTCCCCCCTTTTTTAATCCCAGTTCTAGTGAAATGACATGTTATACCACTACTCAAAATATTTAAACCCAAAACTTCAACAACAATATTATTATCCCTTGAAACATGATCTTCCTTTATATTGATGATTTTGTTTATATGATTTTGTTTATTTTTCAGGCATCCTCTAGTAATTATTTTACCATTTCCATGGGGGTTTTCCATTCTCAAGTAATCCATAAGATGAAACCTTTTACACCAATCATCATCCTAAAAATATTCAAATTATTTTCTATAATCATTATAATTAAAGTAAATAGATTTAATATCATAATAGGATTTATGAAAATGTTGTACATTTTACATGGGGTTGGTTTTCTCATTGTCCTTGGATGGTTCATCTTGAATATCCACCACATTTTCATAGGCTTATATCATATTTTTTAAGGTGTTTTCTGATTTAAGATACCTAGATTGTTCTGCATGATGTTCTTTTTATTTAGGATCCAATTTTTGTATTAAGATATTATCGGAACATTTTTTATTATACACATTTCATCATAGAAATTTTTATCTATTTTATAAGATCATTCTACTTCACATTCACACTTATTTTCTCCTTTTTTAGTTGCTTTACATTCCTATATTATATAGAATTATAGTCAATGTAATAAATAAAATCATCTCTTAGAATATATTCTATATAACTAACCCCATATTCAATTTCTTAACTAATTTTAATGTATATTAATCTCATAACCTTATAGGTATATATGTATATTAAAGGAAATTATATTTTCTTATTTTTTCATGGATGTGATTATGTTTTTTTATTTTTTCTAAATTAATTAGAGAAATGTGTGGGGCTGATACAAGGGGAGAGGGTGGGGTTGATGCAAGGGGGAGGGGAGATGGTGCAGGGGGTGGTGAGCTGTTGTAGGGGGTGTGTAGTGGCGGTGGTGGTTGGGGGTTTAGTGGGGGTATGGTGGTTGGGTTTGTGGTGGGTGGACTGGTGGGGGGGTCTAGGGGAGTTGATGTAGGGCAAGTGGGGTGGGTGGACTGGTCGGGTGGGCTGGTGGGGGTGAATTGTAGTGAGGGTGGGGGTGGCTGGTGTGAGGGGGGGTTGACATTCATATAAAATATTATTTTTGTCACCTGAAGCTACCCATTTCCTATAGTGATATTGATTCAATGTTATGGGTTGTTGGTGGGGTTATATTGATTGGATGGTTCATATAGAGTGAAATTAAATATCTTTGAGGATTATTTTTATCATTTATGTAATCACAGTAATAGATTTTAGGTGTAAAATATCAATGTTTTATTCTTATATACGAGTAGTATTGAGTCTCAAAGATTTCATGAATTTTATAATTAGAGAATTATTTTCTATTTTGGTGGTCGTAGATAGATTATAGGAGCATTATAACAGTCTATCAAATAACATAATCCTTATACTACTAAATCTTGATTCATGTATGATGCAACCTATTTTATTTGGATATTTTTCTTATATATTTTTCATATATCTATCCATAATAAAAGAAATTTGGTATCCTTTAATTCTTACCAGCTTCATTACAGTATCGGATAATCATGTTACTATAGTAGACTTGTAAAATTTATGATATCAGTTATCTGGACAGGATTGAACCCATATGGTATGTGTGTGGACATTATAGTTCATTCATTTACTTTAGAAATTTTTCATCATCAACTGTTCTATTATTTCCTTTCTCACTAATATTTTTCATTCCACATCAATTTTAATGTTCAATTAATGATTATTCATCTGATAACTGGAATATTTTTTAAGCATCCCATGACATGTTCCTATGTGTTGTGGTAACTGTCATAGAAGTTGAAGTAGTTTGGGCTAATTAGGTTTGCCTCCAATGGTTCAATGTGATTTTTTCCGTCGTTCATTGAGGACTCTTAGTTTACAAATGGGGTTTTTTTTAATTTTAGATCCCATGGTAATTTTATTATAGCGTTTTGATCATCCTTGAGGCAGTTTCGAGTCACTGATGTAAGTGGTGACTCATTACGTATGCATAGGTAATAATGTATATAATAAGTTCTCCCATTATATTTATATCCTCCCATGGCGACGTGATTACATTAAAGGGGATAGGTTTTCTTATATATATATATATAGAAAATTCATATGTGTGTGAGTGATAATGGGGTTATGCATGTGATCACATATTTAAGGATCCCCGTCTGTGTCTTCAAGGCGATACAGACACATACATTGGGGTTAGGGAATCCTTATGCAATGAAAAGGTGAATATTCTTAGAGGATGGATGGAGTAACTTAGAGTTGTCAATAATAAAAGTTTCAAGCATTAAGTGTGGCTTGACTTCTTTGAGGTAGGGTCCCTCTATAAGCCTCTTTAATTCGTGAATGTTTTAAATTGCATTTAGATGTGTTCTTAATTTTTCTTGTTTATAATAAACTGCAATTCGCGATCAAGTGTTAGTTGAGATAATTGTTTCTTTTGATAAACAAGTCATGGTTTTTTAATAAAAACCCTCCAACATAGGTACACTAACTATGAGAAATCACCAGGGTGTTTTATGCTAATATAGTTTTCTTGACACTATTGCATTGATGTTTTCCTTATACATAATGTCCTTGTTTTTTGAAATTCACACATCTTACATAACACTTTTATATCCATGAAGGTGGTTTCCCTCTTTTAATTAAAATGGTTGTTTGAACTAAAACACCTTTTATGTTCCATTAGTCTTTTAAGATGGAATTTCCCAAGTAGGCAAGTACTGTAATGACCAAGTCACCACTAAGTAACCCATATGATCTTATAAATGCAATTTTCATGTTTTAATAAATTGAATTATTTAAATTGACCTGGACATGGAAAACTTGGCATATTAGAGGTAATTCCTAATGTGGTGAATTATGTAATTTCTATGCCTCGATTCTAATGTTTAATTGGATGTCATGATATAAATATTGACTTATTAATGGTGACTTTCAATCCACTTTTTAAATGTCTTAAGGAATGTGGTAAATGTCCACATATAACCAATCACATCATAAGTGTTTCAATTGATGGTGTTTTCTGAAAAATAATGTTGTTTATTAATGATCATGTAATTTATTATTTGGATGTAAATATCAATTAGAATATTATTTGTTCAATGTTGGTTATGGATTAATGTTTTATTTATCATGTATAGTTTATACACTGATCACACATATATAAGAATTCGTTATATCACATTTTTTCCCACTATTTTCTAATAGGTGGTTTCTTATGATGAGGCCGCTTCAATCCACCACCATCGATGACAGTGAGTTCAACATCCTATTTGGTTAGGGTTTATTATATTTTTATTCTTGGATATAATTATAATTATGGAATTTGTGATTTTTTGGGTTACTTATATTTTTGCAGTTCGTTGTGGTGGATTTTTTTCTCCATTAATGAAGTCATTAATGTGTATTCATTAGTAGGAATATACTTATATAAGTTCCTCCTTTATATATATTTACTTATGGAAATATGAATATATATATTGGTGATAGGTGTGATTCTCTATAGATATGAGAAATGCATACATGGGTAAGTGTAAATGGGTATATGAAAGTATAAACATATATCTATGTACCCTCTTTTCCATATTTGGTCATTATAATATGTACATAGGGGTTTGGTGTCCTTATATAAATTTGAAGTTGAATATGCGTGAAAAGTAGAAAAAAGTAATATTTGAGTTGTCGTCGTCAAAAGAAAATGTGCCTTGAGGTTGAGTTAGGTTCCCTGTACCTAAACCTTTAATTTTTATTCTATAATCTCATGATTGTTTTAAAAACATGCTTTCATAAATTTTTATTGTGTTCTATGAATTGGATGATTCCCCATTCCTAGTGAATTTTAATCCCATCCTTCCTGATGCGATGTGCATAGAATTCCTTAGGTGATGAGCATAGAGTTCATTAGGTGTTAAGCATAAAATATCACCAGTGACTAGACTATGATGACTTTGGTGATGAATATAGGATTATATAGCTGATGAGAATAATAATCCATAGATTATAAGCCTAAAATCTCTATATGGCTTGAAAGAATAAGATATAATAGCCTTTCTACCGAGATCATAACAGAAGATCCATCCTTTAATTATATATGGAAAGCATAAGAATCCCTCACTTCCAAAATTGAGAATGATATTTATGGTATTATCTAAACATAAAAGGTATTTGAAATTCTATTCAACTTTGATCATTAGGATGTCACCATGATTAGGTATTAAGTGTCATTATTTACTGAGGTCCACATGGAGATGGAATCAAGAACAAGATACATGGGCCCATGTTAATTATATAACAGAAATATGGAATGGGAAATGAAAACTATAAAGATATATTATAAACTCACATCCTCCCATTTCGATGAATGGTTCCATCATCGTCACTCTTTTGGTGACATGCTGATTGCCTTAAAAAAATTAGGCATGCATTACAGGGATCATGATAATCATAGTGTAGTCTAAAACAATGGTCTTGAAGTAATGTTTTAGAAAAAATTGTTGAAAATAAGATGAATTCATTCTCCTACAAAATATAGATGATAGGTATCATTAGGGATCATGTTCAGGGATTGGTGAATTGGTTATGAATTATGTATCCCTTAAAATGTTATAATGAGTAACATAGGGCATATTAGTCATCATAATATTAAAATACTAAAATTTTGATTCCTATTTTCATATTGAATTACAATAAATAGACTTTATAGTAAAGTGTCTCCAAATATTTCTAAAAGGTGTAGGGATAGAGTAAGTTCCCATGATTCTACCAAAACCCATGATCACCCAAAAATGGAAATTTTATACCCATATTCTATGAAAAGACTGCTATCTCCCTCACCCACTTCCCCTTATGGATATCATGTAGTAGAGGGTTATCAATACACTATTCAACCATTATGAGTAGAATTAAATCATACCCACTAAGAAAATTTCCATGGGTGATCTAGAAAACATGGTTCCACATTTAAACAACCAATAGAAAAGACCCTACATGGGGGGGACTTGCATGGGGAGAGGTCTATGAGGGTTTGTTAGGGGGGTAAGGGGATGGAAGGGGGAAGCATTTTCTAGAAGGGATATGAAGGTAGTGGTGGGGGTAGTGCTGGTAGGTGGGCAGACAAGGAGGGGGTGTCCATGATTGTTTGCAGGGTGGGGGCTGGCAGGGGTGGGGGGTTACTGGAAGGGGGGAATGGCAGGATGTGAGTACTGGAAGGGGGGAGGGGAGTCTAGGAGGTTTTGTAGGAAGTTGGTAGGGTGTGGGGGCTGGCGGGGGTACTGGTAGGGGGACTAGCAGTGGAGGGGGTGTCTATGAGGGATTGTATGGGGTGGTGGGGAGTGCTGGTAGATGGGGACTAGCAGGGGGTGTCCAGGAGGGTCTGTAGGGGGTTGGTAGGGGGTTGGGGGACTGGTAGAGGGAGGGGTGTATAGAAGGGTCATGATTAAATCCATTTTGATTGATAATGAACTTTTATAACTACATCCCATGATGAAACCATAGCTCACCATATCGATATCTACTTCCTCTAATATCATTACCTGACTTTCTTCTTCCTTTTCTACACTTATTACACTATTCATTGTGGATTATTGATTATATACCTTCATAAAGAATAAGTTTGGTTTTCTGTTTGATCCAAAAGGTCCCAATGAACTATGAACCATCATATCTAGAGGTGTTTCTACATTATAAAGGGGTCATAACTATTTGAGAGTCAACTTCTTTGTATTGTAAGCACTATGTTTGCTCTTTTTTAGTTATTGAAAATAGAATATTTTACTCATTTCTATTTTATAATTGATCATATTGTTTGATTCTTATTTTTTTATTGACAATAATTTTTTCTTCTATTTTTTTATTGTTCACACTACTGGTTTGTTACTTGTATCTTTTGCTTGAGAATAAGAAAATTGGTTCCATTAGGGTCTAGTTTTTGGAACCGGTTGCTGGGGTAGGGGGAAGGTGGGAGGGTGGAGCGGGGTAGGGGTCTAGGGGGACGGGGATGTCTGTAGGGCAGGGGGAAGGGGGCGGTCTGTAGGGCTGAGGAGAGTGGGTAGGGGATGTGGAGGAGGGAGGGGGAGGGGGGAGGGAGTGGGTGTCGGTGGAGGGGGAAAGGGGGAGTGGGGAGGTCTGCATGGAAGGGGGTAGTGGGAGGTATTCATGGTAGGGGAGGGGGATGGGGATGGGTTGAGGGAGCCGAGAGGTAGGTCATGGGGGATGGGGAGGGGGGAGGTATGCATGCTTGGGGTAGGGGTATGTAGGGCATGGGAGGGGGAGGGGGAGGGGTGGGTGGATGGGAAGGGGGAGTTGGGAGGACTTTAGAGGAGGGGGAGGGGGTGTTCTATAGGGAGTGTTTAGGGAAAGGGGTGCAAGGGGGTGGGGTATGGGGTGAAAGGGGCAGTGGAGGAGGGAAACCTTGTTGGGGGGGGGGGGTGAAGGACGACATGGGGGTCTGTAGGGGGGTTTGCATAGTAGTGGGGAGGGGTAGGGGGTCTATAGGGGTGCAATGGGGGGTTTGACCAGGGGTGCAATGGGGTATATCAAGGGTGCAAGTGGGCCTTGTTTAGAGGTCCAAGGGATCTGCAGTGCTAAAAGGGGGTCTGTCTAGGGTGAAAGGGGTCTATCCAAGGGTGAATTGGTTTGTCAAGTGGTGTATGGGGGTCTGTTCGGGGTACCGGGGGTGAGAAGGGGTGGGAGGGGGGGTCTGTCCAGTGGTGTATGGGGGGTCTTTAGGGGTGCAAGGGGGGATTGTCCAGGGTGAAATGGGGTCTGTCTAAGGTGAAATGGGGGTCTATCCAGGGGTGAAAAGGGGATATTTCTATGGTGCAGGGGGGGTCCACAGGGGTGCATGAGGGGTTTGTCCAGGGTGTAAGGGGGTCTGTCTAGGGAGTACGGGGGTTTATCTAGGGGTGCAAGGGGGTTTGGCCAGGGTGCAAGGGGGTTTGGTCAGGGTGCAAGGGGGTCTATCCAGGGGTGCAAGGGGGGTCCATCTCGGGGTGCACTTGGGGTATTTCCAGGGGTTCAGGGGAGGTCAATCATAGGTGTAGGGTGTCGTGGGTTCTGTCATGGGGGGTTGTCCAGGGTGTAAGGGGGTCTATCCAGGGTGCACATGGGTTTGTCCAGAGGTGCGAGACGGGTCTTTCCATGGGTATATGAGGGGATTTAGGGGGGAGGGGTCTGTAGGGGGAGGGTGTAATGCCCCACCCCTAGTTACCCAGAGTCAGTGGATTATTACACAACATTGTAATGATCACAAGAGATCATGTCTCGAATGACCAATTTGTTTAGTAGTCTTGTGAGTACTAGATACATACATAAGTGTTACATTACATCATGAAATAAAAAACAACAACATTGTGTCCAATTTGAACACACTCATATCCCATAGCCTATCCCTGTAGGTCAATCATAATATACTTATTCATATACTAGGAAAAATAAAACATTAGAAATGGGTGACTATATATTCTCCGTAAGGATAAGAATATATCATAATCATTCATAAATAACCATAAACATTGAATGCAATGTATATAAAAACAAAATCCTTTTAAACATAAACATCAACATAATATGGCAAAGATAAATCAAATAATGCCATTTACATATTCAAATAGATATTCTACTAGTCGAATAACAACATATATTATCAATAGCTAATTTTATAATGATGGAATGGATAATACCGGACATCATTACCACATAGTTAAGGCCTTGTGCCAAGATTACAAATAAAATTTTATCAAGGCCTTGTCCCAAGACGCTAGTTTTCCACATGATACCTACCGATGCTTCTAGGTGCTATAGTATTCTCCTCCCATCACATACTAAGTCCAATTCATACCTTATATATAATTTTTGGAACATAATATAAATATTCTTATTAAAACCATCATATGAAATGTCAATATTTTAACCAAAAACCACGAATGGTTTAGACAGAGAACATCAACTATCAAACATAACTCAATCAATACAATATGGAATATTGTATTATAATAAATCAACCTCAATCAAAAATAATGAAGGATATTGACATAGACGAAAATAATCAGTAAAACTATTTGAGAGAAATAACTCATTTTTATTGAAAACATTTAATGTATAACTATTTATCAAGAATCTGTTAAAAATATATTTTTGAATCAATGTGTCTCATACCACTTTGAATGATCTAAAAGGAATTTTAATTTTAAAACATTCATGTCCATATAAATAAATAATTAACACCAATTTTAAAACATGGATCTTAATTAGAAATATTTATTAGAATAAATCGTTAAAACATTTAAAATAATATTTTAGTTAGAGTTCCTATCCAAATGAGAGACACTTTAATACTGATAATGAAGGTAATAAAAACATTATAATATCATGAAAATAGATGTATTCATGATATACTATGCCAAATTATATTATGTACACCATATAAAATTGAATTGGAACATAATAACAAAGAACTCTTAATGGAATTTAAAATGAGATGAAATCCATTATAAATAATGTATCCTTAGGTTAAGGATAAATAAATTACATAATTATGTGTGAAGAATATAAATACACTCAAAATGATTAGATATTCAGTGTATATCAATCAATGGGCATTCACACATATTCTTGTAAAAACAACACTAATGACTTGAATGTTTAACTCAATGAATGGAAATTGAGTTAAGATCACTCTTATGAAGTTCGTATCAATGACTTGAGAATTTTTCAATGTAGTTATTGTGTGTAAAAAATGTATATAAATGAAAAGGGGAGTGTAAATTTCTACATTAATAAATAAATAGTGATTTCACACATAATCTTGGAGTAAAATAATCAATTAAGTGTGAGTAAAACCCAATGGGTTGAAATTGAAATTAGAAGTTCCATTACCCATTTGGTAACTTATGAAACATACACTATATTAAATAAGGATCATTAAATGAATATATAAATACTATTAAACTAAATTATATTACACAAATAATACAATAATGGAAAGTACGTACACAACAAAAAAGGAAATAATGGAAAATATATCATGAATCTCAAGGGAATAAAAAGTGATATGAAAACCCCTTACCTTGTACATTTACATTGATGAGGTTATGTTAACCTCTTGTATAATAGATAAATAATTGATATTAAATTTGAAAATAACCACATACCTAAATATTATTTCATATATGATCTTCCAGTATTGCTTTGTTAATAATATTTCAGTAGTATCATTGTTACGGGTGTTAACTGATTTATTTTTCTTTATATTTTTGGAGACAAAAGTAATGTTTGTTATGGATTGGATTTTTATGATTCATATCCATAATTATATTAAGTTCTTAAAAATTATATTTAACAATAAAATTAAAAATATTCATGAATGGTTAAGATGGGGAATTAATCTCATCTCATTTGTTGAGATGGTAATTCGTACGTACGCATAAGCATTAATAACATTCTATTGATAGTGAAATAATATGTAATTGGATGTTTTATAATATATGAAGAATAATTAACATGTTTCATTTATTATTTTCATGGGTTATAATCCTTATTACACCCATCCAAATAAAGTAGTTTTGAATAACAAGCAACAACATGACGTGGAGACGGTAAGTCGTACGTACACATGTTTGGTGACTTTTTCATTCAAGGCATGGGTAGATTAATGAATAAGGTTGTTCCATATTTATAATAACATAAAAATATGTATAAGATACTGGATTTATTACTTTGTTATGGAAAATACAAGGAAATAAAATGTTAAAGAAGAAATGAACTTTGAAAAGGTGATGAAATTATTCTCTCTTCTTTGTGTGATTCCTTTTGATTTAATCAAAAGGGAAACATAGGTTGTTTTTATGATCAGTGTAAGAACTATAAGAGTATATGAGGGTAGTTGGGAATATATTTGAGTAGGTTTTGTCTGATACAAATAGCTCTGGATGTGTGATTTTTAGAGAAGGGGAAGTATACTCATATAAGAGATGTGAGGGTCACTTTAGGAAAAGATCGAAATATTAATTTATTATACATTCATATTCAGATGATAATTGATCCAAAAAGATTTATTTCTAGGATAACATGGTGATGGGTTGAAATATTCTCATAAAAAAGGTTTTATACATGTTTATTTCACTATAGTAACCTAATATTTTATATTTAATTAATAGTTAAATAATTTAACATTTACCATGTCTTCTTGTATTTTTATATTAGATGGTTAATAAATATACAATAAATTTTCAAGAATACTTAAAGGGGTCCATAAAGAACATATCTATATTTATATATGTCTTTTGTCTGAACCTTATATTTTTAGGAATATTATATCATTTAATAATATAATATTTGTTTTAAAAAGTCATTTTTGTTAATTTTGACATTATTTAGTATTTGGTTTTTGTGAAAGTCAAAAAACCTGATAACTTCAAAAAAAACATTAAATCAACACTAACACGTTTTATTATCCATGGAAATTAGTGGAATGAATCATAAGTTTTAATTTACATTTATTTTTATATTTATTATAACAATTATTTTAATCTTTCATTGATAAGGTAATTACTACATCACCAATGTGTCTTAAATAAATTTAATTACATAATTTTTAAAAATTATAAATAAAATTCCATTATATAGGAAATATTTTTGTCTTTATAGTGAATATTTATATTTGAGTTTATCTTATCTATAATCATATGTTAAAAATATATTATTTCCTAAAATTTGAATTTAAATCTTTTAACTCTTCTTTAAATAAAATAATAATAAATGTCCTAATATAATACAAGTGAATCAGAAAATATCATATTTTATTTGTAATGTTGATTTTGGTCTAAAAACACTTATCCAATAGAATTAAGACATGTTTTAGAGTAATTATAATATCATTTTTACCATTAATTAGCCTATTTACATTTAACCAAGGTCAATAAAATTCAAATGATACTATTAACCATTAATTATTTTCATCCTATTGATCCAAATATTATATACTGATGTAGTTTCTCTCATATTTTTTAAATTAAATTCACAGAAGCAGTTAAATTACATTTTATGCAAATTTTCAAATTTGCCTATAAGGTGGGTAAAAGATGTTAAAAGTTCAATAAAATTTTATACATCTAATTTTATTATAAAATAATTCCACTGAATTAAATTGAACTTATATAGGTATTATGTATCTATTTTGACTTAAAATAAATTGAAATAAAAAAAAATATTTAAATAAAAGTCAGATTTCAACAATAACGTAGTGTTTTCAATATTCATAAAAAACTGAATGTTTTCAGAAAAATAACAAATATTCACCCTAAGAAAACGTTGATATTTTGAATTTAAAAAAGATTTCTATTTTACCAAATTTATGACATGTAAGTTACCTTAATTAATTTAAAATTAATTCACATTGTGAATACCAGAAAGATGGTTTTTAAGAATTAAAATCTATCAAATGATTGATATATATTTATATCTAATTTAAATATGAAATGACTTCAAATGACCTAAATTATATAAAATGATAAAAAATATAATCTATATATACTCTAAAATAAATTAAGAGTATCATCTAACAATATTGTTTGTCGGAGTGGACACTCAAGAGGAGGGTGAATTCATTTCCAATAAAAACTTCTCTTAAAAATAATTACTATTAAAATCCCCAATTTATAAAACAATTTAAACTCTAGTGAATTTGTAAAATTGTAAAGGTTTAATTAGATTTAAAAATATTGATTAGGTCTCAGTAAATTTAATCAAAAGAATAAATTGGATTTTGAAACTAATCTACTAATTTTCAATAGTTACAAACACTTGCTAGATTAACTATCAAAGTAACATTAAAATAGTTTTTATTTCAATGTAATAGAATCAGAATATTAATTAGATATTGTATACTTTAAACTTAAACTAAAATTCACAACAGATATAACCAAGATTTTCAGTCTCAAGCTAAGACATAGTCCTCTTAAACAATTTATATAAAAGTGATCCACACCCCAGATTGGGGTTAACAACAGTAAAAGACTGTCTAGGCCACGCAGGGACCTCTACCATAGTTCTTCATAGGAAACAAAAACAATGACTAGGCCATAAATGGGCATCTTCTACAGTTGTTGTGGGTAAGCAAGAGTAAGGAGTTTTGGTGTGAGGATTTTGATATCCTCCAGTTCAGCACAGGAGATAGTGTGTCTATAAGATATATAGAGTACACACACTGCTCGAAATAGTAAATAATGAATCACATAGAGAGATTATATGAAAGTTTAGAAATCTCTAGTTATTGGAAGTGCATCTCCAGACTCGTTGGATTCAGTAGAAATGCTTCGGAGTCCTCTGGTTTTGTGTGGAAAAACAGAGTGTCGTAGTTCATCTCGTTTTCTTCATGAGTGAGAATGTTCTCTTGATTTCAGTTCCTCTAGAAGTGTCAGATTGCATGAATGTGAGTTCATGAAAGATCTTGCAATCGCTTATTCATGCTTAGGATTTTTCCTCTGTTCAGTATAGTGCTTGTGTGTATTTTCTGTAGCTTCTCGTATGTTCTAGTATGTGTATTTGTGTGTATATCCTCTATTACAGCTCAATCTTCTTTATATTCCATGAACTCTGGCAATTAGAATGATTTCCCTTCCATAGGTACGAGGTACGGTTTCCTGACATGCAACAACTATCATTAAATAACAATAATTGCATTAAAAACATCAAATATGACCATTAGAAATATTTAAATAATATTGAAAAAAGGTTAAGAAATGGTGTCACAAAAGTTATGAAAATGGTGTCTCCTTCATGGTGTGTCCTTCACGGTATGAGCTTCATGGAATGTGGCTCACGGTGTGTCCTCCACAGTGTCTCCATGTCACAGTGTCTGACTCACAGTGTCTGACTCACGGTGTGTCCTTCACCATGTCTGGGTCACAGTGTGTTAAGGTCACGGTGTCCCACTGGTCACGGTGTCCAAGACTTAGACTTCACGGTGTCTACTTCACTGTGTCTTTGTTACACTTCACAGTGTCTATGTGTTATACATAGTCTGTCTTACTGTGTCAAACATCATAGTGTCTTGATACTTAGAAAATTATCTGTATTCAGACTTAAATAGAAATATGCATTATATGAATTAATCATAACCGTTATAAGGTAATATAACATGAACCATAAATATAGAGTTTTGATAAGGTATGTAAGATTTTTGATCATGCATAATATTTGTAAATAATAATGAGATTAATTAATACTAATTGGATTTGTAATAATTAAAACATGATTAATACATGTGGAGTCCAACAATCTCCCCCTTTTTTCTGATCACAAATCATGTATAGTTAAAGTATAAATGAAATGCAACATTATAAAAATAACATATATAATAATAAAAAATAAAATACTAAGAGACAACTCTTCTCAAAATTTTCCCCCTTTTGGGATTATCAAAAAGTAGAGTGAATGGAGTGAAACAAATAATTTTTCATTAAAAACGTTCAGAATACATCATACAATAGAAATAAAAAAATAAGGACACCCATCAAAAAATAAGAATCACTGGTTGGAATCATGAATTGGCTTTCTCTTTGCCTTTATCAGAAGTAGGATCTGGAGCTGATGTGGAAGAAGGCATAGAAGTAGTAGACATAGAAGGTAAAGGAAGACCTTCAAAAATAGATGGATCCAAAGAAGGAGCAGTAGAAGATCTAGTCTGGGGTTGGTCAAGAATAACTGATCTGATCTAAGATAGGGCTTGGTAGACTGACATGGTAGTTTAGGATAGGGCAGGTAGACCAGGTCGAAGAGGGGTAGTAGCTGGTGAAACTATAACTGTACTCTACACATGAAGATATGGCTTTAGACGATTTATTAAATCAGTAATGATTTCTCCACCGTATTGCATAGCCTTTTCAAAATAATCCTTATTCTCCATGAATTTTTCCAACAATCTGGTCAACTCTGTAAGCTTCTGAACTTGAGCTTTAAAATCTTGAGTCACTAGATGGATTTTTAGATTCTACACAAGATACATAAAGTGATTTTTCATATCATATTTGGAGTAAATCCAATTGAGATACAAATTTATCTTCTTGGTGATCTTCTATTCAGCATCATTGGCAATCTTGGAATGAATCCGAAGAAGACCAAGTGATCTATCACTGTTCTTAATTACTTCTGACAAAGGAGACATATCCAAGCCACTAAAAGAATACTGAATTTAATACATGATTACGGATCAGAGCAAGGAATCATCCATAGAAGGTGTGGAGGTCTGACCAGAGGGAGTAGATGACTTTTCAGCTACAGTTAGAGATTTGAGCTGTTTCAAAACCTTTTGAAGGCATCCAGTGTACTCATCTGTCAGATTATTCAGATTTTCTACAAGCTCTCTCATGCGTTGCAGCATCTTTGTGTGTATTTATACAATCTTCTCATCAAACGACAACAGGTAGGGATTCATCAAAGATACAATCTCTCTTGAAATGTTGGAAACATTTGGTTCAGGAGAATTAGCAATAGGTGCAGGAGCATTAACAATAGGAGCAGGCTCTGATCATGAAGATAGTTCTTTTTGCATTTCATGTACCATACTTTTAAATGTTGCAACATCAACACTATGCAGTTTCTTTTCAACCCTTACATCTTGAATTTCATGGATCATTTTGGGTTGAATATTCATAATAATATTTTACAAAATAATCGAGGCATCTTCCTGACATAGTTGAGTCACAGGACGAGGTTGAGAGGACAAGATACTCTCCATTCCAGCCATGATGGTCACTCCATGGTCTTTAAAATAATCTTTAGTTGCAAAATATTACTGATCAGGTAAGGATTCAGGTGAAGAAAGTGGTCCATGGGCAGGTTCAGGGTCTGATTGCGGTTCTGAGTCAGTTTCAGTTTTAAATTCTGATTCCGGTTGAGGTTGATGTTGAGGGTGTGTGACTGACTTCAGTTGAAATAAGGAAGAGAGATCCATTCCAGTTCTAGTCACTTGTTGTGATTCAGTCACATCATAGAATCTTGGGAACTCATACCGAGTGTACATAGAAAAAGAGACAGTTTGTTGAGAGGCTTCAGCAGTTCCAGCTTCATCAATTTCATCTTCACCAGTCTCATGGATTTGAGGTTCCTCCCCCTCAAACTGTGCTTCCATTTCAGAAACTACAGGCTCAGCAGCCTGATCAATATCCACAGGATCAAATCTATTCACCTCAGCCATTTCATTCCATTCCAACTAAAAGGAAATTTACATCCTCTCTTCAGCAGAGGGTATGTACTCAGGAACCAACTGTTCCATAGGCTGTTCTTCCAGACTTTCTTCTTTTTCAACTGGGAGTTCTTCTATACTAGCTTCTTGAATTTCATGGAGGTTTTCTATCACATTCTTAGGGATAACTAACTCTCTTGCATCCTCAGATTGAATTTCCATGTTAACATCATCTCTAGAAGCAGTTGTTTCTTTATCTCCAAGAACATCAGTAGATTATTCTTCTCTAAGAACAACGGTTACTTCCTCTCTAAGTGGTATTTCAGCAGGAACATCAACAAAGATATCAGCCCTTTATTTCTCAACAAGAGCTGATTCCACATGAGTTACTTCATCCTCTTCTCTAGGTGGTACTTCATCTACCTCTTCATCTTCACCTTCCTCTTCTGCATACTCATTCATCTCATCTGGTTCCAAACCAGGATAAGTAATGTTCTTTGGCCTTCTTGGATAATCAACAAGATTATAATTCTTATAAAGTTGATAATAATCCTCAAACCACTGCTTATTCCAAGGGTTCCAATTAATTTTCATCCTTCTAATGGTAGATTTTGATAAACAGTACTCAAAATCCATGATTACATCCTCATTTGGTCCAACCACTCTTTTGGAAACTAGCATAGTTGAGATCATCATTAAGTAAAACAAGGAGGTGGATTTGGAAGTGACCTTAATCAGTTCACACATGTGGTGAATGATATATTTGCAAAGATTGAACTTATGGAAATTCTTCATCAGATAAATCAGGAATACATCCTGATACATCAACACAGCAAAGTCACCCTTCATTGGGCTAATCAAATTCTAAACAAACTTAAACAGAATCCTTGTCTCCCCATCCAATTCAGCTGTTATGGCCCTTCTCTTGGTGCCATTTCTAGTTAATATTTCCAAGGCATTCTCCAGATCAAATATGTCAGTTGTTGGAGGATGTTCTCTTTGGTAATCATCAAAAATCCCTTAATGAGGAATCCTCAGGCATGTAACCTATAGTCTCGAAGAGAATGAGCATTTTTGTTCATTAATCCAACTTGTTACCATAAAAGTTTCTCCAACATTAAAGTAAAACTTTACATACTAGTAAAACTAGGATACCAACCATGGGTAAATAGGTCTATATTTTCGAGAGAACCATTCTATCCATCCTTGTTCTCTTATGATTTGTAGAACCAAAGATATTCTAGAGAGCAGACACTTAGGGAAAATCTTTTTCTCAGGAACTATAGTACAACTTACTAGGTTAGGATTCAGGGGACCATCGTGATCTATCTTTGGGGCCCTCTTCTGTATCTTTGAGCGGTGCTTATCAGATGAGGGTGAAGATGGATACTTCATCCTTGGAATTCACTGAAGGTTCAGGAGAGAGAGAATTAGATATGGTTTTCAAGGTAAATAGTTTTCGAGAGAGTGAGCAGGAGAGAGCTCGGGTGAGGAATTGAATGAAAACCCTTTTGTTTTATCATTTGGGAATGTCAAAAATAAAAAAAAATAAAAATGTGGGAAAGTAAATAGCGGTGAAATAAAAAAATACCGCGATACGGATTAAAATAAATGCATAAATAATCTTCATGATGAGACCGTGAGTAGGCGTTACGGTGCGATGAAAAGCAGTCGTCACTGTGAGACTGTTGGTGGTCTTCACGGTGAGACATTGACTATTTTGAGCAGTCATAGTGAGACAGTGGGTGAACTATTCCGTCACGGTGAGACAGTTAACTGGCAGACCGTGAACACAAGGTGTTAACTGTGAGACCGTAAGCACGAAACAGTAACAGAGAAATAGTAAGCATGAAACCGTAAAGTAAAATTTAGAAAAATAATAAACAGTAACAACGGTAAGATATCAATTTATGATTAATCATACCAAGATCATTTATGATGAAGTCTAATCTCTCATAATTTAATGGTTTATTGAATATATCAGCAAGTTGATATTCAGTACCAATGAATTCTAAAGTGATGTCACATTTTTGATAATGATCCCTCAAAAGGTGATGTCTTACATCAATATGCTTTGTCCTAGAATGTGAAACAGGATTCATTGAAATGTTATAGCACTTATGTTGTCACAATTTATTTGTACAAGTCTGAATTGATATCCATAGTCTAGTAAAGTGTGTTTCATCCACAAAATTGGTGCACAAAAACTGCCAGCAGCTTTGTATTCAGCTTCTGTAGTAGATAATGCAACAAAATTTTGTTTCTTACTACACCATGAAACTAGTGACTTGCCTAAAAGGTGACATGTTCCAAAGGTGCTTTTTCTATCTAAATTACACCCAACAAAATCTGTATCAGAATAACTAAATTATTCTATTGATTGTCCTTTAGGGTAGAACAGTCTTAAATTGGGAGTATGGTTGAGGTATTTGAAAATTCTCTATATAGCATTTAAATTTTATTCTTTAGGATTTGGTTGAAAACGAGCACACATACACACACTAAACATAATATCAGGATGACTAGCAGTCAAGTAAAGTAGACTTCCAATCATTCCTCTATAAGTGGTTTGATCAATAGATTTTCCATCTTCATCAAGATCCAACTTACAGGTTGTACTCTTGGGAGTGTAACTACTTTTAGTTCTATTTAATCCAAAACGTTTTAAAATATCTCTAGTATATTCACATTGAGTTAAACTAATTCAATCATTATTTTGAAAGATTTCATATCCAAGAAAGAATTTTAGTTCACCCATTAAACTCATTTCAAATTCGTTTTGCATCATTTTAGAAAAATTAGTACATAGTGAATTTTTTGAAGATCCAAAAATAATATCATCTACATAAATTTGAACTTCTAAAACATCTTTAGAAATTCGTTTTATAAAAACTGTAGGATCAGCTTTACCGTTTTAAAAAACTTTAAAAATAAGAAAAGTACTTAATTTGTCATTCCAAGCTCTTGGAGCTTTTTTTAAACCATATAAAGCTTTTGATAATTTGAAAATATGATTTGGAAAATGAGGGTTTATAAATCCAGGTGGTTGTTCACCAAACACATCCTCAGATATATACCCATTTAAGATTGCACTATTGACATCCATTTGATATAGTTTAAAATTCAGATGTGTAGCATGAGTAAGTAGAATTATAATGGATTCAAGTTTGTCTACTGGTGAAAAAGTCTCCTCATAGTCAATTCTTTCTTCTTGACTGTAGCCCTGTGCAACTAACCTAGCCTTGTTTCTAACTATATATCCATATTCATCTAATTTATTTCTAAACACCCATTTATTTCCTCTGGTGAAAATGTCCTTAGGCCTTTCAACAAGTTTCCAAACTTTATTTCTTTCAAAATGATTGAGTTTATCTTGCATAGCTATTACCCAAAATTCATCTTTAATTGCATCATTAATATTTTTAGGTTCAATCTATGACACGAAGTCTTGATATTCAACCTAATTTCTGAGAGAAGCTCTAGTCTGTGTCCCTCTATCTATATTTCCTACGACAACATCTAAAGGATGATGCTTTAGAATCCTAGTTGATCTAGTAATGGTAGGACTACAAATTTCAGGTTCTTCTATAGGTTTGGGTTCATCAGGAGCATATTCTGAAATATTTTCAGAACTGGTTGTGTTTACAGTAGGTTCATTGTATCTATCATTAAGGTTCAGAACAGAAAAATCATCTTCAAGATTTTCAATAGATGACATAGGTTCATGTGCATCAGTTTCATCAAATTTTATGTGAACAGATTCTTCCACACATTTGGTTCTCTTATTAAAAACTCTATAGGCTTTTCTATAAATAGAATATCTTAAAAATATTCATTCATTACTCTTAGAAGAAAACTTGTACATATTATCCTTGGTATTTAGAATAAAGACTTTGCAACCAAATTCACTAAAGTAGCTAACTTTAGGTTTCCAATTGTTCCATAGTTTATAAGGGGTCTTTTTGATAACAGGTCTGACTAAGACTCTATTGATGATATAAAAAGCTGTATTTACAGATTCACCCCAAAAATAAATAGGTAATTCATACTCATTGAGCATAGTTCTAGCAATTTCTTTCAGTGTTATATTTCTTGTTTCTCCTACACCATTCTGATGAGGTGTCCTAGGGGTAGAGAAATTCTTAGTATAGCCAATTTTTGAGAAAAAGGAGTCAAACTCATGATTTTAAATCTCACAGCCATGATCACTTCTTAGGGTCTTAATCTTAAGTTCACTATGGTTTTCTACAGACATAGAGTATGTAATAAAGTAAGAACAAGCTTCACTTCTATGAGCTAACAAGTATACCCATGTATATCTAGAAAAGTCATCTACTAGAACATAGGCATAATACTTCACATTTAAACTAGAAACAATAGAAGGTCCAAACAAGTCCATTTGAACCAACTCGAGAGGTTTAGAAGTAGAGACTTCTTTCTTTGGTTTGAAAGATATTGTGTGTTGCTTTCCCTTTTGACAGGGATTATAAATGTTTTCATTTGGATACTAATGTTTGGGTATGTCTCTAACCAAGTTCTTCCTAGTCAGTTTTATAACCGACTATATATTATAATTTCTTAATCTTCTATTCCAAGGTCAAAATTCGTTATGAAACGAATTTAAACAAGGAATGTTTTGTTTAGCTAAAGAATTCAAATCAACTACATAAAAATTTTCATTTCTCAAAGCAGAGAACAATAAAACATTCTTATAATTAGAAACATTACAAGTGTCATTTTCAAACATAACATTAAATCCATAATCACATAACTGATATATACTTAACAGATTATATTTATTTCCATCAACAAATAAAACTTTAGAAATTAAAACTGAGTTAGTGTTACCAATTTGGCATAGGCCAATGATCTTTCCTTTAGAAATTTCACCAAAGGTGACATGGCCTCCATCAACTTTTATTAATCTTTTTAAAAATGAAAAGTCTCATTTCATGTGACATAAACCCAAACTTTCCATGTACTATATTTTCTTATGGGAACTCTTCAAGCAGGTTTCCTACAAAACAGTTTTAAACAGAGAATGATTTTGGTACCCATATCTTCTTGTGTCCAGACATGTTAGAAATCAACGATTTTTGTACCCAAATTTGTCTTATGGGTCTCATAAAATTTACAGAGTCAAAAGATTTTGAATGATAAACACTATTTGATCTATAACTATGTGAATAACGAGTTGAAGTATATGAATTTCCAGAACATGACATAGTAGTACTCTGTCTAGATTTAGGAATAAATATAGTTTTAGTGAACTCTCTTTTTCTAGGTTGGTAACCTATTCTAGTAGTGTACTTTAGTGCCACTTACGTTCCTAAAATTTGAGTTAGAGTATCCTTTCAATTTGTGAACTTTTCTAAGTCCTTTCTATGTTTCTCATTTGACATTTTCAGTTCATTATTTTCCTTTAACAATTGAGCATTCTATTATTTTGCTAATTCTAGAGTAGTGTTGACATTTACAGTTAGAGAATGTTGTTTCTTTAATGACTTATATTTGTCCTTAAGTTCATTTCATGTTTCTTCCATCATGTTACAATATTCAGATAATTCAGCTTTAGTCATGTCTTCAGAATCAGAATCAGATTCTGAATCATCTCCAGAATAATAGGAATTTAAAACAGGAGTATCTAATGTTACCTCAGATGTGTTTTTCATGAAACACATGTTAGACTTGTGATAATCGTCATCCTTAGTAGAATCTGAATCACATAAAGTGTCTTCTGAATCACTCCAAGTTTCTTTCATTTCTTTCTTGTACTTATTTTCCTTATAATAATATTTCTTTTTTAATTTTAACTTCAGACAGTCATCGTTGATGTGTCCTTTCCTGTTGCATTCATGGAAGACTATATCATCTTCCGTATCAGCTTTCTTCCAATCCTTCTTCCAGTGTCCTTTGTTGTCATAATTACTCTTGTAGTTTGACTTTTTGAAGAATTTATTCTTCTTATAGAATTTATTAATCCTTCTAGCTATTTGAGCCATCTCAGTATCACTGTCTGAATCCGAATCTTCACTACTTGAACTTTCATTAGGTACATGCTTTTTCTCCTTGTCTTTTCTCATTGAAGCAGTAGACTTGAATGCCACATATTTTCTCTTGGGTTCATCATCTTCTTCTTTGATCACCTTCAGTTCTTCTTCTTACATCATTAATTTACCAATTAGTTCTTTAACAGGCAAGGAACCAATGTCACATGATTCTCTGATTGAAATAGAAGTGCATCTCCATCGGTCTGGTAGACATCTCAATATTCTCATAATTTGTTCCTTTGTGGGAACAATCATTCCAAGGGAGCTCATTGTGTTGACAATATCATTGAACCTGAGATACATATCAGAAAAAGGTTCAAAAGTCTTCATTTTAAAATTCTCAAATTTAATAGTTTATGTATTCAATATCATTTCCTTAACATTAGTTTTTCCTTCATGGGAAACACCTAAAGTATCCCATATTTCATAGGCTGTTTTATAGGGAGATATTTTGTTAAATTCCTCATTTCAAAATGCACAATACAGGGCATTCATATCTTTACAATTATTATTTTAAGCTACTTTAGTAGGTTCATCCCAAGTAGTTCTTTCAGTTTTAGGAATTTTATTTTGAGATTCTATAGCAGTCCAGATATCAAAACCAATACTTTCTAAATGTATTTTCATTTTCAATTTCCACAGAGCATAGTTGGTATCATTGAAGAAAGGTGGGTTGTTGGTAGTGGCACCATCTAGTCTATTATTCATAGCTAGAATTTAGTAGATAAATATTTAAAGAGATAAAATTTATAACTAACAGAAATTTAATATCTTTAAAGATGAAACTAAAATCACAGTTGAAAAACAGAGTATTTCAAAAATCATTTAACAAAAACAAACCTCTGATACCAAATGTTGGTCAGAGTAGACACTCAAGAGGGGGGTGAATTAAGTTCTAATAAAAATTTCTGTAAAAAATAATTTCTATTAAAATCCTCAATTTATAAAAAAATTTAAACTGTAGTGAATTTGTAAAACTGTAAAGGTTCAGTTAGATTCTCAAAATATTGACTAGGTCTCAGTCAATTTAATAAAGATATTAAAATGTCTTTTGAAACTAATCTACTAATTTACAATAGATACAAACACTTTCTAGATTAACTATCAAAGTAACTATAAAATAGTTTGTATTAAAAAGTTACAGCAGTGGAATATAAATTTTATATTGTATACCATAAACTTAAACTAAAATGAATAGCAGATATAACAAAGAGGTTCAGTCTCAAGCCGAGACTTAGTCCTATTAAACAATTTATATAGAAGTGATCCACACCCTGGATCAGGGTTAATAATTGTACAAGACTGTCCATGCCATGTAGGGACCTCTACCACAGTTCTTCGTGGGAATCAAAAAAAAAGACCAGGCCACACAAGGACCTCTTCCACAGTTGTCGTGGGTAAAAAAGAGTACAGAGTTTTGGTGTGAGGATTTTGATATCCTCCAGTTAAGCACAGGAGACCGTGTGTGTATAAGATATACAGAGTACACACAATACACGAAAAATTAAATAATTAATCACTTAGAGAGAGTATATGAATGTTTAGAAAGCTATATTGATTGGTAGTGAAGCTCTAGACTCGTTGGATTCAGTAGAAATGTTTATGAGTCCTTATCTGGTTTTGTGTGGAAAAACAGAGTGTAGCGGTTTAGCCCATGTTCTTCACGAGTGAGAATGATCTCTTGATTTAAGTTCCTCCAGTAGTGTCGGATTTCATGCATGTGAGTTCTTGAAAGATCATAAAATCTCTTCTTCGTGGTCAGGATTGTTCTTCTGATCAGTACAAAGCTCACGTGTATTTTCTGTAGCTTCGTGTATGTTCTAGTATGTGTATTTGTGTGTATATCCTCTATTGCAGCTCAATATTTTTTATATTTCATGAGATCTGACAATATGAATGATTTCCTTTCCATAGGTATGAGGTACAGTTTCCTAACATGCAACAACTATCATTAAATAACATTATTTGTATTAAAAACATCAAATATGACCATTAGCAATATTTAAATAATATTTACAAAAGGATAAGAAACAGTGTCACATTATTTATGAAAATGGTTTCTCATTCACGATGTGTCCTTCACGGTATGACCTTCACAGTATGTGGCTCACGGTGTGTCCTTCATGGTGTCTCCAAGTCACGGTGTCTGAGTCACGGTGTCTAACTCACGGTGTGTCCTTCATGGTGTCTGGGTCATGGTTTGTTGAGGACACAGTGTCTCACTGGTCACGGTGTCTGATACTTATACATCACGGTGTCTACTTCACTATGTCTGTCTTACAATTCACGGTGTCTGTGTCTTGCACATAGTTTGTCTTACTGTGTCAAACTTCATGATGTCTTGATACTTAGACAAATATATGTATTCAAACATAAAAAGTAATATGCATAATATAAATTAAACTTAACAGTTATAAGTTAAGAGAACATAAAACATAAATATAGAGGTTTGATAAGATAAGTAAGAATTGTGATCATGCATAAGGTTTGAAAATAATAATGAGATTAATTAACAGTAATAAGATTTCTGATCATTAAAACATTATTAATACATGAGGAGTCCAACAAATATAAATAAATTGGTTGAAAAGGATGATTTGAATTAAAATGCAGTATTTTTCACTATTCATTAAAAAATGTAACTTTTTATAAAATTACCAAACATTCACAATAATCTAATATTGGTATTCTGAATTCAAAAATTAATTCATTTTCACCAATTTGAATTTATAGTAGTGTTCAAAATTAATTTTAATATTGTTCACAAAAGGACATACGAAGTAGTTCCTTTATCAAAATAGTTCTAATATTTTAATGAAACATGTACATTTCCTTATAAATATGGTTTATTTATGTGATAGAATTATAAATGGCATTAAAAATTTATTTGTTACTATTCATATTACTATATTTAATATTTATGTTTTAAATGAATCATTTGAATAGTTAAGGCGATGTTTCGTAGAAACTCAGTCTTTTTTATAATGTAAGCCAAGTTATTATGGCATTTAGTATAAGCTATTGAATTACTTTAATGATATAACATACAAAAAAATAATGCTCTTACATAGGGGTAGGTGGTCTATCCGGGGGGTTATGAAATGGGAAGAGATACTTCCATGGTTTCAAACTGTGCCTATAACCCTATAGCCATGGTTCATTGAACCATGGCTGGTATTGGTGTGGTTATAGGGTTCAGCTTATAGTGACACCAACACTAGCCAAGATGTTTTGACTTTTATCCATGGTTCCAAATTGTGGCTATAACCTAAATTTCTAGTAGTGTTATGATTAAAATATTACTATTTAATATGATAATTGTCACCTAGACATTATAATGGAGCGTATGAATAACATTAACTCAATTATGAAAATATGGTTTAGACATTTATATATAATGATATCTATGGCGAAAATTAATTATATATAATAATAAAACCATTATTAAAATAAAATTAAATCTTCTGCTAAAAACTATTTATATTGGCAGAGATTGTTTTATTTAAATAAAAATAAAAAAATCACATTTTTGAATGATTTTAATGAAATTTATATATTATTTATTCAATAAAAAATTTAATATTCATCTTATATTCTTTATAAAAAATGATAAGAATAAATCAATTTTTATTCTTAAAACTGTATTTTTCTATAAAAAAATTCACCTTCTTTTGTCACACTTATATTAAAACTAAAAATTTCACCTTTTATAAATTTAATTTTGATGATATAAAAATAGTTTTTGATATTGGAATATCAAAATTATATCAGGGTGATTTTTTTTAATTCTTAAGAATATTTTTATTTTTTATGAATATTGAAAATACGGAATTTTTATTTAAACAGTCTTTTCACTTAAATTATGTATAAATTTTAATTTTATTTTAAATTGGTTTTTACGTTTAATTAATTAAATTATTAGTATATTAATCCAATTTAGGTATTTTTAATAATTTTGATTTTGAAAATGGATATAAAAACATTTTAAACAATTGATATTTGTATCTTTATAAACCCGATTTATCATTTTTTTTGTTGTATTAAATTTAAATTAATTTATGCCGCATCTAAGAATGGAATTTAGAAAATTTTATTAAATAATATTTATAATCATATATTTTATAATATAATAACCTTAACATGTTTTTTTAAAATAATTACAAGTTAAAATATTTAAAATTAATTAATGATATTAAGGTTAAAATGGGGTTTTGTGCATTAAATAACTTTTTCTTTAAATTAATTTTACTAAGACATATGATTTATATTTAAAAAAATTTATTTCATATCTATCATAAGTATACCTAAATTATCTAATAAATCACTTTACAATAAATTTAAAAAATGTATTTATTTTTAATGTTCAAGGTTTTCATCAACCATTTAATCTACCAAATCCCTTATTATTAAATTTAGGGTGCATTTTAGGTAAGGTATACCTCCCAATAGTGAATACTATTGGGTATTTGGAAGAATGTTTCTCCTCAACGGTAAAAGGAAAATCACTCTCCCCAATTATTCACACCTCTAAAGCCATTTTTATCATCAAAAACCTGAAAATTGAACACCCCAATTCACTCCCATAATTATTTATGAAATAGTTAAGAAATAATTCCAACAAAGAAAGGATTTAGTATAATCCTATGGAGGATTCATGAAGAAGAGGTAACATTTATCAACAAACATTTCTGTTTTATTTCTTCCTCAAACCCATTAAATTATGTTTATATCATTATTATGTAGTAAAATAATTATCTTAAATATATATATAATTTTTATGTTTATTTATGTACCTAAATCCGCACATTAACTTCAATCAAATGGGTTATGAAATCCTCATTCATGTGTATGGTAAACTATCGCCCCTCGTACCGAAGTCATTCGTTTTTTCATTACCATCTTTCACGAATTAGTATAATGATGTAAATAATATTTATATATTATATATATTATATTTTTCTGTTATTAGTATTTTTTAATTATTATATAACACATAACTTCATGATTTCTATTTTATGGGATTTCCATAATGTCGTTTGTGTGTACTGAAGACTACCACCCCACGTGGCGATGTATTTCATTCATGATTTTCATTGAATAAATTAAAGATAGGTTAATTAGACATATGTGATATATATTACAAAAAATATATACTTGAATATATATATATATATATATAATTTAATTTTCTTTCCTAAAATACGATAAGAAAATGGAAGCAACCATCATGCATACATATGACCTACCATATCCATAAACGGTGTATTTCTTTGCCTATTACAATATATTATTGAATACACTGAAAAATATAATTAAGATATATGATATGTATATCATGTTTAACATTCTAGATATTATGAACTAATTATCCATGTTAAATGAAATAATTTAACAAGTCAAAACTTATATGAAAAAGGAAGTTATTACCTGAAGGGTAAATTTAACATGGAATTATAAATAAATAGATAATAAATGGGTCATAATAAAATAGTATATGGTATTATATATATGTATTATTATTTAATATATTCATAATAATATTATATTTATTATATTTGAGTTTCTAATTATTAGGATAGAAGTCAAGACATAAGGTAAGGGTATTTTTAGTGTCACTTTTATTCCAGAGAGACTTATGTCAAAATCACCACTCGTTTCTTTGGTGTTGTGTGTATAATTTCATATAAATGATATATTAGGAAAATAACTCATTTAATTGGAATTAATTTTTTAATTGATTCTATTCTTTAAGGGATCTAATGATTCAAAGTTTACTCAATTGGTAAAGTATTTCAGTCTCACTTTTAATTTTTATGAGAAAAATTCCATATTCACCACTTGTTTTCTGTATGCGGTGTATATAATACACAATACTGTATTTTAATATTCTTATAATTAATATTATTGGTATTTACATATCCATTTTATGATATCTATTTCATGGTGGTTACAGTTTTAAAGATACCAAATCGGTAAGGGATTTTTGTCTCAATTTTCCTTCTCTAAGATGTACGTTATGATTTGCACATATATTCTTTCAATAAGTGTATATAAAGCCTCTTTGAAATTTAATATCATAATTTTATTCATTCTAATTTTATTTTTTGATCAGTATGAGGTTATTAATTTTTTGTGATTATGATTCTATGTTACCAAAGTCGTAAGGATTTTTTGTTACAAAGTCGACATTTTTAGGGATTGTTTTTGATTAAGTCTCCAATGTTTAAATATCATGATCTAAATTACAATAATTATCATAACATTTAATTTTATATAATAATATATGATATAATCTCTTGATGTTACAATTTTACTACTCATTGGTTGTTAAAAATTTTAAGAAAATAGTTATAATAAAATCCAAATTTATTTCTCTCTTCAGTCAAAAACATATTTTCATCCAAAACCATGTTTTCTAAAAATGTTTTCAATTTTTTTAAATGATATTTTAATCTCATTTTCATGTAAATTTATAAAAAATATGATTTATTGATTTAAATTTATTTTTATATCATCCTTTATATATTTCTATTTTGTTCTAATGAAAATGTTTTTCATATTATTTATGTCCAAAATAGAATTTCTCAAAGAGGAAAAGATATTTTACCCATCAATTATTTTAAATGATACTTTGAAAATTATTTTCAATATAATATGAAATATTTTGGTATCACCTATTTTTTATGAGTAATATGATCCAATGAAACTATACATATTCTTTCAATGAATGGTTTATATTTTGGTGGCTTGATGTTTATAGATATCGTTTCTTATCCACAGGTCAATCATGTTTCAAAAACATTGTTATGAAATCTGTTTATTTTCTAGTTTTTAATCATTATTAAATGATATTTTTATGGAACCAAATTCTTCTCTAGAGTTCAACTAGGTTTAAATGGTAAGGACGTGAATCCCTTTTATTTTCCTTGGGTAAATCGGATTATAATGAGAATACTAGAGTTTTTATGATTTTTGTGATGAAATGAAATCTCTTTGTACATTATTCACGTTTTGATTCGTATATGTTATTTATATGATGGTTTTTACTGGATAGTGATGCATAATCCCATTAAATATTATATTATAGGGTAGCATATATCATATTGGGTAAGCTGATATAAATTATATGATGAGGTGACCCATATATCGATGAGTCAACCCATTATAGATGATATGATTGGTGTTCCCAAATGGCTCCCTAAATAATGGGTAATTAAAATTGATATATGAGATCATAGTTTACCTTTTTTTATCCCAATCCTAGAAATGAGTGTACACGATTGTGTATCCCAAGCCAAAATATGATAGTATACATGATCTTACCCCAATCCCAATGATAATAGAACACTATCATTTAGAAAAAGACCAAATATAAGGGTACACAAGAGCTTATCCAAACCTATAGCTGGGGGTAAACTAGTGGTCAGCCAAAGCCTAATTATGAGAGTATATGGGAAGTCATACCTATCTTGAAAAGGAGGGAACATGAGTGTTCCTACCAAGCCCAAAGTAGGTACACATGTGGGTAGACCAATCCTCACGTGATATGTATGTCTCGGTGGATAGCATGGATATAATATTTTCTATTATTATGTGTATGAAACAAATTCCATTACATAGGCCAATTTTATGCTTTCATGGATCCATATCTTTAATTTCATTATGATTCATGTCTTATGAACTGGCAATCTTTATGTAAAGATTTAAGACTGTGATCTTCGATTTGTAGGGTATTATTTTCAAATGTTATGCTTATTTTAAAATAAAAATAGACTCATGTTATTCTTATGTATCTACCTTTTTTACGAATACAAATCATCTAATATCACCCTTTATTATGTTTCCTTTCCCTAGGTTATAAAGAACTATTTTTTATATGGCTTTTTTTTGAAGAGTACTAAAGGGGAATACCCTTCACCAAGTCCAAATATTGTGTTTCAATTTTCTAAATACAGAAAACTACTTTGTACCTCACGATGGAACTTTTTAAATGTGCTTATTATTTATATTAAAAATAAAATATCCATGAATAGAAGTCCTGGGTTTCTATAGTTTTTATCAAAGGAAAGGTCTAATCAACCATTAGAAACATGAATAAGAATTATTTATGTTAATTCATAGTTAAATTTCAAGGGATGCATCTAGGGATATCTATGAGGGGAACTATAATGATGAGTTAAAGTATAGTTAAATGTCTTGGAATTATGATAAATGATAGAGTGAGTGGTTTATTAGAAATTAAATCCATATTTGGATATTAAATGTGGAATTTGATTTGAAATAGATGTACCTTTGGGTAACAACCATTTAAATAATGTATTGAGATAGAATAAATTGGGAATTATTGCACAACTATGAGACACACTTCACAACAGGTTTGACACTCATAGGGGATACGATTTGGAAAATCAAAAACACTTTATAAACCATAGTTATGTATTTAAATAGATGAATAATATGAATGACAAAATATATCATATATTATCGAAGGTGTCCTGATTTATACTTAAAAAATGTGATTTTTCATGATTATGTAGTTTTCCACTATAATTAATGTTATTCACACTATGATTTTTGGTTATAGTCAATGACTGGAACAAAATAAATTGGGTTAAAATTTAATTTTATAGAGGATTTGATCATAGAAAGCTAAATGGGATGATAATTGGAGTAGAGGATATTGTGATTATGCCTAGTTAGTTATCAAGGAACGTGATTAACAACTTTCACCTTAAAAACTCTTGAACACACTAAATAAGACAATGATAGAGTTCATTGAGAGTTTCTTTAGTGGATACCATAGAATAAAGAAAATTCAATTCACTATATTCTAGAAATTTGAAAATAAGAACTCAAGGGAATGTCTCAAATGAATTAGAAATTTTTTTATTATGAAAACATTAGATAATATAATGGATATGGTTATTAGACTATCTAATGAATTATTAATAGATAAATGTTTTATATGTATAATTTATAGGAATTATTCAAATCTATGTTCTATGGTTAAATCTCAGGAAAATAATTAGACATATTTTCTGAGTGATGTTTTTTTGTTGACGATGAGGAGCCTGCAAATGAAATATGAAATGTATGGGTTATTCTAAATATATTTTTTATATTGAAAATGATAAGAAAGATTAAATTCACGATTATGAATGTTAATATATTATTTATATTCCAAAATGTAGGAAAAAGGTATTAAGGAATAAGATGATGAATCCTAGTTAATAGATTGTGAAGGAAGTGTTTTGAGTAATGTATTTCTTATTGGGATTATAAAATATATTAATATTGTTTAGTATAGGTTTTTAATTAATAATTTTAAAGATTAGGTAGAATTATGTTGATGACCATGAAATCTCATTTAATGGAAATGTTATATTTTATAGAAAACACATGATTAAGGGAAGGTACCCCTTACTAGGTTTCTGATGTTAGGAAAATGGTTTCTAAATTAGATAAAGAGATATTGTATAAGAATAATGTAAGTTTTAGATTAATGATTACGTTATAAATGATTAAAGAATTTTTTTGAAACAAGTTTATTATGCTATCATGGTTGGAATTTACAAAATTATTTGATTTAAGGAATATATACAATAATCTTTGTACTATATAAGAAGAATTTTTTTCAATATGGTTTTCTGGTATTTCATGTTATTACCAAATTTTAAGAGAATAAATGATCAATGTATTCACATATTTGTTTTGTAACAATTAAGATATAATTTATGATATATGGGGTATAAATGTTATAATGACTTTGAGAAATACAATCACTTTCTTTCTCATGTTTTTTATTTTAATCTTTTGGAAGGTTTATAAGGCTAACCATTTAGAAAATGGTTTAAGTTGAATATTGGATGAGGCATTAGATATTAATTTATTATTTTCCCATATGAATATTTATTCATAAATTATGTTAACCATTTTTTGTAATGATATCTTGATATATATATAATGATTTATAACTAAATTTATGGGTTTTTTAATCTACATGTGCTTCAAGAATATCAAATCCACCTCCATTTCACAGAGTAAGAGATGAATTATAAATTTATCAAGGAAAAACCCAAGGGTGAGATTTTACTTATGATGTTGAATGAAATAAATTATGTATATCATCTCATGAAAATTCAGCGACATTATTAAAAGGATCATAAAACTAAAATGTTATCTTAATACATTTATTTTCAAATGGTATATTAAATCTATGAGTATTTATGGTTTTGTAGTCGTTAAATACCTCTAAATCACCAAATTTCATGTATTCAGATATATTTATTACTGTCTATAATTATTTATACTTTTCTTCCATTTCTAAATCATTATTTTTCAGTAATGTTCTTTTATGTGGAAACCTAGTAATGGGTTACCTGGGTCATTTTTATGTTTCCAACATTACATTTTTAAAGGATGCTTTATGATAAATTTTGTAATTGTGTGTTTCTAATAATGAAACATTAAATTATTAAACATTTTATTACATAGATGAATTTTGAGGGTGAAATTAATTTTCAAGGTAGAAAAATGTAACACCCTGAGTTTTTATTCATTATTTTTTTCAAATAAATTAAAATTATTTGATTTATTATATTGTATGTTACACCAAGTTAATCTTGAGCTAAATAAAACACTATATTTATATTCATTTAAATTCAACATTGGGATTTACTTACGTTATATTCAATACAAATCATAGCTATCTTTACACACAACATGGAGTTTAAATGAAACAATACGTCTGACTAACACATTACTATTTAATCTGATAGTTTTCAACAAAATGTTGGAATAAAGGGTTTGAATAAGATTAAATAAATTATGAAAATATAGTTCACACTTGATTATATAATGATTTATTTTTTAACTAAGTAATTATAAATTAAAATGAAATTCCTTTTTAAGTAAAATAAAACATTTTCTGAAAAACCGTTTTTTATATGCAGAAGTTTGTTTTATATCAATAAATTAACCAAATAAACTTTGGTGAATTTTTTTAAATAAATTTATATATTACATATTAATTAAAATATACAACATGAATCTTATATTCTATATAGATATGTGTTACGAATAAATCCAATATTACGCTTAAAAACAATATTTTTCATAAAATAAATGTTTCACCTTTTTGTTGAACAACTATTTAAAAATAAAAACTTTCCAATAATAAAGAATTAATTTGATAAAAAAACATCATTTTCTATATCTTATTATCAAAATTATTTTAGGGTTGTTTTTTTGTAATTTTATGAAATGTTGCAATTTTTTAATGAATAGTGAAAATACTCAATTTTAATGGAAAACAGTCATTTCTCTGAAATTATTTAGAAAGATAAATTATATTTTATATTTTTTTTAATGTTTATTTAGTTTAATTATAAAAATATTAATCCAATTTATATAATTTTTTAAAATTATTTGTTGTGATTGGATATGAAAACTTTTTAATCTTTTGATCATTTTCTCTTCAAAAACTTGCATTATAGTTGCGTCTCTGAGTTTAATTTTATATTAAATTCATCCAATTTTGTGGATGGATTTTAAAAAATTGGATTAAATATTTTTAACCATTGTAATTTATATTATCTAATAAATTTAACATAATTTTTACCATAATAACTATTAAAACCAACAAAATTTTATTAAAGTAATTATGGTTAAAATGAGGTTTTGCGTATTACATGCATTTGGCTTAAAATTAATTTTACTCCCACATATGAAAACTATTTAATGAATTTAATTTAATAACAATAATAATTAGTTATATATTACCTAAAAAATATCTTTTTAATATTAGACATAAAGGATAAATTACCTTGGCAAACAAAAACATAAAAGTTACCATAGTAAAAACAATAAGGATAAATTTGAGTAAACAGAAAAATGAAGAATAAATTGATAAGAAATGTATTTATTTGGTGTTTTTGAGTTGTTTCAAAAAACTTTAATTCTTAAAAACATTATTATTTAGTCACATAAGGTAAGATAGACCTCCCAATAGTTAATACTTTTGGCTATTTTCCAGAATGACACCTCTCCTCGACTATAAAAGGGAACTCAATTTCTCCAATTATTTAAAAATATAAAGAAATTTTTACTATCCAAAAACTATTGAAATAACTCAAAAATATTTCTACACTCGTCTTATAAGACTGATTTTGTTCTTAAATCTAACCAATCAAGGCCTTACTGTGATCATAAGGAGGATACTTGAAGAACAGGTAACGTTCATCAACGAACGTTTTTGTTTTATGTCTTCCTCAATCCCCGTAATTTATTTTAAAATCAGTATTTTATAACAAAATTAGTATATTTAATATAATTATATGTTATTATGTTATTTTTATGACCTATAACCACAAAAATAAATCCGTCAAATGTGTTATGAAATCATTGTTTGTGTGTATGGAGGACTACCTCATAGCAAAATGGTGTCGTTTGTTTTTCCATTACCACCTTTTAATGTTTGTAATAGTGATTTTAATACTATTTATATATTATATAAATTATTTATATGATGTAATTACTCATATGAAATTATTAAATAAGACATAAATTTATTCTTTCCATTTTTTGGGAATTTGATAATGTCATTCATTTCTATGGTAGACTATCGACTCGCGAAGCGATGTGATTCGGTCATGCTTTACCTAAAATGTATTTAATATGGGTTAATTAGACATATTTGATATATATTACATATAACATCTATTTTAATGATAATATACATATCATTTTAAAACAACCAAAAATTATAAACTACCAATATGGTATTCGATAGCATGTATGACACACAACACCAAGTGCATAAGAGAATTTAATATTTTAAATTAATTAATTACAATTTAAAGATTCTTATTCATGATCCACTGATTTATCATATGTCCCATGCAAAAATGAGTCTCTTTAATGTATTTTTTTATACACAAGACCGATTTTTATTGAACAATAATATATTGTTAAAATATTCTTATTTAATATAATAATATATAACTTAGCCATTAAATTGGAGGTTATGAATAGTATTAACTAAATAATGAAAGTATATGTTTTAAAAAATTATTAAATTCATTAATTGGTTAATAATTAATTAGAACTGAATATTAGAACTAACTAAATACAAATGGAATGTTTTAATAGAAAACAAATTTTTAATCTCACAAAGCTATTTTATCTTAATAAATTTAATTAATTAAAACAAGTGAGTGATAATAATGTAATATATATATATTTATATATATTGTTAAATTTTTTTTGTATTCATCCAATATATTTTATATGTATGAGATAAAAACCAAACCAATTTTACAAATAATCCAATATTTTTATTAAGGTGGATTTTCCACTTTTTAATGGAGAATCAATTTTAAATACATATTTTAAAACATTATTAAATACTATATATAAAAATAAACATAAAATTTAAAATATTTAAATAAATCATAGGTTAGGGTTATATTTTGGAATTTTTCTACGATGTTTCATTTTTTAATAAATAATAAAAAATAATAAATTTTCATTCAAAAGTAATTTTTCATATAATTTATTTATAAGGTTGAATTATACTTTTAATTGGTTTTAAAGTATAATTATAGATTTTTTATTATTAATTAACACAATTTAGTTAATTTTAATCAATTTAACATTTAAATTTGATATAAACACTTAGCAAACATTACGATGTTTTTACTTTTAAAACACGCATTGTTTTCTTGTCTGTGGGATTAAATTAAAATTAATTTACACTTTTGTATTATTTGAGTTTGAAAAAAATAGATTAATTTTTTTGAATCATACTAATTTATAATTTATAATATGTTGAAATTATTTTTTTAAAAAAATTTATTAATGAAGGTTATTAAAGTTAATTATAACAATTAAGGTGAAATTAAGCATAACATAAGACATAAGCTTAATCTTAAGGCAAAAATTACCTAGAAACATGTCCAAAAGTTATTTTATGGTCATATTTCGACACTATATTCCACTGTAACTAAGATTTTCCATTATTGGATCCACTTTAAAAATCAAAACATCGTTTTATTTCCATTATTCATATTTTACAAGAGTGTCAGTCCTCTATTATAAAAAGGCCTCTTCTCCTCCAACTTCATCACACCTCCCAAGACACATTGTCTCAACGAATATCTAACCAACAATCATCAAAAAAATAACTTCCCTCATCATATAATCCTAAAATTTTGTATAATTCCATCCAAAGAATCCCTTTGGTGAAATCCAAAAGATAATACTCGAATAAGAGGTAACATTATTCCTCAAGCTATTTAGTTATATTGGGATTATCCACCACCTCAACTATTATTAATCCATGATTATATAATAAAAGCACTATAACAAATATACACATATCTTTTTATATTTATATTTTTACCTACACAAACACACACATCCATCTAATGGGTAAGGAACTTGTCATTTATGTGTATGTTGATCTACAGCCTCACGAAACGACGTCGTTCATTTTTATTTTACAACCATTCATGGTGGGGAATTTTGATGAAAAATATGTTTATATATTTTAAATATGATATTTATAATTTATTTATAGGTATTTAATTTTTTATAACTCATACCTTTGTTCTTTCCATTTTTGGTAAATAGGATAACATCGTTCATGGATGTGTGGACTACAACACCCTCCAAAAGATGCGACTCATTCAAACTATAAAAGCAATGTGTAATCGATGATTTTAAAAAAAAAATATAATATATATAACAGATATGTTATACTTTAATTATAATATACATATATATCATTTTATTTTTAATATTTTAATATTTAAATGAAATTAATGTAGTGTTCATACGTACGTATGGCATAACATATCCATGAACGGTGCATTTCAGTTATTATATCAAAATATTTTACATGACTATAAATAAATATATTATTGTAATATATGATAATTATTTCATATTTATATTCTCTAGATGATGAAATTGTGATATAAATAAAAAGAACAATATGAAACAGGTCCAAATATACTAAAAAAGTAAGAAATTAACAACCAAAATAGTGAAAATAAATAATGATTACTAAAAAATAGGTAATAGGATATTATATGAGGTTAATATCTGATATTATAAATATGATTATGGATCTTTTCTATGTTATTAACTTGTGTAATATCTATATATAGGAGGTTAAGGTATGTTCACCAGAAAAGAATTCCATGGTAAGGGATTTCATCATAATTAACATTAAATTGAGGCTTATTTGAAATTATGAACCAATTCACTTTTATTTGGTGTATATACTGAATTTTATCATTTCATATAATGAATTAAATTATTCTTGTGACATTATATGTTTTATTTAATGTAATTCCTACATTGGAGATTATTATTCAAATGTTTCATTGTGGTTTGGGACACAGGAATGTTTAAAAATTATTCTTCTTGAGAATGATTTAATGATTATATTTGCAATATCACTTAATTATTTGATTGTTCAATTTTTCATGAAATAATGATATTATTATTGTGCACATAATTTCTTATATATGGTTTACATGCTTCCATTTTTTCATATAATATCATGATTTATTCATTCTTCATCATATTTTTCATTTTAGTTTCAGTTATTTCATCTTAGGGGATTCAAGTTAAAAGTTACCCAGTGGAAAATAATCTTCTAACACAATTTATATTCTTTGGGATATATTAAATCCTTGTTTTAATTAATATTATATGATTTTAGACATAAATAATTTTATTATCTATTGATGTATTTACACTTCTATATGTGAATTTACAATTGATACACATTATCTTCTCATCAATGGATTATCACTCCAACATTATAATCATTTCAAGGGTTTAAATTACAATCTCATATTGTTTGAGATTATTTAAAACTTAATTCACATAAAAAGAATATTATTTTATCATTTTATAATAAACCCTTATATTTTTTCTTCTATGGTTATTCATGACCTTTTCATTAATTAGTACATTTTTCAACTCTTTGGTACTTAAAGTGTTTTAGAAATTTTTTTTAATAAACGCTAACATTATTTATTTCTTTAGTCAAAGAACCTATTTTATTCTAAAAATAATATATTATTAAAAAGTATTCAGAAATTATTTTAACCTTTTTTAAATTATTTTGTAATTTCATTTTTACCCTTTCACTATTTACAAATTGTTTATAAGGAATCTTCTTTTGGATTTCAGAATAATAAATTTTTATAACCCATTTACCTTGGGAAAAGAATGATCTTGTTCCTCATACAAGAGGGACGAATTTACCTATTTTATCTCTTTAAATCTTCTATTCCATGTTTAAAAGGGCGATTTTTAGTGGAAATATTTTTGATACTGATTTTCCTTGAAAACAATTTTCAAAAAAATACAAAATAAATGGATATTTTTCCCAAGAATGTTTTTATGATAACTTTTATAGTATTTTGATTCATCAATGAAAAATCCATTTTTTTATACTCTAACTGGGATATGTTGTATTGATACAATTATTATTCTTATTATGGATGGTATATGACTATTTTCGATGAGGATAGTATTTACATTCACTCCCTTGATTCCTTTTATTCTACGTTAAATATTCAATTTCCTATGATAATTTAACATTGCATTTATCCAATTTATCTATATTTTTTTTCAATGATATGTTTATTTTCTAAATATTATATAATTTTTATATATGGTGTTTACCTAGATATTTTAAATCATGAATCTTTATTATGATGATATTATATGTTTCATTTATTATTATTCTTTGATGGGGATTATGACTCAAATGTTCTATATTGGTATGGGACACTTCAGAATGTTTAAATTTTATTTTCCTCAAGAATAATTTTATTAATATTTCAATGGTATTTACATTCATCAATATCATCAACCCTAGTCACTACTTGTCCTACAATGGGGAACTTTTGATAAATTCATGCCTTGTATTCAATATAGATATTTGATAAGCCATATTATTTACCCCAATTATTCGATATATGGATTTATTTGGATAGGTATGACATGGTTGGAGCCTAGTTAAAGATATCCCCTAGATAAATCAGTTGTCTCATGGGAAAAATAGTTTGAAATTTTTGATAGATTTTTACCAAATATCCAAAAATGTCGTGTGAAGGGACTTGACAAATAATGGTTCCATGTATCTATGAAGCCTGAAATTCAATAATTAATCATTTCTATTTTTTAAATTAATTATTATTTATCCAATATATTTTTTGTCACTATATCTATGGATACATATCATTTTCAGTTTATTGATTATTATTTATCATGTTACTTGTCTGTGATGCGTTTCTGTATACTACTTTTCCATATTGTTTACAAACATTCCTCTCAGTTTTATGATTGAATGGTATGTGTGTTTAGTTATTTAAAATGACATAATTATTATTCTCATTTATTCCGTATTTCTTATTTTTAACATTAATGTTACTGAGAATTTGAGCTTACCTTTATTATGTTACCTTTCCCCATGAATTAAAGGAGTATTCTGGGAAATATATATAAGGATACACTATATGGAATAAATTTATCCTTAAAAGACAAAAATTATGTTGTATTTAGTGAATTCATTTATAATACAAGAGACATGTATGTATATGATTTACCAAGACATATAATGTAATCGGCCCTTTGGGATATTTTCCTTGTAATCACACCTATGTAACAGTAGTAGACACTGGCTCCTAGATTTTTGGGGTTAGGTTGCTATAGTTGGTCTAAGTTAAATTTGTAGCGACATTTGGAACTAAATTTAGGAAAATATATAACATAAAAATTTACCCTATGGTATAATTTTAATAAAAGTATAGAATAACACCTTATGATATTGGTAAGTAAGAGATTTTATGGGATTTCCTATAAATAAATAACTATCTAGATACTACAAGTGCATGTGGTTCTTGTACACATGTACCTTAGAGTATCAATTCTGGAAAGGTTTGTCGGTCCTGACAGGGCATAACCTGGTATATGACAGAGAGCCTTACTACGTAAATAGTTTGACACTCGATGGGGAAACAATAATGATAATCCAAATTTTGTTTACAATCCATTATGATGGATTTAAATATATAATGAAAATTAATTACCTAGGTTTAACCTTAGACCATGTAAGGACCTATGTAGAAATAAATAGATGAAGTATTTAGGTACTGTGGTTGTGTTTAAAATCTTAGTTAAAATTTTATTAAAAGATTAACATTATATGAAGTATTTACATCATATTTATTTTGAAATTTATATTAATTTGGACTAATAAAGTCATAATATATGTTTTTCTATAATCAATAATGTTCGGAAAGGTCGCGGGTCTGAAACCCATGATCGAAGGACGATAGAGGATTCATTCCAACCTCTAAACTACCCAATGATTAGGTAAATATGTATTTCTTTATTTAATAAATTTTATTAATAAATATTAATAATGAATTATTAGTGATCCTTCACAGGTTTAGAGATAAATTTCTTAACAATATTGGATTTGGAGAATATTTAGAGATAAATGAAAATACATTTTACTCTTTTTTGGACCTTATGATGTGTTAAATGTTTTATTTAGGGCTTCAAGGATAAGAGTTATTTTTTGATACCCATTTCTTCATTAAAGGGACTAATAATAAATTGGTTGAAGCATATCCAAAATATGAAATTTTTTATTTGAAATAAAAATGTATCATATATGTAAATTTCCTATATTCGTAGTCAGTAAATGAATTTTCCAACAAGTGGAAAATGATATTTATTTTTTTGTCCCAAAACATTATTTTTTGAGATGATTGTATTTAAAATAATCATAGGTTTATTTATTTAAGGACCTAAACTTTACATTGATCATTCACTTGTTTGTGATTAATGACCTCAATCCCTCCCTATAAATATTTACACATTCCCTTAAAGTATGTATCTCTACTCACCACAAATTTTCTCCCAATTAAAGGCCTAGTAATATGTTATTCCATGTGACATTTGTACTTCCCATGATCTATTTTCTAGAGTATTAGTTAATAACTCATCCCATGATGTTGGATTTCAAATATATTAAATAAAAAAAATATCACCAATATCGATTATATATTTTGAGTTTGCAATTAATTATGGTGGGGAGAATGTATCACCCTTAAAATATAATGTATGAACATTTCATTTGATAACGTATATGACATGAAACATCATGCATGTAAGGGAATATAAATTCATGAAATTAAAATATTTTTAATATTTTAAAAAATAATATAATATATATCTTGAAATTCATGTGATACTAATTTAGTGAATGTCCCATGCAGAAATAAGTTTCTTTGTTTGATTTCGTTACACACAAGAAAGAGTTTTATCGAACAATAATATATTATTAAAATATTTATATTTAATAATATAATTTATAACCTTGTAGTGAAAATTTCAGTTATTAAAAGTATTAACTAACATATAAAAATATATGTTTTAAAATATATGAATCTAATTCATTGTTTTAAAATTACATAGAAAGGAATTTAAGAACCAATTGAATACAAATGATTTTTTTTAAACCATTTTTATGCTCACAAATAACATTTACAATAATAAATTAAATTAAGTAATTTTTTTAGCGATATTAATGTAATATATATATATATATATTCAATCAAATAGTTTTTATATTCATCAAATAGATCTGATATGTGTGAGATAAGAACAAACCCATTTTTACTAATAAAAACCTATATTTTTATTAAAACAGCTTTACCACCTTTTAATGGAAAACATAATTCAAATAAAAATTTTGGAACTTATATAAATATTATATTTAAAAATAAAAAAATATTTGATATAGTAACGTAAAAATTATATTATGGTGAATGTTTTTATTATTCTGTGAAGTTTCACTTTTTAATGAATAATGAAAAATACTGAATTTTAATTCAAATATGATTTTTTTGTAAAATTTATTTATAAGGATAAGTCATAATTTTAATGTGTTTTAAAGTTTAATTATTTAATTGTAATATTAATTATTATATTTTCATTCATTAGAATCAATTTCGGATTGAAATTGTATATAAAAACTGGAAAACATTTATATGTTTTTACATTAAAAACATGCATTGTCATCTCGTCTACGGGATTAAATTTAAATTAATTTATAACAATTATAATATTGGAATTTGGGTAAATTGATTGAATATTTGTAATTATAAAAAATTAAATTTTCTAATAATATATATATATAGTTTTTAACATAAATTATAAGGAAAAGTGATTAAAATTAATTACAATGATTAAGGTGAAATTAATCATAAGAAGTGACTAAATCATAATCTTAAGGGTGGTAATTACCTAGAAAAATGTCTAAAATAAATTTTATAGTAATATTTATACCCTACAATCCATTGGATAAAATAAAATCTATTATTGGATCCACCTTAAATGGAAAAAATGTTAGGGTAATTCCCTTTTCCAAAATTTACAAGAGTGCTAGTCCTCCTCCACATTAAAAAGGCCTCCTATCCTCCCACTTCATCACACCAATCAAGACACATTAGATCAACCAAGATCCACCAAAATAGATACTAAATATAAATCCCCTAAGTCTAGAACCCTAAATTGGGCATTATTCCATTGAAGGATGCCTTTTGGTTTAAACCAAAAGAAGTTACCCGAATAAGAGGCAACATTCTTCCCCATTCGCTTTAGTTTTATTTCCATTATCCACGCCATAAAATATTAATATTACAAGATTATACAAAAGAAAAATTATAAAAAAAATATAATTGTATATTGTTTTATTAATGCTATGATATAAAAATTAACACACTTCCATCTAATATGTAATGAACATACAGTTAATGTGTACATCGAACTACTGTCTCACGAAACGATATTGTTCATTCTTCCATTACTACCATTTATAGTTTGGAATTATGATTGAAAATATATTTATATTTATTTTATATGATATTTTAAATGTATTTATAATACTTTTATTATTTTATAACACATATCCTTATGATTTACATATTGTGTAAATACGATGACATCATTTGAGGAAGTGTGGACTACTGCCCCCTCAAAGCGATGTGACTCGTTCAAAATATAAATGGAACCTATAAAATATGGTTTACTAAATATATGAAATATATGTGACATTTATATGATACATAAATTATAATATACAAATACATAATTTAGTTTTCATTATTTTAATATAGAAAATAATTGAATGTTGTGTTTATGTGTACGTATGACCTACAGTCTCCATTAACGGTGCATTTCATTTATTATATCCAAATATTGTATATTAATATAAATAAATATAAAATGAATATATATGATAATAAAATCATGATTTCTATTCTTGAGATTATGAAATCAGTATCTATGTAAGAATAAAAACAAGAAAAAAGTTAAAACAGACTAAAAATGAAAAAAAGTAACACCCAAAATTGTGAAAATAAGGAATTATTACTAACAAATGAGTAATAATATATTAAAAATGTACATATATGATATTATAAATATTATTATGGTTATTTTATAATATATTAATATGGTTAAACCCCTTATACACGAGGTTAATGTATGTTCACCCGAAATAAAATGCAAGGTAAGGGATTTCATCTAAATTTACATTCTATTGAGGCTTTTTTTTTTTGCCCCAATTAACTTTTATTTTTTGTACACACTGACATTTAACATGTTATAGCATGAATTATCTTATTATAATGAAATTATATGTTTTATTTAATGTTATTACTTCATGGGTATTACGATTAAAATATTTCAAGGTGGTTTGGGACACTAGATTATTTAAGTATTATTCCATTTGAGAACATTTTAAGGATTATATTTGCAATATCACATAATTTTGTGATTTTCAACATCCACTTAAAATAATAACATTATTTTTGTTCACCAAAGTTCTTATATATGGTGTAAATAATTAATATTTGACATATATTAGCACGCTCCACTTATTCTTCTTGATATTTAGAGTTTCAATTGGAATTATTTCATATAAGGGGATTCCATTTAAAAGTAATAAATTGGAAAAGAATTTCATTACCTAATTTCTTTTAATTAGGTTATATTAGTTTCTAATTATTCGTAATATTTTATGATTATGTGAATAATTACATTGACTATCTATTTATGTATTTTCACTTCTATTTGTGTATTTATAGTCCATATACATATTATACTCATTAATTGATTCTCCCTCCAACAAGATAATATTTTAAAGGGTTTTGTAACATCTCAAGTAAATAAAAAATATTAATTTTTCATATTTATTAATATTTGTGATATAAAATATTAATATTACTTTAATGGGAAGGCAATGCTAGATGGTGTACCCAATACGCAACAATGAGTTTCTTTGAAATCTTATGATGCACACTAATATTATAATAATATTATTGTAAATGGTAGTAAACTCCTAGCCGATATAATAGCAGGAATGAACATAACTAACTAAAACGTGATTATATATTCTTGTTAAATATTTCTACATTTATTCAATAAATGTTAGATGCTTAAAATGAGAATGAATTCAATTTTAAGCGTAAATATTCTAATATTATTTAAAAGGTCGATTAACCGCCTTTTGATGGTGAACCCTTTTTAAATACACTTTTTGAAAATTTTATATGCTATATTTGACCGAATAAAATTATTTTTTAGAATCGGGACATCAAAATTTACTTTGTATAAATTTTTGGTATTTTTTCGATAAAGTTCATTTTATTAATAAATAGTGTAAAATGCTATATTTTAATTCAAATCCTCCTTTTAGTTTAATTTATTTATATGGCCTGATTATATTTTTAATTGGTTTTAAAGTGTAATCAAAATATATTGTTATTATTTAATCTAATCGTGGTCATGTGAATTAATTTCAATTTGAAATTGGATTTAAACAAGTGTCAATCTTTTGAAAGATATTGTTTCTTAAAAACACGATATTTGTTTTGACAACAGGAATTAATTATTAAATTAATTAATGAAAATTATATGTTTCTAATTTTATAAAATTGACATCATATTTGAATTCGGAACATCAAATATATCTTAGGGTGAATTTTTGGTATTTTTCTGAAAAACTGCAATTTTTGATGAATAGTGAAACCACTAAGTGGTAGTTAACCTAAACTGATTTTTCATTTAAAAGATATTTTACCACCTCTGTGATTTGAATTTTAAAAATCCAACATAAATGGCTTTCATTAGGATTTAAAATGTGGTTAAATGGGTTTAAAATAATTTTTTAGTGAATAGTAACTTTTATGTTTTATTCATCGCGATTAAAGGTAATTAGTGTAATTTAAGGTAAATATAATGATATAATAAAATTAAATTACTTTTAAAAATTACCTACACTTATTGGATAAGTCATGTCCGACCAAGAAAATCCATGGGTCGACTTGGGGACCCCATGGAGCTACATGGGTAAGAAAATGGCATTAATAACTTTTTATTTAAATTAAAAATAAAATTGTCACAAACATGTATTGTCTTACTAAAAAAAATTTTACACGGGGTTATACAAGTCATATTTTTTACTATAAATATTAATTATAAAGCTAAAATAATTTTCTACATCATGATATTTTTTTTATAATTTTTAGACTTTAAATAAATAAATTTATTTATGACACAATGATGATGCAGTCATTACCTCATTAATGAATGATTTAAATAAAATGAGAAGATAAGGTACAATATAAGACATAAACATGTCAAAATCTTATTGGATGGGTGTATATCTAACCCTTATTACATTATGCTTGAAATATATAATTGTCAGTGCTTTGATATCCGGAAACCATTTTATAATAATGTAACTTTTCAAGACTTTCCAAGAGTGCCCCTCCTTCCTCTTATAAAAGGCCCCCACCTCTACCTCGTTACCCACACCTATCAAGACCTTGGATCATCCAAAATCTGATCATATTGTCTCTCCACATCCCTCTCTTACTCCTAGAATCCTCAATTTGGGCAGAAGTGTTTCCAAGGAAGCCTTTCATCTCAAATCAAAAAGATTTATCCGATTTGAACGCAATGTCTTCTCTTATGTTCTTTTGTTTTATTTTTCTTCTCCAACCCCCTAAACTCTTTTTATTCATGTATTTTGTAACAACACCAGTATCTTAAATATAATAGTATACTGTTATGTGGAGCATTAGAGATACACTCATACACACCTCCATCTAATGGTTAAAGAACGTACTATTTCTGTGGGTGGTGAATTACTGCCCCACGAAACGATGATTGTTCAATCGTCTTTTTAAACCTCTCAAGGTGGCCATTAATATGCCGATGTATTTTTATATGATATATAAATTATGTTTATTTATTACTTATGCTTCTTTTTTTTTCATTTAATTCCATACCGTTATGGTTTCCATAATGGGTAAATGCGATAAGTTCATTTTCGGAATGTGGACTACCGCCCCCTCAAAGTGATTTGTATCGTTAATAACATATGTGGGATGTATAAAGTATGTATTTAATGATGTTATATATTATATTAAACTATAATTATAATATACCTATGTATCATAATTTTTTCATTCCATTAAATTATGAAATAGAAATGAATGTAGCGTTCATGCGTACGTACGGCTTATAATCTCCATGAATGGTACATTTCATTTCTTATCTCCCAATGTTATGTACTATTATAAGTACATATATATAATGGATATATATGTCATATATTACATCTAAATTATTGATATCATTCTGTAATTTTAATATATATATCTCTCATTTAGTTTTAATTCCATTAATATGACAATGAAATGAAAGTAGCGTTCATGCGTACGTACGGCCTATCGTCTCCATGAACTGTGCATTTCTTTTCTTATCTCAAAATGTTATGGAATAGTATAAAATGTATATATAATTGATATATATCATATTTAATTCATTAATACTATTCTGGAGATGATGTACCTATAACTACATGGAAAATTATTTTCTAACAAGTTCAATTTTGACTCATGTACCGAACATCGACAAAAATGTCTGATATGAACTCACATTTTTAACCAATTATTATTACATTATAATATGTGATATGAAATGAATAATAATCATTAAAGGATTTACTTAAGCAATTATAAATTGAACAAATTTTATTATTAAGTAATATAAAGAAACGAACATGGCAGGTCGGTCTTGAGGTAAGGGATCCTATCACTCTCTTTCTTTTTAAGTACTCTCTTTTATGTAACTTCTTTTAAGCTCATATTTCTTATGTTAGGGGATGTAATTCAATATTCCACTTACTATAATTTTAATTTTAATATGATGAGATACCCTATTTGACCTCATCAATCCATTTTTGGAAGTTTTAAGTGGCGTTGTTAGGCTACCGAAATTTCGTAAGGGATTTTTTTATCTCACTTTGTGTTCCCATGAGATTCAAGCTACATTTTCCACTATTTCCTTTTATGTCGTGTATGTACTGACCATGATTTTATTCATTGAGTAATATAATTTAGTTTATGGGTATTTAAATCTTCATTTTATGACCCTTCTTTCATGGGGTGTACGTTTTGAATGTTACCCAAATCGGTAAGGGAATCTTTCACCCTCATATTTTTAAAAGACATATTTTTGTTAGGTCTTTTAATTTACATATTATTATGTCGGGATATGTTATTATATATCCTTATTTCTTTAAATGTTATGTCCATGGGATTATATACCCTTTTTATATCTAATCAACTCATTTTCTGAATTTTAAAGTGACGCTGTTAGGCTGTCGAATTTCTGTAAGGGATCTTATTAACCCAATTTCAATTCTTTAGGTTAAACCTCTAATTCATGATTATTTCGTGCTATGAATATGTGTGGATGACCTCTAATTGTTTTAAACTTAATATATTATTATATTTTGTGTATTTAAATTTTTCACACATAATTATGTAATGGATTTATCCTTAATCTCAGGATACCGACTTTGTAAGGGACTTCGTCTCAATATCCATTCATTAAGGCATAATATTTTATAATACAAGACTTTATTTTATATTATATATAAACATCATTTACTTTTCATTTCATTCAAAGGGAATCTTTGTCTACAAAGCGGTTCACTGAACAACAAAAAGGAATGTTTCTTTTAACGTATGCGGTTACAATGACATTTTCCACCGCCGCGAGTAGTATTTTACCTTTTTATTCCTTAATAAGCCATAATGTTTTTAAAAGAAATTAAATACAATATAAAATTTTATGTATTTTGGTATTGAAATTGGTTTTGATAATTGATTTATTATGTCAATATATTTAAGTGATATATTTTTATTGAAATGGGGAAATGTTTTCTTTCCATTATATTTATTTTATGTATTATGATTTCATAATGGTACTTGGACATTTGATGGTTGGTTATGTGATAAACCATATGACGGGTGGTGCCATGAATACCAGGATGGGTGGTTATGTTATAACCTCTAATTCATTGGGTATGGATGTTGGCCGTATGGCTATTCCATGTAGTGATATGTGTGGAATTTGATCATACGGTTATTCCATTTAAGTATGTTATGTCGCAAGATACATTTATATGTTATGTGTTCTTTATATGGGTTTATGGTAATCTTTTGGTTATAAAGGATAAGTAATTATCGTTTATTCATTGATGAGTATTTACTACTTCATAAAGGTGAAAAATATTACTTTGATAAAGTATTCATGGATTACATGTTTTATTCAAAAACTAACAGTTTTACTTCTTTGTGTATCCCTTACTGATCTTTTTATGCACATCCCATGTTTTTTTAAATGTTTTTACAAGAAATATTGTGGAATAGGGTCAAGGATGGGATCAACGAAAATTCATGCAATCTTAAACATGGAACTGGCCATGAATCATTTTTTCAAGAGTTCATGTTTTGTAAAAAAAAGAGGAAACTATATAGAAGTGTCTACTTTGTAATCTTTTGAGATGTAATAGTTATGTCCTAATTCTCTAAAACATTAATCCTGAAAATATACACAATGTGAATTATTCAATTTAATTTAATATTAAGTAATGTTTTGAGGTCGTGTCTTTATAGTTGGTATCAGAGGTTGGTTTAGAAAACTGTATAGGTTAGAGTGTTGGTTAAGCATAAGTGAAAATTTGTGTATAACCACAATGGGTAGTATATTAGATGGAGTCATTGTTTTTTTAAGTAAGAATTAGTTTGAGATAACTTGGATAACTATATCTTAGTGTTTTTATTCCTCATTATTATATGATGATTTTACTGATATGCTCACACTGACCTTTTTGGTTTTAGTAAATGGCTGGAACTAGTAGGCACCAAATTAACAGTGGATGTGAAGGAAACTGTAACAGTTTTCTGAGTGAGCAACTAAATGATATGGGAGCCGCAATGAGAACTCTTTTGTTTATCCTCAACCAACTATCTGGAGTCATTATTGACCACCTAAACCTTGGTGATTTTTATAAGGCATCATATATGCGAGAAACAAATCCCTACAGATGTTCAGGTAATAATCATAAAGGTAAGTGTGTTCAAAAACCTATGTGGCAAACATGTGGAAACAAACACCTAGGAAAATATTTCAAAGGGACAGATAGATGCTATAGATGTGGAAATCAAGGTCATAAAGCAAGAACCTTCCATGGAAAAAGGAAGAATCCAGTTGACTCTTGGAAAGGGAATGAAGTTCTTTCTGAGGGATCAATTGAATTTTTAAATGTGGTGTGCATGGTTATTTTGCAAACAAATGTCCTACAACGATGTTTCAGGAATGGGATCACCAAGATCGTACAAAATTCGTTTACCAATACCTAATGCCATTCCTATTGAGGATGAAGAAAATGACAATGACTAGTCAAAGGTATGGATTATTTCTTAACATATATTTTCCTATTTTGGAATCCTAGGATATGATTCATGATTTTGTTTGTAGGAAATAAGTATTTCAGAATACGTTGGAAAGGAATGGTTAATATATCATGAAAATGTTGAATGAGTAAGAAGTCAACATATAAGGGATTCAATAGTTATGGTGAAATTCTTAAAAGTATTAAGTCTCTTTTGATAATGGGGTTACATTACAAGACTTTTTATATTACGTGTAACCCTGATGTTCGATATATGAAAATTTTATTCAAGGAATAATTATCTGTTATTTTGTGGACATAGTTATAAAGAAAAATTTGGGTTTATATGATCCTTAAATTTGAGGAAATTTCTGGTTAATACATTTTGGGATGCAAAATGAAAGTTATTAGATAACATTTGTGGTAAAATATGTTGTGGTTATTATTGAATATTTTATCTCTTTTTGGGGGAATGTTTTAAGAATTATATAGTTTTGGAAAAAGGACAACACGCAGATTGTGTGACAACCCGTCGCATCGGATGAAACTGTAGGAATCGAACCCACAACCAAAGTGTAACTACTATTTATCTCCTACAACTAGACTACGTGAAGTCCCTGGTTAGTTTGAATAATTCTTTTTAGTCAGAAGATTTTATGAATCAAGAATAAGTTGATTTTGGGTTATCTAGGAAAATATTGATCTATCATGGAGGATATATGATTATTTTAATGACTTTTTAATATGTGACTTTAAGAGAAACTGATGTTATTTAGAGATACATGTTAATTTTTAACTTGGAAGACTTTGTGATTAAATCCTTCATAGATTTGGGTATTGTTTGGAAAATTTTGAAATTAAGAATAGACTTTTTTATCCATTTTGGGGATTATCTGATCTTGTACTAAACTTTTTGGTTTTGGTTTTGTTTATGGTCTAAAAACATGGGAAATATATAGATCACTTTTTTGGATTCGGCAATTCTCTAGAAGTTCATTATAACAATCTTAATGTGAACAAGTCATCGTAGAAACATGTCTTTTGGAAGAAAAAATGAGTTTTTGCAAGGAATATAGTAAGAGATGAAAGTCTAAATGAAAATAAAGTATGTTTCCTTGTGATTTAGTTATGATCATAAATAAATCCGTTAATGAAAAGTAACTTAAAACTAAAATGTTGTCGGTTAACTATTCTAACTGGGGAATCAGACACCATTTAACCCATCACATGTTTGTGATTTTCTGGTGGTTAACTTTCTCCTAAACCTATTTCTATCACTCTCCATCATAACTTAAACCTTTTATTTTTTCATCCATATCCATGTTTTCATGGAATCCTAGTACCTATTGTCTCGGGTGACCTTGGTACATTTCTTTATTTCTTTTAACGTGATAGTTTAATTTACTCCTTTTCCGATGTGGGGATTTCAATGAAGTTTCCAAGCCCAGTTTTAAAATTGCGAGGATGCAATTCCCAAAAGGGGGGAAGGATGTAACCTTCCAGGTAAATAAAGAATATTAATTATTCATATGTATTAATATTTTTCAAATAAAATATTAATATTTATTTTTATGTTCGATGGAGTACCTAATACGCAACAATGAGTTTCTTTGAAATATTATGATGCATACTAATAATATAATAATATTATTGTAAATGGTAGTAAACTCTTGGCCGATATAATGGCAGGAATGAACAGAACTAACTATAAAGTGATTATATATGCTTGTCAAATATTTTTACATTTATTCAATAAATGTTATATGCCTAAAATGTGAATGAATCCAATTTTAAGCATAAATATTCTAATATTCTTTAAAAGGCCGATTAACCACCTTTTGATGGTGAACCCTTTTTAAATCCACATTTTGAAAATTTTATATGTTATATTTAACCAAAAAAATGTCTTTTTTAGAATCGAGACATCAAAATTTACATTGTATAAATTTTTGGTATTTTTCCGATAAAGTTCATTTTTTAATGAATAGTGTAAAATGTTGTATTTTAATTGAAAACCTACTTTTAGTCTTATTTATTTATATGGTCTGATTATATTTTTATTTTGTTTTAAAGTGTAATGAAAATATATTTTTACCATTTAATCTAATCGTGGTCATTTTAATTAATTTCACTTTGAAATTGGACTTAAACAAGTGTCAATCTTTTGATTGATATTGTTTCTTAAAAACACTGTATTTGTTTTGAAAATAGGAATTAATTATTAAATTAATTAATGAAACTTATATGTTTTGAATTTTGTAAAATTGACACCATATTTTTATTTGGAATGTCAAATATAGCTTAGGGTGAATTTCTGGTATTTTTCTGAAAAACATCAATTTTTGATGAATAGTGAAACCACTAAGTGGTAGTTAAAAAAACTTATTTTTCATTTAAATGAAATTTTACCACCTCTGTGATTTTAATTTCAAAAATCCAACATACATGGTTGTCATTAGGATGTAAAATTTGGTTCAATGGGAATAAATTTTTTTGGTGAATAGTAACTTTTATGTTTTATTCATCACGATTAAAGGTAATTAGTGTAATTTAAGGTAAATATAATGTTATAATAAAATGAAATTACCTTTAAACATGTCCTAAAATTGTTGGATAAGTCATGGAAGACCATGAAAATCCATTGGTCTACTTGGGGACCCCATGGAGCCACTTGGGTAAGAAAATGACATTAATAACTTTTTATTTAAAGTAAAAATAAAAGTGTCACAAACAAGTATTGTTTTACTAAAACAATTTTTACATGGGGTTATACAAGTCATATTTTTTACTATAAATAATCCTTTGAAATATAAAAATATTTCCTACATCATGATATTTTTTTATAATTTTTAGACATTAAATAAATAAATTTATTTATTACACCACGATGATGCAATGATTACCTCATTAATGACCAATTTAAATAAAATGAGAAGATAAGGTAAAATATAAGAATTACACTTGTCAAAAACTTATTTGATGGGTGGATTTCGAACCCTTATTACCTTATCCTTGAAATATATATTTTTGGGACCTTTGATATCCGAAAACCATTTTATAATAAAGTAAATTTTCAAGACATTCCAAGAGTACTCCTCCTCCCTCTTATAAAATTCCCCCACCTCTGCCTCCTTACCTGTACCTCTCAAGCCTTTGTCTCATCCAACCATTTCTCCTATAGTCTCTCCACATCCCTCTCTTATTCCTAGAAGCCTCACATTGGGCAGAAGTCTTTCCAAGGAAGCCTTTGAGCTCAAATCAAAAAGAGTTATCTGATTGGAAGGTAATGTCTTCTCTTATGTTCTTTTGTTTTATTTTTCTTTTCCAACCCCCTAAACACTTTTTATTCTTTTATTTTGTAAAAACACAATTATCTCAAATATACTAGGATTCTGTTATGAGAAGGATTCGAGATACACTCATACACACCTCTATCTAATGGTTAAATAACAAACACTTTCTGTGGGTGGCGAATTACTGCCTCATGAAATGATGATTGTTCAATATTCTTTTAACACCTCTCATGGTGGACATTAAGATTTCACTGTATTTATATATGATATATATATTATGTTTATTTATTCCTTATTCTTGTGTGTTTTTCATTTAATGTCATACCTTTATGGTTTCCATAATGGATAAACGCGATAATTTCATATTAGGAAGTACGGACTACCGCCCCCTCAAAGTGATTTGAATCATTAATACCATATGTGGGATCTATAAAGGATGGATTTAATGATGTTATATATTATATTATACTGTAATTATAATATAACTGTGTATAATTATTTTTTTCATTCAATTATAGAATGAAATAGAAATGAATGTAGTGTTCATGCGTACGTATGGCTTACCGTCTCTATGAATTGTACATTTCATTTCTTATCTCCAAATGTTATGTACTATTATAAGTACATATAAATAATGGATATATATGTCATATATTACATCTAAATGATTGATATCATTCTGGAATTATAATATATATCTCTCTCATTTAGTTGTAATTCCATTAATATGAGAAAGAAATGAAAGTAGCGTTCATGCGTACGTACGACCTACCGTCTCCATGAACGGTGCATTTCTTTTTTTATCTCCAAATGTTATGGAATAGTATAAATGAATATATATTGGATATATATGATATTTAAATCATTAATAGTATTCTGGAGATGGTGTACTTATAACAACATGGAAAATTCTTTTCTAACATGTTCAATTTTGACTGATGTACCGAACATCGACAAAAATGTTTGATATGAACTCACATTATTAACCAATTATTATAAAATTATAATATGTGATATGAACTGAATAATAATATTTATAGTAGGTCCTTAAGAAATTATAAATTGACCAATGTTTATTATTCAGGAATATAAAGAAACGAACAATGCACGTCAGACTTGATGTAAGGGATTCTATCACTCTCTTTCTTTTTAAGTACTCTCTTTTATGTCACTTATTTTAAGCTCAAACTTCTTATGTTGGGGATGTTATTTTATATTACTCTTAATATAATTTTTATGTTAATATTGTAACACCCCAAACTTCTACGGCACGTTTCTCTTTGAATAATGCAATAGCGTGTGTTGTACGCAACATCGAGTTCTAACACACCACAACCAATCAAACTAGCCGTTATGAATAGTAATACCCACTTTTTGAAATTTATAAATTTTATTTTTCAAAATGGACATCATTTTTTGATTTTTAATATTGAAATTAGCCTAGGGTGAATTGTTGGTATTTGTCTGAAAAACATCATTTTTTGATGAATAGTGAAACCACTAAGTGGTAGTTAAAAAACTGAATTTTTCATAAAACTTAATTTCACAGCTTCTATGAGTGGAATTTCGTAAATCTGAGAGACACGGTTAATATCAAGTACTAAAATGTGGTTCATTGTGATTAAAATAATTTTTGGTGAATAGTAACTTTTACTTTTATTTATCACGGTTAAAAGTAAATAGGGTAATTAAGGATAAAAAGGATATTAATATTACCCTAACACATGTCCAAATTCTATTGGATAAGCTTAATTCGACCAAATACAACCTTAGGAATAAAATATTATCATTTAGGCCGACTTGGATTAGATTACGACATTTATTATTATTTAATTCAAAGAAGAGTTAAAAGAGTTAAAATAAAAGTTTATTTACTAAATAATTTTTAATATAGTGTTATACATAAAATAAATTCGATTTTTTTATTCCTTATAAATCTAAAAAGATTTCCTAAATAATGAAATTTTATTTATAATTTTTATACATTAAATAATTTAATTTAGTTATGACCCAATGATGATGTAGTAATTACCATAATATTGAAAAATTAAAATAATTGATATTATAAATAACCAAATAAATATAATTTGAGACTTTTTATGAATTAAATTAATTTTCTAGGTTAATATGACATGTTAGAAATGATTTAATTAACTTTATTCTAAGTAATAATTCAGTTATTATTTTCACAAAAATACATTTTCCAAATAGTGTCAAAATTGACATAAAAGAGTTTTTAAAAAAAATATTATATTATTAATTTATATTCAATTCTGAAAAATCTAAGGTTCGACCAAGAGACTTATATCATGATAGGTGTATCATTAATGGACCACTTGGGGGTCTCTTCGAGGTATATAGTAAGTTTATTAACTATATAATATAAAAATACAAAGTGACATGGTAAGTGTCAAACTAATTAACTAAGAGTTAAAACTAGAAGATAAGGTTAATATAATGACCCAAACCTGTCTAAATTCTATTGGATGAGTGGTTTTAGACCCCTCCCCACATTAAACTTTAAATAATACACTTTGGATACATTAGAAACCGAATAATAATTTATTATAAAATAATATTTCTAGATTTTCCAAAGGTACCCCTCACCCCTCTTATAAATGGGCACTCCCCCTTCTCATTAATTCACACCTTCAAAGCAATTTGGCTCAGCCAAACTCTGCCCAAATAATCTCTCAAATTCCATCACTTCATCTAATAGGCCTTCCTTTAGTCATAAAGCCAACCAAAGTATCCCTTTTGATCAAATCAAAAGGAAGAACCCGAAGAAGAGGCAATGATTTCACCACCCTTTTTCATGTTCCTTTCTTCTTCCAGTTCTTCTTTCTTTGTTATTACAATTCTAAAATAATTACTCCAGTATCTCAAATATACTATGATGTTATTATAAATATGGTACAACCATATTCATTATTCTATACATCCTTTGAATAACATGTCACCATACGTGCGTACGTACGGCTTACCCTCTCCACGTCGTGGTGTAATTGTTATTCAATAAATTATTATTTGGATGGGTATAATAATGATGTGTAATTCATGTAAATAATAAATATAACATGATCATGATTCTGTATATATTATATACCATCCAATTATATATTATTTTAATATCAAAAGAATGATATTGTCGCTCGTGCGTACGTACGGACTACCATCTCCATGTACGCGATGAGATTCATTCTCCATCGTATCCATTCAAGTTAAATTGTCATTTGATGATTAATAATAGTATCTAAGGACTTGATATAATTTTGGATATGATTAAAATGAAACCTATCCATGACAAACATGGATTATGTAACAAAATATATAAAAGAAAATGAGTAAGTTAACACCTGAAACAACGATAATACTAAGATATTATTAACAAATCAATGTTAAAAGATCATATATGATATCATATTAATTTAAATGATTCTTGTATAATTTAATAAAAATTATTTCACCATTATACAGTAGGTTAACCTACTCTCAACCAAGGGAAAATACAAGGTAAGGGTTTATTTCACAATCTCTTCATTATCCGAGGTTGTTTATACGTAATAATCTACTGGGACTTCATTATCATCCACATCCATGTTTCTTAAAAATGTATTTGAATTTTTTTTAATATTTACTAGAATATGGATTAAGGTCATTTATGCCCTTTTTTACTTTTATAAGTAGTTTATAAAGGAATCATTCCGTTGTTTTCCAAACAATTTCTTTTTTAACCTTTTCGACAGAATTAAGGTAAGAATGTTTTTTTTAACTTATACAGCGGGTGTGGCTATTTTCTGCTGTTATAAAATCGTCGAATCTTCCATTAAAATATTATAAGAATATTTTCAATGAAAATGTTTTATTTTATAAATATATTACTCTTAAATTATTTCAAAATGGAAAGATATATTTCTCTAAAAAGAGTTTTGATTTCATCTATGTCAACAACCTTTGATGGATTTTACGCTTATTTGAAGTGATTTATTATGATACAAAACATCCATATTGTATTGAATGTTTTGTGATATGTTTGACTATGGATGTGTTATTTTTATACCATTCATGGTTTATGGATGAAGTATTTACATTTTGTATGCTAGTTTTATTACGAATGTTTATGTTATGTTTAACCATTTTCATATGGGAATTCATTGGACTTAATATGTGACGGGTGGAGCCCGCTATAGCTCCTTGATTCATTAGTAGGTCCCATGAGACAAACTAGTGTCTTGGAACAAGGCATTGAAAAAATATTATTTTTATTCTTGGCACGAGACTTGACTATGTGGTTATGATAGTCTGGCATTATGCATTCCATCATTATGAAAGTGGTTATTGATATTGCATGTGAATATTCGATTAGTAGAATATCCATGTGAATAAGTAAATGGAATTATTTCATTTTATTTTTTCCATAATATTGTGAAGTTACAGTTTAAAATGCTTTTTTTAGTTATACATTTCCTTAAATGTTTATTCTTATTTATGAAAGACTCCGTTATATTGTTATCCTTACTGTCCATTTGAGCTCACCCCTTTTCTATGTTTTATTTTTCCAAGGATGTGAATAAGTAATTTATGAATGACCTGCAGGGATAGTATGAGGGGATAAGAGTGTGGACTATGAAGACTATACTGTTGTAGTATTCATTTTATGATGTAATGTAAAATTTATTAATGTATCTAGTTATTCCAAGGATACTAAACTAATCGGTCTTTCGAGACTTGATCTTTCTTGTGATCATGCCAATGTTATGTAATAATGCACCGAATCTAGGTAACTAGGGTCAGGGAATTACAAATATGATGAGATACCCTATTTGATCTCATCAATCTATTTTTAGAAGTTTTAAGTGGCGTCGTTAGGCTGTGGAAATTTCGTAAGGGATTTTTTTTATCTCACTTTGTGTTTCCGTGAGATTCATGCTACATTTGACACTATTTACTTTTGTGTGGTGTATGTACTGCCCATGATTTTATTCTTTGAGTAATATACATTAATCTATGGGTTTTTACATCTTTATTGTATAACCCTTCTTTCATGGGGTGTACGTTTCGAATGTTACCCAAATCTGTAAGGGAATCTTTAACCCTCATATTTTTAAAAGGATTATTTTTGTTAGGTATATTAATTTACATCTTCTTATACTGGAATATGTTATTATATATCCTTATTTCTATAAATGTTATGTCCATGTGATGAGATACCCTTTTTACATCTCATCAACTCATTTTTTGAATATTAATGTGATGTCGTTAGGCTGTCGAATTTCTGTAAGGGAACTTATTATCCCAATTTCAATTCTTTGGGTTAAACCTCTACTTCTTGATTATGTAGTTCTATGAATATGTGTGGATGACCTATGATTGTTTTACACTTAATATCCTCTTATATTTTTTGTATTTATATTTGTCACACATAATTATGTAATGGATTTATCCTTAATCTAAGGATACTGACTTTGTAAGGGACTTCATCTCAATCTCCTTTCATTGAGGAATAATTTGTTATAATACAAGACTTTATTTTATAATCTATATAAACACCATTGTATTTTCATTTCATTTAAAGGGAATCTTTTTCTATGAAGCATTTTATTGAACGACAAAAAGGAATGCTTCTTTTAACGTATGCGGTGACAAGGACATTTTCCGTCGCTGCGAGTAGTATTTTACTTTTGGCTTCCTTAACAAGTCATAATGTTTTTATAAGAAATTAAATATCATATAATCTTTTATATATTTTGGTATTGAAATTGGTTTTTATAATGGATTTGTTATGTCAATATATTTAAGTGATATATTGTGATTGAAATGTCAAAATGTTTTCATTCCATTATATTTGTTTGATGTATTATGATTTTGTAATGGTACTTGGATAGTTGATGGGTGGTTACATGATAAACCATATAACGGGTGGTGTCGTGAATGCCAGGTTCGGTGGTTACTTTATAACCTCCAATGCATTTGGTATGGAAGTTGGTCGTATGGCTATTCCATGTAGTGATATGTGTGGAAGTCGACCGTATGGTTATTCCATTTAAGGATGATTATGTCCCAAGTTACCTTTATATGTTATGTGTTCTTTATATGGGTTTATGGAAATCATTTGGTTACAAAGGATAAGTAATGATCGTTTATTCAGTGAATAGTATTTACTACTTCATAAAGGTTAAAAGTATTATTTTGATAAAGTATTCACGGTTTGCTTGATTTATTGAAAATCTAACATTTTTCCTTCTTTGTGTATCCCTTACTGAGCTTTTTATGCTCATCCCATGTTTTTTAAATGTTTTTCACGGGACATAATGTGGAATAGGGTAAATGATGGGATCAAGGAATAGTCATGTTGTCTTAAACATTGAACTAGACATGACTCTTTTTTTGAATAGTTCATGTTTTGTAAAAAAAGAGGAAACTATGTAGAAGTGTCTACTTTGTAATCTTTTGAGATGTAATAGTTATGTCCTTATTCTCTAAAACTCAAAACCTGAAAATATCCTCAACGTGAATTATTCAATTTATTTCAATATTAAGTAATGTTTTGAGGATAGTTCCATATAGGTTTACTTTATAATATCACTTTTTAGGGATTATTTACACAAGAATTTCCATCATAGGTAATTATGATATAATTTAATAACAAATCATTTAATTTTCTTCTCATCTGTTTATTAATGAGATTTTATCTTGTATTAGTTTAAATTTTCCAATCTTTTGAACATAAAATGATATCGAAAATGTTTTTTCAAAAACTTGGAATCATTTATCTCTTTAGTTAATGAATCAATTTTCTTCAAAAAACATATTTTATTAAGAAAAATCAATTAATTTATTAACAATTTTAAATTTATTTTGGAAATAAATTTATACCCTTTTTTTCATTTACCAATGTTTTCTAAGGAATTTTCTTGTCATTTTTAGAATGATGATTTGTTCAAAAAAAATTACCATAAAAATGAATGGTATTTTATCTTAACACAACATGTATGAATTCACCCACCATGATTTATTTGAATCTACCATTGAGTGTTTAAAATGTTATTTTTTTATGAAAATGTTTTCCAAAGTGATTTTCAAATAAAATATTATTCAAAAAAACAAAATAACAAATATATTTTCCACAATAATATTTTGAAGATATATTTTATAATATTTAGATTCATTATCCATAAAAAACCTTCATTCTAATATACTTGAGATATGTTGTCTTAATACCATATTTACTCTTTATCTTGATTTTCTATGACTAATTTCATCCAAGGATATTATTCATGTTTAATTCATTGATTCCTTTTGTTCTACATGAAATATTCACTTTCCTATGGTCATTTTACAATAAATTTACCCTAATTATCCATATCCATTTTCGTGGATATGTTTATTTCAAAAAGCATATATCATTTTTCTAGTGGTATTCACAGTAATGGGTACTTTTTTTACATTTATTTTTGTTGTGCGATGTTGTTTCTATGACTTCAATATTAAGGATGGTTTCCTAGTCCTCCTTGCTCTGCTACCCGTGATTTGTGTGATTGGAACTACGGTGAGGCTCTACCACTATTCAGTGTCCTCTAGATCCATACCCAAAGTGGATTCTATTGGTCAGTGTGGCTCATATCCCCTCACTGGTGATTCTTCTATGATTCAGAGTTGGATCTTCAAGTCCTAGGTGATGTTAGTCTTGCTTCACGGTCTATGGCTTTCCTTCCTCTAGCATCCATGACAGGTTAGGGTTTGGATGGTGGTGGGGTTCTTATTTCGATTCCAAGGATCGGTGAATGATTAGTGATGAATGGGGTCTTATAGTGGGATGATTTGTGGTTTTCTCTATCCTTGAATAAGTGGTTTCAAAGTAGGTCACATTTGTGATTTTGCTAAATTTTTGTGATAACAGATTGTTGTGATGGTTCTGCATAATTTTGTGAGGATTTTATGAGTTTATGGAATGGTTTTTATATGGATTGTTAGAATTGTGGCCTACAGTCTATGTTTTATGGGTAATTACATCATGTTCAACATAAAGGGTCATCTCGAGAAGTGGTTCAAAGAAGGAGTTTTCACCAGATCATTACTATCTGTAATTAGATGTTTGAGAGGGTATAGGATTTTACTTCAGTACTAGGCCCATGTATCTATGCATAGGACAGCTAGTCGAGCAGTGATGAGATAGTGTAAGCTGTTATTCATGTTTTTATTGCTGGGGAGGGTCCATTATTTATAGGATTTAATTGGATTGGTTTTGGCCTTGGGCCTTTAAAAATTGTGAATTTTTTGATATTTTATATCTTTGATGTCACGACAGGTTCCCCCTCACCCCTTAATAGGTGGTATATATTAATAAAAATATCATTTTCATTCATAATATTATATGTTTCATTTATTGTTATTCCATCATCGGAATACTGATTCAAATGTTTCATAGTGGTGTGAGATACTTTGGAATGTTTAAATATTATTTTTTCAATAATATTTTTATTTTTATTTCAATGGAATTTCTATTCATCAACATCAACAACCCTTATTGTTACTTATCATCCACTATGGAATTATTGGTAAATTTATAAATTCTATTAAATAAATATATCTAGAATTGAATGTTATCTATTTTGATTATTTTATATGAGGATTTCTTTGGACAAGTGCAACACAGGTGGGGCTCGGTTATAGATATCCACTTGATGTATTGATAAACTAATGAGATGAAATAGTTGGTCAAATTAGATGGGGTTTTACTTAATTTTATAAACATTCTAGTAAATGGTTCTTAGATTAATATTATTATGTTCCAATGTAACGTGGTGTATAATAATTAACGGTTTTCATCATTTAGATTGTGTTATTAGTTATCTATGAGATTTTTCATCAATATATCTATGGATTAATTTTATTTTAAGTTCATTAATTATGCCTTATATAGTTATTTGAATTGAAAGTGTTTTAATTTTTCACTTTTAAGTATTTTTTATACACTTTCTAATTTGTTTTTTGATTACATGGTATGTGTGTTCATTTATTTACCATCCTATAATTATTATACTCATTAATTTATTATTTCTTTCATTGTACTTTACCTTTATTGAGAATTTGAGCTCCCCCCTATTATTTTTCATTTACACATGAATCAAATAATTATAATAAGAAATATTTGAAACAATATTATATATTGAAAAAAAATTCTTCAAAAGTAAAAAAATTATGTTGTTATTAATGTATTCATTTTTAATAAAATACTCTTGTATTTATCTTATTTACCAACACTAATAATCTGATTGGACCATTAGGATTTGATTCCTTGTAATCATACCAATATAGTAGAATTAGTCACTAGATATGACATTTCTAGGTTTGGGACTTTAAACATTTACTTTTATATATTTCAATATGATAATAAAATAAAAAAAGTATTCATGTGTATGTATGACATACCATCTTTGTGAACAATATATTTTATTTCTTATAAAAAATTAATAGATTACTATATTTAAATATATACTTAAAATATATGATATTTATACCATGTTTTAAAATACAGATATTATGAAACCATGTTCTATATAATAGGAGAGAAATTAAAAAGTCAACCCAACTATAAAAAACAAATCATTTATTACCTGAAATGTAAATTTAAAAAGTAATTATAAATAAACATGTAATAAATGGGCCTTAAGGAAATAATATATGGTATGGGTTATATATATATATGTATGTATATACGTATTTATTGTTGTTTTATATATTTATAATCAACTTATATTTATTAAACATGAGGTTTGAATGAAGATGACAGAATTCAAGTCCTAAGGAAAGAGTATTTCTAGTCTAACTTTTATTTCTGAGAAAATTATGTCATATTCAACACTCACTTCCTTTTTTGTGATGTATATACTTTTCCATGACCTAATATATCATTAATATTCATCATTTAATGATAATTAATATCTCTATGGAAGTTATTCTTTTACGGGGATTACGATTCAATACTACTCCAATAGTAAGGGATTTAGGTCTCACTTTTACTTTCTATGAAACAAATGCAATATTCACCACATGTTTCTCTTATGTGGTGTATATAATTACCATGAATTTATTTTCTCATTATTATATTGAAATTAATTTTTATTTGAACATCCATTTTAGGATCTATTAGTAATTTGGGTTATAGTTCAAAATTTTCCAAATAAGTATAGGATTTAACTGTGAATTTTCCTTCATTGAGATATATGTTATACTATGTACCAATATTCATTAACGAGGTTTATATACAAACCTGTTGTCATGTGATGTCAAAATTTTTTTTTCACAATCATGATATTTTATATATATTTTTATTTTATTCATTCAAGGGTCTTATTATTGAATGTTACCAATGAAGTAAAGATTTTATGTTACAATCTCAAAATTTATCAAGATTGTTTATTATTATGTCTCCAATGTTGAAATATCATGAAATACCTCTAAATCATTCTCATGAATTTAATTATCTGATGATTATTAATGATATATTCATGTAAAGGCTCAATTTTTCTACTCTTTGGTTTATAAAATTATTACCAAATAGTTTTAAGAAAATATTACTTTCATTCTCTATTTGGTCGGCAATATATTTTCTTTCAAAACCCTAATTTATAAAAAACAATAAAATTGTTTTTATGTGATATTTTATGATTATTTTAATGTGAAATTAATTTTCAAATTGTTTAATTATTTTCAATTATTTTCAAATAATTGATTATATTTTTTCAAGGTTATTTTCAATGGAAATTTTATTCAAAACGTTTTATGTTTTAGAGAAGAGTTTTTCAATGAGGAAAGCATATTTTCATAAATAATTTTTTAAATGATGCCTTTAAAATTATTTACAAATAAGATAAAACTCATTTGTGTTAGCATTTTTCTTATAGGGAATAAAATCCAATTACACCAACCATATTTTTTCAAGGAATAATTTATGTTTTTGTAGAATTATATTTATGGAACCTATTTATTTTCCCCAGTTCAATGATGTTTCCATGAGATTATTATGAATATTTTTTCATTACATGGGTTAATCAAGTTAACAAAGATATTTTCATGGAACCTGTCATGAACCAAATCTGGTTGTCACAAAAACCGGCACCAAACCCAGCCCGTTACATGAACCGAAGGGCATTCCCTATCACCACGGGCTGGTACAAGTTCCAAAGTGTCATTAATTTAGGTTTGGGAACGATTTACCCGTGTATGAAAGCATAAAACATTAAAAACAATCCATAATATAAATCTGAAATTTTTGAGCCAAACAAGACTTAATTAAAAACCAGAACTGAGTAAATATGTTTAAAGATAATACAAGTGGTCAAAATAAATATAATTATAGCATCAAGACAGCCCCAAGGACTCCACACGACTAGGTGGCATCGCCCCTAAGATATCTACACAACTCTTCACCAAGGATGGGAACTAACACACTGAACCGCCATCACCCTTAACCATTACTTTACCTATATCAAACATAACCAATTTTACTTAATCCCAAGGGGTGTAAGTAGGGTGTGAGCCTATTCCCATTAGGATACCACACAATGATTCCAAGGAGTAAGAAATACAATGTGAAAAAGCAAGCAGTTTTCAAACGCATGGAAAATTAGTGTTAAAATTTCATGAAATGAAACCTCCAATTGAAAATAGTTTTCAATCAAAAAATTTCAGAAAATTAACACATTAAAATGGAAATGTTAGATACTGTAATTTACTTCCAAAAACATCCTATGACATGGGTAAATACTACAAATCCATTGAGCAACAACATTGGGAACACCCCTAGGCACTAGGTTGTCTTGGGCCCTATGTACCTCGTACCTCGGTGTAAAGTAACAATAGAAAAATCTGTTCTCGTGCACGATCCACTAGTAGGTAAAATACCCATAACCTCGTGGTACCCAATAATCATCCACATAGTTTAGTTAGAGTTGTCTTTATCCAAATTTTAAGTGAAACAGGGACAAAACCCATCCGGTCCACTAGCCGTACTAGTACAAATCTGCCCCACCTAGGTACTCGGGCTTCCCCTTTTGTGATCAATCCATTTCAGCATGAAACATAAATAACTTTTCATATAAAACAACATTACTGGTAAAAAAAACCAATACAGTATCTATCACATTTTATACCACTTAAAACACGCAACAAAACACTTAGATTTTTCGTAAAACAATTCCAGAAAATCCTGTAGTGTTTCGGACACAAAACTCAATATAAACCTCCCTTGCAGACTATGTGAACATTTTTAAGTTTCCAGAACAGAAAGGGCAGCCTATTACATTTAAGTGAAAACACAAAATCATTTTTAGGGCATCCCCATATGGTTCAAGTAACGACATCATTGCAAAATCTCCATTTTTACACAACATAACTCTTAGAATTTCATGTGGTTCACAAACACCATTAAAACTAGATTTTTCAGCAACAAACACAAGGTATAATCATTAAAAACATTATTTTTATCCCTATTATAGTTTAATAAAATCAACTAATTACTTATAGGGTATCGACAATTAAACTAATAAAACATTTCTATGAAGAAACCCCCAATTTCACATGAAATTTACATTTAGGATCCATTTTAAATACAAACACCACTAAAACTACTTTTTTCAGCAACAATAATATTAAATAAGAATGAAAATACCATAAAAACAATAGCCAATTTACAAAGATTTCATACACAATGGAATCACCTACCAAAAACAAGGAAACCCTTGAATCCTTTGTGCGAGAACTCAAACGCACCACCGCCGCACCTCAAGGAAGGTAAACTAGAATTTCAGACCATGAAACACAAGATAAAACCCTTATTTTTAGACCTGACATTATGGACATTAGGAACCTCAATTATAAGGGAAGAATCCCTAAGTAAATTGGATGTAACCCTAAACAAATTGAAATAAGAAAGAGGGAGAACAACTTACTTAAAATATCTTGTAGAAATCGCCCCCAAAAATACCAGTATATGATTTTAAAAATACTCAAACCTTCAAGGGAGGTTCGAACATGGATAAGGAGATAATTTAAGAATTTTAATGGGGGGAAAGAGTAAAAATTGAGAGAGATATGAAGCAATGAACTTACCTCTTCAAATCTGGACGATTTGAGGAAGCCTATGAAGTTCGGCACCAAATAGCGATTAACCAGAGATCCAAAGAGGGGGGGGAGAGAATGTTGGCGCGGTTGGGATACATGGACTTGGGATCCACTTAGAATCACCGAAAAATCTCAAACAATGAATAAGTTATATCATAATAAAAATTTATTTTTAAAACAGGAATTTGGCATTCGGGCAGGCCCAACCCCTTAGATAAAAACCCAAATAAACCCTATTTATGGTTTTCTAAAAGCTCCAAATTACCTTGGTGGTGTTAATAGGTTAGGGGAGGTCATGTATGAATTTGAATGGATGAAAAATGTTGAAAAATTAAAATGTTATAAAAGATACAAACTTTATTTTTTAATCTGAAATTGGGCTCACGGTTTGGCCCAATTCATGAATACTCATCTATTCCTCCCTAAAACCTAGGGAAACCCCCAAAACAAATAAAGGATGTATATTAAATGAAAGAAATACCTTTAAAATATGTCTTGTATGTGAAAATTCTCCCCACCATAAAGCATTCCACCCCCAGAATTCCACAATAAGACCAGATGGAAAAGCAAAGCCCAAACGATAGACCAAGACAAACTTCTTTACCGCGTTTTCACCCGCTTCAAAAAGGACGAACATCTCTAGTTGATCATACAAAGGAATATAATAATCTCACCAACCAAAAATAACACCACTTACTTAAAATTATGAAACAAATTCAAAACACATCCCAAAATAAAACACCTCAAACACTACAAGACGACGCTCATGCAATCCACTTGAAACGAACAACGAACTCAAATAATGTTACAACAACATTACGTAAACAAAACCATTGGGTGTTCTCCAACACCAAATTTACCCAAGTATCAAATTTTTGGATTGATAGACTTGCACGATACTACCTCTTACCTAGAATACACCATGGAGAAAGCTGAGTCACTGGTACGGGGTGACCCAATCCGGACATCCCACCACCAGGGACAACTCAATTTCTAAGACAGAATAGGGAAAACAATTGGGAAAGGAACGAACGGTCTCCCCATCATAAGTGGTAAACTAAAATTATTCCTTTTCAAAATGAAAACACGTGATACCCATGACAGGTATCCCCACCATAATTACAAACACAACTTTCATTAAGAAAAAATCAAGACACTAACAGGGGGCCTCGAACAGACTTCCCGGCATTAGGGGTAGATTAATATCAGAATTGTTCCAATGAAACATACATGAGTCCCATTGTGGGTATACCACAAAAAAAAAACAAACCATATTAAATAAATAGTATGGGATAAGAACAACAACGAATACAACAGAATTTTAAGGAGCTAGCATGGTTTCACGGTTGGTTAACACGGTTTGGGGAACCGTGAGTTAACTGTGCGGATCATTCTGTCCAAAGAGGAAACTTCACACAGTTTCCTTGGCCAAGGACCATGGACGTGAAGAGACCATGCGGTAGCTACTCTCTCTTATCACATGGTCCCCTGGGTTGGCACATGGTTACTGCGAACCATGCACAAACTATGCACTTCAATCTGCCTAACCCAAATTTTAAACTCTTCTCCAAAAACAAAAGGGACCCCAAAGGGGGAAAAATCAACTCATGGAATGACGTGTGAACAAGGTACTCACACCTCTCTCCACTAAATTTGAGAAATTGGAACAAGAAGATGACACCAGAGGTTTAAACTATTCCTATCGTTCATATTGAGGATATGACCTTGACCAAAAGATTGAATGACTCTAGGATTTCCCCTAACTACGTGCCAGCTTCTCTCCGGGGCCTATGCCTGGAGCTCAATGGATTGAAGCATCTTCGGCCTCGCAGTTAGGATTTAGAAACCCCTAAACTGAACATCTTCTTCTAGTTCCAAAAACAATTATACTGTAATCTCATATGTCCCCATTTAGACATGACACACTTCAAACCCACTTTTCCCCAACCAATCATTTTACCAAAACAAGAACTTAGGGGATGCACACACATAGCCCCTTTTTTTCTTCAGATGATAAACAGTGGAATGAAAGATCATATAGAAACACATTCCTCTAGAACATCGGATTTAGAATTTCTTATAGGGGGACACACATCCCAAAAAAATAGTCACTCTCATAAGATTGCATAATCTTCACCCTTATAGTCAAATAAACACATGACATCACAAGGCATCACCGAACATGATTCCATTGTGTAACATGAATCATACATTAACACTTTATGGGGCTGTACCATAGCATATAGGAAAACCGAAGGACCCAACCAATCTGGTTATTTGGTCTCAACAGACCACAAACCTGAACCAAACACATGATGGAAGCCACCACAATGGCCTCCAAAACTTTTCCTCAAAAGAAACAACTGACCAACACTTCAGTCCAACATATCAATAAAACAAAAACCCAAAATATCATTCAAACAAGAGGGGTTATTGAACTTGAAACATCCCACAATAATAATCCCGAAAACACATAATCCATACATCCCAACCATAAATTATCAAAACAGAACACTTTCCTTCAAAAAAATTATTTTAAAAAAACAGTGTTGGTCAGTTGCGCATTTACTGATGGTATCTCACAAGCCTCACACATTCTTGTTTACATGCCACACTGGGAACCCACCTCATATCCATCCATATTTTCAAATAAACCTATGCATGTGGTCACCCTTGAGAATACCAAATACCAAAAATCAAACCTTTCCTATTTTTAAAATAAAACTTTTAACCACAATTTTCCCTTCTCAAAAGCACTAACCATAACATCAAAACCAAATTTTTCATCTCACAAAAGAATTTATAAAAGAATGCATAATTCAATAAAAGAACAAATTCATGCCTTTCAAAGTTGTTTTAAAACATTTCAACCCATTTCGAAACACTTCTAATTTCATGAAAAACACCATTTCATAAATCTCCATTTAATTAAGAACTCAACTCTTCTCATTTAAAGACAAGGTTATAAAAGTTCATAATTTTTTTTTTAAAATTTTAAGTAGTCACCAAACCCAAAATCCATCTTCCACCCCCACACAATAATTCTAGAACACTTAATACAATTCAAATAATTTTTCCACAGTTTTAAAAAAAATCCGCTAGAAACATATTTTCAAAACCCCAATTAACATAGTTCATAATTTCAATAGAGGTGTAAACATATAATTTACCCTTTTGAAATAATTCTGAAATTTCATTTATAGGCAATAAAAATAATAATACCGTTTTCACTTTACTAGAAAATAACTTCACAAATATTCAAAATCCTTGAAGTGAAGTCATTTTTTTTTTCTTAAAAAAAATAGTTTTAGTGGTGTTTGTATTTAAAATGAATCCTAAATGTCAATTTCATGTGAAATTTGGGGTTTCTTCATAGAAATGTTTTGGGGATACCCTATAAGTAATTGGTTGATTTTATTGAACTATAATAGGGATAAAAATTACTGTTTTTAATGATTATTCCTTGTGTTTGTTGCTGCATAATCTGATTTTAATGGTGTTTGTGAACCACATGAAATTCTAAGAGTTGTGTTGTGTAAAAATGGAGATTTTTCAATGATGTCATTTCTTGAACCAGCTACCCTAAAAATGATTTTTTGTTTTCATTGAAATGTAATAGGCCGCCCTTTCTGTTTTGGAATCTTGAAAATGTTCACATAGTATGAATGTGATGTTTATAAGGAGTTTTGTGTCCGAAACACAATGGGATTTTGAGGAATTGTTTTATAAAAAATCTAAGTGTTTTGTTGTGTGTTTTAAGTGGTATAAATTGTGATAGATACTGGGTTGGATTTGATTGACCAGTAATGGTGTTTTATATGAAGATTTATTTATGTTGCATGCTGAAATTTATTGAGCACAAAAGGGGAAGCCCAGGTACCTAGTCGGTGCGGATTTGTGCTAGTACGGCTAGTGGACCGGATGGGTTTTGTCACTGTTTCACTTAGCATTTGGATAACGACAAATATAACTAAACTATGTGGATGATTATTGGGTACCACTAGGTTATGGTTATTTTCCCTACTAGTGTATCGTGCACGAGAACGGATTTTTCTATGGTTACTTTACACCGAGGTATGAGGTACATAGGGCCCAAGACAACATAGTGCCTAGGGGTGTTTCCAATGTTGTTGATCATTGTATTTGTAGTATTTTCCCATGTATTAGGGTGTGTTTGGAATTAAATTATAGTGTCTAACATTTCTATTTTAATGTGTTAATTTTCAGAAAATTTTGGATTGAAAACTATTTTCAATTTGAGGTTTCATTTCTAGAAATTTTAACACTAATTTTCCATGCGTTTGAAAACTGCTTGCTTTTTCACATTGTAATTCTTAATCCTTGGAATCATTGGGTGGTATCCTACTAGGAATAGGCTCACACCCTACTTACACCCCTTGGGTTTAAGTAGACTTGGTTATGTTTGATTCAGGTAATGGAAAGGCTAAGGGTGATGGCGGTTCAGGGTGTTAGTTCCCATCCTTGGTGCGGAGTTGTGGAGATAGCTTGGGGGCGATGACCCCTAGTCGTGTGGAGTCCTTGGGGCTTTATTGATGCTATAATTATATTTATTTTGACCACTTGTATTATCTTTAAACCAATGTACTCAGTTCTGGTTTTTAATTAAGTCTTGTTTGGCTCAAAAATTTCAGATTTATATTATGGATTGCTTTTAATGTTTTATGCTTTCATACTCGGGTAAATCGTTCCCAAACCTAAATTAATGATACCCGGGCACTTGTGCCAACCCATGGGGATAGGGAACGCCCTTCGGGTAATTTCACGGGCTAGGTTTGGTGTCGGTTTTGGCGACGACCAGATTTGGTTCGTGACAGAACCGATTTCTTCCCCATGGTTCAATCATGTTTAAAGTAGATTAATTGAAACCCCATTTCTTTTACTTGTGGTAATCATGTTATAAAGGTAATAATGACTGTTTTTACTTGTTTTAGGATAAAATTTAAAATCTAATTTAATTCATACAAGTTGTGGTTATTAGAAATAACTTATAATATTTGAAAACCAAGATATATCTAGGTAGTCTTATTACATCTAATATCAAGGGGTGGCCCATATAGCAGTGGGTAAGCCTATTACAACTTATACGATGGGGAGCCATAGATAGCATCGGGTATGCTCATTATAGCTTAGATGATGGGTGCGTAAATATAATGATCCAAAGAATTAGTTAATTATAAATTATGTATTATCTCAATGTGTAAAATGGTTTTTATCCCAAGACCAAACATTAATGTCCATGGTTTTATATCCCAACCCCAAAGATGGGGGATACACAGGTTTTTATACAAATTCCAATGATGAGGGTATCTTAGTGGTTAGACAAACCCCAAAGATGAGGGTACACGAGTGATTATCCCAAACATAAAGATTATAGTACATTGATGGTTAGCCCAATCCCAAATATTAGGTTACATGGGTTTTCATCCCAATCCTGAAAATAAGGGTACATGGGGTCTCGGCCCAATCCCAATGTAGGTAAAAGGGCTTTTACACAAGACTAACATGTTATGAATATCTTGTTGGTTATCCTTGACATGTGATTTTATATGCTTATGTGTATGCCACAAATTCTATTCCTCGGTCTGATTTTATGCTCACATGGCTTATGTCCCTTGATTTCCTTATGATTCATGTCTGATAAAATATTAATCTTTATGCCATGATTCAATATTGTGATATTTGATATGCAAGGTATTCTATTTGAATATTATTATCATGTTATCATTCCCTAATTCACATTTTATACTTACATATCTTCCTTATTTACCATTAATAAGCATATCAGCTCACCATTTCTTATGTTCCCTTTGTCCATGTTATGAATAGAGGTTTAAATTATTTTATGTTTATGAAGAGTGATAAAGGGGGAGATCATTTTGGGATATATTTAAGATCTTTCACTAAGTTAGATTATTTCATTCTAAGATCCCAATGATACTAAACTATTATGGTATTTATCATTTAAATTATATATGGTTTGAATATTCCCAGGAAAAGATGTAATATATATGTATGAAAATTATGGATTTCTCTATATTTAATTTCTAAAAGTGATGGAAATTGATTTAATAAAAATTATGTATGAATCAATAAAATCAATTTTAGGATAATTTTTTTAATAATTCCAATTAATATAATCTAATTCAATACTATGTAATAATCATTTAATGGTTGTTATATTATTTTTTACATATATTTATGAATATTTCATTAATTTGAATACCATAGATATGATAAATTTAACTTCTAAATAAAACACAAATAATAACAATAATTTTTTAAAAAAATAATATCCATGTTAATTAAACTATTATTCATTATGGTTACTCAATTATATCATATATGTTATTAATTTATTTTACAAATTATTCATTTAATTTTAACAATACATTTTTTTATATCAGTATTTAACTATAATAAATTAACGAAAATTCATAAAAAAACTTCGATAAAATAAAATGCATTATCATCAATGAATTAATTTCCTTTTTAAAAATCGTTTTTTCAAATATATAATCTATAATGAAAATTTATATGTTTCATATTTAAAAAATCTTTATTTTGGATACCTATCTATCTAGAACTCTAAACTAGTGTAATATTTTTAGATATTATACACAATTTCTATATGTTCCTTATAATAACTATATAATAGAAATATTTCCCCCTTAGTTCATATAAATTAATTCCATTATATTTTCAAAGAGCACACTTGTCATTCCATTAATTTTACTTTTTACAATATTCTTTATCTTTTCATGGTGATTTATTTATTAGTATGTTTAGTTATAATAATTCTTATTCTCAAGGGTGAATATTATACATGGAATTTTCTAGTTATAAAGATATTATTTTTCTCTATTTATTACCCCATTTTAATATATTTACTTTCACGAGACATAATAATCCATGATATACAATAATCTATGATATGTAACACATAACGTCTTGTACTTTTTTAAAATTTTCCAGTATGAATGATTAATGTGTTATTAGTTTGATCTATATATTATATGAAATTTTTTATAATAAATATTAATTATTTTAAAATAATAGAAAAACATATTTTATAGTTTAGTATATTTTGAAAAAATTGAAATGTGTCCTAAAATATAGCATGTTGCATCCCCCCACCTAAGTAAATTTAATCCTAACTATTTTAATTAACTCCAATTGATGAGTATAGTTTTTTTTATCCCTAAGATAGACATGACACATGATATAATTTTTAGTGAGATAATTATCTAACAACATAAATTAAGACTAGAAATATCATTTTTCCCTTATATAAATATATCACCATAATTGAGTTTTTACAAAATCATTTTTTCTAAAATACCCATTATGGTTGGGTATTAAGACCCATATAATGGAAATAATCTCTAATAGGGAATTAATGGTCATCCTTGCACTGATAAATGACCATATTTAGATTCAGGATATAAAATAGGACTTCTCAATCCCAACAATTAAAATAGTATCAATGTAGAGAGGGATACATCTTTCCCAAGATCATATCAAATTCCAAAAACGGTACAATAATAAGATTTAAAGGAATCACATTACCATAAACGTTAATCAGATTGGATTTGTAGGACTATGTTATAATCATTGCACAATTAAAATGATTTACTTATTATTCAATATATAATCATTGGATTAGAAATTTTTTTATCTTAGAAATGATTCTAGATATAAAGGTGTGGCCACAACCAGAATCAAAATTGAGAATTTTTAGTTATTCTTTAGATGATTTGTTTACCTTTCTCCACTTTGTTTTCATGAACTACTTCAATATTTTCATTTCATATAATTTTCCCTATTCTATCAGTATTGGAGGCTGATTACATATATGTTTCTTATTTGCCTTTAGATTATTGTATCAATTTTCATAATTCATAAATTTATTCAAATTGTAGCATTAAAGTGTGGGTGTACATTTAGTTGTGGCCTTTATTTCTTCCATTTTATTAACCTTCCATTTTTTTCATTTTATGAAAATCACCATCTTGATAGACAACCCATCCACACCTAAAACATTTTCATGTCCCTTGATGATAGTATGCAGTCACTTCTTGATATATTTTTAACACATATTATGTTAAATATTATTTCATATATGGGATTTATCAATTTAACATCCTCAACCCACCATTTTTTCTTATTTTGTGTGTTTGGGAGTTAAAAACGTTTTTAGATGTTAATAATAACTTGAGATGTCTAGGTAAGAAAAATCATATTATATTCAATATTGAAACCCATCTCATTTGGTAGTTTATTGGTACAATTTTATTTTTTCCCATTACATTCTTTGTTAACTAGATTCCTTTTACTTCTAGAATGTAACTAAAACTAAAAATGTTAGTGTGGGCATAAAATAACAACAATAATTGTACTTAATTATATGTTGTGGAAAATTAATCCAATTATTTATGAAATTGTGTCACTTTTATTTCATCCTTTGGCATTTTATGTTAATCCTACATCACTTTTTGTTCAACAAATGTTTCATCAGGTTGTATCCTCTAATTATTTATAACCTAAAACACAAGAGTAATTAAAACATTATTTGAAACAAAATGGGGTGATTCTAGAAAAACATACACAAATATTACATAATTTTATATTAATATTAATTACACATCACAAAAAAATCACACTACAAAACCGACAGGTTTTGTGTCTTTCTGGACAACATATATAATCACTATATTTCACAACATCTTCAATATATCCCAAAAACATTATTCTCACATGATACCATTTTTAATATATTGTACATAATTTTCATCTTCATAACATAAGGAAGTGAAATATATGAAATGGGTGAGCATAGATGCCTTGTATGCATCAACATAATTAATAACATTAAATGATAATAAGTGAGCATAAGATGGAACACGTGTGTATGAGAACATAATCAATATGGATAAAAAATCATTTATAGTTTTTACCCAATAAATTAGGGATCATAAATCAAATTTGATCGAATAAATATTTTGACATAACATAATACAAGGGAAATAAGAATGGGGAGACATTAGTTAATAGTCATGAGAAATGAAAATATAAGGACCCAACCTTAAGAATTACATATTCATGTTATTTTAAAAACTTAAATCATGTTATTTTTTAAAAGAACTTTACTTTTATAGTTTTAGAGAATTATGAAAATATGTTACATATTAAACCCATACATTAAAAGAGGATACATATACTCAGTACCAATTTGTTCTACCAAATAAATCCCTTTTAAAATAAATAATGATTTCTTATGCTAACTAAACTTAAAAATATTCCCTTGATCTCATCCTTTTCCCAAATATTAATTAAACCCTATTAAAAACATTATAAAACATGGGGTGAGAACAAAATCCCTGTAAGGGACATTAAAGAATGAAAATTTTAGTCTTGTGGAAACATCGAAGCCTATATAAAACCTTTTCTAAAAAATTCATTAGCATGAATAGAAAAATACCATAGGTGAATTGAGACATCATTACCATATCTCTAATATATTCATCCATTAAAATGAAAAAACCATGTGGTCTACTACCATCTTCAGAGTACCCAATGAGTTGGAGAGATATAATGGGGCTCACCCTTTATATAAGCTATATTAGGCTCACCCGTTTTTCATGAGCTATACTAGCCCCATCACTTTGTATAAGTTATATGGGGATCACCCCTAATCTATAGCGTGGATAAAACATTCATTTATAGTTTCATTATACTAAATGATGAATAAAACCATTGAAAAACATTTTAATCCCTTGAAAAAAATCATATATCAAAATTCTATTTTCTTTTACAAACCCATTTTTAACAACAAAATTACCGTTTCTTTGAAAAAACATTTTCAATAGAAAAAGAACAAATAAATAAAAAGAATTATTTTAATATAATAAAACAAATAATATTGAAAAGGAAACTATAAATTATATAGTATTTACCAAGGAAGAAAATTCATTGAGGTCATTTACATAAAAAATAGAACGTTCATTTTGTTGATTGTCAAAACATTCTGTATAAAACATGTAAAAAGAATATTATGAAATTTTTTTAATGAAATTAAAAAAAGTCATAAAATGTACATTGTAATAATTTTCAATCAATATAAATAAATATAAAAAATAATATCAGTAATACTGACATAGAGAAAATGATAATTGTTTCATTAAACATTCAAGGTGTATAATACCACTTTAAACATTTAAATATTAATACTAATAAAAGAATAAAATTTTAAAAATCATTAAATAATAGGATAATTGTGAGGACCCGACCTTATACATTAAAAAATCTGGAATTTAATGAATAATTCACATTGAGGATCTTTTTTGGTATAGAGTATTATAGAATTAGGCAATAACAATTACATAACAACTTCAATATTACATATAGACACTACTACTCAGTATCCATTTTTTCATAAAATAAAAACTCTTAAAAGGAAACATGTATATTTCCATGTTTTAGATATCATGACTTTTCAATGATTCCATCCTTGACCTCATTCATCTTTAAGTTTGTGGTAAACATTTCAAAAACATAGGATGACAAAAAATGCTCAGTAAGGGTTATAAAATAAGGAAGGAAAGCATTATACCATCAATAAATACAAATCAATGAAACTATACTTTTCAATCATAACAAACCTTACGAAATCAAAATATTTAAGAATAACACACAAAAATCTTAAATCATCAAGGTAACTTATGGAATTCATAACATACTAAAATTTTAGCTATCACAACAACATAGGGAGACACATTTGGAATACCAATCACAATATATTCACTAATTCTCTTAGGAGAAAAATTAATGTTTACCTCTATCACGTTACCAAATGCATTGGAGAGCTATCTCGGGCTCACCCACACTAGGTTTATCATGGAACCACCAGTATACGTAAAACATTACCTATAATCATAACATATTCATAACACATAAAATTATAATAAAGGAAAGCTAACATTTCCTCATTCCAATGACAATATATCATTTCAAGATATTGATATAATCAATTATTTATCAAACCATTTTCAAAAATCATTTAAAACATTTAATAAAGTTATTTTTGAATCAAGGTGTCCCATACCACATTGAAACTTTTAAATAAATTATCATTTGAAAACATTAATGTATATATAAATAAATCCTTAATAACATTTTAAAAACATGGACATTAATGATAAAGATTTAGAAAAATAAATCTCGAAAACATTTAAATTGTTATTTTTTTTAAATCGTTTTTAACAAAATGAGAGACTCTTGAATTCAAATAATTAAGGAATAACATTGAATCAGAACATCATAATATCATGAAAATAAAGTTATTCATGTTATAATCTTACAAAGGATAGTATATACATCATATAAGAGTGAATTGGTTCATAACAACAATGTAGTCTCAATGGAATGTAAATTGAGACGAAAACCCTTATAAAAATTGTATCATTCGATTAAGGATAAATCAATTACAAAATAATGTCTGAAAAATATAAATACACTCAATATGATAGGATATTCAATGTAAATAAATCATAGAACATTCACAAATATTTTTGTAAAAACAACACCAACGACATGGATATTTAACTCAATGAATGAAAATTGAGCTAAAATTACTCTTATCAAGTTCATATCGATGACTTGAGAATTTATCAATGGATGGATTATGTGTATCAAATGTATATCCACATAAAGGGGAGTGGAATGTACTAAAAAAGTAATAAATAGTGATTTTACACATAATCTTGGAGTAAAATAATCAATGAAGTATGTGTAAATCCCAATGAGTGGAAACTAAAATTTATAATTCCCTAACCGATTTGGTAACATACGAAACATACAACCCATGAAATATGGATCATAAAATTAAGATGTAAATAAAAATAAATTATATTATATTACACCAAGAATACTATCATGGTCAGTATACACAGCAGAGAAATGTAAATAGTAGCTAATAAATCATGAATCTCACGTGAATAAAAAGTGAGATTAAAAACCCTTACCACATTGTAATCAATCGTGTTGTATGAACAAAAGTTTATAACAAAGAAATGAATTAAATAATACCTTGAATATAAATAGAATAATTATAATATATATATAAAATGGTATTACACAATACACTACATGCAATAAATAAATGTGGAACAACTGAAATCTCCTGCAATTAAAAGTGAGATAAGAAACTCATTACCACGTTGTAATCAATCAAGTCGTATCACCAAAATTTAAAAACCAACAAATGAATCATAGAATCCCATGACTATAAATATAATCATGATGATATATATCAAATTGAAGTACACAAACATCACATGCAATAAATAAGTGGTGAACAATGGAAATCTCATGGAATAAAAGTGAGATAACAGAACCCCTTACCTCATGTCTGACTTGACTTGTTTGTTCCCTGTTATTATTGAATAATAAACTAGAGTTAATTTATACTTGATTAATAACCCTTATTAAAGTTTATTATTCCTTTTATATCACTTAATACCATGTTATAAACATTATGTAATCTTTTAAGTTAATAATGGTCGTTTTGTCGATATTTGGTACTTGAGTAAAAAATGAACACTTTATAATTATAAGTTATCCATGTGGTCAAGAGTAAATTTTCTCCAGAATTATATTCATGATTTAGATATCATTAATTTCCTATATATCTAGTATATATGTGTATTTATAATATTGCATAACATTTGGAGATAAGAAATGAAACGCATTGTTCATGAAAGCAGTTAGTTGTACGTTTGCATGAACTCTACTATCATTTCGATTTCGTATTTTAATTGAATGAAAACTTAATAATAAGTTGTTATATTATAATTTTAGCATAATATATTATATAATTTCAACAACTCCATACTTTATATGTATCACATATGGTATGAACGATTCATATCACTTTGAGGGGGCAGTAGTCCGCACTTCCTCAAATAAACTTATCGCATCTAATCATAAAGAAAACCATAAGGGTATGATATAAATTAAAAATACCGAGGCATAATGGAAACATAAAAATAATATATATCATATATAAATATAGTTCTATCATAATGGCCACCATAAGAGGCAGTAGGAGATAATTGAACAATCATCGTTTCGTGAGGTGTTAGTTTGTCGTCCACAAAAACAGTATGTTCTTAACCCATTAAATAGAGGTGTTTGTAAGTTTAGATAGAATAATTCTCATAACAGCAACATATTATATTTATGATACTGGTTTTGTTATAAAATATAGGAATAAAAATAGTTTATAAGGGTGGATATGTAAAATAAAACAAAAGGACTTTAGATAAGACGTTACCTTGAAATTGGGTATCTCCCTTTGGTTTGAACTAAAACGTTTACTTGAAGTGCCTTCTACCTATGGTAAGGATTATAATAGTAAAATAGGGACCTTGAGAGATTATTTGGGATGGGTTTGGATGATCCAAGGGGCTTGAGAGGTGTGAGGAATGGATTAGACATGGAGTCCTTTTATAAGGGGGGGGAGGGGCTCTTTAGGAATGTGTGAAAATATTATTTTATTATATAATGATATTCGGTTTCTAAAGATCAAAAACTCATTAAAGTCAAATATAATATGACTCAATGTCGAAATAAAATCATCCAATAAGAATTGGATAGGTTTTTTTTATTTTTTTAATCTTTATAATCATATTTATTTAAATCATTTATTAATTAGGTAAACACTAAATCATTATTGTGTCATAAATAATTTTTTTTATTTAATGTCTAATAATAATAATAATAATACCAAGATATAGGAACTATTTTTAGGTTTCCTAATAATATTTATAATCTAAGAGATATCTTATATAATCCCATGTTAAAAATTAATTTACTAAAAGATATTTGTTTATGTCATTTTTGTCATCACTATAAATTAATTAATATAAAGATTCATTATCACATTTAAGTGGCACCATGGGGTCCCAAAATAGACCCAAATATACCCATGGTTAGATATATATCATCCAATAGGATTATAACACATGTTAGGGTAATTTTATATTATTATAATAATATTTTTTACCCATATTTTCTAGATTTACCCTTTAACTGTGGTACATAAAATATTTACTATGGTAAATATTCAAAATGTTTAGAAATTAATGTTACCTATTCACAAAATTTCGACAGACTAATTCCCAATATTGAATCCAATTTTCCAAATTCAAAACACAGAAGTGGTATAAATTAATTTCAAATTAATTCCTCCTGTCAAAACAAAAAGTGTGTTTTTTAGATATAATAACTATCAAAATATTGACACTTGTTTATGTCCAAATTAACTGTGAAATTACTTATAATTTACAAAATTGGATTAAATTATAAAAACATAATATAATTACACTTTAAAACCTATTAAAAATATAATATAACTATATAAATAAATTAGATTAAAATGAATTTTTGAATTAAAATACTGTATTTTTAACTTTTCATTCAAAATTGAATTTTATCAAAGAAATTAAAGAAAATTACCCAAAGTAAATTTTGATATCTAAATTCTAAATAATAATATTATTTTGTCATATATAACATATAAAAGTGACCAAAACTAGATTTAAAGAGGGTTCTCCAACAAAAGGTGGTAAATCGACCTTTTAATGAATATTTGAGTATTTATGGTTAAAATCATATTCCTTATTATTTTGATCATATAAAATTTATTAGATAATGTAAAAACATTTAACAAACATATATATTCATATTTTAGTCCATTAGTACCAATAAAATTTCTAGGCGTTAACTACAATTTAAAATAATATTATATTATTTTTTCAGTATGACTCAATATTGTGTGCGACATAAGATTTAAAAGTAACCTGTTATTGTTTTTCAGGTTCGCCAGCCAACATAGAATACCCTTTAATGTAAAATTATTATTTAAATCACCAATTTTAATAAATATAAAAATTTTATATTCTTTATTTACCTGGGTTGTTACATCCTTCCCCCTATTGGAAATTGCGTCCTCGCAATTTTAAAATTGGTATTGGAAACATAATTTAAATTCCCAAATAGAAAAAAGATTAAATAAATCTATCAGTTTAAAAGAAAAAAAAGATAAGAAAAATGGTCACTTAAGAAAAAAATACTAGGATTCCATTAAAACATGGATATAGAGGAGAAAACAAACCACCAATTTCTGATGGAGGGTGATAGAAAACATGATTAAAAGAAAGTTAACAACTAGAAAATGTCAAACTTTTGATGGGCTAAATGGTCTTCACTTACCATGTAAGAAAGGTTAATAGACATTGTTTTTGTTATAAGTTACATTTCATAAATTTGAGGAATTTATTTATGAGCTTAATTAAAAAAATAAGGAAACATACTTATTTGTCATGTAAACTTTCATCCCTTACTAAATTCCTACCACAAACTCATTTTTTTCTTCAAACGATGAGTATTCAATATGACTTGTTCAAATTGAATGTAATATAATTAACTTATAAAGAATAACATAATCCCCAAAATGATGAACTATATTTTTCCATATATTTAGACATTAACCAAAAATGAAATGGTTAATATAAGATCAGATAATACCTAAAAAGAATAATATTTTACCAAAATAAAAACTACTTTTAATCTCCAAAACTTTTCAAACAATACCCAAAATTCAAAAAAGACCATTCAATAAAAAATGTCCATAAAATTCATCAAAGTTATCCAAACTATGATTGAAACCCAAATCTCATATGGATTTATAAAAATATTCTTCTAAGGTAAATCTTGAGATTTTTCTCCAAATAACATCAGTTACTCTTAAAACCTCATTCTAAAAAGAAACTAAACTAATCACATATTGTCGATGATAGTTTAATCATTTCCATAAATAAACCAAATCTTCAGATGTAGACGAAAAAACATATATTCTTCAAAAATAAAATTTCAACCATTACTCCACAAATGAGATCCCATAGTATACTATTTCCCTTAAGCATATGATATTTCCAAAAAAGAGAAAACATATTATAAAATATCCTTTATCACTTATTCACCAAATCAATTTCATATATTAAGGATATCCATTTTATAACACATAATTTCCCAAAATCAAATTATTCTTGATCTATAAAATCATTTAAATTAAAATAATAAGTCATAAAAACCTAGGACTTCACGTAGGACAATGGTAGGTGATTCACCCTTGTCGCATTTTAGTTGTGGGTTCGATTACTATAGTATTTCCAGATGAGACGGGTCTTCACCCATCTTATAGGTTGTCTTTTTTATAAAACTCAAAAATAGACCTAACATTTTTTAACCTCAAATGTTTTCTTATACCTTTAATTTTCATCCCAATAAATTAAGTCCTCAAATTCTTATTTATTATCATTTTTTCTCCTCCATATGATAAAATAAAACTATTCCCAATGGAAAGTACATCATACCTTGATCATAGTGTTCATATGGTTTCATCATCATATTTTTCATGTAGGTAGATGATCCATTCATCTAAACAATTATTTAGAGACCCTTTAAAATCATTTGATTTTTTCATCCAAATACACCTTGTACAAGTTGGGTCATATGGGTGGTCTCAGAAAAACAGTTTCAGAAAATAATCATGTATGACATATAATTTAAAAACATTTGATTAAACAGGATTTTTATAAAACATTCGGACCGAATATGAGTTGAAACATTCAATAAATGGTCCTTTTAGTATACCATAAGTATGTATTGAGAGAATATATTAGAAAAGAAAATATAAATTTTTTGTTCAGGGGTATCCTTCTTTATCACCTTTTCAAAATCATAATATGCTTCAAAATCATGTGATAAGGTAAAATATTTGAAAATTCCATGATAATATTTACCTTTCTTGAAAATATGAGAATATTGAGAAAATAAGATTAGCTTAAATACAACCCATGATCCACGATGATATCGAGGTGTAGTTTAGGTGTTTGATATCTCAAAAAACTTCTTTCATGTGAGTTGTATGATAGAAAAAGTTTTACAATTATCTGAATATGACTTTACAATAATTATTGCAAGCATGTCATCAGGAAGAGATAAGAATACCATTTAAAATCTTCCCCCTTCTATTTGTAACTGAATTTCCTTGATCAAAAAAATTTATAAAACAATGATTTAGCATAAATAATAGACATAGGGACTAACCATGTGTTTAACCAAAACTCTTAATCCCTAAAGATGTCTAAATCGTCCTATGATACCAACTTTATGGAACTAGCCTTAAACATTACATAATCCTAAATTAAATGAATAATTCACATTGAGGATATTGTTAGGTTTAGTGTTTTAGATAATTGTGCCATAACTATTAAATAACAACTTTAATATTACATGTAGACACTACTACCCAATATCATGTTTTTTTAGAAAATAATAACTCTTAAAAAGACACATTTCTAGTTCTATGTTTTAGATAGCATGACTTTTCCTTGATCCCATCCATGACCATATTCATTTTTATGTCCAGTGGAAAATGATTCAAAAAATTGGTATGAGCACGAAAAGTTCATTAAGGGTTATAAAATAAGTAAGGAAAACATTATCCCATCAAAAAATACACATCAATGAAACTATACTTTTCAATCATAACATACCATACAAAATCTTATGATTTATGAATAACACACACAAATCCAAAATCATAAATGTAAATTATGGAATTCCTAACATTTATACATTTTAGCTTTCACAGCTACATTGGGAGTCACATTTGGAATAACCATCACAATATATTCACTAAATCTCTTAGAAGAAACATTAATGATTACCTCCACCATGTTACCCAATGCATTGGAGAGCTATGTCGGGCTCACCCACCGTAGGTTTTTCATAGAACCACCTATATATGGAAACATTGCCCAATAATCATAACATATTCATAATACATAAAACCATAATAATGGAATTATGACATTTCCACATTGCAATCACAATATATCATTAGAAGATATTGGCATAATCAGTGCATCATCAAACAATTTTCAAAAACTATTTATAACATCTTATATTGATATTTTTGAATCAAATTTTCCCATACCACATAGAAAATTTTAAATAACTTATCATTTGAAAACTTTAATATTCTTGTAAATAAATTCTTAAAACCATTTTTAAAACATTGACATTAAGTATTAATATTTATAAGAATAAATCTTTAAAACATTTAAAATGATATTTAGTTAAAAAAATTATCAAAATGAGAGAATCATTAATAGAAATAATTTAGTAATAACATTGAACCGTAACTTCATAATATCATGAGAATAAAGTGATTCATATTATAATATGACAATGTACAGTATACACACCATATAAGAGTGAATTGGTTGATAACAACAATGAGGTCTCAATGGAATGTAAATTGGGATGAAATACCATATAAAAACTGAATCCTTAGATTAAGGATAAATCAATTAAATAATGATGTCTAACAAATAGAACTACACTCAATATTATTAAATATTCAATTTAAATCAATCCGAGAACATTCATTCATATTTTTTTAAAAACAACACCAATAACTTGGATGTTTAACTTAATGAAATAAAATTGATTTTAAATTACTCTTTTCAAGTTCATATCGATGACTTGAAAATTTATCAATGGATTGATTATGTGTATTAGAAGTATATCCACAAAAAGCGGTGTGAAAATTACTACATAAGTAAATAATTTGTGATTTTACACATAATCTTGGAGTAAAATAATCAATGAATTATGTGTAAAGCCTAATGAGTGGAAATTGAAATTTGAAATTCCCTGACCGATTTGGTAACTTACGAAACATACAACGCTTAAAAGAAGGATAATAAAATGAATATGTCAATACAAATAAATTAAATCATATTACACCAAGAATACAATAATTTTTAGTAAATACACCACAGAAAAATAAATAGTGGCTAATATAGCATGAATCTCAAGGGAATAAAAAGTGAGATTAAAAAATCTTACCACACTGTAATCAATCGAGTCGTATGAAATAAAGTTTATAACCACAAAATGAATAACATAATATCATGAATATGATGAGAACCATGATAATATATATCAAATGGTATTACACAATACACCACATTAAATAAATAAGGGGTGAACAATTGAAATCTCAAGGAATTAAAAGTGAGATAGAAAACCCCTTACCACATTGTAATCAATCGAGTCGTATGACCAAAAGTTAATAATCACAAAATGAATCACATAATTCCATGAATATAAAGATAATAATGATAATATATATCAAATTTCAGTAAAAAAACACCACATTGAATAAATAAGTTTCGAGCAATGGAAATCTCATAGAATAAAAGTGATATAAGAAACCCATACCTTTTGTCTGACTTGACTTGTTTGTTCCTTGTTCTTCCTGAATAATAAACATAAGTTAATTTATACTTTACTTATAACCCTTTTTCATGTTTATTATTCCTTTATTATCACTTATTACCATGTTATAAACATTATGTAATCATTTAAGTTAATAATGGTTTTTTTCTCAATATTTGGTACTTAAGTCAAAAACGAACACCTTCTAATTACAAGTTGTCCATGTGGTCAAGAGTCGATTATCTCCAGAATGATATAAATTGTTTATATATTATATATATCATATATATATATATATATCTAGTATACATATATATTTATTTATAATAGTACATAACATTTAGAGATAAGAAATGAAATACACCATTCATAGAGACGGTAATCTGTACGGATGCATTGACGATATTTTCATTTATATTTGGTATTTTAATTTAATGTAAACATAATGATAAATAGGTATATTATAAATTAAGTATAATATAATATATAATTTCAATAACTCCATCCATTATACATCCCACATATGGTATGAACCAGTCATATCATTTTTAGGGGGCTGTAGTCTGCACTTCCTCAAATTAAATTATCGCGTCTACTGATAATAGAAACCATAAAGGTATGATATAAATTAAAAAAATGATTCATAAAAGAAATAAAAATAATATATTTCATATATAAATATAGTTCCACCATAATTTCCACCATGAGAGGTGGTAGGAGATAATTGACAATCATCGTTTCGTGAGGCGTTAGTTGTCCATCCACAGAAACAGTATGCTATTTACCCATTAAATGGAGATTTGTTTAAGTGTAGTTATAATAATTCTCATAAAAACATATTATATTTAGTTTAGTAGTTTTTTTTAAATTAAATTAATAATAATAGTTTAGGGGGTTGTATATGTAAAATAAAACAAAAGTACTTAAGAGATGATGTTACCTTTAAATTGGGTATATCCCTTTGGTTTGAATAAAAATATTTACCTGAAGTGCCTTCTGCCTAAGGTAAAGATTATAAGAGGAATATAGGGATATTAAGAGCTTATTTTGGCAGGTTTTGGACGAGCCATGGGTTTTGAGTGTTGTGAGGAATGAGTTAGAAGTTGTGTCCTTTTATAAGGGGGAGGGAGCTCTTTAGGAATGTTGGAAAATATTATTTTATTATATATTTATTTTTGGCTTATATAGATCCAAAACTCATTAAATATGAATATAAGATGACCAATGGTCGAAATAAAATCATCCAATATTAAATGGATAGGTTTTGGATATTTTTTAAATCTTTATTATCCTATTTATTTAAATAATTTATTAATGAGGTAAACACTACATCATTATTGGGTAATAAATAATTTTATTTATTTGATGTCTAAAAATTATAAAAAACAATACCATGATATAGTAAATCTTTTATATTTCCAAATATTATCTATAGTCAAATAGATAACTTAAATAACACCATGTAAAAATTTATTTACCAAAATATATTTGTTTGTGCCATTTTTTCTTTACATTAAATTAATTAATATGAAGTGTCATTATCACTCTTCAGTAAATCCATGGGGTACCAAAATCAAACCAAATATTCCCATGGTCGGATATGTATCAACCAATATGAATAAAACACATTTTAAGGTGATTTTATATTATTATAATTATATTATGTTACCCTTATTTACCAGATTTACCCTTTAACCATGGTAAATAAAATATTTATTGAAGTAAATATTCATAATATCTGAAAATATAATTTTTCTATTTACAAAATTTTGACCTAAAGATTCCAAATATAGAATCCATTTTTCCAAATGCAAATCTTAAACGTGGAAGAAATTAATTTAAAATTAATTCCCGTCGTCAAAACAAAAAGAGTGTTTTTAAGAAATAATAACTATTAAAAGATTGGCACTTGTTTATGTCCAATTTAAAAGTGAAGTTACATCTAGTGAAAAAAATTGGATTAAATGGTAAAAATATAACATAATTACACCTTAAAACCAATTATGAAGATAATGTTACCATATAAATAAATTTGATTAAATTCGAGTATTTAATTAAAATACAGTATTTCACACTTTTCATTAAAAATTGAATTTTATCAGAAAAATACCAAAAAATTACCCAAAGTAAATCTTGATGTCCCAATTATAAAAAATAATATTATTTTTTCAAATTCAACATATAAAAGTGACCAAAACTAGATTTAATGAAGGTTCTCCATCAAAAAGAGGTAAATCAACCTTCTAATAAATATTAGAGTATTTATGCTTAAAATCAGATTCTTTCTTATTTTAAGCCTCTAAATTTTATTAGATAAATGTAAAAACATTTAACAAACATGTATATTCTTATTTTATATAGTTATTTCTATTCCCTCCAATACAACAACTAGTTTTTAACTACCATTTAAAATAATATTATATTAATATTTTTCAGTATGACTCAACATTGTGTGAAAAAGAAGATTTCAAAGAAACCTGTTGTGTATTAGGTATGTCATTGAACATAGAATCCATTTAAAGTGAAATTAGTATTTAATTCACAAATTTTAATAAATATTAAACTGTTATATTCAATCTTTACACAAAATGTTACAATAATAAAAATATTAGTGATATGATATTTAAACTTGTGTTCTATATACAACTCATAAAAGAAGTGTGTGTATGACAAGAAAATATGCCTCAATGAAATGAGATTGAGATTAAGTCACTTACCTTGAGTTTGCAACGTCATCTAAAATATTTATATTATAAATGATAAACTTATATTAACTATTTAATAACTTGGTATGATTTTTCATATTTATTTTTATATCAGTTTTTTCTATGTTATATCAATTAATTATGTTCACATTGGATTTTTTTATGATATTTGGTCCATGAGTCCAAAATGACTTTTGTATGATATCTATAGTAAATAGTGTTCATCGATCCATCATATACGTAATAATACTAATGAAATATTTATATTTTTTAAACATTAATTACACTTTTAAATCCATCCATTAAATATGGATATGAAAAATGTACTATTTGACAATCATTGAGACGGTAAGATGTACGTATGTAAGAGTAATGATTCCATTGTTCAATTATCATTATAGAAATGAGTTTAATATCATTTTAAAATTATATAATTAAAATAATATCATATATATGTATATTTATTTATTTATATATATTATATTTTCTTAAAATATACATATATATATTTTTGAGGTGATATGGTGTTGAAAAATGAATCACATTGCCCGGTGGAGGTGATAGTTCACATATACGAAAGAACGACATTGTAATTTTTTCTTACAAATTAAAGTATTCTTATAAATGATGTATTATATTTTAATAATTGTGAATATGTCCTTAATATTATATTTAATCTTAAATTACATCATTATAAAAGTCTTGATATAAGGTGACATAAAAATAATTATATCGGTTTGCAATGTGGTAGTTCATCATACATAGGAATGATAATTATTTTCACATTTGATGGAAGGGGAGATGAATTTAGGTAAGGGTATTAATCTAAAAAAATCTCATTATATTAATTATAATAGTTTTAATATTTCAAAATTCTTTAAAACTATTTTATGAAAGTGTAAGAATAAATAAATTATAAATATTTGATTGAAAATAATACATTTTCCTCGGACCACCTCCATTGTTTGACACCTTAAGACCTCTAAGGGTGTTCTTATACCTAAATGAAAATCTCTATAAGCTATTTAGGGTTTATATAAATGAATTTTTTAGATCTTGGATGATCCAAATTGTTTTTTAAGTGTGTATAAATGAGATGATGATGTTCTATTTTATAAGATAGGGGAGGGGCGCTCTTAGAATTCATATTAAATATTAAATAAAAATAAATAAATTTTATAATCCAACTGGATTGAAACTTATTAATTTAGGATATTGGATTATTATGGGTATAAATAAATTCATATAATGAAATTTATTCATGTTTTTTACAATTTATTAGTCATTATCATTTATTTTAACCATTATTTGACGTTTTTAATTTTTTCTCTGACATCATTTAATTTAAAAATTGACAGTTAATATAATTACTATAAAATAAAAAATGATTAATAAATTAGTAATTTATGAAATTTTAATATTTATCTCATTAATTTGTATGATTTTTTTATTTTTATAACTTTTATATCATTTAATTAATATCATTTGTTTAAAAATATCATTAATGTTAATTTCTATGTTATTCATTACTTGACATTTAAAAAATATAATAATAATATGATATCATTGAAAAAAATAATTTAACTCATCAATAACATGTCAAAGTAATCTATAAAATTCTTTTATATCATTAATTATATCAATTTATATTTATTTAAATATTCTTAACATTATTTATTTGATTCTTCAATTAACTAAATACTTAAATCATCATCATTATGTCCATATTTATGGTAGTTATTTCATCACTAAAAATTATAAATAATTTTTCATGATGTATATATACATTTTATAATTCTAAAAAAATATTTATAGTAGAAAATATTTCTTATATAACCCTATATTAAAATCATTTATCTTCTAAAAATGAAAAGTGTGACAAAATTGACTTTCCCTTAAATATAATATTATAAAAGTTATATTCTCAACCAAAAGGACATTTATAGTTTGATTACCAATATATTATTTATTAGTAACTATATATTATCATCCAATAAAAAAAGCTCAACTGTTCTGGTAATTTTATAAAACTTAAAATATTATTTTTACCATTAATTACTAAATTTTTCTTTAACTGTTGTAATAAAAATTTCCAAAGTTACTATTAATATTTTTTTCATAAATAAAATGGACCTCTTTAAAAAATATGAACCTTATTATTATAAATATATAATACATTTTACCAAATTCCAAACACTTGAATTTCATTAAATAATACAAAATTAATCCAACTGAGGGAACGATAAAAAATGTTTTTAAATTAAAAACCATCAAAAGATTGAAATGATTTTTTGTAAAAATTCATTATGAAATTGATTCCAATAATCTTAATTTGAAAAATTGATAAGATATTTATCTAATTATAATTTAATACCATTCTAAAGAATAATATATCAAAATAAATAAATCAAGTGGAAAAAATAGTTTTCAATTAAAGTAAAGTATTTTTTAACTATTCATCAAAAAATGATTCTAATCAGAAAAATACCAAAACATCAAAAAAATAAATTTTCATACTCTAATTTTAAAGGATAATTTTTTCTCAAAGATAATTTATAAATGTGTCAAAAATTATATTTTAAAAAAGTGTGTCTTCAAATGGGGAAAAATATGACTTTTTATAAAAAAACTTTTTCTATCCATAAACTTGGATATGATCTTATATCATGTCTATAAAACATATAATATTAACTATAAAAATTATATTAAATATATTATATATATTTCATTAATAATACCCCAAAAAGGGTGATTTTTTTATTTATGGCTATTAAAAACACCTTTTAAATTTAAAAAGTTTTTAAGAAAAATATTCCATTTTTTTATAAAACAGGTTTTACATTCATTTATAAATAATTAGTAACCAAAATATTATTTATATTTATATTTTTAGACTATATTTTCATAATTTAGTTAATATTGTTTATTCCCTCAATTATAATGACTATGATATAATGGTAACATTAAAATAATAATATTTAGATATTCATTTAAGCTCGATGTGATGTATTGTGTATTCTATAAATCATATTATTTATTTATAAAAATATTTAGATGTTAAATTCTCACCCCTTTAATAAATTGCATCCTCGCAAATTGAACTCGGCATAAAAACCACGGGTTTATCTTTTTTAAATACTTTTGTTGAAATACCGCATTGCAAAAATGATTAACAAGAGTCCCATATTAAAATAAACAATGGGATGTATAAATATCACCTATGATAACGCATAATAGGGTTCCATATAAGAAAAAATGCACATGGAAGAAAAAATAATTATGATTTTTTTATAGATAGTGATAGTGGACATGGTCATGAAAAATTTAACATCACAAAACTATAAATATGTGATTGGAAAAAAAATGTGATTGATATCTCAGTAAGTAAAGTACATAGATTAAATTTTTGTTTCATGATTCTTTTAATAGGGTAGAGGTATAATTTCACTCCCTATACTAACAACATAAGGAAATATACCTACTTGAAATGTATTGTTTCATCATTTAATCAATTTCCACCACAAAATCATACTTTTCTCTAAATAGTGAGTATTCAAGAAGATCTATTCACCCTAGAATCACTAGAATCAACTCATAGGGAATACAATAACCAAAAAATATTAAATATATGATTATCATGACTTTGGATATTAACTAGAAAAAAATGGCTAGTACAATAAAAGGTAATTCCCCAAATAGATGAAACATTGTTTGAAAAAAATTCCTCAATCTCCAAAATTCAATAGTAATACCCAAAGTTTGACATATACCATTCCAAAAACAATTGTCTATAATATTACGTAATATAATCCAAACTAATATGAAAACCCATAATTTAGATGGATTTGATAATATATTCTTCTACGATATATTTCAACATTTTTCTCCAAATAAAATCAATAACTCTTTAAATGTCACACCTAAATGAAATTTCCATAATCACATATTCTACAAGATAGGTTAATCATTTATTAAATAACCATAAAATAATTTTTTACTTGAACATTATATTCATTTTTATGGCTCCCATAAAATCCCAAAATATTATATTTACCTTATTCTTATAATGTTCCCAAAATAGAAATCATATTTTGTAATAACTTTAATCATTTAATCACCAAATAATTTTCCAAACCTTTGGTTTTCTATTATATAAAAATATATTCCCAAAATCAACTTATTCTTCATTCATAGACTCATTGAACTAAAAATAAAATTTCATACTAACTCAAACTTCACATAGCCTATTGGTTGGAAATTCACCCTTATCAACCTACAATTGTGGGTTCGATTCTGGTGGCCTTGCGAGATGTGACAGGATGTCACCCATCTTTCAGGTTGTTTTTATATAAAACTATATAATCTAAAAAACATTTATAAAATATGATATATTCATCCAAAATAACTATAACATGTTTTAAGGTTAATGTTTATCTCATATCATTCAATTTCTATCCAAAAAGGTAATAACCCATAATTATCTCAAAAATAAATGTCTCCAAATACAATTAGTCACATTAAAATTTCATACCATAAATTATAAACAGTGTTTATAAGAAAGTAAACTTATGATAAATATGAGAATTTTAAACCCATAATGCTATCCCTAACTCCTAAGAAACTATAATAATCTACAAAGTTGTTTACACCCTACTTAGATACCAACTGTAAAGACATGCCCATTAACATTACATATTCTAGTTATTTTAAAACTATAAATCATATTATTTTCCCAAATAATTTTTTTATTTTTATAGTTTTATAGATTTAGTAAAAACTCTTACATAGTAAACCCATTCATTATAACTGGACACTTATAATCAATAAAAACAATTTCCACCAAATGATACCCTTTTAAAAAAAATTTATTATGATAATATATCTATTCAATTTTACTTTTGATGCCATCCTTGTCCCAAATTTCCTTAACCCCTATGAAAAAAACATTAAAACACTAGAAGAGCCAAAAATATCTAGAAGGGACATTAGAGAAATATAATTGTTAGTCCAGAGAAATCATGTAAACCCATTAACAACCTTTTCTTAAAAACTAATTTGGAAGAATAGAAAAATAACATAGGATACATGGGAAAACATTGCCATATCAGTCATACATTCACCATTATAAATGGAATAACGATACATTCTACTTATATCTCTAGATTACTCTATACATTAGAGATATATAATAGGGCTCACCCATCGTATAAACTGTATTAGGATCACCAATTTTTTATGGGTTATAACAGGGCTTAACCCATAATATAAGATATATCGGGATCGCCTGTAAGAATTAATGGGGATGAACCCTTCATATATAATGCCCGAGGAACAAATCCTGAATAAGTCCCTTGAAAAATCTTTTAAACCCATGAGTAAAACACTTTTATATATCAAACTACTATTTTTTCTTCAAAACCATTTTTAACACCAAAATTTCTTTATCTTAGAAAAACCATTTCCAATTCCAAAATACATAAGAAAGAAAAATATGTCTTTTCATTTAATAAAATATGTAATCCTCAAAAATAATATAGAAATTAAATAATATCCATGGTGGTGGAAAATTTTTTGGCGTCATGTATGTTAAAAATACAACATTCATTTTATCACTTCTGAAAACATTATATATAAAACATACAAATATATACCTTTTGAAAAAAATTGGAAATGTACATAATTTTTTTATGATGAATTTATATCTACATAAATAAATATTTAATATAATATAAACAATATTTATATGAAGAAAAATATATAATAATTAAATATTTAAACATTGAAGGTGTTCTATACCAATTTACAAATTTAAATATTAATCCCCATAAAATGATAACATTTAAAAAAATTAATCATCATGATAATAAATAAATTAATGATATGATATTTTAAATGGGGTTGTATATACACATCATAAAATAATGTGGGTGTATTACATCAAAATATGCCTCAATGAATGAAGATTAAGATAAAGTTTCTTACTGTGAGTTCGACTCATCAGGTACAATATTTCTATTTATGAATAATAAAATAAGGCTAATTATGTAATTTTGAGGTTAATGTTTTCAATTTTATTAATATATCACTTTTTACCATGTTTGGAATATTATTTATTTTCACGTGAGACGTTTTGATGATATTCGGTACATGAGTCCAAAGTGACTTAGGTATGATGTATATCATCAAAAGTGGTCATTATTCTATCAAATATAGAATAATATTCATGCAAATTTTGTCATTTTCATACATTATTTATACTTTTAAATCCATCCATTGAATATAGATATGAAAAATGGGCTATGTTATATTCATGGAGACCATATGTCATACGAACACATGAGTAACATTTCAATTTTCAATAATCTTTATAGAAATAAGGTTAATATAATTTTAAATTTTGAGATTAAAATAATATCATATAAATATATATCATAATATTTATTAATATATACTTATATATATTATATATGTGATATCATTTTCAAAAATGAATCACATCGCTTCATTGAGGTGATAGTTCACAAATACACACAGACGAAATTTTCATTTTTTCATTAATGTAATAGAAAAGAATGTAAATTATATATTATGTATTCATAATGATAAATATGTAATTAATATCGTATTTAAACATTAAATCCATATATAAAACCTGTTTTGAGAGGCGGTGAAAGAAGGCTGTAGTTTACTGTTCACATGAATGATAATTAATTTCTCATTTCACAGAAGTGGAGATGAATTTAGGTGATGATTTTAACATAATAACGTATTGGTATATTTATTAGACTAGATTAATTATTTCATCATGGATTAAATATAATTTAAATAAGTTGAAGAACAAATAAAATAGAAATAATAGATAAAACAGATACCTCTTCCACAGACCACCTCCTTTTCTTTAACACCTCAGACCGCCAAGGGTAGTGTTATGACAAAAATAAGAGCTCTAAAATATGCGGATGGATAATAGAAAGCGATTGGGTCAAATATTTACCACTAAAAACAGGGTTTTATGTATGATGAAAACATAAGAATAGGTTCAATTTTATAAGAGATGGGAGGAGCACTCTTAGAATTTTTTTAAAATATTAAACTAATATAAATTATTTTATTTATTAAATGGATTAAAACTTATTAATTCCAAATATAGGATGATTATAGGTCTAACTAAATTCATCCAATGAGAATTATTCATGTTTTTACTATTTCATTATCCTTATCAATTTGTATTATCCATTATTTAACCATTTTAATCCTTACCTTAATATCATGTAACTTAATATTTGAGGGTTAATATAATTACTGTAAAATTATAAACTACCAATAAATTAGACATTTATTAAATTTATTGATTTATCCAAATAAGTTGGATTAAAATTATATTTTTATGAATTTCATATCAATTAATATAATATCATTTATTTGAAAATATCATTAATGTCAATTTTGACACTATCCATTACTTGAAATTTTGAATAATTCTAACATCATGATATCCAAAAAAAATTCTTTTTAACCAATAATAAAAAGTCAAACTCATATATTAAATTTATTATGAAATTAATTATATAATATTATATTTATTTTAATATTTTTAATATCATTTATTCGATTATTCCATTAAATAAACAATTGATGCATCACCATTATGTGACTATTTAAGGTAATTATTTTATTACTAAAAATTATAAATCAATCACCCTAATTTAGATATTATTTATAAAAAGTATTTATATTCAAACAAAGATTTTTTTAGAAATGTGGGTGATGAGTCCCAAATTATTATATAATAAACACAAGAAGGAGAGTTATCAAGTATAGCCATATTCAAAAGAAAATCAAAACCATAATTCTCAAGTGTGTCCAATCTTCTTTCTGATTTTATAAGCGATTAATCGTTCTTTGTCCCGCAACTCATTCCATAGTATGACATTAATGTGCCTACGTCCTTGCCCTCCATTGTATCGAGATACTAATTCTTTTGCTTGATGAAGTAAAGAGTCCAGATCTTCACCTGAACTATCCTCATGTGCCACCTCTTTTTTCTTCTCTTCTTCAATTCATTTAGCATTTTTCTTTTGGCTCCATGGAACATAGCTTTTATATAACACCATATTAAAAATATTTATCTTATTAAACACAAAATTTTGACGAAATTGAATTTCCATTGAATATAATATTAGCAAGGTTTTATTCACATAAGAAAGGCCATAAATGATATTTTAATTATTAGGGACAAAATATAATCATCCAATGAAATTAATATAAATGTTGGAGTAATTTTATAATATTTATAATATTATTTTTACCCATAATTACCATATTTACCCTTAATTATGATAATAGAAATTATCAAAGTTTCTATTCATATTTTGTCCAAATATTTATGGGACATATTTACTCAATTTGGAACATCAGATTAAAAATATGGAATCCTTTTTTTAAATAATACAAAATGAATTTGTAGAAATTAATTTAAAATTAACCCTAATGAATAAATAAGAAAACATGTTTTTCATGTAAAACCCTTTAAATAAATGGTAACTATTTTAATTGTAATTCAATTTTAAATTGATTCCATTGAAATTAATTGGAATATATGATAAAATATTGTTCTAATTATTCATTAAAATGACCCTAAAATATAATCCATCAATATAAATAAATCATATGCAAAAAATAATTTTTAATTAAAATGCATTATTTTGAACTATTCATAAAAAATTAATATCATCATAAAAATATCAAAAACTCAAATAATTAATTTTTTTATACTAAAATTTCAAATGATAAGTTTATTTGGTAAAATATAATTTATTAAAGTGTTAATGACTATATTTAAAATATTTTTTCAATTAAATGGAAGCAATTTTGTTTTTTTTTTGGAAAATACAACTTTTATCCATAAAATATGATTTTTGCTTATTTCATGATTAGAAAACACATAAGATGGATGTTAATAATTATTTTTAATATTATATATATCACTAATAAACCCAACAAGGGTGATTTTTTTATTGGTATTAAACACACTTTTCCACATTAAAATAATTTTCCTAGAAAAAAATACCTTTTATTATAAAAGTGTTTCCCTTTAACTTATAAATAATTGGTAACCAAATAATTAAATATATTTACATATGTAAACCATATTTTCATAAATCATTTAACCATGTTCATTCCCTCCATTTTAACATATATTTAATGATGGTAATATTTAAAAAATAATATTTAGTTGTTCATTTAAGCATGATGTGGAATATTATGTATGCAATCGAACATATTGTTTCTTTTCTAAATTCATCAGATGTTTTAGAAAAAATAACATTAACATAATAATATGGAATAAATAGAATTGTATAAAATAATTCCTTACGTCAATCCTCACATCCAAGACCGCCATCCTATAAGGGATCGATCCCCATAGTGGATTTAGTTTTCTCCATAATCATTAACATATCATCGCATAAGATATAACTCATTACCTAATGCATTGTAGGTTTGTATAATTTAGTTACCACCCATCAATTAGTTGATAGGGTCCCTTGAATATTTTTATTTCATCCATATTCCCTATCTTATCATGAGTTAATTCTTTGCCAAATATTATAGAGGGATATATAATTATTGGACCGGCAATATATTAGTGAAAAAAATCATATATGATCCATGTAAACATCAAAAAAATATTAATTCCTAAATAGGTTAACTATAACATGATGTTTAAATCAGTTTAATTAGATCCTCCAAGAGACACTATTAATGTTAGATAGAGAAAAAGGGTGATCGTATCTTTGGATCACATTCTTAGTATGGAATTAGAAACATCAAATGATACAGACTCATGGGAAAAAATTTATATTATTATTAATATATAATTTGAGAAATAAAAAGAGATACCTTTTATATTTTTGAAACTATTATTTATAAATAATTATTTTTATAAAACCAAGGGAATAGATAAACATTTCTAAAAAAATATAGATAAGATTAGAAGTTTCATAAAGAGCTCATGAAGATGAAGAAATTTAGTTATTTTTAAAAAAAATTAAAGATGAAATTACTTTCATACATCATTAATAAAGTACATGTTGTAAGGAGAACAACAATCCTTAAAATGTTAAAAGAACATTCATTTTGTAAAGAATATATATTCCACTAAATACATTAATAAATTGTAGAGGTACATATAAATATTTCCCTAAAACAAAATTAATAATATGATCATAGATGAGAAATATTCAAGATAAGAAATAATATGTAAGTTTTGTTTCACTTTTAATAAATATTTTGGGTAAATTATGAACCATTGGGGAGGGGAAATAGAAATAGGACATTTGAAAATAATGATAAATTGTAGGATAAGAAGATAGAGGTTATTTTAGAGAAAAATATCATAAAACATACCAAGAATGAAATTTATTCATAATCGCTTTTAATTAAAATTGTTATCATAATGAAATTCCTTACGAGTTTGGTAACATTGGAATAAAAATACCTCAAAATAAATAAATAAATTATATGGTTCTAAAAATCCCATGAATGACTTAAAAATATTGTAAAATACATTCATGAGGTAGTATATACACAATGTAAATAAATAATGTGGTTAATATAAAATATATCTCAATGAATGAAAAATGATATGATAACTCATTACCTTTTACATCGGACCTTTATGATGGTCCTTTAACATCTTGATGAATTTCCACCTACTTGACACATGCACTTTCAAAATGAATAATTTTTTATTATTTATTATAACCATAAGAAACTAGATATATTATAAAGATTTATGTGATTTAAAATGTGTGGTAATTCAATATATTCTCAAAACAATTTTGTTTTTTACAAGGGGTATATAATAGATCCTCTTTTAGGTGAGAATGAGGGACATTTCCATGTAAAATTATGTTAGGTGAAAGGTAAAGATAGAATCACAAGGGAGTTTGGTGAGTTAGGTGAGTAAATGTTGGTGATACATTAGAGATTTACTTCCAAGAATAATAATGGTGTTTTTGAATATCTATGTATCATATTGATATGGTAAAATCCATGCTTTATAAGAATAACTATTTTTAACACTTTTTAATATGCTTATTTTTTATTATAGTAATTTTTTTAGTAAAATTATAATATAACCCATATTACCAAAATTTGGCATGATGAAACCAAATATAGAATATATTTAATATAATTATGTTATTAAATATGTGAACATAAAAATTAAAATTTAAATATAAAATATGATTATATAATTGTTTTTTGTAAAATAATGTATTTTTAAACATGAAGTATTCTAGTTATTATTTACTATAAATTAATAATTTAAATTAGTTTAAATATGTTTTTTACACATTGAAAAGTTACATTTTATTTATAATTTAAATCTTATAAATTTAATTTTTTATGATAAAAATACTCGAGTATTTAAAAATAATTTTTTGAAAATGCCTCTTTTACCTTTAACAAGGTAATTAAATTCTACCTTGTAATAATATTTATGAAACTCATAATTTCATATATATAGATTTTTAATTCAGTATTTTAATCGCATAAATTACATATTTTATGATTAATTGACACAATTTTAGTTTTTAATAATATTTCGAGCTTAATTTCGAAAATGAAATAATATTAGAATTTAAATATTTTTACATTAGATTTTAATTTCCACCCAAAAATCGTATAAATTGATTTAAATTGTGAAATTACTTTTTTTAGGATTCATTATATGTTGTAATTAATTTCATTCAACTATTCCCAAAGCATAGTCAAACATTTTGAGGCTCAAAATGAGCTCACAAACATCACCTCGAAATCTATGCCCAAGTGAATTTGGAAAATACGACCATATCACAAAAATGGGCATCCCAAACAAGACAAAAATGAACATGGATGTTAAAAAATTAGAAAGAAATTTTTTTCTTAACTGTAGATTTTCCTGATCCTATATATTTTAATTCAATACATTATTGCTAATTTGGTATTTGGGAATTCCAAAAATATCATGGATCGAAAATATTTTCATAGTAAAATTATCATAAATACTAATAAGGTTGTAAAATGGAGATAATATTTTGGTTTTGGATAATGTATTCATATATAAAACACTCTTTATATTGCATCCTTCTAATATTTGTCCTCTATTTTGGCCAAAATGATTCCATATTATCTAGGATGTTTTTTTAATGAAATATTGAAATAAATTGTTTTATAAACATGTACCTCTCCTACCATTCTTATAGATACCCATTTTTAGGTAAATATGGTATATTTTTTGTTTGGTAATTTTTCTTTATATTTTTAATACATATTGGTTAGTTTTTCTTCTAATCTTCTATTTTTATTTTTATTGTTTATTTTATTTTTACTCTCCCTTGACCCTCTAATCTCAATGAAAATAGAGAGAAAATACTCATTATTGTTAGATAGGAGAAAGAGATGATGTTTTGAAATCATTGTTCTTTAATTATTATATTTATTTTATAATTATAATTTCATTAGTAAATAATCTTGTTTTATTGAATGGATCATCCCTCTTTATTTATTATTTTGTTTTTCTTCCTGATACCATTTTTCTCTCCATCGTTATCATAATGTTTCATGTAGATGGTCAATGTATCATTGTAGTGATGATGTGAAGGAGATTATAACACATTATGAGGGTTATTATAGGATAATAAAAATTAAAATAGAATGGTTTGGAGTGATAGGTTTGATCTGTAAATTGAATGGGGTAATGAGATTAACTTTTTAAAGAATAATGATAGCATCACCATGAACTCATAAGAATAACAATATATGTTCACTTATGACTTTGGGTTTTTTGTTATCTTTTTTATTTTAGAATATTTTTATCATATATATTTATATATATTAAGAATTCATTATTCAAACACCCCAAAATTAAATTATTTTATTATTTATTATTATATTAGTTATGATATAAATAGGGAAAACAGAAATATGGTTTGTGTGAGTACCCTTCTTGTCATTTTTACCCTAGATGTGAATTATATTGAACATGTAAAAAATAAGAATTTACTGGCTTGGTATTTTAGAAAAATCCCACTAATCAATTTGGAATTTTTTTGTGTAGTCCAATCACTTGCACATATATTTTTTTCAAAAAAATAATCATAAATTTCAAAAATCAAAAAAAAAAAAGTTTACTTTAGATATTTATTTTCTTTTTTCAAAGATATAGTTTCAAAATAATCATTTATTTGATTTTATTTTTAACAATATTTTTGATTATCATAGTTTGAATCATTGAAGAATAAATTTAAATATAATATAATAATTATTGAATAATTAATGAATAAAATTGAAAATATTTAACCTTCTATGAAAGAATTGGCATCACAAAAGGAGGATCGAGAAAATGAGTAATAAATAGCTTACTTTTACAACATTTTTATTTTGAGAACCATGTTAGGAAGATATTAACAATGAAAAAGTTTCAAAACAATCCATACCATTTATAGAGGATGTTAAATTAGAATAATTTTCAACTAATTGACATGTGGTATTTCAATATGAATTGGGAGAATATTTGGCTCATTTTATTGAATATTAAAAGGTATTTCATTCTGTCATATGTGTTTTTAAAAAATAAATACTTCCATACCTCTCTCTATATTATGAATATGATCCCACCAAAGTGTTAGAATTTTATGAAAAAATATATGAGATTTACTACCTACCTCCGTCCCCAAAAAAACCTACACCTAGAGTTGTTGAGAAAAGAAAAATAATTAAAGGTAGATCATACTAATGGAGATACAATTTTCTTGAAATAAAAATATTCTGAAATTATTCAAAATGAATTGAGTATTACCTACCACTACATTAATTTTACAAATTTGTATAATACATGGATTTCCTTAAAGGATTATGAAGATGATTATGACATACCTATGAAGATTTAATTACCATTAGTGTTTCCAAAAGAGATCATACTTCCAACTAGACTATATAGACGGGGAATAATTCATTATTTAATATTAATTTTTTATTCATATTCAAGTAGAATTGTTTTCTAACATCCCCTATTACAATTCTTCTAAAACAAAATCAAATGAGAATAAAATATATGTTAATGTTTATAAGGGCACATAAGTAGTGGCAGTAAAATAAAAGGATTCATTTTTATAATTCCCCCACTGTCCTTAATTTAATCTCCATGAAAATACTATACAAACCCTTATTGTTGTTCGAGGAGGAGATGTTATTCTTGAGTTATTTGTTTCTTAAATGATTTCCATTATTCCATTATATGAATTTCACTGATTTGTAAATTAGTTTTTGTGAATATATCTCCCCACATTATCTATTATTTATTTATTTGTCTATTCACATTTATTCATCTCCTTCATCATCATAATTTAGTACATGTGGTTCATTAATATTAAGGTGATATCAAAACAAAGTATTATCCATCATGCAGTGGGTCTTTGTAAAATAATAAAAATTCAGCAGGTGGGTTTTTAAAAATTAGGTTGATGCCAACATTAATTATATGATTAAAATTTTATTATATTAATTAAACACAATAACATCTCTATGAAATCCCGTAAGTGATAACATATTTTTTCATCTATAAAATTTTTCGTATTATTTTTTTTGTATTTTAATATATTTTTATCATATTTGTTTTAAAACCCACATTATATTAGTATATCATTTAGTAATATATTATTTATTAATAAATTGTAACAATAGAAAACAGGTGTGTGTGAGTGGCCTCCAAGATAGATCAACCCTGGTTGTCCACTATATTGAATTCTTAAGTAATTATAATATTATTATTAGGGATTCACCCCAAATAATTATCATCACTTTTTTTTATTTGTGAAATAAATTTGACCTTATTACCAAATTTTTACAAGTTGACTTTACTTATGAAATTTGGTTTATTGCATTTAAATTCTATATGTGAAGGAAATTTATTTTAGTATAATTACATGTTTTTGAATAATTTTTTTAGAAAATATATTTTACAACCTTATAATGAATTTAATATCATTCAGTAAAAAGTAATAATCTTTTAATGTAAGTTAAATTATATATTTATATATAAAAACGACATATTTCATTAATTTGACCACTCCCAATATGAGGAATTTATCTGATAAATAAAAACATATGTAATAAATTATTTTTAAGAAACAAAGCATTTATGATTCGACATGATAACTAAATTAGTATTATTTATAGCTCTTTAATAATATCATATAATTCCTTAATGAATTTTATTAAAAAATTACTTGATTTTTTAAAATATTTTAATATATCAGTATTTAGAAGTAATAAATTTAGAGAATGTCATAATAAAATTCATAAAAATGAAATTTTTCATCACAAATAAATTAGTATTCTTATTACAAGATAATTAATTAATATAAAAAATCATTTATAATGGAAATTTTTATTTATTATATTTAAATAAATTTTCTCTATAGTAACATTATACCAACAATTAAAAACTGGTATAATGTTTACTAGTATTATACTCAATGACTATATATCCATTTATAATGATCATATCATGATTGTATAACCACCCTTATGCCCTTTAAATTAATTCAAATTATAACTTCCTAAATAACACTTCCCATTCCATTTTTTTGTTTTAAAATATAAATTCTCCATTAAGGATATTTTTATCACTAGGGGATTTTTTCTACTAATGGGGATTCTCAATGGTTAAGATGATCTATGGAATTTCATAGTAGTAAATATATTATTTTTTTATATTTATTTTCCATTTTGAATTTATCTAATTTTTTAATACCCCTAAATACCATAATTTTTTTTAAAAAAAATTAAATGTGGTTCCTTCGAGTCCATAAGGTGATATGATGTGCGATTTTGAGGCTCAGAGTGCCAGGAATGATCTATCAAAATATTCTAAGCATTAAATTATATGAGTGAGCAGTTTTCCTAAAATAGAGGAATAACTCTTAAATGGGTTCTTGAATCAGAAAACTGAGGGGACCATTGTGTTGAGGATTGCGGGTTAACCCTAGGTGTGACTTAATTTTAATGAATGTTAGACTCCAGTGAGAAATCATGAAAATGACATAACTATAAAAAAAATTATTTAATAAAATTATTTAATTTTTTAAATCCACATAACTCAGAAATAGTTACATGGATTAAAAATCTGATACCATCATTGAGCTTTTGAGGGAATGCTTTCTTTATGCAGAGCCTAATAGTGGTTGTCACAGTTCAATAGTGTAAAAGAGTTTTTTTCCATAAATAAAATATTTGTTTAAAGTTATTTCATTTTAAATTAATTATAACTCTTAAATGGTAACTGGGATTGGAAGCCTGAGAGTACCCTTGAGCTTGTGTGGGTTTGATGCCTTTTGGCGAAGCTTAAACTCGATCGACAAGAATCGGGGGTGAAATATAGTTTTTGAACATATTTTAAGAAAAATAAAATAGGGCACATGCACAGTTTTGGAAACATTTAAACTAGTGCTCGGATCAAAAATATGATGGCACCATTGATCTCAAAATGATGACATTCAACTTGAACGAACCTAAATTCGACCGATGAGGGTCGACTGAAAAAGTTATTTTTTAGAATTTTCAGAAGCAAAATAAAATAACATAAAAAGTTATTTTATTTTTTTCTTCACCATTCAGAGGTTGCACATCAGCACGCTGGTGACGATGTGATGAAGAGTCGCATTAAATGAATCCCACTAATTTGGATCTTAAATGTGCAGCCTATAACTCATTAATTGAAGCGTAATGCTTACGTTGTTTTATTAATGAAATATAGTAACAATGTGATGATGTAACATAACAGAAATGTTTTGGAACATTTTTTTAATGAGATAATAGGTTGAAAAACCAGTTCTATAATTTCTCTGATGGACGACGAAGAAATTTTCTCCAAATAATAATGTCAGCGAATCGCTAGCAACATTGATGCAACTTTAAGAATGGTACTAACAAACGACGAACAGATTCTCCTCCCACCCTTCAAAGGATCACTAGCTACATGGTGGTATATCAATACTGGAGAACAAATGAGCATGATTCCTTTTTTCCCCGACCAAAATTTATATCCCTAGTAGGTTTTAAATATTAATTTTTTATTTCTGCATTTTCTTTATAAAACGACGGACACAGATCATCCCATGAACAGGTTGATTTCTGCATCTCTTCTTAATAAGGGTGGGTGATTTTCATAAGAATTTTACATCGGGATATAACATTGATAACATCTTAAATATTCCCCATGATTATAATCCTCTAACATGAAGGCTGGGGCCCAACACAAACAAGGCCCGAGCCCCTCTTCCTTTTGTTCATTCTTGTGTGTTCTTCAGTGTCAAAACTCTAAGTTGATGTAAAAGATTTTTTGTGGTAGTAGTAGTGAATATGGAGGCCCATAGAGGCTAGAGGTGCAGGTGGTCCTAATAACATACCACTAGAGAAACCTTGGGTGGTCGGCGGAAAACCCTTCCTGCGCGCCGACACTGTTGGCGGCATCATCGACCTCTTATAGCACACTGAATGAGGTGTCACTACTGGCTCGGGCCATGGAAGATCATTAGAATATGTCAACACTTAGACCAAAGGCTTTCAGAGGTGGGATGCGACATCTGGCCATGTCGATTGGTAGCACGTGCCATGCGGTCTGCAGTGCGATGGCACACAGTCCAACGCTAACAGCATGTGAGAGGAAGGGAAGTCAGCTCCTTCTGGCCATTTACAACTAAACCAGATTCCCATTGGGCATCTATATTAGATATTACCATACCACCATGCTATTGGGGGCGAGTGGTGTGAACCGGGATGTGGAGCGGCTCGTGTTGGATTAAATTCGACCTACATTTGCAAGCTAGACACATGGTCTAACTAGGTCAGCTCTAAAAACACCCAATGGGCCTAGCATAATGGCTAGGCTAGACTAAGCCTCCCTTCAACCAATTGTGTCATGTCATGTCAGCCGAACCGGGTCACATCATGTGTGACCCCCGGGCCAGTTTGGTCAACTCGGTCTGATAGGGTCGGATTGGGCTTGGATAAAACCAACCCATGTTTACTAAAAGACTAATATCCTTTAGACCGAGCATCTAATTGAAACTTTGTTCATGATTTTGGAACCATTGAAATGAGTAGGTTCATAATGAATAATCTAAGTACATTTTCATGTAATTTCAAATGATATGAATGGCTTGAGGAGTGGTTTCTCCCAGAATAAAGTTCTCTACGTGCGGGAAACATGCATATAACTAAGATATGAAGACTGTTGACAAGTGACCCTATGTAGATCAGCCATGATGGACTAGTGGGAAGAGGCTCTATGTGAAACAAAAATCCCATGGTGGGGAGAGGCTCTGTGTGACCTGACATACCCACGATACTCATCAGGGATGAGTACCTCAGTACGATGGTCAAGGTGGGAAGCAGCTAAATGTGACCTGGCAGGCTGATGGTGGGGAGTGTCTCTTTGTGACCCAAAACAACCATGGTACACATCAAGGATGACTACCCCATCATCAAAGGTGTTCCGTGTTGTGACTAATTTTCATTCTTTCTATACTCTATATTATACCTGTGTGAGATGTCTTTGATTTATGGTTTTGTTGTGTGGTCTTACTTCATGATCCTTCCTTTGTGGTTTGTGGTCCCTTCAAAGTATCTTGTTACTTACCCCTACGCAGGCTTCACCCGTATGTGTTGTCTCCCGTGAAGGTGATCGATGCATCGATAGAGACCTTAGTGGTCTGTGACCAGGTGGTTCACAGTGAGATGGGACGAAATAAATCTTCGACGGAGACCATGGTGGTCCGAGACCAGGTGGTGCCCAGTGAGATGTGAGATACATACGTACTTCTATGGCTATAGGTAGCTACCCTTCACCTACCCTTATGGTGGGGTCCTCTAAGGATGACTAATAGATATCTTTTATACTTTGTTGTTTTCATTTTGTCTTTTTTGGGTTTGTAATCTAGACCATTTGACTTACAGCTTGTACCATTACTCGGTGGTTGTTTAGTGGCATGCATGTCTTATTTTCCATCTATCTGGGGCATGGTTGTGAGTGTGTGTGTGTGTGCGTACAAGTACTCATTAAAATTCCTCCCACTCGTGGGATAGTATATTCAATGCTATTCTTTATCCCCAATCCTTTGAGAGGTGGGCATGGGGTAGTCACATCATGGGCCCCGAGGGACGGGTCATGACAAAGTGGTATCATAGGAGGTCGGTTCTACCCGAAAAAACTAAAAATCTGTAAATTTTTATGGATAAATAGTGTTAAGTGTTTGGAATTCAGATTTTAGTCTGGGGAGTCTAGTATTGAGGATGTTTCTGACATAACCACATAGTAGGAACGTGAACTCTGTTTTTTTTACCCGGTACATGAAAACACATGTTTCATGAACCTTTGTGTGTTTTCCCACGATCTATTTGAAACAGAGTCAGCTCAACAGGTATAATAAATTGGCCATGGTTTATATCAATTATTTTTCAAGATGCCTCCACTCAGATATCCATCTAGGATTCTTATGTGTGACCATGAGTGTGGTCCACAATGTGATGAGGCTTTAGTATAGGGATTGTTGCCCAAGATGGAAACATTGGGGGGGTCACAAAGATTCCATTTTCTGTTGTTCAGTAGTTTCCATCGACACTGATAATAGAGGATTCAAGTAGGCTCAGTGCCTTTCATGAGTTCCAACAATAGGGACCTCCAAGGTTCATTGGAGAGAAATATGCATAGGTCTATTAAGATTGGCTGGAGGCGGTTACATGAGTCTTCCATTTAGAGATGGTTCCACTTAACTTGTTGGTGGTTCTATCTACAAGCCTTCTATAGTGAAAAAACGTGGTAGAGGATCAAGGGGAGTAGTAGGAGGTTCTATACATTTTGAAATGTTATAGCCACCACCACAATGTTGTCTAAAATAGGCCTTTGGAGATAGAATAAAGGTGAAGGGTGTAGTATCATGCGGCCATCCCTACCCGCATAGTAGTAAATTTTTTGAATTTTTAGTTCCCTATAGTGGTGGGCGTGTACGAAGACATCATTCCAGGGGATGTTCCAAGACTACCTGCTTGCAGAGGGAATGACATCTATATTGATCTATACCATGAGATTACACTAATATCTACACCTGCATATCAAAAGTCTCTTGAGAATCTCTAGGAGATCAGGGTAGAGTTGGAGTATTTTTAGAGGAAGTGTGTTCATAAGTCCCAGAGTTTCACCATGGGAAACCCCAATGTTTTCTTCAAAGAAATAATACAGTAGCTTGAGGTTAATCATGGACTTATGGTTAGTAAACCTGATGACTGTGAGGAATGAGTATCCTCTACAGAGAATTAATGACCTCTTCATTCAGCTGAATGGAGCGAGATGGTTCTCAAATAGAGAACTCAGATCATGCTATCGCCAGCTTCGAGTGTGAGATGTGGACATCTTGAATATGGATTTTCAATGACATTAAGGCCCCTAAGAGAACTTTGTGATGTCGTTTCGTGTGACAAACAACCCAAAAGTGTTCATGGGACTCATGAAAAAGGATCTTCCAACCATACATAGATCAGTTTGCTGTGGCCTTCATTAATGAAACCTTATTGTATTCAACGTCCTAGGAGCACGTGATACACCTGAGGATGGTTCTGGACACACCAAGAGAGCACCAACATTACGTATTTTTCTTGAAGATTGTGTTATGGATATGAAAGGTCTAATTTCTAAGACATGTCATCTCAGATGTCAGAGTTGCAATGGATCCGGTAAAGATAGAGTGTTTCATTCATGGGAACCACCCAATAGAATTACACCGGTGTAGAGTATACTAGGGTTTCCTATGTAATACCATAGGTTTTTACCTGAATTCTCCATAGTGGAAGCACCCATGATTGAATTGAAAAATATTGGGAAACCCTTCCTGTGGAAAAAAATGTTCCTATGATTATTTTAGTAGCTAAGGCAGAGCATGACAGGTGATCTAATCTTGATGTTTCTAAAGGAGGGAACCGACTACGTTATGTATTGTGACGTATCAAGAACTAGTCTTGATTGCATCCAAGTGTAGGGTCCAGCAATAATTGATTATAGCTTATGATAATTGAGACTGCATGAGTAGAACTATGTGACTCATGACCTAGAGTTGGAAGCGGAAGTATTCACACTGAAGATGTGATGACACCTCTTTATGGGAAAACGATGCATCATCTACTCTGACCACAAGAGTCTCATGTTTATCTTTTCTCAAAAGGATCTGACTCTGAGATAGTGACTTTTTCAAGATTTCTTCTAGGACTATGACTTTGAGATAGTATATAATCTTGTGAAGGGGAACATGGTGGAAGATTATCTTAGTAAAATATAGAGTTCACAACCACCAAATGATCCCTCATAGAAATTTTCCTCACTTAATATAACCATTGTGGATAGAGATAAGGCAGCTTATCTTCATTTGATGGTAGTTTCCCCACCACTCTTACAGCGAGTCAGGGAAGAAGAAATCATAGATGACAACTGAGAGACTAGATGTGACCAGATGTTCAATGAGAATTCCCTTATTGGATATTCAAAAGGTGGGGATCATGTCATTCTTTTTAGAGGACGCACCATAGTACTAGTGGAGTTGTGGGATGAGGTGTTGTAGGAGATCCACACATCACCATTTTTGGGTATATCTAATTTTGGATAAGACGTACCAAGACCTCCAACATCAGTACTGGTGGTCATGAATGATGAATGTGGTAGCGGAGTTGGTCTCGAGATTCCCCCCTTGTCAGCAGGTGAAGGCTGAGCACCAGGTTCTAGTAGGTTAGACACAACCCCTTGAGGTACCAAAGTGTATGTGGGATGGAATATCAATTTACATCATGATGTTCTTACCACATACATCTTGGGGGAATGATACCATGTACTTGATCATAGATAGAGTCACCATGTTACCTCACTTACAAGCCATTCGAGAGCAAGGTTCAGTATAGATCTTGGGATACCACTTACTGAAGAAGATAGTTCGAATCCATAGAGTCTCATCTAATATAGTCTCAAATCGTGATGATTTCTTTACACCATGGTTGGTTAAGGGATTACAATAGGCGTTTAGGACTAAGTTGCACTTGATCAAAGCCTTTCTCCCCCAGACAGATGGTCAGATGGAGCGAACCATATAGACTACGGAGGACATGCTTCATGCTTGAATTCTTGGTTTTGGTCACAGATGGGAGGAACACCTACCACTGGTAGAATTTCTATACAAAAATATCTACCACTCCACCATTGGTATGGAATCGTTCGAGGCATTGTATGAATAACCATGAAATTCACTGTTATGCAGGACCGACCTAGGGGAGTCACCACTCATGGGTCCATAAATGGTACAGGGTACCTCTAAGAAGGTGTGGGTCATGTGAGAGTGTAGGAAGACTACACATAGCCAAAAAAATACTATAATGAAAGGTGATGGGGACCCTTGGAGTTCAAAGAAGGATACCAAGTATTTATATGGGCCTCTCCTCAATAAGGGATATAATGATTTTGGTGGGGGGAAAAGTTATCTCTGAGGTTCATCAGACCTGTTCTAGTGTTCCATAGAGTGGGAAAGGTGGAATACTATTTGGCTCTATCATCATAGTTAGAGAGGTTTCACGACGTCTTCCATTTATCCCAACTAAGAAGATATGTGCACAACCCTTCTCATGTCATCAGCCACAGAAAGCTAGAGATTAATGATGGATGATCATTTGTGGGGTACCCGATGGAGATAGAGGATTGAAAGGAGATGATCCCTCATAGATGGTCCATCACTCTAGTGCATGTTTGATGGTTGTACGAGAATCTATCAGAGAGAATATGGGAGTTGGAGGCTTAGATTCATGAACAGTACACCCATTTGTTTTATTATCAATTGTTTTGGCTTATGAGGATGTAAATCCTTAAAGAGGGGAGTAATGTTAAACCCTATAATTCCATGATGTTTTTAAAAACATAAAATTGGATTATTTTGATACCAAAAACTCAAACTACGTGCTATTATGAGGCTCGGAGTGCCTCAAATAATCCATCAAAATATGATAAGATTTAAATAGTGTGTGTAAGCAGTTTTCCTAAAAAAGTGGAATAACTCTTAAATGGGTGCCCATATTATAAATTCAAGGGTTATGTTGCATTCATGATTATAATTTTACTCGAGGTGTGACTTTAGTTTAGTAGGCACATTCCTCCTATGATAAAACCCAAAAATTTAATAACTATAAAAAAATAATAAACTAAAATAATTTTATTTATCGAATCCTCATAACTTATGAATGGTGACTCGGATTGAAAATACAAGACCATCGTTAGCTCGTGATGGTATGATTTCCTTAATCATAGCCTAAACTTTGCCGGTGTGGGTCAATAGTGGAAGGTAGCTTTTGGCTATAAATAAAATAATTGATTAAATCAATTTCATTTAAAAATCGTTATAACTCTTAAATGGTAACTCAGATTTTAAATATAAGAGTACTTTTTATCTCATGAGGGTGTGTTTCCCTTATGCGGAGCTTAACCTCTACCGCTGTGGGTCGATGGTGAAAGATAGATTTTGAAATTTATTAAAGTGAATTAAAATGGTGTGTGTTCATTTTTTAGGAAACTTTTTAACTCTTTATTAGATCAAAAATCAAAAGGAACTAATGAACACAAAATAATGGGATCCACCTAGAAAGGATATAACATTGACCATAGAGGGTCGACCATAAAAGATAGTTTTTAGACTCTTCGGAAGAAAAATAAAATAACTTAAAAATGTATTTTATTTTTTTCTCTTCACCATTGAGTGGTGGAACGTCAGCACGGTGGAGATGAGATGATGATAAGTCACATTAAATAAATCCCATTAATGAGGATCTTATATATGAAGCATAAAGACTCATTTATTGAAACATAATAGATACACAGTTTCATTAATGAAACAATGTAATGATGAGATGATGCAGCATAATAGAAATGCTACACAATTCTATTTTAATGAGATAATGGGTTGAAGAATTAGAGAAATAATTTTTCTGGATAATGGTGAAGAAATTATCTCTAATAGAGAATTCATGAGAATCAGTAGCGACATAGACACACCTCGATGAATGCGACCAACGAACAATGAACGCATTATCCTCCCACCCTTAGAAGGATCACAAGAAACATGTGAGATAGATCAACAATGGAGAAAGAAGTCGCATGACGCTGATTTTATCCAACCAACAAATCTATCTTAGGTCGGGGTTATTTTTGAATTTTTAATTCCCTATTCTTCTTTCTAAAACAAAAAATGTAGATCAACCCACGAATGGGTTGGTCTACGGGTCTCTTGTTATTGATGGAGGGTGATTTTCATCAGGATTTCTCATTGGGATTGAACACTGATAAATCAATAAATCATTCCCATGTTTCTAAACCACTAATGCAGTGCATGTGGGCTGACACAAACAATGTCTGAGCCCCATTAATTTTGTTAATTCTTGTGTTTTCTTCATGGATGAACATACAAGATAACGAAGAAGTATTTTCGAGGTTGTAGAAGTGAAGATGGCCCCCCATGAAGGCCATAGGCACAGAAGATTCGAAGAACGGACCACTAAAGCGGACCCGGTGGATGAAAGAAAACCTTACTATAATACTGGCAATAGAGGTGGTTTTGGAGACCAGTGGAGGTGCCTGGGGGTGGGTGGTGGTGCATAAGATAATGTGTTGCGGTCGGCTACATTTGTGGAGGAGCAATAGAAGCCATATGTGCTCGGGCCGACAGCGGGTGGGATGCAGCCATCTGGCTTAGTCGTAAGGGCGACCCATGTCGCATGGGCCATGGTGTTGTGGCCCACGGTCCAACATAGACCATGTTCAGGAGGAAAGTAGGCTAACTTCATGTAGTTGAACCAGACTCCCAATGCGAACTCAGGCTAGAGGTTACATACCCACCTTGCGAGCTTGGATGGAGATGACAGGACTTCCATTTCGGCCAAGTCGTGGTGCACGAACTGGGCTGCGGTGCGGCCAGTGCTAGACTAATGGTGGCCCAATTTTTCAAGACATGCCAGCAAGATAATGTTTATCCACTATGTAGGTAGGGTTGAAAACAATCTTCCTACCTATTTCTGGCCGGTCAGGATGGAACTGGGTCAGCGGGAAACTCGGCAGGCTGGACCCATGGCCCAACTGGGCTAGATCCAGTAAGGCTCAGTGGGCCTGGCCTCGTGCCGAGGCCAGACCAAGATTCTCCAGACCCAGCCGTGTCAGGTCAGGTTGGATAAACATGGTTGGTTCATGCAGGACTAAGGGCTTGGTTGGTCTAGTCGGTCTGACCGAGTCTGACTGGGCTCGAACACAACCAGCCCATGTTTACTAATCTCTCAATATTATTCAGACTAGGCGTCTGATTGATGAGCCATTTATGGTGTTGGAACCCTTGAAATGGTTTGGTTATTTTGGAATACTATAATAAGGTTTTAGTTAAGGTCAAAATGCATATAAAAGCTTAAGGATCAGTTTATTTTTTGAATCAAAAGTAGTACGTATGGGAAACGTGTGGCAGACTGAGACCTAAAGACTACATAAAAGAAACGATGTGTGGATCGGTTATAATAGCTTTGTGGAAAGCGGCTCTGTGTGAACCAACAGACCCATGGTGGGGAGAGGCACTATGTAACCTATAAGACCCATGATACTAATTAGGGATGAGTACCTCTGTGCGATGGAAATGGTGGGAAGTGGCTCTATGTGACAAGGTGAGCCCACAGTGGGGAGCCGCTCTGTGTGACCCATGATACAGATGGTACTCATCAGGGATGAGTAACCCAGGAATAATGGTGTTCAGTGTTGTGAATGATGGTATTTCATTCTATAATCTAGATTATACACATGTGAGCTGTCTTTTCATTATGGTCTTTCTAAGTGGTCTTAATTTGTGGTCCATGCTTTGTTGTTTCGGGTCCCTACTGAGTATCGTGTTAATCACCCCTGTACGGGCTTCACCCACATGTGTCATGTCCTATGAAGGTGATAAATGATTTGATAGAGACATTACTTGTATGGGACCGGGAGGTTCTCAGTGAGCTGGGATGGATGGACACTTCGACACAGACCTTAGTGGTCTGAGACCTGGAGGTTCCCAGTGAGATGGGATGGAAAGGTGCACTTCTTCGGCTACAGTCATCTACCCTTCACATACCCTTGAGTTGGGTTCTTCTACGAACATCATACAAGGATCTTTTTTATATTCCCGTTTTCATTTTGTCTTCTCTTGGGTTATTATTTTGGAACATTTGACTTATAGCTTGTACCTTTAGTCTGTTTTTATTTAGTGGCATACATGTTTTCCTTTCCAGCTAATTGGGATGTGGTTGTGCATGTGCAAGTGCATATAGGTACTCAGAAAAATGCCTCCCACTCATGGGATAATACCTTTGGTGCTAGTTTTCAGCCCCTGGCCTTTAGGTGGCTGGCTATGGGTAATCACATCATGGGCCCCTAGGGACGGTTCGTGACAAATTTAAATATATATAATCATATATGGTACGTAATAATCCATGTCATGCAGTACATACTTTCAAGTAATTTTTTTAATGTCCCACTATATACTATTAATGTGTTGTTAGTTTCATTCATATGTTTTATGGCTATCATACTAATAAATTTATATGCATTTGAAAGAAGAAAAATATTTTATAATTATATTAATATTTTATAAATAATTAAATTGGGTTCTAAAACATGGGGTTGCTAAATGATTTATAACTTTTTAGTTATCCTTCCCTTGATTCAATATAAACATACTTAAAACTCTCATTACATGAGTGTTTTTAAAACTTTTATAAGGAATAAAAAATATCATGTTTTAAACAACCAATGTATTTGGAATAATTTCCATGAACTTTACCCCATCATGTTTCCTAGGTTCCTTCCCTTTTATATACATTGAAGTGACTAACCAAAAGGGTCAAAATATATTTTTATCCAAAAATTTATAACATTTCCAAAACATTCTTAGTGTAGTAAATGTTCTCATCTTCTAATTTCTATAGATCCTCTTGCCTAAAATAATTTTTTTCAATTCATTATATTTTAACTTAGAAATTATATCGAAAACATTATCCATCTCTACAAATAAATTCATCTTCAAATATAACAAGATCATATCATCCTTATACAATAAAAGTATAATGAAATCCACATAAAAAACACCATATCATAGATACAATGAATAATACAGAAAAAGATGAAATATTTTTGTTAGATGAAAGAATGCAACAAATTTTACATAGTTTGGGTGCCTAATTCAACCTATATAAGCTCAATTTGAGCCTACACACCGTATCCTTGTTTCCAGATTCCTGATATCATATTGGTTTCTCATTGTAAATTGTATCCCTCAAATTCTCATGAAGGAATTTTTTCTTCACAAATAATTATTCATTTATATAACATCTAAGGTAACCATTCTAATTACAATATAGATGTATTTCCACGTACAAAGGGAATAAAATTTCAATGAAATTGAATATATTGATTAATTTAAAGTTGTTCATAACAATCATTTCATTGTTCTATTTTTCTGATTTAGTTCTTCCTTTATTTGGTAATCCAAATAGTTATAATGTACTCAATTTTCTAGCGGTATACCTTTCATTTCCCATATAATATTCACAATAAAGGAATTCAAATTTTCCTTCCTTACTAGCCATCATTGTTTTGAGTCACCCACCCATGTTTCATACTATATATTTTCAAGGATACAACTATCTATTATATTAAAATCGATAAAGATTAATTTGAACCTATTAATTGGTCATATGACTATCTTAGAACTTTCTAATTAACCATTAAAATCAACTTATCCATCAATAAAAATCATTCATTCTTCTGATGAATATGAAAATTAGGCTACGTTTAATCATTTTAGTATCTTGAGGGTCTAACCAAACATTTTGAAAATTCCAAAATTTGATAAATCCTCATATTTTCAAAAAAAATTCTCTTTATCAATGTCTAGTCATTCCCTATTGAATCTTTCTTCCTATCTATTTCTTTCACCACATGTCGATCTTTATATTGCTTTAAATCATTAAAGTTGAAATTAAAGCTTCTAATGAGCTTCCATTGATCACAATATCGAATATAATATCTAAATTATCTTTTGACATTATAACACCCCTTTATTAAATATTTATTTCTTTTGAAATGAAATTGTAGTATTTCATAGCTTTCTTTATACACAACCATGAGTCAAAATGAAACATAATATTATACACTCTAATAACATAGCTATTAAACTAGAGGTATGAATAGGAATAAAAAAATTAATAAAAAAATATAAAAAAATTTTAATTTATTGATTTTTTTATTAATTAGCAAAAAATAAGTGCACAATTTTTAGTAAATTCATTTTTTTATTTGATATTATTTTATTTTAAATGGGTTTTATTGCATTTTGTATATATATATTATTATTAATTTCTACCAATTTTATAAATTTCATTTTATAAAAATTATACCATTTATCAATTAATTATTTCAAAATTATTATAAGGTAAATTTTTTTTATTTTTTAAAAAAATATTAAATTTCCAATGAATAGTAACAAATTTAGATTTTATATAAATCTCTTTTCAATTCAATAATTTACAAAGTACCATTGTATTTTAAATTTATTTTAGAAATTAATTAGTTTATTTGGATTAAAAATAATGAAATAAATGTCATTATAACCAATATTATGTTTAATTTTTGTATAAAAACATTTTTATACCTAAAAATGTATTTTTCTGGAAAATAATATTTCAATGAATTTTGTGAGAAAATTTTAAAATTATTTTATCTCACTAATATAAAATTAATTTAATAAAATTTATTCAATATTTGTAATCAATATGTCACATTTTTAGAATAGAACCACTTTTATTTGTTATCATAATCAATAAAAACCAGTAAATAATTTGTTACCATGATTAAAGTAACAGTGGGTTTAATAGGGGTTATACAAAGAGATAATGGTAATATTACCAATTTTACTAGACTAAATCATATTTTATATACATATAAAGACCCCCACATTATCCTACTCCTTAATACATGGCCATTTGAAATCATTTGTGTGTGTCCCTCCCCATACTTATAAAAATACACCCATCCATTCTCTTATTTGCACCACACTAAGCCACATAGATTAAACAAACACTCAAAAATTATCTTATAAGTTTCTCTATACTCTAATTATAGGTCATCTAGTTTCTAAAAATCCATTAAAATGGATTTTAATAATATATATAAAGGAGGCATACCGAAGAAGAGTTAATTCTCATACCTGACTTCTATCAATTTATTTCTTCTTCTACCTCCTATAAATAAGTGGTATTCATCCTAAAATATTAAATTTACTATTATAAATTTACCAAAACGTTATTATGGTTATGAAACCACTATTATAAATCCCAATTTCCTTCAAATGGAATGAAATTATTTCTCATGCGTAATTGTGGACTACCAACTCCACATTGAGATATAATTAATTTTTCATCACCACAATTATTGGTTTGTTATTATAATATATTAATTATTCATATAAGATAGTTATTATATAATAATACTTATATAATTATTAAATATTATTTTTCATTCATTATTTATTTATTTTTAAGTAAAAACAACATTCATGCAAATGTACATACTATCATCTTCAGGAATGGTGTAATTTATTTTTCAATCTCTACCTTTTATGAATAATTGTAAATATGTACATAATGAATATATATTATAGTTATGTTATGATTTAAATTATTTGAAATTATGGAACCATGATCAAATAACATGTACTGAAACTTACGAATCTAAACTTTCATGAAAATAATAGTAAACACATTGAAACATTGATTTTTATAAATTAATACTCAAAAAATAGTTATTAAAATATTATAAGTGGATAATATATGATATTATATTTACGAATATGTTTTTGTTATTGAATTATAATAAATTTAAATTTTCCTTATCAAAGGTTATATATCTTATGATTTATGCCAAAATTGAGGCAATGTTTTCTCATTTAACTTCTATTTCTGCGAGTCATTCTCCATAATAACCTAAGAATAAAATAAATTTTATTAATGAAATATATATTTTCTAAAAGGTAATTTTATACCTTTTAATGGAGAAACCATTTTAAATATACTATTTTTAAATTTTATATTTTTAATATGAAAAATTAAAATGAATTTTTTATATATAAACATCAAAATTATATAGGGGTGAATGTTTGGTATTTTTATGAAAAGTTTTATTTTTTTAATGAATAGAGGAAAATAATGAATTTTAATTAAAAACATATTTTTCATATAATTAATTTATTTGGATAAATTATGTTTTTAATGGGTTTTAATGTTCAATTATATCAATTATATATAAATTATTCCAATTTAGATCATTTTAATCTATTTCACCTTGAAATAAGACATAAAAACGAATCAAACATTAGAATATTTTTACTTTAAAAATATGTTTTGTCGCCTCGTCTGTAGAATTCCAATTAAACTAATTTATTCCACTTATGTTATTTTAATTTTTAAATATGGGTTAATATTTTGAGTCATCCTTATTTATAATATTTAATATGGTCGACTTATTTTTTTATAAGGACCTGACCTCAAAGAATTACTTAATATTGATTAAATTGAATAATTCACATTGAGGATCATTTCAGTTTTAGAGTTTTTGAGAATTAGGACATAACTATTACATCTCAAAATATTACAAAGTAGACACTTCTACATAGTTTCCTCTTTTTTTTACAAAACATGAACTCTTGAAAAAATGATTCATGTCTAGTTCCATGTTTAAGACAACATGACTTTTCCATGATCCCATCCTTGACCCTATTCCACATTATGTCCTATCAAAAACATTTCAAAAAAACATGGGATGAGCATAAAAATATCAGTAAGGGATACATAAAGAAGGAAAACGGTTAGTTTTTCAATAAAACAAGTAAACCATGAATACTTTATCAAAGTAATACTTTTCACCTTTATGAAGTAGTAAATACTATTCACTGAATAAAAGATCATTACTTATCCTCTGTAACCAAAATATTTCCATAAACCAATATAAAGAACACATAACATATAAAGGTAACTTGGGACATAAACATACTTAAATGGAATAACCATACGGTTGACTACCACACATATCACTACATGGAATATCCATATGGATGACTTCCATACCCAATGCATTGGAGGTTATAATGTTACCACCCGTCCTGGTATTCATGACACCACCCGTCATATGGTTTATCACGTAACCACCCATCAAATGTCCAATTACCATTACAATATCATAATACATAAAACAAATATAATGGAAAGAAAACATTTCCACATTTCAATCACAATATATCACTTAAATATATTGACATAAAAAATCCATTATCAAAACCATTTTCAATACCAAAATACATAACATATTATATGGTATTTAATTCCTTTTAAAAACATTACATATTGTTAAGGAAGCCAAAGGTAAAATAGTACTCGTGGCGGCGGAAAAGTTCATTGTCACCGCATACATTAGAAGAAAAATTCGTTTATGTTGTTTGGTAAAACACTTCGTAGAAAAATATTCCCTTTGAATGAAATGAAAAGTCAAAGGTGTTAATATATAGTATAAAATAAATTCATGTATTATAAAAAATTATGCCTCAATGAAAGGAGATTCAGACGAAATCCCTTACAAAGTCGATATCCTTAGATTAAGAATAAGTTAATTACATAATAATGTGTGACAAATATAAATACACCAAATATATACTGATATTAAGTGTAAAAAAATAATAGGTCATCCACACATATTTATATCATGACATAATCAACATGTACAGGTTTAACCCAAATAATTGAAATTGGGTTAATAAGTTCCCTTACAGAAATTCGACAGCCTAACGACGTCACTTTAAAAATTAGAAAATGAGTTCATGAGAGATAAAAAGGGTATATCATCACTTGGACATAAAATTTACATAAATAAGGATATATAATAACATATCCCAACATAATAATATGTAAATTAAAAGACCTAAAAAATGAAGTCTTTTAAAAATAGGAGGGTGAAAGATTCCCTTACCGATTTGGGTAACATTTGAAACGTACACCCCATGAAAGAAAGGTCATAAAATGAAGATGTAAATACCCATAAATTAAATTATATTTCTTAAATAATAAAATTATGGTCAGTAAATACACCTCACAAAAGTAAATAGTGGCAAATGCATCAAGAATCTCATGGGAACACAAAGTGAGATAAAAAAATCCCTTCTGAAATTTAGGCAGCCTAACGACACCACTTAAAACTTCCAAAAATGGATTGATCCAATCAAATAGGGTATATCATAATATTAACATAATAATTATAGTAATAGGAATATAAAATAACATCCCCCAACATAAGAAAGATGAGCTTAAAATAAGTGACATAAAAGAGAGTACTTAAAAAAGAGAGTGATAGGATCCCTTACTTAATGTCCGACATTCAATGTTCGTTTCATTATTTTCCTAAATAATAAACATTGGTAAATTTATAATTTCTTAATTACCTCCTTTAAAGATTATTACTCAGGTCATTTCACATATTATAATGTTATAATAATTGGTTAATAATGTGATTTCATATCAGACATTTTTGTCGATGTTCGGTACATGAGTCAAAATTGAACTTGTTAAAAATGAATTTTCCATGTAGTTATAAGTACATCAACTCCAGAATAGTATTAATGATTTAAATATAATATATATCCTGTATATAATCATTTTATACTATTCCATAACATTTTGAGATAAAAAAATAAATGCACTATTTATAGAGATGGTAGGACATACGTACGCATGCATGCTACTTTCATTTGTTTGTCATATTAATGGAATTAAAACTAAATGAGAGATATATATATTATAATTACAGAATTATATAAATCATTTAGATTTAATATATGACATATATATCAATTATATAGATGTACATTTAATAGTACATAACATTTGGAGATAGAAATAAAATGTACCATTCATGGAGACGGTAAGCCGTACGTACGCATGAACGCTGCATTCATTTCTATTTCATTCATTAATGGAATGAAAAAAATAATGATACATAGGTATATTATAATTAAATTATAATATAGTAGATAATATCATTAAATCCATCCTTTATACATCCCACATATGGTATTAACTATTCAAATCACTTTGAGGGGGTGGTAGTCTGCACTTCCTAAAATGAAATTATCGCGTTTACCCATTATTGAAACCATAATGGTATGGCATTAAATGAAAAACACAGAAGAATAAGTAATACATAAAAATAATTTATATATCATGTACAAATATAGTTACATCTTAATGGCCACCATGAGAGGTTTTAAAAGAATATTGAACAGTCATCGTTTCGTGAGGCAGTAATTCACCACCCACAGAAACAGTATGTCCTTTAACCATTAGATGGAGGTGTGCATAAGTGTCTCCCTAATAATCCCCATAACATCATCCTATTAAATTTAATATACTGGTTTTGTAACAAAATAAATGAATAAAAAGAGTTTAGGGGGTTGGAGAAGCAAAATAAAACAAAAGAACATAAGAGAAGACATTACCTTCAAATCGGATAACTCTTTTTGATTTGAGCTCAAAGGCTTCCTTAGAAAGACTTCTGCCCAAAGTGAGGATTCTAAGAGTAAGATAGGGATGTGGAGACACAATATAATCATATTTTGGACGAGCCAAGGGCTTTAGAGTTGTGGGTAAGGAGGTAGAGTTTGGGGCCTTTTATAAGAGGGAGGAGGGGCACTCTTGGAAAGTCTTAAAAAGTTACATGATTATAAAATGATTTTCGGATATAAATGGTCGCACAATTATATATTTCAATGATAAGGTGATAAGGTTTCTAAATCCACCAATACAATAAGTTTTTGACAAGTGTACGTCTTAGTGTTTACCTTATCTTCTCATTTTATTTAAATCGTTCATTAATGGGGTAATCACTACATCATCATGGTGTCATAAATAAATTTATTTATTTAATGTCTAAAAATTTTAAAAAAATATCATGATGTATGAAATATTTTTATATTTCTAATGAATATTTATAGTCAAAAATATTAATTGTATAACCCCATGTAAAAATTGTTTTAGTAAAATAATACATGTTTGTGACACTTTTATTTTTACTTTAAATAAAACGTTTTAAATGTCGTTTTCTTACCCAAGTGGCTCCATTGGGTCCCCAAGTCAACCCATGGATTTTCTTGGTCAGAAATTACTTATTGAATAATTTTAGGACATGTTTAAAGGTAATTTCATTTTATTATGTCATTATATTTACCTTAAATTACACTAATTAACTTTAATCGCGATTAATAAAACTTAAAAGTTACTATTCACCAAAAAATTATTTTAATCTCATTGAACCAAATTTTACATCCTAATGAAAACTATGTATGTTGGATTTTTGAAATTCAAATCACAGAGGTTGTAAAATTTCAGTTAAATGAAAAATTAGTTTTTTTTACTTCCACTTAGTGGTTTCACTATTCATTAAAAATTGAAGTTTTTCAGAAAAATACCAAAAATTCACCCTAAGCTATATTTGATATTCCAAATTCAAATATGATTTCAATATTAGAAAATTCAAAACATATAAGTTTCATTAATTAATTTAATAATTAATTCCCATTGTCAAAATAAATAGCGTGTTTTTAAGAAACTATATCTATCAAAAGATTGACACTTGTTTAAGTCCAATTTCAATGTGAAATTAATTCAAATGGCCACGACTAGATTAAATGGTAAAAATATATTTTGATTACACATTAAAACCAATTAAAAATATAATCAGACCATATAAATAAATTAGACTAAAATGAGGTTTTGAATAAAAATACAGCATTTTACACTATTCATTCAACAATGAACATTATCTGAAAAATACCAAAAAAATTATACAAAGTAAATTTTGATGTCCTGATTCTAAAAAAGAATTTTATTTGGTCAAATATATCATATAAAATTGTCAAAAAGTGGATTTAAAAAGGGTTCTCCCTCAAAAGGCGGTTAAATGACCTTTTAAAGAATATTAGAATATGTGTGCTTAAAATTGGATTCATTCACATTTTTAGCATCTAATATTAATTGAATAAATGTAAAAATATTTTACAAGCATAAATAATCACTTTTTAGTTATTTCTTTTCATTCCTTCCATTATATCAGCTTGGAGTTTACTACCATTTACAATAATATTATTATATTATTAGTGTGCATCATAAGATTTCAACGAAACTCGTTGTTGCGTATTGGGTACGCCATTGAGTATAGTGTCCCCTTTAAAGTAATATTAATATTTTATTTCACAAATATTAATAGATATGAAAAAGTAATATTCTTTATTTTCCTGGGATGTTACATCCTTCCCCCTTTAGAGAATTGCGTCCTCGCAATTTTAAAATTGGGCTTGGAATGTTCATTGAAAACCCCACATCGGAAAAGAAGTAAATTAATCTATCACTTTAAAAGAAAGAAAGAAATGTACCAAGGTCACCCGAGACAACAAGTACAAGGATTCCCTGAAAACATGGATATGGAAGAAAAAAACAAAGGGTTAAGTTCTGATGGAGAGTGATAGAAACATCTTTAGGAGAAAGTTAACCACCAAAAAATCACAAATATGTGATAGGTTAAATGGTGTTTGATTCCCCAGTAGGAAAAGTTAATAGACAACAGTTTAGTTTTAAGTTACTTTTCATTGAGGAATTTATTTAAGATCTTAACTAAATCACAAGGAAACATACAATCTTCTCGTTTAGACTTTCATCTCTTACTATATTTCTTATAGAAACTCATTTTTTCCTCCAAAATACTAGTATTTAGGATGACTTCTTGACATTAAGATCGCTAAAATCAACTTCTAGAGAATCAACTAATCCACAAAAGAGAACTATATATTTCCCATGTTTTTAGACCTTAACCAAAAACAAAAAGGTTAGTACAAGATCAGATAATCCCCAAAACGGATAAAAAAGTCTATTCTTAATCTCCAAAATTTTTCAAACAATACCCAAATCTCTGAAGGATTTATTCAAATAGTCTTCCAAGATAAAAATTAACATTTATCTCCAAATAACATCTATTTCTCTTAAAGTCTCATATTTAAAAGTAATTAAGCTAATCATATATCCTCCATGATATATCAATATTTTCATAGATAACCCAAAAATCAACTTATTCTTGATTCATAAAATCATCTAACTAAAAAGAATTAGTCAAACTAACAAGGGACTTAACGTATTCCAGTGGTAGGCGATAAATACCAATTACACTTTGGTTGTGGGTTTGATTCCCGCATCTTCGTCCGACGCGACGGGTTGTCACACGGTCTTCTTGTTGTGTTTTTTCCAAAACTATATAATTTCTAAAACATTCCCCCAAAAAGAGATAAAATCTTCAAAAATAACCACAACATTTTTTACAATAAAGGTTATCTAATAACATTCATTTTGCAACCCAAAATGTATTAACCAGTAATTGCCTCAAATTCAAGGATCATATAAATCCAAATGGTTCTTTATAACTATGTCCACAAAAGAACAGATAATTATTCCTTAAATAAAATTTTAATATATCGAACATCAGGGTAACACATACTATAAAAATTCTTCTAATGTAACCCCATCATCAAAATAGACTTAATACTTTTAAGAATTTCACCAAAACTCTTGAATCCATTATATGTTGACATCTTACTCATTCAAAATTCTTCGGGATCCATTAACCATTCCTTTCCAACTTATTTTGAAATACTTCTTTCCTATAAAAAAATCATGAATCATATCCTAAGATCCCAAAATAGGAAAACATATTTTATGAAATAATCCATATATTTGATTGGTAATTGTCGGTTTCTTCATCCTCAATCGGAATGGAATTAGGTATTTGTAAATTAATATTTGTTTGATCATGGTGATCCCATTGCCAATACTTCTTTGTATGACATGTGTTTTCATAATGACCATGCGCACCACATTTAAAACATTCAATTAATCCCTCAGAAAGAACTTCTTTCCCTTTCCTTGAGTCAACTGGATTCTTCCTTTTTCCATGGTAGGTTCTTGCTTTATGACCATTATTTCCACATCAATAGCATCTTTCTATCCCATTGAAACATTTTCCTAGGTGTTCCCTTCCACATCATTGAAACCTAGGTTTTTTAAAACACTTACCATTATGATTATTACCTGAAAATCCATAGGGATTTGTTTCTCTCATATATGATTCCTTATAAAAATCACCAAGATTTAGGTGGTCAATCATGAATCCAGATAGTTGGTTGTGGATAAAAACAATAGTTCTCAATGTAGCTCCCATATCATTCAGTTGCTCACTCAGAAAACTGTCACAGTTTCCATCACATACATTGTTACTTTGGTGCCTGCTAGTTCCAGCCATTTACTAAAATTGAAAAGGTCAGTGTGATCATATCAGTAAAATCATAATATAATGATGAGGAAGATAAAAACTAAGATATAGTTATCCATGTTATCTCAAACTAATTCTAACTATGAAAAAATCAATGACTCAATCTAATATACTACCCATTGTGGTTATACACAACGTGTCACTTATTCTTAAACAACACTCTAACCTCTAAAGTTATCTAAACTGACCTATGATACCAACTATAAGGACCCGACCACAAAACATTACTTAATATTGAATTAAATTGAATAATTCACATTGAGGATCCGTTCAGGTTTAGATTTTTAGAGAATTAGGACATACCTATCACATCTCAAAAGATTACAAAGTAGACACTTCTATATAGTTTCATCTTTTTTTACAAAACATGAACTATTGAAAAAAAGAGTCATGTCTAGTTCCATGTTTAAGACAACATGAATTTTCCATGATCCCATCCTTGAACCTATTCCACATTATTTATTGTGAAAAACATTTTAAAAGAAACTTGGGATGAGCATAAAAATCACAGTAAGGGATACACAAAGAAGGAAAACTGTTAGTATTTCGATAAAACAAGTAAACCATGAATACTTTATCAAAGTAATACTTTTCACCTTTATGAAGTAGTAAATACTCTTCACTGAATAAAAGATCATTACTTATCCTTTTTAACCAAAATATTACCATAAAACCATATAAAGAACACATAACATATAAAGGTAACTTCGGACATATACATACTTAAATGGAATAACCATGCAGTCGACTTCCACACATATCACTATATAGAATAGCCATATGGCCGAATTCCATACCCAATGCATTGGAGGTTATAATATAACCACCCGTCCTGGTATTCAAGACACCCCCAGTCATATGGTTTATCACGTAACCACCCGTCAAATGTCCAAGTACCATTACAAAATCATAATACATAAAAAAATATAATGGAAAGAAAAAATTTCCACATTTCAATCACAATATATCACTTAAATATATTGACATAAAAAATCCATTATAAAAACCAATTTCAATACCAAAATACTTAAAAGATTATATGGTATTTAATTTCCTTTAAAAACATTATGGCTTGGTAAGGAAGCCAAAGGTAAAATAGTACTCGCGGTGGCGGAAAAGGTCATTGTCACCGCATACGTTAAAAGAAACTTTTCTTTTTGTAGTTCAGTAAAACACTTCATAGAAAAAATTTCTCTATGAATGAAACAAAAATTCAAAGGTGTTTATATAGAGTATAAAATAATTTTTTTTTATAAAATATTGTGCCTCAATAAAAGGAGATTGAGACGAAGTCCCTTACAAAGTCTGTATCCTTAGATTAAGGATAAATGCATTACATAATTATCTATGAAAAATATAATTAAACAAAATATAAGAGTTTATTAAGTGTAAAACAATCAGAGATAATCCACACATATTCATAGAACAATATAATCAATAAGTAGAGGATTAACACAATGAATTGAAATTGGGATAATAAGTTCCCTTACAGAAATTTGACAGCCTAACGTCGTCACTTTAAAATTCGGAAAATGAGTTGATGGGAGATAAAAAGGGTATCTCATCACATAGACATAACATTTACAGAAATAAGTATATATAATAACATATCCCAACATAAGAAGATGTAAATTAAAAGACCTAACAAAAATAATTCTTTTAAATATAGGAGGGTGAAACATTCCCTTACCGATTTGGGTAACATTGGAAATGTACACCCCATGAAAGAAGGGTCATAGAATGAAGATATAAATACCCATAAATTAAATTAGATTACTCAAAGAATACAATAATTGGAAGTAAATACAACACACAAAAGGTAACAGTTCCAAATGTATCATGAATCTCATGGGAACACAAAGTGAGATAAAAAAAATCCCTTGCGAAATTTTGGCAGCCTAACGACGCCACTTAAAACAACTAAAAATCGATTGACGAGATCAAATAGGGTACCTCATCATATTAAAATAATAATTATAGTAAGTCGAATATAAAATAACATCCCCAACATAAGAAAGAGTAGCTTAAAATAATTGACATAAAATAGAGTACTTTAAAAGAAAGAGAGTGATAGGATCCCTTACCTAAAGTTCGACTTGCCATGTTAGTTTTTTTATATTCATGAATAATAAACATTGGTCAATTTAAAATTTCTTAAGGAACTACTTTAAATATTATTTTTCAGTTCATATCACATATTATAATGTCATAATAATTGTTTAATAATGTGAGTTCTTATCAGACATTTTTGTCGATGTTCGGTACATGAGTCAAAATTGAACTTGTTAGAAAATAAGTTACCATGTAGTTATAATACATAATCTCTAGAATAGTATTAATGATTTCAATATCATATATATCCATTATATATTCATTTTATACTATTACATAACATTTGGAGATAAAAATAGAAATGCACCGTTCATGGAGACATAAGGCCATACGTACACATGAACGCTACTTTCATTTCTTTGTCATATTAATGGAATTAAAACTAAATGAAAGATATATATATTGTAATTCCAGAATGATATAAATAATTTATATGTAATATATGACATATATATCCATTATAAATATGTACTTATAATAGTACGTAACATTTGGAGATAAGAAATGAGATGTACAATTCATGGAGATGGTAAGTCGTACGTACGCATGAACGCTGCATTCATTTCTATTTTATACTTTAATTGAATGAAAAAAATAATTATACATAGGTATATTATAATTATAGTATAATATTATATATAAAATCATTAAATCCATCCTTTATACATCCCACATATGGTATTAACGATTCAAATCACATTGAGGGGGCGGTAGTCCGCACCTCCTAAAATGATATTATCGCATTTACCCATTATAGAAACCATAAAGGTATGACATTAAATGAAAAACACAGAAGCATAAGTAATACATAAAAATAATTTATATATAATATATAAATACAGTGACATCTTAATGGCCACCATGTGAGGTGTTAAAAGAAGATTGAACAATATTCGTTTCGTGAGGTAGTAATTCGCCACCCACAGAAACAGTATGTTCATTAACCATTAGATGGAGGTGTGTAAGAGTGTATCTCGAATACTCATCATAAAAGAATCCTAGTATATTTAAGATACTGGTTTTTAAAAAAAATAAAGGAATAAAAAGTTTTTAGGGGGTTGGATAAACAACATAAAACATAAGAATATAAGAGAAGACATTACCTTCAAATCGGATAACTCTTTTTGATTTGAGCTCAAAGGCATCCTTGGAAAGAATTATGCCCAAAGTGAGGATTCTAAGAGTAATATAGGGATGTGTAGAGAAAATATGAGTAGAGTTTGGATGATCCAAGGGCTTGAGAGGTGTGGGTAAAGAGGTATAGGTGGGGGCCTTTTATAAGAGGGAGGAGGGGCACTCTTGGAATGTCTTGAAATGTTACTTTATTATAAAATTATTTTCAGATATCAAAGGTCCAAAAATTATATATTTCAAGGATAAGGTGATAAGGGTTCGAAATCCACCCATAAAATATGTTTTTGACAAGTGTAAGTCATAGATTTTACCTTATCTTCTCATATTATTTAAATCATTCAATAATGAGGTAATCACTGCATCATCATGGTGTCATAAATTAATTTATTTATTTAATGTCTAAAAATTATAAAAAAAATATCATTATGTAAGAAATATATTTATATTTCTAATGAATATTTATAGTCAAAAATATGACTTGTATAACCCCATGTAAATATTGTTTTAGTAAAACAATACATGTTTGTGAACCTTTTATTTTTACTTTAAATAAAAAGTTATTAATGTCATTTTTATACCCAAGTGGCATCATGGGGTCCCCAAGTCGACCCATGGATTGTATTGGTCGTCCATTACTTATCCAATAAGTGTAGGACATGTGTAAAGGTAATTGTATTTTATTATATCATTATATTTACTTTAAATTACACTATTTACCTTTAATCGCGATTAATAAAACTTAAAAGTTACTATTCACCAAATATTATTTTAATCCCATTGAACAACATTTTACATCCTAATCAAAACCATGTATGTTGGATTTTTAAAATTCAAATCACAATGGTGGTAAAATTTTATTTAAACGAAAAATCAGTTTTTTTTAACTACCACTTAGTGGTTTCACTATTCATCAAAAATTGATGTTTTTTACAAAAATACCAACAATTAACCATAAGCTATATTTGATATTCCGAATTCAAATAAGATGTCAATTTTAAAAAATTCAAAACATATAATTTTCATTAATTAATTTAATAATTAATTTTCGTTGTCAAAACAAATAGTATGTTTTTAAGAAACAATATCTATCAAAAGATTGGCACTTGTTTAAGTCTAATTTCAAAGTAAAATTAATTCAAATGACCACGATTGGATAAAATGGTAAAAATATATTTTTATTACACTTTAAAACCAATTAAAAATATAATCATACCATATAAATAAATTAGACTAAAATGAGGTTTTGAATTAAAATACATCATTTTACACTATTCATTAAAAAAATGATCTTTATCGGAAAAATACCAAAAATTTATTCAAAGTAAATTTTGATGTCCAGATTCTAAAAAAGATTTTTATTTGGTCAAATATAACATATAAAACTATTAAAAAGTGGATTTAAAAAGGGTTCTCCATCAAAAGGCAGATAATCGACCTTTTAAAGAATATTAGAATATTTACGCTTAAAATTGGATTCATCTGCATTTTGAGAATCTAAAATTTATTGAATAAATGCAAAAATATTTGAAAAGCATATATAATCACTTTTTAGTTAGTTTTATTCATTCCTGCCATTATATAAGCTATGAGTTTACTACAATTTATAATAATATTATTATATTATTAGTGTGCATCATAAGATTTCAATGAAACTCGTTGTTGCGTATTAGGTACGCCATCGAGCATAGCTTTCCCTTTAAAGTAATATTAATATTTTATTTAACATATATTAATAAATATGAAAAATTAATATTTTTTATTTACCTGGGATGTTAAATTTTTAACCAAAAATATTAGTACATGTGATTAAAATTATTTACAGCGATTGAGAAGAAATTTAGATTAGTAAGGGGATAAAGCTTAAACATAAGGGCCAAAATGACCTATATACTTCTCCAAAATAAATTTAATATCCATATATATACCTTATTCTAAATTATCTCATATCTAGAACATTATTGAATACAATTTTCATAGGAAAAACGTGGTTGAAATTCCCTTTTAAAAATTTTACAGGAATGCCACTCCTACTCCACTATAAATCTTATTTTAGGCTTAAAGGCAACCAAAGAATCCCTTTGGTGAAAACCAAGAGGAGTTACCGAAAAAAGTGGTAACATACTTTTCCAAGCTCATTTGTTTTATTTCCATTATCCACCCAACTACACACTTATCAATCCATGATTACATATTAAAATTAGTATCCTAAATATAATTATATTTTTTTCTACAATATCTACCAATACATACAATCAATTTCACCTAGAGATTAACGAACCTACCATTCTCGTGTACGGTGAACTATCACCTCATTTAACAATATTGTTATTTTTTCCATTACCACATATTATAGAATGTAATTATGAGGGAAAATTTGTTTTTAGATCATATATATTATATTTATGATTTCTTTATTCTTATTTTTTTATTTTATAAAAAATACCTTCATGATTTCCATTTTATGTAAATATGATAATATCGTTTGTGGACATGTGGGTGATCGCATGCTCAGTGTGATGTGATTCATTAACACTTTAAATAGAACATAATAAGGATGGGTTTAGTAAAATTATATGATATATATGAAATATCAATGCTAATTTATTTATAATATATATATATATATATATATATATAATTCATTTACTATCTTTTATTCAATACGACAAGAAAATAGGTTCAATGTTCATGTGCACGTATGACCTACCGTATCCATGAATAGTGTATCTTGTTTAATATTTATATATTTCATATAATATTATAAATACATATATAATAAATATATGATATTTATATGATATTTTAAATTATGTAAATAAGTAAAACATAATTTATTTAAGAGGACCTTGAATAACAAGTCAAAACATGAATGAAAAACAAGGTGGTTATCACCCGAAATGTAACTTTAGCAAGGATTTATTGAAGAACATAAATTATAAAGTCATAGTTTAATAATATATGGTATTATATATGAATATTTTTCAATTATATATATATAATAAAATTAAACATATTATACATTAGGTTTGAATGATTATAATGAGAGTCAAGACATAAGGTAAGAGTTTTCTCGTCTCACATTTATTTTTTGTGGGACCCAAGCCATGTTCATCACATATTTCTTTTATTTGGTGTATATAATTATCAATAACGTATTCAATGATTATTATACATAAATTTAATGTTATTTATAAATTCATTTTATGATATCTCTTTTTTGGGGTTTATGTATCAAAAGATACCAAATCAGTAAAGTAGTTATGCCTCAATTTGCCTTCTTAAAGACACATGTGAGGATATGCCCCTATGTTCTTATACAAGGATTATATAATTACATTTTAATTTTTATATCATTAATATTATTATTTCAAGGATATTTTATTCTTCATGTAATTTATTATTCTTACATGGGTAGTATGATTCAAAGTTACTAAGTGGTAAGAATTTATTGCAACATTCTCATTATTTATCAGGATTGTTTATGATTAATATTTCATTGATGAGGCCTTATGATAAATATTTTAATAAAAATAATTAATGTTATTACACTATTATTATTCATGACATATTGTACTGTTATTAGGAAATTTAAACTTTTATTACATAAGATAATTATGAAAGTGTTTTTAATAAAATCTGGCCTTATCTCACTCTTCGGTCATAAATATAATATTTTTTAAAATAATGTGTTAAAAATTTGTAAAACAAATGTTTTCATATTATTATATTATATTTATAATTCATATTTCACATTTTTTACATTTTAAAATTTTGTTTTTAATAATCGATCATCCTATCATTTTCAGATTGAGGCACTTATCTAGACTTTTTATAGAAAAAAAGGGATGTTAGGCATGTATGGATTTATCTTCCATCATGATATTCCTTACTTGGAAGCTTACTTTTCATGTTTAAAAGATTAATTCTAAGAAAAATAATTCCTAATATTCTGGAAATTAAATTTTTTAAATTATTTTCAATGAAAAAGGTTTTTAAAAAGTTTTTTATTTTTCCAAAGCATTTTTAATAATTTTCAAATATTACATTTTATGTTTTGAAAATGTAGTTTTCAAAGAAAAAAATATAAAAGATTTAAATGCTACATTTATATGATTTCAATTTATTTTCAAAGAAATGTTTTTTATAATAATTCTTTCAATCATCATTTATAATTTTCAATGAAATTGTTTTTTATATGTTTTCATGATTATTTTACATATTTTTAAGAAAAACTTTCTTCAAAATGGTTTCAATATTATAATATATATTTTAAATTAAACAAATATTAAATTATTTTTCCAATTTTTTTATATATTTCCATAGAAAATGGTTTTTAAATGTTTGTATGTTTTAAAAATTAATTTTCCAAGAAGAAAGGATCTTTTCCCTACGAAATGTTTTTAAAATGTATTTCAAATGTTTTTTCCATTTAAGATGAAATCTGTTGGTGTTACTCATGAATTTTTGGGGATATTATCCAAAGGTTTTATTCATATTATTTCAGTAAATGGTTAATGTTTTTATAGAATTTTTTTATTAAACCTCTTTCACTTTTACGGGTCATATGTTTATTAAAATAATTCATTTTTTATAGGTTATATGTTTATGAAACCTCTTTATTTTTCACTTTTTCTATATTTATAAAACCCATTTATTATCCATGTGTTGTATGTTTATGAAACCATAATCTTTTCACGAGTTATTATTTGATGAAATGTGTATGAAACATATCTCTTTTACACTGGTTTTGATATGATGTCATGTTTATGATACCCATTTCATATCATGGGTTATGATATGATGAATGTTTTTGGTATAACCGCAAAAATATTTGTGATTTCACTATTATATGGGTGGGACCTATATCTCTCTCCCATTAAATGGGTAATGATTTATATCTCATGAGATATACATGGAGGGAATGGGGTGTGAACTTAGTTTATTAAAGGATTTTGTATGCTTAGATGGTCTTGGGAGTGAATGTTGATGACTAAGACGTTTATGGGAGTGAACCATGACTATCAAGATGTTATGAGGAGTGATCTCACACAACTATGATGGAGTTGTCTGTGATTCCATGTCTACTATTGAAATAGTTTTATGTTCTTATGTGTCTGCCACAAATTCTTGGTCTTATTACTATTTAATGGTATTATTTATTATGTTTTTGATTCCATTGTGATTCATGTATTATGAACTGCCAATACATATTCTATTACTCATGTATATGATTTTTGATATGTAGGGTTTGATCTTCAAATGTTATTCTCTTGTTCTCATACTTCTATGATCATGTTATTCTTATTTATCTCTTTTTTTACCTATACTGAGAATCTGAGCTCTCCCATTTCTTATATTTTTGTTCCCCAGGTTATGAAAAAAGGTTTTATCAATAAGTACTAAATGGGAAGATCATTGTGTAAAACATTAATGATCTTCCACCATGTTAGAATATTTTTTCTATGATTCCAAAGACGCTAAACTATCATGGTCCTTATCTATGTATTTTTTTAATGTGTAAAATATTCATCTACAAAGATGTAATTTCAATGTACATTAAGGATTTGTCTATATATTTGGTGTCAATGATATGTTTTCATAAACATTTGAAAACTAGGATGATAAAAATTTCTTGAGATCCATAGGTATAATTCTAAGGATATGTCAAGGGAAGTCTCTTAAGATTAATATAAGGATGAGTTAATGATATGGAAAATGTACTATAATATTGGTAAAGGACAGAGTTAGTGGTTTTATAGTAATACATGAATTTATAGACTTAACAAGTGGATATGGCTCTGGGAAAAATGTACTGAGTGGTAACAACTCTGAAAATGTGTGTCGGACCAGACTCAAGATTAACCCAGTACATGTTAATGGTTCTTGATGCACACATATGTTGACACTTTGGCGGAATATTTTTTAAAAATTCAAAACATTATTACAAACCATAATTAAGGATTTAAATATAAGACTAATGTTAATAACCTAGTAAAAACATATAATTTAATAGATTAAATAAGTAGGTTTTATTATTTAGACATCCATTAAGAACTTTTTTCATGATAATGTGGTTTTCTACTCTAATAAGTGTATATCACACTATAATTTCTCGTTATTGTCAATAACATGAACAAAAAGGAATTGAGTTAACAATAAATGTTTTAGATTTAAAAAATATGGGCATTATTAAAATTGGTATCCTATGTAGATATCCGATGAAGAGAATCAGGAAGGTGTTATGAGTATTTGTTATACTTCTGAAGATAAAGAGATTACAAATGACATGTGAAGAGTATGGGATGTTCTAATAGTATTGTATAGATTAAATGTAGGTAGTATTATTATATTAGCGTTGAGTTACCTTAATACTTGTTTCATATTAAATATTCCAGGACAAGGGGTATTATGGAATAAGATGATGAAGCCCGAGTAATGTTTTATGAATAATGTTGGGTAATTGAACTATATATGTTTTGGAAATCAAAAATTATGTAATATAAATCATGAAATATATATGTATTTTCATTATAAGTTTTTTATTATGGATTTAAAATGATATGTTGATTGTTTATGAAGCCTTATAAATTTTATTTAATAGAAATGATTTATTTTAAATTAAGGGAAGGAAATCCTTATTGGGTTCGAGATGTTGTGACAATTGTGTTTAGCTTGGATAAAGTGACAATTGATTTGAATAATGTAAATTGGATAGTATTTATGACTTCATAAATGATGTAGGATTATATTATAATGGTGTCTATGTTATCATGGATAAAGTTTAAACCTTATTGTATTTATATAATATGTCATGTAATCTTTAAAATAAGGAAGCATGCATGTTTTAAAACAGGATGTATGGTAATTCAGGTTATTACCATGTTTCAAGAGAGTATACAATGAGGGTATTCACATGTTGGTAATGTGGAAAACAATAGACACTTTATGATATATGGGGGAAAATGTTAATATTATTTAGAAACCTTATTTCTAATGTTTTTAATTTGTATATTTTATAAGGGTTATAAAGTTAAACTTTTATGGAAATTTTATGTTTATCATTGGATGAAGGTTGTGAGATTAATGTATTATATCACCTTATGAGGATTTATTAATGTTTAATAACCTTTATTATCCATTTTACGATAATGATAACAAAAGAAATATGTAATGAATTATCAATATATATCATGATCAGTTAGTACTTCTGGAATGAAAAATTCATCTTCATTTCTCAGAGTAAGAGATAAAGTGAAAATTAAGCAAGTCATAACTAAAGGGTGATGTTATTCATATGAAAAGGTGTAAAATAAGGTAATTATACTTCCTTATGTTTATATATATTAAAAAAATTCATGAACTCTAGGAAAAGAATATTTAAAAATATTTACCCTTAAACCCTCGTTTATATTGAACCAATTGTCTTACAAATATCCATAGATTTATGGTTATGAGGCCCTTAATTTTCCATTAACCATTCACTAGCTGATGATCAATGATATTTATAAATCTCCATAATTATTTACCCTTATTTTCCATGTATAATATTCACTCCCCTCTTATTTTATCAAATGTGGAAACCTAGTTATGAGATATTTTGGGTAACCATCTTATTTCTAACATTTCTTACTTAAATAGTGTTTTCTATTCCTTTTTATATTTTTTGTTTCTATGAATGGATCAGTCATTTATAAAACATTTAATAATCCAAAATAATTTCGATTAAGAAATTCATTTTATGGGGGTATAATGTAACACCCAAATAGCTTTTGAATTTTTTTTCAAATTAATTTAATCTTTTTGATATTTTTCATTTCACACTACACTGCATATATATATTTTTTATAATAAACACCTAAATGAGGATTTAATTATACATAGTACTTATTCAATATTAAAATACCTAAAAACTTATATTAGCTTCCTAAACACACATAACTATGTTTGTATTTTATTACACACAATACCATGTCTTGTTGACAGCTTGTGAAACACACCAGGCCGAGTATTACCTAACTACAATACACTATTAATATTTTTATGAGAACATTATTATAGTTACCACATACCTATTGGAATAGAAGTTATATATAATTTTATATAAATTTTGAGAATATGATCTACAAATTTATATACAAAGAATACTTTGTCTTTCAATTATTTAGTAATGAAAGTAATAACTATTTTAGAATGAAGAATTTACATTTCTAAGAAAACTATTTTCCCATATACAAACACAGTTTTATCTAAAAAAATTAAAAAACTAATTTTGAATAATGTTTTCAATATAATTTATATATTATATCTTAAATAAATGTTTTCAAAACTCATTCAATAGATTTTATAAGTATAAGATAATAACAAATCCAAATTTTTGTATAAAAAGATGTATTTTCTTAAAAGGTAATTTAACCACCTTTTAATGGATAACTTATTTTAAATATAAATTTATGAAATTTGATAAATTTATTATGATAAATTAAAATTCATTTTTTAATGATAAAAAAATTAGTTTATGGTGATTTTTGGTTATTTGTATGAGAATTTTCACTTATTTACTGAATAGTGAAAATACCAAATTTTAAATCAAATCTTGTTTTTCGTCCAAATTTTTTATAAGGTTAAATTTTGTTAATAATTTATTTTGAAGGTAAATTAGATAAATTATACATAAATTAATTCAATTTAGGTCATTTTAATCAATTTAACTTTGAAATTTTATATTAAAACTTTCCAATCTTTAGAACATTTTTAATTTAAAAACTAGTTTTGTTGTACCAAATGAAAGATTAAAATTGAATTAATTTCATTCAATTATGTTATTGGAATCTAAAAAATGGATTAAATAGTTTTAATTATAATAGTTAATAATTTATAAAAATTTCAACATTTTATTAACAAAAATATTAGTAAAAGTGCTAAAAATTGATTATAATGATTGAGATGAAAATAAGCTCAATATGGACTATACCATAACATAAAGTGTAAAAATGACCAAGAAACCTTTAAAAAATAAATTGGATGTCCATATTTTGACCCCATACTAACTTTTATATGATTCAGGACAATATGGAAGCTTCATTTCCTATGAAATATGTGGGTGAAATTCCCTTTTTAAAAATTTACAGGAATATCACCCCTCCTTCACTATAAAAAAGAAATCAACCCCCCCTCCAATTATTAAAACCTCTAAATCCATTTTCTATCCAAAAAAATATTCTTCAATAATCTCCCAAAATACCTCCCTTCACCATATAATCCTTTCTTTGTAGAGAAATCCAACCAAGGAATCACATTGGTGAAAACCGAGAGGAGTTTCCCAAATAAGGGTAACATCCTTCCACAAACTCCTTTATATTATTTTCATTCTCCACCCTATTAACTATTATTATTATAAGATTATAAAAATATATATAATTATATAATATATATACATATTTTTTTCTAAGTGTTCTACCAACACTAGCACACACTTCCATCTAATGGGTAACAGACTTAACAATATTGTGTACGACGAACTACAGCCTCACAAAATGATGTTGTTCGTTTTTCCATGACCACCTCTCATAGTTGGAAATTATAATGGAATCCATATTTTTATATGATATTTATTATATTTATTAATTATATATACTTATTTAATTATTATATAAAACAAACCTTCATTGTTTCAATTTTATGAAAATATGACAACTTCGTTTCAGGATGTGTGACTATCGCCTCCTCAAAGCAATTTGATTCGTTCACACATTACATGGAATGAATGAAAGATAATTTTAGTAATACTATATGATATATGTGAAAATATAATTATAATTTAATTAATATATATATATTCATGTCATTTACATTATTTAATTCAATATGACAAGAAAATGGAAACAATGTTCACGTGTTCGTACAACTTATATCTCTATGAATAGGTTACTTATTTTAATGTTTATATCTTTAATATATTATTTTAAATAAATATATAATCACTATATGTATATTTATATCAGGTTATACATTTTTTTAAAAATACAATTATGATCTATGTAATATTTCTATGAATAATAGGTCAAAACATATACGAAAACAAGGTGGTTGTCAACTGAAACATAAAATTTGCATAGAGTAATTAATGAAGGGATGTTATAATTAAATAAGTAAATAATATATGGTATTATATATATAAATATGGTTTTTGGATAGATTTATATTAAACTTATACTTATTATATAAGAATTTTGAATGAGTACAATAAGATTGAAGATGGAAGGGAAGGATTTTCTCATCTCACTTTAATTTTAAATGTGACACAACCCAAGTTCAGCACCTATTTCTTGTATTTTTTGTATATAAATACCCTGAATGTATTGTATGAATAATTTTTTTAATTTATTTTTATTTACATATCAATTTTATGATCACTCTTTTATGGAGTTCATGTTTCAAAAGTTATCAAATCGGTAATGTAGTTTTGTCTCAATTTTCCTTATTTGGGAAACATTCCATGATATGATCCAATGTTATTATATATGATGTATATAATGGAATTTATAATTAATATCATTATTTCCATGATATTTTAATCTTCATGTAATGCATTGTTCTTACATGGGGAGTATGATTCAAAGTTACCAAGTGATAAGATTTCATTGAAACAATCTCATCGTTTACTGATCCTGTTTAAGATTAAGCTTTAATTGATGAATCCTTATGATATGTATTTCAAGAAAACTCATATATTTTATTTTCATCTGGTTCATCATTATATATTCATGTTTTTGAACCAAATTTCCACTCTTTGGTACTTATGATATTTAAGCATGTGTTTTTTGGAAAATATTACTTTATCTAAAACTTCTGTCAGAAATCGATTGTCCGTTGAAAGATTTATATATTAAAAATACATTCAAAAAATTATAATATTATCCTATTATCATTAAAATTCATTTATACCCATGTTTTTCCTTTTAAACCAAAGGGTTTTAATAAGGGGATATTCTTATCGTTTTATGATCGAGGCACTTTTCTAAACATTTTAGAACACAAAAGGAATGTTTGACATGTATGGATTTATCCACAATTATGACCATCCTTCCTTTGAATCTTCCTTTAAATGTTTAAAATATTCCTTTTTAGGAAAAAAATTCCACATATTCTAGAAATTTATCTTTTTCAAAGTGATTTTCAGAGGAAACGGTTTTCTAAAATTGTTGTATGTTAAAAAAGGGGATTGAATGATTTTCAACGCAAAATTTATATGTTTTGAAAATTATATTTTAAAATAAAAGGCTTTAAAATATTTCAAAGACACATTTATAAGTTTTAATGGTATTTTAAATGAAATGGTTTTTCATTTTTTTCAATATTCCTTTATAAGTATTCAATCAAATGGGTTTCAAAATGTTTTCAAGCTTGTTTTATATGTTTTCATGGAAAATGGGTTTCAAAATTCTTTTAAAATTATCTTATATTTTTCGAATTAAATGGATTTCAAAATTTTTTCAAGCTTATTTTATAAATTTTCAATGAATATTGTGTTTATATTGTTTTATATGTCAAAAATTATTTTTCAAAGAAGAATTAATATTTTCATCCAAAATAATTTTTCATCTAAAATGAAATACATTTGTGTTATAAATGACTTTTTTGTGAAATTATCCCATGGTTACATTCATATTATTTCTCTGAATGGTTTATGGGTTGATTGAATATGTTTATTAAACCCTTTTATATTTCAAGGGTCGTATGTTTATAAAACCAGTTCATTTTTATCAGATTTTTGTTTGTGAAATATGTTTCTTTTTTACTGGTTTTATGTTTATAAAGACTATTTCTTTTTTACATGTTTTAAGTTTATGAAATAATATCCTTTTCATGGGTTATAATTTGATGAAATGAATATTAATCTTTTATCATTACCACGGGTTGGGATATGATTACATGTTTATGTTACCAATTTTTTTTCATGGTTTATGATATGATGAATGTTAATGATGTAGTGGAAGATATATATATATATATATGTTTTAATTTTTAGATGTTTGGGATATATATATCCATCCCATTAATTATGTAAATATTTATATCTCATGATATATACAATGCTATAATAGGGAGTGAAATTGATTTAGTATATAATGTTTCCTACAAATATCGTCTTGGTATTATACCTTGATTACTAAGATGGTTGTGGGAGTGAACCATATATACCAAGATTGTACGGGGATTAAAATCAAAAACTACAATGATGGAAATTGTAGTGATTCATTGAATACTATAGAAACCATTTTATATGCTTATGTGGCTACTATAAATTATATGCCTTATTCATATTTTATGGTATCATAGATTTTATCTTTGATTCCCATACAATTCATGTCTTATGAACTTCCAATGTTTAGGCCATTACTCATTCATATGATCTATGATATGAAGGGTATGATCTTAAAATTTTATACTCATGTTTTTATACTCTAATACTCATGTTATGCTTATATATATCTTTTTTTACCCTTTCTGAGAATATTATCTCTCCAATTTCTTATTTTTATTTTCCCTAGGTTATGAAAAGAGGTTTTATGTAGAAGTAATAAGGGGGAATGTCTTTTTGGGAAACATTGAATATCTTCACCAAGTTATAATATAGAGTATTATGTTTCCAAATACAATAAAACATTATGGTTCCTAGTAAATTATTTTTTTAATTTTCATAATAATCATCTAAAAAGATGTAACATCAATGTATGTTAAGCCCAGGTTGCTATAATTGTGCTACTTGATAAAGAGGGTATAGTATCCCCATGATTTATATTAGTCCCTCACTAATAATTGGAATCCTCTAGTGTAGAGACCTAAAGCTTGATGTACATAGACATTAAATTAATTTTTCTGAATACCTAATACATAACAAAAACAGACACACAAGGACCATAATAGTTTATTGTCTTTGGAAACTCGGAATATAATCTTCTAATCGTGGTGAAAGATCAACAACATCTCCCATAAAGATCTTCCCCTTTTGTTTTCTTACCTAAAACCTTTCTTTAAATCCTGGGGAAAATAAATCATATAAAGGGTGATCTCAAATGCTCAGTAAGGGTATTATTGGATAAAATATATCAAATCATAAACATTTTAACTTAAAAAAACATGAACATAATGTTTAAACATCAAAATCTTGAGTAATGACATAAAACATGGTAGTACGTAAGGCATAGATCATAAAGAAACATTAATCATAATAAAATATAATGGTAATAAAACATGTAATTGTGGAAACCATTAAGCACTTGATATGATTTCCATAGTATCCAAGGCATTTCTTCCAAGATCATCTTAGTGGAAAAAGTCCCTTACAGAATCGAGATCACTCCTCGTTCCTGTCCTATATCACTGAACTATATTAACTTTTCGTTCCATCCATTTCTATCTCATGAGATATAAATCTTTACCCAATGCATTGGAGGGAGATATAGGTCCCACCCATCTCATAATGAAATCATTATTAACTGTCCCACAATATAAACATAAATCATTCATCATAACCCAAAGAATAAGAATGGGTTTCATTAACATCATCACATCATAACATAATCAATATAAAACAAATTGATATAATTTCATTATAAGAAGAAACAAACCATGTAAATAATAGAGGCATTATACTTTAAAAATAATCATACTAAATAATTTCATCTTAGATGGAAAATTGTTTAGACAAAACACTTGAAATAAATTATTGGGGAAAATATCCTTTCTTCTTCAAAATCATTTTCTATTCACAAAATGACATTAACATTTAAAAGAAAAGGATTTTGTTGAAAATAATAATGAAATCAAGTAGACTAAGCTTCATGAAAATTTGGCATTATGAAATCGTAAAAATCCATTCATGTCGTATACGTTAAAAAAACATTCTTCTCGTACTTTTGCCGGAAAAGTCAAAAAGTACCTCATATGGTAAAAAAAAGAAAGATTCCATACATACCATGTAGTAAAAGTAAAAAATTGGTAAAAATAACTTTAAACATACATGAATCCATTTTTAGAAAACAAGGAAATGGATAATAAATATAACCCAAGTAAATACTTACGAATAAACAATCTCGGATAAAAACGAGATTGGAAAAGTTATCCCTTACCTTTGGTCCGATATGCTTAGTGCGTATTCGAAATGCCTCTATAATGATTTAAATAATGACATTTACATATTATAGAATCATATTAATTGTTATGTTATCATATATTGTTCACTTATGACTTTATATTACTCGTTCTTTTGTAAATTCATTATTAAAGCACCGTTTTGGGTAAAATTGTTTTATTTATCGTACGTGTTTGGACTTGTTGATCTTGATATTATTACTCATATCTTGATTTACTAAATTCCAGAATGTAAAACATGATTTATATATAATATATATTCATCATATAAATATAAATATATATATATATGATGGATTGATCAATGGAATTAAATACACCGTTCCTGGAGACGGTAGACTGTACGTGCGCATGAACGCTGTTTTCGTTTTATTATTGAATTAAATGGAATTTTGTAAATGAAACATATATTTAAATAAATAAAATATTATTATTATATTATATATTTAATTATTATTTATTATATATATTCTTTATAATCATACTTGAATGGTTAACCATTGAAAATGAATCGCATCGCATTCGTTGAGACGGTAGTCCGTACGTACACACGAGCGATGATATCATTCCCATAATTATTGAATAGAATTGGAGTGGATGATATAATATCTCAGAATCAGTATGATGTTATAATAACTATATATAGTTATTTATTACACCATTATACCCATCCATGTAAGGTGGTGGGGGAAAAACTAATTACACCACAGCGTGGAGACGGTATTCCGTAAGTATGCATGCGCGGTGATTTTGTTTTCTATAGGATGGATAAAAGGTGAAATAGGGTTGTTTCATATTTATAATAACATACATGTATATAATTAATACTTATGTTATTACTTTATAATGAAACAACTAAAGAAGATGAAGTAGAGGAAGAAAGAAACTTGGAAGAGTCGGTAGAAGAGATTACCACTTCCTCGACACACCTCCTTTAAACTTCTTCTTATGGCACTAGAGTTGGTATTTTTAGAAGACCAGAACCTCTATTATATAACTAGAGAGGTTGAGAAAAGTAATTGGCATGGTTTGGCAGAGCATGAAGGCACAAAAGTGTGTGAAGAGAAGAGGGAAGGGGTGCCCTTTTTATAAGGGAGGAGAGGGGAACATTAGAAAAAACATAAAATATTATTTTATAGTAAAGTCATTATCGGTTTATAATAGCTCCAAATTGATTTATTTCGAAGCTAAAGTTGTAATGGGTCGAAATACTCTCAACCAATATGTTTTAGGCAAGTTTATGATACTTTTTTATCCTTATCATTTAGATTTAACTCTAAGTTAAATAATTTAACTTTTATTGTGTCTTCTTGTTTACTTACACTATATGGTTAATAAACTTACTATAACAAGCCACAAGAACCCCAAATGGTTCATTATTAAAATATATATCCTTATCTAATTTATTTTTCCGAACCTTATATTTTTATGAATAGAATAACAATTAATAATATAATATTTGTTTTAAAAACTATTTTCTATCAATCTTGACACTATTTGGTAATTGGGTTTTTTGAAAATAATAACAGCATGATTAGTTAGAAAAAAGTTAATTTAATAAATAATAACATGTCATATTAACCTAAAAAATTATTTTTATTTATAAAAAGTCTTAAATTACATTTATTTGGGTATTTATAACATCAATTATGTTAATATTTCATTAATAAGGTAATTACTACATCATAATTATGTCATAAATAAATTAAATTATTTAATGTATAAAAATATAAATAAAATACAATTATGTAAGAAATACTTTTATCTATCGAATGAATATTTATAGTCGAACTTATCTTATGTTTAACCCTATATTAAAAATGTTTTAGTTATTAAACTTTGATTTTAACTATTTTAACTCTTCTTTAAATAAAATAATAATAATTGTCCTAATCTAATCCAAGTGGACCTAAAGAGTATTATTTTATTCCTAAGGTTTTTTTGGTATAATTACACTTATCCAATAGAATTAATACATGTTTTAGGGTAATAATAATATCATTTTTACCCTTAATTACACTATTTACTTTTAATCATGGTAAATAAATGTAAAAAATTTAGTATTCACCAAAAATAATTTTTATCTTATTGAACCACATTTTACTCCATGATATTAACCATGTCTCTCAGAGTTTCGAAATTCCACTCATAGAAGCGGTACAATTAAGTTTTATGTAAATTTTCAAATTCTCCTAGGAGGTGGGTAAAAGACTGTGAAAAGTTCAATAAATTTTTTTTATATATAAAATTATTATAAAATGACTCAATGAATTACATTGAACTTATATAGGTATTATGTATCAATTATAACCTAAAATAAATTTAAATAAAATAAATAATTTTTTAAATAAAAAGTCTGTTTTAAAATAGTAACCCAATGTTTTCACGATTCATCAAAAATTGAATGTTTTTAGAAAAATACAAAAAATTCACCCTAGGATAATTTTGATATTCCAAATCCAAAAATGAAGTCCATTTTGAAATATAAAATTTATAAAATTTCAAAAAGTGGTTATTAATATTCATAATAGCTAGTTTATATAATATTTTATTAACATGTCGTTGTTTTGGGAAACTTGGTATTGCGTACAACACAGGATATCGTGGAAGGACGTGATTTTGTGTAATGAAACCCATGTCAGGGTTGTGTGTAGTACAAGATTCATTTGTTGTTGTGTATAATAAAATCCAACCATATTTCATTTGTAAATTGAATATATATATATATACACTCAATATTGCGTAAAATAACTTCTGTCAAACGAACAAGAAATTGTACGTAACACAATCCAAGATTAGTGTTGTGTATACTGAAATCTAATACCGTGTTTCTTATAGCGCAAGATAATCTTGGTGTAGCATATAACACAATACATCAATGAAATGAAATACAATAATTCTCAAAAAATCTCAGGTTGTTACATTCTAACCCCCTTAAAATGAATTTCTCCCCCGCATTGTAAAAAGGAATAAGAAACATAATTTTCAAAACTAATGTGTGAAATGTAATGGTTACCCAAATTATCTTATCCATGGGTTTCCATATCGGAGAACATAGGTGAAAATATGGATATGGAAGAGAGATCTAACCGTAAAGTTCTAATGTAGAGTGGTCGAGAACATTGCTATGAAAATGCCAACAATCACAAATCCATAAATTTGTGATGATCTAAGGTACTATTTGATTCATCACATATAAGGGAACTAGGACAATATTTTTAGCTTTTAATATCATTTCCCTAAAGTTGATGATTTAAAAAAATACCTACATGATTTTGGTATAATATCACTGTTGTACGTGCCTTAAAAAACATCTACTTCATCTCTTAAAGAAATGAAGTTGAATTTGTTATTCGTGAAGTGTTAGCAGATGACGTGATAGAACTATGGGTCATTCCATCTGTTTCAAACAATTGGTTAGAAAAAGTTATCAAATATACATAAGTCTATCTATGGTGTGGTTAAACGTATATGATTCCTAAAATGTAATTATATTTCATATATAATACCGGTTAACATAGTAAAACTAATTTCTAATAACTAGGGATTTCTTGTAGTCCAGTTGTAGGCGATAAAGTCCTGTCGCACTTCGTTTTTGGGTTCGATTCCCACAGCCTTGTCCGACGTGACAGGTTGTCACCCATCCTACATGTTGTCCTTTTTCTAAAACTACATTATTATAACATTCCATAAATAATATAGAAAAAATTTCTAGCCTTAAACAATACTTACTTATGTCCAACATAATCCATTCCAATCTTTAGGGTTATCCAAAATACGTATGTCCAAGATCATAGTATAAAGAAAACAATTACAAGAAATGTCATCTGCTGAGCATGTGAATACCATCAGTTATCCACCATATATCATATGATATATATTTCTGTTCAAATTAAAATCATGTGAATTCCTTACTCATGTATTCTCTTGAAAAAATTAATACCCATTTACCCTTAGTGAAAACGTGAATACTGTCAAAATTTAACACCTTCCACATACCAAAATCCCAAAATTTCTATGTACTCAAACCATGATATAACTTTGTCCTTATATCAGTCATGAGATCATTTTATTTTTCCTTTATCTCTTCATTATGCGCATATCATCTTCTTTCCAAAAATATTTCAATCACTTTTCATGGTTATCTGTACCATATAATTATTGAAAACCAATACATAGATAATCCAAAATTCCACGATACCATAACTGAGATTCCATGATACTATTTTGAAATCCCATTACATAAACACTTAATCATACCACAACATCATTTTCATACTCAACATCACAAATAGTGATCGCATGTGACTTCCCTTTATCCCTTACCTTAAGTGGTCTCTCACGTCGATCATCATTAACCCTTGGATTAGGGCATTGATTAGCATAATGCCCCATTTCCTTACACATGAAGCATTAAAGAGTTGGTGGAGCATTCTCTGTAGTATTTTCTTTATTCACATCATTAGCAACCATTTTCTAATTAATTCTACACTCAGATGCTTGATTACCTTCTTTTCCACACTTAATACATTTTCTAGTCCCTTTAAGACAATCTACACCATGCTTCTTTCCACACTTTGATCATAAAGAAATAGTCATCTTCTTTTCACCATTGTTCTGAGATTTTTCCTTGAACTCCATCTTTTGTTTCTTGTCAAAACCATGTGATGGATATGTAACACAAAAATCCATTTCTTCCTTGATAGCACGACGCACAATTTCTTCATAGCTACTGACGTCTCTTATAGCTAATTCCCTTTTAAGACTTGGTTTTAAGACACTGAAGAATCGATCAACTTTACTTTTAGGTTGGATGATAAAGATAAATGCATACCTTGCAAGCCTTGTAAAATTTGCTTCGTATATACCAACAGATTCATCATCCTTTTCCTTAAGCTCAAGGAAATCCGTTTCCATCTTTGTTTGAAAAATACAAGGGAAGTACTTATTGAAAAATAAGTTATTGAACTCATCCCATTCCACGGATTCAATTTCATCTCGGTGCCTTTTATTCTTAATTAGAGTCCACCATTGATTTGTTTCACCTTCTAAATGGTAAATATCCAGAATGACTTTTTCATGTTCTGATCAGCGAAGTATGGAAAATATCATTTCAATGGTATCGATCCATTTTTCAGCAACAAGTGGATCAAAAGACCCACTAAAAGAAGGTGGATGTTGCTTCAGGAAGGACTCAATAGAATATTTTTCCCTTCTCTTCTCATTTTGATGTCTAGAATGATTCATATCTTCTGTAAGTATGAAAAATAATATTTTTCACTCCATCTCCCATAACATTGGTTTGTTCAAGATGACAATCATTGCATTGTCCATTACATTGATCAACACGGTTCCTTTGGGTTCCAGCCATCGTCTAAAACCCCAAAAGAATAGTGTGAGATAAAAAATCATAATCAAGGGGGAGTACCTTCAATATCTAACTTAATAGGATAAATTCTATGATCATTACCATAATTATAGGACTATAACCTATAATCATACTTAACCTTAGGGAAATCTCTAGACATACCATAGAAATATCTCTTGGGATCTCACTAATGTTTTCACTTCCTAGTTTTCAAAGTTTTACTAAACCTTTCCCCTGATACCAACAGTAGCGGTCTGAAATTACTTCTAGTGGACTATAATTGATACCTATTAGGGTGATCCATGGGAGGCTACACCCTCTCGGTGGGACACACCACCATCCCCAGTGGTAGCCATTTTCCCATGAATCCCTTGGGTGGAGAGCCATGCTTCGTTCAATGCTCACATTTGAGAGTTCCCAAGGATCTGATACATTCCTACCTCAATTGCCAATGATAACAACTTTAGAGACCCAAATATTGATGTACATATACATTACATTACATTTGTACAATACTTAATACATAACAAAAAATACACACAAGGACTGTAATAGTTTAGTGTCTTTGGAAACTCAAAATATAATCTTCTAATGGTGGTGAAAGATCTTCATTATCTCCCATAAAGATCTTCCCCTTTTGTTTTCTTACCTAAAACCTTTCTTTAAATCCTGTGGAAAAGATAACATATAAATGGTGCGCTCAAATGCTCAGTAAGGGTATGCATGGATAAAATATAACAAATCATATACATTTGAACAAAAAACATGAACATAATGTTCAAACATCAAAATATTGAAGAATGACATAAAACATAGAAGTACGTAAGGCATATATCATAAAGAAACATTAATCATGATAATATAGCATGGTAATAAAACATGTAATTGTGGAAACCATTAAGCACTTGATACCATTTCCATAGTAGCCAAGGAACTACTGCCAATACCATCTTAGTGGACAAATTCGCTTACTGAATCGAGATCAATCATCATTCCAGTCCTGTATCACTAAACTGGATTAACATTCGATTTCATCCATGTCAATCTCATGAGATATAAATCATTACCCAATGCATTAGAGGTAGATATAGGTCCCAGCCATCTCATAATGAAATCATTCTTACTTGTGACACAACATAAACATAAATCATTCATCATAACCCAAAGAATAAAAATGGGTTTCATTAACATCATCACATCATAACGTAGTCCATATAAAACAAATGGATATCATTTAATAATAAGAAGAATCAAACCATGTAAATAATAGAGGCATTATACTTTAAACATAATCATACTAAATAATTTCATCTTATATGGAAAATAGTTTTGACAAAACCCTTGAAATGAATTCTTGAGGAAAATATCCTTTCTTCTTTAAAATCATTTTATTTTCACCAAATGCCATTAAATTTTAAAAGAAAACGAATTTTTTGAAAATAATAATGAAATATTGTAGAGCACGCTTCATGAAAATTTGGCATTATGAAACTTTAAAAATCCCTTCATTCTGTATAAGTTAAAAAGACATTGTTCTCACACTTTTGACAAAAAAGTCACAATGTACCTCATATGGTAAACAAAAGAAAGATTCCTTACATACCATGAAGTATAATTCAAAAATGGGTAAAAATAACTTTAAAAATACATGAAACCATTTTTAGAAAATAGGGACATGGGTAATAAATATAACCCCAGTAAATACTTACGAATAAACAATCTCGGATAAAAACGAGATTGGAAAAGTTATCCCTTACCTTAGGTCTGATATGCTTCATACGTATTCTAACCTCTTGTATAATGATTTAAATAATGTCATTTACTTATTACAGAAACATATTCACTGTTATGATATCATATATGGTTCACGTATGACTTTATATACCAGTTCTTTTGTAAATTCCATGTTAATGCACCGTTTTGTGTAAAATCATTTTATTTATCGTACGTGTTTGGACTTGTTGTTATTGATATTATTACTCATATCCTGATTTAATTGATTAAATAATGTAAAAAATGATTTATATATAATATATATTTATTATATAAATATATATATATATATATATTATGGATCGATAAATGGAATTAAATACACCGTTCACGGAGAGGGTAGACTGTACGTACGCATGAACGCTGTTTTTGTTTCCTTATTGAATTAAATTGATTTAATTAAATGAAACATATATGTACATAAACCTAGTATCATTATTATTTAATATCTTTCTTTATTAGTTATTATATATATACTTTATAATCATACTTGAATGGTTAATCATGGAAAATGCATCTCATCGCGTTCGTGGAGACGGTAGTCCGTAGGTACGCACGAGCGATGATATCGTTACCATAATTATTGAATAGGATTGTAGTCGATGATATATTTTCTCAGAATAATTATGATGTTATAATAACCATATATTGTAATTCTTTACACCATTATACCCATCCAATTATGGTGTTGGTGGAAAAACTAATTACACCAGGGTGTGGAGACGGTATTCTGTAAGTATGCATGTGCGGTGATTTTGTTTTCCGTGGGATGGATAGAAGGTGAAATAGGGTTGTTTCATAATTATAATAACATATCAGTATATAAGTAATACTTATGTTATTACTTTATAATGAAACAACTAAAGAAGATGAAGTAGAAGAAGAAAGAAACTTGAAAGAGTCGGTAGAAGAGATTACCTCTTCCTCAACGCACCTCGTTTAAACTTCTTTTTAGGGCACTAGAGTCGGTCTTTTGAGAAGACCAGAATCTCTATGATATAACTAGGGAGGTTTAGAAGAGGAGTTGTCAGGGTTTGGTCAAGCATTAAGGCTCAAAAGGGTGTGAAGAGAAGAGGGAAGGGGTGCCCTTTTATAAGGGAGGAGAGGGGCACCTTAGGAAAAACTTAAAATATTATTTTATAATAAATTCATATTCGGTTTATAATAGCTCCAAATTAATTTATTTATAAGATAAAGTGGGTATGGGTCGCATTCCACTCAATCAATAGGTTTTAGAAAAGTTTAGGATACTATTTTATCCTTATTATTTAGATTTAACTCTAAGTTAAATAATTTAACTTTTATCGTGTCTTCTTGTTTTCTTACAATATACGGTTAATAAACTTACTATAACATGCCAAAAGAACCCCAAGTGATTCATTAATAATATATATAACCTTATCTAGGTAATTTGTCCGAACGTTAGATTTTTAAGAATATAATAACAATTAATAATATAATATTTGTTTTAAAAACTATTTTTTGTCAATTTTGACACTATTTGGTAATTGATTTTTGAGAAAATCATAACAGCATGATTAGTTCGAAGAAAGTTAATTGAATAAATAATAACATGTCATATTAACCTAAAAAATAGTGTAATTTATAAAGTCTTAAATTACATTTATTTCGGTATTTATAACATCAATTATGTAAATATTTCATTAAAAAGGTAATTACTGCATCATCATTGTGTCCAAAATAAATTATATTATTTAATGTATAAAAATTATAAATAAAATACCATTATGTAGGAAATATTTTTATCTTTATAATTAATATTTATATTCTAATTTATCTTATTTATAACCCTGTATTAAAAATGTTTTAGTTATTAAACATTGATTTTAACTATTTTAACTCTTCATTAAATAAAATAATAATAAATGTCCTAATTTAATCCAAGTGGACATAAAGAGTAATATTGTATTACTAAGGTTGTTTTTTTGGTCTAATTACACTTATCCAATAGAATTATAACATGTGTTAGGATAATAATAATATCATTTTTACCCTTAATTGCCCTATTTACTTTTAACCGTGGTAAATAAAAGTAAAAAAGTTACTATTCACAAAAAATTATTTTTATCATATTGAACCACATTTTACGCCTTGATATTAACAATGTCTCTTGGAGTTTTGAAATTCCACTCACAGAAGCGGTAAAATTATGTTTTATGTGAATTTTCAAATTCTCCTAGGAGGTGGGAAAAGACGGTGAAAAGTTCAATAAAAATTTTTATATATCTAAAATTATTATAAAATGACTCCAATGAATTAAATTGAACTTATATAGGTATTATATATCAATTTGGACCTAAAATAAATTTAAATAAAATAAATAATTATTTACATAAAAAGTCGGTTTTTAAATAGTAACCCAGTGTTTTCACTATTCATCAAAAATTGAATGTTTTCAGAAAAATACCATAAATTCACCATGGGATAATTTTGATATTATGAATCCAAAAATGAAGTCCATTTTCAAAGAAAAAATATATAAAATTTCAAAAAGTGGGTATTACTATTCATAATGAATAGTTAATATAATATTTTAATAACATATTGTTGTTTAGTGAAACTCGGTATTAAGTAAAACACACGCTATCGTGGAAGGTCGTGATTACGTGTAATTAAAGACAAGCCAGGGTTGTGTGTAGTGCAAGATTCATTTTTGGTTGTGTATAATAGAATCCAACCATATTTCATTTATACATTGAATATATATATATACACTCAATGTTTCGTACATTAACTTCTATCAAACGAACTTGAAATTGTATGTAACACGATCCAAGATTAGTGTTGTGTATACTAAAAGCTAATACGGTGTTGCTTATAGCGCAAGATAATCTTGGTGTAGCATACAACACAATACATCAATGAAATTAAAAATAATAATTCTCTTAAAATCTTGGGTTGTTACATCTAGTGTATGGTGAGGCACACCTGATGTCATGTAATCGACCAGCACGGGGAACCATTGTGTTTCACCTAGTCATGATGTTATATATTGGTATGAGAGGCATTTTTATTTTCTCTTCCTTTTTTCTTAATATATTGGAATGGTATATAGTAGAATAAGAATATGTATGCCTTGGTTAGGAGCTCTTACAAGGGATTAGCTAACCTGTGTATGAGGGTAAAGGCCCATTACATGGGGTGGGACTATTGTTATTAATGTTTGTTATTACAGTAGGATTTGGTTTCACATCGATTGATTTTTTTGAGATTTTTCACGATACGAATCATGGATTCTTTTGTCATGAGAGTTGAGTATGCATGAATCAATATAAGAACTCAATTATTATTTTGATGTGCATAATTTTTAGGTACACACATAAAAATGGTTTTGAGTAAGTTGTTGAAATATAAATGATTTTCCTTGCTTGTGAAATTTTATTAGAAAGAGTTCTGGATATGGACTTGGTCATTGTACAAAATTTTTACAATTAAACCGGACATAAACAAGTGTAAAACTTTTGATAGTTATTATCTCTTAAAAACACACTATTTGTTTTGACAACAGGAATTAATTTTTATATTAATCATTGCAATCGATATTTTTTTAATTTGGTAAAATAGATATCATTTTTGAATTCATAATATCAAATATAGCTTAGGCCTAATTTTTGGTATTTTTCTGGAAACTTTAATTTTTTGATGAATAGTGAAACCACTAAGTGGTAGTTAAAAAACTGAAATTTTCATAAAACCTAATTTTACTTCTTCTGTGAGTAGAATTTTGAAAATTTGAGAGACACTATTAGTATCAAGGAGTAAAATGTGGTTTGATGGGAAGAAAATATTTTTTGGTGAATAGTATCTTTTTACTTTTATTTACCACTGTTAAAAGTAAATAGGGTAATTAAGGGTAAAAATGTTATTAATATTACCCTAACACATGTCCTAATTCTATTGGACAAGTGTATCTCGACCAAAAACAACCTTAGGAGTAAAATTTTATCATTTAGGTCTACTTGGATTATATTAGGACATTTATTATTATTTAATTCAAAAAAGAGTTAAAAGAGTTAAAATCAATGTTTATTTACTAAAACATTTTTAATATAGGGATAAACATAAGATAAATTAGATTATAATTATTCATTAGAAATATAAAAAGATTTTCTACATAATTATATTTTTTTTATAATTTTTAGACATTAAACAATTTAATTTATTTATGACATAATGATGATGCAGTAATTACCATAATAGTGAAAAATTAAAATAATTGATATTATAAATACCAAAGTAAATATTATTTGAACCTTTTTATGAATTACGCTACTTTTCTAGGTTAATATTACATGTTAGTAAGGATTTAATTAACTTTGTTCGAAGTAATCATTCTGTTATGATTTTCACAAAAATCAATTTTCCAAATAGTGTCAAAATTGACAAAAAAGAGTTTTTAAAACAAATATTATATTATTAATTGATATTCAAATCCTAAAAATCTAAGGTTCTGCCAAGAGACTTAAATCATGATAGGTGTATCATTAATGGACAACTTGGGGGTCACTTGGTTGTATATAGTATGTTTATTAACCATATAATATAAAAATACAAAGAGACATTTTAAAAGTGAAACTAATTAACTAAGAGTTAAAACAAAAAAGATAAGGTTAATATAATGACTCAAACCTGTCTAAATTCAATTGGTTGAGTGGTTTTAGACCCATCCCCACCTTAACCTTTAAATAATCCACTTTTGAGCCATTGGAAACCGAATATTAATTTATTATAAAATAATATTTCTAGCTTTTCCAAAGATGCACCTCACCCGTCTTATAAAAAGGCACTCCCCCTTCTCATTAATTCACACCTTCATAGCCTTTTGGTTCGGACAACCCCTACCCAAATACTCTTTCAACTTCCCTAGATACAACCTAGATGCCTTATTTTGATCATAAATCCAACCATAGGAGCCCTTTTGGTCAAATCAAAAGGAAGAACCTAAAGAAGAGGTAATGTTTTCACCACACTTTTTTAAATTCATTTATTGTCAACTTCTTCTTTATTTGTTATTCCCATTATAAAATAATTAATACATTATCTCCTATATACATTAATATTATTATAAATATGGTACAACCATATCCAGTATTCTACCCATCCATTGAATGACATGTCACCATACGTGCGTACGTACGACTTACCGTCTCCAACTCGTGGTGTAATTGTTATTCAATATATTATTATTTGGATGGGTATAATAATGATGTGTAATTCATGTAAATAATAAATATAACATGATAATGATTCTGTATATAAGATATAACATCCAATTAAATATTATTTTTATATGAAAAGAATGATATTGTTGCTCGTGCGTACGTACGGACTACGGTCTCCACGAACGAGATGAGATTCATTCTCCATCGTATCCATTCAAGTATAATTATCATTTGATGATTTAAAAATAATGTTTAAAGACATGATATTATTCTGTATATGAATAAGATACAACCTATCCATGACAAACATGGTTTACATAACAAAACATATAAAAGAAAATGAGTAAGTTAACACCCGAAACGACGATAATACTAAGATATTATTAACAAAGCAATGTTAAAGGACCATATATGATAACATAATAATGTATATGATTCTGGAATAATTTAATAACAATTATTTCAATATTATACAGGAGGTTAAACTACCCCCAACCAAGGTAAAGTACAAGGTAAGGGTTTATTTCTCAATCTCTTCATTATTCGAGGTTGTTTATACGTAATAATCTTCTGGGATCTCTTTATCATCCACATCCATGTTTCTTAAAAATGTATTTCAAAAAATTATTACTATTTTACAGAATATGGGTTAAAGTAATTTATACCCTTGTCTGACTTTTATAAGATGTTTATAAAGGAATCTTTCCGTCGTTTTCCAAACAAGGTGTTTTTAACCTTTTCGACAAAATTAAGGTAAGAATGTTTTTTTAAAATTATACGGTTGGTGCGGCTATTTTCCACCATTATAAATTTCCAAAGCTTCCCTTACAAGACTATAAGGATATATTCAAAGTAAATGTTTTATTTTATAATTATGTGACATTTAAATGATTTCAAAAATGAGATATTTCTCTCAAATAGTTTTGATTTCATCTATGTCAACATCCTTGGATGAATTTTAAGCTTATTTGAAGTTGAGTTATTATAAAACAAAACTTCCACATTGTATTGACGTTTTTGTGATATGTTTGAATGTGGATGTGTTATTTTTACACCATTCATGGTTTGTGGAGAAAGTATTTACATTTCATATTGTAGTTTTAATACGAATGTTTAAGATATGTTTAAACCTGTTCATATGAGGAATACATTGGACATAATAAGTGACGGGTGGAGCCCACTATAGATCCTTGATGCACCGGTAGGTCTCATAAGACAAACTAGTGTCTTGGAACATGGCCTTGAAAAATCTAATTTGTAGTCTTGGCATGAGGCCTTGGCTACGTTGTTATGATATTCTGACATTATGCATTCCATCATTATGAAAGTGGTTATTGATATTGAGTGTGATTATTAGATTAGTAGAATATCCATGTGAATATGTAAATGGAATTATTTCATTTTAGTTTTTCCATACAATGTCGAAGTTCAAGAATAAAAGGCTTTTGTTTTTTTTATACATTGCCTTAAATTTTTATTCTTATTTATAAAAGTTTCCGCTATATTGTTATCCTTACTGGGCATTTGAGCTCACCTCTTTTCTATGTTTTATTTTTCCTAGGATGTGAATAAGTAATTTATGAATGACCTATAGGGATAGTATGAGGGGATAAGAGTGTGGACTATGGAGACTATACTGTTGTAGTTTTTATTTTATTATGTAATGTAAACTTTATTAATGTATATAGTTTTTTCTGGGCTACAAAACAAATCTGTCTTTTGAGACTTGATCTTTCTTGTGATCATGCCAATGTTATGTAATAATGCACCGACTCTGGGTAACTGGGGTCAGGGCGTTGCAGTTGGTATCATATTAAGTTTAGTACAAACCTTGAAAGATAGATTTAGATAAACTCTGATTAGATCACATAGATCTAAGATGGACTTTGAGGATTAGTATAGAAGAACTTCCTAGAATTTTGGTATTTTAGAAATTTTGTGAGTTTTCCAAGAAATACATCCCTGTTTGGATACGAGCAGGTAGAGGTGGATCTTGAACAGATGTACCTAGGGGTAAAACCCAAAAACACCGCTTTGAGCTAGACTCGAACGAGAACTGGTGCCCGACAACGGGCCTTGCTGCACTCTTGGTTACAACACTCCCAGGGGATATGATTAGGATAATTCTCATTTTCTTTACAAACCATTATGAAGGTTTTATGAGTATATACATCCTCAAAGGAGACATTTTTATGATTATGGATTATATCCTTAAACTATTTAATTTATGTTATGTGTTTTACAAGTTTTGGATTTGGTATCATTATTCATAAACTAATCTTGTGTATTCCATTGTTTAGAAATGGCTCCTAGTATAACGAATGAGAACTCTATAAATGCACATTATCTAAAGAGAATGAAGGATCATATCTTTCATGGTCTTAAGCCAGAATTTATGATAGAAATAGTCTCCCATGTATTATCATCATATGACGAAATAATATCATGTGTTGATAAGATAAGTAAAGAGTTTACTGAGTCCTATGACTTTGAAGGGAAGCAAGAGAAGAAAATGATGGAAGAGAGAAATATGGATAAAGGGAAGAGGGAATAGAAGAATTTTCCCATATGTGATAATTGTGGGAAGAAACACCAGGGAACTTGCCGGAAAGGAATGAGAGTTTGTTATATGTGTGGAGGAAAAGGGCACAAAATACGTGACTGCAAGGGTTAGAAAATGGTTTCAAATGTACAATATTTCATTTTCAAGGAGTTTGGACACTACGTGAACCTATGTCCCAGTCATCAGACTATGCCTCAAATGATTCTATTGGATAATAATCAAGTTATTATACTACCACAGATGAAGAGGAATGATTAAAGTTCTTATGTTGATGATGTTATTTGAGTGTTGTATCAACAATGTACTTGTTATAATAATTACGGAGTATATATAGATTGTATTGCAGAAATATTTCATTAAGGACATGAGATTGTTTGGAATAAAGAAATTTTACTCAATAGCAGGTTAAATTTTTGGAAAATATATGGTTCCAAGGATGATAAACCATAATATGGTTCTGATACCGAGGTTGTGATTTTAGATTAATACATGATTTATTTGAATAATTTATATTGGATATTCTTGAATACCTTGAAACTGATTAATGATTTGTATATTCCATCATTGACGGGGTTTACAACATTTTTGGAATGAAGGAGTATATCTATTATTCTTTAAGGAATAAGTTATCATGAATGTAATCAATAATGTTTTATGGTAATTCAGGATGTTGCAATGTTTTAAAAGAATACATGATGAAGGTGATCACATGTTATTACACGGAAAAAAGGATCTTCATTGTGTTTACCTTACTTATAAATTTTGGACTGAAGTATTATGGATAGTTCTAGTTTGGATTATTTTGGATTGCCATAAAAGGACAACCCGGAGGTCGGGCGACAACCTATCACGTCCGGCAAGGCCGCAAGACTTGAACCCACAACTGAAGGGCGACAAGGGTGTATCACCTACCACTGACCCACATGATGTCCTGGTTTGAATAATATCGTTTTTTAATGGTTCTTCTCGATGAATTATAAATTCATTTTTTTAACCCTATAAGAATAGCATAAATGGAATATTATTTTTATGTTCTATTATCTTTTAGAGTGAAAGATGAGTTTGTGGTATAACTTAGTTAAAGGATGAGACTCTACTTGTCAAGTATATATTTTCCTTCTTCTCCTATTCAATGATGAAATTAATTCTTATACTTTAGTGAAGGGATCTTAAAACAAAAAAAAATGTGTTATACTAATACAATTTGTTTTGCTGAACCGATGGTATTGTAAATCATCATAGATTGATGAATTTAAGGCCCTTAATTTCACACATGTTTGTGATTGATGACCTCAATCACTACCTATAAATATTTATGTTTTTCCTCCATTTATATGTCTCTAATTGCCACCAATGTTCTCCGAATAGAGATCATAATTTGGTGGTGACCCTTTTATTTCCCTTTTCCTCTTATTAAGACTAAATTTTATTAACCCAATTTCTGATGTGGGTTTTCCAACAAAGATATTTTCTATATTCAAAATTTTATTTTCAATGAATAATTTCAAATTTCGAGGATGCAATTTATTGAAGGAGGGGAGAATGTAACACCCCCAGATTTCATAGTGTGTTATTTCTTCAAAATAGTTCAATAACATGCACTACACGCAACACTGAGTTCAAGCGCACCATAACTTACCAAACAAGCCGTTCAAAAGAGGTTATGAATAGTATTAACTAAATTCTAAACTATATAAAATACTTATAATTTTAGAATCCATATTATGAGTTTCTTAGACATAATGTAAGAACAAATTCATTTTCAGTATTCCACTTTTACCAACTTTTAATAGTGAACCCTTTTTAAATCCAATATTTTAAACTTTTATATATTCAATTTGACAAATAAATTTAATTTTTAGAATGGGGACATCAAAAATTTACAATGAAACATCCCAAGCTTCCATGGTACGCTTTCCTTTGAATAATATAGTGGCATGTGTTGTACGCAACTTCGAGTTCTAACACTCACCACGACCAATCAAAGTAGCTGTTATGAATAGTAATACCAACTTTTTAAAATTTTATAAATTTTAACTCTCAAAATGGACTTTATTTTTGGATTCAGAATATTGGAATTAGACTAGGGTGAAATTTTGGTACTTTTCATATAACTTTCATATTTTGATGAATAGTGAAAATTAATAAATATTCATTAAAAACAACTTTTTTAATCAAAATAATTTATATTGATAAATTATGAATTTGAGTGGTTTTAAAGTATATTTAGAATATAATTTTACCATTTAATAATATGTTGGTCATTGTACATAATTTCACAATTAAACCAGACATAAACAAGTGTCAAACTTTTGATAGTTATTATCTCTTAAAAACATGCTATTTGTTTTGACGACGGGAATAAATTTTTAAATTAATCAATGAAACTGATATTTTTTCAATTTGGTAAAATAGACATAATTTTTTGATTCATAGAATGAAATATATCTTGGCCTAATGTTTGGTATTTTTCTAGAAACAATCATTTTTTGATTAATAGTGACACCACTAAGTGGTAGTTAAAAAACTAAATTTTTCATAAAACATAATTTTACCGCTTCTGTGAGTGGAATTTTGAAAATCCGAGACACATGGTTAGTATCAAGGAGTAAAATGTTGTTCAATGAGATGAAAATAATTTTTGTGAATAGCAACTTTTTACTTTTATTTACCACTGTTAAAAGTAAATAGGGTAATTAAGGGTAAAAATGATATAAATATTACCCTAACACATGTCCTAATTATATTGGACAAGTGTATCTCGACCAAAAACAACCTTAGGAGTAAATTATTAACATTTAGGTATACTTGGATTAGATTATGACATTTATTATTATTTAATTCAAAGAAGAGTTAAAAGAGTTTAAATCAATGTTTATTTACTAAAACATTTTTAATATAGGGTTACACATACGATAAATTCGATTATAAATATTCATTAGAAAGAGAAAAAAATTTCCTACATAATTTTATTTTATTTATAATTTTTATAAATTAAATAATTTAATTTATTTAAGACACAATGATGGTGCAATAATTACCATAATAGTGAAAAATTAACATAATTGATATTATAAATACCAAAATAAATATAACATGAGACTTTTAGGAATTAAACTAATTTTTTAGGTTAATATGAGATTCTAGGATTGATATAATTAACATTATTTGATGTAATCATTCTGTTATGATTTTCACAAAAATCAATTTTCCAAATAGTGTCAAAATTGACAAAAAAGAGTTTTTAAAACAAATATTATATTTTTAATTGATATTCAATTCCTAAAAATCTAAGGTTGGTCCAGGATACTTATATAATTATAGGTGTATCATTAATGGACCACTTGGGGGTATATTGTATGTATATAGTATGTTTATTAAACATATAATATAAAAATACAAAGAGACATTGTAAAATTGAAACTAATTAACTAAGAGTTAAAACTAAAATATAAGGTTAATATAATTACCAAACCTGTCTAAATTCTATAGGTTGAGTGGTTCGAGACCCATACCCACCATAAACTTTAAATAATTCACTTTGGAGCCATTAGAAACCGAATATGAATTTATTATAAAATAATATTTCTAGCATTTCCAAAGGTTCCCCTCACCCCTCTTATAAAAGGGAACTCCCCCTTCTAATTAATTAACACCTTCAAAGCCTTTTGGTTTGGCCAACCCCTTCCCAAATTCTCTCTAAAATTCCCTAACTAAAACCTAGAGGCCTTATTTTGATCAAAAATCCAATCTACGGAGCCCTTTTGATCAAATCAAAAGGAAGAACACGAAGAAGATGTAATGTTTTCACCACCCTTTTTAAAATTCATTTCTTCTTCAACTTCTTATTTCATTGTAATTACCATTACAAAATAATTAATCCAGTATCTCCTTCATACTGTAATATTATTATAAATATGGTACAACCATATTCAGTATTCTACCCATCCTTTGAATGACATGTCACCATACGTGTGTACATACGACTTACCGTCTCCACGTCGTGGTGTAATTGTTATTCAATATATTATTATTTGGATGGGTATAATAATGATGTTTAATTCATATAAATAATAAATATAACATGATAATGATTCATTATATAAGATATACCATCCAATTAAATATTATTTTGATATCAAAAGAAATATATTATCGCTCGTGCGTACGTACGGACTACTGTCTCCATGAACGCGATGAGATTCATTCTCCATCATATCCATTCAAGTATAATTATCATTTGATGATTTAAAAATAATTTTTAAGGACTTGATATAATTCTGGATATGAATAAGATACAACCTATCCATGAAAAACATGGCTTACGTAACAAAACATATAAAAGAAAATGAGTAATTTAACACCTGAAACGACGATAATACTAAGATATTATTAACAAAGCAATATTAAAAGACCATATATGATAACATAATAATGTATATTATTCTAGTATAATTTAATAACAATTATTTTACCATTATACAGGAGGTTAACCTACCCCCAACCAAGGTAAAGTAAAAGGTAAGGTTTTATTTCGCAATCTCATCATTATTTGAGGTTGTCTATACGTAATAATCTACTGGGATCTCTTTATCATCAACATCCATGTTTCTTAAAAATGAATTACAAGAAATTATTACTATTTTACAGAATATGGGTTAAAGTCAGTTATAACCTTGTTTTACTTATATAAGATTTTTATAAAGGATTCCTTCTGTTGTTTTCCAAACAAGGTGCTTTTTAACCTTTTCGACAAAATTAAGGTAAGAATGTTTTTTTAATTATATAGAGGGTGTGGCTATTTTCCGCCATTATAAAATATTCAAAGCTTACCTTACAAGTTTATATGGATATTTTCAAAGTAAATGATTTATTTTATAATTATGTGACTTTTAAATGATTTCAAAAAAAGAGATACTTCTCTCAAATAGTTTTGATTTCATCTATGTCAACATCATTTGATGAATTTTAAGCTTATTTGAAGTTGAGTTATTATGAAAATAAACTTGCACATTGTATTATGGTTTTCTGATATGTTTGACTGTGGATGTGTTATTTTTATACCATTCATGGTTTATGTAGAAAGTATTTACATTTCGTATGCTAGTTTTAATATGAATGTTTATGATATGTTTAAACCTGTTCATATAAGGAATTCATTGGACATAATAAGTGACGGGTGGAGCCTGCTATAGCTCCTCGATGTATTAGTAGGTCTCAGGAGACAAACTAGTGTCTTGGCACAAGGCCTTGAAAAAATCTTATCTTTAGTCTTGGCACGAGGCCTTTGCTATGTGTTTATGATAGTCTGTCATTATGCATTCCATCATTATAAAAGAGGTTATTGATATTGCATGTGATTATTAGATTAGTATAATATTCATGTGAATAAGTAAATGGCATTATTTCATTTAATTTTTTCCATACTAAGTTGAAGTTCAATATTAAAAGGCTTTTGATTTAGTTATACAATGCCTTAAATGTTTATTCTTATTTATGAAAGTTTCCGCTATATTGTTATCCTTACTGGGCATTTGAGCTCACCCATTTTCTATGTTTTATTTTTCCTAGGATGTGGAGAAGTAATTTATGAATGACATGCAGGGATAGTATGAGGGGATAAGAGTGTGGAATATGGAGAGTATATTGTTGTAGTTTTCATTTTATGATGTAATGTAATCTTTATTAATGTATCTAGTTTTTTCAAGGCTACTAAACTAATCGGTCTATTGGGACATGATCTTTCTTGTGATCGTGCCAATGTTATGTAATAATGCACTGACTCTGGGTAACTGGGGTCGGGGAGTTACAGTTGGTATCAGAGGAAGTTTAGTATAAACCTTGAAAGCTATATTTAGATAAAATCTGATTAGAGCACATAGATCTAAGATGGACTTTGAGGATTAGTATAGAATAACATCCTAGAATTTTGGTATTGTAGAAATTTTGTGAGTATTCTGAACAATACATCCCTGTCTGGATACGAGCAAGTAGAGGCGGCTCTGTCAGAGATGTACCTAGGGGTAAAACCCGAAAACACCGCTTTGAGCTAGACTCGAACGGGAACTGGTGCACGCCAACGGGCCTTGCTGCACTCTTGGTTATGACACTCCCGGGGGATATGCTTAGGATAATTCTCATTTTATTTACAAACCATTATGAAGGGTTTATGATTATATACTTCCTCAAAGGAGACATTTTTATGATTATGGATTATATCCATAAACTATTTAATTTATGTTATGTGTTTTACAAGTTTGGGATTAGGTGTTTTTATTCATAAACTAATCTAGTGTATGCCATTTTTTAGAAATGGTGCCTAGTAGAAGGAATGAGAACTCCAGCAATGCACATGATCCAAAGAGAATGAAGGATCATATCATTCATGGTCTTAAGCCAGAATTTATGAGAGAAATATTCTCCCATGTATTATCATCATATGAAGAAATAATATCATGTGTTGATAAGATAAGTAAAGAGTTTACTGAGTCCTATGGCTTTGAAGGGAATCAAGAGAATAAAAGGATGGAAGAGAGAATGATGGATAAAGGGAAGAGGGAAAAGAAGTATTTTCCCATATGTGGTAATTTTGGGAAGAAACACCCTGGAACTGGCCTGAAAGGAATAGGAGTTTGTTATATGTGTGGAGGAAAAGGGAACAAAATATGTGACTGAAAGGGTAAGAAAATGGTTTCAAATGTATAATTCTTCATTTGAAAGGAGTTTGGACACTACGAGAACCTATGTCCCAGTCATCAGACTATGCCGCAAATGATGCTATTGGATAATAATCAAGTTATGATACTACCACAGATGAAGAGGAATGATTAGAGTTCTTATGTTGATTATGTCATTTGAGTGTTGTATCAAAAATATACTGGTTATAATAATTATGGAGTATATAAGGATTACACTGCAGTACTATTTAATTAAGGACTTGAGATTGTGTGGAACAATGAAAAGTGACTCAATAGAAGGTTAAATTTATGTAAAATATATAGTTTAGAGAAAGATAAACCAAAATATGGTTCTGATACCGAGGTAGTGATTTTAGAATAATACATCATTGATTTGCATAAATTATTATGAATATTTTTGACTACATTGAAACTAATTAATGATTTTTATATTCCATCATTTTTGGGGTTTGAAACATTTTTGGATTGAAGGATTATATCTATTATTATTTAAGTAATAAGGGATCATGAATGTAATCAATAAGGTTTTATGGTAATTCTGGATGTTGCGGTGTTTTAAAAGAATACATGAAGAAGGTGATCACATGTTATTATGCAGAAAAAAAGATCTTCATTTTGTATAAATTTCTTATAAATTTTGGACTGAAGTATTTTGGATAGTTCTAGTTTGGATTTTTTTGGATTTCCATAAAAGGACAACCTGGAGGTCAGGCGACAACCCGTCACGTCCGGCAATGCTGCGAGACTTGAACTCACAACCGAAGGGCGACAAGGTTGTATCACCTACCACTGACCCACGTGATGTCCTGGATTGAATTATGTTGTTTTTCTTAATGGTTCTTCTAGATGAATTATAAATTCATTTCTTTAACCCTATACAAATAGGATAAATAGAATATTAGTTTTTAACTTCTATTATCTTTTAAAGTGAAATATGAGTATGTGGTAGAACATAGTTAAAGGATGAGACTCTACTTGTCAAGTATATATTTTTCTTATTCTTTTATTCAATGAAGAAATTAATTCTTATAATATAGCGAAGGGATCTTAAAACAAAAAAAATGTATTATACTAATACCATATGTTTTGGTGAACTGATGGTAGTTTAAATCATCATAGACTGATGTATTTTAGGCCCTCAATTTTACACTTGATTGTGATTTATGACCTCAATTTCTACCTATAAATATTTATGTTTTTCCTCCAATTATATGTCTCTAATTTCCACTAATGTTCTCCAAATAGAGATCATAATTTGGTGGTGACCCTTTCATTTCACTTTTCCTCTTATCAAGATTAAATTTTATTAACCCAATTTCCGATGTGGGTTTTCCCACAAAGATATTTTCTATATTCAACCTTTTATTTTTGAAGAATAATTTCAAATAGCGAGGATGCAATTTTTCGAAAGAGGGAAGAATGTAACACCCCAAGATTCCATAGTGTGTTATTTCTTCAAAATAATTCAATAACTTGCACTACAAGCAACACCGAGTTCAAGCGCACCATGAATTACCAAACAAGCCGTTCAAAAGTTGTTATGAATAGTATTTACTAAATTTTAAACTTTATATAATCCTTATAATTTTAGAATCCATATTATGAGTTTCTTAGACATAATGTAAGAACAAATTCATTTTCAGTATTGCAATTTTACCAACTTTTAATAGTGAAGCCTTTTTAAATCCAATATTATAAACTTTTATATATTCAATTTGACTAAGTAAATTTACTTTTTAGAATGGGGACATAAAAAATTTTCAATGAAACATCCCGAGATTCCATGGTACGCTTTCCTTTGAATAATACAGTGGTGTGTGTTGTACGCAACTTCAAGTTCTAACACTCACCATGACCAATCAATGTAGCCGTTATGAATAGTAATATAAACTTCTTGAAATTTTATAAATTTTATCTCTCAAAATGGACTTCATTTTTGGATTCAGAATATCGAAATTAGTCCAGGGTAAAATTTTGGTACTCTTCAGATAACTTTCATATTTTGATGATTAGTGAAAATTAATTAATTTTAATTGAAAACAACTTTTTTAATCGAAATAATTTATATTGATAAATTATGAATTTGAGTGGTTTTAAAGTATATTTATAATATATTTTTACCATTTAATACAATTTTGGTCATTGTACATAATTTCACAATTAAACCGGACATAAACAAGTGTCAAACTTTTGATAGTTATTATCTCTTAAAAACACGCTATTTGTTTTGATGGCGGGAATTAATTTTTAAATTAATCAATGCAACTGATATGTTTTGAATTTGTTAAAATAGACATCATTTCTGGATTCATAATATCAAATATATCTTAGGCCTAATTTTTTGTATTTTTCTTGAAACTTTCATTTTTTGATGAATAGTGAAACCACTAAGTGGTAGTTAAAAAACCGAATTTTTCATAAAAGATAATTTTACTGCTTCTGTGAGTGGAATTTCGAAAATTTGAGAGACACGGTTGGTATCAAGGTGTAAAATTTGGTTCAATGTGATGAAAATAATTTTTTTTTTGAATAGTAACTTTTTACTTTTATTTACCACGGTTAAAAGTAAATAGGGTAATTAAGGGTAAAAATCATATTAATGTTACCATAAGACATGTCCTAATTCTATTGGACAAATATATCTCGACCAAAAACAACCTTAGGAGTAAAATATTATTATTTAGGTCTATTTGGATTAGATTATGACATTTATTATTATTTAATTCAAAGAAGAGTTAAAAGAGTTAAAATCCATGTTTATTTACTAAAACATTTTTAATATAAGGATACACATAAGATAAATTCGATTATAAATATTCATTAAAAAGAAAAAAATATTTCCTACATAATGATATTTTATTTATAATTTTTAGACATTAAATAATTTAATTTATTTATGACACAATGATGATGCAGTAATTACCATAATAGTGAAAAATTAAAATAATTGATATTATAAATACCAAAAATAAATATAATTTGAGACTTTTTATGAATTACGCTAATTTTATAGCTTAATATGACATTTTAGGAATTATTTAATTAACTTTTTTCGAAGTAATAATTCTGTTATGATTTTTACAAAAATAAATGTTCCAAATAGTGTCAAAATTGACATAAAAGTGTTTTTAAAAAAAATATTATATTATTTAATTGATATTCAATTCCTAAAAATATAAAGTTCATCCAAGAGACTTATATAATGATAAGTGTATCATTAATGGACCACTTAGGGGTCTCTTGGATGTATATAGTATGTTTATTAACCATATAATATAAAAATACAAAGAGACATTGTAAAAGTGAAACTAAATAACTAAGAGTTAAAACTAAAAGATAAGGTTAATATAATGACCCAAACCTGTATAAATTATATTGGTTGAGTGGTTATCTACCCATCCCCACATTAACCATTAAATAACTCACTTTTGAGCCATTAGAAACCAATTATGAATTTATTATAAAATAAAATTTCTAACATTTCCAAAGGTGCCCCTCACCCATCTTATAAAAGGGCACTCCCCCTTCTCATTAATTCACATCTTCATAGCCTTTTGGATCGGCCAACCCCTGCACAAATGCTTTCTCAACTTCCCTCACTACAACCTAGAGGCCTTAGTTTGATCAGAAAGCTATCCAATGGATCCCTTTTGAAAAAATCAAAAGGAAGAACCCGAAGAAGAGGTAATGTTTTCACCACCCTTTTTCAAATTCATTTCTTCTTCAACTTATTCTTTCTATGTTATTACCATTCTAAAATAATGAATACAGTATCTCCTATATACTGTAATATTATTATAAATATGGTACAACCATATTAATTAATCTACCCATCCTTTGAATGACATGTCACCATACGTGCGTACGTACAACTTACCGTCTCCACATCATGGGGTAATTGATATTCAATATATTATTATTTGGATGGGTATAATAATGATGTGTAATTCATTTAAATAATAAATATAACATGATAATTATTCTTTATATAAGATTTACCATCCAATTAAATATTATTTTTATATCAAAAGAATGATATTGTCGCTTGTGCGTACGTACGGACTACCGTCTCCACGAACGCGATGAGATTCATTCTCCATCGTATCCATTAAAGTATAATTATCATTTGATTATTTAAAAATAATGTTTAAGGACTTGATATAATTCTGGATATGAATATGATACAACCTATCCATGACAAAAATGGCTTACCTAACAAAACATATAAAAGAAAATGAGTAAGTTAACACCCAAAACGACGATAATACTAAGATATTATTAACAAAGGAATGTTAAAAGACCGTATGTGAAAACATAATAATGTATATGATTCTTGTATAATTTAATAAACATTATTTCACCATTATACAGGAGGTTAACCAACCCCCAACAAAGGGAAAGTACAAGGTAAGGGTTTATTTCGCAATCTCTTCATTATTCGAGGTTGTTTATCTGTAATAATCTACTAGGATCTCTTTATCATCCACATCCATGTTTCTTAAAAATGTATTTCAAAACATTCTTAATATTTTACAGAATATGGGTTAAAGTCATTTATACCCTTGTTTGACTTTTATAAGAAGTTTATAAAGGAGTCTTTCTGTCATTTTCCAAACAAGGAGCTTTTTAACCTTTTCAACAAAATTAAGGTAAGAATGTTTTTTAAATTATACGGCGGGTGCGGCTATTTTCCGCCATTATAAAATCTTCAAAGCTTCCCTTAAAAGATTATAAGGATATTTTAAAAGTAAATGTTTTCTTTTATAATTATTTGACTTTTAAATGATTTCAAAAAAAGAGATATATCTCTCAAATAGTTTTGATTTCATCTATGTCAACATCCTTTGATGAATTTTAAGCTTATTTGAAGTTGAGTTATTATGAAACAAAACATCCACATTGTATTGAAGGTTTTCTGATATTTTTGACTATGGATGTGTTATTTTTATACCATTCATGGTTTATGGATAATGTATTTACATTTCGTATGAAAGTATTAATACGAATGTTTATGATATGTTTAAACATGTTCATATGAGGAATGCATTGGACTTAATAAGTGACGGGTGGAGCCTGATATAGCTCCTCGATGCATCGGTAGGCCTCATGAGACAAACTAGTATCTTGGCACAAGGCCTTGAAAAAATCTTATTTGTAGTCTTGGCACGAGGCCTTGGCTACGTGGTTATGATAGTCTGTCATTATGCATTCCATCATTATGAAAGTGGTTATTGATATTGCATGTGATTATTCTATTAGTAGAATATCCATGTGAATAAGTAAATGAAATTATTTCATTTTATTTTTTCCATACTATGTTGAAGATCAAGCTTAAAAGGCTTTTGTTTTAGTTATACATTGCCTTAAATGTTTATTCTTATTTATGAAAGTTTCCGCTATATTGTTATCCTTAATGGGCATTTGAGCTCACCCCTTTTCTATGTTTTATTTATCCCAGGATATGAAGAAGTAATTTATGAATGACCTGCGGGATAGTATGAGGGGATAAGAGTGTGGAATATGGAGACTATATTGTTTTAGTTTTCATTTTATGATGCTATGTAATCTTTATTAATGTATGTAGTTTTTCCACGGCTGCTAAACTAATCAGTCTATTGAGACTTGATCTTTCTTGTGATCATGCCAATGTTATGTAATAATGCACCGACTCTGGGTAACTGGGGTCGGGGCGTTACATTGGGAGTTATTCTCTCCCATAGAAAGTTGTTGGTGGGGCCCATGACCAACCAACATCCCATTTGTGGATAGTTGAAAGGTGGGGCCCACACGAGCCCCAACCTTTCTCTCCCTCTAAACCCCTTAACCTTCTCCCATTAAATTCCCTTGGTTTTAATTTGACAACTTTCCCCTGATTAAATGTGACTCTTCACATCCTCCCCTCTTAAATAAAAGCCAACACATTCTAATCAATAAGGTGGTTAGATTGTTTGAATTTGAAGAGGCTTGTATTAAATAAAATAATAAGGTAGCTTATTATTTTATTTGGGGGAAAGCTTTTTGGGTTGGAGCTCTTGAGTTTTTGAGGAAGAACACCAACTCTCCAACGAAGAATGACCTTCCGACTCGGCGAAGTACGCTCTTCATTTTCTACAATCCTTTTTCTTCCTCCACAGCATAGGAGGAGACACCACTGTGGGGAATGTCTCCATCAACGACGGAATTTTCTCCGACTTCAACAGAATCGACACCAATCTTCCGCGACATCCGATCATCGTGACGCTTGCCTCTTTCCGCGGTTTGATGACGTTCGTTGTCTTTGCAAGTTGGCGGTTGAAATTGAGAATGTTAATAATCCCATGATTGTTTCCTTCTAAAAAAAGAACACGGATCAACTCATTATGAAGTTGATCCGCGAAAGTATTTGTTTGCGGGTTGCGAATATTTGATTCCGGGGAAAAATGTAGGGGAATTTTATTTTATATTCTCTTTATCTTTCGTGAAAAGAACGACGAGTGTGGACCAACCTTTACCGGTTGATCCATGGATCATTTGTTCATGCGGGTTGGTTGTGGGGTTAATTTTTGGGAATGAATTGGAGTTTGATCCTGGTTGAAAATTTCTAACGCGGAGGGCATGGGCTAACGAACAAGCCCCGACCCTCTGCAGATTGTATATTGATGTGCGGATTGACGAGCAATGACAAAACGGGCAGCAATGGTGATTTGAAGTCTCTGTAGTGAATATCGGGTCTCTTAGTGACCTTAAGCATAGACAGTGGGCGAAACGGACCACCGGTGCATATTAGGTGGTCCGCGGAAAGTGGCGGCGACGCGCCCCAATGGCATGGCGGCGCGCCGCCGGAGAAGACCACCACGGCGGCAGGAGCTAGAGCGGAACGGCTTTGCCCTTCCAGATTTAAGAGGCACATCTTAAATGTCGTGGTGGTTCCCTGTCAACCAGGGGGAACAACACCTCTCGCTCCATGTCCGCTTGGCCACGCTGGCCGAGCCTCAACCGGCCGGGATGGGCTGCCCACGCCAGGCCGCCAGAGGCGGGCTTGGGCGACAGCGCCGGGCCGGGCCGTGCCAACCTGGACAGGCCACGCCCAACCGGGCCGGACATGGACCCGAGTCGTGTCGAACCGGTTCGGGCCGACCCAGAGGTATTGGGCCGGGTCGGACGGAGCCCAAACCCCCTATTTTCGGACCAGTATCATTTAAACGGACATAACATGGGCTATGGGACTCCGCTCGACACACCGTTAGTTGCATTGGGATCCTTGGATCGAGACGGTCATTTTGGTTTATTACACTCAAGCTTTTGGTAATGTTTGGGTATGGCTGGGTTTGTTCGAACCCGAAACCGACCGGGCCCATGGAGCAGAAATGGTTATAATTTGAGTTCCGGACGTACGATTGATGTGCCATCAACTTTGATGGATTCCTCTTGATGAGACGGTACTTTTGGTATACAGCACCTGAGGTTTGGACGCAGTTTGATTATGGCCGGATTGGATTGTACACGAAATCCAACCGGGCCCCTAGAACGGAAAAGCTGATAAATTTTAGACCGGACGTCCTTTTGACGAACCGTCAGGGGCTTTGGTGATCACATTGAGGAACGTTCCCTTTGAGTATACCCTATGTGAGTTCGGGGTATAGTTGAGATACGGCCTGGTTGGTTCGTACACAAAACCAACTGGGCCCCTAGGACTAAAAGGCTAATAACTCACAGACCGGGCATTCGATTGACGCGCCGTTTGTTGCATTGAGACTCCTATAAAGAGGTGTTCCTTTGAGATACATCTTCGTGGGAATTATTGATATTTGGAGTACCAACTAGTAGCTCGTGGAGCAGTCCCTCCCAGAGACGAGCGTATAGAGTACGAAGACCGTGTGGCTGGATAAGACCTGATGATCGCTTGTCCGATTCGAGTCAGAAGGACATGTATAGTCCAGTGTGATTAAAACTATTTTTGGGTGGTAGACCCACATTGGGGAGCACTACTATGTTTCGGTTGCAGACCCACGGTACTCGACAGAAGGAGTACCTATGCAGGCTATTAGGGGGAGTGCGCTACTGTGTTTGGGTGGCAGACCTCGACTGGGAGCACTACTATGTTTGGGTGGCTGACCCACGGTACACGACAAGAGGAGTACCTCAGCAGTCTAAGGTTAGTGAGCAGTGCCTCAGAGTCATGACAGGATCAGTGTACTTGACAGAGGAGGAGCTCTTCAGCAGTTGCGGTTTTGATAATGAAAATCCTGGTTTGAGCTGAGTCAATGAACTTTGTGTTTTCCTCATGATTGAGATGGGTTACTAGATAACTTACGTATATGTATGGGCATATACCTAAGTAGTGGTTATCCATCGACTTCATAAATGTGTGATACCTTGTGGCTGAGATGGGCTACATGATAACATAGGGATAAGTATGGGCTTATACCTAAGTAAGGGTTATCGGTTGAGAACTTTCTTTGTGAATATCCTTTTTGGATTTAGTGAGACCCTGAGGGTCTCGGGGTCCCTTCTGAGTATCGTTATACTCACCCATGTATGGGTTATGCCCGCACCTCATTGTGTCGGATACAGATGACAAACATCACAGACGGAGGCCGAGTGTTCGAGGGCTGGACGGTAGCCGGAGGTGCACCTCACGACGAGTCAGTATCCGAAGGTGGACCTCACGATGAGTCAGTATCCGGAGGTGGACTTCACGACGAGATGGTACTCAGATGAGGTTGACGGGCGAGAGCATTGAGGAGTCTATCTGTACCTACCCATCATGTAGGATCTATGGCGGATGATCCAGGAGCTGCGCTATCCGTACCTACCCTTCAGGTAGGATTCGAGGTGGATGACCCGGGAGCTACTTCTATTCTTCCAGATGCTTGTCTTTTATTTTGTACTTTCATTCAGTTATAGCTGTACTTTTCAGTTGGGTTTGTATTCTGGCCCATTTACTTTTCAGCACTTTCTTTTGTACTTAGTGTTTTCTTCTTCTTGTACTCTATTGCGTTGTTTACTTTTATAAAGGCAATGCCTTACCTTTTTATTGGGATTTACGACTTTGGTGCTAGTCACCATCCCCTAGAATATGGAAGGCGGGCATGGGGTAGTCACGGCACGGGCCCCAAGTACGGGTCATGACAATAATGATATAGTTATATGTTTGTCTTCATTTCATTTTGAATTACATAATTAAAATTCCTCAAATCAAGATTTTCAGTTAAGTTTCGTAATTTTTCATTAATGATATAGAAGTAATGTCTTTATAGAGAAATGTGTAAAATATATATTGAACATAAAACATTAATTTATATATTCTCCCAAAAAGATATGGATATATTTTAGGGAATATGGATAGAGTTGATTATTGATTATGACTACTCAATACAGTACCACTTTAGGAAGGAGAATAAGGTGGTTGATAATCTGAGGCAAAATGACCATTCTACATTATCAATAATGAAGATCATAAAAGAAAAAATATTTATTGATTTTAAAAAAATGGACCTAGAAATATTGAAGTAAGGGAGAGAAATATTTCATTTTTAAAATGAGTGTTCAACCATCATTATATGGTAAGATTAAAGTGGAATAAAAAGAATATGTGGAGCTGAAAAAGAAGGTGATAAATGGTCTTGATTTTAACATTCATTGTTTTGGAATAATAATGTTTAAGAATAGGTTATGTGTCTCATTAATACCAAAAATTAAGAATTAGCTACATCAAAGTATCATTGATCTTCATTCTCTATTCATATTGGAAGTATAAAAATATATATTGATATGGATTATTATTATTGTGGGAAAATATGAAAAGAGATATTATATAGTATGTATCTCAGTTATTGGAATTTCATCAAGTTAATACAAAGAGAGAAAAAAATTAGGGGATATTATAACCATTACCCATACTATAATGGAAATGGAAAAACATTACCTTTTATTTTATCATCAGAATCCTACAAATATCTAAATTTGATAATGTTATTTGTGTTGTAGTCGACTACCTTATGAATTCAACACAATTTAATTTTATTAGAATATATTTTTATCAGGAATATATTTCATAAATATATATTTTGAAATTTTAAATGTTTCATAGATTACTGAATTATATTAAATTTGATTGATTTCCAAGGATTACCTCAATGTTATGGTGAATTCTTCAGCAAGATCAAGATACGATGATCTCTTTCAATATTTTCTGTCATATTTATAAAAAGTTGAGTCTATGAGTACCATTCTAGAACTATTGGATATATTGTGATCATATTATTTGGATTCTAAATGTTTTTGGGATCATCACCTTCCTCTAATTCAATTTTATTATAATAATAGATTTCACATGATCATTCAGATAGATTATTATAAATCCTTATATGAAAGGAAGTGTATAAATCCAAATTGATGGGATGAAGCTGAAGAATGAATTCTATTGATACCAAATATATCTCATCAAATTATATTGAATTTTATATCAATTTAGAAGTACATCAAGGAAGCTCGGAGTTGACTGAAAGGTTATGCTTATAATCGTCATTGAAATGAGGAATTTGATTATTTTAAGAATTTATTCGAAAAACTTTCTACCTAGAATAGGGTTATGAGATTAAAAATCAAGGTAATGATAAACACATGGTATATAGGTCTCTTATATATTATTTATTGACTAAATATAATTTCTTATTGTTGGACTCAATTATTTTGATAATCCCAAATCATGTTTCATTTATATTATAATTGTCTTTCTACTAAAGAATAATAAATTTTAATTAATATTTAAAGTCTATTTCCAGTGATACCTATGTATCGTTAATCTCACTGTTCTATTGTTTAAGCTTCAAGTGCAATATTTATCTACGTAAATGTCACTGATAGAAAGGTCACTGATAAAAAGGTCTCTGATAGAAAGGTCACCGATAGAAATTTCTCCGATAGAATGGTCATCGATGAAAGGTCACCGATGAATGGTCTCTGATGAAGGCTACCACGGAAGGCTACCGTGGAAGGCTACTATTGAGAAGGTTATTGATGAAAGGTCACCAATGAAAGGTAACTGATGAAAGGTCACCGATAAAGGTCACCGATGCAAGGCCATCGATGCAAGGATACTGATGAAGGCTATTGATTCACACCTACTGTTCAAGACTACTGTTTTGAAGGCTACTGTTACGATTCTACCAATGCTTACCCTTCTACTCCATACTTTTTAAAATTTTTATGATTATTCAAACAGTTATATTTGGTAAATTTAATGCTTCTGACATTAATTAATGATAATTGTAGAAATATCAAGAGATCGTATTTGGGGATAGTGCGATGTACGAGGAGGACCACCTGTGGTTTACTTGTTCCTATTTTTGGACCTCAAATATAAAAGAGAAGACTGAGAAAGAGAATATGTAGTGAAAAGTGTGCGAGTTTGAATTGTGTAAATGTAGAATAATTCATGAGAAATAAGATACTCTCTATATCAATGAGAACAAGGAATAATCATTCGAGCACATACACTATGAACCCAAGAACCTCAAGAAGATCATTTCAGGAGAACAATATGAAGGCTACCTTCTATGCTCCATCAACACTCGATCAACACACGAAGAAGAACACTCAGTTCCAGAAATCTAGAACCTAGATTTGTGACACTCTATTTTGAGAAACACTTCTAGAGAAAGACTCTAACCGAAAATTCTTCATAACAAGGAGTCAAGAGCTGATCTGCAAACACATAGAGCCTTCTAAACTCAATATTTTAATCTTAGATCTACTGTATTCTTTTATTTTACATTTTTAAGAAGTCTGTGGGTCGGTCAGTTACACACACTGTCCCTTGTTCTTGAATTAGACAATACTAAAAAGTATCACATCAAACATAACTTACAAATTGTTTCCCTTGTAAAACTATGGAAGAGACCATGTGTGGTCTATATTGAATTGTTTTTTATTCCAAAATGAATTATGTTAGAGGGTGTGAAACCAAGAATGTTTGTGGAAAACTGTTTTAAAGCCCGATATAGGATGTGTATCATGATTATAATTTATATAAACTACATGGTGGAAGGTGATCAACAAGTGAAGAGGATTAAGACTCATATTGAGATTTAACCTCTTGTTTAACTCCATTGTGTACTATATTTTGTAATACTATATTTTGTCTATTTTCAGCTGCTTATAATTACTAAAATAGAAAATTGGTTTTCATTGACTTTGAATGTTTCTTTCGTTAGGGTGTGTTTGTTTTTAATTCAGTAATCTTTTTTCAAAGGTTGAAGAAGTTTTTTACACTGATCCAACTGAGGTTTAATCACCCTTTAGGAAACATGTTGACCAATTAAACATTTTTATCTCTACTGCCTTAATTAACAGATCCTTTTCAAAATCAGAGGTTCTTAAGAATAATATTTTTTATAGAACTTTTTTGTAGGAACTCAATTCAACCCCAACTGGTGATTCCACTTCAACCAACATTGGGTATTAGAGGAAATGTTTATTCATACTATCTGAATTGTGGTGCAAGTTGTCAAATTGTTTTCAACTGTGATTTTAGTTTTATCTTAATGATCTTTAAATTTCTGTCATATCTAAATTTTTAGTTATTTAAAATTTTAATTAACAATGCATAATAGAGTTGAGGGTCCTACTACTAATATGATACATTTTTTAATGGTAATATCTACGCTGAATGGACATTAAAAATGAAAATGTAAATACTAAGCATGAGTCTGGAAATTTGGGACACAATTAAAGAACAACATGATTGGCTTCTTACATCTTGGGAAACATTGTCTCAATTGACTAAAGTTAGATATAAAAATAATTGTAATGTAATGAATGCATTTTACTATTCTCTAGGTGATAAATAATTCAATATAATATCTTCCTATAAAACTGCATATGAAATTTTCGGTACTTTGGTTGTTTCTCATGATAAAACAACCAATGTTAAAGAAATGGGTTTAAATACTTATACTATTAAATATGATAATATTAAAATGATGTTTGATGTACTTATATCATAAATTTATCTCAGGTTCAATGAAATAGTAAACACCATGAGTTTTCTTGGGAAACTAGTAGACAGTAAGGATCATATTATGAGGTTGGTTTGATGCCTACCTGACATATGGAGAGAAAATTTTGTTTCTATCTCTGAATCCCATGACATAGGAAAGCTACAAAATTAGGAACTAATTGTGAAACTTATGATGTACGAAGAAGAGATTATGGTAAATCAAGATGCCGATGAAGAACCCAGAACGAATTCTATTGCATTCAAGACTGAATCCTTAAAGAGAAAAGATAAAGAAAAATTTCATGCTCCTATATACACTTCCACCAGTGATGACTCTATATCTGACTATGATGATGAAATGGCCCATCTTGCTAAAAGATTAAATAAGTGATACTATAAGAAGAAGTTCTTTATAAAATCAATCTATAAAGGAAGGTTTCATAATAATGGACAGTGGAAAAAGGATAGAAAATGGAATGACAACACAAATGAAATACTCTACTATGAGTGTAAACAAAAAGGCCATGAGAATGTTGTTCTCCCCATGATAAAGTATAAAAAGGAATATGAAGACAAGGTCAAGGGATATAAAAAGACTAGGAATGATACTTGGAGTGCTTTAGAGGATAGCTCCAGTGGATCTGACTCTTCCAATATTGATAAGAACAAACATGTAAACATGTGATTCATGATAGAAAAGTCTAATTTAATACCCAATTCTATTATATATAATGCTTATTATTCTGGGAATGAATGTTAATCAAATAATAATGAGAGTATGACTAAGTATAAACTATTTGAATACTATGGAATGATTGAGGACACCGTTAATGAACTCAAGGATTAATATAAATTATTAAAATGACAACGTTATATACATTCTAATTATAAGTCTGATCAAGATATTGAGAAAGAAAAATCTGCTCAGCTATTAAAATATAATACTGAACTTAAATTATCAAATGATAAATTAAAAAGGGATCTTGAGAATTTTAGTGGAGGTAGAGATACATTGACTTAGTTTCTAGGGAAAAAAGATTTCCCCAAAATATAAAATTGGTCTAGGATATCATCTTGGACTGAGAAGGATTATTAAAAATGAATTTGTTCCCAAATCTGGACCGTTCACTTCTAGTTCTTGTTCTGGACCATTTTTGAAAAATATGTTTCTAAAGGACCTAACAAAGTAGCCATTTATCAAAAAATATCTATTGATTCTAGGAAAAATTTGAGTCAATTATGGGTTCCCAATGTTTTACTTGCTAACCTCTCTAGACCCAAGAAAATCTGGGTACCAATGTTACCCTACACTTAATCTGTTTTGGTGGAAAATTATATGAAGAGCTCCTGTAGTACTCTATGGTACATGGATAGTGGATGTTCAAGACATATGCAGGAGACTATTCATGCTTCATGTGCATAATTAAATTGGATGGTGTACATGTCACATTTGGTGATAATGAGAAAGGGAAGATCGTCATCTTAGGCCAGATTGGTAACCCTAATGTTATATTAATTTCAAAAGTACATTTTTTTGATCGGTTAAAAGACAATATACTTATTATCTCCGAGTTATGTGATGATGTTTTCAATGTTATGTTTGAAAATGATGCATGCAATTTTTATAATTATAAAATTATTTAATATCCATTACTCTAAAAAAATGAAAATGTATATGTTGTAGATTTAAATTATTTAGCTATGAAAAATGATTCTTGTTCAAATAATTCTCATACGGAATCCTGGTTATGGAACAGAAGATTATGACACTGTAATTTTCCCTCACTTTGAAAACTAACTAGGAATGGTTTATTTAGAGACCTGCTTGAATTATAATTCCCACATAACAATATTTTTAATCCTTTTCAAAATGGAAAACAACACAATGTTTATTTCAAACCCAAGAAAGAAGATTCTACGTCTCAACCACTTGAGTTGGTTTACATGGACTTGTTTAGACCATCTATTATTTCATGTTTAAATGGAAAGTGCTATGTTTATGTTCATATAGATGATTTTTCTAGATATACTTGGGTATATGTTGTAGCTCACAAATGTGAATCATGTTCTTACTTAATTAAATATTCCAAGTCAATAGAAAATCTTAGTAGACTTTGAATTAAGACCTTGAGAAGTCATCAAGGCCATGAGTTTGAAAATCAATAATTTGATTCTTTTTGCTAACAAAATGGCTATTATCACAATTTCACTACTCCGAGAACACCTCAACAAATTGGAGTTGTAGAAAGATGAAAAAGGACACTTCAATATATTTCTCGAACTATGCTAAATGAGTATAATCTACCTATCTATTTTTAGACTGTAGCTATTAATACATAATGTTACATTATAAATAGAGTCTTAATTAGACATGTTCTTAAGAAAACCCCTTATAAGCTCTGGAATAATAGGAATACTAAGGTTAATTACTTTAGATTTTTTGGTGGAAAATTCTTTATCATTAACACTAAGGATAATCTTGACAATTTTTCTTCTAAGAGTGATTAAGGAATTTTCCTAGGTTACTCAATCTATAGAAAAGCTTATAAAGTATTCAATAAGAGAACCAAATGTGTGGATGATTTAGTTCATGTCAAATTTGATGAGACTGATCCACATGAACATGAAACAATTGTTGAATATCTTGAAGACAATATGTCAATTTTAGACCATAAGGATAAAGACAGTGAACCCTTAGTTAAAACTACAAGTTCTGGAAATTTTATAGAATTTGAGCATAGTGAATCTAAACCTATAGAAAACCATGAGGAGTCTAGTTCAACTATTTATATAGGTATTAAAACTCTCAATATTCATCTTTAAGATGTTGTAGTAGGTGATCTAAATAGTGGAACACAAAATAGAGCTTCTCTAAGAAACCAGGATGAACATCAATTCTTTCTTTCACATATTGAACCTAAAAATATTAATGATTTAATCAATGGTGAATTTTGGTTGATATCAATTCAAGAACAATAAAATTAGTTTGATAGGAACAAGTTTTGGGAATTAGTAGAATGTCTTAAAGACAGTTTCACCATAGTCATGAAATGGGTGAATAGAAATAAGTTTTGTGAATATGGAAACATATTTTGAAACAAGGCTAGACTAGTTGCACAAGGATATAGTCAAGAAGAAGGAATAGGTTATGAGTAAACCATTACACTTGTATATAGACTTGAATCCATTAGGATATTACTTGCTTATACAACTCATCTATATTTTAGACATTATCAAATTGATGTCAAATGTTAATTTATAAATGGTTACATATTTGAGGATGTATTTGTTGAACAACCCCATAGTTTTACAAATCCCCATTTCCAAATCATGTCTTTAAACTTTATAAATCCTTATATGGTCTAAAAAAATATCTAAGAGCTTGGTATAACAGACTTAGTTATTTTCTTATTTAAATAGGTTTTACTAGAGAAATAGTGTATCCAACTCTTTTTATTAAAATGATTTCAAAAGACGTTTTAATACTATAGATTTATGTGCATGACATTGTTTTTGGATACTCTAAAAAAATTTATGTACTGATTTCTCAAAAATGATGCAAGATAAATTTAAAATGAGTTTAATGGGAAAACATAAATATTTTCTTGGATTTCAAATTTTTCTATATAAAAATGGTATTATTTTAAATCAGATTAAATATACTAAGGATCTTTTGAAAGGTCTTGGATTAAATGGAAATAAAGGTACTGATATACCAATGAGTACCACCTGTATGTTGGATGCTGATGAAAGTGGTAAACCAGTGGATCTAATAAATTACAAAGGTATGATTGAGAGTCTACTATATCTTACTACTAGTATACCTGATATTATGTTTTGTGTATTGATGTGTGATCTCTTTCAAGACAATCCCAAAGATTCTAATTTAACAGCTGTTAAAAAGTTTTTTAAATATCTCATGTATACTAAACTTAGGACAGTTTTATCCAAGAGGAAAATCATTTGTTTTAACAAGTTATTTGGATTATATCATTGTCGGTTGCAAGTTATATAGAATGCGAACCATTGAAACATGTCACATTTTGGGAAAAGCAGTAGTATCATGGAGTTGTAAGGAAAAATATTCTATTGCTTTATTTACTGTTGATGTTGAATATATAGTTACTGGTAATTGTTATGTTCAAATTCTGTGGATGAAACACACTTTAATAGAATATGGATATCAATTCAAACATGTCTCTATAAACTGTGATAATATAATTTCTATTATCATCTCTTAAAATCCAGTATCTCAAGCTAGGACAAGGCACATTGATGTGAGACATCACTTCCTCAGAGACCATTATCAAAGAGGTTATATCAGTCTTCATCTAACTAGCACTGAACATCAATGGGATGATATATTCACCAATCATTTGAATTCATATAGGTTATGTTACATAAAACATGAGTTAGGTCTGATAAACTGTTATGTTAGGAACCTCACCGTTGAACCTCACTGTTGAACCTCACCATTGAACCTCATCATTGATCCTCACCATTAGACCTCACTATTAGAAACCTCACTGTTAAACCCCACCATTGAACCTTACTGTTAGGAAGCTCACCGTTGAACCTAAACATTAGACCCCACCATTAGGAACCTCACTGTTGGACCTCACTATTGCACCTCACCATTAGGAACCTCACCATTGGAACCTCACCATTGGCACCTTACTAATAGTTGATTTTTCCAACACATCACATTTTTTCTTCCAGAATCTAAAACGTTTTTAGTATTACTTATTTATTTTACTGGATTTTTTTCGATCCCAAAATGATAATATTAAAGAACAAAACACATTTCGATCCACTTCTACTCTCTCCCAAACCACTTTGTCCCTATGTTTAGAACCTCATCTTCTACTGATACCCTCGAACCGTTCCATCTTGAAATGGGAAGATTGAACAGATCGTCGGTCAGTGATGAAGGATATGAACAGAATCTTAAGAGACCTCGAGCTGGTTCGTGTAGTGGAATCCATGTAGCATCAAAGATAATCAACCCACACATGTCAAAGAGGGAAATCATGGTTGGAAAGGAACTATGCACATAATGGATGATTTTGACCAGGAAATTAGTGCTAAAGGAATATGGAGATCAAGGTTGGGTCGAAAGATTTTCAAATAATAATTTCCCTTATTACTTGAAGCTAGTGAAGGAGTTCTATGAGTCTCTAAAAATCAAGATATCTGAGAATTAGAATAGAATTTCTTCAAAGTTAAATGGGGTAAGTGTGAGATTTTCCTATGTTGAATGGAAAGATTGTTTGAGATCCCCATGTGAATGTATTTTTTATTACTACTTAGGAGTGGTACCTCCCACTAGTGAGTTCTTCTGTTATGAAGATGATTTGGATGAACTGATAGTGAATGGGATCCCTAGAAAGGTGATTGCTGCTAAAATGGAAGTAGAATATAAGTTGTTGTTTGTGTTTTTTTCATTATTTTTTGAGTCCCATGAGAGGATACTTGAATACCTTGATATATCAAGATGTATTTTGTTTGTACCTATTAAAGAATGGACAGAAGTTAAATTTGTATAGATTGATGATGATTCAATTAAGGGTTATGACAAACCCAGTTCTATGTCCAGTGCTTTGTTTCATGCCAGGTTGATATCCTTAATGTTGAAAGTAAAATGAGTTGCTAGAAATAACGATGAAATATTTGTTTTAAGGGAAAATTTCTACATCACCAAGATGATATTCAGGTTTATGAACATCATCTAGAACCCTGGGAAAAGAATATGGTTAAATTATGAGGCTATGCTATATTACGAAATCAACCCATTTAATCATCCTATTATACCTAAGGATCAGAGAGAATCTAGTCAGAAGCATAATGATGTAGATCCTGCATACTCACATGAAGAAGAAAAGGATATTATTATTCAAGTCAGAGAGGATTCTCCTATAGGTGATAGGAGTGATCCTAACCTTCCTCGTGAAAATATTATATATTTTGGTTAGCCTTGCCCAAAAAAAAGACTTCCTAGAAGAGAGACTATCCTAAAGGATAGTGGTGAGGAGAAAACCAGTTAGGAAGAAGGAGATCAAAATGTATTAAGAGACATTAGAGAGAACTAAGTGGAGAAGGATGACACTGAATCTAGTCATGATGACTTTGAGACTGCTGCTCGTGAAAGTGAAGGATAATTTCTAAGTATCAGTCTATTAAAAAGACATATAGAAATGGTAGAAATTTTATAAAAAGAGGTTATTTATTAGGTTGACGTTGTAATTACATGTTCAGTAGTTGAAAATTCTATAGAAGAAGTGGCATTGGACCATCCTGTTGATTCAGTTGATCAATAAGGTATGGCAGAGATGAATGTGGATGATCAGGAGAATGCTCTAATTGAAGAGGAGGAACCTTTTCATATAGGTTATGTTGTTGCTTCTCATGGGATAGAAGATTGGTCAAAAGACGTTGGATTTGTTGTCTTGGGCTTAGATTATGTAGAATCTGAAGATGATCAGCCTATCAAAATACCTCCAATTCCTTTTGTTACGAGACTAATATTGTGTATCCAGTAGTACTTTTCCATTGAGACTATGTGAGGAAAGATGAATTATAATATTTGAATTCAGACTTGAAGAGAATTTTTGATGATAAATCTACTAAGATAGAGAGAAAATTGGCCTTAAATCAAGAAGTTGTAGCATCTACCTTAAAGACAGTTATCTCCACCTCTCACTCAAATCTGCTATATGAAGTGACGGTTTTTCAGAATTAGATCTGAACCTTAAAAGAAACTATTCAATTTAGGAAGCATTTAATTTCCATATTAAACTCCGACATGACATCAAGGGTGAAAGTGTATAGAGATCTTAGATATGTTAAATATTTGGTTCAGCAGATGGTCACTGTGTTTGAGGACTTTAAAAATTCTACGAAGACAGAAAAAAGTGGCTAGGATGACAATGTGATGAGGCTAATCAGTGGATTGACCAAATATTTTATGGGGACAGTGGGTTTTACTATAGAACCTCTGTGTCCATATGATTCCTCTTCAGCCACTCATCCTATTGATCTAGAAGATTTTAGATCATTTTTAGATAAGAAGTGAAGAAATTCTATAGTGCTAGTACCACAGACCCTCAGTCCATGACTCAGGTCATTTCCACTCCCTGGAAAATTCATAAACTTGTAAGGGATTATCTAAGGGAAGCTGGTCAGGATCCGAATTCCATCAGAGAAAAATTTTGATTTCTACTACAAAAGTGTGTACCCTAAGAATCATATGGATGGTCACTTTAAGAAATTGTTAGAGAACTTGAGGATCCCACCTATCACTCAGGAATTTAACGATCAAGTTAGCATACTCATTATGTTGACTCCTGACTTAGATTTATTTATAGAGAATAAGAATGATTATATTTCATCTATGGAAAGAGGAGGAAGCATTGTTATTGATTTCATAAATATTCTTTTACCCTTCATTCATGTGGACTGCACTCCTACAATTGTTCCTCCAGCCTTTCCTTCTTTATTAGCTACTTCTGGATCTACCAGTACTGCACCAATGATGACTCCTACATAGGCCATAAAATGCTTGACCACTCTGATTTCTCAGATATATACTCAATATAGGTCTACGTATGCCTCAATAGCAACTCCTCCAACACTTCTTATTTACATCCCTAGGCCTTTTCCTCCACCATCTAGACCTGACTCCTCAGCTTCCAAAGAAATATCTCCCTTGAAAAAAACATGATGTGGATTATCTTGTATTCTTACTTCATTAATAATAATATCTTCTTTTGTCATTTTTTTCATCCTATCTTTTTGTTAATTAAAAACGGGAAGAATTTTTAAGTTTCCTAAAGGGGGATAATTTTTTAAGTTAACTAGAATATTTTCATATATAATTAACATGGTTTAATTGAACATATACACACCTCTAAAAATATTAGAAAATGTTCTTAACCTTGATTCAAAAAATACTGACATAATTTGTGATTATCAAAAAGGAGGAGATTGTTGGACTAACCTATTTTGATAATCCAAAATAATGTTTAATTTATGTGATAATCATTTTTATACTAAAGAATAATCATGTTTCATTAAAATTTATAGTCTCTATCTAGTTATACCTATTTATCTTGAATGTCACTGTTCTATTTTTTAATATTACTGTGTAAAATTTATCTAAGTAATGGTCATTGATTGAATGTTCACCGATAGAAAGGTCACCAATAAAAATTTCACAGGTAGAATGGTCTCTGATGAAAGGTCACTGATGAAAGGTCACCTCCGAAGGCTACCATTGAGAAGGTTAATAATGCAAGGTCACTGATGGAAGGTCACCAATGCAAGGTCACCGATGAATTTCACTTATGCAAGTCCATAGATACAAGGCTATTGATGAAGGCTACCAATGAAAAGGTACTATTTAAGCCTACCATTGGGGAAGCTATCGTTACTAGTTTACTGATTCTTACCATTCTACACTATACTTTTTCAAATTATTAGGATTATTCAAACGGTCATATTGGGTAAATTTAATGCTTCTAACACTAATTAATGTTGATCGTAGACATATCAAGAGATCGTATCTTGGGATAGTATGAGGTACAAGGAGGACTACACGTGGTTTACTTGTTCCTATTTTTGGACCTCAAATATAAAATAAAATACCGAGAATGAGAAGATGTAGTGAAAAGTGTGCAACTGTGAAGTGTGTAAAGATATAGGAATGCATGAGAAAAGACATACTTGGTTGATAAAAGAGAACATGGTAGAATAATTGGAGCTCTTACACTATTAACCCAATAACATCAAGAAGATCATTTCGGGAAAACAATTTCAAGGATGCCTTCTATTATTTATCAACACTCAATGAACACAAGAAGCTGGACACTCAGTTCCTGAAAGCTAGAACCTCAAGTCGTGACACTCAATTTTAAGAATAACTTCCAGAGAAAGACTCTAACCAAAAATTCTCCACACCAAGGAGTCAAGAGCTGAATTGAAAACACATAGAGATTTCTAAACTCAATATTATAATCTTATCTCAATTGAGTTCTTTTATTTTACATATCTCAGAAGTTTGTGGGTCTTTCTATTACTCACAATGTCTTATGTTCTTGAACTGGAGGATACTGAAAATCCTCACATTAAACATCATTTACACTATGTTTCGCACATACTACTGTGGAAGAGACCATGTGTGGTCTATATTGTATTTTTTGTTTTTTCCGTGAAGAACTATGGTAGAGGGTGTGAACCCTGGATAGTTTGTGAAAAATTATTGTAAAGCCTGATTGAGGTTGTGTATCAAAATTATCATTTTTATAAATTTCTTGGTGGCATGTGATCACCAAGTAGAGAGTTTTAAGTCTTGTCTTGAGACTGAACCTCTTGTTTAACTCCATTGTGTATAATATTTTGTAATACTCTGTTTTTTATATTTTCTTGGCTTATAATTTCTAAAATAGAAAATTGTTTTTAATTTAAATTGATAGTTAGTACTAGTTAGTGTGTGTATGTGTTTAATTCAATAAACATGTTTCAATGGATGAAGAAGTGTTTTACACTAATTATACTGAGGTCTAATCACTATTTGTGAAACCTATTGACCAACAAAACATTTCTATCTCAACTTCCTTAATTAACTAAGACCTTAAAAAATTGGGGGTTCTTAAGCATAAAGTTTTTAATAAAAATTTTAAGTAGGAAGTCAATTAACCCCCCCCCCCTCTTGAGATTCAACTCCGACCAACACTTATCACTTGTCACTTCAACATAACCTCTCTCAATTTCATGATTTATTCCCAGTATCTCTCTAGTGGAATTGCATACTTAATCCTTCATATATTCTGAACTCATAGGTCACACCAATATTTCATTATCATTCCAATGGAGAAAAACTATTATATATCTTTTATCATAGTTAAAAAAATACTTGGAACTTGAAAACTCACCTAGTTAAATTTCTCTAAAGTAATCATAAATTCAAAGAAGTTGTAAGGGAACCCTATGATGTGATGAAACAAAGATTTCCTCATTTTTTGTATCATAGTTATGGAATTTCAAGAGGTTAAATTAATATTAGGGGAGATATAACATAACAAATAATATTTTATTTGTATTTCCTTTGAAATAAACATGAAGTATTTGATAATTTGTTTTATATGCAACCCAAGTCTAAAAGAATCATATTTTAGTATATCATTTTAACATAGCAGTTAAATTAAAGGCAAGAATTGAATAAACTAAAAGATTAAAAAGATTTATAAATTTTTTATTTCATGAAAATTTATTGATTAATATATAATATATAAGTACTCAATTTTTAGTATAGTCATAAAATTCTCTAAAAATATGTTCTTTTTTCAAAAAATGGTTCATATATCATTTTCTATGGGGAAATTATAATTAAATTAAATGAGTTTTAGAAAATTTATTCATTTTTAAATATTAATATTGATGTTGTAAAATCAAAATTCTTTTATGCTAAAATTTTGATATTTTTCTTAATAAGCTTACTTTTGGAGTGAATACTAACAAAATTCAGATTTTATGGAAGAATTTATTTTACATTCAAGAGTGTGAGAATTCATATTTTTTATATCACTTGTTCCTTATTATTAAAAATAATCATTTAAATTTTACTGGAATCCACATTATGATTTATTTTTAAATAAAAAGTATTTATACATAAAAATGTAGTTTTCTAAAAAATTGTTTTTAACGTAATTTGCGAGTTATTTCGGAAATTAATTTTTTCTACTTATAGAAATTTAATTTGATAAAATGGATTCATTGTTTGGAATAATTATTTATAAAAAAAAATTAATGATACCACATTCATTTTTATTCATAATGAATTGTAAAATAGTAAAAAATTTGTTACCAGTGTTTAGACTAAAACGGGTTTATCACGGGGCTAAACCATAAATTAGGGGTGATATTTCAAATTGATCTTGTATAAATAGTATTTTATGGAAAAATTATAGCACTATGTGATTGAAAAATTTAATCCTTTTCCATTTGGAATCATTAGTATAAATTATGACTTAATTGAATTTTAATCCATTAAAATATTAAAGGTGTATATCTCCATCCACATAAAAAATGAAACCCCTCATTAACCTCTATATACCATTTTGATCCATGTAGATGTACAAGTCCATTACCTATTTTTATCTCAAAACCTATATCAACTAATTAGTGGAGTTTAAATTCTTAAAAAACTCTTCCAAGGGTTCTTAAGAAGGGATCTAATGGCCTTATAAAAAAGAAGATGTACTTGTCCCACACAACCTCTTTCAACTTATTAATTATTATAACTCATATACATTAGTGGGAATAATACTAAAATAAAAAAATTAATTACCATAAATATAATAAAATATTATTATTATGTGTCAATAATTATCCACACTCTTTTCTATCACATGGGTACGAAATTAGTGCTCTTTTGTACATGTAGACTACCTCCACCACATTGAGATATAATACTTTTTCCATAAAAATCATTCATGGATGGTTATTATAATTTATTTAATTTTTATTTATTATATTTTGGTTGTAATTATGGTTCAATAATGATAAAATATTATTTTTCTTTGTCTATTTATTTTCATTAAAAATGAAAATAGTGTTCATACACATGTACAGACTACTATCTCCATGTCTGGTGTAATTCATTTATCTATGTCTGACTTTAATTCATGATTATAAATATGTATATAATTAATATATATGATATTTATATAATTATTAAAATAATATATATAATGTATCCATGATGAAACTATATGAATTGGAATTTTTTAATTGATACATTCATGATATAAAATTGTTAACACTTAGAAACATCAATTTTTATAAATAATTATTCATAAATTTGATCAATTTTATAAATTGGATAATATGTGAAATTGTATATATTAATATTATTTTATATAATTATTATAATTTTAAATTTATTATACAAGATGTTGAATCACTTATGAACTAATCATAACTTGAGGATGCCTCACTTTTATTTATGTGAGAAACATTCCTTATTCACAACATGTTTCATTAATATGGATTATGTATTTTCACATCGATATATAAAATAATTAATCTATTTAAATTAATTTTATTTATTGTTTCATTTGAATTTATTTATTTCATGGGGGTTGTTATTTAAAAGATACCAATGTGGTAATGGATTTATGCATCAATCTCATTTGATCCAGATTGTTTATCATCAAATATACATTGATTGAAATTATATGATCATATATAAAAAAAATATTTAATTTTATTCTAATATATTTATTCATGTACTTTTAAGGTAATATTTACATTTTTTCCTCCATGTTACTTAAAATAATTGAGAATTGTTTTAGAAAAGTAGTCATTTTTATATCTTGGATAATGAAAATTTCCTTCCATGTATATGATTTCATTAAAATATTTCATGAATTTTTTAGTATCATCCAATGGTTTTTTGAAGTTATTTTTACACATGTTTTACTATATATATATAAAATTAAAATGTATCTTTTTTTTCATTTTCTGAAAAAGGTACTTTTGAATTTGTGCCAATAATATAAAAGGAATATTTATGTTAATGAATATGAGTTAATATATTTTCCCACTACTATTAATGTTTTATTCATTGAATATTACTTTAAAATTTTCCATGGTTCATTTGAAAGAAGGTTTTTTCTATAATATTTTTTTAATTTTTATATTCTAAATTATTGATTTCAAACTGAAATTACTATTTTCCTCAAGAAATATTCTTATGATCTATTAAATGAATTTTTCATCTATGATATTATCCTTTGGTGTTACGTATGATTACTAGGGATATTAATCGGTTATAAAATCCTTATTATTTCTCTATATGGTTTATTAAGATGATAACTAGATGTTTTTTAAACCAGATTCATATCCATGGGTTATTATGTGAGGATATAATTATTTTTTATGATATGATGGAGAACATATAAATGGATTTTTATTAAGTGACAGATGGTATTGGAATTATATATCCCTTAAATTTATCAGGTAATTATGGATATCTCTTGAGATTATAATATATGGAATGTGTAGTTAGTATCATTCAAAAATGGACTGTGTCAACTACTATAGTCTTGGGAGTGAACCTTGACAATGGAAATGATGGAATGGAGAGTGAACCCAATATACTATGATAGCCTTGGAAGTGGGCCCTGACTAAGGAAATGAGTTTATGTGTTAGGGGAATTCCAAAAAAAATTATCTTTTATGCTAATGATATATTATCATGGCTCATGATAGATTATTATTGATTCTCCATTATGGTGTCTTGTGTAATTTGATTGAAAAGATCGTATTAAAAGTTTCATGATTAAATATATTTTACTTATTGAGTATGATTATTATATGTTTTGATCATTTTTTCATACCCTTATTCGTATCTTATACTTATATAAAATAATTGATTGTTATCTCCCACTTTTACCCTTTATGCGAATCTATAATCAAACTTTATTTTGTTTCATTTTCCCCAACATATTATGAATTTTTTTATTATGATGTGTCTATTAAGGGTGGTAGTTTTGAAGAATACAGTGGGATATTATGAAAATATTTTATGTGCCAGTTTTTTGTGTATCCATGTTTCCAAATAAACCAAACCTTTAGTTTTAGCATGGTTCTTAATTTTATGTATTTGATATTTGTCTAATAAACTGAAATATTTGTGTTTAAAATGAATGGTTCTCTATAAACACACCCTATAAAAAATTTAATTGAATAAAAATTATAATTCTACCATTCATTATAATAAACATTGATAAAGGAAATGACTCGGAATGCATTCTATTGTGATACATCCACCCACTTATTAGGGAAACCTTTTTCAATAATACTCTTCTCCATTAGTGTGGATAGACACCTATTGATCAAATAATCTATTAATTTCACTGGATATATCTATAAATCCTTTATAAAACTATATTATTGTTTGAGATATAGAATCTATAATTTTGTTTTCTATTTATCCATTCCAAAACATCATTTTATGTTGGGATCAAACTATATGAACTCATCCTTTTAGTGGTGAAGTATGTTGTACAATGAAAGAAAAAATTTCAATTTTAAATCCTCTTTCCTATAACCCCTCATTGGAAAGAACACATTCAGTATCACTTTCTTTCATTTCCAATCACATAGAATATAAAACAGATATGAAATAATGTAAATTACAAGCACAAAAATATTTTACATGGTCCACCATTAAGAGATAATCAAAAGATAATTAACATAGTGACATGTTGGTATACCAAAATACACTATCATTAACTATTCAATGGATATAGCTTTTAGGTAATGGTAACTACCACTGTATGGTTTAAGAAAAAATCACCATCGATCCAAGGATTGCTACCTCTCCTTTCCTCATCAAACTGAATAAATAATGGAAAATACCATTTACAAACATGAGGGTGTCTTAAAATATTTACATACATAAAGGTCAATTGGAAAGAAATATAGGTTACTAAGACTCTTTGTATCATCATCTCTATATATATTGATCATCATGATTTTTCTTATATTCTCTCTTTCTTTAGTTGTTGATGAGATTAACTCATAAATGTGAGGTTTGGTTTAGTTCCTCCCAAAAAAAACATAATAATAGGATCCTCATAATCAAGATGGATATTAATCATGAAAAGTATAATATTTTTTTCTCCATATCAAAACATCCAGATATAGTGATGTAACATATTCTTCAAGAATTATCTCTTTACCTTGACAATATATATCAATGTAAATACAATTTTTCTCGACTATCTTCTAATTATATAAACTATATATATCATTATTTTCAGTATAAAACTTTTATAGATCATTTATAAGTAGTTTTTATAGAAATTATTAAAGTATCCAACCTTTATTTCATTGGTGGTGATCAATTCCCTTTTTCAAATCCCTTGAGACTATTCCAAGAGTACCACTGATTTTATTATGGTTTTAATTTTCCTATTAAACTATGTCAACTTCTTGTAATCTAGGTTATATCTTCCAATTTTAATATTAAAATTTGATATCCTATATATTTTAGAAATATGTTTATCATGGTGTGATGATGTTGAGAGTGGGATTACATGACTTGACTCCACAAATTTATCTGTGTGATCTCATCCACTAAAGGATGGTTCTTATCAGATTAATTGAACTATAAAATTCCATAAAATTTCTCGTTTATAACTCTTCAAATATCACAGAGTGATAATATTAATATTCTCATTATAAAAACCTATTATAGCATGACAAAGAACCTCACAACACAAATAAATAGATATAAAATTAACTACAACATGACACCCATGCTCTAACAAATTAAAATAATAATAATTCATACAGACATCATAAATTATATTGAATTTATTCCTAAAAATCAGCTATTAAAGAATAACATTTATGTATTACCTTTAAAATTTTAAATAGACTTTTACATATGGTTTTGTCTCCCATGTTAAATTTTTTTACCCTTATATATCATGGAGAAAAACTAGTAATTTTTAAATTTCATTTATAAATGGTATACAAAAGCCTAATGTGTCATCTTAGTCAACCTTAACACATAACTACCTTTCCATTTTTTAAGTCAAGAAAAAATCTTATGCATCATTTTTATTTCCCCTTATATATCACATAGAAATTTCTTTTATTACCCTTGATTGTAATCTATAATCACTAGGTGACTCTTACATTGTATAATGTTAACTCTTCCAAATTTATTGAAATCATAGAACCACTATTACATATAATAGTTCATATTTTCTATTTTTAGAATCTCACTCTACCTAGTAAGTACCCTTATATATCCCTTTTGTAACTATAATATCCCATACATATCATGAAATATATATTGATATATCATAGTTACACTATACATTTCTAATTTCCCACTAAATAAAAAAAGGCTTAAATAAGGTCTATATATCTTGTGGATGTTACGAAAACTCCTAAAAATCCTTATATTCGAGCTAAAATAACTTAAATATGAAGATTAATTACTTATGTAATGAAGCTAAAACATTACATACAGAATAAAAAACGAAACTAAAAATATAATTACATTTTCCTAACAAAATGTTCAATTAACTCTAACATATAAACCCATCCATATTAAGGAAATTAAAAAAACATCTACCTCATCCCCCTCAGCACCAACCATTTTTAGACAGCATCCCATCATTCTATATACATATTTAAACCTACTCACACCTTTTAATGATCCAAAATGTACTTGAATAAGCCCATTAATAACCTCTCAATGGTAGTTATACCTTAAAAATATAAACCATATTCTTTGATTAAATAATTCACAATTCATCTACTAGATATATAGTGATATAATGGTATAGTTATATTTGGGAGTATTCATTATTTAATGTTATGTATTTCGTTCTTTATCACTTGATATTATATGATCCTCCTAAAATTACAATGCCATATATAACATTTTGGTTCATCAATTACTCAAATCTGGTTCCCATGGGTATGGTAACCCACCTTTTATTCATCTATGTCACCATGTCTTATAATATCACCCATCATGTACTTATCAACAAATCAAAAAGTTGTTGTTAAAAAATACCAACCTATTTATCTATCTATGTTACAATTTCTCTAGAAATCAACCTTCATGTACAAGTCATGAAATCTAATAGTTATTTTCATCAAATCTAATACACAAAATCTTGTAACAACATTCTCCTACATTGATTTTTTTACTTCCATAAATCATACTCTTATTTTTAACATCAATTTCATTGAAAAATGTATGGATTTATGGTTTCTTCCACTCCCTAAAGAAAAATATCGGTGGTCTCATAACCTATATTCCCTCTCTGTTCATAAAATATATAGGGTATTAATAATACCATATTTTTATATTCATTTTATACCCCATACTAACTAAAATGCTTTTCAATATCTTATCGGATATTATCCCCATTTTTTCTAAACATGTATTTCTTTGGAGATTCAATATTTTCTTTGTAATTGTCATTTTGGGACATGTTGATTTACCTAAAATTATGAAAAATAACATCTTCTTATGATCATATAGATTCATTTAAGACCTTCAAACATTTAGGTTCTATGTAAACCACTTTTTAATTGAACCTTTTGAACTTCTATTATTAGTGGAACTCCATATTTTCCACTTCAACCATGATACAACCTACTAAACAAATCAATTCCATATTTTTACCTTTTCGGATCATAACCACTTCCTCTCCTATGAAAAATTGTAATAAAATATTTTTATAATGTAAATTTCCCTCTTGTAAATGTTTCATTAAAAAAAATCATGCCTAATAAGTTATAATTCAATATAAGAAACAAGAATCTTAGTCAATATCATCATATATATCTATGTCATACACGTATTTCCATAAACATGTGAATATAATGCTTTTAATTATTTTAACAATTATTTATGTGACCTCAACAAAAAATATACATAAATATCATTGAATAAAAACTAATGTTCCAAGTGTCTGAGTAATACAACATATTACACCCACTAATACCACCTTTTCAAGATTTAATTTTTATACCATTTTATATCTATGTTAAAAATTTATTCACAAGGCTTCTTTTTCCTGAATAAGTCTATATAGCATTTGTATAATCATCTCCAAATTCCCAGGAATGCCTTTGGTTCTTGAAATCTGGTTTTGGGTTAACATTTATCATGGAGAGACTGTAATATTTTTTATTATAATTTAATCATTGAAGCTTTTGGTATCCTAAAAAACACTAATCCAATACCACATTATTACTTAATGAAAAAATAAACATAAATTCCATGAATTGTTTTTGATTTTTATCTTAATATATATACTCTATATTTTAATGTAATAATACTTCTTAAGAAATGGAATAATATCATCTTTCATCACAAAATATTTCTTTATTACACTTTATATTTTAGATAATTTCATAACACCACTTTAATTTAAACCTAGCACAACATCAATTGATATTATTCATTCTTGAATGAAATGACACATTTATCTTTAAAATATGAGTGTGGTTACTCAAAAACATTTGTTGAATCAGACCATTACATGAATAAATTATTGTTTTCCTTGAAACCAAATATTTTTTAAATTTAATTTTACCTCACTAGGCCCATGGATCATGTATCCCTCTTAAATCTATATCGCAATAAATAATAGTTAAACAATTTTAAACACATTGGAGATTGTTAATTTTAAAACATCCTCAAGTTGGGGAATGTAGTTTCCTGATGTGAACCAAACATCTACTTCCAACCTATATTAAAGCCTATATAGTGGTTCTAATTTGAGATATACAACTTATACATACTTCATTATAGTTGTTTTCTTTGTTCTTCACCTTTATTTGATTGGGATTTACCTATACTATATGACTAATCCCACTATATTACATTTATTTATTCAATGCATGGTCATTTATCTCTTAATCATGCATCCTCTACTATAGGAAAACACTTACAATATTATTAACCTCTTTCCTTGTGGAATAATTTTAAAACCACTTAGTAATACCTGATGTAAATATTATTAGATATACATGGGATTCACAGTGGCCTTTTTCATACTTAGTGAATTTTTCTCAACATAATCATCAATATTTTCATAACTAGAGAATATTTCAAATTTTCCTTCCAAATTTATTATTTTCATTTTTTAACATGAATATTTTGATTTAAACATTGATACTATTAGTTCACCATTTTTTTAACACGATCATTTTTCATGTAAAATTGAAAATCAATTTTACAAGATAAAATTTTTTCATTCAGTGCAAGATATCTTTCTATTTACTATAATAATGGGTGAATTACTTATAACATATTTAATACCACTCCCTATTTTGTTACGTTTCATATTATCTTCATTGGTACTTGAAAAACTTGTCTTATTAATAATATACCTTGGGTAGTCATTCATTGATTGACTTGTTTTTTGTATCAAGTTTAATTCCATAACGGTGCCCTTGGGATTCTAGAAACAAACACTCATACTTATAAAATAGTTTATCATTATAGCTAACATATATCAAGATCCATTACTTATATATTTCGAATCTATATTCTATTTACATACTGATTCCAAATTTAAAACTTTTTATACACCACTTGTAGAGGTTTCCATGGGAGGGACCACTTTCATCCTTTTTGAGTATTTTGCCATTATTTCCTGTTCATAAATATTATAATCATTGTTATTTAGTTGAGTATCCATCATCAAAAACCCTGGGTGAGATTATATTTATAATTGTATTTTATATTAACATTTTGTTTTCATTGGGATAATACAATATTTTAGTTCCCTCTCCATGGTTATTTATTCTCCCAAAAAAATGCAAATTTATTCAAGTAATTCACATTTATATTTCATATTTGTAACGATTTTCCTGAGGACATTATTCAAGAATCACAAAATTCTTCAATATTATATTACATATTAAAAAATCATCTATGAATAAAAATTCTACTCCTTATATGATCATCAGTTATTCCACCATTTTATTTGTGTTTTGGATCTCTACATAGTTTCTTTAATATAATTTCTTATATTAATAACTAGATATTAGTTTTAATTCTTCCATGAAATCATCATCCTATTAAATATTTATAGGGGAATCAAAATTACCATATTTATAAGAATCTTCCAAAAAAATTAAACATAAATTTAATATTGATCTCAACCTCACATTAATAAATGGGTGTGTTATTCTTTTTAGGAATCTTATTTTTATTCCTCATATTTTTTACTTTAGAGATAAGGATAAATTCTTCATGAATTATAGATAATAACTCCATGTACTTTACTTATACTATTTTTAAAATATAATTTATAGAGTACTCCATATATCAAATTTAATATCAAAATTATATGTGTTCTTGTACACTTCGTTGGATAAGGATCTAGTCAATATATTATCTTTATTTACACCACAAATTAATCCATTGTACTTTGTAAAATCATTATATCATAAAATTTATTCCATGATCTCCATTAAAAAATATTTTAGAATGATTTTAATACCAATTTTCCATATATAAAAGTCAATACCATGGAAAATAATATGATTTATCAATTTATCCATGTGAAAAAAAATTAGAAAATACATTGTGATATTGAACAACATGTTAAAACCTTTAGGCTCTAATACCACTTATTATAACTAAAATTATTGTACACACCCTAATATGGGGTTGATTATGATTCACAGCAAATTATAAAAAATATTTTTACTTTCCACATTATCATATGGATAATGTACCCTCAATAGAAAAAACACATTAAATCCCACTCTCTCTCATTTTAAATCAAATCAAATATAAAACTAATATAAATGATATTAAATCATAAGATCATAATGATTTTAATTGGTTAACCACTAAGAGATAATCGAAGGGTTATACACATGTATATGTGCTAATGTAGAAAAATATACTATCACACAATGTTCATTGGATATAGATTTTGGGTCATGGTCAATTTGTTAGAAGGAACACATCCCTTACATAGTGTAGTAAATATTAACAATTAATGCATGATCCACTATCTCTTATCCTCATAACACATCATCTGGGAAGTATAAGGAAATTTATAGACATTAGAGTTTATTCAATAGATTATAAACATAGTGGTATATTTCATGTCAACATAGGTTTTTGAGACACCAATCATCCACATTTCTAAATATATGCTTCATTAAATTCAAATTCTTCATGCTCACCTTCATCAAATATAGATGGGATAGACTCTTAATTGTGATATTTGTATCTATCACATCTAAAACCCATAATAAAAAAACATCCATTTAGATATAATGATTAATTATTATTAGGATAATCTTGTTTCACTCCTTTAACATCTAAATATGGTGATGTAACTCTTTTTTCATATTCAAAAATTCTCTATTGAGTTGAACCAGATATGTCAATGGGAATCCTACGTTTCTATCCTACCTTCAACTTATATAAAATAGATATATAAATTTTCTATGGCTCACTACATTCCAGAACCACTAAAATATTTTTTTTAAATCTTCTTCAAGTATGAGACTCTTCTTTCAATGGTTACGATTTATTATATTCTTATAATCCCTTAATTTTATTCCATTTCTTAAAAAAATATTTTATTGTGGTCATAATTTTAAAATTTAACTAATTCAATTAATTAATATTTGGCTCATATTATTCTATTTTTAAATTCCAATAGAATATTATATATATTCAATAAATATCTTATTCATGGAAAGATTCAACAGGATGCAACATATAATTCTTAGACTCCATATATTTTTTCAAAAATATCTCTCATCTATAGTGTGGTCCTCATTCAATGACAAGATCCACAAAATATATTTTTACATTTCATTTAAAACTCCCCAATTATCAAGAATTGATAATAAAATTAATCTCAATATCTAAACCTACTATATCATGACACACTCTTCAATGACACTAATCAATAGATCCTTAAATCTCTAAATTCTGAACTTCATAAATGGAGTGGGAAAATAAAAATAGAAAAAACCAATGAAACCCTACTAAACCTATTAAAAACATAAACCCTTACCATGAAATAAGGAGTTGGTCTCTCGAACATTTAAATAAAACATATTCCTACCCACATCATTTGTGTCTTGGCCTCCATTCCTATGGTATAAATTATTCAAGAATAAATATTATATATTAACATTAAAATGAAGATGATGAAAATATTATGTTTATCTCATTACCCTTATGTATCAAAGTGTGAATCTATTAATTTTATTTGTATCTCCTTTTCATTGTTCGGATAACCCTTACATATTATCTCGATCAACCCTTCTATACTGGTACTTTTCAATTTTCCTCCTCTAGATCAATGCTTATATGTCATCCATATTAACCCTTATATATCACTTAAAAAATATTTAGGTCACCCTTACGTATCATTTTTATTCTCCTCATGAATCTTATGTATGATCCTATTAAATATTCCACATCTAATGGATGTTTTGAGTAACTCTTATGTATTATAGGGTGTATTTGGTACATTTTCAAAAATCAATCTACCCTCTAATTACCCTTATGTAACCCATTGAGAACTCTAATAACTTTTATATATCAAGAAACTTAATTTTATATATAATAGTGAATTGGTTCATTGATAATTTATCTCTAAGTACAAAACCATTTATTGACACCACGTTATCATTCAAATAAACAATAAGATCAAGAACCTTATATACCAGGGAAGATATCATATGTACCATGATAAATTTCATAAGTATTGAATATAAAACCATGTGAAATGGTTAGAAAACCATACATATCAAATATTTTAATTCTATTATCCAAATATTCTACTAGGCCTTTCATATTTAGGACTTTTCCAATTTTCCCAACCTGATTTTCTCAGCACCATCAACTTCCAGAATTCACCCAAACCTTTTTTAAATATATTCCAACCTACTAACACATCTTCCAAATATATAATAAAATTGAATAAACTATTTTATAAACTCTCAATTTTATATATACCTTCACACTCCAAAACATTGTCTCTTATTAAATACACCGCAAACCATATCCTTGATATATAGTTATATCAATGTATAGTTACATAATGGTGCCTTAATTATTTGTATTTATATCTTCAATGTTTACTCATAAAATATTACAAAATCACCCTAAATATATAATTGAATGTTTTTCATTTTTATTAATCAACAACTAATATGTGTTTCTCATGTGTATTTTAACCAACCTCTTCTTTATATGTTTCACAGTTTCATCTAATATCATCTGTCATGTACTTATCAAAAAATCCCATATCTATTATCAATATATATATATATATATATTCTTCATATGGGTCGCAATGTATTTTAATACCATCCTTCATGTACCTTCTATAAAATTCCACCAAAAGTATCAATAAATTCAACACATAAGCATCATGTTGTAATATTTTTTTATAGTTTTCTATGTATTTTTCCAAAAATGTGATCCCTTTATTCCTAACGAATTTATTGAATTCATTACTAATATACCAAATACTATTATCAAACTGTTTTCCAACTCATTCCACTGGGACCACCACTCTCTAGCTGTTAGACTATACCTCAGATGGATACAATCAGTTGGTCTATATTCTTACTTTACGAGGATGTGAAACCTATAACCAATAGTGTTGATGGTTTCAAATCCTTAACAAAAAAGGAATTATGGGATTTAATACATTCATTCCTTGGATTCCTATATTTATATTATTTTTAAGTGTTTTTATCCATAAAATATTTAATACCAAATTGTGATTTTTATTCCTAACGTTATCTTGATTTGGAAATTTCTTAATTACATCACTGGATACCTTATCATGGTGAACACCTTCAGTTGGATATGATGAGTCTTCAGGAACTGTTATAAATTGTTGGACATGTTAGGAATCTATAAATATATTATTGAAAATCATCTCAGGTAAACTGATCCCATCACCTAAGATGACAAGTTACATGTCCAAAAGTGAATTCTAGATTTCCATTAGATGGAAATAAAATCTGAGCAAAATGAATGACAAATTGGGAATTGTTTCACCCCTATTAAATTGGAATGAATTATCCATGAAATTGGGATAGCCACACCAATATAATAATACTCAACTGAAAACAAAAAATCCAACCACATTAACACATTAATTAATAAATACAATACCACAAACAACACCATAGCATCATATAGACAACATGAAATATTAAGATATAACCATGGTTTCTCATGTTAAATGCTCAATACCTAATATACTGAAATAGAACAAACATAGCCAGTAAATACATCAGAAAAGAACAAAACACCAGAATCCCCCCTTGAATTCCAACCCATGTGATCATATCTTCCCAATAAAATCAACGAATGGCGATAACAAACAATATCTATATATATGCATAGTTCCCTTTCCGTTTCATGTTTTCTACAAAACAAAGTCTACATACACACAATGACAAATGTAGGATGTGAGGAAAAAATCCTTGTATGATAATACCATAAATATATGTAAGGCTTTTAAAATATGAAAACAAATAAAATAGTTTTAAAATTTATTTTCCAAAACTATTTCTATTTTATAATATTTCACATTAAATGAGGCCTTAAAAATCCCTTTGGTTTTTTTAACAAAATGATTTCTCTAAAATGAATAACAATATGGATCAATTAATGAAATAAATTTCACAAGGAAAAAATATTCTCAACCTACCCAATAAAGGAATAACAAAGTTATAATAGTGAAAATCATCATTATAAAAAATAAATTAAAATTGGAATAAAACATGATACCACATCAAACAGCGCACTGACATTATGTATAGAAGCATATAAACCAACCCAATATATATAATGTTCACTATGGAATGAATTTGAAGTTTCAATATTGATTTATTCTAAAATATATTTTTATAACCATATAAACAATGTTGAAGATCTCATGGTATTCCATAGGGAAAACATCAAATATCTCTCTAGACCACTTGACCATCAAGTGGAAGATCTCCCAGCCATCCTTCCAAAGGATCTCATAGTCCCTTGGATGAGCTGTAGAATCACGTTCGATCCATTTCCTAATGGGTTTCTTAATCTCTCATAATTCACACATTCCAAGTATCTCAATTATAACTACATCCACATAATAATTTACATACATACAAATCAATCACATAAGATATTTTAATAAAAAAACATTCCCATTTTTATTAAACTCATTCCTCCATGTATTTTTTTAAAACATATATAGAATTATATTTGAATCCCTAGAGTAATTTTATGTCATTTTATCAGACACACCTAAGATATCCCTATTTGGAAAGCTTACTTTAAACCTTAAATTTCCAATACAAAACATTACATATCATAAAACATGGAATATACATTAATCAGAAATCATTTAATTTAAAACCTTATAAAGACAAAAGTACATTAATAATAAAAAGGAATCAAATGGTATATGCCCATAAATAAATAAACATGACTTGAAAATGGTTCAAAACACATAACCTTCATTGACAACCACCCAATTTAAAAATAATGGAATCACATAATTAAACCATGCAATATCAAAACAAAAACCCCATTTAAACCTTTATATTCGGTCCTCCCACCCACTAAGGTTTCATTATACCATTAAAATAGAAGAGTAAAGGGAGGTAAGGGGGAAATTATGAAGAAATATTATCTAATTGAGCATACCTAGAGAAAAAACACCTAGGATCTAGAGAGAATCCCAGAAAACGTAGAAGGGGGAATCTCCAATGCTAAGGGGTGGGGCTGTTTATAGGTGGGAGAAAAAATGATACCTAAATGATATTAATATGTTAGTGTAAATTTTGTTAAAAGAAAAAATTTTAATTATATGGTTAGCTTGCATGGTTTTCCCACATAGTTAGACAAACCATTCACCAACCACAAAGGTGCTCCTGCCTCCCCAATAACAATATGGAATGCTACCCCAAGTCATTTCATGGTCGGAAGAACCATGATTTAACTGTGCAAAGTACTTTTCCACCAAATGGGAACCCCCACATTGTTGTCTACATACTTAAAAAACATTTTTCCAACTATTCCCCAAAATATTTTTTCCCCAAATACCAAATTTATAATCCCCAATTCCATGAAAAATCATGAAAAAAATTAAATACAAAAAAACTCAAAAATATACATACTAGTTACCCAGTGGCTTTCAAAAATTTACGCACCATACCACATTACACCCAAAATAACCAATTAGAATCCATTGATGAAAAAAGGTGATGTTACTACTTTTTCACCAAAGCATCACACTACCATGTATCATGGATAACACCACCATGTTTCCAAACCACATGGAAAAATGGGGTTTATATACCTTGGAGAACTTTATTTTTATAATCCTTGATATGAATAAGATACTCCACAATGATAGAATTAGGATAAAACTCCAAAAATTTCCACTTTATTAAATGATAATGGTATGGATGCCACCTCTTAAACTGGGAAAAATGTAATACATTGGGGATAAAGGTCAACCATGGTAGAAAATACAACTAATAGGCTAACTTCCCAAGATATTACACAACTCAAATGATTATAAATAATTTGACACCATATTTTCATATTTTTTTCAAATAAAGATGTCCTATCCGAATAGATTCTCAAAAGAACACCTAATCACCAACATCAAACTCCAATGGGAAATGATGTTGATTAGTGTAAGAATTCTGGTGACTCTAAGCCATCTCTAGTCTCTTTTGAATCAATTATATTATCTCAATCATCTAATGGAAGAGACTCGGTCTCAGTAAGAAACTCTCACCCACCATAACCCAATACAACTAATATTGGAATATCCTCCCAATAATGCCTCAAATGGGATTATATTGATTGATGTAAAGAGATAATGATAGTAAAAAAATATTATAAAGTGCACTCCATGATTTCTAAATCCCTCTTGGAAAAACTGGTTTCTAAAATATTATACCATCTTTGACATTATTATGGAAAAAATTGGTTAACTTTATCAAATAGTAGAAAATAACCAATATAACGTCTTTCCCACTAAGAGTATGAGGTTATCTGATACTGAAATCCATTAAGATATTATTCTACTATCAAATGGGGTAGGTAATAGACTGAAACAACCTAGTTGTTCTATAATGATCATCATTGATTCTATTGAAGTTCAAACATCAATAAACAATGTTCATAACAGAACATGTAATTTCAAAGTACCAATACCAAAATCTTAATGTATAAAACATCTTGGTCACCTCAGGGAACAAAGAGAAATGGTAATGATACCCCTTTGGTATTACCTCCTACCTCAAGCACAAATGAACCACTATACCACTTTTTAAAAAGGATCGAACCATGGTAAGATCAAGGAAAATCACCCAAGGTCTCCCCATTATTTGTAACACTTCTAATCAACTAACACCTAGAATTAGATATATTATCACTCTTATCCCAATCAGTATGAGAGGGTGTGGCGTGTACACTGATTGACAAGACATGTGCCCCATCATCATACACCTACAGACTCAGATCATCATATACAATCATCACACCTTACTCGTCCACAGATTCTTGAATATCTTATTACTGAAACATCCAACTCATGGTGTCAATGACTATCTTCCCTTTCCCGGGTGTGTAAGAGATGTGAAAATAAAAAGTCTAATGATAACCTACCCAGTGTATCTCTATATGGTTTATTTCTATTAGTGTAAAGATGTAATCTTGTCTTTTTTGATTGGATAAAACAATAAAACTCTCCAAAATGAGGAAATTATAACACATATTTAGTGAACGAATCATGGATTACTACTCAATGTTATGGGTGGGATAACTTTTATCATATGGGATTGGTTGTTTTGAGCCATAGGACACCGTACAGTCATCCTACATAAACACAGGCCTCAATCATATTCCATAGGAGTCACAGTACACTAAATATGAATTATCATTCCTGAGAAGAATAAAAACTAATGCAGAAGTCAAATAGGCCTAAGACTAATCAAAATAATGTTTGAAATTTTTTTCCCACTCAAACATCACCCCTTTTCTAGTCAATTTCATAAAAGGGGAATCTATTATTGATAATTCCTAAACAAAAAAATCTATAATACCCCACCAAACCTTAAAATATTCAGATCTAAAAAACCCTTATGTCAATACATATACATAACTTCTTGGACCTTCACAATATCCATTCAAACTACTCTCTTAAAAATCATATGGCCTTTGAGTATTATTCATGAATCCAAAAATTTCTTTTGTAAAGTTTTGATCATAGATAATGGTCCCTTAGGACTCTTAAACAAATATTCACATGGATAATATGATCCTACATCATCATAGAATACCCAAAAATGTAATCAAAAAACATGAATTTGAAGGAGTCAAAAAATGGAAAAAATACTAGAAATAAATTTTTATTTCCAAGCACTTTTAGGAAAATTGAGAAACTGCACATCCCTTAACACAAACCAGATCCTGACTTGAAATATTCATAAAAAGACATATTCAAGAAAACCACAAGACTACCAGCTCACCACGAGACTACATATCATAATACTCATAATCATCTCTGCAACCCACAAAATAATCCCCTTATGTCGTAGATGATTCCCCTAAGAGGCTGATTTATGATGCCGTAAGAAGTAATTACTTTTCTCAAAACTCCACTTCTGGTCCTATAAAGGATGCACTGGGAAAGGTTGTTTGATCAAGCTGTCTTTTTTGAAGGAAGGAATCACACCTTTGTCCCTCTTAAGGGAAGATCTAGTACACATCAGTCGCTGAAGGTAAGAGTAGTCTTTCCTTATTCATCTTCTTGGTGTAGCAGATATAGTTTTTGCACAATCAGTCATCCTACCAGCCCTATTCTACACAATGTAACTATTTGACAGGTATGCTGGACCACTCATATTTTTCTTATTTCCCCCACAGGCATTTTTTCCATTGGTCTTCAGTGTATTATCCTTGCAACTCGATGCATTCCCCCTCCTTTTAACCGGTGTATTAATATCAATCGAGGAATGACACCCAACCACGGTAGCATCCTCTTCTTCAATCATAAGTATTTCCTCGTAACCCAACCTTATAGTAATGTACTCTCCCACACAGGCCCCCTCAGCATCACCACTGGGCATAGGACTAGAATCCAAACCTTCTTCAAAAATGACTTCTGAAAGGCCTTCAAAACTGTTGGATAACATAAAGAAGGGTTGAGCTGAGGGGTCTAATCCTCTAGAACCCTCAGCACTGTTCGGACTGGCCACGCCTGAGGTATCTCCCTTTCTCCCCACCCTCTGTTCCTTCGCTGAATTCTCCCTATCCATGTGTTGCTCCAAACAATCCTCTTTACAACCTGATCCAGACTCCTTCTGTTCTAAGGGAATAGTGGAGCCCTCCAAATCATGTCGTAACCTATTGAAAACCTCTGCAACTGTTGGGTTAACTTGAGATTCCAAAACACTTGGAGATTCAAGTGTATGAACATCCATTGGCGTTACCTTGTGAGCATCCTTCCAAAGGTCCTTCACCATAGGACTTGGAATCCCCCCAGCATTGGGCCCTGAAGACTCTTTGACCAGGCCAGACATCACAAAACCTATAGGATCTCGCCCAATGCAGCATTCCCTTTTCTTACCACAACCTTCTTCCCCCTGAGTCTAACCTCCATTGACATATCAGTGTCTATCCTGAGACAAACCTCCAATGGGTGGCCCAAACTCTTGCAAGATGGATAGAACTCAGTCCAATTCTCACATACCTCCCACTTCTTCCACCTATAATCTTCTCCGATAGTAATCAAAACACAATAGAAGGGAAAACTAAACGCATCCACTTCGATACAGACCCGAGTGTTCATCGTGTGACACACGACCATGGTGAGGCTATCAAAACATAGAAATAATCCTACGAGGTTTCCTATCATCCGAATCAATGAAGGGTTCTGAAAAGGTAATGGGAGATTTGGAAAACCTACCAAAACCTCCATAGAAGGAGAATCCAGATTAATATGTAAATCGAAGGACCAATTTAGGAGGAAGAAATTAAAATCGTTAAAGATACAAGGTTCCCCCGACCATGCCTTGATTAGATCCTCTTCCGATTCAAAATGAATCATGATATTTCGGATGTCAAGCAATCCCACAACTGCTCTTTCTTGAAGGACCTAAATAATGAAGACGAACTGCTCAAAGGAATCGACTGAAAGTCTTATATGATTAAAGCGAGAAACCAGCATGAAATTCAAGAGGGTTGAGGTTTCCGCAAAGTCAGAGGATGAGAGCTAAAGATTAAAAGTTCCATCAAGAATATCTGAGACCTTCGGGCATAGCGAAACTTGAGATAATGGAGGAATAATTTTGGGATTGGTAAAAGGCTGGAAGGACCCTCCTATCTCATTTTACGACAATTCCCCCTCCCCCACCAAGGGGGGATGAGCCACTGTCCGCGCCGTCGTCACTGAAAGGAGGAGATCATGCTCGAGGGGCTAGGGTTTCCCTATCGCATCTCTTGATGGATGAACTACCAGTTTCACCAAGTCAATAAAAGAATAGGATAATTAATAATCCTAAATGGTATAACCTAATAAAAACGATATACCATATTTGAGTGGTGGTCTTCAGAACATCCTCCTATTAGACGATCAACTGGTGATACCTGGATCTCAATTAAATATTCGATAACCTATGAGACCATATATGTTGTTAAAAAATATCATCAATTATGGGAAATAGTTATTTAATATTTATGGTATCTTGATTAAGATTATGATGGTCGATATATATTTGGATTATTATTCCAACATTCCTTGCAAACAGAACCATTGAATCATATACTGACATACATTGGTGAATAACTCCCTTTCTCTTGAGGTACTTTTGTTGAATATTCTATACTTTTAGCTTGGTAAGATCCATCTAGTATGCTTTTTTAGAAATGGGGCTTGTCAGTGGGAGTAGATTAATGGTAAACTCAATCTCCCAGTGGGGGCAGAAATAGAAAAATAATTTAGTAAAACAATAGTGTACCTTTCTATGACCATAGTAAGACATCCCTATAAAACCAAATCCAATGTACCGAAAAAAATAATTCAAAACATGCATGAAATTAAACCCATATTTAATGAAAATGGTACATTCATCACTAATAACAAATCCCAAGCACCCAAAATAATTTAGTTCTTAAATTAAGAATTAGAAAATGGACCCTATGTGGTAGAAATTAATGTAATTTTGATTCTAATAAACTAGATCATACAAATGATATGTTTTTAAATGTCCAATTCCAACATGTGAAATTCCAAAACTACTTATAGGCCATTAAATAAAACATAGAACTCTAGAAAACTGAAACAATTCTCCTTTTTCCTAACTAGTGGGGTAAGAAAATACATAACAAAAGGAATCAACTGTACTCGTATACCCAATCCATTAAGAAACCATATAAATATAAATGAATGGGATGCAACTGTATCAAATAAAATAGATTCCATGGAAGAATCAATAAACATCGTACCTATTAGAGTTGTTGTACTAAATACCATATAATCAACTATAACATTTTACCCATGGAGATATCCTGACTCAGGACCTCTCTGAGCCATTATCAACTTGTGAGAACCCCCTTTACTCTCATATAAATATCTTGCACCTAGGGAATCAAGATACTTCACATGAGATCCTCTTGGAAACATGAATCCAACACCCAACACCTATGTATAATCTTAATAAAATAATTGAAGATGCCCTAAACATACACACCAATAGAACATCAATAAATTTTATATAAAACAATGCTTGGTGTAACCAGTATTCCCACTCTAATATCAGACAAACATACTAAACACTATAGAATACACTAGTGTTGTACCAGATGAATTTTGGGCACTCTTACGGTTTATCCAATGAGATTATTCAAGATTCATATTTAGAAAATTGATAGCACCTCCTGAAGTCCACTAAAAATATTTTCAAAACAATGTTTTCCTCATGGATTCCATATAAACCACCTTAGATAAGGTTCTCATGAAAAAAGAATAATAATGGACCTAATCATAAGATTCAATCCCATTTAAAAAATTTTATAATTTATATAATAATTCCTAAGGATTTAAGGAGATACATGAACCAACTTAGTGAATTGAGAAGTGTAATCTTGCATCGATTGGTCCCCTTTATCCAAAGATACAAACTCATGAGCATTCAACACCCAAAAACTCTCTGTGTATAAAATCTAACTAAAATCCTCTTTGAAAGTTGTTTATGTAAGATACTTGTTCTTCCTTGATGACACTATATATTCTCACCCGTATTTCCTTAAACCTTCTTGTATATTGGTGGAAAATCCATCTTTATAGGTCTCAAGTGTCTTCAAAAATTCAAAGATCTATTCAATCTAATCCAACCAGTCCTCATGCTCAATGACTCCCATATTCGTGAAGAAAAACTAATTAATTTTTTCTATTAAAAACTTTATCATGGTCCACCATCCATGTTTAATTCTGACTTTCCACATGAACCAAATATTAGATCATACGTATCACCAAATCCACAATGTATGGGTCAAATTAATGATTATCCTATGGGTTATGCTCTCTAATACCCTCTATAATCCTAGATGGGTCCCTTCTAGGAGTCATTTTCAACACAACATGATACACAAGATCAATCAATACCCACTTGAATATTATAAATCATCAATTAAGAAAAATTAAACCCTTAAAATATGTCTCAAAAAATTATTATTAGAATCAATAATATATTTAGATGAAAAGATAATGAAAACATAAAATTTTTGGACATTTCCTCACTATGGATAGTTTCACCACATGTTTAGGAAAACCATATGATCACCATGTGAGTGTAACTGAATCCCTGAGTTTTGACATGATGAACAGTTTTCTAAACACTCCTCTAATCCTACCTCTTTATTCATGGTGTTCTTAACTCTATTCCACTACCCAAAATCCAAAAACCTACTCTAATATAATTTTGATGTGATCTGACCTTGGATTACACAACCCATCACCCTAATTAGTAGGCCAAAAATCATGAATCATGTTTCTAATCACCATAGACTTGAAAAAATAACTAGAAATAAATAATGACCCCTTATAAATGGTTTCACCCATGATAAACTGGCATGAGAATTCCTTTAAATTACATTGACCACACCCACAGAATCAAAGTAATAAAACATCCAAGTAGGGTAATAAATCCCTAACTAAAGTGGATACCATAAAATATCATTAAATCATATACAAAACATATTATAGTAGTAAATTACCATGGTATCTCATGTGAAAATAAAAAAACCACAAAATATGGAAAAGACAAAACATATCAAATATGTATATAAAAACAAAAACAAAACAAAACTCCTCCAAACATAACCCTATAAGAAAAAATATGCTCCATAAATATAATTAATTATGGTAATAATGAAAATCCACATCTATTCATAGGGAACATAACTTTACATTTTCCAAAAAAAATTACATACATGCAAATGTATATGCAGGGTGTGAGGTACAAATCCCAATAAGATACCGCCATGAAACTATTTAGAGCTTTTAAACCATATAATTATATAATATAGTTTGAAGATCATTTTTAATAAGAATTTCACTTTTAAAATATTTTTATCTAAATGTTTCCTATTAAATTCCTTTAGTTTTATTTTCAACAAATCATGTTCTCCAAAACAATTATTAATATATCTCAAATAAAAAAATAAATTTAACATGAAAAAAACGTACTCAACATACCCAAACATGGAATGACAAATTTATATTCATAAAAATAATCAAAATGAAACCAAATATATTGAAATTAGTATAAAACATGATACCATATCAAATAAAAAACTAACAAAATCCTTAAAATCATGTATACCAACATGATGAAGTGTCTACTCTGTGTATGAGTTGTATTTTATTTCAGTTATTAATTTTGGTTATTAATTTTGGTCCATAAAATATCATCATTGACATTAATATATTGAATAAAATGGTTATATATAATTTTATGATGTTTTTTAATTTTCCAATATATCTAAGATTGATAACAATGTGTATGCTACTTGTATAAATGGATAATAATGAAATTACTCAATTCTTATTATCTTAAGTATGTTCTTTTTATGACAATGAGTTTATAAATATAATTATTTTTGAACCAATATTTTGGTCAAATAACTTTTTCAATGGTGAAACATTATTTACCAAAATGAAAATCTCTTTGTAATTGGTATTCCCAAAGGATAATAATATGAATTGAATAATTCCATAAAAAACTTTTTTCATGAGGAGCTTATTTCATTGTGGTATCTCAGTGATCACTAAGTGAACCATATATTCATAAAATTGGTTGGAGATGATTTCCATGCATATGATGGGGCATGTTCATTATGTTGATTTGGAACTAATGAAGAAATGATGAAGGTTAACTTTTTGTGTTCTCCTATGAGGAATTATTTTCTTTATAACATCATTCTATATGCATCCATTCTCTTTGCATTATATGTATATATATATATTAATATTTCATGAATATTTAAAACTCATTATATTTATATTTTTTTTGTTTTATATTAGTTTAATATAAATAAATAACAAAAAATTCTTTATTGTGTGACTTTGTTCCTTGAGACCGACCGAGGGTGTGAACTATAATGAATGCCTTAGTAAATAAACCATTTAACAAGGATCTAGGAAAAATCCCCACCGATCAAAATGTAATATAAATATTACTTGAATAAGGAATGGATGAATATAATTTAGTATATTTTTTGTAATTTTATACTTGAGAATTATATGGGCATTTATATTTAATATTTGGATAAATCATTTTATTGGATTTTACTAAAAAAATATGGCTAACTAAATACCAAATAAAGAAAGCATGTTGAACCCTATAATCAATTTTTTTTGAGAAAATTAAATTGGTTATCCTTGAGCATTAAGTGAAACAATGGCCTTTCATAGAACCCATATGGAGTCTATAAAGGAGGATCAGTGGTTGTATAATTCTTTCAGGGTTTCTATGTGGAATGTGTGTTATAAGGAGTGGCCCATGCATTGGTGTATATGAATGTATGTATGGGTGTTGGCCTTGATGTAGTGTATTGATCATTTGATGACATGGTGGGATATATAATTCTTTCACCTAACATATGTATGTTTTGATGTGTGAAAATAGATCACTAATGTTTTTCATCTATTTAAAATGTTACAGATATAATTATATCCATCAAATTACATGAATCAGAGACATCTGAATCATGAATCCAGTTGTCTTAAACCTATAGAAACACTATCTCAATGGCCAAAGTTATTTTAATTATAAAAATATAATTTAATTAAGTCTATATGCTAAAAATATCATGAGGCACTAATACAGAATGATATAAATCTGCATGCATGTATATTTTAGTGTGTTTACTAGAGGATATTCAAAGAAGTTGACACTACATAATGAAAACAAATTATAGTGGTATTTTATGAATTTGATATGCAAGGATAACATTTTATCTATTTTAGGTAATGAGGATATCATCACCTATGCATGATTCGTAATTTCATAAGAAGAGATTTCATAAAACTCAGTGTCATGTAGTGAAAAAAGAAGAAAAAATATATATTGTACCCCACACTGATATTTTTAGTAATTCAAAGGAACTGATTTACACGGTCTATTAATTTGTATTTTATTCTATAAATGAATGAACGAAAGTCAACGGAACTTGGCTACACAAGGATAAAATACATAACTAAAGACACTACTCTCTTCTTGATTTATATTTGAAATATATTATTTGTATAAATCAAGGAATATCCATCGCATCCTTTTTTGTGATAATGTAAGAAGATCCATAATCCTATCAACTATGTGATGAAGTGGTTTTCTATGCTAACCTATAGTGTCAAGAAAATATCTCACTTATTTATATGAAGAAGATGTATCACACACTTCTTCTATGTAGAGGAATAGTTCTATGTTGTTGTTCTATGTTGTATCATTCATGACTGCATGATGATTAAAATTTTCCACAAACCAATTTCAGTGTATTTATATCTCACTGTATTACATTAATGATTTCATCAGCATATAAAATATTACATAAATAAGACAAACCACTAAATGTTGGGTTATGTGACGGTCCTATGCATGAGAATTGAATAGCATAGGATACTCTATTGAGTTATAGTGGATAAAACCATGTACTTACTATTGAGTATCATAATAAGAATAATAATTGGTTCCAAAGGCTATCATATCCATGTTAAGGAAAGGGATGAGATCTCGTGGACTTATTTTAACAATCAGAACCATAATTTTAGATTCTTGAAGACAGTGCATGCATACATTCATTATATTTATGAATGCATATGAACCTTTAAATATGAAAAAATAGAATAAACCTATTTAAATAGCATATAATAGAATATCAAGATTATGTGTTCTATGTTTTAAATATCATAAAAATAATAAGTAAGTGCATCTATAATTAATAATTAATCATTTGGGCTAAAGAATAATTTTGAGATACTAATTACATAATATATTTATATTATTATGAAAATTGACAAATTTAAAAATATGGAGTGGCATATATATTTTCTACTATGAGTAGAACAATAAAAGTTTCTTTCCTACTATTTTCAATGTAATAAAGTGATGATGAATATCAAATTATAAGAACAAGTCAAAATTTTGATATTAATCTCAATAGGTGGAAGACTTTCCTGGTGTTACAAACCTTTATGTTGGTGGAGACTGTCTTCAAATACTATAGAATATACCACCAAATAGATTTTAAAAAATAACAATCAGTTGACTATAGCTTGACATAAGTGAATGGTTATTCCCTAATTTCTATAATGACATTTAAAGTATTTTTTTAGAGGTTGTGTGGTATTTGATTATTTCCAAACCATTACATGGAATCGAAACTCTTATTGAGTAGTAAACCTTGTAAAAATATTTAATTAAATAATTTATTTGAATTTATATACATGCTTGTGTTAAGGAAAATTGATTAAGAGAATTAAGTGTTCAGTAAATAGTTCATTTCGACTTTTCCATTCCTTTTTTTTGAAATCAAAAACATGTTCATAAATACACAATATCTAATAATTTGATGTCCAAATTATTTTTCTAATCTTTTTATAGAAAATATATACTTTTATAGTAATTTTATATAGTTTTAAGGTATTTAAGAAAAAAAATTGTATTGTCTATCATGATTATTGTAATCACCCTACAACCCAGAATAATCGGATTCACTTAAATTTATAACAATCAGATTCATACCCATACAATTCATCGTGATGAGATGTATAAGTAAATCCATTGGATTGACTTCATTTTTAATCCTGAAAATAAAAAAATATTTTATCATATTGGATCATTTTACTCTTAACACTTTTATAGTATATTGCAAAAATGATTTCATGTATTATTTGATTTTATTACTATTATAGTTACAATTATCAAGGACATTGTAACAAATTAATCCATTATAGATCAAGATGGCCATTGGGAGGCACACCTATAAATACATGGTCATTTGAAAATTTTAAAAGTGGCTGATGTAATTTTTCATGCGTGTGTGTTGAGATTTTTCTATAATTTTTCTAAAGTTTAAAATAATGAGAATATTGCTTCTAATATTTTATTTTTATTTTAAGAGAGTATCATTTTTAATGAAAACCTTTTAGGGTATCCCCTTAAGAATTTTTTATATTTATTCATGAAATTATGGTTTTTGTGATTACAATCAAGGGAGTTTGATTGAAGAAAGATGGAGGAGTCGATCACCGTGTTGATTGAGTTATTTTTGGGATAGAAAGATAGAATAAAATCATAATATAGAAAGCTATTGAGGACATGCAGACAATAAATCTGATCATCATATCTTGGGTTATTAGGGATAGGCAGACAGAAGCTGATTATAGTATCGATTGTTTTCTCTAGTAAGAGAAAGACAGGCATTCTTGTATGTATAAAATAAGGGATGTTTATCAAAGGTCACTAGATACCTTTATCTATGGGTTAAAATAATTTTATTCAATTGTTTTACTTGTTTTATTATAGGTATTTTATTTCTACTACACTTATGATAGAAAGTAAATTATTTTAATATTTATATTTCTATCTGTATGTTTTTTTATCATAATAGCTTTAACTATAGTAAATTCATTTTAAAATATATTAATTTTTGAATACATTATCACTCTGAATACGATTATATATGATTTATGATGGAATAAATATTTTTTATTACACATATTTTCATAACCACTATTATTATGATTTTTTCTATGCTTAATTTGATTAAATTGTTTTCTACTATGAATGTGATTAAATTCTAATTACGACCTATGGAATAAATATCAGAATATACTTGATTATGATATATTGTTCATTAGACCCAAGGGCCCGGTCTGATACCTGTTTAAATACATAAAGGGTATTATAAATTTGATTTGTTAAATCTTGTTAAACTATTTTTATTTTATGGTTAAAATCAAATGTTACTAAATTTAAAATTCACCCCCTCTTGTATTTATCCATATAGATATACATTTTGATCTAATAATTGATTTAATATACAAGTATCTATTTTATTGTTAATTACATTTGGTATCAGAGGGGGGTTTCATTGATTACATGTTACCATTATATCTTTAATTTTTCAATTTAGTTAAATGTTGATATAAATAATTTTTTTATAAATACTTTCAACACTAACATGTATTGTGCAAAAATATTTTTTGTATTTTTCAAAAATAGGCTACGACTCAATGTTTTTTTAGAAGATAACCTCAATGTAAAAAAGAACACCTATTTTTTATACAGATGATTATAAATATTAGAGATATAAAATGAAGACATTCACAATAAATAGTAGATTTGGGAATTTTCTCATTATAACTAATGATTACAAGATTCTGGATAAGGATGAAATTAATTTTACAAATTAGGAGAAGCGATAAAATTAATTGAATTATAGAGTTATAAAAACTCTATTTTATTATATGACAGAATTATTTGTTGTCATATTTCTTCTTGTGAAGATGTTAATAGTATCTAGAAGAAGTGAGAGATTACTCATTTTTGAACATCAAAATTTGTTGAAACTATAAGAGATATACATAGAGCTGACTATTAGGACTTCATATTTCTTTATGGTGAACCTGTTGCAAAGGTACGATAATGGATTATAAAAATAGTCAATAGATTACAATATACAAGAAAAAAAATTAGAATATTAAATCTTTATTTAAAGTATTATTGATGTCATTCCAAATGAGTTGGAATATAAGAGAACAATTGTTGATGAATCATGAAAGTTAAAAAACCATAATATTGAGATTTATTTGAATCTCTTTTACAATATAAGGATAGATTTAAAATAGATACCGAGAAATTAAAAACAATGAATGGTAGAGTTTCTTTTACCACATCTTCAAACTCAATAATATCTCAAACTCATAATAAAGTTGGCATGTCTTCTAGAAAGAATAAATTCATCATTTAATCTGACTCATGTGATTCTTATCATTCTAATAATGAGTTAGATAATCTAACTTCAACAATGAACTACATAGTGAGAAATAAATATTTTCAATACCATTATAAGAGAACTAACAATGACACGAATGAAAATAAGCAATCTCAAGTTACATTTTATTAATTTAAAATAGATGGACATATTCAACCATATTTTCCTAAGTTGAAAATAAAGGATATAAAGGATATAAATTATTATATGAATCAGAAAAAGATTCCTAGTTCTAAAATTAGAAATGTTTTAAAAGATGTAGACACATGGAGTGTCAGTGAAGGTGATTCATTTGATGCTTCATCATATTTTGAAAGACCATATCAGAGGAATATACATAATCTTGCTAAGGTAACTATAATAACTCAATTTCTATAGACATGGTACACACTATTGAATAATTAATCAATATATATTTAAATTCTTATTATCTTGATTAGAAGAATCATATTTTTTATGATGAATAATACTCTCCATCTATAGATGATAATTATTTACCTACATTTGTTGATGTTTAAATCTTTTAAAAACATTTAGAAAATGATAATTGTAAATATTCTAAAAACATGATAAGGATAATGAAATAAATGAAAAAGATAATTCATGAAGTGATATTTAAAAAAATGAAATATCATATCTATAAAAATATCTTGATAAATCCAATATTTAAAAAGATAGACTTTCTAATGATTTAGAAAAATTAATTTCTAAAATGGAAAATTTAAAAACTAATTTTGATAAACTCAATTGAAATACCAATAAATATGTCGATAAAAATTTTGTTGTAAAACTAAAATCTTAAATTTCTTCACAGATGAAGCATTAATCTAATTTTACTACTGGTATGTAAGTATTTTATAAAATGTATAAAACAATTCATCCACATGGTACAGTTCATGAATATGATATACTCTTAAAAGCCATATTTTTAATAACAGTTTATTTGTTCCTAAAAATGATACTTTGTGTACTAAATGTTAAAGTGGAGGTCATTAGAAAAAGAATTGTTCTTTAAATAATATTTATTCTTTAATATTTCACAAATCCCATTTTTCAAAACAAATGTGGATTCCTAGGATTTTATTTTCTAACATTTCCAGACCGAAGAACGTTTGGTTTCAGAAAGACAAAATGTTTTTTTTTCAAGAAAACAAAGTACCAAAATCAAGAATACATGGTACATGGATAGTGGTTTTTCCCGAAAATATGATTTCTAATAAAAAAATTTTAATATGATTATCGAAATTATAGGTGGAAAAGTTAATTTCATAGATAATTATCAAGGAATCATTGTTGGTATAGAAAATATTGTTCTTCTTGGAAAATCATAAATTTCAATTGTTTTATTTGTTTATGGTCTTAAGAAAAACCTTATAAGAATAAGTCAATTATGTGATGATATTTACATATTGTATTTTAGAAATGAAAAAAGTGTCGTACACAATTACAAGTATGAATTTATTATTTATTCCTATTCGAAAGAGAATGTATACACACTTAACATAGAAGACCTTAAGTTCAAAGACTTACCTTGTCTCAGTGCAATATAAGATCAATATTGGTTATGGTATAGGATTTTAGGACACTGTAACCTTAGGAAATTATGTAAATTGATTTCGGAAAGGATTATTAAGGATATAACTGAACATAGATACTATTATTCAATGGTATGTGACCCTTTTCAATATTGAAAACAAGAGGAGTAAATATTTACATCTATTAGTGAATTCTTAACTAAAAATGAATTATAGTTAATGCACATGGATTTATTCTTTCCAACAAAAACTTGGTGTAGGGAAGTACTATGTATTTATTTTAGTTTATTGTTATACTCTATATACATGGGTGTATTTTCATGAATAAAATTTTGAACCCTATTTCATTTTTAAAATTTTTTTATCAGATGTTAAAAATAGGAAAAACATTCCATTTATAACTATTCATACTGATCATGGTGGAGAATTTAAAAATAATTATTTTGAAAAAAAAAATTAGTTAGAAAGGCATTAATCCTAACTTTACAAACCATAGAACTCCATGTTGAACAAAGAAATTGTATTATTCAAGAAATAACAAGAACCATGTTGAGTGAACACTAAATTGATAAATTTTTTTGGGAATAATCTCTTAGTACTTATTTTAATACTATAAATCATATTTTAATTTGAGCTTTTATTAATAAAATACCTTATGTGATATGATAGGAAAACCAAAAGTTTCATACTTCAAAGTATTTAGATGCAAGGTATTTATCTTGAATATAAAATATTATTTAAATAAATTTTCACCCATATTTGATGAAGGTATATTCTTAGGTTACTCCACTACTAATAAGGCATCAATTGTTTTTAATAAAAACTCTTATACTATTGAGGAAATAGTACATGTTAAATTTGATGAAATCGATACATTTCTTTTAAATCAAACCCAACCAATATACTTGGATTTGTTTTGAAATACTCATTTTCAGACTTTGATATAAAACACTCCTCTAAAAGAAAATACTCGAGAAATTGTTTACAAAGTATTTACTTAGGAATATTTTCTACCGTATATTGATGAACATATTTTATAAAACCCAATTTATTTTTTTATTCGGAATCAACCTAGTGATAGTATAATTGGTGATTTCAATCAACTGGTAAGTATAAAAATATACTTGGAATATAAAGTAGGATAACTTGATTTTCATTCCAAATTTTGACCTAAAATTCATGATGCAGATTTATGTGATCGATATTCGATCAAAGAAATGCATGTTGAACTAAGTTAATTCTAAATGAACAAAGTCTTTTACATTGTTTAAATAACTAATGAAACATCAATAATTATTGTAAAAGGATTTTTTAGAATCCAAAGTGATGAAAATAGAACAATTATTATAAATAAATAATTACTTGTAGATAATGTTTATAATCAACAAGAGGGAATAGATTATGATGAATCTTATTATTAGGTAGATATACTTGAATCTATTCGTATTCTATTATCCTTTACAACATTCTTTAGTTTCAAACATTTCTTAATGGATGTGAATTGTGCCTTCCATAATGGTTATGTTCAATAGGATTTTTTTCTTGAAAAAACTATTATTTTTTATGATAAAAAACATAATAAATACATTTATTAATGTAACACCCCAAGATTCTATGGTACATTTCACTTTGAATAATGCAATAGCTTGCGTTGTACACAACTTTGAGATTCAAACATATCACGACCAATCAAACCAGCGGTTATGAATAGTAATACCCTCTTTTTGAAATTTTATAAATTTTATCTTCTTAAATGGACTTCATTTTTGTATTTTAAATATGGAAATTATCTTACGGTGAATTTTTGGTATTTTTCTGAAAACATTCAATTTTTGTTAAATAGTGAAAAACACTTAGTTATAGTTTAAAACAGAATTTTTATTTAAATATTTATTTATTTTATTTAAATCTATATTAGGTCAAAATAGATACATAATACCAATATATGTTCAATTTAATTCATTGGATTCTATTTATAATAATTTTAGATATATAAAGATTTTATTGAACTTTTTACCGCCTTTTACCCACCTCCTAGGAGCATTTTCAAATTTACATAAAACATAATTTTACAGCTTCTATGAGTTTAATTTAAAAAATATGAGAGACATGGATGATATTAGTAAGTTAAATGTGGTTCAATAAGATGAAAATAATTTGTTTTGTAAATAGTACCTTTTTACTTTTATTTACCACGGTTAAAAATAAATAGGGTAATTAAGGGTAAAAATGATATTATTAGTACCCTAAAACATTTAATAATTCTATTGGATAAGTGTTATTAGAACAAAAACAACCTTAGGAATAAAATATGATCCTTTAGTCCCATTTTTATTAGATTAGGAAATTTATTATTATTTAATTCAAAAGAGAACTAAAAGAGTTAAATTCAAAGTTTAATAACTAAAAATTTTAATATTGGGTTAAACATAAGATAAATTCAACTATAAATATTAATTAGAAATATAAATAGATGTCCTAAATTATTGTATTTTATTTATAGTTTTTAGACATTAAATAATTTAATTTATAAATTACACAATGATGATGCAATAATTACCTAATTTATGAAATATTAAAATAATTGATATTATAAATATCCAAATAATTGTAATTGGAGACTTTTTATGAATTATAATAATTTTCAAGGTTAATATAAAATATTAGGTTTTTTTATATTAATTTATTTCTAAATAATAATTCTATTATGAATTTAGAAAAAACAAAATACCAAATAGTGTCAAAATTGACAAAAAAGATATTTAAAAAAATATTATATTATTAATTGATATTGTATTCCTAAAAATCAAAGAATCAGACAAAAGACTTATATAATTATATTCATATCGTTAATGAACAAATTGAGGTTCTATTGTCGGTATATAGTAAGTTTACTAACCATATAATATAAAAATACAAAGAGACGTGGTAAATGTTAAACTATTTTGCTAAGTGTTTAATCTAAAATATAAAGTTAATATAATGACTCAGACCTGTCTAAAACATATTGGTTGAGTGGTTTTCGACCCATATCCACCTTATTCTATAAATGATACATTTTTGAGCCATTATAAACCGAAACTTTTTTTATTATAAAATAATATTTCTATCTTTTCCTAAGGTGCCCCTCACCCCTCTAATATATGGGAACTCACCCTTCTCCCTAATTCACAACTTAAAACCTTTTTTCTCGGACAACCCATGCAAAAATACACTCTCAAATATCCTCCCTTCATCCTAGAGGCCTTTCTTTAGTCAGAAATCCAACCTAAAGATCCATTTTGATCAAATCAAAAGGATGAACCTGAAGAAGAGGTAAATATTTCATCGCATCTTTCAAGTTCCTTTGTTCTTCCACTTCCTCTTTCTTTGTTGTTTACATTATAAAATAATAACTCCAATATCTTCTATATACTTTGATGTTATTATAAATATGGTACAACCATATTCATTATTCTATCCATTCATTGAATGACATGTCACCATATTTGCGTACGTAAGGCTTACCGTCTCCACGTTGTGGCGTAATTGTTATTCAATACATTATTATTTGGATGGGTATAATAATTATGTGTAATTGATGTAACAAAATATGTATAACATGATAATTATTCTTTATATATGATATAAAATCCAGTTATATATTATTTTAATATCAAAAGAATGATATTGTCACTCGTGCGTATGTACAGATTACCGTCTCCACGAACGCGATGAGATTCATTCCCCATCGTATCCATTCAAGACTAATTTTCATTTGATGATTAAAAATAAGGTTTAAATAATTGATATCATTCTTTATATGAATATGTTACATCTCATAAATAACAAATATGACTCACATAACAATGAATATAAAGGAAAACGAATCCGTTAACACCCGAAACGATGATAATACAAAGATATTATTAACAAAGCAATGTTAAAAGATCATATACGATATCATATTAATGTATATGATTCTTAAATATTAAAATAACAATTATTTCACTATTCTACTGAATTTTAACTTACCCTCGTCCAAGTAAAATTACAAGGTAAGGGTTAATTTTACAATCTCTTCGTTATCTGAGGTTGTTTATACATAATTATCTACTCAGATCTCTTTATCATCCACATCCATGTTTCTTAAAAATGTATTTCAATAAATTATTACTATTTTATAGATGGTGGGTTAAATTCATTTATACCCTTTTTTGACTTTTATAAGATTTTTATAAAGGAATCTTCCCATCCTTTTCCAAACAAGGCACTTTTTGAACAATTCAACAAAATTAAGGTAAGATTATTTTTTTAACATATATGGAAGGTACGACTATTTCATGCCATTATAACATTTTCGAAGCTTCTCTTACAAGATTATAAGAATATTTTAAAAATAAATGTTTTGTTTTATAATTATATGTATTTTAAATTATTTGAAAATAGAAAAAGAAATTTCTCAAAAAATGTTTGATTTCATCTATGTCAACATCATTTGATGGATTGTAAGATTATTTGAAGTTTATTTATTCTGATACAAGACATTCATATTATATTGAAGGTTTTGTGTTATGTTTGACTATGGATATTCTATATTTATACCATTCACGGTTTATGGATAAAGTATTGACATTTCGTATGCTAGTTTTAACATGAATGTTTGTGTTTTGTTTAAACCTTTTCATATGAGGAATGCATTGGACATAGTAAGTGATGGGTGGAGCCCGCTATAGCTCTTAGATGCATCGGTAGGTCTTATGGTAAAAAATTGTTTCTTAGCATGAGGCCTTGACAAAATATTATTTGTAGTCTTGGAATAATTCCTTGACTATGTAGTTATAAAATTCAGGCATTATGTGTTCCAACATTATGAAAGTTGATATTGATATTGAATAAGATTATTCAACTAGTAGAATATCCATATGAATAAGTAAATAGTATTATTTTATTGTATCTTTGCCATATTATGTTGTAGATCAAGTTTAAAAGGCTTTTGTTTTAGTCTTATAAATTGCCTTAAATGTTTATTCTTATTTATGAATGTTTCCGCTATACTTTTATCCTTACTGAGCATCTGAGCTCACTCCTTTTTATGTTTTATTTTTCGCAGGATGCGAAAAGTATATTATGACTGACCGGTAGGGATATTCTATGGGATCTCAGTGTTGTCTATGGAAACAATGTTGTTGTAGTTTTCCATTTTATGATGTATTGTAAACCTTATGAATGTATCTAGTACGTCCAAGGCTACTAAACTAATCGGTTAATCGGGAACTGGTGCACGACAATGGGCCTTACTACACTCTTTGTTACGACACTTCCAGGGGATATGTTTAGGATATTTCTCATTTTCTTTTCATACCATTATGAACGGTTTATGAGTATATACTTCTACAAAGAAAACATTTTTTATGATTATGGATTATATCCATAAACTATTCAGTTTATGTTAAGTGTTTTAAAAGTTTGGAATTATGTATTTCAATTCATAAATTAATCTATTTTATGCCATTGTTTAAAAATGCTGCCTAGTGGAAAGAAAGGAAACTGTATCAATACACACACTCCATGAAGGGATTCCCCTCCTACTCGAGATAATTATAGTGGAGCTGGTGATACAACTGGTGCTGATCAGCTTATCACCATAATGGGATAACTCACTCAGGTTATGAATAATAACCTCACCCATATGGAAAACCCAAATCCATAGTGTGTAGGATCAATGTTATATCGATTCATGAGGCAACAACCACAAACATTAAATGGGAGTACAAATCCATTAGTAGTTGAGCAATGGATAAATTTCATAGTGAAAATATTCAATTCCATGGGGAGTAGTGAAAGGGACAAAGCTATCATGGCAGTTTACTGCCTCACTGGAGATGCAGATCAATGGTGGTAATTGATTCAAAACACAAAGGAAGACGATGAAGTATCAAATATGGAATGGAGGGAGTTTAAAGATATTTTCATTGAAAACTACTTTCTTCATGAACACCGAGAAGATATGGAAAGGTGATTTCTGAGTCTGAGGCAAAAGGAGGATGAGAATGTCGCAAAGTATGAGGCTAACTTTACCAGTATAGAAAGGAATGCAGTAGATTATATACATAACCCAAGAAGTAATATTGATTGTTTCTTTGATGGGTTAATACCATTTCTCCACTGATCATTAATCTCACAATTGTTTTCATCATACGAATATATTGTATCGTGTGTTATCAAGATAGAAAAATAATTATCTATGTATTATGACTTTAAAGAAAAGAAAGAGAAGAAGAGATCTGTTGAACATGCTATTAATGGAAATAAGGGGAAGAAGGAAAAATTTTAATATACTTCCTGTAATAAATATGGGATGAAACAACTTGGTACTTGCCGGAAGGGAATGGGAGTCTGTTACAAGTTTGGTGAAAAAGGCCACCAAGGTCGTGATTACAAGGGGAAGAAAGAGGTTGTCGATGTTGAATGCTACAATTGTAGATAAGGGGGAATTATGTGAATGAATTTCCTTAGCGTCAGGGGAACTTCACTCAGAAATGTCCAAGGGATCAAGCCCATGTTTATGCTATCACTACTGCTGAGTTTGAAGCACTGAAAGACGTAGTGGGAGGTAATTTAATGGCTTCCTCAAGTTTATAAAATGCATTATTTGATTTGGGATCATCGCATTGTTTCATATCTTTCTAGGTTTCTATAAAAATTAGATATTTTCAATTTGACTTATCATGGATGTTTTCTGTCAAAAAACCTAAAATATGTATCATTGCGACAAAGTTTTATGAATCAGTACCCATTAGGGCATATAAATGTTCTTTATCTGCTGATATGATCCTCATACCTAGGATTTAATTTGATATAATCCTCGATATGGATTGGCTTTCAAACCATGATGCAAAAAATTTATTGTAAGAAGAAGTAGGTTACTATTTTTGATGATGATGATAAAGAAAACCTTATCATTAGAGAAGAGTCATCACCTCCTAAATCTTATCCTGATCCACCCCCAGTAGCTCAACTAAATTCAATTATTTGGGAGGAAGAGAATGAAATAACTGCAGGTGAGGAAAATATTGTTCAAATAGAGGATGTACCTATTGTGAAATAATATGTTGATTTGTTTCCGTAAGATTTACCTGGGAATCCTTCAGAATGAGAAATTGATTTATCCATTGATTTAATTCCTAGATCAAGGCCCATATCGAAGACCCGTTATATAATGGACACTGTGGAATTAGTGGAACTAAATAAACAACTAGAAAAATTTATTAATAAGGGATTTATTCGCCCAAGTGTTTCTCCATGGGTAACCCCTGTCCTTTTTGTTAAGAAGAAAGATGGAACTATGGGGTTGTGCATTGACTATAGAGAGATCAATTATATAACAATAAAGAACTAGTATACCCTACCTCGCATTGATGATTTATTCGACCAACCTCATGGAGCTCAATACTTTTCAAATATTGACCTTCGATCGAGATATCAACACTTGTGTCTGATGAAGTAAGACATTCCGAAAACAGCATTTTGAACCAGGTACGGGCATTACAAGTTTACAGTAATGCCTTTTGGATTGACTAATGCACCCTTTGTCTTCATGAATATAATGAATAGTTTTTTCAAGTAATATCTTGATGACTTTATAGTGGTATTTATTGATTATATCTTGGTATTCTCTAAAAGCTACAAATATCATGAAAATAACTTGCGCATTATCCTGAAGACTCTGAGAAGACAATAATTATATGTGAATTTTAGAAAGTGTGAATTCTTTCTTCAAGATATTTCATTTGATGGTCATGTTTTCTCCATGGATGGAATTTCTGTTGATCCTTCTAAAACCAAGGAAATCCATGAATGGCCAACACTAACTATTATAACTGAGATATGCAGTTTTATTGGTTTAGCAGGTTATTATTGATGTTTCATCCAGAATTTTGCCCGATCAGCTAACCCATAAAAAAAAGTATCGCATGAAAAGGGGTTAAATTTGTATGGAAAAAAGAGTGTGAAATTTTTTTTGGATAACTGTAGAGAAGATTAGTCAATTATCCTATCTTGACACTACCATCAGGGAATGATGGGATTGTTATTTATAGTAAAGAATCGAAGAAAGGAATTGGTTGTGTCCTTATACAGAATGATAGTGTTATTGCCTATGCATCACGACAACTAAAAATTCCTGAGAAAAACTATCCTACTCATGAACTTCAGTTAGAAGATTTAATATTTTATTTGAATATTTGGAGACACTATCTCTTTGAAAAATTTGAGATTTATACTGATCACAAGAATTTTAAGTATATTTTCTCACAGAAAGAACTCTACATGAGGCAAAGGAGATGGCCTGAACTACTCAAAGATTATGATTTCATGATACACTACCACTTGGAGAAGGCAAATAAGGTGGAAGATGATTTGATCAGAATACGATCATGGAGTTTGGAAGGAGATGAGAGTTGAAAAAGATCATATATACATGGATCAAGTAAAGATGGATTTGGGAATACCATTGAAGGTGAAAAATCATTTCATTTTCAAATGGTTTCCAAACAATATTATCTATAAAGGATAAAAAATTATCAGGATAATTATGAGGAGTTTTATAAGAAGAGTGAAGCTGTGAATCACGGGAGATTGAGTGAATTCGTATATGAAGATAAAATTTTGAAATTTTGGATTAGACTTTGTGTTCCCAATATACCTAATCAAAAAAAGAATTTTTGGATGATGTTAATAGCTCCAATTTCTCTATACACCCTGGGATCACCAAAATGTATAGTTATTTGAAGGAACATTTTTGGTGGGACAACATAAAGAGGGAGATTGCTTATTTTGTGTCACGATATATGGTTTTTCAACAAGTGAATGCTAGAAGGAAACAGCCTGTAGGAGTGTTGCAACCTATTCCCATACCTGAGTGTAAATGAGATAATATTACAATGGACTTTGTCATGGGACTACCAAAGAATCTTAGAAGGAACGGTGCAATATGGGCCATTGTTTATCGTCTTACCGAGTCATCACATTTTCTTACTATAAGAGAAGATTTACCACTTGAATGTCTAGCATGACTATATATTAATGATGTTGTAAGACTTCATGGAGTACCACTATCGATTATTTCTGATCATGATCCATGTTTTACATCTTGATTCTAGAAAAGTCTTCGAAAATCCATGGATACTGAACTTCGTTTGAGCACTGCCTACCACCCCCAAAATGATGGACAATCAGAATGGACTATTCAAACCTTAGAAGACATGTTGAGATCATGCTCACCTGACATTCAAGGTATTTGGGATCAATATTTACCTCTGGTAGAATTTTCTTATAACAATAGCTTCCATTCAAGTATTGCGATGGCACTATATGAAGCATTATAAGGAAAAAGATGTCACACACCAACCTATTGGGATGATTTTGGTGCAAAAAAACACGTAGGTCTAGAATTGGTGGAGAAAACTATGGAAAATCTAAAGGTAATCCAAAACCACAACAAAGAAGCTCAATGTAGGCAGAAGAGCTATGCTGATAACTGATGGAAGGATTTAAAATTTCAGGTAGAAGATCATGTTTTCTTGAAAGTATCTCCATGGAATGGTATTATACATTCCGGTAAGAAGGGTAAACTAAGTCCAAGGTACGTTGGACCTTTCGAAATTCTCGAATGAATTGGGGTTATTGGTTTCCGTTTGGTAATGTCGCCAAGTCTCTCCAATGTTCATGATGTGTTCCACGTATCACTGTTGAGAAAATACTTGCCTGACCCAAAGCACGTACTTACCTATGACGAATTAGAACTATTATCGGATCTATCTTATTGCGAAGAGCATTTGAAGGTTCCTGATACAAGATAACAAGTGTTGAGAAACCGAACGACTCGTCGGTAAAAGTTCTATGGAGAAACTATAATATGGAAGAGGCAACGTGGGAACCCAAGGAACATATGATGAAAAACCACCAGAGACTTTTTACGTAGTAATAATCTATAGATTTTAAGGACAATATTATTTGAAGGAGGAGAGAGTGTAACACCCCAAGCTTCCCGCTATGTTTCCCTTTGATTAATGCAATAGCTTGCGTTGTACGCAACATCGAGATTCTAACACATCAAGACTAATCAAACTATTCATAATGAATAGTAATACCCAATTTTTGAAATTTTATAAGTTTTATATTTCAAAATGGACTTCATTTTTGGATTCTTTAATATTGAAATCAACTTAGGGTGAATTTTTGGTATTTTTCTGAAAACTTTCAATTTTGATGAATAGTGAAAAACACTGAGTAATAGTTTAAAATAAAAATTTTATTTAAATAATTATTTAATTTATTTAAATTTGTTATATGTCAACATAAATACATAATAACTATATATGTTCAATGTAATTCATTGGAGACAGGTTATAATAATTTTAGATATATAAAAATTTTATTGAACATTTTACCTTCTTTTACCCACCACCTAGGATCATTTACAAATTTACATAAAACATAATTTTACCACTTTTGTGTGTTTAATTTTCAAAATACAAGAGACATGGATGATACTAGAAAGTAAAATTTGGTTCAATAAGATGAAAATAATTTTTGGCTAATAATAAATATTTACTTTTATTCACCACGGTTAAAAATAAATAGGGTAATTAAGGGTAAAAATGATATTATTATTACCCTAACACATGTCCTAATTCTATTGGATAAGTTTAATTCGACCAAAAGGAAACATAGGAAGAAAAATGATCCTTTAGATACACTTGGAATAGATTAGGACATTTATTATTATTCAATTTAAAGAAGAGTTAAAAGATTTAAAATAAAAGATTAATAACTAAAACATTTTTAATATAGGGTGACACATAAGATAAATTCAACTATAAATATTAATTAGAAATATAAAACGATTTTCTACATAATGGTATTTTATTTATATTTTTTAGACACTAAATAAATTATTTTATTCATGACACAATGATTATGCACTAATTACTTAATTAATGAAATATTAAAATAATTGTTATTATAAATATCAAAATAAATGTAATTTGAGACTTTTTAGGAATTCCACTAATTTTTTGGGTTACTATTACACATTATGGTTGGTTTGATGAATTGTTTTAGAAATAATAATTCTGTTATAAATTTATAAAAAATGAAACACCAAATATTGTAAAAATTGACATAAAAGGGTTTTTAAAACAAATATTATATTATTAATTGATATTATATTCATAAAAATCGAAGGTTTGGAAAAACACTTTTATAATGATTGTTCTATCATTAATTAACCACTTGGGGTTTTCTTGGAAGTATATAGAATGTTTATTAACCATATAATATAAAAATACAAAGAGACATGGTCAGTGTCAAACTATTTAACTAAGAGTTTAAGCTATAAGATAAAGTTAATATAGTGACCCAGACATGTCTAAAACCTATTGGTTGAGTGCTTATCGACCCATACCCACATTATACATTAAATAATAAATTTTCTATTCATTAGAAACCGAAAATTATTTTATTATAAAATAATATTTCTTGCTTTTCCATAGGAGCCCTGACCCCTCTTATAAAAGGGCACTCTCACTTCTCTCTAATTCACACCTTCAAAGCCTTTTGGATATTCTAAAATCTACCCAAATTCCCTCTCAAATGTCCTCCCATAACCCTAGAGGCCTTCCTTTAGTCATAAAGCCAACATAAGGATCCCTTTTGTTCAAATCAAATGGAAGAACCTAAAGAAGAGGTAAATATTTCATCACCTCTTTCAAGTTCATTTCTTCTTCCACTTCCTCTTTCTTTGTTTTTTCAACTATAAAATAATAACTCCAATATCATATATATACTATGATATTATTATTAATATGGTACAAGCATATTCATTATTCTATCCATTCTTTGAATGATATGTCACCATACATGCGTACATACGACATACCGTCTCCACGTCGTGGTGTAATTATTATTCAATAGATTATTATTTGGATGGGTATAATAATGATGTGTAATTGATGTAAATAATAAATATACCATAATATGTATTCTTTATATTTGATATACCATCCAATTATATAGTATTTTAATAGAAAAGTAATGATATTTTTTCTAGTGCGTACGTACGGATTACCATCTCCACGAATGCGATGAGATTCATTCCCCATCGTATCCATTCAAGACGAATTATCATTTGATGATTAAAAATAATATTTAAAGACTTGATATCATTCTAAATATGAATAATATAAATCCCATCCATAACAAATATTACTCACATAACAAAGAATATAATGGAAAACGAATCCGTTAACACCCGAAACGACGATAATACTAAGATATTATTAACAAAGAAATGTTAAAAGATTATATATGATATCATATTAATTTCTATGATTCTTGTATAATTTAATAACAATTATTTCACTATTATATAGGAGTTTAATTTACCCTCGACCAAGGAAAATTACAAGGTAAGGGTTAATTCTACAATCTCTTCATTATCTGAGGTTTTTTATACGTAATTATCTACTGGGGTGTCTTTATCATCCACATCCATGTTTCTTTAAAATATATTTCAAAACATTCTTACTATTTTATAGACTATTGTTAAAAGTAATTTATACCCTTGTTTGACTTTTATAAGATGTTTATAAATTTATCATTCCATCATTTTCCAAACATGGTAATGCTTGACCTTTTCGACAAATTTAAGGTAAGAATGTTTTTTTAACATATACAGCAGGTGTGGATATTTTATGTTGTTATAACATTGTCGAAGATTCCCTTACAAAATTATAAGAATATTTTCAAAATAAATGATTTATTTTATAATTATATGAAATTATTTTAAAATAAAAAAGAGATATTTCTCGAAAAAATGTTTTGATCCCATCTATGTCAACATCCTTTAATGGATTATAATATTATTTGAAGTTGATTTATTATGATACAAAACATTCATATTGAATTTAATATTTTTTGATATTTTTGACTATGGATGTTCTATTTTTATACCATTCATGGTTTATGGAAAAATTATTGACATTTAGTATCTTATTTTTAATATGAATGTTTATGTTATGTTTAAACCATTTTATATGAGGAATGCATTGGACATAGTAAGTGACGGGTGGACCTCGTTATAGCTCCTCGATGCATCAGTAGGTCTCATGATACAAACTAGTGTTTTGGAACAAGTCCTTGACAAAATCTTATTTGTAGTATTAGCACAAGGCCTTCACTATGTAGTTACAAAAGTCTGGAATTATGAATTCCATCATTATGAAAGTGGCTATTGATATTGCATGTGATTATTTAACTAGAAGAATATCCATGTGAATAATTAAATGGAATTATTTATCTTTGACATATTATGCTGAAGTTAAAGTTTAAAAGGATTTTGTTTTAGTCTTATACATTGCCTTAAATGTTTATGCTTATTTATGAAAGTTTATGATATATTGTTATTCTTACTATGAATCTGAGCTCACCCATTTCTATGTTTTATTTTTCCCAGGATGCGAAAAAAATATTATGACTGACATATAGGGATAGTCTATGGGATCTCAGTTTTGTCTATAGAAACAATTTTGTTGTTGTTTTCCATTTTATGATGTAATGGGAACCTTATAAATGTATCTATTACTTCCAAAGCTACTAAACTAATTGTTCTTTTCAGACTTGATCTTTTGTGATCATGGCAAAGATACATAATAATGCACCAACCCAGGGCCTCTAGGGCTGGTCCGTTAAAATAAACCTAATAAATTATTATATGGACTCAAAAAACCCTTATATCTTAGTACGGTAGATTACCTGGATTGTTTTTAAAAAACAATTCTGTTAAGGAAACTACAGATCCAACTCTTTTTATAAATAATTTAAATAAAAACAATTTATTTTTTCAAATATATGTTGATGATATTACATTTGGATAAACTCAAAAATCTTTAATATATTCTTTTGAGAATCTTATGAAATCTTTAGTGTGAAAAGAGTATAATGGGTGAGTTAAAAAATTCTTGGATTTTAAATTTCTCAAAAATCATTAATTACATATATATATATCAATATAAATATATAAAATATATTCTTAAAAATTATGGGTATGACAATACTAAAAGTATTAATACTCCAAAAGGTATCTCAAATACAAATTATATTAATGAAATTAGGAAACTTGTTGATAAAACACTTTTTAGATGTATGATAGGAATTCTACTATACATAACTACTAATTGGCCAGACATTATGTTTTCTATATGCTTAAGTTCGAGATGTCAAGAAAATCAATAGGAATCCCATTTAAATGTTTTTAAATGAATATTTTGTCATCTAAAAGGAACCAAGAATTTAATACAAATAAATTAATATAAGAAGAGGTTTGAATTAAATATATTTTCATATTTTGACTTTTTTGGTTGTAAAATGGATGGAAAAATCACATATATAACATGTCATTTATTGAGAGATTCATTTGTTTCCAAGCCTTATAAGAAAAAAAATTAGTATCACTTTCCACCATTGAAGCTGAATATATAGAAGCTGGAAGTTGTTGTGATAATTTTTTATTGATGCAACATAAAATCACTAATTATGGAATGAGTTTTACAAAAAACTCAAATGGTATGTGATAATACTAGTTAAATTACCTTTTTTTAAAAACCTTCACACCTCCCGATTTCCAATCACATAGATATTAGGAATCACATTATTAGGGATTACACATAAAAAATAGATATCATTTTATTATTCATTTGAACATAAGAAAAACATGAGGTTATCTTTACAAAACAGTTACATTATGATAGATTTGAATACTTTAAATAGAATGTATGAATTATCACTATAAATTAGTCATTCATACTTACTTCTTATTTAAACCATATACGTAAATTATATTACTTCATTTCATAAGGGGAGTATATTTGATTTTTTTTATAAACCTTTTATATTTTCAATGTTTTACATTTTCATAATAAATTAATAATAATCCTTTGGACTTGATTTCTTTTTCAAATTGATTTGAAAATTTTTCTGATTTGGAAAGTTTCCATATTCATAATTTTTGCACTCTCAATATTTCAATCAGATATAGAAAATTAATCAACTTTGAATTTATTATCAAATTTTAAAATTTAAACGAATTAGAGTTTTTTAATTGGAATTGAAAATTTCCATATTCAATATTGAAATCAAAGTTTGAATGTTTTCATATTAAATTTTTAATATGAATTGAAAATTCATTGTTTTCAAATTTTATTTTAAAAACTTATAGTAATAATGTCTTAATTATTTTATTATTTTTCAATTATCAAAATCTATTATAAAAAAAGAAGGCTATCATATCAATATATCAGCTTCGAAAGTTATTCTTCTTTCTTTTATATTTTAACACAATTTCGTTTTAAATAGTTCCATTATTTTTTGTTGTTATTCTTATTTTTTGTTTTATTTTTCTATTATTTTCCCAATCATATTCACCCAATATAATAATGTTTTATAAAAACTAAATATTTTTATGTTTATTTAGATATAATCTCAACTCTCAGATCGAGGAGATTGAATATCATCCATTATAAATATTTTTTGTATCCATCCTAAATACAATGGCTCCAACAAAGGATCACAAAAAGGGGTTCATTTTTTTTCTAAAAGGTTAGTCTCTAGATATTTTTATGTAACGAATGATTCACCGTAGAATAGAATGATACAATTTCAAGGATGGGACCTATTGTGTGTAGAATACTCAGATCAAAATTCTAATTTATTCTATTTGGGAATTATGCATGATTTCTATGATTTTTTATAGTTTCACACGTAGAATGGTAAAAGATATTTTTTTCCTTATTTATGACAAAAAAACATGAGATATATCCAAAATCTACCACTGGTTTTCTTGGTGTTAAATATAATTTAGATGCATTTCACTCATCTCACAGGTTACCAGATTCTAAGGGTACATTAGCAAAAAAATTACTAATTTTTTTTAACAAGAGACAATGATCTAGGTAAAATAAAACATTTAATCTCAGATCATAGAGTGTTTGATAATTGGATGAAAGGATTTTCATTCCGAGAAGAGAAGATAGAAATATATTCAAAGTATCTGATATTTTCATTTCAGAATACCATGTCAAAATAAGTAAGACCAAACATGCTAGATTTATTAATTTTACAGTTAAAAATATCAAGTGAAATTTAATCATGTCCCAGATTATTGTGTTTAATAGATTGATTAGTAAGATGGTTGAAAAGAGCCTCATAGATTTCAATATTGAAATAATTTCTTAATCTTTCATGGAAAATAAAATGTTTCTATAGTGATCATATTACAATAAGGATAAAATATGTTTTTTATTTGAAGTCAAATACGTTTCTAAACAATACTCAGGTGTCATAATTATAGTTATAACCTTATTCAACAATGAATATTGAGAATGATGAGAAAAAATAAAATATTATTCTCTTCCCATAAAGAAACAAAAGATACAAAATAAATACTCAAGGGAAGTTTTTGATGAATGGATAAAGAGAAAGTCTCAAAGAAAAGTAGGAGAACTTAAATTTGGTATTGACCTAACCAAATCTCATTATTTTGGAATTTATAGTCAATTATAATTAGTTAAATTGAAAAAGGAAAATAAATGAAGAAGAAACATTAATGTGTGAATATAGTTGCAAATTTGATGAATGGTGATTAGGATGATTCTGAAAAAATTTGGTTTGTGAATTCTAAATGTTAGTATATTTTTTAGAGACACATCTATGGTCCTTGTCGATACCCCCTCTCTAAAAAACATTGTAAAAGACATTATTGTTGTAAAATAATAAATTCCATTTGGAAATGTTTATTTGAGATAATATCCTCAAATCTAGGAAGAGTTTCTTAAAGATATATAGAAACATGTTGAAGGTGTTTAAGAAGAATGTATCTTCAACAAAATTCAATAATATGAAGAAAAATAAAGAGAAGAAGGAGAAAAAATAGAAATTGATGGGGGGAGGAAGAAGATGTTGAGGATGAATAATAGGGTGATGAAATTTAAGAGAAATCAAAATCCATATAGAAGGAAGAGGAGAATAATTCTCATAAACTTTCCATAAGAACTTCTCATGAATCATCAAAATAGTTATCTTATTTCAGAATTCAAAAATATAATTCTGTCAGTAAAGAAAAATATAAAACATCATTGATTCATGAAGATGAATCATCTTCTAATGATTATGGTCAAAATAAAAATCATAAGGTTGAAGGAAGTATGATGGTGGTTTTAGATGCAATTTAAATCTCTAATTGACATTTTTTTTGAGAGAAGTGTTAAAAATACTAATTCAAAGAAAGTGAAAAAAAATTAGGTAAATGAATAGATCGGAACTAGTAAAATAATAATTCATTCATAATTAGAATCTCTCAATATGATTAATTCCCAAGGTAATGTTTTCATTTATCATAAATTAAGAAGACTGGAGAAGACTATTCCATACTTACCATGTTTGGAAACTAAAGTTTAATTGATTTTTTAAAACCATTACAATGATTTGGGATTAGTGAAAGCTTTGATAGATTGCTTAATATGATTGGAGGAAGATTTAAAAGTGCTCAAATAAAATTTTGAATCTCTTAGAAATAGATGCAATAATGTTTGAAAATGGTATCTTGAAATTTATGAAGACATCATGATTCAGGATGAAAATTCTCAAAAATTCAATAAGTCTCTATATGAAACTGATATTTATTTTAATGGTCATACAATGGATATGGAAAATAGGGTAAAGTATCTTGAAATTTTCAAAATTGATTTAAATAATAAAACCAACGATATCTCTGACTTACAAGAATCCATGAAGATCGTGCTCAAATGTATTTATAGTTTCAATGTTAATATAGGTGAAATTATTATTTCAAAAAATAATATTGATGATTTATATGAGAATATCAAACTCTATGAATATAAGAAAAAATATTTTAGAGGAAGTGTTTCCTACCCAAGAAGAAATGGTGGAAGACCATAATGAAATAATTCAGATCCAAGAGGAAATGATTCATGAGCTTGAAAAAAACAAGTATTATGATAAGATCAAAGAAAAGGTTGAAGAATTTATAAAGTAATTCAAAAAGTTTAAACAATATTTCATATCCTTTACTCCTCCAAATAAAGATTGACTTTCTTAAAAACTCTGGTTGTATTTTTAATATTCTTTAAATTTCAATGATATAATTTTTCATCTGTATTCAATTATATTGAATATCTTCCAATCCATATTTGTTTTAATGTTCCTCTATTTGTTTTTCAATGATCGTTTTTATTATTATTATTTCATGCTGATTGTTTTAAAACCATTTAATGTTATTATGATGACTTTTTATATTCCTTTTTGAAAATACCAAATGGGGATACATTTATACATAGAGAGAGAATTTTATAGTAAGGGGGGATACTTTAATAAATGTGGATAATTATTTATTAAATAATATAATATGATCCTTAGAGGGAGTCTTATCCTAAAGGGGACTTAGTCGTATTCACTATAATATTCAAAAGAGTTTATAAACTCTTGGGGAGATAAGTATAAATATTTATTTTTTAAAATGAAAGTTCTTAAAAATAATATTACACTTTTTTTCAATATTACCATTATTGTTGGTATTTTCCAAGAAGGGGGATATTATAGAGTCGAGAGTTATTTTTGATATTTCCATTCCTTTTGTTTTAGAAATCACGTGATCATTCTTAAATAAAAAATATCAAATACTTTTATGCATAAATTATTTTTTCTATATTTTTATAGAAAACATATTCATTTACCATAATATGAAATATTTTTAAAGTATTAAATAAAAAAATAACATTGTATATTGATATTATCATAATCAATATAAAACCAAGAATAATCAGATTGACTGAAACCGATAAAAAGTGGATTCATATCCAGACAGTTCATCATAATGGCATGTATAATAAAATCCATCAGGATGACTTTGGTTTTAATTCGGAATATGAAAAACTATTTTATCATACTAGAACATTTTTCTCTTAACACTACAATGGTATGTTATTGAAAAGACAATAGGTATTTTTTTGTTTTACGATTGTTGTGGGGATATTTATCAAATTTATTATAACAAATTTAATCGTTGGAATTCAATATGACCATTTATAGGTACACCTATAAATATCTGGTCTTTTGAAATGTTTATAAGTGGTTGAAATAATTTTTCATGTTCATGTGTGCTCTGATGTTTCTAATTTTTTTTATCAATTTTAGAATCATAAAAAACATGTTCCTAGTATTTAATATTGTCTTAGAATTAGTTTATTTCATATGTAAACCTTGTTAGGTTGTCTCATTATGAATATATTATATTTTTTTCATGTGATTCCTATTGTTGTAATTACGATTAAGGCATTCTGAGGATATGAAGATAGAGTTAAAGATCAACATATCGATTGAGGGATTACATGGATATCAAGAAATAATTTTATAATTATATCAAGGGATTTTGATGATAGGTAGATATAAAATATGATTATCATATCAATGGTTGTTGGGGATAGGCAGATAGAATCTAATAATAGTATTGAGGTCTTTCTCTAGTAGGATGAAAACAAACTTTCTTGTAAGTATAAAATAATGTTCCTTTGTTAGTGGTCACTGGATACCCCTATGTTTGGGTTAAAATAATTATATTCAATTTTATTTACTTTTTTTATTACATGTATTTTATTTCTGTTGCAACTATAATAGATAGTAAATTATTTTTATAACCACCATTCTATTTGTATTTTGTTTATCGTAAGAGCATTAATTACGAAACAATAATTTTTCACTTTATTACTTAGTGAATACATTGTCACTCTGAATAATATTCTATATGCTTTATGATATAATCATTTTTTTGAATTACTTTGATTTATCGTAACTGCAGTGATTATGATTCGTGTTATGATTTCATTTATTAAATCATTTCTACTACAAGAATCATTAAATTCAAATTAAGAACTATGGAGTACATATTGGAATATACAAGATTATGATACATTATTCATCAGACCTAATGGACAAATACAATCACTGTTTAAATACATAAGAGTTATTGTTAATAAAATTTGTTTAATATTGGAAAAAATAAGTTGCTTTTAAGGTTAAAAATGATTGTTTTCAAACATACAATTCACTCTTCTTCTTGTGTTTATCAATATAAATATAAATTTCTATCCAAAATTATGATCTTAATATGTCTAGGAGGTAAAAGGGATAAAAATTATAATTAATGAAAAAGTTCCCAATACTAATTCACCCCCCCCCCCCACTCCTTAGTGTTGAGTATATTCAAAAATTATTCCTCTAAATTGGTATCAGAACAAAGGACTACATCTATTGAATAATCTACATTGCAGTTATTCTTTATTCATAGTTTTAGATTCTTTTATGTTATTAACAAAAAAGTGTAATTTTGTTGAATATTTAGTTATCTATTAGAATAATTATGTTTCTATGAAGACCATGTTAAATAAGAAAAGAAATAGAAAAGCATGGAAAATAATAAGTCCCTCTTCTCTAAAGAATATGATGTATATTTTTCACTATAACTTTTCAACAATGAATACATGTTAGTAATTGAATGTAAAGATCAGGTGGATCAAGTTCCTACCAAGGTTAAGGACAACATTTCTTCCAAAAGTGAATCATTAATGGTATTTCATCATGAGGTTTCTGAAAATTGTTGTACAAACTATCCTAAAGATGACGATTCTAGAATAAGTGGTGATGATGATCAATATAAAACATTTCATGAGATATAAATTGTTCTAAATAGATATATTCTACATTGTATTCCAATGAAGACTGTATCTCTTGTTTGTAGAGTCATTCAATACATGCAATAATAGATCACCATACTAGATGAAGAAGTAGATTGTATGGAGAAAGCATTAATTTAAAATAATTCAAAAATGTATAAAGTTATCAATAGAGGTTAGAGAATTTGATGTAATAAAGAGGGATATTGAAAAGAGTTCCTCAAAATGAATCAAATAAATTGATGAAAAAAATGGAATCAATAAGACTCTAGAATAAAATATACATGCACTTTAAGAACAATTTACCAACATCATTAAGGTCAAGATTTTACAAGTGGAAAAAAATTAATAAGGTTAAGGAACATTAATATGTGTTATAAAACCAAGTTAAGACACATGAAGAGGAAATTTAAATAATGATGAAGTCTTGTGAAGAAAATATGTTTATGATTTAAGATCATAAAATCAGGACCAATATTAAATTTCGAAAATTTTAAGATAAGTTATCCAATGTTGAGGAGGCGCATATTGAGTCTTCGTAATAAATGAGACATTTATTGTTGCTATTTAATTTTCACTATTGTATTATAATTTTTACAGACATCAAACATTTTATAAGATGATCATGAATTTATTTTATGATCTATCTCAAGAAGCTGAATATAAAATTTTATTATCCATACCATTTTGTAATACTGTTTCTAAATCTACTTCCAAAAATAGTATATGTTGGAAAGAAAACCCTTAAAAGGTATAATGATGAAGTCTTTTGATGAAAATATGGTAATGATTGAAGATCATAAAATCATTCTAAATATTAAATTTCTAAAATTTTAATATAAGTTATCCAATGTTGAGGACGTGAAGATTGAGTCTTCTCAATAAAGTATATACTTATTGTTTCTACTTAATTTTCACTAGAGTATTATAATGTATAGAGACATCAAACATTTGATATAATGGTCATGAATTTATTTTATGATCTATCTCAAGCATTTGAATAAAAAATGTTATTATCCATGCCATTTGGTAATACTGTTTCTAAATATATTTCCAATAATAGTATATGTTGTAAAGAGAAACCTTAAAAGGTATAGATACAGAAATAAGAGAATAAGAAAACCACTATAAATATGGTGTATAGGAATGAGAGTGTGGAATATTTTTTCCCATGAAAATACCAAAAATCTATAATGAAACCCCAATACATCATATAAAATAAATAAAACAATCCTGGTTCATGGGTAAATGTTGGTGCTATAAATATATTTTCCACTGTACAATAGACTATTGGTAAAATCCTTTCAATTCAAAAGCACAATGAAGTACCATGTATAAGGGTAGAATGATATAGAAGAAGAATCATCATCTATAGGATAAGAAACATATATATAAATAAAAATAATTCAACTTGAAAATATTGGTGATGTATGCAATGGGAGACATCACAGGAATGGTCATGAGCATCTCGATATGTATTAAAATATGATGAGAAATGATGACCATAGAATTTGGATAATAGAGAATAACCAAATAGGGGAAAACCCAGGAATGTTTTATAAATAAAAAATACCCCAATAAAGTATCTAAACATAATAGGAATAAGGTATTGGATTCTAAATATAATAATTTGAATAATGGTGAATCATCCAAAAGAACTACTCAGATGGAAAGAACTTAGATGAATCGATTTAAAAGATCCAAACATACTTCTAGTGTTCCTAATGACAGGATAGATATCCAAACAGATGATTTGAAAAGAATTACTAAAATAGAGTAAGTGTAAGAAAATTCTAGTTTATAATGAAAATAAAACATTACACATGAGGAAGACAAATTAAATGAGGGTATATTGAAAAAATAAAACTCTTATATTAAATAATTTATGTGTGAAAGATGGAAAAAATTTGACATTGTGAAAAAATTTGTTTAAATATTCTTACAGAATAAAAAACAATCCATAAGAGGAGTAATAATGAATAATACTCGAAGGATATTAATAATAAAAAAACTCTACAAAATTTAAAAGGGAATGTAAATAGATCCACACATCATCAATCAAAATTGAAGATAATATTTTAATATGTGAATAGTTAAGTAAATGGAGAAACATGGTTGAGAAGGCCCTCACAACATAGTTATTTAGGATGATTAAGTAAAGAAGATCCACTAATTCCATTAATTGTTTTGAATTTTATTTTTTCTTATAATGTAGATAATTGAAGGTGAATCAATTTATCAAGGGGATAACATGATAAGTAGTGAGTTCTAACAATTATTGGGTTAATATATGATGAATTATTCATCCTTGAATGATTCCTAAATTAATTTTTAAATAAAAATATGATAGAGGATCATTTTCGATGATGTTAAATCATGTGCTATCATATCCTAGATAGAAAGGATAAAGATGATCCCATCTTGGTTTTATCTTATATTTGGTATCCTCGAGAACATGTATTATCCTAAATTAATATTAATAAACGAAATTAATCACTATTACTGAAATAATTTAATTTAATTTATTTTTTATATTTTCAATAAAATGTTTTTAAATACATTCAATTTGTTTCATTATCTCAAAATAACAGTAAATATAATTTTATTCATTAAAGAACCAAATTTTTCTTAAAGGTAGTTTTTCCGCCTTTTAATGGAACACCTATTTTTATAATAAATTTTGAAAATTTACAAATTAAATTAAAAAAATAAAATCCATTTTTGTAAGAGGGGTATAAAATTTATCTTGCTGTAAAATTTTGGTATTTTTCTAAGAGGTTTCATTTTTTTATGAATAATGAAAATACTAAATATTAATTGAAAATTTAATATTCATCTAATTTGTTTATATAGATAAATTATCTTTTAAATTGGTTTTAAAGTACAGTTAGTTAAAATATAAATTCATAAATCTAATTTCAGTCATTGGAATCATTTTTAAATTGATATTAGACAGAAAAACATTTCAATATTTTAAAATTTTCAATTTAAAAACCGTCTTTTTCATTTTTTCTATAGGATTAATTTTAAATCTAACATATTCAATTTTCAAAATTGAATTAGGTAAAATAGATTATATAATTGGATATTAATGTTCAAATTTTTATGAAGGGTAATTTTCATATTTATTCATAAAAATTTTACTAAGGAAGAAAAATTATTTACCGTATTATAGGTAAAATAATAAAAAGTGCTAATGTTAAAAGTTAAAGGCTTAAAATAGCTATAAAAATGCACGATTTATTGGGTTTTTAGGTATTTATCATCTATAAACTGAATTTAAGAAATTATTTATCATCAAAATTAGTAGAAATTATTTCCACCTCATGTGGTTGGATTTAAACATTAAATTATCATTATTTAATCACTTAAACCCACCTCTCTTCAAGTATAAATATCACACTACACTACCCCATTTCAGATCAAATGCATTTAAGATCATTAAATATATTATAAAACCTATCCTATTCACTATACCCATGTACAGGTTCTAATTATCTCATCAAAAATACCAATTCTAGATCCATTAAGAAGAGATATATAGGAAATCCTTTGAGGAAGAGGTAACACTCGTCAATGAGCATTTTTTTAAATTCTTTTTGCACAGCATAAATTATTATTATATCATTCGTATATAATAACCAAAAAATATTCTATATACTGAGTTGTTTTTCAAGGTTACTACCTCTAATATTGCGCACTTCCATGAAATGAGATACCCATTGATCATTCATGTGTACGATGTACTAACGCCTCTGGAACTGATTAATTTCATTCGTACAATACCATATTTATAGGTTATTAATAATGAGGGATTTATTGTTTATATAAGATATATATGTTATTTATAATTTATTTATGAATCTTTAAATACTATATACCATATACATTCATCCTTTTCATTTTGTGGGAATGGGATAACATCTTTATGAACTACCACATCCTCAAAGCGATGTCATTCATTCATAATTGGAATAGAATGTATTAACTAAGGGTTTAATAGAAATATGTTTAATATATGAAATAAAAATTATACTAGAATTATAATAAATGTATATATCATTTACTTTTATTTATTTCAATATGATACTAAAATGGAAACAACGTTCATGCGTACATAGGGAATACCCTCTCCATGAATGGTGCATTCTATTTCTTATGACTAAATATTACGGATTAATATAAATACATATATAGTGAATATATATTATATTTATATCAGTTTTAAATTCAAATTTTTATTAAATCATGATCTACATATGAGGAAAACAAATAACAAATCAAAACATACTAAAAAAGTATTTTTTACCCAAACAATGAAAGTATGGAAATGTTATTAACTAATAGTTAATAATATGTTATAAAAGGATCATATATGAAATAATTAATATTAATATCGGTTTTTAATAAGTTAATAACCTGATTAAAACAGTTATTCATGAGTTCAACAATCATTCAAACAAAAGGAAATGTAAGGTAAGGATTTCTCATCTCACCATTTTCTTCTATAAGATATATGCCTTCTTCACCACTTATTTTGTATATGCGGTATATAAACCTTAAGTTGATATATAATATAAAGAATATATTTATATAAATGTTATTAAATTTTTCATATAATATTTTCTACTTTTAGGGTCGATTCGACTCAACAAATTACATTGTGGTAACATAATTCTTAATCTAATTTCCATTCTTTTGGTTAACCTTCAAATTCATAAATTATATCTTGCTATGATTATTTATGTAGAGAATTTTGATTATATTATGTTTTGTTTTCAACGTTTTATGTGTATTTAAATCAAATACACATAATTAATTTATTTTATAAATACTCACATCAATCGTATGATTGTTATAAGAGACTTTCTTTTTAAAAATTTATTTTTTAAAGGCACCCCTAAAACACTATTTTTATTCCATGATGATTTTTTTATAATTTTCCAAAAAATATTACTATTATATTAGGTTTTTAAAATTCATTTTTACTCATGTTTTAATTTTTAATAATTGGGTTCTAAAGGTTTCTATTTGTCATTTTCATAGTAGGTTCTTTAGATCTTTTTCAACATAAATACTAAAGGAATGTTTTTTTCACTTATACAGAAGGAGAAAACTTTTCCATCATCATGATACCATAATTAATTTAATATCACTTTATAAGATTACAATATTATTTTAAAAATAATGTTTTATTTTATACTTTTTTTTCATTTGGAGTAAAATGCTTCCAAAAAAGAAGGGTTTCTTTTCCCAAGAATTATTTCAAGTGATCTTTAAAAATTTATTTCCATAACATTATTTGATGACACATATGATTTACTAGTTATATTATTTGAGTATAATATACTTTTTATTTTTATTTTTGATTATGTATGTTATGTAATGATTTTTATGAATCATGTTTCTTTTATATGAGTTAGGTTATGTTAAAAATTTTATGAAACTCATTTCTTTACATGGGTTCTGATGGGATGGATGATTAATGTTCCTATAAAACACATATGTATTTTTTACATTGTGTCATGAGTTGGACCAATATCTCCCCCCAATACATTAGGTGACTAAGGATATATTATTATTAAAAATGTTTTATTTGAACCTGATTACATTCTCATAATGTTATGTGTGAACGAGATTACTTGTTTACAAGGTTATGTGTGAACCTGATTACATGTTCAAAATGATATTCACAAACCAAATTAGTTTTTCAAAAAAATTAGGCATAAACCTGATTACATTTTTATAATATTATTCATGTAATTTTCTTTCATGTCCATAGGTTTATTCATGGACCTAGTTTCATATCAATGAGTTTGTGAAAGGGATTGATTTCAAGTCCAAAACATAACAAGTGAGACTGTTTTGAATTATACATGTTATCAATGATTTAGGTTTATTTATATAAAATAATCACTGCATTATTCCATTTTTACACTCTCATGGATCTTTTTCTTTTATTATGTTATGATTAATGTCTTTCAAACTACCAATATTTATTCCATGACTCTTTTATAAGATATTTTACTAGTTGGTTGTGATCTTAAATTTTCTTATATTCTCAAACCCTTATGTTCATGTTATGTTTACATATCTCCTCTGTTAACGCTTACTAAACATCTTATCTCATACATTCTAATGTTTCATTTACCTAGGATATGAATAAATGTAGTTTGTATGATATTTAAAAATAGGTTCTAGTAATGATAAAATAAACAAGATATAAGGTAGATCTATTATGAACTAGTTGTCTCGGTTTTGATGTTATCAAAGGTTTTAAAGTAATATTATATTAGTGAATTTTTTTGTGTAATGTATATTCTTAAAAAATTATTTAATGCCTATGCATTTTAGTCTAGGTTCGTTTTATTTGGTATAAAAGAAAATTTGTATTTAACCTTTGGAAACTATGATGAGATAACCTTTGTAAGAACAATAATGATATGTCTAGGTTACAATCCTAGAGTTTTTTTAATGATAATAAATATCTTAAGTTTAACCTATGTTGTTATAGTTTGAAAATTTATAAGAAATGTTTCGTCATTATGTGGTTTTGTGACTATAATTATTGTTTTTCACTCTGTCCCTTCTAGTTTATTTAGTGTATGTAACTAAATGGAACTATTTTAAAGAGAAATGGAATATAAAATGCAATGATGACACTCCTATGAAACTAAGTGTTATATAAGATATAAGAAAATACCACGTTGTTATCAATGAAACTTCCACCGTATTTCAGTGGAATTATTAATCCACATTTTTTGGAGAAATGGATCTATACCACTAAAAATATGTTTTTCATTATCTGTTGTTCAGAGTAAAAATTAAAGTTAATTTGGGGAGTAATCATTTGGAAGAAGAAGTTAATTATGTGTATAACATTATCAAGGATATAAGGCAATACAATAAAATTGACTCTGTGTATTTGGAAGAGTTAAATAACTTATTTTTTAGTAAGTACCTTCCTCATGTAATTTTATAAAAATGTAGAAAATATTTTCTCATAAATTTCACGGTTATGATAATAAATGAATGACAGAATTGAATGTAAACTCTAAAAACTATGTAGATAAGAATATTAGATTTACATAAATCTCAATGTGTGGAGGGACTATGGAGGGAATTTTCTTAAGGGTAATATTAAATGATTTAAGTGTAGTAATGAAGGTCATATTGGATTTGACTACTAATATAATGGGAATAAAGAGAAATATCTAAAGGGTGAACCTCCTACAATTCAGTGTTTCAATTATAATGAGTTTCTTAAATATTCTAACAAGTTTTGTAATCTATGGACTAATGTGGATGGTAATCCACAAAAAACCATTGAGAAAAAAGTACAAAAGATGAAAAATATACTATAATTGATTAATTGAACCATGATAATTATGGAATACCTTTCATCCTATAATTTTTGGAAATTTCATGATTTATTTCAATTAATAAGACCAATGAAAATCTTATTGATCGTCCATTAGTGAAATTTCATGTGACTATATACTTGTATTCTGGAATCATTAAATCACATATTTTATCAGTATAAGGATAAACCCAATATTCCAATGAAAATGTTTTTAAATAATAAAAGTTATTATATAATTAATGAAAAATAATGTGTGAATTCAACATGGTTTCAAGTTTATTATTTTGTATCAATAGAATTCATGATGATGGTCTTCATGTGTTTGGTATGTGAAATTTAATAGCTAAATCATGTTGTTTAGAGGATTAATGATAAATTTATTGTGAAAATTTTGTAAAATTCTATAAAAAATAATTTCTTTTAGTATTTTTTTGGTTCGTAAGGGTAATAATTTATGAATTTTTTTATATTTTAATTTGGATGAGGTTTTAGATATTATTGTATTACATAACCATATGAACATTTATGCATATTAAATATCCTACGCCAACCGTTTTTGTTATGATGCTAACTAGAGATAGAATGAACAACTTTTCATACAATTACGGATCTTATAACCTACTAGTTTTATATAAATTAAAATTTTAACTTCATTTCCTTGAGTATGAGATGAAGCTTTATCAAAAGAGTGATACAATACTAATGATAAGAAATCATGTTAGTGTATATTCTCTAATGATTTTGAATCAAATTAGTATCCTATCACCATCATTTTTTATGATATTAATGACCTTTTAAGAACTATTTAATCTATTTTTTTTGTTTTCATTAACATTAAAATTACCATTTTCGATATAATTTGATAGTTTAAATTATATTTTATGCCCATTTTTTCACTTTCCTCTAATTATAACATAAATGATATCTTTGATAAGTGGTGATATTCCCCTTTTAAATTACCTCTTTTTATGAAGAAGTTTAATTGACCCCTTTTCGGATGTGGGTTTCCCAAAAAGTAGGTTTTGATTCACAAATCATTGATTTTCAAGTGAAATTTCAAATTTTCAGGGATGCAATATTTTTTGAAATTCTTGATTGTATCAAGATGGTAGCTTATTTATTGGCTTTTCTATTAAATCTCCCTCAATTTCATGATGTGTAACATGAAGGTATCTAGATGAAGTTCATACCTAATCCATCACATGTCCTAAACATAGAGGGAATACCGATGGAAAAATGTATTTCTTATAAGGAACAACCAGTATAGATTCTAAATTATAAAGATAATTTTCTATGAAATAATATCACTCTCTCTGTTAATGTTTTCTACCAAAATAACTGATTTGATGATGATGTGTAGGAACCGAAGGACATGATGAGGAAGAGTTATCATCATATATTTATATCTGAGTAATGGATTTAAAGAGGGAAATTTATTTTATGGTAGTTATAATGTAACGCACCAAGATTTTATGCTACTTCCTTTAAAAATACTATCTTTTATATCTTTTCACAAATCCATAAGCATAAACGAATCAATAAACATTATTATTTAATTATAACCAATATATTGGAATGAAGGGAATGAATGAGATTAGCTAATTTATAAAAATATAGTTTATGCATGTTTAAAAAATGAATTCATTTCTGACAAATTAATTATAAATAAAAAACAGTTGAACATAAAGGAGGGTTTTTTCTAATTTTTTTTCTCATATAAGATTAAAAAAATAATATATTAAATTATTCACTATTAGTGACATATATTATTGAAATTTAAATTTTTTATATTCAATAAAATATTATAAAATCCTCCAATTTTTTTAGGCTCAAGTTAAAAAAATGCAATATTAAGAAAAAAATTCTATATTATTCTAAAACGTAATTTTGTCGCCTTCTAATGAAATGTGTGTTTTAAAAATAATTTTTGAGAATTGTATAAATTTTATATGAAAAATAATCTTCTTTTTTAAAATATAAATATGAAAATAATCTTGGGGAAAATTTTGGTATTTTTTGGAGAAGTTTCATTTTTTATGAATAGTGAAAAATAGTGAATTTTAATTGAAAACTGTATTTTCCATTAATTTGATTATATAGTTAAATTAAATTAAAATTTATATTTTTAATTATAATTAGTTAAATTATACATTAATAAAACTAATTTATTTCATTTTAATCATTCTCACATTTAATTGGGATTTAAAAACATTTCAAACTTTTGAACTTTTCACTTTAAAACCTTGATTTTTCAAAATGTATGTGGGATTAATTTTAAATATAATTTTTACAATTTTTTATATTTAATTAGGTAAAATGTATTTTATATTTTTAATCCTAATTTCTGAATTTTTTTAGGATTTTTTTTACATATAGAATTTAATCATGATACAAAAAAAATTTATCGTCGTATATATAATATAAGAAAAAGTGTTAAAGTTAAAAGATAAGGGATTAAAAACCTAAAAGATAAAATATTTAACTAGATATTGTGTTATTTGATATCTATAAATAGAAATTAAAACATTAATTATCATCCATATTCTTTTCAATTAATTCCACATCAATGTGGTAGTCTTTAAACATAAAAATTCATTCTTTAATCGCATAAACCCACCTCTCCTCATGTATAAATACTACCCCATTTCAACTCAATAGAATAGATGATCCTAAAATATTTTTCAGACCCTTTTCTAATCACTATACCTACATCCAATTTATGCTATTCTCAAAAAAAATTATTGATAAATCCTTTAATAAAAGATCTAAAGGAAGCTCATCGATGAAGCTGTTACATTATTCAATGAGAAATTTCATCGGATCTAAATTCTAATTTATCTTATTTGGGGTTTCTTCATGAATTTTATGATTTTTTTTTGTTTTACATTGAAAATTGTAAAAGATATTTTTTTTATATTTATGAAAAAAATCATGAGATATGTCCAAAATCTATAAATTTTTTTCAAGGTGTTTAAGATAATGGAGACGCATTTTTCTTATCTCACAGGTTACCAGATTCTAACGGTACATTAGCAAAAAAAATAGTACTAAGTTTTTTTTTCAAAAGATACGATGATCTAAGTAATTTAACTCATTTAATCTTATATCATAGAGTGTTCAACACTTAGATGAAAGGATTTTTCATTTCGAGAAGAGGAGATAGAAATATATTCAAAGTATCTGATGTTTTCATTTCAGAATACCATGTCTAAATATGTAAGATCAAACATGCTGGATTTATTCATTTTACTGTTAAAAATATCAAGTGAAATTTAATCATGTCTCGAATTAGTATGTATATCAGATTTATTAGTAATATTATTGGAAAGAGACTCATAGATATCAATTTTGAAATCAATTATAAATCATTTAGGTAAAATAAAATTTTTCTTCAATGATAATATGATCATAAGGATTAACTATTTTTTTAATCAAAGTCAAATATATTTGTGAACAATACTCAAGTGTCAGAATTATAGTTAAAACCTTCTTCAACATATAATTTTGAGAAATATGAGAAAAAAACAACATATCATTCTCTTCCCATAAAAAAAGATAAAAAATAAATACTCAAGTGAATTTTCGATGAATGGAGAAAGAGAAAGACTCAAAGAAAACAAGGAGATCTTAAATGTGGTATTGACTTAGAAAAATCTCATTCTTTTAAATATCACTGTGAATTATAATTAGTTAAATGGAAAAAATAAAATAAATTATGAAGAAATATTAATATGAAAATATAGTTTCAAATTTGATGAATGGTATTTAGAATGATTTTAAAAAATTTTGTTTACGAATTCCAAATGTCAGCATAGTTTTAAAAGAAACATCTATAGTTCTTATCGATGCCCCCTCTGTCAAAAAAAATGGAAAAGAAATTATTGTTTTTCAAGAATAAATTCCATTTGGAAAGGTTTATTTGAGATAATATCCTCAAATCTAAGAATAGTTTCTTAAAGATGTATAGAAATGTGTAGAAGGTGTTGAAGAAGAATTTATCTTCAACAAAAATGAATAATATGAAGTACAATAAGGAGAAGAAGGATAATGAAGATAAATTGGTGAGGGAGAGGAAGAAGATGATGATGATTAATAATAGGGTTATGAAAGTCAAGATAAATCAAAATCCAAATAGAAGGAAGAGGAAAATAATTCTTATAATCTTTCCTTAAAGACTTATCCAAAATCATCAAAATAGTTATCTTATTTCAGAAATCAAAAATATAATTTTGTCAGTAAAGAAAATATAGAACTTCATTGATTCGTGAAGATGAATCATCTATAAATGATTATGGTTAAAATAAAAATAATATGGTTGAAGGAAGTATGCTGGTTATTGTAGATGCAATTTAAATCTCTAATTAATATTTTGGTGAGAGAAGAGTTGAAAATATTAATTCGAATAAAGAGAAAATAAATTAAGTAAATGAATAGATCGAAACTAGTAAAATAATCAATCATTCATAATAATAATCCCTTAATATGATTACTTCCCAAGGTATTGTTTTCATTTATTATAATTTAAGAAAACTGGAGAAGACTATTACATACTTTCCACATTTGGAAACATAAGTTTAATAGATTATGTAAAACCATTACAATGATTTGGGTTTAGTGAAAGAGTTGATAGATAGGTTAATATGATTGGAGGAAGATTTTAATGTTCTTAAATAAAATTTTTAATCTCTTAGAAATAGTTGCAATATGGTTGTAAAATAGTCTCATGGAATTTATGAAGACATCATGATTCAATAAGAAAATTTTCAAAAATTCAAGAAGTCTCTAGATGAAACTGATATTTTCTAAATGGTCATATAAGGGATATAGAAAATAGGGTAATGTATCTTAAAATGTTCATAACTGATTTAATGAAACAAACTAATGACACCTCATACATACAATAAATCATAAAGTTCTAGATCAAATGTATTTCTAGATTCAATGTTGATATAGGTTACATTATTATTTTAAAAAATAATAGTGATAATTTATATAAGAAGATCAAAGTAAAAGAATATCAGAAAAAACTTTTATAGGAACTATTTCCAGCCCAAGAAGAAATAAGGGAATAACATAACAAACTAATTAAGATCCAAGAGGGAATGATTCATGAGCTCGAAAAAAACAAGTCTTAGGATAAGCTCAAAGAAAATGTTGAAGAAGATATAAAGGAATTCAAAAGGCTTACAAAATATTTCATATCCTTGACTCCTCCAAAGAAAGATAGAATTTCTTAAAAACACTGGTTGTATTGTTATTATTTTTGAAATTTCAATGAAATAATTCTTCATTTATATTCAATTTGATTGAATATCTTCAAATCCATATTTATTTGAATGTTCGTTTATTTGTTTTTCGATGATTAGTTTCTTTATTATTATTATTTCATGTCGATTGTTTTATAAAAATTTCCAGGTATTATAATGTCTTTTTTATATACCTTTTTGAAAATACCAAAGGGGGATAAATTTAAAAAAAGAAGGATAATTTCATAATAAGAGGGAGATAAATTAATAAATGTGGATAATTATTTATTAAATAATATAATATAATCCTTATGGGGATTCTTATCCTAAATGCGACTTAGCCATATTTACTGTCATATTCAAAAGAGTTTATGAACTCTTGGGGAGATAAGTATTAATATTTATTTTTGAATATGAATGTTCTTAAAAATAATTTTACACTTTTTTTCTATTTTAGCATTATTGTTGGTATTCTCTAAGAAGGGGGATATTGTAGAGTCGAATGTTATTTTTGATATTTCCATTCCTTTTGTTTTGGAAATCATAGGCTCATTCTTAAATACAAAATATCAAATACTTTTCTGCATAAATTATTTTTTCTATATTTTTATAGAAAACATATAAATTTTCCATAATATGAAACAGTTTTAATGTATTCATGAAAAAAATAACATTGTCGATTGAGATTATCATAATCTGTATAGAATTGAGAATAATCAGATTGACTGAAACTAATAACCTGTAGATTCATATCCAGAGTGTTCATCATATTGACATGTATAAGAAAATCCATCAGGTTCACTTTGGTTTTAATTCTGAATATGAAAAACTATTTTATCATAATGGAACATTTTTCTCTTAACACTGCAATGTTATGTTGTTGAAAATACAATAGGTATTCTTTTTTTTATGATTTTTTTGGATATATTTATCAAATTCATTATAAAAAGTTCAATAGTTGGATGTCAATATGATCAATTAGAGGTACACCCATAAATAACCGGTCCGTTGAAATGTTTAAAATTGGTTGAAATAATTTTTCATGTGCGTGTGTGCTCTGATGTTTCTCTTATTTTTCTCAATTGTAAAGTCAAAAAAACATTTTCCTTGTATTTAATATTGTCTTAGACTGAGTTCATTTCATTTGAAAACCTTGTAAGGTAGTCTAATTAAGAATATATTATATTTTTTCATGTGATTCCTATTGTTATGATTATGATCAATGAATTACAAGGATATGAAGATAGAGTTAAAGATCTCCATATCAAATGAGCACTTATTGGGATATCAAGAATGATTTTTATCATAATATCAAGGGATGTTTATGATATGTAGATATAAAATCTGATTAACATGTCATTTGTTGTTGGGGATAGGAAGAGAGAATCCAATTATATTATTGAGGGATTTCTCTAGTAAGATTAAGACAGACTTTCTTGTATGTATAAAATAATGTTCCTTTGTTAGTGGTCACTGGATACCCTTCTCTTTGGGTTTAAATAATTATATTCAATTATATTTACTTTGTTTATTACAAGTATATTATTTCTACTGCAACTTTAATAGACAATAAATTCTTTTTATAACCACCATTCTATTTATCTTTTTATTATCGTAAGAGAATTAATTATGATACAATAATTTCTCACTGTATTATTTACTGAATACATTGTACCTATGAATAAGATTCTATTCAATTTATTATATAATCATTCTTTTGAATTACGCTGATTTATCATAAGTATAGTGATTATGAGTCTTGTTATGATTAATTTTATTAAAACATTTCTGTTGTAAAAATGATTAAATTCGAATTACAAATTATGGAATACATATTGGAATCTACATGATTATGATACATTGTTCATCATACCTAATGGCCCAATACAATCACTATTTAAATACATAAGAATTATTGTAAATAAAATTTGTTTAATATTGGAAAAAAATAAGTTTCTTTTTAGGTTAAAATTTTCTTTTTAAAAAATTATAATTCACTCCTCGTCTTTTGTTTAGAAATATAAATATAATTTTTTTTCCAAAATTATGATCCTAGTATGTCTAGGAGGAAAAAGGGGTAAAAATTATATTTAATGAAAATAGTTCCCAACCCCAATTCACCCTCCCCCCCCCCCACATCTCAGTATTGAGTATATTCTAAATTATTCCTCTCAATTATTATTAGAGCCATTGATTTCCTCTATTGTATTCTATACATTTTAGTTATTCTACTTTCATAATTTTAGATTCTTTTATGTTATTAACAAAAAAGTGTAGTTTTGGTGAATATTTAGTTATCTATTAGAATAATTATATTTCTATGAAGACCATGTTAAATAAGAAAATAAATAGAAAAGGAAGAAAAATAATAAATCCCTCTTCTATAAATAATATGAAGTATATTTTTCTCTATAACTTTCCAACAATGAGGAAATGTCAGAAATTTAATGTAAAGATCAGGTTGATTAAGTTTCTACCAAGTTTAATGAAAACATTTCTACCTAAGTGAATCATGAATGGTATGTCATCATGATGTGTGTGAAAATTATTGTAAAAACTTTCATAAAGATGATGATTCTAGAATAAGTGGTGATGATGATTAATATAAAACATTTCATGAGATATAAATTGATCTAAATAGATATATTCTACATTATTTCCCAATAAAAATTGTCTCTCTTGTTTTTAGAGTCATTCAATGCATGCAAGAATCACCCCGCTAGAAAAAGAAGTATATTGTATAGATAAAGCATTACATTAAAATAATTAAAAATGTATAAAGTTATCTATAGAGGTTAGAAAATTTGATGTAATAATGTGGGATATCAAAAAGAGTTCCTCCCAAGGGATCAAATAATTTGACCGGAAAAATGGATTCAAGAAGACTCTAGAATAAAATATATGTGCACTTTAAGAACAATTTACCAACATCATTAAGGTCAAGATTTTACAAGTGGAAAAAAATTAATAAGGTAAAGGAACATTGCTATGTGTTATAAAACCAATTTAAGACACATGAAGAGGAAATTGAAATAATGATGAAGTCTTGTGAAGAAAATATGTTTATGATTGAAGATCATAAAATCAGGCCCAATATTAAATTTCTAAAATTTTAAGATAAGTTATCCAATGTTGAGGAGGCACATATTGAGTCTTCGTAATAAATGAGACATTTATTGTTGCTATTTAATTTTCACTAGTGTATTATAATTTTTAAATACATCAAACATTTTATAAGATGATCATGAATTTATTTTATGATCTATCTCAAGAAGCTGAATATAAAATTTTATTATCCATACCATTTTGTAATATAGTTTCTAAATCTACTTCCAAAAATAGTATATGTTGGAAAGAAAAACCTCAAAAGTTATAGATGAAGAAATAAGAGAAGAAGTAAACCACTATAAATATGGTGGATTGGAATGAGAGTGTGGAAGTTTTTTCCCCATGAAAATCTCAAAAATCTGTGAAGAAACCCAAAACAATCATACAAAATAAAATAAAACAATCTGGTTTTATGGGTCATTGTTGGTTTTGTAAAAAAAATTCCACTGTACAACAGACTATTGGTAAAATCTGTTAAATTCAAAAGAACAATAAAGTACTATGTATAAGGGTATAATGATATTTAAAAATAATCATCATCTATAGGATAAGTAAAATATATACAAAAAAATCAACTTGAAAATATTAGTGATGCATGCAATGGGAGACGTATAGGAATGGTCATTCTCATCTCGAGATGTATTCAAATATGATGAGAAATAAAGACCACAGAATTAGGATAATATAGAATAACCAAATAAGGAAAAAACTAATAAAATTTTATAAATAAAAAATATCCCAATAAAGTATCTAAAAATAATAGTTAGAAGGCATCAGATTCTAAATATAGGAATTTAAATAAAGGTATATCATCCAAAAGAACTACTGATATGGAAAGAACTCAGATTAATACATGTGATAGATCCAAACATACTTCTAATGTTCCTAATGACATGTTAGTTATACAAATATATATTTGTAAAGAATTAGTAAAATAGATGAAGTGAAAGAAAAGTATAGCTTAGAAGGAAAATAATACATTACACATGAGGAAGACAAAGTACAAGAGGGTATATTAACAAAATAAAACTCTTATGTTAAAGAAGTTATGTGTGAAAGATATAAAAAAGTTGACATTGTGAAAAAATTTATTAACAGTTCATACATACCAAGAAACAATCCATAAGATGAGTAATAATGAATAATACACGAAGATTATTAATAATAAAACATCTCCACAATATTTAAAACTGAATGTAATGAGATACACACATCATCAATTATAATTGAATATTATATGTTAATGTGTGAAAATTTAAGGAAACAGATAAACATGGCTGTGAAGGCCCTCACAACTTTGTTTTTTAGGTTGATTTTTTAAGGAATATCCACTAATTATATTAATTGTTTTTCATTTTATATGTACCAATAATGTAGGTAATTTAAGGTGAATCAATTTATCAATGGGATAACATGATACATAGTTAGTTCTAACAATTATTTGGAGAACATATTAAGAATTATTCATCATTGAATGACTCCTAAATTTATTTTTAAATAAAAATATGATAGAGGATCATTTTTTATGATGTTAAATCTTGTGATATCTTATCCTAGATAAGAAATATAAAGATGATACCATCCTGGTTTGATGTTATTTTTGGTATTATGAAGAACAAGTATTATTTAATATCATAATTGGGGATGTTTTTAATGTTTTAAAATACAGGAAGTCAAAAGTTGAATGATCCATATTTGTAACACCCCATGATTTTACACTGTGTATTTAAAAATTAATAATTTAATATCTTTAATATCTTACTTTTCAAAAATCACTGAGCTTAATCAAAGGACTAAATATTAATATTTAATTAATAAATATCCCTTGGGATGGAGGGAATATATGGGATTCCCTAAATTATAAAAATAAAATTCACAAAAGTTTATAAAATGAATTCATTGGTTACCAATTAATTAGAAATTAAAATAAAAATCAATTGAATATAAAGAGTATTTTTTATAAAAAAACAATTTTTATGCTCACAAAATAAAATTAATAATAAAAAATGAAATAAATCACTATTAGTGAAATAATTTAAATAAATTTATATTTTATATATTCAATAAAATGTTTTTAAATTCATTCAATTTGTTTTATTGGCTCAAAATAACAATAAATCTAATTTTATACATTAAAAAGAATTACTTTTCTTAATGGTATTTTTTCCACCTTTTAATGGCACACCTATTTTTATAATAAATTTTGACAATTTAAAAAAAAATTGATTAAATAAAATCCATTTTTGTAATAGGGGTATAAAATTTATCAAAATGTAAAATTTTTGTATTTTCCTAAAAGGTTTCATTGTTTTATGAATAATAAAAATAATAAATATTAATTTAAAATTGTATATTCATCTAATTTGTTTATATAGATAAATTATCTTTTAAATTTGTTTTAAAGTATAATTAGTTCAAATATAAATTCATAAATCTAATTTAGGTCATTGGAATCATTTTCAAATTGAAATTAGATATATAAACATTTAAATCTTTTGAAATTTTCAATTTAAAAACCCACTTTTTCATTTTGTCTGTAGGATTAATTTTAAATATAACTTATGCAATTTTCCGAATTGAATTAGGTAAAATGGATTACATAATTGGATATTAATGTAAAAAAAATTAGAAGGTTCATTTTCATTTCTATTCATAAAAAAAATATCTACGGTAAAAAAACATTATTTACCACAGTATAGGTAAAATAATAAAAAGGGGTAAAGTTAAAAGTTAAAGGCTTAAAATACCTTTAAAATGCACAATTTATTGGGTTTTTTAGGTATTTATCAACTGTAAACAGAATTTAAAACCTTAATTATCTTCAAAATTAATGGTAATTAGTTCCACCTCATGTGGTTGTCTTTCAACATTAAATTGTCATTATTTAATTACTTAAACCCACCTCTCTTGAAGTATAAACATCACAATACACCACCCTATTTCAGATCAAATGCATGGAATCCCCTTAGATATGTTATAAAAACTATCCTAATCACTATACCCATGTACAACTCTTAATTATCTCATCAAGAGTCTAATCCTATATCCTTTAAGAAAAGATCTATAGGAAATCCGTCGAAGAAGAAGTAAAACTCTTCGATGAGCAGTTTTGTTTTATTTCTTTTTCCAAGAAAAAAACTATTATTATATCATTATAATATAATAACCAAAAAATATTCTATATATTGCGTTTTTTTTTTCAAGGGTACTACCTTTAACATCGTGCACTTCTATGAAATGAGATACCCAATCATCATTCATGGGTACGACACACTAACGCCTCTAGAACTGATGAATTTAATTCTTACATTACCATATTTATAGGTTAGTAATAATGTGGGATTTATAGTTTATATAATTTATATATCTTATTTATAATTTATTTATGATTCTTTAAATATATAAACCACATACATTCATCCTTTTCATTTTGTGGTAATGGCATAACATCTTTATGGACATCCACATTCTCAAAGCGATGTCATTCATTCATGATTGACATGGAAGGTATTCAATTGGGGTTTAATAGAAATATGTTTAATATATGATATAAAAATTATACTATAATATAATAAACTTATATATCATTTACATTTCTTTCTTTCAATACGAAACTAAAATGGAAAGAACGGTCATGCGTACATAGGGAATACCCTCTCCATGAATGGTGCATTCCATTTCTTATGACTAAATATTATGGATTAATATAAATACATATATAGTGAATATATATTATATTTATTTCATTTTTTAAACTCATATCATTATTGAATAATGATCTAAATATGAGGAACAATAAATAACACATCAAAACATACAAAAAAATATTTATTACCCGAACAATGAAAGTATTGAAATATTATTAACAAATTAATAGTTAATAATATGTTATAAAAGGATCATATATGAAATAATTAATATTAATATGGGTTTTTAATAAGTTAATAACATTATTAAAACAGTTATAAATGAGTTTAATGAACATTCTACCAAAAGGAAATGTAAGGTAAGGATTTCTCATCTCGTTGTTTTCTTCTATGAGATATATGCCTTCATCACCACTTATACTGTATATGTGTTATATATACTTTAATGTGATATATAAGATAAAGAATATAATTATATTAATGTTATTAAATGTTTCATATAATATTTACTACTTTTACGGGTCATTCGATTCAACTGATTATAATGTGGTAAAGTAATTCTTTATCAAATTTTCATTCTTTGGGTTACCCTTCTAATTAATTAATTACATCATGATATGTTTATGTGTGTGGAGAATTTTGATTATATTATGTTTCATTTTCACCTTTTTTATGTGTATTTAAATCAAATGCACATAATAAATTAATTTTATAAATTTTCACATCAATAGTGTGATTTTTTTAAGGGACTTTTTTTAAACAAATTATTTTTTAAAGGTTCCCCTACAAATCTATTTTTACTCCTTGATGATTTTTTTTATAATTGTTCCAAAAATGTTTATACTATTATATTATTTTTTTAAAAATTCATTTTACTCATGTTTTAATTTTTAATAAATGGGTTTTAAAGGTTTGTTTTTTCATTTTATTAGTAGGTTCTTTATAACATTTTCAACAAAAATACTAAAGGAATGTTTTTTAACATATACAGAAAGAGTATACTTTCCCATCATCATGATACCATAATTAATTTAATATCACTTTATAATATTAAAATATTATTTAAAAAAATGTTTTATTTTATAATTTTTTGGCATTTTGAGTAAAATGTTTCTAAGAAAGAAATGATATTTTCCTTAAGAATTATTTCAAGTGATCTTTAAAAATTACTTTCTATAACATTATTTGATGATACATATGATTTAATTCATATATTATTTGAGTATAATATCCTTTTTATTTTTTTGGTTGGTTTTTGTATGTTATTTAATGATGTTTATGAAACATGTTTCTTTTCTATGAGTAAGGTTATGATAAAATTTTTATGGAACTTATTTCTTTACCTAGGTTCTGGTGTGATGAATGATTAATGTTATTATGGAACACATATGTATTTTTTACATTATGTCATGAGTAGGACCAATATCCCCCACCAATAAATTAGGTGACTACGGATATCTTATGATTAAAAATCTTTTATGTAAACCTGATTAAATCCTCATAGTGTTATGTGTCAACCGGAGTACATGTTTACAATTTTTTGTGAACCTGATTACATGTTCACAATGATATTCACAAACCTGATTAGTTGTTCACAAATTTTAGGCATGAACCTGATTACATGTTTATAATATTATTCATAGTCATTTCCTTCAGGTCCATAAGTTTATGCATGGACTTGTTTAATATGTATTAGATTGTGAGAGGGATTGGTTTCAAGTCCAAAACATAACAAGTGAGACTATTTTAAATTATACATGTTAACAATGATTTAGGTTTATGTATATAAAATAATCACTCTATTATTAAATTTTTACACTCTCATGGATCTTTTTCTTTTATTATTTTATAATTAATGTCTTTTAAACTACCAATATTTATTCCATGACTCTTGTATAAGATATTTGACTAGTAGGCTATGATCATAAATTTTCTTATATTCTCAAACCCTTATTTTCATGTTATGTTTACATATCTCCTCTATTAACCCTTTCTAAACATCTTATCTCATCCTTTGATATGTTTCTTTTTCCTAGGACATAAATAAATTTTGTATGTATGATATTTAAAAATGGGTTATTGTTATAAAGAAACAGGAAAGATATAATGTAGATCAATTATAAACCAGTTGATTCTATTTTTATGTTATCAGAGGTGCTAAACTAATATTATATTTGAGAATTTTTTGTGTAATTTATATTCTTAAAAATGATGTAATGCCTATGTGTTTTAATCATGGGTCATTTTATTTTATATTAGAGAAAATCTATATTTAACCTTTAGAAAATAAGATGAGAAAACCTTTGTAAAAACAGTAAGGATGTGTTTAGGTTACTATCCTAGAGTTTTTTTAATATTCATAAATATCTTAAATTAAACATATGTTGTTATAGATTAAAATTTTTTAAGAAATTTTCCGTCATTATGTAGATTTATGACTATAATTGGTTTCTTTCACTCTCTCCCTTCTAGTTTTATTAGTGGATTTAACTCAATGGAACTGTTATCAAGAGAAATGCAATAGAAAATTCAATGATGACACTCCTATGAAACAAGGTGTTATATAAGATGTAATAAAATACCTCGTTGTTATAACCACACATCCTTCTCAATCTATGAATCATTTTGGGATTCCTTATAATCAAAGGTGGGAACAAAATTTTCATGAATCCATATTAATGAAACATCCACCATATTTCAGTGGAATTATTAATCCACATGTTGTTTGGAAATGGATATGTACCACTAAAAAGATGTTTTTCATTATCCATTGTTCAGAGTAAAAAATTTAATTTAATTTGGGGACTAATAATTTGGAAGGGGAAGTGAATCAGGGGTAGAAAATTATCAAGGAAATAAGGTAATACGATAATGTTGACTCTATGTATTTGGAAGAGTTCAATAACATATTTTATAGTAAGTACCTTCCTCGTGTTCTTCTTATAAAAAGAGAGTTAAAATTTTCTCATAAATTTCATGGTTTTGATAATAAATTAATGACATAATTAAATAAAAACTATAAAATCTATGGAAAAATAATATTATATTTACTTAAATGTAAATGTGTGGAAGGGAGCATGGAGTAAAGTTTCTTAAGGGGATATTAAATGATTTATGTGTGGGTATGAAGGTCATGTTGGATTTGACTACTGATGTAATGAGAATAAGTATAAATATCCAAAGAGTGAACCTCCCACAATTCAGTGTTTCTATTATAATGAGTTTTAAATTATTCTATCAATTTCTCTAATGCATGGACTAATGTGGATGGTAATACACAAAAAACCTTTGAGTAAAAAGGAAAAAAGAAAAAATTATTCTACTATAATGGATGAATTTAACCATGATAATTATGGAATACTTTTCCTCCACTCATTTTTTAGAAGTTTCATGATTTATTTAAATGAATAAGTCTGATTCAAATATTATTGTTCCTCTATTATTGAAATTTCATGTGAATGTCTTCTTGGATTTTGGAATAATTATATCGCATATTCTATCAGTATAAGGATAAACCCAATATTCCAATGGAAATGTTTTTATATAATAAAAGTTCTTATATAAATAATCAATAAGCATGTGTGAATTAAATATGGTTTTATGTTTATTAGTGTGTTTCAAAAGAATTCATTATGATGGTATTAATGTGTTTAGCATGTGAAATTTAAGAGCTACATCATGTGGTTTGGGGGATTAATGATAAATTTATTTTGAAATTTTTTTAAAATTCTATAAAAAAATATAGTATTTTAATATTTTTTATGGTTCATAAGGGTAAAAATTTATTAATTGTTTTATATTGAAATTTGGATGTGGTTTTAGATATTATTGTATTACATAACCATATGAGAATTTATGCATATCGAATATCCTATGCAAACCATTTTTTTTATGATGATAACTAGATATAGAATAAACAACTTTTCAAACATTTATAGATCTTATAACCCACTAGTTTTGTAGACATTACAATTTTAACATCATTCCCTAGAGTAAGAAATGAAGCTTTAACAAAAAATTGAGACCATACTAATGTTAAGAAATCATGTTAGTATATCTTCTCAAAGGATTTTGAAAAAAAATTGTTATCCTATTAACATCATTTATGTTGATATCAATGACCTTTTAAGACCTATTTAATCTATGGTTATATTTTCATTAACCTTAAAATTGCCATTTTCTCTTTAATTTGATAGTTTTAATTATATTTTATGCCCTTGTTTTCACTTTCCACTAATTATATCCTTAATGGTATCTTAGATAAGTGGTGATATTCACCATTTAAATTACCGCTTTTTAAGAAGAAGTTTAATTGACCCCTTTTTAGATGTGGGTTTCCCACAAAATAAATTTTGAATAATAAATCGTTGATTTTCAAGTGAAATTTCAAATTTTCTACAATGCAATACTTTTTTTAATTTTGTATCGTATTGAGATAGTAGCTTATTTATTGGATTTTCCATTATATCTCTTTCAATTTCATGATGGGTAACACGAATGTCTCCAGAAGAAGTACATACCAAATCTATCACATGTCCTAAACATAGTGGGAATGCTTATGAAAAAATTTATTTCTTATAAGGAACAACCAGTATAGATTCGAAATTATATATATAAATTTCTATGAAATAAGATCACTCTCCTGGTTAATGTTTTCTAGAAAAATCACTAATTTGATAAGGATGTGTGGGAACCTAATGATATGATAAGAGTTATCATCATATATTTATATCTTCGTAATGTATTTCAAGAGGGAAATTTATTTTATGGTATTTAGAATGTAACACACCAAGGTTTTATGCTATTTCCTTTAGAAATATTCTCTTTGATAGCTTTTCACAAATCAATATGCATAAACGAATGATTAAATATTATTATTTAATTATAACCAATATATTGGAATAAAGGGAATGAATGAGATTATCTAATTTATAAAAACATAGTTTATGCATGTTTAAAAAATGAATTCATTAGTAACCAATTAATTATAAATTAAAATCAATTGAACATAAAGGAGGGGCTTTTCAAATAAAAATATTCTTCTCATATGAGATTTAAAACATAATAAATTAAATTATTCACTATAAGTGACAAATATTAATGAAATGGAATTTTATTTATTAAATAATATTTTTTAAAATCCTCTAATATTTTTTATACGCTCAAGATAAAAATAAATCCAATATTAAGTAAAAAATATATATTTTTATAAAAGGTAATTTGTCGCCTTTTAATGAAATGTGTGTTTTAAAAACAATTTTTGAGAATTTTATAAATTTTATATGAAAAAATAAATAACATTTCATAAATATAAATATAAAAATAATCCTGGGGTAATATATTGGTATTTTTTGGATAAGATTCATTTTTTATGAATAGTGAAAAATTGTGATTTTTAATTGAAAACTGTATTTTCATTTAATTTTATTATATAGTTAAATTAAAATGAAAATTATTTCTAAATTGTTATTAGTTAAATTATACATAAATAAAAGTTATTTAGGAAATTTTAATCATTTTCACATTTAATTGGGATATAAAAAAATTTCAATCTTTTGAACTTTTCACTTTAAAACCTCACTTTTTCATTATGTCTGTGGGATTAATTTTAAATATAATTTTTACAATTTTGTGAATTGAAATAGGTAAAATGTATTCTATGTTTTGATTTATAATTTCTTAATTATATATTAGGATTATATTATTTATTTTACATATAAAATATTATCGTGGTACAAAATATTATTTATCACGGCATGTGTAAAAAAAGAAAAATGGTTAAAGTGAGAAGGTAAGGGCTTAAAAACCTAAAAGATAAGTTATTTAACTAGATATAGTGGTATTTAATGGTAGTAAATAGACATTAAAATATTAATTATCATCCAAATTTTTTCAATTAATTCCACCTCAATGTGGTAGTCTTTAAAAATAAAAAATTATTATTCAATAACTTAAACCCACATCTCCTCATGTATAAATACCACCCCATTTCGACTCAATAGAATTGATGGTCCTAAAATAATTGTCAAAACCTCTTCTACTCCCTATACCAGCATCAAATTTATGCTATTCTCACAAGAACACCAATACTAAATCCTTTAATAAAAGATCTAATGAATGTTCATCAACGAAGATGTAACACTCTTCAACGAGCACTGTTTTTTGATTTCATTATCCAACACTTCAATTATTTTTACATATGTCTAATGTAATAACCGTATTTTATTAGAAAAACATAGATGTTTTTATTTCAAGGGTACTACCTATGATATCACACACTTCCATCAAATGGGATAGGTAGTCACCGTTCATTTGTACGCCATGACTACCGCCTCACAAATCGATATCATTCATTATTCCATTACCACCATTCAAGGTTGGTGATAATGTTGTATTTATAGATTATATATGATATGTATATATGTGTGATATTTATAAATTGTTTATTATTATTTAATTATTTTGTAACACATAACTTCATGCTTTCCATTTTGTGGGAATGTGATGACATAGTTTGTGGACGTGCAAACTTCCACCTCATCAAAGCGATGTGATCCATTCACTATTTTAATGGAATTTATTAATGATGAATTTAATAAGAATGGGTTTCATATTTGTAATAAATATTATATTTTAATTATAATATACATATATAATATTTACTTTTATTCTTTCAGTATGAAAAAAATTGAAACAGTGTTCATCTGTACGTACATCCTTCCTTCTCCATGAATGGTATATTATATTTCCAATCTCAAAATATTATGGATTAATATAATTACATTTATAATGAATTTATATGATATTTATATCAATATTTACATATTGTAAATTATTAAATCATGATCTATATATGAGGAACAAAAAATAACACGTTAAAACATATTAAAAAACAATGGAGTTGCCACTCGGAACAATGAAAATATTGAGAGAATATTAAATAATGGGTAATAATATGTTATAAAATTATCATATATGATATAATAAATATTAATAAGGATTTGGAATAAGTTATTAATATTCTAAAAAAATTATATTTTATTTTAAATAATGTATAATAAAAATGAAGTGTAAGGAAAAGATTTATCATCCCACCTTTTTCTTTTGTGAGATATATGACTTATTCACAACTTCTTTATTATGTGTCGTTTATATAATTCCATTTGTTATATAATATCATTAAAATAATTATATTAATGATATGAAATGTTTCATTTTATATTTTCAACTTTTATGGGGCATATGATTCAACTAATTACAAAGTGGTAAGAGAATTCTTAACATAATTTCCATTCTTTGGGTAAACATTATTCTTCGTCAATTATGTCATCCTATAATTACATATGGGATGAATTTTTGTTACCTTATGTTTTATTTTATATTTTTCAACATGGATTTAATTTTAATAAAAAACATCATTTTTTTAATTATCACTTCAATGATATGATATTTATAAAGGATTTTATTTTTTTAAAATCATATTTTTGAAGTTTCCCTTAAAACTCCCTTTTTATACCATGGAGATATTTTACTAAAAATCGTCCATAAATCTTTTTAATATTATATTATTATTGTTTAAATTCATTTTTATTCATGTTTAATGTTCTAATAAATTGGTTTTAATGGATTGTTTTTTTTCTAAATGATGTTCTTTAGAACTTCTTAAGAAAAAAAATAATACTGGTGAAATTTTTTTAACTTATAGGAATGAGTGGAATTACCCACTATCATGGAGAATTAATTCATTGAATATTACATTAAAAACCTGAAATGTTATTTTTAAAATAAAATTTTTTCTTTTATAATTTATTATAATTTAAAAAAATGATTCTAAATAAGAAAATATATTTTCCTCAAGAATTATTTCATGCGATCTTTTAAAACTACTTTCCATAACATTATTTGATGTCAATTATGATTTATTGAGGATATTATTCAGTGAAACTGTCCAAATTATTGTTATGGTTGTTTTATGTTTATTATTTCATGATGTTTATGAATCTTATTTATTTTCCATGAGTTAGGTTATGATAAAAAATTAATGAAACTCATTTTGTAGCATCAGTTCTGATGTGATTAATGATTTATGTTTTTATAGAACCCGTATATATGATTTTTACTGTTTGATGGATTTAGACTATATCTCCCTCCAATTTATTTAGTAATGATGGATAAATCATGAGTAAATATTTTTTTCATGAACTTAATTACATGGTCACAATTTTATTTGTGAACATGATTACATGTTCATATTGTTATTCCTGAACCTAGTTACATTTCCCAAATGTTATGTGTGAACAAGATTACATGTTTTGAAATGTTATGCTTAACAATGGTTAAAAGTTCATAATTTTATGAATGAACCTAATTACATGTTCATAATATTATTCATGGTCCTATCTTTAGTGACTATAAGTTTATGTGTGGACCTAGTATCATGTCCATAAGTCTATACAAGGGCCTGATTTCATGTCCTTAACTTAACAAGTGAACTTGTTTCTATTTATATATTTTCATAAAGTTATCAGTTATTTTTTATGGAAAGAAATACATGTCTTAAGACATGTTTTCACACTTATAGAACATGTTCATTGATTGTCATATGATTCATAAATTATAAACTGCCAATCTTTTTTCCATTAAAATTTTATATGATATGTAACTTTCCAGGTATGATCTTAAAAAAATTATTATATTTTCATAGCCTTATGATCATGTTTTTCTTACACATCTCCCTTTTTAGCCTTATTGAGAATCTGATCTCATCCTTTTAATGTTTCTTTTCCCCATGATATGATGAATGGTATTAATTGTGATATGTCAAAAAGGGTTCTAGTTATAAAGAAATAGATGGTTGAATCTTTAGATGTCCATGTTACCAAAGAAACTAAACTAATACAGTCTTTGGGTGTTTGTTTGTGTAATGTATAAAATATTATACAAAAAATGATCTAATTCCTACCTATGTCAACATTGGTTTATTGTAATAGTGGTTTATCTTCCAAATTGAAACATATTAAAATCTATTATTGAAGATATTCACCAATATAAAGGTATAGAGGAGTGTTTCCTTTATGATGGAGATGAATAAATTTATATGAAGTTTCTTCTGGAATAATTATTTCAATTGGTATCAAATCTAATTATTATATAAATTTATTAAAGATCATGTAATTTTAAAAGGTATGATTTTTATAATATATCATCCATGGTTATCAAAAAAATAAACATCACACAATGGGGGTAATTGAATTATTCAATTACATATGAAAAATGGATGTATGGATGTACTCCAAGGCCACGTATCCTACTTATTGTGGGATCTGGTTATTAAAGTGAGTAAAATATTTTTAGGATGATCATTCTTATAAAAGATTAATATATCATTTCAGTATCATCATCCTATAATAAAAGTGAATAATCCATGATGAAAATTTTATGATCTATCATTTCATTAGATATTAAGATCATTTGGTAAATATTACCTTTGTTGTCTAAATAAAATCCTCTTGTTTTTTACACAGGTCGTGGATCACGTAGACCTAGAGTTAAATGATGGATGAAATATTGAATAAGTATGAAATGAAACCATTTTTCTATTAACATTGTATTTACCAAAAATAATGGGGAGATATATTTAAATGAATAATTGAAAAAAGTAAATGTGATATATTCACATATTTTTATAATCATTTGGAATGAAAATTGAAGGTATTGAAAACAGATGCAAAGGGTGATATTGAGGGACCCAATTTTTTTATGACTTTTATTTATTGGAAATGATTATTGTTTGATTTAAATAGTTTTCAATGAAATTAATTCATTTATATAGATATAAAAAATAATATATAAATAATGAATTTTAAAAAGTTTTTTCGATGTATTTTACGTATCCAAGATATCTGATAATAAATAAAAAATTGTATATTTTATAGAGAAATGGATGGAGATGAAAGTGATAAATTAATATTATCGTAGGAAAGTTATTATTGAAGGCATTTTACTTATAACTCTATTGATTATTGAACTAATATTCATGTCATGTATTTTATTCAATGGTTAAATATTGTTTATGACAATGAAGAGCTCTGTGTAATTGATATTCCAAAAGTAGAAGATGAGGAAATTAATAAATACATGAAAAACCTTGTTAGATGATGAGATTATTTTAAGTTCATGGAAATGTTAATTTTCATGAACATGAGTTTATTAATGAAGAAGTAAATGAAATATAAATATTATTTTCATGGGGGATATATGAATATAATTTTGTAACTTCATTTGGATTTTTATTATTGATATTTATATATATAAATATATGTAGTATTTTCCTAACCCATTTTATGGGAGTTAACTAAAAAATATGTCCAACCTTATAAAAACTAGGGAATAACTCAACTAAACATGTGGGCCCCTAGGTTAAAAAACATGGAATGAAATCAAGCTATAAAACTATAGGAAACATGTTTGATAATTGTCTTTCATATTACCCACATGGATCATGAATAGGAGGATTAGTGAATGCATAACATTGGAAGGGTGCCCGAGTGGACAACACATGAAAAGGTTCATACTATTCAAGGGTGTGTGTTAATGTATATCCTAGTTCCAACCCCAGTTTCATGGCTCAAGAAACTGATTACATGGTTTAATATAAAATGCAGTGCTCAATATAGGTTCAGATCAACGTTCAACACATGATCCTACTACAATTCATCCATATGAAATGTTATGAATATAACCACACCCATTTGATCATTTGAATTTCAGACATACAAATCACCTAGTTGGTTGTCTTCAACCTCCAACAATCCTATTTCAATGACAATGATTTTTTTCTTAAGAAAAACTGCATTCCACAACATCCAAAGACTAAACTAACCTCAATTAAATGAGACCTAAAATGACTAGTATGGATCAACATGCATATATATTTCAGTTTGTTTGCAATAATATATTCAAATAACTAGAATTCTATTAATGAATACTATGTTATATAGGTATAATGTGCATTATATATAAAAATATAATGTTTTAAATATGGGAGAAAATTAAGATATCATCACACACACTTGAAGAATATTTACATAAGAATAGAAACCTTAAAACATAAAGTCACGTGGTGAAAAAAAAAAGAATTAAAAATATAAGGAAACTGAAATAGAGTATTTTATACCCTCAAATGAAATAATTTACATGAAATGGTTTTAGGTATTTGAGTTACTGAATGAAATAAGTAAAGGTGGTGGAACTCGCCTATAAAAGTATTGCTTCAGCGATCAAAGGCATTGGTTCCCTTCTGATTTAGATATAAGTTCTCATAATTAAATAAAATTGACCATCATAACTATGTCATTTCAAATGAAGAGGCATGAAGTTTTTTGAGTCCTTAATCTATGGGAATAAGGGGCGTCCCATGCATGTCTGTAGCATGATGAATAATTGTGCACTGATTATTGTGAAGAAGAAGTACTGCACACTACTTTCACAAACATGAAGAGTTCCTTGATTTTGTGTTCTGTTTCTTCCTTCAAAACATCATGATGGTCAAAATATTCCTTGAACTTTTTTAAGTGTAACAATAACTCAATAAATTACATGGATTATTTGATCCTCATATAAAACCTTTCCTAAAGATGATTTATCACTAACATTTTTGTTTCAAAAAGGTCCTCATCATGAGAATTGAATAGTTTCAGATTCGTTATTAAGTTATAAAGGATAGAACCATGTACATATTTTTGAGTAAAAGATAATTATGAATATGTTCCATAGACTAATGTATCCTAGTGAAAGAAAAGGAGGATATCATGTGATCCAATTTTCATTATCAACCCCATTTGGGTTAGTACTAGGGAGACAGTGCATGCATGCTTTCATTCAGTATATGAATTCATATTCACATGTGAATATTATGGAAGTATAATAAAAACATGATAAATTGAATATAAAATAATATATAGATTATATGTTGTATGGTTTTAGTTGAGGTTATCATGTAATGTATCCCAAACACATGCATAAGGTGATATGATATGTTCAATGCAGTGTAAGTTGTGTTTAAAAATAGTCAATTGCATAATGAGGAAATCAATACTGCACTCACTTATTGATATTTTTTATTGAATAAATAAAATTTGTAACTTATGTATTGTTTATTATTATAGTGTTTTCGATATCTCAATAAGAATAAGTGAGACAATCGATATTCATCTGATTATTATTTTTGCTAAAAAAAATTGAGGTATTTAGTAAACAACATATTCATATTGTGTTTAGTGAAGTAAGACAAATAAATGAGGAGTATCATATAATGTTTATTCTATGAATATAAAAATAAAAGTCTTTTTATATATATTTTTTATGTAATAATTTGAATAAGTATAAGAAAGTGTAAAAAAAGAAACGTTGTGTAATCTATAAAAAACTCAATTGGTGGAAGACTTTCTTGGTGTTACAAAACCTTAAGAATGTGGTGACTATTTTTAAAGGTATTATAAATATCTAGTAAGGAGATATAAAAAAGATCATTAAATTGACTATAGTATGATTCAAGTGTATGGTAATTCCATTCTTTTTGTAACAATTTTTTAAGCATTATTTTATAGAGGTTTAGTGGTATTGGATTATTTGAAAATAATAACAAGGTCTAGCTACTGTTACCGAGTAGTGAAAATTGTAAAAATTGAATGTGGAATATTTTACATTATTTCATATAATATCATATAATATGTAAAATACAATTAGATAATCAATATCATAATAGTTCTAAGAGGTAAAAAGGATAAAATTTAAAATTGGTGAAAAAAATTCCCAACACAAATTCATACCCCCTCCCCTCCATCAGTGTTGAGGATATCCCAAAGTTATATTCTCACATAGAATGTGTAATGTAAACTAACGGACATACCCATAAGTTTATAGTGTGAGTGAGTATAAAATAATGTTCTCAAGATAGAAAAATAAATTGCAGGTCTCACAACCTCCCTCAAGCCAAACCCCTAAGATATATCTTAGACCCTTGGCCAATAATTATATTCTCTCTTGATATTCCTTCAAAATGATGTCATGAACCCATGGATAAAAATTAGAATTTCTCTTATTCATACTCCCAAATACTCTCATGGTACCTTTTATAACACAAGATGACACCCTAGGAATCACATGTTCTACTTAATTCCAACCATAACCACATCATAAGTGGTGCAAATAAAAAATCTATTTCCCAATAAATTTTAATAAAAAACAAGTTTGTTTTGATTAAAAACCTTCATTAAGGTAAATAAATTTCTAAAAACTCTTTATAAATCCATTTAAAACTATAAAATTATATTTATACATTCTATCAAATACATAGAGTTCACTTAAGCTACATCCCTTTGGAAAATTCACATTAAACATTAATTGTCAATATAAAACCATGGATCACATCAAAAATTTAATAAACATCAATCATAAATCATTTGAATAAAAATTTTACAAATAAAAAAATTAAATTAATAATACAAAGGTTTTCAATGGAAAATTCCATTAAATAGAGACACATACCTTGGAAATGATTACAAACTAGTCAGATTCAATGAAAACCACATGATTTTGTAAAAAACATTCCTCACACACCTAAACCATTAGAAATTAAACCAAAACCCCCATTAAAATCATTGGATTCATCAAAGCCACAGAATATATTTCCAAACATCATTTAAAATGGAAGAAAAAGGTAAGAAAATGGGAAAATAAAAATGAAGTATTAAAGAATATAGATTACCTCCAATCAAAAAACCTTTGATACAGGGAGAATTCACCAAAAATATAAGGGATATAAAACAATTCCAAGGTGAGAGGATGAACATGAGTGGGAAAAAATGAAGAACAATGTATATAAATATATCAGGGGAAATTTAGTGAAAAGGTATATTTTTAATTATCTTGACAACTCGCATGGTTTGTCTACACTACAGGAAAAACTGTGTACCTACTATGCAGGTGAATCTACTTCCCTAAAATTGAGCTGGATGGTTTCCACTATGGCTTTCATGGTATTAAAAAATATGTGCTCATACAATTAAAAATATTACATGTTCTTAAACATCCACCCTCACATATTTAGTTTCACTGTTAGAAAAATCATGCACCAACCATGCACCAGAGATTGTTTTCCTCCCAAAACCAATTTTATGACCCTCGGAAACTGATAAACCAAGAATAAAATAAATATAAAATCCCTGATCTATACTTTACACTAAAACATATTTCATTACATATAATATTAACTTCATAAAAGAGAGGATATGAATATTTCTAGTGTATTTGGGGCTTATGAACATTACATGACAACTTAGAACATAAAACACAACATTTAAATTGAAAATGTATTTTACATGACCACAACATTCCTTTATACTTAGAATTCCATGGGGTAACATGAGGACATGTATAAGAAAAAGGTGAGCTATAAATCCCAGTAAAGAAGTAAACAAGGCATAACATGAAGAATATAATACATGTTTGGAAATATGAATATGAATGGGGAACAATAGAAACATGAACATAAATGTAAGATATAACATGATTATCATAACATACAAATGTGTCATCAAAATTTTACATGATATTAGCATGATCTAAGGTGAATTGCACATGGATCATGATTAAACCATCATTAAACTTGAATTAGAATGATTAAACCCTAATTTAATTTGACATATCCTGATATTATTCTTTACCCAATGGATTTTACTGCTTTGAGGGTGCACCCTTCTTAATCATTTCATATCATGTATAAGTGTGCCCCATAGATCATACAAAATAGATTCACTAAATATCATCATTTATTAAATGATAAACAAATGTTGAATTAATACATAACTCTATAATAAATAATTAAATGTGAATAAAGGTGATTACCTTTGATAGAGAAATTGGCATGGGATTCACTACACAATGACTTTGTCATGGTAAATCGCGGTGCAATTTCTACAGCATAATGGTATGACATAAGAATTCATAAAAAAATATTGATGAGAGGTAAAAGTTTGTATCATCATATGTACATGAAATGTAATGTAACAGGTCAGGTAGATAAATTTCATGACATATTCAATGGAATTTAGATTCATAATAGAAAATAATTGCATGAATGTAAATGAGAAGAGAGAAATTCCTTACAGACTTTCGTCACGGTAACAGGTATACTTGGGAGGCATTAATGAGAGATAAAAAGGTATATAATCATTAAAAAATAATTAAGGATTTATGGGTGATGTGATAAAACATACCCCAACATTCTTTATTTAAATTATGATGGTATAACAACATAATAAAATTTGGACAAAAATGACAATGGAAGAAATCCCTTACTTGGAAGTGTGATCCCAAAAGCATAGAAGAGGGTTGAGAGAGGCTTATTTGGAGATTGGGGTGACTTGGGAGAATTATAGAGAGAGTAGGGGAGATTTTTTTCAATCTCCAAAGGCTTTGAGTGAAGAGGAAGTGGGAGCTTTGGTGGGTTTATATAGGAAAGGATATGGAGTACTTTATTATTTACGTTTCGGGGACCACACATCAAACTAATAAAAACCACAAACAATCCCATAGTTTTTTGCCATGTCGTTTCCAAAGGGAGTAAAATACATTATTTTACAAGTAAAATGTCCTAAATTATTAAAATATTAGGCTCCCATATGTGGAGGTGAGTCATACTATCAAGGAAATCAATTTAAAAAGATAAAATGTTTTATAAGTCTTGTAGGGTCCACTAAGGAACCATAAAATTAACCAAACAAATATAATATAAAATTATTTTAAAGGTTAAACATATATTATCCTAGAATCACATATATAGTATTTTATTACATCACTATTTGGTCATTATGATGTTGTTAAAACACAATATATTTTAAAACAGTATTTAATTTTCACCCAAAAATTATACTATATCAGAAATTTATGAAAATTTAACCATTGGATAATTTTGATATCATGATTCCAAAAATAATATTCATTTTATGTGAATAAATTTCTAAACATTTTAATTTTCATTTTTAAAATAAAAATCAACATTTATAAAAAAATCATGGGTTTGAAAAAAACAGTTTTCAGTCCTTAGTAAGAATTACAACCGTATTCACAATATCTATATGATCATTTATATTTAATAAAGATTAATTAAGAAATAATATTTTTTTTAAATATTATTTAATTCAAATAATATATTAATTCATCAAAATATATTTTACAATTGAATATTAATTAAAAATATTATATGTGATTTAAAAAAACATTTACAAGATATCAATAATAAAATGAATGTTTATTATTTGTTATATACAATATTAATTCACATAGTCGTAGGGATAAGGACTTTTATTTTACACCTTATAGCACTCGTATAATATGTAAGGGTAAGGTGTGTGATGGTGACAGACTCTTGGGGTGGCTCGGATAACATCGCTCGGTTGGTAATCTCAATCAACTTCCACTTCTCTTATTGGTTGTTCTGTTTAAGCTTAACGTGTTGAATCTTATCTTGGGATTGGTCGAGAGAGAATCCCAATGATGCCACCTACTTTACAAGCTCTGACAAATAGGCTTCATACAGAGATATTCTACTATATGAAGCCATCACTTCCTTTGTCTGAGTAAATTGAATGTTTTTAATCCCTATATATATACTAATCATGTGATCACTATCCAATGACTATATTAGCAACTGTAAAAATTCTTAATGGTATTTTGAAATCCAAAATCATAAAACTAATGAATTTCATATTTTATATAACCATTTTACATATTAATACATTTAATTAGATCAATATTAATTTTCATTGAAAAAATTGGGTCAATACAATATTACCCCTTATTAAATTTCACCCTCGAAATTTACTTTTACCACACTAAAACAGATGACGGTAACTCTTCTTCATTACTTCCATTAATTCTCACATTGCTTCTTCAAACTTGTGGTTTCTCCACAACACCTTTACCGGGGCATTGTCTTATTTCGTAGAACTTTTTTCCTACGCTCATAGATCTTCACCGGATTCTCTTCATAAGAGAGGTAATTCACCATTGCCACCACCTATAGAATTACTATATAAGATGGCTCAGTTATGTACTTCTTCAAGAGTGATACATGAAATATATAATGATGTTGAGATAGGTTCGGTGTGAGTACTAGTCGATAGGACACTGCTCCCATGCAATCAAATATCTCAAAAGGGCCGATGTAACTTGGAATAAGATTTCCCTTGTTACTGAATATCATAATTATCTTCCATGGTGATATGTGTAGGAATACCATGTCATCGACATCAAACTCTAGGTCTTGTCAATGATTATAAACATAGATCATTTTTCGACTCTGAGTAGCATTAATGTATTGTTGGTTTGTCATAATCTTCTCCACCATTTCTTCAACAACTTTTGGACTTAAAAGTTTTTTCTCTCCAACATCATCCCAACACGCCAGTGTTCTTCACCTCTTCCCATTAAAGACTTCATAAAGATCCATTTGGATGTTTGAGTGGAAACTGTTATTGTAAGAGAACTCAACTAGATAAAGATGTTGATCTCATCCTTCTATGAGGTCTATTGATAATGCTATCAACATGTCCTCAAGTGTTTGGATAGTACACTCAGATTTTCCATCAATTTGATGATGACTGTCATACTGAAGTACAACCTAGTTTTTAGAGTATTTTGGAGACACTTCTAGAACATAGATATGAATCATAGATCTCAATCAGATACAATAGATAGTGTTAATCAATGCATCCTTAGAACTTATAGTATATATATCAGTTCTAGTTGATCCAATGAGAAATCCTCTAGAATTGAAATGAAGTGTGCATCCTTTATAAGATGATCCACAACAACACATATAGCATTATTTTCATTGGATGTCTTCGAAAGTCTAGTGACAATGTCTATGGTGATGATATCCCATTTCCAAGTTGGTATAGGAAATGGTTCAATCATCCCCTTAGACTTCTGCCTATCATCCTTTGCTTTCTGAAATACTAGGGACTTTGATTTATGCTCAGCAATATTTTTCTTCATGTTATCCCACCAATAATTCCCTCGTAGATATCAATAAATATTTGTGTTTCCTGGGTGAATGTTGAAATTATAACTATCTTCATCATCACAAAGTACATTCCTTATCTCCGAACATGATATAACACATAGTCTTTTCCCAGACCTCAGAATACCTTTTTCATTAACATTAAACTCTTAGGATTTTCGTTTTCTGATGGTTTTCACTTTTTTATAACTTCCCACATAATCCTTTGAGAATTCTTTAACCTATCAAAATGATATGGTTGATAAATCATTTGAGAAAGTATTTATGATTTTCTCTTCCTTATGATTACCATGTTCATCTTCATCAAATCTAAGAAGATTAGATCCTTTTCAAATATCATCAATGGTAGAATCACTAGGTCATTTCTACTTAGAGAATATACCACCTTGTTCGCTTCCCTAGGGAGGTAATGGATTTAGAATTCATATTATTTCATCAGCTCAAACCATCTTCATTGGTGTATATTCAACTCTTTCAATGTGAATATATACTTGAGGCTTTTGTGGTCCATATATATTTCACACTTCTCCCCAAAGAGGAAATTTCAACAAATTTTTAAATCGATGATTATTGTATCCAACTCTAGACCATGTTTTGGATAGTTTTTCTCATGAACATTTAATTTTTTTAAAGCATATGTAATGACATTTTCAGTTTTCATCAACAAACATCCTGGGAACTTCTTTAAAGCATCACTGAATACCATAAATAGTTCTACACTTGTTGGTAGTGTGAGGAAGGGAGTAGTGATAAGCCTCATTTTCAGATCCTTGAATATCTCTTCGTATTCATCACTCCAATAAAACATTACATCCTTCTGATTTAGCTTAGTAATATGGTTAGACAATCATGAGAAATTTCTCACAAATTTGCGATAATATCTAGCTAACTGCAGAAGCTATGAATAGCCGTTATTGATGTTAGCCTCATCCCTATCATAATTGAAGCTGTCTCGTAGGGATCCACAGAAATATCATTACTTGTGATCAAATGACCCAAGAATGAGACCACCTTCAACCAGAACTCAAACTTGTTGTACTTTGCATAGATATTCTCATTTTCCAAGGCCTGTAGTACTGTTCTTAGATTCTTATCACAATCCTCCTTTGTTTTGGAGTATATTACAATATAATCTATAAATACTAACACAAATTTGTCAATGTAATATCTAAATACTCTATTCATTAAGTATAAGAATATTTCTGGAGTATGTGTGAGTTTAAAGGCATTACTATGAATTCACAGTTCCCGTATCTGGTACAAAATGAAATCTTTAGGATATCCTCCTTCTTCACCCTTACATGGTAATATCTCAAGCGCAAATCCACCTTGGATAATTATTGTGCAACACTTAGTTGATTGAACTAGTCATAAATTTGGGGAAGGGGATACTTATTATTTATCATGATTTTGTTGAGCTCACGATAATCAATGAAAAGTTTCATTGATCCATCCTTCTTCTTAATGAAGAGGACCAGTGCACCCCATGGTGAAGCACTTAGTCATATAATCCCTTTATCCAAATTCTCCTATAGTTGTTTTTTCTGTTCCTCAAGCTCCACAATATCTATTCTATACAAATTATTGAATATTGGAAATTACCTACGTATAAGATCAATCGAGAATTAAACTTCTCTTATAGGTGGAATATCAGGAAATTATTTGGGAAACACATCAGCAAATTCCCTCATAATAGGCATGTCTTTAAGTATGGTTTCTTCCATTGACTCAATCATCTGAGCTGGATACACATGCTTATAGGGCCGTAATATCCACATTTAAGATTATGGTGACAAATAATATTCATCCTCATCCTTGCACTTGTACAAAATTGGGGTTTGATTCTCTATATAGAGAGTGATTTCCATCTCATGGAAATTTTTGTTGGCTCTATATAAGAAACCCAATCCATGACAACAATTGCATCAAATTCCACCAAAGGGTGTATTATGAGGTTTACTGTAAAGTTAAATCCACAAATTATATGAGGGGAGGACTTATATTCTCAGGATGCAATGATTTCCCTATTTCCCATTCTCACCGACATCTTTACATCCACAACTTATAATGAATTTGGGATTTTTCTTCTGAATATTAGGGATATATAAGAATGTGTAGAACTGGAATCAAGAATTTATTTCACTCTCCATGAATGAATAACTAGTGTTCCTATCAACACATCATTTTTGGGGATCACTTCGGTAGTAGTGATGGAAAAAGATCTCCAAATTTTCTTTGGAGATTGTTGGTTTCATCCAAAACCCCATGCCTTAGGGCACTGGTTTGCAAATTTCCTTGTTTCATGGTTTTTGAAGCAATAAAAAATCTATTGAGGTTCAAACAGAGCATTTTTCTTCTTTGTCACAGCTATAAGGTTTTATTTTCGATAGTTAATGGCCATGTTCCCTTCTCTTCCCCACCTAAAGATCCTCCGCATCCCCTTCAAGAAATTTCTATCATGCTTGTCTCTGCACCTTTGGAAAGTCAGGTGCTGGATTTTCTTAGCACCATTGGATTTATCCATTTGACCACAAAAATTGAAGTCTGCATTATGCTTCTTATCTCTATGATACCACTAAGATTTTATGATCTCCATTTCGACATTGAGGACACATCAGACAATTTCTTCATAGATCTCGAAGTCACAGATCACAAGGGATTTCTTTAGGCTAGGTTTTATCCCACCAAAGAAATGTTAAACCTAGCATTCGGGGGTAACAATAAATTTTTAGGAATATTGTGAAAGACTAGTGAAGTTTTACTTTTATGCTTCTATGGATTCGTCATATTTTTTCTTGAGGGAATGGAAGTCCATTTCCATCTTATGTCGTAGAGTGAGAGGAAAATATTGGTCAAAAAATATTTTCCAGAAATCCTTCTATTCCAATGCCAGGATATCTTCCCTAGGGTTTGTATTTTCTATCCATGCCCACCATTGATCAGCTTCTCCCTCTATACAATAAGCTTCCAGAAGTACCTTATCTTTTTTAGAACATTGAATGATGTAGAAGATCATATCAATGGAGTTTATCCATTGTTAAATGATTAAGAGATTAGATTATCTTGTAAAAGTATGTGGCCTTTGTATCATGAAGTTCTCGATTGAGACTTTTTCATTCTTAGTGGGGTTGAACATTCCTCTAAACCCATGTTTCTATTCAAAACATGATTTAACTGAGATATTGTCATGAAACATTTTGTGATTCCCACCCCTATCAGATTGGGAATCTCATTAGAACAGCCATCACATTGATATTTTCATCAATTTTTAGCATAATTCCTCCTATTTCCAGACATTGTATGAAATAAAAGGAAAGTTAAGGGTAACACATAAAGGGTAATCCAAGGAAAAAATGGTTGAATTATAAATTACCTTTATTTATTTAAAATTTTAATTTATTGGCATCATATATGTTTTCCATGATCTACATCCCAACATATATTCATAGAGGAATTTATAATTCCCTTAATAATGGTTCATAAAATAAATATTAATTTCCCAAAGAATATCCCTTTGGAGTTTCATAAAAAAGAGTGCAGAACGTCCTGTTTTTTGTGTACTAATTCCCATTCGAGTCTAGCTAAAAGTGGTGTTTTCATGTTTTACCCCAAGATACATCTATTCCATATTCACCTCTACCTTCTCATATCCAGACAGTGATTTATTTTCTTGATAAACCACTTACTGAATACTTCTAAAAATTTAGGGTTGTTTTTATTATTCTTAGTCTTATCCCTAAGGATTTCACTAGGGTTTTCTAATCTTTATCCCAAAAAAATAACTGAACATATCCCCTAATACCAACTATAACAAACCTGCTCTTTATTTCACAATTAGACATAATTTATTACATATAATATTTACTTGATATAGTATATAAGATCAATAGTTCTTTTCTCTTTGGATATTTTGAATATTAAATAACAACATACAACAAAAAACACAACATCTTTATTGAAAATTTATTTTTCTTGACCACAACATTCCTTCATACTTAGCACTGCATGGGATAACCTGAGGACATGTATAAGAAAAAGGTGAGCTATAAAGCCAATTATGAGAGTAAACACGGAAAAATATGAAGAATATAATACATGTTACGAAATAGGAATATAAATGGAGCACATGATAAACACGAAAATAAAGGCATGATACAACATGATTATCATAACATAGAAATGTGGCGTTAACATTAAACATGATATTATAATTATCAAAGGATCATTACACATTGATCATGAGTAACCCCTAATTTACCTTTAATTGGCATGAATAAACCCTAATTTCACATAACTAATCATGATACTATTCTTTAACCAATGCATTGGAGCTCTATCAGGGCACACCCTTCTTAACCATTTCATTTCATGAAAAATTCTTCCACATAAATCATACAACATGGATTCATTAAACATTATAATTTATTCCACAATAATGGAATGTGGAATTAACAAATTAAACTCTATAATCAACAAGTAAATGTTTATAAAGGTGAATACCCTTGATAGAGAAATGGGATTGGAATTCAAAACACATTGACTTTGGTTTTGAAAATCGCGGTGCAATTTTGGCCGCATAATGGCGTGACATAAGAATTCATAAAAAATAGTAGATGAGAGAGAAAGGGTTGTCTGATAATATTTACATAAAATGGAATGTAAGGGGTTCATATAGATGCAATTCCCGACATATGTAATGTAATTTAGATTCATAATACAAAATAATTACTTGAGTGTAAATGAGAAGACAAAATTTTCGTATGGAATTTTCGCATGGTAAAAGGTGTACATAGGAGGAATTAATGAGATTGGAAAATGTATCTAATAATTAAAACATAATGTGGGAAGTATGGGGGTGGTTCAAAATCATATCCCAACATTACTAATTGAAATCAAAAGGGTATAAAAACATAATGATATTTGGAAAAAAATGAGAAATAAATAAATCCATTACTTGGAAGTGTGATCCCAAAATCTTGGGAGAGGCTAGAGATATGATTATTGGGAGCTTATGGATCATTGGGAGGATTATAGATAGAGGATTTCAGATTCTGGTCGACCTCCATATTCATTGAGTGAAGAGGAAGTGGGAGATTGGGTGGGTTTATATAGTAAAAGACAGGGCGTTCTTTATTATTTAGTTTTTGGGCACCACACATCAAATTAATCAAACACACAAACCATCCCATGGTTTTTTCAAAATGGGAGTCGATGAAATTATTTTAAAATGAAAATTTCCAAACTAATTAAAATATTAGGATTTCTTATATAGAGGTGAGTTATACTCTCAAAGAAATCAATTTAAAAAGTTAAAAAGTTTTATAAGTCGTGGAGGGTCCACTAAGGCCTCATAAAATTTACCAAACTAATGTAAAATCACAAAATATTAATGTTAAAACATATGTTGTCTGAAAAACCAATATATATTATTTTATTACTTTACTATTTGGTCGTTACGATGTCATAGAATACATTATATATTAAAAATATATTTAATTACTTCCCAAAAATTCAACTGTCTTGGAAAATTATGAAAAATTCACCATTGGATAATTTTGACATTATGATTCCAAAAAAATATTCAATTTTATCTAAATAAATTTTTAAATATTTGAATTCTCACTATTAAAATAAAAACCGTTATTTATCAAAAATTCATGGGTTAGACAAAATAGTTTTCAAACTTTAATAAGAATTACAATTGTATTCACAAAAATTATATGACCATTTATAGTTAAAAACTAATTTAGTAATTTTATTTTTATAAAATATTATTTAATTCAAAAATACATTTATTCATTAAAATAGAATTCATAATTGAATTTTAATTAAAAATATTGTTTGTGCTTTAAAAAAACATTCACTAGGTAACAATAATAAAATGAATGTATATTATTTATTATATACAAAAATAATTCACATAATAATAGTTCTAATGTCATATTACATAACCCCTTATAACACATGCATATGACTTAAGGGTACAATGTGCGATGGTGACAAACTCTTGGGGTCACTCAGATAACATCGCTCGGGTGGTAATATCAATAAACTTCCACTTCTCCCATAGGTAGTTCTATTTGGGCTTAATGTGTTAAATATATACTTGGTCTTGGTCAAGGGAGAATCCCATTGACGCCTAATCCTTTCCAAGATCTGAAAAATAGCCTTCGCATGGAGAAATTATACTGTATGAGGCCATCGCTTCTTTTGTCTATGTAAATTGGATTTGATAAAGACCTATATTTATACTAATCATGTGATCACTGTTCAGTGGATATATTAGCAAAGGTAACAATTCATAATGGTATTTTGAAATCCAAAATCAGAAAACAAAAAATTTTCATTTTTTATATAACCATTTTACATAATAACACATATAATTATATCAAGTGGAATTTTTAATAAAAAAAATTGTGTTGCTACAATAAACGTAAAATAAAAACTCAGAAATAATTATACCAATGACCTAAAAAGTGTCACATATATTCCATTGAATGGGATATAATGGAATAATTTTATTTCAAAATATGGAATTGTAGGTTTTCAACCTAATTATATTTGTGCTCACCACACAAGAAAACATATGCTCATCTCATCAGTCATATTAGGATTTTTGCCTACGGAAACCTACACTCATCTCAAGAGGAAAGTAATCCTCATCATATGTGGAATATTATTCTTTTCAAAAAGGTAATCATGTCATCACTATATAAATAAGGTAGTATCATACGATTTCATACTAAATAGAGGAGGGAAATATCCCATTCTTAGAACATAGTATTTTTATGCACATCATAATAGGTGTCTCTTGTTTGTTAGATAAAGAAGGAATATTAGGCCCATCACCTATGGAAATAGGTAAAGATATCTTATGCTCATAGAAAATATTCTAATACTCATCACAATAGTAATATGAGGTTTATCACCTACGGTTCCATAGTATAATCACATAGTGTTGGGTTTTTTATTAACCTTGGGGTTTCTCTACACTCATAACATAGAATATTTCAAGCTCATCACATTAAAGTTGTCCACATAGGATCATCGCCTATGGGTGGTAATAAGTTAATATTAAATGAGGATATATCCCTATACACTCAACAAATAATGGAAGTAACATGTTTATTATCTATTTGGGTGGCCCAAAAATTTAATGTCCTAAAGAGAAATTTACAAGGTTTGGTGATTGGTTGGGTATTCTATAATAAGATGATCATGATTCAAAGGTACATCCTCCTTAGGGAGATATGTAATGGTGGTAATGTTGGGATTTAACATCAAATAGGTCACTAATGTATCATATGGGATAATAGAAATCAAAACCCACATAATTTGTGGTTCATATTTTAAGGATGAATGGAAGCATTATGACATGTAGTTTTACAGCATATGGTAAGAACACTCGTATCCTAAAAGTGGAAACAAGAAGTGATTGTGTGGGGATTATGCTTTGGGGTGTATAGGTAGATCTAACATAATCACTAACTTGGGTAAATTAATGTATAGTTTGGGTATACAGATATGAAAAGGCAAAAGATACTTCCCAAGCATAGGTAGGGAATGAGTGGGGATTACATGTAAATGTGTGTTTATAATCCTATGCAAGGGAGTAATATGAATGGGTGTACCTATCCTATTCATGTTACAAAAGGTATCATGATGAGAGTGTCTATGTTTAGAAGAAAAATTAAAAAGATTTTACCCATGCAATACTTGCGGAAAATTATTTGGGCATGAAGGGTCGTAAATTTAGTTTTGTGTATAGAGCTCGAACAAGTAATCCTATATTGGGATTTCTAAGTACCTTGTGCACTAAACTTTCTCAAAACAATGTTTGGTTAAAATAATCATCAAATTGAAGTTAATGGTATGAGATCTGTGAATTTTGGTTGTTGTGTGAATCTTCACGTTTCATGAAACATATTCCTCTAGAATAGATGGTTTTCATGGATATCTAGGTTAGAGGTTTGATGGATGTTTTATGTTTCATGGAGTATATTATTTCCCAATACTTAATAATGTAGTGTCAATAATGTTCTTCATAGAATCTAGTTTCATAAAAACAACTCAAAAAATGATAAAATTAATTTGGGGAATCAAGTTATGTAATTCCAAAAACATTTTCACTTATTAGAAGCCATGAAATTCATTTTGGTTGTATGATTAATGTAAATCCATGTTATGTGATTTGGGATTCTTAAATTAAAAATCCCAAAAGCCCCACCCCAAAAATTGAATGTAAATGGGGTATTTATTATACCTATGCTCATAGTAGGTGGTAAAATATGGATGTATAGTGTTTTTTAGAATGGAATGTTATATGGTGCCTCCAAATTTTCTTCACTCAACTTTTCACATGTGTAGAATTTATATTTGTATAGAACACCGAAACTGAACTCACACAACTCTGGGTTTCAAAAACATTTGTTCATTTCCTTAGAAATGACTATTTCAGGTCATTACTCTTAGATTGGTCATTCTTCCTTCCAATATTTCGTGGATGTGTTTTTCTATGCCCAAATATTCATCCACTCACAATGTGGTCTGAAAGGGGATTGGAGGATAAAATTATTATAAAAACAAAAAAAAATTGGGAATTTCTGCAATTATTTCATAAAACTATGGCTAGTGTCTCACAAAATATGGGTCAACCATCATTATAAAATAATGAAGGGAGGCCTAATGGAGCTATGAACTTTTATTAAAATTTTTAATATCTCTCTCTTTTCAGAAAAATATCATTTCTCTAAAGGTCTTAAGATATGAAATATTGGATTACACTCCACTAATTCTTTTCAAAATTCACACATATTTTTATGATACAAGTTCTAATAAATATAGTTTTATGATAAGTTCTTTCATAATTCACCAGATAAAACTTACGTGATGGTATACTAGTGTGAAAAACAAATTGGGACCCAACATTGGGATATTTTATCAAAACATACCCAATATGAGTTAAAGGGGTTAAAACCATTACATCATGAGGGATCAAACAAAGAACACTAATTTTCGAACAAGCATATGAATAGTTCTTAAACCTAATGTTTTGGTTGATCTATTAATAAGTAATGATAAATATGACGCCCTATGAAGTATGATACATATTTACAATTTTGGCTTATGAGATGTCCTAATAACCTCAACTGCTAACCTCAATGACCCTAAATATTATTTTAGGAGCTCTTTGGGGTTTGTGTAGTGCACATGGTCACTAGTGATCATGTTTTAATATAAAAAACCCTACAGTGGGCTATAAAATTTGGAACATGACTCATAAAGATAATGTGGAGGAACAAACTATTGATTCATCTCCACCATGGTATTTCATCATTTTAATAGTGAATCCAGATGATGGAAATTATAACCGAATAGAGAACTGGGACCTTCTATTAGGATTAAATTCCTATATGTGTGGTCATGGGCCTAATAGGTCTATCATACCATTGTTGAATATAGAGAAGAGTTTCATAGGGTTAGATTATATGAGGTAGTCATGGTGTTGTAGTTCCACATAAACAAGAAACTAAACCTGATATTGGAGCTACTATGTTGGTGGTATCCCAATAATAACACCTCCCACCTCCAACATGGAATGTTAAAAATGACCTTATGGGAAATCTACCATATTTTAGGGATTTCCATTTTTAGAGTAATGTTTCATGAATACCTACCTATAAGGAATTTATGGGAGGATATAGATTAAGTCTCACTATTTACCAAATCAATAATGGGGGTTTAAACCCCTGATGGTTTTTGGGAACGCTTCCCCTGGTAGGAAGCTCCATTCAATACCTAATTGTGATTCATCGTTGAGAGGCATGAAGGCATTATATTGGGATATCCAAATCAATTATTTAGGTAGAAATAGTTTAGGAATCCAAGGTCATATTAGCCTCTACTAGGGAATGAATAGTAATTGTTATATGGATTTAATCTGAAGGATTGGTAGGAAAGGATCAAACTAAAAAAATTATACTAGTTGTTATTAGTGATTGGTTTCTTCTGGTATAAGATATGCACATGGGGGTTTTAGATGAGATGTTTAACATGGTTGTAGAATTAATGGATGGGTTCAAAATTAACCACATCACCCCTGTGTTGTCCAATCTCTACAAAATGATGAATTGTACCATGAAAAATAAATCACCACTTTTTTTTTATATCGCATTCCAATTTTTTTGGGTGGTTCATCATGAATAATGGGGGTTAGGAATACTAAAATCCAATTTTTCTCAAGACACTAACTTTAGGCCTTCTCTGATGAAAATCATCGAGATCCGGCCTACATAGCTCGAGAAGGATGGATTGATTCTTAGGGTTGGAATTCATGAATTAATGTTTCTTCTATCTATTACTCATCTTGATGGGGATGATTATAGATTATTACCATTGGATAAACAGATAAAATTATTACCTAAAGGAATTCTGTGGTGTTAGATTCATATGTGAGCTATACACCATGTATTGATTTACTCTATAGTCCTATTGTCTACAATAACTCACACCATGGGTATTCACCTTGAACGCCAATTTATGGTTCTCCAAAATCTCTAGTGTGTTCACTCTTGTAATGGTACTAGTGAAATTACTATTTTCCCACTATATGATTCTTTAAATCGGAAACTTCAAAACTAATAATAAATTTGAATGGGTGTTTACCAAAAAACATTGTGGCACATGATGGTAATTTGGTTAAATCCTTTATATCATGTTTAGAGGCGGTCAATTAGGAGGTGTTATAGAATGGGGGAAATATTTCAACCAAGGGGGTAGATTCTATAGAGGCAGTAATAACTATTGATGATGTTTTGTAGGATTCAGTGCCTATTGAAGGTGGGTCCTCCATAAAGGGTTAATCTGGGATTAGGCGTCTTTTGGGAAGTGAGTCTAGGATAATGGGAAAGATTTTGGGATGGTTAAATATACTACTTGTGTGGTTTTGATGATTCTCAAATGAAAATACATAAGGGTTCCAAAATATGTGGTCTACCATGATTCTGTTGAAAACTGTGTCCACAATCGGTGATAATGAAATGATCAACAGAAATATAGGTTAACTCATTATGAAGGGATTAAACATCCAATCCATAATAATTATAGAGACGAGTTCATTCCATACATAATGGATGTAAATGTGTATATAAGTAAGTATGAGAATTAAATATAATCATATGTTTAGGGGTATCACCTAACTTATTGGGTTGGAGTGTTGTTAGACATGCTGCCTCTTAGGGATATTACAGATACAATGTTATTTGAATTTTTAGTGTATAGAGAGTGTGTTGATGAGGATTCTTGTAGAACAATTGAAAATTAGGGGTCTTATGAGGAGGTTTAGGTGACTCCACCTACTAAAAATTTTGAATAACTTGTATAGGTTTCTGTAAACCCATCTGTATTGAATAGTTTTTCTATTCATTACTTTTTAGGTTTATTGAAATGCTTTATCTAATTGTTATAGGAGTCACAATATAGGAAGGAAGGAAAATTTTATGATGAATCTTTAAAGAATCAACATCAGAGGAGGGATGGTGAGAAAACATTTGGAAACATATAAATGGGAGTTGATTTATATCACAATTCTGTGTGGATTCCACTACACATCAGTAATGTGAAACATCTAGCTGGGGTAACAATCCAAACCCCGTATATATAAAAATTAAATTTTCCATGGTATCCTTTAATTTGAGCACATGTTTCCATTTTCCAAGATAATTTACATTATTTATTTATTGAAGATCTAACATACTTTATTGGGGAACATATTTAGGGGTTTTGAGTATTCTAATTTATGTATAGTGGTATTATATGGTGGTTTATATCTTTGGTATCTATGTACATGATGCACTTGCTAATGTGATAGCCGAATGGGGATAAGTATTTGGAGGGATAGTGCCCTTATTAGAAAGTGATTTCATGAGTGAGTTGTGACATGTAAACCATTACTTATACAACCTATCTTATTCTATAATATTTTGATAGACTATACTAACTTTTGATTTTCCATGATAGTGCATGATGCGTTTATCACTCTAATGGATCAAAATCTAGGTATGCTAAAGGGAATATAGGCTTTGACTACTACCCTCATGATTGGGGGATAGATAAGGTAACTCAATAATTTACTATTAGTGAACGTTATCCTATTAATGAATCTAGGATGGGTAAAATCAAAGAGATGTTAGATTCCTAAGAGCATACAGTTGGGATTCCAAATGAGTAGATAACTATAGAAGAGGTAACTAGGGGTTGGTGTATATAGATGAGGAATGAATTGATTCACAACCTAAATATGTGTAGAATGATAATTTGAGACTTCCCCTCAAAATAGATTACATCCCCTCAATGAATATTTCTAAGGCAGACCCTACAAACAAACTACGTGATGATTTTCTTGAATGCGGGCCTTGTAATATGGTGATGGATAACATAGAATCAAGAGTAATTAAATATAAACATGTGATATATCATGTGGAATAGTGGATCAACCTAAATTTCATCACCTGAATTCCATTAGACTAGGTGATGAAATATATTAGAAACCATCATTTTTGGTTAGTGAGCTTGGGGACTGGTGTAGTTGACTGTCTTCTAGTCTATGTATTGAATGGAAACATCTTGTCCAAGTAGGATCATCAACAGTGGGATAATTTTAAGCTATTATGTATGAATATTTATTTGATGGTCTATTCTATCTTTAAATGATAAAACATGAGATTTATCAAATGGATTATGATTCAAATTATTGGTCGTCCATTTATTCTACTTGGAATGAGGCCATCTACCACCTAGATCTTCATCTAGAAATCGCCAAGAGTGATTCCACTCAAAAATAATATCAAGTTGATAAGTGTGAGGATGAGAAACACATATTAAAAGTGTAGGAAAATTAGGTGTTTCTATGGGTCGAGGATAAAATGGTTGAGCTATCTAGGAAGTATTAATTTATTGAATCATATTGGAAAATTCTAGATAATCTTGAATAAGTCATCTCGTATGTGGATCCAGTAGGGGATATTTTGTTAATGAATGAGAGGATCCAACATGTGGATGAGATGACATGTTTTGTATCAAACCATAAATTTTATTACTTTTTTCACTCATTATATGGTATGATGAATCTTGATAATATTAATAAATCAGTTCACTAGTAACCTGTAATCCCCTTTAATTCATGATTGGTATGATATGAAAGTGTCATGTAAGGACCAATCCAGATTTCTATGACCACTGGTGTGGGGGAGAGTCGTTGGTCAACTCTTTAAATATTTTATTCCTTTGTAACCCCTGAGAGGGTATGAATAAGTTGTCAACTATTTTTTATGTTTTACTATTTTAAAACAACCTCTGCCTATAATCATATTTTTAGTGATGAGAGTAATAAAAATTTTCTTCTTTTTATAAAAACTCAAAAATCTTTCTAATAGAAATAATACTCCACCAGATGTGGATCTTTTATCATCAACGACACCTATCTAGTCAACATTTTTATTTCTATATTTTTTTGTTTCTCTTGATTTTATACTCTATCTAATAATATATTTTCCCCTTAATATATCTATGAAATATTTTTCAAGAAAAAATGTAACATTTGGCATACACGTTGAAATATAGCACAAATTTTAATAGCATCAACCAGGTCTGGTCTAGAGGTAATTAAATACAGTTGGCTTCCAATAAATTTCTTATATTATTTAGGATCAACATCCCTTACAACAATATCCTAGAACATAATTATTACCACAAAGATATTTATAGAAATAGGTTTTAAATTTTCCATGATAAATATTTTAATCCATTCCATTGAACACTTTTCTTATGATAAGAAATTTTGATACTTTTCTTATGCAGTTGGATAGCAAAAAATTTCCTCATTTCTCCCAGGTTATACATTTCATACTAAATATTTATCAATTTAGAAATACCTTTATAAACTTCTTTGTTATTCTAAGTATATATGATATAATTGATATAAACAATAACAATTAGTGAAACCTGTAAATTTCATTTAATATAAAGGTTGTTTTTCACTATTCCCTTCTTTGGGTAAAGCTTATTTATATAAAAATATATCTTAGAATACCATGATCAAGGGTATTTAATTAATGCATATTAAATTTTTTTCAACTTAAACATATATTTATTTTAATGTTTGTGTAACAATCTACTAGGATGATCAATATAGATTTACTATTCATGTTATTCATCGAAAAATGAATAAATTACATCCATTTATATAATCTTATAGTTTATTTTTGTAGAAATTACAAGAAAGAATCTAATGGTGACATGTATTTCAATTAGTGTGTCTCAAAAAATTCAATGCCTTCAACATGTGTGTATCACTTATAAACTAGTCTTTCATTGTATCTTACCATTTCACTATTTTTATTAATCTTGTTCAGCAAAACAAAATATTTTCAATCACATTAGTATATTTATGATTGGTTACTAGCTCCCATCATTCATTTATCTCAATATAATCTAATTATTCATACATGGAATCATTACACACTTTATTTTTTAATTGTACTTTAACATATCTTGAATCAACATGTGAAAACAATGAGGAATCCAAAGTAGTCCTTAATATTTATCTGGTCTGAGCCCATTATTCTTTATATCGACTATTATTATTGACCTCTATCCATTTTCTCAACCTTGGATTTGATTAAATAGTATTATCTTAATCTGTTAAAAAATATTAATCTACCTCTCATCCTTACACAACATCATTACTGTTATATCATCCAATTTAATCATTATATTTTTAACAAGAATAGATTTATTCTATCCTATTAAATTTTCATCTAAAATTATCCCTTTTGGATTTCCCAGTAATTTCAAATAAATCATATCAATGATCCTTCTAGTTTATTTATTATAAAATTTTTATCATCTGCCATTTGGTGGGTATTAGAGGATGATACTATCAACAACACTTTGATCAAATATCCCAAGATTCTCACCTTTTACCTTATCAAGGGAGAGGATTCCAAAAAACCCTTAAGTACTTCATAATTGGGGTCTTCATATAATAAATCTCAAATGGAATCATGATAAAAGAATTCTTAAAAAGTAGGGATTTTGATTGTGGACTGTTGTACCAATATCTTTTCTCCAAAATAACAAATAAGTATCATGTTCAATCAATATGGTTTGATCCATGTCAACTAAGCTAATATTCTTTCTTTTATCCAAACCATTTTTCAAGGTGTGTATGGTGAACTAATATCATATTGAATAAGAGTCTTATCAAGATAGCATTAAAACCTTCCATTCATGTATTCATAACCATTATAAATCTTAATCTTCTTTATATATTTACCCCACAAATTTTTACTACATCTCCTAAAACTTTCGAACATATACATAGCCTCTTTTTTTTTAAAAAAAGATAATACATGTTATGTAAGTGGAATAAAAAATAAAGGAACTAATATAATTATCTTAATTTTATTTATTTATTTCTCATAGTCCCACATATATCAAAATGTATCAACTTATATAGATGATATGTATACATATCGACCTTCTTGTGTGCAAAATTGGGGAATTTCTCTTTCTCATTTATGAAATAGCACCAATATATGCTTCATATCTTATTAGGGATGTCACAAATACTTAATTTATATATAAAATTAATAATATTACCATATTACATATTTCTAATCCATATATGACACAATTTATGTGGTTTCTTTATAATCTAAAAACATTAATTCTATGGTTATCCAACCTAGAAAAGGTTTCTCTTGGTTCTCTATCCTCTTCTAATCACTTCTCCCTATTAAAAATTTTTAACTATAAACCCATATTTTCTAAAAATGAAATAATTTAATTTATCACATAGCTGAGAAGCACATACAAACTTTTGTTTCATACCATCAAAAAATAAGGTTCTCATGGATTTTTTTTTTCATTTCAAATAATTATAGATCCAATGCATTTTATTATAAGAGATTCGCCACCCCAAAAGTTATTTTACCTTATTCGTAGTGTCTTGAACTATTTAAAAATATTAAGGGTTAATTAATATTTGAAGAACACCCATTATCAAATATATAAGTCCATTTTGCTTCTGTAGTCTAGCGAGAAATTTCAATTATAAGAATCTTCTCTTTTCACATTACTTGTTTATACTGATCATTTGAGTTTTTTCAAGAAATATTTTTAGGTTTGTAGCATCCTAAATCAACCTTTTATATGGTTTCTAAGATCATTCAAATATTCATAATGATTTTCATGAATTTGGGATTTGTTCTCGGTCTTCAAATTACATTTTCTTTATTCCTTCATATTTTTCCTTCGTTTAGAGGTCTAAATCTCCCTCAAACTCTACCTACAGTGCCTCTTGGATCTGTTTTATGGATAATTATTGAACTAGAAGATATTTTTTGTATGACCAAATCCTATAAACTACCAATAATATCTTTAAAAATGGTATTTTAGTTTGAAACATGCATGTTTTGAAGAACTGTGTATCTAATTTTTAATATCTTATTGACCATCAATATTAAATCCTTTTTGTGAACAAAAATGTTGATCTACTCCAAATATATTTTTGTACATATCCATCATATTATCTACCCTATGAAGGTCGTTAATTATATTAGTTTTTATTTCAAATTTCTATTTCACATAAATTCAAGAATTTTGGAATTTTCGTATTTTAGTTATATATATTATCATCTTGACTTTCTTATACTTCTTGGACCATTTCTAAATATATTCAACCTTATTAGTATCCATTTATTATGATATTCTCTAATATTTACAATATTAATACTCATCATTGCTTTCACCAACATCCAATATTGAATTTTGGAAGTTCGTTTTTTCATGTCTGGCTTCATGTATTTTTTGTTGTATAGTGATAAATTCATTCTCCAATACCTTCATCTTTTCTTCAATCTTGATGTTTAGTTTTTACTCCTTTTCAAATAACTTCTTTAGTTTTTCAATAAATTTTAAAAAAATTTATTTTTCTTCTTAAGAAACTATTATATAATTTTTAAACGATTGACAATATTTCTTTATCTTTTGGTTTTCCTAATATATCTTATATATTTTTAATAGAAATTCTTTCTAATTTATTTATATCTTAAAAGAAAATTTATTTTCATCTTCTTAATCTTAATATTTTCTACATTCATCATTGGTAAAACTCTTATCATATAACATTTCAATAAGAAACTTTTCAAAACCTTCTTCAATATATTTTTGAGTTCCCGCTTCTTCTTTACTGTCATCAATATCCTGAAATTTGGGGAATTTTTTTTTTAAATTAGAGAACGTTTTATTTACTCCTTTTTAATTTGAATTTCATTTTTCTCCTTATTAAGTGGTTTTATTTTACTTTAATCTTCATAATCACTATTTTTATCAGCATTTTTTTGGATAATTTTCTATGAAATGCTTACTAGCTTCGTCATTAAATCACATCAATGGTAACATTACTTTATACTTACACATGAATCATTTCACATTTGTACAAAATGAAGATGAAAATTCACCAAAAATATTTCACACTTGTTTTTTTGAATCATAATCAATGAATTTTATTTTAATAAAAATGATCTTTTTCTTTTATTTTTTACCGTATATGAAGTAACTTCCATGATCATACTTTCCCTTTATTTTTAAATAATTCTCTCTTCTAAATTCATGTGTAAGGGGAATACTAAAAAATTATATAGAGAGATTGTTTTAAAATCTCTATCTTCTAATGCTCATACTTTGGAATTAATTATTTGATGAAGATTTCTCATGATCGTCTCCACAATTGTTGAGTCTTCCAATTTTTCTCAAAGGCATCTTATAGTACTTATATTATTATTAACCCTTGTAAAATCTCACCAATAGAATCATAACCTCCAATTTTTATATCATAATGCACTAATCTACAAATATTTAACTTGGATTTATTCATCTTCATGTTCTCTTTGTAATTATTTGTCAAATTGTCCTAGATGCCACTATCTATTCAAATTACTTTAACGCTTAGATATTCACTTTTTGATATGGAAGAATGTACATTATTTCTAACTCATACATCATTCTATAAATTCTTTTTACGAATTTTGTTAAGGGATAACACTCAGTAGGAAGAGTTAAAACATTTTTAATTTCTTCCAAAACATCATATCTAATAGATAATAGATATGATTGAATATTTTCTTACCAGAAACTATAATTCTTTCTATAAAGAATATAAATCACATTACTATTAACTGAGTCTTGAACATCCCATGTAAACATCTTAATCGATATCTACACAATGTAGAGTAATGAAAGTAAAATTAATATATAATACCAATTATAAGGACCCTTTGGGATCTATTTGACCACCAAGAGGAAGGGTGAATCAGTGGCTATCCCTTTTTATGTTTTATTATTTTTACCCTATACAAAAAATATATATTTATGATAGGTTATTTGCGACGTGGAAGGGTCTTGCACAAATAGTTCGTCAGAAGGGATTATTTGTGACTGGACCCTCTTCCCGTAGTAAACAGTTTTGCGCAAGTTGTGCACCAAACTTTGGGAAGGGTATTTCTGATGGGCACTTATGCCTGTCGTAAATACCCAACAACATTTTTTAGAATTTGCGACGGGATTTCTCACCCTGTTGCAAATAGTATGTCGGCAAGTTGGTATTTGCAATGGGTCCCATAGCAAATACCTTTTTAAATACTGACAGTAATTAATACGGGGTTATGATTTTTTACAGGGCTCGTCGAAAATAAACATGTCACAACTAATTTAACCTATATATACCCCCACATGTTTTTTCTCTCATTCCACTCCTTTCTATACTCCCCTCTCACTCTCTTCTTATATTTTCTCTCTCAAAAATTTTCTATGTAAATTTTTTTAAATCGGAGTAATATTCTCGTTGTAATTCTTTCGAAGGATTCAGTTTTAGGTCATTTATCTATTTCTATTATTTTTTTGGGAAATTATTTTATTTAATATTAGTTATAAAATTTTTTAATTAGCTACAATTAAATTAAAATAAAATTAGATTGTTTTATTTTGATTTTTAAAAAAAATACGTGTTATTTGTATTAATTAGTATTACTTAATAGTTATATGAATTATTATTAATTAGTTGTCATTAGTATTAATTATAAAAATCCTTAATAATTATTAATAATTAGCCATAATTAGTAAATAATTAGTAATAATTAGAAGTTAATAGTAATAATTAAAAGTAAATAGTTATAATTAGAAGTAAATAGTAATAATTAGTAGTAAATAAGAATAATTTGTAATAATAAGTAATAATTAGGATAAATTAGTAATAATTAGTAATAAATAAGATTAATTAGTAGTAATTAAGATTAATTTGTAATAATTAGGATTAATTAGTAATAATTAGGATTAACTTGTAATAATTATGAATAATTAGTAATAATTAGGATTAATTAGTAATAATTGGGATTAATTAGGATTAATATAGATTAATTTGGAATAATTATTATTAATTATGAATAATTAGGATTTATTAGGAATAATTAGGAATAATTAGGAATAATTAGGAATAATTGTGAATAATTAGTAATAATTATGAATAACTAAGAATAATTAGTACTAATTAGTAATAATTAGCAATAATTAGTAATAACTTGGAATAATTAAGAATAAATAAAAATAATAAGGAATAAATAGTAATAATTTGGAATAAATAGTAGTAATTATGAATCAATAATAATTATTTGGAATAAGTAGTAATTATTAAGAAAATAGTAATAATTAGGATTAAATAAGAATAATTAGGACTAATTTCTAATAATTATTAATAATTAGTAATAATTAGGAATAAATCGTAATAATTAGGAATAAATAGTAATATTTAGAAACAAATAGTAATAATTAAGAATTTATAATAATAATTATGAATAAATAGTAATAATAATTTATAAATAAGATAAATTAGAAATAATTAGTAATAATTAGAATTAATTAGAAATAATTTTGAAGATAAGGAAAAATTGGGAATAATTAGCTATAATTATTAGTAATTAAAAATAATTACACATAATTACATATAATTAACAATAATTATAAATAATTTGCTATAATTAAGATTAATTAGAAATAATTAAGATTAATTGGTAAAAAATTGTAATAATTAGTAATAATTAGTAATAATTAGTGAAAATTAGTAATAAATAGTAGCAAATAGAAATAAATTGGAATAATAAGTAAAAAATAGTAATAATTTGTAATAATTAGTAACAATTAGTAATAAATCTTAATAGTTAGGAATAATTAGTAATAATTAGAAATAATTTGTAATAATTATGAATTATTAGGAATAATTAGTAATAATTAGGAATAATTAGTAATTATTAGAAATTATTATTAATAATAAGTAATAATTTATAATAATTATGTAGAATTAGTAATTATTAGTAATAATTCGTTATAATTAGTAGTAATTAGAAATAAATGGTAATAATTAGTTATAATTAGTAATAATTAGGATTAATTAGTAATAATTAGAAATAATTAGTAATAATTAGGATTAATCAGTAATAGTTAGTAATAGTTAAGAATAATTATTAATAATTGGGAATAATTTTGTAATAATCAAAAATTATTAGTATTAATTAGGAATAACTAGTAATAATTACGATTAATTAGGATTAATTTGGATTAATTTGGAATACTTAGGATTATTTAAAAATAATTAAGATTAATTAGAAATAATTAGGATTAATTATAAATAATTAGGATTATTTAGTAATAATTAGGATTAAATAACAATAAATAGGTTTAATTAAAAATAATTAAGATTAATTAGTAATAATTAGTTATTATTAGTAATAAATAGGAATAATTAGTATTAATTAAGATTAATTAGAAATAGATTGTAATAATTATTCACAATTTGGACTATTTTTTAAAAATTGGGACTAATTTGTAAGAATTGGGACTGATTAGGGACAATTAGGATAAATTAGGAACAATTAAGTGTAATTCATAACAATTAGTAATAATTAGTTACAATTAGGACTAATTAGAAGATAATTAGTAATAATTAGGAATAATTAGTAATAATTTGTAATAATTATGATTAATTTGGAATAATTAAGAATAACTGTAATAATTAAGTATAATTTGTAATAATTATTAATAAATATTAATAATTAATTAGAATTATTAATAATTAGTTAGAATTAGTAGTAGGAGGAAGAGAAGTGTCAACATAAGTAGTAAATGTATGAGAAGATGGAGTACATGTGATTTCTGATTCATTGTTTATAGATGGAGTTCCTTCCCCTATCTTCTCCAACTCCTCTAGAGAACCCCCACCCCCCTATATGGTATATTTATTTTTAATGATAAAACATTTGAATGAACTTTTTTGTAATATTAACTATTTACATTTATATATAGTGCATTTTTTATATTAGTGTGAATATTTTGTTTTTTTATTTGTTTAATTTTTAATTTCTTTTCTTTTTTTATTTTTTTTTTATTTTTTTCTTCTTTTTTATTATATTTTTTTAATTTTTTAGAGATATCAATGTTTTATTATTATATAGTTTTTTATTATTTTACTAATATTAAAGTTAATATTTTATTAATAATATTATTATTAATATTATATTATTAATATTAATATTAATAATATTATTTTATTAATACTATTATAAATATTATTATTAAATTAATAATAATATTAATAATATTATTTTTTAATTTTAATAATATTAATATTTTCATTTCCTTAATATTAATTATATTAGTATTATTATTATTATTATTATTATTATTATTATATTTATATTTATATGTATATTATTTATATTATTAGTTTTAGTTGTATTAATATTTACCAAAATAATTTTATTATTATTTCCTAATATTATTTTACTTTTATTAATACTATTATTTTATTCAATTTTATATTTTTTAATTTTTATAAGATATTTGCGACATAATTTTTTTTACGGGATATCATAGATAATTGTTTTAAAAAACTTCAAGAAAAGATATTTTCTGATGGAAATTTTGGCAACAGGGGTCCCCGTCGCCAAAGAATTTTTAAATAATCTTGGGAAAACTATTTGTGACAGGACCATGTTTCATCAGAATTAGTTTATTTTTACGATGACTTTTTCTACAACAGATCATTTATAATAGGGTCCCATCGTAAATAATTTAATTTCAAATAATGTAAAACAATATTAACCTCAATCTAGAAAAAGATAACTCTACTAAAAAATGACACATAAACACACACATGAACATAATAATTTATATGGCCGGCTACATAATAAGAGTAGACAGTTCTATAAATGATCTAGAAATAATATAAGATTACACATTCCACTGGAAAATAATTAATGTGGTTTATATAATGTAAGGTAAATCCACCGATTGTGTTTTACTATAGTCCATTGATAACACATATTTTCCTCACACAGTTCATATGATAATATATATTTTGGAACAATAGAATAGAACATCACAAATAAGATTTAACACATAATCATTATTCTACGTGGATTCTCCACACTTACACTTATGAAAATTACATCGTATTCTCCTTCTATTACATACACACAAAAAAAATAAATAATATTTTCTTTTCTTTTCTATATCTTATTCCTTATTCCTTTGATAACTCTCTCTTCTTATATGTGTTCACACACACATTATTTTAAAATACTATGAATATATATCATTTAGTTTTATGTACATTCTTCTTTTTATATATTTTTGAAATTAACAATTCCATGTGAATCGATTAGTTCTTTAATTTCAAGGATTATTGTAAATTAAAAGATTATAAAATATTCCCTTAAAAATCACCATTTCAATATTCTATAGTCATCAGTTTATTATTTTTAATATCATATACCACTCTGTGAAGATTAAGTTCTTCTTTTACATTTTATTTCCATGATATATGTAAATACCATGAAATATTTTATTTATTTGGATATGTAAAATATTACTTCTTTATCACATCACTAAATACTGTCCCTTATTTAATTTTAGCATTTTTCCTCATAAAGATGATCAAACCCACATCTCATTCCTTCCAAAATAATTCATTCATTTAAACTATGATAATAAAATTACATGAATCATGGTTTTATTATCATAATCCATGAATCATTGTTATTTCAACCTTATATATTTATTGGTATTTTTTAACACATTCATGCATTCCCATTATACATTCCTTGCTGGTTTTCATGAAAATATGCATCCATGCATCATGGAAGCACATATATTCATAGTAACACTTTTTCCTTAAATGTCTCTTCATAACTACAAGAAATACAATAACATAGATTATTTAGCATCTAACAATAGTACCTCCTAAAACCATCTAAGAAAAACTATCTCATTTTCCATATATTCATTCATATAATGTAGTGACAATTTCATGTTATTTTCTTTAAGATAATCTTTGAGATATGTTATATCTTTCACCTATTGATCTTCTTTATGTTTGATCGTTCATTTTATCAACCTTTCATGTGTTCCCACAGTCAACAACCAATCTTGTGTGGTGATGTTTTATTGACCTACCATTTGTTTCCATATCCAATTGACCAAACATTTGGTAGATAAAAATTCCTTCATGTGGTAGGTTCATATCTATCCATGTGGTTGGTTCTTATTTCATCATTTGGTTGTTATGAATTCCTTTATATAGTGGTTCCAAATTTCATCATGTGGTCGGTCCATATTCCACCATGGGGTCAGTACGTCGACCATGACATCCCAAATTGTCTTATTACTCTTGCAGTTGTGTTGGATTCCCAATTATTATAACAATTATTCCCTCTCATGTAACTAGAATATGGTTTGAATATTATAAATAAAAAAAATCATATTTAATTACAATTCTTCCCATAACATAGTGATTTACGTATTGGAAATAAAATACAACATCTTAAACAATCATTATTTCTATTCACCACAGTCTTTTCCAATCCAACAACAACTAGAAACCACTTTGTCTTAGCATGACTAATAGAAGATAATTTTGTTACATAATAATTTTGGATACGGGTGGATAGATTGGGGTCCTAATTTCACATGGTCACCATTATGATCCTATGAATATTGGGATACTGTGTTTTCAAGAATTTGGGATACATATTGATATTTCAATCCATTGTGACTTTGTTTTCTATAATTGGTTCCCCATAAACCCAGTTAAAAAAGGTTGTTTCAATTTTTTTTATAAAAATATGTTTGACCTTATACCATTTCAAATGTCCAGGATGCATGGATCATAATACCATGGGTGTTAGAATTCCACCTAAGTAGAGGGAAGGTACAAAAAAATAAATTAAAACAATATATTTGGGGACTAAAGAACTATGAAAGAATATAGGTTTAGGATAACCATTTAAAGCTTTAAAAACATTCCTTAGAGTATTGCAATACTAAATATGTTTCCAACATGATTTGTATAATATTCTAGAGGTAGACCATTGAAGTGTTTTATCGTTACCATCAGGGAGTCCATTTAGAGGCAATAAAAATGGATCCTTTGAGGTGTGCACCTTTTATGATATGCATGTTTTTAGAAAATCATGTAATCACCAATGGGGATTCCATTTGGATTTGTAATAATATGTAGATCCAAATTTGGGGAACCGATATGTCCCTTTAAAGGAATGGTATAATCAGAATGAGTTTGATCACACTTTGGCATACACAACTGTAAGTCAAGTATATTGAGGAGGTGAAACAAACATATAGAAGGAATTAAGATTAGTAGTTTAATTCCATTATATTTTATTGTTAATAAATACCATTTTTAATATATTTATTTAAATTCTACATCAATCAAAAAAAAATGAAATAATTTTTTCTGGATAATACTATTTGTATTAGATTTGACCATTATAAAATAGTCATTGAATTTGTGGGAATAAATAAATGTAACATATTTTTGAAATATATTTGTGAATAAAAAATAATTATTAATATTTAATACCAATTCATTAATAACATTCAATTTGTGTATCTAAAAACTATTAAGAACATTTTATGCTAAAAAATTTATTTCCCCTAAAAATTTCTTTTTAGGCACTACGTATTTTTATGTTAAGAAACTAAATATAATTTTTTTAAGATGTTAAAACATATTTATTATATTCAAAATATATAATTAATAATTTGAATAATTATTTAATTCGTAATTTAAAGGAAATAAAAATAATAAATGTTAATATATAAAAATATATTTACTTATAAAAACAGTTGGTGATTATTTTTTATATCTATATTTAAAAGTAAAATTCATAAATTTTATAATTTTTATTTGATAAAATGAACATAATTTTTTATTCATAATAACACAATTATTAAATATATAAGCTTTTATATTTTTCTGAAAATAATTTTTATATGTGAATATTGAAAATTTTAATTTTTACAAATACCATCACTTTTATCGAATCCTTAGGGTATAAATGTTACTTATAATCCAAGAAAACATTCCCTTAACCAACGATTTGTTTTATAAGTAAAATTATAAATTTTAAAAAAAATTAAATTAAATTTTTAAACCTTGGATTTACATTTACAACCAAAATAATATTTTTTAGGAAAAGTAGTTTTTATGTCTTTAACTCATATTATTATAGAATTAAATTTTATCAATTTTATTAATTAAAATAATGAAATAGATTTCATATTTTAAATCAAAATACCCAAATTTTCTAGAAATTTTAATTTTATTTTTAGCTATAATTATAAATTACCAAGGGTAAAAAATAGTTACTGTGGCAAAAGTAGATTATGATAAAAGTTAAAAATTTGGAGAAAACCCCTATAAATCCTAAATAATTATATATATTTTTAAGTTTTTCATCAACCCAAACCCTTTCCCCCTCTATTAAATTCCACTTTTGGAGCCATTTTCAATGAATAGTTCCCCTTTTATTTCCATAATGTCACTTCTCCACTTATAAAAAGATACTTTCACCACCCTACATATATTCATACAGAAAACCCTTTATTTTGACCAAATACTACCTAAATAATTCCCCAAATCACCAAGAGACACCCTATAGGTTTTAGAATCCTCAAAATACCACCCCTCAAAGGCTTAATCCAATTTTGAAATGATTTCTTTTGAGGAGTAAGGTAAAAATTCATAATCTCTATTTTTTATTTATGTTCTCTTAAGTATTATTAATATAACTTGAGGTATATAATATCATCCAAAAAAAGTATTAGTAACATTAGAATAATTATGTTTTATGTTATTGATTTAATAACCATTAATTTATCATCTCCTAACCACCCAAAATATGAGAACGACATTCGTGTTACGTGCCAATTACAAACTCCATCAGTAACATGTTAAATTTTTCATAAATTCATTTTAATGGATGATTAAAATAGGTATTTAAGTAAATAATTTAATATTTATAAAATTATTCATTTTCAAAAAGGATAAAACATTTTTTATCATATTTTATTCTATGGATAAAAAAAATTTATATGTGTGTATGTGTGGGTGAAGGATCCATAGATAAATGTCTTCTATTTTTCATCTCCTCCCTAAATAGATAGTTTTTAAATTTACTTTATGAATAAAAATTATATCAAGGATTCAAATATGTAACTTATATGGTTCTGAATGTATAAAAAAATTATGATCCTTTTGAAGTAATTAGTTATTTTCGGTAGATTCCTCAAAAAATATAATAATGCATCTTATTCTCTTGAGACATTCCCATAATTCCCATAAAATAAATGTGGGGATGTATAAATAAATAAATAAATATTTTATAATCTATTTATGATGAAATTAGTATCATGTAATGTGGTATGGCATCCCTAATATAAAACATGAGTGAAATAATTTTAATTATTATATCTGATAATTAAAATAAGATATAAATAATTATTGATTGTATAATAAATGTCTATATGACCAATGTAACATTGGTTAGATAAATGAATAATTTCAATAAATTATTTATTAATATAGTTATGTTTTTTATAAATTAATTTAATTTAATTTTGTGGAATATGATAACTAAGGTAAGGGTTTCCATCTTAATTTTGATTTATTGTGACATGATTCATATTATGCACCTGTTTTTATTTTTTATAGTGTATTCATAATAAAGGTAACCAAATTCGTAAGTATTTCTTTTAAATATCATTTTTAAATTGATATTGTTATGAATAGTTTTCATCTAGGAAATAATTGTGTGAACTTCATCTTGGAAACCCCTAACATTTTATTCTAATTCAGTAATTATTTTAGCTTTAAATGTACATTCTCAAGTAATTTCCCTTTAAATATAATTTACTCGATGTAGCATTAGTGATAGAAATCAACACTACCTCTTCTTTTTGAATTGGGAAATATCCTCAACTATGTCCATATTCATTAGATAATATTAAAGATATTATTATATATCCCTAAATAACTTATTAAGGTCTATTAATAATATTAATTACTTCCTTAAATTTATTTTTGAATTGAATGTTTATATTTTTTTCTTCACATGATGTTTTATAAAAATCATCGATTTTTAACATTTCCCATATGAAGAAATTTTTCTACTATTATGAGACTTTTTATTTATAAATCTTCATTGAAATGTTTTAAAATGCTTTTATAATTTATTTTAATTATAATTTAATCTTATATGAAAAATAAATACAGTTATATCTCAAAAAAGTAAGAATTTTATTTTTAAAAATGAATTCTGGATTTTAAAAGGGATTTAAATGGCTTTTATTTTAATTAAATAATTCATTAGTGTTTTTATTTCTTGTCTGATATTTTTTTGAAAACATAATTAATTTATATATTATTTCTCAAATATTATTTTTGTTTTAAAGGTTAATTTTTAAAAATTTATTTATTAATAAAATATATTTCATTTTAAATAAAACACTTTTAATGAAATCAATATTTTGAAAAATTGATATTTCTCATTTATTTTCAAAATGATTTATCTAATAATATTAAAATGTTTTTTAAAATATTTAAAAATCCTTTAATGTTTTTTATGTTCCTCATGGGATATTATATCTTGAAAACACCCACCATCTCTCCCTATATAGAATTAAAAATGTTTTATGATTTTTTTGATCTATGTAAACATTCATTGTTGTTCTTAATGTGACACTTTGGATATGATCTTACGATACCATCCACCTTATCTCTCGAGATAGCTTATAAAATGTTGGATAAATGTTTTTTATCGTTTTAAAATTAATTTTATGTTATTTATGTTAATATTTGAATATGTTCTTAAGATAAAATTCACCTTATTTATCTATATGTATTATAAAAATGATGTTTTAAGAAATTTTTCATCAAACCCAAATCTTTCATATGAGTTAATTAAACTATGATGAAATGATGATGGTTGTTATGATCTTGTGGAACAATAATGTGATGTTTTCATTATTTTATGAGTGGGCCTATAATTATATATATTTCTTATCAATTATTTGAGTATATATCTCATGATATCCAAAGGATACATGGAAGTTTATCCCAAGACCAAGTGTACATAGGAGGGTATCCAACGCCCAAGGGAATGTCAGTGGTAATCCCAAGCCTATTGGTAAAATGGTTGTAGGACCAAAACTAAGCGTATATGGGTGGTAATCTCAATCCTAAGAAAGTACACTTGTTTATATCCCTAGCATAATCTTTGATCAATATCTAAGTGGGTAGTTGTGACATATGATTTTAATGCTTATGTTTATTTATTTCTCTTATATCATATTCGTATTCTTTTTTTTATTCTCTCATAGTTTAAGATTATTTAATTTTCTATAATCATTTGAATCATGCATTAACTTATTTCAATGCATTATTAAATGATTCATAATTATATATATATGTCTTTGGTTATTTCTATCTCAGTTGTGATACTTTACTGATAAAAATGTTCAGTTGACTAAATTTTATGACTTCTATAATTTTTCTATCAAAAATATTATCAATAGTTTGATCAAAAATCAATTATTGTATTTTTTAAAATAGTTTTAATTTTAAAAATAATCAACAAGAAATATACACCTTAGATAAAATTAAAGTAAAATACAACAATTAAATTATATTTATTTCATTAAATTTTACGTAGATAATAGTTTATTATTTAAAATAATGAATAATACTAGAAGACACAAATTGGAATTTAAATAAGGGACTCATCCTTAATATATTCCCTAATCCACTCAACATAAAAATCACATTCTACTAAGAAATCTAATATTAAATAAACTTATCCACAACCCAGATCATTTTTACAAATAACAATATTAATATAGTCCAGAATAAAATCTTCTTTCATAGTTCTACATGTGAGAAAAATATTATAGTTCACACACTACCTCTTCCACAGTTAAACATAGGCTTACCAAATAATATATTTGAAATTGAGTCTTAAGAACTCACCTGTTCAGTATAGCAGAATGTGTTTGTAGATAAATATAGAATAATAATACAAAACATTAAATAATATATAAAAAAGTGAAAAGGATAATAGTAGTCAAAATATCTATAGGTCAATCTGAACAGTTTTTTTCTAGAGTAATTTAATTTAATCCTGAAATATTCAACCGATTTTTCACTAGAAGTTCAGATAAATAGTTCGTCGTAATGTATTCTAAAGGAATCCTCAATGTAATATAGGATCATGCATATGTTCCTTTATTGTTCTATATGTGAAACAATAAACAACAATGCTTTATCCATAATCTAAATTATGTCTCAAAAACAACTACATTTAGAAGTATCCATTTAAGATCATTTAATGTATCTTTAATTTCACTTTATCTGTAATTAAGGCTAAAAAATATACACATTCCTGATTTAGAAAATCTCCACTTTCAATTTAGACACAGTAGGTTGTCTTCACAGAAAACATTATTACCTAAGGTCAGGGTTAGTTGGAACGATCATTTAGAACAGAAACTATTCACATTCACTCCATGTCATCCTAAAGTCAATCCATTGGTTCGTGTGTTAGGTTCATAACTTCATACAGTATCTTCTTTTCTTCATAAGACCACTTGACAATATTTCAAGGTAGTTCCTTAAATTGTGTTGTCAGTTATTTTTTACTCATGGTAGGTAAATCTCTTCATATTGTAGGTATTTTATATTATTGTGACTAAAAATATAAATATGCATAGTTAGTACATGACTCGTATAAAATTTTTTTTGTCGATCACACAGTAATTTTGTTATTCATTCAATCAGTTGATTATCAATTCATAACAAGAATATGAAATTGAAAGAATTTTCTCATATGACATATGGTATTTTATTTTTTGATGTGTTTAATGGAACTAAAACATGTGGTAGGCTCAAAATAGTCACTTGAGTTCAAATTCTTCACATGATTCATACATTACACATCCACTGGGTTTTCACAGTAATTTCTAGACTTTTCCATTTTTTCAAATTTGGCCATCAAATCAACCACTAAAAACATAAAAAATTTAATAACAATAAAAAAATTATTTGGAATCATTAAAATATTGATTTTTTGGTATAATACAACCATATAACCCTTTTGTGGGTCACTAATTAGGAAACATAAAATGAATAAATCAAAATCATTTTAATAGATAATTGAACCATTTATTATTATTATATATGTAGTTATCATAATAAAATTAATTCAATTTGTACATTACACTTACTCCCCAATTTTTTATTATCCAAAAGTAAATAGATAATGATAAAAATAAATAGATAATATGTAGATAAAAATTAAATTAAATAATTGATTATTCATATAATATTATAAAATATATTAAATAAAATTTTATTAGAACTTTAAAATAAATAATTGTATAAAAAATATGAAAATATAACATCCCATTAATATAAATTATGGTAATATCATTTCCTTTGGATGTGTAATTAGGTTCATAAGGAGTAGTAAGAGGTAGAGGTGGAATAAGGGTAACTGATGACTATGATACTAGATACAAGACTCAAATGATCAAGTGTCTTTCTAGGAGACAAGAAAAAAAGTTTTAGTAGTAGAAGAGATATTATTGGGGTCTAGAGAAATAGGAATGGATATAAGAGTGAACACAGCAGTGTGAGAAGAACAAAGGTGTGGTTGTATCATCCTAGAAAAATCACTCACTTCGCAATATCTATAATATGATTCCAAAATAAAATCAGCCCTATTTTGCATCACTGCTTATAACACTGGGATCATCAGCTTAATCGTTTCAACTTAGGACATAGAGGATTGGTTAAAAGGTAGAATATAAGATATAAAAAATATTTATTAACACACCCTTTAAATATGATATAATAAAGATTCGACTCCGCTAATAGTCAACAGATTTAATTATTGTTTCTCTATCTTTTCTAGACATCATGGTATCTTCTCTGAGAAGGGTTATGTTTATAGAATCATGTTTTTGAATAAAAAATCAAATTTAGCTTCTCTGGTCTGATTTACCTCAACAAAGTCAACCTCTAACTCATTTATTTTAATTTTTATAATATTATTTTCAAAAAAATTGGAAGAAGAAAATGAGAATTAGGAGGTACAAGAGAAGAAGAAAGATAATAAACCACGATAAAGAATCTCATATCTAACTACAACACTATATTAGATAAATATATATGAAAATAAATTATTCATGACTTCAAATTCTCAACCTCGTTTCTCATTAAATTCTACACACTAGGGAATTTGGGTTGAAAATATGGTATCAAAAAAATCATTGTCCTTATAAGATATTCTTCTTGAGTATGCTCTAAAGAATTTATAAAACCAATAAAATATTCCATTAAAACCCCAATAAAATACGATTTAAACTCATTCAAATAATCTCCTGTAATATTTTACTTATGTTGAAAAAAATGTAGATGTGTCATAAGCATGATTCCTACCATCTATGTCATATAAATCCTCTTCTAATCTAGATATTTCCAACTGATCTTCAAATATAACACCACATCAAATTATTCCTCATGAATATAAGGTTTATTATCCATTACATATTCACCATGAGAACTACCTTGATAATATTTCACACCATCCTTGGTTAGAGTAAAAACAATTATATCATGGAGGATTTCATCAAATGTGGGTCTCAAAAGAGATAACTCAAGTATTTCTCAAAGAATCATTTATTGAAATGATAAATAACTTTATAAATCTTTCAGAGGAAGGGATGGTATTTCCACATTGTCTAGGTGGACAACCTCCATTATCATCACCTGACTATTGATAATCTATTCCTAAAATAAGAGAACTCTGGGACTTCTCCCCCTTATCATGTACATCAGGCATGGTATTTAAATAAGTGCTTCCAATAACATGAGATAAATATGAACTACTTTTAGCTTCTTCTGAGCTTTAGACTCATCTCACATAGTCTTTTATCCACTGACAAATACCTCTGTGTTAATGAAGTCCTTCTAACTATAGATATTCTTTATTTTATGTTAATGGTAAAGTAGATTTAGGTGGTCCATAATACCTAGAAGGAGTGACTATCTTGTCATCCACACAAAGAACCCTAGATTACTCATTAAGGTCCACCATCTCATCCTCTTCTTCTACTTTATCTCCCTCAATTTCCACTTTGTCAACATCTTCCTCACTAATAGCCACTTCATCATTAGATAACATAACAATCTCATTAGGTTCAATATCTAGATAAAAAAGATCCCTTGTTCAAATATAATACCTCATTGGATAAACCTTTATATAAAAATTAGCTATTTCATCCACCCACTTACAATTACGTGGGTTCCAGTTGACATTTATTTTCTTAAAAATATTTTCTAAAATGAAAACATCATTTCTTGAATTCATTATTTCCTCCCCTATATGAATTATTCATTTATACTCTACCAAGGAGGAAATAATATTTGTGTAAGGTAAAGAGAAAAACATTAATGTAGAATTACACAACTCATATATATGACTCATGAAATATTTTCATAGAATAATATAAAAATAGTTTTCCTTAAAAATATTAAAAACATGTATTGGCTCCTTAGGATACAGAATCCCCCCTTTCATTGATAGATCATCTATTAGATAAATTTGACGAGTAGTCAACATTCACCACTCAATTCAATAGTGGTTGGTATTTTTGAGGTTACATTTCCTATAATCTCTTATAAAAACTATTAAATTTTAATAAATAATTATTGATTAGATATCATCTTTGGTAATGTGAAAATTATCCTTTATGCGACACACCTATGTAATTTTCCCAATGCATAAAATAAAAATGAAAAACATCACCATTTATCATCATCTTAATGATATATATTTTCTCTCCTAGAGTAATGTTTATGGGTGTTAAAAGTCATTAATAATTATCCTATAGAATGTCTTACTATTCAATTTAAACCAATCATCCCATCCTTAATTCTTAATTTCATTCCAAACTAGAGACTTTCTCAATTATATCCATTATGCATAAACTTGTTTTTTTTAGAAATTGGATGATCAATTAAATTTATATTCTTCAACTTCATTATTAGTATCATGATGCCCTGATTTTTGTTTTATTTCTCTATAGGATAATATCATATAGGATATGTGGAATCTAAAACATGTATCATTCTTTGACATTATGAGTTGTATTTGGTTTTTCAAACGGTTTTAGTTCATGAGATATAGGGTTTAAGAGAGGAGGGTTTTGATTTTCATTAATGGTATCAAAAGAAAGGAATATATTATATGGAAAATATATGCATTGATTCAGATTATAATTTGAATTTCATTTCATTCATTTTAGGATTGAAATAATGGAAAAATGAAACAAAATCCCATTAAATCATTTTTTTGAAAAAATTTACGTATAAAATAGTCATGGTAGGTATACTAAACATGGATCCATGATTAAAAATTTATTGTAGGTATGGTGACCATAACCTCAAAGTAGGTACACTATCTGCATGAATAAAATATTCACAATAGTTAACTATTTATTATTGTAATAAAAACTCATATTAAGTGTAGTAACTGTGTGAGTAAGTGTTTATAGTAGGTATACAAACTGCCTGACCAACTGGTCATGGTAGAATTACTAACCATATGAACAAAAACTATATGTTTTTTGTTACCATGTAAACTATACTTCACAAATACTTACGAAAAAACATTTACATATATAAAATAAGCATTTAGAGAAATAATTAATTTGTTAATAGAAATACAAAATTAGTTTAAGATCTAGAAATAATTACTCATAAAAATTTCCCTTATAATATTGTTAATTATATCCAAATTAAAAGGATTTTTAGATATATTATTATGATGATGTTCAATTCCAATGAATTCGAGAGTTATATCACCTTTTTGAAAATGGTCTCTCATAAAGTGATATATTACTTAAAGGTATTTTGTTATTGAATGTGACACTGGATTCTTAGAAATATTTATCACAATTGTGTTATTCTAATTTATATGGACATGTTAAATATGAGATCCATATTCTTTTAAAGTGTGTTTAATCCCTAAAATTAAGGCACAAAAACTACCTACAAATATATACACAACTTCATCAATATATATTTTTATAGATTTTTTATTTTTTCTAAATTATTAAATAAAATACTTTCCCAAAATGTGACATTTTCTAGAGGCATTTTTTTGGTATAAAATACAACCACAAAAATATGTATTTGAATTAATTAATAAATAAATTTTTTCCTTTAGAATATAATATTCTTAAGTAGGTTTTGCTTTTAAGTTTTTTGAAAATACTTTTCATAGAAAAAAATGTTCTTATATTAGGCTTGATTCAAAATGTGCACACAAACACACACTAAACATAATATCTAATCGACTGGAAGTTAAGTATAGTAAAATTCCAATTGTAACTCTATAATTGGTTATATCCACTAATTTTTGAGTTTCATCAGGATACATTTTATATCTTGTACTCGTGGGATTATCAGTACATTTATTCTTATCCATAATAATCATTTTAAAGGATATTTGTAGTACTTTATTTGATTTAAAATAATTTCTTCCTTATTTTGAAAAATATTAAAAACCAAAAGAAAAATATAAACACACCCATAAAACTAACCTTAGATTCATTTTTCATCATTATTAAAAAATTATTTAGATACCAAGATAATATCATCACCATATATTTTTACTACAAAAACATAATCTGAAATTATTTTAATATATATATTGGGGTCGGATATTCAGTTAGTGAATCACATAGAAATTAAAAAAATGAGTTGATTGTATCATATTAAGGTCTAGGATCTTGTTTTAAACCATGAAATAATTTATTTATGTAAAAACATACATTCTAATGTGAGGGTAGAAATACAAGGTTTGTTCAAAAAATACATCAAAAATAATATAACCATTTAGGAATTAACTATTGACATCCATTTGAAATAATTTAAAATTAAAATGTGTTATATAGACTATAAATATTTTGATTGAATCAAGTATACATACTAAGGAAAATGTTTCTTTATAGTCAATACCTTCTTTCTTGATTATATCCTTGTGATACCAATATATATTTATTTATAATTATACTTTATAACTTATCTAGCATGTTCCTAAATACTCGTTTACTTCTAATAGTCATGTCATACTTGTGTCATTCAACTACTTCCCAGACTCTATTTCTTTCAAATTTATTTAAGTCTTATTTTATATACCTTACCCATAACTCACCATTTATTTCTTTTATGATGTTATTAGTTTTATGTTGTAGTAATAAAACATGATATTTAACTTCATTTAATAGAGAATATCTAGTTTTTTATCCTCTATTTGGGTCTCCTAAACCTACATTGAAGGGATGGGTTTTAAGATCCCTAATAGTAGATGAAATAGAATTATATGATATTTTATTTTATTCTACAAGTTCATGTTCAAAATATTCTTCAGAACTATGAGTTTTATCAATAGCAGTTTTGAGTGAAATATCACAATGTCTAGAATTAATATTAAAATTAGAAAGGCCATTATCGAAGTTCTCTAATGGGTTTATAGTTTTGTGTGGATCTATCCCATAAAATTATGCATATATATATTGATTCTTCCACAATATTAGTCATTTTATAGAATACTCTCTATGACTTATGGGATGTTGAATATCCATGTAAAATTCCATCATCACTTTTGGATGAAAAATTGTCAAAATTCTTCATTATATTGAGTATAAAGACATTACAACAACAAAATATAATGTAATTAGTTTTTAGTTTTCTACCATTCCCTATCTCATATTGGGTTTTATTTAAAAATTTTCTAATTAAAACTCTTTAAATAATATAGTAATATGTATTCGTAACTACTAACTAGTGATAAATGGGTAAATCATAATCATTAATCCTAGTCCAAAAAATTTTGCATAGTGTACTATTTCCCCTTTTATAATACACCATTATATTATAGGGTAGAAAAAGTACAGAAGTTATTTTCATAGCCTTTTTTAATAGAGATTTAAAATAGTAATTTTCAAACTCACAAACATGATCAATTATTATGTTTTTAATTCTATGTCCACTAAGATTTTATACATATTTTTCATACTAGGATAAATAATAACAAGTTTCATTTCTGTGAGAAGAAATGAATACAAAGTTGTATAATGAAAATTATTCTACTAGAACAATAGAATATTGCTTCCCATTTAAAATAGAATCTGTGTAGAGTCAACATAAATCCATGTGAATCAAATCTATTGGTTGAGAATTTAATTATTATTTTTCTTTAATTTATTATGTGTGTTTACCCATTTTGAAATAGGATACAATCTTTTTTGTTTGGAATTATAGTTTAGGAAAATCCGAGAAAAATACATTCCTATTATGATTTATAAGTGACTGTAGGTTGAAATGTAATATTTTCTAATTCCAAATCTGAGACTGTTTGTAAAAGTTTATTAAACAATATATTTTATGAGAAAATAATTAATTTAAATAAACAATATAAACATTTTCATTTTGCAAATTAATAAAAACATAAAAATGTTTATAATCAAAAAATATTTTAGGTATTATTTCAAAATTTAACAAGATATCCATCATCACATAACTATGTGATTATAAAAATATTATATTTCAAACCATCTATAAATAAAACATTATAAATTAAAATAGTACTAGAGTTTTTTATTTGACCATGTCCAATTATTTCCCCTTTGGTGTTGTCACAAAAAGTGATTAGTCCACCATCAACCTTGATAAGGTTTTTAAAACATGAGCAGTACCAAGTCATGTATCAAGAATATCCACAATCTAGTTAATATATGTTCCAACTAGAACACTTCATGTAGGTTTCCGACAAAAAAAATTAACAATAATTTATTTTGGTATCCATATTTTCTTGGGTCTATAAATGATTGTGATAAGATCCTTAAGAATGTAGAATTGTTTTATTGGTTTACCATAGACATATTTTATGCTTTTAAAAATGTAAATTTTAATTGTTCATGAAGAATAATAATTATTTACAAAAATATAAAAACTATAAGTGTGAAAAAAAATTATATATCTTCCATTTTTTGAGTTGGTAATCAATTCAAGTAGTATATTTAAGAGTGTTTTTTTACTAATAATATGAGTTATAGTTTTTCAACCATTATTGAAACTCTCTATATATTTATTTAATTGTTAATTTTACATTTTAATATTGTTTTCTTCTTTTAATAGTTGAACATTTTTTCCATCTCTATATAAAATTTCGTTTTAAAGTGAGTAGAAAATGAATGCTTATTCTTTAAACATTTTCATTCATCTTTAAGTTTAATAAATGTCTCTTCTAATGTATTATTTAATGAAAAAATATCATAACTGGACATATATTCATTAATATAATTTTCTCATAAAGATTTTAAATATGTTCAAGAGATACTAGAAAAATATTGGATACCTCAGATGTGTTTTTTATAAAACACATACTAGTCTTATAATTTGGTTATTCTATACTTGATTAAAAATCACTTGACCTGTCCTATAAATCACTACTGGTTTCTTTCATATCCTTTTTATTTTTTTTACTTTTTCCTCATACATTTTCTTATAATTTATCTTGGGATTGTATTCTTTTATATATCCTTTTATATTACACTCATACCAGATTACCACATTAGTGGAACATTTCTTTCCCCAAACATTTCTCAAATTTCCTTTCATATTATACTTGCCTCCATAATTAGTCATATTGAAGAATTTATTTTTACTATATAACTTTTTCTAATCTTTTTGATATATGATACATTTCATCATCACTATCAAAAAGATACTCTTCATTGTTTGATCCTTCAGCATTTATGTTATCTATTAGCATTGAGTAAAATTTTTTGAAGGCTACTGACTTCCTATTTTTTTCAACTTTACCGTCATTATTTAATTAAAATTCCACCCCAAAAATCATAAATTAGCCAATGATTTATTTTACTGGAAGTGAAAAACTGTCATAGGATTCTCTGATAGAAACTTAAGATCTTATCTACCAGTCAGTTAGACATCATAGCAATCACATCACTTGATATTTTTTTGAAATTTTCCATCTAAGTGGATTCATAGTATTGAATATTTCATTCAACTTGAGGTACAAATATGAAATGGATTCATCAGTCTTCATTTTGAATGTATCATATTTTATGGTATATGTATTTAAATGTATGTTTTTAACATTGGATGTTACATCATGATAAACTATCTGTGTATCCCATATTTCAAATGTAGTGGAACATTAATATATTTATTTTTATTATACAAGAGGTTAAAGAACATTCATGTAAGTATATAATTAAGGTAATAGATTTCTTTCTCAATTTCTATTCATTGAGACATGATTACTATTATGCACCTAGTTTTATTTATAAGGTGTATGTACTCCCTATGTGAAATATATTATCAAGATTCTATTTTATTAATATAAATAAATGTTATATTTTATTTTTTATCTTATAAATATTTATGATTCAATGGTTACCCATGTTGAAAGGGTTTCTTTCCAATATCATATTCAAATCGTGATTGTTATGAATAAATATTTGTTTGGGAAAACATTATTTGAAATTAATCACTAAAAACCCAAACATTTTATTCTCACAGGGTTATTGTTGTATTTTTATATATCTTCTATCAATTTCAACTACCTTGGAAAATAATTTAAAGACTTGCTGTTGGTGAGAGAAACTGAAACAACATATTCTTTTCCTTTTGGAATTTTCCTCCACTGTGACCATATTCATTGCATCAATTTACAGATGTCTTTATCCATACATAAATAGTTTATTAATGTAATTTTATATACTTTTTTAAAGGAATATTTTCAAATTTTATACATGTGTTATTTTGTTAAATTATCACTTTTTAGTGTTTTTTTTTAAACAAATTCTTCATCATTTATGAGAATTATTCTTTTCAAAGCATAAATTATAAGTTTTAAAATGGATTTCACACATGATTTTATTTATTAATTACATTATACATGAAATATATATTTAAATAATATTCAAAATTAAATGTTTTATTTTTAAGGGGAGTTATATATTTTCAAAAGGAATTTTAAAGGCCTTCATTTTCTAAAAAATATTCATTGTTCTTATGTATTCTAAATTAAAATTTTTAAATGAATTTTTTATTTAATTATTTTTTCTAGAAGCCAATTTTAGTTTTATTGGGTAATTTATAACAATTATTTATCAAGATAAATGTGTTTCATTTTAAAGAAAACTCTTTTTAGGTTTTCAATAATTTCAAAAAGGGATATTTCATATTGTTTTTTAATGTGATTTATCCATAAATCATGAATGATGTTTTTCATTCATGTAATCATACATTGGTTTTTTATGTTACACTCTAGATATGATCTAGGGATACCATCAACCATATTTCTATGGATGGATTATGAAATATTCTATTAATTGTTTTCATCTATGTCAACATTCATTGATGTTCATTACATTATCCTTGGGATATGATTATATGATAACATAAACCTTATTTCCATAGAAGTATTATGAAATTTTCTATCACGACCCCCTCCCTCAAATGATACTGGAATGAGGGGAGAGAGATAGGGACCCCTGATTCCCACCTCCAGTGGGCGCTGGGATGGTTAATAGCACTAACGGTGTGAAAATATCACAATATTGGGGGCTAACACTTTATAAGAAACATGATCAGGAGATAGAATGAATTATCCACAACCAATAAAAGGAATAATATAAAAGAGAAAGCCAAAAACAATCCACATGCATAAAAAAAGTAAAAATTATACCAATACAATAACGTCTCCAAAGTAAATACCCCAAAGAAAAGATAAGGTAGCGACACAATTATTTTCAAAAGGTATGAGCTAGTAATGCCCAACATGGTCCATCAAATCCCCATAGAACCCTGAAATCAGTTCTATAAGTGTATTGTGATCATAAAAGTATGCTCAGTAGAATAACCAAAGTCTCTTGTCAACATTTCAAAGAAGTATACAAATTATCATGTGTGAATGTAGCACAACCAAACAACACCTAAACAGGTATACTAACCATCCCAACCTCACTAAGGAATGCTCACAAAGTAACGCAAGATAGGTAATATAATATAAATTAAATCACATCGATGATTGGCTACCCTATATCACGTTCCCATTATTATTCCACTCTCCCAATTTCATACATCTTGTAATTCCCATACCGTTCATATAACACATCACATCCTTCCCGTACAAACCTTGGACTCAAAAAACATAAAGCCCCATACACCTGGGTCTCACAAAACAACCTACCCGTACACACCTAGGCCCCTCAATAAATATTTCTCTTACACATGTGTTCCTCACAATACATCACATCACATCTCATCCCAAAGACACATGGGAAATAACATCACATATTATATCGATGAAACAAGGGAAAGCACAACCCCCCCCCCAGACAAACACCTGGGCTATCACATGTCCCATGAAGACACATGGGCCATCCCCACCACTATATAAAGCACTAAAAACCCTATATCTATCAAATTATGTTCCTTACCTACCTCTTATAGTAGAGAGAGAGGGAAAGAGTGGGTACCCATCCATCCATACTCTTAACTAGATGTTGGAAAAAACAGACCAGGGTGATGATGGGGGTGTTTGTAGCATATTGATCAAAATGGGTGGGTGTGTATAGAAACCAAAAATATATATATACATATATGTAGAATCAAACACTCTGGACCAACTTTGGGTTCACAAACACCATCTTACAACACCATCACATTTGTTTCCACATTTGAATTCATTTATTAGTATCTACAAAAGTAATTTCAGTAGGCGGAGATCTCTAATAAAATAAAGCAGCTTCACATTTACTCTATGTTTAACACCTATTTATTTCATCATTTACCATCTCTCCACATTTAATCACACAACTCATATTTTAATAATTCAATAACAATTTTCATCCCATTAACCAAACCATCACAAGTCATTCCCATCATTATTAAACCACTATTTATTTATTTCATCACAACTCAACCATCTATCACAACATAACCATATATCATAAGAAACTTGTCATGCCCAATAGCCTCACCTCACTTCCCAAAAAGCACAGCCCCCAAACATTCTACTTTTCACCGCAAAAGCATGGAAAAACATCCAAATATCACCCCATTCCTCATTTTCACCACACACTTCCATCCTATAATAATGAGCACACATAAAAACAAATAAAGATCCATTTTTTAAAGATTCATAAAAGAGATTTTATCAAATTCAATATTAATTTTGTGGTGTTATCAAAAAAACCAAAATCATGGGGTAACCATTTCCTTATCCAAGTATAAATAATCGGCCAATTTACATTTATGGCGATATCACAACAATCAATATACATATATCTAGTGAAGACAAAGTCCCAATGGCCATAATTTTTAGTAGTGGTTTTACCCTGTATAATCATAAAATCATAAAAAATATCAATGTTGTAAAAACATGACGATAAAATCCCATTGCCTCTTTCAATTCAATTAATTGATTATATATATTTTATTTAATTTGTCTCAACATTAACCCATAGTTAAATAGAAATAAAACTCCCCCCACATGATGCACAATTAATATAAATTAGGGAAATCTTACGTCAAGAAATATTTCTAAATTGTTGCACACTACAGGAAAATGAAGAATGCTCGCAAAACAAGAACGATGCCATGAGGAACCAAAAATCAACCTACACTACATCCCAATACTGTGAAACACAACCCAACATACACCCTAAACTAAAATACACCCCCGCAGCAAATACTCATGAGAAGAAGAGAATAAAATCAACCAAGAAAGGGGAATAACATTCCATGGATCAACCACAGATCACCGATGAACAAACCAAAGGGTCCCAATATCGAATAAGGATGAAGATAGTTTTGAAGGACATCCCAGGTCACAAAGGTTTCACCCAAAATGAGAGGAAAAAGAAAGTATGGAAGACTGAATAATAGTTTCAATGAAAAATCATTTTTATTCTTGCAAAGGATTGAGGGATTACACGATATGGAATCCCATTTTTCATTGTGAAATCCCTGGTGATTGGTTTCTACCAAAAAACTAGTTGCATATTCATTTTATTTTAATTTTCATGCCATAAAATATTACATGTTGTGAAACCCTTATTCACATCATGTAAAATTCTTACACACTAGGATACTTCCCAGACACGCTGTGAAACTGGATTACACATTGTGTAATCTAATTACATGGAATGTAATCTCCCTTCTTCCCGCCTTTAGAAACCAAACTTTTCTAGACACCATCCAAGCCTCCTTAGAACACCAACAGTGACCAAAACATGAAATGTAACATACCATGAAGGCAAGGGCCATTAAATCTGATACATCTCAAATCATTTTATCCCTTGAGAATCCAAAATCCAAACCCAGAAGGAAAAGGGGTTCTAAACAACCACTTTGTGGGATTCCTCTCAGGGAGAAGACCATACCTCAAATGTTACCACCATCCCAATACATTAACCAAAACAGCCACAAGACACACTAAACAACCACATCACTACAACCACAACAAAAACTTGTATCCTCCCATAAAACCACACTACCACACAACCACTAAAAACCACACTGACGTACAACCACTGCACAACTGAAACTCTACTCAACCACTACATAACCAAAGTTTTATACTACTACTTTATAACCATATTAACCTTCACACATACTAAACCAAAAATAGTTACAACCAAAAAACCACACTGCCACACATCCAAAAAAATGGCACCATCTTGAACACACAAATCAAGAAATTTTGTCTTCTATGTCATGATAATATCCACTCTAGGAAGCACTAACTCACCCACATGGGTTTAACTGCATCATGATTAATACATATCGATTACGAATCATGTCCTCCCCTTCTAAAATATTATGAATTTATCACACATAACACCACACATATCATAAATCAAGGAAAACATCTCATCTCACTAAAAAAAATAAGGTCCCAAACATCACATTACAATGAAAAATAAATCAAATCCAATCCTAAAACAACTTCAGGAACTCAACACGCATTTGTTTCTATTTCTTTAAATTACTCTCATTTGGGCCACCATGCCTCCATAACACCCAAATGAGAGGAATGGTCCATCGAAGTGGTGCCTTCTCTCAATGATAATAGATCTCTATTGGCCACTCCACAAATGTCGCATCATCCTCAATATTCAAATCTCCCTAGTCATTGACATGGGATTCATCATGAAGATACCAATGAAGATGAGATATGTGGAAGATTTAATGGATCCTCTCTAACTATGGTGGAAATACCAACTGATAAAATTCATCGCCAGCTTTCCTAAACACCTCAAAGGTCCCAAAAAACCAATGATAAATCTTACAACATCTACCAAACCTCTACTTACCACATCAAGAAGACACCTTCAAGAAAACATGGCCCCCAAAATCAAATTAAAATGGCCTCCTTCTATGATCCTCATATGACTTCTTCTGGTCCTGCACTACTTTCATCCTCTCACGAACAAGATGAACATTTTCTATTATGCTCTGCACCACATTAGGACCAGGAACGGATGTTTTCTGAACTCTATACAACACAATGATGAAAAACATGATCTTATGAACAAAGCATCAATTGTGGTCATGAAAATGGAATATTGATGGCTATTATTGTAAGTAAACTCCACCAAAGGAATATTCCATACCCATGACCACCAAAGACCATGATGCATGATAGTAACATATTCTCTATTGTCTAGATTGTTTGTTCTGAATGCCTATCAGTTAGTGGGTGGAAATAACTACTGAGGTGTAACTGGGTGCCAAAATCATGTGAAAATCCCCTCCATACTCATGAGGTAAACGTTCATCCAGATATGAGAAAATGGACCTTAGAACTTTATGAAACCTCACCAACTCATTTATGTAACTCTTATCCAAATCATCTACTACGTCCAACTCCTTGATTTCTAAGAAGTGGTCTGATTATGTCAACTGATCCACTAACACCTAGAAAAAATCATAGCCTCTCTAAGCCCTGGGTAAACATACTAGAAAATTCATCTATATTTCATCCCATTTACAATTGGGATCCTCTAATGGATACAAAAAAACCACCAGGAAGACAATTCCTGGCCTTTACCTTAGGGAAAATCATGCAATTCCCCACAAACTCGACTGTTATACATTTCATCTTGGGCCGCCAATAATATATTTTCAAGTAAGGGTACATCATGGAAACTCTTGGGTGCACCTCCAAAAGTGATCTATAAAACTCATGAATAACTCCATCACACATCACAACCAGAACAAACAAATTTCCAAAAAAACATCTTGTTCTGACTATACTATGACCATCCCTCTCATGTGTAACTATGGAAAACATGATTGTGCATAACCTCTACCTCTAAGTCTCTCCACTGAGACTCCTCCACCTTCAGGATCAGAGAAGACTACACTGTCATCTAGAATAAAAATCTTTTACCACCATCCACTTTTTCATCTAAGTGTATGGCTTCCAACTCCTCTATCGCTCTCCAAGAATCTGCCAATATTTTAATAACCTCCATCTGTAACTTTCTTCTCAAAGAATATTCCATGACATTTCCATTTCTTAAGGTATATAAGATCTCAAAATCATAGACTTGAAGAAACTCCATCCACATTTGTTGTCAAAGATTAAAGTCATGTTAGGAAAAGATTTACCTCAAACTCTTATGGTCCATGAAAACCACAATGTGCTCTGAAATGATATAATACCTCCATAAATTTATTGTGAACACAAGGTATTCAAGTTCTAGATCATGGGTGGAATAGTTACACTCATGGATTAGTAAATTTATAGACCCATAAGAGATCATTTCTCATTGTTTTTTCATCACATATCCCGATCCCAAATGAGAATCCCCACAAAACACCTAAAACATCACACCATCCTCATGAAGTCGAATAACTAGACCACTGACCAAATTCCCCATTAGGTAATTGAAAATACTTATTGACACTTATCACTCCATAAAAAATCATGTTAATTTCAAGTAATAGTCGTTAACTAGGTTGAAACTCATGATAAATCAAGTGAAAACATAGATAATAGCCTATGAGACAAAGTAAATTGAAATCCTCATCCACATTCTTGGGTACTACACAAGGAAAAACATCTTCTACCTTCAACAAGTCTACAAGAACACCCTAATATGACACCAAATGCCAAGGAAATGCACCTCTCATCTCCAAAAAATACACCTAGACAAATTTACATAAAGATGGTGGAATCGAAGAACCTACAAGATAGTTATAAGATATAGGGAATTCTACTCCACTATCTTTGAGTAGATTAAGATATCATCGATGAATATGAATACAAAATTAGTCTAGTAAATCATATAATATAGAGTGAATAACCCCTATGAACATATATTGTGGGTTTATAACACCAAATGACATGACTACAAACTCAAAGTGCCCATACCTACATCAAAAGCCCCTTTTTGGAATATCACCCTCATTCACCATCAAATGGTGATATCTAGACCGCAGATCGATCCTATAAAACCAAATCACCCCTCTCAGTTTCTTGAAAATAACATCAATCCTCTAATATGGGTAACATTTTTTGAATATCACCTAATTCAACCTCTGGAAGTCTATACTCATCCTTGGACTACCATCCTCTTTCTTGGAGAAAAACACTGGAGAACTCCACATTGACACATTAGACTAGACAAAACATTTCTACATAAAATCATCTATCTTAATCCTCAAATCCAGAAACATAGAATGTGTAATCTGATAAGGATCCATCAAAATCAGGGAATCATCAGGTTTAAAGTCTATCATAAACTTGACATCACATCAAGGGGGTAGAATCACAACCTCATTAGGGAAAAAATCCAAGGACTCCCCAACGACCCTAGGAACCTCTACCATCTCATCTTCTACTGATTCCACTAACATCTCAGTCAACAAGAAATGTAGGGGTTGCACACACCAACTACCCATATTACAACCTTGTTTTCCAACAAAAACTACATGTTGGATATCTACATATGAAAACATAACTCTCCTATAGAATCAGATGATAACATCATATACAGAATACAACCTATCAATACTGAGAATGAAATCAAACGGATTCATCTTTAGTAGAAAAAAATACCATGGAACTCATGTGGTCCCACATCAGTCCACACCCACAAAACATATCAAACATGATATTCTGGCCTCCAAATAGAATTATCAACATAAGGGACATGGTAATACTATCTATGTCATGTTCCAATGAATCAGCAAGAGTGGGTGAAAAAATGAGTGTGAAGCTCGTGAATCAAATAGGGAAAAAACAAGGGTGAAAACAAACTAATCATACCTCTAACAATCTCTGGACCCTATGGAAATGCTACCTACATTACGTTCAATTGACCACTTCCATCTCCTCTGCCTCTTTGATGGTGAATATGTTTACAAACATGCTCAGTTCTATGTCCTTAAACATGAGGAATATCCTGAGGTCAGCCTCTAACCACTCCATATCTTCTAAGCAGAGAAAATCTTAATTCACATGTTGCTGAAACGGTCTCACCGTAAACTACTGTAGTTGTTTCAACTGAACCTCTCTACCTCCATTAAACTGATCTCGAGGAACAACTAGGAACTGGATCAATCGATGACCTTGAAACCCACAATATAACCATACTAGTGAAAATCCCCTAGGAAAATCATGGAAACAAATGGATCCAGAATGTCAGAAATGAATCTACTGAGGTCGACTCCCTACCGGTTGAAACCATGAAGTTCCTGGAACCTGAGATCTTCCACTGACAACTCTTCCTCTCGAATGAAACTTCTAGATCCACTCTCACGATAGACCCACTCTCAAGTGCATCCTCTCGATCACCTCTCTCTTGTTTTGAACCTATAGGTACATCGACAATGTAGAAGGAGTAACTAAATATTGGATAGAAGGATGGAGTTCCTCCTCAATACGTGTCTCATGAGACTCCTCATCTAGAAAAAGGACTAGAGTAAAATGTAGAGGGTCCATGAATTTGATTACTAGCTCCTGTACAAACATGATCTTCTATTGATGAGAAATAATCTCTTGCCTCTTTACTACCTGAATGGTCGAATAATGTAACTATGACTAGAAATCCTTCTAGAAGTCAATCCAAAAAACATATTCCTCCTTCCACTCTCTCAGAAACATCGCCCACCACTAACACGTAGCTCCTGGAATCTGACTAAATTTCAAGGGGACCATGTACTCTATCAAGGCTTAGATGAAATTAAAATAAATATCCATCTCCTCTAGCCAACTCTATATCTTCACATATAAAACACTGTCGTTGTATTACCATAAATCCTACCACTAGAAAGCATGACACATATTATTCCACTATTCATCCTCCTCAACTACATCAACCATATAAAAATCAACCAAATCAGTATGTCTAACATCCGCTTATGAATCCACACATAGAAAAAAACCAAAGGGCATAGGTGAAAGGTCCAGAAATATTTTCTACGCCTAGTAGAATGGATTTTTCATTGGATTTATTTTAATATATTTTATTTACATTTCCATGTTAAACATAAAAAAATTGAAACATGAACATAGTTAATTATGATGCATGTAACATTCATTGGTATCCACCCTACAAGAAGTTCCACCTCACTTGGATGTTTAATAAGATCAGGTATTCTTCACCAGACAACAGGGGGCCCTAAAATCCTATGTCCAAGCCAATCTCCATATCCTATGTCACGCAGTAAGGTCACCTGAAACTATTTCCATATCCTCCCATAAAATCCTTATAGTGTCTAACTTCAACTATATCCTATCTCTTTGCCATCAACATTGATGCCACTCTTTCATGACCCCCTCCCGACAAAGTTGTCTCAGTGGTGGAAGTGATATAATGACCCTCAATTCCTGCCTCTAGTGGGTCCTGAGTTGGAGACTTGTTCCAAGGGTTTACAAATCACACACTATGGGTGGAATTACACTTTATAAAAAATAATATAGAGATATAAAAGGAATCATCTACAATAACTGCAATCAAAAATATAAAAGATATGGCCAAAACTCATCCCACATGACTGAAAAATGTATTACTTTTACAAATACAATAAATTCTCTAACGTAAATACCCAAAAGAAAAGATAAGTTAGCTACCCAGTAGCTTTCCAATGTTATGAGCTAGTATTGCTAAGCACAGTCTATAAAATCTTCCAAGAAACCAGAAATAAGTTCTATTTGCATAGGTTGAGGATACATTTATACTCAGAAAGAAAACAAATTTCACTTGTGCACATGTGAAAGAAGCATAATAATGCTCTTATGAGAAAACAACAGAACCAACCCACACCTAAACTAGTATACTAACTATCCCAAAATCACTAATTCATACTCACCAAGTAATGCAAGACAACAAGTATAATATAAATGAATGAACGTAGATGATAGGTTACCCTCACCACTTTTCCACTAGTATGTCACTCTATCCGAATAGTGTACATCATGGTGCTCTCATACCTTCCATATACCACATCACATCCCACCAGTACACACCTGGGCCTCTCAACCAATCACCCCAGCACACACATGAACCTCACAACACATCCCTACCTCACACACCTAGGCCTCAAAATCCATGACATCTAATATCATCATGAAGACACATAGGAAAGAACATCACATCTCATTCTGAAGACACTAGGGAAATCACAAACCACCTTTCCTGTAAATACATGGGCTATCACATCTCACTTGAAGAAACCAGGGCCATCACAACCTCCATTTAGAACTCTAAAAGACCTATTTCCATCACATAATATGCCATACCTACCTCACCAGAAATAGATAGTGTAAAAGTGTGTGTACCCATCCATCCCTAATCCTTAGAATATATTAGGAAAAACACCCCTCGCATGACGATGTGGGTGTTCTGCACGTAGTATCTAACTATCAGGCACAACCTATGGGTTCTCAAAAAACCATCTCTAAACATCATCAGTTTTCCTAGCACCACTAATGCATTTATTAAAATCTACAATAGTCATTTTAGAAGGTGAAGAGCCCTAAAAACTAAATTGGCTTCACATTTCATCTATTTTTAACACCCATTAGTTTCACCATTTACTATCATCCACATTTAATCACACAACCCGTCATTTAATATTTTATTAACCATTTTGATCTCATTAACCATCCAACCCAATTCATTACAAACTTATTAAATGATTACTTATTTATCCAATCACTACTCGGGCACCTAGAAAAACATGACCACATATCACAAGTAACCTATCATCCCTAATAGCCTCACCTCATTGTCCAAAAAGTAAGCCCAAAAATTATTACCTCACCACCCAAATGCATGGCCAAACAATTATATATTTCCACACAGCAAGTTTTAACCATACAATTTCTTACCATAAGCACTACCACACATAAACACACATCTAGATCCATTTTATATATTTTCAAAGGAAATTTTATCACATTACACATTAATTTATGTGAGTTATCACCCAAACCAAAAACCTAGGGTGACCATTTCATTATCCAAGTATAAGTGAATAACCAATTTCTATTTAAGGTGATATAATAACAATAAAAGTAGTAACAATACATATATCCAATGAAAAAAATGCTTAATCACCGACAATTTTTATTAGAGATTTTAGCTTGTATAATCGCAATATCAAAAACAATATCGAAGCTATAAAAACATCTAGATCAAACCCTGATTCCCATTTCAATGCAATGAACATATTATTTATCATTGATTTCATCTGAAAAAACCATAATCAATAGTTAAACATATGTAAAACACCTCATTTATGATGAATAATAAAGGGAAACAAAGGAAATCATACCTCAAGGAATCATTCCAAATTGTGGCACATCGTAGGGAGAAGAAGAATGATCGAGAACCACAACCGCACTCTGGGGAATAATAGATCAACCCACATCGTATCCTAATACCATAAAATTCAATCCAAATAACACCCTAAACCAATGAAACACACCCACATCATATCCTTGGTAGAATAATGGGTAAAAATCAACTAATAAAGTGGTAGAACTTTCCATATATCAACCACATATCGTTGATGAACAACCATCAGGGTCAATAAAAAGAAAATGGATGAAAAGGGATGTAAGGACACCTTGGGGAAACAAGGGTTCACTCAAAATGAGAGGAATAAGAGAGTATGGCCGAATGAATAAATGTTCAGCTAAAAAGAATTTTTGCAACTACATAGAATCAGGATATTACATGACGTGTATCCCATTTAACATCATTAAATCCCTGGTGTTTAGTTTCATTTAAAAAAAATGTTTCCTCTTCATTTTATTTTATTTTTCAAACCTAGAAATATTACATGGAATGAAATGCTTCTACACGTTGTATTAATTTTTTACACCCCATGGAACTTTCCAGAAAATCTATGAAACCAAATTTCACATCATGTAATCTAGTTAAATGATTTTTAATCTCCCTTCTTCCAGCCTTTCACAAATGAACTTATCAAGTCTCCACCCACAACCTCCTCTAAACACCTCTAACAACCAAAACCAACAAAGTAATGTACTAGGAATTCATGTACTGTTACTTGTTCATAGACTGCTTTTCATCAATTTCAACATCCTTTGATTCCATTTATGTTACACTTAGGATATATTTTTATGATAACATCCACATTATTTCCTTATATGATGATATGAAAGGATTTCTCATGGATCACTAATCAATTAATTTCATATTTTTCAAATATAGTAATATAGTGTAACACTCTATGGACAATAACAAAGAGGCCACTTACAAACATTGAATTTTCTATTTTCAATATTATATTCTAATTAATATAAAACTACTAAACTAATATATATATATATATGGGATGGAAATGTATGATATATATATGTGTGTGTGTGTGTTTTTGTGTGTGTGTAATAGAAGAAATAATGAATTTAGATAGAAATAAAAAAGGAAATTATTCCGGGGAGGTTACTGTGATTGATATCATGTTCAAAATAATCTCGGTATTCAATTTCTTGTAGTGATCGAGAACTATAACACTACACGCTCTCATTTGAAATGTCATAACTTTATATAGAGAGTACATCATAGAGGTTAATTCAATTCCTTATTCAAGCTAGGATACCTGTTCTTGGACCATCACTATTGATTTAATGTTCCATTGAATTCATGATATAAATAGAAAAGGAATGTAAAATGATAAATGAGATAAATAATTTGACGGTTGAAAAAATAGGAAGACCTCTCACTATAATCGATTTAACCACCATCAAAATTCCCAGAATATAATAAAAATATTTAAATTAAATCACAAACAATAAAATTGAAACACCATTCACTCCCTCAAAAAAACAACTATTTTAGTTCTCTATTTTTTTGGAGTTAAGAAGGAAAATATGGTTAGATAACACGTAAAAATAAAAAATTAAAGAAAAGTGGTATGAAGTAGAGAGATAATATATTAAAAGAAAAATAGAATTACGTTAATTAAAATACTAAAAAAATTGAAAATGTATAACAAAGGTTAACCCCATGTTTCAATCCCCTAAAATTAAGAGGATAAACTTTTTTTATGGGGAGGGGATGAAAATTTCAGCTCTAATTATGTCCTCATAAAGTTTTCATGTGTTATCCCCATTAAATTTCCTAATTGGTGAATTTTTTCTTTATAAAATTTGTTCAAATATGTCTTTCATGTGAAACCATGAAATTGAAACTTGATTTTCCATGAATTAAAGGATTTATAGATCTTTTACTTTGGAAAAAATATCTTTTCTATGTGACTGTTCTATTTCTAATGCTCCAATATCCCATGCATTTATTTCCATTAATGAAAAATATTTTTTCATGTAAAAGGTTAATAAAAAAAATCATGGATTTTTTCTATGTTCATATAGAATTTGAGCTTAATTGGGCCGACCCTCATTGTGATATTATCCCATAATCAAAATTATTCAGATCAGTGCATAGTTTTTATGGGCCAACATTTGAGCTAGTTTTGTAAATTCAAATAATAGATTTATATTTTGATCATGTTGGATGAAATTAATCCCAACATTGAACAATAAAAAACTACCCCACTTTGAATATTATTTAACATTTAACTTATTAGAAATTAAATATAGAGTAATGATCATACATGAAAATTTCATTTATCACCATAGTCATGTGAAAATTATCATATCTCTAAATAGTGAGACATGAAAATGAATTTAATCATGAGTAATTTTTCATGTGATTTATGTGTATTACGGTTGGTGTCACAATGATTGAAATGTTAATGCCGAATAGAAGAGGTTTGACTCTTAAGTTCAATTCACGAATATTCAATTAAAAGAATATGAAATGCATCACTTAATTCACATTAAAATAGAAAACACAACACCATCCCATTTTTATGACATGGTATATGAATTATTAATTTATTATAATAAATTACTTCATCCATGTTTTCTAATTTTTCATTTCATTTTTCTTATTCTCCAAAAAGGAACAACTTAAATTTTTATTTTATTTTATTTCATAGAAGATAAGATAAAAATTGAATATAATGAATGATTTCAAACTAATCCCCAAGATTTATGACATTTAAATTAATCATAAAATTAATCACAACTAAAAATTCAATATCATCTCTATTTTTTTTTTGTTTTCTATTTTTTATTTATTTCCTTTTTTAATTTTTTTCCTAGAGAACTAGTTGGTATAAATAAATCACAAAGAAATGATGGCTCATATAAAATTATCACATTATAAATTACCCAAAATTTTTGAACTGAATCACACCACAAAAAAAAATAAAACACCTCCTGAATAACATGTGTCAATGTCCCCTCCCCCACACTCAATCATGAAATATCCATGAAAAAATTAAAAGAGTGCAAGTAAGTAAGAAAACTAAAGTTGTAATTTGTCTTAGACCTATAATAAAATTCATGGAATCTATGTTCTAACATAAGATAGATGTAAATGGTAGGTCTCAATTAAAAAAATTCAATCGAATAAAAATAGTTTAATCATGCCAAAAAACTTGATGAAGTCCAGAGCTTCAAAAATAAAAATCACACGTTATGGTTCTCAAAAAAATAAATGTTTATATAAAAAAGTGTAGGTATTATGTATAAGGTTTCAAAATGGTTTAGAATATCTAATAGTAAAAAACTTTTTTTAGATAGTGTTTCATACACATGAATTTTAGAAATTAGTAAAAATCATAAAAATGAATGAGAATCCAATTATAAGAAAATGTTTCCACATCAAAAATCAATTAAAATATATTTTTTAAAAATAATCTCAACACTCTAAAAATAAACTTACATTTGAAAAATGATAATAATACTCATTGATTCTCATTATTCCAAAAAAGATGAAAAATAAAATGAACAAATCACACAAGAAAACTAAGAACATTGACCCTCTCCTCACATTTAAATTTAACTATCCATTATTTCAATTAAAAATTTGAAAAAATGGAAGAAAAATAAAGGGAAGAAAATATAAAACCTGATTTTATTTTTGAGTTGAATATTTGTGTTAATCACCTAGAAATTTTCACTTTATAAGCTTAATATTCATTTCAATGTATTAATAAAGAAGTGTCACACTACACCCTCTTGTTTGAAATGTCATCACCCCATATTGATACCCCTATATATAACATAATTCTCCTCCTCATGATATCTAAGATACCGATTTTCTGACCATCACCGCCCATGTCATGCTCAACCATATGCACAACAAAAATAGTAAAGGCAAGGAAATTGATAAATGAAAACAATAATTATATAGTTGAGAAAATAAAATATCTACACAATATAATAAATTTAAAAAATGCTAAAATCCATAAAATTAAATAATAAAAAACTCAATCAAAAAATGCTTCCCTCCTTCAATCAAATGTTGAGGTTAGTTTACTATATTTTTGGAGTTTAGAATGGAAATATAGTGGGAGAAAACATAAAATTAAAAATTAAATAAAGGTTTAATGAACAAGAGACTTAAAACATTAAAAAAATACTAAAGTAATTAAAATACTAGAAAGACCCTTAAAATGAAAAAAATGTTACCCCTGAGTATATAACCCCATAAAATTATTATGGGGGAAATTTTTATCAGAGGAGGGGTAAAATTTTAGATCTAATTATGTCATCCGAATGTCTTTAGGTGGTTTACCTAGTCAATTTATAAATTTTAAAAAATTTTCATTATTAAGTTGTTCTTATATGTCTTTATAGTTAACCCATAAAATTGTATCTTAATTTGACTTGAATTATAGGAGTTATGTTTTCTTTACTCTGAGAAATATATTTTGGCTTGGTGATTGTTTTAATTATAATGCTCCAAATTCCCAAGCAATTATGACCTATAAAGAATTAGATTTTAGAATGTCCTAAGTTAGCGAACTTATTCAAAAGTATTTTTTTAATATTTATGTTGAATTTTAGTTTTTTTGGTATTACACTTTTTGATATATTGTCCAATAAAAAAAATTATCCATATATATATGCATAGTTTTTGATGACATACTCATGATTTGGTTTTCGACCATCAAATGATAAATTGATCTATTGATCATGTTCAATGAAATTATTCCCTACATGTATGGAATCTTAAAAAAATAATTTCATAGTTTTAATTAGTTTAGAAAAATTTATGGCCTAAATACAGAAGAAAACTAAAATTGTTAAAATCCAAAATTAGCCAATTTTAGTAATTAAGCTCAAAATACTTCTAAAACATGAAAAATGTGATCATTTACTATAAAATAACACTATGGTGGGATTATAAACATTTAATTACTGTATAAAATATAAGAAAATTTTATCTTCATTAGAAGGAATATGAATAAAATGTTTTATGTATGTTTTTATGAAACTCATTTTTTCCAATGGGTTAATTAATCTATTATGAATTGACAAAGGTTTTTATAATATTGTGTAATATTTTTTTGGTTTTCATTATGGTTGATACCAAAAATATATAGACCAATAATTAGTTGGAAATTTTCATTTATCATGAGTTCTAATTGGAACATGGGAGGTTATCCCAACCCCAAGGGTACATAAATAGTTACCCCAACACCGAGGTTACATGAGATGTTATATCAAACCCAAGGTTACATGGGTGGTAAGACCAATACCAAGGTTTCACGGGTGGTAATCCCATGCCAAAAAAGTTAAATGGGTTATTGGCCCAAACCTACTATGTGATTAAAGTATTGGTGGTTTTCCCAGAAATATTATTTATATGATTATGTTTATTCCATACTCTTATGTCATTATCATATACTTTTTTATTCTCTCAAGGCTCAATATTTTTTAATTTTCGTTACACATATGACTCATGAATAATGTTATTTTGATTCCATATTCAATCAATCATAATTTAAGATTTATTTATTTTGGTATAACCATCTAGTAAGTGAGCCTTGATAAAGGAAATGATTTTAATTCTTACAATTGTAATAAATATATTTTTTTACCAAGATGTTATAACATCAATTTTCATAAACTAATATTAAAAATAAATTTTTACATCATTTAATTTTTAATTTCTGTGAAAATTCATTGGAATTTATATGTCATATCTTTACATAATAACTAATTTGAATGATATATCATTTTTTCCAACTAAAAAATTAGTCGATATAAAAAATAATTATAACAAAAAATTAAAAAAAAATTAAAAAATTTTTAACAAAAAATCACTATATAATGTGTTTTTATTTCAATTAAACCTCTTAAAACCTCATTTTCTTCACACGAACACATGTTCATTATATTTTCACTCATTCTTCATCATTATACAAACCCTCATTTGGGTCACTTTTTCCATTTTCATCGTATCAGTCTTTTCTATCCTCTACTGCCACTTCTCTCTGGTATTTCTTTGTGGATTGTATTTTTTAAGGATTTTTTATCTATGCTAGGCTTAATTTTATGTATTTTTTTGGGATTGGTGTTTTATTGAATGATTAATGTCATCACTTCTCTTGGATATTAATTCGTGGTTTGTATGTCTATTTCCAATTATTCATGCATCTAATTTATTTATAGTTTTATGAATCCATGTTTTAAGATTTCAACCAAATTAAATGATTATTATTTGACTATGTGTTATGAATAATGTAAATTTACTAATTAATGGGTGTTGAAGGTTTTTAGTTTTCCATAATTGTGAAATGGCGTTTTGAAGGTAATGTGAATTTTTGAGTTTCAACATTGGGTATTGATAATATATTTTAATATCACCATGGTATTTTCATGATTTTATTGTGATAAAAATATTTCTAACATATAATTAATTATTTAAATAATGAATTTTTGTAAATGGTTGGGGCCAAAGCCTCATTTTTATTATTAAATCAAAGCAAAGTCCTCTTTTTAACTGGGTAGAGGGAAACCCATTACATAGCCCGAAGGCCCAGTGGGCTTGTAGCCCATTAAATAATGAATGATATATTAGATGATCATAATTTTAATATGTAGATAATTTTATTTCAGTAAATTGTATGTTAATCCAACTTAGACAAAATAGGGATTAAATCATCTTGAACGGTGTATTGATTTAAAAATGTCATTATTGTATATTTAAAATGTAATTAAAACCTTTTAATTTCTAAATTTAATCGTTCTAATTGTTTTTTTACCATATAATATGAAATAATTTGAAATATTATAATTATTCTAATAATATCAAATTACAATGATTAAATTTTCATTTAAATTTAATTTATATGGAATTTATTTTTCTGTGAGTCTAATGAGTATGTTTTTAATATCACACATGCATGTTAATTTTTGTATAAGTGTATGCATGCATTTATATTATTTATCGTGAATTTTAATCTAATTGTTTCTCATTTTATAATATTTTTACTTTTATATTACGATATTTGTTTATTTAATTTGAAAATAAAATTAATTTTGATATTACAAAATAAAAAATGAATAACCATGTTTTATTTGCGGTCGACTATTTAAAATCAATTTTATTTTTTATATACCATACCTATTTATTAGTTTTTTCTGAGCGGATGATAATTAAATATCTTTAATGTGATAATTTTTAATGGAATAGGTTTTGTTTATTCTATTTGTGAAATTTTTGTGTTTCTTTTTTATTGTAATTTTTAAATTACATTTGGAATTAAATTTCATAATATAACAACATATTTACATTTATTGAATTTTTTTATAGATAATAATTATTCATAGTTATATTACTATACTATGAACAAGTTATTAATATAAGAAAGGTGTTGATGTTTTCTTTAATTTCCTAAATGAAATTTTCCCAAAAATTTACATGTTTTTATTTCCATGAATAAAATATTTAAATATAATAATGTTATAAAGTATAAAAATAAATCATTATTTAATTTTTCATGTTCTTAATCATATTTATAGTTCTTGTATTTGGAATTTTGAAATTGGGTAAAATTCAAGATTTATTTTTGAAAATGATTTTCAAGAGGATAAGTCTGATCAAATTAAATACATGATTCATGTTACTAAAGTAGAGGTAATTGGGAAAGCATTGATAATTAAGAGTATATATGCTAATGATCAAAACCCATTATTTCCATGTTATATGAAATTTATAGTTTTATCAACAATGTTATGATTTATTTACTTAAAGGAATGTAATGTTTAAAATGACAAGAGTTTAGAGACTTGCTACACATATTGAAAGGAATACCTTCTCAAGATAAGGATATTCTAAATTCACATTATAATGTAATTAAACAATTATTCATGATGGGTTTTGGGTACAATAATATACATGCCTACCCGAATTATTGTTTTCTATATAGTATGGAGTTTAAGTTTCTATCATAGTATCTTAAATGTGGAAGATCCCAGTATAATATAAAAGAAATATCATATTTTCTTTTAGTAGTTATAAAGACTCATATCAAGGAAAATTTGTATCTTTGTATAATTTGTTATTCAAAACATATATGTTCAAATTAAAATAATGGAAAATTATTAAGAAGGCATAAGAATTGGTGAATGTCTGATGAAAAATTAAACCATCCAACTGATTATTCGTATTGGAAGAAAATTGATCAAATATTTTCTACATTCCAGAATGAATTTAGAAATATCATACATAAACTATGTATAGAATAAATGAATATATATTGAAACCTTAGTAGTAAAAATTTCCATGCCTTATTTTATTGGTGATTTTCAATTTATTTTCAAGATTTTTTATATAGATGAAATACATCATGATGGGTTTGTTGAATTATGGAGAAAAATCATGGAAATTGTATTTATATTTTATTATCACTATTATTTTATGATTTAAATATTTAATGGGAGGGAGGTGTTAGTGTTTGTGATTATTATAAAGGAACATTTTCAACTGAATGAAATTATTATTTTCCATATAAATGAATTCCCAACCTTTGGAAATTTTACTTGATATAGTTTTTAATGGAATAAAACATACACAATTTACAATGAATATAATTTGTATTATTAACTAAAATATGGAATAAAAACAGTATACATAGGTCATAAAAGGATGTATTTTCTATTTATCATTCATATAAAATATTAGAAAAATAATTTTGTATACCACAGAAAATTTATACGAACACAAAACCTTTGTCAACCAATAATTATTTAAAGATGGTGAAAAACATTTTCTTCACACTATAAATGATATAAATAATAAATGATATAAATAATTTTATGAAATGGTTACCATTTTTTAATCTTCCATATTGAATATATAATTATTTAAAACAAGAAATTGATGTCCTGAATTTTGATAAGAATATGTGTGATAGTTTGATTGGAACATTATTAGATATTAAATTAAACACTAAGGATTGTTTGAATGAATGAATAGACATACCCCCAATGGGAATACATTTGGAGATAGATCACACTCCTAATGGAAGTTGAAAATACCTGCCTCTAGGTTTTCATATATTTTCTATGGAAAGAAATTATTTTCTTTAGTGCTTCAATGGTATTATAGTGCCACAGGGTTGGTCTTCAAATCTAAATAATTTCATTTCCCTAAAATATTTTAAATTGATATGAATTAATTCTCCAAATTTTCTTGTTATGATAAAATAGATCCTAACATTTAAATTTCATGGAATATTATGCATCCATGTTAGTATGACTCTCATAAAGGTGCATAATTTTTTCAATTAAATTTGTAACAAAGTGATTGATCATAATTCATTGATTATTTAGAGAATTATTTATATTTATTAATTTTTCAAATGGAAATATACTTTTCACCATCATTTTTTGATATCATAGTGATTTCAATGATGCATTTATTATGAGAAATAAATCTGTGTAGACCTGTATATCATTATTGGATGTATAATTTTGGAAGGTAAATGAATATATTAAAGGGATATGTTAAAAAATCCATATCAACATGATGCTTATATTTTTAATAAGTCAAATTATATGGATTTTTTAGAGTTTTGTAAAAATTACTTATCTTAAATAGAGAACATCAATTTACCTATATCTCACCTAGATCGACCTAGTTTTTGGGGAAATAAAATTTAGGGATTGAATGTAAAATCATTGATAGCTAAATAGATAAAGTATTTATATTTAGTTATCTTTAATAACATATATGATTCTTAATAAATATAAAAAATTAAATATTAATGTGTCAAAAAATATTATCCAAAGAACAAATATATTTGGATATTGAATAAGAATAATTTTTTTACCATGTATTATAGATATCATACATGGTAGATTAGATCTACCAAAAACATTGTGATGGTTGGAAAGTGTCCCATATTAAAATGTGATGATATGGTTTGGGTATCACATTAAGGGATACACATTTTATACAAAAGATCATGATAATACAATTGTAGTTCAAAAGATTAGTGTATTAGTGTTTATAGAATCAATTCCATTTTTTCAGTACCAAAGATAAAAACCCAATTTGTACATCAATTACTTATTATAATTTTTTAAAAAATATGGGATATTGATTGCATTAAATGTCATGTTATAATGTTTAGAAGTAAATTGGTTATCTTCAACAACAGTGTTAGGCATCATGAATTTTGTGTGAAACTAGTTAATCAGTATAGATTATAATATATATATATATAAACCATTTAACATAGAAACCCATTAAAAATTGTTATGATCTTGATTCCTCATACGTGTAGAAGAATATAATTTTATATGGAAACAAATAGATTTTTGGCATTGAAAAAATTAAATATGGAACTGATTTAATTTTTATCCCTATTTTCTTGGAATTATTATCATAGAATACTTGTGATAACGTTGTAGTTATGGTTTGTGCCATATATAAGGATCATGTGGAATGAATATGGGAAAAAATTTCTTTAGTAATTTTTTTATATTACAGGTAACATATATTTATTTTTTTACAATTTAAAATTTTATAAAATGTTATATATAATTTTTTTATTTTTTTACTAGAAATTCATATTTGAACAAATATTATAAATTGTTCTTTTAGATTAGTTTGGTTTTGTTTGTATCATTTTTATTTATTAAACAATATATGTAACTTCTGGATTTGTATAAACTTTTACTTGCGATTTATTCTTTATATTTTTTCCATATAATTTAATGTTTCATAAATATTGTCAGTATTCATTTAATATTTTTAACTTTTGGTGAATAATATAAATAATATTATAATTATTCCTTCGGAAAATGTTTTTAGCTACTCTAAAAAATTTGATAAAGTGCGGTTTTGTATTTTGTTGTTTTATTTTTAGTATAATTTAAAAATTTTATTCAAATTTCATGTAAAAGCTATATTTGTATAATATTCTATGTATTTTTAATCTTATTTTTTATATTATTTCATATCTCATTAAAATATTTAGAATTTTAGTTAAAAAATTTTAAAAACATGAATAAAATAATGTTTTTAGTTTAGTTCACTTTTTGTGGGATCATTCGTCATTTTTTATTTAATTTAATAACTAACAATTCAATTTTTGTATATTTTCACTAATTGTTTGTTAATTGTTTTAGAAAAATGTTATATTAAATATTTGATTGACCTCAAACATTGAGGGAGGTCGATATAGATACTTATACTAGGATCCTCCTTGCCCGTCTATACAATATCAATCTACATATAAAGGGGAAGACTTGTCTTCCTGGGTTGGTAAATGTGGTAGTGCATGTTTACCTATATTATATGTTTCATGTAGCTAGGACCAACGGATACATGTTTATTTTTATGACAATGATAATCCTAGGGGGGGAAATCAAAGTAATTTACAACTTTTATTGTAATAAAAACTCTGGTCAAATTTAAAATTTTAATTTTTGATTGGAAAAGTGTAAAAAATGTAGAAAATATCTCAATTTCAGGAACCAAATTTGGTAAGAAAATATTTTAATATTCTACTAAATGAATTGTTTTTACTGATATAGTTTTTCCTTTCTTATAAGATGGCATATGTTATACCTAATAGAATAGAATTCTGGAATAAATGTATATATTTGGATTCAAGAATATTGAGGGATATTAAATCATACCTCACATAAGATTTCAATTCTGGGTAAAGACAATATAGAAATACATAAGAGATATATCATTTTCTAGGTAAATATACAAGGAATTTTTTTTAAAACTAGATGAAAGGAATCATTTTTGTTACTGCAATGTTATCTTTTATAAGTATTTTTATATTAATGATAATATTGATGATTTTTTTAATCCTTAAATAAACAAACCGAAGTTATATAATCAAAATTTCCAATCCAAAACTATATACCCTCATATTTTATCTTGTAATGTATATAAATTATTAAAATAACAAATGATGAATGAAAATTTTCAATAAATGATAGTCGAGTCCTCAAGATCTATAGTGGTTGTCCCCCCTGACTATACATGAATAATAGAAGAGGGCCCAAATTAACAAAAATGGAAGATATCTTACAAAATACATGAGGGTTGTGGCTGAGAGTATTATAGGGAGTTATTTAAGTTATTTAATTGTTTTTTAACTCTTTATATTTTTTTATTCACTAATGTTTTTCAAATCTTAAATATAGGAGTCCATTGAGGATAAGAGTGCATAGGGGACCTTCGTACCTAAGGGTATGAAGGATATTTTAGAAACAACATTGTGAACTATCAAACACTTTGGTAGTATTTGAGGATATAAGGTGGGTGTATTGGTAAAAAAAGAGATTATTCAATCTAGATCTTCTTCAAATGAGGATGTATATAATAAAAATAAAAGATTTAAAAGATAAATTTGACGATATATATGAGAGAATTGATTAGAGGATTAGATATTTGGAACAATTTATGTTTTCACCCATTCGAAGATAGATTCAGGTGTAAATATACTTTTATAGGAATAAATTAATGGTAAATACATAATGGTTATATTGTAATATTTATATTCCTCTATGAATTTAGATACTACTTCTCCAAGAATTTTTATATTATCAACATATGTAACTTTATTATTGGGAGTTCAGGATATTCTAATTGATTCAAACATAAGTGGGTGTGAAATTAATGTGATTATTTTTAATGTGTTATCATGGATATTGTAACATTATACTTTTTCCCATCAACATGTTGAAAGTCATTTCTATGTAATTCAATTATAATATTTCTACTAATTTTCTTTAATTTAATGATACTTTATACCTATTTTTGTTTTAAATTAGGTAATTTTATTCACTATGATTTATGTATGGTGAAATATCTGTATATGGATTTTTTGAACAATAATTTCTCTCACTAATAAAAAAGGTATTCAAATAAAAATAAAGGACAATATATATTTATGAAATATTTTAAAGTAATTTATTTCATTATTTGAAGTTTCTTTATCTTGATGGGTGTGAAACAAATATTTCTTAAATTGTTATTTCTCTTAATAGAATAACCACCCAGACTATATTTCAGGTATTTATTTGGACATTGTATGTTGTGTGTTTTTATCTTAAATAGAAGAAATCTTACTTGTAACAGCTTGATATTTTATAATAATAACATTATATTCGATAGTGTATATGACACACAACAATAACTTTCAATAAACCATGAAATATTATTATTTAAATGTTATAGTTTTAACCATTATGTTAAATTGGATAGTATGAATAGTATAAACACATTATGAAATATATATAGGTATTTATAAAATCTTTATAAATAAGAACTAAATTTTATTTTGGTAAAGGTAATTTATTTTTTGTATATGTATTTTCTTCAAAAATTAATTTTATTATTTTTGTGATAACATATTTTAATTGATATATTAAAATTTTATAATAATTATTTGATAAAACTAATTTAATTTTTGAAATAATCATTTTAAAATTAGATGTGTGTGAAATTTTTTTTTTTTGAAAAGATTGATTTTTCAGTGAATTGTGAAAATAGTTTTTTATGCGTTTTTAAATCTGTAATTTATTTAAATTTAAATGTAACATTATGATTTTAAATAGATATTTAATTATCATAAGTTTCATTTATTTATAAAAAATCCAATTAATTATATATGAATTATAACTATACTTCATTTGGATATATATTCATTTTTTGGCTTAGAAATTCATTTTTCTAAAAACTGCTTTTCATTGCATTTTACACATTGATATTAATATTAATTTCTATAAAATATAGAAATTGAATTTTAATGAATTTTAATTATTTATTTATTCATAAATTAAAATTTATCCTATGATTAATTTTTCATATTTTTATGAAGAAGTTATTTTTGTTGTGAATTTTAAAAAAATACAGTTTTTATGAAATACAGTATCTTTTAAGATATCAGAAAGATATAAGAGTAATATAACAATTTAAGAAGCTTATTGAATGAATAAATAATGATAAAATAATACAAATATCATACATATTTATGTTTAAAAATATAATTTATAATTCATTTTAGGATAAATATGAAAATCATTTTTAGTGTTATTGCATTGCTTGCATAGAACTAAAAAGGTCAAATTTTGTGTCCAAAAGATAATATTTGAGAATTAATAAGTCCATTATTGAATTATTTATTGAACATTATGTATTATTTAGTTTTGTATTCTTATACCTTAATTTCAGAGATATATGACCAGTGTATTATCCAAATGTGGGTGTAATTATAATGTAAGGATATAAAAGTTCAAATAACATATTAAATAACTTTTCAGAACAAAGATGTGACCAAAAATAACTATTTAATTAATATAAGAAATAATAATAATATTAATTTGATTATTTTTATTAGGGTATTTTATTTATAATTTTTATGGATTAAATAATAACTTTAAACACTTATGTAACGTAGCGATAGTGCCTGTGCATGCAGTAAATAAATAAATTTATTTATTTAGACATGAACAAAAAATAATATTTTATGTAATAAATAATTTTTTGAAAGAATTTTATTAATTAATATGAATGTGTATGGATATTTTAATGTATCATATTATAATTAAATATTTATTATTGTATTTAAAGTAGAATTAAATGAATTATTTCACAAATTACATTAACAATACTTTTTGAGAATAATATTATATTAAATTGTATAAAAATAATAAAAATATTTAAATTAGAAAACATAGGTAATATATGGTCTAATGTTTCACCACTTTAACATTTTTAATCCAATTTTCTACATATAAGTAAAACTACATCCCTTTAAAATTGATAAATAGGTTAGCACAATTAAGGTTAAAAATTGATAACTAAGGGGATAAACCAAAATATAAAGTTAAAAACCACATAAACATTTCAATTTTTTATTTTTATTTTTGAAGATATTTAAACCCAATAATAAATTATATTCTGATAAATTCCCATTTTGAAACATTTTTATTGATAAATTATTTATTTCATTTTAATCTTTTATGAAATCCCATGATTTCCCCTCCCATCAATTATAAAAGGACACCCCTCCTTTATCTTCTTCACACCACTTTGAACCTCCTATCTCAACCAAAACATATAAATTTATCATCCATACTCTACTATACACATTATATAGGTTTTTTTATTCCCAAAATAACAACATTGGTATCTGTAATAGAATATTTAAAGTAGTTGTTCCAAAGAAGCGGTAATTGTCGTAACCGATCACTATATTTTTAATTCATATTTTAAAACATATAAATCTTTTATATTATTCATAAAATAATTCCTTATGTATCATTAATATACTAAAAACATTATTAATATTAAACCATCTTTATTCAACCTCTCTCCCATCAAATGATAAGTGAAATTATCACTCATTCATACGTACGCCTTACCATCTCCATTTAGCGATACAATTCATTTTTAATTTCCATATTTTATGACTGAGTATTTTGATGGATAAAAATTTTATATATAATATTTATAAAATATTTGTTCTTTTTTAAAATTAATATCATATATAACTTATTATCTTATAAGACGTTGGAAAACAGCAACGTCGCTTGTAAATATGTGTGGATCACCACCACTATAGAGCGATGTGATTTTTTTTCATCTCTATTTTTAATTGGATGTAAATAGTGATGGATTTAATTACTATATATAATATATATTATATATATTTTATAATAATTGTAACACCCCAAGATTTCATAGTGTGTTATTTCTTCAAAATAATTCAATAACTTGCACTACACGCAACACCGAGTTCAATCACACCATGACTTACCAAACAAGCCATTCAAAAGAGGTTATGAATAGTATTAACTACATTTTAAACTAATATATCCTTATAATTTTAGAATCCATATTATGAGTTTCTTAGACATAATGCAAGACCAAATTCATTTTCAGTATTGCACTTTTATCAACTTTTAATAGTGAACCCTTTTTAAATACAATATTTTAAACTTTTTCACTAAATGGGGACATCAAAAATTTAAAATGAAACATCCCAAGCTTCCACAGTATGCTTTCCTTTGAATAATACAGTAGCGTGTGTTGTACACAACTTCTAGTTTTAACACACACCACAACCGATCAACTAGCCGTTAAGAATAGTAATACCTACTTTTTGAAATTTTATCTCTCAAAATGGACTTCATTTTTGGATTCGGAATATCGAATTTAGCCTAAGGTGAAATTTTGGCACTTTTCAGATAACTTAAATATTTTGATGAATAGTGAAAATTAATAAATTTTAATTAAAAACAACTTTTTTAATAATAATAATTAAAAGTGATAAATAATGAATTTGAGTGGTTTTAAAGTATATTTAGAATATATTTTTACCATTTTATCCAATGGTGTTCATTATAATTAATTTCACTTTGAAATTGGACATAAATAATTGTCAATCTTTTGATATATATTGTTTCTTAAAAACACGCTATTTGTTGTAACAACAGAAATTAATTATAAAATTAATTAATGCAACTTATATGTTTGAAATTTTGTAAAATAGACATCATTTTTGAATTCTGAATATCAATTATAGCTTAGGGTGAAATTTTGGCATTGTTCTGAAAAACATCAATTTTTGATGAATAGTGAAACTACTAAGTGGTAGTTAAAAAACTGAATTTTTTTCATAAAACATAATTTTACAGATTCTATGAATGTAATTTCGAAAATTCGAGAGACACGGTTAATATCAAGAAGTAAAATGTGGTTCAATAAGATGAAAATAATTTTTGGTGAATAGTAACTTTTTACTTTTTATTTACTACGGTTAAAAGTAAATAGGGTAATTAAGGGTAAAAATGATATTAATATTACCCTAACACATGTCCTAATTCTATTGGACTAGTGTATCTCAACCAAAAACAACCTTAGAAATAAAATAATATCATTTAGGTCCACTTGGATTAGATTCAGACATTTATTATTATTTAATTCAAAGAAGAGTTAAAAGAGTTAAAATCAAAGTTTATTTACTAAAAAAATTTAATATAGGGTTATACATAAGATAAATTCGATTGTAAATATTCATTAGAAAGATAAACATATTTCCTACATAATGATATTTTATTTATAATTTTTAGACATTAAATAATTTAATTTATTTATGACACAATGATGATGCAGTAATTACCATAATAGTGAAAAATTAAAATAATTGATATTAAAACTAATTTTCTAGGATAATATGACATATTATGATTGATTTAATTAACTTTTTTCTAAGTAATCATTCTGTTATATGTTTCACAAAAATCAACTATTGAATAGTGTCAAAATTGACATAAAAGAGTTTTTAAAACAAATATTATATTATTAATTAATATTAAATTTCTAAAAATCTAAGGTTCGGCCAAGAGACTTATATCATGATAGGTGAATCATTAATGGAACACTTGGGGGACTCTTGGATTTATATAGTAGGTTTATTAACCATATAATACAAAAATACAAAGAGACATTGTAAAAGTGAAACTAATTAACTTATAGTTAATACTTAAAGATAAGGTTAATATAAGTACCCAAACCTATCTAAATTCTATTGGTTGAGTTTTTTTCGACCCATCCCCACCATAACATTTAAATAATCAACTTTGGAGCCATTAGAAACCGAATATGAATTTATTATAAATTAATATTTCTAGCTTTTCCAAAGGTGCCCCTCACCCCTCTTATAAAAGGGCACTCTTCCTTATCATTTTCTCACACCTTAAAAGCCTTTTGGTTCGGCCAAACTCTGCCCAAATACTCTCCCACATTCCCTCACTACAACCTAGAGGCCTTAGTTTGATAAAAAAGCCAACCTAAGGACCCCTTTTGATCAAATAAAAAGGAAGAACCCGAAGAAGAGGTAATGATTTCACCACCCTTTTTCAAGTTCCATTATTCTTCCACTTCTTCTTCCTTTGTTGTTACCATTCTAAAATAATAACTCCAGTATCATATATATACTGTGATCTTATTATAAATATGGTACAACCATATTCACTATTCTATCCATCCTTTGAATAACATGTCACCATACGTGCGTATGTACGGCTTACCGTCTCCACGTCGAGGTGTAATTTTTATTCAATAAATTATTATTTGGATGGGTATAATAATGATGTGTAACTCATGTAAATAATAAATATAACATGATAAGGATTATTTATATATGATATACCATAAATTTATATATTATTATCAAAATAATGATATTATCGCTCGTGCGTACGTACGGACTACAGTCTCCACGAACGCGATGAGATTAATTCTCCATCGTATCCATTAAAGTATAATTCTCATTTGATGATTAATAATAGTATATAAGGACTTTATATCATTATGAATATGAATGATATACAACCTATCCATTACAAACATGGCTTACATAACAAAACATATAAAAGAAAACGAGTAAGTTAACACCCGAAACTACGTTAATTCTTAGATATTATTAAGAAAGCAATGTTAAAAGATCATATATGATATCATATTAATGTATATGATTATTGAATAATTTGATAAAAATTATTTCACCATTATAAAAGAGTTTAACCTACCCCAACCAAGGAAAAGTACAAGGTAAGGGTTTATTTCACAATCTCTTCATTATCCGAGGTTGTTTATACGCAATTATCTACTGGGATCTCTTTATCATCCTCATCCATGTTTCTTCGAAATGTATTTCAAAACAATTTTACTATTTACAAAGAATATGGGTTAAAGTCATTTATACCCTTCTGTGTTTTTAAAGGAATATTTTCATCGTTTTCCAAACAAGGAACTTTTTACCTTTCGATAAATTTAAGGTAAGAATGTTTTTTTAACTTATACGACGGGTGCGGCTATTTACCGCTGTTATAAAATCATCAAAGCTTCCCATACAAGCTTATAAAAATATTTTCAAAGTAAATGTTTTATTTTATAATTATGTGACTTTAAATGATTTCAAAATGAATATTTTAATAATTTTTTAAAGGTACTCTTTACCAAGATCAAAATTTCAAATGTTTTAAAGAGTTATCTTTCTAAATCTTGTCAATTAATGTCCATGTTTTCAAAATGATTTTAAGGATTTATTTATATGGACATGAAGGTTTTGAAATGATATTTCTTTTCAAAAGTTTCAAAGTGGTATGGGGCACTTTGATTCAAAAATCTCTTTTAAATTACTTCCTTTATAAATGTGTGACTTTTCAATGATTTCGAGAAAGGATATATTTCTCTCAAACAGTTTTGATTTCATCTATGTCAACATCCTTTGATGGATTTTAATCTTATTTGAAGTTGATTTATTATGATACAAAACTTATTTATTGTATTGAAGGTTTTGTGATATGTTTTACTGTGGATGTGTTATTTTTATACCATTCATGGTTTATGGAGAAAGTATTGACATTTCGTATGCTAGTTTTAATATGAATGTTTATGTTATGTTTAAACCTTTTTATATGGGGATGCATTGGACTTAGTAAGTGACGGGTGGAGCCAGCTATAGCTCCTCGATGCATCTGTAGGTCTCATGAGACAAACTAGTTTCTTGGCATAAGGCCTTGGCAAGATCTTATTTGTAGTCTTGGCATGAGGCCTTGGCTATGTGGTTATGATAGTCTGGCATTATGCATTCCATCATTATGAAAGTGGTTATTGATATTTCATGTGATTATTCGATTATTAGAATATCCATGTGAATAAGTAAATGGAATTATTGCATTTTACTTTTTCCATACTATGTTGAATTTCATGTTTAAAAGGCTTTTGTTTTAGTTATACATTGCCCTAAATGTTTATTCTTATTTATGAAAGTTTCCGCTATATTGTTATCCTTACTCGACATTTGAGCTCACCCCTTTTCTATGTTTTATTTTTCCTAGGAAGTGAAGAAGTAAATTATGAATGACATGCAGGGATATTATGTGGGGATATGAGTGTGGAATATGGAGACAATATGTTGTTGTAGTATTTTTTCACTTTATAATGTAATGTAAGACTTATGAATATATCTAGTGTTTCCAAGGCTACTAAACCAATCGGTCTTTCGAGATTTGATCTTTCTTGTGATCATGCCAATGTTATTTAATAATGCACCGACTCTAGGTAACTGGGGTCGGGGCATTACAATAATGATCCAATAAATGTGAATTATTATTTACCTTTCTTTTTTTCAATCCATCAAATATTGATGAGAGTTTTCATGAGTACATACGACCTACCATCTCTATGAACAATCTAATCCATTTTTTAAAATTTTACTTTTATGGATTACTCTATATATACATATATATTTAATATATATTATATTTATATCATTTTTAACATTATTTAGATTATGGAATCATGATCAATGTACAAATACTGGAACTACAAAACTACAATTCTCATGAAAAATGAAATATTTAACACCCAGAAATAATTATTTTAATATGGAATTTTTAATAAAATGGTGTTTAAATGTTAAAATGGAATCTTAAATGAAATTATAAGTATTTAAATGAATATTTTATATAATTAAAATAAATTTAAACTTATTATAAATGATACTAGAAAATATTCAAATTGATTTAAACTCGAGGTAAGTGTTTACATTCACAATTTATCTTCTATGGTAAATATGTTATCTGAAGAACATATCATCCTTTATGAAGTGTATATACTTATATCATGATTATATTTATTTTTATAATATTTAATGTTTTATTTGATTTAGTTTTTTATGGGTCATATGATTCAAATGTTACCAGGGTGGTAAGTGTTTTACGTTACAATATCATTGTTTATTAAGATTTTTTATGATTATATTTTCGATGAAAAAATAAAATGATCTACCTCTTAAGAAATTATTTAATATTATTATCCTATATATATTTCATTATAATATATTTTTTACTCTAATTTTATATTATCTATTTACTCTTGATACTGAAATATCATTTTTAAAGAAAACTAACTTTATTTCACTTATTGGTTGAGAAAAATTTTCCTTCCATATCCATGTTTTATAAAAATGATTTCATGAAATTTTTTAATGTCATAATATAATTATTTGATGTAATTTTTACACATTATTTAATTTTTTCAGAAATAATTTAAAATGAATCATTTTTTCATTTTTTTGAATTTGGCACTTTTTTACTTTTTTATAAAAATGAGAATAGAACATTTTCCATTAGATTATACGAAATTGAAAAAATTTACCACCATTATGAATGGTCAATAAAGTAAATCTTAATTTATAAATATCAATAATTATTTTCAAATAAAGTTATTTTCACAATATTTATTGAACTTATTGTTTTTTAAAAGTGATTTTCAAAGTGAAAAGGGTATTTTAATGAAGATATATTCCAATGATTTTTTAAAGAATATTTCTATTCATGATAACATTATTTGATGTTAATTATCGTTTATTAGGGATATGATCGAATGATACCATCCTTATTATTTCTCTAGATTGTTTCTTATTATGATTCTAAGATGATTAAAAACTCTATTTATTTTTTAAATAATAATTTATGATGTTATGATGAATGATTTATAATCTTATGGAATTTATTTGTAAGGATTATTATTATATGATGGTTGGGTCCAATAAATCCATTTAATAAATTGGGGAAACATGCATTACTCATTAGGTAAATTTTTTATACATAAACCTAATTTCATTTTCACAATTTCATGCTTAGTCCTAGTTTCTATGCCCATAAGATTAATTATGGACCTATTTTTTCTGAATAAAATATTATACATGGACTGAGATTTCATATCCATAAAGATAGGCATGTACATGGATTTCATTTATATAATATTATGTGTGTTCCTAGTTTTCTTGTCCATAAGTTTATGCCAGATCCTGATTTCATGTCATTAACTTAATGAGTGAATTTTTTATATATGTACATGTTAAAAAATTTATAATCTTATGTTTTTCTAAATTCATATGTCTATGATATTCTCTTATGGTTTATGTTTGTTGAATTTATTTAATATTTATGTCTTATGAAATGTCATGACCTAAACAATGGCTCATGATTGTGATCATTTACACATTAGGAATGAACATTGTATGTTATGGTCATGATCTCATTCCCGTATTCTTGTCTTATTCTGTTATATGATCATCGATTAATATCTCCCATTATTACCCTTAATGTTAATTTTATCTCACCATTTATTATACTTCATTTCTCTATGTTATGATAAAAGGTTTTACGTATGGTATATCTATGAAGAGTACTAAATGGGGTGACGTTTTTTGGAGATGTTTAACATATTTTAGGAAATAAGATTATGGAAAATATATTCTAAAAATACACTAAACCTTTTTGGTAATTAGGCATGTATTTTTTGGAATGTATTGAATATTCAACTGAAAATTTGTTATATTTATGTATGAAAATATTGGGTCTCTGTATTAGTAATTATGTTTTATGCATGTCATCATAGGAGGAAATTTTAAAAAATATTATACACAAACATTTGATTATTTGAATACTTCTATATTATAATTAACTTTAATTTTATTATTTATATATATAATTTTAAAATAAAAAATGGTATTAATATAGAAAAAATAAATAGGAAATATTAAAAAAGACTAAATTTATTGGAGTAAAGGTGACATCTCATATATAAAAAAATGATTTTCTTTGTAAGTACTTGAAATGTTATTTTTAATTGAAAACTTCTTTAGAAAGAGAATTTTAATTTTCTATACGGAGTAAAGGAATAAGTAAATTATTTTTGAATATTTATGTTTAAAAAAACATCAACCAATAAATTTAAATAATTACATAAGGTAAAATTTTATCATAACATTTAATTTAATTTATCTTTAAATTATATTGATAACACATGTTAAATGATTTTCATTTAAATAGTATCATTTTGATAACCCTTATCCTTATTCAAAAAACAGTTAAAATCACTTACAAGGAACATCGATGGATTATATAAAAGGCTTGATAAAGTTTTTGTTCATTTGTAATGTATATTTTAATGTTTAAATTTCAAATTGTAAAGTTAAAATTATTTGAATTTTGGATGTTGTTTTTTGGTTTTGTTTATGATGTTGTTTTCTTTTTTTTGTTTGTGATGTTGTACTCTATGAATATTTTATTTTATTTTAATTATTTTTAAATTATTTATCATATTTTTTATTTCATTAAAAATGTGAAATATTGAATGTATATTTATATTTTACATCACTTATACAGTAACTGATGTGAAATATTTCTTTCAAAATAGGTTATTTTCAATAACTAACATGATAAAGGGTTTTTCATGTCATCAACTCAATATATGATGGGAAATACATTTTTCATGTTAGTTATTATTAACTGGAATAAAAATATTATTTAAAATGTTTCTTGTAATAACACCACTAGGTAATCGATGTTGAAAACCAAAAAACCTGATGTGGAAACACCGATTTTTATTAGTGTTATGTTTTTAATATAATATTTTGCTTTTGAAACGTGGTAATTTTATTATAAATGATATCTTCGGTTATGCTAAAATTATTATTTATTCATTTATAATTGATTTTCTTTGTTTATTTGGGAATTATGTTTTAATTTTATGGTCCTAGACCATAATAATTCTCTTATACCCACATTATTATCTTTTCCTCCCTTATGATCATAAATTGTTATCTCTTATGTTTACCCTTACTGGGAATCTGAAATCATCCATTTCTTATACATTTATTCCCTAGGTTATGATGATTACTATAACCCAATAGATTTTTATAAAGGGGTATAGTATGATTGGATTATAGATAAGTGTTCTCAATAACTTGTATATATAGCTAATATAAAAATACACTAAACCATTAAGTTAATGGGATTGAATGATTATTGTGATAGGTAATGTTTAATTATTATGGAATATATAAATTTTTTATTGATTCACCTCACTTGGAATAGAATCTAATTGTAAATTATGTGTTTTTAGCACCAGAACCTGATGTGTGGGTGTGGTACATGACAAGTAGTGTGAGTACAATTTCTCATTGAGTGATAGAAATTAGAATGAGATCTCTTCCTTCCCTAATGAGTAGACTGAGGGGGCCCTAATGCTAGTTAGATAAATTTTAGGTAGATTTGAACCAAAGAAAACATTTAGTGGTTGTGTATTCAAGACCATGGGGAGATATTTTCTTTAAGGAATTACAGAAAATGTAAATCTGGTATACTCTTGCAGCATAAAGCTCAGTTTGACCTCCTCAAGGGTGGGCACACCCAATTTAATGTCATATCCATTTGACTAAAGAATTTTTAGAATTTTTGTTAAATCATAATTTACCAATAGGGTTTAATAATTTTTGGTTGTGTATCACTAACTATCTCCATGTAGAAAGACAGATCCATGGTGCATTTCAAGTAAAAGAGGAACTTGAATAAATAATTCGGTACCAAAATGATATTTGGAGGAGTTAGGTAGATGGTTTCAGGATAGGAGATCAAGATGATATTATGTATCCTATAAGAGGGTAGTCAAGACAAATTTATTTATATGATTTGTAATTACTCTATATTGACCTTAATAATGCTCAGTGAAGATGGGAAATGATCTTCTAGGGAAGACACAACCCATTATGAATTATATATGGCCTCAAAACAAAATAATAACCAAGAGATATCTCCTATATAGATCTAGAACATACATAAGTAATAGGGAACTTTCCTAGAGCTGGTAAAACAAGGGTCTCGGACTATGTTAAAAGAGAAGTGTGATTAGTAAGACAATATGGGGTGGAGTTCAGGTTTGGGTATAGCAAATGTGTCTTAACATTACTATGTGTCTCATTGAGAAATAATCAAGCCAAACAGACTAATACAGAGAGAGTATTAGATGAAAAAAAACTAATTGTTGGGAGACATTGGAGACTAACACTACACTGGGGGTTTCCTCTCAAGTGAGTGCTAAGATATAATATAGTTTTAATCTGTGTGATATGTATGATATTTCTTAGTTAAATTTCATATGGAAATAATGTTATGCACACTTTTTAACATTATATGGTTAGGATGAGGGGAGGCATATCATTTGTGAAAATGAGAAATCCAATCCAAAACACCTATACTCACATGAGTCAATATTAGTGTAGAAAAACGGGTTAATATAGGGATACTCATGCCACATGATAGTTCCATATAGAGATAGATGGGTTGGGGTCAGAATGATACATCAACCAATGATAGAACATGTGAATATAAAGAAGCTTTATAGAGAGGATAATCTAAATCCAATTCACCTTACCAATATATTAAAAGCTGAAAACGCGTAATAACAATGGTGTTAGAAATCTTATTATCCATAGGGGTGAAAGGAGGTTAATCATAATTCTAGAATTGGAATTGAAAATGGGGATGCATGAAGGAAGATGGTAGTCATTAACAAAATTCAAAACATGGATTACTCTACCACATCATCGATAATGTAAGTAAAAAAGGTTTAATTAATAATAATATTGTTGTAACATGGGCTTCATCTTGTCTCCATTGATAATCCTTAGTGACATGTTCCTGATATTGGAGGTAGGCCTTTGTAGTTTTATTTTACCATCCTAGGGGAGTTTGTTTTGAAATGAAAGCTTGATGGGGAAATTAAATCTCCAGGAACAAAAAGTATAGAGATGGGGTAGAGATATCTAGAAGAGTCATGAGAACTCCAGAGCTAAATTATCATGTTTTATAATACTGATGTGTTTTTACAGGCCTGATGGATTGATAAATATAGAAGAAACCGAAGAGATATTTTACTATTCATTAGGGGAGGACTGGTTTAGTCCTTAACCCTATAGATTTTACAGTCATTTAGCTTGGACAATAGAATGATGCTGCTTTATAGCCATACAGATTGAACTAATGATGATTACTTTTAATGTCTTACAACCATGAATATGGAATGATCTGATGATTAGTTCCATGTTGCTTTGATCAAAGGGGATGAAAGATTACCCATACTTGATTAGGCTAAATGGCCTGAAGGCCTTTTTTATTTTTGATAATCAACCTTTCAATGGGTGAGGTGGATCCCTTACAAGGCCTAAAGTCTGAGAGGAAATTACATTACCCATAGTTCTTAGAGTAAATCACCCAAACAATACTTCTTGGAACTATTCATCCCCAACACATGTCATTAAATTAGCACTCCCCCTTCGCAAGGCTAGTCAGCTAGCTAACCTATGAAGAGCTGCAAAGTCCCGGTACTGATGGAAATGCCATACCCTCTCATTCATCCAATTATGGATATCTCTACTCTAGTGAATGTTCCTAATCTGATCCTCATCTGGAGCCTTACCCCTTGTATTTTGACTGGTACATCTGCATATTCATGTGGTTCGAAGGCCTTGGCGTGCCCCGATGGCCTTTAGGTGGCCCGAAGGCCTTGAGAGACAACTTACCTGAAGGCCTTGGGTGTCCTGAAAGACTTTACAATCCTTATGACCAAACCGATGGCCCAAAGGCCCAGATGGATGAATATTTCTGTCTGCTACAGTACCGAATAATACCTGCTACAGTGCCAATACAGTTCCCCTTATAGTGCAGCTACAACACCTGAAAATATGTCTCCACTCGGATTTGATCTCGGGTCTCTTTGATGCACATTCTGATTCCTCACTAACCAGGAAGAGGGTCATTTTCACCATGATTATATTAAACAAAATGGATATGATTTCAAAAGTTCAAGGATAACAGAAGAATATCTTAGAGAGAGTGCATACATTTTAAGACTATAATTCTTAGACTGAAGGAGTTTCCTATATAGAACCTAGTATTTTAAAAGAAAATATATGAATTAAGATTATATAAACTATTATATAAAACCTTACGGTAAATGGAAGGTGGTTTAAGGTCATTGTACATATATTGGGATTCTCAATTTATGGTCATGTAACATAGATTAGAGATTGTTCTTTAAAGATCAGATAACATGGACAAGGAGGTGAAACTGACTTCTAATTAAGAACTATCTTAGAGGTGGATGCACATAGTTTATGGTAAGGATACTAATAAAAATATATTTTCATTTTAAGTTCATAAAAATAGGACCCATACAATACAGTTTATCATCATATGAAAAGAATGAGAGGCCATGTAATTTAAATCCAAACAGAAATTACTAAATTTGCTTGGGTTGAATGGTTCAATTTTACATTTTCATGGACCAGTGGGCCCCACAAAAATATTTGGGCTTCTATTTGGTCCAAATGATAAGCCTCACAAGATTTTTTCATTTTATATTTGTGATATAACTTTTTATTAAGTCACAAAAGGTGATAACTTTGGGAGAAGAAGATTGATGTTTTCTCAGGATTACCTTTATTTAGTTTTTATCCTGAATTGAATTTTGGACTCCTTCCAAGGATTTTTTGGAGTTATAAAAGTAAGGATATTAGGTGTCAGGGTTTAAGATCGTACATCTTTGACCTAGAGTTTGTTGAGGTTTATGTTCAAACACCTTTGACCAAGGGTGAGATGATCGAACCTTGTGGAGTGAGGATAAAACCTATTATGAATGAAAACTAAAATACATGGAATTACATCCCATAAAAGAGTTCAATATGTTTAAATATTATAGTGTCTAGACCAAATTTTAGGTGTCCCATATAGAATTTGGGAAGAGAAAACCCTGATGTGAATTGAAGATACTATATGATAATATAAGAAAACCATGGGTGGTTAGTTCCTAGTATGTGGTAATGAAATTTAGACTAGAAAATTTCTAAGATTTAAGGTTGTACAATTCCAAATACAGTTATTTTTTGTTAAAATTCTTGGTACCCAAGTCGGTGGGATGAAGTAGCCTATGTTTCATTAGGAAAAAACAAAACCCAACATAAATTAGGTATCACAATGCCTATGTAGTCATATTCTATTAGTAATGAACATATATTAATGTTGTTGTTCGTAATTTGTGTCCTTCTAAATAAGATATTACTTTGATGGGAAAAAAGTGCAGGATTCTCAACAAATGGGTGTTAAGAACTAATATAGAGAAGAAGCTGTTAGAAAGGTGTGGTAGGTCTTGATATATGAGATTTAGGTATTTATATATATTCTATATATAAGGAATTAATATACATGTATTTTTATGGTTAAGATACTCTTTCACATATCTGAGACACATAGAAAATATGTGAATAAAAAAGGGTTCTTTGGTAAAAAAATAAAGGAAAAAACTAGATGAGAAGTATTAAAAGTATCTTTACCAGGACAAACAGGGTGATTAGACATAGAGTATATGTCTAGGACCAAAATAGGATATCCATATATCGCTATGTATTTATAATACAAGAATCAAGACATACTCAGTTTTATATTGTGTTTTGGTTGGTGAACAACACAAAAGGGTGGTGTCCTCTCGAATGACGATAAAAATCATCACATCATTTTGTGTCTTCTGATGGGGAATAAACTATGAATCTTAATATAATGTGTTGTTGATGTTGTATATGTAATTTAACAGTATACAGTGAGAATTATGAGTATGTGGAGTTTAATGCCTTACAACCTATACTAAAAAGGGGAAAGATTGTCTATGCAGTTTCAAGGTCACAATGAAACCTGTTGTAGACAGATATCCTAGTGATATTCAAATAACCATGGAAAGTGTGAAATGGGATGTATAGTTTAAATTCATGTTTCTAGGATGAAGATGGATCCCAGCCCATGAATATGACATTCCTCATTCATATTGGGAAATATTCAACTAAAAACCTTAACTACAGGCGATTCATGCTCGATATGGGTAACAACGATTAGAAGAGTATCAAATATGTATTGTATATTGAAAATTTAGGGAAATTTTTTTTTGTAAAAAATGTCACGTAAACTATTGGATATTATCTAAAAAATGGTAAGTTAGATGTGGAAGACCCTATAAGACCGACTTACTTCCCCAAAGGGTGTGAGTGCATGAGGGGATAATGCTGAGGGACTTGAGATTCCACTAGAACAAAAAAACGTGAACATAAATTCAATAATTAATTCTAATATATGAATCATAGGGGATTAAAAAATGTGTTAAAGATGATTGCTAACCTATTTTGATATATGGGTTCGAAATATGCATCATCAAGGATGGGGAAAACTTAGGGTCAATCGTATACCATGTTTTCAAATCATGGGAGATATCAAGTTGCTACCAAGAATCATATAGGAATTATACCATGGATGAGAGGTGGGACATCAGATCTTTGTGAGGTCATCATCGAGGGGTCTATTTTAAGATAATAGATCAGGTGGATGAAGTTCATCATGTAAGTGGTAAAACATGGAAAATAACTAACTTCACCAGGAAGACCAGAATGGGAGATCTATAATTTCTATAAGAATGAAAAAAATATAGAGTCTAATGTTATCCCCAACCTCTTATTTTCACATAGGCATATGAATCTTCAAGTATTTGGTAATGTACTATGAGACTGTAAGTTCACACTCGCCAAAATATATGAAGATATCCTTTAGATTCTATATATGTAACACCTATATTCCTGATACGGTTGAATTTTTGGAATTCAACTTTAAATAAATAATGGTTCTTTGAGATTCCTAGGTAGTTCAACTGATGTACAATAATTTAATTTAACATCTTTTATATTATATCGAATGCATGTTCTGTGATTTTCATTGAGAATATATAGGATAGAGAATTTCAGGGTTGTGGGTGTCCATAACATGACTTATAACATGACAATGGATATAATATTTCATAGTATTTCATCCTCATACTCTTGATCACGAGATTAGTTTTAATATTAGTCACCCCAACATTCTATATGTGACTAGAGGGAATATGGTGGATAAAGTGACATACATACTCTACAACTCATCCTTGGATGGAAGAGTTATCATCGCAAAAATCCTTTATTATGATGTGGTGGCTATCTATAGAGTTGTTTAAATATTCATCAAATTATCGATTCAAAATATAGATTATGTGGTTGACTATTGGTGAGGGAGATCATTGAGTACCTATGAATTGATTGAATTATGTTCCTCATTATAGGGTTCCAAACCAAATGTCAATGTTTTCCAAACATCTAGTGTAATAGTGTAGATAAGAGAGGTTGAAGAAGGTAGAGATGAATTCACATCTAGACTTTAAAAAAAATATAGGACACCCTTCCCATATAGGTATTTCTGGAGTGACCTCATGATCTTGTTCACTTAATCTTTGATAATTTCCATCCTCAACGGTCTGGGGGATTCCCAATGCTCTGATAGAGAATTATAGAATATCACTCTTAAATCAATAGTCATCCCAAATTAATAAATATAAGGCTTGTAATGATTTTCCCCCTTTCTTACCATAGGTACAATTTTGGACATTTCCCAATAATGATCATATAGGATTTATGAGGATATTTACCACAATCATTCAAATTGTTTTTATGGAGAATACCTATGAAACAATTGGAATCCCCTACCATGGTAAAAATATATGTAGTGGTGGACTCCATTAAGACATGGAGGACCTCCATGATGGTTGGTGTTATCATAGGGAAGAAATTCATGGTGTGGATCTAAATCATGGGGGTCTATGGGGGATGATTATGGGGCTAGAGATTTTGAAAGTCAACCCAGCATGCCTGGCAGGTGGTAAGGGCATTAACCCATGTCTGGTGAATAAATCTCACTATACAATAGTGTGGACAGAAATGGACACATCAACGGTGTTAAGGGTTATGGAGGCTATCAGTGCAGCCTCTCATGGAGTAGTATGAGTAACCTTCCCCTAGTGTTGGTATCATATATTATGGACCACGTTAGCTCCAATATGGATTATATCTACATGATCTGATATAGGTTAGGGAACCCAACACTAATGGAATCATTGGGAGGTAGGATCCGTCCTTGGAGACTCTATGGTGAAAACTAGTGTTTTAGGTCTGGGAAGTCCGCTAACTCCTTGGTGTAGGGGAATATTTCATTAATGTGTTCTAGGCATAGACTCTAGTAATGATTTTTAGTGGTAAGAGGGAATCTTGTCCCCTTCATGATCTATATTAGTGGCACAGATGTGGTTTCATATATTCTAGGTCTTCCCAAGCCATCTTCAATGTTCGGATAACTCTCTTTTGGTCATAATAGTGAAAAAGGGCATTGATTTCACCCACATGTGTAATCTCATACGGTGAAAAGGATGAGGGAACCCAAAATCCATATTATAGGTGGTTGTATCATTTTATTCATTGGTATGTGAGATATCTACATGAGTGGTTCTCCTATATTGATGCCTATTGATGGTGGTTTTGGAAACTCACTGAGCTTAACTGGTTCATGTAATTCTATAGGAAATATTTATATCTGACCATTAGTATATGTTTGATAACAGTGATTTTCAACATACCTAAATGTCACTGATGTTAGAATTGATAAATTCCAAAAATATTCATCCTCTCACAATTAAAGGAAAATAGACTCTTGTTGGCTTCACCATTCTATTTTCCAAATATTTCTACTAGTACATCCTCCCTCAGGTCAACATAGTAATCCTTGAATGGTATGATAATTTCTCCCCGCATTCCTTATTTCTATATGTGCGCATCCTATCAATAATATGGTTAATGGTGTCAACTTCTTGATAGGAATAGAAGGATGGGATATCATCCCCTCCTTATGTAGATCCATCCATAAATTTTGTTTTAAATTATGGTAATCCCTTATATATTTAATAGATGTTCGTGAATATTATTCTTGGTTTCATATTCATGTGGAATTCATTTAATTACATCATTGAGTTTCTTTAGTAGGGTAAACACCATTAGTTAGAGAGTAAGAGTCTTTTGAAACATTAAAAAATTGTTGGGTATGATAGAAATCTATTAATTTATTCCTCAATATGAGACATGAGGGAATTCTAGGATTATAAATAGAGAATCAAGGATTTTTAACTTAAGGTTTCTTGTTTTCATCACATGAGGAATCTAATTCTCATCACTTAAGGAATAATTTTCTCATTTACTAAGTAAACACTAGATCATCACTAGAAGAACCCCATGCTCATTAAATGAGTAATCTTGTGCTTGTCACGTAAGTAGTAATATATTCTTCACAATGTTAAGATATAATATAAGTCTTTTCACCTGATGGAGGGATGAAAAGATCATAGACTCATCACATAAGCTTTCTATACTCCTTATAGAAGCCATATCATTCCCTTAACATGAGGAAGGAATCATTGGATTATCATCTAAATAAAATGGTGAAGATGTCCCATGTACACAATATAGGATTCCTATACACGGAACATAAGGAATCTTAGTATTTTCCACAACTAATCCCTATTCATGTCACCTATGACTTAGTTTATGATGTACCACGAGATTTTAGCAAAATATATTCATGTAAAACAACTCCAAATAATCATATGTGTAAGTAATCCATTTAGGATCATCACCTAAGGATGGGAACTAGTAAATGTTCAATGGATAGTAAACTAAATGTGTTTTTCGTGTATGTGAATACACTTGTTTAATATCCAAAAAGGGACTCATTATAATTTAGAGTCATGTAAAGGCTTTTGAATGTTATATTTAGAGGTTAATTATTCTCCAATATTATAATAGGGATTCATAGGTACCATATCCCAATTGGGAGATGGAATGGGGGTCAAGTTGGGATTTAACCTCAATGTAGTATAATTTATATCCTAATAGAAAATATTAATCCAAACCCATGTAGTTCAAGGTACATAGATTAAGAGTGTTTGACAGGGCTATGTTATACAGTTTTATTTTATGCAGTAACAACACTTATCTAATTAAATGGAAAATAATGAGGGATTGTATAGGGATTACCCTTTGGGATACCCAGGGATAAAATAACTACTAGTGGACTCAAGTTAAGGTAAGGATAGTTGGGGATTACACTTGTTAGGAGGCCTAGGATGCTACTTTAGAATAGGGAATGTATGTTTAGGTCTTATTTATAAATGTGTAATACCCATAATATTATTGGGATAAAAAATGAATATTCACATCCTATTTTTGGTGTATTAGGTCTATATTTGATATTTTTTTATTCTTAGGAGACAACTTTGAGGATATTTCCTAGACTATGATTGGTTTATAGGGATTGGGAATGAACAGTTGTGAATATAGTTATGTATATGTATTTTTACTAAGTAATAATATATTAGGATTTCATAGATCCCTTGTGCACACAAATTTTGTAAAACTATTTTTGGTGAATAGAGCCATAAAATAGGGGTCCATGGTATGGGATTCATGAAATTTGATAATTTCATGGATCATTGAGTTTTGCGAGATGTAGTCCCCTAGCATATAGAGTCTTCATTGATATCCACATTACTATTTTAACACAAGTTGTGTATTGAGAAAATCATATATTGGTTTGATACTTATGAATCGAGAACAAATTATGTTCTTCATGTAAGGGAGTTTCAAAAAATCATATTAAACATGATTTAAATCGTTTAAGGGATCATGTGAATTAATTAATGTATGTTTATAAGGTATCTTTATCCATTAAATAATTTGGGGTTATAATTCTTTTGTAATTTTGTGTTTCATGAACTAAAATCCCTGAATTCGTAATACCAAAGGTACCTCCCAAAAATGGAAAATGTAAGAGTATTTATAGTCCCTAATCTTATATATTTTGGAAGAATCCATAGGTCTATAATGTTAATGGAATGGAGAGTTATGTGGCACCTCTAACATTAATTCATGAAACTTATCATTTGTGTAGAAAAAAATCATGTAGTACTCTAAAACATGACTCGCATAACTCATAGTAGTGTGAATATTTTTCTTTTTCTATAAAAATTCATTAATTGGGTTTCTTTCCTCTTGAATTGGTCTTTTTTTGGGATCCTTGTCTAATATATTTTTCAATTCCAAAAAAAACTCAATAATTCTAGATTTAGACCAATCTCATTTACTACCATAGATATTCATCTAATTAATATTTTTTATACTTATAACATGTAATTATGAAAGTACGCCCTTAATTTTTCTGTAAAATAATCAATGAAGGTGAAAACATCAAATGGATCAACCTGATAATTTACAAGATTTGGGACCCATACATTGGTGCATACATTATCTAGCTTATATGATTTGGGAACTCATCCCTTCATAGAAAAATACACTCTTTACTAATTTCCAAGTATAAACTCTTCATTTGATCTATATTTTTCATTCTTCAGTTTCATTATATATTTAGATGTAAATACATCCATTCTCTTCTCCAGAATATTACCAAGATTGAAATGCCTAATATTGGAATCTCTATAAATAGTAGAAAAAAATCATTCTGACATGCCAATCAAATATTTTTTGTCATCTTTCACATTTATTAGCATTTCTATGGAACCACTTATGATTTTTTATGTGTCATCCATGATTTTTTTATAAACCCCGCATCTTATATCTTACATGTTGAAATAAAATTTTACCTCTATACCAGTATGTGTATTACCCCATTTAAATTTAGTATGTATATGTTCTATGTCTAAACATCAACATAAAATTTCTCTAGAATCTAAAAATCTTCACAATTAGTAAGATGATCCTTACCAAAACTTTATAAACATAATTTTTTATAGACCCTCTCCTTTATGTAGTGTGAAATGATTCTCCAAAATCAATGATCTATGAATCCATCATGTTTTTGACACCCAATTTTAATGTATTGTTTTTCTTATTGATATTTTTACTTGTGTATGATCTACTAAATTTTTTTATGATATATTATATAATTCCTAAATTGTGATTTATATTGACATTTCCATTGTAATTGAATCATGCCTACTAATTTACCTCAATTCCATTCTCATAGTCCACTTATCTCTTGTTGAATTAAATAATGAGATCGTAGCCCTCTACACTCAAAATTGAAAAATGTTTTGGTAGACTTACTGACTTCGTTATATCTGATCACGTTGTTTAGAATAATATCATAGATATCCTCAAATAATATGTTAGTATTATCACTATAGTTATTAACCATTGTAACTATCACTTACCAAAAATTTGGTAATTATGATAAAATAATCAATTTCAACACTCCAATCCTAAATTTGATGTTCATAAACTCCAACTGTATTTTGGACACAAAGAATTCATTCAAATGATTAACCATATACTTTTTAGCTTCAAAATAAAGATTATCTACTTTATAATTCATTTTGGTAAGATTATAAAACATTTTAGTGAGTGTATAAATGGGTTAAACAATTATTTTCATTTTATGGATTTTATAGGAAATATTGTTTTCTAACATTATCTATATAAATCTAAAGGACTATTAGTCTAAATTCTCCCATTTACCATTATTTATCCCCTAAAATACTTCCATTCATTGGCTTACCTCAATGTGTTCTCCTCATCACTATCAAGCTCCTCCAAACCACTCACCAATGTTAGGTCCCTTGCCCATATTTTTAGGTAAAACATAAATGTTTTATATACACCAAAGTGTATATACAATGTCTAAGCATAAAACTCAATTGGAAACCATTGATTTTATCCCTAATGTAAACAATTATATATATAAATATATGTATTTTATAATATATAGGTGGTAAAAATAACATACATAACACTAGTCATAGTATTATGTTCTTGAGAAGTCAACATGATGATCGAACCATACCTAATTTGGTTAACCCTCCATGTAATATGATGTTCCATGATATTATCTAACTGAAATTTACAGTGTATTATTTCAAACAAAATATAGGGAAAACACACAAAAATTATACCTCTAATAGATTTAGTTTCCCAATTTGGTTGATTATATTCTCTCTCCATGGGCCCAGTAATCGTACATAGTTCCCAAAATTTTTATTTAATTCACCCTCCCATGTTTTTATCTCTTAAGAAAGGTATTATGTACATTCAATTTTTGTCCCACTAGGGAAAAATGATTCCTAAATGGGTCAGTAGTGAGCATTCCCAAGTCTCATGATATGATAGCATTATATATATCCTTGTCATTTTAAAATTAAGATAATAATAATAATAATGGGTATAACCATGTACAATCTAGTAACATATTCATTGTAGTAGTGGTGTACACGTCTATATATTTGAGTAGTGAATGAGGTCACATCATCATATAAAATTCAAGATAATAATAATAATAATTAAGAAACACACTTCAAAAACCCTATCACTTGACTAATAACCAATTTCACCTCATTGATAATTTATCATGATATCTATAGCTCTTAAAAATCAACTATCATCTTTGATCACTACTGGAATTATGAAAATTTGTACACTCAGAATTTCTCAGCCTTCATAAATCATCCAATCACTCTTATAAAAACCTCCTTAATGACCTCTAAGACATAACCAATAATTATAATACCCAAGGTAATGGGGTAAAACTATCATTGGATCACCAAAGAGTACTTTACCATAAATAGTTCAACACTCATGATCATAAAATACCATAATTGATTTGTAGAATTTATACAATGTATATCTTATTGGTTACTTCTCACATGGTGACTTAGGTCATATGGTTTATCTCTAACCCATGTTATAGATGAACCCATAAGTGAACTGATTGTTGTGTTGTTAGTTCATTGTTTTCCCTTAGTATATTATATTTCCATGGTGTACAATTCCACTCTAGGTATCTTTCAAATAGATATACTCAATATCAAATGGTTTCCCCTCTTAAAAAACCAAATTACCATAATGTTTCAAAATAAACCCCATATATAACTCACCATTTTCCCCTCACTTTAAGCGTAATGTCATAAACTAATATATCTAAACTAATTTAGTCATTAGAGTCATAGTTCAACTTTAAATTCCCTTTGTGGGTCCCTTTACTATGTACCCTAATTACAATATAAAATAAAAGATGTATGGTGATATAATTTATATGTTAATGTGTGTGGGAACACCACCATGAACCTATTAATTCATGGAAAAATTCCATTAATCATCCAATATACATTGGCTCTAATTTGGGATAGTCATTCCCACTTAACCCCACCTTCACCTTAAAATGCATATTAAATTGCATATAAAATCAATAAATTTTTGTATGACATACATTATTATGGAGTTATTCCCATAGTGTATCATGTATTCTTTCTAGTTCATACTTGTATCACTCATCATTGTCTCAATGAACCCTTATCACATCCAAAAGGATCTTTAATTATTTTTCACCAATTTATAATAAAATTTCATAGATAATTAAATAATTTATAATAATGGTAGTGGTGACCAAATTCTATAACAACACCATTTTCACATTCATCAATAACCAAAAAACTATACCCCCCCACCATGGCCAAAAACCCTAAATATCAACAATGAATTATTAAAAACATTCACCCTAGATCAATATCGAACCAAGAAAAATTCCTATCGAGAATTACCTCTAGTGAAATTATGTCCAACAGCTCCCAATATTAATCTCCTGGCCAACTATAATCATTATATGTAACATCCCTATCAAAAAAATTAGATTTCAACAATATTTTTATAAATATGATACAAATCATTGATCTATATATAATGAAATTAAAGGAATTATATGATAAGTAGGAGATGAGTTATTACCTCTATCGGTAATCCATAACCATCCAAACCCCTTTGTACCAAAAAAATGATGTAGGAGTGGAAGATTAATAAATGAAAAAAGCAGACCCCCACCCCCCGTGGTCCATATCCCTTAAAATGAAACTCATATAGGGGTATAGAATTCCCCCATTCAAATGAAAGAGACCCCTCACTTAATCTAGGGAACAAGCTATATCCAATAATATTACAGTGGTCCTCACCAACATTCCAATGAGCCATCTGGTCCCCAATTCCCACCATATTCCTCTCATTGGTGCAGTATGTGAATACAATAGTGACACTTGAAATATAACTCCATTCACTAGAGTTTCAATGGTTATTTTCACAATAAAACTTATCCACCTCATTTACGTGGTACCTAAAAATCTATTTCAAATCTATTACACTCAAATTTACATCACAAAAACTAATTTTTAATCTTTTTAGAAAATTAAATAAACTCTATTTACACTTTGTTTCCAAAATTTTAAATCCTCCTCAGTTACAGTTTACTTGGAATTTGTCCTTCACCTAATTTTGTAGAAAACTGATAGAATGAGTTGTCAAATAATGATACTAGATAACGTAGTGTCTAATAAATAACAACTAAATGTTTTCTTTGTCATCTAAAAAAATCATCATTAAGAAAAAAATGGTAAATTTAGGATAAAAAATAATACACACACACAACTTTATAGAACATAAGGAATTAGCATGGTGTATGATATTCTATATGTTAATAAAGAAAAACTCAAACTCACACAGAGTTATAACTCTTGAGTTACAAGTGTTATTAATAATAATTTATCAATATATTAAAAAATTAGATAATAATATCCATATATAGAAAAACTATTTATAGAAAAAACTCATATCAATCTACCAACCATTTTCCAAAACATAGACCAAATATTTGAAGAATATTCCTTTGTTATTGTTATATTGTTTTTTGGTATTTCACATGCATACTTGTATTTTGGAGAAATGATATTCACCACCAAAATATATCAATATATTTATAAAAACACCATAAACCACCCAATAATTCCCCAATAATGTGTATCTATTTTCATTAGTTTACTATCTATAGCTACACTACCTACTCCCACTGAAGCTTCCAACAAATAGTGCCTCAATCCCAAGAAACTATCTACACACATCAATAATGATTATATGAATTTAAAAAATTTCCATTGTTAATAAATTTTTTCTCACTAAGATATTTAAAAAAAACTATCCAATTTTATAGTGACCCATACTTTTCATACATAGAGATTACATATTAATATTTGAGTATTTATTAAATAACATTATGATTAATGCCAAAATTATTATATCATTCTATTACCATTTTTATGATAATTACCTTACCAATACTTTTCTTCTTCAAAATTGTGTGTGGCATGGGACTCGTGAGGATATATATCATTTTTTAGGAAAAATGACATATTATTCTGGTATGTATATTTTTTTGAATTAATTTAATCGAGGTATAAATGGGTTAAGAATTTGTAGGGTTCTCCCCATCTTTGGAGGATTCCAAAGGTGGTTTTGGGTGTTGTGATAAAAAATGGATCATTCACTATTTGTTGGGTGATTACAGACCATGTAAATGGATTAAACTTCATGTATTGTTCCATGGAAAAAAGTTGTGATCTTTGTAGACAATGTGAATGATTACACACCATGTTGTATTACACACTTTGTAATGCTAAAGATCAGTTTTTAATAAAAATACAATTGGTTTTTTTGGCATGTGTGGCATTATTATATTAAATGATGTGTAAAGGGATTAGACATTTTGTATGTCTCATATAAATTTCATTCATGTCTATTTATGAGTGATTGTTTTTTCCATTAAATGTGAAGCCTCCTTGATCTTGAAATAGAGATCTTATATGGATATTTTGTTGACCTTCAATTCATATGAATCATATATTTCAATGATTGATATTCATTTTGGTTTGGTTGAATATCTCCAGGTGAGTGATACCTAATTATTCTTTATTGAATTAGATCTTGGTATCTATGTTCAATTTCATTGCTGGATTCATTTATCTGATATAATGATTCTTCTTGATCCTTTTATGATCTGTTATTTGATCTCGTTTTTAGGTTTAATCCTTTGTTTTCTATGGTGTGGAGGGTGTGCATACATCAAGGTATTTGTGATTTATTCTATTCTCAAACCCTTTTTTATTGAATTTAATAAATTCTAAGAAGTTTTGATTGATTCAAGGGCCTCCATTTTCATTGTTTATTTCTTCTTTCTGGTCGGTCCCTTTGGTAGGCATGTGTGACCTAGACTTTTAAGGTAAGTGGTTATATCTCTTTCCTATGTTGGTGAAACAAATTTCTCTAGTTTTTATAAAATTTTTCATTACTGAGATGCAATGATTTATTTATTTTATTTGTGTGTGTGGAAATGGTTTTTTGATAAAATATGGTTTCCCTTGTTTTGGTAAATGAAATGGTTTTTTCAATGAATTATGAAATGGATTTTTGAAATTGTTTTCAAATCATGGTTTTTATGAAATTTTTTGATGAATTGGATTGAAAATATTGAAAAAAGGAAGCCTTGGGTATTTGGGTGGAAGTTATAGAAATATTCATCATTCACTATTGGGGGGTTCCATCATGGGGTGTTCCAATGCTCCATAGTCATATTTTTCTAGGGATATGTTGACCTATTGGGGGTTCATTTTTTTGGGTGTTAATCTACTCTCTAAATTTGATGCATATGTTTATAGACTGGATGTGCGAGATTATCTATGTTAAGGTATGATTGAACTTGCTATCCTGACCTCGAGTGATCCTTGGCGTGATGTTATAGGTGCTTTATCATATCCTCTTTTGATTTTAATACCATGGATTTGATATGATATATAATATATTCATTGGTTTGATTTGATATATCTTATTTTAAATATGTAAATTAAATTATTTGAATATAATTTACTTTATTTAGTTATAAATGTTGAAAAATGGAAAATTAAAATTTTTCCATGATATTTATATAAAAACAATTAAACTAGTAATCATTCCTTGATTTCTACAATGTTGAGAATGAATGGATTATTATATAGAAATTTGATATAGAACACCAAGGTGAGATTCTATTGATCCTGTTATCTCACACCCTATACACCCCTGTGGTGGTGTATAGACCTTCTTAAGTAATTAGATGAAGGAAAAGTAAAGGCATTGCGGTGAGGAAGTGTGGTTTTCTGTCATCTATGTCTATATAGCTTGTGGTGAGATGGTAGGAGGTTGACTATTCTATCACATGGATACATTTGAAGTATCTAATATATTTTTTCATCATTTGTAGTTTGACTTATATATTCAACGTTGTTTTTCAACCATTTCTTTTATATAACTTCCAATATTCATTATCTGTTATGGAAAATCTATTTATGTTTTTTTCTATAGTTTATTTATAAATATGTATATATTTATTATTGTATTTTTAGGTTGGATTAAATCATTCTTTTAGGTTGTTTTTTGATGATCAGGTGCATGTTTCTAGCCCATGGGGATCTGGAATGACCTTTGGGTATGTGTAATTTTAGATGGGTGCTAGTTTGAGAGACGATATGGGTTAGGTTTATCATATTCTGTTATCAAAGGTTTTTTTTCTTCAATAGTCCTTATCATGGGACATTTGGAAGATTAGAGATAGGATTTTTTGTACTTTAGAGTTGTATTGTGATGTGTTCCTGGCTATATCATTCTATGATGAGACTCAATTTACCCTGGGATAATGGAAAGTGTGTCTTCTATTTTTATTTCATGATCTTAATATTAAATTTTTATTTTGGATTTATCATTTGAAATGAATTTTTTTCCTTCTTTTGATCACATCTTCTATTTCAGTGTGTAGTAGTAATCCTCTATGTTGTGTACCATAGGTTCCACATGATGGTACAGTTGATGCTCCTCAATGGAATCCATCCATGGGCCAATCTTTTATATAGGCTATCATGAGAGATGTTCATGTTGTCAATCAGAGTGTACTTCAAGTCCAAAACATATTCTTTGAGGTATATCTAGGGGTTATAGAATATGTAGAATGATCACGAGAGTTCTTATATGAAACCCACCATTCTTTATGTGTACAAATGAACCTCAAGAGGCAATGGACTATCTTGACATGATTGATCATATTTTAGACTTCCTAGATGCACCCAATAGTATCAGGGGGAAGTGTGTGGAGTTCAAGTGTAAGGGTCCAAGAAATAATTAGTGGGATTCCAGGGTATAAGCTATGCATATGGGTTTTTACTAGATTGGTTTCATGATTATCTTCCTCTGTAATTTTGGTCCATAGACATTGATAATAGGAAATTCTCTAGAGTTCCTCTATATGCAGCAAGGAGAGTGCTCGGTGTTGACATACACCAATCATTTTTTGAGCAAGTTCATATAGCACTAGAAGTTATAAGGAATAACCATATAAAAACTCAAAAGTACATATAGGGTTTTCAATCAGATGTCAGGCCTTAGGTATTCATACGATATCATTCATCTCATGTAGAGACAATGGATAGAGTTATGATGATCTAGATGAATATGGCAGGGAAGATTATAAATTATTCTCCATATCATCCACTGAGTGGGAGATTTAGTGGAACACAAGGGACAAAGAAAATGAGAAAAGATTATTGCAAGAGTGTTATAGGTAGTTCCCGGTGACATGAATTATCTCCACCTATAGTTATATCTTATTATGTTCCATTGACTTTCTATCAGTGTGTTAAGGTTGGACACACCAAGAATTCATGTCCTTTACATATACACCCTCATTTTTTGAGGTTGGTATAAACACATATGTTCCCTCTAAAATCATATAGTATTTATTACTACCTAATTAAATGGGGAGATATCTATATCCACACATCATATCAAGTAAAATTGTCTTACATAGTGCTATATGGGCTACCACATCGTATAAGATGTAACAGACTGAGCCGGTGCTATCTGGGCCTCACCACCATATAAGATTTAATGGGAATACAAGGATATATTTGGGCTTCTTCATCATATAAGTAATTTAAAAGAACTAAAAAAATTAATTAAGTACAGAAATATTTCATTTCATCATAAAACTCATGAAAACATCCATTATTCAAATTATAACATGATTAACTCGTAGAAAATAAATTGGATTCATTTCAATATATTTTAAAAAAATGGACATTAAAAAATAAATGGGTTCCATAAAAATTTCCCTAAAACATGATTAACCAATGGAAAATAAATATATTTCATAATAATCCCTTTGAAAAATTACTGATCCTTATAAAGGAAATTGGTTCCATAAACATCATTCCATGAAAACATAAACCATTCCAAGAAAGAATATGAATGGTTTCCTTAGATCACATACTCCATAAGGAATAGGTAACACCAGCATATGTCATCTTAGATGGGAAATTTTTTAATAGTATCATTTAAAAAATTCCTTGAGTAAAATATCCTTTTCTCTTTGAAAAACTCTTTTTAAAATATAAATCATTTTGAAATCCCCTTTCTTTGAAAACTACCTTGAATAATTATAAATGATTATTTGAAAATTATTTAAAATAATTATATCATTTTAAAATTCCTTTTCCTTAAAAATTATCATAAAATATAATTTAAAACAAATTTTTTATACATTTTAAGAAAACATGGTTTTAAAATAAAATATATTTCAGGCCGTAGAGATAAATAATTTCAGTCTTTTTTTAAACATTTTATTACTAATTTTAGTAAAAAAGAGTTCAAAAATGTAACCCTTACATGAATATATCATAAATAATAATAGGATATGAAATTTCATGAGAATTATTCAATTTTGGATAATGATATTTCAATATTTTATACTTAATCACAAAAATCTTCAAAAATGATGAGATCTAACATAAAATCATTACCACTTTGGTAACATTTAATCATAATACCCATCAATAATTATCATAAAATGATACACAAAATTTCATTAGTATAAATAAATTCATAATATTAAATGTCAAAGGGTATTTATATACACCTCATGTAAGAATATAGGTACATAACATTACATACATCACAAAAAAAATCATTTTGAGAAAACAATCTCTTACCGATTTGGAAGCTTTTGAACCATAACCCCCATGAAATATATATAATAAAATGGATCTGTAAATACATGTAATTTCATGTATAATATTCATCAAATTAATTCATGGGTAGTATATACACATCATAAAAGAAACATATGGTGAATATGTCATTTATCTAACCAGAAGTTAAAGTGAGACAAAAATCCCTTAATGTTTGAATATATTTTGAATCATAATCCATATTAAATAACAACATAAATAAAAACATTACATATAATTCAACGGGTTATATTTATATAATATCTTTTTATAGGTCAGTTTATAAACCACACAAAAATAAATTAGAAGTGAATATGGCATAAGTATATCAGAAAAAAAGTGAGACTGAAAATTCAATTAACATAAGTCTTCAATGACAGCATAATTTTTAAAAAAAATAATATATAATAAAAATATGTTTTTTATAAATATATTAAATAATAATACCATATATGATTTTTTATGACCATTTTATTACATGTTTATTACCAATTTCATGTTCAAGTTACATTTTGGGTAATAACCACTTTGTTTTTCATAAATGTTCTGACTTGTTTTTTTTTCTCTTACATTGATCATAGTTTCATAATATATATAATTTAAATCAAGATATAAATATCTTATATTATCATTATTTATGAAATTATATTAATCCATAAAATTTGGTGATAGGAAATGAAATATGCAATTCATGGAGACTGTAGGTCGTACGTACGCATGAACGTTGTTTCAACTTTCTTATCATATTTAAATACGGAAAATTAAATGATATATATATATATATATATTATCATTATATTATAATTATTATTTCATATAAATTATATATTTATAATTTACCCATCCTTAAAACATTCAATGTAATGTCTGATCGGATCACATCACTTCGGAGAGGGTAGTCCACTGTACACACAAACGAATTTATCGTATTCCCATAAAATGGAAATAATGAATTTATGTATAATATTATAATTCAAGATGCATAAGAACCTCATAAATATCATATATATCATATATAAATCATATTTACATCATTATTCCCAACCTTTAAAGGTTGTAATGGAAAAACGTACGACATTAGTTTGTGAGACGGGAGTCCGTCGTAAACATGAACAATGATTTCATAATGAATTTGATTGATGTTTGTGTGGATTTAGGCCAAAACCAAAACTCCAAGACATATAAGTGTTGTACCTCTCGTACCCCTCGTGGTTTAATTTTCATGATCACAATCACTCTCTTATTTATCTAATATTGTTTTAAGTGTTTTTGGATGATAGGCATGATTTCAGGTGGCTAAGGAATTGGGCCAAGAAAGCAAGAAGAAAAAGTGGACTGAATTTTAGTCCCACCGGCCAACCGGTGGATGACCACCGGCCGGCCGATAGAGGCCTGGACAGAAGCCATCCCTCTGTCCAGTCCACCGGCCAACTGGTGGCTTCACCACCGGCCAGCCGATGGAACCCAGACAGAAGGCTGAGCCACTGCCTCAGCACCGGCCAACCGGTGGCCTCAGCACCGGCCAGCCGGTGGCACCCAGCCAGAACAGTGTCAGCCACTGCCTCAGCACCAGCCAACCGGTGGCCTCCTCACCGGCTGGCCGGTGGAGCCTGAGCCCGAAGGCCTCTCCATATTCCAAACACCGGCCAACCGGTGGCACTGTACCGGTCAGCCGGTGGAGCCAGTCAAACTAGCTGTTGGGCCTTTGACCAGACATGTCCACTTGCCTCCCAACGGCTCCGAAGGCCTCTCCAACGGCTCCGAAGCCTCCCAAAGGCCATTTGAGGGTTCCCCCTCTATAAATAAAGGACTAGGAAGCCCCGGAAATTTAAGGAAGCCCACGGACACATTTTTGATCATTTGGCGAACCTCCGACGCATTCCACCAAGGAACTCCACTTGCTCCAACTCACTTACACAATCAAGGAGCAACACCATAGAATCTTGGGAGCGCCCTTCATCAACTCCAGTCAATACTTTGGCGCCCAAGGCTTCTCCCCCATTACGGTTTTACTTGTTTTATCTTTTTGAGCATCATTTTGGGTTTGTGCCTACAAACCCCATCTCTTTCTCTCATCCTCTCTTTTGGGTTTTCACACCACCTTCAAAGTGTGAAGAGGTTAGTCAAGCCTTCCCTTTTAAAAGGCTTGAATCAAAGGTGGGCTAGCCTTCACCTGTAAGAAGGCTAGTGGGTTCTTTCTCAACCATTAAAAGCAATCTGTAATAGGTTCTAGACTAACCTTAAAGTCTATTGGGTTTCTTGCTAAAACCATTAAAAAGAAAGCGGTAGTAAATCTCTCAACGGTAGAGTTGGGAGCGGAGACGTAGGCTTGGGTTTAAGCCGAACTCCATTATCAAGTTTTGTGTTTTGCCTCTTTTATTTCCGCTGCACTTTCACTTTGATTTTAAATTGTTAATTAATTTTTAAAAGGCAATTCACCCCCCTCTTGCCATCACTTCCTTTACTTCTCCGCCTAACAATTGGTATCAAAGGGAAATTTGAGTAATACCTTCACCGGTTTCAAATTTAAGATCCATTGTGATGGCTTCAACCTCTTTCACCCCCGAAGGCTATTCTTTGGTTCGTGCTCCATTCTTTGATGGAACCGACTACACTTATTGGAAAACCCGCATGACCACTTTTCTTAGAAGCATTGGATACCCTATTTATAAAATTGTCATGCATGGTTACACTCTCTCTTCTCCCGATGAATCCAAATGGACTCAAGCCGATATTAAAAATTTCGAGCTTGATGGAAAAGCCATGAACGCTCTACATTGCGGCCTTGATCGTAATGAGTTCAATCGAGTTTCCACATGCACCTCATATCATGAAATCTGGAAACTATTGGAGGATACCCATGAGGGGACCAACAAAGTCAAGGATACTCGATTGGATATGTATCGTCAAGACTTTGAAAGTTTCACCATGCACCCACATGAATCTATTTCTGATATGTTTACACGCTTTACTGACGTTTGCAATGGTAGAAATTCTCTTGGTGATGATGTGTCTGCAGAAACAATGGTCAAGAAGATCCTATGGATCCTACCAAGCACATGGGCTCCGAAAGTCACGGAAATCCAAGAAGCAAAGGACATCAAGAACATGCTGGTCGAAGAACTCATTGGGTCACTTATGACCTATGAGATTACCATGAGGAGGCAAGCTGAAAAGGAAGGCAAACCGATCAAAACTCCAAAGAACATCGCCTTCAAAGTTCAACAAGAAGAAAGATCCTCCTCCTCATCATCTTCCTCTTCAAGCGGCGATTCCGAAATGGAGAATCTTGCCCACAAGATGCACAAATTCATGAAGAAGCACAAAAAGATGAAATCCCGCAAGGCTCGAAAGGAAAAACACGACGAAAAATCCGAGCCCGAGGTAACATGCTATGGATGTGGCAAGAAAGGCCATTACAAGCCCGATTGTCCACTCAAAAAGAAAAAGGTCAAGCAAAAGGAAAAGAAGAAGGCATTCAAGGCCACATGGAGTGATAGCTCCACATCCTCCTCCTCCTCCTCCTCAAGTGACAATGGTAACAAATGCCTAATGGAATTTCATGAGGTAACATCTTCCAACTCCTCATCCTCTAGTACTTCAAATTCTTTTAATCATTTATCTTATGAGGATCTCCAATATTCTAGAGATCAATTGGAGGAAGGTTTTCACGAACTTTCTTCCAAATTTGTTTCTTTAAAAAAAAAATTCAAAAAACTCTCTTCCGAAAAGGAACAACTTCTCAAAGAAAAGGAGGATTTGTCCCTCAAAGTCCAAAACCTTCCCGATGTTGAATCCATGGAATCAACAATCAAGGATTTAAGGGAATCACTAGCTATGTTCACCCAAGGGGAACAAAATTTAACCAAACCCCTCGGTTCCCAACGCATATCTAGAACCACCGAAGGGCTTGGCTATTCCAAGCAAGCTTCCTCTTCCCATGCACCTACTATTTTTGTAAGGGGGAGCTCCCAATTTAAATTTTGCAATTATTTTAAAAAAACCCGGGCACTTAATTTATGAGTGCAATTGCAAAAATGCCCGGTATGGAAGGCCCAAAAGCATTTCCCTTAGTGATGATTTTTTTAGGAGAAGACCCGCCACTAGACAAGTATGGATTGAAAAATCCCTTTTAGCAAGTCTCACTGGACCAAAATTTGTTTCGGTTTCAAAAACCTCTCCCCGATGATTTGTTGTTTTTATTTAGGGGGAGCCTTTTTACTTTTTTTTCAAAATTTCAATTCAAAATTTTTCATTTCACAATTTTCAATTTCAAAAATTTCAATTCAAAATTTTCGATTCAAAACTTTCAATTCAAAATTCTCAATTTTGAATTCAAAACTTTCAATTCAAATTTCAAAAATTTCAATTGATTTCAAATCTCTATCTTGTTTTTCAACCATTCCCTCAAATCAAGTTTTATGCCCCGTGCTATTTTGATAATCACAAAGGGGGAGAATTTCTTGGTTGATTGGGGGAGAAATATTTCTCTCATGCTTTACTTTACTTTGCTTTATCCTTTAATGCATGCCTTTCATTTCAGTATTTTACATTTCTTGTTTTGGTGATTGTGATCATCAAAATAGGGGGAGATTTTTGTACCTCTCGTACCCCTCGTGGTTTAATTTTAATGATCACAATAACTCTCTTATTTATCTAATATTTTTTTAAGTGTTTTTGGATGATAGGCATGATTTCAGGTGGCCAAGGAATTGGGCCAAGAAAGCAAGAAGCAAAAGTGGACTGAATTTCAGTCCCACCGGCCAACCGGTGGATGACCACCGGCCGGCCGATAAAGGACTGGACAGAAGGCATCCCTCTGTTCAGTCCACCGGCCAACCGGTGGCTTCACCACCGGCCAGCCGATGAAACCCAGATAGATGGCTGAGCCACTGCCTCAGCACCGGCCAACCGGTGGCCTCAGCACCGGCCATCCGGTGGCACCCAGCCAGAACAGTGTCAGCCACTGCCTCAGCACCGGCCAACCGGTGGCCTCCTCACCGGCCAACCGGTGGAGCCTGATCCCGAAGGCCTCTCCATATTCCAAACACCGGCCAACCGGTGGCATTGTACCGGTCAGCCGGTGGAGCCAGTCAAACTAGTCGTTGGGCCTTTGACCAGACCTGTCCAGTTGCCTCCCAACGGCTCCGAAGGCCTCTCCAACGGCTCTGAAGCCTCCCAAAGGCCATTTTAGGGTTCCCCCTCTATAAATAATGGACTAGGAAGCCCCGGAAATGTAAGGAAGCCCACGGACACATTTTTGATCATTTGGCGAACCTCCGACGCATTCCACCAAGGAACTCCACTTGCTCCAACTCACTTCCACAATCAAGGAGCACCACCATAGAATCTTGGGAGCGCCCTTCATCAACTCCAATCAATCCTTCGGCGCCCAAGGCTTCTCCCCCATTACAGTTTTACTTGTTTTATCTTTTTGAGCATCATTTTGGGTTTGTTCCTACAAACCCCATCTCTTTCTCTCATCCTCTCTTTTGGGTTTTCACACCACCTTCAAGGTGTGAAGAGGTTAGTCAAGCCTTCCCTTTTAAAAGGCTTGAATCAAAGGTGAGCTAGCCTTCACCTATAAGAAGGCTAGTGGATTCTTGCTCAACCATTAAAAGCAAGCTGTAATAGGTTCTAGACTAACCTTAAAGTCTAGTGGGTTTCTTGCTAAAACCATTAAAAATCAAGCGGTAGTAAATCTCTCAACGGTTGAGTTGGGAGCGGAGACGTAGGCTTGGGTTTAAGCCGAACTCCATTATCAAGTTGTGTGTTTTGCCTCTTTTATTTCCGTTGCACTTTCACTTTGATTTTAAATTGTTAATTAATTTTTAAAAGGCAATTCACCCCCCCTCTTGCCATCACTTTCTCTACTTCTCCACCTAACAATAAGTATATATAATATATCTTTCTTATTCTATAATCATCATATATAGAAATTGAATGTGTTTGAAAAAGAAATAATAAAAATGTTTATTGATGAATGTTGCCTCTTATTCAAGGATACTCCTTCATATTTCACTAAAGACATACTTGATTTCATTTTTATCCAAAATAACTCTTCAAAGAATAAGTTGTTAAATTTTTTAATTTATTATTTTATGTTTTGGATGATCCAAATGGCTTGATAGGTGTAAATAACCAGGGAGAGTGACTACTCATTTATACTTGAGAAGAAGTGGGATTCTTGTAAATACCCAAAAATATTCACTATTGGGAAGTCTACCTTAACTCATGTGCCTAAAATATTGAATTTTAATTAAGTTTGGTGATAAATGTTTCTATAAACACCTTCACCACAAAATATAAATACATTATTTAAAATTAATTCCTTTTTCTTTAAGTTTACTCAATTTTATCCTTGTCATTTTTACTAAGGTAACTTGTATCTATTTATTTACCTAGGTATTTTATCCTTTAAAAATAAAAATAAAAATTAATTAAATAATTAATTAGAACTTAATAATTATATGTATTAAACATAATTAATTTAATAAAGAAATATTTTGAGTAAAACTAATTTTATGACACGGTTTTAAAATGGAAAACCAAATTTTAACCTTAATTATGTTAATTAATTTTAGCTGATTTCACTGATAATGATGTTAAAAAATTATTTTAACATGATTATATAAAAAAAATATTATTCTAATTCCCCTTATTGAATCCATTTTTATAAATTCCATTCATATTAATGTCATAATTTAATTTAAAATTATTCTTATTAATGTAATGAGAAAAATGGGTTTTAAAGAAAGAATTATTAAAATTTTACAACGTTTTATATCTCATTCCAATATGAAAGTTTTTCTAATGACCCAAATTGGATTAAAATATTCAAAATTTCCATAATTAAAATTAAAAAATATTTTAAAATAAAATTTAACATTATAAATAATTTAGATGAGTATATATATTTCCAATAAAATTCAGTATGTTTAATTATTCACCAAAAATGAATTTTTTGAAAAACAAAATCACTGAAATTCACCTAAAGAAAATATTGATATTGAAATATAAAAATTAATTATTATTTTATACAATTAATTTTATAAACTTTAAAAAATTTATTTTTAAAATAGTTATACCATAAAAAATAATAAAATTTCTTTTTAGGAAAATAGAGTTTTTAAACATAAAATTTGATTAATTCTTATCGCTTATATATTAAGAAAATAAGATGAATTTAAAATATTTTAAAAACTTGTAAACATATTTTTAATCTAATCCATAGCTATTGTTCCAATAGATAGGTGGTAACTATTATATTATATAGTAATATTTTAATCATATGTCTTGTTTAATTAATATTTGTGTTGCTTATAAAGAAAGATAAACTTAGTGTTTCATGTAAAAAATACAAAATAAATAATACAAAATACTCAAGTTAAACATAGTGTTTCATGTAGAAAAATATTAATTTGGTTTTTTGTACAATATATGCAATAAAATAATTTAAATTTATTCAAAAATAATAATTCATAAAAACTTGTGGTGTTACATTCTACCCCCTTAAAATGAATTTTTTCCTCGAAATTCATTAGGGCCATTAAAGGTTTAATAAATTAATGATTCATTCCTAGAAACCCACCTCCTAAAAAGAAATAATAAAATGTATTTTATAAATAGAAATTTGAAAACAAAATAGTTACCCAATGTAACACATAATGATGTTTCCACATAGATGAACATATGTTGAAATTGAAAACATCGATATAGAAGTAAAGAATATAAAATTATAAAGAGTGATAAAGATCATAAATCACAAGAAATTGGGTGATCTGGAAAAATTTAAAAACCACAAACCCATTAATCTATTATGATTCAAAAGATAAATTTGAAATTAAGGTACTATGATGGAATTTTTGTTACAATATATTTTTCCTAAAGTTATAGAATTTTTATGAGAAGATATACTTACTTGATTTAATTTTATTTCATAATCACAATCTCACTCTTGGTTTGTTCCTTGATCAATTTATACTTTATCTAAAGCATTGAGAATTAAATGATTATTTTTATACCTAAAACACAAATATATCATAAAATCCATAAATAGAATGATAAGGAATTACTTCTATCTTTATTTTTCGTCATAGAGAAATGGTTAGAATAATTTATACATAAATATCCATATAGTGAAATGATATATTAATATCTAAAGTCTCATCTAAAATTAATATTAAATCATTCCAAAAATGGGTAGCCTTATGACCCTTCAACAAAATTAAGATTCGAAACTTGATAAATAATGTGACTAAAACTCTCAAAATTAGTTGAATATTGATCCCCCATATATTATAAAGTGTCTCTTGATTGTCACAAAACAAATATTTTAATACCTTTATCATGTATTCTCTTGAAACATGGTAATAACATGAATTACCAAAAACCATTTTTAAAATATACATGCTTCTTGCATATAGAATATGTTATTGGATATATTCATTAAATCCAAAAATACTTTAAACTCCATCCATTATACCATATTTTTTAATAAATAATTAATATTTTACATGGTAATCAGTACTATCTAATTTATGTTGTTCTTATCCAACATATATTTATCCAAACTATACACCATTTTCTCAACATCAGGAATATATTAAGGGTTACCTTACCTTAACCTTGTGTTTTAAAAAATATAACCTTTGAATTATTGATCATCAAAATCATTAAAAATAATCTTTAAAATTATTAACAAAAAAACATATATAGACCAATACTTATAAATTTCATAATCCCAATAAAAAATCAATCGATCCAATTCCTTCTCAAAAAATTAACTAGGATTCATCATCTTATTCCTTAATACATGTTTCGTATATTGTGTCATATGAATCGTTTCTGAACATTCCTAAACCTCAATTTAATCAGGTTTATCACATTTAACATAAACTACACTATTAGAACATCTCATAATTTTTATATGTTATTTGTAATCAACTCATTATCAAAATAAAAACCATTAATCATAAAACATTGTTTATTCTATTCATTATCATTCCCCTTAGGACTTCAATTTTCATAATGCCCACACTTTCTACATTTAAAACATTCATCTATTGATAATACCATATGGATACCAATATTCCCATCCATTTAATTAATTGAACTTTTTATTTTTCCTTGGAAATAACTTACTTTTTTCCTTATCCTCCACAAAACAAATTATCATTCATTTGAGAAATTACCATGAGTTATTCACTCCACATTATTAATATATAGGGAATTGAATATTTTTTCCTCTATGGTCTCCACTACATAAACACTCAACAAACACGATTCATCTCGCCTTTAGATAGTCCTACAGTTGTTTAAGGTGCACATCGTTAACCTTGTTATGTGATAACGAATTTTGAATAATCACAATATCCTCCAATGAAGTAATCATCCTATTGGGATGAGAATTAGAAAATAAATCATCGCATTCAATGTTATCCAAATTCCTTCTTGTTCTTAACATTGACTAAAACCAAAAATGATAGTGTGAGAAAAACTAATCGTAGTTGGGAACCACATAATCAAGAAAAAAATAAAATATATATAGTCTAAATCATAACACCTTATTTAATGGATTATATCATTGAAAATTTATAGTCATCATCTATTTAAATGTTTCGTGATGGGTTTTAGAGTGTTTTTAAATTTCAAAAGAATATCCCGTGAGAGTATCAAACCAGGTGTGCATCAAGGATCGTTTCCATGCACCAGTTCCCAATCATGTCTAGCTCAATACACTGTTATCAGGGATGTTAACCCCTATACATCTATTCTAGGGCCACATAGAATTGTTTTATTTAGAAAAGGGTGTAATCGCATGGAAACCACCCACTCTAACCATTACCATAATTCCATGAAATATATATACTCTAACTCATCCTTCTACTTATCCGTAGAGAAATACATGGACATGTACCTAGAAATATACCTAGTGATCTCATTAAAGAATTATTATCCAAGTTTTCAAAGGTTAAAAATCATTCCTTTGATACCAATTATACATACCCAAAATTTTCATACATAGATGTTGTATAATTTTAGATTAATATTCAATACATTACAAAAGTAAATGCCCAAGGACTATAATAATTTACTGTATTTGGAAACATGGAACATAATTGTCTAACTTGTTGAAGGGTTGTAAATATATTCCATAAATATCTTCCCTATTATAACTCTTTGCAAAGATACACTACTAAAATCCTTTCTTTATAACATGGGGAAAAGAAATATAAGAAAGGGGGAAATCAAATTCTCGGTTAAGAAAAATGAGGTAGATGCATAATAATAACATGGGCATAGGGGTATTAGAACCTGATCATAACATTTGGAAAGAATAACCTCCACATAAAATTTCAAAATTTTGAATCATGTCATAAATATTACAAATTATTAATAAATGAATCATGAGTAAATCAAATAATATGATCCAAAAGATCAAAAAATTGGAATAAGGCCTCAAATTTGAAGAATACATATATTCATATAAATGTGTATATCAAGGCTACCCACTAAGACATTCATAAAATGTTAGGATTGGGATAACCACACGTGCACCTAATTTGGGCTTTTGTTGACCACCTATGTACCCAGCTTTTCAGGCATGGGCAGACCAACCATATACGCTAAACTTTAGGATTTGGAAAAGCACCCTTATAACCTCTTCTTTGGGTTTGGTCTAAGCACCTATTTACCCTCATATTTGGAATATTTATGACCTCCTATATACCCTCATCGTTGGTCTTGGGATAAACATGTGTGTACCATCATATTTGGGATTGGGATAAATATTTATGTTCCATTCTCATTAAGATTGGGATAAATTATCTTGTACCTTATCCGATTATATTTAATTTATCATTACCTAATTCATTGGGGGTTCTATCTAGGTGAATCCATCATATAAGCTATAGAGGGCTTACTTGGAATTATATGGTCATCCCCTTTATATAATCTTTTATATGCTTGCCTAGAACTATCTGGGTTTCCACATCATATAATATATAATGTGAATACCCAGTGATATTTGGTCCACCCCATCATATAATTGTTTTCAAAGAACCACAAAATTACTAAATTATAAAGAGCTTACATTTCTTCCTAAAACATATAAAAACAACCATTATTCCAATAAAAAATGATTAACATGTAGAAAATAAATTAATTTCATGTCAATATATTTAAAACATTATTTTCCCATGAAAAAGATATAACTTCCATAACAATATATTTGAAAGATTAATAACACATAGAAAATAAATTAGTTTCATAAAATTCTCTATGAAACATGATTAACTCGTGGAAAAGAAATGGGCTCTATAAATATCATGCCCCCAAAACATAAACCCTTCATAGAAATAATATAAATGGTGTAACTAGATAATATACCATTAAGGAAAATATAACACCAAAATTTTTTATATTAAATGGAAAATTATTTTTCAACAATCATTTAAACTATTTTTTCAGGAAAAAATCATTTCCTCTTTGAAAAAATCAATTTTTAAAATATATTTATTTTAAAATATTTCCCATTGAAAATAACATTGAATACTTATAAAAGAATATTTTAAAATAAATTAAAATAATTAAAACAATTTTAAAATCCAGTTCCTTGAAAATTTTATTCAAATATCTTTTAAAAAAATTGTAAACATTTTTAGAAAAAATAGTTTCGGTAGAAAATACATTTCTAATAAAAGTAGAGAAATAATGTCGGATTTGCTTAAAAATATTTTCATAATAATTATAAATACAATAGATTGAAAAATGGTAAAATAAATTTAATATATCCTTAATAATATTGTTATTATAATATTTTTATGAAATATTTAGAGGTGGATCATCAAATTTTTACATTGGATACTTAATCATAAATAGTCTTGATAAATGATGAGATTGTGACATAAAATCATTTCCACTTTGATAAACTGAAATCATAATATCATGAAGTAATAACATAAAATGAACCATGAAATATAATTATGATTAATAAAATCAAGATATTTCATGACATATAGGTTATATATACTCCTCATGAAATAATATATGTTCATATAATAATATACGTGTCAAAGAAGGAAAATTGAAACAAAAATCCCCTACCTATATGGTTATTTTAAACTATAACCCCCATGAAAGAGTGATCCTAAAATCGAAATTTAAATACCAATATTTTTAACTATATTAATCATAAAATATATTCATTTTTATTTTATACACCACATAAAAGAATCATGTAGTGAATATGGAATTTGTCATATATAAAGTAAAAGTGTAAAGGAATTCCCTTATTATTTGTGAATCTTTTGAAATAAAATCCCCATGATATAATAAAATTAATATAATAATTACTTATCGTTAAAATATTTATATTAATGATATATCATGGAATAGGGTAGTATATACACCACAAAAAATAAACTATTCGTGAATATTTCATAAGTTTCTCAGAAGTAAAAGTGACACTAAAAATCCTCTTACACCATCTCTTTCCTTTCTTCATACTCATTCAAAACTCATGTATAATATATAAAGTTTAATATAAATCTATTTAATATTAATTGATATATATATATCATAGAAAATATTATTTTTTTATGTTCCTTTTATTACCCATTTATTAAAAATTCCATGTTTATGCTTTATTTCGGGTAATAACTGAATTGTTTTCATATATGTTTTGACTTGTTATTTTTTGTCATATTACTTCGATAATAATTTAATAATCTCAAGAATTTAAAAAATGATATAAATGTCATTTATATTTATTATCTATATATTTAGATTAATATTTAAAATTTGGTTATATGAAATGAAATACAATGTTCATGGAGACAGTATACTATATGTACGCATGAATGTCTTTTTCCATTTTCATCACATATTAAAATATATAAAATTTAATGATATATATATTATAATTATACTATCATCGATATGTAATATATATCATACATTTATAATTAACCAGTAATTAATAAATTCCATGTAATGTGAAAATGAATCACATCGTTTCACAATGCGGTTGTTCGTTGTACACACGAATGACGTTATCATATTTCCACAAAATAAAATGAACCAATATATGGGTTATATAACAATAAAATAAGAATAATATATTCAAAAATATAATTTATATCATATGTAAAGAGTATTTTCTATCATTATGTACAACCATGAAAGGTAGGGATGGGAAAATGAATGACAACAGTTCGTGAGGTGGTAGTCCTCCTTACACACGAATGATGATTTCATAACCCATTTAATGGAAGTGTATTTTTTTCATAGTTAATAAACATAGAATAAAAACAAATTGATATATGTAATATACTAAGGTTATTATATAATCATGATATAAATAATAATTAAATTGTTTTTTGGAAGAAATTAAACAAAAACATTAATTGATGAATATTACCTCTTCTTAGGGTATCCTTCTTCGGAATGAATTAAATCCTTCTTTGGTTGGATTTATGTCCACAATAAACCTTATATAATTTTTTAATGTAAGTTTAAAAGTTATTTAGGTAGGTTTTATATGAGAAAATGAATTGATATTTGTGAATAAGTTGGTAGAGGGAGTTCCCTTTTATAGTTTAGGAGGAATTTCATTCATGTAAATACCCAAAAGTATTCACTATTGGGAGATCTACCTTACCTCGTGTGACTAAAACACTAAATAAAAGTGGATTTAATGGATTAATTGGTAGTTAAAAACATACAAAAAACAAAATAAATACAATTTTTATCAATTTATTATTTTTTCATTAAGTTTACTCAATTTTTTCTTTATGATTTTTACAAAGGTAACTTGTATCATTTTATTTAACTATGTAATTTATACTTTAAAACTAAGATTAAAAGGAGATTTATTAGTTAATTTAAACCTGCTAATTGTAGATATTAAATCCAACTCATTATGTAAAAATCATATATGTGAGTAAAATTAATTTTAATACAAACACCTGTAATGTGCCAAACCCTGATTTAACTATAATTAAATTAATGAATTTTAACTATTTTCACAAATAATTATGTTAAAAATTAATTTAAACTTATTAGATAATGTAAAAAATTATTAATATTAAAAAATTTGTATCTATATTTCTAAATTAAATTCATATAATTAGTATAATTTAATTTAAAATTAACCCCACTGACATAAAAATAAGGGAGGTTTTTAAGAGAAAATGATCAAATATTTACAATGTTTATTTATCTAATTATAATATGTAAATTATTATGATGAATATAATTGGATTAATATGTGTATAATTTTACTAATTAAATGGGAAACTAATTTTAATATATAATTTAACTTTATAAATAATTTATATGTAAAGACATTTTTTCATTAATATTTTGTATTTTCACTATTCATCAAAAAATTAATCTTTTTAGAAAAATCCAAAAAAAATACACTATGATAATTTTAATATTAAGATATGAAAAAATATGTTTATTTTACCAAATTACTTTTCCAGAAGTGGAAAAATGATTAAAATAAGTCTAATATAAAAATTTGACAAAATTTATTTTTTAGAAAAATATAGTTTTTAGGTAAAAAAATGAATTATTCTTATCTCTTAACATAAACAAAATAAAATATGAATGCTGAAATTTTTATTTAATATATAATATATAAATATCATTAAAATAATTCACGAAAATTTATTTGGATAATTTATTGTTATAAAGCTCACTTTTGTGTATAAAAATTGTTTTTGCAGGGAAAGATTTCCTTTTATTTTCAAAAGGGTTTTATTTTCATTTTTTATTAACTAGTCTCAAAAAAGTAATTATATAAACATGTGTGAACCATGTTTTCATAGTTTATTTAATCCAATTTGTATCCATCATTCTAACATCCAGGAAAAAGCTATTATATTAAAGTGTAATATTTTAATTATATATAGGGTTTCATTTAATCTTTGTGTTGCATGTAAAGTAAGATAAGATTAGAGTTGCATGTAATGCAAGCCAAAATAAATTTTTTGTAACTAACTATAAAATTAGGTTTGTTTATTTTATATTAAATTTTTTTATCATGTAACACAATCCATCAATGATGTTAAATTTATTCTAAAAATAATAATTTATTAAAACTAGGTGTGTTACCCTTCCTCCAGAAAGGGAGGTGGAGTATACGAATTACCAAGTGTCAGTTACTCATCAAGTTTTGATACTTTATTATAATATGTAACCACTGGTGATAATGGATCTCAATATTCAATTAAAAAATCTTATGGTGAAGTGTTATATTATCCCTAGTGTTCTCCTTGGGCAACCCCAATTATCTATTCCTATAAGGCTGTTAGTTTAATCTGATTGTGTGTAGACTACAAAAATTTGAATTGGGTAACATTTAAGAATAAATATATTTCTCTTATTTTGGATTATTTTTGTGATAAGTTAAAGGGGTAAAGTGGTTTTTGAAGATCGATATGTAGTCGGGGGATTATCAACTTAGATTTTGGGATTAAGATATACGGAAGAAGGATTTCAAGAGAAGGCTTGGTCATTTCAAATATTTTTTAGATATTTTTTTCTAACTAAATATCATGAAGTTTTTATGGATTTTATTAAATGGATATTCCCTCAGAATATTGACTCTTTTTTCATAGTTTTCAAGGATATTATTTTGGTTTATTCGAGATATATGTGTGAACATTAGCACCATTTGTCTTTGGTTCTAGAAATACTAAAAAGTGTCTATTATTATAAAAATCTTCAAAAATAAAATTTATGGATACAATAAGTGATATTCTTGGGGTAAATTATTTATAAGATAGGATTATAAATTTTTCCTAAGAAATTAAAGGTTATCTGGTCATGGGAAGTTTCAAGTAATATCTTCAAAATTTAGAGCTCCATTGGTCTTGTTATATAGCATCGACTGTTCATTAAGGATTTCTCAAAGTTGGTGTAACAAGTTAATTATCTTAACAATAATGGGGTTAAATTAACATCGGATACAATTTTCATTCTTATTTTTATGAGTTTAAATGACTTTTAACATCGGGTCCTATTCTGATCATACCTGTACGATATAAGGGGTATGTGGTTTCCTGTTATGCTTCTGGCACTGTTTGGATTTCTTTCTTATGTAGAATGATCATGTATTATCTTATAGATATCATATACATGGAACACATGGGATGAATTAATCCATTTATGATTTATATCTTATCTTATTTATGCATGTGCATAAATGTTGGCGATACTATCTTTTTGGGTATAGTTTCATGGTCTTTTCTAACTATACGAGTTGGACCAATTTATTTTCTCAAAAAGTATTGAGTATCATATAGAGTTGAAGGTGGTATACCATAATTGTTTTTCTTTGATATCACTGACACCCTAGGGAATGGGAATGTAAATTCTAATTCTCTTAGCATGAAAGTTCAATCGTATGTTGTTTTGGATTCAAAGAAAGAGTAGAACCTTATGGGGATTTTTGATCAGTTGAATCAAGCTGCTTAAGAGAATATTTTATGTATGGTTCTTACAAGTGATCTATAATTATCATCTCTATTTTATTCTATTATAAAGATTCAATAATAGGATGATGGTTATAGTGAAATTTTATAACCCCTATATGGTGTGGATATCATTTTTTATTTGTCTCTCTCTTAATATGGTACACCCTGTTTTAAGGATTAGTTTTTCATCCCAACATCTTTGAGGATCTTTTTTTACTATTGTGGTTATTCATGGTCCATTCATATGAGAACTAAAAATATGTTTTACTAAATGAGATGAAAATTTTCATGGCGGGGTTTGAATCATGAAATTTATAATTATGTGTCTCCCTATTACACCTATCAATAGATAAAGGATGGTCATTTGAAACCTTTTGGTTTTCATTACCCTCTTTTGGTTATAGTTTGGACATGGGACTAGGTATACATGGACTTTTTTGGATTATTATATAATATCCATGGAAGTAATTCTATCTGGTAAGTGATTTATTGGTTGAAAAATTCAAGTCACTTTGTTCTGATCAGGTTCACCATCCTGCAAATCATTTTTTTCATTTTCTAAAGTCCAGTTCAAGGGTTGTCGGTACCCATTACATGCCTTCAATACTTCCAATTCATCACATCACAACATCCAAATCAAATTCAAATTTCAAATATCGATAACAAAAGTCAACCAGACTTCTGCCCTCGAGCGCACAGCACCTCGAACCAAGCACCCTGCCATCAACCACCTCCACTGAAGTAGATCACCGGAGTAATTACACCGGAACATCAATGAAATCTCCGCACATACAAACCATCCATTATCATCCCATAGAAATTAACAACCAAAAACACCATGCATCACTGAAGACTCACAGAAGTTCATCAGGCAGGAAACCACACGGAAAAACAACAAACAAAAACCAAATCGCATTCGATCAAGAAAATCAACCTCAAACCAGAACAGAAATCAAAATCAGAAAGCATCAATCGGAGATGAGATCACACAATGAAAACAGATCCAGAAACCCTTGCACAGATCCATGAAAGTAAACATCAAAACAATCAAAGTCATACCATGAGGGATTTTCCAAACCCTATCCTCCAAAATCCTTGGGAAGCCTCTGATTAAGAAGAAATTGATAACTGAACTTTCATGAACGAGATATACCATCAATCTCCCCACCATCGACCACCATCCATAAATCCAGATACCAAAGCTTCCTCAAACTCAAACAACATCTTGTCACTGTCATCTGGTAGATCCACAAAGACAACGCTAAACCTCCATAGCCCAGGGTGAACAAGGGGGGGTTCTTGAGCCACCGAGTCAGAGCTCAAGCGCAGATTCAACAATGTGCCTCCTTGAATAGACAGACACCAGTGCGCGCAAGGTGAGCCGAAATGAAGCCACCATAGCAAAGATGTTGCCGCCTCAAACCACCGAGCAAGGGAGAGAACCAGCGCTAATCTAGGATGAAGGAAGGCAGCGCGAGAGATAAAACCCTAGCATTTATAATCCCCTTACAGGCTCATCTAAATCAGATCAGTTTCACCATGAATGTTGAGGATATGGGTAAGTTGTATGTGCAAGAGATTGTGTGGTTACATGGGTTTCCCTATAATGTTGTTTCTTAAATGAATCTTATGTTTATTTCAATGTTTTAGAGGAGTATTAAAGAGGTTATTGAGACTCATCTTAGGATTATTACATCTTAACATCCATGGAAATATGGTCAAATATAGCGTTCCATTATGATCTTGGAGGATATATTATTTGCCTGCCTCTTGGATTTTGGTGGATCTTGGGATAACCATATCGGAATAATTGAATTTGTTTATAACAACTATTATTAGTATATGATCATAATGGATACTTTAAATTCTATGTATGGTAACTTGTTCATATCACCTCTATATTGGGTAAAAGTGGATACAGCTTCTTTAGAGGGAATAAGTGTAGTTTAGGAGAAGTCTGTAATGATTACGAATCTTATTTTGTGGGAAAATGTTTTATAAAGGAAGTTTAAAAAATCAATTAAAATAATAAAAACATTTTCAGAATAATTTTTCTTTAAAATTATCTTAAAATATATTTTACAAAAAAATTGAAAAAAATTTAGAAAACACGTATTTTTTAGAAAATAGATTTCCGACCAAAAATAAAAAAAATTATGATTTTATTAAAAACATTTTAATAATAATTATAAGAAAAAAACATTGCATAAAATGGTATCTATACATAAATATATACTTAATAATAATATTATAATAAAATTAAATAGAAATATTGAGAGGTAGATCATGAAACTTCAACATTAGGGACTTAATCTTAAAAAATCTCGATAAATGACGAGATCGTAATGTAAAATCTATACCACTTTGGTAATATTAAATCATAATAACCCTATTGTAATAACATAAAATTAAATATTAAATATAATTATAATTAATAAATTTATTATATTACATGTTACAGGGGCTACATATTCACCTTGTGAAAGAATATAGGTGCATAGCATAATGTGTGTCTCAATGAAGAAAAATTGAGACAAAAATCCATTACATCTTTGGTAAATTTTGAACTATAACCCCCATAAAAGAGATTTCATAAAATTTATATTCAATTACAAATTATTTTAATTATTTTCATCAGAAAATATATTCATGTTTATTATATACACAACCTAAAAGAAACATGTTGTGAATATAGAATTTGCCTCACAGAAAATGGAAGTGTGTAAGAAAATCCTTACTATTTGAGGATCTCTTGAATTGTAATCGCCAATAAATAATAAGATAACAAAAATAAAAAATTATCATTAAATTTTTTAAATTAATTATATATTATTTCATAGATAAATGAGTGTTGAATATTTCATATGTCTCTCAGAAATAAAAGTGAGACTAGAAATCCTCTTAACAAAAGTCTTAACTTTTTCCATACTCATTCAAACCTCATTTATAATTAATATAAGTTTATTATACATATATTAAATAATAATTAATATATATATATATATCATACCATATATGATTTTATTAGAAATCATTTATTACCCATTTATTAAAAAATTCCATGTTAAAGTTACATTTCAGGTAATAACTGCTTTGTTTATCATATATATTTTTGCTTGTTATTTTTTGTCATATTACTTATAGCGTGGTTTAATAATATCAATAATTTAAAAACATGATATAACTATCATATATATTCATTATTTATTTATTTATAGTAATCAATAAAATTTGGTGATAAGAAATGAAATAGAATGTACATGGAGATGGTAGGTTGTAGGTACGCATGAGCATTGTCTCCAATTGCTTCTCACATTGAAAGAAAGAAAATTTAATTATATAAATATATATATATTATCAGTATAATATAATTTTTTTTCATATATGTCTTATATTTATAATTAACCCATCATTAATACATTCCTTGTAAAGCATGGATGAATAACATCATTTCGTGAGGCGGTAGTCTATCGTACACATGAATAACATGATCATATTCCCAAAAAATGGAAAAAAAGAATGTATGAGTAACATAATGATAAAAAAAGAATAATAACATAAAAAATATCATATATTACATATATAAATATTATTTTATATCATTATTATCAAACTTTAATGGAATGAATTAATAAACAAACGACATTGGTTCATGAGGTGATAGTCTGCCGTATACACAAATGATGATTTCATAACCCATTTGATTGAATTATTTTTTTTGGTCATAAAATTAACATAAAAATATATAACTATATGGAAGATACAGAGGTTATTATATAATCATGATATAAAAATAATTTAACGGGTTTTTGGAAGAAATAAAAAAAACTTTGTTGATGAACGCTACCTCTTCTTCAGGTATCCTCCTTATGAATGAACTAAATACTTATTTGGATGGATTTATGGAAAAATTAAATCATCTAGGATTATTTTATAGATGTTTTTAAGTGATTTGGGAAGTTTTTATGACAAAAATGGCCTGAGAGGTTTGAATAAGTGGGGAGATTTGGTGCTCTATTACAGTTGATGAGGAGTTGCATTCTTGTTAATACCCAAAAGTATTCACTATTGGGAGGTATTACATACCTCATGTTCCTAAAACATTGAATAATAAGGAATTTAATAGACTAATGAGAATATAAAACCCTCCAAAAAAGAAAATCAATACATTTTTTAAAATGTATTCCTTATTCTTTAAGTTTACTCAATTTTATCCTTATAGTTTTTACAAAGGTAACTTGTATCTTATTATTTAACTAGGTAATTTATATATTAAGAATAATATTAAAATGAGATTTAGTACTTAATTTAAACATAATTATTCTAGATATTAAATCCAATTAATAGAATAAAAATCATATGTCTGAGTAAAATTAGTTTTAAGATAAACAAAAGTAATGTGAAAACCCCCGATTTAACATTAATTTCGTTAATGAATTTTAACTCTTTTCACTAATAATTACGATAAAAAATACATTTAAATTGATTATATATTATAAATTTTTATGCTTCCAAATTTTTAACCCATTTTTAAAAATTCCATTGATAGAAGTAGTATAATATAATTTAACAATAATCCCGCAGACATAATGAGAAAGCAGATTTTTTTTAAAAGGTTGGGGCTGAAGACTCATTTAATATTAAAGAAAATCAAAGACCTATTTAACTAGGTAAAGGGAGACCCATTACATATCCAGAAGGACTAGTGGGCATTTATCCTATTATATGGCCCTTAGGCCCATTTTTTTGCCCATGTCCCATTCTGTGAATAGTATTGTTATAGTACTCGGGCTGCTACAGTACTTGTAACACCCGATACTTTTCTGTTATATAAATCATTAAAGGAATATTTTTCTACACACAACACTTGCTTGGCTTGCTTTACACGAAATTACGACCTTCCTTGATATCTTGTGTCGTACGCAATACCGAGTTTCACTAAACAACGATATGCTATTAAAATATTATTAAAACTAGCTGTTATGAATAGTAATAACCACTTTTTGAAATTTTATAAATTTAATTTTTCAAAATGGACTTCATTTTTGGATTCGGAATATCGAAATTAACCTAGGGTGAAATTTTGGTATTTTTCTGAAAACATTCAATTTTTGATGAATAGTGAAACCACTAAGTAGTAGTTAAAAAACAGAATTTTTCATAAAACATAATTTTACCGCTTCTGTGAGTGGAATTTCAAAAATCCGAGAGACACGGTTGATTTCAGTACGTAAAATTTGGTTCAATGAGATGAAAATAATTTTTTGGTGAATACTAACTTTTTACTTTTTTTTACCACCGTTAAAAGTAAATAGTGTAATTAAGGGTAAAATGATATTATTATTACCCTAACACATGTCCTAATTCTATTGGACAAGTGTAATTCGACCAAAACAAACTTAGGAATAAAATATGACCATTTAGGCCCACTTGGATTAGATTATGACATTTATTATTAATTTATTTAAAGAAGGGTTAAAATAGTTAAAATCAATGTTTTATAAGTAAATAATTTTTAATATGGGGTTATACATAAGATAAATTCAATGATAAATATTCATTATAAATCTAAAAATATTTCTTACATAATCGTATTTTAATTGTAATTTTTAGACATTAAATAATTTAATTTATTTATCACACAAAGATGATGCAGTAATTATCTTATTAATGAAATATTGACATAATTAATGTTATAAACACCAAAATAAATGTAATTTGAGACTTTATATGAATTACACTAATTTTATAGGTTAATATGACATGTTATTATTGATTTAATTAACTTTTTTCAAACTAATCATTCTGTTATGATTTTTACAAAAATCAATTACTAAATACTGTCAAAATTGACATAAAATAGTTTTTAAAACAAATATTATATTAGTAATTGTTATTTTATTCCTAAAAATCTAAGGTTCGGCAAAATGACTTAGATAAGGTTATATATATTAATAATAAACAACTTGCGGTTCGTTTTTCTGCTTATAGAAAGTTTATTAACATTATAGTATAAGAACACAAGAAGACACGGTAAAAGTAAACTTATTTAACTTAATGTTAAATCTAAATGATAAGGTTAAAATAGGAACCTAAACTTGTCTAAATTCTATTGGATGACAGTATTTCGACCCGTACCCACCATAGCTTCGAAATATATCAATTTGGAGCTATTTAAAACCAAACTTGACTTTATAATAAAATAATATTTTTAGTTTTCCCAAAGGTACCCCTCTCCTCCCTTATAAAAGGGCACCTCCTCCCCCTCTTCCTCACACCACTTTGAGCCTTCAATCTCGGAAAAACCCTGCCAATTCTTCCTCTCCACTTCCCTAGAGACATACTAGAGGTCCTGGTCTTCTTCAAAGACCAATTTTAGTGCCCTAAAATTAGGTCTCAAAAAGAACTTCAAAGAAGAAGTAATGTCTGTTACCGATTCTTTCATCTTTATTTCATCTTCCACTTCTTCTTCTTTAGTTGTTTCATTATGAAGTAATAACATAAGTATCACTCATATACTAATATGTTATTATAAGTATGAAACAACCCTATTTCACCATCTATTTATCCTACGGAAAAAGAAATCACCGCGCGTGCGTACGTATGGAATACCATCTCCACGCTGTGGTGTAATCTATTTTCCACCACCACCTTACTTGGATGGGTATAATGGTGTAAATATTGACTATATATGACTATTATAAAGTTATACTAATTCTGAAATAGTATACATACACTCCAATACAATTCCACGATCATAGGAACGATATCATCACTTGTGCGTACGTACGGAATACCGTCTCCACGATGTGATGCGACTCGTTCTACATGATCTTAATTTCATAATGATTATATAAATGAATTGAATGAATGAATATGATATATATTACACTAATAAAATTCTGTAAATGAGGTATCTATAACCTAAATATAAGAATAAGAATTTATTAGACAAAACATGCATAAGAACAAAAAGTTATAAACACCCGAATAACAAGTAGCAATGAAATATTACTACTAAGAAGCTAAGAAAATGACCATATATGATATCATAAAAATAAGTATGATTCTGGAATAAGTCAATAACATTATTTAAATCATTATACAGGAGGTTCAGACACTTACGAAGCAAAACGGACCTAAGGTAAGGGAAATATCACAATCTCATTTTTATCCGAGATTGTTTATTCGTAAGTATTTACTGGGGTGTATTTTATCATCCACATCCATGTTTCATCAATAGGTAATATTATTTCCATCCACCTACAATTGTTTAAATCCATTTTTACCCTTCGGTGAGTTTTTAGTAAAAGATATGAAAGGAATCTTTTGTCATTTTTCGTACGAGGTACTTTTTAACTTTTCCGACAAAAGTACGAAGAATGTTTTTTTTAACTTATACGACATGAATGAATTTTTAAAACATTATTTCCAAGAAGCATCCTTTACAAGTTTTCAAGTTTATTTTTAATCAACTTCTTTTAGTTTAAAGTTTTATGACATGTTAAGAAAGGAAAAATGTTTTTGAAGAAGAAAGGATATTTTCCTCAAGAATGGAGTTCAAGTGTTTTATCAAAATTATTTTCCATCTAAGATAATAAATGGTTCTGTTTTTATCCCTATTATTACATTGATTTGATTATGTTGTGATGGAATTATTTTTATGAATTCCTTTATCTTATATGAATTGTTTTATGATGTTATGATGTTTAAGATTCCCATTTGTATTACATGGGTTATCCAATGATATATGATTTACGATTTTGTGGAACACATAAGAATGGTATCATTATGAAATGGGTGGGACCTATATCTCCCTCCAATGCATTGGGTAATGATTTTATATCTCACGAGATAGACATGGCTGGAACGGTAGGTTATACCGGTTCAGTGAAACAGGACTGAAACGAGGGTGACTCGGTTCAGAAATGGACTTTGTCCACTAAGATAGTCTTGGCAATGATTCTTGACTAACAAGAAATGATTCTCTATGATTATGTGTGTATTCAACAAAGATTCATGTTATAAGTTATGATTATTGTGATTACATTTCACTGCCAAGATTTATTCCATGTTATGAAATTATGATCTCTTTTGCAGGTTAAGATTTCCAAAAGTTATGTGCTTATGTATATGATGTGATTGATATTTCTTTTTTTACCCTTACTGAGCATTTGAGCTTACCCTTTTGTTTGTTTTCTTTCCCCAGGTCAGGAATAAGGTTATTAAGTAAGTTATGCAAAATGGGACTATAGATATGATGAAATAAATGGGAGATAGAGTAGACACTTTATGAACCAGTTGTTTATGTTTCCCAGCATCTAAAGACAATATACCTATACGGTCATTTCATGGTTTTGTTATATATTGTAATAAGTATTCTTCAATTTTGAAGTATTAACAATGTATGTAAAGTATGGGTCGTTATAGTTGGTATCAGAGGAAAGGTATAGTCAACCTTTGGAAACTAGGATGTGAAAGCCTTAGTAAGAACCCTAAGGATAAGTCTAAGCATAGAAAACAATCTTAATGTTTTAGAAATGGCCATAAATAACCTAGGATAAGACCTTAAGTGTGTAATTTTATTCTTGATTATGTGGTTTTCCTATTATAATTAGTGTTACACACACTATTCTTCTTGGTTTTAGTCAATGGCTCGAACCCGAAGGAACCGTTTTAATGCAGAATGAGACGAGAAATGCAATGATTGTCCCCCTAAGAGACCAAACGTTATGGGAGCTGTAATGAAAAATCTTGTAGCCATGCTCACACAACTTTCTTAAGCTATGAATCATGCAGGACTTCCAAACGAGCAAAGGAAGGATCAACATTCTGTTGAATCCTTCATGAGGTAGCGTTCACCTTCTTTCAACGGGTCTACTGATCCATTAGTTTTAGAGCAATGGATTAGTGCTACTGAAAAGATATTTTTAGTTCTTTAATGTTCTGAACATTATAAAGTCATTCTAGCAGTGTATCGTTTGGAAAGAGATGCTGATCAATGGTGGAGTCTTACTAAGAATACGAGGCAAAGGGATGAAATTGAGTCCATGGAATGGGATGAGTTCAAGAACTTATTTTTCAATAAGTACTTCCCTCTTATTCTCCGAACAAAGATGGAGAAAGAGTTTCTTGAACTGAAGCAAAAGGATGATGAATCTGTTGGTACCTATGAAGAAAATTATACAAGACATTCAAGGTATGCTTCTGGTATTATTATCCAACCTGAGAGTAAGATCGATCGATTATTTAGTGTCTTAAAACCATGTATTCGAAGGGCATTATCCATAAGGGACTTCAATAGCTACCTGGAAATCGTTAGATGTGCTCTCAAAGTCGAGATGGAGATTGGAGTAACCCATCAGTCATATGGGTTTGATAAGAAAAGGAAAATGGAATTCAAAGGAAAATCTTAAGATCACACTGAAAAGAAGATGATCTTTCCCTTATGCTCAAAGTGTGGAAAGAAACAAGGAGGGAGTTGTCTTAAAGGGACAAGTAAATGTTTCAAATGTGGAAAGGAAGGTCATCGGCATTTGAATGCCGCAATGATGGGAAGAAGATGTCTAATGATGCAAACAAAGGAAGGGATACACAGAATGAACCTACTACACTTCAATGTTTCAAGTGCAAGGAGATGGGGCATTATGCCAATAAATTACCTAATCCAAGGGTTGATGAGGATGGTTGACGTCAACAAACTCTTAAGGCTAAAGACAAAGCAAAGTCACATGCAATTTCTATCATCGATGTGGAGTACGATAACGATGTGGTGAAAGGTACACTTACCATCCACTCTAAAGTAGCAAATGTTTTATTTGATTCTGGATCCACCCACTCTTTTATTTCTGAAGAATTTTCTAAGGGTAACACCGTATTACCTCAACAATTAGATGTTGTGTTAGCTGTGACAACACCTAATGGCACAACAGTCGAAACAAAAGTTTATAATTCTTCTCCGATCGAAGTTTGTGGGAAAGTGCTTCCTGCAAATCTTGTGATCCTTCCTATAGTGGAATTTGATGTGATTCTTGGCATGGATTGGATTTCTATATATGGATCTCATAACAATTTCCAAAGAAGGGAAGTCACATTTAATATTCCAGATCAATCTATGATCGTCTATCAATGCAAGGATGAACATAACCTTCCAGTGGAAATTTCTTCCATTTTATGGGTATTGATTCCACTAAATGAAGGTTATTTATCTCAAATGGTTGGTGAGAAACTCACAATTAAGAATATTCCCATTGTACGGGAGTTTGATGATGTCTTTCCAGAGGAATTACCAGGTCTTCCACTGAATCGTGAAGTTGAGTTTTCAATAGAACTCGTACCGGGTGCTTTTCCTATTTCAAAGACACCTTATTGAATGGCCCCAATTGAGTTGCAGGAATTGAAGAAGCAACTCCAAGAGAATCTTGATAAGGGATTCATACGCCCTAGTGCATCACCTTGGGGAGCACCTGTTCTATTTGTTAAGAAGAATGATGGATCAATGAGACTCTGCATTGATTATCGAGAACTTAACAAGATCACTATCAAGAACAAATATCCTCTCCCACGCATTGATGACTTATTTGACCAACTACGCGGAGCTAAATACTTTTCCAAGATTGATCTTCATTCAGGGTATCATCAATTAAGGGTCAAAAGGGAGGATATACCAAAGATGGCATTCCGTACAAGGTATGGACACTATGAATTTATAGTGATGTCATTTGGTCTTACTAATTCCCCTGCTATCTTCATGGATTTGATGAATAGAGCCTTTAGAGAATATCTTGATCAATTTGTGGTAGTATTTATAGATGATATTCTTGTCTATTCAAAGAGCAAGGAAGAACATGAAGATCACTTGAGAGTTATATTGAAGACCCTAAGAAAGGAGAAGCTTTATGCCAAATTTACCAAGTGTGAATTTTGGCGTCAAAAAGTTGCATTTTTTGGTTACATAATCTCAAAAGAGGGGATATCTGTGGATCCAGCAAAAACAGAGGTTATCGAAAGATGTTCGAGACCAACAACAGTAACTGAGATCTGATGTTTTCTTGGTTTGGCTGGATATTATCGATGTTTTGTGAAAGATTTTCCACGATTATCTAATCCACTCACCAAGTTGACTCGGAAAGGAGTTAAGTTTGTTTGGATGGAGGAATGTGAAGAGAATTTCAAGGAGTTGAATAGAAGGTTATCCAGTGCACTTGTGCTCCCACTGCCTTGTAGTGGAGAAAGGTTTGTGATCTACAGTGATGCATCCAATAAGGGATTGGAGTGTGTTCTTATGCAAAATGATATGGTGATAGCTTATGCCTCACGACAGTTGAAAATCCATGAGCAAAATTACCCAACACATTATTTGGAGTTAGCTGCGGTAATCTTTGCATTAAAGATTTGGAGGCATTACCTTTATGGTGAAAGGTGTGATATTTATACTGATCATATAAGTTTGAAGTATATTTTCACACAAAAGGAGCTGAATATGCGTCAAAAAAGATGGTTGGAGCTGATTAAGGATTATGACTGCTCAATCCATTACCACCCTGGGAAAGCAAACAAGGTGGCAGATGCATTAAGTCGACAAGACCATTCTAGTTTATCCATGATGAGGATCACAAAATATCCAATATTTATGGATTTACAAAGGATGGATCTTGGAATTATAATGGAAGGGGAAAATCTTATCTTTCTTAAATGAATGTTCAACCATCTATACATGTGAAGATTAAAGAGGCATAGAAAGAAGATGTCGAGTTACAAAAGAAGGTGAGAAATGTTCCTGAATTCAACCATGATTGTGATGGGATAATAAAGTTCAGGAATCGGGTTTGTGTTCCTCCCATCCACGAATTAAATAAGGAGCTGCTGGATGAGGCTCATAGTTCTTCATTCTCTATTCATCCTAGAAGCATGAAGATGTATAGGGACCTGAAAGAGTACTTCTGGTGGGATGGCATGAAAAGAGATGTTGCTAAATATGTCTCTCGATGCTTGGTTTGTCAACAAGTTAATGCTGAGTGACAGAAGTCTAAGGGGTTGTTACAACCATTACCCATACCCGAATGGAAATGGGAAAACATAACTATGGACTTTGTCACAGGACTTCCTAAAACATCCAAATGCAATAATGTTATCTGGGTCATAGTTGATCTTCTTACAAAGTCTGCACACTTCATTGCTATTATAGAGGATTTCTCTCTGGATCAGCTTGCTAGGATATATGTAAAGGAAGTGGTAAGATTGCATGGAGTACCACTTTCTATTATATCTGATCGGGATCTAGGATTTACCTCGAAGTTTTGGCGAAGTCTTCAGCAAACTCTGGATACAGAGTTGAGTTTCATCACTTCTTATCATCCTCATATAGATGGTCATTCTGAGAGAACAATTCAAACCCTAGAAGATATGTTGAGAGCATTCTCTATGGATTTCAAAGGTGGTTGGGATCAACACCTACCTTTGTTGGAATTTTCTTATAATAATAGCTTTCACTCAAGTATTCAGATGTCTCCTTATGAAGCTCTCTATGGAAAGAAATGCAGGACTCCAACTTGCTGGGATGAAGTTGGGGAAAGAAAGCTATTAGGACCAGATCTCGTTGATGAAATGGCAGAAAAGGTCAGATCTATTCAACAACACATAAGAGAAGCTCAGAGTTGATAGAATAGTTATGCCGACAACCGAAGAAAATACCTAGAGTTTGAAGTGGGTGATAAAGTGTTCTTACAGATATCTCCCTAGAAGAGAGTCATGAGATTTGGAAAGAAGGGGAAGTTGAGCCCTAGATATATCGGTCCTTTCGAAATACTGGATCGTGTTGGGAAGGTAGCATACTGATTGGCGCTTCCACCGAATCTCTCTCAAGTTCACGATGTATTCCATGTATCTCTCCTGAGAAAGTACATACCTGATCCTTCACATGTACTCAGCTCAGAAGTTATACCACTGGAGCAAGAAATTTCTTATGAATAACAACTGATATAGATTCTGGATCGTAGCGAAAAAGTTCTATGAAACAATACCACTCGATTGGTGAAAGTTTTATGGAGGAACCACCAATTAGAAGAAGCTACATGGGAGCTTTAGGATATGATGACGGAGAGGTATCCTCATCTGTTTGTTACAAAGTGACGAATTTCGAGGGAGAAATTAATTTTAAGGGGGGTAGAATGTAACAACCGAGACTTTTATGTTATATAAATTCTCAAAGGAATATTTTTCTACACACAACACTTACTTGGTTTGCTTTACACGAAATCGCGACCTTCCTCGATAGCTTGCTTCGTACGAAATACCGAGTTTCACTAAACAATGATATGCTATTAAAATATTATTAAAACTAGCCATTATGAATAGTAATAACCACTTTTTGAAATTTTATAAATTTTATTTTTCAAAATGGACTTCATTTTTGGATTTGGAATATCGAAATTAGCCTAGGGTGAAATTTTGGTATTTTTCTGAAAACATTCAATTTTTGATGAATAGTGAAACCACTAAGTGGTAGTTAAAAAACTGAATTTTTCATAAAACTTAATTTTACCGCTTCTGTGAGTGGAATTTCAAAAATCCGAGAGACACGGTTGATGTCAGTAAGTAAAATGTGGTTCAATGGGATGATAATAATTTTTTGGTGAATAGTAACTTTTTACTTTTTATCCACGGTTAAAAGTAAATAGGGTAATTAAGGGTAGAGATGATATTATTATTGCCCTAACACATGTCTTAATTATATTGGACAAGTGTAATTCGACCAAAAACAAACTTAGGAATAAAATATGACCATTTAGGCCCACATGGCTTAGATTAGGACATTTATTATTAATTTATTTATAGAAGGGTTAAAATAGTTAAAATCAAAGTTTAATAAGTAAATAATTTTTAATATGGGGTTATACATAAGAAAAATTTTACTATAAATATTCATTAGAAAGATAAAAATATTTCCTACATAATGGTATTTTATTTGTAATTTTTATACATTAAATAATTTAATTTATTTATGACACAAAGATGATGCAGTAATTATCTTATTAATGAAATATTGACATAATTAATGTTATAAACACAAAAATAAATGTAATTTGAGACTTTTTATGAATTCCACTAATTTTATAGTTTAATATGACATGTTAGTATTGATTTAATTAACTTTTTTTTAAATAATCATTCTATTATGATTTTCACAAAAATCAATTACTAAATAGTGTTAAAATTGACATAAAATAGTTTTTAAAACAAATATTATATTAGTAATTGTTATTTTATTCCAAAAAATCCAAGGTTCGGACAAAGGACATAGATATGATTATATATATTAATAATAAACAACTTGGGGTTTGTTTGGCTGCTTATAGAAAGTTTATTAACCTTATAGTATAAGAACACAAGAAGACACTGTAAAAGTAAACTTATTTAACTTAATGTTAAATCTAAATGATAAGATTAAAATAGGAACCTAAACTTGTCTAAATTCTATTTAATGAAAGGATTTCGACCCATCCCCACCTTAGCTTCGAAGTATATCAATTCGGATATATTTAAAACTGAACATTACTTTATAATAAAATAATATTTTTAGTTTCCCAAAGGTACCCCTCTCCTCCCTTATAAAAGGGCACATCCTCCCCCTCTTCCTCACACCACTTTGAGACTTCATGCTCGGCCAACCCCTGCCAATTCCTCCTCTCCACTTCCCTAGAGACATCCTAGAGGTTCTGGTCTTCTTCAAAGACCAATTTTAGTGCCCTAAAAGAAGGTCTCAAAGAAGCACTTCAAAGAAGAGGTAGTGTTTGTTACCGATTCTTTCATCTTTATTTCTTCTTCCACTTCTTCTTATTTAGTTGTTTCATTATGAAGTAATAACATAAGTATCACTCATATACCGATATGTTATTATAAGTATGAAACAACCCTATTTCATCATCTATCCATCCTACGGAAAAAGAAATCACCGCGTGTGCGTACGTACGGAATACCATCTCCACGACGTGGTGTAATCTATTTTCCACCACCACCTTACTTGGACGGGTATAATGGTGTGAATAATGACTATATATGACTATTATAAAGTGATACTGATTCTGAAATAGTATACATACACTCCAATACAATTCCACGATCATAGGAACGATATCATCACTCGTGCAAACGTACGGAATACCGTCTCCACGATGTGATGCGACTCGTTCTACATGATCTTCATTTCATAATGATTATATAAATGAATTGAATGAATGAATATGATATATATTACACTAATACCATTCTGTAAATGAGGTATCTATAACCTAAATATAAGAATAATAATTTATTCGACAAAACACGCATAAGAACAAAAAGTTATAAACACCCGAATAACAAGTAGCAATGAAATATTACTACTAAGAAGCTAAGAAAATAACCATATATGATATCATAAAAATAAGTATGATTAAGTAATAAGTCAATAACATTATTTAAATCATTATATAGGAGGTTCGGACACTTACAAAGCACAACGGACCTAAGGTAATGGAAATATCACAATCTCATTTTTATCCGAGATTGTTTATTTGTAAGTATTTACTGGGGTGTATTTTATCATCCACATCCATGTTTCATAAATATGTAATATTATTTCCATCCTCATACAATTTTTTAAATCCATTTTTACCCTTCGGTGAGTTTTTAGTAAAAGATATAAAATGAATCTTTTGTCATTTTTTGTACGAGGTACTTTTTCACTTTTTCGACAAAAGTACGAAGAATGTTTTTTTTAACTTATACGACATGAATGGATTTTTAAAACATTATTTCCAAGAAGCATCCTTTACAAGTTTTCAAGTTTATTTTTAATCAACTTCTTTTAGTTTAAAGTTGTATGACATGTTAAGAAAGGAAAAATATTTTTGAAGAAGAAAGGATATTTTCCTCAAGAATGGAGTTCAAGTGTTTTATCAAAATTATTTTCCATATAAGATAATAAAGGGTTCTGTTTTTATCCCTATTATTACATTGATTTGATTATGTTGTGATGGAATTTTTTTTATGAATTCCTTTATCTTATATGAATTGTTTTATGATGTCATGATGTTTAAGATTCCCATTTTTATTACATGGGTTATGCAATGATGTATGATTTATGATTTTGTGGCACACATAAGAATGGTATCATTATGAGATGGGTGGGACCTATATCTCCATCCAATGCATTGGGTAAAGATTTTATATCTCATGAGATAGACATGGCTGGAATGGTAGGTTATACCGGTTTAGTGAAACAGGACTGAAACAAGGGTGACTCGGTTCAGAAATGGACTTTGTCCACTAAGATAGTCTTGGCAATGAGTCTTGACTAACAAGAAATGATTCTCTATGATTATGTGTGTATGACACAAAGTTTCATGTTTTAAGTTATGATTATTGTGATTACATTTCACTACCATGATTTATTCCATGTTATGAAATTATGATCTCTTTTTCAGGTTAAGATTTCCAAAAGTTATGCGCTTATGTATATGATGTGATTGATATTTCGTTTGTTTACCCTTACTGAGCATTTGAGCTCACCCTTTTGTATTTTTTCTTTTCCCATGTCAGGGAGAAGGTTATTAAGTAAGATATGCCAAAGGGGACTATAGATATGATGAAATAAATAGGAGACAGTGTAGACGCTTTATGAACCAGTTGTTTATGTTTCCCAGTTTCTAAAGACACTATACCTATACGGTCCTTTTGTGGTTTTGTTATATGTTGTAATAAGTATGCTTCAATTTTGAAGTATTAACAATGTATGTAAAGTATGGGTCGTTATAGTACCCGTCACTGCTATAGTCCCCTGCCGCTACTACAGTTCCCACCATTGCTACAGTACCTGTTCCCAATGGGTTTTGAACCACCATTTTATATGTAGAATTTAGAGGTTCTTAACACTAAGCCAAACCCTAACTACACGAGAAAGTAGGTTTTTAGAGAGAAATTGATTAAAAGTTTACAATAATTTTATACCCAATTTTAATATTAAAATTATTAAAATGAAAAAAATTGGATTAATAGATTTATAATTTGAATAATAATATGTAAAAATAATTTTAAAATATAATTTAAATTTTTAAATAATTTTTTTGAGAAGACTGTTTTCCATTAAAATTTTTTATTTTCACCATTCATCAAAAAATGAAACTTTTCTGGAAAATCCAAAATATTCACCCATTTATAATTTTGATATAACAATCTAAAAAATTGTATTTAATTTAAAAAATTAATTTTTCCAACTTGGAAAAATATCAAAATAAGTGTAATCTAAAATTACAATAAAATTTCTTTTTAGAAAAATACAATTTTTTAGTGATAAAATGGATTTATTCTTATCCTGTTATCTGAAAAAAAAATGAATTAAAAAAATTATTCACTATAAAATATATAAATTTCATTAAAATAATTCATCCAAATTTATTTGGTTAAATTAATAATATAAAACACACTTGTGTGCATAAAAATAGTTTTTCGGAGAAAGATTTCCTTTTATTTTAAAAGGGTTTTATTTTAATTTCAAATTAATAGGTCACCAAAAAAATCATTATATAGACATGTTTTAACCATATTTTCATAACTTAGATAATTTAATTAATATACTCCATTCTAACATCTAGGAGACAACAATCATGTTAAATAGTAATATTTTAATCATACATCAGGTTTTACTTGAACTCTATGTTGCATATGAAGAAAAATAAGATCAGTGTTGTAGGTAATGTCAAATAAAATCAATTTAGTCTGTAACATATGAAAAACATAGAGTTATGTTTGGAGAAATATTAACCTATTTTATCATGCAATGCAATCCATTAAGGAAATTTAATTAATTTGAAAAAATAATAATTCATTAAAACTCAGCATGTTACATTTCTTCTAGAGAGAAATGTTGAGTATATGATTGACCTTTTTCTAGGTGCACAACCAATTTGTATAAATTATTTTCATATGAAATTAGTGGTTATAAAGGATATTAAGATTCAGTTGGATGATCTTATGTTGAAGAGTTTTATTCTCCATAGTGTTTCCCCTTAGGTATCCCAATCACTCTTTTCCACGAAGGAGGAAAGTTCTCTATGATTGTGTGTGGACTATCAAAATTTTAATTGGGTAATAGTTAAGAATTTTTATACTTCTCATCATGTGTATTATTATATTTTGATTAGTTAAATGGGTAAAGTGTTTTTCAAAGACTGATCTTCAGTTAGGGTATCATCAACTCAGAGTTTGAAAGTTAGATATACTTTAGAAGGATTTCAAGAAAAGGTAAAGCCATTTAAAATATCTTGGGATGATGTTTGGTCTGATTAATTCTCCAAAAGTTTTTATGTATTTTAGGAAATGAAAATTACATTAGTATATTGAAATTTTTTTTAGTGCTCACGGATTATATTTTGGTTTACTCGAGATCTAGTTGTGAGAATGAGCACCATTTGGGATTGGTTCTATTAATCATGAGAAATAACCATTTATATGGAAATATTCCAAAATTCAATTTTTTTATCCAAGAAGTGAATTTATGGGGGTATGATATTTTAATGAATAGATTACTAGTTGATCCTAAGATAGTGAAGTTTATCCTATCATGGGAAGTGCCAAGTAACATCTATGAAATTTAGAGCTTGCATGGTCTGATTATATATTACCGATGGTTAGTCAAGGATTTAAAAAAGTTGGTTTCACCTTCTAATTTTATTACCAATAAGGTGGAGAAATTAATGTCACACCTGGTCCTCCCACTGCAGCATGTTTCTAATTTTTCTGTTTTATCTTAAAATTTTATCTGCTTCGAATGGTTATTTCTATTCTTATTTATAAATATGTATGAAGTGTGGGCCGAGCCCAACTGGGTTTTTGCACTCTTGCATGGATAATTAAGCGTTGTGTCATTGGAAACTTTTAGTGTGCTGCTGTCGAACCCAGGCGACCTTGCCTAGGCTACCGCGCGTCCTTTCCAGGTTCTCTGTGCACCTTCCCGATGTTCATATAATTAAATAAAATGGATTAGTAATGAATAAAAAATTAAATGAGTGATAAAATAAAAATAAGATGAAAACAAGATGATTTCATTGATAATGATAGTATTAATATTTGAGGATAATATTAATTATTATTGAGTATTATTATTATGTGTATTAGGGATGGAAAATAAGTTTTTTTATCACTCTTGTTTATTTTATTATTATTATTATTATTATTATTTTATTTCATTATATAATTATTATTGTTGTATTTTTATTTCATTTTTTTTACCCCTTGTTAGGGTTTGGTCGCGCCTCTCTTCCCCCCCCCCTCTTTTTTTTCTTTCTTCTCCCGCGGTCGTCCTCTCCTCCACTCCTGTTTCCCTCCTCCTTCTCCCGGCCTGCTCGCCCCGCCGCCGGCTCCCCGTCGCGCCGCACCCCATCCATTCCCCCCTTTATTCTTTTTTTTTTCTTTCCTTCTTCTCCCTGTGTGGCGCATCCTGTTGCTTTCCCCTCCATGCAGCCTCCCCTTCACTCCTTGCTGCCTCCTCCTTCCAGCAGCCCCGGCTGCCGCTTCGTCTCCCTCTCTAGTGAACCCGAACCTCCACCCCCTGTTCCGTCTGGCGTCGCACCGCCTTTCCGACCCCCCCACTAGCCGCTGCTCGGATGTTCCGCACCCCATCCATCTCCCCCTTCCGGTCAGCCCTCTGGCGACCGTAACCTTCCTAACCCCATGCCATTCTGGCCAACCCGCTAGTCCAGCAAACCTCGGTGCACCGTAACCCCGACCAGGCCTTACGCTACGCTCTATCTCCCGCTCGGACCCGCACAGACTCCCACCAAGCAACCCAATCTGGTTTGTAGTGTTAAAATTTCATCATGTATTCACTTTATCGATTTATTTATTTTTTCCAGTGTTGTAGGTTTTGTTTAGGGAGTTTAAAAATTTTGATCATTTGGGGTTTAATTTGGTGTCTTTGGGGAATTTTTCCCTGTCTTGGTTTCACGCTAGGTTGTTGGAGGGGCGATTGGCATGCGGCAGTGTTTGCGCACCTTGTTTGTGAAGTCTGCCACACTGAGGTAGGTGGTTCCACGTATTATTATTAATTCCAAATTTAATTTTCTTAATTCATTAATTTAGCATGTTTACTAATAAGTTTTTGTGGTGCGCAATGAATTTTTACTTGAGGTTCGGTATGTTTAAATGTGTTTACTAGCGTGTTAATATGAAATGAGTATGTTGCTGTGAAAACCCCTGTCGAAATGCTTGCTAGAGTTTCATAAGTTGTGCAGCTTATATTGTTAGAATGTGAAAAGGGTGTGAATGGTTTTTTGGGCATAGCATCTATATGTGTTTTGTCATAAGTGAAAATTTAATGATTTTTTAGTGTTTAATGTCTAGAGGCATATTTCAAAATTATTTGACAAATTTTTATGGTAGTTTGTTTAATTATAGCAATGGTCTTTTTAACTGGGCAGATGGGTTTTCTTTAATTACGTGTGTAATTAATGTTGTGTTTCTGAGGTGACGTCGTGTGTGTATGGTCATGTAAGGGGGGTTTAGGTCAGCTAGGTGCATAAAGTAGTGGTTTTTCTCTAAAAAATGTATTTATGAAAATTTGGATAATTTTATTAAATGATTAATAAAGATGAAAAATTTGTTTTGACCACATGGTGTAAGGGTTTTTGGTGTTTAAATTCGTACGATATAGGTTGAAATTGTTTGATAAATTCTTTTAATGGTTTGTTTAACATTGAAAGTGTTTTCTTTGACCACACTATATTTGTTTAACTAGTCGTGTAAGTAGTGAAAATTTAGTTTGAAATATTTTTAGTGTGTGTATTCTTCCAAAATGGTATTTCTGAGTGAGAGTAGTGGTTTTTGGCATGTGTGGTGCCTTGTTTTATTTGGATTCATAAATATGACATGTGACAAGAACTTGAAATTTGTCTTAGCACAATTTGGGAAGCCCGGGTAGCTAGGAGGGTAGACTAGACTAGTGGCCTAGTGTTCTGGAGGTGACTCGACCCAGTTTCACTAGCAGGACTGACGATTTCAACACTATCTAAACATATGCTATTCTGAGGGTCATGGTCTTCTAAGCCACGTTTTCTGAGGGTCGTGGTCTTCTAAGCCACGTTTTCTGAGGGTCTTGGCCTTCTAAGACACGTTTTTTGAGGGTCGTGGCCTTCTAAGCCAAGTTTCACCGATACATGAAGATTTAGGGACCCAAGATAGCTAACACCCATGCGGCCTCTCCCGTATTAGTGCTCATTGGTTATCTACACTCATCAATGTGTCACTTTGGTTATTTTAAAAGTAAGTATGTGTGTGTGCGCGTGTGTTTTATTTTAAATTGTTTCTTTTTAAAACTGTTTTCTCTAAACCTATTTTCTCTAAAGTTGTTCATGATTTTAGTTCTTTTCTTTAATTAAAGTTGAAAATGTATTTTATTCATTGAATAATTATGTGTGGAACCTTTTCTCAGTGGAATCCTATTGGTCTTTTAGCTCACACCCTACATACACACTCGGGTGTATGTAGATTTTTTTACTTCTGCATTCCAGGTTGTGACCTCGTACTCAGTGATGGTGGTTCATGTTGCAGTTGGTCTTCTCATGCAGAATGGTGTTGATGTGGCCTCTCTTTTACCGAGAGGTTTGAGTATGAGTTTTAGTTTTCGCTTTTGACTTTTATTTTTAGTTATTGTTCCGAGATGTAGACTTTAAACTTGTTCATAGTTTAAAGGAACGTTTCGTTGTCTATTTCTAATTTCAGTTTATTTATCTGGTTAGTTGTTTTTCTATCTTTTATTTCGGGTAAAATCGTTCCCATGTGTTAGTTTTGATACCTGGGCACTTATGCCAGCCCATGGGGATCGGGAGCGCCCTTCGGGCCTTGCCGCGGACCGGGTCGGGCGCCGGGTCGGATTACGACCCAGCCTGGTTCGTGAAAAATGGTATCAGAGGGGCAAGGATTTCTCTCATGGGTCGTTTTCTTTTGAGATAGAGTCAGAGTAGACCAAAATTAAGGTTTTCGGGACTCGACGTCCTGGTTACGAGTAAGGTGCCTGGCCAACACACCTCGTGGTGGGACTCAAGTTACCAAAGTATGTTGAGGTTTGTCTGTGTTTTTGGTCCTTACGAATAATCTTATCTAAAGGAAATGAAAAAGGGGTATGTTCAGTGGTCCTAGTGAGCTCACAGGGTCTGGCAAGCCATGTGGAGCTGGGGACACTGTCCTAGAATACCCTCTGTGGCAGTGGTGTGACTGGCATATGGCCGCCAACCATACGTTCCAGTCACCCGCTGACACAAGTTTTCTCTTACATCATTTCTCGTCTCCTTGTTTTGGATTCGTGGGAATTTGGTTTTTAGGTAAAAATGTTTTGGTCTTGGAATTTTTTTTTCAAATGAAACGCCTTAAAAATGAAATGGTGTGTGAGGTTTGAAAAGTGTGGGTTGGATGTTTTGGTTTTGAAAAATGGAAAGGTTTGGTTTTGATCCATGGCGCTCTCATGGGAAAACACATGCATGAGTGTATACAAAAAGGGAAATGGTTAATGACACGAGTGGATGAGTGCCTGGATGGACATGAGGTAGGTGCTGGTGCGGCACGAGAACATGCATGTGTGAGGCTCATGGGACGCCATTGGTGTTTGTATGACCCACTGACATTGCTTATTTTCAAAATGTTTTGTTAAAGGAAAACATGGTGTGTTTAAATAACTAGTGATTTTGTGGTGTGTACTTGTATTTTTGAAAGGTTGGACATGAGGTGTTTCGTGTCGAGAATCCTTTTGACTGATTTGTGTATTGAGTTTAAATTATTATTTGTAAGCTGGTATGAAAGTGTGTGGTTAGTAAATTCTTTTGAAAATTACATCGGGGAGCACTTGCAGTGGGCCCCCCCACACGTTTAGTGTTCTCTTGTTGTATGTATTGTCCATTGGACCAGTTTGATTGGGTCCATGGTTCTCCTTCCTGGTTAGTGTACCCCCCCCATAAAGTGTTGGCATGTGATGTACATATGGATACCGATAATTCACAGTTGGCCGACCCTCCATTTGGTCAGAGGAATCTCTTCCTGAATTCTATAATTTAACTCACTCCTCCTTTTTGCAAATAAGCGGATCCTCTCATAGTGGGATGACAGATGCGAGGGGAGTTGAAGGGAGTTTTGGTCATTTGAGTTGTCTGATTCGTCAGGTATGAGGTTTGACATTGTTGTGTCTGAAGGTCCCCCTGGAAACGGTGAAAGGAATTCCAGTGGGGAAAGTTGAAGGCGGTTCAGAATTATTAGTGTTGACTAGTGTCTAGAAGGGCTTTGTAGTACTTTCATTGTCTACAAGGATCATGATTGGTGACGTCTTGCAGCTTGAGGTCCCTTTGATAGTCAACGGTGATTTGGAAGTGGTAAAGGAGACTCCAATGGGAAAAAGGTGGAGCAACCCAAAGTTGTTGGTGCGGTCTATCGTTCTAAATGACCTCTGGTCTTTGGTTTGTTTCGTTTAAGGGATGGTTCGTGTTAGGCTACTAGTTTGGAAGTCCCAATCGTATGAGGCTGCTATGGTCATTTGCAGGAATAATGTGTTGTTCAAGATGCAGTTTAAAGTCTTTCTCAACGTAATGTTTCTCTCGACAACAATGATCGTTCTCGGCGATGATTTGTGGTTTCATGTTCTCATTCAGTGTAACAAGGGATGATTCACGTGTACCTTTTAAGTTATCGTTCGGGTGTATGTTCAGTGTGAGAGTAATTGGATGTCATGGTGTGTTGTGTCTAATGGTTTTTCCTCAGGAGCAGTATGATTGCATGTGACACCAAAAGGAGAAGCTCCATTCGGGAGTCTTCCATGCCTGACTATGAGGCAGAAGATGCTTTAAACATCAGGGATCCAGCCATAGGCCTCGGAGTGAAACTGGCGCGTGGTCAGGAACCCCGAGAGTGTATGAGACCCCGACATCATTTCTATCATCGGTGTTGAAAGTGAAAGCAGTTTAAATAGTTTTCTATGGGTGTTCTGCTCCAAACGAACTGTCTTGTTTCCTAAGGTTTTCATGACCATGTGGAGACGTGTTTTTCTCGTTGCCTTAAAGTATTGGGGGGTTGCGTCACATTGGATGCAATCAATTTATTTTATAATGCTCATCCCAGGATGTGGATGTGTTGGTCAGGTCTTAGGTTGTGGTTTTGACGCCTGGGTAGTTAGGCCCCTCCCTCCCTGCCCCTTGTGGTGGGGTGTGTGGTCACTATTGGAAATTTTTCAAAGTTCTATATCCTCTGTTAGTTCTAGTGGTGGTGATACCCACGACAGGTCTAGCGCAAAGGTCTCTGGAATAAATCGGGTTGACCTTTCCTTAATGATGGGGAGTCCGCCCGGACCTCCCCATGTTGGTTTTATAGTCTCACCTAGGGAGTTGGTAGGTTCTTAATGGTGGGGATACCCACATTGGGTCTCGCACAAAAGTCTCTAGAATGAATTAGTGATGGACTTTTCCTTAATGGTGGGGAGTCCGCTCGAACCACCCCATGTCGGTTTTCGAGTCTCGTCTCAAGCGCCAGTGAGTTCCTAATGGTGGGGGGCCCCTTGGGCCTCCCCATGTTGATCTTTTGCTTCTGTTTTTTACTTATGTCTTGGTGATAAGTGATAAGAGTGTTCCTTGGACGTGTTCTGACCTTGTCTGTTTTTTCTAGCTAAGTGGTGTGGTTTCAGTTTAATAGCGGTTAAGGTATTTCGCCTTGTAAAGTTGATTTCTGGGTGTGTGATGGCTCCTCTTCTAAAACAATCAACTGGAGGGTTTTCAGCTCATTGGGACGGGCAACGCATATCAGAAAGTCTTCTTATGCATTTCGTGAGTTTGTCATGTGAGTCACTACCTCTGAGCACAATGCTTTTGCTTCTTTTTACTTGTTGGTTGTGGGGTATCAGTTTCCTCTTTGGGGTTCAGTCTTGGTTGTGGATTTCCAAGGACGGAAAGCTTTATGGTGGGGAGAATTATCACACCCGGTCCTCACGATGCAGCATGTTTCTAATTTTTTTGTTTTATCTTAAAATTTTATCTAATTCAAATTGTTATTTCTATTCTTATTTAAAAATATGTATGAAGTGTGGGCCGATCCCAATAGGGTTTTTGCACTCTTGCACGGATAATTGAGCATTTTGTCATTGAAAACGTTTATTGTGCTGCTGTCGAAGCCAGGCGGCCTCGCTTAGGCTACCGCGCTTCCTCTCCATGTTCTCTGTGCACCTGCCCGATGTTCAGAAAATTAAATGAAATGGATTAGTAATGAATAAAAAATTAAATGAGTGATAAAATTAAAATAAGATAAAGACAAGACGATTTCACTGATAATGATAGTATTAATATTTGAGGATAATATTAATTATTATTGAGTATTATTATTATGTATATTAGGGATGGAAAATAAGTTTTTTATCACTCTTGTTTATTTTATTATTATTATTATTATTATTTGATTTAGTTTTATAATTATTATTATTTGATTTTCATTTGATGTTTTTACCCCTTGTTAGGGTTTGTCCGCGCCTCTCTTCCCCCCCCCCCTCTTTTTTTTCTTTCTTCTCCCGTGGTCGTCCTCTACTCCACTCCCTTTGCCCTCCTCCTTCTCCCGGCCTGCTCGCCCCGCCGCCAGCTCCCCGCCGCGCCGCACCCCATCCATTCCCCCCTATCTTCTTTTTTTTTCTTTCCTTCTTCTCCCTGGGCAGCGCATCCCGTTGCTTTCCCCTCCATGCATCCTCCCCTTCTCTCCTTACGGCATCCTCCTTCCAGCAGCCCCGGCCGCCGCCCCGTCTCCCTCTCCGGTGAACCCGAACTTCCGCCCCCTGTTCCGTCCGGCGTCGCACCACCTGTCCGACCCCCCCCCCCCACTAGTCGCTGCCCGGATGTGCCGCACCCCATCCCTCTCCCCCTTCCATCCAGCCCTCCGGTGACCACAACCTCCCTAAACCCCACTCCAGTCTAGCCAACCCACTGGTCCAGCAAACCCCAGCGCACCGAAACCCCGACCAGGCCTTGCGCTACACTCTGTCTCCCGCTCAAACCCGCATAGACTCCCATCAAGCAACCCAATCTGGTTTGTAGTGTTCAAATTTATTCATTTATTCCCTTTATCGATTTATTTATTTTTCCAGTGTTGTAGGTTGTGTTTAGGGAGTTTAAAAATTTTCATCATTTGGGGTTTAATTTGGTGGCTTTGGGGAATTTTTCCCTATCTTGGTTTCGCGCTAGGTTGTTGGAGGGGCGATTGGAATGCCTCAGTCTTTGTGCACCTTGTTTGTGAATTCTGCCACACCGAGGTAGGTGGTTCCGCGTATTATTATTAATTGCAAAGTTCATTTTCTTAATTAATTAATTTATCATGTTTACTAATATGTTTGTGTTGTGCGCAATGAATTTTTACTTGAGTTTAGGTATGTTTTAATGTGTTTACTAGCATGTTAATATGAAACGAGTATGTTTCTGTGAAAACCCCTGTCGAACTACTTGCTAGAGTTTCATAAGTTGTGCATTTTATTTTGTTAGAATGTTAAAAGGGTGTGAATGGTGTTTTGGGCATAGCGTCTATATGTGTTTTTTCATAAGTGAACATTTAATGAGTTTTTAGTGTTTAATGTCTCGCGGCATATTTTGAAATGATTTGACAAATTTATTTGGTAGTTTGTTTAATTATATCAATGGTCTTTTTAACTGGGTAGATGGGTTTTCTTTAATTGCGTGTGTAATGAAAGTTGTGTTTCTGAGGTGACGTCGTGTGCGTATGGTCATCTAAGGGGGGTTTGGGTCAGCTAGGTGCGTAAAGTAGTGGTTTTTCTCTAAAAAAATGTATTTATGAAAATTTGGATCATTTTATTAAATGATTATTAAAGATGAAAATTTTGTTTTGACTGTATGGTGTAAGGGTTTTCAGTGTTTAAATTCGTGCAATATAGGTTGAAATTGTTTAGTAAATTCTTTTAATGGTTTTTTTAACATTGAAAGTGTTTTCTTTGACCAAACTGTATTTTTTTAACTAGTCGTGTAAGTAGTGCAAATTTAGTTTGAAATATTTTTAGTGTGCGTATTCTTCCAAAATGGTATTTCTGAGTGAGAGTAGTGGTTTTTGTCATGTGCAGTGTCTTGTTTTATTTTGATTCATAAATATAACATGTGACAAGAACTTGAAATTTGTTTGAGCACAATTTGGGATGCTCGGGTAGCTAGGAGGGTAGACTAGACTAGTGGGCTAGTGTTCTGGAGGTGACTCGACCCAGTTTCACTAGCAGGACGGACGATTGCAACACTAACTAAACATATCCTATTTTGAGGGTCGTGGTCTTCTAAGCCATGTTTTCTAAGGGTCATGGTCTTCTAAGACACGTTTTCTGAGGGTTGTGGCCTTCTAAGCCATGTTTTCTGAGGGTCGTGGCCTTCTAAGCCATGTTTCACCGAGACACGAAGATCTAGGGACCCAATCTAGCTAACACCCATGCGGCCTCTCCCATATTAGTGCTCATTGGTTAATCTACACTCAACAATCTGTCACTTTGGTTATTTTAAAAGTAAGTGTGTGTGTGTGTGTGTGCACGTGTGTTTTAATTTAAATGTTTCTTTTTAAAATTGTTTTCTCTAAACCTGTTTTCTCTAATGTTGTTCAAGATTTTAGTTCTTTTCTTTAATTATAGTGGCAAATGTATTTTTGTCATTGAATAATTATGCATGGAACCTTTTCTCGGTGGCATCCTACTGCGATTTTAGCTCACACCCTACATACACCCTTGGGTGTATGTAGATTTTGTTACTTCTATATTCCAGGTTGTGACCTCGTACTCAGTGATGGTGGTTCATGTTGCAGTTGGTCTTCTCATGCAGAATGGTGTTGATGTGGCCTCTCTTCTACCGAGAGGCTTGAGTTTTAGTTTTAGGTTCCACTATCATCTTTTCTTTTTAGTTATTGTTTCGAGTTGTAGAATTTAAACTTGTTCATAGTTTAAAGTCATGTTTCGTTGTCTATTTCTAATTTTAGTTTATTTATATGGTTAGTTGTTTTTCTGTCTTTTATTTCGGGTAAAATCATTCTCATGTGTTAGTTTTCATACCCGGGCACTTGTGCCAGCCCGTGGGGATCGAGAGCACCCTTCGGGCCTTGCCGAGGACCGGGTCGGGCACCGGGTCGGATGACGACCCGGCCTGGTTCATGACAATTAACATGGGATGCAACATTTCAGTCTTCTTTTGGTGAGTTTAAATTACTTTTGACATCAACTCCTATTCTCATATAACTTTTTCTCAGTAAGTGGTAAGTGGTTTTCTGTTATTCTTCTAGAACATTTTTGGGTTTCTTGATTATGTATGATGATCATCTAGTAGATTATAGATCCCATCAACTTTTAAAATATGGAAATAATTACCCCATCTATGATTTAGAGCGGGCTGCAGTTATGCATTCTCTTAAATGTTGGCAAAATTATCTTTTTTGGATAGGTTCATTGTCTTTTCTAACAATAAATTTTTAGATATATATTTTCATTTAAATACTTGAGTCTCAAATAGAGATAATGGGTGGTATAACATTATATTTTTTACATCGACATCTCTTATAACCTAGGGAAGGGGAATGTCATTTCTAATCTACTTAGTAAGAAAGTTTCATCTTATGATTTTTTGGATTCAAAGGAAGAGTGAAACCTTATGGTTATATTTTCTCAATTTCATCTAGATTATCAATAGGATTTTTAATGTATTGTTATGACCACTATTCTATTATAATAATCTCTTATTGGGTGTATTATATAGATTTTATAGTAAGATGATGAGTTTATAGGAATTTGAGTATCCCTATGTAATGGAGAGACCATTTCTGGTTGGTCTCTCTCTTCAGATGGTATACACTATTTGAGGGATTAGTTTTTTATCCCAACATCTGTGAGGATATTAAATTTTTTTACTATCATTTTTCTTCATGGGATATACATATGGTCACTAAAAAAATATGTTGTTACATGAGACATAAATTCTGGTGGTCGGGTGTAATGTGTGGCACTGCTGATTATGTGTCCCGCTGTAACACCTATCAACAGATAAAGGAAGAGAATTTGAAACCTTCTGGTTTGATTCATCATCTTTTGGTTCCTATTTGAAAATGTGATGAAGTATCATTGGATTTTTTTTGGATTATCATTGACTCTCCGTGGATATAATTCTATCTGTTTGGTGATTCATCAGTTGACAAAGTCATCACACTTTTTTCTGATCAAGGAAATAATAAAATTTGAAGATCTAGGTAAGCGGTATATGTATGTGATTATGAGGGTACATGGGGTCCCTTTTTTGTTTTTTCTTAAAGGGATCCTAGGTTTACATCGTGGTTTTATAGGGTTCTTCAAGTCGTGATGGGGACTGATTTTCTGATTAGTACAACTTTACATCTATAGACAGACAGTCAAATGGATCATTCTATTATGATCCTGGATAATATGGTCTATTCTTGTCTCCTTGATTTTTTTTGGATCTTGATATAGCCATATGGTATATATTGACTTTTTTAATGACAATAGTTATCATTCTTCGATCATAATGGCCCCTTTCAAGGCTATATAAGGTCTCCTGTGTAGATCAACTCTTTGTTGGGTAGAGGCGGGCAAATTTAATTGGTGGTATGAAGTGTGGTTCAAGGGAATTATATGAGGATTCTGTATATTTATTGGTTATTGGTTACATATTATAGTCAAGAAAATCTTACACAGTTCAATGGGGTCAACCATTGGATTTTTCTATAGTTGATTGCATTTTCTGAATATATTCTCCCTGGTTGGGTCTTTATCATCTTGGGAAACAAGAAAGTTGGCTTCTAGATATTTTGGATCATTTGAGGTCATTGATCAAGTTGTTATGTTTTCGTATCGGTAGGCATTTCCAGTTTAGTTGATAGGGATTCATGAGGTTTTCCATATATCACAGCTCATGAAATACCATCTTAATCCCTCTCATATTTAGATTTTGGAAGAAATTAACTTAGATCTATAAGGTTATGTTTTATAAAAAGTAATAGATATTTTAAAATCACAAGAGAATGTATTATAAGAGAATTTTATTCTATTGGTGAGAGTTTTATGGTAGCACAGATTATATTCTTCCAGGACTTGTAAGAGTGAGTTGTTGTTGGGGGAGCAGTGGCCTCACCTCTTTACAATAGTTTATTATTCCACACGTCTACCCGAGGATGGAAATTTTTATGGTGAGGAATTGTTAACATCATGTTTTCATCTTTCTAGTAATTCCCTTCTCTTTACATGATTTCCCCTTAATTGGGTGCATCTTGGAACTCCCAAGGATAAAGGTTATTTATTGTGTAAAATGAAATAATTTTCTAGGTTTTATGTTTTAGTGAATTAATCTAATCTGATTATAAATGGGTTAAATATTTGTATGGTTCTCCCCATGTTTGGAGAATACTAAAGGTGGTTTTGGGTACTCTACTTAAAACTAGAGTTTTCACTGTCTGTTAGTAAATTTAACATCATATAAATGGATTTCACACTATATATTTTTCTCTATGCTATAACATTGGGAGTGTTGGATTAACCATTTTAGTTTTTTTCCATTTCATTTGGACTTATCTCTTGTCGATTTTTTGCTATTATTTTAGTTATATCACTTCTATTGTTCTCTATCTATTATTTCATATATCTTCATTTTATATTTAGTTTTTTCTTTCTAAATATGTATATATTTCATATAGTCTTATTCATGTGTGGAGGACTCAATCCTTCTAGTTTTTTTTATTCTCAGGTGCTAGTCGATAGCCTGTGGGGATCAGGAACGTTCTTCATTTATGTGAAAATTATGACCGAGTATCACTTTTAGAGGGTATCTGTGTAAGGTTCCTTATGATTATAAAGGATTTGTATATTTAGATAACAGATACATAATATTATTCTTTTAGGAAATATCTCCAATATTTCACACAAAGATCTTCCCACGTAGTCCCTTCTTATACATAACCTACTTAAAACCTATCTTTATAACATGGGAAAAGGAAACATAATAAAAGGTGATCTGATATGTCTAGTAATGGTAAAAAATGGATATATCAATGATCATTTAAGAATAAAATTTTCATAAGGGTATAATAATATGATCTTAGAATTTAAAAACCACAACTAATGTATTATATAACATAATCTTGAATCCTGGTAGAAATCTTGGTAGTCCATAAGATATGAATCATAAATGAATTAAATAATATGATCCATGAGAGTATAATGTTTCCATACGACATAAGTTTTTTGAAATATTTGTAAGAATAGAAAATCATTTCATTTGTCAAGGATCACTACCAATACTATCTTTATGGATTGATTTAACTCCCCATTCCATCATAGCCTTATTCTAGGATCACTCCCAAGACTATTATATTAAACCAAGTCCCATATTGAACTGGGATCACTCCTAATTCCAACCCTTATAATCTAATGAGATATCCATCTCTGTCTAATATATTGTAGGGATATATAATTATGGGACCACCTATCACATAATCATAATCCATTTATATGTTTGACACATTATCATATAACATTCATCATATTAACCCATGGAAATTAAATGGGTTTCAAAAACATTTAAACAATTCATTATAGCATTACCCATTGTAAATAAATGTGTTTCATAAACATATAATCCTCATAATCATAAACCATCTAGAGAAATAATATTTATTGTATCATTTGATCAAATCCCCGAAAATTCCTAAGTAACATCAAAGGATATCATCATAAAATAAAATTAGTCTAAAAGATAACTAGGAATATTTATTGAAGAAAATTCCCTTTTCATTTTGGAATCAGTTATTTAGAATCTTAAAATTTCCAAAATATTATAGAAAAATTTTTATTTTAAAAATAAACATGGAAACATGATAAGGGGTATTCAAAGAATTGATAATCCATGATTAAGGTAAATTTTTTTAATCCCGTACACTCTAAAACAAATATTCCTTTTAATTTTTTTGTAAAAAGTCAAAAGTAAATCACTCAAAATATAAAAAGAATATTCCTTTGAAATAATTTTTTAAATGTGAAACATGGATAAAAATTAGTTTTAAATAATAATTGGATATTAATGAAGATATTATTGAATTTTTTTTCAAAAACATGGATACAGATGCAAAAAGGATTCCCAACCAAAGAAGAAATGAAGTCTATTTTTTCTAAAAACATTTCCCAATCATTTTGACTAACGAAGAGAGGAAAGTCATACTACTAACTGAAACTTTCATGGATATAAAAAGGGTAATAAAATTAAATGGGTTTAGAAATGGATCATATAGTATCATTTAATGAAAATTCCATCAAGAACAATACCAATTAGAATAAGATTGAAACACAAATCCATTAACACTTTGGTTTCATTTGAATAAAAAACATAAGAAAGGGAGAATCGTTGATGGATTTTTAAATCCCCATAATTATTATGGGAATAATAATAAATTATATTCATTAGAATTATATAAACCACATAAATGAAACTAGTGGTGAATATGGTATATGTGTCACAGAAATAAAATTGATACATGAAACCCTTACCTAAAGATAAACATTCATAGAAAACACAATAAACTCCAAAATAATAAATTTTAATATATTATATTTATATACTAGATTCATCTAAAGACTTATAATAACATATATTATCCACTTATAAAATTTCAAAACCCATTTATTAATAATCCCTTATTTAAATCATCATTTTATGGTGTTAAAATTTTCATTTTTCATGAGAGTTTCAGTTCATCGGTTTCACTACCAGTAATTTGATCCAGGTTACATAATATCAATAATTGTAATCATGATAAAAATGTAAAATATATTAATTATAAATATATATATACTTTTCCTTAAAATGTAGGGATAGAAAAAAAAATTACATTGTTTATGGAGATGGTATGTCGTATATACGCATGAACATTGCTTTTATTTTCTAACAAAAAGAATAAAAGAAAGATAACTTTTATTTTATCATTAGATAAACATAATTATATAATAAATAACATGTATATATTTAAATTAAATCTATCCTTATTTTCATCCAAATAAGTAATAAATGAATATACACATCGCTTCATGGACGGGGTAGTACTCACATACGAACGAGTGAAGTTTTTGTTTTCCAATGAATTAGAATATGAGAAGGTAGATATGATATTATAATTAAATAATTATAATTATTTCAGAAATATAATATATATATATATATAATTTAAATCCATCAAAATAACCATCAATTAAAAATGGTGATGGAAAATTAATTATATCGTTAGATGGAGGGGGTAGTCCACACATACACATTAGCGATACATTTGATTCCAATTTGATGGGAAAGAGGGGGAATAATGGTGTTTCCATAATCATAAAAATATTTCATTATATTTAATTCCCATATGTTATTATCTTATAATGAATACTATATAATTATAGAATTTATAAAAATAAATAAATTGAAAGAGGTCAAGTATGACGATTACCTCTTCTTCAATATGCCACCTTTATATCCCTTCTTGAGGACCCTAGAAATAGTATATCAAGAATACCAAAACCTATATTTAATGGAAATGTACATTTAAAAGAGAATTTGTTAGTTATTTTTCAATATATATGTCTCATAGTGGTGTAAATAATAGAAAGGTTTGGAGTTTTTTATAAATAGGGAAGATGAAAAACATAGAAATACTTTAAAGAATATAATATAATAAATTCAAACTCAATCCATATGTTTCCTAATGAATATATATTAAAAGGTGGGATAATATGAGGCTAAAATATAAGTACCCAATAGGATTTAGAAAAGTTTAATTTGAAAACATTCCCTTATCACTTTCTATAATCCTCATAATAAAATTTTAAATATCATAGCCAGAGTGAGAGTTTTTTTATTATTTTTATTATTAAATACAACAAAATATGAAAGTGAAATAATTACCATTTTTTGAAATTATGATTCTAAATTTAGAATTAATTTTATTGCATTAAATTTACGTAATTTTAATAATTTAATTTACAATTAAAACTGAAAAAAATTGAAAAAAAAAATCTAGAAAAAAAGAATTATTAGGTATAAATTTTTTTATCCCAAAATCCTAAAAAAATTAATTTATATTAAATTATTTAAAATATTAATTAACTAATGTTAATTTTAAACCATTTCAAAAAAAATATATTTTTAAATGACTTATATGAAAATAATGTTTTCAATGAAAATTAATTTTTTTTTACTATCATTGAAAAATCAATCTTTTCAAAAAATTCAGAAACAATAACCATAAACAAATAATGACATAATGATTTCAAAAATAAAGTTCATTTGTTCAAAATAATTTTCAAAATTGGTAGAAATTAAATATATTTTTTCAACAAAAAAACAAATAAAACCCATTTTTAATAAAAATGTATTTTTATAACATGTAATGACTATACAAAAAATTAAGTACTTATTTATCAATATTTTTTCTTTATACAAAATAATTATAAATATTTTTTTCAAAAAAATATTCCTATTCATTATGTCAATTTAAATATGTGGGTTATTATAGTCCACAATATTATCATTCATTCAAAATCAGGGTTTATTATTATTTAACGTTATTGACGAAATTAAATTTATTTAAAGAGAAATATGTCATAAAATTTTGATGTTTTTCATTCTATCAGAATTTAAATGTATTTCACCCTTGAAATTTCATCACCCTAATATAAATAATTGTGTATATCTCTATTTTATCTTATCCTATGGTTCCTAAGTAGCTTCTTCGATTTTTGATTCCTCAAGAGAACTTTAACCAAGTGAGTAGTCTTTTTCTGTAGCACCTTATCTATATGATCCATGATTTATTCTAGACATTCTTCATAGAAAATATCATGATCATGTGCTTTAACCACTAATTTCAATAAATGATAAGGGTTTGGTATGTACTTCCATTGGATAGATACATGAAACACTTCTTGAAATTGAGATAGGTTCTATGGAATTATCAAGCAATAAGTTTCCACATCTACTCGATTAAGAGACTCATAGAAAATTATACATATGTCTCGACTTTCCCTTATTTATAAATCTTATAACATTATTACATGGAGAAATTCAAATAAATACCTTCACACCAACTTTATATTTAGTATTTCACAGATCAATGTGAGAATAACTTTTATGTTGACTCAAAATTTCCTTGATATGATGGTGAATGAATCTAACATTCTCTGCCATTGCCTAATCTAGATTTGGACTCAATAGTTCTCTACTGTGGTTGTGTGTTCGAATTATTGGTCACGTCCATTTATTTATTTTTATTGAATTTTTAATTTCATTATAGTGTATTTTGTAAAATAATTATCAATTTTTCTATTTTTCTTCAAAACAAAAAATAATAATCATTTTCTGTGAAATTAATGTATTTTATATATTATTTTTTATCATTTTGAATAAATATTAAATTAATTAATTAATTATACTTTAACATAATTTTTCTATTCTTTTTTATTTAAATTCTAATTTTTCATTCTTTTTTTCTTAAATTATTTCATTTATTTTTTCTTTAAAATAATTATTTAATAAATTATTAATTTAATTATTTCTTTTGAAATAAATAATTTTGACTTTATTTTTAGATAGAGTAACTAATTGATTTAATTTTTAAAAACTAATTCTATTCATAAATTTTTTATACTTAGTAATATTAATTTTAATTTAATTCATGAATATCATTATTTTTATAATTTATTAATTTCATAAGTAACAAAACCAAAGTTGATGTTTTTATTATTGTTAAATTTGTATTTTAAATTATGTGTGACTAAATTTTAAAACAAAATTGAATAAATTACAAATTATTTTATTTTTTTTATAAAAATTTAAAATAAGAATCGTACTGTTTCGATTTTATTTATGTTGTTGTCTTAATAATTGATTTTTTTAGTGAAATTAATTCAATGCTTTTAAAGTGTATAAATTTATTTTAATTTAATTTTTTTGTTCTTATAGGTACTTTTCCCCAACTATCATTAATGTGGGCTCATTGAGTCCCTATTTTACTAAACTTTTCCATTTTTTTCCTAAGACAACAACAAACCCTCTTCCGGCAGTCTCTCATTTTCACACCACCAGACCACCTTTTTACAAGCCTAGTGGTGCCTATCCTTTGTCATTTTTCCTTCATTTGTGGCACCGCCACACCTCGCCCACTACCATCCCTTACTTCTGGTGGTGTCCAATCTCATTTGGCCACCACTTTTCGAACTACCATACTGCATGGTGGTGCCTCTCGTCTCACACCTCCAAAACATATGACGGTATCTCCCACTTCCATACACCATGACCATGAGCCTCTGTTCCTCCTAGACGCACTGCCATCTTCCTGTTCGTGTTCCCCTTACACTGTCATTTGTCTGGAGGTGTCTCCTTCACACTATTAGCCACCAATTAACAACCCATTTTCACAGAACCACCACAGCAGCAACAAAATTCCAAGGAACTAGTAGAATCACATATCAACAACAGAAACACAAAAATCATAATAGAATTATATAAAATCAAAGTCACTACTATCTAGAGATCAAGAATAAAATATTGAAACTAGTATCATAAGAAGAAAAAAAATATAAACACACTACCAAAGACTAAGGTCACCCCTACCGATGACCTTGCATCGCTTGCGCTTGAAGCTGAATTTCCTGGATGATCGCCACTTATCCCTTACCAAATATGAGTCCAACCCTACCACCAACTGATCTCCACCATCCACCACAAACTACATCTGCTGAAATCCATGCACAATATTCCCTTGAATCCATCCTAACCGAGTGTCATCCACCATGACACTGAAGCTAAATCACACTCTCTATGAGATCTACTAGACTAAACCCCTCTGACTACACCAACAATGTCTGGTTCTCCACTTGTGACCCACATCCCCTATGCAAGCCATCCCCATTGCAACCTCCCCCTTCCCCTTATTCCTCTCATGCACCCCAACCACTTAATCCACTTTTCTATTATTTTTATATTCATTATTTAATATAAAATATATATACCATAAATATATATATATAATATATAATATAATATAATTATTATTATAATAATGATAATTATATATAAATATATTATTAAATATTATATTTACTGTTATTTATTAATTCAAAAAATATATTTTTTCATTTCTAAATAATTATTTTTTTATAGTTCTTATATTAATTTATTAATTTTTTCATTTATTTATTTCTATACTCTTAATATTAATAGGTATTTTAATTTATTCACATATCTTAATTATTGTATATATATATATGTATAATAATTGTACAGAGTATGTTTATTTAATAAGTAGTTTTGTTATATATATATATATATTAGATACATGTAATTAATTATTATTATTATTATTATTTATTTGGTTTTTTTGTACAGATTCTGTTTAAAGTGGGTCATTCTTTTAAGAAAGACATTTTACATGGCACAAGTGTGGTGCAGAGAAGTTAGTTGAGAAGTTGTCCAAATGTGAGAGATATTTTCCCATTCTATAGACTTCATTTGGGGGAATCTAGAACAATCTATACCATTCTAGCTTGGGTAGGGGGTAGGAGTGTGGATTATTCACCACCACACCATTCCTTCGTAGAGATATCTTTTGGAAGCACCACTTCTAGAACCATGAATTCCCATATCTCCTCTAATCTCAATCATCCACCACACCATCCATCCATCCATACTCTACCCTTCCATCCAATCATCTATCCTCCCAATCATCTATCACCACTCATCCAGTCTAGATCCATTCCACCTCATCCATTTCTACAGATCTAACACTTCTATCTTCTTTCACTGGTACATAGATAATAGAGAAGGCAGGTGACCAAGTAGTACTAGAGCATCAGAGTAGGATCTGAGGATGGAATTCATCTCCAAATATATTTTTTATATTTCTTTTCTTCATATTTCAAAATTTGTTTTTGTTTTCAGTATGAGTAGTTAAATTTCATAGTGGGAATATGATTGTTATGGTTTGGAATTCTATTTATGTTCTACTATTAATCATTGTGATTGTGTCTGTTCATTTTAATCAGATATATCTCTATTTTTTATTTATGAGCAACATTTTCTTCTCAATGCTACGTACTGACATGTGACGATAGAGAACACTTTTCCTTTTAATTTTAACTAAAGTACTTTAAATATAAAAGGCTAATGTTCTTTCATCCATTTATGACTTTTATATTCTTAATTGATGATTGAATAATCATTTCAAAGGAAATATCTAAGATCAATATTAATTTAAGGAAGAAATATCTCAATAGATCAACACCATTTTTCATAGAACCAATTCAATTATTATTAATTTTTGTATGAAAATAAAATATTTCATTAATTTAATTATATTGTAATTCCACTAACCTAATCAAATTATTTTCTCTCTCTCTTTATCTATCATTCCCCCACCCCTTGAACCATTTCACACCACATTTTTACATTTATAGCATTCCATTCCATTGTATCTTTTTTAGGTTTGTTCATGAATTCTTTCAGCTTTGGTCTGCACAAACATTAGTCTTCCCCTATGGTTTTCTTCCTATCTTTCCTCAACACAAGTAGTAAGTAGGGTCTATAAATATTAAATGTTCATGTACTCAATAACTTGTGAAGTCAAATTTTAGATCCTTTTTTGAGGAAGGTATGTGAAACCAATTAAAAAACACAAAAAGAATATATATAAAAACAGAAAACCTAAAATAAAAATAAATAAATAATCAAAAATATAAATTAAAATTCTCAAAATTATTGCTGAAACTAGATGTACACTAGAACTGCTATATAAAAACTTGAAACAAAAATTTCATAAATCAGCAAACATTTTTCATTTCTAATAAAACAATATAAATAAAATAATTAAAATCTAGCAAACTTATCTGAGAATCAACATATGAATGTGCCAAAGCCCATAGTGTCTACCCCTGAGAAACCTAGACCTATTGAATTAAAAATCCAGATATTTCCAATCAATCCTTCTTATATTATATTGACCAATAAGTCTAGGTATTCTAAAATTAAGCAGTCTCATATCTCCCAACTCTCATCATTTAATAGTCTTCCACTAGGGGACTCACTTGAATTCATTGGATATTTTTATGGGTCTATCCAGTAATTATGTTTGTGTGATTTTAGTGGGGAGGAACTAAGGTAAAGTGTGTTTCTATTATTCTTAAGGGTACAAATAGGACTTGGTTCCCAAATACAGATGAGGAAATCATCCAAAGCTAGGATTTGGTGTTCAATGAATTCCCTTCCAAATTTTACGCTAGGAATTATATCATTTAAGTGAGGTACAAGATCACATACTTTTTCCAAGATGAGGGAGAGATTTTCCACATGGCATGAGATGGGTTAAAGGCCTTCTAAAAAATTACCAATCACCAGTTGGCCCCTTGTCTGATCATGGACACAATTTATAGATCTATTTCCCCTTAAAAATAAATTCTAGTTTATCAATGATATGGGGGTGACTTTTCTGACTCTATTATGGATGATATGAAACACTTTTCTGAAAAAAAATATCAAAAAACTTGGTACAAGTGCACAATAAAGAGAACTATTCATATGACTGACACAAACCTCTAGCCTATTATTGTTGAGTATATTGTTTTTAAGGAGTGGTGTTGTCAATGTGGGATGTTCGGTCACACTCAAAAATGTTGTCCCAATTTTGAACTCCCTATCCAATTTGAGGAGAGTTATCACTTTTTGGATTTTAGGGAGAGAAACAGGTTTTCCAATCCCCTTTTTCCAATCAGTATAATTCAGGATATCAATGTTATCTAAACCTACCATGGAAAGAACCCGGGGTGATCAAACAACCCACTTTTCAAAACTTATACCCAAATCCCAAAAAAAAATTCTAAAATCATTATAGCTCTGAGTCATATAATTCTCAAAGGGAGTTAAAGGTCATATGACAGTAATTATTGGGTGATATTAACCCACTGATGAAGGATACAGATGCCAAGATTAACAATTTATAAATTCAAATAGGTGAAATGGATAGTTATAAGGATGGTAGACAAAAGGCCAAACTGCCCATCACATCAAGTCTAAATCCAATAGTGAATGTGATGGAAGTAAAAACTAGTTTAGGAATTAACATTAAGAACTAGTTAGGGAGAAACCTAGAAATGTTACAATTTATGTTCATGAAGGATTTGAAAATTAATTCCTAGAAAATCGCACTTTTTAGAAATCAGGATAGATTCAAATAAACTGATAAAAATGTTGAAAGTTCACATTAAAAATCCCCAAAACAATTGAAAAATGAATGGGGCATAAAAAATGAGCCAATGAAGAAATTAAGGTGTGACACTAAGGAGGATAACCCAGCTATTATGAATAATTACCCCCTCCCTTCCCTTTTCCATAAAAGGATGAAAACCACCATTAAACTTGACTATCTCAAGTTTCTTCAGTTGTTTTGGAGCATTAATATCAATGTTCCCTTTGTGGAAGCATTAAAACAAATCCCTTCATACCTAAAATTTATTAATAGGTTGTTTTCTAACAATAGGGATATAGCTAATAGATTAGCAGTGAGCATGAATGAGAATTGAAGTGTAATTATCCAAAAAATGTTCCTCTCAGACTAAAAGACCCATGAGGCATTATCATTTTTATAAAGTCAGTCAAAGTGAATAGATTAAATGCATGTTTGATATAGGTACCATCATTAATCTTATTCCATATACCATGTATGAAAATATGGGCCTTAGATAGCTAAAAACATCAATTACCCTATAGCTAACTAATAGTTCATGTTCCTACCCTTATAAGAGGGTAAACTGTTTTTTGGTTGATGTTGGGATACATTCCCTACCCACTGAATTTTTTATTCTTCACATGTATTGGGATCATAATTTTCCACCCATTCTAGTAAGTACATTCTTGGTCATTTTTGGGGCTATCATTGTTATTTCTAAGGGTAATATGACCCTTTATGTTGGTGAGGATCAATAGGTTTTTCATGTTTTAAAAGAGTATATACTTGAGGTGTGTTTTAACTTGATTGATGATGCTGATGAAGTTTTTAGATTTGAGATTATAATGTAAAATAATAATCTCTTGGATGATTTAATCACTGAATCACTCAAAGTGAATTTTCAAGCTATTTTTTGAGCCTGAATCCACATATGATATAGAAAAGATATGTATAATTGGGATTCAATTTAGAAAATACATTTCTCAAACTCATGAAATGATCCTTTCCGCACCAAGCTATCTGGTTGGTATTGTTCCTCGAATTATTCGAGGATTGAAACCCACCCAAGTTCCCAACCCTGATGTTTCTTCCTATTCTATACAACCCAATGGAAGTCACTATGGGCATGGTAATTTTTCTACTAAGAGTAAAAGTGTTCAAGATGAGGATGATTCTGACGTCAACCATGTTCAGCTTCATGTTGAATTTGAGTCATCTGGATCAATTAAGAGTGAGTTAGAAGAGTTTCTATATTTTTCCCAACTATGGATAGTAGGTTTACCCATTCTCCTTTTCACTAATTGGATGAAGAACCATCTTTCCATCATTTGGGGAGATTATTAGAACAACTTGATTCTATTCCTCTATTGTAACTAAGGGAGATACCTCTAAGATTAGTTTTGTTGTTGGCAGTGACACACCAAGAACAACTTTTATTTATTTTTCTAGACATCTCATTGAAATAAGTGTTGGGGAGAATGTGAGGAAACCCTTTATAAGTGATATTGGTCATCATAGATATCATGATGAGTTTTGCCTTCTTTACCACATATTTTAAGTGAAATTATGACTTTTGAATCTAGTGTTTGACAGAGTCTTAGTCCTCCAATACTAATGTTTTTGGTAACACATTTTCAAGCTAATGAGTTTCATTAGGTTATATATAAAATTTATGAATAATCCAAATTAAATACAATGGGGTCAGGTTCTGATGAATCATACCCCTTGAATGATCATGGTTGGAATTTTTTTAGGGAAATAAATTATGGATAGGGACTTTAAAACTAGTGTCTTTTAGAAGGAAACCCATGGTTTTCATGTTTTTAGTTTTAAATTTTTAGTTGAATAAATTCCCATTTCTTGGTTGTTAGTTTCTACGATTTGGTATATAATAATGGTTGAGGTTATTTGACATGTTATTGATATTTATTGATGGAATTTTGTTGTTTATTACTAGTTTTCATGAGGTTTCTGTGGTCTGTGATGGTTGTGAGAGGTTTTCCCAGTGGCACCCTCATTTAGAAATTTCATTCTATAAGGGAGTTGTGGTTTGAAGAAAATTTGATATCACTCCATAAATCACTCCTTGGTTTCATTTCAATATGATCTTATATTCATTTAGAATATATTTAATATCTTTTATATCATTTATGTATTTGAAAAGATAATCTATGGATCCTTTAGAGACAAACAATGGAGGGATTCATTTGGATAAATAGAAAAATGAAAATCTTCCACACTTATAGAAGTCTTGTTTTTGATTTTGAAATTTTTTCTACCAATTAATTTAGTATTCTATTAGGACTTATTTGTGGGTTATTCCCCTTGATTTCTTTTGAAATGTTGTGAGTTCTCTTCTTTCATGGATGTTACCTTATTAGTTACCAGTGATTTTTACATTTTGATGAACTAAATTGTTAAACATGATTACACCCTTATATTCACTTTGATTCAATTGTTCTTTTATATTAATTTCATTTAATTCCATATCTAAAACTCATAAAAATATAAAAAAAATATTAATTTTTTTATTGGGGGTCGGTGGGTTTTCTTTTGTATTTTCGTTTTTTTCTTTTCTTTTATTTTTCTATGTGTAAAACAATCTTTTAAACTGCACTTTAACCCCTTCAAACATATTATTGATTAATTTCCCATCAGTTTTGAATGAAACTATCTCCCAATTTGAGATTCATCATTTGGGACATTTTTGAGTTTAATTGTGCCAGAGAGGTGTCATTTTTTTACATAAAATTTCCTCATAAATTCTTTGTAAAAATGGTTCTATTTTTTCAAAATGTTTACTATTATTTCAAATAATTTAATCTTCTATCATAACCTGAGAGTATGATGGATTCATTTTTCAGATCATTTTATTCTTACTTATTGGATAACAATTTCTGGTGGTAGAGGGTTTCACTCAGTCTAAAATTATAGGGGGGTGAACGATTGTTGAGTGGATTTGTTTCTTATTATGTGGATATTATATTTAGGAACTGAGGAAGAGAGTGAGATAGGATAGATTATTTGGAATCAAGATCATGAATTTAAGTAGCTAGAAACTTTATTGAAACCTAGGGGATTCAATTTTAAATAAAAAAATTAATCACTTTTAAGATCCATCTAAAATGGTAATCTTATAAGTCCTTTAAAACTATAGTAAAATGACAAAATGGGGTATCAAAATAAATATATGAGACTTTAGGCACTAGGTTTCTGTGCTATCCCTCGATAGAAAATGAATAAGTTATTTTACAAAGTACTTTTCAAATAGATAGATGGGTAAAAGTCAAAAAATAGAATAAAGTGTCTAGTGGTGAAAAATGAGTTCATTAAGGCGAGTGGAAATTTGAACCCAGATAAATAATGGGACAATTGACTTGTTTGAAGATCATTTTAGTTATATGATTGGAGTGATTCAAAAGAAATTGAACATTGAACATTTTTAGGACTTATGAGAAGTGATAATTGAAGGTGTCATTGGTTAATTTTTTAATTCAGCTTAATTTAACTTGTCATCACTCTTAGATTTTGAACATGAACTCAAATTTTAGTAGGGAAGTAGTTGACTTCATATAGGAGGCATGACACATTTGATAGTGAATGAGTTTTTTTTTCTAGATTCCCAATGTGATTGAAACTATGTATGGCCACTTTTGAAAACACTTATAAAAATAATGACCCACTACCATATTCGATGACTTTTTATTTAATGTCTTGACATGCACATGTTGAACTTATTTTGAAAAATCGTACATCCAGTTTTAAAAATTCAAAATCATTAACCTAGTTAAGGATAACCAAATCTTTAAGTTGGGGGGGAGTTTGATGTGGATTTTTTTCACACTCTCTTCCACATCCTTTTTTTATATTTCATTGAATTTTTAATATCCAAATAATGTATTTTTTAAAATAATTAACAAGTGTTGTGTTTTTCGTCATAACTGGTAAAATAATCATTTTTTTGTGAAATGCTTTAATTTTATTGATTATTTTTTGTTATTTTGAATAATTCTTAAATTAATTAATTAATTACACATTAACGTCCATTTTTTTATTCCTATGTTTTTAATTATATTTAAATTTTTAATTATTTTTATTCTTTAATTGTTTCATTTCTATTTTTTTTCAAAATAATTAGTTTATTAATTGATTAATTTAATTAATTATTTTTGTAAATAAATAAATTTGGATTTTATTCTTTAATACTTTATGTAATTGGGGAAATTTTAACAATATAATTATATTCATAAAATATTTTAATACTTAGTGATAATTAATTTTAATTGAATTATTTTATTTAATTATTTCTTTAATTTATTAATTTCTTAATTAACATAAGAAAACATAATTTTTTTATTAATTTTTTTATAAATTAAGTATGAATAAATTATAATACACAATTTAATAAATTGAAATTATGTTTATTTTGTACATAATAATTTAAAATGATAATTTTAAGGTTTCAATTTTTATTTATGTTGCTGTATTAATAATTTAGTTTCTCAGTTAAATTAATTTAGATCTTGTAAAACATTATTTTATTTTCATTTAGTTTTTTGTTGTTGCAGGTACTCTCCCCTAACTACCTTCAATGGTGACTCCTTGAGTCACCATTCCACCAAGTCTGTTCCATTTCTTACCAAGACATTGCCAAGCCCTCTTGTTAGCAGTGTCTCATTTTCTCATAGCCAAACCACCTTCCATCAAGCCTGGAGGTGCCTCCCATTTGTCATTTTTTTCCATTCGTTCCAGGATCCACCACACCTCTCACAACACCATCCCTCACTACTAGTGGTGCCTCATCTCATTCTCATAATAATTTTTTCACTAGAATAATGTATGGCGGTGCCTACCGTTTGACACTACCAGAACCTCTAGTAGTGTCTCCCACATCCACACACTGCCACCCCAGCCCCTCTTCCTTTTGGTCACACTGTCAACTGCCTAGAGGTGTCTCCCTCACACTGCCATTTTCTTGGAGGTGTATCCCATACAATGATATCCACAAAATCATGTCTCACCATTAAGGCTCCACCACAATATCACACAAAATTTGAAGGCACCAGTATAATCTAATATCAACAGCAAAAGCACAAAAATCTTAACAATAAAAATTAAAATCAAAATCACCACAAACTGTAGATCAAGAATAAAAAATTGAAACTAGTAATATAAGAACAAAAAATCACAAAACACTCTGCTATAGACCAAGACCACCCCTGAAACTGACCTTCCACCACCCGCACTTGAAGCTGAAGCTGCTAGGACAGCCACCACTCATCCCATACATGATCTGAGCCCGAACCCGCCACTCATCTATCACCACTGGCCACCATGCGACGTTCCGTCTAAAATAATGGCACACTCCTCCCTTAACTTCATCATAGTCAAGCACCATCCACCACACCACCAATTTTGAATCACTCTTTCCACGATTTGATTTCATCCACTTCTCCACTGGTGACCCACCTCTCTCACATGATCCCTCTCTACTAAAACCTACCCCATCCACTTTTTCTTCTCAAGCACACCCCCACCCCCATAATCATATTTTTTGTTTTATTATATTAATTAGTTTATACAATATAATATATATATATATATATATATATATATTATAATAAATATAATACTATAATATTAATAACAATAGTGAGATATAAATATTTTATTAAAAATTATTTTATTTTTATTTTTTAATTTAAAAATTATATTTTTTAGTTTTTAGATAATTATTTATTCTATATTTTAATATTAATTTATTAATTTAGTCATTTTTTTATGTGTATACTATAAATATTAATAGGTATTTTAATTTATGTACATATTTTAATTATTTTAAATGAATATAATAAATGTACATTTTATATTTATTTAATAAGTAGTTTCATTATATATATATATATATATTAGATAGTTGTACTTAAATAATTATCATTATTTATCTTTTTATTTGTTGCTGTATAGGTTTTTTGAACTGGATAATTCAGTTAAGAGGGATGTGTTACATGGCATAAGGGGGGCCTGGAGCAGTAAGATGAGAAGTAGTCTAGAAGTGAGAGTTAATTTTCCATTCTTGAGACATCCATCGGGAGAATAAAAAACTATCTACACTATTCCAATGTGGATAGAGGCAGGAGTTCGAATTATTCACCACCATACCATACCATCATTGGTCTCCCTTTGGAAAACACCACTTCCAAAAACATATATTCCTAGATATCCTCTCATCTCAATCATCCATCACCCCCATCCATCCATCAAGAATCTAACCTTCCATCCACTCATCCATCCTCTTGATTATCCATCACCACACACCCATTCTAGATCCATTCCACCTCCTCCATTGTTACTAGTAAACCACTTCTATATCCATTCACTATAACATAATGAAAAGGTAAGACTTGATACAGAGTAGTTGTAGAGAATCATATATGAATCTAAGGAAAGAAATCATCCCAGAATAGATTTTTTCTATTTCGTTTCTTCTTATTTCCATCTTTTTTATCATTTTTAGTATATGTAGTTAAATTTATAAGGGGTAAAAAATTTATTGTTTGAAATTATTTTTATGTTCCTCTCTAAATCTAGGAAGTTGAGTTGGAGCATTTTAAGATCAGAGAGATCTTTTTATTCTTGATGATCATCATTTTATTCGTTATGCTACATACTATCTGGTGATGATAGAAAACAATTTTCCTTTGATTTGTAATCAATGCACAAAAAATGGAAAAGGTAAATGTTATATTTTCTATTGAGATTTTTTTATTACTAAGTAGAGATTAAAATATTGTTTCTAAGAAAATATCCAAGAGTAGTGTTAATCTATTGAAGCAAGATCTCAGTGGATCAACACCATTTTTTCTTAGCACCAATTCATCTACAATTAATTAAAGTGTGAATAATATATATTTTATTCAATTCATGAAATTTCAATCCCTGTAATCTCATCCACTTATATTCTCTCTCTCTTGGACATTTGTTCTCTCATTTCACAATTTCACACTACATTTTCACATTCATAGCATTCCATTTCATTGTTTCAATGTTTTTTTTCATTTTTTCAATTGTCTGTTTTGTTTTGGATTTGTTCTACACAAACATTAGTCCATCCCTTTGGTTTGACACCTGAATCGTCACGGTACTAGTAGAAAGTAGGTTTTATAAATATCATGTTTGTGTGTACTCAATGATGTGTGTGGTCACATTATTTCTCTGAATTTCTTCTAACACATTAGAGTTTTCATCCTTTTTACATAGATGTTTCCTTAAGGATCCATCAAAATTCACGAGATAAATATATTTATTTGTAAGAAATTTTACGAGAGGAAGGTTTTGATCCCGAAAACCTGTGAAATCCATAGAACAAGACATCATATTATCCTCCATGTTTCGAATTTTTCTCTTAGAATGACCATATTTTTGAGTTTGATAAAAAGTATTGAAACACAACTATAAATCAACATCTTATTGAATACTACTCTTGAAATTTGAGGTAAACCTCATATCCCAATAAAATATCATAGAATGTAGAACTATATAAAACATTTCCACTTCTTTAATGTATATTCTAGAAAGCTTGTCTAAAGAGAAATATTCTCTCAGAGAAATGAATTGTGATAAATTAATAAAGTGATTGAATACAACCAAAATAGCATTATATCCATAATAAGTTTTTGATGTTACGATGAAAAAATCCATATTCAGGATTTCACTTTTCCATTTTTGTATGCATATTGGTTATAACATCCCCATAAATATTTATTTTAGCATTAACATTATAATGTACCATAAACCAAGATACATACTCAGTAATATCTCTCTTCATGGTGTACAAACATAAATACTCATTCATATCCCAATACATCTTCATACATTAGAATGAATAAAGAAAGATAAATTATGAGATTATTCCAATAGCTAATTCTTCAGGTATCGTATTGGTAGGACACAGACATGATTCTTAAACCTCATCATTCCATCGTAATCATTGTTTAACTAAGAAACATTTCTTACCATCTTTTTTAGTTCTACACCAACCTTTTTTATTACTTTAATCATTACATGTAGAGATGGTTGAACACTAATTTGATAAAGGTAATATTTCTCCCTTTTCTTAAATATTTCTAGATACATCATTTCCAAATCCATAAATATTATATTTTTGTGATACTCATTATAGATAACATTACATGATCCTTTCTAATCAACCCATCGACCTTATAGTTTTCTTTCCTTGGGTAGCAATGTATTGAGTAGTCATAATATTTTATTAACATAAATAATCATCTCTCGTATAATTAAACTATTTCTGAGGGAATACATACATTAAAATATTAATATTTGTATACACATAAAAAATTACATCGTAAAGATAATTTCTCCAAATATTAAATGAAATTATTACCATAGATAACTCTAAATCCTGATCGGGGTAATTTTTTTTCATGAACTTTCAATTTTAAGGAGGTGTTAGCTATAAAAATATCATTTTTAATGAGGATTCATACCAATGAATTATTCGAAAACTCATTATAGATCTCAAACCCTTATTTACTACAAGGTAGTATAAGCATAGGTGTACTCACTAAACTTCTATTCAGTTAGATGAAATTTTACTCACATTCATCAGTCTAAAGAAACTTGTTTTTCGTCTGAGTTAGCGTAGTGAGTGGATTAGATAGTCATGAGAAATTAACCACAAAGTGTCGATAATATCTATATGAACCCTGAAAAATGGGGATATATATCACAATGGTTCTTCTTGGTCAACATTCAATAACTTCATTCTTTTATTGATCCACCAATATACCCTCTCTTGATATTATATGACCTAAAAAAGAAACATTTTGTAGGAAAAACTTCATCATGGTAATTTTTTCATACAAACATTCCTTTTTTAAGGTCTTCAATACAATCCTCAAATAATCATAATTATCTTCTTTGATCATGAAGTGTATAATAATATTTTCTATAAAGACTACGAAAAAATGATCAATGTAATATAGAAAGACTCTACTCATTAAATTTATAAATATATAAGGGTCATTAGTAATACCAAATGGAATCACAACAAATTCATAGTATCCCTACCTCAAATGAATGATTATATTCGGTATATCTTCACTTTTAACCATCAACATATAGTATCAAAGTTTAAGGTAAGTCATTTAATAATATATTACTCTTTATAATTGGTCAAATGAATCATAAATATATAGAAGATGATACTTATTTCTTATTATAATCTTGTAATATTCCCAATAATAAATGTAGATCCACATTTTGGAATCTTTCTTCTAAAAAATTAATATGTTCAACCTATAGTGACACACTTTTCCAAATTAATCCCTTATCAAAATTATATTGGAGATTCTTCTTAAATTCTTGTTACCCAATAATAGCCATTATATATGGATTCATTGTAATATGTGTAGAACCAAGTATGTTCTCTATTGAACACTCAACTTCATGATTCTATGTGGTGTCTAAATTTCCAAAGGTTGATTGTAGGACATAAAAATAGTGCCAAGGGTATTTGAATAAATAATTGTGATAGATTCTCTGATTAGAACCAGGATTTGGGACAAAGACCAATATTGGAATGGTCAAAGGTGTCACGACATGGTTCAAGTCATATGGTCTGACCAGAATCTCCATAAGACCTCAAGTGGACATCACGGTCACTAAAGGCTATCATAAATACAAAGTGATAAAGTATTGTAAGTTGGTAAATTTTTCTCACTTATAATAATATCGAACAATAACAAATGAAACACTATGAAAATATACAGGATATTCCCATGAATATTAATGTCATGTCAAACACAAAAAATTCTAGGAGTTAAAAAACAAATCCTTCATGTAATGGAAAGTAAGAAATGTTATATAATACATGTCTAAGGCACAACCCACATATTTAATGACTAAAATGAAAAACATAAAAACTATTTGACTCTACTTAACAATCCTTCACTAGATCACAAAATATTTTCACTTCTTTCTGACCTTGAAACCTGTGAAACCTCATGTGTTGGGATTTATCGTTACATGAATCCCAAAAAAGATGGTCTATAGGAATGTCATCGGACATGTTTAGTCTGTGTATGTGTATATAATACCTAGTAGGTGGTAACCATCCAACCACTTCCTAGATACCGATATATGTAGTTAGAAAATAATGATGTAAAAAAAAAAAAAAGCATAGCCATAATTAATTTAGTAATTAAGTACAAAAATTAAATATAGTAATATACATTGGTTGTTGGTTTATTTATGTTATTCAAGCTACAGTGGAATCCAAAAATACCTTCTTTGAGATGTTCTTTAAATCCATGATGGTGGAAACCTAAAAAACAAATCATGTACCAAAGGAACATACATATAAGGAAAGATGAAATTAATTGTGTTTTTTATGCACACATATATAAGAGGAGGGTAAAACTAATTGATTTTAATTGGAAACCCTCTATAGGTAAAGGTAAAAAGACATAACAAGTCACATAGAAACCCTTATATATATCTATATTGGGACATTCATTAAATAAATTTTGAATAATTACCAAAGGAAACTACAAAAAATTTATAGAAATATCTCTATGAAAGTTATCTATCTAGAACATTAACAAAAAATATTCCTAAAATAAATAACAATAACATGTACAATTAATAATATGAACCCATAGGCACCTTTATCAATGGAATTTAGTGTTTTAAAAAATAATTACATGGACATGTGCATACTATTAACCTATTTAACATGATAGGAAAACAAAAATAAAAAATAACAATAATAACTAGCTTAAATAATTTATTATTTAATATCAATGAATCACAACACATATAATGGGAGAAATGAAACTCAATGAAATAGTTTTCATCATAAAGTAATTTTAAGATTTCATTTATTTAGAATAATTGATCATTTAATTTTATTATCACCTTAACACATCCCACTTTATATTTTCTGAATCCCCATGAACTATATCCACCCTATAGATACTCACTTATAGAAAAAGGTTGGTAACCTATTGAAATATAAAAACATTAGATATTTGTGTATATTTAATTCAAGATTAGTACACATTAGTCACAAATGAAGTCTATTTATAATAAAATTATTAACTCACTCCCAAAGCACAAAAATAAGATAATCTGAAGAAAAAATAACACAGTACGAAACACCCTAAATTAAATGGTTTGGAACAAGTCCTAATCTATGAAAAAACCAAAACCTTAAAATTTAAGAAGAAAAAAATATAAACACTCATTTAGTTGTAAGTTCCCAAATTCAAAGCACTTACCAATAAAAAATTGAACCAAAACATAAATAGTTCTATTACATCCATTGATTCATGAACACCTAGAACAAGTGACCTTAACCATATATTAATAGATGAGTCCATCTAATCAATTTGGGTTTACAGTTTTGTGGTCATCTATCATATTGAAAAAGGAAACCTCCAATTACCAACTAAATGAACTGACTTCCATCTTCTTCTAGTGAATTGTGTCCAATGTTTAGAAACTCTTCCTTCCTCCATTTTAAACCCTATAATAATAGAACACTATTTATTTACACTTTCTTAAGGCATTACTACCACTATATCTATCTTGTTATGTATCTTCCATTCATAATCACTTCTTATTGAATTCTCAATCACTTATCTAGATAGTGGCATTCATAGCTGGATTGTTCTCTAACTATCATAAAACAAATTCTTTATTTCCTTCAGTAGTTAAAAGTTCCTACAATAAATAATTTTTCTACATTAACTCATTCCATAATTCTATGATCATCGTGTACATTTCTTTTATGGTTGACAATACCACTACTGATTGCAGTCAACACCTCCATCACATGGGAATCTCTTTGAAAGTAAAAAAAATGGTTTTGGTATTCTTACATGAATCTTTATCTCTTAAATTCTACATCTATAGACTCTTATGATGGATCATCCATATCAAAACACAGTGTCAGGTCTTCTAAAACATTGAAGTATTAGAGAATACAATTTAGTGTTTCCCAATGTTCGTTTCTCAAATTCTACAAAAACCTATTAATAGATTCTACAATATACACTGTTAATAAACATTTACAAACCATGTAATACATAATTATTCCTACTTCGTATTCTTATGGAACATTCATCTAGTAATTATCCACATATTTTATTATAGGTTTCTTCCCCTTATAAAATTTTAACTTTTCAGCTATTGGGGTTATCACTAGATCAAATCCCTATACTAAAACCCTTTCCAAGTACATTAAAATGTTTCCTAGATGAGATAAACAGATGTTCAAGTCTTAAATTCCATTCTTTTATAATTATATAATATAAAATAGATATCGCTGAGATCCTTCCTCTTAAATGTTTTAGTCAATTAACTTTTCAACCCTTCAATCCATTCCTTTATTTGACTAGTTAAGATAATTTCATCTATATAGAGAAGAAAAATGAATAGAATCCCTTCATCAAACTCCTTCAAGTAATAAAAATGATCTATATTGCTCATGGAGAATTCTATTGCTTCCATAAAGGCATCTTAGTTCTTAATACACTATATGGGTACCTATTTCAGTATGTATCAGCATATACACAAGAAATTCCATTCTATTTTCCAAAACACCATCCAAATGTTCTATATATATTTCCTTTTATAAATCACCATAAACAAACTCAATCCAGACATCTATTTGTTAAATACGAAAATATTTAAAAGTAATTAGGTTGGGAACTATCTAAATCATTGACTGATTGATAACTAAAGATAATATCTCACTGGAATATACTTCTCCCTTTTTTTGAAAGTATTTCAAAACTACCCAATTCTTGTATTGATTCCTATAATAAAATTATTATATTAAGTGATAATAACACTTCTTATGTAATTGTATTTTTCTTAGAATAAGTCCCAATAACTCCCACATTCCTTTGATTTGAAAATATTTCATATTTCCCTAAATTATTGAATCTCAATGTTCAGAGTCACTAAGACATGTTACTATTCAAATCGTTTATGTTGTCCACTATCAATAATTATTAATTAATACAATCTAAATTCATATATTTATTTTATCCACAGGATCCTAGTATAATACCTCAATACTCGAGGTTCTTCTTTTTATAGACTCTTAATTTCCAAAACTATACCCAAAGAATTAGAAATCTAAGATCATTTTTACATATGGGGCCTTAGTACCTTAAAAAATATATTAATGGAATACCTTATAGATCATTATGGTTCCTACCAGACTAATATTCTACCTAAAATATCTATTACCCCTATATTTTTGTTTAGTCTAACTTTGAAATGATTTTTTGGTTCTTTATTTAAAACTACAGCTTCATCCATGTTCTAATCCTTTTAAAGGATATGATCATTAAAAAGGAAACTCAATGTTCTTATAACATTTTTTTATTGTTATTTTTTTCATAAAAAAATTATTCCCAATATTTTAACATAAAACCCATGATGTGATCCTCACTCAAAAAACACAAGATGAGTCTGAATGGAAAATTATTTTTATCCCTGAATAAGAAGAACAAAATGTGATATCCATATGATAAATGACTACTCATGCACTGAAGGATAGAGATACTTAAAAACGTTACTAATATTTGATTTCATGGTGATAACATCTCACTAGGAGTGGGACATAGATCTCACATATTATAGATAAAAACAATTTTAAACCCATAAAACCATTTTAAGTGTCTTATGGGTACTTTTTTCCTCCTCAAATTCTCTCTATGGGTGTATCCTATATCTATGTTCATAGTTCATTTCACTATCATCAATTTCACTAGCCAATGATCCAAATGTAATCAACAATCAAAATTAATGACTATTTAAAACCAAGATTTATTCCAACATGTATTAATGTTGGAGAAGAACAATCCTTTAAAAAGTAAATATAGGGCTTCGTGCATCTGGTTAATTGATTTTTGATACAACTATAGTTCTTCACAAAAAAACCTTCATCCCATGAAACAAAGTCATTTATGATATAATATGTCCCTTTTTGACTTCCCATAAAGAAATACCTCATTTTTTAAGTATCCAGTCATTTGAATGGTATCACCTCATTCATGAATAAGTCCTTCATGATGTGCATTGATTGTGTCATTTTGTTCATGAAGTGCGTTTATTATCCATATAATAATGTAATTTTTGAATCTGAGGTAGTGATTTATTTCCCACTTTTTAGTACCTTTGAAAAGAATTCACTCTTCGTGAACATGCTATATGATTGTGAACCACCACATGGCCACCTATTTCAATATATAAATTGATCATGGTTTCCTATAAAAAAACTCAGACCTTCTCTAAAAAGAAATATTGGGTAGAATTATATATAGAAAAATAGTGAGTTGATTTGTGTGATATAAACATCAAGAGATAGTCAATTAATCCCTTGTATAAACTATGGAGTGTGGATAACCCTCACGAGGAGGCCTCATAAGGGTCTTTTGTAAATAAATCTCATTATGGACCATAATGAAGTTATTTTATAAAGGAACTTTTCAATTAAAACATGAAATGGACCATTATAAAGTATATACAATAAATATATTCATAAAGAATGTATAACATCATAACAATACAAATTTTACTACCTAGAAACACTTATAGGGGTCCCTTTGCAATGCGCTAAAGAAACACACTCTGTGGACCCCCATTGTGAAGTGATATATGAGGCTTATATGTTGGCATCCCTATATGGTATTCCTATGAAAACAACTTTTCCTTCATGATGGATTATCAAAGTACATTTCTAACATGAACTATCATTCCATGCCCTGATATATACACTCTTATACCCCTTGTTGTTATCAAATTTGAGCTATAGTATTGGGACATTGTCATGGTCCCTATGCTTTTGTTAATTACCCCCAGAAAAAATGGAGAGTCGCACCACCAAATTTTTTATCCAGGTAAGATGTATTTTAGTTTGAAATACCAGTAACTCCAATATTTATTTTGGAAAATAAATTTATTTGAGATACACCTCATTGATTCCCAAATGCCATGACTTGAGATACTCCTCTCGTTTTCCTTATATTCCTTGAGTCGAGATACTCCTCTAGGTTTCTCTATATATAGACTCCTCAAAGGTGTAAACCCCAACTCTTTCCCAAAGCATAGGTCCAATATATAATCCTCTAAAAAATTCATATTTCCATCCATTTCATGTCATATACATCATCACGGCCATCCTAAAAGGTGTAAGCACCGTCCATATCATGAGATACTCATCTTGGTTTCCTTATATTCTTTGACTCGAGATTCTCCTCTTAGCTTCTCTCTATACGGACTCCTAAAAGGTGTAATCCCCAACTCTATCCCAAAGCATAGGTAAAATGAAAAAGGCCCATTCATACTAATATTTTCATCTATTTCAGGACATAAACATCATTCATGGGCATCATATAAGGTTAAAGAACCATCTATATCTTATCCTATCTAATTATCAGCAAAAAAGTTGATCCCACCTAGGTAGCTTAATGCTTAAGACCCACTCAATCCCATATTATCTTCACCCATGATATATGAATAATATTATATAAATTTTTTCTCAAACCAAAAAATAATCAAATGGTCTAATAGGTTCATTTTATCATTTTGTTATTATAATTTAGACGTGTTATATTTTGAAATAGAGAATACTGAGAAAGTCCTAGAAACATGAATTTAAACTACATAGTGCAGATCCTTACAACATGATGTAAAACAATATGGGTCAATCCTCACATATGAACTTATACTATGTCACTTAAACTATGTGGGATTTGATTACTATTCTTACAAGATACATAAGATTCCTCATTTATGTTCAAACCCAATGTCTAAAAACCTAGTTTTCTCTTATATGGAAAAGATATACTTTCCCAATCTTCCCAGATTAATTTACTTGAGATTATCCATTTATTTTTCCCTTATGAACCTAAATTTGAGCTAATCTTATTGGATCCCTAATATACCAAATGTCAATATACTTATTGGTTTCTTTTATATGGGCCTCTAATTTTGTTTAAACCCCGTCCTAATCTACTTACCTCCTTTGTGATGAGAATATGTAAAATTATCCTCCTATCATGATAAGCTATGGATTCCTATGGTGATGATCCAAATACAATCCATACATATTCTAATTTTTTTCACGTCAAATTGTATATCCAAATATGGTTGATCTTGTGTAAGTCTCATGAAAACCATTTTAGACACCTTTTGTGCCATAGTCCACACGATATGACTTTGAACCTCTTAGAAGCAATCATGGACACATGGACATAAAAGAAACATTACTTAGTCTTGGATATAGGACTCTAAAAGGAACCATATCAGTCCTTTTCATGTGACCTTAAAATGTATGACATTTAAAACTAATTGGAACCAAACTACATGGGTTTTAATTCACATTATTGGGATAAAAATGAATCCCACTTCAGGGGAATGATCCCAACTATGCAATACCAATTTTCTCTCGGGACATTTATAAACTCCAAAGTGTTTAAATTACACTTGAAACCAAAGTATCCCAAACTAATAATATTGAGGTAGAGAACCTCGTATACCCATATATGTTCATCTTTCCACACGTATTTGATCAAATTGTTGGGACAATGGTGACAATTCCCACGGAAAAAAATTGGTAAGGATTCACATATATATCTTAAATATATAATAGATCCATGTAGTAGGTAATAATTATTATTAATTGGGTGACATGGACCTGACATCCCATTCTCTTATCCGTTGTGCATTCTAAAGTGTCACTGGTAAAGTCCCAAGTACTACCTTCCTTTCGAAAACAGGACTTCCCTAACTCCCAATGACTGTGGTGAAATCACACTTTGGCGTTTGCATCAAAAACCAATAAAACCAAATAAAAAATCTAAATTTTGCATTATGTTACCCCAAAATTATATATATATATATATATATATATATATTTGAGGCTTTTTTATGACTTGTCCCTTTCCCTAGAATCAGCATGGACTTACATGATCTTTCTAAAAGCATTCATGTGAGATACATGAATTATTTTTTCATTATGGATTTCCTCTAGAAGTGTCTTTCACAATGTTAGGAAAGGAATCTGACTCACAAGATAAGCCACACAATTTAACCCTTCCACACAAAACACATTTGGGAAACTAGAATAAAACCACATTCTCTTAGATCTCTCATTAAACATGTGATTTATCCTCGCTGCAACAGTTTTTTAATTTGAAGTCTTTTTTATATTCTTCCCTATCTAAATTATTTTCATCCAATCGAACATCCAAGGATTGTTTTTCTAAAATATTCACCTCCAATGTCCGATCTTACGAATTTTATATTAGTTTCACACCACTTTTCAATCATAGATCTCCACTTGATGTAAGTTATGAAAACCAGAAACTATTTTTTAAAATAAAAAAACTCAGACTTTATCTGTGGCATTGAGAATGAAGGTAATGTATTATAGTGTTCCACCATGACAAAACCCTATAATTTTTTTCATATATTCATATGAACTAACTCCAACTTTCAGGTCATGATTTTATTTGCTTGAATTCTAAATTTTATTAAATTTTTCGTACTAAGGATAAACTCTTCCCATGTTACATACTCTACAGGGTTATGTTTCAAAATTCCACTTGAAACCAAGATCTTCATCTAATTCCCTATAAATTTTCCTAGCTATTCATTCCAAAATGTAATAGTTCCTGATGTTTTTTTTAAATCATCGATATTTATAATTTCATGGTCTGATAAAATGTTATATTATTGAAAACACTATACACCACCATGGAACCATATTTTTCCATATACTAACCAAAATAATTGTACTAAATCCCATATAATTTTACTGACTATCTGAAATCAGGTTATCCCAAAATCCTGATATATGGTGAATTCCTTGAAGTTTTATAATTCATTTCTTATTAATTTAAAATTTCACATAACATTTTCCAACAGTATAGATATATTATCCATACATAATTTAAAACTTATTGAATCTTATATATACATAATTCATTTCACAAGAATTCTTAGACTTTGAGTTAAATGTAGAATCGAAGCCAAAAATCCCTAACTCTAATGATCTTTCAACACTAAGAAACAAAGTTTCATCTTCTATGGAGGCAAATTTATGAATGAACAGGAAACGGACCTTCTAATTTTTTTCATTAGGTCCCTATAATCATTCTTTAGATTCTAATTCCTTCTATAATTCCAACATATAGAATCTTTTGGGATGGTTGATTACCCTCAAACCCTTTCTATCATGGCATATCTATTCTTCTGAGTTTTTCTTCCAGATCAAAAACCTCTATGTTTTATGCTAAAATTGATTCAAAAATCACCTCATGCATCCTTCTGCTGACTCAATATATTCAAAATAAAATATATAATCTTCTAAATCTCCAATAAATACTAATTTTTAGAAATTATCATCATAATAACCATAACATCCCATGAATATGTTAGAAATGAAAGAATAGTAAAATAATACAGTTCCTCAATAAACTTCACACCAATAAAATCAAATTAATTTTGTATCATGTGGATGTTATTAACATTATCTCTCATCAAAATCCATTTTACTACCATTAGGTTGAAAATTATTCACATTAAAAACATATTTTAAATTTGGTTAGCTTTCCATTCATGTTCTCTAAACAAGACATGATATATATATATTCTTTTTCACCACTCGAGTGTAAAATGCCATTTTTTAGGCCAACAAAATCTAAATCCCTACAAGTGATTTTTGATCTAGATATTTAACTCTCCATTTTTCATTACTTCTAACTTCACTTCAATAAATTAAAGTTCAAGAACTCTCTATAACAAATATTATTCAACTTCTTTATACAATATTCCAAAATCTGAGTTGTTGAATTTTTTCAACTAAAAATTTTGCTATTTAAATATTATCATTTTTAACAATAGATCACACTGAATAAAAAAATTATGGGATAATAATATATTTCATAATTCACTTATCGGGATATTACCAAACTCTGGAACATGTTATAAATCACTTGTTCCATCAAGACCTTAAAACCAAACTAACATCTGATAACACTTATTATGTTTAAACCTGATGATCTAAAAAAACCTTCATAATATGACTTAGGAGACAATGAATGGAACTTTCTGAAGCGTCACGGCTCCCAGTTTTAGTGTTTTCATAAATTCACTAAAATTTGTATAAAATATTTTATGATATAGCCTAATTTATATACTATGACAAAGGCATAAATATGCTTCCATCTTAGAATACAACTTATATCTATACAAGGATAAAATATTAAAGTGATACGAGATATCGAGTGAATTTAGGTTGTTTATTTTGGTTATGAACCAACATGTTGATTCATTTATGGATAAACATACTTGTGATAATAATTTTAATCATTCCAAAAATTATGTTATACCAAAAGATTGTGTGTTATTTTACTTTGTGTCGAATTCTATTTGATGGAAACTTATGATCATCTCCCTTCATGGAATGAAAAAAACCTATATAAAGGGATAATATCCCCTTGTTAGATGTGTATGACTCTCATAATCCTTGATAATATTATATTATTCCCACTTCTCCTTTTTTATTTACAATTAAGGTTCTAGAACACCGTAGTCATAATCGGTTTAAGTATTTTCTATAAAGGATATCATAGTTCTATATTTCCTAGTTGTATGGCATGACTTGGATATGTAATAAGTTTATAAAAAATGAGAAATCCTGGAGGTTTTATATCACATAAGTAATAATATATGGTATTGGAATCCATAACTAAAACCAATGTTATAAAAAATAGCTTCATGAAATAATAATGATATAGTTTATGTCATCAAATATGATAATTTGTTTATCACAAATGCATAGGGGTTACACCATCAGAATACATTAGGTTTTATTTTTTATTTGAGGTAACATTTTGAAATTCATTTTCATTTTATGTCTCCTTTACATATCTTTATGGTCTCTCATAACATAATAGTATTCACTAATTTCCACAACCATAAATTGAAAAGTAAGGGTTGTGTGTGTAAGGGTTCCATTAATAAGGGTTACCCACTAGAATTTTTTCCTTTACCGTATAACTAAAATGTAAGGGTTCTCACCTATTTGAGTACCATATTAAAACTAATAATGCTCATATAAGTCATAAGATATGATATAATACTGACATGTTTAAATTTAATATTTAGGATAATATTCATCTAATTTATTAATCATTTATAAATGGTAAGTTATAGGTATTGGGAAGATAAATTTTTTTCACAATTATATATGAAATGTTCATCTCGATACCTCATGTTTCGAAAATAAAAAAAATGATTATTTATTTTTTATTCTTTTTAAATATTAATGTTTATAAATTGTTTATGAAATATAAATATATATTTTTCATTAATTTATATGATAAACTTATTATTATAATTTTATATTTTGTTCATTATATACTAGATATGAAAATATAAGATTTAGTTTTCCTCTCCCTTAACCTCATATTTTAATTAATGTTATTATCATGAATTTAGGTATTTTAAATAGTTTATAAATATTAGGTTTTAATGTTACAATGAATTGGATTATCTCTTGAGAAAAGTATCCCTATGAATATGGAATTTGGGATGAACTGAATACTATCCTAGAGTCTTATGACTTGTTCTAAAAAGGTATGGGATGGTAATCTAGGGCTCTAGGATTACTCATGCGGAGATTATAAATTTCATAAAATCCTAAACCTTTTCAAGAAATGTTTATCTACCATATTCTTGGGAGGAATTTACATATGTGTATCTATGTTTGGATTCTATTTTTAGTAGAGTAACAATAATTTTGGGTTGCGCGAAGACATATATATTAATATGGTGTAAACATATTTATTTTGTATATTGAATAAGGATTATGAAATTTAATTGTTAGAATCATGCAAACATAAAGGAATAAAACATGATATGATAAATAATTCATAAGATTGAATAGTTATGTATTTAATATGTATGTGATTTATATTAAATTTTTGAGTTTTTAGAAGGAAAAATAGTATTTTTATGTGGGATAATATGGTTAGAGGGGGGAATTGAATTTAAAAATTAATTAATTAATTAAAATCATAAAGATTAAAATCATCTTTTTAAAAGTATTATGATGATTAAAACCTTTTGATGAATTTTAAAAGAATAATTGATTCAAGTAAAACAAAAGAGATTGAACATTGGAATTACTATATAAGTTTGTAAAATTGTAATCATGTAACAATAAGTGATTTTAAAATTTTACAATTGATCATATTGATGTGTGAAACTATAAGAAAAAAGTTATTAAAAGATAAATCGACAAAGAAGAAAATAAATAACATGATTCAATAAAAGAGTTAGACTAAAGTTGTTTTATGAACCCCTATGTCTTCTTACCCAATTTCATATGGGTTTATTGTATTATTCCATTTGATTTAATGATATCCAATATACAAAAACACTACTAATTTTTAATATTTATAGAAAAAAATGGAATAAAATAAACCCAATATTTTTAACATTAGTTTCTAAAAAACTCAAAGAGAACTAATTCATTTCATTTTATTGGGTTTGGTAGTAAACCCATGACCTTTACATTAAATTTCATTGAAAACCAAAATATAAAAAATATATGAATAAGGAGTTGATTTTTAAAACCAATCTCATCTTAAAGATCATATAACTTGGATGTTGTCAATTGGTAGAGAAATTTTTTTTCGAATCCTCAAAAGGGGTCTATTTATATCCATCATAGGTTATGGAGAAGTCTTGGGCCAATTTTAGGCCTTAATGAACAATGCCGATTCTTTTTTATCATCATTTAATTATCTTTATAAGGTTTGAGAATAAATCCACTGGCTAACCAGACAGACCCACTGACTAGCCAATAAGATGCCTAGGGAATCACTAGCTCAACCTAGTTCCACTAGCAGGCTAGTGCTCCTCCATTGACTATCTAGTGGACTCCTAGAGTTTTAAAAGCTAATCTCCACTCCTTTGGCTAACTGATGGATCTCCAATGGCATGTTAGTGATTCCTATTTCAATTCACACAACACATTGGCCCTCAATATCCCTTCCATGTATTTTATAGGATCTTATGATAATGTTATTTCTATATTATAAAAATATTTCATCATGATCCTTTAATTACAATATTCCATATTTTTCTAAAAACTCAAATGAAATCATTATACAGATGAGTGTTTTTTGAATATTAAAATTTAATAAGGTAAGAAGCCCAATAATCTCCCCTTTTGGATGATTACAAAACACTTGAATAAAAATATAATATAACAAGAATAGAATGATACGATTTATAAAAATATTTTTCTCTGTAAATTAAAACATCATCAATTTTCCATGATAACAATTAATATCCCCCATAATTCTCTATATTCATTTAATTAATTTTACCAGATTTTTAAGAGTTACCTATACTAGATTTATAAGAATTACTTTTATGAGATTCCCTCCACCCACCATCGAGATTTTCAAAAATAATTCATGGATGGGGTTACTGAAAATAAGATAAATAAAAATTTAAAAATACATTTATCATCATTAATGACCTTTCAAGAGTGGTGAAAGCAGAAATATTAAAGTTGAAAAAATAAAAATTTAGAAAGAGCGAGATCTTTTGTAACAAAAAAGAAAATAACATACATTTCTTAAATTAATACTCATGAGATAAATAAAAAATTGAAAAATAAGTTTTTAAAAAATATCATGAGTTGAATAAAATTTTCAAAAACTATTTTGGGATAAAAAAGGGTGTCTATTTCGGGAAATTTTAGTACTATCAAGTATATATCCACCTCAAATAATGAATTAAAAATATAGTGAATCATTAAAAAAAACTAAAAAAGGAAATAAAATTTTAATAATGAAAAATTAAGAAAATTAATTCAATGATTAAATTTTAACAAATATTATGTTAATAATTGATTTAAAATTCATTTAGAGTGTCAAACTAGGTGTGTAGAAAATGCCTAATACTCGTGCTCTGGTTGAGAATTGGAATAAAAACCCAAAATTCCATTTTTTATTTAAAAACCATAATTTTAATTTTTACTAGTTTATTTGAAAACAATTTTTAGTTTTAAAAAAATTATAAAAATTTTAATTTTTAAAAAAGAATCTAAAAAAACTAAAAAAATATCAATATTTAAAAAGTTAAGATATAAGTATCACTAGATAAACATACCCAACTCACAAATAATAAAGTCAGAAAGATCTTGGGAAAGTGGTTCAGTGAAGATATCCCCATGTTAATGGTTTTTATAGACAAATTCAATAACGGTACTAACTTTTTTAAAGTGATATTCAAGAAAATGGTGCATTAGATCAATTGTCTTAGTGAGGTAATGTTGGATTGTATTTTTAGATATTATAATTGTGTTAGTGTTGTAAAAAATGATGGGGATGTGATCATATATAAGCTCAATGTTTTATGAGATTATATATCATCCATATAATTTGGTCACAACAATGCCTGGCGGTTATGTATTCTTCTTCGACTGTAGATAGAGGAATAAAGTTTTTTTTGACTACTCCATGAGACATGTAATTTTGTTAATAGGTGGAAAGTCCCACTAGTACTTTTATTATATAGTTTTAATCCTATATAATCATCATTGTAAAAAATTTATGTTCCAAAAAAATCCTTCAGATAAAATAATCCAAAATTTTTAGTTCCCTCCAAATTTCTAAAAAATATTTTTAAGATAATTCAAATGAGATTACATTATATTTGATTGAAAATGAGTTAAAAGGAAAACTTTAAACAATATAATAACTTTTTTCATAGATGTAATAAAAGATTCATCCAATGTTAGCTTAAAATTCATAATCATGGGTGTAATAATTTCATTATCTTGATCCATGAAAAACATCTTTAAAATTTCATCAGTGTATTTACTAAATTTTAAAAATGTTCCGTCAGAATTTTGGAAATGTTGAAAATCAAGGAAGAATTTGAGTTCTCCCATAAAAATAATCTCAAAATTCTAATTCATTAAGTAATAAAATTCAATACAAATAAATTACTTGGTTGAGATAAAAATAATATTTTTAACATAAATTTGAACAATTAATAAACCATTTGAAAATATATTGATAAAATGAATCGAATCAGATCTTCCCATTTTAAAATCATTTAATAAGAGAAATTTTGATAACCATTCATACCAAGACCATGGGGATATTATTAAACCAAAAATATCATTCGTTAACTTGAAATAAATATTTGTAAATTTATTATTTTTGAAAATTGGTGGTTGATCCATAAAAACGTTTTCATAAAAAACCCATTTAGAAATAAAATTTTGACATCCATTTGAAAGTGTATACAATTAAAATGATAAGTAAAGGACAATAATATTTTTATAAATTATATTTGTATAGTGGGTGAAAAGGTTTAACCATAATCATTACTAATGGTTATATTGGACAAATAACATTGGGGGAATTGAGCATCCAATAAAATTTTTGTTTATAAAACATTAAAAACTATGTCTCCCAATTTAAAAAAATAAACTTGATAAAAAATAATAGATATATATAATTTGATATTTATAAAAGGTTCTAAAAATATTTCACATTTCATAGTTAAAAATAATTAATAATATACCTTTAATTTTGATAATAATCTCCTCATATCGAACATAATATATAAAACACTAATTTGAGTTAACTATCAAAGTACGGTTTTGTTTAATAAACTATAAACTAGAAATAATTCAATTAGAATATTTTGAAAACAAATAGATAAAGAACACAATAGAATTTTAACAAGTCCTTCGGTCTCAAGATGATACTTAATCTTGTCACGACCCGTCCTGGTGGGGCCCTCACCGCAACTCCCCAAGCCCACCTCTAATAGGCTAGGGGCTGGTGACTAGCACCGAGAAGGCATATTACAGACATGGGAGGCATTTCTTAAGTACCTATACACATGAACACATATCCAATCCCACAATGATGCAATATAAAACCCACTAGGGAACAAAATGTATGCATACAAGTACACCCAACCAACAGAGTACGATGGAAGGTAAATCACTGAAATTAAACTGGGCCAGAATCCAAGCCCACCAAAAACAAGAGTCTGAAAACTAAAGAGTCCAGACTGTAAACAAAAGGAGGTATTGGGACTGCTGCTCGTAGTCGTAGAATCACCTCGGCCTATACGGAACTCAGAAAGCTCATTCATGTCCTGGTCCGCCCTGAACTATATCAAAAGGTTGATCATTTTCACTAGACACAACATGTGTAGGCCAAGCCCATATAGGGGTGAGTATAACAATACTCAGTAGAGGACCCCGAAAACCATAATGAAATACACAAGGGAAATTTAATGTCATCTCAACACAATATATGTCTATTGAACATGTAATAGGAGAACACAATAAATATCCAGATACACTTAAAATCTAGACCCCATGTCTTGGTACATGTCGCACAACCGCATACCCCCACCAGGGATTCAGTTCGAAGATTCCATGAAGCACCCATTTGGTAGAACTCACACCATGAGTCTGACAGATCTGATGACTTTTGTCCAAGAAGTAAAGTATATCAGGAAGGGTCATGAGAGATAGATAAACTCATTCTGGGAGAACAGACTCCTGAGTGGGAAAGATCATGATACACATATGTGGATCACTTCCAGGGCCTTGGAGGATATGGAGACTCCTCTGGATTCACTTGATATGTAGAGGATCGATGCCCTGTGGAGTTGGTCACGCCAATGCCTGACTCTACCTAGGGTCAAGAATGGATATAGGATCTCTCTTCAGACCTCTCAGAGAGATACCTAACTCTCTCCATAAAAGTCTTGCTGAAGGGATCGTACTTTTATAGTAGGAAATGATACCTGCCCTTCAGGGGAACAAGAAAAGGGGGCACTGACCCAAACGAAACATGTCCAAGATATGGTGGACAAGAAGATCAAGCCATGTACAAAAAAGTACATGGAGTGTATAAGTATTACACGTCGTCTCTTCTGCCCCAGGTACTTCTCATATACTACAACCCATGTGGAAAGGATGGTCGTGTAAAACAAAACTACACGACATGTAAAAATGATCACACATTGTTTCCAGGTATCTAGGGTCCACCCCGTGTACACTTTCCATGTGCCCGTACACAGTCTCAAACCCTGTACGATAACCTGTGTAATCAATACACGGGGTGACCTATGTTACTGGCCTCACCTGGCCATGTGGTGGAGTACATGGTCGTGTACTCCACCTCGTGTCCGTGTATCCCCTGGAGACATGCGGAGTCATGTGTAGTCGCCTCTTCCATGCCGCGTACGGTTTACACACCATGTCTTCAAAGCCGTGTAGTTCATCCCATGTCTTTGTACTTCCCAGAATACACACGAAGCTTCGGGGAAGATCAAACACACCCTGTGATTAGGGTCACATGCCATGTGTTAACTGTTTGACACCCAAAACCCTAGCCACCCTTGAGCTGGTCTGCACGACATGTTCATCAGGATACATGCCGTGTATTTCAGAAATTTCCAGAAAAAATGCTTCTCCCCAGCGCACCTCTTATGGTGTTCCGATCATTGATCCTCCAATCCGATCACCCTGAAACTCTAGATTCTAGGTCACCCCAACGCTGCAAATCTATTTCCGTTGATTTCAGACCTCCGATCATCTTTGAAAACACATGTTAATCCACCTGTGCAAAGAATTCTTGAGGAACGGTATCTCCTAATCCAATATGAGTTGTCATCTGCCATCATCTTCGGACCTCCTATAGGTTGTTTCGATGTCGGATCTTCAAGTTTGGATTGTTTCATTGCAAAACGGATGTGCATTGATCCGTTGTTCGTCACCCTACGAAGAACGTGAAGAATGCAAAGAAAAGTGGAAGAAATCCAAAAACCAAAATGAGGAATGAACCTCTGTCACTATTTGTCACAATTTTGATCCTCTCCTATTAGAATTATTAAACAAGTTGAATCAAAATGATAATCCAACAATTATCACAATTTAAATTCCTGAATTAAACCCTGAAAAAAAAACAGAAAATAGCACCCTCCCGCAAGAATGCATGATCTGTGGATCAACATGTTTGTGGTTGATCTATGTTCGGTTTTAAATCCAAAAATGGGGATTAAGAATTGAAATAACAACCCCTACCTCGATCCAATTGAATAATGATTTTTGCATCGTTTTCGTCGGCGAGGCTCATCGAATATGATATGTGTCGTTGTCATCTTCCAACGGGTTCTCCTCCAAATATCCAAGAGTATCTCTCCTATTTTCATATTTTTATGAGGCTAAACCTATGAACCTTCCATAAGCAGGTATTTAAAAAGGGAGGAATTAGGTCACTACGCAAAAATGAAACTTTTAAAAAATTATTATTTTATTTTATTTCCATGAAACATCCAAAAACTAACTCTCACAACTGACCCGCGCCGATCGAAGTTAGGCCCCGCCTAAGCTAAAGTCACTGCTCTGAATGCATCGGTGCCCTTAGATTTCTGATCCGGGAGACCGTTTAAAATATATTTCCAATTTTTTATGAAAACCACTCGTGCACGCTATCTAAAGGTTTAATTTATTTCAAACATTTATTATGGGAACTCCAGGTCTCAGAATCGCACGCTGTCAAAAGGTCTAGTCTCATAATAATTCAATATAATATTTTAAAATAATAGGAAGAAAATCAAAGACATTACATTTTTCCCACCTTGGGGACTTACATCCTGAAAAGTCAAAACAAAGGCTACTAACAAAGATGTGGGTATTCGGCATGGATCTGAGCCTCTCACTCCGACATGCTCTCCTGAAGATTCCCATGATACCATCGAATGTGCACCAAAGAAATTAATAGCCCACAAAGGATCCTCTCCTGTCGATCCTCGATCTCCGTTGGGTACTCAACAAAGGTCACTCCATCCTCTCTATCCAGCTCTCCCCAGTCGATGATGTGCAATGGGTCATGCACATACCTCCTCAGTTGTGACACATTGAAGACATCATGTACCCGATACAACTATAGTAGTAGATCTAGGTGGTATGCCAACTCTGCAAAGTATCTGTAAAGGTCTCATGATCCTTGGAGATAGCTTGTTGGCCTGGAAAAATCTCTATAACCCTCGTCGAGGTGAGACCTAAAGAAATGCATGGTCTCCCTACTCAAACTCCAAAGGTCCCCATCATCTATTAGCTTAAGACTTCTGCCGGCTCTATGCAATCTTCATCCACTCCCGGATGATCTGCACCTTCTCGGTGGTAGCTTGTACCAACTCTGCACCCATGAGTGCAGACTCTCCGGGGTCTGTCCAGCAAAGTGGTGACCGTAAGGGTCTCCAATATAAAGCCTTGAAAGGTTCCATACAAATATTGGAGTGGTAACTGTTGTTTTATGCAAACTCCGCTAATGTCAGGTGGTCCTCCCAACTACGAACAAAGTCCAAGATACAAGCCCACAACATATCCTCCAAAACCTTGATGGTCCTCTCCATCTGACCATCGGGTTTGGGATGAAATGTTGTGCTGAAGAATAGATGAGTCCCAAAAGCCTCATATAATCCCTCAAAAAACTGAGATGTGAAATGGGAATCCTAATTCGAGAAAATTGTCGAAGGGATTCCATGAAGCCGAACTATCTTCTATACGAAGAGGCGTCCCAGGCTCAATACGGAATTCTTCTCCCTGATAGTTAGGAAGTGGGCCGACTAGGTGAGTCGGTCAATGATCACCCACATGGAATCAATCCCCTTGGACGTTCATGGTAAGCCCATAATGATGTCCATCGATATTCCATCCCACTTTCCCTTCGGAACTTCCAGGGGGTGAGCTAATCCCGCTGGAACCTAGTTCTCCGCCTTCACTTGCTGGCATGTAAGGTATCGATAAATGAACTTTGTTATGGCCTTCATCATGCCTAACCACTAGAACTACCATCGGAGATCCTGGTACATCTTCTCCACCTCCAGATGTACCACTAAAGGGGACATTTGAAAATCCCTCAGGACCTCCTCCTTCAATGCCACTGGTACAATAGTGCATCATTTGAAAAGAATTGTGTTCTCCCCACCTTGCGAATATACATCAAGAGCCTGTCCTGGGGAAAACTAAGAACATAAAACCTCATAGTCAACATCCCCAAGATGCTCCTCCCTAACTCACTATAAGAGTAGAGGGGTGACAAAAATCAACCAAAGGTAAGCTATATCCTCTCTATCCATGAAGGATACCTGCAATGTGGCTAAGTGCTCTGTCACTCACTCAACAGTTGCGAGCTCGACCTTCTGCTAAGAGAATATTCAACTTAGTTCCCCTTCCTAAGAGTATAGATGATCTCTGAATCATAGTCCTAGAGGAACTATAGACAATGCCTCTATCTCCGATTCAGATCCTTCTGCGAGAAGATGTACTTGAGGCTCTTGTGGTCAGAGTAGATGATAAATCGCTTGCCCATAAGGCGGTGTCACCACATCTTCAATGCGAAGAATACCGCTGCCAACTCGAGATCGTGGGTAGAATAGTTCTGTTCAAGTGGCATAAGCTGGAGGGAACCATAAGAAATCACCTCTAGTCTCTGCATTAGGACACAACCAAGCCCGTTCCGTGATGCGTCGCAAAAAACTACAAACCCGGCACCCTTCTCCAGAAATTTCAAGATTGGGGTGCTTGTCAATATCTAACTCTACTACTAGAAAGCCTACTAGAACATCTATATCCATACGAAGGTTTGTCCCTTCCTAGTCAAGGATGTTATCTTTGATGATATTTGGGAGAAATCATGAATGGATCTCCGGCAATATCCTTCCAACCCAAGGAAGCTCTGCATCTCCGTCACGCTCTGAGGTGGCTCCCATGATAACACTGCCTCCACCTTTGCTGGGTCCATATCTACACCATCTACTGAGATGAAATTTCCCAAAAAGAGGACCTCCTGAATCCAAAACTGGCACTTTGAGAGAATCCCATAAATCCAATGCTCTCGGAGTACATATAGAACCATCCGCAGGTGTCTGGAATGCTCCTCCTCTGACGCTGAGTACACAAGGATGTCATTGATGAAAACCACTAAGAACTGGTTTAAGTAGTGCTAGATGATCCGGTTCATCAGTCCCATGAACTCTGTTGGTGAGTTTTTTACACCAAAAGGCATCACCAAACACTCATAGTGACCGTAGCGGCATCTGAATGTCGTCTTCGGTATATCCTCATCCCATACTAGTAACTGGTGATAACCTGATTGAAGCTCAACCTTTGAGATCCATTTTTCCACTCTCAGCTGGTCTAAGAGGTCGTCAATCCTTGGAAGTGGATAGATGTTATTAACCGTTACCTGATTCAGGTGCTGGTAATCCATGCACAACCTCAAAATCTCGTCTTCCTTTTTGGCAAACAAAACTAGGGCCGCCCAGGGTGAAACGATGGGTCATACGAAACCCTTGCTCTGTAAATCCTCCAACTGCACCCTCATCTCACGAAGCTCATCAGGAGCCATCCGATATGCTGATGAGGAAACTGGTTCTGTCCCAAGGTGTCAGTTGATGCACAAATTGATTTCCCGATGGGGAGGTAGTCCATGAACATCTCAGGAAAGACGTTCATGTACTCCTCCACTACTGCTGGGAACTGGGAGCTTACAACATATAATTCTCTGATGGTAAGGCTAGCTAACTCATGAGTGATCGATTGTACCATCCTATGCTTGATCTTGTCTTGTGCTACCCAGGTCTCCCTTTCTCCGATAAAAGCAAACAATGTCCCATCACTACGGACACACCGCACTCTCTGCCTGAAACAGTCAATCTAAGCATGGACTGAAGATAACCAATCTATACCGAGAATGACATCATAAGGCCTTGACGCTACCACCAAGAGGTTCCAACTAAAAATCTCACCTCCAAGGGTAAGATCACAATGTTTGCAAAGGTGTGTGATCATCAAGTATCCTCTCGCAGGTGTCTCCAATCATATGGATTGATTCAACAGCTCTATATTAATCTCAAGGATTCACACAAGACATGTGGCGATGAAAGAATGACTTGCACCTATGTCTATAAGTACGACAGCTAAGGTATAGAAGACATAAATCGTACCTCGGATCATCCCAGAAGGTGTTGGGTCATATGCCTTGACCGCATGCAGCTTTCCCCACCCATGTCCCCCAGCTCCCTGAGCCTGGTGTAGACCATATGGGGTGGTGGTGGTATTAAATCGAAGTATCTTCCACCACTTGCAGCTCTCCCTTCTCCTCTACCACATATTCTTCCTAGTGGGTTTTCTTGCTCCACTCTCTGCCTTTACCTTGGTGGTCCATCAACCGCTTCCCTGTAAGCAGCTTCATGGGTTGGACAATCTCTAGCATGATATCCCCTACCATCGCACGCGTAGCATCACTTCTCCCTAGGTTGACTGTACCCAGTCTAAGAGACCTATACTTTTGGTACCCTTTCATGGGTCCTCCTATGATGCCCCCCTTGTCCTAATCCATGAGTCTAATGTCAGCTCCCTGCTGTCGAGGTATCTGTGCCTGTCTGCCTGTTATTTTCTGCCATCGGCGGTGTCTATTACACTAAGAATCTATCGACCACCAAGGCTCACTCGACCACTTCAGAATAAGTAAAAAAGAATAGGGGAAAAACACTAGATGGGATGTCCCATTATAGGCCTTGTTCAAAGGTCTGAGCTCTGAATTAATGATCCCTGGCCATACCCATCGACTACCTAACGAGGTTGGTGAACCTCGTTGAATAGTCAGCTACCATCAAACTACCCTGATAGAGCTGAAGAAGCTCCTGGATGTGTACTAATATAAGCATAACTGGAGATAAATCCTCCCAAAAGAGTCGATCAAACTCCATACATGAAAATATTCTCCTCATTGTGAGTCTATGTGGTCAGACTCCACCATCATCCTGCCAAACCCTGAAGAAGGCCCACTCCTAGGATCACCATATGGTCCCCTGGTGTCCTTGCGATATATAAGACTATGTTCACCACCTCAAGCCAGTCCTCAGCCACCTAAGGGTCGGACTCACCTCGGATCCTGAGGGGTATCTGTCTCTAGAACTCATGGAGCGCACTCAACCTGCGCTCATCGTCGGTCGGTACTGTGGGTACCACGGGCCGCTCCTCTGGTGGTGGTATAGCAGTTGCACAACTTGGTGTCAATTCCTGGTGAAATTGTCCCTGAATAAAGGTCTAGTCCCTGGGGGGTTCATCATCGTGATCGTTTTACTAAATCCCAGTGGGTATGCCTCGTGGAGGCATCCTGTAAGGAAACAAGATATACCATGGTCAATCAGTATATCTGTATAGCTGACACAACGGACAAGGAAAAAACAGCCCATTTCTCTATGATGAATGTACTATTAATTTTATTTCCTTGCAACTAGTATTTTCATGTACCGAGTTGAAAATAAAGTTATCAGAGTCTTGGTGTATGGATATATCAGCCGCCCGCACCAACACTGGAGTCTCTGTCCTGAAATCTGAGCTCGAAACACTTAACATTATTTCCCCAAACCAATCTCACAAACTCTTGGTTCTAAGGTAGAACTGACCGCCTCTGATGCCACTTTTTCACAACCCATCTCGGTGGGGCCCATGCCGTGATTGCCCAAGCCCGCCACCAATAGCCCAAGGGCTAGTGACTAGCACCGAGTAGGAATATTACTAACATGGGAGGCATTGCCTATGTACTTGTACACATGCACACATCTCCAAGCCCATAATGATGCAACGTAAAACCCACTATGGAACAAAATTCATGCATACAACTAAACGCAACCAATAGAGTACGATGAAAGGTAAAGTACTGAAAGTAAACTGGGCCAAAATAAAATCCCACCAAAAACAAGAGTCCGAAAAATAAAAAGACCAACCAATAAACACAAAGTGGTAATGGGACCGCCGATCATAGACATAGGATCACCTCAGCTAGTAGGGAACTCCAGAAACTCGTTCATGTCCTGGTCTGCACTATACTCTGTCATAAGGTTGGTCATCTGCACAAGACATGATAGTTAGGAGAAAATCCCATGCAGGGGTGAGTATAACAATAATCAGTAGAGGACCCCAAAACCACAAAACAATACACCAAGGAAAGGTATAGTCAGATCTAAACAATATATGTCTACTGAACATGTAATAGGAGAACACAATAAATATCCAGATAAACTCAAAACCTAGACCCCCTTTCTAGGGACAAGTCGCACAACCACATACCCCCACCAGGTATTCAGTTCGAAGATTCCAAAAAGAACTCATATGGGAGAACACACTCCATGAGTCTGATAGCTCTGATGACGTCCATCCGATAATTAAAGTTTGTCGTGAAAGGACACGAGAGATAGATACACTCATTCTGGGATAACACACTCATGAGTGGGAAAGATCATGATACACAGAGGATGATCATTGTTAGGGACTTGGTGGATACCATGACTCATACGGATTTACCTTATAGGTAGAGGATCGATGCCCAGTACAGTTGGTTACATCGATGCTTGACTCTACCTAGGGTCAGCAATGGATAGAGGATCTCGCTTCGGGCCTCTCAGAGGGATACGTGACTCTATCCTAGAATGTCTTGCTAAATGGATCATACTTATGTAGTAGAAAATGATACCTGAACTTCAGGGGACTGAGAAAAAGGGGCACTAACCCAAACAAAACTTGTCTGAGATATGGTGGAAAAAAAGATCATGCCATGTACTAAAACGTACATGACGTGTAGAAGTGTTACACATCGTTTCTTCGGACCCCGGGTACTACCCGTGTACAACGGCCTATGTCGCAAGGCTGTTCGTGTAAAACAAAACTACAGGGCATGTAAAAATGATCACATGCTGTGTCAAGGTATCTGGGGTCCACCCCGTGTATGCTGGCCATGTTCCCATACACGGTCTCAACCCATGTACGACAACCCGTGTAATCGATACATGGGGTGACCCATGTTACTAGTGTCACCTGGCTGTGTGGTGGAGTACATGGTCGTGTACTCGACCTCGTGTCCGTGTATCCCCTGGATACAGTCTGAGTCTTGCATAGTCACCTCTTCCATGCAGTATAGGGTTTACATGCCATGTCTTCTAAGCCGTGTAGTTCATCCCGTGTCTGTGTACTTACCAGAATACACACCGAGATTCAGTGAAGGTCCAATACCCCATGTGACTACGGTCACATGCCATGTGTTACCTATCTGATGCCAAAAACCCTAGCCTCCATTGAGCCAGTCCACACATCATGTCATCAGGATACACGTCGTGTATTGCTGAAATTTCTAGAAATGACGCTTCTTGCTGGCGCGCCTCCCATGGTGTTTCGTTCTTTGATCCGCCCATCCGATCACCCCGAAACTCCATATTCAAGGTCACCCCAATGCTGCAAAGCCATTTTTGTTATTTTCAGACCTCTGATTAGTTCCGAAAATGTGTGTTAATGCACCCGTGTAAAGAACGCTCATTGAACAGTATCTCTCAATCCAATCTGATTCACCATCTTCCATCATCATCGAACCTCTGCCAAGTCATTGTGATGTCAGATCTTTATGTTGGGATCGTTGCTTCAAAAAATGGATGTGCGTTGATCCGTTGTTCATCGCCCCATGAAGAATGTGAAGAATATGAACAAAATAGGAAGAAATCCATTAAACGAAAATGAGGAACGAACGACTGTTTCCAATCATCATGAATTGGATCCACTCTTATTAGAAGGATTAAACAAGGTGAATCAAAATAATAATCCTACAATTATCACAATTAAAATTCCTGAATCAAACCCTGAAAGAAATGTAAAATTGAAGCCTCCTACAAGAACGCGTGATCTGAGGATCAACATGGTCATGGTTGATCCATGATCATCGTTAAATACCAATCGGGAAAATAAGAATCGAAATAAAAACCCTTACCTCGATCCGGTTTAAGTACGATTGCCATGTCGTCTTCGTCAGTGAAGCTCGTCGGATCTGAGATGCGTCATTGTCATCTGCCAATGGATTCTCCTTCAAAGCTCCGAGAGTCTCTCTCCCAATTTTACAGGGTTATGAGGCTAACCCTACAAACATTCCATAAATAGGTATTTAAAAAGGGAGGAATTAGGTTGCTGCGCAAAAAATAATCTTTAAAAAAAATTATTATTTTATTTTATTTCCATTAAATGTCCAAAAACTGACTCTCATAGCTATCCTGCGTCGATCAATGCTAGGCCCTATATAAGGTAAAGTCGCTACTCTGAACGCAATGGTGCCCTCAAATTTTTGATCTAGGCACCTGTTTAAAAGATATTTCAATTTTTTCAGGAAAAAAGTTCACGCGAGCTGTTTAAAGGTTCAATTTATTTCAAACATTTATTCTGGGCACTCAGGGCCTATGAATCGCATGCCGTCGAATGGTATGGTCTCATAATAATTCGATATAATATTTAAAAATAATACTCTAAAAATCTGAGACATTAAAATCCCCTCAACATGGAAATCATATATGTCCAAGAAATTTATTATTAAGTAAACCTATCAAATAATTTTATCAGGTTTTACCAAAAACCGCACCCAAGGTTTTATAGTATCAAATCCTCATCCATAGTTTTATGTATGATAAAAAAAGATTCTATTTCACATATTTCCTATTCCAAAGTTTTTTCATGTTTATAATAATTAATGTTTTTGATATAATATCAAGTACTCTCTAGTTTAGCACAAGATACCGTGTTCTTAAAAATAAAAAAAATAAAAAAATCATCTCAAACGTTATACATAAATAGAAGGAGTAAGAGATTTGATATAAGGTAATTTGATGAAACTAAATCCAAAAATCTTCGATTATCCAGATTCCATGAATTTTTCATTATAAAGGATCTTCTAAAAGTTTCACAACAGCTTTAAGAAAACTATGTATCATTGATTTTTTTGAATGATCCTTATTTTTAGCACATAATCCATTATTATTATTTTTAAGTGAATATGTTCTAAAACACTCTCACATGATCAGTTTTTCCACATCTAAATAATATCTTCATCCAAAAGTAGTTGTTTGAGAATATTCAATATAATATTAAAGGAATTGATGCTTCATTTATTGCTTGAAAAACTATCCATTGGAGACTTGAAAATCTCCCATGCTAAGATAATAATGGAAAGATGAATTCTCATAAAACAAAGTTTTTTTTATGATTAATTTTCATGGTAAGTTGGAATAGTCAGTTGATACATAAAGGTTTCACAGATAACTCATTCCTTCAAGATATCATTTCATTTGATCTTGTAGCTGGTTCATGAAATCATGTGATTGGTTGTTTCCTCTTGAAGTAACTATAATAATAACTATGTTCATAATATTGATTAATGAAAATTATACATATTGTGTCATGGTAACTTGATTTCTTCATATAGTAGGTAGTTTCCTTTATGTGATCACTTCACTGATTTTTACTGTGGGGTATAATATACACATTGTAGTTACAACTCTATAGCATAGTAGTTTGATTGAACATGTGGTAAGGAGATATTCAACATATGGTAAACTCAAATCCACTTCATAGTATGTTCATGAATTTTATTTAATTTTTTCATTGATTCATGGTAGGAAGAGTGTACTTACATTTAGGTAAAATATAACATGTGGTCAGGTGACACTATCTCTTGACCTTCATAGTTAGTTCAAAGTCTTCATGTGGTATGGTGGAATGGTAAGGTCCATAATTATCCATTTTTTAGGTTTTATCCTAATAATAATTTTCTAATAGAAATCATGAAATTCATTAGTAACATTATAAACATGATTTTGGATCATTAAAATAAATCAGTGTTAGAAAAATCCAATAATCTTTTACTTTTAGGTGATCGAAAATCATGAAATTTAAATTAAAATGAATTGAAAATAATAATATTTATATGAATATAATATAATTAAGTATTTATCATGTTCTTTAAATCATGTATGAATTCAATTGATTTTAATTTATCACTACCCTCCATTGGGATTACCAAAAATTATGGAAAATGAAAAATAAAAAAATAAGTTAAGAAAAAAAAGAGAATAAAAGAGGATATTTCATTAATATAAAAAAGATATTGCAAAAATATTAAAACATTCCCTATAAGAGATCCAATTTTTAATATGTATCTAGTGAATCTCTCATACCAGAAGTAAAGATAGGATCCATTCCTTTGGAAATAAAGGTAGGGCAGTAGTAGTTTGATGATAATATGAGGAGGCAAGATCACCAAAAACTACACATCTAAAAAAAAGTTACAGTTTCTAAAAGGATTTTCCTTGATTTAATCAAAATGAATTGATTCTATATGAGGTAGTACTTGGATATAAGGACATAGAAATTTCCAACGGGTCTTGTACGTCTTTCTTAAAAGTATAAAGATAAGGTTCAATCAGCTAGGTAAACTCACTGACAACTTGAGAAATGTACTCCAAAGCATGAAGGAAATCCTTTCTATTATCCATAGAATCTTAAAAAAATATTTATATCTTTGAGTTAATTAAATTGTGACTTCAAATATTTATTCAATGGAGGTATCTTGATATCCAAGGAAATGGTTCTAAAAAACCCTTCAAATTAGACTTAGTAAAGATATGGATAAGATAGTAGTTAATAACATTATTGACTGTTTCTCTATTTTTCCTATTATGTTTCACATATTTTCTTTAAAGTTAAAATTTTTTAGAAGCACGGGTCTAAAAAAATCAAACATAGCCACTTCGGTCTTCCTGAACACATTAAAAATTATTTTAAACTCATACCTCATAAGTTTTATTATATTTTATTCAATAAATATTGACTGGACTAGAAGAGGAGGGGAAGAATAATAATAGGTAGAAACAAAACATTTATAAACCTTTGGACTAAATAAATCATTATTTTAGATATATTAGATTGGAAAACACAAACCTGGGCTATCAAATTTAAAATATCTTTCTATATCATTTCAATTTTGAAATTAAATCTTGTCTAAATAGAGATATTATAGCTGAAACAACATCAAGATTTCCATATTTTCAAACTTGTTTCAAGGAATTATAATAATTAACAAAACATCATGCTTGAAAATACCCATAATCTCTTATATTAACACATCCAAGTCGTACTTAGTGACATATGAAGTATAAGGGATAGTGTTAAATGGATCATGAGATGGTTTCCTACAATCTAACTCTAGGTCATCCTCCACTAATTCAGCTCTATCTTGATGATCAATAACATCCACTTCTGAATGAATGAATGAAATAAACAGTACACTGAACATATATATTAAGATAAATACCATTGATTAGCTAATTCACTGACTTTATTGGTTTTATAAAAAATATTTCACAGAGTGCCTCATAAATTTATGGCATATCTAGATATATCTAAAGTCTCTCTTGAATATCTATATCTGTAATAAGATATCCATAAAGTTCCCTCTTAGTAGAAATGATGGTAGGTCCACCATGTTAAGGTGAACTCCTTCCATTATCATATAAATTGGGATAATCTATCCCCAAGATAAGATATCTAATAGACTTATCCCCCTAAAAAGATGCACCCAGATCAGGTTTCCTAGGATTTCTACAAATCATAGGTGATCTATATAAACTAACTTAAACACTCTCAAAGTCATTATATGCATCCATATCAATCCTAAAAACACTTACAGAATCATATGTTTCATCCAAATCCCTAGATTGAGGATCTTATTTATGTGATGGTAATGGTAATTGAGATTTAAGAGATCCCAAAAACATTCCAGGAACTATTTCCTTGTTATCCTTGTGATAATATCTTACTTATTTACTAAAATATACCATTTTATCTTTTTTTATCTACTTCCTTCTCACTAACATCCACCTAATCATATGAATAGAAAACTATATCATTTGGTTCAATACTTAGATTAACAAGATCTCAAGTTTTAACCTAATATTTTATAGGATAAAATCTTTAATGAAACTTTTCTAGGTCAGCTAAACATTCTATTTACCATGGGTTTTAAATTACCTTCATCTACTAAAAATTTTCTATGTACGGAAAATACAATATTTTGAGGTAATTATTTCCTCTGGTATAGGAATTAAGTCATTTTACTCTAAAAATTTTAAAATCAACTTCAGGTAAGGTAAATAACTAAACATTGAATCAAGATAACATAACTCAACCATTTTTCTCATGAAACATCTACACAGCTAGATATGAAAAATATTCATAATCAAAAACAAGAAATACATATCCTAATTCCATATGATACTAAATACAGAATTTCTTGGAAAAATCAGGTGTTAGATAAAGTTAACCAGTATCCTACATTCACCACTCAATTAAATATCCAATTGTATTCAAGGTGTTATATTATCAATGAGTTTATATAAAGAATTATCAAAATTCAAAGTGAGAATGATTAGTTGGATATGAGCTCTAATAATCTCCCAAATCCCCTTTATGAGGCACTGCCAAACACTTTTCCCATCATCTTGAAAAGAATTCTAAAACATCACCATTAATCCTTGATTTAACTATATCATTATTATCTTGGGGAAGAACTCAAGTTATCAATATAACTATTTAATTATATTTGGATATAAAATATTAATATCGTATGCAAATCATTAATACCACCCTTTATTCTAAATCACATTATAGAATATCTTTTTACTTGATTTCAACCATTTTGAATAGATTAAATTTTTTAAAAAGAGACAATGATCAATTATGTGTGGATTATTTGGCTCTATTGAAACACTCGTGATAGATTTAGGCTTCTTTGACTTCATTAAAGGAGGATAAAAAATAAGAAAAGCAGTTTCCAACATGCATTTCATCCTCAAAATTTTAATTTTAGTTTTATATCAAAATATTCTAGTTCATAAGAGAGTTCAAAACTGAAATATTTCGGTTGAATAATGATAGAGACATGGATTTCTTTGAAGGTAATGATTTTAAATATATAAGGAATATTTTGAGGAAAATATTAATGTCTATTCAAATTATTATTTGAAATATTGTTTAATCATTTGTAGATTAAAATAATAATTAACATAAAGGAAATCATAAAAAAATATTTACATGAAAAATTCTTAGTAAACTGATATAGTAGTTCTTCTTACTGTGGATCTTTGAGACCAAATGTATGGTAGGAATGCAGACAATGACCTCATAGTAGATATGTTAACTTCATGAATAAAATATCTATAGTAAGAATACTAATAGTGTGAATTAATACTCATGGTATTTATCATGATCGCATGATTATTTATTCATAGTAGTCATATTGACTGCATGAACAAAAAACTCATAGCTGGCATACTTTCCATGTGAACATCAATTCATTGTTATTTCAAGAAAAAAAAATCGGGATTTTTTTCATAATATTTTAACATATTAAACAACAACTAAGACTAAATTAAAACATTTTTAAAAAAAAATTAACATTCTTAATTCAAGTATGATATAATTGATTCTCTCTAGAAATTTGAAATATATCAGTAAGATGATATTCAGTGTCAATGAACCCAAGATTTATATCATCTTTATGAAAATGATCTCCTAAAAAGTGATATCTTATATTAATGTGATGTATTCTAGAATTATACAAAGGGTTCTTATAATTGTTTATCACACTTTTACTATCACATTTTATTGGGACATATTATAATTGATATCCATGGTCAAGTAAATTTTGTTTCATCCATATAATCTAAGCACATGAACTTCTTATATCTATGTACTCACCTTCATCATTTGATAATCTAAAAAAAATTTGTTTATTAATACACAATGAAACTAGGGAATTTTCAAAAAATGACAAGTTTCATATGTTCTTTTTTATCTAACTTACAACCACCAAATTCAAAACCTGAATAATTACCTAATTCAAATTAGTTTCCTATAGAGTAAAAAAAATCCTATGTTGGTTTTATTTTTATGGTATTTGAAAATTCTTTTCACATCTAGTAAATGTGATATAGTTCCTTGACCCGATTAGCCACCCAAATAGTGATTTCAGGCCGAGTTCCAATGGTCTTAGGGGCACCTCCATGTACGCCAAAGGCTATCAACTAGTAGTGAGGGTGTGAATGAGTGATATATGGGAGACTATACCCTATGATTATAATATAATAGCGGTCTAATATATATAAATCTAAGGTAGTGGAAATAAAAACCAACTAAAGGCCAGAAATATCGTGTTGTAGGGAATCATAATCAACAACAGTAGTGTAAATAAATAAACATTCCAATGATTCCATTTATAGAGACTAAATATAGAATTCATATATATCAGGTCATATAGTATAATAAGAAAAAAAGGGTTCACCAATGCATGACCACTATATATACATATATGTAGAATGCTAATATAGAAAGGTAAAACAAAATAGGAACCTCGAGCTGAGGTAGGAACCTCAAGGTCCCTTTCCTTCTATCCATTCCAACCAACAACTAAGATCTAGTTCTTTCCCTTAGACCTTTACCTGAATTAAAAGTCATGAAATCTATATGTTTCATGAAGGGACCATTTAGGGTTTGATAATAAGTATCAATAAGTCACCACTGGAATGTTCCTACCTAGAATTTTTGATTTACAAGGTGTTTACAAAAATTAAATAAAGTAGTATCTCATTCACAAAGTAATCACAAGATTCCATGGTGCTAAACACCCACTATAAAGTTATTTCCTACCCTAAAAAATTTCAGAATCATTGTAGAGGGAAGGATCCTTATACCATGGTCAATTTCATCCCCTGATGTTATACAGTCTTTCATGAAACCTCAAGTTCCACTTCCATTGTCACATAGAACCATTTTCCATCAACCATGTAATTAACATCCCAAATCCATGCCCATTCAAATAATCTAGTCCCATAGACCACTACTCAAAAACACACATCATCTGGAAACCCAACGTCTTGAGGTACAACAATGTCTGTCCTCAAATAGTAAACATTTTTGGCTCAAAGAATGATATCCCATGGAATAGATATTTCTATCCTCAAAAATTATCCTAACCCACTGGCCTCAAGCATGACATGACTCATCCCCCAACCTACAACCACAATTCTATCATCTGATGGTTCCTCTCTATCCCCATGGATTTCTATGGAGGAACCCCCAACCTCTTACCTATGATGCAACTACCAAGGGACTCCACACACATGAGTGGTCAAAACCACCTCATCATTGAGTCATCCAATCAGCACACGACTAAAAATGGTGCTTTGGCTAATACCTGTGACAAGTAATCACCAAATATAACCTAATTGACAATGTTGCTGGCACCTCAGGCCTCCATAACAATGTCACTCAAATGATTTCACATTCCATCCAACATCACACGTGCCTTTCTCATGACTAGACCGCCTCCCCACCTCAATCCGATGATCGAGTCACCCAGCCTATAATCAAAATCACCCAATTTATATATATATATATATATATTGGTACACACCCTTCATGATGATCACATCACATCAAATCAGATATCTCACACAATATGTATACTTGGGCCAAGCCTGTCACATTCCATTAGAACTCAATAGTACACCCAAAAAAATCCAACTTTATATAATCATTAAATATGACTAAATTGACTAGATCAAATTCAAATAAACAATTTAATTCAAAAAAAAATTATTCAATTTAAGATAAATGAAAAACTCCATTTCTAATTGCCCATGGATTGAATCCCCCACATGGATTTAACCATTTGTATAATTGGGTATGAATTACCATAGGCATCTCACAAGGGTACAATTAATTAGTTAAAGGAAACCATTTGAATTTTACGGTCTCACTCGGAAAACATAACGGCGTGCTAAAAGGAACACCCTTGAAACACTTGAAAATCAAAAATAAATGTATTCACCACATACTTTGTAGTTTTAGACGTAGACAGATATTATCATATCCTCTAACTCCAACCGATTTGGGAGAAATGGATGTTTTAGATGAATGCACAAGATGAATATGGTGCTGAAAATGGCTCAAAAAACAGAGATATAATAAAGAAGGTAGCTCAAATACCTTGGTAGGAAGAAAATGATACATTCTATTTTGTTGTTTGTTACCCAAAATGGAAGAAGGAGAAGATAATTAGGTTTTAGATAGGAGGGGGAACCAATCATTTCCCCACTATAATGTGTTTCATGGTAAGATTGCATAATTTTCCAAACTGGGAAGAAACAATGTGGATCCTTCTTCTTAGTATCCAAGACATGAATAGTTATCCCACACATTTACTCATAACCATGCACATACCATGTGGGTTATAGTGTGAGGGTACATCTTAAAGGGAACTGACTATGCTGTTTTCATGTGGTTTTCCCAAACTATGCACAAGCTGTGTGAATGCCCTCAGAAAACAAATAGAGGTTCACACGTGGTTTTGTGCCTCATCTCACATGTTTTATGAAACCAAATTTAGAAAAAAAAATAACGGTTCATATTTTTCAATAGGAGGCATAATGATTAGTTCTAACCATGTGCCTCATTCCGAACTTCTCTAAAACTAGGCCTTTGGGACTCCAACACACCCAAAACCTTTCTAAACACTAGTGAAACTTTTAAGTCTTTAATACGAGACTAAAAACAATGTTTTGGGTTGATAGAGAACTCAAAATTATGTTATGATGATTGAAAACTATAATTTTCCACCCACTAAATTCAAAAAAATCAAAATGGGTGAAGAATTTGACCCTCTACAAAAACCCATGATGATATAATCACTACACCTTAACATAGATCATTCGCAATCTATCAAAAAAACATTGGAGAAGGAATAAAACATACGTGACTCCTTTAAAATTAACCCAAACTACCCTAGTTAAAAGGTAAAAGTTCAATTATGTCAAAGGGATCACCACCTTAGGACTTACCTACCCTGGTTGCTTCCTGAATCAAAACTGAAATAAAACCAATGTTCTACTGACAATGCGTACACTCAAGTCCCTCTCATGACACCTCATTACTCCATAACCTCATTAGGTGATCCAATTTCACACTCGACACCCATCAGAATACCGCACCGCATCACTTTCTACCTCATACCCACATCACACATGGAACCTGTGAGTTCTCACATCTCAATAGATTCTCAAATATCATTGTACATCACACCTCAGTCAAGTTGAACATTTCAATAATGCCCAGATGCCAACACACCTCACATAACCCACATTCCCTCAATGACCCAATGCCTACACACCTAAATAATCATACATCTAGTGATTCTCACATATAAGTCTAGGTTCCTTGAATGTCATATATATATAACAAATATGAAATGATTCCAACCTAAAAATCTGCTTCTTTTCAGTCCATGAATAAAAAATGTGCACTTCATGCACCCAAAACAGACATGACTTCAAAAATTCCATTACAATGAAAAAAAGAGAACCCAACTATGCTAAGGAAATACCTCTGACCATCGTCATAACCCCATCTTGCTCATAACCTGGAAGCTCCATGGAATGTACCTAGACTAACACCTAAATTCTTGAAGCTTTCCATACTTATGGTGTTTTACCATCCATTGGCCACTAACCTCAATAATTGGTCATAGTGTCTCTACCAAAACCCCTATTTGTAGCAAAAAATCAGCTACCATCACCAGGTACCACTCTTTGATTGATATTAGAACCATGAGTTTGCATCAGTCCCTGACTACCGGCTATATGAAAGGGATTCCTACAAATCCTATCAAGATTCCTGACCTATCCACATGTCCATCACTCCTTCGAAGGCCACTCGCACAGATTCTAGACATGTACAGTCTTCCCACACAAGAATAAAACCATAGAAGATCTACTCTAAGGTGTTCTAGCTAATTATTTGGCCTGAATCCATTCATAAGAACTCATCCCATCCTTGCTTACTATAATATAAAGCATCACAACTAAAATCCCCTAACACCATCATTTGGATCATGTATGATTTATTTTTAAAATTTCCCTCAGCTATGCATGCCTGATTCACTGCCTTTGAGGATAAGTCCAACCTGATGATATTAACCTATGACCGAATGGTGTTTCGTTAACCATCCTCAAAATTCATCACCCTAGAGGTATTATCTCTAACCAAACTAGGGGAAAAGTGAGACAATTAAGTGGAAGTTACTGCAAATTCCATGAGAAACATGTCACCTTACTGAATCCTCAAGGAATTTTAAGCTCTCTATTCCCTCAACATCTATAGGAATAAGTGCTCTTAGAATATATTCTCAAAGTCCTTGGTCAGTCTCTCGTGTATCTCTACCAAAACAAAACATTACCACCATTACTTTGCAGGTCCTTTGAGCATGTAGGTTATTATCTTCACCCTTTTCCCTGGAGGAGGTGATAGCTACTCAAAGATAATTTTCATGGACTCAGTACAATTCTCAGTATCTTGGGATCCCCCCCCCCCACAATAAAACATTGACGGGCACTTTTATTGGAACTCTCAATTTAGATAAACCATCTATGTATCTATATATTTTTCTTCCCTTTCAATCCCCTAAATAACACACACTCGGTATTCATTAAGATACTCATCAAGACAAGACCAAAAATCAATCAAATATAGGGGATGCCCCACCTACACTAGAGCCTGGACCTGATCATATACCTATGACTCATGATCTTTCTTACCCTTGGGGGTCTCAACATGTGCCTGCCCTAGCATCAACCTATCACAGCTCGCCTGATACTCAATATGAATACATATAGGTGGAAACCTATTGAATAACATTACATGGGAAGACATCTGTTATAACATATATATATATATATTGCATAAAGGGAAAAAATTAATAGGAAGTGAAACCACACAACCATTACCCTTCCCCATCAAAACTATGTACCATGATATCCTGACTTCATGGCCTCCTTAACTACTCATACTAGATCCAAGTATCACATATACCTCAATCCATTCTCAAACTAATGAAACAAATCACCTCAGAGCAATTACCACATTTCCTAACACGTTGATCAACTTCCCCACATGCCATCATAATTTCCTACTCATATAAGAGAAAATACAGTACATATATACATATATCACATGTTACAGGAAATTTAAATCAAAAAAATTATATCATAGAACATGGAAAAATATATTTAAATAAAATATCCTATGTTCCAATCAAAATATTAATGAGAATACATCCCTTTATACACCAGGCCTAAGGTAAAACTATCTTTCCTTATTTTACTAGAGAAATTTTTACATGTCATAACAGATAACGATCACATCCCAAGTTTACCAATTGAGGTAGAAATAAAAGAAACTATAAATTAAGAAAATTATAATAGTAATTACTATCCTTGGAAACATTATATTTCCCTCGTGAATGGGGTTTAAAGAACCCAGAAACTAGTTCTTAACCTAGTTCTGACAACATCATAATATATATTCTACTATTAACAAAAGTAAGACAACTAAATAGGAAAAAGAAAATCCTCCGATATGATTTGTATTACCATGACCTGATTATCCACCCGAACCATACATTCAGGATGAGTACGAACGCCCTTAGGTACGACTCCCAGTACAAAAAAGGTTACTGACTAGAAGAGAGGGTTTAAATATAACTACCTAGTCTTAACATACATATACATAACATAACGTTTGCATAAAAATTAAAACATTACAAAAAAAGACACCCAAAGACCATAATAGTTTAGTGTCTTTTGAAACATGGAAACATAAATACAAATACATAAGTGATCTACATTATCTCTCACTAGGTTCTTTAGGACTATCACCCTTCATAGACACATCATAATTAATACAAATCATTATAACCTGGGGATGGAAACATAAAGAGGGGTGAGATCAGATGCTCAGTAAAGGGAAACACGGGAGACATGTAAGAATAAACATTATAATTGGAGTATGATAATGTGATCAAAACATTATAAGATCATACCCTGTATATCAAAGATCATAAACAAGAAACACAAAATAAATATTGATAATTCATAATACATGAATAATAAGTAAATAAAGAACATAATTCATGAAATCATAATGCATGAATAAAACATGGAATTGGGGAATATAGATAAGAAAATAATATGACTTCCATATCATCTAAAGCATCGCTACCAAGAGCATGTTAGTAGTACAGGTTCACTTCCCATACCATCATGGTAGTCATGGTTCACTCCCATGGCCATATTAGTAGCATGATATCACTACTCATACCAACTTAGTAGTCATGGTTCACCCCCATGGCCATCTTAGTAGTCAGGTTTCACTCCCATGATATATTAGTCTATCTAATGAGATATAAATCTTTACCTAATTCATTAGAGGGAGATATAGGTAACCCCTGTCTCATAATTAAAATATTCATACTTGAGCCAAAAAATAAAAAACAATCATATCATAACACCTTAAATGAAATGGGTCTCATAAACATGTAATTATATATTAACCTATGGAAAAGTGAAAAGTTTTATAATCATTTCATCAATGCATAACCAATGAAAATAATAGGGTTTCATAATCATATAATATGTGAAAGAGAAACAAATTTTATAAAGATCATTTCATTAAAACATAATCCATCCAAAGAATGACTTTAATGGAACCTTGGATCACATCCCCAGTAAGGCATGAGTAACACCAACAGATGTAATTTTAGATGGGAAATAATTTTTAAATATCTTTACAAACACATCATGAGGAAAATATCCTTTCTCTTCTAAAAAATTATTCTTAAAATTTTAAACCTTCTGAAAATTATTTTCATAAAAAAAAATCGAAACTTATAAAGTAAGTATTGAAAACATTTTGAAAGCTTTATTCTTTTGAAAGAATTATTGAGGATCTTGAAAATATTTTGAAAAATATTCTTCCTCGAAATGTTATAAAAGAAGCATGACAACCTTTTAAAAACAACTTTAAATGAAAAATACTATGAAAACATATAATGAAAACTTGAAAACAATTTTAAATAAATTTCTTTAAAAATCACATTTTATAACATTTTATTAAAAATTAACCCTTAAAACATGAAAAGTAAATATCAAGGAAATGATGGTGGGTAAATCAATATATGTCACATGAGGTAAAAAGAATATTTCTTTTTCACAGAAAAATGTTATAAAAATGATTTTTTTGGAAAGAGATAAGATGAATCCTTATAAAAATTTGTTAAAAGAAAAAAGGGGTAAAAATTTCCTTTAATGAAGATTGGATATTAGTATAATATTCCTGGAACCCATTTTTGGAAATCATGGTTTTGATGAAACACAGATTTCCTATCGAAGTGAGAGGTAAGGTAATATTTTCTTAAAAACATTTTCTTAATTATATTATGTAAAAAAGAGTGGGGAAATGGTAATAATACATTAATACATAAATACTAACCATAGGAGAAGAAAATTCATGAGTGTTATTGAAATATGGATCATATGATTTGATTGATAAAAACATGATCATAAAAAATATCAATAAACGATGAGATTATTTCAATAAACTCTTACCACATGTTAATATTGAATCATACTCACCATATAGGAAAATGAAATTGCATGGAGCTTAAAACATCATGAAAAAAATGATATTCTATCTATAAAATTTTAGTAGAATTTTATACACCTCAAATAAAAATATAGGTGTATAACATGGCATGTGTCTCAAAGAAAGAAAATTGAGAAAAAATTAATTTACCAATTTGGTATCTTTTGAAACTTAAACCCCATAAAAAGGATCATAAAATAGTTATTTAAATACCAATATATTTATGTATAATAGGATAAAAATAAATTCATGGTTATTATATAAACCATAAAATATTATTGAGTGGTGAATAATGCATGTATCTCATGAGAATAAAGAGTGAGATGAAATTCCCTTACCTTGTGTCTTGACTCTCTTCATGATCATACAAGATTATTGTATGATAAATTTTTGTTATTTATAAATATTTTAATTAATATTATTAATATATCTAATACTATATATGGTTTTATTATGACCTTTTATTATCCTCTTGTTAATAATCCTATGTTAAGGTTTTGCTTTGGGTAATATCTGCTTTGTTTTTCTCATGTGTCTTAATTTGTTATATCATTGGTCCTTATACTTATATCATGATTTCTAGAATGTAAACCATGATTTAAATATATTTTTTATTTATTATATGTGTATTATAATAATTCATAGAATATATAATTATGAAATATAATACACAGTTCATGGAGACAGTAGGCTATACGTACGCATGAACGCTATTTCCGTTTTATTATCGTGTTGAAAGAAATAAAGAAAATTAAATATATGTATATATATGTATATATATCATTATCACAATATATTTATAATATAATATATAACATATATGTTCAATAAATGCATCCTTAATACATTCCATGTAGTGTATGAACATCACTTTGAGGGGGCGGAAGTCCACACTTCCTCAAATGAAATTATCATACTAACAAAAAATGGAAAGTATAATGATATGTTTTACAAAAGAATTAAATAAGATTAAATAAATAATAAATTTAATATATAACATATATAAATATATTTTCCAACATAATTTCCACCATTATAGGTAGTAAATAAAAAATGAGCAATCATCATTTAGTGAGGCGGTAGTTCACCGTACATGTAAATAGTATTTTCTTTACCCATTAGATGGAAGTATGTGTAAGTATGAGTAGAAACCTTATAATAAAAAAATAATATAATATTGAGTATACTGGTGTTGTTATAAAATAAGTGAATAATAATATTTTAGTTATTGGAGGAAGAAAGTAAAATAAAGTAGTTTGAGAGAATGTGTTACCTCTTAGTCGGGTAACTCCTTTTCGTTTGTAACAAAGGGCTTCCTTGGAAGGACTGCTTCCCAAGGGATGATTTAATAAGGAAGGAATAGATTTTGGGAGATATTTATATATATTTTTTATTAAAATTTATCATTCAAGGTGTTAGGAAGTGGGAGGAGAGGATTCCTTTTGTAATGGTGGAGGAGTGGCACTCCTGTAATAATTTTGATAAGGGAGACACCAGCCATGTTTTTTTATTGAATGTGGATCCAATGATGGTATAAATTATATAAAAGGTAAAATAGGGACATAATATGGCCATAAAATGTATTTTTTAAAATTTTATAGGTATTTTTGGTCCTTAAGGATATGGTTTAATAACTTATTAAGCTTAATTAAACCTTAATCATTGTAAATAATTTTAAATACTTTAACTAATAATTTTGGTAAAAAATGTGTTTATCATATTAGAAATTATAAACTATGTTGATTAAAAATATGGAATCCATTTTCCTAAATTCTAATCACATAATTGTAATAAATTAATTTCAGTTTAATCCCAGAGATAGGACAACCAAGAAGGTTTTAAAAGTAAAAATATTCCTAAGTATGCTAGATTTTTATAATTAATTTCATTATGAAATTGATTACAATGGCCTAAATTGGATATATTGGTAAATTTTTGATCTAATTAAAATTTTAAATAAATTAAAAATATAATTTGAACTTTTAAATAAATTACAAATATAATTTGAACTTTTAAATAAATTAGATGAGAACCAGTTTTGAGTTAAATTTCAGTATTTTCACTATTCATTAAAAAATGAAACTTCCTAGAAAAATATGAAAAAATAACTCTAACCTATTATTTATGGTTATATTTAAAAAATTAAATTAATTTTTAAACATTAAATTTATAAAAGTTTAAAATTTTATATTTATAATATATTCTCCATTAAAAGGTGGTAAATTTGCCTTAATAAAAATATTGGGCATTATGTGTTAAATTTGTTTTATTATTAGATAATTCTTATAAAATTTATTGAATGAATATAAAAAATATTTACTTGGATTTAAAACATATATATTACATTAATTTTTTTTAATAATTGTAAATAATTTAATTTATTATAATTAAAACAATAATGTGAGTATAATAATAGTTTTCTATAAAACTACTCCCTATATATTCAATTAGTTATTTTATTCAATTCTAAAAAAAATTGGACTGATTAATTCATTTTATAATTTTTTAAAACCATATTTTTGGACTCCTCATGTATTAATCATGTTTTAATGATCACAAATCTTATTCAACCTAGTTAACTCCAATAAATTATATCCAATCATGTGTATTTTTGTTTAAAGTTTTTCTCATACTTTAAGAAGATCCCGGCAAGATCTTAATTACTCTACATTCTGTTTACCTACTTTATAAAATCTTTGATATACTCTCATAATACCTTCTTGGATAAATTATTATGTCTAATTCCTTCTATTATCATCATTAGTTAAGTCTAAACACAGTTACATTGAAAATTCTATGACACTGTGAGTTTGCCACCGACTATGTATTTCTGGCACTGTTAAGCCAGACACCATGAAGTCAGACACCTTGAAGCTAGAGACCATGAAGCCAGACACTATGAATCCAGACACCGTGAAGCTAGACACCGTGAAGCCAGACACAGTGAAGCTCAACACTGTGAAGCCAGCCACCATGAAGCCAGATACCGTGAATAAGATACCGTGAACAAGACATCGTGACCGCAAGACACTGTAACCATAAGACATCGTGAAACTCACACACCATTATCAATATAGACACCGTGTGAAGTAGACATTGTTTCCATGACTTACCATGACACTTTTCATAATCCATTATTTCGTATTTAAATTTAATTTCCAATGGTCATATTTTGTGCTTTTAATGCAACTGATATCAGTTAATGTTGTTTGTTGACATGTCAGGGAACCGTACCTCATACCTGTAAAAGATAATCATTCCCATTACCGGTGAAAATGAAATAAAATGAAATATTGAGCTATTGCAGAAAAAAAGATACATATACAAAAAGATGAATAGAAGATACATACGAGACATGTACAAGAAGATACACAAGTACATGCAGAGAAGAACACACGAAGAACACTCATACACATCAAGAATAGAAGTTCAAAGAGAGGATTCAGGCGCTACATGGAATACTCTCACATTCAAGCTGAACAGTTGTACTAGAAGTGAAGGAAAAATACCACGACACTCTATTTTCCAAGAAAAATATAGATATGGACTCAAAACTTATTATGCTTCAATCCAAAGGAGTCGAGAGCTGCATTGACATCACAAAAGAGCATTCTAAACTCATTTCCATATTATTGCTTTATTGTGATCTTTTTTTTATTAGATTACGAGAAGTGTGTTCTTCTATCTATTTGGACACACAATGACTCCAAAGCTGAACTATAGGATACTGAAATCCTCACACCAAACTCTTTATACCTTTTTTTATCCCACGAAGAACTGTGTTAGAGGTCTGAGGACCTGGACAGCCTGTGTGCTGTTGTTTCTGGTTTCCCACGTAGAACTGTGGTAGTGGTCAGAGGGCCTGGATAGTCTGATTACTGTTGTAAACCCTGATCCAGGGTGTGGATCAAAGTTATATATATATACTATTTGAGATTACTAAGTCTTATCTTGATACTGATCCTCTTGGTTAAAACTACAGTGCATATTATTTTAGTTTAAACTATTTTCAATATTCTGCTACTAATTACTGTGAAATTCAAATCTGTTTTAAAGTATCTCTAAAAGTTTAACTAGCAAGTGTTTTTAAGTATTGTGAACCAGTATGTTTGTTTTAAAATCTAATTTAATATTCAGACTAAGAAAACTGATTAATAATCAATCTTTGAGAAACTAATTGAACACTTAAAATCTTTATAAATTCACTATAGTTTAACATATTTTATAAAGTCGGGGATTTAAATATAAATCTTTTAAATAGAAATTTTTAATAGGAACTCAATTCACCCCCCCCCCCCCCCCTCTTGAGTATCCACTCCAAAAAACATTTGGTATCAGAGGATCTTTGATACAAGTTTTTCAAAACACTCTGTTTGTGAAAAGTGTTTAACTGTGATTTTAGTTGTCTCTTAAAGATCTCAAAATTTCTGTAAATTCTAGATTTTATTATCTTTATACATATTTATTAAACATTGTTATTATGTATAATAGATTAGAAGGTGTAGATGCCAATAGGACACCTTTCTTTAATGGTTTCAATGATGCCCAATGGAAAATCAAAATGAAAATCCATTTAGAAAGTATGGGATTTGACATTTGGACTGCTATAGAGATTCATTATAAGATTCCAGAAACTGTTAGAACTACTTGGGATGAACCTACGAAAGTTTCTTAAAATAATAATTGTAAATCAATGAATACCCTATATTGTGCTTTAGGAGATGAAGAATTTAATCAAATATCTGCCTTTAAGACTACTTATGAAATATGGGATACTCTGGTTGTTTCCCATGAGGGAACAACCAACGTTAAGGAAATGAGACTAAATACATACACTATTATGTATGATAATTTTTAAATGAAATATTATTAATCAAATTTTGATATGTATCATAGGTTTAATGAGATAGTCAATACAATGAGATCACTGGGAAAAGTTGTTCCACAAAGGATCAAATCATGAGGATACTAAGATGCATACTAGATTGAGGGAGATGAACCTATGTCTTTATACGAGAATCACGTGACATGGGAAAGATACCTATCAAAGATATGATTGGTAAGTTGAGGATTTATGAAGAAGATCTAAAGGTAAACAAAGATGATGATGATGAACCTAAGAAGAAGTCAGTGGCATTTAAGTCCACTGCTTCAAAACTCAAGGACAAATAGAAATTTCACATACCTATTAAAAGATAAAAAAGTTAAGGTTCATATTTAGATAGTGATGAAGAGATGGATCATATAGCCAGGAGATTCCAGAAGATCTATAGAAAGAAGAAACTTTTCACAAAATCCAATTTTAAGGGTAAGTATGACCAACAAGGTAATTGGAAGGGAGATTGGATGAAAGCTGATAAAAATGATGAGATGGATTGTTATGAATGTAATAGAAAAGGAAATGTTAAGGCTGACTATCCAAAGTTGAAGTTTAAGAAGAAATATGATTATAAAGGAAAAAAAATATAATAAAGCTATGAAAGCAACATGGAGTGATTCGTAAGAGCTCTAGTGGATCGTAAGCTTCTGATTCTAAAGAAAAGAATAATGCCAATATGTGATTCTTGACTGAAAAATCTGAGGTACATGTTTCCCCTATACGGAATGATTACTATTCTGGAAATGAAATTGATTCAAATAATGATGATAATATGTCTAAAGCTGATTTATTTGAATACTATAATATGTTTGAAGATACATGTAATGAGCTAAAAGATATGTACAAATAATTAAAGAAACAGTATTCCCTGACTAGTACTATTAAATCTGATCTTAGTATAGAAAAGGAAAACAATGCTCAACTATTAAAGGAGAATACTGAACTCAAATTGTCTAATGAGAAACATAGAAAAGACATAGAAAAGTTTAAAAATGCAAAGAACACTCTAACTCAAATTCTTGGAAAACAAGTTGCACCTAATTATACTACTGGTTTAGGATACCAACCTAGACAGAGATAGATTGTTAAAAATAAATTTATTCCTGGACAGTATGCTTCTAGTTCAAATTTTGGAAGTTCTTATGCTTCGACTAGCTATTCAAATTCTTATAGACCAAAAAAAGTTTATTTATCAACATTTTTGAATTTGTTAATTATAGGAAACCCATTAGATAAATATGGGTGCCTAAAGTTTTACTTGCTAACCTTTCTGGACCTAAGAAAATCTGGGTACAAAATTTATCTTCTATCTATATCTCTTTTGTAGGAAACTTGCTTGAAAATTTCCTATAAAAATATATGGTACTTGGACAGTGGATGTTCAAGGAATATGACAGGAGACTACTCATGATTTAAGATCTTAATCAAGGTTTATGGATGAAATGTCACCTTTGGGGATAACTCAAAAGGAATGATCATCGGCTTAGGCTAGATTGGTAACACTGATTCAATTTAAATTTATAAAGTATTATTTTATGATAGACTAAAATGAAATCTGCGAAGTATTTCTTATTTGTGTGATGATGGGTTCAATGTAAAAATTGAAAATGATTCATGTAATGTTTTTAATTCTAAACATGTTTTGGTATTTACTACATTAAGAAATGAAAATGTATATGCTGTATATTTTAATTCTTAATCTAAAGAAAATGTTGCTTGTTTAAATTTTTTTCATAAAGAATCTTGGATATGGCATCGAAGGCTTGGAAACTGCAATTCAAACTCACTTAGAAAACTAACTAGGAATGGTTTAGTTTGAGACTTACCTAAACTGTAATTCCCACTTAACAAAGTGTGTAATCATTTTCAAAAGGGAAAACAACACAAATTTTCTTTCAAATCAAAGAATGGAATTTTTACTTCTCGACCTCTCGAGCTGGTTAACATGGATTTGTTCAGACCATCAAGAGTTTCAAACCTAAATGGGAAGCACTATGTATATGTTCTTGTAGATAATTTTTCTAGGTACACTTGGGTATACTTTCTTGCTCACAAAAGTGAATCTTCTTCTTATTTTATTAAATATTCCAAGTCTGTAGAAAACCATAGTGGACATAGGATCAAGAACTTGAGAAGTGATCATGGTCGTGAGTTTAAAAATCAAGAGTTTGAATATTATTTCTCACACAATGGCTATATTCACAACTTCTCTGCTCCTAGAACACCTCAACAGAATGGTGTAGTAGATATAAGAAGTAGGACACTTCAAGAAATATCTAGGACAATTCTCAATGAATATGAATTTCCAAATTACTTTTGTGTTGAAGCTATAAATACAGCTTGTTATATTATAAATAGAGTCTTGATTAGAACAATTCTTAAAAAGACTTCTTATGAGATTTGGAACAATAGGAAGCCTAACGTTAATTACTTTATATTTTTTTGTTACAAAGTCTTTCTTCTCAAAACTAAAGATAATCTTGACAAATTTTCTTCCAAAAGTGATGAAGGAATTTTCCTAGGTTACTCAATATCGAGAAAGGCCTATATGGTATTTAATAAGAGAACCAAATGTGTAGAAGAATTTGTGCACATCAAATTTGATAAAACCGATCCATATGAACCTAAGACTTCTCTTGAATATCTGGAAAAAGATATGTCCATTCTAAACCTTAATGGCAAAAATATTGAACCTGTTGTTAAGACAATCAGTTCTGGAAACTTTCTAGAACCTGGTTTTTTAGAGCCCAAACCTATAAATGAAACTAAAATTTCTAGACCTACCATTTCTAGACCAAAAAGGACTCTTAAAAACCATCCTTTAGATGCTGTAGTAATAGATTTAGATAGTGGAACACAAACAAGAGCATCTCTGAGAAACAAGGTTGAAAATCAAGCTTTTCTTCCATAACTTGAACCTAAAAATATCAATGATGCAATCAATGAAGAAATTTTGGTGATGGATATGCAAGATGAATTGAATCAATTTGAATGAAACAGTGTTTGGGAATTAGTAGACAGACCTAAGGAGACTTTGACTATAGGCACTACATGGGTTTTTAGAAATAAAGTTGATGAAGCTATTAATATAGTTAGAAACAAGGCTAGAATTATTTCACATGGCTATAGTCAAGAAGAAGGAATTGACTATAAAGAAACCTTTGCATCACTAGCTATGTTAGAAGCAATTATAATTCTGCTTTCATATGATGCAGATTTGAATTTCAAACAATATCAAATGGATGTTAAGAGTGCATTCTTAAATTGGTATATAGCTAAGGATTTTTTTTGAACAACCCCCTGGATTTAGAAACCCCCATTTCCCAAATCATATTTTTAAAATATAAAAATCCTTATATGGTTTGAATCAATCTCCATGAGCTTGGTATGACAGATTGAGTACTTTTCTTATTTCCAACGGTTTTACAAAAGGAATAGCTAATCCTACCCTTTTTATAAAATGAATCTCTAATGATGTTTTAGTTGTTCAAATATATATAGTTGAAATTAATTTTGGATATTCAAATAATTCCTTATGTGTTTATTTTTCAAAAATGATGCAAAACAAATCTAAAATGAGTTTAATGGGAGAAATCAAATATTTTCTTGGATTTTATGTTTTTGAAACTGAAAATGGTATTATTTTAAATCAAAGTAAATATAAAAAGTACCTAATTAAACGTTTTGGATTGGATCGAACTAAAAGTAGTGACACTCCATGCGTACCACTTGTAAGTTGGATCTTGATGAAGATGGAAAATCTGTTGATCAAACAACTTATAGAGGAATGATTGGAAGTTTACTATACATAACTGTTAGTCATCCTGGAATTATGTTTAGTGTGTGTATGTTTAATCATTTTCAAGAAAAACTGAAGGAATCTTACTTAAATGTTGTAAAGAGAATTTTTAAATACCTCAATCATACACCCAATCTATGACTGTTTTATCCTAAAGTAAAATCATTTGAATTATTTAGTTATTCTGATGCTGAATTCGGTGGATGTAAGTTAGATAGAAAAAGCACCTCTATAACATGTCACCTTTTAGGAAAGTCACTAGTATCATGGTGTAGTAAGAAACAAAATTTTGTTGCATTATCTACTGCATAAGCTGAATACATAGCTGCTGGTAGTTTTTGTACACAAACTTTTTGGATGAAACACACATTACTAGATTATAGATATCAATTCAGACATGTACCTATAAATTGTGACAACACAAGTTCTATTAACATCTCAAATAATCTTGTTTCACATTCGATGACAAATCACATTGATGTAATACCTCACTTTTTGAGAGATAATTATCAAAAAAGTGATATCACTTTGGAATTCATTGGTATTGAATATCAACTAGCTGATATATTCACCAAACCATTAAATTATGAGAGAATAGACTACATCATATAGGAACTAGGCATGATAAATCTCAAATAGATACCTTAATTGTTACTATTTTAGGTCTTACTGTTCGATATCTCATTGTGTTATACTTTACTGTTTCATGATTACAGTTTCTCAGTTACTATCTGACGTCTACTTTCTCACCATAACGCACACTCAGAAGTTAGTTCATGGTATCACAATGTATCTTGTTTATTGTCTCATCGTAAGGACCAGATACGGTCTCACCCTAAAAATTCTTTATCTTTTTTCCTTAAACTCGTATTTTGGTAATTATCCTTTTCCCTTTTTTATTTTCCCATAATTTATATTTTTGCGAAGTTTGGTATTCCTAAATGATAAAACAAAGGAAGTATCACTCGATTCTTCACTCGAGGTTTCTTCTACTTACTCCTTTCGAACCCTTCTTCATCCCTTCAACCCTTTTCTCACTCAAACCATCAGTGAATGCCAATAATGAAACAACCATCATCATTGACACCTGAAAAAGCACATCTCGAGGAAGAAAAATATTGCACCTAAGATGACACCCAAAGGACCATTAAATTTGAATATGGTAAACCGAGTTGTTGTACCTGAGAAATAGATTTTCCCCAGTTGAATTCTTTCTATTAAGTCTCTGGTATTGAGAGTGTTAGAACAGCAAGGATGGTTAGAGTGGTTCTCGAAGGTAAACGGACCCATCAACCCTAGGTTAGTGGCTCAGTATTACCTGTATGTTTAGTTCTCCTTCGATTTTGGTGAGAGTTATGTTTTACGAAGCTGGGTTAATGACCAGAGATACTGATTTTATTTGAGGTTATGGGATGCATGCCTTATAATACCTCATGAATTCATCTGTGAGGACTATCAAAGAGGACCTCCACCTCCAACTGATTTCTTTGATTTACAAGATTCCTTGAAAACATTAACTAGAAATGGCACCCAGAGGAGAGCCATTGCTGCTAAATTAGATGGAGAAACAAGGCTTCTGTTCAAGTTTGTACAGAATTTGTTTAGTCCCTGGAAAGGTGATTTTGCTGTCCTAAAATATAAAGATGTGTTTCTAATTCACCTTATGAAAAATGGGCATAAGATCAACATGTTCAAGTATATCATACACCACAAGTTTCAGTTGATCAAAGTCACATCCATGTCTACTTCTATGTTCTACTCTCGCCTAATCTCAGCCATGATTCGTGAAAAGGGTGTGGTTGGACCAAATGAGGAAGTGATTAAGGACTATGAGTACTGTATCTCAATATCCATTATCAAAAGAATAAAGATAAACTGGAATCCTTGGAAAAAGGAATGGGTGGAAGAAAATGAATGAATTTATGAGAAATTAAATCTAGTGGATTATCCCTTAAGACCACAAGATATTTCTGATCCTTTTTTGGAACCGGATGATATTGTTGAGTATCCTAAAGAAGACGAAGAAGAATCTGAAGTGCCACCTAGGAAATCTATTATTGTTGAGGAAGACAAAACTGCTACTCCTCATGTAGTTCTTGAAGAAGAAGTCCCTACTTCTAGGGAAGCTATTATTTTGGAAACTCAACCCAAAGCTGTAACAGATTCAGTTTCCAAATAACCTGAAAAACATGTCATGGAAGAGCCTATAGTGGAAGAGCCTATAGTGGAAGAGATACCTTTTTTGAAAGAGGTCAATCTTGAGGAACTCCCTATGGAAAAATCTGTTTCTGAAATCATACCTACTGTTGAAGAACAGATGGAGCTAGCTTTTTAGTTGGCTAGATAGGAAATGAGTGACGAACTTAGATCTGAGTCTATGGAACTAGAAAAATATCCTAAATCTCTAAGTCTTGAGAAGGAGGCATCAGTTGAGTGGGAGAAACCCCAAAATTTTGAGTCTATTTAAGCCTCACATCTAACTGAGTCAACTCCTGTAGACACTCAGTATAAATTTCCCAGTTTCTATGATGTGGATGTCTCTCAGTAGGTTACAGAAACCGGACTTGATATTTCCTCTCTATTTTAGTTGAAATCAGTCTCCAATATTGAACTTAAGAAGGAACTTAAGCCCGTACCAGTTCCTACTCATGAAACCTTGTCTGAATAGCCATCCTTTGTGAGTAAGGATAATCTGATGGAATTTGGTGCTATACTTTTATCTGGAGTTGAGAAACTCATGTGTACTCAAACTCTTCCTATGAAAAATTTAAGTGATATAGATGCCTCACTATTATTGGAGAAATTTATTTCGGCAATTAAAACCTAAGATGCTTCATGAGATTCAATAAGTAAGAGTTGAAAATAGGTTGTTCAGTCTTGAAGTGAAGACCCTAAGAAGTATGGTTGAAGACATGCAGAGAGAGTTGCATTCGAGATATGAGTCTATTTTTCTTTTTGTAGAACCTATTTCTCCTCAAATCCCACAGGCTGATGTGTCTCAGATTCAACCTTATCTAGAATCCCTAGATGAAAAGATCACTAAAAAGAAAAATGAAATTGTGAAGGAAATGAAAGATATTGTTTTCAATCTTAATAAACTCACTAATGAGTATACGGGGTGTCATCAAAAGGTGTTGAATCAACTAAAACCTCTGACGAAAGCTATCAAAGCATCTAGTCAATCCATTAAACCCACATTGGACAGTGATCTACTTAGAACTATAGTCAAAGAATAGATTCAGAATGTACTCAGTGGTTTCAATGAGATTTCTTTATCTAAAGTAATTAAGAACAGTGATAGAGTTCTTGACCTAGTAAAAATCCACTCCAAAATTGATAATGATGCTCAGTAAGAGATTTCCAAGAAAGTGGATTTCTACTTCAACAGAATCTTCTCCAAATCTGATATGACAAACCATTTCATGTACCTAGTATAAAATATGCAGATTCCTCATAAGACATAAACTTTAAAAACCCAAGTCCAGAAGCTCACAAAGTTTACACGATTGTTGGACAAGTTTATAGAGAACAAGGATGACTTTGAGAAAGCAATGCAGTATGGTGGAGAAATCATTATAGATATCATCATACTCCTAAGGCCCTATATTCATGTCTAGAGTACATCCATTGTTGCACCAGTGGTTGTACCTCCTAGACATGGGCTACCTACCTTCACCTCTGCCCTAGCCTCAACCACTATGTCTGTCAACCAAGAACTAAGTCAGATCAGGCATGTGATTCTTGATCAACAACTACTGAGATCTTCTACTACTCCTACCATGGCTCCCTTAGTCTTTGAAGGCCTTACATTACCCTCTTTATCAACCACCTCACTACCTTATACTACCTCAACCTCTTCCCTTATGGCTTCCTCTTCTGCCACTACAGTTAAAGGCAAAGAAAAGGCCATCCCATGAAGAATAACAATGTTTATTTTTTTTCATAGAGATGTTTTTGCCTTTGTATTACTCTTATATTTTGTACTGAACCTTTCTCTCTATTAATGGAATGTTTATTTTTTACTTGTTTTATTTCATCTTGTTGATAATCTTACAAGTGGGAGAATTTTCTCTATGCTATCCTTTTATCTCTTTTTATCTCTATAGTTGAATCCAATATACACTTTAACTGTACATAATTCATGATCATCAAAAAGGGGGAGGTTATTGGACTCCTCATGTATTAATCATGTTTTAATTATCACAAATCTTATTCAACCTAGTTAACTCCTATAAATTATATCTAATCATGTGTATTTTTGTTTAATTTCATTCTCATGCTTTAAAAAGATACCTGAAAGAACTTAATTGATCTACATTATGATTACCGACTTTATACAATATTTTATCTACTCTTATAATACCTTATTTGATAAATTATCAAGCCTAATTATTTCTATTATCATCATTATTTAAGTCTGAACACAGTTACGTTGAAAAGTCTTAGACACTGTGAGTCTGCCACTTGTTATGTATTTCTGGCACCGTGAATCCAGACACCGTGAAGCCAGACACATTGAAGCCAGACACTGTGAATCCAGAAAACGTGAAGCCAGACACCGTGAAGCCAGACACTGTGAAGCCAGACAATGTGAAGTCAGACACATTAAGCTAGATACCGTGAACAAGATACCGTGAATAGGACACTATGACTGCAAGACACCATGACCATAAGACATCGTGACACTCAGACGCCATCATCAATCTAGACACCAGTTGAAGGAGACATCATTTCCATCACTTTATGTGCCACCGTTTCTTAAACCGTTCTGTCATCTTTCAATTTAATTTACAACTGTCATATTTTGTGCTTTTAATGAAACTGCTATTAATTAATGTGGGTTATTGGCATGTCAGGGAACAGTACTTCGTACCTGTAAAAGATAATCATTCTCATTTCTAGAGAAAAATAAATAAAAATGAATATCAAGCTACTGGAGATAAAAAAAGATACATTTACGAAAGGAAGAATAGAAGATACATGTGAGACACATACAATAAGATACACACATACATGCAAATAATAACACACGAAGAACACTCATACACATCAATAACATAATTTTAAATATTAATTCAAGTTCTACATGGAATACTCTCACATTCAAGTTGAACATTTGTACTGGAAGTGAAGAAACAAAACCACGACACTATGTTTTCCAGACAACTTTCAGAGAAGGAATCAAAGCTTCTTCTGCTTCAATACAAAGGAGTCCAGAGCTTCATTAACATCACACAAGAGCATTCTAAACTCATTTCCATATTTTTGCTCTGCTGTGATCATTTTCATATTACATTACGAGAAGTGTGTGCATCTATCTGTTTGGACACACACTGACTCCTAAGCTGATATAAGGACTCATCCTTGTTAAATACATAATCTTCAATTTAGTCAAGAAAACACATCTTTTTACATTGATGACCTTTTGAAGTTTATAGATTTAGTGAATTGGGGAAATACATTCATAACATACCACATTATTATAGAGTGGATACCATAAAAACAATTTCCATTTTTATTCAAAACAATAAAACATTAAAACATAAACATGACATCTTGAAAATTCTTCAACATTTAACATTTCTTCATTCTTTGTCTTACACATCCATTAACCTATGAAAATCATTTAAAAACATGGGATGAGCACAAAATTTTAGTAAGGGATGAAAAATAATGAAAGAGCATGTTAGTCCATGAATACTCGTAATGTATAAAAACTTTTTCAAAAGACATGCTTGTCACCCATATATACTTACTTCATGTAACATGAGATTTAAAAAAGATCCACACAAACATGAGAATATAAATATAATCATAAAGGTATATTGGGGCATTACATTAATAATCTTGTAACCATTATTGGCAACCTTTTAATCTGTAACCCTTACAGCTACCTTACTTTGTGTAACCATCACAGTTACACTTGGAGTAACCATCTGGCCGACCTCCAACATACTCATACTCAATGCATTTGAGGAAGATATAGGTCTAACCCTTCTTAATAAATAATTCCCAATAACCAAAAAATAATCATAAAACATGAATAATTCCATAAAAACATTTCTTTGGAATTTCGTAAAACCGAATTTAAAAAGAGGATTTTTAAAGAAAATCCCCTTATAAATATCATACAATTGAAAAGAGGCTTAATAGAGTGGATATAGTATGTATATATACTATAAATACACATAATAAAACATAATATAAATAGAACCCATCACAAAAACAATTTAAATAGCACATAAATAATGAAGTAGAAGTTTACCCAAAGAATGGAAATCGGGTTAAGAATTCTCGTACCTCGGGTCTGTCTTACTTCAAACATGTTTAAACATCCTTTATAATGGTTAAAAGAGTGTTGTTAGTATTCTAATGAAATATTTTCATGTTTATAACATCTTATATTATCATTTCATAACATTATTTCAACCATTAATTTTTAGTATTTTGCTCCTAGCACTGCTTTTGGGTAAGTTCTTAACAAGATTTCCATGATTGGTTCATGGTGGATGTTCTTGTCGATTGGAATTGAAATTCCAGAATTGTAATGGAAATGTATTTAAATATTTCCAGTACAATAATTTATACCATTTATCATTTTGATTTTTAATATGATGAGGATTCATAAGTTAAAACATTAACGATGTTCGTTTAGATCATTTTAGTGGTTTGTTGATAATAACAACCTCGTTTTGTCTTATAAATTAGAACCATGAGTACAAAATAATTCCAGAACCATGGTTGAGTCATAAAACATATATTATAACCTGGTTCAACCATATAAATGGTTTTATGACCAGACTTGAAAGAATTCATGGAAATTGAAATCACATTGTGCATGATGTCAGTAATTCGACATATAACGGACACTGATTTTATTCTTAAATAAGTGGGACATGAGAAGAATAATGGTGAGTAATTTCCCATAAAAATGATAACATACAGAAGATACATGATTTCTGAAGATTTCATGTGTCTTGTGTAAAGAGATATGTAGAAAGAATAAGGAAGGAGCTCAAAATAAAAGAATAAGTGATAAATCTCTTACAAAACTTCGGCAGCCCAACGGCTATGCGATAGGGTTTTAGAAAACATTAAGAAGAGAGGGGACAAGGGTAACCCATCCATAAATGAATAATAATAAAGAATAGATCATGAATAATAAAGGAATAAGAACATGGTATGGAAACTTGAAAGATATACCACATAAAAGAGAACTTGAATAGAAAAAGAAAGAAATTGAGAATCTTCTTACCTTGTAGAGTTGCCCTTAGGAACATGAAGGTTGGGACCTTGGGGCTTGAAGAACCCTTGGGAGGACTACTATTAAGGTAAGGAGGCCAGAGCTTTTTTGAGGGATAATTGGTAATGAATTCAATGAAGGGAAGAGTTGGTATTTATAGGAAAAGTGAGGGATTATTTTAATAATTTTCCAGGGACACCTCAGGAGTGGTATTTGCAAGACCATGGGCTTGCCCATGGTATTTTCCCATGGTATAAGCCACTTGGTACACCTAACATATTATTTTACTATACACCAGTCGACCAGATTTATTACATCATTATTATATCATTAATGATGGCATTAACATACTAAAACTACAAACTGTATTTTTTACTATTCCCTGAAAAATTAACTGTTTCAGAAAAATTCCCAAAATTCACCCTAATAATTTATTGATGTGTGGATTTCAAAAATGAAGTCTATTTTTTGAAAATAATTTTTTAAATATTTTTAATTTAATTTTTAAATAAAATCATACTTAATTCCAAAATTAATTATTTAAAAACTATAACTACTTTTACATCACATTGAAAATTTAATCAAGATACTATTATCTTAAAGCCTTAAGAAAATAAAATAATAATACAATTTACTATTCATTAGGGTAATATTACTATTCATAAGGGTTTTTTACAATTCACCAAAAAAACAATTTGGTTTCAATAGACTCCAAATAATGTACTCAACACAATTGTAGATGATAGTTTCTTGAAATTCAAAACATAGTATTGGAAAAGTTTTTTTTATTGTATAGTTAAAAATAACAACATAAAACAAAGTTCCATGATTTTTTATTTATTTTTAGAAAAACATGGGTGTTACATTATCCCCACCTTCTGGAAATTGTGTCCTCACAATTTTATTTACTTATTAAAAAACTGAGGGTATGTTTCCCTTATAGAATTTTCAGACTCTCATGTTGCTTCTTCATCCATGTGGTTTCTCCACAAAACCTTTACCTAGTGGATTACCTTATTTCGCAATACATGTTCCCTTTGATCAAGAATCTGAACGGGTATCTCTTCATATGAAAGGTTCTCTTCCATCTGAACTGCTTCTGGGCTTAATACATGTGATGAATCTGGCACATACTTTCTCAACATCGAAACATGAAAAACATTGTGTACCTAAAATAAGATCAGAGGCAAAGCAACATGGTATGCAACTATTCTAACTTTCTCCAAGATTTCAAAAGGACCAATGAACTGTGGACTTAACTTCCCTTTATTACCGAAACATGTCACACTTTTTCAAGGAGAGATTTTAATTCAAACATGGTCACCAACCTCAAAAGAGAAGTCTTTCCTTATATTATCTGCATAACTTTTCTGCCTGCTCTCAGCTGCCTTCATGTGTTGTTGGATCATCCTCACTTTCTCAGCCACTCCTACAAATTTTGGACCCATCAACTTTCTTTCACCGACTTCATCCCAAAAAGCTAGAGTCCGACACCGCTTCCCATACAGGGCCTTAAAAGGTGCCATCTGAATACTGGAATGAAAACTATTATTATAAGAAAACTCAACTAAAGAAACATGTTGATCGCAACATCCCTGATAGTCCAGTGAACAAGATCGAAGTATATCCTCCAAATTTTGAACTGTTAATTCTGACTGCCCATCTGATTGAGGATGAAAAGCTATACTAAAATTTCACTATGTGCCCAATGACTTCTAAAGTCCGTTCCAAAAGTTAGAAGTGAACCTAGGATCTCAGTCAGATACAATGGAAAGAGGAAATCCATGTAACCTGAAAATCTCCTTGAGGTATAATAGGGAAAGCTGATCCAAAGTCATTGTACCTCTAATAGAATTAAAATGTGAATACTTTGTTAGATGATCAACAATAACCCAAATCATATTGTTACCTCGAGAATCCTTTGTTAGTCCCCCACAAAGTCTATTGATACATTCTCCCATTTCCACTCTGGCACTGACAAAGGCTGAAGCATCACCGTCGGTAACTGTCGCTCTGCTTTAACCTATTGAAACGTCAAACATTTCACGGTAAAATTAGCAATATCTCTTTTCATTCCATCCCAACAATAATACTCCTGAAGGTCTCTGTACATCTTAGTACTGTCGGGATGAACAGAAAAGGGTGAACTATGAGCTTTGCACAACAAATCTTTCTTCAACTGAGAATCACTAGGCACACACAACCTTTTTTTAAAATCTTAAAACACAATATTTATCAAGGTTAAATTCTGGAAACTTACCCATTTTAACCAATTATTTCCTTTTCTATACCTCACGGTCTTTCTTCTGTGCTTGCTTAATTCTGTCTGACAATAAAGACTGCACTAAAACCTGAAACAAAACAGAGGTATTCCCTGTACCAACAACTTCTAATCCAAAATCCATCAAATCATTAATCAAGGGATCATGTTCCAAACGTATCATGATTAATGATGCATGATGTTTCTAACTTAAGGTATCTGACATTTGTTTGCTTTCCCAATATGGTAATTGATCATGCAGTCATAATCCTTTAACAGTTCTATCCATATTATCTACCTCTTGTTTAATTCCTTCTGAGTGAATATATACTTTAGACATTTATGGTCAGTATATATTTGGCATTTGGTTCCGTATAGATGATGCCTCCATATTTTCAAAGAAAAAACCACAGCTAACAATTCAAAATCATGTGTGGGATAATTTATCTCATGAGGTTTATGTTGTCTCGAAGCATAGGCAATTACCTAATCATTCTGCATCAAAACACAACCATGTCCCTTCAAAGAAGCATCACTGTAGAAAAAAAACTCACCATTTTGGGAAGGTAAGGCCAAAACTAGAGCTTTCACCAATATATTCTTCAGTTCCTGAAAACAAACATCACATTCCTTTTTCCAAACAAATTTAACCCCTTTTCGTGTTAACTTAGTTATCGGGCTAGATAACCATACAATGTTCTTAATAAACTATCTATAATAACCTGTTAACCCAAGAAAACTATGAATCTCTGTAACATTTGTGGGTCTTGGCCATTCATAAACTACTTTTGTTTTGGTAGGATCAAATATTATTCCATCCTTATTTACAATGTGCCCATGAAAAGAAATATGTTGCAACCAAAAATTACACTTGTTGAATTCTCCATATAGTTTCTTTTCTTTTAAAGTTTTCAAAACAACCTTTAGATGTTTTTCATGCTCCTCTTTATTTTTAGAAAATACCAGAATTTCATCAATAAATAAAACAAAAAACTTATCCAAAAACTCATGAAATTTTTTATTTATAAGATTCAAGAATACAACACGTGCATTAGTTAATCCAAACAGCATAACAACAAATTCAGAATGGCCATATCTAGTACGACATGCTGTTTTTGGGAATTCATCCTCTTTTAAATTCAGCTGATGGTATCTGGATCTCAATTCAATCTTGGAAAAGTACTGAGCTCCCTAGAGCTGATCAAACAAGTCATTAATATGAGGAAAAGGATACTTTTTTTTAACAGTGATGTTATTCAATGCTCTATAATCAATGCAAAGTCTCATGGAACCATCTTTATTTTTAACAAACAAAACAAGGGCTCCCCATGGTGAAGTGCTAGGATGACTGAATCCTTTGTCAAGCAAATCCTTCAAGTTATTTTTCAATTCAAGAAGTTCTATTAGATCCATACGATATGGGGGTTTTGAAATTGGATTAGCATCAGGAACTAAGTCAATTGTGAATTTGACTTCTCGATCAATTATGACACTGGGTAACTCATCAGTAAAAACATAAAGGTATTAATTTACCACTGGCACATCATTAATTTGAAAAGTTATCTTGTTCTCAACAATATGAGCAAGATAACTTTCATTTCCATCCTTCAATAGTTTCTCATCTTTCTGATATGTTATTAATTGTATGGGTTTATTCTTGTATACAAACTGAAACTCTATCTGAAAAAAAAACTTCTTTAACTCTATAGTCAATCTTAGCATGGTAATCAGAAAGCCAGTCCATCCCCATAATAACATCAAACTCAACAAAGGGTAAAACAACATGTTTTGCAGGTAAAGTCTTTCCACAAATCATAATAGAAAGATTCTTATAATTCATCTGTGCTATAAAATTTCCCCTTGGTGTTTTAACAAAAAGTTTGGGTCTCATTTGTTGAGGTGATATTTCCAATTTACAAGACAATTTCTCAGAGATGAAGGAATGTGTAGACCCCGTATCAAAAAAAACTTTTGAAAAATATGAGTGAACAAACAAAGTACCTGATAAAACTTCATTAGATGGCCTGACATCTACTGACATAGTCACAAGGGATCTCACTACACCTTTCTGCTTGTATTCTAGCTTCTTTTCATCATTCAGATCTCTCTTTGGGCAGGCATTTCCATAATGACCCATTTCACCACATTTAAAAAACTTTACAGTATGCTTATTAGGATTAATCTTTGGATCATTTTCATTAAAATCTCTAGCCATATGTCCAAACATACCACATTTAAAACACTTCCCAGTTTTTCTAAGACATTTCCTAGGGTGTTTTTTGCCACACTTTTCACAAACTGGAAATTGGATTTTCTTACCATTAGATTTCTTTGGTTGATTCCTACCCATTTCTTGCCAACTGGACCTCTTCTTCTCTTTGTTTCCAAAATTCACATGATCATCAGAAAACACCATCTCTACCATCTCAACACATCAAACAATATTCTCATAACTTTTGAATTCATAGGAGGCCAACTCCATTCAATACATTGGATTTAATCCTGAGTAAAAGTGGTTGATTTTTCTATCATGATCCAGAATAATATTTGGAGCATACCTCGCCAGTCAGGTGAAGTTCGCTTCATACACATCCACTGAGTCTTCCTCCTTCTGTTTCAATTCAAGTAATTGCTTCTTCATTCTATGTCGCACCGCCTAAGGAAAATATTTTTCAAGGAAAAGACTTTTAAATTCATCCCACTCTAAGGAATCAAAATCCTCTCTACCCCTGATATTCCTTACCATTGACCACCACTAATCAGTTTAACCTTAAAAATGATAAATGGAAAGACTTACCTTTTTATTTTCTGAACATCCCATAACACCGAATATCTTTTCAAGGGCTTTGATCCATCCTTCAGCTGCTATTGGGTCAAAAGATCCATTGAATGCAGGAGGATGTTGTCTCATAAAATGTTCCACTACTGTCATGTTCTGTTGTGGTACCTCTATTGGTTCTCTTTCATGGATTCCACCACCATTTATTTCCTGCATTAGCTGATCCATTATTGTCAAAAACTTCTCAGTTACAATCCCTACCATTCCGGGCTGTAGTTCCGGAAGTATGTCATTCTGTCGGTGCCTCTCATCTTCAGAGTCCATGTTCCTTATGCGGAAAACCATTCTGAACAAACATGTCTTAGATGAAGCAACATGGTAAAATTTAAATGCTATATAATTTCAAATTAAACATAGAGTGAAAATCATTTATGGTATTCTATTAACGTCACCCTAACCCCTAAAGTTATCTAAACCATCCTCTGATACCAAATATAAGGACATGTCCTTATTACATACATAATCTTGAATTTAGTCAAAAAAAAAATTCCTTTTACATTGATGATCATTTCAAGTTTAGAGCTTTAGATAATTGTGACAATACATTCATAACATAACACATTATTACATAGTGGATACCATAAAAACAATTTCCATTTTTTTCAATAAAAAAAACATTAAAACATAAACATGACTTCTTGAAAAAATTTCGACATTTAACATAGATTACTTATTTTTCTTACACATACTTTAACCTATGAAAATCATTTAAAAATTTGGGATGAGCACAGAAGCTCAGTAAGGGATGAAAATGAAGGAAAGGGCACATTAGTCCATGAATACTTGTAACGCATAAATTTTTTTTCAAAAGATAGGCTTGTCACCCAAATATACATACTTCGTGTAACATGATATTTACACAAGATCCACATAAACATGACAACATAAATATAGTCATAATGTTATCTTGGGGAATTACTTACATAATCTTGTAACCATTCTTGGCTACCTTATAATCTGTAACCTTCACGACTACCTTACTTTGTGTAACCATCGCAGTTACACTTGGAGTAACTATACGGCCGACCTCCAACATACTCATACCCAATGCATTAGTGGGAGATATAGGTACCAACCTTCTTCATAAATAATTTCCAATAACCAAAACATAATCATACAATATGAATAATTCCATAAAAACATTGCTTTGGAATTTCGTAAAACCGAATTTAAAAAGAGTATTTTTAAAGAAAAGACCCTTATAAATATCATACATTTGAAGATAGAATTTATAGAGTGGATGGAGTATGTATATATACTATAAATACACATAATAAAACATAATATAAACAGAACCCATCAAAAAAACAATATAAATAGAACATAAATAATTAAGTAGAAGGTTAACACAAAGAATGGAAATCGGGTTAAGAATTCTCTTACCTCGGGTCTGCCTTACTTAAAACTTGATTAAACTTCCTGTATAATGGTTAAAAGAGTGTTATTAGTATTTTAAATAAACATTATCATGTTTATAACATCTTATATTATCATTTAATAATATCATTTTAACCTTTAATTGTTAGTATTTTGCTCCTTGCACTGCTTTTGGGTGACTTCTTAACATGATTTCCATGATTGGTTCATGGTGGATGTTCTTGTCGATTGGAAGTGAAATTATAGAATTGGAATGGAAATGTATTTACATATTTCCATTACAATAATTTTTACCATTTATCATTTTGATGTTTAATATGAGGATGATTCATAAGTTAAAACACTAAAGATGTTCATTTAGATCATTTTAGTGGTTCTTTGATAATAACAATCTTGTTTTGTCTTATAAATTAGAAACATGAGTACAAAAGAATTCCAGAACCATGGGTGAGTCATAAAACATATATTATAACCTGGTTCAACCATATAAATGTTTTTAGGACCAGACTTTAAATAATTAAGGGAATTTGAAATCACATCGTCCACGATGTCAATAATTCGACATATAACAAACAATGATTTTATTCTTAAATAAGTGGAGGAGGAGAATAATAATGATGAAAAATTTTCCATAAACATGATAAAATACAGAAGATACATTATTTCTGGAGATTTCATGCCTCTTTGGTAAGGAGATATGGAGAAATAATAAAGAATGAACCCAAAATAAAAGAATAAGTGAGAAATCTCTTACAAAAATTCGACAGCTCAACGACTATGCAACAGGGTTTTAGAAAACATTAAGAAGAGAGGGGACAAGGGTAACCCATCCAGAAATTAATCATAATATAGAATAGATCAAGAATAATAAGGAAATTAGAACATGATATGGAAACTTGAATGATATACCACATAAAAGAGAACATGAATTGAAAAAGAAAGAAATTGAGAATTTTCTTACCTTGTAGAGTAACCCTTAGAACTTGAAGGTTGGGACCATGGGGCATGAGGAAACCTTGGGAGGACTACTATGAAGGTAAGGAGGCCAGTGCTTTGTTGTGGGAGAATTGGGAATGAATTAAATGAAGGTAAGAGTTGGTATTTATATGAAAAGTGAGGGATTATTTTAATAATTTTCAAGGGACACCTCATGAGTGGTATTTGCAAAACCATGGGCTTGCCCATGGTATTTTCCCATGGTATAAGCCACTTGGGACACCTCACATATTATTTAACAACAAAAAATTCTACCAGATTTATGACATCATTATTAAATCATTAATTATGTCATTAACACACTGAAACTACTAACTGTATTTTTTACTATTCACTGAAAAATCGACTATTTCAGAAAAATTCCCAAAATTCAACCTAACTATTTATCGACGTGTAGATTTCAAAAACGAAGTCCATTTTTTGAAAATAAATTTTTAAATATTTTTAATTTCATTTTTAAATAAATTCATACTTAATTCTAAAACTAATAATTTAAAAACTATAACTGATTTTATATAACATTGAAAATTTAATCAAGATACTATTATCTTAAATCCTTAAGAAAATAAAATAATAATACAATTTACTATTCATTAGGGTCATATTACTATTCATAAGGGTATGTTACTATTCACCATAAAAACAATTTGGTTCCAATAGACTCCAATTAACATACTGAACACAATTGTAGATGACAGTTTCTTGAAATTCAAAACATAGAAATAGAAAAGTTATGTTTTAATGGCTAGTTAAAAATATGTTCTTTAAACAAAGTTCCATGCATTTCTATTTATTTTTAGAAAAACTTGGGGTGTTACAACTGAACTATAGGATACTGAAATCCTCACACCAAACTCTTTATACCTTTGTGTATCCCACGAAGAACTGTTGTAGAGTTTTGAGGACCTAGACAACATGTGTGTTGTTGTTGTTGCTTTCCCACGTAGAACTGTGCTAGAGGTTGGAGGGCCTGGATAGTATGAGTAATATTGTAAACCCCAATCCAGGGTGTGGATAAAAGTTATATATAATTTTTTTGATTGGAATAATTCTCAGCTTGAGAATAAACCTTTTGGATAAAAATGTTGTGCATCATATTTTAGTTTAAACTATTTTCAATATTCCACTGCTAATTACAGTGAAATTAAAATCTGTTTTAAAGTAACTCTGATAGTTGAACTAGGAAGTGTTGTCAATTATTGTGAACTAGTAAGTTAGTTTCAAAAGATAACGTAATCTTTAGATTAAGCTAACTGTGAAATAATCAATCTTTGATAAACGAATTGAACGTATAAAATCTTTATAAATTCACTATAGTTTAACTTGTTTTATGAAGTGGGGGAATTAAATATAAATCTGTTAAACAAAAATTTTCAATAGGAACTCAATTCCCCCCCCCCCTCTTGAGTATCCAATCCAACCAACACACATATATACATAATTTAGATAAAAATATTCATTAAAAACATCTAGGTTATAAATTATTATATTTTTTAATAATATATTATTGTTTTCTAATACTCAGTCTTACGTATTATGTAAGACATCAGAAAATGTCTATCATGAATGAAATATAATCCTACCTCAAAGTTCTGTATAGAGAAATCTAATCTTTATGTTTTATTTAGTGCATGATTAACTTGTCCTTGTGTATAACTCAATCCAAACGTGGTACTTAAATATATATAAAAAAATATTTTTTTTGTTTCATGAAAATGAAAATATCCAAAAGAATAAATTAATTTGAAAAATAAATTCAAAAAATATGTGGGTGTTACATTCAACCCCCCTTAAAATTATTTTTTCCTTATAAAGTTTTCTAGGTTATCAAATGTTTAATACTTAAAAAAAATTCACAGAAACCCACATCATAAAAATGAACAAAATAACATCCTTTTAAAAAGGAATGTTGGAAACATAACAGTTACCCAAAGTAACTTTAGACTACAATAACACAAGGGAGAACATGGGTTGAAAGTGACAACATGGACATGGAAGAGAAATATAACCATCATGTTCATATGGAGAGTGATAGAGAACAAGGTCAAGAGAAAGTTAAGAATCACAAAGCTATAAAGATTCGATGAACTAAGGGAATCTCTAATTCATCAAAAAATGTGGCACTTGGATAAAATTTTGGTTTCAAAATCGTTTTACCTAATGTTAACAAATTTTCATGAAAATATATACTCATATGATTTCAGGAAAACCTCACCCTTTTTTTTCTTTGATCCACTTCACATATTTCTCTAAAAATGAATGTATATTTTTTCAATCCTAAATTACAAAAAGATCATGAGATTCGTGATATTACATCCCATCTAGCATCATTTTTCATCAACATAAAATTTTTATAATAGGTTATCCAATATTAATAAATACTCATGCATTGAGATAATAATTTTTTCTCACAAAATTCATCCAATGTTTAACTTAATCATTCCATAAATGGTTAACCTTATAACCCTTTTGAAAGATAAAAGTCTAAAAAATTATAAATAAGGTCACAAAATCAGATGAACATTGATCCTCTATATATCAAAAAATTTATCTTGGTTGTCACATTTCAATCATGTGAATACTTTCATCATATATTCCCTTGAAACATGGTAATAACCTGAATTTCCATAAATCCTTATTGTTAACATGCATGTATCCTTATTTCAAATTATATTGGATATATTCCTTAAATCTAAAATATTGTTGTAAACTTCATCCATGATGGCATAGACCAGTTTTTCAACCAATCAATAATCATATCCATGGTAATCAATGCTATCCAATTTAGTTTATCCCAGTCAATCATCTCTTTATCCCAGAGAAACACAATTTTCTCAACATGATGATTACATTCAGGGTTACCTTCCTTTAATAAAAACATCATTTTACTAAGTATTCATACCTATTAAAAATATCCTTTTAAATCCTTAATGAAAACATAGAGTAAAAATACTTATATATTTCATGGTTCATATAACACAATCTTTGAGTTCCTAAACATAAGTACAACATTCATCCAACATTATTCTTAAACCATTACCCAGTACTCACTAATTTTTTATTCAATACCTATTTCTAAGAATATCAAATATGAATCATTTTTTAATGTTCCAAAACCTCAATATAATGATGCTTTTATTGATTAAAATAAATGATATTAGACGAACATTACGAACATTTCACAAGTTTTTTAAGGTCTCTTTTTCTTCAAAATTATAACCAATACTCATATCACCTTCTTGATTCTCTTTATGAGATATACAATTGGGAAATATATTTTCATAATTCCCATACATCCCATTTTTGAAACATTCAATGTTAAACATTTTCCATCTAGTTCTCTCCATTGACTAAAACCACAAATCACGGGGTAAGAAACACATATCATAGAATAAAACCACATAATCATGAAAAATTAATTATAAGATGTCTAAATCATTAAAACTACCTTTTATCAATGAAAGCTTCAGTTTATAATATGTTATTCATATTCATATTCTTTTCAAATCCTTTATAATGGTTCATGAAGAGTTTGTGAATTTTTAAAGCATATACCACGGGAGTGTCAAACCATGTGTATGACAAGGTCTATTATTGTGTACCAGATTACCCTAAGTTAGACCCATGACATATTATTAGATTCTTTACCCCTAGGTAAATATGTTCTAGATCGATATCAACTTGAAGTATCTACACATGGATATATTTCTAGGATACCACTCACTCTCTACTTTACCAAAATTCCAATACATTTTTCTATACTTTTCATTAACCTTAGATATATTCTTAGACATGTCATTAGAGTTGTCACTAATGTTTTCTCATCTAATGTTACATAGGTTAACAAATCCTTTACATTGATACCAACTATAAAAAACTAGTATTAGCGTACATAGACATTACATCACTTTTCAAGAATAATTAAAACATTACCAAAACAGGAACCCAAATACTGTATTAGTTTAGTGCCTTTGGAAACATAGATTCATAAAAACCAATAAATAAGTGGTCTACAATATCTCCCACTAGGTTCTTCATGACTAGAACCCTTAGTGGACACATTATACCTAATACATATATTCATAACCTGGGAAAGGAATCATAAATAGGGGTGAGCTCATATGATCTATAAGATTAACAAGGGATACATTTAAGAATACACATGAGCATTGGAGTATGAGAACGTCATAAAAACATTATAAGATCATAAATAGAATATAAAATATCATAAACATGAATCATATCATAAATCTTCATAGTTTATAAGACATGAATCATAAATAAATAAAGGACATAAGACATGAAACATAACATAAAAATAAAACATGGAATTGTGGAAAATACCTAATCATATAATATGATTTACATAGTAGCCAAGGCCTCATTTCCAAGAACTTATTAGTATTATGGTCTCACTTCCCATACCATATTTGTATTCATGGTTTACTCCCATGGATATCTTAGTAGCATGAGTTTACTTCTCATACCATCTGTGTTGTCATGGTTAACTCCCATGGTCATTTTAGTAGTCAAGGTCCACTCCGAACACTATATTAGTCTAGCTCATGAGATACAAATCATTACCCAATTCATTGGAGGAAGATATAGGTCTCACCCATATCATAATGAAATTAAACATACTTGTTCCACCAATTCATAAACAATTATTTCATAACCCATGATATGAAATGGGTGTCATAAAAATATAATAATTTATTAACCTATGTAAAATAGACTGGTTTCATAATCATTTAATCAAAGCATAACCCATGAAAATAAGAGGGTTTCATAATCGTATAACTCGTGAATGATAAATTGATTTTGTAAACATTATTTTATTAAAACATAAACCATAAAAATAAATAAATGAATAGAACCTTGGATCACATCCCCAATAATTCACTAGTAACACCAATGTATGTCATATTATATGGGAAATAATTTTTAAATATATTTAAAAAAACATTCTGAAGAAATTATCCTTTCTCCTTTGAAAATTTCTTCTTAAAATGTCAAACCTTTTCAAAATAATTTTCCTGAAAATAACCTTGAAAACTTGTAAAGGAATCACTGAAAACATTTTGAATTACTTTTTATTTTGAAAACATATAGAGGATCTTGAAAAACTTTGGAATATCGTTTTACCTTGAAATTTTGTAAAAGAAGCATGAAAACCTTTTTGAAAAACAGCTTCCTTATTAAATAATTTGAAACCTCATAATGAAATCTTAAAAATAATTTTAAGACCACTTCATTGAAGGTCTATTTTTATAACATTTTTTGAAAAATTATCTTTTAAAAAATGCAAAGGATACATCAATGAAATGATGGTGGTTAAATTAGTACATGTCATATAAGGTAAAAAAATTTACTTTGCATGATAAAAGGATATAAAATATAATTTTTCAGAAAGAGATAAGAATATTTCTCTGAATAATATTTTAAAATAAAAAAAAGGTAAAAATTTCATTTAATGATCACTAAATATTAGTATAATATTCTTGGAAACTTTCTTTGTAATTCATGGTTTTGAAGGAATGAAAACTTTTGACCAAAGAGGGAGGTAATGTCATATTTTCTTAAAAAACAATTCTTAATTATATTAATTACCAAAGAGTGGGAAAATGATACTAATAAATGACGACATAAATACTAATCAGAGGAGAAGAAAATTGATAAGAATTATTGAAATATGGATCATATGATTTCATCAATAAAAATTTGATCATAAACAATCTCGATAAACGGTGAGATTATTTCAATAAACTCTTACCACATGGTAATAGGGAATCATACTCCACGTGTAAGAAAATGAAATTACATAGAGATTAAAATATAATGAAATTAATTAAAATAATGATATAAAATTTCAAAGGATGTTTATGCACCTCATATAAAAATATAGGTTTCTAACATAGAATGTGTCTCAAAGAAAGCAAATTGAGAAAAAATTAATTTAAGGATTTGGTAACTTTTAAAAATGAAAACCTTTAAAATAAATATCATAAAATGGTTATTTAAGTACCCATAATTTTAATTATAATAGGAATAAAATATATTATAGCATAGTATATACACCACAAAAAAATAAGAGAGTGTGGAATAATTCATGTATCTCTTGGAAATAAAGAGTGAGTTGGAAAACTCTTACCCTGTGTCTTGACTCTCTTCATACTCATACAAGCTTCCAGTATAAAAATTGTAAGTTAATTATAAATATCTTATAGAAGAATATTCTTATATCATATACCATTTATTGTTTTATTATGAACTATTATTACCTTCTTGTTAACAATCTTATATTAGGTTTTCACTTCGGGTAATATCCACTTTGTTTTTCACATGTGTCTTAATTTGTTAAATATTTGGTCCTTATACTTATATATTGATATATAGAATGTAAACGGTGTTTTTAATATAATTTATATTCATTATATTTGTATTATAATAATACATAGAATATATAAGTGTGAAATTTAATACATCGTTCATGGAGACGGTAGGTCGTACATACGCATGAATGTTATTTCCCTTTAATTATCGCGTTCAAAGAAAGAAAGTAAAAGAAATATATGTACATATATGTATATATATATATATAATTTTTACATTATATTTATTATACCATATATAAAATATATATTCACTAAACTCATCCTTAATACATTCCACGTACTGTATGAATGAATCACATCACTTTGAGGGGGCATTAGTCAACACTTCCTCAAATGAAATTATCATATTAACAGAAAATGGAAAGTATAAAGATATGTGGTGTATAAGAATTAGATAATATTAAATAAAAAATAAATATAATATAAAACATATGTAAAAAGATTTTCCTTTATAATTTCCACTATGAGAGGCGGTAAAGAAAAAATGAAAAATCATTATTTAGTGACGTGGTATTTCACCGTACATGTAAAAAATATGTTTAATACCCATTAGATGGAAGTGTGTGTAATTGTAGGTCTAAAAAATATCATAAAAATCTTATTTTATTTATTATACCTTTTTTATAAAATCACTTAATAATAATATTTCATGGAATGGATAACTAAAATAAAAAAACAGTTTGAAGGAGGGTGTTACCTCTTAATCGGGTAACTCCTTTTGATTTGCACCAAAGGGATTCCTTGGAAAGATTTATGCCCAAGGTATGTTTCAAAAAGTTTTTTACAGATTTTATAGAGCTATTTTCAGTGATTTTGTTCTATCAAAAGTGTCTTGATAGGTTTGAGGAAGTGGGAGGAGAGGAGGCTTTCTATAATGGAGTAGGAGTGACACTCTTATAATATTTTGGAAAAGGGAAACCCAACCCATGTATTTTTATTAAAATTGGATCCAATAAAATTAAAAATTCTATAAAGTAGATTATAGGGTCGATATATGTCCATAAAATGGTATTTGGACAAGTTTATAGATCGTTTTGGGCCATAAGGTTATGGTTTAGTCTTTTATTTATCTTAATTTAACCTTAATCATTACAATTAATTTTAATTACGTTAATTAATATTTTTGAAAAAAAAACTAATTTAATATTATTAGACATTATAAGTTTTTATGATTAAAAATATTTAATTCATTTTTCTAAATTAAATTAAATGAGGTGGTGGAAATTAATTTTAATTTAATCCCACAAATGGGACTACAAAGCTGATTTTTTATGTAAAAATTTTCAAAAGTTTTATAGGTTTTTATTTCCAATTTTGATGTAAAATTGATTAAAATGAACTAAAATGGATTAATTGATAAAAAATTATCTAATTAAACTTTAAAATATATTATAAATATAACATATCTATATAAATAAATCAAAAGAAAAGAAAATTTTGAGTTAAATTTCAGTAATTATCACTATTCATTAAAAAAAATGAAACTTCACAAAAAAATACCAAAAATTCCCGATAATCTATTTTGTATGTTTATATTTCAAAATTATATTCATTTTGACATATAAAATTTCTAAAATTTCTAAATTTTTTATTTCAAATAGGTTCTCCATTAAAAGGCTGTCAAATTGGCATAATAAAAATATTGTGATTTATGTATTAAATTGGTTTTATTCTTATTTTATGTTTATAAAATATATTGAATGAATATATAAAATATTAACATAGATATATAACATATATATTTTATTAAAATTACTTACTAATTACAATTAATAGAAGTTATTAGGATTAAAATAACTTTTTGGGCATAATAATAGTTTTTTATAAAATACTCTCGTTATATACAATTGGTTCTTATACTCATTTCTAAATATTTTTTAACAAATTAATTCAGTTTATAATTTTTTAAAAACCATATATTTAAATATTTTAGTTAAAATATCATAAAACTTAATTTAAAGGCTAGGTTAGGTATTCTTAAACTTTTTTATAATTTATTATTATTTGGTAACACTCAATCTTGCATGTTACCCGAGCCATTGTGGAAAGTCAGTCTTGAATGAAATGTAAGATTACCTTTGTATTATATATAGAGAAATATTAACTTTATATTAAATTTAGTGCTCAATTACCTTTTCATTGTGTATAACACAATCAAAATATAATTCATTAATTTATATAAAATAATTATTTTCAGTGTTTCGTGAAATGAAAAATGTCAAAAAGATTAAACTAATTTGAGGAAAAAAATCACAAAATCTAGGTGTGTTGTAGTAAAGGATTGATAGAGGGTAGACAATACACCATATTTGTAATATAATAGTATTATAATATATATAAATATAATGAAATGGAATTAATGAACAACTCAAGACCAAAAATATCATGTAGTAGCAAATGCATAATCAACAACAACAGTGGAAATAAACACACAGGCCAAATATTTCATTTGAAGAGGCTAATAAGAGAATAAATAAAATTCAGGTCATAAAGTACTATAACAATAATGGGGTTCCCAATTGATGACCACCATATATACATATAATTATCAAGCTAATACAAATAAGTAATATAAATTAGAAAAATCAAGATGAGGAAGGAACCTCAATGTCCATTGTGTTCCATCCATGCCAAAAATACTCTATGATCCAACTCATAAACCCATACCATTACCTGAAATCAAAATAATTAAATCTAAAGGAACGCCAAAGGTCATGTGTAGGGTGTAAGAATGAGTCATTGTAGTTAACCACCAATTCATTCCTACCTTACATTTGTGATTTAGCAGGTATGTACTAAAAGTAAATAATGAATCAGGACATGAATAAAGTGATCACAATCTTCCCTAGTGATTAAAATACATAAAGAATCTATCACCTTCCTCACACAATTTTGGATTCATTATAGTTTATATAATCATTATCCCATGGCCCAAGGCATCCCCAAATGTCATATAGTCTTAGGTGTACCCTTAGGTTCCACACAAATGTAAACTAGTACCGTGTGCCATCGACCATGTAACTGATGTCCTTAATGAACTCCCAATCAAAGAATCTAGCCCCTCGAACCCTTGATCTAAATAACTTGTCAAAAATAATCCTAACGTTCAGAGGTACAAGGAGGTTTATCCTCAAATAGTAACTGTCGGTGACTCTAATCATGATGCCCCAAGTAACAGTGTGGTGTATCATCCAAAATGATCATGGCCCATTGTCCTTAAGAATTTCAAGCCTTAGCCCCCAAATTATAGCCCCAACACCATCATCTGATGGATTTTTACCATCTCCATGGCTTTCTACTGAAATCACACCCATCCTCTTACATAAACTACATCTACCAGGGGGTTCTACCCACACAAGTGCTCAAACCCACCTCATTATTGATTCATCCTATGTGCACATGATTCCATATGGAACTTTGGACAATTCAGGTGAGTAGAAGCCCCCAAACAGAACCTAATTCAAATCAATTTCAGTACCTCGTTCCCTTGTGACCACATATCTCTAACCAATGGCCATGCGATTCAACATCACATGGGATTTTCCCATAACTGATGGCATTTCCACATCAATCTGATGACTAGGACACCAAACCTATTGTCAACATCACCCAAAGTATATATATATATATATATATCATTCCATGCATATCATGATGATCTCATCTCCTCAAATCAGATAGCCAATGATATCTCTACCCCCGGGCTATGCTCATCACGTTCCATTAGAACTCAGTCATACACTATAAGAAATTTACATTTATATATACAACCAGTATGATTGAATTGAAAAACTAAAATTCAAATAAACAATTAAATCCAAAAAAAATCAATTCATTATAAAGGACACACCCCTAGCCTAACTTCAAATATTATGAATTCCTCATAAGGTTTGACCCATTTATAGAATTTGGTGAGAAAGCCCATAGGCATCTCACAAGGTCTTAATTTATTAGTTAAAGGAAACCATTTTAATTATAGGGTCTATCTCATTAAATAAAATGGTGTGATAAAATAAACAACCCTAAAACACTTATAAAATCAAAAAGAATGGTATGTACCACCTGCTTTGTAGTTTTTGACAATGGTATGTCTGATCTTTTCCTCTAACTCTGACTGATTTGGGAGAAATAGATGTTTTAGATGAATGACTGATATTGATCTGACACTGGAAATAACTTTAGGAATGGAACTCGGATAAAATATGTGGCTCAAAATGATGTAGGGGAGGATAAGGTTATTTTCTTCTCATCAATGCGCGACCAATATAGGAAGAAGTATAAGAGAATTAGGTTTACATATTGGAGGAAAAATGGTCATTTCTTCTCTTTAATGAGCCGCACAATTATCTCGCATGGTTTTCCAAATTATGTAGTGTGGGTCTTACTTATTAGGATCAAATCAATGCATGGTTATCCCATGTGGTTAGTCCTAACCATATGAAAACCATGCATGCTACAGTGCATGGGTAACTACCAAATGGCAATAACCATGTGGCTTGCACATGGATTACCCTAACCATGTATATTCCATGATAATTCCCTATAATAAAACTAAAGATTTTCACCCACATTCATGTGCCTCATCTCACATTGTTTACCAAACCATTCATTGTGTAAAATGAAGGTGCACAATTTTCACTAGGGGTTTTCACTGTAAGATCTAATTGTGTGCCTTAGCATGCACTTATTTGAAACTGGGTCGTCAGGACTCACACGCACCTAAAACCCTTACAAAAAATTATGGCCCTTTTCAAGCCTTAAACCATGAATAAAAAAATATTTTGGGTTAATATAAAAATTTTAATTAAGTTGTAAATATCCAAAAAGAAAATGGTCTACCCACAAAAATCCAAAAAATTCAAAAATGGGCAAAACATTTGACCTCTTCCAAAAACTCGAGACCTTAAATGTTACTTTTGGCACTAGAAAACATGTCTCCAAAATTTTCCATACTCATCCATACATGATCCAAGATCGTAGTCCATTTCGAAAACTTCTATTTTGTAGGTTGCATGGCCCAAACAGAGTTACGGATTAGGAGTTATGGACATTTGATGTTGGGATGGAAAACTAGTTTGCGAAGCCCGTTCGTGAAACCCCCTCCGCAATCACGGAGCGCTGCCATGAAGCAAGAAGGCAGGACACTCCATGAACCCTTTTGACATTTGCGACCCACCGCGATGACCCGCTGGAAAGCAAGGAGGCGGGATGCTCCGCGACCGCCTTTGACATTCGTGATCCGCTGCGGAGCAACCTCTATCTTCGCGTTGAGCGAGCTTTGCTTCGCAGCGCACCTTGCCTATCAATACCTGGCTCACCCCCCCCCCCCCCCCCCTCTCCAAATGGCCACTACACCACTTGGACGGCCGATCTCCCGGTTCGCAGAGCTCTGTGAGCATCATCCTTCGCGATGCGGCTCCGTGAGGCCATGCTCTGCGAGTAGCTTCCTTCGTGTTGCTGATCCGTGAGTCCATGCTCCATGAGACCATGCTCCGCGAGTCTATGCTCCGCGATTTTGCTTCATGGGTCTATTCTCCACAAGCACTCTTTTCTCCATGAGATCCCTTTATCTCTGTGAGCCGCCCCTGCTCCGCGAGAGGCCTTTTCTCCCACGAGCCGCCCTTGCTCCACGAAGCTACTTCTCGACAACCTATCTTTTGCGATGATCCTACCTTCATGCCCACTAGTTCGTACCATGGGGGTTATGCCCCCTCCCCACCACTCCAGGTCAGTTCCGGGCTACGGTCTCGATCCCTTCGCTACCATCACAGACCCCCATGAAAAATGGAGAGTCGCACCGCGATCTTTTTGGGTCGTGACGTCGGGATTTTCCATTGAGCACCCACCTTCAACCTATAGAATACCATGATTTGAGAGACTCTTCTGCACCCCATGAAACACCTTGAGCTGACATATTCCTCTGGGTTCATTTTATATGACGTGAGTTGAGGTTCTCATCATCAATTCCCTGAGTACCTTCAGTCAAACCATTCCTCGAGAAACTCCTCCAAACCCTATCACTTGGCTCCTATGCCAAGTTGAACTAGAAAGGGCCGCCCTTGCGTAAGTCCCAAAACCAACCATTTCTAGGTTCCTTATGCCTAATAGTCCTATCTACATGACTTTAACTATAGTAATCCCTATATTATCAATATAGGATGCCTCTTGACCAATACGAGAGATGCCTTATGCTCCTAGCATGAGACGCCTAGTAGTCCTATCTACATGACTGTAAACTATAGCATTCCCTATCATTCAATAATAGGATGCCTCTTACTTTTAATAATATATTCCTTATGCTCTAAGCATGAGATGCCAAAAGTCCCCTCTACATGACTATAAAGTGTAGTGTACCATATGATCCAAACATAGGATGCCTCTTCTTCCAAACAAGGGATGCCTTATTCTCCAAGCATGAGATGCCAATAGTCTTATCTACACGACTATAAACTTTAGTACTCCCAATGTTCCAATTATAGGATACCTCTTGATCCCAACAAGAGATGCCTTGTGCACCAAGCATAAGATGTCTAAATTTCATGATTACAGTGGCGTAATTTTAAGAGTGTTGGAATCCATTCAAACATTCCATTGCTCCACCTCAATCTTTATGTGTCCTTCATTCAGATCCTCATCCACATCAATGACTGGAGGGACCCCTAATGGCCCGGTCCCATGCCGCATCAGCTCACCTACCGTCCTGGGCCAATGCCCCGGAAGACTTTGGATGAAATTTGTGATAGGTCCTCTATTTCGAACATGGTCAGTAGTCGACCCTAATTTGTATGTCCCCATTTCGGGATAACGTGATGTGGACGCTGCATTTCTGCCATGGTCAACAGCTATCCTTCATCGCCACACCACCCTCGTTGTGTTCCGAATGTCGGGCATGTAATTAACACTCTCTATATAACTTTGTTCAGACTAATTCCAATGCCCTTGGTATTATCCCTCTTGTGAACCAGCACATAGGTGAAGACCTCAATCCACCAGTGGGTTGAGATGCCCTCATGGCCATACATGAGGAAGACATTCCGGGCAGCATCCTTGCATAAGCCCCATCCACCATTGCCTCTCCTTAGCGGCACCAGGGTAGCATCCTTGCATAAGCCCCATCCACGATTGTTTCCCCCTTAGCAGCACCCGGGTAGCATCCTTGCGTAAGCCCCATCCACGATTGTCACTCCATAGCGACACCTGGGCAGCATCCTTGCGTAAGCCCCATCCACGATTTCCACTCCATAGCGGCACCCAGGAATCTCCCTTGCGTAATCCCCATCCAATGTGGCCGATCCTTAGTAGCATACGGGAAACATCCTTGTATAAGCCCCATCCACCGTTTCTGCTCCTTAGCGGCACCCGGGCAGCTTCATTGTGTAAGCCCCATCCACGATTGCTACTCCATAGTGTCACTTGGGCAGCTTTGTTTGCGTAAGCCCCATCCACAATTGTCGCTCCATAACGGCACCTAGGAAGCTTCCTTGCGTAATCCCCATCCACCATCACTACTCCATAGCAGCACCCGAGTAGCTTCCTTGCGTAATCCCAATCCACGATTGCCGCTCCATAGCGACACCTGGGTGGCTTCCTTAAGTAAGCCCCATCCACCATCACCGCTCCATAGTGTCCCCTGGGCTGCTCTACACGTAATCCCCACTCTACGTCCCATGGACACACCTCTCATGATGTGGTCATTAGGTCCCTGATGCCTCTTGTTTCTCACACCGAGCATGACCCACGTGGGCTTAGAGTAAACATAGACCATGACAACACCCTCGTGCAGCGTGATGTTAAACTATATACCTAAACTACATGGACTTCGATCCATGTCAAGGCATGGTACGTAGGAAGCCTCAAGAGGTTCAGGCCCACTAATCAGTCATTCCGACCATCTTCACGTCAGTTCACCCCTGTCCCGCATGACGTCAAACTATACACCCAAACTACGGGGACTTTGATCCATGTCAAGGCATGGTATGTAAGAAGACTCCATGAGGTTCAAGCCCACCATTCAGTCATTTAGACCTCCTTCACGTAGGTTCACCCTCATCCCACATGACATTAAATTATATATTCCAACCTAAAATATGGGGACTTTTATCCTTGGTAAGGCAAGGTACGTAGGAAGCCTCCCTGAGGTTCAAGACCATCATCCACCCAGACCAAGGTCCTTATTCACGTAGGTTCTCCGACACGCACCATTCCTGATCTTCGTGGTCTTTGATCCATGTCAAGGCATGGTAGGGAGGAGGCCTCACGAGGTTCAATCCCACCATCAGTGTACCCCTGGGTTCACCATCACGTCAGTTCACTGACAAAACCATTCCTAAACTATGGGGTCTTTGATCCATGTTAAGGAATGGTACATAGGAAGGCTCACGAGGTTCAAGCCCACCACCAGTGGACCCCTGGGTTTACCTTCACATCGGTTCACTGACAAAACCCTACCTGAACTACGGGGACTTTGATCCATGTCGAGACATGGTACGTAGGATGCCTCCATGAGGTTCAATCCCACCACCCAGTCATTTAGACCCCTTTCGAATCAGTTTGCCGACACCCACACCATCCTGAACCACATGGTCTTTGATTCCCTATCACGGGGATATGTAGGAAGCCTCCATGAGGCTCAAGCCCATCACTCGTGTTTCATCTTGATCTCTTCCTCTAACCTATGTGTCTCGGGAAGGTCATGCCCCAACTCAGAGTTTCCTCTTCCTCTCGGTCCCATCCATGCATCCATTCTCACGGGCCATCTCCTCAGGTGTCCCATCGTCCCACCGAACTATGCGGACTTTGATTCCCTACCACAGGGATACATAGGAAGTCTCTTCGAGGCTCAAAACCAACTTCACCATCACCCTTGTGATGATCCCATTTCATTCCCCCTTCACTTTATTCAACTCTCGGTCATCCATCCCGATTCTCACCCGGGCCGCCACATCCCGGTGGGATCATTCCATCCACCTCCTCGCTGCTCCAAGCAGTACCTGGGCCTCTATCCATGTGTAAGCCCCATAATGTCTTCGGGACTTTGTCCTTTGTGTACACCCCGATTCATCACCCTTTCGAACTACGTGGGTTTTGATCCCTATATTCTAGACAATTTACCTAAAAATCCTCCCTGAGGTTCAATCACAGCCAATGGTAAACCATGGTGTCCCCCATCTTGGGGTGAAGTCTCCCTGATCTGCCTTCAGTGGTGTTCAGATCATCCATTACGGTGTGACATCTCCCCTCCATGGGGCGCACCACCTTGGATCGATCCTCATTGGGTGTTCTGATCCATTCACTCGGTAAACCTTCTAGGTGTTCCCACCTTGGGATATACCAATCTGATCTGTCTCTATGGGACATTCAGATTACTCTCATTTTGTCTCCATATAACGCTAAACTCATGGCCTACCTCCTGATAAACATGAGATGCCTGAGGAAAACCTCGGAAGACATTCCTTTGGTGTAACTATCTCTGCTTGATGTTAATCTTGCAGCATACCCTGTGTTAAACATGGGAAGCTGAGGAAAACCTCAGATGCATGCCTATAGAATATGATTCCCCACCTTCGACGTGGGATGCCTCGGGTTCAGCACCTTTGAGATGCCCTCTTATGAGGAAGAATACAGGTTCCCCAATGTCCATGCACCCAGAGATTCCCCAACATGCCTGATGTTGCCATCTACTCCAACCAAAGGTTGCAACCATGTCAAGACCCCATGGAATGTATTCACCAAATTAGTGTAATTAACTGGCATCCATGGTGATATGGCATCGAGAATGAGATTCACGAACCATGACTTAAATCTATGAGGGAGACCCAGACTGGGTGACGAGTTCCGAGGAGGAATCCATGGAAGGAAGAACCGATATTCCATCATCCCGTTTTGATCAAGGAGAAAATGTCCCCGAATAAGGAATGGATGTCGCCTGCCTTTGGAAAGCGGGAATGCGGGGCAACAGCTGCGCATCCTCACATATGGATACGCATTCCCCGGCAAAAGCATCAGAAACAGTGACTCTTTTGGTTTTTCTTAAAAATGATCACATATACATACACTAAACATTATATTGGGATGGATAGTAGTTATGGATAGTAAAAATTTAGTCAAACCATTATAAGTGGTTTGATAATAAGTTTCCTACTTTCATCGTGATCTAATTTTCATCTGGTACTCAGGGGAGTATCACAACCATTATAATTATCCATACTAAAAAAATTTAAAATATATTTAGTGTACTTACTTGGATTTAAAATAATTAATTTTTTATTTTTAAAAATATTGAATCCAAGAAAGAATTTAAGTTCACCCATTAAACTCATTTCAAATTCACATTGCATAATTTTTGAAAACTCAGTACACAAATAATTTATTGAATATCCAAAAATAATATCATCAATATAAGTTTTGGAAACCATATCATCTATTAAATTATTATAATAAATAGAGAAGGGTTATATATTTCTTTAGAAAACCCATTTGAAACAAAAAATGAGGTGATCCTATCTTACCAAAATCTAGGATATTATTTTAATCTATATAAATATTTTGTTAATTTAAAAACATGATTTGGAATGTTAGTGTTTATGAATCCTTGGATTTGTTAAAATAAATATCCTCAATACTATAATCATTTGTTAGTTAACCCTTTACATCCATTTGAGGTATTTTGAAATCTACATGTGTTGCATAGTAAATAAACATCATGATGGATTCATGTCTAGCTACTGGTGAAAATGTTTCCTCATAGTCAATACCTTATTCTTAACTATATCCTTTTGAAACGAATCTAGATTTATTTTTAGTTATTGTTACTATCTCATTAACCTTATTTATAAACACCCATTTAGTTCCAAAAGTTGTATGGTCATTGGGTCTTCTAACTAGTTTCTAGACTCTATTTAATTTATGTTTTTTAACTCTTCTTTCATTGAGATTATATAGAATTCAAAATTAACTTGACCATTAATGTTTTTAGGTTTAATATATGATAATAAATGTTTATATTAAACATGGTTTCTATAGAGACCCGAAGCTTGACGTACATGGACATTACATTACTTTTGCAGAATATTTAGTACATAACAAAAACACACACACAAGGATCATAATAGTTTAGTGTATTTGTAAACTCGGAATATAATCTTCTAATCGTGGTGAAAGATCTTCAACATCTTCCATAAAGATCTTCCTTTTTTTACCTAAAACCTTTCTTTATATCCTTATGTCTGATATGCTTTGTACGTATCTGAACCTCCTCTTCTTTGAAGCGCCTCTTTGAGACCTCCTATTAGGGCACTAAAATTGGTCTTTGAGGAAGACCAGAACCTCTAGGATGTTTCTAGGGAAGTGGAGAAGAGAATTTGGCAGGGGTTGGCTGAGCTTTAAGGCTCAAAGTTTTGTGAGGAAGATAGGGAGGAGGTTCCCTTTTATAAGTGAGGAGAGGGGCACCTTTGGAATAACTAAAAATATTATTTTATTATAAAGTCAAGTTCAGTTTTAAATATCTCCAAATTGATTTATTTCGAGGTTAAGGTGGGGATGGGTCTAAATCCTCTCATCCAATTGTATTTAGACAAGTTTAGGTTATTATTTGAACCTTATCAATTAGATTTAACTCTATGTTAAATAATTTTACTTTTACCGTGTCTTTTTGTTTTCTTACACTATATGGTTAATATACATACTATATCAAGCCAAATGAACCCCAACTTGTTTATTATTAATATATATAATCTTATCTAAGTCATTTTACCGAGCCTTAGATTTTTAGGAATAAAATAACAATTAATAATATAATATTTGTTTTAAAAACTATTTTATGTCAATTTTGACACTATTTGGTACATGATTTTTATGAAATTCATAACAGAATGATAAGTTCGAACCAAGTTACTTAAATCAACAATAACATGTCATATTAACCTAGAAAATTATTTTAAGTCATAAAAAGTCTCAAATTACATTTATTTGGGCATTTATAACATCAATTATGTCAATATTTCATTAATAAGACAATTACGGCATCATCTTTGTGTCATAATAAATGATAATCATTTAATCCCTAAAAATTATAAATAAATTCTTATGATATAGATAATTGTATTATCTTTCTGGAGACTAATCATGTTCGATGTTTCATGAAGTTTATCACTACATTAAAATTATTATACTTATAATATTTAAGAAAGTGACATGTTCTCACATTCTTTGGTTTTAATAATAATTAAATTATTTTCATAGAAAAAATTTAATTAAATGAATCTAATCAGACCCTTAGGTGATATGGGTCGACTTTTAGTCATCCAATAGGATTTTTACATTTGTTAGGGTAATTTTAAAATATTATATTTACCCTTAATTACCTGATTTACCTTTAACTATGGTAAATAAATTTTACCGTAGTTACTATTCATAATTCCCAAAAATAAAAAGTAGCTTATTAACATAATGTGGATCCACTGATTCCAAATATGGAATCCAGTTTTCCAAATTCAATACACAAAAGTTGCAGAAATTAAATTAAAATTAATCCCGTTGTCGAAAAAAACGGGTTTTCCTTAAAACATTGCAAAAGATTGAATTGATTTAACCTACGAATTTAAGGTAAAATCAATGGTAATGTCATACATTATATTAAATGGTAAAAATATATTCTATTTATACTTTAAAACCATTCAATATTATAATTTAAGCACATAAGATATTACGATGAAAAAAATTGTTTTTAATTAAAATATAGCGTGTTTTTACTATTCATTAAAATATGAAAGTTATCGGAAAAATATCAAAACTTTATCTAATGTAAATTTTTATATCCTGATTCAAAAGTAGAATTTTATTTTGTCATATTGAACTTATAAACATGTCAAAAACTAGATTTAAAGTGGGTTCTCCATCAAAAGGCGGCAAAACTACATTTTTTGAAAAATACTTATTTTACCCGAAAAATTTATTTTGTTCTAATACCATGTTCTAGAAATGTGTAAGATGAATAATAATGTTATAAAATTAAAAATTTAGTTAACACTATTCATAACGGCTAGTTCTTGACAATATTATAATAATATATCGTTGTTTATTAAACCCCAGTATTGCGTACAACACACGCTATCGAGGAAGGTCGCGATTGTGTGTAATGCAAGCCAAGTCAGGGTTGCGTGTTGTGAAAGAATCCTTCGTTGTTTCGTATAACAGAATCCAACCATATTTCATTTATACATTGAATATATATATATATACTCAATTTTGGGTAGAATAACTATTATCAAAATTGTGTGTAACACGATCCAAGAATAGTGTTGCGTATACTGCAAGCTAATATGGTGTTGCGTATAGCGCAAGGTAATATTGGTGTAGAATACAACACAAGACATTACTGAAATTAATAGAATATTTTTCATAAAATCTCGGGGTGTTACATTCTACCCCCCTTAAAATGAATTTCGCCCTCGAAATTCGTTGGGGTTATAAATGGTTTACTATTTGAAAGTTTCTTTAATAGAAACCCACATCCTAAAAAGGAATACCAAAACCAATCATTAAAAACAAAAGTATGAAACTTAATGGTTACCCAAATAAACTAATCACTGGGTTTCCACATAGGTTAAAATATTGATATGGAAGAGAAATATAACCATCATGTTCTGATGGATAGTGGTAGAGAACATGGCTATGGAAAAGCCAGCAATCACAAAGCCATAAATTTTTGATGATATAAGGTATCATCTGATTCATCAGATATAAGAGCACTAGGACAACATTTTTGGTTTTCAAGATCATTTCCCAAAAGTTGATGAAATTGGAATTATAAGAAATACTTTCGTGATTTTGGTATAGTCTCACCGTTTGTCGTTCTTTGGACAATTTCCACTTCATCTCTTAAAGAAATCAAGTTGAATTTGTCATTTTTGATGTGTTAGCAGATAATGTGATAGAATGTTGGGTCATTTCATCTATCTCAAACAAAAGGTTAGAAAAGTTATCAAAAAATACATAATTCCATCTATAGTGAGATTCATCATATAGGGTTCCTAAAATGGACTTATACTTTATATATCATACTGCGTAATATAATAAAACTAGTTTATACTAAATAGGGATTTCCTGTAGGTCATTGGTAGGCGATAAAGGTTAGTCGCACTTCGGTTGTGGGTTCGATTCCCACAGCCTTGTCCGACGCGATGGGTTGTCGCCCGTCCTACAGGTTGTCCTTTTTCTAAAACTATATTACTATAACATCCCATCAATAATATCGAAAAAACTTCTATCCTTAAACAATACTAACTTATGTCCAACATAATCCATTCCAATCTTTAGGATTATCCATAATACTTCAGTCCACTCTCATAATATAGTGAAAATGATTACCAGAGATTTTATACCATCGTTGATCCCCATATATCATAAAATATGTCTTGTTGGTCACATTCCAAACATTCAAAGGCCTTAATCATGTACTCTCTTGAATACCCATTGAACCTTAGTGAAAACATGAATACAGTTAAAAGTTAACACTTTCCACATACCAAAATCCTCAAAATTCTATATACTAAAACCATGATATCACTTAGTCCTTATATCAATCATGAGCTCATGAATACTGTTAAACATTTTGTTTTCTCGTTTTCCCTTCATTATGTGCATATCATATTATTTCCAAAAAATATCTCAATCACTTTGAATACCACATTATACCAATACATAAATATTCCAATACTTTATGATACAACATTATTTTGGAATCCCATTACATAAACACTTAATAATTCCACCACATCATTGTCATATTCAACATCGCCAATAGTGATCACATGTGACTTCCCTTTGTCCTTTTCCTTAAGCGGTTGCTCATGTCGATCATCACTAACCCTTGGATTAGGGAATTTATTAGCATAATGCCCCATTTCCTTGCACTTGAAGCATTGATGTGTTGGTGGTGCGTTCTCTGTAGTGTTTTCTTTATTCACATCATTAGAAACCCTTTTTCCATTACTTCGACACTCAGCTGCTCGGTGACCTTCTTTTCCACACTTAAAACATTTTCTAGTCCCTTTAAGAAAATCTCCACCATGCTTCTTTCCACACTTTGTGCATAAGGAAACATTCATCTTCTTTTCACCATTATTTTGAGATTTCTCATTGGACACCATCTTTCGTTTCTTTTCAAAACCATGAGATGGATATGTAACACCAACTTTTATTTCTACCTTCATAGCACAACGCACAATTTCTTCATAGCTACTGAAGTCTCTTATAGCTAATGCCCTTTGAAGACTTGGTTTTAAGCCACTGAAAAATCGATCAACTTTACTTTCAGGTTGGATGATAATGAAAGATGCATACCTTGAAAGTCTTGTAAAATTCTCTTCGTATATACCAACAGATTCACCATCCTTCTTCTTCAGCTCAAGAAACTCCTTTTCCGTATTTGTTCAAAGAATACGAGGGAAGTACTTACTGAAAAACAAGTTCTTGAACTCATCCCATTCCATGGACTCAATTTCATCTCTTGGCCTCATATTCTTGATAAGATTCCACCATTGATCAGCTTCACCTTCAAAATGATATACTGCTACGATGACTTTATCATGCTCAGAACATTGAAGAACTGAAAATATCTTTTCAGTGGTACTGATCTATTTTTCAGCAACAAGTGGATCGGAAGACCCACTGAAATAAGGTGGGTGTTGCCTCATGAAGGACTCAATAGAATATTGTTCCCTTCTCTGCTCATTTCCAAGTCCAGAATGATTCATATCTTGTGTAAGTATAGCAATAAGATTTTGCACTCCATCTCCCATAACATTTGTTTGTTCAGGAGGGAAATCATTGCATTGTCCATTGCATTGATCAACACGGTTCCTTCCGGTTCCAGCCATCGTCTAAAACCCAAAAAGAATAGTGTGAGAGGAAAAAATCATGATAGGGAAAACAACATAATAAAGGGGGAGTACCTTCAATATCTGACATCTTAGGTTTAATTCTATGATCGTTAGCGTAATTCTAGTACTATAACCTATACATATACTTAACCTTAGGGACACCCCTAGATATACCCTAGAAATATCTCTAGGGATCTCACTAACGTTTTTGCATCCTAGTTTCCAAAGGTTGACTAAACCTTTCCTCTGATACCAACTGTAGAGACCCGAAGCTTGACGTACATGGACATTACATTACTTTTGCAGAATACTTAGTACATAACAAAAACACACACACAAGGATTGTAATAGTTTAGTGTCTTTGGAAACTCAGAATATAATCTTCTAATCGTGGTTAAAGATCTTCAACATCTCCCATAAATATCTTCCTTTTTTTTACCTAAAACCTTTCTTTATATCCTTATGTCCGATATGCTTTGTACGTATCCGAACCTCCTCTTATTTGAAGCGCCTCTTTGAGACCTTCTCTTGGGGAACTAAAATTGGTCTTTGAGGAAGACCAGAACCTCTAGGATGTTGCTAGGGAATTGGAGAAGAGAATTTGGCAGGGTTTGGCCTAGCTGGAAGGCTCAATGATGTGTGAGGAAGAGAGGGAGGAGGTGCCCTTTTATAAGGGAGGAGAGGGGCACCTTTGGAATAACTAAAAATATTATTTTATTATAAAGTCAATTTCGGTTTTAAATAGCTCCAAATTGATTTATTTAGAGTCTAAGGTGGGGATGGGTCGAAATCCTCTCAACCAATTGGATTTAGACAAGTTTAGGTTATTATTTTAACCTTATCAAATAGATTTAACTCTAAGTTAAATAATTTAACTTTTACCGTGTCTTTTTGTTTTCTTACACTATATGGTTAATAAACATACTATATCAAGCCAAAAGAACCCCAAGTTGTTTATTATTAATATATATAATCTTATCAAAGTCATTTGGCCGAACCTTAGATTTTTAGGAATAAAATAACAATTAATAATATAATATTTGTTTTAAATACTAGTTTATGTCAATATTGACACTATTTGGTACATGATTTTTATGAAATTCATAACAGAATGATAAGTTCGAACCAAGTTACTTAAATCAACAATAACATGTCATATTAACCTAGAAAATTATTGTAAGTCATAAAAAGTCTCAAATTACATTTATTTGGGCATTTATAACATCAATTATGTCAATATTTCATTAATAAGACAATTACTGCATCATCTTTGTGTCATAATAAATGATAATCATTTAATCCCTAAAAATTATAAATAAATTCTTATGATATAGATAATTGTATTATCTTTCTGGATACTAATCATGTTCGATGTTTCATGAAGTTTATCATTACATTAAAATTATTATACTTATAATATTTAAGAAAGTGACATGTTCTCACATTCTTTGGTTTTAATAATAATTAAATTATTTTCATAGAAAAAATTTAATTAAATGAATCTAATCAGACCCTTAGGTGATATGGGTCGACTTTTAGTCATACAATAGGATTTTGACATTTGTTAGGGTAATTTTAAAATATTATATTTACCCTTAATTACCTGATTTACCTTTAACTATGGTAAATAAATTTTACCGTAGTTACTATTCATAATTCCCAAAAATAAAATGTAGCTTATTAACATAATGTGGATCCACTGATTCCAAATATGGAATCCAGTTTTCCAAATTCAATACACAAAAGTTGCAGAAATTAAATTAAAATTAATCCCGTTGTCGAAAAAAACGGGTTTTCCTTAAAACATTGCAAAAGATTGAATTGATTTAACCTACGAATTTAAGGTAAAATCAATGGTAATGTCATACATTATATTAAATGGTAAAAATATATTCTATTTATACTTTAAAACCATTCAATATTATAATTTAAGCACATAAGATATTACGATGAAAAAAATTGTTTTTAATTAAAATATAGCGTGTTTTTACTATTCATTAAAATATGAAAGTTATCGGAAAAATATCAAAACTTTATCTAATGTAAATTTTTATATCCTGATTCAAAAGAAGAATTTTATTTTGTCAAATTGAACTTATAAACATGTCAAAAACTAGATTTAAAGTGGGTGTACCATCAAAAGGCGGAAAAACTGCATTTTTTGAAAAATACTTATTTTACCCAAAAAATTTATTTTGTTCTTATACCATGTTCTAGAAATGTGTAAGATGAATAATAATGTTATAAAATTCAAAATTTAGTTAACACTATTCATAATGGCTAGTTCATGACAATATTATAATAATATATCGTTGTTTATTAAAACCCAGTATTGCGTACAACACACGCTATCGAGGAAGGTCGCGATTGCGTGTAATGCAAGCCAAGTTAGGGTTGCGTGCTGTGAAAGAATCCTTCATTGTTTCGTATAACAGAATACAACCATATTTCATTTATACATTGAATATATATATATATACTCAATGTTTCATAGAATAACTATTATCAAAATTGTGTGTAACACGATCCAAGAATAGTGTTGCATATACTGCAAGCTAATACGGTGTTGCGTATAGCGCAAGGTAATATTGGTGTAGAATACAACACAAGACATTAATGAAATTAAAATAATATTGTTCATAAAATCTCAGGGTGTTACAGTTTCTAAGAGAATAAATAGTATGAGTTACTTTATCTATGTCTCATACAATTTCATATAAGGGGTGATATATATAATTCATATCTGCTCTAGGAGTATAAGTGTTTGACACCCTGTTCTCATTTACATATCAAAGTTCAGGTTGTTCATAAAATTGAGATAGTTATTTACATTAGGTCTAGTATAATTATCACATAGTTTTTCATTTACTTCCAAGTTGGAATGATTATCCTCCAGATTTTATAAAGCGTTATTATGCTCATGTAGATCTATCTCATAATACTTGACTTTTGTAGATTCTTTAACAAAATTATTCATTTAATTAAATACCATGTATGATTTTATAGATATATAATATCCATGGAATGTTATTTTCATAAATAATGGAATAAATATTGTCAAAATTATTCTTTATATTGACTATAAAGACTTTACAACCAAAAACACTAAAGTAATTGATTTTTGATTTTATATAATTCCATAATTCATAAATGGTATTCTTTAAAAGTGGTATTTTTAAAACTATATTAATTATTTAGAAATATATGTTCATATATTCTAATAAAAAATTGAAACATAAATCATACTCATTGAGCATGGCCTAAAAAGTTCTTGAAGGGTTCAATTTATTCTCTATAATACACCATTCTGTTATGGGATCCTAAGAGAAAAAACTTATTATTATATCCATTTTGGGATCATAATCATTCAAACTCTTGATTTTCAAAATTTCAACCAGGATCACTTCCTAAGTTATTAATTTTAAGTCCAATAGTATTTTCTAAAAATTAAGAATAATTATAAAAACATTAAAGAAAATTATGTTTATAATAAAGTAAAAACACCCATGTATATATTTAATAATAATGTACTATGAAATAAGTATTATATTTTCCTGATAAAATAAAAACTCTATAAGGTGTAAAAAAATACATTTGTACCAAATTTAAATGTTGGTAATTTGATACTTCTTTTTTCAGTTTTAAATAAATTTTGTTTTATTTCCCTTCTGACAAGGATTATATACTTTTTATATTTGTAATTTTATATTTGATATTTCCATAAATAAAACATTCCTAGTTATATTTCTAAGTGAGTGAATATTATAATGGAATAGTCTCATATTACAAATCAAATATTATTTTTGAAAGGAACTTATACCAAAATCATTATGATAAAATAGTGAAATTAAATCTATAATATAAACATTTTCAATTCTTATATCATCAAAGACTAAAGAACGTTTTTCATTAAAAACCATCAAATAATTATTTCCAAAATTAATATGAAAACCATCATCAAATAATTGTGAAATTTTAATCATGTTATACTTCAATCCATCAACAAATATAACTTTAGAAAATAAAATTATTCTAGAGTTACTGAATTGACCGAGTCTAATTATTTTTCCTTTAATAGTTTCACTAAAAGTGAATTATCAACCATCCAACTTGAATAGGTTCTTTAAACTTGAGTGGTACCTAGTCATATTTCATGAACATCCACTATACTAATACCATAATTAATTAATCAAACTCTTCAAGATGGTTTCCTATAAAATATATTTAAAACAAAAATGATTTTGGTAGACATATTTCCTTGGTTCTAGAGATTTTATTAATAATTACTTTTGGAATCCATAGTTATCTTTCTAGTTTCCTATAATTAGATCTTAAATTATCATAAATAAACACTTTTTTGGTCCCAAAATAATAAGAAATATTATAAGTTCTAGAAGAACTGAAAATTGGGAAAAATTAATTCTTATGTATTATCCTCTATCCATGTTGATATCTAATTCTAGTAGTATATATAGGAGTAGTATATTTAAAAATAATCTTGTTAAGGTTTTTTATTCTATTTTTAGACCTATACAATTTATTCTTTAATTATAATTAGATAATTTAAATTCATTATTTTCTTTAAGTAGTTGATAATTATTATCTTTTCAATAATAAAATTTGTTTTAAATGAGAAAAAATAGAATGATGCTTCTTCAAACTTATATTTTTATCTTTAATTCATTAATTTTTTAGTCCATAATATTAAAATATTCAAATAATTCACTATTATACATATTCACATCACTGTTTTTTTGATTAGGAATAAAATTATGTATATGAGATTCAAGATAGACATTTAGTGCCTCGTATGTGTTTATCATAAAACAAATGCTAGCTTTTTCATTTATCACTTCTCTTCTTGGGTCTAAATCACTGAATCTATCCAAATAGGCACTTCATGTGGCTTTCATATCCTTTTTATATCATTTACCTTTTTCTTTATACTTATTCTTAAATTTTATTATTGGAAAATCCACTTTTATGTATATTTTCTTTTTACACTCATATAATGTTATTTCATTTTTGGAAAAATACTTTTTCCATTATTTTATTTATTTCCCACAACAAACATTTCTAAATGTAAATTCTTATTTCTTGAAAAATATATTCTTGTATAACTTCTTGAAACATCCTGTTTGATGTTCCATTTCTTCGCCATTGTCCAATTGTGATAATTCATCAATTGAGCTTGCAACTTTGAATTTGAATTTTTGTTTAGAGTTAGTCTTATAGGATACTAACTTCCTTTTGGTTTCATCTATCTCCTCTTTAAATGCATCAATAATTGATTATTGTAAAGTTCTATTTGAGATGGATGATATACCTCTAAAAAATAGTTCAGTAGAAGAAGTTATTTGGAACAGATATCTAATTAAATTGGAAATAATACTTTTTTTACGGGATTTCTAGTCTCATTAAAAATTATTTTTGGCATGCATGCACACCATTGTGTGGTAGTATAATATGTGAAGGCTTATTTGCGACATATTTTTTTTCTCTCACAAATAAACTTCCAAAAAAACATTTATGAAGGATAATGTAATCAGTTACTAAATGGTTATCTTGAAACCCTTTTATGACTGAAAAAATTGTATCACTATTATACCATCTCAAGAAAAAATTAATAAAGCCATGTGATGGGTGTTGCATCCAAAGATTTTGGACGGGATGAAATTACTAAGGATTTTGAGTTTTATTGTTTGGTGGATGAGATATTATTTAAACAGAGTCTTAGAATGTCATATGAGTTTTGGAACACTTTAATGTGTTTTTTAGACATGTTTAAATTATTCAAAGTTTTCACAGGTGTCATATTTAGTTTATTTATCATTAAGCCCCCTAAACTCATGTTCAGGACTGGTAAGGGAGCATGGTTTGTCTAAAACCATGTGTTCCACATGGTGAAACCATGAAGATCATCCATTGTTGCTGGAGGACTCACAAAATTTTGTTTAACCATTAACAAGGGGATACACTGATTTGTGGGTTAATTGTGTTCTTTTATGGAGGGTAAATGTATGATTTTCACACAATTTCTCGAACTGTGTGCATGAACTATGAGATCCCCCTTCCAAGGCAGAGGTCGAAGCGTAGTTGGTGCATGCCTTGGAAAATCGTATTCCCAAAATGTGTGCCTCATTAGAGGAGATATAAATTACCCTTTCCCCCTAAATATTTATTTCATAATCCCTCTCCTTTATTTTCCCCTTACACATGCACAACACCCTCATATGATCTCTCCTCCTCCTCTCATTTAGGTATGGATGCCTCTCCTTCATCCAAACTCTACTTCTTTGACCGTCAAACATTTTGGAAAGATAATGGTAAGAGATTAAATTTTATTTCTTCCATTTTTAATTTATCTGAACTATTTCTATTCTATTTTGGTGTGAGATCATTTCCCCTATTTTTAGGGATTTTTTCAGTTTCTTCGATTTCTCTCGAACCATGCCAAATCAATCTTCATTATTGGATGTGTGGGTCTTCTAAACACAAGTTATGTGGTTTATATATTTCCCCTATAATGTTTCATCATTTATTAGATACACCATCATGTCATATTCAGGTAGTTTCATGTGAATCATCTTAAATGTGAAGTTATTTTTGTATAACCAAACACCTTAACCCTATTAGACTTTGTGTATTAATATGAAATTATTTATAGTTGTGAACCTCAAAGTTAGAACTTCCTTAATGGTGGGTCCTTGAATACCATAATTAATTATTTATTCATTAATAAAACCCATTAATGAGTTTCTTTTTCTTCTAAAATGTAAACATGTTTTTAAAATGGAATATGGTAAGAGGTGACACATAACTAAGTTACCCCTTAGTGACCAAACCATATCTTATGTGGTTAAGGTATAATTATGAGGGAACCAACATGATAAATCCATATAGATAGCACGTTAGTGTGGTTTGTTTGATATAATTTCATGTATGGTGTTATCTTCCATGGGAAGACAACCTAGGATTAATGTATTAAACCAATGAATGGAATTTCATATTAATGAAAAGACCAATTAATTAATTAAATGACTTTTTTTTGTCAAGACCATCTTTAGTATCTTTGTAATGGTTTATTTAATCATTAAGTACATGGACTTTTTAATTTTATAATTGGAATTATTAATGGGTTTAACCCTCCCGGATAAAGTTTAAATGTTAAAATGATTAAATGAAATGCATTGTTCCTTGAGAGATACTTGGGTCTCCTAATTATAGAATGTTAAGGATGTGCTCATAGATTAATTTAAATTTGTATATTCTAGGAGTTATAATGGGTATACCTTGGATGTGTTATCCATACATTAATTTACCTTCTTGATAAATACTAGTTCCCTATGGGAGAACCTATGGACAAGCTCGGTGGTGAGATGGTTGCACCATTCAATGAGAAACACTCGAACCCCAATGTGAGATAACAGGGATAGACTCATAGGTTGATTAATTCATTCCATAACATGACTGATGCTTGGGATTCCATTTATGGATCACCTTTGATTGACTTTGATAGGTATGGGTATCTATACTACCACTGGAGTGATATTTGGGATTTCATTTATGGATCACCTTATATAGTCTTAGGGTGCCTCTTATTAAAATAAAATGTTTACTTAAATGCTAAAAACTAAAAATGAATATTTTTTATTCACGGATAAATCCACCAAGATAAAAAAAATTGATTGAGGTTTGGTCTATCTCTTGATACATGATTTAGGGATACTTATTATTACACTCAAATTATATCTACATAGGATTCCTTCCTTTAAGACATATCTATATTAGGCCGATGTAGGTAGTGTTTTTTGGGTATCCCATGAGGAACCCAAACCAATTTATCTATTTGTTTTTCTCCTTTTATTTATTACAGACCAACACACAGTTTTATCATATATTCATATAATAGATTTAGATTTAGACACCATTAGTTGTGGCATATTGAGTATATTTCACACCCTTATCAAGCCTTCATTATACCAAGGAACCTGATGAAACATTATTTTTGTAGATCCATGGCTTATTTCTTAGGTTTTTCATCGTACATGGGATCTTAGAAGTATAGTACAGAGATAGTACTATGAATGATCATGGATATTTACCTCATGGAGTTTTATTATTTTATTTAGTCATTTATTCTATTGGTTTTCCCAATTATATGTTTACTAATTTGGATAAATATTTTATCTAGACATGCATTCATATTCATATATTGGTCTTGTCCACTTTTATTTAGTTTTCAAATTTATCTTTCTATACTCTTGTTATCCATTTATACTTCTTCCATTGTTGTATTATTTTTCTATCATATCTTACACCTCTATGATACTCTAATCATAAGGGTATATTCTCCACACAATACCACCACTAGATCCTCACTACTAGTAGTAGCCTCTAGAATATGGGTAGGTGAACTTGTGGCCATGTGAGACCATTCTTACTAACATTATCACAATCAGTTATATCATGATGTTACAATGTTTTAATTGTCCTGTTATTTTAAGTTGGTATACAAGAGACTTGTAATGTTTTGGTGCTTAAAAAATTTTCATGTTTAGTAGTGATCAACACAAAAAATGGGAAAATTGCAGGTTAGTAGGCATGGATTTTTTGTTCATGAAATTCATTGTTACAGTTGATTATTATTTTTCCTCGAGTTCTTGGTGTACATTCCACTGCATACTGATTTATGAGATTTGTAAATTTTACCCTTGACCGGGTATGGAAGGGAAGGGTAATTTAATATATCACTCTAGGAACATGGAGGTTCACCAACCATTCATGTGTCATTCCATGTAGGATTAATTATTCTTACGATACATGCCTTCTTTTTTATTTTCATTCTTTTTATATGTCGTCCAAGGGATTTTAGTAACATGATTAGTTTTATACCCGCTAAGGTATTTCATTAGCATTCTTGAATTTATAACATGAATCCTGATTTATTTAGTACATGTCATGTGCATCATACTTTTTTTTATTTATTTTTAATGATTTTCTTATATACCATGCTTCAGTGGTTTCTTGTTTAGGTGGAAACTTACAAAAAATAATTATCATGCATATTCGTATTTGTTGCCTGTGGTACATGCCTAATTATAATTTTAATATCTAATTAGTTACTAAATTCCCATCATCAACCTAAATGGTTTTTTTCTACATACATTGATGGTGACACCTTAACTAACCAATCATGAGATGTTTGATACATGAAGTATTAGTTTCATGGGATGAAACATACTGGTTTCAATTAAATGTGATCCAAATTTCAAACTATAAAGTGTATGAGCACTTTATAAATTGGGAAATGGAAACCCATATAATCAAACTATCATATATATACTTAATGTTCCATGATAGTATTTTACAATTTTAAAAGTTGTTTAATTTTTACTTTAAAAAACATTGGTTGATTATACACCTTATCATTGGCTTGAACCAAGTAGGTCATCCTTGTCTTGTTATGTTTATGTGATAGAACCCACTAAGGGTGTCTTGAATCTTGTTGTTTAAAATATTTCATGTTGCATTCTGATGAACCCATATTGATTTTGTGGGACCCTTTTAGGTCGCCATTATTTCTTCATGATACAGACCCTTATAGGACACCTTCCTTTTATTATGACTTAGTATTTTACCCCATGGGGGTATGTTTATATTATATAAGAATGGTCATTTAATTTTTATCCATCTCCTAATATGGATCAGATCTGGACTTATGGTAGGACCCTAATTGAATAGTCCCTTACTTAATTTTATAACAAATAGGTTATATGATTTTGGGATTTGATATTTATGAGTATTTTGTTAATTAAAATGAAAAAATAAATCTAAAGGGTGTTTTCCTCTATAGATTTGAATTTATATTTTAAATAAGACCAATTGTGATAACCTTATTAATGAATAAAATGTATAAAATGAATTTATATGACAATATTACTAATTATGGTATCATGTCATTAAAATAAATTAACACTTAAAATGGGGGTTTGATGAAACTTTCCCATGTTCCTTGTTGAGTTAACTAAATAAATTTTTTCTATGTATGGCTTCCCTCATAACTGGTCCTTGATGTTAATATGAACCATATAATTCTTAAAGAATTAAATTTCAATTATGTTAATGAAATAAAATGGAGACTTAAATGGTGACCCTATCCTTAACCCTCTTGTGGTGGTAGCTTAAATGTTTCCTAAGCTTTCCTTAGAATGGGAAGGAGAGCATTTTCATAGGGCATTTCTTTTATAGCATGAAATTAAAATATATGTGGTAAATCATAGTGACCTTTTCAGTATGACCCATCTATAGGGACGATGATTTTTGATTCAACAAGGGGAAAGCACGAGGTATTTGTCACCCTCATAACTCTAAATCCACATTAAATTCTTGTGTTGTTTCAGTCGTGTGGTGTTGTTCGGGTTCCCTTTGTCATTTGTAGGAATCCTTGGTTTATAAAGAGGCACCTTCTCTGGGAGGGTATTAATTTGGTAGTCTGACCCTTTTTATGAGAATGGGCATCATTTAATTATCATTTTTGATGGGTTAGACATTCCTAGTGCATGGGAGACCACTTACTAGGTCATGTGATCCTTTGTATTCATCATCTTCAGCGTTGGATGACTTGGGAGGACATCATCCAAATTGATTGTCATATATTGAAATATTAATTTGGGATGATTATTTTTAAAGGACATTAGAAACTAGATTCACAGGGTTTATGTGACTATGGATAGTATCAAGGATGTGTATTTTTACTGGTGAAACCTCAGTGTGGTACGCATTGAGACATGGAGTACCCATCATGTTACTCAAATGTTACAACAAACTGTATGAGTTTATATATATCCATTAAAGTGTTGAGATATTAGTCTATGTTCATGGGTCACCTTTGGAGTAAGTTAACCTAGATGTTAAAGAAAAATAAGACTCTTACCAATGACCAGGATGACATTCTATGGAGGATCAGGTGTTTTGACACAATGGTCAGTTGTTTTGGATTTTACACTTAATTCCATGACATATGTGACCATGAATCCGAGCAGTGTCACATGTATTCCAATATGTAAAATTAATCTATAAAACCTTCTAGAATATATTTTTCACCTATTTTCGTTTAACACTTGCTAAAGAGTGTTGGCCATGTCCAGGACCTGTCTTCAATGGTTTATAGAGCTTGTGTCATGGGATGAGTTCCCTTTTTCAGTAAATCCATAATCTTGGACACACCTAAGGTGGGTTTAGTCTCTTTAATTCTATTTAAATGTGTATTTACAAGTAGAAGGAACGCCACCAAGAAGTTCCATTTCAAAATGGTAGGTACTGCTTTTAATTTCCATTGAGGTTGTTGTGTTTTGAAATATGTTGGTGCCTGTAAGGAAGCATGGTGATGGAATATTTGGTAGTGTATATTACCTTTTTTAACATTGTTGATTGGGTTGGACTTTACTAGTTATGCATGCACAATTCTAGGATTCCATAGGTGTTAAATTAATATCATATGGGTAATGATAAACATCATTGGGTGTTGTTGAGCTCTTTTAAAATGATTTTACTAGTAGAGGTTCAACTTCTCTTCTTTTAGTGGTTGGTTATGTTTGTTTGGAATCCATGAAGATCACTGCATATTTATAATGGGAGTCTCTTAATAATTCTAGATAATTCTTGATATCCTATTATTTTACTATTGTCTTAGTGATGATCATGTCCCTTATCATGTTATCGTCTAGGATAAATTGAGTAAGCATCGGTTATAAATTGAGAAAAAATCATTAAATTCCATCCTATTTCGATAATCAAGCTCCATCCGAGTTGTACACCGGAATCATGGTATGTTTAAAGGCATGGTTAGTCCTGAGTGATTTCTAGGTTACCATGTATTAATTCCTTGTACAGACTCACAGACACTAGCTAGTTCTTTCCTTTACTGTTTTTGGGCTCAAATGGTGTTTTGAGGCATGAACGTTTATGCTGGGTACCGACATCTCACTTATGAACGTCAGAGTATAGACTACCTTGGGTGATCTATATGGAATCAACTAGACGATTTATAGGTTACCCAATACTTTTAGTCAGGATCAGATGAAACTTTTTAAGGGTAGAAATCCAAATATGTTGGATCATGTTTACATCCATGTTCATGTTTTGACCTGACAACATGAAGGATGTTTTGTCACGATACATCACCAGAAGATGATTACACGATTCATTGATTATACTCAAAAAAAATATCAAGGAGACTTAATTTAAAGGCATAAATTTTAGCTTTGTAAATTCATTATACATCTAATATAGGTGTTTGGAGGGAAGTTGAATAGGGGAGGTTTGACTTCATATCTCCCTTCCTCTCTCTCTAGTTTAATGTGGTTGGTGAGGAACTGATTTTGGAATGTCTTCTGGATAAGGAAATTGAACTGCATTTTGATTAGTATTTTCATCGAAAGTTTCAATAAACAAGAAAAAATATGGTCAATTTGAAATTGATCATTTTATTGAATAGGAAATCATGTCGTGATCATCATTAGAATGCGAGGGGATTGCTTAAATAGAAAATTCCAATGATGGAGATACCGTGACTCAGAATTGTCCTTTAAAATGCTAAAACTTATTATGGTGTGTTCCATAGGATTGGTAGTTAAATATATGATGAGGATATTATATCTTCGGTTAGACGATCTCGCGTAATCTCGGTATCAATGTTCTAGCTTTGAAGCACGACCGTTGGCTCAGGTTTCAATGGTTATTAACCATGTGTAAAAAAAAATATTGGATGTGCATTGGGTATTTGAAAATAAAACACATACAATTTTATAAAACCTCATGACCTAATTATGGTAGGTGTTTTTTTCCAAGTGATTATTGGGGATGAGAATTTGTAAGGTCGGGATATTTTAGCATCATGTGATTTTGGACCAAATGGAATTCCAAAGGAATTTGAATTTTATCATTTGGAGGAAGGGTATTTCATTAAAATAATTCTTGTAATGTAATATGAGTTTTGGAATACATAAATGTGTAGTTTTTAGACATGGTTGAAGGATTAATATGTGTCGTTAGTGTCCTGTTAAGTTTCATGAGCATCAGGACTTGGAAATTTATGTTTAGAAGATGTGGTAAGTGTACACGATTTGTCTGAAACAATGTGTCCTACCATGTGAAACTGTGAGGCACATCTAGTGGAGCTACAGGTATCACATAGTTTGGTAAAAAAAATGCAAGAGGGGCCGCATGGATGTCTGGGTGTTGTAGGTTCTATGACAAAGGGGAAATGTATGGTCTCTCAAACTGTGAACAAGAACTGTGCAATCCTCCTTCCAAAAAAGAGGCAAAAGCATGATTGGAATAGAGTGTGAAGAACCATGTGTCCAAACCATGTCTCTCATTAAAGGGGTTATAAATTACCATTTCCCCAACATCCTTATTTATTTCTCCCCCACTTTTCTTTTCCTCTTAACCATGTGTAGCACCATATCGTGAGCTCTCCTCCTTCTCTCATCTAGGAAGGGATGCATATCCTCCATCCGAACTCTATTTATTTTACCATTGAAATAATTGGAATACTAATGGTATGATATTGAATCTTCTTACTTATGTTCATCATTTATTATATCACTTTCTTTGTTATTTTGGTGTGAGATAATTGTCCCTATTTTCATGGTGTTTTTCCATTTCTTCAGTTTCTCTCGAAACAGATGAAATAAACAATTAATATTGGATGTGTGGGTTATACTAAGTATGTGGTTCATGATCAGATCATTTTCAACATAATCTATCATTGTTCATTAAATACGACATTGTGTCATTCAACGATATTCTCATGCAATGCCTCTTAAATGTAAAGTTTATTTTGTTGAACTTAATACCATGAACCTAATAATATTTCTTTATTAATATTAAATTTTTTATAGTAGTGTACCTCAAAATTAGAACCTAAATTAGGGATTTAACCCTTTATTTCATTAATTAATTATTTTTTTTAATAAAACCCCTTTATGAGGTGCACAGTCTTCTAAAATGTAAACATTTTCTTAAAATGGAATATGGAAGGAGGTGATGCATCACTAAGTTACCACTTAGTAACCAAGCCACCTCCTAAGTAGTTAAGGTATAATTCTAATGTAACAAACTTAATGACTCTATATGGAATGTGTGTTAGCATGTATTTTTTCAGACAGTTTCATGTATGGTGTAATCTGCCATGGGAAGACCATCTGGCCTTAATGTATTAAACCAATACTTGGAATTCCTTAGTAAAAGAAAGAACCATTTAATGAGTTAAATTAAATATTAATGGGAGAGTCCATAATTAGTATCCTTGTAATGTGTTATGGTTGGCATATGTACACAACCTATTTTATTTTATAATTGGAATGATTAAAGGGTTTGAAACTCCTCGATAAAATTAAAATATTCAAATAAAATAATGAAATTAATTGCGCAATGAGAAATACTTAGGACTTCTAATTATAGAACACAAAGTATGAGATCATGGGTTACTGGATTTGTGTATACATTGGGAGTGATATTGTGTATTTCTTGGATGGTATATCTATGAATTTCTTTACCTCCATGAGTGATACTAGTTATCTACGAGAGAACATGTGGAAGGGATTGGTGGTGACATGGTTACACCATACCATGAAAAATACTTAGACCCCTATATGAGATACCATGGATGGACTCACATGTTTATTACTTCATACCATAATGAGAGTAATAATTAGTATTCCATTTATGGATCACCTTGAAAGGTTTCTTAAGGGATGGGTATCTATAGTACCCCAAGAGTGATACATGGGATTTCATTTATGGATCACCTCCTATGGGCTCAGGGTTCCTCTTAATAAAATAAAATGATGAAAAAAAATTTAAAAACAAATAATTCGTATCTCTTATTTAGGGACACGACATCCCAGTCAAATCACATGCTTAGGGCTTGGTCCATCTCTTAATACCTGTTTTATTACAACTTATTGTTACAGTCATATTATATCTCCACAGTTTTCCTTTATTTCTGATATATATGTCTTAGTCCAAAGTAGGTATTGTTGGTTGGGTATCTAATGAGATACATAGACTGTTGTATTCATTTACTTATTTTTCCTTTAATTTATTATAAACCAACACATATACGTATTTCATATTCATAAACTATATTTGGATTTAGATATTGTAGGTGGTAGCCTATTGAGTATATCTCACACCTTTATCAATCCACTATTTCACCAAGATACCAAATTAGAGTTCATGTTTGTAGGTCCATGGATTATTTCTTTTGTTGTTCATTGTACATGGGAGCTTAGGAGCCCATGGTCGAGCTAGTACTCATGATTCCAGTGGAGATCACACTCTAGGATTTTTATTCTTTTTTTCATATACTTTATTATTTTTACCTAGTGTATGTTTACTTATTTGGATACATAGATCATCTAGAAATTCATGTATAGTTTTATATTTTCATAGTCCACATTGATTCATTTGTTATATTTATCTTTTTCATATATTTTTATACATTTATTCTATTTATATTATTGAATAATTTTTCTATCATCCCATATATCGATGTGTTACTCAATTCATTCGCGTATATTCTCCCCATAATACCACCACTATACCCCTGATACTAGTCGACAAACATTGGCATATGAGGAGGCACATATGAGTCCATGTGGCAACATATCCAACTACTGATCTCATAGGCAGTAGGGTCGGGACATTAAAATATGATATTCTCCTCCCCACATCATTCTCAAAACCCAAACCCCTCTAGATGAACACCTTCATATAACCATGCCCTGAAATCACCATAAAACTTTTATCTCACTTTATTTATTATATATTTCAACTCGAATATCTTAGCTATGGACTCATTTTCTATCCTCCTTCATTCATTTGGATATTTTTCATTAAATCTTAAAAAAAATGGTTTTTTCAAAACCTAGGTTCATAAATTTCCATGATTTTTATGATTTAGTTGATATTTAGGGTTTCTATAAGTTTATTATTCCCTATATGGGCCTCCACTGACTCCGAATTATTTTATTTCAATTGATTTGAGAATATTTTTTTCATTATTTAACCTTTAGATTTAATATATTTTTTGTTTGGTATTTAGAGTTATTGAAAGATTATTATTTTATATTATTATTTGAAATATAATGATTATAGAAATTTGTTTTAGGGATATATGATATTGATAGAGTTTATATAAATATATTTAATTAGTGAATTATATAGCATGGTTATTTTGATATAATTTTTGATATATTATGAGAATTCTTGGATTGTGACACTGATGTTAAAACATGTTTTTTCTGTTATTTTATGATTGGTTTTCATTTATTTAAAACATGAATATATAGTTTTTTAAACATTTAGATACATATATATTAACATGTGAATATATATATATATAACTTTAAAATATAACATGTATATTATTTGATATGTGCATGTGTTGTTTTGATATGTACATTTTGTTTAAAATCCTATTAAAATATATTTGATTAATAAATATTATAATATATATATTATGAAATAAATAATAAATAAATGATTTATATATATTATGATAAAATTAATAATAATAGTAATAATAATAAATATGGTTTGATTAATTTTAGTTATAATTAATAAATCATTAGTATTATATAATAACTTTTCAAAAATATAAAAAAAACAACAATTTTTTGAAATTCACAATAATTAAACAAATGTAGTGATAATTAAAAAAATAGTATTAATTATTAAACTATTATAATTCTTAATAAATAATTAATAATAATTATTAAATATTAGTAAATTATGATAATTTTTATTATATATCTTTAATATTATAAAAATATTAAAAGGATATTGTCGTGTGTGATGTTACTAAACAACTGATGCACACAAATGTTATGTCAGGCCTAGGGTAAACCCATCACCTCCAACCTAACCATGGTCCCATATTTATAATATAATACACTATTATGAAGATACATTATTTTTTTGTAAAAAAATATAATAAAAATATTAAAATAATTACCATCACAGGTGGTGTTAACAAACATCTGATGTGCATAAATGTTAGGTCACATCTTGGGAAAACCCTGCATCATGGAACTAAAAATGATCTCTAATTTCTTATATGATACATTTTTCATTTGGTACCTAAATTTTTTTATTAATTATAGTAAATATATTAAATGAATTACCATTGTTTACGATGTTACCAAACACCCAATGTGCACAAATGTTATGTCACGCCTAGGATAAACCCTGCATCCCAGACTTAACAGTTGTATCTGATTCGATGTATGATATATAGTTCTAGAGATACTTAAATTATTTAAATAAATTATAATAAGAAATTTAAATGAATTACCCTTGTTTTTAATGTAACCAAGCACTGGACGCACATAAATGTTATGTTACGCCTATGGTTAACCTAGTATCTTGCACCTAATGATGGTCTCTGATTTCTTATATGAGACAGTATTCAAGATATATTCCATTATTTTAATAAAAAATATGGTGAATTTTATATAATATATTTAATATTTTTATTCAATCTATGTCGAGCCTCTATAAGCCCTGGAATCTAGTACTAAATCATTGCCTCACTCTGACAATTTTCTTTATATTGGTACTAGGTGTTAAAATATAAAAAAATTAAATTTGTCATAATTAGTAATAATAATAATTATTATTTTTTTAGATGAATATAGACTCAAGTAGTAGACATAGGTTTCTATTAAATGATCATGATTGGATAAATCATTTTAAAACTATCAATAGATCTCGTATAAATAATGTCTTCTTTGAGGGTGTTGAAAAATTTATATCATTTTCATTACTAAATTTCGAATTTTTTTTTAATGAACAATTAAATTTTCTTATATAGAATTTCATCATAGTATATTCAAAATGTTTAAAATTGTTGGAATTCATCTAATTAATTTTTTCTCTTTGAAATGATTATATTTTTTGGTATCATAATGGTGAATAGAATTCAGTATAAAATTAAATATTTGATTCACAATCCATTATTTCATAATTTAGTACTTGAGGCTTCTTGTCCAACTTTTTAGGAAACAAAAACTATAAATGATATTCTAAATCCTCAACAAAAATATTCTCAAATTTACTATTTATTGAAATTGTTTGATGAGTCCTTATATCATGGATTCAAGATGAGAAAACTTGAGGTTATTACAAATTTATGTATATTAAATCATATTTTGGAAGTTCAAATATTTTTTTTTGATCATATATTATCTTTAGTTAAATTTCCCTAATGAAAATACATTACCTACAAGTTATATAAAAGTAAGAGGTTGGTCCATAATCTTGGTCTTAGTTATTAGAAGTTTCGTGCATGTCTAAATGAATGAATATTATAAAATAGTGATTGTGAATCATTAGTTAATTATCCAACATGTGGAGAATCAAGGTATAAATAGACTCAATAAGGAAATTATAGATTTTATATGTGATAGTTGAAATATTTTCCAATCATGCCCCATTTACATCATTTATTTATGTATCATAACTCGACTCTATAGGTGAAAATGAAATCTCATGGTAGTTAGTTTATTAAAAATGAATATGGTTTTTGAAGTGAACCATATTGAAATTTTTTAAGAAATATCCCAAAATATATCTCTTACCCGATGAGATATAAATATTATTGATGAAACCCCATGGTTATGGGGTGGTGATATTGATAATGTTTATGAAGTAGTAAGAGATTATGAAAAATGAATATCATATAGAAGTTGACAATGATTAAGATGAGGATGAATAAATTTTTCTTGATGAAGATGATGAATATGTTGATGATTGAAGTATTATATTCAGATATTTATTAGTTTTTTTATATTTTTTATTTTAATTAATGATTTTTTATATGTAAGAATATTTTTTTAGATGGATGGACCTGATGATCTATCATGTTCCTTCACTAATGTTAGTAATTCTTATTTTTATATATTTTATATTCATATTAACAAATATTGATAAATATTAATATTTATTCTATATGGTATTTAATAGTTTTTTTATATTTTATATCTATATTAATAGATATTTAAATGTTAAATTATTATTTTCTGGTATTTATTTATAGGTAATTATTATAATCTGGTATTAAATAGTTTTTTATATTTCTTATATGTATTAATAATTATTTAAAAGTAAAATTATTATATTATGGAATTTATTAGTTTTTTATATTTGAAATTTGTATTGACAATTTATTATAGGTAAGATTATTTGTTTTAGATGGATGGAGATGCTCCTGATGATCAAATTTATTTTCTCATTGATGTAAGACTTCCAACTGATGATTCTGATTCATATGATCTATAGGATGTTACCTATTATGGGGTTCATGGTCTTGCATGATTAATGATTCAAGACCATGTTCTAGAGTGATGTACGTCTCTTGATATTGACCCTCATTTATGGAAGTATGTTTAATTGTTTTATATATTCATTTTATATTATTTTTTGTTAATTTTGTAATAATATTTTAACTATTTGTTTTTATTTGAATATGTTTTTCAAATTTTTCTATTTGGTAGGCTGGTGTGATTCTATGAAATTATTTTTCAGATCCATGGATTTCATGGGATCAGGTTCCCATTTTCATTAGTTAATAGATGTTTGACCACTAGATTGTATGTTATTAAATAATATATATTTTTAAAATTTATTTAATTACTAACATGTTGTTTTAAATTGTCTTTCAAAATTTATGGCCTTCTATTTTTTATAACCTTATATATCTTAGTCGAGTGGCATGGAAGATTTTTATATGTGAGAGTTTTCATTATTTGTTATACGACCTTAGAAAGTGGGTTATGGATAGAACATATGATACTATTTTTTACTAATCCGGGGTCTCCCATCAACTTGACAATATCTCATCTCAGGTATAGGATGGATTATGCTCTTACTAGCTAGGAAATAATTTTAGGTTGAGTTCATCATCTTGATTTAGAGATGCGGGAGGCAAGAAGTCATACATTGGGTCAGAAGACATACATTTGGTATACATCAACAACATATAGTAAGTAATATTATTAATTAATGTATATATAATTTAAATGTAAAATTTTCTTTATATTATACAACCCACTACAGAACCTCTATTATTGATATCAATGTTTATAAGAAGATGTATATTGATCCCCATAGAAGAGAACTTGTAGGTGGTCGAAAGCACCATATTTTGGTTAGTAATTTTTTTAAAAAATCACTAATATTAATTAAATTTTTATTCTAATTTCTAATTATATTTGAAATAAATGTACAAGGTTGTGAATTCTCTATCATGAGAGATTCAAGATGTGAATAAATTAGATGAAATAGTTGAGTCGTGTTTTAATTATGGGATTAAATATAGGATAACTTTCATGGGGTTGAGAAAGTCAGGGGGTAGATATTGGTTCATGAATGACACCTATGAGTTATTATGGTACATGAATGATTTCATTGATCATCTCAATGGTAGATTGTAGAGAGTCTCCATCATCGTATGTTGCAAGGTAGAGGATAGGTTGAGAGCCCAAGATGAGATGATACAGCTGATGAAGAGAGAGTGTGAGGAGGATCATGAGTAGAAACATTGGAGATAAAAAGATGATGGAGTATGTGTGATGGTTTTCACCTGGCATTGCAATGGAGTTTACTCCCCTTGATCCCTGGAGTGATCCACCTCCACGTGATACCAGCTGAATATTTGTGATATTTTATGATAATTATGTATCTTGGGATGAGAAGCATATTTTTTATGAAATTATACATTACTGTTATGTTTGTTTTTATTATTTTCAATTGTTTTTAATTTTATAAAAAAATTATTTTAATTTTTTTATATATTTTGTTTTTATTTTTTTATCTTTTGAATATATTAGTCATTACAATAGAATCTTAGTCCATAAAAAATAATTTTATTCATGGGATACCCATTATAATTGAATTTTTTTTAAAAAATAGCATGTAATATTTGTAAAGGATTAATTAACAATCAAAATTAATAGATATTTTCAATGAACTATAAAAAACATAATTGTGAATTTTTTTATTATGATCCTTCAATAGAGATGGATTTTATTCACTATTGAATTTTTGATTTGGCCATTCATCGCTATTGATCCATTATAATAAAAATAAAGTCCAGTAGTGTTTGTTCACTTTTAGTTTCTCTTCATAAATCATGAGCTTTCTAATTATCTCGTTCACTAGAAACTTACATATATCAAATGAATCCCTTATAGAAATAGTGGTTCTTCTATATCTTTCTTGTAGGCATCTCATAATATTCATGACTTTATCCTTGTCAAAAATTTGATTTCCCAATTCATTCATCATGTTAACAATTTCATTGAAACATATATATATATATATATCAATAATCAATTTATCAAGATTCTTCCAGAAAGTATCATACATAAAATTATATTTATTTGAATGTATTTATTTAACATTAGAAGTTTTTTCATGAGATATAAAAAGGGTATCCCATATCTCAAAAATAAATAGAACACATATATTTTCTATTAAATTTGTATTTACCTAAAGCATAATATAAATCATCCATTACCTTACAATTATATTCATATACGACCTTAGTGGAATCACTCTAAAGATATTAATAATCTTGAGGTTTTTTATATTTATATTCAATTAAATCCATATACCAAATCCCAAACTCTATAAATGAATTTTCATTTTGATTTTATGTTGATCATAATTTTTTCAATTAAAATAAGTACACTTTCTGTAGTTACTTTAAGATTAATATTATCCATAAGTAACTAAATTTAAATAATCATAAATTTAAAATCCATAAGTAAAACTATATCATAGTAAAAAAGATGATCTGAAGATCCACTAATACAAAATGTTTGTCTGAGTAGACAACTCCAAATGGGGGGATTGATTTTCTAATAATTTTTTTTAAAAAATAATTTAAAAACTAAATCTGACAATATATTAAAATATCCTAATTAAAAATAGTAGAAATATAGAATTTTATATTTGGAAAATGTTCTCAAAAGCATAATCACGTCTTAGTTAAAGAAAATTGTAAAATACTTTAATTTTTGAAACAAATCTACTCTTATTAAACATAGTATATAAAAAATAATTTGAGTTAACTATGAAAGTACAGTTTTATTTAATAAATTATAAAAAAGAACTAATTAAATTTTAATATTAAGAAAATATAATAGATAAATAAGGAAACATAAATTTAATAATGAGTCTTGTCTCAGGCCAAGACTTAGTCCCATCAACTTGGAAATCACCTACTATTAAGAAGTTTATTATTAAATAAACTGGTCCTCAATCATGATCAGGTTTTATAGACTTTATAACATAAGGTTGTCTAGGAACATAGCCTTTCCCATAGTTATATGTGTGATAAAACATGATACTAGGTCACATATGACCTCTTTCATAGTTTATCATGGGAATACAAATGTACAGATTGACATATTATCAATTACTCTATAATTTAGCATAGGAGACCATGTTTTTTAAAATAAATGATGAAAAAAACACATCTTTAGACTAAATCATAAAAACTTTGTAAGTGATATGAGATAAATATATTTGGTTTAGCTCAACCCAAATAGTTCAGTTATCCCGTTGATGTTTTTGAATGAGTCATATTTTTAGAAAATAATCCTATATTATTATTTTTAATAGCATAGTCTATTCAGAACACTCAAATGATTAGTTTTTCCACTTATTAAGAACATATTCATCCAAAAATAACCATTGGGGAACCATAAATGAAATTTTAAATGCAACAATTCTTCATTTAATGCTTCAAAAACTAGACATTGGAGATTTTAAATTCCCTAGTTCTAATTTAAATACAACAATAGGTCTTCATATAAAACGTGGATATTTTTTAAGAAAACATAACATGGTCATTTGATGTGGTAAGGTATCATAGCCTGTTCATTCCTTCATACATTCAGTTTTTTTGATCAACTGGTAGGTTCATAACTTCATGTTGTAGGTTGTTTCCTAATGCAATCTCTACAGTATTGTATATGGTCGGTACATTACTTAGTGAAAATTATACATAACTTGTCATGGAAACCTGATTTATTTATATAGTAGGTAGTTTACTTCATGCGATTACATCAATGATTCATATGGTCATGTGTTTTGTACACACAATAGGTACAATGTTTCTACATGGTAGGTTGATTTAACATGTGGTAAGGTGATATTCAATTTATATTAATATCAACTCCACTTCACAGCCAATTTATGACTTTGACAGAATTTTTTCAATAACGCAAAATAAGTAGATTGTACATGAGGTCAGGATAAATATAACATGTTGTAAGGTGACATGGTCGTTTGAAATTGATGATCAATTCAAAGTCTTCCCATGTTAAGGTGGCATGGTAAGGTCCATATTTGTCAATTTTAATATGTTTGTCCAGGTTACAATTTACAAATAGGAAACATAAAATTCCTCAATAACATTATAAACATCATTTGAGATTATTAAAATATAGATTCATTAGTCTAATCCAATAAGTACTTTCTTATTGATTATATCCTTTAGTAATAATTCAATCTTTGTAATGGGAAATATTTTCATTTATATCCAGTTTGTTTTAATAAAACCCACATGGTTCAAATAATTGGATGATTATCCTGACATTCCATGAGAGTCTAAACATTGTCCCTTTGAAGCTCATTAAAATCCTCTTACATGTAAAGTATAAAAATATTATCATTAATATCATCATCAAGGGAATGAGAATAAATGTGAGGGAATAAATCTAGATTTTCAACCTTATTTAAGATTGACCTTATAGTGAGAGTACCATATTTTAATTCACTGATTAAAATTTCAAGGGGATGATATTTTGATTGAACCTAGGATTCGGGTAAAGACTTATAAGGGGGTTCTTGAATAACTTAAATTTTAGAAGATAGATGTTTATGTAAGGTAAACCCATCTTGGTCAAGAACATCATCAATTTGTGAATGAGGTTTAGGAATATTCTAATAAAATTTTATGTGAATCCACTCTTTTAAGTTATCGGTCCTCTTATTGAAGACTTCGTAAGATTTAATTGATTTTGGGTGGCCAATAAATATACCTTCATTGGATTTGGGGTTAATTTTTTTTAAAAAAAATCTCTTGGTATTAAGGATAAATCATTTAAAACTGAAAACATAAAAGAATCCAACTATGGAAATTTCTTCTTTTAAAAGTTCATAAGAATTTTTTCTAAATTTGGTTCTTATGAGAACATGTTTATGAATATAAAAAGTGTCATTGACTGCCTTGGACAAAAATTATTGAGTTAGATTAAACTCTATCAAGATATTCCTAAACATTTCATGGAAGGTTCAATTTTTTCTCTTGACAAACCCATTTTTTTTGTATTAAAAGATGATAGTAAGAATAATCATAACATTGATAATTATAAAACAATTCAATGTATTTGTTATCAAATTATACCTCATGGTCACTTATAATGGATAAGATTTATTATCCATTTTCATTCCCATATTTCTTATAGAATTTGATTAAGATCTTATAGGACTCATTTTTTGAGCTAAGAAGAATACGCATGTAAATATTGTATAATAGTCGATAATTAAAAAAGGTTTGAGATTTAACTCTGATAATAGAACCTTTTTTTGGTACAAAAATGGTCAATGTGAACTAGTTATAAGGATTTAGGGGAATAAAGATCTTTTTTATAATTGAAAGAATATTTTTATTTTTTTCCATGTTAGTAAGGTTCAAAAATTTATTTATATTTGAAAAATAACTTCAGTAAATCAACTACTAGTCAATAACAATTGATCTTCAAAAGAGATAAATTGTTAAAATGACTTATTAACCAATGAAAAATCCAACATTCCTTATCTTGTGCACTTAGAAACCTAACATTTCTAATTGAATGTGATTTAAAATATTTAATATAAACATATAGAGAATGATATGTATAAAATAAATGTTTTCCCTGATAATTAAAAACTTTTCAAAAAACATTTTCAAAAACAATTATAAAATTTTTACCATATAATTGAAGAATACTTAGTAAATTATTATTCAATACATTAACAATTAAAAAAATTAATTAAAATAAACTTGAAGAAACTGATCATACCAATAATTGTGATTTTAATTTTTAAATAATATTCAAATGTGACATGTCATTTGTCACAATTTTCAATATGATTGAATTCTGAAGGATCACAACACATATTCCCTAATAACCCAATATTAATATACCAAGTAGCTTTATGGGGTTTTCACTTGATAATATTTTCATATAAATGATTAATAGTCTAATGTTGTAGGTACCCATATCTTAGGTTAAATTAAGTTATCAAATAAATATTTTGGAATCTAAACTTGTTTAGAAGTTTTTTCTTCATAAGAAATTTGGGGTAAGAGATGAATATATTTTGGACTACCATATCTATTATTTTTTAAATTTAATTCATTTATAAGATTCCAAATTTCTTAAAATAATTTCCAAAATTATTTTATGAAGTTAACTTTTCAAAAGTAGTATTTTTAAAATTTTTAGTAAAATCATATTGTTTTGATAAACCAATTCTAGAATTATTTTTAAAAACAAATTGAGATCCAACAATAATATTTAGAATTGATCAATATAGGTTAATTAAGAAAGATTTTTTTTAATATCCTTAATTTGATATTACAAATTCTAAACATTTGGTTGTTATATTAGTTTTAAAACTAAAGAAACTTTTGTTTTACATTATATTTTTCAAAAACATGTAGATTTTATTTATTTTTAAGATCTTTAAATATTAAATTGATTTTAAAAAACAATTATGAAGTTGATATATATCATATATAATATGTTCATATCTTAAGGAATAATTTGAATAAGAATATGATAAATAAGTAGAACAAGAAAAAACAACTTCATTACATACCTTTTTATTTACCATGAGAAACTTAGCACTTTCATTAGTTGATTATGATGATGAAAAGCAATCATGTCTAGAACTCTTCGTTAAATATTTCAGTGCTTTCTTACTTTTTCTATTTTCTTTAGGATTATTCTTATTTATGATACAAAATATCTTGATGCGACTCTTCTTTTTTCAAATAATGAAAGTAACTTCAGTTTCTTGATTTTCATTATTGAAGTGATGTAAATATATTTTCTTTTTCATGTACTAGTTCATATTTATATAAATATGAGAAATATCAGTTTCAATTATAGAAGTTTCATAATTGATTTATTTTAATAAATTTTATTTCTAGTTTCTTTTACCTCCTTTTCCACTTTTATAACTTTTCATTTCCTATTGATATAATATGTCAAGATAGATTTTATGAGTTATATAGTTGGAATGTTCTTTATGTATTTAGGTTCTTGGATTTTTGTGAATTTGGGTTTCCAATTACTTAGTAAAACCCAAAGTACTTCCTTGACTAAATTTTATTTGTAAATATTATAACTAATATCTTTTTTACCATTAAAAGTTACATTGAATTATGCAACCATTTTAGTAATGGATTCACTAGGATGTGTAGAAAAACTCTATAAGTCTTTTCTAAAAATATCTAATCTAGTGACTTTCATTTGGTTCATTCCTACATGAGTTACTTTTATTATTTTCCATATTTCATTTTTTGTTTTTCATAAAAAATCAATTAAATTCATTTTTTCTAAAATATATTCAATGAATTTATTGGTTTACCATCCAATTGAAAAGAAAAAATATCATCAAGAGTCAATTTTTATTATTTTTTTGTGGTGGGAGTATAACCATGAATAATTACCTTCTATATTAGATAAAACAATTATCTAATAAAGATAAACCTACCTGTCATATAATAACAAAAATATGAACAATTGAAAAGGTAACATGACCTATAAAGTGTCCTTCAGGAGATCCAAGGGTGTGAAATGTCATTTAAAAAAATCTATTTTTTGAAAACTATTTCAATAATTTGATAACTAATTAGGATTATAAAGAGTTGAATAAAATAAAAAAACTATTTAAAATAATTCAAGAATCCTTTAATAATAAATGTAGGTCATATTATGACGAAATGGAAAGACGCAGTATAAATTTCCCTTAAAAATAATAAAACAATTATTAAATTATTAAAGGTTAAATCCTCTTTTTAAAATTTTAATAATGAGAAAAAACTTTTGAATACATTAAAAGGAATAATTGATACAAGTAAAATAAAATATAAAGCATAATTTAATGACTATATATATTTATAAAAGATAAAGAATATAAAAATAATGAATTCATAAATTGAATTATTGAGCATGTTCAAGTATTAAAGTATAAGTGCAACATTATTAAAATATTAATCAAGAATGTAACTAATAAATTACATGATTTGTTAAAAAAAATTGAATTATTTTATTTTATTGACCCCTATATCTCCTACCCAAATTTCTTGGGGTTTATTATATTAATCTCTTAGATTTAATGGTATCCAAGTTACCAAAATTCTCTTAATTTTTAATTGGTTATTGAAATAAATCAGAATATAGCTAACCATATATTTTTAATATTTTTATCTTGAAACCTCAATGATAACTAATCCATTAATTTTAAGAGGTTTTTAATGAAACACAAGTCTATCACATAAAAAGGTATTTAGTGCCGAAATAAAAAAAGATATAAAGGAAATGGGGAATTCTAGAGGAGATATTTTTTAGACACAATATCAATTATCTCAAATAGATAATAATAAACACTCTAAGATAATGATAAATATGTAAGAGATATATGAAATGATAAATAAAGTAATAATAATATTGGAACTGAGAAATTTTTGGTTAATGAGAGTAATTTGAAGATCATAGCACTTGGATATTTCTAATTGGTTGAGATGATTAGTTTCCAATCCTCCTGAGGGGTCCATTTATAGCCTTCATATGTGTTTGATAAGTCTTTGGTAAGGTCGATGATTTAATGATCCAATTAAATTATTTGTAAACATTATTTAAATATCCATAGAAGGTTATGGAATGATCCCATTGAATAGGTAGATGATCCCATGGGCTATCCAGTGAGACACATTGGGATTCACTAGCTCTTCCTACTTCCATAGGCTAGCCATGCTCCACCACCATTTGTTTGGTGGATTACTCAAGGCTATTATTCTCAACATCAATTGTAGGTGTCTCTACACTAACTATTCAGTGCTTCCTACTGAACATCAAACATAAACTTGGCTATCAAGATCCCTTTCATGCCTTTGATTAGATAATATGATATTTTTCTTCCATGATTCTAAAAATATGTCTTCATGAACCCTTATTAACCAATATAACTTTATTTTATATCAAATCTAATGAAATTATTAGGCACTTTAGTGTATTCTAATCATTAAATTCTATGAATTTAAGCAGTACAATAAAACCCACCCACAACTATAAAGTGTGTGATTCTTTCTATAATGAGCTATCACACATAGTTATCTCTCACAAGGAATTAAAATTTTCTTGATCAAAAAAAATTAGAAAATTTATTCATTGTATCACTATATAACTAGTGGGAATGATTTCACCCTCGAATAAATTTAAATAATAAGTGTAAATTAATTTATAATATGGCTCGAATTAATTTGTTTTAAATATAAAAATGAATCAAACAAGGGAAAATCAAGATAAACATCCACATGATATATAATCAATATAAGTCACTACTCTCATTATATAATATAAAAAATAATAATCAACCTATATGATTTAGTAAAATATAGTTATTTTAAGGAAATAAAAGAGAACTTCAACATAAAAATACATTAAGCTTAATTGGTTTATATAAAACCAATTTCATATGAACCATAAAAAATATTTAAATACCACTTTAACATCTCTCTGTTAACCAAAATCACTCACCACATTACAATGCATATTTCAATAGAGTAACACAAACATAAAAAAATTAGATCTCAACCAGGGAACCTAAAAGAAAAAATAATTCCTATATAATATATGCACTAGTGTATAAGTATAATATTGGATGAGAAATACCAGTAGGATTTCACTAAATAGTATATGAAAATAGTTTTATAAAACATTTCATTGATTATGGTTTGAAAATAATATAGAAAATATCTTTTTCTATATGTAAATAATAATAAATAAATTATTTTCCATTTAACCTTTTTCTAAAATCATAAGGGAAAACCTTTTTTTGGAAAAGAACAATTTATTCATTGGAAAAAATACCTCAAAACAAAAATAAAACCCAAAAATTATATTTTAATTCATTAACCCCATATAAGGGATGAAATCCACCATTTAAACTTGAAAAACATTAAATCATTAAGAAAAGGTGGATATATAAATTTATATAAACCAAACCATGCTAATTTTCTTCTTTCAAATTTTTTCCAAAAACTCATTTTTAAACTAAATTGAAAAGTAAATCAAATAGTATGAAATATTAAAAATAATTAATGATCATGATCATGAAAAATAGGTTAAAATATAAACAAGAAACAATAATTAAAATGGTGCCATAAGACCAATATAATAACCAGTTGATAAATCAAAATATATATCCGGGATCCCATAATATAATAATAAAAAAAGTATGCATCATAGGGAAACTCGCAAGTTTTTAATTCGAAAATGATCTTATACATATTTTATGGATATTTATGGGAAATCATACGATTTTATGGGGTGTAATAAAACAAAACACATGACTATATACATTCAATAGATTCAAAACATGTATAAAACATAAAAAAACGTCAAAAAGTAGAGAATACTTATGACGCATATATAATGGATTACATATTCTTCACCAATTGATTATTATTTTATGATGATAATTGGAGGAAAAAATATAAATCACATTCCAACGTAGGTGATCCAATGACTAAAGAATCCATGATTATATCATGTGGACTCATGTTCATTGAGAGGGGTGTTAGGGCCATTTTTGTATATGATGTATGGTTATATGACAAAATGGAATTTTACTAAATATTTGAATAAAAATGATGGTCACTTTCACCTATAATATGCTCGAAAATGACCTATACACCAATTAAATAATTGATTTTATATAGGTTATATATGATGCTTCTTTATTAATGAATAACATGTCGGGTATTTTGGGTGTCATCAAATTCCACCCTTGAAATGTCCCTCATTGATGATTGAATTACACTAACTATATTAATGTATGAAAATGAATTAATCCATTTAATAAATACTTCATGGGAGGGATGTTTTATATGCATATTCCCTCAAGTTACACTTCATGAAGCTAGGCTGCTTTAATATCAATATAACCATATACTCATGTTGACAGATGTTTTGGAAAGAAATTAATTATTAAGAATAATAAATCATATGAATATTACTTTTTTATATCCAATAATATTCCACATATACTATAACTACAAATTAATTTATTAAAAACTCCAAAACTCTATGAATCTATTCTAAACTCCTTTTAGGTATGATTCCATCTAGATCTCTTCATTTTTCAATAGACACTTTATCTAAAACTCTAGCCTTATCCAAATTAATAATTTTGTAAAATTATGGGATTTAATAGAATTTTAAAAATATGAAATTATAATCTCAATGATGTAATTGAGGAGAAACCTCTAGAAAATCATAAGTGTTACTCAAGAAACTAAGGGGTATGGTGTGATATCTATCGAACTTAATCATATCTATATATGAAAAGTATTAACCATAAGATATAGAATATACATAATATATATATCTTTATAACCCTTTTCCCTAATATTTAGTGACCATTAAAAATAGAATAATTTCAATCTAGTATAATTCATCTCATCTTTTCTTGATTCTTTGAAAAATGCTGACCAAGTTGATGAATACGTCACATGTAATTCAACTAACAGATGAGTACATCACATATCATTTATCCATGTAGTTGTACACATCATATATGACTCAACTAATCATGTACATGAATTTACTCATCCTAATTCTATCAATATATAAATTTATTTATTAATTATGAAAATGGACATATCATATCTTGATTGTACTCCAACCGATGACATGATCAGCAACATACCCGACCACCAATGATTATATAAGTTACAATAACATACATAAGAAAGGTATCAATATATGAAGTTTATTATTCCATGTATCTTTCTAACATCATGTAAAAAGTATTGACAATAAACATACACCCCAATGTGAATTGATGAATGTATGAAATTCCATTATATATATTTTTACAAGTCATTCCATGTAATAATTCTTTTTTTATTATGTCATTAATTTATTTTTGGTATCTTGTATATAAAGTTTTGTAAGGATGATGAGAATATATTCTGTATAATCTAAACATACCACCACATCCCATAATACTCCATGATGATTATTGATTAAGGAAAACTCAAAATCATACTTTGAGAGGATATTATTATTCCAACACTCAAGTAAACTAAATTATAACACAGATGATTGAATAATAAATAGAGGTTTCTTTATTATAATAACATTATATATTATTAAACCATTATAATAAAATATCATGTATCATATACCAATATAATATACATAACACTCATGATTATACTATGATAATGATTTCATCAATGGATCCATTGAATTTTCATCTTTAAACATCACAAATATCCTTACACTTCCCCACTCAATGATCTCTTATATATGATAGTATTTTTGAAGAATGTGTTTTGTGCTTTGGTGATACCATGTTTCATTATCCTAAGTAATTTCTCCATTGTTATCATAGTAAAGTTTGATTTATCACTTGATGCTAGGAACCACGTCCAATTCAAAAATTAAATTCCTGATCCTAAAAATTTCATTCACATCATTTGATGTATTAATGTACTAGGCCTCAATTATCAATCCCACTATATTGGGTTTCATGGAATTATTCCAACTGATACATGCACTATTTAATTGAAAAATTAATCCATATTGGGATTTAATATCATCTCTATTAGAGTGGAAACTAACTTCTATGAAACCCTTTACATAGTGCTCATCCACTCCTCAAAATACAAATAACATGTCCTTAGTCCTTCTCAAGTACTTCAGAATGTTTTTCATGGAAGTCCAATAACAATCACTAAAATTTTATTGGTATGTACTAGTAATTATTAGAGTATATGTGATATCATTTTGGTTATAAAATTGAGCATATATGATAGATCCTATTGTTTTAATATAGGGAATTATAATTATTCTTTATAAATAATTATAAATATTTGAAATCATCCAAATATTTGTTCCATATAACACTAGTAAAGACTGCTTCTTGGAGATCTCCATGCTAATATTATTTTAAAACTTATCAATGTAAGTGTCTTAACTAACCCTAATAAAACTATTTGATCTATCTCTATAGATCTTCATACCTAGTATGTAGGTAGATTCACCCATTTCTTTCATCGAGAAGCACTTTCAAAAACCAAAACTTCATAGAGTAAAGTGTCCAAATGTAATTTTTGAAATGTATTATTTCATTTACATGAAATATCATAATGAAAATTGTAACCATATAATCCAATTATATATTTATGAATCATCTTCATTATTTATGAAACCAGATTCTTTGATTACATCATCAAACTAAATATTACAACTCAGATAAGTATACATGAATCCATAAATATACCATTACATAGTTCATACCCTATAAATATCATTTATTATTTCAAAACATTAAATTATATACATGTCACTAAATAAATTCCTTTAAGGAATGTTTTTTTATATCCATTTGACATATCACATAATCAAACTAAGTTTTAATGTCAATAAGTTTTTTTAGGGACTTTTTCTTAAAAATAAGTGAAAATGTCACTTTATTATCAATAAAATGAATTTTATTATAACCTTTTTAACATAGGAGTGATTTATAGGGTGACACGCTACCATCGATATTAGTTATAATGTGAAAACCCCACTTTTTCGCTTCTATCTTCACCCATTTGGGAGAATCTTCTAGTTCCAAACATGGTTTGTATATATGGAGTCCATTTCTGATTCCATAGATTATAACCAATTCTTATAATTAGAACACTTTATATCATCCTAATAGGTGGTGGATTCATCTCATATGAACATTACATCATCATTATTTTTAATGAAAAATCCAAATCTCTGGATATCAGTATGAATAATAATAGATCATTTACATTCTCCAATAATATGATTCAATGCTTATTTATCAAGTCAATGAAAACCTTAAGAAAACTTACCCTTTTTGGTCTTAAAGTTATCCATGCTCAATATTCCTCCCTTTGATTCCTCAAATTATGTGTTCATTTTCATGTAAATACCATGTTGAGCCAAAAACACTTTATGTTCTATATGATTACAGAAATAATATCTTAATATCTCTTTGGGAAAACCTATAAATGATAATTTTTCTAATTTGGGTTAAATTTTATAATAATTCGAATATCATTAATATTATTAACGACCCCAAATTCTCAGAAAATACATTCTAGGATGCTTCTGAATCAATATCTCATATGGTGTCTTTATACCTACTTTCAATGTAATATGGTTTTGTGGAAATTTAGTAGTCTCCATTTTATAACATCAAATTTTAATAAGAAGGCCACATTGAAACCTAATTGATAGAACCATTTCCAAAAAGTTATGATTACTCCACTCATAAAAAATTTTATATTGTGGTGTTTCAGGAGGAAAGAATCGTTAAACAATTCCTTAATCCCTCATATGATCAATGAATTCCTTGACCAAGTATTCATCACACTAATCTAACCATATGATATTAATTCTTTTTCCCAGTTGTTTTTTTACTTGAACCTATAAATCTTTAATCTATTAAAAATATTCATACATTTGTTTAATCAAAAAAACCATACTAACTAAAGTCATTGGAAAAATTAATGAAGTTCCTCAAAAAAACACTTGATTGAGTATTGATTGATCCACATACAAAATTATGTATGAGATCAAATATTTCATTACCCCTTTTACATTTTCTACTAAAATGTTTTTTATCATCTTAAAAAATAAAAAAGAATCAAAATTTTTAAATAAAACAAAATAAAATGATTCAAATAATACATATGTATGTCATTTTTGGATTTGTTTCATGTTTATATCTCCATGGGGACAATTCAAAATGTTTGTGTCATTTGAATAAATCATGACCTTCTAATTTTTAATTTTTAAATGGGGTTATCTAAATCTAAAATGTATTAATAGTTTATTGCAATTCAAATTACATAAAACATTTCATTATTATATATAGAAAAAATTATATTCTTAATAGAGAATGAAAATCCCTTTGTGCCCAATGAAGATATAGAAATCAAATTCATGTTTATGGTAGGAACATAATAAATGTTTTCCAATTATAAAACTAATCTTATGGTTAAACATAAATCACAAGTTCCAAATTTTAATGCACCGGTGTTGCACCATTGTTAGTATGAAGATCAATTTCACCATTTGTTAACTCCCCTCTATCGTTAAGACTGAATTTTTTAGTATAAATTTTAAATGGACACCTAGTATATGCTATATATGAGTCAGTGGTGGTGAAGTTAGTCTCTATAAAATTAAAAATTAGTTGTTAAAAGTGATTCTTCATGAGAAATATTATTAACCCTAGATACGAATATCTAATAATTTTATAAGATACACCTATAAGTGATCTCAATAAGATTATTATGTAATATGTGCTGACCTAAAACATAGACATGCTAGTGTGTGAGTATCATGGTTTATATCTATTCATCAAGGAATATTAATGATTTTTCCACTAAAATGATTACGCTATGCATCATATATATATTTTTTATTCAATATCCATATTTTATTATTACTTACATTGGGTATCATGTAAATAATCCATAACTATTTAGTTAGGGAATCATCCCAATCATAATAGTTATGATTCTTAGATAGCTGATCATGTAACTCCTTTCCCAATACTTTATATAGATAAACAAAACTCTATTCATATGGTATCATTCCTAAGGGATTACAAACTATTTGTAATCTAAGAAAACCCCAAGAAAATGGTAACAAAGAATAATTTTGGGGATCATATCTTTGGAATTTCCTACCTAAGGATTTTATAATTTCACCTATAACTTTATTTCCTTGAAAAAAATAATCCATGGGCACCATTATTTTTCATGACCAACCCAGTTGGATGGTCAAGGTCTTAATATTTTCCAATTTGAAAGGAATATCACACATAATATTTGGGGGTTTTTTTAAAGCCTATCCATTTTAATATATATCATAGGAATACTAAATCCATAATTATTTCATATTATGTTATATTTACCTTGTAATATTTTATTCCTTTGTGTTTTTATTTGTATAACAATTTATTTTTGGAATCCCAATTCATAGAGAAAACTAATGTGTTCATGTCTCATTAATGTTTGAATATTTACACAACCCACAATTTTATAGAAGAAAATTATATTCATATATATATATATATAAATGTATCTCACCCATAAGGTATCTTAACTTTTATATGTAAAGGCATAGATTTATGTCATATTGAAAAACTTTGCATGAGTAAGCCTAGAGTGATAGATACCCAACCCCTAACCTTTCTAAAACAAGGCATAAGCCTCTAGGAAGGTGGGTAGTATGAGCCCATGTCCCTCTCCAAAAAGATAATTCATTCAAGATAGAATTAAATTCACAATATCCATAACACATAATATAAAAAACTATATTCAAAAATTGTTCTCAATCTCATAAATCTAAAACAAAATTAGGTTAAGGTAGATGAAAAAACTAAATCTTATAGAGATGCAATTAGAATGAAATATAATTCTCTATTTTATATAAGTAATTTATTAAAAATATAATATTAACATTATTCATATTCTATAAATAATTTATAAACTAGAATAATATGAAGGAATAAAAAATTCAATAAACATTATATTTATTATGAGAAACAAACATAATGTTTTTATATTTATATTAATCATGTAAAAAAAAATTATTTTGCCTAAAACTTATTATTTATTAGAAATTTATAAATGATCAAATTAAATTTATTGTTGAATTTACAACAGATAAATATTTTATTTATCATGATAAAAAATATAAACTTTTCAAATTTAAATTTAGGCTTAAAAACACATTCAATTAATCTTAAAATTTATAACTAATAATAGATTTATAAATTATAATAATTTTTAATTAAATAAAAAAAATATTTCATTGTTTCAAAAATAGGGTACCCCTTAGCTATCTCACTCTAGTAGTCATCCATAACTACGATAATGACCAATATCAAGGCGATCATGGGGTGGCACTAGGGAAAAGCCAATGTGCAGGGTGGAACTATGGACCTCTACCCTGGGGTAGTAATAATTGATTTTAATGGATACCCTTAGCACATCTAGGGTAATGGGAAAACACCCCCCTGAAAAAAAAAGTTATGATGTAGGATTAATTTAATTGGGAATTTTCCATTCCTCTTTGCACTGTATATCATACTTCAGCTCTGTGATTTACCTACATGCTTCAATTGACATTCTTACACTCAATCTATAATCCATTCTTATAATTAAATTATCACACAATGTAATTTTAAGCCTATATATACATTCCCATGATATTAGTTAGATAAAAATGATGATCTATTTTGTATGGCCCAAAATTAATGAAGTGTTATTTAATAATTCTTGATGTAATTCGCCATCTAGATCACATTACCAAATTAACATAACATCACTAATGAATTATGAGCCTAAATTATTTCAGTATATCATAATGAAACATCAATTCAAACCAAACTAGTTATGATTTATATTATGTGTTCTTTATTTAATATTAATGGAAACACATTGATATATCAAATATGAAGAATTTTATACAATTTATGAATACTAAACAGATCAAGTTATTATCCTAGGTAGAATAATATAACCAAACATAGGATGATCTACACTTGAAAAAATCAAATCATTCCTAAAAAACAAAAACACAAAAAAATAGAGCATACTTGTAACACTTGTGCAGTGGCCTTCATCTTCTTCACCGATGAAGTATGGTTTTATGGTGATCATGGGATAAATAAACTTATATTACCTTCCCCTATAGGTGATCCACCAAATTAAGTATTCACGAACGTGTCTTAAAGATTCTCATGCATTTATAGGGGTACTAGAACCTTCATTATATAGGATGAAAAAAGAAATGGGAATAAGGGACTTCAAAAGTAATTAAATGAAACTTATGATCAGTATCACCTATAACACACTAATAATATACACCCACATTAAAAATATACTCCCTTTATATAGTCGATACCTGACACTCCATCATGAATTAAAAATGCATCAAGTGTCATTAAATTCCACCCTTGAATTATATCCCATTTTTTTGTGAAATAAACTCATTCAACGAATATGAAAAAATCCATTAATCTATATAATGAAAACATTGTGGTAGGGAGGTTATATACTCATAAAACCTTGGGTTTAATAACATGAATCCATGATACATTGGTATAAGGTAACATCTATCTCACGCTTAAGGACGTGCTGGTCAGAAATGATTTCTTAGGATATATGAATCATATGAATATTATTTTGGTGCATATCCAACACCTGCATATCAGAATGTAACAAACTAACCTAGTTAGACCCAATATTTTACCCGAGTGTGCCCTCAACATGGTTTTAATCACATTCCTAATTTCCATGGGTTGTCGATAAGAACTGGGCACAACCAACAATCTGTTGGGAGCGATTTCTCGAATGGTAAATCGAAATTACCCATCTATAATATTGGATGGAGAAACCCATATCAAAAAAGTGAAAAATATAAGATACATTATCTAGAGAACACATTTAATACTCTAAAGAAAACAAAATAATGAACATCATATACAAAACATTCCATAAAAGGACATACACATGGTATCTCAATTGAAACGCCCAAAACTCAAAAGAAACGGGGAATAAGACAAACAAAATACTGAAAAATACATACAAACATATAAAAAGTCTCATAAATAAATCCATATGAAAAAAATATGATAACACATTTAATCCCCAAAGAATTATATGATGGTAATCATTAAGAGTTACCCTAGTACATAGTGCACTTATCCTTACATGTGTCCTGCAAAACAAAATATACAAATGATAAAAGTCACAAGAAGGGTGCGAGGCAAAAATATAGGTAGTATACCAATGTAAATATATATAAGGATTTTATCTTTGAAAACCAATAAACTGATATAAAAACAATTTCAAGACTAAAAAACTTTGAAAATATACTATTTTCAAACAAACTATTGAAATCTGTTTGGTTTCCCATTAAAAAAAATTGTCAAAAATAAAACCTAAAAATTGATCAAATAAAGAATCATAACCCAAGTCTCAACATTCTAAACACATCCAATATGTCATAATAATAATCATAATAACATCAGCATAAAAATCCATATAAATAGAATCTTGAAAATGAGCATAACATTTTTCATCACATCAATCATGGAACCAACCAAATTCATAGAGTATAAGTCAATCTGGAATGAGTAATGAGTGTCTAGGGCTATAAAAAATAGTCCTATCATGAGTGATTAATAATTTATGCTATCCTAATGAGAAATATGGAACCTCTCATTGTCTTCCCTGATCCAAAATCATTGAGCTCTCACAATCACTCAATAATAAACATAGAATCTCTCACGATATTCCAATACAAAAGATCTCTTGGTCCCTTAGTAAAATAAAATGAATGCTTTATAGTCTCCCCTCTTAAGGCCTGCATGGTCCTACACATTAATCCCTTGCTCACACCCTGATTAGACAGTGTGTTATTCCATACCCACACAATCAGAATCAAGTTCCCATATCACAAACCATTCCATAAAAAACAATACAATTTTTTAAAACTCATTTTTTGAAGGTAAAACCATTTACAAAACCATTTTAGAAACCCATTTTTAATTAAAAAACATATTTGATCTATTTAAGCAATGAAATAATGTGATAAAAATACACACCCATTTGTAAAACCCCCTTTAATGCACCAATTTCCAAACAAAGTCATCAAGAACATAAAAAAGGTGATAAACGTCAACCATAAATAATTTATTTGGAAAATAAATAAACTCATCAAAAGTGATTCATAATTTATAGTTAATTCATGGAAAATCCCTTAAATAGGGTCACCCCCCTCTGGTTTGATCCTAAAATTATCCCCTTCAATATTAACCACACTTAAGTTTATTTTAAAGGTATCACATGCCTAATGCATAAGAAAACAAAACAAAACCCCCATCAAGAACCCTATATTTTGATAATATCACCCATAGGGTTTCACCGTTTTACAAAAATGGAAGAATAAGATAGAAAAAGGATAATGAAAGAAAAAACAAAGAAGAAATTGTCTTACATTGAGGTAGAACACCAAGATTCGAAGAGGAAATTTCTACAAATTTTAGACATAGAGATTAAATTCCAAGGATAAGGATTTGTACATGTTGGGGAAGGAAAATAAGGGATCAATTTTTAAGAAATTGAAAAACAAATAAAGGTAAAAACACGATTGTTATGTGACCTGGAGAGGCCACACAGTTTGGTCTCATGGTTGGAAAACCATGAACCAATCATAAGTTTTCCACTTCACATCCAAAAATTGGTCTCATGATAACCCCTAGGTGTCACATAGTTAGAAAAACCATAGTCAGACTATATAAAACCCCACTTTCACCCTGTACAGGCCCCTCGTATGGTTTGTTTCCCAATTATAAAAATCATGAACTAATAATTCACCATGGTATTTCTTCCTAAACCCACATTTTGAACCATCGACACCCGAGAATTATAATAATGGTCCAAAAGGAAAACAAAACTCAAAATTAAAAGTAATTGTAACCCAATGGATGTCTCAAACTCTTCACCATAGAACATTAGGCCCCAGAGAAGAATTAAAGATTCAGTAGAATAATATAGGTGAGGCCACTGCTCCCTCACCAAATATTCTCACTCCCATGTCTCATATAAATTTCCACCTCACCGCCAAAGCACATGAACCAATGATATCTACTTACCAAAAATCACCTTGATTTAAATATCCAAAATATGAATAGGATTCTTCACCATGGTGGTGTTAGTTTCTAACACTAAATATTCCCACTCTAACACATGATATGGGTCTAGATTGTATTTTTTCATCTACGAAATGTGGAAGAAATCATGGATCGAGGTTAGCCATGGTAAAAACATCATCCAATAGGATACCTATCCCAAATGCTTTACAATACGAAATGGCCTAACATAGCATGGAATCGGCTTTCCCGGCATACCCAAGAGATGATTTCCCATTATAACAGATACCTGAAGAAACATCTGATCACCAATCCTAAAACACTAATGGGTGATAAAAATGGTTGGCATATTACTGATGGAAACTCTGATCTTTCTCTATCCATTTCTGAATTAGTTGAACTATCTTGTTAATCTCTTAGAAAAGGCTTGTTCCAACCAAGTAATGATCACCCACCTCATCCTAGTATAGTATAGATTGTCACATTCATCCATAAAATTCCTCAATGGGTTCTATCCTATTTGAAGCCTGATAATTATTATTGTAAGACAACACAGACAACAAAAGGTGTATTCTCCAAAAACTAATGGAATCAATCACACATGCTCACAATATATCCATAAGATACTGAATCGTATGATCAAAATTTAAATCCATATATGGGTGGTAAATGGTTCTCAATATTATCTTTGTTTCTAAATACTCAAAGATTTACTTCCAAAATTGATATTAAAATGTGAATTCTTGTCCAAACTATCACTGAGGGGACTCTGTGAATCTAGAAACCCATTCAAACATATATATGTATGCATTAATCTACCTTTATCAACTTCCTAATGGGAAGAAAGTGAGTTTACTTCATCATACAGTTGACAATCACCCACATGGAATCCTTCCCACTCGAAGTATAAGGTAGACCGATCACTAAATCCATAGATATCTCACCCCACTATCATATAGGCATGGGAACTGGTTGAACCAAACCATTCAGTCTCTGATGCTTATATTTTATCTTCTAGCAGGTAGATCATCTAAAAAAAGTCTACCACTACACATATTATTGCAATACACCAAGACCTACCTCGCAAGGTATATAACATCATGGATACCTTATGCTAAATGAACCAACTGGAATGATGAACCTCATGCATAACCTCATACCTAAAGCACAAAGGAACAATGATTTGGTCCCTAATGAGAATATACATGTTAGAAGACTATGAAAAATTACCTGAGGTCTCCTCACGTTTTAAGGATCTTCTAATCTATTGGTAATTGGGGTATTATTCCTTCTCACTCCTAACCCGATAGATGAGTGTGTGTGTGTGTGTAACCTACACATAGTCAAATAATAACATCCCTTTATCCTCCTATGTATTTAGACTCATATCAAATGAAAACTCAGCAGACACCACTCGTCCACTTATTCATGAATAACTTATGCTGGTAGCTTCCTTCTCAATGTTTCAAAGACCACATTCCCCATCCCAAGTGTATAAGAAATTATGAAATCCAAATTTTGAAGGTATTATACCAGGTGTCTCTATCGGTGGTTCAGATCTCTTTAGGTGAAAATATAATTCAAACTCTTATGATCTGAATACACTATAAAAAATATCCCCAAAGATATGGTGTTACCATACTTTCGTTAGGTGCATAAAATCTTCCAATTCTAGGTCATGGGTGGGATAATTCCATTCATATAGGAATAGATTCCATGAGAGATAATCCAACACATGGTAATCCTAAATTATCATTCATCCCAAAGCTGCACCATAAAAACCATGAAACACTATATAATCTATCCTAGGATCAAGAAGAATCATGAATGGTGAGGATGTCATATGGGCCTACAACTGCTCAAAATCACTCTATCACTTCCCATCACAATAAAACTTGAGAAATTTTCTAGTAAAACCCATCAAGGGATAATCTATCCTAGAGATTTATTTAACTAAAAAACTATAATACCCATCCAATTCCATAAAACTGTGGATCTAGAACACATTTTTATTCTGCTCCTATGATATGTCTTCTATAACTTTTTCTATATCCACTGAAACTTCTACCTTACAAATCACATATCCTAGAAACTTTTGTTCCTGGATCCAAAACTAGAACTAGAAAAATTTTGAATATAGATTTTTCTCTCTCAAACACCCCAAAAAACTTCTAAATGGTCATATTTCTCCTCCTCTCTCTTGGAATACACCATTATGTCATCTATAACCATACCCATGAAAGAGTCTAAAAAGTGATGGAAGATTGGGTTCATGAGTGCCATAAATATTATGGGAGCATTGGTAAACCAAAATGGATTAAAAAAATACTCAAAATTTCCATATCATCTTCAAAAGGAAATCATTATGACATCCTCGTCCTAGACCCTCAACCGGTGGTACCCTGATCATAGATCAATCTTTAAAAACTAATAGGCTCCTCTAAGATGATAAAAAATTCCTTCAACTCTAGGAAATGGGTGTTTATTATTCAAGTTCACCTAATTAAGATTCTAGTATTCCATGAAAATTTTAAATATAACATCTTCTTTCTTCACAAATAGCACTAGATAAGACCATGGTGACACACTGGGATGGATAAATACCTTTCACTTATGATCCTCTGGCAAAACTTTCAACTCTTTCATCTCGGTCGAAGCCATCTATTAATATGTAAAGGAGATAAAACTTATACTAGGTAGAATATAGATAGTAAAATTGATATATATCAAGGGATTAAATAAAAAAAGTCTTATGGAAACACATTTGGGTACCTTTCCATGACCACTATAATATTTCCAATAGAACTTAGCTCAATAGTATTAAGAAGAAACCTGCAAAAACTAGCAAAAAATCAACCACATAATCAATGAAACTGGTCCCACCCTCCTAGATCACGAATCCCACTCTCCCTAAAAGAATACATGATCAATTAAATATTATGTAAATGGAAATATCAATGATAAAATTCAACTCACAACTTTAATATGATCTATTAATCCATTCCAGTAATGAGGTTCAAAACTTCCAGGTCCAAAACAAGTAAATTATATATAACTTCCATGACATCTACCAAAACATGACACATGGGGTACTTGAAACCATACTCATTATTCGGGTCCAATTAGGTTATAAAATCTATAAAAAAGGAATAAAATCAAATTTCACACCCACATAATTAATCATCTTAATTCAAAGGAAAGTATGGGATGATCCAATATCTAATACAATATATTCCATAGAAGAAGCAATAAAAACCATACCACTCACAGTTGTTAGCTCGGAATTTGAGTCCTTTCTTATAGTCTCTACTGTATGGATATGCCCTTTCTCAAACCTACCCAAAATATTATTTCCCAAGATAGAATCTTGTTTACCATATGGGAGTGATCCTCAACCCTTGGAAGAATTTGACTAAACCTGAGAGCCTTTTGAAAACTGGATCCAATACCTCTCCCCCATGAAGATAACTGAAAGACGTTTTGGATATTAACTATACTCTCAAACTAGTAAAATTCCCTTGGGGTCTCTATAAAATTAGTCATGGTGTGTCCATTCTTTCAACAATGATAATAAAAAAATGTTCTATACCTCATAGAAGTCATAAAATCTAAACCTGATGACTACTAGACACTCTTTACACTAATCTTATCAAGCTCATCATGCTTATTCTTTTATCCTTATGAATAAAATTATCTTCAACCCACTAGAATAGAACCACTGAAACCTATATTATAGTAAAATATACCTCTTATATAGCCTCTTTATCAATAACCTCTGAATAATATATTATAAAGGTAAAAACAACAAGGATCTGATCTCTGTAATCAATTCCATCCTTAAATGTAGAGCCATGAGGTATTCATTCAAAAGGATATCCAAAAAAACATGCACCAACTGAATTAATCATGTGGTATACTCTGTCACTAAAAAATCACCATGGTCGACCATTAAGAATTCATGGTCCTTCACCACCCTCAATGTCTCTGGGTAGAACTTTTAATTGAAAGACAACATGAAATTTCTCTAAGTGACATCATGTTAACTCCTCTAGAGAACTATAAAATCTCCCCACTTCGTACCTAGTTCATCCAAAACATACATGTTTAATTCCACTTTATAGGTCTCATGGGTCTTGAAGACCCCAAATATTCACTTAATACAATCCAACCACTCCTCAGGTTCATTGGGTCATTTTTCACATTGGCACACCGGTGTATTTTAACTCAAAAATTTGTGGGCGTCATCCATGGTTCGTGTATGTTCATAACCACCCACTTGATACAAGGACTAGATTATATGAATCCCCAAATCTATAAAATTTAGATCAATAGGAGGAGTGAACAGCTGGGTATTCTCTGCAACATCCTCTCTATTCCTAGACGAGGTTATTCTAAGATGCAATTTCAATAAGACACAAAAACACAATAATCATCCCAAATAATTCCTTATTAAGGAATATCAAAAGAACTAGAAGAAACATCTATAATGGGTACCAACAAGAAACACAAGAATTAATAGAAACTCTAAATAAAAAATGATCCTAATTTGGTGAATGAACATCAACATATCCAATAAATATTTTCCCATTAAATATTCTTAAAAAAACACACGCTTCTTAAAACCTTTCTTTAAAAACTAGGGAAAGGAAACATAAGAGAGGGTGATCTCAGATTCTCATTAATTGTAAAAAAAAGTAAAAATACATAAATAAAATTTGAGAATAAAGTTCAAAAGGAACTAATAACAACTGAAAAATGGGTATGAATCAGTTGTTAAATTTTTATAATTTTCAAAAAAAAATTACAAACTAAACCCCTTCAAACTATTAAATTTTTTTCCTTATCAACTTTTAGTATATACTATTGTATGAAAAAATAAATTAAAGTACACAAGATTTAAAAGGTTCAACCTTAGTGTGATAACCAACATCCTTTCTATAGCCACCCCCTAGGGTATATAAAAATCAACTATTATGAATAATTGAATACAACTTGATCCAACTCTTATTAGAGGAATTCTATCTCCAGATAGGAAATATTATAATGACCCCTCTCAGTTTAAATCTTTTCTTATAAAATAATTAAAAATTAAAAGAATAAAGACTTTTTTTAAAAATCTATATATTTTCTTAGTCTAAATCCTCAGTCTGATTTGGCTGGATCTGATTTTCTCAATCTAATGAGTCTTAATCTGATTCTCTCAATACGATGAGTCTGGATCTGATTCTCTCTATACGAAGAGTTTGGATCTGATTCTCTCAATATGATGGACTCAATACAACGAACCCATTCTCAATTTTAAAATTGTTAACATTTCTCAAATGATCAAAATGATATTCTCCAGTCTAATTGAATCTATACAATCTTTCTCAATCTAGAAAACAAACATTCAGTTATCTGATCCACCTCATAAGATCTCTAGTCAAAAATGACTTCCACCTGATTTCTTCATCCCTCTGCATATTCCTATTTCATAAAAAACATTTAAACTTAAACATTTACATATTAAATCCTCATTATATTTCATCAAGATTTATGAAAAATTTAATTTCACATTTTGACATATTCAACTCTTCATAAAACTTATGGAATATTCTTTTTGAGTCTTCTACGTAGACAGATCATTATGATCTTTCATTATTTCTCTATTCCTTAAGAATATGTTTTCTTCTTAGTCTTTATGAATTGGGTATATTTTAGGTGATTACATATTTTGTTTCCTTCTCAGTGATTAAAAATTATCTATATTTCTTAGTGATTAAGAATTATGTTTTCTTATCATCTCCTTAAGAATATTATTTCATTATCAATGATTATGAATTTTGTATCCTTTTCAGTGATAATAAATTTTGTATCCTTATTAGTGAATAGGAATTTTGCTTCCTTCTCATATCATTATGAATTATTTTTCCTTCTCAGGGATTAAGTATGTTTTATCCTTGATTATGAATTTTTTTACTTCACATTTAATTACAAATTCTATTTCCTTATCATCTCATTATGAACTATTTTTCCTTCTCATTTCATTACGATTGAATTTCCCATTATGATGTAATTACTCAATCTACAATTTTGAATTTCTTTAATCCTCTCCACTATTTCTTCAAATTATTTTAACATGAAAGTATTCATTATTTGTGAGATCTTTATGATCAAAAAGTAATCATATAAATTAGTTGGTAAAGTATTAAAAGTTTTTAACCCATGACTTCACAGTCTTCTTTAATAACTCTTCAAAAAAATATGACATCTTCAAATAGAAAAATATGAATTTCTATAAAACTAGGAGTCTAATAAATCATTGTCACGATGTATATGGGCCATATTCTTGAATACAAAAATATTATTTTTCAAATAGGTTATTTTTAAACAAATACAAAAAAAAATTAATACAATTCAACACAAAGGATATTCAATCTCCCCATTTGGATTTGTTGAAAACCCTTATGAACAACTTTTCTAAATCTCAAAAAAATTTCACAACTCTACTTTTGTAAATAAATCATATTTTTTGACTTTTATAAAAACATGGAATTTCTAAAAACAAAGTCTCTAGAAGTCACACTACTAGATAAAGTGATGGTTTTGAAGGAATTACATACCTTAGTGAAAATAAAATTTTGTAGCCATGTAAAGGTAAATCCCCCTCACTTTTCAATTTTCTTTTGCTTTTCTTAATCTATCCCCCATTTTATGATAACGACATATTTATATTCATTTAATAAAGATAAGTAAAAACTTCATAATAAGAAAAAAAGTTGTTACTTTCTCTCCCCCTTCATAAATATAATCTAAATCATGGTGGTGGATACTTCTTTATGTGCTTTAAGAAGTCATGGGAGGTGACAAAATATGATGTTTTAGCCTCAATTACAAAAAATGTTCTTTTAACATTTATTTCATAAAGATATCACCAATTTGATACTTTGTTGAAATGCATTCTAGAAAAACAAAATCCCTAGTAAAAACATTCTCTTTTATAAAGTGAAACTATATATCAATGTGTTTTGATATTTAATGTTTGGTAAGATTTTTTGAAAGATAATTTTTACTTGGATTATCATTATGTATATTTAATGGTTTAGAAACATTTACTTTCAAATATTCTAGTCGAACTTCCATCCATAATGTTTTAGTACAAGCCTATGTGGATGCAACATATTTAGATTCTTCTATTCTCAAAGTTACTATAATTTTATTCTCACTATTCCAACTCACAAAATATTCACCCAAGAAAAATGTTCCTTGTGAGGTTTATTTTATATCAATAAAATCTTTATCCAATCAGAATTAGTATAACCATGAAACTTAATCTCAATATTTCTTTTCTATAACAACCCATATTAATTTGTTCTTTTGATGTATCTTAGAATCCTCATTTTTCCAACATATGTGATTCTTTCAGATTACTTTGATTCCTAGAACACAATGTCACAGCATAAATAATATCAAGCCTTGAGTTTGTAAGGTAATGAAGACTTACTATCATCATCTAAAACTCTTTTTTATTCACACTTATTATGGGTTAATCTTTACTCAACTAATTTCTCACTGAAATAGTATTTGAAACTTATTTGGATTCTTCCATCCCAAGCTTCTTTAACAATTCCATTTTATACTTTTCTTGAGATAATAAAATTTATTTTACCTTTTTTTGAACTTTTAATCCAAGGAAGAAAGTTAATTATCCTAACATAGACTATTCAAAATTATTATTCATTTCCTCAGAAAATGTTTTACAAATATATTATCTATCATCATAAAAAATTATATCATCCACATAATCAATTACAATTAGAGTTCCAAGGTAAAAATATTTCACATATAATTTTCGACCAACATTTCTATTAGAATAGTTTAACATTCTCAAAAAAAATTATGTTTAGAATACCAAGAACATGGAGCTTGTTTCATCCCATAAAAATTTTCTTCAATTTAAAAACATTTTCTTACCCTCATCCGAAATGAACATAAAGGGTTATTTAATGTAAAATTATTCCACAATCCCACCATTTAAGAAATATGACTTTACATCTATCAAATAAAATTTTTAATTATTATGAGCATCCAATGAAAGAAACATTTGAATATTCTCTTGAATTACAATGGCGGGAAATGGTTTCATTAAAATTCACACCTTCCACCTATATGTATCCTTTAAAAACAAATATTTATTTGTTTCTTGAAACTTCTCCATGCTCATTCAATTTATTTCTATAAACCCAAATTGTTCTGATAAAATTTTTATTTTATATCTATAGAAAGAGTTTTCATGTTTCATTATTCTCAATATTATCCAACTCTTCATTCATAAAATCTACTTATTCATTGTGTTTAATATATTTTGAAACTGATTTAGGTTCAACTTTTTAGATAAGTGAAGTATGATTTCCTAATCTCAACTTCCTTCTGTTTTGAACCAAAGAATTTTGATTCCCAATAATTTTTTTGGAATCAAAATGTTTTTGTAAGGTAAAAAATTTCAAAGTATCATTCCCAGCTGAAATTTTCTCATCACACAATTCATATGAATCTTGATAAGGATTTTATTAATTACTTTTACTATTTTTTTAAATCCCTAGTTTATCCTCCTCATTATTCATAATAAATTTTGTTAAAGAATTATTATTTCCAATTACCTTCACATCATATGATTCCTCTAACTTTTGTAAAGAAAATACCAACATCTGTAACTTCTTCAATTTGGTGAATAACCCATAAAGGATCCTTATATTTCTCGTCAAACTTTCCCAAATCCAGATTTTTTATTTTTAGAAAAAATTGACTTCTAAAAACATTGAAGTATTTAAATGAAGGGTTTTTAATAGATCAGATTTCATAAGGATTCATGTTAGTTTTCAGTATCAACACTAATCTATTTTTAACATTTATAATAGTACTCACAGCTTCTATTTAATTCGATTTTGAAATTTTGTATTCTACTAACATACTTCTTCCCATTTCCACAAAACATAAATTCTTTCTTTCTATAAATACACTTTTTTGTAGATTATAGGGATCACTATATTGATTTTTGATATTATTCTTTCATATATAATTTTAAAAGTATTGTCTGTGAATTTGGTACTATTATTTATTCTTACCATCATTATGGAAACCCCTATTTCCTTCTCAATATCTTTTCTGATGAATTTGAATATTTCAATATCCTCTAACTTATGTTTCATAAACATGATGGTTTTCATATTAGTGAAATAGTCAATAAAAGTTTTAATGTATAAATATTATTTTTTATTGATGTCTCACCGGCCCACATATAAAGGAATGAATAAGATTAAGTGGTTGGGTAGATTGGATGTCAACTCTTTTGTGACTTTTGTTAGTCATATTCTCTTTCTAAAAATTTACACAAACATCTCCATATCTTCTTTTTTATTATGGAATGCTTTGAATGTCATAATCTTTAGAAATTTTGTTAATAATTTGTGTTAGGTGCCCAAATTTTTTAGTGCCATAATTTTGTTTCATCTTCTGTATTCATGTTACAAGAGTTTTTTAAAAAAAAATGGAAGTTATTCCCACTTGTTCTTTCTTCTTTTGTAATAACATTTCCTTCTTTCACACATTTTATGATATGAAAATAATTTCTTAAAAAATACCTTTTTTATAATGACATTGTTTACTTAAACAAAGTAAGTTATGTTTTATCCCAATATAAAATAAAAGTTCCTTAAATTTCAACTTTTTTACTTTAATCTCATTCGTTCTAATTCCTCATATTTTAAAGAAACTATCATTACCAAAGGTAACTTATCCTACATCATGAAATTCAAAATGATCCATGTTTTTTATATCACCCATAATATGTGATGAACAATCACTATAAATTATCCTTAGTTTGTTCCTTTTAATTTATTTCAAATCTATCTCAACATAAAAAGATCTTTCATCAGCTTTTTTCTTTTTATCTTACTTTTATTTTCTATCATAATAACATTTTTGTAGAAGTTTTATCATACATATTTTGGCATGAAGAACTACCTGATCACATCTTCCACAAAATTCTTCCAAACATTCAAATTGAATTTTTTTTGAATGTTTTTAACATCTTGATAATTCACCTTTTCAATATTCTATAACTGATGAAAGTTACTCATTCTTCAATCACTATTTATTCCTATTTTCTAAAACCTTCCTCACGGTAGAGATAATTTATGAAAAATATTATAATATATGTTCCCATAGATTCCAAAACACCATAAATATCCATAAAATATAAATTTTCTATTAAATAAATATATTTTTCTTTAGAAACATTGTTGAGGTCAGTGACTTCTTTTAGTTCTAACATACTCTGGACATGGACCATTGTTTATTTTGAGTTAGTTTTCTAATTTTACAAATTTTACAGGTTTCCCACATCCTCTATCCACCCGTGATTTCCTAATAGATTTTTTGGAACCTAAAATGTTAAAATAATCCAACGAAATATTAATTTTGGTGACTGAAGATTTCACCTGATTCTCATACTAAGCCTTCTTAGTAACTTTAGAAGTCTCATGTTTTAATTATCAAGATTTATTGAAATTTTCATTCATCTTTAAAAATTTAATTTAGAACTTGAAAATATTTAATTGAAACTTGTTAACTTCTTCTTCCATGGCTTCCAAATTCGTATTCATATCTTCAATCATTTTTCCTTGTTCAACAATTCTAAGTTTGTGACTTAAGATCTCCAAATATATTTTTCCACTTTCCTCACGACATATTTCCTTCCATAAGAAACATCATCAAAATATTTATTCATTAATTTAATTACTTTATTGAGAGTTTTGTTTTTATCAATACATGCAACAAGTTATACTCTGATCTGATACTCTCTATAAAATTCTTCACTACATTCTTCACTCTTTGAGGAATCTTTTATTTTCTAAACATTTTCAATAAAGGTTTTAAATTTTTCTGAACATCCATATTCAGAAGAATTGTTGTCAGTTGATTCTAATTCAATATTATTACTCAATATACATATTTTTTCTAGTAAACATATTCTTGTATTTTTTGGATGACTTTTCTTTTTTATCATTTGTATTTTACTTTTTCTATAGATTGTTTTCATCGAAATCATCTCGATATTATCTAATATTCTTTTTAGGGAAATTCATAGAAAATTTTCTAATTAAACCACACTCAAAACATTTGAGAAGAATTTTACCTCCATTTTTTCCTCTTTGATATTTTTTAGAGATATGAGACACAATATTATCATTCAATTCATCATATTACTTATCTTTAAACACACAAGGTTCAGCTTCTTAAACATCTTGTATTTTCATATATCTCATAGATTAAAAATCCATTATATCTTTCATATTATTTGTAAACATTGAAACTTTATTCATTTAATAATAAATAAGAAAGTTATTAAATTCATTAAGAGATTAATCATCCTTATCTTCTAAATATTAAATTTTAGAATACATTCTGTAAATAAATTTTCTCATAAGTTTATTCACAATTATAAAATCTTTTAGGACATCTTTGGATCTTCTAATTTTGAAAACAAATTCATTTAATATACTAAAGTATTCATCAATATTTTTTTTTCATATCTCATTCTGATGTCTTCAAACTTACTATGCCTGGTTTGTGGATTTTTTCCTCACTTTAGTATTCTCTTTAAAAATACATTCCAACTTGTCCCGCATACTTTTTCATATATTATGACCCATCACTATTGGATAGACATTCTATGATAAGGAAATAATGATTAAATTTCTATCCTTTCCATCAATATATATATTTCTCCTTGTATAAATTTCATAGGGGAATATTTCTCAATAGGTGGAAAATCAATAGTAACAGCATCAACAACTTCCAGGTCAAGAGATAGGATATAAGTTATCATCCTATTTTTCCATCCATAATTTTTTTTTATAAAATGTAGGAATTACTTTACTATTGATATAATTGATATTATAAATGATACATATTCAACAATGGAACCTTCCCTCTAATACCAATTGAGAAGGGGGGTGAATCAGTCATTCACTTTTTAAAAGTTTCAAAACATTTTGAAACTCAACCCTTGTAACCTGTTAAAATTTATTTCCATATCAACTTTTAGTAAATAATCATGCTTAAAAAGTATCAAATAATGTAAATAACTAAAGATTTACGAGGTTCACCTTACTGTGAGAATATACATCCTTTCCATATCCACCCCCATAGGTATATGGAAATCCACTATTATGAGGAAGTGAATATAACTTGTGAAAACTCCCATTAGACACCTTTTATATCCCTATAGGAAAGATTATACTGAATCCTATCAGTTTACAATGTTTTCTTATCAATCTATTGAACCAAACAAAAGAATAAATATTTTTCAGAAAATTCTCCACAATTTCTCAGTTCGAATCCTCTGTCCGATTTAGTTGGATCTGATTTTCTCAATCTGATATTTCTAAATATGATTCACTCATTATGATGATTATAGATCTAATTATATCAATAAAATGAGTCTAGATCTAATTCTCTCAATTCTAGGTACTCAATATGTTAAAACCATTCTAAATATGCAAAACTTAAACTCTTCTTAAATGCTCAAAATGATCTTCTTTAGTCTGATTGACTTGATCTGATTAACTCAATACGATCCTTCTCAATCTATTAAATAAGCATTCATTTGTCTAACCCTCATCACATGATCTCTATCCATAAATTACTTTCACTTGATTTTTGTAGTGCTCCGCCTTTTCCACTTTCTTAAAAAATCACATTTAAATGTCTACTTTTACTTCTTCAATCCTCCTTAGATTTCTATGAGATTTATGAGAAATTGAATTTCATGTTTTGAAATAATTAACTATTTATAAAAGTACTAGAATATTATTTTTGAGTCTTATTTATAATCATCTCATTATGATATACCTTTATTTCTCACTTCATTAGGAATCTCTTTCCTTCTTAGTGATTACAAATTTTGTATCCTTTTTAGTGATTATGAATTCTGTTTATTTCTCAGTGATTACGAATTATATATCCTTATTAGTGATTATGAATTATGTTTTATTATTAGACCAATATGAATTCTGTTTTTTCTTAGAGGTTATGAATTCTGTATCATTCTCAGATATTACAAATTAGGTATCCTTCTTAGTGATTACGAACTCTGTTTCATTCTCAAATCATTACGAATTCTATTTACATTCTAGTGATTAAAATTTTTTTATCCTTCTCAATGATTACAAAAAAAATTCTTTATCATCTCATTATAAATTATATTTCATTCTTGGATCATTATTAATTATTCTTCATTCTCGGTTCATTACGATAGAATTTCTCATTAGGATGGAAATCTTCACTCTACAATTTTTAATTTCTTCAAACTTCTCCACCATTTCTTCAAAAGATTTTATCATGAATTTTTTCATTATATATATGAACATAATGATCAAAAAAGTATCGCCTATATTAGTTTAGAATGCATTACAACTTTATAACTTCTGACTTCACAATCATATTTCCAAACTCTTCAGTAGCAATATGACTTACTTAAATAGCAACATCTAACTTTCTAACAAACTCTCAATCTAATGAATCTACATTACGATGGTTATGGGTATGATTCAAGAATAATAAAAACATTCTTTTATAAATATGTAATTTTTTATCAAATATAAAAAAAATTGCTAAAATAATTTACCAAAAATGTTCTTTAGATCATAAGGGTATGGGATATTGAGCATGACTTATAAAAAACATACCATATATTTCAAATATCAAAAAGCATGAGTCATGGTATAAAGATATAAACTTTATTTAAATGAATAATAAGAAAATAAAATAACATATTCCATGAGATTATAAGATTGGAATAATACATAGATTTTTGGAATACAAATAGGCATACATAATCATTTTCTTAGTAGTTGGGGATCATTTCTAGGCCAATTCTAGTGCAGTGGGTTAATTCCTGAAACTATTGTAGTAGTGAATGCCCACTCCCATGAACATAATTATATAAAAATTCCCTTATTGAACTCAGTTCACTTCATATTATGGTCATATCAATCTCCTGAGATATAATCTTTACCTAATGAATTTTATGGATATATAGGTTCCACTCTTCACATAATTAAAATCATATGTATGTGTTCTATAAGAACATAAAACATTCATCCTATTATAAACCAAAAAATGAAAACGGTTGTATAAAAATATCATCATATAATAAACTTTGGAAAAGAGACAAGTTTCATATTAATTTCATCATTTCATTATAGAATATCTCATGAAAAGAATTGGGTTTAAAAATAATTTCCTTATCATATAACCCATGAAATTTAAATAGGATTCATAAACAGCATGCCATTATAAACATAAACCATTCATATAAAGAGTAGTAATGGTATCCTTGGTTCATATCCAAATTAAAGAACAGGTAACATCAACGTATGTTATATTATATGGAAAATTATTTTTCAAAGACACAGAAAATTTCTTGATGAAAATAAATTTTCTTTTAAAATCACTATTTAAAACTAAAAATTCATAAAATATTTTGGAAATAATTTTCACTGAAAATAAAATTTAAAACTTATAAAGGATTTTTTGTAAATAATTTAATATATATATTAATGAAAATATCTTTTCTACTTTGTAAAACACTTTTAAAAGATAAAACATTTTAAAATTCATTTTCATTAAAAAAAACCTTGAAATCTTATAAAGAAAATAACAAAAATAATTTAGAACATTTCTTAAGGAAAATATAATTTCTACTTTTAAAATCACTTTTTAAAACACAAAACATTTTTAGAATAATTTTATTTAAAAATAATCATTAAATACTCTAATAGAATATTCAAATTAACAATTTTTTATGATGACAAAGAATTGTATTCACGTCATACACATTAAAATGAATATTTTATTCACATTTTCTGCAAAACCCAAACATGAATTGTTTGATAAAATACATGAAGATTCCTTTCAAAAAAATTAAAAATTAAAATATGGGTAATTATTTATTTAATAAACCATTTGAATAATGTTAAAGATATTTTTTTAAAACATTTTTAGAATGTATCATTTTAGAACAAAATGTATTTTCAAACCAAGAAATAAATAAATATTTTTTTCATAAAAATATTATTTTGAACACCTGAGAAGATAACGAGTGGAAAATGAAGTGAAAAAAATAATTATCATGACATAAAAATGGTATAACAAAATTAATGAGTTTATTAAGATATGGATCATAAAATTTTATCATTGAAAACATAATCATAAACAATACTGATAAAATATGTGATTATAAAATAAACTATTTACAATAAATGAATCTTAAAATGTCATTTTAGTAAATTAATTCATGATATTACTTTTAATTTTTGTTTTATATAAACCTCCTGAATGAATACTGGTGCATAACATAACTTAAGTCTCAAGGAAAAATTAGACAAAATTTACTTACCACTTTGGTAACTATTGAACCATAAACCCTATGAAAGGGAGATCCTAAAATGGATTTGTAAATTACAATTATTTTTTAGAGAATAATAAAAAAACATTCATTGGAATTATATACTCTATATAAAATAAATAGGTGGTGAATATGGCATGTGTCTCATAGATGTAAAAAAGAGAGATGAAAATCCATTACCATAAGTCACAAATTCATTCATATAAAGTCAATCCTTCTGTATAATAAAATAAAATTTTATTATAAATATATTAAAACCCAATAATCATATGTATCATACCTTATTTAATTTACTTATGACCATTTTTTATTATTTTATCAACAATTACCTATTAAAATCATATTTCAAGTAATAATTACTTTGTTATTCATGTATATTTGGATTTTTTTTATCATATTAATTTTATGATGGTTCCATAATATATATAATTTTAACCATGATATAAATATCATATATATTCATTATACATGTTTTTATAGTGATCTATAAATGTTAGTGGTAGAAAATAAAAAGTATTATTCATGAGATGGTCGGTCATACGTATGTATGAACGTTGTTTCCATTTTCTTGATAGGGATAAAAAAGAAATAAAAATAATATATTACCATTAATGAATAATTTTTATTTCATTTTTATAATATATTTTCATTAAATCCATCCTTATTACCATCTATGTAAAGTGTGAATGAATCACATCGCTTCACGAGGTGGTAGTCCACCATACACATGAATGATGTTATCGTATTCCCATGGAATGGAATGTAAGAATGAACAAGTAATTTAATGATTATATAAGAATAATAATATAAAAAATTTAATGTATAAACATTAAATCTATCAATATATTCAACTGAGATAAGTGGTGATGTAAAATTAATAATATCAGTTCGCAATGTAGTAGTCCACCATAAACATGAATGAAGATTTTGTTACCCATTTGATGGAAGACAATATGGATATGGTTTATGAAATTAAAATATTAATATATAATTATATTAAATAAAATCATTATAGTATTTAATCATGTTTTAAAAAAATTAGTAGCAGGAGGAATAAATAAAATAAAATGCTAGGTTAAGGATATTGCCTCTTTTTCAAACAACTTCTTTTAGATTAAACCTAAAGGCTTTTTAGGTTGGATTTATAATCAAAATATGTATTGTAGGATGATAGTAGGTAATTAAAGATGTTATTTGGGAATATATTTACTGAAACAATGGGTTTTGATGTATGAATAGAAGAGTATATGGTGTGGCCTTTAATAAGTCATGTGAGAAGTGCACTTTTAATTTTTGAAAAGAAATAGATGCACCCTCATTTTTCAAAAGAAAAAAGATCCAAAATGGTCCATTATAAAACATGGAATATATAATGTATAAATATTTTAATAAAATGGGTCTTTTAAAAGTTTTGGTTCATTTTAAAATCTTATCAAATTAGTTTAATTCCCAGGTATACTAATTTGTACCTTAACTGTGGTAAATAATTTTTAATGTTTTTCTATTAATTATGGTATATATTTACATTAATATTTTAGATAATATATATTATTATTATTAAAATTATTTATTCCAATTTATTAAAATTTATTCACATTATAGAAAACTTTTAATTTTAAATTAATCTCACAGACATCATGTAAAAGCGGGTTTCAATGAGAAAATGTTTCAAAGTTTCAAAAGATTTTATATAAGAATTAAATATAAAAATGATTAAAATGAACTAAATTGGATAAATATATATATAATTTTACTATTTTTTCTTTTTAAACCTTATTATAAAAAATTTATGTTTTTCAAAGCTTAAAAATAAATGAAAATTCATTATAAAAACCTGTATTTTCACTATTCAATATGAATTTTCCTTCTCAAAAAATTATCAAAAATAATCCTCAATATAATTTTAAAATGTTTATTTCAAAAATTAAATTTTTTTTTCAAATATATTTTCTTAATGTTTCAAACATTTGTTTTAAATTGAGTGCACAAAATCTGATAAAACATTGTTTAGGAAAATACAATTTTAAAGCATATAATTGGATTTATTATTATCTCTTATATAGAAAACAAATAAGATGAATGTTAAAAAAATTCAATATATAATATATAAATTTCATTAAAGTCATTCACCAAAATTTATTTTTTTAATTTATTTTGGTAGATCATGTTTTCCTTCATAAAATAGTTTTTTATAAAACCTTTTCCTTTATTTTCATATAGTTTTTTTAATTAGAAATTAATTGGTCATGAAATAAATAATTTTATATAATTGTATAAATAATATATGTTAATATTTTATTTATTCTTGTTTATACCCACCATTTCAATATCTAGGTGATAACTATCACATTAAATAATTATATTTTAATAGTATTTCATTTTTTATTTAAACTCGGTGTTTCGTGTAATAAATGCTACACTCAATGTTGTGTGTAATATAAGATAAACTTAGTGTTACATGTAATAAAATATAAATATGGTGATATTTTTAATAACAAATATCTAAAATATTAAATTTATTTGAAATATATATATATTTCACAAAATATTATTGTTTTATATTCTACCCCCTTAAATAATTTTCATCCTCATAATTTGAACTTGTACTCGGTAAATAAGGGTTTAACCTTTGAAATTTGATTTTTGGGAAACTCACTTCACAAACAGGGTTAATAAAACTTCCTCTAGAAAATGATTAAAATGGTTTGTGAAGGTTATCTAGAATAACACATAATTTGAATCCAAATAAAAGAACCTTGTTAGGAATTAATTATTTATACATGGAAGAAAAGCATAATGTCCAAATAATGATGCACATTGATAGAGATCATTCTTCATAAGAAAGTGAATGATCAATTGAAAATCAATAACCAAAAAACCATAAACCAAAGTGGTGTGAAAAAGTTTTTTGATATCATAGGAAATTATTGTAATATGGAAAAAAATTATTTCAATAAGCTTTTCATAGAGTTGTGTATTTTCATGATAAGATGCACTTACTTGTTTTCATTTCATTTTATAAGAAAAAACTCATCTTTTGGTTATGCCTTCATCGAATTAAAAATCATCTCATAGTCTAAGAGGTGAATTTTTTTCATTTATGAATCACTAATGTATGATAATACCTATAAAATATGTATAATTAATTATTTTGGTCTTTATTTATTATCAAAAACAAAATAGATAACACAAGTTATCCAATATGGATAAATCTTCATAAAGTGATGCAATACATTAATATCCAAAACTTCTTCTAAATTTCATCTTAAACAATTTCACAAATAGAGAACCAAATAAACCTTCTAAAAGAAAAAAATCCACAACTTTAGAAATAAGGACACTAAATTTCCAAAACAAACTTATCATTAATACTCCAAACAACCTGAGGTAGTTCTTAATTGCTACCTACCAAACATGTGAATAACTTCATCATTTATTCTATTGAAATATGGTTATAACATTAAATACTATAAAAATTTATTAAAAACATACATGCTTTCTTATTCCTTAAATAAAAATCATATTATTTGATATATTACTAAAATATAATAATGTTGTAAACTTTGTAAATGTTGGCACAAACCACTTTTTCGACAAATCATTTATCAGTTTTGGGTCATGAATACTATCAAATTTAATTTATTGATATCAATCTTCTCTTTATCCAAGCTAAAAACCATTTTCTCAGAAATAGGAACATATTAAGGGTTACATTCCCAAAATTATTTTTTCAAAGAAAATATTACCTTTACATTGAATGAATTTCCTATTTCATCAGTACAATTAAATTTTTTTTGAATATCCTTACCTAAAACTTATACTGAACAATAATTATATATTTTATAATTATTTAATTACAATACATAAACACTTAAATTATTCCAACTCATCCTTAATAAATTAACAATACTTCATCAACTTATTCTTTAATAACTCTATCTTTTCAAATTTCATTTTTAGTTTTTTTCATCATCAACAAAAAAACAATTACTTATACCTCCTTACTAACACTCTTCTTAAGCTTTCTCCCAAAGAAAACCATTTTTATAATTCCCATTATTTCTACATTTAAAGTATCCATTAATTGATTATAATTTAGGGAGGATAGTATTCCAATCCATTGTATTAAATAACATTTTTATTTTTCTTATGTAATTAATTACTTTGTGTCCATTTTTCTACACTCAAAACATCTTACCATTCCATTAAGACATTAACTTGGGTGCTTCTTCCCACATTCTTAACACATAGTCTAATATCTTGACCTTTTATGGAGATGTATCAAGGTCATTTACAAGTACTATTTTTCCTTATTTAGAGTATATATTGTTTGTGTTTTATCTTGGATGTTTTTGGTTGGGATTTTGAATTTTTTAGAGGGGTTTGGGAAGTACACAGTTGGCACATAATTTTCCCAAACCCTTCACCCTACCCCAATAAACCGAGAAACCCTAGAAAGAGTGATATTTCCCATATATAACATGATTTTTCAAACTATTATATTTCCTAGAACTAACTATACCCCCTAGAAGTGGGAAACAATTTTGGCACATGGTTTGATAAACAGTTCACCCTTTCCTAGGAAACCATGTGTTTTGGTTTAATTATTCCAAAAAATTATATTAAAAATTCTTGAACCCCCCAAAATTCACCCAAATTTGTCCCAACATGACCCTAACCCATTAGAATCATTTTTGGAGGTTTCTAGATCGATTTCAAGGCCTTACAACTAGATGTTCTTGACAAATAAAATCTGAGATTGAAGATATGCACCTCTCATAGTAAGAGATTCTCATCCCGATTAGTTTCTCATCTCTCTCCTATATTTCTATAATAATTTAAAGGTACTTTTTCCTTCATTAGGAATTGATCTAGATATAGGATTCTTTTGATCTAATATTTTCGATCTTGGATCCATGTTTCAGATCTAGGTCTCTTTCTCTATCATGATCTAGGTTGTTCCGCTTTAATTGGGGATTTCTATTGGCGAGATTTGGTCAATTATCTTGAGGTAGGTGGTCTATGTTACAAATCCTATAGTATTGATTTAACTATGTGTATGTAATTTTGAAATTTAAACTTCCTTGATTGGTCAATTTCATTTATGATTAAATTGATTTAATTTAATTTTATGAGATAATGATTTGGGTTAAATTAGGGGAATTTAAATTAGTAGAATTGGATTAATTAATTGGTCAATTAATTAATAGAATAATGTGATTGGAAAATCAATGGGATATTTAGATTGTGTAATTAGTCAATTAATATGGTTATGAATTAATTTAGAATGAGGATTATGAGATTTTTTGTTTAACCTAAATGGTTTAATGGTGAATTGGTTATATATTTTTCCTTGTGATTAAACTGACGATCCAACCTTTAATTGATAATTGATTTGGTACCCCATTATGAGAATGTTTGAAAATAAGGTTAATAATGTTTATCCATTATGTTTATGTAATTTTGATGTTTTTGGTATTGTGATTCTTGTTATCTTATGATAAATTTGTGTGTGACATTGACTTATGCTTCAAAATATAATATTTAATTGACTGGTATACATGTGTGGAACATGGACTGATGCTTTTAAATATCGTAGTGATAAACAAGTCGTGGGACATTGATTGATTCTTCAAATACCAATGGGGTACTAGACATGGTGTTCTAGGCCCAAAATGTTGGCATTGCACTATTGTTATTACTGGACATAATATAAATTAAATTTAAATGTTAATTGATAACCGTGGTACTACGATATGTGACATCCCTTGGGGATAGTTAGGACTTTTTCATAGGCTGAAGCAGGTATTTTATGTTCAAGGGTCTTCATGAACATTTGAAATTATTTGGTTAGTTAAATAATAATTTAAAATTTGATGATATTTTACATATGCATTGTACATTATTCTTTATACAACTACATACACTATTATTGAGTGGATATTTTTTTCAACATCATTGGTGGTGGATAACTGAGTTATACTCACACCCAACTTGGGCTTTCATATAGGTACCTAAATATATTTCATAGTTATAGGATAGGATAAGGGAAAAATCCTTATGTAAAATGGATAATATGGGATAGAGCATGGATGAGGGAACCAAAATTGGTATCAGGTCCTATATGATATTTTTTAGCATCTATTTTTTCATTTGGAACATGACACATATTTTTATGACATATCTAATTTTTTAGTTTTGGATGTTGTCTTCCTATTTTGAACATCATGTTGTATTTATATTATTCGTGTTATGTTTATGTGTTTTGGTTATTCTTATTAATTTCCACTGTTGTGCTACATTGATAAAGAGGGTATAGTCTCCCCATGATTGATATTAGAACTTCATTGATAGACAAAAGCCTCTAGAATATGTGTAGGTTTACTTGTGGTCACATAACTAACCATCTTAGGGCACTGGGGTGTGGCACCAAGGTAGAGAGGTTACGAAGTGGTATGAGAGGCAATTTTATTTTTTTCTTTTGTATTATTATTTGTGAAAGGTAGAAAAGGTAATAAGATGAGTCATTCCTTGGTTAAGATATTGTGCATAGGAGTAGATAAAACATGTATGAGGGAAAAATACAAGTACCTAGGGCGGTATTTTTATTACTAATGTGTGTTGTTATAGATGGATGTTATTTATCCTCGAGTGATGTACTTGTTGTGTGATGTGATTTTTTTGAGTTTTCCTAGTGTTTGACTCTTGTAATGGTATGGAATGAGTGTTGAATATACATTCATCATTCTAGGAAATTAGGATTATTATGTTACATGCATAATTTTAGGCACACATGATAGAAATATATTTTTTGGGTAAGTTGATGGTTCTAAAAGAATTCTTTCTTATAGAATTGAACTGGAAAGGTGCCTATTATGAGTTAAAATTTTTAAAATGAAAAACAATATGTGGAAAATGGGTGTCTAATGAGAAACATTAAATATGATAATGTGTTTTACCCTTTTTTAACCTAGACCTGGATGAGGGATGGTTAAGGGTTGTTATAAGACCTCAGTTATGACCATGTGTCGATGTTTAGTGGAATCATTTATTATGGATTATTGTGAATCCCTCTTACATAAATGTGATAAATTTTTGTTATGTTTCCAAATATGTGTGTTTTCCATTAAATATTTATGACTCCATGATGATGCTTATTGAAAGGATGATAGGAGGATATGGCTGGAGATGATCTACCAGTAGTGGAACAAGAGGCACAAATATGTTTGGGTGAGTAAGTATGAGTGAAGTTCCCTGATAAATTTTCATGGTTTCTGTAGTTTATGGAAAGATACCGAGGGAGTTTTTGGAATATTATGTCCAATATGACATGGGAGTTTTAGTTTCAACACAATCCCACATTTACCAGTGAGGGTGGACCTAAGGCAGGTGAGTACTGGATTGAGTCCATCTATACTATACTTGACCACATAGAGACTCCTACTAGGAAAAGATTCAAACATGATACTTATATGTTACATGGTTAGGTGAAGAATTGGTGTGACATCTAAACTCAAAATGAATAGTTGGACAATATGTAGTGGAAAGAGTTTTAGGAGAATTTCTTGGAGAGATTTTTTATTGATTTTCTCAAGCAGGAGATGACATCGGAGTTTATATGTTTGACTAAGGGGAGAATGTTCTTGATTGAATATGATGGAAAATTCAAAGATTTTAATATATTTTCTTTATAGTTGGAAGGATATAGGGTGACCTCAGTGAAACAGTTTTAGGATGGGCTTAAATTTATGATTAATTCCTAGGTGAATATCTTTCCACTGAAATTTTTTCAGATGTGGTGAATGATGATCTCATTTACAAGGGGAACCAGAAGGAGGCTTCCATTAGGGGATGGATGGTTTCTTATAGATGATCAAGTGGTAAGAATTATGAGATCAAGAAGCATTGTTATGAGAATTTTGACTAGATAAGTGTAAAATAGGATGTACAGGGGAAGGATCAGTTACACAATACCTTACTCGAGTGTTCTGTCACCAGTATGGTAGGTTAGTTCACTTTCGTAGATAGTTACCCCAACTAAGAGTAGAGTACCAATCCTATGTAAGGATGATACATCTATATTGGTTATTTAAGATTCCATGAAAATTTGTTAGTGATGGAACATATAGACTGAACCAGAGTATGGTAAGGGGATCTTTTACATTATACCAGTATAGTAGTTAGAGTTCTTCTGGTTGTGGTGTTCGAGGTAGTAGACGTGGTAATTCTAGGAAGGAGAGCCTATATTAGAAGGGTGGTGAGGTTCATGGTTCACATACTATATAATAAGGAAGCTATGAAATAAATTTTCATCTATTTCATCATACATTTGTGGATAGCAAGGCCGGATCATCGATAGTTACAGGTACATTTCATATAGATTATATGCTAGATAGTTTCTTATTTTATATTGATTCCTCTCATTATTTTATATTTGAAAAACCTATAAATGTTTTGAATGTAATTTTGGAGTTTTAAGGATGGTTTATAATGATAGTTACACCTTTGGGAGTATGGTTAGGAGGAATCTATTTGGGAAACGTTTGTTCTCTCGAGGTTGGATTGTATCATTTTCTTTAGGTTATCTGCCTTTTGCATACGTCAAGATTTGACCTAATTATGGGTATAAACTGGTTAGTATCATACCAAGCCCAAATTGAGTGTTACTTATAGAGATTGACATTCATGTATCCTAAGGGTGACAATTATATTAACCATGGAGAGTGGGATATCAAGGTGGGTTGTGAACGCCAATTCATCAGCAACTAGGGGAGTTTACCACCAAGGTTACATGTCTGTTTATGGATGATAGAGATGTAAGGAATGGTGTCTTTCAACCCATAGTGGACATGTATCATAATTTTTTCTAGAATAATTCTCAGAGATTTCACCTGAGAGAGTTGTGTAATTTACAATTAAACTCATTCCTAACACTGATCTAGTTTCTACTCCACCATTAAGAATGGCACCAATAAAAATTCAAGAGCTTAAGACTCAACTATATTGGTTGATGTATAAGTGTAACATCCCAAGTAAGTAATGAATAATAGATATTTTTATCTATGTCTATTAATGAATTAGATAGTTTTTTAGATGCTTAAAATTAAAATAAATCCAATCTTAAGCATGGAATACACTAATATTTTTAAAAGATTGTTTTACTGCCTTTGATGGAAAAACATTTTTGAGTCTATCTTTTGAAAATTTTATAAACTATGTTTGTCAAAATAAAATTATTCTTTATGATTGGGACATCAAAATTTACTTTGTGTGAATTTTTGGTATTTTTCTGACAATGTTCATTTTTTAATGAATAGTGAAAAATACTGCATTTTACATCAAAACTGCTTTTTAATCTAATTTATTTATATGATTAGATTATCTTTTGAATTGGTATTAATGTGTAATATGAATATATTTTTACCATTTAATCCAACGGTGGTCATTGGAATCAATTTCACTTTGAAATTGGACTCAAACTAGTGTCAATCTTTTGATACTTATTGTTTCATAAAAACACGCTATTTGCTCTGACAGCGGGAATTAATTATTAAATTAATTAATGTGACTTATATGTTTTGAATTTTGTAAAATAGACTTCATTTTTGAATTCTGAATATCAAATATAGCTTAGGGTGAATGTTTGGTAATTTTCTGAAAAACTTCAATTTTTGATGAATAGTGAAACCATTAAGTGGTACTTATAAAAACTGATTTTCCTTTTAAAAATATTTTTGCCATCATTGTGTTTTGAATTTCAAAAATCCGACATACATGGTTGTCATTAAGAAGTAAAATGTGGTTCAATGAGATTAAAATAATTTTTGGTGAATAGTAACTTATTAAGTTCTTAATCGCGATTAGTGGTAATTAGGGTAGTTTGAGGTATAAATAATGCTTTAATAATATGAAATGACCTAGACACATGTCCCAACCTTATTGGTTGTGTCATGGCCGACCAAGACAATCCATGGGTCAACTTGGGAACCCCATGGAGACACTTTGGTTAGTAAATGACATAAATAACTTTTTATTAAATGTTAAAGTAAAAATGACACAAACATAAGATGTCTTACAAAACGAATTTTTTACATGGGGTTATAAAGATCCGGTTTTTGATTATAAATAGTCATTGGAAAGATAAAACGATTTCCTACATCATAGTATTTGTTTTATAATTTTGAAACATTAAATAAATTAAATTATTTATGACATCATGATGATGCAGCGATGACCTCATTATTTGACGATTTAAATAAAATGGAAAGATAATGTAAAATCTATGAACTACACATGCCCAAAACCAATTGGATGAGTGGATTTCGAACTCTTATCACCTTATACACGAATTATATAAATATGGGACCTTTTAAAACCGAAACACATTTTCAAATAAAGTAATATTTCTTTACTTTCCAAAAGTGCCCCTCCTCTCCTCTTATAAAAGGCCCCCACCTCTACCTCATTTCACACACTGCTCAAGCCTTTGGCTCGGCCAAACCCAGCCCATTTACTCTATCCACATCCCTCTCCTCATCCTAGAGGATTGCCTTTGGGCAGAATCCTTTCAAAGGAAGACTTTAGGCTCAAATCAAAAGAAGTTACACTTTTAAAGGTAATTCATTCTCTCATGTTCATTTGTTTTATTTTGTTTCTCCAACCCCATAAACTCTTTTTATTTGCTTATTTTGTAACAAAACCAGTATCTTCAATATACTACGATGTTGTTATAAGATTTATTTGAGCTACACTCTCACACAACTACATCAAATGGTTAAAGAACATACGGTTTCCGTGGATGGAAAAATTCTGCCTCCCGAAACGATGATTGTTCAATACTCATTTAACACCTTCAAAGGTGGCCATTATGATGTCACTATTTTTATATATGATATATAATATGTTTATGTTTTCCTTAATATTCTGTTTTTTTCATTTTTGGCATACCTTTATGGTTTCCATTATGGGTAAACACGATATCTTCATTTTAGGAAGTACGGACTACCGCCCCCTGAAAGTGATTTGATTCGTTAATACCATATGTGGGATGTGTAAAGGATAAAGTTAATGATATTATATATGTTATTATACTGGAATTATAATATACTTATATATTATTATGATTCCATTAAAGAAAATACGAAATAGAAATGGAAGTAGCGTTCATGCGTACGTACGGCTTACCGTCTCCATGAACAGTGCATTTCATTTCTTACCTCTAAATGTGATGTAATATTATAAATACATGTATATGATGAATATATATGATATATATGTTATCCAAATCATTAATATCATTCTGTATATAATTAACCTTTTACCAAATTAACAACATGTAAGTGTAAGAAGTCTATTTTTGACTTAAGAACCAAATACCGACAAAATGAACATTATTAACTTAAATGATTACATGATGTTCATAACATGGTATAAAAGGAATGATTAACTTGAAAAAGGTTCATAATCAAGTATAGATTAACTCATGTTTATTATTCAGGATATTAAAGAACGGTCGGGTCAAGTCGGATATGAGGTATGGGACTTCGTCTCAATCTCCTTTCATTGAGGCATATTTTATTTTATACACAACTTTCTTTTATACGGTGTATAAACCCCTTTGACTTTTACATTTATTCAAAACTAATATTTTTTATACGAAGAGTTTACTAAATGACAAAAGGGAATGTTTTTGTCGTACGTATGCGGCGACAACGACTTCTCCGCCGTAGGGACCGTTATTTGAGTTTTGGCTTCCTCTACAAGCCATACCTTCTTTTTAAAAGAAAAATAAATACCATGTTTTACTTTTCATTTATTTTGGTATTGAAAATGGTTTTCATAATGTTTTTATATCATTGTGTTGTATTGATATCTCGTGATTGAAATGTGGAAATTTTATTTTTCCTTTATGCATGTTTTATGTGATATGATTATGTTATGGTTCTTGGGCATTATTATGAAGACGGGTGGTTCCATGATAAACTAAGGGCGGGTGAGCCCGTTATAGATCTCCAATGCATTAGGTAATGCGAAGGAGTGAAACTTTAAGGTTTCTCCGAAGAGATTTAGGGAATATACTATGATGGGTATTCCAAACGTAACCAAGAGGGTTACTCCCTACGTAAGAATGTTATGGATGCCTCAAGTTACCTTTATGTCTTATGATTTCTATGATTTATTCATGATTTTATGAGGTATGTTAAAGTGCCTATGTTTTATGGGTAAAGTATGATTTCATTATTATGTATATATGAACTCATGTTTCCTTTCCATGTTTTTATAACCCATACTGAGCTTTTAATGCTCATCCCAAGTTTTTTTGATATGTTTTTCACAGGTCAAGGGAAAGGTAAATGATATGATGATAGTGTCAAGGAAGTGTCAAGAAATAATACATGTTTTATTTCAAATGTGTTTCCATTGATGGGAATGAAGAATACTATCTTTACGTAACCACTTTGTTTATATGTGGAATGTAATGCAAGTTTTATGATCTAATTCTATAAAACTCTAAACCTGAAAATATCCTCAATGTGTAATCTTGTAATAACTCAAGATTAAGTAAGGTTTAAGGCTAGGGACTTATAGTTGGTATCAAAGGGAGGTTTAGATAACTTTAGGAGTTAGAATTCTATTAAATGATTATCCAAAAATATTTTTTCGTGAAATGATATAGCATTTGAAGATTACCATGTTGCTTCATCTAAGAAATTTTTGTTCAGAATGTTTTTTCGCAGAGGAAACAGGGAAGCAGTGCTAGGAAGGCATACAGAAAGAAATGACCTTCCGAATCAGCATCCAAAAATGGTCAGAATTGGAACTGAACAGTTTGTTGCAGTAATGGCACAATTGACTCAAGCGATAAATGGCGGTGGTATCCATGCACGAGATCAGCCAGATCAACCGCAGAGGAACATGTCAGTGGTGGAACATTTCATGAGACAACATCCACCATCATTCAGAGGATCATCTGATCCTGTGCTAGTTGAAGGGTGGATTAAAGCATTGGAAAAGATTTTTGATGTCATGGGGTGTTCAGACAATCAAAAGGTTAGTCTTGCTATTTACCGTTTGGAGGGTGAAGCAGATCAGTGGTGGTCTATGGTTAAAAATACCAGGGACGACGATGAGATTGATGCTCTTGACTGGGATGAATTCAAAGGAATGTTTCTTGAGAAGTATTTTCCTAAGGCTGTTCCACTTAGGATGGAAAAGAAATTCTTGGAATTGAGGCAAGAGGAAGACTCAGTGGCTGCCTATGAAGAAAGGTTCACTCGATTGGCAAGGTATGCTCCAAATTTTATCTGAGACCTTGATAGTAAAATCAATCATTTTTACTCAGGATTAAAGCAAAAATATCGAAGGTCATTAGCTTCTCGTGAATTTAAAAGTTATGAAAAGCTTGTTCGATGTGCTGAGAAGGTGGAAATGGAGTTTACCGATGACCAAGTGTTCTATAACAACCAGCAGAAGAAGAGACCGAGGTGGTAGGAGAAAGGTAAGAATTCTTCAAAAAAGTCTGATGGTAAGAGAACTAAGTTTCCAGTTTGTGATAAATGTGGCAAAAGGCATGCTGGGGAATGTCTTCTGAATTCTGGAAAGTGCTACCGATGTGGAAAGATGGGACATAAGGCTCGTGATTGCACTGAAAAGGATAAAGGTGAAGGTAAGAACAAATTTGATTTACAGTTAGTGAAATGTTTTAAGTGCAATGAGATGGGTCACTATGAAAATGAGTGTCTGACAAAGAGCTTGAGTGATGGGAAGCAGTTAGACTACAAGCAGAAAGGGGTGGTGAAATCCTTTGAAACTACTTCAGTAGATGTCGGGCCATCAAATGAAGTTGTATCAGGTACTTTGTTTGTTTTTTCAAATTATTCCAGTGTGTTGTTTGATTCGGGGTCTACACATTCTTTCATCTCGGAAACCTTTTCTAGTAAAATGGGAATACCATCTCAAGAAATGACTCATGAACTTTTGGTAAAAACACCTGGGGGAAATGTTGAGGCAAAAAGAATTTATAAGAATATTCCTATCCTTATCTGTGGAAAGAACCTACTTTCAAACCTTATTGTTCTACCTCTAGTAGAGTTTGATGTTATCCTGGGTATGGATTGGCTCTATATTTACCATGCTAAGATTGAGTGTAGAGCTAAAGAAGTTTCTTTTCAGAAAGACTTTCAGTTTTTTTACAGGAATGAACCCTTACTTTTGATAACATATCAAGAGGCCGAGAAACTTGTAAAAGATGGAAATGAATGTTACCTTGCACACGTTGTTGAAAATAAAGGAACTGTTCAGATTAATGATGTTCCAGTTGTAAATGAGTATCCTGATGTTATTCCTGATGAGTTGCCTGGAATAATACCAGATCAGGAAGTTGAGTTTACTGTTGACTTAGTTCCTGATGCTAATACAATTTCAAAACCCCCTTATCGAATGGCAAAAATTGAACTTTTAGAGTTGAAGGAGAAATTGCAAGATTTATTAGAGAAAGGTTTCATTAGACCTAGAACATCACCATGGGGTGCTCCTATTTTATTTGTTAAAAAGAAAGATGGTTCTATGAGACTTTTCATTGATTATAGAGCCTTGAATAATATCACTATTAAGAACAAATATCCTTTGCCTCATATCGATTATTTGTTTGATCAGCTCTAGGGAGCTCAGTTTTTTTCAAAGATTGACCTGAGATCGGGGTACCATCAGCTGAAGGTAAAGGAGGCAGATATTTCGAAGACCGCGTTCCGTACAAGATATGGCCATTATGAATTTGTAGTAATGCCTTTTGGGCTAACCAATGCACCTGTTGTATTCATGGACTTAATGAATAGAATTTTCCATGAGTTCTTGGATAAGTTTGTGGTGGTTTTCATTGATGATATTTTGGTGTTTTCTAAAAGTAAAGAGGATCATGAAAGACATTTAAGGGTTATCTTGCAAACCTTAAAAGAAAAGAAATTGTATGGGAAATTCAGCAAGTGTGAGTTTTGGATGCAACAAATTTCTTTCCTTGGTCACATTGTTTCTAAAGATGGAATAATTGTTGATCCTGCAAAAACAAAAGTTGTGGAGGAATGGACAAGAACCACAAGTGTAACCGAGATTCGTAGCTTCCTTGGTTTGGCGGGCTATTACCGAAGGTTTGTTATAAATTTTTCACGGTTATCTAGTCCAATTACTAAGCTAACTCGGAAGGGTGTTAAGTTTATCTGGACAAAAGAATGTGATGATTGTTTTCAGGAATTGAAAATAAGATTGGTGAATGCTCCAGTTTTGGCACTACCTTCCAAGAATGGTGAGTTTGTTATATACAGTGATGCTTCATTGAAAGGACTTGGTTGCGTCCTAATGCAGAATGATCAGGTAATTGCTTATGCTTCACGACAGTTGAAAACTCATGAGGTAAATTACCCTACACATGATTTGGAATTAGCTGCTGTTGTTTTTGCTTTAAAAATTTGGAGTCATCATTTGTATGGAGTAAAGTGTGAAATATATACCGATCACAAAAGTTTAAAGTATATATTCACTCAGAAAGAGTTAAACATGAGAAAGAGGAGATGGCTAGAATTAATCAAGGATTATGATTGTACAATTCATTACCATCCGAGAAAAGCAAATAAAGTGGCTGATTCTTTGAGTCGAAAAAGTAATGCTTCATTAACAATGTTGCATTTGGAACGTGATCCTTTGGTTAAGGATTTGATGAACTTTGGCATTGAATTTGTTGGTGCAGGAAGTCCTTCTGTTTTGTTTCAGGTATCAGTGAGATCTTCTCTATCAGATAGAATCAACCAAGAACAGAAGCAAGACAGTGAGTTGAAGAAAAAGGTAGAGCTGGTTCAGAAAGGTAAGTTTCCTGAATTCAACATTGATAATGATTGTGTTTTGAGATTTGGGAAGAGATTGTGTGTGCCTTGTGATTCACAGTTGAAGAGAGAGTTGTTATGTGAAGCTCATAGTTCTCCGTTTTCAGTTCATCCAGGCAGTACTAAGATGTATAGAGATCTTCGGGAGTATTACTGGTGGGATGAAATGAAAAGAGACATTGTTGATTTTACTGTGAAGTGTTTGACATGTCAACAGGTTAAAGCAGAGCGGAAGTTACCGAAAGGGATGCTTCAGCATTTACCAGTGCCAGAGTGGAAATGGGAGAATATATCCATGGACTTTGTTGTTGGATTACTGAAGACATCTCGAGGTAATAATGCAATCTGGGTTATTGTTGATCGCTTGACTAAATCTGCTCATTTCCTTGATATACGAGATACTTTTTCCCTAGATAAACATTCCCATTTGTATCTTAAAGAGATAGTCAGGTTACATGGAGTTCCTCTCTCCATTGTATCGGATCGTGATCCTATGTTTACTTCTAACTTTTGGAAAGGCCTTCAGAAGTCGTTGGGTACTGAATTAAATTTTACTACAGCTTTTCATCCTCAATCAGATGGGAAGTCAGAACGAACAATTCAGACATTGGAGGATATGCTACGAGCTTGTTCTATGGATTATCAGGGAAGTTGGGACCAACATCTTTCTTTGGTTGAATTTTCATATAATAACAGTTTTCATTCCAGTATACAGATGGCACCATTGCAGGCATTATATGGGAAGCGGTGTCGAACTCCAGCTTTCTGGGATGAAGTGGGTGAAAGGAAGTTGATGGGACCAGAATTGGTAGAAGAGATGGCAGAAAAAGTTCAGCTGATTCAGAAACACATGAGAATAGCTCAGAGCAGGCAGAAGAGTTATGAGGATAACCGGAGGAAGGATCTATCTTTCGAGGTAGGTGATCATGTTTTTCTCAAAGTATCACCATGGAAAAGTATGATGAGATTTGGTAAGAAAGGAAAGCTGAGTCCAAGGTTTATTAGACCATATGAAATTCTGGAGAAAGTTGGATCAGTTGCATACCGAGTGGATTTACCTTCGAGTTTATCTCAGGTACACAATGTTTTTCACGTTTCGATGTTGAGAAAGTATATGCCAGATCCATCTCATGTTTTGAGTCCAGAGATAGTTCAGCTGGAAGAGAACCTATATTATGAGGAACAACCTGTCCAGATTCTTGACCACAGGGAGAAAGTGTTACGGAATAAGGTGATTCACCAGGTAATGGTTTTGTGGAAAAAATCACATGATTGAAGAGGCAACATGGGAATCTGAAAATGCAATGAGGGATAAGTACCCCCATTTATTTGATAAGTAAATAAATTGCGGGGACGCAATTTTCTAAAGGGGGGAAGGATGTAACATCCCAAGTAAGTAATGAATAATAGATATTTTTATCTATTTCTATTAATGAATTAGATAGTTTTTTAGATGCTTAAAATTAAAATAAATCCAATCTTAAGCATGGAATACACTAATATTTTTAAAAGATTGTTTTACTGCCTTTGATGGAAAAACATTTTTGAGTCTATCTTTTGACAATTTTATAAACTATGTTTGTCAAAATAAACTTATTCTTTATTATTGGGACATCAAAATTTACTTTTTGTGAATTTTTGGTATTTTTCTGACAATGTTCATTTTTTAATGAATAGTGAAAAATACTGCATTTTACATCAAAACTGCTTTTTAATCTAATTTATTTATATGATTAGATTATCTTTTGAATTGGTCTTAATGTGTAATATGAATATATTTTTACCATTTAATCCAACGGTGGTCATTGGAATCAATTTCACTTTGAAATTGGACTCAAACTAGTGTCAATCTTTTGATACTTATTGTTTCATAAAAACACGCTATTTGCTCTGACAGTGGGAATTAATTATTAAATTAATTAATGTGACTTATATGTTTTGAATTTTTTAAAATAGACTTCATTTTTGAATTCGGAATATCAAATATAGCTTAGGGTGAATTTTTGGTAATTTGCTGAAAAACTTCAATTTTTGATGAATAGTGAAACCACTAAGTGGTACTTATAAAAACTGATTTTCCGTTTAAATGAAATTTTTCCATCATTGTGTTTTGAATTTCAAAAATACAACATACATGGTTGTCATTAAGAATTAAAATGTGGTTTAATGAGATTAAAATAATTTTTTGGTGAATAGTAACTTATTAAGTTCTTAATCGCGATTAGTGGTAATTAGGGTAGTTTGAGGTATAAATAATGCTTTAATAATATGAAATGACCTAGACACATGTCCCAAACATATTGGTTGTGTCATGGCCGACCAAGAAAATCCATGGGTCAACTTGGGGACCCCGTGGAGACACTTTGGTTGGGAAATGACATAAATAACTTTTTATTAAATGTTAAAGTAAAAATGACACAAACATAATATGTCTTACGAAAAGAATTTTTACATGGGGTTATAAAGATCATATTTTTGATTATAAATAGTCATTGGAAATCTAAAAATATTTCCTACATCATAGTATTTTTTTTATAATTTTTAGACATTAAATAAATTAAATTATTTATGACATCATGATGATGCAGCGATGACCTCATTATTTAACGATTTAAATAAAATGGAAAGATAATGTAAAATCTATGAACTACACATGTACAAAACCAATTGGATGAGTGTATTTATAACCCTTATCACCTTATCCACGAATTATATAAATGTGGGACCTTTTAAAACCGAAACACATTTTCAAATAATGTAATATTTCTTTACTTTCCAAAAGTGCCCCTCCTCTCCTCTTATAAAAGGCCCTCACCTCTACCTCATTTCACACACTCCTCAAGACTTTGGCTCGTCCAAACCCTACCCAGTTAATCTCTACACATCTCTCTCCTCATCCTAGAGGATTCCCTTTGGGAAGAATCCTTTCAAAGGAAGCCTTTAGGCTCAAATCAAAAGGAGTTACACTTTTAAAGGTAATTCATTCTCTCATGTTCATTTGTTTTATTTTGTTTCTCCAACCCCCTAAACTCTATTTATTTACTTCTTTTGTAACAAAAAAATTATCTTCAATATAATAGGATGTTTTTATAAGATTTATTTGAGCTACACTCTCACACAACTACATCAAATGGTTAAAGAACATACGGTTTCCGTGGATGGCGAAATTCTGCCTCCCGAAACGATGATTGTTCAATACTCATTTAACACCTTCAAAGGTGGCCATTATGATGTCACTATTTTTATATATGATATATAATATGTTTATGTTTTCCTTAAGCTTATGTTTTTTTCATTTTGGGCATACCTTTATGGTTTCCATTATGGGTAAACACGATATCTTCATTTTAGGAAGTGCGGACTACCGCCCCCTGAAAGTGATTTGATTCGTTAATACCATATGTGGGATGTGTAAAGGATAAAGTTAATGATATTATATATGTTATTATACTGGAATTATAATATACTTATATATCATTATGATTCCATTCCAGAAAATACGAAATAGAAATGGAAGTAGCGTTCATGCGTACGTACGGCTTACCGTCTCCATGAACGGTGCATTTCATTTCTTACCTCTAAATGTGATGTAATATTATAAATACATGTATATGATGAATATATATGATATATATGTTATCAAAATCATTAATATCATTCTGGATATAATGAAACTTTGACCAAATTAACAACATGTAAGTGTAAGAAGTCTATTTTTGACTTAAGAACCAAATACCGACAAAATGAACATTATTAACTTAAATGATTACATGATGTTCATAACATGGTATAAAAAGAATGATGAACTTGAAAAAGGTTCATAAGAAAGTAGAGATTAACTCAAGTTTATTATTCAGGAGATTAAAGAATGGTCGGGTCAAGTCGGATACGAGGTATGGGACTTCGTCTCAATCTCCTTTAGTTGAGGCATATTTTATTTTATACACAACTTTCTTTTATACGGTGTATAAACCCCTTTGACTTTTACGTTTATTCAAAAGGAATATTTTTTATACGAAGCGTTTACTAAACGACAAAAGGGAATGTTTTTGTCGTACGTATGCGGCGACAACGACTTCTCCGCCGTCGTGACCGTTATTTGAGTTTCGGCTTCCTTTACAAGCCATACCTTCTTTTTAAAAGAAAAATAAATACCATGTTTTACTTTTATTTTATTTTGGTATTGAAAATGGTTTTCATAATGTTTTTATATCAATGTGTTGTATTGATATCTCGTGATTGAAATGTGGAAATTTTATGTTTCCTTTATGCATGTTTTATGTGATATGATTATGTTATAGTTCTTGGGCATTATTATGAAGACGGGTGGTTCCGTTATAAACTAAGGGCTGGTGAGCCCATTATAGCTCTCCAATGCATTGGGTAACGCGAAGGAGTGAAATGTTAAGGTTTCTCCGAAGAGATTTAGGGAATATACTGTGATGGGTATTCCAAACATAACCAAGAGGGTTACTCCCTACGTAAGAATGTTATGGATGCCTCAAGTTACCTTTATGTCTTATGATTTCTATGATTTATTCATGATTTTATGAGGTATGTTAAAGTGCCTATGTTTTATGGGTAAAGTATGATTTCATTATTATGTATATATGAACTCATGTTTCCTTTCCATGTTTTTATAACCCATACTGAGCTTTTTATGCTCATCCCATGTTTTTTTGAAATGTTTTTCACAGGTTAAGGGAAAGGTACATGATATGATGATAGTGTCAAGTAAGTGTCAAGAAATAATCCATGTTTTATTTCAAATGTGTTTCCATTGATGGGAATGAAGAATACTATCTTTATGTAGCCACTTTGTTTATATGTGGAATGTAATGCAAGTTTTATGATCTAATTCTCTAAAATTCTAAACCCGAAAAGATCCTCAATGTGTAATCTTGTAATAACTCAAGATTAAGTAAGGTTTAAGGCTGGGGCCTTATAATAAGGGCTTCATCCATCTGATTATGTCTACTTGGGGCTCTCCATAATTGATTGTTTAGAAGGTTGAAGGAACTTTCCACTTATGTTTTGACAACCAAACATTGAACCAAATGAAATTAAAGGACTGGTATCCTATTTTATGTATAGATGGTCTTTTTGACTATTTGAAAAGAGCTTGTGTTTTCTCCATTAATAACTTGAGATTAGCGTATCATCGTCATAGAGTTTCACCTTTTGATATACATTGTACTTTTTCCTGAAGTAGGTATAGACATTATCAGTTCTTCGTGATGTCCTTTGGACCAATGAACACTCCAAAAGTGCTTACATCCTTGATAAAAATAATATTCCACTCATTCATGGATTAGCTTTTTCTAGTATTTGTGGATGAAATTATGCTGTACTCCAAGACTCATGATGATAATGCTCAATATCATGACATCATTATGAGGACACTGATAGTTTGTTTGATATATGCAAAGATATCTAAGTGTAAATTCTATATTGATCAGGTAGAGTTATTGGATCACATCATCTTGGATGAAGGTATGTTAGTGGACCTAGAGAATGTGAAGGTAATTGTTTTTGGGAACAACCCAAGAACAATTTTGATATTCAAATTTTTCTTGGGATTGAGAGTTATTATCCATGGTTCATCAAGGACTTCTCAAAATTTACAGGTTATATTTCATTCTTGACCAAAGAGGGGGATAAATATTAAATGGTCTATATCATGTGAGAATGCCTTCTAAGAATTGAATAGGTGCTTGACAATGACACCAATCTTGATCGTACCTGATCCGTGTGAGGAGTGTTTAGTATTTTCTGATGCTTTTGGAATAAGTCTTAGAGCAGTGTTGATATAGAAATATTGAGTTGTGGTGTATGGGTCATGACAGTTGAATCCACATGAATAGAATAACCCTAAACATTATCTCAAGTTATCTGCAGCCACTTATGCCTTGAAGTGTTAACAAAATTATCTTTTGGGAAAAAATTTTCTATGTATACTGATCAAAAGAGCATAAAGTATACCTTTTTTCAAGTATACTTCAATCTCTTATATTGGAGGTGGTTGAGTATATGAAGTCATTTTATTTTTATCAAGCATATATTCTTGGAATTAGAAATGGTGGGGCTGAATCTTTAAGTATAAAAACTCAAAATCAAGAAATTTAAGAGTCTAGTGATGAGTGGAAAATGATGAATTTACTAGTTGATATTCATGTTGTGGTTCTGGAAGGTCAAGAGAACATTAATATCATATCAATTTCAGTGGAGTCTGCACTTTTGAGTCAGATCATGGAAAGTAAGTATTAGGATCTAGAGTATTTTTCCTTGAGGAAAATACTTGATGGTGGGGAGAAATCTTCATATTGGACCATACATGAGGATGATATCATCTCTGCTATGAATCGTGTTGTGCGGGAGGATCTAATGTGTGAACTTTATGCCTCAAAGTTGGTGGTGAATATAGGTTTGAAATGAATGTATTGTGGCCTACTTCAGAATTATTTTTGGCCAGGAATGAGAAGGAAATTGTAGGGTTCATTACAAGATTCTATATCTATCAATAGGTGAAGGATGTGCATAAAAAACCTAGGGGTTCACAATATTCATTATCCATTCTGAAATGGAAGTTGGATGATGTTACTATGGACCTTGTGGTGGGTCTCTCATGAAATCCTCAATAGAATAATGTTATTAGGTTGGTTGTGGACCAACTGACGAAATTAAAAAATTTATTACCTATAAAGGAGAATTTTTTAATGGAATAGTTGGGGGAATTATATTTTAGGGAATACTACTTCTGCATGGGGTGATATAGAGCATAGATTTAGAATCTAACTCACATTTTACATCTTGATTTTTAGAGGGGTTTTCATAAAGATTTTGGTATAAAGGATTTACTGAGTAAAACTTTCCACCCATAGACAGTTGTGTAATTTGAAGGCACTATATAGGTTCATGACGATATGCTTCAGCTATTTGTCCAAGACCATGGTGGGTCTTGGGAGAAGAGCTTCTTGAGGTCACCTATAATAATAGATATAAAAAAACTTTTCAAATTGAACCATATGAATCATTTTATGGTAAGTAATGGAGAAAAAATCTATGTTCTACAGTGGTAGGTGAGTCTATGATATTGGGAGCAAGTCTTTTATAGGAGACTTCAGAGTAGGTTTAGATGATTCAAAAGAACATGGATATGTTTCAGAGTAGGTATAAGTCGTATTCAAATAGAAAATGATAACCCCTTGATTTTATACTGTGTGATCATGTGTTTCTTCAATTGTCACCACGATTGGGTCACCGTAGGATTTAGGGATATGGAATATTGATACCCAGGTTTGATTGGACCGTTTGAGGTTATGGAGAGAATCATACCAATGGTGTATCAATTGGATCTTCCAAATAGATATAGTGTTATGCACGATGTTATTCATGTGTCACAACTTTAACAGTATCACCTCGACCCTTCTCATGTGATCAATGTGGATGATGTTGATCTTGGGACTGAATCATCCTTTGAGGACAATATACTAGTAGTTTTGGATCACTATGATAAATTACTATGGGGAAATAATATGTCATTATTTTATGTATTTTGGAAAAATATACTTGTTCTGGAGTAAAAATTATGAAGATAAGTGGATATGTGGTCTCAGTGGCTTGATGTTATTGCCTTTAAATCATAGTGATGCGTGAGAGTACAGCTCAAGGACAATCTCTTATAAGGTGAGGACATTGTAATATAATTATTTTTTTAGATATTTAAATCTTGTTTACAAGTACGCTTTTACGTGTTTTGAATATATATTTTTTCTTTTTTATCTTGGGTGTGTTTGAGTGATATTTGGATGTTTTTTGAGGGGTTTTGGGTAGTGCACAATTAGGACATGGTTTCCCCAAATTGTATTCCCAGCCATAGAAAACTGTGTTGCCTTAGATAGAGAGGGATTTCAAGGATAGTGAATGATTTTTAAAACTATGAACCCTATTAAGAGTAACCTATACCCCCATAAGAGTTTCACAGTTAGGCACGTTGTTTGGTAAACTTTGTGCCCCTTTCTATGAAACCATATGCAAAAGTTTAGTTATTCTGAAAATTTGATTAAAAATTCTCGAACCCCATGGACTTCACCCAATGTCGACCAAAATTGACCCTAACCCATTAGTCTTATTTTTGGAGGTTCTCAGATGGATTCCAAAGTATTCCAACTTCCATTATTGATGAATTGAAGGCTGAATTTAAGATTCACACCTTTGTCAGTAATATATTATCATCCCAATTAGTTTCCCCTCTTTCTTATGTCTTTCTATCATCCTTAAAAAGGGATATTTCACTCCATTGGAAATGGATATAGATCAAGGATTACTTGAATCTAATCTAGGTATCCATGTATCTAATATTTTCTATATTGGATCTAATTTTTAGATCTATATCTATTTTTCAATTGAGGTATTGGTTGTTCTACATAAATTGGGGATATTCATTGGTGAGAATTAATCAAAAATCTTGAGGTAGGTGGTTTAAGTTATAAATATCATAGTATTTATTTACATACATTTATATAATAGTGAAATTTTAACTTCCATGATTGTGAAAATGAATTGATGATTGAATTTATTTAATTTAATTGACATGTGATAATGAATTGGTCAAAATTGGGGAAATTATAATTGGAGTAATTGGATTAATTAATTTTTCAATAAATTAACAGAATGTTGTGATTTTGAAATTTATGGGAAATTGGGATTTTTTTTAATTAGTCAATTAATGTGGTTATGAATTAATTGACAATGAGGATTATGAGATTGTTGGATTAACCTAAATGGTTTAATAGTGAATTGGTTTTTTTACATTTGATTAAAGTGATGAACCAATATTGAATTGATAATTGATTTGGTACCTCATAATGATAATGTTTGAAAATAATGTTAATAATGCTTAACCTTAATGTTTTTTAAATTGTGATATGTTTGATATTAGGATACATGTAATTTTGTGATATTGATATGGGGTAAATGTACTGATGCGTAAAATCCCATATACAATTGACTGATATATGTTTTTGGTATATATACTTGTGCTTCAAAATCCCGTAGTGATAAACGATTTGTGGGACATGAACTGATTCTTCAAATACCCACATGGTACTATACATGGAGTTCTGGGACCAAAATTTTTTCATTAGACTATAGTTCTAATTAGCCTTAATATGAATTGAATTTAAATGTTAATTTATAACCATGGTATTGTGGTATGTTACTTACCTTTGCGATAGTTTAGACTTCGGCATAGGCTAAATCGTGTATTGTAGGATCAGGTGTCTTGATGAACCTAGGAAATTATGTGGTTAATTAAAGAATAATTTAAAATGTGATAACTATTTACTTATCCAATTTACTTTATTATTTATACAACTTCATACACAATTATTTATTGGATATTAATTTAGAATTCATTGGTGGTGGCCTACAAAGTTTTATTCACACCCTACTTAGGATGCCTGATCGGTACCCAAATTGATTACATGGTTGTAGGACAGGATAAATTCAAGATCCTTATGTTATATAGCTGATATAGGATGGATCATGGAATAGGGCACCATACATGGTATCGGGACCCGCTTTAGATCTATTAGTGTATTTATTTTCAGTTTTTCATTTGATACATTACATATATTTTGAAAGACATATCTACTTATTTAGTTTTGAATATTGTATTTCTATTTTGTTCATCATGTGGTACTAGTATTATTTTGGTTATGTTTATGTCTAGTGGTTAATATTTTTTATTTATGATGTTGTTCTACTTTGATAAATGTGGAATAGTCTTCTCCTGATTGAGATCAAACACTCGTTGTTAGTCAGTAGCCTCTAGTATACAGGGAGACATGCTTTTGGTCACATAACCGACTGGCTTGAGACACTGGTGTGTGGCACTCAGGACAGGATGTTACACACAGAAAACTAAATCTTATTTACTCTATGGTTTCCACCCCCAAAACTCTCAAACAATATGATCCTTCTCTTATTTTTTGTGTCCATGAGTTGGTTTAGGTTTATGTTGTTAATCATATATCAAGATAATTGTTTAGAAATAATCACAATATCCTTTACTCTAATCATCATCTCATTTGGTTTCTCATTAATTTTTTATATATCAAAATCAAAATTAATCATGTTCCTTTGGATTCCTACAATAGACTAGAATGAAAAATCATAGTGTGAGTACCAATAGTCATAGTTGGAAATCAATTAATCATGAAAAACACATTTAGGGTGTAGAAATCATGATACGTTTTTTGTAATCTAGGACACATGACATTTATCCTTGTCCATTCAAAGTCACCATCTATTTAAATCTTTCATGAAGGTTTGTAAAGTGTTTGAGAATTTCCAAAGCATATCTCTAGAGATTATTAAACCAGGTGTGTATAAAATCCCATTTTCATGCTCTAAGTGGCGATCGAGTCTATATCAATTCACCCTTTTCAGATTTATTACACCTAGGGACCTCTATTCTAGTTTCACATCCACCTATAGTATCTACATAGCGATGTAATTTCATATAAACCACAAGTTCTATCCTTTAACAAAATTATAGAACATTTTTTATACTTTTTATTATCCTTATAATTTTCATTCGAAATATATTGAGACATATCCTTAGAATTATCCCTAGGTATTTCACTAAAGTTTTCTCATCCTATTTTTAAAGTTTTACTCAAACTATCCTATTATATGAACTATACTAACCCAGGATTTTAATTCATAGATATTAAATATTTTTAGATGAATATTTAATAAATTACAAAAACACACTCCCTGATTTTGAAATGTTTGATGTATTTGTATACTAGGTACATGATCTTTAAATTTGGTGAATGATCTTCAATATCTCCAACAAAGATCTTCCCCTTCAGTAATCTTCATAAACATACCCTACTTAAAACCTTTATTCATAACCTGGAGAAAGGAAGCATAAGAAAGGGTGATCTCAAATACTAAGTAAGGGTAAGAAATGGAAAATACATAATGATAATGTGACAATAATTGTATAAGATTATCATAATAACATATGAAAACCATACCCTTCAATTCAATGACAAAAACCTAGAGTCATGTAATAAATTTTGACTATTCATAAGACATGAATCATAATACAATCAAATAAAATAATCCATGAGAGTATAATATTAACATAAGACATAGATTTTTTTTCATTCACATAATTTTATAGAATAATTTTCATAGTATTCAATTCTAATTTTAAGGAATATCATAGTTAATGGCTTTACTCCCTAAACAATTTTAGTAGTCATATTTTACTCCCAAGACCATTATAGTGGACAACGTACCTTACTAAACTGGGTTCAATCCTCATTCCAGTCATGTCAATCTCATTGGATTTAAATATAGGTCCCACCCATTACATAATTAAAATCATACGTATTGGTGTCATAAGATCATAAAAAATAATGATATAATAACCCATTAAATGAAATGGGTTTCGTAATCATTTCATCATATCATAAGTTATAGAAAAGAGACTTGTTTTGTAATCATTTAATCATTTCATCATAGCATATCCCCTGAGAAGATTTAGGTTTCATAATCCTTTCCTCATGGTAAAACCCATGGAAGATAAATATGTTTCATAAACATCATGCCATCGTAAATATAAACCATTCATAGAAAGAATAATAATTATATCCTTTGATAATATCCCAAGTAATTCATAGGTAATATCAACATGTGTAATCTTAGATAAAAAATAATTTTGAAAATACATTTGGAATATTTCTTGAGGAAGATAGCTTTTCTTTGAAAATAACTTTTTAAAACTAAAATATCATAAATCATTGTGGGAATACTTTTCTTTGACAATAAACTTTGAAACTTATAAAGTTATAAGTAAAATCATTTAAAAAATATATTAAAAAAATATCCTTTCTACTTTCAAAACAATTTTCAAAACCTAAATCAGTTTGTAAATAATTTTCATTGAAAATAACCTTGAAAATTTATAATGATAGCTTTAGAAATTATTTAAAACATTTCATGAGGAAAAAATCTTTTTCGCTTTGAAAAACACTTTTCAAAACATAAAAATTTCTAAAATACTTTTATTTGAGAATAACCATATAATATTATATAGGAATAATCAAATTAATGATTTTTCATTATAGATAAGTATTATATTCATGTTATACATATTAAAATGAATATTCCTTTTACATTTTCTTTATACACCAAATGGGAATTGTTTAAAAATTGACATGAAGATTTATTTTAAATAGATTTGATAAAAATTCAAAAATAGGTAAAAAATTCTTCAATAAATTATTTTAATAATGAGTAAACATTTTATAAATAATTTTTAGAAAACTAGGTTTTGGAAGAAAAAGGGATTCAATTGAAGAGATACATAAAGATGATTTTTCATAAAAAAAAATTTTAGAACCCAAATACATAAAGAGAGTATAATGAAGAGGAAAATTTTATTCTCATGAAATAAACATAGGAGAATAAATATAATGAGATTCTTGAGATATTGGTCATAATGTTTTACCATCAATAACATAATCCTAAACATTCTCGATAAATGATGAAATTATAACATAAAATATTTACCACTTTCATAACACTAAATTGTAAGAACCGCAAATAAATAACATAAAATAAAACTTAAAATATCATGGGAATAAATAAATTCATGATATTTAATGTCAACATGGTTTTATAAACACCAAATTAAAGAATATAGGTGCATATCATAATATGTCTCAATGAAAGAAAATTTAGACAAAAATCCCTTCTCACTTTGGTAACTTTTGAACCAAAAACCACATGAAAGATAGATATTCAAATGGATGTGTCAATCATGATAATTTTCATGATATCAAACATAATAACATTAATGTTCAGTATATATTACATATAAAATAAAGAGGTTGTGAATATGAAATGTGTCCCACAAAACTAAAAAGTGAGACGGAAATCCCTTTACTTCAGTCTCGACTTCCCTCATATATGTTCAGAAATCATGTATAATAAACATAATTTTATTATAATTCTATTAATATACCATAATAATTTTTATTATACCATATATTATTTAATTAGGACCTTTTATTACTCTTTCATCCACAATTCCCTATTAAAATCGTGTTTCGGGTAATAACTTATTTGTTTTTCATGAATGTTTTGATTAGTTTTTTTTGTCATATTACTTTTATAATGGTTAAATTATATATATAATTTTTAAAATGATATAAATATCTTATATTTCAGTATACCTGTATTTATACTGCTCTATGAAAATTATAGATGGAAAATGAAATTTTCCATGGAGATGGTAGGTCATATGTACGCGTGAACATTGTTTCCATTTTCTAAAAGGAATAAAATAAAGAAAGGTTAATAATATATTACCATTATATAATAATTTATATTTCAAATATATCACATGTTTTCATTAAACCCATAATTTTTACCCTTCATGTAAAACCTGAATGAATCGCATCACTTCATGAGGTGGTAGTTTTTCGTACATACGAGTGATGTTATCATATTCCCAAGGAAGGGAAAGTAATAAGTATGAGGTGAAAACACAATTAAAAAAGAATAATAATATCATTAATATAATATATAATCAGTAAATATATCATTATATATATTTTTGATAGTTGATCATGGAAAACGAATAACATCGGTCTGCAGGGTGGTAGTCCACCATACCCACAAATGATGATTTCATAACCCATTTTATTATTGAGGAGAAGGATTTATTATATGAAATTAAAACAATAAAATATTATTATATATAATATTATATTTATATTATATCATCATAGTTTAATAATAATTGAATGAGGTGGAGAAAGAAATAAAATAAAATTTTCTGTTAAAGACGATGCCTCTTTTTCGGACAACTTCTTTTGTTTCTCACCAAAATGCATCATAAATTGTTTTTATTAAAAAAATTAATATTATAGAATGATATTAGGTAAGTAATAGATCTATTTGAGAAGGTATTATTTGAAATTATGGGTTTTGTCAATGTGAAGTGGAAAGGAGAGGGGATCCTTATATAAGTGAGGTGAGTGGTACACTTGTAATTTTGTAAAAGAAAAAGGTGTTACCATATTTTACACATTCTAAAAGGTTCCAAAATGATTAATTATAAAAAATAGAATATATAATGTATAAATATTTCAAATAAATTGGTTTTGGCCTATTTGTTTTATTTTTAACCCTTATCTTTTTTGTTTAACCCCCTGATAAATCCATTTTTACCTTAACCACTATAAATAATTTTTAATTTTTTTACTAGTAATTATGGTAAAAAATTAATTTGATACTATAAGATAATATATATTATTATGATTCAAAATATGGAATCCATTTTTATAAATTCAATTCACATTAGTAGAAATTTGTAATTTAAAATTAATCTCGTTGATATGATCGGAAAGCGGGTTTTCAAAGAGAAAATGTTTAAAAGTTAAAAAACATTTATATAAAAATTCAATATAAAAATGACTCTAATGACATAAATTTGATATATATATATATATATAATTTAACTACTTATTATTTTAAAACTATCTTATGTATTTTATTAAATTTTTAAAAACTTTTAAATAAATGATAATTCTATATAAAAAATAGTATTTTTCACTATTCATAAAAAACAAATCTTCTCAAAAAAATAAAAAAAAATATCCAAAAGATAATTTTTACTTGATGATTTAAAAATTAAAATTTATTTTTTCCTAAGAATTTTATAAGTGTCAAAATAGTTTTAAAATTAGTTCATAAAAAGAGATAAAACATCTTTGTAGATAACTACAATTTTTAAGTGTAAAATTGGATATATTATTGTTTGTTGTATAGAAACAAATGATATTGTTGTTAAAAATATTATTTAAGATATAATATATAAATTTCATTAAAATAGTTCTGAAAAGAATGATTTATTTTATTTATTGATTTTGAACATGTTTGTGTGCGTAAAATAGTTTTTTAGAAAAATATATCCTTTATTTTGAGAGTTTATATGTTCATTTCTAATTAATTTTTCATCAAATAAAACATTTTATATACATTTTTAAATAGTATATTTTTTTAATTTATTTAATCCTATTCATACCCTCTATTCCAATGGATATGTGATAAATATCAAATTATATAATAATACTTTAATAGTATGTCACGTTTGGTTTAAACTCGACATTATGTGTAACTCATGATACACTTAGTGTTGCATGTAATGCGGGATAAAATCCATGTTTCATGTAATTAAAGATAAACATAGTGTTTCATGTAACAAAAAATATCAAAAATATTAAATTTAATTGAAAAAAATATATTTCAAAAATTGCATCACCTTGAAAATCTAAAGCAGGAACATTGTATTAGATACCATGAATGAAATTCCACACCAAGCACATAAGGAAATATAATATTCTGAGTATTTATAATATATTTAATACTTTAAATAAATTCAATATATTCCGTATCTTTTAATGAATGTTCCACTGAGTTAGCGTGAGTTACACGCCATAGCGAGTTTCTTCAATAGCTTGCATTTTACGCAAGACCAAGTTTTACCGAATAGTAATATATTATTAAAATATTATTATTTAATATAATAAGATATAAAATATATTTTATTAATAGTATTTACTAAATTATGATAATATATAGTTTAAATAACTAATTAATTGGTTTAAAATTAATTAGAATTGAATATAAGAGACAATTGAAAATAAAGGGAATAGTTTATAAAAAAACTATTTTTATGGACACAATACTATTTTATCCTAATAAATTAAATTAATTATAATTAGTGAGAGTTATTAATTTAATATATTTATAATATATTGAATATAATATTTTTATATTCATCTAATATATTTGATAATAATAAGATAAGAACAAACCCAATATTTCATATAAACCCCTATATTTTTATTATGGAAGTTTTTTGCCTTTTAATGGAGAACCTATTTTAAATTCAATTTTAATGAATCTTATCAATTATATATGTAAAAAAATTCAAATTTGAAAAAGAAAAATTAAAATTAGGTTATTGTTAATTTTTTTATCTTTTTCTATGATGTTTCATTTTTTAATGAGTCATGAAAAATACTGAATTTTAATTTAAAACTTATTTTTCATCTAATTTATTTATAATAATAAATCATTTTTTTTAATTTTAATCAGATAATATTTTTATCAATTAATAAAATTTAGGTTCTTGGAATCAATTTCACTTTGAAATTGACTATAAAAACATAGTAAACTTTCATAAGTTTTTACTTTAAAACTCTACATTGTCATCTCGTCTGCGGGATTAAATTTAAATTAATATATTCCACATATGTGATTTTAATTTTTAAAAACTGATTCCATATTCAGAATAATCATAATTTATAATTTATAAAATTTTAAACTTAGTTTTTGTTACATCCCCCTTTCTTCTCATTGTCTTGAGAAGGTGGGAAGATGTTATTTGGACTTAAACGGCATCCCCAAGACACCAAAGGCTTGAAATAAATTTTGAAGGGTTTAAAATATAATCAGGGGATGATTTTATATTTAATAAAAAAATCTAACCCACAAAACATCACCAAACAATCACTATATGATGCATGAAAAAACCAAGACAACTCAACCATTTCCTTTATAACCAAACCAACTGAAGTGTGCTATAGTGGAAGCCAACCCAATATCAATGTTAACAGACAAAAGAGACCATTAAAATCTGAGATGACAACAATAATCCATACTCTAAAAGCTTCGTTCTCCAATCACCAAATAGCCAAAGTATCGCAATGTGGTTCTAAAGATGTTTGATACTTTACCTTTTCCCATGTCCTGAAATATAGCATTTGAAAAAGCACCAAGTTCCAAAGTAGGTGTGAGTATAAAACTTTGTAGGTTTCACCCAATGACTTCCCTACTCATTCCACTAGTATATAAAAGTTATAAATATTTATATAAAACCATTTATACAAAATAATTATACAAATCATTTATAACTAAATATAAATATCTTCCAAAAACCATTTATTACCCTGAGTAAACAAGTGATATTTTCAACCAATTTTCTAGAAATTTACACTTAAAAAACCAAACTGGATTTAAAAACATTTCTCAATATCATTTTGGGATAGCCAATCCATTCCAATTTTTCAAAAACACAACCCTGCATGCTTCTTTTTGACAGTTCCATACTCATGATCGGTCTTTTGTCTAATCAACTTCTGATACACACCCCCGAACCAAGGTCACTTACCTTGGACCCCACTGGTACACAACTCTTATTCAGGTCCCATCATGAATGAACATGAAAAAAACCCTAATGTATGCCAAAAACCATGTCAAATAACCATTTCAACCCATTTCAATGAAACCATTCTTTTTATTGAAAACCATTAAACAACCAAATTTAAAACACTCGTTACAATTCAATAAAATGGTACTTGTTATTGAATTTTTTTAATAAAATCCATTTACCATAATTCTAGAAAAATACTATTTTAAAATCAAGAATCAAGCCCTTAATTGAAGAACACCAATTTTCTAGATTTCTATAAACCATCATTTAAGAAGGTTGCTAACAATCAACAAATAGCCAATTCACAATAATTTCATTAGAAATTAATAAATTTAAATCATTCCAATTATTTAAACTAAGAGGATTTGAGAGTGAAGCCACTTACCTATACCATTTTGATGAATTATGAAAATAGAATAAAAATTCTCACAAAACCGGGTAAGAATTCTATGAAACCTCCTTAGATATATTCCCCTAACCCGATCAAGACCAAATATAAACTTATTTGGAATCCATAATCTTATATATACCCACACTTTGGGTAGATCTAAGAAACTAATAAGAAAGAAAAATTAGATCTAAGAAAATGTGAAAAGAACTCATAAGAACGATGACATTCTGCAAGAATCAGGCTTCTAAACGCCAAGGAAAGGCTTCAGATCAATTATAATTTTCTTGGGAGATGTTCTCCAACAATCAAGAGATAATAATCTTAATTTAGGGATATATAAAACGAAAAATTAAACACTTATATTCAAAACATGTGATACCTACTTTTTTAGGATCTCATTTGGACCCTGTGCACGGTTTAGTTGCATAGTTAGACAAATTATGAACCAACTATGTGTTTGATTCTATCTGGGTAGACCCTTGAAAAACCTCCTAACATTGTATCTATAACCATGTGCCCATCATGCCGAAGATATTATCCAAAATATACAAATCTACATGGTTTCTACTTGGATTCTATATGGTTTATACAAACTGTTTGCAGCCTGTATGTCTCCCATTTAGCCCCAAAATTTTCTTTAAATTCTTCCAATGTCTCCCAACCTTCATCCTTATACTTAATATACATCAAAAAGCACAATGTAAGGGTTACATACCAGAAAATGGGGGTAATAAATTCTCCCCACCATTTTTCTTTCCATTCGCAGAAAATAGAAAACCATCATTTCCCTAAAAGTGTTTTGGCCATTACTATTTCATTTTCTTCTTGTGTTCCCAAGTCTCCCCCGTAATCTGACCATGTTTCCATAAAACCCATACTAGACTGTTGTTTTTTCCACACAATATTTTCTCTTGTATATCCACTATTCTAATTGGGATATACACTAATAAAGCCTCCATCTCTAGGTCAAGTGATCTCATCTGGTCACATGGTCAGGATAAAGTTAATACTTTTTCAACTAAGATACATGGAACACATTATGCACCAAACTGAACCCTGGTGGAAATGCAAACCGATATGACTCCCCTCCCAGCCATTCAATTATCTCTAAAGTTTCAATGTATATAGGTGATAACTTTCCCTGCTTCCAAAAATTATGATGTCCAAGACTTAAAGAGATCCTCAAGAAGACATGACCACTCGCCATGAATGACAATGGTCTTCAGTGATGATCCACATATTATTTCTAACAACTTTGAGTTGTCTCAATCCTCTTCCTAGAAAACAGAATCTTCTCCATTGTTTCTTGGAAAAGGATTGACCCTACTAATGAAGTCCCACCAGTATCCACCCAACAAGTGTATAATGATACGGATTCCCCTACAATTCTTCAAAGGGAGACATATGTATTGAGGCTTGAAAGCGGTTATTATACAATAACTCCACAAATGGAACATTCTATTCCTATGAGACACCAAAATTCATTACGCAAGCCCTCAAAATGACTTCCAAAATTTGTATCATTATTTTGGATTGGTCATCCGTCTGAGGGTGATACATCATACTCATATTCAACTAAGTCCCTGGGGATTCTTAAAAGTATTTCTAGAAACGATACGTGAACCTCAGATCACTATTTAGGACTATCAAAATTTGTATTCCATGTCTCTTTACCACTTATTGGATATAGATTTTGTATACATACTCTATCATATGAGTACCATGAATATGGATGAAATGGGCTGAATTGGTATACAGATTCACTATCACCCACATTACATCATGTTTTTGAAAATTTCTTGGGAGACCTATAACAGAATCCATCACTATATACTCTTATTTACACCCTAGAATAGGTAAATACTAAAATATACCTTCTATTAATTGAAGTTATTCCTTAACTTGCTGACAAGTTAATCACCATGAAATGAACTCATCCAATTTCTATTTCATACTAATCCACCAAAACTACACCTTCAACACCATATACATATTTTGTATTCCTGGATGTATAGCCCATATGGAATGGTGGAAATCATGAAGAAGTTATTCTTGAAATTCTATAGGTACAACCATCTGATCTCTAAACCAAAAAATTTAACTCCCATCATGTTTCTAACCCTCAATGGTCTCCCTACCATTAAGTTTTGAACTCATAACCAAAAATTCTTCGTCATATATTTGTACATCTTTAACCATATTTATCAAATCATAAATCATTGAAACTAAAAGTAAAACTGCTACATCACCTTGTTCTTCAGATTCCACATGCCTATTCTCTAGGACCAACATTAACTTCCACTCATATGAAGTTTATTTTTTCAACTTAGCATATGAATATCTACTTAATTCATCAACAACCAAATTACATTTTCCCAATTTATACATCAAGTCAAAGTCAAGAATTTGAAGATACTTTATCCATCTCCTTTGGATTAGAGTCAAATACTATTGTAAAAAATATGTTTCAATCTCTTATGATCTTTGAACATAGTAAATTTATTACTAAATAGATAATGACTACAAATATTCAAGGCATGTATGACCGCAAATAACTCCAAATTGTGTGTTGGGTAATTCTTCTCATGCACTCTTAGCTACCTTGAACTATAAGAAACCACATGGTCTCCTTCCATGAGAACACATCTCAACCATATCTTGAAGCATCAAATACACCACAAACACAAATCCTAATTCCGTAAAAAATAAATATAGGTGATTATGTTAGGAAAACCTTTAAATCATAAAAATACTTCTATAATTACTTTTTACAGTGGAATGCGGCATTATTCTTGGTCCATGATTTCATTGGTGAAGCTAGTCATGAGAAGTCGCTAACAAAACATCATTAATAACTAGGTACACCAATAAAACTTCATATCTCAAAGACATTCTTCAATGGTTTCCATGAGATAACAGCTTCTATGATCTATAGATCTGCTAAAACACCTCTTCCATAAATGACATGGCCAAAGAAGAATGCCTCTTGTATCCAAAAATCACAATTTTTTAACTTGAAATATAATTAGTGGTCTCTCGAGATTTTAAAAACTATTTCCAATTTTTCATCTTGCTCTAACCTTTTCCTTATGGTAATTTATTCATCAATAATTCATTTCATTCGTATCTCATTGGATAAACCCAGGAAAATGAGATTTTGTATCCTATAAGTGTCTCTAAAACACTTATGTACTTAACTCCCTGGTAACTTAAAATTTAGAATTAAAATGTTAGCTACGTCTTTTTATTCTCTCCATTTCAAGTACCAATAATCCTACTCCTTTCTAAGATTCCAACCCAATGAATAGAGAATAATTAATTCAACTCGATGATGAATAAATTGAATACCACGTTTTAGAAAAGGACTGAACAGGCTGATACCATTTGTAACTTTTCTCCTTCTCCTCATTGGCTTGAGAATTTGGGAGGATGCTACTTGGCCATAAGGGACAACCCCAAGATTCCAAGGATAGAAATAAATGAAAAAGGGTTTCAAATATCAGTGGGGTATGAATTACCCTTTAAGAAACAAACCACTAACCAACCAAACATCACTAAACAATCTCTATATGATTCATGATAAAACCAAGACAACTCAACGATATCCTTTATAACCAAACCAACCAAAGTGTGCTACAGAAAAAGAAAACCCAATATCAAAGTAAATAGTAGAAATACATAATTAAACTCCAAGAAAGAAACAAGACTCCTTGCTCTATAAGCTCCATGATCCAATCACCAAACAGCCCAAGTATCAAGAGGTGGTGCGAAAGATGTGTGATACATTACCTTTACCCATGTCTCAGAAGATAGCATCTTCGAAAGAACAAAAGTTACAAATTAGTGGTGAGTATAAAATTTAGAAGGTTTTCCCCAATGAAATCCATACTCATGTCCCCAGTATAGAAAAGTTAGACACATTTATATCAAACTATTTTTATAAAACAATTAGGAAAAATAGTTTATAACTAAATATTAACAAGTTCCAAAAACCATTTATAACCAACAGTAAAAAAGCGCTATTTTCATCCAATTTTCTTGAAAGTCACATTTCCAAAAAATGCACACGAACAAGGATTTAAAACCATTTCTCAATATCATTTTAGTATAACCAGTCCATTCCACTTTTCCACACACCCAACCATGAATGCTTTGTTCGGGCAGTTCTATACTCATAAGTGGTCTTCTGTCCAATCACTTTGTGTCCCACTAAAAAACGCCCTTGATCCAAGGTCATGTACATTTTACCCCACTGGTATATGTCCCTTATTCAATTTAAATCAATAATTAACTCACAAAAAACACATTTTAAGCCAAAACAATTTAAAATTACAATTTCAACCCATTTCAATAAAACCATTGTTTTATTGAAAACCATTAAAAAATATAATTTCAAACACCCATTAAATATCAATAAAATCATTCCATTTATTTAAAAACCTTGAATGAAATATATTTACCATATTTCTAGAGAAATTCCAATTTAAAATCTTCATTTTAAAATCAGTAATCTAGCACTTAATTCAAGAACACCAATTTTCTAGATTTCCATAAACAATCATTCAAGAAGGTTTCTAACAATAAACAAACATCCAATTAACCATAATTTCATCAAACATTAATCAATTTAAAATCATTAAAATCATTTCTACTAATATTAGTTGATATTTAAATCACCAACCTCCATTGTTTTGATGAAAATAGAAAACAGACAAAGAAAGCTCATGAAATAGGGAAAGAATTCCACAAAAACACCTTACATCTATTCCCATAACCTAATCAAGACCAAATATAAACATATTTGGCATAAATAATATTATATCTACCCATAGTGGGTGTATATCGAAGAAAACGAGAAGGGGGTAAAATTATATCTAAGAAAACATGACAATAATGAAGATAAATGATGGCATGCCATAAGAATGGAACTTCTAAACACTAAGAAAAGGCTCTAGATCGATTAAAACTTTCCTGGGATAGGTTATCCAACCTTCAAGAGAGATTAATCTCGAGTTAGAAATACATATGAGAAAAAACTGCCCACTTCAAGTCAAAAACGTGTGAGATCCACTTTTTTATCTCACTTTGACCTCATGCATGGTTTAGTCACATGGTCAGACAAACCATGCGCTAACCATGTGTTAGATACTATATGTGAGGACATAGACACAGACTCATGACATTGTCTCTCTAACTATGAACCCAACATTCTTAATCTATTTTCCAACATCTGTAACTTTGCGTATTTTTTCCTAGGATTCCGCACGGTTTAGAGAAACAACGTGCATTCTGTGCACCTCTTATTTAGCCCCCAAAAACTCCTTGAATTTTCTCCAAACACTCACAATCTTCACCATTTTACTTAATATACATAAAATTAGAAACTTAAGGGTTACATACCAGAATATAGGGTACTATAGTTTTTCACAAAAAAAATAAGTGGAATTAATTAAAATTAATTACAATTATTAAGGAAAATTTATGGATGAAAAAAGGACTAAACCTTTTACTTAAGGGCCCAAATGACCTAGACACTTGTCCAAAACCCATTTTATGGACATACCTCAGTCATTAAACTTACATTATTGAGCTTTGTTTCTTTTTTATGACTTTTTTTTTGGTAAAAAATGTTGGTACACCTAACTTATTTTGAAAAATACCAAGTTATTCTTTTCTATCCCTTATAAAAGGCCACCACCTCTCCTCGTTATTCACACTGCTAAACCCACTTAAGTTCCATAAATATCTACCCAAATAGTGCCTCAATATCTTTACCCTAATCCCAGATTCCCCCCATGGTTATGAAGAAATACAATGTAAAGACCCGTAAATTTCAAGGAAATTTTTTTCATAATTTTATTTGGAATTTTACAAGAACATAGTTTCTGACGGCACCTGATTCCGAAGCCCGGTGTACCCGGAATCATTTTCCGAAGTTTAGCTTGGGTACGTTCAGTGAACGAACGAGTAGGTTTTTCTAACTTTTGAACCAGTGCTCAGAATTGAATTCTGAGGGCACCGATGGAATCACAGCGCCGGTATTTTCTTAGAAACGCCTCTTCCGGAGTTGCGTTTTCTCGGGTGTGGTTTTTAGTTTTTGGGGTTAAGTGAATAAAATAAAATAAAGTGGTGCGACAACTTTATTTTTATTTCACTTAAAGCCACTTAAAGAAACTTAAAGCTACTTAATCTAAGTTGAAGCGGATAGGGTGGAACCCAAAATATCCTACCCTCTTGGTAGGATATTTGTGAGGTGGGGCCCGCACGAGCACCACCGTTTCTTTTCCTCTAAGTAACGCACCTGTGAAAACCCTTTTTAAATGAAAGTCAACCGGAGCGTTTTCTTAAATTCTTATCGCCCCTATTAATTGGGCGGTTAGTTCGTTGCAATTAATTATATGAATTAATTTGTTCGTTTCTTAACATGTTTTCAAATTGTTGGCATGAGATTAAAAGATAAAACCAACACTAGTCTTTTGAGGGGTGTCTTGTTTAGAGGAATTGGAGAAATCTCTGAAGCTAGAAGATCTTCATCTTTCTTCACGAAGAACGTGAAGAACGCGAAGAATGAAAAGAACACCGAACCCTCGGAGATCGACGACGCGACGTCGTGTTCCGTGACGCCGACGATTCTCCTCCTGTGACGCTTCTTCCGCGACGATTCTTTCCCCGTGACAAATCATCGATCAACTGCTTGAGGTAGGAGATTTCAAATCTTTTAAATTCCTTTTTCGTTTTTATCCTTAACATAGATTTAATTCATGAAATTAAATCTGTGTGTTTTCTTAAACCCTCAGAGATCGTCGACGCGATGCCGTATACTGCGACGATGCGACGCTCTTCCGCGACGCGACGATCCTCTTCTTCCGCAACGGTCAATTCCGCAAAGAACTCTCGTCCGACGACAGCTACGAGGTAGGGATTTTATTTGAGAATAATATTTATTCCCATGGTTGTTTCTTCTAAAACAAAGAACATGGATCAAGGTTCAATTTTAATTCATTAAATTTGTGACTTGTTTTGTTTTTCATGTGTTGAATTTTATTCCCAAATACTATCACCTAATGCGGAGGGTGCGGGCCAAAAAAACACGGCCCGACAATGCTCTGCAGTTTTTCGTTGATGCGCGGATTGGCGGGTGATGACAAACGAGGCCGCAAGTTAATTTTGAAGGCTTTGTAGTGAAGTTCGAGTCCCGGGACGAGCACTGGAGAAGACCGCGCGCAAATCAGACCACCAAAGCGCGTCCGGTGGTCCGCAGAAGTTCCCGTCGGCGCGCCCCGCCGGCACGACGGCGCCGGCAACCGGAGAAGACGGCCGGCAGCGGCTGGCCGCCAGGATTCGGCGGCGCCCGGTGCGCCGCCGAGAATACCCGTCGCGGCTTCAGCCACGGCAGCGCTGGTTGGTCCCGCGGCCACGCGGGACTGCGGAAGAAGGGACGTGGCCTTGCGCCACGTCCGGTGACACAGAGCGGCCCCACGCGGGGCTGCGGCTCTCCTTCACGTGGGGGCAGCGCACCCCCGAGCCGACCCCCGCAGTCGGGCCGCGCCCGCGCCCACCGGGCCGGGTCGTGCCCAGGCCGGGCCGGGCTAGGCCACGCCAGCCAGGTCGGATCCGGACCCGGGTCAGGTTGAACCGGTTCGGGCCGACCCAGGGGGTGTTGGGCAGGGTCGGCCCGGGCCCATACCCCCGTTTTCAGACCTTTTCGGACTTTGGCCCGTATCTTGAGCTACGGGCCTCCAATCGACGTACCGTCAGCGGCGATGCGATCCTTGGACCGAGACGGTCGTTTTGACATATCGCACTCAAGGTTTTGGAATACTTTGGGTTTGGTCAGGATGGTTCGTACACGAAACTAATCGGGCCCTCGGAGCGGAAATGCTCATATATTGAGCTCCGGACGTCCGATTGACGTACCGTCGACTTTTTTGGATTCCTCTAAGTGAGATGGATCTTTTGGCTTACTCTGCCCGAGGTTTGGATGCAGGTGGAGTATGGTCGGGTTGGTTTTTCCTTAAAAATCAACCGGGCCCCTGGAACGAAAAAGCCAATAACTCTCAGACCGGGCGTCTGATTGACGCGTCGTCTGTGACGTTTAGTTCATGTTGACGATACGGAACCTTTGGATACATCAAATCTGGACTATGTGTCATTTGATGTATCAGCCTCTCGGCTCGTGGAGCAGACCCTCCTGAACGAGCTTGTTGTGTGCGGGAACCCTAGAGCTGGCTGCGACTGCTATTGCGACGACGACGACTGTGCAGAGATCCCCAGTGGATTCGACGGCGATGACTACAGCACTCAGCGATCCTTTGTGGGTCAGTGCTACCGATCCTGTGTGGGTCCGATCCTGTGTGGGTCAGCGTTCAGTGGTCCTGTGTGGGCCAGCGCCTACAGATCCTGTGTGGGTCTGATCATGTGTGGGTCTTTGCAGGGGTTAGTTACCTATCGATCCTGTGTGGGTCAGATCCTTTTTGAGTCATTGCGGGGGGTAGTTACCTATCGATCCTTTGTGGGTCAGATCCTTTGTGGGTCATTGTAGGGGTTAGTACCTATCGATCCTTTGTGGGTCCGATGGCTTAGATGAATCAGTGGAAATATCTGGTCATCTTTATCGTCATATGAAAAAGTATACATGTGTGAGTTGAATCCTGTTTAACTTTCCTATGTGGATTGTGTTGTGATATCCTGTGTGGATTTACGTTTTGCTTTCCTGTGTGGACTGGGTTATAATTGGGTTCGGATGTTGGAGCCGAACGAGAATTGATGACTTAGGTATATGTATGGTCATATACCTAAGCAGTGTCGGATGTTACTTCGTGATTGTATCTTTCCTTTGTGGATTATCCTTTATGGATTCTGGGAGACCTTCGGGGGTCTCGGGGTCCCTACTGAGTAGCTTATACTCACCCCTGCACGGGCTATGCCTGCACTACGTTGTGTTGGTTACAGATGACGAAAAGCGCTGATCGGGGTGGAGGCTTGTAGAGCAAGACGATACCTGGAGGTGGACCACTGGGTGGGACGTACTCGGAGCGGTCGGCTGGACCCGAGGAGCAGTGGAGGCTTTCTGTACCCACACTTCAGGTGGGATTTCTAGTGGGCAGCTCGACGTTGCGGCTTTACTTTTCAGTTGCTATTTTCCCTTTCCAGTTGTACTTTACTTTTAGTTTGGGTTTGTATTCTGGCCCACTTACTTTCCGCACTTACTGTTGTACTCAGTTTTTACTTAGTGTTTACTTCTTCCTGGTTGCTCTGTGGTGTTGGTGGTTTACTTTCCAAAGGCAATGCCTTCCCTTTTTCCAGTGTTTACACCTTGGTGCTAGTCGCCATCCCCTGGCCTATGGAAGGTGGGCTTGGGGTAGTCACGGCACGGGCCCCGAGGACGGGTCGTGACAAATTGGTATCAAAGGAGTTCGGTTCTACCGAAGAACTTGGGACTCTGATATTTTTCTATGTGAAGCAATTGTGTTTAGCATATTGGGAGTGGTTATCAGTCCAGGGAGTCCAGTGTTTGTGCGGCGGTCGACGTATCCGTACACCAGGACCCTGACTTCTGATTTCCGACTTAATGCACAAAAACATTAATTGCATGTGTGTTTCAAGTTTTCTTTGTGATTACTTTGTGTCAGCTCACCAGGTATACTGTTCTGACCGCGGTGCATCTATTTCCTTTTTCATGATGGCCCCATGATGGCAGCCAGCTAGGGTTCCGAGAGTTGAGTGTGCGACAGCCCACCGAGCGATGAGGCCTCGGTGCAGGGCCCTTTGACAGCTGAGGCACCGGCGGTACCTATACCCGCCGAGCGACCGATGCTTCTAGCCCCAGCTGCTGATGATGCACGTCACCTTAGTGCACTGCATGAGTTCTAGCGCCAGTGACCGCCCAGGTTCCGCGGGGAGACGGACCCCCAGGCAGCCGAGGACTGGCTGGAGGCAGTGGTGCGAGTTTTCCGGTTAGTGAAGACACCAGCATACCTCATGGTGATCCTCGCAGTGAGCATACTGCACGCGGCAGCAGGCCGATGGTGGAGCTTGATCCTCCAGGTAGACGATGAGGCATATCTTCTCTGGACAGACTTTGAGGTCCTCTTCCACTCAGAGTTCGTCCCAGCCACCCTCCATGCGGTGCGCATCCAGGAGCTTCTTCAGCTGCGGCAGGGCAGCTTGACAGTCGCCCTGTACTCGGTGAGATTTACCGATCTCTCGCGCTACTCGACAGACATGGTACGGGACCCATTCTTCCGGGCTCGGACCTTTGGGCAGGGTTTGAGACACAAGATCAGGGCATTCCTGATCTCCCTCAGCATTCAAACCCAGGAAGGAGTACTGGAGCGAGCCCTTTTGATCGAGAGCTTTCTTGCTGAGTCTACACCAGCAGCGAGACCTACCGCGGGGCGGCACGTAGCAGAGTCTTCTGCGGCAGGCAGTCGATGGATGACTCAGAGGTCCAGGAAAACCAGACCCTCACGCAGACGACCTCAGGACACTGGCTCAGTTGTGCGGGGCACACAGCATGGAGCCAGTCTTTCGAGAGGTAGGCAGTGCTACACATGCGGCGGACAGGGCCACATGGCTCGTGACTGCCCGACCCACCGTGCCGAGGAGCAGTAGACGGTTGAGGGGCCACCCCTGCAGAGGTAGAGGGTCGACTGTGGTAGTCTGCAGGGAAGAGGCGGACGAGGCAGAGGAGCTGGCCGAGCAGCAGGTGGTGGGCGACGCTTTGAGGCTCTACCACCACCACCACCTAGAGGTCCACCCCGACCACAGGGAGCTGGCGGGCAGAGACATGCATAGCTCCAGGCATCGGACGCCTACGACCACGGTGTGCCCGAGATGATTCGAGGTACTATCTGTGTCTATTCCACCCTTGTTGAAGTTATTATAGACACAGGAGCGAGTCATTATTTCATATCCGCTGCCCTTGTTCGGATCTCGGAGATTCCGACAGAGTCATTGGCTTGATCCTTACGGCTAGAAAATTCTATGGGAGCAGACTCGACGATTACACACTGGTGTCGGTAGTGTGAGCTTACTCTAGGAGGTGAGAGCTTCGGCTGGGATCTTCTTGTAGCGGCGTCGAGCCTTACGACGACATCTTGGGCATGGATTGGTTATCTACAGTCCATGCTCAGATCGACTGTATTAGGCGCAAGGTGCGATGTGTACGCACCGACGGGAGCAGGTTCACCTTCACCGGTGAGAAGGGGGCCTTTGCAGCACAGGATGGACTTCCGCAGAGGATAGGACAGCCCATCACTCATCATTTGGCTAGCCTCATCCTAGGAGTAGTTGACATGTGGAGTCCTAGTTTTTATGCAGTGGTGGATCAGTATGCGGACGTCTTTCCCGACGACGTTCTAGGACTACCTCCTCGCAGAGAGGTAGACTTTTATATTGATCTGTACCCCGAGACAGGCCCGATATCCACTCCAACATATCGGATGGCTCCCGCCGAGCTTCGAGTGCTACGGGTACAGTTGGAGGACTTGCAGGGCAAGGGATTCATCTGACCCAGTGTTTCACCCTGGGCTTCCCTGATATTGTTCGCCAAGAAGGCGGATGGGAGCTTGCGACTTTGTGTCGACAATCGTCGCCTGAACCAGGTGACAGTGAGGAACAAGTATCTGCTACCGAGGATTTATGATGTCTTCGATTAGATCAAGGGATCACGGTGGTTCTCAAAGATAGACCTCCGGTCAGGCTATCATCAGCTCAGAGTTCGGGACGAGGACGTGCAGAAGACGACCTTCAGATGTCGGTATGGCCACTATTAGTTCTTGGTTATGCCATTCAGCGTAACCAATTCTCCAGTAGTATTCATGGGCCTCATGAACAGGATCATTCAGCCATACCGCAATTGATTTGTCGTAGTCTTCATTGACGACATTTTGATATACTTGACTACTGAAGAGGAGCACGCCTATCACTTGCGAGTTGTACTGGACACACTCTGAGAGCACCAGCTTTATGGAAAGCTCTCGAAGTGTCAGTTCTAGTTACGTGAGGTCCACTTCTTGGGGCATGTTATCTCAGAGGTGGGAGTTGCAGTGGATCTTGCGAAGATCGAGGCAGTGCTAGCTTGGGAGCCACCCAAGAGTGTGACGGAGGTGCAGAGTTTCTTGGGACTAGCTGGATACTATCAGAGATTTGTGCCAGACTTCTCCAGAGTTACGGCACCACTCTCAGCTTTGACAAAGAAGGGGAAACCCTTTGTGTGGCCAGACAGATGTCAGCAGAGCTTCCAGGAGCTGAGACAGAGATTGACCAGCGCACCTATCTTGAGGTTGCCGGAGGAGGGGATAGGGTACGTAGTTTAATGCGATGCATCAAGGACCAGACTCGGATGTGTCCTGATGCAAGAGAGGGCAGTTATTGCCTATGGATCACGTCAGTTAAGGCCGCATGAGAAAAACTACACTACCCATGACCTGGAGTTAGCAGTAGTGGTCTTCGCTCTGAAGACATGGCGACACTATCTGATGGGCGAGCGCTTTACAGTCTTTTCTGACCATCAGATTCTGAGGTACATCTTCTCTCAGAAGGACCTGAACCAGAGACAGTGGTGATGGCTCGAGTTCCTACAGGACTATGACTTTGAGATAGTCTATACTCCTGGGAAGGGGAACGTGGTAGCTGATGCTCTCAGCAGGAGGAAGGGAATTCAGCTACTTGAGGAGGCGACAGAGCAGCTAGCCTCCTTGCAGATATCCTTCGTGGATAGGGATGGAGAAGCCTTCATTCAGTCAATCACAGTCACTCCTCCACTACTGCAGTGGGTCAGAGAGGCACAGCGGGAGGACTCTGACTATGAGACGCGGCATGCACAGATATCCTCAGGACAGGCACCTGATAGTTTCTCCTTTGGAGCAGAGCACGACATCCTTTTCAGAGGACATACCTTGGTACCAGTTTCATTACGGGAGGAGGTGCTAAGAGAGTTTCACAATTCTCCTTTGGCGGTACATCCTGGAGTGGTGAAGATGTACCAGGATATCAGATGGAAGCACTGGTGGCCGGACATGAAGAAGGTTGTGGCAGAGTTCGTTTCTCGATGCCTCACCTGCCAGCAGGTAAAGGCGGAGCATCAGGTACCATCAGGCTTGTTACAGCCCTTGGAGGTCCTAGAGTGGAAGTGGGACGGGATATCTATGGACTTCATGACTGGACTTCCACGCACTTCCAGAGGTCACGACTCCATCTGGGTGATTGTCGACCAACTCACCAAGTCGGCTCACTTCTTACCCATCAGAGAGCAGGGCTCAGCGGAGAGCTTGGGATGACTCTATGTTCAGGAGATTGTAGGACTTCACGGTGTGCCATCATCTATCGTCTCTGATCGAGATTCTCACTTTACTTCCCGGCTTTGGAAGGGGTTGCAGGAGGTGTTCGGGACACAGCTACGTCTGAGCACTACCTTTCACCCTCAGACGGATGGTCAGACGGAGAGGACCATTCAGACTCTCTAGGGCATGCTCCGCGCATGTCTCCTCGACTTTGGTCGCAGCTGGGAGGACCACCTACCATTGGTGGAGTTTTCGTACAACAATAGCTACCACTCCACCATCGGGATGGCACCATACGAGGTGTTGTACGTCCAACCTTTTAGATCTTCTTTGTGCTGGATAGACCCTGGGGAGTCAGCACTTGTGGGACCGGAGATGGTCCAGGCCATGACAGAGAAGGTCCAGGTCATCCAGGAGTGGATGAGGATAGGTCAGAGCCGGCAGAAGTCTTATGCTGACAGGAGGCGGAGGCCACTAGAGTTCGAGGATGGAAACCACGTCTTCTTATGTGTCTCACCTCGACGTGGTTTACGAAGATTTGGCTGAGGCGGCAAGTTGTCTCCACGCTTCATCAGACCATTCCAGGTCCTCAGCAGGATTGGCGAGGTGGCTTATCGCCTGGCTTTACCACCTCAGTTGCACCGGGTGCACGACGTCTTCCACGTATCTCAGCTGAGGAGATACGTGCAAGACCCGATGCATGTCATTGACCATGGGGAGCTAGACGTTGATGATGGGGCGACTTTTGCGGAGGACTCGGTGGAGATCGAGGATCAACAGGAGTGGGTCCTATGTGGATAGTTGATTCCTCTTATGCGCGTCAGATGGCAGCACGGGAACCTCCAGGAGAGCACTTTGGAGCGGGAGGCTCAGATGTGTGCTCAGTACCCACATTTGTTTCCCTAGTTTATGATGTATCTTTATGGGGACGTAAATCCCTGAGGTGGGAGTGATGTAAAGACCCATAAATTTCATGGAAAGTTTTTTCTTAATTTTTTTTTGGAATTTTACAAGAACGCAGTTTCTGACGGCACCTGATTCTGAGGCCCGGTGTGCCCGGAATCATTTTCCGAAGTTTCGGTCAGGTAAGTTCAGTGAACGAACGAGTGGGTTTTTCTAACTTTTGAACCGGTTCTCGGAATCGAATTCTGAGGGCACCGATGGAATTGCAGCACCGGTATTTACTTAGAAACTCCTCTTCCGGAGTTGTTATTTCTAAGTTGTGGTTTTTAGTTTTTGGGGTTAAGTGAATAAAATAAAATAAAGTGGTGTGACAACTTTATTTTTTATTTCACTTAAAGCCGCTTAAAGCCACTTAAAGCTACTTAATCTAAGTTTAAGCGGATAGGGTGGAACCCAAAATATCTTACCCTCTTGGTAGGATATTTGTGTGGTGGGGCCCGCACGAGCCCCACCGTTTCTTTTCCTCTAAGTAACGCAGCCGCGAAAACCCTTTTTAAATGAAAGTAAACAGGAGCGTTTTCTTAAATTATTAACGCCCCTATTAATTGGGCGGTTAGTTCGTTGCAATTAATTCTATGTATTAATTTGTTCATTTCTTAACATGTTTTCAAATTGTTGGCATGAGATTAAAAGATAAGACCAACACTTGTCTTTTGAGGGGTGTCTTGTTTAGAGGAATTGGAGAAATCTCTAAATCTAGAAGATCTTTATCTTTCTTCACGAAGAACGTGAAGAATGCGAAGAATGATGAACCCTCGGAGATCGACGACGCGACGCCATGTTCCACGACGCCGACGATTCTCCTCCCGTGACGCTTCTTCCGTGACGATTCTTTCCCCACGACGAATCTTCAATCAACTGCTTGAGGTAGGAGATTTCAAATCTTTTAAATTCCTTTTTAGTTTTTATCCTTAAAATAGATTTAATTCATGAAATTAAATCTATTTTTTTTCTTAAACCCTCGGAGATCGTCGACGCGACGCCGTATACCGTGATGACGCGACGCTATTCCACGACGCGATGATCCTCTTCTTCCGCGACGGTCAATTCCGCGAAGAACACTCGTCCGACGACAGCTACGAGGTAGGCATTTTATTTGAGAATAATATTTATTCCCATGGTTGTTTCTTCTAAAACAAAGAACCCTGATCAAGGTTCAATTTTAATTCATTAAATTTGTGCCTTGTTTTGTTTTTCATGTGTTGAATTTTATTCCCAATTGCTACCACCTAACGCGGAGGGTGTGGGCCAAACAAACATGGCCCGACAACCCTCCGCAGTTTTTCGTTGATGCGCGGATTGGCGGGCGATGACAAATTGGGCCGCAAGTTAATTTTGAAGGCTTTGCAGTGAAGTTCGAGTCCCGGGATGAGCACTGGCGAAGACCGCGCGCAAATCGGACCACCAGAGCATGTCCGGTGGTCCGCGGAAGTTCCCGCCGGCACGCCCTGCCGGCACGGCGGCGCCGGCAGCCGGAGGCGGCAGCCGGCCACCAGGATGCGGTGGCGCCCAGCGCACCGTCGGGAAGACCTGACGCGGCGGCGCTGGCCGGTCCCGCGGCCGCACGGGACCGCGGAGGAGGGGACGCGACCTTGCACCATGTTCGGTGACACAGAGCGGCCCCACGCGGGGCCGTGGCTCTCCTTCATGTGGGGGCAGTGCACCCTCGCGCCGCTCACCCGTAATCGGCCGAGCCGACCCCGGCGGCCGGGCCGCGCCCGCGCCGGCCGGGTCGGCCCGCGCCCATACCCCCGTTTTCGGACCTTTTCGGTCTTTTGCCCGTATCTTGAGCTACGGGCCTCCAATAGACATACCGTCAATGGAGATGAAATCCTTGGACCGAGACGGTCGTTTTGACATATCCCACTCAAGGTTTCGGAATACTTTGGGTTTGGTCGGGTTGGTTCGTACACGAAACCAACCGGGCCCTTTGAGCAGAAACGCTCATATCTTGAGCTTCGGATGTCCGATTGACGTGTCGTCGACTTTGTTGGATTCCTCTAAGTGAGACGGATCTTTTGGCTTACTCCGCCCAATGTTTGGACTCAGGTGGAGTATGGTCGGGTTGGTTTTTCCTTAAAAACCAACCGGGCCCCTAGAACGAAAAAGTCAATAACTCTCAGACCGGGCGTCCGATTGACGCGCCATCTGTGACGTTGAGTTCCTATTGACGATACAGAACCATTGGATACATCAACTCTGGACTATGTGTCAGTTGATGTATCAGCCTCTCGGTTCGTGGAGCGGACCCTCCTGAACGAGCTTGCTATGTGCGGGAACCCTAGAGCTGGATGTGACTGCTACTACGACGACGACGACTATGTAGAGATCCTCAGTGGATTCGATGGCGACGACTACAGCACTCAGCGATCCTTTGTGGGTCAGTGCTACCGATCTTGTGTGGGTATGATCCTGTGTGGGTTAGTGCTCAGCTGTCCTATATGGGCCAGCGCCTACAGATCCTGTGTGGGTCCGATCCTATGTGGGTCTCTGCGGGGGTTAGTTACCTATCGATCCTGTGTGGGTCAAATCCTTTGTGGGTCAATGCGGGGGTTAGTTACCTATCGATCCTTTGTGGGTCAGATCCTTTGTGGGTCATTACGGGGGTTAGTACCTATCGATTCTTTGTGGGTCAGATGACTTAGATGAATTGGTGGAAATATCTGGTCATCTTTATTGTCATATGAAGAAGTATACCTGTGTGAGCAGAATCCTGTTTTACATTCCTATGTGGATTGTGTTGTGCTATCCTGTGTGGATTTACGTTTTTCTTTTCTGTGTGGACTGGGTTATACTTGGGTTCGGATGTTGGAGCTGAACGAGAATTGATGACTTAGGTATATGTATGGGCATATACCTAAGTAGTGTCGGATGTTACTTCGTGATTGTATCTTTCCTTTGTGGATTATCCTTTCTGGATTCTGGGAGACCTTCGGGGGTCTCGGGGTCCCTAATGAGTAGCTTATACTCACCCCTGCACGGGCTATGCCCGTACTACATTGTGTTGGTTGCAGACGATGGACAACGCTGATCGGGGTGGAGGCTTGCGGAGCAGGACGGTACCTGGAGGTGGACCACTGGGCGGGACGTACTTGAAGCGGTCGGCTAGACCCGAGGAACAGTGGAGGCTTTCTGTACCCACCCTTCAGGTGGGATTTCCAGTGGGCAGCTTGACATTGTGGATTTACTTTTTAGTTGTTGTTTTCCCTTTCCAGTTGTACTTTACTTTCAGTTTGGGTTTGTATTCTGGCCCACTTACTTTCCGCACTTACGGTTGTACTCAATTTTTACTAAGTGTTTACTTCTTCCTGCTTTTTCTGTGGTGTTTGTGGTTTACTTTCCAAAGGCAATGCCTTCCCTTTTTCCGGGATTTACGCCTTGGTGCTAGTCGCCAGCCCCTGGCCTATGTAAGGCGGGCTTGGGGTAGTCATGGCACGGGCCCCGAGGATGGGTCGTGACATACAAGGAGGCATTTTCCTAAAAACCAAATGGAGTTACCATAATAAGAGGTAACAATCATTTTCAAGATTTTTAATATTACATCCATTATCCACTCCATAAACTCTCTTTATTCCATGATTATATAAAAAATAGTATCCTAAATATACTAGTATTTTTTCATTTTAAAGGCTCTACATACACATACACACAATCCCATCTAATGGGTAATGAACATATTTTTTATGCGAACGGTGAAGTACCACCTCACGAAATAATGATTATGTGTTTTTACTTTACTGCCTCTCATGGTGGTAATTATGATGGAAAATATTTTTATATAAGTTATATATGATATTTATAATGTATTTATATGTATTTAATTATTTTATATCACATATCTTTAGTCACTCCATTTTTTGGGAATATGATAACATCATTTGTGGAAATGTGGACTACTACCTCCTTAAAGCAATGTGATTCATTCAAACGATTCATAGAATGAATAAAAAATATCTTAATTAAAAATTTGTGACATATATAAAATCTATATTATATTAATGAAATAATTAACTTTTTTAAAATAATATATCTATATATATAAATATCATTTTATTTATTACTCATTTACACCCTAAAAAGTGATAATGTCAGTCATGGACGTGTGGACTACCGCCTCCTCGACACTATGTGATTCCTTTTACATCACAAGAATTATATATATAAGTATATATTCTTAAATAAATTTTTATTTATGATATAACTTTCACTATGGAAATATATGGTGTCACTTACCTTCTTTCCATAACTATCATTGAAAAATGTGAACGTTACTCATGCATACATACGACATACCATCTCATTGATTGTAACATTTTTTCATTTTTCATAACAGTATATAATTATTATATTTAAAAGTATAATTTATGTATAAATATAAAAATTAAGTTATTATTATTATTTTGGATATTTTATATAATGACCTTATTGTCCATAGTTGGCAAATCAATGTTGTTTTTGACACACAAACCAAATTTGGACAAAACAACTTACATAAACATAGTTATTTACATAGTTGTATACAACATAGTGATAAGTGAAATATAAGTTATGATAAAAATGAAAAAGGATATAAATAAATTAAATAATCAACATAAGTTTTTTATTCAGGAATATAAAGAAACATAAAACAAATTAGACTCAAGGTAAGGGATTTGTGTCACACATTTCTTTCTATGAGGCATACTTTATTGTTGTGCACCTAATTTATTATATATGGTGTAAATAATTTCACATGGACATGTAATATCATGAACTATATTATCTTAATGGTATTTAAATGTTTTATTTTATGATTATTACTTATTTTCTGTTCATATGTTATCACAAGGGTAATGTATATTCATCTCACTTTTTACATCAATGAGATAAATTTCATGTTAACCATTTACTTATTTTGTGTGGTGTATATAATGACCATTTTGATATATTATATAATGAATTCTTTTAAATTCATGGTATTTAAAACATTAATTTAATATTATTCTTTCATGAAGCTTATGATTTAAAATGTCTCAAAGTGGTATGGGATACTTTGGGATGTTTAACGTTTATTTTCATAAAGAATAATACAAATGATATTTAAATGGTATTTATAATCTAGAAATATATATTACCATTTTTCAATAAAACCTTTAATTTTTTCCCCAATAGTTATTCATGACATTTTCTAAGTTTGAGTATCAATCTTCTACTCTTGGGTACTCAAAATTTTTTAGAAAATGTTTTTCAGAAAACCCGACATCATTTCTATCTTTAGTTGGAGAACATGATTCCTTCTAAAAACCATGTTTTAATGAACTTTTTTTTAAATTTTTTTTAATCTTTTCAAAATTATTTTGTAAATAAATATTTAACAACTTGTATTTTACCAATGTTTTCAAAGGAATCATCTTATCTTTTTCCGAATAAATCATTTTTCTAACGTTTTACCATGAAAAGGGAATGTTCTTTTACCTCATAAAGCATTAAAAATTTACCCACAATAATTTATTTGAAGATAACTTTTCATGTTTAAAAGGTTGAAATTTAATTAGAATGTTCTCATAAGTGATTTTCAAAGAAAAGTTTTTTCAAAAGGTTTTTTAAAAAAAGGGATATTTTCCACAGGAATGTTTTAAAACATATCATAATTAATCAATGAAAACAACCCTTTATTTTACTCTACTTGAGGTATGTTGTATTGATACCAACTGTAATCTTTCTCTGGATGGGTTTTGATTGATTTGGATAAGGATAATATCAAAATTAACTTCCTTGATTCCATTAGTAGTCCCCTTGAAATGTTCAATGTTCTCTGATCATTGAACATTGAATTTCTCCTAGATATCCATATCATTTATCATGGATATGTTAATTGACTAAAAAATATACCATTTTTCATAAGATTCTTAATTTGAATTTTATTTTATTATTTGGAGAAATATTTATAAATTGGTATCCTTTATTCAATACGGATATTTGATAAGGCATATTATTTATTCGATATGAGGAATACTTTGGACAGGTAAGACATGGGTCTGTGGCCATTTAAGGTAATTCCTATGGGTTGTGTCTGGTTAATAAAATCCCCTCAATGCATCCGTAGTCTCATTAGTTGAAATTAGTTTTCCAAAAAACCCTTTGAGTTTGTTTCCTAGTATAATAGATGGGTTTATACCTGATATGATAAACTGCCTTGTGAAATGTAATTATGGTACCAATTCAATATACCTAGAAAAAATTGTACCCAATAATTATGAATTTAACTCATTTATATTCATGAATAATTTATCCATGAGATTTTTTATTGACATATCTATTGATGCATTTCATTTTCCTTTCATTGATTAAATGGAATGTGTTTCATCTTCTTACATTTACATATTTATTTTTTCTTATCTAGTTATTTAAATGTAATGTTTTTTCATTTACCTTACCTTATAGTATATTCACTTTCACTTCATCCTTTTGATTACATGTCATGTGTGTTTAGTTATTTAAATTGCCATATTGATTTATTTCTATTGATTCATTTTTACTTCCTCTATACTTTACCCTTACTGAGCATTTGAGCTCACCCTTATTATGTTTCCATTACCCAAGAATCCAAGAAACATATTATGAAGGATGTATAGGGTTATACTATATGGAATATATTTTTTATCCTTGAATTTTTTTTATAAATTTTTTTTAATTAGTGTGTTGATTTTCAATACAAGACTCTTGTATATATCTTGTTTACCAAGACTACTAAAGTCTAGGTCCTTCGGGATTTAATTCCTAGTAATCATTCCAATGAAATTGATATTAGACACTATCATTTGGAATTATGGGTTCAGGTCACAATATTTGGTATCAATGGAAGTTTAGTACGTCCTTGGGATGTATATTTAGAAAAATATAGATTATTGAACATAACCGTAAGGTATAATTTGAGTATAAGTATATAAGTATACCCTATAAATGTGGTATGGTGGAGATTATGTGGGTATTCCTAGAAATACATCCATGTATGGATAATAAAACTGGATTTGGTTCACACAGAGATGTACCTATGAGTAACAACTCTAACAAGGTATGTCAGGCTTGACTTAGCATAACTTGGTACACAACAATAGGCCTTACTATGCACCTGGTGTGACACTCTTAGGGGATATTCTTAAGATAATTCACATTTTATTTACAATGAATTAGGAAATATTTTAAAATGTTAAATACCAACCTAGGTTAAAACAAATGTGTCATAGATTGAAGATAAGTTGTCATGATTCAAAAATCCTATAAATGATATTTTGGATAATCTCTAGACCAAGGAAGGATCTATTTGAAAATGAGTAGAGGAAATATTTATGTATTGAGGTTGTATTTAAAATATCAATTAAAAGGTAATTTATTTATTATTCTTATTTCAAGTATTTTTATCATAATTATTTTTGAAATTATATTAATATGGTTCAAAAAAAGGACAACCTTTATGTTAGGTGGAAACCCATCGAATCTTGCAAGGATGTGGGACTTGAACCCATGACTGAAGGATGATAAGTGTATGATGTGAACCATTACCCTACGTAATTTCCTAGATAATATTTCATTATTTTTAGTTGAACAATATGATTAATAAATACTAATGATAAAATAGTAGTTTTGATTTTTAGGTTTATAAATTAATGTATTATTCATACTAGTTTTGGAAAATATTTAGAGAAAAATGGTCAGACTTTTCACTCTTTTATGGGCCTTAATATCCTTTAGAAATGTATTTTAGTTCATTAGGCATCAAATTGATTTTTTAATATCTATTTAATAAAGTAATTAATGAATTAGAATTTGATATAAGCACAACCAAAACATCGAATTGTTCTCATGAAATTAAAAAAAATAATGTAAGTAAATTTATTTATGGGTAGTAAAGAAATTTCTCAACATGATGAAAAGGATCTCAAAAAATATTTTTTTAATACCTTAATTTTTTCGAACTGGTTTTCTTATAAATCATCACAAATTTATGAATCTAAGGGTCTCAAATTTCTATTTATCATTCGCTTTTTTTTGATTTATGACCTCAATCCCTCCCTATAAATATTTACATTTTTACTCTATGTATTTATCTCTACTTGAAACTAATGTCCTTCTAATTAAAGACCTAATTATATGTTATTCAATGTGGTCTTTGTACCTCCAATTCTATATTTTGTAGAGTATGTTTTACTAAACCTTATCATGATGTGGGATTTCAAACATAGGAAATATCAAAAAAAAATATCACCATAATTAAGTTTAAATTGTGAGGATGTAATTTAATTAAGGAGGGGAGACTGTAAAACCACGAAAATCTAAAGTAGGAAAATTATATTTAATAGTGTGCATGACATGAGATAGCAAGATCATGAGTAAATATAATATACCTGGTGTTATTAATATATTTAATATTTTAAATATATTCAATATATTTTATAGCTTAAAATTCATGTGACACTGAGTTAGCATATGTCGCACACCACAGTGAGTTTCTTCAATAGCATGCATTACAGGCAAGACCAAGCTTTACCGAACAATAACATATTATTAAAGTGTCATTATTTAATATAATAAGATATAAACTAGCTATTATGAATATTATTAACAAACTTTTTAAAATATACAATTTAAAAAACTAGTTCATTGGTTACAATTATTTACAAATGAATATACAATCCAAGTGAAAATAAAGGGAAAATTTTATATAAAACTATTTTTATGGTCAAAAAACCGTTTCATCCTAATGAATTAAATTAATTATAATTATTAAGTGATATAAATTCAATATATTTTTTTATATTAAATATAATATATTTTATATTCATCCAATAGATTTTATAAGAGTAAGTAAAGAATAAACCCAATATTCTGTATAAAACCCTGTATATGCTTTTTAATTTTAATATATGATTTTTATTTTTATTTTTATTTTATTATTTTGGTAAATATTGATAAATCTTCATCCTTTATTCAATACAGATATTTGATAAGGCATATTATTAATTCGATTTGAGGAATTCTTTAGAAGGTAAGACACAGGTTGGCACAGTTCAAGGTAAGCCCTATGGGTTCGGGAGCTATTATTGAAAAACACTTGATGCATAAATAGTCTCATGAGATGAAATTATTTGGAGATAAACCATTAAAGATTGTTTCTTATTAGAATATATGGTTTTCTAACTAATATACTAAACTTTCTTGTGAAATATTCTAATGGAATGGGTTCCATGTACCCAGGAATCATAGAATCTAATAATTAAGCATTTCCCTCATTTAGATTCATTTATTATTCATCCATGAGATTTTTCATTGAGGTATCTATGGATTCATTTCATTTTCAGTTCATTTATTAAATGGGATGTGTTTCAGCTTCTTAACCTGACATATTTTCTTTGTCTTATCTAGTTATTTGAATGGCATGTGTTTTCATTTAACTTGACTTATAGTTTATTCAATTCCTTTTCAACATGTTGACTAATTGGAATGTGTGTTCAATTATTTACCTTTACATGATGATTTATTCCAATTAATTCATTTTTTATTCTACTATACTTTATCTTTACTGATAATTTGAGCACACCCTTATTATTTTTCCTTTCCCCAAGAATCCAAGAAGTGTACTATGAAAGATATGTAGGGATATACTAGGTGGAATAAAGTTATTATCCTTGAATTTTTTTATAAATAAATTATTTTATAATTAGTGTATTAATTTATAATATAAATCTCATGTATGTATCTGGTTTACCAAAACCACTAAACTCTTGATCCTTCAGGGTTTTATTCCTTGTAATCATTTTAATGTAATTTATAGTAGAAATAAACTCTCATCCATATAGGGACAAGTTTCTTTACCAAATATTAGGGTGTTACCTTCTAACCCCATTAAATAAATTTCATCCTCGCAATTTGAACTTGTTCTTGGTAAGCAAGGGATTAACATTTGAAAATACCTTTGTGGGAAACCAACATCATAAAAAGGGTTTATAAAACTTCTTCTTTAAATTAAACAAATTCATATGGGAAGGTTATCTAGAATAACACATACTATTCTTCTAAATAGTATAAAATAGGTTGTAAATTAATATTTGGACATGGAACAAAAAATAATGTCCAGATAATGATGGTGAGTTATAGAGATCGTTTATCATAAGAAAGAGAATGATCGATGAAAAATAAACAACCATAAAACCATAAACCAAAGAGGTTTGAAAAATATCATTGATATCGTCATAAATGATGTTAATAAGCAACCATTTTATTTAAATATCCTTTTACTAGAGTTTGGGAACTTCCATGAGAAAATAAACTTACTTGATTTCATTCCATTCCATAAGCACAATCTCATCCATTGGTTGTTACTTGATCAATTTCTACTTCATCTCTTACTCTAGTTAATGAATGTTTTTCATGTTTAAAGCTCTAATGGATGATATGATCTATAAAATAATGATAAATATTTCCTTATATCACTAGTAGTTATCAAAAACAAAATGGTTAGCATAGGTTCTCTGATATGGATAAATCTTTATATAGTGAAGTAATGCATTAATCTCTAAAACCTCATCCAAATTTAAACCAAAAACATTTCATAAATGGTTAACATTTTGATCCTTTCAAAATATTAAAATCCAAAACTTTAGAAATATGGTCACTAAATTTTGAAAAACAACTTATCATTAATCCCCCAAATAACATGAAGTAACTCTTTATTTTTAAATACAAAACATGTGGATACCTTCATCATGTATTCTCTTGAGAAAATGTAATACTCTAAAATTCCATAAAACTATATTCAAAATATATATAATTTCTAATTCATTGAGTAAAAAATGTATTATTGGATATATTCCTTAAATCTAATATTTTTTTAAAAACTGTCAATGATGGAATAAACCACTTTTACAATAAATTGTTTTTCAATTCTGAGGTCATCAATACTATCCAATTCACTTCATCCATATCAATCATCTCTTTATCCAGAATAAACACTATTTTTTCTACATTATGAACATATTATGGGTTACCATCCCATGATAATGTTTTTCGATAAAAAATAATCATTCCATTAAATCACTTTTCTAGTTCATCAGTACCTTTAAATATATTATTTAAAATCCTAATAAAAAACATATATTGAGAAATACTTATATATTTCATAATTCTTGAATTCCAGTACATAAACACTTCAATTATTCCACCTCATACTTAAGAAATTAACTTGGATTCATCTTCTTATTCATAAATACCTCTTTCCTTTCATATTTCATTTGTAGTCTCTTCATCATTAACAACAAAACCATTAATTATACCTCCATGTTGACACTCTTCTTGATATTTCCCCTAGAAAATCAATTTTTATAATTCACATACTTTCCATATTTAAAACATTCATCCTTTGACAATTCATTACAGATACAAAAATTCACAGCCATTATGTTCAATAAAATTTTAATTTTTCCTCTGTAATTACTTTATTTTTGTCATTCTTTTCCACACTCAGAACATATTATCATTCCTCTAAGAAATTCACTTGGAATCTTCTTACCACATTCTCAATGCCTAGAAAACTGAATATTCATTCCTCCATGTATTCCAACACCTGAACTCTCAATGAACTCTATCCTTATATTCTTTGGTGTGTCCATGAGTTGGTTGAGGTGTAATTTGAATCGTATATCTTGATAACTGACTAAGAATAATCGCAATATCCTTCACTCTAGTAATAATTCCATTTGGTTTCCCATCAACACATTTTGTATCACAATAAATATTAGTTAAGTTCCTTATAGTTCCTACCATTGACTAAAACTAAAATTTATAGTGTGAGTAACAATATTCATAGTGGTAAACCACCTAATAATAAAGAATCACTTAAAGTGTCCCTAAATTATGAAACTTTATTTTTAATCTATGACACAATAGGTTTACCCTAGTTCATTCATAGTCATAATCTATTTAAATCAATCATTATGGATCATAAAGAGTTTTTAAATTTCCAAAGAATATCCCTCATAAGTGTTAAACCAGGTGTGCATAAAGGCCAGTTTCCATACACCAAGGGACGATCGATACTAGATCATTGTGCCCTTTTATGAGTTATTACACATAGATACCTATCAACTAGTACCACACCAACTTGTTGTATCCATACTGGGATGTAATTTCTTGTAAACCACTTTCCCTATACTTTACCAAAATTCTAGGACATTTTCTTATACTTTTCCTTATCCTTAGAATTATCCTTAGATATATCCCTAGAATTATACTTTGAAATATACCTAGATATTTAACTAAGGATTACTCATCCTATTTTAAAAAGGTTGAATAAACCTATCCTCTAATACCAACTATACTAATCCAGTCTTTTCATACATAGATATTACATCCTTTTATATTAACATTTAATAAAATACACAAACACATGAATGAGGACTATACTTTTTTATTTAGAGACTAAGTACATAATATTATAATTTGTTTAATGATATTCAATATATCCTATAAAGATCATATCTTTTAGTACTCTTCAAAAAAATACCCTACAAAAAACCATTAATTATTACCTAGGGAAAGGAAACATAAGAAAAGCTGATCTCAGATACTTAGTAAGGGTAAAAAAGGAAAAATATATAAACTTTTTGTGAACATTATGGTGTGCGAACATAGGGACAATATATAAAATAGATACCATACATATCAATGATTAAAACCATGAGTCAAGGCATAAATTTTTGAAGTTCATAAGATATAAACCATAAAGAAATCAAATAACCTAATCCATGAGAGAATAATAATGGAATAATAAATAGATTTTTAACATACACATAAGGTTATATAATAATTATGTTAGTTTTGAAGGATCATTTCCATGGCTATCATGGTGTAATATTTTTACTCCCAAAACAATTATATTATTAGAGGTTCACTCCTAAGACTATCATAGTGGCAAATATAATTTACTAAACTGGGTTCACTCACCATTCGAGTCCTATCTATCTCATGAGATTTAAATATTCACTGAATGTATTGGAGGGAGATATAGGTCCCACCCATCACATAATGAATATTATACTTATGTGTGCCATAAGATCAAAAAACATCCATAATATCATAACCCAGGAATTGAAATGTGTTTTATAAACATTTTATCATTTCATAACCTATAAAAAAGAGACATTATTCATAATAATTTCATAATTTCATCATATAATGACCCATAAAAATAATTGGGTCTCATAAGCATTTCATCGTGGCACAACTCATTGAAGAGAAATAGGTTTCATACACATCATGCCATCATAGACATAAATATTCATAGAAATCATAAGAATGGTATCCTTGTATTGTATCCATGGTAAGTAAAAGGTAACATCAACTTATGACATATTATATGGAATATTATTTTCAAAAGACACATGGATCATTTCTTGAGAAAAATAAATTTTCTTTGAAAATCAACTTTTAAAACTAAAAATTCATAAAACATTTTGGAAATCCTTTTCTTCACAAATAAACTTTGACACTTATAAAGTAATATTTAAAAATAATTTAAAACATTTCTTGTGTAAAATATAATTTCCACTTTTAAACCCACTTTTTAAAACATAAAACATATTCACGTTTCTTTTCATTGAAAATAACCTTGAAAACTTATAAAGGAAGATTGAAAATCATTTCAAATATTTCTTGAGGGAAATATCCTTTCTACTTTGAAAAAAAAATTAAAAACATTAAGCATTTTAAAAATAATATTATTTTAAAATAAACATAGAATATTATAAATAAATCTTCAAAAAACTAATTTTTCATGACAGTGGATAATTCCATTCATGTTGTACATGTTAAAAAAAAGAAACCATTCACATTTTTTATAAAATCCAAATAGGAATTGTTTGGAAAATGAAATGAATATTCCATTGAAAAAAAATTTAAAAATTAAAACATGGGTAAAAATTTATTTAATAAATTATTTTAATTAATTTAAAAAAAAATTGAATTTTTTTTAGAAAACATGGTTTTGGAAGAAAAAAGGTTTTGACTAAAGAGATAAATAAATATGATTTTTCCTGAAAACATTATTTTGAACTCTTGAATGACTAAAGGGTGAAAATGAAGGGAAAACATATATTCTCATTTCATAACTAAAGGATAAAAAAATTAATGAGTTTCTGGATATATGGATAATAATATTTTATCATTATAAACATAATCATAAATAGTCCCAATAAATGATGAGATTGTTACATAAAATCTTTAACACCTTGGTAACATTTAATTTTAAGACCCATGAAAAAATAAAATTAAATGAAACATACAATATCACAAGAATAAATTAATTCATGATATTTCATCAAAAATTGGTTATATATATACCTCGTTAAAGAAGATAGGTTCATAATATAACTTATGTCTCAGGGAATAAAAATTGAGATAAAAATTCTCTTACCACCTTGGTAACTTTTGAACCGTAAACCCGATGAAAGAGATTTTATAAAATGGATATGTAAATCCTAATAATTTTAAGGATAATAATCATTAAATACATTCATGTGAATTATACACTCCACATAAAATAATTTGGTGGTGAATATGCCATGTGTCCCACAGGAGTAAAAAGTGGGGTGGAAATCCATTACCTTAAATCTCAACTTCCATCTTATAAATTCAAACCTATTGTATGATAAATATAAGTTTATTATAAATATATTAAATAAAAAACTCATATTTATAATACTGTATATGATTTAATTATATAATTTTATTACATGATTCTCAATAATTTTTTAAAAAATCATGTTTTTAATAATAACTGCATTGTTTTTAGTGCATATTTTGATTTATTATTTTATTTTGGTCCTATTACTTTGATCATGTATCAATACTATCCATAATTTTAACCATGATATAAATATAATATACATTAAATATACATATATTTAGAGTGATCCATAAAATTTAGAGATAAAAAATGAAATATATTGTACATGGAGATGGTAGGTCATACATACACATGAATGTTGTTTCCTTTTTCACAATGGAATGAAATAAATATAGGTGAAAAATAAATTACCATTAAATAATAATTTTTATGTCATATATATAACATAATTTCATTAAATCCATCCTTATTACCTTTCATTTAAAGTTTGAACGAATCATATCACTTCACAAGACGGTAGTCCTCTATACACACGAACGACATTATCATATTCCCACATAATGGAAAGTAAGAAGTAACTTGTGATATCATGATTATAAGAGAATAATAATATCATGAATATAATATATTAAAAATAAATATATCATTATATATATCCATGAGAGGTAGTGATAGGAAATGAATAACATCGATTCGTGAATTGGTAGTCCATCGTACACACGAATGATGATTTTGTAACTCAAATGAGGGAAGATGAGAAGTATTTAGGTTATTAAATTAAAATAATAAAACCCAAGTATATTAAATATAATGAGTCTATTATATCATAATTTTTTAATAATAATTGAAGGATGTAGAGGAATAAATAATATAAAGGGATGTGTTAGGGATGTTGACTATTTTTAAGACAACTTATTTTGGATTACACCAAAAGGTTTATTTAGTTGGATTTCTAACCAAAATAAGGATTCTATGGTCATATTAGGTAATTAAGGAAGTTATATGGGTATGTATTGGATAATTAAATGGGTTTTGGATGTATTAATAGTATAGGATAGGGATGATTGTTTATAAGTGAGGTGAGTGACACACATATAATTTTTTAAAAGAAAAAAGTGTACCCATATTTTATAAATTAAATAAGGATAAAAATAATTCATTATATAAAATATATAATATATGGTCAAAGTATTTCCATAAAATGTGTTTTAGACAACTTTGTAATTATTTTTAGCCCTAATATTTTTAGTTTAACCATCTAGTAAACCCATTTTTACCTTAAGCGTGGTAAATAATTTTTAATTTTTTATTATTCCATATTTTTAAAAATTAAGTTGACCTTATTTAATAATATAAATTCTTATTATTATAAATATGGACTCTATTTTTTAAAAATACATTTATAAAAGTTTAAAGAGTTTATTTAAAATTAATCTCACTGATATGATGACAACACATATTTTTTAAGAAACAATAATCAAAAGTTTACAATTTTTTTTAGATAAAAATAAAATATAAAAATGATTAAAATGAAATAAATTGGATTAATAAATATATAATTGAACAAATTTTTCTTTTAAAACCATATTGAATAAATTTTCATGTTTTTAAAATATTTAAAATAAATGTAAATTCTTAAAAAAACAAGTATTTTTAACCATTCATTGAAAGGATTATATTCTCGAAAAATATCCCTAAGATAATTATGAAAATATGATTTCAAAATTTAAATTTATTTTTTAAAATAAGTTTGCAAAAGGTGACGAAACTGCTTCTTAGAAAAATACAATTTAAGCTTAAATTGGGATTTATACTTATCACTTGTCTAGAAAATAAAAAAAATGAATATTAAACATTTTATTGCTTATATAATATTTAAATTTAATTTAAATTATTCAATAAAATTTATGTTTTTAATTTATTCATATAGAGAATGTTTGAGTGCATAAAATATTTTTTCAGAAAAAAATTTCTTTTATTTTTAAATATTTTTTATTTTCATTTAAAATTAATTTCTCTTCAAAGAAATCATTTTATATACATGTTTAAAACATTTTTTCATAATTAAGTTTATCATGTTCAAACCCTCTTTTCCAATGGATAGGTGATAACATTCATATTAAATCGTAATCTTTTAATAGTATGTCATGTTTTGTTTAAACTCAGTGTTGCATGTAAAGAAAACTACACTTTTGGTTGCATATAATGAAAGATAAACTTAGTGTTTCATTTAATGAAATATAAACATTGTGTTGCATGTAATGAAAGTTATCAAATATATTAAATTTATTTAAAATATATATTTCACAAAATCTAAGGGTGTTACAAGGACCAATAATGGAAATATGAGGTTTGACATGAAGAGCTGGCTAGGAACTCCCTCATTCTGACCTCTTGAGTCCTAGTGATCCTAAATCTAGTATATTATGGACATCCCTAATAAGAACACCTCTTAAAAAAATGTATAACCAACCAACCTAGGTTAACCCAATTTGTCACCCGATTGGGCCCACCACATGGCCTAAAGCATGTTCTTGATCACAATAAACCGACGACTAATACCAAAAACATCGAAAAATATCTTGGGAATAGTTTCACAACTGGTAAACAAGAAAACCCAATCCAGAAAATAGAACGAAAATGCTAATATCATGAAATTCGACAATATAAAATACACTATTTAGAGTATGAATTTAAGGATATAAGATACCATAAACAACAATGAAATTCATATAAAAATATTCCATAATCAGACATATACATGGAATCTCATTTCAAAATAACAAAACTAAAAAAAATGGGAAAAAAGACCAAAAAATTCCAATACATATATCAAAATGGATAGAAAATATAAAAAACGAATTCATATGAGAAAATAACTATGATATTGTGTCTCCTCCATAGAACACTAGATGAAAGTAATCAAGAAGATCCACTATAGTATATGGTTCCCTTTCTCTTACCTTTGTCTTATAAAACAAAATATGCAAATACCCAAAGTCTCAAGTAGATTGTGGGGCACGAATCCTAGTAGGATACCACAATGAATATATTTAATTATTTTATCCATGAAAACCATTAAAATATTTTAAAAATACTTTCAAAACCAAAAAAATTTGAAAAAATATTATTTTCAAATAAACCATAGAACTTCCTTAGTTTTCCCATTAAAAAAAACTAGTTTTTAGAAATAAACACTATGCAAGGATAGAATAAATTAATAAAATCCAGGGCTTAAAATTCTCAACACATTTCACATGGAATTATAATAATGATCATAACATCATCCTCAAATAACCATATAATTTGAAACACGAAAATGGGCATCACATAAGTCATCAGATCAAGCGTGGAACTATCCAAATGCATAAATTATATAATCCAATATAGAATAAGTAATTTTAACCTTTGGATCTAACCAATAGGCCTATAATGAGTTTTTAAACAATTATTCTAATCATAAAAGTAAAAAAAATGAATCTATGATGATCTTCCCCAAGACCAAATTAAAGAGCTCTCTCGATATCTCAGCAACTAACATGGAAGATATCATGGTCTTCCTACCCAAATTCTCTCTTTGTACCTTAGTAAACCAAAATGGAATCTCACATAGTATTCCCTTTAAATTTTTACATGGTCCAATAGAAAAAATCTCACTCACACCCCTCTTAACCCATGTACTACTCTATGACAACACAATCACAGTCAAGTGCCCATATAAAACAAGCCATATCTCAATCCATTCCATAAATAAACAATCCCATTTGTTCAAAACACATTTGTTTATGTAAAAACATTTCCAAAAACATTTTATAAACCCATTTGGAATAAAAAAACCATTTTCATTAATTTAACCAAACACTTAGTGTGAAAACAAGATACCCTCATTTTGAAAACCCCCTTTAAACACCCAATTTCCAAAATAAGTCATCAAGTGTATAAAAAATGTTATAAAAATTAAATATAAATCATTGGTTTGTAAAATAAACAAAAATACAATCTATATTAATATTTTAAAGGTAATCCATGTAAAACACCCTAAATAGAGACAATAGCCTCATGTTTTGTTCTATACTCATCGCCTTAAACATCAACCACCCAAAAGAGGAAGGTCAAAGCTTCACACACTAAATCCATGAGAAAAAATAGAAAACCCATTCCACACACTATATTTATCCATAATCACCCCTATGTTTTTACCCTTCCATAAAAATGTAATAATAATCAAGAATAAGGGGAAATGAAGAAGAAACCAAGAAGAAATTGACATACATCAATCCAAAACACCAAAATTCCAAGAGGAATTCACCACCATAGGAGAGTGAGATCTTCAAGGAAAATAATGATGAGATTCATGTGTTGGGGAAGCAAAATTATGGATTAGGTGTTAAAAAATAGATAGGTTCATAAGGGTAAAAAACACATTTTAAGGGAACAGGAAAGACTGCACTGTTTGGATGTATGGTTAGGAAAACCATGTACCAACTATGTGGGTGACACTACCCACCCAAAAATGGGCCAAAAGTTACACCTAGGCATAAAATGATTTAAAAAACAATTATTAAACCATAAAAATCCCATTATCACCCGATTAAACCCTCTTAAAAGTATAGTCTCACTGTTAGAAAAACAATATTCCTTGGTCTATCTTCTAAAAGAATCCCATTTTTTTTGACCACCTATACGCAGGAACTCTAAGAACAAACCAAAAGGTAAATAAAACTAAAAATTAGAAAAACCAGTTACCCGAAAGGTGTAATACATAACCCTAAAAACCTATTTAAACATGAGAAAAATATATCCTATGAGCTCTCATGGTCTCATAAAATAACATTATCCCATTAAATCATAAGGTCTTCAAGGTCAAAATTCCCTAGAGGAAACCCAGTAATATATACCAAACTTACAAGTGTTTAAAATAAACTACAGTATCACACAACTAGATCTTCTTCTTAGCTTTATATGGTTTACATGAAATTAATCAAATTGAGGTGAGAAAAAACATATCACAAGATCAATAAATACATCAATAAGGCATAAAAATAACCCTTATCTCACCTCCAACACCCTCCCATGAAAAAGAAAATGTTCACATGTATAAGAATAAACAATAATAATTAATTAAATATCTCATGAAAGGGGTAAAATTCTATAAATGACATAATAAAAAGGGTCTCGTAAATCGGGTTTCACTACAACAAGAAAACTCATTTTCATAAGGTTCCAACAGATCTATTTAAAACAAACTTGTAGTACAAAGTCAATAATACATCCTTTTCACAAACACAAATGAGTTTTTATTTAGTTCCAAAAGGGATTTTAAAATAAAATTAAAATATAAAATAAATTTTCTAATATCAATTGAAAACCATACAAGATTCATTTTTAAACAAAAACATTAGATCCTTATGAGACACTTGAAAATTGAAAACTTGTTTAATATAAAACCATCCCTTAAAAACATGTTTTATATTCCATAGAAATAAAAGTAGGGTCAAAACAAAAAATTAACTGCAAAACCATTTTAGAATATCCTTATAGGAATTTTTACAAAAACTTAGAATGAAAAATTATTTTGTTAAAAATGAATGACTAAAAATACAATGAAAATACAATTATTTCAAGTATATAAAAAAATGAAAACATTTTTAAACCCTTCATGGGTATCACATATAATTTTAACTTGAAAATATAATGGATTTAGAAATATAAATCATTTCATGGATTGTTAAATGACATAATTTCATAAAAACACCTATCTCAACCAAGAGAAAATTGGGTGCCTTCAATTGTGGATGACTAACAAAGAATGAAGGCACACTCTATCAACCATAAACAGCCAAATATATAATGTAAGATCATACAAAACCATAAAATCCACTCACAATTTGATAATGAAATTTTGGAAAAATAAAAAACCTAAGTGAAATGTAAGAAGGTCATAAAGAATAAGATGAAAGAGGAAGAATGGAATTTTCATGGGAGAACTGCTTTAAATAATTAAAGTGAATGAAAAAATTCGTGGATGATGGAAGGAAAGGATTCATAGAGATATTATCGAGTTCATTAAATAAGGATAGGTAATAAATTAATAAAACCCCTTTTAAATTTTACAGGGGTAAAAATAAAAATCCATAACATTAAAAAAAAGTTGTAGGAACATAATAGATTTAAATACCTTATTATGGTGTTTCATTCCTTCCCCAAAGAGGCATATAATAGAGGGATCACTCCCTAGAGTTATGGAATGGTGTAACCCTAATTTTTTATTTCAACACCCCCATGGACAGGTCTTTATGGCATGGTTCTCACCCATGACACAAACCTATGTGACATGATGTACACCCATAATGGGATGAGATTTAGACACTAATATGACTCAAGGTGTAAGATCACATCATGGAACAACATCATTTTTATATAATTCCCTTCCCCTTGCTAAACAATTCACAAATTCATTGATATAAACCCAAAATGGCATGACCCAACTATATCACAGTGTGACTGCTTTACATTTCAAAACTATATATGTAAAATACACAATAATAAATACCAAAAAAATCAAAATAATCCATAAATAAAAATAATATATTATAAAAGTGGCATAGATGTTTCAAACCTTCCAAAGTGAAACTTTTTAAGACCTGGATCATTTAGTATGGGTGACCCTAATTATTATGTTTCCATTGATTATCTTTTGTATAGAATGAAAGTAATGAGGAGACCAAAATAATTATGTCTATTTTCATTGTTTCTTTCTTTGGGTTACACATAGTTAAGAAACCCTGGTCATTAAGATACCAGAAGAAAATGATGATTGAATTCATATAATATATTTAGATATAGTGTTATCCACTCTGTTATCTAATATTCATATATGATATGATCAACCAAATATATTTTGTATGTGTACGAAAATGATATACATGTGATGGATATGAATTAAGGATACATTGATTCCAATATATCCTTAATATCTAGACAGGGAATATATTAGTGCTAATGTAGTATGGTGTGTATGAAATATATCCAAAGACTATTTTTCACCCAAAATAATATAGTCTTAATTCATATAACTACCACTTCACTCCTACATGGTTTTGTCAGTTATAAACCATAGGTATTGGTTCATTTATAGATTTCATGATCATTGAATAATATTAATGAATAATCCAACGAGATTTAACATACATGTTCCAAGAGATGGATCCTAATATGATCAATATAAATGACACAAATTATTTAATAGAGGTCATATATGATAACTATATAATGTTCTATGATCCCTCCTACTATGTGTGACTAGTTATGTGCATGCCTCCAAACATTATTTTCCTTCACGTAACATTGTTTTTCAGGAATAGTGAAGGTTCTAGAACCACTATCAGTGTATGGGGATCCTCTATTTTTTATTAGGATCTTTTGGATGGTATAATCCCTAAAAGGTTAGAGGTATGGGTTTAATATTCCCATGATCATCATCACGCATAATACGAAAAGTAAAATATGAATAACTCAATGATATAGTATTTCTATTTCTTTTTAAAATCTTTTATATTGATTATTTTGTTGATAAATCCGGCATACAGGGGTTTTCTCATACATCCAAGTTCATTTAATGAGAACCTGAAATCCATTAGTGGTATCAATTCCACATTCTTTGAAAAATCAACATGATTCTTTCATTTTTTTAATGAAAAAAATTTATGAATCATATACTATACTTCTTTACTTAATAGTATGTTATATTATAATGTAATTTCAATTTCCCTTACTTGAAATAAAATTAAGGGTTAACATAATTCCAAGAGAACCCCTAAGGATACATTTATTCGATAACATGTCTTTTTATATCTTTTTGACATTATATTTTTTATCTAACTTATTTTGAACTATGATTAAGAATTACATTAATTAGTTAATGTAGTGTAGAGTTCAAGTAATGTTATAAATTATTAGGATAACATATCCTACCTCTCATGCTGCAAAAAAATGAGTATTGTTTTCTCATACTTAATAATATATTGAGTTTCAACGTAATTTGTAGTACTTACTCTACATTATGTTTAGTGTTCATTTATTGTGAGAGAATTTTCTTAATAGTACATTATGTGAAAAAGTAATTTTTATTGTGGTAGATTGACATTGTGTTGTGGAACAACATAGTGTCAAGTGTAGCATGAACCTTGCCATTGTGTTTTGAGACAACATAGAATGGGGAACCTCCATGGAATTATGTTAAGGGTTAAAAACATTCAAGGGGAATTGAAAAACTAAATTAAAATTAATATTTTTTTATTTCACTTATAGATTATAATTTTTTATAAATGATTAGTGTTGTGAATTGTAAAATGGGGTTTTTCGACACCTAAAATAAATATGAAATAATTCATTTTTTTATCACATGTTTTGGAAAATAAATAGAGCTTTTATTTATTTTTTAATTATTATAATATTTATGTTCGGTATGTTTTTCATTAAATTTAAATATTTTGTATGAAAAATTCATGTCATAAATTTATTCTAGGAGATAAATCCCAACATTACATTATAGGTGCAACACCATAATATTTAGTTTTCATATACCTTGATCTCATTTTATTTTTAGAGTTATGAACATGATAATAGTTTTTGAATATATACTTTAAATATTAGGTATTAAAGATATCATTAATTAAATTCTATCATAGGTAAAGTCTCTCTAGGGAGAGGGACTTGGAGTTGGACTACCTACTGACCTGGAGGCTTATGCCTTGTTCTATAATTGTGAGGGGTTAGCTATCTATTGGTATGGGATTACGCATGTAAATATTTTCAATATCATATAAGTCTATTCCTTTACATAAAAATATCATGTACCTTATTTGTGAGATACATTCAGGTATATAAGGATATATTTATCTTCTATTCTGGGGAAATTAACACAGTATTTTCGGTCGTGTAAAGAGTTAACCATTAATGTGGTGTGAATAGAATAATTTTGGGCATGGTATAGAATAACAAAACTAAATCATTATAATCATTCATATACATAGGGATAAAACATGATATAATAAAAAATGTATGATATTTAATTGGTTTAATATTCATGTGATATATATTAAAATAGTGATACTTTTAATAAATCTCTTCAAAATACTTAGTGTGAGATTACATATAAATATGTACTTGTCAATACCATGATAATTTAGTAGGGGTGGCCATAATTTTTAGACATCCATAAATTATCTATTGTCAGGGAGAAAATTAATAGGGTGACCCTTATAGATAGATGACTAGTTCATGGTTCTTTCTTTGTGGTAGAATCTCTAGGAAAACCTAATGGTGAGGATACCATAAGAATGGGGTCATGAGAGTCCATTTAACAAATTTAGTTAAAGATCTTATCCACTAAACAATCAAAGAATATTATATGATATGATTGAAAAAGATTTTGTCTATAAGATATAGTCATGGATTATTTCTATTCTCAAACTAGTGTAAGTCATGATAAAATATATATCTTCGCACACTAGTGGGAGTAATTTCACTAAACAATCCTAAACTAAAATATATAATATATGATACTCACTCATAGATATGTCTCTATTATATTTTACGTATTACTTCATAATAGTCATATTCAGATCCATCACAGGTATAACCTATAGAAGATTTCAAGATTGATATCTAAGGTTAATAAGTTTTATCAAATTGAATCATTCAGATCATCTGGATTTTAATGTTATATATATATAAATTTCACCAATTCTAGATAATTAATATTGGATATCGAATGTGCTTCACATATTTTTGCTGAAAAAAATTGGCTAAATGATATGAGGGAATTTACAATGGCCAAAGTAGATATTCATGTTGGTAAAAGAGAAATAGTTGTTACATTAGAGGTCAATTCTTATGATCTGAATTTACTGAGTGGATTAATACTAGTGTTGGATAACTCTTATTATGTTCCTGCCCGAAACAAAATTTTGATTTATGTGTCTCTTTTGGATGAGAATGGATTTTCATTCACTATAAATAACAATTTATATATATATATATATATATGAATTATTTGTTTTATATAATTGGTATAATAAATTGATTATATATTTTAGATATTGATAATCCTATTTATAACATTAGAAGAAAGAATGCTAGTATTGATTCTAATTCCACCAACCTTTGGAATTTTCACCTTAGACTTATAAACAAGAATTGCATTCAAAGACTATAAAAAAATAAATTATTGGATATATTCAATTATATATCATTTTAAAATTGTGAATATTTTTTATTAGTAAATATGATCCAAAAACTTTTTATTGGAAGTGGTGAAAGAGCTTGTAGACAATTGGATCTCAAACATAGTGATGTATGTGGACTACTAAGTACACAAACAAATAGTGGTTTCATGTAATTTTTTACCTTTACTGATGAATTTATTCATTATGTAAATTTATTTCTATTGAGTCACACGTAATAAATTTTTGAAAAGTTTAGTTATTTTTAGAATAAAGTGTAGAGTAAAATATGAAAAAGTATAAAAAATGTCCCATCATATCAGGGTGGTGAATAATTGATCAATTAATTTATTTATCATCTCAGGAGTTGTGGAATTGTTTCACAACTCAATATTCTTGGAACAACACAATGTAATGGTATGTCATAGAGGATAAATCATTCCTTTTTATACAAGGTTTAATCGATTATGAGTTAGTGTGGCCTTCATATTTTATTATTGGGTTATGCTCTAGAGTTTTATTCATTTATAATAAATTATATTCCATATAATGTATTCATAAACACATAATATGAGATATATACTACAAAACATCCAATTATATTTTTAAAAAGTATATGGGGATGAAAAGTATTTATAAAAATTTTAGATTTATATAATTGTGACTCCATATATAAAGAATTATTATTATTTATTTATCCCAATGAAACTATGGGATATAATTTATATAATACTACTTATCAAAAAGTTTTTATATTTAAACATGGTGTTTTTAATAAAAGGAACAAATAATTCAAGGAGTTAGAGTGTGTAAATTTTAAATTATAAAAGTTAAAGACAAAAAAAATATGATGTTTTTTCTAAGTTGGAGGTTTAGATGGTCCCATAATGAGTATTGGAATAGGAACTGGCTCAAATTACAAAAGAAACTCAATGTTCTGGTAGCATTCATCAATAGATCATTTGATATGGATTTCTCTTAACTAATGATAATGTGATAATATTCTAAGTATATTAACCTACCTCATACTATGAGTCGATAGAGAGTTATAATCATACGAAATGGTTACAATACATGTTATTTGAAATTAACTCTATGTACACTAACCATGTTTTGAACTTGCTGGATGTATGTGGAGAGGTGAGACACACAGTGTAAAAGTGGGTTTTCTATAAAAAAAATTGAAATGGATGATAGACTGTCTACCTTTAAAGAACACTTGGTTTTAAAAGTTTATAATAAATTTCATCATATTAATTATAAATAAACCTTTTCACATGTTGTGATGATAATTTTCATTAATATATTTCTCTTTATAATATCTTAATTTGATTATGAGATATATCAAATGGATTTAAAAACCACTTTCCTTAGTTTAAATTAATTAAATTATCATAATATGATTTAAACCAAAGTTTTTTAAGTTCCAAATGAGATTGCTAAGGTATTAAAGCTACAGCGGTCCATTTATAGATTGAAGTAACCTTCTCAATGTTGGAATATATAATTAGATAATGCAAAGATTCATCAAAAAGAGATTATTCTTATATAGAAAAGTGTATTAGTGGGAGTGCTATAGTGTTTATTATATTATATTAATCTAGCATACTACTTATTATAAATGATATCTTTACTCTTCATTAGGTGAATATGTGGCTCAAAAAGTTCTTCATAATGAAAATCATGGGTGAATAAGCCTACATAATGGGTATAAAGATCTATATATATAGATCTAAGAGGAATCTTGGACTTATTTAGGAAACTTAAAATGGTAAAATTATAGAAAAAATAGCATGGAGAACTCTATGAAGGGGTATTTTAAAATATTGAATGGCATGAATCTTATAATGAATAAAGATCCTTTTATGGAGTTAGAAATGATGTATATAATTCTTCATGTGTCTATAATTGTATGAATCATGTATGTCTTTTTGTGTACTCAACATTATGTTACCAATGATCTAACTATAACTCGTAGATACCAATACAATCTCTGTGAAAGTTAGTGGATTTATATGAATAATATTCTTAAGTACTTTGGAAAGTATAAGGATATATTCTTGATCTTTGGAAGAGATGTTGAGTTTTATGGAAAGTATATGTAGATAGAAGTTTCCAATATGATAGAGATGATGTGAAATCTAAATATGATTTTTTATTTTTCATAAACAGTAGAGATAAAATTAGAAGAGTTATAAACAAGAGATCATAGAGGAATCAATAATATAGTATGAATACGTCACTGGATCAGATGTTTTAAAGAATGTTTTTTTGGACTAGGATGTTAATCTCTAAACAAGTGGTGGTTCTTAGAATCGAGGTAGAAATCAAGATTTATTGGAAAATAATATAGTTTTTGATCAGGCTAAGGAATCATAGTCTCAACTAGTACTAAATACATCCTTTGAAAATACAATCTTATATAATAGATCATTGATAGGGGTATTCTTGGGATCTTTTTTGTGGCTACAGATGAAAATATAGTGGATCCATTAATGAAATTATTATCACAATAGAATAATTAGGTTTATTTAGAATATCTTGGTATACAATATTGATGAAATTGATGTAATGGTTTCATAATGTATCAATTTTTTATAATAAAGGAAATTTCTATTTATAATTAATTCATGTATATTTAAATTTACCTTACATGAATGGTGGAATTAAATAATCCCCTAAAATTACAACTTTTATTTCTCCATAATCAATGATCACCATAGAGTAGTATGGGTTATGATGATATTTCAATGATACTGTGAGTAGTAGAGTCATGAGATAATAAGTGTATACTTATTATTTATACTAAAATTCCAATTATATCGTATTAAATTGCAAAAATTTAGTAATATACTTATGGGTGTATGCTTATAATAAATCCTTCTAACCCGAGGTTGGAGAGAAAAATGCATGAGAACATTTATATTTTTGTACCGTTCTTAGGAAACTCATTATGACATAGCTAATCAATGGGTGATTGGGTATATTTTTAATCATGTTATTGGTTAGATCATGACCAAGGTGGTATTTTTTTCAATAATATGAGGAGTAAAGTCATTTATCCCTAGATTGAATTAGAATGATACAATTCATGGTCATGATAATTTGAGCCACATGAGTTGTGTCCAACTACTTAAAAGAGTGGCATGTGATGGGTTCATCCACTAGATGAATAACATGTAATTTATTCATAAACCTAGTCATTATTTTTTATAGAATCAATAAAAACGAGATGTACTATATATATTGCTATTTCTACATGTATTTTAGTCACGTTATGTAATGGTAAATGTGATTATATAGGTATAAATGAGATTTATATAATACATATTATGGGGGACATGTTTGTATAAATATATGAGTATGTCTGGTAAAGATCACACCAGACCCCTTATTATCTGAAGTAGCATTGAAACTTTTTTCTGGGTCATTATTTTCTTGCATCAATAAAATATTGATTTCATATTTTTTCAATGTTACTAAGACCCATAGTTAGTCCTTTAGATAAGGATTAATTTTTGGAAAAAGTGTATGTTCTAAATTGAAGTGACCATGATAAAACATATCCAAAAGAGTTTTGATATATTCACAAAGTGTTTTGTAGTATTTCATAAATTATTTTTGGATTTTAGTAAAGGTGGGATATTATTCGACGTTTACTATAATTATAAAAAATTGATGCATATTAATTAAGGATACATTGGTAAAAAATTATCCTTAATCTTGAGCTTTATCACACATTGGTGCCAACATAGTCTCTTGTGCATGTGAAGAAACGTTATACTACGTTGCACTCAACATAATGTAATCTTCTTTCATGGAACTTATACTTCACTGATGAATACTTTCATTGGTTACAAACCAAATGAATTTATTCATTTATAGAAGTCATATTCATTGGATTAGATTAGTAAAAAAGCAAATGGGGTGTAATGTATGGGTTCCATGATATGGCACCTGATACATTCAATATAGGTGACTGTATTCATTTAATGATGAGTATTGAGTATGGATATATAATGGGATGTGATCCCTCATGTTGTGTGTGAATATTTGTTCGTAATACTTTCAATGTTCTCTTCCTTCCCATAGAATTTTTCATCATTAATAGTGAAGGTTCTAAAACTCCACTTGGTGTATGAGAATCCTCCAGTTACAAGCTAGGATCATTTGGTCGGTGTAGTCACTCAAATTAAGGAATAATGGGATTATTATTATTATGATCATCATCAAGAATAATAAAAATAGTAAAATATGGATTTCTCAGTGATATGTATGTTGGTTCTTCCTAAAATATTCCACATTGATTCCTTTTAGGATATATCAGGCATATATGGGTTTTATTCTTCTAAAAAGTTCATTTGATGATACCCCAAAACCCATCCATATAGTCCTGGTTATTTACATTCTTAAATTGTGTGATTCATGATGAAATATGGATCTTATCTCACTAAATGGATATGATGTATGGGGTCATCAATTTTAGCGGTGGTACTTTCATTAAAATTACATAATGAAAATATATAAAACATGTTGTTCACCCATATATATGTATTTTTTGTAGATTATGGAATTTATCATGTTTATTATGTTTATATATTTTAATGTAATGACCAATAAAACTATTCAATATTAGTATCTAAGGTTTAGAAGTTTTCCCAAAGTAAAATATTTTGAGAATTTCAATGTTAATTCTATATAAATCTATTTCTCTAACTCTGGATCATGGGTACTATATATCAAATATGCATCACTTTTTGGTATTGATAAGCATATACTTAGAGTTATTGGGGATTTTAAAAAGTGTAAATTAGATATATATATTGTAAATGGGGAAAGTGTTTCTACATTAGAGGATAGGACTTATGATCCTAATCTACCTAGTGGATTAGTTTTGAAATTAGAGTACTGTTATTATATTCTTATATTAACTATAAATTTTATTTATGTATTTTTTTATACAATATTGGATTTTAATTCATTATTACAAAATAGTTTCTTTATAAATATGAATTAAGGGTTTTATGGAATCATAAATATGATAAATGGTTTATATATTCTTGATATGGATAATATTATCTATAAAATTTAGAATAAGAAGGTAAATATTGATTCTAACTATACATACCTTTATAATTGTTTCTTTTTTACATGTAAATGAGAAATGCATTTAAATAATATATAGAGATGCATTGTTGGAATCATTCAATTATGAATTATTTGATAACAGTGAAAAACAATTATTAGGTAAAATGAAAAAATAATGTGGTGGACTTGCGTATATACTAACCATTACTGATGAATTTTGTTGGTATGGTTATATATTTATAATAAAACACAAGTGTGAAACTTTTGAAAATTCCAAATAGTTTCAGGATAAAATATAAAATCAACCAGGGTAAATTATAAAGATTATCCAATCATATTGTTGTGGGGAATTATTTATCTAAGAACTCATTGATCATCTATGATATTATATAATTATTCCATAGATTACTACTATTGAAAAAACATAGTGTAATGATGCTTCTTAGAGAATGAATCATATGGTTTTAGGGATATTTTGATTCATGATGAGTTAAAGTGACATTAAAATTCCATTAAAGGGATACCCTTCTAAAATTGATGGATTTTTACTTATCTACATTCCATATAAAGTTTACATATCAACATCATATGATATACGATGTGGTAAACATCCCAATATGTATTAATGAGGATTTTTGGTTTTGAATCATAGGTATAACATTTGGATTTTGATAAATATGGACCTAAATCATAAAAATTATTATTTTATTGGTTACCCCAAAGAAACTATTATAATCATAGTTTGATCTATCAAGATGTTTTCCTTAAAAGAGAGAATATAAGTTAAGGATTTAATATGATAAAATTTAACTTGTATAATTTAAAGGTAAATAAAAAATAAATGTTCTGACATATAAGTTTGGATATTTTTGCAAAGAGGTTTTTTAAAAATAACTAAAATGTGTTACATAAGTTCTTTTAAGGTCTAGTAAGATTTTTAAGTGCCATAGAGATAATGATTCCCTATGGATAATGATGATAAAGTATTATTCATAGACAATAAACCTATAAACTACCTAGAGTCCATTGATATTTTTATTCTTGGTAATGGATAAAATCCATTTAATTAGAAATGAACTCTATATACAATAACCATGGATGGAACATTCAAGATTCATATTAAGGCATTATTATCATTGGGTAAAAGTGATTTTCAAGTTTTATAAAAGAAAAATAACACAGATGGTTGAGTGTATACCTATAATTCTCACCTAGTGGAAAATTATTATAAATGAATTCATTGTATTGACTATGAAGAAACCTTTTTCCCATTTTTATGATAAATTATTTTCAAATATTGTTTTCCATAGCACCTCATTATGATTATGTGATATATCAAATGGATTTAAAAACCTATTTCCTTAATGGAAATTTATTTAATGATTAGTGTATGATATATCTTAAAGGTTTTAAAGTTCCAAATGAGTGTTAATTGTTTGTAAGTTTCAATGGTCGATTTAGGGATTAAAGCAAGCCCCTCAATGTTGGAAGACCATGTTTTATGATGTAATCAAAGAGTTGGTTTCATTAAAAAACAAAATTATTCTTGTGTATATAAGAATATTAGTGGGAGGGTGGTTGTATTTTTGATATTTTATATAGATTAAACACTTATTATAATTTTTGATATCCTAACTTTACATTATTTATAGTGATGGATGGGAAAATTATTCTTAATGAAATAAATGGGTGAAAATATTACATACTGGGTATGAATATATATAGAGATAGATCTAATATATTTATGAGAATGAGTAAGAATGTGTATATTAGTAAATTGGTAATGTTTTTCAGTATGGATAACTCCAAAATGGGGTGTTTACCATTGTTACATGGAAATAATCTTAGGAAGATTCAAATTTTTATAAAGACTTAGAAAATATGGATAGTATTCAATACAAATCCACCATATCCTCCATCATGTATTTCATGTTGTTTACTAAACCTGATTTTACTGAGGATTTAAGTATAAATAATATATTCCAATCCAATAATGGTGAGAGTCATTGGATTTATATCAATAACATCCAAAGTACTTAAGAATAAGTGATGATATATTTTTTATTTTTGTTGGTGAGGTTAATTTATGTGTAAAGGGATACACAGATGCCAGTTTCCAATATGATAAATATAACATGAGATCTCAATATATTTTTCTGTTTTTCTTAAAAATTGGGAATTTAATTATAAATATTTTAAACAAAAAACCATATCAGAATAAGAAAAATAGGTAAGGTATACTTTGGCATCAGATTTTCTGAAGGAAACTGTTTGGATCAAGGAGTTCATTTATAAACATGTGGTGATTCCTAACATTGAGGAAAAAATTGATATTTAATTTGAACAAAAAGAGAGATATTTTATAGGCCATGGAATCTAAGTCTCACCAAAGGACCAAATACATCATTTTCAATACTGTCTCATTTGAGAGATCATTGGGAGGGGAAATGTAAAGATATTCTGTGGGTGTATAGAAAAGAAATTAGGAAATCCATTGATAGAATCATTAGTACATCAAATGGATGATGGTCATGTTTAATATCTTGGTATTTGATACATGAGAGAATATTTTTAATATTTTTAAAATATATCATGTTTTTATAATAAACTAAATCTTTATTTATTATTCATTTATGTGTGATGAATTTATCTTACATGAATAGTGAGATGATAATATTCCATCAAATTATGACTATAAGGTTTCCTTTATCAATGATCATAATGAAATTTTATGTGTTGTGATGATATGCTAGGATATTTATGATAAGAAACTTATAATTGATACAGAGTTTTATTTGTGATAAAAATAACTAACTAATGAGATAATAAGTGAAGAATTGTTATTTTGAATACCCTACCAAATTATATGACATGTAATATCATACGGTCATTTATTTACATAGGTTGTTTGATCATTACGAATCTTAATTACCTAAGGTTAGTGAGATATCTATCATGAGAACCTTTATACTTTGATAACTTTCCAATGAAATCCCAAAGGCTTAGTAAATCAGTAGATGTTTGGGTATATTCCCAATCCTATCATTGGTTAGAGCTCAACTAAGATGGTATTTTTACACTAGTATAATGAGTTAAAGATATTCAAAAACATGATTGAATTAAACTAAGATAAGGAATTTCCATTATTATTTCAGTGACATGTGATGTGCTTGGAAACTTGGATGAATGACTTGTGATGTATTCATTCATACCATTCAGTCAATTTTAGATAATAGTGAAAGTATGAGATTAAATATACTATATTGTCATGTTACATGTCAAATGGTCACTTGATGTCATCAAAAAATTGATTATATAGGTATGAGTATGTTGTATATGATATATCCTATGATAAGAATGTTCATATGGATATATGAGTTTGTTTAACCAACATCAAACCAGACCCAGTTATTGATTGAGTAGCATTGATGTTTTTCTAGAGGCTTCCCATTTCTAATATCCATGAAATAGGAACTTAATATATGTTTTCAATGCTGAAAAGACTATAGGGTCACATGTTTCATATTCTAAATAAGGATTAAATTTTGGGAAAAAATTATAAAATGAGGAGAGTATATTAAACAATATCAAAAGGTGCTTGGATTGACTCACAAACAGTTGTAAAGTTTTTCATAAAGTTCTTACGGTATTTTAGTCTAAGTGGGAAACTATTGGAAATACACTAAAATGGTTAAATCATATATTATGATATATCTTGAGTTGTATACTATGATATGAGCATGCAGATGCTTTTATTATATCTTATGAGTCGTATATACCATAGTGTATAATAGAAAAGTGATATGAGAAAATGGGTGTATTTCCATATCAATTAATTCAACTTTTGTTTCCTTCGATTATGAATCAAAAAATTGATTCAATTGTTAATACACATACTTGGGATAATCATTTGAAATATTCAAAAAAATGACTTAATAATCGGCCATGCAGTATCGTAATGCATATAGACTACCATGCAATAATAGAGAATGCTTAATCGAATTCATTAAATAAAGGGAAGTGATATAATGATATTATATCCCATGTTGAGTCAATAAGGTTTCCTTATAACTTTTCCATTCCTTTATTTTTTGAAAATCACAAACAATCTATCTCAAGAAAAATTTTATTTCCCAAAGATTTATCTTAATAATGAAAATTTTCCTTTCCCAAGGAAATTTTCTCCTTACCTTTGTTTCCATTGTTCATGTTATAGATTCTATAAATCTAAATTTTTTTATTTATAAGTGTAAAATTCAGTTTCATATCTTAATCCTTATAATTTTATAAATATTTAGATATAGAGAATTTTTTTCAGGTTCTGAATTCATATTCATAATTCAATAAATTCAGACTTCGAATTTCCTTGAATTCAGAGACTAAATTCCTTTGAATTTAGACTCCAAATTATATGAAATTCAAACTCTGAATTCTATGAAATTCGGATTCTGAATTATTTGAAATTCAGATTCCGAATTCTCTAAAATTCAGATTCTAGATTCCTCAAAATTTGGACTCTGAATTCCTCAGAATTTTGACTCTCAATTCCTTAGAATTCAGACTCTAAATTCAATAGAATTCAGATTCCGAATTCCTCAGAATTCAGACTCCTAATTCCTTATAATTCAGTCTCTAAAATCAATGGAATTTAGGTTATGAATTCATTAAAGAACAAAATCCGAATATCCATGTAATATAGACTCTAAATGTTTATTTTCTTAGACTCTGAACATTATTTTTCCTTAGACTCTGAAAAATAGATTTGTTTAAACAACATTATTTTTCTTACCCTTGTTTTAGTTATGAAATGATGTCATGAAATCTATTTCTAACTAACCATTGTTTGAGTGACATGTGTATAGGTACCTCTAAGATTCAAGGAAAAATATGATAGTTGGAGGAGGGAGTCGACCATTGCATAAATGCCTATAAATATGAGCTTATTTGAACAAGATCAAAACCAATCTATCAATCTAGAGATTACATGATGCTGAAGTGATTTCTAGAGAGAGAGACTCGCATGCTTTGTGAATATTGAACATCTTGTTTAGCTTGCTTCATGAAACTCCAATTTTTGTCTTATAAAATCAAGGACTTCTGAGGATATAAATATAGAGGTGTCGACTACCTTATTGTCTAAGGACTTCCTTGATAAAAAAGACAGGGGTTCCGACTACCTTAAAGTTAAAGGGCTTACAAGGATAGAAAGACAGAGTCTAATATTCCTATTGAGGGCTTACCCTGGTGTGGGTAAGACAAACTTTCTTTAAATTATAAATCAAGGGACCCTTATCCAAGGTTGTTCGATACCCTTCTCTTTGAGATAAAATATTTCATACTTGTTGATTGTATTTTTTCAATTTTATTTTCCACTGTATTTTGATTAAAAAGGAAATTATAACTATCTTATACTTTCTTGTACTTGTATAAAATGATTAGTAATATTCTATATGCTTTAATGTAGAATTTGTTCCCTGTAAATTTTTTAAAAGTTTCACTTCTGGAACCACATTTCCGAAACCTAGCAAGTTTATATAACTAAGAGGTCTTGTGAACTTACCTTGTTTAACTTTGTTAAACATTGTTTTTCTCAAGGTTAAAAAAGAATGTTTTATACCAAATTTAAAGGTCCCAATAGAATTTTTAAAGTATACAATTCACCCCCCCCCCCCTTGTATTTTGAGCATCTACATTCATATTTCAATCATACAATTGTTATTAGAGGAGGAATTTGAAATACTTATATTCACATATATGTTTTCTTCCTCATGTTTACATTATTTTGGATAAATTTTTCTTGCTTAGGATTTTTATCCTTATTTACAAACTTTACTATTAACATGTTTTTGTGGAAAGATATTTTTTTAGATTGTAGGAATGAATGTTGGTTCGACTGACAATCTAAATCCTACTAGACCACCTATTTTTTAGGGAAATGATTATGAATATTGGAGAGATCATATGAAAACTTTTTTTATTAATACTATAATGGAAAACTTTTTTATGTTAACTGGAGATTAAAAGATTTCTGATAAGGAAGTTATAACTTTTACTAATCATGAAAAATCAGAATATCAACTAAACTACAAGTTGCATAATACATTGTTGTGTTCCATGACTAGGAATATATATAGTCAGATTTGTTCTTGTGAAGCTGAAAATTGTATTTGGATGAAATTAGAGGTTAATCATTTTGGTACATCCAAAGTTATAGAAACTATAAGAGATAAGATTAGAGAAGAATATCATGGATTTATATTTCCTTATGGAGAACTAGTATGCAAGGTATAACAAAGATTTATGACTATTTTTAACAGCTTATAATCCATGGGTGAGAAAGGTTTAGATGATGAGGCACTTGTGGAAAAAATTATGGATATCATGCCTAATGAGTGGTAATCCAAGAGAACAGCTATTTATGAGAATAGTAAAGTATCTAGTATTACTCTTGATAAGATTTTTAGAACTCTTATTCAACATGAGACAATAATTAATAGATATGTAGATTTGAATAAGAAAAAAAATGGCAATGTAAGTGTAGCCTTTACTACTACAAAATCTAAGAATATGGAAAGGGTTACAAGGTCCAAATCAAAGAAAGTCAATATTTTATCTGAATTAGGTGAAAGTGAACATTTTGAGAACAAGATTGCTAATCTCTCTTGAAGTTTTAACAAGATAGTTAGGAAGAAAGACTTTCAGTATAGATTTAAGAAGAAAGAAAGAAAGTACAAGAAAGACACTGAAGTTACATGTTATGAATGAAAAAGTGTAGGGCATATAAGGTCAGATTGTCCTATGATTAAGAGAGAGGATAGAAAGGAAAAGCATTCTGAGATGAATAGAAAGAATTACTACAAATATAAAGCTAAGAATGTTTTAAAAGATAATGACACCTAGAGTGTCAGTGGTGGAGACTCTTCTAATGAATCCTTAGAATATAAATCTTTTGATCAGAATAATCTTGATTTACTAGCTAGACTACCTATTGAAAATAATTGTCCAATGGATAAGGTACACAATTCTGAATCTATAACCAATATTTCATTAAATGAAAATTATAGTGATAATAGATATTATGAATCTTCCAATGAAGAATATTCTTCTGATGAAGATAATACTTTACCTAATTATGAAGACATTTATAGGTTTTCTAAGCTTCCTAAAAATGAAAACTCTAAAGTCAAGAAAAACTTGATAAGAAAAATTCTAGAATTTCTATTCTTACTAAAGAAGTATCATATATTTCTAAAGATCCTGATAAGAAAATTTATGATTTTGAAATTATTTTAAAAACCCGTGAGGAACTTAATTTTGAAAAGTATAAACTTTCTAAGGATCTTAAAAAATTAATTTCTAAGAAACATGTTTTAGAGACTAACTCTAGGGCTAAAATGGATGTTTTTGAGGATAAAAACTTAGTTATTAAACTAAAGTCAGAAATATTTTCCTTGAGGAATTTTTTTAAGACATTACCCTAGGTAAGGAATACTTTGATAAGATATATTCACAAATTCGGCCTCCAAGGAATAATTCTGGTTTTCGCTATACTTATTCTTAACTAGTTTTTAGTAATATGTATTTTTTTACTCAAAGTGCTCCATTATTAACTAAATGTTAGTGTGGTGGACATTGGGCTAAAAATTGTTCCTTAAACAAAACTCGGCCTTTTTTATTTCATAAATCATATTTTTTTAAGAAAATGTGGATTCCTAAAATTTTGCATACTAATGTTTCTGGATCCAATAATGATTGTGTTCTAAAAGTCTAACTCTCTTATTTCAAGAAAATAAAGAAAGTACCAATATAAATACATGGTACACAGATAGTGGATATTCCCGGCACATGACTGGTAACAAAAACTTCTTTGAAAAGATTATCAAGATGATAGGAGGAAAAGTAACTTTTAGAGATAATACTCAGGGAGAAATTATTGGTATATGTTACATTATTCTTCTTTGAAAAACTTTGATTACAAATGTTTTATTTTTTAAGGATCTTAAGCACAACCTTTTAAGAATAAGTTAGTTATGTGATAAAGGTTACCTTGTGAATTTTAGGAATGATAAATTTTTAGTACACAATTCCAAGGAAGAGTTTATTCTTTCTGACCATAGGCAAGAGAATGTATAAACACTAAACATAGAAGACCTTAGGAGCCAAGACCCACCTTATCTAAGTTCAATAAGAGATAATTCTTGGTTATGGCATAGAAGGTTAGGACATTTTAACCTTAAACCCCTATGGAAACTCTCTAAGAAAAGACTTTTTAAGGTTCTACCGGAGCATAAGTTTGATTATTCAAAATTTTATGATCCTTGCCAATATGGTGAGCAACATAAATCAATTTTTAAATCAGTTGGTGAAGTCACAACAACTGATTATTATAGTTGGTACATTTGAATCTTTTTGGTCTAACACAAACTAGAAGCATTGGAGGAAAATGTTATGTATTTTTTTATTTGATGATTACACTATATTTATGTGGGTAAATTTTCTAGCAAAGAATTGTGAAGCTTTTTCTTGTTTTAAAAACTTTATAGCCCAAGTTAAAAATGAGAAAAACCATCCATTTCTAATGATTCATAGTGATCATGGAAGAGAATTTCAAAATTCTGATTTTGAAACTTTTGTAGTATAAAATAAATTACTCATAACTACTCCGCACCAATAACTCCTCAACAGAATGGTGTTTTTGAAAGAAGAAACCGAATTCTTCAAGAAATAACAAGAACCATGTTGTGTGAATATTCGATAGCCAAACATTTTTGGGCTGAAGTTATAATTATTTACTTTTAAACTATAAATTGAGTTTTGATTAGACCTTTTCTTAACAAAACCCCTTTTGAGTTATGGAATGGTAGAAAACCTATACTTTCCTACTTCAAGGTATTTGGTTTCAAAGTATTCATTCTGAATACTAAAGATAATTTACATAAATTAGCACCCAAATATAATGAAGGAATTTTCATAGGATAATCTACAACTTATAAGGTTTATAGAGTTTTTAATAAAAACACTTGTATTGTTGAACAAACAATACATGTCAAATTTGATTAAACTGGTCCCTTTGTTTTTAAACAACCTCAACCTACATCTTTGGATGTGTTTTCAAAAACTAATTATCAACCCTTAATAGAAGATAATTCTGATAAGGAAAAGGTTTAATAAAATGTTTCTGAGACATTTACCCCAGAATATTTACTACCATATGTTGATGAACATGTTTTACAAAACCCAAATCATATGTTTCTCAAGAATCATCCCATTGATAGTATCATTGGTGATGTAAATCAACCTGTAAGGACTAGAAGATCCTTAATAAATGAACTAGAACATCTAGCATTCCTTTCTCAATTAGAACAAAAAAGCATTGATGAAGCTTTAGGTGATAATGATTTGATAAAAGCTATGCAAGGTGAGATAAATGAATTCAAAAGGAATAAAGTCTGGACCTTTGTTGAAAGACCTAAGGAAACTTTTATTATTGGAGTTAAATGGGTCTTTAGATGTAAGTTTGATGAAAATGGAATCATAGTAATAAACAAATCTATATTAGTTTCTAAAGGATATAATAAACAAGAAGGAATATACTATGAATAAACCTAGGCTTCAGTAGCTAGACTTGAATCTATTTGTATTCTACTTGCCTTTGTAGCATTCCTAAACTTTAAACTTTTTCAAATGGATGTTAAATGTGCTTTCCTTAATGTTTATTTTCAAGAGGAAGTTTTTGTTGAACAACCTCCTGGTTTTTAAGATACATGACATCCTAAACATGTTTTCAAACTTACCAAAGCTTTATATGGGCTTAAACAAGCCCCTAGATCTGGTATGATAGACTTATAGAATTTTTGTTACTAAACAATTATGTTAAGGGAAATGCTGATCCAACCCTTTTTATATAGAAAGATATGAAAATGTTTAGAATTTTCAAATCTATGTTCATGGAATTATATTTGGTTCAACTCAGTAATATTTAACTGATTCGTTTGTGAATCTAATGAAATGTGAGTTTGAAATGAGTATGATGGGTGAGTTAACCTTTTTCCTTGGTTTTCAAATTTCTCAAAAACCAGAAGGAATATATATATCCCAACATAGTTATATTAAATATCTTCTAAAAAGTATGGATATGACAACACTAAAAGTATTAGTACTCCCATTGGTACATCAAATTCACTTGATCTTGATAAATTTGGGAAACCAGTGAATCAAACATCATTTAGAGGTATGATAGGTAGTTTACTATACGTGAAAGCTAGTCGTCCAGATTTTATGTTTTCAATATGATTATGTGAAAGATATTAATCCAATCTTATGGAATCACATTTAAAGGTAGTGAAAAAGAAAATTCGCTACTTAAAGGGAACCATGGATTTAGGACTCTTTTATGCTTTTGGAAATGATTTTGTCTTAAAAATATTTTCGGATGCTGACTTTGGTGGATGTAGAATGGATAGGAAATGTACATCCAGAACCTATCATTTTTTAAGATATTCATTAGTTTCTTGGTCATGAAAAAAGAAACACTCAGTCAACTTTTCACTACTGAAGATGAATATGTAGCAGCTGGAAGTTGTTGTGCTCATGTATTGTGGATGCAACACACACTCACAGACTATGGTATAAGTTTTTCCAAAACAAAAATATTGTGTGATAATATTAGTGTCATTTCCTTAAGTAAAAACCCTACACATAACTCTCATGATAAACACATAGATATTAGGCATCGCTTTCTTAGGGATCACACACAAAAAAAAGATATCATTATTCAATTTAACGGAACGCAAGATCAACTTGATGATATTTTCACAAAATCATTACCCTCCGACAGATTTGAATTCATTAAACAGAAGTTTGGAATGATAACCGTGAGTTAATATTCCATATTAATTCTTTTTGAAACATATCTCCCTACATTAATAAACTCATTTTCATAGGGTAAGTACATTTACTTGTTAGTCAAAAAAAATTCATAGTCCAAAATTTTTTCATTGTCAAACTTTTTTATAGTCAAATTATTTCATACTCAATATTTTTTTTAGTCAAAATTTTCCATATTCAAATTTTTTCATAGTAAAAAATTTTCTTAGTCAAAATTTTTCGTAGTCAAAATTTTCAGTAGTCAAATTTTTTCATAGTCAAAATTTTTCGTAAACTAAATTTCTCATAGTTAGGATTTTTTGTAGTAATTTTATGGAATATAAAGTTCCTCAAGAAGAATTATTCTCATTAAGAATAATTTTCCCTAAGTAATCTGAAAGGTATGTTTCCTTTCCCAAGTTTTTGTAATCATCTTTTTACTTGTTGGTAATTTCATTTTGTTTTAAATTTTTTGGATTCGCATTAACTTAAATCCAAATTTTTTTCTTAAAAACCTCAAAAGATCATAACATATCAAAATCCTTCTTCAGTTATCATCTCAACTGTTAGATCTGATCAAAATTATTTCAACCATTTGATCAAGTAAAGAAGTTGAACCATCGCCTCAGTTGCCTATATAATGCCCCTCCAATGATTGTCTTACATTGGTTTTTCTAGATTTTGAGTGATGAAGCATTTTCTCGGTACTTAAGTCCATTCCGATTCTTCAAAAATTTCCTCAGTTCCAAATATCTGTTGAATCCTCTCCTCCAAAAGAAATGTAAACTTTTAAGGAAATTTCCGAGTGGAATATATATAGATAAAGGTTGGTTGATTCGAATTTTTATGGTAAGTATGACTCTATCATATCTAAGAATTTCAATCTGAATGGTTGGGAGAGTGTATATGTTTCAAAAACCAAAGTCATGGGATCTGGTGTATTAGGGATTTTTGATTGAGTTCTATGAGACAGATAGTGTCTTCAAAGAAGACGGCAGAGAAAAGTTCTCATTTATGTGTAATATAAAGACATTCTCTCTTTCTTATAGCAAGGAAGCAAGTCTGATTGGAATTGCTTACGAAGGACAAGCAGAATTCTGCACTCACAAATTGCCGGATGTATCAGGATCTTTTGATAAGGAAAAGTCTATATTGTTTCTTGGATTGAAAGGAGTTAAGACTTTGAATATTGTTCATCTATCTATGAACTTATTTATTCTTCAATTATGGGTTCAAGGCTTTATAATTCCAAGGAAAGGGGATAAGGATACTCTGAAGAATCATGATATCTATATATTGGACTTCATGGTGAAACTCAGAAGGATAAACATGGTTAAATATATCTTGGTGACGATCGAGAATATCAAGAATGTAAATCTAAAATCTCAAATAATTTTTTATTCAGCTATTCTCTCAAAGATTATAGTTATTTGTTTAGAATATTTCAATATTCCATGAAGTTCCAAGCGGAGAAATTACAATGTAATGTTGTTGAGTGATGATACCTTAAAGAGTATGAAGGCTGGATTCTCTAATGAATCTATAGAATTTTATGATCTATTTGAAAAAGAAGTAGAAGCTTTGTCAAAGAATCCGGAAGTGGCTGAAACCTCTAAGAAAGCTGGAAGGAAGATAAAGTCTATGGAACCAGAAGAGAAAAGAAAAACTATTGTGGCTAAGGAAACTCAGTTAGCACCACCAAATCCAGAGAAGCCAAAATCCTACCCTTATGAAGTAGTGTCCATGGGAAGAGAGGATAAGAAAAATAGGAAGGAAGGGGAGCCTATGTTTGGCTTGGACCCTGCTAAGGAAAAGTCTTTAAAAATAAAGGTTGCTGAAGATATTGAGAAGAAATAGAAAGAGAAGAAGCAAAATGAGAAGATGTATGAGGCTGATATAGTACAATCTCTTCTTAAATATGATGAGAAAGCATCTGAAAAAATTTCAGTGCCAGAATATTTTTTTCTAGAATCACTACTTGTGACTTTGGGAAAGAAAGTGATGATTCTGGAATCACATCATGAAGAAGAAATAGTTGAAGAAGAAGAAGTAGAAGAAGAAACAGAATAAGAAGGTAGTGGTGATACTGAGGATGTAATAAGGAAAGTAGAGGATTGTCATGAGAAGGAAAGCCTTTCTGAGAAATTATCAATCTGAACTTCTGAAGTCGAGTCTTCAAAACTTGATACTCCAGGAAAATATTAGAAGGGTGATGAAGAAGTGAATAAATTTTCTGAAGAGGAAAGTAGCAATCATGATTTTATTCATCCAGAAGATGTTGAAGAATGAGCCAAGAAAGAAAAAGTAAATGAATATAAGAATGTTCAGCTATCAGATAGTGAACACGAATCTCTCAAATCACAAGACATCATTACGAGAGATGAAAAGGGAAAGGATGTGGAATTAGATACAGCTAGTAAATCTATGGTGAAGAAGAAAGATGTTAATGCTTCATCAAAGGGGAAATCTGAAGACATAAAAGAAGAATCCTCACCAACCAAACACTCAGATTTATAATCATCTCCCCTTATACATGATTTGGTTATTCAGTCATTGAAAAAGGTGGTTGGTTCTATTCCCTTATTCCCAAGCATAGACTCAATATTATAGATGTTTCAGCATATGATAAATCAGAAATTAGATTCATTTTCCATGGTTATAGACAAATGTGTCGAACTAGAGGAATATTTCAAAACATTTCCCATTGGTTATGAGGCTCATAAAAGATCTTGCAAGAAGATTACAAGCTATTCAAAGAATAAAATTGAGGAGATGAAAATCTTCAATGAATTTCATGAAAATATCAAGGTGGCTTTTGAAACTGGATATGGGAAGATCAAGATCTTACAAATAGTTTTGAGGAAAATTTAATCCTAGAATAGACCACTTGGAATCAAGAAGTTAAGGATCTGAATGGAAAGATTAATTCTATGGCCATGAATTGGAAGAGGGAAAAGGGATCTTAGAATTGATATTAAATAGAAGCTTGTTAAGCATGAAAAGTGTTGAAAGCTCAAGAAAAATTTCTTAACGCTCAGGAAGAAAAAATTAATTCTGTGGAGAAGAAAAATAAAGATCGGGATTAGCTGCTCAAGCATATTAGAGAAGATCACAACGATATCAAGAAGTTAAAAAACCCTTGTGAAGAAGTTGATACTGAAGGAGAAAGAAGGATAATTTCTTTCCATTATGATCATTCGTTATACTTTTATTTGTAAAAATTATAAAAACATTAATGAAATTTTTTTTTTCTTTATATATTTTGTTTGTAGTGGTTTTCTACTAATTTTTTAGGTACCATTCATTTTTTATCATTCCCTATATTTCTTTTCAAAAATCACATTGGGGGAGAAATAAATGATAAAAAAAGAATATTAAGAAAGAAGATATTTCCCTAAGGGGGAGTTCATCTAAGGAGAAGTTCTTATCAAAGAAGATTTTCGTATGAATAATAATGTAAAATCTCATTCAGGAAATCAAGAATACGGTCCTCGTGGATTACAAAGCCTAAGGGGGAGTTAATCATATTCACTTTGATCCATATGTAAAAAGAGATAAGTTTTTTTTCAAGTCCATCATAGTTCTGAGTCCTTATATTATTTTTAGTGAGGATGTTTGTGATTTCCAAAAAGGAGGAGATTTTTGAGTCAATAATGTTTCTTTATAATTTTTCCATTCTTTTATGTTTTGAAAATCACAAACAATATATCCCAAGGAAAACTTTATTTCCCCCAACTTCTATCTTAATAATAAAATTTTCCTTTCCCAAGGAAATTGTCTTCAAAGCTTTGTTTTCATTGTTCATGTTATAGTTTCTCTAAATATAACTCTTTTTATTTCTAAGTGTAAAATTCAATTTCATATCTAAAACCTCAGAATCCTATAAATACATAGATATAAATCATTATGTTTTCAAGTTCTGAATTCAGATTCTGAATTTTCTGAATTCAGATTCTGAATTTTCTGAATTCAGACTCCAAATTTCTCTAAATTCAGACTCTGAGTTCTCTGAAATTTCGATTTTGAATTCTCTGAAATTCAGATTTTGTATTTTTTGAAATTTAGATTCCGAATTCCTTATAATTTAGACTCTGAATTCCTTAGAATTTAGACTCCAAAATCTATAGAATTCAGGTTTCGAATTCTTTGAAAAAAATAATATGAATATCCATATAATCTAGACTCTAAATGTTTATTTTCTTAGACTCTAAACTTTATTTTTCCTTTGACTATGAAAAATAGATTGGTTAAACAACTATATTTTACTTACCCTTGTTTTAGTTATCAAATGATATCATGATATTTGTTTCTAACTAACTTTTGTTTGAGTGAGATCTATATAGGTCCCTCTAAGATTCAATGAAAAATATGAACGTTGGAGGAGGGAGCCGACCATTGGAGAAATGCCTATAAATAAGTGCTCATTTGAATGAGCTCAAAACTGATCTATCCACCTAAATATTACATGCTGCTAAAGTGATTTCTAGAGAGATACTATCATGATTTTTTCTTACTGAACATTTGGTTCAGCTTCCTTTGTGTGACTCTAATTTTTTTTGTCTACAATCGAGGACTTCCGGGGATAGGAAGACAGAGGTTCCAAATACCTTAATGTTCGAGGACTTCCTTGATAAGTAAGAAAGAGGTGTCGATTAACATAAAGTTCTAGGGTTTGCAGGGATAGAAAGAAAAAATCTGATATTCCTATCAAGGTCTTACCCTAGTGTGGGTATGATATACTTTCTTAAAAGTATAAATCAAGGGACCTTTATCCATGGTTTTTGGATACCCTTCTCTTTGGGATAAAAACTTTCATACTTGTTACTTGTATTGTTTCAAGTTTATTTTCCACTGCATTTTGTTTAATAAAGAAAGTATAACTATCTTATAATTTCTTGTACACGTATACTCAGATTAGTAAGATTCTATAATAATTAAGGTAGAATATTTTTCCTTGTAAATTTCTTTAAGTTTCATTTTCGGAACCACATTTTCAGAACCTAGCAAGTTTGTAGAAATAAGTGGTCTTGTGAATTTAACTTTTTTAACATTGTTAAACATAGTTTTCCTCAAGGTAAAAAATGAAAATTGTATACCAACATTAAAGGTCCCAAATGAATTTTTAATGTATACAATTCACCCCCCCCCCCACACCCCTCTTTTATATTGAGAATCTACATTAATATTTCGATTCTACATCTCCTTGTTGTATGTGTGCAAATAATGAACTAGGTTGGCATGAATTTTCATGTCACATATAACGAACCAGCCTAGAATGACCTGAGAATATCACAAGACCCAACCTTCCACTGGGTCTGAAGGGAATTGTCAGTCCCCAAGGGTTAGAAACTAGTTCCTCGGTGTCAAGAATTCACACATGGAAATTATTTTACCCTCATATATCAATATAAATAAGTAGCTAAAAAATAAATTAACCAGTAAAACTTGAATATAAATAAACATCAACAAAAAATAAAAAAAATTGAAATAATTACGCCCATAAAAGATTAAATCGATACAGGAAACTAAAATATATTATCTAAAAATAAAATAAAACAAAACTCCGATAGTTCCAATGTCACCACTAGTGATCCAAAATCACACACCACATCTACTCACCCAACAATTTACCAACCAAAATATCAACAGATAGAAAAAGTAACAGGAACCTGAAGAAAAAAAATAAGAACTTCATATGCACATTAGAATTAGTACATATATAGGAAGTGAGCCAAGCATGCCCAATATGATATCCCAATGGATTCTCTACAATTACCTTTTTAATATAGTCTATAATCATCTAGTTTTAATATAAGGTATAAAATATGTTTTCCACATTCTTTAAAAAAAAATCAATCACAAACCATACTCACATTTATAAAATAACCATACATTTTCACACAAAATAGGGATACACAAAAATTTAAGTTAACCAATTTTTTTAAATCATAGAAAGGGGATTTTTATAATCATTGATAACATAAAAAAATAATTCTATATAGTTTTTTCATAATTATTTGAAATTACTCATTTTCACATAAATCACATTTAAAACTATTATCTTTAAACCCACTAAAGTAACAATCAACAAAATATTTTTAATCTACAATTCCCAAAGCATTTTAGAAATCAGTTTGAAAGTAAACCAAAATAATAACTAAAATGAAACACATTCAAAATAGGCACCTAAGACATCAATTAATCAAAATAAAAGTATCACAACTAAGAAATGGTTTAATTTGATCAAATAAATATAGGTAAATAAAAATCATATATTAAATGGAATCCTCTAAAATATCTTATGTAGGACCTAAGAATCATGTTAATCTCCCAAGGAATCAACAAACATCGTAAAAATCAGTGATACAAACTCTAGGTTGGACCACAAGAACTTATCCAACATGGTAGTCTTGTTGAACTAGTTAGGACCTATACCCAAACCAAGAGCATGAAGCTAAAATGGGTTTAATAGAAACAAATATATAAATTACCTACCTTTATCTCAATATAATATACATTATATTTTCAATTATATAAGTCATTTGGTAACTCCCAATAATCACATGACTTCAACTAAGGAGAAAGAGAAATCAGTCCAGTCACAAAGAACAAGTATAGAGTATTTGTAATTAAGATCATCCCAAATCGTAAACCCTTTTAATAAAAAACACTTTTCATATCCATGCATAAAATTCAAAAAATATATTTCAATACAAAACATCACCCAATGGGTCACAATCTATCTCAAGAACAATAATTGAAATGGGGCTCAATTAAGGGTCTCATAGACATTAAAAATAACACTTTAAAGTCTCCAAATGTTCTTTTGAAATGAATTTCATAATTCCAATACATTTTAATACATTTAGAATATCATTTCAAAATATCTACTGAAATTAAATTGATCAAATCCCACCTTTCAATTCATTTGGAAACCTAACCATTTGCAAAATTTCCTTTTTGAAGCATTTCAAGACACCATCGAGGCCCAGAGGTCTCAAAATAATTTAAAATGAGGTAAAAACTTATTCTTCTCATAAAATATACCAAAAATAATCATGAAATCCCATTAAAACTATAATCAGTGTCAAACGCCCATTAGAAACAATTAAATCAGTTTACAAGATCCACTTATGTTTTTTGACGAACACTAGGCATTTGAAAAGTACATACCAAGTGTTTATACAATTTCAAAACCATCTTCAACCCGTTATAGTCAAACTGTAGTATTTTAATTTCATAATAAATAATTTAAAAATACATAGAAATTTTTTTACATTCATTACAATTGAATTTCAAATTAATATCTACCTATTTCAAGTCTAAACACATCCAAAACATGTTTCCTTCAGCCTTGAATGTATAACCAAGCAAGGAGAATCCCCCATGAACCCCTAAAAACCCGAATCCATTTCATTATAACCATAATAAACCATAATAAAAAGCATAAAAATGATTACCATTCAAGTAAAATAGAAAAATAAAAAGATAAGGAAAGGAGAAGATAGAGGGAGAGGGAAAGAGGAGCTTACTAAGAGAAACCCGCTTGAAACTGATGAAAGGAGACAAAAAATGAGGAATGGAGGATTGTATAAGCTCCATCAAGCACAATGGGGATTTTATGAATGAAAATGGGAGAAGGGGAGGCTAAAAATCAGGATAACCATCTAGGGAGAAAATATAAACTTCACTTTTAAGTAAAACTTGGAAGCACACATGGTTGGTCTGCATGGTTTGGAAAATCATGCTCCAACTATACAGGAGCCACTGGATGGACCAAATGAACTTTCAAGGCTTTTAATATTGTTTTCTAAACCATGAAACACCATTAAAAATCACACTATTAGAAACTACGTAATTTTGTATGATTTTTCTAACGTATCCAATAACCGTGCACAAGTCGTACCCAAGTTACCATTTGAAAAAAAATTCTTTCATAGATCTATAAAAGATAATGAAAATTTTATAGATTTAAAAATTTTAGAATAGAAAAGAGATAATTAATGAGTTTTAAACAAAAAAGGTTCAAAAGAAGATAGATAAAAAAGGGATAATCATTATAAAATGAATTCAAATTAGGGAGAATAATTATATCACTAAAAATGATAAGGAAAAGAAATAAAAATATCATAGTTTATGTTATATCAATATTAAATAATAAAAATCATGTAATATATATAGATAATGAAGATTATTCATAATTCACCCCACTAATCTACTCTCTATCCCTAGAAAGTCTCGAATCAAAATAATGACATAGTGGGAAAGAAACCTCAATAATAACATATGAGGGATGGGATGGTTGGAGATAACTCAAGAAGACCAAAGATCAAGAAGAAACTACATAACATACACAATCTAAGAATCCATAAACTTTCTCAACCAAAAACCAAGAAACTGTTTGTCATAATATGATCTAAAACTACTCAAGGAGAAATTCTAAGAAGGTGGAGACCTAACATGGGTCTCCCCATCATTTACTAAAGAACTAAAATGGTGAATCAATGGATAAAAACCTCAAAAGGTAATTGTTTCCAAAATAAAAACAATTTCAAAAATCAAAAAAGAGGGTAACTAAATTCCACCAACCACATACATCCATAATTCTAGAACCCCCCCCCCCAAGATAATCAAAAATCCATAAGAATGGGTCACCAGAAATATCACATCCCAACAATAAAAAGTATATAGAAACTAAAAACATATTTCAACCACGAAAAGTATGGGATTCATCCTTGGATCACATACTATAATAAAAGGATGAATTTGGAACTCATTCTTGGGCCACCATCACATGGTGAACCCCATTAGATTCAAATCAACACTAGCCAATTCTTAACCCCATGTGGTGTCATGACCATCCTAGACACATGAAACATACACCCAAGGTCATCTTACACCCAAATAAATGAATCAATGCCTATTAATATCTCTCAAAACGAATCTTTCACCCCAGGACCAATCATTTAAGTTATACAAATTGAGTACTGAACAACCAAAACCATCACCACTCACCTAAGAGAAACCAAAAAGTAATACCCAAGAGAACACCAGTCAAAAGCCTCCTTAAGGCCACAAATTCTCTAAACTCATCAAGCATTAATCCTCAAGATAAACCATCAGCCCAAAAATAAAAAAAACATCAGTCCTTATCAATTAACCCATCTAACTAAGTATCATTATTCTAGTCGACCCCACTCAACCTACATAGATCCAAACAAATCCAGTAGACAACATTGACTTGGATGATTCCATGTCACACAACTAAGAGGGGGGATTAAAAAACTAATTCTATAAAATCCTCTCTAGTTTTAATATGCTAAATAAAACAAAACCAGAACCTAAATTGATCATGTTTCCTAAATCACACCAAGATGTCCCAATATCAAACTAGGGGAAAAATCAATACCATTATTTTCTAAACTATAACCCCATGAAAAATAGTCCCCAAAAAATATTTGAAAAGAAATATCCCAATTTTAGATGTGTTAAAATACCAACATCCTTAATTTAAAACATTAAAAAATCACTTCACATTCCAAAACATTTAACACCATTAAAATGTTTTAAAACACTTCTAAATTATCTTTTCAAAATGGTATAATTTTAAAAAAAAAACACCACAAAAGTGTTGAAATTCCCTTTAGTTAAACCATTAAAAAAATTCCAAAAAAACATTATTTCAACATAAAATCAAAAAAAATTATAAACATTTCATAAAAACATATTCCATTTTAAAAATAAGATTTATGGATCTCTTCCAACCAATATAATTTTTTTATTGTACAAATTTGTAATGCATAACCATTTTCGACAATAAATATAATAAAAGTTAGGCACATCAAATTCAAATGAAATCGAATCCACACCATCAACATATCGTAATACTCATTATAATTCAACCCTATCATTGGTTACCACACAAAGGTAGTCTAAACATAAAAATGAAATGTGATTCATGACCATGATTGAATCAACCAAATGGTTTTATGGACAATTGAAGAGTCGTACCAAAACTCCCAATATGTTTCAATGATCATGTTTTTTGTTGTTTCTCTGTTTATAAGGATATGTATTCCAACCTCATACCACTAATCCTTCTTCTATTTTCATCCCAAAACTATACAAAACCCCTAGGGAAACTTAAAAAAATATATGATAATCAAAACCACCATCAATGATAATCAAAATTAAATCCCAAATTAAAAATCCAAATCCCAACTACCCATGGTAACTCAAGTACTTCCAAAAAAGGTGGTGATCAAGAAACTACTAATTACCAGCCTCATGAGTCCCAATGAAATCTAATCTCAATCATACCATGGAATACCCTAATAATAAGAAGGTTATTTATATAATGGAGGCACCTATTGAGAAATCTCATATATGATACCATTCTTAATTAATTGGACCAAGCTAACCCAACAACATCCCCCAACCTGTCCTACCACGTGACTCGAAGGGAATTCCCAATCCCCATAGGCTATAAACTAGTAATTGGGTATCAAGAATGAACACTTAGGAATTATTTCACTCTCATATATCAATATAAATAATCATAAAAAAATAAATAAACTAATCAAACAATTTATAATAATTCAACATCCATAAAAAATAAATAAATAAAATAAATACAATAGTAGTGGATACAATTAATATAGGAAAATAAAATTTAATATCTAAAAATGAAAAAATAGAACCTAAAAAATCCAAGGTTAAAACTAGTGACCTACAGTAACTCACCACATGCACTCATCCAACAATGAACTAACCATAACCTTAACAAAAATAAACATGACTATGAACCTAAAATAAAATCATAAGAGTTGCATACAAAAATAAAAATTCATGAATATTCTATGTGTGAGATAATCAAGACATGTGTTATCTCACTAAAGAGTCTATAGAGTACCAAATATAAATGTTTGTTAAACCACTTTTTGGAAAATTGGGAAACCATAGTTCACAAAACATAGATACCACTACGTGCTGAAAGGGTACACAAATTGATTAAACACAATACTAAGATTATTTAAATCAATCACTCTATATAATTACCAATGTTGAGTATTGTCTTATGTATCAGGATCCTCGTTAAGAAGCTCTTCAGGATGGGTAGCCATTCTATCCAGTGTCTGTATGAATTCCTCTGAATTTATTTTACATTGGTTGAAGCCTTGAGCCAATGTTCGGTCTTGTTTTTCTAACCACGCATCTTTAATATCATTGGAGTCAACTCTAAACCTTCTTTCATATATTATTGTGATTTCCTATTTTGATTCTTTGACTCAGAAAAATTTTTCATGCATTTCTTACTTGGAATAAAGGATGATCTTCAAACACTCCCTTTCCTCTTCTTACACTATTCATTTTTTCCCACTTTTTCTCTACTTTCCCCATTCTGTAAGAATTTTCTTTCCTTATTTCCACCCTTCTTATCTAACCTAGTTTCAATCATTTTATAAAATTGTTAATAATTGTTGCATCCATTTGTTTTTTTCACTATGACCAAAATACATTTTCCTGAGTCTCAATTTTATTTTTTCCCTTTCTTCCTTAAAGGGTTTTGAGGACCTTTACCTTGGATTCATTTCAAACTATCCACTAAGAATTGGTTATAACGGTCATCACCTGAATCATACTCCTCTTGAGGCAATGTTAGTTCTTGAACATCCAGACCTTCAAAACGGTTTCCCAGCTCAACCATCAGGCCTTATTTGAGGGGGCTTTTCATTCTCGGAGACTTCACCTTTCCTTCATTATCCTCCAAGGTAATATCATTCCCACACTCACATCCATCTGATAGGATGAGTATTTTGAAATGAGGGTTTCATGGTCCAAGGTCCCAAAAACACTCACCTCATCTAGACTCCCTTTTCCAAGTTTTGATTCTATAGAATCCAATAAAGACTCCCCCGACAATGAATTTCTAAATAGATCGGACTCCACACTATTGTCAACCACTATGGAAGAACTTCTAGGGATCCCTCAAGAGATTAAGGAATTATCATTCTCAACGAGAAGAGCACTAACTGAGCCATTTTATTCCATAATGAAACAACCAAGATATCAATGGATCTATTCCTCATTAGCAGCCAGATCCTTCAACTGATTGAATACACCCAGGTCATATTTCAATGTGGTAAACACATCTTCCAAATTATGATTTTCACTCGACCTTATAGCCTCACATAGAATAGAAGCTAATGGATAGATTATCCGCTTATCCTCCCGTAATTTGGTTTTACTAGTAAAAACATTGCATCATGGTCCAAAACCATTCTCTCCTGTATTTTATTGATTAAACTCTATGGTATTGCATACTAAAACTATTCCAACCTCCATAAGATGTGGAGGATCAGTCTAGGTGCAACTAGAGAATCTTCAACGGAATCTGGAATCATCATGACCTAACTAATGTCAACCAGAATAGTAAGGGATCCAAGAATCATAACATACCTTCTGATTCTAGTGGATATCTCTCTCAATCTCAATGAGGGTGATCAATCAATCCAAGAACAGTGAATACGTATAAATCATTTTAAATAAACCCCATCCTACCACATACACCCTCATAAGAAAAAACCACTTTAAAATAAATGGAAAATCATTCCAATAAAATATAACCATATGAAATATCCCCCAAGGGTTTACAATCTATCCCAATCATAATAATAATATTGTGGTCAATTCAGGGTCTTACATTTTTTATAAAATAACATGTTATAGGTTCCAACCTGTTTTTGAAAAATAATCTCGAAATCTTAAAATATTTTACTCTATTTTAAATATTATTTAAAAATATATCACTAAATATAATTAAAAAAATACCCCTATCAGTTCTATGGTAAACCCAACCATTTAAAATTTTCACTTTTTAAAAAATTTCATGAAACCATTGAATCCCAAAGGTCTCAAAAGAATTTAAAATGAGAGATAACCCCTTTTTCATTGAAACATACCTGAAAACAACACACATTAACTTTTAACATAAAAAAATGTCAAACACTTTATTAATACATTTAATACCTTTTAAAATATCTACTTGGGCATTTTAAAAAACACTTGACATTCGAAAAGTCCATACCAAGTGTTGATAAAATTTGAAAACCATATTCAACCTACTACGTGTATACCATAAGATTATAATTTCATAAAAAATCCTTTAAAAATAAACAATCAATTAAAAAATTCATTACAAGGGGATTCCAAAGAAACACCTACCTCTTTCAAGTGAAAACACATACAAAAACTTGTTGCCTTCAATGGTGAATTCGTATCCATGCATTTTGAATCCATCATGAACTAAAAAATAGAAATATCTATTTCATTATAAGTATCCTTACCATAATCTTATTCAAACAATGGTTAGGGTTCATGGAAAATAGAAAATCTAAGAGAGAGTAAAATGAGAATAGAGAGGGATAAGAATAAAGGATATTTCCTACCAAACCATCTGGAAATTGATGAGTGGATGCCAAATGAGTTGGGGAGAATCTCTCTAATGATCCATGGGGGTCATCCAAACAAACTTAGGGGAGAGGGAATCCAAAATTAGAAAAAAACAAGTGGCAAAATAAGAACTTTACTTTTTATTGTAACTAGTTAACATGCATGGTTGGTCTGTATAGTTTGTAAAATCTTGTTCCAATTATGTGGGAGCCACAAGATAAATCAAATGAACTCATATGTTTTGGATGCATTGTTTCCAAACTATACGCAAACTGTGAAAACCATACTTTCAAAATCTGTAGTAATTTTCATGTTAGTTAGAATATTTCCACTAATTGTACGCCAGTCAGGTGCAAGTACTCATACACACAAAATGTCCCGCATGTTTTATTCTAGGATTTCCATGGTTTGGAATAAACCATGCACTACTCATATAAACCATCCATCACTAAGAAACATGAACTAAAAAGATCTATTTTTAAGGGTAACTATATGTCTTCCCATAATTTTTACATGCAAACCAAGACTATAGAAAAAATCCAAATTTATTCAAAGTTTTTAACTGAAACCTCTCAAAAATCATAAAATACATTATGATGAAATAAAAAAAACATAAAATAAAAAAACAATCGTGACATGAATTTTTCATGTCACCCATCCTAGATTTTTCTCAATCCTAAAAGTAATTCATGTTCTTCACATGCTAGTAACTAGTTCTTGTGTATCATGAACATACACCAGGGAATTATTTCACCCACATATAATATTAAAAACAAATAAATGAATGAATTGGGGATCTTAAAAGACCTATCTAGACATTATAAAATCTATATATCTCAAATAATATGATCGCATAAATAAACTAATTGAACAAGGAATAAAGATTAAAAAATTATACAAAATGTACCACTAAATATAACATAGTAGAAGTAGATACATGAGTACGTAATATAAAATACCTTGGGAAACATTTTTTTATACAAAATCCTAAAAATAAATAATAAAATCAAACCACAAAAGAACATCTCCATGTGACCCAAAGTCACTCACCACATGCCAACATCATCTATTATCAGACAACATGAACATAAACCCAGAAAAAGACCAAAATCCAACACCTAAAAGGAAACGTGAAAGCTTTTTACACCCATTAGTGTATGAAGGGTGTGATCTAAAAATGACCAGTAGTATTTAACAAATGATTCTGTTCACTTTAATTTTGAAAAAATTTTAATTAATATTTTTAATTATAAATGGAAAATAGGTTTTTCAGATGTGAGTTTAACAAAACCCAATAACATTATATGAATCAATTTTATAAAAACATCACTCCTCTTAGATTAAGGAAGGGTAGAACCAAAAAAAATTATTAAAATGCTTTTAAAACATGGAAATAGGATTCTTTAATCAATTTATGAAAACCAACACAAATAACATTACCTTATATGTAATTTTTCTAAAACTCATTTGTTAAAATACATACCACTTTCCTTTTTTTAAAATTACCATTTTATAAAAAAATTATAAATTAGTTTAATGGTAAACCAAAGGCATAAATGAAATAAATAAATGGGCACACCTAGGAACCAATACATCAATAAAACATAGAAAAATAAACAACCCATATAATGGGGCCACATGATACAAGAAAAAAACTAGGGTATAAAAAAAGTAATATAAATAAATCCCAAAAATAATACTCAATATGAAGTAGGTTTCATGTAAAACTCTCTAGGACATAAGTAATATAGGCCTAAACCAGCGACTGTAACCCCAGGATGACACTAAAAAATCTATCAACTTCCTGGTAGTCTTAAAAAACTAACTGGGCTCTGTAATCCTTCCTAGGAGTGCATAAGCCACTATGGGTCACATAATCCATCATCATATAAATCATATTATCTAATAAAGAAACACTCCCCTATCATTCCAACAATTACACTAGGTCATTTATTTAACCAGTTTATCTAATAACTCTCTAGGTTCCCAATGAAATTTAGAAGTGGAGACGATCAAATAAGAAAGGCATAATCATCACATAATCAATGAGAAAAACCAAAAAAAAATCTCACATCCCACATCCCACAACCTCACATTACACAACCCCTTGTTACATGAATAATAATCACATAATGGTATATAAATTTAAAACATTTCCTAAGGGGGCTAAAATCCCCAATTGGCATGTCATTTACAAGGGGATCAATCTATGGTCTTGAATATCTTAAAAAAACTTCTTAAAAGTTCCAAATGGGTATTTCAATAAAAACCAACATGGGATTAAAATAGATTTTATATAATATTAAATATTTATTTATAACATTAATTGAAACAAAACCATGTAAAATCATTCATAAAACCATATAAATCCAACCAAGAAAAAACACATTTGAAATAAATTGAGGAACCAATAATCAGTTACATTAAATCATTTAAATAGTTCCCAAAACCCATTTTTATTTTCAAAGAACACTTTTAAAATAAAATCTCAATTAATTTCAATACTAAAATAGTTCAAAATATTTACCCATAAAAATACACTTTATAATCCATATATAAAATTCCTCAAACACTGGGAATCCAAATTTTACTTTAGAAAACTAAAAAAATAAAACACCAATATACCAAGTGAAAAAACCACTAGAATGTTTATAAAATCCACTATGGATATCATATTTATCATTAGTTTGATAAAAAAGGCATTGTAAATTATCAATAATTCAATGAAATGACATTTAGAAAAACAACTACCTCAAAATAGGTGGAATCAAGTTGCAGTGTATTGTCTTTAATGGATAATGGAAAACCAAGTAATAAAACATCCTCTATAGTCCCTGGAAAACCCAAAATTGAATTAGAACCAACCCATAACCAAAATTTTGTACAAATATTCCCTATGTTTTTTTAGAGAAAATTGAACCAAAGATAAAACAGTTTTGGGAAGTGGAGAGGAGAGGACATGTTGATAATGAGGACCTACCATAAGAATCTTCTTGAAATCAGTGGTGGAGGAGATCAAAATCACAAATGGTGGGAAGGAGAGTTACCTAGGTTGTGAAAGGGGGTTGAATGAATTATGAGGGGAATAAAGGGGCTCAAAAATTCCTAAAATTAAAGACTGAAAAAAAAATATATCCACTTTTAAGTAAAAATAGGAAACTCAAATGGTTAGGAAACATAGTTTACTAAACCATGCACCAACCGTGCAGATTACACTTGAACCAACCTAGACACCCCACATAGTCCCACTGCATGGTTTACCAATTCTGAACCAAATATACAAGACCCACTCCTAAAAACTTTAAATCTATACATGGTTTCCTCACATAGTTTATCTTAATCATGTGCAATATGTACGCCAACACTCCAAACCCAAAAATGATTTTCATGGTTTCTACTAAAAGATTCATTATTTGGAAGAAATCATGCACTTCCATTAAAAACTAACAATGTGATAATGAAATGAACTAGATAATTCCATGTGTATGTCTTCATTCATGGTTTCCCCAAACTTGTTCGCACTTAATCATGAAACATAATACAATTTCTAGAATTTATAAAGTTTTAAGACTAAAACATCAAAAAACCCAAGATATTATAATATATAAGACAAATAATACATGGGGTGTCTCAATAATAATTATTTTTCAACATTAATCCCCTATAAATTAATTAATAAAAGTATAATAAAATAAGAATAAAAAACCTCAACACTTATATAAGAGATGGGAGGAGATAGGAAAAGTTTAATGATGTCTAGAGATAATAGAATGTCAAGAAAACACACAACCCCTCAAAACCATACACTTAATACAATAAAAAAATCAAGCTTCTCCATGAAAAAACCAACTCATAACCATTATATCATAAGGATATAATAATATATAGACCTATTATAGGTCTCCACACCATTTAAAATTTCTTTAAAATAGTGAATTATTGGATAAACACTCCCAAGAGAGAAGCACTTACAAAGAAAAAACATCCACCAAGAACCCAAAGGAAATAATAATCCACTGTAAGCCAAAAAATCCATCCATGAAATAATTTCACATCCCCAAAGGAAGAAAACATGAAGAAAACTAAAAAAAATCACAAGGCAAATCTATCCAAATCCATTATATCACATATCCCAATTTTTGAAAAGATACCTCAATCAAAGAATGCCTCAGTGAGAAATGGAAAGGTTATCTAACATTATATTGAAAAAACTAATTGAAGGGAGATATATAGGGCCTCATACCCAAGACATCATCTCACATTGAACCCAATAAGATCAAAACCAACATCAGTTACTGCATATTCTCAATTACTTTCAACTTTTCCCTAAACAACTGAAACACACACCGAAGACCTTCCTATGTACAAAAATTCTAAAATAAACTATATAAAGTGTATCACAACATCCTAAAGTGACAAAATAAAACATTGATGATAAAGACATACCACAATACTAAACACCTCATAAATTAGGATCCATAAAATATATGAGGAAAACATCACATGGAAATCACCTCAAGATCTTAAACTCAATATAATATCAATGAGTAAAAATCAAAAAAATAAATAATAAAACAAATCCACTATATGTAATTTATCTCATGTTATTTATAAATATAACTTAACTGCTTCACCACCTTAATAGGATCTTGATCCCATTGAAAAATATGACTATGACTCAAGAATCCCAAGAGAAAAGAAGATTCCAGCTCTACTACCCTATTGAGGGTTTGGGAAGAGTCAACATATGAAATAGATACACCTAACAATAAGAGTATCCACATAAAATCTCACCTCAAATATATAATTTATATATTCTATTAAGACATTCCTGGGAGGAATAACTGAACAATAAGACACTTTAATCTAACCCATTCAAATATTATAAACCAGATCAAATGGTCCCTATACACACCAAGGGAAAAACTACAAATAAAAAAATTCACTAATATAAGGCAAAAAATATAACATAATTTAAAAAAATCCTCTATTTTCATTAAATTGTTCTCATTTTAAACCAACATAAATGCTTCAAAAACAAATCAACCCCCTTTATAAATTCCCCACTTAAATTAGATATCCCATAAGAAAATCCATTTCTTTAAAATCACCATATTTCAAAAATATTCTAGAAATAATTTCATAAATACCCACCCATGATATAAAACATTCAATTATATTAAAACAAAAACCCACTTTAACTTATCACGGTTACCTTTTATTTCAAAACTATTCATGAGTTCTATTGAAAAACCGAATATTCTATGAATCTCACATCTATTTAAAATAATTTCTCTAGAATATTCCAAATGCCTCATGATAATTAAAAACCTCTTACAATTAAACCACAAAACCTATTTTTCAAAACCAAAAAATCTTATAAAATCCTTATTTAATTCCAAAAAACATCCAAATTCATAATTAAAATAAGAACAAATTTTTTTAAAATATTTTATAATAACCAAAATTATTTATCATAAAAATGATTTCATAAATAATTCACAACATAAAATACCATATTTTGTTAAAATAAATTTAAAAAAACTATCATTTAAAACCCAAGGCCTAAAAAACAAGGTGCAAAAAACCATTTAAGACATCACTAAATAACTTAAATTCACCATAAAAATTTTATTTAAATTAAAATCATACCAATTGTAAACAACATTATAATCAATTTGGAATATATGGGAAACGTGATAAAAAATATGGGGGAAGGTATAAATTATCAATGCTTGGCTGCATGGGTTGTGAAACTGGGTGATAACCTTGAAAAAACCTCAACATTAGATTATATATTCATTTTCATGATCTCCGTATAGTTTTCCAGACCATGTGATCTAACTATTTGTCTCTTATTCTTCCTATATATTCACACTAAAAGATCAAGGAGGTCTCTAAAATCCATGATATACTCAATAGGGATCAAAATATTACCACCTTGTATCAAAAAATATCAATAAAAAACACAAATTCCATATTAAAATCCTAAAAACCTATAAAAACTCAAGTTTTATAGTGAGAACAAGCTATCTAGACTCCCCCCACATCTACCTTTCAAGTCTTGATGTTCTTGTCTCAATAATTATTAACTCTCAAAATAAAAAAGATAGTCTTTCAAGAACCAAGTCCCTATATAAAAACCTAGGATCTGATATAATTTCTAATAAACTAGCACAGGATGACCCATCATGCCACCTGAACCAGCTCTCTAGTGGGCCTGAGGGAATTCCTGATCCCAAAAAGCTGGAAACTAGTTTCTGTGTATCAAGGATATAAACTTTTCAATTATTTCACCCTTATAAAATATTATAAACGTATATTGTAAGATAATGAGAGTTGGACATGAACTATCTATATTTAAAACATCCATGAATCTCAAATAAGAAGTGCACATTAATAAACCCACTGAAAAATGAATAAATAAGAAACACTCATCCAAAGAATAAAACTAAATATAATATACTATAAGAATATACACATGTACAAAATATAAAATAAATCTATCCATATTTGTTGATAAAACGTCTAAAAAGGAAATAAAACTAAATATCTAATAACTATATCCATGTGACCCATAGTCACTCAAAGTGCCCCAATATCCTCCATTATTGGGCAACATGAACATAAACCCCAAAATAGAGAAAAAACAAGGAACTTGAAAGAAGAAATGAAAGTTTCACACACCCATTGGTGTTTGGAAGGTGTGTAATAAACATGCCCAGTAAGTTTTCTCCAGAGTATATGAAATTTCGTTATGAATTTTTCATCAAAAATATATTTCCTTACACATAGTTTGAATTATAAATGGAAAAAATATTTTTCATATGTTCTTTTACCAAAAAAATAACATTTAATGATTCAATTTTATAAAAACATTCCACCATCATAGAGTAATAAATAGAAAAAGTAAAGCCTTTTTATTAAAAAAAATTTAAACCATAGAAAGTGGATCCTTTAATAAATGTATGAAAACAAACCCCGATTCATTTCATCTTTCCAAAATATTTCTCTAACACATTTTATAAAATACATACCACCTTAAATTTTAAAATTACCATTTCCAAACCATTTATAAATCGATTTGAATGAAATCCCAAACTATAATAGAAATGGAGAAACAAGAACACAAAAGCACCAAAACATAAATATAACATAAGAAAATAAAACCAAGTAATGATTAAATGAAATAAAATAAAATAAAATAGGGGATAAAAACAAGAATTATAAAAACAATCCCTAGAATAATACTCAACATCACTGGGTATTATTAGATACTCCCTAAGACTCAAGTAATATAAACCTTAACTACTGATCAGAACCCTATGTTAGCACTAAATAATCAATCATCATCTCAGTAGTATTGTATAACTAACAAGGATATATAATCCATCCAGATAGTGATCATGCTACCATGGTTCACATAATCTATCCCATTAGAAAACATCATTTTTAACCAGGAAATAGACCCTTGTCAGTGTATAATCTACAGTAGGTCATTCATTTGTTAAGGTTATTTTTAACTTCCTATGGTCCTCAAGAAATTTCAAAGATGAGGTGAGAAAAAAACATGTCATAATAATCACATAATCAATAAAAAAATATAAAAAATGAATATCCAATCTCACCTCTCACATGCTCACATGAAACATTCCATTTCCTTATACATAAGCATCACATAAAGGTATATAAATGTAAATAATCTCCCAAGGGGGTCCACAATTCACAATTGGATTTTTAATTATACGGGGCTCAATTGAAGGTCTCGCATTAAAAAACCTTTTTTAAAGTTCCAAATTTTCCTTTCATAAAAAATAGGATCAAAATGAAAATTCATTTTCCATCATTTGAAATACTTCATTATAGCATTCGTTGAAACCAATACATGTAAATACATTCATAATACCATTTAAAACCTAGACAAGGTTAACCACATTTGAAATCAATTAAGGAACCAATTATCACTTCCTTTAAATAATTTAAATGGTTCTCAATCCCACTATTTTTTAAGAATACTTTCAAAACAATATCTTAATTTATTTGAAAACCTAAAAGGTTAAAAATAATTTATGTTTGAAAATAAAATTTTCAATCTATATAGGAAGTTTATCAAGAACTTTTCATCTAAAATGTTACATTAAAAAACTATAGAACCATAAAACACCTTTATTTAAATTGATAAATCCTTCAGAATATTTATAAAACTAACTATGGTTATATCATATAGGATTAATTTTATTAAATAAGACATTAGAAATCATCATGAATTTAAGGAAATTTCATTTAACTTAAATTTACAAAAACCCCTACCTCAAACTAGGTGGAATCAAGTCACAACACATCAACTTCAATGGACTGCACACATCCAAAAAAACAATTCCTCTAAAGGCTCTATACACCTAAAAAATGAATTAAACCCAACTTCAAACACTAATTTCATCCAAAAAACCATAGGGTTCAGAGGATACAAATAAAGAAATGATAAAAAAGTAATGGGAAGAGGATAAGAGATGGAAATAATAGAATAAGTACATACCATAAGAATCTGTTTGAAATTGATAAAAGAGGAGATAAAAATAACCAAAGGAAGGATAGATTCTGATCTCATTCCACTACTACAAAACAAACTTTCAACCACACTAGAATAGAATTTTACCAGAGCTGGAGAAGTGTCGATGACCATAGAAAGGCTAAAATTCCCTGACTTTTATAATCGTTAAAAAATAACTTATAAAAGGGAGATTTAGCAATGCATATAAAAGCACTGATAAAGGTACTATTTATCAGTTCTTTTCAAAGAACTGATAAAAGACCCCATTTATCAGTACTTTCATTTAGCATTGATAAAGAGAACCTTTATCAGTGCTTTAAAATATGCTGATAAAAAAGCATGATTTATCATCTCTTTTATCAACACTAAGAAAATTATGATTTATCATCACTTTTTAATGCACTAATATAGATAGACTTTATCATCACAGTTAATAGAACTGGTAAAGGTGAAAACTATAATGTGAGGTAGAAGCATGCTACATCACCAGAAACAGGTGCAGTGTGCTGTAACAACACACTACATTAGTAGAAACAACAACAAAAATAACCAAAATAGAAAAAAAAATAGTGAATTTAAATGAAGAAAAAAATTCTAACAAAAATACAATAAAATAACATTATAGAGTATGTATGTTTTTTTATTCAAATGAATGTCGCTTTTTAATAAAAATTACACACTTGGAGTCATACCGGTCACATCGTTCATCGTTTTGAGGTGTGGCTGATCCCTACACGTCACAAATGACATATGGATTGTTTTCTTAAATTACCAAAACAATATGGATGGATTTTCTTGGTTTTGAGTATGTCAATTATTTTTATATTAAGATCAATGTTAGTTTTTAATAAAAAAAAGTTGTACTTTGAGTCATATCAGTCACACCATGCATCAAATTGAGGTTCGGACAAATTCTACACATCCCAAATGACTCATGAATTGTTTTCCTAAAGTATCAAAATAATCAGAATATGTTTTCCTGGTTTTGAGCATGTTAGTCGTATTTTTTATTAAAATTAATATCACTTTTGAATAAAGAGATGAACTTTGAGTCATATCGGTCATACCATGCATCGAATTGAGGTGCGGCTAATCCTTACACATCAAAAATCTTGTATGGAGAATTTTCTTAAAGTACAAAAAACAATATGAATGTGTTTTATTGGTTTTTAAGTATGTTAGTTGTTTTTTTTATTAAAAATAATGTGAGTTTTGAATAAAAAATATGCACTTGGAGTCATACCAATCACACCGTGCATCTGATTGAGGTGCGGCAGAATAATACACATCTAAAATGACTCATTCATCATTTTACTAAAGTATCAAAAAAATCGGAATGTGTTTTCTCGATTTTGATTGTGTCAATTTATTTTGATTAAAATTAATGTTAGTTTTGAATAAAAAGACGAACATGGAGTCATACCAGTCACACCATTCATCAGATTGAGGTGTGGATTATCCCTACACATCACAAATGATTTATGGATCATTTTACTAAATAAAAAAAATATGAATGTTTTTCCTTAGTTTTGAGTATTTCATTTGTTTTTTTTTTGATTAAAATGAATGTCAATTTTGAATAAAAATGATGCACTTGGATCCATACCTATCACACCATGCTCATATTGTGGTGTGGATGAATTTTACATGTCCCAAATGACTCATGGATCACTGTACTAAAGTATCAAAACAATTGTAATTTGTTTTCTTGATTTTGAGTATGTCAGTTGTTTTTTTTTTATTAAAATGAATGTCACTTTTGAATAAAAAATATGCACTTAGAGTCATACTGGTCACAATTTGTGTCATATTGAGGTGTGGCTGATCTCTACATGTCAAAAATGACATATGGATCATTTTCCAAAAGTATCAAAATAATATGAATGTGTTTTCTCAGTTTTCAGTATGTTAATTGTTTTTTTATTAACATTAATGTCAGTTTTTAAAAAAAAAGATGCACCTAGAGTCATATTGATCAAACTATGTGTCTGATTGATGTTCATCTAAATGATACATATCCCAAATGACTCATGCACTGTTTTCCCAAAGTATCAAAACAATCGGAATGAGTTTTCTTAGTTTTGAGTATGTCATTTTTTTATTAAAATAAATGTCACTTTTGAATATAAAATACGCACTTGGAATCATACCAGTCACACCGTGCATCATATCGAGGCGTGTATGATCCCTACATGTCATAAATAATGTATGGATCATTTTACAAAAGTTCCAAAACAATATGAATTTGTTTTCTTGTTTTTTATTTTGTCTAATTTTTTTGATTAAAATTAATGTCAATTTTGAATAAAAAAGAAGCACTTGGAGTCATATCAATCACACCATGCATTAGATCGAGGTACGGCTAAATGATACATGTCCCAAATAACACATTCATCATCATCCTAAAGTATCAAAACATTCTGAATGTGTTTTCTCAGTTTTGAGAATGTTAGTTGTTTTTTTTATTAAAATGAATGCCACTTTTGAATAAAAAGACTCACTTTGAGCTCTACCGATCACATTGTGTGTTAGTTTGAGGTTTGGTTGATACCTACACTTCACAAATGATTTATTTATTGTTTTCATAATGTAACAAAACAATATGAATGTTTTTTTATTTGTTTTGATTATGTGATTTGTTTTTTTATTCAAAAGAGTGTCAATTTTGAATAAAAAATACACTTGGAGTCATTATGGTCACACTATGCATCGGATATAGGTGTGGCTGAATTCTACACATCCCAAATTACTTGGGAATAATTTTCCTAAAGTATCAAAACAATTGTAATGTATTTTCTCAGTTTTGAGTATTTTAGTTGTTTTTTATTAAAATTAATGTCACTTTTGAATAAAAAAGATACACTTGGAGTCATACCGGTCACACTATGTGTCTAATTGAGGTGAAGATGATCACTACACATCACAAATAATGTATGGATCATTTTACTAAAGTACCAAAATAATATGAATGTTTTTTCTCAGTTTTGAGCATGTCAGTTGTTTTTTATTAACAATAATGTCGGTTTTGAATAAAAAAGATGCACTTAGATTCACACTAGTCAGACCGTGTGTCGGATTGAGGTGTGGCTAAATAATACACATCTCAAATGACTCATGGATAGTTTTCCTAAAGTATCAAAATAATCAAATATTTTTTCATGATTTTGAGTATGTTAGTTTTTTTTGATTAAAATTAATGTCAATTTTGAATAAAAAGATGCCCTTGGAGTCATATCAGTCACATCGTGAATCATATTGAGGTGAATATAATTGATACATGTCCCAAATGACTCATGGATCATTTTCCTAATGTATCAAAACAATCATAATTTTTTTTCTTAGTTTTGAGTATTCCACAAGTTTTTTTACTAAAATTTCATTTAAAACTGGAAATATGCACAATGGATCTTATCTTAAGTGATAAGTGTTGTGTGCACTTTTAAACAATTGTTCTCCAAAAATCATGGTATGATACTTACTCTACTTAATTTACCAACAATTATATTATTTGTAATCCAGTGCTTCTTATCCTCCTCTACCTTGGCCTCTACCTTTGTCTTTGCATATCTCTCCTCCTCTACATTGGTCTGAGACTCTGACTCTGCTTCCACCACCACCTCCACCCCCACCTCCACCTCCACCTCCACCTCCACCTCTATCTTCACCTCCACTACTACCACCACTACCTCCTTTTCCCTACTATTTTATTTTTTTGTAGGTCAGCTCTTCTAAACAAATGGATTTCTTCAATTAATCTTCTCCTTAGGAAAGAGAAAGAATAATATATAATAATTCGAACACTAACTCTTCACACACAAAATATTTTTTGATGGTAATAACCGGTACTAGGTCATAAACATAGCATGTAATCACCTAAAAGTTTTGTCGGCATACATTCAGAAAACATATTATGCTACCCACTTGTCTATAAAAAATTGATTTCTTCTTTTTAATAACTCATTCGTTTGGAATATTGATAGTACTGAAAAAATATAAACACAAAAATGATTACGAAATATATTTAATGAAATTGTAGATAACTTCATAAATTACCTTTAGGGGGATGTTGGTTTTTTAATGCTCTATGGCGTCTCTCATAAATTTACAAATATAATATTCATAATTGATTTTATTATCTTGTTTTGGACACTACAAAAACATTATCCAAAACAAGTAAATTGTTTTTAAATGCTTCGATAATTAAATATTTCTATATAATCCATAATTGTTTTCTATTTGTAGTAATCCATATGCTTTATCTTTTCAGACGTCATCCTCATTCCATGATTTAGTCTGTATTTAGAGACTGCTCTATCATAACAAAATTCTCATTAAAACGCAGACTGAACTGTAAGAACCTGGATCTTCTTTTCAGGTATGTTTTACCTATTCTGGTCATTTCTGGGAAAAAGAGGAGAATCTGGAAATTTTCTAAGTACACGTCGTGTACTTTATAAGTACACGCCATGTGGTTTGATTCCGCTTGAGTCCATGTGATGGTCGTGTCATTGCCACACACATGGCCATGTAGGGGTGAGGTGAAGGCCACTTAATGAAGAGTATGGAAAAGCCTAGTACACGCCTTGTACTCCAAAATTACACGCCATGTACTTTCATTTTTTCGTTAAATGGACCAGGGTCGCGTCTTAACCTCGAAAATGTCATCTTCACCAGCTTCTTTGGCCGAGAGTGAGGGTACATTCATGGATCTTTTTCAAGCCACCCATCTGTCAATGGTTATCTGAATCGAACATTGTCGGTTGAAATAGAATCGCAGTGGTGAGTTCTTGGTTCTTTTTTGGCCATGTTTCCTGATTCTTTCTCTTATAAGAGTTATCTTAGGTTGAATTTTTTAGACTTTCTTGTAGATCTACTTTGTTCTAGGACATTTCATGGGCTGAGGTTCAAGTATATCGATCTCCTAGGATCAAGGTAGGTGGTTTGTTTCCATAAATTGAATGTCTTTGGGTTTGTGTGCAAAAGTGTCGGATACCCATGTGTCTGGTATCTCAGGTTAGGTTTTTTGATCCTTCATTGTTATCTTCCTTACCCTGATTTTATGCTTGTGGATGTTAGATGAATAATTATTGCTTGCTATCATATTTGAGGATCACCACATGGGTGTTTCCCTTGTTTTGGTTGTTTATCACCGTTTGGCTTAGGTTTCCTGTGAGGTAGACCTTGTTGCATTGAATTCCTGTCTTGATATCATTGATTGCATGTATTTCCTACTATTTATATGATTTTGATGCTTTGTAGCTATTATGCAAGTAGTTTTTGAACTTACTTAGGGCTGCTGACAGTCGATTACGCATGACTGGACTGCTCAGGGCTGTGTGAACCTAGTGCGGTAGACTAAAGAGGGAATTGATGATTAAGGGCTTCCCTAGAGAGTCGGATATAATTTAGTATCGTTCTCAGGACCTATGGGAATGGGACTTTGTGCTTCCTCAGAGTGTCCTTAGTTACGTATCGAGACTACAAGGGGAATTAGACATAAGTTCTTCCTCAGAGAGTCTATACCTATCATTGCAAGACCGTAGGGTAATTAACGGTGAGATCTTCCCAGAGTGTCTGTTTCTTTGTATGATTACTTGACTAGAGGGGTCTGCTAGTATGAGCCACCCAGAGAGTCGGTGGGAATATTTTTTGGTTGGTTGTGACGAGTCCACCAAGCCAAAGAACAATCTTGGGTTTTGTACTGCTTGTTGTTTAGGTAATATGCTGAGATACCTATCGTGTTACTTGCTATGGCTTGGGATTATATAGTTGTTTTCTAGATTCCATGGTTAACATTTAAATCATTTAATTGAATTAATAAATAAATTTAAATGGAGTTTTGAAGGATTGTTTACTTTAGTATACTCTTGTTTCTCTACTGCATTTATTTCCATTACTTTTGTTATATTGTTCACTGACAGTAGGGCACGGATCTCGTGGTGGTTGCCTACTGGGATTAGTCTCACACCCTGTTTGGGTCCAGCCTTTCGGCCCAAACAGGTTATATGGTTGCAGTTGTGGATAGGGATTGTGGCCCTTGTACTTCGGGTACATGATTTCTGGTTGAAGCTAGAGAGAATGGGACCTAGCTTAGGCTTGCGATGTTGTTGGAGTTGTTGTTTACTTTTAGTACTTTGTTTCACAGTTGTATTTCATCACGTTGTTGTGTTTGATACTTTCCTTAGATACTTGTACCTTCTGCATAATTATCATAATTACTATATATTCATTGCTTCTGCTATTTAGTTTCAGTTATTGTATCTTATTTACTGCTACTGTTATTGACTGTTATTTCTATTCCCTTGTATACTTTACCAAATGATGGAATAGTTTCCCCAATGACTCACCAAGGCCCTTGCTTCTAGTCGGTATCCCTTGGCATTTGGTGAAATGCACTTGAGGTCATGTGGTGAACCGGGTACGGGGCACAAGTTGAGGGGCTCTGGATTTGGGTCATTACAAATTGGTATCAGAGGAGGTTTCATATATTTTCTTTCTATTAACTTACAATTTAGAGACATTAGACAGAGATAGGATGGAATAAGTAAATGGTAAATAGTTGTGCCCGGGAGTTCTAGAACCCTTGTACAGAGAAAAATCCAGGTTACCTCGAATATTGCAATTTTTGAGTTTTGAAAATGTTATAGTTTAATTGATTTCACCGTTGGGTGGTGCACTTTTTTGTGCGGTTACTGTTTATATGATTGTGGTCTTATTTTGTTGCAACCTGATGAGCTGAGGATATGCCATCTCATTCATCATATAGGAACTTATTAGAAAAATCACATATCATGCATTTTTCCATGCCATCTAAATTTCATTAGAAGCTGCATGCTGTTGTGATAGAATTTGTGATAGACTATGCATCCTGTTGTGATAGTTGCTGTGATAGAATACCTACAATGTTGATAGGGTATAATTTGTTTAGAGCTTCTTTATCATGGACACTAAACTTTGGTCTTAGAGGTGTTATGGGCCCTTGAGGATCAGAATTTGGTGGATCGTGAGTTTGTTATACTTTTTACTTGTTATATGCATTGTTATGATGCCAAGATTTGATTCACGGGAAGTATGGGCCCCCATGGATCAGAATTTGGCACCTTAACGCTTGTTTTCTATGTTTTCTGGGATCCGGTGCAGTTCTGAGGCTACTATCTGGAAAAACCCAGAATACACGGTGTGTACTTTATGAATACACGCCGTGTAGTTGTTAGTCATGTCACTGAATGTGTGAGCAGGGACATGGGGTTTTTAAAGTTCTTGTAGGAACATTTCGTGTACTGGTTTAACACGCCGTGTAGTATGAAATAGGTTCCCTAACCATGTCATGAACAACACGGGTCATGTTATCTTTTCATATACACACCGTCTCTGAATTTTACATGCCATGTAGTTTGATCTAGGTACCCAGTCGTGTCACGAACAACACAGGTCAGTGTTATCCTTTCTCATACATGTAGTGACCAACTAAAACATGTCGTGTAGTGTCATCCGTGTAGCCGGCCGTGTAGCTAACAACACGGTCTGTTAGGACATCTTAGTACACGTTGTGTCCTTCTAGAACACGTCGTATAGTGTGACCTGGGTACACAGGCCATGTCACTAACAACACGGGCTAGGTGAAGCTTGTTAGGTAAACGGCGTGTATACCTTGAACACTCCGTGTAGTTTTGTCTTAGGAGAGCTGTGTATCTTAACTGTGTAGAAGGACTCGGGTAGGGAAGAGAATTCAAGTACACCTCATGTGTTTGGAAAGTACATTGTGTATTTGGGGTGTTAAACGATCAGTTTAGGTAGAAGTACACACCCATGTAAATGACTTAAGGGAACAAGTTGTGTAGTCTTTATACACACCATGTAGTCATGTTTTGTTTTCTTTTTAATTATTCCTTCCCCTGTTCCCTTTTTATGTTCCTTGTTTTCAGTTCCTAGTAATGTGATCTAAAGTGTTCTTTGACCTTGTAGAGTCATGGAATCGAGATTTCCTCCTGTTGTCAGTCAGGAACAAGGCAGTGACCATACGCCTGATATGGAAGATCAGGGACTACCAGTAGTTCTGCCTATCATTCTGGACATGGAACCTACAGTGATTCCAGACACTGGTGACAACGCTCAGTTCAGAGAGGGATTCATGAGATTCATGCAGACCTTCCAGGGAGCTCAGCATCTTGCCCCATCTATGGCATAGATGACTTGGGTTTTTCAGCAGCATCATCCTCCCACGTTCATAGGGGATGGAGGACCACAGGCTGTGGAGTCATGGCTAGACTCCATGCTATCTATATTCGAGCACCTGTAGATGCCTCTAGAGAAGAGATTGAATCTTGTGACTTATATGCTGAGAGATTCCTCCAAGAGATGGTGGGATGTGGTTTCACAGGAAGGGCGCCAACAGGCTCTGTCTTGGGATGAGTTCCAATGTACATTCTACGACTACTTATACCTGGAGATGCTGAGGGATGATAGAGCCAAAGAGTTCATGAACCTGTAGTAGGGTACTCTCACAATTATGGAGTATTCCTCCCGCTTCACAGAGTTACAAGGTTTCACTCTTGTTTTGGGGAATTACGAGCTGTTTTTAGCGAGGAAGTTTGAGGAAGGCCTCATACCAAACATCGAGTCCCAGGTGAACATCTTACAGTTTACTTCTATTACTCTGACAGTCAACCAGACACTTATCACAGAGAGAAATCTGAGGGAGACTGGAGTTGTGGACCAGGGCAGTTCAACATCCAGGGACGATTCGTTTCAGATAGACAGCAGGAAGCGCCACCGAGAGTCTACATGAGGTGACCCAAGGAAGCGAGGTATTTCTTCTGCTAGACGGGATCTTCCTTATGGTAACCAATTTGTGTGGTATCAGTGTGGAAGAAGTGGGAATAATAATCCTCAATGCATGAGAGACCCAGTGGAGTGCCGATCTTGCGGCAAGATGGGACATCTGCAGCGTTTCTGCATTGTTCTCCTTCTAGCGGCTAGTGAAGGAGGATCAGTTTCAACTTTGCGTACAGGATGAGGATTACCAATTCCGCAGCAGACTAGGGGCTAGAGTTCTTCAGGTCATTCAGGCTAGGGTAGAGGTCGTGGATGTAGTGGTCAGGCTCAGGGATCTCGAGCTACTACACAGGGCCGCGGTATAGTCCAAACATTTGCGGTAGAGCAGACTCATCAGGAGCAGGATCCTGGAACTTGTACAATTTGAGGTACGATTTTAGTAGCCTCATTTTTATCCTCTAAACTTTTCAATAAACGAGCTTCTCATAGCTTTATTTCTATGCACACTGTGGAAAGCCTTAGACTTACTATTTATACTTCTCAGGAGATAATGACGCTAGACACTCCCTTGGGAATTAGAACTGCTAGCGTGCATCAGTGCTTAGACTGCCCCCTTGAGGTTGGTGGGTATCGTTTTCATGGAGTCTCTATGTTTTGGAGATGAAAGGCTATGATTTAATTCTCGGGATGTACTGGTTAGTTCCCTTCTAGGCCTTTGTCGATTTCTATCATCGTAGGGTGAGCTTCACATCACCAGAGGGAGGATCGTTTCTTCACATGGGATAGAGGAATGTCTAGGCGAGAAGAGTTGGACCAAAGCATCATGAGTTGGGTGGTGTTACGGCCCAGATTTCTAGCTTATATTTGGATGACTAGGGGACTTCTCAGTTAGACTTTCATCCAGTGGTATATTGTTTCAGGGATGTTTTTCCAGAAGTCTTTTCCGGTTTTCCTCCGGAGAGAGAGGTAGATTTATCTATTGAGCTTGTTCCAGGAGCAACACCGGTGTCCATTCCTCCTTATAGGATGGCTAATCCTAAGTTGCAGGAGATCCAGAAGCAGTTGGAGGAGTTGCAGGAAAAGGGTTTCATCTGAACCAGTACTTATCCTTGGGTTTCGCATGTCTTGTTTGCGAAGAAGGCGGACAACACCCTTTGGCTTTGTGTGGATTATCGTAATCTGAACCAGTTGACGGTCAAGAACCAATATCCATTGCCACGGATAGATGATCTCTTTGATCAGATTCGAGGAGACAGAGTGTTCTAAAATATCGACTTGAGATCCGACTATCGTCAGTTGCGTTTCAAGCCATATGATATACCTCTTACATCCTTCCAGAGCAGGTATGGTCTGTATGAGTATTTGGTTATGTCGTTCGGTCTCACGAACATGCCAGAAGTTTTCATGGAGCTGATGAACAGAGTTTTACATCCTTACTTTGATTCTTTCATGGTTGTTTTTGTGGACGATATCTTGGTGTACTCTCACACTCTACATGACCATGCTACCCTTATTGAGATCATTTTATGTACACTGAGGGAGCATCATATATATGATAGGCTCTCAAAGTGCCACTTTTGGATGGATGAGACTCACTTCCTGGGTCATGTCATCTCGGGGACAGGGGTATCGGTAGACCCAGAGAAGGTGAGAGAATTAGTTACCTGGGAGCAGCCGAAGAATGTCTTCGAGGTACAAAGTTTCTTAGGGCTAGCTGGTTACTACAGGCGGTTTATACAGGACTTCTCACACTTAACAGTGTCGTTAATGGGATTGACTAAGAAGGGGGTGAAGTATGTTGGGTCAGAATCCTGCTATTCAGTCTTCCAGGAGATGAAGGGGAGATTGACTTCAGCACCGATTCTAGTTTTTTCAGAGCCGGGAAATAGTTATAAAGTCTTATGTGATGCATCTGGCATCGGGCTTGGAGCAGTGCTTATGTAGGAGGATCGTGTTGTTGCATATGGATCTCGACAGTTGAGGCCACATGAGAGGGACTATCCTACACATGACTTGGAGTTAGCTGCAGTTGTTCATGCTTTGCATTGTTGGAGTCATTATCTTTTGGGAGAGCGTTTTGTGGTATATACTGACCACAACAGCCTCAAGTATATATTCACGTAGTGTGACGTGAATCTGAGACAGTGGAGGTGGGTTGAGTACCTATAGTCTTTTGATTTCAAGCTTGCTTATACGTCTGGGAAAGGCAACGCTATGGTAGACGCACTGAGTAGGAGGATACAGATATAGGAAGTTCAGGAGGCCAGCAGTGAGTGGCAGCTTATGGCTCTGTTCTCTAAAATGCATTTGGAGGTGCATGACAAACAGGGTCAGACATTTCTTTCTTCTGTAGCTGTTACCTCTACCCTTCTTAAGCGAGTTCGAATGAGGCAACTATCAAATTCTGAAGGCCTAGTCATACGGGAAAGCGTGTCAGGAGAGGACCCTCTTCTCGGATGGACCATAGGCGAGGGTGAGATCTTGCAGTTCTAGGGAAGCATATGGGCGCCAGTAGATATACGTGAGGAGCTGATACGAGACTTTCATTACTCAGTGTGGGAAGTTCATCTTGGTTTCAGCAAGATGAATCGTGATCTACACCGCCAGTATTGGTGGCCCGGTATGAAGAGATATTTTTTTGGTTTTGTCATGAGGTTCTCCACCTGTCAGCAGGTGCAGGCAGAGCACCAACAACCAGCAGGGCTTTTACAGCAGCTACCCATTCCCGAGTGGAAGTGGAATGATGTCGCGATGGACTTAGTGACCAGGTTACCGAGATCTCCTTGAGGTAATGGCGTGGTATGGGTGGTCATTGACAGGCTAACAAAGGTTGCTCACTTCATGCCGATTAAGGATAACTTCGGTGTTGATGAGCTTGGATGGTTGTACATTCGTGAGATTGTACGCTTGTATGGGGTTCTGAGTACTATCAATTCAGATAGGGATGCCCGCTTCACATCGCATTTCTGGCAAGGGCTACAGACGGCTTTGGGTATACAGGTACTTCTAAGTATAGCTTACCATCTCCAGACATATGGCCAGTCAGAGCGCATGATTCAGGTGTTATAGGACTTGCTACGAGCATGAATCCTTGATTTTGGAGGTTCTTGGGAGAGACATATACCTCTAGTATAGTTTTCCTACAATAATAGTTTTCAAGAAACTATTCAGATGGAACCTTACGAGGCTTTGTACAGTAGTCTGTGCCAATCACCCTTGTGTTGGCTGAAGGTAGGAGAGGCAGCTATGTTGGGACCTCGTCTTGTTCAACATACCACATAACAAGGGGAGTTGATTCCTATAAGGATGGATACTACACAGTCTCAGCATAAATATTATGCTGATCATTGGAGATGACCTTTGGAGTTCAAGGTTAGAGATCAAGTTTTCCTACATGTTACCCTGAGGTTGGGACACAAGAGGATCAGGAGACAGGGTATGCTTTCACCAAAATATGTCGGGCCATTTTAGATTCTGGAGAGAGTAGGGATGGTTTCTTATAGGTTTCAGTTACCACAGAGGTATTAGGCTATGCATGACGTCTTCCGTGTTTCTCAGCTTCGATGCTATTTATCAGACTCATTTCATGTTTTCCAACCAGAGGATGTTGAGCTGGAGTAGGATGCATCATTCGAGGAGCATCCTATCATGATTCTTAATCATAGTGAAAATGTACTTTGTGGTTGGTCTCTTCCTCTGGTACTGGTGTTATGAAAGCACGACCATGTACAAGACGAGACTTGGGAGAGGGAGGTCGATATGCGATCACAGTGTCCAGAGTTGTTCGAGGTTTCTTTTTTGCCACCTTGTTAGGGAAATTAGGGGGCGAATTTATTTAAGGGGGGAGTTTGTAAGAACACAGATCTTCTTTTCAGGTATTTATTTCCTTTTCTGGTCGTTTCTGGGAAAAATAGGAGAATCTGAAAATTTTCTAAGTACACATCATGTACTTTGATGCTGCTCGGGGCCATGTGTTGGCCGTGTCATGGCCACACACATGGCCATGTAGGGGTGAGTTAGAGGCCACTTAACACGGAGTACGGAAAATCCTAGTACATGCCACGTACTCTAAAAGTACACGCAGTGTACTTTATTTTTTTTCATTAAATAGACCGGGGTCGCTTCTTAACCCCAAAAACGTCTTCTTCTCTAGCTTCTTTGACTAAGAGTGAGGGTACAACTGCTGATCTTCTCCGAGCCGCCGATCTGTCACCGGTTATCCGAATCGAACACCGTCAGTTGCAATAGAATCGCAGTGGTGAGTTCCTGGTTCTTCTTTGGCCACGTTTCCTAATTCCTTCTCTTATGAGAGTTATCTGAGGTTTAACATTTTATAAGTTTTTACATATATACTCCATTCTAGGCCATTTCACGAGCTGAGGTTCAAGTAAATTGATCTACTAGGATCGAGGTAGGTGGTTTGTTGCCTTATGTTGAATGTCATTGAGTTTTTGTGCAAAACTGTCGGATACCCATGTGTCAGGTATCTCGGGTTAGGGTTTTTGATCCTGCATTATTATCTCCCTTATACTACTTGTATTCTTGTGGCTGTTAGATGAATAATGATTTCGTTTTAGCATATTTGAGGATCACCTCATGGGTGTTTCCATTGTTTTGGTTGTTTATCACCATTTGGCATAGGTTTCCTGTGAGGTAGACCGTATTGCATTGATTTCCTATATTAATATAATTGATTGAATGTATTTCCTACTGTTTATATGCTTTTGATGCATTATATCTATTAGAAAAGTAGTTGTTGAACTTAAATAGGGCTGCTGAAAGTCGATTACGCATGACTGGACTGCTCAGGGTTGTGTAAACCTGGTGTTGTAGACTAAAGAGGGAATTGATGATTAAGGGCTTCCCTAGCGAGTCTGTTATAATTTGGTATCATTTGCAGGACCTACGAGAATGTAACTTTGTGCTTCCTCATAGTTTCCTTAGTTACATATCGAGAATACAGGGGGAATTAGACATAAGTGCTTCCTTAGAGAGTCTATACCTATCGTTGCAAGACCACAAGGGAATTGACGGTGAGTGCTTCCCAGAGTGTTTGTTTCTTTGTATAATTACTTGAATATAGGGATCTTCCAGTATGATTCACCCAGATATTCAGTGTGAATATTTTTTGGTTGGTTGTGACGAGTCCACCAAGCCAAAGAACAAGATTGGGTTTTGTAGTGATTGTTGTTTAGTTAGTCTGCTGAGATACCTGTTGTGTTACTTGCTATGCCTTGGGAATATATAGTTGTTTGCTAGATTATTTGGTTAATAATTAAATGATTGAATTTAATTAATAAATAAATTTAAATAGAGGTTTGTAGGATTGTTTACTTTAGTGTACTCCTGTTTCTCTGCTGCATTTATTTCAATTACTTTTTCAATATTGCTCACTGACGGTAGGGCAGAGATCTTATGGTAGTTTCCTACTGGGATTAGTGTCACACCATGTTTGGGTCTTGCTTTTCCACCCAAACAGGTTATATGGTTGCAGGTGTGGGTAGGGATTGTATCCCTTCTACTTTGGGTACATGATTGCTGGTTAGAGCTGGAGAGCATGGGACAGAGCATAGTCTTGCGATGATGCTGGAGTTGCTATTTACTTTTAGTACTTTGTTTCTCAGTTTTATTTCAGCACATTATTGTGTTTGCTTCTTTCCTTAGATACTTGTACCTACTGCATCATTATCATCATTAATATATATTCATTGCTTCCGTTGTCTAGTTTCAGTTATTGTATGATATTTACTGCTTCTATTATTGATTGTTATTTCTCTTCCTTTGTATACTTTACCAAATGAGGGTATAGTTTCCCCAATGACTCACCAAGACCCTCACTAATAGTCAGCAGCCTCTGGCGTTTGGGGAAATGCGCTTGAGGTCATGTGGTGAACCGGGTATGGGGAACCAGTTGAGTGGCTCCAGATTCGGTTTGTTACATAAACATATAATTTGATATTTATCTATAAAATTTTGATTGTAGAGTATTACATATTCACAATAAATATCATGTGTGGGAAATTGGTTGGAAGTCCATGAATTTAATCCAGCAAATAAATAGTCACGATTTCTATGTTGACTGTTATTAGCATCCATTGATTCCTAAAAACAAAAAAAATTAAGTAATAAAAAAATATAAAAATATATTTTATGTGATTAGATTGTAGAGTTTTAACCATGAATTGTAGTCATCAAAAAGAGTCTTTTTTTGATACTTTTTAATTAAATTCTTGGAGTAACTCACCTCTCTTCTTTTCTATTTATTCCTTATCTAAACTAATTTATGATGTAGAAATGATACTAGGATTAATTAATTGAAATCATGATTTAAGTGTTCTTGCATTTATATAATTGTAACTTAAATGCCGCTAAAAATATGAATTTTTATTAACTTTAGATTTAGCACACTATTTGGACAGATTTATTATAAAAATATACCTTATGTTTGTTTTCACAACTAATATGCCAAACCATTCATGCTTGAGAATATCATTTAGAGTCTCGAGACCAATTCTGATATTAATGGAAACTCCAAATATTTCTTCTTCATAGTAAATGTGATACATAGTTTTAACTTTAAATGAGGTCTCTGCATGAAGTAGTAAAGTTAATAAATGTTTCTCTGGAACTGGTGTAGAGAATGTACTCTCGAATGTTCATTTTGTTTTCTTGGTTGATTCAGTAGAGTTTCTTGAGTCTACCTTTCATTTATCCACTTCTTTATCCATCTATAATATCATACCTCACTTCAGACTTTTTGTAATCAAATGTTACATGTTTTTTATATGAAAATTTTTATAAATACATACCTCATATATCTTTATAAGATTATATGGTCGTGGTATGAAATCTCCAATGGCATCTTGGACCATTGTAATATATAGATCATCAAGTGGAATTGGAAACTCAGCAGTCATATTCGAATCTACATCAATCCCCACTCTCATTTGATCATTTGGTAGAGGTTTATTTTGTAGTTGGTCTCTTAAGATATTATAAATTGTACCCCTCGAAACATAGTTGTATGTGGGTGTTGACAGATAAAATTCATATACAACTTCACCGTAAATAATTTTAGAAATATAAAGTTATCAGAAGATGTTTGATTGACATTTAAGATAAATAGTAATGACAAAATTGATTACCCTGGGTAAGGTTTGGGGAAATTACTAGCCTCAAATATAGTGGGGTCATTTGGATCATGCGCAGATCTTTGCTCCACTTTTAGTTCACTTTGATCTTTTCTTATACATTGGTCTACCAAACCAGACTGCAAAATAATATCTTACAATGTGTCTATTTGTGTCTATACACTACTACAAACACGGCCTTTATCAGTGCTAAAAATGGCCTTTATCAGCACTAGAAAAACCGCTGATAAAACCAGCAAAGATAAAGGGGGGGTCCCCTTTATCAGTGCTCTGAAAAGCACTGATATAGGACCCCTTTATCAGCGCTGATAAAAGTACCCCTTTATCAGCGCTTTTTTTAGCGCTGATAAAGGGGATCTATATCAATTCTTCCTTTATCAGCGCTTTTGTTTTAGCGCTGATAAAGGACCATTTTATCAGTGCTTTTAAAAAATCGCTGATAAAAGTTAAAAAAAATTAAAAAAAATTAAAAAAAAAAATTAAAAAATATTGCGAATCGGGTGGGCTTTTATAGCTCTTGAGCCCCCCATTTTACAGTGCTTTTCTACCCCTGTATGGCACCCCACACACCCCACGCACCCCCTTCACCCTTTAACAGTGCTTGTTGCTATATTCCCCCATGCACGCGCGCCCCTGCCTCCCACAGGATTTGAACTTGAGACCTCCCCCCTGCGCGCCTAAGCCTTTACCACTACTCTATTTTGATTTGTCTTCCAATTAATGATATATATATATATATATATATATAGTTATATTTATTCGTATAGTAATATATATTTATATTAATATATATATAGTTATTAGATTATAATATATATATATAGTTATATTATAATATATATATATATAGTTATATTATAATATATATATAGTTATATTAATATATATATATAGTAATATTTATATATATATAGTGATATTAATATATATCTATATCTATATAGATATATATATTTAGTTATATTTATTCGTATAGTAATATATATTAATATTAATATATATATAGTTATATTAACATATATATAGTTATATGAATATATATATATAGTTATATTAATATATATAGTGATATTAATATATATATTTATAGTAATACTAATATATATATGTAGTTATATTAATATATATATCGTTATTAGATTAATATATATATATACTTAGATTAATATATATATATATATAGTTAGATTAATATATTTATATAGTTAGATTAATATATAGGTATATAAATATTCATATATTTGTATTTTAAATAAAATGGATGTTAGTTATTATTTAGAAAAAGCTAATATATTTTATATGTAAATATATTTTATTATTTATATTTATAATTAAATTTTTAGGTGTGAATATATAAAAAAATATGAATATATTGTTATATTTTTTATTATAAATAGCAGTGCATTATAAAAAAGGATGAAATTTCAAAGACATAATATCAATATGAATGTAATACATTAAAATAAATTCAGGCCCCGCCAAAAAAATCCAATAATACCCCCTTAAACGAGGGTGAAAATCCAGAAAATGTAAAAAGATCGGGGTACCCCAACTAAAAACTCAGTTTTGGAGGCCTTCTCGGCCTTTTTTGACCTTGAAAATCCCTTGACCAAGGTCCCCCAGGTCACAACAATGTAGAGCTCGTCGTAGACTTTGATTTGATATGTGGTAGAGCTCATACGGACACCCGGATCAAAAGTTATGGCCGTTTGAAGTTTGAGTTGCGTTTTCAACATATTTTGGATCTTTTTTTAACTTTTTTAATTTTTTTAGTCCTCAAATTGTTATTAAATGACTATTACTCCATAATGATTATCAAATTATTAATTAAAAATATTTTTTAAATTTTTTAAGAATCCATTTTCACTAAATATCTTATATATTAAGTATAATAAGTGTAAATGTACATTTATACTTATCTAAAATATATTTAAAAATTTATATTATATTTATATAACTATATAACTATATTTATATATTAATATATTAATATATTTTTAATTTTTTTTTGAAGCCGACCCTTTATCAGTGCTTTTAAAAAAAGCGCTGATAAAGCCCCCCCCCCTTTATCAGTGCTACTAAACAAGCGCTGATAAAGGGGGGTCCCTTTATCAGCTCTTTTTTGAGCGCTGATAAAGGGACCCCCCCTTTATCAGCGCTTTTTCGTTAGCGCTGATAAAGGGGGGGCGCTGTGAAAAACTGTTTTTGTGGTAGTGATATTCATCTCATTATATTATATGTATATTAATGTGGTTTTATCTTCCCAAAATTTGTTTTAGGAGAGATTCCAAAACTTAATCCTCAAACGTTACCATATTTTTCAGGCCACTTCAAAGCTACTGAAATTCACTTTTCATTTGGTACGGCCATTGCCTATTCTTCTCTCTAAAACATATAAAAATATGAACATATTTATTTTATGTAATATGGTATAAATCATACTGAAATAAAATTATTTCAAACTTATACATGATTCCCATACTTATTTTTTGTTTTCATCAACAAATATACCATTCTTATTTACACGACCCTCCTTCCATAGCACATGACGTGGGATGGAAGTGCCTTCAAATTTTGATTCATCAATATTCATATAAATAAAGAAACTTATGTTGTCTTATATCACATAATGAAACTTTTATTGCTGATTTAAAATACATACTAATTTATTCTCTAATGAAACGTACCCCATCCTTTATTTGCGAGAGGGGTACACTGGTTTTAATGCACACTATTTCTTTTTAGCACTATTTTTCTATTTCATAAATTTACAATTTGGAATGAAGTTGGATAAAATAAAGAATTTCAAATAAAATATTATTGACCTCAATGCACTTGAAATGATTTCTCATTGCGATGATTTCTAAAAGTAGTCCATGTTTCCTACTTTCTAATGTGTGCATAAAAAAGTGGTGCATGGGGCTTTATTTTATCCCCAACATCCCTAAGATATAACTTCATCAGAAGAGTATGGAAGCCTCTATGGAATTTTCCAATGTCCATTAAGACAAATTTTGTACAGAAATATTCTAAAATAAACAATGTCTACAAGGAATAATGAAAAATAAATCAACATTTCATTATATAATTTTTCAATAAAATAGAGAAAGTATATTGTAACATTACCATTATATATTTAGAAATTATTTCTATCATTAGAAGTTGGATGTGGCTCCATGATTCAATATCAAGGGGCACATTCATCCTTGTTGTGATTCCAAGATAATTAATGAATGTTGACTTCTTGGGTTCAATATGTTGGCCATGTTTATTCCAACCAACCTCAAATTTTATTCCATGACTTCTTACCTTGATAATTTTATTCAAAACTATGATGTTCTTTCTTTCTTTTTCTTTTTTTTCATAACTATGTTTTTTGATCCCCATATAATTATATAGTTTCATCATCAATAGTTTTTTCTTTCTTTGGATTGTAAACATCATCATGTTCAGAATACAGTGACTGCATGAGTAATCGATAATTTAATTTCTCTTAAATAACAAATACACAATACACTCCATGCATAAAAGTCCAAAATTTCATCCTTATTCCATAAAAATTGTTACTATCCTGAACATAGATATAATAATTCAATAATATAGTAAAATTATCCTTCACTGCCTTTATTTAATCTCTCGTTAGATTCTTGATTTTCTTCTATCTCTTGATGATGGATTTGAGGCTACTCATTCCCTCTTTAAAACAATCTTTACTACCATCATTGTTAAAGAGGTATGTCATAAATGAAATTTGGGACCAAAATGATGGGTGGAAAGATAGTCTGATAGAGGTAGTCCAATCCATTGTCAAGAAATTCAAGACAATAAAGCATCTAAAGATTAAAGTGTCCTAGTAACCTACACTAATAGAATCACTCAAAACATTTCCTCAATTGAAGATGAATTGGAATACCTCTCCTCTAATGGTCTTGCATAAATTAATCTCACAACACCTACATTGGACATCACTTATGTCTACTCAAGGATTCCTCACCTTCCAATTTGGGATATTTTTTTAATCTTCCATAATATCCCACCAATAATATTCATCCATTTATAGGGTGAATTTTTTAACTTATGCTCAATATTGATCTAAACGTTTTTACTCTTATAAATTAAATTAATCTATTCAATGAAATCCTAAATTTATTATTATGATATATTACCATAAAATCTTAGAGAGGAACCATAGATACTTCTCATCATTGAAAATTATACCACATAGCTTGAAGTAGATCTATAATTACCTCTATGAACTTCCTAGTTTATGAATGATAATGATATTATCAGTTGTAAAATATAATATTAAAGAGAGGTATCCCTACAAATCAATCATATTCTATGATGAAACTTTAATCATACGCCACAATTTCTTAATGTTTAATAATAATCTTGAATTAATAAAAAAACAAAACTCTCACAATATGCATTACAAAAATAATTTTTGGAATGTAACTTATTTATTAAATAATTTTGAATTCAATAAAAAATTATCCATTAAAATCATAAATCTAAATAACCCATTTCATGGTTTAATAATTTACATGAATAAAAAAAATCACAAAACATCTTTTAATGATTTTTACAATTACCTTGGTCCCTATATGTTCATCACCCATAAGTGAGGGCCACAACTTGGTATCCCCTAATCCTTAGAAACCCTCATAATTAGGCCATTTGAATATATAATATAGTATATAAGATGAATTAAATTTTAGAAACTACCTAGATTTTTGGAACCCTATATTATTAAAATGAAGTGAAAACCAAGGGGGTGAGAGGTGTACTTGTTAATGTTGAGAGTAGATTAAACCATAAATATGTGTCCCTAGAGAAAAATGGGTTGGACACTCAAATAAATATGAAAGGAGAAGAATAAATAGAACCACACTCATTGTATTTAAGTAGAGACAAGAATAGATGTAGGGTTCATCATGTTTAAGAATAGCACAAAAACACAAAACATGGAATCCAAAACATCAAATAACAATAGAGGAAGAGTATGAAATAACATACAATGGATTCTAGCCTTGATTAGTCTGAGGGAACTTAGATGAGTCACACTGGTAGAAAAAAAGTTCCACAAGATCTTGAAAATCATGAGTTACTAAGTCATAGTTAGGGTTTTTTAAATATATCAAGGACACTTTTAACACTGCTTTTAGAAAAGCACTGATAAAGAGCCCTTTAATCAGTGCTAAATTTATAAGCCCTAATAAAAGGAGTATTTATTAGTGCTTTTTTAGTGCTGATAAATATCGAACTTTATTAGTGCGAAAAAGGTGCTGATAAAAGACATATTTTCCAGCACTAATGTTTTAGCACTGATAAATGTGTCTTTTAACAACTCTTTATTAGTATTGATAAAGATTGATCTTTATCAGTGATACAAAAGAAATGTTAAAAGTTTTGTAATTATAATTATATAAATAACTTTATTATAATTTTATAATTATTTAAATATATATAATTATTTATTTATAATTATACAAATACTTATTTAAAAATAATAATTACTTATTTATAATAATTATTTATTTATAATAATTATTTATTTATAATAATTATCTATTTATAATAATTATTAATATGGTAAATATACATTTATAGATATATTTATTTCTAAATATTTATTTAAAAATATGTTTTTAACATTATTAAAGGATATATAATCTTAAATACATTCATTTAAAATGAGAGAAATTAAATAATTCAAAATGAGTGCATTTTAAAAATATTGAAAAAATAGATAAGTTTAATTAATTAAATATAAGTTATTAAAAAAATATGGATATATATATATATATTGACGTAGATGAATAAACATTGAAAATACTAAAACATAGAATATATATATATGTGTGTGTGTGTGTGTGTCTGTATATATAAATAATAAAAAATGATCAAATACAAAAAAAACCTTAAACATGAATACTCTAATTTTAGTATATTTAAAAAAACCAATTAAAAACATAACATATATTAAATGTATCATGTTATAATTACATTCTAAAAGAAAATGAACATGTACACAAGTAGTAGAGGCTTCTACATGGCATCCAAAAGACCCAGGATCAAATTTGGGTAGGGGAATAATTCATGAGTACTGTAGCAGCATTGTAGTAGGGGTATTATAGAAGTACTATAATAGTGTCAGGCTGTATAAGTAGTGACACTATAGCAGTGGCATTACTATAGTAGGTACTATAGCTGCCTAGGTACTTTACCATTACTATTCACCAAAGGGCCATTTGGGCCAAAAAATGCTCTTTCGAGCCTTGTATTCAGACAACTTGGTCTTGGGCCTTCGGGTTATGTAATGGGTCTTCCTCTACCCAGTTAGAAAGATGTATTTTCTATAATAATAAAAAAGAGGCTTTGGCCCCAACCTTTTTAAAAAAAATACATTCTAAAATATACTAAAATTTGAATAAATTATATAAATATTAGGTGTATCTGTTTCTATATATTGTGTAATATATTAGTGTGTATCTTTGTGTATAAAAATTCATTAACATATATATATGTGTGTGTGTGTGTGTGTGTGTTTGTGTGAAATAAATGCAAAACACGACATTTAATATATATTATTTATTATTATTTATAATCTATATATTTGTATATGAAATTTATTCATTTTTATCAATAATTATTTAATTAATAAAATGTTTCATATTTTTCTTAATTTACTCATTTTATTTTTATTTGTTTAACTTGTCATTTTATCTTATACCTTTTTTAGTACTAAAAAGCACTGATGAATGGAATCTTTTATCAGTGATAAAGAATCATTGATAAAGGATACCTTTTATCAGTGAAATAAATGAAGCACTGATATAGGTTTCCTTTATCGGTGCTAAAATAAAAAGCTGATAAAGGTTACCTTTTATCAAAACTAAAATAGAAGCACTGATAAATGATTCATTTTGCCATCACATTTTTAAGTGCTTATAATTATGGAATTTATCTGCAAATTTTTCGAGTGCTGATAAATGCTAGCACTACTATAGTTTGATTTTTTAGTAGTGTTAAAGGGTTTTATCTGAATTCAAAGGGTATGAAAGGATTTCCAAAACCCCAAAAAACAAATGAGGGTAAAATTGGAAATCCAATTTTAGGTAAAATTAGAAAACATTCACGATTATGCTGCATGGTTTACTGAACAATATACTAAAAAATATGCTTGCACTATTACTTACCTGGATAACCTTCAGGGTCTAACTACATGGTTTACCTATTATACACAAATTATTCAATACCAACTACTAAAAAATGTAGAACTATGCATGGTTTCCTCTCATTGTTTCTCCTTACTATGCACAAGTCATGCTCAACCACTCCACGAAGAAAAAGGACTCTCATGGTTTCTATTGTATTTCATATGATTTGGATCAAACCATATAATTATTGTATAGTAAAACTATATTATAACAAAATTAACTGGATAAGTCCCAATGTATGTCTCCATGCATGGTTTCCCCTAACCCAGAGACCTTTATCTATGAAATAAAAAAATCAATAATTTATAATGTTTAATGTATGAAACATCAAAAAATTTAAAATGTCTCAAAATAATATAAAATAAAAATAAAAATTCACACAAGGTTGTTATAGTGAAAATATATTAATCCATAGTCAATTCTCTCTTATTCTTGTTTCTCCTTTTGTTTTTTTAGAGAATGTGTTAACACACTATATGAGGTTATATGGTACTATCATTATGAATGAGAATTCTAGTGTTTGTTAGAATCCCTAGGAAATATAGAGTCTGTAAACTATATCTAGGTGATTATGTTCAAACAAAATCTTTTTTCAATGGAGATGGATCATTATTTAATAAAGGTACACTTGTTTATTGTATTTTTTTTCTTCTCTGTATGTTGTTTCATTGATTATATATCAAGTTATTATGGGTTTCTTTATCTACTATGATCATATGATTATAATGAACCACATATCATATGAATATTATTAAATTATATTTATCATAAGTATTTATATAATACTCCAAAAAATATAGAGTTCCAGTGACTTTAAATTATTTGTGACATCATATAGAATCGCTAAAAAATAATATTCTCTTTTATTCTAATATTCATATTTTTTCTTATATATTTTCATAATATTATTACTATATGGGATATCCTAGGGACATAAATAAAATAAAGTTTTCCTTATAAATCTTAGTAAAGGTGTATTTGGATAAACATGGGATGATATATTATGAGATCCAATAATCCTAGGAGGAAAACAATAAGGGATTGTTATACATCCTATAAAAATGACATAAAACTAAAATATCATAATAGGACAATAAACATAAGAGATAATAAATTTGTCACAAACATAATTAATATCATCATAAACATAATTCAAGTATCACTACTAAGATATCATAAGCATTTTCTAAGGCTCGTCACTAAGTTATCATTAATATAGGCCAAGTTTCATCACCAAGGCACGATAAACAAAACTCAAGGCTCACTACTGAGGTTTCATAACATGATCTCATGATATATAATTAATTAAAAATTGGATTTGAGGGATATATAATTCCATTCCAATATTTCATCATAATACTTCATGCATATGTTTACCACATATTAGGTAGAATACATAAAATATAAACATGAATTAAACCCATGATAAAGAGATGGGTACTATAATAAGTCCATGAAACATTAATGATAAAGGTATCATGTAAAATTCTAGAAAATTGAGATTAATGAATATGAAATATATAATTAAATAATGGATCCTTGTCCCTAAAAAAGGTTTCAAGGTGAAGTAAATTTTTTAAGAAAAGACAAATAAGAAGTTATAAAATTATCTATTTTGGTAATAATTGATTAAATGGGTGAAATAGACATTAAAAGGTAAAAATTTTTATTAAAAAATGTAAATAAAAAATATTTAGTTTATCTTTGAAAAAAATAAAGATAGAACAACTTTTATAATAATGAAATAACATGAGTTTAATTTTGGGAAAAATAGAGTGAAACTAAAGAAAAAAAATTCCATTACAATTTTTGTAAGGTATGATATAACAGGAAAATAAAATGGGAAAATTATTTCATACATATCCCAAAAAAGAGAAAAGAAATATAAAGTATAAAGGTTTTATTATAATTATATTGGAAATACTGAAATATGAAGAGAGAAATAAAGAGTGATAGATAACTTGTCTTCAAAAACATGGTAGTGCATGTAAGTAACCCTTACATCGAGTCTTAAATTTCATTGAAGTACCTATAACTCTTAAATATTTGATCTAAATCCATTAAATAATTTCTTCAGAACATTTTTCATATTTATTTTATAACTTATAATCTTTTTTTATCATGTTTTAGTCATTTTTTTAAATAGTTTGGTGGTCAAGCCCCCTTTATTGAAAAGAAAACAAGTAACCCACTTTTGATAATGGGATAAGAGGAACCCATTACAAAAACTTAGGCACAAATTATATAAAGAAAAATTAATTGATGTTCAATTATAGTCATGAGTATTAAATCAATATAGTTTGTAATAATTCTTTCATTGTTATTTGGTTCATGGCTTCAAAACTACATTTATATAGATGTAGTGGTCAAATGTCACAATAAAATCCTTCTTTAATATATATAAGTGTTATGTAATATGGTTTATATCCTTAAAAATTGATTTATTTCTTATATCAGTAGATAATTACCATTCGTTAGATCTTAATCGATAAAAAAAATTAGACCCTTAAATTGACAATAATTTTTAACTTTTAATTTCATTATTAATATGAATAATTTTCCATTAGAAATCATAATGATGAAATTAATAAAATAATAATGTTATATTAAATCATGAAATAATTTTTTAAGAATACCCATGAAAGAAATAATTTTATGAAAACCTTCTTATTTACTTAGGTAGTGTAAATCTATCATGGAAAGAAATTTTTCATAAAAGAGTTTAAAATAATGGAAAACCCAAAAAATATTTGAGTTTTATAAAAACTTTACCTTAAACTATTTTTTGGGTAACTTTAAAATATTACTTAAGTTACTTGAAAGAGTCACATATGAATTAAAATTTAAAAGTACAATTTTTGAAATTACTAATATTTTGACATAGTAAAGGCTTATGAAAAGAGAGTTTAATAATAAGTAATGAGTGATCTATCATCGTTGATAAAACAAAAGGATGAAATAACATTAAAATTTTATCATGGAATCAAAATAAGTTTATATTTAAAATATTTTTTTGAAAAATATTCCAAAATAAGAAAAAATAAAAGGTTTGGAAACTCTTAAATAATGTTTTGAGTTTCCATTTTTAAAATGAGGTGGAATCCTTATAAGGGGGTACATTGATCATGTCAGGGTATTGAAAACATGTTAAGGGAAGTATAAATAGGAATTTAGGAAGATATTTATCAATGGAATTAATTTTTTAAGAGAGTAGAAGGGGGTATAGTGGTGTTTATATAGACAAGGGTATATATTTTAGAATAAAGTATTTATTATTTAATTATTAAGGCTAAATACTATGAACAGTGTTTGTTACTATAAAATTTACAGGTTAATGATTAAATAAATTAGTTTTACTTGATATTAAAAACTAATACAAAATAAAATGGAATCCTATAAATTCTTAATTAAATATAAAGAGACAACAATATTTTTTATTGGAATAAAATATGACTTAGGTTAAAAAATTTAAAATATTGGTTTATGAATTCAAATAATTCTTTTCGAATACATTATTTTACTCCTAAAATATATTTTTATTTTTGAAATTGTTTTTATAGTTATTATAGATATATTTAAATCATGCTTGTGTTATAAAATTTACAGTATTTATAAAATGTTTGTTTTTTTTATTCACTAAAAATTAAAATTATTTAGGAGAATCTCAAAAAATCAAACTAGGATAATTTTGACATACTGAATCAAAAAAATTAATTCATTTTTATCAAATTTATATTATAAAATTTTTGAAATTTAATTTTTAAATAAAATCATACTATATAGAAAAAAATAATTCATTTAGATTAAAACTATTTTTTCTATTAAGATTGATCACATTTTAATTAGTTGAAATTCATTATTATTATATGATAATATATTCTTTATAAGAATATAGGTTTGAAATTAATAATTAATAATTTACTAAATAAATTTATTCATTCATTATTAAAATTCATACTATAAAGATATTAGAGAGGGAAATTATTCGTATCTAAAAATTATGCATCATTATATTATTTTCCCATTCAAAAATTTCATCCTTGAAATTTCAAATGAAATAATAAGTCATAAATAGAAGATAATACTATTGTTCCATCAAAATATGAGTGGTATTGTTTTATATCACTTATCTTTACAATCCAAAATTTCTACCAGATACTCTTTATAAGAGAGATCATGCTCCAATTGTAACACATTATTATTTAGTATATATGAAGGATATGGTATGTGATTTATCAAGAGTGATAAATAGAACACAACATGTACCTAAGATAGGTTTGGTTAAAAGCTAATTCAATAATCCATAGCTTTAACATGATCAATAATCTCAAAGGATCCTATGTGCCTAGGACTTAAGTTTACCTTCTTCTCAAACCGCATAACTCTCTTTCATAGATATTTCTAAAGAATAATTTATCCCCAACTGCAAACATTATATCCCACTAATTATTATCAACATATATCTTATATAAACCCTATGAATCTCATATGTGTTTTTGAATGTCTTCGACCTTATCTATCATATCTTCTACTAATTATTTTCCAAATTGATTCCATTCTTCAACTTCATCTAAAAATATTGTATTTATACATTTATTATTATATATATATTTATATGGGTCCATATGAATACTTGAGTGGAAGTTATTTCTATATGATATCTCCACTGATGGAAATTATTGATCCCAACCTCAGTTAAAGTGCATAGATTAAAATCGTATCATATCCTTCATAATTCAAATAGTCATTTCATTTTTACCATATATCAAAGGATGAAATGTTGTGCTAATTTTTTACTTTATCTTCAATTCCTTCTTAAGGATCCTCTGAAACATTGAGGTAAACCTTGGATCATGATCAGATACAATCGATAATGGTGTTCCATGCAGCCTCACCACTTCTTTGATGTATATCTTGTAATGTTGGTTAAGTGAGAAATATTATTTAATAGTGATAAAGTGGGAAGTATTTATAAGATTATCCCCCACAACCCATATGGGATAGTTTTCCCTAGACATCTTCGGAAGATCCATGTAAAATTACATATTTATATTCTCCAATTTTAATGTCATTATGGGTAATGGTTTCATCATCCCCTTAGACTTCAGTCACTCTTCTTGAACTTTATTTCATTCTAAGAACTTTTATGTATATGAACATACCTTGGATATTAAGAATCCTGTATATTATTTTATTTTTCAATAGGAATAAATTCAATGTGTGATAAAGAAGAGTGGATTGGCTTCCATGGAAATACAATGAACCAATTATTATATTGGTGAAGAATAGGAAGATCTATTGGTAGTCTTGGAACATCAGGATAATTATTTTAAAAGGGAAGACCAAAAAATCAAATGATTGTGTTTGTGTTTATATTCATGAAATAAATACAAGTTCAAAAGGAATGATTTTATCTTTGTTTATAACATCAAAATAAGGTTAAAGTTCTTACTACAATAAACATCTAGAAGAATCATTTATTATTAGTGTTAAAAGTATATGGGATTGGATATTCAAGACTCGTGAGTTAGGATAAGTTCAACCTTGTGTGTTTTTAGCATAAACTATGTAAATTAGTGTTTATAACTTGTGTATAATGTTTCAAAAAGATTAATTAGTTGCTAGAAATGAAGTGTAGTGTAATATCATACAAATACTAAAAGAATATTATATATGGTGTAGAAGTGATTTGTAATTTAGTTGAGGTGTTTAATGAATCTTTATAAATTCCCAAAAGTTATTTGATATGATTATAAGTGATTAAGATGGTCTAGAGTAGGTCTGTGTAGACATCATGAAAGTGTTTCGTAAACATCAATTCAATGAAGCTAATTTAAAAATGGAAACGGCATATATGTGTATGCATGAATACCTATATAGTGTAACCATAAATTGTGATTGTGTAGACATCATGAAACTGTTTTTAAACAACTTTCATCCTCGCATAAAAATAAAGTATTGTTTCTCCAACATGAATTATGTCGCATATCCAGGATCTGTGTATACATCATACTAATTGTAAGCACAAATGGGTTGTGTAAAGGTGAATTCGCATTGTCTTTATTCATGTTTAGTTTTTTTTACATGCTTTCAATATTAAAAGGCATGTTCAATTGATTATCTTCATATAGTCTAAAGTAAAAAATAGATCTTCATGTTTGATCCTCATGGTCAATCCATATATAGTCAATATTGTTCCTCACGGATGATCCATATGGTCGATCAATTTCATGAGGTCACTTTTGTGTGGGTGATAATATGAGTTTATAAAATATTTATGTTATAAATAAATGTACTAGATAATGATTTGAAGATTGTTTTATTATTTAAATTACCAAAAATAGAATTTAATTAAATCTTGATATGAAATTAAATGAGTAAAGATGATCTATTATCCAAATATAAAAATAATTTTAATGTTTATACTGGTATTTAATGAATCTATAAAGATACATAAAGATTAACCAAGGCACATATTAAATACTATATGATTTATTATCCATCCATAAATAATGTTTTATGTAGACTTTAGTGGGAGATAGAAGAAGAAGAAGAAGAAGAAGTTGATGAGATGATATTAGTTTAACGGAGTGTTCTGAGGATATTTATTCAAGAATAAATACATGATATTTTTAGAAGTTATCACTCATATATGAGATTATGTTGGATCTATTTCTATGTGATATCTATATCATGGGATCAGATAAGGCCACACCATTGTGAAATTATTTTTTTTCATTTTACTGATCTTTTCATAGAATGGACTACCTCTAGTAAAGTATGTAGTATATGAAAAAATAGTCTTAGAGTGAACTCTACAATTTAGAGTAAGTTTGGGTGTTTTGAGTTGAATCATGGAGATAAAATTTGAATCGATCAAGACATTATTATTTATTGGTGACCATTTTTGAGATTTCCTATGTCCAACATAGTGTTCTCTATAATAAAAAACCAAATGTGAGTTGTTTTGTTATGCGAATATATTGAAATTGGTGACCTCGATATGACTCAGTGATATTGAATAGATGATTTATTTTATATGAATATGATAATGAAGAGATGTTGAGGCCTACTAAGGAATACTATAGAATGTCTATGGTCAAGAAGAATGGGAAGATAAAAATAAATTACACTCCTAGTATTCTATCAGAGATAGTTCTTTGAGGAAGAAATAACAAACAAGAATAGGGAGACTCATCCATATGAATTTTTATTGTGAAATTAAATCAGATCATGGGAGATATAACACATAAAAATAATTGAATAAATATAGATCATGTTCATTGAATTCGACGAAGGTATATTCTAAATTTTATTTATAGATGATAATATTTAGGCGACCAATATATAAAAGGAAAAAAAGAATAAATAATTTAAGAATTTTGAGAAGAGTGTTTGAGATCATATGTTATGTTTTATGAAATATTTGAAGATCACTCTTGGGTAATAATATGAGCTTTTCAATCTTATATTAAAAATAAATATCTCTTGAAAATTGAAGATGGAGAAGAGGAAGATGTTAGACACTATTTAGTGTTCAATTTTCCATATATGAGAATTAGTTTAATAAAGAAGATGAGAAAGTATTATGTGTTGGTATTCTATGTATAATTTAATAGAAATCAAGAAACATGAATAATTATGAGGAGAAAATTGGTTTAAAGATCATAAGAGCTCAGTGAGTAAGGAATCCAGTGAAAAACATTAGTAGAAGACCTTTAAAACTTTGTTTCATGTAGTAATCAAGTTAAAGGTATTGATATTAAATAATTGTTGGAATTTGAATAAATTGTTTTCAGTGTAATGTGACCATTTTGTGGGTGCAACAACATAGGTTTTCAGTATATATGATATTATTCAAGAGGATAAAAAAGATCTAAAGAGAAACTGGTTGGATACCAGTATAAACAAGAGAAGTGGGATGTTTCATTGATAAACTATGAAATATAGTGATTTTACACCTATTTAGTATATATTTCATGGTTTCAGAATAATACCTAGAAAAATAAAATTGTATTGATGATAATATTATTATGGATAATTCAATCCTTGTACATTCCATATATAGAAAGGATTAGGTTTCCTGGGAGGGGTCAAACCTTTTAAATATCGCTTTCCATTTTTACACTATTAATATTATTTCTTATGGTTTTTTATGTTAGGTAAAAAATAATATATAAATAAGTATTTATTGGTTATATAGGTTTAATTAACTAGGGTAAATATGAGTAGAAGGAGTAATTGAAATTGGTAAAATTGGAAAACACTTGATTCACCCTCCTCTTGGGTCTGTCTTCATGATCCATTAGTTATAGTGATTGGTATTAGATAAAAGATTCCCTTTTAATTAGATTGAGGGAAATATCACAATTTTTATCATATAATAATGTTCCCTATGATTGGTGATGAAATTTTATTACCCAGTTGTGTTTACATGTATATATGAAGTAAATATTTCAAATGGATAAAATAGATAATCATATGGAGAATCTAGTTTATATTTTTATAATGATGAATTCAAAAGTATCATCTAAGAAATAGGAAATAAAATATGGAAGGAGTGTATAAACAATAAATTGTTATCAAAGATTATGAAGTAATAAAAAATAACTATAGATATTTATAGTGGAAAAATTATTGATAAATCTATTGTTTATGATTCCTTGTTTGAATAAAGTACAAGTAGCAATAATTTTTTCATTTTATCTTTAAAATAAATTTATCTTATGGTTAAAGAAAATTTAAATAATTTCCCAGTTTAAGTGGTTATTTATGTAACATCCCGGTTCTGGAAGCCACCAAGAGGTGCCTCGTACCCGGTTGGTCACATGGCCTCAAGCGCATTTCCCCAAATGCGAGAGGCTGCCAACTTGCAATGAGGGACTTTGGTGTGATACTGGGAAAACTATGCCCACGTTGGTAGAGTACACAGTGGAAGTAAACAAATATAAACAAGATCAGAAGCAATAATAATGACATACAGCAGAAAACTGGAAGTATAAACTGGATAACATATATAAAATGATGCATGATACATATGTCTTGGAAAACAGCCAAACAAGTCACAATGCTAGAATAAAACAGTACTAAACCAATGTGAAAAAGAAATAAGATAAACTTCTCAGCATCACATGCCATAGCTTGGTCCCATGCTCTCCAGCTCCACATCAAGACAAGTACCTAAAGTAGAAGGGCGCTTTCCCTTATCTATACCTGCAACAATGTAATTTGTTTGGGCCCAAAAGCATGGCCCAAACAGGGTGTGATACTAAATCCCAGTATGCAACCACCACGAGATCTGTGCCTAACAGTCTTTGAGAATATGGTAGATAAATTATAGAAGTTAGTAATCAAGGAAGTACTAAGCAGTAAATAATCCCCGATTTCAAAGCATTGAAATCACCACATAACATGCAACAACTAATCAAAAACAGGTAAACACAACAGGTAACCCTCCGGGAAGTACCCATAGCCTATCCCCTCTGGTTCTACCTAAAAAGTACAACCAAACCTCTTGGTAGTACATTTAGTCTAACCCCTCTAGTTCACCTTAAGCATAGACTCTATGAGGAAGCACTCATCGTAAATTCCTCTTATAGTCTCGTATCAGTAATAAATGCACTTTGGGGAAGTACTCAACATCTCATTCCCCTTGTGGCCCGCATCAAGGTACTACAGACACTCTAGGGAAGCACTCAATGTCAATTCCCCCTGTGGTCTCACATCATAAGTAAAATAGACACTCTAGAGAAGCCCTCAATGTCCATTCTCCCAATGGTCTATACACCAGGTTCTCACGGCCCTCTGTAAGTCAAGAAAGTTTAGCAGCATGAATCAGCCAAGGTAAACCTCATAATTAATTGGCTTGTATTCTACAACATAATATCACAACAGTTACACTATCCTACAATACTAGGAATGGGAAAATAAATAGCATCCTAACAAGAAAACAAGACCCAAAGGTCAAAATAGGAAAAACAAGCACGGGAAATACATCCAAAGCACAAACATTTACCCTATTCACAAACAATAATCCTCTACTCAAGCATACAATCTTAGCAGACAAACAAATAGGGCTAAAACGGTAATCACGCAATACCCTATTCATGGGTATTGGGAAAAAAGTTCACATAAAACTCAAAGACTTTCAACAGAAAGGAACAAAACACCTACCTCGGTGTTATGAGATCAAGATACTTGAACCACGAGGCTTGAATCGCCTTAGAACTTCGTGGATCTATGAAAACATAAAAAACTTTCAACCCATGATAACTCATGAAGGAGGATAAATCAAGGGATGGTGCTCTAGGAGAAGAGAGAACTCAATGATGAGATTCCAACGCAACCGTTGGTGTTTGATTCTTAGGATAGATGCTCGGCTGAGGGCTCGTCAAAGATTTTAGGTTTCTCGGTGTTCTCGAATGAACTAGGTTGAGAAGGAGACGGTTATATTCGTCAGACATGACCTCGGTGCGTTTAATGAAAAAAAACAAAATACAGGGCGTGTACTTTTGAAGTACATCGTGTGTACTCACCATTTCCGTACTTCACTTTAGGTAGCCTCTAGGTCATCACACATGGTCATGTAAAAGTCCACTACACAGCCAGCACACAGCTACATGGGGTAACCGAGAACACGGTGTGTACTCATAAAGTACACGGTGTATACTTCAAAAATTTCAAGAAAATCCTATTTTCTCAAAAACTCCAAAAAAAATAGAAAAACATGCCTGAAAAGAAGATCTGGGTTCTTATAAACTTCCCCCATTAAAGAAATTATTCCCTGAATTTCCCTAGATAGAAGGCATAGAAGAAGAAACCCCAAATAGATCAGACCACTACTATCGTACATTAGCCTCCATCTCCCAAGTCTCGTCCTGTACTCACTTGTGCTGCCATAGCACCCGTACTAGAGGAACAGACCAGCCACGGAGAAACTTTTTAATTTGATCAACAATTCGTATAGGATGCTCCTCGAAATATGTGTCCACTTCCAACTCAACCTCATCTTGTTTTAAAACATGATACGGGTCTGAAAAGTAACGTCGAAGCAAAGAAATGTGGAAAACGTCATGCATAGATCGGTACCTTGGAGGTAACTGCAACCAGTAGGCAACCGGCCCAACTCTCTCCAATACCTCAAATGGCCCAACATACATCAGTGAAATCTTACCATGTCTCCTAATTCTCTTGTTTCCCAACCTCGACGTGACATGCAGGAAAACCTGATCCCCAATCTTGAACTCCAGAGGTCATCTCCGCTGATCAGCACAAGACTTCTGTCGAGACTGTGTAGTAGCCATCCTCTTCTGAATCAACTCTATCTGCTCTGTGGTCTCCGAAACAAGACGAGGTCCCTGCCAAGATGCCTCTCCTACCTCCAGCCAATATAAGGGAGATCGGCATGCCCTACCGTACAAAGCCTCATAAGGTTCCATCTGAATAGTTTCTTGAAAATAATTGTTTTAGGAAAACTCTACAAGAGGTATATGCTTCTCCCAAGAACCTCCAAAATCTAGAATGCATGCTCAGAGCATGTCCTCAAGCACCTGAATCGTACGCTCGTATTGTCAATCTTTCTAGGGGTGGTAAGCTGTACTCAAAAGTAACTGTGTACCCAAAGCCTTCTGGAGCCCCTAACATACTTGAGAAGTAAAACGTGCATCCCTGTCTGAAACAATGGAGTATGGAACTCCATGAAGATGTACAATCTCTCCGATGTACAATCGTCTCAACTCATCAACACTAAAGGTATCCTTGATCGAAAAGAAGTGAGAAACCTTCGTGAGTATGTCAATGACAACCCAAACAGTGTCATTCCCTCAAGGCGACCTCGGAAAACTGGTCACGAAGTCCATCATGATATCATTCCACTTCCACTTAGGAATGGGTAACTATAGTAAAAACCCTGCTGGTCACTGATGCTCTGCCTTCACCTACTTACAAGTGGAACACCTCATGACAAAACTAGCAATGTCACTATTCATACCATGCCACCAATACTAACGGTGTAGATCGCGATACATCTTGGTGACACCAGGATGAACTGCCCAAACTAAGGAATGAAAATCTCAGATCATCTCCTTGCATATATCTGTTGTAACCCATATGTTTCCCTAGAAACATAAGATCTCATCCTCGCCTATGGTCCACCTAAAAATAGTGTCCTCTCCTGACATGATTTCCATTAGGATTAGGCCTTCAGAATCTGATAGCTGCCTCATTCGAACTCGATCAATAAGAGTAGAGATAACAACTACATAAGATAGAAAATTTTTCCCATGTCTGTCGTGCACTTCCAAATGCATCTCAAAGAATAGATCCATAAGCTACCACTCACTTCTGGCCTCCTGAACTGCCTGTATCTGAGTCATCATTCTCAATGCATCATCCATTGTGCTGCCTTTCCCAGACGTATAGGCAAGCTCAAAGTCAAAGGAATCTAGGTACTCAACCCCCCTGCACTGTCTCAAATTCAGATCACACTGAGTGAATATGTACTTGAGACTCTTGTGGTCAGTGAAAACCATGAAGTTCTCTCCTTGAAAATAATGTCTCCAAAAGCGTAGGGAATGAACAACAGCTGCCAACCCTAGATCGTACGTCAGGTAATTCCTCTCATCTGGCCTCAACTGCCGAGACCCATATGCAATGACTCCATATCCCTGCATAAGCACCACTCCCATCCCAATACTTGACACATCATAGTAAATATTATAGCTCTTTCCTAGATCTGGCAGGACTTGTATCAGGGCTGAAGTCATCCTCCCTTTCAGCTTTTGAAAGGATGACTCACAAGATTCTAACCATAAGAACTTCGCACCCTTCTTAGTCAGACCTTCTAGTGGTGTTGTTAAGCGTGAAAATTCATTTATGGAATTTTTTTAGTATCCATTAAGCCCTAGAAAACTGTGCACCTCAAATACATTCTTCGGCTTCTCCCTGGACACTACTACCCTCACTTTCTCTAGGTATATTGATACTCTTTCTTATGAGATAACAAGACCCAAGAAGTGAATCTGATCAATCCAAAAGTGTCATTTTGAGAGCTTATCATATAAATGATGCTCCCTCAGTGTACTCAAAATGATCTCAAGAAGGGTATTGTAACGCCCCGACCCTAGTTACCCAGAGTCGGTGCATTATTACATAACATTGGCATGATCATGAGAAAGATCAAGTCTCGAAAGACCGATTAGTTTAGTAGCCTTGGAATTACTAGATACATCCATAAATTTTTACATTACATCATAAAAATAACATTTTGTCTTCATATCCCCTCATACTATCCCTGCAGGTCATTCATAAATTACTTCTTCATAATCCTGGAAAAAAAATAAAACATTGAAAGGGGTGAGCTCGGATGCTCAGTAAGGATAACATTATAGCAGAAGCTTTCATAAATAATCATAAACACTTAAGGCAATTTATAACTAAAACAAAAGCCTTTGAAACTTGAACTTTCAACATGGTATGGCATAAATAAAATGAAATAATGCCATTTACTTACTCACATGGATATTCTACTAGTCGAATGATCACATGCAATATCAATAACCACTTTCATAATTATGGAATGCATAATGCCAGACTATCATAACCACATAGCCAAGGCCTCGTGCCAAGACTACAAATAAGATTTTGCCAAGGCCTTGTGCCAAGACACTAGTTTGTCTCATGAGACCTACCGATGCATCGAGGAGCTATAGCGGGCTCCACCCGTCACTTATTAAGTCCAATGCATTCCTCATATGAATAGGTTTAAGCATAAAATAAACATTCGTATTAAAACTAGCATACGAAATGTCAACACTTTAACCACAAACCATGAATGGTATAAAAAAAGAACATCCACAGTCAAGTATAATTCATTTGATACAATATGGAAGATTGTATTGTATCACATTAACCTCAATCATGAATAATGAAGGATGTTGACATAGATGAAAATAATCATCAAAACTATTTGAGAGAAATATCCCCCTTTTCTTGAAAACATTTAAAAGTCACGCTATTTGTCAAGAAGCCATTTAAAAATAGATTTTTGAATCAAAGTGTCCCATACCACTTTGAAACCTTTTAAAAGGATTTTTAATTTCTAAACTTTAATGTCCATATAAATAAATCCTTAAAACCATTTTTAAAACATGGACATTAATGAGAAAGATTTAGATGAATAAGTCTTTAAAACATTTAAAAATGGTATTTTAGTTAGAGATTCTAACCAAAAGAGAGACACTTGAATGAAAATAATTGAGGTAATAAAAACTTTGTAATATCATGAGAATAAATGGAATTCATGATATACTATGTCAAAGTACATTATATACACCACATAAAAGTGATTTGGTGTATATCAACAAAGAAGTCTCAATGGAATGTAAGTTGAGATGAAATCTCTCATAAAGGCCATATCCTTAGGTTAAGGATAAATCAACAACATAATTATGTGTGAAAAATATAAATACACTAAATATGATTGGATATTCAGTGTAAAACAATCAAAGTATATTCACACATATTCCTGTAAAAACAACACCAACGAATTGGATGTTTAACTCGACAAATGGTGAAAGAGTTAAAATTACTCTTATCAAATTCATATCAATGACTTGAGAATTTTCAATGGAGTGATTATGTGTATAAAAAGTATATCCACAGGAAGGGGAGTGGAAATTATGACATAATCAAATGAATAGTGATTCCACACATAATCTTGGGGTAATATAATCAATGAAATATGCGTAAAGCCAAATGAGTGGAAATTGAAATCTCAAATTCCCTTATTGATTAGGTAACTTAAGAAACAAACACCCATGAAAGAAAGATCATACCATGATGATGTAAATACCCATAAAATAAAGTATATTACACAATGAATATAATCATGGGTAGTACACATACACCACATGCAATAATTAAGTGGTGATCAATGGAATTCTCACGGAATTAAAAGTGAGACAAGAAACCCCTTACCACGTTAATCAACTGAGTCGCATGGCCAAAAGTTAATAACCACCAAATGATTTACAGAATAACATGAATATAAATTGAATCATGATAATATATATCAAATGGAAGTACACAATACACCACTTTCAATAATTTAGTAGTGAATAATGGAAATCTCACGGAATTGAAAGTGAGATAAGAGAATCCCTTACTTTGTACTTTTTCCTTGGTCGATGGTAGGTTTACGTCCTGTATAATGGTGAAATAATTGTTATTGAATAATACAAGAATCATTTACGTTAATATGATATCATATATGATCTTTTAACATTGATTTGTTAATAATATCTTAGAATTGTCGTCATTTCAGGTGTTAACGGGTTCATTTTACTTTATATTCTTTGTTATGTGAGCCATATTCGTTATTAATGGGATGTATATTATTCATATCCAGAATGGTATCAAGTCCTTAAACATCATTTTTAAATCATCAAATGATAATTATACTTGAATGGATACGATGGAGAATGAATCACATCGCGTTCATGGAGACGGTAGTCCGTACGTACGCACGAATGCTACTTCCATTTAATTTTTATTTTAAAAGAATCGAATCCAAATGATACATAGGTATATTACTATTCCAGTAAAATATAATATTCTATATACGTTACTTAAGTTCATTAACACCATCCTTTATACGTTCCATGTGTGGTATGAACGAGTCATATTATTTTAAGGGGGCGGTAGTCCGCACTTCCTCAAATGAAATTATCGTATGTATATACAACATGAAACGAATAATTGTATGAAATAAAATGGAATTACAGAAGCTTATATATAAAATATATATCATTAATATCATATTTAATTACAGTGCCATCCTAATGGCCACCATGAGAGGCGGTAAGATGTATTTGAACAATCATCGTTTCGTGAGGCGTTAGTTTGCCATCCACAGAAACATTATGTTCATCATCCATTAGATGGAGTTGTGTGAATGTGTAGTTTGAATCCTTATTATAAAAACATCCTATTATATTGTGGATACTGGTGTTGTTACAAAAGAAAGGAAATAAAAAGAGTTTGGGGGTTGGAGAAGAAAAATAATTGAAAATAATTTAAGAGAAAATGTTACCTTTAATTTAGGTAACTCACTTTGGTTGGAACCAAAGGACTTCTTGAAATGCTTTCTGCCTAAGGGGAAGCTTCAAGGAGGAGGAGAGGGATGTGGGGAGCTTATTTGGGCAGAGTTTGGACGAGCCAAGTGGCTTGAGAGGTGTGAGGAATGAGTAGAAGTGGTCTCCTTTTATAAGGGAGAGGAGGGGCTCTTTAGGAAAGAGTGAAAGTATTACTTTATAATATAATTATATTCGGTTTATAATGGTCCAAAAATCATTGAGGTCGAAGATAAGATGACTCATATTCTAAATAACATCAACCAATAAGAATTGGACAGGTGTTAGATAATATTTTAATCATTATAATCTTATTTATTTAAATGATTTATTAATGAGGTAAACATTGCATCATTATTGTGTCATTAATAATTTAAATTAGTTGATGTCTAAAAATTATAAATAAAATATCATTATGTAGGAAATCGTTTTATCTTTCTAATGAATATTTATAATCGAAAATCCAACATGTATAACCCTATTTAAAAATTGTTCTTTTAAAAGATGTAAGCTTATGTCATTTTTGTATTCATTTTAACTTAATTAAAATAAAGTGTCATTATCACTTACAAGTGGATCAATGGGGTCCCAAAATTGACCCAAAGATGCCCATGGTCTACCATGTATCAACCAATAGGGTTAAGACACGTTTTATGTTAATTTAGTATTATTATAATATTATTTTTTAACCCTTATTTACCGGATTTACCCTTAACCATGGTAAATAAAATATTTACCGCAGTAATTATTCAAAATGTCTAAAAATAAAAGTTACCTATTTACACAATTTGAACATCCTGATTCCAAATATGGAATCCATTTTTCTAAATTCAAAACACAGAAGTGGCAGAAATTAATTTAAAATTAATTCCCGCTGTCAAAACAAAAAGCATGTTTTTAAGAGATAATAACTATCAAAAGATTGACACTTGTTTATGTTCGGTTTAATTGTAAAATTATGTCCAATGACCAAAATTATATTGAATGGTAAAAATATATTCTAAATATACTTTAAAACCACTCAAATTCATAATTTATCACTATTAATTATTTTGATTAAAAAAGTTGTTTTTAATTAAAATTTAGTAATTTTTACTATTCATCAAAATATGAAAGTTATCCGAAAAGTACCAAAATTTCACCTTAGGCTAAATTTGATATTCCGAATCCAAAAATGAAGTCCATTTTGAAATATAAAATATATATAATTTTAAAAAATTAAATATTACTATTCATAACGGCTAGTTTGATCGGTTGTGGTGTGTTAAAACTCGAAGTTGCGTACAACACACGCTACTGTTTTATTCAAAGGAAAGCGTACCGTGGAAGCTTGGGATGTTTTATTTTAAATTTTTTGATGTCCCCATTTAGTCAAAAAGTTTAAAATATTTTATTTAAAAAGGGTTCACTATTAAAAGTTGGTAAAACTAAAATACTGAAGATGAATTTGTTCTTACATTATGTCTAAGAAACTCATAATATGGATTCTAAAATTATAAGGATTATATAAAGTTTAAAATTTAGTTAATACTATTCATAACCTTTTTTGAACGGCTTGTTTGGTAAGTCATGGTGCGCTTGAACTCGGTGTTGCGTGTAGTGCAAGTTATTGAATTATTTTGAAGAAATAACACACTATGAAATCTTGGGGTGTTACATTCTCCCCTCCTTCAATAAATTGCGTCCTCGCAATTTGAAATTGTTCTTCGAAAATAAAAGGTTGAAAATAGAAAATATATTTGTGGGAAAACCCACATCGGAAATTGGTTTACTAAAATTTAGTCTTAATATGAGGAAAAGAGAAATGAAAGGGTCACCACCAAATTATGATCTCGATTAGGAGAACATTGGTGGCAATTAGAGACATATAATTGGAGGAAAAACGTAAATATTTATAGGTAGTGGTTGAGGTCATCAATCACAAACAAGTATAAAATTGAGGTCCTTAAACTCATCAATCTATGATGATTTGAAGTACCATCGGTTCAACAAAATATAGGGTATTGGGATCACACATTTTTGACATTTCAAAATATCTTAGTTGAAATCCCACATCGAAAAATGAATTAATGAGGCCTCTATTTAAAATAAAGAGTGGAAAGTATGAAGATTACCGAAAATAACACATACTAGGGTTCCATGTAGGAAAATATGGATATGGAGGAGAAATCTAACCATCAATTATCTGATGGAGAGTGGTAGAGAACATGGCTATGAAAAGGCCAACAATCCCAAAGCCATAAATTAGTGATGATTTAAGGTACCATCTAGGACAAAAAAAAATTTAAAGTTACATTACATAAGGAAGAGGAATTCATTTATGATATTAACTAAGAACATTATGAGATATACTTAAATTTTAAGTAGATTTTCATTCTTTAATAAATTTCCACCACTAACTCAATTTTTTTAAACGATGAGTATTCAAGAATACTTGGTCACACTGGAAGAGCTAGAATAAACTTCTATAGAATCACATGATCCATGCAGGATAAACCATATATTTACATTGTCTTTGAAGATTAATCAAAACCAAAATGGTTAGTGAATGATCTAATGATCCCCCAAAAGGATATTCATTGAGATAAATATGCACTAATCTTAATTTCTAAAATTAAACCAACAATACCCCAAAGTTAAATAGATACCATTCAATAACCAATTGTCCTTAAAATCCTTTAATATAATCCAAACTAATATTGAAACCCAAAACATAGAAGAATTTGATTATGTAGTCTCCCATGTTACATTGTATCTCCAAATGACATCAAATACTCTTAAAGTCACATACTTAAAAGTAATTAACATCATCACATATTCTCTGTTATAGGTTAATCATTTCCATAAATAACCCAAATCACTATAAATCAACAATAAAAATGTAGATAAAAATCCACCATTACTCTACAAATGAAACCTCATTGTATTCTATTTTCCTTGGGCATATAGTGTTCCTAACAAAACGAACATCTTCCAAAATAACAGTTATCACTTAATCACCAAATCATTTTCCTATACCAAGGGTATTCATTTGATAAGACATAAGAACCCAAATCATCTTATTATTGATCAATAAAATCATTTAACAAAAAAAAATAGTCATACTAACCAGGGACTTCACGTAGTCCAGTGGTAGGCGATAAATCCCAATCGCACTTTGGTTGTGGGTTCGATTCCCATAGCTTTGTCCGACGCGACGGGTTGTCACACGGTCTACGTGTTGTCCTTTTTCAAAAACTATATTCTATAATATTACCAAAATGAGATAAAATTTTCAAAATAACATAATTTAACCACAAATGTTATATCATACTTTTCATTTTCATCCCAAATTATAATAACTTATCATTTTCTCAAACCCCAATGATCATATAAAACCAAATGGTTATTTATACCTATACCCACAAGAGAAGAGACAATTATTCCTCAAATATCATTGTCACATGGAAAACTGAGGGGTTACAAATACAAGAGAAAATTATTCCAAAGTAAACCCATCAACAAGGAGTGCTTATACTTTTTAAATTTTTCTCCAACCATTTATTTCTGCATAGCTTCTTCTTTGAGAAAGAAAATATCCTATAAAATAGGACATTCACTCGGGTAATGGCCAGGTCCCCTACATTTACGGCAAATGACTATAAATGGACTCTTGGGACCATTTTTATCTTCTTCCATAGTACTCTTCATTTTTCTTCGGCAATTCTTCACTTTATGTCCTTCCTTCCCGCACGTAAAACATTTCGTTGTCCCATTGAGACACTTTCCTGGGTGTCTCTTTCCACAATTCCTGCATGATGAAAATTGAGGTTTCTTTTCTCCATGGTCTCCATTGCTGGAGATCTTATCATTTATCACCTTTCTCTTCCTTGTTGAGTCTGGGAGTTGGTTAATATATATGTTGTTGATCATATTTTTGGAAAACTGATTTGGCATAAAGACGATATCTTTTACGCCTATCAACATTCCATTTTGTTGCTCATTTCCACCAACGTTCCCACCTTGTACATCATTCTCAAAGTCACTATGACTTCCTTGGAATCCAGCCATTGACTAAAACCAGAAAGCATTGTGTGAGTAATAGTAGTCGTAAAATCATTTAGAGATTAAAATGTCACCATATTCTCAATTTGAAACATATTAGGATTAACCAAGGTCATTTACTCTCATCTTATGTATATATTACTTAAATCGGTTTGTAAAGAAAATGTAAATTATCCTAAGCATATCCCCCGGGAGTGTCGTAACCAACAGTGCAGCAAGGCCCATTGTCGTGCACCAGTTCCCGTTCGAGTCTAGCTCAAAGCGGTGTTTTCGGGTTTTACCCCTAGGTACATCTGTGCCAGAGCCGCCTCTACCTGCTCGTATCCAGACAGGGATGTATTGCTCGGAAAACTCAAAAAATCTCTACAATACCAAAATTCTAGGAAGTTCTTTTATACTAATCCTCAAAGTTCATCTTAGGTCTACGTGCTCTAATCAGAGTTTATCTAAATCTAGCTACCAAGGTTTGTACTAAACTTCCTCTGATACCAACTGTAACGCCCCGACCCTAGTTACCCAGAGTCAGTGCATTATTACATAACATTGGCATGATCATGAGAAAGATCAAGTCACGAAAGACCGATTAGTTTAGTAGCCTCAGAATAACTAGATACATCCATAAATTTTTACATTACATCATAAAAAAAACATTTTGTCTTCATATCCCCTCATACTATCCCTGCAGGTCATTCATAAATTACTTCTTCATAATCCTGGAAAAAAAAATAAAACATTGAAAGGGGTGAGCTCGGATGCTCAGTAAGGATAACATTATAGCAGAAGCTTTCATAAATAATCATAAACACTTAAGGCAATTTATAACTAAAACAAAAGCCTTTGAAACTTGAACTTTCAACATGGTATGGCATAAATAAAATGAAATAATGCCATTTACTTACTCACATGGATATTCTACTAGTCGAATGATCACATGCAATATCAATAACCACTTTCATAATTATGGAATGCATAATGCCAGACTATCATAACCACATAGCCAAGGCCTCGTGCCAAGACTACAAATAAGATTTTGCCAAGGCCTTGTGCCAAGACACTAGTTTGTCTCATGAGACCTACCGATGCATCGAGGAGCTATAGCGGGCTCCACCCGTCACTTATTAAGTCCAATGCATTCCTCATATGAATAGGTTTAAGCATAAAATAAACATTCGTATTAAAACTAGCATACGAAATGTCAATACTTTAACCACAAACCATGAATGGTATAAAAATAGAACATCCACAGTCAAGTATAATTCATTTGATACAATATGGAAGATTGTATTGTATCACATTAACCTCAATCATGAATAATGAAGGATGTTGACATAGATGAAAATAATCATCAAAACTATTTGAGAGAAATATCCCCCTTTTCTTGAAAACATTTAAAAGTCACACTATTTGTCAAGAAGCAATTTAAAAATAGATTTTTGAATCAAAGTGTCCCATACCACTTTGAAACCTTTTAAAAGGATTTTTAATTTCTAAACTTTAATGTCCATATAAATAAATCCTTAAAACCATTTTTAAAACATGGACATTAATGAGAAAGATTTAGATGAATAAGTCTTTAAAACATTTAAAAATGGTATTTTAGTTAGAGATTCTAACCAAAAGAGAGACACTTGAATGAAAATAATTGAGGTAATAAAAACTTTGTAATATCATGAGAATAAAGGGAATTCATGATATACTATGTCAAAGTACATTATATACACCACATAAAAGTGATTTGGTGTATATCAACAAAGAAGTCTCAATGGAATGTAAGTTGAGATGAAATCTCTCATAAAGGCCATATCCTTAGGTTAAGGATAAATCAACAACATAATTACGTGTGAAAAATATAAATACACTAAATATGATTGGATATTCAGTGTAAAACAATCAAAGTATATTCACACATATTCCTGTAAAAACAACACCAACGAATTGGATGTTTAACTCAACAAATGGTGAAAGAGTTAAAATTACTCTTATCAAATTCATATCAATGACTTGAGAATTTTCAATGGAGTGATTATGTGTATAAAAATTATATCCACAGGAAGGGGAGTGGAAATTATGACATAATCAAATGAATAGTGATTCCACACATAATCTTGGGGTAATATAATCAATGAAATATGCGTAAAGCCAAATGAGTGGAAATTGAAATCTCAAATTCCCTTATTGATTAGGTAACTTAAGAAACAAACACCCATGAAAGAAAGATCATACCATGATGATGTAAATACCCATAAAATAAAGTATATTACACAATGAATATAATCATGGGTAGTACACATACACCACATGCAATAATTAAGTGGTGATCAATGGAATTCTCACGGAATTAAAAGTGAGACAAGAAACCCCTTACCACGTTAATCAACTGAGTCGCATGGCCAAAAGTTAATAACCACCAAATTATTTACAGAATAACATGAACATAAATTGAATCATGATAATATATATCAAATGGAAGTACGCAATACACCACTTTCAATAATTTAGTAGCGAACAATGGAAATCTCACGGAATTGAAAGTGAGATAAGAGAATCCCTTACTTTGTACTTTTTCCTTGGTCGATGGTAGGTTTACCTCCTGTATAATGGTGAAATAATTGTTATCGAATAATACAAGAATCAGTTACTTTAATATGATATCATATATGATCTTTTAACATTGATTTGTTAATAATATCTTAGAATTATCGTCATTTCAGGTGTTAACGGGTTCATTTTACTTTATATTCTTTGTTATGTGAGCCATATTCGTTATTAATGGGATGTATATTATTCATATCCAGAATGGTATCAAGTCCTTAAACATCATTTTTAAATCATCAAATGATAATTATACTTGAATGGATATGATGGAGAATGAATCACATCGCGTTTGTGGAGACGGTAGTCCGTACGTACGCACGAATGCTACTTCCATTTAATTTTTATTTTAAAAGAATCGAATCCAAATGATACATAGGTATATTACTATTCCAGTAAAATATAATATTCTATATATGTTACTTAAGTTCATTAACACCATCCTTTATACGTTCCATGTGTGGTATGAACGAGTCATATCATTTTAAGGGGGCGGTAGTCCGCACTTCCTCAAATGAAATTATCGTATGTATATACAACATGAAACGAATAATTGTATGAAACAAAATGGAATTACAGAAGCTTATATATAAAATATATATCATTAATATCATATTTAATTACAGTGCCATCCTAATGGCCACCATGAGAGGCGGTAAGATGTATTTGAACAATCATCGTTTCGTGAGGCGTTAGTTTTCCATCCACAGAAACATTATGTTCATCATCCATTAGATGGAGTCGTGTGAATGTGTAGTTTGAATACTTCTTATAACAACATCCTAGTATATTTTGGATACTGGTGTTGTTACAAAAGAAAGGAAATAAAAAGAGTTTGGGGGTTGGAGAAGCAAAATAATTGAAAATAATTTAAGAGAAAATGTTACCTTTAATTTAGGTAACTCACTTTGGTTGGAACCAAAGGAATTCTTGAAATGCTTTCTGCCTAAGGGGAAGCTTCAAGGAGGAGGAGAGGGATGTGGGGAGCTTAGTTGGGTAGAGTTTGGACGAGCCAAGTGGCTTGAGAGGTGTGAGGAATGAGTAGAAGTGGTCTCCTTTTATAAGGGAGAGGAGGGGCTCTTTAGGAAAGAGTGAAAGTATTACTTTATAATATAATTATATTCGGTTTATAATGGTCCAAAAATCATTGAGGTCGAAGATAAGATGACTCATATTATAAATAACATCAACCAATAAGAATTGGACAGGTTTTAGATAATATTTTAAACATTATAATCTTATTTATTTAAATGGTTTTTTAATGAGGTAAACATTGCATCATTATTGTGTCATTAATAATTTAAATTAGTTGATGTCTAAAAATTATAAATAAAATATAATTATGTAGGAAATCTTTTTATATTTCTAATGAATATTTATAATCGAAAATCCAACATGTATAACCCTACGTAAAAATTGTTCTTTTAAAAGATGTAAGCTTATGCCATTTTTGTATATATTTTAACTTAATTAAAATAAAGTGTCATTATCACTTACAAGTGGATCAATGGGGTCCCAAAATTGACCCAAAGATGCCCATGGTCGACCATGTATCAACCAATAGGGTTAAGACACGTTTTAGGGTAATTTAGTATTATTATAATATTATTTTTTAACCCTTATTTACCGGATTTACCCTTAACCATGGTAAATAAAATATTTACCGCAGTAATTATTCAAAATGTCTAAAAATAAAAGTTACCTATTTACACAATTTGAACATCCTGATTCCAAATATGGAATCCATTTTTCTAAATTCAAAACACAGAAGTGGCAGAAATTAATTTAAAATTAATTCCCGCTGTCAAAACAAAAAGCGTGTTTTTAAGAGATAATAACTATCAAAAGATTGACACTTGTTTATGTTCGGTTTAATTGTAAAATTATGTCCAATGACCAAAATTATATTGAATGGTAAAAATATATTCTAAATATACTTTAAAACCACTCAAATTCATAATTTATCACTATTAATTATTTTGATTAAAAAAGTTGTTTTTAATTAAAATTTAGTAATTTTTACTATTCATCAAAATATGAAAGTTATCCGAAAAGTACCAAAATTTCACCTTAGGCTAAATTTGATATTCCGAATCCAAAAATGAAGTCCATTTTGAAATATAAAATATATATAATTTCAAAAAATTAAATATTACTATTCATAACGGCTAGTTTGATCGGTTGTGGTGTGTGTTAAAACTCGAAGTTGCGTACAACACACGCTACTGTTTTATTCAAAGGAAAGCGTACCATGGAAGCTTGGGATGTTTTATTTTAAATTTTTTGATGTCCCCATTTAGTCAAAAAGTTTAAAATATTTTATTTAAAAAGGGTTCACTATTAAAAGTTGGTAAAACTAAAATACTGAAGATGAATTTGTTCTTACATTATGTCTAAGAAACTCATAATATGGATTCTAAAATTATAAGGATTATATAAAGTTTAAAATTTAGTTAATACTATTCATAACCTTTTTTGAACGGCTTGTTTGGTAAGTCATGGTGCGCTTGAACTCGGTGTTGCGTGTAGTGCAAGTTATTGAATTATTTTGAAGAAATAACACACTATGAAATCTTGGGGTGTTACAGGTATCATGGTCCTGTCGAGTGTGAGAGTACACCAAGATATTGTCCATGAAGACCACCATGAAAAAATCCAAGTATGGATGGAACACTCAGTTCATTAGGGCCATAAAAACTAAAGGCACGTTCGTGAGACCAAACAGCATAACCAAGTACTCGTATATGTCATACCTACTCCGGAAGGCTGTAAAAGGTATATCTGATGGGCTAACTCACAACTGATGGTAACTGGATCTCAGGTCAATATTCGAGAACACCTGGGCTCCTCGAAGCTGATCAAAGAGATCATAAATCATGGGAAAGGGATATCAGTTCTTGACTGTCAACTAGTTAAACTTCCGATAGTCCACACAAAGCTTGAGGGTACTGTCTTCCTCTTCGCAAACAGGATAGGCGAACCCCAAGAAGAAGTATTGGGTCAGATGAAACTCTTTACCTACAACTCCTTCAACTACTTCTTGAGATCCTGCAACTCAGGTGTAGCCGTCTTATAAGGAGGAATGGACACTGGGGCCGCTCCTGTAACAAGCTCAATCGAGAAGTCTACCTCATGATCTAGAGGCAAACCTGAAAATCCATCTGGAAAGACATCTCTAAAATGATCCACTACTGGAGTAAAGTCTAACTGTGAAGTCCCCTAGTCATCCAGATAAAGACTAGAAATTTGGGCTATAACTCCTCCCAACCCATGATTCTATGGACCCGCTCTTCTTTCCTGGACATCCCACTCACCCTTAGGAAGAAATGATCCACCTTCTGGTGATATAAAACTCACCCTTTGGCGATAAAAATCGATGACTAACTGGAAGGGAACTAGTCAGTCCATTCAAAGAATGACATCATAGTCTGTCATCTATAGGACATAGAGGTCCCGTAAGAAGTGACAGCCACCAACCTCTAGAGGGAACTCCTTGCACTGATGTACACTAGCCGCCCTAGTCCCCAACAGAGTGTCTAACATTAAGATATCAGCAGAGGAAAAGAGATAGATCCTGAGGATCTCTACAAAAACAACAGATATAAAGCTATGGAAATCCCCTGTATTGAAAATATATGAAGATAAAACTTAGGAAACTTGGATCGTACCTCGAACTGTAGAAGTTCAGGGATCCTGCTCCTATTGGATCTTCTCCGCTGCAAAGGTATGTCCTGCTCCATGTCCATGTGACCCTACCTGACCACTTTGAGTTGATCTGCCCTGATGTTGCTAAAAACTGGGTGATTAGATACCACAGCCACGACCTCCGCCTCGACCTGAACAACTAGAAGAACTCCAGTTCCAAGACTGGTGAGAAACTGGTGGAGCTGTTCTTGAATGAGGAGTCATAGAAGAACCCCTGTCACCAGCTGCTGGTGATAAGATCTTACATAATCTTTGAAGATAACCCATATTTCCATATGATCAGCACTCCACTGGGTCTCTCAGGCAATGTGGCCTCATATGGACACTCTTTCCATACTGGTATCACACCACCAGGCTACCAAAAAAAGTGTCATGCCTCCTAGGATTACCGCATGAAGACTCTCTGCAGTGCTTCCTGCTGCCATTTGGATGAATACTAACCCCAGATGTTGGGCTTCCCTGGCTCACAACTCTAGGATCCCTCAGATTGCGCTCTTTGATCAGTGCCTGGTTGACAATAGAAGTGATAGAAGTCAACTGGAATATGTTCACCTGTGATCAGATGTCGTGCCTCAGACCATCCTCAAACTTCCTTTCCATGAACAACTAATCTACTCCTAAAATAGGTGATTAGTGTTGTAGCTTGGTAAAGTGAGAGGAATACTCCATAATAGAAAGAGTACACTACTCCAGACTCATAAACTCTCAGGCTCGATCAGCCCTCAGGGTATCTGGATAGAAGTAGTCATAGAATATGTGCTGAAACTCCTCCCACACCATAACCTGCTGGCGCCCCACCTGCGAGATCACATCCAACCACCTCTTGGAGGATTCCCGAAGCATATAGGTAGATAGATTGACCCTCCTCTCTAGAGGCATCTCCAGAAGCTGAAATATCATCAATTTGGCTTCTAGCCATGACTCGGCAGCCTAAGGTCCTCCTTCCCCTGAGAAAGTGGGAGGATGCTGCTGTTGGAAGACCCACATCAAATCATCCATCGATGGGGCAGGATGCAGCGCTCCCTAAAAGGTATGAATCATCCTTAGAAAGCCCTCCCTAAACTGTGCATCAGCACCCATGTCAGGTATAACGGCTGGAGCCAAGGCTGGCACAATTGGAGGATCTGCAGGTAGTCACTGATCAGCCATGTTCGGTGTCTAATCACCTTCTAGAAACTAGCGCACAACCAGATGACGTCCTGATGGCATGACTCTACAAGGTCAAGTTCACACCATGGATTAAGATTATCAAGGACTGAAAACAAGGAGTGTAAGAAGATAACAATAGGAAGAAAGCATTCAAGTTTTACAAAACATGCCTACACGACGTGTACAATTCCCACACGGCTTGTTCCCTGAAGTCATTCACATGGGAATTTACTTGAATCCTCATTCTCTTCCCAAGTTCTTCAAAATGTCTAAGAAACACGGCTCTCCTAAGACAAGGCTACACGGCGTGTTCAAGATAGACACGGAGTTTACAAGAAAAGATTCACTTGGCCCGTGTTGTTAGCGACACAGCCTAACACATGGTTCAAACTACATGGCATGTTCTGAATGGAAATGGTGTGTATGAGAAGGGATAACACCAACCTATGTTATTCGTAACATGTCCATGTACCTGGGTCAGACTACACAGCGTGTTCAAGGAGTACGCAGCGTGTACGTGAAAGGGTAAAACCAAACTGTTTTGTTAGTTACACATGCGGACACAGGGTCGACATTACACGGTGTGTTCAACTGGTACACGGCGTGTTCCCACCAGACTTTCCACATCCCGTGTCTCTTCCCACACGACCTATGACACGATTAGAGAATACATGGCGTGTACATAAAGTACATGGTGTGTACTAAAGAAAAACAGTTTCTTCTCGAACAGAAGAACACACGGCATGTACTTAAAAGTAAACGGTGTGTATTCTGGGTTTTTCTGAATAGTAAGCCTCCAAATATACTCTGGAACCTAGAAAACACTGAAATGAGCATTGAAAGTTCCAAATTCCGATCCGTGAGGGCCCATACTCCCTGCAAATTAAAGTTTGTCATCTTGTACACATTATAACATGGTAAACAAGGCAATGATCCACCAAATTCAGGTCCATGAGGGCCCATAACACCTCAAGAACCAAAGTTTGGCGTCCAATCAAACAAATATCTACAAAAAATACCCTATCAAACAGCAGGTATCATTATCAAGGCAACTATCACAATAGCATGCATATTTTACACAACATCTATCACAACAACGTGCAATCACTAATGCATCCTAGATGGCATAGAAAAAATGCATGACATGTGATTTTTAAAAAGTGCCTATATGATGCATGACATTGAATACGCTCATCTCATCAGGTTTCAATAGAAATAGATCCTAAATAATATCATCAACAACAGCAAAATTCATGTGAATCACTCAAGGTGAAATAAAATCAATTGTAATAATTACAAAACCAAAAAAAATACAATTAAAAAGGTAGATTGGTTTTTCCCTATGAGTTAGGTACTCTCAGGCATAGCTTATTACCAAGTACCTATTCCTTCCTATCCCTAGATAAAGGCTCAAAATAGTAAATAAAGAGAAAATAATTCCTCTTGTACCACTTTGTAACATCCCGGTTTTGGAAGCCACCCAGTGGCACCCCGTACCCGGTTGGTCACATGGCCTCAAGGACGTTTCCCCAAACGCCAGAGGCTTCCAGCTAGTAACAAGGCCCTTGGGTGTGATAGTGGGGAAACTATTCCCTCATTGGAAGAGTACACAGCAGAAGTAAACAAATATACACAAGATTGGAAGTAGTAATAATGACATAAAATAGAAAACCGAAAGTATAATCTAGAGAACATATATAAAATGATGCCCGATACATATGTCTAAGAGAACAGCCAAACAAGTCACAATGCTGGAATACAATAGTACTAAACCAAAGTGCAAAAGAAAGAAGATAAATGCCTCAGTATAGCAATCCATATCTTGGTCCCATGCTCTCCATCTCTACAACATGTCAAGTACTTGAATTAGAAGGGATATTTCCCTTATCTATACCTACAATAATATAATCTATTTGGGCCCAAAATCATGTCCCAAATAGGGTGTGAGACTAAATCCTAGTAGGCAACCACCACAAGATCTGTGCCTAACAGTCTGTGAGAATACGGCAGGTAAAGTACAGAAGGCAGTAAACAAGGAAGTACTAAGCAGTAAAAATCCACAATTTCAAAGCATTCAAATTACCACATAACATGAAACAACTAATCAAAATAGGTAAACAAAACAGGTAACCCTATGGGAATTACCCATATCTTATCCCCTATTGTCCTACCTAGAAACACAAGAAAGCAGCTAAAACACAAGGTAACCCTTTGGGAAGTACTCACAGCCTATCCCCTCTGGTCCTACCTAACAAGTAAAAGCAACCCTCTAGGAAGTACACTCAGTCTAACCCCTCTGGTTCGGCTTAAGAATAGACACTCTGAGGAATCACTCACCGTCAATTCCTCATATAGTCTCATATCAGTACTAAAGGTGCTTTGGGGAAGCACTCAACATCTCATTCCCCTTGTGGACCATGTCGAGGAACTACAGACACTCTAGGAAAGCACTCAACATCAATTCCCCCTATTTTATTGAATTGTAAGTAAAACAAATACTCTAGAGAAGCCCTCAACGTCTATTCTCCCTATGGTCTATACACCAGGTTCTCAAGGCCCTGTGTAAGTCAGAAAAGTGTATCAGCGCGTATCAGCCAAGTTAAACCTCAGAACTACATGGCTAGTATTCTATAGCATAACAATACAACAGTCAAACCATCCTAAAATACTAGGCATGGGAAAATAAATAGTAGCCTAACAGGCAAATAAGACCCAAAGGTCAAAACATGAAAAACATGCATGGGAAATACATCCAAAGCACAAAACTTCACCCTATTCACAAAAAATAATTCTCTACTGAAGCATAAAAGCATATAAGACAAACAAAATGGGCTAAAATGGTAAATGTGCAATACCTCATTCATGGGTATTGAGAAAATTCGCATATAAAACTCAAATAATTTCAACAAAAAGGAACAAACCACCTACCTCGGTGTTGGGAGATCAAGATACATGAACCACGAGGCTTGAATCGCATTATAACACCATGGATCTATGAAAACGTATAAACTTTTCAACCAAAGATAACTCAAAAAAGAGGAGAAATCAAGGGATGGTGCTCTAGGACAATAGAAAACTAACTGATGTGATACCAGTGCAAATATCGGTGTTTGATTCAGAAGAAGAAAGCTTAGCTGGGGCCTCGTCAAAGCTCTGCATCTGCTCGGTGCTCTCGGATGAACTAGGTTGAGAAAGAGATGGTTTTGTCCATCATACGTGACCTTGATGCGTTTAATGAAAAAAAAACAAAATACACGGTGTGTACTTTTGAAGTACATGGCATGTACTTGTCATTTCCGTACTCTTCTTTAGCCGGCCTATAGGTCATCACACATGGTCATGTGCAAGGCCGCTACACGGCCAGCACACGGCTACCCGTGGTAACTGAGTACACGATGTGTACTCATAAAGTACACGGCATGTACTCATGAAGTACACGACTTTCCAGAAACTCCTCTTTTCTTAAAAACTCTAGGAAAAAAGAAAAACATACATGAAAAGAAGATATGGGTTCTTACAAATTATATATTATAATTCATCAAGGGAATTCGTGATGATAATTCATCACTACAATTAGAATTTGAAGCCATGGAAGAAGAAATATAAAACAATATGAGTTGTTGTATAAATATTATAAAGCTGGTGAATGTCAAAGAAGAAACTACCACACTTTGTAAGGAAAAATTTCAATTATTTATGAAGAATTGTAAAAATATGAATATAAGAAAAATATTTTTGTAAATTTAATTAGAGAGGTATTCCATATATTGTTGAAATTATACCAAGCCTCCATAAACATTCATGATGCTTGGATGGATGTCAAAATAAAGAGGATAAAGGTTCTGGATAACTCCTTGATTAAGATAATAAAAGTTATTGAAGGTCAAATTCAAAAGTTTAATAGTGATTAGGGAGAAAATATGAGATCATTAGATCATTATCAATATATCCTCAATATGATGTTCCTTGAAAAATAATTCATGTCTTGAAATTAGGAAACTTCACTAGTTGGAAGTTTCAATTACATTGAGAAGAATAATGTTACTACTCAAATTTTAGAGAATATTTTTTATTGATATAAAATAAATCTTTAGGTACACATGGAAATCATCCAAATCATTCTCAGTGAATAAGTCATCCCATTGTTTAGTAAAATCTGGTTGCACTAAGTCTATATTTTCTTAAAGTATAAGGAAAAAAAGAAATAATTTTACAATTGTATAAGATTAAAAATATTTTTAAATCCATAAATATGTTAAGGATGGAGATTAGTGTATCTCATAAAATTCCCCCCCCCCGAAAGGCATGCAAAAATTTTATGTTCTAACCCAAAATAAACAATAATATTAATATAGACATACTACACCAAAATGAAAAAGAAAAAGGAAAATAAAAATATGTTGGTGTTTTTGGATATTTGGTCATAGGGCCATAGAATGTTGTATTAATATGTTAGTATGTATAATTTTTAGAAGACATGAAGAAAGGAGAGTGAATTTGAAATAAAAAAATGAAACCCATTGAAAGGAAACAGACATTACAGATGAAGAAAATTCTTTCCACAAGGAACATATTTGAATCACTTGATAACTTCTGAGAGATGTGCAAAATAGGTAGTCATAACTATGGTGTATATTGGTAAAATAATTTTAGGTACCACTTATATACCGAAGAGGATAAAGTAAAAACATATAGTATAAATAAGGTAAAGAAATACGGTGTATCTACCTTGAGAAATAACCAAATGAAATCAGTGAAGAATATTTATCCTAAAATATAGTAAACAACATTCAAAAGGATATTAAACCTATATAAAAAGTTTTTTAATTTTGGTAAGGGATTTTATATCATGGATCATTTAAATGTAGTCATAGGACCCAATAATAAACGAATGAATTTGAAAATAAAAATGGGATAAACTCTAGAAAAGAATAGAAAAATTGGCATGGTTGTTTACACTCATTGGGGAGATTTTGAGAAAATATCCAAGAAAGGAAAAAGTTAAATTTTATGAAATATTGTAGGGACGATTCCAATATGATAAAAAAAATTAAACAAAATGTATGATAATATTTCCTCTTCAAATAAAGAATTATTTAAAATCACCAAATAATTCTATTATGAAGAATATTACATTTAAGAATGATTCAACACACAAAGTAATGGTTGAGCATATACTGAAAGGGTTTCTAACCATATATACATATTAGTTGGAGTTGGGTAGGAAAATATAACATAAAAAAAATAATAGTCTTTATTTTTCCAAGTCAATAGGTCTAATACAACTAATAATAAATTTGTAAAATAAGGGGAATCTGTATTATCCAATGAAGTAAAAAATATAAAAATATAAAGAGGATCCAAGAATGAATAAGAGTAGAAACATTAAATCTTCAAAGAATAATGTTATCGGGATGGTAAATATTTCTAAGCCACAATTCTTTAAAAAGTGTAATGGATGATCCACCCTTTCCTATATCATTATAATTGTGCAGAAGTGATGGGAATTGAAGGTGATTAAGTACGGAGAGAACCTTGAGAGGGAGATTTTAGAAGAAGTTATGGTTTACATAGGTTTATTTTTCCAAAAAAATATTTAAATATGTACAAAAACATCCATATGAAATGATGAGGTATGATTATAATTATCCCAAACTATTTTTATTTATTCTTTATATGCTTGGCCTGAGGGAGTGATTATAAACCCATATAGATAAAAAAACTTGTACTTGAAGGTGTTTAATGTGTGTATTTAATTGTGTTTATATTCTAAAATAATTTTTGAAAATATGTTTGCGTATCCACTAAGTAGTGAAAAGTTGATTTGTTTCTATAGTAAGGTAAGTAAATAAACTGATTTTTTATCTAAAGTAACCTGTCTTATTTTATACAATAGACTATCCCAAGTATAATTCAAGTTATTTTCATGATGGAACATTTATAAGAGAAACTTAGAGTGAAACCCTTCTCTTATGGTCTTTTTTGGTAATAATTGAAAGTGGAAGGAAAAAAGGAAATAATATGGATTTTATAAAAGTAAGAAGAGTTATTTCAAGATAAGAATATCCTTATATTATGTGGGATAAAAAATTATTCTCTTTGAAGTTATTTTCAATTATGGTAGAAAGATATAATGACTTTGGATGAAATTTGGAATTTAATTAAATCCCAAATGGGGACATTGAAGTTCCCATGGATTTAAATAATCATGGATGGTATTTTTTTTGTTAATATGAAGAAAATAAATGTGTTCTAGAGAAGAATGGAGTTCCTATAATGGAAATACAAATGACCAATTACTATGTTTGTAATGAAAATGAAGATATATTGGATTCCATGGAATATTTGGTTGGATAGGTTCTATGGTCAGCTAAAAAAATAAAATGATTCTATATATATTGATCTTCATAGAATCAATACAAGTGTTGAATGAATTTTCCAACTTTTTTTAAAATATTTATAAGAATGTTAAAGAGATGTTGGTAGTGAATAGCTTGAACAAGATATTATTATCAGTGTTAAATGAAAACTGGTTGGATATTGAAGACCCATGAGTTGGTAGAATTCAATGAATGTGTGTTTTAACATTTACTATTGAAATCAGTGTTTATAACACTTTGATTTTGTTTCATAAAGTCTAAGTTAGTATAAATAAATTAATTCAAGTAAAATATCATGAAAATACTCAATGAAGGGTATATATGATGAATAAGTTCTTAAGAATTAAGATTAGATGTTTAAAGATTGTTTATTAACTCCCAAATATTATTTGATATGATTATATGTGATTAAGCTGGGATATATTAGTTTTTTGTAAACATCATGAAATTTATATGTAAACATTAATCAAGTGAGGTTGAGTAAAAAATGGAAATGACATGGATGCATAAAATTGAATACATGTGTTGTGTAAACATCAGTTAATTTTCTGTAAACATCATGGAAGAACTACATAAAAATAACACACTCTTTTATAAACATAAATTATTGTTTTGACAATATGAATTTAAATTTGTATCCATGATCTGTATAGACATCACTGTGAGTGTAAGCATGAATTATATTGCATAAAGGTCGATTTGTGTTGTCTATATTCAAATTTGGATGTTTGTAAATGTTTTAAATCTTAAAAAGTGAGGTTAATTGATTATATTCATGTAATCAAAAGAAATTTTCAATCTACATAGTAGATCCTCATAGATGATTTTGATACACCTAATCGCCTACCACTCATTCGATTCATATGGTCAATCAATTTCATGTGGTCACTTGTATATTGTGGGATAATATGATTTTCTAGAATTTTATATATTTCAAATATATGTATTCAGATGATACTTTAAATATTGATTTTATTTTCTAAAATATCACAAATAAAATATGATTCAATCTTGAGATATAGTTAGATGAGTAATGTTGAGATTCTATTGGAATGTTCATATCATTTTAATGTGTATAATGATATTTAATGAATCTCTTGATATACAAGAAGATGGACCAAGATACATATGAAATTATATATGATTTAGCATTCATCCATAGAGAATTTTTTGTACTAATTTTAGTGTAAAATATAAGAAAAAGATGTTTACGAGAAGGTATGAGTTTAATGGATTGTTCTGAGAATATTTATTCAAGATAAAATATGTGGTATTTTCAGAAGCTGTCACTAATAGGTGAGATAATATATTATTTATTACTAATTTATCTCTATTCCATAAAATTAAACACGACCATGTCATTGTGAAATTGTTTTGGTCATTTTACTATTTGTTTCATAGAAGAGACTATATCGAGTGATGTTTGTAGTACATGGAAGATGGGAATAGTGTGAATAATAAACTATAGAGGAAGTTATAGTTCTATGAAAATAATCTTAGAGATCAAAATGGTATATTCCATGCCATATTTATTTCTTACTAATAATTTTTTATATGTTTTCAGTTGAACATAGTGTTCTCTATGTCACAGAACAACCCATGAGTTATTATGTTATGTAAATAGATTGAAAATGGTGACCTCAAGCTGCATTAATAAGATAGATGATATGAATTTTTTGAGATGAAGATGAGAATAAAGAGTCGTCGAGGTATACTAACAGAATACTCTATAAGAGTTTTTTCTAATATAAATTAGAAGATAAAAAGAAACGACACTTCTAGTATTCTATAGGATACAATAATTTAAGGTAAAAATAAAAAATATGAATGTGGGGTCTAATATATTTGGAATTTTTATGAGAAAGTAAATGAGATTATGGGAGACAAACAACATACAAACCATGATTAAATGGAGAATTTGGGCACTGAATTTTTTTAAATGGTATTATATATTTCATATATAGAATATAATATTCTAGTTACCTACATATAAAATAAAAAAGAAAAAAAGAGTTTGAGATGTTTGAGAATAGCACCAAAGACCAATGGGTTGTTCTATTTAAAATATTTTAAGAGTACTCTTAAGTAATAATATGAGCATTCAAAACCTATGTGGATATTGTAAATCACTTGAGTTTATTGAATTCTTAATTGTATTTTTTCAATGGTTTATCGCATCCCACATTGTGGCTTTTTATAAAATAAAAAAAAGATTGAGGAAGAAGAAATAAGATGATTGAATCTGATGTGTATATATTCTATAGATAATTTAATATCAATTGATAAAATTGAATAATTATGAGTAGTTATTAGATCTGAAGATCATAGTATCTTAGTGAGTGATGAATCTAGTGAATAAATTCTATAGAAGACCTGTGAAATTTTATTTCTTGTAGTGACCGAGTTGCAGGTATTGATCTTGAAGAACTATTGGAATTTGAATAAATTGTTGTAATAGTAAGGATATCAATTTATGGTTTCATAGGCACCAATGTGAAGTATGAATTATCTACTTTAATAGGAGCAGGAAGATCCTAAGATAAATAGGTGTGGTACCATTATAAACAAGTGTGGTGGGATATTGCAGTGATAGCTTATGTGATATAGTGATCCTACACCATTGTATAATTATGTTCTCGGTTTCATGATGATACCTGGAAAACACCACTTGTATTTATAGTAATATTATAGCATACAATCCATTTTCTATACATTCAAACTATGTTAAGTAGTATGTTTCCTAATAGGATTTGAACCTTTTAAATACTACATGGAATATTTAATTTCTTTCTATTATTGCATGTGGTGTTTTATGTCAGGAAAAAAAGAATATATCTACAAGTCTTAACCAGTTAAAGTGGTTTAAGTCTTAAGGGTGATAAGAGTAAAAGGGGTAATTGAAATTCTAAAATTGGAAAACACCTAATTCACCCCCTCTATAAAATGTGTTTATACAATCCATTTCACATATCATTATATTTATCCATATCCTTCTTCATACTATCCCACCAAAAGTTCTCTCAACGATCTATTTATGTCTTTATTCTTCCTGGGTGGATAGAGAATGTGGAGCTTACATCATCGGTTATCTCATTCTTTATCATAGGAATATATGGTATATATAATCAAGTTCCATAACTTATAACTCTATTTTTATTAATTTTGAACTCTAATATTTTCCCATTCTATATTGCTTCAACATTCTTTTGTGTCTTTTCATCATCACATTGCACCACTTTAAGCTTATCCAAATATGTGGCATAGAAATAATTTGATAAAAATATGATGTATTAAATTTCATTATTTTTTCACATATCCATCCTTTGAAAGTATAGGTACATTTTAATCCACATTATAAATAGGGTTATAGGATCCTTTGAACTTAGGGATTTTTTCAATTTATTTTATTTTCTAGGATAGTAATGGATTAAATAGTCATAGTCCTTTATCAAATCTAACCATTTTGGTGAATATATACTTGAGACATTTTTGTTTAGTATATATTAAAAACTTTTATCTATAAATATAGTTCCTCCAAATCATCAATTAAAATATTATCATTGTCAACTATAGATCATGATTCATATAATTTTTCTCAAATACCTTCAAATTTATTGAGTTATATACTATCACTTTATTATTTTTCATGATTAAAAAACTTAATAATTTATTAAATTTATCATTTTATATCACAAATACATCCCTACAAAAGGTTAGATTTAGTATAAGGGTTACTACTTTCCTTTTCTTAAACTCCTATAATATCTCTTAATATTCATTGTTTATAAAAACTTACTCATTTTTGAGTTATCTTGTTCAATGAGCTTAAAAATCATGATAAATTTCCCATAAAACATTTATAGTACCCAAAACATATAAGGAAACTATAGGTTTTATACACTTTTTTTGTTCTCAAATATTCATCAATCATCATAGTCTTTTATGGATCAACAGATATCTCTTATCTTGTGATAACATGCCCGAATAACGTGACTTATTCCATCTAGAAGTCAAATTTACTAAAATTATCATATAAATTATCCTTTCACAAATTATTCAACATAATTATCAAGTGTTCTTTGTGATCTTATTTACTTTTAGACTATATGATATTATCATCTTTAAACACTACAATAAATTTGTCAAGGTAATATTTAAAGACACTATTCATCAAGTCTATGATGATTATTAGAGAATTGGTGAGCCTAAATAGATTCACTATGAAACCATATTGTCTATTTATTTTGAAAAATTAAATCTTGGGAATACCCACATTTATACACTGAATTAATGATATCCCAATTGAAGATAAATCATTGAGAAATACGGATCTCAACATATTTCAACAAACATTTCATCAATCTATGAAAAAGGATACTTTTACTTATCATGATCTTGTCATGTTAATGATAATAAATATAGAGACACATTGAACCATCCTTATTCTTGGAAAATAGTTTGGGGTTACCCCGAGTAGAAGAACTAGGGAATACAAAACCTGTTGAGGTCAAGTGGTTGTGAGGAGTTTGTTTATTAATAAAAATATGGTTGAGAAGAATGATGTTTTTCTAAAGTATTGTATTTTTTTGAAAATAAAAAAATAACTTAACAATGTTGAGAATTTCATAGTAAAGGTGACTAGTAGACTCTATAATAGACTATGTATAATGGATGGAATCTAACATACTAATTTGATTGAATAGAATATAGAATAATAAGTTTATATGATTACATTTATAGTTATATTGGACAAAGATGCACAATAAAGAAAACTAAGTGATAATTTACATATATTAAATATACTCAAACATAATTTTTATACTAAGGTAATCATGATTATAGATTAATTTTATTAATGAAATAATTTTTTGTAAAATAAGAAAGAAAAATATTTGTGGAAGTTGTGGATGAAGTTGAAATGAACCAAGAGATATACAAAGTTTACTAGATATAATTTTACAAAGATCAATATGTGAAGTGGTAAAGTTTTTGTGGATGAATAGAAGTATGAAGTCCATTGAAAAAATTATTCCAATAATATCATTAGGAAGTTATGTTTTGTGAAAGTTCCCAGAGGAATAAATCCAAATAAACACTCACGAGTTCATCAAACAGAATAATTTTTTCAAAGTTATCAGACAGAGGTTTCCTTATAAATAAACATATTGATATTTCTGAATAAATTCATCAGAAAGAGTATTTAGAACAATTTACACTAAAAAATTGTTTGGTTTGAGGCATCTGATAATGTATTTGAGCATATCCTTCGAATAGAGTAACTTGAAGAAGTTTTAGTTGAATGGAAGTTTGAAGAAGCATCGATCATATTTTTCTAATAAAATTTCTATGAGCAGTATCATCAAACAGAATGACTAGAGGAGATATAAATAGAATAAATATGGAATTTTTATTGGACATAGTTTTAATGGAATAATAATCTTCTATCAAGATGGTGAATAATGTTTGAGAAAATTTCTAATGTTTTGTAAATACATTAATTTGGAAAATGTTGAGCGGGTCATTCAATTCTCCAATAATCATAAAAGAATAATTGTATTTCTATATAAGATTTAAAGAATGTTTTGAATAATTTTAATGTCAATATTTTAGAAAAGTTTCATAAATGAATATTTATACATGTTTGAGCATAGGATTGAAAGTGTTAAAATATGAAAATATTTGAGCGGGATTTTAAAATTCTAAGAAAGAAGTTTGAATTGGGAGTTTACACATTGTCATTGATTTTCATATAAATGTTGTCTATATAAGGGAGTCAAGTGTGATAAAATGGTTTTTTAATTTCATTAATAATGGGATAATTTTTAAATAATTGGATTTATGACTGAATAGGATGAAATATCTTATGTGTAAACATCATATGTAGTTTAATTGAATATATAAATACCATAAAGAGTTTAAAATAATTTGGTATCAGTTAGACAGGGTGAAGAGTTATCAGTTGAAATAGTTTGATAGAGTGGAATTGAAGGTGATACACAGAGGTTGTCCAGACTAAGTATACTAGAAATACCTTACCAAATGGACTATTATAGGATATTATAAATTTATTGGTCACAGATTGCAAGAAAATTATGAGGAATAAGAAGAACTTACAACCAGGAATGTGTGAAGAAATCTAAAGTAGCATGGTGAAAATTTTCAATCCTACTGGTAAAAAAAAATATTTACACCATATTGTTTGTGTGAGGAGCACATGCACTATCAGAAGGACTATAGTGTTTTGTAGGTAAATGATATTAAATACCAATTGTAACAAAAAAAGTACTGTTTTCTAGTGGATGTGTTTTATTGGATTATTTATTAACCATTCAAAGGACTATATAGTATTGTTGATTACTGGACCTTGTAACTACATGTGTTCTTATGGGTGTGTTTGATTTTTGTTTTCCAGTAGAGTCAATTATCACTAAATGGAGGTTAATGTTGTTTTTTATGTAAGAAAACTTAAAAATAGGATATCATTGATTCACCCCCTCCTCCTCTTATTGATGACATAGTTTCTAATTATTTCATTAAATTGGTTTCTCCCTGAAGGTTTTCTTAATTTAATATTTTTCAAAGTTTGAATAAAATGCAATCTTTCATTAATGTTCAGAACTATATGGATAGTTAATGGATTATAATATTTTATGGAAAAAACAATCATATTTTTAAGAAATTAATGTTAAATTATATTTTATCCATTTTTTATGAAATTCTTAAAGCTAATACTTATGGATTCCCACCACCTACTAAGGGTTCTCACTTAACAGCTACTGATAAAAATAATTTAGTTAATGATAGGAGAACCATAAATACTATAATTTCTTTTATATCTCTATGATTGTTAATTTTTTAGGGTTAAATGTATTGGAATAACTTAAGGAATCTAGGAAAAGGTAAAGATAATTTATAAAGTAAGTGAAAAGGTGAAGAAAGTAAGACAATGTATCTGGAGATTGTACTATAGACATATTAATATGGGTGTTAATTAATCTATTGGTGTTATATTTAAAAGGGCTAAGGAAATTATAATCACCATAAGATTTTGTTTGAGAAATTTTAAGATTAATTTTTTGTTAAAAAGATTCAATGAATTCTTCTAGACAAATTTTCTTCCAAGGTGTTTTCCTTATAAGATAGAGATATTGAAACTATATATCTAGATGATCTACATAAAATTATCTTCATATATGAAATTATAATATAAAGGGTTATGAATAACAAAGAAAAATTTTATCAAGAAATATATTTTAAAGCTTCTAATAAATGAAAATATAGTAAATTTCTTAAGGAATAAGTTAGTGACTTCGACACTGAAGATGAGGTATGTAAACAATTTGATGAATTTATGTATTTATCTTCTAAAAAAGTTAAAATAGGAACTAGTAAGTACAATGAAAAGTTACTGATGAAGTTATTTGGTTGTGGATCTATAAAACATTTTACAATAAATTTTCCAATAATTAAGGAATATAAAGATAATGATGAAAAAGGTGAAATTTGAGAAAATATATAAAAAAGAAGGTATAAAATTCAATATCATTTTAAAAATTAAATTATAAAAAGTTCTCTAAATAAAAATAGAAACATCATTTGCAAATGTGAGGAAGATAATGATAGTGAAGTAGAAGATAATAAATTCAATGATGATGATACTAAAAAATTTATTATTATAAATGTAATTGATGAGAATTTTACCAGTGATGAAAGAGGAAAATATGAAGAAAAATAAGAACATAATTAGATGTATTTTATGTTAATTAAGAGTTTAAATAATTTCTTTCAATTCTTTTTATACTTGAAAACGAGAAAAAGAAGTTAAATAAAGAATTTTTTTATGAAAATAGTCAAGAATATTTTCTTGAATAAAAAAACTAGGTTTCTAAATGAGATTGATGATATGAAGAAGTTACTTGATGAAGAGAAAATTCTTAATATCAAAATTGAAGTTAATATAAATGTGATGAATAAATAATTTCATCTTTTTCAATAAAATATTTTTGATTCTAAGTGATGAATAAAAACTGAGAAAACTCAATTTTAGATGGTTTTGGAAGTTATAAGAAAATAAAACCTCAAAATGATCAATTATAAACCTCCTTAGATGTTAAAAATGATTTTGAGTATGTTCAAAATAAAAAATTGTTATAAATACCATTTAGGTATCAAAGTTGAAAATCCTATAATTTATATGTTTAATGGCACAAAACTAAAATATGATACAACTGTTGATTTTTTTAAAGATGATAAGAAATCTAAAATGAGGAATGATATTTTAGGAGGCTACCAAAACATTTCTTCATAGTAAGGTTCAAATTTGTATGGTAAGAAATATGATGGAAAATAGGTACACATATTTAGATGACATGTAATTTATAAATAAAATATTGTTTATATGGATATTTCTAGTATTTTTTAGGATTTCAAAATACAATGAAAATGTGTTATTTAAATGATCATTAGTTCAATCAATCTTGGAGGAACTAGAGGTAGTTCTCTAGAGAAAGTAAACCCACTCGAATAAGGAAACCTAAAAAATATAGTTTGAAATCTAAAAGTATATTTTAATCATAGGAAACTATTTTTGAAAGTTTTGACCAGCCTTGACACCTTGCTAAAGTATTTCTTTTTATGTTACCAAATAAAAAATATATATTCTAAATCTATAAATTCACATGTGAAGAAATAAAAGGAAAGGAAAATTCTTTAAGTGTAAAAAGTTTTCTCAAAGAATCAAGAGGGAAACAATATTTGATATTTTATAGTGGTTTTTCTTCACATATGATAGGATATTGGAAATTTTTAAAGAATATAAAATATTATAAATAAGGAAAATTTAATTTTGGAAATTATGAGTCACTTGAAATAAAATTTGTTGGATCTACTGTCATTGGAAAATAAATAATGAAATCTCGAAGTTATTTCTTTTTTGATATCATGAAACACAATTTTTTTAGTGCTTTACAATGTGGTGATAAATATAGTGGAATTATTTTCATAAGATATTGTTTTTTTGTTAAAATTAATAATGATAGAAATTTATTTATAAGAGTACAATAAACTAATGAAAACTTTTTTCAATTTTAATATGTACAAGTTTCATGCCATCTGAGTATGATTAAATAAAATTAGTTATAGCATAAGAGTCTTGGACATATATTCCGTAGGAATATAATAAAACTAAAAAATAGAGAAAGTATTCATGATATTCCTTACATAATAAGAAAAATATATTTCTGTTTTTCAATATGCTAGAAATAGAAGATTACAAACTCAATATACAAGAAAGTTTAGATATATTCAACTTATCCCTTGTATATTATATATTATAATATATGAGAGCCCATGAGAAAGAAATCAATAAACCGAGATAATTAGTTTATTTCCATTATTGATTATTTTACACACATTATATGTATTATATTTTTGAAACATAATTCAAAGTCTCTCAAAATGTTTATGAGTTTTAGGATAATTTTTAAAAATTAATGTTGTTATTATGTAAAGAATATTCGAAATGATAATGGTGGAAAATATACAAATGGTAATTTTAAATATTATCTTTAAAATCATGGAATTCATCATGAAATTAATTCACCATACATAATATATCATAATGTTGTAACTTAAATAAGTAATAGAAGTTTTGTTGAGATGGTATGAACCATGTTGATTGAACATGATATATCTCAGTTATTTTAGAGGGAAGATATTTGATCTGTGTATCATATTCAGAATCAATTTTTATATAAGATAAACTATAATATGAATCCATATGATATGTATAAAAATAAAACCCCATGTTTTAAATGCCTTAGGGTGTTTGTCAGTCCCCGCATTATTAAATTCAATGGTGAGGATCTTGGGAAGTTTGATCAAAGAGATGTCAATGATAACTTTCTTTGATACCCTCTTAATGTTATAGGATATAGGTTCTATAATAAATATAATAATAAAAATTGTAGACTCTATTTATGTGAAAGTTCTAGGACATTATAATAAGAAATTTCAAAATTTTGTTTTAGATATGAGAGGAAGTATAGATGAAGTGGTTGTAATTAAATAACATGTAAAAGTTCTTGATGAAATTAATAATATTGAAGCTGGAAAGAATGAATATTATTACTCACCTATCTCAAGTGATTAGGTACAATTACATTAATTATATCCTAGTCTAAGGAATCAAGTAGAGGTTGATAATATCATTCGTTATCAACCATAATAGGTTCAAACTAGAATAACATTGAGGTTAGTTACGCATACTTATTTATATTCATAGGTTGATCTAAGAGATGTCAAATAACATTTAGAGACCCAAGAGGGGATTTATTCTGTGAATTAATAGTTGGATCATATTTAAAATAATCATATATTGGAAATTATACAATAAAACCCAAGTATTATCATATATAAATATCATATCTTTTTAAATAAATATTCAATACATTTTATAAATACACTCTTAAGGATCGTAATAGTTTAGTGTCTTTGGAGACTATAAACAAAATATTATTATTTTCTGAAAGATATTAAACATATTTTAAAAATGTATTCTCATATAGTACTCCAATTATCTTTACCTTACCTAAAGCTTTCTTCATAACCTAGGGAATAAAACAGAAGAAAGGGTTATCTCAGATGATCAGAAAGGGTAAACATAGTATATATCAATCTATGATCATATAAAATAATAATTATCATGAGCATAACATATTAAGTTTCTACCCTACCTATTATAGATAATAAAAATGATTCATGGTATAAAAATTAATCATTTCAAGAAAAATGGCACATAAGAGTGACAAATAATCAAAAATCAATCATGAACCATAAGATCATGTCATAAAATTGTGGAAACATTATAAATATTGAAAACTATTTCATATATTAATTTTAACTACCAAGACCATCAATATACTGGGTCCGGACTTATCACCTATCTCCCATTATGGATTAGGATGCACCTGTTTCCCATATTGGATCAGAACTCACCTATTTTCTAGAGTGAATCATGCCCTTCGACTTATTTCTCATTCTCATTTCATGATATATAAATATTTAACCAATTAATTTGAGGTATATAGGTCCCACCTATCACATAATAAAAATCATACATATATGTGCCACAATATCATAAAACATTCATTATATCATTACATCATAACCCATTTAAAAAAACATGTTTCATAAACATTTCTTCAATTTTCAATCATATAACCCATGAAAAATAAATTTATTTCATAAAAAATTCATAAATATAAACATTAAACATCCAAATAAATAATAAGTATGGTATTATTAAATTTTATCCTCAATAAAGAATAAGTAAAATCCAAGGATATCATCTTAAATGTAAAACTATTTTGAAAGATCGCATTGAAAATTTCTTTAGTAAAATAGCCTTTACACTTTGAAAATATCTCTTTAAAACATAAATAATGTTCAAAATACTTTTCATTGACAATAACCTTTGAAAATTTTAAAAAATATTTAAATATAATTTATGAAAATTATGGAGGAAAATTACCATTTGACTTTTTAAAACACTTTTTAAAACATAAAAAATTAAAAATTATTTTTATTAAAAATAAACTTGGAAACTTATAAAATAGTATTTAAAGATCATTTAAAACATTTCTTAAGGAAAATACTCATTATTTAAAAATATATTTTTAAAAATAAAAAATAATAATAAAAAATTTGGAAATCATTTTCTTTGAAAATAAAATTAAAAACTTATAAATTAAGCTTTAAAACATTGAGTGTTCATAATGAAGGAAAATTTCTTACATATTAAAACAAATTTTCATTTCACATTTTTGGTAAAATCTAAAATAGAATTATTTTAAAAAGGACATGGATATTAATTTATTTTTAAAAATAAAAAGTCATAAAATGGGAAAAATTACATTAAATAGTCCTATATGAAAATTAAAACATTTTTAAAACATTTTTAGACAACATTGATATGAAATAAAAAAGGGTTTTTGATCGAAGGGAGAAATAAAGTCAGTCTTCTTTAAAAAATATTTGAAAATCATGATTATATAAAGAGAAGAAAATAAAGAAAAAAATATGTATTCTAATTATAAGGCCTCAGCCTTAAACCTAAATTAATCTTGAGTTATTACAAGATTACACATTGAGGATCTTTTCAGGTTTAGAGTTTTAGAGAATTAGATCATGAAACTTGCATTACATTCCACATTTAAACAAAGTGGTTACATAAAAGATAGTATTCATTCTTCCCATCAACGGAAACATATTTAAAATATAACACGGATTCTTTCTTGACACATCCTTGACAATATCATCACATCATGTACCTTTCCCTTGACCTGTGAAAAACATTTCAAAAACATGGGATGAGCATAAAAAGCTCAGTAAGAGTTATAAAAATATGGAAAGGAAACATGAGTTCATATATACATTAGAATGAAATCACACTTTACCCATAAAACATAGGCATATCAAATCATGAATAAATCATAGAAAACATAAGACATAAAGGTAACTTGAGGCATTCATAACATTCTTACGTAGGGAGTAACCCTCTTGGTTATGTTTGGAATACCCATCATGGTATATTCCCTAAATCTCTTCGGAGAAACCTTAACGTTTCACTCCTTCGCGTTACCCAATGCATTGGAGAGCTATATCGGGCTCACCCGCCCTTAGTTTATCACGGAACCACCTGTTTTCATAACAATGCCCAAGAACCATAACATAAATGTATCACATAGAACATGCATAAAGGAAACATAACATTTTCACATTTCAATCACAATATAACATTTTAGTATATTGAAATAATGAATCCATTCAAAAAGAAACCATTTCCAAAACCATTTAAAACATTTAATAAAGAGATTTTTGAATCAATGTTTCCCATACCATCTTGAAGCTTAAAATTTTAAACCATTAATATCCATATAAATAAATCCTTAAAACCATTTTGAAAACATGGATATTAATAAGAACAAATAATTAAAACATTTAAAGCGATATTTTGGTTAAAGGGGTTTTACCAAAATTAGAGACACTTGAATACAATAATTGAGGAATAACATTTAGTCAGAACTTTATAATATCATGAGAATAAATGGATTCATGATATAATACTCCAAAGGAAATTATATACACCATATAAGAGTGAATTGGTGCATAACAACAATGAACTCTCAATAGAAATGTCAAATGTGATGAAATCCCTTATAAAGAAGGTATCCTTAAATTAAGGACAAATCAATCTCAAAAATATGTGTGACAAATATAAATACACCCAATATAAGTGGATATTAAGTGTAAAACAATAAAAGGTCATTCACACATATTCAATGGATGACATATTCAATGACTACATGTTGAACCCAAAGAAATCGAAATTGGGTTAAAAAGTTCCCTTGACAGCCTAACGGCATCACATCAAAATGATTTGATGAGAGATAAAAAAGTGTATCTCATCACTTGGACATAAAATTTACATCAATAAGGATATATTAGAACATATCCCAACATAACAATATGTAAATTAAAATACCCAACAAAAGAGGTCTTTTAAAAAAGAGGAGGGTGAAAGGTTCCCTTACCGACTTGGGTATCTTTCAAAACATACACCCCATGAAATAAGGACAATAAATCATTGATTTAAATACTCATAAAGGAAAGTATATTACACAAAGAGTATAATAATGGAATTACATACACCACTCAAAGGAAATTGTGGCAAATTTAGCATAAATCTCACGGGAATAAAAGTGAGATGAAAAATCCCTTACGAAAAATTCGGCAGCCTAATGGCGCCACTTAAAACTTCCAAAACGGATTAATGAGAGGAAATAGGGTCTCTCATCATATGAACATAATAATTAAAGTAGGAGTAATATAAAAGAACATCCCAATCATAAGAAATATGAGCTTTAAAAGAAATGACATGAAAGAGTGTACTTAAAAAGAAAGAGAGGTGTAGGATCCCTTACCTCAGGTCCGACTTGACTCGATCGTTCTTTAATCTCCTGAATAATAAACTTGAGTTAATTTATACTTCCTTAATAACCTTTTTCAAGTTCATTATTCATTTTATATCACTTATTACCATGTTATAAACATTATTTAATCATTTAAGTTAATCATGTTTGTTTTGTCGATATTTGGCTCTTAAGTCGAAAGTGGACTTCTTACAATTACATGTTGTTTTTGTGTTCAAAGGTTCTTTATATCCCGAATGACATTCCTCATTTGGATATCATATATATCATATATATCCAGCATATACATGTATTTATAATATTACATAATCATTTAGAGGTAAGAAATGAAATGCACCGTTCATGGAGACGGTAAGTCGTACGTACGCAAGAACGCTACTTTCATTTCTTTGTCATATTTATGGAATTAAAACTAAATGAGAGGTATGTATATTTTAATTACAGAATTATATTCATCATTTATATGTATCATTCATCATATATATCCATTATATACATGTATTATAATAGTACATTACATTTGTGGATAAGAAATGAAATGCACCGTTCATGGAGACGGTAAGCTGTACGTACGCATGAACGCTACTTTCATTTCTATCACATACTTTAATGGAAAGAAATAATAATGATATAGAGGTATATAATAATTCCAGTATAACATCATATATAATAACATTGAATCCATCCTTTATACGTCCCACGTATGGCATTAACGAATCACATCACTTTGAGGGGGCGGTAGTCCGCACTTCCTAAAATGAAGATATCGCATATACCCATAATGGAAGCCATAAAGGTAAGACACAAATTAAAAATGAATAAGCATAAGTAAAACATAAACATATTATATATCATATATAAAAATAGTGACATCATAATGGCCACCTTTGAAGGTGTTAAATGAGTATTGAACAATCATCGTTTCGGGAGGCAGAATTTCGCCATCCACAGAAACAGTATGTTCTTTAACCATTTGATGTAGTTGTGTGAGAGTGTAGCTCGAATAACTCTTATAAAAACATCCTAGTATATTGAAGATAGTGTTTTTGTTACAAAATAAGTAAATAAAAAGAGTTTAGGGGGTTGTAGAAGCAAAATAAAACAAATGAAAATGAGAGAATGAATTACCTTTAAAAGTGTAACTCCTTTTGATTTGAGCCTAAAGACTTCCTTTGAAAGGATTCTGCCCAAAGGTAATCCTCTAGAATGAGGAGAGGGATGTGGAGAGAGTAAATGGGCAGGGTTTGGCCGAGCCAAAGTCTTGAGGAGTGTGTGAAATGAGGTAGAGGTGGGGGCCTTTTATAAGAGGAGAGGAGGGGTACTTTTGGAAAGTAAGAAATATTACTTTATTTGAAAATGTGTTTCGGTTTTAAAAGGTCCCAAATTAATATTATTCGTGGATAAGGTGATAAGGGTCAGAAATCCACCCATCCAATAAGTTTTGGACATGTGTAGGTCATAGAGTTTACATTATCTTCTCATTTTATTTAAATCGTCAGATAATGATGTCATCGCTGCATCATTATGATGTCATAAATAATTTAATTTATTTAATGTCTAAAAATTATAAAGAATTTACTATGATTTAGGAAATCTTTTTAGATTTCCAATAACTATTTATAATAAAACTTCTGACTTGTATAACCTGACTTAAAAATTGTTTTAGTAAAATATATCATGTTTGTGTCATTTTTACTTTTACATTAAATAAAAAGTTATTTATGTCATTTCCCAACCAAAGTGGCTCCATGGGGTACCCAAGTTGACCCATGGCTTTTCTTGGTCGGCCATTACACATCCAATGAGGTTAGGACATGTTTCAAGTTCATTTCATATTATTAAAACATTATTTTTACATTAAACTACACTAATTACCTCTAATCGCGATTAAAAACATAATAAGTTACTATTCACCAAAAAATTATTTTTAACCCATTGAACCACTTTTTACTTATTAATGACAACCATGTATGTCAGATTTTTGAAATTCAAAACACAAAGATGGAAAATTTTCATTTAAACGGAAAAATCAGTTTTTATAAGTACCACTTAGTGGTTTCACTATTCATCAAAAATTGAAGTTTTTTAGAAAAATCCCAAAAATTCACCCTAAGCTATATTTGATATTCCGAATTCCAAAATGAAGTCTATTTTACAAAATTCAAAACATATAAGTCACATTAATTAATTTAATAATTAATTCCCGCTGTCAGATCAAATAGCGTGTTTTTATGAAACAATAAGTATCAAAAGACTGACACTGGTTTAAGTCTGATTTCAAAGTGAAATTAATTCCAACGACCACTATTGGATTTAATGGTAAAAATATATTATAATTTCACTTTAAACCCAATTCAAAAGATAATATAATCATATAAATAAATTAGATTAAAAAGAGGTTTTGATTTAAAATACAACATTTTACACTATTTATTTAAAAAAATGAACTTTATCAGAAAGATACCAAAAAATTACACAAAGTAAATTTTAATGTCCCAATTCTTAAGAAGAGCTTTATTTGGTCCAAGAGGATGTATAATAGTGAAAAAAAACTATATTTAATGACAGTTCTCCATCAAAAGGCGATAAGTGAACCTTTAGTGAAAACTAGGGCATATACGCCTAAAGTTGAATTCTTTCCGTATTTTAATCCTTTGTCTTTTATTGGATAAGTGTAAAAACATTTAAAAACATATATAATCATATTTTAGTTATTTATATCCATTCCCGCCAACACAACGGCTACATGTTAACTACCATTTAAAATAATATTATTTTATTATTAGAGTGCAACGTAAGATTCCCAAGAAACTCATTGTTGCGTGTTGGGTACGCCATCGAGCATAGCGTCCCCTTTAAAGTCATATTAATATTTTATTCACAAATATGGATAAATATGAAAATTTCATATTCTTTATTTACCTGGGGTGTTACATCCTTCCCCCATTTTGGGAATTACGTCCTCGCAATTCTAAAATTGGGCTTGGAAACATCCTTGAAAGTCCCACATCGGAACAAGAGTCGGTAAAATAATCATTTTAAAATAAAGAAAGATAAGTACAGAGGTCACCCGAGTTAACCCATACTAGGATTCCATGTAGGAAAACATGGACATGGAGGAGAAAACATAGGGTCATGTTCTGATGGAGAGTGATAGAAAACATGTTTAGGAGAAAGTTAACAATAAGAAAATCACAAACTTGTGATGGGTTAAACGGTATTCGATTCCCCAGTAGGAAAAGTTAATAGACAAAATTTTTGTTTTAAGTTACTTTTTGTTGAGGAATTTATTCATAAGGAAACATAATCACTTATCATGTTGACTTTCAACTTTTACTAGATTCCTTAGTCAAACTCATATTTTTTTCCAAAAGGAGAGTATTTAGGGAGACTTGTTCGAATTAAGAGTACTATAATCAACGTCTAGAGAATCACCTAATCCACCAAAAGAGAACTATATACTTCCCATATCATTAGACCTTAACCATAACCAAAACCAAAAAGGTTAGTACAAGGTCAGATAATCCAGAAAAGGATAACCCTTTATAAAAAGAAAATCTGTTCTTAATCTCCAAAATTTATCAAACAAAACCCAAAGTTCAACAAGGATTATTCGATAAAAAATTTGTCCATAAAATTCTTCAAAGTAAACCAATATAAGATTTAAACCCAAATATTTGAAGGATTTAGTCGAATAGTCTTCCAAGATAAATCGTAACGTTTATCTCCAAACAATATCAGTTGCTCCTAAAGTCTCGCATTAAAAATTAATTAACCTAATCACATATCCTCCATGATAGGTTAATCATTTTCATAAATAACCCAAAATCATCTTACTCTTAATTCATAAAATCATATAAATAAAAAGAATCGATCAAACTAACCAGGGACTTCACGTAGTCCAGTGGTAGGCGATAAATACCAGTCGCACTTTGGTTGTGGGTTCGATTCCCGCAGCTTTGTCTGACGCGACGGGTTGTCACACGGTCTGTGTGTTGTCCTTTTTCCAAAACTATATAATTCTCAAATCATTCCCCAAAAAGGGATAAAATCATCAAAAATGATCATTACATATTTTAACCTCAAGTTTATCTCATGCCTTTCATTTTTCAGCATATCATATAATAACCCATAATTACCTCAAAAGTAAGGATCATATAAACTCTAATGGTTACCTTTATAATTATTACCTGAACTTCCACATATATTGGTCATCTTGTACATGATGCATTACAGAACATACCAAGGTTAAAGTGGTTGATCATGACTCCTTGATATTTGGTTTAGGACAACCACGAGTTTCCTCATTGAATCCTCCATTTTATCTAGTATCTTAATCAGAGAACCACCACAGTTTCCTTCAAACCTGTTGTCTCTTTGGTGCCCGCTAGATCCATCCATTCACTTAAAACAGAAATGTCAGTGTGAGTATATCTACAAAACCATCATGTACTAATGAGGAAGGTAAACACTAAGATACACTTACTCATTCACTTTATCTAAAACTAGGACTCTTTCTGAAATCCTAACCATTATGGTAATGTCACTTATGCTTAAAGAATACCCTAACCTCTAAAGTTATCTAAACCGACATTTGATACCAACTATAAGGCCCCAGCCTTAAACCTTACTTAATCTTGAGTTATTACAAGATTACAAATTGAGGATCTTTTCAGGTTTAGAGTTTTAGAGAATTAGATCATGAAACTTGCATTACATTCCACATTTAAACAAATTGGTTACATAAAATGCAGTATTCATTCTTCCCATCAACGGAAACATATTTAAAATATAACACGGATTCTTTCTTGACACATCCTTGACACTATCATAACATCATGTACCTTTCCCTTGACCTGTGAAAAACATTTCAAAAACATGGGATGAGCATAAAAAGCTCAGTAAGAGTTATAAAAATATGGAAAGGAAACATGAGTTCATATATACATTAGAATGAAATCACACTTTACCCATAAAACATAGGCATATCAAATCATGAATAAATCATAGAAAACATAAGACATAAAGGTAACTTGAGGCATTCATAACATTCTTACGTAGGTAGTAACCCTCTTGGTTACGTTTGGAATACCCATCATGGTATATTCCCTAAATCTCTTTGGAGAAACCTTAACGTTTCACTCCTTCGCGTTACCCAATGCATTAGAGAGCTATATCGGGCTCACCCGCCCTTAGTTTATCACGGAACCACCCGTTTTCATAACAATTACCAAGAACCATAACATAAATGTATCACATAGAACATGCATAAAGGAAACATAACATTTCCACATTTCAATCACAATATAACATTTTAGTATATTGAAATAATGAATCCATTCAAAAAGAAACCATTTCCAAAACCATTTAAAACATTTAATAAAGAGATTTTTGAATCAAAGTGTCCCATACCACCTTGAAGCTTAAAATTTTAACTCATTAATATCCATATAAATAAATCCTTAAAACCATTTTGAAAACATGGATATTAATAAAAACAAATAATTAAAACATTTGAAGCGATATTTTGGTTAAAGGGGTTTTACCAAAATTAGAGACACTTGAATACAATAATTGAGGAATAATATTTAGTCAGAACCTTATAATATCATGAGAATAAATGGATTCATGATATAATACTACAAAGTACAGTATATACACCATATAAGAGTTAATTGGTGCATAACAACGATGAACTCTCAATAGAAATGTCAAATGTGATGAAATCCCTTATAAAGAAGGTATCCTTAAATTAAGGACAAATCAATCTCAAAAATATGTGTGACAAATATAAATACACCCAATATAATTGGATATTAAGTGTAAAACAATAAAAGGTCATTCACACATATTCAATGGATGAAATATTCAATGACTACATGTTGAACCCAAAGAAATCGAAATTGGGTTAAAAAGTTCCCTTGACAACCTAACGGTATCACATCAAAATGAGTTGATGAGAGATAAAAAAGTGTATCTCATCACTTGGACATAAAATTTACATAAATAAAGATATATTAGAACATATCCCAACATAACAATATGTAAATTAAAAGACCCAACAAAAGAGGTCTTTTAAAAAAGAGGAGGGTGAAAGGTTCCCTTACCGACTTGGGTATCTTTCAAAACATACACCCCATGAAAGAAGGACAATAAATCATTGATTTAAATACTCATAAAGGAAAGTATATTACACAAAGAGTAGAATAATGGCAGTACATACACCACTCAAAGGAAATTGTGGCAAATGTAGCATAAATCTCACGGGAATAAAAGTGAGATGAAAAATCCCTTACGAAAAATTCGGCAGCCTAATGGCGCCACTCAAAACTTCCAAAATGGATTAATGAGAGGAAATAGGGTCTCTAATCATATGAACATAATAATTACAGTAAGAGTAATATAAAAGAACATCCCAATCATAAGAAATATGAGCTTTAAAAGGAATGACATGAAAGAGTGTACTTAAAAAGAAAGAGAGGTGTAGGATCCCTTACCTCAGGTCCGACTTGACACGATCGTTCTTTAATCTCCTGAATAATAAACTTGAGTTAATTTCTACTTCCTTAAGAACCTTTTTCAAGTTCGTTATTCCTTTTATATCACTTATTACCATGTTATAAACATTATTTAATCATTTAAGTTAATCATGTTTGTTTTGTCGATATTTGGCTCTTAAGTCGAAAGTGGACTTCTTACAATTACATGTTGTTCGTGTGTTCAAAGGTTCTTTATATCCCGAATGACATTCCTGATTTTTATATAATATATATCATATATATCCATCATATACATGTATTTATAATATTACATAATCATTTAGAGGTAAGAAATGAAATGCACCGTTCATGGAGACGGTAAGTCGTACGTACGCATGAATGCTACTTTCATTTCTTTGTCATATTAATGGAATTAAAACTAAATGATAGGTATGTATATTTTAATTACAGAATTATATTCATAATTTAGATGTATCATTCATCATATATATCCATTATATACATGTATTATAATAGTACATTACATTTGGGGATAAGAAATGAAATGCACCGTTCATGGAGACGGTAAGTCGTACGTACGCATGAACGCTACTTTCATTTCTATCTCATACTTTAATGGAAAGAAATAATAATGATATAGAGGTATATAATAATTCTAGTATAACATTATATATAATAACATTAAATCCATCCTTTATACGTCCCACGTATGGCATTAACGAATCACATCACTTTGAGGGGGCGGTAGTCCGCACTTCCTAAAATGAAGATATCGTGTATACCCATAATGGAATCCATAAAGGTAAGACACAAATGAAAAATAAAGAAGCATAAGTAAAACATAAACATATTATATATCATATATAAAAATAGTGACATCATAATGGCCACCTTTGAAGGTGTTAAATGAGTATTGAACAATCATCATTTCGGGAGGCAGAATTTCTCCATCCACGGAAACTGTATGTTCTTTAACCATTTGATGTATTTATGTGAGAGTTTAGCTCGAATAAATCTTATAACAACATCCTAGTATACTTAAGATACTGTTGTTGTTACAAAAGAAGTAAATAAAAAGAGTTTAGGGGGTTGGAGAAGCAAAATAAAACAAATGAAAATGAGAGAATGAATTACCTTTAAAAGTGTAACTCCTTTTGATTTGAGCCTAAAGACTTCCTTTGAAAGGATTATGCCCAAATGGAATCCTCTAGGATGAGGAGAGGGATGTGGAGAGAGTAAATGGGCAGGTTTTGGACGAGCCAAAGTCTTTAGGAGTGTGTGAAATGAGGTAGAGGTGGGGGCCTTTTATAAGAGGAGAGGAGGGGTACTTTTGGAAAGTAAGCAATATTACTTTATTTGAAAATGTGTTTCGGTATTAAAAGGTCCCACATTGATATTATTCGTGGATAAGGTGATCAGGGTCCGAAATCCACCCATCCAATAAGTTTTGGACATGTGTAGGTCATAGAGTTTACATTATCTTCTCATTTTATTTAAATCGTCAGATAATGATGTCATCGCTGCATCATTATTATGTCATAAATAATTTAATTTATTTAATGTCTAAAAATTATAAAAAATTTACTATGATGTAGGAAATCTTTTTAGATTTCCAATGACTATTTATAATAAAAATTCGGACTTGTATAACCCCACTTAAAAATTGTTTTATTAAAACATATCATGTTTGTGTCATTTTTACTTTTACATTAAATAAAATGTTATTTATGTCATTTCCCAACCAACGTTGCTCCATGGGGTCCCCAAGTTGACCCATGGCTTTTCTTGGTCGGCCATTACACATCCAATGAGGTTAGGACATGTGTCATGTTCATTTCATATTATTAAAACATTATTTTTACCTTAAACTACACTAATTACCTCTAATCGCGATTAAAAACATAATAAGTTACTATTCACCAGAAAATTATTTTTATCCCATTGAACCACTTTTTACTTATTAATAACAACCATGTATGTCGGATTTTTGAAATTCAAAACAAAAAGATGGCAAAATTTCATTTAAACGGAAAAATCAGTTTTTATAAGTACCACTTAGTGGTTTCACTATTCATCAAAAATTGAAGTTTTTAAGAAAAATCCCAAAAATTCACCCTAAGATATATTTGATATTCCGAATTCAAAAATGAAGTCTATTTTACAAAATTCAAAACATATAAGTCACATTAATTAATTTAATAATTAATTCCCTCTGTCAGATCAAATAGCGTGTTTTTATGAAACAATAAGTATCAAAAGATTGACACTGGTTTAAGTCATATTTCAAAGTGAAATTAATTCCAACGACCACTATTGGATTTAATGGTAAAAATATATTATAATTTCACTTTAAAACCAATTCAAAAGATAATCTAATCATATAAATAAATTAGATTAAAAAGAGGTTTTGATTTAAAATACAACATTTTACACTATTCATTTAAAAAAATGAACTTTATCGGAAAGATACCAAAAAATTACACAAAGTAAATTTTGATGTCCCAATTCTTAAGAAGAGTTTTATTTGGTCCAAAAGGATTTATAATAGTGAACAAAACTATATTTAATGACAGTTCTCCATCAAAAGGCGATAAGTGAACCTTTATTGAAAACTAGGGCATATACGCCTAAAATTGAATTCTTTCCGTATTTTAAGCCTTTGTCTTTTATTGGATAAGTGTAAAAACATTTAAAAACATATATAATCATATTTTAGTTATTTCTATCCATTCCCGCCAACACAATGGCTACATGTTAACTACCATTTAAAATAATATTATTTTATTATTAGAGTGCAATGTAAGATTCCCAAGAAACTCGTTGTTGCGTTTTGGGTACGCCATCGAGCATAGCGTCCCCTTTAAATTCATATTAATATTTTATTCACAAATATGGAGAAATATGAAAATATCATATTCTTTATTTACCTGGGGTGTTACACTAATGAAATAAAAATAGATTAAAAAATAATTAGTTTCTTGAGATAGTTATCATAATATTTTATAATCGAAATAATAATCATAAATAATCCCAATGAATAGTGAGATCGTAAAAGCAAACTCTTACTACTTTAATAACTTGTGAATCATAAGACCCATTATATAAAAAAATACAAATAAAAATTAAATACAATAAATAGAATTATATTCATGATATAACATTTTAAATTGTATTCATATAAACCTCATAAAACAATATAGGTTCATAAAATAATGTATGTCCCAAAGAAGAAAAATTAAGACAAAAATACCTTACTTATTTGATAACTTTTGAATTGTATACCACATGAAAGAGAGATCCAAAAATAGATATAAAAATCCAATAAAAATAATTATAATAATCAAAAAATACATTAATGGGTATTATATACACCACATAAAATAATCATGTTCTGAATGTGGAATGTGTATCCAAGAAAATAAAAGTGAGATGGAAATCCCTTACCAGAGGTATTGATGTCCTTCACACATTCTCAAACATACTGTATAATAAATAAATAAAATTATCCATATGTTATAAAATCATACTCACATATATATTACCATATATTATTTACTTATGAACTTTTATTACCCATTTATTAATAATTCCTTGTTCAAATCATGTTTCAGACAATAACTGCTTTGTTTTTCATGTATGCTTTGATTTGTTATTTTTGGTCCTATTAATTTGATCAAGGTTTAATAATCTCTATAACCTTAAAAAAATATACAAATATAATATATATTTATTATATATTTATTTATAGAAATCCATAAGAGATATAGAGAGAAAATGAAATACATTATCCATGGAGATGGGAGGTAGTACGTATGCATGGACATTTTTTTTATTTTCTTGAAGAATTTAAATACATAAAGATAATTAATATTTTAAAATTATATAATAATTTTAGTTAAATATATATCACATATTTTCATTAAAATCATCCTTATTACCTTCCATGTAAAGTGTGAGTGATACATCGCTTCGCTAGATGATAGTCTGTCACACACGAGCGATGTTATCGTATTCCCACAAAATGTATAGGAAGAAGATATATGTTATTTAATAATAAAATAAGTATAATAATATCATAAATATCATATTTAAACATTAAATACATCAATATATTCCATCGTGAGAGGTGGTTATGGAACATGAATAACATTGGTCCGTGAGGCGGTAATCTGTTGTACACGTGATCAACAGTTTCATTTCCCATTTAAGGGATTGGAATATGGTTTTACTTCATGAAAATACAATAAATAAAATATAAGTATTTTTAATATGATAATTTTTTATATCAAAACTTTTTAATAATAATTTAATGAGGTTTAGTAACAAATAAAATAAAACACTCAGTTAGGGATGTTTCCTTTTCTTCAGAAAACGTCTTTTGGTTTTCACAAAAATCCTTCCTAGGTTACCTTTATACCCAAAATAATTATTTTAAGATGATAATATATAATTAATGAAGTTATTTGGGTAGTTATTTTATAAACTAAAGAGTTTTTTAAGTGTTAATATAAGAGTAGATGGTGGTCTTTATAAGTGAGGTGAATGATACACTTATAATTTTTTAAAAGAAAAAGGTGCACCCTAATTTTCCACATGCCACAAGGATAAAAATTAGGCCATTTTCAAAAATTATAGGTTATATTTCCAAAATGATTCATCTTAAGGGTGTTTTTACAAGTTTATAGTTTATTTTACACATTATCTTTTTAGTTTAACACCACAGTAATCTCATTTTAACCTTAACAATGGTAAATAATTTTTACTATTTTTACTCTTTATAATGTTAAAACATTAAGTTTAAACTATTTTATAGTATAAATTATTCAAATTAGAAATACAAAATCCATTTTTTCAAATTCAACTCACATAATTGGTATATTTTAATTTAAAATTAATCATGTAGATAGAAGAAAAAGTGGCTTTACAAAGAGAAAATTCTCATAAGCATAGAAATTTTTAATATCACAATTAAATATGGAATTGATTCAAATGAACTAAATTTGATTCATAAATATATAATAGAACTAATTTTATTTTTTAAAATCCTCTTAAAATAATTTTGAAGTTTCAAATTTTTTAAATGAAAAGACAATTCTTAATAAAAACCAGTATTTTTTAATTTTCACTAAAAAGATATTTTTTCTAAAAAAATGTAAAACAATACTCTGTAAGATAATTTTGAAATGATAATATATAAATTAATTTTATTTTTTCAAATAAATTTTTTTTTAAATGTAAAATATTAATTTTAAAATAAGTATGCAAAAGAAGACAAAACTTCTTTTTAGAAAAAATATTGTTTTTTAGAATAAAATTATAGTTTTTCTCATCTATTATCAAGAAAAAATAATATTAATGATATAAATTTGTTTGAATATAAAATATATATAAATTTTATTAAAAAAATTCAGAAAAATTTATTTTTTAAACTTATTGACATAAAATATGTTTGTGTTCGTAAAAATAGTTTTTTTTAGAAAAATATTTCCATTATTGTAAAATAGTTTTCATTTTCATTTTTAATTAATTGGTAAGAAAAATATTGATTTTATATACATGTGTAAACCGTATATTTTTCATAATTTATTTAATATTATTCATACCATCTATTCTAATAGTTATATGGTAACTATCATATTAAATAAAAAAATTTATTGTATGTCCTGTTTCATTTAATCTTTGTGTTGCATGTAACACAATCTAAAATTAGTGTTCCATATAATGTAAGGTAAACTCAATGTTTTGTATAATGTAAAATGTTTAAAGGATTAAATTTATTTAAAAACATGTATATTTCACAAAATCATTGGGTGTTACATTCTACCCCATGTAACTGAGGATAATTATGCTTCATTATATCCCCATGTTCCCATGTAACTTCATAAATATGGTGGTTTCACCACAAAACATTGACATGGTGAGTGGTCTTATTTTGTAGAACTTTCTCTATACAATTGATAATATTCACTAGTTTTTCCTCATAAGAAAGGTCATGATCTACTGGTATGACCACTAATTTTAGTACATGTGAGGAATTAGGTATTTACTTTCTCAGAAGAGACACATAGAATGAATCATGAACTTGAGATTAATTTAATAGTAGCACCAAACAATAATCTAGTGTCCCGATATGATTAATAATTTCAAAGGGAAAAATATATCTAGGGATCAAAATTCCTTTATATATTATGAACAATTTCTTCCATTAGTTGTTCTTCGATCAACTTCCACTTCATCTCTTACCCCATGAAAGGAATATTAATGATGGGTTTTTCATTTTTGAAGCAATAAATTCATCATAAGAAACATAGGTTTTCCCTCAACCTCTAAATATTTACTAAAAATAAATATGCATAGAACATATTTTCTAGTGACATCCAAAATTTAACTTTATCAATTCCATAAATATTATACCTTAAGGCTCTTAAAAATATATCTGGCCAAAATTTAATTCAAAATATTATAATGATTTGATCTCATATCCTTCCATGATCAATATAATAATAATTTTAATCACCCATAAAGACTCATACCAAAACTTTTATTCCATAATAACTTCCAAAAAATAATAATAAATCCATATATTCCTCTAAATGATAATTCTCCTTTTAATTCCTTAAATAATCTCTTATCTTAGCTAAAAATATTTCCTTTTGTAAATTTATGTTCACCCTTGTACTGATAGATGATCATGAGTAGATTTAGAATATCAAATGTGATTTATTTACTCCAAAATTTTCTTATAGTGATATAATCATGTCAAATTTAACTAAGGAATGTATAATAATATTTTCATATATCTCATTCATACAAAATACAAGATTAAATTACCATCTAAGGAGAGGAAGATAAGTGTGCCCTAATTATCATGATTCACTTCATCGATTGTTATTACATAACTTTAATTTTTCATTTTTCTTCATTTTTAGTTGTGGATTATGATTCACATTATCCCTTGGATAGGGTAATTTATTTTCATAATTCCCAAACTTCTTAAACATGAAGCACTAGAGTGTGGGTGTTGAATTAGTCAACATACTCCTCTTCTTTGTTTCATTAACCTTCCCATAAATTTTATTTTTAAATTCATGGGATTTATTACCCACCTTTACATATTTAAATCACCTCCTGGTTTCATTCAAGTAATTCCCTTGATTCTTCTTCCCATATTCTGGGCATACAAATGGATGAAATTTCATTCCATCATGTGATTTATTTGAGTTTTCATGACACTCAGACTTCTTTTTCTTATCAAAACCATGGGAATGGTGGGAATATATAATTTATATATCTACCTTGAATGAAAATCAAAAAATGTATTCATATATACTAAAGTCTCTTATGGTTAATGCCTTTTGTAATCTTAGTTTTGAGCCACTAAATAATCAATCAATTTTATTTTGAGGGTTGATAATTAAACCAGAGGCACACCTTTCAAGATTTGTAAAATTAGCCTCATAGGTACCAATAAGTTCATCATAATTATGTTTGAGCTTGTGAAATTACTTATACGTACTTGTGTGTAGAATATAAGGGAAGTAATTACTGAAAAATAACCCCTTAAACTCATCTGACTCCATAGAGTCAATTTCTTACACTTTCCTTATATTCTTAATAGGGTTTTACTATTGATATGTGTAATGAACCATTCAGATTAGACCTGACATGTCACCCAATATGTCCTTCCACAAGGATTCAAGTGCTCCTCCCCAAACACTAAATTCTTATGTCCTATAGATATGGTCTAAAATGTGATATATGTAGACTATATCCTTTGTTCAGAGTGCAATAAGAGTGAAAATAACCAAAATACATACAAGAGGATCCAAATTAGTTTATTCCTAATAAATAAGCTAAAATAGATCATTTTATAATAAATTTCATGCAGTATATAGTAATACATAATTTCAAGCATGAAAAACATACAATATCCAGTCATCCATTAGGGTGACTACATATACAAAAATATAAAAATTGAAAATAAATATAACTATATATACTACCAACATAAATCTAAACCAAATATCTAGTCTCTGTGATTATCAATCTCTACTAGCTCGATTTTGAGACACCACACTAACATCTTTTCTCAATTTGGAAACATTGGGCCCCGACCCTAACCATCGCACCACCTATGCTTCAACCTAAAATCATACATCATGTCTGCATGCACTCTGAGTTTCACATACAGGGGCTGAGAAATAATTATTTTTAGGCCACCCCCAATTGTGAACATATAAATATGTTGTCATAATAAGTTCACCCACACGTGATATGTCCGTACTATCTAAAAATTAATAGCATGCAGCATAAAAGAAACAACTAGAAAAAAAAGTAAAACAAACAAAATAAATAATCCAACCAATGGGTTCTAACTTGACATTCATGATAAATCCAGCCCCATTCTAGCCCCTACCAGAGGATTTACAGCATGTGGCTCACCTAGCCACATGAAAACCAATACATCCTCTATATCTAAAAAGGATCTCGAAGATGTATAAATGAATAAACCATGAAATCTGAACCCTAAGGCATAACCATTGGAATCCACATGAACAATTAAAATATATAATGACCCAAAGTCTTACCCCTATGTAACTATTTTCTAAATAAAAATACACTTGTGTTATCCAAAGAATAATTTAATTTCTTGTAAAACACTCACTATATCCTTTACCAAAATTCAATCACAATTTTATATACTTTGACTCATCTATATACGTATCCATAGTCTTATCCTTAGAAATATTCTTAGAAATATCCCTAGGGATCTCACTAAAGTTTTCTCATACAAGTTTCCAATGGTTAACTAAACCTATAAATTCATACCAACTATAATGACCTAAAATTTTCATAGATAAATATCACATCATTTTAGTTGAATATTAATTACATTTCAAAAACACCCACCCGAGAATCGTAATACAATAGTTTCTTTAGAGAATATAAACACAATATGTTTATTTAAAGAAAGACATTAAATTTATCCCATAATTATCTTCTCACATAGTACTCTTCTTAGGTATACCCTACCGAAACCTTTCTTCATAACCTAGGGAATGAAATATATGAAAGGGTAAGCTCGTATGCACAATTAGGGAAAAAATAGGAGATATAAATCTATGATAATATGAAATAATAATATAATAATAAGGGTATGTGATCCTGAATATAACTTAAGAAGTTCACACCAAAACTGTAATATATTATAAACATGATTTATGGAATAAAACATTATCATTTTAGGAAACATGGCCCATAAGAGTGATAAATCATCATTAATCAATCATGAACCATAAGCTCGTGTCATAAAAGATTTGTAATATAATAAATATATAAAACCATTTAATATGTCAAGGATAACTACCTATATCATCAAAATATTTGATCATGACTTATCACACATTTTCCATGATGGATCTAGATGCACATGTTTCCCATAGTGGATCAGAACTCACATGTTTCCCATAGTTGATTAATCCCATAAACTTATTTCCCATTACTATATCATTAGATATAAATATTTACCAAATGAATTTGAGATAGATATAGGTCCTAAATATAAAATAAAAAAATTCATATGTGTTCCATAATATGACAAAACATTCATTATATCCTCACATTATAACCTATGTAAAGATAACTTATTTCATAAAAATTTCTTCAATTCACCATGAAAAAAAATAGATTTCATAAAAATTTCATAAAAATAAACATTAAACATCAATATAAATAATATAACAAACCATAATTTTCTCAAATATAATTCTCAAATTAATTTAATATTTTATATATTTTTCATTGCATGGAACATTGACTGTAAATTGCATTACATGAAACACCTAATTTAACTAAAACACGACATAATTTAAAAATATTATTATTTAATATTATAGTACTCAGCTAGGCATTGGAATAGTGGTTATTAATATTATTATCTAGATTATGAAAATATATGATTTGAACAAATTTTGGAAATGAATTATTTATTGATCAATTAATTAAATATGAAAATAATAATTATTTCAAAATAATTGAAATCTTTCTCTGAAAATATATTTCTATAAAACAAATATATTTTACCTAAATAAATTAAAAAAATGAATTATTATTAATTATTTTAATTAAATTTATATATTATATATTAAATAAAATTTTAACATTCATCTTATGTGTTTTATAGATAATAGATAAGAAAAAATCCAATTTTATTCTTAAAAACTGTATTTTTATAAAAAGAAGTTTTGTTTCTTTTTTCACGCTTATTTTAAAACTATTTTTTGTAAATTTTAGAAATTTTATTTTATAAAATAAATTTAATAATTAAAATCATCATGTTAAAATTATCTTATGGTGAATTTTAGAGACTTTTCTGAGATGATAAATTTTTTAATGAATAGTGAAATATACTTGTTTTTATTAAGAATTGTTATTTCTTTTAAAGAATTTAAAAACATAAAAATAGTTTTAATATGGTTTTAAACATAAAATTTTTCCAATATATATATATATATATATATATATATATTAATCTAATTTATTTCATTTTAATAAATTTATTATTGAATTTTGATATGAAAACATTTTAAACTTTTGAAGATTTTCTCTTTAGAAAACCGCTTTCTCATCACGACTGTGGGATTAATTTTAAATTAAGTTTTTCAAAATTATGTAAATTTAATTTTGGGAAATGGATTACATAATTATAATAATAATAATATATATCTTATAATATGATCAACGTAATTTTTAACCATAGTTAATAGTAAAAATAGTAAAAAAATATTTACCGTACTTAAGGTAAAAATAAGTTTACCTGAGGGTTAAACTAAAAATATAAGGGCTAAAAATAAACCAAAACTTTTAAAACACTCATTTTATTGAAATATTTTTAATTTAAATATTATATATTATATAATTGTACATTTAGGATCCTTTTTTCATTTATAAAACATGGGTATACCTTCTTCTTTTCAGACATTTTAAGCATTCCACTCACCTCACTTAAAAAAGGACACACCTTCTTCTCTCTACTTCACACTTACAAAACCATTTGGTTCACCCAATAAGTACAAAAATAACTTTATTTATTGTATCCTATCATACTAGAATTTTTATTATGGACATAAATCCATCCTAATAATCCTTTTGGTGGAAACTAAACGAAGTTCTCTGAAGAAGAAGTTATGTCCCTAATCAAGCATTTTATGTTATTTATTCCTCCACCTCAATAAATTATTATTAAACCAATATTATATAATAAAATTATTATATTATATATAATAATATGTTATTATGGTAATTTCATAACTTAAATCCTTCTCTTGTTCCATCAAATGGGTTATGAATTCATCATTTGTGTGCAAGGTGAACTACCGCCTTACGAACCAATAATTTTTTTCCCTCACCACCACTCAAAGATGGATAAAATGATTTATTTATTATTTATATTTTATGTTTATGATATTATAATTCTTCTATAATCATTATATCAAATTTTTATTCTTAATTTTCATTCTGTGGGAATATGATAATGTCATTCGTATGTATGGGGGACTACCACCTCACAAAGCAATGTGATTCATTCACACTTTATATGGAAGGTAATAATAATGGTTTTTATTAAAATATTTGATACGTATGATAAAAAAATATTATTTAATGATAGTATATTATTTACCATTATTTATTTTAATTCGTTGAGAAAATGTAAATAGCATTCATGCATACGTACGGTCTACACTCTCCATGAACAGTGTATTTCATTTTCTATCTATAAGTATTTTGGATTACTATAAAAACATATATAATGAATATATATGATGTTTAGGTAATTTTAAAAATTATTTAAATTATTTAACCATGATCAAATTAATATAGCCAAAAATAAAAAATCCAAACATACATGAAAAAACAAAGCAGTTATTGCTTGAAACATGAATTTAACATAGAATTATTAATAAACACGTAATAAAAGGTCATAAAAAATCATATATGGTATTCTTTTTATAATTATGGTTATTTAATATATATTTATAATAAACTTATATTTATTATATATTATGATTTAACAATTATGATAGAATCCAGGACTTATGGTAAGGGATTTATGTCTCACTTTTATTTTCTGTGATACATAAGCCATATTCACCATGTGTTTCTTTTATGTGGGGTATATACTCACTTTAAATTTATTTAATGATTATTTTACTTAAAATTATGGGTACGTACATATCCATTTCATGATCCCTTTTTCATGGTGTTTACAGTTCAAAAGTTACCAAAGTGGTAAGGGATTTTTGTCTCAATTTTTCTCCTTTGAGATGGATGTTATGGTATGAACATGTCTTATTTTATGAGTTTTATAGACTACCCCTTTGAAATTTTATATCATAATATTCTTATTTTAATGATATTATAGTTTCTATTAAATTTTATTCTTTCATGTTGATAACAATTCAATGTTACCAAAGTGATAAGAGTTTTATGTTACAATCCCATCGTTTATTACACTACTGGAAAATGATCTTATACCCACAGTTCAAAACCATGGTTATAGACCCCAAAAACGTGGGTATAGGCTATACCCACGGTTTGGGGAACCATGGTCATTGGTGGCATCAGTATAGGTCTATGACATATACCCATGGTTTGGAAAAACCATGGGTATATGTTTTTCCACCATGTCATAACTCTATACTCATGGTTTGGAAATCGTGGGTATAGCATATTTTACAAAATAGTGGCCCGCGGGATTCGATCTCGTGATCGCTTCTCCATTCACGAGCATCCTTAACATTACCCCATCGCCGCATATATGTATGTATGTATATATATTATAAAATATATTTATTTAAACCATGGATATTGAGGAATAAACCATCGGAATAGAACTCCCACCAAATTTGTTTTTGTTCTTGTGGAAAAAATAAATTTCCCGTGACCCACGATTTTGGGAAAACTGTGGTTATAGGGAACCATATCCCCACAGTTTTGGGAAAACTATGGGTATAGGCATTTTTTGATACCCTAGACCCATGGTTTGGAGAAAACCTTGGTATAGGGTAGCCTATGCCCATGTTTTGGAGAAGTCGTGGGCATAGGCTATCAAAAAATGCCTATACCCACAATTGTCCCAAAACCGTGGGGATAGGGTGACCTATCCCCACAGTTTTCACCAAAACCGTGGGTATAGGTCCATTTTCCAGTATTGTTAGAATTGTTTATGATTATTCTTCCAATGATGAAATATTATGATCTATCTCACCATAAACTTATGAATTTTATTTTAATCTGGTTATTTCATGGGAATACATGTATTCCTTTCATTTTACTCTATGTACTCAAGAGTTAAAAATAATTTTTTTAAGAAAAATCATCTTTATTTATCTCTTTATTTGAAAACCCTTCTTCTTCAAAGACCATTGTTTCTAAAAGTTTTTTCAAAAATTTCTATAGAATTATCCAAATTATTTATTAAAGAAATTTTTATCCATGTTTGATTTTTTTACAAAAAAAATGAAATTAATCTTCATGTCATTCTCTAAAGCATGTATGTTTTTCTTTCACCAAAAATATAAAAGGAATATTAATTTTAACATGTATGACATGAACAAAATTATCTTCCATAATGAAAAATAATAAGTTTGAATATTCCTTTATAAAATTTCAAGGTTAGTTTCAAATAAATGTATTTTTAAAATGTTTTATATTTTAAAAAAATAAAATTGGAAAGAATATTTTCTTCAAAAAATATTTTAATGATCATTCAAAATCATTTTCCATCGAATGTGAAAAATTTTGATGTTACTTATGCCTTACAAGGAATATAATCTAGGAATGAAATTCTTATTACTTCTCAGAATGGTTTATTTTTATGTTGTAATGATTTTTATGAATCCAATTTCTATTCTATGGGTTATATCATTAGGAAATTCTTATTAAACCTACTTCCTTTCAGGGGAAATGCTATGATGAAATGATTATGAAACCTATCTATTTTCTACAGGTTATTATATGATGAAATATTTATGAAACCCATTTAAATTCATGGTATATGATATGATAAATGTTTTATTATCTTTTGGAACATATACCAATAATTTTAATTATGTGATGGGTGGGACCTATTTTTTCCTCTAATGAATTGGGTAAATATTTATAGCTCATGAGATAGAAATGAATGGAATGGGGAGTAGACCTACTTAAGTGTGGAAATTATTCTTCTATGATGGTCTTAGGAGTAATCCTTGACTACTATTATAGTTTTGGATGTGAAATCATTCCACTGTGATATACTTGAAAGTGATCCTTAAATTTTATGGTAATTATTTTATATGCTTATGTATACACAATAATTCTATCTCTTTTGTCAATTTTATGTTCTCATGGATCATTTCATTAGATTTACTTATGATTCATGTCTTGTTAACTACCAATATTTATGAATAAAGGTTTTAAGTAGGGTATATCTATAAAGATTACTAAATGAAAAGATCTTCTTCAGAAATAGTGAATATCTTTCACTAAATGAGAATATTGTGTACCTAGTCTCCAAAGGAACTAAACCATTATGATTCTTAGGTGTGTGTTTGTGTAATTTAATAACTATTTATCTAAAATATGTAATATATATATAAGAGGATCCTGGGTTATTACAAAAAATAATAATGGTATCATTAAATATTATCCCTATTAAAGCATAAGTAACATAAAAAGATGTCATCTTAGATATAAAATTAATTTTTAAGGTTAACTAGGAACATTTATTGAGGTAATAGCCTTTCCACTTGGAAAATATATTTTTGAAACAAAATGAATTTTTAAAACCCATTTCATTGAAAATAACCTTGAAAACTAATAAATGAATATTTAAAGATAATTTAAAACATTTCTTGAGGAAAATAACCTTTTCATTTTCAAAAAAAAAATTAAAACCTAAATGCTTTTCAAAATATTTTTCATTGAAAATAAACTTGAAACATATAAAGGAATATTAAAAGATCATTTAAAACATTTCTTGAGGAAAATAACCTTACTTTGAAAATCTCTTTTTAAAATGAAAACTTCATAAAAAATTTTATAAATACTTTTATTTTAAATAAATATTCGAAAGTTATAAATTAATATTTAAAACATTGTGTGGTTATGATGGTGGTAAATGTCACAAACATTAGAACAAATATTCCTTTCACATTTTTGGGAAAATCCAAATAGTCCCTGTGTTGAAAACAACATGAATAATCCTTTTAAAAAAATAAAATTTTAAAAAAAAGGTAAAAATGACTTCAAAAATCCCATATGAAAATTATAACATTTTTTAAATCATTTTTATAAAACATGGATATGGAAAAAAAAGGTTTTTGACCTAAAATTCGATTTTATTTAAAAATATTCTTTTGTAATCATGAATATATAAAGATACAAATATTAAGGGAAAATTAATTATAATGAAATTTACCAGAGGATAAAAAATTCACGAGTTTCTTTAGATATGGATCATAATATTTCTTCATCGAAAGAATAATCATAAACAATATCGATGAACAATGAGATCATAACATCAAACCCTTACTACTTTGGTAAATTTTTAATCGTAAGCCCCATTAATTCATAGCATAAAAAGAAACATTAAATATAATTAATATAAGAATATTCCTAATATAAAATTTTAAAGGGTTAATATATATACCTAATAAAAGAAGATAGGTTCATAACATAGTGTATGTCCCATAGAAGACAAATTGAGAAAACAAATCCTTTAAAGCTTTAGTAACTTTTGAACCTTAAATCCCATTAAAAACATATCCTAAAATTTAAATAAAAATAAATAAAATAAGATAATAATCATAAAATACATTCATGTTCAGTATCTGCACCACGTAAAAGAACATGGTGAATATGGAATGTGTCTCATAGAAAATAAAATTTACACAAAAATACCTTATCATATGTATAAAATTTCTTTATAAATGTTATAAAATTATATATAATAAATATAAGTTTATTATAAATATATTATATAAACAAAATTATATATATCACATTTTATATTATTTACTTATGACCTTTTATTACATATTTATTAACAATTCCTTGTTAAAATCATGTTTCGAGGAACAACTGCTTTCTTTTTATTGTATGGTTTGATTTTTTTGTTCATATTAATTTGATCATGGATAAATTATATACATAATTTTATAAATTATATAAAAATCATATATGTTTAGTATATATGTATTTATAGTGATCTATAAAAGTTTGGGATTGGAAATGGAATACATTATTCATGGAATCAGTAGGTAGTACGTATGTGTGAATGATGTTTCCATTTTCTCAGAATATTGAAATAAATAAATTTAAATAATATATTTACATTATGGAATCATTTTATTTCATATATATAACATATATTCATTAAACACATCCTTATAACCTTTCATGTAAATCATGACTGAATCACATCGCTTCATGAGGTGGTAGTCTGTCGTACACATGAGCGACGTTATCGTATTACCATAGAATTTAAAGTAAGAATTTATATGTGATATAATAATTAAATAATCATAATAATATCATAAATATAATTTATAAACATTAAATCCATCTATATATCTATATATGATAGGTGGTGATGTAAAATTAAAAGCATTGGCCTGTAAGGTGGTAGTTTGCCGTACACACGATCAAAGGTTTAGTTTCTAATTTGAGGGAGGAGGATATGGTTGTAGGAAATTAACATAACATAAAAAAAACTCAATATATCTAATATATTTAGGTTATTATATCATCATGTTTTAATAATAATTTAAGGATGTCGAGTAAGGAATAAAATAAAATGCTCAGTTAGGGACATTACCTCTTCTTCAGACAACTTCTTTTGGTTTTCACTAAAATAATTCCTACGTTTTATTTATAAAAAAAGGATTATAGTATGGTAGGAGGAAATTAATGAAGTTTTTTGGTCATTTATTTACTAAAAATAAGTTTTGGTAAGTGTGAATAGAAGAAGAAAGTGGGTGTCTTATTATAAGTGAGGTGAGTGGCACACTCGTAATTTTTGAAAAGAAAAAGGTGTATCGATGTTTTTCAAATAAAAAATTTATCAAAAATGGGAAATTATATAACCTTAGAAGTTATATAGTCTAAATGGTTTCATAAAATGAATTCTATAAAAGTTTCTAGTCCATTTTATCCCTTATCTTTTCAGTTTAACCCCCCGATAAACCCAATTTAACCATTACTATGGTAAATAATTTTTATTATTTTTAATATTAATTATGGTGAAAATTTAATTTTTCCTTATTATATAATATAAATTATTCTTATTTAAAATATTCAACCCCTTTATTTAAATTAAACTAATATAATTATTATAGTTTAATTTAAAATTAAACACACATATGCGATAAAAAAGTTGTTTTCCAAAGAGAAAAAATCTCAGAAGTATAAATAGTTTTACTATCCCAATTAAATATGAAATTTATTATAATAAAAAAAATTTAAAAATAATTATATTATTTAAATAATTTTACTTTTAAAATAATATTAAAATGATTTTAAGGTTTTAAAATGTTCTAAATTCAAAGGATATTCTTAATAAAAAGTAATCTTTTTCATTATTCAATGAAAATTTATTTTTCATAAAATTATACAAAAACACTCCAAGATAATTTTGAAATGATGATTTCAAAAATTAAGTTTATTTTTTAAGATAAATTTTTAGAAAGTGTAAAAAATTAAAATAAGTGTGGAAAACGCGCAAAAAACTGTTTTTTAGAACAATAAATATTTTAAGCATAAAATTGTATTTATTATTATATATTGTATAGAAAAAAATAAGATAAATGATAAAAATTTTATTGAATATATAATATTTTTAAATTTCATTAAAATAATTTAAAAAAAGTTATTTTTTTAATTTATTGAGATAAAATGCATTTCTGTGCATAAAAATAGTTTTACATAAAAAGATTTCACGTATTTAAAAAAATATTATATTTTAATTTATAATTAATTATTCACCAAATAATTGATTCTATATACATGTGTAAACCATATATTTTCATAATTTAGTTAATATTATTTATTCCCACCATTCCAATGGTTAGGAAATAACTATCATACTAAATAAAAATATTTTAATACTATGTCACATTTTATTTAAACTTGGTTTTGTGTGTAACATAAGATAAAATTATTGGTTCATGTAATGAAATATAAACTCGGTGTTTCTTGTAATGAGAAATATAAAAAAGATTAAATTTATTAAAAAAATATTTCACAAAATATGGTGGTGTTACAAATACCCAATCTAAAAAATAAAATTATGATTAGTAAAAAATGGGTTTTCAAAAATATATTAAAAGAAAAAGGTGAAGAGATAAGAAACAAGGAATAACTAGTTTGTAATGGTTACTCATATATTAAAGGAATTTATTTTAATTTGACCTTTTTTACATGTAGTAGGTCATGAAACTATCAGAATCTTTCAAGCTATCACTATAGAATGAAAAAAATAAGATATTCAAAATGGATATAAAGTCAGTTTTTATTAATGGAGAGCTCAATAAATAAGTTGATATTGTGTGGATATCAATATCTCAGTAGCATTGGCTTTCGATAGAAGGAGTTCGGGGCTCAGATTTGGGGAAAAATTCTCTAACACGGAGCCTTTAATAGAGAATTTGGGTTCTTCGCCAACTTCTTTCATTCTAGTGGTGTGGGATCTGGTTCATCCTAGGTAGTACCAGGGGATCTGGTGTTTCTATCTTCACATCAAGCATCACAAGATAGGGATCTAGTTTACTTCCTTTATAAATCTTCAACCGCAACATAGGTATTTGGTCTTCTCATCTGGTAGTAACTATTTTGGTGAGTGTTGGGGTTCTTCAATGGAAAATTTTCTGATGTAGAAGAAATATAAAAGGAAATTTCTGGTGGATGATGGATCTAGAACTCTTTGGGAAAAATAAATGCTAAAAATCCTTAATTTTTCCTTTGGGTTCAAAAAAATATTTCCCTTTAATATGAATCACTGGTTCATGGAATCATTCTTCCCGGAATGGGAGATATCTTTCAATTGAAAAATTTGAGAGATGGATGGTTCCACAAAGAGTCTAGAAGAATAAATAAATATGAAAGGTTCTTTTTTGCCAAATAAGAGTAGATTAATCTATTTCTTGTAAGATATTCATAGATTTGATGTGGGTTCTTGTGAGCTTCCTAATCCTTCTACTTTACGAAAGAGAGGTGATGGTTGTTTTATGGTTTTAGGTGATCTGAAATCACTTTAATAGAGGATGAATTTATGGAAATTATCCATTCTAGGACATATCATGTATTCTAAATGGAACAATACATAGTCCTTTTATGATCATAAATCATAGATATTACATTTATGGGGGGAAAATATTGGATGGTGATTCCGATCGGTAGAGGTTTGTTTCACATCTTATTGAAAAGAAAAGATAATCTTGAAGCTATTTGGAAGTTCGGTACTGTTCTTATTAAACCTGGTAATCTTATAATTTCTGAATGGAATATTAATTTCAATCTCTTTACTCAAAATAATTCAACTGTGTATATTTGGGTTATATTTCATTGGTCAAATTGGGTTTTTTGGCATCCCAAAATTCTGAATTATCTTGCTAAATATGTCAGAATTCCTTTAAAAATGATCATTGCATGATGAATAGTGAAATGGGGATGTATGATAGGATCCTTTTTTAATATAATATTGTTTTTAATCCTCCATATGTGATATTCCTTATTTAAAATGACCTTAAGACTGAGGTTTAAATTGAATATGATTTTGTTCCTCCTTTCTATGATTTTTATAGCATTGTAAGATATAACCTTTCTAACTATATGAACATTAAAATAAAATTTAGGCATGTTGATAAACCAAATGAATGGAAATAATTAAATAGGTGAAACAAATGTAAGTAAATTGTCCTTTATGGAAATGAGTCTCCAAATAAAACCAAAATAAGAAAATAAGTTAAAAATAAAATAGATGTTTTTTATGTGAAAATTTTTAAAGGGAAAAATTGGGTCTCTCTTATAAGTGAGGAAGAAAAGAATGATGGTTATGATATCTCTGTAAATAGTTTAAATCCTAATATTTCCCCAAATTAAGATGAAAAAATTGTATATCTATATCGATGTTATGAACATTGTTAAATCATTGCAAGTTGATCCTTCAAATTTTGTTTCGGTTCAAATTGATGCCTCCTCCTCTCACCCACATGAAAAGTCCTTATTTATTGATCCTCGTGATTCTAAGGTAGGGTAAAATGTATTTAATACCATGTAATTTTCCACCTACAAATTTTTTGGTAACCTTTCAAGTAGCCTATGTCTACCTTTTTCCCTTATTCTGATAGATCTAGAACTCCCTCAATAAATCATGATCCTATAAGTCCTAATAAAAAAGTTAGGGATGATATTTATTCAACTATTATAATCAATCAAGAATACACACTTGATAATAAGATGAAGGTATCTAATTATGAACCATTAGAAATAAAATTGGATATTGAAAAATCATAAAATAAATAATTTTATTTGGATTGATTAATGTTAAGAAATCTGCTCCCTTAAAAGGAAGATAATGATAAAAATAATCATAATAAATACATTGTTATTATGAATTAAACCAAAAACAAAAAACCTATTGGGATGAAAAAAAAGGATTTCCTTCCAACAACTATCTTTTAAATGAAGATCCATTTTTGGAATTGTTAGATAATCTCCAATCTTGAAATAGTTTGGGCTCTTCACCTTTTTATTTGTAATCATAAACATGATATTTTAGGTCTATATGATCCAAATAATATTTTTTCATAAAATGTTAATTCTCTTGATAAATTATTCTATTAGTTTATTGGTAAAAATATTTCCAACAATGACATTAATAGGCTTTGAGTTTTTTATCTTTTCGGGTTTAAGGGAATCTCTTTCTTTAGCTCTTCTAATAAGATGGTTACTTACAATTATCACTATGAAGGAATGCTTAGATTTTCTTCAATAATTTATTCATTCAATGGATATCAAGATAGAAGAGACCATTTTATAGCCATTTTAGACAATAATAACATTATAAGCTATCCATTGACTCTTATTGGAGATTTTAATGCTATAATAAATCTTGATGAGGGGCTTAAAATCGTAATTTCTTCCTATCAAACTAGATAATTAAAATCCAATATTAAGGATAGTTATCTATATGAAATTAACCTCATTGGGTCAAAATATACTTGGTATATAAAACATCTCTATTCAGTTGTTGTGAGTAAATTGGACACATTTTTTATCAATGATGAATCACTCAATGCTTGGTCCTCTATCTTGTGTTCCACCCTTACTATATTCAATTCTGATCACCACCCCATTTTGTAAAATTTTACATCTAAAATGGATAGTCCTACTTTACCTTTTAGATATAATAATTATTAGAATACTCACCCATCTTGTAGAACTCTAGTTCAGGAGACTTGGAATTCCCTAAACATCAAATATGATGCTCTTTCTTGTGTTTTAAAGTTTAATATATTCAAAAAAACTAAAATTGTGAATTGATAGTTATTTCTATCACATGGATCAAAAAATATCATTTCTTGACTCTTTACTTATTTATATTCAAGAGAGGAACACTGGAAATATTTTTTCATCTGGTCCTGAATAGGAAAATAAGGTCACATATTATCTGAATATCTTACTCAATCTTAAATAAAACATGAAAACAGAAGCTTTCAAAGTTAAATAGCTCAAGGGTGGTGTTATAAATACTAAATTATTTAAATATATTCAAAGGGTTATAAAAATTAACATTCCTTTATCCAGTATTTGTGACAATGGTAATTTATTTAAAAAGCGGGAATATCTTTCATCTCATGTTGTCTCTAATTATATGATGATTTTTGGTTCCTCTAAAACTTACAATGAATACTGGAAATAAATTATTCCTAAAATTTTCACTCAAGAGGATAACTCCTATATCTCTAAAATTCCTCTTAATTTTGAGATTAAAGAGGGTGTTTTTAGTTTATATTCTAGAAGATCTCTTGGGCCAGATGGTTTTATGAATTTTTTCTTCCATAATTTATAGTATATTATACATGTCGATGTTCTTAGACTAACTAATAATTTTTTTAACAGTGGTCATATTACTCAAGTAATTAATTCTCAATTCCTAGCTCTTATCCCAAATTTTGATAATGTTATTGAGACTCACCTCTTCAATATAGTTTCTCTTCTTAACCTAATTTACAAAATTATTATAAAGATTCTAGCTAACAATATATCTGGTATCTCCAATAGGATTGTTTCTTCAAATAAATTTAGCTTTATCTATAGTAGAACCATACAAGACTATCTTTTCACAACCTTCTAATGTGTTAAACTACATAGGAAACCCACTAGATGAGGTAACATTGCTATCAAATTATATTTCAAAAGAGACTTTGACACTCCTGATTGGGTATTTATCTGTGATATTTTGACTACGTTTGGTTTTAATGAAATCTTTGTTAAATGGGTGAATGTCCTAATAATGTCTTCCCATATTTCAGTTTTCATAAATGGCTCCCTTGAAGGATATTTCTCTTGTTCAAGAGGTTTCAAACAAGGGTATCCCCTTCTATCCATTCTCTTATCCATTATTAAATATTATCTAAGATTTATTTTTCTTAGAATGGTATCTGAAACTGAAATCACTCCCACAAAATCAGGTATATATGTTTAGTTGGTCCCTATCACATTTTTTATATTGATCACATCATCCTTTTCATTCAAGTAGAAAAAAGAAACATCAATATCTTAAAAAATACTCTCCTCCACTATGAGAAAGTTTTAGGGAAGGAAATTTGTTGGAATAAATATTTTCTATAATTTGGTAAGAAAATATCAGTATCCAAATGGGTTATAATTATTACTAATTTAGAGATTAGATAAGTAAATTTACCCTTAACTTATCTTGGTGTTCTTATATTTTGGGGAAATCCTCATACTAGTAATTTTTCTCAGATTATTATACAAATTAGAAAACAATTATCCTCATGGAAAGGTAATTTGATATTAATGGAAAGTTTCATTAACCTTGTTAAATCTATAATTAACTCAAAAACAATTATTCTTTTATGTTTTATAAATGGACAGATTCCGTCATAAAAAGTATCATCACCTCTATTAAGAATTTTTTTGGAATGGAAGTATTCTTAAAAGAAAAATTAATACTATCCCATGGAGTAAATGTTGTCAACCGATTGATTATGGGGTTTTGGGAATTAATAATCCCACTAAATTCAATCATTATTTTAAATATAGTCTACATGGATAATTATCAATGGAATGTCTGAAGATCTTTCCTTTTTAAGAGAAATATTTCTTAAAAAACCTAAATATGAAAATATCAATTATATGGAATCCTCCATTAGGCCTTTCTTTAAGTTTTCCTTTTCCTCTATCACGATTGAATCACACTGGATTTTCATCTCTCATTACTCTCTTAATTTCTATATTTATAATTGGACTGGAAACTCTCTCTTTAGAATCCTCTCCACCCATGGCATGTCTTTGGAAACTAATGTTTTAATCAAATATCAGCTTGAAATTCTTCTCTGTAATATGCCTACCAAGATTGAAGAAATTTTATTAAAAATCAACTTCATTGGTGGGGATGACATTATTATATGGGAACACGTTTTTAATGGAATGTTATCATAAAAATATTTCAATAAAAAGACTATTCTAGAACACAATAATAGTTAGATAAATAATATCAAAAAACCTTGGATTCTTCCATCCCATTTTACTCTTTCATGAAGAGTGTTTCACTTAATGTTACCAGTTTATAAATTTCTAAAATATATTGAAATCAACATTTTTTTAGGTGGGTTTTTGCAAAATCAAAATCGGGATAACATAGATTATCTCTTTTTGATTTGTGTAACAAATTGTGCCTTATATTCTATTGTAACTGACCTTTTCTAGGTTTAGTTCCCTTAATTTGATCTTATATATGATGTTTGGTAGCATATTTCAATTTCAGATCTCACAAAAACTTATGAATTTTCTCCATGTGGGTTTCATGGAAATACTGCATATCATTTAGAGCATCATTAATAAGTACATCCATTAAGTATTGTGGTTCTTCCTCCAATATTCTCTTGAGAAAATTAATACTGATGTTAAAGGGTAAAATTCCTCTTAATATAGTTTTTAAATTCTTTACATGATTTTTTTTATTCTTAAACACTTGATTATCACAGGTAATTATCATCCTCCCTTTGGTACTTTAGAAGTTTTATGGGTCTCTCTTTTTTCTGGATAGATTAAAAGCCACATAGATGGTGCTTCATGAGGTAATCCAGGTCCTACTAGGTATAGTGATATATTAAAAGATCACATAATAAATACATTGGGTTGTCTCTATAGACCTTATAGTACTAACACTTCTTAGGATGTGAAAATTCTTGGAATCATTAATTTAGTTGAAGTGTTTCACATGCATAGATGGTAAAATATTTGGCTAAAATGTGACTCATCCACTATGGTGCAGGAAATTAGAGATGGAATAATTTATTTATCTTGGAGACTTATTTCTAGGTGTATGAGTTTCTTGGAATCTATTTCATCTATTAATTACATGATTACATATGCATTTCATGAAGTAACTTTTGTAGCTGATGGACTAGAATGTAATAAGGTAATGTCTAGTGATATGACTTAGAACAATGATGTTTTTGTTGGAATCTTTTCTTTATTTCATAATGATTATTGTAAAAAGTCACACTATAGACTCTTGTAATTATTTTTCATTTAATTAAAGAAGCTTTCCCCTTTTTAAAATTCCCCATTATACCAAAAAAATAAGTTAATATTGAAAAACATTATGGATTTATTCTTGGAAATATGAAAGCTATGTGTGAAAGTTGAACAAGGATTTGTATGAGTTGAAGAACGATCTGATGTATTGGTATTATAAATTATTTACTTTCTTATGGAAACTGAATTTAGATAAAGGAAGAGTTAATAGTAACCTATAAATAAAATAAAATCAATATTTTTTCCTCATTGTGACTATTTATGCTGTTGATATAATAGTCATAGAGAGTTATGAAGAATTGTGTCAACTTTTTTCTAAATATATGGAGATTTTTTTTGAAATTTCCTTTCTAGGAGTAATGAAAAACTTTCTTGGATAATAAATCTCTCAAATGAACAAATATATTTTTTATATCAAAAAAATTGTGATAAGGAATTTCTCAAGATATTTGGAATAGAAGAATAAAATCATAATTCCATACCAATTTCAGTGGGAAAAAAGTTTTAAAAATATGGGAATGTAAAGGAGGTTGATCTTAAAGAGTTTAGAATATTGGTTGGAAGCTTAGTATATCTAAATCAAGGATAAATATAGTGTATGTTATTACATTGTAATCTAGGTATCAACATTCACTAAAGGAATCCCATATTTTGGTAGTAAAACTAATTATCATATATATTAAAGGAAAAATTGATTTATGAATAAAATATGACAAATCGGGAAATATTGATATGTTTGGTTATAAAGGTGTTGATTGGGCATGTTATGTCAATGATAGAAGATCCACATTTAGTGGAGTTTTATTCTTAGGAGAAATATGTGTGAGTTGGTAGACAAAGAATGAAAATTCAGTGACTCTCGTCATGTTTAAAGTTAATTAAATATATTTCACTCAACCTATCATAAAATTAATGTGTATGAAGACATAGCTACAAGATTCAATGGATGATATGTAGTTGACCCTTCTATGGGGTTGTTATAATCAAAATGATATAAATATCACTAAGAATATAGTTTAACATTATTTATATAATCATATTGATATTAATTATCACATCATCAAATTGAATTTGGAATAAAATGAATTAAATTTTTAGTATATTCTTATAATAGAGCATGTTTCTAATATCTTCACTAAACCATTACTAAAGGAAACAATTCACAAATTGAGGTTTATCATTTGTGTACAACCTAACTATATTTAAGGTTATGTTATGTGAAATCATCATTTCCTCTCTCATCTAATATTCAGATAGTGTTATCAAATTGGGAGAAAATTTATTTAACAAAATAACTCCATTTCTTATGTGTTTTAACCTTCTAGGGAAAGCATATATATCAGGGCAGTTTTTAAAATATGTAAGTTGAAATTTAAACATGGGTAAAATGTTTTAACAATATTTTTAAGTGGATGTAGTAATTTTTTATTATAGTTTTATGTTTTTTTATAATAAATGTTTAGATTGAAATAAGAAGTTTTAAAAAAAATTAAGAAAATTTTCTTAAATCACTGTTTATCAAAAAAATGGTATTATTTTTCAATGATTCTTGTTTCCTACATCGATTTATATCACGTAGGCTTATAATTATTGGGTATGTGATCCACTGATTGAGTTAAATGTTTTATTTATTTATGTTACTTTTTTATAACAAAATATGAAGGGGGAAATTTTTTTGGCCAAGAAATTTTGAGGTGTTGTTTTGTAAAGAAGAATATGGTAGAGAAAAATGAAGGATTACTTAAGTATTATCTTTCATTGAAAAACATAAATAATATAATAATGTTGATCATTCCTTACAAAATATGAATAGATAGATTTTCCAATAGACCATGTATAATGTATAGTTTCCAATAGACTAATTTGATGAGATGGAGTGCAGTGCTATAAGTATGTCCAATTTTATTCATAGTTATATTAGATAGAGAGGTTCGATAAATAAAATCAATTGATAATTTAATAATCCTTAATATACTCAAACATGATTTTTATAAAAAGTAATTAATGATTCTAGATTAATTTGGTTGAAGGGAGATAGTTTTTAAATTATGAAACAAAAGATTTTTGGAAGTTATTGACGAAGTTGGAATAGATGAAGAGTTGTTTGAAGTCTACTGAAAATACTTATACAATGATCAAGATATGAAGTCTTAAAGTTTTTTTGGAAGTTTTTATGGATGAAAATAAGTGTGAAGTACAATGGAAAATGATTTTATGTATGATTATAATATAGGGATTATTATAGAAGTTCTAGATAGAATAAATCCACATAAACTCTCATGAGTTCATCAAATAAAAGAATGTTTATGAATTCATCGGTTGGTGGTTTTTTGTATGAAGAAATAGATATAGATTTATGAATAAATTCATCAGATAAATTATTCCTGAAAATGAACATTGGATAAAGTGTTTGGGTTATAGAATTATTAAAAGTGTTCTATAAATATCATTTTAATAGAGTAACTCAATGAATATCCTGATAAAAGGATGTTTGAAGAAGCATCGAATAGAAGTTTCTGAACTAATTTCATTAAAAATAATCATTAGAAAGAGTAAATCAGGGAGATCTAGAGAGAAGAATGATAGAATGGTTAAGGGAAATATTTTTACTATACAAATAAGTTTTTATGAATATGGTGAAGAATGTTTGAGGAATAACACTAATTTTTATAAAGAAATTAATTTTGATGATTATGAGAGGTTTGTTAAACTATCTAGTAATCATAAAATAAGGATCATGTCTCTAGCTAATATTTAAGGGAATTCTTAAAAAACATTGATGTTGATATTTATGGAAATATACTTAAATTAATGTTGATTCATGTTCAAGTGGAGGTTTGAAGGTGGTAAAATGTATAAATATTTGAGTGAGATGTTCAAAGTTTGAGTAGGAAGTTTTAATTTTGATAATTTTCTTTCCCCTTGATTTTCATAAAAATGTTTCCTATATAAAGGGGAAATTGAACTGAATAATTTTTTTGATATTATTACTACTAGTTCAATTTCTAAATAATTGGTGTGTCAATTGAAGAGAATGAATCTCTAACCATCGAACAGTGTGGTATCAAATATATGGATACTAGATACACTTTCATATCACTTGGTATTGGTCAAATAACATGAAGAATCATCATATGAAGAAGTATGACTGATTAGTTTTGAAGGTAATGGATAGTGGTTAGATGGAATTAGTATATCATATGGACCTTAGCATATGAAAAATTACCAGATGGAAGATAGTTATTACACACTATTATTTAATAAAGTGAAGGGGAAGAATAATAACTTAAAACCAATAAATTGTGAAGAAATATGAAGTGACACAGTGACAATGTTGAATATTATTGGTGAAGGTTCTTATTATTATTACCAAACATAGTTATATCATATTATTTATATGATTAGAACATGAAATGTAAGAAGTAACATAGTTATTTGCAAGTAAAGGATATTCCTTTCTTTTTTCAACCACCAATATTATTTTTTTCTAGTGGTTGGGTGGTCTTGGGTTATTTATAAATCATTCCAAGGACTAGATATTATTATTATTTACTGAACCTTATAAATATATGTATTCTAAGTGGTTTGATTGATTTTTTTTTCTAGTAGAGTCGATTCTAAAAAACAATAGGTGAATTTTGTTTCTTAAGTAAGAAAATAAAAAAAATAGATAATATCATGGTTTTATCCCCTCCCCCTCTAACGGATCACATAGATCATGATTGGTCCCTTCAAACCCCTTTTAAAAGTCAGTAGATTAAATTCTATGAATAATTTTATCTATTTATGGGATTTAATCCCATAACATCCTCAGATAATAATTCCTCATACTCTTCCACCTCTATAAGAAGCTGAAAGTTTACAATGTCTCCTACTCCAAGGATAAAACTATCCAAATGATGAGTAATCAGTTGTATCCTCCTATTTATAATCCCATTCATCTATTTGTGGTTTCCCTTATCATTGAAAAAGTTAAACATCATCCTATCAACAGGGACACACCACATACTCTACCTGAAATAGTAAATCCATACATGACTTGTGGAATATTCTAAAGTATTTTTAACCTATAGGTAATAAGTTATTATATTGTAGTAAGAGAGGAAAAATCATGTATCATAATAAGGTTCCCATGAGACTCAAGAATAAAAGAAGAAATTTTAAGAGAAAATGGATTTTATTCATAAAAGGAATAGTATAATTGGAACGGTTATTAATACTAATTGAGTATAGTATGAGAAACTTCACAATAATGGAAAATTAAAAGGTGATGAAAGTGTGTGTGGAAGGTTGCAATAGTCTAGACATATTTCTACAAAATATAAGAGAATTTTTCCGATTAAAATGAAGGAAAAAATAAGAGCACCAAATTCTCATATTGTTAAGAATCATATATTTAATAATGATTCAAAAAACTAAGGAAAGGTTGGGAAATACCTAAAGGGTTTCTAACCATATTTCTATATTAGTTAAAATTAGGTAGGAAACTAGAAAAATATTAAAATAAATATTGTGATCTATTATCCCAAGTTAAAAATTCCAATATAACTAATAATAAATATATCTAATAAGATGAATCCATGTTTTCCAATGAAGTATAAATCTGGAAATGTAAATAGGATTTATTATAAAGAAGAGTAGACACTTCAAATCCTCAAAGATTAATTTTATTAGGATGAGGAAGATGTCTTGGCCCTAGTGCTATAATTGAAGAGTAGAGAAATATCCACCCTTTCCTATATCATTATAATTATTTATATGTGATGGGAATTGAAGGTGGTGAATCATGCAGAGAATCCATTTAGGGGGATATTTCAAAATAAATTAGGGTTTTCATGGGTTTACTTTTCCTAAAAAATATGGAAATCTGAAACGAACGTTCAATAATGAAGGATGTGGTATGATTTTTATAATCCATCATGATTTTGATTTATTACTTATATGGTTGACTTGGGGGAGTGATAATATAACCAAATGGAGTAAAATTAACTTTTACTTGAATTTTTTGATTTTTTTGTTTTTGTGAATGTGGTTTTTTAAATAATTCTTGAAAATATTATTGAGTAACTTCAAATTCAATAAAATTTGAGTTGGTTCCACAATGAAGTGAGTAAATGGAAATATTTTTTTCTAAATTAACCTCTATTATTCTCTAAACTATGCTCACCCAAATATAATTATAGTTAGTTGGTTGATGGAACATCTCTAAGAGAAACTTTTGGTTTCACCCTTCTTTCATAGTTTGATCTAAGAATAATAAAAAGTGGGAGAAAAAATGAAATAATATGGATCTACTAAAAATTAAAAGAGTTAGTTTTGGATTATAATACCAATATATTATAGGGTATAACAACATTTCTCTTATTTTAATTAATTTTAAATTAGGTGAAGAAAGATAAATTGACATTGGTAGTAATTTTTTATTTTAAAAAAAAGATATTTTTAAGTGACCTTGAATTTGAAAAATACTAGATTTTATTTTTTATCAATATGAATAAATTCAATATGTTATAGATAATGTGGAGTGGCCTCTATGAAAATAAAATAGACTAATTATTATGTTTACAGTAAAATGGAAGAGTTGTTGGTTGTATTGGAACATCTGGTTATATAGGTTCTAATGTTTTCCAACAAAATCAGATGATTGTGTTTATATTGATATTCATAGAATCAATAAAATTGTTGAAGTAATGTTTCTATATATTAATATATATTTTAGAATAAGGTTGAATTTTTGTAGGTAGTAAATATCTTGATTAAGGTATTATTTTTAGTGTTAAATGACTAACTGGTTGGAGATTGAAGATCCATGATTTGGGAGAAGGAAATGCTTGTTTTTTGTTAGCATTTACTACTAAAATAATTTTTCTAAACACTTAGATGGTTTTTTATAAAGACTAAGTTATTATAGGGAAATAAAGTCAAGTGTAATATCATGAAATACTCAAATAAGAGTTTATATGATGCATAATATCATGAAACTTTAGATTAGGTGTTTAAATAATGTTGATAAATTCCCAAAGGTGATTTGAGATGATTATCTGTGATTAATCTAGTATAAATAAGTGTTGTATAAAAATCATGAAATTTTAGTGTAAACATCAATCTAGTACAGCTGAGTGAGAAATGGAAAAGGAGTGTATGCATAAAAATTAATACATGTGTTGTGTGAATATTAGTTGATTCTATTTAAACATTATACAAGTGTTTTATAAGATTCATACAATCTTATATAAACATGAAATACTCTTATGACAATAAGAATTGTGTTGTATATCCACAATCTGTATGCACATCACGTCGATTGTAAACAAGAATGTGGTTGCATAAAGGTTGATCTAAATAGTCGATATTTATAGTTTGTTTGCTATATATGTAGTCTATATTTAAATGTACGATCGATTGATTATCTTTATGTGGTAAAAAGGATCGATCAATCCACATGGTATATCCTCACTATTGATCATCAAGCAGTCAATCTTATGCCTCTCGATCGATCTATGTGGTCAATCCATTTCATGTGGTTACTTGTATATTGTGTTATAATCTAATTTTTATAATTTTTTATATCCTGAAATTATGTATACATATAATTATTTGGATCTAGTTCTTATTGTTTGAAAAATCACAAAGAGAATTTTATTTAAGTTTTATACTTAGATAGATGAGTGAAGTTGGTTTTTTATCTTGATGTGTATATAATTTTAATTTTTTAAAAGGTTGGGGCTGAAGCCTCATTTTTAGTATTAAATCAAAGCAAAGTCTTATTTTAACTAGGTAGAGGGAAACCCATTACATATCCCGAAGGCCCAGTGGGCTTATAGCCCATTACATAGCCCGTAGGCCCAAATTCTAAGGCCAATTCACATTCTGTGAATAGTAACCTACTGCTACAGTACCGCACAGTATCGCCGCCGCCATAGTTCGCTTCCGCCGCTACAGTACCCGCTGATAAACAGTGTTGCCGCTGCTACAGTACCGCCACAGTACTGCTATAGTAACCTGTGCCCCATGGGTTTTGAACCCCCATTTTCCATGTAGTATTACGGGGTGCTTACCACTAAGCCAAACCCCAACTACTGTATATAATTTTAATGTTTGAACTAGTATCTAATGAATATCTTAATCTACATGAAGATGAACCAAGCTACATATGAAATTATTTATGAATTATCATTCATCAATGGAGATTTTTTTATGTAAATTTTAGTATAAAATATAAGAAAAACATGTTGATGAGATGTGATGAGTATAATAGAGTGTTTTAATAATATTTATTCAAGCTAAGATATATGGTATTTTTAGAATCTATCACTCATGGATGATATTATACAATAGTTATTATTGAGTAATACCCATGTAATTGGATTAAATGATATAATATCATGGTTATTTTTTTGTGGTCATTTTACTGAGTGTTTTACAAAATAGACTATATCGAGTAAAGGTTGTGACACATGAAAAATGGGTAAATAGTGAATAATACACCATAGAGGAAGTTATAGTGCTATTATTTGAATCTTGGAGATCAAAATTTCATGTACCATACTATATTTATTTCTAGGGGATCATTTTTTAGATGTTGGATGTTTCACATAGTGTTCTCTATGTCACAGAACAGGCTGTTTGTTATTCTGTTATGTGAATAGATTGAAAATGGTATCCTCAACATAACTCAATAAGATATATTATATGAGTTGTTTGAGATGAATATAATGATTAAGTTTCATTAAGGCCTATTGATATAAGACTCTATAGGAGTTTTGGATGAGAAAAATGAGAAGATAAAAAGAAATGGCACACCCAGTATTCTACAGGATCCAATTTTTTGAGGTTAAAAATAAATATCAAGAATGTGGAGACTCATCCATGTTGAATTCTCATGAGAAAATAAATGAGATAATAGCAGAAACCCCACATACAACCCATTGAATAAATAGATAAAATGGGTACCAAAGTTTTTGAATGTATATTCTATATTTCATATATAAAAGATATTATTTTGGTAACCAACATATAAAAGAAAAAATAATAGATTTTGAGAAGTTTTAGATGTATCTAAGTGCTTTTGTTGTGGGTTCTTAAATATTTTAAGATCACTAATAAGGAATAATGTTAGTTTTCCAATATTATGTTGATGATGAAGATCTATTCGATATTGAATCTAGAGAAGAAGAATATGTTGGCTGCTATTTAGAGTTTATTGTTCCATAGTTGAGAAGTATAAGAAAAAAGAAGTTGATTAAGTATAATGTTTAGATATTATATAGTTTATTTACTAGGATTTTATAAACATAATATTGTATGATGATTTACTGGGTTTGAAGATCATAGGAGCTTATTGAGTGAGGAATCTAGTGAACAACTTCTATAGAAGACCTGTGAAACTATCCTACATGTAGTGATTGAGTTGTGGATATTGATCTTGAAGAACTATTGGAATTTAAAAACATTATTTTGAGTTAAAGGATATTAATTAATGGGTTAAAAGGTATCTATATTAAGTAATTATGATCTTATTTTAGAGGATATATATGTTGAGAAACCAATGGGATGTCTATATAAAAAAGAGAAGTGGGATATTGCATTGATCACTTGTATAATATAGTTATCCCACACATGTTTAGTGTGATTTCCTTGTTTCCAGGATGATACATGTCCAAATACACTTATATTTATGATAATATTATAGTGAACAATCTATCCCCTATATAATCCATATATGGAAAGGATTAACTTTCCTGAGAGGGTTCAAACTTTGTAAATACTATATTTTATCTTTACTTGCTTTTTGTTATTTCATGCTGTGTTTTATGGTATGACAAAAAGATTAAATCTAGAATTATTAATTGATTATAGTGGTTCTAGTTCAAAGGGGTGATAAGAGTAAAAGGAGTTACTATAATTTGTAAAATTAGACAAAACCTGAAGATTAAAGTATGATGATATTAAGATGGGTGATCATGAATCTATTGTTTAATTCTTTATAAGGGTTAATGACATTTTAACACCATAATATTTTTTGGTGAGATATAATATGATTCATTTCTTGATGAAAAGATTCAAATAATTCTATTAGGCAAATATTATTCCAAGGTTTCATCATTAGAAGATATAAATCTTCAAACTCTATCTATGGATGATCTGCATAACATTCATATCACATATAAATTGATAAGAAAAAATTTTATGAAGAAAAAATAAAAATTTGATCAATAAATATATTTTAAATATTATAATCAATGAAAATATAATTGATTTATCAAGAAATATTTTAGTGAGTCTGACACAGAAGATAAGGTACATAAAAAAATTATGAATTTATATCATTATTTTCTAAAGAGGTTAAATGAGGTATAAGGAATTATAAAGGAAATTTACCACTAGATTTGTTTAGCTATTGAGTCATTGTTCATTTTACTATAAATTTTCCTATACTTAAGGAAGATTAATATAGTGAGAAAGAATATAAAAATTAAACAATATATACTAAAAATAAGGTATAAAAATCAAGGTTATTTTCTAATGGTATGTATAAGAATTTATATAAATTTAAAATTATAAACTTCTTGTTCATATGTAACGAATTTGATGATAGTTAAGTAGAATATGATAACTCTAGTGATGATTCTACTGAAAATTTTCTTATTAAAAAAATTCATTTATGAGAATTTTATCAGTGATAAAAGCAGTAGATCTGAAGAAATATAATAAGAGACTTAGATGGAGCTTATGCTGATGAGATATTTTTAAATAAAGTCATGTAAATATTATTTTAATTTAAAAAGAGAAAAAAAATTAAATAACTAATATCCTTAAAAAAACAATCAATAATTTTTTCTTAAATAAAAATCCAAGTTTCTAAAAGGGATTAATGATTTTGAGAAGTTACTTGATGAAGAGAAAAACCTCAACATAAAACTTTAAGGAAATATAATGTTTAAGTAGAAATAATTTTATCTTGTTCAATAAATGACTATTGAATATGAGTGGGTAATAATGAACTTCCAAAACTTAATTTCAATTTTTTTAAAAATTTATAATAAAATTAAACATCATAAGGGTAAATAAAAACATCCTTAAAGGTTAACAACAAGGTTGAGGATTTTCAAAAGAAAAATAAAGTTAATAATGATATCTATGTATCCAAAACAAAGAGAGTTAAAAATCCAAAAAAATTAAGGTTTCAAACTCTAAACTAAAAGCTGGTATAACTAGACATTTTGTTAAGGTTGATAAGAAATCTAAATAGAAGAATAAAATGACAATATGATACAAAAACTTTGGTGCACAATAAGGTTCCAGAGTGGATTGTAAAAAAAATATGATAGAAATCAGGTAAACAACACTAGATAGCATGTAAGTTACAAATGAAAATATGATTTCTATAGATAATACTTATATTGGGGAGAATTTGGTTATATAATGAAAATGTGATGATTTAATCACAAAAAATAAAATGAGTTCAAAAGGAACTAGAGGAAAAGTTTTATGGTGAGTTAACCCACTCAAAAAATGAAACCTAAAAAATTATTTCGAAAACTAAAAATAGATTTCAACATCTAGAAACTATTTTGGAAAGTTTAGATTAGCCTAAAAATATTACAAAAGTATGTCTTGTTATATTAACATCTCAATAAATTTTATATGATAAATCTCTAAATCTATATGTGAAGGAATAAAAAGGAAAGGAAAATCATTTTTTAAAACAAAGATCAAATATATAAAAAGGAGAATGGAAATCGATATTATATAGTGGGGTTTCATCACATATGATCGTATATTTGAAATTTTTTTGAAGAATGTAAAAGATTATAAATAAGTAATAGTGACATTTTGAAATGATGAGTCACTCAGAATCAAAGTTGTTGAATCCACTATTATTTGTAAAGAAAATTTTAAATCCCTAAGATCTTTGTTTTTTAATGGGTTGAAACATAATTTGGTTAATATTTCAAAAAATATTTATGAATTTAGTGGATTCTTTTTAGAATATCTGGTTTTATTGTGAAAAGTATTAAAGATGGTAAAGTTATTATAATAGGACAATGATAAAAGGGAAACTAATTTCAATTTGGGGATGTAAAGGGTTCATGCTATCTGAGTATGTTGAAATAAAATTAGTAATGGAATAAAAGGCTTGGATATATGTTCTAGAGGAATATGAGAAATATAAAAAATAATAGAAAGTGTCGGTGATATTTTTAACATAACATGAAGAATATATTGGTGTTTTTAAATATTTTAGGAAGGGAAGACTAAAAACTCATTATATAATAAAGGTGACATATATCTTATACATTCTGATATATGTGGGCTAATGAGAAAGCATTCAAAAAATATATATAATTACTTTATTTTATTTATTGATTATTTTACTCACATTTTATGTATTGTTATTTTAACTTATGTTAAAGGCTATCAAAATGTTTGTTATTCTTAAGAGAAGTGAGAAAAAGGAATGTGGTTGTTTCATGAAGAAGATTTAAAAATGGTGTTGGATATATAAATGTGAATTTTAAATACTATCTAGAAAATCATAGAATTTATAATGAATTTAGTGCACTATACACACTACAATATTATTCTGTTACTAAAACAAATAATAAAAGTTTTGTTGAGATGGCATGAACAAAGTTTATTGAACATGATACTTCTCAGTTATTTTAAAGGTAATCTATTATAGAAGAAGTTCATATTTAGAATTAATTATTATATAGGAGGTACTCTGATATGACTTCTTATAATATGTAATATAAATAAACCCCGCATTTTAAATTCCTAAGGTTATTTGGTAGTCCATGAAATATCAAATTCACGGGTGATAATCTTAGGAAGTTTCATAAAAGAGATATCAATGATATATTTCTTTCATACCCTCTTAATAGTATGTGATACAGGTGATATAATAAAGAAATAAGGAATATTGTTTAATCTATATATATGAATGTTTTAGAAAATTTTATTGATAATTTTTCATAGTTAATTATAGATTTGATAGGAAGTGGAGATGAAGTTGTTGCAGTTAAACAACATGATAAAGTTCATGATAAAAATAATAATATTGAATCTAGACAAAATGACGATTCTGATTAAGTAATCTCAAGTGAGGATGAAAATTATGTTAATCTCATCCTAGGTTGAGAAAAAAATATAGGTTTATAATATCATTTATGGTCAAGTAAAATTGGTTCAAATTAGAAGAATGTTGAGGTTAGTTACAAAAACATCTTTATATTCATTAGTTGAGCTAAGATATGTCAAATAATATTTGTTGAATCAAGATTGGATTGATTCCATGAATTAAGATTTAGATCATATTGATAATAATCATACACGATAACTTATAACCAAACCAAAAAATAAGAATTTATTTTTTACAAAAGGGGTTTTCATAAATAAGTTGAATAGAATAGGAGAGGTGATAAGAAACAAGGAATGAGTGGTTTTTAAAAGTTACTAATAAATTTAATGAAATAATTTTTATGATACCTTTATACCAATATAAAGGCATGAAACTATAATAATATTTCAATATATCATTTCATATGAAGATATAAGATATTTTAATTGGATGTTAAGTAAACTTTTCTTTACAAAAATCTCAATAAAAAAGTTTATATTGAAAAACTACATGGCTTTATTCTAGTAAAAGATGAAATCTATTTATGAAAATTGAATAAGTATTTCTATGGTTTGAAGTAATATATGAGGCCTTGGTATTTTAAATTGGATACTTTATTAAGGAAGTTTAATTTCAAGAAACAAATAGTTGATAGTGACCTCTACGTAAAATAAAATCAATAGGTTTTATTCAGGGTTATTGTTTATGTTAATGATATCATAATCACAAGAAATTATAAAGAAATTTTTGAAATTTTTTATAATGATATAAATAATTTATTGGAAATTTCCATGATAATAGAAATGAAAAACTTTCTTGGCATACAAATATCTCAAAATAAGAAATACATTTTCCTTTATTAATAAAAGTGTGGTAAGAAACTTCTAAAGAAGTTGTACATGCAATATTCAAAGCCTACTTCCACACCTATTTCTAGAGGAATGACGTTCTCAAAAGATAGGTAAAGAAATGAGGTCGATCCTATAAAGTTTATAAAGTTTGTTGGTAGATTTTTATATCTAATGACTTCAAGGACATATATAGTTTTTTTCACATAATTGGGTTGTAGGTATCAATGTTCACTAAAGGAATCTCATCATAAGGATGGAAAAATAATTCTCAATTATATTAAAGGAATAATTAATTTATAAATAAAATATGATAGCTTAAGAAATATTGATCTTTTTGGTTATATATATTTATATTTTGTAGGTTGTGTGATTCTAGTGAAGTAGTCCTTTTAGGATAAGGGTATATGAGTTCATATATAAAGAAAAAAAAATTCATGACTCTCAGTATATTTAAAGATAAGTATATAGCTGCTAATTAAAATGAAACATGGTTAATGTGTCTATAGACACAACTATAATGTTTTTCAATTAATATTAATTTGGCACTTCTCTTGGGTTATGATAATAAAAATTATATAAATATCAATAAGAATAAAGTGTAACATTATCGATATAATCACAATTATATTATATATCACTTCATCAAATAGTATCTAAAAAGAAATTAACTAAATTTGTAGTTTATTCATACAACTGAGTATTTTTTTAATATCTTGACTAAACCATTACCAAAGGAAACAATTCATAAATTGAGGTTGATCATGGGTATAAAACATCACTCTATTAAATAATAATGTCTATGAAATTCTCATCCCCTCCCTCATCTAGTCTTTTGATAGTTCTTTCAAAGGGGAAGAAAAAATATGTAATATAAATATATCCAATGGTATGTGTTTTACCCTTTTAGGGAGAAACAATATTTAGTGATAGTTTGTAAAAGGTGTAAGTTATGATTTCAACATGTGTAAACTATTTTAGTAGTTTTTTTAAGTGTATGCATGAAGATTTTCTTATGGGTTGAAGTTTTTTTTATGATGGAATTTCATAGTGAAATAAGAAGTTTCAAAAGATTTTAAGAAAAGTTTCTTAAATCACCGTTTATAGATAGCATGGTATTATTTATCAAAGATTCTTGTTTCTTAAAATGATTTCTCTCTTTTAGCCTTAAAATTATTGGATATACGATCCAGTGCATGAGTTATAATTTTTTATTGATTTATGTCCCTTGGTTTCCAAAAAAATCCAAAAGGATGTATTACTGAATCTAATAGGTTTTTAGGTGTTTTTTTGTTAAGAAGACTCTAGTTGATAAGAATCAAGGATTGATTAAGTGTTGTCTTTTTTTAACAAACATAAATCACATAACAATGTTGATTATTTCTTTGAAATGGTGAATGGATAGACTATCTAATAGACTGAGTCTAACGAATGTATTCCAATGGACCGACGTGATTGGAAAGGGTGTGGAGATATAAGTGTATCCAATTACATTCATAGTTATATTTAATAGAGATGTTTGATAAAGAAAATCAGTTTATTATTTAATGATCCTCAACATACTCAAACAGCATGTTTATATAGAGGTTTTCATGATTCTAGATTATGTTATTCATAGTAAGATTTTATATTAAATAAGAAAACATAAGAGTTGTGGAAGCTACAGATGAAGTTGGAATAGATTAAGAGATATATGAAGTCTACCAAAATAGTTATACAGAGATAAATACATAAAATGGTGAAGTTGTTATTGAATTTTTTATTGATGAAAATAAGTATGAAGTATAACGGAAAAATATTGTATGTAAATCATTAGGTAGGGATTTTTTATGCATGTTCTAGATAAAATAAATCCATATAAACACTTCTGGGTTCATTAGAAAAAAAAGTATGTTTTTGAATTCATCAGATGATGGATAGTTCTTATTCACGAGTCTTCAATTTCACTGATGCATAAACAATAAATTTTGTGTTGTTTATTAGGACACAACCAAGTCCCTTCTTTGATTCATCACTATTACAAACCACCATTTTGATATGGTACAGTAAAAAATAGATCATTAACCAATATCCTCTTCAATTCATCAAAAAAATTATTCATATTCCATTTTCCAAAATAACTTAACTCCTTTATGTGTAATCTTGGTTAATCAGTTAGTTAATCATGAAACTTTCAGAAAAATTAAATGATAGTAACCTGCCTAACCAATGAAACTTTGTACCTTAGTTATATTCATTGGTGTAGGTCATTATTTGGTTTCTTTTTTCTTCATAGTATCAACTAATATTCCAACCATGGAGACAATATAGCCAAGAAAAGAAACTTATTGAATCTATAAATCACACTTACTAAATTTTCTATATAATTATTTCCTTATAAGTGTCTCAATAATGATCCTCACATAATTATCATATTCCTCATAGATTTTAGAATACACCGAAACATCATCAATGAATACCACAAAAAATCAACAATATATTCCTTAAATACTATATTCATTATATCTATAAAAAATAGTGGGTGAATTAGTTAATCCAAATGGAATTACTATAAACTGATAAGGTTCATACCTCATTTATAAATCTATCTTCATAATGTCTTCCTTATTTACTCACAATTGATAATGACCATAAAGAATTTAAATCTTTGAAAAATATTAATCTCTATGAAGTTGATCGAATTAGTCATCAATTAGAGGTAGAGGATACTTTCTATTTATTATCATTCCATTTATTTCCATAAATCAATTCATAGCCTTATGGATCCATATTTCTTATTAATGAAGAGAATAGGGGCTCCCCATAATGAAACTCTATGGTGAATAAATCCCTTATCGAACAACTCCTCCAGTTTTTTCTTCAACTATACAAATTCCATAGTGGCCATTCTATAGGTATTCTTTGATATTATTCTTTCATCAGGGGTCAAAATAATGGAAATATTATTTTCAATATCTGAGGGATGTTTTGGTATTTCACTAGGAAGTAAATCAATATATTATTATACAATAGGTACATCCTCAATTTTAATATTACCTTCCCCTACTCTATATTGTGTATACTATTTCTCTCTAAGAATATCATTCAGTGGAGCCACTGGGGTGCATCTAGAAATGTATCAAATGATGATGTCACTGATTTAAATATAAGTAATTCTATATCTTATTAAGAATCATAATTTGATTCTTCTTATAATAAATTTTGGAATTATATTTTTAAATAGAATTATTAAAACTTTTATGGTAATAAAGTCATAAAATAAATCATGTTTATGTGTTATAATGGGTACTTTCTAACACATTCTTATTACACTGATAATTTGACTAAAAGTTTTCACATATAACTTCCTTCTTAATGTGCTAGGGAAATATATTATATTCTTGGAAAACATGGAAGATAAAAAAGAATGTGAGTATCTAGAATCAAATAAAGTGTTAGAGAAATTTTAATATAAGATTAAAGTACTTGACACCACATATTTTGTAACTTCAACCTCAGTTTTAGTGATCGCATACACTTGGGCTTCTTTCCTTGGCCTCTTTTATGATAGATTCACTTGACGCTTAGGGAATTTGTTTGTATAGTTACACATATCCCTTTAGTTGAAACACTGAATCATAGTTCTGTATTTCTTCACTTTACATTATTTATCTCGATGAACCTTATATCTATATATATAACAAACTCACATTCTCTTCAAGCATTTCTTTTGATAGTTTATTCCATAATTTTCACAAGATATAAATTTATTTTTTCTATTATTCTTATTTACTTCATTCCATTTTTTTGGTACTCAGTCAACCTATTATTTCATTAATTTACCTTGAACATGTAGAATCTAGAGAATTACTTCTCCATTTTTATGGAAGATAAAACTATTTCATCATATAAAAAAATATTGAGATCCTAGTTCCCTTTAGAGACATGGATTCATCCCTTAAAAGAAATGGTCAATATTGCATTTTGTGTTGCATATGTAATCCCTATAATATTAAGAATTCCTAATAAAGGTAGCCTTATAATTATAAACACTTTATTTATCCTTTTTCTTTAATTTTCGGAACATTATCTTCATTTAATTTTTTTCATAAGAGAAATATTTTTTGAAAAATGTCTCCTTAAAATATTTTTATTTCATGTGTTCTATTTCCTCTTCCACCCTAGTATTTTAAATCAATGAACACCATTGATCAGTATTTGATTTGAAAAAATACATTGGAAGTGTAAAATTTTCTTTTTCATCATATCCTAAGGCCATAAATATATTCTAAAGAGACTTAATACATTACACAACTACTATTGTATTAGTAGTCCCACAAAATGAAGGTGATTATATCACATGAAGTGGTCCAATATAAGAGAATCATGCTATTGAAAAATAGGTTGATCCATCCATAAAAGGTTATTTTTTGTATCCTTATTAAGATTCTATAATATATCCATGATCTAGTCAGTTCTAATATCGACTGTCTTTTCTGGATCAACAAGGAAATCTCTATATTGATCATGAGTATTAAGACCATTATTCTTTCCAGACAAAATTTCTAAATAATGGAATATACTGGATTAGATCATAAAATTATGAATTTTAAATCAAAATATATAATTCTAAATATGGTAGAACACTTTTCCTAAATTAAAAAAATTATGCATAGTTAATCTCATAATCATAAAATTGGTTTCTTTCAGGGTATCTTTATTTTGAAATCCTTCATAATGGTTTGTAAATAAAATGTAAATTATCCTAAGAATATCCCTCAGTAGTGTCAAAATAGGTATGAAATAAATAACATTATCATGAATCAGGTGATGATATGTTCAATTATAATTCATCATTTTTAGATTTATTACCCCTGGGTACATCTGTTCTAGGACCACATCTACTTTTAGTATCTATACAGGGATGTATTTCTAAGAACAATCACATAATAGATTCCTTAGAAAAACATTAGGATGTTCTTATATACTTATCCTCAAAGTATATCATTGGTTTATGTTATCCAATCTATGTTTTACTTAATCTAGTTCTCAAGGTTTTTATTAAACTTCCACTGATACCAACTATAATGACCCCAACTCCAATAACCCAGAGTCGGTGTCTAATTTATTACATTGGCATAGGATACAATAAATTGCATCCCAAAATAATGAATAGTTTTCTAGTATTAAAGAACTAGAAACATAAATGATACCAAATTTATATTGGGAATGAAAATAAAACATAATAAAAAAACAAAAGAAAATGATCTGCATCCTTGAAACTCATTCAAATATATCTTTTTTATATTCTATGGAAAGGAAACAAAATAAGTGCGATCTAAATTTCTCAAAAAGGGTTACATATAGAAAAATATATCATGAATCGATAAGGAATAATCAATATGGAAAGTTGAATACCTAAAAAAACATTCCATTTAATCAATAACTTGACTATCATAATTGGACAATGCATAATCAACATGGCAATGTAAATAATAGAAAATGCATTCCACTTAATCAATAAAATAATAATGAAATGAACCTATTGATAATATAAATTATAAAATCACATGTATAATAATAATAACTGAATTTTCACTAAAGGAAATTCTTAATTGTTGAACATCATGATACCTATAATGTTAAGACCTTTCACAATTTAGTTTAAAACTATGGATCAAAATTCATCTGATTTGAAAAACTTATTTATCTCATGAGTCCTATTAATGCATTGAGGGGATACCTATAATTGGGCCCATAATATAAATTAATTTTCAAAGAATTCCTCATATATTGAATAATTTATTTAACTCATGAATCAATATTCTTTATCAAATATCCATATTGATTAAAGGATAGTTATTTATCAATATTTCCCCAGTTAATCAAATGAATTTCAAAGTAAAAATCATATTTAAAAAAGGTATAAAATTTAGGAAATAATAATACCCATCATACAATATTGATATTTAAGATAAATTTGATTTTCAAGTAAAAAATGATCAAAAAAAGTGACTGTTTCAAGATAATGTAAACAATCACAAAAAAAGTGATATTATACAGTAATTTTGACCTCCTTAGTTACTTTTAAATTGTAACCCATTGAAGAATAAACTTAAAACAAAAAAATTAAACATCATGAATAAATGTTATTCATGTTAAATTAGTTAAATGGATAGTATACACACCACATAAAAGTGAATAGGTTCATATTAATAAATGTTTCTCAATGAAATGGAAATTTAGAAAAAATCTCTTTCCTCATGCTTTCCTTTAGTTAAACGTGCATTAAACCCATATATAATAGTCTTAAGAATTCTATTAATTTATAACAAAAACATGCTAAAATTTATAATGTCATATATGATCCTCTTATAAATTTTATATTTCATTATTTTTATTGTTTCATGTATTAATTTCTTTGTATCTCATCCATGTTTTATCGTGAAATTTAAGGTTTGTGTACATATTATATAAATAAATCATCTAAATAATGATAATATTATCATAAATATAATATTTAATTAGTATATGAATTATTATAACCGTTCTTAAAAAAATATTTAAAATTAATCGCATCGCTTTGTGGAGATGGTCCATTGTACATGCACCCGCGCGGTGATATCATTTCGTTAATGGGGGAATGGGGAATTAATTTTATGATATATAAATTTTAAATAATTTATATCATTCTATATATATATCATATATTCATTAAATATATCCTTATTACCTTCCTTGTAAATTTTAAGTGAAAAATGAATTTCATCGCTTCACGGGGCGATAGTCCTCGGTACACAGAAGCGATATTGTCATTTTTTAAATAGAATTGAAAGTAAGAAGGTATATGTGATATTATAATTCTATAAGTATATTATATCATAAATATTATATATACATATACATTAAATAAAATTATATTTGTCCATGAGTGTTTATGGAAAATAAGTTTCATCGGTTCATGAGGCGATTGTCCTCCTTGCACACGATCGATGGTCTTATTTCCTATTTGATGGAAGAGTAAATGGATATTGGTTATTCCATTAACATAATAACATATTAGTATATTTTAGATACATTTGTTATTATATTATAAATTTTTAATTATATTTTATGTAGTTTTAAAAATAAATAAAATAAAAATGATCATTTAAGAACGGTGCATCTTCTTCGGATGACCTCTTTAGGTTTTCACCAAAATGATTTTTCGGATGAATTTATGATAAAAAAAGTTTTTTGAGATGTTTTTAGAAGATTAATTAAGTTATTTTTTCATATATTTTCTAATAAAAATATATTTGGAAGTGTGAATAGGGGAGTAGAGGGGTGACCTTTTATAAGTGTGGGAGTGGACATGTATGGAATTTTTGAAAATAATCAATTACACCAACATTTTTATCATTAGAAAAGCCACAAAATTGTTCATTATAAACCCTTAGAGGATATAAAGATGAAATATGGTCATCTAATGGGTGTTATACAAGTTAGTAGGTCATTTTAACCCTTACTGTTTTTTTTAACCCCTGGTAAATTAGTTTTTACCTTAACTACAATGGTTAATTTTTACTGTTTTTACTATTAATAATGTTAAAAAAATTAATTTAAATTTTTATTTAATATAAATTATTATTATTACAAATATTTAATTTATTTCTCCAAATTAAATTTGTAGAAGTGGTAAGAAATTTAATATAAAAATATACATGTTGATGTGATGAAAAAGAAGGTTTCTATATAAAAAATTAAACTAAGTATATCAGGTTTTAATATCAAAATTCAATATGAAATTTGATTCTACTAACCTAAATTGAATTTATTATATTATATTTAAACTAATTTTACTTTAAATAAATTTAAAATATAAATTAAATTTGTAAAAAAAATTAAATGAAAAGGAAATTTCCAATCAAATCAGAATTTTTCACTATTCATCAAAAAATGAAAAATTTCAGAAAAAACCAAAAAAAAATAACCCTAATATAATTTTGATATGATGATTTAAAAAATAGAGTTAATTTTATAAAATAAATTTTATAAAACTGGTAAATTTTGATTTTAAATTAGGTGTGTAAAGCGCGACTAAACCGCCTTTTAGAAAAATACAGTTTTTCAAAAAAAACATTTCTTTTTATTTTGACATATTATTAATTTATTTTTTACAAATAGAACACCATTGAATTAATTTTATACATGTGTAAAACATAAAATTTTAATAATGTATTTAGTCATATTCATACATACCAACTTAACAACTAGGTTATAATGGTCCTGTTTATATAATATTTTAATAGAGTATCTTATTACGTTTAAAACCAGTGTTACGTGCATCACAAGATTTCAAAGATGTTGAATATATTTAAAAAGAAATAAATCCTAAAATATCAGGGTTTACATTACATATCATGTAACTATTATTTAATTATTGCATCATGGAAGATATTAGTTACCCAAAACTTATGAATCCGGTGGAATGTAAATTCCATGTAATAAGGCTTGTTGTGCCCTTTGATATACATGGAATAATCTCCTTACAAAATATACCAATCATACTCAATGATTGATTATTTTTATGAAGGAAGTGGATTTAAAACTTATTTCATAACTTTCATATGACTACCCTAATCATACCTTATAATTGTGAAGGAAGTGGGCATGAACTCATGCATTTCATGCCCTTACAATATGTCGTATCATTCAATATGATATAGTATATTATATCAAATAAAAAATGATTTAGAGCATACCAAATCCTTTAATCTTCTACTTACACTAAATCCTAATATTATTTATTCCATTATCACCATATATCATATCATATATGATAACTTATTTAAATAATATCCAAAACACTTTTGGTTATCTTTCAAAATATTTTGGGAAAGTTATCATCATCCTCACCATGGACCACATAATATGAAATAAATTGATATTACTCATATAAAATATTTTATATTAACTTTAAAACACTTTTAGAGAAACCTTATAAGTCAAACTCAATCCCCATTTAGTCAAACTTAATGTGTTACCCCACAGACCATTCTATAAATGACAAAAAATATACACCACCATATCCATAAATGTAAACAAAGAGTGCATGTTAGAAAAGAATAACTGATTCTCAATCTATAAAGGTTTTCATCATGATCTCTATCAAATACATACATCTATATACATGTTTCCACTAGTATCATCTCATGCTAGTGTGTATTCTCATGAATTTCCTTTTTCCAAGAAATCAAGTTACTATAGGACATGGATTTTTTCAATCCCATATACCTAACTCAAATGTTCTTGATTCTCTTAGTGTATAATTACATGGTTGATGAATACATCATAGTTCAATCATGTTTATGGATTATCACATCACATGTCCCTCTCCCAAATAGATAAGCTCATCGCATGTTTTATTTAGGTGTGGAAGCACACTTACCAGACTATATCAATCAAGGGCTATGTTTTTATACTCATTTACAGGAGGAAAAATCTCATCCTGGTTGAGCCCTAACTAATGACATGATTGGAAACATAACCTACCACCCCATGATTAGCTATGCCTTAAGTACTGCTTAATAAATCCATCAAAGTATGAAGTGTTTCATGCTAGGTATCTTTCCAACACTAGGAAATGGGGACTCCTTTATTTTCCATGAACTCCTAATATACTTAGTTAGTCATCCAGTATACAAAAAATACTTTTTCTACCTCAATAGAATATTCCATATCATATATGATAATCTTACACATATTAACCTTAAAATTTATTCATAACCTATAATACTCTATAATGAACATCAGTTGGGGATAACTCAAATTTTTTACTTTGAGAGGTCAATTTTCATTACATTTCAAAAAAAATTATATATATAGATACATATATGTATCCAACATGAAAGAATGAAAAAGTAGAGATTTTATTTTATATGATACACTTTATATTATTAAAACTTTTTTTGTATTTCTTTATAAATCCCAAAATAAGTACCTGTATAACATATCATATATGATAGACTACCATATCAACCTTAAGTTTGCTACACTTTCTAGGGTTCCATTATCTCATTAAATTTATATATAATTTATTCCATATCTCTATATGAATATCAAATAAAACCCTCTTACTAAACTCTTTAGTGAGTAACTTCTATGAAGAGATGTTGTTTGAATAATGGTGAGATTTATGAATCATATTCATAATATTCAACTTATGGAACATATCCAAACTCTTTAACCCCATAACATAAAATGTTATGTACTTATATTGTCTATATAAAACTCTTTATACTTTCAACATAATTGTCCTTGGAAACCTCTCAAACAAATCTTTCCCTTGATATATTATGGTAATAAATATAATTATTTACATTATTACTTACTAGAACATCCAAATCTTCATTTAGGATAAATTTACATTATCTATATTGTGGCAAATAAATTTAACCCTTTACATTAATTTTAACACCATACCTTAAAACTCTTTTTGGATATTAAGTGGATAATCACTCTATATTTTAACTCTCATAATCCTTTAAGAAATAGTGTTATTTACTTTTCACAGTAACTAAATATAACTCCTTATATTTCTATCTACCCCATATTTCATAAATTATTGAGGATATTAAGTTGAAATTAGTTTAATTTTTATACTGGTATAATCTCTCATTTATTAACTTTGAACTTCTTTAAGTTCAAACATACTACCAATATCCTCTTATTCACTATATTCTCTTCAAAATATTATGCTAAGACACCTAAAATCTGTTGTGTTTATGAAATAACTCTTGTTTCATTTTATTATAAATATTTAATAAATTAACTCTTTTTTCTATGTCATATATGTTATTCTATGTGTTTGGAGAATTTTTCTATTTAAAATAATAATATTCTTAAAAATATGTCACTGATGATTAGTGTAAACTATTACCTCATATTTTAACAAATATCTAGATAAATATTTTATCCTAGATAAAAAAAATTAACCTTGTATTTTTTAAAAAATGTGTTATAGAATCTACTAAATCATAAATAATGTGTATAAAATTAATAATCTAATTTTCCCCACAACTATTCTTTATTAATGAAAACCCTCTCTTGTCATATAAGATAAATGAGATAAAGATACACATCCTTTTCTTAGATCCATGTGATCTTAATAAACACTTCTACATTCAAATACTTTATGCATAAACTCTATTCTTTATCAATTGAATGTAAACTAAAAGATTTATTAGTTATCCCCTTTATGTTTAAAACTTTTTTATTGTTAACACTTGTTAAATATACATTTGTTATCATATACCCTTAAAAATCAAAATATATATTCATATAATACTGATGCCTTGAATATAATTTCCATGAAGTTTATCAAACTCCTTTAGATATTTCAAACTATTCCATCCTATTGAATAATTAGACCTTTCTTCTCTATTTATTCTTTAGTTTACAATGACCTTGAATGGATAATAGAAAAACATTTTTAGACTCCTAAATTTAGTTTTCTTCTTTGTATTTGAATTTGTAGAAACTTTTATTTTCTATACAGCACTGAAATTTAGACATCATCTACCCATTTCATAAATTCTCAACACTTGAGAATATCGGTTAAATTTTTTATTTGAAATCATTCAACTTGTTGAAACATTTACATAAATGAAAATATAATTAATTAATTAACTATAATAAGCTTTAAGGCCTTTGAAATCTCAAGTGATTTAGTTTAAGCTTCTTATAAGAATCTATATTCGCCTACTAAACAACTTAAACACTTAGTTTCTTAGGAATTTGTTTCCCTAATGCATATTATTTCTTCTCAATAACTTATAGAAAGTTACCAGTATTTGGAGTTTCTTACATTAATATTCTCCTTCCAGAGGATTAATATCATAGATAAGTTTTATGATAATGAGATATTATCTATAAAAGAATCTTTTATGAGATGAGTATCTTGTTTTATTTTCATTTAATAAGTAAATTTATTAAATGTTCTCCCAAAAAAATGATGACCTATCTTAAATTCATCATATCCACCAGGGGGCCAAGATCTTTATTTCATCGTGACTTATATTGGGTTCCAAATAAAAAAATCCATGACTTTATCTAGTAGAAAAATTTTATCAACCATATCATATAATACTCTTGGATAGTTGAGTGGATAAAACCTAATGAAAATATATCAAATGGATAAACTCAAATATATTCCTTTGGTATCCTAACAGTTATGATTTCACAGTTAAGTGTAAATCAAAGAAAACACAAGGAATGTGACATCTAATAGTTAGGGTCACCTCATTACTTGATTTATTTACACAAGATAATCCATGGGAACTTAGTAGTTGGGTTCATCCATATTGAATGATAGAGGTCTTCACAAGTGCCACTTTATAAGGATATAACATTTATTATTTTTAAGGGTATTTAATTATGATTATTATTTAAGGTAAACATGGTTATAAGACACCAAACAACACACTTCCATGCACCCTAGTGGGTCAAGAATCATCCCTCCCCATAAGGAATGGAAAGAAACCACTGGACCTATTTTATTATAATACACGGCTTAAAGGCATGGAGGCCTTATAATATGGGTGACCCTAATGAATGATTTTAAAATTTTCGTTTTGGAATTCTATTATATCCACAAAATCAATATGTTCAAACCATATTTACATGTAACTCTTTACACAACCCATATTTTGTGTTAATCACCCAAAAATATAATTCAGACATATTTACACATATCCAAATTCATCACATGTATAAGGTACATGAAACACTTTCATGTAAAGGTTTGTAATGATATGAGACTGAAAATATACACAAGATTAATTCTAGAGCTGTAGATATCCAACCCCCACCTTTCTAGAAAAAGGCATAAGCCTCTAGGCTAGTGAGAATTATAACCCAAAGTCCCTCTACTTAGGGATACTATACTCAATATATAATCAAATTCATTATAACTCTAACACCTAATATTTATAAACTATATTAAAAACCTAAATCTAGGCTAATAATTTTAACTAAAAATTGAAGTCATGGTAGAAGAAAAATAAATCTTATGTAAGTCTACCTAGAATGTAATGTAAGGCTTGACAATTTATAAATAGCATTTCACTAACTTAAAATAAAGTATACACTTATTCACAAAATATAAACAATTTATTTTAATAAATTTAAAAAATGGAATAACATTTAAATAAATAAAAACTTAATGAATTTAATCATGATATAGTTAATTATGAATAATTCATAAAATATTTCTAAATATAAGCGCTGTATAATTTTATATTATTCATTATTGAAATTCCATAATTTTGAATATAAAAACTTTATATTCAATTAAAAATATAAATATTTCATATTATTCATTATATTGAATTTTATTTAAAATGTATTATATTTTATGAATTATAACTATTTTATAATCCAATTAATATTATGTAAACTATTTATATACTATAAATATCACATACTTAACATTATTTAAATATTTGATCAAATCCATCATCAATACTCTTTTTGATGAGGTTGAAGTAATTTCATAATATAAGAATTTAATGTTAACATTTAAAATTAATTAATTATGAAGTGTTCTTAATTTAAATATAAAAATTTTATATTTTTTCTTATTGTTTTAATTTATAAACACTTTATAAATTTTTCTTATGATTTCTAAATAAATACATTATTTAATTCATATGGAATGCTATATAATTTTATATGAGGTATTTTAATATTAACATTTAACATTGAGATATATTTAATAATAAAATCTTCACAAACATTTATTAATTAATTATCAACACTTTATAACTAATTAATTTATAAAATCTTTATAAATTAATAAATATCCCACAAGATATATATTAATCATTATTTATAATCAATTTATGAATTATTTTATTAAATTCATAATTTAATTTTTAAAAAATATATCTTCTAAAACTTTATTCTACGATCGAATCCAATCATTGTTTATAATTCATAACTTGACTTTATTATCTAGTGGAGTTATAGGATATTATTGGTAAGTCATGGATTTACATTTTATCAATCATACTTTATAACCGATAGTTATATCATCAAATACAAAAGACCATCAACAAATTATCATTCATATTTTATGATTGAAATTTATGTCGCTACCTATGATATCCTATATCACATTTAATGACATAGAGAGGTATCATAATTGTGATATTATACTCTATTTTGGAGAAATACGGCATAGATATTTTATTGTATGATATGATGAATTCATGTTCTATGACTACTGTAAATTTATGGATTCAAATCATTTCACAACTTATGATATCCTAAATCATATGTCATGATAAAAACTCATATAACATTATAAAGTTCCATATTTTACAACTAAAATATGATATGTAATATGTTAGTAATAATCATTATTTCATGTAGGAATTTACAAATCTAAAAACATAGAGAGCTCTTATACCACTATTGAGGTTCTAAGGATTCTAAAAACACTTATTAAATGCAACGAGAGTGATTAAAATCCAAAATACTTGGATAACCATACATAGAAAAATAAATATATGTAAGAAACTATAAATTAAGAACATTGTAAAATTGGCACACCATAAAACGTAGTAGCCACTACATCACCTTAGTATATCTATTAACACCTTTAAATGGGATCGATGAAGATCACTGGAGTAAAAAATCAATAGATTATCACCATAAGAGGTATCCATGGGATGAATCTGAATCTCACTCAAATATTTGGAACTGTCATGACCCCATCCCACCAAAGATGCCCCTCCTAAGCTGGAAATGGTGAAAGAGAGATAATGACCCCCAAGTCCCGCCTCCAGTAGGCCTCGGGGTGGCGACTAGCACCAAGGGTATGAGTTTTCAAAAATATGGGAGGCTTTAACCTTTTATTATTTTATGATCGGGAAATAGGACAAGTTAACCACCAAAAAGGAAAAGAACAAGTGTATATAAATAAACCCAAACCAAGCCCACATGCATGTTTAAACAATTTTATAACAAGGTGCAAGTACAAGAAAGCTCAAAGTACAATACCAAAAGATAACAAGAGTACAACAACTGCAACAACTCCAACTGTCCGATTAGTAGGGTCCCGCATGGCCCTGGCAGTCCTCCTGGAAACATGAAAGTAAACGTAGGGTGAGAATACAAGTATACTTAGTAGGGAAACCTAAATCTCTCGTGCACAAGTGGGGGAGACATCCTAATGTCCTGTGAGAATAACAGAAGAAACCTAGCAGGGAAATCTATCCACCCAACCTCACCAGCCACACTCACCAAAAACACAATCACAACAGGTAGTAGTAGTATAAGAACAAGAGTATTGGGTACCCCGCACCATTTTCCATTAGTTAGCTGCTCTTCCTAACGGCGAATGTCCTGACACTGCCACACTCTCCCTGCTCGCACACACCTGGGCCTCACAAACCACACATCATGCCCGCACACTCCTAGGCCTCACAACCACGTATCCTGCCCGCACACACCTGGGCCTCAAAACCACGTATCCCGCCCGCACACACTTGGGCCTCACAACCACATATCCTGTCCGCACACACCTGGGCCTCATCCCGAAGGTTATTTGGAAATAGTAGAACCTGCCCTAAGAGTCTTGGGCTAAAACCACCCCAATAGAAACCTACTCGAAGAGTCTTAGGTGTAAGTTCACCTCAAGCCATCACAGCCAAGGTGAGAAGGAGCAAGAAGGAGCTAGTAACTAAGGGAAAAATACCCTCTCCCATGAAATGGGAGTGTTCGGCACTAAGTGCTCAACATGGGTGGGGTGCGATAAAAACACAAAAGATACAAATATATATATATTCCAAACACACAGCCTAACCTATGGCTTCTAAATAGAGAAATTGAGCACGTTCCTCGGCACTGCTACTATGAAGCATGCATACAACAAACAACCCCAACCCCATTTAGGTTTTCACGTTTCAGCAGAATTAGATTATTTAGTTCCCTAACTACTGGGAAACTATCCACAACCAACCACATCGATCATTCGTAAAACATATCCCTTCCATCCACAAATCAAGTTAGAAAAACACAAGAAACACAACCAAGTCCTTCTTATCAACCAACCAACCCAATGATTATTAATCATGTTCCATTACCATGACCCACCATTCATTAACTCTTCTATTTTTATTTATTATTCACAACCCATAGTCTGTTCACATTCCAACCCATCCCTACAGCCCCGCTTCCAACCACCATAACCACAACTTCACCATACATCATTATCCCTTTAATACCATTTATCACAGCCCCGCTACCCACCCGATCCACAACAACCCACAAAACAAAGTTGGTGCCACATCATCGCCCCTTTAACATAATTTACTGCAGCCCTGCTGCCTGTTCTATTCGTAACAACCCAATATTCACCCCTCCCTTTCACACACCAGTAACCAAGCCAAAACCCACATGCTCATTATTCCATTTTGTTTAACCGGGGTGATCACACAAGGGTTTCAGATTTTAAACAGCCAACTTTACGTGATTAACCAATTTGCACATTTAACAAAGTTTCCATCCAAAAAACTGTCTAGAAAGATAGGGCGGAATTTAATTGCGCAAGCAAAGGCCCCCAACGACCATGATTTTCAGTAGGAATAAGCATATTCAATTCACAACATAATATCACAGGATATAAAGTAAAAACAATCACAAACTTCCCAACCCCATTCTTTAAGCAGTTATTATCTTTATTTAATGGTTCAACTATTTCTCATGAAAACAAGAGGATACCCACCCTGCATGATGCACAATTTAGAGAGACGAAGGTAAGATCCCTACCTCAATAGGTTCTGATCACAATGCTCCCCCGGATCAACTTTAGAAGACGTCCGTTGGCATCCGTCACTTCTACCGGGTCCCGGAAAAACCTCCTCGAGTGGAAGTCAGAAATGGAAGGCCGAAGGAAAGACAACGGGTCCAAGCTCAAAAGTTCCGGCTCGTCGTTATGATCCCATGGCCACTAAAGGATCATAAATCGGAGCTCAGATGATGAAGTTATGGAAGAAAGAGCCTTAGAGTCTCTTGGGAGAACTCTGCTTAGAGGAAAGGGGAGGAGAGGGGTGAGTTGAAAAGGAGGAGGGGACCCCTCCTTTTATAGGCGAGAAAAGCAAAAGTACACGGCGTGTACTTTATGGTACACAGCGTGTACTCCGTTATTTCACACGGTCTCCACGTGGCTTCCAACACGGCTCCGCAGCCATTGACTGGTCAACACACGGTTTGAGGGTAACGCATACCTGGGGAAGGACTACACGGCGTGTAGTTTGGACACACAGCGTATACCCATTTATTTCACACGGCTCCAACACGTCACACGGCCATTGACTGGTCAACACATGGTAATGCGTACGCGGGGAGATACTACACGGCGTGTAGTATTGGATACATGGCGTGTACCCATTTATTTCACATGACAAGGACACGACCTTCAACACGGGGTATACCCAGCAAGGGGTTACATGGCGTGTACTCAAACTACACGGCGTGTAGTTTCAAAATTCAGGAAAGTGTGGGAAAAGTCCATTTTACCCTCCAGAACACTTCATGGACTTCTTTTTGACAAAGGAATGTATCGGAGAGGTCTGGGCCATTACATCATATACCTCTTAAAACATTCTCATCCTCGAGAATTCAAAAACCAACCCAGAGGATCCCAACAAGATACCTCTTAGGGTTCTCATTATAATAGGAACCCAACCAACAACCCTAATCATAGGTGTTAGGAATTCCCCCTTCTATGTCGAGATATTATCCTCTTTATGTGGCACTGACTCGCCTGCATGGGTTTAATCGCATCCAAATTAATGCATCTTGATTAAGGATTGGGCCTTCCCACTTCCATATATTAGGATTTTCCAAATTGCACTACCCCCAACACCCCACAACCAACACACTGCTCGAACATGTGGTTTGGGGAAAAATTCCTTCTCCCATGTCGAGATATTATCCGCTTTAGACAGCACTGACTCGCCCGCATGGGTTCAATCGCATCCGCATTAATGGGTCTCGATTAAGGATCAGATTTTTCCCTTTCCCCAAACATCCGGACATGTTACACATTACTAGGGAACAAGGAAAAAAAGTTCTCACAACCGACAAGTCAAGCATTCCATATATCAAAGGTACAGAGTACAACATCAACACAAAGCTCAGAATAACAAGGGAAAACACAAGTCAAAACAACTCTGGGTACTGAGCGTGCATCTGGGTATCCCGCTCCCAAGTGCTCTCCTCAAGGCTGCCATGCCTCCACAACACACGAACCAATGGAATGGTTCTTCCACGGAGCACCTTCTCTTTACGATCCTCGATTCTGACTGGTCGTTCCTCAAAGGTCGTGTCGTCTCCCATATCAAACTCTCCCCAGTCGATGATGTGGGAGTCATCGTGTAAGTATCGACGAAGCTGGGAGACGTGGAAGACGTCATGAACCTTCTCCAACTGAGGTGGCAGGGCCAGCTGATATTCCACCTCACCAACTCACCTCAGCACCTCAAAGGGTCCGATGAACCTAGATTAGAGCTTTCTCCCTTCCCCAAACCTCCATTGCCCCCGTCAAGGGGAAACTTTCAATAACACATGATCTCCCACCTCAAACTCCAAGGGACTCCTCCGACGATCAGCATAAGACTTCTATCGGTCCTGAGCTGCTTTCATCCTCTCACGTACAAGATGGACTTTCTCTATGGTGCTCTACACTACCTTTGGCCCAAGAGCACCTGTCTCACCAACCTCTGCCCTGTAAATGGGTGAAAGACATGGTCTTCCATACAAAGCCTCAAACGGTGCCATGTCAATAGTAGAGTGGAAGATGTTGTCATAGGCGAACTATAATAAAGGAAAGTGTCATACCCATGATCCTCCAAAATCCAGAACGCATGGTCGCAGCATGTCCTCCAACGTCTGGATAGTCCGCTCTGTCTGCCCATCGGTCTAGGGGTGGAAAGCAGTGCTAAGGCATAGCTGGGTGCCAAAAGCATGTTGTAACCCCCTCCAGACTCGTGAGGTAAACCGAGTATCCCGATCTGAGATGATAGTCTTCAGGACTCCATGCAACTACACAACCTCGTCTACGTACCTCTGTGCTAAGGTACTCATCGGGCCTGACTCCTTAATTTCTAAGAAGTGAGCTGATTTCGTCAGTCAATCCACCACTACCCTGATAGCATCAAAACCAACCTAAGCTCTGGGTAGTCCTGTGACGATGTCCATTGAGATGTCATCCCACTTCCACTCGGGAACATCTAAAGGATGCAACAAACCACTGGGAACATGGTGTTCATCCTTCACTTGCTGACACACTAGACATTTAGCCACAAACTCCGCCACTGCCCGTTTCACCCCGGGCCACCAAAATTGTTCCCTCGGGCCTTTGTACATTTTTAAAACTCCTGGATATACCGCCAAGGCTGAGCTATAGAACTCACGGAGAACTCCCTCATGCATCGCTTCCAGAACAAACAACCTTCCATGGAAAAGCATCTGATGTCAGATATCCTCTGACCATCCTTCTGGAGCATTCCCCTGATTGACACGATCCCGCATCACTTCCGCCTTGGAGTCCCCCCACTGAGACTCTTCCACCTGCTGCAACAAGGAGGACTGCACCATCATCTGAAACAAACAGCCTCTAACACCTTCTACCCTGGCATCCAAGTGCAAGGCAGCCAACTCTCCCATCGCCTTCCAAGCATCAGTGGATTCCCGAACCACTTCCTTATGCGACTTCCTGCTCAGGGAATCAGCCACAACGTTTCCCTTACCTTCAGTGTAAGAGATCTCAAAGTCATAGTCTTGGAGAAACTCGACCCATCTCCACTGCCGCAGGTTCAGGTCACGCTGGGAGAAGATATAATGCAGGCTCTTGTGATCTGAGAAGACTAAAAAGTGCTCCCCAAAGAGGTAATGTATCCACAACTTCGGTGCGAACACTACTGCTGCAAGCTCTAGGTCATGGGTGGCATAGTTACGCTCGTGAGGGTGTAACTTCCTAGACCCATAACAGATCACTCCCTTCTTATGCATCAGCTGCACCCCAGACCAAGGCCAGAAGCATCACAAAACACCTCATACAAAAACCCTTCCTCTAGAAACCTGAGTACGGGAGCACTAACCAACTTCTCCTTTAGGTAGTCGAAAGCCTTCTGTCATTTCTCGCTCCATAGTAAGACCTGGTTCTTCCTAGTAAAAGCTTTCAATGGAGCAGCAACTCGAGAGAAGTCTGAAATGAACCTTCGATAGTAACCTGCTAACCCTAAGAAACTACGAACTTCTGCCACGCTCTTGGGTACTGCCCAAGAAACAACTGCCTCCACCTTCGATGGGTCCACCGAAACTCCATTCTGAGACACCACGTGCCCAAGGAAGTGTACTTCTTGTGTCAAGAACTTACACTTCGAAAATTTCCCATAAATCTAGTGGTGTCAAAGGACTTCTAAGACTGCCCTGAGATTCTCTACGTGCTCCTCCTCTGATCTTGAGTAGATCGGGATGTTGTCAATAAATAAAATGATGAACTGGTCCAGAAACTCTCGGAAGACAAAGTTCACAAGTCCCATGAACATAGCCGGTGCATTCGTAACTCCAAACGGCATCACTACAAACTCTAAGTGCCCATACCTGCACCTGAAAGCCGTCTTCAAGATGTCATTGTCTTTTACCCTCAACTGATGATATCCAGATCATAGGTCAATCTTGGAAAACCAACATGCTCCCCTCAGTTGGTCGAAGAGATCATCTATCCTTGGAAGGGGTAATGGTTCTTGACTGTTACCTAGTTCAACCTTCAGTAGTCTATGCATAGCCTGAGACCACCATCTGCCTTCTTCACGAACAAAATTGGAGCACCCCATGGCGATACGATGGGTTGAACAAAACCCTTCTCCATCATATCGTCAATTTGAATTCACAACTCCCGCAACTCCAAAGGTGCCATCCGATAAGGGTCCATTGAAATAAGACAGGCACCAGGCTGTAAGTCTATCCGGAACTTAACGTCATGTCGGGGGGGTAGAGTCACAACCTCATCAGGAAAAATATCTAGGAACTCCCCAATAACCTTCGGGACATCCATCATCTCTGTATTAGCTGGAACCACTGATAACCTGCCTAATAAGGAATGGAGAGGCTTCACATGCCGGCTTCCTACCTGATAGCTCCTCTCACCAATAAAATATACGCACTACCCATCCAGGTCGGAGAACATGACTCTTCTCCAGAAGTATTCGATAACGGCACTAACAGAAAAAAACCAGTCGATGCCTAGGATGACATCGTATGGCTGTATCTGTAATAGAAGAATGTCCCTGCTAGATCGATGTGGTCCCAACGTCATCCCACATCCCCGGAAAACACAAGATACGCTGGTCTGGCCTCCAACTGGTGTACTCAGCACCAGTGGTACAGAAATTCTCTCTACGTCTAGTCCCAAAGCATGGGCTATACCAGGTGCAACGAAGGAGTGCAAAGATCCCGAATCAAACAAAGCAGAAACAAGAGTGCTGAACAAACAAATCGTACCTCGCACCACCTCTCCGCCTTGATCTTGGAAGAAAGGAATTTCTCTCGGAATTCCTTCTCAAAGTCATCCCATGGAACCTCTGCGTCTATCCTCTCTCCGAGGTAGAGCGTCCACCACTTTCACGCCGCACCTCTCAGCTGACTGGCTGCTAGGGGAACCCAGTACTCCCTCGGAGCACGAATCAAGGTAAAAGAAATCCCTAGATCCTCAAGCCACCCCTCTGTATCCATATATGAAGTACTACCCTCGTACTTCTTGAGGGTCTTCCACTGAAAAGATCGTAGAGACTTCTGCCATTGGCTATCTTCCTCCTCTCGGTCAATCCTCAACTGATCGACCGCCTGATTTTGCTGGGCCTCGGCCGTCTGAGCCACCCGAGGACGACGTCCAGGTGTCATAGTTGTACGGTAAACAGAGATCTCCTAATCCCAAGTAGTAAGGAAAAACTCAAGGTTTTATTTTATCATTTTATTTCAATTTTTTTCCCAAAACATCCAAATCAAGTAAAACACAATCATGATGATGCATGTACCTTCCCTAGGGTCTCTACCCTGCAATCAATGTAGTCTCACTTGGTCTTTCGGTAGGCTCAGATTCCTTGCATCGGATCACGGGGGGCCCTAAAATCCCGTGTCCTAGCCGGTCTTCCCTGGCCTATGTCATGCACCAAGATTAAATAACATTGTCGCCCTACCATCCCATGAAATCCTCACTGTTCCTAACTCCGGACTCCATCCTATCTCTCAACCTTCACCTATGATACCATTCTGTCATGACCCCCACCCACCAAAGATTCCCCTCCTGAGCTAACAATGGTGAAAGGGAGATAATGACCCCCGAGTCCCGCCTCTAGTAGGCCCCGGGGTGGCGACTAGCACCAAGGGTATGAGTTTTCACAAATATGGGAGGCATTAACCTTTTATTATTTTAAGATTGGGAAATAGGACAAGTCATCCACCAAAAAGGAAAAGAAAAATTGTATAGAAATAAACCCAAACCAAGCCCACATGCATGTTTAAACAATTTTATAACAAGGTGCAAGTACAAGAAATCTCAAAGTACAATACCAAAAGAAAACAAGAGTACAGAAACTGCACCAACTCCAAATGTCCGACTAGTAGGGTCCCGCATGGCCCTGGTAGTCCTCCTGGAAACCTGAAAGTAAACATAGAGTGAGCATACAAGTATACTTAGTTGGGAAACCTAAATCTCTCGTTCACAAGTGGGGTAGACATCCTAATGTACCATGAAAACAATAGAAGAACCCTATAAGGGAAATCTATCCACCCAACCTCACCAGCCACACTCACCAAAAACACAATCAAAACAGGTAGTAGTAGTATAAGAACAAGAGTATTGGGTACCCCGCACCATTTCCCATTAGTTATTTGCACTTCCTAACGATGAACGTCTTGACACTGCCACACTCTCCCCGCCCGCACACACCTGGGCCTCACAAACCACACATCCCGCCCACACACACCTGGGCCTCACAACCACGTATCCCGCCCACACACACCTGGGCCTCACAACCACGTATCCCTCCCGCACACACCTGGGCCTCACACCCACGTATCCTACCCTCACACACCTGGGCCTCATCCCGAAGGTTCTTGGGAAATAGTAGAACCTGCCTGAAGAGTCTTAGGCTAAAACCAACCCAAACGAAACCTAACCGAAGAGTCTTAGGTGTAAGGCCGCCTCAAGAAATCACAGCCTAGTGGAGAAGGAGCAGGAAGGAGCTAGTAACTAAGGGAAAAACACCCTCTCCCAAGAAATGGGAGTGTTCAGCACTAAGTGCTCAACATGGGTGGGGTGCGATAAAAACACAAAAGATAGATATATATATATATATATATATATATGACAAACACACATCCTAACCTATGGCTTCTAAACATAGAAACTGAGCACATGCCTCGGCACTGCTACTACAAAGCATGCATACAACAAACAACCCCAACCCCATTTAGGTTTTCATGATTCAGCAGAATTAGATTGTTTAGTTCCTTAACTTCTGGGCAACTATCCACAACCAACCACATCGATCATTCATAAAACATATCCCTGCCATCCACAAATCAAGTTAGAAAAACAAAATCAACACAACCAAGTCCTTCTTATCAACCAACCAACCCAATGATTATTAATCCCATTCCATTACCATGACCCACCATTCATTAACTCTTCCACTTTTATTTACTATTCAAAACCCATAGTCCATTCACATTCCTACCCATCCATGCAGCCTCGCTACCAACCACCATAACCACAACTGCACCATACATCATTATCCCTTTAATACCATTTATCGCAGCCCCACTACCCACTCGATCCACAATAACCCACAAAACAAAGTTCATGCCACATCATCGCCCCTTTAACATCATTTATCGTAGCCCTACTGCCTGTTCTATTCATAACAACCCGAGATTCACCCCTCCCTTTCACACACCAGTAACCAAGCCAAAACCCACATGTTCATTATTCCATTTTGTTTAACTGGGTCGATCACACAAGGGTTCCAGATTTTAAACAGCCAACTTTATGTGATTAACCAATTTCTACATTTAACAAAGTTTCCATCCACAAAAAAGGTCTATAAAGATAGGGCTACATTTAATTGTGCAAGAAAAGTCCCCCAATGACTGTGATTTTCAGTAGGCATAAGCCTATTCAATTCACAACATAATATCACAGGATATAAAGTAACAGTAATCAAAAACTCCCCAACCCCTTTCTTTAAGCAGTTACTATCTTTGTTTAATGGTTCTATTGTTTCTCATGAAAACAAGACGATACCCCCCCCCCAACATGATTCACAATTTAGAGAGACGAAGTTAAGATCCCTACCTCAATAGGTTCTGATCATAACGCTCCCCTGGATCAACTATAGAAGACGTCCTTTGGCGTCCGTCACTTCTGTCGGGTCCCTGCAAAACCTCCTCAGGTGGAAGTCAGAAAGGGAAGGTCGAAGTAAAGACAAAGGGTCCAAGCTCGGAAGTTCCGCCTCGTCGTTACGATCCCGTGGCCACTGACAGATCGTAAATCGGAGCTCAGACGAAGAAGTTATGGAAGAAAGAGCCTTCGAGTCTCTTGGGAGAACTCTGCTCAGAGGAAAGGGGAGGAGAGGGTGAGTTGAAAAGGATGAGGGGACCCCTCCTTTTATAGGTGAGAAAAGCAAAAGTACACGGCGTGTACTTTATGGTACACGGAGTGTACTCGGTTATTTCACACAGTCTCCATGCGGCTTCCACCACGGCTCCGCGGTCGTTGACTGGTCGACACACGGTTTGAGGGTAACACATACGTGGGGAAGGACTACATGGCGTGTAGTTTGGAAACATGGTGTGTACCCATTTATTTTACATGGCTCCAATATGGCACACGGCCGTTGACTGGTCAACACACGGTAACGCGTACGTGGGGAGAGACTACACGGTGTGTAGTATTGGATAAACGGAGTGTACCCATTTATTTCACATGGCAAGGACACGACCTTCAACACGGGGTATACCCAGCAAGGGGGTACACGGCGTGTAGTTTCAAAATTTTGGAAAGTGTGGGAAAAGTCCATTTTTCCCTTCAGAACACTTCGTGGCCTTCTTTTTGACAAAGGAATGGGCCGGAGAGGTCTGGGCCATTACAGGAACACTCCACCCTCCATGTCATGCTAGAACCTCGTGGTGAAAAGGAGGTAGGAAATGGAAAGAATTGGGGTTAGATAGATCCAAATATGTATTAGGAAAGCATACTCACCATTTTAATCACATGGATGTGGTATTTATATATCCCTGAATATGTTCTTAATTGATTGATGCATTAAATTATGTGTTATAATGAATGAGTTAATGCCTTGGCTAGTTTATGCATCACATGCATGAATGAAACAAAATATCTCATGCTACATCTCAGTAACAATTCTTTAATGATAATATCATGGATTATATTAGCTTCCCAAAATCGTCAAATCTAGTGGTATATAAATTTCATGTCATAAGGATTTCCATACCCTTTGATATGAATGGGATTGGATCCTTACAACTTGGTCCAATCATACTCATGGTTTATTAGGTTGATGAAGGCAGTGTCATGAAATATTATTTCATTTATTCATTACAACTAACCTAGTGGTACCCTATGATTTTGAAGGAAGTGGGAATGAAATCATTCATTTTAATCCCTTATGACATTCCATATCATTAAATAGGATAAATCCTATTGTTTCAAATACAAAATCCATTAGGGAATTCCAATTTATTAATATTTTCATGAAATTTATTGGCTTATAAGTGAAAAGATACATATTTATTTGACATTAAAATCAAGATAAAAAATGGAATATTGGAAATTATTAATTAAATGTAAAGAACAAAAAAAATTATTTGAATAAAATATAACTTGGGTTCCAAGATTTAAAATATTGGTTTATAAATTTAAGTTATTATTTTTAAAAATAATTATTTTAATCATAAAATCCATTTTAGTCATGTATATATTTTATAATTTTTGGATTCATATTTATATCACTACGATATCATAAAAGTTACTATGTTCATAAAAACTTTATTTTTTACTATTCATAAAAAATCTAACTTCTTCAGAAAAATCTCAAAAATACACAATAAGATAATTTTTATTCATAGAATCCAAAAGTTGAATTATTTTTTATTGTATTCAAATTTTTAAAATTTAAAATTTTATTTTTAATTCAAATCACATTATACATGTAAAAAAATTAATTTAAAGTAAAAACTATTTCTTTTATTAATATTGATCACATTTTTATTCATTATCATTCCTAATTATTATATTATTAAATATAATTTATAAGAAGATAGGTTTCAAAATAATAATTAATATTTTACTAAATAAATTTAGACATTAATTATTAAAATACATACTATAAATACATTAGGTAGGGAAAATATTCAAATCTATAAATTTTAGGTTATTATAATGATGATCCACCAAAGCCCATTAGGTATATCTAGGATTGGGCAGTAGTACACCTCAACCACGCATCGAATCACCTCAAACTGAAACTCTAAACTCACTCCCAAAGTGAAATGATAATAAAAAATGGAAAAAACTCACAAAACATGAAACAATATAAAATATTTAGTTTAGAAAAATTCTAAATCCACAGAAAATGTAGCACCCTAGACTTGCACTCCTAGAATCCATTGAGAGTAAATAGATTCTTTACAAACTAGCATTGAAAATAAACTAAAGAGACCAAATTATAACCATAAATAATTACAATATCACCAAAAAATATTGAGTCATGTACATTTTAATGACCTTTTACGTTTAGTGTTTTAGGAAATAGGAAAAAAATATCTAAAAATGTCCATTACTTTATCATCAAATGGATATTTTTCCACTTCAAGAAACTACTTAACCCATAATAATTCTTCAACATCACCCAAAAAAATATAAACACAATCTATTCTGTTAGAATTATCATGTGTAATACATTTATTTATAACTTGGTGAAATGTAAATATAATAAGGACAGTCTCAAACACTCAGTAAGGATAAACCTAAGTGATAGAAATCAAATATCATAACTGGTCAGAAAATGAGCATAAATAATATTATAATAACAGATAACCAAAAAGTCATAATATAATGAAATTAAAGGTATATATCCATATATAAAAATGGAAATGAAAACATGGATAATAATAATTGGTTCCTTAGACATGAAATGAATATTTTATGACATTTAATTACATGTCATAAGTCAAGAAATCATGGTCTTAGGCATCATGATCTTACCATCAAGGCCTTATGTCTAAGAAATATTTTTTTTGGGCCAGGCATACACCAAATAACTGAAGCTATTTTTTATCATGAGACCTATCAATAAATTGTGAGGCTATCTATATCAAGACCCATCTATCTATAATTTATTCTAATGAATTCATTAAATAAAGTAATTAATAATATATATAATATATAACCAATATCCATTAATAACCAATAAACATTTTTATTGAGATAATAAGTATTTAGATTTTAAATATTTCCCCAATCAATAAATGTAATAACTTTCTATATAAGAATCCATAAAAATAACACCATATAGATAAAGGGTTTTATGTTTATGTTAATAATTTCTATAATAAATTGAAATATAGAATCAATGTGAATACCCTTCAATCAAAGGAAGAAAATATGGAGAGTTGATAGAAAAAATTCATAGGAAGAAAAAACATATCTATATCATATGATGATTTGGAAAAAAATGAAATTATGGATTTCATTAAGTTTAATATTTAAAAAGAAAATAATATGAGAGGATTTAAAAAGTAATCCCTGACTAATATATACACCATAAAAGGAAAAAATTTTATTAATATGAATCATATCTAAATGAAAAAATTGAGATGCAAACACCAATATGGTAATGGTAAAAAAGGTTAAAAAGAACATAATAGGGATAATATGAAATTAAAATATAATGAAATGAAATATATTCATTATAATTGAATAAAATAATATATTTAATACATAATATAAATGTTAATTGGTGTATAACAAGAATAATGTCTTAAGAAATAAGAATTTAGATCAAGAAAGCAATTTCAGGAAATATAATCTTTGAGGTAAGAATTAGTTGATAATGAGTTTTAAAATCCTATAAAATAAGGAGGTTATGAAGTAAAAGTTATTAATTAGGTAGAATAAAACTAACTTGGAATAATAGAGTTCAATAATAATGTTTGTAACTCAATGGGATAAAAATGAGTTAGTACAAACCCTTTAAACATTAGAAACTTTCAAGTCAAACCCTCTGGAAGGATATAATTTCAAGTGAAAATTTGGATAATATTAATAATGAGAGGATCATGGAATAAAATATATAATGGTAAGTAGATACACCATTCCAAAGAAAACATGGTGGATAATAAATAATATATATCAATGGGTGAAATTTTGAGACAAGAAACCCTTACCTTAATTCTATAATTACTCTATTTTATAAAAAAAAATTATACTAATCACCTATTAAAAAATTATTAATATTTATAACCTTTTATTATTACTTATTTATTATATACTTTCAATATCGGGTGTGAGTAATCTCGACCATTTTGAACTATTTTTATAATAGTGGCGTTATTCTCTATTATTATAAAAAATTTCATCATTACTATATCATACAAGGTACCAAAAATACTGTTTAATAATTATTTATAGTTTTATAATTTCATTAAATTTGAGTTTTTTGTGATATATAAAGTTGAGATCTTCGATGAGCATGTTTCAGTGATTTTGTGTGAACAAACATTGGTATATTAATTAATGAGTATAAAATTAATGTTACCATTACAGAACAAAAATAAAATATTTATTTTCATATTTATAACATATATTAATAGTAATTTTAATCTCATATTCATACATTATATTATTTTATATCATTGTTAAGGTAGGTGGTTAGACTGACCAAAAAATTAAAATACAATAATAAATGGATGATTATGATTATGAAAGTGGTTTATTTTTTGAAAAATATTATTGTTATAGAAAAATAATTATACAATTTATATAATTTTTAGGTTTTAATTATATTTTAAGATTTATTAATAAATAATAAATAAATTAAATAAAAAATAAGAAATGTTACTTTGTGGAGGTGGTAGTCCCCACAACGCACGGTTTGCATTTTTATTTCTTAGGGAATGAGAGGGAAAGAAGGTGGAATATAATTTTTCTATTAATAATCATAATTATATTATATATTTAAAATTTATTCCTAAATTTCATCCTTATAACTAGATAAAATAGATTCTGGTGAAAAATTGAAGACGTTACTCTGTGGATGTAATAGTCCGCACAACGCATGATTGACATTCTTTTCTTTATATTAGTGGCTAAAAAAGAATAAATAAGTGTTTTTCAATTAATTAAATAACACTTCATTATACTAATTATAATAATTCAATTATATAAATATTTTTATTATAGTTTTATAAGGGGAATAATAAGAAGAAAAATATAAGGATTAAGTAATACTCACTTTGGGACCTTGAACTTTCTCTTGGAAGTATCTTTAGAAATAAAGGGCTTAGCCTAACTAATTAAGACCAAAGGATAATAAACTTCAGATTGGTTTATATTTGGATAAAAATAAGAGATTTTAAGGAATAAATTAAATTGAATGGGTGTGGGGTGAAGGGATAGAAGACTCCCCTTTTATAAGTGAAGGAAAGGGAACTTTTATAAACATCCATTATTTTTCAATAGTGGCATAACACTATTCAATGGTCAACATTTACAAAAGTGAGAAATAATAGAGTGTTAGGTGATATTTTTTTTATAAAGAATCAAAAAAACATTTTCACACATGTTTTAAAAATGTTGTAATTCAATTTTTGTAATTTTTTGACTTTTACCTTTTTTATTAGGTGACTACATTTTACCCAAGTAATTTATATTTTAATAAACACATAAAAAACTCATATTAAAAAAATTAGGAATAATGAAACAAAATTTAATATCCAAATAATATAACTCAATATCTAGTTAATATAAAATTAACTTTAAAATAAATCATTTTATATGTTGAAAAAATCTTTTTTATAGAAAAATTATGTTTTAACCATTATGTGTTATTAGTATTATTAACATTTATTACCAATTAAATGTGTGTTAATATAATTATATATGTGTTTAAAATTAATATTATAATAATAATTTAAAATATATAAATTTAACTTATTACAAAAAAATTACACAACATTAATAAAAAAATATTTGAATATAACAATTTAACCAAATATCATTGTCACTAACTGTAATCATATTTTATTAACAAAATGAAATTAAACTTATTAAATAATATGATAATTTTGATCTAAAATATTAAATCCACTCTAATATATTTTATTTCTATGTGCTGAAAAATATTTTTTAATAAAAGAACACAAAAATAATATTTAGACCAAAATAATACTTAAGTTCATAAAATGTTAAACATAGGTTTTATACATTCATAATGGTATCAAAAATATATAGTATTAATCCTCAAATACATATTTTATTAATTAAATTTTTTATAAACTTATAGTTCTGTATTATATAATGATCAATCCATAAAAGTTATAGTTTTGGTAAAAACTATATTTTTCCATATTCACCTAAAAATAAACTATTTTAGAAAAATATTAAAAATTCATCTTAAGATAATATTTACAAGATTAATATAAAAAATAATTTTATTTTATTAAATTAAAATTCAAAAAATTGAGAGTTTAACTTTTAAATAATAACATAAAAATATAATGAAAATTGTTTTCATTAAAAAATAACATTTTTGAAAATATTAAGTATTCTTATTCTTATTTTATATCAATTAAAAATAAAATTGGTGTTATTATATTATTAATATCAAAAAACTTATTTTACCCATAAATTATTTATTTTCTTAAATAATGCATAAAAATCCAATTTTTAGAAAGATTCCATTTTAAAGCATAAATCAGTCTTATTAGTAATTTAGCTACACTTAATTAATTTATAAATCCCTTATAGTTGGTAATGAAATTTATTTATATATATACATATATATATTAATTTGATTACATATATTTTTACCTTCCATTTCTACAGCTGCATTTTAATGGCCATATATTGTTTTGAGGTTCATTTTTGGTTTAGTGTTGTGTGCATCAAAAAACTATTGAAAGAATTATGTTCTAAAAAATAAAATATATATTATTTTATATTGTGGTGTTACATTCTATCCCTTTAAATAAATTTATTTTTCACCATTTTTAATTCTTTTTCTTTAAGGAAAAATTTGAGTGTATCAACAATATGGAAAAAATATAGGGTTTAATTTCTAATGAGATATCAAACTTATAATTTTAGATACTAAGAAACTCATTATTAGGTGTCAAGACCTATATGATAAAATTAATTTCCATGGGAATTTCATAGTCAACATCGATAGAAGATCATGGGTTGATTTAAGACCTTTATTGATATTTAAAAATATGAAAATTTATATAATAACTTTGATAATATAGTTAATTTGTTCTTAATACCACATCAAATTAAAGGAAAAACTATATCTATAAGAATTTACTTCCCACAAGCTTTTAATAATATTTAATAATAATCATTACACCATGTGTTTCTATTTATAAATCAATATCCAATAGTTATTTAAAACTAACATTTCATAATAAAATGGAAAATCTATAGTGAAGAATCATTAACCTCTAAAATAATTTTCATTGAATAGTATTTTCCTTGTTCCCAAGGTCTAGCTGATACTTGATGAGTATTTTCCCCATTAGTCATTCTATTAGTGCATTGATTTACATAGTTCCAAATTTCCTTCAAAATGAACCAAAAAAATGTGTATCTTATCTCTTTCCCTTTAACCTATGATCTTGATAACCTTAATTTTTACACTTATAGTAAATTGTCATTACCTTCAAGAAAGCCTTGATGTTTTTCTTCTCACAATCATGACACTTCAGAAATTGAATATTATTTCCTTTATCATCTTTATCATCCAAAAATTCATGAGACTCTACCTTTATATTCTTTGGTTTATTTGAGGATTAAAATATGTTCACATTGTTAATAATAATTGATTATAGGCAATTTTTCATAATCATAATATTTCTAACTCCAACTTTTATCCTATTAGGTTTCTCATTGGGATAATCTTCATATTTTCCATAGCATCCACTATTAACTTGGTTCCTTCATGGTAAATCCATTACTAAAACCAAAAGGAGTTAACATGAGTAATAAACATGATTAGATAATTATTATAATATATTTAAATTCAACCACAAAATTCCTTACTCTTTCAAATTATTACATTAGTTTTAATCTCTAACTAAATCACTATTAGTTCAATATAGTTTTCTTTAGGTTTTGTTCTCACATATTTCTTAACCTTAATTACATAATGTAACATCACATTACATTTTCAGGTACTTTTGATGTTTCTAAGTACCTTTGTTTTGGGGTAGTGACTTTGGAGAGTTGGGAGAACTTTAAATGTTGTTTTGGGGCAAAGGGGGAGTCGCATGGGCGGTGCACTGGTTGTCTAAACCGTGCGTACAAACCGTGTGCAGTTGGTCTTGGAGGCAGTAGCTTCCCCACGGGCAGTGCACAATTTGTCTAACTGTGCGGCCAAACCATCTGAGGAGGATGGCCAAGGAAAAAATCTAAAGCACGTCTAGTGCATGGTTTGTTAAACCATGCGAACTAACCATGCAGCCACATAAAATAGATCCTTAAATTGTAGATCTCACTCGGTTTTGCCTCTAAGTGACTCGTTTTTTCTTATAAGTGGCCCTAACTCAGTATTTGTATTCTCCTAAGGTCATAGAAGGTTCTACCATAATTCTAGAGGTGATCCAAAGGCTCCTCTTGGTGAATCGAAGCCAGATTCTTGAGGTATTTGATCGTTTTTCATCATTCTTGATCGATTTCTTAGATCTACTTAGATCTACTTCTCCTATTCTCTCTATTTCTTATATATATTCCCTTTATGGGTAGATATAAGTGTGTGGTACCAAATTTGATGAGATTTGGTCTTGATATTGCTAGTAGAAGAGATATAAGGTGGTTTCTTGAAGAAGAAACCCGGTTTTCTTGAGCTTTCTCGACCATTGTGGCTTCGGTAAAAACCTTCGAGGTAGGTGGTTCCATCCCGACTCGTTAAATTGAGTATCATTGTATTTTCTTGATTTATTTAAATTATTGATTTAAATTCAGTTGATCAAGTTTTTTTCAATTAAATTGATAAAAAACTCAATTCCAGTGAGTTGAGATATTTGAAATGGTTTTGGCATGGAAATTTGGAAAACCCCAATTCCATTGAATTGGGTGTGTTTATCGAAATTGACCGATTTAAATTGTTGAATATAAATTGTGGATTTGATGGGAATGATTTCAATTAAATTTTTGAATTTAATTGTGGGAATAAATTGTGTAATTATGGAATTAGTTTTGAATGGATTTAAAACTGGTGAAAATGGATTAAAATGATTTGATAGAAACCCATTGGTTTTATCTTGTGAAAAATGAATGTTTTGAATAAAACCTATATTGGTTTTAAATGGAATGAAATTGGTACTTTTGAAATGGAATAATGGTATTGATCGTATTTTAAGCATTCTTAAAATATTTCACCCATCATGTAAGAGTGCATGCAAGCCTTAGGTAGTTAGTGAGTTATTTGGATACACTTTACGCTATGACAATGTCCTAAAACATACTTGTTGTGGGTCACATCCCCGATAGGTTGGTGATGAGTCTCCTTTGGCCAGTTTCATAGGGACGTGTGTATACACATTTTTCTAAGTTCACATAGAGAGTGAGAAATCCTATAACTTGTTAATACTATCGTACCTTTTGGCAGATCACCATGTTTCTCACTTGTTTATTTATATGTGAGATATAAATGTATGCCAATGTTTTTGAACTTCCTTACATGCCTGTTGAATTTATATAAAATATTTTATATAAATGTTTTGCTTAATCCATTGTTTTAGAAATATTTCATCATTTTAAAGCCTTTTCTTAAATTGATATTTCCATCATTGAAAATGTATACCATGTTTTGCTAAAATATTCTTTTGAATTTCCAAACCAGCTTATTTAAAAATTGAAATCCTTTCATTAGATATTCTACTTTTGGAATCTATTATGGAATCTTTGGTGGTATCCTACTAGGATTAGGCTAACACCCAACTTTTTCCTTCTGGTGTTTGTAGACTTTCTTCTTCCAGGATCGAGCAAAGGGAAGGGTCCTCTTGGAGGTGGATCCAGCTGTTGATATTTGGTCTTGGTGAGTTGTGTCCTTAAGGACTTTGGGATTTTTTTTATCTTTTTAGTACTTGGTTTGTAGTACTTTTGGATTTTTATGCCTATTTTTATTCTAGTATAATACTCCCACTGGAGTTTTTCTTTTGTTTTTCATACTATCTTGTTTCTTTTGATTCCGCATTCTTGTGGGAAAATAATTCTCTCTTTCATGTTGTGTGATGTCGGGTGCTAGTCGACGAGCCGTGGGGATCGAGAACGCTCCTCGGTCTATGTTAGGACCGGCTCGATTATCGGGTTACTGGGGTACCCAGGCTGGTTCGTGACAAAGTGGTATCAGAGGGAAAGTTAAACATCTTTCCTTGATGATAGTATGCATTTGAGTATTCTTATCGGGACTTGGGAGGTAGTTGTGATTGAGTGTCTGGCTAGCTCTCACCATAATGAACCTTAAGTCACCAGGTTTGGTTAGAGAATTATTACTTGTGGATTAGTTCTATTATTTTCTTTGTTTTGATTTGGATAGAGTGGAATCCAAATCTTGTTATCCCTTATTTTAAGAATAGTTTTCCTTGTTACTCAGTTTGGGTGTTAATCTATGCCTTTTAATGCTGAGTAGCATCATGCCTCTAAGAAGACGTGGAAATCAGATCCAAAAAGAGGTCGATGTTGAATCTCAGCAAGAGAGTCCTATTGTGGATCTGAGTCTGGTTGAGGTGATTGTTCGCACTGTCCAAGCTCTAGGATAGGCACCACCTCTAGTTCCTATTCAGGCTCCATTTACAGATCCTCATAGTGATATTCTCTGAAGTCGTTCTCAAGAATTCCTACGCCAGAATCCACCAGTTTTCAAAGGCTCCACTGACCCTCAACACACTGAGGAATGTTTGAGTAATATTGAACATTTGTTTGGGTTCCTGGAGACACCTGATGTGATCAAGGTGAAGTATGCCACCTTCGTACTGGAGGGACCAAGTAGGAGATGGTGGGACATAATGGTGATGGCTGGGAAACATGAGGGTTTGGAGTGGAATGACATTAGAGTTCTTTTCACTAACCAGTTCTATCTAGAATCAATGGTGTTGGCCAAGGATGTGGAGTTTTTCAAGCTTGATCAGGCCAACAAAACTATGATTGAGTACTCAAATCTCTTTTCTGATCTGGTATAGTTTTCTCTTTAGATTTTATCTAATGAGAGGATGAAGGCTCAACAATTCGAGTTGGGACTTCGATCATATATTTGTTCTTAGGTTTTCATACTGAAGCTACCCACTTAAACTGATGTGCTAGATAGAGCGATAATGGTTGAGATGGACTTGGAAGGAAATTTAGGGTTGAAGGAGGTTCTTTTCCATCCTATTGGTAGTGTGGGTTCCATTAAAGGAACACGGAAGCGCGAATTTTATCATGGTATTTCTCGATAGCAGAGTCATCCCAGACATCCGGTAGAACCAAGAGGGGCTTCTTTGACTTGATATCAGTGTGGGAAGCCAGGACATTCTAAGAGGGTTTGCATCGAGGCACCCAAGAACCGTAGCTCCTGCGGACGTTTAGGGAACTTATAGAGATTCTTCCATCACTTCTCTACTCCACGTAGTGGAACAGGATCATCAGCACCTCCAGAAACTACGGGTCAATCAAATTCTTCATGTGCAAAAGGGTTCCAGCCATAGGCATCCGGAACGAAGCTTCCTCATGAAATGGAAGAGTTTCCAGAGGTAGCTGATGCAGGTCCTGCAACTGTGAGAGGTACCATTACTATAGCTTCATCTTTAGTGATAGCTCTTTTTGATTCTGGTGCATCTCACTCATTTATTTCAACCCATATGGTTAATCTGTTTAATCTACCTATGGAACTTTTATCTTGTCCGATGGATATTACTACACCCCTTGGTACAATGAGAGAAAAGGGTCTTCGTAGTCCTGTTTGTGTCTTCTCTCTATCAGATGTCGAGCTTGCTTGGATTTTTCTGGTTCTCAACATGAAGTCTTTTGACATCATATTTGGGATGTATTGTCTCATTGACAATAAATCCTAGATCGATATTTATCTTCGACGGGTCTACCTTACTACACCTAGTGGTGTGCTTCTTGTTTTTCAAGGAGAATAGGACCCAAGGTCAAGAAGAGTTAGACCCTCTTATCCAGAGTCAGGTAAAGTTATATCAGTGTTTGCTTTTGATCTTGAGAGAGATTCAATGTGTGTTGATCTTCCTTCAATCGTCGCTGAGTTTCTCGACGTGTTTCCTTCTGACTTATATGGTTTTCCACCAATAAGGGAGGTTGATTTCTCTATTGACTTAATACCTAGTACTCAACCAGTTTCTATTCCCTCTTACCGAATGGATCCAACTGAACTAAAAGAACTAAAGTCTCAGTTATATGATCTTATTGGGAAAGGTTTTATATTCCCGAGTGTGTCACCTTGGGCAAAACCTGTTCTCTTTGCCAAGAAGGCTGATGGTTCTCTTCGCTTATGTGTTGATTATCGAAATCTCAATCGAGTTATGATAAAGAACAAATATCTGTTACCACGAATTGATGATTTGTTTGATCAATTTAAAGGGGGAAAGTGGTTTTCAAACATTTATCTTCGATCGAGTTACCATCAGTTGAGGATAGAACAATCTAACATTCATAAGACCACTTTTCAGAGTAGGTATGGCCATTATGAGTACCTTGTTATGCCATTCGGCCTAAAAAATGCTCCTGCAGTTTGCATGGATTTGATGAAAAAGGTTTTCCATGAGTATCTCGATAATTTAGTGGTAGTCTTTGTGGATGACATTCTTGTCTACTCCAAGTATGAGGAGGATCATGTGCATCATGTGAGAATAGTTCTGAGTCTTCCAAGGAATCACCAACTTTATGCTAATCTTTCAAAGTGTGATTCCTGGATTCAGGAAGTGAAATTATTGGTACATGTTGTGTCAAAACAAGTAATATCAGTTGATCCTAAGAAGGTGAAGGCTGTTATGACTTGAGAACAACCACAAAATGTTTTTGAGATTCGAATATTCTTGGGATTAGAAGGATACCAGTTTGTTAAATACTTCTCAAAGTTAGCTTCTCCAATGACTGCTCTGACTCGAAAGGGGGTGAAGTTTTCCTGGAATGATAAATTTCAGAGTTCTTGTGTTGAGATAAAGCATATTTTGACTACTGTTCTGGTGTTAACTCTTCCTGAGGCTAGGATAGGTTACGTGGTCTTCTGTGATGCATCAGGTTCAGGTTTGGGATGTGTCCTTATGCAGGGTAATCATGTTGTTGCCTATGGGTCTCATCAGCTTAAGCCTCATGAGAAGAACTACCCTACCCATGACCTTTAAATTGCAGCTGTAATGAATGCACTTAAGTTTTGGATACATTACCTTTATGGAGAAAGGTTTACTGTGTATTAAAACCACAAGATCTTGAGTTATATCTTCTCTCAAAAAGATTTGAATCTCCACCAAAGGAGTTGGGTGGAGTACCCGCAATATTTCGACTTTGACATTACCTATACCCCTAGGAAATGGAATGTAGTTTCAGATGCGTTAAGTAGAAAACTTCCATCACAGGCTGTGAAAAAATCTTTAGAAGAGTGGAGTTTTATGGCTCTTTTTGCTCAGTTGCATATTGGAGTTCAGTGGAAGGGGAATGAAGTTTCTTTAGTCAGTGTTTAGTTAACTTCTGCTCTCCTTGAGTGAATTCTTCAGAAACAACAACTAGATGATGAATTCCATTGAATTAGGGACTCTCTTTATGTTCGGGAGACCGCCACCTAGTGGTCGTTCTCCAAAGAGGGTGTTTTGTGTTATCGAAACTGTTACATCGTGCCGTCAGCGACAATGAAGGATGTGCTGTGGGGTTTGCCATAACTCTCAGTGGGTTGTACACCTAGTAACCAAAAAGATGTTCTATTACATGTGACAATAGTTATGGTGGCTGGGTATGAGACGAGATATTTCTGAGTTTGTATATCATTGCTATACATGCCAGTAAGTGAAATCCGAGCACCAGAAACCTTCGGGTTTTCTTCAACCACTTCCAGTCCCTACGTGGAAGTGGGATGATATCTCTATGGACTTTGTGGTTGGGTTACCTCAAAACCAGAGAAATAAGAATGAGATATGGGTTGTGATCTACAGACTGACCAAGTCGGCTCACTTTATACCTATTCGAGATACAACCAAAGTTGAGGAGTTGGAAAATATCTATGTGAAAGAATTTATTTGTTTGCACGGAGTTCCATCTGTTATAGTCTCTGATAGGGATACTCGGTTTACTTCTCGCTTTTGGAAAGGCCTTAAGGAGGCACTAAGAAATTAGGTCCGTTTGATCATGTCCTGTCATCCACAGTTAGATGTCCAGACAGAGATATCTATTCAGATCCTTGAGGATATGCTCTGCGCTTGTGTTCTCGACTTTGGTGGGTCTTGGGATAATCATCTAGGGCTAGTTGAGTTTTCTTATAAAATCATTTATCATTATGTGATCAAAATTTCCCCTTTTGAGGCTTTTTATGGCCATCCTTGTAAATATCCTTTATGTTGGTCCGAGAATGGTGAAAGTTCTTTATTAGGACCCAGTTTGGTCCAAGAGACGACAGCTAAGATCCAATTGATTCGTCATAGATTTTTGACAGCACAGAGTTGGTATAAGTCTTGTGTTAATCATCACCATAAACATTTAGATTTCTTAGTTGTTGACCAGGTGTTCTTGAAAGTTTCACCCCAATTAGGTCATCGAGGGTTTGGGAGGCAAGGGAAGCTTGCTCCTTATTTTTTGGGACATTTCGAGGTTGTTGGTCTTGTAAGGAAATTTTCTTACCATCTAGCTTTATCACCACAGCTGACGTCAATACATAATGTGTTCCATGTATCACAGCTACAAAAGTATCTCTCTGATCCATCTCATGTTGTGTGTTGGAGTGATCTTGAGATTAAACCAAATTTAATTGTTACTGAACAACTAGTCAGGGTTGTTGATTCTGAGACCAAGGTACTTCGTGGGAGAACGATACATCTGTTTCATGTACTTTGGCAGCATGGTTCTGATTCTCATGAGACGTGGGAAAGGGAGGCACTAATGAGAGATTATTGGCCTCATCTTTTTGACGTGGAGGTTTCTTTATAGGCTTTCTGGGGATAGAAAGATATTATGGTGGGGATGTTGTAACATCACATTACGTTTTCTGGTACTTTTGATGTTTCTAAGTACCTTTGTTTTGGAGTAGTGACTTGGGAGAGTCGGGAGAACTTTAAATGTTGTTTTAGGGAAAAGGGGAAGTCACACAGGCGGTGCACGGGTTGTCTAAACCGTGCGGCCAAACCGTGTGCAGTTGGACTTCAAGGAAGTATCTTCCACATGGGTAGCGCACAATTTGTCTAACCGTGCAGCCAAACCGTGCAAGAAGGATGGATGAGGAAAAATCTAATGCATGGATAGAGCACAGTTTGTCAAACCGTGTGAACTAACCGTGCGGCCACTTAAAGGATATCCTTAAATTGTGAATCTCACTCGTTTTTTCCTATAAGTGCCTCGTTTTTCCTCCTAAGCAGCCCTAACTCGGGATTTGTCTTCTCCTAATGTCAAATAAGGTTCTCCCATAATTCCAGAGGCTATCCAAAGTCTCCTCTTGGTAAATCGAATCTAGATTCTTGAGGTATGTGATCGTTCTTCATTGTTCATGGTCACTTTATTAGATCTACTTAGATCTACTTCTCCTCTTCTCTCGGTTTCTTAGATCTACACCCATTATGGGTAGATCTAAGTGTGTGGTACCAAATTTTATGAGATTTGGTCTTGATCTTGATAGGAGAAGAGATCTAAGGTGGGTTCTTGAAGAAGAAACCCGGTTTTCTTGAGCGCTCTCGATCTTTGTGGTTTTGTTCAAAACCTTAGAGGTAGGTGGTTCCATCCCAATTTGCTAAATTGATTATCATTGTATTTGATTGATTTATTTCAATTGTTGATTTAAATTCAATTCCTTGGGTTTTGTTTCAATTAAATTGATAAAAAAAACTCGATTTCAGTGAGTTGAGATATTTGAAATGGTTTTGGCATAGAAATTTGGAAAACCCTAATTCCATTGAATTGGGTGTGTTTATCGAAATTGACCGATTTAAATTGTGGAATTTAAATTATGGATTTTATGGGAATGGTTTCAATTAAATTATTGACTTTAATGGAATTGGTTGTAATGATTGAATTGGTTTTTAATGGATTTCAAACTGGTGAAAATGGCTTAAAATGATTTGATAGAAACCCATTGGTTTTATCTTGTGAAAAAAGGAATGTTTTGAATGAAACCTATTTTGGTTTTAAATGGAATGAAATTGGTACTTTTGAAATGGAATAATGGGATTGATCGTATTTTGAGAATTCTTAAAATAGTTCGCCCATCATGTAAGAGTGCATGCAAGCCTTAGGTAGTTAGTGATTTATTTGGATACACTCTACGCTACGACAACGTCCTAAAACATACTTGTGGTGGGTCACATCCCCGACGGGTTGGTGACGAGTCTCCTTTGTCCAGTTTCATAGGGAAATGTGTCTACACATTTTACGGAGTTCACATAGAGAGTGTGGAATCCTATAACTGGTTAATACTATCGTACCTTTTGGAAGATGACCATGTTGCTCGCTTGTTTATTTATATGAGAGATATAAATGTATTCCAATGCTTTTGAACTGCCTTACATGACTACTGAAATTATATAAATTGTTTTATATAAATTTTTTTCTTAAGACATTGTTTTAGAAATATTCCATCATTGTAAAGACTTTTCTTAAATTGATTTTCCATCATTGAAAATGTATAGCATGTTTTGCTAAAATATTCTTTGGAATTTCCAAACCAGTTTATTTGAAAATTGAAAGCTTTTATTTGGATAATCTACTTTTGGCATCTGTTACAGAATCTTTGGTGGTATCTTACTGGTTGTAGGCTCACACCCTACTGTTTCCTTCTGGTGTTTGTAGACTTTCTTCTTCCAGGATTGAGAAAAGGGAAGGGTCCTCTTGGAGGTGGATCCAGTTGTTGATCTTTGGTCTTGGTGATTTGTGTCCTTAGGGACTTTGGGACTATTTCTCCCATTTTAGTACTTGGTTTGTAGTACTTCGGGCTTTTTATGCCAATTTTTATTTTGGTACAATACTCCCAGTAGAGTTTCTTTTTGTTTTGCATACTGTATTGTTTCTTTTGCTTCCACATTATTGTTGCAAAATGGTTCCCTCTTACATGTTGTGTGATTCCAGGTGCTAGTCACTAACCCATGGAGATTAGGAACGCTCTTCGGGCTATGTTAGGGCCAACTCGGTTATCAGGTTACAAGGGTACCTAGGCTGGTTCATGACACTAACATAGTAAATCATTTATAATGGTATATAAATAGAATATAATTAAACAAATTATATCCCTTAATAGTTTCTATCTTGGGGTTTAGTCTTATTCCAACTCATCATTTAACTATACCCTCCCCAGAAAGATATCATAATGATAGGATAGAGATAGTGAATACCCTATTTCTGCCTCTAGTGGGCCATGGGTCGGTGAATAGAATCAAGTGTATATTAAACATGAAAATGGGAGACATTATCCTCTAAGAGAAACATGCGGAAGAGAGAGATAAGAATGATAAAAAACTAACTCTGACTCATATATATATATAAAGGAAAACCCAAGTGAAGAATGAAATTCTATATAGTACTAAACAACTAAAAGAAAAAACTATAAGTACCAAAAAGGTAAATATTGCAGTGATCAAGAATCCCAAATATCTCCCACTAAAACCCAAGATAGTAATGTCCATCCAGGTCACCAACCAAATTCAATTGACCTAAAAAATATTTTATATATACATAGGGTGAGTAGAATAGTATACTCAGTAGGATCCCCCCAAGTGCCTGTCATGAAAATGATAAAGAAAGAATGCTAAATCACAATAAACAATAGTGAAACTAACTCATTTCCTAAACAAGTATACTAATTTCCTAGCCTCATTATGGCTAACTCTCACCGATTAACACATAAAAAAGATCATATAATATAAATATCAATGATTTCATGTTCCCATTTTCCCACAGGTTTTTTGTTCTTCCCCAGCATCGTACGTCCTGAGCATCACTCTCCAAAAGTAAGTCATCCTGAAAACACCTGGCCAGGTCATCACAGCATGAACCTCATGCATCACATAACCACACCATACCATTCACAAATAGTTACCAAGTAGTTTCTAGAAGCCACCATAACTTGTATGATGCATATCAAACATTTGGTATTGTACCTCAATCCATTATAGCACATACACCAATAAGTACCTCAAGCCATCATAGCCTATGCACATAATACCTATAATAATACTTGGGATACTATATTCAGTAATAAATGTGTGGGAAATAACAACAATCCATCACAACCCTCTGGATACATATATGGGAAAACTAACCATCATACATACCAGCAGAAGTAACTACTAAGAGAAGAGAGTGGGGCCATTAGGGGTATTCAGGCATCCATCGCCCCACCTAGATGTTTGGGAAAACACCTTTCTATAGTCCACTAGGTGTCAGTTTTTATAACCTACATGGGAGGGGAAGTGTATGTAATCATAGAATATACATGATATAATATATCTCACAATCACACTATGGGCATAACCTAGTCTTATATGAAACTACAACTAATGTCACTTATACACCTAGCTTCCACTGCTATGAACAAATATCATATAAGTAGACTAGCATATAAAATAGCTACATTAAATTAATTCATTACTTTATATCATGTTTCTTGCGTTAATTAATTCATTATCCATTAATTAAACATTAACATTATTTCACATTTCGTTACATTGAATAAGTGTAAAGTCCATTCCCTCCAGGAAAAATCCAAACCAAGTCCATGGTTTAACAATATTAACATATTTTAAGAATTTTTATTACATAAACAACCAAACCTATGGGTTAAGAATTATTTAATACTTTGTTAGCATTATTCCACATCTAGGTACTCTAGTAAAACTATCCAAAGATACCACTAAGAGGAAACATGTTACCAATCACCTCTATCTACCTCAAGAAGTGGGAAAAAGAATGTAGATAAAATATGAAACTTGGTCATAAACCATTAAATATATTCACAAGATAGAATACCATATCTCATCATCTAATCAATGGTTAAACCCATATTTAACCTCTTCTATCAGTTCTAGTTCCATCCCCAACACCCACATGCATATACTGATGCATCTCACCATCACAAGTGTCATATTCTACTACAACATCTAGGCCTCCCCACCCACGTACCACGTTATCCATCCTAGGATTATCCATACCAGGTTCATTTCTCATTTAAGCCTCCCTTCTCAATAACACAATATCCCTCCAAGATTACATGTACCAATCTCACTTCACAAAGCATATGGAAACAAACAAGTAACCAACAGGGCATCTCAGCCTCAAAATAAGGCCTTCATCATTCACATAAAAAAGATATCTCATGTCTCTAAACAATTAACTCAACCTTATCAAGAAAATAGGAAACTCAAGACCTATAAAATTATCTTTATCACATTACCTATTCTTATTCCATATTTAATTAATTGTTTCATTTGATAACAGGTTCCAACTATGGAAAACCTAAGTTATAAATCTATATAAACCTATCAAAAATTAACTAAAAAACTAATTTAATGTGCCTTTTTAATTACTATTATTAACAAGCATAGACATGATTCACATTATTTATCAATTCTATTAGTCACATGGAAAATCAATTTCAATTAATCATGTGCATTGCATCAATTTTATTATCATCAAATTACATTAACCACCAGATCAAAAACAATCCCCTTTAATTACTTATGCCAATTAATTATTAATTAATTCTAGTTTTATGTTCTTTACCAATTTCTATAAATAAAAACATGCTAACAAATCATACGACATAAATATCACACTATATATAAAATCAAGAGGCACCCTCTATCATGATATAAAGGAACAACATCAATAGATATCCAATTTATTTAGTTTGGTTAAATATTTATTAAGTAAATTACATTTCCATCTAAAGGGATAAATGATAGTAAATTTAATATTTCACATATAATGGAAGAGAATAAACAAACCCCCTACCTCAAAATTCATCAACATTCTTCTCATAAGAATGGACCATGTTGCGGATCTCTGATCACCTCTCCCATAAGAACTAAATCTATATGAGGATGTCATGGAACAATTGCACCAAAAATAACTAAGATAAATCCCATTAGAGACATGGTGTATAATACTCCATTTTATGTAAAGAAGAACGTAAGGAAAATGGATAAACTGGAACAACCTTCTAGAAAAATAAGGAAGAGTGCACCTTGGATCACCACGGATCGCCACGGATCGAATACAGAATCCCAAGGATTGATCCCATTTTAATGGAATACAAAACAACGAAGGAGAGGGTATTCATGTTCCTATAATGATATAGGTATCCACTGAATCCATAGGGTTATGAATAACCTAAGTAGCTAAAAATTATTATAACAGTAGTACATTAGGGAATTAGATGTTGTGAAATCCCATTTCACGTCATGTAATCATCGGGGTTAAGTTGATGCCAAAAAATGTGTCTCATTTTTATTATATAACCCCTATTAATTTTCACATCATGAACCTTTCCTGCACAAGTCATGGACTACACTTACCTGGCATGTAAGTCTTGCACAGCATGTAATATCCATGCTTTCATCATTTTAGAAACCAATACTTTCATACTTATTTAAAGCCTCCTTTGAGCTCCCCAATCCATAGAAACTCAAAAAGGGTTGGACCTCATGGATTTATGCCATTACATTAGATACCTATCAAAAAATTCTTATCCTCAAGAATCTAAACCAAACCAGAGATAATGAAAAGGGGTCATCCGAACAGCCATCCCATTAAATACCTCTCAAAGGTATCACCACCATAGGAGGTCAACCACCTCATCATAGGAACATGTTCCGAACCATAAAAAAACCTTAACTAGCTTCTAAGCACTCTCTCATGGTAGATACCTATCAAAATATAATAAATCTACAACAAGAAACAAGAGAAAACCATATCCTAAACTAAAAATATCAGCATTTATAGGATAACAACATTACATGTAGGGGGATATAAACAACAAATAGCTTAGGTTATTGATCATGAATTTATGACTCACATTCTCAGGTACTCTCCTCTATGCCACAATGTCACCAAAAGACATGAACTAATGGAATAGAATGTCCATGAAACACCATCTATTGGAGGTCATGGATCTCCACAAGATGCTCCTCAAAGATCGAATCTTCATCAACATCAATCATTCCCCAATAGATGACATGAGAGTCATCATGAAGATAACAATAGAGCTAGAACACATGAAAAACATCATGTATAAAACTAATATGTGGGGGAAGTGCTATCTGATATTCCACAGCACCAATAAGAACAAACACCTTGAAAGGCACAAAAATTCGGGATAAAGCTTACTCCCACGACCAATCCTTTGCTTCAGATGATGATGAGTCACCTTCACGAATATGTGATCTCCAAATTATAACTCCATAGGTCTCCTATAATAATCTTTATAGGATTTCTAATAATATTTTACTACCTTCCTCTTCTCACGAATTACCCAAACCATCTCTATCATATTTTATACTATTTCTGACCTGATAATTGCTACCTCTAAAACCCCAATCTATCACAACAGAGAATGAAAAATTTGTCTATATAAATATTTAAAAGGCACCATAACAATGGTTGAGTGAAAACTATTATTGTAAGAAAAATTGACCAAGGTAAGTTTCCTCATCCATGAACTTAAAAAATCTAGGACACAAGAGTGCAACATGTCTTCAAGAGTACCGATAGTCAGATCTATATGATCATCTATCTATGGATAAAAAGAATTTATAATGAATAAATGATATCCAGAAGCATATTGGATACCTCTCCATACCCTCAAGGGAAAATGATGATCCCGATCAGAGATGATTGTCCTTGGAACTCCATTAAGTCACACCACCACCTCTAGATACTGCCTAAAACCTTCACTGAGCTTGACTCCCTGATTACTATAAAGTGGTATGATTTTGTTAAATGATACAATACCACCCATATAGAATCATAGACACCTTGATATTGAGGTAAACTGGTTACAAATTCCATAGATATGTCCTCCCACTTCCACTGGGAAACCTCTAATAGCAGGATAAACCCACAAAGAACATGGTGCTTAGCCTTAACCATCTAGAAGACAAAACATTGAGAAACAAACTCTACAACTGCACACTTCAACCCAAGCCACCAAAATTGACCTCTCAAATCTTGGTACATCTTGGTAATGCTGGTATGTATAGCTAAATGCGTAATATGGAAATCATAGAGATTCATATCACGCATTTTCTAATAAACAAAAATCTTTCCCTATAATAACACTCGGTGATGTCCATCCCCAGACCCACTATAAGGGGAATCTCTAAAAACAACTTGATCTCTCCAGACCTCCACCTCATAATCCCCAAACTGGGAATCCTCCACCAACTACAGAAAAGATGACTAAACTTATATAGTTAAAAGATAAAATCTACCACCAACCTCTCCCATATCAATATAAATCACTGATAGTTCTTCCATCACTCTCTAAGAATCCCCAGATTCTTGCATGACATCACTATGTGACTTCTTTCTCAACACATTAGCTCCAAAATTCCCCTTTTTTGTCATATAAAAAATCTCAAAGTCATAATCCTATAAGAATTTAATCTATCAAAGTTGATGAAAGTTCAAGTCATGTAGGGAGAATACATTCCTCAGGCTATTATGGTCATTAAAAACCAAAAAATGCACACTAATGAGGTAATGTCACCATAACTTCAATGAAAACACCATTGCTGACAACATGAGATCATGGGTGGAATAGTTACACTCATGTGGACATAAATACTGACATCCATAAGAAACAACCAATCCTCACTGCATCAGGACACATCCTGAGCCAGGATGCCAAGCATCATAGAAAACCTTAAACTAAGCTCCTTCTGTTGGAAAACAAAGAACTAGAGTGCTAAAAAACCTTCTCTTTTAGGTATTAAAAAGATTCCTCACACTAGTAAATCCATTGGAATGCATAATAATTCGAGTTCAATGATATCATAGGAGTCAAAAACCAAATATAAATTGGATATGAACCTTCTATAATAGTCTGTAAGGCCAAATAAAATATTTATATCTTTCACTATATTGGGGGATTCCCAAGACACAACTGCCTTTATCTTCAAAGGATCCATATCCAATCCCAACAGGGACACCACATGCCCTAATAAAATGACTTTATGAGCCCATAACTTACACTTTAACAACTTACTGAATAGATTCTCATGACAACAAACTCCCAAAATGGCACATAGAACCTTTTCATACTCCTCCTTAGACACAGAGTACACAAGGATGTCATCGATGAAAACCACCATGAAATTGTCAAGGAACTCAATGAACACTGCATTCATCAACACCATGAACATAACTGGAGAATTATTTACACTAAATAGCATAAAAACTCATAGTGATCATGACTACAATAGAAAGTGGTCTTCTTAATATCCCCATCCTTAACCTACATCTGATTATATCTTCACCACAAATCGATCTTTGATAGCCAACTTTCTCCTTTATTTTATCAAATAAATCATCAATACACATAATATTAAATTGTTTATTAACTATCACTTGGTTCAAGTGATGATAATTGATACAAATTCATAAGCTATTTTCAGCCCTCTTCATGAACAAAATTGGTACACCCCAAGGTGACACACTTGGCCAAACAAATCCACGCTGTAAAATATCATCAAGTTGTACTCAAAAATCTCACAAATAATAAGGTTTCATCCTCTATGGAGACATCAAAATAGGATAAATTTCCAATTGTTTCTAGATCCTAATCTCAATCTCTTTTTGAGGGGGGAATGCTACAACCTCTTCTAGAAAGACATCAGGGTACTCTTCCACAACTCTAGAAAACATTGACTACTAAACCTACAATGATCTCAGTAATAGTTTTTTCATCAAATATGAAAAATATGGAACACAAATATGACCCATTAGGGGTATCTCTCACCAACAAACACCACTATCTCTCCATCAGCATCATAGAGCACAACCTGCCTCCTAAAGAAATCCATGGTATCCGGCACCAAATACAACCAATCCATGCTGAGGATGATATCATATAGTTGCATCCGTAAACAAAGAAAATATACCAAAGAGTGTTGTTACCCCAATACTATCTCAAAGTATCTATATACATCAAACAAGTTAGCTCAACCTCCAACTAGCATAGTCAATGCCAAGGGCATTGGAAGGCTCACTACCTTAAGTCTCAAAGCATGGAAAGGGGTTGGAGAAATAAAGAAGTGTGTCTCTCCTAAATAAAACAAAATCATTCACCCAAGTTTAAAACAAGGGAAGGGTTCCTTGAAAAACTTATGGATCAATTAACATTGGAAACGCTAAAGTGTGAAGCGAAACAAGACTTGCTACATGGCCTCTCTGAACCTACTGAAGACCACCTCCATAGTCGCACTATACTCTCTTAGGATGAGGATCATCTCGAGGCACTCTTCTACCTATCCCATCTCCTCTCTAATGATCCCAAAATAGAGCACCCTGATACTACCTTAGTTGAAAATCCATCAATAGAGGAACCATAAGTAGAACACCTAGTACATGTTGACTATATAGAAAGGTGGAGCACTCTCCTTGCTGATAACCTCAGCCTCTAAAAGAAAAAACACATGTCTGATCCTTTGGCATAGGTATGAGGTCCATCTCCCCTAGAGAAATGAGGTGGTGAGGGTTGATACCAACCCTCGGATGATTAAAGACTCTTATGTTCTGGAAATTGGGAACCCCATAGCACAGCTCTTCTTTGTGAGGAATCATGACAACTCCCCACTCATGATGACCCGGTTCTATCCAATGTCCTATCTATAACCTCTTCTCCCAATAGCACCATGAGATATGTCATTAGAAAAAATGGGGTTGACCTGTTAATGGATCTCTGGATGTAAATCCTCCTAAAAATTCCCCACCCTATAATCCTAACTCTGGAAATATGTCTGAATCACATCGCATAAGAGTCCAAAAAATGATCTTGAACTCTCGCACACTGGATCCCCCCTACCAAAGGGTAAGTAGCTCTTAGAAACTAGACACATTTCCATAAAAATAAATAAAATAGGCTTTGAACTAGTGTTGGAACTTCTCCCACAAAAATATCGACTTCTTTCGATCCTTGAGTAACAAGAACCACCACTACCTCACTACTCCATGTAGAATCTTCATGACCAATGAAACCTAGTGCTCCTGCCAAGAACAGATCAAAGTGAAAGATATCTCAACCTCATACAACAATTCCTTTGTGACTGTATATAAAATTGATCCCCAATACTTCTACATACTCTGGTGTTGAAACTCTCGAAGTTTCCTCCTCCAAGAATCATCATTGTCAACCTCCACTCTATGGTGATCTTTTGGAGCATCCTTCTGAACATCTATATTGTGAACTTGATGAGTATGTTGACCTAGATCCATGTCTACAAAATAAAAAATAGTTAGAGATCCTACACATGTAATATGGAATACTTAACATTAATTAATTAATTAATTAATTAATTATCTTGTTTAAGGTTTTAACTTATCCCAAGGTATACCTTTTTTAAACACAATCACAATGAGAATGATGCATGATCCTTTCCTACGTTTCTACCCTATAACCAGTATCAATTAATTTATTAGTCTTAGTAAACTTAAAAGGTTTGTTCATCAGATCATAGGGGGGCTATATACTTGTGTCTCATCTAGTCTTTTGTGTTTACATCGCTTACTAAACTAGCTGACATTGTTTCCCTACCAACCCCTACAACCTCACCTATGCCTAAATCCAAACTCCATCATATCCCCCAACATCCCTTTGATACCACTCTATTATGAACCCCTCCCCATAAAGATACCATAATGAGGGGAGAGAGATGTTGACTGCCTGATTCCTGCCTCCAGTAGGCCCCAGTATGGTGACTAACAACAAGGGTATAGTAAACATGGAAATGTGAGGCATTACCTTCTAAGAGAAACATGAAAAGGAGAGAGATAAGAAGGATATAATGACCATCACCTGATCATATAGTTTATATATACATAGGGTGATCATAATATGATACTCAATAGGATCCTCCCCATATCCTCTAACGTAAAAGATAAAGAAATAATTCTAAAGCACAGTGAACAATAGTGAAACTAACTCATCACCTAAATAGGTGTACTAATTTTCTTACACCACCATGGATAACTCTCCACAAGTAATGAATATAAGAGATAATATTATAAAAAACATTAAAGGTACACTTCTCTTGTTTCCTCGCTAGTTTTTTACTCTTCCCCGACATCGCACGTCCTGATCATCTCTCTCCAAAATTAAGTCGTACTGAAAACACCTAGTCAAGGAATCACAACATGCACCTCAGGTATTGTATAACAACACCATATCATTCAAAAATATTAACCAGGTAGTTTTTGGAATCCCCAACAGCCTATATGATTTATATCAAATATCGAGTATTGTACCTCAATCCATTACAGCCCATACACCAAGTAAGTACCTCAAGACATCATATATTATACATGTCATACCTATAATAATCCTTTGGATACTATATATAGTAATACATGTGTATCAAATAACCAGAAGTCATCACAGACCTCTACACCCATATATGAGAAAACTAACAGTCATGCATACCAGCACAAGTAACTACCAAGAGAATAGATTGGGTTCATAGGGGGTATTAAATCATCCATCCTCCCACTGGGATATTGGGGAAAACACCCTCCCATAGTCCACTGGGTGTAAGTTTCCCTAGCCGTCATGGGTGGGGAAGTGTATAAAATAAAAAAAATATACAAGACATAATATAAATCACAACCACACTATGGGAATAACCTAGTATTATACTCAACTGCAGCTATCGTCACTCAGAATCATGCATGTCATAGCTCAGACTAGATATCCTATAATAACACAAGCATATAAAAGATCTACAATAAATTAATTCATTAATTTATATCATTTTCTTTTATTAGTTAATTCAGTATCCATTAATTAACCATTAACATTATTCCACATTTCATTACATTACATCCGAGTAAAGTTCATTCCCTCTCGGTAAAATCCAAACCAGGCCCATGGTTTAACAAGATTAATATCTTTTAATCATTTTCATTCCAAAAACAACTGATCCCATGGGTTAAGAATTATTTAATTCATTATTATCATTATTCTACATCCATGTACTATAGGAAAACCATCAGAAGCTATCAAAAAGAAGAAACAAGAAACCTAGAACCTCCAGATCCCTCAAGAAGTGGGGAAAGTAATGCGAATAAAACAATCAACTCAGTCATCAACCATTAAATAGATTCACAAGAAAGCATACCATCTCTCAGAATCTCATCAATGAGTAAGCCCATCTTTAACCTATTTCATCACCTCTGGTGCCATCCCCAACACCCACATGCATATACTAATGCATCTCACCATCGAAGGCATCATGTATTGCCACAAATTTCGGGCCTCCATGCCTATGTTCCATGTCATCCATCCCAGGATCATCCTGTCACGACCCGTCCTCGGGGCCCGTGCCGTGACTACCCCAAACCCGCCTTCCATAGGCTAGGGGCTGGCGACTAGCACCAAGGTGTAAATCCCGTAAAAAGGTAAGGCATTTCCTTGTAAAGTAAACAAGCACCACAGAGTAAGCAAGCAGAAAAGTAAACACTAAGTAAAAACTGTAGCAAGCTGTGCTGAAAGTAAAAGGGGCCGGAAATACAAGCCCAACTGTAAAGTACAACTGAAAGGGGAAAACAGCAACTGAAAGGAAAATCCACAGTGTCGAGCCGTCCTCTGTAAGTCCCACCTGAAGGGTGGGTACAGATAGCCTCCACTGCTCCTCGGGTCCACCTGACCACTCCGAGTACGTCCCACCCAGTGGTCCACCTCTAGGTACCCTCCTGCTCCACAAGCCTCCACCACGATCAACGTTGTCCGTCGTCTGCAACCAACACAACGTAGTGCGGGCATAGCTCGTGTAGGGGTGAGTATAAGCTACTCAGTAGGGACCCCGAGACCCCCGAAGGTCTCCCGAAATCCACAAAGGATAAACCACAAAGGAAAGATACAATCATGAAGTAACATCTGACACGTCTTAGGTATATTCCCATACATATACCTAAGTCATCAATTCCCGTTCGGATCCAACGTCCGAGCCCAAGCACAACCCAGTCCACACAGGAAAGTAAACGTATACCCACACAGGATAGCTCAACACAATCCACAAAGGAGAGTAAATAGTAAATCCACACAGGATAGATCAACACAATCCACAAAGGAGAGTAAACAGTAAATCCACACAGGATAGCTCAACACAATCCACAAAGGAGAGTAAACAGTAAATCCACACAGGATAGCTCAACACAATCCACAAAGGAGAGTAACACAGGATTCAGCTCACACAGGTATACTTCTTCGAATGATGATAAAGATGGTCACTGATTCATCTAAGACGTCAGAACCACAAAGGATCGATAGGCAACTAACCCCCGCAATGACCCACACAGGATCGGGCCCACACAGGACCTGTAGGCGCTGGCTCACACAGAACCGCTGAGCGCTGACCCACACAGGATCGGTCCCACACAGGACCTGTAGCACTGATCCATGTAGGATCGCTGAGTGCTGTAGTCGTCGTAGTCCACTGAGGATCTCTGCACAATCGTCGCTGCATTCCACTGAGGATCTCTGCACAGTCGTCGCTGTCGAAGTAGCAGTCGCAGCCAGCTCTAGGGTTCCCGCACACAGCAAGCTCGTTCGGGAGGGTCTGCTCCACGAGCCGAGAGGCTGATACATCAAATGACACAAAGTACGAGGTTGATGTATCCAAAAGTTCTGTATCGTCAACAGGAACTCAACGTCGCAGACGGCGCGTCAATCGGACGCCCGGTCTGAGAGTTATTGGCTTTTTCGTCCCAGGGGCCCGGTTGGTTTTTGAGTAAAAACCAACCCGACCATACTCCACCTGCATCCAAACCTCGGGTGGAGTGAGCCAAAAGATCCGTCTCACATATAGGAATTCAACAAAGCTGACGGCACGTCAATCGGACGTCCGTAGCTCAAGATATGAGTGTTTCTGCTCCGAAGGACCAGTTGGTTTCGTGTACAAACCAACCCGGTCGAACTCAAAGTATTCTGAAACCTTGAGGGTGATATTCTGAAACGACCGTCTCGATCCAAGGATCGCGTTGCCGCTGACGGCGAGTCGTTTGGAGGCACGTAGCTCAAGTTACGGTCATTTTACCGAAAACAGTCCGAAGACGGGGGGTCCGGGCCTGGGCCGACCTGGCCCGACCCCCCCCCCCCCCCCCGGGTTGGCCGAACCGGGCCGACCCGACCCGGTCCGGCCAGGGCGCGGCCTGGCTCGGCCGGCCGGTCCGGCTCGGCTCGGCCGGGCGGCTGCCGCGGGGCGCTGCCCCTGCGGGTCGGAAGTGCCCCCCCCCCCCCCCCCCCCGCGTGGGGCCACGATGGATCAAAGGACGTGGCTTTGCCGCGTCCGAGTGCGCCGGACCCATGCGGCCACGGGTCCGCGGGCGCCACCGCCCCCGGCTACCGGCGCCGGCGACCCGCGCCTCCGGCGGCTTCCGCGGGCCACCGGAGTCGCTCCGGTGGTCCGATTTCGTTCCCGTCTGCGCCGCTGCTCTTCTCGGGACTCGTTCTTCACTGCAGAACCATCAAATATCCGTTGCGTCATGTTCTTCCGTCACCCGTCAAATCCGTACAACAACGAAGAATGGCGGAGGGTTGTCGGTCCGTGTTTGTTTGGCCCGCACCCTCCGCGTTAGATAAAAACAACGGGAGAAATATTCAACACATGAAACAACAATTTTAATAAATTAAAATTGTTCATTGAATCCGGTTCTTTATTTTTTAAAGAAGCGTTCACGGGAATAAGGGCATTTTCAAAACAAATCTCTACCTCATCAAGTCGCACGCGCGGGTTCTTCACGGATTGATCGTCACGGAAGGAGGGGATCGTCGCGTCGTCGCGGAAGGGGTGTCGCGTCGACGAACTCCGAGGTTCAAGAACAAAAGATTTAATTAAAAATAATTAAATCATTCTTGAGTTAAATACCACAAAGGAAATTTAAGAGAAACCCGAAGTCTCTTACCTCAAACAGCTGATCGAAGATTTCGTTGCGGAGGAAGAGACGTCGCAGAATAACGTTGCAGGAAAGGAAACGTCGGCGTCGCGGCACACGGTATCGTGTCGTCGATTTCCGTGGGTTCGGCGTTCTCCGTCGGAGGCCGGCGTTCTTCGCGTTCTTCGCATTCTTCGCATTCTTCGCGATGAAGGGTGAAGGCACAAGAACCTCTGTCAAAAACCTCTCAACGAGTAATCCTCCAAAATTCAGGTTGGTCTTATTTTATTATTACGCCAACAAACGAAAAAGAGGTAAGTAACGACCCATCAATTCGCAGAATTAATTCAACAAAAGAAATCGCCCATTTAATTCACGAAATAAACCGCCCAATTAAATGGTGCATTAAGATTTTAAGAAAACGCGTCAGTTGACTTTCATAATGACAGGTTTTCGCGGGTACGTTACTTAGCGGAAAAGAAACGGCGGGGCTTGTGTGGGCCCCACCTCACAAATATCCTACCAAGAGGGTAGGATATTTTTGGATAGTACCCTATCTGTTTCAACTCAGTTTAAGTGGCTTTCAAGTGGATTCAAGTGGCTTAAGTGAAATAAAATAAAGTTTGTCGAACAATTTATTTTATTTCTTAACTTTAAGCCCAAAAATTAAAAACCACACCTGAGAAAACGCAACTCCGGAAGAGGCATTTCTAAGAAAATACCGGTGCTGCGATTTCATCAGTGCCCTCAGAATTCGATTCCGGGCACCGGTCCAAAAGTTAGAAAAACCCGCTCATCCATTCACTGAACATACCCGAGCAAAACTTCAGAAAATGATTCCGGGCACACCGGGCCTTGGAATAAAGTGCCGTTAGAAACTGCGCTCTTGTAAAATTCCAAAGAAAATTAAGAAAAAAATTTCCTTGAAATTTATGGGTCTTTACATTACTCCCACCTCAGGGCTTTACGTCCCCGTAAAGATACATCAAAACTAGGGAAACAAATGAGGGTACTGAGCACGCATCTGAGCCTCCCGCTCCCAAGTGCTCTCCTGGAGATTCTCGTGCTGCCATCTGATGCACACTAGAGGAATCGACCGTCCACGTAGGACCCACTCCTGTCGATCCTCGATCTCCACCGGGACCTCCGTAAAAGTCTCCCCATCGTCAACGTCAAGATCCCCATGGTCAGTGATGTGCGTCGGGTCGTGCACGTATCTCCTCAGCTGAGACACATGGAAGACGTCGTGCACCCGGTGTAACTGAGGTGGTAGAGCCAGGTGATAAGCCACCTCGCCAATCCTGCTGAGGACCTGGAAGGGTCCGATGAAGCACGGAGATAACTTGCCACCTCGTCCAAATCTCCGTATACCACGTCGAGGTGAGACCCGCAAGAAGACGTGGTCGCCATCCTCGAACTCTAGTGGCCTCCGCCTCCTGTCAGCCTATGACTTATGTCAGCTCTGAGCTGTCCTCATCCGCTCCTAGATGACCTGGACATTCTCTGTCGTGGCCTGGACCATCTCCAGTCCCACAAGTGCTGAATCCCCAGGGTCTGTCCAGCACAAAGGAGATCTACAAGGTCGGTCGTACAACGCCTCGTACGGTTCCATCACGATGGTGGAGTGGTAGCTGTTGTTGTACGCAAACTCCACCAAGGGTAGGTGGTCCTCCCAGCTACGACCAAATTTGAGGACACATGCGCGGAGCATGTCCTCGAGAGTCTGAATGGTCCTCTCCGTCTGACCATCTGTCTGAGGGTGAAAGGTTGTGCTCAGACGTAGCTGCGTCCCGAATGCCTCCTGCAACCCCTTCCAAAGCCGGTAAGTAAAGCGAGCATCTCGATTGGAGACAATAGAAGATGTCACACCATGAAGCCGTACAATCTCCTGAACGTAAAGTCGTCCCAAGCTCTCCACTGAGCCCTGCTCTCTAATGGGTAAGAAGTGAGCCGACTTGGTGAGTCGGTCAAAAATCACCCAGATGGAGTCGTGACCTCTGGAAGTGCATGGAAGTCCAGTCACGAAGTCCATAGATATGCTGTCCCACTTCCACTCTGGAACCTCCAAGGGCTGTACCAAGCATGCTGGTACCTGGTGCTCAGCCTTCACCTATTGGCAGGTGAGGCATTGAGAAACGAACTCTGCCATAGCCTTCTTCATGCCCAGCCACCAGTGCTGTCATCTGAGGTCCTGGTACATCTTCGCCACTCCAGGATGTACTGCCAAAGGAGAAGTGTGAAACTCTCTCAGCACCTCCTCCCGTAAAGCGACTAGTACCAAGGTACGTCCTCTGAAAAGGATGTCGTGCTCTGCTCCAAAGGAGAAACCATCAGGTGCCTGTCCTGAGGATATCTGTACACGCCGCATCTCACAGTCAGCGTCCCCATGTTGTGCCTCTCTGACTTGCTGCAGTAGTGGAGGAGTGACTGTGAGAGATTGAAGGAAGGTTGCTCCATCTCTATCCACAATGGATATCTGCAAAGAGGCTAGCTGCTCCATCGCCTCCTCGAGTAGCTGAATGATCGTCCTCCTTCTGAGGGCATCGGCTACTACGTTCCCCTTCCCAGGAGTATAGACTATCTCAAAGTCATAGTCCTAGAGGAACTCGAGCCATCGTCGCTGTCTCAGGTTCAGGTCCTTCTATGAGAAGATATACCTGAGACTCTGATGATCAGAAAAGACTGTAAAGCGCTCGCCCATTAGATAGTGTCTCCATGTCTTCAGAGTGAAGACCACTGCTGCTAACTATAGGTCATGGGTATCGTAGTTCTGCTCATGCGGCCTCAACTAATGTGATCCATAGGCGATCACTGCCCGCTCCTGCATTAGGACACATCCAAGTACGGTCCCTGATGCATCACAGTAGACTACGTACCCTACTCCCTCCTCAGGCAACCTCAAGATAGGGGCGCTGGTCAATCTCTGTCTCAGCTCCTGGAAGCTCTGCTGACATCTGTCTGACCACATGAAGGGTTTCCCCTTCTTCGTCAAAGATGAGAGTGGTTCCGCAACTCTAGAGAAGTATGTCACGAATCTCAGATAGTATACGGCTAGTCCAAAGAAACTCCGAACCTCCATCACGCTCCTGGGTGTCTCCCAAGCTAACACTGCCTCGATCTTCGCAGGATCCACTACAACTCCCACCTCAGAGATGACGTGTCCCAAGAAGTGGACCTCACGTATCCAGAACTGGCACTTCGAGAGCTTACCATAAAGCTGGTGCTCTCGGAGTGTGTCTAGTACAACCCGTAAGTGGTAGGCGTGCTCCTCCTCCGTGGTCGAGTACACCAAAATGTCGTCGATGAAGACCACGACAAATCGATCGAGGTATGGCTGGAAGATCCTGTTCATGAGGCTCATGAACACTGCTGGAGCGTTGGTTACACCGAAAGGAATAACCAAGAACTCATAGTGTCCATACCGACACCTGAAGGCCATCTTCTGCACGTCCTCATCTCGAACTCTGAGCTGATGATAGCCTGACCTGATGATAGCCTGACCTGAGGTCTATCTTCGAGAACCACTGTGCTCCCTTGAGCTGATCGAAGAGGTCATCAATCCTCGGTAGCGGATACTTGTTCCTCACTGTCACCCGGTTCAGGCGACGATAGTCGACACACAGTTGCAAGCTCTCGTCTGCCTTCTTGGCAAACAAAATCGGGGAAGCCCAGGGTGAAACACTGGGTCGGATGAACCTCTTGCCCTAAAAGTCCTCCAACTGTACCCGCAGCTCTCAAAGCTCAGCAGGGGCCATCCGATACGCTGGAGTCGATATTGGGGATGTCCCGGGGTACAGATTAATATAAAAGTCTACCTCTCTGCGAGGAGGTATCCCTGGAACGTCGCCGGGGAAGACGTCTGCATACTGATCCTCCACTGCAGGAAAACTAGGACTCCACATGTCAACTGCTCTAAGGATGAGGCTAGCCAACTGATTAGTGATGGGTTGTCCCCTCCTCCGTGAGAGTCCATCATGTTCTTCAAAGGCTCCCTTCTCGCTGGTGAAGGTGAACCTGCTCCCATCGGTGCACACACATCGCACCTTGTGCCTAAAACAGTCAATCTGAGCATGGACTATAGATAACCAATCCATGCCCAAGATGATGTCGTAAGGCCTCGACACCGCTACAAGAAGATCCCAGCAGAAGCTCTCGCCTCCTAAAGTAAGCTCACACTGCCGGCACCAGTGCGTAATCGTTGAGTCTGCTCTCGTAGGGGTCTCTAGCCGTAAGGATCGAGCCAACGGCTCTGTCGGAATCTCCGAGCTCCGAACAAGGGCAGCGGCTATGAAAGAGTGACTCACTTCTATGTCTATAAGAACTGTAGAAAGGGTGGAATAGACACAGATAGTACCTCGAATCATCTCGGGTGCGCTGTGGTCGTAGGCCTCTACTGCCTGGAGTTATGCCTGTCTCTGCCAGCCAGCTCCCTGTGGTCGGGGTGGACCTCCTAGTGGTCGTGGTGGTAGAGTCTCAAAGCGTCGCCCACCACCTGCTACTCGGCCAGCTCCTCTGCCTCGTCCACCTCCTCCCTGCGGACCGCCATGGTCGACCCTCTGCCTCTGCCTCGGTGGTCCCTCAACCGTCTGCTGCTCCTCGGCACGGCGGGTCGGGCAGTCACGAGCCATGTGGCCCTGCCCGCCGCACGAGTAGCACTGTCTGCCTCTCGAAAGACTGGCTCCGCGCTGTGTGCCCTTCACTATTGAGCCAGTTTCCTGAGGTCGTCTTCCTGAAGGTCTGGTCTGCCTGGACCCCTGAGTCATCCGTCGACTGCCAGCTATAGAAGACTCTGCCACGTGCCGCCCTACGGTGGGTCTCGGCGCTGGTGTAGACTCAGCAAGAAAGCTCTCAATCAAAAGGGCCCACTCCAGTACTCCCGTCTGAGTCGGTATGCTGAGGGAGATCATTGATGCCCTGATCTCGTGTCTCAAACCCTGCTCGAAGGTCCGGGCCCGGAAGAATGGGTCCTGTACCATGTCGGTCGAGTAGTGCGAGAGATCGGTAAATCTCGCCGAGTACTGTGCGACCGTCATGCTGCCCTGCCACAGCTGAAGAAGCTCCTGAATGTGCACCGCACGGAGGGTGGCTGGGATGAACTCCGAGCGGAAGAGGCTCTCAAAGTCCGTCCAAAGTAGAGATGCCTCATCGTGCACCTAGAGCATCAAGATCCACCATCATCCTGCTGCTGCGTGCAGTAGGCTCGTCGCGAGGATCACCATGAGGTCTACTGGTGTCCTCATTAGCCTGAAAACTCGTACGACTGCCTCCAGCCAGTCCTCGGCTGCCTGGGGGTCCGTCTCTCCACGAAACCTGGGTGGTCGCTAGCGCTGAAACTCATGCAGTGCGCTGAGGCGACGTGCATCGTCAGCGGCTGGTGATGGAAGTATCGGTGGCTCGGCGGGTAGTGCTACCGCCGGTGCCACTACTAACAAAGGGCCCTACACTGAGGTCTCATCGCTCGGTGGGCTGTCATCACGCTCGACTCTCGGAACCCTAGCTAGCTGTTGTCGTGGGGCCATCCTAAAAAGGAAACAGGTGCGCCACGGTCAGAACAGTATACCTGGCGAGCTGATACAAAGTAATCACAAAGAAAACATTAAACACACACGCAATCTATGTTTTCGTGCATTAAGTCGGAAATCAGAAGTCGGGGTCCTGGTGTACAGATATGTCGGCCGCCGCACCAACACTGGACTCCCTGGACTGATAACCACACTCAATACACTAAACATTATTGCTTCACATAGAAAAGATCAGAGTTCGCGGTAGAACCGAACTCCTCTGATACCAATTTTTCACGACCCGTCCTCGGGGCCCATGCCGTGACTACCCCAAGCCCGCCTTCCATAGGCCAGGGGCTGGCGACTAGCACAAAGGCGTAAATCCTGGAAAAAGGGAAGGCATTTCCTTGTAAAGTAAACAAGCACCACAGAGTAAGCAAGCGGAAAAGTAAACACTAAGTAAAAACTGTAACAAGCTGTGATGAAAGTAAAAGGGGCCGGAAATACAAGCCCAACTGTAAAGTACAACTGAAAGGGGGAAATAGCAACTAAAAGGAAAAGCCGCAGCGTCGAGCCGTCCTCTAGAAGTCCCACCTGAAGGGTGGGTATAGATAGCCTCCACTGCTCCTCGTGTCCACCTGACCGCTCCGAGTACGTCCCGCCCAGTGGTCCACCTCCAGGTACCCTCCTGCTCCGCAAGCCTCCACCACGATCAGCGCTGTCCGTCGTCTGCAACCAACACAACGTAGTGCGGGCATAGCCCGTGCAGGGGTGAGTATAAGCTACTCAGTAGGGACCCCGAGACCCCCGAAGGTCTCCCGAAATCCACAAAGGATAAACCACAAAGGAAAGATACAATCACGAAGTAACATCTGACACGGCTTAGGTATATGCCCATACATTTACCTAAGTCATCAATTCTCGTTCGGCTCCAATGTCCGAGCCCAAGCACAACCCAGTCCACACAGGAAAGCAAACGTATACCCACACAGGATAGCTCAACACAATCCACAAAGGAGAGTAAATAGTAAATCCACACAGGATAGCTCAACACAATCCACAAAGGAGAGTAACACAGGATTCAGCTCACACAGGTATACTTCTTCGAATGATGATAAAGATGATCACTGATCCATCTAAGACGTCGGACCCATAAAGGATCGATTGGTAACTAACCCCCGCAATGACCCACACAGGATCGGGCCCACACAGGACCTGTAGGCGTTGGCTCACACAGAACCACTGAGCACTGACCCACACAGGATCGGACCCACACAGGATCGGGCCCACACAGGACCTGTAGCACTGATCCACGTAGGATCGCTGAGTGCTGTAGTCGTCGCCGTCCACTGAGGATCTCTGCACAGTCGTCGTCGCAGTCCACTAAGGATCTCTGCACAGTCGTCGCTGCAGTCCACTGAGGAACTCTGCACAGTCGTCGCTGTCGAAGTAGCAGTCACAGCCAGCTCTAGGGTTCCCGCACACAACAAGCTCGTTCGGGAGGGTCCGCTCCACGAGCCGAGAGGCTGATACAACAAATGACACAAAGTCCGAGGTTGATGTATCCAAAAGTTCCGTATCGTCAATAGGAACTCAACGTCGCAGACGGCGCGTCAATCGGACGCACGGTCTGAAAGTTATTGGCTTTTTCGTCCCAGGGGCCCGATTGGTTTTTAAGACAAAACCAACCTGACCGTACTCCACCTGCGTCCAAACCTCGGGCAGACTGAGCCAAAAGATCCTTCTCACATATAGGAATTCAACAAAGCTGACGGCAAGTCAATCGGACGTCCGTAGATCAAGATATGAGTGTTTCCGCTCCGAAGGCCCGGTTGGTTTCGTGTACGAACCAACCCGGCCAAAAACAAAGTATTCCGAAACCTTGAGTGTGATATACCGAAACGACCGTCTCGATACAAGGATCACGTTTCCGCTGACGGCGAGTCGTTTAGATGCCCGTAGCTCAAGTTACGGGCATTTGACCGAAAACAGTCCGAAGACGGGGGGTCAGGGCCAGGGCCGACCCGGCCCGACCCCCCCCCCCCCCCCCCTGGGTCGGCCGAACCGGGTCGACCCGAACCGGGTCGACCCAACCCGGTCCAACCCGGCTGGACCCGGTCCGGTCCGGCCTGGGCGCGGCCTGGCTCGGCCGGCCGGTCCGGCTCGGCTCGGCTGAGCGGCTGCCGCGGGGCGCTGCCCCCGCGGGTCAGAAGTGCCCCCCCCCCCCCCCCCCCCCGCGTCGGGCCGCGATGGATCAAAGGACGCGGCTTTGCCGTGTCCGAGTGCGCCGGACCCGTGCGGTCGCGGGTCCGCGTGCACCGTCGCCCCCGGCGGCTTCCGTGGGCCACCGGAGTCGCTCCGGTGGTCCGATTCTGTTCCCATCTGCGCCGCTGCTCCTCCCGGGACTCGTTCTTCACTGCGGAACCATCAAATTTCCGTTGCGGAACGTTTCGCCATCACCCGTCAAATCCGTAAAACAACGAAGAACGGCGGAGGGTTGTCGGGCCATGTTCGTTTGGCCCGCACCCTCCGCGTTAGATAAAAACAACGGGAGAAATATTCAACACATGAAACAACAATTTTAATAAATTAAAATTGTTCATTGAATCCAGTTCTTTAATTTTTAAAGAAGCGTTCACGGGGATAAGGGCATTTTCAAAACAAATCCCTACCTCGTCAAGTCGCACGCGCGGGTTCTTCGCGGATTGATCGTCGCAGAAGGAGGGGATCGTCGCGTCGTCGCGGAAGGGGTGTCGCGTCGACGAACTCCGAGGTTCAAGAACAAAAGATTTAATTAAAAATAATTAAATCATTCTTGAGTTAAAAACCAGAAAGGAAATTTAAGAGAAACCCGAAGTCTCTTACCTCAAACAGCTGATCGAAGATTTCGTTGCGGAGGAAGAGACGTCGCAGAAGAACGTTACAGGAAAGGAAACGTCGGTGTCGCGGCACACGGCGTCACGTCGTCGATTTCTGCGGGTTCGGCATTCTCCGTCGGAGGCCGGCGTTCTTCGCGTTCTTCGCGTTTTTCGCGAAGAAGGGTGACGGCACAAGAACCTCTATCAAAAACCTCTCAACGAGTAATCCTCCAAAAGTCATGTTGGTCTTATTTTATTATTACGCCAACAAACGAAAAAGAGGTAAGTAACGACCCATCAATTCACAGAATTAATTCAATGAAAGAAACCGCCCATTTAATTCACGAAATAAACCGCCCAATTAAATGGTGCGTTAAGATTTTAAGAAAACGCATCAGTTGACTTTCATAATGACGGGTTTTCGCGGGTGCGTTACTTAGCGGAAAAGAAACGGTGGGGCTCGTGCGGGCCCCACCTCACAAATATCCTACCAAGAGGGTAGGATATTTTTGGATAGTACCATATCCGTTTCAACTCAGTTTAAGTGGCTTTCAAGTGGCTTCAAGTGGCTTATGTGAAATAAAATAAAGTTTGTCAAACAATTTATTTTATTTCTTAACTTTAAGCCCAAAAATTAAAAACCACACCCGAGCAAACGCAACTCCGAAAGAGGCGTTTCTAAGAAAATACCGGCGCTGCGATTTCATCGGTGCCCTCAGAATTCGATTCCGGGCACCGGTCCAAAAGTTAGAAAAACCCGCTCGTCCGTTCACTAAACGTACCCAAGCCAAACTTTGGAAAATGATTCTGGGCACACCGGGCCTCAGAATCAGGTGCCGTCAGAAACTGCGCTCTTGTAAAATTCCAAAGAAAATTAAGAAAAAAAATTCCTTGAAATTTACGGGTCTTTACACATCCATACTAGTCTCACATATCATCTGGGCCTCCCTTCCCTATAACAAAACATCCCTCCAGGATCGGCCATATGAGGATCACATCACAAAGAAGTATGAAACAAAAAAGAAACCAACAATTCATATGGCTCTCAAAACAAGGAATTTTTTCTTCACCTAAAAATGAGATCTCATTACTCTAAAACAAGGCACTCAGCCTTCTCAAGAAAATGGTAAAATCATGCCCTAGAAAATGATATTTATCACACAATTGATTTTTATTCCATTTTGAATTAACTGATTCATTTAATAATTGGTCCCAACTATAGGAAACCTTAACAGTCAATCTATATCAAGCTATCACAAATTAATTAAAGAATTAATTTTACATTCCTTTTCAATTTCTATTATTAATAAAGGCAAACACTCTTTACATTATTTATCAATTTTATTAATCATATAGAATATCAATTTCAATTAAACAAGTTCATTCCATCAATTTGATTTTCATCAAATTATAATAACCATAGTATTACAAACATTCCCCTTTAATTATTTAATCTAGTTAATTATCAATTAATTTTAGATTTATGTTCTTTACCAATTTCCATCAAAAACTATGCTAACAAAGTATACCACATAGATATCTCACTATCTAGAAAATAAAGAGGTAATATTCTATCATGGTATAAAGAGACAACATTAATTGTTATCCAATTTCAATATTTATTAAGTCAATTAAATTTCCAAACAAAGTAATAAATGAAGATAAATTTACAATTGCATGTAAAATAGAAGAGAAGAAACAAATACCCTACCTCAAAATCCATCAACATTCTTCACATGAGAATGAACCAAGTTACTGATCTTCAATCACCTCTCCTAAAACAACTAAATCCATACAAGGACACCATGGCATAACTACAGCAACAAAAACCAATATAAACCCCATTATAAATATAGAAGATCATATTCCATTGCATGGAAATAAGAATGTAAGTAAAATGAATCAAACCCTGAGAAACTACTACAAATTGATGGAATGGAACACATTTAATCACCACAGATCACTATGGATCAAATAAGGAAGCCTGGGGATTGATACCTTCGAAGGGAATCCAAAATAATGAATTATAGGGTCTTCAAATGCCTGGAATGAGAGATGGATCTATTGAATCCATAGGGTTATGAATGACCCAAGTAGATAAAAACACTTATAACATCACTATAGTGGGGAATTACACAACATGTAATCCCCTTTCACATTATGTAATCCTGGGGGTTAATTTGACACTGAAAAATACATCACCTTTTTATTATTTAACCCAAAAAATTCACATTGTGAACTTGTCCTGAAAAAATCTTAAACCACACTTAAACGACGTGTAATCTCTCTGCTTTCATTATTTTGGTATCCAAAACCTTTAGAATTATTCAAGCCTCCTATGAGATCCCATATCCTTAAAAACTAAAAAAGGTTTTGACCTCATGGATTCAGGGTCTTACACATCTTGTATCAGGGTGAAGTTTGATTCAGTTCCCAACCATCCTTTTTTGGGTGATTACCCCTAGGTGAATCTATTCCACAACTGTATCCACTTGTCGGAATCCAGATAGGGATGAAAAATATAATAAATCCACTCAATATCTACTTTACCAAAACTTTTAGATGTCATCTTAGACTCATAATTATCCCTTAGACTTATCCCTAGTGCTTTCACTAGATATCTCTTATCTCAATCCTTAAAATATTCAATACTACTTCATCTAACGTAAAGTGTTATCTATACCATTGATATTATGATAAACCTTAATTGATCAACCCTTAAATTTTATTTTACTAGCATCCTAACCTATAAAGTTTTCTAATACTTCCTTCAATTCCAACTATACTTCCCTAGACCCACACTCCTAGAATCTAGTGTGAATAAACACATTATTTACATATCAGTTCTGAAATGAATCGAATAGACCCAAATTTAACCATAAATAATTAAAATATCACAAAAATTATTGATTCACATATATTTGAAAGAAATTTTAGGTTTATATTTTTAGAGAGTTATTAAAAAAATTATCTAACAAATCCCAAGTCTTTCTCATTAAATGGACATTTCTCACCTATGATAAACTAATTAATTCATAATAAGTCTTCAAAATATCCTATAAATTCTCTATAAAATATATTATATTAAACATATCATGGATAATATATTTATTTATAACCTAAATAAATGAAAACATATGTAACATGAGATAGTATTCCTAGTAAGGTTAAAATGTAAGTGATAACAATAAAATATCATAACTGAGTATAAGAGGAGCATAAATAATATGGAAAGAATAGATTACCAAAAATAATTCAATAATACAATGAAACTGAAATCATAATATATCTTAGGATAACAATAGAAATGAAAATATCACATAAAAAAATAAATGGTTCATTAGTGATCAAATGTATAATTTTAGATAGAAAATTCTACTCCATAATCCTATATATCATGATCTTAGACATCATGATATTATCGTCAAATCCATGTTTCTAGGAAATGTTTTTTTCTGGGAAGGCATACACCAAAATACCTATGCTAGTTTACCTAATGAGACTTATCTATGCATTAAGGGCCTATCTATTTTTGTCCCCACACATCAGTAATTAATTCTAATTCGTTAATCATATAAATTAATTAATAAGTTATACAATACATAACCAATTTTCTTTAATAATCAATAAACATCCATATTGGGATATTAAGTATATGAATTTTCAATATTTCCCCAATATGTAAATGGAATATTTTTCTATGTAAGTATCCATCAAATTCAAACCATATAGGGAAAAGGGTATATAATTAAGTCAATAATTTCCCAAATCAATCTATGTATGAAATCTAGGTTAACACAATTTAATTAAAGGAAGGAAATATATAGTGTTCATAGTGGGAAGGCATTGAAATAAAAATCATTCCTATAATAGAGGATGATTTGGAAATATAATGGCAGTGATGGATTTCCATAAGTTCAATACACCAAAATAACATAGTATGAGATTATTTAGAAGGTAATACATGATAAATATATACATCATAAAATGGAAACAAGTGGTGAATGTGAATCATAGATCAATGAAGAAAAATTGAGATAAAAATTACCCTTAGGGTAATGGTAATGTAAAGATAAAAATAAAATGAGAGAGATACCATGAAATTAAAATCTAATGAAATAAAAATATTTTAATTATACTTTAATTAAATTGGTTGGTTAATACACCATATAAAAATTAAATTGGTTTATAACAATAATCATGCCTCAATAAATAGGAATTGAGGCCAATAAACCTATTTCATGTAACATAATATTTGAGGTAAGAACTATTTGACAATGAGATTATAAGGAATAATTGTAAAACCATGGGAAAGAACAAGGTAATAAAATGAAATCTATTCATTAGGTATAATAAATAAAACTTGTGGCAATATATTTCAATAATAATGTTCGTAACTCAATGGAAGAAAATTAAATTAGCACAAACCCTTACAAACTTATATACTTTCAAGTCAAAACCCCTTGAAGTATATTATTTCAAGTGAAAAATTAGATACCATGAATAATTATAGGAAAATAATATAAAATGATAAATGGGAATTATATTCACAATTAAAAATAAAAAATGGTGTATAATAAAGAATGTGTTTCAACTGGTGAAAATCTGAGACAAAACCTCTTACCGTAATTCATGACTTCCACTAAATACCTTGAATCTTCTATAAAACAAAAATAACTATCTTAATAAAATATTTAAAAACCATATTAATATCTATAAAATTTTATAAACTTCCTTTATAATTTTTAATTATAGATATATTAGTTATTTATTATCAACTTTCTTTATCGGGTGTGAGTAATCTTGATTGTTTTGAACTAGTTTCATAATAGTGGTGTTGTTATTCATTCTTATCCCAAAGTTCATCATTATCAAATAATATAGGGTACTATAATTTATATTTTATAATTATTACAATGTGATAATTTCATTCTAAGGGAGTTCTAGTTACGGTCCTTAAATATAAAGTAGGAGATGAGCATCTTTTAGTGATTTTTCATGAACAGATGTTGGTATCTTAATTAATGAGTTTAAAATTAATGTTATCATTATAGAACCAAAATAAAATATTTATTTAATTATTTATATTATATATTATATATAGATACCCAATAGTTAATCACATATTATTTTATGATTCTTAAAATTATTCTCCAAAAACATATAAGATAAGGATGAAGAGGACAAGTTTATTTAAATGATTAGAAACATGAATACTTAATATTAAACATAAAAAATAATATTTATTTAAAACTACACATGGTGATTTTAACTCCCATGGATCTTCTAAAACTACATAGGATACCCTGGAGAAAATAAATAATGAAAAGGGTGATATATACATCCCATTAAGGAAATAAACATGGAAATAAATCATAACATGAGAATTAAGTCCTAACATTATATCATAAAGATAATGATCATACGCATGGAAATGTGACATAATGAAATAAAATAATATGATCATAGAATTATAAAATATGTAGAAAAACGTTAAACATGACATCATAAACATAATTCAATGGTAACTCCCAATACCATCATCATAAAGTGTACAAAGTACCATGGTAGATTGGGATGAGTCCCTATTCCCATAAACATAGTGTATAAGGTCTTGTTGTAGATTAGTCTTACTTCCTAATCCTTACATAAAATCTCATGATATATATAGCTTTACCCAATGAATTTTAGGTATATATAATTCTAGTATTACCCATAAAATAATGAAAAATATATATGTGTGTTTCACATGAATAAAATAATCCATAAAAAATCATAAGCATGACCAAACCCATAAGAATAAAGTGGGTTTCATAATTCCAATTCAAGGGATAACTGAAGGATAAATCATAATTATTACCAAGATAACAATGAATTAAATCATTTGGGATGTTCATATTTGAAAAAATACATAGTTCTTGAACATTTAGTTCCAATATATATAATCCCTGAGAAGGATCTTGGATAAAAAAATAATAAAAACATACTACTTGGGTGAATCTTTGTAAGTAAATAATATGTTTAAAGAAGTAAGGTCCTTATTGTTTTTCATAAAACCACAATTGAACCAAGAGTTTTATTAATAAAATAATTATGATTTTTATAAGAAATTAATGATTTAAAAATATTGTATATGGGTGATACTTGACATGATACAATAAATAGTAAAGTTCCTTAAATTGAATTTACTTAAAAGTGGGAATTTAAAAGGGAACTAAAAACAAGAATAACCCCATCAATGAAAAGGATAATTAAATATTTATATATTTATGGTAAATATATAAGAATATATATAATAATTTATGATAATAATATTTTATACAAATGATAAATAAAGAGAATATGTAACTCAAAGGTAATGAGGGTGGTACAGAATATCTCTTACCTCATTTATAAATGTGAACATCACTTTCACTTAACTTCAAAAATAAAAAAAGTTATTAAATACTTATTGATAACCTTATTCAAATATATTTCATATTTAAAGTTAATTTAATTATCATATATTACTTATTTATAATATTTTTTTCTTGCCTATATGGGTTACTTGAGGTAGTTCGGTCATTTTTTCAATAACTCCTTGTGTATGTTGACCATGGTCAAAAGAATTGTAAAATAGATTTATAATATCCAAAATATTAATAGTTTTAAAAGAAATAGTTTTTATAAATTAAATATATATTTTATTCCATTCATTATGGATGGTGCGGAAAATGAAACCCATTGCTCATGGAGTCAATATTCTGCACATACGCATGATTTATGTTTCTATTTCTCAATGAATGAGAGAGAATGAAGGTAAATTATAATTTTTTAAATTTAAGAATAATATTTATATTATATATATAATCATTATTAATTAATATAATCATAAAAACCCAAAAATCATAGGTGATGAAAAAAAATAGATTATGTCACTTCGTGGAGGCAGTAGTCCACGCAACACACTAACGATGCATTTGGTTTTCTTAGTTGATAAATAGGAATAAATAATGGTAATTACATTAGTATAATAATATATAATTAAAATAATGATGCTTTTTTTATTATATTATTATGAAATTTATATATTTTTAAGAGTAATATAAAGGAAAAAAGGTTACAAAGAAGGTAAAACATACATTGGAGATGTGATCTTCTCTTAGAGATATCCTAAGAAGTGAATGCCTTAAGATAAATTATAAAGATCACAGGAATATGTATGATAAAAATAATTTTATGAGAGTTATTTTTGGTTTATTTTTAATTTAAATTATAATGTTATGTGTAACCATGTAGGGGTGGAAGTGATCCACTTTTATAAGTAAAGAAAAAAATGGAACTTTTGGGAATACCTTTTACGCTTCCCTCATATCATTACCCTGTTCCCTAGTCAATGAATCCAAAATTACAAAATAATATATATTTTGCATTATTAGGTCTATAAATCATCAAAAAATACATTCTATACATGTTATAAAAAATTTTAAAGTCTTTTATCATACATTCATACAGTTTAACATTTTGATTTTTACTTTAATAACTAATTTTTAACTAAGTAATTAATATTTTGTTTAAAAATATAAGGTAACCCCTATTAAAAAAATTTGATGTTTTATACATAAATTTAATATCTATTTATTATAATTAAATTTACAAATATGATTAAATAAACTTTTAAATTAAAATATATAATATCTAAAAAATAGTTTTTGTAGAAAACATACTTTTAAACATTATGTGTTCTTAATCATATTTAGTATTGATTACCAATTTAATGAAAGTTAATATATTTATATATATGTATAAATATTATATTATATTCATAATTAAAATTATATCAATTTAATTTATTAGATAAAAATTACATAATATTAATAAAATAATTCATTTAAAAAAATAGTTTTACCAATATCGCAGTAATTAACTTTAATGTTACTAATATTATCTTTATGACTAAGAATGAAATTTATAATGTTAAATAATATTGAAATATTGAACTCAAATATGAAATAAATTTTTTTATACGCAATTTCTAAAATTGATAAAGTCTAAATTTTAATATAATCACATAAAAGCAATTTTTTGTGTGAAATATTACTTGAGTTTCAAAAATGTTAAACATTTGTTTTATAAATTCAAAACAGTATTTTTAAATGCATTATATTACATAAATTACAATAAATATGGGCTATACCAATAGTTTTTAACCATTTGTATAGACTGTCAAACCTTTGGTATAGTCTATATAATGTGACCCAGGTTTTTCATAAATAGATATTATAGCATTTTTTATGAATATTCATTACATTACACAGACACATGCCTGAGGACCGTAATAGTTTAGTGTCTTCGGAAAATTTTAAACACAACAAACTGGTCCATAGGTGAACTAAATCATATGCCACTATGATCTTAATAACTATCACCCTACTTATACATATCATACATAATACATTTATTTTTAACCTGGGGAAAGGAAACATAAGAAATGGTGAGATCAGATTCTCAGTCAGGGTAAACGATAGAGATACATATTCATAACATGAGAATAATATTTGAAATCAATTACCTTTATATAAAAGGTTATAATATTGAGTCATTTAATAAAGATTAGTAGTTCATAAAACATGAATCATAAGAGAATCAAAAAACATGAGCTATAAGATCATAACCTCGGTATAAGACATAGATTTTTGGAATTCACATAAGCATATAAATCATTTCCATATTAGTCATGGATCATTTAAAAGGATATCATAGTGGAATGGGATCACTCCCCAAACCATCATAACATTCAAGGTTCCCTCTCAATGCCATCATAGCGTTCAAAGTCCTTTACTGAACCGGGTTCACTCTAAATTCTAGTTATTTCTCTCTCGTGAGATATAAATATTTACCCAATACATTGGAGGGAAACTTAGGTCCCACCCATCACATAATGAAAATAATATATATGTTTGAAAAATGATTATAAAACATTCATCATATCACAACTAATGAAATTAAATGGGTTTCAAAAACATTTAATCATATCACGACCTATACAAAAATAGACAGGTTTTATAGTCATTTCATCACTTCATCATAGCATAACCCATGGAAAAAGAAGCAGATTTTATAAGATTTTTATTATGGTATAACCCATGGAAAATAAATTGGTTTAATAAAAATAATGTTATCATAAATATAAACCATTCAGAGAAATAATAATAATGGTATCCTTAGATCATATCTCATTAAGTCCTGGGAAACATAAATAGATGTCATGTTATATTGAGAATGAATTTGGTCAATCATTTAAATAATTTCTTGAGTAAAATATCCTTTCCAGTTTGAAAAAAAAATTAAAACATATATTTTTTTGAAAATATCTTCCTTTGAAAATAACATTGAAAATTTATAAATGAAACTTCAAAGAAAATAATGTCTATTATTATGGGAAGTTTCGTTCATGTCGTATATGTTAAAACAAATATTCCTTTCACATCTTAGGAAAAATAAAAATGGGAATTGTTTGGAAAATCATATGAAGATTACTTTCAAAAAAATTATAAAAATTTAAAAATGTGTAAAAATTTATTTTCAAAAAATTATAGGATAATAATAAAACATTTTTGAAATTTTTTTTATAAAACATGATTTTAGAAGAAATGGATTTCCGACCGAAGAGAGAAATAAAGTTGGATTTTTTATAAACATTTTCTCAATTATTTTAAGTTATAAAGAGTGTAAAAACTATAATATTACTTGAAAATATCATTAATAACCATAGTATAATAAAATTCATGACTATATTGAGATATGGATCATAATATTTTATCATTGGAAAAATAATCATAAACAATCTTGATAAATGATGGGATTGTAACATAAAATCATTACCGGTTTGGTAACTTTAAATTGTAATCTCCATGAAGTAATAACATAAAATGGAACTTAAAATATCATGGAAATAAATAAATTCAAGATATTACATTTCAAAATTTATTGTATATACTCCTCTTTAAAGAATATAGGTTCATAACAAAACATACATCTCAAAGAAGAAAAATTGAGAGAAATCACTTACCTTAAGTATTGAATTTCATTATACAAATTCAAACTGCCTTTATAATAAATATAAGTTTATTATAAATATTTTATAGAAACATATTTATATATATCATACCATACTTGATTTTCTTATGATCTTTTATCACCTGTTTATTAATAATTCCAAGTTAAAGTTATATTTTGAGTAATAACCGCTTTGTTTTTCGTCTACATTTTGATTTGTTAGTTTTTAGTCCTATTAATTTTATCATGATGTAATCATATACATAATTTTTATCATGATATAAATATCATATATATTTATTATATATGTGTTTAGAGTAATCCACAAAATTTAGTGATAGAAAGTGAAATACACCATTCATAGAGACGGTAGGTCGTACTTACACATGAAGATTGTTTCCATTTTCTTATTGGATTGAAATAAAGAAAGTTGAATGATATAATATCATAATAGAATAATTTTTATTCCATATATATCACATATGTTCATTAAAACCATCCTTATCACCTTCCATGTAAAGTGTGAATGAATCACATCGCTTTGTGAGGTGGTAGTCTTCCATACGCATGAACGACGTTATCGTATTCCCACAGAATGGGAAGTAAAAAAGTTATTTATAATATAATAATTCCAGAAGTATGATAATATCATAAATATAATACATAAATAATAAATACATAATTATTTCTAGCCTTGATAGGTTGTAATGGAAAAACGAATGACATCGGTTCGTGAGGCAGTAGTCCACCATACACACGAACGATGATTTCATAACCCAATTGATGGAAGTAGAGATAGTTATAGGTAATTAACTTAAAAAATATTATTATATGTAATATAATAAGTTTATTATATCATCATGGTATAATAATAATTTAATTTTGTGGAGTAAGAAATAAAACAAAAGTGCTCATTAATGAATGGTACCTCTTCTTCGAGTATCCTCATTAGGTTTGCACCAAAATCATTCCTTGGTTGGATTTATATCTAAAATAAGACTTAGGTTTTCACCAAAATCATTCCTTGGTTAGATTTAACCCATCCCCCCTCCCACTAAAATTAATTTTTCCCTTAAAATGGTTCACCTCAATACATACAAATGAGGATACCTATACCTCATCATATCATCAAGTTCCCATGTAGATTCCTCAAATTGGTGGTTTTCTACAAAAAAATTGACCATTTGAGTGGTCTTATTTCATAAAAAATTATCTGTGAGATCCATAATATCCACTTGTTATTCCTTATAAGAAATATCATGCTCTATTGGTATGAACTCTGAGTTCAGTACATGTGAAGGGTCAGATATGTACTTTATCAGGATAAAAATATAGAAAATGTTGTGGACTTGAGAGAGGTTTGGTTGAAGTTATATCTGATAGTATTTCATCCCAATATGATCAATAATTTCAAAGGGACTGATATACTAAGGTCTTAGTTTCCCTTTCTTCCAGAATCTCATAAACTTCTTCTATAAAGAAATTCTTAGAATCACCTTCTCACTAACTTCAAATTATAGATCATGCCAATGATTATCAGAATAAATTTACTGATGACTATGATCTCCCTTGATGTGTTGTTGAATGGATTTAAAATTCTCTAACCATTTATAAAGATGTCATAGGTTCTAATATCTTTCTTTCTCCAACTTTATTACAGTACATTGTAGCTCTATATTTCTTTCCATATAGGGTTTTATAAGCATTCATCTAAATTCTTGAGTGAAATCTACTATTGTAAACAAACTTGACTAGAGGAAGGTGTCGATCACAACCACCTTTTAAATCCAAATAACAAGATCTCAACATATCCTCTAGAGTTTTAATTGTTCTCTCAGAATGAAAATTTATTTAAGGAATATATGCAGTGCTAAAACTAAACTCGGTTTCTAGAGCTTATAGAAGACTTCACTAAAACTTTGAGGTAAGCCTCAGATCCTAATCATACATAATTAAATGTGTTACTCCATGAAACCTTAACACTTACTTAATATATATCCTAGAAATATTATCCAGAGATAAGTATTCTTTGATAGTGATGAAGAGTTTAACTTAGTAGGGTGATCGACTACAACCCATATAGAATTTTTCCCTTTATATATTTTGGGGAGTCCAACAAAAAAATCCAGGACGATTTTTTCCCATTTCCATTCTATTATGATTAATGGATGTCACATCCTCTTATGATTTTGTATTTCATCCTTAACTTGTTTATATACTAAGAACTTAGATACAAACTCTACAGTATCTCTCTTCATGACATCCCACCAGAAATAATCTTTCAAATCTCGATACATCTTCATACCTTCCGAATGAATAAAGAATTAAGTGATATGATTTTCCTTCAACAACTATTTAAAATCTAGTATATGTGGAATTAATACATGGTTCTTGAACTTTATCATTCCACCATGATCAAGGTTAAACTCAAAAAAAAATTCAACCTTCTTTTACAACTCTACATATTCCTTTTGGTCCTTCACTTAGATATATGGTTGAACATTCAATTAAGAAATATATGATTTTTACCCTTCCATTAGTATTTCTAGATCAATCCTTTATAAATCTAGAAATATTGTATCTTTTGTAATCCTCATCATAGATAAGATATCATGATCCTTTTGACCAAAATCATCTACCACCAAATTCATTTTCCCATGGTGGTAATGTATTGAGTAGTCATAATCTTTAATCAGATATAACCATCTTCTTTTGATCATATTCAACTTCTTTTTTGTGAATATATAATTTAAACTTTTATTATTGGTATATATATCAAACTTTTATCTATAAAGATAATTCCTCCATATCTTTAATGAAAAAATAATCGTAGCTAACTCAAAATCATGAGTTGGGTAATTTTTCTCCTGAATCTTCAATTTTCTGTAGGCATAAGCTATAAACATGTAATTATATATAAGAACACATCCCAATACCTTATTGGATGAATCACTATATATTATATTTATCATCTTAGGTTATTAAAGAAGAAGTATTTTTTATATTTATTCATATTTATGAATTATATAGTAATTTAACATTAAAATAGATGTTACATCCAATAGCGTAACCAACACGCCACAGTGAGTTTATTATAAATCTTTCATTTCATGCTATATTATGTTATACAGAACAATAATACTATTAATATTATTATTTTAAGTGGTATTTATCACCTAGTCATTATATCATAGGGAATGAATAAGAATAACAATACTATGTTTATACATTTTTATTAAATGTTTTTACATTCATACAATAACTTTTATAGTCCCAAAATATTAATGAATACAATTTTAATCATTGAAGTATCTATATTATAAAAAATTATTTTTAATTCTTTTTTAATATAAAAATTGTAAAAGTTTCAAAAATTATATTTAAAATGGGTTCTCCCTTTAAAGGTAGTAAAACTACCTTTTAATGGAGAACCCATTTTAAATATATTTTTTGAAAGTTTTAGAATTTTTATATGAAAAAATAAACTTAATTTTTTAAATTGAGATATAAAATTTTACTTTGGGTGAATTTTTTATATTTTTCTAATAACTTTTATATTTTGATGAATTTGAATAATACATAATCTTACATCAGAACTGCTTTTTATTACAATTTATTTATATAGTTAAATTATGTTTTTTTAGTTTTAAAGTATAATTAAATCAATTTTATATCATTTAAACCAATTTATGTCGTTTTAAACAATTTCACATTGAATTAAGATATAAAAACTTGGAAAACTTTTCAACATTTTTTATTTAAAACCCTTCTTTGTCATCTCATCATAGGGATTAAATTTAAATTAATTTATGCCAATTATGTGATTGTAATTTAGAAAAATGAATAAGATATTTGTAATAATGATAATTTATAATTTATAATATGTTAAAATTATTTTTTGACCAAAAATATTAGTGAATGTAATTGAAATTAATTACAGCGATTAAGAGGAAAATTAGCATAACAATGGACTAAACCATAAACATAATAGAAAAAATAACCTATAAAATTGTCCAAAAGACATTTTATATTAATATTTAGACCCTATAATCTAGTTTATCTAATTTTTACCATTATTGGTTCCACTTGATATGGTGAAAACATGGGTGGAATTCCCTTTTCAGAAATTTATAATAATGTCACTTATCCTCTACTATAAATAGACACTCACCCTTCTCATTTCTTCACACCTATAAAGAAATTTCTATATACAAAACTATACTCAGATAATCTACCAATTTACCTCCCCTAAAACTAGAATCATCACCTTGGTAATAAATCCAAAAAAGTAATCCCTTTGGTGAAAACCAAAAAGAGTTTCTCGGAAAAGAAGTAACATCCTTCTACAAGATCTTTTGTTTTATTTTCATCCTCCACCACATAAATTATTCAAATTAAATTATTATATGATAAACTCAGTATAATAAATATAATTATATTTTTTTATTATAATTTATACCTACACTTACACATATTTCCATTTAATGGGTAATGAAATTACTGTTCATGTACGGCGAACTACCACCTCATGTAATGATGTCGTTCGTTTTTCCTTTACCGCCTCTCATGGTTGGGAATTATGATGTAAAAAATGTTTTTATGATATATATATGATATTTATTATTTATTCATACTTATTTAATTTATATATACACTTACATTCATGATTTCTATTTTCTGTAAATACGATAACATCGTTTGTGGACGTATAGACTAGTGTCACCTCAGAGCGATTTGATATGTTCACACAATTCATGGAATTTATTAAGTATGAGTTTAATTAAAAATATATTACATTAATAAAATACATATTATATTCCTGATATAATTACATTTTTTTAAATATAATATATCATTTTCTAAATTAATCTTTTAAACACTGAAAAAGTGATAATTTCATTCATGGATGTGTAGACCACTGCTTCCTCGATGTGATGTGATTCCTTTTACATCATGATAATTATATATATAAGTATATGTGACTAAATAAAATTATATTAATTATATAATTATAATTCTTGAAAGATATAATTCACTTAACTTATTTCCATAACGATCATTGAAAAATAGGAATGTTACTCATGTGTACGTAAAGCCTACTATCTCTATGATTGTAACATTTGTTCATTTTTCATAAATATATTTCATGATTTGTTTTAAATTTTTAATTAGTGAAAAAATATGATAATTATTTCATCATTATTATTCAATATATGTTTATATAAGGACCCCTTTGACCCTAGTTTACCTACCAAAGTCGTTTTTGGCACATAAACCAAATATGGTCAAAACACCTGACATAAACTTAATTGATTAAGTAGTTGTTTACAATATTGTAATAAGTAAAATTAAAGTAATTATAAAATTAAAAAAGTTTCTAAATAAAGTAAATAATTAACATTAGTTCATTATTCAGGAATATAAAGTCAGACATGACAAGTCGAACTCAAGGTAAGGGATTTCATCTCAATCTCCTTTCATTGGGACATTTCTTGAAGATATCCACCTTTATTCTTTTATAAAGTGTAAATATATACCCTTTGAAATTATATATCAATATTTTATATATTATCATGTTATTTAATGTTTTTTTAAATTTTAGTCTTTCATGTGGATATTTATTTAAATGTTCAATGTGGTATGGGACGCTTTAATTTTTTAAAGATTTCATTTAAATATATTTTATTCATGTCAATATTCTTGATATTATTTTACATATTTATTTATAAGAATATAAAAGGATCATAAATGAAATTTATGACTATTTTTAATTTCAATTCAAGGTTTTCAAAATGAATCTTTTTATATGTTTTAAACGAAACATTTTTTTAAAAGGAAAAAAGGAATGTTCTTTTATTAACATATAAGACGACAATGACTTTTTTGTCACTGTGACTATTATTTGATTTCTAGATTCCTTTACAAGATTAAATATTTTATTAAATGAAAATATTTCTTTGCCTTTTAGTTTATTTTGTTATTTGAAATTGGTTTTAAAAATATATTGATTATTTTAATAACTTGAAATGTTTTCTTAGGAGTGAAAGTGAAATATTATGAGTGACATGTTAAAATTTTCATTCATTTTATGTGTTATTATTATATAATAGTTCATGGAAATTTATGGGTGGTTTCATAAAAAAAATGATGGTTGGTTCAATTATTAACCATTGATGGGTTAGTCCCTGATATCCCTCTAATGCATTTGAAATAGAAGTTGGTTGTATGGATACTCCATTTTTAAGAGTGACAAGTTTGGAAGTCGACCGCATGGTTATTCCATTTATAAGAGTGGCAGGTATAATGATGTCCCAAGATACAAATATTTTTTATCTATTCTTTATATGGATTTTATGGTTATAATAAAAAATATGAAATAATCTTATTATCAAAGGGGGGTATTTACTACTTATTAAGGGTGATATGTATTACTTTATAATAAGGTTTTCATGGGTTTTAATGTTTGTAATATACAAATGGTTTCCTTATTTTTATATACATTACTATGCTTTTTGTACTCATACCATATTTTTTCACAGGACTTAAGGATGATTATGGGATTGGTAGAATTTATATTGATAGTCATGAAGAGTTTTCATAAAAGTTATCATGATTTATTTTAAAAGTTTTATATGTTGGAAAAAATAAATATTGATTGGAAGTTTCCACTTTTTATTTTATGTTTTTTATGTATCATTTAGGTCCTAATTATCTAAAACTCTAAACTTTAAAATATAATCAATTTGAAATAAATTAAATTTCTTGACATTATGTAATTTTTTAAGGATAGGGCCTTATAGTTGGTATAATAGGTCAATATAGATAACTTTAGAGGTTGGGGTAATATTAATAACTTTACCATGAAATATTTTACCTTATGGTCAATTTGAAATGTTATAGAATTTGAATATTAACATGATTCTTCATCTAAAGTATGTTTTTTCATAATGGTTTTCCATATAAGAGATAAGTAAGTTTTAGTGGGAAGGCACAGAGGGAAAAATATCCGTTTGAATCAGCATCCTAAAATGGTTAAAATTGAAACTGGGTAGTTTTTTGTAGTGATGGATTATTCGACATGTGTTATAAATGGTGGTGGGGTCTATGAAAGAGAGAAAACAGGTATACCTCAGAGGAAAATGAAAATAGTATAGCACTTTATGTGACAAAATCCCCCATCATTCAAAGGATAATATGATCCCATGATAGCAGAAGGATGGATTAAATCCCTAGAAAAGATATCCAATGTCATGGGTTAATCATATCACTAAAAGGTAATTATTTCAATTTATATTTTTAAATTTGAATCCAACCAGGGGTTTTCAATGGTTAAGAATATTAATGAAAATTAAGAGATTTATGCCTTAAAATGGGATGAGTTTAACAATATTTTTCTTAATAAATATTTTCTGAAGGTTATTTTACTTAAGATAGAAAAACAATTCCTAGAATTGAGACAAAAGGAATAATATTCAGTGGCTATATATGAAAAAAAACTTCACTTGATTAAGGAGGTATGTATCAAATTTTATCTAAGATATTGACAGTAAGATAAATCGGTTTTACTCGTGATTAAATCCAATATATCAAAGGTAATTTGATTCTCATGAGTTCAAGATCTATGAGAAACTTGTTCAATGTGATTAGAAAGTAGAAATTAGGTTTAAAAATGATTATGTTTCCCATGATAATAAGAAAAAGAAGAGGTCCATTTGGTGGGAAATGGGGAAGCAGTCATCAAAGATGTTTAGAGGTAAGAAAACCAAATTCTCATCTTGTGAAAAGTGGGATAAAATGAATCATATATAATGTCTTTAAAAGTTAATGAAGTGATTATGATCTGGTAAGTTTTTTTATATGGCTCGTGACTACAAGGAAGATGATCAGGAAAGTAATGAATATCTAGCGGTAAGATGTTTTAGTTGCAATGAGTTAGGAAATTTTTCAAATGTGTGTCCAAAGTTGATTTTCCAGGGTGGAAAATAGTAAGATAAAAAGAAAAAGGGAGTTGTAAAATCTTTTTCAACTACTTCAGTTGATTTTGGAATATAAAATGAATAGGTCATAGGTATGTTACAGGTTTGTTTAAATTATTCCAATAATCTATTTAATTTTGGATCTTTTCATTCTTTCATTTCTGAGAAATTTTCTAGAAAACTAGGAATATCACCACATGAATGAAAGTAAGATATATCTTTTTTTTAAAACTCTAAGTGGGAATATTATATAAATAAATATTTATAGGGATATTCCTATTAACAATATTGGGACGGTATTTCCTACAAATATTGTTGAACTACCCATAGTGAAGTTTGATATCATTTTGAGTATGGATTAGCTTTTAAATTATCATGATAAAATATATTGAAAATATAATAGAGTTTTATTCAATGACTTCTGAAATGCACGGTCGATTTTCGGCTATCTACCGGTCAAGGTTCCGGTGCTCTACTAATGTGTATAGCAGCACTCAGGTCGAATCCTCGGCGATAGTACTTCGTAATAGTCTATTGTTTTTAGTTTATTGTATTTTGATTGGGGGGGGTTTGTTTGCAGAGCTTAATTTAAATGTTTAATGGATTATGTTTAATTTAAAAAGTTGATAAATATTGGGGTGAGTTCATCATTAGGGAGTTAAGCATGTGATATCCTTGAGCTTTGCTTTATATTGAATTAAATTAACACCCACATCAAAAGTTGATGTTGATTGGAATTCCCAAGTGTTAAGACTTTAATCCAAGCCTTAACTTTACTTAGGGTTATAATATCAATCAGTTATTGATTGTGGAAGTGTATTTATGGTTCCAATAATCCATAGAAACCACACGTTGAACATAATATGTCAATAATCCATGACATGTTAAGTCCAACATACACAATGTTAAATTAAAGAATACTCATCGAGCAAAGCCTCTCAATAAATTAACATCCCTAAATTATAACTCACCCCAATAATATATTTACTCATCCATTTAAATTATTAGTAATCTGTTCTATTATGTTTAAGGTGATGAATTACAAAGAGAAGAAAAATAAAGGGATAAGAAAAGAGGTGTGCGCTGAACACACACACGAACGATGATGAGAGTAAAGAAATGGACTTTTTATTAAATAATAAAGTAAAAGAAGATTATGGATTTCAGATTGATTTAAACTACAATAAGAAAATTAATATTGAACTAAATAAGGTGGATTAGAATAAGAAATTAATAAGAATAAAATTGCATTAAAACAGAATTACAAAGACAAACACTTGCAAAATTACAACGAAGAAAAATGAAAAAGTAAATGAAAACAAAGAGAGGAGGAAGGGATTATCAAGTGAAAACTTGAGTTTGGCAGATCCTCCCAAGCCTTTTTCAGGCCCTTGGTACTGCCAATAAATCCTCCTTTTCTCTAAAATACCAACCCCTCTCAAGGAGAGAAGGGGAGAGTATTTATAGCCCAAGGAGTGGACTGTTTGCATTCCCAATATGTCCCTCCACTTGCATCGCCAATTTGGCTATTCAGATAGCCGAATCTCCAAATATATCCTTCTTCATAGTTCTATATAATAAATTTTTCCGACTACTATAAAAATGTGGAGTCATTTTGACAAGTGGAGGCAAAATATGGTGATTTTATTAAACAAAGATAAACTGTCCTTTTCTATCCATTCCTTTTCAATGGCCAAAATGTGAATGGAATTTGGAACAGTAAGATTACTTCAAATACGAATGACTTATTCAACAAAGTCGGACGTCTATATCTCCTCTTTAACACTGAAAAATATCAGCTCTATTTGATTCTTACATCATGAGATATGTCATAAATACTATACTGATTTTATTTCTCGGCCAGGATGGTGGGTTGGACTTAAAATCTTCATTTGGGACCCTTTTACTTGGATTTGGGCCTTGAAATTTTTATCCAAGATGACATATAGTTTCCCCAGAATTATTGTGTAGATTTAATGTTTTTGGATTTCTGGATTGAGCCCAGTAAATCAATCTTCAAGGCTGGTCCAGTTTGTTCACAGATTCTTTGGTCTTGTTTGTGAGGACCATATGACCCTTCAAATGGAAGAATTGGCTCATGGTACATTCTAATGAAATGTTTTATATTTAAATTAGAATCGTAAAAAACAAGAACAACACAATTTGGATCAGTATAGTTATAGTTATTTTTAAAACATTAAACTAATTCAATTGGACTACTTCTAAAAATGCTCAAAAATTATACTTTATATTAAAACATTAATATTTCACACAAATTATGCACATTTCATATAAAATAAGTAAATAGGGAATATAATAAGTCATGAAAATATTAATAACATCAAATCCACCACACTTAGTTTTGTGCATGTCCTCATGTGCAACAAATATAAAAACATGACAAAATCATTTTTACTCACCAATAGATTTTAAAATTTTGTTTTCTCCAATCAGGGGAGGTTTAGACTATTTCACTCATTCATTTTGAATTCCACCACAAGTTGTTAAAGAAACAATCTTCCAAAACTAATTCATTTTTTCATGCTCAAATTTAGAAATGGAAAATGTGGACACTCAAAACTCACACCTCTCAAGATGATAAAATTCATTTGTGGAGGTTCACTCTTTCACCAACAAAAAGTGAAAATCTTAGAGTTTGAAAAGATCTCTCAGCTTCCAATCCCTATACAAAGTGAACAATAATCAAGAGTTATTTTTAATGGGTTTTTCTGTGGCTATGGGACGGTAGTAATATAATGTCCAAGAGAGAGAAGAAGAGGGTTAAAATACCAACATAGAAAAAGAAATGCACATTTTTTTGAAATGAAACATGGAAGGAAATGAAAACACATATTTACAAGGGAATGATTGTGTGAAGAAAGACACAATAGAGGAAGAAAATATGAAGGTAATGAGAATATGGAATATTTACAAAACAAAAAACTTCTCCTAATAAGAATATAATGCAAGTGTTCTTTTTTTTTCTTTTCCTTTTTTTTCTTTGTTTTTTCGAAAGTTGACCTTGAAACAGATCTCACACTCATATCTCAACACATGTTTGATCTCCTCATGACACTAATTGTAATAGTTATAACAAGATCAAAGGTTGAGGAAGAGTGATTTTTGACCTACCCAAGACACAACCCATTTTTTCATTTTTTTTTTTGCTTTTTTTTATTTTTATTTTTTTTTAATTTTTTTTTGAACACTTTTCAATATCATTTGTACAATACATTCCCAAATAACACTGAATTACAACCTCCCCCCCCCACAATAAAATTTATGCTTTCCCTCAAGCATATGATAACACACCAGAAAGTAAGGAAATGATACCCAAAAATGAAATCCATTCCCCCCCCCACACTTAAATTTCAAAAACTTATGCAATGAAAATCCATGTTGATATTGGGTGGGATAAGGTATTGGGTTTGTAATGTGGCTATCAAAGAAAAGGTTTTCATAGGCTTGAAGGGGCTTTCAACATGAGGATTAATGTAAGGGAAATGGGAGGCTATTTGGCTATTGTGATTCTCATGTTGTTCAGAAAATACCTCTATCATATTAATACACACTAAGGTAGGAAATTCAGCTCGAAGGTCCAAAAACTCAAGACTCACAAATGGGGGTGAAAACACACATTTTGAAAAGATGTCCATAGGTGTCCTTGGAATGAAATAAAATGTTTGTTCTCACGGTTGGGGAAAAGCTTTTTCAAAATCAAAAATTGAGCATTCAAAATTTGTTAATTTTGACACAAAATTCTTTATCCAAAGTCATGATGAAAATACAAAATTTTTGAGATGAAAACATGTCCATTAACTCCCCAAAATGGTTGGACAAAATTTCAAAACTCGATGGTGAGTAAGCATGACTCTTTTTTTTAATTATTTTAAGTGATTTTTTTTTTGGGTTTTTTTTAGTTTTTAAGGTTCTTTTAAAATACACACCCTCACAAGAAAGGAAAAAAGGGTTTGAAAAAATAAAGTGGTAAAAAAATGAAGGAGAGAAGAAGAAGAAGAAAGAGGTAGAGAGATGAAGAGATATATAGAGAGTTAAAGGTAAAGAGGTGCCCCTGGTTTGGATTTGGCGGGTCGCCATCTCCATCTAGTGGTTGGTCGATTAGAGAATTTGGAGATCCAGGGGAAGTCGATGATGATCCAGGATTGTGTTTCCTCTAATGGTGATTCTTTAACCGATGTCCATTTACCGTGAATGTCCTTTTGGAAGAGGGGTCTTTGACTTGCACTACACCAAATGGGTAAACGTTAGTAATAACAAAAGGACCTTCCCAACAAGAATTAATCTTACCTGGGTGAATCCAAAATCAAGAATTAAAGAGCATTACCTTTTCAACTTCATGAAATACCTTTCTCATGATGTGTTTATCATGGAGTGCGTTGGATTTTTCTTTGTAGAGATTAGAATTCTCATAAAAATCAAGTCGAAGCTCCTCCAGTTCATCCAATTACAACAGTATTTCTTCACCAGATTTTTCACAATCAAAATTACAGGTTTTCACAGCCCAAAAAGACTTATGTTGGATTTCAACTGGTAAGTGACATTATTTACCAAAAACTAGCCTAAAAGTAGACATCCCAATGGGTGTTTTATAGGCAGTTCAATAAGCCCAAAGGGCTTCAACAAGTCTCTCAGGCCAGTCTTTTTTGGTGGGCTTAACAATTCTCTCAAGTACCCTTTCCACTTCTCTATTAAAGATTTCAGCCATGCCATTTGTTTGGGGGTGATATTCAGTTGAAGTTTTATGTACAACCCTGTTGATCCCTCTGGAATATTGTTGATTTCATGTCTATGATTGATGTTTTAATAATCACAAATCATCACATACCATTAATGCTTAATCTGGTTTGATTTCTCATAAACTTAATTACAATCTGTTAATGAATCTGTTATCATGTTTTTGTCTATTCTTATTGACTTACAAAGTATTTTGGAAGTCTTCTGTATTCAATAGACATCGGAAGCACCGATTCAATATCAACAGACATCGGAAGCACCGATTCAATATCAAAGGACAACGCTCGCACTGATTCAATATCAACAGACATCGGAAGCACCGATTCAATATCAACAGACATCGGAAGCACCGATTCAATATCAAAGGACAATGGTCGCACCGATTCAATATCAAAGGACAATGGAAGCACCGATTCAATATCAACAGACATCGGAAGCACCGATCCAATATCAAATGACTCACCGATGCAAATGACTCACCGATGCTGATCAAAATGAGCCACCGATCAAATGACTCACTGATGCTGATCAAACTAACTCACCGATCAGATGACAGACCGATGCTGATCAGTCTGATTCACCGATGCTGATCTATCTGAGTCACCGATCATTACTCACTAATGCTGATGACCTACCGATCACTTGAACTAATCGATAGTCATAAACAACTGTTTGAATTTCTTTATCTTTATCTTTATTTAATCTAACCAACGGTCATATTAGGTATATTTTAATGCTCTGTCAATTAATTAATAAAGGTTGTCGAATGTCAGGAAATCGTACCTCGTACCTTCGGAAAGGAAACTTTTTCTGTCTTCCGAAGCACGTGACATAAATACAAAAAGACTCTGCTGAAGAAAAGATTCGATAGAAGAACACAAGAAGAATATAGAGGAAAGAAAGAGGAGGAAGAAACAAGCAGAATAGAACTATATACACAATCAAGCCTACTCAAGAAGAGTTCTGTGCATACAAAAGAACATTGAAGAACTTCATCGACTACATCTCACTGCCTTTGAACCTGAAGCATACGACACTCTTCTTCTCAAAAAAAACGAGAAGAGGACTCAGAAAAAATTCTGACCAAATACAAAAGAGTCCAGAGCTACACTGAAATCATCAGAGCCATTTCTAAACTCTACATCTCTGCTCTGTGATACATTTGTTTTACATTTTGAGTAGTGTGTGTTATCTGCTGTATTAAACACACACACTGACTCCTTTACTTTCACTGAAGGATCTGTAAATCCTCATCAAACCTTTTTACACTTCATTTCCCACTGTAGATAGTGGTAGAGGTCGTGTGAGACCTGGACAACTCTAAGTTGTTGTTTGTTTTCCCACGCAGCACTGTGGTAGAGGTCTTGTGACCTGGACAGTGTGTTTACTATTGTTAACCCCGATCCAGGGTGTGGATCATTTTTATATAAACTTTTGAGAGGACTAAGTCTCGGCTTGAGACTGAACCTCTTGGTTAATTCTCTGTGTTTGTAGCTACATACTATATCCATACTATACATATTTTTTTCATATTCCGCTGCTATTACTTTGAAATATAATTTATTTTCAAAGCTACTTTGATAGTCAAACTTTCAAGTGTTTATATTCATTATAAACCAGTAAGTTAGTTTCAAAAGTTAATTTAATCATAAGATTAAGTTAACTGAGAACTAATCAATCTTTGAGAAACTAATTGAACCTTTATAATCTGTATAAATTCACTACAGTTTAATCTATTTTTGAAATAGGGGGATTTTAATAAACATTGTTTTTAACAGAAAATTTTAATTGGAACTCAATTCACCCCCCTCTTGAGTATCCACTCCGACCAACATTTGGTATCAGAGGTGGGTTAATATTTTCTAAAGTACTCTGTTTTTCAACTGTGATTTTAGTTGTATTTTAAAGTTCTTAAAATTTTTGTTATTTCTAAATATTTATCTCTTTAAAATTCTTTTTGTGATATCATGGATAATAGACTTGAGGGTGCTGCTACTAACCGGCCACCTTTATTTAATGGAAACAATTATGCTCATTGGAAGCTAAAAATGAAAATTCACTTAGAAAGTATGAGCTTTGATATTTGGACTGTCATTGACGATGAATACAAAATTCCCAGTACTGATAGATCTACTTGGGATGAACCTACAAAGACTGCTTACAATAATAATTGTAAAGCTATGAATTCCTTGTACTGTGCACTATGAGATGAGAAATTTAATGGAATTTCTTCATGTAAAACTGCATATGAAATTTGGGATACCTTAGCTGTTTCTCATGAAGGAACAACTAATGTTAAGGAGATGAGATTGAATACCTATACTATTAAGTATGATAATTTTAAGATGAAGCCTGATGAACCCATTTCTGATATGTATCTCAGGTTCAATGAAATTTTCAACACAATGACTTCTCTGGGAAAGGATGTTCCAGCAAAGGAACAAATCATGAGAATTTTGAGATGTCTACCTGAAAGATGGAGAGGAACCTCTGTCTCCATTAGAGAATCGTGTGATATTGGAGAACTGCCAGTCAAGGAACTAATTGGTAAGTTGATGATGTATGAAGAAGAACTCAAGGTAAACAAAGAAGAATATGATGAACCTAAAAGGAAGACTATTGCCTTCAAGACTACAACCTCAAAGAATAAGGATAAGGAAAAGCCTCAAGCTATCAATGAAAGTTCAAGCAGTGAGGAAAGTGAGAATGATTCTGACAGTGATGTTGAGATGGCTCACATTGCTAGAAGATTTAATAAATTCTATAGGAAGAATAAGTTTTTCAGAAAGTCAAACTACAAAGGCAAGTATGATAACAAAGGACACTGGAAAAAGGATTGGAAGAAGTCTGATAAATCAGATGAAGTTGTCTGTTATGAATGTAAAAGAAAAGGACACATAAAAGCAGACTGTCCAAAGATGAAATACAGAAAGAAGTATGAATACAAGGATAACAAGTACAAGAAAGCCATGAAGGCTACTTGGAGTGCTTCATAAGACAGCACAAGTGAAGATGAATCTTTAGACTCTGAAAGGAATCGAGCCAACATGTGTTTCATGACAAACACTTCTGAGGAGACCTGCTTGAAGAGCTGTCACAAGAAGATATGGTACTTAGAAAGTGGATGTTCAAGACATATGTCAGGAGACTTTTCATGTTTCAAGATCTTAGTAAAAGTTGATGGAGGCTTTGTCACTTTTGGTGATAATTCAAAAGGAAAAATCATCGGCTTAGGCCAGATTGGTAACACTGATTCAATCTTGATTTCTGAAGTTTTATTTGTCAATAGACTTAAATATAACTTGTTAAGCATTTCTCAGTTGTGTGATGATGGTTTTTATGTGAAATTTAAAAATCATTCTTGTAATGTTTTTAACTCTAAAAATGTTTTAGTATTTTCTGCTTTAAGAAATGAAAATGTTTATGCTGTTGATTTAGATTCCTTAGCTAAGCAGAATATTCCTTGTTTAAATGATTTTCATAAAGAGTCTTGGCTTTGGCATAGAAGATTAGGACACTGCAATGTACACTCACTTAGAAAACTTTCTAGGAAGAACTTAGTTAGAGACCTACCCAAACTTGAATTTCCAGCAGACAAAGTTTGCAATCCCTGTCAAAAAGGAAAGCAACATAAAGTTTCTTTTAAATCAAAGAAAGAAGTGTCAACTTCTCAACCTCTCGAGTTGGTTCACATGGATTTATTTGGACCTTCTAGAGTTTCTAGTTTAAATGGGAAGCACTATGTCTATGTTCTTGTAGATGACTTTTCTAGATATACTTGGGTATATTTTCTAGCTCACAAAAGTGAAGCTTGTTCTTACTTTGTTAAATACTCCAAGTCTGTAGAAAATCTTAGTGGACTCAAGATTAAGACCCTGAGAAGTGATCATGGTTGTGAGTTTGAAAATCATGAGTTTGATTCTTACTACACACACAATGGCTATAGTCACAATTTATCTGCCCCTAGAACACCCCAACAAAATGGTGTAGTAGAGAGAAGAAATAGAACCCTGCAAGAAATAGCTAGAACCATGCTCAATGAATATGAACTGCCTATTTACTTTTGGGCTGAAGCTGTAAATACAGCTTTTTATGTCATTAATAGAGTCTTGATCAGACCAGTTCTTAAGAGGACCCCTTATGAGTTATGGAACCATAGGAAACCTAAGGTTAACTACTTCAAAGTTTTTGGCTGCAAAGTCTTCATTCTCAATACTAAAGACAATCTTGACAAATTTGCATCCAAGAGTGATGAAGGAATTTTCCTAGGTTACTCTATCTCTAGTAAAGCCTATAGAGTTTTCAATAAAAGAACCAAATGTGTGGAATAATCTGTTCACATCAAATTTGATGAAACTGATCCACATGAACCTAAAATCTCTCTTGAAGATGATCTCTCTGGTTTGAATCTCAATGATAAAGACAATGGACCTATAGTTAAAACATCCAGCTCTAGAAATTCTCTAGAACCTGCTTCTGTTGAACCTCAATCTGTAGATGAATCTGAAATCTCTAGCCCTATCTTTTCAAGACCATCTAGGACTCTAAAGAACCATCCTTTAGATGCTGTTGTAGGAAATCTAGATAGAGGAACACATACTAGAGCTTCTCTAAGAAATCAGGTTGAACATCAAGCTTTTCTTTCACAGTTAGAACCTAAAAATATCAATGATGATATCAATGATGAATTTTGGGTAATGGCTATGCAAGAAGAACTAAATCAATTTGAAAGAAACAAAGTCTGGAAATTAGTAGAAAGATCTAAGGACATTTTGACCATAGGCACAAAATGGGTGTTTAGAAACAAAGTTGATGAATCTGGAAACATCATTAGAAATAAAGCTAGGCTAGTTGCACAAGGTTACAATCAAGAAGAAGGAATTGACTATGAGGAAACCTTTCCACCTGTAGCTAGATTAGAGGCTATTAGGATCTTACTTGCCTATGCATCACATCTGAATTTCAAGCTATATCAAATGGATGTCAAAAGTTCTTTTCTAAATGATTTTATTGTTAAAGATGTTTTTGTAGAACAACCACCTGGTTTTTTAAATCCTCATTTTCTAAATCATGTTTTTAAACTCTCTGAAGCTTTATATGGTTTAAAACAATCTCCAAGAGCTTGGTATGAAAGGCTTTCAAACTTTCTTATCTCAAAAGGATTTACAAAAGGAGTAGCTGATCCCACACTTTTTATAAAAAGGATTTCAAAAGATGTATTAATATTACAAATCTATGTTGATGATATTATTTTTGGATCTTCTAAAAATTCTTTATGTATTGATTTTTCAAAGGTTATGCAAAATGAATTTGAAATGAGCTTAATGGGAGAGCTTAAGTATTTTCTTGGTTTTCAAATTCTTCAAACTAAAGATGGAATTATTTTAAATCAAAGTAAATATACAAAGGATCTTTTAAAACGTTTTGGATTGGATAGTATTAAGGAAAGTGATACACCTATGAGTACTACCTGTAAATTGGATACAGATGAAGCTGGGAAACTAGTGGATCAAACCAATTACAGAGGTATGATTGGGAGCTTACTTTATCTTACTGCTAGTCGACCAGACATTATGTTCAATGTATGTATGTGTGCTAGATTTCAAGCTAATCCTAAAGAATCACACTTACTGGCTGTTAAAAGGATTTTTAAGTATCTTAAGTATACTGTAAATTTAGGTTTATTTTATCCAAAAGGACAATAATTTAACCTAACTAGCTATTCATATGATGACTTTGCTGGATGTAAGTTAGATAAGAAGAGCACATCTGGAACATGTCATTTGCTTGTAAAATACCTAGTATCATGGTGTAGTAAGAAACAGAACTCAGTTGCATTGTCTACTGCCGAGGCAGAATACATAGCTGCTGGTAGTTGCTGTGCACAAATTCTGTAGATGAAACACACTTTATTGGATTATGAATTTGATCTTAAACATGTTTCAATTAACTGTGACAATACTAGTGCAATCAATATATCTAAGAACCCTGTGTCTTACTCTAGAACTAAGCACATTGATGTCAGACATCACTTTCTAAGAGATCATTATCAAAAAGGTGATATTTCTTTAAAATTTATTAGTTTTGAACATCAATTAGCTGATATCTTCACAAAGCCTTTATGCTCTGAAAGAATGAAATTTATTAAACAAGAGTTGTGTATGATTGATCTGTGAAACTGATCTGTGAAACTGATCTGTGAAACCGATCTATGAAACCGATCTGTGAAACTGATCTGTGAAACTGATCTGTGAAACTGATCTGTGAAACTGATCTGTGAAACCGATCTGTGAAACTGATCTGTGAAACTGATCTGTGAAACTGATCTGTGAAACGGATCTGTGAAACGGATCTGTGAAACAGATCTCTGAAACAGATCTGTGAAACCGATCTGTGAAACCGATCTGTGAAACTGATCTGTGAAACTGATCTGTGAAACTGATCTGTGAAACTGATCTGTGAAACTGATCTGTCACACCGGTCTGTCAAACCGATTCTCTGTATTACTTTTTATTATATTGTAATTAATTAGTAAATTTCATTTATACTTTTTATGGGAACCCTAAATGATAAAATAAATGATACGCGGCTATTTATCTTCCCTAAACCTTTAACCTTTCATTTCCCGCCGAACCTTTCAACCTCTCTTCCCTCTACTTCGAACCTTTGAACTCCTGCCTTCTCAAAATCCTCGAATGGCTAAGAAAAATAGACCGAGTAAAGGACCAGATAGCCATGTACCTTCAAAGAGTGCTCGCAGCGAGTCGAGTAGTACCTCTCAACGATCAGTAAATCCGAACCTGGAAACTCGGATTGTTGCTGTAGAAAGAGAAGTCAGCTCTGCGTGGCTTTTGTCAAGTAAGTCACTGTTGCTGCAAGTTCTTGAATCGCAAGTATGGATAGACTGGTTTTCAGACAAATCTCGAATAGACTACCCAAAGTTGGTACATGAGTTCTACATGAATCTGAAAATCACTCTAGATGGTGTGGAGTCTACCAGGATGTCGTCTGTGGTAAAAGTAAAGAAAATATCCTTCTCATCTAAGAAGTGGGCAGAATGCTTGAATGTACCTCATGAAGGTCGGTATGAGGATTATGCTGGGAATATTCCTCCAACATCTGATTACTTCTCTTATGAATTAGCTCTGGAGCTTCTGACTGGAAACAAAGAGTCACGGAGAATCACAGCTTCAGAATTAGATGGTGAATGCAGACTTCTTTTCAAGTTTATTCAGCACCAACTTTGCCCTAGGAGAGGAGATTTTGCTGCTGTAAAGTACCAGGATGTTTTCCTGTTGTTTCTTTTGAAAACACATGAGAAGATCAATTTGTGTAGATATGTGATGGTGCACATAGCTGGAATGGTAAAACCGTCCAAGAAAGCCACTGCCTTGTTTTATTCAAAGATGATATCTACCATGCTCAAGAATCTAGAATGTATTGATGAAGATGATGAAGTTGATGAAACAGATCATACTTTCTGTCTCAAAAAAGAGATCTGCAAGAGGATGAAAATCAATTAGAATCCATGGAAGAAGTGCTGGGTTGCAGATGAAGATAAATTGTATGAAGCCTACAATCCCATAGATCATGGCAAGAGGCCAAAGGATTTGAGAGACCCTGGCTTGAAATCAGACGAGGAACCAGTTTATTCTGATGATGATGAGAAAGAAGAAGGAAAGGATGAGGCCACCAAAGCCCAAGAGCAAGAAGAAGCTACGACTGAGGAAGGAAGTGTGTCATCTCCTGATGATAGGAGTGATCCTGACACTGCTAGTCCCAAGAGAAGAATAGAATTTGGACCTGCTAGTCCACCCTTAGCCCTACCAGAATCAGAACCTATTCTTGGTGATGAAGAAGATTCTGATACTGAAGAATATCACAGTGAAGCTTCTGAGAAGAGTGATGATGGACATGCTGATGATGCTGAGGCTTCTGTTGATGGTGATAACAGACTAGTGGATGGTCTTTCTGAAGATCAAATAGAACCACCTCAGACAGTACAAGAAATACATATCAGTGGCAAGGATGATTCACCAAAAATCAGTGGAACAGCAAGCTATGAGAAACCAAAATACACCCTGTGTGCTGCTGTTTGGGATGACTACCCTGGTTATGCTCTATTGGGCTTAGAATATTCTGAAGAAGAAGAAGAAATGCCAGAATCTGCTGCAGTTGTGAAGAGGAACCTCCCAAGAGAAGCAAGGTATGTTCCTGCTGATGATCCTACAAATGTTAATCTACCTGGTTCTGGAATCTCTCAAGATGATCTTGATAAGTTTAAGATTGAATTGCTAACCGCTGTGAGAGACACGGTTAGAGAAGAAATTTCTAATGCTCTTACTCAAGTGTCTTTACAAGTTTCTGACAATTCATTGGAAGCCTTCTCACAAAGAGTATCTAATGCTGTGAAGCCAGACCTGGCCAATACTGGTGAACTTATTGGCAGGCACATAGCCTTTTTGAATCAGACTATGAAGGATCTTCACACCGGCTTGGTATCTCTATCAAGCGAATTCTGATCAACCATCTCTGGTATGATGGAAGTTTTGAGAAATTTGATTGACCATCTCAACAAGTCTGACCTGAGGAAGTTGAAAGCTGAGTTAACTCACATAGTTGGCCAAGCCAGTACAGGCAAGGTAACCAAGATCACTACCCATGAGCTAGAAGCTCTAAGAGAAGTTGTGCATGATGAGTTAGCTACTGTTAGACAAATTCTTGATTTAGAATCTTTGAGGAAGATGAAAGAGCTCTGTGATAATAGTCATAAGATGGCATTGGTGTATTCAGCAGATGCTAAGAAAGCTCTGCAAGAGATCAAAGAGAAAGTTGATAATTACTTTTCTAAGATTTATACAAAACATGAGATGACTGAAAACTTCAAGGTGTTGGCAGAGAATCTGAAATTACCTCCAGTCACTCAGGCCTTCAAAATTCAAGTTCATCAGTTGCAATATTTTACCCCTTCCTTGGCACAGTTCATGGAGAATAAAGATGATTTTGAAAAATCTATGAAGTATGGGGCAGAAGTCATTCAGTACTTCATTCATCTTTTGAAGCCCTATTTGCATGCACAGGCCACTGCAGTAGTACTTCCTACTTCAAAACCTCTCAGTGACTCTGATGTAGCTCCAAATCAGCTATCTGTTGCTCAAGCTCTCTCTCAGTTAAGACCAGTCCCTCAGCAAGCTTCTCAACCAGCTCCTGTTTCTCCACAACAACTCTCTGTAGCACCTACTCCTACACCTGCCCGAGTTGTCCTACCACCACTTCAGATTCGCCAAGTACAGCCTGCCTCCAAGCCTTCAAATTTACCCACTATTGATCCCAAAGACAAAGGAAAAACAACTTTGTATCCCAACGAATAGTTGTGTATTGTTTTTGATAGGGTGAACCATGTGATGCTTGTAATATTCTGTACTTTATCAAATTTTCTTTCTCTCTCCTCTATGTTGACTGCTTTTACTTTCACTTATATGTTTTCCCTCCTTTTTGATTATCCCAAAGGGGGAGAAGAAGAAGAAAGATGTATGGGAGAGATATATGGGGGATAAAAGATGTATATATCTAAGGTGAGGAGAAAGATCTATATATATATATATGAGAGATGTATATATCTCAGGGAGAGGAATCTGTATAAATAATATATATGAGAAATTTACATTAAGGGGGAGATTTATATATCTCTTTATATTTATTCTCTTTATGGTTTAATTCTCATTATGTTTTTATTAATGGTATATCATATTATTTATATTTTATGATAAAGATTTGTGATTATCAAAAAGGGGGAGATTGTTGAGCCCTCTGGAAGATTGTTGATTTCATGTCTATGATTGATGTTTTAATAATCACAAATCATCACATACCATTAATGCTTAATCTGGTTTGATTTCTCATAAACTTAATTACAATCTGTTAATGAATCTATTATCATGTTTTTGTCTATACTTATTGACTTACAAAGTATTTTGGAAGTCTTCTGTATTCAACAGACATCGGAAGCACCGATTCAATATCAACAGACATCGGAAGCACCGATTCAATATCAAAGGACAACGGTCGCACTGATTCAATATCAACAGACATCGGAAGCACCGATTCAATATCAACAGACATCGGAAGCACCGATTCAATATCAAAGGACAATGGTCGCACCGATTCAATATCAAAGGACAACGGAAGCACCGATTCAATATCAACAGACATCGAAAGCACCGATCCAATATCAAATGACTCACCGATGCAAATGACTCACCGATGCTGATCAAAATGAGCCACCGATCAAATGACTCACTGATGCTGATCAAACTGACTCACCGATCAGATGACAGACCGATGCTGATCAGTCTGATTCACCGATGCTGATCTATTTGAGTCACCGATCATTACTCACTAATGCTGATGACCTACCGATCACTTGAACTAATCGATAGTCATAAACAACTGTTTGAATTTCTTTATCTTTATCTTTATTTAATCTAACCAACGGTCATATTAGGTATATTTTAATGCTCTGTCAATTAATTAATAAAGATTGTCGGATGTCAGGAAACCGTACCTCGTACCTGCAAAAAGGAAACTTTTTCTGTCTTCCGAAGCACGTGACATAAATACAAAAAGACTCTGCTGAAGAAAAGAGTCGATAGAAGAACACAAGAAGAATATAGAGGAAAGAAAGAGGAGGAAGAACCAAGAAGAACAGAACTATATACACAATCAAGCCTACTCAAGAAGAGTTATGTGCATACAAAAGAACATTGAAGAACTTCATCGACTACATCTCACTGCCTTTGAACCTGAAGCATACGACACTCTTCTTCTCAAAAAAAATGAGAAGAGGACTCAGAAAAAATTCTGACCAAATACAAAAGAGTCCAGAGATACACTGAAATCATCAGAGTCATTTCTAAAATCTACATCTCTGCTCTGTGATACATTTGTTTTACATTTTGAGCAGTGTGTGTTATCTGCTGTATTAAACACACACACTGACTCCTGTACTTTCACTGGAGGATCTGTAAATCCTCATCAAACCTTTTTACACTTCATTTCCCACTGTGGATAGTGGTAGAGGTCGTGTGAGACCTGGACAGCTCTAAGCTGTTGTTTGTTTTCCCACGCAGCATTGTGGTAGAGGTCTTGTGACCTGGACAGTGTTTTTACTGTTGTTAACCCCGATCCAGGGTGTGGATCATTTTTATATAAACTTTTGAGAGGACTAAGTCTCGTCTTGAGACTGAACCTCTTGGTTAATTCTCTGTGTTTGTAGCTACATACTATATCCATACTATACATATTTTTTTCATATTCCGCTGCTATTACTTTGAAATATAATTTATTTTCAATGCTACTTTGATAGTTAAACTTGCAAGTGTTTATATTCATTATAAACCAGTAAGTTAGTTTCAAAAGTTAATTTAATAATAAGATTAAGTTAACTGAGAACTAATCAATCTTTGAGAAACTAATTGAACCTTTATAATCTGTATAAATTCATTACAGTTTAATCTGTTTTTGAAATAGGGGGATTTTAATAAACATTGTTTTTAACAGAAAATTTTGATTGGAACTCAATTCACCCCCCTCTTGAGTATCCACTCCGACCAACAAACCCTATTCTTTTTCAGAAGATCTTCCATGGTTCTATTACAAAAATGGGTTCCTAAGTCACTAATCAAGGAACGTGGTGTGCCAAATCTTTGGAAGATGTGGGTCTTTAGGAACTCACTAACAGTATGAGCATCATCCTTCCTAGTGGGTTTGGCCTCAACCCACCTTGAAACATAATCAACCGCAAGAATAATGTATGAGAATCTATTGGAAGGGGGAAATGGTCCCATGAAATCGATGCCCCAAACATCGAAGATTTCACAAAATATTAAAGGCTTTTGGGGCATTTCATTTCTTTTAGAGATTGAGATGAACTTTTAGCAAATGGGACATGATTGACAGAACTCATTTGAGTCCTTGAAGAGTGAAGGCCAGAAGAATCCAGAGTCTAGGACCTTTCGGGAGGTCCTTTGTGGTCTAAAGTGGCCACCTCCGGGAAGTGAGTGACAGAATTCTAAGATGGAAGAATGCTCATTTTCTGCAACACATCTCCTAATTACCATGTTAGCCCCAGTTTTACAAAGTTTATTTTCTTCCCAAAAATAGTATTTTGAATCACTTTTAAACTTCATTTTTTGTTATTTTGAAAAATTTTCACGAAAAACACCAGAAACCAAATAATTTACAATTGGGGTATACCATGGTAAATTTGGAGTGAGAGACGAAAGGTTCTCAATGGGGAATTCAGGATCAGTGATTTCTGAATAAGAAGAATTAGAAATTCTACTCAAGTGATCATCCACAGGGTTTTCTTTTCCAGGTCTATCTTTGATTTCAAGGTCAAACTCTTGGAGCATTAGGATCCATCTTATTAGCCTCGGTTTGGAATCACTTTTCTTGAGTAAGAACTTTATAGCAGAATGGTCTGTGAAGATTATGATTTTGGCACCTAAGAGATAGGGCCAGAATTTATCTAAGGTAAAAAACACTACTAGAAGTTCCTTTTTAGTCACAGTGTAGTGAGATTGAGTTTCATCCAATGTTTTTGAGGAATAATAGATGACATGAGGAATCATTTCTCTTCTTTGACCAAGAACAGCCCCAACAGCTCTATTAGAAGCATCACGCATTAACTCAAAGGGTAAGGACCAATCTGGGGGTTGGATTATTGGGGTAGATGTTAGAGCAGTTTTGAGTTCAACAAAGGCTCTCTTGCAAACCTCATCGAAATGGAAAGTGACATCATTTTGGAGCAAACGAGTGAGTGGGAGGGAAATTTTACCGAAGTTATGGATGAATCTCTGATAGAAACCAGCATGACCGAGAAATGAACGGATGTCTCGAATAGAGTTGGGTTTAGGAAGTGATTGGATCACTTGAATTTTGGCAGGATCGACTTCAATACCATCTTTTGAAACTATATTCCCTAGAACAATCCCATTTGCAACCATGAAGTGAAATTTTTCAAAATTTAACACAAGGTTACACTTGAAACACTTTTGAAGGACTAGAGAGAGTGAATGCAAACAAGATTCAAATGCCTCACCATAAATGGTGAAGTCATCCATGAATACTTCCATGCAGTGTTCAATGAATTCTGAAAAGATACTCATCATACATCTCTGGAATGTTGCAGGAGCATTGCAAAGGCCAAAAGGCATTCTTCTATATGCATATGTTCCAAAGGGGCATGTGAAAGTAGTCTTTTCTAGTTCCTGAGTTGAGATTGGGATTTCAAAATAGCCGGTGTATCCATTAAGAAAGCAATAGTGTGACTTTCCGGCTAATCTTTCAAGCATTTGATCAAGGAATGGAAGAGGTTAGTGATCTTTTCGTGTTTCATCATTCAATTTTCGATAATCGATGCATACACGTCATTTGTTCTTCACTCGAGTTGTGACTACCTCCCCATGTTCATTTGTGACAACAGTTATCCCACCCTTCTTTGGTACAACCTGAATTGGACTAACCCATTCACTATCAGAAATTGGGTAGATAATACCAGCTTGAAGAAGCTCGGTGATCTCTTCCCTAACTACCTCAAGGATGAGGGGATTGAGTCTTCTTTGTGGTTGTTTAATTGGTTTGGATGATTCTTCAAGATGGATGTGATGTATGCAAAGGGTAGGGTTGATTCCTGGTATGTCATTTAGGGTCCAACCTAAGGCCTTTTTGTTTTCCTCTAACACTTGAACAATTTTGGACTCCTCGGTTTCAGTAAGTGTGGTAGCGATAATGACAGGATATGAGTGATCATGGAAGAGGAATGCATATTTCAGGTGTTCCGAAAGAGGTTTTAGATTAGTATCATCTCTCATTTGTGGTTTAGACATCTCAGGAATGGATGCAGGGACTTCAGTTGCTTCAGATTCATTTTCCTTAATACTGTCCAAGGTGGATCAGTAGAGATCAGAGTTGATGTGGGATTCAAGAGAGTTTTAAAGTTCTTCTAGATTGATGGATCCTATGAATGAGAGGTCCACATCAACTTCACCATTTATGACTTTGTTAATCATGGTGCAGATTTCACAAGATCCTTTATCATTAGAACATGAAGAACATGGTGGATTGGGGTTTGATTGACTCTTAGAAGTGTACTCAAAAGCATGGATTGAGAATGCAGATTGATCCTCAGATGGGTATCGCATGGCTTGGAAAATGTTGAACTTGACCAGTTGGTCACCGAATTCCATGGATAAGATGCCTGAATGGACATCAATCTTGGTTATCACAGTCATGAGGAATGGACTTCCTAGAATTATGGGAGATCAAAAAGAGTTCGTATCACCTTCCATGTCAAGAACATAGAAGTCAGCAGGTAAGATAAGATCATTGACTCGGACAAGGACATCCTCAATTATTCCCTCAGGACTGGCTGTGCTTCGATTAGCTAATTGAATGACAACACCTGTTGGATGTAAGGAACCTAGAACAAGGTTGTAGAAGATGGATTTGGGCATGACATTAATTGAGGCTCCTAGGTCTATGAGTGCATCATCAAAGTTGGAACTTCCAATTTGGAAAGGGACTGTAAAGGTCCCTGGATCTTTGCACTTTATGGGAATAGACTGCACGGTGGAAACATTTTCAAAGGTCCTAAGTTGCCTCTTGTGGGCGCACAATTCTTTAAGAAACTTAGCATACTTAGGAATTTGTTTTATGGAATCTAAGAGGGTAATGTTGACTTCAACACGTCTAAACATGTCGAGCATTTCAGGATCGGGTACAAAGGACTTCCTTGGTTTAGAAACAGCTTGAGGAAATGGAATTGGGTTTCTAAGTGGAATTGAAGGTGGTGAGGTAATGGTTTCAGGTTCCTTTTCAAGTTTCTTTTTCTTTTCATTTTCTAGGTCAACATTCAAAGGAGGGCTAGAGGACTTATCTTGAGGCATAGCAATGTGATTTCCTGATATAAGTGCAATTTCACTTATATTACCTTTGGGGTTGGGTAATGGTTGATCTGGGAGTTGGGAAGAATTTGATTGTTGTTGCTGGTTCAGGTGGGATGCAAGTTGACCTATTTGAGTTTCAATGTTTTTAAGGCTAGAACGGGTGAAGGAGGAAAGATCTTCCACTGCACTTTCCTATGGTTTCTTGGAAGAATAGTCTTGTCCCTGGTTGGGATTTTCTTGATTTTGGTTCTTGGAAAATTGATTGTATTGGTTTTGGAATTGGGAAGGCTCACTAGGATAATGGAATCCAGGAGGAGGATTGTTACATTGAGGTTGAGGAACAAAAGGATAAGGTTGATGGAAGTTACCACCACCTTGACCATATTGGAATTGATTTGGGTTTTGAGGAGGGAGTTGAGGGGGGTGAGATATGGGATTACCATACCTAAGGTCTTGGTTATAGGAAGAAGAGAAGGGATCGGAGTGAGGTTGGTTAAATTTTCTAACAAACTGACCTGATAGTTGAGGATTGGTGTTCCGCTGAGCATATGCTGCATTGAGCTTCATTGGTCCAGATGAATTGGGTTGATCCTCCTGAAGTTGTGGACATGTGTCAGTTGGATGAGATGGAGAGTTTCAGATTGCACAGTTTTTGACAGGTCTAGGAAACATTGATTGCGGAGAAGATGAGGTTGGGGATTTGGTAGCCACAACTAGTTGTCGCACAAGACCTGTAAGTTTACTCATCCACTTGGTCATTTTATTCAGCTCAATTGATTGATTATCTTGGGCTTGTTTGAATTGAGAATGTTCTCAAGTATGGAATTGTTGTGTGTTTACAGCCATGTAACTTATGATATCTCTTGCTGCTGCAGGAGTTTTATCAACAAGAGCACCGCCACTTGCGGCATCTATGAGAGTTCTTTCCATAGCAAATAACACCTCATAGAAGTATTGTATCAAGAGTTGGTCAGGAATTTGGTGGTGTGGGAATGTTGCAAAAAGATTTTTGAACCTCTCCCAGTACTCATGGAGTGATTCACTTGGGAATTGACGGATACCACTTATTTCCTTTCGTATAGAAGCAGTACGTGAAGCAGGAAAGAATTTCTCTAAGAATAGTCGCTTCATGTCATTCCATGTAGTTATGGAACCAGGAGGAAGGTAGTAGAGCCATGACTAAGCAGTGTCAGCTAGGGAGAAAGGGAAGGCTCGGAGTTTGATTTGTTCTTCAGAAACCCCTTGAGGATTCATGGTAGAGCACACTACTTGGAACTCTTTAAGGTGGAGATGTGGATCCTCACCGGCTAGCCCGTGAAAATGAGGAGAAGATGAATCAAACCCGATTTGAGTTCGAATTCAGCTTCTATGTTTGGATATTGAATACCAAGAGGTTGGTAATTCATATCAGGGGCAACGAGTTCTTTTAGGGTTTGTTCCCTAGGATTGGCCATTTCAATTTCAACTGGTTGGATGAGGACTGGTTCTTGAATTATTTGAGTATCTCTTATGTTCCTCCTAAGTTGGTGAAGTGTTCGCTCAATTTTAGGGTCAAACAAATCCAATGGATTGTTTGGGAGGCTACAGGTCATTAAGAGAGATTTTGGAAGAAAGATGAATATGGGTTTTTCATTGTATTTTTTTCAGTTTATGATTTTTAAGAAGTAGACGGGTTTTTCTTTGTGTTTTTTTTTCAATTTTTTTTAAATTTTGTTTTTTTTTGGATTTTTTTTACAATAACCAGAAACTAATGACTACATAAATCACCATCCCCGGCAATGGCACCATTTGAAATGAATGGCTGATTTTCGCCTATCGATCGGTCAAGGTTTCGGTGCTTCGCTAATGTGTATAGCAGTACTCGGGTCGAATCCTCGGTGATGGTACTCCATAATAGTCGATTGTTTTTAGTTGATTGTATTTTGATTGGGGGGGGGGGGTCTTTTGCAGAGCTTAATTGAAATGTTTAATGGATGATGTTTAATTTAACAAGTTGACAAAGATTGGGGTGAGTTCATCATTAGGGAGTTAAGCATGTGATATCCTTGAGCTTTGCTTTATATTGCATTAAATTAACACCCACATCAAAAGTTGATGTTGATTGGAATTTCCAAGTGTTAATCCTTTAATCCAAGCCTTAACTTTACATAGGTTTCTAATCTCAATTAGTGGTTGATTGTGTAAGTGTATTTATGGTTCCAATAATCCATGGAAACCACACGTTGAACATAATATGTCAATAATCCATGACATGTTAAGTCCAACATACACAATGTTAAATTAAAGAATACTCATCAAGCAAAACCTATCAATCACTTAACATCCCTAAATTATAACTCACCCCAATAAGATATTTACTCATCCATTTAAATTATTAGTAATCTGGTCTATTATTTTTAAGGTGATGAATTACAAATAGAAGAAAATGAAAGGGATAAGAAAAGAGTTGTGCGCCGAACACACACACGAACGATGATGAGAGTAAAAAAAACCGTAATTTTTATTGAATAATAAAGTAAAAGAAGATTATGGATTTCAGATTGATTTAAACTACAATAAGAACATTAATATTGAACTACAGAAGTTGGATGATAATAAGAAATTAAGAAGAAGAAAATTTCATTAAAATAGAATTACAAAGACAAACACTTGCAAAATTACAATGAAGAACAATGCAAAAGTAAATGAAAACAAAGAGAGGAGGAAGGGATTATCAAGTGAAAACTTGAGTTTTGAAGATCCTCCCAAGCCTTTGGAAGGGCCTTGGTACTGCCAATAAATCCTCCTTTTCTCTGAAATGCCAACCCCTCTCAAGGAGAGAAGGGGAGAGTATTTATAGCCCAAGGAGTGGACTTTTTGCATTCCCAATATGTCCCTCCACTTCCATCGCCAATTTGGCTATTCAGACATACGAATCTCCAAATATCTCCTTCTTCAAAGTTGTAGATAATAAAGTTGGAAGACTACTGTAAACATTTGGAGGCATTTGGAAAAGTGGATCCAAAGTTATCGTGGTTTTATTAAACAAAGATAAACTGTCCATTTCTATCCATGATTTTTTGATGGCCAAAATATGAATGGATTTTGGAATAGGAAGATGCCTTCAAATACGAATGACTTATTCAAAAAAGTCGGCTGTCTATATCGTCTCTTTCACACTGAAAAATGTCAACTCTATTTTATGCTTACATCATGAGATATGTCATGAATACTATACTGATTGTATTTATCGGCTAGAATAGTGGGCTGGACTTCAAAGCTTCATTTGGGCCCCTTTTAATTAGATTTGGGACTTGAAATTTTTATCCAAGATGACGTGTAGTGTCTCCCGAATTATGGTGGAGATTTAATGTTTTTGGAATTCTGGATTGAGCCCAGTAAATCAATCTTCAATGTTGGTCCAGTTTGTTCACAGATTCTTTGGTCTTGTTTGTTAGGACCATATGAACCTTCAAATGGCAGAATTGGCTCATGTTACATTCTAATGAAATGTTTTATATTGAAATTATAATCATAAAAAACAAGAACCACACAATTTGGATCAATATAGTGATAGTTATTATTAAAACATTAAACTGACTCAATTGGACTACTTCTAAAAATGTTCAAAAATTATACTTAATATTAAAACATTAATATTTCACACAAATTATGCACATTTCATATAAAATCAGTAAAGATGGAATATAATAAGTCATTAAAATATTAATAACATCAACTTCATAATTTTTATAAAATAACAAAAGGTTTAGAAATTGATTAAATATGGGATTTAAATTTACCGATCTCATGTTTTTGAAAATAAAGAAAAGGTTATGATTAGTGACATCCCAGTAGTGAATGTATTTACGGATGTTTTTCCTGATGAATTATCAAGTGTTTTTTCTGCCAGAGGTTGAATAAACTATATATTTATTTCTTGATGCCAATTCTATTTCTAAAAATATTTATTGAGTGGATCATGTAGAAATTGTGGAATTCAAATCCTGGTTACAAGAATTTATTGATAAAGGTTTCTTTCGACCTATCACTTCACCAATGGGTGATCCTATTTTATTTCTAAAAAGTAAAGATGGTTCCATAAGGATTTTTATTTATTATAGAACCTTTAATAACATCAATATTATAATAAATTATATTTTTACTTATATTGATGGTTTTTTTATCAATTCTAGGGAGGTTAGTGTTTTTCAAAGATTGATTTGAGGTTCAGGTACCATCAGCTGAAGGTGGAGGAGGATAAAATTCCAAAGATAACATTTCAGATGATATATGGGAATTATGAGTTTGTAGTTATTCCATTTGGGTTATCTAATACACTTTTTTTATTTATGTATCTAATGTATAGATACTCCCATCGGTTTTGGGATCATTTTACAATAGTGTTTATAGATGACATTTTGTAATATTCTAAAATACATGAGGAACATGAAAGGTACTTATGGATTTTTTGGAAAACACAAAATAAAAGAAACTATATTGAAAGATTAGTAATAGTGAATTTTGGTTGAAAAAAAATTCATTCCATGGATATATTGTTTCTAAAGATCATATAACTGTTGACCCTACTAAAAAACGTTGTTGAAGAGTTTCCAAGCCCTACCAATGTCATAGATATTCATAGTTTTCTTGGATTTGGTTTTTACCGATGGTTTGTTAAAAATAACTTATCAGTTATATATCCAACTAAATTAGTTAACGTGAAAGGTATTTACTTTTATTTAGATAGAATAATGTAATTTTTGTTTTCAAGAACTGAAAATAAGATTGGTGAATGCCCTATTTTTGTCCCTTCCTTCTAGAACTAGTGAATTCATTATATACAATGAATCTTTATTAAAAGGAATTGGTTGTGTCCTCATGCAGAATGAAAAGGTAATTTCTTATGCTTCATGTCAGTTGAAAACTCATGAGTTAAATTACACTGCACATCATTTGGAGTTATCTACTATTGTTTTTTATTTAAAAATTTTGAGGCATCATTTTAGTGGAGTGAAGTGTGAAATATATACTGATCACAAAAGTTTAAAGTATATATTCACACAAAAACAATTGAACATGATATAAAGAATATGTCTAGAACTAATCAAGGAGTATGATTGCTATATTATTTATCATTTAAGAAAATAAAATAAGGTGGTTGATGCTTTGAGTCAAAAAATTAATTATACATTATCTATTTTACGTTTGGAACATGACCCTTTGGTTAATGATTTGATGAATTTTGCCCTAGAAGTTGTGGATTCAGGGATATTCTATAATTTTTTTCAAGTTTCAATGCATTCGACTTTGTTAGAAATAATTAATACTGCACAAAGGTGGATCAATATTTTTAAGAAAAGGTAGAATCCATTAAGAATGGTAAGTTTCTGAATTTTAATATTGATCAATAAGGTGTTTTATTATTTGGAAAAAGATTATTTGTGACTTTTGATTCACAGTTGAAGAAATATTTATTTACTATAGCACATAGTTCTTCATTTTCCATTCATCCAGGTAGCACTAATATGTACAGAGAACTTCGAGAGTATTATTGGTGGGATGGAATGAAAATATACATTTCTAACTTTACTATGAAGTGTTTAACTTTTTAACTAGTTAAATTATAGATATAGTTAATTAATGGGATGTTTCATCCTCTACTAGTTCTGGAGTGGAAGTGGGAAAATATATTATGATTTAGTAGTAGGAATTCCAAAGACTTCTCAAAGTAATTATGTGATTTTCGTTACTGTTTATTGATTAACCAAATCTTAACATTTCCTTCCCATTCAATATATAATGATTATATATCATCTTTATATACTATATCTAAAAAACATTTTCTAGTTACATGGAGTGCCTCTCTCTATTGTATCAAACCATGATCCTAGATTCACATCTAATTTTTGGAAAGGACTTCAGAAGTCGTTGGGTAATGAATTAAATTTCAGTATAACTTTTCATCCTCAATCTAATGGAAAGTATGAGTGGAAGATTCATACACTAGAAGATATGCTTCATTATTTCTTAATGTATTACCAAGGAAGTTGGTATCGATATCTTTATTTGGTTGAGTTTTCTTATAATAACATTTTTCATTCCAATATAAAGATAGCACCTTTAAAAGCATTATATGGGAATCTGTGTCAGACACTAGATTTTTTGGATGATATATAATAAAGGAAGTTAATGGGACCATAGTTTGTATAATAAATGACAAATAAATTTCATTCTATTTAGAGATACATGAGAACATCACAAAGAAGGTATAAAAAATTTTTTTGTATAACTATAGGATAGATCTATCTTTCTAGTTAGGTGATCATGTCTTTCTCAAAGTTTCTCCATGGAAAAATGTGATGTGTTTTGTTAAGAAGGGTAAGTTGAGTCCACAATTCATTGAACCATGTGGAATCCTTGGTAAATTTGGATTATTTTCCTATCGAGTGTCCTTACCCTCAATGTAATCCCATGTACGCAATTTATTTCATGTTTCAATGTTAAGGAAGTATGTATCAAATTCTTCTCATTTTTGGAGCCTTGAAGTAGTTCAGATGGAGGAGAATATTTCTTATATAGAATAACTAGTTCAGGTTCTTGAATATATATATAAAGTGTTTAGAAATAAGGTAATTCATAAAGTTAAGGTTTTATGGAAAAACAATATATTTTAAGAGATAAAAATATCCCTACTTATTTTATAAGTGAATAAAATTGTGAGAACGCAATTTTCAAAAGAGGGGAAGGATGTAATATCCCAGATAATGATAAAATGAGTATTTTTAATATTTATTAATATTTATGAACTAAATATTAATTTTACCTTAAAATTGATGCTACATCCAATAACATACCCAACACACAATAATGAGTTTCTCCAAAATCTTACGTCGCATGCAAGACTGAGTTATACTGAACAATAATATACAATTAATATTATTATTTTAAGTGTTAGTTATAACCTAGATGTTGTATCAGTATGAATGAATAGGAATAACTATATTATTTTTACACATTTTTATTAAATGTTTTTAAATTCATCCAATAAATTTCATTATCTTAAAATAATAACAAATCCAATTTTAGGCATAAAAAGCTCTATATTTTTAAACAGTAGTTTTAATGCCTTCTAATGGTGAACCCATTTTAAATATAATTTTTTTAAATTTTATAATTTTTATATGAAAAAATAAAATTCATTTTTTAAATTAAAATATCAAAAATTACTTTGGGTGAATTTTTGTATTAATCTAAAAACTTTTATATTTTGATGAATGGTGAATAATAATGAATTTTAGTTCAAAACTAATTTTTCTTCTAATTTATTTATATACATAAGTTATTATTTTATTTGGTTTTAAATTATAATTATAAAAATTGTATATAATTTAAAATAATTAATTTCATTTGAAAACATTTCACATTGAATTTAGTTATAAAAACTTAGTAAACTTTTGAATATTTTTACTTTAAAAACCTACTTTGTCATCCTGTATGCTGGATTAAATTTAAATTAATTTATTCCACTTCTGTGATTCTAATTTGTAAAAATTGATTCCATATTTTTAATAATCATAATTTATAATATCTAAAAAAAATTGACTTATTTTTTAACAAAAATATCATTGAATGTAATTAAAATTAATTATAGCGATTAATAAAAACAATTAGCTTAATAATGGACTAAACCATAAACTTAAGAGCCAAAATGACCTAGAAACCTTCCAAAAAACCATTTTATATAAATATTTTCACCCTATAATCTATTTTATATAATTTGGATCATTATTTGATCTACTTTAAATGGTAAAAATTTGGGTGGAATTCCCTTTTCAAAAATTTACAAGAATACCACTCTTATAAAAAGGCACTCACCCTTCCAATTTCATTACACATCCCAATAAATTTGTATGGAAAACAAATACTCAAATAATATCACAAAATACCTCCCATAAGATTTTAATCCTAAAATTGGGTATAAATTCAACCAAGTAATCCCTTTGGTTCAAAAAAAAGAGTTACCTGAAAAAATAGGTAGCATCCTTCCACAAGATCTTTTGATTTATTTTCATTCTCCAACACCTCCATTCTTCTTATTAAATTATTATATAATAAATTAAGTATCCAAAATATACTTATATTTTTTGAATATAAGGGTTTTACCTATACTTATACACACTTATATTTAATGGGAAATGAAATTATCTTTCATGTACTGCAAACTACCACCTCACGTAACAATGTAGTTCGTTTTTTCTTTACCACCTCTCATGGTTTGAAATTATGATGGACATAATGTTTTTATATGATATATATGTATATATATTTATATTTATATTTATATTATATTTATGATTTATTAATACTTATGTAATTTCTATATAAACATGCCTTCATGCTTTGCATTTTATATAAATATGATAACATCGTTTGTGGACATATGGACTATTGTCTCATTAAAGCGATGTGATACATTCACACAAATCATGAAATGTATTAAGTATGAGTTTAATTAAAAATAAGTGACATACATAACATCCATGTGATATTCATGACATAATTATCTTTCTATAAATATAATATATCATTTTCTATATTACCCTTTCACACACTGAAAAAGGGATAACGTTATTCATGGACGCGTCGACTACCACATCCTCAATGCGATGTGATTCCTTGTACATAAAAATAATTATATATATCAGTATATATTATTAAATAAAATTTTATTTATTATATAATTTCCATTATAAAAATATAAATATAACTTACCTTCTTTCCGTAACGATCACTAAAAATTTGGAATGTTACTCATACGTACGTACGACCTACCGTTTCCATGATTGTAACATTGGTTCATTTTTTTATAACCATATTTCATGATTGGTTTTAAAATTTTAATTGATGTATAAATAAGATAATTATTTCATTATTATTATTCTTTATATGTTTATTTAGTGACCCCTTTTACCATAGTTGACCTACGAAAGTTGTTTTTGACACAAAAACCAAATATAGTCAAAACTTTCGATGTAAACATAATTATTTAAGTAGTTGTTTACAATAATGTAATAAGTGAAATAAAATTAATTATAATATTGAAAAAAATCTCTTAATAAGTTAAATAATTAAAATTAGTTCATTATTTAGGAATATAAAGGCACACATGACAAGTTGGACTCAGGGTAAGGGATTTCGTCTCAATCTCCTTTCATTGGGACATTTATTAATGATATGGACCTTTATTATATTATTAAGTGTATATACAACCTATTTTACATTATATGTATGTATTTTATCTATTCTAATTTTATTTAATGTTTTGTTAAAATTTATCCTTTCATGTTGATTATGCTTTAAATGTTCAAAGTGGTATGAGATTCTTTGAATGTTTAAAGATTTAATTTATAAATATTTTCTCCATGTCAATATTCTTGATATTATTTTACATATTTATTTTTATGGATATAAAAGTATTAAAAAGGAAATTTATTTCTATTTCTAATTTAATTTCAATGTTTTCAAATGGAATATTTTTTCATGTTTTATGCGAAACATTTTGTTAAACAAAAAAAGTAATTTTCTATTTTAATGTACACAGAGACAATGAATTTCCCACCACCATGACTATTATTTGATTTAGAGATTACTTTAAAATATTACATATTTTATTAAATAAAAATCATTGTTTTATTTTTTTGGTATTTTTTATTATAAATGGGTTTTTAAAATATATTTATTATTTCAATAACTTGAAGTGTTTTCTTATGAGTGAAAATGAAATATTATGAGTGAAATGTTGAAAATTTCATTTTTTATGTGTTATGGTTATATTATGGTACTTGGAAATTTGATGGTTGGTTTCATGATAAATCAATAATGAGTGGTTCTATGATAAACTAATGATGGGTGGGTTTGTGATATCCTTCTAATGCATTGGGTATGGAAGTCAGTTGTTTGGCTATTCCATTTGTAACAGTCGCATGAATAGAAGTTGATTGCATGGTTATTTTATTTATAATAGTGATAAGTATAATAATGTACCACTATACTAATATGTTTTATATATGCCTTATATGGGTTTTATGTTTAAAATAAAAGGTATGAAATTATATTATTATAAAAGGGAATTATTTACTACTAATTAAGGGTGAAAGGTACTGATTTATGAAAAAGTTTTCATGGGTTTTAATTTTTTCAATGGACTAATGCATTCCGAATTTTTTATATCCATTAATGGTATTTTTATGCTCATCCATTTTAATTTGTGCTTTTCACAGAACATAAGGATGATTAAAGTATTTATATAATTCATGTTGATATTTTCAAAGAGTTTTCAAAAAATAGATCGTGCTATATTTTAAAAAAAATTATCTGGTTGAAAAAATGGGTACTGATCGGAAGTGTCCACTTTGTATTTTATATTTTTTTTATGTATGAGTTATGGACTAATTATCTAAAACTCTAAACCTTAAATGATCTTAAATGTGGAAAAGGGTAAAATTATTGACTTAATAAAATTTTATGTGATGTTTAAAGGCAAGGGTGTAACACCCCGAGATTTTATGAAAAATATTCTTTTTAATTTCATTAATGTCTTGTGTTGTACGCTACACCAAAAAGAGCTTACACAACACGCAACCCTAACTTGGCTGCATTACACGCAATCACGACCTTCCTCGATAGCGTGTGTTGTACGCAATACCAAGTTTCACTAAACAACGATATGCTATTAAAATATTATTAAAACTAGCCGTTATGAATAGTAATAACCACTTTTTGAAATTTTATAAATTTTAGCTTTCAAAATAGAATTCATTTTTGGATTCAGAATATCGAAATTAGCTTAGGGTGAAATTTTGGTACTTTTCGGATTACTTTCATATTCTGATGAATAGTGAAAATTACTAAATTCTAATTAAAAACAACTTTTTTAATCGAAATAATTAATAGTGATAAATTATTAATTTGAGTGGTTTTAAATTATATTTAGAATATCTTTTTACCATTAAATTCAATGTTGTTCATTGGATGTAATTTCACATTTAAACCAGACATAAACAAGTGTCAATCTTTTGATAGTTATTATCTCTTAAAAACACGCTATTTGTTTTGACGACGAGAATTAATTTTTCAATTTATTAATGCAACTGATATGTTTTTAATTTGGTAAAATAGACATCATTTTTGAATTCATAATATCAAATATAGATTAGGCCTAAATTTTTGTATTTTTTTGGAAACTTTCATTTTTTGATGAATAGTGAAACCACTAAGTGGTAGTTAAAAAACTGAATTTTTCATAAAACTTAATTTTACCGCTTCTGTGAGTGGAATTTCGAAAATCCGAGAGACACGGTTAATATCAAGGACTAAAATGTGGTTCAATAAGATGAAAATATTTTTTGGTGAATAGTAACTTTTTACTTTTATTTACCATGGTTAAAAGTAAACAGGATAATTAAGTGTAAAAATGATATTATTATTATCCTAACACATGTCCTAATTCTATTGGATAAGTTTAATTCGACCAAAAACAACCTTAGGAATAAAATATGACCATTTAGGCCCACTTGGATTAGATTAGGACATTTATTATTAATTTATTTAAAGAAGGGTTAAAATATTTAAAATCAAAGTTTAATAAGTAAATCATTTTTAATATAGGTTTATACATAAAATAAATTCAACTATAAATATTAATTAGAAATCTAAAAATATTTCCTACATAATGGTATTTTATTTGTAATTTTCAGACATTAAATAATTTAATTTATTTATGACACAATGATGATGTAGTAATTATCTTATTAATGAAATATTGACATAATTGATGTTATAAATACCCAAATAAATGTAATTTGAGACTTTTTATGAATTCCATTAATTTCATAGGTTAATTTGACATGTTAATTTTGATTTACTTAACTTTTTTCGAACTAATCATTCTGTTATGATTTTCACAAAAAATCAATTACCAAGTAGTGTTAAAATTGACATAAAATATTTTTTAAAACAAATATTATATTATTAATTGTTATTTTATTCCTAAAAATCTAAGGTTCGGCCACATGACTTATATAAGGTTATATAGGTTAATAATAAACAACTTGGGGTTCGTTTGGCTTGTTATAGTAAGTTTATTACCCTTATAGTGTAAGAACACAAAAAGAAACGGTAAAAGTAAAATTATCTAACTTAAAGTTAAATCTAAATGATAAGATTAAAATAGTAAACTAAACTTATCCAAATTCTATTGGATGAGAGGATTTCGACTCATACCCACCTTATCTTCTAAATAAATCAATTTGGATCTATTTAAAACCGAATATGGCTTTATAATAAAATAATATTTTTAGTTTTTTCAAAGGTGTCCCTCTCCTCCCTTATAAAAGGGAACCTCCTCCCTCTCTTCCTCACACCACTTTGAGCCTTCAAGCTCGGCCAAACCCTACCAAATTCTCTTCTCCACTTACCTAGAGACATTCTAGAGGTCCTGGTCTTCTTCAAATACCAATTTTAGTGCCCTAAGAGGAGGTCTCAAAGAGGCGCTTCAAAGAAGAGGTAATGTCTGTTACCGATTCTTTCAACTTTATTTCTTCTTCCACTTCTTCTTCTTTATTTGTTTCATTATGAAGTAATAACATCAGTATCACTCATATAATTATATGTTATTATATTTATGAAACAACCCTATTTCACCATCTATCCATCCTATAGAAAACGAAATCACCACGCGTGCGTACGTACGAAATACCGTCTTAACGCCGTGGTGTAATCTATTTTCCACCACCACCTTACTTGGATGGGGATAATGGTGTAAATAATGACTATATATAATTTTTTTAAATTTATATTGATTCTGAAATAGTATACATACACTCCAATACAATTCCATGATCATGGGAATGATATCATCGATCATGCGTACGTACGGACTACCGTCTCCATGAACGCGATGAGATTCATTTTCCATGATTAACCATTCAAGAATGATTATAAAGTATATATAATGAATAATAATGAAATATATGACATAATAATTCTACTGTATTTATGTATATATATATATGTATTTCATCTATTTAATTTCATTCAATTCAACAAGGAAACGAAAACAGCGTTCATGCGTACGTACGGCCTACCGTCTCCATGAACGGTGTATTTCATTCCTTTTATCGATCTATAATATATATGTATATAATGAATATATATTATATATAAATCATGTTTTACATTCTGAAATTATGTAAATCAGGATATAAGTAATAATATCAAGAACGACAAGTCGAAACACATACGATAAATGAAATAATTTTACCCAAAACGCTGCTTTTACATTGAATTTACAAAAGAAAGGGTAATATAAAGTCATAAGTGAAACATATATGATATCATAACAATGAGTATGATTATGTAATAAGTCAATGACATTATTTCAATCATTATACAGGAGGTTTGGATCCATACGAAGCATTTCGGACCTAAGGTAAGGGATAACCTTTCCAATCTCGTTCTTATCCGAGATTATTTATTCGTAAGTATTTACTGGGGTTGTTGTTATCATCCATGTCCATGTTTTATAAAATTGTTTTTATGTATGTTTAATGTCCTTTTTACCCATTTTAAATTTTACTACATGGTATGTAAGGAATCTTTCTTTTTTTACGTATGAGGCACTTTTTGACTTTTCCGACAAAAGTACGAGGAGAATGTTTTTCTTAACTTATACGGCATGAAAGGATTTTTACGGTTTTATAAAGCGTTATTTTCATGAATCTTACTCAAAAATATTTCATGACTATTTTAAATAAAATCTTTTTCTTTAAAAATTTCAGGACGTTTTGTGAAAATAAATTGATTTTGAAGAAGAAAGGATATTTTCCTCAAGAATTCATTTCAAGTGTTTTATCAAAACCATTTTCCATCTAAGATGACATTTTTTCATATGTATATGGTTCAAGTATAAAGTATCTATGATTTACATGGTTTCACTTTTTTTTATTATGTAATGATATCCATTTCTTTTATATGGATTATGTGATGATTGGATGATGTTTATGAAACCCATTTTATTCGTTGGGTTATTATGAATAATGTATGTTTATTTTGTGGCACAAGTAAGAATGATTTCATTATGAGATGGGTGGGACTTATATATCCCTCTAATGCATTGGGTAAAGATTTATATCTCATGAGATAGACATGGTTGGAACGGAAAGTTAAACCGGTTCAGTAATACAGGACTGGAACGAGGAGTGAACTCGATTCAGAATGGGACTTTGTCCACTAAGATGGTCTTGGAAACAATGCCTTGGATACTATGGAAATCATATCATGTGCTTAATGGTTTCCACAATTACATGTTTTATTCCCATGCTATTTTATCATGATTGATGTTCCCTTATGATATATTCCTTACGTACTTCCAAGAATCATGTCTTTGCTCAAGATTTTGATGTTTAGCTTTTATGTTCAAGTTTTTGCATTCAAATGTTTATGTATTGTTTTATGTTCTCTATTTTTACCCTTACTAGGCATTTGAGCTCACCCCTTTTATGTTTTATTTTCCCCAGGATATAAAGAAAGGTTTTTGGTAAGAAAAAAAGGGAAGATCTTTATTGGGAGATGTTGAAGATCTCTCACCACGATTAGAAGATTTTATTCTGAGTTTCCAAAGACACTAAACTATTACGATCCTTGTGTGTCTATTTTTGTTATGTATTAAGTATTCCAAAAAAGTAATGTATTTTCCATGTACGTCAAGCTTCGGGTCTCTACAGTTGGTATCATAGGAAAGGTTTATTCAAACTTTGGAAACTAGGATGCGAAAACTTTTGTGAGATCCCTACAGATATTTCTAAGGTATGTCTAGGAATTCCCCTAAGGTTAAGTACACATATAGGTTATAGTCCTAGAATTGTGCTAACGATCTTAGAATTAAACCTAAGATGTTAGATATTGAAGGTACTCCCCCTTTATTATGTTATTTTCCCTAGCATGATTTTTGCCTCTCACACTATTCTTTTTGGGTTTTAGATGATGGATGGAACCCAAAGGAACCGTGTTGATCAATGTAATGGAAAATGCAATGATTGTACTCCTGACCAAACCAATGTCATGGGAGATGGAGTGCACAATATTATTTCTATACTTACACAAGCTATGAATCATTCTGTATTTCAAAATGAGCAGAGAAAGGAGCAACATTCTGTTGAATCCTTCATGAGGCAGCGCCCACCTTCATTCAGCGGGTCTTTTGATCCCTTAGTGGCTGAATAATGTATTAGTACTACTAAAAAGATATTTTTAGTTCTACAATGTTCTGAGCATGATAAAGTCATCTTATCAGTATATCGTTTGGAAGGTGATGTTGATCAATGGTGGAATCTTATCAAGAATACGAGGCAAAGAGATGAAATTGAGTCCATGGAATGGGATGAGTTCAAGAACTTGTTTTTCAGTAAGTACTTCCATCGTATTCTTTGAACAAAGATGGAAAAGGATTTTCTTGAGGTTAAGCAAAAGGATGATGAATCTGTTGGTATATACGAAGAAAATTTTACAACACTTGCAAGGTATGCATCTTGCTTTATCATCCAACCTGAAAGTAAAATTGATCGATTCTTCAGTGGCTTAAAACCAAATCTTTAAAGGGAATTAGCTATAAGAGACTTCAGTAGCTATGAAGAAATTGTGCGTTGTGATACAAGGTAGAAATGGAAGTTGGTGTTACATATCCATATCATGGTTTTGACAAGAAACAAAAGATGGAGTTCAAGGAGAAATCTCAGAATAATGGTGAAAAGAAGATGAATGTTTCCTTATGCTCAAAGTGTGGAAAGAATCATGGTGGAGATTGTCTTAAAGGGACTAGAAAATGTTTTAAGTATAGAAAAGAAGGTCATAGAGTATTTGATTGTCGAAGTAATGGGAAAAAGGTTGCTAATGATGTGAATAGAGAAAAGACTACAGAGAACTCTCCACCAACACTTCAATGCTTCAAGTGCAAGGAAATAGGGAATTATGCTAATAAATTCCCTAATCCACAGGTTAATGATGATCAACGTGAGAAACCTCTTAAGGCAAAGGATAAAGGGAAGTCTCATGCGATCACTATTTGTGATCTTGAGTATTAAAATGATGTTGTGTAATGATTAACTGTTTATGTAATGGGATTTCAAAATAGTATCATGGAATCTCATTTATGGTATTGTGGAATTTTGGAATATCTATGTATTGGTTTTTAATAATTATATGGTACTGGTAACCATGAAAAGGTGATTGAAATATTTTTAGAAAGCAGATGAAATGCACATAATGAAGGGATAAGGAGAAAATAATATGATAGTAATCATGAGCTCATGACTGATACAAGGACTAAGTGATATTATGGTTTGAGTATATAGAATTTTTGGGATTTTGGTGTGTTGAAAGTGTTAAAATTTAACAACATTCATGTTTTCTTTAAGGTTCAATGGGTATTAATTCTTCAATAGAATACATGATTAAGGTATTCACATGTTTATAATTTGGCCAAAAAGATATATCTTATGATATATGGGGGATAAATGATGGCATTCACGTGATTGTTATGTGACATTTCAAGTAATCATTTTCTTTATACTATGAGCTTGGACCGAAGTATTTTAGATAAGCCTAAAAATTGGAATGGATTATGTTGGACATAATTTTGTTTGATATTATTGATGGGATTTTATAGTAATGTAGTTTTAGAAAAAGGACAACCTACAGGACAGGCGACAGCCCATTGCGTCGGACAAGGCTGTGGGAATCGAACCCACAACCGAAGTGCGACTGGCCTTTATCGCCTACCACTGGCCTAAAGAAAGTCCATGTTTAGTAGAAACTAGTATTATTATATTAATAAGTATTATATAATAAGTATAAGTCCATTTTAGGAACTATATATGATTAATCTCACTATAGATCGACTTATGTATATTTAATAACTTTTGTTAACCTTTTTTTTAAGACGGATGGAATGGCATGTCATTCTATCACATGATCTACTAACACTTCACGAATAACAAATTCAACTTAATATCTTTAATAGATGAAGTGGAAATTGTTCAAGGCATGAAAAATAGTGAGATTGTACCAAAATAAAGTAAGTATTTATTCTAATTCAAATTCTTCAACTTTAGGGAAATGATCTTGAAAACCAAAAATGTTGTCCTAGTGCCCTTATATTCGATGAATCAGATGGTACCCTAGATCATCACAAATTTATGGCTTTGTGATTGTTGGATTTTTCATAGCCATGTTCTCTACCACTCTCCATAAGAACTTGATAGTTATATTTTTCTTCCATATCCATATTTTCACCTATATTCTCCTACATGAAAACCCAGTGATGAGTTAATTTGGGTAACCGTTACGTTTCATAATTTAGTTTTTAAAGCCATGTTTTGGTATTCCTTTTTACGATGTATGTTTCTATTAAACAAACTTTCGTGTAGTAAACCATTTATAACCCCGATGAATTTTGAGGGAGAAATTCATTTTAAGGGGGGTAGAATGTAACACCCCGAGATTTTATGAAAAATATTCTTTTTAATTTCATTAATGTATTGTGTTGTACGCTACACCAAAAGGAACTTGTATAACATGCAACCCTAACTTGGCTGCATTACACGCAATGGTGACCTTCCTCGATAGCGTGTGTTGTACGCAATACCGAGTTTCACTAAACAACGATATGTTATAAAAATATTATTAAAACTAGCCGTTATGAATAGTAATAACCACTTTTTGAAATTTTATAAATTTTATCTTTCAAAATAGACTTCATTTTTGGATTTGGAATATTGAAAATAGCTTAGGGTGAAATTTTGGTACTTTTCAGATAACTTTCATATTCTGATGAATAGTGAAAATTACTAAATTTTAATTAAAAACAACTTTTTTAATCGAAATAATTAATAGTGATAAATTATTAATTTAAGTGGTTTTAAAGTATATTTAGAATATATTTTTACCATTTAATAAAATTTTGGTCATTGGATGTAATTTCACATTTAAACCAGACATAAACAAGTGTCAATCTTTTGATAGTTATTATCTCTTAAAAACACGCAATTTGTTTTGACGACGAGAATTAATTTTTAAATTAATTAATGAAAATGATATGTTTTGAATTTGGTAAAATAGAAATCATTTTTTAATTCATAATATCAAATATAGCTTCGGCCTAATTTTTGGTATTTTTCTGGAAACTTTCATTTTTTGATGAATAGTGAAACCATAAGTGGTAGTTAAAAAACTGAATTTTTCATAAAACTTAATTTTACCGCTTCTGTAAGTGGAATTTCGAAAATCCGAGAGACACGGTTAATATCAAATACTAAAATGTGGTTCAATGAGATGAAAATATTTTTTGGTGAATAGTAACTTTTTACTTTTATTTACCACGGTTAAAAGTAAATAGGATAATTAAGGGTAAAAATAATATTATTATTACCCTAACACATGTTCTAATTCTATTGGATAAGTTTAATTCGACCAAAAACAACCTTAGGAATAAAATATGACCATTTATGCCCACTTGGATTAGATTAGGACATTTATTATTAATTTATTTAAAGAAGGGTTAAAATATTTAAAATCAAAGTTTAATAAGTAAATAATTTTTAATATATAGTTATACATAAGATAAATTCAACTATAAATATTCATTAGAAATAAAAAAATATTTCCTACATAATGGTATTTTATTTGTAATTTTTAGACATTAAATAATTTAATTTATTTATGACACAATGATGATGTAGTAATTATCTTATTAATGAAATATTGACATAATTGATGTTTTAAATACCAAAATAAATATAATATGAGACTTTTTATGAATTACATTAATTTTATAGGTTAATTTGACATGTTAATATTTATTTAGTTAACTTTTTTCGAACTAATCATTCAGTTATTATTTTCACAAAAAATCAATTACCAAATAGTGTCAAAATTGACATAAAATAGTTTTTAAAACAAATATTATATTATTAATTGTTATTTTATTTCTAAAAATATAAGGTTCAGCCACATGACTTAGATAAGGTTATATATATTAATAATAAACAACTTGGGGTTCGTTTGGCTTGTTGTAGTAAGTTTATTAACCTTATAGTGTAAGAACACAAAAAGACACGGTATAAGTAAAATTATCTAACATAAAGTTAAATATAAATGATAAGATTAAAATAGTAAACTAAACTTGTCCAAATTATATTGTATGAGATTATTTCGACCCATCCCCACATTTTCTTCAAAATAAATCATTTTGGATCTATTTAAAACCGAATATGGCTTTATAATAAAATAATATTTTTAGTTTTTCCAAAGAAGCCCCTCTCCTCCCTTATAAAAGGGCTCCTCCTCCCTCTCTTCCTCACACCACTTTGAGCCTTCCATCTCGTCCAAACCCTGCCAAATTCTCTTCTTCACTTCCCTAGAGACATCCTAGAGGTTCTGGTCTTCTTCAAAGACCAATTTTAGTGCCCTAAGAGGAGGTCTCAAAGAGGCGCTTCAAAGAAGAGGTAATGTCTGTTACCGATTCTTTCAACTTTATTTCTTCTTCCACTTCTTCTTCTTTAGTTGTTTCATTATGAAGTAATAACATCAGTATCACTCATATACTGATATTTTATTATAAGTATGAAACAACCCTATTTCACCATCTATCCATCCTACGGAAAACGAAATCATCGCACGTGCGTACGTACGGAATACCGTCTCCACGCCGTGGTGTAATCTATTTTCCACCACCACCTACTTGGATGGGTATAATGATGTAAATAATGACTATATATAATTTTTGTAAAGTGATATTTATTCTGAAATAGTATACATACACTCCAATACAATTCCATGATCATGGTAATGATATCATCGCTCGTGCGTACGTACGGACTGCCGTCTCCACGAACGCGATGAGATTCATTTTCCATGATTAACCATTCAAGAATGATTATAAAGTATATATAATGAATAATAATGAAATATATGACATAATAATGCTACTGTATTTATGTATATATATATGTATTTCATCTATTTAATTTCATGCAATTCAATAAGGAAACGAAAACTACAGTCATGCGTACGTACGGCCTACCATCTCAATGAACGGTGTATTTCATTCCTTTTATCGATCTATAATATATATGTATATAATGAATATATATTATACATAAATCATGTTTTAAATTCAAGAATTATTTAAATCAAGATATAAGTAATAATATAAAGAACGACAAGTCGAAACACATACGATAAATGAAATAATTTTACACAAAACGCTGCTTTTACATTGAATTTACAAAAGAACGGGTAATATAAAGTCACAAGTTAAACATATATGATATCATAACAATGAATATGATTATTTAATAATTACATGACATTATTTCAATCATTATACAGGAGGTTCGGATCCATACGAAGCATATCGGACCTAAGGTAAGGGATAACCTTTCCAATCTCATTCTTATCTGAGATTGTTTATTCGTAAGTATTTACTGGGGTTATTGTTATCATCCATGTACATGTTTTATAAAAGTGTTTTTATGTATTTTTAATGTCCTTTTTACCCATTTTTAATTTTAATACATGGTATGTAAGGAATCTTTCTTTTGTTTACATAAGAGGAACTTTTTGACTTTTCCGACAAAAGTACGAGGAGAATGTTTTTTTTAACTTATACGGCATGAAAGGATTTTTATGGTTTTATAAATCCTTATTTTCATGAAGATTCCTCCAAAATATTTCATGACTATTTTAAAAAAAAATCTTTTTCTTTTAAAATTTCATGACGTTTTGTGAAAAGAAATTGATTTTGAAGAAGAAATGATATTTTCCTCAAGAATTCATTTCAAGTGTTTTATCAAAACCATTTTCCATCTAAGATGAAATTCTTTAATATGTATATGGTTCAAGTATAAAGTATCTATGATTTACTTCATTTCACTTTTTTTTATTATGAAATGATATCCATTTATTTTATATGGATTATGTGATGATGGGATGATGTTTATGAAACCCATTTTATTCGTTGGGTTATTATGAAGGATGTATGTTTATTTTGTGGAACAAGTAAGAATGATTTCATTATGAGATGGGTGGGACCTATATCTCCGTACAATGCATTGGGTAAATATTTATATCTCATGAGAAAGACATGGATGGAACGGCAAGTTAAACTTGTTCAGTAATACCGGACTGGAACGAGGATTGAACTCGATTCAGAAAGGGACTTTGTCCACTAAGATGGTCTTGGTAGCAATGTCTTGGCTACTATGGAAATCATATCATGTGCTTAGTGGTTGACACAATTACATGTTTTATTCCCATTCTATTTTATCATGATTGATGTTCCCTTATGATATATGACTTACGTACTTCCAAGATTCATGTCTTTGCTTAAGATTTTGATGTTTAGATTTTATGTTCAAGTTTTTGCATTCAAACATTTATGGATTGTTTTATGTTCTCTATGTTTACCCTTACTGGGCATTTGAGCTCACCCCTTTTATGTTTTCTTTTCCCCAGAATATAAAGAAAGGTTTTAGGTAAGAGAAAAAAAGGGAAGATCTTTATTGGGAGATGTTGAAGATCTTTCACCACGATTAGAATATTTTATTCCAAGTTTCCAAAGACACTAAACTATTACGATCCTTATGTGTCTGTTTTTGTTATGTATTAAGTATTCCGCAAAATTAATATATTGTCCATGTATGTAAAGCTTTGGGTCTCTACAAAGGGCCTTATATTACAAACCCTTATCCACTATAAGGTAATGTAAGCACAAATGTACTAACTAATATTCTCTTTGGTTCCTTTAAATTTTCTCCACATTCATCTATTACAAAGAACTTATCTTCCATCCAAGTTAACCTAGTTATAGGATTATATAGTCATAATAAATTATCCACAACCCAATGATAATATACAACTAAAACAAGAAAACTACATATCTCGATTATAGTGGTCCAACATCAATATAGCGACATAGGCTTAACATAAATTAATATTACATCATTTTTTATAAATATTGAGAAAATCACAAAAGTACATTCCTGAGGACTGTAATAGTTTAGTGTCTTTGGAAACTTGGAATAAAATATTCTAATATGGTGAAATATCTTCAATTTTTCCCATAAATATATTCCTCTTTACTACTTCAACTTAAATATTTTATTCATAACTTGGGGAAAGAAAACATAAGAAATGGGTGAGCTCGAAAGCTTGGTAAGGGTAAATCAAGTAAATACATCAGCAAAACATGAACATAAGGGTATGAGAATATGATAATAATATTTTAAGCTCATACAGTGCATATTAAAGATTAGAAACATGGTACATGGAATAAATATTGGTAGTTCATAAGACATGTATCATAAGATAATCAAGAACATGAACTATGTGATCATATCATAGTCATAAGAAATAGAATTTGTATAAAACACATAAACATGTAATATATTTACCTATAAGTAAAGGATCATTGCGAAAAACTTATCAGGGAACTTCATGGGGACTACACCTACTAGGAGGGACACACCACCATCCTTAGTCATAGTCCTTTCCTTGTAAGGGGCCGGGTTTCCTCTTCTTCCCATAATGGACTAGGTTTCCCCATCTTCCCATAGTAGATTGAGTTTCCCCATATTTCATAGTGGATCAATCTCATCGACCTGATTCGCATCATTATTTCATGAGATATTAATCTTTACCCAATGCATTAGAGGAAGATATAGGTCTCCCCATCTCAAAATAAAATCATACATAAATTTTCCACAAATTTAAAAATAGTAATATCATAAACCATACAATTTAATGAGTGTCACAAAAATTTAATAATATCTTAACCTATGGAAAAAAAATTTCATACTAATTTCATCAAAGAGTAACCCATAAAAATAAGCAGGTTTCATAAGCATATAACTCGGGAAAGAGAAATAGGTTTTATAAAAAATCATGTAATAAAAACATAAACAATTCAAAGAATAAAAATTAATGGTTTCCTTTAATTAAATCCCCAGTAAAGCCCAAACCATAACCATGGATGTCATCTTAGATGGAGAACGATTTTAAAATATCACTTGGAATATCACTTTTTAAAACATATAACATTTTGAAAATCCTTTTCATTGAAACAACTTTCAAAAAATATAAAGTAATCATGGAAAATCTTTTAAAAACATTTATGGAGGGAAATATTTTTTTCAATTTGAAAAAATTCTCTTTAAAACATAAATCATTTTGAAAACCTTTTTCTATAAAAGAATATTAGAAAACATAAAATGGATGATTGAAAAAATATTGAAAACATTTTTCCTTGAAAAATTATAAAAGAAACTTAAAAACATTTTAAAATGATTTTTAAACATAAAACATTTTTTTAAAACCTTTTTCCCAGAAAATAGCTTTGAAAACCTTTTTAAGGAATCCTTGAAAATCATTTAAAACTCTTCTTGAACATAAAATAGTATTGAAAAAAACATTCTTGAAAAACCAATTTAAAAAAAAATTAATGTCTATATTATTAGGAAAAACATTTTTCTAAAAATAATAATCTTTTATGCATTCAAATTAATCTTCAAATAATTATGGTCACTATAGTGGATAAATTTTTACATGTCAAACATTCCTTTTTCACCATAAAAAGTTTAAAAAAGTGCCTCAATTGAAAAATGAAAAGAATATTTCATTTTAAAAACCATTTTGTTAGAAATGTAAAACATGGGTAAAAATTTCTTTTATATATCATAATATAATATTATAACATTTTTGAAAAGAAAATTATAAAATAAGGTTTTGAGAGAACATAGATTTCTAACCGAAAAGAGAGGTAAATTCAATTTTATTAAAAAAACATTCTTAATTATCTTAAGTACCAAAGAGTGATAAAATGTTAATAATACATTAAAATATCATGAAGACTCATATTATAATAAAATTAATGAGTTTACTAGAGTGATAAATTATAATATTTCATTAATTTAATCATAATCCTAAATAATCCCGATAAACGATGAGATTGTTTCAATAGACTCTTACCACTTTTTAACTTTAAATAAAAATCCACATGTTAGAAAATGAGAATAAATGGATATTATAATATCATTAAAAGAGGTATATTCATGATATAAAATTTCAAATGGAAATATATACACTTCTTAAAATAATATATGTGTATAACAAAACATTTTTCTCAAAGAAGGAAAATTGATGAAAAATTATTATGTCGATTTTGTAACTTTTGAACCATAAACCACTTGAAAAATATATCATAAAATAGATATGTAAATACACATAAATTTAATTATGATAATAATATATTACATTAATGGGTAGTATATATACCACACAAAACAAATTAGTGGTTAATAAGGCATAAGTCTCACAGAAATAAAAGTGAGATGAGAAAACCCATACCTTAAGTTTTGACTTTATTCGTATACGTTCAAAACTACTGTATAATAAATATAAGTTTATTATAAATATAAAAAACAATTGTATTAATATATATAATACCATATATTATTTTATTATTACTTAATATTACCTATTTATTAACAATTACATGTTAACATTATGTCTCAAATAATATATGCATTGTTTTTCGTTTATTTTTTGACTTGTTATTCTTGATCCACTTAATTAGACCATTATTAACTTATTTAAAGAATGAAAAAAAATTATATATCATAAATATTCATAATATAAATATTTATAATAAACTATAAAATATAGATCTATAAAATGGAATACACCGTCCATGGATATGGTAGGTCTTACATACGCAAGAATGTTGTTTCTGTTTTATTTTCCTATTAAAAGAACGTAAGTAATTGAAATATATGTATATATACATATATATCATCATTAAAGTATCATTATTATGGAATATATATCCTATAAGTTCACTAAAATCATATTTAATACATTCTATGTAAAGTGTGAATGAATCACATCACTTTGAGGAGGCGGTAGTCCACACGTCCACAAACGATGTTATCGTATTTACAAAAAAAATAGAAAGCATGAATTTATGTTTTATATAATAATTAAAGAAGTATAAAGACATAATAAATATCATATATATCATATAAAAACATATTTTTTGTCATACTTTCCAACCATGATAGGTGGTAAAGGAAAAATAAACAACATCATTTCGTGAGGTGGTAGTTCTCTGTACACAAAAATGGTAAGTTCTTTACACATTAGATAGAAGTATGTGTAAGTGTAGGTATAAAAATTAGAATAAAAAATATAAATATATTTAGGATAATTATTTTATTATATAATAATGGAATAATAGTATTTTAGGTGGTGTATAATGAAAATAAAACATAGGATCTTGAGGAAGGATGTTGCCTCTTATTTGGGTAACTCCTCTTGGTTTGCACCAAAAGGGATTCATTGGTTAGATTTATGCCCAAAAATGGGATTCTAGGATGAAGGGGGGATTTTTGGACCTTATTTTAGTGGATATTTGGTGATAAAAGTGGATTTATAGGTGTTAATAATTAGGATGGGTAAGTTCCTTTTTATAGTAGAGGAGTGATATTCTTGTAAATTTCTGGAAAAGGAATTCCACCCATGTTTTTTCTATAAAAATTGGCTCCAATAATGAACTAAAATTGATCCATGGTAGAATAGGGTCTAAATATATCCATAAAATGGATTTTTTACAAGTTTCTTTGTCATTTTGGCCCTTAATTGTATGGTTTAGACCATTATTAAGACAATTTTCTTCTTAATCATTGTGATTAATTTTACACAATTTCAAAAATATTATTTGTAAAAAAATAATTTAACCTTATTAGAAATTATAAATTATTATGATTAAAACTATTTACTCCATTTTTCAAAATTAAAATCACAGAAGTGGAAAATGCTAATTCAAATTTAATCTTGGAGACAATATGACAAAGCAAGTTTTTAAGGTAAACATGTTCAAAAGTTTAAAATGATTTTATATCCAAATTTAATTTGAAATTGATTCCAATGAAAAAAATTAGATTAATTGATGTATAATTTATATAATTTAACTTTAAAGCCAATAAAAATCTAATTTAACCTCATAAATAAATTAGATGAAGAATTAGTTTTGAATTAAAATTTAGTATTATTTATTATTCATCAAAAATAAAATGTTATAGAAAAATACCCAAAATTCACCCTAATCTAATTTTTATGTTCTGATTTCAAAAATTAATTTCATTTTCTAAAATAAAAATTATTAAGGATTCAAAAAATATATTTAAAATTGGTTCTTCATTAAAAGGAAACAAAATTACCTTTTAGAGAAATACATCTTCTTATTCATAAAATTGGATTTTTTATTATCTTATAAATATAAAATATATTTTATGAGTATAAAAAATAATGATTGAATATATAATATATAAATTATATTTAAAATTTTAATCTAAAGTGGTTTGATTAATCTATTAAGATAAAATTTTGGTTGTACATAGAAAAATAGTTTTCTTAGAAAAGGAATTTCTTCATTTTCAAATAGTTATTACTTTCATTTATAACTAATTTAAAACCAAAGGATTAATTTTATATTCACGTGTAAATAATATTTTCATAATTTAGTTAATCCTATTCATAACTTCTATTCCAATGGTTGGGTGGTAACTATAATAATAATTTAATAATAATATTAATAGTATAGTGTATTTCGGTAAATCTCATCTTTACATGTAACACAAGCTATCAAATGGACTTGGTATTATGTGTAATATAGGCCAAAAATAATTTTTCATGTACCACAAGAAAATCTAAGTGTTGCGTGTAGGGTAATCTTGACTTGTTGTTTCATAAAATTCAAGACACACTTAGTGCTTTCATATAAAAAAGATATATTCAGTGTTTTTTGAAATAAAAAATATCAAAAATATTAAATTAATTCAAAAATATATATTTCAAAAAATCTCAAGGTGTTATATTCTACCCCCCTTAAAATTAATTTTTCCCTTATAATTCATCTATGTTTTTATAATTTTGATACATGAATGTTCCTTTCATAGAAACCCACTTTATAAAAATAAATACTAAAACTTACTTTAAAAAGGGAATGTTGGAAGCATTATAGTTACCCAAAGTAACTCATAACTAGGTTTTCGCATAGGAGAACATTGGTGAGAAGTGAAAACATGGAAATATAATAGAAATGTAACTATCTAGTTCTGATGGAGAGTGATAGATAACATGGGTAAAATAAAGTTAACAATCACAAATCCATGAACCTGTGATGATATAAGGGGGCATTTTATTCATTAGAAACAAAGGTACTATGATAAAAATTATGGTTTCAAAATATTTTTTCCTAAAGTTAAAGAATTTTCATGAGAATATATACTTACATGATTTCATGAAATCCTCACCCTTTTTTGTATCTGGACCAATTTCCACTTCATCTCTTATTCCAAGAAATGAAGGTTAATTTTTCATTCCTTAAGCATTAACAGATCACAAGACCCATAAATAGAATGATAGGTCATTCTATATATATTTAGTTAACATCATAACAAAATGGTTAACATAACTTATTCAATATGCATAAATCCTAAAGTAGTGTGATAATAATTTAATCTCTAAAACCTCATCCAAAGTTTAGTATAAACCATTCCATAAATAGTAAACATTTTAACCATTCTAAAATATAAAAAATCTAAAACATTAGAATGAATTTTACTAAATCAACTTAACATTGACCCCTCAAATATCATAAGGTAGCTCTTTTTTGTTACATACTAAATATGTGAATACCTTCATCATTTATTTTCTTAAAAAATTTTAATAACCTAGATTACTATAAATTCTTATTGAAAACATGTATGTTTCCTTATTCTAATGTTTATTGAATATGTTACTTAAATCCAAAAATGTTGTAAACTTCATCAATGGTAGCATAATCCAATTTTCAACAAATCCATTATCAGTTCCTAGTAAATCAGTACTATCCAATTTACTTATTCATATCTAACATGTGTTTATCTAAACATCATTATTTCAACATTAGAAATATATTAAGGGTTATTTTTCCTTAATCTTTTGTTTCCCATGAAAATCACCTTGAAATTAAATCAATTTTCTAGTCTATCAGAACCATTTAACATATTCTTGTAAATCCTTAATGAAAAACATAAATTAATCAATACTTAAATATTTCACAATTCATAATTCATGAATCCAAATACATAAACACTTCAATTATTCTAATTCATAATTAATCTATTAACAAGGATACCTATTCCAATTACTTAATACCTATTTCCTTTCATGTTTCATCAATAGTCTCATCATCATCAGAAATATAACCAATACTCATACCACCTTGTTGATTCTCTTCATGAGCTTTCCACTTGGGACATCAATTTAAATAATGACCATTCATCCACACTTAAAGCATTTAACCTTAGATTATGTCTTAGGGAGTCCAATATTCCCATCCATTTCATTAACTGAACCATTCATTTTCATCTGCAGTTACTTGATTTGTTTCTTTCTTTTCCATAGTCAAAACATCTTCTTATTCCTCTAATACATTCACTTAGGTGATTCTTTCCACATTCTTGACATAAAAGAAACTAAATCTTATTTCTTACATGATCTCCATTAACCAAACTCTCATAAAACTTATTCCTTCTCTTCTTTGGTGATTTTGAGAGTTGGTTAAGGTATATGTTGTTAATCATTTTCTTTGAAAACTGATTAGGCAAGATCACATCATCCTTCACTCTAGTGATCATCCGATTTAACTTCTCATTAGAAAATTTCCATTACACTCAAAATTAATCTAGTTATTCTTGGTTATTATCATTGACTAAAACCCAAAATCATAGTGTGATAATCACTTATTATAGAGTAAAACCACATAATCATGAAAAAATTACTTTTAGGTTTCATAAATCATGAAACCTACTTATCTAATCTATGAAACCATAGGTTTATCCTAGGTTATTCATAGTCATACTCTATTTAAATCCTACATGATGGTTCATAAAAAAAATTTAATTCCCAAAGCATATCTCTGGGGAGTATCAAACAGTGTGTACAGCAAGTCTCATTGGCATGCACTATTTCCTGATTGAGTCTAGCTCAATATGGTATTTTATAGGTTGTTACCCCTATATAAATATGTTTCAGATCCACATCCACTTATAGTATCTAGATATGGATGTATTTCTAGGAAATTAATGACTCTATCACTTACCAAAATTCTAGGAAAATTTTCTAAACATTAACTCATCATTAGACTCATCCTTAGATATATCCCTAAACATATCCTTAGAAATATGCCTAGGGATTTCACTAAAATTTTCTCATCCTAGTTTCTAATGGTTGACAAAAACTTTCCTATCATACTAATTATAAAAACACAGGCTTAACATATATGGATATTACATCATTTTTCTTAATATTCAACACATTACAAAAGTACATTTCTGAGGACCGTAATATTTTAGTGCCTTTGGAAACATGGAAAAAATATTCTAACTTTGTGAAAGATATTCAATGTTTCCCAAAAATATCTTCCCCTTTATTAATTATACTTAAATTCTTTCTTCATAACCTGGGTAAAGTAAACATTATAAAGGGATGATCTCAAATTCTCCTTAAGGGGAAATCAAGTAAATACATAATCATAACATGAACATAAGGGTACAAGAACGTGATCATAACATTTTAAGATCATAAATTTCATATTAAAGATCAGAATACATGGAATAAATATTGGAAGTTCCTAAGACATGAATCATAAGATAATATAGAACATGAACCATGTGACCATATCATAGGTATACGATATATAATTTGTAGCAAAAACATAAGCATGTAATATATTTCCCTATAAGTCAAGACACATTTCCAAAAAAACATATCAGGGCACCTCATGAGTATTACACCTATTGGTTGGGAGACACCACTATCCTTATTCAAAGTTATTTCCTTATAATGGATTGGGTTTCCCCATATCTCAGTATTGGATTGGGTTTCTATATCTTCCCATAGTGGATCGAGTTTCCCCAACTTCCATAGTAGACCAAGCTTATCGAATTGATTCTCATCATTATCTCATGAGATATAAATCTCTATCCAATTCATTGGAGGGAGATATAGGTCCCACCCATATCATAATTAAATCCATCATACATGTTCCAAAAAATCAAAAATAGTCACATCATAACCCATGAAATGAAATGGGTATCATAAACATGTAATCATATCTTATCATTGGAAAAATATAGGTTTCATAATCATCTCATAAAAGCATAACCCATGAAAAAATCAGGTTTTATAAGCATATAACCTATGAAATAGAAATGGGTTTCATAAAAAAATCATGACATAAAAACATAAACCATTAATATATGTAATATAAATGGTGTTCTTAGATCATATACCTAGTAAATCCTAAACGATAACCATGTATTTCATCTTAGATGGAGAAGGATTTTGAAATATCACTTAGAACATCACTTTTTAAAACATATAGCATTTTGAAAATAATTTTCTTTGAAACCACTTTGAAAATATATAAATGGATCATGTAAAATTGTTTAAAAACATTTCTTGAGGGAAATATCTTTTCTGATTTGAAAAAATACTCTTTAAAATATAAATCATTTTGAAAACCTTTTTCTTTAAAAATATCTTTGAAAAATTATATAGAAATCTTGAAAAAAAAATTAAAACCTTTTTCCATGAAAATTTATAAAAGAACATTGAAAATTTTATAAAACACTTTTTAAAAATTAAACATTTTTTAAACCTATTTCTTTGAAAATATATTTTAAAACCTTTAAATAAAGCTTTGAAAATTATTTAAAACTCTTCTGGAATATAAAACATTTTTGAAAACCATTCTCTATGAAAAAAGCTTTAAAAATAATGAATGAAATATTATCAAGAAAACATTTTTATTAAAAAATTAATCTTGTATACTTTCAATGGAAGCTTCAAATAATGATGGTTGTGATGACGGATAAATCCTCACATTCCAAACATTCCTTTTGTCTCGTAAAAAGTTTAGAAAATTTCCTCGATTGGAAAACAAAAAGAAGATTGTTTTTAAAAAAAATTAAAATGTTAAAACATGGGTAAAATATATTTTATAGAACATAGAATAATATTATAACATTTTTTAAAACATTTTTATAAAATATAGTTTTGAGATAACATAGATTTTTGACTGAATAGAGGGGTAAATTCAGATTTTCATAAAAATAGTTTCTTAATTATATTAAGTAAAAAAGAGTGGTAAAATGGTAATGATACATGAAAATATCATGAATAACTATAGTAGAATAAAATTCATGAGTTTCCTTGATATATGGATCATAATATTTCATTAATGTAAGCATAATCCTAAATAATCTAGATATATGATAAGATTGTTGTAATAAACTCTTACCGCATTGTAAATTTAAATTAAAATTACCATGTAAGAAAATGAGATTACATAAATCTTATAATATAAATAAAATAATTATATTCCTAATAAAACATGTCAAATGGAATTATATACACCTCATAAAATAGCATATGTGCATAATAAAACATGTATCACAAAGAAGGCAAATTGAGGCAAAATTGCTCTATCGATTTGGTAACTTTTTAAACATAAACCCCATTAAAAAGAGATTATAAAATGGATATGTAAATACCTATAAATTTAATTATAATAATTATATAATAAATTAATGGGTATTATATACACCACACAAATGAAATGAGTGGTGAATAGGGCATAAGTCTCACTAAAATAAAAGTGAGATGAGAAATTTCTTACCTTAAGTCTTGAATTTCTTTGTACATGTTCAATAATCCTGTATAATAATTATAATTTTATTATAAATATACCTTATAACCATATTATTATATATAATACCATATATTATTTTATTATGACTTTATATTACATTTTTATTAACAATTCCATGTTAACATTACATTTCAGGTAATATCTACATTGTTTTTCATATATGTTTTGACATTTTATTCATGATCCTCATACTTTGATCATGATTTACTTATTGAAATAATTTAATAATTGATTTATATATCATAAATATTCAGTATATAAATATTTATAATAATCCATAAAATATAGATATATGAAATGGAATACACTGTCCATGGAGACGGTAAGTCGTACGTACGCATAACGTTGTTTCTGTTTTCTTGTCATATTTAAATAAATAAAGTAATTGAAATATATGTATATATATATAACATAATTAAATTATAATTATTGTGGAATATATATAATATAATTTCACAAACCCCATCCTTAATAAATTCCATGTAAAGTGTGGACAAATCACATCACTTGGAGGAGGTGGTAGTCCACACATCCAGAAACAAAGTTGTCATATTTACACAAAATTAAAAGAATGAAGGTATGTTTTATATAATAATTAAATAAGAATAAATACATAATAAATATCATATATATCATATAAAAAAATATTTTCCATCATAATTCCAAACAATGAGAGGTGGTAAAGGAAAAATTAACCACATCGTTTTGTGAGGTTGTAGTTCATCCTACACAAGAACGGTAGGTTTGTTACCCATTAGATGGAAGTGTTTGTAATTGTGTTTATAACACTTATAATAGAAAAATATAAGTATATTGAGGATACTGATATTATTATATAATTATTTAACAATAATATTTGAGTGGTTGGGGAATGAAAATAAAACAAAGGAGCCTGAGGAAGGATGTTACCTCTTTTTTGGGTAACTCCTCTTAGTTTGCACCAAAGGGATTCCTTGGTTATGTTTATTAATGAAGGGGTGGTTATATGATTAATGGAGGAATTTTTTTCTCTTATTTGGTGATAGATTTTTCTATACGATGTTCTTTAGAGTTTTGAATAAGCGGGAGGGGTGGGTGCCTTTTTATAGTGGAGGAGGAGTGCCATTATTATAAATTTTTGAAAATGGAATTTCACCCAAGTTTTTCCTATGAAAAGTAGATCCAATAAGAAAATTTGTTTTGATAAAATGGATTTTAGGGTATAAATATGGCCATAAAGTTGATTCTTGACAATTTTATAGATAATTTTTTTCCTTAAATGTATGTTTTAGTTCCTTGTTAAGCTAAATTTTCTCTTAATCACTATGATTAATTTTAATCACTTTCACAAATATTTTTTGTCAAAAACTAATTTCAAATTATTATACATTCTAAATTATTCTAAATAAAAATAAGGAATCAATTTTTCCAAATTCCAATCACATAAGTGGTATAAATTAATTCAAATTTAATCCCATAGACAGGATGACAATGCAGGTTTTTAAAGTAAAAATGTTCAAAAGTTTGAAATGTTTTTATATCCAATTTTAATATGAAATTCATTAAAATGGCCTAAATTTGATTTATTTTTGTATAATTGAATTAATTTCACTTAAAAACAAATAATAACATAATTTAACCTTATAAATAAATTAGATGAAAAAGCAATTTGAATTGAAATTCAGTATTATTTACTTCTCATCAAAAAAATAAAACCTCACATAAAAATACCAAAAATTCACCCTAATATAATTTTTATATTCCATTTTCAAAAATAAATTTTATTCTTTCAAATAAAAATTATAAAATTTTCAAAAATCATATTTAAAATGGGTTTTCTATTAAAAGGTGATAAAATTACCTTTTAGAAAAATACATCATTTTATTCATAAAATTGTATTTATTCTTATCTTATACCTATCAAATATTTTTTATGGGTATCAAAAAAATTCATTGAATACATAATATAAAAATTTTATTTAAAAAATTAATCAAAAATGTTTTGTTTAATTTATTGAGGTAAAATTGTGTTTGTGCATAGAAAAATATTTTTCTTAGAAAATGAATTTTTACATTCTCAAATAGTTCTTACTTTCATTTATAAGTAATTAAAAAGCAATGGATTAATTTTATATACATGCGTATATCATATTTTTACAATTTAGTTAATCTTATTGTTAAATCATATTCCAAGGTCTAGGTGGAGACTATAATAATATTTTAATATTATTATTAATAGTATATTGTAGTTTGATAAAACTTGGTCTTTCATGTAATGAAAGTTATCGAAGGGGCTCAGTATTGTGTCTAATAAAAGACAAATATAGTATTGTGTGTAGTAGAAAATAATCTAATTGTTGATTATAGTGTAATATTGACTTTGTTTTGTGTATAATGAAATCCACACTTAGTGATTTTGTATAAAAAAAGATATATTTAGTGTTGTGTGGAATGAAAAATATAAGAAAGATTAAATTAATTAAAAAATCACAAAAATACTAGGGTGTTACATTCCATAGTCTCAATGTTTTATAGATCTACTGATAAACCCTCTCTTGTGATTATCTGACCCCAAAAAAACCTTTTGTAGCTAAATTAACACTTTTTAAATTTTTCATATAGTTTCTCCTTCCTTGGGGTCATTAGTAAAATTATCAAGTGGTATTAATGTTCTTCCTTGCGATTTGAAAAGATAATAATATAATCTATAAATACTTTCACAAAATAATCAAGGTAATCTATAAATAATCTATTCATTAAATCCATGAAGATATTGGGAGAATTAGTAAGAATGAATGGTTTCAATATATATTCATAGTGTCCATACCTTGTATGGGATGTCATCTTAGGTACATCTTCCTTATTGACCCTCAATTGATGTTAGCTAAAATTAATTTCAATAAATTAAAATTATTAAACTTCACATAGTTAATCAAACAAGTCATCGATATGGGGAAGACGTCATGACCCATCCCCTGAGTCCCATGCCATGACATACCCCAAGACCACCTCCTGAAGGCCAGGGGTTTGAAACTCATGCTGAAGGTGTCAACCTACAAGTGGGAGGCATTTTCATGAGGGTATGCATTCACACACAACCACATCCCGAAGCTTCAAAAGTAAACAAGCATGCCACTAAACAATCACTGAGTACAAGTACAACTAAAAGTCAAATGGGCCAGAATACAAACCCAACAAAAGAATAACTGGAAAATAGGAAAGTACAAAAGAAACTCTAGATAGACATCTACTGAAGACCCTCATTGATGGATAAGTACAAAGTAGATGATAGAACCCATATAATTATGCCACATCCTCCTTGTTTTACTAGGCACCACCGAGTCCTAGGCCACCATGTCCTCCGTCAAGGTGGCAGTTGTCTGCACTGAAAGAAACACGTGTGGGAAAAGCCTGTACAGGGGTGAGTAACAATATACTCAGTAGGGACTCCAAAAAAATGTAAATACTACAAATCAATCCACAAACAAACCACAAATCATGATCACCAAGCATGATCATGAAGCAATATAGCTCACACTGGGTATATTCTAGAGTAGAAAAGTAAGACCATCGGTCATAACACCGAACTCCATGGGTTGATGGATAAATCCCCCTCAATGAGTAAACTGGGCATTATAGGTCACACAGAAGCCACTTTCCACTAACCTAGGATTTTTGTGGTACTCATACCTAATGAGTATCGTGGGTATGCTGGGTCACACAGAATCTGCTCCCCGTTGTGGTCATACTGGGTTACATAGAAGTTGCTTCCAATCTATGTCCATATTGAGGTACTCCTCCTATCGAGTTCCATGGGTATACTTGGTCACATAGAAATCTCTCCCCACTATGGGCTAGCTAGGTCACACATAAGACGCTTCCCACTAGACCATAGTATCTGATCCACACAGGATTTCTCGTCAGTAGCCTTTAGGTCTCAACAAACCGTAGGGTTTCCACATGTAGTACACTTGATCTCAGCAGAACTACTCCCTAATCCATTCATCGAATTTCAACGTCCATGAAATCATCCATAGATTATTCCAAAAGATTTGTCTTTTCCCGAGGGTTCTAATGCTGCAAACAGATCATCAATCCGACACCTGGTTTGCAAGTTATTAACATTTTTTTTCAAAAAGATGATGGTTGGGTCCAGGTCTGGTCTGACCTGGTCGGACTGACCTGAGCCGGCCTAGGTCTGTTGACCCAACCTGGACCCGTCCTGGCCCGATGGGGTGGGTCTGGCTTGATGGGTTGGGTCTGGATCGATGGGGCAGGTTCGGCCCACTGGGGCCGGTCCGGCCTGCTGGGGCGGCCCGTGCCCTGTCCATTTTTCTATAGGCAGACCGACTCCGTCTGGCCAGGACATGGTTGGAAGCCACTTTTGGCTTCATCCCTACCTCGTGGGTTATCTTAGAGTCCATATCCCTAGCCGTGGTCGATCGATTGTGGATTTTATGTGTGGGAAATGGCACGGTGCCACATATGAGGTGCACCGACACAGCCAGGTGGCCGCATCTGCCCGTCATTGGATCTTGCTGCACTGCCGCATTGGTTGACCACGACATCCTCTCAGAGCGCCATTGTGGTATGCCAGTGAGTTCTTCCACATACCATCAGGTCCACTCCAGTGGTTTATTCTTCGTATGTCTTGTGCCTATGGTTTCTATGGGATCCCCTATTCTCTACAAAGGGTTTGGATCCTCCTTGTCTCCCTTCATAGGATGTGGCCATGAAGAACACACAAGAGAAGGGGCTCAATCCTTATTCATGTCGGGTTGTTCCCTCTGCGTTAGAGGTTTTAAACATGGAGGTTTGGGATTACATTACTATTAACAAAATTCAATCACAAATAGAAATCTCAGAAACATCACCCTCCTGGAAGAATAAACAATTCACGGATCAACCTGTTCATGGGTTGATCCAGGTTCATCATTTAGAATGAAGAACGGGGAAAACATGAAATAAATAAATCCCTACCTCAGTCTAGGTTCATCGTTGAAGTGCTCCTCCCTCGAGTATTCAAGATCTGTTGGCGTTTATTTCTTATCGATCTCATTCTTCGAAAGGCACCGATGTTGCTAGAAATCCTGTCAGCGTTCGTCGTTCGTCATTGGAGGGAGTCCTTGTCATAGGTTTGTCAGATAATCCTCAGTGTTTGATTCTCTACTCCCTAATGCATTAGCTTAATAAAAGGAAACATTTTGCAGGTTTCTGTTTTGCTGTGACACCATGTTGTTATGTTGTTTCATTTATGAAATAGTGTATCTGTTATGCTTCGCAAAAATGAATCACTAAGGAGATTCCTTTAATGCGACTCGTCGCCACACCGTAGCACCATTTTCCACTGCTTAACAGTTGGAAAAGAAGTAAAATAATTTTTTAGGTTATTTTATTATTTTCTGAAATGTCTAAAAATTAATATTTTCGTATGACCCTTTTCTGTCTAAGTTAAGTTCTTTCTAGGCGAATCTTGACGTTTCGAGTTCAACAGTGCCCTTGGATTTTTGATCCGAGAACCGGTTTAAAAGTTAGAAAAATTCACTTGAACGTTTACTTAAACCAACTTTAAAAAGTTCAGAACTTTGTTCCGGGCTCATCGGGCCTCGGAATCACATGTCGTCAAAGCATGTGGTCTCAACATAATTCTATATAATTTAAAAAAATTATACAGAAATTCTGGGACATTACAGAAGAGGATACTTTTTCTTGATTGTGTTCTTGTTAATCTCCCAATAATCAATGAAGATTTGCATTGATCCATATTTGTTTTTAAAAAAAAGAAGAAGTTTACCCCAAGGTGACACACTTGTCTGAATGAATCCATTGTCAAGGTTTCCTAGAGTTTATTATTCAATTCCTATAACTCAATCGAGGCCATTCTATAGGGAGTATTTAAAATTGTTGTGGCACAAGGTATGAATTTTATTGAGAACTTAACTTCATTTGTTTGTGGAAGTCTAGGAAACTATTCCAAAAATACATCAAAAAATTATCTCACAGTATTTATATCATTGATGTTGAGTTTCTCCCTAACCATCTGAGATAAACACCCCTTATAAATAGAAATTAAGACTCATACAATGAATGTGATCTCCATCAACATTTCATACGTATAATGACATTTATAGACGATCATAGGTTGTTTTTTAATATAAAATTTATCTTCCCTTACTTTAAAATTGATTTGGGATTTATATGGAGAGATCCAATCCATTCCCAATATAACATCAAATTCAACTAGAGGAAGAATGACAAGATTTGCAAGAAGCACATTCCCACCAACGTTAATCAGATAGGAATCATATAATTTATATGTGATCATCATACCATTAGGGTTTTTCATTACTAATCCTACTTCTAACCATTTGGTTGACATCTTGATACCCTTATAAAATTTTTATATATGAACAAATTGGTATATCTAGAGTCAAATAAGACATTATCAGTTCTAGATTAGATGGTATGTTTACCTTTAACCATGGAATTATCGCACCCCTCATTATAAAGAGTGATCACATGAGACTTCCCTTTATCAATCATTTTAATAGGTTTCTGGTGTCAGTCATCATAATTAACCTTAATATTTGGGAATTGGTTAGCATAATTCATTTAATCCTTGCATTTGAAACACTAGAGTGTGGGTGGTGCATTCTATTTAGATTTATCTCTATTCACATCATTAGTTAACTTATTCTCATCAATTTAGAAATAAATTGACTAATGACCTTCCCTTCCACACTTAAAACATTTACTAGTACCCTTAAGATAATTTCCTTCATGCTTCTTCCCACAATTTGAACATAAAAGAAGGTTCTTCTTTTCTCTCCATGGTTCTTAGAGTTTTCTTTAAATTACATTGTTCTCTTAGTATCAAAACCATGATATTGATAGATAACTCCAACCTCCATTTATATCTTGATAGCACATTGAAAAATATCCTCATAGATACCAAATCCTCTTATGTATAACTCCCTTTAGAGACTTGGTTTTAATCCATTGAAGAATCATTCGACCTTACTTTTAGGTTGGATGATAATACGAGAAGTGTACCTCGCAAGTCATGTAAAATTTATATCATAGGTACCAAAATAATCATCTTTATTTTTATTTATCAAAAGGAACACCAGCATATTCATAGTACGAATATAAATAAATTTCTTATTGAAAAATAATTTCTTTAACTTGACCCAATCCATGGATTCAATTTCATTATGTTGCCTCATATTCTTGATAAGTGTCCACCATTTATCTTCTTTACCTTCCAAATGGTAGACAAAAAATGAATTTTTCATGTTCTAAACTCTGGAGAATAGAAAATATATTTTCAGTGGTGCTGATCCATTGTTCATAAACTAGTGTATCATAAGAACCACTAAAAGATGGCGGACGCTGCCTCATAAAGGACTCAACAAAATGTTGTTCCTTCCTTTGCTTGTTTGGAATCCAAGCATGATTCATAGCTTGAGAAATTTTTATGATATTATCAATGATGTTTTTTATTCTATATACCATAACATTTGGATTCTCAATAGGAAAATAATTTCATTATATATCACACTCATCATTAATATAGTTCCTTCAAGTTACATCCTTTAACTAAAATCAAAAAACACGGTGTAAGAAACAATAATCATGATAGGGAACCACATAATCATCAAAAAACACTTTTAAGATGTCTAAATCACAAAACATTATGTAATATATGACACATTATTTTTATTCTAGGTCATTCATGGTCATCATATATTTAAATCCTTCATTATGGTTCATCAAGAATTTGTAAATTTTCAAAAGAATATCCCTTGGGAGTGTCAAACTAAGTGTGTAGAAAGGACCATTTTCATACACTAGGTAATGATCGACACTAGATCAATGCACCATTTTTTTATTATCCCTAGGTACCTTTGTTCCAGATACTCATCCACTAGTAGTATCCAAATAGGGATGTAATTTCTTGGAAACTGCTCGCTCAATCCTTTACCAAAATTCCCAGACATTTTATTATACTATAACTCATCCTTAGAATTATACTTAGACATGTCATCGGGTATATCACTAAGGTTTTCTAATACTATTTTACAAAGGATAAATAAACACATCCTATAATAAAAAATATAGCGACTGATGCTTATCATACATAGATATTGTATCATTTTTAATTAATACTCATTAAATTACACAAACACAATACTAGGTACTATAATATCTTAGTGCCTTTTGAATCTTGGAAACACAAAAAACCAGTCCATAGGTAGACTACATAATCTCTTAATATAATCTTAATAACCATCACCCTTGTTACACATATCATACATAATATAATTCTTCATAACCTGGGGAAAGGAAACATAAGAAAGGGTGATCTCATATGCTCAGTAAGGGTAAACAAGGTAGATACATAATCATAACATGATCATAAGGGTATGAGAACATGAATATAACATCTGAAAACCGTACCCTGCATATCAAAGATCATAATATTGAGTCATAGAATAAAGATTTAAAATTCATAAGACATGAATCATAAGGGAATCAAAGAACATGATTCCTGAGAGAATAGTATTGATATAAGACATAGATTTTAGTCATACACATAAGTATAAAAAATCATTTACATATTATTCAAGGATCATTTACAAGGCTATCATAGTGTAATGGGTTCACTTCCCAAACCATCATAGTAGTCAAGGTTCACTCCCAAGACCTTCATAGCGGAAAACATCCCTTATTGAACCAGGTTCACCCCTCGTTCAATTCTTGTTTATACCATGATATATAATTCTTTACCTAAGGAATTTTAGGGATATATAGGCCCCACACATCACATAATGAATATAATACATATGTGTGCTACAAGATCATAAAACATTCAATATATCATAACCCATTAAATTAAATGTGTTTCATAAAAATTTAATCATATCATAGAAAATATAAAGAAGATAGATCTCATAATCATTTTATCATTTCATCAGAGCATAACCCATGAAAAAATAATTCAATTTCATAATAATTTTATCTTGGTATAACTCATAGAAAATAAAGGGGTTTCATAAACATCATGACATCATAAAAATAAACCATTCAAATAAACAATAAGAATGGTATCCTTGTATCATATCCCAATAAGTAATATGTAACATCAATGGTTATCATCATAGATAGAGAATTATTTTGATCAATAATTTAAATCATTTCTTGATTAAAATATTTATTACACTTTGAAAAACACTTTTTAAAACATAAAACATTTTGAAAATATTTTTATTGAAAAAATACTTTGAAACTTATAAAGTAATCTTAAAATAAAATACTTTCATGATGATGATAAGTTTCATTTATTTTTTACACATTAAAAAAAATATTCATTTAATATTTTTGGTAAAATCCAAATAATAATTATTTAGAAAATGACATGAATATTCATTTAAAAAATTATTATAAAAATTAAAACATGGGTAAAATTTTATTTTAAAAAATAATATGAGAATAATAAAACATTTTAAAAAAATGATTTTTGAATAAAATGGATTTCAGACCGAAGAGAAAAATAAAGTTTGATTTTCTTAAAAAAAATATCAATTATTTTAAGTAGAAAAGAGTGTGAAAATGGTAATATTACTTGAAAATATCATAACTAACCCAAGTAGAATAAAATTCATAAGTTTATTGAGATATTTATCATAATATTTTATCATCAAAAACATAATCATAAACAATCCTGATAAACGAAGAGATTGTAACATATAATCATTACCATCATAATAACTTTGAATCATAATCCCCATAAAGAAATAAAAAAATGTAACTTAAAATATCATGGGTATAAATAAATTCATTATTTTACATGTAAAAATGGGTTTTATATACATTTCATGAAATAATATAGGTGCATAACTTAATGTACGTCATAAAGAAGGCAATTTGAGACAAAAATACCTTACCTTAAGTCTTGACTTCCATCATACTCATTCAAAATTACTATATAATAAATATAATTTTATTATAAATATATTAAAGAACTATATTTATATATATCATAAAATATATGACTTTATTATAACATTTTATTACCTGTTTATTAACAATTCTATGTTAAAGTTATGTTTCGGGTAATAAGCACTTCGTTTTTCGTATATGATTTGATTTTTTATTTTTAGTCCTATTAATTTTATCATGACTTTATGATATCTAAAATTTTAACCATGATATAAATTTAATATATATTAATTATATATTTATTTATAGAAATTGATAAAATTTATTGATAGAAAATGAAACAGACCATTCATGGAGATAATAGGTCGTACATATTCATGAACGTTGTTTCCATTTTCTTGTTGGATTTAATGAACTAAATTTAAATTATATATTATAATTAAAAAACATTATTCCATATATATCAAATATTTTCCTTAAATACATTCTTATTACCTTCTATGTAAAGTTTGAGTGAATCTCATTGCTTCGCGTGGTGGTAGTCCGCCATACACACGAATGACGTTATCATATTCCCATGAAATGGAAAGAAAAAAAGTTATTTGTGACATAATAATTAAAAAAGTATAATAATATATTAAATATCATATATAAATAATAAATCTATCATTATTTCTATCCTTGAGAGGTGGTAATGTAAAAATGAATGACATCAGTCCACGAGGCAGTAGTCCTCCGAACACACGAATGATGATTCTGTAACCCGTTTTATGGAAGTGGAGATAGTTTTTGGTCATTAACTTAAAATAAAAACATATTATTATATGGAATATATATATGTTATTTTATCATAATTTTATAATAATAATTTAATGAGTTTTAAGAATAAATTAAACAAAAACACTTGTTGATAAATGTTGCCTCTTCTTTGGGTACCTTCCTTAGGTTTCCATAAAAATTCATCTTTGGATGTAGTTATATAAACAATAAGGATTATAATACTGTATTATAAAATTTGGGAAGTTATTTTGCTATTTACTTTCCTAAAAAATGTTTAAGGTGCGAACTTTAGAGGATAATGGGTGGCCTTTTATAAGTGAGGTGAGTTGAACACTTGAAATATTTTGAAATAGAGAATTTCACCCATGTTTTTTTCATGTCACAAGGCTCCAAAAATGGACCATTATCGATAATAGAATATATATTGTCAAAATATGGTCATAAAATGGGATATGAAAAATTTTGGGTTATTTTTAACCCTTATCTTTTTAGTTCAACCCCCCGGTAAATCCATTTTTACCATAACTGCAGTAAATAATTTTTACTATTTTTACTATTTATTTTGGTAAAAAAATAATTTGACCTTGTTAGATAATGTAAATTATGTTTATTAAAGACATTTATTCCATTTTTCCAAATTCCATTCATATAACTGGTGATATTTAATTTAAAATTAATCCCACAGACATGATGATAAAACGGGTTTTTAAAGAGAAAATGTTCAAAAGTTTACGAAGATTTTATATAAAAATACCTTATGAAATTAATTACAATGAAAAAAATTGGATTATTGGATTTATAATTGAAATAATTTTACTTTAAAATAAATATAAAATATATTTTAGCTTTATAAATAAAATAAATGAAAAGGCAGTTTTCAACTAAAATTCAGTATTTTTCACCATTCATCAAAAAATGATACATTTCAGAAAAATCCCAAAAATTAAACCTAAACTAAATTTTAAATTTTGATTTAAAAAATTAAGTTTATTTTATCAATATAATTTTCTAAAAATTTCAAATTTTAATTTTATTAGTGTTCACAAAATGAAACAAAACGCATTTTTTGAGAAAATAGTATTTTCGAAACATATAAAGATTTTACCCAAAATTAAGTAATTTTTTATCAATATGATTTATTTATATAAAACCATTATACATAATATTTTAAAATTATTTATTATAATTTATATATCTAAGTTTAATTTCTAGGTTATAATGGTCGCGTTTAAATAATAATATTAATAGTGTATTGTGTTTTTGTTAAAATTCAGTGTTGCGTGTAGCACATGCTAACCTAGTGTTGCGCGTAATGAAAGATTAACTTGGTATTGAGTGTAATGAAAGATATCCAAGAAATTTAATTTATTTGAAATAAAAAATAATAATTCATAAAAACTTAGGGTGTTAGACTATACTAACGGTTCTCCAAACTATTGGGAATATGGTCATGGGTAAAGGCATATACCAATAGTTTCTATAAACCATTGGTATTGCTCACCCAAATATACATTATACCAATAGACTTGGATTTCCATCCCAGCCAGCAACCCCCCTCCTTGGCCCAAAACACATATACTTGCAAACACCAAAACACCTACACCCAAACAACTACCAAAAAATAAAAAAAAAATCCAATAAACTAATTGATTCATTCAACCAGTGAAATAACACATTTAAAAAATCACATATATTCATTCACATACAATCATCAAAAAACATGTGTCATAAATATCAATCAAAATGTAAAGGATCAATCTCTCTCTCGTCACAAACAATATCATCATTATCATTATCACTATCACCATCATCATCACCATCACCATCATCATCACCATCCCCATCATCTTCACCATCATACACACCATCATCGTCACCATCATCCTCACAATCATCCTCATCATCATCATTATAATTAAAGTCATCATTGTCATCACTATCACCTGGTAAGTCATTGTCTTGACCACCACTAGAAACAACATCACCATCACCCAGTGCATCATATAAATAATGTATCATTGACATGAATGTACCAAAACCCATGGTGGTATCTAGTAGAAGTGATGGACATAAGTCTAAAATAACTTTCATAAATTTATTATTATCTTTTTTAATCTATTCACACTCCTTCATGATTAATTTTTTAGCCTCTATATGTGCATGTGTTGCCTCTACATGAGTGTTTCCAACTTAGTGCTACCAAAACTGGCACCAAAAGTGGGACAATATATAGTAGTGACAATAATATTCCCTAGTAAAAATTGTACTCTTCTGTGGTTCTCATATCTTAATACCAAGTTAAATTTATAATTTGGCCCAAATTTTTCAGCTTCCTACTCATCAAGGGCCTCCAAAGCACACTGTTGAAAATATAAATGAACTATTTGGTAAAAAATATAAATTAAAAAATGAAATAAATAGAGTAGAACTTACAATCTTTTTTGTGTATGTTCATTTACCATGATTCCATATTTATTCTTTATTCTCAATTAAAATAATTTTTCTTGAGGAAAATATCCTTAAATATTCAACACAGCCCTCTACAATGACATTGAATGTAACAAATATTATTTAATATTGCTATATTTTTTTATCAAAATTAAGTAATTGTAACCAATAAATTCTATATGAGAGGAGTATATAATTAAATGTAATATATGGACAGGGAAAATAGGGAAAGATCATTATGAAAAACATACTATAAAGTAATTCATGCTATGTAAGATATAATAAATGTATCATGAAGTTGAAAATTTAGTAAAATTATTGAGTGATGATTTTAAAAAAACTAAGTAATTTAATTAAAAATTGTCCCAATTTGTTGGGAATGTTATCCCAAAAATTGTATTTAAACATAATCATAATAAATTTATAAATATTTAGGTTTTTTATATAAATTTATAGTTCTAAATCTAATATTTTGTGTACACAATCAAGATAAATCTTCTTTTACATCAATAGATTTTGGGATAACTTATAGAGATATCCATCCCCAAGAAAATTGAAAAATGATGAAGATAACACAACTAGATATTAATAAATATTTTCCAAAAAAAATACTCATATGAATATCTGAGACCAAAATTCAGAGGTTATTTTTGGTGATCTATAATCATTAGGAACAATGCCAATAGTTTTCAGTATAACATGTGGCATCTATAAAGTAAGCATGAATTGAGGTGGAAAACTATAAAAATAAATAAATAAATTCTAGACATGTGATGACACTCTAAATTCTTTTCATTAGAGGTTTTAAAATTATATTTATCATGAATAATTATACATACAATAATGTCAAAAATATATCAAAAAAAATCCATTGAATAATGGATTAATCTAGATATAACTATTCTTTCCCATCAACCAACACTCCCCCATTATAATTGATTTCATATATCTAAATTAGGGTTAGAAAATGAGATTGTAATAACTCATCCATAAATTTTATGAGTGTTTTCATGAAATTAAATATTATATAAATTATTATACTTGATCTATTATCATTTATAAGACCACACAAAGTATTTAAGACAATATACATTAATGGTTTTCTAGTCATTTCCATGTTTTTACAAGTGATTGAGACTAAATTTTAGAAGAATTATCCAATCCAATTTACTATACTTATCTCATCACATAGGTTAACACATTTAAGTGTTCATAGCATTATTTTGATATGTTAATAATCCTTGAATTATTTATCAAAGTTTAAATTTTATTCCATTTATAAAAATGCAATTTATGCCACTTATTATTGGGATTTTTAGTTTTGTCCAATATTGTTTTGGTCTATTTGGTTTGGTGTGATCCAACTCATTTTAAGGCGGGTTTCATTGGACATGATTGGTTCAATTTTGATTATATAAGGTTTATTTGGTTTTATTAGGATTGATTATATTTGGTTTTAATGGGTATTATTCTATTAGTCATAGTATGGTTTATTAGGGTGGGTTTCATTATAATATTCTGTATTTTAATAAATATTTTGGGGTATGGGTTTTAACTCATATATCATGATATTTATGATTATTATCATCATTAATACTATTATTATTAATATTACTTTAGTCCTTTTTGTAAAATGTTTGGTCTCTTTTTTATTATCATTAATTTGATATGTCAGTATCAGACTACCATTGGCATTCCCTGTCAAGATCCATAAGGACTAATGTTCGATTTTTTATAATATTATGAGAGAGAAAGGGTTTTTATAGTATTTTTTTTGGACAAAAATTATGTCATTAATGTAAGGGGAATAAATATATAGAGAGAGGTTTTATCTACCATAGATTGATTTGGGTGTGTGTGTGTGTGTGTTTCGTATATTGAGTACAACTATAGGTGGTTGGGGTGATGTGTAGAAGATGATAGGATATGTCTTGGTGTATAAGAATGTTTAAAATAGATTATATTGATAGTGGAAGGAGAATTATAGGTAGTTGTACATAGTTGAGAAACTGTGGCCTCGTGTATGGAAAAGATATCTCAATAAGGTGGTGTAGATAAAATCCTTCATGTGGAAGCTAATGTTTTGGAATAGAATTCCTATATAACATCGATAAGTAAATGTAAGAGATAGGGGTATTCATATCCATAGAGGGTGGATGAATCTAGAATAAATAGTGACCACGGAGTGTAGTAGGTAAAGCAAAGGTGGTAACTAGTGTCTTCAAAAGTAACGATTAGGGATCACCTATAGGTGGTGTGATACGGAGAGGGTCAAGGGATAACATCCTTCCTGGACTATGTGAGGAATAATTCATAGCATATTCTATATCCCTGGATGGAATAGGACAACCATTTCTGGTTCGGTGCAAGTTTAGTAAACCCAACCTAGGAAGAGAGGTTGGTAAGGGAATACTCTAGTGAGATAGACTTATGAACTATGTTTTTTAGACCTATATAATGAGATAAACCCATGTTATGTATCTTATTAGTCTTTGAGAACAATATAATTTCCTTGTTAAGTTTGAAAAAGACATTAATTATTAACCATCCATGATATTGATTTAGTTATTCATCATTTTTGGGTGACCTACTTAGAATTTGGATAATTCCACTTCTTATTTTATATACATTTTTATGATGTATTGAGTGTTGTTATATCAACATTCATGGTTTATAATAGGTTTTTTTGAGTTTTTTATTTTTTGTATATATCACTAAGGTATACCTGTGTTTACATTTTAGGGAAATTTTATATGGGGGATGTAGTTATTTCCTTAGGGTTTGTTGTAGTATTTTATTCTTTTGATGTCATATAATATTTATTTATTCTATTAACCCATATTTAGTTAAGTTTAATAATTATTTAGTTTCATTCAGTTTTGTTAGTTCCTAGTAAAACTCAGTTGGTCATAAAAATTACTTGGGGCCTTACTACTGGAAAAGGGATCTATCCCCATGCAGTTATACCCACAGTTTAGAAAAACCATGGGGATATGTGTGTTTTTATTATTTATACTTACGGTTTTATTAAAACTATTATTATTCAATACCCAATTTCAACCCACCGTTGGGGCTTCCCCTCCTCACTATTCCATCGATCTCCCCCACTTGAACCCTTACTTCCCCCAACCCCTGCCTCCTGGACCTCTCCTTCCCTTACTAACTACCGCCTCCCAGCCATCCAACCTCCACCTCTCGTCCCTCTCCGACCTCCACCTCTCAGCCATCCGACCACCACTTCCCAACCATCTCCTCCCCTCCCTGACCTCCACCACCTAGCTCTCCCTCTACTCTCGACCTTGACCTATTAGCCTTTGCCTCTACCTCAATGTCCCGGCCTCCACCTCCCTACCCCTGTCCCCTCTTGGCTCCCTTCCCTATAGCGACGTCCCCCCACCCCCCTCTCAACTCCCTCTCCTCCAAACAAATCCCCACCCGATTCATTGCATGTAGGTTTGGAATTTCTTCTCCTTACTTTTTTATTCTTTCTAAACTAATCGCTTATTCTTATATCAATAGCCTCAGTAATTGTACAAAACAATTTCTCTTTTGAATTGTTCATTTAATAAATAATAATTCATCTTAGAGGTAAATTATACATCCTCCCATTGTTAATGCAACATCCTTTTTCATTTAGAATGTTTTATACCACTGAATTTTGTTCTTTGGATATAATAGAAAACACTACTAATTTAGGATCATGTTGTTGAGGTCCTTTATAAAATGACCTTTCGACATAAACATTCCAAGAAGTCTCCCATATGTTCCTCCCTATTTTATGATCCATAAGTTATTTCATTTTAGCTGATTATTCATAGTAGTGAAAGTAAAATTTTTCATGGATTTACTAGCTGCTTAAGCCCCTATCATTAAATACATGTAAATAAGAGACTAATTTTTATTTCCTAATGGTAGAAATATTCTCTATCTAGGTCACCTTCTATTCTTATTCTACCATGGAACCTATTCTATCTGTATACATTTAATATTCCTTGGTTACTAAGTATGTCTATTTTTCACCCTGTTGAAGCCTCAAGTCTAGGCAGTGCATTACCTCAATATTAAATTTTTGGAGATCTATATTTTCATTATTTTTTGTTCTACTAGACTCATATAAAGTTTCATTATAATACCTATATTCAATTAATAATGTACTTCCTTGATTTTCACCATCACATGATCCGTATTTTTACCCAAACCAATGATGTAGGGGACATATTTTCTTACTATCCAAGATGTATCATCAGTCTCATATTGTGGAGACCTAGGTTCCTCTCCATAGAATAATGAAAAATCATGTCAACTATTGAATAAAATTGGTTTTCACATAATTTTAACCATATTTGTTTCCAATTTTGAATTTAACTCTAGCGTCTTGTAATCATCAACTGCACCTGACCACTCATGATACTGCTCTATTATCAAGTATGTCCCTTTATTTCCAAGTTGCAGTTTATTCTCCAGGAACTAAGAAACTCCAGTGAAATATCTATAAAATTAAACCATCTCTTTCACATCTTTTTTCCCAGTTCCAGTATCGATGCATGATTTTATACACCACTGAGGACATATTATTTGTCGATGCATTCAATTATTTTAGAATTGTGACAACATAGTCTAAGAACTACTCCAATCCCCTGAGATAGAAATAATAACTCATATATATCTTTCTATTGAGTTCCCCCTCCCCATTAATTGATCACTAAAACTCCCTTGTGGTTCTTTCCTTTGTATTATACTATAAAGAAAAATATGTGGTTCCATACCTTCCACAACACCAATAAATCCCCTGAAATATTTAAATTTCAGGTTGATTCAAGATCAATCCAACTCCATGTTCTAGTTTTCATGATATTGTGTAATCCTACTCAGTAATTGAAACAATATATGGTATCTCCCCACATGGGTGGCTCCAATATTACATAAAAACTAAGCGGCTACATGCTCATTCACAAACTTATCATAAAGACTATATTCAATATCCAATGACGCACATTTAATCTATATTATCCCCACATATCCTAGAAACTATGCAATCCTATTCTATATTCTAATCTCACTAAGCATAGAGCACCCTTATTATTTCTTAAATCTATAGTCATCTCACCATGTCAAACCATGTAAATGAAAACTCATAATTATATCATCATTTTATAATTCAACGAGAGTTTATTCATAGTCTCACCACTGTTCTAGAAGATTATCCTATGTTTATAGGGCCATGCACATAATCACTTTTCCATTGAAAACTATAAATTCTATCGAAACACTAACTCACATAGTGTATACATCTCAAGATCACCAGGTATCTCCATATGCTTGAACCCTAACTCCTCCAAGAGTGTTATCACCCATGGGTACTAGACATTATATCCACCATTAATACAGTTGTTCTACCATACATGTACCGATTTCACCTAGGCTAGGAATCTGAATGAGACTTCCCTTCCCAAAACCATTCATAAGGATGAAAGAACTAGCACATAAGTACTTATCTCAAAGAACCCAAGTCACCTAACACACCTATCAGAAATAAATTGTCAATTTTTTGTGAATTTATATCACAAACTGAAGTTTTTACTTATGCCTCACACACCTAAATGTTCCTAAAAAATGTCCATCTAGTCTGATGGGTTACCCTCAAAGGTTAGAATGTACTAAATTCCAAACTAGGAGTCATACTAAATAAGTTAACTAGTCTCTCAAAACTACTCCACACATTATGCCTAAAAATGGTCATAATTATGGGTTGTACTTATCCCCATCTCAAGGTAACAATACATTTAACATTCCAAATACTTTTATGTTTCAACCACCCATTGAAATTAATTTCTAACTACCCACTCATAGGTAATGTATAAACCAAAAGTTTCACAATCAATCACTAAACATCTCAAAACAATCTCACTTACACTATTACCTACATAAAAATTCACTAAACTTTTAGAGCCTCCTCATCATAGGGATACCACATAACTCTAACAATCTCAATATCCCCAACCACCCAAACATAGGGTCTACATCTACTACCCACCATGCCACCAATATATATATATATACATATATATATATAATTCACAATTATTTTCATTACACTTTAGAATTTTATATTAACCCAAGAATTCCACAATAAAGGCTAAGATGAATGAAATTTCAATGAAATATTATAGATAAAAACACTTATTATGTTTTACTTTGAATTTTATTTTAGATGGTGCCTCATAATAATAATGTTAAGGAAAATAATAATATACTTTAACCATTTACTTTTACCCAAAACTTCATAGTTATGCCTTAGTTAAATAATATTCCAATTACATGTTATTTAGGAAAACATTATTTTTGTGATAATTGGCATTTTTTCAGTTAGAACCTTTTGATAATCTCTCTAAGTAGTCATAGAACATGTCTTTTATAATTTATGGGATTGGATATGTAAGATGAGACCATTCACTTATATGAAAAAAAACATATAAATTTTCTCAAAAACATGAAATAATCAACTAAAGTCATATTTCACGTAAACAATAAAATTTCATCATGCACAATAATGCTACATTCTAGATAAGATTCATGAACATACCCCCTCTTCTCATACTATTCCAATATATGAATCCTATAAATCCTTCACCTCATAATCAAATGTATCATCTATGGTTAAATTAGATCAATTGTATAATTGAATAGTATAAATATAAATTTAGTCCAATATAACATGGACTTTCCTCATACATGGGTTGGCTAGTCCCAGGGAAAATCTCTATACCATGTATCGACACATTCTTATTCTATTTTGTACCTTTCCAAAATAGTAATACTAAAAAAACCTCTAATAACATTTTATTAGGTCCTACCACCACATACCACCAATCGATGCTTGGACCATTGGTAGATATAATACCCCAGGAATGCCTCCTCATATGATGGAGGATGTTGAATAACAATGAGGGTGTCAAGTAGTATGGTGGGGAGACTATACCCGCATATTCAATTAAAAAACATTAAAAATAAACATAATAATATAAACATATGTAAATAATTAATTTAATGACATAATGAAATGTTTCAATAATAATCAAAATAATAAATACATTAAAAAATTAATTTTATGCAATACATTCAGGTAGTCATAATATAACCATAATATCATAAGATAAAACTATGAAAACTATGAAAAATGGTCTAGAGTATCAACCTGGACCCAACACCCATGCTTAGTACTAGAAACCATGCAATCAAAAACATCAGGTGCTTTCCCAAATCAAAATATACAATATAATAATGATAATAGCTTAGGTTCCCAAGTTTCATGGTAGAAAGTGCAGGGTTTTATTATAACTTAGTAAGACTCTGAAAATAGTGGCCCTAAAATTAAAATTCAATTGTTTTTTCATTAAGATGTGATTTAATAATAAATTATTGATTATCGTATTAATATTTTACAAATTTATAATTTAAGTAAAAGTGTAATAAAAATAATACGGATGTTTGGTCTCTATAATGACACTAAACATCATTTTGTATCTACTTTTTCCACCACTGGTGAGTTTATAGTCATGGTGCATGTCTAATCGTAAATTGTAAAAATGTAAAAAACCAAAGAAACTAAGGGAATAATAATTTTAGAGAACCCATATGGCTCAAAATTTCATTTTCTCTCAACAAAACTCATACAAAATTCAAAGGGGTGAGGCTTTCCATTCTTCCAAATCCATTCTTCCAGTCTCAACTCAAGGAACCATCCTTGACATTTATAAGAATGGTAATATTATAACCCATAGCTTACAATGGAGGTATTCCAACCAAATAAATCAAGTCTAATCCAGTGAACTCTTCATTCAAAATTAAATGAGGGTACTCCATAAGAATCCAAAACAGTAATCGATGAAATTTGATACATAATACATTACCTAAATCCTAGGGGAGATTCCCCTGGTCATTTCACTTCAATTTCCCTCATTTTCGTTTCTTATGAAAACCCTAATCATGGTGTGTGTAAAATTTAGTGTTCAATATTAATCTAATAATGTGTATTTGATTTTTCAATTGATTTTAAATTCATTTATTTTACCAGAATGACCTTTTCCTTTTTAAGAGTCTTGTTGTGACTTGTTCCACTCTGTATATAGTAGGTGTTTCTAGGTAATTATTTTAATAAAAAATTTCATGAATTGATTTAGTTTATTAAATTCATCTTCTAGAATGTTCATACCAATATTTTATACCCATGATTGTTTTATATAAATTATCTAAATGATTTTCATTCTTAGAGATGAAGTGGTTTTCTTTAAATTTATTTTCCCTCTTTGAATTAAAATTTTACCCATGTAAAATATAAAATTAAATGAATATGGGTCTTGTTTAAAATATTTTTGATTATGGGTAAATGTTTTAATCTCTCCCTTGATTTTTAAATTAAATAACCCATGTTTAAAGGTGTGTTTTAATGTTAAAAGTTTATTTTTTTTATGTTACACCTAAGGGAGGAAAAACTTTTTTATATTTCCCTTAGTTCAACTATAATGACACATAGATCTCTATTATAAACATGGAAGATTTATTGTCCCATTATGGTTTACCTTATTGATCATCCCTTTATAGGATAGAGGTAAGTATTTTATCTCTAATACTAAAAGGGTTGAAATTGGTTATAAAAAATAAGGTACTTGCAATACAAATGTGAATTAACTATTATGTTTTTATGTTCTAATAGTTTTATTTTATATACTAAGTATCCCTTTTTTAATTATGGTTTAAGTTTTTGATTGAAAGATAACTTTTTTCTTGTTATATAATAGATAGAAGCTGGATGTATCGTACCGATAGGAGTTCAACCGCGTTTCAAAATAATTTGGAGAATTTTATATATTTTTTATTTGACAATGCTTCAGATGGAGGTTGTATACAGTGTCCATTCTATAAATGTGTTGGAAGACCATTGTTAATATGGAAAGAAGTTAGCTACCATATAACGAAATTTGGATTTCAAACAAACTATTATATTTGGTATCACCATGGAGAGACGAGTCAATATTCTACTATTAATGAACAAAATGAAAGAATTGGCATGGAGAATTTGATATTTGATCTGTTTTCATTTGTGAATCATCCTGAGAGAGATAATATGCTAGTTCAAGATGACAATGATATCAATACACTTGAGGAAAATACTAAAGATGGTGATGAGAGAGTGAAAATTTTATTGTATGATGCCAGAACTCTAGTATATCAGGAATGTACTAAAATAACCAAGTATGAATTTTAAATATGGTTATATCATGGGGAAACCATGTATGGAATTTCTAATACCACTATTGATTATATTCTTAAATTTTTGAAGGACTTTCTTCCTGATGGTGCAGATATTCCCTCAAATAATTAAAAGTCATTGAAGTTAATTAAGCATCTTGGATTTGATACTAATAAATTTCATGCTTGTCTGAGAGATTTTAGTATATTTTGGGAGGAAACAAATGATCGTAATGACTGTAAAGAATGACGTACATCTCTATGGAAGACAAATGCAGATGGAATACCATCTTGTGTGGAATAGAAAGTTATGTGGAACATTCCATTGATTCCCAGACTTCAAAATTTGTTCATGTATACAGAAATCTCAGCCAATATGTGATGGAAAGATGCTGAGATAATTAAAGTTAACGGTGATTTGTTTCATCCTATATATGGATTAGCATAGTGGACATTTTATGCACAACATCATGATTTTGTAGCTGAGGTGCATAATGATAGTTTTGGTCTATCCTATGATGGTTTTAATATGTTTGGTCATATTCTTACTTCTCACAGCATGTGGCCAGTTTTTATTCATGTTTATAATATTCCTCTATGGATATCTATAAAAAATAATTCATTTTCTTTAGTATAATGATATATGGACCTTCTGATCCTGGTAATGATATAGATGTCTACTTGAAGCCTTTAATAAGATATTTGGAATAACTTTGGTATTTAGTTGTGCGGACATTCGATACTTCTTCAAATAATATGTTTCAGATGTTTACTTCTATTCATTAGACCATAAATGATTTCCCTTCATATGCAATAATGTATGGGTGGAGCACAAAGGGAAAACTATCATGTCCTATTTATATGAAGAATACACGATTTAGAAGGCTTAAATATCATCATAGTTTTAGTTCTATGGGGAACAACAATTTTTTCCAATGGATCATCAATACATGATGAATCTTCAAAGGTTTAATAATACCATTGAGACTGAAAAACCACCTCAATATATGTTAGGAAGTGATGTACTTAATGAATTGAATGGTTTTAGTTTTTCATTAGGTAAAGTTCAGTTGAAATCTAAAAAGAATAAAAATGTTGATACTGAAGCCACTTATAATTGGAAAAAGGGAATTTTTTTTAGTTTCCATATTGTTCTACCAATTTTTTACACCATTATTTATACGTAATGAATATTGAGAAAAATATATGTGAAATGTTTCTTGAAATTATTCTGAATATCAAGGGGAAGACCAAAGATGACTTTCGATCTCATCGGGACTTGTTGGATTGGGGTATTCGAACAGAACTGCACCCTATGTGTATTGGTGAAAACAAATGAAAAGTTCCTTGTTCTTCTTATGTGATGACACAGTTAGATAAAGATCAATTTATGGTAGTATTGGAGAATATCAAGGTTCCTGATGGATATTTGAGCAACATATCTAAACAAGTCAACAGAAGATATGTGAAACTAAAATCTTTAAAAACTCATGATTATCACATCCTTCTTTGTGAATTGATTCCAATAGAAATTCAGAATTTTCTATCCAATAATGTAAGGGTTCTCTTGTGCCATTTTTTTAGAAACCTTTGTTCTAAAAGGTTATCCAAGTCATTTTTGATAAAAATACAGCAAGAGGTGCCATTAATTTTATGTGAGATGGAAAATATTTTTCCTCCATTCTTTTTCACATGCATGTGGCATTTAACGATTCATCTTCCAACTAAAACACTTCTTTGGGTACTAGTTTCTTTTATGTGGATGTATCCTACTGAAATAAATATGTTCACAATGAGATTATATGTCTGAAACAAGAATTATCCTGAAGGTTTGATTGTGAGGGGTTATCTGGATCAGGAATGTATGGATTTTTGTTCAATGTATTTGTCAGATGTCACCACAAGACATAACCAACCAATGAGAAATGAGGATGACCAGTATGGGAAATTAAGTTCTAATTTCCATCTCTTAACCAAATAGGAGTAATTGTTGGGTCTTATACATTGGCTACATTGATCCTTGAAGAGAGGGAGATGGCACATCACACAGTCTTGTTTAACTGTGGTTTTTTATGACTATATCAAGTAAGTAATTTGGATATTTATATGTTATCTCATATTATGAAATTTTACATATACCTTACACTTTTATTATCATTTTATATAGATAACATAAAAAAAATTATAAGTAGAGTTCATCTATATTTTCCTTTGATAATGAGAGAGGATTTTCATATCCTAGAGTTTCCTGATTGGTTAAAATAAAAGGTATTATCATTAATTTAATTAGTTTAAAATATTGATATCCATTCAATTGTATTATTCGTATATATATTAGGTTTTGAGTTTACCTGTTTTCTTTGTTTCTCAATAATTAAGAGCTTTGGATTTTGGTTCTAATTCATTGGTTCATGAATGAAAATCTTTAATAATCAATGGGTATAAATTTGTTACAACGGATTGAGTAGTGAAAATGATAACACAACATGATGGTGTTATGTTAACCGCTATGATGGATTGTTATGCTAGGGTATCAGATAGTTGGCCTCAATATGAAGATGTTTATTATTATGGACTTGTTGAGAAAATATTGTTATTGGATTACTAATCTCAAGGTAGAGTCGCTATGATGAAATGTAAATGGTTTGATTCAATGAGGAGACAGGGTACATTTATTGATGACTGTGGATTCATAGTTATTGATATGAGTCGATTCCTACATACTGATGAACCATACATTTTGGCATCAATGGCTAAATAAGTGTTTTATGTGAATGAATAGCTGATACCCGATTATGGTGTCATTAATGACGTAATCCTCAGACATATTTTTCATGATGGTGGTGATTAAATTTCCACCATTGATGCCCCCATTAGTGTAGGATAAAATATTACATTTGATGAAACAAATTTTCTCATTGTGAGAGTTGATGTTGAACCTGAAGTAGTGATCGGTAATATATAGAAGCAACCATATATGTTCACTTTTCATTCAGTTTACATTAACATGAGTTTATCATGTTATTATTACTGTAATTACCTTAATTATGTCTCATTTTGGAATGACATGTTTCTTTTTTGTATTTTATGGTTTTGTTTCATTAAATTAGATTTATTTCAATATAAAAATCTAGGTTTAAATATTTTATTTAAAAAATGTATAACTTGGTAATGTAATTTTAAAAACAGTGTTAGTCATTTTCTTATAATAATTTGTACAATTAGTAATTAGAAAAAGTCAGATTGGTTCCTCTCATGAATTAATGATAGATGTAAGTTGCATGCATGATTTGTAAAAACTATTTCTAAAAACTTTACATCTCATTCTTATATAGATTATGAAAAATACTATATAATGTCAAAGAAAGAGACTATTTGATCTTGGTAGACCGGGGCGTGAGCATGCATTTCCTCCTTTGATTCCATCAATGAGTATAACAATTTTAATGTTTTTCTTCTATATTACATATAATTTCATGTTAATATTATTGATCAATTTTTTTAGGGACATTTAGTTCCACTGGATTTGAATATTAATCTTGTTAGCATGGGTATGAGTGGAGATGCTCCTAGACCTAGATGGAGCACCCTTTTTACCCATTTTCACACTAACCCACCATCGTAAACCCCTTCTACCACATCTTTCCATTATCCTCTTGAGTCTTTGGGGATGTTTTTATCCATGCCTCAATCATCATCCCTATTACACTCTTATTCACATTCTATGTCTTTTCTACCTTCAGAGATGATCCCACTAATGTCTTCATCATCTAATTTTTCCTCTTCTTCCCATACGATGACTACACCGCCTCCACAGATGTTTCCACCTTTACCATATCCATATATGATGATGTATCCCCCATCCTACTACCCATATGATACCATGTCTACACCACCTCCAATTCCAACCATTCAACTAGAATCTAATGAGTCTATTCCATTATATTCCACTCTAGTGCATGAATGCCACCCAGAGAATGAACTAGAACAAACACTTCTTGTAGAGGCTGCTGAGTCAGGACATCCCAAAAATCCATCATAGTCTATTGAGTTGCATGTAGAAAGTTTTTTTATTATAACTATTTTAAATTATATAACTTTATTTTTGTTGTGTTGTACCATGACTTAATTCTTCTTTCCCCACTATTTTTCTTATTCAGTGGTATCTTCTGCTAGGCAAGATGGGTTCACTTGGATGAATGATTTTTGGAATCACCGGACATTTCAAATGGTGGATTACAATCGAAAAAATGAGATAGTAGGTTCAAATGCAACGCAGTGTAGAAGTTTCATGGCCACTTTGGCCAAGTATCATGGTATCATTTCAGTGGAACCAGTGTCATAGAGAAGTATCAGTAAATAGATCAGGAAAAAATCATGGGAGAAAATATGGGTAAGAAAATTTTATAAAGTCATATATATATTATTGGTGTATTTAAATGAACTAACATGTTCATTTCAGATTCAGTTTAACTTTATCGATAGACAAGCTGATAAGACTGGAAGGTTTATGGATTTTGGAGAGTTCTAGCACTCATACAAGCATGATTTGTATGTTGGTTGTAAGAGAAAGGTTAGTATTGACTTAGAGGGGGTACACATATTCCCTAACTGTCTAAAAAGTCAATATAAAAAAATTATTGCACATTGTAATACTGCAAAGTTTAAGGTAATCTCAATCATTAATGGTTTGCATATAAAATTTAATTCTTATTACTTGTATTGTAATTTTTTTAGGAAGTTTCCGAGAAAAACATAAATAATAAGGATTCAATGACATATTTGCACACATTAGGGTGCACTACAATGCCCGGTCATGAAAAAAAACTAGGTACTTTAACTGAGTATTGTGATGTTATACATGATTTTATACTTAAAATATTATTGAATAGACATGGGCCAGATTTGTGCATTTCTCATATATGGTTCAAATCTATATTTGTGAATTTCTCATTTGTAGCAAGCTGTATTGGGCATCGAAGGTCATATACCTTGTTCCAAATTATTTTTCTCCAGTACAATGAAAAAGAATGGAAGTGCAGTAAATGCACAAACACAAGATAAAACTTTAAGGCTTTTTATTTATATTTTAAATATTTATACAAAATTCATAATTTAATATGTTTATAATCTCAACAGTATTCCTTGGGGTCCCTCGATGGTAAGTAAGATGAAAACTTCAGGCGACATGATCATTTAAGTCCGGTATTATGTTAGGAGCACCCAGAGAGAGTACAATGTCGACCAGGGAAAAACATCATCCCCTATAGGTATTGGTTGTCATCGAACAACTCTCAAGCCTCCCAGACCTCTGAGATGGAAGTCTCTCATGTTTAAGTAGCTAAGGAAAATAAAATATCTTTAGAGAAGTGTGAAATAATTAATATGATGAATGGTCATTTCATAAAATCTATGGCAGTTTTGATTCAGTCGCTTCCATCAGAGGTTGTTACTACTTTTGAATTATATATGTAATTAATTATCTCTTTAAATGATGTGTCAAGTGATTCCAATGAGTTTCGTAGTGGCGATGAAGGTGGTGGAGATAGATCTATTGGTAGTGAGGATGTTGCTAATGATTCTGTTGGTGATGAGGCTACAGATGATGTTGTTGATGATGATGATGATGATGATGATGATGATGATGATGATGATGATGATGATGATGATGATGATGATGATGATGATGATGATGATGATGATGATGATGATGATGATGATGATGATGATGATGATGATGATGATGATGATGATGATGATGATGATGATGATGATGATGATGATGATGATGATGATGATGATGATGATGATGATGATGATGATGATGATGATGATGATGATGATGATGAATATGATGATGATGATGGGTATGGACATAGATATGGGGATGTTGGTGATTGGGGGATATTAATCCTTTCCATTTTTGACTTAGTAGGGAGACTTATGTATGTACTTTAAGAACTTGAATTGAATTCTTTTATGGATGAGAATGGTTAATTTATTTTCTTTTGAAAACTTCTGCATAAATTTTCGCATGCATTTACATAAAGCTAACATTATAATCTTTAGTCATGCAAATGGGTAAGTGGGTGAGGTGGTTATCATGCTTTTATATAAAGGTATTTGTGATGTAGCTTGGATATAACCATATGCTGCAGTTTCCCTAGTCTTATTCATATAATGCCTATTTTATTTATACACTATAGTAGTTGGTGCTCAAATTCCATGTGAGGTTAATTTATTTAACACATCACAAAGGATCTTTATCAAGTACATGAATGGGTTGAGCTACCATGGGTGAACTGAGGACAGTGAGTTTGTATTATTGAATGACATTAGTAGTTACAGTGGGATGTTTTCAATTGAAAAAGTAGAGAATATGAGAGAAGAATATTTGGGAGAATCCTTGGCTCTCCCACTCCCAATCCCTTAGGTCCCTTAGAATGAAATAATGGAATTCCTCCCTCAATTCCCTATCTATTTATTTATAACCGAATTCTCTCTCTCACCTCCCTCTACTTGTAATCCAGCTGGAATAGTTAAACTCACAGCTCCCCCTCTCTCTTCTGGAATAACATCCTTGCCCCACCTTGAATACACCTTCCAAGTCTCAGGTAAATCACATTCTCTTTTACATTTATGAAACAAAATACCTACTTATGACGGTGGAAAGAGATTGTTTATTATAGGTCCATTTTCCATTAACTCGAATTTCTATTAACCTAGATGAAAAATATGGTGGCTTTGGTTCTAGTTCAAGGTGTTTCTCTATTCCATGTATAATTTTCTATGTTAGTCATGTTATGATTTTCCTTAAAAAAATCTTGATACATTCCTTAATTGATGTGAATATAGGGAATAACATTCAAGGTGGGGATTAAATATGGATCCAAAACTTATCTTTATCATTTTCAAGAGTTTTTAAGAAGCAGACATGTATTTCTTCCACAAAAAAACAATACAAATAATTGATGAGGTTTTTATAGAAATTCCATACAAAGAGTATATGAACTATACATTTTTTGGAGAATTTAACATGTTTTCTATATTTTAATGTGCTTCATTTGTTAGGGTTAAATGTTTTTTTAACCTTTTAAAACTTATTTTTTCAGTTATTCTATTTTTGGAAGGTCATTTTTTCACTGAGTTTAGGGCCTATTGATGAACTCGGTGAAGGATTAATTTACAAGAGTGGAATTTATTAGAGTTTTTTCCCTACTAAGATGGGTCTTTCCTTGAATATTGGTGTTTCTCTTATTAATAGTTGAACCTTTTTCAGTGATATGACTCTATTTAACATTATTTTATTTTATTTGTTATTGGTTTTCATTTTAAAATTTTTTGATTTTGTTTGTGTAGATGTGTCTGTAATATTTTTTATGCAACAGTAAATGTTACTGATTTTCTAATGCAATATCTGAATCTCAAAGATTCATTAAGGGAATTATTTGATATAGGTTGTGTAAAAGTATAGTTATCTTATTTGAAAATTAATCTAAACCTATTTCAAAAAATATAATTATTTTAAAATTATTTGACTATTTAATTCAAATGGACTGATATCTATATAGTTTTTATGAGATTTCACTACAATATTCTTCTCCACCTCTTTTTTTGTTGAAAATTTTGATGGATAATTCTTTACTAAAAATAACTTATGCAGTCTGTTTTATTACACATGCTAATTTTATCTTATAATTTTATTTATATTGTTCATTTATTAAGATGAAATTATAATTTATCTTCCTCAATTTGATATTATATCTGTTATATTTTAATTAAATAAATAATTAAAAGGAGTGCACATACAGGTTACTTTTGGAGTGAGGTGTTACAAAATTAGTGGCATATCGCTTATCCCTATAAGCCAACTAACATGATCCTTCCTCCATCCCTATCCATGAAATTAAAGAAATAATTTTTTAAGTGTGTGTAGAACTTAGTGTGAATATTTTTATAAGTTACTTAGTTTGTTGAAGGATATGAATTTCTCATTATACATTTTTATTCCCTTCTCTTTCTTGAGATATTTTAATCACTTTATATTTTTATTCCCTTTAACACATTTATTACTTACATCGGTAATTCATTGATGAATTATTATTTCCACTTTGGAACTGTGTTTTTTCTTGTTAACTAATATTTTTAGGCATTAATGTTCTTATAACTATTTCATGCTAGTCATTACTTTGCAAAGCTCCAGGCTTTTCATTGATGGGGACGATATTTTTATTTATTTATTTTTTTGGTTGTGATTGTTTTTTGCAATGGAAGATAAATAGTAAATTTGTCCATTCCTTGCTTCAATTATTTCTTTTCTAGGTTTTGTGATGATATTTTCACTAAATTGACAGTGGTTCAGTACTTCTAGAATAGATATAATATCATTCTTTGGTTTCTAAATTTTCCTGCAATTTAAGATTATCCTAATTCCAGATCATTTTATCATCCAATGGAGTTTGTTTCTTAAGTAACTTAGATATAATTTTTTTATCAGCTAATATTGTTTATGATTTGGTGTATGTACCATTTTTTAGGTTTGTGCTTTCATTCATTATTATTTGTTTGTAAATTTAAATGGTGATCCCTTTTGTGATGTATATTTTGACTTGTTTACTATTTTGTAGATGGTCAGGCTTAGTGACCATAATAAATATGGTCTTATGAATAAATAATTTTGAGTTGATATGAGGGATAGCCTTACCTAAATCCATTACAGAGTGTTGGAACCACCATATTTATGCTGATTTCCTTTATAATAATATTATTATTGAAATATAGCATATGTTTTTTGGTGCTTGATCAAATTTTTTTGTTTATTTGGTGTAGTTAAAGTATGATGTCACTGGATGAGAATCAATGGTGGATCCTTGAATTGTTAAATGGAATATGATAAAAAAAATTGATCTCTTACCTAATTTTTCACTTAAATATAACTTGGTAGGTCTCTATAATTTAACAAACCAGAGTCTCCATTCATGCCCTTTTGGTCTGGTTAATAAAAGATTATGTTGTTGCTTCAAATTTATTTTGAATTTTAGTATTTGTTTTTTTTTATAGATATTTAATTTTTTTCAACTATGAAGAAAATGAATAAGGGAGCCAATGTCCAAAACTAGACATGTTTGAGGTTTTATTCTTGTATGCGCGAAGATATGGATTTGTAGTTATTTCATTCTCTAATTAAAATGTTTGTGAGAAAAGGGATGATATGTGCTCATTATTTTTATTCCATTTAAAAGAACTGATTAATATGAAATTTTATTGATTTTGACCTTCTGATTATAAAATAATACCTTAAATTCAAAACCTTTATCTCCCATGCATTTTATGCATTCTCATCAGATTGACCAAACTTTGTTGGATTTTCATGGTCAAACTTTTTTCTAGGAGAAACCACTATATTTGATTATAATCATTTTATAGATATCAGTAGATATTATGGTTATAAAATTTATTGCATCAATGTCCACTCTCAAAATTTTCTGTCTTTCCTAAAGTTTATTTTATAGGATTAAACAACCGTGTGAAATATAATTGGGTATTGTTTCTCAATACTTCCATCCTAAAAATGTAGTGAAACATAGAAAATATTACTTTGAGAATGTGGCTCTCAAAATTAGAATCAAGGTAGGCTTTTTATTTTTTCCACATTTATGCATGCCCATAAACATATGTGTGTTCTTGTATGTACTAGTTTTATTAAAATTATAGGCTGGTGGAAGGAATTATTTTCTATCAGATTACTTTCATTGAAGGCTCCCTAAATTTTTTGATAGTCTAAAAATTATATTTGGTGTTCATATTACGCACCCTCCACCACTCTAGCCCATCCATCACAGTGGTATAAAAAATCTTGTTTTGTGATTTTTTATGCGTTTTTTGTTTATCATTTTGACACTATTTTGAATTATTACAGTTTTATTCATCATTTTAATGTTTTTTTGAATTAACTGGTCAGGTTGTTGCTTCCATGGACTGGTTTGAGGTGACCTAATATAGAGGACTGGTCTTTGCATAGGGAAATGGGGATGAGATCATCAATTATCTTAATAAATTGACATCTGGTCCCTAGGATAGAATAGTTTAGGGTGGTATCATAAGGTGCAGGAAGGAAGAAAAGTGTTATGAGCATGGGATATGTTTTTTATATCCTTTTGGGTATTATTTGATTTATTTTGGGGGTTTAAAGAGAATTTTATTTCTTTTAAGAGATCCAATAGTTGCTTGAAACCCAATAGAATCATATTTTACAGGTGAGTGATTTTCCCCCTTCTATTGAATTGTTACTTGTAGTTTTGGAATTCATAATGGCTGGTGTTTGTTTATTGAGAAGAGAGGGGGTGAGTGAAGGTCAATTCAGCCAAGTTTTGCAGTATGATATGGATGTCATTCAAAAGGTAGTTAAACTTGACAGTAATATTTCAGTCTTTTTCATAGCTATGTTTGATAATATATTTGGTCATAGAAAATAATTGATTTGTTTTTTCATAAAATCAATCAAAAGAAAAAATGTTTTATAAAATAAATCAAATGAGTTGTTCATAGAAAACAAATGATTTGTTTTCATTTATTCCTGGTCTTTATTGTGTGTAACTTTTTCTATTTTAGTATGTATTGGATGTGTACGATGGTAGTAAGTAGGAAGTAAGAATTTGGTAAGTAGATGGAAGCAGGATGAAGCAAAAAGGTTGGTAGCTGTTGTTTCCCGAGGGAATCACCTATACCTACGGTTCATTAAACCATGGGAATTGATATATTTCGATAAAAATATATACCCACAGTTTAATACAACCATGAGTATTATTATATTTTATGAATAATTTATAAAAATGGTTTATTAAACTGTGGTTATGTTATATTTTGGTAAAAATATTTTCCCATGGCTGTAAAAACTGTGGGAATAGATGTATACCCACGGTTTAAGTAAACTGTGGGTATAATGAAATTTCCAGTAGCTATACCCACAGTTTTGGGAAAACTGTGGGTATAGGGAAATCCTGATGCCTCAGGATCCCACAGTTCATGAAACTGTGGGTATATCCTATACCCAAGGTTTCATGGGCTATACCCACAGTTTGAAACTGTGGGTAAAGAGAAATTTTTCAGTAGTGCCTCTCATGCTCCTACACTATATTGCACCCCAAAGTGTGCATATACTTCATATAATCCTTGTTATTTTTGTTTCTTTCTAACACATCCTGAAAAAAAAATCAATATAATTAATAATAACCAAATTTTTAATAAAAACCCTTAAATATTAAGAATACCATAAACTTATTACTCTTCCAGTAAATGATTATTTCTTGGTATTGTATAGTTAGACAGTCATTGAATATTAGTACACCCTATAACTCATTTAGGGATTTACTCTTATAACCAATATATAACTCATGTTTATATGATCACCACAATTCCCCAAGTTCCATCAACCACACCACATTTATATCTTGACTGTCGAGAAAGTTAAATTGATGTTGCGATGAAAATTTTAATTCATATAAATAAAATAATAATATATATTTCAATTTAACAAATGTTCATACCCATATATTCACCCATGAATTCTCCTTGATTTTATTACTAGTATAACTCCATGATATTGGTTTTACGGGAATGATATCCTTATACTTGGATAAAGTTTCCAGGAAACTTCTACATTTTCTATAATTTTTACGTATAATTTGATTATCTTCATTGTAATATACCATTTTTTTTATGGTTATAGACTTCATTTATATGGGTTCACCCACTCCACCTATTATAATATCCCTCTGAATAAGTTAAAAGAAAAAAAATTAGAATTAATTGATTATAAAACAGAAAAAATATGATGTGATATAATTTGACACGCCTATAAACATAAACCTGGTTCAAGGTGGTCATTATGATTTGACGGATCAATGGGATATACTAGATTGGTAGCCTCTAAAGGATGTACTGTTATAATGCATTATCTATTTCATCTACATGTGGTCGAGTGGATACTAAAGGAGCACAATCATAAGATCCTTGACAGATAATAGTAGGAAGGGGAGGTGGTGTAGATATGGTAGGATAAGGATAGAAGGGTTGGGGATATATCATAGGATATATAAATGGTATATGATAATTAGATCTTAAATAATATGATGATGGAGGAATAGGTGGGAACATCCTTGGAGGCTCAAGTGGAGGGATGTTTGTTGGTGGGTCGGGGTATAAAAGGTATGGTGGGTGTTCTGTGTAGCTCTGGTAGCACCCATGCTCGATTGGTCTTACTGCCAAAACCTACTAGTAGTATGGTTTAGATAAATTTCCCTAAAGTAAATTTGATAAATAATAATAGAATCACATTAAACGTAATTAAGAATAAAAATATTACAATAATTATACTCACTAAGGGAACCAGAGGATGCATCCTTAGATCGTGCATTTGTTGATAATTATCAAATAGTCTCTTTCTTTGAACTTCTTCAATATCTTTCATAATCTATATAATAATGAAATTCATAATTTTTAAAAATAGTTTTTAAATATTATACATGCAAATTATAATTCAAAAAATACATAAACAATATTATAACATGTTTTAGAAACTATGATTTAAAACTAAATTATACATGTTATAAAAATAAAGTTTATACTCAGTTTTCTAAATTGAAAAAAATATAATTAAATTCAATGAAAATAAATAAAACTAAAACTAAGTAAATTGAGTATACATACACATAGAGTATTTATATATAGTGAAAAGGCTAACTTCTACTAGTATTACACTAAATTCTCCATTGTTAACCATTATAACATAATCCATGCTATGCTAGTTTGGAATAAAACTATTAAACTAAAATTTTATTTTTTGATAAAAAAATACAAGCATCATAAAATTCACTTTTCTGCACCTCTTTGAATAGAAGAAATTTATCCACTTTTAAAAAATATATGACAATCTATTTCAAAGTATTTTATAAAATATGGATATATAAAGGAATTAAATTAAATTTATGAGGTGTAAAAGTTTCTTTTAAAGAAAATTATAATTATGATTAATGAATATCAAGAGAGAATGATAAAATTTTGAGTCATATATAAACAACTTTGGGCTAAATGTAAATAATAATTTCAAATAAAACATCACCTTATAGGCAATGAACATGATTATAAAAAAATGAAAATATTTTTTAAAATCCATTGAATATTCATAAATAGTGAATTAAAAATCTATAAGAATTAATAATCAACAATACCAGTATGATTAACATAAGTAACCATAAATAATAATGAAAAACCAGACTATTTTAGGAGTATTAGATGAAATAAGGACATATTATGCGAATATATCATAATAAAATTTCACAATAAGGATCATGGGTGTGTACCAAAATAGCTAAGTTTGGGAAAAACTAGATATCTTTTAGAGCATCATGTCCTTATAATATATTTCCATGGGAGAGCTATTTCTACATAGTTTATTTTATATATGAGTTCCATATAATTGGGGTTTATTTTCATGGGAGCACCATTTCTATGTTTTTCATTTTTGATGGGTAAACCACATCCATAAATTATTTACTCTATGGTAGATACATCTCTTTATAAAAATCTACATGATAATTTAAATTATATCAAACCCAATTTCATATATACAACCAACCAAGTATCTATCCTAAGTTCCCACCAAATAATCCAAGTTCACTGGAATAAATTATTCTATATAATCATAGGAGATATAATAACCCCATGATACATTAACCCCCAAATACATTAATGGGTTAAAAAATATATGAATAGTATCATAACCACATAATATATTCAAAAAACAAAATACTGAAATAAATCATTATATATTTTCCTCAAATATATCACACAAAATAACAGGTTCATATTATATTTATATATAATTTGTAAGTAACCAAATTAAAAAAATCACTTAAAATATGATTTATTGTGAAATAAAATAACAAATATAATGAAAACTAACCCCCACTCAATGAATGTGGAATAGAGAGACAAAAAAATAATCTAGGTTAGTGTTTTAAACCAAGAAAATAAATTAAAATGATGGTTTAAAGAAGATATAAAGGATTTGGAACTCACCAATTTTATGTTCAATAAGAATCAAAGTACAACTAGAAGGGGAATATATTTCCATGGATGGGGAAGAAAAATGAAGGATGTTGATTTCTACAATTGGATGGGAGTGAAATGGGAGGAGATAAGGCCATGTGGCAGGGTAAATTAGGGTGACCATACCAACATTTTTAAAAAATTATTGGAATACCATTACTCTATACCAACAAGTTTTTGAAACCATTTTTATAACTTTATTTATACCAAGATTTTATTAAAACCATTGGTATATCCTTCCCATAAATAGGTTATTCCAATGGTTTTTTCAAATTATTGGTATAGGGTGGCATATGAGAATAGTTTTACCAAACCTTGGGTATATCCCCATTGGTATAGGTCTACTTTATAGTAGTTTTATTAAATATATATTTTTTATATCAATAGGGTTTCTTAAAATTTTAAGTCATTCTTTTATTATAAAAGTGATAGTTTTTAGAAAAATTGGTATTTTTACTATTCATCTAAAAATCAATTATTTTTTAGAAAAAAACCCAAAAATCCATCTTAAGGGTGTTTTGAATTAAAAAAATTAAGTTCATTTCATTAAATTGAAATTATAAATTTTATATAAATTAATTTTTGTATAGGAATGAAAAATTAAGTAAATACTATTTATTCCTATTAGTTTAACGGCTGTAACAGACACCTTTAATAATTTAAATTTATTAAATTTTCATGGTTTTGGTTTATTCTGGTATTTAATGTAACATAAGATACTCAAAAAAATATTTATAAATGGGATATAATCACTAATATTTCAGGTTGTTACATTCTTCCCCCTTAAGAAATTTTTCCCTCAAAATTTGATTTCAAATTTCAAAGTGAAAAAAGATTAGGGTAATTTTTTGTTATGGACTCTTCATGTTCACACATTTCATCTTCATATATATGTTTACTCTAAAGTAATTTAATAAGGTGATTTTTCTTGTTGCATATAACTTTTTCTCTGTAGTCCATGATCTTCATTAGCTGCTCCTCATAAGAGAGATCATTCTCCAACTATAAAAACTTTTAATTTAGTAAATGTGAAGGATATAGTATATACTACTTCAAGAAGGATATGTAGAACGCATCATGTACTTTGGACAGGTTTGGTGGGAGCGCTATTCAATACACCATAACTCTGATGGGATAAATAATCTCAATGAGGCTAATATATCTCAGACTTAGCTTCTCCTTATTCCTAAATCTCATTACTCTATTCCATGGAGATATATAAATGAACACATTATCACCAACCTCAAACACAAGGTCTCATTGATAGTTATCAGCATAACTTTTTTGTTGACTCTACACTACTTGGATGTGTTGTTGAATTTTCTTGACCTTTTCTACCATTTATTAGACCATTTCACATCCTAGTAACTTTTGTTCATGTACTTTATCCTAGAATGTAGGTTATCTACATATCTTCCCATTAAGTGATTCGTATGGGTCCATTTGGATTCTTGATTGGAAATTTTTGTTATAAGAGAAATCAACTAAAGGAGGTTACTTTCTCCAGCCTCACTTAAAGTTCATAGATAAATATTTAAACATATCCTAAAATGTCTAGATAGTTTGCTCGTATTGAAAATTTTTCTAGGGTTGATAGTTTGTACTAAACTTTAAATAAGTGTTTAAACATGCTAAAGGCTCTTAAAAAATTTATATAAACCTCATACCTTGATCGGATACAATCGATAATAGTGTTCCATGAAGTCTCACCATTTCTATAATGTATATCCTTGAAATTTGATCAAGTTATAAGTCCTATAGAATATTAATTAAGTGATAAGTCTTTATAATATAGTTCACCAAAACTTATATATCACTATTCCTTATATATGTACTTGGAAGACCTGTGAAAAAATATATAGTGATGTTCTCTCATTTCCATGTAGGTATAGAAAATGGTTACACCATCCATTTGAACTTTTCCTTTTCTTCCTTCACTTGTTGACACACTAGGCACATTGATATATATTCTACAATCACTTTCTTCATATTTTCCCACCAATGGTGTTCTTATATATCTATATACATCTTCATAATCCCTTGATAAATGGAGGAAATTGATTTATGATCATCACTTAGTAGCTCCTTCATTATCTCTAATTAATAAGGAATGCATATTAATTTCCAAAATCTCACAAATCCTTCATTGTTAATATTTAACTCATAAGATTTTTCCTTATAAAATTCACCTTCTTCTATATCTCCATATCATCCCTTTTAGATTTATTAATATTATTTATTAGTGATGTGTGAACAATTATTTGAGAAATTATTATGATGTTCCTTTCTTCATGATTACCATGTCCATCCTTTACTTGACCAATAATATCAAATCCTTATCAATCCTCACCATAGATAAGGTTGTGGGATATTTTCTACTAATATCATCTACAACTTTGTTTGCCTTACCATAATGGAAGTGAATTGAGCAGTCATAATCATTGATTAGATATAACCATCGTTGTTGGTGAGTATTGAGCTCCATATATGTAAATATCTATTTTAGTATTTTATGGTCCATATATATATATATATATATGTATATATATTTATAATATCACTCTTCTCTCCATAGATATAATTTATCCATATCTTCAATTAAATGATTATGTTATCCAACTCTAAATCCTGTGTTGGATAATTTTTCTCATTCACCTTCAACTGTATTTAAGCATAGGCTATCACTTTATTATTATTCATGATTACACCTCTTAAACCCTTCATTGAAGAATCACTATAAATTAAAAATCATTCACCACTTATTGGTAGTGTGAGTATAGGTGCAGTGGTTGCCTCTTATTAAGATCCATGAATCTATTTTCAAATTCATCTATCTAGATATACTTTACTCCATTCTAAGTCAGTTTGGTTAGTGGGTTTGAAAATTTTGATAAGTTCCTCACAAATCTTCAATAGTACCCAACTAATTCAAGGAAATTATGGATTTCTATAACAGATGTTTTTCTAGGCAATTCCTTAACCACTTTATTCTTAAAATGGTATATATATCCCTTTACTTAAGATAATATACCCAAATAATGAAACATGTTCCATAAAAACTAAAATTTACTATGTTTTTCATATTAATTCTCCTTCTTATAAGTATTTATCACATCACTCAAATGCTTCATGTGTTCCTCCTTACTTTTGGAGTATATAATAATATCATCTATAAAAACTCCCACAAATTTATCATGGTAATATCTAAATACTATAATCATTAAGTTCATGAATATAGATAGATAATTATTGTGTCTAAATTTAATAACTATAAAATCATAGTGCACATACCATATAGGAAAGACAATCTTGAGAATATCCTCTTTCTTCAATTTTAATTGATTATACCCTGACCGAAGGTCCACCTTAGAGAAGTATTGATATTCATTTAGATGATAAAACAAGTCATAAATCTATTTAATATTATACTTGTTCTTTATTTGGATCTTATTAAGTTCACAACAATTTATATAGATTTTTATATACCCATCCTTCTTGAAAAAGTGGACCGGTTCACCACATAGTGCAGCACTCGAGCATATGAAACTTGTTTCCATATGTTCTTGTAAATTATTATTTAGTTCTATAAGTTTAATGGAGATTATTCTATATAGAGTTTTGATATTATAATATATCCATGTATAAGTTCAATTGAGTATCCAACCTCTCAATCAAGAGGAATACTAGGAAATTCTTTAGGGAATACATCAGTATAATCCCTTACAATGGGCATGTCCTCAATAGTGGTCCCCTCATTTGATTAAATCATTTAAGATAGATATTATTGTTTATAAGTAAATAATATCGATGCTTCTGAAGATTATTCCAAATTATTTTCATCTTCATCCTTACAATTTTATATAATATGAGGTTAATTCAGGATATAGAAAGTGATTTCCCTCTCCTGACTATTATTGTGGGCTATATTTGGAGACAACCAGTCCATTCCTAGTATAGAATCAAATTACACTAAATGTATTATGACAAGGTTTGATAGGATATTAATCCCACATATATTAAGTTGGGAAAATATATGTACTTGAGATGAAATAATCACTCCATTATTGGTTTTCATTGATTACTTAACCTCCATGTTTTGTAGTGTGGTTTGAATAGTTCTAATAAACTTGTATGATATGAAAGATTGTGTAGAACAATATTAATATAGGAAATTTGAATTACATGAATAGATAATGAGTGCATATTTCACTATTTGATTCTAATTCTAGTCATTTCCTATATCCATTATAAACTTAGGGATGAGAATACTAAAACTAATAAGAATATAAAAGGAAAACTATGAACTTGTAAGAATAACTTATAAATGACATTAATACCATAACTTATGAGTATTTAGGCTTCAATATAGGTTATACATGTTAATTTTACAATTATTTTATCTAAACTAATAGTTTATTCAAGTCCTTCATAGTGGTTTGTAAAGAGATTTTAAATTTAACCAAGAATAAACCATGGGAGTGTTTTTATAGTTATGTAGTCTTATGATCACTCATCATGCATTGGATGATGATTGAGTTAATACCCAATATTCCCCTTTAAGGTTTATTACCCATAAGTTTATTTGTGTCACATCCACATCCAATTTCCTGTATCCAAAAATGGATTTAATTTCAAGGAAAACCACACAATATTTACTTTACGAAAATTTTAGGATGGTCTTATATACTAAGGATTGTACCTTAAACTTCTCCCTAGGGTTTTCACTAATATTATATTATCCTAATATGAAAAAATAAATACAGTCCTATGATACCAAATATAGTAACCCAGTCCTCAAACATGTATTATTTCATGATTATTAACATGCTTTTCCAACAAATATGTACCAATGTTCAAGAGGTCTAGTGCCTTTGGATGATTAAACACATAAATGTGTCATCTTAAACATAAAAATTCAACTTTATTTAAAATTACACATAGTTATTATAACTTTCATAGATCTTATAAAATATCATAGGAAACCCTAGAGAAAATAAATAAGTAAAATGGTGAGATATAAATCCCAGTAAGATGATAAACAAATAAATAAATCATAACATGAGAGTCAAGATGAATAATATGATATAATAAAGATAATTATCATAAGCATAGAAATATGATATAGGAAATGAAATCAATCATGGAATATTTGGTAAAAACATAATATATGACATCATAAACATAAGTCAATAATTACTCACAATATCATCATTATAAATTGTACAAATTTCATGGTGGATTGGGTTCACTCCCCATTCCCATATACATAGTGGAAAAACCCCATGGTGGATTATTTGCACTCTATAATCCATTACAGAACATATCATGAGATATATATATTTAACTAAAACATTTAAGGTCTATATAATTCTAGTCCCACCTGTTAAATAATTAAAATCATACATATTCATGCCATATGAAGAAAATAATTCATTCATAAATCATAATCATAGCCAAACCCATGAGATGGAAGTGGGATTCATAATTCTAATTCAAGGCATGAACAAAGGATAAATCATAAGGATTTCCAAGATAATTAATAATTATATAATTTTTGATGTTTATATTTGAAAAATATACATATTTATTGAACATTTAGTTCCAATATAGATAATTCATGAGAAGGATCTATGAGATGAAATAATAAAAACATACCACTTGGGTGAAGCTTTATAAGTAAAGGATATTTTTAAATAAGGAAAGTCCTTATAGTTTTTCATAAAACCATAATTGAACCAATATAGTTCTTAATAAAATAATTAGGGTATTTAAAATATATTCATAGTTTTAAAACATTTCATATGGGTGATACTTTACAAGAGATGAGAAATAGATTAGTTCTCGTAAATAGTGTTTACTTAAAAGATGGAATTTTTAAGAGAAATAAAAAAATGTATAAACCTATAAATAATAAGTATATTTAAAAGGATTTATATTTAAGGTACATATATACAAAAATATAATAATTTTATAAAAATAATATCACATAAAAATGGGGAAAATGAAATGGAATGTGTAACTCAAAGGTAATGAGGCTGGACTGGAAGATCCCTTACCTTGTGTCTGAATATGCTCTTAACTTGATCTTAAGTTCATAAATAACCAAATTAAGTTTATTAAATACTTAATTAATAACCTTATTCATCTATATCTTATATTTCAAGTTCATTTATCTATCATATTTTATTTATTTATAATATAGTTTTCAAGCCTACGTCCGTTACTTGAGGTTTTTCGGTCAATTGTTTTGTAATTCCTTCTGTATATTGAAAATGATTGAAATAATTGTAAAATTGTTTTGATAAAATCCACAGTATTAATAGTATTATGTATATTGTTTTTATATATTAAATATATTATTAAATCTATCCATGATGGGTGGTGATGTAAAATGAAACTCATTGCTCGTGGAGGTAGTAATCTGTATGTACACACGATTTATGTTTCCTTTTCTCAACAAATGAGGCAGAATGAAGGTAAATAATAACTTTGAAATTTAATACTCATATTTATATTATATATATCATATTTATACATAAATATTATCATTAAAACTAATCATTATAGTCATTTCAAAAAACAGAAGATGTCGCTTCATGGAGGCGGTAGTCTGCCCAATGTACTAATGATGCTTCTAGATTTCATAGCGGATGGAGAGGAATAAATAATGGTTATTAAATTAATATAATAAAATATTATTATAATAATGATACTTGTGTAATTATATTTTTATGGATATAATATATTTGGAAGAGTAATATTAAGGAAAAAGGTTATGAAGAAGGTGAAACTTACATTGGAGACTTGATCTTCTCTTAGAGATCTCCTTAAAAGTGAAGGACTTAAGATAACTTCTAGTGATAAGGATATTGAGTATGAGAAAATTAATTATATTAGGGTTATTTTTGGAATATTTTAAGTTGTAATTATAATGGTATGTGTAACCATTTATGTGTGTAATTGATCCCCTTTTATAAGTGAAGAAGATGGCATATTTGAGAATACCCTTTACACTTCCATGATATCATTACACTATTCCTTGATAAATGACTCAAAAATTTAATAATAATTTATTTTTTTTTGCGGTATTAGATATATAATTCCTTAGCAAATACTTTCTATACAAGTTTAAATTCTTTTACCATAGGTTTTTACATTTTAGCATTTTAATTTTTACATTGGTAACTAGTATTTAACTAAGTAATTTATATTTTATTTAAAAATATAAAGTAACCCCTATTACTGAATTTTGATATATTTGAAATAAATTTAATATAAATTTATTCTAATTCAATTTATAAATATTAGTAAATAAAATTTTAAACTAAAATATATATTATATAAAAAGTAGTTTTTTATAGAAAAATGACTTTAACCATTATGTGTTCTAAATCTTATTTAGTATTGATTACCAATTGAATGATTGTCAATATATTCATATATAGGCTCAAAAATAAAAAAAATTAATAATTCAAATTATATCAACTTAATTTATAAGATAAAAATTAAACAATATTAATAAAAAATCACTTAAAAAACTATTTTACCATTATCACGGTAATTAACATTAATCTTACTGATATTATCTTTATGCATAAAAATGAAATTGAACTTGTTAAATAATATTTATATGTTGAACTAAAATATAAAATAAATTTTTTATATTTAATTTAGAAAATTTATAATGCGGAATTTTTAATATAAGCATGTAAAAACAGTTTTTGTATGAAGTATCACTTGGGTTTCAAAATTGTTAAACACGTGTTTAATAAATTAAGAATAATATTTTTAAATGATTTATATTATTTATTAAATATATATATATTTTTTATATAAAATTTTTTTATTAAACTTTTATGTCAGTCTTGTATTATAAAAGTGATAGTTTTTAACAAAATTAGTTTTTTTACTATTCACTAAAAATCAATTATTTTAGAAAAAAACCCAAAAAATAATATTAAGATAATTTTGATGTGTTGATTTAAATAATAAATTTAATTTAATAAAATTAAAATTCTAAATTTAATATAAATTAAATTTTATAATATAATGTAAAAATTAGTAAATACTATTTATTCCCATTAGTTTATCGGTTATAGGAGTCGTCTTTAGTAGTTTAATTTTATTAAAGTTATAGGGTTTTGGTTTAGTCTATTATTTATTTTAACATAAAATACTAAACACAATATTTATTAAAATTATATAATAACTAATATCTCAATTTATTACATTATTAGTAATTAAGTTCTCATAGTCATCCATGATATTGGTTTATAGCATTGTTCAAGTAGGTGGTTGACTGACCCAAACTTAAACATATCTTAATTAATGGATGATTAGGATTAAGAAGTTGGTTTATGTTGGGAATTATATCATTATTACATAAGAATAATGATTTTATTTAGATAATTTTAAATTTTTTGAATCTTATTTTAAGAAGAATTAATATATAATAAATAAACTAAATGCAAAACGATATATGTTACCTCCTGGAGGCGGCAGTCAGGAAAACACATGGTTAACGTTTTCATTTCTAAAGAAATGAGATGGAAATAAGGTGGGTTATAATTTTTATTTTCACAATAATAATTATATTCTATATTCCAAATTTATTCTTCAATTTCACCCCTTTTACTAGTGAAGATAGGTGGTGGTGAAAAATAGAATGTGTCGCTTTATACAGGCAGTAGTACACAAGATGTAAGAAAGATGTTCTTTTGTTTTTCTAAGTGGATAGAAAGGAGAAAATAAGGGTTGTTTCATTAATTTAATTACACTTAATTATACTAATTATAATTATTTAATTATATAACTATGGTTAGGATATGTTTTTAAGTCAAACAATAAAAAAAATAAGGATTAAGTAATGCTCGCTTTGCGACCTTAAACTTTATCTTGAAAGACTCCTAATAAATAAAGGGATTTGGGTAACTAATTGAAGACATAGGATTATGAAATTGAGATAGGTTTATAAAATAATAAAAATGATGTAGTTTTAGGAATAAATTTTAATTAACTGGTATGGCATGAGGGGGTGGAAGCCTCCACTTTTAAAAGTGAAGAAAATGGAACTTTAGTGAACAACTATTATTTTTCAATAATAGAATGACACTATTCAATGGTAAATGGTTACAAAAGAGATAAATAATGGATTTTTGTGTGATATTTGGTCTATAAAGCTTCAAAAAATTATTTTCACACATATTTTGGACATGTTGGAAGTCATTTGTTCTTATATTTTTACTTTTACCTTTTTTTTCTTTTTATCGCGGTAACTAGTTTTTATCTAAGTAACATATGTTTTACTAAAAATATAAAATAAAATATCTTATAAAAAAAATTTATAGACCTAAATTTAATCTCCATTTACTTTAATTAAATTTCTAATTAATAGAAAACTAAATTTTAAATTAAAACATTTTATTTAAAAAAATTAATTTTTAAAATGATGTTTTAAACATTATATATTCTTAATCTTATTTAGAATTGATTAATAATTAAATTTGTTTTAATATAATTATATATGTGTTTAAAAATAATATTAGAGTAATAATTTAAAAAACATCAATTTAATTTATTAGATAAAAATTACACAACATTAATAAAATAATTCATTGAAAATAACAGTTTTACATTATCATGCTCATTAAAATTAATCTTATTAATCATGATTTATGACCAAAATTAAATCAAAATTATTAAATAATATGATCATGTTGATAAAAAATTAAATCAATTTTTATATATTTAATTTATACAAGTGATGAAAATTGATTTTTTAATATAAGCAAAAAAGAATAGTTTTTAGAAAAAAAATTACTTAAGTTAATAAAATTTTAAACATAGATTTTATAAATTTATAATGTTATTTAAAAATATATATTATTACTATTTAAATACATATTCTATTAATTAAAAGGTTTTATAAACTTCTAGGTATTTATTATATAATGATAAAGTCAAAAAAAGTCACAGATTTGGTAAAAACTGTATTTTTTCCTGTTCATATAAAAATAAACTATTTTATAAAAATCCAAAAAATCAAATATAATATAATATTGAAATTTTGAATTTAAAAATTAAATCTATTTTATCAATATCAAATTCTAAAATATTATAATTTAACTTTTAAATGATAACATAAAAATATAATGAAAATTGTTTTCATATGAAAATAAATTTTTTAAAATATTAATTATTCTTATTCATATATTCTATCCATTAATAATAAATTGGTGTTAATATATTATTCATATCAACAATATATTTTATCAATAAATTATTTAGTTTCTTAAAAACACATAAAAAATCAATTTTTATAAAGGATGCATTTTAATGCATAAACTAGTCTTACTAGTTATTTAGATACACTGATTTAATTTATCAAAGACTTGGAATTTATAATGGCCTTTATTTTTATTTATAAATATATTTCATAGTTTTTATACATCTATATTTACCCACTAATTATACAACTACATTTTAACTTTCATATATTTTTTCATGGTTTTTTTTGGTTTAGTGTTGTGTACGTCACAGTATACCAAACACATTAGGTTATAAAGGAACTAAAATATATAATTTTTAATCTTGGGGTGTTATAGGAAACATTAAAAACATTTAATTGATGAATAGAAAAATATAAAGCCTCATTGAGTTACAAGTTCCCAAATTCAGAGCATTAAACCAGAGAAATAATAATCTAACTTTACATAATTCAGTTACATCCACCAATTCAAGAATACTCAGCACAAGTGATTTCATGTCCTACCCTATGACCAGTCGTCAGAATAGTTTTCCACAAGGCCTCAATCACACCTATCGATATTCTAGAGGCTACTTACTAACAGTGAGGGCATGTGGTGTATCTATAGGGAGACTATGCCCTCATATCATTGTAATAAATTCATTATAAATAACCAAACATCATCCATATAAGTAAATAATTAGAGTGTAGAAGCAACAAATATGAACAAGGTTATAATAAAATGAAATTAAGGAAAGTCATGAACAACCATTTCATACATAAAAAAACTTATCTTCTATTGTTCCAATCACATATACAATATAAGAAACTACAAATGAATATACTAGAATCTACTACTAACTCGGAGTCACGTCACATACTCAATCTCCATGACACTTGAGTTGTACCATCCTAATAATAATACTCAACATGAGTGGCTCTACTCAATCATAAAACCATGGGCCTTTCTCAATCAATCATGTACCTATACTCAACCTGAAATAATACATAAAGTATACACACACTGAGATACATGTATCAGGGGTGAGAAATAATCTCAGTAGGCCACCACCATTGGTGAACCTATAACCTTATTTTATAATTTCATGCTAATGAAATATGCCCATTATATCCAAAACACAATTGGAATAAAATAAATCTATTGTCAATCTTTGGGTTCATGATCTTAATCGGCTATACCTATTTTATCCAATGCTAGAAATGTCTCTAAGTAAGCTATTTCACTACAGGGGGATACAAGTCCTTGCCCTAGTATCACCCATATTCACATCCAATAAATATAAAGTAGGTTTCTAGGTATCAGTAGAACATTATATAAATGTGGAATCAAGCAAGATCCTAGGCGTCCTAGGAATACCACTAAAGTCATGTGTAACTAGTGAAACCCAGATGATGTTTATATGTTTCCTAATACATTCTAATGTTAAATTCCTAGGTCTTAGTACATATGAAATAAAACCATTAGAATTAATTTATAAGGGGTTACCCTTAGGCAATATGTAATAAATACTATTATAATCCAAGATAATAACTCAACGTCATTCAATCATTGGTTCAACAGCCCATTTCCAGATAGATCTATCCAATGTAATCATGATTCATACACCTGGTCCTAAAGAGTATCTTAGGAATCAATTAATGAGATCATCATCAAGCCTTGGTGATTTAATAATCATTTAGTGCTTAAGGGGAATGCAGCCACCCGACAACCTATGACATCCCCTGGATCCTAGAAATATAGAAATACTAGTAGACACACTAAAAAATATGAGTTATAGGATACACATAGAAACCTCCTCTGTATTCTATATGTGGGGAGGAATTTCAAAAACACTTGTAATTTTGTTAATGGTAGCACTCAATCAAGTAAGTCTCATAAGAAAGATCCCATTAAGTACCTATGGTCATCCCCACCATACCATTGCATCACAACAGGACCACAAGATAAGCTCTAAGAATTGTGTCTAGTAATCAAATCTACATCAATAGTAATTTTATGCAATCTTAAATAATATATTAGGGTTGTTCGTATGACTAAACCCATATCTACTACCATAACCCATTGGGATCACATGTTCGGTATGTGTTCTAAAATGATGCTTTTTATCATCTCTACCCAAAATCATAACTCACTGGATTAGGGTTAGTCAACCACTGAAGCACCCACTAGCATCCCCAAGGTCAAAAAATATGATAATAATCCATTTCAAGATCCCCAAGGTCCATTCATAAGAAGAGATATACCTCTTAGGATCCTCTAAGTCACCACGTAAGTAGATGAATCCCTCTTGGGATTCTAAAAACATAAAAAGGCAGAGGCATCCCTCTCGGGATCCTAAGGCTAAATATGTAGGTGAATTCATCTCTCTTGGGAACCTTATAAAATATTATTAAAGTAGAGACACTCTACATGGGATCCTATAGGTCATATTATAAGTGGATTCATCCCTCTTGTTTTCCTTGATCACAAACTATGGTCTTGAGCAAAGATCATTTATTAGGGAAAACACATCCTAGAACCCTATCCTAACATATTATCAAGAACCAACCCACTATGGCCTTCATATATGATTGTATGCTAAGTATGGCACCCCAATCACACCTCTAATAGGTCAAGGGTTAGTGATCAGTACCAACTAGGCTTATCACACACATGGGAGGCCCTAGCCTAAGGTACTTGTAAACACACACACAAATTTTTATACCCATATAATATTGAAATGTAAAATAAAATTAATGCCAAAATTCATTCAAAAATATATATCCCACATCATAGTAAGACACAAGTACAGGAAAGAATAAAGTTCAAAATAAAATCCCACCAAAACTATAAAAGATCCCAACCTACTCAAAAAGAGGGGGATGTTGTCAAATGAACTCCTAGTACCAACCACATCCTTTCAAGATAAAATTTGTTTTTCCTACTCCTTGTCCACCTAGTTCTTCATCATAAGGAATATCGTCAACATAGGATATGACATTTATGGGAAGGTCCAATGTAAGGGTGAGTTTAACATTCCCAGTAGGACACCCTTAAATATCAAAACATAAAGCATCAAGAGAGAGTGGTCATCTCATCACCCCAAAGGTATTTCAATCAAAATATGAGACATTGCAGAAATAACAATAAAACAGATATCTAAAGGTAAGTTTATAATCATAATTTTATCCTATATCTACTTGAGGCTTCAAGTAAATGCTTGACTGGGAGAAATCACTCCACAAGCCTTTCTAACATTGATGGTGCTCATCCAAGAAGTCATTCTCATTAGGCCTCATCATGAAGAAGTAAACATTAGAACTTTGAATTTATCAATGAAAAATTAAGGGATCTCACCCATGGGATATGGGATATTGTTGGCCCTATCCAGAGTAAACCCAGTGGTATGGGGATCACACACCCTAATAGTCAGTAATTGGATTCCTGACCCAACCTAGGGAAGAAATGATAGAGGATCGCACCATAGAATACACAGAAGTATTCTTGACTCCATCTAAGACTAATCCTATAGAGGGGATCACTCATCTTATGCTCGATAATGGATGCCTCATATACCCGCATAGGGATGGACTAAGGTAATGCACCCTAAAAATTATTTTCAAAAATAAATAGAATGGGGGCCTTAAACTACCCTAGAAAAATTACACTACGTGTATAGGGTATACATGACTTGTATTGGTCACCCCAAGTCTTCTCATGTACATCGTTCCATGCTTATATAATTTGGACTATGATCATGTACTCTGGTCATGCCCATATACTTTGGATGTGTCTAGGTTCCCTGTCTCTATTTTTGTACCTGTTTGTGCTCGTATACCCAGCCATGCCCATATACCTGGTTATGTCTGAGTACCTAGTTGTGCTAGTGTACTTTGTTCATACCTGTGTACCTGGAAGTGTTTTTGCCTATGTACCCTATGGTTAAACATCAATTCGCCCTTAATGAGTCACATGACATGTGGAAATACCACATGGGGTGTGATATTTAATTTTCCACAAAACCCTAGCCACCACAGCAACGGACTATATGGTGTGTGTTCATCTGAACTATACATTGTGTAACTCAGAATTTTTTAGTTATCATTGGTTTTCATGTTGTTCCAATCATGATACCTCCTCCTTCATTACAGTCACAAATATCACCCCTAAAATGTGGATTTGAGTTTACTGAACTCTAATCATAATCGGTGGCTAGATTATATCCATCAATCTACTCACAAATCATCCCCTTATAACGGCATCGTCTGAACACCCAATCCAGCGAAATTAGAACTCCAAATATGCTTCCAAATACATTTTCATCGCCATGCACCACAATCATGTCATCAATCCCAAATCCAATGTAATGATATGTTTCACCAAATGATGATTGTGTAATGATCACCAACAAGGTATTTGTTGAACCACTTTCTAAAGAAAAAACTAATGATAAATGTGTGAAGAGTGATGGGATAAATTCAAAAAAAATGAGGAATGAACCTTATCCATTTTTTGGGTTAGCCTCAATCCTTTGATGTGAAAGTAATGAATGAATAGGAGTAAAAAATGACCCAAAAATGATAATTTTAGGGATAAAATCCATCAATCATAAATAAACCATTGACCCATGAATCAATTTGTTAGAAGAATTGATTTTCATTCAATATATAATAAACTAAAGGTAATAAACCAGCATAAAAAACTTCCTACCTTGATTTTAGATTAATCACTAATAAAGAATTATTATAATTCATTATCATTAGTGAGATCTACAAACTCCATTAGTTAATACAAGAACCTTGGTACCGATATTTGATCCATGATTTGGTATTCATCTACCAATGCTCCACACCTATCCAAATCCCTAGGGTTATGTAGATAACCATAATATTTTACCATAACTGGGTTTAAATATAGGGTAACTAGTTCATGATAATTAAATAAAAAATAAAAAAATTATTTAATTTATTTAATTATCATTCAACCTACAACCACCTTTAAAATAAACACCTGATGTTCACAAAGTTTATAGAATACCTAGGGTAAAACCCCTATTTTTTATTCAATGGTGGTTTTAGATTTCCCATATGATATCCTATTTATGATTTATTCCATTATTTTAGAGTAACTATGAACATATGATATAATATATTTAATATTTTTATTGTATCAATACTAAGCCTCCCCAAGACCTAGAATCTCATGCTGACTCAATGTCTTTCTTTGAAAATATTCTTTAAAATATTCCAAAGTTTAACAAGGAAAGTTAAAAGTCATTATATTCTCCCCACATCAGGGATTTTCATCCTAAAAAAACATAATCAAATAGGTGAGGTTACTGATCTCTCATTTGGTTCTCCCATAACTCACCTAAAAATTCTAATGTAGCCATTGGGCACACACAAAAGGAATTTCTCTCCCAAAAAGGATCTTATACTACTTATAGTTGATATCTATTGATTAATATATAAATTTATCTTTATCCTCAATGTTTATATATCCCTAGTTGATATAATGTGATGCTTCATTCACGTAACTTCTTAGTTGTGACAAATGGGATACATCGTGTACCTGGTTTAATTGAGGTGATAGGGATAAATGGTACATCACCTCACCAACCCTATATAGTATCTAGAAAAGGATGATGAATATTGGATATAACTTACCACCCTAACCAAATCTATGAAATCCTCTTTGAGTTGATTCCTTAAGGAACACATGATCTCTATCATAGAACTCCAAAGTCCTCTATTGTTGGTCTACATAAGACTTTTGATTGATCTGGGTAGTCCTCATTTGCTTATAGAAAACCTATACCTTCTCTATTAACTCTCACACAAACTCTAATTCCATGATTACTGAATCTATTGGATGAGTCCATCATAGTAGTGACTTGCAGGGTCTCCTGTAAAAATCCTCTAATGGTTTCATAACAATGGTGGATTGGTAACTATTGTTATATGTAAACTCTACAAAGGGTTGGTTGTCCTCACAGTTATGTCTAAAGTCTAACATGAAATGCCCAATCATGTCCTCCAAAATCTGAATAGTCCACTCATTCTGTCCATCTTTCTTGTGGTGAAACATAGTGTAAAAACACAACTAAGTCCCAATAGCCTCTTGAAACATCTTCATAATCACTATATGGAGTGAGAATAAAGATCTTAAATGATCATTGACTGAACTCTAAGAATTCATACTATCTTTTACACATAAAATAATCTTAATCTCTCTACTAAACTCTTCTCTCAGATAGATAGGAAGTGGGATGAATTGGTGAGTTGGTATATGATCACCTAGGTATCATTGTGTCCCATATATGATTATGGAAGTCTTATCATGAATTATATAGAGAAACCACCCCACTTCCACTCCATCACCTCAACGTATTGATCCAAACCTGCTGGAACCTAATGTGAATCCTTCACCCACTGATAATTAAGGCATCAAGATACAAAATCAAATATACATATCTATATCCCTAGCCAATATAACTGATATTAAAGGTCCTAATATAAATTTGATACCCCTATATGTAATTCTAAAGTGGGTGTATAAAACTCCCTTAAAACCTACTATCACATCATCACAGGTACCATCATCCACCCTTAGAAAATTATGATATATTACCCACCTTTATAAAAACCATTTGGAGCATGTCTAGTGGATATATAAACATGAAATGTCTCACAATTGATATCTTTAAGTTCAACCCTCATAACACAATGAATAAGTAGATAGGTAACAAATATCTACTGGAGGTAATCTGCACCGTCCTCATCGACTAAGGAAAAATGAAACAAGGCAAAATATTCTAATGAATTTCTCGACAACTACAAACAAGATCTCTTACTAGGATCATATGCCACCACATTCCCCTTCATGAGAGTATAGACTATCTCAAAGTCATAATACTGGAGTAACTATATCCATATCCTATATTACAAGTTAATATACTTCAGTGAAAAGATATATTTTATACTTTAGTGGTTATAATATATGATAAATTTCTCACCCATATTGTAGTATTGCAATATATTCAAGGTGAAGACCTCTACTACCATATTTGGATCAGGGGTCACATATTTCTTCTCATGGGGTCACATTTACCAAGACCCATAGGAAATCACTACCTACCACTTCATAAAAACACATTGAATCTCAATTCTAGAGGCATCACAAAACACCACATACTCAACACCCTCCTATGGCAGTCTCAAGATGGGGGTACTCATTGACCTCTGCACAACTCCTAAAAATCCTAATAGAACCTCTCCACCCACTTGAAAGGTTTAACTTTTTGAGTAAAATAATTAAATGGTTTCAATGTTTTGTAGAAATTTGGAATGAATATTCTATAGTTTCCTACCAACCAAAGGAAGTTCCTTACCTCAGACATGCTCTTGGGTATCTCCCAATATAGCACTACCTCAAAATTTATCGAGTCTACTGTTACACCCTCTTCTAAGATGTTATGTCCTGGGAAGTTGAACTCTCAAATTTAGAACTAACACTTTGAGAGTTTCATATAAATATGGTTCTCTCAAATTATTTCCAGGATTATACTCAGATGTCTCATTCACTCCTCCTTAGATGCTAAGTATGCCAAGATTTCATCGATGAAGAATACCATGAACCGATCTAATAAGGGATAAAATATTAGGATCATGAGTCCCATGAACAATTTTTGTGTGTTCGTCATGATTAATTTCATCACCAAGTAATCATAGTGACCATAGTGACATCAAAATGTCATCTTTGGTATACCTCCTCTCAAACTCAGAGCTGGTGATAGCCTAACCTGAGGTCAATCTTCAAGATCCACCTCTCCCCTTTCAACTAGTTTAAGAGGTAATCAATTATAAATAGAAGATACTTATTATTTATATTCACCTTATTGAGTTTATGGTAATCAACACATAATATCAATCACTCATCCGCCTTCTTAGCAACCAAAACTAGGGCTTCCCAAGGTGACACACTGGGTCTAACAAATCCATTCCTTTTCAAATCCTCAAATTAAAACTTAAACTCTAAAAACCATTTGGGTTTCATCTGACATAATTTCATAGATATTAGTTAATTCACTGGGTGAAAGTCTATACAGAATTAAATCTCCCAGTGGGTAGGTAATCCTAACATAGCCTTTGTGAATACATCCACATACACTTCCACCACTACAGGAAGTTAAAAGATCACTTAATCAACTTCTCCAAGGGTAATACAATCCAAATGATTAGTAATCAGATATATCCTCCTATTTATGAGAACATACTATTATTTTTGGGTTCCCTTTTCATTGATGAAGGAAAATCTCATCCTATCAACACGGACATACCACATCCTCCACTTCAAACAATCAATCTGTGCATAACCTATGCATAACCAATCCATAGCTTGTATGGTATCATAAGGCCTCATTGTCACTATAAATTTATCCTAAAAGATTATCTCTCCTATAAGAGTTAGGTAACACTATCAGAAGAATTATTGGATTGTTGAATATTCTCAAGGAGGATTCTCAACAGTAAGGGTCGAGCCAAAGTCTAAATAGGATTCTCTAGATCTCAAATAAAGGATGAAAAGAGGAAAGAGTATCTTATGCATGTGTTTACCAATACTGAATATAAATTATATAAGACATATATAATACCTAAAATCATCCATGGAGCCTCTAGGTCATAATATTCCACTTCTCATAGCTACCCTCATCTATGACCACCAATTCTCTAAGTCTAGCATGGACCACCTAGGGGTGGTGGTGGAAATAGATAAAATCATCGGACACCTATTTATATTTTACCATATCCCTATCCACATTTATCTCCATACATAACTCTTCTTTATCTATTTACTCTACCTATGTGTTCTATAAACTATCTCTCTATCAGCTGCATGGTAGGTCAGACAATCTCATGTGAGATGTCCCAAACCATTACAAGAGTACCATCGCCTCTCCCTCGGATGACTAGATCCCTTATGAGATCCCTATAATATAGAATATATTTCCTAATACTACCTATATAAACACCTATATCACCTATATCACCTATATCCCTATATTTAATGTTTGTCACCAGCTTCCAAAGTCTCAACTTTAGGGTGTACACTTCCAACACCAATTGTCAATAACTGCTCCTCTAAGAAGTTTTCCACCGCCAATGCTCACTCGAGCACTCTGGCATAAATAAGAATGAAAATAGATACCACTCCAGAACTAATATTTCTATGATGTACATTCTTGAAGTTCTATGATTGTAAAAAATCATCTTGAACCATATCCATAGAGTATTGTGAGAGGTTAGTGAACCTAGATGCATACTCCTCCACTATCGAGTTTCCCTAATAGAGCACCAGAATCTCCTAGATACATAATTCTCTCAATTTAGCTTGGTAGAAATCCTATCTTAAGAGATTCTCAATTTTTTTATTATATAGAGATTCGTCGTCACCTGTTTAAGTCACCAAACTCCACTATAAACTTATGGATCCATGTAAAAGACTTGCCACTAGGACCACCATCTGATTAGAAGGGATCCTAACAAGGTGGAAAACTCACAAAATTACCTCAATATAGTTATGTAATACTTGAGAGTCTATCTCACATTGAAATTTAAGGGTTCACTATCTTTGAAACTCATGAAGTGTTCTCATCCTACGAACATCATTTTTTGGTGCTATTGGTGAAACCTACTTCTCAACGGGTGGTGGTAAGATTAGAAACCTACCCAGGGGTACCACCATCTACATAGGTCCCAATACTAAAGCCTCATCACTAGGTGGATCATCCTTACAATCCTAATATGGAATTATATCTATCTATCATCATGGAGGCAATCTGAAAAATTCAAAACATACCATTTCCAAAGTGTATATTTGGGCATCTAACTCAATAAGGATATGGGAACCTCAACCCATTCATATATGATTCATGTATAAATATTTTCCTTATAACTATTTCTTAAATGTAAAAAGTAAACAAGTAGGTTATCAGAGTCTTGGTGAATAGATACATCGGTCATCACACCAACACTAGATTTTTGGGCCTCAGATTCAAACTCATGACACTTTAACATGGTTTCCCTAGTTCCCAAATCAAACCTCCTAGCTAGAAAAAATCCAAATTTTGGTTCTAATATAACCTCATTTGATATCAATCTATCATAACCCAGCCCATTAGGGCCCACCTGGATAGTAGTAAACCAAGTGTGACACCTCAAGACCACCTCTAATAGGCCAGGGGATGGAGACCAATACTGAGTAGGAATATCACACACATAGAAGGCCTTATCCTGATGTACTTGTAAATATGAACATATATCCAAATATTCACATAATGTTTATGTTAAAATACAACTGATACCAAAATTCATGCACACATCTATATCTCGTATCATAGTATAAAAAAGTATGGGAATGCATAAAAGGCCAAATACAAGCCCACCAAAACTATAAAATATCCCAACCTGCTAAGAAGGAGGGCACAAAAATCAAATGAACTCCTATAACCAATCACATACTATGTAGATAAACTATACTCCACTTGCCCCTATCCTGCATAGGACTCCATCGTAAGGCATTTCGTTTTCATAAGACATGCCATGTGTATGCAGAACCTATGTAGGGGTGAGTATAACATAACTAGTTGGACACCCCTAAATCACCAAAAATAAATAATCAAGAAAGATTGGTTATATTGTCACTATAAAGGTATGTAAACTGGAATATGCGACATGACAGTAATAATAATAACCTAGATATACTCAATATGGAAACTGAGTATCAAGGTAAGGTCACAACTATATGACTAGCCTAGGATCCACTCGAGAATTTTAAGAAACACTCATCCAGGAGAACTCACTCTACAAGAATTACTAATACTGATAGTTCTAATTCGAGAATTAATTCTCATTGGGCCTCATCATGAAGAAGTGCATGCTTTAACTTTGAAGATATCGATAAAAATATTGGGGATATAACCTAGGGCCTATGTGGGGTTCCTAAACCTACCTAGATTAAACCCTCTAATATTGGGATTACACACCCTAATAGTTGGTAATGAGATTCTTGACACAACCTAGGGAATAAATGATATAAGATCACACCTTGTGCCACACTAAGGGATTCTTGACTCTATCTAAGAATAACCATAGAGGGGATCACTCATCCAATGCTTTGGAAGGGATGCCTTATATACCCTCATATGGGTGGACTAAGGGAACTCACCCTGCAAATACTCATTTAGAATAAAGATAATGGGGCATCAAAATTTCCCTCAAAAGGTATATGGTGTGTATAGGGTATGAATGGTGTGTCTTTTCTACCCCAGGTCTACCCCTGTACTCCAGATCGTGCTTGTGTAATTTTCCCTATGACTATTTAATCTCTCCGTTCTCATGTACTCTAACTATGTCTAAGAACCCTAGTCATATTTGGGTATCGGTTCATGTATTTTTACCTAGTCATGATCGTGTACCTAGTCATGTCTGAGTATCGAGCCACTCTCATATACTCTGACCATACCAATGTACCTGGACATGTCCATTCCCATGTACCCTAGGGTTACATTCCAAGTATCCCATCATGGATCACACAAAATGTGGAAAAACCACATGGAATGAGATATTTAATTTTCCATAAAATCCTACCCAATACAGCAAGGGATTACCTGACGTGTGTTCATACAAACTAAAGGCTGTGTAACTTGGATTTTCTAGAAATCATTGGTTTCCATGTAGTTCTGCTCATACTAACTAATCATTCATTCCACCCAAAAATATTTCCCATGAAATTTGGATATGAGTTTATCAAACTCTGATCATCATCAGTGTCCATATTTCATCCACTAATATTCTCTTGAATCATCCCCATAGCACCACATCATATGAACACCTGATCCTAAGAAAAAATAACACCCAATCTAATTCTAAATACTTTAATGTGATCATATAACACAATCATGTCATTGATCCTGAACCCAAACCCACAATAAAAATCTATTTCACTGTAGAATTATTGTACAATGATCATCTACTAGGTATTTTTCAAACCGTCAGATAAAGGAAATAGAAACTATTAATGCACTGATAATGATGGGATAAATGAAAAGAACATAAACATGAGGACTGAATCTAGAACATTTTTCAGGTTGGAATTAATCTATTAACATGAAAGTGGTTAATTAATAGGAGTAAATGATTATCCAAAAATCATAATATCAAGGATAAAATCCATCAACCATCGACCTGTGAATCAATTTGTTAGAAGAATTTATTTTTGTTCAGTATGGAATAAAAAATTGGGAATAAACTACCATAAAAAACATCATAACTTGAGTTTAGATCAATAATTGATAAATAAAAATTATAAATAATTATCTTTGGTGAGATCCATGAACTCTGTTAGTGTAAAAAAATACTTCATTACTGGTTATTGATCCACAATTTGGTTACTGTCTACCAAATCTCTCCACCAAACTCTATAAAAATCACTATGGTCGTGATTATAACCCTAGGATTTATCTATAAATGGTTTTAAATAGATGGGAGATAGTTTATGTAAATTAAATAACTAATAAATTAATTACATAATTTATTTAATTATCATTCTTCCCACATCTTCCCTTAAACCAAAAACCCAACGTGTAAAAAGTTTATGTCATACCTAGGGTAAAACCCACATTTTGGATTAAATAAAGGAACTGTTAGGATCAATGGGGGCCTATATACCCTGAGAGGGGGGGTGAATCAAGGTATGGATATTCTTTTTCAAAGTTCTTCCTGCCCCATTGGATCTTGACTTCTTTATTACAAGGGTCACTTTGTTTGCACTTTTGTGTTTATTATGATCACTTATTTTCTTCTTTATCTAATGATGATGCTTTAAATGCAATGCAGGGAAGTGAGTAGGCAGACACAAAGATTTTTACTTGGTTCACCCTCGCTGGGCTACGTCCAAGGAGCATACGCCGAAAAGTTACCAGTCATACCAAATTACACTATTCTTCACTAGATGTGGATACAAAGGTTTGGGAACAGTCACTCTGTCTCATGCTCACTACCTTTACAAGGTTTAGGGTCAGCTCACTGCTTTCCCAAGGGTCAATCCCTGTCTCTCTCTCTCTGGATCATTGCTGGTGGAGAGGATCACCTTCTTCCTCTTCCTTTACTCACTACTCCAGAAAGGATCCACTCACAGTTTATAGACCTGTAGGTCTCTTCATTTGAAAGAAGGAATGCATCCTCAACTATTGATAGATGCTCTGTTGAAGTTCAATGTTCATCCACTGATGAATACTGCTTTACGACAGATGTTCTGGGAAAATTCTAACTTTCACGCAACCCTAGGGTGACTTGTGTGCCCCTTTAACCAGCGCACAACCTCTGCCTTCGTTGCGGAAAAACCAACTTGCACGCCACACTTGCACGCCAAAACCTGCGCGCCAAAACCTGCAGGCCAAAACCTGCGGGCCAAAACCTGCGGGCCAAAACCTGCTGGCCAAAACCTGCGGGCCAAAACCTGGTGGCCGAAACCTGCTGGCCAAAACCTGCTGGCCAAAACCTGCTGGCCAAAACCTGCTGGCCAAAACCTGCTGGCCAAACCTGCTGGCCAAAACCTGCTGGCCAAACCCTGCAGGCCAAAACCTACGAGCCAAAACCTGCTAGCCAAAACCTGTGATCCAAAACCTGCTGGCCAAAACCTGGTGGCCAAAACCTACTAGCCAAAACCTGCTGGCCAAAACCTGCTAGCCAAAACCTGCTGGCCAAAACCTACCGCCCAAAACCTACGGGCCAAAACCTGCACGCCAAAACCTCTGGGCCAAAACCTGCGTGCCAATACCTGCACACCAAAACCTGTGGTCCAAAAACTACGTGCCAAAACCTTCGGGCCAAAACCTGCTGGCCAAAACCTGTTGGAAAAAACCTACTGGCCAAAACCTACTCGCCAAAACCTAGAGGCTAAAACCTACACACCAAAACTTGTGGGCCAAAACTTGCGCGCCAAAACCTGTGGGCCAAAACCTGCGAGCTAAAACCTACGTGCCAAAACCTTCGCGCCAAAACCTGTGTGCCAAAACTTCTACTTTCATGCTCAGATCTTGGATTTTCTCTAAGTGTTGAGCTCATTTGAAAATGGGGAGGGTTAGTCCTATATTTATAGACATTTGGTCAACCTACGTGGCGGCACGCAAGTCTCCCCTCGCCGTGCAAGTCTCGGCACACAGGTTTCTTCCACTAAAATACACCTGCGTGACCCTATTTCCTTTTCCTTATTTTGAAGATCTGATCTTGAAAAACATATGGTGCGCAACTTTCCAACCCTCTTAGGCACCATCGCGCAGGTCCTTTCTCGGTGGACAAGTCACCTGTGCGACAACACCAATACTTGTACGACCCTCTTTTTTTTGCCATATTTTGAAGTTCTGATCTTGAAAAACATTGGGCATGAAATTTTCCTCTCTTTCAAGAAAATTTCACATAGGTCTCTTTGCCAAAACCACTTTTCTTCTTTTTTGAATTTTCAGGCCCAAAAATTTGGTAAACACTGGAAAACGGCACCACCTTGTATCTATTCTTTTTGACCCGCCTCCAGATCATCCATTACTTTATCGAAGTTCTTGAATCAAACATTGATCGTTAACCACAGCTCTTGAACTCAACATTCCACCATTAAATCCCTTTTATCAACAAATTTGTATGTCATGGTTTGCTTTGTCAACAATCACAACACAGATGTTCACTTTGTCAACAAACACAATCACCTCAAAAATGCTCCAATGATACCTTGAGGTATTTTTTCCAAACAGGAACCATATTTACCATATAAGACATAATTCAAGATTTATTACATTATTTTTAAAAAATTATGCACATGTGATATAATATATTTTATATTTTTACTATATCAATACTGATCCTCCTCGGGCCCCAAAATCTCACACAAACTCAGTGCCTAGCTTCACAAATATTATTTAAAATATTAAAAAGTTTTAGAATGTGAAAATAGAGTCCTTAAACATCTCAATACAACCCTAGATAAAAAGGGGACACCTTATAAGGGATATGGCCTCAAGCTCATACCCTTTCCAAGTCACTCTAGGTTGGATCAAACACCCAACCTATATGTCTCCTCAAGTTGCAACCTAGTCCCACTAACCAGGGAATGTACCAAGATATACCAACCAAGGAACTTGGTGATCCCTTGATATTTCCTCTTTAACACCTCATTACCTTTCTATAAGTTATATTCTAATATTTTCTTTTGGTTTCTTTTTTCATTGGTAATGTATTATCGACCATGAAATTGGGATGATACTTGTAATTGTGATGTTAGGGTTTTTCTGGAATTTTCAACATAAACCTACAGTTTTTTCTATTCACTAGGTAGTTACATGATATGTAATGGATGTCGGATAGATCCCATGAACTGATTACACAGTATGATAATTCTACATGTCGTGTAAGGGTTGCACATTGTTTAATGTGAAAAAAACAATTTTTAATTAAAAAGGTGATGCATTTTTCAATGTAACTTAAAATTAAATAATTTAATGATGTGTAAGGTATTAAACACTATTTAATTCGTGATTTTATACTTTTAGAGAATATTATGGGTGTTTGATGCTTCATTCTCTTTTACATCCTCTTTCTCTAGGCCAGAGCTCTTACCCTGGGCGATTTTGGGTGACTCCTTTCTCTATGGATCACTCTATTCAGTGGTCAGACAATAGGGTTAGGCATTTCATCTCTTTATGTAAGCATTAATTTCGGTTTCTTACTCATTTCTCATTGTGGAACTGATTTTAGTAGATATTTTTAATCGAATCATGTTTTCTATAAATCCTTTTCATTATCTTGTTGTGACTTGTCTTCTAAAGGAATATCTTATGGATTCCGATCCCCATTGTCAAAGGATATTAGGTTTTCTAAATCCTTGAGTTAGGTGGATCTATCCAAGTTTTATAATTTTTTTAATTTCATGTTGTTATTATTTATTCCTTTAGCTTTGTAATGTAATTTCATGTGGTGAAATTGAAAATGGAATGGATTCATGTTTTAAATAGTATTTTTCTTTTAAAATTAAATTAACTTGATTTGGAAAAGAATGGATTTTCAAACCCTGAAGAAAATTGGATTGTCTTTGAAATTGTTTTTATAAAAATGTGAGCATGGTTTTTAAAATAGAAATTGACAAACATTTCATAGTAGGAACCTTGGGTGTGTCGATAAATAAACACGGGTAGCATTAGTGTGTGTGAAACCATTAGGAGGAAACCTATTGTATATCGATGGATTTTGAAAAGACTAGATATTATTTGGATCTAAAATTATACCTTTTTAGGCTCATGAGTTTCTAGTATGTATTTTACCATAGTATAGATACTTAATGGAAGGTTCATTGTTGTTTTTAGTTTTTTATTGCATGATAGATTATTTCATGGATGTTGGATCACATGTATATTTATATTTTTGTATGTTTACCTGCTTTGTTTTATGACTAGAATGTTTCTATATTTGGAAAACATGATATGAAATATTTGGAAAACCCAAGTACTATTTGAGAAACATTTTAAAATTGTTTTATTTATAAAAAATCTTGTAAAACTATTTTGTTTTGAAGTTAAAACTTGTGCATTATTGATATTAGAACTTGTATAGATTCCTTATTGGTTTTATACTTAGATATATTTCCCACACCCTACTTTTTCATTTGGGTGGATGTAGACCTTATTTTATAGGACACATTTAAAGGTAAGGGAATTATTTATCATGCAATCTTCCCTTTACATCGCTATTCTGGTTTGGGATGGTTTTTAGGTGACAGTTAGTCACATGAAGACTTGTTAGTCTAGACTTTTCATAATTTCTATTTTATACCATTTTTCTGAGTTTTATATCCCCTTTTTTCACTTTATAATCAGGTTGTATATCTTGTTTTCTTATATTCAATACTTTTTTCTTTATCTTTGTTATACATCACCCCGTAATAGGATGACTTGGGTGACTGGTCTGGTTAACCTGAGTTGGTTCATTACAATTTGGTATTAGAGGAGTTACTCAGCCTAAAGTGTGCCAGAACTACCTGATTTGGTTTTGTTTCTTGGGTAGAAAATAGTATTATTTTTTAAATTCAAATAGTTGGTGTGGAAAAGAGTCATATCTAGCTCACTCCTGTGACTAAATATGAGTTTCCATGAGTGGTTTAAAAATATTTACTAAGTCTGAGACATGGTATTTAGGTTCATTTGAATGACTAGTATGGTAAATCTATTTAAATTAACCTATATACTATATTTTATTCTTGGTGTGTGTAAGGTAGATTGAATAAAATAAGTGGTAAGTTTATTTATATGGACATGTTCCTTCAAAATTTGTTGTATTTTTCTGGTAGAATTCATAATTTCTTTAAATAATTATCATCTTAAATATATTTTTTGAATTATAGAAGTTGGTTCGATGGTTTTGGAGTTTGATCGTGACTAATTGTCTACTTTCTTAGGTTTAATGGACAATTCCTCCTAGAAGAGATCTACCAAATAAAATAGGTGAATCCATGAGGAAGGTTTCATAGGCATATCCTCCTATAGACCCTTCTTTAGTTGAATTAGTTATCCATACCATTCAGCCTTTGAGTTCAGTGGGCACTATGAACCAAGGATGAGTAGTGGATCATGGCTCAAAAATTAAAAAGAATCATCCACCTATCTTTCATAGTGGAAAAGGAACCCAAAAATTAGAGTGGATTGAACATATTGAGAGAATCCTTAAATTTTTTAAGACTTCAAAATATTCTTAGGTGGGTTTTTTCATGTATATTCTTGAGGGGCCATAAAGAATATGGTAGGACTCTGTAGTGCATACTCAGTTACATGAGGGTCTTACCTGGGTTTTTTTCAAGAAAATATTTAATCAATAATTTTATCCTGAGGCTTTAAGTGTGGTGAAGACTCAGGAGTTTCTGATCTTGGAGTAAAGGGAGCATACTGTTCTAGAGCACTCAACCTATTTTGGTGAGTTGGTGCATCTGGAACCAGAACTTGTCAATAATGATTACCTAAAGGTTCTGAGGTTAAATATGAGGATGAGTTCTAATGTTCAGTCAATGCTAGTTATTTTTTTCTTTCCAAACAATATGGAGGTATTGGATAAATCATAAATGGATAATGTGGACATGGATCAAAGGACAGGTTTGGATAGAGCTTCAGTTGGTGAATCAGTTATCCAGGTTTCTTCTTCTAGTTAGAAAAGTAATCACAAGAGTGGTCAGTTTTTTTTCTGGACCAGTTTTAAGGGCTTCTTTAGGGAATTAATAGGTTATATGCTACCATTTTGGGAGGATTGGTCATACCAGGCCTGATTTTATAGAGTCTTCTAGGAATGTTCATCTTTGTGGGTGATATGTCCATATGAAACGTTTTAGTGACAGGATTTCCCAAGGTATTAATGTTGGATTCACTTTCACAAAGGGATCCTAGGTTCACATTGATGATATAAATAGTCATGGGTCTCATTATAAGTCCAAGGGGGATGTCCATGTGGTTAATCATAGAGGGATTTATGTGGAATAGTGTGTACCAGAGGAATCTGAAGTAGGGATAGATATTATTATAAGTACAATGTTTATTTAATCTTCTATGGTGTTAAGTTGTTTGACAAGTTGGTTTTGTGTTTGGATCTTATTTCATTGTTTTTGTATCTTTTAATTTCTTTGGGAAAGAGGTCCAAACAAGGTTTCAAGTACCCCATGTGTTGGGTGGTGATAGCCGACTCTGAGTTGGTTTAGAACTTCTTAGTGTTTAATCTTTAAGTAGTTGACTTGATTATAGATATGGATTAGATGATCATTGAAAATTCCTAGATAGACTATTATAATCATTAGTTATAGTTCTTATATACCAATGGGGTCACTCATGTTTTTCAGGGTGATTGGGACTCCGGATCGGGAAGGGAGTGGTTCATTGTTCATTATTCTGGTATAATATCATAACAGTTGTTAGAAATTTTTATAAATGTAGTTGACCCTTTATTGGGAAATCATCAACCTTCTATTGTGTGGGTGTACCCTAAGTTCTTTCCATATAATTTTTTTTGGTTTACTACCATAGAGAGAGGTCAATTTTAATATTGACCTACTACCTGGAACAATTCACATTTTTATTCCATCTTATCGAATGGCACATGCTTAGTTAGTGAACTTAAGGTCCATCTTGAGAACCTAGAGGAAAAGGGATTTACTCATCCTAACTTTTTACCATGTGATTTTCCTATACTCTTTGCTAAGAAGGTAAACGAAAGTCTCAGGATTTTTATTGACTATCAGAAGTTGAATTGGGTGACCGTTAAGAATAAGTATCCTATACCCAAAATTTATGATCTCTTTAAACATAATAGAGGGGCCTTTTGGTTTTCTAATATTGACCTATGGTCAAGGTACCATCTAAAAGTTACTAGTCTGGATGATTGTATCACTGATAGGGGAGGGGTGAATCAGTGATACTTTCTTATTTTATGTTTCCTTGAAATAACCTTCGCCTCCTTTTAAAGTTTCAATTCCCTACTGAAAACAATTCAACCACACATTTAAAGGAACACATGTATTTACATGGTTCACTATTCAATAAGAATGTCTACTTCATTGATATGGTTTGGAAAAGATCCAATACCATACAATCCACTAGAAAAAAAATCCTTATATTATAACGAGTAGGATATTCCCTTTCACTTTTGTAGAACTACTTAAAAAATTCCAATAGTGTGTGTGCACCCTCTTAGAAAAAATAGGGTAATACAATGTTTTTTTATAAACTCATTTTAAATGTACTTATTTTAAATTACAAAAATGTATTCAATTGAAAAAAAATTCTTCAATTTCTTACCCAGAATAAGTTAATAACTTCTTGGACTCTATTAAGAAAAACACAATCTGATTTTCCTGGGTACTATTTTTCTAGTCTAATTCCTCTGAGTACGATTTTCCCTAATACAATTCTTATTGGTATGATTCTTCCCAGTATGATTCTTCTCAGTATGAAAGAGTTATGACTTTTATAGAATATGGTAAATATTAATCGGTACCATTTCAATTCTCCATCTTCCTTGGTCTATAAAACATAGTATGGAAATATTGATCTGATTAATTCATCCTGATATGATAATCACTTAAATACAATTGACAAGCCGAATATGGTAATCAGATAAGTGCTATAAACACTGAGTATGGTGATAAATTGAAAACAATGTAGTGATATTGTCTCTTATCTTTCACTTTAATTGATCAAAAAAATTTCAACAAAAGTGAATAGAGAAACATCTTCTTCTCATTATAACTCAGAGCTTCTCTCTCATAAATAGTACATCAGTCATTAGAAAAGTACAATATACATTTCTCCTTTTATAGGTGACCCTCGAGTGGCTTTGGTGGGAATCCCAAAAAATTACCCCTTAATCAAATTCACCCTAATCTCAATTTACCCTAAAATATATGGTTAATTTTGACTTCATCAACTCTTCTTAATTCTTCTCAAATCTTTTACAATATTCACTTCTTCTTTAGAATCTTATTTAAATTTCTATTCTGGTTTCAATACATGGGTCCAATTTTATGAATTTTATTTATTCAAAACAAATCTCTTCACCAATTGTAAGAAATTTTATGAAGAAATGGATATACCTTCTAAATTATTAATATGATTATTCATTTGAATTTCAAGCTCCCTCTTGATAACTCATTTAGTAATCGCCACTTTCAAACCACTTTTACTTATTCACTTCTTCTCTTGTCCCAGTTGGAAATACACAATATCTCCTTAATTTCTTTCTATTGAATCATTTTAAAAAACACTTGAAAAGTAAACAAATTGATTCAACTCTTAACCTTATTGATGATGACATTTGAAAATAAATTAGGGTTCAACTATCTCTTCCTTTGGAAATTCAATCAACCATAAAAATAATATTGAGTATGATTACCCAGAGTACAATCGTTTTTAATATGATTTTCCTAGATACGATAATTATGCTTGTGATCATTCTAGATATGATCATTCTCTTCTATATCTTGAGTATTATAATCATAGGTATGAAAACAAAATTATGAATACGATGGAAAATCGGATGCTACAATGAATTGGCAGCTTCTTCTTCTTATCTTCCACCCAGATACGATTAGTCTGGGTATGATTACTTTTCAATTGATATCATATTTTTCTTCTCTTCTTCCAACAAGCTTGAATCATAATTTCTCCAATCAACTTATGATATATTTGAAATAAAAATAATCAAGACATCATCACATTTAATTTATCGTAGTCATAGGGACTCTGATTTTCCATCAAAACAACCAATTCTTTCACACTGAATTTAGATATAATTTGATAAACATTTACTTCTAGAAAGATACATTCTCCATGTGAATGGTTCTCTCATTCAAAATAACAATCAATTCCTCATTAAAATATTTTCACATACCATACCCGAGGTGAGTCCGAACAGAATCCTTTCTTTAAAACCACTTCTTTCAATATGATGGACAAAGTGAGTTCTATTTTTTAAAAAACATGAGTCTGATTTTTTTGAAAACCTGGATCAATACTATTCTCACAAAATAAAAAATTTAGGTGATTTACTTTCTTCAAATAAACATTCCTGACATAAAAAGACAATATTTGAAAATAGACACCTTTATCTTCAGTATAATATCCTAGAAATTTCCATGTAATTTTTTTAAAAAATATATGAATTAATTCGAAACCAGGTACTAAAAAGGCATGTGATTCTAAGGCCCGGGGTCCCTGAAATAATTTTTTTAACTTTTTTTAATAGCATGCATGTGCAGTTTTGGTAACTTATAAACAAATTCTTAGATTAAAAATATTAGGGAACCATTGCGTTCGGAATGGAAACTTTTCCTTGGGAAGGACCGAACCTCAACCGACACAGGTCGAGGGTAAAAGTTAATTTTTTGGAATTTTAAAGAAAAAATAAAATACACTTAATAAAGTTTATTTTATTCAAAATGTCTCACTACAATGAAATGATGATTCGGGTGTTTCATTTAATAAATAAAATGATGTAATGAAACTACAACTCAGCGTAACTGAAACGTTGAAACATGTTTCCTCTATTTAATGGATTATGATGGATACGGGATCAGGAGAGGATCATGGAGTTTGATCTAAAGCTTTGAAGGAATTTCGTTGGAGAATGATGAGTGAAAATGAATGATGGATCATCAAAAACAATAAATTCCCCCTCCTATTCAAATTATTTTTCCAACAACGAAAAATTTCAGATTAAGGATCGACGAATGACGGTAGTGCGGCTCCGTTCTTCACCAGTGATCGATGTAATCCTCGAGGTAGGGGTTTATTTCTAAGTGGTTTATTTTTTCCATTCTTTGATTTAAGTGATGGACATGGATTAACCCATAAATAGTTTGACCTGTAGATCGATCATTTATGTGGGATGGTTTTGATTGTAGGGATTTGAATTGGGGTCATCCATGTTTTCATAAGATCCATGCTTAGAATTATTAATTATCCCCCCCACCCACCCCCCTGATTTCAATTATAACATGGATGGATAAATTTAAACATTAAAAAGGCCTCGATATATCCATTTTGGGTATTCTTGTGTTCTCATTTCTCACGATGAAATGATCCAAGTTGTCGGCTCGATAGTTGGTGATGACAGCAATCTACGGTTTAGGCAGGACCGTAGTGGCGGATCAGCCCACGGTAGGAGTCCACGGGAGATGGAAACGCCAGGATGATGATCGTTGGCATTGGATCCTACGATGGCGAAAGGCCATATCCAGGTGGGTTGTGGCGATGATATAAGGTTGTATCTAGGTGGGTCGCAGTCAGGCAGACCGCAACCAGGTAGGCCGCAGCGGCAGCAAGGGTCGCTGGCTCGAAGACCGGTGGGAAAGGAACATGTGGAAATGGCCAAGGGTGGAGAGAAAGGACTGTTAGAAGGTGATAAGCAGTGGGTTATGGCAGATGTAGTAGGCAGGCCACATCACACATCCGGGAACCGTGATCTAGTGGGACTGCGGGTGGGGCACGCAGCAACCATCCATGTCTATTGGGTGGGGACGTGAAACCCACTGCGACCTGAGTAGAGCAATGGGCCCACTCCAACGGGCTGGGCTAGGTAGGCGGGGAAAGCACCGGGCTAGGCCCAGTGGGTCGGGTCGACCCAGCGGGTCAGGTCAGGTCCGTTAGACCAAGTCGGACCGGACTCGAACCCCACTGTCCCCTTTTCATTAAAATGCACATAACTCTCAAACCATACGTTTGATTGATGAGTCATTTGTTGTGTTGGGACCCACATGATGAGGCGGTCATTTGGAGATATTCTAACTAGGTATTCATGGAATTAAATATATAAAATTTTTCTTAAGAATAAGTTCTCCCTAAATAAGCATTCCACGAGCGAAAATCTTGTGGCTGGCTAGGACGAGAAGACTATGACTACGGGTCTAAGTGACTCCATAGGTCTAAGTGAATAAGTGGGTCTAAGTTACTCTGTGGGTCTAAGTAAATCACCAGGTCTAATTGAATCAATGGATCTAAGTAACTCAGTGGGTCTAAGTGACTCAATAGTACTAGGTGTTCTATGATACGTCTGATAGTCTTACTTTTTGTACTTTAGATTTATACCTGTGTGAGCTGACAATACTTCATGTGAACTTTCCTTTGTGGTATTTCCTTTATTGTCTTTCCCTTGTGGTTTGGGGTCCTAAAAGCATGGTCGATTGTTTCCTATTGACCGTTCAAGGTTCCTATGTTCTTCTAATGTTATAGCATCCCTCAGGTCAAATCCTCAGCGATGATACTTTTTAATAGTCAATTATTTTTAATTGATTGTATTTTGATTGCGGGTTTATTTGTAGAGATTAAATGAATTGATTAATGGTTGGTTTTTGATTTAACAATTTGATAAATATTGTGGTGAGTTTATTAATAGGGATTTAATCTTGTTATATCCTTGACCTTTGCTTTATATTGCATTAAATTAACACCCACTTCACAAGATTATGTTGATTGGAATTCCTAAGTGTTAAGGCTTTAATCCAAGTCGTAACTTAACTTAGGGTTACAATATAAATAAATAAATGTTTATGGTAGTTTTTTTATGGTTCCAATAATCCATGGAAACCACATGTTAAACAAAATAAGTCATTAATTCATGACATGTTAAGTCCAACATACACAATGTTAATTTGAAGAATATTCATTGATCAAATACTCTCAATCACTTAACATACCTAAATTTTGACTCACCCCAATAGTAAATTTACTAATCCATTAATATATTTATTAATATGGAAATATTTTTTTATGGTGATTAATTATAAATAGAATAAAAATAATGGGATAAAAAACGATTTGTGCGTCGAACATGCACACACGAATAGTGATGAGAATTAAAAATGGACTTTCGATTGAATGAGGAAGAAAAAGAAGGGAAGGGATTTCAAATTTATTTCAAATGTTTTAAGATAATTAATATTTAAGAACATAGGTTGGATGATTAAATCATAATATGAATAAGAAACTTGAATTAAAATTCAAACAAAATTAAAAACAACTTATGCAATTACAAATGAAAGGAACACAAAAGTAAATGAAAAAAAGATGAGAAAGGGTGTCTCAAGTGAAAAATTGATTATTAAAGGTCCTCCAAAGCCTTTGTAAAATATTTTTTTATTAAAATGTATGATCCTATCTTCTGAAATTCCAACCCCTTGAATGGAGAAGAGGGGGATGTATATATAGCCCAAAGAGGTGTACTGTTTGCATTCCAAAACTACTCCTCCACTTGGCTCGATGATTTGGATATCTATACAGCTGAATCACAAACTATAGTCTTCTTAAAAGTTGTATGTGTGAATGTATTCTATCTATTATGAAAATTTTATGGCCATGTACTTAAGGATCCAAAGTTATGGTGGTTTTAATAAACGATTTTAATTTTTCCATTTCAGTCTACACTTTTTTGAAGGCCAAAATGTTAAAGGTTTTTTGAACCAAAAGATTCTCTCAAATAAAAAAAATATTCTAAAAAATTGAATTCCCATATCTTATATTTCACACTGAAAAATACCAGATTTATTTGATCAGTAGATCAGGAGAAAATTCATGAATAGTGTCCTGGTTTTAATTCCCAACATGAATGGTGGGATGGACTTCAAAGCATGAGTTGGGCCCCTTTTGTTGTATTTAGACCTTGAAATTTTTATCCATGATTATTTTGAATAATAAATAACATATTTTGGAGTTTAATAAAATTTGGGCTTTGGGATTTAGACCAGTAGCTCAATCATCATGGTTGATCCAGTTTCTTCACAGATTCTTTGGGTCTCCTTTTGTGGACCATATGACCCTCCAAATGGATGATTTTGACAAGGGTCTCTTCTAATGAAATGTTTTAATTTTATTAAGGAAACCTAAAAAGAAAAAATAATGTAATTTGGATAATTATGGTGAGAGTTATAATTAAAATAGTAAACAGATTCGATTTGATAAATTCAAATGATGCTCAAAAATTACATTTAATATTAAAACATGAGTGTTTCACCCCAATTATGCACTTTTCAATGAAAATAAGTAAAGAGGGTAAATAAAAATTTCTTAACAATTGAATAACATCAAATCTCCCATACTTAGGATTTTTCATATCCTCATGTGCAACAAATATAAAAAACATTATAAAATCATTTTCACTCAACAACAAATATTAAAATTTTGTTTTCCCCACTCAGAAGAGGTTTAGACCATTTCACTCATACATATTGAATTACACCTCAAATTTTTACAGAAAAAATGTTCCAAAAATATATCTTTTTTCATGCTCAAATTTGGAAATTGAAAATGTGGTCACTTGAAACTCACTCCTCTCAAGATGATAAAAATTTATTTCTGGAGGTTCACTCATTCACCAACCAAAAGTGAAAATCATAGAGCTTGAAAGATCTCTCATCTTTCATTCCCTATCCTAAAGTGCACAAGAATAAAGAGGTATTTTTAAGGGGGTTTTCTATGGCTATGGGGTGGTAGGAATTTAGTATTCAAAAGAGTAGAAAGAGGGGTAAAATGCCAACATGGAAAAGGCAATGCACAATATTTTTGAAATAAAACATGGAAAGAAATGGAAACACATATTTAAAAGGGAAAATTGTGTGAATAAATACACAAAAGTGGAAGAAATTTTGAAGGGAATGAGAATATGAAATATTTACAAAACACAAAACTTCTCCCAATGACAAAAGTGTTCTTTTTTTATTTTCTTTTTTTTTTCATTTTTCGAAAGTTGAACTTGAAACAGATCTCACACTCTTCTCTCAACCCATGTTTTATAAACTCATAACACTAATTGCAATATTTATAAAAAGATCAAAGGTTGAGTAAGAGTGATTTTGACCCACCTAAGACACAACCCGTTCTTTTTTAATTTTTTTTAACATTTTTATGTCATAAGCATATATACATTCCCAAAACTCACTGAATGACAACCTCTCCCCCACACTAAAATGGATTCTTGCCCTCAATCATATGATAACACGTTGAAAATCAATAAAAGGGAACCCAAAATGAAATACATTCCCCCCACACTTAAATTTCAAAAAATAATTCAATGTAAATCTATGTAGATGCTAGGTGGGATAAGGTATTGGGCTTGTAATGTGGCTATCAAAGAAAAGGTTTTCATAGACTCAGAGGGGATTTCAAAAGTAGGATTATGTAAGGATAATGGGAGGTTATTTGGATATTTTGATTCTCGTGAGGTTCAAAAAATTCCTCTATCATATTAATGCACTCAAAAGTGGGAAATTCAACTCGAAGGTCCAAAAACTAAATACTCACAATCATGAGTGAAAAAAACATTTTGAAAAGATGGCCATAGGTGGCCTTAGAATGAAAGATAATTTTGTTCCTCGTGGTTGGGATAAAATCATTTTCCAAATAATAAACTGAGCATTCAAAAAATTTTAGTTTTGACATAATATTCTTTATCCAAATTTTTGATGAAATAAAAAATTTTGTGATTAAAAAATGTCTTTTGGCTCCCCAAAATGGTTGGATAAAATTTATAAACTGGATGGTGAGTAAGTATGACTCTTTTGGTTTTTTAAAATTATTTTTTAGTTTTTTTAGTGTTTTTAAAATACACACCCACACAAAAGAGAAAGATAAAAAGAAACAGTTTTATGAAGAAAGTGGTAGAAAATTAAAGAGAGAGGAAGAAGAAGAAAGAGGTAGAGATAGGAATATAGAGAGAGTTAAAGAAAAATAGGTGCCCCTTGGTTTGGATTTGGTGGGTTGTCATATCCATCCAGTGGTTTGTTTACTATAGAAGTTGTGGATCTGGTGGAAGTCGATGTTGTTCCGAGATTGTGCATCCTCTCATGGTGATGCTTTAACCGATGTCCATTAATTGTGAATGTCCTTTTTGAAGAGGGTTCTTGTAATTTCACTGCACTAAATGGGTAAACATGAGAAACAATCAAAGGACCTTCCCAATAATAATTAAGCTAACCTAGGTGAAGTAGAAATTGATAATTGAAGATCATTACCTTTTTACCTTCATGAAATACCTTTTGTGGGATGTGTTTTTCATGGAATTCCTTGGATTTTTCTTTGTATATATTATAATTCTCATAAGAATCAAGTCGAAGCTCCTCTGGTTCAGCCAATTGCAACAATATTTATTCACCATATTTTTCAAAATCAAAATTACAAGTTTTCATAGCCTAAAAAGATTTATGTTGGATTTAAAGTTGTAAATGACATGGTTTACCAAATAATAGTCTAAATGGAGACATCCCAATGGGTGTTTTATAGGCAGTTCGATAAGCCCAAAGTGCTTCACCAAGTCTCTCAGGTCGGTCTTTTTTAGTGGTCTTAACAATTCTCTCAAGCACTCTTTTCACTTCTCTATTAGAAAGTTCATCCATGCCATTTTTTTGGGGGTGATATGTAGTTGAAGTTTTATCTACAACCCCATTATTTTTCAAAATATTTTCCATGGTTCTACTACAAAAATGGTTTCCTAAGTCACTAATCAAGGCACGTGGTGTGCCAAATTGGTGGAAGATGTGTGTCGTTAGGAACTCACTAATAGTATGTGAACCATCCTTTCTAGTGGGTTTGGACTCGACCCACCTATAAAAATAATCAACCATAATAATAATGTATGAGAATCCATTGGAAGGGGGAATAGTCCCATGAAATTGATGCACCAAACATCGAAGATCTCATAGAAAATTAAAGGTTTTGGGGAATTTCATTTCTCTTTAAAATTGTGCCAAACTTTTGGCAAGTGGGACATGATTTAAAGAACTCGTGTGAGTCCTTGAAGAGTGAATTATAGAAGAATCCAAAGTCTATGACCTTTCAGGAGGTCCTATATGGTCCAAAGTGTCCACCTCTATGAAGTAAGTGACAGAATTCTAAGATGGATGAATGTTCATATTCATCAACACATCTTCTAATTACCATGTCTACCCCATTTTTCCAAAGTTTATTTTATTCCCAAAAATATTATTTTGAATCACTTTTTAACTTCATTTTTTGTTCTTTTGAAAAAAATCATGAAAAACACCAAAAAACAAGTAACTTACAATTGGGGCATACTATGGTATTTTTGGAGTGAGAGATGAAAGGTTCTCAATTAAAAATTCTGGATCAATTATTTTAGAATGAGAAGAAGTAGAAATTCTACTCAAGTGATCAGCTATAGGGTTTTCTTTTCCAGTTCTATCATTGATTTCAAGGTCAAACTATTAAAGCATTAGGATCCATCTTATTAGCCTAGGTTTGGAATCACTTTTCTTGAGTAATAACTTTATAGCAGAATGGTTTGTGAGGATGATGATTTTGGAACCTAAGAGATAGGGATGGAATTTATTTATGGAAAAAAAACTACTACTAAAAGTTCCTTTTCAGTGAAAGTGTAGTGATATTGAGTTTCATCCAATGTTTATGAGGCACAATATATGAAATAAGAAATCTTTTCTCTTCTTTGACCAAGAATAGCCCCAACTACTCTATTAGAAGCATCACACATCAACTCAAAGGGTAATAACCAATCTAGGGGTTGGATTATTAGGGAATATGTAAGAACTGTTTTGATTTCAATGAAGTATCTCTTTCAAACCTCATTGAAATGGAAAGTGACATCATTTTGGAGCAACCAAGTGAGTGGAAGAGAAACCCTACTAAAGTTATGGATGAATTTCCTATAGAAACTGGTATGACTGAGGAATAAATAGATGTATCGAACAGAAGTGGGTTCAGGAAGTGATTGGATCACTTAAATTTTGGAAGGATTGACTTCAATACCCTCTTTTGAAACTATGTGCCCTAGAACAATCCCATTTTCAACCATGAAGTGACATTTTTCAAAATTTAACATAAGGTTACACTTGACACACTTTTTTAAGGACTAGAAATAGTGAATTCAAGAAAGATTCAAATGACTCTCTATAAATGGTAAAGTCATCCATGAAGACTTCCATGCAATGCTCAATGAATTCAGAAAAGATACTCATCATACACCTATGTAATGTTTTAAGAGCATTAAAAATGCCAAAATGCATTCTATTATATGCATATGTTATAAAGGGGTAGGTGAAAGTATTCTTTTCTTAGTCCTGAGGTGAGATTGGGATTTGGAATTAGCTAGTGTATCCATCAAGAAAGTAATAGTGTGACTTTCTAGCTAACTGTTCTATCATCTGATAAAGGAATGGAAAAGGGTGGTGATCATTTCATGTTTCAACATTCAGTTTCCTATAGTCTATGCACACGTTCCATTTTTTCTTCACTCGAGTTCTGACTACCTCCCCATGTTCATCTGTGACAACATTTATCCCACCCTTCTTAGGTAAAACTTGAATTGGACTAACCCATTCACTCTCAAAAATTGGGTAGATAATACCATCTTGAAGAATCTTTGTGATATTTTCCCTAACTACCTCAAGTATGAGTGGATTGAGACTTCTTTGTGGTTGTATAATTGGTTTGTATGATTCTTCAAGATGGATGTGATGCATGCAAATATCAGGTTTGATTCCTGGTATGTCATCTAGGGTCCAACCTAAGGCCTTTTTGTTTTCCTTTAACACCTGAAAAAGTTTGGACTCCTTAGTTTCAGTAAGTGAAGCAGAGGTAATGACATGATAAGAGTGATCATGGAAAAGGAATGCATATTTTAGGTGTTCAGGAAGAGGTTTTAGATCTATATCAACTTCCATTTATGGGTTATACAACTCAGGAATAGAGGAAGGGACTTCATTTGCTTTAGATTTATTTTTCTTAATATTGTCCAAGGTGGAGCAGTAGAGATCATAGTTGATGTGGGATTCAAGAGATTTTTTAAGTTCCTCAAGATTGATGGATTCTATGAATGAAAGGTCCAAATCAACTTCATCATTTATGACTTGGTTAATCATGGTGCAGATTTCACAAGATCCTCTCTCATTAGAACATGATGAAGATGATGGAATGGGGTTCTATTGACTCTCAGAAGTGTCCTCAGAAGCATGGATTCAGAATGCAGAGTGATCCTCAGATGGGTATCGCATGGCTTGGAAAATTTTGAACTTGGCTATTTGGTCACCAAATTCCATATATAAGATTCTTGAATGGACATAAATTTTGGTTCTCGCTATCATTAGGAATGGTATTCATAGAATTAAGGGATATCAGAAGAGTTAGTCTCACCTTCCATTTCAAGGACATAGAAATCATTAGGGAAGATAATATCATTCACACAAACAAGGACATCCTCAATTATACCCTCAAGACTAGTAGTGCTTATATTGTCCAATTTAATGACAACTCATGTTGGATTTAAGGGACCAAGACCAAGGTTGGAGAAGATGGAATTGGGCTTGACATTAATTGAGGATCCTAGGTCTATGAGTGCATCATCGAAGTTGGAACTTCCAATTCGGCATGGAACCATAAAGGCACTTGGATATTTTCACTTTATGGTAATAGACTACTGGGTGGAAACATTTTTGAAGGTCCTAAGTTTCCTCTTATGTGTGCATAATTCCTTAAGAAACTTGGCGTACTTAGCTATTTGTTTTATGGAATATAAGAGAGGAATGTTGACTTCAACACATCTAAACATGTTAAGAATTTCAGGATTGGGTTTAAAGGACTTATTTGTCTTAGAATTGGATTGAGTAAAATTAATTAGTTTCTAATGTGGAATGGAAGAAGGTGATGGAATGGATTCAGATTCATTTTCAAGTTTCTTTTTCTTTTCATTTTATAGGTCAACATTTAAAGGGGAGTTATAGGACTCATTATGTGGCAGAGAAATTTTCTTTCTTGATCTAAGTGCAATTGCACTTACATTACTCTTGGGGTTGGGTAATGGTTGAGTTGAGAGTTGGGAAGAATTTTATTTGTGTTTATGGCTCGAGTGGTATGCAAGTTGACCAATTTGGGTTTCAATGTTTTTTAAGCTGGAATGGGTGAAGGAGGAAAGATCTTTTACCGCACTTTCCCATGGTATCTTGGAAGAAGAGGCTTGTCCCGGATTGGGATTACCTTGATTTTGGTTCTTGGGAAAGAGATTGTATTGTTTTGGGAATTGGGAAGGCTCGCTAGGATAGTGGAATCCAGGAGGAGGAAGAGGGAGATTTATCCTTTGAGGTTGAGGAACAAAAGGGTAAGGTTGTTGGAAGTTACCAACACCTTGACCATATTAGAATTGGTTTTCATTTTGAGGAAGGGATTGAGGGGTATGAGAAATGGTATTATCATATCTCAAGTCTTGGTTGAAGGTAAAATATAAGGGCTCATAGTGGGGTTGGTTGAAGTTTCTAACAAACTGACCTGGTTATTGAGTGTTGGGGTTCTACTGAGCATATGCTGCATTGAGCTTCATTGGTTGAGATGAATTGGAGGGATACTCTTGAAGTTGTGGACATGTGTTAGTTGGATGAGATGAGGAGATGTAGATTCCACAATTCTTGATAGTTCTAGGGAATATAGATTATGGAGAAGATGAGTTTGGGGCTTTGGCCACCACAGCTAGGTGTCACACAAGAAATGTAAGTTCACTCATCCACTCTGTTATCTTTTTTGGATCTATCTATTGACTATATTGGGATTTTTTACTTGATCATATTCTTGAGTATGGAATTGTTTTTTGTTTTCATCCATGTTGCTTATGAGATCTCTTACAGCTACAAGAGTTTTATCAACAAGAGCACAGCCACTTGTGGCATCAATGAGAGTTCTCTCCAAAGCCAATAACCCCTCATAGAAGTATTGGATAAAGATTTGGTTAGGGATTTGGTGGTGTGGGTAGGTTTCAACAATATTTTTGAACCTCGCCTAGTATTTATGGAGTGATTAATTTGTGAATTTATAGATACCAATTATTTCCTTTCGGATAGAAGCAGTACGAGAAGCAGGAAAGAATTTTTCTAAGAAAAGTCGTTTTAGGTCATTCCATGTGGTTATCGAACCAAGAGAGAGGTAGTAAATCCATGACTTATCAATGTCATATAGGGATAAATGGAATGCTCAGAGTTTTATTTGTTCCTCAGAAACCCCTTGAGGCTTCATGGTAGAGCACACCACTTGTAACTCTTTAAGATGAAGATGTGGATCCTCACTGGCTAGCCCATGGAAATAAAGAAGAAGATGAATCAAACATGATTTGAGTTCAAAGTCAGCCTCTATGTTTGGATATTGAATACCAAGGGTTGGTAATTCATATCAGGGGAAGAAAGTTCTTTAAGTGTTTGTTCCCTAAGATTATCCATATTTAATTCAATTGGTTGTAGAAGGACTGGTTCTTGAATGAGTTGATTATCTCCTATGTTTCTATAAAGTTAGTGAAGAGTTCGCTCTATTTTAAGGTCAAACAAATATGAGGGATTTGTTGGGAGGATACGGGGAATTCAGAGAGATTTTAAAAGAAATATGAAGACGTTTTTTTATTTGTGTTTTTTCTGTTTATGATTTTTATGAGAAGGTGGGTTTTTCTTTGTGTTTATTTTTTAATTTTTTTTAAAAAAAATTGTTTTTTTACAATAACCAAAAATGAATGACTACTTAATGCACCATACCTGGTAATAGAACCATTTGAAATCACATTCGATTGTTTCCTATCGACTGTTCAAGGTTTCTATGCTCTGTTAATGTGTATAGCAGCGCTCAGGTTGAATCCTCAGCGATGATACTTTTTAATAGTCAATTATTTTTAATTGATTGTATTTTGATTGGGGGTGGGTTTGTTTACAAATCTTAAATGAAGTGATTAATGGTTTTTGTTTGATTTAAATTTTTGATAAAGATGGGTTGAGTTCATTATTAGGGAGTTAATCTTGTGATATCCTTGAGCTTTACTTTATATTTCATTAAAATAACACCCACATCACAAGATAATGTTGATTGGAATTACTAAGTGTTAAGGCTTTAATCCAAGATGTAACTTCACTTCGTGTTATAATCTCAATTAATACATGTTTATGTTAGTGCATTTATGGTTCCAATAATCCATGGAAACCACACATTAAACAAAACAAGTCATTAATCCATGACATGTTAAGTCCAACATACACAATGTTAATTTGAAGAATATTCATCGAGTAAATACTCTCAATAACTTAACATCCCTAAATTCTGACTCAACCCAATGGTATATTTACTCATCAATTAAGATATTTATTAATCTGGTAATATGTTTTTATGGTGATTAACTATAAATAGAATGAAAATAATGAGATAAGAAAATATTTGTGCATCGAACACACACACACAAACAGTGATGAGAATTAAAAACAAACGTTTGATTGAATGAGGAAGCAAAAGAAGGGAAGGGATTTTAAATTCATTTCAAATATTTTAATAGAATTAATATTTAATAACATATGGTGGATGATTAAAATATAATATTAAGAAGAAACTTTCATTAAAATTCAAACAAAATTGAAAACAACTTATGCAATTATAAATGAAAGGAACACAAAAGTAAATGAAAACAAAGAGAGGAGGAAGGGTATATAAAGTGAAAACTTGAGTATAGAAGGTCCTCACAATACTTTCTATAAGATTTTGTCTTGAAAATGTATGCTCCTATCTTTTGAAATTCCAACCCCTTGAATGGAGAAGAGGGGGATGTATATATAGCCCAAGGAGGTGGACTGTTTTCATTCCAAAACTACCCCTGCACTTGGCTCAACGATTTTGGAATCTAGATAGTTGAATCACAAAATATAGTCTTCTTAAAAGTTTTATATATGAATTTATTATGTATAATCCGAAAATTTAGTGGCCATTGTACTTAAGTAGCCAAATGTATGGTGGTTTTAATAAACAATTGTAATCTGTCCATTTCAATCTACACTATTTCGAAGGTTAAAATGTGAATGGTTTTTTGAATAGGAAGATTCCATCAAATAAAAATAATTTATTCTAAAAAGTTTTCCACTCATATCTTAGATTTTACAAAGAAAATCCCAGGTTGATTTGATGAGTAGATTAGGAGAAAAGTCATGAATAGTGTCTTGATTTTAATTCTCGGCCAGAATGGTGGGTTGAAATTCAAAGAATCAATTGGGGCCCTTGTTATTGTAGATGTACCTTAAAACTTTTATCCATGATTATTTTGTATAATAAATAACATATTTTGGAGTTTCATAAAATTTGGGCTTCGGTATTTAGACCAGTAACTCAATCATCATAGATGGTCAAGTTTCTTCATAGATTCTTTGGGTCTTCTTGTGAGGATCATATGACTCTCCAAATTGACGATTTGGACAAAGGTCACTTCTAATAAAATGTTGGAATTTGATTAAGGAACCCTAAAAAGAAATAATCATGAAATTTTGATAAGTAGAGTGATATTTTAATTAAAATATTAAACTGAATATATTTGATTAATTCAAATAATGATCAAAATTACAATTAATATTAAAACATGAGTATTTCACACTAATTATGCACTTTTCATTTAAAATCGGTGAATATGGTAAATAAAAAGTTCCTAATAAGTGAATAAATTTAGGTACTTACTAATTACTATTTTACTCACCCTTGTATTGGTCTTTCCTGTATGTGTCGTGTCTTGTGCAGATGACGGATGCTTTGACAGAGACCTTGGTGGTCCAGAACCACATGGTGCTTAGTGAGATCTGATAGATGAGGTGTACTTATATGAGTAAAGGAAGGGTCCCTTCACTGAACCTTCAGGTAGGGTTTTCTACTAATTAGATATCAGTGACTATTGTACTCATTTTTTTACGGATTTCCTTTTTTAGGATTGTATATTAGCCCCTCTACTTTCAGTTTCATATTGTTACTCTCAGTGGTTGTATTAGTGGCATGCATGGTTTACTCAATGTGTATTTTTCAGCATTTTTGGGCTTGTATCTATGTGTATGTGTAGAGGGTCAAATTCAATGCCTCCCATTTGTGAGATAGGCCTACCCGGCACTGGTCACTAGCCCCTGGCCTATTAGAGGTGAGATTGGGGTAGTCACAGCACGGGCCCCACTGAGTCAGGTCGTGAAAGAGTGGTATCAGAGAGGTTCAATTCCACATTGGGACCGGGATTCTTTGAGATTAGTTTGGGGAAATAGTTTTAAGTGTTTCAAGTTCTTCTTTCAGGCCAGGGACTCCAGTGTTGGTGCAGTAGCCAATGTATCTGTACACTAGGACTTTGGACACCTGCTTTCCGACTTGGTACATGGAAACACTGGTTGTGGGGAAATAAATGGTACATTAATCATATAGGATTTGGATTTTGTTCTCTTATCCTTCTTGATTCATCTAAATAGGTAAATTCTATTGACATTGGTTCATCTTGATCTGTTTCAGGATGCCTCCAAGCCGAAAGCTAGCTAGGATTCTATTGCATGACCATGAGGATGGTACGCATAGTGATGAGGCCTAAGTATAGGGACTAGTACTGGAGGTATCTCTATCAGGTGGTGTACTATTTTTACCACTACCCATATATTAGAAGTGGCTACCAGTTCTACTGATAGAGTATGCACACAGGCTCAGTGCATTATATGAGTTCTAGAGGCAGAGACCTCCCAGGTTCAAGGGTTAGACTAACCCCCAGGTGGCTGAGGATTGGATTAATGTGGTTACACAAGTCTTCTATCTAGTGAGGATTCCTCTTGACCAGATGGAATTCTTATCTGTGGTCCTTCTTTAGGGATCGATGGGGAGATAGTGGAGTTTGATGATCCAGATGCATGATGAGGCAAACCTTACTTGGAAAGAATTTGAGAGCCTCTTAAGGGAGGAGTTCTTTCCATAAGAATTATGATCTATGTGTATACAGAAGCTACTGCACCTACACCAAGGTAGCATCACAGTAGAGGAGTACTCAGTGAGATTCACCAAGATTTCTCATTACTCCACATACATGGTGCAAGACCTATTCTTTAGGGATCGGGCTATTGAGCAGGGACTATTTGGGAGATTAGGGTATCTATTGTGTCTCTTAGTATCCCCACTCAGGCTAGGGTGTTTGTGTGATCTCTACTTGTGAGGAGCTTCCTGGAAAATCAGGCGCTAATAATAGGAGCTACCAGTACATACCTGGTGGCAGAGTCTTCATTAGTGTGTAGCAGGTAGTAAACATAGGGACCCAAGCTGGTCAATCCTTTTAAGGGATGACCTCAGGACACAGGGCCGGTGATGCAAGGATCCTAGGGCAGAGGGAGTCAAAAAAAAATAGGATGTTGTGCTACTCATGTGGAAATATGAGGAACATGGCTCGTGATTGCCCAAATCTCTATACAGACGGCCAGCAGACGGTCGAGAGACCACCGAGGCAGAGGCAGAGGGTCAAGAAGGGAGGTCCATAGAGTAGAGGATGTGGTAGGAGAGTAGGAAAAGTATCAGGCAGTGGGAGGAGGTTTGAGGTACTACCACCACCACCCCCATGTGGTTTGCCACGGGCTCTGAGAGCCGGTGGATAGGGGCGGGCCCAACTTTAAGTGATAGAGGACTATGATCCCAATGCTCTAGATATAATTAGAGGTATGATATATGTCTTTTCCACATTAGTTTTAGTTCTTAGATACATTGGTTTCAGTCACTCTTTCCTTACCACAGACCTTGTTTGAAGCTTGGAGATTTTGATGGAGTCGTTGTCTCGATCCTTACGCTTAGAGACTCCTACAGTAGGGGATTCAATGATCATGCATTGGTGTCAGCAGTGTGATCTTACTCTTTGAGGTGAGATCTTAGATTGGGATATCCTAGTATAATCACTAAGGCCTTACGATGTCATTCTTTTTATGGACTAGTTATCCATAGTCCATTATCAGATTGACTATTTTAGGCACATATTGGAGTGTGTCCATAGATATGGAACCATATTTTCATTTACTAGAAAAAAGGGAACACTTGCAGTACATGACAGAATTTCTCAGATTATGGTGTAGCTAATCACTCACTAGTTGGCTATCCTTACCATTAGTATAGTGGATGAGAGGAGTCATCGTTTTCCTATAGTGGTGGATGAATATGAGGAAATATTCCCTGAGGATTTTTTGGTATTACCTCCTCATAGGAAGGTTGACTTCTACATTAATATTTACCCCAGGATGGCATCGATATCCACACCAACATATCAGATGTCTCTCGTAAAGCTTCGTGAGTTGAGGGTACAGTTAGAGGACCTGCAGAGGAATGGATTTGTGAGGCCCATTGTTTCACATTGGGCGGCCCTAGTTCTGTTTTCCAAGAAGGCAAAAAAGAGTTCGAGACTATGTGTAGACTACCATCACCTAAATCAGGTGACCGTGAAGAAAAAATATCCACTATCAAGAATTGATAACCTCTTAGACCATCTGAAGGGAGCAAGGTGGTTCTGGAATATAGACCTCAGGTCTGGATATCATCAGATTCATGTAAAGGATGAGGATGTACTGAAGATAGCCTTTAGATATCGGTATGGACACTATGAGTTCTTGGTGATTCCATTAAGAATGAACAATTCCCTATTAGTGTTCATGGGACTCACGAATTGTATCTTTCATCCTTACCTTGATCAGTTCTTTGTGGTCTTCATTGACAACATCCCGGTGTACTCGGTGTCTGAGGAGGAGCACATGACACACCTGAGGATGGTCCTAGATACACTATAAGAGAACCAACTATATGGGAATCTCTCGAAGTGTTTGTTATGGATTTAGGAAGTCCACTTTATTGGACACATCATTTCATAGGCTGGAGTTGCAGTAGATCCAGTGAAGATAGAGGTAGTGATTTCTTGGGATCCACCTAGGAGTGTGACCGAGGTGTAGAGTTTCTTGGGTTTGGATTTATATTACAGGAGGTTCATGCCCAAATTTTTCAGGGTAGAAACACCCTTATCAGTTTTGACATGGAAGGGACAACCCTTCGTGTGGATGGAGAAGTGCTAGAAGATTTTCCAGGAATTGAGATGGAGACTGACAAGTGCCCTCATCTTGAGACTGCCAGAGGAGGGCATTGGATATGTAGTGTTTTTCAATGCATCAGGGACCAGACTGGGTTGTGTATTAATGCAGTTTCAAGTAGTAATTGCCTATGGTTCACAGTGGTTGAGGTAGTATGAGAAGAACTGCATGACCCATTATATTTATCTAGCAACAGTGGTCTTTTCTTTGAAGATATAGTGGCACTACTTGATGGGTGAGTGTTTTACCGTCTACTTCGACCATAAAAGTTTTATGTATATCTTCTCCCATAGGGAACTGAACATGAGGTAGTGGCGGTGGCTATAGTTCTTCTATGATTATGACTTCGAGATAGTCTATACTCCTGGGAATGGGAACGTGGTGGCGAACGTGCTTAGCAGGAGATCCAAGTTGCAGTTGTTAAGTGAGGTGTCAGAGTAGTTAGCTGCGATACAGATATATTTTGTGGATGGTGATAGAACACCTTACCTTCAGTTAATGGTTTTCACTCCCCCACTCTTATAACAAGTTAGGGAGTCACATATTGGGGATGTCAACTACGAGACCCTATGTGCTTAGTTATCTATCAGGAAATCCCCTGGTAGATATTCGATAGGTGGGGAGCACGTCATCCTTTTCAGTGGACGCACCATTGTACTAGTGATGTTGTGAGAGGATGTTCTAAGGGAGTTCCAAATCACCCCTTTGGTGATACATCTAGGAGTGGAAAAGATGTACCAAGATCTCTGACATTAGTTCTAGTGTTTGGGGATGAAGAAGGCATTGGAGGAGTTCGTTTCTCGGTGCCTCACTTGTCAGTGAGTGAAGGCATAGCATCAAGTTACAGAAGGATTGGCTAAGCCACTTGAGGTACTTGAGTGGAAGTGGGGTGTTATATTGATGTATTTTATGATAGGTTTACCACACATGTCCAGGGTTCATGGTACTATTTGGGTGATCATAGGCTGACTCACCAAGTCAGCCCACTTCCTACCCATCCAGGTGAAGATTTCAGTAGAGAGATTGGGGAACCTCTACATTTAGGAGATAGTTTGGCTTCATGGGGTAACTTCAACCATTATTTTATACCATGATTCTTGCTTCACATCCTGTCTATGGAGGGGATTGTAGGGGGAATTTGGGACTTAGTTTCACTTTAGCATGATGTTTCATCCCCAGACAGATGGCTAGACGGAGAAGACTATCCAGGTTTTATAGGACATGCTTTTTTCTTGCATCCAAGACTTTGGTTGTAGTTGGTAGGACCACCTCCCACTGGTGGAGTTTGTGTACAACAATAGATACCACTTTACCATTAGTATGGAACCATTTGAGGCACTTTATGGGTGACCATGCAAGTCACCGCTATGCTGAATGGACCTAGGTGAGTCAGTACTCATGGGTCCATAGTTCGTACAGGCTACCACTGAGAAGGTGAAGATCATCTAGGAGAGAATGAGGACTACACGGATTATGAAAAAATCATATGATGATAGGAAATGGAGGCCCTTGGAGTTTGAGGATGGAGACCATGTGTTCCTTTGGGTCTCACCTCAATGGGGGTTGTGGAGATTTGGACGTGACGATAAATGTGTCTCTGAGATTCATTAGCCCTTTCTAGATTCTAAGCATAGTTGGCGAGGTGGATTACCACCTAAATCTTTCCCCACAAATGCATCGGGTGCATGAGGTCATTCATGTGTTGTAGCTAAGGAGGTATTTGCATGATCCATCACATCTCAATGACTGGGGTGATTTAGACATTAATGATGGGGCGATGTTTGTGGAGTTTTTGGAGGAGATAGATGATCGATAGGAGCGGGTCCTTCGTGGATAGTCGATTCCTTGGGTGCGTGTTCAGTGGAAATATGGGAATCTCTAGGAGATCACATGGGAGATGGAGGCTCAGATTCATGCTCATTATACCCATTTTTTTTGTTTAGACCTTGTTTTGGATTTTGGGTACGTAAAGTCCTAATGTGGGTAGAATATAATGTCTCGGAAATTTACATGTATTTTTTTTAAATTATATTGATTAATTAGAAACCAAGAACTGAGATTACACATGATTCTGAGACCCGGGGTTCCCAGAATAATTGTTTTAACTTTTTTTTAATAGCACACGTGTGTGGTTTTGGTAACTTCTAAACCAGTGCCTGGATTAAAAATCCAAAGGAACCATTGCATTTGGAATGGAAAATTTTCCTTAGGAATGACCTAACCTCGACCGGAACAGGTTAAGGGTAAAAGTTAATTTTTGGGTGTTTTAAAGAAAAAAATAAAATAAATTTAAGAAAGTTTATTTTACTCAAAATTTCTCGCTACAATGCAATGATAAGTTATCTGTTTCATTTCATAAATGAAACAGCGTAATGATTCTGTGACTCAGCGTAACAGAAACGTCAAAATGTGTTTCCTCCATTTAATGGATTATGAGGGTAATGGGGTCAGGAGAGGATCTTGGATTTTTCTCTGAATCTTTGAAGGAATATATTTGGAAAATGATGAGTGGCGACGAATGAAATATCACCAATGACAAAGAACGTCCCTTCCCCTTCGAAGGATTTCACCAACAATGACAGATTTTGGATTGAGGATCATATAATGATTGCAGTGAGGCTTCGTTATTCACCAATGATCGATCCAATCCTTGAGGTAGGGGTTTATTTCTAAGTGATTTATTTCTTTCCACATTATTTTATTTGAGCAATGGATTTGAATAAACCCACAAACAAGTTGACCCGTAGATCGATTGTGTATGCGGGATGGTTTTGATTATGGGGATTTCAATTAGGGTCATCAATGTTTTAATGAAATCCATTATTAGAGTTATTAACCCCCCCCCCCCTGATTTCAATTCTAACATGAATGGATTGGGGCCAACATGAACAAGGCCCAAATCAATCTGTTTTGGGAGTTCTTGTGTTCTTCCCATTTCTCATGGTGCAACAATCCAGGATGTTGGCTCAACGGCTGGTAGTGATAAAAATTTTCGGTCTAGGTGGGACTGCAGTGGAAGATCATCTTGTGGTAGGAGGTCATGGGATATGGTGGGGCCAAGTAGAAAACTACTGGCATGGGAGCCAACGGTGGTGGAAGGCCACGGCCAGGCATGTCGCAGTGGTAATGTAAGGTCACAATCAGGCAGGTTGCGGTGGTGTCAAGGGACACCAGCTTGAAGTCTGGTGGTGGAGGAACCTGTGGAAACTACCGCAGGAGGCTAGAAGAGGCCACTGATAAGTAGTTGGCGGTGGGTTGTGGAGGACATGGAATGTGGGCTGCGTCACACAACCAGGAACCATAGCCCAGCAGGACTGCAATAGAGGACTTGCTACATCAACCACGGGTGGGGCATGTGGTGGTCGTCCACATTTGTCAGGTGAAAATGCAGTGCCCACCGCATCTCAGGTGGATCAATCATCCCACTCCAGTGGGTCAGGCTGGGTAGGAGGGTTGGGCCCAACTGGGCCCTTTTCACTAACATTCCCATAACTCTCAAATCGTACGTCTGATTGATGAGTCATTTACATAGTTGGGACCCTGGCGATGAGACATTCCTTTTAAGATACTCTAAGTGGGTATTCATGGAAGTCAACATACAACATTTGGCTTGAGGGTAGGTTCTCTCGAAACAAGCACGCTATGAGTGGAAATCATGTGGATGGCTATGACGAGAAGACTATGACTACGAGTCTAAGTGACTCAGAGAGTCTAAGTGACTCAATGGGTCTAAGTAACTCAGCAGGTCTAAGTGAATCAACAGTACTAGGTGTTTTTTGATATGTTTGATAGTCTGGATTTTCATAATTTATATTTATACCTGTGTGAGATGGAAATACTTTATATGTACTTTCATTTGTGGTCTTTCCTTTGTGGTCTTAACTTTTTGGTCTGGGGTCCTTACTGAGTAATGTTTTACTCACCCCTTAATGTGCATTTCCTGTAGGTGGTGTGTCTTGTATAGATGATCGACACTTTGATAGAGACCTTGGTGGTCTAGGACCAGGTGGTGATCAGTGATATCTGATAGACGGGGTGTACTTCTATGGCTATAGGCAGCTACCCTTCACCTACCCTTCGGGTAGGTTTTTCTGTTGATGAGCTATTAGTGACTGGTGTGCTCATTTGTTTATAGCTTTCCATTTTTTGGTCTAGTATACTGGCCCCTTTACTTTCAGTTTTGTACTATTACTCTCAGTGGTTGTCTTAGTAGAATTCATGGTTTACTCAGTGTTTACTTTTCATCATTTGTGGGCTTGTGACTATGTGTGTGTGTACAGGTTTAAAGTCAATGCCTCTCATTTGTGAGATAGGCCTACTCATCGCTAGTCTCCAACCCCTGTCCTATTGCAGGCAGGATTGGGGTAGTCATGGCATGGGCCCCACTGGGATCGGTCGTGACATTTAGCTTGGTCCTAACAGTATCCCCCTTTAGATTTTGTTGTCAAATAAGTTTTATAAATCACTGAACTTTGTATCCTCAAGAAATGGATTACATATCAAAAATTCTAATCCTTCATGAGCTAACTCATTTTAGGAAATAAGAATCATTGACAAAAAAACCATATTGTCCAAAAGTAGTTATCATGAAAACCTTTTTCTTTTTTCTTCCTCATATTTTCTTCAAACTTATGTTTTCTTAAACCTCCCTAGAATAGAAAACAATTTGTTTTCCTACAACCACTCTAACAAATAGTTATAATAGTTCACTCACAAAATAATGTTGAACTCACAGCTTACCCAAAACTCCCTCTTTTTATATGAGATACATTGATTTAATAAAAAAATTAACACCCTTGAAAAAACAATCCAAAGGTAATATGAGAGAGGGGATAGAAACGCATACCTCAACCTTAAAGAGAAATAGGTTGTACACCCATGTTCAACCTCGATTTATTTAATGATTCCATTGGTAAAGGTTTTGTGAAAATGCCAGCAACTTGTTTTGATATTGTAACATGCTCCAGCTTCAATTCATTCTTCTCCACATGCTCTTTGATAAAATGATATTTGATATCAATATGTTTTGAATGATAATTTTGAATATGATTCATGGTGAGATAGATTATTCTTTGATTATCGCAACCCAAGAGAAAGGGTAACTTCACATCAACAAGTAAATATTCCAATTGATTTTTCATCCACAAAAGTTGAGTAGTGGCTTGAGTGGTAGAAACATACTCAACTTCAACCATACTGAGAGTTACTAAATTCTATTTCTTTTAATTCCAAATAACACAATTATTTCCCAAAAAGAATACTCCACCAGATGTGGATCTTCTATCATCAACATTTCCTGCCCAATTTGCATCTGAATACCCAAACAATTCAATACTATCTGAGATTCCACACCTAATTCCAAATTCTATTGTGCCTTTGATGTATCTAATAATTATTTTTTCAGAAATTAAATGTGATTATTTTAGATCACTTTGAAATCCTGTACATAAGGTAATAACATAAACAATGTCGGGTCTTGAGGCAATCAAATACAACAAACTTCCAATAAACTTTTGAAACTCTTTTTGATCAACTTCTTTTCCTTATCCATCTATTGTCAATTTTTCTCCCACTGAAATTGGTGTGGAAATAGGTTTTGAGTTTTCCATGCCAAACCACTTAAGAATTTCCTTATCATAATTTTCTTAAGAAAGAAAAATGTATTCATTCCTTTCATTTATTTGCAACCCAAGAAAGTATTTCATTTCCCCTGGTATGGACATTTCAAATACCTTTTTCATTTCTTCAACAAACCTTTCACAACTTATTTCATCATTCCCAGAAAATATAATGTCATCAACATAGACAATTACAATTATAGAATACTATTTACTTTCTATGATATAGATATTTCTATCCACTCTTCCTTTCATGAAATTCATCTTCCTTAAGAATTTATCCAATTTAGAAAACAATTACCTTATATATTGTTTTATCCCATACAAATCATTTTTCAATATTCATAGATAACTTTAATCTTTCAAAACAAAAAATCCAAAAGGTTGTTCAATATAAAATTTCTCTTCAAGATCACCATTTAGGAATGTGGATTTAACATCCATTTGAAATATCTTGTAGCCTCGTTGTGAAGCAATAGAAAGAAAAAAAATTAATTGTTTCAAGTCTTTACACCAGAGAAGTGGTTTCATCAAAATCAATAACTTCAATTTTTGAATACCCTTTACACACTAATCTTTCTTTGTTTCTTATCACTTCACCTTCTTCATTCATCTTGTTTTGAAAAAAACCATTTTGTGCCAATAATGTTTTTTTAGGCTTGGGTATGAGTTACCATGTATCATTTTTTTCAATCTGATCCAACTCTTCATTCATGGAATGAACCCAATCCTGATGCTCAAAGTATTCTTTCACATCATTCGTATCCTATTTTGAATATAAATAATTATGTGTAATGACATTTTTTTTCTTTTTTGAACCTTCTGATGTTGATCACAAATTATATTCTGATCTTCCACTTGCTTCCTCAACCTTGGATGAGATTTTCAAATATCTTCCTCATCACTTGAAATAGATGTTTTTGATTCTTCTTCTTCAGTAGAAATACAATTGTCTATATCCTTATCATAATTGTTTTCAAAACAATCTTGTTCAAATTTATCATCTTCCTTAGTATGCTTTTATTTCTTGCCTCTTTCAATTACTTTCACATCAACATAATCAACAATTATTTTTGTATCCCTGTTTAAGTATATGTATCCTCTTCCTTCCAAAGCATATCCAAAAAAGATCCCATATTCACATTTTTTCTCAAACTTTCCATAGTTTCCACCTTTCTTCTTTATAATACATGGACTCCATAAAACTCTTAAGTGTTTAAAACTTGGAGTTTTTTCATAAAACAATTCATATAGAGTCATATCTAATTGATTCTTGTATAAATAATGGTTCTGGATATAAACAGCATTACTCATGGATTTCTTCCAAAAGTAATGAGATAGACCATGTTCAAGTAACATAGTTCTTACCATTTCCACCAAACTTCTATTATTTCTTTCAGCAAGACCATTTTGTTGAGGAGTGTGTGAAGAACTATACTCATATAAAATTCCATGATTCTCAAGATAACTTTTTAATTATTCACTTTTGTATTCACCACTATTGTTTTTTCTCAACTTCTTTTTGAATACTCACATTCTTTCTCATAATTCCTTCTAAAACTCTTAAAGATTTTCAAAGAATATGATTTATGTTTCATATACATAACTCAAGTAATGTGAGTAAAATGATCAATGAAAGTGATGAAGTAATTATCTCCATTTTTTATTGTTTTATCATTGGTCTACAAATTTCGGAATGAATCAACTCCAAGGGTTGTCTTGAATAAATATCAACTTTCTTATGCACAGCATTTGTAATTTTTCCTTTTTAACAAATATTGAAACACCAATCTCTTATTCTTGGACAATCAAGAATGTCTGAGACACTATCTATTTTATATAAATTTCTCATGTTTTTTTTACACATGTGTCCCATCCTTTTATGCCACAATTGATTCTATTCCACTATACTCATGTAACAAGAGATTTGTATTTCACCGATCAGAAATAAATTTCCTTTTGTATGTTTGCCTCTTATAAAAATCTTACCATATTATTAACTTTTCACAAAAAACCCAACTTTTCTGAAAATAACTTTTTAACCCTCATCACAAAATTTTGAAACACTTGTCAAATTGTGTTTTAGCCCATCAACATACAAATCTTTATTGGATTTTATCTTTTATTTCCCAATGATGGTTGATCCAAAACTTTTATTTTTCAAGGATTCATCATATAAAAATGTAATTGTTCCTTATTTAAAATATTTTTCTTTTTTTTCAAATCTCCTATCATATGAGAAGAACACCCACTACAAATAATCCAAGGTTGGTCTCCTTTTGTAGCTTTCAATATGATTTCAACAACAATAGCTTTTACATCTTTCATTTCATTCTTTATCTTCGGCTTCGTAGAATTTTTAAGAGTCTTTTGTTATGATAGTAATAAAAAAAATACATCCTTTGGAAATGTGTCTAGGTTTTTCACATATTTTACAAATAGTTTTCAAAGGTTAGAACCTATTTTCAATTTTTACTCCACCTTTCCCAGGTTTCTTCAAAATAACCTTCTCAAAATTCTTCTTTTGAGGGAATTAACTCCCCCTAAACCTTTTTCTTTCATAATATATGGAATAATAGTAATGTTTTTGGTTAAACCAACATATATTTTTTGTATGTCTAAATCCACCACAATACCAAAAATATCCATAAAATGATTATTTTCCTCCAAAACTTCTATACTGGCCAGAATTGTGAATACGTTTCTAAGTCACTATATTCTCTTTCTTTTTTGAGCCACCAACCTATCTATTATCAATTAAAGTCTTCCTTTACTTTTCTGATTTTCAAAACCATAAGTATTTAAAACTTTTTTAGACTCTTACTATTTCAAATCATTTTTAGACTAAGGGTTCTTTGAGACTTCTGAATTCCCGACTTTGTTGGTCTTGGCCACATACATAGATTTCCTATAATTTATCATTTTAGAAACCATTCCATCTTTATCCTAACCATTTGAAGGAGACTTTTATTGAACCTTATCTAGTATCTCATTCCAATAACTTTCACCAACTTTAGTAATATATTTTTGGAAGCTTGTATTTATCAATTCATCTTTAAAGATTTTTAGTTGGAAAAGTTCCAACTCTTATTATTTTGACTTTAGCTTCACCTCCAGATGCTCATTACAGTTCTTTTCTTCTTCAATATATTTCTTCAAGTCATCAATCTCTTTGATCAGCCTTACTTTCTCATCATCAAAACATTCTTGATTTATGGTTGAATAGAATTCATCTTACAACTTTTTGTTTTTATTTTCAAGCCTTCTGATCTTTCTCATACATTATTTCAACTCTTCTTTAAAATGATATTCAAGATGAGTTTATTCTTCTTCAAAACTATTTTTTATGAATTCTTAATCATTCACTATTTCAATAAAATTATTTTCAATGCCATAATAAACTTATTTTTTGGATTTAGCATCACTACCTTCTTCTTATTCATATTTATATAAGAAAAATCTTCTTTTGGAGATGAAGAATTTCTTATATTTACCTATGGAATAAAATTTTACTTTTTCACCCTATTTATTTCATGATATTCTTGGTTTTATTTATTATTCTTCACTATCCTATTCTTTCTTTCTACAAGGACAATTGGTATCAAATTTCCCAATGGCTCCACATCAAAACATTTCAATGGAATCCTACCTTTTTATTTCCCTATACCTCTTTTCACATTTTTAGAAAACAAGGATAAAATATTGTCAAGATTTTTACATACCTCATTTTTCAAATCATATTCACCAGCTTCATCTTCAATATAAATTTTTTTTGAATTTTCTTTATTAGCATCCTTGAAATTTATTTATCTATCAACTTTTTTTTCTTTTCATAGATTTCTCACTTCTCATTTTATAAGTGATGAGTGTGCTATTCAAATCATCAAGAGACAATGTTTCAGGGTCTTTGTAATCCAGTAAAGAAACTTTTGAATCAAAATTTTCAGGAAAGATTCTTAAAATATTTTCAACCACTATAAAATCATCTAAATTTTAACCAAGACATTTGATTGTACTCACAATTTCATTTACCCTGGTAAAGAATCCCCCAATAGATTCATGCTCATCCATATTCAAATATTTATATTTCAATCTCCAGATTTGTTACATTGCCTTATTCACTTTTGTATTTCATTTGTATATGTTTTTAAATTTATCATATATACCTTTGGTTGTGGAAACACCTTTCACTCTTAATAATTTACTTTCATAGAGTGATGATAATATATAATATGTGTCTCTTCCATTATTTTCCAAATTCTTCTTATCAACAGATGTAAAAGGATATTTAAAATCAATAGGAGGAATCCCATCTATTGCAGCTTCAAGAACATCATATTCAATAGACATAAAATAAGGCAATATTATATCTTTCTAGATATTATAATTCTTTCCATCAAAGACCAGAATAACTTTATTGTTCACACAATTCAAATTCTCTATCAACAAAGAATATGTGAAGAGAACATATGCTCTAATACCACTTGAAAGTGCCTAGTCAGAATGATTGTATCACTGATAGGGGTAGGTCTGAATTAGTGATAATTTATTCTTTTATGTTTCCTTGAAACAACATTTGCCTCCTATTAAAAAAACAATTCCCTACTAAAAAAAACTCAATCACACATCCAAAGGAATATAATTATTTACAAGGTTTACTATTCAATAAGAATAGCTAAATCCTTGGTATGGTTTGGAAATGATACAATACCATAAAATCCACTATAAAACAATGATTGGATTACAACAAGTAGGATGTACCATTTCACTCTTATAGCACTACTTAAACAATTCCAATAGCGTGTGTGCACCCTCTTAGTACAAATAGGGTAATACAATGTTTTTTTAACAACTCATACTACGTGTGATTATTTTCAATTCCAAAAATGTATTAAATTTAAAAACACTTCTTTAATTTCATACCCAAAAGAAGGTAATAAATTACTAGACTTTTTTAAAAAAAACTCAGTCTGATTTTCCTGGGTATGATTTTCCTAGACTGATTCCTCCGAGTATGATTCCCCCTGATATAATTCTTTTTAGTATGATTCTTTTTGGTATGATTTTCCCTAGTAATAAAGAAATATGACATTGAAGGAATAAGGAAAAGATGAATCATAACCACTTCAATTCTCCATATTCCTTAGTCTGGAAAACCCAGTATAGAAATCCCAATCCAATTAATTCATCCTGATACGATAATCACTTGAATATAATTGACAAGACAAATATTTTAATCAACTAAGTGATATAAACACTAAGTATTATCATTATCTGAATACAACATTTTGATCTTGTCTCTTCTCTTTCTCTTCAATCCTTCAAAACTTTTTCAACAAAAGTTAATATAGAAACTTCTTCTTCTCTCTATAACTTAGAGCTTCTCTCTCATGAATAGTACATCAGTCATCAGAAAAGTACAATATATTTTTTTTCCTTTTATAGGTGACCCTCTAGTGTCTTTGGCCTAAATCCATAAATTTTTCCGCTTAATAAAATTAAATCTAAACTCAATTTCCCCTAAAATCTTGAGTGAATTTTTACTTCATTAACTCATCTAAATTCTTCTCAAATCTTATATAATCTTCACTTCTTCTTCAGACTCTCATTTCAATTTCTATTCGGGTTTCAATACATGGGTCCAATTTTCTGAATCTGATTTATTCAAAACAAATCTTTTCACCAATTGTAAGAAATTGTATGAAGAAATGTATATCCCTTCTGAATTCTTAATACGATTATTCATTTGAATGTCAATCTCTCTCTTGATAACTCATTCATCAATCGCCACATTCAAACCAATTTTTGTTCTTCACTTCTTCTCTTGACCCAGTTGGAAATACATAATATCTCCTTCATTTCTTTCTCTTGAATCGCTTGAAAAGTAAACAAAGTGATTCAACTCTTAACCTTCTTGATGAAGAAATTTGAAAATAAATCAGGTTTTATCTATCTCTTCCTTCAGCAATTCAACCAACCATCCAAATCATCTCGAGTACGATTATCCAGAGTATAATATTTCTAATTATTATTGTCATGGAAATGATCATTCTGGGTACAATAATTTGGAATATGATCATTCCATTCCTGATCTTGAGTATAATCATCTTGGGTATGAAAATTTTTTTATGCATACAATGGGTGATCGGATGATACAGTGAATCTGAAACTTCTTTTCTTTTGCTTCCACCTGAATGCGATTAATATGGGTATGATTTCTTTTCAATTGATAACATCACTTTATTATCTTATTCCAAAAATCTTGCATCATAAGTTCTACAGTAAAATTATGATTTATGTGAAATAAAAATCAGCAAGGCATCATCACATTTAATTTATCATAGTCATAGCAACTCTGATTTTCCATAAAAAAAACCACTGCTTTCACACTGAATTCAGAGTGAATCCAATGACCATTTACTTCCAGAAAGATAAATTCTCCATGTGATTAATTATCTCATTCCAGATAATAATCAATTCCTAGTTACAAACTTTTCACATACCAGACCCAAAGTGAGTTCAATCAGAATATTTTCTTCAAAACCACTTCTTCTTAATATGATGGATAGAGTGAGTCCAATTTTTCATAAAACACAAGCCTGATTATTTTGAAAACATGGATCAATATTGTTCTCACTAAATATAAAAGTGAGGAGATTTCATTTCTTATAACAGACTTTCTTGACAACAAAAGACAATATTTGTAAACAAATACCTTTATCTTTATCCTGGTCCAAACATCATCAGTTGAGAGTCCAAGAGAATGACATACCCGAGACAGCATTTTAGAGTCAATATAAACATTTAGAGTTTCTGTTTATTCTATTTTGACTCACTAATTCTCTTATGGTATTTATGGATTTGATAAATTAGATCTTTCATCGGTTCTTGGAATATTTTGTTGTTGTGTTTTTAGATGATATCTTGGTGTACTCCAAGGTAGAGGAGGAACATGTGGACCATTTGGATTTCATTCTTTGAACCTTGAAGAACATTGTCTGTATGGTAAACTTTCCTAGTGTAATTTTTGGATTCGAGAGGTGAAGTTTATGTGGAATGTGATATCTGAGATGTGTGTCTCAGTGGATCCTGAAAGTGTAAAGGATGTTATGTCTGGGTAAAATGCTAGAAATGTGATTGATATATGAAGATTCTTGGGGTTGGATGTTCATTAAAGAAAGTTTGTTTGGTAATTCTCTATGATTGCATCTCCAATGAAAAATTTGAACCATAAGGGTTTAAAGTTTGAGTGGGAAAAAATGTTAGAGATAGTTTTAAGAGTTTAAGGTGAAGTTTAATTTAGCAACAGTATTGATTATCCCAGATCTAGGTTTAGGTTATAATGTTTTCTGTGATGTTGCAGGTATAGGTTTGGGATGTGTCTTGATTAAAGAGAAACTGGTGGTGGATTATAGATCATTCCATTTAAAAACTCATAAGAATAAATACCCTAACCATGATCTTGATTTGGAAACAGTTATGAATAAACTCAAGATGTGGTGCCACTATCTTTTTTTGGATTTATTTATAGTATATTCTGATCAAAAAATTCTGAAGTATGTTTTCACTTAGAGGGATCTGAACTTGCAAAAGAGATGTTGGGTTGAGTATCTTTAGAACTTTGATTTTTATATCATGTATACCCTTGGGAAAGGAAATTTGGTTTTCAATGCACTGAATAGGAGAGTATTGATCCAAGCAATGAATAAATCAATTGAAGAGTGGTCTCTGATGATTTTTTCCAGGATGAAGTTCGGGGTTGAAGGGGGTTAGTGGATAGGTATTATTGGATTTGATAAATCTTGACTCATCATTTGATGAGATATTTTGACTTGATTAGATTACATACACTGAGATTCAATGCCTAGAAGAAATACTAAATAGTGGGAAAGTCTTACAAGAGTGGTATTGGTATCCTAGTGGATATTTATGCATTCATAGCTGGTGTTTGTTTATTTTTTCCTGATACAGGAGTTATTATATAGTGGAAACCAGTCATTTTGGTCTGTGCACCCTATGGCTATAAAGATGTACCACCATTTGACACATCGGTATTGGTGGTCGGGGATGATGTGGTCAGTTGTGGATTTTGTATCATGATATCTCACTTTTCAAAGAGTTAAGGTGGAATACCAGAGGCCTGTAGGTTTCTGGAAACCTTTACCCATTTCAAAATGGAAGTGGGATGAAATTCCCATGGATTTCATCATTGGTTTACTACGGAATACTAGTGAGAAGGTTGTGAATTGGGTGGATATTGATAGACTCTCTGAATCATAGAATTTATTAGTAATAAAATAAATGATTAAAGTGGAATAGATTGGGAAATTATATGTTTGATATAATTTAATATTTCATGGGGTTCCATATATGGTTATTTTTTATAGGTACTTTACGTTCACATGTAGATTTTATAAAGTTTTTTAGGAGACAATGGGTTCCCATTTGAAATTGAGCATGTCTTATCATCTATTTATGGATAGACAGACAATGAGGGATATCTAGGATCTTGAGGATATTCTTTGGGCTTGTGTTCTTGATTTCTATGGATCTTGCGATAGGCATTTTCCTATGATTGAGTTTTCTTATAACAATAGTTATCATCCTTTGATCAAGATGGTGCCCTTTAAGCCTTTTTGTGGGTGTCCATGTTAGTATTCCTTGTGTTGGGTATAGTTTGGAGAGTGTTCCTTGGTTGGGATGAGTTTGGTATAAGAGATGGTGGAGATGGTGTAGTTGATCTAGAGGTTTTTGATCACGGCATAGATTAATCATAAATCTTATGTGGGTCGTCGTCATAGGTCGCTAGAGTTTTTGGTTGATGATTGGGTTTTTATCAAAGTTTCACCTCATTTGGGACATCATAGGTTGGGTAAACAAGGTTTGTGGGGACCTTTGAGATCATTGAGAAACTGGGGAGGTGGCTTATAGATTGGATTTTCCATCTGGTTTGACTTCTATCCACTATGGGTTTCATGGTTCCCAGATTAGGTGGTATATACCATATCCTTCCCATGTGATTAGGTGGTAGGATGCAGATATTGAACCCATTACCACTTTGGTTTAGTAGCCAATTCAGATTATAGATTACTAGGATAAGGTATTGTATGGTAAAACAATCCGCCCAGTCAAGTACTATGGCAGTGCGGATAGGATCACCATGAGACGTGGGATCAGGAGTCATTGATGAGGCAGTGGTGGACTTATCTTTTTTCATATCCAGGATCTTGAGAACTTTCTAAGTATAGAAAGATTTTGTAGGGGGGATATTATAATTCCCCCATTAACTTTATATCAGGTATGTTCTAATCTTTTCTTTTGGTTTCCTTTTTTATTGGGCATGTATTGTTGACCATGAAATTGGAAGGATGCTTATAATGGTGAAGTTAGGTATTTTTTAAAATTTTCAATGTTAAAATATAGTTTCTTCTATTCACTAGGTAGTTACATAACATGTAATGGAATTACATGATGTGTAATGGCCACTAGATAGATCTTGTGAACTGAATACACAGTGTGAGAATTGTACACATCGTGTAAGGGTTACAGATATTATAATGTGAAAAATCAATTTTCAATTAAAAAGGAGATTTTTTTTGTCATAAATTAAAATGGAATAATTTTATGATGTGTAAGGTATTACACACCATATAATTCCTTAAGTTTCTACTTTTAGAGAATTGTATGGTCATTTGAGGCTTCATTCTCTTTTTCATCCTCTTCCTCTCAACCAGAGCTCTTACCCTAGGAAATTTTGGGTGACTCTTTTCCATCTAGATCACTCCACTCAGTAGTCGATCAAAAATTATAGGCATTTCATCTCGTTGGGTAAAAGTTTCTTTCAATTTCCTAGTATTCTTATTGATTACTTGGGATTTGAAATTGAATTTTATTTGTTGAAATTGAAAATGGCATGGGATCATGTTTTAAAGGGGATTTTTATTTGAAAAAAATTACTTGATTTGGAAAATAATGGATTTACAAACCCTAAAGAATATTGGTATGGATTTGAAATAGTTTTTATAAAAATGTGAGTATGGTTTTTAGAACAAATATTTACAAACATTGCACAGTGGGAACCTTGGGTGCATAGAGAAAGAGACACGGGTAGCCTTAGTGTGTGGGACACCACTAGGAGGTAAGATCTTGTATATAAATGGATAGTGATAGGAATTGATATTATTTGGATCCAACCTTATGACTTTTTAGGATCGTGTGTGACCAGAATGTATTTTACCATAGGCTAGAGTCTGACTGGAAGGTGCATTATTGTTTGTGGTTGTTTATTGCATGATATATTAATTCATGGATGTTGTATCACATGTATATTTATATTTTGGTATGTTTACCTATTTTTCTTTATGACTGGAATGTTTCTATATTTGGAAAACATGATATGAAATTTATGGAAAAACTAAGGATAGTTTGAGAAATGTTTTCAAAATGTTTTATTTATAAAAATGCTTATAAAACTGTTTTGTTTTAAAGCTATAAATTGTACATTCTTGATATTAAAACTTGTATAGATTCCTTAGCAGTTTCCTAATATTCTCTATTTTTCACACCCTATTTATTCATTTTGGTGGTTTTATACCTTGTTTTGTAGGATAAAGGTAAAGGTAAGGTAATTTTATTTCATTCAGGCTTCTCTTTACTTCGTTGTTTTGGTTTGGGATGGTTTGAAGGTGACGGTTGGTCACATGGAGACTTGTTAGTCTAGAATTTTTATACTTAATGGTTTAAACCATTTTTCTTAGTTGTATATACCCTTGTTTCCAATTTTTACTTTTATTTTATGCATTGTTTGCTTATATTCAATACTTGTTTTGTTATCATTATTGTACCTCACCCCATAATGGGCCGACTTGGGTGATTGTTCTGGTTGACCTGGGTTGGTTCGTTATATCCTCCAACCATCCTCACAACCCTCATATGGTTCTCATTCCACATCTCTCTCCAAATACATATGAATACATTTACTGGAGTAAGAACCTCTCCATCATAATTCTCTCAACCAAAAATGCATCTCAACAGTCCTCAAATCACCCCAAGTGTTCCACCATCATAATCTATGTAAACAAAAAATCCAAATGGAATCTTATTTTTTTCAATTCTATCTATGAGTTATAAAATCACTCAAAACATTAAAATTGGAAACAAGGGTGTAGTACATGGCATGTATTCTGAGTACATGGTGTGTGCTCCAAAACCTCCACCCATGTCATGTACTTCTACATGGACTAGGTATACCCAGAGTCTGGCCATATACTAGTACTGATCTAGGGTATACATGGGGTATAGTTGTGTGTCACTAAATAGTTAGTACATAACTGAGTTATATCTATGTACTAATATATGTCCATGTCCCCATTACATGGGGTGTTTATCCAAGTACTTGGCCACATTTCCATGTACAACTATATGGCATGTACTCCGAGTACACAATGTGTAATCCCAAAACTCATTCTACCCAGGTACTCAGATACATGAAAAATTACCATTATATGGTGTGAAGTTTCAAAACATCATTTTCCAAAAACATGAAGATTTCATGGTGTTTGTTCATTGAACCACACATCCTGTGATTGGTATTTCTGAACAGGAAAACCCTACAATCAGCATGAAACCCCTATTTTCACCAATTAAGCATAGTTTTACCCCCATGGGGACCTAATCAGCTATAAAAGGGATTCAAAACTTTAAAAAAACTATTAAATGGGTATCTATGGCTTAAAATATAAAATTTTGCTACCTATAGGTAGAATCCACCAAATCTTTTCTTGTATTCGCACTTTGTGCCTAACGCGTGGTGATCTGGCTCCTCTTGAGCTTCGTGGCAGAACTTACCTTATTCCCTCTCTCCCTATCTCTATATATATCTCTACCTATATATATACTATCTCTATATAATTAATTAGAATCCAAAAATTGGGTGTATTCAAGAATCTATGGAAGGAGGAGAATGAAAATGGAAAAACAAGGAAGAAAAAGGGGCTCGGGCTCATCCTTGGTGCCCAACATGAGACTATGTCTCACCTAGGTAAAACCCCCCATTTCAAACACAATAGTAGAGTTGGAATATAAATTATATTCACAATTCAATAGATATATCATAATTAAAATTAATGAAAAATTTAATATTTAATTAATTAAATATTAAATACCAATTATTCCATAAAAAATCAAACATCTTAGAAAACCACCATACATTTTCCCTAGGGTAAACATCTTATTCTAGGGCCAAAAAAGTGGTCAAAGAAATTATCTGAGATCCTCTACTGGGGAAAAATAACATTTTACCCATCATGGGCATTCGAAATTAAAATAATTCAAATTTATTTTCATTTCATGATCTAGAAAAATATGGGTCTTTACAAACTCTCTATTATAACCCTTCTCATCTCTAAGAAGCCTTGGTGGTCAACCTGTAATCATGATTTTATCTGAGTATATACAAAAAATAGTATTATATTAACTATCCATGATTGATCTCATATCATCCAAAACTCTCTAGATATGGGAGACGTTCAATCATTACCGATATAGTACTCTCCACCATAAGAGTATCATTATCATCACCCCATAACTGAATTCTAAGTTATACGGACCATGCTCTATACATTACCAAATGAAATTAATTTCATGGATAAACCAAATCATACCATAATTATAACTTGTAATATCTCCCATTATTCTTCCCAAGAATGGTTTCCATGGAAAACACTGAATTTCAACTCATAATGAGGTTCACCACTCTCAGACAACCAATGGTGCACTCCCCACCATATGGATTACCATATACTGCTCCTTGATTGTAACCTCAATAGGTTCCATAGCCAAACATGTGTCTCTATTAACAATACCTTCTCATCATACTATTAATACCTGGTAAGGATTTATCCAAATCAAACATGCCACAACACTCGATCCATTCTCGATGTCTCCTCTACTATGGAGGGGCATTCCTTATTTCATCGTGACTCATAAGAAACCATGTTTGTATCATGATTTGAAACCATCAACCCTCAACTAGCACATTTTCACTCACTAATTAACAATTTAAATGGTACCACATGCAATTAGAATGTTCCATTCCCATATCTCCTAAAACAATGGGTGTATAATCCCATACCACTTGGTCATCACCTGACTCATGATCTCATGAGTCACACATCACTCAGTCCAAGCTAATTTTTCTATATGGAATTTCATTCTCATTAATCCATATGATCTCCTAGAACTCCTCTTTAAAATTAGGCACCTCACTTGTGCTTTGATTTATTCTATGACTGTCACCTCATAAGGTCATTCTAAAACCAAGGGCACCCATCAAACTCATTCTTGATACCCAATCACCCTATTTTATTTCTAAGAAACCAAAGTAATCATCATACCTAGGTCACATACTCATTAACACCTCATGTTTATTGACCTCATCACAAGAATACCACTAATATTTCTTCCTTTAAAGAAATTAATAAACTTGGGTCAACCCATCATATAGGTTTCTCTCAATCATATTAATCACTTACTTTCTAGGGTTCAAGTCAAACTAAGGGCCTCTAGGTCACCAACCAAACCCTTATAATCAAATCTCAATATTTTTCACTAGTTCTAACCACTTTCCCCATTGGTAACTCAAAAAAGAACTATATCCCACTAAATTTTACAACGCATGAGAAACACCATTATTTCACTCTTGACTATTACAAGGAATCTAACATGCCTGAAAACTCTCTTTAAGAGAGGTAAAAAAAAGGAAGGTGAATATATCATCAACCTATGTGGTTTAAATCCTTTCAACATGGGTTTGATAATATAGGTTTTCAATTCCAATTTATAGAGGAAAACACACTTTAAGTTGTAATTGGTAACTCATTTAAAAGAAACACATTGGTAACTATTAACTTAAGGGAGGATTTTAATTTCTTAAACATTTAAGGCATCACATGGAAAGAATTATCCTACTAGGCCCTGATCCTCTCTGAGCATTCTCATTGGGAAGTGCTCTCTAGAGGGTCACAAGGTGAAAGAGAAAAAGATAATGAATTGATCCTCATCATGCATCCATACACGATAATACCCCCTCAAGGTTATAGTTCACTATAAACATTCATTTACCTATCGGCATCACACTAGAATATCGGACTAGGTACCCATTAATGAAGGTCAGTTAAGAAAAATATCATATAAATCTAGATGTAAAAACTCTATGTAGGTTGTTAAAAATATTTAGTTAAACACCCATGAAATGGATACTTCCATAAGGGGTATACTGGAAATGAATGAGCTACCCAGGTCAACGTGGTTCTCCTAACAGTTCCTCTCTAAGGCATCATATTACCCTAGTGACCTATCAGAGGTTTTAACTAGATGTTAAGTACCCATTCTAACCTACTAAGGGTCATTTCACCTCTTGAACATAAGGGAGTGTACCATCGCCATCATCACTAAGTCACATCATAGTGTATTCCACATAACCTATCATAAGTAATGTAAATAAGGCATTAAAACTAAGTATAATTACACCAATAACCTATATGGGAAACACTATTTAGGTTTTTGTTGGAAAATTAAACAGTTTCACTCATTTGTCAGCAATATAAATCCCCCATTATAAATCCTATAACATGTGAACCCTACATGTCAAATATGATGTATGAGTAAATGTATCTTTCCTATGCTATCCAAGATTATAAATCAATCATTGGCCTCTCCCTAATAGGTTGATATAGAGAAATCCATAATAAATAAAAAAATCAACACCACATGTGTGCCTCTCAATGAAAAAATAATACTAAACTATAAAAACATACACCATAATAAAAAATGGATATCCCTAGTAACCTAGACTTCCTACCGAAATAGGTTTTCTCGATGCAATAGACTTATATCCAACACAGGATCTCAAACATTTGTAATACTCCTATATTATATATCCCAAATAGTAAATCAAAAAGAAATGAATTACTCTAATGCCACTCTGTCAAGTCCTGCCACATCTCACTCTATGAACAGTTGTTATACTGATTCTCCACAAGGCCTCAAGAATGAATCCCTATACAGCAGATGTTGGTGAATAGAATTGAGGGTCTAGGGTGTGTCTATAGGGAAACTATTTATTTGTATTAGAGTAAGAAAAACATCATAAATAACCAAACATCATACATAGTAGTAAATAATTAGAGTGTGGAAATAATAAATATAAATAAGGCTGTAATAAAATGAAATGAAATAAAAAAACAAACATTCACGTCATTCATTCAATAATTTATTGCACACTGGTCCAATCATATATACAATATAAGCAACTACAAATGAATACACTAGGCCCCACTAATGACTACAATTCATGTCACATACCTAGTCTCCATGACTCTCAAGCCACCCTAACCTAATTATAAGACTCCTCATGAGCGGCTCCACTCAATCATGAAACCTCGGGCCTCACCCTATCCATAATTAACTTATTCTCTATAGGTTCCTGTCATAGTGGAAGCATCGTAGTGGGAGTTAAATTAAAATTTATTTTAATTTAGAGTTTCTCAAAACCCCAATAGAGGATATTTCTCATTAAATTTATAATTTATTTATTTATGGTTGGAAGAAATGATTACCTCACCTTAGGATCCTTTATTTAATGAAATTTTTGATCTTCCAAAAACTATTTCAGATTACCTTTGTTGTGCTTTAAGGATCCAAGTGTAGAATCCATCTAGCAGTGACACACCTATGATCCTTTGATCTCTGAGAAACACCAATTGATTTTTGGGTGCTATCACAATGAATCAATCATATTTAATTGTTCATCTTGATCAAACCAAGATCCTTTAAGCTTAAAGGAGTTCTTCTCATTCTTGAGAGGAATATCGGAGAAGTTCATGAGAGAGAGAGAGAGAGAGAATTACATTGTGCAAAATGATTCTATATTCTCAATTTTTGACCAGTGCTACACAATAGAAATAAGAAACTATTTATAGATATAGGGTTTAGTTTAAAATTTTATTTAATTTCATGTAATACCTTAAAGAATACAATAATATTTATTAAAACCCATGCCAAAATAATAATATTATTATTATTATTTTATGTCGCACATGATATTTTTCACAATAAAAAATATTATCTAACTGGATTGTAGACTAATATTTTTCACTGTACTTGATCTTAGTTCATTCAAATTTATTAGCATTTATTGAATACCAGAATAATCACTTTATTCATAAATTAATATTTTATACACAAACTAGTGGAAAATTATTTATTAAATATTCAATAAAATAGATATTTATTAAATTTGTGCAATTGATAAAAACTTGAATAAAATTATTCCTCGGTCTTGAGGATAATATTTATTTGATTAATTAAATTCAAATATAATTTAATCAAGATCAAAGGAAACACTTATTGTGTGACCCACTAGGATTCATTCTTGTTGTCATTAAGTGGGATTGCCTAAATTCTAAGATTATTGTCTATCAATGGGTTAAGGAACCTGAGAGAAAGAAATTAATTTCACAATGATGAAAAACACATACAAACACTCACTATATAATATAATCCATTTTTCTCAATATCTCATCAAGAAGATTTAACATATGTTTCATCAACCTATGTTCTTGATATGTCTTTCTTTGAATATATTAAATAAACATCATTACACCAAGGCCATGGAATTTAATGTTAATTTATATTTCAATAAAATGGATGAGATATCAACTTCCATAAAGATAGAGGGAAAAATATTTAATTTACTTATTAATTAACAGCATGTCATTCATGACGTACCCAACATATTCAACTTCACTGTGAACTGTTATTGTTATGGTTTATGAAATACATCTAAGTTCATGAGTAATAATATGAATTATTAATAATATTAATGTCTAAGGACCATTACACACACTCACAGATAGTAATATTCAATGACACTAAAATATGAATAATTCCTATTGGTGGGTATGTTCTCATAATCTCCCATCTTAGAGATTACCATGTGTGGAATTCATGATAAGAATTTTCATATTATTACAAGTAATCACACCTAATTATCTATATACTATGTTCCCAATCATAATATTTTATCTGAACATAGAACTATTTTTAAGAATATCATCATGACATTTCAAGGTTCTCATCATAGCGAGGAACTACTCTGACCTTATCAATGAAACAGATACTCTATAACATTGTCACATCAATTTTATGTATAAGAACAATCAATATGTGATAATATATTCATATTAATATTAAATAATTTTAATATTCATGCAATATAAAGTAAAAATGTAGTTGGTTCTAGGTAATAAACTCTAACATGCTCAACCTAGAAACAGACATAAGGTCTACACACACTGAGGTGCACGTATAGGGGGTAAGAAATAATCTTAGTAGGCCACTCCCATTAATAAACCAATAACCTCCTATAATAAGTGAATGATCATTATAGATTCCTAAACTAGATGAGACATAACTAAAATAAAATAAATCCATGGTTGATCTTGTGTTTGTGATCCCGATCAACCATACCTACTTCAACCAGTGTTGAAAATGTATTTGTCCAAGATACATCACCATAGGGGGATACAATTAATATCCTTGGGATCATATATCCTCACCTCCGATAAATATAAATTAGGATTCCATGCATCAAATATAGATCTCGTAAATAAGTCATCAAGATAGATCCTAGACATCCTATGCATACCACTCAAACTATGTGAAACCAATAGAACTTAGATGATGTCTCAACATTCCCTAATCCATTTTGATATCAAATTTCTAGGTATAAATCCACAGGAAATTGAGACATTGTAAATAGGATGAATTTATAAGGTGGATTACCCTTATGAAATATGTAAGGAATAATCTTATGGTCAGAGATAACAACTCATCATCATTCAATCACTGACTCAACAGTCCATTCACAAACAGCTTTGGGAAATGAAATCATGGTGTTTTTACCAGATAATGAATATTATCCTATACATTTACCAAGGATATATTCATCAAACCTAAATGATTTCATAGAAATCTAGTTCTTGAGGGAAATGCTACCACCTAGAAACCTCTTACGTCACCTTGATTCTAGCAAGCAAGGCATCCTCTGTGACACACTAACTAATAGGGGTTCCATGATGCACTTGGTAACCTCCTCTGTATTCCATGTATAGGGAGGAATCCAAAAAACACTTGGAATTATAATAATGGTAGCATTTAATTAAATAAGGATCATAATATAGATCCCAGTAAGTACCTCTAGGTATCTCCATCATGCCATCGCATCACGTCAGACCCATAAGCCAAGATCTATAAAGAACATATAATAATTATAACTTCATTAATAATAACTAGGTGAAGGAATAAATAAAATAGTAGGATTGGTTGTATAACTTAACCTTTCTCTACTTCCAAAACCCATCGGGATCACATATTCAGTATGAGTTCTAAGGTGAAACTTGAAACCATATCTACCCAAACCCATAATGCACTAGATTAGGGTTTTTCAACCACCAGAGAACCCATTTGGTTCCCCTAGGTCAATACATAGAAGGGTCATACTTTTAATTATCATCAAGGTCCATGCATAAGCTGAGGTAACCCTCTTAGGATCCTCTAAGTCATTACGTAAGCAGAGGAATCCCTCTTGGGATATTCAAAAATAGTAAAAAGGTAGAGGAATCCCTCTTAGGATCCTAGGGGTAAATAAATAAGTAGATTCATCCCTCATGGTACCCTTATAAAATAGTATTCAGGCAGGGACATCACACATGGGATCTTCTAGGTCAGATCATAAGCTGAGGCATCCCTCTTAGGCTCCTCAGTCACCAACTAAGATCTAAGTTCAAGCTCATCTCTTGGGGTAAAAAGTACCACAACCCCATCCTAAAATATCATGGACACCTTGGATAAAAAGGTTAAACCTCACAAGGTATATTTCCTTAAGCACATCCCCTTTCCAAGTCACTCTAGGTTGGCCCGAACACCCAACCTATCTATCTCTTTGAGTTGAAACCCAATTTTGTTAACCATGGACTATCCCAAGATACACAAGTTGAGGACCTTAGTGATCCCATTCCATGTCCTCTAACCATCCTCAAAACCCTAATATGGTTCTTATTCCACATCTCACTCTCGAGACCTATGAATCCATTTAATGAAGGAATAACATCTCCATAATAGCTTTCTCACCCCCAAAATGCCTCTTAAGAGTTCTAAAATCACCCCAAAGATTCAATCATCATGATCTGCATAAAAAATACACAAAATTAAATCCTATTATTTTAATTATGAATATGGGGTGTAAATTCACCCAAACCCCTCAAATGGGTAATAAGGTTGTAGTACACATCATGAACTCCAAAACATCCTCCCTAGCCATGTACTTCTACATGGACTTACATGGGGTATAGTCAGGTACTACTATATAGATAGGAAACACTTGGTTCCTGGTCATGTTCTATTACATGACCATGTCCCCTTTACATGGGATATCTACCCAAGTACACGGCCACATGTCCATGTACGACTATATGGTGTGTACTCCGAGTACACAGTGTGAAGTCATGAACCTCCTTATGCTCAGTTACTCAGCTACATGGCCAAGTACCACTACACAACTGGTACTTCAAGTACACAATGTGTACATTAAAAACATAATCTTCCCCAAATAGGGATAACACACAGCATGTCTTCATAGAACCATAGATTGTGTGGTCAGGATTTCCGAACGAGAAACCCCTGTAATCGTCTTGAAACCCTTGTTTTCCCTAATTAAGCATAGATTGACCCATAGGGGGTCCTTATAAATCATAATAGTGATTTAAAACTCTAAAAAATTATTTAATAATGTTTTATGGCTTAAAATATAAAATGGACCTACCTATAATAGGGATCTTTTAGAGATTTTCCCGTATCCATGTTCTCCAGCTACTGCGTGGTGATCCGGATCCTCCTAAGATCTGCAATGGCACCTCCCTTATTGCCCTTCTCTACCACCCCTACCTCACTCCCTACCCTATCTAGGTCATGTAAAGAATAATCCCCAAAGGGGGTATACATGAGAATCTAGGGAAGGAGGAGAAAGAAAAATTAAAAATAAAAGGAAGAAAAAGAAAATGGGGTATGGGCCTGATCTCAGCAACTAACATGATTTTATGCCTCACCTAAGAAAAAAAATCATTTGGACTCAACTGAAGAGTCATAATCTCAATATGATGTTCCATTAAAAATATATCATCAAACAAACATGCATAAATAATTTAATATTTAATTAATTAAATATTAAATACCAATTATTATGAAAAAATAAAACTAATAAAAAAACCATCAAACTCCTTTAATAAGGTAAACACCCTATTTTGAGACCAAAATAGCGGTCAGAAAAATTATTTGAGATCCTATTCTCAGGTAAAAATACCATTTTACCCTTTACATACATCTAAAATAAAAAAAAACAAAATTATACTCATTTCACAGTCCAAAAAAACATGGGTCTTTATAGGTGACCCTTCCCATCTATTTATATATTTGTCTAGCTATCTATACTAGTTCCACCACCATTTGATCTTTATGCTCATCCATCACACTGACCAAGGGAAAAACCATTGTTCGTTTATTGAACCAACCTCAACTTCTTCTGGTGAATAGTTCCCCAGCATCAGGAACTCATCCTTTTACCCTTCTAGACTATATTATACCAAACCACTAGGTCATGTCACTTCCACATGGTTTTGTTACTATTACATCTATCTAGTTCCATAACTTTATTATGAAATATGACACTTCTAAATGTTCAGATACTTAGAAAAAAAGTGTTATTAACATTGTCCAAGATTTACACTTATAACCAATACACTGTAATAATATTCAAGAGATAAGGGGTGACCTACCAAAAAGATTATTGAACCCTAATCCAAAATATGAAGGAATAATAAGGTCACTACTATAATTAATTTTAAAACTTTAATATACATGAGATCTATGGATTTCAATTTTTTCATTATAATTTAGTATAAATCAAAATTAAAACAAACGTCCTTACTTTAGATAATCTGTAAGAGAGGTTGTGTAGTAGTTTTATAGTTTAATGGATAAAACTTATAGAGGAATTAACTAGAAAAAGGGAGGGAATTTAGAGATATGGTTGTTGGGAAAATGGTAGTAGAAAACTAGGAAATAAAATTATGATCTTTCCTTATCCTCACTAAATATGAGCTCTTGTGTATCTTGGAAAAAGGAAGAACTATGGTTGATGGTGGATTCACCGTGGAGGAGAAGAGGGGGAGAGAGATCGCTGATATAAGCCATATTAGAGCTGGAGAATGAAAATTTTAATGCCCCAATCTAATGTAAGTAAAAAATAGAGAAAAGTAAAATTTCACCCCTTATTTTTTTCTAAATCCTATACCAACCTAGTATTTGGTGAGGGACCACTTATCAACCACCCGATGGCCATCAGGTACCTTGTGAAAATCCATTGAGTACCTACTAAAAGAGTTGTTAGAACTTTCACCTTCATCATACACCATTTAGTGCCTGGTACCCTACCACTAAGTACCATGTTCTCTTCATGCACATGTCTCTAATCAATGACACCATGTTGCTGGTAGCATTTGTATGACACGATAAAAAATATTAATTTAATATAAAAGTGGATTTTAAAATAACTAGAAAATTAATTTATCAGTACTAAAAAAGAATTGTTGATCTAAGTGCCATTAAAAGTGGGCCACTTGTATTAGTGTTAGAAAAGTTCTGATAAATGTGGTCCTTTATTAGATCTAAAAAGTATTAATAAAGGTGGTCCTTTATTAATGATAGTTTAGAACTAATAAAGGGTTCCCTTTATGAGTGCTTATTTTAGTGAAAAAAATTGGAACTCCTTATCAGTGTTTTTTTAGCACGGATAAAGGGGTCCCTTTATCAGTGGTAAAAGAAGCATTGATAAATGTCATACTTTTGTAATGTGATATTAAAATTACAGCACACTACAATAGAAAATACCACTATATATGGAAATTTTATAATTTAATTAAAATGAAAACTACATCAAAAATAAAATAAAAACAATATATTATAGACATTTTATACATTTTTTGTATAATTACATTAGTAAGTACTATCTAAAAAATTAAGAAACATCAATTGTTCTGTTGTCTTTGGCACCCGACCCCCTCTCAAAAAATCATGATTATGGTATTAGTTGCTGAAAAAAATACCCCAACTAGAGAAATATAATACAATTGTATAAGAAAATAATTATTATGTATGTAATACTATAAATAAATAAATTAAATATAAATATGAAACAATTCATTAGTAAAATGTGAATTTTAAATAAAAGGACACACTTTGAGTCATACCGGTCACAACATGTGTCAGATTCATGTGTGGATGATTCCTACATGTCACAAATAATTTCAGTATCATTTTACTAAAGTATTAATACAATTAAAGTGTTTTTTCTTATTTTTTAGTATGTCATGTGTATTTTTTACTAAAATTTTTATTTAAACTTAAAACACACACTTTGAGTCATATTGGTCACATCATGTGTCTTTTTGAGGTGGAACTAATTCATATACATCAAAAATGAATTATGAATTATTTTCTTAAAGTATTAAGGAAATATGAGTGTTTTTTCTTAGTTTTCAGTGAGTGATGTATGTTTTAAACTAAATTGTCAATTTTAAACTGATAACAGATACTTTGAGTCAGATTAGGAACATTGTGTATTAGATTGAGATGTGGATGATTCCTACATGTCAAAAATTACTTATAGATCATTTTCCTAAAGTATCATAACAATATGAATTTTTTTTATTATTTTTTGAGTATGTGACATGTGTTTTGAACTAAAATATCGATTTTAAATAAAAATACACACTTTGAGTCATATCAGTCACACCGTGTGTTGGATTGATATGTGGATGATTCATACGCATCATAAATGACTTAAGGATCATTATAATATATTATCAATATAATATTAATGTTTTTACATGGTTTTGAGTATTTCATGTGTCTTTATTACTAAAATGTCATTTTAAACTGAAAACACACACTTTGAGTCATACCAGTCACATCATGTGTCGGTTTGACATAATATGGATTCTTACACTTCATAAATGGCTTGTGAATTTTTTTTCCTAAAGTATCCAGACAATATGAGCATTATTTCTTAGTTTTTAGTGAGTGACATGTGTTTTGAACTAAATTGTCAATTTTAAACTAATAACAGACACTTTGAGTCATACCGAGAACACCTTGAATCGTATTGATGTGTGGTTGATTCCTACATTTAACAAATGAATTATGGATCATTTTCCTGAAGTATTAAAAAAATATGAATGTGTTTTCTCAGTTTTGAGTATGTGATGTGTGTTTTGAACTAAAATGTTGGTTTAAAATAAAAAGATAGACTTGGAGTCATACCGGTCACACCATGCATCATATTGATGTGTGGATGATTCTTACAAATCAAAAATGACTTAAGGATAATTTTACTAAAGTATCAAGACAATCACAACATGTTTTCTTAGTTTTGAGTATGACACATGTCTTTTTTAGTAAAATTTAAATTTAAACTAAAAACATGTACTTTGAATCATTCCATTCACATTGTGTGTCAATTTGATGTGAGGCTTATTCCAATGTATCAAAAATAACTTATGAATCATTTTACTAAAGTATCGATACAATCTAAGCATTTTTTAATGGTTTTTAGTGATTAAAACATGTTTTGAATAAATTATTGATTTTAAACTAATAACAAACACTTTAATTCAAGCTGGGAACACCGTGTACTGGATTTAGGTTCATATGATTCAAACATTTCATAGATGACTTATTAATATTTTTTCTAAAGTATCAAAAAAATATGAATGAGTTTGCTTGTTTTTAGTATGTGATGCAAGTTTTGAACTAAAATGTTCATTTTAACTAAAAATAAAAACTTGGAGTCATATTGGTCACACAATGTGGATGATTCATATAGATAAAAAATGAAATAAGAATCATTTTTTAAAAGTATCAATACAATCCAAAATCTATTTTCTTATTTTTGAGTATGTCGCATGTCTTTTTTACAAAAAAAAATCAATTTAAACTGTAGACACACACTTTGAGTCATATCGATCACATTGTGTGTAGGTTTGATGTGAGACTAATTCCTATATGTCACAAATGACTTATGAAACATTTTCCTAAAGTATGAAGAAAATATGATCATGTTTTCTTGGTTTTTAGTGAGTTACATGTGTTTTGAACTAATTTCCAATTTTAGATTGATAACAGATACTTTGATTCATACCGGGTACAGCGTGTATTAGATTGCGGTTGGATAATTCCTTCACATAAAAAAATACTTATGGGTCATTTTACTAAAGTATCAAAACAATATGAATTTTTTTCTCAATTTTGAGTATGTGACATGTGTTTTGAACTAAAATGTCAATATTAAATAAAAAGACACATTTGGAGTCATATCAGTCACACTATGAATCGAATTGAAATGTGGTTGATTCATACAAATCACAAATAAATTAAGGATCATTTTCCAAAAGTATTAAGAAAATCCAAATGTGTTTTATTGGTTTTGAGTATGTCATGTGTCTTTTTTACTAAAATGTCAATTTAAACTGAAAACACACACTTTGAGTCATATCAAACACATCATGTGTCATTTTTACATGATATTTATTCATACATGTCAAAAATAAATTATGATTAATTTTCTTAAATTATCAAGAAAATTTGAGTGTGATTTCTTTTTTTAGTGAGTGACACATGTTTTGAACTAAATTGTAAATTTTAAACTAATAAAAAACACTTTGAACCATACCAGGAACATTTTGTATTATATTTTGGTGCGATTGATTCCTAAATGTCACAAATTAAATATAGATCATTTTTATAAAGTATCAAAATAACCTAAATGAGTTTGACCAATTTTGAGTATGTGATGTCTGTTTTGAACTAAAATGTCAATTTTAAATAAAAAGAAGCATTTGGAGTCATACCGGTCACACCATGAATCATATTAACAAATGCTTGATTCTTACAAGTCACAAATGACTTCTGGATCATTTTACTAAATTATAAAAACAATCCTAATGTGTTTGATTAGTTTTGAGTATGTTGTGTGTCTTTTTTACTAAAATGTCAATTTAAACTGAAAACATGCATTTTGAGTCATACCAGTCACATCATGTTTTAGTTTTATGTAAGACCGATTCATACACATAAAAAATGACTTATAATATTTATTTCCTAATGTATCAATACAATATGAGTGCATTTGATTAGTGTTCAGCGATTGATACATGTTTTAAACAAAATGGTCAATTTTAAACTGATAACAGGAACTTTGAGTCATACAAGGAACCTCGTGTATCATATTGAGGGGCCAATGATTCCTACACCTCAAAAATGACTTATGAATAATTTTCCTAAAGTATCAAAAAAATATGAATGTGTTTTCTTGGTTTTGATTTTTTGACCATTTTTGAACTAAAATGTCGATTTTAAATAAAAAGACACACTTTAACTCATACTGGTCACATCGTGCATAGAATTTAATTGTAGAAAAATAATAAAAATAATAATTAAAATATGGATCATTTTTCTAAATTATCAAGATAATATGAATGTGCTTTCTAAGTTTTGAGTATGTCATGTGTCTTTTTTAATAAATTTTTATGTAAACTGAAAACATGTACTTTGAGTTATACCAGTCACATCATGTGTTGGTTTGATGTGAGAATAATTTCTTTACATTGAAAATGAATTATGAATCATTGAACTAAATTATCAATACAATCCAATCATGTTTGATTGGTTTTCAGTGAGTGACATATATTTTGAACTAAATTGTCAATTTTAAACTAATAACGGACACTTTGAGTCATATCAGGAACACCATGTATTGGATTAATGTGTGGTTGATTCATATGCATCATAAATTACTTATGGATCATTGTTATAAAGTATAAAAATAATCCAAATGTTTTTTCTCAATTTTAGGTATGTAATGTGTTTTTTGAACTAAAATGTCAATTTTAAACTGAAAATGTGCATTTTGAGTCATATTAGACATAGTGTGTATCGTATTGAGGTTTGGTTGATTCCTACATTCCACAAATTAACTATAGATCATTTTTCTAAATTATAAAAATGATATGAATTTTTTTCTTGATTTTGAGTGTGTGATGTGTGTTTTGAACTAAAATATTGATTATAAACTAAAAACATACACTTCAATTCATGCCGAGAAGATTGTGTATTACACTGATATACGGCTAATTGTGGTGTGTTTTAATCCTACATGAACACAAGAAACTTCAAACATGTCACTAACTCTATCATATTGGGCACACCATGTATTGGATTGAGGTGCAGATCGGTCCTACATGTTACAAATGACTTATGAATCATTTTCTAAAGTGTCAAAAAAAATATAAATTCTTTCACTCATTTTTGAGTATGTAATGTTTATTTTGAACTAAAATTTAAATTTTAAACTAATAACATAAAATTTGAGTCATATTGGGAATATCGTGTATTGTATTGAGTTATTTTTGATTCCTACACATCACACTATGTCCTTTTATTCTTCAATGAATTCATAATTCAGGTTTATCTAAAAATATTGTTATTTTATAAACTAGAATGATGAATGCATTGTAGAATAAAAAATAAAAGTGTATCATCGTGATTTAATCATCCTTATTGAGTGCAAGATCATAGTAAATTAGTGAATTATGAGTGTATCGTCCTTCTTCGTGGCCTATATAAAAAATAACAAAATAAGTATCATATAAAAATGATGAGGAAATTAACTAAAAAAAGTAGATAAAATGATGATAAAATTCACTAAATAAGTAGTATTAATTCACCTCTTCATTACATTTTTATACAATATGACACCGTGTATTTTTTTCCCATTCGTTATAAAGAAATATATTTTCACTTTTGAATATGAGTATTGTTGATAGTCCTAGTAGTAATTGAAAAATATAAATAAATAAAGGATTAATAAATATTTTAAATGAATTTGTAATTATCATCAGAAATACATCTTTGGGGATTTTATTTTTTTGATGGAATATGATATATTTCATAAATTTAAAAACATAATAACCACAATATTTACCATTATTTTGTTCTGGGTACTTCATAAACATTGAGAAAAATAATTAATTTTTTATATGTGTTTTGATAGTGTAATTTTATTATATATTCCCTAATACTTATCCATTTTTAGGATTTGATAGGCTTTTTGTGCTCACGAACTGTCCTCATGCCATTATTTTGATGATATTTAAGAGCCACCATATCATAATAGAATTTTAATTAAAATATAATATAAAATTTATAACTTGAATTTTATTTGTAAAATTTTAAATATAGTCTATTACAAATTTATAAACTTCATCATGTGTGGTCGGTTTATTGGGTATCTATACATTGAATCCAGAAAATAAAACTTTGGAGTATCTAAATTTACTGCATTGAGTGTCTAATGTTTCCTAAAAAAGGAATAAGTAATGAAAGGAATAAAAATATATTTGGTAGGATTAAATTTTAAAGTTATACTCATACATTATGGATATTAAGAATATTATGTTTTTTTAAAGTTTTCATTTAAACATGGTGGCCAATTTTCCATTATTACTTCATATTTATTTGTTTCCAATGAGAATAGTTGTGTAGAAGTGATTTGAGGAATAATGAGTCCAAATTTATATTCACATAGTTTTCCATTCAAATAGTATTGATATATATGCTTAAAAAAATTATGAATATTATTTAGCCAAAATTAACATAATATATCAACTATTGGAAAAACAAATCATGAAAACACACCTCATGTATACATTTAAAACTAATAATCCTACCCATTCATGATTGACGATTTCATTTACATTATCAATACCAATATATCCTTCAATGGACTTTTCATACATCTGTTATAAAAAAATCAATTTTGGTCTTATCACCACTTGATAACATATCAACATGAACCTTTAATGTTATTAAATGCATAAGTTGAATGGTTGGGGTAAAGGTACTCTGTGAAGATCTTTTAAATTGGTTGGTTAATCCTTTATATAATTTTGATTTGACCTTCCATTTAACCCCTTACCATTTTCTAATTGTAATAACATTCATTAGTTCAGATCTATTTCCATTAATTGTTAAAGGTTTTGCATAAAAATTGAAATGAATACCTCCTTATCGACATGTATTTTTACAATATCTAATGAACATGCGAAGAAACTTCCAATTGCTTTCTCAACCATATGAATATCTTCATCATAAAGTGGAATAGGTAGATCGGCACTCAAATCATGATATACATGCATCCCCACTCTCACATGACCTATTGGAAGTTTTTTATTATGTAAAATATCTCCTTGGATATTGTACATGGTACCCCTCACAACAAGGAGATGGGTGGGTGCTGATAGATATAATATTAATACAGGAAAGGTATTATTATCTTCCTGATTTAAATTTCATAGAAACAATTATGATAATATTGATTATCTCTTCTAAGACAGCTCTTTGAGGGGAATACCTTGCCTCAAAGTTATTGGGGGATCTTCATATAGCAGTTGTTCTTATGTTGTTTCTTCTCTTTGATTCATTCCTATAACATTTTCTAATAAATTTTCCTACCAATTAAGTTTTTCTTCTGGAGAATCTAATTTTACCTTAAACTCTTCCATTTTCTTATCTTTATCCCCATGTTTATTTCTTTTCTCAAAATATGTTCAGGATAACACTCTAAAATCCGAACCTCTGATACAGTCATACTATTTTGAATGCTTGAAGGCCACTAATATTAGTTGTTCATCAGGTATATCTAATAATTATTCTTTTGTATATATCAGATAAAAAATAGGAAAGTAAGTAATCATTAATAGATAATACCAATTTTAATCAAAACAAATTTTTATTTTGTCATACTTACACATACTTCTCACACATTTTGTGTGTTTTCATCTATTATTATCCCATATTTATTTACACATTTCTATTTCTATAGCACATGACTTGGAATAGAAGTGGCTTTGGTTTTTATTCCTCAATATTAATATAAAAAAAGGAACATAATTATGTTTTTGTTTCATATCACATAAAATTAATATGGTATATTTAAAATATGTACCATTTTTTCAAGTGAAGTATACCCCATACTTGATTTATAGTAGGGGTAAATTGGTTCTGATGTGCATTTCTTATTTTTACAACTCGGTTATTGTTTCATAAATTAACAATTCTCAATCAAAGTGATTAATACACATATTTTCAATCAATGTATTACCAGTCACAATGTACCTGAAAATATGTCTCCTTATGATGACCAATAAACAAATCCCATGATTTTTAGTTTATCATTTGTGCATATATATGTGGTGGGTGTGGGTTTATTTTCCCTTCAGCATATTTGAGATGATACTTCGTAAAAATTATATGAAATCCTCTATGAGACTTTCCAATGATCATTAATAAAAAAAATAATTTGGGATTCACTTATTGTGAATTCACACTAAAAGGGATAATGAAGAGTAAATCAATGTTTTGTTATTATTTTTTTAGTAAAATAAAGAAATTATATCAAAATGTTACCCTAATATCTTCCCAAATGATTCTATTAAGCATGGAAACAACATTGTTCCATGAATCTACATCAATCAGCATGTACATGAGAGTGGTAAGCCCAATGTTAAAACTAAACATGGATGTTGGGGTTAATAGGCCAGTAATTTTCATTCCATCCAACCACAAATTTTATACCTTTGTTTCTCACTTTAATAATTTTTTCTAACACCATAACATTATGAATATCTTGTTTTTTTGGGACATAGGTTTTTCACTATCTATCATTTCCTCATCTTTAATATTGTCAATATCTTGTTCCTTTAGATTGGTAGCATAATCTTGTGTAGAAGGTCCTTATTCTTCTATGTTGAGAGCACTAGCATGTTAAGAAATTTATTGCTCCTCAGGATTAAGAGCATCAGAAAGTGAAGAATTCATTATCTATAGAAGTGTTTAAACATTAAATTTATATTATGTAAATTTAATAGTTAATATATAATAATTTGAGGTAATGTGATGTATATTATAAAATAAACTTATTATTAAAATCTCTTTTTTTAAAGGTTTAAGGGATTTGACCCCTCTATCGAGTATCCAAATACCTTTATTATGGTATCATCTAACATAAAAGACCTCATCTATATTGGGACCACTGTGAAATTATTAAGACATCCCAATGAAAGGTTAAACCTCAATTGAATTGGAATATGACCCTTCAATGGTTTTGTTATATAACAGAACAATTGATCATTTTCAGTTTGTAGGATTTGGAATATAAAATACTTGTATTTACTATGATTCCATTATAAATTGTTCATTTTTATACCCTTCCTTACTGAAATCCACTTTCAGGAATCCCAATTAATTTATTTTAAATGAACTCATGTTATCAACCTCTTTGCATTGAAAAATCATCACTTTGAATGTTGTATAATCCAACTTTGAAATTTTTTTGATGATTCAAAAGTATGATATATTATCATAAATTTTATTTATTTCCTTGGTACCAGATACATGCATCACTTCATCCACGATTATAAATCCATTATTTTTCATGGTATTATGTTCATCATGTCCATTTATATAAAATATATAACTATTAATTACATAACCATTATAAGACAATACATGCACACTTGGTCCTCCAGCTATCCATTGAAGTCATTCTAAAATTGATTTCATATTTTCAGATGACTCTTTAAAAATATGGTATCAAAACTATCCTATAAACTAGTTATTATGTGTATTTTATATCTAGTTTTCATCCCTTGATGGATTTAAATGCCTAAGAATTACTTTGTGGGTTTCAACATATGGATCAACCTTTATATTATTATGAAAAATGTAAATTTGGTCCTGCTACCACTCTATAATAATAATTGTGACAACATCTATTCTAGAAATTCATTCACCTACAATTGACTAAATGTGATGAGATTTCAGTAAACCAATGCTTTCCACATTAGATAGATAGTTGTTGTAGAATTTAATAACTTCCTCAACAACATATCTCCCCAAAATATAACCTTTTGGATGAATTTTATTTTTGACATACCATTTAAAAATATTCATATACCATTCAATGGGATATATATATCTATAATGCATAGAACCATAGAGTCAAATCTATGTTACCAATTGAACCATCAAGTAAACCATTATATCAAAGAATGCTGGTATGAAGAACATATCCAATTCAAATAATATGATATCAATTTTCTTTTCCATAGTTATAAATTTCACTGAGTCTATAACTTCATTGCATATAGCTTGGAAAAATAAAAAAATCTTGGTTAATGTAATATAGACATTCTTGGGAAAATGCAAATTAAAACTACAGGAATTAGATCCTGCATCAAATCACGAGAGTCATGTGATTTATAACCCTTTAACTTTAAATAAATAATTGACATGATATTTGATGAATTCCCCTATAGAACCTTTACATCATTCAAGAAGTGGAAAACTGATATCTCTCTTTCTTGGAAAGAGTGTAAGCAACTGGAGGAACAAAAGTCCATTTTTCACTCTTCACGGGCATCGACTCTTCCCATATTACCATGTCAATCATGTCCAACATATACTTACTTCCATATTTTGTTTTTTTGGGTTCATTTAGTAATGTTCCAATGACATTATCACGTACATTTGTTTCAACATACATAATATCCAGAAAATTCCTAATGTACAAACAATTCCATTATGGTAATTAAAAAAACTGATCTCTTTTTCCAATATGTTTTTGTAAGGTTTTTTGAAAAACTTTTACCAAAATCAGTATACATATCTTTTACTTTCTCAAACAATTGATCACCTATTAATGGAGATGGTGTTTTATATTCTTATAAACCCTCATAGAATGATTTATTCCAAGATCAATTATTTTGTCATCAGGGTATATATCTATGATGTCTTAGAAACATATTCTTCAATGAATGTTTCAATCTAATTAATTGTGTAACTTGTTCACAAATGGGACACCCTTGAGTTCCTTTAATGATATATCCTAAAACAATTCATAAGAAGGAAAGTCATTTATCATTCCGTATAACATGGATCTCAATGTGAAATCTTAGTTTTTGTAAGCATCATACATCATAACACATGAATCCCACAATTATTTAAAATATTTGATCAATAGATCCAAATAAAAATCAATATCATTACCAAGTTGTTTTTGTCCTGATATAAGCATATATAACATAATTTATTTTTGTTTCATGTATAATAATGGCGGAAAGTTATAATTTACCAACATAATTGGCCATGTATTGTGAGTTATACTTTGAAAAAAAAAAGGAAACACTTCATATGTATATAGTGCAAGATGAGTTTTTATTGGATCATTTACAAATTCAGGATACTCATGATCAATTCTCTTCCACTGAGGAGAGACTGTTGGGTGATGAATTTTTCCATTTTTATTTATTGTATCTGTGTTCTATGTTGATTTTCTTAAATTATCCTCACTTCCATATAGGAACTTAAACCTTAGAATTATTTTAAATTACCATACAAAATTCCATATGGCCCAATTCATCTTTCTTATATCGAGAAGCACCACACTTTGGGAATTTTTTAAGTGACTTTTTTTCCTTGAAAAAAATTATACATTCATTTAGATAGGATTGTATTATTTTAGAGATCATACCCATTGAATGTATCATTCATTTAACATTGTATATTTTTCAAGTAAGCTTATTATATTTTAGGAGCATATCATTCAAGAGAGTAGGTAGTTTAGTAAAACTGGCATTTCTCCATCCATTTTCATATTTCAAATTATGCAGCTTTATTATGGATGAAAATGTTGTATATTTAGTACAATAAGAATATAATGGAATCTTGGCATGACTATTTAACTTCTCAAACAATTTTGGATAATCACAAAGTTTATCTTCAACTATCGTTGTCATTTCCTCAATACGATCTTCATCATCGTTCACACCAGTAATCACATCCTCATATATTATTCATCATTGTTCACACTTGTAATAATATCATATGATCTATAAAAAGAAGCCTTATTTCATTCACTAGATACATTCAATTTTTTACCTTAATTATTCCAAATTTTATAAATTTAATCTATTCTATGATAGATCAATTATTCCTCCAACTCCTCTAGACTAATTATTCTTGAATAACAACAGCGTAAACACGAACAAAGAATTTAAGAAGGGTAATGTGCATGATCTTTTGAAAACTTGATGAAATATTTCACCCCATCCTCATACTCTTTTTTCATATGATTGGAATCCATCCATTTTTATTCATATCCATATTATTTGATTTGGTAATATTAATATTTAACAAAATAAATAAATATATAGAAAGTATGAGCTTAGAAAACATAAAAGTTAATTCTTAAAGAATATTTTAAGCTATATGAACTCATTGTTCTTAGATAATAAGAGTTGAATTATGGTTATTCATATTGTTTTGTAGTGGGTGGGATTTGATCATTATAATTCTCATTGTGTTGGATTTATTTTATTAGCTACATTAGCAGTGGATCAATGACATATCTTGTGTCGACATAGTCATAATTCATTGGTGGTAAAGTAAGATGTCTTGGTTTGTGATGTAATATAAACTTCTGATGGCATATAATCAATTCATACCCCCCATGTTCTAGTTATAACATAACGTCAAGTTCTTTCACACATTATAGTTCATTATGCATCCATAATCCATGTGCATAACCCATGTATTTATGCCATATCACATGTGTAAAATATATAACAAATTGGTATCCATAAAATATATATATAATAATAATTTTAAAAATATTAAACAATATTAAAAAAATAAAAAAACTAATTAATTCCATGAGAAGATAATATTATTAAGAAAAAACTTAAAACAAAAAAAAATAAAGAGTATAAATAAAGAGTATCTTTATAAGTATCAAAAGTATCATAAAATATTTTTTATCAAGTTCTATAAATATAAAAAATTAGAACAAATCATACAAGATAAATTAAAATCATTTCATAATTCATATAAAATTTAAAAACAAATCAAGATATATTAAAATGATTGGGGTTCTTCTACCTGGTTATGGAATAAAATGGGAAAATTGTTTGATTTTAATCTATGGGGGTAGGAGGGATACTTGGAATTTGGATCTGATTACTATCAATGCACCAAAAAAACTCTGCATACTTATCATTTACAGTCACCACCTTATATGATAAGTGGATAGGGGTTTTACGGTGCACATATAGGAGCTCTGTGAAATCGGAGTGAGAAATAATGATGAATAAGTGAAAATTAACATGATTTAAATAAATTGTTATAGAAATACTTGTTATAAAACAATAATAAAAAAATTATAACAGTATGTTTCATATATAAATATATAAGAAATTAAAATATGTAAATTATAAGAGAAATATGTTAATGAGGAAGAAGTAAGGGCAGTGATTGATAAATTATCTTTCTATAAATAAATAATAAATAAATTTAACATGGAGAGATCATATGCATACGAGAAAAGGTATATCATGCAAGAAGTTAAAATTCACATAAATAGATATAATTCGGGCCTTGTATGTATGGTTTCCTATAATATGTGTAATTTATAATGTTGTTTGAGTTATGAAAATAATATTATAATATGAGTTTGGGGTTTTATTAGGTATTCCCGGTAAAATACATCTTCTTTATAGGATGTGTAATAATTATCTTACTATTTGAATTATAACCTAATGCTGAGAGTAGTAAAATACATATTAAATATTATCTACAATAAATAATTTAAATAAAATTAAATATTAAAATAAAAAAAATTATATAATTTTTTTAAAATTGAATTTTCTGTAATTATAAATTTTAATAACGTATGTTTTGACATAATTACCTAAATATTAAATTTTATCATATAATTTAAATATAAAAATTACAAAATTGATAAATTTAATGGATCATATTTTTAGAATAAGGCCATTGAAATTACCTTTTGGTGTCTTTTTTGTATTATTTTAATGAATTGAGTTATAGGTGAATTGTAAAAAAGTATAATTTTTATTTATGCCCTATGTTTTATGTGATCCTAATGATATGAAACTAAATCAATAATTTAACATACATTATTAATAACTTGAAAAAATTATTCATTGATATATTTTATTTAAAAATATTAATCTTTTTAAAACCTATTAGTCAATTTTTAAATCCTAAGATATATTTTATTTTAATAAAATAAATTTTTAATCTTTATTGTGGATAAAATATTTGAATGATACAATTAAATTTTGAATTCAATTAAATGTAAAATGAAAATATATTCTTTTTAATCAAATATGATTAAAATTATTAAAAATAAACCTTATTTATTTTCTTGATTTTTGTTAATAAGTTAGTCAATATTTTGGAAAATGATAACTACCCCCACCCCTAATATTTAAACAACACTCATTGACCTATTTCTCTTTCACACCCCGACCTGACACTGTAATATTATTTTATTTATTTTTGTCTTGTTTCTATTCTATGGATTTTCTGTGAGTTTTCCAAGGAAAGTGGTGTTTTTTGGGATTCACAAGGGTGGCACATAGTTATCGCGTGGTTAGTAGAAACCATCCACCAGACTCTTCAAACCTTGGGTTCCTTGACAGTGTACCTTTCAAGGTGGCATGTTTAGTTGCATGATTGTGTACCAGGACCTAGAAACTGTGAAACCACCCTACCCTCTTGGATATAGGTGTCACACAGTAGGCGCATGGTCTGGAAAACTATGTGGCCAAATAGTGCGGCCTTCCCCAGTTAAAAAAAATAAATTAAAAATTAAATAATAATAATGAAAAAACATAATTCTAATTAAACCAAAAAGGGGTATCCACCCCCACCCTCTTTCATGATCAATTCCCACCCCCTTTCCATATCCCTTTAATTCATGACCCATGACCAAAGGAGGATCGGCCTTGCCTCTCCTCCCTCCATTGAATTGATTTTTCTCCTGATTTCCGATGAATCTCCTCCAGTGAGTTTCTAAACCTCTCCTCCTCCTTCTTTTTACCCTATTTATTTTTTTTCTCCCTTGTGGTGTGTGTGAGCTAGGGTGAACCCTAACCTGATTTAAGTGTTTATTTTGGTTTTCTCTTGGTTTATAGGGTTCGTGAGGCCCATTTTGTGTTATTCGTCAAATTTTATGACTTGTGTATTCTTGATTTGTATATCATTCAAACCATTTTAAAAAATAAAAAATAAACAAATATTATTGAGGGGGAGATACGGTCATGAGTGATCAAATACCATGGATTTTGAAGGTGTTTATTCATCTAAAATTATTGAGGGGAGTTATGACAGAGATCTAGTTCTGCAAGATCTTGAATGGTGCAAGCTAGACGAACTTGGTTAGGGTTTTATTTAAAATATTGGGAAGGGTTTTATCAATGAATTTAAAAAATTTCTAGTAAATATTGGTTTTGTCAATGCTAAAATAATAAGTGCTGATAAAACTGATCTTTATCAGTGCTTTCTTTGCATTGATAAAGATATATCTTTATCAGTGCTAAAAAAGTGTTAATAAAAACAAATCTTTATCATTTCTAAAAAAGCATTGATAAATACCTAATTTAAAAATATAATTAATAAAATTAAAAAAAATAAATTTATATATTTATAAATAAATATAAATGTATATAATTATAAAAAAAATTGAACAGGTCTAGGATAAGGCGCTAAGTCCCTATCCCATTTATTAAAGTAAAAAAGGTGCAACTTGGAGAAGGGTCAGATATAAAAGAACAGCCATTAACAACAAAAACAAGAGGTGTCAGAAGACATAATCATCAAAATACACAGAGAAGCAATAAAAGTAAAAGTCAGGAATGGGATAGATTAGGACCCCACCAACCCTTACCACAAGGGGCTCTACCACACAAATGTATGTTACACTTCTAAGTATTTTCTCTCTTCTAAGGATCATGGTCTTTATCTGAATATGGTTTAGTGGTTTCCATTGAACCCATATCACCAGATACTTCCCTATGAAGATTCCATGCATCTGATGATTGTTTATAAGTCTAATATCCCCAACCATGTTCATTGCCTCCAAATAAACCTCCATGGTGATGGCATCACTTGTACCATCATCAATGTAGCAGAGGAAAAGAGATCATTATTCTTCATTTTCTGAGTAGTTAGAGCATCTTCATCTATCACATCACTACCCTTAACTGGGGAGTTATCCATTACCACATGAGCATCCCTCAAATGGGTAGAGTCATCTATGTGAGTTTTAGAGGGGATATCATGTTCCTTATCCTAAAGACCGGTCTTAATTCCCATATAATCACTAGAAGACCCTTCCAATGCCTCCAAGGGTACCTCCTTATAAAATTATTGCACTCCAAAAGTGTTGTAAGTGGAAACTTAATCCTTAATCATATTTTCTATTTTATAATCCTATAAACTTTCCACCATAACTCCCCATACCTCAACCCAGGAATAATTATCAAGAAAATAATCCTTTTTTAAAATGAGTGTGGTTATTATAAGATTCGTTCTAAATGCAATCATTAAGTGAATCCCTTTCACCCTTATTATCATGTATCAAATGAACATTCTTAGTTGCATCATTTTATATAACAATGGGAGGTTTTCCATGAGCTATTTCCTGAACAAAGACAGAATCCATTAATGTGGAAGAATCAAGACCACCAGTAATGAGTAGTTCATCCACACCATTGTCTTGAGTCCTATAAAGCTATGTACTACTTTTAGTCAAACTAGAATAATTAGCATCAGGTGCCACCTTAACATTAGAAGTAGTAAAAGTGATAATTCCTTTGGAGTGATTCAGTATGAGATGCACAACCATTTTAATAGTAGTAGGTGGAATAGCCTTTAATTTATAATTTTCTCTTTCCTTCTAATCCATCCAACAAACATGTCCCCATATACATAATAGAGGGATCTCTAGATAAACTTTTCACCATGGAAACATCAGTCCATTCTGAGATTTGAGTGAAAATTATAGATTTTGATTGCTTATGGGGCTCTTCATCCATTTTTTTTCTTTACCTTGTGATCTATTGAAGAAATAATATATTCATGAATAATCTAATTATCAAAAATATCATATGCAACTACTTCATTATATGATTTTACTTCACTGGCCCACCCATCTTCCGTTATCTCTAACCATGACCTGGTAGCTTGTTTACCATTAAGTTCCCTCAACCACACACCATTAGTCTCACCAAGAGACTATAAATAATCCATGATATTAGGGAATTCCCTTTGAATATCCCTAATAAGTACATCTATAATAAAAGTATCAGTAGGTACATCCCTAGAGATCCCATCCAAACAAGATGAATATACACCCAACTTCTGATCAAGCTCACATCCAAGCCCCTTACCCTCTAGGACCACTTGAATATTCACTCCTCCATCTTGATTCAGAGCCTATCCATCGTTTTCAAGACACCTTGAGCATTTGGTTCAAAAAAAACTATCTTCTTAAAACATGAATTTTCATCATGCCCACACATATATCAAAAAACAAAAATAATATATCTCTTACAACTTAAAATATATTTTCCTATGACCTTATAATATATACAAAACTAGGGATCTTTTTCATACTCAATTCTTAGATATATCTCATCATCATTATTTTAAAGAAAAACTCTATCAACTAAAGTAGAACAAAATTCCACTTCCACTAAAAACAAAGCATAGTGTCTAAATCTAGCCACCTCGGTTTCCTTTTCCATTTTAATAGGAATCCTTAGAGACATTGCAATATCATAGAGGATCCTAGGGTGAAAATGTATCCAATTTAATTCAAATACCTTGACCCATAACTGAATAGAGTAATTTCCAACCTCTAGAGGATTAAACTTTTTATTTAATTCTCAAATGTGTAGAAAGCCTGGATTTAGAGAGATCAATCCAAAACCCCAAGACTTTATCTTCAACTCCTCAGAGGGGAAGAGAATTTAAAAACAACCATGGCCTAACGAGACACATTTCTAGTTTAAAAATTACCAAATTTCCAAAATTTACTTGAAAAGATCCCTGATTCTCCACGACTTAGATCCCTTTGGTAAAATAAGACATGCAATGATAGAATACCCCCTAATTTCCAGGTGTTCCAAGATATAAGCTAAGTCTTCCTTTACATGGACAACATTTCCCTTATGTCTAATACCACCAGTAGGATAACCCTCTAAGAGAGAGGAGTGATTGCATGTACAATCATCAAACGAAGTAGCCGCAACAGTCCCTCTATAAATGATTTTTTGACCGTCTAGACTAGCACTCACATGCTTATGGTAGTTGAATCGACCTCTGGTGAGGAAGATATTAGCAAGAGAGTGATGAGATGAAGATATCGTAATCTTAAATCCTTAATAACCATTGAGATTTGAGAGAGATTCTCAAACAGATCGAGACTCATCTTATAATTATAATTATAAATATATATATTTTTAAATATTTGTGTATAATTATAAATATATTTATATGATTTTATATATTTATATAATTATATATATTTATATATATTTATATAATTATATATATATATATTGATATATAATTATATATAATTATAAATATAATAAATATATTTATTATTTAAATATATTTAATATAATTTTATAATTACTGAAATATATATTTATTTATTTATATTTATAATTATAAATAAATATATGTAAAAACATTGTTATATAATTATATATACTAATATAATTATAAATATAATAAATATATTTAATATAATTTTATAATTATTTAAATATATATTTATTTATTTAAAAATATAATTATATATGAATGGAATTTTAACTTCAATCCATTTAAAGTTATGAACTCTTTTTCACAAGTCTAGGACAAGATATTTGGACTCAAATGGATATTTTGGCACCCTCAAATTTTGCTTAATACTGCATCCTTAATAGTTATTCCTATAAAACTAGATAAAGAGACCAAGAAAGATAGATATGGTTTTAATTTCTAGATTTTTGGTAGAAGTGGATCCCAATATGACCTTAACTGATAAAGTAGTCCTCTCAACTAAGACAGATGAGTTACATTTGAAAATTGTGTATGAGAAATTAGTGGCATTCTATTGTGAGTGTGGAATTATAGGGAATTCTAAGGAATATTTCTGAAATGAAATTGTATGTTCTATTTTTTTGAGGAATGGGAATGACGTCTCTACTTGTAGGAAAAAATAGAATAAATATAATGATGAATTCCAAGTTATCAATTATAGTGGTGCTGGTCCTAGTGGGTTGGGTCTCAGGGTGGAGTCGTCAGGGACTCCTCTGGATGATAAACGTCCTAGAACGAAATCTCCGACCCAAGATGACATTGTCTCCTTAAGAGGGAAGGGGTTTCTTGAACTGGGTTCTAATCATGGAAGAGATAAATAAGGATTTTTCAATTCTAATGCAGATTTAATTAAAGAGACTAGCTAAGAAGGCCCTATAGAAATTCAAGTTTATGTGGTGTAAGTTAAAGTGGTGGAACCCACTGTGAAGAAGGGATTATACTTTAAAAATTATTTGATCATGACCCCCCCCCCCCCCCACCCCACCCCACCCCCACCAAGGGATTACATGGACATAAGAACCATGGGTTACCAACAAGAAGTATATGGTGGACTTGATGAGGAATCAATGGATGATCAATCCATTGATGAAGTTGTTGTACAAGAGTTGATTGGTTAACAGTTAAAGTAGGAGTAGATGATTTCATCAAGGGATTATAAAGGTAAACAAAAATGAATTATGAAACTCCTATGAAGACTAAAAATATGAATCATTTGTGCTTCAGACTGATATTGTATAGGTACACTCTCCTACCCCATTGTCTATTGATGTCTCAGGGCCTGGTATTTCCTCCCTGGAGATGTAGCCTCAGTTCTTAGAGTACAAGAAAGTGGATGAGATTAAAAATCTACTCCCTAGAAAGAGCTCTGATTATTTTTTTCAGAAGCAAGTACCTCATCCCTAATGGTTGTGGATGTTTTAGAACACAATGCTCAAGAATCACATGAAAATTTAAAAGCATAAGTGATTACTCACAAACTTTATGGAGTGATTGATTCTCTTAATGAAGATCAGGAAGGTAGATGGCGAGTTTGTCATGAGGTATGATATAATATTTTAGTCCCAAAAATTATTTATAAATAAGAAATACATCCATATGAGATTTATACCCCTATAGAGAAATATAATGAGATTAACTTGCTTGATGACCCATCTAATAAGGCGGATGTTCAAGTAGATGTAATGAGAACTGACTCAAATGATAGTGACATTGATGGACTTTGGAAACAAGTGAAAACTTGCAGGAGAGTCTATCATCCCATAGTTTGAGGATACAGGTTTGGATTAACTAATTGTAGTGCTTTGCACATGGAGGAATGTTAGATTGGGTCTGAGATTAGTAAAAAGTTTGGTTTATGACTATTTTTATTGATGCGGTTAGTATTGTTATGTCTGACCCCATCTTTTATCTTATTTGTTTTCTTGTTTTTTAATAAAAGGTATCTAACCCTACCTTTTAAATATATATATATATATAATTATAAATATAATAAATATATTTATTATTTAAATATATTTATTATAATTTTATAATTATTTAAATATTTATTTATTTATTTATAATTATAATTATAATTAAATATATTTATAAATATGTGTATATAATTATAAATATATTTATATAATTATATATAATTATATAATTATATATATATATATATATATTAATATAAAAATATAATCAATATGGTTTGACCATGGATTTGGAGTCCAAAATCCATGACCAAAAAATTTATTAAGAAAAAGAGGAAACAAATAAGGGAAAGTAAAGGAAATCGGGTTCAAAAAAACATGAGATTCTCACAATAGAGTAAGAAAGAGATTAATTCTTGTTTTACCCTATAGAATCCAAGTTTTTGGGGTATCAACCTCTACCATTTGGATGTCGACCTCTCCACCATGACTTGGACCTTTAAGGTGGTGTGATCTCATCATTTGATGATGAGTTATAGGATTAATTTAGAATTATACAACTATTATATTTCCAAGAGACTTCCTGAACATCCAACTCTAGATTAGATCGACAACAATCTTCAATATTTTTTTATAACAATTTTTGAACTAGGAGATAGTCACTATAGCCAAAAATATTTGACTCCATTTTGGTGAAGGTAACTTCAATCTGTAAATAAAACCTTTTTTCTTCCTTAAGACCCTGGGGGGACCTTTAACCCTCATAGTCCTCTAGAGGAGTTTTGAAAAAAATTCTCTTGTGGATTCACATTCCAAGACTGAGGCCTTTCCAAAATTATCATAAGCAGTTTTCATAAGATCAGAAAATTGAGATGGGAAAGACCATTCCATGATTGGAAAGGTATCCATTGAAGATTCCACCTAAAGAGGTAAAAAGGAAGAAACATGCAATTTATTTTTTCACTTTCATTCAGTTAAATCAAGAAAGGTTCTCTCCTATGATAATAGAGAATCAAATGCCTCTTGAACTAAAATTTCACCTTTAGATTGGTCATTATTATATTTCCCATACGCACTAGAAAATTGGCCATCCTAACCTAGCATAGAAGTTTATCCACAAGTGAAAACATCTAATAAATTTTTAGGATCTAACTCATCCATTTCCAAGACAAGAACTCAAGAATTGGCCTAAAAATTAGCATTAGTTGGGGACCCTACATTATCATCATCTCTAGACATGTTAACCAACCTGGTAATGCTAACCACATCCATCCCAACAATAGGAGCATAAGTACCATGGTACTTTACAATTCCTTTGACCATAGAATACTTAAAAGAATAATAAACCTAGATATAGTCATCTTCCTCGGTACTTTTTTCCTAGGAGATTCTCCCATCCTTCTTAGTAAAATGATCCCTAATTTCATTCAGGACCAGAGATGATTGTCCAAGCCCCTGTGGATTCTTAGACATGTGATCTATGTCTAACCTCTCAACTGTGGATTTATCCTTGTGCATGATTTAGGACTTAGAACACGCAACTACCTACAGCTCAAAAGAAATGCATGCTTGATCCCTAGAGGTTTTTTCATGTAGAATTAACATAGATCCCTTCAAACCTGAACTAGGATGATCATCCCTAGTCCCCACTAGCTTTACCCTAGGATTCTTGGGAAAATAAGAGGGATTACCATTCTATAAAGGCCTCGATTAATGCTTCCCTTTATCTTTTACATCACAATCCATTGAAGAGTGTCCTTTTGAGCCACAAAATTCATGGAGATTTATCCTGTATTTCTGAGCCAAGTGCCAAATAGTTTTATCGAAAAACAAAAAATCTGGACATTTCTCATATTCCACATTGATATTTATGTCATAATTAGGTTTATTGAGAATGAAATTATCAATAATATTAGAGGTAATATCAATCTAAACTAGAATCCTTGCAAATTTTTCATACCTGAATTGTTCAGTTTCCTTGTCCAAATAGATTGGGGCCCTAATTGTAGATGTTATGTCATGTAGAATTTTTGGATACCATGAAATCCAATTGAGACCAAGAAACCTCACCCATTCATATGAAAAGGCATTCTTGGACTAAAATACACTAAATTCCATGAAGAATTCATGGAGAATAATCATCCCATGCTTCATACACAAAGATCCAATAGACCACACATGAGTCCTGAAATCCTATTATTGAAAAATGCATTGGAAGAAGCCTCATCCTAAATAGATACATCTCTAATTTGAAAACCCCCAAAGAAATGAGATTTTTTGAGTGATGTCATCAATCCATCATGGATTCATTCCTTTGAGAAGAATGACCCATTTGATTAAGTAATTCTTTCCCATGGCTAGTATTTATTAAAAAGAAAAAAAACTGGATTCAACATGGTAAATTGAGCCTTTCCTATGAATCCTACAAGAGGAGGAACCTTCAAAAGAGGACAAGTTACAACAGAAATTTTCACACTATAGGTCTGAAATCTTACCTAGGTTTCCACCAGGAACTAAAGATCCTCCAAAATTCCATGGAAACTCTTTAGGAATCAATATTGACTCCTAATATTGGCCATCGGAGTGAAGCTTGGAACTAAGTAAGTGTGGAATCTACATGATCGTAAAAGAGCCCTAAATTCCATCATCACCTTCATAGATCAATTCCCATATGTGCGCCTCCATCCAATATATAAATATATATAATTATAAATATAATAAATGTATTTATTATTTAAATATATTTATTATAATTTATAATTATTTAAATATATATTTATTTATTTATATTTATAATTATAAATATATATATTTAAAAATATTAATATATAATTATAAATATATATAATTATAAATATAATATATATATTTTTTATTTAAATATATTTATTATAATTTTATAATTATTTATATATATATTTATTTTTTTATAATTATAACTATAAATAAATATATTTATAAATATATGTATATAATTATAAATATATTTATATAATTATATATATTTGTTAATATATAAATATAGCTAAACAGGGGTTGGTTAAGTGGTATCGTGTTAGGCGGACACTCTCCGGCAAAAAAACTAGCATAGGTTCAAGTCCTACCGCACTTGAATTTAGTTGGGGGTTAGTGGAGCACAAGTGGTGGGTTGGGCCCAGGACAGGTTTGGTGTGGTTCCCACCTATACATCATTACCCAATAACTTTTTTGATCAATTAATTTCTTTATAATTGAAGGGGGGATGCGGTTCTGGGAGCTCTTTTGTGGTGGATACAATGGTGTCAAGGGTTCTTCATCATTTTTGGATATCCTATTTTTCTTGGGTTTCAATCAATTGTTTGGAGGGTCTTCCAAGGTTTCACCTTAGATCACCAAAGATGATCCAAGGCCTATTGAAGGCCTCTCGTCTATGGATGGTAGATCGAGTGTGCTCTCAAATTTTAAGAATGATGGTGGTAAGTGAAAATCATCTTCATTCAGAGACTCTTCTAAGGAAAGTATCATTGGCTCGTGTGGTTACTAATTTGGAGGCTTTTTCAGAGAGGGTGTCCATGGTTAAAAATTCCCATATCATAAGGCTTGTTCTCCACAAAGGTGAGAATACATGGCAGCTTAGAGATCTAGTATGTAGGATCTCTATCATTTAGGGATTCTCAGATTAGAAGTTTGATTATTTAGAGAGTGGTTTTTTCCACTATATTTTTTGTTCAAATGAATCCAATCTTTAAGAATGGAATTATGGTTCCCTTTTCTTGAAGCCTTTCTCGCTTCACCTTCATGAATGGTCGCTAAATTTCAATGTTTCATGGGATAGGAATGACTTTTCTTAGGTATGGATTAGGATGCATGGTATTAATTGGATACTTTGGTACCCTAATATCTTTCATGATATCACCATAATAATTGGGACTCTAATCCACATAGAGAAGGAGACCTGGCATGTTTGTTTTGGATGGTTTTATAGAATTCTGGTCAAGAGAGATCTCAGTTCTACTTTAGTTTGAAATGTTATTCTCTCCACTACCACTGATGAATTTCACCTTAGTGTTAAGTATGAGAATTTTCCAAAATTTTATGATTCTTACAAGGTTGTTAGAAATCTGATAGAAAATTATTGTAAGAAAACCTCTTATGTGATGTATGGAATGAGGGGTCACCTTTCTTCATCTTGAAAATAAAAATTGAAGGCTAAAAATTGGTAAAACTACCATGGTGTAATATTTAAAGGGTAGACTCAAGGTGCTTTAAATGTTTAGAAGACTGTTATTTATAGGTCAGTGAAGATAGTGGATAAGGTTCATTCCCTAAGCATGGGGCATACCTCTTTGAGCATGGGAAATTCCTTGGTTGTGGGTGTTAGTTCTTCTTCATGTTTGGAGGCCCGACTACAGGATGGTCTGGGCTATCCCATGGATTTTCCTCCTATAATTCCCCCTTTGAATGGCCATTTAGAAGAGGGGGTTTACAGTACCTAAAGGATTTCTAGAGAAAGGAATGAAAAGTATCTCATATCACTTTCAATAGAAAAAATTATGGGTTGATGTAGTAGAGGAGGATCCAAAATACCCCTCCTCTAGTGATGTTCTTATTTAGGGATTAGAATATGATAAGAAGGTTGATTTTGAAGATAGTAAATTTGAGGTTGAATGTGAAATGCAAGCACTTGTTGACTAGTAGTTATGGAAAGATCATGAGTTAGTCACTTCAAAGGGTCGCAAAGGAAAGTTGAATGTAAATTTTGTATATGGTGAAATTTCCAACTTTAAGAGGGATCATTCCTCAAGATTGGATCAGGATAAGAAGAAGGTTTTGGGAAGTGTTACTCCCATCTCTAGTGGGAATGTTTCAGCCAAAGGGTGTTCTCATGAAAAGATGTTCGCTGTGAAATTTTTCCTTTTAATCAAGGGGGATTCAACACCCTTGACCTAACATGTTGTTTTTCAACATACTATTTCCTTCAAAGAGGGTAATTCTTCTAGTATTTCCTCATGATCCATTAGCAGTGGGGATGCTAACAAGGCCCACACTAAAGAGGTAGTTGATCTATATAGGACATAGATATATAGACAATTGGTACATGACGATTCTAGGAAAATGATTATTCCCCAGGTAGTGGACTTGACTATTGCCTCATGGAACCCCATGGAGGATCCTCAATCTCTTTATTATGATACTATCTAATCTAGAGGAAGCAAAGTATTTTTTTGCAAGAAAGATGATAACTAGATAAATCCTCCTTGTGGGTTTTTCATTGGGCATTCTTACACCTTGATAAAAGGAGGATCAACTAGTTTGGTTGTGTCCCTTCATCATGGTAATTTTCTAGATGCTTTAGGTGTTTCTCAGTACCCTACATCATGTCAAAAGGTAGTGTCATCTGAACCTCTAGTGCAAGAGACCATGAAAGCAATGGATGATTTAGTAGATGATCATGATATATTGGCCACACCAAGTGAATTGGTATCCAAGCAATGAAAATATAAGCAAGGCACAAATATCAACTTCCATATCTTTTGAAGTACTAGATATACCTCATGATATAGAAGAACTATCTAAATAAAATGAGGACTAATTTGAACACCTTGAATTTCAAGCCCTTATGATGAAGTCTAGTGGTGATGAGTATACCTCTTAGGCCGATGCTATTGAGAGTGAATTGGAGGAATCAAAATATGTTGATAGGTCTTGGAAACATTTAAAGACTTGGAGAAGATGTTGACATCCAAGAAATCAAGGTCATGGACATGGTTAGATTAATTGGTGGGCTCAACATAATGAGATCATAGATCCCTAAAGGGAATTTATTAAAAGTCTTGGTTTAAATATGTTACTGATGAGGGAAGTTAATTTTTCTGACCCCATCCTCCCACTTGTGTTCATTTTTATCTTAATAAAGAAACTCAGGCACTAACATTTTCAATATATATATATATAAGTATAAATATAATAATTGTATTTATTACTTAAATATATTTATTATAATTTTATAATTATTTAAATATTTATTTATTTATAATTATAATTATAAATAAACATATTTAAAAATATTTATATATAACTATTAATATATTTATATAACTATATATAATTATATATATTTATTAATACTAAAAATATACCTATGAAAGATGTAGTGGATAAGGAAATGTGAAAAGAGTGAGTTATGGTCAAGGAGAAATGATATGATAAGTTGGACCAGCCTCTTTGGGTAGGTAGCTAATTTCCCCTTAATAAAGGAAAAAATGTTTTAGTGGATGATGAGGGTTGTCAGCTGATCACCCATAGGAAATATAGTATGTGAACATCTTTTGAAAGCAAGGGAGAAGACAAGGATGAAGAAGCTAGTCTTGAGAATGAAATGGGTGACCTAGTGTTTGGTGTTACACCGGGAGGGAAGGCAGAAACTTGGGCGGTTGCCACTGCCCCACTAGACCTTGATTCTGGTAAATTTTCTTTGCTTGATATTTTAAATAGGTCTATGAGTAGGGATGTGTTCCATGAAGAATTTGGTATTGTTCTTGAAGAAAAGAGTAACTCTTAGGATGAATTTGGTTTTCTTTTAAAAAAATGTTTCCATTGGAGGTCAAGATACTGAGCCTCATGTTGAGGATGATGAATCACTAATTGTGGATGATCGTGATAACTCTTGGAGGGCTCCTAAGTAGAGGAAGCGAGGCAGACATCTAAGAGGAAGGGGAGGCTCCTAAGGAAGGGGTGGAAGACAAAAAATGAGGTGACTGAATGATCTTTTTTTGTGGTGTTGTCACTTTTGTTTTATTGCTTTCCCTCGCTTTCTGTGTTTTCTGTACCTTCTTTTTTATTAACAAGTTTTTCAGGACCATGGGTTTGAATCCATGGTTTGCATCATTCTGATTATATTTATTAGTATATAAATATATATAATTACAAATATAATAAATATATTTATTATAATTTTATAATTATTTAAATATATATTTATTTATTTATGTATAATTATAATTATATATAAATATATTTAAAAATATTTTTATATAATTATGAATATTTTTATATAATTTTATTTATTTATTTAATTATATATAATTATATATAATTATATAATTATATATAGTTATATATATATATATATTAACATATAAATATAAATAATAATAAATATAATAAATATATTTATTATTTCAATTTATTTATATAAGTTTATAATTATTTAAATATTTATTTATTTATTTTAAATTTTTTAAATACTTTTTCGAAAAAATTATATATATTTATAATTTTATAATTAACTATTTAAATTAAAAAATTGTTAAAAATTCATTTAAATGGATTAATTATATAAATTCCAAACAAATTTTAAATGTTAAAACTTAATAAACAAAAATGAATAAATGTTATTCATAAATATATATATATATAGTAGGTTTTTTGTGGAATAATTACAACTAAACACACACACACCATACACGCATAGGTCAAAAATTCATATCGTAGCACCCCTAAGGGATAACCCACCCTATCCAGTCCTTATTTATTATATATATATATCCCTTTAGACCCTTCATTATTATAATGCTTGTAATCCCTTTCATTAAATGTCCTAACAGCCCGCATTGATCAGCTCAAAGCTCATATTTCCATCACAACAAACCCTTTAGCACTAGCCCTCATCATGACCAACATCCACCATCAGGGAAAAGTTATTTCCTCGTAACTGAGGTAGTCCTCCATCGCACAAGCCTACCCCTCAAAGGCTAGAACCAATGGACGATAGCTACATAGCAGCCTCTCACAACCCAATGAAGGAACAACATCTGAGTTTGTGCCTTTGATATGCTACTGTCGATGCTACTGGTCCACTCCTTGCAGAGACTTTCACTGGGTACGTATGAAGCCCAATTCATGGAGGCCACCATCATAGCTTGGACAATCACCCCCCACCATCTCACTACATCAGATCATCTGACAATCTTCATCATTGACCGGTAGCACCTGTCGTCACTGATGCCTCTATGCAGCCCAATTTCTTCATCATTGCCCACCCACCTTTCACCATCCACTTTTAGATCTACATATGTCATCCTCCCCATGAAACTGAGGTGGTGCTGCCCATGCAGCAATCTGGTTAAAGCCTCGGTGACGTCGAAGCAATCCTCGTCGTATCCCACTCAAATCGTGTCAGGATTAACTGTGATCGACCAGTGATCAGGACCACCATGCAATTCCTACATCGTGTGTCCCCACACCAACACTACATAACCCTTTTTTACCATCCTTAGCTTTACCACATTACCATCCCCACTATTAGTGGGGCCTCAATAACCAATCACCAATAACTGCTCACCTGATGCCCATCAAAGAATAAATTTAATTTAATAGAAAAAACTATTTTAAGAAATGAATTCATATAATATTAAATATATGAACTGTAAACACATACATAAATAAAGAAAATATTAAAAAATGAATCTAAATAACTTAATTATATAAATTTCAAACATTTTAAAAAAAATTACAACTTAATAAATAAAATTTAATAAATACTAATCATATAAATTAAAAACATATTAAAAATAATATTGAGTAAAATATAAATATGTATAAAAAATGAATAGATTTTAAAAATATTATATCGAAAATGAAAAACAAATATACATCAAATGTTAAATAAGTACATTTCATACATACACATGTACACATGTTATAAATATATGTGCATCCCATGTACATATGAACATATATACATACACATACATACATTTTTACACATACAACATCTATATGTACACATACACAAAACACACACACACAACATAATGCATACACATATATGCATATAGAAATTGATATATATATATATAAATTTAAATATCACATATTAACAATACATCATTTATATTTATATAATTTTTTGAATTATTAAAATATATATATTAATATATCATATTTATATTAATTATATACATGCATTTTTTTAATTAATTTATATAAATAAACATTAATTTTTGAATATAAATATGATAATTTTATATATATTAATAATTTATTTTTACTAAAAAAATTATCAGCATTAAGAAAAGTGATGAAAAATATGAACCTTTATAAATGCTAAAAAATGTGCTGATAAAGGGTATACTTTTATCAATGTTTTTTTAGTACTGTTAAAATTTAACTTTATTAGTTCTTTTATCTAGTACTGATAAAGGTTTCCCTTTTATCAATGTTTTATGTTTAGCGATGACAAAATCCAGGGCAATATAAAGCGTGATATGTGGTAGTGTTGTGTAAAGGGGGGAATTGATGATTTTTTTAAAGAGTTATGTCTACTATTTTTTATTATTTTATAAAAAATACAAAAAATATGTTATTTAAATATCAATTGTCATTGTATTTTTAGAAATCATCTCATATGACCACCATGTTCATGATTTTTTTATTTACAAATTGTTTTTATAGTATCTAATAATATCATCATCAAATGTAAAATGATATTAATTTGATCCCCCATGAACCAAAATCCAATTTTCTTTAATATCTAGTTTATAAAAAATAGTAAAGAGTGGTATTTTTGAGCAAACTGATTGAATATATGATAGTATAAGTACACTCATCATCTATTGAAAAACCAATTTATCAAAATACACTACCAAAGATCACATTTTATTCAGTGATTACCTTTAACAGTGATAGACCAAAAGTTCTGATAGAGGGGTACTTTTATCAATGCTAATAAAAAGAGTTGATAAAGTTACCTTTTATCAATTCTAACAAAAGCGCTAATAAAATGGTACCCTTTTTCGGCACTTTTTTCTATCAATGATAAATATTGTAGTGAGTAATTTAATTTATATATAAATATTTCTATATTTTTAAATAATATTTATATTAAAATAAGTATATATATGTAAATATGATCAAAATGGTGTGAACCATGTCTTATATCCCACAGTCCTAAAATTTATTAAAAATAAAACAAGAAAATAGTACAAAAGAGATGGATGTGGAAAATAGTGAAAAACCACTACCACAAAGCAAGGAAAACAATTGCCCTGGAAACAAGAGAATAGAGTTCATCTTGTTAACTGAGATCGTCCACCATCATAAACTCTCAGATGACAGACCTCCTCCAGGTTTTAGGCTTTTGACATGTCTTTTCATCATCAGCCTGAGGGTCAAAGTTGTCATCTGGTGGGGTGGAATCCTCAAGAGACTGAGGATCTTGTTCACCAGCCAGGCCTAAACTCTCTAGTAATATCTTTATATTAGAGATACTCTTTGTGATGACAGCCTTCATGCTTAGGTATTTTCCATCAACTCGAAACATTATATAAATTTTTTAAAATTACTCAAGTAAAATATCCTTATTATTTGATTGATTTAAGATGTCAAGTAGACTGATCTTTGGTTTCACTTGGATCAAGGGAAGATCATCCTTATCTTGAGTAGCATATACTCCATTGATATGAGAAACACTTGTTCCATTAGTATAACCAGTATCCTTAAAATTAGAGATTTTAATCACACTAATAGGTTTAAGCATTTCAAAAATGTTGGGTGTATCCACCTATTCCTTGTTTATGGTATCGTGAGTGGGATTTTGATCATCATATAACTTTTATTCCTCACTTTTCAAAAAATCATCAACCTATCCATCCTTTCCTCTACCCTCCTTAGTCTATCCAATTAACATATCAATAGGGGGGATGTAATTGGGAGCCTCAATCCTATAAGAAACATCATCAATTCCAATACAAACTAAATTCTCAATCCTTTGAGAGTTAGAACCCCTCTTATAGTTAGATCCCTTGTCTGAAGAAAAAAAATTGCTTTCTTATTTCCCTTATGACTCTTAGAATTTACAATTTTATGTTTGACCCATAAATATTGATCATCCATTGCTTGAACCTAATTTTCACCATCAAATTGAAAACTTAAGGAATTCGCCTACATTTCATCCTACAGGATATTAACAAGTGCATCCCTAAAAGAGAGGAAATTATGTTCCTCCTCAGTTGAATCAGTCAGAGACCCAAGATGCTAAGAGATAACCAAGATATTATTTAGATTCCATTCCATAGATAAATCAACCTTCTATATAATATATTCCCATGATTTATAGGGACTAATGTAATTTTGAGTCCTAAATGAGATTATGACAATTTTCTCAGTTGAGGACTACCCATAATGCCATATCCCCTTATCCTTCAATCCAATATTCTAAGAATTGTCTTTCTCATGAAACTACTAGCCACTCCGGTGGGCATCCTGGACCTTCCAAGATCATATATTTCAGGAGGTGGATGATTTTACATAATTCCAGCCTTCCTCTGAGAATTAATATTAAAATTATTGGCTAGGTGTCCCTTCCACCCACATTTCTCACAAGATACATTCCTATGACACACTTCCAGCAAATACTCAACAGCCATATAGAAATCACAATACAAAGGTCTCTTCTCATAATCAATGTTGATGTGAATATCATCAGTGGGAATGGAGAGAGTTAACTTGTTGATAAGAGTGAAACTAATATCAGTTCTAACAAGAATTATGGTAAAATTACCAAATTATACTTGCACGGTTTCTCTGTCAAGATGTATAGGGAATCATATTTCCATTGCAATATCATATAAGAACTTAGAATGTCAAAGAATCCAATTTAGTTCATATAAATGAACCAATTTCTATTCAAAATCATTATTTTCTCATGATACATTAAAATCTAGTGACCATTCATGGAGATGTAGAAATCTAGGCTTCAAGAACAAAGAGTCAATGCTCCATTCTCGAAGCTTGTGCTCATCCAAAGAAAAAGTTACACTAGAAAAAACCATGATGTAAGGATACACACCTCCAATATGAGAAACCCCAAATAAACAAAACCCTATAAACCAAGGATTATCTACTTTAGGGATAACAAGTCATGCAATAAGGTAATGTTTCCCCAAGGCCATTTTTTCAAAAAGTGCTTCTAGATTCTCTTACACATGAGATAAGGATCCCTTTCTAAGGATTATCCCAATGAAAGTATCCTTGAATAGAACTAAATCTCTCCTACTGGAGTTTTATTTCAGATCCAGAGCCACATCAGATCTTCCATTTGGAATCGATGATGCTTCAAAAGGCTTCAAATCAATCTTTGAAACTGAGGAAGTTGTTTGATAAGGTTTCTCCAACAAAAGAGAAAAGCTAAAAAATACAAAATAACCATGGTCAAGGGTTTTCCCTTTATGCCATTATCACCTTCAAAGAGTAGCTCCCAGGCCTACATCCTCCCTCTATATGTAAATATAATATATAAATATTATTTATACAACTTTTAATAAAAAAATTAATCTTATTTTCATAATTTTATATATAAAAAATTATAAAATTTATATTAGTAAAAAAAATTAATAGTTTATTTATGTGAATTAATTACAAAATGTGTATATAATTAAAATAAATATAATATTTTAATATTTTATTTAAAAAATTATATAATATATTTATTAATATATTTATTTAAATATATATTTATATTTATATTAAATAATTTAAAATATATGTACATGTATAATTGTATGTATGTGTGTGTATGTGTGTGTGTATATACATATGTATGTATATCATGTGTACATGAATGTGTGTGTGAAATTATGTCTATTGATTTAATATTATTTATTCTTTTTTAATACCTCTCTATTTTTCATATTTTCTATATTTATTTAATTTTAATATAAATTCATTTTAATCTATTCATCATGATTATATGTGTGTGTGTTTAATTTAATTTGATTTAATTTAATTATTAATATTTTTTTATAGTTAATATAATTCATTTGTAATAATTTTGTTTTTTATATAATTAAAATCATTTATTTATTCATTTTTATTCATTTGTTATGTGTTTATAATTAATGTAAATTTTATGAATTCACTTTTTTAATATTTTTGTAATTTATTTAATTTTATTTTTTCATTTATTAATATATATTCAATAATAAGGTTAAAAATATATTTAATCATTTTGTAATATTTATTTATACATATATTTATTTATTATACATGTAATATTTTCAATGTGTTGGAAATTTATTTGAATAATATTTATTATTTTTAGTTTATTAAGTTTTACATTTAAAATATGTTTGAAATTTATATAATTAATCTATTTAAATAAATTTGTTAATAATTTTGCAATTTAAATAGTTGATTATAAAATTATAAATATATATAATTTATAAGAAAGTATTTATAAAATTATAAATAAATAAATAGATATTTAAATAATTATAAAATTATAATAAATATATTTAAATAATAAATATATTTATTATATTTATATATTGATAAATATATAATTACATCGCACTTACGATTGGAATTCCAATTAGGATGGATAATGCCCCTAAAATGGTTAGTTTTATTCATTATGCACGATTTTTTTTTTGAGGTTGATTTAAATTCTACCTTGATTGTTAGGGTGGTCCTATCCACTTCACATGATGAGGTCAATATCATAATTGAGTTTGAGAAAAAAACTCCATTCTGTGATTCTGGTCAAATTATTAGACATTTGAGGTTAACATGTAGAGGATACCTTGTTTGCTCTAACTTTTAGATTAAAGTCTATGATTTAAAAAATTGTAGAAGGAAGAAAAACCATGGGATTATTCAGTGCATTGATGATTGGAATAAGAACCAAGTTACAGATAATTTTGGACATGCCTCTGTTTCTAGGATTTTAAATCCCCCAAGAGGACAGATCTAGGTAATCGTTGAAGGGTCTTCTCAGGGAACTAAAAGGCTTGATCCTAAATGTCCTTCTTTGAAGGATGGATGCATATAATTTCCTACTCTCAGAACTATCTCTTCTCTTCAAGATGTTTCTAGGTTTGTTTCTCCAGATCAGGTGAATGATAATCCCATTTTTTCTTGGGATGACATTATATAGGAGAGTCACTTAGATATTGATGGAGTTAATTTAAGGATTCCTTATCTAGGAGAATAATGGGTGTTCATGTTTGTGAGGAATCTGATGATAGTCAAGCTACTGAGGAGATTGTTTCACAGGTTTTTGTGGATTTAAACTTTTGGCATGATCAAATAATGATTTATTCAAAAAGACATAAAGGGAAAGCTAAAATAGATGCTACTAATTCAATGAAACCCAAGACCAAAAGGAAACTCTTCTATAATTTTTAGGAGGAATGTTAATCTGCCCCTGTGAAGGGGGGTGAAAGGGTTTTTGACCCTCCTAGGATTCCAATTCTCCATTTAAACACTTCATGGATTCTTCAGGTAAAAACCTGGTTTTCAATGAGTCTTCTAGGTCTTATTTTCCTAATTTTAGTTGTAAAGGGGGTGAATTAATGGGTGGAAAACCATATTTGAGTATACTTGATCATCTAAATAATGAAGACCATGGAATATAGACCCCCATGGCTCCTGTATTCATTGAAATAATGATTCAATCGGGTCCTGTGTTGGCCTTAGAACCTGTTCGTGGCAGGGAAACAATAAATTTTGCTGCTAAAAAATCCTGTATGGGTTACCAAGGCTCATAGAAAACAACAAGTTAGATATGAGATTCTCAAGTTGGATGAAGTTAAGATTTCCCCTCTGGTAATAGGTACTGATCTTGTTCATCCAGTAAAGGACAACTTCATAGGATGGTAAGTGTGCACAATACCTTTAGGTTTCTTGCATCTACAAGTTGTGATGAGGAAGAACAGATAAATGATCATGTGTCTGGAGTAGAAGATATGAGGGATGCTGTTCATGTTGGACTTCTAAATGATGGAGGTAGGCCATGGATATAGGTCAAAACATAGAGAAGAGGAAGGTATACTCATGGTCAGGATGGATACTCCTCTCACCATAGTATGAGTACTCATTCTCGAGTCACTTGATGTCCTTTTTTTAAGATTTTGCATATAGACATTTTTTTCTTGCATGTTCCATCCTCTTTAGCTTGTTTTTCTTTAACAAAGGGGCCATTGTGCCTCAACCTTTTCAAAAAAAATATAAAAATATATATTTATATATATATTTATTTATTTATTTATTTATTTATAATTATATAAAAATATTTTAAAATATATTTATTTATAATTATAATTATATATATATATATATATATATATTTAAATACTTATAAAATTATAATAAATATATTTAAATAATAAATATATTTATTATATTTATAATTATATATATTAATATAATAATATATATATAATTATTTATATTTATTTATTTATTTAAAATTATATATAAATAATTTTAAAATATATTTTTTATAATTATAATTGTAAATATATATATATATATAATTATAAAATTATAATAAATATATTTATTATATTTATAATTATATATATTTATATATTAATAAATAAATATATAATTATATAAATGTATATAATTATAGAAATATATTTATAATTATATACAAATATTTTTAAATATATTTATTTATAATTATAATTATAAATATATATATATAGAGAGAGATTTAAATAATTATAAAATTATAATAAATATATTTAAATAATTATAAAATAATAATAAATATATTTATTTATAATTTTATTTATAAATACATATTTTTAATTATTTAAATATTTATTTATAATTATATACATTTAAATTTTTGAACTTTATTTATTACATTATTAAAATTAGTTTTTTATCAGCACTTTATTAGCGATGATAAAGATTTATTTTTATCGGTGTTAAAAAACCACTCATAAAACATATCTTTATCAGTACTAGAATTTTAGTGCTGATAAAGATCCATTTTATCAGTTCTTACTATTTTAGCACTGATAAAACCACTCTATCAGTGTTTCTTTGAAAGCGCTAATAAAAGTCATCCCGTTCTTTTAAATAGAACCCTAACATATTCCTCCTTGATCACCTCATTCAAACTCTTGTGGAACTAAATTGTTGTCACCTCTCTTCATTAATCTTCTCAATGAATTAATCCCCTCAAAAGTTAAGGTACGTGATTATTTCTACTCCTCTTTAATCATAATCCTTGAACTTTATCATCACATTCCAAACTATACACCTAATCTGATTCCTATCATATCGTATCTCTTCACACGAAAAAAAAATCGATCGAACCTCTATTGATTGACCCCTTCAAAAAAACTCAAATTCCATTGTGTACATGGTATTCATTTACCCAAACCTGATTTCTTCACTCTTGTAGGCACCCCAAGATCATTCTGAAATACCCACTAAAGTCTCAACCTGACTTTCATTTTGATTATGTGGTTAAATCCTCAATCAACTAGAACCATAATTTCAATATCATACCTGCACTACAACCACCCCACCATTTATGAGTGGTTTTAATTGACCATCATTATCGATGATACGCAAATAAGATTTTTCATGGTGTTTGTCTATTTTTTAGTTTATGTTTCATGTCATGATTATGATCAGTAGTCATTTGGGTGAATGAATCAAATTATCATCTTTTTTTCATGGAAATTATGATTTTATTAATAGTTTTTATGTGTCCATGCATATCGACAATGAATTTAGTGGTTCCCATTAGCATCTTGGTGACTGATGGGGTGATGCATCCGATTTGGTGATTGTCAATGTAATTTATAAATAATTTTAATTATATGTATGTAAATAATTTATGCATAAATATTTTAATTTTTTTATGTAAATAATTTTGATAGTTGTTTAAATTCAAAGGTTTAAAAATTAATTTATACTAATGATTATGTATAAATTTAAACTATATATTTTAAAATAAATAAATATATAGATTATGTAATTGATTTTAATGAATGTGTGAAATCAATTTTTTTTAAAATTAAAATTTGTAATAATATATTTGTCTTGGTTTAAAATTTATCTATTTTTTTTCTTGAAATTATAATGATATATTAAAATCAAGGTATGTGATTAGTTGTGATCTGTTTCTCCCCTCTTGAACATCTTTGTTTGTTTTTAATTCTCCCAAATGGTTTGAACAATGAACATGAAAGCGATCATATTTATCCTCAATCTACCTCTCTGATTCTCCACCCAATATCTTTTTCATAGGTCAATTATTGGTTCACCCTCTCCCTCTATTTCATGTTCATGTCCACTCATCCATCATTATTTCTCACTCTAATTTCATTGAGCTCCTAGATAAGCACTGCAAAAACCTTTACCATTTATCATGTAAAGTGGTATATGAAAATGATAATTAGCCATAGTTTTTGTGGTGCACAGATGGTAATCAGCTCCAATTTTCAAGTATCCCTCCTCCCATGGATTAAAATAAAACAATTTTTTCCATTTTCTTCAAAGTATCCCTCCTACTCTTGTGTATTAAAACCACAATATCTTTTTAAAACATTTCATTACCTTATGTATTTTATTTTTAGTGACCATTAGAGTATCATATTTCAATATTGTTTTCTTTTCAAGAAACCAAAATATAGAAATTATATTGTGTAAAATTTTGAGAGAGAAAATTTTAAATCTGGCCAATTGAAATTTTTGTATTAAAATAGTTATCAATCACTGATATAGATAGATAGTTTTGAAGCTTTGTATTAAAGGCCATATGTTGATCACCTCTATGTTGGGTTTTGATAGGGAAGTGGTCTCTCTTGGGACTCTAAATAGTGAAAGAGATGGTATATTAGGTTCATATAATATAGAAAATATTAATGATAACCCACCTTGTAAGACCCTGACCTTTTATGAATGAATGTCTTTGTTTAAAATGTTGGATAAAATTCATTTTTTGGCTAATAAAGTGGTTTTTATGTGTATGAGGAGTTTTGTGAGTGTTTTGGTGGTGTGGGACATGAAAGGTGGAGAAAAGAGGCTAAATAGTTCATAGTACATGGTTGGTGTGCGGTTAGAGAAAACCATGTTCCTAGCCCAGGAAACTGTGTGGTATGGGAACCCTTTTGGATAGAGGCTATCACATGGTTATCGCACAGTTTTCCAAACCATGTGGGCACTCCCAGGAAATAGTGTGTCTTGTCCCCACTTGGAAAGAGGTAGTTTCACGGTTAGTGGACGGTTTGGCTAATCGTGAGGCCAAACCATACAGCCCTTAAAAAGTAGTAATTTCCCATTTTCCCTCCTGATCCCATTTCTTTATTCCCTGATTTTTTACCTCATTTCAACCCTTCCATCTATGGTGATGAACCAACATCACCCTCCTCTTCTATGGATGATTCTCCTTTCATTCTTAGGCATTTGGAGTGTGTTTGGGTGTGAATCAAATATCTAAGTGAGTCCAGCACTCCTATTTTCTATATTTTCTAGATTATGGTCTATAGAATCTCTTCTCTCCTTCAGAATCACTAAAACCTTCACTTTTATAGAAGATTAAAATTTGGGTCTTTAAATGGTGTTTGAGTTTGAATCAAGGGATGTTTTTGGGCTATTAATCATCTTCGAGCATGAGGTAGGTGGTCTTTAAGAATTTTCCCATAGTATTAATGTTCTATCTATGTATTTGGTTGTTCCAATGTGTTACCTTGTTGTGTTTCTTTGTCCTTAGTTTTGAAATGTGATTTGGGCCTTATATTGAGGTTTGAAACCCTTCATAGACCTCATTGGGTCCATAGGTGAGTGTGACCGAACCTAGGGATACCCTTGGGGTAAGTCGGATCCATGTAAATGGTAAATAAAATGGGTAAACAATAAGATAGATGTATCATGAGAGAGAATGAGTAGTAAAAATGTAATTGGTATGTGGGTAGAGTAAATGGGTTTATTGATACCAGTTATAAATTGGATTTCATAAATGATTAAAAAGGTTTTGAAATTTTTCTGATGGTATGTTTAAGAATTTGATCTGATTTTAGATTTGTTGATGGAAATTATGTTTTAAAATGATAAATGTTTTGAAATGATATGTTGAACTCAAAGTGATTCAAAAAGGGGTTTTCTAAGAAATTTTAATTGGTGTTTGAAATGGGTACAAGGTTCCCTTTTGTTGAAAGTGGTTTAACAGATGATTTGTATGGTTGAAATGAAAATGAAAGCCTTCATGCATGTTTTAGTTTTCAAAGAGGAAGACCTATGTTTTAAAGGGTGGATTAAATATGATTTCAAATAATTATTTTGAATTATATTTTACACCATGATGTGGTTTTAAAGGTATTTTTGGACCATAGTCATTGAATTGATCTACGAGCTAGTGACATAGGACCCATGATTGGAATGTTAACATGATTTTGATTTGAACTAAATGATGAACATGCATAGTTGATGACATTACACAATGGGGTTTAAATAATAATTATATACATGTTAAATCATTATGGTTTGTGTTGGTAAATGTGAAATAATTTGTAAATGAGATTGATGTTAATTTTTTTTACTTTACAACATGGTATGAGGGAGTATTTTGTATAATATTAATGGGTTAATTAGAAATTATTTGAAAATGGTAATGTGTTCTTGGGATATGTCAGGGGAATGATTTATGTATTGATGAATTATGAATTGAGAATGTTACGTTATTGTTTGATTATGGTTTTGAAATGTTATATGTGGTAAATGGTTAAAGAATCATATGCACATGGCTTGGTGGTATGTGGGGTATTGACTTGAGTTTTTATTCCCATGGACCATATTGGATTGGGAATCAAAACCCCACCCCTAGAATGCACGAGTTAGGGTGTCAGACTAAGGATTTATTCCCCTAATGGATTCATTGGTTTAGACTAATTGAACTAAGTCTCTAAGGTAAGTGTAATAGTCTACTTGGACTAATGATCCAAGGTAAGTGTGATGTAATTTTTTATGATATATTTATCCCTAGTGACATAGTAAACTTTACCTAATCCCTTATGCATGTTAATTGACTGGATTAGGCCATAGACTAAATTATGTGAATGCCTAACCCATGGGGTGATTTATGAGAATGATCAAGTGAATATTGTTAACAAAATGTTATAAGATAGTTTTATTTAGTAAAAACCCCCTTATGGTTAAAAGTGTGTGTGACCCCTTATACCTTGGCTTAGATTCCCAGTGTGGCTTGAGTTAGTTGTATTGATTAGTTGCCTCTAGAGAACTTACTAAATGAAAATGTGTATTAGTTAATTACTTAAATGTTTTCCTTATTGATTTTTTTACTTATTTCACTTATTGAATACATACACCTCTGTATAGACTGGTAATTTCTTTATACACTGTTGGTGGTGGCCTAATGAGTTGTACTCACACCCTTCTTGGGATTCCATGTCACTTTGGTACCCGAGAAGATGCTACTTTTTTCAATTACAAGTTCAAGACATGGACCTGGTGTTTGGATGTGCATGGGATGACGGGTTGGAGCATGGGAGGATAGGATCGAATTGGGAATCATGTAATATTTTAATTTCTTTTGATATTTTTGGTCTTGTTTTATATTTTATGATTGCTTTTCATGTAGTGTATTCATTATATTTTGTTATAGCATGTGTCTTTGGTTACTCGTTGGTTTTTGTCATATGATTCCCAGTTATTGTTTTTGTTTGTTATTTTATCTATTAATGTTACTTATGTTGTGGATTCACTCTGATAAGTGGGTATAGTCTACCCATGTTTCACTTTAAACCTATGCTTCTAGTCAACAATCTCTGGTGGACAGGGAGGCACACCTGAGGTTGTTTGATGACCGGCTTGGGGCACTGTTTATTGTGGCTTCCAAGTCAGGGATGTTAAAAAGTGGTATCATAGAAGTTCTTACTTTATATTATTATTTTTTAATGGTAGATATGATACTAGGATCTTTTCGGGGCTTGGTAATGAGCTCATTTTTCAGTTCCTGTAGCCCCACGTTCAAGGGAAAATATAACTTCCCAAGGGTGTGAAATGATGTTTAGTTTTTTTCTTTTACATTTGGTCAATATTTCTACTTTAGGTGGCATACTTGGATGTGATTTTACTGTTTTATGAGGTTTTATCTCTTGTCTTGATGTGGAAAGAGAGGGTATGTAATTTAATTTATCATGTTAGGCACATATGATAGATAGGTCATCTCTATGTTTCCTATGATTGACTTGATAATGGCATGATGATAAAACAAATGGGTATGAAAAGTGAAATTGAGTGAATTGATGGGTGTTGAAAATGGGTTAAAAGGGTTTTAGGAACATGAATCCTTAGGTTTGGGAAAGGGGAAATTTCCTGAAATGTGATTTTTAATAAAGCTAAGATTTTCAAAATTACAGTCTAACAAAAAGGTTTTTAAACTTGTGAATGCTTGGTTTTTAAAAATGAAAAGTTTTGAAAAGTGAAACTATGGGTTTAAATGGTAAAGTATAATTAAGAAGTTAAATGGAATAATAATGGAACTTTTAGGGATAACAGTGGTGGTTTTTCCTTATTTTGTTTGTTGACCCTGTGTATGGGTGGTTTGGGAAGTGAGAGTGCCTTAGTTTTGAGTCCTCAGATTACGGGATGTGAGACCTTTATGAGTTAAGTATATCGGTTAATGGGATTTTTCTTGTTGTTTACTTGGTTAGGTTATGGCCTTGAATTTGTGAAATGAAGTCTGTAAATGTGAATGTAGATACTCTTGTGGATTGAGACCTTGTGAGTTGCGTTGTAGACCCTAGAGTGGGTGTTCGACTCATGGTTCCATTGTATGTGTGCTAGTATCTTTGGTGTGGAACCTAGAGTAAATGGTTGTTTGGTGCGTTAGACACGGCATGTTATAATTGATGTAAGATGACCACCATGAGTAGATAGTTTTTTGTGGTTGGGTGTGTATAACTTAGAGAGAACCAGTGACCCTTTCTTGGTGTGGCCCTAGTTTGGGGAGTTGGTACCGTTTATCTTTTGAGGATGACATTTGATAGAGGTTGATTGGGGTGTTGGTACTTTTGGGTGTGTATTTCATAGGTAGATGTTTCAGACCTTGGCAGTGGAACATAGAGAGTGTTTCCTAGTGAGGGTTTAACCTAGAGAGATAAGTGTAAAAGTTAATGTTTTGGAATATGTGGATTAAGTTGTGGCTATGGTTTGAAAATCTTGAGAAATCAAGGGTAGCCTCGAGGGAGGTCATCCTAGTGTTGTAGGTTCCTTGGAATGTGAAGCACCAGTGTTTTATTTATATGTGAAATTGATGCACGGTGGGTGCCATCTAGTCTTGGTAAAAGTTCATAGTTATTCCTTGGACTCACATCAGGGAAGTACACGGGTGCTTATGTTTGGTTATATAGGTGGTTTTGAAGGTTCAAATCATTCAGATACCTAACCCTATAGTTTTTATATAGTTAAATGTGGATAGAAATGTTGGTTTAGGGAGAATAAGGATAGATTGATCAAATCCTAATGGGTTATTTTATTTTGGAGGAAACATGGGGTGAGGGTGGTTGCACAGTTGGGTTGTTTGTAAGAGTGTTTTTCTTGTTGAATTCAGTGAGGATGGCGGATTAGGTGGCATGATCATTTGTGTGAGTGGACGTTTGATCCTAGCTTGGGTGATTCATGCCTCGTGTGATCTAGAGTTGAGTTTTGTGTATAGTTTAAGAAGAGTGTGAGACCTTGATGGTTCTGAAGAGTACCAGGTGATGGGAGCATGTTAGATATGCACGAGGCCATTGGAATATGTACCCAAGTGGGTTAGATGTAAGTGCATGCGCTTTTGATGGAATCAAAGTGGAGTGGCCCTGGTAGTGCGAGGAACCAGTTTATTTTAGACCATTAGAATGGATCATTGTGTATCTATTGTGATCAGCATAACCATGCAAGAAGAACTTGAGTGGGGTGATGATAATGGTTCCAAAAAGGAATGTTGGGTCATGACTGCTTGGTAGAGGGTCATGAGATGGTACTGAGTTTGGTTGTAACTTCCTTTCAAGTTATAGTTTTTTAATGTTGTTAAGACTTTGACGAGAAAGGAAGCTAATATATTTGGAAGATTGAGGTGTCCCCTTGGTAAGAGTTGACGGAAGTGGTGGATAGCCTGTAGTGTTGTTCATCGACAGCTTCTTAGCAAAATTTTAGACAGTGACGATCATGACCAATACCTTGAAATATTATCAGGTATGGTAATAGAGATATGGATCTATTCCTAGCGACATAAATATGTTTTGGATGGGAATGGTGCCTCTTAGAGGATACACACAAGGAGCGGTATGTGTGTGGGGGTCGTGTGGTGGGGGAGTACACCATCGACTGATTATGAAATAATCCCTCAGGATGGACTGGATGTTGATGAATTCCATGGGTGTCATTCTTGGAAGAAAATAATTATTATTGGGTGTTGTTTGTTTTGTTTTTATAGTGAAATATGGACGGCTATGTCCAAGTTTTAGGGTTTATCTTATGATTGAGTGTGAACCGTAAAGGTTGAAATTGATTGAAGAAATAGGTGTAAATGACACTCCTAATGTGGTGAGTGTTATGTTAATTCATGGATGTGTGGAGAGAGTTATGAAGTGGATGTGGTGGCATAGAGATGCTAATGATAAACCTGTGAAGTGCATGTTTGGGTTCCTTGGGGGAAACCAGGATGGACTTGGATATGATGGTTGATCGAGCTGAGTGGTGGCTTTAGGCTCGGGATAACTCTAAAGGTAATTGGAGTATCCACTTTGGAGATGTGTTGAGGGGTGTTGTAGAGAATTAAAATGGTTTTGAGAGTAGTTAATACCATGATGGTGGAGTTTTACCGAATTTTGGGGATGACTTCGATAGGCGAATACAAATTATGGTGGTATGCCTTAAGTGAAAAGTCATCATGGATAGGTTAAGTGGAAACATACCAATAGTAGAAGTTGGTAATCAATGGAGTGAGTTGACTGGGGATGGACAAACTCATCTAGGAAAAAGGAACATATGTGGTGGGATATATTCTACCTCTAGTTAACATTGGAAGGATAATTACGTTTTGGTAATGGTAATGGGATCTGAGGAAGAACTAAGATAACCTTAAATGAGTATGGATAATGGAGGTTTCTAATCTAGGTGATTTTGATGTAAGGACTGAATACCAATGTTGTATGGAATTTTTATGGACATTTGGGAGTAGTGAGTTAGAATAAGGCATTGGGTAAGTTGTGGAAGTTGATTTGAGGTTCTGTTGGTTTATTTTTCAATTATGGAAGTGTTCAATATCAGGAAAAGGGGTGGTGATAGGATAAATAATATATTGGTAATTACTATAGTGGGAAAGAATACGGTTAATGATGTAACTATTGGTTTGGTTTGGATGGGCTTGGGTGGGATCCATCTTGGTGTATCAGTTCACATAGAGGTCGATGGCTCGAATGTTAACCAATGGAGTGCCTTAAGATGAAGACTATGTTTGGGTTATTCTTTTTGGACCTTTGAAAATGAAATGATGATGTGTACCTTGAGTTGTGAGTTTTTTTATTGGGGTAGGTTTTGAGATTTGGTTAAAATCAAGACATTTCCTTCAATTATTTCAGGCTTGGGTCATCGTTAGAGATTTGAAACAATATGAGTGACATGGAACCAAGTGATTTGGGACATGAATTGTGGAGAGGATTGGACTGAGGGTGTTTTGGTTGGCTCACCCAGGGTAATGTAGTGTCTCATGGGTATCCTTATTTGTGGTGGTTTAGTGGTGTTACCTAGTCCTTTCTCATTTGTTTGTTGTGGTGATGATGATTTTTTGGTAGATGGGTCCTTGAGGAGCATCGGTCCTGTGATTGTGGAACATGGTGGGGGAAATTTTTTTAGGGTAGGGTTGTTTCCTTGGATCGAGCATTATTACAACATGTCCATGTTCGGGGAGAAAATTGAGTGCTTAAGATTGATAAGTGGTCTAGTGGTCTAACCTTCTGGTGTAGATGACTCTGGAATGCTTGGAGGTGCAGCTCGAGGAGGAGTCATTATAAGGTGGGGAGGTTGTAAGATATTGACCTTTCGTGAATTCAATTATTTGTTTAAAATTTGGGTTAAACTTCCTTTGTTTTGAATAATAAAGTGGTTTTAGAGTGTATTATTAGTTTTAGGATTGTTTTGGGGGTGCAGGACATGTAAGGTAGAGAAAAGAGGCCAAAAGTGTATAACACACAGTTGGCGCATAGTTAGAGCAAACCGTACGTCTGGCCTAGAAAATCATGTGGTATGGGAACCCTTTCTAATGGAGGATAGAACACAGTTACTGCATAGTTTTCCAAACTGTACAGGTGCTCACAAGAAACTATGCAACTTGGAACCTCTTGGATATAGGGAGCCACACAGTTGGTGCACAGTTTACCTAACCATGTAGCCCTTAAAAAGTAGTAATTTCTAGTTTTCCCTCCTGATCCCATTTCTTTATTCCTTAATTTTTCACCCCATTTAACCCCTCCCAGCTTGGGTGATGAACTAGAAGCCCCTTCCTCCTCTATGGGTGATTCTCCTTTGATTATTAGCTGTTTGGAGTGTTTTTGGGTGCGAATTGAAGATCCAAGTGAGTCTAACACTCCTCTTTGCTCTATTTTCTAGATTAGGGTTTATAGAATCTCATCTCCTTTCAAATCCCTAAAACCTTCAATTTTCTAGTAGATTAAAAGTTGTGTCTTTAAAGGATGTTTGAGGTCGAATCAAGGGATGTGTTTGGTCTAGTAATAATATTCAAGCATGAGGTAGGTGGTATTTAAGCTTTTTCTCGTAGTCTTGATGTTCTATATGTGTATGTGGTTGTTCCCATGTGTTGTCTTGTTTCATTTCTTTGTCCTTGGTTGTGGAATTTTATTTGGGCCATATATTGAGGTAAGAAACCCTACATGGACCTCATTGGGTCTATAGGTGAGTGTGACCAAACATAGGGCTACCCATAGGGTAATCCAAATCCTTGTAAATGGTGAATAAAATGGGTAAAAAATAAGATACAGGTATCATGAGAGAAAATGGGTAGTAAAACTGTAATTGGTATGTGGGTATAGTAAAGGGGTTGATTGAAACAAGTTATAAATTGGATTTTTTTAAATGATTAAAAAGGTTTTGAAATGGTTTTGATGGTATTTTGGGGATATGACTATATTTTAGATTCGTTTATGGAAAATGATGTTTGAAAATGATAAATGTATTGAAATGAGATGTTCACCTCAAAGTGATTCAAAAAGTTGTTTCTTAAGATATTTCAAATGGTGTTTCAAATGGGTACAAGGTCCCCTTTTTGTGAAAGTTTTTTAATGGTCACTTTGGATGGTAGAAATGGAAATTAAAGCCACTGATCATGTTTTTTGTTTTCAAATAAGAAGGCCTATGTTTTAAAGGTTGGATTAAAGAATATTTTGAATAAGTATTTTGAATTTTATTTTATAACCATGATGTCATTTTAAAGTTTTTTTGGGACCATAGTCATTTAATTGATCTACAAGCTAGTGAGGTAGGACCCATGAAAATTATGTTGGCATTTTAACATGGTTTTTTTATGAACTAAATGATAAATGTTCATAATTGATGACATTACATAGGGGGGTTTAGGAATAATGATATATGTGTTAAATCAGTATGTTTTTTGTTGGTAAATGTGAAATTGTTTGTAAATGAGATTAATTTTAATTGTGTTTAATTGAAAACATGGTATGAGGTAGTGTCTGGTATAATGTTAATGCTTTAATGAGAAATTATTTTCAAATGGTAATGTGTTCATTGGTTATGACATGGGAATGATTTACGTGTTGATGAATTATGAATTGAGAATGTTATCTTATTGTTTGATTATAGTTGTGAAATGGTATATGTGATAAATGGTTAAAGAAGAATGTACACATGGCTTGATGGTATGTGGGGTATTGACTTGAGGTTCTAATCCCATGGTTCAGGTGGGATTGAGGCTTTAAACCCCACCCCTAGAATATATGGGTTAGGGAGTCGGATTGAGGCTTTTGCCCCTAACGGATGTATTGGATGAGACTACCTAGACAGAGACTCCAAGGTAAGTGTGATATAATACCTATATTGATTCTCCAAGGTAAGTTTGATGTATTTTTTTATGATATTTTTATCCCTAGTGAGATAGGGAACTTGAACTAATACCTTATTCTTGGTAATTGAATGTCTTAGTCCATAGAGTAAATGGTGTAAATGACTAATCCATGGAGTTATTGATGAGAATGATCAATTGGATATTTTTGACTAAATGGTATGAGATATTTGTGTTTATTAAACAACCCCTTGTGGTTAAAAGTGTGTGTAACCCCTTTTTCCTTGGATTATATTCCTAATGTGGCTTGATTTAGTCGTCTTGATTAGTTTCCTCAATAGAACTTAATGAATAAAATGGGTATTAGTTAATTTCTTAAATGGTTTCCTTGTTTATTTGTTTACTTATTGCACTTTTTTCCTGCATACACCTCTGTAAAGACATTTTATTTCTTTATACGCCATTAGTGGTGTCCTATTGAGTTATACTCACACCCTACTTGAGCCTCCAAGGCACATGGGTACCTGAGAATGTGCTACTTGTTTTCAGGTATAGGTTCAAGATAATGACCTTGTGTTTGGTTTTTCATGGGATTATGGTTTAGAGCATGGGAGGATAAGATATGGCTGGGACTCGTGTTCAGATTCATAGTCTTTTGATAGTTTTGGTTTTGGTTTATATTTTATGACTACCTGTTATGTGGTGTATTCACTAGATTTTTTTTATATCATGTGTCCTTGGTTACTCATTAGTTTTTTTCATTTGTTGTCCATTTATTGTTTCTATTGTTTATTTTATCTGTTGAAATCACTTCTATTATGGCTTCACTCTGATAAGTAGGTACAGTCTCCCCGTGTTTCTCTTTAGACTCGTGCTGTTAGTCAGAAACCTCTAGTGTACGGGGAGGCATGCATGAGGCCATATGAAAACCCATCTCTAGAAACTGGTTATAGTGTCTTCTGGGTCAGGGATGTTACACACCTTAGTAAAATCATAACAATTAATAAACCAATTTATGCCTTTAAAATCATAACCATTAATAATTTTACCTTACTCTAATATTTTAATCATAAGATGAAATTTTTCTATGAAATGGTTTTTATGATTTATTTATTTTGTTAAATATTAATATTATCGAATCAAATAGGATGTATATGAATTGAAAATGGATGGATTTTAATCATACGAAAAAATATTATGATGATGAGGTGAAATATTTCATCATGTTTTCAAAAGATCATGCATATGACCATTCTCAAATCATTTTTCCATGTTTACACTATTTTTATTCAAGACTAATTAGCCTAGAGGAGTTGTAAGAAAACTTTATTTTTTACATAATATGTCAAAGTTATAAATGTTGGACTAAACATAAGAAAAAACTAAATATAACTAGGGACTAGGATAAGACTATGTTTTATAGATCATCTGATATGATTACAAGTGTGGACAATTATGAAGACACTATCAAGGATGTGATTATTGGTGTGAATGATGATGAAGATAGTATTGAGAAAATGACAATGATAGTTGAAAATGAACTTTGTGATTTTCCAAAATTGTTTGAGAAGTTAAAGAGTTCTGAAAAGATTCCATTTTATACTAGTTGTAAAAAATACACATCATTGTTAGTAATACTGAAGCTGTATAATTTAAAAGTTGTAAATAGATCGAGTGACACCAGTTTTACATAACTTATTGCTCTATTGAATGATATGATACCAAAATATAATGAGCTTCCTTGTCAAACATATGATGTTAAATGAATTCTATGTTCAATGGTTATGATCTCTAAAAGAATACATGTTTATCCAAATGACTTTATACTATTTCTCAAGGATCAAAAATCACTTTAAAATGCTCAAAGTGTAGTGATTATCGATATAAGAAAGATGAATTGGGTTCTAAGTTGTATGGTACTTTCCAATCATTCTAAGGTTTATGCACCTATATAGAAGTGAAGAGACTATAATAAAATTGACATTGCATGCAGATATAGGAAATAAATATGGGAAACTTCATCCCTTGGCTGACACTCCTTAGTGGAAGATAATTGATCATGAGTATCCTAAATTTAGTAATGATCCAAGAAACTTTTGTCTTGATCTATCTATAGATGGAGTGAATCCTTTTGGTTTTCAAAGAATCAGTCATAGTACATGTTTGGTTATGTTAGTAAATTATAACTTACCACTATGATTATGCATGAAATGAAAATAAATCATGTTATCTCTACTTATATCAGGACCAAAACAATCGGGTAATGATATGAATGTTTATTTGGATCCATAAATTGAATGTTTGAAATTATTATAGGATTCAGGTGTTACGTTGTATGATTCTTACAGAAATAAAGATTTTACATTGAGATCCATGTTGTATGGTATGATATATGACTTTCCTGCTTATGAAAATTTGTCAGGATATATCATTAAAGGAACTCAAGGGTGTCTCATTTGTGAAAAAGGTACACAATAAATAAGGTTGAAACATTAATCAAAGACTATATGTATAAGACATTGTAGATTTATACCCTAGTGACATAAGTGCTGATCTTTGATGACATCATTCAATGGGAGTTTAGAAGAATGTACAGCACCATCACCACTAATAGGTGATCAACTATTTGATAAAATAAAAGATATGGACACTACTTTTGGTAAAATGTTTTCAAAAAACCTTACAAAAATCGGTTGGAAAAAGTGATCAGTTTTTTTTTTGAATTACAATATTTAAATTTCTTATACATAAAGAATTTTCTTGATGTTATACATGTTGAAAAAAAATTATGTGATAGTGTCATTGGCACATTACTAAATACACCAGGAAAAAAAAGATGTAATTAAGAATAGTTTGTACATGATTGATAAGGGAATACGGGAAGAGTATGTGCCAATGAAGAGTGAAAAATGGAATTTTCTTTCTCTAACTACTTACACTCTTTCTAGTAAATAGATATATTAGTTTTTTAACTTCTTGAATGATGTAAAGGTTTCAGAGGGGTATTCATCAAATATCAAGAATATTGTGTCAATGAATGATTTAAAGTTAAAGGGTATGAAATCAAAAAAAAATCATGTTTTGATTCAAGATCTAATTTATGTACCTTTACATTGCATTTTTTCCAAGAATGTTAATCATATATTAACCAATATTTGTTTCTTTTTCAAATCTATATGCAGCAAAGTTATATACCCGGTAAAATTGTCAACTATGAAAAGGAAATTATTGTCATATTATTTGAATTGGATATGTTCTTTCCACTAACATTATTTTATATGATGGTTCACTTTATGGTTCACTTAGTAAGAGAGATTTAACTATGTGGTCTTTTACATTATAGATAGATGTACCCCATTGAATGGTATATAAAGATTTTGAAAGGGTATGTCAAAAATTGAATTCAACCAGAATGTTTCATTGTGCAGTGATATGTTGTTAAGGAATTTTTTGAATTATATACTAGTTACATGTTTGATGTGGAAATCATTGTTCTACCAAAATCTCATCACACTGGGTATCTTATGGGTGAAAAAAAATTCTGGAATAGATGTTACCACAATTATTATTACAAATCAAGAGTAGGCCAACCTTTACATTTTGAATAATAGTTTAGAGGTTTCCCCATATATTGAAACCAAAAAGATAATTATTAGGCATTAGAATCCATCAAGGGATGAAATCTATATATGAAATACACATAATCAACAGTTTATAGGATAGTTTTGAGACCATACTTTTAAGGATTCAATTGAAAATCCAGATTCAATTTTAGAAAAACTTTGATGTCTATCCATAGGAACAATTGTGCATATATTATCTTATAATTTTTATGAATTCTATGTAAATAAACATTATGAATGAAGTACCATGAAAAATAGTGGAGTTACACTTGTGGATGAAGCAATGCATGTATCTGGTACCATGGAAGGAAGCCTAATTTATGTAAATATTTCATACTTTGGAATCATTAAAAAAATATGGGAGTTGGATTATACAATATTCCAAGTTCTGATTTTTCAATGCAAGTGGGTTGATAATAGGAGTGTTGTTAAAATATATGGATTGGGATTTATTAAAATGGATTTTAGTAAGGAAGGGTAAAAAGATAAACTATTTATAATGGCATCATAGGCAGTACATATAGAAACCCAATTTTTTCCTTATAAGTCTTTGAAATATTTCTATATTTATTTTTAGAGCTAGGTGCTAAGACGGGGTGCAATTTTGAGGCTCGGTGTTCCTGAAATTAATTTTATAAAAATACTAAATATATTTTATATTATGTGTGCATGATTTATTAAAGAAAATGGGATAGCTATTAAATGAAATATCAGATTAGAAATCTAATACAATGGTTGAGTATGGAATATGATGTTTACCCTAGGTGCAGCCTAAAATAGGTTGGCATAGGGCATTCTGATATCTCACCCATTGGTGGTGAATTTAGTGGATAAATTAGTTAATTAAATTAATTTATTTATTTATTTTACCTAAATAAAATTTCTATAAGTATAATTATAAGGAAAATCCTCTAGGGTTATTGAAATAAACCCTTGGAGGATTCTAAAGCTTCTTCCCCTCCTTCCATTGGGGAAGCACCTTAGACAGTGATGAAATGCTGGATCGGAGTAGATCGGAGTGCAGCGAATGCAATGACTTCCTTCAATCGTCGGTGATCATGTTCCTCGATGATAAATGATCCAATCTCTATGATAGAATCTTAAATTTGTGTTTTATGACCATTTTTATTAAATTTATTGAGCAAATCAATCCCCTCTATTGATCTACATGAATTCTGGATCCTTGGCATGCTCTTATGTACCGATTTAATTGGTTATTCTTATTTTCTAACTCGGATGCCCCCATTCTTAATCTTTGGCCAAGAATGCTTATCAAAAAATGGTTAAATTTTTTTTCTTGTTCCTTTCCCCCTCAATTACTTCACGTTCTTCATTGATTAGACCCCATGGTTTTGGTTCAACATTGGCGGATGGTACTGAGCCTAATTGGATCCCCAGAATTACGATGAAACGATGAGCGAGGGACAGAGTGATGAATCGAGGGAATATATGGATTTTTTTTGGTATGTGGATGATCATTTTGGTGATCGGAGATCAAATAATCATTGACAGAATAGACCGGGGTGTGCGGTGAGTACAAAAGAACCCTCATGGGTCAACAGAATTTTTTTTGGCCACCTGATGGCTGGAAACAATGAGCAGTGTCTAGATCCACTAATTTCAGGTGAAATAGAGGATGGAATGAAATCAAAACTTCCAGATCTATCACATAGAGAGGGGATATAAGAATTTGGAAAAAAATTGACTACGCGATGTGTGGTTTGAAGAACACATCGCATGTTGGGACCTAGTTATGGTGGTTAGGGTTTTGGAAATTCATATGGATGGCACACTATGTAGACTCCCAACACATCATGTACCCCCTTCCCCATGTGGATGAGATGTGTGATGGAAGACATGGATAGGGACCATACCATGTTCCCAAGTACACGGGCATGTCCAGAGTACACGAGAGGCACCTCGTGTGAAGAGGCATGTTGTGTACTAAATTATAGATATAAGGTGAAGTACATGAAGACGGTTTGGATACATGAACACGGCCAAGAATGCGGGTGGGACCCTGAGTGTCATGGTCATTCCATGTATATCCCCCCACACATCATCTACTCCTACACGGTTGGTGATCCCTATACCTCCAAGGACATGACCAGGTGAAGGATTGGGACCATACACTGTGTGGGTCCCCTCACATGTTGTGTACCCCTTGGATCCTTTTGAGGAAACTTCAATCTTTTGTATCTTCATTTGGACTCATATTTTGGTCTGTAAGTAGATTGTCCCAATTTTTTCACGTATAAGATGATGGATCCCTATATTATAGATTTTTAGATACTCTTTGAAATATTTTGGGTATGACACTTATTTAAGGCAATTCTTGATGATGGAAATGATTAGGTGGGATCACTAGAGTCTTTCTATAGAGTGAAACCCACAATCAGTATGGGAATGAATCATCTACCTTCTGAGTGGAACCCCCTATTGGATAGGTCGTGGGTCCTTGATGACTAGAGTGGAACCCCCTAATTCACAAGGGTGTGGGTCCTCGACCTATAGAGTGGAACCCGCCATCATCTTGGGTGTGGGTCCTCTACCTATTGAGTGGAACCCCCCTATAGGTTAGGGTGTGGGTCCTCATGACACTAGATTAGACCCCCCCCCCCCATCACACTAGGGCATGGGTCCTCAACCTATAGAGTGTAACTCCTCATTATCTTGGGTACAGGTCCTCTAACTACCAAGTGGAACCCCCTATCAGATAGGGCGTAGGTCCTTGTGACACTAGAGTGAACCCCCCCCCCCAATCAACTTGGGAATGGTTCCTTTATGGATACTTATAGAGTGGAACCCCCCTAATGCACTAGGGTGTTGGACCTATACTTGGATTTTGTTCTCCCTCAATTGTGAAGGATAGTGGAGAGGCATAGACCTTCATATGGTTACTTCTGGGTAGACATGTGAGATATTGGGCATCGTTGATGGACTTTTGGAATCGTTAGAGACTCTTCCTCTTGGGCTAATCTATGATATGGAGATTCCATTACTCTCACATTTGGGATTATTTTGACTTAACACACACACACACACACACACATATATATATATATATATATTTGTATCCATACCTTTGAATTTGGTTACTCTCCTACCATGGGTTGTGAAGATGTGTGGGGTATGCCATGTGCTTGTTGTGTTTAACTCCCCATGGTTGGATGAGTTCACTCTCCTACTATGGGTGGAAAATAATTAACATGTATTTCATCCACTCATTGTGTTGATCCCCCTGTACTTGTATGAGGTTACTCTTTCTCTTACTTGGGTTGATCTATATCATGTTTATTATCTACATTATTTTTATTCCTACTATATATCTTACTGCTCCTCATTCATCATTCAGGGCATCCTGTTGGGTATGTATATACTCAGCCCTTCATGGTATTTTCTCGTACATGTTGTTTCTTATGCAGATGATGGATAGGTTGGTTGTGAATATAGAGGATCTTAGGGATACCTGGTACTTTGGACCGTGTATGGTGGTAGTAGCTTGGAGATTAAAAGTTAGGCTCTCTTGGAATTTTACTTTTCTGTTTTTTCAGGTTGGTAAATATTTCTGGTTGGGCATGTATTTTTTACCTTTACTTTTTATTTTACACTACCATACTCTTATATTATCTAGATATTTTACATGCATGGTTATTTCCCTAGTATTTTACATCTTTTTTTATTATTCCTATGCACTTCTGAATTGATATGGTTGTGTGTGTTCATACAAGTACTTAGGAAAAGGCCTCCCCTTGTTATTTATGCCTTAGATGCTGGTCTTCAGCCCCTGAACTATATAGGTAGGCTTGGGGTAGTTGCAGCTCGAGCCCCGAATTGTTTTAGGTCATGAAATATTTGTATCATAGGTGGTTCGACCCTTGGGATGGTTTTTGTAGTAGTCCCCTTATGAGTATTTGTTTGGGATTAGGGAACTAGTGTTAGAGTGTCTCAATTGCATCTCTTAGGCTAGGAAATCTAGTGATGGTGTGGGCGGCCAACGTATCCATTCACTAGGACTTTTACTACCCAATTTTTGACTTGGTATAATAAGACATTAGTTATAGGTATAAATAGTACATACATCATATAGGATTGAGTCTTTGACTGTCCTTATTGAGACAGTTCCTTATTGTTTATATATATATATATATATATATATATATATATTCTCAAATGATTATGGTACATCTCAAAAACTTTTAATATAGATCAGAAATGACATCCATCCATGATACGAGTTCTATATCGTGATTAAAATTTGATGAAGCAATGACTCCTCGGTTCAAGGTCTATCCAATGAGATATTTCCTCTAAGTGGGTAGGTAGCAGCACCTCTACCTGTTGAGAAAAAAAACTATGCCAGTAGAGTAGGCTAAGAATGAATGCAGTCTTAGCACACTCTGTGAGTTCTAACTCTAGAGGTTGATGAGGTTTTGTGATGAGATAGTTCCCCAAGAATTAGAGGTTTGGCTTTAATTGGTGATTCGAGTTTTCAGACTTGTTTGGATCCTGACTGATCAGATGGTTTCACATGCAACCAATGCTCTTTGTAGAGTAGCAATTGGTTCTGGTGGTACCAGTAGATGGTACACCCATGTTGAGTTCTCATTATAGGATCTGAAGATAGGGATCACCCAGGTTTCATGTTGAGCCAGACTCCCTTATCAAGTGGTTGAGGTTAGGCTCGGTCCTTTAGTTTGGATATCTTTCTCAGTTGGGATCCCTTTTGATGGTGATCTTCATGGTGATACCTCTCCAGGATGACATTGATCATTAGTAGATTCCTTTGATGGATATATTTTATTTTGATGTCATACATACAATGAAGAGGGTCACTTCTTCCATTAATGCATAACCTTATGAAATGATTCGAGATTGTGTGGGTGAGTTAGTGTCATCCCAAAGATAATAGTATCAAGGTTTGTTGGTGGATTTCCTTTGACTTGTGTGATCAATATGTGAAGATGTGATGGGGAATAGGAGTAGGCCCTAGTTGAGGAGATAAGGAATGCAAGGGAAAGGATGAGCTCTCGGCAGATGAAGCTTCTGGTCAGGAGGCTCGAGTGTGGTTCGGGGTATGACCTATGTCACTAATGCTTCAACTGAAATTTTTAGCATAGAGTCAAAAGCCACATTCTCCTATGTATAGCCCATGTTCAAGGCCTAGAGGTTCCATAGGGGGTAATTTTTTATCAACCCTTATGGCATAGTCCCTATAGAAAGTATTAGTGGTCACAAGTTATTTTCCATGGGATGACCTTACTCTATGAGGGGAGTGATCCTCACACCAAATATTTCTATAGTGGTAGTGATACCCTATGATGTTTTCTTCAACACGGACCGGTCTTTGACTATCCATGCTCAGATGATTATTACCAAATATTTGGGTGGTGCTTCTAGGTTTTGGGATAGAGTCCCCCCACCCCACCCTTGAGAAGGAGTGATCCTTAAATAGAGTAGGGTGATCTCATTCATAGGAGGTTATAGATGATTTATCAATTGGATAGTATTACCCTTGGACTAATGGATGTTATAAGATATTCTCTCCCTCCAGTGATGGTGGGGTATGATGACGCATCGAGTTACCTCCCCACCATGAGACGGACCTCTATATTGACTTGCACTAGGGATGGTCTGATTTTTTTTATTAGCACATCAGATGACCTTATGGGGATTTGAGAGCCAGTGGTGTAGTTTGAGGGTCTATAGAGGTAGGGCTTCGTGAGACCCAATGTGTTCACCTAACAAGCCATGTTTTGTTCATGAAAAGGGTGAATGAAATCTTAAAAAATTTCATGTATTATAATCACCTGAACCAGGCCATGATAAAGAATAAGTACCCCTTGATGAGGATTGATGACCTCTTTGAAAAATTGTGAGGTGTGAGATGGTTCTCGAATATCGATCTCAGGTCTGGATACCACCAGTTGAGGGTTTAAAAGGCTGATATTTCAAATTTAGCATTATGATTTCACTATAGACACTATGATTTCCTATTTATGCCCTTTAGTGTGATGAATTCACCTACTGTGTTTATGTTTTTGATGAACCAGGTCTTTTAGTTGTACTTGGAACAATTTGTGGTTGTCTTCATCGATGACATACTCATTTACACTACATCAGAGGAGGAACATGAAAAGCGCTTGAGGTTAGTTCTATATTTTCTTTGAGAGAACCATATTTATGGAAAGTTCTTGAAATTATAGTTCTAGATTCATGAGGTTCACTTTTTTAAGGAATTTCATTTCTGTTGATGGTTTATTCATGGACCCAGTGGAGGTTGATATAGTGATTTATTGGGAGCCATCCAAAAACATATCAAAGGTACAGAGTTTTCTTAGTTTGGAGGGGTACTGTAGGAGGTTTGTGGAAGAATTCTCTAAGATTTCATCCTCTCTGACTGCCCTAACATGGAAAGAGTAGTCATTTACCTGGACTGAGCAATGCCAAAGGTCCTTCGAAGAGTTAAGGTTAAGGATGATAAGTGATCCTATGTTTAGAATACCAGAGGAAGGCATAGAGTTTGTATAATATTGTGATGCCTCGGTATATGGTCTTGGCTATGTATTGATGTGGCAGCAGGTAGTTTTCACATATAGGTTGAGGTAGTTGAGACCCCATGAGTGGAACTATGTGACTCATGACCTAGAAATGGATAAGGTGGTCTTTTCCCTGAGGATGTGGAGGCATTATCTTCTAGGATATCACTTTTTAGTTTACTCATACCATTATAGTTTCATGTATTTATTCACACAGAGAGATTTGAACCTGAGATAGAAGCACTGGTTGGAGTTCCAACCGGACTATGACTTAGAGATAGTCTATACTCTAGGGAAGGGAAGCATAGTAGTAGATTCCCTTAGTAGAAAGTCCTAGGCTCTCTTGGAGTAGGAGGATTCAGAGAAATTGGCTTCCCTGTTGCTGACCCTGGTGGAGCAGGATGGTATACTCTTCTATAGTATATGGTGTTGACTCCCCTACTTATCGAGCATGTGAGAGAGTCCCAGCTGGGATACATCAATTGTGAGGTCTTACATGATAAAATATACACACCATAATGATATTATGAAGGAATTAATCATGTAATTATTTCCCAAATATGGACAATGGTCCCAATAATGATGTGGGATGAGGTGATGTGATAATTGCACACTTATCCCCTAGTTGTGCATCCTAATGTGGGGAATATTTATAGAGACCTTTATCAGTGGTTTTGGTGGTCTATCTTGAGATGAAGTGTAACTGAGTTCATCTCTCATTGTATCACTTGTTAGTGGGTGAAGGCTGAGCACCAGGTTCCGGCATGTTTGTTGCAACCCCTTGAGATCTCAGAGTGGAAGTGGTATGGAATATCCATGGACTTTTCTACAAGGATTCTATGGACATAAAAGGTCTATGGTTCCATCTGGGTGATAGTTTAATGACTCATGAAGTCAACACACTTCCTTACTATTAGGGAGTAGAGTTCGGTGGAGAGTTTGGGGTAGTTTTACATATGGGAGATCATTCACCTTCATGGGGTGCCCTCGATGATTGTCTTTGATCATGATGCATGGTTTAAATCATGATTTTGGAGAGTCTTGAGGGAGGAATTTTGGATCCAAATGAGGATGGATATAGCCTTTCACCCCCAGAAATATGGGCAATCTAAGCATACTATACAGGTGCTAGATCATATGATGAGGGATTACATGCTAGACTTCATCCAAAGCTAGAAGGATCACTTGCACTTGGTATAGTTTTCATACAACAATATATACCACTCTACCATCAACATGACACCTTTTGAGGACCTGTATGGGAGACCCTTCCTGTTACCTTTTTTCTGGATAGATATTGGTGAGTCATCTCTTGTGGGTCTAGAATTGGTGCAGGAAATGGCAGAGAAGGTCCAGGTCATCCATGAGCAGATGAGGATGGCCCAGAGCTGGAAAAAATATTACAAAAAACATCATTGTAGTTCCTTGGAGTTCGAGTAGGGATACCACATTTTCCTGAGAGTCTCCCCACAATGAGGATTGCATAGGTGCAATCAAGGAGGTAAGTTGTCCTCAAGGTTTATCAGGTCATTCAAGATCATGCAGAGGGTTGGAAAGGTTTCTTACCACCTCTACCTACCCCCACAGTTGAAGGGGGTTCATAACATCTTCCATGTGTCACAGTTGAGAAGATATGTGTATGACCCTATTCATATCATCGATTGGGGAGAGCTGGACATCGAGGATGGATCCATCATTGTAGAGCACCCAGTGGTGATTGAGGATCAATAATAGAGGAACATGTGTGGATGGACCATCCCCTTGGTTCACATGTTTTGGCAGCACAGGAATGTACTAGAGAGCTATTGGGAGTGGTAGAGCAACATGCGGGCTCAGTATCCCAAGTTGTTTGTTTAGTTTTTCTTTTTGGGGATGAAAATCTTGAAGAACACATGGAATTTTGGTCCTTTGATGTAGAGGCTAGGGTTTTGGAAATTAATATGGATGGCACACCATGTAGAATCCCTATAGATAGTATACCCCCTTACCCATGTGGATGATTTTTTTAATAAAACACATTGTCATGACCATTCCATGTGTTCGAGTTCACGGGCACGACCAGAGAACATGGTCGGTACCCCATGTGAAGAGGCACGTTGTGTACTAAAGTACATAGACACTGGGTAAATTACACTGACACAACTTGGATACAAAAACATAGCCAAGAACATGGACAGGACCCTGAGTGTCATGGGAATTCCATGTATATCCCCCCACATGTTGTGTACTCCTACATGGTTGGTGAACCGTATACCTCCATAGACATGGCTAGGTGAAGGAGTGGGACCATACATCGAGTACCCCTTGGATACTTTTGATAAAACTTCAATATTATGTATCTCCTTTGTTTTGATTCAAATTTTGGTCAAAAGGTATCATATCCTGAGTTTTTTTCATGTAGAATGTGATGGTTCCCTCTATTAAGGATTTTTGGATATGATGTGAAAATTTTCATAAATAGTGCTTATTTAAGGCAACACCCAACTATGGTAGTGATTGGGAGGGATAACCAGAGGCTTTCTATAGAGTGGAACCCCCCAGTAGTATGGGCATGGTTTCTCTACCTTTCGAGTGGAACCCCCTATCAGATAGAGAGTGGGTCCTCAATGACTAAAGTGGAACCCCCTATCACACCAGGGCGTAGGTCCATGACCTATAGAGTGGAGCCCCCCATCATTTTGGGTGTGGGTCCTCTACCTACTGAGTGTAACCCCTATTGGTTAGGGAGTAGGTCCTCGTGACACTAGAGTGGAACCCCCCTATCACACTAGAATGTGATTCCTTGACCTATAGAGTGGAACCCCCCATCATCTTGGGCGTGGGTCCTCTGCCTACCAAGTGGGACACCCTATCAGATAGGGCACAGGACCTTGTGACACTAGAGTAGACCCCCCCCCCCCCATCATCTTGGGTGTGGGTCCTCTATGGATAATTATAGAAATTATCCCCCTGATTCATTAGGGTGTAGGTCCTCTACTTGTATTTTGTTCCACCTCAGCTGTGTGGTACAATAGTGATGTGTTGGCCTTCATACGGTTACTTCTGGGCAGACATGTGAGATGCTGGGAATCTTTGATGGACTTTTGGGACTATTGGAGATTCTTCCTCTTAGTATGATATGTGATATGGGGATCCCCTTACTCTCACATTTTGGATTCTTTTAACAAATCATATATATATATATATATACTAATGTATCCATACCTTTAGATTTGGTTACTCTCTTACCATGGGTTGCAAAGATGCATGGGGTATGCCACACACTTTTTGTGTTTAGAACATCATGGTTGGATGAGTTTACTCTCCTTATATGGGTGGAAAATTCTCTATGCGTAGTTTATATATTCACCGTGTTGATCCCCCTATGCTTGGATGAGGTTACTCTTTCTCTTTCATGGGTTGATTTGTATCTTGTTTTATATCTATAGTATTTCTATTCCTGTTGTATATCTTATTTCTCCCCCTTAATCTTTATAGGTGTCCTACTAGGTATGTATATACTCACCACTACATGGGATTTACCTGCATGTGTTGTGTATTATGTAGATGATAGACAGGTCGGTGGTGATTACAGAGAATCTTAGGGATACCTGGTACTTTAGACTGTATATGGTGGTCATAGCTTGGATATCAAGAGTTAGGCTCTCTCAGTGTTTTACTTTCTAGTTTTTTTATATTGGGACATCTTTCTGGTTGGGCATGTATTTTTTCCCTTTACTTTTTAGTTTACACTATTGCACTCTTGTACTTTCTAGAGTTTTTACATGAATGGTTATTTCCCTAGTATTTTTCATCTTTTTATATTATTCATCTTCACTTCTACATTGATATGGTTATGTGTGTGCATACAAGTACTTAGTCAAAGGCCTCACCATGTTAGTTATTTCTTCAGCACTGGTTTCCAACCCCTGGCCTATGGAGGTGGGCTTGGAGTAGTTGTGGCTCAAGCCCCAGATTAGGTCAGGTCATGACATTACATGTATTGTATATTCTAGATCCCACAAACCAAAAGCAGTCAATTATTTTGTTATTGACAAAAACCACTGAAGGTTCAAATGTCAATTTAACTGAGGATGACCCTTTCATTGGGATGTCACAATCATTTCGTAGTGATCCCAATGTACGTAGGGTCTTATATTTTAGAGGAGACCATAATGAAGGAATTTGGATACTCGATAAAGGGGTAAAATCCCTTCAACCTTTAAAAAAATATTTGAATAATCAAGTTGTATTTTTTTGTAATATACATTGCATTACCTCATATTATTATATGTTCATTGCTTCATTTACATAATCTAAATTAACTTTTCAACCAATTCTACTGATAATGACTTATACATGTGTTGATGTTCCCAATCCTAAGGAACAACAATTTTCTCAACATTCCAATGTTCCCAGTGCAAAGGATCAACAACCTTCTACACATTTCGATGCTACCAATCCATAGGAACAACATATTATCGATGTTAAATCCAAAAAAATGCTAGAAAATGAAAACTTGTGTCCCAAAAAAATTATCATAGCATGAGGGTGTTAGAAAAAATTATTAATGTGAGAAACAAATGCATCAAATTCGTGGTTGTATGGAATGCACATGGTCAGTTTGTTAACCCCAACAAGTCCATGTTAAGTAGTTACATTGAGCTCACCACTTGCATGTGTGTGCCGATTGATGTAGATGTGTGGCACAATATTGTGCCCATTCTTAAGACACTAATTTTGGAAGTGATTAGGGTAAAATTGTGATATAATTTCTTTATTTTACTAAAAAAAATAATGAAATGTTGACATACTCTTCATTATCCCTTGAGGAGTGCATTTATAGTAGATGAATCCCAAATTAAATTTGTATTAATTCTCACTGGAAAGGATCATAGAGGATTTTTCACAATTCTTATAAATTGTCATCTCAAAGATGATGAAGGGAAAATAAACTCTCACCCACCACAGATGTATAAACACTTGATAAAACAAAAATCATGGGATTCATTTATTGTTCATCATGAGGATGCATATTTTTAGGTACATTATGGTTGGTAATACATTACTTAACAATATATGTATTAATAACTTCGATTAAGAATTGTTAATTTATGAACCAATAACCGAGTGATAAAAATAAGAAACTAGTAACAAAACCAATGTGCCCCTACCATAAATAATGGATGGGGTATGCTTCACTTGAAAAAAATGGTACATATTTTAAATCTATCGTAATAATTTTATGTGACATGAAAAAACAACATAATCATGTTACTATGTTTATATGAAGATTGATGAATCGAAATCCAAAGACACTTTCATCCCACGTCATGTGATATGGAATGAGGAATGTATAAATAAATAAGAGATACTAATAAATTTAAACACACAAAAAGTATGGGAAGCATGTATAAGTATGATATTATAAAAATTTGTTTTTCTTTAAATTGGTATTACATAATAATGATTACTTATTTTCCTATATTTTTTATCTGAATTAGACAGAAGAATAGTCATCATTTGTACTCAATCAACAACTACTATCAGTGGCCTTGAAGTAGCCAGAACAGTACGGTTGCATCAGAGGTGTGGGTTTTGGGGTGTCTCCCCAAATATATTTTTCAAAATGAAATGAACATGGGGATAGAGATAAGAAAATGGAAGATTTCCAAGCATGATTAGATAATCTAGAATAAAAACATAATTTATTTCTATAGTTATTAGAAAATGTTATGGGAAGGAATCAAAGATAATAAAAAACACAAGAACATCCACTACATGAAGACCCCCCCCCCCCCCTCGCCCACCCCCCACTGGCTTTGAGGTGTGTCATTCCCCTCAAAGAGTTGTCTTACAAGTGGTAATAAATATTTTCATAATTGTTTCTATGAAATGTGAATAATTCAAACATTGATACCTTTCTTATAATAATATTCTACAAGGTGAAAATGACTTTTATTTATATCTATCAACACTCACCCATCTCCTTGTTGCGAAGGGTACCACATAAAATATTTAAGGATATATTCTAAACAATAAATAACTTCCAATAGGTCATGTGAGAGTGGGGATTCACGTAGCTCATGATCCAAGCACCAAGATACCTCTTCCATGTGATGGTGTAGATATTCATGAGGTTGAGTAAGCTATTGGAACTTTTATAGCATGGATGTTAGATCTTGTAAAAATACATGTTGAAAAATAGGTATTCATTTCCAATTTATTTTTCATGTAAACCCTTTAATAATTAATGAAAAAAGTCTTGAACCAATGAATGTTATTAAAGATGGAAAGAAGGAAGGGGTGAAATGGAATTTCGAATCAAAATGATCTAAAGGATCAATTGAATAATCAAAAATATATTCACAAAGTACCATTACCCTGCATGTTCAACTTCTACATTTACTAACATTAAAGGTTCATGCAAATACAACATTAGCAAGTGGTTATATGACTACAATTGATTTTGAAGAACAGATTCATAGAGAGGCCATTACAAACTATATTTTTCTTAATAATGTAAATTAAATCCTCACACATGAATGGTTAGGAGTCTTAGTTTTAAATGTATATATGAGGTTTGTTTTTGTGATTTGTTTATCAAACTGCTGATCTATTATGTTAATTATGACTAAATACTATTCATAATTTTTGCAGGAATATATATCAATACTATTTGGAGGAAAAAACCTATGAAAAAAAATTTAGAATCATTAGTTCTCACATCACTTATATATAATAATTATCATTAGAACCAAATTAATATGAATGAATTGGGGAAAAACTAGCCATAATGTTTGAAATAAAACTTACAGATAACATACTCTTCTTAATACCCAAGATGCAGGGGTACAAATTTATAATTTAATAACATCAAATATATTTTAATTAGTTTCATTACTTATTCATTTTTTTAGATAGCATCGGTTACTCATTGCAATCAATTTGGATACTTCAAGGATTTATTTTTTGGATTCAATGCATGGATACCCAAGAAATCAACCGCACGTGATGACATTTATCAAATTTTAATACATTATATGAAATGTTTTACAACTAAACTTCAAGTTATATATTTTATATTATGTTTTTATTAAAATTATGTTATTATAGGGTGGTGATTAAATATCATCAAAATCATGGCATAAGGACAATCCATGAGCACAAGGATCCTTTCAACTTCTGCAAGTGGATAAGTATTGGGGTATATATAATAATATTTCACCATCAAAACAAATTAATTATTTATTTCAATGTTTATGAAGTGTCCAAAGAAAAATAATGGAAAATATTATAGTTATTATTTATGAACATTTATGAAAGAAATCATATGTCATTAACAAACTAGCATCCCCAAAGAGGTATTTTCAAAGATAATTATAGTTTCATTTAAAATATTTATTAATCCTTTATTTATTTATATTTTTTCCATACTACTAGGAATTTTGAAAATCCTCATATTCGAAAGAGGAAATATATTTTTTTATAAATGCATAGGAAGCATACCTAGTGTCAAAATATATATAGATATTATGAAGAGGTGACTTCCTACTACTTATTTAGTTGATTTTATCATCATTTTATCCACTTTTTTTAGTTAATTTTCCTTTAATTTTTTTTTATAATTTATAAAAATGATCTATAAGTTATTTTTTACATGTAGGAATCAACTACACCTCAATTTGATACATTGTGTGTCTGGTATGACTTAAAGTGCATGTTTTCAGTTTAAAATTGACATTTTAGTTCAAAAAACATGTCAAATACTCAAAAATGAACAAAAACATTTGTATTGTTTTGATACTTTAAGGAAACGATCCTTAATTCATTTTTTTATGTGTAGGAATTAACCTCACCTCAATTTGATACATGGTGTTCCTGATATTACTCAAAGTGTTTATTATCAATTTAAAATTGACAATTTAGTTAAAAAATAATGTGTCACTCACTAAAAATCAAGAAAACATGCTCAAATTGCCTTTATACTTTAGGAAAATGATTCATAAGTAATTTTTTACATATAGGAATCGGTCTCATAACAAACTAGCACATGATGTGATTGGTATGACTCAAAGTACTTGTTTTCAGTTTAAATTGAAATTTTAGTAAAAAGGACACATGACATACTAAAAACTAAGAAAATTAATTAAAATTATCTTATTGATTTATAAAAAAAATCCATAAGTCATTTTTTATGTGTAGGAATCAACAACACACCAATGGAATGTACAATGTGATCGATATGACTTAAAGTACATGTTTTTAGTTTAATATTACATTTTAGTAAAAACCATAAGTGGCATACTCAAAACTAAGAAAAATTATTCGGATTGTTTTGATACTTCATAAAAATGATCCATATGTCATTTTTTATGTATATGAATTATTTTCACCTCAATATGACGCATAGTGTGATCGTTATGACTTCAAGTGTATCTTTTTATTTAAAATTAACATTTTAGTAAAAAAGACAAGTGTCGTACTCAAAACTAAGAAAAAACATTCAAATTGTTTCAATACTTTGTAAAAATGATTCATAAGTCATTTTGGAAATTTAGGAATCATCCTCACCTCAATCTGATTCACGGTGTGTCTGGTATGACTCAAAGTGTCCCTTATTAGTTTAAAATTGACATTTTAGTTCAAAACATGTGTCACTCACTAAAAATTGAGAAAATTCACTCAGATTACATTAATAATTTAAGAAAATTATTTATAAATCATTTTTGACATGTAGGAATCAGTATCACATCAAATTGACACACGATGTGACCGATATGACTCAAAGTGCATGTTTTTAGTTTAAAATAACTTTTTAGTAAAAAAACAAGTGACATACTCAAAACTGAGAAAATGCATTTGGATTGTTTTGATAATTTAGTTTAACTATCCATAAGTCATTTTTGATATATAGGAATCATTCACTCATCAATATGATGCATGGTGTGACCAGTATGAATCAAATTGAGTATTTTCAGTTTAAAATGACATTTTTGTAAAAAGCACAAATGACATACTCAAAACTAAGCAAACACATTCAATTTAAAATTGACATTTTAATTCAAAACATGTGTCACACAATGAAAACCAAGAAAAATGATCATATTATCTTGATAATTTAATACAATGATCCATAATTCATTTTTGAAAAGTGGGAATTAGTCTCATGTCAAACCAACACCTGATGTGAACGGTATGACTCAAAGTTCATGTTTTCAATTTAAAATGAAATTTTAGTAAAAAAATAAGCGACATACTCAAAACTGAGAAAACACATTCGTATTATTTTGATACTTTAGAAAAATGATCCATAAGTCATTTTTGAGCTGTAGGAATTATTTTCACCTTAATCTGGCATATGGTGTGATTGGTATGACTTCAAGTGTTTCTTTTTATTTAAAATTGACATTTTAGGAAAAAAGACAAGATATGTAATGTCCTGAACTGGCTTACCATCAAACCAGTAGCTGGACCAGTGGATAAAATGGCCTCAAGCACATCTACCCATATGCCAGAGGTTGCCGACTAGCAGTGAGGGTCTCATGAGGTGATAGTGGGGAGACTATACCATCATATTAGAGTTCAAACAGTAGGAAATAGAAAGAATAGCGAAAGCAGTAGATAAATAAAAGACAGTAGTGGAAGATAGATAATAACAATCTAATAAAAGTGGCCAACTCCATTTTATATAACATAGGAATTCATGATATGGTAATGATACATATATTAAAGTAGTAAAAAAACATCATGCTTTCCATGATAGGAAAAAACAGTACTCAAATAAGAAAAATATCTAAAAATTCCTAAGGAAAATCTCCATGAGCATCCTGATCTCTAGCTCAGTCCTTTTCTCCTAACTCCAAGTATGAGCATACAAAAACAAGAAAGGTCCAAGGTCTGAAATCCTACAAATAAGAAAGGTTTACTCTGGTACCCCAGTGCAATGGTGGCCTGATTAGGGTGTGATATATAGATCTCAGTAGTCCGGCACCACCGGTGTCTATCCCTATCTAGACAGTGTAATATAAATTTAATAGTTTGTAGGTATGAAGAAATAATGACATAATTGAATAAATAATTAATACCCATCTAGGTTCCTAAGGGACACCTGATAGTAATACATACTTCAATCCATGGATGGTATGTCTAATCAAGTCACCATGTATAAATATATATATTGTCACTGGGATGAGGTAAGCATGCCTCTTGTCCCTTTGTGTATATATGTAGAGGTTATCCTTGGCATGAGGTAAGCATGCCTCACATCTAAGGGATATTATGTAAATGGAATGAGGTAATAATTCCTCTTGTCCATATGAGATTATATAAATGGAATGAGGTATGAATGCCTCTCATCCATAGGATATTATATAAATGGAATGAGGTAAGAATGCCTCTCATCCATAGGAGATTATATAAATGGTACGAGGTAAGAATGCCTCTCATCCATATAATATTATATAAATGACATGAGGTAATAATGACTCTAGTCTATATGATATTATACAAATGGAATGAGGTAATAATGCCTCTAGTTTATAAGAGATTATATAAATGGCATGAGGTAAGAATGGCTCTCATCCATAATCACTTATAATAGATGGCATGGGGTATTAATGTCTCCCATCTATAGTCATTTACAAGAGATGGCATGGGGTATGAATGTATCCCATCCATAATCATTTACAATAATTTCCATAATTATAATATAATTCATAAGGTAGTACCTCTTAAGAATTTAAAACAATCATATCACATTACATATAAGAAAATACATTTACAATAGTACTTAAGGAAACCCATCTTAAGTCTTTTAATTAAACATTATTTAAGGCATGGTCACATTCAATTCAATACATGAGGCAAAGGCCTCTAGTTCACATCATTAGCCATATTCTATTTCCATTATCAAGGTAGTAATTTAATGTAAACCCATTAATAAATGTCAATAATTTCACTAAGTTTAAACCATTTATTCAAATCATTTCATTTAGTGTGAGTCAAACCACTCAAGTTTATCTCACCCATTTTGCCTAAACATGGAAAATTGGTGTAAGAGTCAAGTTTTGAGGATATTCCATAAAGAGGGTGGAACTAACTCATTTATAACATCCTAACCAAAGTCCATCACCTTAACCAAATCAAGGAATCAACCAAGACAAGGCAATACTATGTATAAACTTAGGGGCCATGTTCAAGGAATGGGGTCATAGAAAACAATCCAATTACCTGCTTGGGTGATTCCAAGTCTAAGTAGACCAAACACCCATGGGGTGTCTTGGGATCATTTAAAGACACTTGAGGCGAGGGTCTTTTCATTTAAGGAGGAAATCCATTCAGTTTATAAAATATTTCAAAGCACTAAACATGTCATTACAAACCAAGGAAACTGCATAAAGTAAACATCAATGTAATAATTCCAAGCAAGCTAAAAGAGCATAACTACCACGATGGGTTTTTACAGAGAACGCACCTCAGTTGTAGGGGTTTTATTAGAAAACCATGAATTGTTTATCAATCAAAAAAATTATCATAACTAAGAACTTATTCAATAAATTCAATTAAATATAAACAAGTATAGTTAAAAAGGTAGCTAAAATAAATTTAAGGCATTCTTGAATTAAATAGGCTAGAAGAGGGACCCTACCTCAAAGTGGAACCAAGTCATCCACTTAGGCTCTTGATGATTTCTAACTAAAATTTTCCACTCCCCCACTGAGCATATGCATCTTCACATACATGTAAGGACACCTAGCCCCTATGCACACATCTGCATGGTTGTGAACATGTGCAAGGGGATCCTTACATATATGCTTATATACATATACTAGTATCCACTCACCTACATATGCATTTTCATATATATACATGGGAACACCTAGCCCCTTATATGTATAATAACTACCATGGATGAGTATACATGTAACGGGGGAACCCACATATATATATATATTTACTTACCTATGCACACGCAGGCAAGTCACCCTTGACCTGACGACCCAAAATCATAAAGTAACGACCAAAGAACTAAAATATAATTACTATGAACCTTAAAACACATAAAAACCCTAAATTAGAAGGTGAAAAACCAATCTTCAAGGAGAGATACTCACCTCAAAGAACATTGATCAACTAAAATAGGTCGAGTTGCCTCGCCTTTGGTAGCGGTTGTCAGAACACACCTGAACACGTCCCAAGAGACCTTCTACACGGCCTAACATTAAAGGAAAACGAACTTGGGTCAACCCAAGATACCTAGGGTTTTTTAGAACCCTACGGGATGATATATAGGCTAAAATCTAACTAGAAATAGGGAGAAGAAGGTGCGGGAGACCTTACCTTGAAGGATTGTGCAATAAATTGAGGGAGATTCGGCTGGAATCGAAGATCAAAAGAGATCCTAGAGAGGGGAGTCATGCACGTCGATAGGGGGAACCCATTGGGGTGTGTCATTTGGTTTTTAGGGAGGAGAGGGTGAGGATTTGGTTTTAGGATTTATTTTTTTTATTTTAATTTAAAATAATTAAATTTCTAAAAACTGGGTGTCACGTATGGTTAAGTTGCACAGTTTGGAAAATTGTGTGCTAATTGTGCGTCCTCCACTAGACATCTAGATAACCCCACATGGTCTAGGTGCATGGTTTTGAAAACCTTGTAAATATTGTGTGAAACATCTATGTCCCCTTAAACAAGGTCGCACGACTACCTGTAGTGGGCCGCACAGTTTCAGACAAACCGTGTGCCCTCTGTAATTTTTCAAAAACCCTGTTTTTTGGGTCCGGTGATCCCAAAACTCTTCAAGACACCCAAGAAACTTAATAGGACTTCACTTAAGTCCAAAAACATCACTTATGAGTTTTCCAACTCTCAAAATTTAATTATGACACTTGCTTTTAAAAATGACCTATTCAGTAATTGAAAAAGTTAAAAAAAACCTTTGCTTTTTCATCTGGTCCAAAACGTGGATCGTTGCAACCTTTCCACCTTAGAACTTTTCATCCCCGAGAAGCCTTAGGGAACAACGTAAACCATCACCCAACTCACAGGGTTTGTGAATTCTTTCTTGAATGGTCATAATACTTTTTCAAACACCCAATGCACCCTTAAGAATTCCTCTAAGCACAGGGAACTTAAACAACCAAGACTCAAGCCAATGCTTGTTTTCCAAACTGATACACCGAGATGCAACTTACCTAAGCCCATCCAACTAGAGACACAATCACGTCATTTTATCATCAATAAACTAGCCAAAGGTACTTCCCGCCTTAGGTTTTAATGTTAAGCATCCAAGCTAAAACTACCGCTCCTCCATCGCTTGAATTACCTTTCAAAGCACGCTCCAATAATTCCAACGACGCTCATAGCGTGATTTTTGAAATGACCCAATGGTTGATTCCCCATCGACCTCAAAGCCCAAATTGAGTTGGTTGTTCATGAAAAGAACTGTATGACACCAATCACACATGTCTTCATTTGACGACATTCCTTAAAATGGTTCTTCACCAATTGTATTAATTAAACAATAGAGGAAAAAGACAAGTCAATACAGCCAACTAATTAAGGAGACGTTCGGATTAGAAGGCTGATGTTTTATAAACTGAACTATGATACCTTCTCCTAAGTCATCTCTCATTTACAACACCCACGCACATTGAAGTCTATCCTTGACCTATGGTGACATTTCATGATCAAAATACAAAGGAAACCATACATCTGGCATGAAACATTATAAGAGAAACACCCAACAAGCTCGATATATTTAAAGCATTCAGCGTGGCGTAAGACTAGCACTCTCTTAGTGCATATTAGAAGAAAACAAGATAGGTTACATGATTGTCACTTACCAGAGTACACTAAGAGGATTGAAACAGATTCCAGTTAACCATAACCAGATACTGGAAGAAGGAAAGGTCAATCCACAACTGGTCGAATACTAGGAAGGGACTCAACTTCACCTGTCGATGAACTTCCATTCAAATCGATCATAAAGCATTTACCACTTGAGTAAATTTCGTGACCACTCAAACTTTACCACTAAAAATTATTCCAAGATAATGGTGTTTATTAGGGTTTTCATACACATCCAAATATAAGAATTTTGTGTTGTCGTTCAAGCACCATCATGTATTTAAAACTCACATGCCTCAAATAAATTCAAGCATAAACCGACCAACTCCCAATGGTCCTCTTTAGTTAGGTTCCTTCTATTTGGAAGGACACATTTACCAAAACTATCATGGAACTCCTCTTATCCATGACCACATGTCAAAGAATTAGACAAGGAAACAAAAATTGAACTGATTGGCATGTCAAAACACCCGAGTCTTCCGAAATCCATCCTGAGCATTGGGATGAAACTAGTTATTTAATGCTCAGGTCACTCTACTTGGAGATGGACTGAGGCCACATTCAACATCACAAGATATTCATCTCAACATCACATTGCCTTATACGACCATCATTTACTACCAAGGAAAAGTAAAGGTTCAAATGACCTACGAAGCAACCTACCATGTCTGAGGCACGTCTAACCTACTAAAACCGAGAATTTCCCAATGCTTAAGACCATAACAAGGTCAAGGAAAGCATGACCACCCATCTAAATGAGGGTGTCATTGGAAACTGAAGGTCTTACTAGGGACAATGGTACCCAAATGGAACCAAACGTCAGAAATCTCATGGTAAAAATCTCTAAGGGTGTTATGTACCATGAGCTAGCCCTTACAAAGAATAACCATTGAACCATGCATTTGGTCACGCCAAAAAAAATTCATCATCTCAAAGCCAACAATCTAATATATTGATAAAGTAAAATAACATCTATGGAAATACACCTACGGCTTAGTTCCAAGTAAACAAAAAGGGGAAAAATCGAGCTACCCACACATGAGGGTTTCAAACAGAAGACACCACTATAGGTTCTGTTTCCAACCCATTTCACATTTGATCACATTTAAACCTTTAACCATTTGAAAGATCAACTAACACATCAAGACAAGGCAGGAAAGTTTCACAAACCCTCATTTTAAACATTTAAACATTCAAATACATCCTTTCATAAAAAATCAATTTATCATAATAAGTTCTTTTTTACCATTATGGAAACCTATAGGGGTCCCATTAAGCCAAAACACTTCAGATCAAAATTGAACAGTGCCTTATATTAGCCATTCCTCAAAACATTATTCCATTACATTCAGTAAGGGTTTCCATCTCCCAATTCATGAATTTCACATACCCTTCATGGATTTAAAATTGGATCCCTTTAATCGAAACCCAAATAAATTCAAAATACAAAATTCCCATATATATATAATAGTGCAGTCATAGGGGTGGCCATCTACCAACCTATAAAGAACCCATACACTTTATAATTTGTTATTTGGATCCCTTTAATCATAATCAAATTACTTTAACATCTAAACTTTATCCACCTTTCATTTTAACAAAATTCAAAATATGGTTCGAGTATACGGGTCACATTTTCCCATTTATAAGGTGAACATACACCTTATAATTTGAAATTGACTCCCATTTTAATAATAATCCATATATTTAGCCCAAAACATGCATGCTATCACAAGAAATAAACACAAAAACATGCTATAACATAGAATCATGACATGTGAACAGGAAAGGCATGTTAAAGAAGCAAAAGCACAATATACTAATCAGCTAGGTATGTTATACTAATAGGAAAGCATGCTTAAAAATTACCTAAGAAGGTACAAATATAAGCATGTTATTAAAATACCTAACATGGAATAACACTCATGGAACAAATTCCAAATCAACAAGAAGCCTACATATGAAACTACATGGCATGGAATATGCATGACATGTGAATTTCCTATGTGCCTATAATGATGCATGCAATGTGTCATCCTTTCCATATCAAGCCAAGGGTAAAATGATAGAAATATCATAAATAATTAAGTAGTAGAAAATATAGCAATCACTCTAGGTCTCACATGAAATGTAATAGTGAATAGTATAAACAGCAATCCCAAGCCTGGACACTTAGTCATTTCCCATGTGTGGGGTGATCAGTCCCCAACACAGCTATTAACCAAGTGATGAAACATTTTTAATTTTCTATCTACCAACCCAAAATAGTAAGACAAGGGAAATTAAACAACCTCTAATAGAACTTTGTAAAGTCCTTACCTGGCTTACCATCGAACTGGTAGCCGGACCGATGGGTCACATAGCCTCAAGCATGCCTCCCTGTACACCAGAGGCTGTTGACTAGTAGTGAGGTTCTCATAAGGTGATAGTGGGGAGACTATACCCTCATATCAGAGTTCAAATAGGATAAAATAGCAAGAATAATGGAAGCAATAGATAAATAAAAGACAGAAGCAAAAGACAAATAATAACAATCTAATAAAAGTGGTCAACGCCATTTTTTATAATAGATGAATGCATGACATGGTAACAATACATATATGAAAGATGTAAACAAACAACATGCTTTCCACAACAGGACAAAATAATACTCAAATAAGGAAAAGATCTAAAAAGTCTAAAGGAAAATCTCTACGAGCATCCTAAGCTCCAGCTCAGTCCTTTGATCATAACTCCAGGTATGAGAATACAGCAACAACCCAGGTCCAAGGTTCGTATTCCTATAAATAAGAAAGGTCTACTTAGGTACCCCAGTGCAATGGAGACCTGAGTAGGGTGTGAGATATAGATCTTAGTAGGTCAACACCCAATGTCTAGCCCTATCCAAACAGTGTAATGTAAATTTAACAGTGTTTAGGTATGAAGCATTAATGGTAGAATTGAATAAATAATTAACACCCATCCAGGTTCCCAAGGGACACCTAATGGAAATACCTACTTCATCCCATGACTGGTATGTCTAATCAAGTCACCATGTATATATATATATATAGGTTATCACTGGGATGAGGTAAGCATGTCTCTCGTCCCTTTGTGTGTGTGTGTGTGTGTGTGTGTAGCGAGAGAGAGGTTATCCTTGACATGAGGTAATCATGACTCTTGTACAAGGGATATTATGTAAATGGAATGAGGTAATAATGCCTCTCATCCATAGGAAATTATATAAGTGGCACAAGGTATGAATGTATAAGGAACCGGTCTTAGACATTACATAATCTAGTTAATTCGACTAGATTCCACTTCCTTACATTACTAGATATATTTTTGATTTAGGGTTTTATAAAGTTAGGAAATAAATCATACATATCAACCCACAAGCATACAAATTGGGTACAACTAAAACACTACCCATTTATTTTATAATAATTTTTTTTAATAAAACATGAAATATTTTCAGGAAAATTCTTCAAAACATTTATCTTGGATTATCATTTTCTCTTACCCATCCTTGCTCCCTGTGAAAAACATTTCAAAACTTGGGATGATAAAAAAATATCAATAAGGGATATAAAAATAAGGAGATATATTGTTAGTCCATAAATACTTATAAAAATATGAAATCATTTCCACAAATACATACTTCTCACCCATAAAGAATCATATACTTACTTGTGAAACATGAGATTTCCATAAATCATAGAAAACATAAATAGAGCATAAGGGTATCTTGGGGAATTACTTAATTAATTTTTTAACCCTCGTGGCTACCTTATGATTTGTAACCCTCGCTTCTACCTTACAATGTAACCCTCACGATAACCTTATGGTGTAGCCATCATAGTTACATTTGGAGTAACCATACGACTGATATCTAACTTACACATACCCAATGCATTGGAGGGATATATAGGTCACACCCTTCATCATAAAAAATTTCCAAGAACCATAGCATAATCATCAAACAAGAATACTTTTATAAAAACATTCACTTTGAATTTTCTAAAACTAGAAGTTTAAAAGAAGATTTTATAAGAAAAGTCCCTTACAAATAACATATAATTGATATGAGAATAAAATATAATGAAAGTAATGTGTTTATTAACTATAAATACACATAATATAACATAATATAAACAAAATTAATTACAAAAAATAATCTTAGTACCACATAATCAATGAAGTAGAAGGTTAACCCAAAGAATGGAAATTGGTTTAAGAATTCTCTTGCCTCGGGTTTGTATTACTTCAAACTTGTTTAAACGTCTTATATAATGGTTAAAAAAGTGTTATTAATATATTATAGAAACATATTCATATTTATAACACCTTATATGATCATTTTATAACATCATTTCACCCATTAATTGTTAATATTTTGTTCTTTTCATTGTTTTGGGTGCGTTCTTTACATGATTTCCATGGTCGGTTCGTAAAAGATTTCCTTGTTGAATGGAAGAAAAATAACAAAAGTGGAATGAAATGGTATTAATATATTTCCAAAATATTTAATGATTCCATAAATCATTTTTTTTGTATGGTATGATGATGAATCATTAGATAAATCATTAGTGATATCTATTTAGATCATTTTGGTGGTTTTTTGGTAATCACGGACTAGTTTCATTATATAACATAATATTATGTATATATGTTAACTCAAAAACATTAAAGCGGATATATAATACACTTTAAAAACTATTTCAACCATTAAAATGGTTTTATAAATAGTTTTGAAGGAATTAATAGAAATTGAAAACACATTGTCCATGATTTTGGTAAATCAGCACATCACGGACAGTGTTTTTATTTTTAGAATAAGAGGAAGAGGAGAGGAAGAATGATGATGAATTTTTTCCATAAATATTATAACATCTAGATTATATAATATTATGTATCTTTAATAACTTGTAGATAAGGGGAGGGTAAGAGAGTATAAGAAAGGAAAAGGAATTAAAAATAAAACACAAGAAAATGAAATAGGGTTCCTACCTCTTGATCTCTTCTCCTTGAGATCCTATTTAAGGCCTTTGGTTTTGGCCTTTTGGTGAGACAAGTGGGTATTAGACATGGAGAAGAGACTTGGGAAGAGTATTGTGTATAATTTAAGCAATTCTCAAATCTTGAGAGGTTTGAGAGTAAGAGGGGGTGAGGGTGGTATTTATAGTGGAGGAGAGGAGAGGTTTTCCATTATTTTATTATTTTTCCACAAGACAAGCAATAGTGATGATTCCATGACTAAATATAGTAATAAGTGCATGTGAGTTTGAGATAATGGGCTTACATCAGCACCACATCATATTTATGAGGGTATGTTACTATTCATATTACTATTTATAAGGGTATGTTACTATTCACTAAAAATCGATTTGGTTCTATAAGACTCCAAATAACTTACTGATCGCAATCGTAGATGTCTGTTTTTTAAAATTCAAATCATAGAAGCGAAAAAATTGTGTTTAACGGCTAGTTTATAACTATATCCTTAAAAAAAATTTGTTTCACAAAGTCTTAGTTTTTCATGCATTTCATTAAGTTTATTTGTAAAACCATGGGGTGTTATATTCTCCCCACCTTCTGGAAATTGTTTCCTCGCAATTTTTATTTACTTATTAAACAAGTGATGGTAAATTTCCCTCATATAATTTTTAGATTCTCATGTTTCTTCTTCAACCATGTGGTTTTCCCATAAAACCTTTACCTAGTGGATTACCTTATTCCGAAATACTTGTTCTCTTAAATCAAGAATCTGAATAGGTTTCTCTTCATAAGGAAGGCTCTCTTCTAACTGAACTGCTTCTAGACTCAAAACATGAGATGAATCTGGCACATAATTTATCAACATCGAAACATGAAAAACATTGTGCACCTAAGATAAACTCAAAGGCAAAGATACTCGGTAGGTGACTGGTCCAATTTTCTCTAGGATTTCATAATGTCCAATGAACTGTGGACTTAGATTTCCTTTCTTACTAAAATTCATAACACTTTTCCATAGTGAGGTTCTAAGAAAAACATGTTCACCTACCTCAAAAGAAAAGTCTTTCCTCTTGTTATCTATATAACTTTTTTGTTTGTTCTGAGCTGTCCTCATGTGTTGTTGGATCATCTTCACTTTCTCAGCCACTTCCTCTACTAATTCTAGTCCCATAAACTTCCTTTCCCAAAATTCATCCCAAAAATATGGAGTTCAGCACCACTTCCCATATAATGCCTCAAATGGTGTCATCTGTATACTAGAATGAAAATTGTTATCATAAAAAACTAAACTAAAGAAATATGTTGATCTTAACTTCCCTTGTAGTCTATTGAACAAGCTCGAAGCATATCCTCTAATGTCTGAATTATTCTCTCAATCTATCTATTATATTGAGGATGAAAAGTAGTGATGAAATTTAATTTTGTTCCCAGCAACTTATGAATTCCTTTCCAAAATTTAGAAGTGAACCTGGGATCATGATCAGATATAATAGAAAGACAAAATCCATGTAACCTAACAAACTCTTAAAGGTATAGTCTAGAAATCCGATCCAAATACATAGTATCTCGAATAGGAATAAAATTTGTAGATTAAGTCAGCTAATCAACAATAACCCAAATTGCATTATTACCTCAAGAAGTCTTTTGTGGTACCACCATGAATTCTATGGATATATTTTCCAATTTTCACTTTGTCACTGGAAAAGGCTGAAGCATCCCCTTCGGTAATTTTCACTATGATTTAACCTGTGGACATGTCAAACATTTCATGGTAAAATCTACAATATCTCTTTTCTTTCCATCCCACCAGTAATAATCTTGAAGATCTTTGTACATCTTAGTGCTTCCAAGATTAATTGAAAATGGAGAACTATGAGATTCACACGACAATTATTTCTTCAGTTGGAAATCACAAGGTACACATAATCTTTTTCCAAACCTAAAAACACAATCTTTATCAAGTTAAATTCTATAAACTTTCCTATCTTAACCAATTATACTTTTTTCTGTAACTATCCATCTTCCTTCTATGCTTTCTTAATTCTCTATACTAAAAACTGAAACAAAACAAAGGAATTTCCTACACCAAAAACTTCCAATCCAAAATTCATCAAATCGTTAATCAAGGGGTCATGTTCTAATCATAACATGGTTAATGATGCATGATGTTTTTGACTCAAGGCATATGCCACTTTGTTTTCTTTTCCTGGATGGTAATTGATCGTGCAATCACAATCCTTTATCAATTCAAATAATCTTCTTTACCTCATGTTTAATTCCTTCTAAGTGAATATATACTTCATAATTTTATGGTCGGTATATATTTCACATTTGGATCTGTATAAATGATGCCTCCAAATTTTCAAAGCATAAACCACGGCTGCTAATTCCAAATAATGTGTGGGATAATTTAACTCATGAGGTTTTAGTTGTATTGAATCATAAACAATTACCTGATCATTCTACATCAGAACACAACCAATTCCCTTCAATGAATCATATTTGTAGATGAAGAAATCACCATTTCTAGAATGCAGGGCCAAAACTGGAGCATTCACCAATCTCTTCTTCGGTTCCTAAAAACAAACATCACATTCTTCTATCCAAAAAAATTTAACCCCTTTTAATATTAACTTAATTAGTGATCTAGATAATTGTGAAAAAAAATTAACAAATAGTCGGTAATAACCTACTAATATAAGAAAACTACAAATCTCTATAACATTTGTAAGTCTTGGACATTCATCAACCACTTTTTTGGAATGATAAACTGTTATTCCATCCTTATTTACAATATTCCCAAGAAAAGAAATATGTTGAAACCAAAATTCATACTTGCTAAATTTTTCATACATTTTCTTTTATTTTAAGGTTTTTAAAACAACCCTTGTATGTTTTTCATACTCCTCTTTACTTTTAGAAAATACAATAATTTTGTCTATAAACACATCCAAAAACTTATCCAAGAACTCAGAAAATATTCTATTCATAAGATCCATGAATACAGTAGATGAATTAGTTAACCCAAACAGCATGACAACAAATTCATAATGCCCATATCTATTACAGAATGCATTCTTCGGGATTTTTTCTTCCTTTACTTTCAACTGATAGTACCCTGACCTCAAGTCAACCTTCAAAAAATATTATGCTCCCTGGAGCTGATCAAAAAAATCATCGATATGAGGCAAGGTATACTTTCTTTTTAATAGTTATGTTATTCAAGTCTATATAATCAATGAAAAGTCTCATTGAACCATCTTTATTTTTAAAAAACAAGACAGGATCACCCCATGGTGAAGTGTCAGGTCGGATGAAGCCTTTATCTAATAATTCTTGCAACTACTTTTTCAACTATAAAAGTTTCATTTGATCTATTCGATAAGGGGGTTTTGAAATTGAATTATTATCAGGAACCAAGTTGATAGTAAATTCAACTTCTCAATCAGGTATAACACTGGGTAACTCATTAGGGAAAACATTAAGATATTCATTTACCACTGGAACATCATTAATCTAAATAATTCCATTGTTTTCAACAATATGATCGAGATAAATTTCATTCCCATATTTCAACAGTTTCTCATCTTCTTGATATGTTATCAATTTTATGGGTTTATTCTTGTATACAAACTAAAACTCTTTCTGAAAAACAACTTTTTTAACTCTATAATAAATCTTAACATGATAAATAGAAATACAATCTATACTCAGAATTACATAAAACTATACTAAGGGAAAAACAAAAAGGTTTGTAGGTAAAGTCTTTCCACAGAGAACAATAGAAAGATTCTTATAATTTCTCTTTTCTGTAATATTTCCCCTTAGTGTTTTAACGATAAGTTTCATTCTCATTTATTGAGGTGATATTTCCAATTTACTAAAAACTTTATCATAAATAAAAAAAAATTAGACCCCATATCAAACAAGACTTTATCAAAATCTAAGTAAATAAAAAAAGTACATGATACCACTTCATTGGATGGCCTGACATCTTCTGACATAGTTACAAAGGATCTCACTACACCTTTCTGTTTATAATCTGGCTTCTTTGCATCATTCGGATCTCTATTTGGGTGGGCATTTTCCAAATGACCCATCTCACCACATTTAAAACACTTTATAGTTTTCTTATCAGGATTAGTCTTAGGATAATTTTCATTACAATCACAATTCATATATCCAAACTTACCACATCGAAAACACATCCTGATTTTGGTAAGGCATTCCCTAGGGTTTTTTTACCACACATTTCATAAACTGGAAACTAAACTTTCTTACCATCATATTTCTTTGATTAATTCTTATCCATCACTTTACATCTAGACCTCTTCTTATGTTTGTTGTTAAGGTACACATGGTCATCAAAAAACTCCATTTCTATACTCTCCATGCATCATAAAAGTTTCTCATAAATTTTGAACTCACGGGAAGCCAAATCCCTTCGATATCTTGGCTTCAATCCTAAGTAAAAATGGTTGATTTCTTATCAATATCCAAAATAATATTTGGAGCATACCTCACCATTCAGGTGAATTTCACTTCATACATGACCACTGAATATTCCTCTTTTTTCTTCAATTCAAGGAATTGTTTCTCCATCCTAAGTTGAACCCCCTTAGGAAAATATTTTTCAAGGAAAATAATTTTAAATTCATTCCACTCTAAGGCATAAATATCCTCTTTATCCCTAATATTCTTGACCATTGACCACCACTAATCAGCTTCACCTTAAAAATGATAAATGGAAATATTTACCTTTTGATTATCTAAAAATCCCATAACATCAAATATCTTTTCAAAGGATTTAATCCATCCTTCATCCATTATTGGTTTAGAAGATCCACTGAAAGAAGGAGGGTGTTTCCTCATGATATGTTCTACTATCATCACGTTCCTTTGTGGTAGCTCCGATTGTTCTCTTGCATGGATACCACCACCATTTATTTCTTGTGTCAGCTGATCCATTACTATCACAAACTGCTTGGTTCTAATTCCCACCATTTTCAATTACAGATTCAGAAAGATATCAGTCTCTCAGTACCTTTCAACTTCATCTTCCCTATTTCTTCTGTGAAAAACCATTCTGAATAGACATATCTTAGATGGAGCAACATGGTTATCTTTAAATGCTATATCATTTCATCATAAAAATAAGGTAAAAAACATTTATGGTATTCTATTAACATAATACTAACTTTCAAATTTATCTAAACTTTTCTTTGATACCAACTATAAGGACCCAACCTTAGACATTACATAATCCAGTTAATTCAACTAGATTACACTTCTTTACATTCCTAAAGATATTTTTGGTTTAGAGTTTTAAAAAGTTATGACATAAATCATACATATCAACCCACAATCATACAAAGTGGTTACAACTAAAATAGTATCCATTTATTTCATAATACAAAAGTTTTTAATAAAACTTGAAATCTTTTCATGAAAAGTATTCACAACATTCATCTTGGCTTCTCATTTTCTCTTACCCATCCTTACTCCCTGTGAAAAACATTTTAAAACTTTGGATGAGCACAAAATATCAGTAAGGGATATAAAATAATGATAGAAATCGTTAGTCCATGAATACTTATAAATATATGAAATAATTTTCACAAAGACATACCTCTCACCCATAAAGAATCATATACTTACTTGTGAAACATGAGATTTCCATAAATCAAAGAAAACATAAATAGATCATAAGGGTATCTTGGGGAATTACTTACTTAATTTTGTAAACCTCACAATTACCTTATGATTTATAATCTTCATGGAAACCTTACAATGCAACCCCCATGGCTACCTTATGGTGTAACCATCGCAGTTGTATGTGGAGTAACCATACATCTGACCTCTAACTTACACATACCCAGTGAATTGGAGGGAGATATAGGTACCACACTTAATCATAAACAATTCCCAAGAACCATAACATAATCATCAAACAATAATACTTGCATAAAAATATTCACTTTAAATTTTGTAAAACTAGAAGTTTAAAAGAATATTTTATAAGAAATGTCCCTTACAAATAACATATAATTGATATGAGAATCAAATAGAACAAAAGTAATATGTGTATAAATTCTAAATACGCATAATATAAAATAATATAAACAAAATTCAGTACACAAAATAATCTTAGTACCACGTAATTAATGAAGTAAAAGGTTAACCCAAAGAATGGAAATTGGGTTAAGAATGCTCTTACCTCGGGTTCGTCTTACTTCAAACTTGTTTAAACCTCCTTTATATTTATTAAAAGGGTGTTATTAATATCTTATAGAAACATATTAATGTTTATAATATCTTATATAATCATTTTATACCATAATTTCATCCATTAATTGTTAATATTTTGTTCTTTTCATTATTTCAGGTGTGTTCTTTACATGATTTCTATGGTCAGTTCGTAAAGGATTTCCTTGTCGAATGAAAGGGAACTACTAGAAGTGGATTAAAATGGTATTAATATGTTTCAAAAATATTTAATTATTGAATAAATTATTTTGGTTATGTGTTATGAGAATGAATCATTAGATAAATCATTAGTGATATCCGTTTAGATCATTTTGGTGGTTCTTTGATAATCACGAACTAGTTTCATTATATAACATAATATTATGTATATATGTTAAATAAAAAACATTAAAGAGGATATATAATACACTTTAAAAACTATTTAAACTATTAAAATAGTTTTATAACTAGTTTTGAATGAATTAATGGAAATTGAAAACACATCATCCATGATTTTGGTAAATTGGCACATCACGGATAGTGTTTTTATTTTTAGAATAAGAGAAAGATAAAAGGAATAATGATGATGAATTTTTTACATAAAAATGATAACATATAGAATATATAATATTCTAGAAATTTCATACCTCTTAGATAAGGGGAGGGGAAGATAGTATAAGAAAGGAAAAGGAATTGAAAAGAAAACACCAGAAAATGAAAGAGGGTTCTTACCTCTTGATCTCTTCTCCTTGAGATCCTCCTTAAGGACTTTGGTTTTGGACTTTTTGTGAGACTAGAAGGTCCTGAACGTGGGGAAGAGTCTTGGGAAGTTAATTGGGTAGAATTTAGACGATTCTCAAAGCTTTATAGGTTTGAGAGGAAGAGGGGGTGAGGGTGATATTTATACTGGAGGAGAGGAGGGGTTTTCCATTATTTTTTTCATTATTTTATTATTTTACCACAGGACAAGAAATAGTGATAATTACATGACTAAATAAAGTAATAAGTGCATGTGAGTTCGAGATAATGGGCTTACATCATCACCACATCAGATTTATGACATAATAATTTAAGTTTTTATCTTATTTTGTAAATTATCATATTTCACTATTCACCAAAAAATTCAAGTCTTTCAGAAAAATACCAAAAATTCACCCCAAACATTTGTTGACATATAGAATTCAAAAATGAACTCCATTTTTTGAAAATAATTTTCTAAATATGATTAATTTAATTTTTAAATAAAATTATAATTTATTCGAAAAATAACAATTTTTAAATTATAAATCGTTTTATATCACCTTGAAAATTTAATCAAGATCTTATTATATTATAACCTTGAGACAATAAAATAATAATACGATTTAATATTCATAATGGTCATATTACTATTCATATTACTATTCATAAGGGTATGTTACTATTCACCAAAAATTAAGTTGGTTTTATCAGACTCCAAATAACTTATTGATCGTAACTGTAGATGTTTGTTTCTCGAAATTCAAATCATAGAAGTGGAAAAATTATGTTTAACGGCTAGTTTATAACTATCTCCTTAAAAAAATGTTGTTTCATAGAGTCTTAGTGTTTCATGCATTTCATTAAGTTTATTTGTAAAACCTTGGGGTGTTACAGAATGTCTCTCATCCATAAGAGATTATATAAATGGAACGAGGTAATAATGCCTCTCGTCCATAAGAGATTATATAAATGGAAAGAGGTAATAATGCCTCTTGTCCGTAGGAGATTATATAAATGGCATGAGGTAAGAATGTCTCTCATCCGTAAGAGATTATATAAATGGCATGAGGTAAGAATGTCTCTCGTCCATAAGAGATTATATAAATAGCACGAGATAAGAATGTCTCTCATCCATAATCACTTATAATAGATGGCATGGGGTATGAATGCCTCCCATCCATAGTCATTTACAAAATATGGCATGGGGTATGAATGCCTCCCATCCATAATCATTTACAATCATTTCTATAATTATAATATAATGCATAAGGTAGTACCTCTTATGCATTTCAAATAGTCATATCACATTACATATAAGCAACCACATTTACAATTGTACTTAAGGAAAACCATCTTAAGTATTTTAATTAAACATTATTCAAGGCATGGTCACATTCAATTCAATATATAGGTAAAGGCCTCTAGTGCATATCATTATTCGTATTATATTTCCATTCTCAAGGTATTCATTTCATGTAAACCCCTTAATACAAGGAAAGCATTTCATTAAGGCTAAACCATTTATTCAAATCATGTCATTAGGTGTGAGTCCCCCCACTCAAGGTTATCTCACCCAATTTTTCTAAACATGGAAAATTGGTGTAAGAGTCAAGTGTTGAGGCCATTCCATAAATAGGGTGGTTGTTTCCGACGCTTTCGTCGGGGCGCGCGCGCATCCGTCCGCGAGGGGGGGACGCGCGGCTTTGTTGCCCCGCATTCCCGCTTTCCAAAGGCGAGCGGTATTCGTTCCTTGTTCAGGTACGTATGCTCCTTGATCGAAACGGGATGATGGGATGTCGGTTCTTCCTTCCGTGGATTCCTCCTCAGAACTCGTCACCTAGTCCGGGTCTCCCTCATAGATTTAATACATAGTTCGTGAAACTCTTCCCAGTGCCATGTTTCCATGGGCGCCGGTTAATTACGCTGCTTCTGTCGGGACATTCCAAAGGGTCCAGTCAGGGCTGCAACCTTCGGTCAGGGGAGTAGTCACGTTGAGGCATCAGTAGCGTGTCTGGATGCTGGGGTACCTGGCATGTCTGTCTGTCATCCTTGATCACAAGGATTCTCGAGGGCGTGGAAGCCTGAGGCATCCCACATCGAGCGCGGGGAATTACATGTCATAGACACGTATCTGAGGTTTTCCTCAGCTTCTTGTGTTCAACACAGGGTATGCCGCGAGTTTAACGTCTAGCGGAGACGGATGAGAGTGAAATGGGACCATCGCAGGGGGCGACAGTGAAGTTGGGCTTGAGCCTTGACGAGGCTTCCTACGTATCCCCGTGGCAGGGAATCAAAGTCCGCGTAGTTCGGGATGGTGCCGGTAAACCAACATGAAGTTGGACCTTGGTCCGAGGGGAGTTGGGCTTGAACCTCTGGGAGGATTCCTACGTACCATGCCTTGACATGGATCAAAGTCCTCGTAGTTCAAATGGTGGGTCGCAATGGCTTACCACCGGACCAAAGTGTAGTTTAACGTCATGCTGGACGAAGATGGGACCCGGCGTGAAGAAACGACGGGTGGGTGTGTCGATGAACCGACGTGAAAGTAGACCTTGGTCCACTATTGGTGGGCTTGAACCTCGTGGAGGCTTCCTACGTACCATGCCTTGACATGGATCAAAGACCTCGTAGTTCGGGTGGTCACAACGGCTTACCGCTGGACTGGAATGGGACCCGACGTGAATGAGAGACGGGTGGGCTTGAGCCTCGTGGAGGCTTCCTACGTACCATGCCTTGACATGGATCAAAGACCTCGTAGTTCAGGTGGTGGGTCGCAATGGCTTACCACTGGACCAAAGTGTAGTTTAACGTCATGCTGGACGAAGATGAAACTCGACGTGAATGAACGATCGAGCAATGTGGCTTGAACCTCGTGGAGGCTTCCTACGTACCATGCCTTGACATGGATCAAAGTCCTCGTAGTTCGAAAGGGGTTTTGTCGGTGAACCTACGTGAAAGTAGACCTTGGTCCACTATGGGTGGGCTTGAACCTCGTGGAGGCTTCCTACGTACCATGCCTTGACATGGATCAAAGTCCCCGTAGTTCGAAAGGGGTTTTGTCGGTGAACCGACGTGAAAGTAGACCTTGGTCCACTATGGGTGGGCTTGAACCTCGTGGAGGCTTCCTACGTACCATGCCTTGACATGGATCAAAGTCCCCGTAGTTCGAAAGGGGTTTGTCGGTGAACCGACGTGAAAGTAGACCTTGGTCCACTAGTGGTGGGCTTGAACCTCGTGGAGGCTTCCTACGTACCATGCCTTGACATGGATCAAAGACCTCGTAGTTCAGGTGGGGTTTTGTCGGTGAACCGACGTGAAAGCAGACCTTGGTCCACTATTGGTGGGCTTGAACCTCGTGGAGGCTTCCTACGTACCATGCCTTGACATGGATCAAAGACCTCGTAGTTCAAATTGTCACAACGGCTTACCGCTGGACTGGAATGGGACCCGACGTGAATGAGCGACGGGTGGGCTTGAACCTCGTGGAGTCTTCCTACATACCATGCCTTGACATGGATCAAAGACCTCCTAGTTCAAATTGTCACAACGGCTTACCGCTGGACTGGAATGGGACCCGACGTGAATGAGCGACGGGTGGGCTTGAACCTCGTGGAGGCTTCCTACGTACCATGCCTTGACATGGATCAAAGACCTCGTAGTTCAAATTGTCACAACGGCTTACCGCTGGACTGGAATGGGACCCGACGTGAATGAGCGACGGGTGGGCTTGAACCTCATGGAGGCTTCCTACGTACCATGCATTAACATGGATCAAAGACCTCATAGTTCAAATTGTCACAACGGCTTACCGCTGGACTGGAATGGGACCCGACGTGAATGAGTGACGGGTGGGCTTGAACCTCGTGGAGGCTTCCTACGTACCATGCCTTGACATGGATCAAAGACCTCGTAGTTCAAATGGTGGGTTGTCAGGGTCGGTGCTCACTCTAAGCCCACGTGAGTCATGCTCGGTGTGAGAAACAAGAGGTTGCATGGACCTGACGATCACGTCGCGAAGGGTGCGTCCGTGAGAAGCGAAGAGGGGCTTACGCGTTGGGTTGCCCATGGTGTTGGGACTTACTCCAGGATGGAGGCCCATGGTGCGGCAGAGCGCGGGGAAGATGGACCTTGGTCCGACGATGGGAGGTGCCTCGTTCCCTATCACGTCCTCCACTGACCTTGGTAGTGGGGGAAGTACCGAGATGCACGGGTGCAATCATCCGTACCAAAGGTTAGGGGCTTACGCTCTGAGGCGACCCTTCCCCTGCGAACATACACTACTCCGACAAGGAGGATCTCATTCCATGTACGGAAGAGTTCCATTCCCGTGGAGACGAGTGGTGTAAAAAATGTTCGAGTTGGGGGGACCCTTCGTGAGGGAGACGAGGTTGGGCCACAGTTTAACGTCATGTGTTGAGGACGTGGTGCTTGGCAGTTTAACGTCCTGTAGCTCGGACGTGGTGGGTTCACTCCACACCCCTAGGGCTTACATAACCGGTACCCTCTGGTCCTTGGGGAAGGGAAGGTGTCGGTAAGGCCATGGTAAAGGGGGTTCGTGGGACGAACCACCGAGGGGTCCACGTTAGCGTGGCTATGCGAAGAAGCAATAGCCGTTAGCGTGCCTATGCGAAGAAGCATTAGGCGAAGAAACGCTACGGGAGGTGTTGTCCATGGGACTTTGAAATCACATCGTGCAAACCTGGAGGGTCGCACGGAAAGAGGAATCGCTAAGCAGAGGAGTGTGCTTCGCGAAGTGGGGTACCTTGGCCTTAGCATGGGGCATAGGTGGGAGTGGGAGGTGCTTCGCGAAGTGGAACAGTGTTCGCGGAGCACTGCCTCGCGAAGAAAGAGTGGTTCGCGAAGCAGGGTCCTGCGAAGCAGTGTACTTCGCGAAGTGGAGCGATCCTGCCTTAGCATAAGGATTACTCGTATGGGTTGGGTGTTTCGCGAAGCACAAGTGCTCCGCGGCTGCTCGGGTTCCCTTGGGAATCCCCTTCCTTTGCGAACGCCCTTGAGCTTCGCGAAGGGCATCCCTCTCGGAAGAGGGGCTCAAAACGAAACAAATCAGAGTCATCTCGCGAAGTAGAAATACCTCGCGGAGCTCATGATTCCCGGGGCAAAGCGTGCTTCGTGGTTCGGGAGAGGAGAAGCCGAAAGGTCGGATTGTCCGTCCCGTGTTTGGACTCACTCCAGGATGGAGGCCCAGAACGGCTTACCGCTAAATGGGGTCACAACGGATTACCGCTGGATTGGGTCACAACAGTGAATGGGGCTTACGCTAGGAAGCTGCCCGGGTGCCGCTAAGGAGCGGCAATGGTGAATGGGGCTTACGCTAGGAAGCTTCCCGAGTGCCGCCATGGAGCGGCAATGGTGCATGGGGCTTACGCAAAGGAGCTGCCCGAGTGCCGCTATGGAGCGACACTGTTAAATGGGGCTTACGCTAGGAAGCTGCCCGGGTGCCGCTATGGAGCGACACTGGTGAATGGGGCTTACGCTAGGAAGCTGCCCGGGTGCCACTAAGGAGTGGCACTGGTGAATGGGGCTTACGCTAGGAAGCTGCCCGGGTGCCGCTATGGAGCGGCAATGGTGCATGGGGCTTACGCTAGGAAGCTGCCCGGGTGTGCCGCTAAGGAGAGACAATGGTGGATGGGGCTTAGGCTAGGAAGCTGCCTGGGTGCCGCTAAGGAGCGGCAATGGTGAATGGGGCTTACGCTAGGAAGCTGCCCGGGTGCCACTAAGGAACGACAATGGTGAATGGGGCTTACGCTAGGAAGCTGCCCGGGTGCCGCTAAGGAACGGCAATGGTGAATGGGGCTTACGCTAGGAAGCTGCCCGGGTGCCGCTAAGGAACGGCAATGGTGAATGGGGCTTACGCTAGGAAGATGCCCGGGTGCCGCTAAGAAGCGACACTGGTGAATGGGGCTTACTCTAGGAAGCTGCCCGGGTGCCGCTAAGGAATGGCACTGTTGAATGGGGCTTACGCTAGGAAGCTGCCCGGGTGCCGCTATGGAGCAGCAATGGTGCATGGGGCTTACGCAAAGGAGCTGCCCGGGTGCCGCTAAGGAACGGCAATGGTGAATGGGGCTTACGCTAGGAAGCTGCCCGGGTGCCGCTATGGAGCGGCAATGGTGCATGGGGCTTACGCAAAGGAGCTTCCCGGGTGCCGCTAAGGAACGGCAATGGTGAATGGGGCTTACGCTAGGAAGCTGCCCAGGTGCCGCTAAGGAACGGCAATGGTGAATGGGGCTTACGCTAGGAAGCTGCCCGGGTGCCGCTAAGGAACGGCAATGGTGAATGGGGCTTACGCTAGGAAGCTGCCCGGGTGCCGCTAAGGAGCGGCAATGGTGAATGGGGCTTACGCTAGGAAGCTGCCCGTAATGTCTTCCTCATGTCTGGCCATGAGGGCATCCCAACTCACTGGTGGGTTGAGGCCTTCACCTATGCGCTAGTGCACAAGCGGGATAATGCCAAGGGCATTGGAATCTATCCCAACAAAGGGAGTTGAAAAGTGTGAACCACATTCCCAATATTCAGAACGTCGTGAGATTGGCGTGGTGATGGAGGATTACTGCTGACCATGTTCTCAACGCAGCATCCATATCACGTTAGCTAGAAATGAGGACAACAAATGAGGGTCGACCGTTGACCATGTTCGAAACACGGGACCATGTCACAAGTGTTGTCGATCGATCCTTCGGGACGTTGGCCCAGGACAGCAGGCGGACCATAGGTCGAGCATCCATACTGTTAGGGGGTCCCTCCAGACGTGATCAGTCTTCCGGGGCGTCGGCCCAGGACATCAGTCGAACCATAGGTCGAGCATCCATACTGTTAGGGGGTCCCTCCAGACTTGGAAGTGAATGACGATCCAAACAAAGGACACGCAAAGCGTGGGGTGGAGTGCTGGAATGTTTGAACGGATTCCAACGCTCTTGAAACTATGCCACTGTAAACATGGCATTAGGCATCTTATGCTAGGAGCATAAGGCATCTCTCGTTTAGGGCAAGAGGCATTCTGTCATTTTTTAGATAGGGATAATACTACAGTTTAGAGTCATGTAGGTATGACTGTTGGCATCTCATGCTAGGAGCATGAGGCATCTCTCGTATAGGGAAAGAGGCATCCTATGTTTTGCACATAAGGATTACTACAGTTTAGAGTCATGTAGGTAGGACTGTTAGCATCTCAGGCTTGGAGCATGAGGCATCTCTCATATAGGGTGAGAGGCATCCTATGATTGGCACATAGGGTGTATACTACAGTTTATAGTCTTGTAGGTAGGACTGTTAGCATCTCATGCTAGGAGCATGAGGCATCTCTCATTAGAAGCGAGAGGCATCCTATGTTTGGCGCATAGGGATTACTACAGTTTATAGTCATGTAGAAAGGACTATTAGCATCTCATGCTTGGAGCATGAGGCATCTCTCGCTTGGAGCAAGAGGCATCCTATGTTTGGCACATAGGGATTACTACAGTTTATAGTCATGTAGAAAGGACTATTAGCATCTCATGCTTGGAGCATGAGGCATCTCTCGCTTGGAGAAAGGGGCATCCTATCATTTGTTAGATAGGGAGGGCTACAGTTTAGAGTCATGTATATAGGACTGTTGGCATCTCATGCTAGGAGCATGAGGCATCTCTCGTATAGGGCGAGAGGCATCCTATCGTTTGTTAGATAGGGAGTACTACAGTTTATAGTCTTGTAGATAGGACTATTAGGCAGAAGGTTCCTAGAAATGGTTGGTGTTGGGACTTACGCAAGGGCGGCCCTTTCTGGTTCAACCTGGCATAGGAGCCAAGTGATCGGGTTTGGAGGAGTTGCCTGAGGGATGGTTCGACTCGAGGTACTCGGGGAATTGATGATGAGAATCTCGACTCACGACATGGAATGAAACCCAGAGGAATATGTCGACTCTAGGTGTTCCACGGTGTGCGGAGGAGTGTATCAAATCATGGTATTCCACAGGTGGAAGGTGGGAGTGCATAAGGGCGCAATGGAAAATCCCGGCATCCCGGCCCGAAAAGTTCGCGGTGAGACTCTCCATTTTTCATGGGGGTCTGTGACGGTAGCGAAGGGACCGGCCCGGAGGACCGGGACCGTAGCCCGGCACTGACCCCGAGCGGGGGTGTGGGGGCGCAGCCCCCGCGGTATGGACCGGTGGGCGCGAAGGTAGGATCCTCGCGAAGGATGGGTCTTCGCGAAGTAGCTTCGCGAAGCATGGCCTCGCGGAGCAATGGTCTCTCGCGGAGCAAAGGGGTCTCGCGGAGCTTGGTCTCGCGGAGCAGCATCGCGGAGCTTGGTCTCGCGGATCAGCATCGCGGAGCAAGGGCTCGCGGAGCAAAGTGCTCTCGCGGAGCTTGGTCTCGCGGAGCAGCATCGCGGAGCATAGGCTCGCGGAGCATGGACTCCTGGAGTCTCGGCTCGCGGAGCAGCAACGCGAAGGAAGCTGCTCGCGGAGCATGGCTTCGCGGAGCCACAATGCGGAGCTCCGCTCGGCCGCCCAAGGGGCGAAGTGGCCATGGCCGTCCTCTCTGAGAAGGGGGGTGAGCTGGGTATTTATAGGCAGGGGCGCCGCGAAGCAGAACTTCCGCGCCGCCTCAGGTGATTCGCGGCGCGCTCGCGAACGTCAAATGTGTTCGCGGAGCATCACCGCCTCTGGTGCTTCGCGGCGGCTCGCGAATGTCAAATGTGTTCGCGGAGCATCACCGCCTCTGGAGCTTCGCGAGGCCGCGATGGTCAGGGCGCTTCGCGGCGGGGCTTCGCGGGACCGCGCTGCACGGGTGCTTCGCATCGGTGCTTCGCATTAGTGCTTCGCGACGGGTCTTCGCGGCGCATCGAAAACGTCAAATGGGTTCGCGGAGCCTCTCGCCTCATTGCTTCGCAGCGGCGCTCCGCGATCACGGAGGGGGGCTTCGCGAATGGGCTTCGCGAACCAGATTTCCAGCCCAACTTCAAACATCCATAACTCCTAATCCGTAACTCCGTTTGGGCCCTACGACCTACCAAATCGAAGCTTGAGAAATGGACTACGATCTTGGATCATGTATGGAAGCATTTGAAAAATTTTGGGGACGCGTTTTTTGGGGTCTACAAAAGCCACCCCTAAGAACGGGGTCCCACGAGGACGAGAAGGGCGAGGCAGACCGCGTTCTTAGGAAACGACTAAGGAAAACGCGTGCATTGGGGTCCATTGTACCTCGATCGTATTGAGGATAAATTCAACTAAATCTCTAAGCCTACGTGAGCCTTGCTCGGCGTAGGAAACAAGAGATAATAGGAGCTCCTATACGAGAGTGTAAAACAACGGAAGGTGCGAGGGGATCGACATGGGACATAAATCACCATTTGGGGGAATCCTGAAAGAGAGAGAGGGGTCACGACTGGAGAACATGGCTCTCTGAACAGCCGACCTGCTTTTCCCACCCTGCCCTAGTGCACGAGCGGGGTAACGCCAGGGGCGTTAGAATCAATCCAAACAGAGGGAAGTGGGAGGTGTGAATCACGATACCCAAAATCTGGAACACTATGGAGGCGGCGTGACAATAAAGGACAACCGTTAACCGTGGCGGACAAACGGTATCCTTACTGCGTTAGCCTGAAATGGGGACAACAAATGAGCATCGACCGCTGACCATATTCGCAACGCGGGATTTTATCAATTTGTTGTCGATCAATCCTTCGGGACATTGACCCGTAACGGTAGGAGAGCCCTTGGGCGTAGCATCCAGGCCATTATTGGGGGTCCCTCCAAACATGACCAGTCTTCCGGAACGTTGGCCCAGGACGGTAGGTGAGCCGATGCGGCATAAGACCAGGCCGTTAGGGGGTTCCTTTAGACGCGAAAGAGGACGAGGGTCCGAATAAGGGGCACGCAAAGCGTGGAACATGGAGTGGTGGTTTGTTCAAACAGAATCCAACACCTTGGTAGTTGCACCACCGTGGTGGGAGTACGCCAGATGGGCGCATCGTCCTGATCATGGATCATTCTTTCTTCCAGATAGGGCCTCTCTGGCGAGGGCTGTAAATGGGGAGGAACAAGATTTCGTGATTCCAGGGGCTGAACCCTAGGTGAAATGCCTGGGTGTCTCTACGTATCCCACATGATGATGGGAATCAAGCCGCACGTAGTTCTGGAAGCGTAGTTTAACGTCATACTGGACGAGGAGCAGCCTAACTGTGTTGGTACACATCCAGCCAAAACTACTAAGCCCACGTGAGTCGTACTCGGTGTGGGAAACAAGCAGTAGTGGTGGGAATTTCCCGACGTAGAGAGGGGCAGGTTAGGGCAAAGGGATGCTCGGTGACTACCGGCCCGATGACACTAACACGATCATTCAGCGCTCTTAAATGCGCGAAGAGAAAGAGCCGAGTATGATGGAGTTCCACTTGAACATGAGGAAGTGGAAATGTGTGAATCATGAAGCTCGAGATTCGGATCACGATGATGGCGGCGTGGCGATAGAGGATTACTGCTGACCATGTTCGCAACACAGCATCCTGTCGTGTTAGCCTGAGGTGGGAACAAACAAATGAGGGTCGACCGTTGACCATGTTCGAAACACGGGACCATGTCACAAATGTTTTCAGAGATCCGTGGGGACGTTGGCCTGAAACGATTGAAGGGCCCTTAGGTCCAGCATTCATGGAGAGCCCTTAAGCTTAGTATCCACGTCGTCCGAGGGTCCTTTTGGATGTGGAAGAGGATGAGGATCCAAATAGCGAGCTCACGAAGCTTGGTCATGAGATGAGGGGAATGTCCCTGTGGAAATCCCATGCTTCGGGCTCTTTGTCAAAACACATCTGAATACGGCAACGAAACGTATTAGAGAGAGGGAGCAGATTCCTTTCCCTTGGGGTGATCTTAGTTTATGGTCATAGAATTCGGACCATGGATGGGAAAAAGGGATCAGGGGACGCATGACATCAAAACCTGACGTGAATGAGGACATAGCCCTGCTCACCATGCGTTCTCTGGGGAAATGCTCAAGTCGAGGGACCGAACACAAGGGTTAGGCTGGGCCCGCGGGGAAGTACCCGGGCGCTCCTACGTATCTCATAAGGATGAGAATCAAGCCATACGTAGTTCTGGAAGGTGGCACGGTAAGGTACCAGTGCCAGGGGAAAAGGGGAGTGCGGACGTGGCCCTTGCACTAAAGAAGCGGAATTTGATGTATCTTGTTTGTTCTTTAAGGTGAATGGTTTTTTTTTTGTGAAGCGACAGGCCTAGAACAGTAGGTCGTGATGTCGCCACAAGAATCAAGCCATGATGGGCGTTGACAAATGGCATGGAATGTGACCAATACCCAACGTGATGTCCTCTACAGCGAGGTCACCACAATGCGGTGCCGTTTTTCGTCGTGCGGCCAGGACGATAATGTCACAGTTTAGGGTCGTATGATAGGACCAAGCATGCATTTTATCGTCATGCAGCGCAGACGTAGCAGAGACGATGCTAGGCAGGAAATGTGCGCAGTGTTATAAAACACAATTGACGGAGACATGATCCCACATCATATTGTACGCCATTTGGAGGGGGAAACCTTAGGCCGAGGGGCCTGTATGGAGGGGAAACAGGGGGAGAGACTGGCTTCCTGAATGGGTTGTACCCGGAGACAGGGCGTCTGGGAGGTCCTACGTATCCCATGAGGATGGGAATTTGAACATAGTCCCGAATGGGTCTTAGTTTATGGTCTTAGAGCTCGGACCATGGGAGCCCCAAAGGGCGCCAGATTGCAGCTTTGTCCCCCTAACATGCAAAGGTGCACTGAGGGATAGCGCCAAAAGTGTCGAGATTCCACCTGGACATGATGGGGTGGAAAATGATGTGAATCATGCAACCAACATTCAAGGACTGAAGGGGCTGGCGTGACGACAAAGGATTACTGCTGACCATGTTCACAACACAGCATCCTGTCGCGTTAGCCTGAAATGAGGACTAACAAAACGAGCATCGACCGCTGACCATATTCGCAACGCGGGATTTTATCGATTTGTTGTCTGAAACCCTGGAGGGCGTTGGCCCGTGTCGGTAGGAGAGCCCTTGGGCGTAGTATCCAGGCCGTTATTGGGGGTCCCTCCGGGTTGTGAAAGATGATGGAAGTCCGAATAGAGGGGAACACGAAGCTTGACAAGTGGAAGGAACTTGATCAAGTTGAATCTGACACTCTTGGTCCTAGACTAGAGTGCTCTTAATACATGGGTGAACCACTGCAGGGAGCCAAGGGAATCGACCTTGAGGGTGATCGAGAGATGGCAGATTCCCAGGGGAAGGGGGCATGGTGCCCAAAACCTTGTATCATACCTACGCACCCCCCGCTGGAGAGGGATGGACCAAGTGGCCTAGGTGACCGGGAAATCAGGAGATCTCCCAGAGGTGGGGCTGGACCCGAATATTAGACATTCAGGCGGTCCTACGTATCCCATGGAGATGGGAATCAAGCCACACGTAGTTCTAAAGGGTGCCTTTTAACGTCATGCAGGACAGAGAACAGGAGGACTGAACCTCAGAATGGGGCGTGCGTGGTGCAGCTATTGCAAACCCGACGCGAATGAGGACGTAGTCCTACACTGCGCCACGCAGTTCTGTGATCAGGGACCTGAAGGCAGGGTTAGAGAGGTAAATTTTCTGAACTCAAGCTGGGTCTGAAGACAAGGAGTCTTGAACGTAGTTCCAGATGAGAGTCTTAGTTTATGGTCTTAGAGCTCGGACCATGGATGGTGACAACTCCCGAGTAAGCACAGATGTTAACCCAATCCCTAAGCCCACGTGAGATAAACTCGGTGTGGGAAACAAGGGGGCTATCCTCATCGCAGTACTTGGGGCGTCCATCAAAGGGGAGTCAGTAGAGAGTTTTGAAGGACACCTTTGATGTAGCTTGTTCCTCGAACGCGCAGACGTGCACGGGGGAAAAGTACCAAGAGTCCCAAGACTCTACTTGGACACGATGAAGTGATGAAGGGTGTGAATTGTGTACCCGACATTTGGGCTTAATGGGTTGGCGTGACGACAGAGGAAAACTGTTATCCATGACGGAAACACAGCGTCTGTATCGCGTTAGCCTGAGGTGGGGACAATAAACGAGCATCGACCGCTGACCATATTCGCAACGCAGGATTTTATCGATTCGTTGTCTGAAACCCTCGGGGGTGTTGGCCCGTATCGGTAGGAGAGCCCTTGGGCATTGTATCCAGGCCGTTCTTTGGGGTCCCTCCGGGTGTGAAAGATGATGAAAGCCCTGATGCGAGGATACACAAAGCCTGGAAAGCGAGTGCGGACGTGTCCGAGTAAAGCTTGGCATTCCAGGTAATAAACCAGAGTACTCTTAAGCACATTGGTGAACCGCCGAAGAAAAAGGATCGACGAAACAGCTCATCAGGGGGGGGGAGCATGGCGTAGTCATCACGAGATCGTCGTAAATGAGGACATGATCTTACACCACACTATATGGTCCCCTCATGGAGGAAGGATAGGCCAAGGGGCCAAGATGGGATGGGGATTCCTGAGAGATGGGGCTGGACCCGAAGCCTAGACGTTCAGGTGATCCTACGTATCCCATGGAGATGGGAATCAAGCCACACGTAGTTCTTGAAGTGCAGTTTAATGTCATGCAGGACGAGGAGGGGAGTAATAAACTCCGAAACAAGGGAGGTGTGCGGTACGGAGAAGAAGCCGAAGTGAATGAGGACGTAGTCCTACACTGCACCACGCACCCTGGGTAAGGGGGGAACCTGGGCCATGGCCTGGAAAGGCCAAGGGGCCTAAGGTCAGGCATCAGTCTGGAAGACCTGACTGGCTTGTAGTTTAACGTCTTACATGAGGACGTGGGGCCAGGGGCCCAAGGAGGCCAAAGGGCCTGAGGCTGGGCCTCGTAAGGGGAGTTGTACGGCATGGTACATGATCCCGACGTGAATGAGGACGTAGTCCCACACCACACCGTACACTCCGGGTGAGGAATCCTGGACCGTGGCCCGGAGAAAAGGGGAAGTTATCAGTCAGAAAGGTCTGACTGGTTTGTAGTTTAACATCTTACATGAAGACGGGGGGACAGGGGCCCAAGGAGGCCAAGGGGCCTGAGGCTGATCCTCGTAAAGGGAGGGCGTACGGCATGGTACATGATCCCGACGTGAATGAGGACGCAGTCCTACATCACACCGTACACCCTTATGAAGAATCCTGGGCCGTGGCCCGAATCGCTAGCACCACCTGGGGAAAGTTTGTCACCTTGGGACAGAATCCCAGTCAAGGAGAAGGTGAAGCTCAGTTGCGTTCATCCACGAAAGGGGCAAACACCTCCAGGGGGAATATGCAGCCGGGTCGAGGCTTGCTCGACGTGGTTCGGGGCAAAAGTGTGCTCCCTGCCATGTCTTGACCCGAGGGGAAGATTTTGGATTTTGGGCTGGGCCAACGGACGAAATGTCCGGGCGTTCCTACGTATCTCATAAGGATGAGAATCAAGCCATACGTAGTTCTTTAAGGCCATGCAGTTTAGCGTCATGCGGTGAGGACGTGGGAGGGTAGAAGAACGGGAGTGGGCGCATGGTGCGACCTTTACAATCTTTGCGCGAGTGGGGTTGCATGAGCGGGGCCAAGAAATCCTACTCCCTGCCACACAAAGATCCTCCAAGGAGACTATCCCCAGGGGGAATAGTGGAAGAGAAAAGCTTGGGGCTGGGATCAAGATGAGGCGTCCGAGCGTTCCTACGTATCCCATAAAGATGGGAATCAAGCCGTACGTAGTTCTTGACATGCAGTTTAACGTCATGCGGGACGGGGGGCATCTCATTCGGGGATGTGTACGCTATGGTACATGATCCCAATGTGAGGACGTAGTCCTACACCGTACCGTACGATCCCGTAAGAGGGTAAGTCGGAGAGAAACGAGGGGGCCTGGGGCCAGACCGCGGTGGAGACGGGGCCAGGGGCCCAAAGAGGCCGAGGGGCCTGAGGCTGAGCCTCGGTCAGGAAGACCTGACTGGCTTGCAGTTTAACGTCTTGCAGTGAGGACGGAGAGGCAGTTTAGGGTCATGCAGGACCAAGTCGCAGTTTAGGGTCATGCAGGACCCTCTCGCAGTTTAGGGTCGTGCGGGACCACTGCAGTTTAATGTCGTGCGGGACCCTCTCGCAGTTTAGGGTCATGCAGGACCACTGTTTTGCCCTAGGCGAATTATCGCTTGAGGAATTTGGCATTGGTGGGAGGGGTTACACGCTCTCCATCTGTGGTCACCAAGGAGTATGCTCCATTAGGGTAAACCTTATGGATGATATAAGGCCCTTCCCATTTGGGTTCTAACTTGGGTGGTTTCCTACCGGGAATCATTGGCGCTCGAAGGGCCAATACCAGGTCACCCTGTAGAAAAGAGCGGAGACGAACCTTCTTGTCAAAAGCTCTCGCTATCTTGTCCTGATGCCTTTCCAGGTTGTGCAGGGCACGAAGCCGGTTCTCGTCCAGTGCCTCTAATTCAGCTAGACGGATCTCGGCTACCTCATCTGATGTATGGTGATCATAAACTGCAGTGCGTAGCGACGGCAGCTGGATCTCAATGGGTAGGACGGCCTCAGGTCCATACACCAGGGAATATGGGGTCACCTGGGTAGAGTTGCGAGTCGTCGTCCGGTAAGCCCAGAGGGCGTTGAGGAGCTTTTCCGGCCAACTCTTCTTGTTCTGACCAACCATCTTCTGCAGAATGTTAGAGAGGGTCTTGTTGAACGCCTCGATCTGCCCATTCGTCTGCGCGTGGTAGCGGGAGGTATGGTTCGACCGGATGTCGTACTTAGCGTACAATTTCTTCAATTCAGCTGCCCGGAAGTTGGTGCCGTTATCAGTGAGGACAGCGTGAGGGACTCCAAACCGGTGGATAATGTTGGAGCTCACAAAGTCAACGATGGAACGGGCCTTGACCTCGTTGAGAGGAACTGCTTCTGCCCACTTGGAGAAGAAATCTGTAGCGGTCAGGATGAACCTGCACTGGCGGGCTGTTGCCGGAGGATACGGTCCCACTACATCAAGTCCCCATACCGCAAATGGCCAAGAGTACTTGGTGGGGTGGAGGGGTTCTGGAGGCCGATGCAAGAAGTTGGCGTTTACTTGGCACGCGTGGCATCTCTTGGCGTATCCAATACAATCGTGGATCATGGAGGGCCAGAAGTACCCTAACCTCCGGATTTGCTGGGACAGCTTCGGCCCAGCTTGATGGGTGCCACAGGAACCGGCGTGAACCTCTTGCATAACTTGAGGTATCTCTACTCCTTGGATGCAACGGAGGAGGATACCATCGAAACTCCGTTTATAGAGGATCTGCTCAAGACTGGGGCCGCTCTGGAGGGTAAATTGCAGCGCGCGGCGTCGGATTCGCTCGCGTTCGGCCCGGTCGTCCGGGAGATGACCATTTTGGAGGTACTCGACAAAAGGTGCTCTCCAGTCGGGGGTGATTTCAACCACTGCGTCTGACGAACCCGGGACTCCTGATATGGAGGGTCCGGCGGTGAGATGACTTACCCGCAGGCTATCACGGTCCTCTTGGGTGACGGGAGCAATGACTCTCCGGTGGGCCACATGTATGACCAAATCATCTTGCTCGGGTTCTGCGAGCGACGCGGCTAAGCCAGCCAGGGCGTCCGCTTGTCCGTTCTGCGATCTTGGGACATGGGTAACCTCTGGCCGAGGGGAGAACTGGGCCATTAGGAGGAGGGTGTACTCCAGTAACGGTGCAAGCTCTGGCTTCCTGACGACGTAGTCGCCATTAACCTGTTTGATCACCAGCTCGGAATCTCCCTTCACATGTAGATGGGGAACATGGATCTCAAGGGCCAACTCGAGGCCGGTGATGAGAGCCTGGTACTCTGCCTCGTTGTTTGTACAACCTTCTGACAGCAGGAACGAGTACGGCAGGACGGCTTGCGCCGAGGTAATGAAAACAATACCCAGACCCACTCTGTTGAGTTTGGGGTCGTTGAGCCTTCTACCGGTGGGGCTCTGGGAGGCGCCGTCGAAATGCATTTGCCAACATGGGGCAGCATGATCGACTGATAGGATCGCCTCGTCGGGAAAATCCAGGTCCAGGGATTGATCCGCGGAGGTTGGATGGGCATCTAAAAAGTCTGCCAACGCTTGACCCTTAACGGCCTTCTGAGGCACGAACCTGATATCAAATTGCTGGAGAATCACCGCCCACCGTGCTAGTCGGCCAGTCAGCATGGGGCGGTTCAGGATGTACTTCAGCGGATCTACCCGAGAGATCAATTGTACCTTGTGGTGTTGCAGGTAGTGCCGCAACTTCTGCACAGCGAAGACGAGCGCGAGGCAGCTCTTTTCGATGGGGGAGTATCTGACCTCCGTATCGAGAAGCATGCGGCTGAGATAGTAGAGACTGTTCTCAGTGCCCTTGTTATTCTTCTAGGCGAGCAGCGCACCGAGGGATCTCTCCAGGGCGGTCACGTAAAGGACCAGAGGCTTTCCGGAGACGGGTGGCATCAAGACCGGAGGTTGGAGCATATACTGCTTGATTTCCTCGAAGGCGGCCCGACACTCCTCATCCCATTCGTAGGCAGCGTCTTTCTTCATGAGCCGGGAAAAGGGCTTACACTTGCCAGCCAAATTCGCAATGAATCGGCGTATATAGGCTAAGTGGCCTTGCAGGCCTCGAAGCTCCCGAATGTTGCTCGGGGGAGGCATTTGGCTGATGGCCTTGATCTTCTCCGGGTCGATCTTGATACCTCGGTATCTGACAACGAAGCCCAGAAACTTCCCGGAGGTGACTCTGAAGGCACACTTCAGCGGGTTCATCTTCAGGTGACGGGAACGGAGGAAACCGAACACTTTCTCAAGGTCTTTGAGATGGTCCTGGCGCTGGCGTGATTTGACTACAAGGTCATCCACGTAGCATTCCACCAACGTCCCGAGGATCGGTTTGAATATGCGATGCATGGCCCTTTGATAAGTGGCACCTGCATTTTTCAAACCGAATGGCATTACCCGGTAGCAAAAGGTACCCTGGGGAGCCCTAAAGGCAGTGGACTCCTCGTCTTCGGGGGCCATCCGGATCTGGTTATACCCGGAATACCCATCCATGAAAGAGAGGGCTTGGAACCCGGCCGTGGCGTCAATCAACAGCTCCGTCACTGGGAGTGGGAAGTCATCCTTTGGGCAGTGGCGATTGAGATCGCAGAAGTCGATGCAGACTTTGATCTGCCCATTCTTCTTCTTGACCGGCACAATGTTGGCGAGCCACTTGGGGTACTGGACCTCCTTAATGAAGTTGGCTTTGATAAGCTTGTCAACTTCGGCCTCAACCATAGCGCCATGGGAAGGGTGCATTTTCCTGGGAGGCTGCTTGAACCCACGATGTTTTGCTGGGAGGCCCAGACGGTGGACGACCACTTGGGGATCTAGCCCTGGCATCTCATCGTAACTCCAGGAAAACACATCGCGGTGCTGTTTGAGGAAGTCTACATACTGATGCCGCTCCTCGAGGGACATGGCCGCACTGATCAATGTGGGTCTTGGATCTTCCTCGCTACCAAGGTTCACCTGTACCAGTTCATCAATCGTGGTAGAGACGCCTTCTTCAAAGGCTGGGGGAGCATCCTCCAAGTCTTCCTCCCCAGCCGTGGGGGGACTTCCCGCGACGGAAGATACTTCTGGGCTCTCAAAACCTGAGGGGCAGCTGGTGCCGGCTTGGGCAGCAGTGGTCATCAAATCAGGAGACTCACTTGTCGTTGAGACCATAGCAATGAATGCATTTGATCCGATCCCATCTGGCCTTCGGCCTAAGGGGCCACGCTTGATGATATCAAAGCAGTGGTGACGTGTCGGCCTGAGTCGGCTAATTCCAGCCCGGCGAAATAGACACGTATGACGCACCGCCGTTTTCATGAGCTTGACGTCCCGGTACCGTACAGGGGTAGGAGGTTTCGGGATGACCCGAGCCTGGTTGATGTAGGAGTACGAGGTGATTCTCCGCCGTCGCTTGGACACGGGAACATGCCTTCCTTGCGTACCCGAAACAACGAAACATTGTCCCATGTCGGGGGTCGTGGCCTCCAACCGGTGGATCGGGAGGATGTAGGCGTCGTCCATGCTTGCCCAGGGATCACTTGTGATCGGGGCGGGCTCATCCTCGCTGACCAGGATTTGCTTGTCCTTACTTTTGTAATAACCCGCATCCAGATAGCGGGCCTCACAAGAAGAGAAAGGGGACGCGTCTCCTTGGAGCACGCCTACTCGACCGTTGATCGAGTACTTAAGGCACTGGTGATACGACGAGGGGACCGCTGCATGCAGATGGAGCCATGGCCTACCCATCAATGCGTTGTAGGCGGTGTCCTGAGAAACAACCATGAACTCGGTGCTGGAAATTAAGCCACCGAACTGGGTCTTCAGGCGGATCTTGCCGACTGGGGTTTGCTCTGTCCTGTCGTACCCCTGGATCCTGAGGTCAGAGGGAGTTAAATCACCTTCAGACAGACCCTGCTTTCGCAGCATCCGGGTCGGAATTAGGTTGATTCCAGAACCCGTGTCAACGAGGCATCGGCGGACTTCCACACCGTTGAAGTGGCCAGTGATATACAGTGGGCGAATGTGCCCCTGTATAGGGGGGTCCTCATCTTCGCCGGAGAACGAGATAACCGCCTGGAATTCGGCGTTTTCAATCGTCTCGGTATGGAAGGCTTCCGCAGCTACCACTTTCATCTCGAACTGGAGGGGGCTCCTTAGGGCCTCGGCAAGTGCCTCGCACATTTCAGATGATAAGCGAAGGGCCTCGAGTATGGAAAGCCTCACCGGGATGCCGGCCAGATGCTTCAGGACATCGTACTTTCGTGCCAAACGTGAACCTCTTCTTACAGGAGGTCGTTCGGCATTTGGATGCACAGCGGGTCCGGCTGGCTGAACCGGCGAGTAACTAGTACTGGGCACATCTTGCTGCCTACCAGTAGAAGCCTTAAGAGTAGTCGCCGGGCTAGGATCGGACAGCAGAGGCTGGCCTGTCGCCGGGCAAGACTGGCTGTGATATGAACGAGGCGGCTCTCCCTGATCCAGCAACACGAACGGCGGTGGAGGTAGAGCCGAGGGTGCCGGATGGGTCTGCGCGTGCTGAGATCTGCGCTGAGCCTGCTGCCTGGTCTCGGTAGCGTGCACGGCTTGGCCGCAAATGCCGGCTGACGTACCTCGATGACCGGCGCGGTTGCGATTCTGCCGACATTGACGTCGGCTGGAAACGTTGGGGAGGTCTGCCTGGGGTTCCCCCTCATCGGGGGTCATATAGGGCTTTACCAGCTCCACGGTGTTAACCGAAGTGTACCCTTGACTGTCGCTCGAAGAGTCATCCACCGTTGGGAGGATTCTGGGAGGAATGACCATTTCGGGAGGCATAAAGTCGCCAAGAGTGCGGGATGACGACGGCACTGGCGGTGCACGTTGCTTCTTCTTGCGTCGCCGCTGCTTGCCCTTTTGGGCAGAGGTCGACTGGGAAGACGACGCTGAGGCACCGGCTACTTCTTATGAAGGTTCCGACTGCTTCAGGCGTGCCCGGATGATACCCTGGGCACGGACGACGGTTTTTCGATCCATCCAGTTTTCGTATTTCTGGGACCCGCGGCTAGGGACCTGCTGCCACTCACCCTCGCTGTCACTGCCGATTTCTGATCCCGCAAAGACGCCTGCCACTTGTGCTGGCGCTGGGCCCAACTTGACTATGTTGTTGTTGACCTGGTCCTGAAGCCAGTCTTTAAACACATAGCATCGCTTGAGGGTGTGCCCCAGGATCCGATGATAAGGGCAGTAGTTGGGGTGATCGGTGAGATGTGCCTCTGTCGGCCTCCTGCACTCAGGCAGACGCACAATCCCTTGCTCTAGAGCACTTCGGAAGTAGCCAGGGACCTGATTTTCGTTGAACGAATAGGTATGGTACTTTCTTTCCGGGTAAGGAGCCCTGGGGGCCTGGTCCTGTCGAGGGACCGGGGGGGCCTGCCGAGGAGGCGGCGCCTGGTTGTCTCGCCTAGGTGGCGGTGGCGCATTGCGCGGGGGAACCTGTCGGTTCTGAGGAGGTCGCTGCTGGGCAGGAGCCTGCGCTTGAGGTGGAGGACCTCTACGGGGTTGCGGGGGTGGTGCCGCCGGTAGCAATTCTAGCTGCCTCGGGGCTTCTATTTGAGCCACCGCGGCGGGTTCAGCCCTGGTGGTCCTCCTGGCTGGGATTATAGGGGGCAGCAAACGTGCCTGACTAGCCTGTTGCAGGGCCTTCTCGAGGCGCTGGGCCTTATCCGAGAAATCTCTGAACCCTCCAGGGTAGTTCTGGGTAATCAAGGAGGGTACCAGCTCTGTCTTGACGTTCCTCACACACATCGTCAGTAATTGCTCCTGAGTCAGTGGCATGTCGAGGGAATACGTAAGTCCTTTCCACCGGGCGATGAAGTCTGCAACCCGCTCATCAGGCCTCTGTTTGCACTTGAAGAGGTCCGCAATGCTGGTCTTTCGCGTGGTGGATCTGAACTGGTATAAGAACTGCCGGCGAAGATCCTCCCAACCGGTCACTAATCCGATAGGGAGCTGGTTGTACCAGACGAATGCCGGACCTTCCAATGTCTGTAAAAAACATCGGAGCTTAGCGGCTTCTTGCTGAGCCGGGGTCCCCAGCATGGGGCCACACCTGGAAGAGAAATGAGCCAATTGCTGGGGTGGGTCCCCTGTCCCGTTAAAAGGCGAGAAGGTGGGGTTCCCAAAACCCGGAGGCGCGGGCATATCATCCACCCATGCGGGATAAGGCTTGCCATCCGGTGGGACCGCCACCTGCCGTGTTTCCAACGCCTCGAGGTGGGTTGTGAGTGCCGCAATAAGGTTCTACGGGTGGGGGTCCCTATCTTGACGGGGATCCCTAACCACAAGCGCATTTCCAGGTTCTTCAACACGGTAAACGGCTTCGGCCGCTCACGGGTCAACTGGCTGGACGACCTGCTGGGCGACTAGGGGAACCCGGGTTGGATTCTTCAGATTGCCCCGTCGCTCAGGGGGGTTTGGCGAGACATATCGCGCCCTCTTACCGTATGTTCCGGCTTCCACCCTGTCCACGGCAGTAGCATGATCGGGGTTTCCCGGAGGCATCTCACCGGGGGGAAGTTGTTCCTGCCCCTGCTGCCCCGGCCTGGGATTACCATAGTCGGGTCGTCGCTCCGCGGCGCGTTCAGCCAAGAGTTCGTCAACCAGCCTCTTCTGCTCAGCGAGCTGCTGGCGCAACGTGGCCTTCTCAGGATCCTCGTCTGTTTTCTGCATAGAGGCGGACGGGTTGGAGTGCTTGACGGTTCCGACGTGCTCTTTACCTTTACCGGTGTTTTGAATGAGTACCAGCGACTCGGTGGGTACGGGCAGGCCTAGCAGGTTCCTCTGCTGACGGGTGACTCTCCCTGATGGGTCGAGTAGTGGTGGTGCACCGTCTGGGGGGAAGTCTCCATCAAGGAGTTCTAGTTCTTCTTCCCTGTCCACAATGTCGGCCATGTGGACCGCGATTCCTCTCGAGGGCATGTCCTCGATGTCGCAGAGCGAATCGGGTTGTCGTCGAATAGGATCGAACAGAAGGGTAGAATAGTGTCCCCACCCACGGACTTGCACATGGGGGGTGGCTTCCCTGACGATCTTGCAGAGTGCCTTGAAACTCTGAACGCATTTTCGTTGGAGGGCACTCTGGTGACCGGGCGACTCGGGGTGCTGAGCCACAAGGAGCGCCGCTGCATCAATCAGGCGGCACTGTTTGCCAATCTCCTCGAAGTGCTCTCGACTCCTGGGGTACACTACCCGTTCACAGCGGAGGCGGAAGTGCGTCACCCACAGGGTTCGACAAAAGCATCCCACTTCTTCAGGGGTAAGCGACTCGGGTACGCGGAAATTCAGCGCCGCCGTGGGCCAGAACTTCTCTGGGAAGTAGTCCGCTGCAAGAATACTCCAGAAGCTCCTGGGTTCGTCCTCGGGGTTCGGCCCTACATTACCCCACTCATCAACCGGGGGCGGCTGAGGGACCGGTAGCGGTACCGAGGCAGACCTCTGGGATAGCAAACTCGGCGGTGGAGAATACGGCGAGCGAGCAGACTGGCCACCGAATTCTGGGCCTTCCTCTGAAGAGCGAGGTGACCTAACCACAATGTCACGATAAGACGGGCTAACAGCCGCTACTTCGGGTACGGGAATCGCCGTTACCGGTGTCCGATCATGTCGTGGCTCTACCACCGTTGACCCCCAAAACAGCTCCTCGTGATCCCGAGTAGAGGTAGAGGGCGCTTCGGGTGACGATGGCGGTGACTGCGCGGTCGAAACCTGCGAATTTCTCAGAATCTCTTCCTCCTGGATGTACCTGCGGAGAGAGACGGGAATCTGGTGGACCTCAAATTCTGGGAGAACGAGGCTGACGCGTCTGGTTCCTGCCCCAGTCCTTGATACGGAGGAGCTGGGAGAAGGTTCCATCACTGAATCGCATTCCGCTTCCGAATAGGAGAAGCGGGCAGGTTTGATCTCCACCTGGGCCTTCCCAGGATTCTTCTTGTGGCGGCGACGACCCGCTCTTCTGCCCCTGGGTGGCTCTTCGGGACAGGGTTGACCCCTATCAGGCAGCCTTGGGGCGGTGCTGGCGCCGTGGCGGAGAGGGCCCCCACTTGAGACAGCAGGGGTGCGAGGGGCACCAGGGCAAATGTCGAAGGGTACATGGGGAGGACCTCCATGAACAGTACCCATGTGGGCGGGGCCTCTATTGGCACTGGCAGGAGCATGGGGAAGACCTCCATGGTCGATGCGAGTGGAGCGAGGCTGACCTTCACCCCTCGAGTTGCTGGGGCGAGGAGGACCTTCGCCAGTTGCAGAGAGGACGTAGGGGGGACCCCCACATTGAGGAAGGACCGGATGGACGGTGCCTTCAGAAGGATGGACCCCATACCCCGTACAGCGGGCGCGGGAAATGTTTCCGCGCTGAGCATCACTGCCATAGGGCAGGTCTTCCTGCAGGATGGGGGCATCACGAGGCATGCCTCCATGACGAACCTCGAAGAGGGGAAGGCCCACGCTCTGTGGAGTAGTGGTACGGGGAGGACCTCCGTACGGGGTGGCATCACCGCGGGTTAGCTCGCGGCGATCACTACTTGGGCCTGCAACCCGGAGAGTCAACCCAGCCTGCCCGTGGGGCGGTTGGGGTCTCGACCCTGGTTGGGCGAAGGGGTGCCCCTGCTCAATGTACGCGGGGGATTCATAATGTACGTCGGCGGTGGCTCGGGCCACTGTAGCTGTCGACGTGGACGCGCCTAGGCGAGCGTCCTCAGCCCGGGCCCGGCGCTGATGGCGGGTCAGGCGGGCCGGTGCAGGTGGTGCAGGGACGTAGTCTGCCTGCTCTTCCTGCGGGGCCGGACGACGGCGCTGACGTGGCCGGACGGGAGCCCTCGCCTGGGGGCCCTGGGTCGGGGCCCTGAGCGGACTGGGCCGGACAGTGCCTGCCTCTTCAGCGTAAGGCGAAGAGTCGTCAAGGCGTTCCGGAGATAGGCTCCCGAAACGGTTGAATGTCTGGGTGGGGAGCAGGGGCTCCCTGCGCGGCCGGTTAGGGCGGCATTGACGGTGGGGCCTGGAGGCCTCCAGGTCCAGGCGGGCCATATCCCTAGTCGGGATGACCCCTTCCTCCTCGTACCTGCGCACGAGGCTGTTGATCACCCTTCGTTGGATGACCTCTGATGGGGAAAGGGGACGTGGACGTCCCGTATTCCGTGATGTGGCAGCCGTCGTGGCGGTGGTGGCGCCATGTGGAGTGGCCGTCGTGGTGTTGCCCCTGCCCCTGCGCGGGCGAGGAGCGGATGGTGACCGCATCTCTGAAATAGCAACCTGGTTCCTGGCAAGCGAAGGGATCAACTCATCAGTACTGAGAGGAAAAGGATTGACAGCCAGTGCCCCAGCGTTCTTCCATCCTCCACGTCTGTGTGAAGGATCCACGCCAACACGCTGCAGAGCGGAGTGCCCCACGTTCTACTACCCCGACTGCCGGTGAGTTTCACGACAGGCCCGCTATTTGCTTGGCGGGACCAGGCAACGGATATCTGAATCCGGTGACACGTCAATCTATTGGTGTCTCGAACGCTACTAATCTCCATGCTGAGGAGAAGAATTTCACGTCGGGTTCACCATTTCTGTTTCCGACGCTTTCGCTGGGGCGCGCGCGCATCTGTCCGCGAGGGGGGGACGTGCGGCTTTGTTGCCCCGCATTCCCGCTTTCCAAAGGCGGGCGGCATTCGTTCCTTGTTCAGGTACGTCTGCTCCTTGATCGAAACGGGATGATGGGATGTCGGTTCTTCCTTCCATGGATTCCTCCTCAGAACTCGTCACCTAGTCTAGGTATCCCTCATATATTTAATACATAGTTCGTGAAACTCTTCCCAGTGCCATGTTTCCATGGGCGCCGGTTAATTACGCTGCTTCTGTCGGGACATTCCAAAGGGTCCAGTCAGGGCAGCAACCTTCGGTCAGGGGAGTAGTCACGTTGAGGCATCAGTAGCGTGTCTGGATGCTGGGGTACCTGGCATGTCTGTCTGTCATCCTTGATCACAAGGCTTCTCGAGGGCGTGGAAGCCCGAGGCATCCCACATCGAGCGCGGGGAATTACATGTCATAGACACGTATCTGAGGTTTTCCTCAGCTTCCCGTGTTCAACACAGGGTATGCCGCAAGTTTAACGTCTAGCGGAGACTGATGAGAGTGAAATGGGACCATCGCAGGGGGCGACAGTGAAGTTGGGCTTGAGCCTTGACGAGGCTTCCTACGTATCCCCGTGGCAGGGAATCAAAGTCCGCGTAGTTCGGGATGGTGCCGGTAAACCGACGTGAAGCTGGACCTTGGTCCGAGGGGAGTTGGGCTTGAACCTCTGGGAGGATTCCAACATACCATGCCTTGACATGGATCAAAGTCCTCGTAGTTCAAATGGTGGGTCGCAATGGCTTACCACCAGACCAAAGTGTAGTTTAACGTCATGCTGGACGAAGATGGGACCCGGCGTGAAGAAACGACGGGTGGGTGTGTCGATGAACCGACGTGAAAGTAGACCTTGGTCCACTATTGGTGGGCTTGAACCTCGTGGAGGCTTCCTACGTACCATGCCTTGACATGGATCAAAGACCTCATAGTTCGGGTGGTCACAACGAATTACCGCTGGACTGGAATGGGACCCGACGTGAATGAGCGACGGGTGGGCTTGAGCCTCGTGGAGGCTTCCTACGTACCATGCCTTGACATGGATCAAAGACCTCGTAGTTCAGGTGGTGGGTCGCAATGGCTTACCACTGGACCAAAGTGTAGTTTAACGTCATGCTGGACGAAGATGAAACTCGACGTGAATGAACGACCAAGCAATGTGGCTTGAACCTCGTGGAGGCTTCCTACGTACCATGCCTTGACATGGATCAAAGTCCCCGTAGTTCGAAAGGGGTTTTGTCGGTGAACCGACGTGAAAGTAGACCTTGGTCCACTATGGGTGGGCTTGAACCTCGTGGAGGCTTCCTACGTACCATGCCTTGACATGGATCAAAGTCCCCATAGTTCGAAAGGGGTTTTGTCGGTGAACCGACGTGAAAGTAGACCTTGGTCCACTATGGGTGGGCTTGAACCTCGTGGAGGCTTCCTACGTACCATGCCTTGACATGGATCAAAGTCCCCGTAGTTCAAAAGGGGTTTGTCGGTGAACCGACGTGAAAGCAGACCTTGGTCCACTAGTGGTGGGCTTGAACCTCGTGGAGGCTTCCTAAGTACCATGCCTTGACATGGATCAAAGACCTCGTAGTTTAGGTGGGGTTTTGTCGGTGAACCGACGTGAAAGCAGACCTTGGTCCACTATTGGTGGGCTTGAACCTCGTGGAGGCTTCCTACGTACCATGCCTTGACATGGATCAAAGACCTCGTAGTTCAAATTGTCACAACGGCTTACCGCTGGACTGGAATGGGACCCGACGTGAATGAGCGACGGGTGGGCTTGAACCTCGTGGAGGCTTCCTACGTACCATGCCTTGACATGGATCAAAGACCTCGTAGTTCAAATTGTCACAACGGCTTACCGCTGGACTGGAATGGGACCCGACGTGAATGAGCGACGGGTGGGCTTGAACCTCGTGGAGGCTTCCTACGTACCATTCCTTGACATGGATCAAAGACCTCGTAGTTCAAATTGTCACAACGGCTTACCGCTGGACTGGAATGGGACCCGACGTGAATGAGCGACGGGTGGGATTGAACCTCGTGGAGGCTTCCTACGTACCATGCCTTGACATGGATCAAAGACCTCGTAGTTCAAATTGTCACAACGGCTTACCGCTGGACTGGAATGGGACCCGACGTGAATGAGTGACGGGTGGGCTTGAACCTCGTGGAGGCTTCCTACGTACCATGCCTTGACATGGATCAAAGACCTCGTAGTTCAAATGGTGGGTTGTCAGGGTCGGTGCTCACTCTAAGCCCACGTGAGTCATGCTCGGTGTGAGAAACAAGAGGTTGCATGGACCTGACGATCACGTCGCGAAGGGTGCGTCCGTGAGAAGTGAAGAGGGGCTTACGCGTTGGGCGGCCCATGGTGTTGGGCCTTACTCCAGGATGGAGGCCCATGGCGCGGAAGAGCGCGGGGAAGATGGACCTTGGTCCGACGATGGGAGGTGCCTCGTTCCCTATCACGTCCTCCACTGACCTTGGTAGTGGGGGAAGTACCGAGATGCACGGGTGCAATCATCCGTACCAAAGGTTAGGGGCTTACGCTCTGAGGCGACCCTTCCCCTGCGAACATACACTACTCCGACAAGGAGGATCTCATTCCATGTGAGGAAGAGTTCCATTCCCGTGGAGACGAGTGGTGTAAAAAATGTTCGAGTTGGGGGGACCCTTCGTGAGGGAGACGAGGTTGGGCCACAGTTTAACGTCATGTGTTGAGGACGTGGTGCTTGGCAGTTTAACGTCCTGCAGCTCGGACGTGGTGGGTTCACTCCACACCCCTAGGGCTTACATAACCGGTACCCTCTGGTCCTTGGGGAAGGGAAGGTGTCGGTAAGGCCATGGTAAAGGGGGGTCGTGGGACGAACCACCGAGGGGTCCACGTTAGCGTGGCTATGCGAAGAAGCAATAGCCGTTAGCGTGCCTATGCGAAGAAGCATTAGGCGAAGCAACGCTACGGGAGGTGTTGTCCATGGGACTTTGAAATCACATCATGCAAACCTGGAGGGTCGCACGGAAAGAGGAATCGCTAAGCAGAGGAGTGTGCTTCGCGAAGTGGGGTGCCTTGGCCTTAGCATGGGGCATAGGTGGGAGTGGGAGGTGCTTCGCGAAGTGGAACAGTGTTCGCGGAGCACTGCCTCGCGAAGAAAGAGTGGTTCGCGAAGCAGGGTCCTGCGAAGCAGTGTACTTCGCGAAGTGGAGCGATCCTGCCTTAGCATAAGGATTACTCGTATGGGTTGGGTGTTTCGCGAAGCACAAGTGCTCCGCGGCTGCCCGGGTTCCCTTGGGAATCCCCTTCCTTTGCGAACGCCCTTGAGCTTCGCGAAGGGCATCCCTCTCGGAAGAGGGGCTCAAAACGAAACAAATTAGAGTCGTCTCGTGAAGTAGAAATACCTCGCGGAGCTCATGATTCCTGGGGCAAAGCGTGCTTCGCGGTTCGAGAGAGGAGAAGCCGAAAGGTCGGATTGTCCGTCCCGTGTTTGGACTCACTCCAGGATGGAGGCCCAGAACGGCTTACCGCTAAATGGGGTCACAACGGCTTACCGCTGGATTGGGTCACAATAGTGAATGGGGCTTACGCTAGGAAGCTGCCCGGGTACCGCTAAGGAGCGGCAATGGTGAATGGGGCTTACACTAGGAAGCTGCCCGAGTGCCGCCATGGAGCGGCAATGGTGCATGGGGCTTACGCAATGGAGCTGCCTGAGTGCCGCTATGGAGCGACACTGTTAAATGGGGCTTACGCTAGGAAGCTGCCCGGGTGCCGCTATGGAGCGACACTGGTGAATGGGGCTTACGCTAGGAAGCTGCCCGGGTGCCACTAAGGAGTGGCACTGGTGAATGGGGCTTACGCTAGGAAGCTGCCCGGGTGCCGCTATGGAGCGGCAATGGTGCATGGGGCTTACGCTAGGAAGCTGCCCGGGTGTGCCGCTAAGGAGCGACAATGGTGGATGGGGCTTAGGCTAGGAAGCTGCCCGGGTGCCGCTAAGGAGCGGCAATGGTGAATGGGGCTTACGCTTGGAAGCTGCCCGGGTGCCACTAAGGAACGGCAATGGTGAATGGGGCTTACGCTAGGAAGCTGCCCGGGTGCCGCTAAGGAACGACAATGGTGAATGGGGCTTACGCTAGGAAGCTGCCCGGGTGCCGCTAAGGAACGGCAATGGTGAATGGGGCTTACGCTAGGAAGCTGCCCGGGTGCCGCTAAGGAGCGACACTGGTGAATGGGGCTTACGCTAGGAAGCTGCCCGGGTGCCGCTAAGGAATGGCACTGTTGAATGGGGCTTACGCTAGGAAGCTGCCCGGGTGCCGCTATGGAGCGGCAATGGTGCATGGGGCTTACGCAAAGGAGCTGCCCGGGTGCCGCTAAGGAACGGCAATGGTGAATGGGGTTTACGCTAGGAAGCTGCCCGGGTGCCGCTATGGAGCGGCAATGGTGCATGGGGCTTACGCAAAGGAGCTGCCTGGGTGCCGCTAAGGAACGGCAATGGTGAATGGGGCTTACGCTAGGAAGCTGCCCGGGTGCCGCTAAGGAACGGCAATGGTGAATGGGGCTTACGCTAGGAAGCTGCCCGGGTGCCGCTAAGGAACGGCAATGGTGAATGGGGCTTACGCTAGGAAGCTGCTCGGGTGCCGCTAAGGAGCGGCAATGGTGAATGGGGCTTACGCTAGGAAGCTGCCCGTAATGTCTTCCTCATGTCTGGCCATGAGGGCATCCCAACTCACTGGTGGGTTGAGGCCTTCACCTATGCGCTAGTGCACAAGCGGGATAATGCCAAGGGCATTGGAATCTATCCCAACAAAGGGAGTTGAAAAGTGTGAACCACATGCCCAATATTCAGAACGTCGTGAGATTGGCGTGGTGATGGAGGATTACTGCTGACCATGTTCGCAACGCAGCATCCATATCACGTTAGCCAGAAATGAGGACAACAAATGAGGGTCGACCGTTGACCATGTTCGAAACACGGGACCATGTCACAAGTGTTTTCGATCGATCCTTCGGGACGTTGTCCCAGGACAGCAGGCGGACCATAGGTCGAGCATCCATACTGTTAGGGGGTCCCTCCAGACGTGATCAGTCTTCCGGGGCGTCGGCCCAGGACAGCAGGCGGACCATAGTTCGAGCATCCATACTGTTAGGGGGTCCCTCCAGACTTGGAAGTGAATGACGATCCAAACGAAGGACACGCAAAGCGTGTGGTGGAGTGCTGGAATGTTTGAACGGATTCCAACGCTCTTGAAACTATGCCACTGTAAAAATGGCATTAGGCATCTTATGCTAGGAGCATAAGGAATCTCTCGTTTAGGGAAAGAGGCATCCTGTCATTTGTTAGATAGGGATAATACTACAGTTTAGAGTCATGTAGGTATGACTGTTGGCATCTCATGCTAGGAGCATGAGGCATCTCTCGTATAGGGCAAGAGGCATCCTATGTTTGGCACATAAGGATTACTACAGTTTAGAGTCATGTAGGTAGGACTGTTAGCATCTCAGGCTTGGAGCATGAGGCATCTCTCGTATAGGGTGAGAGGCATCCTATGATTGGCACATAGGGTGTATACTACAGTTTATAGTCTTGTAGGTAGGACTGTTAGCATCTCATGCTAGGAGCATGAGGCATCTCTCATTAGAAGCGAGAGGCATCCTATGTTTGGCACATAGGGATTACTACAGTTTATAGTCATGTAGAAAGGACTATTAGCATCTCATGCTTGGAGCATGAGGCATCTCTCGCTTGGAGCAAGAGGCATCCTATGTTTGGCACATAGGGATTACTACAGTTTATAGTCATGTAGAAAGGACTATTAGCATCTCATGCTTGGAGCATGAGGCATCTCTCGCTTGGAGCAAGGGGCATCCTATCGTTTGTTAGATAGGGAGGGCTACAGTTTAGAGTCATGTATATAGGACTGTTGGCATCTCATGCTAGGAGCATGAGGCATCTCTCGTATAGGGCAAGAGGCATCCTATCGTTTGTCAGATAGGGAGTACTACAGTTTATAGTCTTGTAGATAGGACTATTAGGCAGAAGGTGCCTAGAAATGGTTGGTGTTGGGACTTACGCAAGGGCGGCCCTTTCTGGTTCAACCTGGCATAGGAGCCAAGTGATCGGGTTTGGAGGAGTTGCCTGAGGGATGGTTCGACTCGAGGTACTCGGGGAATTGATGATGAGAATCTCGACTCACGACATGGAATGAAACCCAGAGGAATATGTCGACTCTAGGTGTTCCACGGTGTGCGGAGGAGTGTATCAAATCATGGTATTCCACAGGTGGAAGGTGGGAGCGCATAAGGGCGCAATGGAAAATCCCGGCATCCCGGCCCGAAAAGTTCGCGGTGCGACTCTCCATTTTTCATGGGGGTCTGTGACGGTAGCGAAGGGACCGGCCCGGAGGACCGAGACCGCAGCTCGGCACTGACCCCGAGCGGGGGTGTGGGGGCGCAGCCCCCGCGGTATGGACCGGTGGGCGCGAAGGTAGGATCCTCGCGAAGGATGGGTCTTCGCGAAGTAGCTTCGCGAAGCATGGCCTCACGGAGCAATGGTCTCTCGCGGAGCAAAGGGGTCTCGCGGAGCTTGGTCTCGCGGAGCAGCATCGCGGAGCTTGGTCTCGCGGAGCAGCATCGCGGAGCAAGGGCTCGCGGAGCAAAGTGCTCTCGCGGAGCTTGGTCTCGCGGAGGAGCATCGCGGAGCATAGGCTCGCGGAGCATGGACTCCTGGAGTCTCGGCTCGCGGAGCAGCAACGCGAAGGAAGCTGCTCGCGGAGCATGGCTTCGCGGAGCCACAATGCGGAGCTCCGCTCGGCCGCCCAAGGGGTGAAGTGGTCGTGGACGTCCTCTCTGAGAAGGGGGGTGAGCTGGGTATTTATAGGTAGGGGCGCCGCGAAGCAGAACTTCCGCGCCGCCTCAGGTGCTTCGCGGCGCGCTCGCGAACGTCAAATGCGTTCGCGGAGAATCACCGCCTCTGGTGCTTCGCGGCGGCTCGCGAACGTCAAATGCGTTCGCGGAGCATCACCGCCTCTGGAGCTTCGCGAGGCCGCGATGGTCGGGGCGCTTCGCGGCGGGGCTTCGCGGGACCGCGCTGCACGGGTGCTTCGCATCGGTGCTTCGCATTAGTGCTTCGCGGCGGGTCTTCGCGGCGCATCGCAAACGTCAAACGGGTTCGCGGAGCCTCTCGCCTCATTGCTTCGCGGCGGCGCTCCGCGATCACGGAGGGGGGCTTCGCGAATGGGCTTCGCGAACCAGATTTTAAGCCCAACTTCAAACGTCCATAACTCCTAATCCGTAACTCCGTTTGGGCCCTACGACCTACCAAATCGAAGCTTGAGAAATGGACTACGATCTTGGATCATGTATGGAAGCATTTGAAAAATTTTGGGGACGCGTTTTTCGGGGTCTACAGTGGAACTAACTCATTTAGATTATCCTAACCAAAGTCGATCACCTTAACCAAATCAAGGACTCAAACAAGTCAAGGCAATACCATGTATAAACTTAAGTTCCATGTTTATGGAAGGGATTCATGGAAAACAACCCGATTACCTGCTTGGGTGATTCCAAGTCTAAGCGGACCACACACCCATGGGATGTCTTGGGCTCATTGAAAGACAGGTGAGGCAAGGTTCATTTCATTTAAGGAAGCAATCCATTCAGTTTATAAAATAGGCCAAAGCACTAAACACGTCATTACCAGCCAAGGCAACTGCATAAAGTAAACATCAATGAAATAATGCCAAGCAAGCTAAAGGAGCATAACTACCACGGTGGGTTTTCGAAAACAGTGCACCTCTATTAGAGGGGTTTTATTAGTAAACCATGAATTGGTTATCAATCAAAACATTTATCATAACTAATAACTTATTCAAGAAATGTAATTAAATATAAACAAGTAGAATTAAAAAGGTATCTAAAAGAAATTTAAGGCATTCTTGAATTAAATAGGCTGGGAGAGGGACCCTACCTCAAAGTGGAACCAAGATGTCCACTTTGACTCTTGATGCTTTCTAACTAAAATTTTTCTCTCCCCCACTGGGCATATGCACCTTCACATATATGTAAACACATATATCCCCTATGCACACATCTATATGGTCATGAAAATGTGCAGGGGGATCCTTACATATATGTTTATATCCATATACTAGTCATCACTCACCTACGTATGCATTTTCATATATATACATGGGAACACCTGGCCTCATACATGTATAATCACTGCCATGGATGATTATACATGTAACAGGGGAACCCACATATATATATTTACTTACCTATGCACACGCAGGTGAGCCGCCCTTGACCCGGCGACCTGAAATTGCAAATCAGCAACCAACACACTTTAAGATAATTACTATGAACCTTAAAACACACAAAGATCCTAATTTAGCAGGTGAAAAACCAAGCTATAAGGATAAATACTCACCTCAAATAACGGTGGTCAAATGAAATAGGTCGAACTTCCTTGCCTTTGGCGGCGGTTGTTGGAACACACCCGAACACATCCCAAGAGACCTTTCGCACAACCTATCATTGAAGGAAAACGAACTCGGGTCAACCCAAAAGAACTAGGGTTCAGCTGAACCCTATGGGGTGACAAATAGGCTGAAATATGACTAGAAACAAGGAGAAGAATGTGCGGGAGACCTTACCTTGAAGGATTGTGCATGAAATCGAGGGAGATCTGGTCGAAATTGAAGATCAAAATAGATCCGGGGAAGGGGAGTCGTGCGTGTCGAGAGGGGGAACCCCCTTGGGGTGCGTCATGTGGGTTTGAGGGAAGAGAGGGTGAGGATTTAGTTTTAGGTTTCAGTTTTATTTTATTTTAATTTAAAATAATTAAATTTCTAAAAATTGGGTGTCGCACACGGTTAAGCTACACTGTTTGGAAAATCGTGCACTAATTGTGCATCCTCCATGGGCATCTGGAGCACCCTGCACGGGCTAGGCACACGGTTTGGAAAATTGTGCACAACCCGTGTGAAACGTCTCTTTCCCTTTAAACAAGTCTGCACAGTTACCTGCAGTGGGCCGCACGGTTTCAGACAAACCGCGCGCCCTCTACAGTTTTCCAAAAACCTTGTTTTCCATGTCCAACGCTCCTGAAACTCTTCGAGCCACCTGAGAAACTTAATGGGCCTTCACCGAAGTCCAAAAACATCACTTAGAAGTGTTCCAACTCTCAAAATTTAATTTTGACGCTCGCTTTTAAAAACGACATGTTTAGTAATTGAAAAAGTTCAAAAACATTCACTTTTTAGTCTGGTCCAAAACGTGAATCGTTACAAGAGATATACACAAAGATGATAAAACACATTCAGATTGTTTTGATACTTTAGTACAATGATCCATAATTTATTTATAATGTGTATAAATCATTTTCACCTCAATCTGATACACAGTATGCCCAGTATGACTTAAAGTGTTTGTTATCAGTTTAAATTTTAAATTTTAGTATAGAATGAGTGTCACTCACTGAAAACCAAGAAAATGCGCTTAGATTATCTTGATAATTTAGGAAAATGATTCATAAGTCATTTTCTATGTGTAGGAATTAGTCTCATATCAAACTGACACACAATATGATTGGTATGACTAAAAGTGCGTGTTTTTTGTTTAAAAAGATATTTTAGTAAAAAAAATAAGCAATATACTTAAAACCAAGAAAACGCATTCAGATTGTTTTGATACTTTAGAAAAATGATTCATAAGTCATTTGTGATGTGTATGAATCATCTGCATGTCAATCCAATGCCCGGTGTGACCGGTATTACTTAAAGTATGTGTTTTCAGTATAAAATAACATTTTAATAAAAACTACAAATGACATACTTAAAATCGAGCAAACGCATTAGGATTGTTTTGATATTTTAGAAAAATGATCCATAAGTCATTTTTGACATGTGAGAATCACCCACACCTCGATCCGTTGAACGGTGTGACCGGTATAACTCCAAGTGTGTCTTTTTATTTAAAATTGACATTTTAGTAAAAAAAAATAAGTGACGTCTCAAAACCGAGCAAATGCATTCGGATTGTTTTGATAGTTTAAGAAAATGATTCATGCGTCATTTTTGACGTGTAGAAATTAGTCACACCTTAATATGATGCACATTGTGTTTGGTATGACTCAAAGTGTCTATTATCAATTTAAAATTGACATTTTATACAAAACACGTGTCACTCATTGAAAACCGAGAAAATGTGCTTGGATTGTCTTGATAATTTAAGATAATGATTCATAAGTCATTTGTGATGTGTAGGAATCAGTTTCTTGTCAAACCAACACATTAAGTGATCGGTATGACTCAAAGTGTGTTTTCGGTTTAAAATGACATTTTAGTAAATAGACAAGTGACATACTCAAAATTGAGAAAACACATTCAAATAATTTTGATACTTTATAAAAACAATTCATAAGTCATTTGTGACGTGTAAAAATTAGTCGCACCTCAATCTGATGCACGATGTGATCAGTATGACTTCAAGTGTGTCTTTTTATTTAAAATTGGCATTTTAGTAAAAAAGAAAAGTTACATACTCAAAATTGAGAAAACGCATTTGAGTTGTATTGATACTTTAGAACAATGATTCATAAGTCATTTGTGACGTGTAGGAATTAGTCGCACCTCAATCTGATACACAGTGTGTCCGATATGACTCAAAGTGTTTGTTATAAGTTTAAAATTGATATTTTAGTTTAAAACGTATGTCACTCATTGAAAACTGAGCAAATATACTCAGATTGTATTGATAATTTAGACTAACGATTCGTAAGTTATTTGTGACGTGTAGGAATCAGTCTCACATTAAACCGACACACGATGTGACCGATATGACTTAAAGTGCGTGTTTTCAGTTTAAAATGACATTTTAGTATAAAAACAAACATGCTCAAAACTAACCAAACATATTCAGATTATTTTGATACTTTAGGACAACAATCCAGAAGTCATTTGTGACGTGTAGGAATCAGCCGCATCTCAATTTGACGCATGGTGTGACCAGTATTATTCAAATTGTGTGGTTTTAGTTTAAAAATGACATTTTATTAATGTAGTGTTTCATATTTATATTTAATTTATTTTTTTATAGTATTATTATCATAATAATTGTTTTCTTATACAGGTGGATCTTTTTGCTCGAGTTGGGGTGATTTGTTCGGCAATTAATACCATGATCGGGCTTTTTTGAGTGGGGGATGGGTGTCAAGAACAATGAAACCATTGATGTTTTTGAATGTTTGTGATAAATTGTACTTTTAATATAATCGTACAAAACAATGTTTAAAATGTAAATAATAGTGTCTCTTTTCTTGTATTTGTGTTTTAATTTTTATTTCAATTAAATTATGAATTTGTCATATCCTATATTTGTCTGTATTTGTTGTTATAGTGTTACGTAAATAGAGCCCTAGAAGCAACGTTGATAAAAACTCACCTTTATCAGTGATTTTTTTTTAGTGTTGTTTTAATTTGTATTTCAATTAAATTATGAATTTGCCATATCCTATATTTGTCTGTATTTGTTGTTATAGTGTTATGTAAACAGAGCCCTAGAAACAGCGTTGATAAAAACTCACCTTTATCAATGATTTTTTTAGTGTTGATAAAGTTCCTTTTTTATTAGTGATTTTCTATCGTTGATAAAATGAGTCTCATTTTAAGGATGCTTAGATCGAGCTTTTTTTATTGTTGATAAAGCCTTTTTATATGAGTGTTAAAACCATGTTCTTTAATAATGGGATTTATAATTTAAAAAAGCTTCCCTTAACTTCAAAGCTAAGGACCCAATAAGCGACACCATCATTCACCATTTTAACTGCCTACTCATCACACCAACCACGCTGAGCCACCGCAACGCACAAAATCTCACCCTCCATGCACGCACTCCCATCACCGTCATGCTCTCCCTCCGCCCCATCCTCGCCGCCCTCTGCCTCTCTCTCAGCCTCTCCCACCGCCGGACCGCCGTCGTGTGGGCTCACTGCGCCACCGACCCCGCCGCCCTCCGCTTCCAGAAATGCACCGCGCTCCCCACCCAGCAGGCCTCCCTCGCCTGGACCTTCCACGCCCGCAACGCCACCCTCGACCTCGCCTTCTTCGGCTCCTTCATCTCCCCCTCCGGCTGGGTCGCCCTCGGCCTCAACCCCGCCGCCCCTGAGATGACCGGCACCCGCGCCCTCATCGCCTTCTCCGACTCCGACTCCGGCCAGCTCCTCCTCCTCCCCTTCATCCTCGACCCCTCCGTGAAGCTGCAGAGAGCCCCCCTCCTCTCCCGCCCCCTCGACACCCTCCGCCTCCTTTCCTCCTCCGCCGCCCTCTACGGCGGCCGCCTGGCCACCATGCGCGCCGGCGCCCAGCTCCGGATCTTCGCCACCCTCCGCCTCGCCCCCAACCGCACGCGCCTCCACTTCGTCTGGAACCGCGGCCTCTACGTCCAGGGCTACTCCCCCACCATCCACCCCACCACCCCCGCCGACCTCTCCTCCGCCGCGACAATCGACGTCCTCTCCGGCACCTCCACCGCCGGCCGCGGCCGCGACGTCCGCTCCCTCCGGGCCGCCCACGGCTTCATCAACGCCTTCGCGTGGGGGATCACGCTGCCCATCGGAGCCGTCACCGCCCGATACCTCCGGCAGGTGGCGGCGGTGGGGGCGACGTGGTTCTACGCGCACGCAGCGGTCCAGCTGGCGGCGTTCTTCCTGGGGACGGCGGGGTTCGCGATGGGGGTCCGGCTGGGGGAGATGTCTCCCGGGGAGACGTACGGGCTCCACCGCCGGCTGGGGTTCACGGTGTTCGGCCTGGGGAGCCTGCAGACGGTGGCGCTGGTGTTCAGGCCGCAGAGCACCAACAGGTACAGGAAGTACTGGAAGTCGTATCACCATTTCGTGGGGTACGGGTGCGTGGTGTTGGGGGTGGTGAACTGCTTCCAGGGGTTCGGGGTGATGGGGGAGACCCGGTCCTACTTCATGCTCGCCTACAGCCTCTGCCTCTCCACCATATTGGGTGTCTGTGTGGCTCTGGAGGTCAATGGGTGGGTGATTTTCTGCAGGAAAGCCAAGGAGGAAAAGCTGAGAAGGGAGGGGACGATCGGGACAGTGACGGTGAAGGGGAGTGCTGCCCATGTGTAAAGTGCAGCGAATCAGGCGGACGGGACGGGAGCCAAGAAATAAAAATATTACATTTTTGTCAACAAAATGTCAAGAATGGGATTCGAACCCATGCCCTTTCGGACTAGTACCTGAAACTAGCGCCTTAGACCAACTCGGCCATCTTGACAATATTCGTTGTTCCACGAAATATTATTTTTATTTAAAACATACTTTCTGAACTCGGTATTTGTTAATTTTTAGTATATATCATCAATAGTGGATTCTTCATGCTGCAGCCTTCATGGAATCAATTGGATCATCGATTAAGGTTAATTGCTGTATATAATTAAGTCCATTACCTTCGAAAATATTCTACTTTGATTTAAGAATAGTTTGATGCATTGCCTCTCAAAAACTATTATTTTTATTGCATCATAAAAAAAAAATTACTTATTCATTGCTCATTGCATTGATTCTTGTCATTATCGCTTTGGACAAGGGCACTGCGATCAACAATGCTAAGTTTGTTGGACAAGGGGAGGTCATGCAATCTAAGAGATACAGGGGACACCATCACAACTGTGATAACATTTGATATTATTTCCACCGCCATGAAACATGTCACCATGTCACCATGTTTATCATTGCTAGAAAGTAAGCCACTACCCATTTTAGTTCAAAGGAAAACGAACCAATGAAAAGTCTAATGAAAGGCACGAATGAACCAATACCTCAGGAAATGGTCCTTACATTGTAGTTGTTGGGACCATTAAACATGGTCGTTTGTGGGTCCCCCGCACTCAATCAATGTGCATGGCTTGGCTATAGGCTTCTCACCGAAGCGAATCCATAAATTCATTGCACAACTTGAAGCAAATCCATAAATTCAATGCACAACTTGACCGATCCATATATGATTTTGATCAACTTTCTGAAAACTTTAAATGATGTGATGCCTAGGTTTTAGATACAAGTGCCTTGAACACCATGATTGATGTGATATCATTATTACATGATGTTCGTGAGAAAACACTGATAACAATTTATTTTTGGGACAACTCTTGCACCATGGAAACTATGGTTGGTCACGTGAATTTGATCTCAAATTTGAAACTTTTTTTATGTATTACAGATCTTATCATTAGCATGTAATTTATTTTGATTAGTCAATTGATATTTTTTTTTTCAATTATCAAATTAATTTCATTAATAATCTTTGTGGGATATACAACTATATATCGACAAGGTTGACTCGACAATTGAAGTAAAGCATGAAACCTCACATGACATGTGGCATTAATGTTTGGATCATCAGTTTAATCACAATTTATCCTCTATTTATGAGATTTTTAAGATTTTAAGCTTGATGAATAATTTTTCTTGCAAGTCATGTCATATGACCAAGCATATTCATTCTCACTATTACAGATCGACCATTTAACAGTGTGCAAAAAGGGCTTTAACAGCACTAAAAAGTGTTGTTGTCCTCAACACCATTAAAGGGATCCCCTATATCAGCACTAAAAAATCACTGATAAAGATGATTATTTATCAGCACTTTCATTAGCACTGATAAAGGCCAATCTGCTGCAGTGTACTGTTTGAATAACAATATACTGCAACAAATACACATGTAACCTGTATGCAAATACACATGTATGCAAATATATAATTTAGTTGAAATAAATTTTACATCACAAATAAAAAAACACTATTGTATACATTTCAAACAATGTTTGGTATAATTACATTTACAATTACTATCCACAAACATTTAAAAACATCAATGTTTCATCGTCTTTGACACCCGCGACCCCCTCTCAAAAAAGTATGACCATGGTATCAGTTGCCGAACAAACCTCCCCAACCCAAGTAAAAGAATCTGCCAATATAAGAAAACAAATCTTATGTTAGCAATACTATAAAGAAATAAATTAAATATAATATGAATGAATACATTAATAAAATGTCAATTTTAAATAAAAAGACACGCTTAGAGTTATACCGGTCAACACACTACTAAAAATTCGGGCTATAGCGACCGCCAATGGTGGTCGCTATAAGTGGCCAAAATTCCGGCCTACTGCGACCGCCAATGACGGTCGCTAATGTTGACCCGGCAGCCTATAGAGACCGCCTATGGCGGTCGCTAGTCTAGGAATTTTTTTTAAAAAAAAAAATTCACGGTGCATATAAATGAAATATTTTTAAGATTACAAATGTGTTTTATTATAATAAAAAATAAATAAAATACATTTATTTAAGGTTATTAGTGAAAGAAATATATATATATATATATATATATATATAATATTAAATAAAATATTTTTCTTATTCATCCAATAGGTTTGTTAAGCATATGGTAATAATAAATCAAATTTTATGCTTAAAATTTGTATTTCTCTAAAAAGGTAATTTTACTACCTCTTAATGGAGAGCCTATTTTAAATATAAATTCTAGCACATTTATAAATTTTTTATTTCAATATAAACTTATCTTTTTAAAAACTTAACATAAAAATGTTTTAGGGTTAATTTGTGGTATTTTTTGTGGATTTTCATTTTTTTAATGAAATGTACAAATTGTGTTTTTTTTAATTCACGGTGCAAAATCAGAGATAAAACAAGGTAAAATCATAAAAAATGGAAAAAAAATTCAAACAGTATAAACATCAAGATCGTCATAAACAATAAATGATAAACGTGCTTCAACGATCCGAGCAGGTCCATCCATTTCAATCTTCTGCTTCAATAAACCTGCAATAAGACAAAAAAAAACTAAACAAAACAAACGTAAATTAGACATATTTATTCAGTTATTATATACATATAATAAAATTAAATCTGACATCAAATCATGGTGCTATAATAATTTAAAACCCCCAATTTAAGAAATGCTATCATTTCAGGATTTTTTTTCTTATTTGGTTTAGTTTGTGAAATTGTTTTGATGTCTAAAAAGGAATGTTCTCCGCATGCACCGCACGTACGATGGACATTCCGTCTCTTCCTACATGTCACGAATAATATTCCTATTGTTTTCGTGTGGTTTCAGGTCATTCGGAGCACGTTTGCTCCGAATTCGACTCTCTCACGCCATTTTGGTGTTTTATGACTCCGGAAACGCGTTTCCGGTCACCGCGGTCAAACGAAACTTCCGATTGACGTGTCGTCTGCCCGACCATTTTAAAATTCACACAATAGCTGTTTTCATATGATTTCATGCCATTCCGAGGTCGTTCGGGTGGTTTTGACCCCCCAACGCGCCCTTTTAGCACGCGCTGAGGTGCTAAAAACGACACAATCGATCGTACTGCGCGCACCGCACGTCCGATGGTCGTTCCGTCTCCTTCTACACGTCACGAATAATATTCCTATTGTTTTCGTGTGGTTTGAGGTTATTCGGATCAAATTTGCTCCGAATTCGACCGTTTCACACCGTTTTGGTGTTTTATGACTCCAGAAACGCGTTTCCGGTCACCGCGGTCAAACGACACCTTCAATTGACGTGTCGTCTGCCCAAACATTTTACAATTCACACAAAGAATGTTTTAGTATGATTTCATGGCATTCTGAGGTCGTTCGGGTGGTTTTGACCCCCCAACGCGCCCTTTTAGTGCGGGTCGAGCTGCTGAAAACGACACAATCGGTCGTACCGCGCGCACCGCACGTCCGATGGGCATGTCGTCTCCTCCTACACATCAAGAATAATATTTCTATTGTTTTCATCTGGTTTCAGGTCATTCAGAGCACGTTTGCTTCGAAATCGACCGTCTAACGCTGTTTTGGTGTTTTATGACTCTAAAAACGTGTTTCCGGTCACCGCGGTCAAACGACACCTCTGATTGACGTGTTGTCTGCCCGACCATTTCACAATTCATAAAACGGCTGTTTTGTATGATTTCATGGCATTACGAGGTCGTTCGGGTGGTTTTGACCCCCCAACACGCCTTTTTAGTGCGCGCCGAGCTGCTGAAAACCACACAATCGGTCGTACCGCACGCACCACACGTCTGATGGGTGTGTATTCTCCTCCTACACATCACAAATAATATTCCAATTGTTTTCGTGTGGTTTCAGGTCATTCGGAGCATGTTTGCTCCGAATTCGACCGTCTCACGCCGTTTTGGTGTTTTATGACTCCGGAAACGCGTTTCCAGTCTCCGCGGTCAAACGACACATCCGATTGACGTGCCGTCTGCCCGACCATTTTACAATTCACACAACGGTTGTTTTCGAATGATTTCATGTCACTCCGAGGTCGTTCGGGTGGTTTTGACCCCCCAACGTGCCCTTTTAGCACGGGCCACGCTGCTGAAAACGACACAATCGGTCGTACTGCGCGCACCGCATGTCCGATGGGCATTCTGTCTCCTTCTACACGTCATGAATAATATTCTTATAGTTTTCATGTGATTTCAGGTCATTCGGAGCACGTTTGCTCTGAATTCGACCGTCTCACGTCGTTTTGGCATTTTATGACTCCGGAAACGCGTTTCCGGTCACCGCGGTCAAACAACACCTTCGATTGATGTTATGTCTGCCCGAACATTTTACAATTCATACAACGGCTGTTGTCGTATGATTTCATGGCATTCCGAGGTCGTTCGGGTGGTTTTAACCCCCCAATGCCCCATTTTAGCACGCGCCAAGCTGCTGAAAACGACACAATCGGTCGTACCGCGCGCACCGCACGTCCGATGGGCATGTCGTCTCATCCTACATGTCACGAATAATACTCCTATTGTTTTTTTGTGGTTTCAGGACATTCGGAGCACGTTTGCTCCGAATTCGACCGTCTCACGGCGTTTTGGTGTTTTATGACTCCCGAAACGCGTTTTTGGTCACCGCGGTTAAACGACACCTCCGATTGACCTTCCTTCTACCCTAATATTTCAAAATTCACACAACAGATGTTTTCGTATGATTTCATGGCATTCCGAGGTCGTTCGGGTGGTTTTGACCCCCCAACGCGCCCTTTTAGCGCGGGTCGAGCTGCTGAAAACGACACAATCGGTCGTACCGCGTGCACCGCACACCCGATGAGCGTGTTGTCTCCTTCAAAATGTCACAAATAATATTCCTATTTTTTTTGTGTGGTTTCAGGTCATTCGGAGCACGTTTTCTCGGAATTCGACCGTCTCATGCCGTTTTTGTGTTTTATGACTCCGAAAACGCGTTTCTAGTCACCGCAGTCAAATGACACCTCCGATTGATGTGTCGTCTGCACGAATATTTCAAAATTCATACAACGGCTTTTGTCATATGATTTCATAGCATTCCAAGGTCGTTCGGGTGGTTTTGACCCCCCAACGTGCCCTTTTAGCGCGCGTCTAGCTACTGAAAACGACACAATCAATCGTACCGCGCGGACCACATGTCCGATGGGCGTACAGTCTCCTCCTACAGGTCACGAATAATATTCCTATTGTTTTCGTGTGGTTTCAGGTCATTCAGAGCATGTTTGCTCCGAATTCGACCGTCTCACGCCGTTTTGGTGTTTTCTGACTCCGGAAACGCGTTTCCTATCACCGCGGTCAAACGACACTTTCGATGAGCATGACGTCTGGCCGACCATTCCACAATTCACACCATGGATATTTTCGTATGATTTCATGGCATTCTGAGGTCGTTCGGATGAGTTTGACCCCCCAACGCGCCCTTTTAGCGCGCACCGAGCTGCTGAAAACGACACAATCGGTCGTACCGCGCGCACCGCATGTCCGATGGGCGTGCCATATCCTTATACACATCACGAATAATATTATTATTGTTTTCATGTGGTTTCAGGTCATTCGGATCACATTTTCTCTGAATTCGACCGTCTCACGCAGTTTTGGTGTTTTATGACTCCGGAAACGTGTTTCCAGTCACCGCGGTCAAACGACACCTCTGATTGACGTTCTGTCTGCCCAACCATTTTACAATTCACACAAATACTGGTTTCCTATGATTTCATGGCATTCCGAGGTCGTTCGGGTGGTTTTGACCCCCCAACGCGCCCTTTTAGCGCGCGCCGAGCTGCTGAAAACGACACAATCGGTCGTACCGTGCGCACCACACATCCGATGGGTGTGTCGTCTCCTCCTACATGTGTAGAATAATATTACTATTGTTTTCGTGTGATTTCAGGTCATTTGGAGCACGTTTGCTCTGAATTCGACCGTCTCATGCCGTTTTGGTGTTTTATGACTCCGGAAACGCGTTTCCGGTCACCGCGGTCAAACGACACCTCCGATTGACGTGTCATCTGCCCGAACATTTTAAAATTCATACAACAACTATTTTCGTATGATTTCATGGCATTATGAGGTCGTTTGGGTGGTTTTGACCCCCCAACACGCCCTTTTAGCGCGCGTCGAGGTGCTGAAAACGACACAATCGGTCGTACCGCGCGCACCGCACGTCCGATGGGCATTCTGTCTCCTTTTACACATCAAAAATAATATTCCTATTTTTTTCATGTGGTTTCAGGTAATTCGGAGCACGTTTGCTCCGAATTCGACCGTCTCACGCCGTTTTGGTGTTTTATGACTCCGGAAACGCGTTTCCGGTCACTGCGGACAAATGACACCTTCGATTGATGTGTCGTCTACCCGACCATTTCACAATTCACACAAGGGCTGTTTTCGTATGATTTCATGGCATTCAGAGGTCGTTCAGGTGGTTTTGACCCCCCAACGCGCCATTTTAGCGCGCGCTAAGCTGTTGAAAACGACACAATCGGTCGTACCACGCGCACCGCATGTCTGATAGACGTGCAGTCTCCTCTTCATGTCATGAATAATATTACTATTTTTTTCGTGCGGTTTAAGGTCATTCGGAGCACGTTTGCTCCGAATTCGACCGTCTCACGCCGTTTTGGTGTTTTATGACTCTAGAAACGCGTTTCCGGTCACCGCGGTCAAACGACACCTCCGATGGGCGTTCCATCTGCCCGAACATTTCAAAATTCAGAAAACGGCTGTTTTCGTATGATTTCATGGCATTCCAAGGTCGTTCGGGTGGTTTTGACCCCCCAAAGCGCCCTTTTAGCGCGCGCCAAGCTGCTGAAAACGACACAACCGGTCGTACCGCGCGCACCGCACGTCCGATGGGCGTTTCATCTCCTCCTACACGTCAAGAATAATATTACTATTTTTTGTGTGGTTTCAGGTCATTCGGAGCACATTTGCTGCAAATTCGACCATCTCACGCCGTTTTGGTGTTTTATGACTCCAGAAACGCGTTTCCGGTCACTACGGTCAAACGACACCTCTGATTGATGTTCCGTCTGACCGAAAATTTTACAATTCATATAGAAGATTTTCTCATATGATTTCATGGAATTATGAGGTCGTTCGGGTGGTTTTGACCCCCCAACACGCCCTTTTAGTGCGCGCCGAGGAGCTGAAAACGACACAATCGGTCGTACCGCGCGCACCGCACGTCCGATGGGTGTTCCATCTCCTCCTAAACATCACGAATAATATTACTATTGTTTTCGTGTGGTTTCAGGTCATTCGGAGCACGTTTGCTCAGAATTCGGCTGTCTCACGCCGTTTTGGTGTTTTATGACTCCGGAAACGCGTTTCCGGTCACCGCGGTCAAACGACACCTCTAATTGATGTTCCGTCTACTAGAACATTTCATAATTCACAAAACGGCTATTGTCGTATGATTTAATGGAATTACGAGGTCGTTCGGGTGGTTTTGACCCCACAACGCGCCCTTTTAGTGCGCACCGAGGTGCTGAAAACAACACAATCGGTCGTACCGCGCACACCGCACGTCCGATGGACGTACCGTCTCCTCCTAAACATCAAAAATAATATTAATATTTTTTTCGTGTGGTTTCAGGTCATTCGGAGCACGTTTGCTTCGAATTCGACCGTCTCACGCCGTTTTGCTGTTTTATGACTCCGGAAACGCGTTTCTGGTCACCGCGGTCAAACAACACCTCCAATTGACGTGTCGTTTGCCCGACCGTTTCAAAATTCACACAACGGTTGTTGTCGTATGATTTCATGGCATTATGAGGTCGTTCGGGTGGTTTTGACCCCCCAACACGCACTTTTAGCGTGCGCTGAGCTGCTGAAAATGACACAATGGGTTGTACCGTGCGCACCGCACGTCCGATGGGCGTGTCGTCTCCTCCTACACGTCACAAATAATATTCCTATTGTTTTCGTGTGGTTTCAGGTCATTCGGAGCACTTTTTCTCCAAATTCGACCGTTTCATGCTGTTTTGGTGTTTTATGATTCCGGAAACGCATTTCCGGTCACCGCGGTCAAACGACACCTCCGATGGGCGTGTCGTATCCTCCTACACGTCAAAAATAATATTCCTATTGTTTTTGTGTGGTTTCAGGTCATTCAGAGCACGTTTGCTCCAAATTCGACTGTCTCACGCCGTTTTGGTGTTTTATGACTCCAGAAACGTGTTTCTGGTCACCGCGGTCAAACGACACCTCCGATTGACGTGTCCTCTGTCCGACCATTTCACAATTCACACAACAGATATTGTCGTACCGGTGGAGGGCTGTCCGAGGTGCAGGGGGGCTGTCTAGGGTGTTGGGGGGGATGTTCGGGGTGAAGGGGGCTGTCCGGGGTGGGGGGGCTGTCCGGAGTGCAGGGGGGCTGTCCGGGGTGCGGGGAGGGATGTTCGGGGTGCGGGGGGGCTGTCCGGGGGGGGGGGCTGTCCGGGGTGCGAGGAGGGCTGTCCGGGGTGCGGGGGGCTGTCCGGGGTGCGGGGAGGCCTGTCCGAGGTGCGGGGAGGGCTGTCTGGGGTGCAGGGAGGGTTGTCCGGGGTGCGGGGTGGCCTGTTCGGGGTGCGGGGGGGCTGTCTGGGGTGCGGGGGGGGGGGGGGGCTTTCTGGGGTGCGAGGGGGGGGGGGGGGGGGCTTTCTGGGGTGCGGGGGGGCTGTCCGGGGTGCGGGGGGGGGGGGGGGGGGGGTCTGTACGGGGTGTTGGGGGGCTGTCCGGGGTGTGGGGAGGGGCTGTCCGGGGTGCGGGGAGGGCTGTCCGTGGTGCGGGGAGGCTGTCCGGAGTGCGAGGGGGCTGTCTGGGGTGCGGGGAGGGCTGTCCGGGGTGCGGGGGGGGGGGGGGGGGGTTGTCCGGGGTACGGGGAGGCCTATTCGGAGTGCAGGGATGGCTGTCCGGAGTGTGGGGAGGGCTGTCCGAGGTGCGGGGGGGGGGGGGGGGGGCTGTCCGGGGTGCGGGGGGGGGGGATGTTCGGGGTTCGGGGTGCGGGGAGGGTTGTCCGGGGTGCGGGGAGGGCTGTTTGGGGTGCGGGGGGGATGTTCGAGGTGCGGGGAGGGCTGTCCGGGGTGCGGGGAGGGCTGTTTGGGGTGCGGGGGGCTTGTCCAGGGTGCGGGGAGGGCTGTCCGGAGTGCGGGGAGGGCTGTCCGGGGTGCTGGGGGGTTGTTCGGGGTGCGGGGAGGGTTGTCCGGGGTGCGGGGTGGGCTGGGGACTACAAATAGTGAACCTCATCTCATTCATCAAAAACAAGTTTCATGGTTTATATTAGAAATCACATGGTTTTTTCAAAAATATTATAAAACATGCAATTGAAAACATTGAAGAATTAAATGAACAAAAAATATCCAAATCATTAATCAGTTTCATGGTTACTTCTCAATTCATGCACACAAACATTGCATCAGGTCAAAACACACATGATATCCCCAAATCACAAAAAATCTCACTAGAAACTCAACCTAAATATCAATAACAACCCCACCATTAAAAACAGAAACACACCTCGTGAATATGATGCGTCATGCGTGGTCATGACTACTACCTCCATCAGGTGGGTCAGGGGCCTACAACAAAAAAACATTATGAATATTTTCATAACAAAAATAATATAAATTAAATAAATAAATACATTATAAACCTGCATCGTCTGATCCTCTGCACCATCACCTGGACGCACATATTGCCGTAGTGCTCTAACCTCAGCGATCAATTGTGCATTTACCTCCTCGGAAGCGCGCAGCCGTGCCTCGAAATCTGACAACTGCTGTGTCATCTGAGCAACAGCAGAACCGAAAATCACAGTGTGTGACACTATAGAACGAGGAATCCTTGTTCCATAGGTCAAACTATATCCATTCCCGTCCCGACCAATAATGTGATGAAAGATCTCATCCCTTTGCATGGGAAGCTGTCGCTGGTCCTCTGGCAGATGTTCTAACTCAGCTTCAAATTGAGCCTGTGAAATATTTAAATATATATACATATATTAATATACAAATTTTATGTAAGTATTGATAATGAGTACAAGCATTTACTATCAATTCTGCAGCCTCTGGATCATTGTGATCACGAGTCCTCATCCACACTGACATTTTATCAGTCGGTGCACCTTGCTCCCGCAATTGTATATGAATAGAATATAAACACAAAACCATATTAATTAATAAATTAAAAAATAAATAATAAATACCTCATGTCAGATCTGAGACATGTGAAGAGTCCCGAGCCTGTGAGGCGGTCCCTGCAACTCTCGATTCTCAGAATGGCGTGTTGACACCTCCTACATTCAATTCATTCAAATTTCAAACAAATCACACATTCTTGAAAATATATATACCAAAATAAATATACAAACCACAACACCCTCAATAGACCAATATGCAACTAAATCATGCCACTGAGCTGGGAGGACACCTCTCGGGACTTTTTCCAGAATGTCTAGGGCACCCACATTTGGTACCCAGTGGTCCCTCTTGACTTTGCCTTTATAGTCTTACCACATCTTACGACATTTTCTCATACACACTGGATGAAACTCATCGGGACATACTTTCAAATTTTGCTATTAAAGAAAAAAATCACATATGTTATTATTGTTTATACATAGGAAATAAACTAAAATGGTCTTCTTACCTGAACCTCCCTCCAAAGATGATCTAATGTGTCCTGAGGGATAGAAGCTCAGTCACGCGTGGTCAATGGAAATCGATGTGGGTCACGTATGATATGACCCAGCTGACGAATAAATGCAGGGGTATTCCTTCCCACAGGATGAAATACCTCATCAAATGAAACATCAAAAGTCGTGTCAGAATTCCATGATAATATGCCATGACTAGGGCCTCTCTTGCGAGAGTAAGAAGCAGTCAAGTCTGATCCTGTTGAAAACAATTTTACATATAATTTGACAGATGTTATAAATATGTATATATGTTTATCAATTACATAAAAAATAGAGACGATGACATTCAAACATACCTCGACCCTGAGACATAGAAGCCTCAGATGGATGATGTGGATCTGCTGCCTCTTCCCCTAACATGCCTGTAGTCATGGAAAACATTAGTAAGGGGACTATCCAAAGTGTCCAAATGATAAATTGGATTGTTTTTAAAAAAAATCAAACTTGTACAGTTGTTAATCAAACAAAAATGGATTGAATAATTAGTTGTGAATGAATTTTAAAAAATCAGAAAGTTAACAAAACAGATATACAAATTATGTACAAAACCAATCAATGCATAGCCAAATTTCAAATTGAATTAATAAAAATTCAAGCAGCACATGAACCAAATTAAGAATACCTCAATGGGAAGATACACCGACAATAACATCAATATAAAATGAGTTAAATCACCCTAAATATTTATAACTGAATAAATTTCCAAAAGTGAGGATTAAAACTTACAAGGATTTATAAAATGGTTAGATAATTTATGATATCCTAGGCTGAATAGTGGGAAAACAATTATACCTTTCATTAAGCATGCAAATCGACCATTTCTCCTTCAACAGCCGCTCTGAACCAATAAATATCTTCTTCACGTTGAACTAAGGTATGTTGATCAAGCTATTGGGAAAAAAAGGAACAATCTCAGGTTCATCTTGTTCAAATAAAAACACTCCTCACCAAGACATTTTGAAAAAAACTTATCAACTTGAATTCGAAGGAAAAGTAACGAAGAATACTTGTTCTGTTTGTGATGTCAAAATGAAAGGTTCATTATCAACTCATTCATTTCTGTATAACATATAGTTAAAATTCACCAATGAAAATTGATATTGATTGACTTTACATCCACGCACTGGATCAACCCAATTACACTTTAACAATATGTACTTCAACCCGTGTGTGTATACAACTTCAATGATGTCTATCAATTGAACATAGTAATAACCATAATCGACAAATGGACAACCGATTCCATTATTTTGTTTTGCTCGTTTGTCGTCAACATCTTTAATGTGAAATCGAAAACCATTAGCATCTATAGATTTATAACGACGAGCTGTTATAGATGGACCTTCATCCAGTTCGATAAATTCTTCAGTTAGCATGGGGCCCCCTAACTCCCTTAGCTTATGAACCTACATAATTCATAGAATTCAATAATGATATATGTAAAAAGAAATTAGTATAATACTTCACTCATAATGAAAATCAATTTATACGTACATAATACTTGAACCAATCATGAAATGACGCATAATGAGATTGTTGAATTTGAAACTCAGTCGCACGATACATCTCTTCTTTTATCTCATTAATGTGTTTCTTACAAATGATAACGCGATGTTTAAATGATCAAATTATGCAAACAAAACATGTAAAAGTTAAACAATAAAGTGATAAGATACTTACTGCATTAATGGAGCAACTGATGGAGTATTGAACAAGATATATCGATGCGCTTGTATCCACTTGATGTTGTCCATATCATATGTGGTTCCTTCTCCAGCTGGACCATTATGAATCCGAGAGGGCTTATCTAATTTTGTTTCAACATCCATAAGATATTCTACACAAAAATTAGTACACTCATCCATCAAATAACCATTGGCTATTGATGCCTCCGGACGATCTCTGTTGCATACAAATCGTTTCAATGTACTCAAATACCGATCAATAGGATAAATCCACCTGAATTGCACTGGACCGGCAGCCATTACTTCATCAGTTAGGTGCACTATCAAGTGGAACATAACATCAAAAAATGAGGGGGGAAATAGTTTCTCAAAGTGACAAAGCGTAAGTACAATTCAGTCCTGTAAAATTTTTAAATCACTCATTAGTTGATTTCTTAAACAAAGCTATCTAAAAAAATTACTCATCTCAATCAACGGCTGAACAACATTGGGGGATAAAAAATCACAAATTGCGATTGGAATAAACTACTGAAGTAGTATGCGATTGTCATGAATTTTCAACCCTTAAAGTGTCTTGCTCTTCAGATTCACACACTTTGAAATATTAGAAGAGTAACCATCAGGCACCTTGAGAATCTTAAAAATGGAAAGAAATGTCTCTTTCTCTTTTTTAGTCATCGTATACTATGTAGTAGGCATATATTCCTTGTTTCCCTTAGCTAACTATAAATGAAATTGTTTCCTTAAACCCATTTCTTTCAAATCACGATGTGCATTAACATAGTCCTTTGATTTTCCACTGACACCTAAAATGGTCCACAATATGTTATCACAAACATTTTTTTCAATGTTCATGACATCTAAATTATGCCTCAGCGTGTTAGTTTTCCAATATGGAAGACTATAAAAAATACTTTTCTTTTTCCAATTGCGACTGTTCTGCCTACCCGCAACACGAATATTACATACCGGAGGAGCCACCAAATCCTGAATTTCATATACCATGCAGATGTTTTCTTCCTCAATCTGTGATAACATTTCGACTCCTGTCATGATCTTTGGTGTTGGTCTGAACTCTCTAGAACCATCAAATTTCACTCTATCCTTTCTGAACCTGTGTTGAGGGGGGAGAAAACGTATGTGACCCATGTATGCCCATTTTTTGGAATTCTTAAGCCATACAGATTTTTTACTTTTGTTGCAACAAGGGAAAGCAAATTCCCCTTTCGTACTACAGCCTAATAAATTTGCATAAGCTGGGAAGTCATTGATTTTCCACAATAAAGCAGCATGTAGTTTGAACATTTCATTCATTTCACAGTCATAAGTCATCACACCATCGCCCCAAAATTAATTCAACTCATCAATCAATGGCTGAAGTTAAACATCAATCTTATCCCCCAGACTCTTAGGTCCATCAATAAGAGTGGAAAGTAATATAAATTGTTGCTTCATACAAAGTCACAGAGAAAAATTATACAGAACCAACACCACAGGCCATGTGCTATGAGTTGCACCAACCATAGACTTGAATGGATTGAAACCATCTTATGCCAATCCCAATCGGACATTACAAACATCTTTAGAAAAGTCAGGATGTCTCTTATCAAAATCCTTCCATGAATGAGAGTCTGTCGGGTGGGTTAACATATCACTTTCATGAACTCTTTCTTCATGCCATCTCATTAAATTAGAAACTTTAGATGACATAAAAAATCTTTTCAACTTTGGTTTAAGGGGAAAGTAATGCATTTGCTTTACGATAATCGGTTTCCCCTATATCGCAATCTGACTTTGATGAGTCTGATTTCCCCTATTCTCTTTCCACCTGGAAGCACCACAAACCATACAAATATCCAAATGGAAAGTTTCCTTTCTAAACAATATACAGTTGTTTGCACATGCATCTATGGTATCATATGTAAAACCTAAGTTCTCTGTCAACTTACGAGCATGATAATACGACTCAAGAATCTTAGCGTCGACAGGAAGAAAATTTTTCAATAACACCAACAACATGTCAGATGATGTGTCTGACCAATGATTCAAAGTCTTCAAATGCAACATCTCCAAGATAAACAACAATTTATTATAAGAAGTACATACAGGATATAATTCTGTTTTTGAATCATCAATTGATTCATAAAACCTCCTTGAATCATGATCTGCACCAGAGGGAAGATTTATCTCACCGGTCTCAAGATTCTAGATGTCAATGCCTTCAGGATCCAACCCACGTACCATTTCAATAAGTATTTCATGCATTGGATCATTCATCCTTGCATCAACATCCATCTGAACTGCATCTGTATTTTGACAACGAACATATTCTTCTCCATGACGAGTCCAAATATTATAATTTTTCAGAAATCCGTTAAATAATAGGTGCTCCCTCATAGTATCTCGTGTGAATTGATATCTGTTAGCACATTTTCTACATGGAAAACTAATATAGTCACTTTCAAATCCTCTGGTGAAGTCAATAAACTGCATAATGCCATTGAAATATTCTCTAGAAGTTTGATTTGGAAGATCAATCCAACTCTTATCCATAATAAGATCCCTATAACAAACATTTACACAAGACTTATTAAATTTTCATTTTTCATATCAAATATATTTAAAATAAATACTAATTAATTGTTTGTGAACCATCTATAAAATAATAATGTAAGTGAAAGCCCATGTCATACCTGATTGCGCTACAAACCGAGAAGGGAGGGGAGCCAAAAGCGGTGCTGCGAGGGAGAGGAGAGGCAGTGGAGGGGAGACGAAGTCGGAGGCGGTGCGGCGAGGGAGGGGACGGGCGGAGACGGCGACAGGGAGCCGGAGGAGAGGAGGCGATGAGGTGGAGATGGTGCAGCGAGGGTGGGATGACGAGGGAAGGGACCGAGGACAGGGGGAGCCAGAGTGGATGGGAGGCAGTGGTGAGGGGACGAGTAGCGGCCGTGTGAGGAGGGAGGGGACCGGACGGCGGTGGTTCGGCAAGGGAGAGGATGGTGAGGTAGGGGACGGGCAGCGGTGGTGCGGCGAGGGAGGGGATGAAGACAGAGGGGATGGGGGTTGGCGGGGTGCGGGGGGGGGGGGGGTGTTCGGGGTGCGGGGGGGAGGGCTGAGGGGGCGGAGCGCTGAGGGCGGAGGCTGGAGGGCAAAGGGGTTGGAGGCCGGAGGGGCTGGAGGCTGGAGACGGGTGGCGGGAGGCCAGAGGGCATAGGGAGGTCGGAGGGTTGCCGGAGGCAGGTGGCAGGAGGCCCAAGGGAAGAGGAAGGCCGGAGGGTGGCCGGAGGGTGGCTGCAGGGCGGAGGGCGGCCGGAGCCGGAGGGCAGAGGTGGAGAAAGCTCAGAGGAGATGGAGGGCAGGGCAGAGGGCGGCCGGAGGGAAGACGGTGGAGGGAGGAGGCCGACAGGGCAACGGGGGATGGCGGTGAGGGAGGGAGCGCGACGACGGGGGAGGGTTCGTGGTGAGGTGAGGGAGGAGGGTTCGGGGGGGGGGGGGGCGCCGAAGCCCCTCTTTTTTTGGGAAAACCTAGAGATCGCCATTGGCGGTCGCTATAGGTAAGGGGGATCTAAAGCCCAGTTTTCTAGTAGTGACATCATGTGTCGTATTGAGATGTGGTTAATTCCTACATGTTACAAATTAATTATGGATTGTTTTCCTAAAAGTATCAAAACAATTCGAATGTGTTTTCTCAGTTTTCAGCAAGTCACTTGTTCTTTTTACTAAAATTAATGTCAATTTTAAATAAAAATACACACTTGAAGTTATACTGGTCACATCGTGCATCGGATTGAGGTGCGACTGATTCCTACATGCCACAAATTATTTATGAATCGTTTTCCTAAAGTATCAAAACAATCTGAATATATTTTCTTAGTTTTTATTATTTCACTTATGCTTTTTACTAAAATGTCTTTTCAAACTGGAAACACGTACTTTGAGTCATACCAGTCACATTGTGTGTCGGATTAATGTGAGACTGCTTGCTACACGTTACAAATGACTTATGAATTATTGTTCTAAATTATCAATATAATCAGATAGCGTTTTCTTGGTTTTCATTGAGTGACATGTGTTTTGAACTAAAATGTCAATTTTAAACTGATAACAGACACTTTGATTCATACCGGTCACATCGTGCGTCATATTGAGATGTAGCTGATTCTTACATTTCATGAATGACTTATAGATCATTAACTAAAATATCAAAACAACCAGAATGTGTTTTCTCATCTTTCAATATGTCACTTGTTCTTTTTACTAAAATAAATGTCAATTTTAAATAAAAAGACACACTTGGAGACATATCGGTTACACCGTGCGTCGGATTGAGGTGTGGTTGATTCTTACAGATCATAAAATAATTATGGATCATTTTTCTAAAGTATCAAAGTAATCTGAATATGTTTTCTCATTTTTCATTATGTATATTGTTCTTTTTACTAAAATCAATGTCAATTTTAAATAAAAAGACACACTTGAAGTTATATTGGTCACAATGTGCATCGTATTGAGGCGAGGTTGATTCCTACATGTAAAGACCCAGAAATTACATGTATTTTTTTTAATTAATTGGGATTTTTATGAGTCTGTGAAGATTGATGGTGCTTGATTCTGAGGCCCGGTGTGCCCAGAACGAAATTTTGAACTTTTTTTAAGGTAAGTTCAGTAAACATACGAGCGACGTTTTCTAACTTTTGAATCGGTGCTCGGAATTGAAATATAAGGGCACCGTTGAATCTGCATCGTTGATATTCACTTAAGGAAGGCTTAATTTCGACCGTAGTATGTCGGGAGAAAAAGATAGTTTTTCAGACTTTTAAAAGAATAATAAAATAAAATGAAAATGTTATTTTATTTTCTTTCTAGCGGTTGAGCATTGTGGTGGGACCACTGAGTTGTCAAGCCATTTAATGGCTTGAATCTTGGTTTTTGTAGCCACAATGTTAAAACATTAAATGCGGTTCATAAATGAACCGCATTAATGTTGTACAACTCATTTCATTCTTCCGTCTATTTAATTGAAGCTCAGGCGTGGGCTTTTGGTACGGCTATGAGGAACCTCTAGAAAAGTACCACGACACCTTCCACCGATGGAGGATGGAGGATTGGGCGACAACAAACCAGGATCGACGAATGTCGGCGGCCTCATCAAACACAGAATCTTCTTCCACCACCGCGAAGAATCCAACGAATCTCGAGGTAGGGGGTTTATTATTAAATTTTATCTCTGATGAATTAAATTTCTTCCCACTTGTTATAATGTTAACACAGAGGGCGCGGGTCAAACAAACAATTCCCAAAACCTCTGCCGCTTCATTCTTGTTGCGCTCTTCAGGGGACGAATTTCCAACTCAGCAGAACCTTGAATCTGGGAGCTGCGCAATGACGGCGACATCCCAGGAGGCCCATAGGCGCGAGAGGAAGGGAAAACAGACCACCAGATCTCACTAGATGGCCCGCGAATGATCCACCAGTGTGAAACCGGTGCGGCGACACTGGAAACCGGCACCAGCGGCGAAGGCAGCGGCCGGTGCTCGCTGACCGCGGAAGAGGGCGACGTCGCGACAAACCCGAATGGGCGGCTGACACTCGGCCGACCGCGTTGGTGAGGCGGCACGCCGTGGCACACCGCGGTGAAGGGGCCACAACATTGAAGCCGCGATGAAGGGGGACCCACACCCAGAGGGTCTTGCGGACCATGTAGCGGTGCCACGTGGTGCCACTGATTGAAGAGTCGAATGACTCTTTGAGCCGTTCAGGGAGTTGGGCAGCCACCCGGCTGGCGAGCCGCGCCCAGCCGACGGGTTGGGCCGGTCTGCGGCCCAGTGGGTGGAGATCGCCACGGCCCCTCCCAACCAGGCTGGTTCGGGCCGGGCTGAGTCGACCCGAACCAGGTTGGTCCGACCGGGCCGGACCAGACCCGGACCCATTCGGGCCTTGTTTCGCTTAAAGAGCTGTATCTTGTGAACCAAACGTCTGTTTGACGAACCGCGTGAGGCGCTGGGATCCTTGGAGAGAGATGGTCCTTTTGAGATACTCCACATGAGTTTTTGGAGAAATTTGAAGTATGACCAGGTTGGATCGTACCCGAATCCAACTGGGGCCTCAACACTAAAATGCCAATAACTCACAGACCGGGCGTTCGGTTGACGCATCGTATGTTGTGTTGGAACCCTTACAACATGACGGTCCTTTGGGTTACTACTTTGTGGAACTTCATGGAAGTCGAGGCATGAACGATATCTTGAGGACCAGATACTACAGAACTCAAGTGCACTAGGTGCGACCTCCGCCCGCTGATATATATATATATATATATCATTAAAAATCACATGTTAATATATAAATATATTTATATTGATATGAATATAATATATTTTATTAAATGTGATTTATAGAATACTTAATATGCATTTAAACTTAATATATAAATATTTAGTGAAAATGGATTATAATTAATTAAAAAATAATATTAATTAGTAATTCTCTAATTATTATCGAGTAATATCCATTTAATAACAATTGGATGACATAAAAAATTAATAAATTAATGAACGATCTAAGATAAGTTGAAAACATGATTTGAACTTCAAACAAACATAACTTTTTATTCGGGTGTTCGTTTGAGATCTACCACATATTAAATTCAAGCCTACGAATAGATCTACACTGTGTTAATTGGGGGGGTTACAAACTGTGTGATTGGGATTTCTGAATGGGAAACTCTTCAAATCACCTGAAACCCTCGTTTTCTCCTCAAAAGCTATAGATTGACCCACTGGGGGGGGGTAAATAGTCATAATAAGATGATAAATTTTTAAAATGGTAAATTGATGAGGATTTAGAACAAAACATAAAAATGTTGAGCCTTTGGGAGGAATCCGCTGAAGTCTCGCCCGTTTTTGCGATCCATGGCTACCGCAAGATGATCTGACACCTCCTGATCTCTACGACGACACTTCCCTTATTCCCTCTCTCTCTTTATCTCTCCCTATCCCTTTCCTATCTCATTTTTGCAATGAATAAATCCCACAATGGGGTGTACACGAGAATCCAAAGGGAGAAAGAAGAAATGAAAAAGAAAAAAAGAAAAAGAAGAAAAGGAAAAGGGGGTTTGGGCTGGCCCCGATGTTCGACCAGAGTTTATGTCTTGCCTTGACAAAAATCTTCATTTCAGACTCAATGGAGGAGATGAAATCTCAATTTGACTCTTCGATCAAAAGATATCACCGAGCTAACGTGTGTGAATAAATTAATATTTAATTAAACATATATTAAATATTAATTATTTCACACAAATTTAAGCGGTTCATAATTCTGCCAAACTCTTGTCCTAGGATGAACACCCTATTTCGAGACAATGGTTTGGTCAAAAAAAATTACCCGAAATCATATAATAGGTTAAAATGACTATTTTACCCCTTACAAGTATCTGAAAGAAAAAATTTGAACTTCTACTCAAATTTCTAGTCCAGAAAAACACCGGTTTTTACATGGTCACTATTTTTTCAAGGTCAAAAATGCTCATAAGGCCTCTAAAATTGAGTTTTTAGTTGGGATACCCTAATTTTTTCATATCCATTGAGATTTGAATTTCTTTTAAGAGGGTATTTAAGTCTTTTTTTCAATGGATAATGAATTTATTCCCAAAACTTACATTCATATTGATATCAAGGTTTTGAAATTTTATCATTTTTTACATTTCAGTTTTATTTATAATTAAATATATGTATATTTTATTATATCTACATATAATAAATCAATTGTATAAATGTAACACCCTGACCCCTCTAGACTAGAGTCGGTGCATTACTTAATATATTGGCATGGTTAGAAGGAATGAAAATCCGGAATTAATGATCAGTTTAGTAGTCTTGAAGAAACTAAATATATATATATAAATCAAATTACATTGGAAAGGTTACAAAATACAATACATAACAAAAACTAAAAATTGCAACCACATGAACTCAATAAATGATCTCCTCTTCATCACCTATTGAAAGTAAAAAATGAAAGGGGTGAGATCAAATGCTCATTAAGGGTTCAAAATGGTGGAAGCATGAATCAATAATAACTGAATTGTAAACAATTTGATATAATCAATATGTCATGGTTAATAAATTAAATACTCACGCCATTAATAAACTGGGAATGAAACTGCATCCATAGATTTTGTCATAGTGAAAGCCTCATGGATAGTACTAACTGATAATGAATCAAGAGAATAATTATTAATTGGACGTCATTTTTCTGGAACATGATACCATAATACTGTAAAAACGATTTAGTTCTGTGGGTACAAACTCATATGATTTTTGGAAACAAACTCGAAGAGTTTGTCGCCAACTGATTTGTCTCATGAGACCTACCGATGCATCGAGGGGTTATAGCAGGCCCCACCCACCACTGCATGTCCAAATAATTCTTTATAAATAGATTCAAAACAAGAGAAATATGTCTTTAAATTATCTGTATATAATAGAGGATATTGATTCATCAATATTTCCATAGTCAGAACAACATTCAAAATAAATGTCATATGTAAAATGGTATACAGATTAGACAATAATCATATCCATGATATGAGAATATGGAAATTTAAATGGAATATAATTTCAATTTAAAATTGATCTCAAATGGGAAGTAGGTACACCACATAAGAAAGAGTATGTACACAATACTAAGCAAGTCACAATGAAGTGAAAATAGAGACACAGCTCGTTACCATGTGGTAATCAATTGAGTTGTATGACCAAAAGTTAATAACCACCAAATGAATCATAGAATAACATGAATATAAATATAATCATGATAATATATATCAAATGGCAGTACACCTATAGCACATATAATAAATAAGAGGTGACCAATGGAAATCCCACAGAATTGAAAGTGAGATGAGAAAACCCTTTACAAACATTTCGGCATGGTAACAAGTGTTCTTGTGAGGCATTAATGAGTGGTAAAGGGGTATCTTATTACTTATATATCATAAGAGAAGTATGATGGAGGTGATAAAACATACCCTGTCATTAGGTATTAAAAATAAAAGATCACAACATAGGGGAGATTCTTGAACAAAAGTGAGAGAGAGGATCCCTTACCTTAAATATGTTGGTGTTCTCCACTTGTTATTAAAGATCTGAATAAAAAAATAGGTTTATTAATTAATAATTACAGAACCTATTCTATATTTAATTGGTTTATTATAATCATTTTAAGTTCATTTATAACCATTTTGATTGGTTATGAGGTTCAATTTCATTGTTCGAGCTCGTTTGTTTACTTGGTTTTAATGACCAGTTCGCTTATATTCATGTTTGGGTAAACATGTAAGATGAAAGTGGTTTTCTAGAATTGAAGTTATATTCTATTAGTGCACATCCAGGATATTAAATGGTTTTAAATTAAATTTTTTTACTTGGATTGAAGTCCAAATATTATATAAAACCATAGTGACAACCGTTTTTGTTCATCGGTGGGTTTGATTACAAAGAACATTTTTTTCTTTATAAATTAATACCTTCTATAAAAAAGTATTACAAAACAAAAAATAGTATATATTACATATATAATAATCTGGTTCAACCATAACACAAATGTTTTTATGATTATAATTAAAGATAATAATAGAAATTGATAATCTGTTGTCCTTGAATGTGCTAAATTGGCACATCTCAAACAGTGCTTTCATTCTTTCAAATAAAAGGTGGGGAAATGATAGAAGATGATGAAATATACCATTAGTATAAAAAAATTATAGTACATGTATGTTACTGGAGTTATCATACTATTTGGGTGAAGGTAGGTGAGGAAAGAAACAAAAAGATAAGAACTTAAAAGAAAATAAGGAATTAGAAAGAGGAATTTACCTCTTAAGACTTCCTCCTTTGAGAACCTCTTAAGGGAAGAGGTTTTGGTATTTTGAAGAGGCTATGGGATTTTGGACGTGGGGGAGGATATTGGGGAGATATTTGGGCAGAATATTGGAAAGGTACAAGGCTTTAGAGTAGTGAAGAGAAGAGGGAGTGAGGGGGGGGGGGTTATAGTGGAGGAGAGGAGGGTTTTCATAATTTTTTAATCATTAGTTTATTATTTCTTCACAAGAAAAGGAATATTAAGTATTCCATGAACAAGAATAGTAATAAAGCATGTGAATTAGAAAAAATTGGGCTTAAATTAGTAGATCATCATCAATGACTCAATAAATCTCTTATTTAGCATTTATCGTAAATTGTCGCATTTTACTATTCATAAAAAAATCAAGTATTTCAGAAAAATCCCAAAAATTTACCCTAACCATTTTTTGACATGTAGAATCCATAAATGAATTCCATTTTTTAAAAATAATTTTATAAATATGATTATTTTAATATTTAATTAAAATCATTATTTAATCGAAAAATATAAACACTTAAATTATTCAACTTCATTTTTAAGGTGCCTAAATTTATTTATACATTAATGGGTGTGGATACCATTCATATGAGTCATATTACTATCAATAAGGGTAAGTTACTATTCATAAGGGTAGGTTATTATTAATAAGGGTATGTTACTATTCACTAAAAATTAAGTTAATTCTATCAGACTCTAAATATCATCCTAGACACAACCGTGTATGTCAGATTTTCAAAATTCTAAACACACAAGTGGAAAATTTAAGTTAAATGGATAGGATATGACTATCTCCTAAATAACCAAGTGTTGTTTCAAAGAAACTCAGTGCTTTATTAAATATAGCCTATGACTCGAATGTATTTAAGAGAAACATACCATAAAATGTTTGGGGTGCTACAATATTCCCTCCTTCAGAAATTTCAAACTCAAATTTTTTTCATTTATAAAGCCCACAAAAAAGATGTGAGTGGTTCTTCTTCATAACATCCTCAGGTTCCCATGTTTCTTCCTCCATATTTTGGTTTTTCTAAAGAACCTTTACTAGGCGCTTTGTCTGATTTCTCCATACCTGCTCCCTTGTGTTAAGGATCCTAATAGGCTCTTCACGGTATGAAAAATAAGGTTTCAGTTCTATTTCTTTATAGGTGAGTAAATGAATTGGATTTGGAACTTATTTCTTCAACAACGACACATGGAACACATCATAAACTTTGGATAGACTTGGAGACATTTCTAAATGGTAAGCTACAGCTTCGATTCTTTCCAGAATTTTAAATGGTCTGATGTACCTGGGGCTTAGTTTCCCTTTATTATCGAACCTTAAGACACCCTTCCATGGAGATACTTTCAGAAAGACATAATCTCCCACTTGGAATTCCAAATACTTTCTTTGGTTTTCATCATAATTCTTCTGCCTACTTTAGGATTCTTTAATATGGGCTTGAATTGTCTTCACCTTTTCCATGGTCTCTTCAATAAGTTCTGGGCCTATAAGTTTCCTATCACAAACTTTTTACCAACAAGTTGGAGTTAGACATCTCTTTCCATATAATGCTTCATATTAAGCCATTTTAATACTAGAATGGAAACTATTGTTGTAGTAAAATTCCTCCAAACGAAAGTATTCATCCCATATACCTTGGAATTCAAGAGAGAATGATATCAACATGTCTTACAGAGTTTTAATATTCCTTTAAGATTGTCCGTTAGTTTGGGGGTGATAAGCAGTACTCATACGAAGCTCAGTATTCAAAGCCTTCTGGAGACTTTTCTAGAATTTTGATGTAAATTGAGGATCTCGATCAGACAAAATCAATAGAGGTGAACCATGAAATCTTACAACTTCATTAATATAAAGTCTTTCCAGGTGCTCAAGTGGTAAATCCTCTCTTATAGAAAGAAAATGTGCCGATTTTGTGTGACATTCACCAATTACCCATATTGCATCATTTCTTCTAGGTGTCCTTGTTTGTCCGGTGACAAAATCCATCGTAATATTATCTCACTTCCACATAGGAATAGGTAGAGGTTGCATCACTCCTCTAGGATGTTGTCTCTCTACCTTCACTTGTTTACAAACTAGACACCTTGACACGTAGTCATCAATTTCCCACTTCATATTATCCCACCAAAAATATTCTTTAAGATCTCTATACATCTTTGTGATACCTGGGTGTATAGAGAAATTTAAGCTTTGAGAATCGTATAATAGTTACCTTTTTAGCTCAGGTACTGATGGGACACATAACCTCTTCCCAAACTTCATAACTCCTTTCTCATACACGAAGTCTTTTAAACTACCTTCCTTAACATCAATAATTTTCTTGTGCAGATTCCCATCATCAGATTGAGAGCTTTTTTATCTTCTCTAATAAAGATATTTTAGAAATCATTTAAAAGAGGAAATATGTTTCTACTTACTTAACAATTCCCATATCCATCTTCAGTAGATCCATGAATATAGGATCTCTTTCAATCCTCATTTGGGTCAGGAGTCCATGATCTTTCTTGCTTAATGCATCTGTCACCTTATTTGTCTTTCCTGGGTGGTAGCGTATTGAAAAATCGTAATCTTTGAGTAACTTGAGCCATCTCATTCACCTCATGTTGATTTCTTTTTGTGTGAAAATGTATTTCAAACTCTTGTGGTTCGTATAAATCTCACATCTTTCTCCGTAGAGATAATGTCTCCGTATTTTCAGAGCAAAGATTACGACTTCTAACTCAATATAATGAGTTGGATAATTTTGATCATGAGTCTTCAACTATCTTGATTCATAAGCAATAACTTTATCATTTTTCATAAGGATGCAATCCATTCCATTCTTTGATGCATCGTTATATATCACAAATCCCTCATTTCCAGATGGAAGAGTCAAAATTGGAGCATTGACCAGTCTTATTTTTAATTCTTCAAAGCATTCTATACATTCTTTAGTCTATAAAAACTTAACCCCTTTACACATGAGATTGGTTAGCGGGTTAGCCAGTAAGGTGAAATTATGAATGAAACACCGATAGTAACCTACTATGCCAATAAAACTGCGTACCTCGGTTATGTTTGTCAGCGTGGGTCATTCTTGGATTGCCTTTATCTTCACATGATCAACTAATATTCCATCCTTAGAGACAATATGACCATGAAAATAAATTGATTGAAGCCATAATCCTCACTTTCTAAACTTACCAAATAATTCATTTCTTCTAAGAGTTTTCAGAATAATCCGCAAGTGATTCTTATGGTCTTCATTGATTTTTGAGTACACCAGGATATCATCGATGAATACCACTAAAAAGTTATCAAGATATTCCTTGAAAAATCTATTCATTAAATACATGAAAACAGAGGGTGCATTAGCCAGTCCAAAAGACATCATTGTAAACTCATAATACCCATACCTAGTTCGAAATGCTGTCTTAGGAATATCTTCCTTCCTCACACATAGCTGATTATATCCAGATCAAAGGTCAATCTTCAAAAAGTATTGAGCGCCATGAAGTTGATCAAATAAATCATCAATATGAGGAAGAGGATACTTATTATTTATTTTAATAGCCTTGATTTCTCTGTAATCAATGCATAGCCTCATGGATCCATCTTTATTCTTGACAAATATGACTGGGGATCCCCATGGAGAAACACTAGGTCGAATAAATATTTTGTCACTAAACTCCTTTAGTTGTTTATTTAGCTTCACTAACTCCACAGTGACCATTCTATAGGGGGTTGTTTATATAGGTCTTTTACCATGAATTAAGTCAATGGAAAACTCAATTTCCCACTCTGGAGGATGTCCATGTAAATCATATGGAAATACATCAATGTATTCTTGCACTATATGCACATATTCAATTTTAAGATTTCTTTACTCACCCATAGATATTGGTTTCTATTCCTCTCCAATAATTGCATTAAATAGATCTACTAAGGGTAATACTAGATAAGAATCAGATGGATAGTTCTATACTCTAAAGATAAGAGATTCTACACCATTTTAAAAAATTGTAACTTCCTTTTTCTTGCAATATATATTCGCATAGTTTGACAGCCAATTCATACCGAGAATTATATCAAAGTTAGTCATTGGTATGACGATAAGGTTAGAAACTAAAGCACTTTTATATGTAAAGAGAGGGGTTAGTTGACATGCCTTTAATGCAATGATGCATCCCCTAGGAGTTTTGACTGATAACTCCTTTATTAAATAAAACTGAACATGTCTAATTTTCTTGGAAAAATGGGAAGATATAAATGAATGTGATGATCCAAAATCAAATAAAGTGTTGTCTAAGTTTGAGGAAATAATTAAAGTAATTTACACCACATCATTAGGAACTTCAACTTCCGTAGTTGAAATCACATAATCTCTCCCTTTCTCTCTTGGCCTTTTCTGAGTCATGTTTCCTTGGCACTTAGGACACTCATTTGAATAGTGTCTCATCTCTCTACAATTGTAGCATTGAACATCATCAAATTGTTTCTTCTCCTTGCATTCATTAGATAGATGACCCTTTTCTACACACTTATAGCAGACTCCCATGCCTTTCAGGCATTTCCCGAGATGATTCTTTCCACAGTTCTCACATGATGGGAATTTCTTTGTTCCCTTGTTCTTATTTGGTGCTTCACCTTTCCCTTGGTTATTAGAGTACCGTTTTTTATCTTGGTTTCCCTTGAACAAATTTGATCTAGCAAATTCCTTCTCTGTTTTGATGGTACTTCATACAATTTCATCATATGATGATTTTTTTTGAGAATCTAGTGCCCTTAGAAGACTTGGCTTAAGACCTTTATAGAAATGATCAATCTTATATGCTGAGTCATGTACGTAATCTATAGCATACCTAGCTAGCCTTGTGAAGGTATCCTCATACTCTGCAACACTATCTTCTTCCCTTTGCTTTAAGCCAAGGAATTTCCTCTTCATTTCGGTTCATTTCTCATGAGGGAAATTTTTTTCAAAGAATATTTCCTGAAAAGTCCTCCATTCCATATCTTCTATTTCTTCTTCCTACTTAGTATTCTGAATCAAGGACCACCATTAATTAGCATCGCCCTTGAGACAATATACTTCCAGTGCTAACTTTTCATTTTCATTGCATCTTAATGCCATGAATATCTTTTCAAGGGACTTGATCCATTGCTCAGCAACCACTGGATTAGTAGTTCCGCTGAAAAATGGGGGCTTTTGTGGCATGAAATGATCCAACACAAGTGTGAAATGGTTATTCATCACAACCTGAGTAATTTGTCCCAATATGGTCATGATCTGATCTGCTCCAACATTTACTGTGTTGACTTACTCAGTGGGGAGATCCCTACTTTTCCCACGAGTATTGGTTCCCCTTCTTCCATTAGATTCCATTTCTAAATATTGGAACACAATAGATTAGGGTATGAATCATAATGTATAATCTTAACTTAACAAAATACTTAGCATAAATTGAGATCCTACGCATGGCTAATCACATAATCAGAAAAATGGTTTCTTTGAGTAATAATTTACATTTCAATCCTTCATAATGGCTTGTAAAGAAAATATGAATTTTCCTAAGTATATCCCCCAGGAGTGTCATAACCAAGAGTATATCAAGGCTTGTTGTCATGTACTAGGATACCCTGGGTCAAGCCTGAAACTCTTTGTCAGAGATTTCACTCATAGGTACATCTGTTCCAGAGCCACCTCTACCTGATCATATCCAGATAGGGATGTATTACTCAAAAGATTCACATAATCTTTTCCTAACCAAAATATCAGGATTTTATTGTATGTTTGTCCTCAAACACTACCTTAGGACTCTTTTACCTAATCTATGTTTTCTAATCTAGTCTCCAAGTTTGATACTAAACTTCCTCTGATACAAACTGTAACACCCAGACCCTCTAGACTGGAGACGGTGCATTAATTATTATATTGGCATGGTTAGAAGGAATGAAAATCACAAATGAATTATCAGTTTAGCAGTCTTGAAGAAACTAGATACATATATGTAACTCAAATTACATTATAAAGGTTACAAAATACAATACATAACAAAAACTAAAAACTACAACCACATGAACTCAATAAATGATCTCCTATTCATCATCTGTTGAAGGTAAACAATGAAAGGGGTGAGCTCAAATGCTCAGTAAGGGTTAAAAATGGTGGAATAATTAATCAATAATAACTTAATTGTAAAAATTTTGACATAATCAATATGGTATGGTGAATAAATGAAAAACTCACGCCATTAACAAACTGAGAATGAAAGTGCATCAATAGATTTTGTCATAGTGAAAACCTCATGGATAGTAATAACTGATAATGAATAAAGAGAATTCTTATTAATTGGATGTCATGTATCTGGAACATGATCCCATAATACCGTAAAAATGGTTTAGTTTTGTGGGTAGAAACCCGTCTGATTTTTGGAAACAAACTTGAAAGATTTGTCACCAACTGATTTGTCTCATGAGATCTACCAATGCATCGAGGGGATGTAGTGGGATCCACCCACCGTTGCATGTCCAAATTATTATTTATACATATATTCAACACAAGAGTAAAATTCCTTTACATTATCCATATATAATAGAGTAAACAGATTCATCAATATTTCCACAGTCAAAACAACATTCAAAATAAATATCGTATGTAAAATGGTATATGACTTAGAAAATAATCATATCCATGATATTAGAATATGGAAATTTAAATGGAATAAAATTTAAATTGAAAAGTGATCTCAAATGTTTATTAGGTACACCGCATAAGAAAGAGTAGGTGCACAATACTAAGCAAGTCACAATGAAGTGAAAATAGAGACAAAGCTCATTACCATGTTGTAATCAATTGAGTCGTATGACAAAAAGTTAATAAACACCAAATGAATCATAGAATACCATGAATATAAATATAATCATGATAATATATATCAAATGTCAGTAAACCTATACCACATATAATAAATAAGAGGCAAACAATGGAAATCCCACAGAATTGAAAGTGAGATGAGAAAACCCCTTACAAACATTTTGGCATGGTAACGAGTGTTCTTATGAGGGATTAATGAGAGGTAAAGGGGAATCCCATTACTTATATATCATAAGGGAAGTATTTTGGAGGTTCTAAAACATACCCCACCATTAGTTATTAAAAATAAAAGAGCACAACATAGGGGAGATTCTTGAACAAAAGTGAGAGAGAGGATCCCTTACCTTAAATCTATTGGTGTTCTCCACTTGTTATTAAATACCTAAATAAAAAAATTAGGTATTTTAATTAATAATTACAGAACATATTATATATTTAATTGGTTTAGTATAATCATTTTAAGTTCATTTATAACCATTTTTATTGGTTATTAGGTTCAATTTCACTGTTCGAGTTCGTTTGTTTACTTGGTGTTAATGACCGGTTCGCTTATATTCATGTTTGGATACACATGTAAGATGAAAGTGGTTTTCTAGAATTGAAGTTATATTCTATTAGTTCACATCCATGAGATTAAATGGTTTTAAATTTAATTTGGTTACTTTGAGTGAAGTCTAATTATTATATAAAACCATAGTGATAATGGTTTTTGTTAATCGGTGGGTTTGATTACAAAGAACATGTTTTTCTTTATAACTTAATACCATCTATAAAAAAGGATTACATAACCAAAAATAGGATATATTACATATATAATAATCTGGTTAAACCATAACACAAATGGTTTCATGACCAGAATTAAAGATAATAATAGAAATTGATAATTTGTTGTCCTTGAATGTGCTAAATTGGCACATCTCAATTTGTGCTTTCATTCTTTCAAATAAAAGGTGGGGAAAGGAGAGAAGATAATGAAATGTCCCATTAGTATAAAAAAATTCCAGTAAATGTATGTTAATGGATTTATCATACTATTTGAGTGAAGGGAGGTGAGGAAAGAAACAAAAAGATAAGAACTTAAAAGAAAAGAAGGAATTGGAAAGAGGAATTTACCTCTTGAGACTTCCTCCTTTGAGAACCTCTTAAGGGGAGAGGTTTTGTTATTTTGAAGAGGCTAGGGGATTTTGGATGTGAGGGAGGATCTTGGGGAGATATTTGGGTAGAATATTGGCAAGGTACAAGGTTTGAAAGGAGTGATTAGAAGAGGGAGTGAGGGGGGTTTATAGTGGAGGAGATGAGGGTTTTCATAATTTTTTAATCGTTAGTTTATTATTTTTTCACAAGACAAGGAATAGTAAGTATTACATGACCAAGAAAAGTAATAAATGCATGTGACTTCAAACCAATTGGTCTTACATCAGCATATCATCATTAATGACTCAATAAATCTCTTATTTAGTATTTATCGTAAATTATCACATTTTACTATTCATAAAAAATTCAAGTATTTTAGAAAAATCCCAAAAATTCATCCTAACCATTTTTCTACATGTAGAATCCAAAAATGAAGTCCATTTTTCAAAAATAATTTTCTAAATATAATTATTTTAATATTTAATTAAAATCATTATTTAATCAAAAAATATAAGCACTTAAATTATTCAACTTAATTTTTAAGGTGCCTAAATTTATTTATACGTTCATGGGTGTGGATACCATTCATAAGAGTCATATTACTATTCATAAGGGTAAGTTACTATTCATAAGGGTATGTTACTATTCATAAGGGTGGGTTACTATTCATAAGGGCATGTTACTATTCACTAAAAATTAAGTTAATTCTATCAGACTCTAAATATCATCCTAGACACAATCGTGTATGTCAGATTTTCAAAATTCAAAACACACAAGTGGAAAATTTAAGTTCAATGGGTAGGATATGACTATCTTCTAAATAACCAAGTTTTGTTTCAAAGAAACTCAGTGCTTTATTAAATATAGGCTATGACTCAAATGTATTTAAGAGAAACATACCATAAAATGTTTGGGGTGCTATAATAAATACATATTTAAATATATTTACATAAAAATGTATTTTAAAATATATAAACTATATGGAAATAAATATTTATTATTCATTTTATTCAAAATAAAAAAATATCCATTTTATTGCCTTATAAAACACATTAATATATATATACACCCATTTACAAGTAATTTTTATATATAAATATGTGTGTCAATAAAAAATATATAAATTTTTGTGTATTGGTGAGTGTACTATCAGATGTGGTTTTTGTTGTTTAGGGTATGATTAATAAAAAGTGTAATGTATCCCATAAGAGTGTATTCATTCCATTGGTGTTAGTCACCGCCTTATGGCCTATTAGAGATGATATTTGGGAGTCACACTCAATTCCATTTTCAACTCTAGTGGGGACTTGTTAGAGTCATTTCATGAATTTTGGGGACTTGGATGACAAGTTTTTTGGCTTAACAAAGATTATCAGGGGATGAGATCATTTGTTCTGTATTTTCTATTGGTCTCACTTTTTTTGGGTCTCTTTTTATAAATTCGTTGTTATGGTCCAATTTTTAGGTTTTTGTCATTTTATCTTGTTTTGTATGAATCAGATGCATTGTAGATAGGGATTGGTTTTATCTGAATTTATTTTGATATTTTAATTTATTTTTGGTAGTGACAACCTCATGTGGGGGAAACTCTTTTCTTTGTTTATTGGTTTTTTGAGAGATTTCAACTTACGAGTATTGTTAGTATTGGGTGTGTAGTGGGAGCCTAGAAATTTGGGAATTTAAAATTGTTCACCAGCGATCAATGTAACTACATCATCACGAGTGAAGTGATGCCCGATTATAACCTGAGTATATTTACGCGAATAAATTAAGCACAAAATTAAAATGAAGAATTACCTCATCCAATTTGAAGCTTCTCTCAATATCCGCTCTTCGTCGGCATTCATTGAACGAAGGATCCGAATTCAAATCCCTCTAGATCTTATACATGCACTTTGAAAAATCATGAGAGAGTGGATTTTCAAATTCCAAGTGCTAGCACAGAGATTCGATGATGTCTTCGACCACTACGAGAAAACCGCCGCTAAACGACAATTTTTTTTTTAATTTTATTCGATGATTAGCAGCGGTTTTTTTAAAAACCGCCGCGAAATAGGGGCGGTTTCAATAAAACCGCCGCGAAATGAAATGAAAAAATAAAAAAACACGAGAAAACCCGAAATCACTAAAACGGCCATAACTTTTGATCCGGGCGTTCGTTGAAGCGCCACGACCAGTCAAATCGAAGCTCATGAAGAGATCTAGAGGCACATATAATCAAAACCGCGAGACGGTCTAAGGTGCGGAAGATATTAGAGTTATAATAAAGTTGAAAAAAGTTCTCCAACTTCAAACGGCCATAACTTTCGCTCCGGGTGTCCGTTTGGACTCTACCACATATCAAACCGAAGCCAGCGAAGAGAGCTACGCACCAAATTGACACAAGCTAGCTTCTATCATGTTTTTAGACCCCCAAAACCCCTCCAAAGGCCTCCAAAACCCCGTTTCCGTCACAGGTGTCCCGTCGAACTTGTCTTCAAACGGACCTAACTTTCGATCCGCGTGTCAGTTCGGCCTCCTCCACCTACCAGATCATAGATCGTTCCATGATCTTCAGTTTGACTGGTCGTGGCGCCCACATGCACTCCTAAATCATATGTTATGACCTTTTTAGTGGGTATCGGGTTTGTTATGTTTTTCAATGCCCCGTTTCTAGCACCCGTTCCCCGTCAGCTTTTTTTTAAATGGTTGTAACTTCCGATCCGCCTGTCCATTCGGACTCTTTCACCTTTCAGGTTGAAGATCATTTCAGGATCTTTGATTTGAAAGGTCGCGGATCTAAAACGGACTCTCGGATCATAAGTTATCTCCGTTAATGTGAGTCCAATGTTTTTGTCTCTTTATGACAGTTTTGACGGGTTTTAACGGTAGCTTCATTTATTACTGTTTATTTGGGTTTCCATGACTTATTATCTTTATCAATGGTTTTTTGTGGGTTATTATGATGATTATGTTGAATTATTAAGGAGTTTTCCAGAGTTGTCACGAGTTTTCATGCGTTCTCATTCTTTCTAATGTCTCATTCTTCATATACTTCTCCATCCTTTTTCATGCGTTTTCAAGATTTTTCATCCCTTATCACGTCTTTTCATACTTTTTCATGTGTTTCCTTTATTATTTATTATTTATTATTTATAATATACTTTAATTTATTTATTATCTATTATTTGTAACTGGTTATTTATTATTTATTATTTATAATTTATTCTTTATATTTATTAATTATTTATGTTTATTAATTATTAATTATTTATTATTAATTATTTATATTTATTTATTATTTATTATTTATTATTTATTATTTATTATTTATTATTTATATTTATTTATCATTTATATTTATTTATTATTTATATTTATTTATTATTTATTATTAATATTTATTTATTATTTGTTATTTATATTTATTTATTATTTATTATTTATTATTTATTATTTATTATTTATTATTTATTATTTATTATTTATTATTTATATTTATATTTATTTATTATTTAGTATTTATTATTTATTATTTATTATTTATTATTTATTATTTATCTTTATTTATTATTTATTATTTATTATTTATTATTTGTTATTTATTATTTATTATTTATTATTTATTATTTATTATTCATTATTGACTATTGATTATTGATTATTGATTATTGATTATTGATTATTGATTATTGATTATTGATTATTGATTATTGATTATTTATTATTTATTATTTATTATTTATTATTTATCTTTATTTATTATTTATTATTTATTATTGATTATTTATATTTATTTATTATTTATTATTTATTATTTATTATTTATTATTTATTATTTATTTATTTATAATTTATTATTTATTATTTATTATTTATTATTTATTATTTATTATTTATTATTCATTATTGATTATTGATTATTGATTATTGATTATTGATTATTGATTATTGATTATTGATTATTGATTATTGATTATTGATTATTTATTATTTATTATTTATTATTTATTATTTATTATTTATTATTTATCATTTATTATTTATCATTTATTATTTATCTTTATTTATTATTTATTATTTATTATTGATTATTTATCTTTATTTATTATTTATTATTTATTATTTATTATTTATTATTTATTATTTATTATTTATTATTTATTATTTATTATTTATTATTTATTATTTATTATTTATTATTTATTATTTATTATTTATTATTAATTTTTGATTATTGATTATTGATTAGTGATTATTTATTATTTATTATTTATTATTTATCATTTATTATTTATCATTTATTATTTATTATTTATTATTTATTATTTATTATTTATTATTTATTATTTATTATTTATTATTTATTATTTATTATTTATTATTGATTATTTATTATTTAATATTTAATATTTATTATTTATTATTTATTATTTATTATTTATTATTTATTATTTATTATTTATTACTTATCTTTATTTATTATTTATTATTTATTATTGATTATTTATCTTTATTTATTATTTATTATTTATTATTTATTATTTATTATTTATTATTTATTATTTATTATTTATTATTTATTATTTATTATTTATTATTTATCTTTATTTATTATTTATTATTTATTATTTATATTTATTTATTATTTATTATTTATTATTTATATTTATTTATTATTTATTATTTATATTTATTTATTATTTATTATTTATATTTATTTATTATTTATTATTTATTATTTATTATTTATTATTTATCTTTATTTATTATTTATTATTTATTATTTATATTTATTTATTATTTATTACTTATTATTTATATTTATTTATTATTTATTATTTATTATTTGTTATTTATTATTTATATTTATTTATTATTTATTATTTATTATTTATTATTTATTATTTAATATTTATTATTTAATATTTATTATTTATTATTTATTATTTATTATTCATTATTGATTATTGATTATTGATTATTGATTATTGATTATTGATTATTTATTATTTATTATTTATTATTTATTATTTATTATTTATTATTTATTATTTATTATTTATTATTTATCTTTATTTATTATTTATTATTTATTATTGATTATTTATCTTTATTTATTATTTATTATTTATTATTTATTATTTATTATTTATTATTTATTATTTCTTATTTCTTATTTCTTATTTTAATTATTTATTATTCATTATTGATTATTGATTATTTATTATTTATTATTTATTATTTATTATTTATTATTTATTATTTATTATTTATTATTTATTATTTATTATTTATTATTTATTATTTATTATTTATTATTTATTATTTATTATTTATTATTTATTATTTATTATTTATTATTTATTATTTATTATTTATTATTTATTATTTATTATTTATTATTTTTCTTTATTTATTATTTATCTTTATTTATTATTTATCTTTATTATTTATTATATATCTTTATTTATTGTTTATTATTTATTACTTATTATTTATTATTTATTATTTATTATTTATTATTTATTATTTATTATTTATTATTTATTATTTATTATTTATTATTTATTATTTATTATTTATTATTTATTATTTATTATTTATTATTTATTATTTATCTTTATTTATTATTTATTATTTATTATTTATTATTTATTATTTATTATTTATTATTTATAATTATTTATTATTTATTATTTATTATTTATATTTATTAATTATTTATTACTTATTATTTATATTTATTTATTATTTATATTTATTTATTATTTATTATTTATTATTTATATTTATTTATTATTTATTATTTATATTTATTTATTATTTATTATTAATATTTATTTATTATTTATTATTTATTATTTATTATTTATTATTTATTATTTATTATTTGTTATTTATTATTTATTATTTATTTATTTATTATTTATTATTTATCTTTATTTATTATTTATTATTTATTATTTATATTTATTTATTATTTATTACTTATTATTTATATTTATTTATTATTATATTTATTTATTATTTATTATTTATATTTATTTATTATTTATTATTTATTATTTATATTTATTTATTGTTTATTATTTATTATTTATCTTTATTTATTATTTATTATTTATTATTTATATTTATTTATTATTTTTTACTTATTATTTATATTTATTTAGTATTTATATTTATTTATTATTTATTATTTATTATTTATTATTTATATTTATTTATAATTTATTATTTATATTTATTTATTATTTATTATTTATATTTATTTATTATTTATTATTTATTATTTATTATTTATTATTTATTATTTATTATTTATTTATTTATTTATTTATTATTTATTATTTATTATTTATTATTTATTATTTATTATTTATTATTTATTATTTATTATTTATTATTTAATTATTTATTATTTTTATTTATTATTGATTATTGATTATTGATTATTGATTATTTATTATTTATTATTTATTATTTATTATTTATTATTTATTATTGATTATTAATTATTGATTATTTATTATTGATTATTGATTATTGATTATTTATTATTTATCTTTATTTATTATTTATTATTTATTATTTATTATTTATTTATTATTTATTATTTATATTTATTTATTATTTATTACTTATTATTTATATTTATTTATTATTTATTATTTATTATTTATTATTTTTATTTATTTATTATTTATTATTTATTATTTATTATTTATTATTTATTATTTATCTTTATTTATTATTTATTATTTATTATTTATTATTTATTATTTATTATTTATTATTTATTATTTATCTTTATTTATTATTTATTATTTATTATTTATTATTTATTATTTATATTTATTTATTATTTATTATTTATTATTTATTATTTATATTTATTTATTATTTATTATTTATTATTTATTATTTATATTTATTATTTATTTATATTTATTTATTATTTATTATTTATTATTTATATTTATTTATTATTTATTATTTATATTTATTTATTTATTTATTATTATTATTTATTATTTATTATTTATTATTTATTATTCCTTATTTATTATTTATTATTTATTATTTATTATTTATTATTTATTATTATCGAGTTTATATCTATTATTTATGTATTATTTGTTTTTTCAATTAATATATATAAGTATATTAAATTCTGTTTATTAACCACATGGCGAGCTTACTGGAGTGGTAAAGTCTTTGGAAAATATGCAAGAGGTTAGGGGTTCAAATCTCACAAAACGCAGAATTTCTTTATATTGCATGGGCATGCATGTGCATGTGCATGAGATGTGCATGCATGGATAAATAAAGTAAATAAAAATAATACGAAATAAATAAATAAAATAAATACGAAATAAAATAAAAAAAAATAAATATGAAATAAAAAAATAAAAAAAATAAATATGAAATAAAATAAATACGAAATAAAATAAACAAAATAAATAAATACGAAATAAAATAAATAAATAAATAAAATAAATAAAAAATAAATACGAAATAAAAAAAATAAAAAATAAATACGAAATTAAATAAATTAATTAAATAAATAAAATAAATAAATAAAATAAATACGAAATAAAATAAATAAAATAAATAAATACGAAAAATAAATAAATAAATACAAAAAATAAATAAATAAAATAAATATGAAATAAATATATATATATATATATATATATATAATTAAAAAAAATAACAAAAAAAAAACCGTCGCTGAATCATTTAGCGGCGGTTTAAACCGCCGCTAAAAAACTGTCGCGAAACGTTCTGCGACGGTTTTGAAAACCGCCACGAATAGTTTCCCGACGCACGATTTAGCAGCGGTTTTTGAAAACCGCCGCCAATCGATTTAGCGGCGGTTTAAACCGCCGCGGAATGCCTTTTTTGCCGTAGTGGACGTCCTGATGATCATCACATCGATGATCCATTGATCCATGAAGCTAAAATTCAATTGAAGATCGGATCATCTACTTCTCTCTCTGGGAAATAGGAGAGGAGAGAGAGACTCCAATCCATTGTGCAGTGAATAGTTCCCTTTATGAGAGTCTCTCCTCATTTATATAGTGAGGCACAAAAACACCCAAAAATTCACACGACAACATTAATAGCCTTTTGTGCTAAACCGTTGCTAATTTTTTTATTAATGTTTTAGCGGTGGTTTTTAAAAAACTGTCGCTAAAACTTTTTTTTAAATCTCAACACTTCCCCCCCACCCCCTGATACCCCCTTCTCCCCCCAACCCCCATGAGACCCCCCCCCCAACGACCCTGAATCCCTAGCCCCTCACCACCTCGGCGCCTCACTAAATTGAGGTAAAATTTATCACAACCAATGAAGTGATGGATTTTCATCAACGAGTTTCTTTCCTCAACCATGAATTGATACTTTTTTATAGTTAGTGATTCACTAAAATTCATGTTCCTTTAATTCAGTTAATGCATATTTAATAGTGGCTTACTTAAATCTATATGCATTAAAATTTATTTCTCAATTTTCATTCTAGGGAATCATTCCAATTTTCAAATGAATCTTGTCTCTTAGAGAACTCAAGGATTAGGATCATTAAAGTGGAAAAATCAATCAAACCATTTATATAATGAAAAATTAAAAAATGAGAAAATAATGTAATAAATATAAAACTGGTTGAAATCCATTACACTTGAATTATACTATCCTCTTTATGTATAAAAATCTAATCTCGAGAAATGAATAATTTAATGGTATAGAGGAATTAAACCTTTTTATTTGGTCCTAATGGCTAGAGTTATGCTCTAATATAACACTTTCTAAAACATATAATAAAAAAATGTAAATAATATAAATATACTAAACAGTTTTATAAATGTAAAAATGAGAAATAGGGAAGAAAATTGTATTGTTTCATTCCACAAGTTGTTATGTGTTTATAATGACTATAGTTAGAAAATTATTTTGTTAACCCTACTAAAAGGTTGGATGGGGTTTCTGTTATAGTAACTACCATGAATCATTTATCTTGGTGTCTTTAAGCTGACACCAATAGTGGGAAACCACAAATGATAAGAGAAAACATGTCCCTACCCTTAATATGAGATAGTAAGAGAATGTATGTAAGGGGAATTAATAAGAGGGTAAAAGGGATTTTAGGTTATAAAATCCTTTATCAATAGTTTTTTGGATGTTTTTTTGTGATTGGTGCTTCACTTCATCCCACAAATAATTTTCTAGTTCAATCACTAACTCTTGGGTTGTTCCATCATTTAAATACAACACCATTTTTTCATTATGGGAACTTTAACATAATATTATTTTCTAATACTCTCAAAGATTATATATTTCACAACCACATGTAAAATTAAATCAATAGGGGATTTATAATTAAATAAAGGTAGTAAAAAGACAAAAAATAATTGAATCCAGACTTAGATCCACACACTTTAGTGGAAGATAAAGGATCTATTGATCTTTATTTAATGAAATTAGAATTAAGCTTGATTGGTTAGATAGTAGATGTTTTTTGGGTGTCTCCTCAACCCATAGTATTTTTTTTAACAATGGTATACAAAGGAGTGTATCTTTTTTATTAATTTCCACTTATAGTTGAAATTATCAAAATTAATAAGAATACTAACTAATTTCGTTTTATAAATAATATAGTTAAGATTATTTAAGTTCATTCTAAATATATTCAATGAAACAACCAAATACATACTCAACATTTTTAGATTCCTACACCCATCAAATATTCTTTTCAACTACTTTAATTATTTCCCTAAAATCAGAGGTGAGCTAAAAAAATTACATTTTTATAAGAATTTTAAAATTAATAAAAGAAATTAAATGTATTTACAGAGTGATAGAATAATGAATGATTAACTTGGATCCCTAGAAATAGTGCCAATTTGATATGAGGCCACCAAAAACCTTAAATTACTATAATTTATAAACATGGAATGTAGTTAGGGTGTGGACTGGGGCCATATAATTTGAGGATATTTAGTCATTAATCACTATTATAAATCACTTATCCTCATTTTATATTTTTTATATATTGGAAAAATGGAAATGGGTTTGGGGGTGATTATTTTGTAGTCTGAATTCATGAGTTAGAAGAAAGAAACAATAACACAAGTTTTAGTTGGGATAAAGGTAATGATCCAAGCATTATTCTAGATTCCTTAATTGTTTTTTTATTTTAATAAATCCATTTGAATAACTAATTCAATATCATACACCTATTACACTACAACATTAATAGCCTTTTGCGGTGGTTTTTTCGCAGCGGTTTTTAATAAACCACCGCTAAAACTTTTTTTCAATCCTGAAATTCCCCCCCACCCCCCCCCCCAAGACCCCCTTATCCCCCCGACCCCCATGAGAACCCCCCCCCCACGACCCATGAATCCTTATCCCCTCGCTGCCTTTCCATTGAGGTGGATGATCATGAATATGTGATTCTAGTACATAGTAGTAATTTTATTTTTGTAATGATGATTGGAAGATCCTATACCACTAATGAAATATATACTGGTGGGGGTATTTTCTATTTCCTATAATGAAGTATATGTTTCCATGGGATGTATTTACATTTCTATATAAAAAATAAATGAATCCTTTTTCATTATATCTTGATTATTAGTTATGAATTAATAAAATCATTTTACTAGTATCCCATTATTTTATCCAATATGAAATACTCACATTATTGGATATATAATATTTTATCACTCGGATATTATTATTAAATTGATATATTTTTCCACTCAAATAACATAGATAATATAATCATCAAATCACTTGATGGTATTTTGGTATGCATTTTATACAAACTGCATTAAATCACTAAAAATTGTCCTACTGAGTATACTACCCAAAATGGATGTCTTATACTTATAAATACACAATGTGCACATCTATATTGAACCATGTATTTTGATGGATATTACCCTAGTTAATAAAATGGTTATGTTAACCTAAAATTTTCTTTATAACCCCATGATAATATAAATTATCCTTATTAGGGATGGATCAATACATTTGGTTCTAGTTTCATTATTACATAACTAATATAAGGTGTGTTTACAGATGTATAATTTTAATTGGTTCATTTTTTTAACATATGAAAAAAATATTATATATTATTTATGCATATACTAATGCTTTTGGCCCTCCTATACATGTGTTTTACTCTTGTATCTTATTTTCCCTCCCTAAATATTTCCTACCCAATATCTATGTTCTTCCAAAACCACATTTACCTATAACTCTCGAACCCCCCAAATATTGGTTCTTCCTCACACCCCATACATACTTCCACCTCCTTGTCTCAAGCTTTAATGTATTCCCTCCTTCCCATCACCTATTTCTCATATCTTTCTCCTTGCTTCCATTCCTCTAGCTCCACCTCTAACACTTTCCCGTCATCCCAACATCTATTTCCATTCATCCATGATTCCTCCATCTATATCCTTTATCACACATGCATATCTTCAAAAATATAATATGCCTCTATTTTTTTACCTCATTCTTATTTCTTTTTATGTATCTATTTATCCATGAAATCTATGATCTATATAGAAACCCTATAATATGCCACTTAGGTAGGTTATCTAGGTTGTTTTGTGAAAAATTGGTATCAAAGGCATTCATGCCTCTTCTTTTAAATTGGTATATAGTTTGGGATGTATTGGTAGACACGAGATATTATTTTTGAGACTTAATAGGTATATTATGAGAAATTTCTAGGCCACATATCATCTTAAAGTTCCTTAAGTTACCATGGGCTATTGGAAAAAAGTGTCTTTGAGGATTTTTTTATCAAATACTAGTATTTTTCTAAATATTTAACATATTTATATATTTTTTTCAACTATTATATATGAATCTATTTCTCTATTTATTAATAGTTATGTGTTTTAATTTTTTTTAATATTGTGTAAGCACATTATGATATACATGGATAAAATCTAGATCACATTACCAAGGAACAAACCTCAGTGTGTTAAGGTTTTGGAGGATTTTTTAGATTTTTCAATTTCCAATTGATCCATTTAAGGGAGAATAATATTTCCATGTCCTAAATGTAAATTTAGAATATGGTTGAAGATAGATGAAGTTTATGAACATTTAATATTAAAGCAATTCCCTGGTCAATATTTGTGTTGGATTTGGCACGGAGAATCAAACATTACAGAAAGGTTTATCACTGATGTCAATCCACAGAATGAGATCCCAACTTTGTTGAAAATGAGAAATGAAATGAAAAACCTTATAAATTATGCATTTGGAACTGCAAGACACCACCATCAACATAAAAATATATCAGAATAACCAGATGAAGGTGCTGCAAATAGAAACGTGAAAAGTGATGTTTTTGAGACTTTAGGACAACCAGATGAAGATTGTAACATATCAGTGGATCCTCCTCTTGATTATGTGGAGACTAATGTAAGAGAAAAATTCACTAAGGAAAATATGTTTCATTATTTAGTTGACGATTGAAATCAAGAGTTTTATAGTGGATGTTTAAAATATTCAAAACTTTTTTTTCTACTCAAGTTGTACCATATAAAATGTCTATGTGGAATTACAAATAAGGAAATGTCCATGATATTGGAATTTTTGTGTGATTTATTTCCTAAAGAAAACATCCCCAAGTCTTTTTATGATATAAAAAAAGTTGTTAACATTCTTGGTTTGAATTATACAAAAATACATGTGTGTCCCAATGATTGTATGCTTTATTGATGAGAGGATTCAAGCAGACAGGATTTAAAAAAATTTTCTTTTAGATGGAAGTCAATGGTTGATGTTGGAAGTCTGAATCAACATACTACCATGAAGAAGAAGAAAAGGAACACACTTGAAAAGGTTTTGCGTTACTTTACTTTAAATCCTCGATTGCAAAGATTATTCATGTCATCGAAAATTATCAAACACATGAAGTGGAATTCTGTAGATAATAACAATAATGGGTTAATGCGAAATCCATGAGATTCACAATCATGGAAGACATTTGATTCATTACATCCAAATTTCTTAGCTGATCCTAGGAATGTTCGACTGGGATTGGATGTTGATGGATTCAACCCATTTGGGACTTTGAGTACCAGTTATGGAATTTGGCTAGTTGTTTTGATCCCTTACAATCTACCTCTATGGATGTGTATGAAAAAAATGTCTTTTATCATTTCAATGATTATTCCTGGAAAAAAATTCCTAGAAATGATATTGATGTATACTTATAGCCTTTAACTAAAGAATTACAAGAGTTATGGAGCAATGGTGTTGATACATTTGATGATTCTTCTAAAACAATTTTCAAAATGCATGATGCTTTAATGTGAACCATTAGTGACTTCCCTAGGATTGAGAATTTATCTGGTTAAAACCCTTACACGAGTTTGGCTTGTCCTATTTTTAACTTTGATTTTGATCCCAAATGGATAACTCATAGTAAAAAATGGTGCTTCTTGTGCCATCGAATATTTCTCGATGCATCTCATATATTTTGGCTGAACAGATCAAAATTTGATGATTTCATTGGTCATAGAACACCTCCAAAGTTTTTAACTGGTTCTGAAATATTGACACAAATTGGAAAAGTTGAAATAGGATTTGGGAAGGTTTATCATTTGAATGATAGTGGGAAACAGGTTTGAAGTGCATCGTCAAGTGAAATTAGAACGCAATAATGGAAGAAAGAAAAGTATATTCTTCAAACTTCCGTATTGGGAATTTAATTTGTTGTGACATAATCTTGATGTGATGCATATTGAGAAGAATGTCTGTGAGAATTTGATCTTCACATTTCTTAATGAGCATGGAAAGTTGAAGGATCATCTCAATGCTTGGAAAGACTTATAAGTAATGAATATAAAATGTGGTCACTGGCTAGATGAGAATGAAAAGTATGCTCTGGCAATTTTTTCAATGAAAAATAGGGATAAAGATACATTCCTTCAAATTTTAAAGCATGTGAAAGTATCTGATGGGTATTGAAGTAACATCCCGAGTTGTGTTGACTTAAATAATTGTAAGTTATGTGGATTGAAAAGTCACAATTCACATATTTTGTTACAGTAGTTACTACCATTGGCATTGCGTACATTATTACTTGAAAAAGTTACTGCTGTTGTACTCTAATTATGTACATTTTTAGACAACTATGTGAGAAATATCTACATCCATTTGAGCTTGATAACCTTCATGAGGGGTTTTTATTGACACTTTGTGCAATTGAGATGATCTTTCCTCTGTAGTTTTTTACTGTCATGATGCATTTAACTGTGCATTTGGTTGAGGAAGCTAAATTAGGAGGCCCAGTTCATTATCGATGGATGTATCCAATTGGGAAGTACTTTATTTATATTTTTTTTAGTTAAGTAAAAAAAATTGGCACTTAATTAAATGCATAATTATGTTTGTTTATTTTATTTCACAGATATCTTGGGCATTTGAAATTATACTTGAGAAATAAAGCTCAACCAGAAGGCTTTATTGTTGAAGGCTATTTGGAAGAAGAGCGTCTTAACTTTTATTCTAGATACATGGATGATATTGAGACAATATTTAATCAAGTTGGAAGTGTTAATGACACATCTAATCAATCTCAAATACATGGTAAATCAAAAATATTACCTACTATTGGCCGATCAGTTGAAAAGACCTCAAATGTTACACTGAAAGAAATGGAATTATTACAGGCACATAGATATGTGCTGCTAAATGGTGAAATTGCATATCCATTTATTGAATATTTGAGGATACAAACAAAGATACTAATGAGAGGCCAAACACAAAATTATAAATATATAACGAAAGATGTTAATAAAGAGCTTGTAGAATGGTTTTCATGACGTGTAAGTTCATAAATATTTCAATAAATATGAATATTAGGTTGACACATATATTTTGTAATTCTAATAAAGTATATTTCTTTTTTTAGATCATGAATAATGATACTCGAGAAGAGTTATCAGAATATTTGAAGTTTCTTGCTCGAGGTCTTATAAAACAAGTTAGAAAGTTCAACGCTTACAATGTGAATGGATTTAGATTTCGTACAGTCAATCAAGAAGAGAGTTTGAAAACATAGAATAGTGGTATATTTACATTTACTGAAGTGGGATACTATGAAAAGATGACTGATATTATTGAATTAAACTACCACGAGCATTTTTTACTTTTTTTATTCAAATGCAATTGGGTCGATATTATCAGAGGTGTTAAAAGAGATTCCTTGAAATTTACTTCTGTGAAATTCTCTCGCTTTATGGATGTTGGTGATCATGAACTTCATGATCCATATATCTTATCATCATAATAAAAAATGGTATATTATGTGAATGATGTTGTGGATTAAGGGTGAAGTGTAGTTTCTCACATTAAACAAAGATATTTGTATGATATGGGTGATGAAGTGGAAGATTTGACCTCTGACATTGAATCTCAACAACAACAAGAATCATAATTCTTTCTCCACAATGATATTGAAAATATTAGTCTAGCAAGGATGAATTAAGTGGATGAAGTAATGGAGCAGGAAAATGACATGATTGAAGGAGAAAATGATTGTATATACAATTATGCATTCATTTAGTAACCACTTATTTAATTTTTTCAATCATTCATTATCATTATTATGTATATTTTGTTTGTTAGTACTGTGAATCTGTAATCTTTTTAAAAAAAAATGCATAAATTTTTGAAATATATGTTCTGAACTTTATTTTATTTGATTAGATGATAGGAATTCCAAGGAGGAAGCAATATACTATTTCATCAACCACTACGACAGATGAAGATCCATCTGTCTCCCTCCCTATGACATCTGAGCCACCATCTGCCTTCCCTTGTACCATCTCCCCCTACACCATCTCTCACACCCTCTGTGATAATCCCTTCAGAAGCTCAGTAGTCGCCTCCTGCTTCAAGATCCTCAATAGTGGGGGAGTGGCACACCACTTCTAGTTCTTCGTGGGGATACTAGAGGGTGACTGTTATAGGTAAAAAATTTAATATGAATAAATTTGTTGCACTTTTTTATACTAATTGTTTTTTCATTAAATATGGAAATAATGAAACTGTGAAGAAAAATATAAAAATTTCATATGTATAGAATCTGACTGGAGAGAAGATATTTGTCCCATTTGATTCATATGGGGTCCCTACAGATGACGTCACAGGATTACTTGGCCAGATTTTAGGCCAGCTAGCTGCGGATCCCATTTCTCTTCCTATTTCATATGATTATTGGATAAATATTCTTGAAAGTATTAAAAATGAAGTTTTTTATTCCCAAATAAAGGTAATTTTAATACATTATGGTGTAATTGAATGTCATGTTATTAATATTTTCAAAATGAATTTCTATTTACGGATGTTTTTCCACTTTACGGTTGCTGATGTGATAGCATGAAAGTAGACATTGAAAAAACTTAGAAAAAAATGGAAAGACTTTAAATCGATATTTTGGGGTGATGTCAATGATACTTCATTGAACTTTCAACAGTTGTATTACAAGATACCTGATGGGGTACCCAAAGAGCAATGGAAAGTTTTTATTGACAGACATCGTGATGAGAAGCAGATGGTATTTAAATATATATTACTATAATAATATCATTTTACATTTATACATGTATATGAAGAGGATATAATATTGAATATATTACTATTAAATTTTATTTTATTTATTTCAGGATCTTTCAAGAAAGAATGCATCAAGCTGGGCTGAGCAGGTCATCCCTCACACTGTGGGGTCAAAGAGTTTTTCTAGAAGCTGATATACTCTGGTAATCTTTTCATTAGTTTAAATATTTATAAGACAATATTATTTGTTTAATGTATTAAAATTTTGATTTTTTTAATGCAGTCATAGAGTTTAGGGTATGAAGCATCCTGAACAGAAGTGCCGTTTAATGTTCACCAAAAATTTGATGGAAGTTTTGTTAATGATCCTACCAAAGAAGTTAGGGTATGAAATAATTTTTTATTATAATAAATTATTATCATTTGTTACTATGTTAATATATATTTCTTATAATATTACTGTTATTTGAATTATAGGTAAAAAATTAAAGAACTGGGGGATGTCAATCCTGTGTAGTCCTACTCTGTCTCCCAGGATGACCTGGTTGCTAAAGTCCTTGGGAAGGAGCATCCTGGTAGAGTGTATGGGATGGGTTTGGTACCTATACCATATGAGGTTTTTGGCAAGCCACCAGGGATTGTAGTTTCATATACTCCTATTTATAATCATTTCATACCCTGAAATACTTAGAGAGAGATTTTTTCTCTACGAAATGCAGTTCATGACTAGGGGGCTCAGATATCTGCTTTGCAGAAAGTGTTGATTGATTTATATCAGAAGACAATCAGATCTTCCCCTGGTGGTATTGCATCGACTGGTGGTGAGTAGGTAAATCAAAAAAATCAAAATCATTAATTTGCAAACTTTTATTGGTTTTAAGTTTAAATATAAATATAAAACAGTATTTAATTTTCAATATAATGTTCTTTCAGGTGGTAACAGGAATTGGAGATAGAGGTGGAGAGGGTGATGAGCTATGTTTGTCATCAGACCATGATTAGTTGTTTTGTTGATAGGTTGGACAAATATGGTAACAGTCAGTTTGTATATATATCATGTGTGGCACATAGTTTCCACAAAACATTTTCATGACCTAACATTTTCATGATTTCTCATGTTTCCTTTTATGTATTTTATTAATTTCTGATGTTTCTTTTTATTTCTTGATTTCTCGAGAGTGGTATGAACCATATATGTCGATTATTTTTTGTCATGAATCATTTTTTATGATTCATATTTCCTAAATTTATTAGGTTTGTTACCTAAGGATGAATAATCAAAAACATATCCTATAGTAATAGGAATCAATACATTCATAGTTCTTGGAAAAGGTCCTCTATAAAAATTTGTATCGTGTATATGATGAGAAGGATGAGATGTATGGGAACCATTATGTGATAAATAAATAAAAAAATTTATGTGAATGAGTAAGGGTCTCACCTTTAGGTTATAACCAGTGTGATTATAATTTTCACCAAGGCCTATTACAGGATATCCCAACATAATTACATCTATTGAAACATCATGAATCAATCCACATATAGTTTTTATATAATACCCCTATACATATTAGGCTCTTTCCTAGGGTAAGAGTCATTTTTTTCATAGCATAGGTTTATTGATAAAGAACTACATTCTAAGGATCCTTATGTATATTTGGATAATATGTAGAGGAAGACAGGTCTTACTAGGTAGACTACTCTAATAAGTTTCAAGACTTACAAGATGGACCATGAATCACATAGTTTAACATCATGTGAAAATTACTAAAATAATCTATAGTTTAAGATCATATGAAAAATACCTTATTATATGAGATTTAATGTACTTTAAAACTGATGTTTAAAATGAAATGAACTTTTCTTAATGTCATCCCTATGGATGGAAAACCAATGTGAATGAAGAAACCCAGTCACTAAGATAAAGTGGGGGATATGATATCGGTTTTTTGGTTGGGTTTGAGATAGGATATCTAGGAATCACTATGTATCCCATGAAAATAGGAATTAATCCACACATAGTTCTTATAATTTTGGGGAAAATATGATCACATTGACTTAGAATTGAGAAATAATAGGGAAACCAAAATAAATAGAATGATTGTAATGTTACATATACTTTATGAACTTCCCTTTGTGAATTATCAAGTCTTGGGGGTGTTTAGGGAGAGTTTTGTGGTGATTTTGAGGTTTGAGGTGGTGTTTTAGCCTTTTGAAGGCCACCATGGCTTGTGCAATGACTTGTCTGGATATGAAGGAGGTAGTTTTATGTTTGGAATGCTCTTTTGTAAAATGGGATATATAACCATGACTTGGGGATGACATGTTTCTATGCATGTTGTCCTAGTGGTTTTCATATGCACCATGAGAATCTTGAAATTCCCTTGGGTGTGCATGGAATATCGGAGGACCACCTATCCAAAATAGGAAACCCAAGCTCACCGCATTGTAGCCTTGGGCATGGTGAGGGTAAAATGGTTAGGAAATGGGAACCAGGTCATGGATTCTATACATGTAAGAATATATAAGAACCACTATGTCTTATACCACTCCATGTTCTAAGATTTGTGAGAGGATAAATTCCATTTTAAAATGGGAAAAAAGATAAAACGACAATGAGGGTTCTAGATTACACTTTTACCAAAACCACCACATGAGTTTTAGATATTAATCATGTTTTGGTAGAGTCCAGTGTGATTCACTTATAAATAGGAGTTTTATTACCTCCTTGTTTTGAATTTTATACTTTCCCTCAATTCTTGGTTGACCCTTACTGATCCTCCCCTTCCCCAGACACCTCCCTTGGTGTTCCAAACCACTTGGATCATATTGGATCATTTAGATTGAATTTATTTAATTCATGGTAGCCCTCTCTTTCCCCATTACTCCTTTATTATCTTTCTATTATATTTAAGAGTTTATTATGGTGGTAATTTTCCTCTTTTTGGGTGTTTTTTGATGGAGTCTTATTATTCATTGAATTCAATAGTGATTCACATGAGATCAGTGGTAGTTTATCCTTGGTTCTTGTTCATTTCTCCTTGAAGATTCAGTCAAGGTTGGGGATCCTTTATCTCCCCTTATTTATATATACATTTGGAAATATCATGCTTTTGTATTTCTTTGGTTAAATGGTACATATCATCTTAATAAAGATAATGTACAAGCTTAATTGAATTTTAAGGGGAATGGAGAAATCGCATGATTTTTAATTATTCTTGTTATTTATTCTAATATGGCCACACTTACTTAGTTTTCTAATTATGACTTATTTTAAGATAGTGTATTGTTTTGGTTTTTTTAAAACTTTCTATGTATGCTTTTATAACCTCACCACATATGAAAATGATTAAGAATATATATCTAACTATTAAATTGGTTTCTCATGAAATATTGTATTTATGTGTGAATACCCTTCATAAAAATTTAGTAATTATGATAAAAAACCTTATTCAAACTAAATTATGCATGGTGGTTGTGATTTGTAGTGGTTATGATGTGTGGTGTTGTTGATGTGGGGTGGTTGTGATGTGGGGTGGTTGCAATGTGTTGTGGTTATGATGTGTTATATGTTATATCAATTGGAATGGTTTTTTTTAGGTCATTGGTAATTAGCCTGCAGTATTAGTTGTTTTTTTGTAAATTTGGCTTTAGTGGTGGTTTTAACCACCGTAAAATAAATATAATATATTTAGAGAAAGTTAAAACTACCGCTACAATTATGGTATTTTGATACCCACAGTGGTTAAAACCGCTACTACGGACAATAATTTAGTGGTGGTTTTAACCACCGCTACACAGTTTTTATATTCCTTTATTATTTCACGGCGGTTTTTATGGTTTTAGCGGTGGTTTTTCTTGGAGAAACTGATATTTTTTAGCAACAGTTATAACCGCCGGTAAAAAAATCAGTTTCATCGGGAAAAACCACCACTAAAACCATAAAAACTGCTGAGAAATGCACCCACTACGGTGGTTACCATAAACCGCCGCTAAATTGAGGAAACTGTCATGTATTATATGTCGACACACACTTTAATGATGGTTTTTTTAAACTTCCATAGAATAATATGGAGGCGGTTTAAACCGCCGCCATTTCAAAAAAAAACACCGCGAAATGGTCATTTTCCTATAGTGGTATCTTTAGCCCCCAAATATTAATTTTCTACTAAATAAACTATAAACAACATCTTATAACAAAATTATTGATTCATAAATATCATTTATATTTTTATCATTTACTTGTAATATAATAAATATATTACGTGATAGAAATGAGTCATTAACTCGACTCGACGTTCCCACAAATATTAAACGAATATTGAATATTAAAACATTATTCGTTCGAATAATATTTTTCTTGTATTTACTTTAATACTTTTAAATACATTTAATAAATAAATTCAATACTAATTATTCTAGAATTGAGTAATTTGAATTTATCTATTCCTTGGTAATCATATTTTCACTGACATATCCTAGACCTCATGGTGGGGCCCACCATGTCCTAAAGTCTTATTAATCAGAATAGGACAGACTTTTGAATATGTTTAGTGTGTGACCCTTTGGGATATTATCTCAAAAATAGTAAATCTATAATAATTTACAACAAAACTTAAAAACAACCTATCTTTGGAAGGAATTCACTGAAGCCTCGCCCATTTTTGAGATCCACGACTACTACATGACGATCTGACACCTTCAGATCTCCATGACGACACTTCCCTTATTCCCTCCCTCTCTCTCTCTCTCTCTAAATATCCTCTCTCGGTTGTTCAATGAAGAAATACCATGGGGGGTGTACGTGAGAAGCCAATGGGAGAAAGAATAAAAGAAAAGGGAAAAGGAAAAGGAAGAAAAAGAAAGAAAAGGGAAAATGGGTCCGGGCCGGCCTCGATGTACGACCTGAGTTTATATCTCGCCTTGAGAAAAATATTCATTCCAGGCTCAATGGAAGAGATGATATCTCCATCCAAAGCTCTGATCAAAATATATCACCAAATGAATGTGTGCGAATAAATTAATATTTAATTAAATATATATTAAATATTAATTATTCCACACAAATTCGAGTGGTTCAAAATTCTACCAAACTTTTATCCTTGGGTGAACATTTATTTTGGGACTAATGGAGTGGTCAAAAAAATTATATGAGATCATCTGATAGGGTAAAATGAACATTTTACCCCATAGAAGCACGTGAAAGAAAAAATTCGAATTTTTACTCAAATTTCTAGTCCAGAAAAATGTGGGTTCTTACATGGTCACTATTTTTTCAAGGTAAAAAATGATCATAAGGCCTCCAAAACTGAGTTTTTATTTGGGATGCCCTATTTTTTCATATCCATTGAGATTTCAACTTCGTTTAAGAGGGTCTTTTAGTCCTTTTTCAAGTGGAGAAGGAATTTATTCCCAAAACTTACATTCATATTGATATTAATGTTTTAAAATTTTATCATTTTTCATATTGTAGTTTTATTTATAATTATATATATGCATATTTTATTATATTTACATATAATAAACCAATTTTATAAATAAATATTTAAAAATATTTACATAAAAATGCATTTTCAAATATATAAACTATATGGAAATAAATATTTATTATTCATTTTATTTAAAATAAAACATTATTCATTTTATTTACCTTATAAAACACATTAATATATATATACACCTATACAAGTAATGTTTATATATAAATATTTGTGTTAATAAATTTTTTTTTGTGTATTGGTGAGAGTATTATCAGATGTGGTTTTTTTGTTTAGGTTATAATTAATAAAAAGGGTGATGCGTCCCATAAGAGTGTATTCATTACATTCGTGTCATTCACCACCTTTTAGCCTATTAGAGATGATATTTGGGAGTCACACTAAATTCCATTGTCAGCAACTCGAGTGGGGACTTGTTAGAGTCAGGTCATGAATTTCAGGGACTTGGATGGAAAGTTTTTTGGCTTAGCAGTGAAGATTATCAGGGGATGAGATAATTTTTTCTGTATTTTTATATTGGTATCACTTTTTGGGGGTCTATTTTTAGATATGTGTGGTTATTGTCCAATTTTTATGTATTTTTCATTTTATCATATTTTGTATGAATTAGATGCATTGCATATAGGGATTGGTTTTATCTGAATTTATTTTGATATTTTAATTTATTGTGATTTTGGGTTGTGATAACCTCATGCGGGGGAAACTCTTTTATTTGTTTATTGGTTTTTGGAGAGATTTAAACTTATGAGTATTGTTAGTACCGGTTGTGCAGTGGGAGCCCAAAAATTTGGGAATTTAAAATTGTTCACTAGAGATCGACATAACTATATCATCACTGGTGAAGTGTTTCCTAATTACAACCTGAGGATATTCACACAAATAAATTAAGAACAAAATTAAAATGAAGAAATACCTCGTTCGATTTGAAGATTCACTCGACATCCACTCATCATCGGTGTTCACTAAACGAAGGATCTGAAGTTGAATCCCTTTATATCTTCTACATGCACTTCAAAAGTTTGTGAGAGAATGGATAATCAAATTCTAGGTGCTAGCGTGGAGATTTGATGATGCCTTCGACGTCTCTACGATCATCACATCAACGATCCATTGATCCATGAAGCTAAAATTCAATCGAAGCTTGAATCATCTGCTTCTCTCTCTGGGAAGTGGGAGAGGGGAGGGAGGCTCCCGTACATTGTGCAGTGAATAGTTCCCTTCATGATAGTCTCTTCTCATTTATACAGTGAGGCACAAAAACACCCGAAAATGTATCTTTATCCCCTCAATATTAATTTCCCACTAAATAAACTATAAACAACATCTTATGACTGAGTTAATGAGTCATACATATCATTTATATTTTTATCACTTAATTATAATATAGTAAATATATTATATGATAAAAATGATTCATTAACTCGACTCGACATTCCCGAAAATATTAAACGAACATTGAATATTAAAATATTATTCATTCAAATAATATTTTTCTTATATTTACTTTAATACTTGTAAATACATTTAATAAATAAATTCAATACTAATTATTCTAAGATCAAATAATATGAATTTATTTATTCCTCGATAATCATATTTTCTCAGACATATCCTGGATCCCATGGTGGGTCCCACTATGTTATAAACTTTTATTCATCATAATAGGATAGAATTTTGAATATGTTTAGTGTGTGACCCTCTAGGATCTTATCTTGGAAACAGTAAATACTATTCACATACTATAAGCAGAGTCTAACAACCGATCAAGGACCCTAAAGAGATAAGGAGTAGTCATGGAAATGACAATCAATCTACGAACATATATCATGTTATATAATCTCTTTATCTCGTGATATCTTATAAAGTGGTATGCACAACTTGTTTCATTATCCATGCTTGATTTATTATTCGTTGGTTTAACTAGATGGACTTATATTCTTCTATTATGGACATGGATTTAATGAAGGTACTACCATCCTAATTGATTGGGCTTGAGATATCACTTCCTCAACTTGGAAGTGAAAAATTCTATCTTTATAATTCAATCAATGTCATACCATCAAAGATTCACCCAATACAAGCTACCTTTCTATGAATTGAATGTCATGGTTTTTTACTTGCATCTAAGTACACGATCAAATGGTACACATTGATAATAATCTCAAGTCAGGAGACCAATACACATATTTATAGATAGGAATTACCAATGACACCTGAAACATGTGGTGTTATAATTGGTGGGTCAGTCCTCATGATATCATCTACTCAAGATCACTAAGTGTGAACTTCATGAGAATAAGTTTCAATGCTTATGATCCCCCAACACTTGGTAGTCAAATATCATCTATGCCCAGTTTTTATGGTGTATCTATACTATATGACATATGTTTAAGATTAATGTCATAGTATGTCGAGGTTCTCATTATAGTCTGAGAACTTTTATAACCTTTTGATATGAAAAATAATCTATGTGAATTACCATTTAAATAGTGGATGCATAAATATCAACACTATTATGGTAAGCGTACATCATGCATAACTCACTATATACATGATATGGAAATATAAAAGTATTGTTCAAGTTGGGTCTAGGGAACCCACTATTACAACACTCCCACTTGCACTAGAGTTAACTTGTTAACTAACCTTGTTGGATCTTACATGATAAGATCATGTTTCTAATGGGTTATGACTTTAGTTGTTGGGCCTACCACATCTTTGTTTCATGGTGATTCTATTATCTACGACTTCATCTCCTTGAGTTAGACTCCTCAAGAGATGATATCCCTGAGTATATTCCTTTTGTCTACTATCAAAACATAACATTCTGGATAGTACTATTAGTAGAATTATCATAATTTATATTATGATAAAACTTTACTTACTCGGTGTAATTCTAAGAACTAGAACAAATTGTTGTGTATTTTACACTGCTTCTTCAGCTGCATCAGAAGCCACAATGCACTCGGTATTTGTAGATATGGATACCACTAGCTTGAATAAGCCCATCCTACTCATTACCTTAGCCTGATTGTGATATTAGATCTTAATGATTTAAAGGAAGAATAATATGTGTCCCCTTAAAAATAGTGTCCCTTCCTCTCCAATTACTTGATACACATCCCTTGTACTCTCTCAATTACAATTGGATAGTTTATGAATGCTTCTCATGAAAATCTCCTAGATTAAACTAATATTTACCTACCATAAAGTATATGTTAGAAATATCATATATAGTACATAACATGAAACATGTGATAGATCAATTGTTGGTGCTTATGGAATTATACTCATCTCTTTAATATCCTCTTATTCCCCATTCATATTTTATTAGAGAGATTTATGTCATGTGAAACTGGTAACAATTCTATCTCAAATTATTCCAAACTGTATTTTTTAATACATTGTTAGTATATATACTTTTGACTTGGTCTAAGAAATAATTAGATCTACCACAGTAGATCTCATTCCCTAGAATGTAAGCTGAAACTTTAAGTCAATATCTAGAAAGTTACTTTCATTTTGGTCTTAACTAACTACAAGACCAATACCTTTTTTCATATGTTATCAACATATTTTTCTTGGAAAATAGTGGCGCTCCCACTAACCTCTTGTAGATATATGGAAAAAATTCATTCCAAATTAATATTCAATTATCCTTTTATTTACTTTAATCTAAAATTGGGTTTTAGTAATTTTCACCCTTTATTGACTTTCTATGGTGTCTCCAACCATTTTTGGTTGATTTGTATAGACACCTACTAAGATTGGTGGTTTTGACATCCAATGCTCAATTTAATGATAATAAAAAGTAGCCATGGTAAGAAAATATTCTAATGGATTTAGGCATAATGACTTGGTATTACCAATCAATCCTTATTGGTACTATTCTTGTAACACCCACATATATTTTCACATGAATACCCATAAAAATATTAAAAATAATAAGACCCTATATTTTGATACATAAAATCCATCATTGAATTTTAATTGATCTTATCAATGTTAGATTATAGTCATTTACTGCTTACTTGTAAGATTCATTACTCTCAATGAATATTGTATCATTGGACATGGTGAATTTAAAAGCACCACTATGGTTTTTTCCATCCTACATAGTTTTCGTATCTGGAACATTCCTTTTCCACAAGTTCTTATGAAACTTTTTCCCATGACAACTGTTTTTTCATCACAGACATTGACTAAAATTCAAGTCAATCATGCTACCACTATCCGTATAGAGATGTGCACCATTTTATAGATATATAGTCTATCACTTGATTATAAATTTTTCTATCATAGGGATTTAAGTAATATCCTTAGAAAATTTTAGGATAATTACATTAGATGCACATTGTGTTTTTCTTGATTCTAGTTTGTTTGTATCCTTAACAAACACTTTACATTTAAACACATGTTCTTCTAATATAATGGATGTATATCATACTATAAATTGTTTGATATCCATTTTCAATTACAGTTTTCATGTGGTTATGGGATAACACTGTTATTTTCGAATAATGTCTCATAAATAATGGATGTTTTTACACTGCATCTAAACATTGATTCACATTTTACTTACATAATGACTCCAATGTGTATAAGAAAAAGTGAATTTAGGAATTTCTCCATGCTACATTTTAATAATCAATGTTTTCATGTAAGAATCATCACTGATCCTACATATAAACATCACACATTTGATGTTTATAAGGTAATATGCATTTAGGAATTACTCTATAGTATATTATAATGATCGATGTATGCTTGTTCAAGATATTCTTTGGCACACCGACCTGAAGCAAATCATATATTCTGACCATGCATATATCACACTTCAATTTTATATTCCTTAAATAATAATTAAAATAATATTATGAAGTATATTTACCACTAGTTTAACCTTAGAATAGTTCACGCTCTCTATCTGAACTAATTATGAAATCTTTGTGGATTACATTTATTTATAAAGGTTTATTTCTCTAAAACTAAATAATTATAAGTGTTTATAATTCTTAAGGTTGTTAACTCTAAAGAGTATAAAACCATACTGGGTATATTCTTAAAAACTACTTAGTTTTTCTTGACAAATAATTGTCTTACCACAAATGGGTATAAAAGTCTTACATGTTATATTCATCATGTATTGCCTATGATTCAAGAATTACTGAAAAATTAGTTGAGTATAAAATAATATTAATTCTTGTTCTGGAATAATGTGTCCTTGTATTCAAAGGATCTGTGAGATGAATGTTTTGGTAATACTAAATAAAAGTTCAACTAGAATCAATAAATTTGTCCATATAGAAGTTGTGTACTTCTCACCATTGACTTAGGAACAACCATTTATCTACCGCTTGGAGAACACAACTTACTTCTAGTAACATTTAATTTCTTGGTTGTCTATTGTACTTAAATACACATATGTGATAGACATATTGTATTCAATACCAAATAAGTATAACAAAAATATTACTAATAATTGATGAATATAACTAAAGAAGAAGTGACTACTTTCTTATTTGATTCAATTTATTGCATTTATCTTCCTTAGAATTATATCATAACATGCATAGAAAATAACTTTATGTACGATGATCAACATCAATTATTTGAATGATGTTGTGAAGGTTCCTTTGGAATTACACTTTTCATTGACCTTTTCACCTTTTCTTTAAATTTGTATACCATAAGAACTAAAGATTATATTTTCTTTAAGTTCTGATTTACTTGGAGAACCATACCCAAAATTTAATGAAACATTTTTCTCCATACTGTTCATTTTGTAATCTTGAACGAATCTGGGGTAAATGGATGATACAGATATAAGAATGATATGTATTGAAATATCATGATCTATATTTTATAATTATATATATCTAGTTTAATCATTGTGGGTTCTGGGTGTAGCGGAAGCACGGTTGGTCTAGCACCAAACTTTAATTTTTACCATAATCAATGATTATTTCGGGATCAATATGATGATGAATGCCAGTCTCCATGGAATAGAATCAAATATTTAGATAAAGAATGAAGATTCCTAAAAACTTTATAGAGGATCTTTCACATCATGTTTATAATTAATTTAATTAATTTCACAAATAAAATAATACCTAGATCTTCAGTACTTTATTTGTTGATGATGTTGATCATCTGGAATGACCCTTACAGATTATCTTGTTGTACTTGCGAGGATCCAAACTAGAATCCCTCTATCGTTGATCCACATGTGCTCTGATGACCTCCGATCGACACCACTCATTCTCTGAGTACTAGCATGGAGAAGTGAGTGTCTTGTGTCGGTCATTATCGATCGCTTGTTCTTTGGCCTTGAAGAACATCTCTCATTCTTGAGAGGGGGTGGGGAGAGGATTCGAGAGAGAAATTTTTTATCCCAACAATTCTCATGTCATGACCCATCCCCTGGGGCCCATTCCATAACTACCCCAAGCATGCCTTCCATAGGCCAAGGGTTGGCGACTAGCACTGGAAAGGCATATACCTAAAAAGTTAAGGAATTGCCTCAAAACCTATACACATATAGATAGGGCACACTGTGCACAAGTATAACACAACAGAAGAAGAAAGGTACAACCATAACTAAAAACCTCAACTGAGTATAAAAGTAGGTACTGAAAGTAAAAGGGTCCAGAATACAAGTCCAACTGAAATGAAAGTATAGGTAAAAGGAAAAACATCTCCTGAGGTCTCCCACCAAGGATCCTACCTGAAGGGTGGGTACAACTCATCACTACATCTCTCCACATCAACTGGTCACCTTCGAACACCGTCAAGTCCTAGATCCTCGAATCTCAATCAAGGTCGCCCGTCATCTATACAAGATGCAACAAGGTGTGAGAGAAGCCCATTCAGGGGTGAGTATAACAATACTCAGTAGGGACCCCAATACCCCCAAAGGTATCTTAGAATTCCAAAAAGGAATAACCACAAAGCATGGTCTCAATCACAAAGCACAAAGAAAAAAACTCAGCTCAAACCAGGTATAACCTAAGTGCAGAAGTACAGACGATTAGACTTAAAGCTAGATCATATTATTCTATCGAGAGTCTCTACTTATAACTAACACAGGATCGATAGATGCTAACCCACACAAGATCGCTAGGCACTGACCCACACAGGATCGCTGAGCGCTGACCTACATAGGATCGATAGGCGTTGACCCACACAGGATCGCTGAGCGCTAACCCACACAGGATTGATAGGTACTGACCCACACAAGATCACTATTAATTCTTCACATCACAACCAACCACTGGATTCTCGTACTTAACACACTTGATTCTGGGAGGATCCACTCCTCGATCCATCGGTTGTACCTCAACCGCCACAAAGTCCCACGAAGAAGTAATCTGATGAACCACTACATCACAAGGGTTCCAACACAATAGGCGGTGTGTCAATTGGACATTCGGTCTATAAGTTAAAATAATTTTAGTGTCGAGGGCCTGGTTGGATTCGAGTCTGATCCAACCCGGCCGTACTCCAACTTTCTCCCAAAACCCAAGTGGAGTATCTCAAAAGAACAACCTCATCCTAAGGTTCTCAATGCCATGGAAGGTTCATCAAACAAACATCTGGTTTAGAATATATAGCCCTTTTAATTGAAATTGATCCTAAAAGTGTCTGGGTCTGGTCCGCTGGCCGCGGGCTAGGCCTGTTGGACAGGGGGTTCGGCCCAGCCTACCCGGTTGGGTGCGGCCCACCGGGCCACAGAACCGCTCGACCCGCTGGCTGGGTGTGGGGGTCTACTCCCCTCTCAAACGGCTCGGCCGTTCGGGTCTTCAAATCAGTGGTGCTAGTTGGCGTCGCTCCACCTGGCTGTTCTACTGGACCGATCACCTATGGAACCTGTGGACTGTGGGTCCGCCCTCCGCCATGGCTCAAAGTTGCGACCCTCCTTTGCGGTGCGCCTCTGCAGTGCGCCGCCCAGTTCCAACATGGCCGGCATTGGTCAGCTGCCCCCTTCATCCACTACGGCACATTTGGGCACCTCCACCTTCTCACGGCTAGCGGTTGTTGACTGTCGCATCCTCTGGTCGCTGGTACCGCCGCACTGAAGATGCTTCCACGGGCCACCGGTGAAGCTCTGGTGGTCTGATTTCTTTTCTATCTATTCCTGCAGGCCTCCCAAGATGGCGTTTACACTGCACGGACCTCGGTTTCACATTACCACCATATTTTCCAGTCACCCACAAAGAACGCAACCAATACCGAGATCGGTGGAGGGTTCGGGCCTTGTTCGTTCAGCCCGCGCCCTTAGCGTTATCATTATAACATGGAATCAATTTAATCATCAACAAGATTAGAATAATTATAAAAATCTTTTAATAAAACCCCTACCTCGAACACATTGGTAGACAATGTGGATGAGGAAGATGATTTCGCGTTCATAGCGTGTTCATTGGCGTTCATTGAACTCTAGATTAAATCCTCTAAGGCATCGAATCTCTGTTCTATGTTGGAGGAAGTCGTCGCTGGAACTTCTTCAGAGGTTCCTCTCATGAGTGCACAAGACCCATGCAAAAACTTTGTTTAAATATACGAAGAGAGTAGTTTAACTCCCTGCACAATTAATGAGGTTCATTAATAAATTCAATTGATGAGCCCATTAATATTCTGACGGTGCGGTTATACAAGCAAGTGTAACCGGCCATTAAATGGTATGACAAACCAGTGATCCCGCCACCATCTCTCATTGGTTACAAAGAAAGAAATAAAATAACTTGTTGAGTTATTTTATTATTATTTTTAAAGTCCAAAAAATTAACTTTTTTGTCTGACCCTTGCCAGTCGAAGTTAAGCTTTACCTAAGTGAATCACAGCGCTGCGAATCAAACGATGCCCTCGGATTTTTAATCCGAGCACTGATTCAAAAGATATAAATTTTTGCCCACATGTTTACTGAATGCACCTTGAAAAAATTTCAAAATTCTATTTCGGGCTCTCCAGGCCTCAGAATCATGTGCTATCAATTTTTACAGGCTCGTAATAATCCCAAATAATTTAAAAAAATATATGGAAATTCCAGGTCTTTAAATTCTGTCCACCTTAGAGATTTTCATCCTCAAATCCATAATAAATGATAAGTAAACAAATGGGGGTACTGAGCATGAATCTGAGCCCCCCACTCTCATGTGCTCTCCTGGTGATTCATGTGCTGCCACCGAACGTGCACTAGAGGAATCGACTACCCACGAAGGACCCACTCTTGTTGATCCACTATCTCCACCAGGAACTCTGCTAACGTTTCCCCATCATCAATATCCAACTTGCCCCAATCGATATCGTGCAATGGATCATGCACATACCTCTTCAGCTGCAACACATGGAAAACATTATGCACCCAATGCATCTGAGGGGGAAGAGATAGATGGTACGCCACCTCTCCCACTCTGCTGAGAATCTAGAAATGTTTGATGAACCTTAGAGATAACTTGCTGCCTCAGACAAATCTCCATAATCCTCATCAGGGTGAGACCCGTAAGAAGACATGGTCTCCATCCTTGAACTCTAAGGGCCTCCGTCTCTTATCGGCATAAGACTTTTGTCAGCTCTATGCAGTCTTCATCCGCTCCTAGATGATTTTTACCTTCTCAGTGGTAGCCCATACCAACTATAGACCTATAAGTGCTGACTCCCCTGGGTCTTTCCAACATATAGTTGATTTGCACGGTTGCCCATATAAGGCCTAAAATGGTACCATGTCGATGGTGGAGTGATAACTATTGTTGTATGAGAACTCCACCAGGGGCAGGTGGTCCTCCCAACTACAGCCAAAATCAAGGACGCAAGCATGAAACATGTCCTCAAGTGTCTGTATGGTCCTCTCTATCTGACCATCTGTCTGAGGATGAAAGGTGGTTCTCAAGCATAGATGATTCCTGAACGCCTACTGTAATCCCTTCCACAACCGAGATGTAAAATGAGTGTCATGATCTGAGACTATCGTTGATGGAACCCTATGAAGCCATAATATCTCCTATATGTAGAGGCATCCCAATCCCTCTATCGATCCCTACTCTTGGATGGGTAGGAAGTGGGATGACTTGGTGAGTCAGTCAACAATCACCCAGATGGAATTGTGGCCCCTAGACATACGTGGTAGCCCTGTCATGAATTCTATGGAGATGCCATCCCACTTCCACTTTGGCACCTCAAGTGGTTGAGTCAAACCCGTTGGAACCTAGTGCTCAGCCTTCACCTACTGACAAGTGAGGCATTGAGAAATGAACTCTTACACTGCTTTCTTCATCCCTGGCCACTAGTACTGACATTGAAGGTTCTAGTACATCTTCGACACACCAGTATGTACCAACAAAGGGGATGTGTGTAACTCCCTCAAAACCTCCTCTCATAGCATCATTAGTACTATGGTATGCCCTCTGAAAAGGATGATGTGCTCCCTACATTAAAAAAATCCTTTAGGAGCCCATCCTGAGGATATCTGAGAACATCGGGCCTCACAGTCAATGTCCACAAGTTGTGCCTCCCTGAGTCACTGAAGGATTAGGGGATTCACCATCATAGACTAGAGGTAAGCTTCTCCATCACTATCCATGAAGGATATCTTCAACACAGCTAGCTTCTCTGTTGCTTCACTCAGCAACTATAGTATAGACCTCCTACTAAGTGCTTCTGCCACCACGTTCCCCTTCCCAAGAGTGTATACTATCTCAAATTAATAGTCCTATAGGAACTTCAGCCATCGTCAATGTCTCAGGTTTAGGTACTTTAATGATAAGATATACCTGCAGCTCTTGTGATCGGAGTAGACAGTAAACCATTCACCCATCAAGTAATGTCGCCACATCTTCAAGGAAAAGACCACTGTTTCTAACTCTAAGTCATGGGTAGCGTAGTTCTGCTCGTGTTGTCTCAACTGTCGTGAGTTGTAGGCGATCACCACTTGATCCTACATTAGGAAAAATACTATCCTGGTCCCTAATGCATCTTAGTAGAATACATACCCAACACCCTCTTCTGGTAGCCTCAAGATGGGGGCACTTGTCAATATCTGCCTCAGCTCCTAAAAACTCTACCAGCATATCTTTGTCCACAAGAAAGGTTTTCCCTTCTTTTTAAAAGCTGAAAAAGGTGTTTCTACTCTAGAAAAGTCAGGTACGAATCTCCGGTAGCACCCATCCAATCCCAGGAAACTCCGTACCTCGTTCACACTCCTGGGTGGATCCCAAGCAAGCATTGCCTCTATCTTTTCTAGATCCACTGCAACTCCAGCCTCTGAGATAACGTGTACCAGAAAGTGGACCTCCTGTATTCAGAACTAGAACTTTGATAGCTTTCTATAAAGTTGGTACTCTCAGAGTGTATCCATAATTATTTGTAGATGCATAGAGTGCTCCTCCTCTGACACTGAGTATATCAAGATGTCATCAATAAATACCACCACGAAGCGATCGAGGTAAGGCTAGAAGATTCTGTTTATGATCCCCATGAACACTGTCAGAGCATTAGTCACACCGGAAGGCATCACCAAGAACTCATAGTGTCCATACTGGCATCTGAAGGTTGTCTTCGGTATGTCCTCAACCCGTACCCTGAGCTGATGATATCCTGATCTAAGGTCTATCTTCGAAAACCATCATGCTCCCTTTAGCTGGTCAAAGAGATCATCAATCCTCAAGAGTGGATACTTGTTCTTAATGGTCACCTGGTTCAGGTGCTGATAGTCCACACAAATCCTCAAACTCCTATCTACCTTCTCGGCGAACAAAATCAAGGTTTCCCATGGAGAAACACTAGGCCTTATAAACCCCTTACCCTACATGTCCTTCAGTTGTACCCTCAACTCATGAAGATCCATAGGATCCATCTGATATGATGATTTAGATATTGGTGTCGACCCAAGGTACATGTTGATGTAGAATTATAACTCTCTATGAGGAGGTAATCCTAGAACATCATCAGGAAAGACATCAACATACTAGTCCACCATTACAGGATAACTCAGACTCCTCCCGTCAACTGCTCTAAGGGTAAGTCTAGCCAACTGATGAGTGATCAGATGCAACCTCCTCCAATAAATTCCATCCTAAGCTGAAAAGGTTCCCTTATTTCCAGTGAAGGAAAACCTGGTCTTATCCTCGTGGTCACACCACACTTTTCACCTAAAACAGTCAATCTAAGCATGGATTGTGGATAGCCATTCCATACCCAAGATGACATCGTAAGGCCTCGATGTTGCTACTACTAGATCCCATCCAAATCTCTTGCCTCATAGAGTGAGCTCACACTACCGGAACCAGTGTGTAATCATTGAATCCTCTCCTGTATGAGTCTATAATCATAAGGATCAAGCCAATAGCTCTACCAGAATCTTCGAGCTCTGAACGATAGTTATGGAAATAAAAGAGTGGTTGACACCTATGTCTATAAGAACTACAGTTAGGGTGGAGTAAACACAGATTGTATGTCGAATAATCTCTAGAACGCCGTGGTCGTAGACCTCAGCTACTTGAATTTGTGCTCGTTTATGTCCACATGCTCCCTGAGGTCGGGGTGGACCACCTGGAGGTGGTGGCGGTAGAACCTCAAACTGTCGCCCACTGCCTACTGCACGACCTTCTCCTCTGCCAATTTCGACACCCTGTGGACCTCCTCACTTGAATATCTGACTCTAACATAGCAGTCCCTTGACCGTCTACTGATCATTAGTACGGTGGGTTGGTCAGTCGCGAGCCATGTGACCCTGCCCGCCGCATATGAAGTAGAGTGTGTTCCTCTACTACCCCCTCTATCTTATAAGCTCCGCACCCCTGACTCTACATCCTGGGGTCTCCCTCCGGAAGGTCTAGCCCACTTGGACCTCTTCTTCATCTGCCTACTGCCTACTGCATATGACTCGGCTACCTGTCGTTCGGTGGTGGCTCTCACCGTCGATGCCTTCTCAGCTAGGAAGCTCTCCACCAAAAGTGCTCGATCAAGCACTCCATACTGCATCAGGATATTGAGCGATATCATCGACGCTCTGATCTCTCGTCAGAGACCCTACTCAAGGATCTAGGCCCTAAATAAAGGGTCTCATACCATGTTGATGGATTAGTGGGAGAGGTTAGTGAATCTCACCAAGTACTGGGCTACTGTCAGGATGCGCTTCTGTAAGTGCAGTAGCTCCTGAATACGCACAAAGCGTAGTGTCACTGGTACGAAATCTGCCCTGAAGAGGCCCTCGAAGTCCAAATAGGAGAGTGTCGCCTCCTAAAGTGTCTGGATTGTCAGCATCCACCATCTCCCTATTATGCCCTGGAAGAGGCTAGCAGCTAGGATCACCATCTGGTCTGCGGGTGTCTCGACCAAACAAAAAACCTGTGCCACAACCTCCATCCAGTCCTCAGCTGCATGCGATTCTGTCTCACCTCAAAACCTTAGAGGCCTCTGTCTCTAAAACTCATGCAACACGCTCAGTCGTCATGCATAGTCTGCTGGTGGGGCTGGTGGCATCTGCTTCCCTATAGGTAGTGGTGTTGTTGGTACACCACCCGAAGGTGTTATCACCGTAAGAGGGCCCTGCACCGACACCTCATTTCTCAGTGGACTATCATTGTGATATCTCTCTGGAATCTTGGATGGCTATCTACATGGCAACATCCTGAAGGAAACAGGTGTGTCATGGTCAATAATTTATACCTGGTGAGATGACTCAAAGAGATCAAAAAGAAAATAAAATTTTCAAAACACACGCAACTAGTGTTTTCGTGTACCGGGTCAGAAATCAAAATTTAGGGTCCTGGTGTATGGATACGTCGGCCGCCACACCAACACTGGACGCCCCGAAATGAAACCCAAACTCAAGATACTTAACACTATTGCTCTATTGAAAATATATACTCTTAGTTCTTATGGAAAACCGACCCCTTTGATAACACTTTGTCATGACCCGTCCCTTGGGGCTTATGCCATGACTACCCCAAGACCTCCTTCCATAGGCCAGGGGTTGGCGACTAGCACCGAAAAGGAATATCCCTAAAAAGGTAATGCATTGCCTCAAAACTTGTACACACACAAATAGGGAACACTGCGCACAAGTATAACACAACTAAAGAAGAAAGGTACAACCACAATTAAAAACCTCAACTGAGTATAAAAGTAAGTACTGAAAGTAAAAGGGTCCAGAATACAAGCCTAGCTGAAATGGAAGTAAAGGTAAAAGGAAAAATATCTCCTAAGGTTTCCCTCCAAGGATTCTACTGGAAGGGTAGGTACAGCTCGTCACTGTGGCTCTCCACATCAACCGGTCACCTCCATACACCATCAAGTCATGGCTCCCTGAATCTTAGTCAAGGTTTCCCATCGTATGCACAAGACACAACAAGGTGCGGGCGAAGCCCGTGCACAGGCGAGTATAACAATACTGAGTAGGGACCCTGAGACCCCTGAAGGTATCTCAGAATTCTACAAAGGAATAACCACAAATCATGATCTCAATCACAAAGAACAAAGAAAAATACTCAGCTCAAACCAGGTATAACCTAATTACATAAGTAAAAATTATTAGTAATAAATCTAGATCATCTTATTCTGTCGAGAGGCTCTTCTGCTGACCCACACAGGATCAATAGATGCTGACCCACACAGGATTGCTAGGTGTTGACCCATACAGGATCGTTGAGCGCTGACCCACATAGGACCGATAGGCGCTGACCCACACAAGATCAATAGGAGTTGACCCACATAGTATCTCTAAGCACTGACCCACATAGGATTGGTGAGCGCTGACCCACACAAGATCGATAGGTACTGACCCACATAGGATCACTATTCATTCTTCATGTTATAGTCAGCCACTGGATTCCCGCACTTAGCATGCTTGATTCTGGGAGGATCCACTCCTCAAGACATCCTTCATACCTCAACCACCACAAACTCCCATGAATAAGTAACCCAATGAACTGCTACGTTACAAGGGTTCCAACACAATAGGCGGCACATCAATCGGACGCTCGGTCTGTAAGTTATAAGTATTTTAGTACCGGGGGCCCGGTTAGATTCGAGTCTAATCCAACCCGGACAGACTCCAAATTTCTCCCAAAACTCAAGTGGAATATCTTAAAAGGAATTCCTTTTCCTAAGGTTTCTGGCACCACAGACGGTTCGTCAAACGGATGTCTGGTTTAGGAGATATAGTCCTTTTAATCGAAATTAGGCCGAAAAGGGTTTGGGTCCGATCCGACCCAATCAGACCGACCCGACCCAGCCCGCTCACCATGGGCTCAGCCTGGCCCACCTGACTGGGCGCAGCCCACAGGGCTATAGAATTGCCTAGCCCACTGGCCAGGTGTGGGGGTCTGCTCCCCTCTCGAACGGCTCGGTCGTTCAAGTCTTGAAAGCAGTGGCGCCAGTTGGCGCCGCTCCACATGGCCGGTCCGCTAGACCGGTCACCTACGGAACCTGCGGACCGTGGGTCTTCCATCCGCCGTAGCTCAAAGCTATAGCCCTCCTATGTGGCGTGCTGCCCAGTTCCAATGCAGCCGGCACTGGCCGGCTTCCCCCTTCGTCTGCCACAACGCCTTTAGGCGCCGCCACCTTCTCTCGGATGGCAGTTTCCGGCCGTCGCCGCACCGACGATGCTTCCACGGGCCACCGGTGAAGCTCTAGTGGTCCGATTTCTTTCCCATCTGCACCTATGGGCCTCCTGGAATGGATCCTACACTGTACGACCCTCAGTTTCACCTTGTTTCCATATTTTTTGGTCGCCTATGAAGAATGAAACCAATACCGAGATCGGCGGAGGGTCTCGGCCTTATTCGTTCGGCCTACACCCTCCACGTTATCATTATACCATGGAAGCAATTCAATCATCAATAATATTAGAATAATTATAAAACTCTTTGAATAAAACCCCTACCTCGAACACATTAGTAGATGGTATGGATGCGGAAGACAGGTCCGCGTTCATAGCATGTTCGTTGGCGTTCGTCGAACTCTGGATTGAATCCTCTAAGGTGTCGAAGCTCCATTCTATGTTGGAGGAAGTTGTCGTCATCACTTCGTGAGAGGTTTCTCTCATGATTTCACAATAATCATGCCTAAGCTTTGTTTAAATAGATGAAGAGAGGAGTTTAACTCACTGTACAATTAATGGGGTTCATTAATGAATTCAATTAATGAACTCATTAATCTCCCGATGGTGAAGTTACACAAGAAAGTGTAACCGACCATTAAATGGTCTAATAACCCATCGGTCCCACCACCGTCGGTCATCGGTTACAAAGAAAGAAATAAAATAACTTGTTGAGTTATTTTGTTATTATTTTTTTAAGTCCAAAAATTTAACTTTCTTGTCTGACCCTTGCCAGTTGAAGTTAAGCTTCTCCCAAGAGAATCTTAGAGCTACAAATTCAACGGTGCCCTCGGGTTTTTAATCCAAGCATCGGTTCAAAAGATAGAAATCACAGCCCGCATGTTTATTGAATATACCTTAAAAAAAGTTCAAAATTCCGTTTCGGGCTCTCTAGGCCTTGGAATCACATGCCGTCAATTTTTATAGACTCATAATAATCCCAAATAATTAAAAAAAAATATGGAAATTTTGGGTCTTTATATCTCAATTCATCGGGCGTGCAGTTTGGTACATGGCACAATAGACGTATGTGTCTATTTATCGACATGGGGATTTAGTTACAATATTTAATTCCGTAAAAATAATTAAATACATTCACAACCTTAGAAAAAAACTCATTCTTTTAATAATAATATTATGTCATTATTTATGGTGTGTCAACTTGCACAAAAACAAAATTATAAATAAAATTATGTGTCGCAAAATAATAGAAGCGTTGTTATTATTTTAATTTGTGCCAACTAGTTAAATAATTATTTACCGTCTTGCAAATAATTATTTTACTACTAGACCAGTCTTGGTCCGCTCGAACTCTACTTCTATTTATTGAACACCCGAATAAATAAATAAATAACTTATTCTTTAAAATAAATATTTTATTTGAAAACTAGTAAATAAATATTTATTAAATGTTCAATAAAATAAATAAATATATTTTGCCCACAATTCAGTGAATAAATATTTATTTAATTTATACAATCAGTTTAACTTGAATAAAATTATTCAACTGTTTTGAGAATAACATTTATTCCATTAATAAAATTTAAATAGAATTTAACCGAGACCACCAGAAACACTTAGTGTATGAACCTCTAGGATTCTTTCTCGTTGTCATTAGGCGGGCTTGCTTAAAGTCCAAGAATACTGTCTAGTAATGGGTCAAGGCGCCCAAGATAAAGATCTTAAATTCGCAACAATGACATCCACATAAGAATGCTCACTGTGTAATATAATCTCTTTGTCTCAGTATCTCATCAAGCTGGTTTCATGATAGTGTCATCAACCTTTATGCTTGATACGTCACTCTTTAACTACCTGAACTAAACTCATCATTACACCATGGTCATGGAATTTAGCGCAACGGTTCTATTTTAATCAAAGGGACAAAATACCAACTTCTATAAATGGAAGGGGAAAATCCTTCCTTGACTTATCCATTAATAGCATGCCACTCGTGACGCACCCAACACTTCATGTCAACTGTCTGCATGAAGGTTTTTGTCAGTAAATCAAAGTGCACGAGTCATGACACATATTAATTATAATATTAACATCTAAGGATCATTACATACGCTCGTAGATAGGAATATCTGATGACACCAAAACATGCGAAATTTCTATTGGCCTGTCTGTTCTCATAATCTCTCATCTTGGAGATTACCAAGTACGAACTTCATGAGAGGAAGTCTCATCTGCTTATGAGTAATCGCACCTGATGGTATGTATACTATGTGTGCCATTATAGTATGTCATCTAACTACAAAACTATATTTAAGAATATTGTCATAGCATTTCAAGGTTCTCATCGTAGCGGGAAACTGCCATGACCTTATCAATGCAACAAATACTCTAGGATATTATTACATCGTAGTCATGCAGAACAATGAAAAATATGTAATAAGATGTTTGATATTTAAATACATTAAATATCCATGTAATAAAAGTGAAAAAAGTTGGTTCTAAGACACTAACTCTAACAATCATCACCTATTTCATATCTTGTTTCACTTTCTCCTCACAAGCTTCTTGGATATGGGAAAACATGTGAAATCATATGTCTAGGTGTTGTATCCACAAATCACATCACACATTGATGATAAAATCTTGATGTAAGCACCAAATGTGTCATACATGCATATATTGTAAGCATCTTTCACTCCCTCACTTCCTGGGGTGGCTCAACAGGTATTGGGGACTTTAGCACCTTGAATTTCCAATATCGTATTACTGTGCACAAACACCTGTGCAACTCTTGGAAACTCATATTGGTGAGGACATTGATTTTTTCCAATATTAATCATAGTATATATGTGGTATTAATTTCCATTTTATACAAAAAATAAAATATATCATATTAGTAATTTTATCTTGATTACTTATTAGACATCACCAATTATTTAAATTATTAAATGTCTCTTACTATTTTATTGAATTCTAGTATCCCTCACTACTAGACTCGAAATACTAAGTTGTTAAAGTATCCCAGTGGCAAGGATCCCTAAAACCTCTCCTCATAGCCCAAGTTTTGGCTACACCACTACTCAAAGAGTTTCAAGGTAGAAATTTTACTGACCAACCGTATTAACTCGCAGCTCATTGATCTATTGAGAGAAGTACAAGCTTCTTGAAATCATAAACTTGATTTAATCAAAATTTTCACTCTAAAGATGAAACATGCCATCTTTGGATACTTATTTTCTATTATATTTAATTAATTAAACTCATCGCTCTTATAATAACTCCTTATTAGTAGGAGGCACCCTCAATTAGGGCTTACGAGCACCTTATATACCTGGTTGTGTTCAAATTTAAACGAAAGAAGGTGTTTGTGACTCAATATTTCTTTGAGGGTTTTTAATATTTCTCAATGAAATCATTTTTTATCTGTTATGCACAGATTTTTTGATCGCACTCATAACTGATTGTGCAGTAAATATAAAACATCCATCTCCTGACATGTTCATTTTATCTGTCAATGCTTACTTATTTTTTTAAGTGATCGCACATATAAACTACACATATATAAAATAATAAACCATGAATAAATAAAATTAAATTACATGATCATGATTTGATATTAATGGTTGATCCTTTGAATAATGGATCAACCTAAACCCTAGGAGTAACTCCTCGAGTCTCTGTGTGTGCAACTCAAGTTGTAGCGCTCACTCATCTAATGTATAAAACTCTTATTGGGGCTGTTGTCGAATCTTGTTGCGAACTATGTCACTGTTCGTCGTCATCATTAAACAAAAATACTCACACGTAGGTGAGGGGATATTGGGAATGTGGAATATAGATAAATAAATTTTATCTGGTTGCACAGACCCTTATAGAAATAATGACGCAAAAGACGATACACATATCATCAATTATAAAATAATTATTACAAATAATGCATTGCAATAATTAATTAAATAAACAAACAAATTCCAGACATGCATCGATCAGTCTATTACTCATGACCATTCGATACACATTAAACTCACGTGTATTAATTAAATTCATAAACAAAAATTAAACTTGCAATAAATTCTTTTCAAGGGTGATTTTAATGAATTAAAATAATTCACTCTTATTTTAATTCAAAAAAATTATGTTGTTCGGTCTCATTAATTAATTTAATTATATTTTAAAATTTAAATTAATTCTGAAATATTGGTTATTAAATTAATAAATTTTTATATTACAAAAATAAACTTAATTTTGAAATATTACATATTAAATTAATTAATTTTTATATTCCAAAAATAAACTAAATTTTGAAATACACACACACAGAGATAACACCAGCAAGAGGGTCAGACGGGTTTGAGGTGCCGATGGGAAACAACGCTAGGGAGGGGTGACTAGGTGGATGGCATACCCATGAACGAGGAGAAGAAGGCCAACCAAGGTGGTGGCGCGGCACTAGGAGGAGGAGGCCATCCAGAGGAGGTAACGATGCGCAATGGGTGCAACAACTGACAAGATTCCATAGGAAGCTTAGAAAAGCCTCCCTTTTTATGTTTTTAATATAAATTTGTTTTGGTCTGTTGACATACAACCCCCACCACACCCAATTTCCTATTTTTAAAATTAACCTTCATCTTCAACAAAGAATGGCACCCCGTTTAATTTTTTTATTTAAATATCCTATGGTCCTTAGGCCCTTTTTTAATTTAAATTCCACAAATCCTTAGAAAGAACTTTTATTTGAAAACACTGTTCTGGCCACCTGAGTTCCATTCAGAAAATATTTTTCACCGGAATTTGTTTCTGCCGACAGGTATGGGTAAAAATTAACATATAAAATATATAATTTCTTCAAAATTTAATACTCGTAAAAATGATTTCAATTTTTATTAAAAACTTCAGATGGAAGCAACGTTGTCATCTGATGTTGAATTGAAATGTTGTTTATGGCGTTGTGACTAGAATGACATGCTCTTCAAAATTTAATGTAAATTTAATTTTTTTTTTCTTGGATTAAAATTTTCACATGATCGCTCTGATACCAATTATTGGTACCAAGTGCACAGTGAAATCTTGAAAATTCAAAAATTTAAATTTTTCATCAACGATCGACATAACTACATTGTCCCTGGTGAAGTGATGCCCAACTACAACCCAAGGATCTTTGCATGAATAAATTAAGAAAAAAATTAAAACGAAGAAATGTATCGTTCGATTTGAAGCTACGCTTGACATCCACTTGTTGTCAGTGATCGCTGATCGAATGATTTGAAGCCAAATATCTTTAGGTTATCCACACACATTTTGAAAGTCTATGGGAGAACCAATCATCAAATTTTGGGTTCTATTGTAGAGATTCGATGACTCCTTTAACGTTCTGACAATCACCGCATCGAAAATCCATTGATATATAAAGTTGAACTTCAATCAAAGCTCAAATTATCTTCTTCTTCTCTCTAGGAAGTGGGATAGGAGAGAGTGGATCTCATCCATTGTGTGATAAATAGTTCCATGTATGAGAGTCTCTCCTTATTTATATTTTGATATGAAAAAACACCCGAAAATGTATCTCTGACCCCCAGATATTAATTTCCCACTAAATAAACTATAAAATACATCTTATGACTGACTTATTGAGTCATAAATATCATTTATTTATTATTCATTGATCTAACTATACGAACTTACCTTCTTCTTCCATTTACATGGATTTAATGAAGGTACTGCCATCCTAATCAACTATGCCTGAGATATCACTTCCTCAAGTTAGAAGCAACAAATTCTATTTTGATCATTCAACTGATGTCATACCACCAAAGACCCACCCAACACAAGCTACCTCGCTACGACTTCAATGTCATGGTTTTTTCCTTGCATCAAAATGCGCGATCAAATGATACACATTGATAACAATCTCAAGTCAGGATACCAATAAACATATTCATAGATAGGAACTACCAATGACACCTGAAACATGTGGTGTTCCTATTAGCGGTTCAGTCCTCATGATATCATCTACTCAAGATCACCAAGTAAAAACTTCATGAGAATAAGTCTAAATGATTATGAGTCTCCAACACTTGGTAGTCAAATATTATATGTATCTAGTCAATATGATGCATCTATACTATAATACATATGTTTAAGATTAATGACATAATATCTTAAGGTTCTCATTATATCTTGGGAACTACTATAACTATTTGATGCGATAAATAATCTATGGACATTACCATTTAAACAGTTGATGCAGAAATATCAACGCTGTTATGATAAGTGTACATCATGCCTATCTCACTTTATAAATGCTATGGTAATCAAAAAGTACTATTAAACTTAGGTCTAGGGAACCCACTATTACAAAAAGTATGTTAAGTTTAATATTTGGTAAGTTCCTATATTTAGGAAAGTGAATACATTTGTGGTCTTGTGGCATCCAAATATGGGGACTAAATATTTTAAACACTCATGGAACATGTTTTATATCTCAATTATCTTATTATAAGATTGTAAAGATTCATTCACATCAAGTTTTTAGTTCTCAGGATCTTCTTGGAGTTTTTTAGGAAATCTTCATCCTCTTTTAATTTTTATTAAATATCTCCAACCTCCATTTTTTTAAAATAAATATTCTCACTGAATTCATCAATATTTTTATCTTATTCAATCAAATTCACATAATAATCTTACACTCTTTTCAATAAACCAACTTTTTCCTCATAAAGACAACCTCGTCATTGTTTTGAGTTTAAGAGGTTTTCTTTAAACTTTTATCTCCTTACTTAATTGCGTATTCTTATTATGGTGGGACTTTAACTACTCTTTAAGCATAAATTCAATTTATTATTCCTATTCAACTTCACCTCTTCATCATTTGAGGAACCTTTCAATCCTTCAACTTGTGTCGCGAATGTGTTTTCATCTTCATTGTTTTACCTCTCATAATTCATATCATTGTCACCATTGTTGTCTTCCTCTAATTTAGATAATAAATTCATCCTTTTGATTATAGTTGATTTATCATTATCCTTAGAAAATTATATTCCTTCTTGTACTTATCATCTTTACTAAGTTTCTTTCAAGAATTATTGTTTTATGGTTATTTTCTATCACTTAATTCATCTTTCCTCTTGGGATGGTTCACAAAAAAAGTGTCTCACCCCTTCATAATGGAAGTACTTAAAAGGTAAATTCACTTTGTATTTTCTGTTTCCTTTTCAGTATATTTTTTGGAATGAGTGACATGAATTTTTATATTTAGCTTCACTATACTCAATATCAAAAAATTTTGAAAAAATATTATTTATCATGAATATTAAAATTATTCATCATCTTAGATGTTATCCACTTTCCAATTAAAAATTATTTTGTAATATATAAATCAAACTGATCTCATATGTGATCTATATGTTGTGAAGACCATCGAGAAGAAAATTATGTAAATCATGATCTTCCCATATTGATACTTTTACATCAAATTTTTTGGGTTTAATTTTAAGTATATATTTTTACCATTGTTGAGTTCTCAAGTGTCACAAATCAAGTCGAGATGTCATCCAACTCGACACTTGACCTAGCATGTGGCAAGGCCCAAAGGGCATTCCTGATCCCCACGGGCTGACAACTAGTTCTTGGGGATCAAACATCACACTTTGGAATGATTTCCCCCATAATAATTAACCATAAACAACCCACAAGAATAACACATCACAATATAAGCAATATCCATAACCAAAAGAAATACAACTATCACAAGTTAAACATTCTACATTTCAATCAAATCTCAAAATACCAAAACAGGAAGGGGAGCCAACTAAACAACCACACCTCCATGCAACAAGAGGGCCAACTCCCTCATGCCACCTCCACCAACACCTACAATGAGAGGAACACTAGAAAATGGATCCACTGCCACCACCTCGAAACATCTTTCCTTTACCTAGGTCAAACATAACAAGGTTTACATACACTCGAGTAGGGTGTGTGTCAATGCCCAGTAGGATACCTCCCAAGGAGATTCCATGCTAAAAAACTGTAATAAAAATAAACATTCTAGTTTTTAAAGAAAAAAAATGATTTTTTTAAAGGAAACATGCTTGCAATTCAAAATGGAAATTAAAAATGCCAACAACAAGACACACGATATAAATAGCATCACGTGAGCACCACAGGTAATCCATAAGGATCTAGGGTTAGTGGGGTAATAGGATCCTCATACCTCAATGATATGGTATAAAACCACAACTTGTGTTGTACTCATGCACGATCCATTGGAGGGTAACACATCCCAAGGTATAGTGGTCTCTGATCGTCATCACATGTTAGTTAGTGTTGTAGCGTCAATCCTGCTAGGGGAACCAAGCCTTGGACCTGCTGGAACCCCTAGCATACTAGACCCAGCCTTCCATACCTAGATACCTTGGATTCCCTCATGCTCAATTTTTAATTCCCATGTCACAAGAACCACCACTTACACATACACACCCCCAATAATGGAACTACACATGAAAACCCACTATTTCCCATAGGAAAAACCTCTTTTAAATCCTTAAACACCCCAAAACCTTTGGAAAACATAATTCACATCACCCAAAAAATCCATAGAACGCATTTATAAAATCATAAAAAGCATACTAAAATCATCCAATAATGTTAAAGCATGGAACTGGCTACCTCAATCTTGGAAACTTCCAGAAATCGATGGAAAACCACAATTGTTCCACAAAGAGACCCTAAATAGGAAAAGGAAAACCATAACCATCAAGATTAAACTCAAGAAATAAAGATCTAACACTCATTAGATCAACCAACCAATTGGAGAAAGAAGAACCAAAGAGAGAAGGACAAAGAACCAATAAGAAAGAAGAAGAGGAACAAAGGAGCTTACTTGGAGTTTCTTGATTATTCCACACCAAAAAACACCCAATATTTGGAGCCTAAGGGTGAGAAAGGGGAGTGGGAGATGCTCCTAGGGATGGAGATCTCAAATGGGTCAAATTAGGGGTGGATTGGGGTTAAAATCAGGGAAGGTTATTTGATAAAATCCAACATTTTTTAAGTTTTGGGTTGGTTTCACGGTTTGGCCACACAGTTTTCCAAACTGTGCGCCAACCATGCACCCCCCTGTCCAAAGAGGAATGAGGCTACACGGTTTTTTGGGGAAGGGTGCATGCCTGTGCGGTCGACCGTGTGCCTCAAACAAACCCACTGGTCTAGGCGCATGGTCTCCTTTGGGCTGGTGCATGATTTCTACTAACCGTGTGCCAACCGTGTATCACCTTCTGTCAATCCAAAAACTGCCATTTTTTACCAAAAACATTTGGGAAATATAAGAGACAAATAAAAGATCAAAAATAAAAAAATAATACCTCAAAATGAAACCATTTATGTGATAATTATCCCCACTATGAAAGCTTTCCACCCTTATAAATTCAACTTAAAGTTTGATCAAAGAAAAAAACACGTACTACTTCTCAACCCAAGACTTTCGGTCCCATGTCTCATGCTCATCATTACCATGCTACCAAAGAACCCGAACCAATGCTATAGACTTCCCCCAAAACACTTTCTCTTGGGAATCCACAATCCACATCAGTCACTCGAACACAGACAAATCAAGTTCCAATTCCAACTCTTACCAATTCAGTACATGAGACTGATCTATATTATATTTCTTCAATTATGATATATAGAACATGTCATGGATTGACATCAACTGAGATGGAAAATCCAACCAATATTCCACCTTACCAATTCTCTTGTTAATTTCAAAAGGTTCAACATACCTCGGTGTCAACTTCCCTTGCTTCATAAGATGACATCAACCCAAGTGAGGGGTCACCTTAAAAACACCTGATCACCAACTTAGAATTCCATGGCTTGGTGCCACTGATCAGAATAAGACTTATGGCGGCTCTGCACTATCAAAAAACGTTGTTTGATCAACCGAAATTTGTTAGATGTCTCTTTCACAAGGCCCAGTCACAACAATGAGACCTCACCCACCTCTACCCAATATAAAGGATACTGACATGGTCAATAATAAAATACCCTAAAGGGAGCCATTATTATCAAAGATTGATAACTGTTATTATGATAAAACTCTACCAACCCTAAATGGATGTCCCATGAGCCTTTGAAATCCAACACACATGCCTAAAGCATGTCTTCCAAAATTCGACTCACCCGCTCTGTCTGACCATCCATCTGAGGGTGGTATGTCATGCTCAACTTGACCTGGGATCTCATTACCTTCTGAAGACCTTCCCAAAATAGAAAGGTAAATAGGGGGTCCCTGTCTGAAACTATAACTGATGAAACACCATGAAGCCTCACTATCTCCTGAACATACAACCGACTCAATTTTTCCACCTTAGTTGAGTCCTTGATCAAGAATAAATGGGATAATTTGGTCATAAAATAAATCACTATCCAAATTTCATTCTTTCCCCAAGGTGTACGAGGTAAGATAATAATTAAATACATGGAAACCTCATCCCAATTATAGTTAATAATGGGTAGTGACTAAAGAAAACTGGAGGACCTTTGGTGCTCAGTTTTAACCTACTGATAGGTATAACACCTTGATACAAATTCAGCCATATCCTGTCTAATACCTGGCCACCAGAACCAGTGGTACACATCATAAAATATCTTGGTGGTCCCAGGATGGAAAACCCAATGAGATTGATGGTTATACTAAATCACCACCTTCCGCAAAGACAACAACACCATGATATGGCCCTTGAAATAAAGAACTCCATCATTAGTCAATGACCACTCTCTAGAGACCTCCCCACCATGAAAAAGCTACCTAGACTGCTGACACAACTCATCACTAGGCTCCTCCTCCTGAATTAGCTCCAGAAGAGAAGGTTTCAATTGAACACTAGCCAAGAACGCACCTCCACTATGATCCTTGGCTTATAAATGCATCTGAACAAAAAGACTCATCAAAGTTCACTCATCACTAGACTCCTTTAGAGCTTGGACTGACACTTTCCTACTCGAGGAATCAACCACCACATTACCTTTTCCTAGGGCATAGATGATATAAAAATCAAACCCCTAAAGGTATTCAACCCAACGACATTACCTCAAATTCATATCCTTCTGGGAGAAAATGTAGGCCAAGATCTTATGATCCAAATAGACCACAAACTTATCCCTGAAAAGATAATGATGTCATGTCTTTAAGTCATGCATCACTACTGCTAATTCCTGGTCGTGGGTTGGAAAAAAAATTCATGTGATCGAAGTTGGAGAGAACCATATCCCACCACATGGTCATCCTATATCAGCGCACACCCAATAACCACACTTGAGGCATCATAATAAACCATATATCCCTTTCTAGATTCCAAAAATATCAAAATAGGAGTTGTGGCCAACCGTTGCTTAAGCTCTTTGAAAGATGACTTATATTTTGGGCTCCAAACAAACCTTACCCCTTTTCAGGTAAGTGCAGTCATGGGTGAAGCAAGATGAGAGAAATCTCTAAAAACCTCCTTTAATAACCATTCAGACCCAAAAAGCTCATAATTTTGAAAACATTCCTCAGTTTCTCCCATGACATTACTGCATTGATCTTCTCAGGGTCCACTGAAACCCCATGATACGAGATTACATGGCCCAGAAACTTCACCTCCTTGATCCAGAAGGTACACTTGGAGATCTTAGCATAGAGACGGTGATCTCAAAGAGTGCCTAGAACAATCCTCAAGTGACGCTCACACTCCTCCTCAGTCCAGGAATAAACCAAGATGTCGTCCACAAACACGATAATGAAGGAATCAAGTTATTGATGGAACACTCAGTTCATAAGCGCCATAAAGACCACTAAATAATTTTTCATCCTGAATAGTATGAACAAATAGTCAAAGCGGTTGTACCTGCTTCAGAAGGTTGTTTTCAGGACATCCGCCACTCTGACTCTGACCTGGTGATACTCGGAACACATATCGAACTTGGAGAACCACCTTTCCCCCTTAAGATGATAAAAAAGGTCATCTATATGGGGTAAGAGATATTTATTCTTGATCGTCATCTTATTCAGCTTCCAGTAATCAATGCACAACCAAAGAGATCCATCAGCCTTCTTCACAAATAGAACTGGGGTGGACCAAGGTGAGACGCTCGGTTGAATGAATCCTTTGGATTCCAAATTTTCTAGTTGTATCTTTAATTCTATAAACTCGGTGGGAGTCATATGAAATGAGGGAAGAGATATCGAGTGTGTTCCTGGAGCCAAATTGATCAAGAACTCTACATCCCATTCTGGAGGTAAGCTTGAGAAATCATCTAGGAATACCTTTGGAAACTCATCCACCACAAGAGGTAATACACCCTCAGAACCTCTTTCATCATCCTCCAATGAGACCTGAAAAACAAGTTTGCCCAACTCTGGAAGTGGAGGTCCAACATGTCATGATCAAGGATCCCATTCACCTTGAAAAAACTGGGTTCTCCCATCAGGTGCCAAAAAACTCACCCGCCGATGGTATAAATCGATGTACACTTATAAACGCATCATCCAATATATACCAAGGATCACATCAAAGAGATCCATTTCCAAAATCAGGAAATATCATTCCAGCTCGACCCCTGATAGTGTGAGAGCACATTATAGACACATGAAACCTTTCTCTCTCTTCTTACCGAGTGGTGTCACCAACTCCATCGCATACAACATAAGCTAGATTGGCAATTACAACCACTCCAAAAGACAAGCATAGATAAAATAATTTGAAGCACCTATATTAAACAAGGCAACAACTACATATGATGCAATAAAAATTGTACCTCAAACTGTCGTAGGCCCTGCATCAGATTCCATCGATGTCTGTCCCATAGCATGAAGGTGCCTCATCTCTGCCCATGCTTGAGAGTGACTACTAACCTACGAATCTACCATGAGCTGACTCTGTCCAGAAGAAGATCCATCTTTACTGCTATGACCACCAAACCGATAACTCACTATCCTGGATGGTTTTGAGTGGGTTGACATTCCCCTGGAGGCTGCAAAACCCGCACCTCCCTAATATGGGCACATCACTCTAAAAAAACTTCTACAATCTCCCCATAGTTCAACATTGATGACAAGGTCTAGGTGAGGCCGAACACGCTAACTGCGTATGCCCCGACCTTCCACACCGATGGAACAAGACTGATCTAGCATCCGAAGTCATAGATAAAGGAGGTCTGAAAGGATATCCTGAGCTACCACTACCCCTCTTATCTTGCTCATCACACTTTCTCTTCCTTTTAAATAAACCATACATTCCCTGGACCACTACTGATACTACCCCATAAAAACAAGACTTACCACTTTGATCAATCTCCGACATCAAAGCTCGATCAAACACTTCAGCATAAGTCATCAACTTAAAAAAAGACTTAGGATCAGATGTCTAACCACAACCTCATTTCAAACCATTGAACCTTCAACTGCTCATTAGAAACTACCTAGGTGTGAACTGAACCAACTCTACCAAACGGTTGGCATACTCCAACATAGTCTGATCCCTTTGATGGAAATCCAGGAACTTCGGGATCTTGGTGAAGGCCAAGGTCTCAGGGAAATATTGTTCATTGAAGACAACCTTGAAGTCCTTCTATCCCATCTGCTCGTGCTTCCTAGCTTGAAACACCGAGTCCCACCACCTTCGATTGAGACCTTCCAACAAGAACAAAGTGCACTTCACCTTAACTGCCTTGGGAGTATCTAGAAACCCAAACATCCTTTCAATATTTTCAATTGAGTACTCAACTTCCTGGGGGTCTGTGCTACCCCGAAAGGAAAGAGGCTTGTTCTTGAGGAACTCTTGAGCTTTATCCCTTTCTGGACCTTGTTCGGCTTCCCTAACCTGAGTAGGACCAGATCCCACTCCCTGATCCAATGTTCGGGCATCCCGAACCACCACTTCCACTAGTCTCTGATCAACTGGTGAGGGAGAACTCTCTCTGGCCTCTTCTCGCGATTGCACAGGAAGTCTCTGTGGAGGAATCTTACTACAACAATCAATAAACACGTGGAAAACTATCAACACACCATTTTGAAAAAAATTCAGCAATAAAAACTTTTAAACTTTTTTATAAACCAAAACCAAAAAAACCCAAAACAGGAACAATAACAAGTCTGACCTCTCCAACCCCACTCAATGTCCATGCACAGTTTATAGCCTGTATGTATCACCTGAAAGAGGATTCAATCCCAATCCCAAACATCCTATAGTGACTCAAGGCCCATTATGAGGTGTGTTGGCCAGAAACCTCACTCGCAACCAAAAGCTCAAGCCCCGACAGTCCTATCTCATGTATATCAAGACTCCCCCAAATAAAATGACCCAAATAAAGGTAAAAAACACTCTTTGATACCATTTTTTCACAAACCAAGTCGGGATTCCATCCAACTTAACACCTGATCCAGCTCGTGGCAAAGGTCGAACGACATTCTTGATACCCATGAGCTTATAACTAATGCTTGGGCATCAAACATCACACTTGGGAACAATTTCGCCCATAAGAATTAACCATAAACAACCCAAAAGAATAACACATCACAATATAAGCAATATACATAACCAAAAGAAGTAAAACTATCACAAGTTAAACATTTTACATTTTAATCAAATCAAAAAAATACCAAAATTAGAAGGGGAACCAACTAAAAACCCACACCTCCATGCAACAAGAGGGTCAACGCCCTCATGCCACCTCCACCAACACCTGAAAGGAGAGGAACACTAGAAACTAAATCCACCGCCACCACCTCAAAACATCTTGTCCTTACCCGGGTAAAACATAACACGGTCTACATACACCCGAGGGTGTATGTAGAATGTCAGCCAATTCCTAGTAGGATACCACCCAAGGAGATTTCATGATAAAACACTATAAGACAAATCAACATGCTAGTTTTTAAACAGAAGGAAAGGAAAACATTTTTTTTAAAGGAAACATGCTTAAAATTCAAAATGGAAAGTAAACATGCTAAAAGCAAGCCACATGGTATACATAGCATCACACGAGCACCATAGGTAATCCCTAAGGTTCTAGGGTTAGCGAGGTCCTAGGATCCTCATACCTTGGTGATATGGTATAAAAACCACAACCCATAGTGTCCTCGTGCATGATCCATTAGAGGGGAACGCATCCCAAGGTCTAGTGGTCTCTGATCATCATCACATGTTTAGTTAGTATTGTGTGTCAATCCTGCTAAGGGAACTAGGCCTCGACCCTGCCAAACCGCCTAGCATACTAGACCTAGTTTGCCCTACCTAAATACCTTGGATTCCCTCATGCTCAATTTCCACTTCCCATGTCACAAGAACCACCACTTACACACACACACACACACACAATAATGGAACTACACATGAAAAACCACCATTTTCCATAGGCAAAACCTATTTCAAATCCTTACACACACTAAAACCTTTTGAAAACATTATTTGCACCACCCACACAATCCATAGAACATATTTAGAAAAGCATAACAAGCATACTAAAATCATCCAATAAAGTTAAAGCATGAGACCACCTACCTCAAGCTTGGAAACTTCCAGAAACTGGTGGAAAACCACAACCACACCACAAGGAGACCCTAGAGAGGTAAAGTCAAACCATAACCATCAAGATTAAACGTAAAAAATCAAGATTGAACCCTCATTAGATCAATCAACATGCTATAGAAAGAAGAACCCAAGAGAGAAGGAGAATGAACCAAGAAGAAGGAAGAAGAATAGGAACGAAGGAGCTTACTTAGAGCATCTTGAAGATTCCACGCCAAAACTACCCAAGATCTAGAGCCCAAGGGTGACCAAGTGGAGTGGGAGAGGTGCCTAGGGATGGATATCCCGAATGGGTCAAATTATGGATGGATTGGGGTTAAAATTGGGGAAGGGTAGTTTAGGAAATTCAATATTTTTAAAGTTTTGGGCAGGTTTCACGGTTTGACCGCACAGTTTGACAAATCATGCATTAACCATGCGTCCCCCTCTGTCCAAAGAGGAACGAGGCCGCATAGTTTTCTAGGGAAGGGTGCATGCCTGTGTGGTCGACCGTGTTCCTCAAATAGACCCACTGGTATGGGTGCACAGTTAGCCGCACAGTCTCCTCTGGGCTAGCACACCATTTCTACTAACCATGCGTCCCCTGTTGTCCGTCCAAAAATCATCATTTTCACTAAAAAAAACCCATAAATCCAAGAGACAAATACAAGACCAAAAATAAAATAAAGAATAGCTCAAAATGAAACCACATATGTGACAATTATGTAACAACTAGGCCCCGCTGACAGCACAGACACCCCGCTTTAACATGGTCGTTAGGTCATGACCTGCAAAGTACCACCAGTTTCCCCGCATACACGTGGCCCCCTAACTGGGGCTCACCCAGCTGCAATCCATCTCGTCCTTTCCACTGGGATTCATGAAAGAAACTGTTACTTATATATATTGACGGACTCCTCACTATTAGATTAGAGTACTGTCTGTTAGAGTAGAGTATTTTCCCCACAAACCAACACATGTTCTTTCTAGTATGTTTTGTCCTCACTCGCACACACCCTAGGAAACTTCCCAAAAAGTCACTCATCCTAATCATTACTTCAGGTCAACCACGTTTAACCATGGAGTTCTAATCTGATAGGCTCCTGAAAATAAAGGTGTGTCTTGTTGACATGAGTCATGTCATTTAGTCATTTAACTCTTTATCATTTTGGGGTGTTACATTCACCCCCACTGGAGTTCCTGCTTTGATACTAATGTAACAACTGGGCCCTGTTGACAGCATAGACACCTCGCCTTAACATGGTCGTTGGGTCATGGACCTCCAAGTACCACCGGTTGCCCTGCAGACATGTGGTCCCCTGAATAGGGCCCACCCATGTGTCAGAACAGATCATTACACTAATGACTGTCCCCACAGGCCAACACACGTTCTTTCCAGTGTGATTTGTCCTCACTCGCACACACTCTAGGAAACTTCCCAAAAGGTCGCTCATCCTGATCATTACTCCATGTTAAGCACGATTAATCGTTGAGTTCTAATCTGGTAGGCTCACGAAAAGAAAGGTGCACCTTGTTGATATGAGTCATATCATTTAGTCATTTAACAAAGGGTAATCCCTAAGGTTCTAGGGTTAGCGAGGTCCTAGGGTTAGCGAGGTCCTAGAATCCTCATACCTTGGTGATATGGTATAAAAACCACAACCCATAGTGTCCTCGTGCATGATCCATTAGAGGGGAACACATCCCAAGGTCTAGTGGTCTCTGATCATCATCACATTTTTAGTTAGTATTATAGCGTCAATCCTGCTAGGGGAGCCAGGCCTCGACCCTACCAAACCGCCTAGCATACTAGACCTAGTTTGCCCTACCTAGATACCTTGGATTCCCTCATGCTCAATTTCCACTTCCCATGTCACAAGAACCACCAATTACACATACACACGCACACACCCAACAATGGAACTACACATGAAAAACCACCATTTTCCATAGGCAAAACCTCTTTCAAATCCTTACGCACACTAAAACCTTTTGAAAACATTATTTGCACCACCCACACAATCCATAGAACATATTTATAAAATCATAACAAGCATACTAAAATCGTCCAATAAAGTTAAAGCATGAGACCACCTACCTCGTGCTTGGAAACTTCCAGAAACTAGTAGAAAACCACAATTGCACCACAAGGAGACCCTATAGAGGTAAAGGCAAACCATAACCATCAAGATTAAACTCAAAAAATCAAGATTGAACCCTCATTAGATCGACCAATACGCTGGAGAAAGAAGAACCCAAGAGAGAAGGAGAATGAACCAAGAAGGAAGAAGAAGAGGAACGAAGGAGCTTACTTGGAGTATCTTGAAGATTCCACGCCAAAACCACCCAAGATCTGGATCCCAAGGGTGACCAAGTGGAGAGGGAGAGGCACCTAGAGCTGGATATCTCGAATGGGTCGAATTATGGGTGGATTGGGGTTAAAATTGGGGAAGGGTAGTTTAGGAAATTCAATATTTTTAAAGTTCTGGGCAAGTTTCACAATTTGACCGCACAGTTTGACAAATCTTGCGTCAACCGTGCGTCCCCCTCTATCCAAAGAGGAACGAGGCCGCACAATTTTCTGGAAAAAGGGTGCATGCCTATGTGGTCGACCGTGCGCCTCAAATAGACCCACTGGTCTGGGTGCACAGTTAGTCACACAATCTCCTCTGGGCTAGCACGCAGTTTCTACTGTGTGTCCCCTGTTGTCGGTCCAAAAATCGTCATTTTCACCAAAAACACCCCAGAAATCCAAGAGACAAATACAAGACCAAAAATAAAAGAAATAATACCTCAAAATAAAACCACAGATGTGACAATTATGTAACAACTAGGCCCCGCTGACAGCACAGACACCCCGCTTTGACATGGTCGTTAGGTCATGACCTGCCAAGTACCACCAGTTTCCCCGTAGACACGTGGTCCCCTAACTGGGGCTCACCCAGCTGCAATCCATCCCGTCTTTTCCATTGGGATTTGTGAAAACAACTATTACTTATATATATTGACGGACTCCTCACTATTATAGTAGAGTACTACCTATTAGACTAGAATATTGTCTCCACAAACCAACACATGTTCTTTCTAGTATGTTTTGTCCTCACTCGCACACACCCTAGGAAACTTTCCAAATGGCCACTCATCCTAATCATTACTTCAGGTCAAGCACGTTTAATTGTGGAGTTCTAATCTGATAGGATCCTGAAAAAAAGGTGTGTCTTGTTGACATGAGTCGTATCATTTAGTCATTTAACTTTTTATCATTTTAGGGTGTTACATTCACCCCCTGGAGCACAACGCCCTCATTGTGGACCCTACATCTCAACCCAGGTATTTTCACCACACTTAAGGATGCGTTCCTGCTCTGATACTAATGTAACAACTGGGCTCTGCTGACAACATAGACATCTCGCCTTAACATGGTCATCGGGTCCTGACCTTCCAAGTACCATTGGTTGCCCCGCAGACATGTGGTCCCTTAAATGGGTCCCACCCATGTGTCAGAACAGATCATTAGACTAATGACTGTCCCCACAGGCCAACACACGTTCTTTCTAGTGTGATGTGTCTTCACTCGCACACTCTAGGAAACTTCCCAGAAGGTCGCTCATCTTGATCATTACTCTAGGTTAAGCATGGTTAATCGTTGAGTTCTAATCTGGTAGGCTCACGAAAAGAAAGGCACGCCTTGTTGACATGAGTCATATCATTTAGTTATTTAACCCTTTATCATTTTAGAGTGTTCCATCCCCCCCCCCCCCCGCGCGCGCGCGCGCATACACATAATCCCCTAACTAGGGCTCACCCACATGTCAGAACATGTCATCAGACTAATGATTGTCCCCACAGGCCAACACGTGTTCTTTCCAGTGTGATTTGTCCTCACTCGCACACACTCTGGGAAACTTTCCATAGGTCGCCCATCCTAATCATTACTCCAGGTTAAGCACACTTAATCGTGGAGTTCTAATTTGGCAGACTTGTGAAAAGAAATGTGCATCTTATTGACATGAGTCATGTCATTTAGTCATTTAACACTTTATCATTCTGGGGTGTTACATTCACCCCCTAGAACACAACGTCCTTGTTGTGGACCCTACATCTCAACCCAGGGAGTGCCACTACACTTAAGGTTGGGTTCCTGCTCTGATACCAATGTAACAATTGGGCTCCGCTGACAGCACAAACACTGCCCCTTAACATGGTCGTTAGGTCCTGACCCACCAATTGCTCCACAGACACATAGTCCCCTCTATGGGGCCCACCATGGTCGCCAAGTCTTAGCCCACCAATTGCCCCGCAGACACATGGTCTCCTCTCTTGGGCCTACCCACATGCCTGAACGGGTCATCAGACTAATGATTGTCCCCACAGACCAACACATGTTCTTTTTAGTGTGTTTTGTCATCACTCGCACACTCTCTAAGAAACTTCCCAGAAAGTTACACATCCTGATCATTACTCCATGTCAAATATGTTTAACCATGAAGTTCAAATCTAGAATGCTCCCAAAAAGAAAGGTACACCTTGTTGACATGAGTCGTATCATTTAGGCATTTAACTCTTCATCATTCTAAGGTGTTACATCAAGACTCTCACTACACCTCTAACTGCACTAACAATCTCATTCACCGTCATGTTTTATCTCGCACATGTCTTTGAATTTTGTTCACTTTATATTTAATTTTGGATCCCTTAGCATTCTTATCACCTTTATAGATATTATGCATCTTTTATTACGTCTCTTTTAGATATTATGCACCTTTTCTTATGTCTCTTTTGTCATTTACAATACATTACTTATTATGAATTTTTTTTTCATAAAGAAACTAATATTGAATTCCGACCTCATAAACCGTTCTTTGGAATTTTGCAATCGATATATGTCATCACAACTCCAATTTACAACAAACCATGTCTTGAAGTGACAATTTCTAAAACAGCCAAGTCAAATGATAACAAATATGGTAAGAAGCGGGTTTTCCAAACATGGAAAATTCTATTGGAAAAAGTATAAATAATTATGTTCCTGACTTGGATTCATATTGGATAAAAAATCTAGCAAAAAAAGTTGGAATCAAATATAGAATTTCAAGAACCGGACGAAATCTAATTTATAGAATCTACATGAAAAAACAACATTTTGATCTTCAGAAGATGATCTAGCTTTTATAACAATTAAGGAGTTAGGTGTATGATTCACTAAGAGGTAGAGAGGGTGAATTGATGAATTCATCTTCAATTTTTTTACAAAGTCCTCTGATCAACATTCATTATCGATTAAGATGAACAACAATTGTTTTTCAAACCATTTCTTCATTTCTCATGTAGATAAGCAATAAAGATGCACAATTTTTACAAGATATAGATATTACATTGTTAACATGATCGAACCCCTCAAGTCCATATAGTTTCAGTATTATAATCAAGAGAATACAATGAGTAGAGTATCTTCTTTGAATCTTTTACAATATGAAGTCTCCTGACTTAATTCAAGTGTTCTTGCACAATTACAACGAGAAGACAAATGATAGAGAAACATATTCATGCATATCAAGATATCATAATATCAAGTTGTAGATTTTCCTCCAATTAAATGATAATCACCTCAACAACCCATAGAAATTTATTTTATTCTCTAAATACATTATCATTATTCGTTTTGGTGTTTGATATCTTCAAATGAGTTCAATATAATATATTTATACCATTTCAATGGTGTTTTAAATTATAAATTCATCGTAGATGTGACATTAACAGATATACAAAGATTTACATTATAACACAAGTTACTATCAATTTTTTACATTAAAATTATGTTAAAATAATTATTTCCATCCAATATTTTTTCCACATTTTAAAAAAATCACTTTTTAGGGCGGCCTGAACCGAACAGTTGACAACCAACTCAAGGGACTTAAGCTACATATGACATGACTAGATCATTAAAAAAACATACTAGTTATGCACCCTATATGAACTCCATTCAATGAACAATTCTCTATATAAACTTCATTCTGAAGTTATATAGTATATATTTTAACACTATTTTAATAGTTTTTTTTTAGTTTTTTTTTAAATAGTTATTTTGAGTTACTCAACCATTATACATAAGATATTTAGAAATGTACTAAATATATGTTCCGAGCATACCAAGTTTTACATGGCATAACCCATGTTATCTTCTCATTTAAGAATATATTTGAAATGAAAAGAATATATACATGGGCTTTAATGTGTTCAAATTATAAAAAATTGGTTTATCATTAGTTATTAAAATCGTTGGGCTAAATAAAGCAAAAGATCTATGTAATAATCTATATTTTATATGCTTATAGACCAATCAGTCCTAATCGAGTCTTAACACCATTAACTCCTATATTTATTTAAACATTATCATGTCATTCCCTTGTCGCATCATGTTTTTTGTCATCTAGATTTTTATCATGTAGTTAATTCATTTATTGTCTTATTTCTCTTTTAATTGGTTTTATTGGCAAAGTTCAGAATTTTGAATATTTTGTTGTTTATAAAAAAAAAAACCAATAACTCAATTTTTAAGCTTATTTATAAAAGATCCAAAAGTTTATTTTTTTTAAACTTCCAATTAAACCTTTTGATAAAGTTGTAAAAAAAAATTATAGATAAATCTTCTCCCCATCGTTTTTTTTTTGCCTGTTATTTATTATTTGATTATATTTTTGCATTTAACAGTATTGAAATGGCATTTTTCCTGTTAAAAATTATTATTTTGTCCTCTATATAATTATGTGACTTTAAATTTTTGCGAAGATCTGAAGTACATTAAAATAGTAAAATTATATCCGGGTTTGCTAGATTTATAAATTTATTTTTAGGAAATTCTTAATAATTTTTTTATGAACTCAATATGATAAACTAAATACATATCTATTAAAATAAACAAAAAAATGCAACATGAAAAAATATGGAGACTTGTGTATACAAGAGTAGATAAAATTGTTTTCAGGATTCAACATGATCACATTGAATATATATACAATTAAAAATATCAAAAATCATAATTACATGATTTTTAAAAAACAAGCACCCCAAACAAATGAAATTAATATAATCATGCTAAATTGTGATTATAAATCGACCACCTTTGCCTTTTTGGATTGGTCTAGTAATTTTCCATACATTATATTTGAATAATAAGAGTCTGGTCTCGGGTTCAAATCTCAACCTTACCTAGGAGTTACTATGCTTATGTTAGCTGTCCTTTAAACATGACCAACTCTAACAATTTGGATTCGGTCAACCGGGACTCAATCATCTTGCCGGCAGAATCCACACCCATGGATCTTGCCAAGGTTGGTCCAAACCAACCTTGCTAAGGGTGTGGATTCTGCCAACAAGGTGAGTGAATCTAGGTTGACATAATTCAAATCATTGGATCTTGTCAAGGTTGGTCTAAGTCAAGATGACTTATTTCCCTCTATGGTTATGTTGGATGCCCTATAAACAAGACCGACTAACCGATGAGGTTCGGAACATTGAATATTTAGGAAGTAAATCCTCTCCTTGATTTGGACCAGCCTTTGCAAGATCCAAGGGTGTGGATTTCGCCAACAAGATGATTGAGTTGGTTTTGTTTAAATGGCATCCAATATAACCATGGGAAATAAGTCATCTCGGCTTAGACCAACCTTGAAAAGATCCAACGATATGAATTATGTCAATCTAGATTCACTCACCTTGTTGGCAGAACCCACACCCTTAGATCCCCCTCATGGCCCAAGCCAAGGAGAGGATTTCTCCCTCTAGTTGACCCCACTTTTTAAAAACTTTTTGGTCAAAAGAAGGGGGGTGGGGGGGCAGATCCTGACCCGCTTTCCTCCATGCCCAAAGATATGCCTAATGAATGCACGTTCCTCCTAAAAGCTTTAAAAATAGGGTGGTTTTGAAACTACCTGGGGTGATTTCAATAGCCATGTTTGTCAACAGTTGGTGGGATATCCTCGTGGGTCACCCACTCAATCCACAGAAGCCCTGTAAAGGTTCGGGCACCCCCACTCAACCCACAAAGGACCCTTTTTTCCCTTGTCCCAAATTTCACTAGTTATGGACTTTATCTATTTCCCATCACATTTATAAAGGAGATAAAGCATAAAAGGGGGATATGAACACAATGGACAGAATGGGATGTCACTTTAAAGGGGCAAAAAAAAACACATCTTTAAGATAAAGTCTTTCCAAAATGACACTTGGGCAACAAGAATCCTACGGTATGAATTCTGACAACAAGGTGAGTGGATGCTTGTTGGCAGAATCCATGCCGTTGATTTTGCCAAGAACCCCCCTTGACCATGAAGAGGATGTTGATACCGGACATGCCTTAATTTTTGTAAAACTACAGGCAGCCCAGAGATATGGAGCTCCCATGATTTGAGTCAAACCAGTCATCCATAATGTTATTAAAAAAAAAAGACAATGGGAAGCTTGTATGGATTGGTTTGACTGAGACGTTCAATAGTAATAATGACATATGGCCTTAATGTACCCTGCAAGTGCACAATGCAACAATAAAGAAAGAATCGGCACCAAGTGTTCAACTTATTCATGGGGACCCTAGATGGGTATCCCCAAAACATTTCACACCAGTATTCTTCACCAAGAACCCCATACAATTTAAAGGGCAAAACCCAATGAAGGGACCAAAATCATACCCGACAGGCACCAAGGAACAGATACCTTTAAAAACAAAATAAAACAAGAGTCTCGTTTTAAGTTGGCCACCATGGCCGCCTTACCAGAGATGACATGACACACTTATGCCTATACCTGCAAAGAGGTTTCACATCTCACTCAAATGCCCAAAATTACAAAAAACAAAAAAGGAAACCCTAAAATGGTACCCTCCAAAACTCAAGGATGGACACAAAATCCCCTTACCTCTCTAAATTTTATCTTCAAAACCATGGCACACCGGTTAAGGAACTAAATCACAGTTTTCTGTTTCCAGTTTAAATCGAAATATATCGACAAGGAGGGTGTAAAAGAAATCACACTTTGACTGCATTGCCGTATTTTCTTCGCCTACACAACGTCTGTCTGGTAATGCAGCAATCCCTGTAGCGAACACAAAAGTAGAAATGTTTTAATTCTCATCAAAATCATTTCCTGCTAATATAATTTCACCCTGCAAGAGATTTCTCATTGGCTTCTGGTGAAATTTATTAAAATGAAAGCTTCAAAAAAAATGAAGGAACAAGACATACTTTTTTCTGCACTGCCTCTTGCATGAACTCAATATCAAGTGGCCCGATGGGAAACTAGTTGAAACTCAAATTTTCTGCAGGAGAAGGACAATCATAAGAAGCGGCAAAAGAAAGTCAACTAGAACACGGACTACAAACACTGTATCTCTAGATGAAATAAAGTTGCAGGATTAGTTTTAATTGAAAGTTCAATAACAAAAAGCCCGCATATACAGTGGCATTGTATGAAATAAGTACATAGAAGTCTTCATACTCTTCTCGTCACTGCATCGCCACCCCCTGCTCCCTTATCATGGGAAATGAAACCATCCGATTTCTCAAGATGAAATACATATTGCAGTGAAATTTACTGGAAAATCAAGCCTTGTTTGCACTTGTTTACTTGTCCCGCATTAATTCAACTCCCAACTTTACCCGGCCAAAAAGCTGTAAGATTTTTTAGCCATTGTTTTGGAACAGGAACAGGTGTAGCAACTAGAGGTGACAATTTTTAACCCAGCACAGTAACCCAACCCGACACTACATGAGTTAAACAGGTATGGGTTAGACATAACTGGTTACGGGTTGTAACCAGGTTGAGTAATCTGACAAGAATAACATTCAGCTCAGGTTGGAGTTGACCATTCCTAACCCGTCAATTCAACATGTTTATAAAATATTATTTGCTTTAAATGGTGTAAGAGGGACATGTTGCAACATGGATAACATATGTTTCATATTAACTAGGTTATTTTAAATCCGAATGGAATAATTCAATTTGATTGGGTCATTGAGTTTGTCATTTAAACTAGTTGGACATGTCATGATGCAGTCTATGTTACATATTTGAAGTTAAATGGGTCAGCAGGCCGAGTTACGGTTGCCCCCTTCATAAATGGGTTGGATCGGGCCGACCTGTTTATTTAAATGGGTCGGGTAAGGGTCAAGCTTAAATGGGTTCACAAGACAACTAACCAGACATGAACCCGGCCCATAAACCGAATTGCCACCTCTGGAAGCAACACAACTGTACTACACCATTAGAAGAAAAAACATGTAAAGCCCGCCCAATAATCCTACCTCGTTCTTCAATGAGGATATGAATCAAGCACGATTAACTATTTCTTGGAAGAATTCAACAAAACAGGCCTCTTTTAGTTACGTCAGAAACTGCAAGATAATAATTACAGATAAACATTCCAACACACCGTGACAATTACCTACTTATAATCACTATGGACCTATAATCATCAACATGGCTCAGAAAATCAATTTCTCCAACATTGAATAGAAAAAAAGAGATCAAGGAGGTATGACCTTTACCTCTAGCCAAGGGTCTCTTACTAACAGTGAATCCACCAACATAACCAGGAGAGTTATTTGCAGGAATATCAGAAGCAGCATCACCAAGCCCAAAACCAAACGGAACAGGCCCATCCCTCTCAGCACTTCCGGACCGCCAGGTGGCAGTGTCTCCATAACTGGAAGCATTTCTATAAAGGCCACCAAAAGCCCCATCATAACCACCATTGGCTGATGAACCATTACCAGTGTTCCTTCCATCACCTCCCAGCTCCAAGCCATATGGGTTCTCCCCTCTTCCATAGCTGAGATTACCACTCTGAACAGAGAAATTTCCCGCACCTTGGGCTGGTGATATGGGTGAAGGGTCCCAATTTAAGCCACTGTTTCCCCCACTTCCAGATCCCGGAAAAGCATTGGAACTTGCAGAGTTCGCAACATACCTAAGCCCTCCATTCCCCCAGAGATTTCGAGTTGCCGAGCTGAAAAGTGAAGAACTTCCACCATTCCCATCATCAAATGCGATTGAACCATCGAACCTATTTGAATTACCAATGTAATAAGGGCTCGGTTCCCGTCCATAGTTCGGATTACTATTGAAACTTCCACCCCCACCAAAACCAGGGCTCAAAACAGAGTCAAAATTCAAACCCATCCCATAACCCGAACCAAATGGAGGGAAACCGCTTCTACTCCCGACAATTGGGCTAAATCTACCGTCCATCCTAACACCAAACCCTCCAAGCCCGTTTGGGGTATAGCCATTGAGGAAGCCGCTGACCCTGCTTGGACCATAGTGATAACCGCCAACAGGACTCCGGGTGGGACCTGGTGATAGCTCTTTGGGGACAGCACGTTTGACCTCAACCATTTTACCATTCAGTTCATGGAAGGTCTTGACCAATACTTTGTCCACTGCTTCTTCGGAATCGTAAGTAATAAACCCAAAGCCTCTGGGCCTCTGGGTATTGTGATCATACATAACCACAACATCAGTGATGGACCCAAACTGCTCAAAGTACTTCCTAAAGTCACTCTCTGTAACTGTAGATGCTAAACCACCAACAAATATCTTTCTGGTTCGTCCTTGACCTGGGGAACCATGAATGCTGCCGCTGTTCCTGCTCAGAACATTCTGGTCATCCCTAGGGACAGCCTTCTTTGCCTCGACCTAGGATAAAAACCACTTAATGAGAACTAAATTAAGAAAAGAAAAAATGCACAACATAATGTTAATACATTACAATGAATCCTTGGTGTAAATCAGCAAGAAACGCTAATAAGAAATCCTATCTGTTCAGGTCTAAATGTATAATTTGCACAAAAAACTTACCATTCTACCATCGATGCTGTGTTTTTCTTTAATAACTCTCTCAGCAACAGCTGGGTCAGCAAAGACAACAAATCCAAAGCCACGAGCGCGCCCTGTAGTCCGGTCCTTCATAATTATTGCTTCCACAACCTCTCCATAAGCATTAAAATACTCCTTCAGGCGCTCCTCGTTTGTATCCCACGATATCCCACCAACAAATAACTTACCAAGATCAGAATGCATTTTCCTGCAAAGAGAAGAATTTTCAATCCCTGTCCATTCATTTCAGAATAGCTAATCCGTCCGAGTTAAGAAATGTTTAACTTCAACACTCAATTTACAGATAGCACGCAATCTAAAATGGATCCGAGCTGAATGGAGAGTCCCGGTAAAAACATCGAATTCATAAATATCCGGATCTCCATCAGCAGACTCCATTGAAGACAAATGCAGATGAAGGACGGAGCAAAGAACGGGAACCAAACCTCGTCGAAAGAACTCAAAAATTGATTATCAGATACGGAAATAATATGAACAGATCAATCCAGATGCATCGGATCGGTTCACGATCAACCAACCCGGAATTAAAAAAGGCTGAAATTTTAACCAAAAAAAAACATTCATCAGAATTTATCACGATAGAAAAAATAAAATGAAAAACGAAGAACAACCCAGATTGACGAGGATTCAAAACCAACGCACGATTCCGAGCAACCCACCCGTTTAAAGCAATCCCAGAAGTGAAATCCCAGAAAAAAGTTGAGATCCAAGAGGAGGAACAAGAAGAACCGAGGGCATGTTCATCCTCCTCCAAAGGCCCTCTTTGATCTTCCTTAGTTTTTCCTTATTCCTTCAATTGTCCATATTTAATTACAATACGCATATTTGGGCACCAGACATCGTCTAGAACAGATGCGCAAAGGAGAGAAGTGGGGGGCAGACAGAGGGGAAGGGACTTCAGCAAGCTGTATGAGAAATATATAAGCCACTACATGCCTTCTGGTGTATTATTCGTTTTTCGTTTCCGTTTTTTTTTTTTAACATTTCTCCGGCAATTGCGATTTGGATTATCTAAAAATGAAAAATGAGGATTCGGGAGATTAAAAAAAAAAAAAACATCAATTTTATCCCACCCAAAAAAAATCTGCAATTGATGGATTCAGAAATCTGCAATTGATCAATTTCATGCATAGTTTAATGATATGTTTAGATAAATTAAAATCCAAAAATATTCAATAATGGAACTAAATTTTTTCAAAAATATTCAAAATGTTAGAAATTTCTTTGGGATTTTTTTACATTTTTTAAAAAATTGATCTTTGTAAATAAAAAAAGATAGATTTTAATTATAAAAGTTTCATATCAAAAAAAAAAACAAGCGAATAGTTTTTTGTAAAAATATTGATTATGTATCTTTAAATATCTGATGAAGGTACGACGAATAATCTTGAATGAGATGATCAAAGACATGTTGGGACAACGGAGGTTCGTAGTGACTAAATCAAACACAAAGAAGAAGAAAAAGAAGAACACATGATGATTTATGTGGTTTGATTGTATGCCTATATCCACGGGAGAAAAGAGGCTCAGTTCTTTTATTCTTCTCATCTACGGATAAAGCGTCGCGGGGGGGGGGGTACATCAAACAGATTATAGATCATGGGATTTTGATCCCGTTGGTTTGGGATGATTCATCAACCCTCGAAAAACTTACACCGTCGCTTGCTATGTGTCCATTGTGTTGGCTGCCAACCAAGGAGAATTCTCCTGCAGCCGCCTGGGTTGGTTGTCACCTGATGAAAGCTATTGTCGACAGAAAACTCCTGCAATGAGTTGTGAAAAAGTCGCCTCAATTTGGGAGTGACTCTCACAAATCTTCCCCTCATGACCAATTTGGGGTAGAAGCTAGACATGCAGTCTCCTTGCAGACGTTTTACTTCTCTTTCGATAGAACTTTCATCATCACGTCTGCCCCCGTTATCCTTGGTGCAGATTTTATTAACTTTTAACAATCTTTCTTCCAGCACATTTCAGATCCAATGGTATCGCACGCCAATGTGTTCGGACTTGAAATGAAATGTCGGGTTCTTGCTGAGATGAATGACACTAACTATCGCAATAGAGAATATAATTTTCCCGATTACGTCTTAACTCCTATAAAAACTTTTTCATTCACAAAATCTCCTTGCAGCCTTCAGTGATCGCGATATATTCTGCTTCAGTGGTACACAAAGCAACACACTTCTGAAGTTGTGACTGCCAAGAAACTGCCCCTACAAATGATAACAGGTACCCCAGATATGGATTTCCTCATATTTACATCTCCAGTCATATCTGCATATGCGTATCATTCTAAAATAGGTTAATCAATTCCAAAACATAAACAATGACTAGATGTACTTTAGAGATATCTCAATATCTATTTGACCACTGTCCAATACTCCTTTTCTGGATTTGATAAGAATCCACTCACAACGCCAATAGCATTAGCAATGTCTGGTCTGATGCACACCATGACATACATAAGACTGTCAACTGCTGACTGATAAAGAACTTTTTCCATCTCTGCCTTCTCCTTCTCAGTTGATGGACTCTGACTTGTCGTGAGCCTAAAATGACTCACAAGTGGAGTGCTAACTGGTTTCGCTTTGCTCATGTTGAACCTTTCAAGAATCTTTGCAATGTACTGCTCTCGAGATTGTCAAATCTTATGATTCCTCCTATCACGAGTAATCGTCATACCAAGAATCCGAGTAGCGTCTCCCAAGTCCTTCATTTCAAGACTTGTTTAACTCCTTCAACCTGTCAATATTGGTGATATCTCTGCCAATAATTAGCATATCATCAACATAAAGTAACAAGATAATGAAATCACCATCAGAATACTGTTTGATGAAAACACAGTGATCAACAATCGTCCTTCTGTACTCATTTTTCTCCATGAATGAGTTGGATTTTTTCTACCACTACCTCGGTGCTTGTTTCAAACCATATAAACTTTTCCTAAGTTTGCATACTAGGTTTTCTTTACCTTTCACCTGAAATCCCTCTGGGTGCTCCATGTATATCTCCTCATCAAGATCACCCTGTAAGAAAGCTATCTTTACATCCAATTGTTGAACCTCTAGGTTCAGACTAGCTGTCAATCCAAGAACAACTCTGATAGAAGACATTTTAACCACAGGAAAAAAATCATCAAAGTCAATACCTTTCTCCTGACCGAATCCCTTTACAACCATTATGGCTCTGTAGCGCGGTTGTGAGATGCCATCTTCTCCTTTGATTCTGTACACCTACTTGTTTCTAAGCGCCTTCTTTCCATGCAGTAAGTCCACCAAATCAAATATATGGTTTTTGTGTAATGATCTCATCTCCTCTTGCATGACCTTCTTTCATTCCATATTTTACTGACTCCTAATAGCATTATCATAACTGTCTGGATCTCCGCCATTGGTGAGCATCGTATACTCACGTGGTGAGTATTTATGACTTAGTTGTCGTTCTCTGGTGCATCTCCTCAATTGTGATTTAGGGAGAATTTGTTCTAAAATATCATATGATGGAGACATATTAGCATGTGAAGACATATTACCTGGTAGTGATGTATCATAAGTGTCATGTATCTCTACCACACTAGTTGACAATGATGGCGGTGAGACTGGTTCTAGATTGCCTGGAATTTCCTTAGATTGCAACTTCTCTGCATTTTCTGGATTCTCAAAATATTCAATCGTTTGATCCTCAAGAAACACCACATCTCTACTTTTGACGATCCTCCTTCTAATAGGATCCCAAAGTCAGTATTTAAACTCATCATGAGTATATCCCAAAAAGATACACTGCTTTCCTTTCCATCCAGCTTCGCTCGCTCATCTTTCAGGATGTGAACAAATGCCCTACAGCCAAATACTCTCAAGTGTTCGTATGAAACATCTTTACCTATACAGACACTTTTTGGAACTTCTAAGTTTTGTGGAACTGATGGAGAAAGGTTGATAAGATCAACTGTAGTCCTCATTGCCTATTCCAAAAAGTTTTTTATTAGCTTTTCATTTGAGAGCATACATCTGACTCTCTCACAAATTGTTTTGTTCATCTTATCATAAACACCATTATGTTGAGGCGTCTTCGGTACTGATTTTTCAAGTCTAATGCCAAAACTCTTGTAGTACTCCTCAAATGGACGACGATACTCTCCTCCATTGTCTGCTCACACACACTTTAATCGTTTGCTTGTTTCTCTTTCCACCTTCACATGAAACTATTTGAAAACATATTGCACTTGATCTTTAATTTTCAAAGAAAAATCCTAGGTTTTTCTAGAATGATCATCTATAAAGGTAACAAAATAAATACCACCTCCCATCGACTTAGTGCTCATCATGTAGACATCTGTGTGATTCAAATCTAAAACATTTGCTTTTTTGGATGGTAAATAACCATAAAATGATACTTTGTGTTGTTTTCCCATGATGAAATCAACATAGGTATCCAAATATGTACCTTTTAGTCATGGTAAGTGGTCCTCCCTGGAGAGCATTCTGATTCCTCTCTCCCTCATGTGACCAAGCCGCTTGTGCCAAACTTATGCAGGAATGCCTTTTCTGGCTGCATTGAATCCTCTTTCACATGGTCTAGAATCTGTGAGACAAAGAGAAGTATATTTCTTTTATTTATCAATTACCATGTAACATCCCCGACCCAGAAGCCACTAAACTAGTTCACCGAGCCGAGTCGTCATATGACATCAAGCGCGCCTCTCCATATGCCAGATGTTGCTGACTAGCGGCGAGGGTCTAATAAGTCACGTGGGGAGACTATAACCTCTTTACCAGAGTAAGCCACAACATAACACACTATATATAGCGGAAAAAAAATGAAACAACCCATAAACAAGCATAGCCAAACATCTCCCAAAACTGGGTGCAAACCACAATTCAACATTAACCATGTCATGACATGCTAATAGCGCCAAAGTGAATAAAACCCAAAATAAAAACAAATGGCTAAATCCCCAAAATGGGTCCCGACTCCAAGTGTGGATCCTCATCCGTTCATATCACAAGTCAAACTCAACATCCTAGAATAGAGCCTTTGATCTTGTCCTGACCTTCAACCATGAAATCGGCTTGGGTACCCAACGATGACCTGAGTAGGGTGTGAGTACAGAACTCAGTAGGTCATCACCAACGATTTCTACGAAATATCCAGTCAAATAGATATTGCATGAAAGTATGAAATAAATGACAAGGTAAACCAAAAATAACAACTCAGTAGCCATTAGTTAACAATGCTCATCCTAACCATTTCTATCATTATTCCTAAATTCACCACTTATCCATCTTCTTTACTTAATCCACTATCTTCATATGTTCCATGGATTAGGCATATGCATCATCTACACATGGGTATAATGCAATCAATCACTATGCATAAGGAAATAAGTCAAGTCCCTATCTCACTAGGTATAAACACATTACATCAACACATTATTCTCACCTCGAAGATTCAGTCAAGGTGGAATGCAACCGTTAAGGGAATAGATCCTCCGTCCCCTTCCCTGCATTTTGGAGTGGAGTTTAGAGCCTCAGTATAACTTGGCCCATGAGTGTAGATCTTCATGTCAATACCCCACTCTACCAATCCATGTGCACATTCTTATTTATCCATTCACCACACACATACCATATCACAATCAAACAAAACAAATTAAAATAACAATCACATCCCATAACCACCAACATGGGAATTAATACTATGTCATAACCCATTAACACATTTTCCAATTACAATTAATATCCATTTAGCCTAATTTATCATTTTACAAGAATTTTCCCACTTGTGAATTTCAAGTACAATTCTTATATCACATAACACAATCACTTTATTACATTCAACCCATTAGGTATACCCTATAATTCCCATGTACTAACCCATTCAATATATTCATCAACCCCCTTATACAACCCATTTACATGCTCTTCAATTCAAAGTCTATTTCCAATTTAACACGATCATCGTTTCATATATACTAATTCTTTTGGGCATCTTAACATAATTCATGACCCTTTTGACATAATCTCATTTGACTCAATTAACCCATTACTAAGCCATGCTAAACAATCCATTGAGCCATCATAAAACCTAGGAAAAACTGTCAATATTCCATCTTCAACTCAACTAACTGTATTATCATATTCAACAAGGGATCTATGTTATTACGCATCAATTCCACCCTTGACTTTGTCAATTCCTAGGTTTGGGAATGTCGCCGCACCCCATGGGTGGCCCCAAATTGGTCAAATCATCCTCGATGCATCCCACAGGGATCGTGAGGGTTTCAAATCATTATTTATATGTTCATCTCACCAAATCCCACCAAAGGAATTCAAATCACAACAATAGGAGAGTAAGAACACATACTCATATGCACAAATCCACTTAAAAACTATGGGATATAACTTGTAGACGACCTACCTCGAATCCACTGGTGAACACACTCTTGATTACAGCCTTAGATCCGGATTCAAACAACCTTTGAAGCCCCAAACTAGGTTCCACCAAAAAAGGAGGGTTCTTGAGCTTCGGAAGAAGATGGGATAAACTACAAACCCTAATCCTGAAAAGAGAAGCAAGGGATGCAGTAGACTTACCCAGAGCTTTGATCCACAACCAATGACACTCCAAATGACATAGAAATAAAGGAGATCAACCCCTTGGAATATTGGGTCAAAATGGGGCATCTCTAGGTCCGGAGGATGAAGAAATTGGGGAGAAATAGGATGGAGATCTTAAAATCCCATAATGGCATTTTTATAAATTTTCTCAACTTTACAAGGGCACACAATTTACCCGCATGGTTTGAAAAATCGTGTGCAAGCCATGCACTAGCTATTTTCCAAGGAAATATAGATCGCATGGTTACCTGGGCAGGCTACACGGTTTGACAGACCGTACTCCGACCATATGTTAAGCTTTTTTCCAAGGTTGCACGGTTACCTAGAAATTCCGCACGGTTTGCTTGACCATGCACCAACTGTGCACCTTGAATAAATTGGCCCAGTTCTCCCCTTTCTCATGTATTGAACCATTAGAATACCCCCAAGACCCAACGTACTCCCCAGAACCATTTCATTAACAAAAAACGAGAAATTGAAACTAAAATTTAAACAGGGAAATGCCTCCATGAAGTCTGGGATCTTACAACCTCACCATCTTATAACGACTCGTCCTCAAGCCGCTCTTCCTAAGAATCACTGAGCTTTAAAAAAAATATATTATGCCACTAGGCCTGCCTATCAATTCTCATTTCCCAAGCTTCTCATTGAACATTACAATGTTACCACAAAATTTGAACCAAGGCATGGTCTTTCCCTACAAGTCTTCCTCACCAAAACTCACAACATGAACCAAATACCCTCAAAGGACACATCAACTTCAACCATACATCAAACAATAGATCTTCATAGGGAGAACTTAGACAACAGTTCCTAATTCAAAACATAAGGAAACTTCACACACAACATCGTATCATCATGGAGGAACCAATGGACACCTCATCGGTCTGATCCTCAACTCATGATCTGAGTCACTTGGTGTCATTTTACTATGTTTTCAAAACTCTAACAGTGGCCAAAACCCAATATCACCCAAAGGAAAACACATGGTCTTTCCAACCACATTTCCCAACTTACATCAATCCACCACTTGTGTCCCAGCGACCCCATTCCATAACTGTACATCCAATCTCAACCAAAACTCTCAGGGAAATCAAACATTTAGACTCGTGCTAACACTCACTATTAGGGATAAATCATCCGAATGGTGATCACTTGAGTCCTTCCAACCAAAAACTCTAATCATGTCATCAACCGACCACCTATCTATTATGGTTCTCTCCCTACACTGACCTCGAGCCTTACTGTTGGAACCTTGTTGGAACCTCCGGGAAATACATTCCTACACTATCCATTTGAGGACTAAGATCAACTTGGACTCACTCAAGTATGGATTAATTCCCGAAAGGTCATTTCCATGATGAATACCACACCAGAGGTGGGTTACAATTCATCACATACATTACCGTTTACCAAATCATGTTAGACCACCCTGATTGGCTTGTACTATAACACCCATCTTCCACTGATGGAACGCTAATCCTTTTCACCTTTCCAAGGCACTTACTAACTTGAAGCCCATCACTATCACCCAACACACCTACCGAGGTCATTCCCTAACTTCTGGTAGAATTTCACCGCTGCGGCGTCACTGTCCTCTAAACCATCATTGGGATTCACCACCCCCATTAAAGTTCCCCACACAACCACTCCTACCATTCATATACTAAAAAAGAATGATAGGTTCTCACTCAAATACATTCCAAAATTTAAACACACTTCTCACCCCAAAACATCCACTGAAGGTGATTTATGGCTTTCCGCATATTCCCCCACTCTTAACCGAATCGAGATATCCCCAGTTGAATCATCCTGGAATGATTAGCTTCACCACTGGCATGAAACTCCATCACATGGACAAGGTTCCCTCAAACTTTAGGGCATTCTAATACCACCCAAAGATAATTACCCGAGTGTACTCTCGATTTTGTTGGAGTTATATAACCCAACCTCTTTTTCCACAACTATTGTCATGTCTTACCATCCCCATTAAACGACTTTACTACAGGTATCTTGAATTCATTTGAAACTACCCTAAGAACGAAGCCAAAAGTTGGCTCATCCCAGCACCACATCCAAGTCACAACTATCCTCTCTGAGGAACCCAACATGTATCTCACAGGTTTCCCATTGGAATCCTGGTTCCACTACATCAACTTAACATTCTCCTTCCCACATTGAGGACTGACTTATCACTCCCCACCTTAGGAGTGTAGTTACCATTTCTACCCATGAGGGATTCCAACCACCACATATTACACTTGATCATAATCTAAATCCCCAAAACATAGACATGGATATATATATTTTCCCATAATAAGAAAATGAACGTCACCCAGTGCTTATTCCGACTTCCGTGAACGACACCCGCGATGTTTGTCGACACTAGGTCCATCCCGAGGACCTCACCCAAAAACTGTCGATGGTGTACATCCCATCATCTAGCTCCACATATACTTACCCCAAGAGAATAAATCCCATGATGCCCCTCATCTAACCAAAACACATTCAATTTGCTTAACATAAAGCCAAAACTTCTCAACACACCTGGAACTATGTCAAGGTGTTGGGCATGATCATCACTCGCTGAAGTATGCTAAGAAGTTGTCAAAGAATACCACAACAAACTTATCCATTGCTGATGTCACCTCCCACTATGGGACACCATGACCTGCCAAGGATATTAGGTTTCCCTATCGCACACATCTCATCAACACTTAACCACCACTGCTCCACGACCATCCGCCAAGCAGTTGTGAAACAACGTTTCCTATGGCACAACTTTTACCACACTAATCAAATTATTTTGGTTTGTCCCTAATAGTTAATCAACTAAAACACAATGGTTTCTCACAAGCCAACCTTTACCTAAGAATAACCCAATGACCACTTACTCACCTTACCATGCATCCTAGTTAGTAAGTCTCATTAGCTTGGATGCATCCTATACATCTCACCCAACAACTAAACCATTCATACAAACAATATCAACTACGTGACCACCCTCTCCTTGGGGTCACCTTAAAAATAAAAGAATCTAACTGTACTTTAGCCACCCATATCTCTTCCACTTGAAAACAACATCAAGACCTCTATTCATCTTTATCCAAACAGACGGGTCAGATATCCATATGATACAACCCTTCGAAACAAACCTTACATCCCATCACAAGCACTAGGACGCCCTTATAAATGAACTAGGGTGAAACTATAACATTTACCAAAAATTTATGGTACTCATTACATCTTAATTTCACCTCTGAAGCATCTCCCATGCTTCATATTCCAAGGCACCCGTATTCCTAGGCCAACCACCCACTAGGTCACCCTTGATTTTCCCGAATCTTTCAATGCATAACCACAACTCAAGTTGCATCACCAACCATAAATCATCCCATTAAGACCTATAATTTAAACCTACATTTAGAAACATTCTCTACATCCCACTGTCAAGGTATAAACATCCACCTATATGAATCATATCCCAAAGCACTAGGAACCTCGTTCGATCGCTATATTAGGTCACCTTAAAGGTTGAATGATACCAACTCCCTAAACTGGAGTCACAACAAGAAAAATCCTCCGGTCCTATTCCCAAACCACACACATTAAGTTACGAACCAAGAAACATTTGGGAATGAAACTCTCACTCCCGTTCCGATGCACACTGTGCCTAGTACACCAAACAACCATTTACTCCAAGTTCCACACCCAAGGTATCTGTACATGTACATCGACACTATGAGTTAAACGTCCTCTCCAGGATCCAAAACAAAACTCGTAAGGTCCCTACTCAAAAATTCACCAAAACCTAGGCACCATCCTTAAGGTCCATTATGAACTCCATATAATCACAAACCACATGGATTTACACACCCACCTTACCGAATAACATCTCATGACCCAAAGGCCACAAAATTACCGAGGGTGCCCTAAGAAAAACTCATATGCCATATCATAACCAGTAAGGTCTCACAACCCAAATCCAAGGTCCCAAACTAGGTCACTCTCACTGACCCAAACCACCTATACATGGGTCGAATCGACAATACAAGGAATACCCACTACTCGGTTCACCTAAAGTTTTCATCATTACACATCCTTTTTGTAATTAACTTCAACATTTTTGAACTCAAGCATTCACATTTTAAACTAAAATTCCCCAAATGTTTCTAGGGTCCTTACCTTATTCATGACCATAATCCAAAACATTCTACTCAACAAACACTCCGATGAATGATCGATAGGGTTAAAACACATACTAAAAAGATCTTATACCGTTAACCTTAAACAAACCATTTTGTATAAACTATCCCAACAGTCATCATCACACGTAGAACACTACCCTTTACCATACCTACTACGGGTCATGGTCAACATGGGGTAACTAATTTACTTGATCACATATCTTTTATCAAACCCCCCTTTTTAAACCATTTCCTCTTTCACAATGAAAATCTTTTCTCTTAGGCACATTACCCATTTCACAACTCATTACAATCCTAATTTTAACTCATTTAAACCTTTAATTAGGAAAAAATAATTAACTATTTTACCATCACTATGAATTCTTTCTCCTTTACACACCATTCAGCCTTTACAATTTATCACAACCCAAAATTTTAACCCGATTATAAAGTTTCATTACACACACTATCCCTAACTATTCATTTACATTATTTTCATTTTCCCACTTGCATTACCATTATTAGAAACCATTTTCTATAATTTTTTTCAGGGAAATAAAATGCATTCTACTCTCTATGCCCCACACACCCATCCCATGTGTGCCTATCATGATGCATGCCACCTATATCCTTAGGCCCATAAAATGATGCATGAATGCACAACCTCATGCCATTACATCCATGAGAAAAATATTATAAATCAGTCACATCACACAACATGTGCATCACCCAATGGTGAAATATAATTCAAATATAACAACACAAATAAAAAACAAGAACTCCCACCTTGGGTAACTTGGGTTTTTCCTCGTACATGGGTTAACTATTCCCAAGCATGAGATCATTACCAAGGCCCGACACTTCCTAGCCTTCACTCTAAAATCCCCAAATAGTAATACAAAATAAAGAGAAAGGAAACACCTCTGATACCACTTTGTAACGTCTCTGACCTGAAAGCCACTAAATTGATGCCCTGAGCCAAGTCATCACATGACCTCAAGCACGCCTCCCCGTATGTTAGAGGTTGTAGACTAGAGGCAAGGGTCTAATAAGTCACGTGGGGATACTATACCCTCTTTACCAGATTAATACACAAAAGAACACAATATAAATAGCAGAAACAAAATGAAACAACCCATAAAAAATCATAGCCAAACATCTCCCAAAATTGGGTGCAAACCATAATTCAACTTTAACCATGTCATGACATGATAATAGTGCCAAAGTGAATAAAACCTAAAATAAAAACAAACAACTAAATCCACAGAACGAGTCCCAACTCCAAGTTCAGATCCTCATCCCTGCATATCCCAAGTCCAACTCAACATCCTAGCATAGAGCATTTGCTATTGTCCTGACCTCTAACCATGAAATCAGCTTGAGTACCCAACGGCAGCCCGAGCAGGGTGTGTGTACAGAACTCAGTAGGCCACAACCAACGATGTCTACGAAATATCTAGTCTAACTGATAGTGAATGCGAGTATGAAATAAATGATAAGGTAAATAAAAAAGAATAACTTAGTAGCAATTAGTTAACAATGTGTATCCTAACCATTTATACCATTATTTCTATATTCACCACTTATCCATCTTCTTTACTTAATCCACTATCTTCATGTGTTCCATGGATTAGGCATATACATCATCTACACATGGGTATAAGGCAATAAATCACTATTCATAAGGGAATAAGTCAAGTCCCTATCTCAATAGGGATAAACACATTACATCAACACATTATCCACACCTTGAAGCCTTGGTCTGGGTGGAATGAAACTGTTAGGGGAATAGATCCTTTATCCCCATCCCTAACCTGCGCATTTTGGGGTGGAGTTTAGAGCCTCAGTCTAACTCAGTCCATGATCGTAGATCCTCATGTCAATACCCTACTCCACTAAGCCATGTGCACATGCTTATTTATCTATTCACCACACACATAACATATCACAATCAAACACAACCAAGTAAAATAGAAATCACATCCCATAACCATCAACATAGGAATTAATACTATGTCATAACCCATTAACACATTTTACAATTACAATTAATATCCATTTAGCCTAATTTATCATTTTACAAGAATTTTCCCACTTATGAATTTCAAGTACAATTCTTATATGACATAACATAACCACTTTATTACATTCAACCCATTAGGTATACCCTATAACCCCTATGTAATAACCCATTCAATATATTCATCAATTTCCTTATACAACCCATTTACATGATCTTCAATTCACAATCCATTGCCAATTTAACACGCTCATCATTTCATATATACTAATTATTTTGGGCATCTCAAGATAATTCATAACCCCTTTGACACAATCTTATTTAACTCAATTAACCCATTACTAAGCCATGCCAAACAACCCCTTAAGCCATAATAAAACCTAGACACAACTATCAATATTATATATTCAACTCAACTAACCATATTATCATGTTCAACAAGGGATCTATGTTATTACACATCAAAATCCACCCTTGACTTTGTCGATTCCTAGGTTTAGGAATGTTGACGCACCCCATGGGTGGCCCCAAATAGATCAAATCATCCTCGACGCATCCCACGATGATCGTGAGGATTTCAAATCATTATTTAGATGTTAATCTCACCAAATCCCATCAAATTTATTCAAATCGCAATAATATGGGAGTAAGAACACATACTCATATGCACAAATCCACTTAAAAACTATGGGATATAACTTATATACCACCTACCTCAAATACGATGATGAACAAACTCTTGATCATAGACTTAGATCTAAATTAAAACAACATTTGAATCCACAACATAGGTTACACCAAAAAAGGAGGGTTCTTGAGCTTTGTAAGAATATTAGAGAAACTACAAACCCTAATCCTGAAAAGAGAATGAAGGGATGTGGTATACTTACTCAGAGCTTCAATTCACAATCAACGGTGCTCCAAACGGCTTAGAAACGAAGGACATAGACCCCTTGGAACCTTGGGTCTAAATTATGTGTCTCTAGGGATAGAGGAGGAAAAAATAGGGGAGAAATCGAATGGTGATCTTAAAATCCCATAATGTATTTTTTAAACTTTCTTAAATTTATAGGGGTGCACGATTTACCTACACAGTTTAACAAACCATGCAAAAACCACGTGCTAGCCACCGTCCAAGGAAAGATGGGTTGCACAGTTACCTAGGAAGGATATACAGTTTGATAGACTATGCGTCGATCATGCATTAAGCCTCTATCCATGGTTGCACGGTTACCAAGGAATTCTGCACAATTTGCTTAATTGTGCACCAACCGTGAGCCTTGAATAGATTGGACCTATTCTCCCCTTTCTTGTGTCCCAAACCATTAGAACGCCCCCAAGACTAGACATACTCCCCATAACCATTTCATTAACCAAAAATGAGAGATTGAAACCAAAATTTAAATAGGGACATACCTCCATGAAGTTTGGGATCTTACATACAAAGTTACCTTTGGTAAGCTTCTATTTCCCATCACTGAAGGAATTGACATATTATCATTGTCAAGAATTATAGTGGATTTCATATTGAGGTGAATATCAAGAATATTTCTCATATAATTTAATAATAACATAGATACAATATTAGTCTCTAGTAAAATATTACCAATAAGAGTAATTTTGGATGCACCATCATTTCTCATCTTCATATGTCTGAAACTCCATGAACTATAAGATGAGAATAAATATATTCTGGAAGTGACATGGTAGGAGGTGAGAGAATATATCATCCATGTTGAGTCTTGTCTTACAAGACAGACCTGGTAATCTTCTTGAACAATAATGATTTCTTCATTGACAACTACATCATCATTATTTTGTGTCTTACCTTCCTAATTCCTCTACTCCACCTTAAACCTTCTACACTCCCAGATGAAGTGTTTGGGCTTGCCACAATGGTGGAACTTCATTTCATATATCAATTTATATTTTGATTACTTCCTTATTTTAAGAGTTTGGTCATGAAGTTATCTTCCTATGCTTATTCCCTACCAATTCTGATTCCCTTGTCTTTTAGTGATAAGAGTCTCTGATTTATGTGTATATCCCTTGTCTTTTCTTCCAGATTATTTAATCACCATTATGTATTTCACCATTTCTATGGTGAGTGTTCCATATGGATTTGAATTGCTAACTGACATAACTAGTGTGTCCCACATATTTGGTAAATAAATCAACATCAAAAGTGCGCACAACTTATCATTAATCATCATTTTCATGAAATTAAACGGATCAACAGTACCTTGGAAATCACTCATGTTCTCTAATACATTGGTACCATATTTTTAATTCAAGCTGACAAGTTGGTGTATCGAGTTTTCTTTGTTCTGTGTGGTTTTCCTTGCATACATCTTTTCCATTTTTCTCCAAACAATGAAAGCATCGTGTTCGTTGGAATTTTTTTTGAATATACTCTTGTCAATCCACTGTATGATTTGGGTAGCGCACTTCCTATTGAGTAAGACCCACTCTGTATCAACTAGAAGGATACTAGTTGATGTCTTCTCACCAGATTGATCACTTGTTGATGATTACTCCACTTTCACTACAATGGGCTTAGCGATCTCCACTATTGGTTTCCACAAATATTTAATATAAAAAAGATCCACCATTTTGGGTTTCTAGATGGCATAATTAAAAGGGGTGAGATTAATCATATTACCATTATTTTTATCCATTGATGCAATTGAAATCTCAAAAATTTAACTACACGTATGTGCCCATAACGGTCAAAATAGCCAGAATCGACTCCTAAATCATTGAAAATGGACTTCGATTGGCTAGCAAAAACAATTTCAACAGTCAAGATCGACCAATGATGTAGAACTGACGTGGCTCGCCGGAACAGTCACTAGAAAACCTGTAGAAAATTTTTCATTGGTGTGAAAAATACTTCCTTCTCCAGCAAGGGGGTATTTTAGATCCCATGGTTTGACCGAAACTTTGACTGCCACTACTGGCTTTGTTTCAACTCCATTTTTTACGCAACTTACGCTGTTGGAATCATCTCACCGATGGTACACCAAACAGATTACAGATCATGGGATTTTTATCCTGTTATATAGATGAATGATTTGCATCAGTCTAAGGGTTGGTTTGGTGTGGTTTATCAACCCTTGAAAAACTTCCACCGCCGCTTGATGAGTGTCCATCGTGTCAACTGACAACTAAGGAGAATTCTCCCATAGCTTCCTGGGTTGGCTGCCTCCCGATGAAAGATATTTCTAATAGAAAATACCTGTAATAAGTAGTGAAAAAGTCACCCCAATTTGGGATTTTCCCCCACAATACACATAACATAATATAATGCGTACACAATGTACTTCACTAAAATTCTCAACTTTTGAAATATACTATCATTTATAGTTCAATATCTATGAGCTCTATAATTTTTTTCTTACATTTTTAATAGGTTATATTCTAAAGAGTGAATTTTTAAGATAATAATGGCTTTTTATTGTATCCTAAAAAAAATTCATCAATATCCATTTTTTTCATTGCATATTCAATAAGATGAATTAATCCTTAACAGTGATAACATAATAATGTGTTTGCTAAATTATCACACCATCATCCAAGTTAATATCCAATTCCATTTTTGTCCAACAATATTAGTGGTTTGTTAAAACTACCCAAGATGGATTGGGTACGCTCAACAACATGGTGAAATTAACACAATTCAATGACACAAACTTCAAATAGTAGCAAAAGAGCATGGAATTACTCATGATGAAATCGAAGGTGATGGGTTTTAGGGGATTATATCTTGATCAAAAGTAGTGAAAAAACCCTAAAAAATTGGTTGATCTATCTTCAAGGTATAAAATTCCACATGACCTAGCCTAATGGAAAAGGGCCTTGTGGGGTGTCGGGGAGGTCTCAGGTTTGAGTAGACTCGGCTTCCTACATGTGTGTATTTGTATGTTTCTTTATAGATTTGTAGTTCCCCTTCCCTGACCATTTCTAATTATCTTTAAGGTATCAAATGTGTAAAGTTTAGAAAATACATAATGTACCTTTAACATCAACTAATCCATCTTTTACTCTTCATAGTTCACTTGAAAATGATCGTAGTAGTATCAAACCTATTCTTTCTGCATTTGAGGGATTACATTGGCCAAAGGATTCCAATTCATAACTTGAAGATTCTTGTATGTTCATAGTGGTGCTAACATCTTCACTGTGAAGTGATGAACAACATACTTTGGAGAAGAGAGCTTTAGTAGGCTTTACAAGAAACCATGGGTACTCAATAGAAGAAAGATTGCATCCTTCTATAAAACCCCAATCGTAACACCCTGTGTTAATTTTACTATTATTTAATTATTTAATTTTGGGTTATTTTTAGTTCTATTAATTTTTGATTTGGAATTTAAAATCTTTGGTGTCTTTTTGGATGTCACACAAGTTGCACATGATTAGGAGTAACAATGTGAATGTAAGAACCCATTTTTTCAATAATGTATGGATCCTTTATTTTTAGGTCTAAATATTTAATTTGGACATAATATAGATGAATAATGATTTATAAAAGTTTCTTAGGATTTCTGGGGCATGTTTGGAGCTCAGAACACCTCTTTTTGGGAAAAAGGCCAAGTTGCACAATTTGCGCATGGTTAGTGTAAGAACCCGAGTTTTCATACAAGGTAAGGATTATTTTATTTTCAGTTTAAATACCTTGTTTTAGCTTTATGGGAATGATTAACTTGATCACAAGTGTTTTGGAAGTGTTCGGGGCTTGTTCGGAGGTTAGGACCAGGTTTTGGGCAGGAAATGGCCTTATGCATGGTTTACGCACCGTCTACGCACGGTTAGGAAAAACCATGTGAGGGGTCTGAAAATTGCATGTTTTGTATAGATAGGTTTTTCACAATTACCGCACAGTTAGTCAAACCATGTGGGGTGGACCTCTTTGGCAGAGAGGTCCACACGGTTTCCACACAGTTTGGGAAACCATGCGGGTAAACCGTGTGACCCCTATTGTTTTTTTTAAATTTAAAATTAAAAAAAATTATTTTTAAACCCAAATGAGTTTCTCTCCTCCATTCATAGAGAACCCCTCCCATGGAGTGCCCCTTTGGCACCTAAAGTAGGCTTTGAGTTATACTCTCCGTCCGACTTCCATTTTGATTGCCGATCGTATCTACGGATCTGAAACGGTAAGGACTACATTTATTTTTAGCCATTCTCGATTCTTTGGAATAATGGTTGAACTATTTGGATTTAGGATCGTATGACCTAATAATCCATTCTTCATATTTCTTCCAAACTGAGATGAATCAGGACATGATACTGGATGAGTTGTCTACTACCAAGGTGAGGTAGGTGGTCTATACTTTCTTTCGGTTTTTCTTGGTGTTTTTCGAGCATTAGGCCGAAATTCCATTCATTATAATTTCTGTAGGGGTCTCGTTTTTGAGTGAGTAGATTTTAGTAGCTGTAGTTGGACCTAGTGAGGTTGACCATGGGTTTTGTTTAGGTGCGTTGGCACCTGTTTCTCATTTCAAGGTCACCCGAGGGGTGCGCCTTAAGAGAATACCTTGTTTATGTCTGTTTAAACCACCAAAGGGGTGTGTTCTTATGCTTTCCTAGCTAGAGGAAGCCCTTAGATTCTTTTACTGCTTGAGTAGCTTGTTTAGGAGATGTACTGCCTCCTTCCATATTGATATATTGTGATGCCATACCTATTTTGATAGCTTCACTTGAATGAAATGTGTTGATATGGTTGGGTATACCTATATGTAAATGATTAATGGCATGTAAATGGATTATCTAGGAGGGTAGGCCCATATGCTTATAATAAATGGATTTCATGAGTGGGTATACTCATGGATTGTGCATGTTAATGTGAGTGGGTATACCCACATGTTTATAAATGTTTATTTTGAATGCTTGAATGATTGATTGAATGGTTTTATAGATTCCTTGGACTCCTCTATGTGGATCTGGAATGCGGTAGTGGACACCTTGGGTCGACTCTTCCCCTTAGGTCTTGATTCCGTGGGATGCCTCAGGCCTTTCTACCTCGTAGGATTCAGATTTCTTGGACTCACGTAGGACTTACTATTTACTTGATCATAGGACCCCAATCAATGCCAAACCGAGTTTCCACTAGGGATGCCCATGGGACTCGATGGGATGCCTTGGACACGCTCCTTGGATATGTCCCTTCATGGTCTATAAATTAATTACTCAGATTCCTTGGTCTGCTGACACCTTGGATCCGACCCTTGGGGTCTACACTTCACTATACGATGTGGCCATGGGATGCTTGTTCACTTTATACAGTGTGGATGTGGGTTGCAGGATACAAATGGATGTACAAAATGGCTGTGTGACTTGTTTAATTGGTTATAGATACCTTGTTAGGAGATGAATCTCTTTTTTAGGTAGCCTTGATGGCTGTTTAGTTTTTCTTTACAGTAGACTTATGCCATGGGCATATGCACTTACTGTTGTTTACACTTGCTAGAAGATTTGTAGAATTGCTGTTAGAACTGTATAGACCTGGGTGGTTGCCTACTGGGATGTTTATCTCACACCTTGTTTGAGCCTCCTTGGGGACCCAAATAGATTATATGGTTTTAGGTGATGATCGGGGAAAGTGCCCTAGTACAAGTTGTTGACCGTGGATTTGGAACAGGGAGCATAAAACCAAGATGAGGCTTGAGATGCTGGGATACTTTTTTGGACTTTTTTTCTTTTTGGATACTTTTAGTGTATTTCCATGTACTGTTCTGGATGCTTTCTAAATACTTGTACCATCTGCATCATTTTTGTATATGATACACTTATGGTCATTGATATAGATTCATGTCTTGTCTTAATTTCAGTTGTTTGTTGTTTATTCCACTTATGTTATTGCATATATGTTTGGATTCCATTGTGATACTCTGGTAATGAGGGAATAGTCTCCCCACTGACTCACCTAGGACCTCGCTACTAGTCGGAAACCTCTGGCTATTGGGGAGATGCGCTTGAGGCCTTGTGACCAACCGGGATTGGGGCACCGTTTCGGGTGGCATCAGGGTCCGAGACGTTACAAAGTGGTACCAGAGGGAGGTTTTGATCCTCCAACCTGTGGTTTATGGGCCCACATGGATTTGGAAATTGGTAAACCCTTGGTAAAAATATCCTGGATAACTGAATGTGAAATGGAAATGGAACTGAAATAGTGAAAAGAGACTTGACATAGATCCAACTTTTGAGTGGGAGAGAGGCATAATTTCTAGTGGTTCGATGGCTGTTCTTTATAAAGTCCTGAATCTAGGAGTAGGCTATGGGTTTGACTTGGTTTCTAGGAGTTTTTTGACCTATTCTACGCTTTTTAGTTTTGTGCCTTGATGTTGTTCTTTCCTGAGGTGTTCATTTGGAATTATAGAGACATGTCATCACAAAGACCTCTAGTGGTACACTGTGATGGAGGTGATGAACATACTTTAGAGACGGTGGGCCACAGACTACCGCTTGATACTCCTATAGTGCTAGATGCAGCACCTAAGGCTGTTCCAGACACAGGTACTGAGTCACAGTTACACAATGGTTTCTTTTGCCATATGCAGTCTTTTCAGGGAGCACTACAACCAGCCTTGATTATAGTTGAGCTGACATGGGTGTTTTAGCAGCAACATCCTCCTACATTTTTAGGGGATGACAGACCATAGGCTGTAGAGCTATGGGTAGTGACCACATTAGCGATTTTCAAGCATCTGGAGATGCCTTCGGAGTGGAGGGTCAATCTTGCAACTTACATGCTACGTGGAGTGGAAAAGCACTGGTGCGACATTTTGAACAAGGATAATGGGCTTCATGATATGGCTTGGAATGATTTCCAAACCCACTTCTACGAATAATTTTACCCCACGACTCTGCGAGCAAAGCGGGTGATTGATTTCATGCATTTGGAGTAGGGTGTGATGACGGTTATGGAATACTCAGCACGCTTTACAGAGCTGCAATGTTTTACGTCGATGTATCTTACTGAGGAGCTGTCGAAGGTGAGACACTTAGAGGAAGGTCTCATAAATTCTACCAGATCTCAGGTCAACGTGTTCAGGTTTAATTCTATCACTGAGATTGTGAATCAGGCACTGATTATAGAGCGGAACCCGAGGGAAGCTGAGGGTACATAACATAGGAGTTCTATTTATTGCCCTAGTGGATCTACATCTTCAGGTAGGAAGCTCCATTTTTAGGCTTCCCATGACATGAGTGCTAGTCAGGCTATGGTTGTAGGAAGCTTGGTGTTTTTACATCAATGTGGTAGGTGAGGCTACATGAAAAATAAGTGTGACCGCGACCCAGTAGAGTGCTGAGCTTGCGGCAGGATGGGGCACATGCAGCGGTTTTGCAGGTCCTTTTCTCCAGTTGTGAGTGGTAGGGGGTTAGCTCCGACATCGAGTTCAGAAGAAGGTTCTTCAGCTCTGTGTTAGGATGGGAGTAGGAGCAGTGTAGGCAGGTCAGGCTAGGGAAGTGGTGATCGTGGCTATGATAGCCAGACACCGAGTTCTCAGAGGCAGCATGGCAGATCAGCTCAGGGTAGCCAGGCAGGGTCATAGGGCCGTGGTACAGGCCAAACTTATGCAGTGCAACATACCCAACAGGATTAGGATCCTGAACCGTCTATGGTGATAGGTACATTTTTAGCAGCTTATACTATTGCATCTGCTCTTTTTGATACAGGTGCCTCTCATAGCTTTATCTCTGCACGAGTGTTAAAGATCCTTGGGCTTGTTGTTTTTATTTCCGAGGGAGTTTTGATGCTAGAAACACTGTTGGGAGTTATTATGGGTGATTTATGCTAGTATACGAAGTGTCCCCTTGAGGTCGGAGGGTGTCACTTCATATGGGATATTTATGTCTTCGAGATGACAGAGTTTGACGTCATTCTTGGAATGGACTGGATCATAGCTTATTGAGCATATGTTGACTTTGATCATCATAGGGCGACTTTAATACCACCGAAGGGTGAAATGTTTATTCAAAAGGTTTGATGGGATGTCCAGGCGAGTAAATTTGGACTCGAGCATTGTGGGCTTGGCGGAATGACAACCCAAATTGTTAGTTTGTTTTTGGATGATCAGGGAGTGAGTCAGGTAGACTTTTCTCCAGTGGTTGAGCATTTTAGGGATGTATTTTTTTGAAGAATTTTCTAGTTTACCTCCTGAGAGAGAGGTGGAGTTCTCCATTGACACTTGAAAAACTTACACCGCTGCTTGCTACGTGTCCACTGTGTTGGCAACCAAGTAAGGAGAATTCTCCCACAGCTGCCTAGGTTGGTTGCCACCTGATAAAAGATGTTGCCGACAGAAAAATCCCACAATGAGTTGTGAAAAAGTCACCCCAATTTGGGAGTGACACCCAAAAATATTCCCCTCATGACCAATTTGGGGTAGAAGATAGACCTGCAGTCTCCTTACATACGTTTTTCCTCTCTTTCGGTAGAACTTTCATCATAATGTCTGCCCTGTTATCCTTGGTGCGTATTTTCTCAACATTCAACAATCTTTCTTCCAGCACATTTCAGATCCAGTGGTATCACACATCGATGTGTTTGGACTTGAAATGAAATGCAGGTTTATTTCTGAGATGAATGAAACTCTAACTATCACAATAGAGAATATAATTTTCCCGATTATGTCCTTGCTCTAATAAAAACTTTTTCATCCACAGAATCTTTTTGTAGCCTTCAGTGATCACGATATATTATGATTCAGTGGTAGACAAGGAAACACACTTCTGAAGTTTTGATTTCCAAGAAACTTCCCCTATAAATGATAATAGGTACCCTAGATATGGATTTTCTCATGTTTACATCTCCAGTCATATCTGTATATGCGTATCATTCTAAAATAGGTTTATCACTTCCAAAACATAAACAGTGACTAGATGTACCTTGGAGATATCTCAATATATATTTGACCGCTGTCCAATAATCCTTTTCCGAATTTGTTAAGAATCTACTCACAATGCCAATAACATGAGAAATGTTTGGTCTGATGCACACCATGACATACATAAGACTGCCAACTGCTGACTGATAAAGAACTTTTTCCATATCTGCATTCTCCTTCTCAGTTGATGGACTCTGACTTGTCGTGAGCCTAAAATGAATCACGAGTGGAGTGATAACTAGTTTCTCTTTGATCATGTTGAACCTTTAAAGAACCTTTTCAATGTACCACTCTCAATATTTTCAAATCTTATGATTCCTCCTATCATGAGTAATCGTCATACCAAGAATCCGAGTAACATCCCCCAAGTCCTTCATTTCAAGACTTTTTTAACTCCTTCTTCAACCTGTCAATCTTGGTTATATATCTGCCAATAATTATCATATCATCAACATAAAGTAACAAGATAATTAAATCACTATCAGAATACTGTTTGATGAAAACACAGTAATCAACAGTCATCCATCTGTACTCATTTTTCTCTATGAATGAGTTGGATTTTCTGTACCACTACCTCAGTTCCTATTTCAAACCATATAAACTTTTCCTAAGTTTGAATACTAGGTTTTCTTTACCTTTAACCTGAAATCCCTCTATATGCTCCATGTATATCTCCTCATCAAGATCACCATGTAATAAATCTATATTTACATCCAGTTGTTGAACCTCTAGGTTCAGACTAGCCGCTAATACAAGAACAACTATGATAGAAGACAATTTAACCACAGGAGAAAAAAAAAATCAAAGTCAATACCTTTCTCCTGACTGAATCTCTTCATAACCATTATGGATATTTAGCGCGATTGTGAGATGCCTTCTTCTCCTTTGATTATGTACACCCACTTGTTCCTGAGTTCCTTCTTTCCATGTGGTAAGTCCACCAAATCAAATGTATAGTTTTTGTGCAAGGATATCATCTCTTCTTGCATGAATTTCTTTCATTACATATTTTACTAACTCATGATATAATTATCATAACTGTCTGGATCTCCACCATTAGTGAGCATCATATACTCACGTGGTGAGTATTTACAACTTATTTTTCGTTCTCTGGTGGATCTCCTCAATTGTGATTTAGGGGGAATTTGTTCTAAAATATCACATGATGGAGACATATTAGCAGGTGAAGACATATTACCTGGTAGTGATGTATCATAAGTGTCATGTATATCTATCACACTAGCTGACACTGATGGTGGTGAGACTGGTTACAGATTGGCTAGAATTTCCAAAGATTGCAACTTCTCTGCATTTTCTGGATTCTCAAAATCTTCAATCGTCTGATCCTCAAGAAACACCACATATCTACTTTTGAAGATCCTCCTACTAATAGGATCCCAATTTCGGTATATAAACTCATCATGAGTATATCCCCAAAATATATACTACTTTCCTTTCCATCCAGCTTCACCTACTCATCTTTTAGGATGTGAACAAATGCCCTACAACCAAATACTCTCAAGTGTTCGTATGAAACATATTTACCTATCCAGACACTTTCTGGAACTTCTAAGTTCATTGGAACTGATGGAGAAATGTTTATAAGATTAATTTTGGTTCTCATTTCCTCTTCCCAAAAGTTTTTTGTCATCTTTTAATTTGAGATCATACATCTGACTCTCTCAAAAATTGTTTTGTTCATCTTCTCATAAACACCATTATGTTGAGGCATCTTTAGTATTGATTTTTCAAGTCTAATGACAAAATTATTGTAGTACTCCTCAAATGGACAGCGATACTCTCCTCCATTGTCTACTGGCACACACTTTAATCATTTTCTTGTTTCTCTTTCCACCTTCACATGAAACTGCTTGAAAACATATTGCACTTGATATTTAATTTTCAAAGAAAAAGCCTAGGTTTTTCTAGAATGATCATCTATGAAGGTAACAAAATAAATACGACCTCCCATCAGCTTAGTGCTCATCATGAAGACATAAGTGTGAATCAAATATAAAACATTTTCTTTTTTGGATGGTAAATAACCATAAAATGATACTTTGTGTTGTTTTACCATGATGAAATCAACACAGGTATCCAAATATGTAACTTTTAGTCATAGAAAATGGTCCTTCCTAGAGAGAATTATGATTCCTCTCTCCCTCACATGACTAAGACGCATGTGCCAAACTTATAGAGGAATGTATTTTCTAGATGCATTGACTCCTCCTCCACATGGTCTAGCATCTGTGAGACAAAGATAAGTATCTTTCATTTATTTATCAGTTACCATGTAACATCCCTAACTCAGAAGCCACTAAACCAGTTCCCCGAGACGAGTCTTCATATGACATCAAGCGTGTCTCTCCATATTCCAGATGTTGCTAACTAGTGGCTAGGTTCTAATAAGTCACATGGAGAGACTATACCCTCTTTACCAGAGTAAGCCACAACAGAACACACTATAAATAGTGAAAAAAATGAAACAAACCACAAACAAGCATAGCCAAACATCTCCAAAAACTGGGTGCAAACCACAATTCAACATTAACCATGTCATGACATGCTAATAGTGCCAAAGTGAATAAAACCCAAAATAAAAAAATGGCTAAATCCCTAAAATGGGTCCCAACTCCAAGTTTGGATCCTCATCCGTGCATATCACAAGTCCAACTCAACATCCTATAATAGATCCTTTTCTCTTGTCCTGACCTGTAACCATGAAATCTACTTGGGTACCCAACGATGACCTGAGTAGGGTGTGAGTACATAACTCATTAGGCCCCCACCAATGATATTTATGAAATATCCAGTCTAATAGATAGTGTATGAAAGTATGAAATAAATGAAAAGGTAAACCAAAAATAACAACTCAATAGCCATTAGTTAATAATGTGTATCCTAACCATTTCTATCATTATTACTATATTCACCACTTATCCATCTTCTTTACTTAATCCACTATCTTCATATGTTCCATAGATTAGGCATATGCATCATCTACACATGGTTCTAAGGCAATCAATCACTATGCATAAGGGAATAAGTCAAGTACCTATCTCACTAGGGATAAACACATTACATCAACACATCATTCTCACCTCAAAGACTCATTCAGGGTGGAATGCAACTATCAGGGGAATAGATTCTCCATCCCCTTCCCTGTATTTTAGGGTAGAGTTTAGATCCTCAGTATAACTTCGCCCATGGGTGTAGATCCTCATGTCAATACCCCACTCTACCAATCCATGTGCACATTATTATTTATCCATTCACCACACACATACCATATCATAATCAAACACAATAAAGTAAAATAACAATCACATCTCATAACCATCAACATGGTAATTAATACTATGTCATAACCCATTAACACATTTTTCAATTACAATTCATAGCCATTTAGCCCAATTTATCATTTTACAAGAATTTTCCCACTTGTTAATTTCAAGTACAATTCTTATATCACATAACACAACCACTTTATTACATTTAACCCATTAGGTATACCCCATAATTCCCATGTACTAACCCATTTGATATATTCATCAACCCCCTTATACAAACCATTTACATTCTCTTCAATTCACAGTCCATTTCCAATTTAACACACTCATCATTTCATATATACTAATTCTTTTGGTCATCTTAACATAATTCATGACCCTTTTGACATAATCTCATTTGACTCAATTAACCAATTACTAATCCATGCTAAACAATCCCTTGAACCATCATCAAACCTAGGAAAAACTATCAATATTATATCTTCAACTCAACTAACCATATTATCATGTTCAATAAGGGATCTATGTTATTACGCATTAATTCCACCCTTGACTTTGTCAATTCCTAGGTTTGGGAATGTCGCCGCACCCCGTGGGTGGTCCCAAATTGGTCAAATCATCCTCGATGCATCCCACATTGATTGTGAGGGTTTCAAATCATTATTTATATGTTCATCTCACCAAATCCCACCAAATTCATTCAAATCACAACAATAGGGGAGTAAGAACACATACTCATATGAACAAATCCACTTAAAAACTATGGGATATAACTTGTAAACGACCTACCTCGAATCCACCGGTGAAATCAATCTTGATTGTAGCCTTAGATACGGATTCAAACAACCTTTGAAGCCCCAACCTAGGTTCTACCAAAAAAGGAGGGTTCTTAAGCTTCAGAAGAAGATGGGAGAAACTACAAACCCTAATCCTAAAAATAGAAGAAAGGGATGTTGTAGACTTACCTGTAGCTTTGATCCATAACTAACGACACTCTAAACGAATTAGAAATGAAGGATATAAACCCCTTGGAAGATTGGGTCAAAATGAGGCATCTCTAGGGATGTAGGAAGAAGAAATTGGGGAGAAATAGGATGGAGATCTTAAAATCCCATAATGGCATTTTTGTAAATTTTCTCAACTTTATAGGGGCACACAATTTACTCATATGGTTTAACAAATCACATGCAATCCATGCGCAAGCTATTGTCCAAGTAAATCTAGATTTCATGGTTACCTAGGCCAGCCACACGGTTTGAAAGACCGTTCTCCAACCATACATTAAGTTTTTGTCCACAGTTTCACGGTTACCTAAGAATTCTACACGGTTTGCTTAACCGTGCGCCAACCATGCACCTTACATAAATTTGCCCGGTTCTCCCCTTTCTCATGTCCTGAACCATTAGAATACCCCCAAGAACCAACGTACTCCCCAGAACCATTTCATTAACAAAAAATGATAGATTGAAACTAAAATTTAAACAGGGAAATACCTCCATGAAGTCCGGGATCTTACAACCTCCCCACCTTATTACGACTCTTCCTCAAGCCGCTCTTCTTAAGCATCACTGAGCTTTCAGAACAATATATTATTCCACTAGGCCTGCCTATCGATTCTCATTTTCCAATATTCTCATTGAACATTACAATTTTAGCACAAAATTTGAACCATGGCATGGTCTTGCCCTACAATACTTCCTCACCACAACTCACAACACGAACCAAATACCCTCAAAGGACGAATTAACTTCAACCACACATCAACCAATAGATATTCATAGGGAGAACTTAGACAACAGTCCCTAATTCACAACATAAGGAAACTTTGTACACAACATCGTATCATCATGTAGGAACCAATCGACACCTCATCAGTCTGATCCTCAACTCATGACCTGAGTCACTTGATGTCATTTTACTTTGTTTTAAAAACTATAACAGTGTCCAAAACCCAATATCACCCAAAGAAAAACACACGGTCTTTCCAACCACATTTCCTGACTTACATCGATCCACCACTTGTGTCCCAACGATCCCATTCCATAACTGTACATCCAAACTCAACCAAAACTCTCGGGGGCACTCACCCATTTAGACTCGTGCTAACACTCTCAATCAGGGACAAATCATCCAAACAGTGATCACTCGAGTCCTTCCAACCCAAAACTCCGATCATGTCATCAACCAACCACCTATCTATTATGGTTCAATCCCTACACTGGCCTCTAGCCTTGATGTTGGAACTGCCTAGAATTACATTCCTACACTATCCATTCGAGGACTAAGATCAACTTGGACTCACTCAAGTATGGATTCATTCCCAAAAGGTCCTTTATGCCATGAATACCACACCATAGATGGGTCACAATTCATCACATCCATTCCCCTTTACCATATCATGTTGGACCACCCTGATTGGATTGTACTATAACACCCATATTCCACTGATGTCACACTAATCATTTTCACCTTTCCAAGGTTCTTACTAACTTGAAGCCCATCACTATCACCCAACACACCTACCAAGGTCATTCCCTAACTTCTAGTATAATTTCACCACTACAACGTCGCTGTCCTCTAAACCATCATCAGGATTCACCACACCCATTAAAGTTCTCCACACAACCACTCCTACTATTCATATACTAACTCAGAATGATAGGTTCTCACTCAAACCCATTCAAAAATTTAAACACACTTCTCACCCCAAAACATCCACCAAAGGTGATTTACGACTTTCTACATATTCCCCCCACTCTTAACCGAATGGAGATATCCTCAATTGGCTCATCCTAGAATGATTAGCTTCACCACTAGCATGAATCTCAATAACATGGACAAGGTCACCTCAAACTTCAGGGCAATCCAATACCACCCAAAGATACTTACCTGAGTGTACTCTCGATTTTTTTGGAGTTATAGAACCCAACCTCTTTTTCCACAACTGTTGTCATGTCTTACCATCCCCCTTTAACGAATTTGCTACAGGTATCTTGAATTCATTTGAAACTACCCTAAGCCCGAATCCAAAAGTTGGATCATCCCAGCACCACATCCAAGGCATAACCGGCCTCTTTGAGGAACCCAACATGTATCTCATAGGTATCCCATTGGAATACTAGTTCCACTACATCAACTCAATATTCTCCTCCCCACATCTAGGACTGACTTATCACTCCCCACCATAGGAGTGTCGTTACCATTTCTCCCCACAAGGGATTCAAACCACCACATATTACAATTTATCATAAGCTAAATCCCCAAAACTTAGACATGGATATATAGATTTTCCCATAATAAGAAAATGAACGTCACCCAGTGCCCATTCCGACTTCTGTGAATGACACCCACGACATTTGTCGACACCAGGTCCATCCTGAGGACCTCACCCAAAAACTGTCGATGGTGTAAATCCCATCATCTAGCTCCACATATGCTTCCACCATGAGAATAAATCCCATGACACCCCTCATCTAGCCAAAACACCTTCAAGTCACTTAACATAAATCCAAAGATTCTCAACCCAACTGGGACGATGTCAAGATGTTGGACATGATCATCACTAGCTGAAGTATGCTAAGAAGTTGTTGAAGAATACCACAACCAACTTATCCATTGCTGATGTCACCTCCTACTATGGGACACCACGACCTTACAAGGATATTAGGGTTCCCTATCGCACACATCTCATCAACACTTAACCACCACCACTCCACAACCATCCGCCAAGCAGTCGTGAACCAACATTTCCTATGGAACTACTTTCACCACACTACTTAAATTATTTTGGGTTTTTACTAATAGTTAATCAACCAAAACACAATGGTTTCTCACAATCCAAACTTTACCTAAGCATAGACCAATGCCAACTTACTCACCTAACCATGTATCCTAGTTAGTAAGTCTCATCAGCCTGGATGCATCCTCTACATATCACCCAACAACCAAACCATTCATACAAACAAGCTCAACTACGTGGCCACCCTCTCCTTGAAATCACCTTCAAAACAAAATAATATAACCATGTTTTAGTCACCCATATCTCTTACACTCAAAAAAAACATCAAGACCTCCATTCATCTTCATCCAAACAGACGGGTCAGGTATCCATATGATACAACCCTTCGAAACAAACCTTACATCCTATCACAAGCACTAGGTTTCCCTTATAAAAGAACCAGGGTACAACTATAACATTTACCAAAACTTGATGGTACTCATTACATCTTAATTCCACCTTTTAAGCATCTACCTTGCTTCATATTCCAAGGCACCTACATTCCTGGGCCAACCACCCACTAGGTCACCCTTGATTTTCCCGAATCTTTCAATGTGTAACCACAACTCAAGTTGCATCACCAACCATAAATCATCCCATTAAGCCCTCTAATCCAAACCTGTATTAATAATCATTCTCTACATCCCACATTCAAGGCCCAAACATCCACCTATATGAATCATATCCCAAAGCACTAGGAACCTCGTTCGATCTCTATATTAGGTCACCTTGAAGGTTGAATGATACCAACTCCCTAAACTGGAGTCACAAAAAGAAAAATACTGCGTTCCTCTTCCCAAACCACACACATTAAGTTACGAACCAAGAAATGATTGGGAATGAAACTCTTTCCCCCGTTCTAATGCACATTGTGCCTAGTACACCAAATGACAATTTTCTCCAGGTTCCACACCCAAGGTAACCGTACATGTACATCGACACTATGAGTTAAACATCCTCTCTAGGATCTAAAACACAACTCCTAAGGTCTCTACTCAAAAATTCACCAAAACCTAGGCACCATACTTAAGGTCCATCATGAACTCCATACAATCATGACCCACATGGATTTCCACACTCACCTTACCGAATAACGTATCATGACCCAAAGGCCGCAACCTTACCGAGGGTGACCTAAGAAAAAATTATATGCCATCTCGTAACCAGTAAGGTCTCACAACCTAAATCCAAGGACCCAAACTAGGGCACTATCACTAACCCAAACCACCTATACATGGGATGAATCGACAATACAAGGAATAACCACTACCCGTTTCACCCAAAGTTTTCATCATTACACATCCTTTTTGTAATCAACTTCACCATTTTTGAACTCAAGCATTCAAATTTTAAACTACCATTCCCCAAATGTTTCTAGGGTCCTTACATTATTCACGACCATAATACAAAAAATTCTCCCCAATAAACACTCAAATAAATGATCGACAGGGTTAAAACACATACGAAAAAGATCTTATACTATTAACCTTAAACAAACCATTTTGTATACACTATCCCAACAGTCATCATCACACATAAAATACTACCCTCTACCATACCTACTATGGGTCATGGTCAACATGGGGTAACTAATTTACTTTATCACATATCTTTCATCAAACCTCCCTTTTTAAACCATTTTCTCTTTCACAATGCAAATATTTTATCTTAGGAACATTTCCCATTTCAAAACTCATTACAATCCTCATTTTAACTCATTTACACCTTTCATTAGGAAAAATTCATTAACTATTTTATCGTCACTATGAAATCTTTCTCTTTTACACACCATTCATCCATTACAATTTATCACAACCTAAAATTTTAACCCGATTATAACGTTTCATTACACACACTATCCCTAACTATTCATTTACATTCTTTTCATTTTCCCACTTATATTACCATTATTAGACACCATTTTCTAATTTTTGTAGGGAAATAAAATGCATTCCACTCTCTATTCCCCACACACCCATCCCATGTGTGCCTATCATGATGCATGCCACCTATATCCTTAGGATCCTAAAATGATGCATGAATGCACAACCTCATGCCATTACGTCCATGAGAAAAATATCATAAATCAGTCACATCACACAACATGTGCATCACCCAATGGTGAAATATCATTCAACTATAACAACCCAAATAAAAAACAACAACTCCCACCTTGGGTAAATTGGGTTTTCCCCTGTACATGGGTTAACTACTCCCAAGAACGAGCTCATTACCAAGGACCATCACTTCTTAGCCTCAAATCTAACATCCCCAAATAGTAATACAAAATAAAGAGAAAGGAAACTCCTTTGATATTGCTTTGTAACATCTCTAACCCAAAAGCCACTAAACTAATGCCCTAATCTGAGTCATCACATGAACTCAAACACACCTCCCCATATGTTAGAGGTTTTCAACTAGTAGCAAGGGTCTAATAAGTCACATGGGGATACTATAACCTCTTTACCAGATTAATCCACAGAAGAACACAATATAAATAGCGAAAAAAAATGAAACAACACATAAACAATAATAACCAAACATCTCTATAATTGGGTGTAAACCACAATTCAACTATAACCATGTCATGACATGCTAATAGTTCCAAAGTGAATAAAACCCAAAATAAAAAAATAACTAAATCCCCAGAACCAGTCCCAACTCCAAGTATGGATCCTCATCTGTGCATATCCCATGTCCAACTCAACATCCCAACACAGAGCATTTGCTATTTTCCTGACCTCCAACCATGAAATTAGCTCGAGTACCCAATGGAAGCCCGAGTAGGGTGTGAGTACAGAACTCAGTAGGCCACAAACAAAGGTGTCTAGGAAATATCTAGTCTAATAGATAGTTCATGAAAGTATGAATAAATGACATGGTAAAGCAAAAAGAATAACTTAGTAGCCATTAGTTAATAATGTGTATCCTAACCATTTATAAAATTATTTCTATATTCACCACTTATCCATCTTCTTTATTTAATCCACTATCTTCATGTGTTCCATGGATTAGGCATATACATCATCTACACATGGGTATAAGGTAATAAATCACTATTAATAAGAGAATAAGTCAAGTCCCTATCTCACTAGGGATAAACACATTACATCAACACATTATCCTCACCTTGAAGCCTCGGTCCGGGTGGAATGAAACTGTTAGGGGAATAAATCCTTCATCCCCTTCCCTAACCTGCGCATTTTGGGGTGGAGTTTAGAGCTCAGTCTAACTTAGTACATGAGCGTAGATCCTCATGTCAATAACCTACTCTACCAAGCTATGTGCACATGCTTATTTATCTATTCACCACACACATACCATATCACAATCAAACACAACCAAGTAAAATAGCAATCACATCCTATAACCATCAACATGGGAATTAATATTATGTCATAACCCATTAACACATTTTACAATTATAATTCATATCCATTTAGCCTAATTTATCATTTCACAATAATTTTCCCACTTATGAATTTTAAGTACAATTCTTATATGACATAACACAACAACTTTATTACATTCAACCCATTAGGTTTACCCCATAACTCCTATGTAGTAACCCATTCAATATATTCATCAATTTCATTATACATCCCATTTACATGATCTTCTATTCACAAGACATTTCCAATTTAACATGCTCATAATTTCATATATACTAATTATTTTGGGTATCTCAGGATAATTCATAACCCCTTTGACACAATCTTATTTAACTCAATTAACCCATTACTAAGCCATGCCAAACAACCCCTTAAGGCATCATCAAACCTAGACACAACTATCAATATTCCATATTCAACTCAACTAACCATATTATCATGTTCAACAAGGGATATATGTTATTAAGCATCATCCCACCCTTGACTTTGTCAATTCCTAGGTTTGGGAATGTTGACGCATCCCATGGGTGGCCCCAAATTGATCAAATCATCCTCAACGCATCCCACGAGGATCTTGAGGGTTTAAAATCATTATTTAGATGTTAATCTCACCAAATCCCACAAAATTTATTCAAATCACAACAATAGGGGAGTAAGAACACATACTCATATGCACAAATACACTTAAAAACTATGGGATGTAACTTATAGACCACCTACCTTGAATCCGATGATGAACAAACTCTTGATCAAAGCCTTAGATCCAGATTAAAACAACCTTTGAATCCCCAACCTAGGTTCTACATAAAAAGAGGGTTCTTGATATTTAGAAGAATATTAGAGAAACTAAAAACCCTAATCCTGAAAAGAGAATCAAGGGATGTGGTAAACTTACTCGGAGCTTCGATCCGCAACCAAAGGTGCCCCAAATGGCTTAGAAACGAAGGAGATAGACCCCTTGGAACCTTGGGTCTAAATTATGTGTCTATAGGGATAGAGGAGGAAGAAATAGGGGATAAACCGAATGGAGATATTAAAATCCCATAATAGATTTTTTGTAAATTTTCTCAACTTTATAGGGGCGCATGATTTACCTGCACAGTTTAACAAGCCATTGAAAAACCATGCGCTAGCCACCATCCAAGGAAAGATGGGTCACACAGTTACCTAGGCAGGCTATACGGTTTGATAGAACATGCACCGATCATGAATTAAGCCTCTATCCAAGTCTACACAGTTACCAAGGAATTCTGCCAATTTTCTTAATTGTGTGCCAACCGTGCACCTTGAATAGATTGGACCTATTTTCCCCTTTCTCATGTCCCAAACCATTAGAACACCCCAATCCCCAACATACTACCCATAATAATTTCATTAACCTAAAATGAGATATTTAAACCAAAATTTAAATAGGGACATACCTCCATGAATTCCGGGATCTTACATACCAAGTTACCTTTGGTAAGCTTCTATTTCCCATCACTAAAGGAACTGACATATCATCATTTTCAAGAATTACAGTGGATATTAGATTGAGGTTAATATCAAGAACATGTCTTATATCCTTTAATAATAACTTGCATCCAATATTAGTCTCTTGTAAAATATTACCAATTATAGTAATTTTGGATGCACCATTATTTCTCATCTTTATATGTCTGAAACTCCCTGAACTATAAGATGAGAAGAAATCTCTTCTAGTAATGACATGGTAGGAGGTGCCAGAATATATCATCCATGTTGAGTCTTGGCTTACAAGACTGACCTGATTATATTCCTAAACAATAATGATTTCTTCATTGACAACTACATCATCATTATTTTGGGTCTTATCTTCTTAATTCCTCTACTATGCCTTCAAACTTCTTCACTCTAGAATGAAGTGTCTGGGATTACCACAATGGCGGAACTTCATTTCATATATCGATTTAGATTTTGATTACTTCCTTATTTGCAGAGTTTGGTCATGAAGTTATCTTCCTCTCCTTATTCCCTACCAATTCTGATTCCCTTGTCTTTCAGTGATAAGAGTCTCTGATTTATGTGTATATCCCTTGTCTTTTCTTCCAGATTATTTAATCATCATTCTATATTTCACCATTTCCATGGTGAGTGTTCCATATGTATTTCAATTGCTAACCGACATAACTAGTGTGTCCCACATCTTTGGTAAAGAACTCAACATCAAAAGTGCCTATAACTTATCATTAATCATCAGTTTCATGGAATTAAACTGATCAAAAGTACCTTAGAAATCACTCATGTGCTCTGATACATTGTTACCATCTTTGTAATTCAATCTGACAAGTTAGTGTATCAAGTTTTCTTTGTTCTATGTGGTTGTCCTTGCATACATCTTTTCCAATTTTCTCCAAATAATGAATTCATTGGAAATTTTTTGGAAGATACTCTTGTCAATCTACTATATGATTTGGGTAGTGCACTTCCTGTTGAGTAAGACCCACTCCGCATCAACTAGAAGGATACTGGTTGATGTCTTCTCACCATATTGTTCACTTTTTGATGATTCCTCCACTTTCACTACAATGGGCTTAGTGATTTCCACTATTGGTTTCCACAAATATTTAATATAAAAAAGATCCACCATTTTGGGTTTCTAGATGAAATAATTAAAAGAGGTGAGATTAATCATATTACTGGTATTTTTATCCATTGATGCAATTGAAATTTAGAAAATTTAGCTACACGAATGTGCCCATAATGGTCAAAATAGACAAAATCAACTCCCAAATCATTGAAAATAGACTTCGATTGGCTATCTAAAATAATTTCAACGGTCTAGATCGTCCGATGTAGCACTGACATGGCTCACCGGAACAGTCACCAGAAAACCTGTCGAAAATTTTTCATTAGTGTGAACAATAATGCCTTCTCCAGCAATGGGGTATTGTAGATCCCGGGGCTTGACCGAAACTTTGACTGCCTCTACTGGCTTCATTTGAGCTCTATTTTTTTATGCAACTTACGCCATTGGAATAATCTCACCGAGGGTACACCAAAAATATTATAGATCATGGGATTTTGATCCTATTATATGGATGAATGATTTACATCAGTCCACGGGTTGGTTTGGGGTGGTTTATCAACCCTTTAAAAACTTCCATCACCACTTTATGAGTGTCCACCATGTTGGCTGACAACTAAGGAGAATTCTCCCATAGTTGTCTGGGTTGGCTTCCTCTTGATGAAAGTTATTTCTAATATAAAATACCTGAAATAAGTGGTGAAAAAGTCACCCCAATTTTGGATTTCCCCCCACAATACACACAACATAATATAATGCATACACGGTGTACTTCGCTAAAATTATTAATTTTTGAAATATACTATCATTTAGAGTTCAATATCTATGAGATCCATAAATTTTTTCTTACATTATTAATAGGTTATATTCCAAAGAGTGAATTTGCAAGATAATAATGGATTTTTATTGTATCCTAAAAAAAATTCATCAATATCCCTTTTTTCGTTGCATATTCAATAAGGTGAATTAATCCTTAATAGTGATAACATAATAACGTGTTTGCTAAATTATCACACCATCATCCAAGTCAACATCCAATTCCATTTTTCTACAAAAATATTAGTGGTTTGTTAAAACTACCCAAGATGGATTGGGTACGCTCAATAACATGGTGAAATTAACACAATTCAATGACAAAAACATCAAATAGTAGCAAAATACCATGTAATTAATCATGATGAAATTGAAGGTGATGGGTTTTAGGGGATCATATCTTGATCAAAAGTAGTGAAAAAAACCTAAAAAATTGGTCGATCTATCTTCAAGGTATAAAATCCCACATGGCCTAGCCTAATAGCAAAGGGCCTTGTGGGGTGTCAGGGAGGTCTCAGGTTTGAGTCTACTCGGCTTCCTGCATGTTTGTATTTGTGTGTTTCTTTATAGATTTTTAGTTCCCCTTCCATGACCGTTTCTAATTATCTTCAAGGTATCAAATGTGAAAAGTTTAGAAAATACATAATGTACCTTTACCATCAACTAATCCATCTTTTACTCTTCATATTTCAATTTGAAAATGATCATAGTAGTAGAAAACCTATTCTTTCTGCATTTGAGGGATTACACTGGACAAAGGATTCCAATTCATAACTTGAAGATTCTCGTACGTTCAAATTGGTGCTAATATCTTCATTGTGAAGTGATGAACAACATACTTTGGAGAAAAGAGCTTCAATAGGCTTTGCAATCAACCATGGGTACTTAATAGAAGAAATACAGTATCCTTCTATAAAAATCTCAATCATAACACCCAGTGTTAATGTTACTATTATTTAATTATTTAATTTTGGGTTATTTTGAGTTCTAGTAATTTTTGATTTGGAATTTAAAATCTTTGGTGTCTTTTTGGATGTTACACAAGTTGCACGTGATTAGGAGTAATAATGTGGATGTAAGAACCCATTTTTTCACCCAGTTATGGATCCTTTATTTTTCAGTATAAATCTTTAATTTGGATCTAATATAGATGATTAATGAGTTATCAAAGGTTATGAGGGTTTCTGGGGATTTTTTGGAGCTCAGAACACCTCTTTTTGGGAAAACAGGCCAAGTTGCATGGTTCGCACATGGTTAGTGTAAGAACCCAGGTTTTCATTCGAGGTAAGGATTCTTTTATTTTCAGTTTAAATACCTTTTTTTAGGTTTATGAAAATTATTAACTTGATCACGGGTGTTTTTGAAGTGTCTGGGGATTGTTCAGAGACCGAAACCAGGTTTTGGGAAGGAAATGGCCTTACGCACCGTTTGCGCACCGTCTGCGCATGGTTAGGACAAACCATGTAAGGGGTCTGAAAATTATAGGTTTTGGATATGAAGGTTCTATATAGTTACCACACGGTTAGTCAAACCATGTGGGGTAATCGTGTGGGGTGTCCCTCTTTGGAGAGAGGTCCGCACGGTTTCCGAACGGTTTGGGAAACCGTTCGGGTAAACCATGCAACCCCTATTGTGTGTTTTTTTAAATTTTAAATTAAAAAAATAATTTTATTTTTAAACCCAAATGGGTTTCTCTCCTACATTCATAGAAACCCCCTCATGTTGAGCTCTCCTTTGGTGCCTAAAGTAGTATTTGAACCATACTCTCCATCCGAATTCCGTTTTGATCGTCGATCATCTCTATGGATCTGCAAAGGTAAGGCCTACATTCCTTTTTATCCATTCTCGATTCCTCGAAATGATGGTTACACTATTTAGATTTAGGATCATATGACCTAATAATACATTCTTTAGATTTCTTCCAAACTAGGATGAATCAAGACATGATACTGGATGAGCTGTCTACTACCAAGGAAAAGTAGGTGGTCTATACTTTCTTTTGGATTTTCTTGGTGTTTCTTGAGAATTCGGCTGAAATTCCATTCGTCAGACTTTCTGGTGGGGTCTTGTTTTTGAGTGAGTAGCTTTTAGTAGCTGTAGTTGGACCTAGTGAGGTTGACCATGGGTTCTATTTAGGTGTGTTGGCACCTGTTGCTCATTTATAGGTCACCTAAGGGGTGCACCTTAAGACAATACCTTGTTTATGTCTGTTTAAACCACCCAAGGGGTGTGTGATTGTGCTTTCCTAGCTAGAGGAAGCCCTTAGATTCCTTTACTGCTTGAGTAGCTTGTTTAGGAGATGTACTTCCTCCTTGCATATTGATATATTATGACGCCATACCTATTTTGATAGCTTAGATTTAATGAAATGTTTTTATATGGGTGGGTATACCTATATGTAAATGATTAATGGCATGTAAATTTATTATTTAGGATGGTAGGACCATATGATTATAATAAATGGATTACATGAGTGGGTATACTTATGGCTTGTGCATGTTAATGTGAGTGGGTATAGTCACATGTTTATAAATGTTTATTTTGAATGCTTGAATGCTTGATTGAATGGTTTGATAGATGCCTTGGACTGCTCTCCATGGATCTGGAATGCAGTAGTGGACACCTTGGGTTGATTCTTCCCCTTGGGTCTTGATTCCGTGAGATGCCTTGGGTCTTGCTACCCCATAGGATCCGACTTGCTTGGAATCACGTAGTACTTATGAATGCCTTTCTCCTAGGACCCCAACCAGTGACTAACCGAGTTTCTACTAGGGATGCCCATGGGATTCAATGGGATGCCTTGGACATGCTCCTTGGATCTGGCCCTCCGTGGTCTAGAAATTAATTACTCGGATTCCTTGGTTCACTGACACCTTGGATCTGACCCTTGGGGTCTACACTTCACTATACGGCGTGGTCGTGGGATGCTTGTTCACTTTATATAGTGTGGATGTGGGTTGTAGGATACAGATGGATGTACAGAATGGCCATGTGACTTGTTGACTTGGTTATAGCTGCCTTGTTAGGAGCTGAATCTCTTTTGTAGGTAGCCTTGAGGGCTGTTCAGTTTTTCTTTACAACATACTTATGCCATGGGCATATGCACTTACTTACTTTTGTTTACACTTGCTAGAACCTTTGTATAATTACTATTAGAACTATATAGACCTGGGTGGTTGCCTATAGGGATGTTTATCTCACACCCTGTTTGGGCCTCCTTGGGGACCCAAACAAATTATATGGTTTTAGGTGATGATTGGGGAAAGCACCCTAGTATAGGTTGTTGACTGTGGCTTTGGAACAAGGGAGCATATGACCTAGCTGAGTCTTGCGATGCTGGGATACCTTTTTGGACTTTTGTTCTTTTGGGATACTTTTAGTGTATTTCCATGTATTGTTCTAGATGCTTTCTAGATACTTGTACCATATGCATCATTTTTGTATATGAGACACTTCTGGTCATTGATATAGATTCCTGTCTTGTCTTACTTTCAGTTGTTTGCTATTTATTTTACTTCATCTATTGTATATATGTTTGGATTCTATTGTGATACTCTACTAATGAGGGCATAGTCTCCCCACTGACTCACCTAGGCCCTCACTGCTAGTCGGCAACCTCTAGAATTTGGGGAGATGTGCTTGAGTCCTTGTGACCAATCGGGATCAGGGCACCGTTTCGGGTGGAATTCAGGTCTGGGACATTACAAAGGGGTATCAGAGGGAGGTTTTGATCCCCCGACCTATGGTTTATGGGCCCACATGGATTTGGAAATTGGTAAAACCTTGGTAAAAATCTCCTAGATAACTGAATGTGAAATGTAAATGGAACTGAAATGGTGAAAAGAGACTTGACCTAGACCCGACTTTTAAGTGGGTGAGAGGCATAGTTTCTAGTGGTTTGATGGATGTTCTTTATACAGTCCTGACTCTAGGAGTAGGATATGGGTTTGACTTGGTTTCTATGGGGGTTTTGACCTGTCCTATGCTTTTGAGATTTGTACCTTGATGTTGTTCTTTCCTAAGGCGTGTGTTTGGAATTGTAGATAGATGCCACCATGACGACCTCTAGTGGTATTCCATGATGTAGGCGATAACCATACTTCAGAGGTGGTGGGACATGAGCTACTGCTTAATACTTTTATAGTTCCAGATGCGGAACCTGAGGATATTCCAGACACAGGTACTGAGGCATAGTTTTTCAAGGGTTTCTTTCTCCATATTCAATCTTTTCCGAGAGCACCATAGCCATCCTTGACTATGGATGAGCTAACACGGGTTTTCTAGCAGCAATATCCTCCTACATTTTCAGGGGATAGAGGACCACATGCTGCAGAGCTATGGCTAGAGACCACATTAGTGATTTTAAAGCATCTGGAGATGCCTATGGAGTGAAGGGTCAGTCTCACGACTTACATGCTACGTGGAGCGACAAAGAACTGGTGTGACATTTTGAACTAGGCTGATGGGCTACATGATATGGGTTGGAATGATTTCCAAACCCACTTCTATTACTACTTTTACCCCGTGACTCTGCGAGCAAAGTGGGTGAGTGATTTCATGCGTCTGGAGCAGAGTGTGATGACAGTTATGGAATACTCAACACACTTTATATAGCTACAACATTTTGCGCTGATGTATCTTACTGATGAGATATCAAAGGCGAGACGCTTCGAGGAAGGTCTTAGATATGCTATCAGATCTCAGGTAAATGTGTTTAGGTTTCCTTCTATCACCGAGATTATGAATTAGGCACTGATTACAGAGAAAAACCTGAGGGAAGTTGGGGGTACAAAACAAGGGAGTGTTGTTTCTCTCCCCAGTGGATCTACATCTTCAGGTAGGAAGCACCATTTTGAGGCTCCCCGTGACATGAGTGCTAGTCGGGCTATGGGTTTAGGAAGCTTGGTGTTTTTCCATTAGTGTGGTAGGTGAGGCCACATGAAAAATCAATGTGACCGCGACCCAATAGAGTGACAAGCTTGCAGGAGGATAAGGAACATGCAGCGGTTTTGCAGGACCTTCCCTCCAGCTTTGAGTGGTAGGTGGTCAGCTCCAACATCGGGTTTAGAAGCATGTTCTTTAGATCCATGTCAGGTTGGGAGTAGGATCAGTGTATTTTGGTTAGTCTAGGGCAATAGTGATCGTGGACATGGTACCCATACACCGATTTCTTAGAGGCAGTAGGGCAGATCAACTCAGGGTAGCCAGACAGGGTCATAGGGCCATGGTACAGGCCAGACTTATGCAGTGCAACTGACCCAACAAGAGTAGGATCTCGGACCATCTACGGTGATAGGTATAGTTTTAGTAGATTATACTATTTCATCTTATCTTTTCGATACAGGTTTCTCTCACAGATTTATCTCTCAATGAGTGGTAAAGAGCCTTGGGATTGTTGTTTTTATTTTTGATGGTGTTTTGATGCTAAACACACTGTTGGGAGTTAGGATGGGTGATGTACACTAGTGTATAGAGTGTCCCCTTGAGGTCGGAGGGTGTCACTTCATCTGGGATCTTTATTTCCTTGAGATGACAGAGTTTGATGTCATTCTCAGAAAGGACTGGCTCATAGATTATCGAGCGTATGTTGACTACTATCACCGGAGGGTGACTTTCACACCACCAGAGGGTGCAGTATTTATTCACAAGGGTGAATGGGATATCCAGGTGAGTAGAGATGGACCCAAGCATTATGGGCTTGGTGGAATGAAAAACCAGATTGATAGTTTGTTTCTAGATGATCAGGGAGTGAGTCAGGTGGACTTTCCTCCAGTGGTTGAGAATTTCAGGGATGTATTTCCTAACAAATTTTCTGGTTTACCTCCTGAGAGATAGGTGGAGTTCTCCATCGAGCTAGTTCCATGAGCTGCGTCGGTATCCATTCCTCTTTACAGGATGGCTACGACGGAGTTGCAGGAGCTCAAGAGGCAGCTAGAGGATTTGGAGGTAAAGGGGTTTATCAGACCCATTACTTCTATATGGGGTTCTCTGGACCTTTTTGTGAAAAAGAAAGATGAAAATCTTAGTCTATGCGTGGATTATCAAAAACTGAAACAGCTGACGGTTAAAAACCAATATCCCTTGCCATAGATAGATGATCTGTTTGATAAATTTCAAGGATCTTGAGTGTTCTCTAAGATCTAATTGAGGTTAGGATATCACTAGGTGCATGTTCAACCTACAGATATACCTCGTACTTCCTTTCATAGCATGTATGTTCTATACGAGTATATGGTTATGCCATTCGGTCTCATGAATTAGCCAACATTTTTCATGGCGCTGATGAACCGAGTGTTCCATCCTTACGAATATTCTTTTGTGGTAGTTTTCATGGATGATATCTTGGTGTATTATCACAATCGACACGACCATGAAAACTATCTTGAGATCATTTTGAATACACTCAGAGATCATCATTTATATGCTAAGCTCACAAAGTGCCACTTTTGGATGGATCAGATTCACTTCCTGGGTCACATTATCTCAGAGATAGGAATGTCAATGGACCCATAGAAGGTGAGAGCCGTAGTTTCCTAGGAACAACCCAAGAATATTTTTGACATATAGAGTTTCTTGGGGATAGCTAGTTACTACAGGCATTTTATACAAGACTTATCATGCTTGGTAGTGCCGTTGATGGGCTTGAATAAGAAGGGGGTGAAGTTTGTGTGGTCATAATCTTGTGAGACAGCCTTTCAGGAGATGAAAGGGAGGCTGAAATTAGCACCAGTCCTAATACTGCCAGAGAAGGGCCAGAATTACACAGTGTACTATAATGCTTCAGGTATTGGGCTAGGGGCAGTGCTGATTCATGGGGATCAAGTCGTAGCGTACATGTATCGATAGCTGAGGCCTCACAAGAGGAATTACCCCACGCACGATCTAGAGTTACCTATAGTTGTTCATGTGTTGTGATGTTGGAGGAACTATTTACTAGGAGAGAGTTTTGTGGTGTACACGGACCACAAAATCCTCAAGTATATCTTTACGCAGCGTGACCTGAATTTGAGGCATCGAAGGTGGGTGGAGTACCTATAGTCCTTTGACTTCGAGCTTACCTACACGCCTGGTAAGGGTAATTTAGTAGCCAATGCACTAAGAAGTAGGACTCAAATATAGGCATTGTAGCAGGCCAGTAGTGAGTGACAACTTATGGCGTTGTTCTATGAGATGCATCTGGAGGTGCATGATAGATAGGGGAATAATTTTCTTTCATCCTAAGCTGTGACCTCTACCCTACTAGATAGAGTAAGGATAAGGAAGATATCATATTCAGAAGGCCTAGTTCTATAGTAAGGTGTGGCAGGTGAGGACCCTCCTCCTGGTTGGATGATAGGTTATTATGATATCCTATGTATCCATGGACGAGTATGGGTTTCAGTGGATATACATGAGGAGTTGATGTGGGAGTTTCATGCTTCAGCATGGGAAGTTCATCCTGGGGTTACCAAGATGTATCGTGACTTGATACGTCAGTACTGGTGGTCAGGAATGAAGAGAGAGGTGGCTGGTTTTATTACAAGGTGTTCCACCTGTCAGCAGGTGAAGGTGGAACATCAGTGACCGGCTGGGATTTTACTGTAGTTACCTATCCTAGAGTGGAAATGGGATGATGTCGTGATGGATTTAATGATGGGTTTTCTGAGGTTGCCTCGAGGAAATGATGCTGTGTGGGTTGTCGTTGACAGGCTTACAAAGGTCACACACTTCTTGTCGATCAAGGAGACCTTCAGTGTTGATGATCTTGGAAAGTTGTATGTTCGTGAGGTGGTATGACTTTATGGGGTTCTGTGCACTATCATTTCAGGTAGGGATTCCTATTTTACATCTCATTTCTGGAAGATTTTTCAGAGGGTGTTGGGTACACAGGTGCTTCTGAACACAACATACCACCCTCAGACTAATGTCTAGTCAGATTGCATGATACAAGTGCTAGAGGACATGCTGTGAGCATGCGTCCAAGATTTTGGGGGCTCTTGGGAGAGACACATTATCTTGGTTGAGTTCTCCTACAATAATAGTTATCAGGCGATGATACAGATGGCACCTTATGAGGATTTATACGGTAGGCCATATCGTTCTCCCTTGTGTTGGTTAGAGGCGGGAGAGGCAGATTTACTGGGACCGCGTCTTGTACAGGAGACTTCTGAGTAGATCCAGTTGATTCAAAAGCGGATGGATACTGCACAGTCTTGTCAGAAATCATATGCCGATCACCGCAGATGACCTCTAGATTTTGAGGTTAGGGATCAAGTTTTCTTACGTTTTTTACTGAGGTTGGGACACAAGTGGATTAGGATATAGGGTAAACTTTCACCGAGATATGTCGGGTTGTTTGAGATTATGGAGAGAGTCGGGTCGGTTGCCTATAGGTTGTAGTTACCTCAGAGGTACCGATCCATGCACAATGTTTTCAATGTATCTCAGCTATTCCGCTATCACTCAGACCCATCTCACGTTTTTCAGCCTGAGGAGGTTGAACTTCAGGTTGATGCCTCCTTTGAGGAGTATCCGATTTGTTTTGTTGACAGGAGCATGAAGGTTCTTCGAGGATGGTCAGTTCCTCTAGTACGGGTGATATGGAAGAACAACCATTTACATGACAAGACTTGGAAGAGGGAGGCCGACGTACATTCTCAGTGTCTGAAGTTGTTCTCAGACGAATCTTGACCACCCTTCAGAGAGAAATTCAGGGACAAATTTCTATAAGAGGGGAAGATTGTAAGAACCCGGGTTTTCATACGAGGTAAAAATTATTTTATTTAAGGTTTAAATACCTTTTATGGATTTATGGGAATTATTAACTTGATCACGGGTGTTTTAGAAGTTTTTGGGGCTTATTCAGAGGCCAGAACTAGGTTTTGGGAAGGAAATGGCTATACGCGCAGTTTGTGCATGGTCTTCACACGGTTAGGAAAAACTGAACGAGGGGTCTGAAAATTGTAGGTTTTGGATAGAGAGGTTCTACACAGTTACCATATGGTTAGTCAAACTATGTGGGGTGTCCCTCTTTGGCAGAGAGGTCTGCACAGTTTCCGTACGGTTTGGGAAACCGTGCGGGTAAACCATGTGACCCCTGTTGTGTTTTTTTTTTTAAATTTTAAATTAAAAAATAATTTTCTTTTTAAAACCAAATGGGTTTCTCTCCTCCACGCATAGAAACCCCCTCTTGTGGAGCTCTCCTTTGGTTCCTAAAGTAGGCTTTGAGCCATAATCTCTGTCTGACTTCTATTTTGATCACCGATCGTCTCTACGGATCAGTAACGGTAAGGCCTACATTCCTTTTTATCCGTTATCAATTCATCGAAATGATGGTTGCATTATTTGTATTTAGGATCATATGCCCTAATAATCCATTCTTCATCTGTTCTTTAGATTTCTTCCAAACCGGGATGAATCATGACATGATACTGGATGATCTATCTACTACCAAGGCGAGGTAGGTGGTCTATACTTTCTTTCATATTTTGTTGGTGTTTTTCGATCATTTGGAAGAAATGACATTTGTCAGAATTTCTAGTAGGGTCTCATTTTTGAGTGAGTAGATTTTAGTAGCTATAGTTGGACCTAGTGAGGTTGACCATGGGTTCCATTTAGGTGTTTTGGCACCTGTTTCTCCTTTTGAGGTCACCTAAGGGGTGCACCTTAAAGGAATACCCTGTTTATTCCTGTTTAAACCACCCAAGGGGTGTGTGCTTGTGCTTTCCTAGCTAGAGTATGCCCTTATATGCCTTTACCTATTGTGTATCTTGTTTAGGAGATGTACTGCCTCCTTTCATATTGATATATTGTGACACCATACCTATTTTGATAGCTTGGATTGAATGAAATGTGTTTATATGGGTGGGTATAACTATATGTAAATGATTAATGGCATGTAAATGGATTATGTGGGAGGTTAGGCCCATATTCTTATGATAAATGGATCGCATGAGTGGGTATACTCATGGATTGTGCATGTTAATGTGAGTGGGTATACTCACATGTTTATAAATGCTTATTTTGAATGCTTGAATTCTTGATTGAATGGTTTGATAAATACCTTGGACTTCTCTCCATGGGTCTGGAATGAGGTAGTGGATTCCTTGGGTTGACTATGCCCCTTCGGTCTTGATTCCATGGGATGCCTTGGGCCTTGCTACCCCATAGGATCCAGATTTCTTGGGCTCATGTAGGACTTGCTATTGCCTTGATTATAAGACCTTGACTAGTGCCTAACTGAGTTTCCACTAGTGATACCCATGGGACTCGATGGGATGCCTTGGACACACTCCTTTGATTTGGCCCTCCGTGATCTATAAATTAATTACTTGGATTCCTTGGTCTACTAACACCTTGGATATGACCCTTGGGGTCTACACTTCACTATACGGCATGGACGTGGGATGCGTTTTCACTTTATACAGTGTTGATGTGGGTTGCAGGATACAGATGGATGTACGTAATGGTCGTGTGACTTGTTGACTTGGTTATAGATGCCTTGTTAAGAGCTGACTCTCTTTTGTAGTTAGACTTGAGGGATGTTCAGTTTTTAATTATAGTAGACTTATGCCATGGGCATATGCACTTACTTACTATAGTTTACACTTGCTAGCACCTTTGTAGAATTGCAGCTAGAACTGTATAAACATGGGTGGTTGCCTACTGGGATGTTTATCTTACACCCTATTTGGGCCTCCTTGGGTACCCAAACAGATTATATGGTTTTGGGTGATGATCGGGGCAAGCGCCCTAGTACAGATTGTTGACCGTGGCTTTTGAACATGGGAGTCTAGGATCGAGATGAGACTTGCGATGCTGGGGTACCTTTTTTGGCCTTTTGTTATTTTGGGATACCTGTAGTGTATTGACATGTATTGTTCCAAATTCTTTCTAGATACTTGTACCATCGGCATCATTTTTTATATGTGACACTTCTAGTCATTGATATAGATTCTTGTCTTGTCTTAATTTCAGTTGTTTGTTGTTTATTCCGCTTCCTCTATTGTATATATGTTTGGCTTCCGCTGTGATACTCTAGTAATGAGGGTATAGTATCCCCACTAACTCACCTAGGACCTCAATGCTAGTTGGAAGCCTCTGGAATTTGGGGAGATTCACTTGAGGCCTTGTGACCAACTGGGCTCGAGGCACTATTTTGGGTGGCATCTGGGTTTAGGAAATTACAGTTAGCACACGCTTTGCCTAACCGTGCAATTTGTATTTTTCCGGACAGTGGCACATCGCATGGTTGGCGCACGAACATCCATCCAAACCGTGAAAAATCCCCCTTTTCCTAGGTAAGTAGAACCATCTCACATGGTTTGTGCACAGTTTGACAAACCATGTGGACAAACCATGTGCAGGATAAAAACATGTGTAAAGTGACCAAAACTCCCTTAATGATCTATTAATCCACCTCCTTCCTCCTAATTTGAGAAACTGCAGGATTTTCCTCCTTTTCTTCCTTTTGGATCTTTTTGAAGGCCTAAGCTAGGGATCAAGAGATCTCCTTCGTTCAATATCTGATCGAGCTTTCATTCATCATGTTGGACATGCAATGGTAAGTACTCGATATCTCTTTAGCCATTATTCTTCTCTTTCACTCTCAACCTAGATATCTTCATGTGAACATTTTCACCTTTTCTTAGATCTACTCAAATCTGAGGAAAATCAAGGGTCGATACCGGAGGAGAAGGATTATATAACCCTAAGGTGGGTGGTCTATAACTCTTCCCTAAAGTTTATGGTTTTTGGAATGTTCGTGTGGGGCCCACAGGTTTTGTTGGAAACCGTTTCTTAAATTAACATGCCATGATTATACTCTTTAGAATCATATGGTTATTGTCTTTCCAAATATATGATTAGTTGTTAGTGGTTTCACCCACAACTCAATCTACCTCATGTAGAAGGTTATACCATAATCGGGTTTCAGTGTTTGGGCATGTTTGAGCCACTGTTCGGGTGTGACTTTGCTTGACCTTTCTAAAGGAGAGACTTCTTATAATAAATGGCTTATTGTTAATGATAATTTCATAATGGAATGTACCATGTATGCTCACCACTTGACCCGCCTAAGGCAAGTGCTTACAAATGTTTATTAAATGTGAAATATGAAATGTGAAATGGAAATTATAGTAAGTATATAACTTGGCCTAATAAAAAGAGATTGAATAAAGGTTATATTCCTGTAGCAACCCTTTCCATGTTAATGGAAGGTAGAAGAGTGAACCTAAATAATTGAATAATCCTTAATGGATAATTAAGACTTGATTAAATGGTTACAATGATACTTAGCCTATCCACACTAATACAAGACAAGTCTTGGACCAATAAATAAACAATTTCAACTCTACTTGACCTATCCACACTAATTTATGGCAAGAATTGAACCAAATGAATTACTACATGATTACAATATCAAATAGGAATGGACTGAATCGAGCTCACCTTGGATTCTGAGAAGATAATACCTTGGGTCTTGGGAACCCCATTTCGATTCAAGGATACAATTTACTTAGGTTGATACCCACCTAGACTCCGGTTCTTGTATATTCCTTGGATTCCCAATATAATACCATTGGGTCCCTTTCTTTATTACATGATACCTCGGATACACTCCTTGGATCTAGCATTGACTAGTAGGTGCCATGGTGAAATCCCATAGGGACCAGTCTTTGCTTAGCCCTATTTTACCTTGGTCGATCAACTTGGACTCGGTAGGTGCCTTATTGTGGGATGACTTGGATTACGCTCCTTGGATTACACTCTTACCCCTTATCTAGACTTAGATACTATTGAGTTATATTTCTGTGAGTTTATGTTACCTTGGTTTTTACCCTGGAACTCCCTCACTGGATATCATTGTTTGGTTGCCTTGTTACATCTTGGGACCTTCACTACTTATACTATCATGAGGTGATTTCAGTTTTGGATATGACTCACGTGACCTATTAAAATTAAATGGTAATTGATTAATTAATGAAATGGTTACATGTTCAGACACCAAATGAGGGATGAAGCAGGTACTTGGTTATTTAGTTATTTTGTGCTGCTTTCTTTACATTACATATATGCCTTCACACTGCTATAATCCATTTCAGAGTCTAGATGTTATAGACACCGTTGGTGGTGGCCCACTGATATTTATCTCACACCCTCTCCGAGCACCATTTGGTACCTAGAGTATATTACATGGTTGCAGGTATTGAAAAAGGGAAGCACGCAACTTCCAATACTTGATTGTGGGCTGATAGGATGGAGCTTGATAGCAGATGACCGAGTATGATCTCAGGATTCTTGGAGTAGACTTTGTTTTCTTTTACCTTGTAGAGAAAGTTATGCTTATTGTATTGTATCCATGCTTTCTAGTTTTCTAGTGACATGACATGACATCATCATTGTTCTAGTTGATACAATTATTGTTATCCTTGTTTATCTATTGCATTAGTTTGCTTCTTCTATTTATTTATATCGCTTCTAATATTTTCTATTCCATTATACTCCTTCCACTGTGCTACACTCTGATAATTAGGGAATAGTATTCCCATAGACACACCCTTGACCCTCACTGCTAGTCGGAAACCTCTGGCATTTGTGAAGATGCACTTGGGCCATGTGGCGCACCAGTCTCGGGACACCCATTAAGTGGAATCCGGGTCCGGGTCATCACAAAGCGGTATCAGAGGTGGTTTATTTTCTTTCTTGACTATTTGGAGACAATATATTGGAGAATAGGAATTCTTGGGACTTGGTCATAACCTGTGATTGGGTGTCGCGAACCCATGTTTGGGGTAAAATCCAAGTTACCCATAATGCAATTGTTGTTCTATTTTGCCTATTACAGTTGATATTTTTTCACCGTTGGGTGAATCACATGTTGTGTGGTGTTGTTGATTATTAATCTTTGGGAATTTATTTCATCCTTGGCCTGATTATATGAGGGCAAGGAGTATTGCTACATGCATCATTATAGGCACCTAGAATTCACATTTCATGCATATTACCATGCCATATAGGCACATTTCACTGCTTTGTATTGCTTGATATTCCTATGATTGTTGAGTGATGTTGTGATAGTTTCTTGTACTTATATTTCATTGGATTCAATTGAGTGATTTCCTATCTCAATTCATGAGGAGTATGGGCCCTCATGGGTTGGAATGAGTAATTTAATGAGTCAAGCCATTATGTTATAAGTAAATGGGTTTCATTTTTGGTGATAGGTGTATGGGCACTGATTCATCAGAAATGACTATCAATTATAAAGTGAATACTAAAATCCTAAATGAATTGGTTGCACATCCTTATCCCTCCTTGTCATGTTATGAAAGGTAAAGGAGTGAACCTAGGAATTAATTGCAAAATGAAATAAAACTTATACTTGATCACTTATTGATACATGTCCGTCTAAGTAGGTAGTTTGGGTAGTATGCCTTGGGTAGTGAGTTTTCTTACATTCATATTCTGTTAGTGATGCTATCTCCTTAATTCTATGATTTTTCTAAGGTGTGTGCTTGGAATTTGTAGACCAATGCTTCCACGACATCCTTTGTTCACCACGAAGGTGGCAACGACCACGCTCAAGACATGGTGGACCCTGAGCCGCCAGTCTTACTTCTAGGAGTTCCACTTGAGGCACTGCCTGCTGTACCTAATCAAGGCACTGATTCCCAAGTCCGTGATATTTTCTTACGTATGATGTAGTCCATGATTTGTGCTCCACGGGTTGCACCTACGATAGCTGATCTAACCTGCGAGTTCTAGTAGCAACATCCTCCTACTTTTTTAGGTGATGGTAGATCTTAGGCGGCTGGGTCTTGGCTAGAGAAAATGCTATCTATCTTTGAGAATCTGTAAACACCTCCAGAGCGGAGAGTCAATATTTCTATATACATGCTTCAGGATTCGTCCAAGCGTTGGTGGGATGTCGTTACCCAATCCAGACATCATCAAGGCTTGTTATGGGTTGACTTCCAGACTGTCTTCTATGATCGGTTATTTCCTCGGTCATTGAGAGATGATAGATCCAAAGAGTTCATGCATCTCAAGTAGGGTTCTATGTTAGTTATGGAATATTCAGTACGTTTCACTGATTTATAGAACTTTGCACCTCTTCTAGCCGATGATGATCTTTCATGTGTTAGACGTTTTTAGGATGGGCTCTAGTACACCATCCAAACTCAGGTGAATGTATTTCTCCTTTCTAACTTCTATAAAATTGTTGATCAGGTCCTTATCACAAAGCGTAACCCGAGGGACAGAGTGAGTACCAGGTTTAAAGGATCAGTGCCACATCAGGCCAATAGTTCTTTTGGTGGAAGGAAATGTTCCCTTGAGGTTTATCGTCAGGCCAGAGGTAGCCAGAGTATCCAGTTTGATAGCTCGATAGTGTGTAATCAGTGTGGAAAACCAGGTCATAAGAATCCCCAGTGTGATAGAGAACCTATGGAGTGTCAGGATTGTGGTCGTATGTGTCATCTTTAGCACTTTTGCAGGATATTTCCACCATCTTTGAGGGGAAAAGGATCAGCTTCAACTCCACCTTCAGGAGCGAGTTATTTTGTGATGTGTTTGGTAGGGAGTTGGAGTAGCACCAGTAAGTCTGGCTGAGGAGGAGGTTGTGGCCATGGTAGTCTGATCCCTGATCACCAGCAGTGCCAGCAGAGTAGTCATGATCATGGTAGTCCATCTGTTGCACAGGGCTATGAATCAGGTCAGTTGCATTCCTTACAACCAATACCTGAGGATCAGGTTGCGAGACCATCTACAGTATGAGGTACTATTCTAGTAGCCTCTACTATTTTCTCTACTTTGTTTGATACAGGTGCTTCAAACTCTTTTATTTCTATATCTATTGTGGAAAGTCTCAAACTAGAGATACAACATCACTATGGTGTAATGACCCTCGATATACCATTGGGAATACGGATGGAGGGCATACAACAGTGCAGGGACTGTCCCCTTGAGGTTGGAAGTTACCCTTTCTTATGGAATATATTTGTTCTCGAGATGACGGGCTTCGATGTCATTCTCAGCATGGACTGGTTGGTCTAATATCACGCCTTTGTATAATGTTATCACTAAATGGTTTCTTTTACATCACCATAAAGAAAAAATTATCTTTTAAAAGGTGAATGGGATGTCTATGCTGAGAGAGAAAGATCGAATCACCATGTTCTAGGTGGAGTGACTGCCCAGATTGCAAATCTTTTCATGGAGGATCATGGTTTCCTTCAAACTGATTTTCCTCTAGTATTTGACCAGTTCAGGGAATTCTTTTCTAATGAATTTTCTGTATTACCTCCTAAGAGAGAGGTAGAGTTTTTAATTGAACTTGTTCTAGGCGAATCTATAATGTCTATTCCTCCATACAGGATGACACCTACTGAGCTTCAGGAGCTTAAGTGGAAGATAGAGGACTTAGAGGCCAAAGGATTTATACGACCTAGTACCTCTTCTTGGGGTTCACCTGTGCTTTTCGCCAAGAAGTTGGATGTAACCTTACATCTATGTGTGGATTACAGAAGGTTGAACTAGCTTACGGTCAAGAATCAGTATCCACTTTCTCAAATAGATGATCTCTTTAACCATATCTGAGGAGAAAAGGTGTTCTCTAAGATCGACCTAAGATTAGGTTATCATCAGGTGTGATTCAGACCATCAGACATACCTCGTACAACTTTCTATAGCAGGTATGGTTTGTATGAGTATTTTTTTATGTCGTTCGGTCTTACAAATGCGCCTTCCATTTTCATGGATTTGATGAATAGGTTTTTACATCCCTATTTGGACTCTTTTGTCATGGTCTTTGTGGACGACATCTTGGTGTATTCACACACTCGTAACGACCATGCCAAACATCTTGAGACCGTTCTGAGTACACCGAGATAACATCAGATTTATGCCAAGATTGATAAATGTGACTTCTGGATTGACAAAGTCCACTTCTTGGGTCATATTATTTCAGAATCTAGAGTATCTGTTGACCCTGAAAAGGTTAGTGTTGTAGTTTACTGGGAGTATCCTAAGAACGTGTTTGATATCATGAGTTTCTTGGGGATGGATGGATATTACAAGAATTTCATACAAGACTTTTCTCATATTTATTCACCTCTTACTGGTATTAAAAGGAAGGGTTTCAAGTTCACATGGTCAAAATCATGTGATAAATTCTTTCAGGAGATAAAAGGGAGGCTTGTCTCAGCACCAATTCTAATTATTACAGAGCCTGGAAAAGGCTATATTGTCTTCTACGATGCATCAGGTGTTGTCTTAGGAGTAGTTTTGATTTAGGAAGACAAAGTTTTTGTGTACAGATCTCGGCAGTTGAGGCATAACGAGAGAAATTACCCTACACATGACCTCTAGTTAGCAGTAATTATCCATGCCTTACGTTGCTGGAGACATTATATTTTGGGTGAGCACTTTATGGTGTATACAGATCACAAGAGCCTCAAGTATATATTTTCTCAGCATGAATTGAACCTTGGACAGTGAATATGGTTTGAATATCTACAATCTTTTGATTTTAAGCTTGCCTATATGCCTGTAAAAGGAAATGTGGTTGCAGATGCACTGAGTCAGAAAACTCAAATGTAGGTAGTACATGAAGCCAGTGATAAATGAAAGTTTATGGACCTCTTTTCTAAACTTCATCTAGAGTTTCACGATAGTAATGAACAGTCCTACCTCTCATCCTTAACAGTTACCTCTTCCCTCCTTGAGAATGTGAATAGTAGGTATTTTTCATATCCTGAAGGTTTGGTTCTCTATGAGAATATATCAGGAGATAACCCACCTTCGGATTGGTCTGTGGATAGAGATGACATCCTGTGTCTATGTGGATGTATCTGGGTTCCTACATATGTGAGATAGGAGTTGATGAAAGAGTCCCATGCTTCCTAGTGGGCATTTCATCTAGGAATATCGAAGACGTATCGAGATATGTGATTCTAGTATTGGTGGACTATAATTAAACGTCATATTGTAGGATTTATCACTAGATGTTCCACCTTTCAGTAGGTTAAGGTGGAACACCAGAGACCTGTAGGCTTGTTACAACCGCTTCCAGTCCTAGAATAGAAATGGGAAGATGTTTCTATGGATTTCGTAGTTGTATTACCTAGGTCTCCAAGGGGTAGGGATTCTATCTGGGTAGTCATTGAACGACTAACGAAATTGTCCCACTTCATTCCTATTTAGGAGACTTTATCAGTTGATGAGTTGGGAAGAATGTATGTCCGTGAGATCGTACGACTACATGGGGTTCCACGTAATATCATTTCAAATAGGGATGCTCGTTTCACTTCATGGTTATGATAGGGTTTGCAAAAATATATGGGAACTAAGGTGATTCTAATCACATATTTTCACCTTGATACTGATGGAAAATCGGAATGGACAATACATGTTTTGGCGGATATGCTCTGAGCATGCGTTCTTGATTTCAGTGGTTCTTGGGAGAAGCATATCCCTCTCATCAAGTTCACCTATAATAGCTGTTTCCAAGCGAGGATTTAGATGGATCATTTTGAGGAATTATATGGTAGTCTATTCCGTTCACCCTTGTGATGGCTAGAGGTAGGTGAGGCAGCCCTACTAGGTCCTCATCTCATTCAGGAGACTTCAGAACAATTCCAGCTGATCAGGAAGCGTATGACTACTGCTCAGTCTAGATAGAAATATTATGCTGATCTCCTTTGACGACCTCTTGATTTTTGAGGTTGGGGATCATGTTTTTTTTTCAGGTATCGACTAGGCTATGGCATATACAATTAAGAAATTAGGGAAATCTATCACCTCGCTACGTCAGGCTATTCGAGATTCTAGAGAGAGTCGGGCCGGTAGCTTATCGGTTGCTACTACCTCATAGGTACTGTGCAATTCATGATGTATTTCATGTCTCAAAGCTTCAAAAATATCATGCTGACCCATCTCATACCTTTGATCCTAAGGAAGTTAAGTTATATGTCGATGTTACCTTTGAGGAATATCCAGTATGAATCATTGACTGAAGCACGAAGGCTCTTCGAGGCAAGTCTATCCCTCTCATACGGGTGCTATGGTAGCATGGCAGAGTATAAAATGAGACTTGGTGGAGGGAAGCTGATGTACATTCCCAATGGCCAGATCTGTTCTCAGACAATGTTTCCTTACCATTGGAATGAGAACTTGGGGGTGAGTTCTTTTAAGGGGGAAGACTGTAAGAACCCGGTTTTTCACTCAGGTATGGTGTAACGCCCCGACCCCAGCTACCCAGAGTCGGTGAATTACTTCGTAACATTGGCATGATCACAAAAGATCAAGTCTCTAAAGACCGATTAGTTTAGTAGCCTTGGAAACAATAGATACATTCATAAGTCTTACATTACATCATAAAGTGAAAAACTAATAACAAAGTCTTCATAGTCCACACTCATATCCTCTTCTGACTATCCCCGCAGGTCATTCATAAAATACTTCTTCACATCCTGGAAAATATTAAAACATTGAAAGGGGTGAGCTCAGATTCTCAGTAAGGATAACAATATAGAGGAAGCTTTCATCAATAAACATAAACATTTAAGGCAATGTATAACTAAAACAAAAGCCTTTTAAACTTGAACTTCAACATAATATGGCAAAAGTAAAATGAGATAATGCCATTCACTTCTTCACATGGATATTATACTGGTCGAATAATCACATGCAATATCAATAACCACTTTCATAATGATGGAATGCATAATGCCAGACTATCATAACCACGTAGCCAAGGCCTCGTGCCAAGACCACAAATAAGATTTTGTCAAGGCCTCGTGCCAAGACACTAGTTTGTCTCATGAGACCTGCCGATGCAATTTTTTTTAGAAGATACTTACATTTAAAATTTCTCAAATATACTCCAGTGTTTTTCTGAAAAATTTATGCAAGCTTATGAAAACAAAATAACTAATTCTGAGACTTCTCGACTAATTACAGGCCATGATGGGTCCACGCCCAATCCCTTCCTCTCTACCACAGTCGAGAGTCGGGTTTTCTAAAAACATTTTTAAGCTTGCATTAAATACGTATACATTTGAACTGGATTTTCATATATTGGAGAGAAATATATCTTTTTTGAAATCATTTAAAAATCACATAATTATAAAAGAAAACCTTTTGAATAAACGTAAAAGTCAAAGGGGTTTATACACCGTATAAAAGAAAGTTGTGTATAAAACCAAATATTCCTCAATGATAGGAGATTGAGGCTAAGTCCTTAAAAAGATCATTTTTTAAATAAAATAGATCTATTATGTGTATTCACTATATGTACACATAAATAAAGTATAAATACAAGATATGACATAATAATATCATGACATAATTTTAAAATAGGAGATTAACCCAAAGAATGGAAATTGGGTTAAGAAGTTCCCTTACCTTACGTCTTGTCCTGACTCGACCGTTCTTTAACCTCTTGAATAATAAACTAGAGTTAATTTATATTTACTTAAGAACCTTTTTCATGTTCATTATTCCTTTTATATCCCTTATTACCATGTTATGAACATTATTTAATTATTAAAGTTTATAACGGTCATTTTGTCGATCTTAGGTACTTGAGTCAAAAATAAAATTCTTATAATTACAAGTTGTTCATGTGGTGATATATCCATTATATCCAGAATTATATTCATGATATAGATATCATATATCTCATATATATCCAGTATATACATGCATTTATAATATTCCATAACGTTTAGAGGTAAGAAATGAAATGCACCATTCATGGAGATGGTAAGCCGTACGTACGCATGAACGCTACTTTCATTTATATTTCGTATTTAATGAAATGAAATCATAATTATATAAAGGTATAATATAATTCCAGTATAATATATTGTATAATACCATTTACTCCATCCTTTATACATCCCACATATGGTATTAACGATTCAAATCACTTTGAGGGGGCGGTAGTCCGCACTTCCTAAAATGAAAATATCGCGTTTACCCATAATGGAAACCATAAAGGTATGCCATAAATGAAAAATACAAAATCATAAAGAAAACAAAAACATAATATATATCATATATAAAAATAGTGTCATCATAATGTCCACCATTAGAGGTGTTATATGAGTGTTGAACAATCATCGTTTCGTGAGGCAAAAATTCGCCATCCACAGAAACAGTATGTTCTTTAACCATTAGATGTAGGTGTGTGTAAATGTAAACCAAATCCTTATCATAAAAACATCATAGTATATTGTAGATATTGGTGTTGTTACAAAATAAAGGAATAAAAAGAGTTTAAGGGGTTGGATAAGCTAAATAAAACAAAACAACATTAGAGAAGACATTACCTAAAAATCGGGTAACTCTTTTTTATTTGAGACAAAGGCTTCCTTGGGAAGAATTCTGCCCAAAGTGAGGCTTCTAGGAGTAAGTGAGGGATGTTGGGAGAGTATTTGGGCAGAGTTTGGCCGAGCCAAATGGTTTGAAAGTGTTAATGAGGTGGTAGAGGTGGGGGCCTTTTATAAGAGGAGAGGAGGGGTACTCTTGGAAAGTAAGGAACTTTTACATTATTATACAATGCTTTTCGGATTCTAAAGATCCCAAACTTGTATAATTCGAGGATAAGGTGATAAGGGTTCGAAATATCCTCATCCAATAGGCTTTGGACAAGTGTAAGCCTTGGATTTTACATTATCTTCTCATTTTATTTAAATCGTTAAATAATGAGGTCATCGCTGCATCATCATGATGTCATAAATAATTTAATTTATTTAATGTCTAAAAATTATAAAAAAAATACTATGATGTAGGAAATCTTTTTATATTTCCAATGACTATTTATAGTCAAAAATATAACTTGTATAACCCCATGTAAAAATTGTTTTAGTAAAACATTTCATGTTTGTGTCATTTTTTACTTTAACATTAAATAAAAGGTATTTATGTCATTTTCCAACTAAAGTGGATCCATGGGGTCCCCAAGTTGACCCATGTATTGTATTGATCGGCCATGACACATCCAATGAGGTTAGGATATGTGTCAAGCTCATCTCATATTATTAAAACATTATTTTTACCTTAAACTACACTAATTACCTCTAATCGCGATTAAGAACTTAAAAGTTACTATTCACCAAAAATTATTTTAATCTCATTGAACCAAATTTTACTTCTTAATTACAATCATGTATGTCGGATTTTTGAAATTCAAAACACAGAAGTGGTAAAATTTCATTTAAACGAAAAATCAGTTTTTATAAGTAACACTTAGTGGTTTCACTATTCATCAAAAATTGAAGTTTTTCAGAACAATGCCAAAATTTCACCCTAAGCTATAATTGATATTCCGAATTCAAAAATGATGTCTATTTTACAAAATTCCAAACATATAAGTTGCATTAATTAATTTTATAATTAATTCCCGCTGTCACAACGAATAGCGTGTTTTTAGGAAACAATTTATATCAAAAGATTGACAATTGTTTATGTCCAATTTCAAAGTGAAATTAATTCTAATGACCACCATTGGATAAAATGGTAAAAATATATTCTAATTATACTCTAAAACAAATCAATAGTATAATTTATCACTATAAATTATTTTGATTAAAAAAGTTGTTTTTAATTATTTTTCACTATTCATAAAAAATGGAAGTTCTCAGAAAATTAAAAAAAATTTAACTTAGGATAATTTAGATATTACGAATACAAAAATGAAGTACATTTTGAAATATAAAATTTATATAATTTTAAAAAGTGGGTATTACTATTCATAACGACTACTTTGATTAGTCGTAGTGTGTTAGAACTCGAAGTTTCGTACAATGCAAGCTATTGCATTATTGAATGAGAAGTGTATCGTGGAAGCTCGGGGTGTTACATTCTCCCCTCCTTTAATAAATTGCGTCCTCGCAATTTGAAATTTTTCTTGGAAAATAAAAGGTTGAAAATAGAAAATACCTTTGTAGAAAACCCACATCGGAAATAAGGTTAATAAAAATATAACTTTAAAAGAAAGAAAGATAAGTACAAAGGTCACCCGAGATAGCCCATACTAGGATTCTATGAAAATATGGATATGGAAGAAAAACAAACCATCAAGGTCTGATGGAGAGTTGTAGAAAACTGGATTAGGAGAAAGTTAACAATAATAAAATCACAAACTTGTGATTGGTTAAACGGTCCTTGAATCCCCAGTTGGAAAAGTTAACCGGCAACGTTTTTGTTTTAAGTTACCTTTTATAAAGTTAAAGAATTTATTTAGGATATTTACTAAGAACGTAAGGGATATACATACTTGTCATGTAGACTTTCATTCTTTAATAAATTTTTACCAAAAACCCATCTTTCACTCTAAAAGGTAATAGAACTCAAAAATATTCTATTTATCCTAATTGTATAAGTTTCCAAATTTTAACACATACCATTTAGATTAGAAAAACTATTTTGTAATAACCAGGGACTTCACGTAGTCCAGTGGTAGGTGATTAATCCCAATCACACTATGGTTGTGGGTTCGATTCCTGCAGCTTTATCCGACGCGATGGGTTGTCACTCGGTCTGCGTGTTGTCCTTTTTATAAATATCCAAAAATAACCTTAAAAATAGTATCCAATGTAAAATATAATCCATTCCAACCTTTATAGTTATCCAAAATACTTCTGTCCAACTCACAGTCCAGATTTTATGAGGAAGGTAAACATAATGAAGCTCCTTTTTTTTTTCTGCGTAACAACATGTGAACACCTTCACCATGTATTCTTTTAAAACACTACAACATACTGTATTAACATAAATCCTTATTGATTACATTCATGATCCCTTATTCCTTATAGAAAACTAGATATACTCCTTCTATCAAAAAATGTATACAAATCATTAATCAGTTTCAAGGATGTTAAGAATATCCAACATAATTTATCCGAATCAATCATGTCTTATTACAAAATCACTATCTCGGTATCAGAACCATATTATGGTTTATCTTTCTCTCACCATATATTTTCCAAAAATTTAACCTACTGTGGAGTCACTTTTCTTGGTTCCACACAATCTCAAGTCCTAGATGAAATAGTACTGCAGTACAATCCTTATATACTCCATAATTATTATAACCAGTACATCATTGATACAACACTCAAATTACAAAATTCTTTAATAACAACATAAGAACTCTAATCATTCCTCCTCATCTGGGGTAGTATCATAACTTGATTATTATCCAATAACATCATTTGGGGCATACTCTGATGATTTGAACATTGGTTTGCGTAGTGTCCCCACTCCTTGCAGATGAAGCATTGTACATTTGAAACCTTTTTTTACCCTTGCAGTCACGCACTTGGTGTCATTTTTCTCCACACTTATAAGAAACTCCCATTCCCTTCAGGCAAATTCCAAGGTGTTTCTTCCCACAGTTATCACATATTGGAAAATTCTTCTTTTCCCTCGTCCCTTTATCTATCATTCTCTCTTCCATCCTTTTCTTCTCTTTCATCCCTTCAAATCCATAAGACTCAGAGAATTCTATACTTATCTTATTAACACATGATACTATTTCTTCATATGTTGATAACACATGGGAGAATATTTCCCTTCTAAATGTTGGCTTAATAACATGAAATATATGATCCTTCTTACTCTTTGGATCATACGTATTGATGGAGTTCACATTCCTTCTACTAGGCGCCATTTCTACACAATGCCATAAACTAGGTTAGTTTATGAATCGAAATACATAATAACAAAATTTAAAACACTTATAATAAATTGAACTATTTATGGATATAATCCATAATCATAAAAAAAATTTCTTTTAGGAAGTATATACTCATAACCCTTCATAGTGGTTTGTAAAGAAAATGTTAATTATCCTAAGAATATCCCCCGGGAGTGTCGTAACCAAGAGTGCAGCAAGGACCGTTGTCATGCACCAGTTCCCGTTCGAGTCTAGCTCAAAGCGGTGTTTTCAGGTTTTACCCTAGGTACATCTGTGCCAGAGCCGCCTCTACCTGCTCGTATCCAGACAGGGATGTATTGCTCGGAAAACTCACAAAATCTCTATAATACCAAAATTCTAGGAAGTTCTTCTATACTAATCCTTAAAGTCTATCTTCGGGCTATGTTCTCTAATCAGAGTTTATCTAAATCAAGCTTCCAAGGTTAGTACTAAACTGCCTCTGATACCAACTGTAACGCCCCGACCCCAGCTACCCAGAGTCAGTGCATTACTTCGTAACATTGGCATGATCACAAAAGATCAAGTCTCGAAAGACCGATTAGTTTAGTAGCCTTGGAAACACTAGATACATTCATAAGTCTTACATTACATCATAAAGTGAAAAACTAATAACAAAGTCTTCATATTCCACACTCATATCCTCTTCTGACTATCCCCGCAGGTCATTCATAAAATACTTCTTCACATCCTGGAAAATATTAAAACATTGAAAGGGGTGAGCTCAGATGCTCAGTAAGGATAACAATATAGTGGAAGCTTTCATAAATAAACATAAACATTTAAGGCAATGTATAACTAAAACAAAATCCTTTTAAACTTGAACTTCAACATAATATGGAAAAAGTAAAATGAGATAATGCCATTCACTTCTTCACATGGATATTCTACTAGTCGAATAATCACATGCAATATCAATAACCACTTTCATAATGATGGAATGAATAATTCCAGACTATCATAACCACGTAGCCAAGGCCTCGTTCCAAGACCACAAATAAGATTTTGTCAAGGCCTCGTGCCAAGACACTAGTTTGTCTCATGAGACCTGCCGATGCAATTTTTTTAGAAGATACTTACATTTAAAATTGCTCAAATATACTCCAGTGTTTTTCTGAAAACTTTATGCAAGCTTATAAAAACAAAATAACTAATTATGAGACTTCTCGACTAATTACAGGCCATCATGGGTCCACGCCCAATCCCTTCCTGTCTACCACACTCGAGAGTCAGGTTTTCTAAAAACATTTTTAAGCTTGCGTTAAATACGTATACATTTGCACTGGATTTTCATATATTGGAGAGAAATATATCTTTTTTTAAATCATTTAAAAATCACATAATTATAAAATAAAACCTTTTGAATAAACGTAAAAGTCAAAGGGTTTTATACGCCGTATAAAAGAAAGTTGTGTATAAAACCAAATATTCCTCAATGATAGGAGATTGAGGCGAAGTCCTTAAAAAGATCATTTTTTAAATAAAATAGATCTATTATGTGTATTCACTATATGTACACATAAAGAAAGTATAAATACAAGATAGGACATAATAATATCATGACATAATTTTAAAATAGGAGATTAACCCAAAGAATGGAAATTGGGTTAAGAAGTTCCCTTACCTTGTGTCTTGTCCTGACTCGACCGTTCTTTAACCTCCTGAATAATAAACTAGAGTTAATTTCTATTTACTTAAGAACCTTTTTCATGTTAATTATTCCTTTTATATCCCTTATTACCATGTTATTAACATTATGTAATTATTAAAGTTTATAACGGTCATTTTGTCGATCTTAGGTACTTGAGTCAAAAATAAAATTCTTATAATTACAAGTTGTTCATGTGGTGATATATCCATTATATCCAGAATTATATTCATGATATAGATATAATATATCTCATATATATCCAGTATATACATGCATTTATAATATTCCATAACGTTTAGAGGTAAGAAATGAAATGCACCATTCATGGAGACGGTAAGCCGTACGTACGCATGTACGCTACTTTCATTTCTATTTCATATTTAATGAAATGAAATCATAATTATATAAAGGTATAATATAATTATAGTATAATATAGTGTATAATACAATTTACTCCATCCTTTATACATCCCACATATGGTATTAACGATTCAAATCACTTTGAGGGGGCGGTAGTCCGCACTTCCTAAAATGAAAATATCGCGTTTACCCATAATGGAAACCATAAAGGTATGCCATAAATGAAAAATACAAAATCATAAGGAAAACAAAAACATAATATATATCATATATAAAAATAGTTTCATCATAATGGCCACCATTAGAGGTGTTATATGAGTGTTGAACAATCATCGTTTCGTGAGGCAAAAATTCGCCATCCACAGAAACAGTATGTTCTTTAACCATTAGATGTAGGTGTGTGTAAGTGTAAACCAAATAATTATCATAAAAAAATCCTAGTATATTTTATATACTGGTTTTGTTACAAAAGAAAGGAATAAAAAGAGTTTACGGGGTTGGAGAAGCTAAATAAAACAAAACAACATTAGAGAATACATTACCTAAAAATCGGGTAACTCTTTTTGATTTGAGACAAAGGCTTCCTTGGGAAGAATTATTCCCAAAGTGAGGATTATATGAGTAAGTGAGGGATGTTGGGAGAGTATTTGGGCAGAGGTTGTACGAGCCAAATGGTTTTAAAGTGTGAATGAGGTGGTAGAGATGGGGGCCTTTTATAAGAGGAGAGGAGGGGTACTCTTGGAAAGTAAGGAAATTTTACATTATTATACAATGATTTTCGGATTCTAAAGGTCCCACACTTGTATAATTCAAGGATAAGGTGATAAGGGTTCTAAATATCCTCATACAATAGGATTTGGACAAGTGTAAGCCTTGGATTTTACATTATCTTCTCATTTTATTTAAATCGTTAAATAATGAGGTCATCATTGCATCATCATGATGTCATAAATGATTTAATTTATTTAATGTCTAAAAATTATAAAAAAATACTATTATGTAGGAAATCGTTTTAGCTTTCCAATGAATATTTATAGTCAAAAATATAACTTGTATAACCTCATGTAAAAATTGTTTTAGTAAAACATTTCATGTTTGTGTCATTTTTTACTTTAACATTAAATAAAAGGTATTTATGTCACTTTCCAACTAAAGTGGCTCCATGGGGTCCCTAAGTTTACCAATGGATTGTCTTGTTCGGCCATGACACATCCAATGAGGTTAGGACATGTGTCAAGCTCATCTCATATTATTAAAACATTATTTTTACCTTAAACTACACTAATTACCTCTAATCGCGATTAAGAACTTAAAAGTTACTATTCACCAAAAATTATTTTAATCTCATTGAACCACATTTTACTTCTTAATGACAACCATGTATGTCGGATTTTTGAAATTCAAAACACAGAAGTGGTAAAATTTCATTTAAACGAAAAATCAGTTTTTATAAGTAACACTTAGTGGTTTCACTATTCATCAAAAATTGAAGTTTTTCAGAACAATGCCAAAATTTCACCCTAAGCTATAATTGATATTCCGAATTCAAAAATGATGTCTATTTTACAAAATTCCAAACATATAAGTTTCATTAATTAATTTTATAATTAATTTCCGCTGTCACAACAAATAGCGTGTTTTTAAGAAACAATTTATATCAAAAGATTGACAATTGTTTATATCCAATTTCAAAGTGAAATTAATTCTAATGACCACCATTGGATAAAATGGTAAAAATATATTCTAATTATACTCTAAAACAACTAAATAGTATAATTTATCACTATAAATTATTTTGATTAAAAAAGTTGTTTTTAAGTATTTTTCACTATTCATAAAAAATGGAAGTTCTCAGAAAATTACAAAAAATTTAACTTAGGATAATTTCGATATTACAAATACAAAAATGAAGTCCATTTTGAAATATAAAATTTCTATAATTTTAAAAATTGGGTATTACTATTCATAACGGCTACTTTGATTAGTCGCAGTGTGTTAGAACTCGAAGTTTCGTACAATGCAAGCTATTGCATTATTGAATGAGAAGTGTATCGTGGAAGCTTGGGGTGTTACATATGGATCATTTATTTTTTGTTCTAAATCCTTACTTTGGACCTAATATAGATGCCTAATGAGTTAGAAAAGGTTTTGAGGGTGTCTGGGGATTTTTTGGAGCTTGGAACACCTCTTTTTGGGAAAATAGGCCAAGTTTCACAGTTAGAGCAAGGTTTTCCTAACCATGCGGTTTGTATTTTTCCAAATAGTGGCACCTCGCATGATTGGCGCACGACCGCACAGCCAAACCATGTGAATTCCCCTTTTTCCTAGGTAAGTAGAACCATCTCGCTTGGTTTGCACATGGTTTGATAAACCATTCAGACAAATAGTGCGCAGGCTAAAAACATGTGTAAAATGACCAAAATGCCCTTAATGATCTATTAATCCTCCTCCTTCCTCCTAATCTGAGAATCTGCGGGATTTTACTCCTTTTTCTTTCTTTTGGAGTTTTTTGAAGGCCTAATCTAGGGATCAAGAGATCTTCTTCATTCGGTATCCGATCGAATTTTCGTTCATCACGTTGGATGTGCAATGGTAAGTACTCAATCTCTCTTAAGCCATTCTTCTTCTCTTTAAATCTCAACCTAGATATCACAATGTGATTATTTTTCACTTTTTCTTAGATCTACTCTAATATAAGGCAAATCAAGGGCTGATACCAGAGGAGAAGGCTTATATAGCCCTAAGGTGGGTGTTCTATAACTCATCCCTAAAGTTTGTGGTTTTTGGAATGTTTGTGTGGGTCCCACTGGTTTCGTTGGAAACCATTTATTAAATTAACATTCCATGATTATACTTGTTATAATCGTATGGTTATGCGCTTTTCAAATATGTGATTAGTTGTTAGTAGTTTCACCCATAACTCAATCCACCTCATGTCGAAGGTTATGCCATATTTGGGTTTTAGTGTTTCAGCACGTTTGAACCGCCATTCGGGTGTGACTTTTCTTGACCCTTATAAATGTGAGACTCTTTATAATAAATGTCTTGTTGTTAATGATAATTTCATAATGTCATGTACCATGTATTCTCACCACTTGACCCACCTAAGGTAAGTTCTTACAAATTCTTATTAAATGTGAAATGGAAAGTACACTAAGTATATAACTTGGACTTATCCAAAGATATTTAATAAAGGTTACATGCCCGTAGTACCCCTTTCCATGTTGATGGAAGGTAGCAGAGTGAACCTCAATAATTTAATAATCCTTAATGGCTAATTAAGACTTGATTAAATGGTTGCAAGGCTACTTGGTCTATCCACACTAATGGAAGACAAGGCTTGGACCAACAAATAAATGGTTTCAACTCTACTTGACCTATCCACACTAATGGAAGGAAAGACTTGAACCAAATGAATTACTACATGATTACAATATCAAACAGGAATGGAATGAATCGAGCTCACCTTGGATTCTAAGAGGAGAATACTTTGGGTCTTGGGAACCCCATTCCAATTCAAGGATACAATTTGATTAGGTTGATACCCACCTAGACTTCAGTTCTTATCTATTCCTTGGATTCCTAGTATACTACCGCTGGGTCCCTTTATTTATTACAGGATACCTCAGATACACTTCTTGGATCCAGCATTGACTAGTAGGTTCCATGGTGAAAGCCCATTAGGCCCTGTCTTTGCTTATACCAGTTTTACCTTGGTCGATCACCTTGGACTTGGTAGGCACCTTATTGTAGAATGCCTTGGATTATGCTCCTTGTATTACACTTTTACCCCTTAGCTAGACTCAGATACTACTGAGTTATATTTTTGTGAGTTTATGTTACCTTGGTTTTTACCTTGGAACTCCCTCAATGGATATCATTGTTTGGTTGCCTTGTTACGTCTTGGGACCTTCACTACTTATACTATCATGAGGTGATGTTAGTGTTGGCTATGCCTCACATGACCTATTAACATTAAATGGCAATTGATTAATTAATGGAATGGTTACATGTTTAGACACTAGTTGAGGGCTGAAGCAGGTACATGGTTATTTAGTTATTTTGTGCTGCTTTCTTTACATTACATATATTCCTGCACACTGCTATATTCCATTTCATGATCTGGATGTTATAGATACTGTTGGTGGTGGCCCACTGAGATTTATCTCACACCCTCTCCGGACGTCGTTTGGTACCCAGAGTAGATTACATGGTTGCAGGTATTGACAAAGGGAAGCATGCAACTTCCAATACTTGATTGTGGGATGATAGAATGGAGCTTGATAACAGATGACTGAGTAGGATCTTGGGATTCTTGGAGTAGACTTTTTTTATTTTACCTTGTATAAAAAGTTATGCTTATTGTATTGTATCCAATATTTCTAGTTTTCTAGTGACATGACATTATATCATCACTATTCTAGTTGATATAGTTATTGTTATCCTTGTTTATCTATTTCATCAGTTTGCTTAATCTATTTATTTATATTGATTCTACTATTTTCTATTCCATTATATTCCTTCCACTATGATACACTCTACTAATGAAAGCATAGTATTCCCACAGACACACCCTAGGCCCTCGCTGCTAGTTGTCAGCCTCTGGCGTTCGGGAATATGCGCTTGAGGCCATGTGGACCACCGGGCTCGGGAGACCCATTAGGTGGCATCTGGGTCCGAGTCATCACAAAGTGGTTTCTTTTCTTTAATTACTATTTGGAGATAATATATTGGAGAATAGTAATTCTTGGGACTTGGTCATAAGCTGTGATTGGGTGTTGCAAACCCATGTTCGGGGTAAAATCCAAGTTACCCATAATGCAATTATTGTTCTATTTTACCTATTACAGTTGATATTATTTCAACATTGGGTGACTCACATGTTGTGTGGTGTTGTTAATTATTACTCTTTGGGAATTTATTTCATCCTTGGACTGGTGATATGAGGGTAAGGATTATTGCTACATGCATCATTATAGGCACCTAGAATTCACATGTCATGCATATTACCATGTCATATAAGTGCATTTCACTACTTTGTATTGCTTGATATTCCTGTGATTGTTGAGTTATGTTGTGATAGTTTCTTGTACTTATATTTCATTGGCTTCAATTGAGTGATTTAATATCTCAATTCATGAGGAGTATGGGACCTCATGGGTTGGAATGAGTAATTTACCAAGTCAAGCCATTATTCTATAAGTAAATGGGTGTCGTTTTTGGTGATAGGTGTATGGGAAATAATTCATCAAAAATGAATATCCATTATAAAGTGAATCCTGAAATCTAAAATGAATTGGTTGCACAAACTTATCCCTCATTTTCATGTTATGAAAGGTAAAGGATTGGACCTAGGAATTAACTGCAAAATGACATAAAACTTATACTTGAGCACTTATCGATACCTGGCCGTCTAAGCAGGTATTTTGGGTAGTATGCCTTGGGTAGTGAGTTTTCTTACGTTCAACTTCTGTTAGTTATGATATATTCTTAATTCTTTGCTTGTTCTAAGGTGTGTGCTTGGAATTTTTAGACCAATGCTGCCACGAAATACTCATGTTGTTCTCCACGAAGTTGGTGATGACCATGCTCCAGACATAGTGGGCCCTGAGCCGCCAGTATAATTTCTAGGAGTGCCACTTGAGGTTTCACCTATTGTACCTAATCAGGGAACTAATTCCCAAGTCCGTGTAGTTTCTTACGTATGATGTAGTCCATGATTGGTTCTCCATGGGTTTCACCTACAATAGCTGATCTGACCGGCGAGTTCCAGCAGAAGCATCCTCTTACTTTTTTAGGGGATGGTGGATCTTAGGCTGCTGAGTCTTGGATAGAGGAAATGCTATCTATCTTTGATCATTTGTGAACACCTCTAGAGCAGAGGTTCAATCTTTCTACATACATGCTTCAAGATTCAGCCAAGCATTGGTGGGATGTCGTTACCCAGGCCGGGCGTCATCAGGTCATGTTATGGGTTGACTTCTAGATTGACTTCTATGATTAGTTCTTTCCACAATCATTGAGAGATGACAGATCCAAAGAGTTCATGCATCTTGAGTAGGGTTCTATGATAGTTATAGAATATTCAGCATATTTCACTGATTTATCGTTCTTTGCACCGCTTCTAGCCGGTGATGAGCTTTCACATGCTAGACGTTTTGAAGATGGGCTTCAGTATGCCATCCAAACTCAGGTGAATGTATTTCTCCTTCCTACCTTCTCTGAAATAGTTTATCAGGACCTTATCACTGAGCGTAACCTGAGGGATGAAGCGAGTACTGGGTTTAAAGGATCAGTGCCGCCTTAGGCCAATAGTTCTTCCGGTGGCAGGAAACGTTCCCTTGAGGTTTATCATTAGGGCAGTGGTAGCCAGAGTATCTAGTTTGATTGCTCGGTAGTGTGTCATCAGTGTGTAAAACCAGGGAATAAGAAGCCCCAGTGTGATAGAGAACCTATGGAGTGTTATTCTTGTGGATGTATGGGTTATCTTCAACGCTTTTGTAGGACAATTCCACTAGCTTCGAGTGGAAAATGATCAGGTTCAGCTCCAACTTCAGGAGAAAGTTCTTTTGTGCAGCGTCAGGCAGGGAGTTGGAGTAGCACCGACAGGTTTGGATGAGGAGGAGGTCATGGCTGTGGTAGTCTGATCCCTGATCACCAGTAGTGCTAGTAGATTAGTCATGATCAGGGTAGTCCATCTGTTGCACAGGGATGTGGATCAGGTCAGTTGCATTCCTTACAACCGATACCCGAGGATAAGGCTGTGAGACCATCAACAGTACGAGGTACTATTCTAGTAGGCACTACTATTGTCTATTCTTTTTTTGATATTGGTGCTTCAAACTCTTTTATTTTTGTATTTATTGTGTAAAGTCTCAGACTAAAGATATATCATCACTATGGTGTAATGACCCTCAATACACCATTGAGAATATGGACAGAGGGCATACACCAGTGTAGGGACTGTCCCCTTGAGGTTGAAAGTTACCCTTTCTTGTGTAATATTTTTGTTCTCAAGATGACTGGCTTCAATTTCATTCTCAAGATGGACTGGTTGGTCCACTATCAAGTGTTTGTAGACTGTTATCGCCGAAGAGTTTCTTTTACATCACCAGAAGGCAACAGTTATATTTTCAAAGGTGAGTGGGATTTCTAGGTTGGGAGAGTGGGACCGAAGCATCATGGGATAGGTGGAGTGACCACCCAGATTGAAAATATTTTCATGAAGGATCAGGGTTTTTTTCAAGCTAATTTTCCTCTAGTATTTGATCATTTTAGGGAATTATTTCCTGATGACTTTTCTGGATTACCTCATGAGAGAGAGGTAGAGTTTTCAATTAATCTTGTTCTAGGAGTAGCTCCAGCATCCATTCCTCCATACAGGAAGACACCTACTGAGCTTCAGGAGTTCAAGTGGAAGATAGAGGACTTAGAGGCCAAATGATTTATATAACCTAGTACATATTTTTGGGGTTCACCCATGCTTTTCTCCAAGAATGCGGATAGAACCTTAAGTCTATGCGTGGATTATAGAAGTTTGAACCAGATTATATTCAATAATCGGTATACACTTCTTTGAATAGATGAATCTTTGACCAGCTCTGAGGAGAAAAAGGTGTTCTTTAAGATCGATCTGAGATCAGGTTATCATCAGGTGCGATTCAGACCATCATACATACCTCGTATAGCTTTCCTTAGCTGGTATGGTATGTATGAGTATCTTGTTATGCTGTTCAGTCTTATGAATGCACCTTACATTTTCATGGATTTTATGAATAGGGGTTTCCATACCTATTTGGAATCTTTTTTCATGGTCTTTGTGGACAATAACTTGGTGTATTTGCGTACTCATAACGACCATGCCAAATATCTTGAGATCGTTCTGAGTACACTGAGATAGCATCAGCTTTATGCCAAGCTTGATAAATGTGACTTCTGGATCGACAAAGTACACTTCTTGGGTCATATTATTTCATAATTTGGAGTATCTGTTGACCTTGAAAAGGTTAGTGCTGTAGTTTCATAGTAGCATCCTAATAACATGTTTGATATCAGGAGTTTCTTGGGGCTGGATGGATATTATAGGTGTTTAATACAAGACTTTTCTTGTCTTTCTACACATCTTACTGGTCTTACAAGGAAGGGTGTAAAGTTCACATGGTCAAAATCATGTGATAAATCCTTTTAGGAGCTGAAAGGGAGGCTTTTCTTAGCACTGATTCTGATTCTTTCAAAACATAGAAAAGGTTATATCGTCATATACAATGCATCAGGCACTGGCCTAGGAGCAGTGTTGATATAGGAATACAAAGTCTTTGCATATGAATATCAGCATTTGAGTCATCATGAGAGAAATTACCCGACGCATGATCTCGAGTTAGCAGCAATTGTCCATGCCTTATGTTACTGGAGACATTATCTCTTGGGTGAGCACTTTGTAGTGTATACAGATCACAAGATACTCAAGTATATATTTTCTTAGAATGACCTGAACCTCCGACAGTGAAGATGGGTTGAATATCTATAATCCTTTGATTTTGAGCTTTCTTATACACCTGGAAAAGGCAATGTGGTTATAGATGCATTGAGTTGGAAAACTCAAATGCAGGCAGTACAGGAAGCCAGTGATGAATGGAAGTTAATGACCCTCTTTTCCGAACTTCATCTGTAGTTTCACGACAATCATGAGTAGTATTACCTCTCATCCTTAATAATTACCTATTCCCTCCTTGATAAGGTGAAGAGTAGACAATTTTCAGATCCTAAAGGTTTGGTTCTCTGTGAGAGTATATCATGAGATAACCCACCTCCGGATTGGTCTGTGGACAGAGATGACGTCCTGCATCTACGTGGACATATCTGGGTTCCTAAAGATATGCGAGAGGAGTTGATGAAAGAGTCCCACACTTCCTTGTGGACAGTTCAACTAGGCATCTCAAAGATGTATTGAGATATTCAACGCTAGTATTGGTGGCCTGGAATGAAAGGTCAGATTGTAGGCTTCATCACTAGGTGTTCCACCTTTCATCAGGTGAAGGCGGAACACCAGAGACCTGTAGGATTGTTACATCCACTTCTAGTCCTAGAATGGAAATGAGAAGATGTTTCTATGGATTTCATAGTTGGATTACCTAGGTCTCCAAGGGGTAGCGATGCTATCTGGGTCATCATTGACTGACTAATGAAATCATCCCACTTCATTCTTATTCGGGATACTTTCTCAGTTGATGAGATGGGAAGACTGTATGTCCGTGAGATAGTACGACTACATGGGGTTCCATGTACTATCATTTTATATAGGGATGATCATTTTACTTCACAGTTCTGGAAGGGTTTTCAGAAAGATATGGGAACTTAGGTGCTTCTAATCACAGCTTTTCATCCTCAAACTGATGGAAAATTGGAACAGACAATAAAGGTTTTGGAGGATATGCTCCGAGCATGCGTCCTTGATTTCAGAAGTTCTTGGGAGAATCATATCCCTCTCGTTGAGTTCACCTATAATAATAGTTTCCAAGAGATGAGATGGATAATTTTGAGGACTTATATGGCAGGTCATGCTGTTCACCCTTGTGCTGGCTAGAGGTAGGTGAGGCAGCCCTACTAGGTCCTCATCTCATTCAGGTGACTTTAGAACAAGTCCAACTTATCAGGAAGCGTATGATTACTGCCCAGTCTAGACATAAATATTTTATCGATTGACGTTGAAAACCTCTTGAGTTCGAGGTTGGGGATCATGTTTTTCTTTGGGTATCAACCAGGCTAGGGAATGGATGGTTAAGAAAGCAGGGAAAGCTATCACCTCACTACATCGGGATGTTTGAGATTCTAGAGAGAGTTGAGCCGGTAGCTTATCAGTTGCTACTACCTCAGATGTATCGTACCATGCATGACGTCTTTCATGTCTCATAGCTTCTCCAATATCATACTGACCCATCTCATACCTTTGATCTTGAGGAAGTTGAGTTAGATATCGATGCTACATTTGATGAAAATCCAGTAGTCATCATTGATCGAAGCATGAAGGCTCTCCGAGGCAAGTCTGTCTCTCTCATATGGGTGCTATGGAATCATGGCAGAGTACAAGATGAGACTTGGGAGAGGGAAGCCGATGTATGTTCCCAATGGCCAAATCTGTTCTCATACAATGTTTCTTTACTATTGGAAGGAGAACTCAGGGGGCGAGTTCTTTTATGGGGGGAAGACTGTAAGAACCTGGTTTTTCACTTAGGTATGGATCCTTTATTTTTTAGTCTAAATGTTTACTTTGTACCTAATATAGATTCCTAATGATTTAACAAAGTTTATAAGGGTGTATGAGTCTTGTTTGGAGCTTGGAACACCTATTTTTGGGAAAACAGACCAAGTTGCACAGTTTGCGCACGGTTTGCCTAACCGCACGGTTTGTATTTTTTCAAATAGTGGCAACTCACACGATTGGCGCACGACCGTGCAACCAAACTGTGAAAATTCCCCTTTTTACCAGGCAAGTAAAACCATCTCGTATGGTTTGCACACGGTTTGATAAACCGTGCGGAAAAATTGTGCGCAGGCCAAAAACATGTGTAAAATGACCAAAACACCCTTAATGATCTATTAATCATCCTCCTTACTCCTAATCCAAAAACCTACAGGATTTTACCTCTTTTTCTTCCTTTTGGATCTTTTTGAAGGCCTAAGCTAGGGATAAAGAGATCTTCTTCATCCGGTATTTGATCGAGCTTATGTTCGTCACGTTGGATGCACAATGGTAAGTACTCAAGCTCTATTTAGCTATTCTTATTCTCTTTCACTCTCAACCTAGATATCACCATGTGAGCATTTTCACCTTTTCTTATATCTACTCTAATCTAAGGAAAATCAAGGGCCGATACTAGAGGATAAGTCTAGTACAACCCTTAGGTGGGTGGTCTATAACTCATCCCTAAAGTTCATGGTTTTTGGAATGTTCGTGTGGGGCCCACCAGTTTCATTAGAAACCATTTCTTAAATTAAAATTCCATGATTATACTCGTTATAATTGTATAGTTATTATCTTTCCAAATATGTGATTAGTTGTTAGTGGTTTCACCCACAAATCTATCTGCCTCATGTCGAAGGTTATGCCATAATTGGGTTTTAGTGTTTCGGCATATTTGAGCCACCATTCGGGTGTTCCTTTGATTGAACTTTATAAAGGTGATACTCTTTATAATAAATGTCTTGTTGTTAATGATACTTGCATAATGGCATGTACCATGTATGCTTGCCACTTGACCCGCCTAAGGTAAGTGCTTACAAATGTTTATTAAATGTGAAATGGAAAGTGTACTAAGTATATAACTTGGCCTTATCAAAAGAGATTGAATAAAGGTTACATGCCTGTAGAACTCCTTTCTATGTTTATGGAAGGTAGCATAGTGAACCTAAATAATTGAATAAGCCTTAATGGCTAATTAAGACTTGATTAAATGGTTGCAACACTAATTGGAGTATCCACACTAATGAAAGACAAGGCTTGAACCAAAAAATAAATGGTTTCAACTCTACTTAACCTATCCACACTAATGGAAGTCAAGATTTGAACCAAATGAATTACTACATGATTATAATATCAATTAGGAATGGACTGACTCGAGAACACCTTGGATTCTGAGAGGAGAATACCTTGGGTCTTAGGAACCCCATTGCGATTCAAGGATACGTTTTTCTTAGGTTGATACCCACCTAGAATCCAGTTCTTTTCTATTCCTTGGATTCTCAGTATACTATCATTGGATCCCTTTATTTATTATAGGATACCTCAGATACAATCCTTGGATCCATCATTGACTAGTAGGTACCATGGTGAAATACCATAGGGCCCTATATTTAATTATCCCTGTTTTATCTTGGTTGATCACCTTGGACTCAGTAAGCACCTTATTGTGGAATTCCTTGGATTAGGCTCCTTGGATTACACTCTTTCCCCTTATCTAGACTCAGATACTAGTGAGTTAGCTTTCTGTGAGTTTAAGTTACCTTGGGTTTTACCCTAGAAATCCCTCACTAGATATCATTATCTGGTTTCCTTGTTACGTCTTGGGACCTTCACTGCTTATACTATTACGAGGTGATTTCAGTGTTGGATATGCCTCATGTGACCTATTAAAATTAAATGGTAATTGATTAATTAATGAACTGGTTACATGTTCAGACACCAGCTGAGGGATGAAGCAGGTACTTAGTTATTTAGTTATTTTATACTGCTTGATTTATATTACATATATGCTTGTACACTTCTATATTCCATTTCATGGGCCTGATGTTATAGACAATGTTGGTGGTGGCCCACTGAGATTTATCTCACACCCTCTCTGGGTGCCATTTGGTACCTCGAGTAGATTACATGGTTGTAGGTATTGAAAAAGGGAAACATGTAGTTTTTAATACTTGATTGTGTACTGATAGGATGTAGCTTGATAGTAGATGACCGAGTAGTATCTTGGGATGCTTGGAGTAGACTTTTTTTTCTTTTACCTTGTGGAACATGTTATGATTATTATCTTGTATCCACGCTTTCTATTTTTCTAGTGACATGACATTACATCATCACTATTCCAAATGATACAGTTATTATTATCCTTTTTTATCTATTGCATCAGTTTTCTTCTACTAATTTTTTATATTGCTTCTTCTATTTTCTATTCCATTATATTCCTTCCTCTATGCTACACTCTGCTAATGAGGGCATAGTATTCCCACAAACACACCCTAGTCCCTTGCTACTAGTTGGTAGCCTCTGGCATTCAGGAAGATTCAATTGAGGCCATGTGTCCCACCGGGCTCAGGACACCCGTTAAGTGGCATCCGGGTTTGGGTCGTCACAGTGGAAACCTTGTGTTTGGGGTCTACACTTGATAGTGTCATTTGACATAGTTAACACACAACTTGTTAAATGACACAAGGCCACAAGGGAAACTGTGTGATCTATTTTTTTTGGGTTCCAGTAGCTTATACACAGTTGGTGCATAGTTTACCAAACCATGTGGCCAAACTCAAGGGACACCCAATTTTTAAATTTTGAGAATTCATGTTTTTTCCCTAAACAATTTTAAAGCTCTAATCTCTTTCTCATCCCCACTTTTCCTTGTGCATGGCTCCCAGGCATGACCACCCTCTGCTCTCATACTTCCCCTTTATTGAATCCCCCTCTTACATGATAATTTAAGGTGATTTATTTATGGATTAGAGCCAATTTTCATGGTAGGATCTCATCTTCCCCCCTTTATTTCCTTCCTCTTGGTTTATCTTCTCCCTTGTTGAATTTTGGTTCAATCAAACCCTAAGGATATCAGATTGACTTTATTTTTGTGGTTTTCTTTTTTCTGAGGTGTGTGATCCCTTCTTTGGATCTTTCTTAGCCCGTAATTATAGCTTGGACCATTCACCATCAATTCCAGGTAGTTTTTCCCAATGTTCTAACTTTTAATTTTAGAACTATTGTTGGACTATGTTCTAAATTGTTGTTTTAATTTTCTAATGATGGTTTTACATGTGTTTATTGGATTTACAAGAGAGAAATTTTGTTTCATTATTTTTTTAGAGAAGGCGAAGGGTTTTCCCACTTTAAAGGTTGGTTTTAAATTATTTTTAATAAACCATGCATATAATGTGTTTACTAAATGTACCTAATGACTTTTATGAGTGGATTTTGAGATTTTAAAAGGGAGTTTTTATTTTCAAAGTAAATCCTCAAAGGTTTTACTTGGAATTTCAAGTGGCACTTGTAATGAAAAGTATTACTAAAGTGTTTCAAGATTTATTTTAAATAAAATATGAGGTTTACAAGTGGTTTGACCTCATTTGTGTCATGAGATAAATTGAAGGTAGTGTTTTAGACCCTTATTGATTTTTAATGGAAGTGGTGGATTCTTTAAATTGATTTCCAAATGGTATTAAGTATGTTGCCTTAGATTTTTTTTTCAAAAATGATTTAAAGGGAGATTTTAATGAATGGTTTTAGAAATAATGGTTTGATATGAAATTTAAAATCATTGAAAGAGATGACTTGGAATCCCGAGTCCCTTTTTATATAGGCATGATTGGAACTTTTAATGGTTTTAAAATGGTGTGGGTGTATGAGACCCTATTGTGCCCCTTTTTTTTATTATGAACCTCAAAGAGGATGTTAGTATTTGTTGATGTGGGTTGTGTCCCAAGGGTCATGTTATATATTTTGTGTTATGTGAATTAAATATAAAAGGGGTTATTTCGTGTGAGGGTGCTTGAGGTGAGGTGTGCATTATTTTGAAATGATTTATATTGTTCATTGTGATCATTTTCTTTCTCACCTTCTTTTTTTGTATGTCATGGGAGGTCTTAAGAGACTTGGTTGAGATCTGAGTAAGTGCAATCCCTAGTGTGGATGGTGTGTCGACTAGGGATAATGGCCCACTATACTGAGGGAGCTAGTGAAATGAAGCATAGTTGTTAGATAGAGGTAGCTAACAAGAGATCTTCTATTATGGCATGAGGTAATAGTGATCTCCTATGAGATTTTATTCTTTAATAGTTCAACGAGAGTACCGGGGATGTGAAAAGTTATTTAATGTTGGACTAGGTTCCATATCACCAGTTTGGAATGTGTTATGTGAGTCTTAGGGTATTTCCCATGATTCTCAAATAATTTTTAGGATGACTTAGAGGATCATAATTATACCATTTGTTTGTATCCCCTATTCTTTTTTTCATGGATCCATTACTTGATTGGTTCATTTAGCATGTTTTATTTATTGTTTTGTGCTGTGTGTGATTATAATTATTCTTGGCTTTGGACTCTGACTTATTTTAAAAAATGATTATAAAATGATTTGAAGGGTGTATTTCATTTTAAAATTTGAAGCATGATCTAACCCTTTGGATTTTCATTGTTTTCCTTTAAATGGTTTTAAAAAATGTTTGGAAAACTATTTTAGAATTAAAGGTTTTGAATGTCAGTTTTTAAAGTGGTAATGAAGTGGATATTTGGGTAAAATGGATTGTGGAAAGGAAATGTATCTAAGTTATTTTTTTCATTTAAGGAAAGTAAAAAAGGAGATTTTATGAAACAAATTTATATTTGATATAAGTTTTTCATGATCTTATATTTAAAAACTTACATTTTAGATGTATTTCAAACTAGTTAAAAATGGATTTATAATTAAAAATTAGACATGTGTCAAGGAGGGTGGTGTACTATTGAGCTTGTTTATACTCACATTTATATTATATTTCCAGTTCTAGGTTTCATTTTAGCTCTTTAATGATTATAGAGCATTGAATATGTTGGGATTAGATAGTGACCTATGGTCACAAGGAGGTTAATTGTTTATTATATTTATTTAGTTTCCTTTACTCATCGGCCAAGTAGGCCTTTATTATTTTCAGTTATGATTATCAGTGGATTGAATTATATATGCGAAGTCCACAGTGGAACTCAGAGCTAATTATAGGTGAGGGAGTTCGAAGGGCGAGCTGAGGGATTATTATTTTGAATCTATTTTTATCTTCCTTTTTTATTTATTCTTATTTATTTTGGTGTGGATTTTTGATTTATGGATGTGTCATGCTAGATTTTTTATAGAAAATTTGTTGTGCTTCATATCTAATTTATGGGTGAAATCATTCCCAATGCATGTTTTCGATGCTTTAGGGCTTGTCGCCAGACCATTGGGATTAGGAACGTCCCTCGAGCGAGTGGAAGGATGGTTCAGGTTCCGATTCAGGTGGTAAACCAGGCCGGTTCATTACACCAATGCTCTTAATTTAATGAAGAGCATGTTCCATCTCAACCACATTATATTCTAACCCCCGTATGTTATGAGTTATTTGTGTGTTCCTCATTTAACAATTCAAGGAATGTGTTGAAATACATTAACTAATTCATCTCATGGATTATAAATTAAAGGAAACTATATGGGAGGGATGTGGATAATGCATGAATCCTATGCATGCAAATCATATTGCTTATTATACTATATTCACTACAACAAAAACTGGGTTTAGTGGTGGTTTAGTGGCGGCGGTTCACAAAACCGCCGCTAAACATTTTCGCCGAAAGGTTTTGCGGATGTTTTTAATAAACCGCCGCGAAACCCGAAATTCATTTCAACAATCCCAACCCTTCTTCCCCCACCCTGATCATTCCACCAAACCCCCGCGCCCTCCCTTCTTCTCCTAACCCCCTGAAGACCCACAACCCTGACCCCCAACCGTCCGGCGACCCCCGACCTCCGGTGACCCGCGACCTCCGGCGACCCCGCGACCTCCGTCTCCGGCGACCCCGCGACCTCCATCTCCGGCGACCCCGCGACCTCCATCTCCGGTGACCTACTTACTAGGTTCTTACTAGTTATGTTGTTTGTTCAATGATGTGTTATTATACTCATTTAACTTTTTCATTGGAGGTATTGTGTATAATCATACTAAGGATACATATTATGATAAACCCCATATATATAAAAAATTCCAGATTCCTAGGATATTTTTTGTGACTAAGTTGGGTTGTACTATCATCAGGGAGATTTTAATTAACTTGGATTTTTTTGGATTATTTGTTGATGAAGTCACCTTCTACCTCCTTGTTTTGGGATACATATACTTTGATATTATCATAGTGGACACCAAGTACCTACCAACATTTATTACACATCTGAGGAAATAATGTCTTACCTATATAGATTATATGTGTATCTTGAAATGCATATATGAATTTTATGGTTAATGGTTATTGGTTTTCATTATTTTGAATCTAATAATTACTTTTGATATTCTTCTATTAGGAAAATTATTCCCAATGGAGTTCCTCAAATCCAATTCACTGGTTATAAGACAATGTGGATCTGGAATTAACTTCGAGCTATGCCATGGGATGTGCTAGGTGTTGGGTTGCAAGGGAACCTTGGCTAGTATGTGAAAAAATGGAATTGGAGTAAATTTTTCCCTGCTTTTGGGTACTTTTATTTGGTAATTTCCAATAGACAAGAGCATCAACTATTTGGGCTTAAGAATCTAGGTGTGAGTGGGATGTATTGCCAACACAACACATAATGGACCAAAGGTCACCATAATATGTCTGTAATTTGGATTTACTCATATTTTTGGTAAAATACATAGTCTGTAGACTGTGAATGGACATTGAGTAAGGGTGGAGTGCTATAAATTAATAATTGTGATTGTGGTGGTTTTAATTTTTATTTTTCAAAAGTTTTTTAATTATGGTATTTTTTGGTTCTCTATGGTATAAAGTATTTATGGTTTCTTTTATTAGATATTGTTTGTTTTAATCATATATAAAGACATCCCACTCAACCAAGGGAATATGCTGGAGAGATTTAGGCAGCCATGAAACCCTTGTATTTTCCCTTATACTAGAATACGATGACAATGGTTCTGAAAATGGGTTTCCTTTCATTTTATATGAGTTCCTAAAGGTGTTTCTAGAGGAATTTTTAGGTATACATTAGTAATGGGATTTAAAATTAATCATTGATTTGGTACATGAATCATATACTACATCTCTTCACTCATTCAATATGGACCCCATCGAGTTAGGGGAATTAATTATTTGGTTCGATGAATTAGAATCCAAAGTATTTTTTCACCCAAGAATATCATCGTAGTCCAACCAAGGTTGAATTACATAAAGCATGATATATCACTCTGATTTTGTATCAACTATTTGAAGTTGGAAAGATTTTCTATAAAAAAATAGCTCTTTCCAAACATCAGTGACCAAGTTGATCAGATTATGGGGGAAATGTGGTTCAATAATATCAACATTCACTTTTGAAATCCTCATTTTAGTGTGAGTGGATTTGGAATTCACAAGAATAATTTATGAAGAAGGTACAACCACTTCAAGTCTAAATTTGTGCCATTAAGGATGAAAAATGACCCTATGATTTTTATGGCCCTTATGAACTATGTGTTTCCTAAGTAAATTGAATACATTATGGTGGTGTATATGCATGGAATCCTAGTATACTTTTTCATTGAGGTGGAGCATGATTATCATCAAAGAATTGTTTTGGGCACACTTTTGGATGTCTATATTAACTCCATGTACTCCAAGAATAGATTTTGGATTAGAGAGGTCAAATTCATATTATATCTGGAATAGAATCATTGGGTGTCAGTTGATCCAATGGAAATTAGGGTAGTGAATTTATGGTAATATTTGAGTCATGAATTTGATATCATGATCTTATTAAAACATAATAGATATTATAGGGATTTTTTTATAAATTTATCTCTATTTACATAACTAATAAAATAGATTTACCAAAAATGGGTAAGGTTAAAAAAAGAATACATAATTTTATTCTTACATTTATGATCACAATCAGTGGTTGAACACTAACCCATATTTATGTTAACGCAGACTAGAATGTTGTATGTGGTTTATTGCGATGATTTAGGTATAGGTTCGGGAAGCATGTTGTGTAAGTTGACCATTTAGTGGCCCATAGATCATCCCACATATTACAAAATTAATGGGATTATCCAACCTATATACCAGAGGAATTGGTGGTGATTCATTCTTTAAAATCATGGGGTCAATATCAATTCAGTGAGAAATTATTATTCTACTATGAAAGAATAATCATGGAATGTATTTTCCTTAAAAATGATCTATGTATAAGGTATTTCTCATTGATTGATTACAATTAGGGATTTGAATTTTTTTAATTTTCTATATCCTATGTAAGAGAAAGATGGTGGACAATACCTTAAGGATAAAAAATCCAACCCATTCATTAAATGATTATAGTGATGATTGGAATCCGATGAGTCCTTTTCTGAAATTCACTAAGAATACAAGGAGAATATTGGAGCTATATTTATAGTTAGTATTCAGTTAACACCACATTTTCTAGAACTAATTCAGTATGAACATCCTAAGGATGAATTAAGAAAATGTTAAAAGTAAAATCTATATTTTGTGGATGTTCTTGATAGGTTTTCAATGTCATATGATGAAATTATATTCATCAAGGGTTATTTCATGATTTAGTTGTCTCTACAAAAGGTTTTTATATAGGATAACCACTAGTATCCATGGTTTGTTTATCCTTGGTCCAGAAATATGTTTTATGATATTTTTTACTAGTTTTGATGGCTAATTTTAAGTCATGATGTAGCTAAAATTGTATCTAGATGTAATATGTGTCTGTAAATTTAGGATGAGCACTAGAGACCCTCAATTATTCTTTTGTCACTCCCTATTCCTACCTAAATGTAGGATTATGTCACTATTTATTTCATTATTAGGTTTCTTCTTTTACCTTAGTGAATTTACACCATTGGATTGTAAACTTATTAACTATTTAAATCCACCCATTTTATCATGATAAAGTATTCGACTATGGTGAAATAATTAAGAAGCTTGAACATTCCAGATATTGTGAGACTATATGGGGTTCAATCAGGTAACATTTCATATGGGGACAACTGTTTTACCTCCATTTTTTGGACGAACATAAAAAGGAAATAGGAATACCGTTGATGCTCAATGTGATATAACAACATCAAATATATGGGAAAAAATTTCATTTTAAAAGTACCCATTTCATTTTCATTTATCAAAAATCATGGAAAAACATTTCTCTCAAAAACCCCTTCTTAAACAAATGAAAATAGTCATTCCAATTTGATATATCAACTTATAAATTAAGAGAAATTAGGCTAATTATCATAGGCTAGAGATGGAACCACCTACCTCAAAGCTCAAGTCACACATTCCCGTAATGGGATCCACCAACAATGAAAACCCAATGATGAAAACGAAGGCCCTAGAATATAATAAAAACATTAATATTGATATAAATTAGAAAAGAAGGGGTTGGTGGAAAGGGAAAACACCAAATACCTCAAGAAAAGACATCTGCCGCACCACAACTAACTAAGGAATGGACTCCATAATGAGATCTCCCAAAGGATCTAGAATAATACACAAAGATTCAAAAACTTAGGCCACCAGATCTGATAATGTTACCCTAGGGTGCCACCATTATCAAGAGAAACGAAGAATCAGAAATATTTCTTACCCAGAGAGATGCGCCATAACTATAATAAAAGATCCAATGTTGAATGGATCAATCTAGATGGAGCATAGTCTCCCAAAAAAACCCAAGAAGATCTCTAGGTAGGGATCTAAAGGTTTTGTGTTACTTTCCTTTGAAGACGCGATTGCAAAGATTATTCATGTCATCAAAAACCGCCGAACACATGAAGTGGAATTCTATAGATAATAACAATGATGGGTTAATGAGACATCCACGAGATTCCCAATCATGGAAGACATTTGATTCATTACATCCAGATTTCTCAGCTGATCCTAGGAATGTTCGATTGGGATTGTCTACCGATGGATTCAACCCATTTGGGACTTTGAGTACAAGTTATAGAATTTGGACAATTGTTTTGATCCCTTATAATCTGCCTCCGTGGATGTGTATGCAACAATAATATTTTATCATTTCAATGATTATTCCTGAAAAAAATGCCTGGAAATGATATTGATGTATACTTGCATCCTTTGATTGAAGAATTGCAGGAGTTATGGAGTAACAGTGTTGAGACATTTGATGTTTCTTCTAAAACATTGTTCAAAATTCATGCTGCTTTACTGTGGACCATTAGTGACTTGCCTGGGCTTGGGAATTTATCTGGTTGGAACACTTATACGGGTTTGTCTTTTCCCATTTGTAACTTTGATTTTGAGCCCAAATGGCTAACTCACAGTAGAAAATGGTGCTTCTTATGCCATCGAAGATTTCTCGATGCATCTCATAGATTTCGGCTGAACAAATCAAAATTTAATGGTTTCATTGATCGTAGACCACCTCCAAAGTTTTTAACCAGTTCTGAAATATCGACACAGCTTTAAAATGTTGAAACAGAATTTGGGAAGGTTCATCATTTGAATGATAGCGGAAAACGGGTCCAAAGTGCATCGTCAAGTGAAATCAGAACGCAATAATAGAAGAAAAAAAGTATATTATTTAAACTTTCGTATTGGGAATTTAATTTGTTGTGCCAAAATCTTGATGTGATGCATATTGAGAAGAATGTCTGTGATAATTTGATTTTCACATTACTTAATGAGCATGGAAAGTTGAAGGATCATCTTAATGCTCACAAAGACTTACAAGTAATGAACATAAAACGCGATCTCTGGCCAGATGAGAATGAAAAGTATGCTCCGACCATTTTCGCAATGAAAAATAGGGATAGAGATACGTTCCTTAAAATTTTAAAGAATGTGAAGGTATCTGATGGGTATTCGAGTAACATCTCAAGGTGTGTTGACTTGAAGAATCGTAAGTTACATGGATTGAAAAGTCACGATTCACATATTTTGTTATAGCAGTTACTACCATTGGCATTGCGTACATTATTACCTGAAAAAGTTACTGCTGTTGTACTCCAATTCTGCACATTTTTCAGGAAATTATGTGAGAAAGTTGTACATCCATTTTAGATTGAAAACCTCCAGGAGAGGTTTGTATTGACTCTTTGTTCAATGGAGATGATCTTTCCTCCATTGTTTTTTACTATCATGATGCATTTAACTGTGCATTTGGTTGAAGAAGCTAAATTAGGAGGCCCCGTTCATTATCGATGGATGTATCCAATTGAGAGGTATTTTATTTATATGTTTTCCAGTTAAGTAAACAATTTTTAAATTTAAATAAATTCATAATATTATTATTTTATTTCACAGATATCTTGGGCACTTGAAATCATACGTGAGAAATAAAGCTCAACCAGAAGGATCTATTGCTGAAGGATATTTGGCCGAGGAATGTCTTACCTTTTGTTCCAGGTATTTAGATGATATTGAGACAATATTTAATCGAGTTGGACGTGTTGACGACACATCAACTCAATCTAAAATGCATCAGAAATCAAAAATATTTTCTGCTATTGCCTGATCAGTTGGGAGGACCTCAAATGTGACACTGACAGAATTGGAATTATTACAGGCACATAGATATGTGCTGATGAATAGTGAAATTCCAGATCCATTTATTGAAGAGTTGAGGATACAAAAAAAGAGATGAATTAGAGGCCGAACATGAAATGAGAAAGATATAACGAAAGCTGTGAATAAAGATCTTGTAGAATGGTTTGCACGACGTGTAAGTTCATAAATATTGCAATAAATAAGAATATTAGTTTGACACATACAATTTGTAAATCTATTAAATTATATATCTTTTTTTAGATCATGAATATTGATACTCGAGTAGACTTGTCAGAATATTTGAAGTTTCTTGCTAGAGGTCCTATAAAGCAAGTTAGAAAGTTTGAGTCTTATAATGTGAATGGCTTTAGATTTCGTACAGTTGATCGAGAAGTGGGTTTGAAAACATAGAATAGTGGTATATTTACATTTTCTGAAGTGGGATACTATGGAAAGCTACATGATATTATTGAACTAAACTACCATGGACATTTTGTTTTTGTTTTATTCAAATGCAAATGGGTCGATATTATCAGAGATGTTAAAAGATATTCATTGCAATTTACTTCTGTGAACTTCTCTCGCTTGATGGATGTTGGTGATCATGAAATGCATGATCCATATATCTTAGCATCACAAGAAAAAATGGTATATTATGTGAATGATGTTGTGGATGAAGGGTGGAGTGTAGTTACTCACGTAATACAAAGAGATTTGTATGATATGGGTGATGAAGTGGAAGATTTGACCTCTGAAATTGAATGTCATCAACAACAGGAAGCAGAATTATTTGTCCATCATGATATTGAAAATATTAGTCTTGCAAGGATGAATGAAGTGGATGAAGCAATGGAGCAGGAAACCGACATGATTGAAGGGGAAAATGATTGTATGTACAATTATTCATTCATGCAGCAACCACTTGTTTCATTTCTGCAGTCATTCATTATCATTGTTATATATATTTTTTTTGTTAGTACTGGGCATCTATTATCATTTTTAATTTTTTTTCTGCATATTTTTTTTGAAATATATATTCTGAACTTAATTTTATTTGATTAAATGACAGGAATGCCAAGGAGGAAGCAGTATACTATTTCTTCTAGTTCTGCGACGGATGCCAATCCATCTGGGTCACTCCCCACGACATCTGAGGCACCAGCTGCCTACACCCATACACCATCTCCCTCTGCACCATCTCTCACACCATCAGAAGGCCTCCCATTAGAGGCTGAGTCATCGACTCCCCCTACAGGTGACTCATCAGTTGGGTGGCAATAGACCCCTTCCAGTTTATCCCGGACACACTGGAGGGTCACAGTCATAGGTATAAATTTTAATTAAATAAATTTATTTCATTTTGTTTATACTAATTGTTTTCTCATTGAAGATGAAAAAAATAAAACCGTGGAGAAACACTTAAAAAGCTCAAATGTTTGGAACTTTAATGGTGAAAAGATAGTCATTCCATTTGATTCTTATGGGGTCCCTACGGATGATGCCGCGGGGTTACTTGGCCAGATTATAGGTCAGTTGGCAGCGGAGCCCATTTCCCTTCCCATTTCATATGATGATTGGAGACATATGCCTCCAAACTAGAAAAATGAAGTTTTCGATTCTCAAATAAAGGTAATTTTATTACATTATGGTTTAATTGAATGTCATGTTACTAATATGTTCAAAATGAATTTATGTATATAGATGTTCTTCCAATTCACAGTTGATGATGTGATAACACAGAAGTGGACTTTGAAAAATCTTGGTAAAAAATGGAAAGATTTCAAATGGAGATTGTGGTGTGATGTCAACGATACTTCATTGACCTTGGAACAAATGTATGACAAGCTACCCAGTGGGGTACCGAAAGAGCAGTGGAAAGTTTTTATTGACAGGCATCGTGATGAGAAGTGGATGGTATTGAAATATATATTATTATATTATCCTCATTTTACATTAATACATGTATATGAAGAGGAGATGACATTGGATAAATTACTGTTAAATTTCATTTTATTTCTTTCAGGATCTCTCACGACAGAATGCATCAAACAGGGCGAAGCAAGTCATCCCTCACACGGCGGGCTCAAAAAGATTTTCTAGAAGCTGAATGTCATTGGTAATATTTTAAATAGTTTAAATATTTATAATACAATATTATCTATTTAATATATTGAATTTTTGATTTATCTTTGCTTAATGCAGTCACAGAATTTAGGGCACGAAGCCTCCCGGACTGAACTATGGTTGGATGTTCACAGAAAATCAGATGGCTCTTTTGTTAATGAGCCTACCAAAGAAGTTGGGGTATGAAGTCAAATTTTTATTATAATAACTTATTATCAGTTTTTAATGTGTTAATATGTATTTATATTTGATTTATAGGTAAAAATTAAAGAACTATGGGATTCCAATCCTGGGTAGTCCTACTCAGTCTCCCAGGATGACCCGGTTGCTCAAGTCCTTGGGAAGGAGCATCCTGGTAGAGTGCACGGGATGGGTTTGGGACCCGTACCATCTGAGTTCCTTAGCAATCCATCAGGGATTCCAGCCGCATCTACTCCTGGTTATAGTCAGCCCATACCTGAAGATGCTCAGAGGGAGATTTCTTCTCTACGAGCCACAGTTCAAGACCAAGGGGCTCAGATATCCTCTATGCAGAAAGCGTTGACTGATTTATATTAGTAGATGAGTAGATATGCCCCCAGTAGTAGTGAATCGAGTGGTGGTGAGCAGGTAAATCACAAAAAATCAAAATCATTTAGTTTGAAAACTTTTATTGGTTTTAATATTAATTATAAATATGCAACAATATTTAATTTTAAATATAATGTTCTTACAGGTGACAACAGGAGATGGAGGTGGAGAGGGTGACGATGCATCATCGGACCATGAGTAGTATCGTTGATGTGTTGAACAAATATGGGAAAGGTTGGTTTGTATATATAACATGTGTGGTGTATGGAACCTTTAAAAAACCATTGGTCTTGGAGGAGCTTCAGTGTCTAACCTTGAATGATCACAATAACCTCAGGTGGTAAAGAGAATGATGTGTTTGTTTCATTGGTTAGATGATCTATGGTAATAGGCTCTTTGATGTTTCTATTATAAATTCAGCATTGGGAATTGGACTCATTAGGGTGTTTCATGTCCAAACAGCCATGTTGAATGGATATCACTTGATCAAGATGGTTTTCTGAGGTGATTTTTCTGATCATTAATAGTTTTTATGAGGCACGTAACCACATCACATGAAAACCAATGCAACTCCCTTCCCATGAATCTTCCCTCTTTTCTAACTTTTATTTTATGAACATATTGGGATATTGTTAGATGACATGTCATATAATAAAAAAGAATAATCAGAGGGGTTTTACATGATTAATTGGGCTATTTTATGGGGCTTCACATGATCAGGAACAGATCACATGAATTGCATAACCCCTTTGCATGATGTTCCTAGGGTCATGTGATCATGAGCCTCATTGAAGTTCACATGGTCCTTGTGACCTAGGTGATTAATCTATATGTATACATGCTAGAATTTTCTTTCCTTTGGGTATATATTAATACCTATGCTTTGGGTATTTCTTTGTTCCTAAAATATACAATGCTCATTTGGCTAGCGTCAAAAAATGCCCCCCCCACAAAAGTGATGTTCGAAGGAACAAGGACTCAGTTATGAGGTAGGAAATGACTTCATGAGTCTCTTATGCTTTATTTGGTTGGAATTCAAAACATCTTTTGGTCTTCTATAAGTCCATTCATATTCCTTGAGGTTCCCTACAAATAGGGTGTGAGAGGCTGGTCATTTGACCGGTGACATGAAGCTCCATAGCTCTCAAAACCTCCTCTCTCGTGCGATTGTTTTGTAAGACAACTTTTCATGACCTCATCACAAGAACAATACAAGAGACCTAATCATGTGATCATGTCACTTGACCTATTTGTTCGATCACCTTGTCTAAATATCTCACTTAATCAATCCATGAACTAATCAATGGAAATTTATTTGAACTTTGATGCACACCCTTGGCCATTAGTCTATCTTATGTGATTCGGTTGTCTCTTGAGGATTTTTTCATGATCTACTAATCTTTATGTGATTCATGTGACCTTCACATGGTAACATGATTATATGTATTAAGAAAAATCATGTGATCAAAAGATTTTTTATGGGTTATGTGATTTTCGTGACCTAGAATGGATCATGTGGTCCACGTAATGTTTTCCATGTTATGCACTTATTTTGTTTGATTAGCACAACTGATTCTCTATTAATGGTTACATATCTTCTAATATATTCTCTATTCTCTTTAAATATTTCCTCTATTTCTCAAATGTCTTTTTATGTGGTAGACTGGAGAGACCTTATTTCTTGGAACCATAATGTCAATCATCGATACAAAGTATTTTATAACAATGATGTTTTAAAGGTTCTTATTCTGACTGAACATCAACCCATTTAATCCTAGTTCCTCCTCCTTATAGTACAAACGACTAGTAGTGATCCCTCCCCTCTCTTCTATGGAACATTTTGATCCATACACTTTAATCCTTTATGGAATCAAATATTTTCAATTTTGATCATCTCTAAACTATAAGTATAAATCCATGTGACCCCCAATCTCTTGTTTCATTTGATGTTATCTTGTGTTTCATTCTAAATCCATAATTTTAGGTATTTTGTATGCTTTAGGTATTCTTATTGAATTGGATCAACTTTTTCATCAAAATTAAATGAAAGGGTGTTTATGAATATTGCGTAGGTGGTGCATAAATTTTCTCCTTATTATATATATGTTGTATGTGTTGTTTGATACACAAGTGTAGAAGGGAAGGTAACAATGGACCAGGATGGAACAAAATTATATTTCCTCATAGATGAGATTTAGGAAAGGTTTGTTAGGGCTATGTAAGGTCCTCGGTTTATAATTATTAATCATGTACATCCATGAATTAAATTGAAATTGGGGGTAGAACTTGGAATGATAACCAAGAGGGGTATGTATTAATATGAAATGATAATATCTTAAAAGTTATTTAAAGAAATTCCTCAATGATGGTGAATTATATACAACACAATTGATAGTGGAGATCTTATCCAAGTAAGAGTGACTTGAGTAAAATGATGTATATTTTTGGTTGGGTGTAATTAAATTCTTGTTATTAATTGGTGCTTTAGTTGGGTTTCATTCCAATGATGTTTCTATATTGTTTATTAGGTTTGGAATAATGCTAACCATTTCTTTGGCATGCTATATAGGTTGGCTATTTTTAACCATGTTGAACACTTTATAATAAGTTGTATAAGATGCCAACTATCATTCTTATTGGTATATGTGTTGGGTGTGATTCCAACCAAATTTTTGTGGTTATGTAGGTTATACATGATTCTGACAATTTATCTTGGTTTTTACATAGATTCAGCTTAATTCCAAATATTCCTATGACTTCTTATATGGGTTGGGTGCAATTAAAACTAGTGTTCTTGTTAGTTACATGGGTTGAATGTAATTCCAACTATTTTTATTATTTATTATATGGGTTGGGTGTAATGTTAACCATTGTTATCTTCATTTATATATGTTGGGTGTAACACCAAACCTTCTCTTCTTTGATAGTTGTTTTGGGTGTGATTAAAACCATGAATGTTTTTAGTACATGTGTTGGTAGTGATGTTAACCATGTTGGGTGCAACACCAAACCTTCTCTTCTTTGATAGTTGTGCATGCTATTCATCATTATGAGGAGACATATATTTTTTAGTTTATCATGTACCATAAACCATAATTCCATAGTGAGTTGATTAGTTGATGGTTTCTAAAAACCAAAACTATTTATCTAGCCCATGGTGAGGTAGAAATTGGCCTATGAAATATTTTTAAGCTTGTGGGAATACTTCTATTAGTGGAAACATATGATGAATTCCTTCCCGTTGAGAATGTTTGGCAAGATAAATGGTTTCTTGTTTGGTTTGTTTTTCAGAAAAGTGGTGTAGTATAAGCAGAAATGCTATTTTTTTTGGGTCAGCATTTCGCGGAGGTTGTAACCCTCGCTAATGTTTTTCCCCTTATACATTTAGCGTCCGTTTAAACCGCCGCTAAATGTAATTGGAAATACATTTAGCGGCGGTTAAAACCGCCACGTAATCACATCGGAATTAGCGGCGGTTTTAACCGCCGCTAAGCAGGCGCATGACACGCCTGAATTTCGCGGCGATTATAGCTGCCGCTAATTAAATATCCCTTAAAACCGCTGCTAAATTTACCAAAAACCGCCGCAAAATGAGGTACTATGACGCTTTTCTTTGACAGCTGCGAAATGCATAAAACCACCGCTAATAGATTGCTGACGCCCAGTTTAGTGGTGGTTTCTGTAAACCGCCGCCAAACCATATAGCGGCGGTTTAAACCGCCGCTATATGAAAAAATACCGCCTCTAATAGGCGGTTTTCCTGTAGTGATTATATAGGTGGCATAAGCTTTATAAGCCTCATTTACGATTCAAGTGCATCATATTATATGATATCCATGTAAAGACCCAAAAGTTCCATATATATATTTTTAAATTATTTGGGATTATTATGAGTCTGCGAAAATTGAGGGCGCTTAGTTTTGAGGCCCGGTGTGCCCGGAATGGATTTTTGAACCTTTTTTAAGGTACGTTCAGTAAATGTGTGGGTGACATTTTCTATATTTTGAACTGATACTCGGATTAAAAATCTAAGGGCACCATTGAATCCATAGTCTGAGATTCATTTAAGGGAGTCTTAACTTTGACTGCAGTTGGTTAGGTGAAAAAGTTAATTTTTTCAACTTTTAAAGAAATAATAAAATAACATAAAAATTATTATTTTATTATCCTACCTCCTTTTGAGTGGTGGCGGTGAGACCGATGGTTTTTTGAGTGATTTAATGGCTTGACTCTTCAGTTTGTAACCACATCATTGAGAGTTTAAGAGGTTCATTCATTAATGAACCTCCTTAATTTCACGTTGTGTTAATGAATTTCCCACCTCTATTTAATTGAGGCTCGGGTTGGGGTTTTTGAAATGGATGTGAGGAACCTCTGGCGACATACTGTGACATCTTCCAGCGATGAAGAATAGAAGCTTGGGAGGCAATGATCCGGGATCGACGAACGCTGATGACTTCATCAAGCGAGGAATCTTCTTATTCCACAACCGCAATGTCATCTCCAATTACGAGGTAGGGGTTATTTATTTATAAATTCATTAGAATTGTTTCTTTTCCATGTTCTTCAAGCATGATAAATCACAGAAGTTCTAAACGGGATTAAATTTATCTTTTTGATGAACTGTTTATTAACCGCTTGATATAATGCTAACGTGGTGGGTGCAGGCCAAATGAACAAGGCCCAAACCCTCCGACGCTTCGGTATTTGTCTATTTCTTCAGGAAAAAATTTCCAATTATAGCCTCAAGATGAATCCAGAAGCCACTCTATGACGATGACATTCCGAGAGACCCGTATGCGCTTTCATAAGGGAAAACGGACCACCGAAGCTCACCTGGTGGCCCGCGGAAGAGCCGTAGGCGCGACACTAGCAGGAAAAGGCGATGGATGGCCGATCGTGTTAGAAGAAGGGCAGTGAACCGTCGCGCACCGTAAGTGGAGGCCGTGGCTTCAAAGTCACGGTGGAGGGGGACCCGCGCCTTGCGGGTCCCGCATACAGCGAGGTAGTTCCACGTGGCGCCGCCGGTTGAAGAGCCGAATGGATGTTTGAGCCATTCGGGAATAAGGGGCCACGTGACCCCTTGTGTGAGTCACACCCAGCCGGCGGGTTAGGCCAGTCCGTTGCCCAGCGGGCCGAGCCCGTCGCAGCCCAGCCCAACCGGTTCAAACCAGGCCGGTTCGGGTGACCCGAACCGAGTGGGGGTGGCCCGAACCTTGTCGGGTCAGCCCAAAACGGGTCGGGTCAGTCCGAAATGGGTCTGATTGGCCCAAAAAAAGTCATAACGGCCCAGGACGGGTGGGTCGGGTCAGCCCAACCAGGGCAGACTAGACTCAGACCCTCTTCGGCCCAAATACGCTTAAAAGACCTATCTTACAAACCAGACGTCCGTTTAACAAACTGTCTGTGGTGTTGGGATACTTGGGATGAGAAAGTTTTTTTGAGATAATTCAATTAAGTTTTGGGGAAAGTTGGAGTACAGTTGGGTTGGATCATACCCGAATCCAACCGGGCCCTCAGCACTAAAATGCCTATAACTCTCAGACCGAGCGTTCGAATGACGCGCTGTCTGTTGTGTTGGAACTCTTATAACACTAAAGATCATTGGGTTAGTTCTTTGTGGGACTTCGTTTTGGTCGAAATATGACCAATGGATTGAGGATCAGATCCTCCTAGAATCAAGCGTACTATGTACGAGAATCTAGTGGCTGGCTGAGACGTGAAGAATGAATAATGATCTTATGTGGATCAGCACCTAGCAATCCTGTGTAGATCAGAACCTAGAAATCATGTGTGGATCGGCACATAGCGATTCTATATGGATCAACACCTAGCAATCCTGTGTGGATCATCACCTAGAGATCCTGTGCAGATCAGCACCTAGTGATCCTGTGTGGATCAGCACTGTGCGATCCTGTGTGGATTAGCAGCAAAACCCTTGATAGAATAAGATGATATAGATTTATGACTAATCATCTGTACTCTTGTTCTTAAGTAATACCTGGTTTGAGTTGAGTCTTTGATTTGTGCCTTTTGATTGAGATCATGTTTTTTGGTTTTCCTTTGTGGAATTATGAGAGACCTTCAGGGGTTTTGGGGTCCCTACTGGGTATTGTTATACTCACCCCTGCACGGGCTTCGCACGCACCTTGTTGTGTCTTGTGCAGACAACAAGAAGCTTGACTGAGACTATAGGATCCAAGAACAAGTAGTACACAGAGGTGAATGGTTGACATGGAGAGCTGTGGAGATGATCTGTACCTACCCTTCAGGTAGGATCCTTGGTGGATGATCTTAGGAGCTGTACTATTTTCTATTGTAGTTGTATCTTTTAGTTAGGCTTGTATTCTGGCTCCTTTACTTTCATTACACACTTTTACTATTTTAGTTTTACTTCATGATTGCATCTTGTTGTGTTATTTGACTATGTGTTTGTATTGGTTTAAATTCAATGCCTTCCTATTTTAGGTATATGCATTTCTGGTGTTAATTTCCAACCCTTGACCTATGGAAGATGAGCTTGGGGTAGTCACGACACAGGCCTTGGGGGACGGGTCGTGACAAAGTGGTGTCAGAGGAGTCAGTTCTACTGAAGAAATAGGACTCTGATCTATCCAATAGAGCAATTGTGTTAAGTTATTTGAGTGTGTTTTTCAGTTCGGGGAGTCCAGTGTTAGTGCGGCGGCCGACGTATCCACACACCAGGACCCTGAATTCTGATTTTCGACTTGGTGCACGAAAACACTGATTGCGTGTGTTTTGGAAATGTTTTACTTTTGATCGCTTTTGAGTCAGATCACCAGGTATAACTTATTTACCGTGGAACACCTTTTTCTTTTCAAGATTCCACCACTTAGATAGTCATCTAGGATTCTAGAGAGAGTTCATGATAATGGCTCACCGAGTGACGAGGCTTCGGTGAATGACCCTCTTACTATGTTTGCACCTTTGGGTGGTGTACTAGCCTTACCACCACTCGTAGGGTAGAAATTGTCACCAGACCCACTAGTAGATTGTACATGATGACTGAGCGTGTTTCAAAAGTTCTATAGATAGAGGCCTCTGAGGTTTCGAGGTGGGACCGATCCTCATGCAGCTAAGAACTGGCTGGAGGATGTGGCACTGGTGTTTTGCTTAGTTGAGATGCCAATAGATCAGATGGTGATCCTAGATGCTAACCTCTTCTAGGGCACAGTAGGGAGATGGTAGAGTATGAAACTCTAGAAGCATGAAGAGGCGACACTCTCCTGGTTGGACTTAGAGACCCTCTTTAGGGCGGAGTTTATACTAGTGACTTTACACTCAGTGCGCATCCAAGAGTTGCTGCACTTACAGTAGGGCATCTTGTTAGTAGCCCAGTACTCAGTGAGATTCACTGAAATCTCACTCTACTCCAACGACATGGTATGGGACCCTTTCTTCAGGGCCTATACCTTTGAGTAGGGACTCCAATGGGAGATCAAAACATCTATGATATTACTAAATATCTTGACGCAGGCTGGAGTGCTCGAGCAATCATTATTGGTAGAGAGCTTTTTAGCTGAACAGACACCAACGGTGAGAGCCACCATCGGACAACAGGTAGCCGAGTCATCTGAAGCTGGTAGTAAGCAGATTATGCATAGGTCCAAATGGGCTAGACCTTCCGATGGATGACCCCATGATGCAACATCAGAGGTGTAGAGCTCGCAAGGCAGAGGAGGTATTCTGAGGGATAAATCCTGTTACTCTTGCAGAGGACAGGGAAACATGGCTTGTGACTATCCAACTCCCCACATAGAAGATAAATATATGACTGAGAAACTGCCGAGGTAGCGGCCGAGGTTTGAGAGAGGGGGTCCACAGGGTGGCAGACGTGGCAGAGGAGTAGGTTGTGCAGCAGGTGGTGGAATATGGTTTGAGGTTCTACCACCACCACCCCCAGGTGGTCCACCCTGACCACAGGGAGTAGGTGGATAGGGGAAAGGTCAGCTTCAGGTAGTAGAGGCCTATGACCATGGTGCTCCAGATATTATTAGAGGTACGATCTGCATCTATTCCACCCTAGATGTAGTTCTTATAGACACATGTTCTAGTCACTCTTTTATTTCCACAACACTCATTCAGATCTTAGAGATTCTAACATATCTGTTGGCTCGATCCTTATAAACAGAGACTCCTACAGGAGAATATTAGATGATTAGACACTGGTGAAGATAGTGTGAGCTCATTCTATGAGGTGAGAGCTTCGGCTGAGATCTCCTAGTAGCAGCGTCGAGGCCTTACGACGTCATCTTGGGTATGGACTGGCTATCCACAGTCCATGCTTAGATAAAACGTTTTAGGTGTAAAGTGCAGCGTGTCCATGAGAATGGGACCAAGTTTTCCTTCACTGGTGAGAAGGGAACCTTTGCAACATAGGATTGACTTAATCATAAGAGGGTGTAACCAATCACTCATCAGTTGTCTAACCTCACCCTTAGAGAAGTTGATGTGAGGAGTCCGAGTTATCCTGTAGTGGTGGACCAGTATGATGATGTCTTTCCTAATGATGTTCTAGGTCTATCTACTCATAGAGAGGTAGAATTCTATATCAACTTGTACCCCGAGATGACACCTATATCTACACCATCATATCAGATGGCCCTTGCGGAGCTTTGTGAGTTACGGGTATAGTTGGAGGACTTGCAAAGGAAGGGGTTTATAAGGCCTAGTGTTTCCCCATGGGAATCCCCGATTTTGTTCTACAAGAAGGAAGATGGGAGTATGAGGCTTTGTGTGGATTATCGGTGCCTTAACCAGGTGACCGTGAAGAACAAGTATCCACTCCCAAGGATTGATGATCTCTTCGACCAACTAAAGGGAGCTCGATGGTTTTGGAAGATAGACCTCAGATCAGGCTATCACCCACTCAGGGTATGGGATGAGGACGTACCAAAGATGACCTTCATATGTTGGTATGGACATTACGAGTTCTTTGTGATTCCCTTTGGTGTGACCAATTCTCCGACAGTGTTCATGAGGCTCATGAATAAGATCTTCCAGCCTTACATCGATCGCTTCATGGTGGTATTCATTGACGACATCTTGACATACTCAACGTCGGAGGAGGAGAACGTCACGCACCTGCAGATAGTTCTTGATACACTCTGAGATCACCAGATTTATGTAAATCTCTCAAAGTTATAGTTATGGATATGGTAAGTCCACTTCTTAGGGAACTTTGGAGTTTTAGTGGATCCAACAAAGATAGAGGCAGTGCTTAATTGTGAGCCACCCAGGAGTGTGACCAAGGTGTGGAGTTTCCTAGGATTGGATGGGTACTACCAAAAATTCATACCCAACTTTTACAAATTTGTGACACCCTTTTCAGCTTTGAAAAAGAAGGGAAAAACCTTTGTGTGGATGGAGAGATGCCATTATATTTTTCTGGAGCTGAGGCAGAGGCCAACAAGTGCCCCCATCTTGAGACTACCAGAAGAGGGAATTGGGTATGTAGTATACTACGATGCATCAGGGACTAGAGTATGTTGTTTCTTGATGAAGGAGTGAGCGGTGATCACCTGCGGGTCACGAAAGTTGAGACAACACGAGCATAACCACGTTACCCATGACATGGAGTTAGCCGTAGTGGTCTTTGAGCTGAAGATTTGGTAGCACTACTTGATGGGTGAACAGTTTACTGTTTACTCTGATCACAAGAGTCTCAGGTATATATTCTCACAAAAGAACCTGAACCTGAGACAACGATGATGGCTGGAGTTCCTCCAGGACTATGACTTTGAGATAGTATATACTCCTGGGAAGGGAAACGTAGTAGCATACACACTTAGTAGGAGGTCTGGTCTATAATTACTGAGTGAGGTGATAGAGCAGCTAGACACATTGCAGATATCTTTTGTGGATAGTGATGGAGAATCTTATCTCTAGTATATGACATTTACTTCCCCACTCCTTCAGCGAGTCAGGGAGGCACAACTTGGGGATGTAGACTATGAGGCCCGACGTGCTTAGATATCCTCAGGACAGGCTCCTGATAGATTTTATGAAGGTAGGGAGCACATTATTCTCTTAAGAGGACGCACCATGGTACCAGTGACGTTATGAGAGGAGGTGTTGAGGGAGTACCACACATCCCCTTTGGCAGTACATCATGGTGTGGCAAAGATGTACCAGGATCTCTGACGTCAGTACTGGTGGCCAGGGATGAAGAAAGCGGTGGAATAGTTCATATCACGATGCCTCACTTGTCAGTAAGTGAAGGCTAAGCACCAGGTACCAACAGGCTTAGCTCAACCACTTAAGGAACCAGAGTGGAAGTGAGATAGTATATCCATGGACTTCGTGATATGGATACCACATACGTATAAGGGACACAATTCTATTTGGATGATCGTCGACTGACTCACCAAGCCAGACCTTTTCTTATCCATCTAAGAGCAGGGATAAGTAGAGAGTTTGGGACATCTCTACATATAGGAGATTGTATGAATCCATGGGGTTCCATAGATGATCATCTCAGATCACGATGCTCATTTTATATCCCTCTTGTAGAAGGGATTATAAGAGGCATTCGGGACTCAGCTACGCTTGAGCACCTCCTTTTATCCTCAGATAGATGGTCAGATGGAGCGGACCATATAGACACTCGGGGACATGCTTCATGCTTGTGTCCTAGATTTTGGCTGTAGTTGGGAGGACCAGCTGCGACTGGTGGAGTTCTCTTACAACAACAACTATCACTCCACCATCAGCATGACACCGTTTGAGGCCTTGTATGGGCGACCATGCAAATCACCACTATACTAGACAAACCCAGGGGAGTCAGCACTTATGGGTCCAGAGTTGGTACAAGATACCACAGAGAAGGTGGAGATCATCTAGGAAAGAATAAAGACTACACAAAGCCAGTATAATTCTTATAACGACAGGAGATAGGGACCCTTGGAGTTTGAGGAGGGAGACCATGTCTTTCTACGGGTTTCACCCTGACGAGGATTACAGAGGTTTGGATAGGGTGGCAAGCTATATCCAAGGTTTATCGGACCTTTCCAAATCATCAGCAGAGTAGTCTAGGTGGCATACAGTCTATCTCTTCCCCCATAGATGCACCGAGTGCATAATGTTTTCCATGTGTCGCAGCTGAGGAGGTATGTGCACGATCCATCACACATTATCGATTGGGGAGACCATGACATTGATGATGGTGTGATGTTTGAGGAGTTCCCGATGGAGATAGAGGATCGATAAGAGTAGGTCCTTCATGGCAGTCAATTCCTCTGGTGAGAGTTTGTTGGCAGCACAAGAATCTCCAAGAGAGCACATGGGAGATGGAGGCTCAGATACGTGCTCATTACCCCTATTTGTTCCTCTAGTTTTTTTGTAGCTTTTGGGGATGAAAATCCCTAAGGTGGGGAGAATGTAAAGACCCAAAAATTCCATATAATTTTTTTAAATTATTTGGGATTATTACGAGTTTGAAAAAATCGATGGCGCTTGATTCTGAGGCCCGGTGTGCCTGAAATGGATTTTTAAACTTTTTTTAAGGTATGTTCAGTAAATGTGCGGGAGACATTTTCTATATTTTGAACCAGTTCTTGAATTAAAAATCTGAGGGCACCATTGAATTTTTAGTACCAGGATTCACTTAAGGGAGGATTAAATTTGACCACAGTTGGTCGGGTGAAAAAGTTAGTTTTTGAAACTTTTAAATAAATAATAAAATAACATAAAAATTGTTATTTTATTATCCTACCTCCTATTGAGCAATGGTGGTGGGACCTATGGGTTTTCAATCCATTTAATGGCTTGACTCTTCGGTTTTTAACCACACTGTTGAGAGATTAAGAGGTTCATTCATTAATGAACCTCATTAATCTCTCGTTGCGTTAATCACTTTCCCCCCTCTATTTAATTGAGGCTTGGGTTGGGGTTTTTGAAATGACTATGAGGAACCTCTAGCAAAGTACTGTGAAATATTCCAATGATGAAGAACAGAAGTTTGGGCGGCAACGATTCGGGATTGACGAACATTGGAAGCTTCATTAAGCGAGAAATCTTCTTCTTCCACAACTGCGACATCACCTCCAATTACGAGGTGGGGGTTGTTTATTTCTAAATTCATTAGAATTGTTTCTTTTCTGTGTTCTTGAAGCATTATGAATCACATTTTTTCTGAACAGGATTAAATTTATCTTTTTGATGAAATGTTTATTAACTGCTTGATATAATGCTAATGTAGAGGGCACGGGCCAAACGAACAAGGCCCGAACCCTCCGTCGCTTTAGTATTTGCCTTGTTATTTGAGAAATAATTTCTAATCAGAGTGAAAAGATGAATCTGTAAGACACTCAATGAAGATGACATCCCGAGAGGCCCGTAGGTTCTTTCGGAAGGGAAAACAAACCACCAGAGCTCACCCGGTGGCCCGCGGAAGATCCGCTGGCGCAGTGGCGCTGGTGACCGGCACCGGCAGGCGAAGGCGGTGGGCAAAGGTAGTGGCCAGTGCCACACGACACCACTCAGACTAAATGGGTGGCCGGATCTCGGCCATCTGCATTCATAAAAGGGCGGTGCGCCGTAGGTGGAGCCCGTGGCTTCAAAGCCGCGGTGGAGGGGGACCCGATCCCTGTGGGTCCCGCAGACAGGGATTCAGTTCCATATGGCATCGTCGGTTGAAGATCCAAATGGATCTTTGATCCATTTGAGAAGAAGGGGCCGCACGACCCCTCACACGGGTCACGCCCAGCTGGCGGGCCAGGCCGGTCCGTTGCCCAGCAAGCTGAGCCTGCTGCGGCCCAGACTAGCTGATTCAGGCCAGGCCGGTCTGCAACCCAACTGGTTCGAGCCAGGCCAGGTCGTACCTGGGTTGACCCAAACCAGGTTGGGTTGGCCCAGGATGGGCGGGTCGGGTCAGTCCGACCGGGTCAGACTGGACCTGGACCCTCTTCGGCCTAGATATTCTTAAAAGGCAGCATCATACAAACCATACATCTATTTGACGAGCTGTTTATGGAGTTGGGATCCTTTGGATGAGATTGTTATTTTGAGATAATCTACATGAGGTTTGGGAAAAGTTGGAGTACGGATGGTTTGGATCATACCCAAATCCAACCGGGCCCTCTGCACTAAAATGCCTATGACTCTCAGACCGGGCGTCCGAATGACGCACCGTCTATTGCATTGGAATCCTTATGACACGAAAAATCATTGGATTACTTCTTATTGGGACTTCGTTCTGGTTGAAATATGAGCAATGGATTGAGGAGAGGATCCTACCAGAATCAAGCGTACTATGTACAGGAATCCAGTGGCTGGCTGAGACATGGAGAATGAATAGCGTTCCTGTTCGGATCAGAACCTAGAGATCCTATGTGGTTTAGCACCTAGAGATCCTGTGGGGATCAACACCTAGTGATACTATGTGGATCAGCACCTAGCAATCCTATGAGGATTAGAACTTATCAATCCTATGTGGATCTGCACCGAGCGATCGTGTGTGGATCAACTGCAAAAACCCTTGACAAAATAAGATGATCTAGTTTTACAACTAATCATTTATACTTCTTTACTTAAGTTATACCTGGTTTGAGCTGAGTCTTTTCTTTGTGATTTGTGATTGAGATCCTGCTTTTTGGTTTTCCTTTGTGGAATTCTGAGAGACCTTCGGGGGTCTCAGGGTCCCTACTGGGTATTGTTATACTCACCCCTGCACAGGCTTCGCCCACACATTATTGTGTCTTATACAGATGATGAGAATCTCAGCTGATACTATATGATCCAGGACTAGGCAGTACATAGAGGTGAATGGTTGACGTGGAGATTTGTGGAGACGATCTATACCTACCCTTCAGGTAGGATCCTTGGGGGACGATCTCAGGAGCTGTACTATTTTCTGTTGTAGTTGTATCTTTTAGTTAGGCTTGTATTCTAGCCCCTTTACTTTCAGTACACACTTTTACTACTACAGTTTTATTTCATGATTGCATCTTGTTGTGTTCTTGGACTATGTGTTTGTACAGGTTTAAAGACAATGCCTTCCCATTTTAGGGATATGCCTTTCTAGTGCTTGTCGCCAACCCCTGGCCTATGGAAGGCGGGCTTGGGGTAGTCACAACACGGGTATCGAGGGATGGGTCGTGACAATCCATCTCATGAATATTATTGCATATGATATCGATATATCATATTATGTGATATACCCCATTTAAGTTCACATCCAATAATCTCTCACTTTCACTCAAATTCTATAAGGACTTAATCAAAACTTGAAAATTTTTATAAATCCATCCAAAACTCTTTTGGATATGGTTTATCAAACTCTCTTCATTTTAGAAGAAACTCTTTGTCCAAAACTTAATCCTCATCCAAAGGCCTAATTGTGTGACCCTGTGGGCCTTAGTAGCATTGATAATAAATATGAAATTTTCATTTCATAGATGTAAGCAAAGAGAAACCTTTAAAAAAACGTTAGTGTTACTCGAGTAGGGGTTTGGTGTGATATCTATCAAACATAATCATATCTCATATGAAAATGTCTAAAAAAATATGTATCATATACATCATATGTATGAATAGAGTGAAAACTAGACATGGGTATCATAATAACCCAACTCTAGTAACCTAGAGGTGACATTTACTTTATTACATTGATATATGATAAAGGGATCTCACCATGCAAGATCGACCAGTTTAACAGTCTTGGAAAACTAGATACATAAATGATTCCTATATTACATTGAAAAAATAAAAACAAAAAATAAGAAACATCCTTGAATCCTTGATATCATTCATAATATCCTTCTTCATATCCCAAGGAAAGTAAAAAAAATAAAGGGTGAGCTTGGATGCTCAGTAAGGGTTATGTACAATGGAAGGTATCATGAGTAAATAAGGCATAATCAGCATGATCGAGTGGATAATAAAAACACATTCCATTCGATCAACAACATGAGTTCAATGAGAATACTTGGATAATATCAAGATAGAAAACACACAGATAATTAAAATTGAATTCTTAATAAAGAAAATTGCATAATTCTTAACATTCGCGATCAAGGCCTCTAAACAAAGATATCAAAAATATTACTATCATGGCCTATAAATAAAGACACAATTATTAATAAATGGGTAGGTGTAAACCAAATAACTATCTAATATGGCATGCATGCTATTTTTTCTCATGAGTTCTGTCAATGCATTGAGGAGCTATCTATAACCAAGTGTAAGAACCCGATTTTTCTATCAAGTATGGATCCTTTTAATTTCATTATAATTCTTTGTTTTGAACATATTATGGATGAATAATAAGGTCACAAGTGTTTCAAGGGTTTTTGGGGATTTTTTGGAGCCCAAAGCCTAAATTTTTGGGAGAAAAAAACTGGCCACATAGTTAGAAGAAATCGTGCGGGACATTCCACATGGTTACTCAAATCATGCGAGGCCTGGACAAAGGGACGAAGGAGATCACGCAGTTTGAGGAAACCATTAAGACATGGGTGCACACCCATATGAGTATCTCAGAAAAATGTAGTATATAAATCGAAAAAATTAGCACACATTTTTTCAAAACGCGTCGGATTAACCATGGGGGTCCCTCCTTAAGCAGTGGGAGGTGCAAAATTGGTGCACAATTTGGCCAACCATGCAACCAAGACATGTGACCCTGTTTTTATTAGGAGGATTTATTATTTTCACTTAAATCTATTTAATCTTACCCCTATCCTTATTTCTCATATTTCTAGTGAAGGAATCTCCACTTTCTCATGTTAGAGATACCAAGTGCCATATTCCACAATTTTTGATCCCATTCCTTCATCCAAAGTATGATTCGACCCTTGTTTGTCTCATTGGATGCACATCAGTAATTAATCAATTCATCTTGAGTCATTTTTCATTTTTCTTCTCCTCGATGATGTTATTTTGATGTAGGATCATATGCCCTATTTTTAGGGTGTTGATCCATTCTTCAGTTTTCTTCCAATATAGGCCAAACTAAAGGCTGATAATGGATGATGAGAGTTGCATGAGATTAAGGTAGGTGGTCCATGACTCATCCCTCAAGTCTCACCATTTTATAAACTACCGTCATTGTGTTCTCACTGATTTCATTGGGCTATGTCTATTAAATTCATATTCCATGCTTATAATAATCATTCTCATATTCTAGAGCCCCTTCTATATATGTTCATCATCATTGGAGGTTATGTCTTCAACATCGACCACACCAAGTAGGGTGTTTTCCTTATGTTATTCTTTTAGTGGCTTGTTATGATTATCCACGCCACCATTTGGGTGTGTTATAACTTGACCTTGATAAATGAAAGTGTCTTAATTAAATTAATGAATTGTTAATGGAAATCACATATATATATTTATCACTTGAACCTTCTAAGTTAAGTGCTCAATTAATCAATGATCCTATAAAATGTAATTGGAAAGTATACTATTAGATATCACTTGGACTCATTTTTATAATATAATTGCATATGGTTTCACATCATTATCCCACCTTGTCATGTTTATAAAAGGTAAAATAGTTAACCAAATAATTTATTAAGTAATTGAAGTAATAAATAGTTGCATATACTTGTTATAACATGTCACACTAATGTAAGGTAATGGAATGAACCTATTGAATTATTAAGAGGCATGAGTATTACATAACCTAATTTATATAATGATATAAGTATAAGGTGCCTATTGTATATGGACATTTTCATCTTTATAGGAGTTTTCAGACTTGACCCGGCCTTGGATTTTTGAAGGAATGCCTTGAGCACTTAGAGAACACTATTCTAAATCAAGGATCTGGTTTATAAGGGAGATACACACCTTAGAAAATGATTTTTGTCTACTAAAGGATTCCCAACATGATACCATTGGATCCATTTACTATCTCCAGGATATTAGGATTCCTTGGACATACTCTTTAGATCCAACTTGACATCTTCGGACATGTGGTTCCATGGATACACCCCATTGGGCCTAGTAATGCTTACCCCATTTTACCTTGGATGAGATCCTTAGATTCAGTTAGAACTATTTACACTAGAATTCCTTGGGCGATTCTCCTTTGATTACACTTATACCTTTTATAGTTGAGCTGTATTTTACCACTAAGTTGGATCTACCCCTGAGGTCAAGGATTCCTTGGTTTTTACCTTGGATCCTCTTTAATTATTATCATTATCAAGGATGCCATAGTTATTAACTTGGATCCTCTATTATTATTACCAGTATTATAGTATGACTTGTTATACTTTGTATCCTTTATTATTATTATTATTATCATGATACATTTTTAGTGCTGCTTACACATCATGTGATTCAATTATTATAAACTGGAACTTAAAAAATTAAATGATTAAACGTTCAGACACCAGCTAAGGCTAGAGCAGGTATTGGGGTATTTGCATCATTGTACTATCTTTACTTCTTTATATATAACCACACACTGTTTTAGTTTATATTCACATATTGAATGGTATATAAATTGTTGGTGGTGACCTATTGAGATTTATATCACACCCTATTCGGGCTACCATTGGTACTTAGGCAGATTATATGTATGCAAGTTTTGAAAAGGGGAAGAATCCCACTTTAGAAACCTGATATTTCTTGCTTGTATTAGAATGAAGTTTGGTAGCAAATGACCGAGATATTGCTCAGGATGCTGGATTGTTTTTGTCTTCCTTTTGATTCTTTTGTGTAGTATGTATTTCTTGCTTCCATATTTACCTATTTTCCTAATTTCTAGAGACATGACATACATTATCATCATTTTGTATATGATATAGTTCATATTTGAGTATTATTATCAGTTTATTGGTTGTTTATGTCTGCTTCCTATATGGAAGGTTACTGGTCTTGTTGTGTTATAACGCTTGTTTCCACTATGCCATTTTTTTTACACATGCTTCCACTATTTATCTGTTATTAGTTATCCACCGTGATCTACTCTGGTAATGAGGGAATAATCTCCACACAGACACACCCTAGTCCCTCATTACTAGTCGATAGCTTATATTGTACAAGGATGCATGCTTGAGGCTATGTGGCCAACTAGGATCAGGGCACCTCTGAGTGGCACCTAGGTCTGGGACATCAAAAAGTGGTATTAGAGGTTTCCTTTATTTTCTTGATTTAATATTTTGAGATAATAGACAGGAGATTAGGAATTCTTTAGAACTTGGTTATAATCTATTCTTGGGCATATCTAACCCACATTCGGGGTAAATACTGAGTTGCATGAAATAAGAAATTTTGTTCTATATTTTTCTTATTACAGTTAATATCCTTTCACCATTGGGTGATTCACATTCTATGTGATGGTTATTATTGTTATTATGATTTAGAATTTTAATTTATCCTTGGCCTAATGAGATGATGATAAGGATCATTGTTACATGCATCATTATAGGCACCTAGAATTCACATTACATTCATGTTACATTCCATATAGGTGCATTTCACTGCTTTCATTTCTCGTGTTTCTTGTGATTATTGAGTGATCCATGATCATTATATATTACTATGCTTCTAATATCTTTTAACCATATCAGCTATATACCTTTGGTTGCATGAGATACTCTTTGGTTGTGATTGAGTGATTTACAATTTCAATTTATGAGGTTTATGTGCCCTCATGGATTGGAATGGGTAATTTACTGAGTTGAGCCATCATATATTTTCTGTTACATTTTGAGACTGAATGTTGATGATGTTAAATATAAATTAAATGGGGTTTGATTTCAGTGATAAGGTTCACATACCCTTATTCATTGGGAATGAAGATCCATTTTAAATCAAACCTTGATATATGTATATAAGTACATACAAAATTAAAATGTAAAACATGACTTATAAATAAATGGTTTACAGTAAATAACGAGGAAATGTATATTTGACCCTTCATCTACTGGAACCCCTGAAAAAATTAAACTTGAGCACTTACCAGCACCTGGGGCTTCTAAGTAGGTAGTTGGGATAGTACCATGGGAAGTGATCCCTAATTCATATGATTCTACTTATTCTAGTGTTTCTATTTGATTCAAATATTTATTTGAGGTGTGTTATTGGAATTTATATACCTATTCCACCATAATGTCCTTGAGTTGTGCGCTAGGAAGGTGATGATGAGCATGCTTTGAAGATGGTGGGCCTTGAGTTTCTAATCTTACCGCTAAGAGTGACACTTGATGCATCGCCTATTATACCTGATACGAGAACTGATGATCAGCTTCAAGAGAGTTTTCTACATCTAATGCAGTCCATGCATGGTGCTCTATGACCTGAACCTATGATGGATGATCTGGAATGTGAGCTCCAAAAGTGGTATCCTTCCATATTTTTGGTGGATGGAAGTCCAAAGGTTACTGAGTCCTAGGTGGAGGCCAATCAATCTATCTTCGAGCATCTGAAGATGCCTTTAGAGAGGAGGGTCAATCTTTCCACCTATATGCTATGCAATTCATCCAAGCACTGGTGGGATGTAATTACCCAGGCTAGTCATCACCAGGGCATGGTCTGGGTGGACTTTCAGACCACCTTCTATGATAACTTCTTTCCTCATACACCAAGAGTTGAAAAATCTAGAGAGTTCATATATCTAGATCATGGTGATATGTCTATCATGGACTATTCAGTGCTTTTTACTAAGTTTCATCGCTTTTCACCACTTCTAGCCGGTGATGAGATATAACATTCTAGACACTTCAAGGATGGGATTAAGTATTTCATATGTACTTAGTTTAATGTCTTTCACCTACCTACCTTTTATGATATCATCTATAACACTCTCATAACTGAGAATAACCTAAGGAAAAGTGATAGTTCTGGGCATATAGGTTTAGTGTTGAGGCAGGGTAGTAGTTCTTCCTATAGTAGGAAGCTTACCCTTGAGGTTTCTTGTTAGAGCAGTGGTGTCCAAGGTATCTACACTAGTATCTCCGTTGTATGCCATCAGTGTGGACGAAAATGGAATCTAAATCCTCAGTGTGATAGAGAGATTATGGAGTGTTGTTCTTGTTTCTATATGGGGTATATTCAAAGATTCTATCAGACCTTTCTATATACTTATAGTGGAAGAGGCTCCACACTAGCTCCACCTTCATGGGTAGGATATTTTAGGCCGTGTTAAGTGGGGAGTTGGAGTAGCACTAATAGGATTGGATAAGGAGGTGTTTGTGTCCATGGTATCCAAAATTATGATTATCAGTGTCAACAGAGTGCACATGAGCCTTAGCCCAGTTGGTAAGGACTCCGTAAGTGCATCCAAGAGACCAGGGATCAAATCCAGGTGGAGGCAGAATTTCTGGGTTACTGTAGTAGGAACTGTGCAGTACTGCAGCAGGTACTGTAGTGGAAACTGTAGAAGGCACTATTTGACACTGTAGCAGCCGGGAATATGCCTCCGTTTGGGCCTTCGAGCCACCAATTTGGTCCCTGAGTCTTGTAAGGCCTTCGGGCCACCCAGGACTTCAGGTTAGTAAGGCCTTTGGGCTAGCTCAAGGCCTTCGGGCCACCTTAAGTGCAGATGAAAACCAGACAACCTACAAGGAACAAGCTCTACAAGGAGGATGAGCAAGGAGATTTCACCATAACAAAAGCTAAAAGATTGCAAGAATGAGAGGGTATGGAACCTGCCATCAGGACAAGCCTGTGCATGAACGAGAATGCCTAGCCGAACATCCATACGAAGGTGGAGAGCTGATTTCACGATGAATATGCCGGGGAGGAGCAGTTCCAAGTAGTTAGTTTGGGTTGTATGTAATGTTTGAAGCCTACGGGAAATGAATTCCTCTAAGGCCTATGAGTCATGTAATACTTATTCCTACGGGCCTTGTTAGGGTTCCACCTCACCCCTTGAAAAGTGGATTATCAAAAATCAATAAAAAATGAAGGCCTTCGGGCCATTGGAGGAGTGTCAAAAGAGTGGACCTACTCAGGGTAGTACAACTATAACATAGGGCCGTGGTTCAGGCTAGTTTCATGCCTTACAATTGATACTTGAGGATTAGAGTGTAGGACCATCGACAATATGAGGTACTATTCTAGTAACCTCCACTATTTTATCTACTTTATTCGATATAGGTTCTTCAAAATTCTTTATATCTTTATTGAATTTGGAAATTCATGGGATGAAAATTCAATATTACTATGAGGTAATTACCATGGAAATGATATTGGGAGTTCAGTAAGAGGGAATATGAAAATCTAGGTACTGTTTCCTTGAGGCAGGCAGTTATCCCTTCTTATGGGGCCTCTTCATCCTTGAGATGATGGGCTTGGATGCATTCTTTGGACGGACTGGTTGGTTCCCTATCATGCCTTCGTGGGCTGCTATCGCCGTAGGGTATCATTTACATCATTAGAGGGTAGTATTTATCTCTACAAGGGTGAGTGGGATGCCCAAGCCATTAGAGATGGAACAGAGAATCATGTTCTAGGTGAAGTGATTCCCCAGATTGTTAGTATCTTCATGGAGGAGCATGGAATACATCTGATTGATTTCCCTCCCATGGTAGATCATTTAGGGATGCCTTTCCCGATGATTTTTTTGCATTACCTCTTAAGAGATAGGTAGAGTCTATGATCAAGATCATTCTGGTAGTAGATCTAGTATCTGTTCCACTATATAAAATAAAACCCACTGAGCTCTAGGATATTAAGATACAATTGGAAGACCTAGAGTCTAAAGGTTTTATCCGACCAGATACTTCTTCCTAGGATTAACCCATGTTTTTCACTAAGAAGGCAGATGGGACCCTTTGCTTATACATGGATTATCGACGGTTGAACTAGATTATGGTTAAGAATCAGTATCCACTACATTGTATAGATGATCTATTTGACCACCTTGGAGGGTCTTGGATATTCTTGAAGATAAACCTGATATTGGGCTATCATCAGGTGTGAGTCAGGCCTTCATACATACCTTATACAATTTTTTATAGTAGTTATAATCTATATGAGTATCTTGTTATTCTGTTCGGTATTATGAATGTGCCATCTATTTTCATGGCTCAGATGAATAGTGTTTTCCACCCCTATCTAGATTCATTTGTCACTATCTTTGTAGATGACATCTTGGTGTATTCTCACACTCACAATGACTATTCTAAAAATTTTGAAATCATTTTCAATACACCTAGAGAACATAAAATATGTGCAAATCTTGATAAATTCCACTTATAGATAAAAAAATTTCACTTCTTAGGTCATATTAATTCAAAATCAGGTTTATCTATTGACCTAGAGAAGGTGAGTGCTGTGGTTTCTGGGGCGAAGCCCAAGAACATGTTTGATGCATGCAATTTCTTAGGGATGACTGGATATTATAGGCATTTCATATAAAAATTATCACAACTTTCTTCACCTCTTACTGGTTTGACTAAGATAGGTGTGAAGTTCCCATGGCTAGAATCATGTGATCAATCCTTTTAGGAGTTGAAAGGAAGGATTGTTTTGACACCTATTATGAGTATTCTAGAGTCTAGAAGAGGCTATAAAGTTTTATATGATTAATCTAGCATCAGGATGGGAGTAGTGATGATGTAGGAGGATATATTTATTGCATACAGATATCGGTAGTTGAGGCCTCATGAGAGAAACTACTCGACACATAACCTCGAACTTGTAGCAGTTGTCCATTCCTTACGTTGAAGGAGACACTATATGATTGGTGAGAAATTTGTGGTGTATAAAAACCATAAAATCTTAAAATATATCTTTATATAGCATGAATTGAATCTCAGACAACATATATGGGTCGAATATCTTCAATCCTTTGAATTTTATCTTACCTATATGCCTGGAAAAGGAAATGTGGTAGTGGATATGCTAAGTGAAAAACTTAGAAATTGGTTGTACATGAATCTAGTGATGAATATATATTAATAAACCTCTTTTTTGAGATGAATTTGGAGTTTCATGAGAGTCATGACCAATATTCTCTTATAACCCTAACATTTACCTCTCTCCTCCTTGATATGACAAAGAGTAGAAAGTTTTTAGATCTTGAAGGCTTGGTTATCTGGGAGAGTATTGATAGAGAAGATCCACCTCTAGATTGCTCTATTGATGGAGACATAATTCTATATATACATGGATGTGTCTAGATTTCTAAAGATATGAGAGAGGAATTGATGCAAAATTCCCATGTTTCTCAGTGGGTAGTTCATCCAGGAATCTACAATATGTATTGATATATGTGATTCCAGTATTGGTGGCCTGGGATAAAATGTTAGATATCAGGTTTTATTACCAAGTGTTCCACCCGTCAATAGGTGATGACAGAGCACTAGCAACCTACTAAATTTTTACAGCTGTTTCTAGTGCCAAAATGGAAATGTGAAGATGTTGCTATGGATTTTTCTGTTGGCTTACCGAGGTCGCCTCAAGGTAGTGACACAATTTGGGTAGTCATTGATAGAATGATGAAAGCATCCCACCTTCTTCATATCCAGGAGACTTTATTAGATGATGAGCTGGGAAGAATATATGTTCATGATATTATAAAACTACACAGGCTCCCTTATACTATTGTTTCAGATAGAGACACTTGTTTCAAATTGCGGTTCTGGAAGGGTTTACAAACAGTTATGAGTACATAGGTGCTTTTGAGCATAACCTTTCACCCACAGACTGATGGCTAGTCAAAACAGATGATACAAGTGTTATAGGACATGTTCTGAGCATGAGTCCTTGATTTCAGTGGTTCTCAAGAGAAGCATACCCCTTTTTCAAGTTCACCTACAATAATATCTTTCAGGAGACAATTCAGATGACTATCTATGAGGTCTTGTTTGGTATGACTTTCCATTCATTCCTATGCTGGTTAGAGGCAGGATAGGTAACACTGCTAGGTCCTCATCTCATGAAGGATACTTTAGAGTAGGTTTAGCTGGTTAGGAAACATATGTCTACTGCTTAGTCTAGATAGAAATCTTGTGCCGATCACTGTCAATGACCTCTAGAGTTTGAGGTTGGAGATCATGAATTCTTATGGGTATCACCCAGACTTGGGCATAAATAGATTTAGAAGCAAGGGAATATGTTGCCTCATTATTTTTGGTTGGTTGATATTCTGGACAGAGGGTAGCCTATTGGATTCTATTACCTCATAGGTACCGTGATATGCAATACATCTTCCACATTTCACACATTTTCTATTATCATGACAAAACCTCTCATACTTTTGATCCTGAGGATATTGAGTTAGATACTGATGCTTCTTTTAAGGAGTATTCTATATGCATCATTGACTGGAGCACGAAGTCTCTCCAAGGCTGGTCTATACCATCAGTACGGGTGCTATGGAAACAAGGACATGTAAAGGATGAGACCTGAGAGTGGGAGGATGACGTATGTGCCTAGTATCTGAAGTTATTCTCATATAGTGTTTCGACGCCCTTGGAAGGTGAACTCGGGGGGTGAGTTCCTTTAAGGGGGGAAGACTGTAAGAACCTGATTTTTCTATCAGGTATGGATCCTTTTAATTTTGATCTAATTATTTATTTTGGACCTATTATAGATACCTAATGGGGTGAAAGTTATTTCAAGGGTTTCTGGGGCTTATTCGGATCCCAGATCCCAACTTTTTGGGATAAATAGACTAGTCACACGGTTAGAAGAAACCATATAGGATAGGCTTCATAGTTACTTAAATTGTGTGAGGCCTAGACAAAGGGATGAAGGAACCTGCACGATTTGAGGAAACTATGCGAATAGGTGTGAACTCCCATGTGATCATCTTATCAAAATGTATAATAGGCATTAACACGGTTGGAATATGGTTTCTCAAACAGTTTGGGGTCTCTCCTTAAGTAGTGGGAGGTGCACAGTTGGTGCATGGTTTGGCCAATCATGTGACTAAACCGTGCGACCCCATTTTATTGGGTGAATTTATGATTTTCCATTAAATATATTTAATTTTACCCCTCTCCTTATTTCTACTATTTCTAGTGAGGGAAGCTCCCCTTTCTCATGTTGGATATCCCAAGTTTATTATTCCATAGTTTTTGATCCCGTTCCTTCATCTGAAGTCTGATTCGATCCTCGTTCATCTCATTGGATGTGCATTGGTAAGTACTCTATTAATCTTGAGCTATTATTTATTTATCTTCCCCTAGATGATGCTATTTTGATGTAGGCTCATATTCCCTATTTTCAGGGCATGGATCCGTTATTCAGTTTTCTTTTAATTCAGTCCAAACCATAGGATAATACTGGATGAGGAAAGTTGAACAAGCTTAAGGTAGGTGGTCTATGACTCGACCCTCAAGTCTTTCCATTTTATAAACTGTCTTTATTGTGTGATCATCGATTTCATCATCTAGGGGAATGATGATTATAAGCATAGAATATGAATTTAATAGGCATGCTTTGAAGATGGTGGGCCTTGAGTTTCTAATCTTACCGCTAAGAGTGACACTTGATGCATCGCCTATTATACCCGATACGAGAACTGATGATCAGCTTCAAGAGAGTTTTCTACATCTAATGCAGTCCATGCATGGTGCTCTATGACCTGAACCTATGATGGATGATCTGGAATGTGAGCTCCAAAAGTGGTATCCTTCCATATTTTTGGTGGATGGAAGTCCAAAGGTTACTGAGTCCTAGGTGGAGGCCAATCAATCTATCTTCGAGCATCTGAAGATGCCTTTAGAGAGGAGGGTCAATCTTTCCACCTATATGCTATGCAATTCATCCAAGCACTGGTGGGATGTAATTACCCAGGCTAGTCATCACCAGGGCATGGTCTGGGTGGACTTTCAGACCACCTTCTATGATAACTTCTTTCCTCATACACCAAGAGTTGAAAAATCTAGAGAGTTCATATATCTAGATCATGGTGATATGTCTATCATGGACTATTCAGTGCTTTTTACTAAGTTTCATCGCTTTTCACCACTTCTAGCCGGTGATGAGATATAACATTCTAGACACTTCAAGGATGGGATTAAGTATTTCATATGTACTTAGTTTAATGTCTTTCACCTACCTACCTTTTATGATATCATCTATAACACTCTCATAACTGAGAATAACCTAAGGGAAAGTGATAGTTTTGGGAATATTGAATGGTATATAAATTGTTGGTGGTGACCTATTGAGATTTATATCACACCCTATTCGGGCTACCATTGGTACTTAGGCAGATTATATGTATGCAAGTTTTGAAAAGGGGAAGAATCCCACTTTAGAAACCTGATATTTCTTGCTTGTATTAGAATGAAGTTTGGTAGCAAATGACCGAGATATTGCTCAGGATGCTGGATTGTTTTTGTCTTCCTTTTGATTCTTTTGTGTATTATGTATTTCTTGCTTCCATATTTACCTATTTTCCTAATTTCTAGAGACATGACATACATTATCACCATTTTGTATATGATTTAGTTCATATTTGAGTATTATTATCAGTTTATTGGTTGTTTATGTCTGCTTCCTATATGGAAGGTTACTGGTCTTGTTGTGTTATAGCGCTTGTTTCCACTATGCCATTTTTTTTACACATGCTTCCACTATTTATCTGTTATTAGTTATCCACCGTGATCTACTCTGGTAATGAGGGAATAATCTCCACACAGACACACCCTAGTCCCTCATTACTAGTCGATAGCTTATATTGTACAAGGATGCATGCTTGAGGCTATGTGGCCAACTAGGATCAGGGCACCTCTGAGTGACACCTAGGTCTGGGACATCACAAAGTGGTATTAGAGGTTTCCTTTATTTTCTTGATTTAATATTTTGAGATAATAGACAGGAGATTAGGAATTCTTTAGAACTTGGTTATAATCTATTCTTGGGCATATCTAACCCACATTCGGGGTAAATACTGAGTTGCATGAAATAAGAAATTTTGTTCTATATTTTTCTTATTACAGTTAATATCCTTTCACCATTGGGTGATTCACATTCTATGTGATGGTTATTATTGTTATTATGATTTAGAATTTTAATTTATCCTTGGCCTAATGAGATGATGATAAGGATCATTGTTACATGCATCATTATAGGCACCTAGAATTCACATTACATTCATGTTACATTCCATATAGGTGCATTTCACTGCTTTCATTTCTCGTGTTTCTTGTGATTATTGAGTGATCCATGATCATTATATATTACTATGCTTCTAATATCTTTTAACCATATCAGCTATATACCTTTGGTTGCATGAGATACTCTTTGGTTGTGATTGAGTGATTTACAATTTCAATTTATGAGGTTTATGTGCCCTCATGGATTGGAATGGGTAATTTACTGAGTTGAGCCATCATATATTTTCTGTTACATTTTGAGACTGAATGTTGATGATGTTAAATATAAATTAAATGGGGTTTGATTTCAGTGATAAGGTTCACATACCCTTATTCATTGGGAATGAAGATCCATTTTAAATCAAACCTTGATATATGTATATAAGTACATACAAAATTAAAATGTAAAACATGACTTATAAATAAATGGTTTACAGTAAATAACGAGGAAATGTATATTTGACCCTTCATCTACCGGAACCCCTGAAAAAATTAAACTTGAACACTTACCAGCACCTGGGGCTTCTAAGTAGGTAGTTGGGATAGTACCATGGGAAGTGATCCCTAATTCATATGATTCTACTTATTCTAGTGTTTCTATTTGATTCAAATATTTATTTGAGGTGTGTTATTGGAATTTATATACCTATTCCACCACAATGTCCTTGAGTTGTGCGCTAGGAAGGTGATGATGAGCATGCTTTGAAGATGGTGGGCCTTGAGTTTATAATCTTACCGCTAAGAGTGACACTTGATGCATCGCCTATTATACCCGATACGAGAACTGATGATCAGCTTCAAGAGAGTTTTCTACATCTAATGCAGTCCATGCATGGTGCTCTATGACCTGAACCTATGATGGATGATCTGGAATGTGAGCTCCAAAAGTGGTATCCTTCCATATTTTTGGTGGATGGAAGTCCAAAGGTTACTGAGTCCTAGGTGGAGGCCAATCAATCTATCTTCGAGCATCTGAAGATGCCTTTAGAGAGGAGGGTCAATCTTTCCACCTATATGCTATGCAATTCATCCAAGCACTGGTGGGATGTAATTACCCAGGCTAGTCATCACCAGGGCATGGTCTGGGTGGACTTTCAGACCACCTTCTATGATAACTTCTTTCCTCATACACCAATAGTTGAAAAATCTAGAGAGTTCATATATCTAGATCATGGTGATATGTCTATCATGGACTATTCAGTGCTTTTTACTAAGTTTCATCGCTTTTCACCACTTCTATCCGGTGATGAGATATAACATTCTAGACACTTCAAGGATGGGATTAAGTATTTCATATGTACTTAGTTTAATGTCTTTCACCTACCTACCTTTTATGATATCATCTATAACACTCTCATAACTGAGAATAACCTAAGGGAAAGTGATAGTTCTGGGCATATAGGTTTAGTGTTGAGGCAGGGTAGTAGTTCTTCCTATAGTAGGAAGCTTACCCTTGAGGTTTCTTGTTAGAGCAGTGGTGTCCAAGGTATCTACACTAGTATCTCCGTTGTATGCCATCAGTGTGGACGAAAATGGAATCTAAATCCTCAGTGTGATAGAGAGATTATGGAGTGTTGTTCTTGTTTCTATATGGGGTATATTCAAAGATTCTATCAGACCTTTCTATATACTTATAGTGGAAGAGGCTCCACACTAGCTCCACCTTCATGGGTAGGATATTTTAGGCCGTGTTAAGTGGGGAGTTGGAGTAGCACTAATAGGATTGGATAAGGAGGTGTTTGTGTCCATGGTATCCAAAATTATGATTATCAGTGTCAACAGAGTGCACATGAGCCTTAGCCCAGTTGGTAAGGACTCCGTAAGTGCATCCAAGAGACCAGGGATCAAATCCAGGTGGAGGCAGAATTTTTGGGTTACTGTAGTAGGAACTGTGCAGTACTGCAGCAGGTACTGTAGTGGAAACTGTAGAAGGCACTATTTGACACTGTAGCAGCCGGGAATATGCCTCCGTTTGGGCCTTCGAGCCACCGATTTGGTCCCTGAGTCTTGTAAGGCCTTCGGGCCACCCAGGACTTCAGGTCAGTAAGGCCTTTGGGCTAGCTCAAGGCCTTCGGGCCACCTTAAGTGCAGATGAAAACCAGACAACCTACAAGGAACAAGCTCTACAAGGAGGATGAGCAAGGAGATTTCACCATAACAAAAGCTAAAAGATTGCAAGAATGAGAGGGTATGGAACCTGCCATCAGGACAAGCCTGTGCATGAACGAGAATGCCTAGCCGAACATCCATACGAAGGTGGAGAGCTGATTTCACAATGAATATGCCGGGGAGGAGCAGTTCCAAGTAGTTAGTTTGGGTTGTATGTAATGTTTGAAGCCTACGGGAAATGAATTCCTCTAAGGCCTATGAGTCATGTAATACTTATGCCTACGGGCCTTGTTAGGGTTCCACCTCACCCCTTGAAAAGTGGATTATCAAAAATCAATAAAAAATGAAGGCCTTCGGGCCATTGGAGGAGTGTCAAAAGAGTGGACCTACTCAGGGTAGTACAACTATAACATAGGGCCGTGGTTCAGGCTAGTTTCATGCCTTACAATTGATACTTGAGGATTAGAGTGTAGGACCATCGACAATATGAGGTACTATTCTAGTAACCTCCACTATTTTATCTACTTTATTCGATATAGGTTCTTCAAAATTCTTTATATATTTATTGAATTTGGAAATTCATGGGATGAAAATTCAATATTACTATGAGGTAATTACCATGGAAATGATATTGGGAGTTCAGTAAGAGGGAATATGAAAATCTAGGTACTGTTTCCTTGAGGCAGGCAGTTATCCCTTCTTATGGGGCCTCTTCATCCTTGAGATGATGGGCTTGGATGCATTCTTAGGATGGACTGGTTGGTTCCCTATCATGCCTTCGTGGGCTGCTATCGCCGTAGGGTATCATTTACATCATTAGAGGGTAGTATTTATCTCTACAAGGGTGAGTGGGATGCCCAAGCCATTAGAGATGGAACAGAGAATCATGTTCTTGGTGAAGTGATTCCCCAGATTGTTAGTATCTTCATGGAGGAGCATGGAATACATCTGATTGATTTCCCTCCCATGGTAGATCATTTAGGGATGCCTTTCTCGATGATTTTTTTGGATTACCTCTTAAGAGATGGGTAGAGTCTATGATCAAGATCATTCTGGTAGTAGATCTAGTATCTGTTCCTCTATATAAAATAGAACCCACTGAGCTCTAGGATATTAAGATACAATTGGAAGACCTAGAGTCTAAAGGTTTTATCCGACCAGATACTTCTTCCTAGGATTAACCCATGTTTTTCACTAAGAAGGCAGATGGGACCCTTTGCTTATACATGGATTATCGACGGTTGAACTAGATTATGGTTAAGAATCAGTATCCACTACATTGTATAGATGATTTATTTGACCACCTTGGAGGGTCTTGGATATTCTTGAAGATAAACCTGATATTGGGCTATCATCAGGTGTGAGTCAGGCCTTCATACATACCTTATACAATTTTTTATAGTAGTTATAATCTATATGAGTATCTTGTTATTCTATTCGGTATTATGAATGTGCCATCTATTTTCATGGCTCAGATGAATAGTGTTTTCCACCCCTATCTAGATTCATTTGTCACTATCTTTGTAGATGACATCTTGGTGTATTCTCACACTCACAATGACTATTCTAAAAATTTTGAAATCATTTTCAATACACCTAGAGAACATAAAATATAGGCAAATCTTGATAAATTCCACTTATAGATAAAAAAATTTCACTTCTTAGGTCATATTAATTCAAAATCAGGTTTATCTATTGACCTAGAGAAGGTGAGTGCTGTGGTTTCTGGGGCGAAGCCCAAGAACATGTTTGATGCATGCAATTTCTTAGGGATGACTGGATATTATAGGCATTTCATATAAAAATTATCACAACTTTCTTCACCTCTTACTGGTTTGACTAAGATAGGTGTGAAGTTCCCATGGCTAGAATCATGTGATCAATCCTTTTAGGAGTTGAAAGGAAGGATTGTTTTGACACCTATTATGAGTATTCTAGAGTCTAGAAGAGGCTATAAAGTTTTATATGATTAATCTAGCATCAGGATGGGAGTAGTGATGATGTAGGAGGATATATTTATTGCATACAGATATCGGTAGTTGAGGCCTCATGAGAGAAACTACTCGACACATAACCTCGAACTTGTAGCAGTTGTCCATTCCTTACGTTGAAGGAGACACTATATGATTGGTGAGAAATTTGTGGTGTATAAAAACCATAAAATCTTAAAATATATCTTTATATAGCATGAATTGAATCTCAGACAACATATATGGGTCGAATATCTTCAATCCTTTGAATTTTATCTTACCTATATGCCTGGAAAAGGAAATGTGGTAGTGGATATGCTAAGTCAAAAACTTAGAAATTGGTTGTACATGAATCTAGTGATGAATATATATTAATAAACCTCTTTTTTGAGATGAATTTGGAGTTTCATGAGAGTCATGACCAATATTCTCTTATAACCCTAACATTTACCTCTCTCCTCCTTGATATGACAAAGAGTAGAAAGTTTTTAGATCTTGAAGGCTTGGTTATCTGGGAGAGTATTGATAGAGAAGATCCACCTCTAGATTTCTCTATTGATGGAGACATCATTATATATATACATGGATGTGTCTAGATTTCTAAAGATATGAGAGAGGAATTGATTCAAAATTCCCATGTTTCTCAGTGGGTAGTTCATCCAGGAATCTACAATATGTATTGATATATGTGATTCCAGTATTGGTGGCCTGGGATAAAATGTTAGATATCAGGTTTTATTACCAAGTGTTCCACCCGTCAATAGGTGATGACAGAGCACTAGCAACCTACTAAATTTTTACAGCTGTTTCTAGTGCCAAAATGGAAATGTGAAGATGTTGCTATGGATTTTTCTGTTGGCTTACCGAGGTCGCCTCAAGGTAGTGACACAATTTGGGTAGTCATTGATAGAATGATGAAAGCATCCCACCTTCTTCATATCTAGGAGACTTTATTAGATGATGAGCTGGGAAGAATATATGTTCATGATATTATAAAACTACACAGGCTCCCTTATACTATTGTTTCAGATAGAGACACTTGTTTCACATTGCGGTTCTGGAAGGGGTTACAAACAGTTATGAGTACATAGGTGCTTTTGAGCATAACCTTTCACCCACAGACTGATGGCTAGTCAAAACAGATGATACAAGTGTTATAGGACATGTTCTGAGCATGAGTCCTTGATTTCAGTGGTTCTCAAGAGAAGCATACCCCTTTTTCAAGTTCACCTACAATAATATCTTTCAGGAGACAATTCATATGACTATCTATGAGGTCTTGTTTGGTATGCCTTTCCATTCATTCCTATGCTGGTTAGAGGCAGGATAGGTAACACTGCTAGGTCCTCATCTCATGAAGGATACTTTAGAGTAGGTTTAGCTGGTTAGGAAACATATGTCTACTGCTTAGTCTAGATAGAAATCTTGTGCCGATCACTGTAAATGACCTCTAGAGTTTGAGGTTGGAGATCATGAATTCTTATGGGTATCACCCAGACTTGGGCATAAATAGATTTAGAAGCAAGGGAATATGTTACCTCATTATTTTTGGTTGGTTGATATTCTGGACAGAGGGTAGCCTATTGGATTCTATTACCTCATAGGTACCATGATATGCAATACATCTTCCACATTTCACACATTTTCTATTATCATGACAAAACCTCTCATACTTTTGATCCTGAGGATATTGAGTTAGATACTGATGCTTCTTTTAAGGAGTATTCTATATGCATCATTGACTGGAGCACGAAGTCTCTCCAAGGCTGGTCTATACCATCAGTACGGGTGCTATGGAAACAAGGACATGTAAAGGATGAGACCTGAGAGTGGGAGGATGACATATGTGCCTAGTATCTGAAGTTATTCTCATATAGTGTTTCGACGCCCTTGGAAGGTGAACTCGGGGGGTGAGTTCCTTTAAGGGGGGAAGACTGTAAGAACCTGATTTTTCTATCAGGTATGGATCCTTTTAATTTTGATCTAATTATTTATTTTGGACCTATTATAGATACCTAATGGGGTGAAAGTTATTTCAAGGGTTTCTGGGGCTTATTCGGATCCCAGATCCCAACTTTTTGGGATAAATAGACTAGTCACACGGTTAGAAGAAACCATATAGGATAGGCTTCATAGTTACTTAAATTGTGTGAGGCCTAGACAAAGGGATGAAGGAACCTGCACGGTTTGAGGAAACTATGCGAATAGGTGTGAACTCCCATGTGATCATCTTATCAAAATGTATAATAGGCATTAACACGGTTGGAATATGGTTTCTCAAACAGTTTGGGGTCTCTCCTTAAGTAGTGGGAGGTGCACAGTTGGTGCATGGTTTGGCCAATCATGCGACTAAACCGTGCGACCCCATTTTATTGGGTGAATTTATGATTTTCCATTAAATATATTTAATTTTACCCCTCTCCTTATTTCTACTATTTCTAGTGAGGGAAGCTCCCCTTTCTCATGTTGGATATCCCAAGTTTATTATTCCATAGTTTTTGATCCCGTTCCTTCATCTGAAGTCTGATTCGATCCTCGTTCATCTCATTGGATGTGCATTGGTAAGTACTCTATTAATCTTGAGCTATTATTTATTTATCTTCCCCTAGATGATGCTATTTTTATGTAGGCTCATATTCCCTATTTTCAGGGCATGGATCCGTTATTCAGTTTTCTTTTAATTCAGTCCAAACCATAGGATAATACTGGATGAGGAAAGTTGAACGAGCTTAAGGTAGGTGGTCTATGACTCGACCCTCAAGTCTTTCCATTTTATAAACTGTCTTTATTGTGTGATCATCGATTTCATCATCTAGGGGAATGATGATTATAATCATAGAATATGAATTTAATAGGCATGCTTTGAAGATGGTGGGCCTTGAGTTTCTAATCTTACCGCTAAGAGTGACACTTGATGCATCGCCTATTATACCCGATACGAGAAATGATGATCAGCTTCAAGAGAGTTTTCTACATCTAATGCAGTCCATGCATGGTGCTCTATGACCTGAACCTATGATGGATGATCTGGAATGTGAGCTCCAAAAGTGGTATCCTTCCATATTTTTGGTGGATGGAAGTCCAAAGGTTACTGAGTCCTAGGTGGAGGCCAATCAATCTATCTTCGAGCATCTGAAGATGCCTTTAGAGAGGAGGGTCAATCTTTCCACCTATATGCTATGCAATTCATCCAAGCACTGGTGAGATGTAATTACCCAGGCTAGTCATCACCAGGGCATGGTCTGGGTGGACTTTCAGACCACCTTCTATGATAACTTCTTTCCTCATACACCAAGAGTTGAAAAATCTAGAGAGTTCATATATCTAGATCATGGTGATATGTCTATCATGGACTATTCAGTGCTTTTTACTAAGTTTCATCGCTTTTCACCACTTCTAGCCGGTGATGAGATATAACATTCTAGACACTTCAAGGATGGGATTAAGTATTTCATATGTACTTAGTTTAATGTCTTTCACCTACCTACCTTTTATGATATCATCTATAACACTCTCATAACTGAGAATAACCTAAGGGAAAGTGATAGTTTTGGGAATATTGAATGGTATATAAATTGTTGGTGGTGACCTATTGAGATTTATATCACACCCTATTCGGGCTACCATTGGTACTTAGGCAGATTATATGTATGCAAGTTTTGAAAAGGGGAAGAATCCCACTTTAGAAACCTGATATTTCTTGCTTGTATTAGAATGAAGTTTGGTAGCAAATGACCGAGATATTGCTCAGGATGCTGGATTGTTTTTGTCTTCCTTTTGATTCTTTTGTGTAGTATGTATTTATTGCTTCCATATTTACCTATTTTCCTAATTTCTAGAGACATGACATACATTATCATCATTTTGTATATGATTTAGTTCATATTTGAGTATTATTATCAGTTTATTGGTTGTTTATGTCTGCTTCCTATATGGAAGGTTACTGGTCTTGTTGTGTTATAGCGCTTGTTTCCACTATGCCATTTTTTGTACACATGCTTCCACTATTTATCTGTTATTAGTTATCCACCGTGATCTACTCTGGTAATGAGGGAATAATCTCCACACAGACACACCCTAGTCCCTCATTACTAGTCGATAGCTTATATTGTACAAGGATGCATGCTTGAGGCTATGTGGCCAACTAGGATCAGGGCACCTCTGAGTGGCACCTAGGTCTGGGACATCACAAAGTGGTATTAGAGGTTTCCTTTATTTTCTTGATTTAATATTTTGAGATAATAGACAGGAGATTAGGAATTCTTTAGAACTTGGTTATAATCTATTCTTGGGCATATCTAACCCACATTCGGGGTAAATACTGAGTTGCATGAAATAAGAAATTTTGTTCTATATTTTTCTTATTACAGTTAATATCCTTTCACCATTGGGTGATTCACATTCTATGTGATGGTTATTATTGTTATTATGATTTAGAATTTTAATTTATCCTTGGCCTAATGAGATGATGATAAGGATCATTGTTACATGCATCATTATAGGCACCTAGAATTCACATTACATTCATGTTACATTCCATATAGGTGCATTTCACTGCTTTCATTTCTCGTGTTTCTTGTGATTATTGAGTGATCCATGATCATTATATATTACTATGCTTCTAATATCTTTTAACCATATCAGCTATATACCTTTGGTTGCATGAGATACTCTTTGGTTGTGATTGAGTGATTTACAATTTCAATTTATGAGGTTTATGTGCCCTCATGGATTGGAATGGGTAATTTACTGAGTTGAGCCATCATATATTTTCTGTTACATTTTGAGACTGAATGTTGATGATGTTAAATATAAATTAAATGGGGTTTGATTTCAGTGATAAGGTTCACATACCCTTATTCATTGGGAATGAAGATCCATTTTAAATCAAACCTTGATATATGTATATAAGTACATACAAAATTAAAATGTAAAACATGACTTATAAATAAATGGTTTACAGTAAATAACGAGGAAATGTATATTTGACCCTTCATATACTGGAACCCCTGAAAAAATTAAACATGAACACTTACCATCACCTGGGGCTTCTAAGTAGGTAGTTGGGATAGTACCATGGGAAGTGATCCCTAATTCATATGATTCTACTTATTCTAGTGTTTCTATTTGATTCAAATATTTATTTGAGGTGTGTTATTGGAATTTATATACCTATTCCACCACAATGTCCTTGAGTTGTGCGCTAGGAAGGTGATGATGAGCATGCTTTGAAGATGGTGGGCCTTGAGTTTCTAATCTTACCGCTAAGAGTGACACTTGATGCATCGCCTATTATACCCGATACGAGAACTGATGATCAGCTTCAAGAGAGTTTTCTACATCTAATGCAGTCCATGCATGGTGCTCTATGAACTGAACCTATGATGGATGATCTGGAATGTGAGCTCCAAAAGTGGTATCCTTCCATATTTTTGGTGGATGGAAGTCCAAAGGTTACTGAGTCCTAGGTGGAGGCCAATCAATCTATCTTCGAGCATCTGAAGATGCCTTTAGAGAGGAGGGTCAATCTTTCCACCTATATGCTATGCAATTCATCCAAGCACTGGTGGGATGTAATTACCCAGGCTAGTCATCACCAGGGCATGGTCTGGGTGGACTTTCAGACCACCTTCTATGATAACTTCTTTCCTCATACACCAAGAGTTGAAAAATCTAGAGAGTTCATATATCTAGATCATGGTGATATGTCTATCATGGACTATTCAGTGCTTTTTACTAAGTTTCATCGCTTTTCACCACTTCTAGCCGGTGATGAGATATAACATTCTAGACACTTCAAGGATGGGATTAAGTATTTCATATGTACTTAGTTTAATGTCTTTCACCTACCTACCTTTTATGATATCATCTATAACACTCTCATAACTGAGAATAACCTAAGGGAAAGTGATAGTTCTGGGCATATAGGTTTAGTGTTGAGGCAGGGTAGTAGTTCTTCCTATAGTAGGAAGCTTACCCTTGAGGTTTCTTGTTAGAGCAGTGGTGTCCAAGGTATCTACACTAGTATCTCCGTTGCATGCCATCAGTGTGGACGAAAATGGAATCTAAATCCTCAGTGTGATAGAGAGATTATGGAGTGTTGTTCTTGTTTCTATATGGGGTATATTAAAAGATTCTATCAGACCTTTCTATATACTTATAGTGGAAGAGGCTCCACACTAGCTCCACCTTCATGGGTAGGATATTTTAGGCCGTGTTAAGTGGGGAGTTGGAGTAGCACTAATAGGATTGGATAAGGAGGTGTTTGTGTCCATGGTATCCAAAATTATGATTATCAGTGTCAACAGAGTGCACATGAGCCTTAGCCCAGTTGGTAAGGACTCCGTAAGTGCATCCAAGAGACCAGGGATCAAATCCAGGTGGAGGCAGAATTTCTGGGTTACTGTAGTAGGAACTGTGCAGTACTGCAGCATGTACTGTAGTGGAAACTATAGAAGGCACTATTTGACACTGTAGCAGCCGGGAATATGCCTCCGTTTGGGCCTTCGAGCCACCGATTTGGTCCCTGAGTCTTGTAAGGCCTTCGGGCCACCCAGGACTTCAGGTCAGTAAGGCCTTTGGGCTAGCTCAAGGCCTTCGGGCCACCTTAAGTGCAGATGAAAACCAGACAACCTACAAGGAACAAGCTCTACAAGGAGGATGAGCAAGGAGATTTCACCATAACAAAAGCTAAAAGATTGCAAGAATGAGAGGGTATGGAACCTGCCATCAGGACAAGCCTGTGCATGAACGAGAATGCCTAGCCGAACATCCATACGAAGGTGGAGAGTTGATTTCACGATGAATATGCCGGGGAGGAGCAGTTCCAAGTAGTTAGTTTGGGTTGTATGTAATGTTTGAAGCCTACGGGAAATGAATTCCTCTAAGGCCTATGAGTCATGTAATACTTATGCCTACGGGCCTTGTTAGGGTTCCACCTCACCCCTTGAAAAGTGGATTATCAAAAATCAATAAAAAATGAAGGCCTTCGGGCCATTGGAGGAGTGTCAAAAGAGTGGACCTACTCAGGGTAGTACAACTATAACATAGGGCCGTGGTTCAGGCTAGTTTCATGCCTTACAATTGATACTTGAGGATTAGAGTGTAGGACCATCGACAATATGAGGTACTATTCTAGTAACCTCCACTATTTTATCTACTTTATTCGATATAGGTTCTTCAAAATTCTTTATATCTTTATTGAATTTGGAAATTCATGGGATGAAAATTCAATATTACTATGAGGTAATTACCATGGAAATGATATTGGGAGTTCAGTAAGAGGGAATATGAAAATCTAGGTACTGTTTCCTTGAGGCAGGCAGTTATCCCTTCTTATGGGGCCTCTTCATCCTTGAGATGATGGGCTTGGATGCATTCTTAGGATGGACTGGTTGGTTCCCTATCATGCCTTCGTGGGCTGCTATCGCCGTAGGGTATCATTTACATCATTAGAGGGTAGTATTTATCTCTACAAGGGTGAGTGGGATGCCCAAGCCATTAGAGATGGAACAGAGAATCATGTTCTAGGTGAAGTGATTCCCCAGATTGTTAGTATCTTCATGGAGGAGCATGGAATACATCTGATTGATTTCCCTCCCATGGTAGATCATTTAGGGATGCCTTTCCCGATGATTTTTTTGGATTACCTCTTAAGAGATAGGTAGAGTCTATGATCAAGATCATTCTGGTAGTAGATCTAGTATCTGTTCCTCTATATAAAATAGAACCCACTGAGCTCTAGGATATTAAGATACAATTGGAAGACCTAGAGTCTAAAGGTTTTATCCGACCAGATACTTCTTCCTAGGATTAACCCATGTTTTTCACTAAGAAGGCAGATGGGACCCTTTGCTTATACATGGATTATCGACGGTTGAACTAGATTATGGTTAAGAATCAGTATCCACTACATTGTATAGATGATCTATTTGACCACCTTGGAGGGTCTTGGATATTCTTGAAGATAAACCTGATATTGGGCTATCATCAGGTGTGAGTCAGGCCTTCATACATACCTTATACAATTTTTTATAGTAGTTATAATCTATATGAGTATCTTGCTATTCTGTTCGGTATTATGAATGTGCCATCTATTTTCATGGCTCATATGAATAGTGTTTTCCACCCCTATCTAGATTCATTTGTCACTATCTTTGTAGATGACATCTTGGTGTATTCTCACACTCACAATGACTATTCTAAAAATTTTGAAATCATTTTCAATACACCTAGAGAACATAAAATATATGCAAATCTTGATAAATTCCACTTATAGATAAAAAAATTTCACTTCTTAGGTCATATTAATTCAAAATCAGGTTTATCTATTGACCTAGAGAAGGTGAGTGCTGTGGTTTCTGGGGCGAAGCCCAAGAACATGTTTGATGCATGCAATTTCTTAGGGATGACTGGATATTATAGGCATTTCATATAAAAATTATCACAACTTTCTTCACCTCTTACTGGTTTGACTAAGATAGGTGTGAAGTTCCCATGGCTAGAATCATGTGATCAATCCTTTTAGGAGTTGAAAGGAAGGATTGTTTTGACACCTATTATGAGTATTCTAGAGTCTAGAAGAGGCTATAAAGTTTTATATGATTAATCTAGCATCAGGATGGGAGTAGTGATGATGTAGGAGGATATATTTATTGCATACAGATATCGGTAGTTGAGGCCTCATGAGAGAAACTACTCGACACATAACCTCGAACTTGTAGCAGTTGTCCATTCCTTACGTTGAAGGAGACACTATATGATTGGTGAGAAATTTGTGGTGTATAAAAACCATAAAATCTTAAAATATATCTTTATATAGCATGAATTGAATCTCAGACAACATATATGGGTCGAATATCTTCAATCCTTTGAATTTTATCTTACCTATATGCCTGGAAAAGGAAATGTGGTAGTGGATATTCTAAGTGAAAAACTTAGAAATTGGTTGTACATGAATCTAGTGATGAATATATATTAATAAACCTCTTTTTTGAGATGAATTTGGAGTTTCATGAGAGTCATGACCAATATTCTCTTATAACCCTAACATTTACCTCCATCCTCCTTGATATGACAAAGAGTAGAAAGTTTTTAGATCTTGAAGGCTTGGTTATCTGGGAGAGTATTGATAGAGAAGATCCACCTCTAGATTGCTCTATTGATGGAGACATCATTCTATATATACATGGATGTGTCTAGATTTCTAAAGATATGAGAGAGGAATTGATGCAAAATTCCCATGTTTCTCAGTGGGTAGTTCATCCAGGAATCTACAATATGTATTGATATATGTGATTCCAGTATTGGTGGCCTGGGATAAAATGTTAGATATCAGGTTTTATTACCAAGTGTTCCACCCGTCAATAGGTGATGACAGAGCACTAGCAACCTACTAAATTTTTACAGCTGTTTCTAGTGCCAAAATGGAAATGTGAAGATGTTGCTATGGATTTTTCTATTGGCTTACCGAGGTCGCCTCAAGGTAGTGACACAATTTGGGTAGTCATTGATAGAATGATGAAAGCATCCCACCTTCTTCATATCCAGGAGACTTTATTAGATGATGAGCTGGGAAGAATATATGTTCATGATATTATAAAACTACACAGGCTCCCTTATACTATTGTTTCTGATAGAGACACTTGTTTCACATTGCGGTTCTGGAAGGGGTTACAAACAGTTATGAGTACATAGGTGCTTTTGAGCATAACCTTTTACCCACAGACTGATGGCTAGTCAAAACAGATGATACAAGTGTTATAGGACATGTTCTGAGCATGAGTCCTTGATTTCAGTGGTTCTCAAGAGAAGCATACCCCCTTTTTCAAGTTCACCTACAATAATATCTTTCAGGAGACAATTCATATGACTATCTATGAGGTCTTGTTTGGTATGCCTTTCCATTCATTCCTATGCTGGTTAGAGGCAGGATAGGTAACACTGCTAGGTCCTCATCTCATGAAGGATACTTTAGAGTAGGTTTAGCTGGTTAGGAAACATATGTCTACTGCTTAGTCTAGATAGAAATCTTGTGCCGATCACTGTCAATGACCTCTAGAGTTTGAGGTTGGAGATCATGAATTCTTATGGGTATCACCCAGACTTGGGAATAAATAGATTTAGAAGCAAGGGAATATGTTGCCTCATTATTTTTGGTTGGTTGATATTCTGGACAGAGGGTAGCCTATTGGATTCTATTACCTCATAGGTACCGTGATATGCAATACATCTTCCACATTTCACACATTTTCTATTATCATGACAAAACCTCTCATACTTTTGATCCTGAGGATATTGAGTTAGATACTGATGCTTCTTTTAAGGAGTATTCTATATGCATCATTGACTGGAGCACGAAGTCTCTCCAAGGCTGGTCTATACCATCAGTACGGGTGCTATGGAAACAAGGACATGTAAAGGATGAGACCTGAGAGTGGGAGGATGACGTATGTGCCTAGTATCTGAAGTTATTCTCATATAGTGTTTCGACGCCCTTGGAAGGTGAACTCGGGGGGTGAGTTCCTTTAAGGGGGGAAGACTGTAAGAACCTGATTTTTCTATCAGGTATGGATCCTTTTAATTTTGATCTAATTATTTATTTTGGACCTATTATAGATACCTAATGGGGTGAAAGTTATTTCAAGGGTTTCTGGGGCTTATTCGGATCCCAGATCCCAACTTTTTGGGATAAATAGACTAGTCACACGGTTAGAAGAAACCATATAGGATAGGCTTCATAGTTACTTAAATTGTGTGAGGCCTAGACAAAGGGATGAAGGAACCTGCACGGTTTGAGGAAACTATGCGAATAGGTGTGAACTCCCATGTGATCATCTTATCAAAATGTATAATAGGCATTAACACGGTTGGAATATGGTTTCTCAAACAGTTTGGGGTCTCTCCTTAAGTAGTGGGAGGTGCACAGTTGGTGCATGGTTTGGCCAATCATGCGACTAAACCGTGCGACCCCATTTTATTGGGTGAATTTATGATTTTCCATTAAATATATTTAATTTTACCCCTCTCCTTATTTCTACTATTTCTAGTGAGGGAAGCTCCCCTTTCTCATGTTGGATATCCCAAGTTTATTATTCCATAGTTTTTGATCCCGTTCCTTCATCTGAAGTCTGATTCGATCCTCGTTCATCTCATTGGATGTGCATTGGTAAGTACTCTATTAATCTTGAGCTATTATTTATTTATCTTCCCCTAGATGATGCTATTTTTATGTAGGCTCATATTCCCTATTTTCAGGGCATGGATCCGTTATTCAGTTTTCTTTTAATTCAGTCCAAACCATAGGATAATACTGGATGAGGAAAGTTGAACGAGCTTAAGGTAGGTGGTCTATGACTCGACCCTCAAGTCTTTCCATTTTATAAACTGTCTTTATTGTGTGATCATCGATTTCATCAGGCGATGCCTATTAAATTCATATTCTATGCTTATAATCATCATTCCCTTATTATAGACCCCCTTCTATATATGTTCATCATCATTAAAGGTTATGTACTTGAGGCCCAGTGGACAATTAGGATCAGGGAACCTCAAAGTAGAATATAGGTCTAAGACATCATACCGGGCCTTACCCATCAATTGAAAATCCTATGCATTTTTTATATTTTTAATGATCAATACAATTCATTCTCAAAATAACTTATAATTCAAAAATTATCTGTATTTAATCAAGAATGTGGAATATCAATATTTCATCATCATAAACCATATAGAGAAATAATAAATATTGTATCATTGGATCATACCCCAATAAAATCAATGGGTTTTTTCATAGATGAAAATACCTTTAAAAGATCATTAGAACATATCTTGAGGAAAATACCCTTTTCATTTGGAAATCACTTATTATAAAATCTAAAAATTTCCAAAATATTAGGAAAAATATTTCTTTAAAAATAAACATGGAAACTTGTAAATAAATATTCAAAGAAAAGAGTATTCATGATGGCAGGAAAATTTGTTCGCGTGGTGTACGTTAAAATAAAGACATTGTTCACACTTTTGTTAAAAAGTTCCTCATTTTGAAAACGATAAGAATATTATTTTAATTTTTTTTATATAAAGTAAAACATGGGTAAAAATTACATTTATAATTATTTGGAGAATATTAAAAACATTATTTAAAATATTTGTAAAAAAAATACAGACATGTAAGAAAATGGTTGGAAATAAATCTTCAAAATAATATTTTTAAAAGAAGTACCTTACATGTAATCCATTTGTTGATTCATAATCCAACAAGAGAATAAGTTTAAAATAAAAACATAAACCCAAAAATAAATATAGGATAATAAAATATATGGGTTTTAAGATATTAGGATCATATAATTTTACTAAAGGAATCTAGAACACACAAAATCCCAAAATAAAATGAGATTGTAAAGGAAATCCATTACCACATGTTTGACTTGCCTCACAAGTGATTTTAACCTCCTGTATAATAAATTTAGATTTATTATACTTATATAATATAAAATATAAATACTTGTAATATCATATATGATACAATTATAATATCCCAACACCCATTTATTAATAATTCTTTATTAGAATCATCATTTTTGAGTGTCAATTGTTTTGTTTTTCATGTAAGTTTTAGTTCAGTGGTTTTGGTACTTGCATGTTGATCAAGATTACATCATCTCCGGAATATTAATCATGATATAAATATAATATATATTAATTATACACATATTTATAATAATCCATGAAATGTGTACATGAAAAATGAATCGTATCGCTTAGTAGAGGTGGTAGTCCACACATACGCATGAGCAATATTTTCATTTTTAACGAGTAAAAAGGTAAAAAGATAAAAGATATATTATATTTATAAGACCATAAATATTTCATAAATATTATATATATTCATTATTTCCATACTTATAACTATCCAATAAAAATGGTGATGAAAAATGAATTACACCGTTATGTGGGGTTGATAAGTCGTACGTATGAACAAGCGATATTTTTAATTTCCATAGGATATAAAAGAGGTGGAAAATTATTATAACATAATCATAATAACATATCATTATATTTATGACACTAGAGTCATTATTTTAGGATGGTTAAAATATATTTGGAGGAATTATACGAAGAAATAAATTTGAAAGATCTAATAAAAATAATTACCTATTCTTCGATAGACCTCCTTTAGATCCATTATTAAAGACCCTTGGAATGATCTTATAAGAATATAAATATATATATATCATGGATATATAATTTTATAAGATAATTGGTTAGGGTTTGGTTGAGCTATGTGTTGGGGGATCATGATACATCCAACCATAAAATCAACCTTTTTTCGATAACATCATCATACATGCCTCAATCCAAAAGAACCATATGAAGCACCTACTATATGAAGACCAATGAATAAAATTAATTGGAAGCACCAATGAAGAAAATACTTTAGGATCACTAATGATTATAAAATCTCCTCATAATTTGGATTTAATAGTTGGTTAGACTGAGCATCCCAACCACCATAATGAGTCCTTACCAATGCAACAACATGTTCCAGTCCTTCGATTTCCTCAAATGAACAAATAAAAAAGACACAAAAATAAGAAGGGAATATGATAAAACAAGAAAAAAGACTACATGGATAATGTGGTTCAAAGTTGCATCCTAAATCCATGGGATAATGGTGACACTTCATCCATTTCATCAAAAAAAACATCTAGTTACAAGGATAAACATACATATCCTATATAGATTATCAAAACAAGCTCCACCAATGTTTTCACCCATTGGTTATTTTTTTTAAAATAATTTCACATCTAATCACATTCCATCCAGACACTAAACAAAGTGTGACCAAGTATCACATTCAAGGAGGTACACCAATGCCTTGGTCAAGCCTCATCAGCACTAGTCAGTCACATTCACACATTTCATAGGTGGTCCAATGTTCTTATAATAGAGGGCCCAAGATGGTCATCCAATAAAAATAAACTTTCTAATTTTTCAAGAATTTAGCTTTTGATATGATCCATGGTTGATCTCTAGTAGATTCCACCACCTCAACCGCCGACTCCCAGTGAATAGTGCACATCACCTTATGATTCTCTCTAAGTCTTCAACCAACCTTTCCTTACAGGAATCTGAGAAGAATGATTCCAGGTTTTTATCCTCAGTTATTCCTATTCAAAGTGACTTATACATAATGAATCACCTACCTATGAAACTTTATTTATATACTAGACACATCCTAGTCTGTTAGCCTCATTGTGTTACTCCAGATTATGACTACCGCCTTTGATCTTATCTAAAAGATATCCCTTTTAGTTGCTCAAAATCCACTCTACTTAGTCCAATAATCCTAAAACAAGGTCCCTTATAGTGAAAATATGAATAATTCACCTTTGATATAACATATTCTGAAACACCATCCAATGGAATCTATCCACTGGGCCCCATCTTCTAGACCACATATTCTAGACCCTATCTACTGGACCCCATCTGTTAGAGCCCATATATCAGACCTTGTCTACTGAACTACATCTGCTAGACCCTATCCAATGAATCCTATCCCCTGAACCTCAGATAATGGGTACCATCAGATGATCTCCGTTCAATCATCTCTGTTGGACACTATTTGTTCTGTAATATCAGGTGAAGGATCTTCTATCAGACACAAACCAAACATGGTGTTGGTGTAATATTTCCATCCAAGTTCTCAAGTGTTACATATAAAAATTTTCCTTCAGAAAGTGTCCAACACTTTAACAAGAAAAAATTTCTCACAAAAAACCTAAAAATATCCCAATTATTTTCACAGGTTGATCCCAACAATCTCTCACTCAAAGGCGATTCTCCTACTCACACTAAAGTCTTATTGTCCCAGCTTCCATTCACATTTAATTCTAGTGCAGTTCTTGTATAGTTCATTACCCCATGTTCCTTTCAATCATATAGGTTCCCACTAAATAAATACCTCCCCAGTTCTTCTAAAACCATGATTTTTCATTCTATTAAAACCAAAAAACCCATTTTAATGCCTCCATGAATATCCTTTAAATAAAATATGAACTGATTTGTCAAAATTCCAACTTTTTTGAATTCCATTCAATAAAACTTTACTATACACCATTTATAAGGCCTTTTTCAATTGGATTATGTTATCCTCAAAGACTCCATCACCAAGTTTCTACATGACATGAGAGTTCATTCTGGTAAAATAGATGTTATTAACATCATCAGATCGATTTCTGTTTAGAACTATCCCTAGAAATATCTAATGTCATCGATATGATAAACTCCCACTGGAAAGTTCCATCCAATCAAACCAAGGATTCCATGGTACTTTTCTCCCACACGTTCAGCCTAGTTCTGATTCTTGAGAGTCCATCTCATTCTACATATACTTCTATTTTCTTTACTAATCTTCTAAAAGTTCATTTCTATAAATCTTGGAAACATTGTAAAAAAATGCCTTCCCATGACTTGGGGTTGTCCTTCTCCAGATTTAGCATGACCCGAATTGATTCCAATGAATTTATAGATGAGAGAAAAAATATTAATATAACTTATATATTTCCATACATTCCACATTTTCATCAATCAAACTAACTTCTTATCCATCTATATCATGGTTATTATCCTTATTGAAGGCAATTCTAATGTATAATGGATTTTTGTAAGAGAATCCAACAAAACTTGATCTTTCTTCATGTCCATTAAAGATTTCACTCTCTATCACCATGTTATAAAAATAATTCAAATGAAACAGAATTATCATCCTTACTTTTTTCCATCACTCTAGTGTTCTCATGAAAACCATGCCTCAAAATTCCATCATAACAATCATTTGATCCCCGACACGCCAATAATCATTCTGGTACTTTGAACCCTATACATAATTTCCATAACCTTTAATCCCTCTGGAATGAAATCTATTACCTTCCATAAATCCTCATGATTCAGTTGATATTTGTTTAATTAAACTAGAACCATGTCAATCCTCTATCCAATTTAAGTTTGGACATAACCCTCACATCTAAGTGATTCTCCAAAACAAGTCACCTGCTCCCACTCAACGGTCATCGATCGATTCTGCCTATAGTAACTGATATTGACTTTTTATGGGATGAAAAATATGCTGGTAACATCTTAGTAACCTCCACAAGATGCAGGTTGTGGGAACCTCCAGAGTGATCATTCTGAAGAGCGGGATGTCCGATCACTAGTTTAAATTCCGATGTTTGTGAACTGATAAACTAACCATCCCCATGTGCCTACTATCATGACCTTCAGTTTTCTTCTGAATGATTTTCTATCCAACAAAACTTCCAAAATCTTTAGGAGTAGCATCATCAACATTATCCAAAATCTGTAGTCTTCACCATCGAAACATCAAGCCAATTCCTCACCCATACAATGATTTTTGTTTGATAACATAATTTTCACTAAAACTTAGAACAACATAAGGGATATCAAGAAATATGTCTAGAACCTCCAACATTCTTACCGAGCTTTAAATGTCACCATGATGAATGGAACACACTAAATGAATCCTATGGATAAGAATAATTTTTATATCACAAAAAAAACTACTGGTACCACCACTATCTTCCATGTTGAAAATGTCTAGAAACTTAGTAAAATAAAACTACTCAAAAATAAAACTCACTGGAATGAGAACCATCACAATAAACCACCAGTAGTCTTCCCTAATGATACTACTTGTTGGGAGATAAAGAGTCATCCAACCACTATACCAATCCCATTTTGGTAACATCATCAGATATGCCTTAGTGTGATAGAATCACTAGAGGCACATCTTGCATGATAACCACCGAGTGAACTCCACCAAAAGCACCAATACAGAACATGATTTTGAAGAACCAATGATTGGAAGATCCCCTCAAAATTTGGATTCAGGAGTTGGTTAGACTAAGCACCCCAACCACCATATCGAATCCTCACTGATGCAACACCATGTTTCAATCCTTCTCTTATTTCCTCAAGTGAACAAAAATAAGCCACATAAACAAGTAAGACACACGTGAACACAAGAACAAAAGACAAAAAGGATAAATTGGTTCAGAATTGCATAATAAATCCATGGGAGAACAGAATAACTTCATTCATTTCATCATAACAACATCTGGTTACAAGGATAAACATACATACCCTATACAGATTATAAGAATGATCTCCACCAACATATGCACCCATTGGTTCTTTCGTCTGATCTTTGTCTTTCCGATCATGGTCCGCCCAGGCATTGATCGAAGCACTACCAGGTATCCCCATTCAAGGAGGGCCACCAATTCCTTTCTCAAGACTCTTAAACACCAATCGGTCACATTCACACACTATATAGGTGGTCCAATGGACTTATTATAAAGGACCCCAACTGGTCATCCAATCAGTATCTTCTTCTGACTTTTTTAGGAATTCATTCATTGATGCAAGCCATGGTCAATCACCAGTATCTTCCACCAGCTTTTACTACCAATGAACAATGCACATCACCATCCAATTATTACTAAGTATTCAACCAATATTTCCTTCCAGGCATCCAGGAAGAATGCTTCCATGTTTTATCCTACACACTTCCTCTCCAAAGTGAATTCTACACAATGCATCACCAACCTTTGAAACTTAATTTTCCTATTAAACACATCTCCATCCATTAGTCTTACTGCATTCCTATAGAGTATGACTGTTCCCTCTAAGACTTTCTGAAAATTTTCCCTTATAGTTTCTTAGAATCCACTCTTCTTAGTCAGCTAATCCTAATGCAAGGTCCCTTTTGGTGAACATAGGAATAGTTCACCTACATTGAAATTCCTATTAAAACACCATCCAATGGACTTTTTCCACTATACCTTGTCCACTAAACCCCATCCACCGAACCCGATCCATCATACACCACCCACTAGAACTCAGAAAATAAACACCATATGATGATATATTTCTGATCATCTCTACTAGACTCCATTCATTAAACTCTATCCAGTGAAGGATCTTCATTTGGTCACAAACCAGACATGGTGTTGGTGCAAGATTTCTATCTAGGTTCTTTAGTGTTACTTATATAAATTTTCCTTTATAAAGTTCCTGAAAATTTATTAATAAAACATTTTTCACACCAACCTAACACTATGTGTCTCAAAGTGCTACAAATAAGATAGAGGAGTTGTTTCCTTTTACAAGTAGTGGGAGGGGCACACCTTGAAATTTTTGAAGGATTAAAATATTATTATGTTATTTTCATGGAAAAGTGTCCCATAAAAAATTCAATCTCAAGCCTTAGGTAATAATGGTTGAAATAAATTTGTCTAATAAGAATTAAGATGAATAATTGTGGCCTTATCACTTAGTTTTAACCTAGGTTAACCCAATTTACCCTTTTACCACAATGACAAATTTTTAGTGTTTTTTACTATTCATTTTGAAAAAAAATTATGTTGACATTGTTAAATAATATTAATTATAATGATTCCAAATATGGAATATATTTTAAAAATATTCAGTTTAAATAAGTGAAAGAAATTAATTTTAAAATAAACCCACAAAATGTGATGTAAAATTTTTCTAAAAAATGTCTTTTTAAGCCTAAAAGTATTTTTATACCAAGATAAAGTATAATATTGATTCAAAATGTATAAATTTATTTTTTAACAATAAGAAACTAATGAAATTTTAAAACCAATTCAAATCAAAATGGGGCTTTGAAATACTATAAAATAAAGGACAACTTTCTTTAAAAATTAGTATTTTCACTATTCATCCAAAAATCAAATTTTTCAGAAAATTCCAAAAAAATCACCCTAATATAATTTTAATATGATGATTTCAAAAATGTTATCCTTTTTATAAAATTAAATTTACAAAATTGGTATAAATTAATTATAATATTAGCATACAAAATTAAATAAAAACCATTTTTAAAGAAAACATATTTTTGAAGTATAAAATGACTTTATTGAAAATTGAGTACTTATTTCCTAATAATTAATCAATTAATTTTTATTAAATAAAAAATTTAAAATTATTTTTCATAATTTGGTTAATCCAATGGATAAATGATAACTGTCACATTAAATAATGATATTTTAATATTATATAACGGTTTGTTTAAACTCAGTGTTGCATGTAAGTAAATATATAAAAGAAATCAAATTTAGTTAAAGATAAACATGTCATAAAATATTTTAGTGTTACATTGTACCCCCTTATGAGAATTTATCCCTTGAAATTCCATAATTTTAATATAAACAACTGAGGACACTCTAGCCTCATCACATCCTCGGGTTCCCATGTAGCTTCCAAAAATTTATAGTTTCACCATAAAACTTTGATCAGGTGACGAGTCTTGTTTCATTGAAATTTCTCTATATGATCCAAAATTTCCACCAGTTGTTCATCATAAGATAGATCTTTCTCCAGCAGTACAAACTCTGAGTTCAGTACATGCGAATGATTATGTATGTACTCCCTCAGGAGAGATACATGGAACACATTGTAAAATTGAGAGATATTTGGTAAAAGTTCCAAAAGATAAGATACCATATCTTTATGATCAAGAATTTTGAGTAGAATGATATATCTAGGGATTAAATTTCCCTTATTTATAAATCTCATAATCTTATTCCAAGGAGATATTCATAGGCATATCTTATCACTAACTTCTAACTCTAGATCTTGCTGATGATTGTTTGTATAAATGTTTTGTTGACTCTAATATGCCCTTATGTGTTGTTTAATGACTCTAAACTTATATACCATTTACTTATCAAGATTTGGTCCCAATATATTTATTTATCCAACTTCATCCCAACATGTTATAGTTTTTTACATCCTTACATAGAGGGATTCATAAGGAACCATCTAAATTATCAAGTTAAAGCTATTGTTGTAATAAAATTACACCAAAGGAAGGTGTTGATCCCAACCAAATTTGAAATTCATAGAGAAATATATCAACATGTCTCATAGAGTTTGAATTGTCCTCTCAGATTGAGTATCTATTTGAGGATGATAAGTAGTACTGAAACTCAACTCTGTATCCATAGCCTACTGAAGACTTCTCCAGAACTTTGAGGCAAACCTCAGATCCCATTTAGATATATTTGAGAGTGGTACTCCTTTCAATCTTAAAACTCCCTTAATGTACAACTGAGTAAGATGATCATGATATAAATTTTCTCTAATAGTAATAATATGTGATGATTTTATATGGAAATCAACTACAACCCAAATAAAATTGTGCCCTTTAGATATTTTGGGGAGTCTAATTATGAAATCCATGGTAATGTTTCCCATTTAAATTTTGGTATGGGTAATGGTTTAACATTCCCTTAGACTTCTATCTCCCAAACTTAACTTTCTGATGCACCATACACCAAGATACATACTCTACAATACCCCTTTTCATGTTATCCCACTAGAAATACCATTTCATAACTCTATACATCTTCATACTTCTAGGATGAATATATAATGATAAATTACTATCTTCATCCAACAACTCCTTTTTAATTATGGAATTGATTGACACATATGTGGTTCTTGAACCTTATTATTCCAACATGATAATGGTTAAACTCAGAAACCTTCCTCACCTTCTTCTATAATTCAACATATTCCTTCTACACCATATTAATCCTCTCATGGATGGTGGTTGGACATTCATATATGAAAGATAATATTTGTTCCCTTACCTCAATATTTAAATATCCATATTTTGAAAATCTATAAATATTGGATATCTTTCAATCCTCATCTTGGAAAAACTAGCATGGCCTTTCCGACTTAGAGCATCCTCCACCTTGTTCACCTTCCTAGGGTGATAATTTATTGATTAGTCATAATCTTTGATCAAATACAACCATATTCTATAGAACATATTCAATTATTTCTATGTAAATTTATACTTCAAGATTTTATGATCAATATATATATCACACCTTTCACTATACAGATAATGCCTCTAAATATTCAATGTAAAAATTACCACTACTAGCTTTGAATCATGAGTTGAGTAAATTTTCTCATGAATTTTCAATTGGAGAGAGGATAAGCTATCACCATTTAATTTTGAATTAGGATGAATCCCATTACCTTAATTGATGCATCACTATATATCATAAATCCTTATCCACTTTAGGGTAGTGTAAACATAGGTGCGCTATCCAACCTTCTCTTCGGTTATTTGAAATTCTCCTCACATTCATCCATCCATATGAACTTGGCTCCCTTCCGGGTCAACATGATTAGTGGATTTGTTAGTCTTGATAAATTTCTCACAAAACATTGTTATTATCCTACCAACTTAAGAAAACTATGGATATCAGTCACTATGGTTGGTCTGGGTCACTATTCACTTACTTCCTTCTTTGAAGGATCCATTAATATACCATCGCTTGAAATTATATGACCCAATAATGAGAATTTTTGTAGCCAAAATTCACACTTGGTAAATTTATCATATAACTTCTCCTTCCTTAGGGTCTTCATCACAATCCTCAAATATTATTCATGCTCTTCATTTATTTTCAAATATATAAGAATGTAGTCTATAAAGACTACCACAAACTGATCATGGTAATCTCTAAAGACTATATTCAATAAATCCATTAATATAACAAGAAAATTAGTAAGTCTAAATGGAATTATTATAAATTCATAATGGTCATACCTTGTACGAAAGGCTATCCTGGGTATATCCTCTTTTTTAACCCTCATCTGATGATATCCAGATTGAATATCAATCTTGTAAAAATATAGATCTCCTCATAACAGATCAAATATATAATTGATATGAGGTAGAAGATACTTGTTCCTAATAGTGTTCCTGTTAAGTTCCTGATAATCAATGAAAAGATTCATTGACCCATATTTATTCTTAACAAAAAGAATAGGTACACTTCACGGTGAAGCACTAGGCTGAATGAATCCCTTATCTATATTCTCTCGGAGTCTCTTCTTAAATTCCTACAACTTAATTGAGTCTATTATATATGGATTATTTGAAATAGGATTTACAATAGTTATGGGTTTCATTGAAAACTTAAATTCATGATCCAGGGGAAGACTAGTAAATTACTCAAGAAATACATCAGAATAATATTGAAAAATAGGAAAATTTTAATTGTTGAGTTTCTCTCAATTTTTTTTGATAAATATACCTCATGAATAGGTAGTAAAACCCATATGATAGAATGAATTTCCATTGGGAGTTCAGGTTCATCCTCACACCAATTGATGATCATAGGTTAATTCAAAATATCTATTGTAACTTCCCTTACTCAAAAATTGATATGATCTATATACTAAGAGATCAAATTCATGTCTAAAATTACATCAAATTCAACTATAATAAGAATAAAAATATTTATAGGAAGGACATTAACACAAAATTCTATTGGAGAGAAGCTATATACTTGAGATGTGATCATCATACCATTAGAAATTTTCACTACCAAATCAATATCTAACCATTTAGGTGGTGATGTGATACCATTATAAAATTATTTAGATATAAAAGAGTAGGTAGAACCAGGATCTAATAAAATATTTTCACTTCTAAAGTGGATGATAAGTGTACCTTTTACCATATCTCTTGGAACTTTCACTTCAGATTTAATTATTTCATAAACTTTTCTTTCTCCCATTGAATTCTTATATAATAAGTTCTCTTGATGATTGGGATATTGGTTTGAATAATTATATATATATTTATAGTTAAATCACTAAATAACATTGGTTTCTTTCATTTAATTTCATTCAAGAGACTTAGGATTCCTTTCTCCGCACTTGAAATAAATTTCCATTCCCATTAAGCAAGTACCTGAGTGTTTCTTTATACAACCATCACATATTGGAAATCCTATCCTCCCTTTATTCTTATTTGAAACATTTCTTTTTTTTATCAGTGCTTAAAAAACCTCTTCTTTTCTCGACTTACCTTGATGATATAAAACCTATAAAATTATTTCTCTATCTTGATGGAACTTGATACTATATCCTTATATGATGAAAACATTTGAAAAACCAATCCCCTTCAGAGATTCATATTAATCCTATCAAATAAATGATCAATATTAATTTCCAAATTATGTATGTAGTCCATAGTATGCCTTGATAATCTTGTAAATCTATCCTCATAGTTTGACACAACTTTTTATTCTTTATTCTTTAAAGTGAGGAACTTACTCTCTATTTTAGATTATTGTTATCTAGGGAGGTATTTCTAAAAGAATAACAATTTAAAAGTTGTTCATTATATTATTTTTATTTCATAAACCTATTTAGTGTTCTGGATCAATTACCACCATTGAACGAAATATATTTTCAAAAAATATACTGATAGAATAACCTTTTCACTTTCATTACTTCCTAAATTCAAGAATATATTTTTAAGGGGATTAGTTCATTATTTAGCTACTAATGGATTAATAGTTCCATTAAAATATGGATTATTCTATCTCATGAAGTGATCCAGCATAGTTGAATCACATCATGGAACAAAAGGTTTCTCTATATGGGTAAGGTTATTTGTCATAACCCGAGTCATGTTCCTTAATATGTCCACAATCTTCTTATTTCCAACACTAGCTATATTAGATTGATCACGAAGGAAATACCTATATTGATAACAAATTTTGATTCCTTTTCTTTTGTTAGGATCCATAAATAAACAATAGAATACACTAAGTTAGCTTATAATCATCATGAGTATTGATCCATAAAATAAATATCCCTATAATGGTAAAAGTTATTAAATACTAAAAGGGATTATCATAATTCTCATGCTATCTATGTTCATTTAAAATATAGATCTCAAGGTTCATACCAAAATTTCTTTCATACCAACTATAAAAACCCAAATCTAGTAACCCAGAGTTGATGTTTACTTTATTACATTGATACAAGATACATGGGATCTCACCACACAAGATTGACTAATTTATTATTCTTATAAAAATAAATACATACATGATTCCCATATTACATTGGAAATATAAAAAAATAGACTAAGAAATATTCTTTCATCATTTATATCATTAATAATATCCTTCTTCATATCTTAGGAAAAGGAAAATAAATAAAGGGTGAGCTCAAATACTCAGTAAGGGTTACATACAGTGGAAGTTATCATGAGTAAATAAGTTATAATCAACATGGTAGAGTGGATAATCAAAAAAAATTCCATTCAATAAACAACTTGATTTCAATGAGAATATAAGGATAATATCAGCATAAAAAACACATGGATAATGAAAGCTGAATTATTAATAAATAAAATTTTGTAATTATAGAAATTCATGACCACAACCTCTCAACCAATATATGATGAATCTTACCATCATGGACTCTCCACTAAGGAATTATTCTTAATAAATGGGTAGGTTTAAACTAAATACCAATTTAATATGGATTACCTAAATTTTTTTCTCATGAGACCTATTGATGCATTGAGAAGTTATCTATAACTAAGCCCTCCCGCTACTTACAAATCCCATATATTCCTCATATTTTGAATGATCAATACAATTCATTCTCAAAATGAATTATATGTTAAAAATTATCTACATTGAATAAAAAATAAAGAACATAAATATTTTATCTTAATAAACCATCCAGATAAATAATAAATATGGTATAATTATATCATATCTCTAGTAACATTAATTGTTGTTTTCATATATAAAAATACCTTTAAAATATAACCAGAACATCTCTTGAGGAAAATAAACTTTTCATTTTGAAGTCACTTATTTAAAATCTAAAAATTTTCAGAATATTAGGAAAAACATTTTCTTTGGAAATTACCATGGAAACTTTTAGCACTCCCGATATCAATTAAGTAACCATTTTTTAAGTGTTTTAAGTATATAAAGTGTTTGGGTTTAGTTTGAGAAGGTTTGGAGGATTTTTGGAGTGTTTTTGGGGATTTTATAGAGGTTTAAAATTTGATAATGGTTAGTATAAACCATGAAACACCTCTACTAAATCGTTAAAAGTGAAATAGTAGGTTATGGGTAGGCACACAGTTAGGCGCATGGTTTGGCCAAACCGTCTGACCACCTAGGATAAACCATGAATTTTGGGGTAGAGGGATTTTTAATGGTTGGAGAATGGTTTGTCTAACCGTGTGAGCCAACTATGTGAGGTTCTTCTTGAGGAAGAGGTTTATGCATGGTTAGCACACAATTTTCTTAACCATGCACCCTAAACATGCATAGTTGAAAGTTAGATTTAAAAATTTTGGTTCTAACTCGATTTATCACCTTAACTCCTCATTTTTCAATTAATCCAACCCTAACTCGAATTCCAATATTCCTAAAAGACATGGAGACCCTTACCTTTGATCCATTAGTGATATTTTGGAAAATATTAGTGCGTTGAATTCCATATTCCTTGGTAAGTATCTGTTCTAGGTTTTTTTTCTCAGATATGTTCATATTTCCTCTCTTGGATTCATATATATAATCATTTTGGGATATATCTCTATTGGATGATTCCAATCATGTTGATATTTGGCTATTTTGATGATAGTGAACAAGATCTAAGGTGGGTTCTTGGAGTTTCCATCATGTTTTGTTAAATAATTTGTTCCTTTCTTTGTTTTCACTTAAGTTTCCAAGGTATATGACTTCACTCTCAACTCCTATTATTAGAAATTGAAGTATTGTTTTCATTTTTTTTGAATTGATTGAAATTGATTGTGAAATTGATATGAAAATATTGGTAGAAACCCTCTATAGTGATAGTTTTTAAAATTATGTAAATTGATTCTTGTGAAAAGTGCTTTGTTCATAATTTTAAAATGATGATTTTAAAATATGGTTTTTTATTCATGAAAATGGTTCAATAAAAACGTTTTCAATAAAATTATGTTTTATTTAAATGTCTTGAAATGGTTGGTTTATCATGGTTTTTCCATACAAGGGTTGTGTGAGTTCATCCTTTCGGCGTGACCCTGAATAAGGGGCATGCACCATTGGCTTACAAGGGATGTGTCCTTAGAAAAGGGGCATGTTCCATTAGGGAAAAAAGAGATTAGAAACTTAGTGATGACTTAGTAGATGGATGAGAAACTAATCATGAGTATGGAACTTTCACTAGAGCATGAATGTATGCGTGTGTAGTTGAATCATAGATTAGGTATTCCAAAAAGGAATGTGAAATGGTTTAAAGAATGGTTTGTCTGTTTTACATGGAAAAATTTTTAATTAAGGAAATTGTTTTGATTTTAAAATGATTTTTATTAGATATAATCTGTTTTGAATTGTTTTATATATACTATTTTATATAAATGTGCTAACATGTTCTATCCTAGTGGCGTGAGTAGGGAATTCATTTGGGGAAAACTTACCGAGTTTCATTACTCACCCCCTGCTTGGGCACTTTGGTACATTTGTAGATATTATTTATAAAGAAACAGGTAAATTAAAAGTATCTCATTTCTTTAATAATTCATAATAATATTTTGGGAATGGATTTTGGAGTTGGATCTTTGAGAATGTTAGGAGTGGTGGAGTTGGTGTCCTTGTAGATTTTGAGTTTTATTGGTTTTATCTTCTGCTTAACACTCTGATATTGATTTTGGTTTCTGCATTGTACTCTAGTATGGTCTGTTGTTGGTTTGGTTACTATTGAGTTGTATACATTGTTCTCATGAATAATTTATTGATTTTTTGGTAGTTTTATACTTGGTTTTTTTGTTTTATGTTTAAAGGGAAAATCATCCCCCAACTATTTATGAATCTCTTGAAATTTATTTCTAACCTTTGGTTTTTTGGGGATGTCACCTAAGGCCAAGTAATATCATCCCACCTTCTCAAGACAATTAGGAGGGGTGAGATGTTACAAAAATTGTAAAGGAATATTCAAAAAAAATATCATTCATGATGGTGGAAAAAACCATTCATGATATTTAGGTTAAAACAAATATTCCATTCACACTTTTGGTAAAAGGTACCTCATTCGAAAAATAATAAGAAGATTACTTTTAATTTTTTTATAGAAATTAAAACATGGGTAAAAATGGATTTAATAATTATTTTAAAGAATATTAAAAACATTCTTTAAAACATTTTACAGAAAATATGGACATGGAAGAAAATGACTAGAAACAAATCTTCAAAATAATATATTTAAAAGGAAGTACCTTATATGTAATTCACTTGTTGATTCCCGATCCAACAAGAGAAAAAAAAAGAAAATAAATATGTAAAACCCAAAAATAACTAGAGTATAATAAAATATATTGGGCTTAAGATATTAGGATCATATAATTTTTCCAAAGGAAACCTAAACATAAAATCTTAAAATAAAATGAGACTGTAAAATAAATCCCTTACATCAAGTTTGAATTTCCTTGTAATTGCTTTTAATCTCCTATATAATAAATTTAATTTTATTATAATTCTATACCAAAATAATATAAATACTTATAATATCATATATTACCCACTTATAACATTCCAAAACCTGTTTATTAATAATTCTTTATTAAAATCATCATTTATGAGTGTTAATTGCTTCGTTTTTCATGTAAGTTTTGGTTAATTGGTTTAAATCCTTGCTTATTTATCATGATTACATAATATATATAATTTTAATAATTATATAAATATCATATATATCAATTATATATATATATTTATAAAAATACATGAAATGTGGACATGAAAAATAGATCACATCACTTCGTGGAGGTGGTAGTCCACACATACGCACAAGAAACGTTATCATTTTTTCTCAAGAATAAGGGTAAAAAGGTAAATGATATATCATATTTAAAGGATTAAAATTATTCTATAAATATAATATATATAAATTAGTTATATATTTATAACCATCCAATTAAAATGGTGACGAAAAATGAATTACATCACTACATGGAGACGGTAAGTCATACGTACACACATGCGATGTTTTCACATTCCGTAGGATACAAAAGCAGTGTAAAATGGTTATCCCATAATAATAATAATATATTATTATATTTATTATAATTTATTAATTATTTTAGTATGGTTAAAATATATTTACAGGATTTAGGATAAGAAATAAATTTGAAAGAGTCAGTAAAAATGATTACCTCTTCTTCGATAGACCTCCTTTAGATCCCTTCTTAAGAACACTTTTAATGGTATTTTAAGAAGGTAAAAACCTCTAATTAATTTATAGGTAAGTTTATAGGATAATTTGGTAGGGTTTATTCAATCTATATGGATAAAATTGGTGTAAATAAGAGAGTTGAGGGGTGTTGGAGGGACACAACTGATTTTTTTAAAGGATTAAAATATTATTAAGTAATTTTCATCGAAAAGTGTCCCATAAACAATTAAATATTTAAAATAAGGTGATAATGGTAGAAATATATTTATCTAATAATAATTAAAAAAAATTTCGGCCTTATCACTTAGTTTTAACCCAGGTTAATCCAATTTATCCTTTTACCATGGTGAGAAATTTTTATTATTTTTAATATTCATTATGACCAAAAATTAAGTTAACCTTATTAAATAATATTAATTATTATGATTAAAAACATGAAATAAATTTTATAATATTCAATTTCTATAAGTATTATAAATTCATTTTAAAATAATCCCACAAAATGCGATGAAAAATTGTTTTATAAAAAATGCATTTTTAAGACTAAAAGTATTTTTATACCAAGATAAAGTATAATATTGATTCAAAAGGTATAAATTGAATTATTTTTAAAAATAAAAAACTAATTAAAATTTAAAACCAATCCAAATAAAAATCAGGCTTTGAAAATACTAGAAAAGAAAAAATAGTTTTCTTTAAAAATTAGTATTTACACTATTCACCCATAAATCAAATTTTTCAAAAAATTCTCAAAAATTCACCCTAAGATAATTTTAATATAATAATTTCAAAAGTAATATAATTTTTATAAAATTAAATTTCTAAAATTGGTATAAATTAGTTATAATATCCATGCAAAAAATGGAATAAAAACCATTTTAGAAGAAACATATTTTTGGAACATAAAATGAATTTACTAAAAATTGAGTACTTATTTCCTAATAATTTATCAAAAAATTTGTATTAAATAATTTATATATATATATTTCATAATTTGGTTAATCATATTAATACCCGTTAATCCTATATCTAAGAAATAACTATTACATTAAATAATAATATTTTAATAGTATATTAGGGTTTGTTTAAAAGCAGTGTTTCATATAAAGTAATATACCAAAGAAATAAAATTTATTTAAAGAGAAATATATCATAAAAAATCATGGTGTTATAGGTACAATGTTAATATAGAATATGAAATTTTATATTTTCTTAATTCTCTAAAAAAGGCTAACCTTGTCGTTGAATACATCACATGGCATTCATCCAGTGGATGGTCACATCACATGCCCCTCATCCAAATAGCTAAACACATCTCATGTGAATCAACTAATAATGGACATATATTTCATCAATATAATTAAATGAAACTTAAAATGTATTTTCTCATCATATAAGTGAAAAAATACCATCCTGTTTATGCTCCAACTGATGACATGATAAAAAACATACCCAAACACCCCATAATTAGCTAAGTCGTAATGAATTTCATAAGAAAGTAATCAAAGAATGAATGTTATCATGATTGGTATATCACTAACTTTAGGTAAAAAGGATTTATTATAACAACCCCCTTAAGTATATCGATGATTGTATGACATTCCATGGGATATATTTAGAGGGAAAATCCAAATAATAAGTCTCCATTTATGATCTCATGAGTCCACTACTCACATAAATCTTAACATATCATCACAACCCATAATACTTCGTGATGATCATTTATTAAGGAAAACCTAAATTTGTATTTTTAGGGTATATTATCATTCCACCATTCATGTAAAAAAAATTATGGCACACATGAATGAATAATAAATAGATATTTCCATTATTATAAATACATGATACATTATTCAACTGTTACATCAATTTCTTAAGTATCATATACCAAGAGACTCTACATATCCCTCATACTTATTCTTTGATAATGTTTTCATCAATGGATTTTATATATTTTCATATTAATCCACCTAATAGATCTTAACATTGTCCTTTTCAACGACCACTCATATAAAATGGTATTTTAGAAGAACGTGTTTGGTCCTTTGGTGAGGCCAGGGTTCCTTTTCCTGAGAAATAACTCTATTGTTATCATAGTGAAGCTCAATCTATCCATTAATGATAGTATCCACATATAGTTCAAAGATAAACTTCCTGATCCAAATATTTTCCTTCATAGCATCTGATGCAATGATATACCCCTATGTTCTTGTTGATTCTACTATAGTGGATTATTTGGAACTATTATAACAAATAGATCCACTATTTAGGAAAAACATAAAACTAGATTGATATTTAATATCATCTCTATTAAATTGGATACTTACATCTATGTAGCCCTTTATATAGATCTCATACTCTCCTTTAAAGACCAAGAACATATCCTTAGTTATTCTCAGGTACTTAAGGATATTATTCAAGACAATTCAATGAGTCTCACCAGAATTTTATTTGTATCTAAAAGTATTTATTAGATCATAGGCTACATAAGGTTGAGTACAACATATTAAATACATGAAAAAATTAATGTAATATATATAGATAATTCTATCCATCCATTTTAACTCTTTATAAGGATCCTGGATCTTTTTAAGACACATGTCATGTAACACTGGTAAATAAACTTTTTTTAAAGTTCTCCATGATAAAACTATTTAGAACTTCACTAATGTAAGCATATTTACTAAGTATAAGAAACCTATTATATCTATATCTATATATATTCATACCCAACATGTAGGCTGCTTCACCCATGTATTTTACCAAGAATCATTTACCCAACTATATCTTCACAGAGTAAAGTGTTAGGATGGAATTTACGATAAGTAGTATATCATCTACATAAAATATCATAATCACCACTACACTACCAGTAAGTTACTTATATATAAAAGAATCATCTTGTTTTTGATGAAACCAAAATCTTTGATTGCATCATCAAACTGAATTTTCTAAGTCCAAGATGTTTTCTTCAATCCATAAATGGACCATTTTTACCAACATACCTTATCATACTCATTTGGAACTTAAAAACCTTCAGTCTATATAATATACACATCATTAACTAAATTAACATTAGTGAAATTGGTTTTGACATCTATTTGATATATTTCATAATAAAAATGAGCTGTTACAACAAGCAATATCCAAATGGACTTTATCATAACTACAGGTGAAAATGTTTCTTCATAGTCAATACCATGAATTTTCTTATAACCTTTTGGAACCAAGAGTGATTTATATAGGTAACAAATATACAATCCATGTTAGTTTTCTTATATAAAACCCACTTTCACTCTATGGGTATCACCCTTTCAGGTGAATCCATAAATTTCCAAACATGGTTAGTGTATATGGATTCCATTTCAGATTCCATGGATTTTAACCATTTATTGGAATCAGAATTTTTTATGGCCTTGTAGTAGGTGGTAGTTTCATCATTTATGAACAATACCTCAACATCATTAGCTATCATAAATCCATATCTCATGAGATCTTGATGAATCCTACCAGAACTTCAAGGTTCGTATGCAGCTTGAGTCAGTTCTTCCTCTATAACTCTTTGTGGAACCATGTAAAACTTTATCTCATGAACACTCCCTGTTTATTAGTCTTAAACTTCTCTAAGTTTAATTTCCATCCCACTGACTCATCAACTTACATGTTTTATCTCTAAGAAAATAACATTCTGGGCCAAAATGACTTTATGTTCAATAATATTACAAAAATAATATCTCAAAGTCTCTTTAGGACAACCAAAAAATAAAAGTTTCTATGATTTAGACTTTTTTTTATCATAATCCAAATGTTCCACATATGATTCACAACCTCAAATCTTTATAAAATTCATATAGAGACATTTATCATACTATATCTCATACAATGTATTTATTGTTAGTTTTTGAAATTGGTTCTAATACTTTAACAATAATATTTATTTTGATAAATTACTCTCTTCACATTTTATTAAATTCAAAATTGTTTTAATTAATTAATATTTTTTTTGTTTATAAGTTTTAAAAATGTTAAATTTTTATTAATTATTTTTTTTTCTAATTTTATTTATTATTTGTTAATTTTTTCTTATCTAAAAAATTTGGGCCATCCAAGTAAGCCACCAAGGCTAGATCTCAAGCACACTAAGGGGACCCAAGGGGTCAATCCCATGGGAAGGATAGCCATAGGAATCCCACTTGGAGGAAATATTCAGTCATGCATAGTGAAAGCCTATCACAAGTGAGATCTTGTATAAGGCACATATAGCTTACCCCAAAGGTGCATGGGTTGGGCTTGGTAAGCTTGCAGGGCTCATGTATAAGGACCATATGTGTGAATGGTGGGTTGCAGGTGCTGATCCCCTGCTGACAGCCTGGAAGTGACATCCTGTGAGTTATTTATTATAACATTTAGTCACCACATCCCATAATAGATTTGGGATGTAGTTCTGGATACACTGTTCATCCAAGTTAAAAAAAATCAGATATGAGATCAACCGTCGGATCAAATATTTGTCTGTCCTTCATTTTCTTTTTAAACTCCCACACCTTATTTATTCTCCCGCACTTCATCTTATTCAAATATTTTATATTTTTCCTTTTCCATCCATCAATATCAAGTAAGATTGAATTTTTCACAGAAACTATGACACATCTAACCGAGATTCAAAATTCTTGTTAAGATCATTGGTTTGTTTCAATTTGATTAAAAAATATTTCATTCTTTTATTTAATGTTTTTTAATTCATGCTCGATTTTGGTTTCATCACTGGTAGATGGATCTACCACTTCTCAACAATAGATCAACCCACTATTTCATGATGGAAGATCCATGTTTGATGGTAGTTCATTCATCAATTGGTGAACCGTTCATCATTGTAAACAATTTTTCTTACAACAGTGGAACCGTCAGCCCTCAATGGTGGATCACAGTTCACCTGTACGATGGTAACATCATTTCTCAATGGTGGATCATTTTCCTACTAGTATAATATTTCATCCAACATTGTATATTTTTCTACCATTAGACATCTAATAGTATATCCTTTCATCCTTCAATAGTTCATGTTTACTCTTTCTTGTTTGATGTAGTTCTTATGTTTTTTCATCCTGAACGTCAGTAGTGCTTTTGGTCATCCACTGATAGTTCACCAACAATGGTAGATTATCTTCCACCATTGGAAATCATCACCGATAGATCATCTTCCACCATTGGACATAGAACATTATTATATTCTTTTTTACTTCTCCATAATCTTTTGGTTTCATAGTGGATTTTCTTTAACCTTATTTTTTGTTGGCTCTTATTATTTTATGATTCTTAGCAGAATGATAAATTTCTTTGTTTTACTACCATTGGACATCCAATGGTAGATCAATTTAATTATTAGTATATTCAATCTACCTCTATCTATTTTATTTGTAGTAGATTCAAGCTACCGATCTCTGTTTCAAATGGTGGATCTACACCAATGGTAGTAGGATCAATCTACTACCAGTTTATTTTATCCACCGTTAGTTCAAAAATATTATTTTTAAAATTTTATTCATTTATTTTAATTGTTTATGTTAAAATAATTTTTTTGTTAAAATTTTTATTTTACTATGTTACAATATAATTATATGACGTGTAAAATTAATTGCAAAAATATTTTATGTACACATATACATATAGATTGAAATTCTCACAATGATTTATTTTTACAATTTTTTTTTACTTTCTTAATAATATATAAGATTATAATTTTATTTCTTCTATTTTATAATTGTGAATAGTTTAAAATTTTTATAATTAATATATTAAATGTTTTTTATTTTATGAAGAATTAAAAATCTTGATTGTTCTCTATTTTTCAGCGCAAATTTTATAAACAAAGGTAATAGTAATATTATTTTATAGTTATACTATAACAAGTTTCATGAAGATATTAGACTTGGAAATTATTTTAAAAGATATTTTTCTTAATGACATGAGAGACATCTTTAAGGATAAAAAAAATTACAGTATAGATCATTCGACCAATTCTTTGTGATACTACTTTGATAATTCTTGCTGCTCTCATTTTTTTAAGGAAGATTATGTGAATTTTGTACTATGGATAAGATCATTTAAGAACTTCATATTTTGACATTGTTCCTTTCAAATGATGAACAATAATTAAGCTTCAACTTCTTCAACAATTTTTATCATATGCTCATTTCGCTATATTTTTTTCTCCTTGTGTAATATTTATTCTTCTGTTTGTATTTATTCAAGTCTATTTTATTATTTTAACAATAAAAATAAAGTCTTGAATAATCTAGTTATTCTACCACCTAAAAGGAAGTATGTGTTGTATCTCTCGATCAAAATTCAGGTAAATAAACTAGACTAGTCACTTATAAAAGACTGGGTTGTTCTTTCGAGTTCTTGTAAAAGGCAGTGTCTGTAACAAGGTTGTCACTCCTTTAAAAGTGAGGTTCTTAGTGGGTACCAATCTCCTCGAGAATTAGAATAGGTTGAGGAGTGTGCTAGGATCTTTGTGATCCAAACCACTAAAAATCTTGGTGTTATTTATTTTTTATCTCTACTACACTTCATTTCAAGAACACTGTACTCACAATAGATCTTTATTTTATAAACTTTGATTGTTTTTTATTTTAATATTTTAAAAAACTATTCACCCCCTATATTCATAATTACCATCACCATCAATCCAATTTTTTTATCAGAGCATAGGAGAATCCTTAAAGGATTGTTATTCACTTTGATTATCTCTGTTTCTTATTTTTTAACTATGTACTAACCTGATATCCTAGACTTAATAGTCTAAGGAATAAAATAAAAAGGTTTATTTTAAGATGAAAGGTGTAAATGTGAATGATGGATGAATTCCACAAAACCCCCATTCTTTGATGGAAGTGACTATGGTTACTGGAAATAAAAAATGGAATCCTACCTGAAGCTATTAAGTGTGGATCAATAGACTATCATGGATAATCCATATGAGCTACACAAAGTGGATCTTGAGACACTTATAGGTAATAAAATGGTAAAATATGTTTTAAATTAGAAAGTTAAAAATATTTTATACTATGCTATAAGTAGAAGTGTCTATAGACATGTTTCATCTTGTAAGGCATCCGATGATATTTATATGATACTTTAAGTGAATAATTATAAAACTAACAAGCTTAAGAGAACCAAGATATGAACGATCCAAGTAGAATACCAATACTTCAAGATAGAAGATGAATAATATGTAAACCACATGTTTTATTACTTTACAAGTATAACTAATGTTATGATTTCTCTTGGATAAGTTTGGATAAAACTAATCAAGTGGAAAGAGTATCGATAGATCTTCCCAAAATATGGAATTCAAATAAGGTGGCCATTTATGAGAGTACTAATTTTAAGAATTATACTTTAGATGAACTAATAGGCTCTCTGCTAAAGTATGTTTTAGAGATGAAAAATATTACCAATGAGGATTATACAAATATAAAAGGTATTGAATTTAAATCTATTGTTATTGATACCTATAATTACTTTGAATATGATTTCTAGGAAAGTGACAAGGATATGTATCACTTCAGTAATAATTTTTTTAATTTCATGAAAAAGGTGGAAAGAAACAGTTCAAGAGGAAGTCCAGAAAGGAAAATAAGAAAGGTAATATTAGTAGCAATAATGATGTTTCATAATTAAATTGTAATGAGTGTAGGAATAAATGTAACATAATGAATGATTTCCCTAAACTCAAACATCTAAATAAAGACAAAGAGAAAATAAGAGAAGAAAAACAATATTTGTTTGGAGGTTGGGGTGTTCAAAAAGTTCTACCTTAAGTGGTGATTCTGGAAGTGAACATTAGACAAATAATATTTCCCTAATGTTTATTCAATGTGAGGTAAATGATTCACTATTTACTTAGTTAATAAATATTTCAAATGTTGATCATAATAATTTATCTATAAATAAAACTAAAATTGTTTCTGATTCATGTTGTGATTTTGATTCTATAAATTCCAAAGTTAAGAAACTTCTTAAAGAAAATAAATAATTAAAAAGTATACTAACTTAAAAATTAAACATGAAAAGTTGATTAAATTAAATAATAAAATTAAAAGGTAATGTGATAATATGATTTTCCCCAAAATGATAAATCTAAAGAGGATTATGATTCTGAGCTCCTAAAACAAAAAGATGAAAATGAAAGGGTTAAAAAATTTCTGGAAATAAATGATAAAGATCAAGACAAAAAATTTAATTTAGATATTGATGATTTAAATAAAGTAGAAAATTAATGTATGAACCTTAAGTAATAAATCACAAAATTAATAAACACATCTTATATTTCAAATATTAAATTTTATATATATTTAGAAACTTTTGAAAAAGAAAATATAGATTTGAAAAATGAAGTTTTTAATCTTAAAGAGGTTTTGTCTAGTTTTGTAAAAGGTAAATAACAATATGATAAAATGATTTATTTGATGAAACTAAAAACAAATAAAAATATTTTTGGATATAATAGTTTAACAAAAAGTTTAAATAAAACTAACTTTGTTAAAAGCTAAAAAGGGAGTGTTTCTAGTATAACCTGTTTTAAATGTATAATGAAAGGGAATTATGCCAATGAGTGTTCACTGATATTTACACAATAATTTGGTAATAATATATCCTTCATCATTATAGATTTACTTTCTAATCAGTACACTAATAAATTCTTTAAATATATTTGGGTGAAAAGGTTTTCTGCTACTAATTTAGTTGGACCCAAGTTTCCATGGATACCAAAACAGTCTATTTGATTATTTAATTTCAAGAAATTTTCCTTATAAGTATCAATGAATCATGATACTTAGTTAGTGGATACTCCAGGAACATGGAAGGTGATATTTCAAAATTTATATCATTTAATTCATGTGATGGCAACCTTATTACTTTTGGAGACAACTCTAAATGTTAGATTAAAGGTATTGGTGAAGTTTGTTATTCTAAAATTGTTATTATTTAAAAAGTATTATATGTACTTGGTTTAAAACATAATCTTATAAGTATATCATAGTTGTGTGATGATAGATTAATTTTTTTTTCAAAAATGATAAATGCATTATTATGAAAAATAAATTTGTTTTATTTTCAGCAAATAAAAAATAAAATATATACACTATTGATTTATGTGATCTACCAAAACAAAAGGTTAAGTGTTTGAATGATGTAGAAGTAGATAAAATTTTGTGGCATAAGAGGGTTGGGCATGCAAACTTCATATTATTTCATAACCTATCAAAGCATGAACAGATTTTGTAACTTCCTAAGTTACATACAAGTAAGTACTTCATGTGTGATTCCTGTTTGAAAGGTACCAACACAAAGAAATATTTAAATCTATAAATGATGTTAGTAATACTAGATGTTTAGAATTATTACATATTGACTTGTTTATACCTATAAAACCTATTATTATTTTTCGTAAAAATTATGTATTTTTAATTTTATATGATTACAATAGATTCTTATGGATTTATTTGTTATCCCATAAAAATGAAACTTTATCAAAATTTTGTGGTTTCTGTAAGATTATTAAAAATTCCAAAAATATGTCAATCATATATATCATAAGTGATAGAAGTGGTGAATTTATGAATTTATAATTTGACAATTGTTTTCGAAAAAAATGGATATAAACATTATTTCTCAGCCCCTAGGACACCAAAGTAGAATGTTGTTGTAGAAAGAAAGAACAAATATATTCATGAAATGGCTAGGTCAATGCTAATGTAATATAGTGTACATAAATAATTTTGTAAAGATGCTATAAATATATCATGCCATGTTTTAGATAGATTTTTAATTAGACCATTCTTAAATAAGACCCCTTATGATTTTTTAAAGGGTTCAAATCTAAATTTGGTTATTTTAGGGTCTTTGGTTGTAAAATTTTTATATTGAATACAAAAGATGATTTAGAAAAATTCAATTATAAATCAGATGAATGGATATATTTAGGATATTATTATTATAGAAAATATTATAAATTTTTCAATAAGAAAACTTTATTTTCTGAAGAACATGATCTTGTTAAGTTTAATGAAAACAATTCCAATAAGTTGGATTCTAAATCTAACAAAGAAAATGAAAATTTTAGAGAATTTAATTTTGGTGAAGATAATGACCAAGATAATGAGAATGGATCAGTTTTGGAGGAGAATATATCCTATAAAACTGATCCAAAGTAATGGAAAACTCTTTAAGATTATCTTATTCAAAAATCAACCGGTAATGTAGAGTATGGAATTCAAACCAAAAAATCTATTTTACTTTACTATACAAACTCTACTTTTGTTACTAATTTTGTTCCTATCAATGTTGAAAATTATTTAATTGATTATAATTGGATTAATTCTATACATGATGAATTAAATCAATTTTAATGGAATAAAGTGTGGGATTTAGTTACTTTACCAAAAGATAAACCTGTTATAGGAACTAAATGAATTTTCACAATAAAATTTATGAAGCTAGAAACATATTTAAAAATAAAGCAATAATAGTAGCTCAAGTTTATTATTAGGAAGTGGGAATTGAATTTAAAGATTATTTTTCTCCTATTGATAGGATGTGAGTAATTTGAATTCTATTAGCCTTTTCTAGTTTTCAAAACATAAAATTATTTCAAATGGATGTAAAATGTTCCTTTTTAAAAGGAATTATTTCAGAGGAAGTCCATGTAAGACAACCCCCCTAGAGTTGAACATGATAATTTTCTAAATCGTATTTTTAAACATAATAAAGAATTATATAGCCTTAAGAAATCTCTAAGAGTTTGGTATGAAGTGATAAAATAGTTTTTTATTACAAAATGATTTTATTAAAGGTAAGGTTGATCCAAGATTATTTATAAAAAGGGTTTCAATTGATATACTAATTATATAGATTTATGTTGATTATATAATATTTGGTTTTCCATGGATTATAAATTAATAAAAGGAATGTTGGTATTTTCTTAAATCAAGATAATTATGATAAAGAACTTGTAAAAAGGTTTGGACTTAATTCGAGTAAGTATATGAAAACACTAATGAACACTAATTCCAAATTAGACTTAGATGAGTCAGGAAAGTCAATTGATATTAAACTATATAGAGTCACGATAAGTAGTATATTATATCTCAATAATTCTAGAACGAACATAATGTTCTTAGTTTTATTGTGTGATAGATTTTAATCAAACCCCAAATAAAGTAATCTTAAATAATCTAAGAGAATAATTAGATACATCAAGGGTACTTTATGTTCTGGATTGTTCTATTCTAAATAGAATTGTTTTGATTTACTGTCTTACTATGATTATGACTTTGGAGGTTTCAAAATTGACTAGAAAAGTACTACAGGTATGTGTAACCTTTTAATAAAAAGTTTAATTCATGGAGTTATAAGAAAAACCTTTCATTAGTACTACCAATACCTGAGGCTGAATATGTTCTTGTTGCTAGTTTTTGTTCATAGAGTATTTGGATAAAACAAACTTTGTATGATTTTAATATTAGTTTTGATAAAATTACTATCCACTATGACAATTCAAGTGTTATTTAAATTTCTAAAAACCTTCTTCAACACTCTAGAACAAAACACCTAGATGTTAGATTTCATTTTCTTAGATATCATTTAAATAAAGGTGATATTTGTTTAGAATTTATTTCTACTGAGAAACAGTTAGCAGAAATTTTCACAAAACCTTTGATTTTGTTAAATTTGAGAAAATAAAGTTTGAATTGGGTATGTTAGAAGATTAAAATCACTATAATTATAATAATTTATTTTAAATATTTTAGTAAATGTGTTCAATAATTGAATGTTATTTATCTACTCTAATTAAATGCAACTTAGATATATTGGTTTAAAATGATTTGTTAAACTATTATTCCGTATTAATTCTACTTCCCTTGAATACTGTAATTATATGTTTACTCTTATGAAAATATACTACTCTGTTACTTTTAAAGTAGTTTATTTTTATTAAAAGGGGATCTCTTATTTATACATTAAATTATAATACACTTTTTGATAAATTTTAATAACAAGGATTTTTTTTAAAATTTAATAAATATTATGTTTTGTAATTTACCAAAAGGGGGAGTTTGTTAGTTTTTAAAAGTATTTCTAATAATTTAATAGTGTTATTTTTTTTGATAAATTACTCTCTTTAGATTTTATTAAATTCAAGATTTTTTTATTAATTAATAATTTTTTACAAGTTCTAAAAATGTTAATTGTTTATTTTTTTTTCTAATTCTATTTATTATTTTTTAATTTTATATTATTTAGAAAATTTGGACTACCCAAGTAAGACACCAAGGCTATCCCTTAACCACACTAAGGAGACCCAAGGGGTCTACCCTATGGGAAGGCCAACCATTGGTAGCCCACTTGGAGGCAATGGCTAGTTGTGCATAGTGTAGGCCTATCATGGGTGGTGTCATGCATGTGGCCCACATAACACACCCAGAAGGTGCATGAGTTGGGATTGGTAAGCCCACTAGACTATGTATAAGGCCCATGTGTATGAATGGTGGGTTGATGGTTCTGATACCCTATTGACAGCTCAGAAGTGGTATCCTGTGAGTTGTCTATTATACTGTTCAGTCACTGTATTCCATAATCGATATGGGACATAGTTTTTGATACACTATTCATTTGAGTTAAAAAACTCAAATATAATATTGACCATCAGATAAATCTTTTTCTACTATTAATTTTATTTTTAAACTTTTATGCCTTGTTTATTTTCCCACACTTCATATTCTTCAAATATTTCATCTTCTTCCTCAGCCATATTTCAACATCCAGTAATCCAAAATTTTTCATAGAAACTCAAACACATCTAACTAATCTTCTAAATTCTTATTAATCTTGTTAGTTTTTTTCTCTTTAGTTACGATATATCTCATGCATTTATTTCATGTTTTTTAATTCATGCTTACTTTCAGTTTCTTCACTAGTTGATGGATCAGCCATTGCTCAAAAGTAGATCAACACAATATTTTATGATGATAGATCCATGTTCAATGATATTTCATTCATCAATTAAGGGACTATTCATCACTATGATTGATTATTCTTACAACAGTGGAACTCTTAGCTCTTAATAGGGGATCATAATTCACTGGTATGATGGTAGCACCGTTTCTCAATGGTGGATCCTTTTTCCACTAGTAGCATATTTCATACACCACTCTCCGTTTTGATTCTATTATAAATCCAATGGTAAATCATTTCATCCATCAGTAGTTCATGTTTTCTCTGTCTCATATGATGCAGTTATTTTGTTGTTTCATCCTGAACGTCGGTAGTGTTTTTGGTCATCCACCGGTAGTTTACTAATAATGGTAGATCATCTTCCACAATTGAAAATCATTAATGGTAGATCATCTACCACCATTAGACATCCAATGGTATCATATTATTATTTCTTCCCCAAAATTTTTGATTTCACAATGGATTTTATTTAACCTTATTTTTCATTGGATCTTATTATTTTATGTATATCAGTAGAATGATAAATGTATTTATTTTTTTACCATTGGAAATCTAATGGTAGATCAATTTTATTAGCATAAAATTCCATATACTGTTTTATGTTTTACCAATATAATATTCAAGATATTGTTCTCTATTTCAAATAGAGGATCTACACCAAAAGTAGAAGGATCAATCTATCGCTAGTCTATTTTATCCATCTTTAATTCTAAAATATTAATTATAAATTTTTTATTCATTTATTTTCATTGTTAAAGTATTTTTTTATTTTTTTCTATTTAAATATAATTATAAGAGGTGTAAAAATTAATTGCAAGAATATTTTATATATACATATACATGAAGATTGAAATTTTCACAATGTTATGTTTTTAAAAATAGTTTTTACTATCTTAATAATCTCAAAATTATTCTTTTATTTATTCAATTTTATAATTGTGGATTGTTTACAATTTTTATACTTAACATATTAATGTTTTTTCTAATTCATGAAGAAATAAAAAGCATGATTATTCTCTAATTTTAGCACATATTTTATAAAAAAAAGCAATAGTTAAATTATTTTATTTTTATACTCTAAAAAGGGTCATGCTAATATTGTACATGGACACGCTCCTAGAAGATTTTTTTTTATTAATGATATGAGAGAAATATTTAAAGATAAAAAAAATTCTAATGTATATCATTCCATAGATTCTTTGTGATACAATTTTGAAAATTCTCGTTGCTCTCATTTTTGTTAAAGAAATTTCTATGACTTCTGTACTCTATCTGCGATCACAAAAGAACTTCATTTTTCAACATTGTTCCTTTTAAGTGACAAAAAATCATCGAGATTCAACATATTCAACAATTTTGATCATTTTATAATCTCTATATATTTTTTTATTTATGTTGTCTTTATTCTTCTATTTTTATTTCTTCGAGTTCAGTTTATGGTTCTTCTAATCAAAAGAAACTCTTGCATTTTTTGGTTATTCCACCACTTAAAAGGAAGTCTGGGTTGTGAATCCTAATCAAAATTCAGGTAAAAAAACTAGGTTGGTCTCCTGTAAAAGTCTGTGTTGTGCCTACAAGTTCCTATAAAATGTAGTGACTGTAACAAGGTTCTCACTCCTTTAAAATTGGGGTTCTTAGTGGGTACCAATCTCCTCAAGGAGTAGAGGAGGTTGAGTAGTGGACTAGGATATTTGTGACTCGAACCACTATAAATCTCGGTGTTCTTTATTTTTTATTTCCACTTCAATTAATTTCAAGAACATTGTACTCACTAGAAATATTTATTTTATAAAACCTGATTGTTTTATCTTTAAATTTATAAAAGTACTATTCACCCATCTAGTTATAATTTCTATCACTATCAATCCAATATTTATGACTACTTTAAATGGAAAATAGTTTAGTAAAAATGTATTTGTATCCATAACATAACCCTAAAATGAAATTGGAAGGTCAAACTAACTCATCATTGATCAAACCATATCCAATAAGGTATGATTCCTCCTACCCGACACACTATTTCATTGTGGTCTTCTAAGAGGAGTGATTTGTGAAATAACTCTACAATCCCTCATATCATCAATGAATTCACAACTCAAGTATTCATCACCATCATCCAATTAGAGGATCTTAGTACTCTTTTTATATTGATTTTATACTTCATTATGCAACTCTTTGAACTTTTCAAATGTTTCATACTTATGTCTTATTAGAAACACATATACATAATGACTAAATTAATCAGTGAAGGTAATAAATCACCTAAAACCAATTTTATTGTACTCATTAGTCCTCATAAATCCCTATGTATAATATATAATAGTACACTCTCCCTTTCACCTTTTCCACTAAAAGGGTTTTTGGTAATTTTTCGTAATAAATAAGATTCATAATTTTGAAATGATCTATAATTAAATGGTTCCAATAATATCTGTCTATAAATTATTTGGACACATTTATCATTTTTATGTCTAAAGAAAAAATAAAAAAGATAGGTGGGATTAAAATAAACCTTAACCTTATTATTATGAAGTTTTTAAACATGATTATCCAAATATAGAATGTATAAAATTCTTACCATATTCACGATGTCATAAAACACATCATTAATAAAATTTTAAAAACTATTGTTATTAATAGTGAAGGAGAATCTATTCTTGTTCAAACAAGATATAGAAATAAAATTTCTATTTATGGAAGAAAAATAATAGTAGTTATCTAATTATAAGGCTAATAAACTTTCTAAATTCAAATAATTAGTGATGAATTTTAGTGAAGAAACTCTTTCTCCATCACTAAAAAGATAATACTATTCACCATTTTTAAATTTCCTCCTATCCTTGAGTCTGTGTTTTTCATAAAAAATGTGTGATGCATACCCAATATCTAATACACATGAGTCAGAGTTGATGGAATTTATCTCTATAGCATTCATATTCAGATTATATAAATACTTGAATTTGAGAACACTTCTCAACCTTAGATAATTATTTTGAATTATTTTATAGGTCATACCTATAATGGATCTTAGTAAGATCACCATGATATAGGCCATAATCTATAACAAAGAGATATTTATGGGTGAGTATCATGTTTTATATATTTTCATCAAGGAATTTTAAGGAAATTACTCTCACTAAAAATTATGACATTGTACATCACATATATTTAGTGATCCAAGATCCATATTTCACAATGCAATGACCCCAATTTGATATGGAACTCATCACTTTAGTTATTTAGGTAAGAAATCATGCTAATCAAAACACTAGTGATTCTTTTATAGTTGAGTGGGAACTATTTGTTTATATACATCATATAGATGGTAAACTCAATTATATCCCTTTGGAATGATAACACTTAGGGTTTTCTAGTTAACTGTTACCCAAGTCTCACAACGAGATGCAGTTTCCCAACCCTTATGATTAACCACACGCACCACATATTAAATAGGATAATATATGGGCACCCTAATTTTATGTGAAACTACATGGTTGGATGATCAAGTTCTTGATATATACAACTTTGGAATTAATATTACACTCAGTATTTTATAGAGTTTTCTTTTAAGACTATCACTAGTTCAAAATACATCACATGCATATTAAACCCATTATATCTCACAAAAACTCTATTTTCTCATGTTATATGCATTATTTTAATGATTTAGTTTTGTAATCCTATTCCATCCAATAAATTAATATATTCACACCACATTAATTTTAAACTCTTTACATAACCCACAAGTTTGTGTTACTCACCAAAAAATAGAATTCAGACATATTCATGCATATCCAAGTGCATATCATGCATAAGGAACATAAAAGTTTCATGTAAATGCATAAATATATATGATATTGGAAATCTCTACATGAGTAATCCCAGAGTGAAAGATATCTAACTCCTCACTTTTCTAAAAAAAGTCATAAGACTCCAGGCCGGTGGGTAGTATTACCCTAAGTCCCTATCCCTAGGGTGATTTTACTTGATATAATATAATTCATAATATCTCTAACCCCTAATATTCATAAACTATATTAAAAAAATATTCTCAATCTTATAACTCTATAAAATATAGGTAAAGTTATATGAGAACTAAATATTATGATATCACACCAATCATGTAATGTAAGGATCTCTATCCTAAAATTAATTTATCATATAAATTCATATTATTCACATTCTATAAAAAATTTATAAACATGAATAATAAAATTAATAAATTAAATAAATATAACACTTAATTTTTTCTACTAAACATGGAAAAATAATATGAACTTTTTAAATTTTATTTAGGCATGAAAAATCATATCTTATGACACCAAATAATTATAATTTATAAAAAATTTATAATCCATAATAAAAAATATCAAAAACAAAAATTTTAACATTTTTTATGCATGTAGTATTTTATTATTGAAAACCAATCATAACATTGGACTGATACTAGTGAGAGGTAGTTATGTGTGGAAATCATATTCTAAAATATAGTCATAATCCTAAGCCGTGATTGGTATCACAGTGTAATGACCCCGACTCCAGTAACCGAGAGCCGATGTTTACTTTATTACATTGGCACTAGATATAAAGTATCATATCTAGAAGGACCAAAAAGTTTAGTAGTCTTGGTAATCTAGATACACACTTGAAATTCACATTACATTTTAAACATAAAAAAAATAAAGATTTTTATTTGTGAAAAACATTATCCCCCTTATCATATCCCTATACATCAACCAAAAAACACTTCCTGGTATCCTGAGGAAAATAAAATATAAGAAAGGGGTGAGCTTAGATTCTTAGTAAGGGTATGCATACATCAAAATATATCATGAATAAATAATCATAATCAATATAGAAAGGTAAATAACTGAAACACATTCCATTTAATCAATAAACTGAGTATAATATGGAAAAAATAAATGATGATCAAATAAAGACATATAAATAATCACATGATCTTGAAACTTATCCATGAATATTATAACTAATTTAATAATTGTATGGACATCAATAAATGATCTCATAATTAGGGAATGTATAATTCCAAACATCTGAAACTATCAAGACATTTTATAACATAGTTTAAATCTGTGGGTAGAAACCCATCTAATTTGGCTAATTGATTTGTCTCATGAGACTTGTTGATGCATTGATGGGATATCTATAACCAGGACCCACCCATCACTTACTAAGTCCAATTCATTCTTCATATGAAAGGGGTGAAACATAATCAACATAAACATTAATACTAAAAACTAATAAAAAAAATGTTAATACTTACCCCAATCAAATAAACGTAATCATAAACCTACCAGAGTAATATGGTGAATGGTAATAAAATTTTACATCCTTAGTCAGAATAATAATAAACCATCCAAATAAATAATAAGGATGATTTTAATAAAACTTATCCCTAGTGGATCATAAGTAAAATAAAGGGTTGATGTCATTTATGAATAAATGTACCATAAAAATGTTATTAAAAATATTTTTGAGGAAAATAAACTTTTCACTTTGAAAATATTTATTAAATGAAAAATCTCAAAATATATATATATTTTTGAAAATAAACTTTTAATTTTTTTTAAATAATATTTAAAAAATTGAGTGGTCATGATGGCAGAAAATTCCATTCATGTCGTATATGTTAAAATAAATATTCCTTTCACATTTTCAGTAAAATCCAAACATGCCTTGTTTTAAAAACGATAGGAATATTACATTCAAATAATTTTGTAAAAATATTATATGGGTAAAAATTTATCTAATTAATCATTTGGAAAAGTCTATTTTTTTTATTTTTATTTTGAAAACACGGATTTTGATGAAAAAGTATTTTTGACCGAAGAGAAAAATAATGTTGAATTTTCTTAAAAACATTTTCTCAATAATTTTAAGTATCAAAGTGTGTAAAAATGGAAATATTGTATAAAAATTTTCAGGAATAACCATAGGAGAATAAAGGATATTTATTTTAAGATATAAATATCAAATAATTCCCCTAAAGGATACTTAAAAAAACTATCATGAATAATGATGAGATTGTGAAATAAACCCTTACCACTTTGGTAACTTCTGGATTGAAAGCCCCATAAAAGGAATAATCATAAATTTAAACTTTAAATACTATGAATATAGATATATTAATTATATAAAATTTCAAAATATTTATTATATACACCACCCAAAGTAATAATCGGTGAATATGGCGTATGTTTCACAAAAGTAAAAGTGAGATGAGAAACCCTTATCTTAGGTTTAAGTTCCTTAATATGTGTTTGAACCTCCTATATAATAAATATAGGTTTATTATAAATTTATTAAATAACCATACTAATATATATCACACCATATATTATTTACTTATATTCTTTTATCACCTTTTTATTAACAATTATATGTTAAAATAACTATTTCAGGTGATAATTGCTTCGTTTTTCATGTATGTTTTAGTTTTATAATTTTGGTAATTTTAATTTGATCATGGTTTAATCATATTAATAATGTTAAACATGATATAAATATCATATATATTCATTATATATGTATTTATAGTAATATATTAAAGTTAGGGGTAGAAAATGGATTACACCGTTTATGGAGATGGTAAGCCGTACGTATGCATGGACACTGTTTCAATTTTTCTCGATGGATGGAAAAAAAGGAAAATAAATATTAATAAATATTTCATTAATAATTATTATTTCATATATATAATATATATTAATCAAATACATCCTTATTACAATCCATGTAAAAATAAAATGAAAAACATTTCACATCACTATGTGGTGGCGGTAGTCCACACGTACGCACAAGCGACATTATTGTTTTCAAATGGATGGGAATGTAATTAATTTTATGTGATATTATATTTTTATAAGTATGGTTATATAATAAATATCACATATATTCATTAAATTTAAATTTACTACCTTTTATGTAAATTATAAGTGAAAAACAAATCACCTCGCTTCACGAGGTGGTAATCCTCCTTACACACGAGCGACAATATCGTATCCCCCATGAAATGGAAAGTAAGAAGTTATATGTGATATAATAATTAAATAAGTATAATAATTTAGTAAATATAATATACATATGTTAAATACATTATTATATCCATCCTTTAAAGGTGGTGATGGAAAACAAATTACATCGGTTCACGAGGTGGTAGTTCTCCGTACACACAATTGACAATTTCATTTCCCATATGATGAAAGTGGAGATATATTTGGGTTATTAAATTAACATAATAGCATATAATTATATAGGATATATTTTTGTTATGATATTATCATAGTTCATGAAGGTTTTAAGGATGTGGAAGAAGAAATAAAACAAATACGTACGTATAAGAATTTTACCTCTTCTTTGGAGAGCCTCTTTAGGTTTATACCTAAAGCCTTACTAGGAGGGATTAATAATCAAAATAAGTTCAATAGGATGTGTATATATAATTTAGGAAGATATTTTTTTAGGTATTGTCTGAACAAAATGGTTTTTAAATTGTTAAGAGGAGAGGATAGGGGATGGCCTTTTATATGTTGGGGAGAGGACACACATGGAATTTTTGAAAAGATAAAGTGATATCCAGGTTTTTATCATGAAAAAAGCATAAAAAATGGTTCATTATCAAACATTATAGGTTATAAGATCTAAATGTTTCTATAAAATGGGGTTTGAATAAGTTTTAGGCCGTTTTAACCCTTATTTTCTTAGTTTAACCCCTAGTAAACCCACTTTACCTTAACCCCAATAATTAATTTTTTTACTATTTTCACAATTAATTATGGTAAAAAATTAAGTTTAAATTATTAGATAATATAAATTATTATTATTCAAAATATTTAATTCATTTTTCCAAATTAAATTAAAATAAGTGGCAGAATTCAATTTAAAATTAAACTACAGTTGTGATGAAAGAATGATTTTCCAAATAGAAAATTCTTATAAGTATAAAATGTTTTAATATCATAATTCAATATTAATTTGATCCCAATGACATAAATTAATTAAATTTTAATATAATTTAAATAATTTATTTTAAAATCAATTTTAAATATTATTTAACTTTTTAAATAATTTAAACAAAAAGACAATTTTCAATAAAAATTTGTATTTTTATCCACTCATCAAAAAATTAATATTTTAAAAAAATCCCAAAAATTTACCCAAATATAATTTGAAATATAGATTTAAAAAATGATGTTTATTTTTTCAAATAAAATTTCTAAAATTTTTAAAAATTAATTTTATATTATGCGAACAAAGCAAAACTAGACTACCTTTTATAAAAAAATACAATTATTCATAAAACTATTTTTTTTCTTTAAAATGATTCTCATTTTATTTATAATCAATGATAAAATTTGAATTTATTTTATACATGTGTAAACCATATAATTTTTATAATTTATTTATTACCATTCATACCACTAACTTAACAGTTATGTTATAATGGTCATAATAATATTTTAATAGAGTATCATATTTCGTTTGAACTCAGTGTTGCGTGCGTTGAAAGCTATCAAAGAGATTGAATTTATTTAAAAATAAATATATCATAAAGTATTAGGGTGATAAATTCTCATATAAGATCATTTTTGTATGTCATATACTTTATTGAATATGATGTTTCTCTTTTAAAATCTCAGGGTGTTACACACAGAATACAATAGGTGATATCATATTGATTCAATCATTTTTTATGATATCCCACATTTTATATTTATGAAATAACCCTATGTTTTCATGAAAAAAATAGATTAAAACATATTTTATGATATCATATATCATATGATATGTCTCAATTCAAATCTATGGATTTACTATATATAGTACCTTATGATATATACATGTCGTATGATATGACAATGTGAAACTGAAGGATTATACATATCATATTAAATGATACTACTAAAAACACAATATGATATAAAATAATTCAAAAAACTAGTGAATTTAAAACATTTAATCCTTAAAGAACAATGATATGATATCACTAATGAGTTTTAGGGGATTATTTTATGATCAAAGGTAGTAAAAACAAACCCAAAAACCGAATGATCTATCTTCAAGATATCAAACATGAAAAGTTTAGAAAATAACATAACATACATTCATCATCAGGTAAGGTATATTTTACTCATCATAGTACACTTGATTATTATCATAGTATAAAAAAACCTATGCTTCCTTCCTATGAATGATTATACAATCCAAAGAATACCAGTTAATTACCATATGCTTTGATGAGTGACAACACCTTCACTATGAAGTGATGAATAACCAAGTGAGGATAAGAGAGCTTCATAAAACTTCATAAAAAACTAGAGGTACCCAATATAATAAGGATCATAACCTTTCATAGGCATCCTAACACTCCTTATTTAATGAAGATCATATTCCATCTCAAATGTATTGGGTGACAACTCCTATACATTAAATATCACTGGAGTGGTATTAATTGAACACTTAAATAAAGGTGTTTCCATGCATTAAATAATCTATAAAATTAATTAGAAACTAAATTAAACCATGTGGGAGGGATATAGAAAATTAATTCATCTCATGAATGAAAATTGTATTTCCTACCATACTATACGATATAGGAGATAGGGGATTCACAAGAACCCTTTATGATTGAAGTGCATCATATTCTTAAATATCTATCTTAGGGATATAATTTCTCATGATTCAGGTATATCATAATGTATTATATACCCTATTTAAGTACACATCCAATAGAAGGTAGTGTATATACTCTTAATTCCAAATCCTACATGACACAATGATCTTAATGATAAATCCTTGTAAGATTTTTATAATTGAAAAATGTGGGAAAAATAATGGTTTTATGTGTTAATATTAGGTAATAAATTTTCAAACCAAACCCCATGGATGGAAATGATAACTTTGGTATGGGTTTAGTCACTATTGGCATTGAAAAATTTATTCCACACACTTTTTCATAGAATTCATGATGTGATCCTTACTCGGAAAACACAAGTAAAGTTTGAGTAGAAAAGTATATCAATGCTTGTAGGAGTAGAAAATGAGATTTGTATGTTCCATATAACTGTTAAATCATTGTGGGATGAATAATAATTATAAATTTTGATTGATCTAGTGATGTGGTATTGAGAACCTCCCTACAAGAGTAGGCTATATATTTCACCAAATGATAAAAAAGGGTGTCTAAGTCAAAAACCCATTTTCAAGGGTCTTTGATGCACTTTTTTTCATTGTAAACCATCCTTCTAGGGTGTATACACCATAAACAAGGGAAAAATTTACTTTAAAGTCTTTTAATTAACTGTTTGTAGAGAAAAAAATGACTTACAGATCAAAATTTATATATGTTAAAAGTTGGGAAGAAATTTAAGTTACCTTAACCTAGGAAACCTCTAATCACTAGGCCTGCTTCACCCAGGGTCTCCTCTAGCTACTCAACCAACTTCTCTTAAGTCCCCTTACACCAACAAACTTGCACCACCTAGCTTACCTATGCACACTGCCCCACCTGCTCGACCAGCTCCACCCAACCTATGGGTCTTTCATATACATAGACCCTTTAGATCACCATATAGTGCATGATTTTCCCACTTATGTAAGAGAGAGAAAGTATCCCCAAGACACATCTCTAAGGCCTCTAGAACTTATATTAGGTAGCCTATTACACTCTAGGAATTCAGAAAATTAGATAAAGTAATAAGTGGAAATACAAAGAGTCACCTGGGTGATCAACCACCTAGAGTTTTACCTAGGGCTTCCCACTTAAGAGGCCTTCCGCCTAGAGCTATCCATCATAGTATACTTAAGGCCTTCTGCATAGTGTTTCTTAACTTAGTAGCATTCTTACCAGGGCTTCGCACCTTAGTGGCCTTCTACCCAGGGTTTCCCACCTTAGAAACCAATAACCTAGGGCTTCCAACCTTAATGACCAACCACCCAAGGTTTCTCACTTTAGAGGATAACCATCCAGGGATGTACACCTTATCATCCATTCACTAAGAGATTTTTATTTGCTAAAAATATGCCATAATATTTTACCTAGGTTTCCTATCTGGGAATTTTGTCATCAAGGTCTCACCTACAATCACCAGAATCACATGGATGAGGTACGAGACACACCAGCGTGTCCCACTTTTGATTATACATTCCCTTAGTAAAGGATATTTCATTCTTAACCACCATATTAGGTAATGTTCTTAAGGCATTTTAAATTATGAACCCCCTTGTTAATGAGGGACCAAATCTTGTAATAATTGGTGGGAACTTTCCCGTTTTAGGTAGCGACACTCACCACCTGCATGATACATGAAATGTGAAGCGAATCAGATAGTATCCATACCTTCTATTTTATGATTAACAGATGTGTAAGCCCTAATCTAGGGTTTAAAAACATACAGGAAGACCATAATGGGCATCCCTTTTGGATTAATCTCATAGTATCCCCTTTTTCTTGTCCCACCATAGCCCCACCTTAATCCATAAATAGATAAGGAGAAAATACTAATGGGAATCTCTTTTAGAGCAAAACCCTAGTCTTTCTTATAATATGTCACACTCATCCTTCCTTCCATATTCTCCTCACACACCTACAAAAAATAGAGTAAGGAAGTTTAACTTTTAGATTTCAACTCACATATAAGTCCCATTTGAAACTAATTATTCAATGTGACTGATATACTAGTATTCTTTGTTTCTCACACCGAGCATGGCTCATGTGAGATTAGGGACTGAAGTAAATCATTCCACTAGCATAATAGAACTTCCATATTTAGGCCTCCTATATAGGTGTAAGACCCAACCCCAATGAACTATATGGGATTTGATTAATATCCCAATGAGATACATAATACACCTTCCTGAGGTTCATACCCAACATCTTTAACTCATTATAATGCTTATTGTGCCTTATTCCCAATGAGATCATTCCCCCACCCTAAAGACCAAATTCTTTCAGGGTATTCTAAACTATAAAGTCCTACTCATGTAAAATTCCCACAATATACTTTTCTAGGCACCTTTTTCCTAAGCTTCCTTTATGCATGAAATTAAACTATATGGTATTTTACCTATCATATGACCTTATAAGGTACAATGTATCTAATTAAGTGGAACCAAACCACGTGGGTTCTAATTAATTTCATAAGGATATGTAGGAAACCCTATAAGGGGGATGATCCCAATATCAAAATAATAAATGTTTCCCTGGATGATGAAAAAATATAGAGCACCCAACTTTGTGGATTTAAACCATAATTACATTAAATCATACACTGAAAAATAATAATGAAACAATATAGAGAACCAATGATACATATAGATGGTACAATTGATGGAGAACCTTTGATACATATAGAAATACCCATTGATGGAGAATCTATGAATCATATAGATGGATCCATTGATGGATAATATCTGATTCATATATTTATTCACATCCACACATGTAAATAAATTATTACAAATGTAATGGGAGACCCATATTATATTGGGATTTGGGGAGGATTTACAAACATGTCTTATATTTATAATAGATTCCCGAAGTAGTAAATAATTCCCCCCAATAGGGTGCAAAGAGCCTGACATCCCATATTCTCGACCAATGTGAGTCCCTAATAGTCATTGGTAAAACACCCCATTGACCACCTTCCTTTGGAAAGTAGGTCCATACTTTACTATAGATATGGGAACCATTGGATGTTTCTGGTTCCATGAATAACCCCATTGGAAACCATATTAAGGGTGTGGGTAATCCTCACATGTGAATGCCCACAAATCTACAGGGTGAAAAATAGTCACACTATTTTCTAGTCATAAAATATGATAATTCTAACTATATACTCAGATATCAAGTATTGGATTCATGTATTTAAGATTATAAAATGTAGTACAATCTACCAAAATACTCCTAATATTAGGATGGGAAAGGATTAGGTTGTATTTGACTTTTTTATCTTTTAAAAAATATATTTAATACCTACAAATAAATAATAATAACAAAGAAGATATGAGTTGTATTTAAAAGAAAGAACATATTAAAAAATGTTACAGCTAAGAAGCTTCATATTGTGAGTAAATTGCATCACTATAATACAAATATATCACAACTAGATTGAAACCTATCATATTATCAATCATTTACATGGTAATATTAAAATAGAATAAGAAAAACTTATAATAATTTAATTACATAAGATTATATCCTAAAAAATGCATTTTTTTCTTATGAAATTTATTCTAATGTGGATATAATGTTTTGAAAAGAAATTTTTTTTGTTATTATTCCATCCATCCATCTTTAATCACTACCATAAAGTAAGTTTCTTAAAATTATAAATTCCTCTATAGCCCCAAAATTTGACCTTATTAAATATTTTCTCATTAAATAATCACCTATAGGAATAATAAATTCAAATGAAATAGTTGAAATCACTACGATAATCATTTCCTCGACCATTTCTATGAGTTTGGTCTAATGATATTCAATTTGTATTCATCAATCTAAAATATCTAAAATATTAGTTTCATCATCATTTAATTGAATTGTATCTAAATATAAATATCATTGCAACTTTGATGTTCTTGAAATGAAGTAATGACACATTATACCACCTTTAAATTTACTTCATATGTTAGGGGGCGATAAAGATGATCCATACAAATTATGTTCCATGGTGGTAGTGGGTTTTTATGATTGTATATTGGATGGTTTTTAATGATATCAATTATATCTAAAGAAGTGAAAGTAAAACCTAAACCCACAAGATCATTTGGAAAAAAGGATAAAAGAAATGAATAAAAAACATATGTTGAAGATACCTCTTTGCTAATAGATATTCAAACCATGAGTTTGATGATAGAAAACCAATAAAAACCAATGGTTTCTTGCCTTTAAAATTAATCCACCAACTATAAAATATCTAAAAAAATTTAGGATCTCCTTTACTCCCATGATATTCTTGTATCTCATTATAATAAATGAAGTAATGTATATTATAGAGTTTTGACCAAGTGTATCTTAGTACACAATATTAAAATGAAGCTATGAAACCCTTTATATAAAACCCTTTCATTTATAAAGGGGCCTCTTAGAGTTCATGTGTTTCATAAATTCATGGTAGATGCTCGAACATAATATTATATGTTATAACATTTTTCTTCATTAACCATTTAATCATTAAAATCTCCAATATAATTGAAAACATGCACTGCAATTAATTAAATACATTATCAAATAATGTATAAGTAAAAGTAAATGATAGCTTATGTGGAAACAAGTGAAACAACACACATGTGACATCTCTATAAATCAAATCTATAAATTTATACAATATATAACATAGACAATGATATTTATCATATCATAGGACATGATAAGAAATTTGGTACATATTAACTTTTAATCTCCCACTTTCAATAAACTATCTCATATTTTATGTATATTTCATAAAAACTTGTGAAATAATATCAGAACTCTTTTGTATAAACTATCATAAAATCTATTACTTAAGAAAAACATTTTACCCCAAAATAAATACTAATTATATATCCTTATGTGTGAATCTATGGGTTTTTAATGTAGATAAAGATTATGAATTCTGAATTCATAAACATAATAAAATAAAATCCTATACTAAAGCATAATTTCCACTAAAGATTAAAATTGACATGGTGAAATATTTCACATGAGCCTCAACCTAGTTTTTGAGGTCTATCTAAGTGCATCCACGAGACCCAAGTTCGAAACTAGGTGGAGGCATAATTCTGGGTTACTGTAGTAGTACTGTAGTAGGTACTGTATGATTATTATAGTAGGTACTGTAGTAGTTACTGTAACATGTACTATTTGGTACTGTAGCAGCAGAGACTATTCACCTTGGGCCACCGGTTTGGGCTTGGATTCTTTAAGGCCTTCGGGCCACCCAAGCCTTCAAGTTAGTAAGAATTTCAGGCCACCTTTAAGGCCTTTGGGACACCTAAAGGACTTTAGGGCCACCTAATATTTAGATGCCTAGACAGATTCTACAAGGAACCAGCTCTAGAGGAGGATTAAAGAGCAGGGCTAACAAATTTGGAAGAATGAGTGGGCATGACATTGGCATCGGTACCAGGCCTGTGCATCTCTACACATGATAGCTAGCCAAACAGCCATGAAAATGTGGAGAGTTGATCACGATGCAGATGCTAGGGAGGGGCGATTTCAAGTAGTCATAGTCTATATAATTTCTTTAAGACCTATGAGTCCTGTAATGTCTCTAAGACTACGAGCAATGTAATCTCTAAAAATCCTACGAGCCTTGTAAGGATTCCACCTCATCCCTTGAAAGGGGGGTTATCAAAAATCAATAAAAAAGAAGGCCTTTGGGCCATTCAGGCATGGTGAAATCTTCATTAAACACATGTATCCTCTATGAACATGTCTATCAAATGTATATTATTACATAATATGCATACCAATATAACCCATTTTTATTGAACATCAAATATAACTATGATACATTGAACATGGAAATCACATAAAGGTCAACTCATAAATTATAAATTTTATGAAGGAGGCTAACCAATTTAAATAAATATATCACATGTCAATCATCAAAGTTAATGAGAGAATCACATGTATCTCAAATAATATTGATAATTCCTTTCCCTAGTTTAACTCAATAATGGGACTATATTTCACACTCATTATATAGTAGAAAAAATAACATCATAGTTGAGAAAAACTCACTACATGATCAATGACATACCCAACCAACTCTGATTATCTCAACTTCAAGGCCAACATAAGAAAAGTGTCAAAGTCTGGAGCTTCACATATAGGGTACGTTTTTAACCTTAGATAATTAGGATTAATTTAAATTATTAACCCTCAAGTATATTGAAGATATTATATATAAAATTTCATGTGAAATACTTTAGTGGGTTAATACAAGAAACAAGTCACACTTATATCTCATGAGTGAAATTTTATCTTCATATGATACTATAATAATGATAATCAAAACATTTTATCACAACCCATGACTTTCCATGCTAAAAACTAGTTAAGGGAAACTTGGAGATATCTCCCGAGGTGTTTATTATCATTCCACTAACTTATAACAAATGAATCACACATGAATATATGATAAAGTGGAAATTACCTTTAATAAAAAAATCATAATACATTATTAAATCTCAAACTTAACTTCACATGAAGAAGATCTTGGATTTAAACAAAACTAAATTACATTTGATTCACTTCCTAAAATATATAATAACCAATAGATTTAAATTCCCATCATGTTTTTCTTGTGATAATGGTTTTTTCAGTGGCTTAAATGTATTATATTATGTATCCACTCAATAAATATTGAAATCATTCTTACCAATTATTTCTCAAATGAGATGGTACATGTGAAGAATGCAGTTGGTTTTTTTGTGAGACTAAGGTTTTTTGGCCTAGATAATAGCTCTATTATTTCCCTAATAGTGCACTATTAGTTTTAAAATGTTAGGAACTACCCCTATTTTAATAAATAAAATATTTATTTAAACATATTAATTTTTAGTATCTAATGAAATGTTCTAATTTGATTTTTTTGTAGAAATCTTACACTATCAACCATTTAGAAATATAATTAAGGTAGAACACAAATTCATATTGATATCTAAAACCATCCTTGTTAGTTTAGAAGCTAACATATGTGTAATACCCTTATCAGAGTCCTATATGCTAAACTTATTGATCACCTTACCAATATATGTGTTTTGACTCAAACAAAGAAACAAATTTTATCCATCTCTATAGATCTTCATTACCAATAGTAGGATACTTCAACCATGTCTTTTATTGAGAAATTTTTCCCAACCAAGAATTTACAAAATTTAAAGAAAAGATATCCATTATGATGAGTAGTTTTTCATCCACATATAAAAAAATATAGCAGTACTCCCACTAGAATACTTATACAAACAAGTCTCATATCCATTTTTAATAGAACCAAACCCCATGATTTCATCATTTTTGGACCCACTTTATCTATGGAAGGTGTTCATTTAGTTTTTTTAGCAACCAATAAAAATATTATTAAATGAAATAAATGTTGGAGTTATTGAAAAAGAAAAATAATTTTGAAAGTGTGTCAATATAGTAGTGTACATTATAAGGATAATTTTACCTATGTCACACATACCAAAAAAATTTTGGGATTGTCATATCCCATTTTAAGGAGTGTTAGGGTTCATACAATGTCTTAGGAATAACATTATTTATAAAAAAGAATATATAACATCTAAATATTAACATAAATCCTAAAAAGTATACAACCAATATTTTAGGACCAACATTTACAATGTAAGAAGGGATTCTTATAAAAAACTATGTTATGAGAATTATGATCCTCATGTTAGAGGAGGAAAAATTACATGACTACTTTCTGAGTGGTTCACAGAAAACATTTTGGGCTTAACTCAACCCACGTGTTGGTGTATGAAATTTTATAGACATCATTTAGAGTTTAATGTTGTAAAAAGTTTTAAGGATATATTTTATGTGAAAATTGAAAGAATATAAAATAAAAATGGTGAAAAATGCATATCTCTAGTTATGTATGCATCAAAAAAGACATCTAGTTTATAGTGTTCTCATGTTTATTTTAACCAAAGGAAAAAGGTGTAGCATTGATGGAATCATGGAAATTTAACATGTCAAAACACTTACATAAACAAAATTATAAATATAACACCCCATGAATTATGTGGAGATAAATATTATTATCTTATTTACCTTTTTATGATCTTCTTTTAATGAAATATTTTAGAAATATCACGTTGGAGACCAGTGATGGTATTTATAGGATTTAGAGGAAGTGTTTCCTTACACATGGATAGAACATGGAGTGTAGTTTTTATCTTGATCCATTAATGAAGATTTTGGATATCATGGGGAAACCAATAGTTTATGAATATCATGGATATTTAGTTTTTAAACAAAAGCAAAATAACTAATTTATTGTTTTTAATGTGGACATGGTGTATGAAAAGTATTTCATGGTTTCCTAAGGGCATGATATAATCAAAAATAACACATGGAACATTTTTATGGAAATATATAATGATTATTACTAAAGTTTTAATATAGTAAATAGATAATAAAATATATTTAATACATGTAAAGTGTATGGAATACATGGTGAAGGTGATATTTTTGGAATAACCCTCATAATGAAGAATAAGAGGACGTTCGACGATGGTGAAAATATGTTAAAGGGAGTACCAAATCTATAAAGGTGTTTTATGTATTTATCTTTTCATATTTTGATATATGTTTTGGGTGAAGGAAATGATCATTTTCTTATTTTTATATGTGTATTAGGTGGACGAAGTGAGCCAAAACTAAAGGAATAAATCTAAATTTAGATTGAAAAAGAGTCTTCTTGCAATATTTTAACCAATGAGGTTATAATAGAATACTAAGAGGATACATTGGGTAAATAGAGTAATTAATTGTATCCATGTGTGTAATTATTTATTTCACACCATCATATACTTAATTTAATTTCATATTAAATGAAAATAAGTGGTATAAAATTAAATACTTAATTCACCCCCATATTAGGCTATCATGTTGCTTGGATAGTTTTATTTTACCATTATAAACTAGTATCATAGCCTTGGATACATGATTTTTTTAATATTATATTTGTGGAATACTATTATATGAAGTATGGATACATATGTAAATCATAAGGGGATACTAGTTTTGGATGGGAAGAACATATGATGATAGAAAATTACTTTTCACTACTTGACACCACTAAGAATTTAAGTCTTCTCCAATTTCATATATGGACTATCTATTTATAAAGAAAATTTTATAGAGATAATGGGAAAGAATAAACAAGAGATTTTGGGAAATACAGGTATATTAATGCACTTGGAGGAAAACTATGAAACATAATTTATGCTAAATTTATAAACTATAAATATTTTAAAACCATGTGGGATAAGTTGATCAATATATATTAAGGTGACTCTAAATCTAAAGAGGTTAAACTTTAATTTTTTAGGAATATATTTGAGTATCTTAAAATTATTACTAAGGATTCTATAGATTCATTATTTGATATAATAGCTGATGTTATCGGAGTCATTAGAGGGCTTGGATAAGTTATATCCTACCTCGGTATTGTCAAGAGAATATTAAGGATATTACCTCTTTATTTTAATATAAATAATTATGTAATTGAATAAAATGTTCTTAACACCGTCTCACTTGATAGTTCACAAAGTAAATTGGTATATTATGAAATGAGGACACAAAAATGTGTTCAAAAGGTATAAATACATCATAGAGAAGTTTCATTAAAATTCATGGAGATACTCTCTGTGAATGATGACATAGGGGAAGAAGTTGATAAGATGATGGATTTTTTTTTCAAGAATATTTAAAAGAGGCAAGGGGTAGTTAAAAGGGAATCTTCCTCCATATTTTTTCAAGTGTGGTAAGGTATAATATAATATTTCTAGATGTATCAATAGATTTTAATATTAATAGGATAATTTTGACTTTCCAAATATGGATATAAAGAATTATTTTCTGGGAAAGCCTAATTTTTTTAGGAAAGTTAAAAAGAAGGAATTTCATGACAAAAGAGTATGAATTTGATGAGAGTGGCTCAGATATAGATAAAGTTTAAAGTATTGAAAATTATAATTTTTTCCCTTGTTTATATTCTAGATCAACAACATATCACAAACAAAACACAGAAAGGAATAGAGGCTCATGTAAGGGTGAACATAAAAATACCTAGTAATATATCCTAAGAACCAAAGTAAGGAGGGAATAAAAAATCAAGGTAAAAATCCAATAATTATGGAAAAATAAATTAATAGATTATAAATTAGATATGCCATATGGATAGGGTGCCTAGGGATATAAGAAAAATCCCAAACATCATAGTCTGGCTCCACCATGGTCGTATCTCAAAGAAAATAGGGATACCCAAACTCATAAGAGAAGAAATACCCAAGACATCTATATATCATTGTTTTCATGTAATCTATTTTGAAATCATACCTGGGGACTTATGCTTATCCAAAATGGGTATGCTAATAAAGGAGGGAATTGAACCCTATAGAGGAACTATACTTCATTCGAGGAGAATGTGTATCAGTTTAGGGAGTTACCAAATCCATGAATAGAGGACTCATATTCCATCATGTAGGGTGATTACCTACTCTATTAATCTAATTGGGGGCACATGACTTATTGTGATAAATATGGCACAAAACCCATGCCCAAAATTCCTAAAATAGAGGATCCAAGCCTCAAATACACTACGGGGTACCAAATTTATTAAGTGTGTAGAGGACCCAATCCCTAGTATCTTGAAGTCTCTAGGGGATACTAAATCTATCCCTACTACAAACAAATTTCCTGAACCTTGTTATCACCTATATAGATATAATATACCCAAAATACACAAAACACTTCACAAATAATCTCCAGTAACAAGGATAATTGCACAATCATGTCTTACATGAAAAAAATGATCAGAATAGAGTATTTCTTTATCCAATTCTAACACCTAGGTGAGAAGATGTGTAGAACACCGATAATTACATAGTACACGACATTTACTCTAATATACATGATATATAAGCTTCATATAGAAGTAGGACATATTCTATTCCTATAATTTCATGTGAGGTAAACTTACATAACATTCTCATTGAAGTGATATGACATGTGGGACTCACTAGCAAGTCAGAGTGAACTGTAGAGTATAGTGTCTTGTTTTTACATTAACACTAAGTGTTCCTTATCCTAAATTAAATGTGTGTGGATAGGGGAATAGTTAATTTTATACTACAGTATAGTTAGAGACATGTATCCTAGCCAAACATGATGTATATTTTATGGTACTCATCATGCAATATTTATTATGGATCTAGAAACCCTAGTTGCTGCTCGACATGCTACAAAACATGTTTCTTATAAATAACATATTGTGTGATTGAATAATCAAGATATAGAATCCCTAGATTATTAAAACTTCCATGATTACCACATTTTCCATTTTTCCATTCCCAAATACATGATTGAAATAATATGCCTCACCTCTGACCACTATCTTCATCATAATCCAATAATCATCATACCTATATCCACTCCCTATAAAATATGTGGCCGAGTCACTACTCAAGGGTCCTCTACTATTCATTAACTGTCTCTACACCACATTGACTGCCATGCCTCATTGGTACCACCATTACAATTATACCATCTGGTCCATTCTCTTAGATTTCCACCATTTGATTGATGAACATTATGAAGGTCTATTAAGAGCATTCTTTGTAAGAAGGGAAATATAGATAGGGGAAATGAAAGGGATCAATGGTCGACATGAAGCTTACCACCCAAAGTTACATCCATGAAGGGTCATCAATAAACATGTAAGATCAAGGATTCATAATGAAAATAATGGAATAAAAATTATCAAATTTTATGTAGTAATAGAAAACCATAAAGAATTATTATAAATAATTCCCCAAAAATTAATTAGCATAAAAAACTAAAAGAGAAAAGATATATAATCCATGAGATATAAAATAATTCTAATAATGAGAATCCCATATTAAATAACACGAAAAATAAGGAAAAGATTAATATAAATATACCCATATCATTAGAAATCCATTGAAACTTCAAGGATCAATCTTGATATATAAATTTTGTTACCTCCATGAATAACAATTCTCTAAATCTTTAATTTCTCCAAGGCTACTGGAATCAATGGATAATCCTCTAAAAATATGAATAGTGGAAAATTTATAATGATAAATTAGGCCAATTGGGTTAATTAATTAAAAACCATAAAAGGATTGGTTTGGCGACTAACAAGAACCTATTATTGGGTGAAAAAATATCTATTACTTCCTAGGTTAAATGAATTAATAGTGGTACCCTAGGATTTTTCTCTAGATAGGAGTGATAAAAAAAATTAGTTGTCACTTAAGGTTAATGGGGGTGGTTGAATTGTTATGATTTATTTAAAATAAATGGAAATAACTAAGATTAACTTTATTTTATAAAGAGAGTGATGGGTTTAGGGTGGGATTTTAATTTTCAATACTATAATAGTATTTAAAATAGTTTCATTTCTCTTCTTACTAATTGATAAATGAAATATTATTGAATTGATTCATCAAGAATTTGAGGTATAAGGTTATTATGGATAATTATCTAAAAGTGAACAATACTTGGTCAACCCCCTAAATATATGTGTGAAAATTATAAATGATTCCAAAATAGTAAACCAATACTAAACTACCAAGGAAATACCCAATCAGGTTTTGGTGCTCTTGGGAAATTTAGAAGTTATTCACTATCTTCACACACATGCCAAAAATTTATATACACTCACCACCTAATACAACATGTTTCTTCATGGAAAATTTATACTGGGTGGAGGGAGATTCCAAGTTATCAACCTAAGTAGTAATAATAAACAAGTTTAAAACCTTAAACACAGTTGTATTAAAGTAACAAACAATTACTAAAAATTGAATTCAATTAATAGAATAAATATTTTTTCATCAAGTACGTGACTCAAAATCTTCAATGGATCTCATTACCTTCCCCTGTCACTTAATTTTTACCCCTAAATTCGATGATTAGTAGATATGAGCATATAATAACAAGTTATTAAAAAACTAAAGAAGATATAAAACAAAAACAAAAACCAAAGCAATAAGAGAAGTTCATAGAACTTTGGAAAGCCTAAAAAAATCCATGAATTATTCTTCATTCAACCTCTACCTCTTTTTTTAAATCCATAAATTCTTTATCTTTAATCTGGTCAAATACCTTGAAATATAAATTTTTTTATAAATTTTCCTTATTCCTAGAGACATTAAATCTCCACACAATCCTATCTTATTGAAGATCCAGAACTTTATCTCCTTTTCTCAATTTAAATGTTTTTAATATTATGATTCACATGGCATCCTATGATTGTCTTAATGTATGGTAATGTTTTACCCCAAATCCTTGACTTGAAACACATGTTAGTCCCCTAAAGTCTTCTTGTGATCATTCTTTAGACAATTTTCACAAAGGCATACACATATACACTAGAAAATGAAATATATTCCAAGAAAATGACATATACATAGATAAAAATAACACATACGTAGAGGTAGATTCACTCATATATAATAGAAAAATAAAATATAAATATAGCTAACTTCACACATATATAGAGGGAATGACTCATAAATAGAAGAAAATGAAACATAAATAGAGATAAAATGACTCATAAATACTCATTATTTTTCCATTTATTTATTTTTTATTAGGGATGATAGATCCATAACAATACTCAAACCATCACCACTTTATTTTATAGTTTTCTTATCAAAAACAAAATTCAATGTCATATTACATTCTCAAATCCTTCACTATAGTAGGATAAAGGATAATCAGTAGCAATCCATTCATATTACTACAAAACATTGAATAAGTAAATTAAAATCCTAATTTATTTATTTTAAAAAATATATAAAAAATCAAATAATTTGACCCTTTAATTATAAAAATAGTTATAACTCAATGAATAAATAAATATGAGGTAATAAAATGAATTGAATATAAACAAAATATCATGAATTTATGGACCATTTTAGTTCCTCCAAACTTAATCCTTGGACTTCAGACAAGTGAATTCCAAAAATATTACCCAATAAATATTTCAAACACAAGTAAATGCGAGTCCCCTTTTTGACACCATGTTTCCCAATATTATCATTCATTTTTAATGATATTAATTTTATTTTCTTCATGAGGTGAAATTAGTTCATTATCACTGATTTTATCCTCCCATTCTCACTTATACCTACCTTTCCGGAATAATTTCAATCATCACCCAAATATGAATTTGAAGAAAGGTTTTTCTCATTCCAATTTCATGAAAGGGTAACCATAATCTTTCTGATTGTATTCATGTACACCCAATGTTTCAAGTATTTTTGTTATCATGATGAATTTCTAGGGTTATTATATGGCTTAAGGGTTGGTGGTTTTTAATAATAAAATTCTGAGGAAGATTAGGAGGTTTGACTCTATATTGAAGCATAATGTGTGTTTTTTAATTTCCTTCAAGAATTGTATCATATGATTCTCACTCATATATTTATTTATCTTTTCCCATTGAGTTTTTATAGGAAAATCTACACCTTTGGCATTTTATTTGTAGTAAATATTACCATTCTCTCTTTCCTTCAACAGGTTTTGATTAATGATTTTTTAATTTGATACTTATATTAAAAGTAGAGATGTATTTTTAATTTTTATATTATGGTAATTAGTTCTTCCTTGAAATAGAATAGAAATTATTTCCCTTACTTCAGATGTCTTATAGGGCCTTTCATCTAATAACTTTATCAATTCTTTTGTAAACATTTTCTACTGGATAAACTAACAGATTTTGGTATTTGTTCAGTAGATTTAATAGTATATACCAACTCCTATTTATATTATTGGGCATTTCACTTTAGATAAATTTATCACAAATGATATATTTATTCCCTCTTTCCCCCTTTGTGGCATTATTACCGCTTGAATTTAAATTTGGAATTTTTGTGAAAAATTGAATTTTGTAAGGGAAAGAGAGGAAAATTTTGACTTCAAAACAATGGTAGAATTTCGTTCCCAAATTTGTATTATATATATCCCATATTATTATCCTTACCAATATGATTTTAGTCACAAAAAATTAGTATAAAGCATTCATAAATTCCTCAACTTCAGCTCTAAAAATTATTCAAAATAACTTGTTCCAACTCTCTTTCTCCCTCCCCCACACTTGAATTCATCCTAGATCATAAATTAGCTTCTATATTAAGGTATATAGTGATTTTTGGTTTGTAATATAGACAAATAAAAATTTAATTCATATATTATAAGGTATATAAGGGTTAAATGTCATGGTAGTCTAAAATAGAAGTTCATTACAATAAAGGGATTTAAAATCAAAAGAATGCCTCAATCATTTATAGCAAAAAATTATACATGCTCTAAGGTTTTTACTGGATTAATAAAAAATTTATGGTTATTAAATTATTTAATGGACCTCTCAAGAAAAAGGGAATTTTTATAAGATACCAAAATAGGTTCAAAATACTCTCAGGTAAGTATTTTCAAATATTAGGTTGTATGTCATGATATGAGATTAAAAATTTAGTGATCTGTTCATGAAATTCCCCCACTTAGAATTTGAAAACAATTTCATTTATGTATTAATTTAAGTTGATTAGATAGATAAAATTAGTTTCTTAACTATATCTTGTATTCAAAAGTTAAATGGTTCCAAAATTAATCTCAACATGTTTTAAAAACACACTAAAAATGAAAACGAAATATACAAAAACTTTGAAAAAGATATTTATAAATATACTAAACTACAAAGGTTCCATTCCCAAAACTTAAATGATGCATTTTTATCAGTGTAGAAAATATATTTATCATTTAAAAATATTTTAAATGGAATAAAAAAACAATTAAGTGTCAGGAAAAGGTACAACATGGTGGTTCTCATTGATAAAAAATTTATAGGAGTGTGATCTCCTCCACTGGTTCTTGGGTTAGATTTCTATAAAACAATGTAAGTCTATTCCCATTAATAGTGAATGAGTTTTTTCCTTCTTTAGTGATATTAATATTACCAATAATATATACATTAGTAACTATAAATCCAACTTCCCATCTGGAATGAAGTATACCTAGAATCATCTTATGTATTGAGTTGTATAATAATAATTGACCCCCTGGATGGAAGTATTTTAGTTTAATTAACTTTTCATGATCCACTCAAGTTTTATATTTATAAATTCTATAATTATCAAAAGATTATCTATTAATTTATTCCAACTCCTATAGTTGTAGTTTTCTTTCTTTTCTATCCTTGTCCAGGTCAAAATTTATCTCTCTCACTTCCTAATATGCCTTGTGGTATAACTCCATAGGTAATTGATAACTCTTTACATAAATAAAACTTTATGAAATCATTCTAATGTGGGATTTTTAAGCTGTAAAATAATCCTATAAGGTATATTCCAACCTTTGCCTCTAATATTTATGATTTGGTTTAATAGTTCTTTCTAGAATCTATTTTATCTCCATATTAGAGACTTCAATTTGGGTTTTTTGGGGATGATAGGTTATCGATGTCCTATGGTTCACTCCATACTTCCTTATCAAATATTATATGATATTATTGAAATAATGGGTTCCTTGATCACTAATATGGATATTAATACTACAAACCTATAAATTTTTTTAGTCCTAACAAGATCACACACAGTATTTGTATCACAAGTCTTGGTGGCCTTATATTTAACCCATTTAGAGACATAATCAACTACTAAAAAATGAAAGTGTTACCAAATGACATGATAAAGGTTCCCATGAAGTCTATTATATAGACTTAAAAAAATTCACAAAATATTATGGGTCTTTGGGGATTCTTTTACATCTTGGATATATTAATAGTGAATTGAAATATTGTACACCTTTTAAAAAATTCATGTGCATATTTAAAAATAGCGGTCCAATATATTCCTAATTATAAAAATTTTCTATAATTACTTTGGGGTCTATAGTGTCCTCTACAAGATAAATTATGAAAAAAATTAAAAAATATATTGAATTTCACTCCCAGGTAAGAATATTCTTATCACTTTATCATTATAAATTTACCACAGATAAATATTTTTCCAAATGTAAAATTTTGATTTAGATTTGTGTTTATGAATTTCTTGGGGGTTTAAGTGGGATGAGACTTGAGAGGTGAACTCATAATTTACCATGTCATCATACCAAGTAACTTATCCATAAACAAAATAAATATTCTATCCTAGAATTTTTTCATTCATTACTTCTTGGTTTGGAATGTCAACTTTTGCAATGTTGGGAAACCTTTTCTGGTGATCGAACACCTGGTTATTAGCTTATTTATTATCCTTGATGTACATGTTGAATTTATATAGTAGAATCATCCATATTAAAGTCCTGGGTTTAGCCTCTAACTTATTAATCAAGTACTTAAGTCCTATATGATCAGAAAAAATAGTTACTTTAGTTTCCAATAGGTATGATCTAAATTTTTACAAAGTAAAAAACTACTACAAACTCTTTCTTAGTGGTGGTGTAGTGGATCTAGGAAGTATCTAATGTATTTAAATAATAGGTAATGGATTGAGGTATTCCATAAATCCTTTGTAAATTTAATTATCCAAATAAATTGATAAAAGAATAAAAAAGTAACTCAAAATCTTTCTCCCAGTTGGGTGGCTGCATCACTGGTGGTGTGACCAGTCCACTCTTTAATTCATCAAAATATTTACTGCCATCATTATCAAAAATAAAATCAATATATTTTAAAATTAACCAATAACGGGGAATATAAGTCTTACTAAATACCTTTATGAACCTCCTATAAATCCTATATTTCCTAGAAAATATCTAACATGTTTCACACAAGTTAGACAAGGAAAATAATTTATCACTTCAATTTTTGATTTATCCACATCAAAAAATTTCTATGAAATGACACGCATAAAGACTATTTATGTTTCTACCATGAAGTGAAACTTTTATAAGTTCAAAACCTAATTCTTTTAAATACAATTTTTCAAAAAAAATTCCATGTTTTTAAAGAAATGATCAAAATATTTACCAAAAATAAATCATCCAAAAGTAACTTTGGGTATTCTTCAATGTGATATGAAAAATAATTACCATGAAACTATGAAATATACCTATAGTATTACATAATTAAAATGGAATCCTTCTATAAGTAAAGGTGATAAAGTGATATGTAAATTTTATTTTCTCTTAGTTCTCCTGTGAAATGGGCACCTGAAAAAAAACCTGAAAATACATCTAGAAAATAATAGTGAGTTCGACATGTGAATCTCTACAAAATTTTATTTAAAAAAGGAATATGAAAATTAACCTTCCTAATTAACTAACTTATCTTACTACAATCTATAAAAACTCTCCATATATTTTGAATTTTAACAGTTATCAACTCATTGTTCTCATTACTCATAATGGTCAATCCTATTTTTTGGGAATAATGTGTTTGGGGATGACCTATTGTGAGTCTGTAATGGGGTAAATGATGTATGCCTTTAAAATATTTTCTATATCTTTCTTAAAAATATCCATTTTGGTGGGATTCATACTACTTTTGGGATATATAACTAGTTTGGAATTTTCCTCAACTAGAATCCTATGCATACAAATTTTGGGATTAATTCCTTGAACATATCTTAAACTCCAACCTATTTCTTACACATTTTCTCTTGAAATTTTAATTAATTTTTGTTCTTGGTTAGGGAAACATTTTAGAAATAGTCATTGATAATTTTTACACTTACATGAGTTATATAGATTTAAAATCATTTAGGAGAGTTTTTAATGCCATATTTAGTGGTTATTTTAAGGATGAAATCATATTTGGGTTTCTAATGTCCATTGAATGGATTTCCTAAACAAAATATGACATATAAGATACCTCATAATTATATAAAAAATCAATTCCAATAAAGAATTTAGGGTTTAAATCTTCCTCCAAAATATAAAAATTTGTTCTATATTCCTAAACATCTTACTTCTTCATGGATTATTCAATCATTAAGTGTTTGTCTAAAGATAAGATGTCATGAAACATACCTTTATATTTACTATATTCAGCCTCTTTAGAGTGGGAAAGTGTAATAAGGGAGTGACCCTTTAAAGGGTTATACTATCTTCAAAATACATGGTAAGGGTTCCTTCATGTACATTGGTGATTTTCTTGGACATACTTAAGAAGGGTATACCCAAAATGGAAAGTGGGATGGTGTTCTATCTTAATCCATGTTTAACACATAAAAGTATAATGGGAAGATCATATGTTTAGCTCTAACTAACACATCCTACAAGACTACTATTGGAAAGGATATAGATTTATTTTCAAGTTTTACCACAACTCTAATTGTATTTAATTCTCCCATTTTCATAGAAGTAAACATCGAGTGAGGCATAACATTATGAAATCACCTAAATCACATAAAGTTTTAAAAAAAATAATAGAACCAATGGTGAAAGATATATAAAATTTTCTTGTATATTGACATTTTGTGGGTAATTGTCGTATTATCATGACTGAGACACTTATTTCTAAGTTGAAACATTAATTTTCTTGAAGAATCCCCTTCTTGGTGAAAATATATTTTGAGGAATTTATCATATTTTTGGATTTTTTAAGAACTTATAGAAGGATAATACTAATTTATACTTTCTAAAAATGACTCCAAAATTTATTTTTGAAGTTATTCCTCCTGAATATTTTTGTATTAAATAATTATTTATGGTAAAGGTAGTGGAATGTCCTTCTTATATTTTTACTACCTGTGTAATGGGGTTTATTATTGGACCAGCTCTCAATTCATATTCTTTTATTCTTCTTCTCAAGGATGGTTGTCATAAATATTTACAAAATTTTTAACTACCCTATCTTCACTATTGGTTCGATTTGCATCATATTTAGATATAGATGGTGGTGGAATTTCTTTACCACTTATTGTAACAGTCTTACTCATATTCAATTTTGGATTTGTAACTGGTTAGGCTTGAATTTTTCCTGTATTTTTAGAAAATACATCAACAATATTTCCAAGTTGATTTCTTAACCCCTTTGCCTCATTCCTTATCTCTTATACCCTACTATTTTCTACTATTTTGTATGATATTTCACATTGGTTTAGAGTTAATCAAAATAATTATTTTTTTGTAAAGGGAGTGGTTGATTTTTAATGAGATTTCTTGTAAGGTTGTTAATATGGTGGGAATTTGTGTTAAAGTTATCGGTAAGGTAGTTATTATTGAAACTTGTTCTAAAAATTTAGTCTAGCCTAGTTCTATTGATTTTTAAATCTATATTGAGCTTGAGAGTTATCTATCTATCCTTTTCCAAGGTATTGGTATTGACTTGGCTATAAGGTAGTTGCATAACTCTCTATGCTCCGTATCTTAACACATTAGTCAGTAAAATGGGTAATTGATAAGCATAAACCACACACCTTGGATGATACTTACAGTTAACTAGTTTTCTTCAATGATATTTTTTAGACAATATTGGTTAGATATTCCAATTTAGATTCAAGTAATGTATATGATTTAGAAGTTCTTACCTCATGAAAACCTATGGTACCAGTACTATTTGTTCCAAAATTTTGTGAGTTTTGTGCTATCTTCTCGATAAGTCTCTTAGCATAAACTGGTGATTTTTCTATTAAATATCATCCCAAGGATGAATCCATCATGTTACAATCACTGTATAATAAACCCTGATAAAATAATATAAGGAAATGGTGCTCCTTTATTTCTTTATGAGGGAAACTGGCACAGAATTTCTTGGATATCTCATAATACTCATAAAGAGTCTCTACAAAATACTATCTGATTTCATACATCTCCTTCTAAATAGTTGTTATTCTGAAGGTAGTGAAGAATATTTTAAGTAATAATATCTACAATTCATTATAATTATTTACTTCTCTTGGTTGTAGGATATAAAACCAATCCTTAGTTTCTCCTCAAAGTGAAAGAGGAATATAATTTATTTAAATAACTCTTCTTCCACTCCTCTATATTTGAGAGTGGAGTGGACTGGTGTGAAATGCTTTATGTGATTATTTGGGTCTTCACCTAAAATACCATGGAACTTTGGTAGTAATTATATTATGCCATTTTTAAGTTTAAAATAATTTTGTCAATCATGTATGGGAATTTGATTAGTCTGGTTGATGAAATGAGGTGAACATAAGTCCCTCAAGGTTTGATTTGGGTTAGCTGCCATGGTTATAGGCTCAAGGTTAACAATAGAATTTTCCCTTGATACTATCAAGTAAAATTACTCAAATTTTTATTTTAAGTTTAAATTACTAATTCTGGTTAACAAAGTCCTTTATATATTAAGATCAAAATAATAGAAGTAATAATTATCATACATTGTCATTCAATTTAAGATTTAGATTTTTAATACCGATTCCTTGGAAACTATGACATTTTTTGATAATAAAATTTCATAGGGTGTGGAAATATCTATTATTTTCTAGGTTAAACACAATACTAGTGGTAACCCTAGGGGTTTTCTCTATAGATGAGTTCTTAAAAATTAGGTGACACTTAATAAAAAGGGGGTGTTTGAGTTGTTTTAATTTATTTAAAAGAAATATAAAGTAGTAATATTGAATTCAGATGATGAAGAAAGTGATGGGTTTAGGGTTTTATTTCCATTTAAAATGATATCATAGTCATTAAAATACTTTCACTTCTCTTTTTATTAATTGATTAATGAAAGTTTTATCAATTGATTCATAAAGCACTTGTAGTTAAAGGTTATTATGGAGATTAATTTAATAGTGATTACTGCTTGTACAACCCCTTCCTATGTGTGTGAAAAGTATCAAATATAATAGGGTAGTAAAAAAATTTTAAACTATTAATGAAATATGAAATTGGGTTTTGCTACTTTTAGGTAATTCTAAATAAAATCACTACCTTCACACACATGCCAAAAACTACTAGACACTCACCACCTAATACAACCTATTCCTTTATAGACAAGCTATACTTGGTGGAGGGAGATTACAAGTTATCTAATTGAGAATTAAATAATGAAAAATTTCAAAACCTTAAGCAAAATTTTATTAAAAGTATCAAATATTCATTGAAAACCAAAAATAAATCCACAAAAGATATTTTTATTCATAAAGTATAGGTTTCAAGAAATAAAATAGATATCCTAAACTTCCAAAATCACTGAATTTTAAACCCTATATTCGAAGGGAAGTAGATAATAACAGAGAATTGTAAGTAATTGAAAAACCAAAGAAGACAAAAAATAAAAACTTACAAAAATAACAAAAATAGTGCTTAGAACTCCAAAAAGCCTCAAATGAGCTGAGAATCCTTCTTCCTTTTAAATCTCCCTATTTTTATAGATCCAAAAATTTCTTCTCCTTTGTTTAGTTTAATCTTGTGAATTATTTTCCTTTTGAATTTTTATAAATCTTCTTTCTTTCTCACAGAGTCATGAAATATAATCATTGGAAAATGATATATACACTGGGAATATGACACATACATAGGTACAAATCACACATATATAGAGGAAGATTCACTCATATGTAGGTGAAAAATAATACATATATAGAGGAATGTTCACATATATTTAGAGGAAATGACTCATACATAGGAAAAAATTATATAAATAAAGAGATAAAATGACTCATAAACACTCACACCTTTTCCATTTCTTCACTCTTTCTCGGGGAAGATGAATTCATAACAATACTCTAAGCATCACCACCTTCTTTAAAAATTGTCTTATCAAGCATGACATCCAATGTCACATTCCATGCTCTAATCCTTAATAATAGTAGGATAAAGGATAATTAGTATAAAGACATAACTTTAAAAATATGAGGATATATGATAATTAGTATCTAGACATTTATATAACTAAAAAAAGTAAATTAAATTCCTAATTTTTTCATTTTAAATAGTATTAACACAGTCAAATGAATTAACACTTTAATTCCAAAACTCATTATTACTCACTGAATAAATAAATATGATAGAATAAAATGAATTGAATATAAAAAAATGTCATTAATTTATGGAACATGTCTGGGCTTGAAGTCTAAACATGAAAATTATGCCCCTCCTAGGATAAAATATCTATTTTGAACATAACCATATTGTCAAAATTTCCATACGGGGTTTCATTTAGAATATATTAATTATTTACCTTGTTTATATACACATGGGCTAAAAATAATATATTTTAAGTAATAATGATGTTTTTAAAGGGATACATTTATTATAAAAACAAACCATCCATGCGACCACCCTCATAAATATTATTAAATATATTCAAAGGACTTAATAAAAACATCTTAGGTCACCAAATCTTCTCCAACTTCAAGATTTTTCATCTCAAAAATTACAACTCACTCAAAGAGGTAAGGGAACTGAGATCTCATATGACTCCCACATTCCTAATATCTCTATTAATTATTCCCATGTTATCATAGGATATACACCAATGGAATAACTCACATCCAAATGGAATTATACTAGTGGTATTTGATCCACATTAGGTACTCCAAAAAGGTTATGTTATTTTTGATGTCTAGATAACCCCATTAAATATATGATTAATTGGGAACTCATCTACCTAGATGTGATACATGGAAAACATTGTGCACCTGGTCTAACTGTGGGCATAACACCATGAAATAAGAAACTTTTTATACCTTGTACAAGACCTAAAATTACTCTTTGAACCTTGAGGATATCTTGTTTCCATAATTAAGTATCCTAAATCCACACCATGTTAATAAATTCATGTACACATATTCTTCATACTCAAACATTAAAGGCCACTATATTTGGTCCATACAGTACTTATGATAGCTTTGAGCTATTCTCATATTCTCCTAGATCACCTACACCTTATCTATCATCAAACAAACCTATTCAAACCCTATAAGAGATGAATCAATGATCTCTATCCAACAAAGGGGCGACCTACAAGGTTAACTATATAGATCCTAAAAATGGTTTAATATTAGTAGTGTATTTATAACTATTTTTGTATGAAAACTCCACTAATGGTAGGTAATAAACATTAATTTTAACATAATTGAACATGAAACACTTTAACATGTCCTAAAGAACTTTAATATTCCTCTTTCTATAGATATATTTGTGAATGAAAAACACAATAATCAACTATAACTAGGTCCCTAATGCCTCCTAAAATCTCCACTAAAACTAGGGCATGGATTAAGCATATAAATATAAAATGACCATTAATATAACCCTATATAACCATATAATTTTATTTTTGTGTAGGTGTTCTAATATCTTCACTTAAAGATACTCCTAAATGGGAAGTAAGTGATTCAAATTGGTTATACAAAAAATTATCACCTTGATAGAATCATGAACCTTAACTATGAATGAAATTATATCCATTAAAACCATCAATATAATATCCCAATTCAACTATGGAACATTGGTGGGTTGGATCAAACTATCAGGGACCTAGTGCTCATCCTTCACCCATTGATAGATGTGACAACATGGTACAAAATATGAAACAATCTTCTTCATATTGGGAAAATAACACAAAATCTTAAGGTCCTGGTACATATTTATCAAACTAGAATGCACTGCCAAAGTGGGGGGGGGGGGTATGAAACTCCCTTAATACCCATTCACATAATTTAAATAGAACCAAAACTTGCTCCCAAAAGAGGGTGAGATTCTTATTACATTTAAGTAATAATTAAGGTTCCCTACATGAGGATATCAAGTCATGTAAGAACTCATAATCAATTTCTCAAAGATAGGCCTCCCTCACTTAATGAAGAAGTCTAAGGGACACCAACATTTACCCAAGATAATAAATACCTAACTCTTCCTTCAATACCAACTTCATTAAGGAAACCTACTTAGATAACTCCTTTTATAAAAAAAATATAATTTCATAATAAGGTCATTAGTAATCATTTTTACCTTTTATAGAGTATTTACAATCTCAAAGTCAGTATATTATAGGAACTCTAGGATCTCCTTTACCTCATATTAAGATCTCTCTAGGAGAAAATATACCAGTGACAATTGTGATCTATATAAAACATGAATTAATCACTAATAAAGATGTGTATATATGTTTTTAGGAAAAATACTACCACTAAAATATTAAAATAATGGTTTTAATACTATTTCTTATGGGGGACTTGCTTCTGGACTCATAATCAATCACTACTTTCCCTTACATCAACACACATCCAAGGATATCTCCATAGGCATCATAAAAAACCACATACTCAAATCCTTCCTCTAATAATCACATAATTGGATCAATAATTAAAATTTAATTCAAATCCTCAAGATATATCTAATATCACTAAGAAAAAAAGGATTCCCCTTTTAGTTAAGGTGTAACATCCACCAATCTGGAACTCTCTCAAGTGGCTAGAACAGGATGGTTATAAGACCTTAAGCGTGACTTCCCATATATTAGAGGTTGCTGACTAGTACCAGGCGTGTGATAAATATTGTGGGGAGACTATAACCCATGTTATAGAGCTACAACATAGTGTAATAATCAATTAATAATAATATCAGAGTAATGAAGAACAAAATAAACCATATATCATACAACTGGAAAGTAATGGAGAAACCAATAAACCAATAATGATGAATCATGTAATAAAAATATTATATTTATCTAAATGTAAAACTAAAAACAATACAAATAAAATATTCATATCACATAATATAATCTCAAAAGAACCTAGTCTTAAACCCCAAGTCGGACCCATCTCAAAACTCTAGCCCCTCCAGCAAGTAACCAATCAACAACAAGGTCCCTTTACCTTTTCCAAACCTACATCCATGTAATCTTCTTTGGTACCAAACAACAACCCAAATAGGGTGTGAGTAAAACTCAATAGGTTGACACCACCATTTATAAAAAAATAGTCTCATAGTGATTTTATGAAATACAATGATAAACAAATGTATTAATTAATTAATTAATACAATACATAAAATAACCCACTTCAGAACCATATCAAAATGTCTCTAATCATGCCATCCATAACCATAAACCATGCCATAATCAAACAACCAAGTAGATCCCTATGTATAATAATTTCATTATTCAATAAAATCCTTATATATAATCATTTGATCATCAATTGGGACAATCCCTCTATATAAGAATTTCAGCATGTATCACTAGGCCATGCCTTCTATATAATAATTTCAGTATGTATAATTGGTCCAATCCCATTATATAAGTATTTCAATATGTATCACTAGGTAAATACTACTATATAATCATTTCAAACTCTGGGAAAATCCCAATATATAATAATTTTATCATCAACTAAACAAGTCATAACAAAAAAGATATCACAATATCACATTACAAGCTTGTATGGTTAATTATGAAAATTACCATCTATATTTCAATTATAATTTCATTTATATATCAATTTATCAATAACCATATAAATATCCCATAAGCTATTACAAAATTGATTCCATACCAATCAATCACCAACAATCTCATGTCCTTGTAAACACACTTTAAACCATTAGCCAAGTTCTTATTACTTAAAAGTTTTATCACCCAACGGGTAGCCATAAGCTAGGTCACAACAACATTTGAACCAAAGGGATATAAGAAATAAACTAATTCATGATTTACCAACATTCATTAAAAAATTAATTAGAGCACATGTTTTGTTGGTATGATAACAATATTACATATACTTCATAATTAAATAGACCATAGGGTTAGGTTTTAGACCCCCTACCTTTATTCATCAATTTATCAATGATTCTAATAGGAATAACCAATAAGAATAGTGGTAAAAAAGATCACAAGAAGGAAACTAGATCAAACCATATCAAGATCAACATGATTCCACCACAGGGTTCAAAAGAAAACACCAATTAAATAGAAGAATAAGGAAAGAAGAATAAGACCAAAGAAAAAGGACTTACCAGGGATAAAACACCAAACCATGATGTCCGGAGGTAATGAAATTTCTCAAGAATCATTGGGAGTCACCTAGGGCACAAAAGGAGGGGCTTCAAAAATGGTGGAATGAGAAAACAAGCGTAAAGAGCTAATTAAAACTACCGCTCATGAGAATTGCATGGTGTGTAACCCATTTACACATTGTTTACTTCTTCATAATGGTTTATACTAAAAAACCCATCATCTCAGGTTAATTTTAACCTTTCTCAAATGTTACACATTGTGTAATGGATTCATGGTGTGTATTCACTTCATTTCATGAACCCAATTCATATATTGTTCTTGGGAACAGTTACATATCATGTAACATGAACATGAAATGTAAATTTCTTAGAGACAGTTTCCATACCAACTCTTGTAAAAGAGCCCAAACCACCTCCTCATCCTTTGAAACTCAAGAAACCCCTCATAATCCAAATTTAAATGTATATAACCAGACTCCATTAATTCAAAAAAACATACATCCCTAAAATTTAGTTAATTTTCTCCAACAAGGATCTCCATCTCTAAAGAAGAATCATCCACCAAGGTTTAAAGACAAAGGAAAGCCCAAAAAAATATGCTTAATGTTGTACCCCTCTCTCTTGGATTTTAATGATCACAATCACTCTCATCGTGTTCTAACTTGTTTTCAAGTTTGTTTAATGATAGGAAAAATGTTGCCAAAGAGTTGGCCCAAGGAGACTAGAAAAGGACTCTCTGAGTCCACCGGCCAACCGGTGGATTACCACCGGCCAGCCGGTGGTCTCTAGCAGAAGCAATGCTCTCTGCCAGGAGCCACCGGTCAGCCGATGCCTGACCACCGGCCAGCCGGTGGAACCAGACAGTAGGCCTTGCCTACTGCCAGGTGCCACCGGCCAACCGGTGTCTGGACCACCGGCCAGCCGGTGGAACCAGACAGAGAGCTTGCTCTCTGTCTCGACCACCGGCCCACCGGTGTTTGGACCACCGGCCAGCCGGTGGAACCAGACAGAGAGCTTGCTCTCTGTCTCGACCACCGGCCAGCCGATGGCCCAGCACCGGCCAGCCGGTGGAGCCCAGTCAGAAAGCTCTGCCTTCTGTCTGGAGCACCGGCCAGCCGGTGGCCAAGCACTAGTCAGCCGGTAAGCCCAGTCAAACTAGCCGTTGGGCTTTGACCAGGCTTGTACTTTTGACCCCCAACGGCTCCGGAAGCCCTCCAACGGCTATATTGAAGTATTTGGGGATATTTCTCCTATAAATAGATGAGGATGGATACCCGGAACAACACCGATACATTGGAATGATATTTTGATCCCTTGAATCTCTAACGACAAATCTCTAAGGCTACTTGTGATCCATCTCCATCCTTGAAGCTTGGGCTGCCTCTACATCAACTACTCTCACACTCTTGGCGCTCAAGGCTTCCTCAAGTTTGTTGTAATTTATTTATTTCAATTGTTTAGTTATTCATTGGGTTTGTATTAAAACAAACCATCCTTTTCTTCCTCACTTTCATTTTGGGTTTCTTGCTACAACCATCATAAAAAAGCAAGCTGTACGAAGGTGATCTAGCCTACCTTAAAACGGCTAGTGGGTTTCTTGCTACAACCATTAAAAAGCAAGCTGAAGTAAATCTCTCAACGGTTGAGTTGGGAGCGGAGACGTAGGCTTTGGTTTAAGCCGAACTCCGTTATCAAATTGTGTCTTGCCCCTTTTTATTTCCGCTGCATTTATAAATTGTTTTTAAATTGTTAATTAATTTTTAAAAGGCAATTCACCCCCCTCTTGCCATCACTCTCCGACCAACAAAACTCAAAGAGGGACATACCTTTAAAAATATGGGATCTTACAACCTACCCACCATATAATTGATCTCCCCTGATCTTCTTTATTCTTAACTGTGGGGTCTCAATGAAAAAAGCTGGCCACTGTGCTCACATATCAGACTCCATATCTTAGGTATCCTCCTGAGCACACCCATGCTTCCACTACACTCAAACCAGAGGTATAGTACTACCCTTGATATACTTCTCACTATGGTACAAAATCCATAATATATGATCCTTGAATGACTCATTATCACAAAGCTCTACATCTTTAATGTCTACCAAATGCGAAGGGTCAGGGTAATATCTACAAAGTTGCAATATATGAAACATGTCATACATGGAACTGTAACACTATGTAAGGGATAACCGGTACACCACTGGACGAACCCTTTCCACTATCTCAAATAGCCTGAAAAACCTGGGCAATAGATTTCCCTATTTTTTGATATGGTGTTTTCCCAACCTAGGAGACATTCGAAAGAAAACACAATGACCAACCAAAAACTCTATAGGTCATCTCTAATGGTTAGAATACAATTTCTACCTACTCTGCATGGTCACAAACCTCTTCCAGATCAGCTGAACCTTCTCATATGTCTTATGTATGAGACTAGGTCCAATAAGCACTGACTCACCTACCTCCAACCAACAAAGAGGCAAATGACATATCCTTCTATAAAAATCCTTGAAAGGTTCCATTTGGATTGAATCCTGGAAGCTATTATTATATAAAAACTCTATTAGTGCCATATGTTTCTCCCATGGACCACAAAAATCCAAAACACAGTCTCATAATATATCCCCTAGAACGTAAATAATCCACTCAGATTGACCATCAGTATGAGAATGATAGGACTTACTCAGAATAACCTATGATCCTAGAGCCTTCTAAATAACCTTCTAAAACCATGATGTGAACCAAGGATCTATATATGAAATGATAATCCTCATAAACATATGAAAATGAACTATCTCATGCATGTACAAGTTACCCAGATCATCAATGGTGAAGGTATCCCTGATAGGAAGGAAGTGGGATACCTTTATCCGTTGATCCATGATCACCCATACTATATTGTTCTTATGAGGGGTCCTATGTAATACTGCTACAAAATACATAGTGATATCATACCATTTAATCTCTAGAATGGGTAGAGGCTACAAAATCCCAACAGGCCTATGATGCTTTGATTTCGCCTACTGATAGGTGAAACATATTTCCACAAATCCCGTTACCTCCTTATTCATTCCTGATCACCAGTACTATCTATAGAGATCATGATACATCTTTTTCAGACTAGGATGTACTGCTCATATAGAATAATGAAACCATATCACCAGATCCTCACACAATCCCATATTAACCTATACTCATCTATGGAAAAGAAGATAATATCCACCACCAAGAGACCATCCAAATGGAATATCCCCACCATATAACCTATCTCTCAGAACTAATCCCTCTAGATAGAATAACTACTCTATCTTGATCTGGTCCAAAAGAATGGGTATAATATATGTTGAATTCAGAGCTACTCATCCCTAGGAATCATGAACATAAAAATTCATTTCTACAAAGAGTGACATCATTCACCACTCATCACAATATTACTACACTACCTCTATTTTCATCTTATAGCTTAAAGCTTCAGCAATGATGATTCCCTTTCCCAATGTATAATATGAATTGAAGTCTAAATACTATAGATACTTGACTGACATCCTCTGCCAAAGGTTCAGGTCCCACTAAGAATAGATGCACCTGAGGCTCTTGTGGTCCTTGTATACCACACACCTCTCACCCAAAAGATAGTGTCTCTAGAATCTCATAGAATTTACCACTATTTTCAACTCTAGATCATGACTAGGGTAATTCCTCTCATATAGTACCATCTTTCTAGATCCATAAACAACCAATCGATGCTCTTACATTAGAAATACCCTGTGTCAAACTCTAGATGCGTCAAAATACATGGTATATTCTTTACACATCACATGTAAAGTAAGGATAGGTACATAGGTCAACTTTCTATTCAGATCCTAAAAATATCCCTTGCAACCATCCCACCAAAAAAAATTCACCCATTTATTTGTAATCCCTGATATTAGTGCTACCAAAAAAGATAAGTCTGGGATAAAATGTTGATAATAACCTGCTAAATCTAGAAATATCTAAATCTCAAAGACATTCTTAGTATGATCCTAAGATATGATGGCTGAAACCTTCTCTGGGTCCACTAACACTCCTTCCTCTGAGATTTCATGTATAAATAAGTGAAATTTATCAATTCAAAAACTATATTTGGTTAGCTTGAAGTAAAGACAATGATATCTCAATTTACTCAAGATGATGTCAAGATGTTTTCCATGATAATCTAATGACTAGAAGTACACTAAGGTGTCATAAAAAAATCCACCACAAAATGGTCTAGAAAATAATGAAATAATTATTCATTAGGTCCATGAATACTACTAGTGAATTCTTCAAGACAAATGACATCACTATGAACTCATACAAGCCATACCTACTCCTAAAAGCAGAGTGAGGTATGTCTGAAGGTCTCACCCTAAACTGGTTATATCCATATCTCAAATCGATATTAGAGAAGATCTTAGAACCTATCAATTGATCAAAGAGATCATTGATTCATTTAAGGGGATATCAGTTCTCGACCATAATCTGGTTCAATATTTGATAATCCACATATAAGTGAAAAGTCCCATAAAATTTCTTGAAAAAAAGAGCTGGAGAACCCCATGGAGACGTACTAGGTCATATGAAACCTTTAGCTTCCAGATCTTCCAACTGAACTTTCAACTCCTGAAGCTCTACTGGTTCCATCCTATAAGGTAGTATAAAAAATGTCTCTACTCTCAACACCAACTCGACCGTGAAATTGATCTTCCAATCGGGTGGTAATCCATAAAACTCATTAGAAAAAACATCTTGAAAATGATATAACACTAGGGAAAAATAATCCTACTAAATTCCACCATCATCCAAAATAAGGATTTCCATTTGATCCATGAGATAATTCAATCTGCACTGAATTGGTCCAGAAAAACCATCCTGAATATCCCACTCACCTAGGTGAGAATAGATGCCTCCAACTAAAGATAGAAAGGAAACTCTCTTCCAGTAATAATAAATATGAGCATAGTATATTACTAACCAATCCATACTAATAATCAAATGAAAACCTACCATTTATAGCACAAAATAGTTCCCACAAGAAACAATAACTACTGATATATAGAGAACATGCCTTGAAACATTTTATATTCTATGACCGCACTCCCAACAGTGTGTCGATGGTCCAAGAACCATCCAATATTTTCTGCAACCAATCCCAATCCATTTATAAAAATAGAAGATAAAAAGGAATGTGATTCTAGTGTATAAAAAAAATTCAGTAAAGGGTGTATGATATAAGAATTGTGCCTCTAATGGTAGAAGGTTCTGCATCCATAATAGCCAGAGTAGTCTTCATAGCATACAACTGACTCACCCCTTTACCCTGGGCTCCAGCCTGACTCCCCTGATCTATCACATGTGCCTATATTTCTATTCCTAAACTGGGGTAACATGTACCCCACCTCAACAAAAATGTTCAGTGGAACTTTATCTACTTGTCTTATAAATAGTAGATGAGTTATTCCTAGACTCTGATACCTATCATGATTCCCTTCCACTACTCTTTTGTGAGAACTTATAACAAAACTTTTAAAGATGACCCAACCTACCACAAGAATGTCACTCTAAAAAGGGGTATAGAAACTGAGGCTACTTATGACCCAAATTTCCACACTAATATGACTACAACAGAACATGGTCCCGAGATAGCTACCCACTTCTCTGACTACTTTTCCCACTATTTCCTTGGAGAAAACTGTCACAAAAGTTCTTCTTTCTACTAGAAGAAGAGCTCCCAGTTTTCCCTTATGAAATATCCTAACCACTGCTTGGGGCCTCTTTCATATTTACTTACATGACAAGTGCTTGGTTATTCACATTTAAAAAGATAATTAGATAGAGAACATTCACCCATGACCTGATCTCATAGTGAATCCCATCCTAAAAACACCTCACCATAGAGATCTCATTAGTAGAAAAATATGGCACAAATCACTGTAGGCCAGTGAAACATTTTTCATAGTCTATCACTAACATTCCCTCCCATTTCATATAAATGAACTCTCTAGACTTATCATCCCTTAACATATTTGGATAGAAGTGGATCAAGAACTTCTCCTCAAAGTCCTTTCAAGATAACTCCTCCTACTTCCCAGCTTACTCTAGAATGTCCCACCAATGCTTGGAATCTCCATAAAGTATATACATAGTAAGATTTAACCTCTTATCTTTGGGTGAGTCAAGGTGCTTGAAGATCATCTGGACCGATTCAATCCAGAACTCAGCTACCTGGGGGCCTCCCTCCCTAGTGAACATCGGTGGATAATACAGCTAAAACTCTCTCATTATCCCAAACATAGAAGGAATGATGCGAATAGTATCCATTTCCATGGATCAAAAAACCCTCAAGAAGATGTCACAAAGCTTGATATACATCTAATACTTAGGAGACATAGTAATATCTAGTTCAATTTCATTATGATCATAATGATTTACACTCTCCTAAATATTAACTCGAAGATAACGAGGATACATTTTCTCTACAATATAAATATACTCCTTAGAACATTGACTATAATAACAAGGTAAACCTCAACAGGTAACAACAATAGAGAACCACTACTCCTAATATCTATAAACATGACCTACACATATTTTATCATGATATATCAATTAAATTCATTTCATTTATCAGATATAATAGATATCTCATCTCACAGTTCATATAAGCAATTATATAACACATGAAATAAATATGAACCTATCATAAACAATTCATGTCAATATATATCCATATGTTTCTATCATGATATATGTATACTAATCTCGCACCATACCGAGCCATGACTGTAAAAATCAAGAAACAATAACATCACAAAATATTTAAATCACTCAGGGTGAAATAAAATGAACTATAATAGGAGAACATCATGAATAGAAATTCCATCCCTAGGCACTCAGATTTCCCCCCGTACATGGGTTAGCTACTCCCATGAACTAGCTCATTACAAAGTCCTGACACATACTACTATCCTTTCTACCTTTCATGAATAGAAAATAAATAGAAAATAAAAAAACCCACCCCCTTGATACCACATTGTAATGTCCCCCAATATGACACTCTCTCATGTGACCAAAATGGGTTGGTTATGAGAATTCAAGTGCACTTCCCTGTATTCCAGAGGCTACTAACTAGAAGTGGGGGTGTGATTAATATAGTTGGGATACTATAACCCTAGTATACAGTTACAATATAGTGGAATAATCAAGTAATAATAATATCAGAGTAAATAAGAACAATGAAAACCATATATCGTTAAAGGAGAAACCATCAAACCAATAATGATTAATCATGTAATGAAAATATGATATGTATCTAAATTTAAAACTAAAAAAATATAAATAAAATAATTAAATTAAATAATATAATCTCAAAAGAACCCCATCCCGAACCCCAAGTCAGATCCATCTCTAAACTATATCCCATCCAACAAGAAACCAATCAGTAACAAGGTCCCTTTCCCTTGTCCAAACCTATATCCATGTAATCTTCTTAGGTACTAAATGGTGGCCCAAATAGGGTGTGAGTAAAAATCAGTAGTTTGATACCACCATGTCTAAAAAAATAGCCTCATAGTAAGTTCATGAAATAAAATGATAAAAAGGTGTATTAATTAATCAATTAATAAAATACATAAAACAACCATCTTCAACACCATGCTAGAATGTCTCTAAGCATGTAGAACAACCATGCCATTCATAACCATAAACCATGGTATAATAAAACAACCAGGCATAGTCCTCTGTAAAAGAATTATAGCCTCTAAGAAAATCCCTATATATAATCCTTTTATCATCAACTAGGTCAAGCCTACTATATAATCATTTCATCATGTATCACTGGTCTAAGACCACTATATAAGCATTTTAGCATGTAGCACTAGAAAAATCCATCTATATAAGAATTTTAGCATGTATCACTGGACATAGGTTGCTATAAAATCATTTTAGCCTTCAAAAAAATCCCTATATATAAGCATTTTAGAATCAAATCAACAAGTCATAATAACAAGGATATCACAATATCTTATTATAAGACTCTATGGTAAATTATGAAAGTTACCATTTTCCTTTCAATTACACTTTCATTTATTTATAAATTTATCAACAACCATATCAATATCCCATAAGATATTAACAAAGTGATTATATTTCAATAAATCAACTGAAATCTCATGTCATGCTAAACACACTTTAAACCATTATCCAAGTTCTTATTATTCAAATTTTTTCTCACCCGATGGGTAACCATAAGTCAGGTTGCATCAAAATTTGAACCAAAGGGATCTAACCAATAATCCAATTCATGATTTACCATCATTTATCAACTAATTAATTATAGTGCATGTTACATCGGCTAAATCACAATATTACATATACTTTACAATTAAATAGACCATAGGTTTAGGTTTTAGACCCCCTACCTTTATCCGATGATTTAGAAACACTTACAATAGTAACCTCAAATAAGAACAGATGTGACAAAGATCATAAAAAGGAACCTAGATCAAACCATATCAATATCAACATGATTTCATTATGGTGTTAAAAGGAAAACACCACTTTAATGGAATAATGATGAAAGAATAAGAAAACCAAAGAAAATAGAGCTACCAGGAATAAAATACCAAACCATGATGTCTGGAGGTAATGAAATTGGTCCAGAATCACTGGGAGTCACCTAGGGTTTGAGAGGAGGGGATTCAAAAATAGTGGAATGAGAAAAAAGGAACATGAAACTACTTAAAACAACTTATTGTGATAATTACATAGTGTTTAACCCATTTACATGTCATGTAATTATTCATAATGGGTTATGCTGAAAAACCCATTTCCTTGGGTTAATTTCAACCTTTATTGAACATTACACATCATTTAATGGATTGAAGACATGTATTCATTTCATTTCATGAACCTAGTTCATGGATTTTACTTAGTAATAGTTTAACATCATGTAATATTCACATAACATGTAAATTCTATGTATATAATTTCTAGCTTAGATTCTGAAAAAGTGACTGAACCACCTCCGAAGCCTTCCAAACTCATGGAAAATTCTCATAATACTAATTAAAATGTTTATACTTGGACTTAATTAATTAAAAAAAACATATATCCCTAAAATTTAGGTCATTTCCCACAAAAATTCTCTCCACCTATGAACATGATTCAACCACCAAGGTTTAAAGAAAAAGTAAAACCCAACGGAAGATGTTTAATGAAAAACTCAAAGAGGAATGTACCAAGAAAAATATAGTATTATACATAAGGGAATTCATGGGATACACAATTATAGAGAAGTATACAATGAATATTAGGTAATATATATCCAACACAATAAATCTATACACCTCAAAAACATTCTTTGGTGGCTCCCAAGTCTTCATAAAATCAATCTTTGTAGGCTCAACTACTACTCCACTCAATGTGATGATATTCCCTATAAAATGGAATTTCTGAATCCAAAAAATTCACTTTGATAGTTTATCATATATATGGTGATCATGAATTAATTCTAGTATAGTTCTTAGATGTTCGACATTCTCATCCTCTATCATGAAATATATAAGGATATAATTAATAAATTCCACTATGAACTAGTCCAAGAATGGATGAAAGACCTGACTCATGAGTCCTATGATAAAAAGTGGAATTCATTACTCTAAATGATACCAATAAGAACTCCAAATTCCCATAATAACATATAAATTCCTTCTTTGGGTTGTTTTTCTCCTAAAATCAAAGTTTATGATGTCTATACATGAGGTCAATCTTTAAAAATCACTTCAATCCCTTAATTTTGTTGAAGAGGTCATTAGTCCATGAAAGAGGGTATTTGTTTTGATTACCATCTTGTTCAGGTAGAAATATATTATAAAAATACCCAAGATCCTATTTTCCTTTTTAGTAAACAAACCCATGGATACATGGGGGGACAGTGACACCCCCATGTCACTGTTATTTATTATTTCATATCATTTACTCTCATTTTTGAATAATTTAATTTTTTGGAGAGTTTCATTTGAAATTTTAAAACTCAATAAATTTCCCCTCTATGCATAGTTTGTATAAAAGGTTCAGAGGAAACTATATGGTTACCCTTTTTCAATAATCTCTTTAGTCCAATTTTTTTCTTACACAGTCTTTCTATATGGGTAGACCACAGTTGTTTATAAACCATATGGCACAAAGTAGAAAATATGCATGACCACTTATAAATATGAGTACTAGGGGATGACTTATGCATAGTCAGTGGGATCCATCTAAAAAGTTTATAAGAGGCTTTATAGTTTTAATAGATCAGGTTTTCATGGTTGGCACATGGTTTGGAAACCATGAGGCTAAACCATGTGAAATACCCAAATTCTTAAAAATTTAAAACTTAAAACTTTTCCCATATCTAATTAAAATTATTTTCCCTATCCATATCAATAAACCAAGTATAGGTGTGTGGGATCTCCTTAACCTCCTCTTAAATGGATTTTAATTCCTTATTTCTTGGTTTCAAGCAGATTCCCATGGTATTTATCCTCATTTACTCTCCCTCTATTCTTCCCTTGATCTCCCCTTCTATATCATTTCTATCATGAACTATAACCAATGTTTAGATTGGGATTAGGGTTTTAAATGGTTCTAATGATTGTGATTTGGGTGATTAGGGGGTTGTACAGGTTTCTTCTTACCCAATTATACGTTCACCGCCAAAGGTGATATTTTTTTGATTCTGTTTCTGGTTGGATGAGGTAGGTGTTTATTCAGAATTACATTATAATGAATGTTATAAAATGATTGAATGATTTTAAATTATTTTTTTTTCAAATTATTCCTATATGTATTACCCACGAGGTGTTTAGAGTGATTTTAAAATGGTTTCAACACTTGGCATTAACTCATCGCATGAAATGTGTTCATCAAAATGTAAGAGTGGATCTTTTAAATGGATTTAAATGTTTTGAAAGTGTGTTTGAAAACAATTCAATTTTTAAAGGTGATATTTTATTTTTAGGGATGTTCTATAAAAATAAGTGTTTTTACCTCATTTTAATTTTTTTGCGACTATTGGGTCTCGATGGTGTTTTGAAATGTTTTAAATGGGTAATTATGGAAAATAGCTGGTTTCAAAATTAATTTCAATGGGTTATTTGATAATTTTATTTTAAGGAATGGTTTTAAATGATATTTAAAAAGGGTATAAAAATGGATTGGAATTTGGAGTATCTTTTTAGAAATCTTGGTTGGGAATTTTAAAGAAATTGTTTTCTAAAAAAAGTGAGACCTTCAATTGAGCCCTGTATGAGTGCTATTCCCATTGTAGATTGAGACCCCTTGGGGAATTTTTATATTGATGTATATCCACACAATTCATATGCATAGTGTGAAAGGGGTTGTTTTATATAAGTTATTATAAGGTGATATGAGGTTTATTTATAATTTTTATACTTGTTCTATTTGATTATTTGATTTCTCACCTCTCTAACATGTCATGGGATTCTTAGGAGTCTAAATAGAGTTCAAGATAAGTGAAAACCCAGAGTGTGATTTTTTCTTTTCTAGGGGTCTATTTACCATAAAATAAAAATTCTAATGAGATGTACTATGTCACCAGAGTATCTTTGTTCTCATGGGATGAATATAGTTACAAACTATCTTTATGGGGATACCGGGATAGATAAGTTCTTTAGTGAGATCTTAGGGATCATTTCTCTATTTTAAGTCATGTTACGCGATTCTTAAGAAGTTTACCATGATTCTTAGGTCCCTCATAGAAAATTTTAGATAATCCCATCCTATACTTGGTTTGTATACCCTAGTTCTTGATTGAACATCACCAATACTTGGTTGCATTTATTTGTGTGGTGTTCCTTGATACCTTGGTGCCTTCTTGTGATTGTATTTAATTTTGGTTGTTATTTTGGTCCAACTTCAAAATAATTTCTAAAAATGGTTTGGAATGTGTATTTTAAATGGAAAGGTTTGGTTTTTTATTGAAAGAGTTTTTATAAAAAGGTTTTAAATGTTTTTATTTATAGAAAAAGATTATTTTTAGGAAATTCTTAGAAAGGGGAATGAAAAGTAAATTTTATTTTTATTCCAATAATTGTGAATATACCCCTTCTATATTTTAAATAAAAAGGTATTGATTTAAATATTTCTCCATCCTTGTTTTATATGAAGGTATAGTTATTTTAGAAATGTTAGTGTGGTATTTTATTGTATTTATTTTAAAAACCACATGGGAAAAAATTATTTTATACTTTATATTCAAACCAAAATTTTATGGGTTTCCTTATAAAGGGAATTGGTTGGAATCCTTGGTGAGATTCTACTGGTGATTTTTAGCTCCCTACATATAAACCAATCTGTGGGTGTGATGAAATTTAATTCTTTGTCTTTAAAGTTCCTAGTTCGGTTTCTTTTCACTAAGGTTCAGGGTGGTTTGTTGATGGATGAGTGGATGTATGGATCTATTCGAGTTCCATTTCAAATTCTTATAGGATACTATATCATCCCTTTAGTATGTTTTATTTTTATGTTCAGTAATATTGTATCTATTTTTAGTTAATTTTCTTTATGAGTAGGTTATATGTTTTAGATAATTTTTTATTTCATTACGCCATGCTTGTATTGTATTTTTATTTGTTTCCATTACTTATTTAAACTGTTATCGAGGGTGAATCCATCTCTAAAAGCGAATTATTAATACCCATGAACTAGTTTCTATGTTTTAGGTATTTAGAACACCCTTTAAGCCTAGTAGTGAGTTGGTTCGGGTGATATGTCAGGTTGGACCGAGCTGATTTGTTACAAATGGCATTAGAGCCTATGTTTCTCAATTAAGGCCTAGGTTATTAGAAAAAACTCTTGTTATTTGGGTGTGTTATAGTGTAATTGAGTAGGGATTTTTATTTTGACTCTTGAGGTTAGTCATGAGCGGGTTCTTAAGCACTACCCTTTATTATAATTATTGAGTTACCTTGGGTAGTTGGATTTGGACTGAGTTTTATTTTTCTTGTTTGATTGATATTTTAGGTTGGTGTTTTTTAACCCTTATTGGAATTTTATGAGTTTATTTGGGGGTTTCATTGGATTTTGGTGTGAAAATTGAAGAAAATGATAAGTGGTATGAGGTTGTCTTGGAAAACATAATAAAATAGGAAATGACCAAACATGTGTTCTTGGGGACATCTTTAGAATTATTGCATGATCGACCCATGGTCTATCAAACGACGTGTCTAAGTCAATCATGTTATTGTACCCCATTTTAGATTGATATTTAGATCGCCTTTGGATTATTCACAATAATGGGGGTAAATCCAAGGGTGTTCTTTGATATTTTGATAAATGGATTGCTTTTTTGGTTTTTGGTGAAAAGGGGGGATTTGGTGAAAAATGTCTTTTGTTTGAAATGAATCCTTTAGACATATTTATAAAATTTATTTGGTTATTGTGTAATGTTTTTGAAATTGGTTGATTTATTTATGAAATATGTAAGATGTTTTGGGTTTCAAGCTAGATGGTGATTTAAATGTAAAGGGATTTTGAACCTATTGAAATGTATTTCCAAGAATGGTCTATTTTGAAGTTGAAATCAAGAGATGTTATGAAATATTTTAAAAATGAGAAAGTGATTTAAATAAAGATCAAATTTTAAAATGTTTATGATAGTTATTCACTTAAAATAAATTTAGTTGTTTTTGAAACATAATTTTGCAGCATGTTAGATTTTTGACCCTTGATTAGAATTTAAATAGAGGTGGGTTTTGATAATTTTAAATAGTTGAAAATGGGTATTTTAATTTTTGAACATTGGTTAAATGAAATTTTATTTGATTTTAAAATTTTGGTAGAATATTTGAACGTTTTTCCTATTTTTAAAATATATATTACCTTTTAAATGAGTTGTGATTCTCCACAAAGGGGGTCATGGATTAAAAAAAAGTTTTTTAAAAGAAATCTATTTGTTTAATGAAGTGTGAATTGAATTTTTACTCTCTTTATAGGGATATTTTTTATTAATTTGGGGTGTAAGATCGGGTTGTGTTCTTGTGTCATGTTAGTTGATGCCTCCTAGAAGGGTATTAAGTGAATGTAATGTGTTTATCTCTATGAGTGGTCCCTTTATCTTTCTAATATCTCCCCAAACTCCAAATAGAGTGGAAGATATTATTTTTTCTTTCATTAGTGTAATAAGGTGTTTTCTATAGTTTTCTTGGGGTAGACTAGGCCAGTGAGCCTTATTTGAGGATCAATATTCTTGGATTTAAAGGTGATGGTTAATTTTGGGAGTTTTTTTAATGAGTTATTGGATGTGATTTGGATTTGGGTGATGATATTCATTGAGACTCTTACCTGAGAATCTTAGAGTAGTTGAGGTTTAAATATGACCTTCATATGGTGTATCTTCTTAGCATCATTTGGGTTGATCACGTATTAACAATTTTTATTTTGGGATGTTCATTCCTTGTTGTTCCTTTATTCCTTTTGTGACGAATTTTGGTAATGCTGTATTTATGGTAAGATCCATGAATGGGGTTTTATTTATTGAATTGGGAATGATATGACCTTGGGTGTGTTTTCTGGGTAACCAAGGAAAATATGGTACAAGTTGATATTACACAATAGCTACTGTTGGTTTAAATCTTATTGGGTATATCATGAGATGGTAACCCAAGTGTGAGATCCTAGATTTCCCCTTCCAATTAGTTTTGTAACATAAGGTTAGGTCCCATATAATATTATTATGGATACATGTTTTTTTGAATCTTCTATGGGTTTCTTGGGATGTGTTGACTGTGATTCATTTTGGATGAGCCGATCCTATGACATTGGATATTTCTTGGATGGTGTAACCATTTTGGAGATTGAGCTAAACTTTATATATGTTCATGGTTTGTGGAATCCAATTTTCCTCTTTTTTGATTTGTGTAATCATATTTGTCTTAGTGAAACTCTCTTCATAGGAGAGATCATTGTTTCTTTAACCATTTAGTTCAATTATAAATGGTGGGGATACCTATGTTTGGTCTCCTTTGTTTTAGAGTTTCATCTTGGAAGATTGTGGTTAGATTGTTTCTTGATGTTTCTTGATGTATATTTGAGGATTTGGACATATTTTTATAGGAAGGAACCTATTAATTGATTTATTAGTCATAAATTAATCATGAGTTTTCCATGACCCTCCCACCTCTCATATAAGTGATGTGGTATTTGGTTTTCCCTTACCATTACTTTCACCAAATAATTTATAGGGGTAGAATGAGGTATAGATAGGATAATTGTGACACCCTCATGTCACTGTTTTTATTATTTTATATTATTTTTAAATAATTTAAAAATTTGGAGAGTTTTTTTTGAAATTTTAAAATTTTGGAAATTTCACTTTGTGCAAGGTTTGGATGCATGGTTTAGGGGAAATAGTGTGGTTACCCTTATGCAATGATATTTTCATTTCATTTTATTATTTCATGGTTTATCTATATAAGTAGCACAAAATTGGGTATAATCTATGCACTTCCCTATTAAAACCATGATAGGCCTTTATAAATATGGGTATTAGCACATAGATTTCACATAGTTGGTGGGAGCCATGTGAAAAACATACAGGAGGCTATACTATTTTAATAAATAAGTTTTTCACAGTTAACAAATAGTTTGTAAACTGTGTTGGTAAATTATGTGAGCTACCAATATTCTTAAAAACTTGGAACTTTCTATTTTACCCTCTGTAATTAAAAGGATTTGGCCTCTCCTCATCCTCCCTCTCATTCAGCTGAGGCTAAGGGGTGTGTGGGAGATCCTTCCCTTCCTCTAATATGGATTTAAATCCCCCCTTTCTTGGTTTCAAGTGGATTCTCAAGTTATTTATCCTTTTTCACACCTTCAATTTCCTTTATTACATGAACCCTAACCACTATTCAAGTTTAAATTAAGGTTCAAGATGGTTTTAAATAATGGGTATTTGGGTAATTAGGGGTTCTTAAGGGTTTCTCCTTTCTTGGTTATGCATTCACCATTGAAGGCCACATATTTTGATTCTATTTCTCCTTATATGAGGTATGTTTTTCGTTGGAATTACCTTATAATGAATTTTATAAGATTTTTTAATGTTTTTAAATGAGTTTATTTTTAAATTAGTCCAATATGTATTACCTATGAGGAGTTCAGAGTTGTTTTAAAATGGTTTCAACACATAGTATAGACTCATCATATTCCATGTTTTCTTCAAAATTTCTGAGTGGTTCTTTTAAAGGGATTTAAATGTTTTGAAAATATTTTTTACATTGGTTCCATTTTTAAAGGGGACATGTGATGTTTTTAGGGATTTTTTATAAAAATAATGGGGTTTTCCCTCATTTTAATTTATTTTTAGACTATTGGGTCTTGATAATGTTTTTAAATATTTTAAAAAGGTAATTGTGGAAAATGGTTGGTTTCAAAATGAATTTCAAAGGGTGATTTGATAATTTGATTTTATGGAATAGTTTGAAATGATATTTAAAAAGGGTTTAAAAAAGGTATGGATTTTTGAGATTCTTTTTAAAAGCCCAGTTGGCGCATTTGAAGAGATTATTTTCTAAAGCAAGTGAGGCCCTCAATTGATCCCTATATGTTTTTTTATAACCATTTTGGATATTGAACCCTTAGAGAATGTATTGGATTGATGTATATCTATGTGATTTTATGCATAAATGTGTATGAGGATGTTTATTGTGAGGGAGTAGTAGGTGATATGAGGTTTATTTAAAATTATTTATACTTATTCCATATTATTGTTTTATTTATCACCTCCATTGATATGTCATGATAGTATTAGGAGACTAAGTATAGGTCCAGTTAAGTGAAGAACCTAGTGGGGATTGTTATCTTTATAGGGAGTCATTGCCGTAGATACTGAGATCTTATAGGATATACTACATGACTAGATTATTTTTGTTCTCATGGTATGGATATAGGTCCTAAATAGAATAATGGGGATATCAGGACATACATGTTCTTTAGTACTGTCCTAGAGATTATATCACTAGTTCAGATTTTGTTACTTTAGTGTAGGGAGTTTCCCATGTCACTTAGGTCCTTTTTAAGACATTTTAGGGTATCCCATCCTATAAATCATTTGTATACCCTAGTTCGCAATTGTATGGAACTTATAATTGGTTGAGTTTATTTGTGTAGTGTGTTATTGATACCTACATTCCTTCTTATGATTGTATTTCATTTTTGGTTTTGAGTTTGTTTCACTTTTAAACCAATTTCTAACAATGGTTTGGAAAGTTTTTTAAATGGTAAGGTTTGGTTGTTTCTTAAATGGTAATCTAATTTCTTTAAATGATATTATTTATAAAAAATAGAATTTTCAGTAAATTCTAGGAAGGGGGAATGGAAATTATTATTTTTTGTTTCAAATGATTGTGAATGTCCTTCCATTTTCAAATAAAAAGGGATTAATTTAAATGTTTTTTCATCCTTGTTTAATTTAAAATGGTAGTTGTTTTAGAAATACGAGTGTGTCATGTTATTTTATTTCTTATAAAAATCAAATGTGAAAAATTATTTTATACTTTATGTTCAAACAAACATTTTATGGAATGACTTGTGAAGGGAATTTCATATAATACTTAGTGAGATCCAACTAGAAAAGTTTTTCTCACACCCTGAATATACACCAGTGTGTGAGTGTGTATGAAATTTACTTGTTTATATTTTAGGTTCATAACACTATTTATATTAACTGAGGTTTTTGGGTGTTCCATTGATGGATGAGTGGATACGGTGAATATATGTGGGTCACTAGTGGTGATACTAGAGTTTTTTGGGTTCCATTTACATTTTATCTAGGATATTGTATCAGCCCTTTAGCCTGAAATATTTTTATGTTTGGACCCATTGTATCTATTTTTTGTTCCTTTTATTTATGATAATATTTTATGTTTTGGATGTATTTTTATTTCATTACACCATGCTATAATTGTTTCATTATTTTTTTCACTACTTATTTGTACTATTATTAAGGGTGAAACCATTCCCAAAAGTACATTCTTGATACCCATAAATTAGTTTCCATCCTGTGAGGATAGAAAATTACATTTAGGCCAAGTGGAAATATAGTTTGGTTGGAATGTAGGGCTAGGTCGATATGGTTCTTCATAGAGACACACTAGGCCTGATAACTCCTTTTACTAAAGGGTCCTCAAATCACACCTTCATCTCTAAGAGCTCAGCCCAACCATCTACCTAGTTGCAGAAGATATCAGTGTGGTCTTGAGATGTAAGTTGATAATAAAATTTATCTCTTGAAAAGTTAAAAACCTAGTATGTTATTTGGAAAAACATCAATATACTCTTCCATAACTATAGAAAGATGATACTCTGAGGCATCTACAACACAAATTCTTTCTCACAAACTAGTGGGAAATTAGATATAACTTCCTGAGGGTTGAACCTAATCATTCCACTTGATGGTACCAATCACCAGTAAAGGTGAAACTAAACCCATATACTCAACTATAAATCACCATATTATGATAGAAATCCACATAATCCTAGACTATAGAAATCCTAACTTGAATTCTTATACAGAACCAAAAAACTAGAGTCCCACTATAACAACCCAAAATTTTATATTTTTTTATATAAATTAATATTATGTTTGATAGATTGGTCCACACTAAATACCAAACTAAAATTATTCATGAAATATTTTATGAACATTATAAAAAATATAAAATAATAATAAAATTCTATAAAAAAATTAACCAATAAAAATTACTTACATTTAGAGGATATATAATTAATGTGATTTTCTATTCTCAATTAACTGCTTAACGTATTAATAAATTAAATTAAACACTTTTAAATGATTATTATCATAATATATAATATTTTAATATATTAACTAATATATTAACATTATTTATATTAGAAATTAGTATGAAATAATATTGAGAAAATATAATGTTTTAAAAGGCATTTTTCTCAATAAGAGGCCATAGTGAACTTAACCACCTAAAATGAACATATCAACAAACCTTTATCGATTTGAGTCTATTTGGGGAAAAAATATGAACTTTATAAATTTTGTGATAATTTAATAATAATATATATACACCTATGCAATTATGGATATTATAAATCTATTTTACACCACTTTTTACTAGGGTCAATATACCAAGGAAGTTTTAAAGAAATCAACCGAACCACCACATGTAACCACCATACAAAAAAATTACTTAATAATTAAATAAAATATGATAATAAATAGACTATATAAAATGAAATATAGATATAAAAATGGTATTAATAAAGTTATTAATAAAATTAAATTGATTATTCAATACATTAGATGTATGCGCAGAACAAATCATGATCCGAGGTAAGGGTTTTTGTATCTCAATTATGATTCATTGAAAAATGATTTGTATTCACAACTCGTTTACTTTTGAGGTACTTATATTGGCCATGATTTTTTTTTTATAATTTTCACTCAATTTAAGGGACTTAAAAATGAATCTCACATTCTATCTTTCGCTGGTTTTTTTATTTAATAGATACCAATTTTGTATGTATTATTTGTCTCTATTTTAAATTCCATGAAACTTGTTTGATATTTACACTGTCATATATTTTATATGGTGAATTAAATACCCTAATTCCTTCAAGTATAATGAATATATTCCATTTTATGAAGTTTTATTTTCCATTTCATGGTAAACCTATTATATTCTTTTAATTCCTACATTACCATTACTATAAGGGTTTATTATTCAATCTCAATTTCAAATTGGGATTGTTTTTGAAAGATAACCCATGAAATAAATTTTTATGCTCTTTATTTCTAAATAAAACTATCATTTTCTTCTCTTATATTCATTATTGAGGATTTACTTGTATTATCACTATTTTTCCCCTTGACTCATAGTTTACCTGTTGTAAGAGAAACCGACCCCACCTCTTCTTTTTAGTTAGGTATCTTTCCCTTCCATGTCCTTAATCATTTGATGATGTTATAAATGTACTTATTTATGCCTCAATTATTTATTAAAGTCATTTTTTACTATTTTTAAATTCATTAAAGAAAATTTAAATTAAATTTTAAAGCTCTTCATATGTGTCATTTTTGATAAGTGTAAAAGAATATCTTTTAAACATTTCCATGTGAACACATGTTTCTATTGTTTTTTCTTTTTATAGGAAACTTCCTCTCAACATTTTTATGGTTCATAAAATAAATCCTTATTATCTTAGTTTTATAAAATATTTCAATTTTAATAAATCTTTATAAAGTTTAATGTAATTTCTTATTTTCAAATAAATTTTCCAAATGCTCCTAAAAAGATTTTTTTTGTCTATGTATATATCTATTAATATAATTTATGCTTGATCAAGGAAATTATTTCACTTATACCACCCACCTTATTTCTCTAGATAGATTATGTATTTTTATACTCTTTTGGAGGAATGATCCATCACTATATTTTTCTTGCCTAATCATCCAATATATACAAATATAAATTCCCTTACAACGCTTTTCCTCTGTGAAAAATCTATATTTCCTTCCTATGATTGAAGGGTGTTCACCTAGATTCCATAAATTAATTGATTTGGGAAATTATTGACTAAAATGTATAAATTTTATCTATATGGTGTAAATACCCTATACATAATCATATTAATTGAATTCTATTTACCTAAAAGTTACTAAATATATTTGGACACCCATTTATTTTACATGATTTCATCATAATATGATTATTTATGGAATTATGAATATTTTATTTATGTGATTTAATTAGAAAAGTATATGGAATCCATTTTATTTCCTTGGGTTCTTAGTGATATGATGAATGATTTATTTCAAGTTGCGCTTATATATATGGATGATGATGAGTGGATTATTATATTACCCTATTATGCATTAGTTAAAAGATTATATCTTATGATAATTGTATATATGAGTAAAATTTTTCTTACAAGCATGGGTAGAAATGTGAGACTTACAAAGGTGATGTTTCCCCATGCCAATGATTGTTCCATATTTCTAAGGTATCCTGATGTTATACTCTCATGGATCATGTTTATTGACTAATGTTTCCACACTCTTTTAATTCATGTAATATTCTATGTAAAGATTTATACTATGAATCATGATTTGTGATCTATCCCTTGTTAGGTATGATTTTTATGTTATGTACATGTACCTTGATTATACCCATATTCTCATCTTATGATAATTTAATATATTTAATTGTTATCACTTATATTTACCCTCACTGAGAATTTGAGCTCACCCCTTTTCTAGTATTTCTATTTCCCCAGGTTATGAAGATGAGTGTAACTTATGAGAATTATAAAAGAGAGTCTAGTGTGGATAAATTATGGAGAAATGTTTATATGTATCATAAAATAAATTTCTTATGCCGTGGATACTCAAAGACACTAAAACTTTCATTATTGGTATTGTGTGATTATTATGATATGTAATGATTAACTTATGTAAAAGATGTAAAATAAAGTCATGAAACTAATACTCAAAGACCTTGGAGTGTGGGTATGGGTTTCTATATTTGGCATAAAATAAGGTTTTAGTAATTTTTGGGGATTAGTTTAGTTACTTTTGGGAATATAATAAGATAATTTTGGTGAAAACCCAAGGAATAAGTATAAGGAATAAGTCTAAGTATAAGATAACATCCTAAAATTTTGGTAGAGTAGATATTGTGTGGTTTTCTTGGAAATAAAATCATTTTTTGGATACTAAAATTGGATGTAGGATTTGATACAAATGTACCTAGGGTTAGTAACCCTAAATTGGGTGTATTGGGTACCAAATCAATCATAACCTGATACACGTCATAGATTCCTACCTGCAAACCTAGTTTGAAACTCTCAGGGGATATGCTTTTGTTAATCACATTCTCTTTACAAGCCATTATGAAGGATTTATCATATGAGAGAACCCAACATAAATAAATATAGATTGAATCAAGAGTGATTTAGGTTGAACTAAAAACTAATGTAACGGGTTTAAAGATTAAAAAATTTAAAGGTTGAGTTTTTCATAAGTTCATTTATGGTAATTATTTTATGATGTTAATTATTCATCACTTATTTTAACTACTTTTGGTTTTAATAAGGGATTGAACATTAAGGAACCAAGTTAAAAATGGATTCCATTTAAAATTTGAAGATTGTAACAATGATAAAACTAACTCTATAATATCATAAGTGAGAAATAATGAGATTATTAAAAACCATATATCAAGAGTTATGTTTAAAAATGTGAACTTAGTTGAGTTTCTAATTGCACTAAAGAAGATAGGGATGAAGTCTCATAGAAATTTAGGTGATGAATATGGTGAATAAAATAAGATTCAATTTCCTTCATATTAAAACTATCAGAAGATGCACCTTGGGGATTGAGTCAAAGGAATGAGAAGATGTTTTATCTATGGTAAAGGAGGGAATAAAGTAATAAAATTCCAAGAAAATAAAAAGTGTCCAGTTAATGTATAAAAGTTATAAATTATTTTTCTTATGTTGAAGTAAGGGAACATGATTCGATTGATATTGATAAAATTTGGTCCATGATTCACATTTTTGGATGTAGGAAGGAACTATTATTGAATAAGTCAATAAAGATTGGTTCATGAAGGTAATTGGAAGATTAAAGTGGTTATGAATAGGGTTTCAAGGAATATTATATAGTTTTATTTAACAATGATATTTTGGGGAGTATTCAAAAGTTATGAGGATTATATGAAACATATATGGACTCTTCTTCAGTAATTTTTCTTTAAATGTTTGGAAATATATTTTACATGGTATTAAAAACATTGAAATGTGATTTTTTGAAAAGTTAATATTTTTAGAGATAACTATTAAAGGACACATGATTGAGAAAGGATAGATCTTAGGGTTAATATCTTCCTGATGGTGAGATAATGGTGTATGGGTGAGATAATGGCTTGATTGATTTAGATAAATTAAGTTAGACACTAATGATAACCTTGGAAAAGTGGTTCATGGAATTTTTAGTGAAGTTACAGAAATTTTAGGATTATGCTATATATTTAAGGGTGTGTGATTTTATGACCTAGTGGTTGACACTATTTGAGGGTTAATAATTGAGTAAATTTTTGAAAGTGTAACGTCCCAACCCGGGTTCCACACACCAGTGCCCTGATCCGGTCGGTCACATGACCTCAAGCGCACCTACCTATATGCCAGAGGATGCCTACTATCAGCAAGGGTATGATAAGTCGATCATGGGGAGAATATACCCTCTTTTATTAGATTAATACACCAGAAGAAATAATAAACAATAGAGGAAGCATATATATAACCACAAACAATACCAATCTCAAGAAAATTAATGTAGGAGATACAATATCCAAACTAAAATAGAAAACATGCCATGATAATGTATGTTTTAGGTTTCTAAAATGAAAACTAAAAATAAAGACACTGAAAAATACCAAGAGGGTCCCAAACCATAACTGGTTCCCTCACCCAATATCTATCCCCAAATTAGACATATAATCTAGGGCCTTTTCCCTTAACTTTTCCTGCAACAATAAAGTTATTTAGGTACCGATCAGGAATACCAAGTAGGGTGTGAGAAAAACTTAGAAGCCCACTATCAATAGTGTCTAAAACAATATCCAGTCAAATAATAGTGTATATAGATATATAAATAAATAAGTACAATACATAAATAAATATTTATCACATTATCATTTATTATTTACTTAACCACATTAACTCTTGGGTTCCCGAGCACACCTGTACCTCAACGCCAATTTCATATCATGCTAGATCCTGAAGAATTACTAGGTAATATCATATATTAATACCTTCTTTGGCTCGTGTTAGAGCCCAAAGTATTCAAAGGTTATATCATATCTCAATACCTACATTATCTCATGTCGGAGCTCGAAGTATTCCCAAGAAAAGTCATATCTCAGAGTACCTTTGTTACCATTATTTAATTCATACTTGAATACCCATGTTACTATCCATACATCATATATTAGAATGACCATGTTCCCATTCTATAATTCATACTTGAATGAACATGTTCCCATTCATAAACACACATTAGAATGACTATGTTTCCATTCTTTACTTCATACTTGAATGACCATGTTCCCATTCATTAACACACATTAGAATGACCATGTTCCCATTCTTTACTTCATACTTGAATGACCATGTTAACATTCATAAATAAATAATTAATTTAGAAATTAATTATTCACATAAATTCCAATACTAATTAAACAATTAGTTTATCACATAATTACCCTTAATTAATTCATTAATTAATTAAGTCATCAAACCCATTAATTAATTTAACCACTAATTAATCAATATTCACAAACTCAATTACCATAATTAATACCACAATTAATTATCTCATTCAAAATATCAATTCTTCATAATTAATTCCATAATTAATCATCTCAATATATAATATCAATATCACATAATTAACCCCATAATTAATTATTTTAATTAAACCAATTTGATGTCTCATAATCAATTCCCTAATTAATTATCTAAATCATGACCCCTAAATAACATGCAAGTTTAGCTGGGCTGGGGTGTATGGTTTCACCTAACTGTGCACCGGCCCTGTGCCTGCTATTTTTGGGGTGCATAGTTACTCCTAAGAGGGTGCATGGTTTGGAAAACTGTGCTCTAACTGTGCAATTCCCCACTGTCCAAGGTTGCATGATTTTCCAGGTTGGGGTGCACAGTTTTTCCTAATTGTGCACCAACCATGAATATACCCATTTTTCCCTCAAAATTTCACCCAAAAACACCCATAAGATTCCGAGCCAAAAATATTGGGCTACTAAGCCCGCATATCTGCTTCCCTTTCCCATTTCTCCTCCTGTACATTCCCATGTTTCCACAATACAAATACTATCAGCACGATATTTCCTCGCAAAAATTTCTCACTGCATTCTAACACACATATCATATGATCCTCAAAGTGTGCATCTATCTCAAGATCAACATCATCCACATGGATCACATGATAAGGGTCAAGGTGATACCTCCATAGTTGTGGCAGATGGAAAATGTCATTCATAGAACTATATTTCTATGGAAGATCCAATCAACATTCCATTGGCCCGATTCTCTACACTACCTCAAATGGTCCAACGAACCTGGGTGCCAACTTACCCTATTTCCATATCCTATGGTAACCCAAACTAGGCGACACCCAAAGGAATACATGACCACCCTCTGTAAACTCTAGGGGTTATATCAGTCTATAAACATACAAATTCTACCTACTATGAGCCATAACCATATGTTTCCGAATCAGCTGAACCTACTCCAATGTCTCTTGCAAGAGAACCAATCCCAACAAATATGAATCACTAGCCTCCATCCAGCATAGTGGTGATATGTATGGACTACCATAAATATCCTCATATGGGGCCATCTGTATAGTTTCCTAATAACTATTGTTATAGGAAAACTCCACTAAATCCAAGTGCTTTTCCCAATATCCACCAAAGTCAAGAACACATGCCCACAACATATCCTCAAGCAATTGTATAGTACACTATGATTTTCCATCGTTTTGTGGGTGTAAAACCATACTAAATAATACCTATTTACCAAGTGATTTCTACAATTCCTACTAGAAGCGTGAAGTGAAACATGAGTCATGATCTGAAACTATAGTCCATGGAACCTCGTATAAATGGATTATCTCCCAAACATACAAATATCCTAGCTAATACACAGATAAAGTCTCCTATATAGGCAAGAAATATGATTATTTTTTTTGTAAATCCACAATAACCTAGATAACATAATTCTTCCTTGGAATATTTGGGCGACCCACCAAAAATTCCATTATCACATCATCCCACTTAAACTCTTAAATGGTAATGACTGTAGCAAACCTCTAGGTCATTGATGCTCTACCTTTAGCTGTCGTTAGGTGTAGAATTATGTCACGAACTATGCTATCTCATTTTTTATGCCTAGACACAAAAACTATTAATGTAGGTCATAGTACATTTTGGTCACACCTGGATATACCACCCGCTTTGAGGAATAAAATTCCCACATCATCTCCTCTCACATGCTCATAGGAACAACAACCTGATTTCTAGAATAGCTGATCTCATCCTCATCTATCAACCAATATGAAGGTGAATCTCCACCTTCAAGTCTTTACCTCAAGGTTAAACACTTCAGATACTCATACTACTTGTCTCAAATCCATCGCAAAAGTGTAGACTCCACTGAAACTGATACTAGAGTCATCTGTTCCTAGTTCTCCCAAACCACCACTTGTATCTTAGCTAACAGAATCATTATCTTCTACCCAGCACTATACTCTCGAACTGCCTAAGTATGAGTTTTCTAGATCAAAGCATAAGAAACATTATTTCTTTTTCCAGGCATATATAATAGCTCAAAATAAAATGATTCCATATAATCAACCCATATCCACTTCCAGATATTCAAATATCTTTGTGAGAAAATATAACTTAATCACTTGTGATTTATATACATAGTGAACTTATCACCCAATAGATAGTTTTTCCAACACTTCATAGAATAAACCACTACTAATATCTCAAGGTCATGTATAGGGTAGTTCCATTCCTGTGGCGTCAGCTGCCGGTACCCGTACGCCATGACTCGATCTCCTTGAATAGACAAAAATCCAATCCCTATTCCAAAATCATCCCAATACACTATGCACTCTTCACATAGCTCAGGTAGGATCAAAATTGGTGTAGATGTCAAATGATTCTTTAAATCCTGGAAGGACTTCTCACATGATTCTGACCAATAAAAATTTATTCCCTTTTTGATTAATCTTAAAAGTAGCTCTACCAAATGGGAAAAGTCATAGATGAATCTACGATAATATCCAGCTAATCTCAGAAAGCTACGAATATCAAACATGTTCTTGGGATGCTCCAAAAAAACCACTGCCTGAACCTTCTCTGGGTCCGCTAACACACCTTCCTCTGAGATAATGTGTCCCAATAAGTGTACCTGATCAATCCAAAATTTTCACTTAGATATCTTGGAATATATATGATACTCTCTAAGTGTACTCAGGATGATTTCAAGATGTTTAGAATGATCACCATGAGTCTTGGAGTACACCAAGATGTCATCCACAACACTACCACAAACTGATCCAGGTACGGATGGAAGATTTTGTTCATCAAGTCCATAAAAATTGATGGCATGTTCATTAACCTGAATGATATTACGTCAAAATAATAAATTTCATACCTAATTATGAATTTAGTCCTCGGTATATCAGAACTTTGAACCCTCATATGATGATAACCTAATCCCTAGTCGATCTCTGATAATACACAAGCTCCTCTCAAATAGTCAAATAGATCGTAAATTCATGAAATAGGATACTAGTTCTTTACAGTAATCTTGTTCAACTTCTATTAATCTACACACAATAGAAAACTTCCATCACCATTATTTACAAAAAACATAGGTGATCTTCAAGGCGACGTACTCAGATAGATAAATCCCTTATCCTCCAACTTCTTCAGCTGAGTCGTGAGTTCTTGAAGCTCTATCGGTGACATTTTGTATGGTGTAATAGATACTGGATCATCCCCCGACATGATAATAATAGTTAATTCCACATATCCCTCAAGTGGAAACCCTAATAAGTATTTAGGAAAAAACATATTAAAACTATTCCATCACAGGTGGAAAGATATAATGCTTTACGCCTCCATCATCCAACAATAATCTAGTAACCTTGGCTGTGAGCTCTCCCAATTTTTGAGTACTTGGAAATTGTGGTCCTGTTTGGATATCCCACTCCCCATGGTAAATATAATGGTCACCCTTAGGAGATGTAAAAGTCAATATCATATGGTAACAATCTATATGGGCTCGGTATGCAACTAGCTAGTCCATACCCATAATTAGGTCGAATCCTAACATTTAAAGGATATAGAGATCCCATAGAAAACAATTCTCCCCAAATTCAGGAGTGCATACCTTGAATATATAAATGTATCTAGACCGTACTGCCAATGGTGTATCAATAGTCATAACCCCGCTCACGAACTCCATCTCCAAGATCAAAACATTAAAAAGTTTTGAAGATATAAATGAATGAGAGTAAACAGTATCAAATAAGGCACTGGCTAATGTAGAATCTACAATAACAGTACCTCTCACTTTTGATGGTCTAGCCTCGCTATCTATAAGTGTAGGATGTACTTTATATAGTTGTCTTCAACCTCTTCCCTATGATGCAGTCTGACTCCCCTGAGTTGCAACACTCTGCTGATATGGGAACTCTTTCCTAGAAGCACCACATCCACCACCTCTACCACCTCGTCCAGTAAAACTCTTGCATCTAATCTGATAAGGTGTAAAAGATCCCCTTCCCACACTCTGAATCTATATATCTACACCATCATTGACCGTCTATCACTGTGTCCTACATAATTTCTATAGATTCACCATATTGCTGCAAGACCGACACTCTACTGGTTATCTAGGGTAGTTTCTATGATAATGGTCCGACCTACCACACTGGTGACAAATCACTCCAGTTAGGTCCAATGAAATCGACCCTTCTGTCTAACCACTCATATTTCCACTTCTCTGGATAAAGTTATCATAATAGTGATTCATTATATTAGAATTTTCACCTCCTTATCATCCTTTAGCCACTATTTATGCAACACTAGAAGCCTTCTTTAGGTTCCCTTCAACTATGAGATCCTAATCCACCACCTCAACAAAATTTTTTAACCAAAAGAGGTTAACTTGGGACTTTATCTTGAACCAAAGTCCATCCTGAAAGAATATTTATATAGCTATGTCATCTCTTTCCAATGTTGGAGAAAAGTGTTACAGATCTATAAAACGTCCCACCTAATCCATTACAGACATGCTCCCATGAGTTTGCTTCATAAACACTGCTACTCTCTCCTGCTTCAGAGTCTCTAGATAGAAGTGCTCCAAGAACCACTCCAAAAAGTCCTTCCATAACATACCGTCAGTCTATCCAGTCTTCATTTGAACTTCCCATTAACATTTCACTAATCCCTACAACATATAAACAACCAAATTTACCCTCCTCTCAGTAGGAGTCTCCAAATGGTCAAGTATCATCTCAATGGAATCAACCGAGAACTCATCTCCCTTAGGACCACCCTCTCCAGTAAAAGTTGGAGGGTGCTGTAACTATAACTCTCTCATCTGGTAAAACATGCTCTTCTCAACCCACCTTGTGTATCTTCCCATGAATTTCATGAAGCAAGAAAATTTCTCTCATAACTACTCCCCTTCTTCCTCACCCGACATTATCAGTGCCTCAGGTTCCACTACTAGTAGATAATTACCATCCACAACCTCTTTTAATCCTCTCAACAAGCATCGTCATGGAGGAATATCTCCCCAATGAAAAAAAACATGTCTTAGGACTCATAAAACAAAATTATCACCTAAACATAAGAGTAATAATCACAATAATAAATTTTACCCAAACCTGACCATGCAGTCAAAACCAAGGTATTATCACTACCCTTAACCATCCTACACCTAGGTCTTGGTCATCTAAGGTAATTCTCATTATCATATCAAGTTTCACATTTAGACACACAATTATTCACATTATTTTATCATTTAACACTTCTAATTTCATATTATTCACCATTTTCAATTTAATTTTACAAGTAAGGAAAAATAGTTTAAGTTCAACAACTTACAGCAAACCTGTTTTCCCATGCATGCCTAAAATGATTCATGTCACAAAATAATATTGAGTGTCTATAATGATTCATGAAGACTCAAATCTCATGCCATTTCATTCCATGAGTCAATTCTCAAAAAATTTCAAAAATAATTTTCACATCACACAACAAGTGCATCACCGAAGGTGAAATAATATTCAAATGTAGCAGAAAACAACAATAACAACAATCCCACCTTGGGTACTTGGGTTCCCCCCTATACATGGGTTTTTAACTCCCATTAATGAGCTCATTACCAAGGTCTTAATCTTCCTAGTCTCCTATCTACCTTTCCCCAAATAGTAAGATAAAATAAAAAGAAAAGACAAATCATTTGATAACACTTTTTAATGTCCCAACCTGGGTGCCACACACTGGTGCCCCAATCCAGTCGATCACATGACCTCAAGTGCACCTCCCTATTTACCAGAGGCTATTGAATATCAATGAGAGTCTGATTAGTCGATCATGGAGAGACTATACCCTATTTTATCAGAGTAATATACTAGTGGAAATAATAAACAATAGTAGAAGGATATATATAACCATAAACAATACCAATCTTAAGACGATAAAAGAAGAAGATACAATATCTAAACTAAAGTAGAAAACATTCCATGCTAATGTACGCATCAGGTGACTAAAATTCAATTTGAAAATAAATACACTGAAAACTTCTAAGTGGATATTGAACCACGTCTAGTTCCCTCATCCATGATCCATCACTAAATTATCCATCTAACCCAGGGCCTTTTCCCTTAACCTGTTCTACAATAATGAAGTCTATTTGGGTACCGATCAGGAAGCCCGATTAGGGTGTGAGTACAACTCAATAGGCCACCACTAATGGTTTCTAAATCAATATCCAATTAGTTAATAGTGTATAAATATATATAAAGAAATAAGTACAATGCATAAGTAAACAATTATCATATTATCATTTATTCTTTACTTAACCACATTAACTCCTAGGTTCCTGAGGACACCCGTACCTTAACCTCGGCATCAGCTCATAACATATCCCAAAGTGTTTCAAGGTAATATTATATCTTAATACCTTATTTGGCTCATTTAAGAGATTGAATGATTCAAAGGCGATATCATATCTCAATACATGCTTTGTCACATGCCAAAGCTTGAAGTATTCCCAAGTGAGGTCATATCTTGGAGTACCTTTGTTACCATTCTTTAATTTATACTTGAATTCCCAAGTTACTATCCATACATCATACATTAGAATAATCATGTTCCCATTATCTAATTCATACTTGAATGACTATGTTCCCTTTCATAAACTCACATTAGAATGACCGTGCTCCCATTCATTACTTCATACTAGAATGACCATGTTCCCATTCATAAAGACACATTAGAATGACCATGTTCCCATTATTTACTTCATACTTGAATAAACATGTTACCATTCATAAACACATAGTTAATTCAATAATTAATTATTCACATAAATTCTATTATTAATCCAACAATTAGTTTATCACATAATTAACCTGAATTAATTCACCAATTAATTAAGTCATCAAAACCATTAATTAATTTAACCACTAATTAATCAAGATTCACAAACTAAATTCCCATAATTAATCCCAAAATTAATTAAATCATTCACAATATCAATTATTCATAATTAATTCTACAATTAACCATCTAAATCTATAATATAAATATCAAATAATTAATTCCATAATTAATTATGTCAATTCAACATATTCAATACCTCATAATAAATTCCCTAATTAATTATCTAAATCATGATCCCTAAATCTCATAATTAATCCCCGAATTAATTATCTAATTGGAAAACCCCTAAATCTCATAATTAATTATCCAATTAATTATCTATTTTCATAATAATTAAATTAATCAATTGCCACATTAATTAAACCAATTTATGAATTTAAATTACCAAAAAATTCTATAAATTATAATTTTTTTACATATGTATCAAAATCAAAACTATAGGAATTTAATATTAGACCACTTACCTCAATTTGAATATGAATAATCACCCAACAAAAATCCCCAAAAATTGTGCAACACAACAATGTAGATTTAGATCCAAATCCTAAAACCTTAAATAATGATTAAAAAAAAATCAAGATCTAGATCTTGAATCAAAGATCTAGATCTCACCAAATAGATATAGATCCACCCATAATTGTGGATCACATCAATGAAAGAACAAAAAATGAGTGGGGGAAACATGAGAGAAGAACTCGGAGAGGATTCACTAACTGAGAGAGGAACATACCTTCAATCCAGGATTTGATTCGCAAAGAAGGTGGTAGGGAGGGATTGGAATTCATCTGAAGATATCTAAAAACGTGAAAGAGGATCTAGGGTTAAATGTGGGTTGAAATAGATGAGTTTTGGAGGTTTGGGGAATTTTAAAATTAATTTTTGGGCATAATTAATTTCTAAGCACAATTAGCTGGGTTGGGGCGTACGATTTTCTCTAACTGTGCACCAACCGTGCACCAACCATAAAATTCCTCACTATCCAGGGTTGCATGATTTTCTAAGTTGGGGTGTATAGCTTTTTATGTCTGTGCGCCTACCATGAACAACCCTTTTTTCTTTCATTTTTCTCAAAATTACACCCCAATTTATAAACAAAAAAAAGTACTAGAAAAGGAAAAAAAGAGTACCTAAAAAAAATCCTGAGTAAACTTAGAAAATGTCAGGATCTTATAGAAAGCATATATGAGTTTACTATGGTTTTATTTTTTATATGTTTAGGTTATCTTGTAATATATTATTAGGGTATATACATAATTGGGAATATGAGTAATTAATGGTGAAAAAGATATGTATCTTGATCTAGACTTATATAGTATGAAATATATATCATTAGAATTTATATATTGATTATAATTTTTTTTATAATTTCTTTAGCTATCTTTATTTTTAATTGATAATTAAAACTATGAGTACAAAATTTATTTAAGGAGGGTAGAATGTAACGAACTGGGATTTTGGAATATTTTTTTCTTTTAATTAATATTATGTTTGATAAATTTCTCCACAAAAAATTAAATTAAAACAAGTCACAACATATTTGATTAAATTATAAAAAATCAAAATAATAAAACCTCTAAAAATAAAAAAATATATTAACCAATAAAAAATTCTTACATTTAGTGGATATATAATTAATATGATTTTTTATTCTTAATTAACTGATTAAAGTATTAATAAATTAAATAAATAAATTTTAAATGATTATTATGATAATATTAATATTTAGTTATATCAAATAATATATTAAAATTATTTAAATTAAAAATTAGAATGAAATAATATTGCGAACACATAATGTTTTAAAAGGACTTTTTTTCAATATTTTTTTCTTTATATATTAGATTTTCATTGAAAAGATAAATTTATAAATTTTAGAATTTTAATTTTATAAAATTAAATTCATTTTTTTAATTTAGCATGTCAAAATTAGCTTAGGGTGAATTTTTGATATTTTTCTAAAATGATTGATTTTTTAGGAGAATAGTGAAAAAATACCAATTTTTCTCATACCGTCACTTTCATGATATTATCATAATAAAATAATAACTAAAAAGTTTTTAAAACTTTTTTTCTATAAAAATATAAAATTTTAAAGTAAATAAATCATTTAAAGTAAACTATAAAATCCATGTTTAACATTTTGAAAAATCAAGTAATATTTTACTCTAAAAACTATTTTTATTCACTTCTATTAAAAATTAATTTTCTTCATGTGTAGAAAATAAATCTAAAAAATGGATTTAATATTTTATATCATAATTTTCAAATTATTTAATAATTGTAGTTTCATTTTTAGGTATAAAAATATGATTTATAATATGAAATTTCATTTCCGTGATAATGATAAAACTGTTATTTTCAAAGAATCATTTTTTGTAAAATTGTGTAATTATTATCTAATAAAATAAATTAATATCTTTTCAAAAATTACTCTAATATAATTTTTGAATCTATATATAATATATTAACCCTCATTAAATATATAATCGACACTAAATAATATTAAGACCACTTAATGGTGAAAACATAATTTTTCAACAAAATAGTTTTTCTATATATTAAATGTATTAATTTAAAAGTTAATTTTATATTATTTATAAATTTAATTATATTATATAGAGATTAAATTTATGTTGAGAACATAAAAATTTAGTAATAATGGTTTCATTATATTTTTAATAAAATATAATTTATGTGGGTAAAAACAAGTTACGAAGGTAAAAACCAAAATAGTAAAATGTAAAAAAATAGATTTAAAGTATTGAAACATATTTAAAACATGTGTTAAAATGAATGTTATAGGATTTATAAACCTTATATCACACATAAATTCATTAATTACCACTTTTTGATCCATTGACCTTAAATAGTGTCATGCCGTCATTGAAAAAGTAATAGTTATTTACAAAAGTTCCATTTTCTTCATTTATAAAAGGTGATCAATTCCAACACATTTATGCACACATTAAAAATACTTATATATATCAAAAATATTCTCTATTCTCTTATCACATGACTTCTTAGAATCCATTTTCTTTATAAAATATCTAACTATGGTTCCTTAAGGTATAACCCAATAAAGAATATCGAAAGAGAGAGGTAATGGTCTTAACGTGGCTCTCTTATTTATTTTCTTCATTTACCCTCCCAAATATTATCTATCCATGAAAACATGACAACATAAGAATTTTTCGTATCCTAAAATTTTATTTTACTAATATAACTTCACTTATCTAACTTCCTTTAAAACTATTAAAAAAAGACATCGCCTTGTTTATTTGTAAACTATTACCTCCATGATTGACATGTTATATTTTTCACAACCACCTTACATGGATAGTAAAAAAGAGTTATGTAATTAAAAAATAATCAATTTATAACATGATTAATATTATAAAATTATAATTATTTTCTTTTTCTACCACCCTCCCTTTCTATGAAAAATGATAGCGTTGTCTGTTTGTATATGTGGATTACCATCTCTACAGAATGACGTATTTTATTTTCCATTACCGCCTAACCTGGATGAATTTAGAAATGTATTTAATGTATAAAAATTATATTTATGACACCATTACTATTATTTAAAGATAATAATATAAATTTCATAAGTGATATTAATATTAAATGGCCACAGTGGACTTAACCACCTAAAATGAAATTATTAAGGCACCTTTCTTGATTTGAGTCCATTTTGGGAAAACATATAAAATGTATAAATTTTGAGCTAATTTAATAATAAAATACACACAACTCTATAATTTTGGATATTATGAAGTTATATTTAACACTTTTGACCATGGTCAATATATCAAGGATGTTTTAGAGAAATCGACAAAACCACCTCAAGTAACCATTAGAAGCTAAAACTATTTAATAAATAAATAAAATATGATAATAAATAGAACTTATAAGATGAAATATATATTTAAAATGGTATTAATAAAGTTTTTATTAAACTAAATTTTATTATTTAGGATATTAGGTGCATGGTAAGAACAAATAAGGGATCTCGGTAATAGTTTTTTCATCTCAATTTTTCTCTTTTGAGATATGATTTGTATTCACCACTTGTTTGCTTTTGTAGGGTATATATTGGCCATGGGTTTTTTTTCATAATTTTCATTCAATTTAAGGTTCTTAAAAATATATATCACACTCTATCTTTCATGGGTTTTCAATTCAAAAGATACCAAAGTTCCAAGAGTTATTTTTCTCTATTTTAATTCCACAAGACATGTTTGATATTGCGCACCATCATATATTTTATATGATGTATTCACTAATATAGTTCCTTAATGTATAATTAATATCTTCTATTTAATGATATTTTAATTTAAATTTCATTATAACCCACTTATGTTCTTTTTATTCTTCTATTACTCTTACCATAAGGGTTTTTTCTTCAATCTCAATTTCAAATTGTGATTGTTTTTAAAAGACAATCCATCTAGGTAATTCGTATGATCTTTATTTCTAACCCCCAATAATTTTATTTTCCTATATTTATTCTTGGGAATATATATTTCTTCTCACTATTTAATTTCCCCCTTAACTCATAGTAAATTCTTTGTAAGAGAAACCGAACCTACCTCTTGTTTTTGGCTAGGTATATTCCCCTTCCATGCCCTTATTCATTGGATACTTTTCTAGATGTCCTTATTATGTCTCAATTTTTTATTAAGGTCATTTTATACCATTTTAAAATTACTTAAAAATGTTTTAAAGGAATTTTTTATTCTTTTATGAATGTGTCATTTTTGACAAGTATGAAAAGAATCTATTTTAAACATTTCCATGTGAACACATTTTTATACTATTTTGTATTTTTATATGAAACTTCCGCTCTATATTTTCATGGTTTCTAAAATAAATCCTTATTTTAGTAGTTTTATAAAATATTTATATTTTAATAATTATTTTAAAAAAGTAAAGGTTATTTCTTATATTCATATCAATTTTCCAAATTCTCTTAAAAAGTGTTTTTTATATGTCTACATATATTGATATATTTTATACTTAATAAAGTAAATTATTCAAATGAAATTATCCAACTTATTTATGTGGATATATTATGTAATGTTCTTCACTTTTATAGGAATGATCCATCACCACCTTTGTCATGCCTAATCATCCACTTCATATAAATATGAGTTTTCTTCAAATTGTTTTTCACTATGAACACTCTATATTTCCATCCTATAATTGAAGTTTGTTCACCTATATTCTATAAATCAGTTGATTGGGGAAATTATTAACTAAAACATATAACTTTTATCTACATAGTGTAAATACCTTATACCCCATCATCTTAATTGAAGGTAATTTACATTGAGTGTTACAGAATATCTTTGGATGCCCATTTATTTTATACTGGTTTATCATGATATGATTATATATGTAATTATTAATGATTTATTTACATGATTCCATTAGAAAAGGATATGAATCCAATTTTTTTCATGGTTTATTTATGATATGATGAATTATTTATTTCAAGCTGTACTCATATGTATGGATAATGACAGGAAGGGTCCTATATCACCCTACAATGCATTGACTAAAAGTTTATATCTCATGATACATGTATAAATGGGCACAATTTAGTTACTCACAAGTGTGGGTGTAAGTTATTGAATCAAAAAAGTGATATTTCCATATGATAATGCATGTGAAACATTTCTAATTTATTATTCTGTTATGACCTGATGAATCATGTTTATTTACTAATATTTATACACACTTTTAATTCATGTCTCATGCTATACTAATCCTTATTTCATGACTCATGATTTGTGATCTATGATTTATTGGGTATGATTTTTATATTATGTCCACATATTTAGATTATACCCATATGATCATCTTATGATAATTTAATCTTTAATTATTATCACTTATGTTTACCCTTACTAATAATTTGAGATCACCCTTTTTCTTATGTTACCATTTCCACAGGTTATGAAGATGAGTGTAATTTATGATAAGTCTAAAAGGGATTCTAGTGTGACTCAATTATCGAGGAATGTTCAAAAGTATCATAAAATAAGTTTCTTATATAGTTTATCCTCAATGAAACTAAACCTTATGTTCTTGGTATTATGTTATTATTATGATATATAATGATTAACTTTTGAAAATTATGTAATATAAAGATATTTTTATCATAATTAATCTATATTTGTATCAAATCCAGTGTTTTAAGAAAGTGTTTTTAGCACTGGACCTAGGATTATGGGTCTATGTTGATATAGTTGGTATCATAGTAGGGTTTAGTTATTTTTTAGGATTAATTTAGTTTTTTTGGGAATAAGATAAGAGAAATTAAGTGAAAACCCTAGGGATAATTCTAAGGGATAAGTCTAAGTATAGAATAAAATCCTTAATTTTTGAAAATGAAGAGATTGTGGGGTTTTCCTGGAAATAAAATCTTTATCTAGATACTAAAAATGGATGCATGATCTGGAATATATGTACCTAGGGGTAGTAACCCTGATAGGGGTGTATTGGGTATTAACTCGATCATCACTTAGTGCACGAAAAAGTTTCATAACACCACACCTGGTTTGAAACTCCTGAGAGATATTCTTGTGTAATCAAATTATCTTAAAAAGACATTATAAATAATTTATCGTGTAAGAGAACCCATCCTAAAGAGACCTATATTTAATAGAGAGTGATCTAGGTTGAATTGAAAACTGATGTGATGTTTTTAAAGATTAAAACATTTCAAGGTTGAGTTTTTCATAAATTTTTTTATGGTAATTATTTTATGATGTTAATTATTCATCAATAATATAAACCAATTTTGGTTTTAGTAATGGTTAAATCCGAAAGGAACCAATGTATTACATGGATAATGTATTTATTTTACCAATGATCAACCTAATAGGATAAGAGATAAAGTGAAAAATCATGTGATTATTCTAAACCAACTATCATGAATTACAATTAACAACATGAATTTAATTGAGTATCTAAACACACCAAAGAAGATAAGGATGGAGACTCATGGAAGTTTATGTGATGAAGATAATAAAGGAATGAAGATTCAATTTCCTTCATGTAAAAAATGTAGGAAGAGGCAGCCAAGGTATTGTCTCAAAGGAATCAGAAAACGTTTTATTTATGGTAAAGGAGGGTATAGATCAATGAAATACCAAGAAAAAAAATAAAGTGTTTGGTTAACATATAAAAATTATGAATTATTTTGTTTATATTAATGGAATGGAATATGATTATATTTAAATTGATTCATTTCAGGACATGATTCATATTTTTTTGATGTAAAAAGGAAGTATTATATAATAAGTAAATCGAATTTGGTTCATAAAGATAGTTAGATGACTAAAATGGACATGTATAGGTTTTCAATGAATATTAGATAGTGGTATTTATAAATTAAATTTTTAGTATTTTTGCTTTAAATATTTGGAAATATTTGTTTTTTGGTATCGAAAACCTTGGAAAGTGATTTTATATCAGGTTAATATTTTTGGAGATAACTATTGAAGAACACTTGATTAAGGATAAATAAATCTTATGTTTAATATATTATTGATGGTGAGATAATGATGTATGGATGATATAATGGGTTTATTGATTTAGAGAAAGTAAGGAATATGATATTGATAACCTTGGTATTAATATATGATTTGATGAAATAGTGGTTCATGATATTTTTGGTGAAGTTATCTAAATTTTCAGATTATGGTACATATTTGATGGTTTGTGATTTTATGACGAATTGGTTGAAACAATTTTAAGGTTAATTATAGAGTTAATTTTTGGATGTATATATTATTTCACTATGGTTTTATGTATTTAAGATTCAGGTTCACTTGGAATATATGAACAAGGTATATACATACTTGGTTATATGAGTAATTAACGATAAAAAATACATGTATCTTTATCTAGACTTAGAATGTAAGGAATATGTATTGGTAGAATTTATATCATGATTTTAAATTATGTTAAAAATGTAATTCACTATCTTCATTAGTAATTTATAATTAAAATTATGAGGACATAATTTATTTAAGGGATAGAATGTAATAACCCAATATTTTGGAATATTTTTTTCTCAAAATTAATACTATTTTTGGTAACTTCATCCATATAAAACACCAAACTAAAATTATTCATGACATATTTGGTGAACATTATAAAAAATTAAGAATAATAAGACATCTATAAAAAAACCAAGAATTCTTACATTTAGAAGATATATAATTAATATGATGCTTCATTCTCAATTAAATACTTAAATTTTTTAATAAATTGAATAAATCACTTCTAAATGATTATTATGATAAAATATAACATTTCAATATATTAACTAATATATTAACATTATATAAATTAGAAATTATTATGAAATTATGTTGAGAAAACATAATGTTTTAAAAGGCCTTTTTTCAATAAAAATAAATTTTCTTTATATATTTTATTTTCATTTAAAAGATAAGTTTATAAATTTTATAATTTTATATTTATAAAATTAATTCTAATTTTGAAATTATCATGTCAAAATTATCTAAGGGTGGATTTTTGATATTTTTTTAAAATAATTGAGGTTGATAGTGAAGAAAATATCAATTTTTTTAATACCATCGCTTTCATGAAATTATCATAAGACAATAATGGATAAAAATATTTTCAATACTTTTTATATAAAAATTTATATTTATAAATTAAAATAAATAATTTAAATGAATATATAAAACACATGTTTAATGTTTTGAAAACTCAAGTTATATTTTACTCTAATAACTGTTTTTATTCACTTATATTAAAAAATTGTTTTAATCACTTGTAGAAACTAAATATAACAAATGGATTACATATTTTATATTATCATTTTAATATTATTTAATAATTTAAATTTCATTTTTAGGAATAAAAATATGATTAATAGGATTAAATTTAATTTCCATGATAATAGTAAAAGAGTTATTTCTAAATAACCATTTTATTAATACTGTGTACTTTTTATCTAATAAAATAAATCAATATCATCACAAAATTTAATCTAATATAATTTTTAAGACTATATATAATATATTAACACTCATTAAATCGGTAATAAATACTGATAATATTAATAACACTTACTAGTGAAAACTATATTTTTCTGTAAATTTTTTTTCTATATATTAAATGTTTTAATTTAATAGTTAATTTTATATTATTTAGAAATTGAAGTAGATTATGTTTATTATAAATTTAGGTTAATAAAATAAAAATTTGGTAATAATGGTTACATTATATTTTTTAATAAAATATATATTACTTGAGTAAAAACTAGTTAGCAAGGTAAAAATTAAAATGTTAAAATGTAAAAAAATCAAGTGGTAAAAGGATTGAAAAATGTTTAAAACATGTTTCCAAATGTGTAGTAGATTATTTAACAACCTTATATCACTCCAAAATTAATTATTTCCCACTTTCGAAGCCATTTACTCCAAAATAGTGTTATTCCATCATTAAAAAAGTAATGTGTATTTATAAAAGTTCCATTTTATTCACTTGTAAAATGGGATCACTTCCACCACATTTATCCACACATTTTAAATAATTATATCTAAAAAAATATTACCTAGTCTCTACTCAAACCCTACCTACTTCCTAGAATCCTCGGTCTTTCCAAAAGACCAAGCAAAGGTTCCTTAAGGTGGTAACTAAGGGAGAACATTTAAAGTGAGAGGTAATGTTCTCAACATATATCCCTTATTTATTTTCTTCTTTTACCCCATAAATTATTCTATATATTTTAAAGTATGATACCATAAGTATTATTAAAATTCTGAAATATTATTATACTAATTTAATAACACTTATCTACCTTTCTCCATAACTAATCGAAAAAATGAAGATGCCATCATGTGTATGTGTGGATAACCACCTCCATGAATGACATGTTCTATTTTTCAAAACCACTTGGCTTGGATAGTCCAAAATATTTATTTAATTAAAAAATATAAAATTTATAACAAAATTAAATTCTAAAATTATTATTATTTTATTTTTCTACCTCCCTCTGGTTTTATGAAAAATGAGAGCGTCATTCGTGTATATGTGCAGACTATCGCTTCCACAAAATAACATATTTTGTTTTCCATTATTTCCTAACATGGATGACTTTATAAACGTTTTTAATGTATAAAAATGATATTTAAGACAATATTAATATTATTTAAATATAATATCACACATTCTATAAGTGATATTAACAATAAATGGTTATAGTGAACTTAACCGCCTAAAATGAGTTTATCAAGGAACCTTTCATGATTTGAGTCAATTTTGGGAAAACATATGAATTGCATAATTTTTTTTCCAATGGTATTATAAAATAATTAAACATCCAAAATTGTGGATATTATAAAGACATTTTATAAAATTTTTCACCATGGTCAATATACCAAGGATGTTTCATAGAAATTGAACGAACCACCTCAAGTTACTATCAAAAGCGAAAAGAATTTAATAAATAAATAACATATTATAATAAATGGACATTATAAAATGAAACAAATATAGAAAAAGTTATTAATTAAGTTTTTAATAAACTTAATTTGATTATTTAGGATGTTTGGCACATGTAAATAATGAATAAAGACCCAAGGTAATTGTTCTTTGTATCTCAATTTTTCTTTATTGAGATATAATTTTTATTCACCACTTGTTTAATTTTTTGGTGTATATATACTCCATTAATATATATTTTTCATTATTTTCATTAAATTTAATGTACTTACTAATCCATATCACATTATATATTTTATGGGTTTTGATTCAAAATATAACAAATTTATAAGGGTTATTTGTTTTTATTTTCAATTATGCGAGACATGTTTGATATTACACCCCATCATCAATTTTATATGGTGTATTTGTAGGCCAGAGTAGGGTAAAATGGAAATGGGGGGGGGGTGTGAATCTCCCTTTAAAAAATAAAATTAAATAATAAAAAAACTTCAAAACTTATTTTTAAAATATTTGAGAAATTTAAAACCTTTGAGAGATAAACAAAAGAATAATTGATCAAAGTAAATCAAATTTGAAAGCATAATGATTAAACTAAATAAAAAGTAGAATAATAAAACAAAAAGTGATTTGTAAAATAAGTGATTAATTGTATTTATGTATTATTAAATAGGTTAATTAAATGAAAAAATTGATAAATAAAATTTAGGAAAGTAAATAAGGCACATAATTTGGTAATTAAGTTCAAAAATATCTCAATAAGATCCCTTACATTTACCACCTCAATCACTTGAGGATTTAGTGTATTAGTCCCTTGGATTTAATGATATCCAATATACAAAAACTATCTTTATTTATATGTTATATAAATACACTATAAGTATAATATACACTAGTTTTTTCAATAGGTAATCTAGAAACCTCAAAGAGAGTAGTCCCTTTCCTTTTAATAGTTATGGAAAGGAAACATGAATCCCTCAATTTAATAAAAGCGAGCACTAATAATAAGAAATAAAAATAAGGGGGGATTTCTAAGAGCAATAAATTTTTTTATAGTCTCAATTATATCAAAATAATATAATGAAACACTATGAGTTAATGATAATAAGGATGAGAGTGAGAAGATTTTACAATATGAAAAAACTATAGATTAAAGAAGGAAGCACTTTGGAAAAGATATAACTGAGATAAAATTGGAGATGATATAATGTTGGTGTTGGATAATGGATGATAAGTTTTATGGTTCATTTTCAAGACTCATAAGGTATATATTTATATCCTTCATGAGAGCTGAGGAAGTCTTGGGTAAAACCAAGACATTAAAGAGCCAAGTTGAGACTTTTTGACCATCATTAAATACTCTTTAGAAGGCCTAGATTAGAGAATATTGTGGCGTGGTTAAATTATCTACACTATGGAGGTATTCCTTGTGATTTATATCTTATAACTATGGTGTAGAGTCTTATAGAACCATTTTAGAGGCTCTTTCAATTTTTAGGTAGCTATAGTGTATTCCTTAAGATTTGATATGGAAGACTCTTACAAAGAAAAACCGTGACATATACATTTACCTTGTGGCATGAAATTTAACAATATTTGTAGGATTTGATATTTTAATATGATGTTAAATATATAAATTTTATCATTATTCTCTAAGAATAAGTTGGACGAAGTTAGACTAAGCCACAATGTGGCCTAGTCTTTCTTACTACACCATAATTCATATTCTAAGACTTTTTATGGCGTGGTACAGAGTGTTGTGCCATGGGAGGCTATGAGACTCAAAGTCTATGAATGTTACTACTAACCACATAAAATAAATAATTAGACACTTTAAAGAGTGTTTAGGGTCATTAAAATAAAATATGGTGAGAATCATAATAGTCTCCCCCTTTTTAACGATCACAAATACTTAAGTAATAAAACCATATAACACGATAATATTTACAATGTTTTTTATTTTCACAAAGTAAAATAACAACAAGTTATTAAAAATAATATTTATCCTCCATGAAAAAACCTAAAAATATCTTCCCCATATAAAAATAAAAATAGAGAAACAAAATTTAATGAGATACTGAGATTTATCCCCCTTTGAAAAAAACAAATCCTTTACCCTAAAATTAAAAAATAAAAACAATTACTTAAAAATTTACCTAATATTTACAAAAATAATGATATTTCTCCCCATTTTATATTTTTAAAAAGGATTCATATATGGGTTTAAAGTAAATAAGATAAATAAAAGTTTAAAACTACATTTAACACCATTAATGGTCTTTCTAGAGAGATGAAAATTAAATTTTGAAAATTTATAAACTTAAAAAATTTAGTAAGAAATAATTTTAATTAATCTCAAGATGAAAAAAGAATTCATTTAGAAAATATAGCTCAAGAGAAAAATGAAACTTTAATTTTTTTTTCAAAAAACTAGAGAGTAAAATAAAATTTTGAACAATAATTTAGAGAAATTGTGTCTCTTTTAGAATCATTTTAGAAGTAATAAGATTATCTCCCCCTAAGATAATGCATCTGCTGAGATAATGGGATCATAAGCATTAAAAAAACTAAATAAAGAAATAAAATTTTAGAAAACATTTTAAAAATAATTCCATAATTAAGGTTTAGAAAAGTTTTTGTTAATAAACCATATAAAATTCCTTAGGAGTTTCGAAATAGATGTTTATTAAATGACCACCAATTGTGACCAGGGTGAATATTAGGTTAAAATTCCAACCATCCCTTTTTGTGGTTAAAATATCTAGGTGTATCTGTTTCAAAACCACATACACTTGTTTTCATCTAGGTAGAAATGTATTTATTGGAGTATTACATTCACATATATCTTAAAAAATTATAAAAAGTTTGAAAAAATATTTTTTTTGAAAATAAAGAAAAAAATTTATTTTTGTGAAACAAAGTTTAAATTAAAATAAAAATAATTTTTTTTCAAGCTTTCTAATGTTAAGAGATAAGTATAATAGGATAATCATACCCAAATAATATTTGATAAAGTCAAAGTGATCAAGAGGAAGGGGTTTAGTAAAAATATTGGTAAGTTGAAGGTTTGTGAAAAAAAATTCAAAAACAATATCTCCTTTTTTAAATTGATCTAAGAGAAAATGGTGTCTCAAATCATTGTGATTATTAAGAGAGTATTAGATTATATTTTTCAAGATAAAAATCACACTAGTGTTGTCACACTTAATTAGGACATGAGAATATATAAGCCAAAAGTCTAAGAGAGTATATTGAATCCATATGATTTGGGATAAAAAACTCCTAATGTATATGTATTCCAATTTTCCTGTATAAAGAGAAACAAAGTTTTTCTTCTTACTACTACATAAGACAAAGGATTTTTCTAGTAGATGAAAAGTTCCACTATTAATTTTCTTATCTAGTTTTCATCCTCCAAAATCCTAATCTAAAAATCAAAAAAGTTCAAAAGAATTTTCCTTAGAATAAAATAATCCAAGGTTTTTAGTTCCTTTGAAATATAAAAAAGTTATTTTGAGATATTTTAAATGATATTTTTTTGGATTTGATTAAAAATGAGCACAAAGGAATACATAGAGCATGATGTCCTTCCGAGTCACAGTAAGGTAAAGTATACTTCCAATCATACTTCTATAAATATTATTGTCGACCAATTAACCATATTCGTCCAATATTATCTTAAAATTTATATTCATGGTTGTTCTAATTTACTTAGCATGATCCATGCCCAACTTATTTAAAATTTCATTAGTGTATTTAATTTAATTAAAAAAGTTCCATCAAAATTTTGGGAAATTTAAAAAACAAGGAAGAATTTGAGTTCTCATATAAAACTCATTTCAAACTATTTATTCATTAAATACCAAATTCATTACAAAGAGTTTCTTTATTTGATCCAAAAATAACATTTTCAACATAAATTTGAAAAATTAATAAATCATTTGATTTTTTTAGAAGAAGAGTGGAATTATCTATTCCCATTTTGAAATCATTTTATTAAAGTAATTTAGTTAACCTCTCATACTAAGCTTGAGGGGATTAGTTTAAACCATTTAGATCTTTAGTTAAATCGGAAACATGATTTGGAAATTTAGGATTTTTAAAACTGGTTGGTTAGTACAAAAAAATCATTTTCATAAAGAAAAAAATTTATAAAAGAACTTTAACATTAATTTTAAAAATATAAAATTAAAATGAGTAGAAAATGAAAATAAGATTATAATGTATTCTAGACATGAAATTAGTGAAAAGTTTTCAACATTATCAATACCTTCTTATTTATTATATCCTTTAGCAACAAGTTGAATATTTTTATGAATGATAACTCCTTAATAATCAAGTTTATTTCAAAAAACCACCTTATTTCTAATAATTAGATGATTATCGGGTCATTTAAGGAGAGTCCAAATGTTATTCCTTTGAATTTTTTTCAACATATCTTGAATAGAAAGTATCTAATTTTCATTATTAATAACATCATCGAGGGAATGAGGTTTAAAGTGAGATAGAAAATATTTATGTTCAACATCATTTAAGATCAACCTTATAGTTTAAGTTCTGAATTATAATTAACTAATAACATTCTCAAGGAGATGGTTTTTGGATTGAACCCATTCCTTAGGTAAATTGGTAAAAGGGGGTTCTTGAACATCTTAAATTAATTTAAAGATAAAGGTTTTGGTAAGGTTAAACTAGTTTGGTCAACATCATCATCAATATGAGGATGTGATTTATGAATATTCTCATCAAATTTGATATGAAATTACTCTTCTAAGGTTTTGGTCCTCTTATTGAATACATGATAGGATTTTGATTACCCAAGAGGTATACCTTTATTAGATTTAGGGTAAAACTTTCCTAGATTATCCTTGGTATTAAGGATAAATAATTTAAAACCAAAAACTTTAAAGAAGCTATTTTTTTGGAATTTTTAATTTACAATGTTTATAAAGAGATTTTCCTAATATGAGTCATATGATAACATGATTAAGAATAAAGCAAGTGGTGTTACCACCTCGGCCCAAAATAATTAAGGAAGGTTAAACCTATTCAAGAGAGTCTTAAACAATATTAGAGGGTCATATTTCACCTTCTGATGACCACATTTTTTTGACATGTTCTAGGATCAGATAATTAGTGATGATAACCTTGATAATCAAAAAACTTATCGAATTCTTTATTATCAAATTCTACACCATGGTCACTTATAAGGGAAAAGGCCTGTAGCCTTTTTCATTTTCAAATTTACTTGAAAATATGATAAAGGCATTAAAATAATAATTTTTTGAGATAAGAAGAAAGCCCATGTAAATATAGTATTGTAATATCATGATATTTTAAAAGTAAATACTATGTTTGATAACGTACAAGATACGCAACACCAAGATTAAACAAACTACAAAATATTATTATTTAAATGTGGAAATTATTATATAACTCTTAAATCGGTGGGAATGAATAATATTAACTAAATTATAAAACATATAATGGTATAACTCATTACTAATGTATTAATTAATTTCTTATAAAATTAATCACTTAATTATAGTAAATTCATTTTATTCTTTAAAATACATTTTCCTTATAAATGGTTTTTATAGATTTTTGTGAGTAACTATTATAATTAATTTCTGTAAATTTTAGAAAATTTATTTTAAAAAATGAATATAATTTTTTAATTCATCCTTATCCTAGGATAATTTTTTGATATTTTTCTAAAAAGTTTGATTTTTCAATGAATTGTGAAAAATACTGATCTTTATTGAAAACCATATTTTATTTTAAAGTATTTAAAAAATAAAATTCTATTTTAGATTAGTTTTAAAATGTAATTATTTCATTTTTATTTTATATTACATAATTATTATTTTTGAAATGGATTTTATACTTGAATATATCATAAAAAATATTTTTTTAAAAGGGTATTTTTTTGAAAAACTTTTTTTCGTTGTGTTTTTCTAGTTTAATTTTAAATTAAATTATTTAATTTATGCGTTTTTAGTTTTAAAAATGGATTAAATATTTGGAATTATGATGTACAAATTTATTAAATAGGTCCCATTTATTCTAGGTCAATATGAATATTAACCTCATCACTTTTTGTTACTATAGTAATGGGTAAATTAGGTAATTAAAGCTACAAATAAAATTATAAGAATTATAATATGACCATGACACTTATATTAATATTATTTTATGAGTAAATTTTATCCAGAATTATCAAATATTAGGTTAAATGAAATTTTTTATCCATTTGGATGAGATTATGACATTTATAGTATTTTATTTCAAGAAAAGTCAAACATGTCACACTCTTGTTTTTAATGGATATAATATTTTTAATATGGGGTTTTCCAGAGGATATGTTTGACTATAAATATTATTTTTAAATATAATATATTTATCTTTATAATGGTAATTTATTTTTAATTTTTAGTGAACAAATAATTACCTTAAATGTTCACACAATACTGAGGAAATAATTATTCAATTAATGAAAAAATAAAATAAATGGTATTAAAAAGATTAAAAGTAATATACTTTGAGATAATTTAATTAATAAACTATTTTTTTAGACTAAATTTAAATTTTAGGGATGTATTAAAATAATTTTTTAAAATTATAAGTGTTATATTGATATTATTAAAGTCAAAGTAATGAATTGTTCTAAAAATTGACATTAGTGACATTTTTAAATAAATAATATTTTATTAAATGATATAAAATTAATAAAAATATTATATTTAAAATATATATTAGTATATGGTTTATAATAACAACCGAGGTCCTTTTATGTGCCTTTTGTTCCTTTTATAGTAACTATATTGACCCTCAAAGAGTAAAAATCCATGTTGCCACGGTATGTTTTAAAAGGGTTAATGAGGGGTTAAAACCAAAATATTTGGGTAAAAACATAGTAAAAAATTGTATAATTTTTATTTTATAAGATTATTTATACCCATAATAATCCTATATTATAAATAAATAATTTTGGATATATTTTTATTCAGAAAGTAATTTACATTAATTTAATATTTTGAGAAACTCCAAGAGTGCTCCTCCCCTCTCTTATAAAAGGGAACCTCTTATTCTCATTAATTTAAAATTTAAAACCATTGTTTTCAGAAAATATCTACCAAAATAAATTAATATAATCCATACCAAAATTCTATATGTATTTTTTTAATAATAAAACTAACATTATTATTATTAAGGTTTTAAGAAAAAAAGGTTATCCGAAGAAAAGGTATCATTTTTATCGGGCATTTCTGTTTTATTTCCTATTCCACCTCCTTAAAATATTATTCAAAAATGATAAAATAAAAACAAAATAGTATCCTAAATATTATTATATGTTATTATGATAATATAATAACCTATATCTATCTTATATTCCATCAAATGGGAAACAAAACCATCATTCGTGTGTACGACAGACTACAACCTCATAAACCGATGTGATTCATTTTCCATCAGCATCTCTCAAGACTGGTTATAATGATGTAATTAATGTTTATATATATATTTTATTCATGAAATATATTTAATTATTTTAATATAATATATCATTTACCTTCCTATATTTCCATTCACTGAAAAATGACAACATTGTTCGTGCGTATGTGTGGACTACCACCTCCACGAAGCTACACGATTCGTTTTTCATCACCACATATCATGGATGATATATATAAGTATATATAAATAATTAATATGATATTTATAATATTATGATCATTTTTAAATATAAAATAACACTTAACTTCTTTCCATAATAATAATAGAAATGTGGAAATGTTACTCATGCGTAAGTATGACCTATCATCTCCATGATAGTAACATAGTTCATTTTTTATAACTATATTTAATTATTTATTTTAAAAGAATAATTGATGTATAAAAATGATAATTATACCATTATTATTATTTTGGAGATGGTGGAGTAATTAACACTTTGACCATAGTCAATATACCTAAGTCATTTTGGAATTATGAACCAAATATCATCAAAATATCCACATTGAACTTAATTAATTGAGTAATTATATATAACATGGTATTAAAAAAATTAAAGTAATAATTAAATTTAAAAGGTTATTAATAAAGTTTAAATTAACCTATTTTATTATTTAGGAAGAAAAATAATGTATGTAACGAGTGAGACTCAAGGTAAGAGAATTTCTTTTTAAAATCCTATTTTAAAGTTCTTCTTCCAACACTTTTTACAAAAGTAAATGGGAATGTTTTTTTACATATGACATGAACAAAATTATACACTGTCATGATTCCTAAATCATTTGAATTTTCCTTTATAATTTTCCAAGCTCATTTTCAAAGAAAATTATCTCTTTATTATTTGCATGATTTTTAAATTTTAATAAAAGATTTTTAAAGAAAAGGGTATTTTTGTCTATTATAACATTTTATAGAGATTTTCAAAAAATAATATTTTAAGGAATATTTTACTCTATTTACTAAAATAAAAAAAATAAATGTTCTATTTTAATGTATAAAAAGAAAATAAATTTTCCCACCTCCATAACCGTTATTTTAAGTTTGGATTCCTCTATAAGATTTCATGTTTTCTTCAAAGAAAAACCCTCTTTGCCCTTTTATGGGTGTTTTGGAATTGAAAATTGGTTTTTGTAAAGAAATGGTATTTTAATATACAAAATATTTTTCACATAGGTTTAAAAGAGTTTTTAAAGGGTTTTATTCATGATATGGTCCTTGGAAATTGTTTAATATATGTTGGGTTGATCCCCATTACTACTCAAGATATAAAGGGATTATCCCCAATATAGCTCAAGATATAAAGGGTTGAGCCCCATTATATCTCAAGATATGATGGGTGAGACCCATTATATAACTTCAATACATTGGGTAATAATTATGTTCTCCATATAATTTTATTTGAGGTCATACATATGGTTATTATAATTATAAGCGTTTTTTAAGGATTTTATTATGATGATATCCCAAGGAACCTACATGAATTTTCTCTATAGGCTTATGAGTTTTCATGGAAATCATCGATTTAAAAAGGTAAGCTAAATATTATTTATTTTAAAATAATTATTATATCCTTTTAAGGTAAAAATGTATCTTTTTAAGAAAATATTTTTAATGGATTTTCATGTTTTTCATTAAACTAGCATTTTTCTTTTTTTTATGTCCCCTAATAATATTTTTTCACTAATACAACATTTTTTTAAAATGATTGTCAAAAGTTTTTAAGGATGAGTAAGAAAAAGGAAGAATTAGGGTGATATTTGTCAAATTTTTTCCTAAAAAGAAATCACTTTTTATTTTAATGAGTTTCGTTTTATAAGGAAATGGATACTGGGTAGAAGTGTCATTTTTATTATATGGGTTTACTATGTAAGGGTTTATCCTAATTCTCTAAAACTCTAAACCTAAAATATATTTTGGGATTAAAGAATGTGAATTCTATTTTAAATACACTATATTATGTTATGTTTAAGGATAGGTCCTTGAATATAAGGTAACATAATTAAGAATATATTAGAGATTATCCTCTTAATAAGATAGTTTGTTAGGATTTTATTGATATACTCACACTAACCTTTTTAGTTTTGGTAAAAGGCTAGATCCAGAAGCAACCAAAGTAATAATGGATGTGAAGGAAAATGTGGTGGTTCTCAAAATGAGAAATCAAACAGAATGATAGATATAATGATAACTCTTGTGTCTATTCTTAAACAGATATCAAGATTTATAATTATAAACTTCAACCAAGGTGAGTTTTCTAATGCATCAAATAAGATATAAGTGAAGATCATTGGAAGTCTAGGTGATAAAGATCATAAAGGTAAAAATATTTAAGGACTTATGTGTCAAGAATGTGGAAATAAGAACTCGGTAAAATTTATTAAAAGAATATGAAGATGTTTTATATGAGGTAAAGGAGGTTATAAATCAATAATCATCCAAGGAATAAGGAAGAATTCAGTTAACTCCATGAAGGGGAAATAAGTTCTTCCTAAGGTATCAATTGAATGTTTTAAATGTGGGGATAATGGTCATTGTGAAAATCAATGTCCTAGGGGGAGGTCTAATGAATGGGACCAATAGGACCATACATATATCTATTTAGAAATACTGAATTAATATTGAATATGATGAAACTAAAAAAGACATATGAAAGTTATATATTATTTATTGATTTATGTTTTGACATTGTTGAATCTTAGGACATGATTCATATAATTGTTCATAGGAAATAATTATCAAGGAATAAGATTGAAAATCATGGTTAATATATTATTAAGAACATTGAATGATTAATATGTCCACATATAAGGGATTCAATAGTTATGGTAGATTTAAGGATGATCATAAATTTAAAATAATTAATACACTTTTGATGATGAGAGTACTTTGGGATACATTTATTGAGTTTTGAAAGATGTTTGAGGTATATGTAACACTTAAGCTTATCATGTGGAAAATTTTATTTGAGAAAGAATTTTATTTTCATTTTTTAGACATAATTTTAAAGGTATGGATAACATTTAGGGTTTATATGATCTTTTATTTTGAAGTAATTATGGGTTATTACATTTTGGGATGTAAAATGAAAGGCATGAGATAACCTTTGAGGTCAAAAAATTTATTTAATGTTTAATATATTAAGGTTATTTTTGAGGATGTTTATCATGTTTTTGGTAATATTGTAAGGATTATATTAATATAGTTTTATAAAAAGGATAACCCGCAGGTTGGGCGACAACCAGTCACATCCTATAAGGCTCCAAGGTTTGAACCCACAACCGAAAGGTGACAAGGGTGTATTACCTACCACTGGACTACATGATATTATGGTTAATATGGAATTGTTTTTATTTATTTAAATAATATAACATATAAAAGTGAAGTTCATTTTTGGAAAAATATGTTTTATCATATATATAACCATGAGATTGGAAATTTATTTGGTGGTTAAGTGATTAATGTTATTTTAGAAGAAGCTCACTATTTTGGGAACCTTATATGATATTATGGGATATTATTTGAGGAAAAAAGTTGAATTATATTTTATAAGCACATATGATTTTATTATGGACTTATGGTAATTTAGGTTATTTATGGAAATGCATAGCGTATCTTGGGTATTATATATTTACGGTGTTCACATTTTGGTATGATAATTCAAGAGTAATTGATGTTATTTGAATATAAATACTAAAATTATTATTATAAGACTATGTAAACAAATCCTTATAATTTTTTTAGGTTTAAATATTATTCTGGAATATTTTTTAGGAATTTTAAGGATATTTATTTGTTGAATGATCTATGATGAACTTTGGGTATTACTGTTGAATTTTGGAGATTAAAGTAGTTTTTCTTAGTATGAAGGTTTACTCATTTTGGGGAATTAACTTGTATTGTCCTAAACATTTTAGTTTTTGGTAATTTCTAAAGACAAGAGGGATATACTGTTATATTTTTTGAGGATTATGTGATTCGTTAAAATTTTATTCTAGTGATTTATGCATGAAAAAATTTATCTTAAATACTCTAATTTTGGAGGAAAAGATGAGATTATAGTGGAAATTGGTTAAAGGAAGAAACTGTACTTTTCAAGTAAGTATATTTATTTATGTGATTAGTATAGATGGTAAAATAATTCCTCAAATATAAGAAAAATATATTGAAACAAAAATGTTATCCGTTTACTTTTCTTTATCATTAAATCAATGATCTTTTAACCAATCACAAATCTACGGTTTTGTGATTGTTAAATTTCTCCTGACCATATTCTCTATCATCCTCTATTAGTCATTGGGAATTAATTTTATTTTCCATTTCCATGTTTTCAATTCCTTCCAATGTTTCCCTACATGGAAACAATGTATATATTACACCAAATGACCATCGTATGTCCCTTTTCTCTTTTATAAAGTGGAAGTTTTATTAACCCTTTTTACGATGTGGGATTTGAACAAAGGTATTTTAAAAATCCAAACCCTAGTTACCAATATTGAGTTAAAATTTTGATAATTAAATTTATTAAATGGGGAGAATATAATTTATTGATATTTTAAAAGGAATGTCTATGTTCAATAGCATACAAGATATGTAGCACCAAGCTTAAACAGACAATGAAATATTATTATTTAAATGTGACCATTATAACATATCCATTAAATTAGTGGGAAATGAATAGTGTTTACTAAATTATAAAATATATAATGGTCCAACTTATTACTAATGAATTAATTAATAGATTATAAAATTAGTCACTTAATTTTAGTAAATTCGTTTTATTCTTCAAAATACATTTTCTTCAAAAATGGTTTTTATTGATTTTTATGAGTGAGTATTATAATTAATTTCTAGAAAATTTTAGAAAATGTATTTGAAGAAATGGATTTAATTTTTTAATTCATCGTTATCCTAGGTTGAATTTTTGATAATTTTCTAAATTTTTTTATTTTTTAATGAATAGTGAAAAATACTGATCTTTATTGAAAAATGTATTTTATTTTAAATTATTTATAAAATAAAATTCTATTTTGGATTTTTTTTAAAATTTCATTAGTTATTTTTTATTTTAAATAATATAATTATGTATTTTAAAACATATTTAATACTTTAATTTATCATAAAAACATTTTATTTTTAAAAGGGGCATTTTTCTGAAAAACTATTTTTCATTGTGTTTTGTCAGTTTAATTTTAAATTAAATTCCACCACTTATTTATTTTTAATTTTTTTAAAATGGATTCTATATTTTTAATATGGAGTTCCAAATTTAGTAAACATTTCGCTTTTATTTTTGGTCAATATAAATAGCAACCTTTATAGTTTTTCTTACTAGAGTAAAGAGTAAATCGAGTAATTAAAGTTAAAAATAAAAGACAAGGATTATAAAATAACCATAACACTTGAATTAATATTATTGGATGAGTAAATTTCATCCATACTCATCCAATATTTGGTTATATGAAATTTTCTATAAATTTGGATGATATTATGACATTTATAGAATTTTATTTCAAGAAAAGTCAAACATGTCACACTCTTGTTTTTAATAAATATAACATATTTAATATGGGGTTATCTAGAGGATATTTTTGACTGCAAATATTATTTTAAAATATAAAATATTTATCTTCATCATGGAAATTTATTTTTAATTTTTAGTAAAGAAATAAATACCTTAAATGCTCCCACAATGCTGATGTAGTAATTATTGAATTAATGGAAAAATAAAATAAATTATATTAAAAATATTAAAAGTAAAATAATTAGAGGTAATTAATATAATAAAATAATTTTTTATGTCACCTTGACATGTTATAAATTTATTAAAATATTTTTTTAAAATTCTAAGTTTCATCTTGATATTATTAAAGTCAATGCAATGAATAGTTCTAAAAATTGACATTAATGATATTTTAAAATAAATAACATTTTATTAAAGATATAAAATTACTAAAAATATTAAATTCATACAATTGATTAGAATATAGCTTATAATATCAACAATGGTCCTTTTATGAGCCTTTTTTTCCTTTTATAGTAACTATATTGACCCTCAAAGAGTAAAAATACTTGTTGTCACAGTAAATTTTAAAAGGGTTAACGGGGGGTTAAAACCAAAAGATATGGGTTAAAACATAGTTAAAACATGTCTATTTTTTACTTTATGGGATTATTTCTACCCATAAAAATCCTATATTATAAATAAATAAGTTTGGATCCATTTTGAATTAAAAATTAATTTATATTGTTTTAATATTTTGAGAAATTTCAAGAGTGCCCATCCCCTATCTTATAAAAGGGATCATATAATTCTCATTAATTTAAATTTCAAAGCCCATTTAGTTCATAAAATACCTTAACAAATAACTTTTTGGTCTTAATGTGTTAAGAAAAGGAGATTTTTCAAAGAAAAGATATCAATTTTAATCAGTGATTCTGTTTTATTTCCTCTTCCACCTCCTTCAAATATTCTTTAAGAAGGATAAAGTAATAAATATAGTTCCCTACATATAATTATATGTTATTATGATAATATAATAAACTATATCCATATTTTATTCCATCAAATGGGAAACAAAACCATCATTCGTGTGTTCATAGGACTACCGCCTCGTGAACAGATGGAATTCATTTATCATCACCATCTCTCAATATTGGTTATAATGATGGAATTATTTTTTATTAATGATATTAATGACATATTTATTATTATAAAAAGATAATATAACATTTAACTTCTTACCATTCACTACTGGAATTTTACACTTTACCAATGGTTCAAAACCGTTGGTAAAGGCCTCAAAACTGTTGGTATATAGTATACCAATGGTTCCCTCAGCCGTGGCCAGGCCTATACCAATGGTTCTGTGAGAACCGTTGGTATAGGTGTCAAAATAGAAGGTATACCAATGGTTTTTTAAAAACCGTTGTCATATGTGTGTTAAATATAACATATACCAACGTTTTGTAAAACCATTGGTATATGTATGTTACACTTATACCAACAGTTTCCAACCGTTGGTATAGAGGGGAAATGGAAAGACATAAGGATATACCAACGGTTCTGTTATAACTATTGGTATAGATTTATACCAACAGTTATAACAAAACCTTTGGTATAGTTATATTATAGAATCTATACCAACGTTTTTAAAACCATTGGTATACATTTTCTCAACTCCAAAGCAACAGGCCCCTCTCCCCCCCACTCCAGACCTGCAACAAAATAGCAACACACCTCCCCCTCTCCAGACCTGCAACAACACCAATAAAAAAATCCCCATCCAAAGTATTCAAAATTTAGAATTCATTCCAGAATTTAGAAATTTAGAAATTTAGAAATTCAAATGAAATAAATGGTTCCTGATGCGTTAGTGGGAAACATTGGCCAATCTCAACATATGAGATGGGTTACAGGAATAGCCTACATTTTTTTCATAGACTTTTGAATTAGAATAAAGGGTATGTGGCTAATTGTAATTTTATCTCCTGGATGTAATGTGAGATGAATCCACATATTGGGTAGTGGGTATGAATATGTAATTAATTCTTTGGTATTGGGTTTCCAAAGGTACTTTGGTTGGGTCCTAGAACCCACTATTTGAGGATGAGATTGAGGTGATCCATGGGGATATGGTGTCACCATATATATTCCTCACCATTGGGGTATTTTTATGAGACTTTGAAACTTATTTTTCAAGAATTTATGTGTAGCCTTGTTGACCAATTTGTTATATGGTATTCTTGAGTGTTCATAGGTTTCATATGAAATCACTATATGATATTTATTTTTTGTATGTTATTGTATAGAATGAACGACCCATGATTGAGAATTAGAACATGAGTATTGGTTCATGTTCAAGATGGGATATCGAGAATCATTCCTAATATAATTCATGTTTTTATATATATACTATGACCCATTGTGTTTCAATCTATGCCTTGTGAATATTTTCTTTTAATAACGTATGACCAATAGACCATATTTTATTTTTTATCCCTTAATTTGAAGAATCTATGAGTAGCCTTATGAAGATTTTCCATATGCCAGTTGTTTTTTTCACTTAAAATGTTGTACGTTTCAAACAAAAGTGAGACAATTTGAGTGATACCAGTCACACCGTGACTCATATTGAGGTGTGTTTGACTCTTACCCATCACAAATGATCCATGGATCGTTGTGCTAAAGTATCAACACAATACGAATTTGTTTGGTCAGTTTTCCATTTGCTAATTGTTGTTTTCACTTAAAACCCTGTCCATTTCAAACAAAAGTGAGACACATTGAGTGCTACCTATCACACTGTTCCTTGGATTGAGGCAGGGTTGACTTGTACATGTCACAAATGACCCATGGATCATTTTCTTAAAGTATCAACACAATCCGAGTGCGTTTGATCAGTTTTCCGTATGCCAGTTGTTGATTTCACTTAAAATGCTATCCATTTCAAATAAAAGAGAGACACTTTGAGTGATACCAATCACAACGTGACTCGGATTGAGGTGGGGTTGACTCGTACACATCAAAAAATTACCCATGTATCATTGTGCTAAAGTATCAACACAATTCAAATACGTTTGGTTAGTTTTCTGTATGTCAGTTTTTTTGACTTAAAATGTTGTCCATTTTAAACAAAAGTGAGACATTTTGAGTGGTACCAGCCACACCTTGCCTCTGATTGAGGTAGAGTTGACTCTCACATATCAAAAACGACCCATGTATCATTGTCTTAAAGTATCAACAAAATTCTTTGAATGCATTTGGTCGGTTTTCTGTATTCCATTTTTGGTTTTCAGTTAAATTGTTGTCCATTTCAAACAAAAGTGAGACACTTTGCGTGATACCAGTCACACCATGTCTCTTCGTACACCTCAAGAATAATAATTAGGGTATTTTCGTGTGATTTCAAGTCATTTTGATGTCATTGGGTATGTATTTGACCGTAAAACACATGTTTTGGCCATTTACGACACGCATAGTACGTTTTAGGCCATCACGGTCACACGACACCTCTGATTGACATTCCGTCTAGCCGACCATTTCACAATTCACCCACCCTTTGTTGTCGTTCGATTTCATGGCATTGTGAGGTCGTTTGGCCAGTTTTGACCACCCCACACACGCTTTTCAAGTGCGCCAAACACCTAAAAAACACATATTCATCCGTGCCGCGCAAACCGCGCATCTGAATGACGTGGCGTCTGCTCGTACACCTCAAGAATAATAATTATGGTGCTTTTTTGTGATTTCAAGTCATTATGATGTCGTTTGACATGCATTTGACTATTAAACGCATGTTTTGTCCATTTACGACACGCAAAATGCGTTTTCGGCCACAATGGTCAATCGACACCTCCGATTGACGTGACGTCTATCCTACCATTTCACAATTCACCCAACATTTATTTTCATCCGATTTCATGGAATTACAAGGTCATTCGGCAGGTTTTGACCACCACACGCACGATTTTCAAGCGCGCCAAACACCTAAAAAACACATATTCAGTCGTGCCGCGCTAACCGCACGTCCAAATGACATGTCGTCTCCTCGTACACCTCATGAATAATAATTATGGTGTTTTCGTGTGATTTAAAGTCATTTCAATGTCGTTCGGCATGCATTTGACCGTTAAACGCATGTTTTGACCATTTACAACACACGAAGTGTGTTTTCAGTCACCGCGGTCACGCGACACCTTCGATTGATGTGCTGTCTGTCCGACCACTTTACAATTCACCCACCCTTTGTTGTCGTCTGATTTCATGGCATTCTGAGGTTGTTCAGTTGGTTTTGACCACCCCACACACGCTTTTAAAGCGCACCAAACACCTAAAAAACACATATTCAGCCGTGCCGCACAAACCATGTGTTCGAATGATGTTCCGTCTTCTCATACACCTCACGAATAATAATTATGGTTTTTTAGTATGATTTCAAGTCATTCTGATGTCGTTCGACATCCATTTGACCGTAAAACGCATGTTTTGGCCATTTACGATACGCGTAGTGCATTTTCGGACACCGTGGTCACACGACACCTACGATTGACGTTTCATCTGGATGAAAAATTCAAAATTCACCCACCCTTTGTTGTCATCCAATTTAATGGAATTCTAAGGTCGTTCAGCTGGTTTTGACCACCACACGCACGCTTTTGAAGCGCACCAAACACCTAAAAAACACATATTTAGTCATGTCGCGCAAACCGCATGTCCGAATGATGTGATGTCTCCTCATACACCCCATGAATAACAATTATGGTGTTTTCATGTGATTTCAAGTCATTCCAATATCGTTCGGCATGCATTTGACGGTTAAACGCATGTTTTGTCCATTTACGACATGTAGAGTGCATTTTCGGCCACCGCGGTCCCATGACACCTCCGATTGACGTGGCGTCTAGACGACCACTTCACAATTCATCCACCCTTTATTGTCATTCGATTTCATGGCATTCGAAGGTTGTTCGTCTGTTTTTGACCACCCCACACACGGTTTTCAAGCGCGCCAAACACATAAAAAACACATATTCAGCCGTGCTGTGCAAACCACACATCCAAATGACATTTCGTCTCTTATTACACCTAAAAAATAATAATTAGAGTGTTTTCTTGTGATTTCAAGTCATTATGATGTTTTTCGGCATGCATTTGACTGTTAAACGCATGTTTTGGCCATTTACGACATGCGAAGTGCATTTTCGGCCACCGCGGTCGCACAGTACCTCCGATTGACGTTCCGTCTGGCCGAACACTGAAAAAGTCACCCACTTTTTGTTGTTGTCTGATTTCATGGTATTTTAAGGTCGTTCAGCTAGTTTTGACCACCCCATGCACACTTTTCAAGCGTGCCAAACGCCCAAAAAACACATATTCAGTCGTGCTGCGCAAACCACACATCTGAATGACATACCGTCTCCTCATACACCTCATGAATAATAATTATGGTGTTTTTGTGTGAATTAAAGTCATTCTGATGTCATTCGGCTTGAATTTGACCGTTAAATGCATGTTTTGGCCATTTACGACACACATAGTGCATTTTCAGCCACAGCGGTCACACGAAACCTCCGATTGATGTGACTTCTGGCCTACCATTTCACAATTCACCCACTCTCTGTTTTTGTCCGATTTCATGGAATTATGAGGTCATTCGGCCGGTTTTGACCACCCCACGCTCGCTTTTCAAGCACGCCAAACACCTAAAAAACACATATTCAGCCCTGACACACAAACCGCGCATCTGAATGACATAAAGTCTCCTCGTACACCTTAATAATAATAATTATGGTGTTTTCATGTGATTTCAAGTCATTATGATATCATTCGACATGCATTTGACCATTCAATGCATGTTTTGGCCATTTACGACACGCGAAGTGCGTTTTAATCCACCGCGGTCACATGAAACCTCCGATTGACGTAACATCTGGCCGAACATTTTACAATTCACCCACCCTTTGTTTTTGTCCGATTTCATGGAATTCGGAGGTCGTTCGACTGGTTTTGACCACCCCACGCACGCTTTTCAAGCGCGCCAAACACCTAAAAAACACATATTCAGTTGTGCCGCACAAAACGCGCATATGAATGATGTGTCGTCTCCTCGTACACCTCATGAATAATAATTATGGTGTTTTCATGTGACTTAAAGTCATTTCGATGTCGTTCGGCATGCATTTGACCGTTAAACGCATGTTTTGGCCATTTACGACACACAATGTGCGTTTTCGGCCACCGCGGTCACACGACACCTTCGATTGACGTACCATCTAGCCGAAAACTTCAAAATTCACCGACCCTTTGTTGTTATCTGATTTCATGGTATTATGAGGTCGTTCGGCTGGTTTTGACCACCCCACGCATGCTTTTCAAGTGCACCAAACACCTAAAAAACACATATTCAGCCGTGCCGCGCAAACCGCGCATCTGAATGACATGCCGTCTCCTCATACACCTCAATAATAATAATTATGGTGTTTTTAGTGTAATTTCAAGTCATTCTGATGTCGTTCAGCATGAATTTGACCTTAAAATGCTTGTTTTGGCCATTTAAGACATGCATAGTGCGTTTTCGACCACTGCGGTCACACGACAACTACGATTGACGTGCTGTCTAGCCGAACACTTCACAATTCAACCAACCTTTGTTTTTGTCCGATTTCAGGGCATTCTGAGGTTGTTCGGCTGATTTTGACCACCCCATGAATGATTTTCTAGCGCTCCAAACACCTAAAAAACACATATTCAGCAGTGCTGCACAAACCACGCATTCGAATGACGTTCCGTCTCCTCGTACACCTCAAGAATAATAATTATGGTGTTTTTTGTGATTTCAAGTCATTCCAATGTCGTTCAGAATGCATTTGACCGTTAAACGCATGATTTGGCCATTTACGACACACATATTGCATTTTCGGCCACCGCGGTCATACAACACCTACGATTGATGTGCTGTCTGGCCGACCACTTCAAAATTCACCCACCCTTTGTTGTCGTCTGATTTCATGGCATTCAAATGTCGTTCTCCCAGTTTTGACCACCCACGCACGCTTTTCAAGCACGTCAAACACCTAAAAAACACATATTCAGTTGTGCGGTGCAAACCTCACATTCGAATGATGTTTCTTATCCTCATAATCCTCACGAATAATAATTATGGTGTTTTCTTGTGATTTCAAGTCATTACGATGTCTTTCGGCATGCATTTGACCATTAAATGCATGTTTTGTCCATTTACGACACGCGGAGTGTGTTTTCAGTCACTGCGGTCACACGACACCTCTAATTGATGTGAAGTCAAGCTGAACACTTCACAATTCACCCAACCTTTGTTTTCGTCTGATTTTAGGGCATTCCGAGGTCGTTCAGTCAGTTTTGACCACCCCACACATGCTTTTTAAGCACGTCAAACACCTAAAAACACATATTCAGTCATGCCTTACAAACCGTGCATCCAAATGACGTGTCGTCTCCTCATACACCTCAAGAATAAAAATTATGGTTTTTTTGTGTGATTTCAAGTAATTCTGATGTCGTTCTACATGCATTTTACCGTTAAACGCATGTTCTGTCCATTTACGACACACAGAGTTCATTTTCAGCCACCGCAGTCACACGACACCTCCGATTGACATGCCATCTAGCCGAACAATTCAAAATCCAACCACCCTTTGTTGTCGTCCAATTTCATGGAATTATGAGGTCGTTCAGCCAGTTTTGACCACCTCACGCATGCTTTTCAAGCACGACAAACACCTAAAAACACATATTCAGCTGTGTCGCACAAACCACGCATCCGAATGACATTCTGTCTCCTTTTACAGCTCAAGAATAATAATTGTGGTGTGTTCATGTGATTTCAAGTCATTCTGATGTTGTTCGGCATGCATTTGACTGTAAAATGCATGTTTTGGCCATTTATGACACACGGAGTGCGTTTTCGGCCACTGCGGTCACACGACACCTATGATTGATGTGAAGTCTAGCCGACGGTTTCAAAATTCACCCACCCTTTGTTTTTATTCGATTTCATGGAATTCCAAGGTTGTTCGGCTGGTTTTGACCACCCCACACATGCTTTTCAAGCGCGCTAAACACCTAAAAAACCCATATTCAGTCGTACCGTGCAAACCGCGCATCCGAATGATGTGTCGTCTTTTCGTAAACCTAATGAATAATAATTAGGGTGTTTTAGTGTGATTTCAAGTCATTCCGATGTCGTTCGGAATACATTTGACCGTTAAACAAAAGAGAGACATTTAGAGTGATACCGACCACACGGTTCCTTGGATTGATAAACCCCCATTGATGCATTTCAAATCCAAATTTTATATAGTAGTTCCTCCAAAAAATTGATTTAGGTATAGATCCAAGTGACTTATCAATGGGAGAGGTTCTTAATTTTTGAATAAATCCTCATTGGTAAAAATATTTCACTATCCATTATAGATGGTGAACCAAATTTAATTAGATGAATGACTAGTCCAATTATTATAATAAAAAAACACAAAAATAAGAGAATCTAAATAACCATCAGAAAACAAATAAAATTATTGAAAAACTATTTGATATCTTGAATAAATCAAAAAACCACATAGTCATAATTAAAACTATCTGTCATCGTGTTTTTATCAAATAAGAACCTAAGTTATATAAACCATGAATACATTATTGTGTGGTGAAAATTATTAGTTCAAGGGATAATTTCTTTGTAACCATGATTATCTGAATCATTAGAATTTTTCTTAGAAGATAGAATCATTTTCTTGTAGTATATAATGAAACATTGTTGTTCGATATGGCCACCACATCATATTTTTTCCAATAAAAGGAGGATGAAGAGATTGATCATTCAGAAGTGTTATACAATAGATTAGAACATCGTAGAACATGAGAGGGTTTGTAGTTCATGGTAAAATATGGGCCTCAACACGGATAACCCACAACCCCCGGACAACCCCCCCGACCCCCCCGGACAGCCCCCTCACCCTGAACAGCCCCCCTCATGCCGAAAATCCCCCCAACCCTCGGACAGCCCCCCACCCCCCGGACAACCCCCACCCCCCGGACAGCCCCCCGCACCACCCGGACAACCCAACCACCCCTGGACAACCCCCCTCAACCCAGAAAACCCCCACCCTCGGAAAACCCCCCACCCCGACCCCCCGAATAGCCCCCCCTCACCCCAGATAGCCCCCCAACCCCGGACAACCCCCACCCCGAACAACCCCCCCTCAACCCGGACAGCCCCCTACCGCCCGACCCCCCGGACAACCCCCCTCACCTCTGACAACCCCCACCCCCCGGACAACCCCCCCACCCCAGAAATCCCCCCAACCCCTGGATATCCCCCACCCTTATAAATCCCCCCTCACCCCGGACAACCCCCACCTCGGACAACCCCCACCCCCGGAAAGCCCCCCACCCCCTGGACAACCCCCGCACCACCCAGACAACCCCCCGCACCACCCAAATAGCCCAAACACTCCCCAGACATCCCCCCCCAACCCGGACAACCCCCAACCCCCGTACAGCCCCCTGACCCCCCGGATAGCCCCCTCACCCCAAAAGCCCCCCTCACCCAGGAAATCCCCCCAACCCTCGGATAGCCCCATCACCTTGGACAACCCCCCACCTTGGATATCCCCCACCCCGTACAGGACCCACATCACCCAGACAACCCCCTGCACCACCCAGACATCCCAACCACCCCCTGGACAGCCCCCCTCAACCCGGACAACCCCCCTCAACCCGGATAGCCCCCCTCACCCTAGACAACCCCCCACCCCAGACATCCCCCCAACACCCCAAACACCCCCACCCCCGGCCAGACAGCTCCCCTGACCCCCCAGGCATCCCCCCACCCCAGACATTCCCCCAACACCCTGGAAAACCCCCACCCCCAGTCAGACAGATACCCCACCCCCTGGACAGCCCCCACCCCCCAGACAGCCCCCCCCACCCCGGACAGCCCCCCAACCACTGGATAGCCCCCCACCCCCCAGACAGATCCCCACCCCATGTACAGCCCCCCTCACCACCCGGACAACCCCCACCCCTGGATATCCCCCCTCACCCCGGACATCCCCCCAACCCCCCAGACACCCCCTCACCCCAGACAACCCCCCTCACCTCTGATGGAGGGTTAAAGATTTAATTAATTAAATGGATCTGATGAGATGGATAAAATCTAGGTTAAATCAAAACAAACAAAATACACATCAAAATCAAAACAAAAAACTAAAATATTATATGAATAACAATAATATTAAGGCAACACTTAAAGATTTTAAGTATAGAAAGAAGAAAATACCTGATTTGAGATGGATCTGATGGAGACTTAGCAGTTCGTATGGGGGAAGTCGAGCGAGGATGGCCTGCCGCTGCTGCACATTCAGTTCTGTTCGTAAATAAGGAGGAGCTTCTAATTGGGGAAAATTTTTCCCAATGGTTTTTAAAAACCGTTGGTAAATAGTGCTTATCCCAACGGTTTATATAGAACCATTGGTAAAATCCCCTAAAAAAAGGTTTTACCCAATGGTTATGTAGAATCTTCGGTAAAGCCTCCTACAAACGAGCCTTTCCCAATGGTTCTCTAGAACCGTTGGTAATGGATCCTACAAATAGGCCTATACCAACAGTTTTGTTTAACTATTGGTATAACCTTCCTTTCCCAATAGTTTTTGTAAACATTTGGGATAAAAGTGTTAGAAAAACACCCATTTCCAGTAGTGATTTCATTTAATGAAAATTTATAATGTTGCTCGTGCATACATGTAGACTACCACCCCCACGAAGTGATGTAGTTATTTTTTCATCACCACATCACATGGATGATATATATAAGTATATACAAAAAAATAATATGATATTTATGATATTATGATTATTATTAAAATGTGATATAATACATACCTTCTTTCTATAATAATAATTGAAAAATGGAAATGTTACTCATGCATACGTATGACCTACCATCTCCATGATTGTAAAATATTTCATTTTTCATAACAATATTTCATGATTGGTTTTAAAAGTATAGTTTTTGTATGAAAATTATAATTATATCATAATTATTATTCTGTAAATGGTTGAGTAATGACTACTTTGACCATATTCAACATACCTAATTCATTTTGGACTTACCAACTAAATATCATCAAAATGTGTGAAGTGGACTTAATTAATTGATTAATTGTATATAACATGGTATTAAATAAAATAAAAAAATTATGAACTTGAAAAATTTCTTAATGAACTAGAAATTAACCAAATATTATTATTCAAGAAGATAATTAATGAACGCGATAAGTCATACTTAAGTTAATATGATTTATTTTAAAAATACTCTTTTGCAGTTATTCTTTAAACACTTTTTACAAAAGTTAAAAGGAATGTATTTTATATATAAAACCTGAAATGAATTTACCACCATTTTGATTCCTCAATTATTTAATGTTTAATTTATTAGTTTCTAAGTTTCTTTTTAAAGAAAATAGTTTCTTTATTATGTGTACTGTTTTTAGATTTTAATAAATTATTTTTTAAAAAAAAGGATTTTTTTGTCTATTTTAACTTTTCCCAAAGATTTTTAAGAAGGAATATTTTTAAGGAATATTTGAATTTTTTTACAAAATGAAAAAATAAATATTCTATTTTAATGTATATGGTGATAATAAAATTTACTACTATTATAACTGTTATTTGAAGTCTGGATTCCTCTACAAGATTTCATGTTTTCTTTAAAGAAAAACCATTTTTACACTTTTATGGGTATTTTGGTATTGAAAATATATTTTAAAGAAGAAAGATTATCTTTATATCCAAAATGTTTTGAACATGGGTTTAAAATAGTTTTTCAATGGATTTATTCTTGTTATGGTCCTTGGATATAGATAAAGACATGAAAGGTTGAGCCCCATTATATCTCTAGATATGATGAGTGAGCCCCATTATATCTCTCCAATTCATTGGGTAATAATTATGTTATCCATATAATTATATTCAAAGTTATCCATATGGTTATTATAATTGTAAGGGTTTTGTATGGATTTTATGAAGATGATGCCCCAAGGAACCTACATGACTTTTGTATGCTAGCTTATTAATTTTCATGGAAATAATTGATTTCCAAAGGTATTCTAAATATAATTTGATCTAAAATAATTATTATACCCTTTTAGGGTAATTTTTTTTTGTTTTTAAGAATTTTTTTATTGGGTTTCCATGTTTTTCATTGAACTAACACTTTTCTTATTTTTTATGTCCCTTACTGATCTTTTTATGCTCATCCAACATTTTTTAAATATATTTCATAGGTTTTTATGATGGGTAATAAAAAGGAATAATTCGAGTGAAAGTTATGAAGTATTTTTATGAAAATAAATTATGTTTTATTTTAATGAGTTTTGTTTTATGGAAAAATGGATACTGAGTAAAATTTTCCACTTGTGTTGTATGGGTTTACTATGTAATAGTTTTTCATAATTATATAAAACTCTAAACCTAAAAGATATTTGGGAATGAAATATTGTGAATTCTAGTCTACAGACACTATATTATGTGATGTTTAAGGCCATGTCCTTATAGTTTTTAAAGCTCAAGTTACAGGTCTTGTATAAACACAATGGTTAGTATGTTAGAGAAAATCATAGTTATTTCAGATAAATAGATAGAATAGAAGATATTAGGGTTAAGAATATATTATTTTTTATCCTCCTCATAAGATAATTTATTATGATTTTATTGATATACTCACACTAACCATTTTAATTTTAGTAAATTTCTAGATCTAGCAGGAACCAAGGTAATAATAAATATTATGGAAACTACAGTAGTTGTCTGAATGAGAAATAAAATAGAATGAGATATATAGTTATAAATATTGTGGTAATTCTTAACCATATATCAAGAGTTTTTATTAATAACTTGAATCTAGTTGAGTTTTCTAATGTATCAAATAAGAGAAAAGTGAAGATATATGGAAATACACGTGATAAAGATCATAAAGGTAAAAAGATTCAATGAATTATGTGTCATGAATATGGAAATAAGAACCCATAAAAATGTCTTATAAGAATTGTATAATGTTTTATATGTTGTAAATGAGGTCGTGAAGAAATAATATTCTATGGAGAAATGAAGCATTTAGTTAACTCCATGCAGGGGAAATAATTTCATCCCAAGCTATCAGTTGAATGTTTTAAATACAGGGAGAATGGTTATTATGACAACCGATGTCATAGGGGCAAAGATCATATATGAGATTAATAGAACCATAAAGATATTTATTTAGAAATACCTAATTAAATTTGAATATTAGGAAACTAAAAATGACATGTTGAAAGGTATAGATTATTTATTGACTTATGTTTTGACATTGTTAAATCTCAGGGCATGATTCATATTATTGTTTATAGGAAAAAATTATTAAGTAATAAGACAAAAAATCATAGTTAATGGATCATAAATAATGTGGAATGATTAATATTCCCATATATAAGGAATTCAATATTTATGGTATATTTAAGTATGATCTTAAATTTAAAAGAATCAATACTCTTTTGATAATGAGAGTACTTTGGGAGACTTTTATTGAGTTTTGATAGATTTTTGAGGTATATATAACTCTTAAGTTTATCATGTGAAAAATTTTATTTGAGAGAGAATTATATTTTCATTTTTTGGAAATAAGTTTAAAGGTATGAATAACCTTTAGGGTTTATATGATATTCTATTTTTAAGAAATTATGAGTTATTACATTATGTGATGAAAAATGAAAGGTATGAGATAACCTTTGAGGTTAAAACATTTGTTTAATTTTGAATATATTGAGGTTATTTTTGAGGATTTTTATCAAATTTTTGTTAATTTTATAAGAATTATATTAATATAGTTTTAGAAAAAGGATAACCCACAAGTTGGGCAACAACCCATCATATATTGTAAGGTTATGAGGTTTATACCCAAAACTGAAGGGAGACAAGAGTACATCACGTACCACTGGCCTACGTGATATCCTAATTAGTATGAAATTGTTTTTATTTATTTAAATGATCTGATAGATAAAGGTTAAGTTAATTTTGGGTAACATATGTTTTATCATATATATAACCATGAGATTAAAAATTTATTTGGTGGTTAAGTGATTAATGTTATTTCAGAAGAAGCTCACTATTTTAGAATTTTATATGATATTATGGGAGATTATTTGAGGAATAAAGGTTAAATTATCTTTTATAAGAACATATTATTTTATTTAGTATTTATAATGATTAAGGTTATTAATGGGAATTATTATCATATCTTGTAGATTATATTTTTAGGGAGTGCATATTTTAGTATGATACTTCAATAATAATTGATGTTATTTGAAGATAAATATTAAAATTAATCTTAGAAGAATATGTGATAAAATACTTCTGATTTTTTGGGTTTCAATATTAGTTTTTAATATTTTTGATTAATTTTAAGGATAGTTATCTATTAAATGATCTATGATGAATTTTGGGTATTAATGTTGAATTTTTGAGATTAAAGTAGATTTTCTTAGTATGAAGGTTTACTCAATTTGGGGAATTATCTTATCTTTTCATAACAATTTTTTATTTCAATAATTTATAAAGATAGGAGGGAAATATTTTAATCTTATTTTAGGATTACATGATCAATTAAAAGTTGATTCTAGTTCTTTATGCATGCAAAAATCCATCTTGAATACTCATCATTTGGAGAAAAAAATGATATTTTTGTAGAAATTAAATAATGGATGAAACTCTACTTGTCAAGTAAGTATATTTCTTTATTTTTTTGTGTGTAGGGTAAAATAATACCTAAAATATAATATAATTATATTGAAAAAAAGTATATGTTTACTTTTCCTTGTCGATAAATTAATGGTCTTTTAACCCATCACAGATTTATGGTTTTGTGATGTCTAACTTTTTCTCTATCACACTATATCAGTCATTAGAAATTAGTTTTATCTTCCATTTACATGTTTTCAGTTCCCACTAATGTTTTACTTCTTGAAAACCTAATATGTGTTACTCTATATGACCTTCACACTTCCTTTTTCTCTCTTATCAAGTAGATGTTTTATTAACCTTTTTTATGATGTAGGATTACAACAAACGTATTTTGAAAATTTAAACCATGGTTACCAAGACTGAGTTAAAATTTTTATTATGAAATTTCTTAAAGGGTGAGAATGTAATATCCCTAAAATTTAAAAGTAAATACTATGTTCTATAACGTATAAGATACACATCACTGAGCTTAAATGAACAATAAAATATTATTATTCAAATGTGATCCTTATAACATAACCATTAAATTAGAGGAAAATAATAGTATTTAAAAAATTATGATATATATATATTGTTCCAACTCATTAAAAATGTATTAATTAATGTATTAGAAAATTAAGTACTTAATTTTAGTGAAGTAGTTTTATTCGTCACAATAAGTTTTCTTCAAAAATGGTTTTTATTGTTTTTTATGAGTGAGTATTATAATTATTTTCTTGGAAATTTTAGAAAATTAATTTGAAAAAATCAATTTCATTTTTTAATTTATCATTATCATTGGATTAATTTTTTATAATTTTCTGAAAAGTTTTATTTTTCAATGAATAATGAAAAATAATGATCTTTATTGAAAACTGTATTTTCTTTTAATGTATTTATAAAATTAAATTCTATTTTGGAATAGTTTTAAAATGTAATTAGTTATTTTTTATTTTAAATAATATAATTATGACTTTTGAAATGGATTTTATACTTGAATTTAGAATAAAAATATTTTATTTTTTTAAAGGGCATTTTTCCAAAAAACCATTTTTATTGTGTTTTTCCGCTTTAAATTTTTATTTAATTATACCACTTCTATATTTTTAATTTTTAAAAATTGATTCCATATTTTTAATCAGTATTTATAAATTTAGTAAATATTTTCCTTTTATTTTTGATCAATATGAATAGCAACCTTAGTATTTTTTGTTACTATAATAAAAGTTAAATTAAGTAATTAAAGTTGAAAATAAAATGACGAGGATTATAAAATTACCATAAAACTTTAAATAATCTTATTGGATGATTAAATTTCGTCCATAATCATCTTATATTTGATTATATGAAATTTTTGGCCATTCAAATAAGATTATGACATTTATAGTATTTTATTTCAAGAAAAGTCAAACATGTCACACTCATGTTTTTAATAAATATAATAGTTTCAATATGGGGTTATCCAGAGGATATGTTTGACTATAAATATTATTTTAAAATATAAAATATTTATATTCATCATGATTTTTTTTAATTTTTAGTAAATAAATAATTACCTTAAATGTTTACACAATACTGATGCAATAATTATTCAACTAATGTAAAAATCAAATAAATGTTATTAAAAATATTAAAATTAAAAATAATTTGATATAATTAATGTAATAAATTAAATTTATATATTACTTTTAAATTTTAGGTATTTATTAAAATAATTTTTTTTAATTATAAGTGTCATCTTGATATTATTAAAGTCATAGTAATGAATAGTTCTAAAAATTGATATTGGTGATATTTTAAAATAAATAATATTTTATTAAAGATAAAAAATTCCTATAAAAATAAAATTCATCCAATTAATTAGGATATGGTTTATAATATCAATAAAGTTCCATTTATGTGACTTTTTTCATTTTATAATAACTATATTGACCATCAAAGAGTAAAAATCCATGTTGTCATGGTAAGTTTTAAAAAGATTAATGAGGGGTTAAAACCAAAATATATTGTTAAAAAAAATTTCATAATTTTTATAATTTTTATTGGATGATATTTTTTTGACCCATAATATTATTATATTATAAATAAATAAGTTTTTATCCATTTTTAATTAAAAATTTATTTACATTAATTTAATATTTTAAGGAATTCCAAGAATACCCCTCCCCTCTCTTTTTAAAGGGAACCTGTTCTTCTCATTAATTCACATTTCAAAACCCATTTGGTTCATAATATACCTAAATAAATACCTTCCTATAATCTCTCTCATTATTTTATAGGTCTTGGTTTATTCATAGGACCAACCTTAGTGGTCTTAAGGTGTTAATCAAAGGAGTTTGTTCGAAGAAGAGAAATCATTTTTAATCAAGCGTTTCTATTTTATTTCCTCTTAAACCTCCTTAAAATATTCTTCAAACATGATAAAATAATAAATACATTATCCCATATACTTATATGTTGTTATTATAATATCATAACCTATATCGATCTCCTATTCCGTCAAATGGTAAACAAAGCCATCGTTCGTGTGTACAGATGACTACCGCCTCGCAAACCGATGTAATTCATTTTTCATCACCATGTATCAAGACTAATTATAATGATGGAAATAATGTTTATATATGATATTAGTGACTTATTTATTATTATGAAAAGATAATATAACATTTAACTACTGACCTTTTCATTCAATGAAAAATGATAACGTTGTTCATGTGTACGTGTGGACTACCACCTCCGTGAAGTGATGTGATTCCCTTTTCATCACCACATCACATGGATGATATATATATAAAGAAATAATATGATATTTATATATATATTATTATAATTATATAAAGGTTAAATAATACTTACACTCTTTCCTTAATAATCATTGAAAAGTGGAAACGTTACTCATGCGTATGTATGGCCTACCATCTCCATGATTGTAACACAGTTCATTTTTAATAACTATATTTAATGATTGGTTTTAAAAGTATAATTTATGTATAAAAATTATAATTATGTCATTATTATTATTCTTATGATGGTGGAGTAATGACCACTTTGAACTTAGTCAACATACTTAAGTCATTTTGGACTTATGAACTAAATATCTTAAAAATATATAAAGTGAACTTAATTAATTGGGTAATTGTATATAATATGGTATTAAATAAAATAAATGAATTATAAACTTGAAAAATGTTCTTAATAAAGTATAAATTAAGCTATGTTTATTATTTAGGAATATAAATAATATATGTGATGAGTTAGACTTAAGGTAAGGGAATTTCTTTTAAAAATACTCTTTTAAAGTTCCTCTCTCAACTATTTTTATAAAAGTTAGAAGAAATGTATTTTAGATATATAACACGAAATTAATTTACCACTATTTTGATATCTCAATTATTTAAAGTTTTATTTATCATTTTTAAAGTTTGTTTTAAAATAAAATGGTTTCTCTATTATATGGGCTGTTTTTAAATTTTAATAAATGTTTTTTTTAAAGAAAAGGGAATTTTTGTCTCTATTATTTTTTTCCCAATATTTTCAGAAAGGAATATTTTTATTAAATATTTTTATTTCTTTTAAAAAGGAAAAAAATTAATGTTTTATTTTAATGTATATGATAACAATGAATTTTCTACCACCATAACTGTTATTTTAAGTTTACCTTGATCTACCCTCTTTCTTGTTTTCTTCAAAGAAAAACCCTATTTCCTATTTTCTAAGTATTTTGGTATTGAAAATGTTTTTTTAATAATAAAGTGTATTTTGATATTAATTTTTTTTTCACATGGTTTTAAAAGAGTTTTTCAAGGGTTTTATTCATGATATGGTCCTTGGACAATGTTTAAGATATGAAAGTTTGAGCACCATTAAATCTCAAGATATGAAGGGTTAAGCCCTATTATAGCTCAATATATGAAGGGTTGAGACCCATTATATCTCTATATATAATGGTTGAGCAAAATTATATCTCTTCAATTCCTTAGGTAATAATTATTTTCTCTCGATAATTATATTGGAAGTTGGTCATATGGTTATTCCAATTGTAAGGGTTTTGTAAGGGTTTTATAATCATGATGTCTTAAGGCACCTACATGAATTTTCTTTGTCAAATTATGAGTTTTAATGGAAATAATTTATTTCAATTGGTATAAATATATATATTTTTAAAATAATGATCATAACCTTTTAAGGTAAGAAGTTATGCTTTTAAGAAAATTTTTTAATGGGTTTTCATTTTTTTCACTAGATTAATAGTTTTCTTTTTTTATGTCCTTTATTGAGATTTTTCATACTTATCCAATGTTCTTTTAAAAAATTTCATAGGTTTTAAGGATGGGTGAGAAAAAGGAAATATTTAAGTGATGTTCATGAGGTTTTCTCATTAAAATAAATCATGTTTTATATTAAAGAGTTTTGTTTTATAGGAAAAATAGATATTGAGTATAAGTGTCCACTTTTAATGTATGGGTTTACTATGTAATATTTTGTCCTAATTATATAAAACTCTATCATAAAATATCTCTAGGAATAAAATAATTTTAATTCAAGTATAAAGACACTAGATCATGTTAAGTTTAAGGCCTGGTACTTACAAGTATAACCATCAATAACTACAAATCTATAATTAATAACTTTGGTACTAGAAACTTGAGTTGGTCTAAAAATTTCAAGGTGAACTAGTTATAAGGATTTAGAATAAAAAATAGCCTCTTAGATAATAAATAACATTTTTTTTCTTTCTAATTTGGAAATATTCACAAACTAAGTTATCTTTGAAAGATAATTTTGAAAAATCTCGTACTAATCGGTTACAGTTGATCTTTACAAGAGAGTGAATATTACGATGATCTAGGCACCGATTCTAAAGACAAGATTCATTATATAATTAATTTAAGTACTTAACATTTTGACTTGAAATATATTTTAAATAAATAATATAAACATTTTTAAAATGATATTATATAAATAAAATATTAGCTTTAAAATTATTTTTTTTACAAAATTCATTTTAAAAATAATTTTAAAACTGTTATCACACAATGGAACAATACCTAGTAAATTATGATTAAATCCATTGAAAAATAAAACATATTTTATTAAAGAAGATTTGGATAATCTACTGATACTTAAACTAGTAATCTTACCTTTTGAGTCATCTCTAAACATGACATGTCTTTGATCAAAGTTTTTGAGATAATTGAATTCAAAAGGATCACCATGACTCGAGCATCCAATATCTATATATTAAGTAGTTTATTTGATTTTTCTTCCAGGAAAATTTTCCTATTAAATATTAATAGAATAATGACTTTGGTGCCCATATCATGGGTCCACTTAAGTTAGCTACTAAAGATTTATAAATCCAAATTTTTTATATCCATTATAAATATGAGATGAAATATGAATTTTCTCTAGTCTACCATATCTATAATTTTTATAATTTAACTTATAAAAAATATGATCAAATATCTTAAAATAATTACAATTTTTTTGAGAACATCCCTTTATAAAATTAATATTTTTATAATATTTGGAAAAACTAGATGGTTTTGAAAAACCAAAACTATAGTGATTTCTAACAAGTTGTTGATAACCCAAAATTTTATTCAAAATTTCATACACTTGGGTGAAATTAGTAGAGCATTTTTTGATATATTTAATTTAAAATTCAAAATTATATACATTTGGTTAACCAAATAATTTTTTCTTTTAAAAGTTGATATTAAAAAAAAAACTTGATTATAATTCTTTTCAAGATCTTTAAATTTTGAAACAAACTCACCAAAAACATCTAGAAGTTGATCTTTAGCATAAATAATATATTCATAAATTAAATAAGAATTTTAATAAGTATAAGTGTAATAAATATAACATGAAGATTTTAATTCTTCATATACCTCAACATTGTCCATGTGACACTTATGACCTTTTTTTTCTTGATTTATATGTTCAAAGAGTGTCCCTGTTCTCACTCCAAGTTGTAACTTTTAGGATTTCTTACTTTTCTTCTTGTATGAATTTTTTTCAAGGGAAAATATATCTTTATGTGACCCTTTTTTTTAAACCTAAGCAAGTAACTTCCATTTATTGATTTTACTTTTAAATAATTGAGTATATATTTTCTTGTTCATGTACTTATTCACTCTTTTGGAAATTTGAGCAATCCCAACTTCACTTTTAGATGAGTTATTATTGATTGATTTGGAAGTAAATTATTTTAGTTTCTTTGATCTTCTTAGCCTACTTTTTTTTATTTCCTTCTCATAGTTATATCATATTTCATGAGAGGACCAATGAGTTACTTAAATTATATATATTCATTATATATTTAACCTCTTGGATCGTGGTGACTTTGGGTTCCCAATTTTTTGATAAAACCCAAATTATTTTCTTGAATAATGTTTCTATAGAAAGAGAATCACCATGATACTTTCACCCATTACAAAAATTAGTGAATTCAGTAAACATTTTAGTAATTGATTCACTTGGATGCATATATAAAATTTCAAAGTCTTATAAAAACCAATCTAAATGAGCATCTTTGACTTGTTCATTACATCATGAGTAACTTATATGCGATTCATATTTCATGAGATTTTAATAAATTCAGTTTATTATAAACAAAAATTATTGGAATTAATTTATTTACTATATAACTCAACAATAAAAATATCATTAGGAGTCCATTTATCTTCTTTTTCACAATAAAAATTATAAACATTCATAATTTTTTTCTATATGGGATAACCAATAGATAAAATAAAATTAGACATGTGAATTTTGTAATAAACATAATTATTTCCATAAAAAATGGAGCATAACCCATAATGTGTCATTATATAGCACCATGAGTGTTTTGAAAATCCATCTTAAAAAGAACATTTTTTTTTGTTATAAGTTAAATATTTTGAAAAAAAATTAATATTTGAAAGAATATGAAAAAAATAAATCCAATAACCCCTTTGATACTATATATATATTGGAGTAGGAAAAAATGGAAAGAGGGCGTGGGGTAAATTTCTCTTCAAAAAAGAAAAGGAAATAATAAAAAAAACATCAAAAATTATTTTTGAACGATTGAATAAATTTAAAACCTTTTAGATATAAAAAATAATAATTGATCAAATTAAAAAAACTTTGAAATCATAATGATAAAACTAAATAAATAATTAAAAGAATAAAAGAAATATAAATTCATAATATAAGTAATTAAATGTATTTATGGATTAAACAAATGGCTAATTAAATAAAATAAAGTGATAAATGAAAATTAGGAAAGTAAATAAGGCACAAAATTTGGTAAGAAAGTTCAATAATAGCTAAATACGATCCCCAATGTCTACCAACTCTATCTCTTGAGGATTTAATGTATTAGTCCCATAACTTTAAAGGTAGAAAAGATAACAAAAACTCCCTTTCTTTTTAGGTTATAGTAAGAAACCAAAATTATAATAAACACTATATTTTTAATGGATAATATAGAAACCTAAAAGAAAATAATCCCTTACCTTTTAATAATTATGTAAAGAAAACTCAAATACCTCACTTTAATAATATTGACCACCAATAAGAATAAATAGAAAAAATGTAGGACTTATTGGAGTAATCACATTTTAGTACAATGTTGATTCTCTCAAAATAATATACAGAAACACTAGGAGAGAATTAGAACAAGGACAATAATGAGAAAATTTTATAACATACACATACTATAGATTGGAGATGGAAGAAATTTGGAAAAAAGAGAACGGAGAGAAAATTGGTGTTTGTATCATGTTAGTATTAGAGAATGGATGAGATGGTTGAAGGTATGTTTCCAAGACTTCTAAGGTCTCTATTTATATATTTCATGAGAACTAAGGAAGTTTTGGGTTGAGTCGGGACATTATAGAGCTGATCCAAGAGTTTTTTACCATTATTAAATGCTCCATGGTAGGTCTAGATCATAACCACTTATAATGTGGTCAACTTCTCTACGCCGTGTAGGTGTTCTATGTAGAGTAGATCTTAGATATGGAGTATTGAGTCTTATAGTATCATTTTGAAGGTCATGTAAATATTTAGGTATCTTTGGTTTAACCCTTAAGTTGCAACATGGAATACTCCTAAAAAGAAAAACCATGGTGTAGATTATTACCTTGTAGTGTGGTATTTCCCTAGGTTTTTAGAATATGAGATTTGACTACGGTATGAACTCTATAATTTTTATTAGGATTCTTGGAGAAGAATTTGGATCGAGATGTGCTATAACATGGAACTTATTACTATGTCATAATTTCTATTCTTAGACTTTTTGTGGTGTGGTATAGGGTGTTTCACTATAGTGAAGTTGTAAAGCTCAAAGTCCATGAATGTTATTCTATACCACTTAAAAGTAATAATTAAAAACATTAAAGAGTGTTTGTGATCATTAAAACAAAATAAGGTGAGAAGCACAACAATATTAAATTACCTATTTCATTAAAGTATAATAAATATATTCTATTTCATGATATTTTAATTTCCATTTCATGTTAAACCTCTTATGTTCTTTTGATTTTTATGTTAGCATTACCATAAGTGTTTCTTCTTTAGTACCATTTTCAAATTAGGATTTTTTAAAAGATAATCCATCTGAGGATTTTATATGCTATTTATTTCTAAAACCCCATAATTTTATTTTCCTCTATTTATTATTGGTTTTTTACATGTCTTTTCACTATTTTATTTTCCCCTTGACTCATAGTTTACCCATTATAGGATAAAATGAATCACCTATTCTTTTTAGTAAGGTATATTTCCTTCCCACATCCTTTTTCATTGGATGATCTTCCAGATGTCCTTATTTTTTCCTCAATTATTTATTAAAGTCATTTTATAAGAATTTAAAATTCTTTACAAAGGTTTTAAGGAAAATTTTAATGCTTTCCATATGAGTCATTTTTGATAAGTGTGAAAAGAATATAATTTAAATGTTCTCATGTGAACACATATTTTTACTATTTTTTATTTTTCTATGAAACTTCATCTCTAGGTTTTCATGGTTTCTAAAAACAATACTTATTATCCTAGTTTTATAAAATATTTCTATTTTAATAAATTTTTTCAAAAGGGTTATTTATTATTTTCAAATAAACTTTCCAAGTGCTCCTAAAAATTATTTTTCATCTATATCTACATTTTTTTGATATATTTTATGTTTGATAAGGAGAATTCTTTAAATGATATGATCCACCTTCTTTCTATGGATAAATTATGTAGTCTTATTCTCTTTTAAATGAATGATCCATCACTAATTTTGTCTTACCTAATCATCCACTATGTATAAATATGAGTTTTCTTCCAATGATTTTCCTCTGTGACCACTCTATATTTCCTTCCTTTAAATGAAGGATGCTCACCTAGATACCATATATCGATTAATTGGGGAAATTATTGACTAAATTGTACAACTTTTATTTATATGGTGTAAATACAATATACCTCATCATTTTAATTTAAGGGTATTTACTTAGAAAGTTACTAAATTTCTTTGGATACCCATTTATTTTCTATGGGTTTATCATGATATGATTATTTATAGAATTATAAATTATTTCTTTACATAATTCAATTTGAAAGGATATGATACCCATTTTATTTCCCTGGGTTATTTGTGATACGATGAATTATTTATGTCAAGTGGAACTCATATGAATGGATGATGATAGTTGGGGTCCTATATCACCCTCCAATGCATTGGTTAAAAGTTTATATCTCATAATATATGTATACATGGACACAATTTAGTTGTTTGTAAGCATGAGTGAAAGTGTGTGACTCACAAATGTGATGTTTCCCAATGTTAATGGTTGATCTATAATTTTAAGGTATCCTAATGTTATGAACTCATGGATTATGTTTATTAACTTAAATTTCCACACTATTTCAATTATTGCATTATGGTATACCAAGCCTTATTCCAGGAATCGTGATTTGTAATATATGCTTTTTTGGGAATGATTTTCTTATGTTATTTCCATATAATATGTGACACTCACTAGGTCATTTATATGTTTAATTTTTAGTTTTATTTAATTTTTTGTTTTAATTTAGAGGTTCTGGGTGTTTAGGGTCAAAAAACCCATTTTTGGGAGTGACAGATCAAGGTGCACTATTAACACATAGTTTTTTAATCATATACCTAATTGTGAAAGGGTTTTGTAGAGGTCAAAAATGGGGTTTTTTCATAGTTTGATTATGGATTTTCAAAACATGAAAAACCCAAGACTAGCCATGTGGCTAGGATTTTTTGGAGATAGTGGTTCCCTCATGATTGGTGCATGGCTTGCCTACCCATATGGCCAAACCATGAAACTCTTTCTGGATCATTAAAATGTGGCATTTTATTATTTTATCATGTCAATTTTTATACCCTTTCGACCTTATTTTCTCCTCACATCATGTGTATCCCCTCTTCTTATCTTGTAATCCTCTTCCCTTATATACTTGTTGGATTATTCTTGTATCAAAGGTGGTTTGGATTGAGGAAAGACCCTTTCTTCACAGTTTATTGCATAATCTAGATGTTGCATGCTATGCTAATAACTATGATGATATTAGTATGGAAATCCCATTTTATGGGTGGTTAATTCTGGTTTACCATATAAAAAACTATTCCTAATATATTATTGACTATGACCGGTGCTTTTTACCAAACCATGGTGATTGGGAACATGCTTCAGGCAATGTGACAGGACTGCTCAGGTAATGATTTAGGTTGAACTCAGTCAGTTTGTTACATACTATTATTATAACCATATACTCATTTAATATTTTAATTATTATTTCTTATTTTTACCCTTACCAATAATTTGATATCACTCACTTTATTATGTTTCCATTTCCTTAGTTTATGAAGATGATTATAATTTATGAGAAGACTAGAAGGGAGTCTAGTGTATATCAATTATGGAGAAATGTTCAAAATTATTATAAAATAAATTTCTTATATAGTTTATCCTCAAATACACTATAACTTCCATTCTTATGATTGTGTGATTATTATGATATTTAATGATTAACTTAAGGAAATTATGTAAAATAATTTTTTTTTATCTTATATCATCTCACTTTATATCAATGTTAGTGTTTAAAGAAAGTTTTTTAGCACAAAACCTAAGAGTGTGGTTTTGGGTTGCTATAAATAATACCCTTATAGTTCTTTTATATCCCAATGAGTTGAAGAATATCTCTATTGGTAATTATATAAATTTTAAAGAATGATTCATCTATTTTTTGATCAAAGTTCATAGTTGTATTCTACCATAAATTCAGTATGAATCACTCATAATTTTTATTTAAAAAAAAATAATGATCAAACAATGCCACAAAAAAATAAATAATAATGGAAAGAACCAAACTATATATTTTAATTTACATTGTTCTAAACAATATGTGACATAAAATATATAAATAGGAAAAAATAAAGTGAATAAAAACAAGGCCTAAGATAGAGGGAAGACCAAAAGAGTAATAAATGAAGTGCTAAACATAATCTTCAACTTTCTCTGAAAACTCCACCTCTAAAGTGGTAATCAATACAAATTTCATGACAAATATGTACGATCAACCAAAATGTTACAATAGTTACTAGTGCACCTATAAGTACCTGAAAAATAGGGAAATAGAGGTTGTATTTCCACTAAGGTGTGCATAAAGGGTGTGAGTATAAAATAATTAGGAGGGAACCACCAATAATATGTCAAAAAAATAATGGAAAATAGATGTATGATTGTATATTTATACTCATTTACATAAATATAACAAAATAGTTTTACAATTAATAAATAGTTTATAATATCATATTAATGATAAAGTTGAGCATCAGGTTAATGTAAAAGAAACATGTATAACTATAACAACTACAAATAGTAACTACCTATATCAGAGGGTCCATACTTTTACTACTTACTTTGGGTCAATACTCAGTATCTAAGAAGATTTATTGGTGTTGTTCCCTATGGGAGGTAGTTCATAGACATGTAAATCCACCACATATGTGCATATATGAACCTACACATATATGTAAATGTGTGTAATAAATTCAGGTTCCTATTAATATATCCCATCGGGGGAAGGGAATCAAGTATACCAAGGTGGGTTAATCTTCCACAATGGACCATCATGAATAGGGGAATGGGTATAACAAGTTACAGGTATTGTGAGCCCATCCTCAAACCACCATATTGTATACCCACTCATATTATAACAACCTATCCCATGAGTTTAACCTATACATCATTGGCCAACAACTTTACAAAGAAATAGTACACATGATCTATATCAAAGAAAATAACACTCTTTTTATAACTGATCTATAACCATGCTCAATATATAAAAAAATAATTGATTTAAAGTGTAATTATAAGCAACGAGAAATATAATTAAGTATTTTAATAGTAAAATTATTTGAAGAATAATATAAAATAATGAAATGGTAAATAATTATAGAGTTAGTCCAATATAAAAACATTGTTAAAACATACTTGACTTCCAAGATATTTTAGGAAGACAATAATTAAGGTAGTAGATAATTCATTACAATATCTCTAAATAGTTGTATATAAAATGAATGTGGTAGTAAACTAAGGAATACTAACAGTAGTTATAGGGTTAACATGGGTTTGTAAAATATTATTTATTAAAATTGTATGGGTTCATGGTTCCAGTTTATAACCCATCCCATAAAAATAAAAAATGGATATAAATTAATTTTATTTTAGTGATCAAGTTTCAAAAGAGAAAAACTAGTGCCTTAAAAAACATATTTTGGTAAGACGTTTATAAGAATAAGGAGAGGAAGGGAGAGAATAATCAAATTAAGAAATTATTTCCAAAAGAAACCATTTTCAAAATAGGTTTTTCTTCTTAAAACATCTCATAAATTAAACCTTTATAAAAACTAAGGTATTCATCATGTTCAAAGGTTAGGTAAATATTTAAACCACCAGGATTTTCATGTTAATTCACTTATTCCTACCTCATAAACCCAACCACCATATATCCACCAAAGAATCCTTTTAACCAAAAGTTAATTTTGGTTATTTTATTTGTATCTCATTCAGGTCTAAGTGGGAATATGTTATTCTTATTATATAATATGGTTATGACTCAAAAAAGTGTACCTTGATTATTTATTTACAAACTAATAATGTTTAAACCAAGGAAAGACTCCTGAATTACAAGCTATACTTAAGAGGGTTTGAGAATAATGACACTCTAATAAATTCTATTTCATCCCATATTTAATCTCAAGGTAATTTTCCAACACTTTGATTCAATAGGGTTTAGTGAAATGAATAATAATAGGTTACCTAACTTATATATTAATGGAAACAAAAAAACTAAGTATTACAGAGATTCAACAGTTAAAAATTGGGTTATTAAAGATCACCACATAAACTAGTGGGAAGGAATTTTCATTACATAGATAAAAAAAAACCCATTGAAAACATTTATCATGTTTTATAAAAATATGGTTTAAAAAACTTCATTGATATATCCAAAATATAGTGAATTTTTTCTATTAATTTATAAAAAACTAAAGGTAGACATGTTGTAAAAATATTCTAAGAATCACTAAGTGAGTCGAGACTACCTACCAAAACCACAGACAAGATTTCCAATTCAAAACAATCTTCCAACAATACCTACCAATTATCTAACTAAATTCCATCATCAAAATAATTAATTAAATAATCATAATAATCAAAGGATAACAAAAATACAAGAGAAAACAAAGGTAATAAAATACTAAAATTAATGTAAAAATATAAAGATCTAAATCTCTAAATAACTCCAACAAAAAATTCTAAAAAATCCAACCTAAAATATAAAAATACCTAGAATAAACCATAAATTAATAAACATTAATAAAAATGGATATGTATGATGATAAATCAACCCACATGAGCCTCCTTAAATAAATAGAAGAGGAATCCCCAATGTTTCAGATGAATTCCACTATGATCTGGTGGAATTCACCTTAGCATCCATAACCATCACATGGAAATCAACATATAGGGTAAGTAGAGGGAAAATTAGAGGATAAGAGACACTTAAATTAGATTTAGCTATGAAAAATCCCATGTATTAACCTTAAAATAAGGTAAACTAGAAAGGATGAAGAAGAGATAAACTGAGATCCAAAGGGGGATCCCAATCGATTGGGAAGAAGAGTAATTTTAAGGGAAAATTATAGGAATAAATGAGGATGAAGGGTGAAAGATACAAAAATACCCTAATATAAGAAAAAAGGACAAGACTATTGAGTACTCAGTTTGGGGGCACCACAATATTGGTGTAACCCCTTGGCCACTAGTTACTTAGTGGAACCCCCATGCCACCCTAGCGTTTGGCCAATCCAACTGGTCCTCAGTGGCCCCCCATTGGGTACTTGGAGTCACCTATAATTGTAAAATATAGGTGTAACCTCTTAATAAGTACCCAAAAATCTAAAACCTTTATAAAGTCTCACATCATCAAAAAATTACTAAGAATTTATCCTCAAACATCTATGTTCCAATATAGATCATCAAATTAAAAATGAACCCTCAACTGGAACTATAAATTCAAACAATCCCAATCTTCTTCCATCAATTTTTTTTCTCAAGACATTAATGAAACCTTAATCAAGGTTATTGATTCATGGTTTGTTACATGTATTATGGATAACGGGTCCATTCCAAGGATGATTTCATAGGGTCTTAACTCTACCATGAAAAGGTCCAAAAAAATTATCGTTTTTCCAAGATCTAGATCACACTAAAGACATATGGGTCAGAGGATGATTGTATCTAGTAGTAATCCCCATTTAAATATTTTGGTATTGGAATCCCTTTTTATTCCTAACTTTTTAACTAAAAACCCAAAAATAAAAGAACAAATTGCACCAGTATAGATAAGTACAAGTTCCATCTTGTCCCCTCACTGGAAGGAAAAACATTCAATTTTTATTTTATCAACTTGTATCACACTAGATATGAGACAAAAATACATAATTGAAAAGAATAAATCATGATATTATTTTACTTGGTTCCCCCAAGCTAGGATATATCTAAGGAGAACACACCAATAGTGTATTGGTGTGATAAAATCCACTACACTCATGATCAGCGGATTAAAATTTGGTTATGTTCACTCTGTGTCTTGGATCATTTCCTTTACAAAAGTTTAGTATAATGCATTACCACTCATGGGACACTCAGTTTAAGATATAATTGTAGATCTCTTATTAGTTTTTCATCATAAATATTTCTTTCATATTAGTACAATATACTAACTCAACTTGCATATTTGATTCCAAAATAGATGCTCTACCATAACCCCCTTCCCTATGAATTTAATCCTTTAAATTTAAATGAGGTCAAATATATAATGTGTGAGATAAATCATTATATTCTACTTGTGATCATAATATTTACTAACCTCTTATAGATGAAGATAATTACACACTAGAATTATCTTTTTTATTCTCCATCTTCAATAACCATATATGTTAATAGAATTCCTTCTACACTGAGCCTTCCTCTAATAAACTTAATGTTTTAAATAGAAATTATTATTCAACTCTCCTCTCACCCAATTATCTAAAATTTGGATGTGAAAATGAAGCCCCATTCCTATTCTTATCTGTGTAAACTTCATTTATAATTGATTTATTTATTTTCCAAAATTTCTATAGAAGTTTTATATATAATTTTAAAACTTTAACCTGTTTGTGCATGTTCCTGTTTTTCTTTTGTTTGATTACATATGATTTTACATTTGTTTTTTAACCCTTTATGATTTTGTTTGATAAAGTTTCATCAATATTTTGATGATATCTCAATCCAAATTGAACAGTTTTGTGTGAAACTTATACCGTTGGATATCTAATAGATTTATCTAAACTTTATTAGTTTATGAGGAAGTTTGAAAATATATTTTTATTACTCTAAAAATTCAACAAAGTTTCTACTATAGTTTTAGAATCTCCATAGTTTTCAGTATTGAAAAGTTATTGTATTTGATTTACTGCAAGTTATACAAATATTGAATTCACATGAAACTTGATTTTATATAAATTCAACATGTATACCTTAATTTAATTAGTTTAAATATAAGTCTAAAATTTTTGTTTGAATGGTCATTTAATTAGCTTAAGTTATGTAATGATGTTTCATAGCTGCAATTTTCCAAAATGTTTTTGATTTTGTTTTTCAATGATTTCAAGAGCTATAGAAGTTATATTTATTTGATTCTTAATTTTTTAGAAATATAATTAGTTTTTCAACAAATAAATATTTTTGACCAATGGATGAATCTTTTGTTAAGAGACTTTAAAAATTCATTGAATTTTGTTAAAATATGTTGTCCAATTTTTCTTCAATAATGCAAAGTATGGTTTTATAACCCTACTTTTTCAATAGTGCAAAGTATGGTTCAACAACCTCACTTTCATGAATAGTGAAAATTATGGTTCAATAACCCTATGTTATTATTAATTACTTAAGTTACGATTAATTTCCTATGATGGATATTAAATGTATGGTCCGACATCCCTACGTTACTTTACATACCCTACATTACTGTTCATACACTAAATTACCATTAATTCCCTACGTTGGATGTTAAATGTATGGTTCAACATCCCTATGTTACCGTTCATTCCTTATGTTGGATGTTAAATGTATGGTTTGAAATTCCTATATTACTATTCATTTCCTATGTTACTGTTCATACCCTACTTTCTATACCCTACTCTGCTGCCATCGCTTTGTGGTTTTATGCTGACAATTGATCTGATGCATTCACAAACACACACACAGATATATATATATATATATATATATATATATATATATATGGATTATTTTCCAAGGTTTTTCTCCTGAAAAAAATCATATTTAATTTAAGGATTACAATCAAATATTTTTTTTAATGTTTTTGGTGAAATTTTTATAGATAAAAATTAATAAATTTTTCAACATATTTTTCTAATAATTTCAAAGGTTATAAGTTTATTTAATTTCAAACATTTGAATTTACTTTTAGTTTGTGCAGTTAGTTTTTAGGAACTATTTTGACTAAATCTAAAGTAATTTTAATAGATTTAAAATAGAGTTTTAAATCATTAAATGCTTTATTTTTTCTTGACATTTTATTGGAAGGGTTATTGAAATTATTTTAAATTCTTTTTAAGATTTATTATAAAAGAATAAAGAGGAAAATGTGCTGCGATTTTCATAAATATATTTATGAAAGCTCTCGACTCAATTTATTATGAATATCCAAAGGAAGCGAAGATAAATCAACTACTAAATATTTATTCTCTCTCTCTCTCTCTATATATATATATATCTATGGAAAGAAAAAAAATATAGATACATGGGTTAACATATTTGATAATATTTTTTTTCCAATGAGAAAGTGCTGAGAACTTTGAACCTACTGTGCATTTGCAACGTCTTGTGAGACTCTATTTTATCACCCGAATGTTCTATAAAGTGTGAAATTAATTATGATTTGACTACAATTTCTTTGATGAGATTTGATAATCCAAATCTCAAGAACCAATACCAATACTTTCATTGTTTGTCTTTTCTTGTATGGTTTCTGAGTTTGTAACAATCTTTCTGATCTCTCACATGCACTATATTTTTCTATTTATTCTTTTACTCACAAATAATTATTTGTTATTTGTTTTCATCAATTTGTGACCCCCAGATTCTAAATTCATGATATTAGGGTTGTGATCACTATATCTAAATTCAGTACTATTCGGGTTGTGAATCCTAGTGTCTAAAGTTAGGTTGTAGGGGTTGTGACTCCCCATAAAAAATTCAGTATCATGGTTATTTCTCCACTAGACAAGTACTTTGTAATTAGGTTATGATTCCCCCTTAAAAATATTTTTTAGTGCACACATATCTCTCTCCAAGTAGAAAGGTATAAGAGTAGAGTAAGACCAGTTTTTACCGAACTACTAAAAAAACATCCTTGTGTTATTTACTTTTTTGTTACTAATTAACCTAAATAATTAACTTTGATAATTAATTTAATTAATCAATTTATTTGTTTAATTTTTTTAATATGGTCTATTAAACCCACTCTAGACCATATTATATTACCCTATTCAACCTAACAATTGGTATCAAAGGATAACCTTCTTAAGAATAGTTTAGCTATATCATTCTCTTTCTCGATACCAAACATTGGTATCATTGGTTGTTCCTTCTAGAATTTAGCCAACCCTTTTATAGAGTATGAATTAATATTTTAATTGTGATAACATATTCATAGACATCACAGTCTAAGGATAAATATCTTATAATATAGAACGACTGAACCACAAAGTTTCTTGGATACCTCAGAAGCCACAAAACTTTGATATAAATGATTATGGCTACTCGAGATCCTAAATGAAGGCTACCTAAAACAGTTGAGAATTGAGCACTAATCTATCATATCAGAATAGTACACATTGACTAAAACTGACCAAAATAATCTTATTAACAAAAGTTTTTTTAGTCATATTTCTACTTGTAAGACAGATCGTGAAATATGGAAAATTATATAAGTCACTCACTTTGTCTCCTAAAAACTAATCTGAACCAATTTTGGAATACTTCATACTGAGTAATAGGAAATCAAAATGGTTGAATATGAAATAGTAAACCAAATGTTCCACAGATTCATAAGCATTGTGAATGAAATGAATTCACTTGGAGAAGCTTAGGAAAACCCAGTACTAGTTGAATGAGTCCTACGATCCTTACCAAATAAATGGCATGACCAAAAGGTTTACATCAATGAAAGAAATAATTTCAAAGAGTACACCCTAGATTAATTTATTGGATCACTCCTTCAATATGAATTGGAACTGAATAACATATCTACTGAGGAGAAAACAAAAAATAAAAGGTGTATCTTTTAAATATGTAAATGTTGATTCTACTTAATCTTATGATCTAATCTACAAGATAGTGAAAAAGAAGATATTTCTTAGATTGTGACTGGAGTATACAAAATAATGAAAAATAAAGGCTTCCGGAATCGATTTAGAAGAAATCCTAAAAAATAAAAATATAAGGGATATAAGAAAGGTAGTACAAATTTCAATGCATCAAATTTAACATATTATGAGTGCAGAAAGAAAGGTCATATCAAACTCGATTATCCAAAATTTAAGAATAAAGACAAAAATAAAAAGAATGAGATAAAGGAATTGAAAACCAGTTGTAGTTTTATAGAAGAATCTGATTCTAGTGAACAATATAGAAATAAAAAAGATTCTACTAACTTGTATTTTATGAAATCACTAGATAAGGTTGGTGATTATTATTTTTATTTTGAATATTCTACTTTTGAATGTTATTTTAAAAATCACAATATTTTTAAATTAAATAAAGAAATTTAAATATTAAGAAAATATATTTTTAAAGATACTGATTTATATGATAAGCTTAAATAAAATTTTGAGAAACATATTTCTGAAAATAAATTAATTTTATAAGAAAATGAAAAATTAAGAAACACTTTTTATACTTCTCATTCAAAAGTTTATGAAAATTTAAAATCTACTTAATATTTGAATGAAAATTTGAAAAATGAAGTCGAATGTCTTAAAAAAGTTTATCTTCTTTTATTTAAGGTCATGAAAAAATATCATGAGATGATGTATTTGAAAAAAATATAAAAAAAAGATAGTTTTGGTTATAATAGAAGGTTGCCTCAAATGTTTAAACCCATTTTTTTAAAAGTAAAAATGGTTATAATTCAACTGTTACTTGTTTTAAATGTGTCATAAAATGTCATTATGGAAATGATTATTCTATTATATTTAAAAAATACTTGGGATTTTAAAAAACTAATATTTCTAAATCCTTATTATCTAGAGTACATTAAAATACATGTTTAAATTTGGTATGGGTACCTAAAATTTTTATTACTAATCCCATTGGGCCCAAAGTATCTTATGTACCACTATTGTCAAGTAATTGATTTTTGTAGGAAAAATTACTTGGATATATCAATAATGACATATGGTATATAAAAAGTGGTTTCTCTAGGCATATGACCAGATACCCATAAATGTTTATCACTTAAAACACATGTGATGGAGGTCCTTTTACTTATAGAGACAATTACAATATCAAATTAAAAGGTTTTGGTAAATTTGGTATTTTAAATTCTACTTTTATTTCTAAAGTTTTATATATTTAAGGTTTAAAAAATAATTTAATTAGTATATGACAATTATGTTATGAAAAAATGAAATTTAAATTTCAAAATGATAAATTTTTAGCTTTTAAAGATGATTCATTATTATCTCATGTTAATCAAAAAGATAATATTTATACTATTTATTTTCATGAACTAACTATTTAACATGTTAAGTGTTTGAATGATTTATAGAGTGACAACATCCTTTGGCATAGACATTTAGTTCATGTCAATTTTAGAATGTTACATAAGTTCTCAAAACATGAGAATGTGTTACAGCTGTCTTTCTTGAAGAAAGAAAATCTTAATGTTTGTGACGCTTGCATGAAAGGGAATCAACACAAAATTTCATTTAGACCCATCAATCAGATAAGTACTAATAGACCTTTACAGTTAGTACATCTTGATTTATTTGGACCCACTCAAATTTCTAGCCTTGTTGGAAATAAATATACCTTCTTCACTGTTGATGATTATACTAGATTTAATTGGGTATACTTTCTTAATCATAAATATGATACTTTATCTATAATTACTATTTTTTTAAATTAGTTCAAATTGAAAAAGGCAGTATGATTATTTCTATTCATATTGATAATGGTGGTGAATTTCATAATTTATATTTTGAAAAATTTTGTGAAAATAATGAATATTTTTATAATTTATTAGCTCTAAGAACACCACAAAAAAATGGTGTTGTAGAACGGAAAAATAAAACTCTTATTGAAATGGATTTAGTAATGTTAAGTGAATATAATTTACCAAGATATTTTTGGGACGAGGATATTTTTATTTCTTGTTATATTTTAAATATAATTCTCATTAGACCTTTATTAAAGAAAACTTATTATGAATTATTTAAAAATAAAAAAACTAAATTTGGTTACTTTAGAGTTTTTGGTTGTAAAGTTTTTATTTTAAATTCAAAGGATAATTTAGATAAATTTGATTTTAAGAGTAATGAAGGTATTTTTCTTGATTATTCTAAAAATACTAAAGCTTATAGAGTTTATAATAAAAGATCTATGATTATTGAAAAATCTGTTTATGTTATGGTTGATGAAAATAATGTTAAAATAAATTTTGTTTCTAATGTTATTGATGATGATTTTAGAGAATTTAATTTCAATGAAGAAATTACTTAAGATAAGATTGATTCAATCGAGGAGGAGAATAATCCTTCTCAACCTGATATAAAATCATAGAAGATTCACAAAAATCATCCTGTTGAAAATATAATTAGCAATATTGATTCCGATGTGAAAACTAGAAATTATATTTTAAATTATTATGCCACTACAGCTTTTATTTCTAATTTTTTCCCTATTAATGTTAATGATGCTTTAAAAGATGAAAACTAGATTTTTTCTATATAATATGAATTAAATTAGTTTGTTAAAAATAATTTTTAGACTTTAGTAGAATTTATTGAGGATAATTAGGCAATTGAAACAAAGTGGATCTTTAGAAACAAGCTAGATGAATTTGTAAAGATTGTAAAAAAAACCAGACTTTTTTCTCAAGGATACTCTCAAAAAGAAGGTATAGACTTTGAAGATTATTTTTCACATGTTTCTAGGTTAGAGGCTTTTAGAATTTTGTTATATTTTTCTTGTTTTCAAGGTTTTAAATTATATCAAATAGATGTAAAAAGTGTTTTCTTAAATGGTTTTATAACTAAAGAAGTTTATGTTTCTCAACCCCCTGGTTTTGAAAGTGAAAAATTTCCTAACCATGTTTTTAAACTATCTAAAGATTTGTATGGTCTTGAAAAATCACCCCGTGATTGGTATAAAAGGATTTTTTTGTTTTAATTAAATTATGGTTTTAAGAAAGGAAATTTTGATTCTACTCTTTTTATTAAACTAATTTTAAATGATATTTTAATTGTTAAAATTTATGTTGATGATATAGTTTTTGGATCATCTATTGAAATCCTATATAATGAATTTTATAATTTAATATCTTCTGAGTTTGACATGAGTTTAATGGGATAATTAAATTTCTTTCTTAGACATCAAAATTTTCAAAGAAAAGATGGAAGTTTTCTTAATAAATCTAAGTATGCTAAATATTTTGTTAAAAAATTTGGTCTTGATTCATCTAAATCTATGAAAACTCCTATGCGTACTAATTGAAGATTAGATATTGATGAATCTGGTAAATATATTGATATTAAGGTTTATAGAGTCATGATATCTAACTTGATATATTTAACTAAATCTAGTCCCTACATCATTTTCAGTGTTTTTTTATGTTCTAGATTTTAAGATGAACCTAAAAAAAAGTCATATTAAAGTCATAAAAAGAATAATAAGATATGTTAAAGAAATTATTGATTCTGGTTTATTTTATCTAAAATATAAATATTTCAATTTAACATATTATTCTGATTCTGATTTTGGAAGATGTAGAATTGATAGAAAAATCACATCAGGTATGTGTCATTTTCTAGGAAATTTTTTATTTTCCTTCCCATTTAAGAAACAACTATCTATAACTTTATCCACTATAGAAATTGATTATATCTCTGCTGCTAGTTATTATGTTCAAAGTTTATGGATTAAGAAAACATTATGTAATTTTGGTGTTTATCTTGATAAAATTCCTATTTATTATGATAATAATTATTCAATTTCTATTTCAAAAAACCTATTACAGAATTTTATAACAAATAATATTTATATTAGATTTCATTTTATTAGAGATCATGTGAACAAGGGTGATATTGTTTTAGAATTTATTCCTTCTAAAAATTAGTTAGAAAATATTTTCACAAAGCCTTCAGTCTCTCCTCAGTTTGAAAAAAAATTAAATTTGATATGGTATGTTGGAATTTTAAATTTTTATTACTGTATTTGTTTAGGGGGGTTTGTTTTCATTTTTTGTTTATTTACAAAAAGGGGGAGAAATAAATTGGTTTTAAAAGTTTTTAAAATTCATTATAAATGGTTTAAATGTTTTGGTTTTGTAATCAAACAAAAAGGGAGATATTTTTTTTGCATGTTCACAGTTTTATTTTGTTTGATTACATATGATTTTACATTTGTTTTTTAACCCTTTATGATTTTGTTTGATTATTTTCCTCTGTATTTTGATGATATCTAAATCCATCATGAATAATTTTGTGTGAAAATTATACCATCAGATAGCTAAGAGATTTATCTAAACTTCATTAGTTAATAAGGAAGTCTGAAAATGCTTTTTTAGTACTCTAAAAATTCAATGAAATTTCTACTATAGTTTTATAAACTCTACAGTTTTCAGTATTGAAAAGTTACTGTATTTAATTTACTGAAAGTCCTAAAAATATTTGATTCCCACAAAAATTTATTTTATAGAAAGAAAACATGTACATATTTATTTCATTTGTTTATATCTAAGTCTAAAAATTTAGTTTGAATGGTCATTTAATTATTTGAAATTCTGTAATTGTATTTCACAACATCAGTTTTTTCAGAATGTTTTTTATTCTATTTTTCAATGATTTCGGGTGCTATAGAAGTCATCTTTATTTGATTCTTGATTCCTTGAAAAAAAATTAGATTTTATACAAATAATACTTTTTGACCAAAGGGTGAATATATTGTTAAGAGACTTTAAAAATTTGTGAATTTTGTTAAAATATACTGTCCAGTTTTTCTTCAATAGTGCAAAGTATGGTTCAATAACCCTACTTTCATAATAGAGAAAAGTATGGTTTGACAACCCTAATTTCACGAATAGTGAAAAGTATGGTTCGAAAACCCTACATTACTGTTCATTCCCTATGTTACTATTCATTCCCTACATTGGATGTTAAACATATGGTTCGACATCCCTACATTATTGTTCACACCCTACATTACTATTCATACCATATGTTACTGTTCATGCCATACTTTACTGTTAATTCCCTATGTGACCATTCATTTTATATGTTGGATGTTTAATATATGTTTCAATATCTCTATGTTACTATTATTTTCCTCTATTATATGTTAAACGTATGGTTCGTCATCCCTACGTTACTGTTCATTCCCTACATTACTGTTAATATCCTACTTTTTGTATCCTACTTTGCTGCTACCACTTTGTGGTTTTATGCTGAAAATTGATCTAATAAATATGTATATAGATTATTTTCAAACGTTTTTGAGATGGAAAAATTCATATTAAATCTAAGGATTTTGATCCAAGATTTTTTAATTTTTCTGGTACAATTTTTATAGAGAAAAATGATTAAAATTTGCAAATGACCTTTTCTAATAAATTTAGAGGTTACAAGTTTATTTTATTTCAAACATTTGAATTTACTTTCAGTTTGTTCTGCTAGTTTTTAGGGACTGTTTTGACTAAATTTAAAGATATTTTAATAGATTTAAACCAGAGTTTTAAATCATTAAAAGATCAATTTTTTGGGAGATTTTATTGTAAAAGTTATTCAAATTATTTTAAATTATTTTAAAGATTTATTCTATAGGAATAAAGAGGCAATAATGCTGATATTTTTATAGAGATATTTATAAAAGCTATTGACTCAATTTATTTTGAATATCCAAAGGAAGTAGAGCTACTACAACTACTAAATATTTATTCTCTATCTCTCTCTCTCTATATATATCTAGGAAGAAAAAAATATAGATAAATGGTTTAAAATAATCAATACTCTTTAAAAAAAAAATAAAGTTATGAGAACTTTTGAACCTACTTTTCGTTTCTGACGTCTTGTGAGACTCTGTTTCATCACCCAGATGTTCTCTCAAGTGCCAAATTAATTATTCTTTGACTGCAATTTCCTTGACGAGGCATGATAATCCAAATCTCAAGAACAAGTACCAGTGCTTTCATTGTTTATCTTCCCTTGTCTAGTTTCTAAGTCTGTAATACTATTTTACCATCTCTCACACACACTCTATATTTTTCTTTTTATTATTTTACACAAAAATCGTTATTTTTTATTCTTTTTTCTTGGGTTGTGACTCTTAAATTATAAAGTCAAGATATTAGGGTTTTGACTCCCTATATCTAAATTCAGGGCTGTTTGGGTAGTGACTCCCAGTGTCTAAAGTCAGGTTGTAAGGGTTGTGACTCCCCATACAAAAGTCAGTGTCATGGTTATCCCTCCACTAGAAAAGGATTCTGTAATTGGGTTATTCTTCCCCCTTAAAAATAATTTTTAGTGCACATGTATCTCTCATTGAGTAGAGTGGTATAAGAGTAGAGTAGTCCCACTTTGGACCAGACTACTAAAAAAACATCATTGTGTTATTTACTTTTTTCACTTCTAATTAACCTCAATAATAATCTTTGATAATTAATTTAATTAATCAATTTTTTTTTTTTTTTAATTTGGTATATTCACCCCCCTCTAGACCATATTCTATTACCCTATCTGGACCAACACAACCCTTCAATCCATGGTGGGGATCCATTCAAGATTCCGTCATTATTCATGATCATGCTAAGTGTTTCATATTGTTAAACATGATCAAATACGCCCAATTAGGTGGGGGAAATATCTAAAATTGTCACACCTGAGTTTTTAATTTTTCCTTGGATCTAGATCAGGTCAGGTTATCAATTGTTTTATCAGAAACTGGGTGTGATGGGTTTGAAGTTTTGGGATATCTTTGGTCGAATCTTGGGTTTGGAGCCCGGTTTAAATTTTTGAATTTTAGAACCTTTGGTGGATTTTAGTCCAGAGCATAGGCACCAAATAGTTAGCAGAAACTATGTGGTCAGCCCACGTACCCGTGTGACCAATATTGGAACAGATAGAAGCTACCGCACGATTTGTGTACGGTCTCTTGAGCTGTGTGTGGGCCGCGCAGTTGCAGTATTCAAATAAATAAAAATAAAATAAAATAAATAAAATGAGTTAAAAATTAAAAATAAGAAAAAATAATGTTTTGACTATAATAATATTATTATAATTATTGTTGTGGATAATAATAATATTATTATTAAATTTGTCATTATAATAATTATTATTATTATAAAGAATATCATTATTATTGTTAAACTTATTGTGATAAGGATTATTGTAATTATTAGGTCAATATTTTTTTTATGCTTTCCTTTTTTATCTTTCCTCTCCCACCCTTTCTATCCCCCAAGAAACCCATATTCCCCTCCCTTCCTATTTGGTACACCCCCCCCTTTCTGCGCACTCCTCTCCGGCGTGACCTCTAGCCGGTGCGCCGCCCCCTTCACCAGCTCTCCTCCGGCGTGGTCTTTCTCTGGTGCACCCCCTACTAGAGTGGACCTTCTCTGGCGTGACCCCTATTAATTCAACCCCCCTCCTATCAGGACCCCCTATCGGTGTGACCCCTACTAGTATGACCCCCTACCGACGTGACCCCTATTCACGCACGACTCCCCTTCAGCCTCCCTTCTTCCCCTCCATTACTCTATTCATCTTCCTCCTCTTGGTTATGGATTCTTCCACAATTAGGGTTCTTATTTTAGGTTTAAATCCTAAATATTTGGGTACAATTTGATGCTTCAGGTTGGATTTAGCTTCCCTTGGGTGTGGTTGAGGTGCGATTGAGGTTTTGCACCGAGTTCTAGATGTTTTTCATAATTTGAGGTAGGTTTCCCTTTGAACATGACTTTATAAATTAATATTCATCTGTTTAATTCTATTTTCAACTTCTTTAAATTATGAATATTATTATATAATCCTTGGATAAATGTTTTGGTGTACAAAGTAGCGGTTTATGCCTTGTTTTTTGATAAATAGTGTTGTTTTGTTAAAAATGTTCACATCGCATGTTTAATAAATTTTTTTTGTTAGCCTTCGCATGTAGTTTATGATATTTAAAACATGGTTCAGAAATTTTAATAATTTTTTGGCATGAAAATTTGTGTTTTATGCCTTGTTGGGTGTTAAATAGAAATTTTTTGGTGAAATATTGCATGCATAGTGTTCGATAAATTGCCCAATTTTCTTTTATGAGTTAATTTTGATATAAAATGATTGTTTTGAATTTATTAATGTATTAGAATAATTAGAAATTGTATTTTGAGGTCATTGTATGGGTTTCAAAAGTGGTTTTGATTTTATAAATAAAGTGTATTAGTTTTTAATGTGTTTTGGCATGTGTTTCTAATGAATGACCCATTTATAATTTTTTAAAAAATGGTTTGTGACTTGAATTTGTAACCTCAATGTTTTAAAGGAATTTTTAAGTGTTTTTGATATGAAAAATGGTTTGTTTACACCAATATATGAAAAGTAGATTTTGTATTATTGACATCCTTTGGTTTAGTAAAATGATTAATGGACCGTTTGACTACTATGTGAAAATGATGAAAATGTTTATTTTTAAAACCTCATTTAGATGTTTATCATGACCTGTTTTTGTATAATGGATGGGATGTACTCACTGTGGAATCCCTGCGATCCATTGTTAGAGTGTCATGCTTTAGACTCTTTGTGTTCTATTATTTATATGGTGTGAGATTGGTCCTTGGAGTGGCTCAGGGTGATTCATGTTATTGATTTATTATAATATATTCATGTGATTGGATGCTCACATGGAATTGGTTGGATCAACCCCATTATATACATGAGACATGTGAACCTAGCATGTTGAGATAATTTTTTGAGAATGATTGATGCATTGGTTGTTGACGTACTGAACAATGGCCCATATTAGGTGGATATATTTGGGTTTATCACTATGGGATTGGGCCCCTTGGTCTTTCCTGAGTTAGAGTGGCTGGGCATTTAGGGAATATTTGATTTTATCATGTGTGGAATGCTACTGGGGATGGGGTATTATTTATTAGTACATTTTGGATTATTCTTTATCTCATGGGTTTACATATGTCTATTGTATCTTGGATTCTTGTAGTAATAAATGTGATACTTGTTTGTATATTTCCACTTCCATTGTTATATGAATATTATGGTGCTTGATTGTGTAGTGTTTACTTGGAAGTGATGTGTTGGTTTCTAAAAGAGTGTGAAAAATGTTTTAAAGAGAAAGTGTTTTTATAACGACCCACACTTTACATACATTGTTAATACTTCAAAATTGAATCACACTTATTACAACATATGACAAAACCACAAAGGACCGTATAGGTATAGTGTCTTTAGAAACTGGGAAACATAAACAACTGGTTCATAAATCTTCTACAGTGTCTCCCATTTATTTCATCATATCTAGGGTCCCTTTTAGCATATTCTACTTAATATCCATCTTCCTGACCTGGGGAAAAGAAAACATAAAAGGGTGAGCTCAAATGCTCAGCAAGGGAAAATAAAGGAAATAAAAATCATATCATATCTTTTTGAAAATCAAAACCTGCAAAAGAGATCATAATATCTTAACATGGAATAAATCATAGAAGTGAAAATGAGATCCCCAAAATCATAACATAAAACTTGAAACTTTGTGGCATGCACACATAATCATGGAAAATCATTTCTTGTTAGTCATGACTCATTGCCAAGACTATCTTAGTGGACAAAGTCCCTTTCTGAACCGAGTTCACTCCTCGTTTCAGTCCTGTATCACTGAACCGAAATAACCTTCCGTTCCAGCCATGTCTATCTCATGAGATATAAAATCATTACCCAATGCATTGGAGGGAGATATAGGTCCCACCCATCTTATAATGAATCCTTTCTTATGTGTGCCACATAATCATAAAACATGCATCATGGCATAACACATGTAACAAAAATGGGATTCTTGAAACATCATGAAATCATAAATCAATTCATATATGATAAAGGAATTCATAAACATAATTCCATCACAACATAGTCAAACCAATGTAAAAATATGGATAGAAACAGAACCCTTTATTATCTTAGATGGAAAATAATTTTGATAAAACACTTGAATTGAATTCTTGAGGAAAATATCCTTTCTTCTTCAAAAATATTTTTCCTTTCATAACATGTCATACAACTTTAAAATAAAAGAAGTTGATTAAAAATAAACTTGAAAACTTGTAAAGGAAGCTTCTTTGATGTAATGTTTTAAAAATCCATTCATGCCGTATAAGTTAAAAAAAACATTCTTCGTACTTTTGTCGGAAAAGTCAAAAAGTACCTCGTACGGAAAAACGACAAAAGATTCCTTTCATATTCTTTACTAAAAACTCACCTAAGGGTAAAATTGGATTTAAACTATTTCAAGTGGATGGAAACAATATTACATATTGAGGGAACATGGATGTGGATGATAAAATACACCCTAGTAAATACTTACGAATAAACAATCTCGGATAAAAATGAGATTGTGATATTTCCCTTACCTTAGGTCCGATTTGCTTTGTTCGTGTCCGAAGCTCCTGTATAATGGTTTAAATAATGTTATTGACTTATTCCAGAATCATACATATTGATATGAGATCATATATGGTCATATTATTAGCTTCTTGTTAGTAATATTTCATTGTTACTTGTTACTCGGGTCTTTATAACTTTTTGTTCTTATGCGTGTTTTGTCGAATAAATTCTTATTCTTATCTTTAGGTTATAGATAATTCATTTCCAGAATGGTATTAGTGTATTATATACCATATTCATTCATTCAATTCATTTATATAATCATTATGAAATGAAGATCATGTAGAACGAGTCGCATCACATCGTGGAGACGGTATTCCGTACGTACGCACGAGTGATGATATCGTTCCTATGATCGTGGAATTGTATTGGAGTATATATATATATTATTTCAGTATCAATATTACTTAATAATAATCATATATAGTTACTGATTACACCATTATACCCATCCTTGTAAGGTGATGGTGGAAAATAGATTACACCACGGCGTGGAGACGGTATTCCGTACGTACGCACGCGCGGTGATTTCATTTTTCCGTAGGATGGATAGAAGGTGAATTAGGGTTGTTTCATATTTATAATAACATATCAGTATGTAAGTAATACTGATGTTATTACTTTATCATGAAACAACTAAAGAAGAAGAAGTTGAAGAAGAAAGAAATTGAAAAGATCGGTAATGGATATTACCTCTTCTTTGGAACGCCTTTTTGAATCCTCCACTTAAGGAACTAAGATTGGTCTTTGGAGAAGACCAGGACCTCTAGGATTATTCTAGGGAAGTGGAGAAGGGAAAATGGCAGGGGTTGGCCGAGCTTGAGTGCTCAAATTGGTGTGAGGAGGAGGGGGAGGAGGTGCCCTTTTATAAGGGAGGAGAGGGGCACCTTAGGAATATCTCAAAATATTATTTTATATTAAAGTCAAAATCGGTTTATAATGGTTCCAAAGGGTCTTATTTCGAAGCCAAAGTGGGGATGGGTCGAAATCCTATCAACCAATAGAATTTAGACAAGTTTAGGGTATTATTTTAACCTTATCAATTAGATTTAACTCTAAGTTAAATAATTTAACTTTTACCATGACTTTTTGTTTTCTTTCACTATATGGTTAATACACTTACTATAACATGCCAAACGAACCCCAAATTGTTTATTATTAAAATATATATCCTTATCTAAGTCATTTGGACGAACCTTAGATTTTTAGGAATAAAATAACAATTAATAATATAATATTTGATTTAAAAACTATTTTGTGTCAATTTTGACACTATTTGATATATGATTTTTGTCAAAGTCATAACAGAATTATATGTTCGAACCAAGTTGATTAAATCAATACTAATATATCATAGTAACCTAGAAAATTAGTGGAATTCATAAAAAGTCTCAAATTACATTTATTTTGGTATTTATATTATCAATTTTGTCAATATTTCATTAATAAGATAATTACTGCATCATCTTTGTGTCATAAATAAATTAAATTATTTGATGTCTAAAAATTACAAATAAAATACCATCATGTAGGAAATCGTTTTAGCTTTCTAATGAATATTTACAATCGAATTTATCTTATGTATAACCCTATATTAAAAATGATTTACTTATTAAACTTTGATTTTAACTATTTTAACCCTTCTTTAAATAAATTAATAATAAATGTCCTAATCTAATCCAAGTGGGCCTAAATGGTCATATTTTATTCCTAAGTTTGTTTTTGGTCGAATTACACTTGTCCAATAGAATTAGGACATGTGTTAGGGTAATATTAATATCATAATTACCCTTAGTTACCCTATTTACTATTAACCGCGGTAAAAATAGTAAAAAGTTACTATTCACCAACAAATTATTTTCATCTCATTGAACCACATTTTAGTCCTTGATATTAACCGTGTCTCTCGGATTTTTGAAATTCCATTCACAGAAGCGGTAAAATTAAGTTTTATGCAAAATTCAGTTTTTAACCTACCACTTAGTGGTTTCACTATTCATCAAAAATTGAAAGTTTTCAGAAAAATACCAAAATTTCACCCTAGGCTAATTTCGATATTCTGAGTCCAAAAATGAAGTCCATTTTGAAAAATAAAATTTATAAAATTTCAAAAAGTGGTTATTACTATACATAACGGCTAGTTTTAATAGCATATTGTTGTTTAGTGAAACTCGGTATTGCGTACGACGCAAGCTATCGAGGAAGGTCGCGATTGCGTGTAAAGCAAGCCAAGAAAGTGTTGTGTAGAAAAAGATTCCTTTGATGATTTATATAACATAAAAGTCTCGGGTGTTACATTCTACCCCCCTTAAAAAGAATTTCGCCCTCGAAATTCGTCACTTTGCAACAAACAAATGAGGATACTTCTCCCTCATCATATCCTCAAGCTCCCATGTAGCTTCTTCAAGTTGGTGGTTTCTCCATAAAACTTTCACCAAGCAAGTGGTCTTGTTTCGTAGGACTTTTTCGCTACGATCCAGAATCTCTATCGGCTGTTCTTCATAAGAAAGATCTTGCTCCAGTGGTACAACTTCTGAGCTGAGTACATGTGAAGGATCTGGTATGTACTTTCTCAGGAGAGATACATGGAACACATCGTGAACTTGAGAGAGATTCGGTGGAAGCGCCAATCGGTAAGCTACCTTCCCAACACGATCCAGTATTTCAAAAGGACCGATATATCTAGGGCTCAACTTCCCCTTCTTTCCAAATCTCATAACCCTCTTCCAGGGAGATATTCGTAAGAACACTTTATCACCCACTTCATACTCTAGGTCTTTTCTTCGGTTGTCGGCATAACTTTTCTGTCGACTCTGAGCTGCTCTTATGTGTTGTTGAATAGATCTGACCTTTTCTGCCATTTCATCAACGAGATCAGGTCCTAATAGCTTTCTTTCCCCAACTTCATCCCAGCAAGTTGGAGTCCTGCATTTCTTTCCATAGAGAGCTTCATAAGGAGCCATCTGAATACTGGAGTGAAAGCTATTATTATAAGAAAATTCCACCAAAGGTAGGTGTTGATCCCAACCTCCTTTGAAATCCATAGAGCAAGCTCTCAACATATCTTCTAGGGTTTGAATTGTTCTCTCAGACTGACCGTCTGTCTGGGGATGATAAGCAGTGCTGAAACTCAACTCTGTATCCAGAGTATGCTGAAGACTTCGCCAGAACTTCGAGGTAAATCTCGGATCTCGATCAGATATAATAGAAAGTGGTACTCCATGCAATCTTACCACTTCCTTTACATATATCTTGGCAAGCTGATCTAGAGAGAAATCCTCTCTAATAGCAATGAAGTGTGCAGACTTTGTAAGACGATCAACTATGACCCAGATAGCATTATTGCCTTTGGATGTTTTAGGAAGTCCTGTGACAAAGTCCATAGTGATGTTTTCCCATTTCCATTCGGGTATGGGTAATGGTTGTAACATCCCCTTAGACTTCTGTCTCTCAGCTTTAACTTGTTGACAAACCAAGCATCGAGAGACATATTCAGCAACATCTCTTTTCATGCCATCCCACCAGAAGTACTCTTTCAGGTCCCTATACATCTTCGTGCTTCCAGGATGAATAGAGAATGAAGAACTATGAGCCTCATCCAGCAGCTCTTTCTTTAATTCGGGGATGGGAGGAACACAAACCCGATTCCTGAACTTTATTATCCCATCACAATCAAGGTTGAATTCAGGAACATTTCTCACCTTCTTTTGTAACTCGACATCTTCTTTCTGTGCCTCTTTAATCTTCACATGTATAGATGGTTGAACATTCATTTGATAAAGATAAGATTTTTCCCCTTCCATTATAATTCCAAGATCCATCCTTTGTAAATCCATAAATATTGGATCTTTTGTGATCCTCATCATGGATAAACTAGCATGGTCTTGTCGACTTAATGCATCTGCCACCTTGTTTTCTTTCCCAGGGTGGTAATGGATTGAGCAGTCATAATCCTTAATCAGCTCCAACCATCTTCTTTGGCGCATATTCAGCTCCTTTTGTGTGAAAATATACTTTAAACTTTTATGATCAGTATAAATATCACACCTTTCACCATAAAGGTAATGCCTCCAAATCTTTAATGCAAAGATTACCGCAGCCAACTCCAAATCATGTGTTGGGTAATTTTGTTCATGGATTTTCAACTGTCGTGAGGCATAAGCTATCACCATATCATTTTGCATAAGAACACACCCCAATCCCTTCTTGGATGCATCACTGTAGATCACAAACCTTTCTCCACTACAAGGCAGTGTGAGCACAGGTGCACTGGATAACCTTCTTTTCAACTCCTTGAAATTCTCTTCACATTCCTCTGTCCAGACAAACTTAACTCCTTTCCGAGTCAACTTGGTGAGTGGATTAGATAATCGTGAAAAATCTTTTACAAAACGTCGATAATATCCAGCCAAACCAAGAAAACTTCGGATCTCAGTTACTGTTGTTGGTCTTGACCATCTTTCGATAACCTCTGTTTTTGCTGGATCCACAGATATCCCCTCTTTTGAGATTATATGACCCAAAAATGCAACTTTTTGAAGCCAAAATTCACACTTGGTAAATTTGGCATAAAGCTTCTCTTTTCTCAGGGTCTTCAATATAATTCTCAAGTGATCTTCATGCTCTTCCTTGCTCTTTGAATAGACAAGAATATCGTCTATAAAGACTACCACAAATTGATCAAGATAGTCTCTAAAGACTCTATTCATTAGATCCATAAAGATAGCAGGGGCATTAGTAAGACCAAATGGCATCACTATAAATTCATAGTGTCCATACCTTGTACGGAAAGCCGTCTTTGGTATATCCTCCCTTTTGACCCTTAATTGATGATACCCTGAACGAAGATCAATCTTGGAAAAGTATTGAGCTCCGCGTAGTTGGTCAAATAAGTCATCAATGCGTGGGAGAGGATATTTGTTCTTGATAGTGATCTTGTTAAGTTCTCGATAATCAATGCAGAGTCTCATTGATCCATCTTTCTTCTTAACAAATAGAACAGGTGCTCCCCAAGGTGACGCACTAGGGCGTATGAATCCCTTATCAAGATTCTCTTGGAGTTGCTTCTTCAATTCCTGCAACTCAATTGGGGCCATTCTATAAGGTGTCTTTGAAATAGGCAAAGCACCCGGTACGAGTTCTATTGAAAACTCAACTTCACGATTTGGTGGAAGACCCGGCAATTCCTCCGGAAAGACATCATCAAACTCCCGTACAATGGGCATATTCTTAATCGTGAGTTTCTCACCAACCATTTGAGATAAATAACCTTCATTTAGTGGAATCAATACCCATAAGATGGAATAAATTTCCACTGGAAGGTTATGTTCATCCTTGCATTGATAGACGATCGTAGGTTGATCTGGAATATGAAATGTGACTTCCCTTCTTTGGCAATTGATATGAGCTCCATGTAGAGAAATCCAATCCATGCCAAGAATCACATCAAATTCCACTAAAGGAAGGATCACAAGATTTGCAGGAAGCACTTTCCCACAAACTTCGATCGGAGAAGAATTATAAACTTTTGATGCGATTGATGTGCCATTAGGTGTTGTCACAGCTAACTCAACATCTAATTGTTGAGGTAGTACGGTGATACCCTTAGAAAAGTCTTCAGAAATAAAAGAGTGGGTGGATCCAGAATCAAATAAAACATTTGCTACTTTAGAGTGGATGGTAAGTGTACCTTTCACCACATCGTTATCGTACTCCACATCGCTGATAGAAATTGCATGTGACTTTCCTTTGTCTTTAGCCTTAAGAGTTTGTTGACGTCGACCATCATCATCAACCCTTGGATTTGGGCATTGATTGGCATAATGCCCCATCTCCTTGCACTTGAAACATTGAAGTGTAGCAGGTTCATTCTGTGTATCCCTTCCTTTGTTTGCATCATTAGACATCTTCTTCCCATTATCACGGCATTCAAATGCCCGATGACCTTCCTTTCCACATTTAAAACATTTACTTGTCCCTTTAAGACAACTCCCTCCATGTTTCTTTCCACACTTTGAGCATAAGGGAAAGTTCATCTTCTTTTCCGTGTGCTCTTTAGATTTTTCTTTGAATTCCATCTTCCTCTTCTTATCAAACCCATGTGACTGATGGGTTACTCCAATCTCCATCTCGACTTTGAGAGCACATCGAACGATTTCTTCGTAGCTATTGAAGTCCCTTATGGATAACGCCCTTCGAAGACTTGGTTTTAAGCCACTAAAGAATCGATCAATCTTACTCTCAGGTTGGATAATAATACCAGAAGCGTACCTTGCAAGTCTTGTAAAATTTGCTTCATAGGTACTAACAGATTCATCATCCCTTTGCTTCAGTTCAAGGAACTCTTTCTCCATCTTTGTTCGGAGAATACGAGGGAAGTACTTATTGAAAAATAAGTTCTTGAACTCGTCCCATTCCATAGACTCAATTTCATCCCTTTGCCTCGTATTCTTAACAAGATTCCACCATTGATCCGCATCTCCTTCCAAACGATACACTGCTAGGATGACTTTATCATGCTCAGAACATTGAAGAACTGAAAATATCTTTTCAGTAGTACTAATCCATTGTTCAGCAACTAATGGATCAGTAGACCCGCTGAAAGATGGTGGACGCTGCCTCATGAAGGATTCAACAGAATGTTGCTCCCTTCTTTGTTCGTTTGGAAATCCTGCATGATTCATAGCTTGAGAAAGTTGTGTGAGCATGGATACAAGATTTTGCATTCCAGCTTCCATATCGTTTGGTTGCTCAGGGGGACAATCATTGCATTGCCCATCGCATTCCGCATTAACACGGTTCCTTCGGGTTCCAGCCATTGACTAAAACCAAGAAGAATAGTGTGAGCAACACTAATTATAATAGGAAACCACATAATTCAAGAATAAAATTTTCATGCTTAAGGTCTTATCCTAGGTTATTCAAGGCCATTTCTAAAATTGTGTTCTATGCTTAGACTTATCCTTAGGGTTCTTACTAAGGATTTCACATCCTAGTTTCCAAAGGTTGACTATACCCTTCCTCTGATACCAACTATAACGACCCACACTTTACATACATTGTTAATACTTCAAAATTGAATCACACTTATTACAACATATGACAAAACCACAAAGGACCGTATAGGTATAGTGTCTTTAGAAACTGGGAAACATAAACAACTGGTTCATAAATCTTCTACAGTGTCTCCCATTTATTTCATCATATCTAGGGTCCCTTTTAGCATATTCTACTTAATATCCATCTTCCTGACCTGGGGAAAAGAAAACATAAAAGGGTGAGCTCAAATGCTCAGCAAGGGAAAATAAAGGAAATAAAAATCATATCATATCTTTTTGAAAATCAAAACCTGCAAAAGAGATCATAATATCTTAACATGGAATAAATCATAGAAGTGAAAATGAGATCCCCAAAATCATAACATAAAACTTGAAACTTTGTGGCATGCACACATAATCATGGAAAATCATTTCTTGTTAGTCATGACTCATTGCCAAGACTATCTTAGTGGACAAAGTCCCTTTCTGAACCGAGTTCACTCCTCGTTTCAGTCCTGTATCACTGAACCGAAATAACCTTCCGTTCCAGCCATGTCTATCTCATGAGATATAAAATCATTACCCAATGCATTGGAGGGAGATATAGGTCCCACCCATCTTATAATGAATCCTTTCTTATGTGTGCCACATAATCATAAAACATGCATCATGGCATAACACATGTAACAAAAATGGGATTCTTGAAACATCATGAAATCATAAATCAATTCATATATGATAAAGGAATTCATAAACATAATTCCATCACAACATAGTCAAACCAATGTAAAAATATGGATAGAAACAGAACCTTTTATTATCTTAGATGGAAAATAATTTTGATAAAACACTTGAATTGAATTCTTGAGGAAAATATCCTTTCTTCTTCAAAAATATTTTTCCTTTCATAACATGTCATACAACTTTAAAATAAAAGAAGTTGATTAAAAATAAACTTGAAAACTTGTAAAGGAAGCTTCTTTGATGTAATGTTTTAAAAATCCATTCATGCCGTATAAGTTAAAAAAAACATTCTTCGTACTTTTGTCGGAAAAGTCAAAAAGTACCTCGTACGAAAAAACGACAAAAGATTCCTTTCATATTCTTTACTAAAAACTCACCTAAGGGTAAAATTGGATTTAAACTATTTCAAGTGGATGGAAACAATATTACATATTGAGGGAACATGGATGTGGATGATAAAATACACCCTAGTAAATACTTACGAATAAACAATCTCGGATAAAAATGAGATTGTGATATTTCCCTTACCTTAGGTCCGATTTTCTTTGTTCGTGTCCGAAGCTCCTGTATAATGGTTTAAATAATGTTATTGACTTATTCCAGAATCATACATATTGATATGAGATCATATATGGTCATATTATTAGCTTCTTGTTAGTAATATTTCATTGTTACTTGTTACTCGGGTCTTTATAACTTTTTGTTCTTATGCGTGTTTTGTCGAATAAATTCTTATTCTTATCTTTAGGTTATAGATAATTCATTTCCAGAATGGTATTAGTGTATTATATACCATATTCATTCATTCAATTCATTTATATAATCATTATGAAATGAAGATCATGTAGAACGAGTCGCATCACATCGTGGAGACGGTATTCCGTACGTACGCACGAGTGATGATATCGTTCCTATGATCGTGGAATTGTATTGGAGTATATATATATATTATTTCAGTATCAATATTACTTAATAATAATCATATATAGTTACTGATTACACCATTATACCCATCCTTGTAAGGTGATGGTGGAAAATAGATTACACCACGGCGTGGAGACGGTATTCCGTACGTACGCACGCGCGGTGATTTCATTTTTCCGTAGGATGGATAGAAGGTGAATTAGGGTTGTTTCATATTTATAATAACATATCAGTATGTAAGTAATACTGATGTTATTACTTTATCATGAAACAACTAAAGAAGAAGAAGTTGAAGAAGAAAGAAATTGAAAAGATCGGTAATGGATATTACCTCTTCTTTGGAACGCCTTTTTGAATCCTCCACTTAAGGAACTAAGATTGGTCTTTGGAGAAGACCAGGACCTCTAGGATTATTCTAGGGAAGTGGATAAGGGAAAATGGCAGGGGTTGGACGAGCTTGAGTGCTCAAATTGGTGTGAGGAGGAGGGGGAGGAGGTGCCCTTTTATAAGGGAGGAGAGGGGCACCTTAGGAATATCTCAAAATATTATTTTATATTAAAGTCAAAATCGGTTTATAATGGTTCCAAATGGTCTTATTTCGAAGCCAAAGTGGGGATGGGTCGAAATCCTATCAACCAATAGAATTTAGACAAGTTTAGGGTATTATTTTAACCTTATCAATTAGATTTAACTCTAAGTTAAATAATTTAACTTTTACCATGACTTTTTGTTTTCTTTCACTATATGGTTAATACACTTACTATAACATGCCAAACGAACCCCAAATTGTTTATTATTAAAATATATATCCTTATCTAAGTCATTTGGCCGAACCTTAGATTTTTAGGAATAAAATAACAATTAATAATATAATATTTTATTTAAAAACTATTTTGTGTCAATTTTGACACTATTTGATATATGATTTTTGTCAAAGTCATAACAGAATTATATGTTCGAACCAAGTTGATTAAATCAATACTAATATATCATAGTAACCTAGAAAATTAGTGGAATTCATAAAAAGTCTCAAATTACATTTATTTTGGTATTTATATTATCAATTTTGTCAATATTTCATTAATAAGATAATTACTGCATCATCTTTGTGTCATAAATAAAGTAAATTATTTGATGTCTAAAAATTACAAATAAAATACCATCATGTAGGAAATCTTTTTAGCTTTCTAATGAATATTTACAATCGAATTTATCTTATGTATAACCCTATATTAAAAATGATTTACTTATTAAACTTTGATTTTAACTATTTTAACCCTTCTTTAAATAAATTAATAATAAATGTCCTAATCTAATCCAAGTGGGCCTAAATGGTCATATTTTATTCCTAAGTTTGTTTTTGGTCGAATTACACTTGTCCAATAGAATTAGGACATGTGTTAGGGTAATATTAATATCATAATTACCCTTAGTTACCCTATTTACTATTAACCGCGGTAAAAATAGTAAAAAGTTACTATTCACCAAAAAATTATTTTCATCTCATTGAACCACATTTTAGTCCTTGATATTAACCGTGTCTCTCGGATTTTTGAAATTCCATTCACAGAAGCGGTAAAATTAAGTTTTATGCAAAATTCAGTTTTTAACCTACCACTTAGTGGTTTCACTATTCATCAAAAATTGAAAGTTTTCAGAAAAATACCAAAATTTCACCCTAGGCTAATTTCGATATTCTGAGTCCAAAAATGAAGTCCATTTTGAAAAATAAAATTTATAAAATTTCAAAAAGTGGTTATTACTATACATAACGGCTAGTTTTAATAGCATATTGTTGTTTAGTGAAACTCGGTATTGCGTACGACGCAAGCTATCGAGGAAGGTCGCGATTGCATGTAAAGCAAGCCAAGAAAGTGTTGTGTAGAAAAAGATTCCTTTGATGATTTATATAACATAAAAGTCTCGGGTGTTACAGTTTTATAATAATTCTTGTTGTCAAAAAATGAATGCATACCTTCCCTTTTTAAAATGTTAATTGCACGCTAATAGAGTGAACTATTTTTTTGGAAATAAATACGGGCAATGAGTTATATTTAGTTTTTAAGGAAAATATGTTGAATATCATACTTTTATATATTATATTTCAAACTTGTAATCGATGCTTCTTTTATCTTAAAGGATGTTCATTGGGAATAGAATCATCCATGCTTACCTACTAAATTTTAATACTCATACCTATAGTGTTTCCTCATTTTAGTTTCTTTTATAGGTCTTGGATCAAGTTCGATTGACTTGGGAAATTTTTGGTTATGGATTGGAGAGTAACCCTTGGGGTCACATGGATGTGTCTCATGTTTCATGTTTAGTTTGGTTATTCTGGTATTGTCTGTTGTTTAGTTTTTTGTTTCTTTAATTGTAATTGTAAAAATATAATGTTTGTAAATAATATTGAATTTGTTTTCTCTTCCATTTATTCAATTTATTTGTTTATTTTAGTGTGATAAACCATTCCATTTATCTCTAATAATGCCCTTGGTGCTTGTTTTTATCCTGGGAGGATCAGGAATGCCTCTCGGGCCTTGCCACAGATCATCTCAGGTGACCAGTTCAGGTTCGACCCAGTTTAGTTCGTGAAAAAAATATTAAGCCATATCATCCCATTTTTAAATTCAAATAGAATATTAAAAATATTTTATATACTACCAAATTAAAATATGATTCTCTTTCTTACTGTGTGATCTTCTTCAACTTCATCCATACTATGGTGTATACCCCTACATTATTCCATGATATTTGATTCAATATAATATCTATAAAATCAAGATAATATCTTATTTTAAATTTCTATAAGATCATGGAATGGTCTTCCAATACAAAAATAATGGACCCATTATAGTTTATTGATCTATATTAAGGTGAAAGGATTTCATACTTAGCTAACTATTATTCACTTTATCTCCACCTAACATTAACCACTAACAATATAATAAACCATTTTGTGGATTGAAAATTACTTTATCTTCTCTAGGTATCATATGGTTGCAGTGTGACATATATCCTTCGGTGTGATTCCATAAACCATCACTAACCAGAGCCAAACCAATATTTCAAAACTCACCATTATGGTGTGATATCTTCAAATAATACATACTTTATCTGATTTTTACTCATATGTGAGTTCCATCATAGTGCGAGGTAACTTGTTATGACTTGTAAATTTTGTAGTTTTTCTTATGAATCCATGAGTTTACTTTTATACAGGATACGTTATGGTGTGGTCTTCTCCTCCATGAATAATACCTCATTTATCTCCAGATATACCTATATAAAATTTTCATGGGGTTTATATCATGGTACATATTTCTAGTTCACTTTGAAGCTCAAGATTTTGTTGTGTGATTATATAACACTTATTCAAACTTATCATCCATTATTGCATGATGTATGTCATTGTAGCATCCTATGAAATTTCTTCCCCAAAATTTCTATTTCCATATATAAATGAAACTGTTCATGATCATTCTTATTTTATTACCTAAATATACTAGAATAAACTATGTTATCTCATCAAAATATCAATACATGATAGATCAATTATTACCCTTTAATATTTTCATGCCATGTTCCTGATACATAGAACTATTAAGGTGTCTATTGCATGCTTTCATAATTACATCCATGTAGTCACTATGGTGACTTTAATGACCCTCTTTATATTTCCATATATATTATCTATATTACATGTATTTAAATTAAAATAATCCTTCACTAAGTATATTATCCATGTAAATATTTCCATTTCCAACCACCTTTATGCATAACTATATTTCCTTGATTTCTCACATAAATAAATCTAAATAAAATTATTTGATAAAAAATTCAATTCATAAACTCCGATTGAAACATTACCCCCATTTGGATTTTGTTTTCAATTCCATGATATATCCATCTATAATTTAACTCATAATACTCTAATATAAAGTATTGATCTATGGTGAATTCATATATACCCCTTTGATAATAAAATATAAGGGTTATTTGCTCCAATTTTTCTTATTCATTCTCTCCTCTTTATCAATAAAATCCATGAGGGTATCTTTATGAACAATAATCCCCCATTATTAACAAAATCCTTTCAAAATTTTCAAGAAAGAGAAAACCATACTTATTTTTCTTCCCACCACTCTTGGTATAATCCCACTTTTTGGGACCATTTGAAATAACATATTTAAAAAAACTAGACTCCCATTTTGTCATAAAATATAAATTTTCATCAATTTACAAATTAATCATCATTTTTTTTGAAATCTAGATTTAAAGTGCTGGTGTTCCTACATTGGTATATAACACCTTAAAAAACCCCTTTTGATACCACTTATTGACATCCTAGACTATAGGATATAACATATTATTTTAGTTTATGATCCAAACCTTTGGGATTGTTACACTACTTGTAAATAAACCTCTATGATTCTAGAATCTATACACTAATTTCAATCTATCATATTCACCTTCAATTTCTTACTTAGTTATCATACCTTTATCTCCATATACCATTAGTGTAACTTTAACTTTTACTCCTTAGCTTCTTCATATTTTTCTATTTTAACTTGTTCAAAAAAATTCTAGATGTTATTTCAAGCTCCAAATCACTATAAATTTATTTTTCAATCTCAAAAAAGTATATTGAGTAAATTTAGTACTTAGAAATGAATCATTAAAAAATATTTTAATCCAAATTTTTTAGAAATTAGTATAGGAAATAATATTTTAAGTTAACAACATCATTACTATCCATGTAACTCACATATTTCCAAAATCACATGAAACTTGATCTTTTAACTTTCTTTAACATTTCTACCTATAATCTTAATTAAAATTACACAAGATATTTAATGAATAATAAATAATGTACAAAGTTTGTGATTCATTTCACATGATAAACCAATTGATATAATTTATTATGATAAAATAATGATATGAATAGTATTTTAATATTTTTCTTACTTCATAAGGTATTTCCAATTTTCATATAAGGAAAACAACCTTTGAAACTTAGACATGTACTACCCCTAAATTAATTTATTCCTAGAACCACTTCTTGAATTGATATTCATCATATGGGTATCTTTTTCATCAGTTTTTAGTATAATGAATAACCATCAGATGATACCACTTTGTTAGATCACAAAAAATAAAGCGTAAACACCATGTATATTCCTGGTTTTTCTATCACTATTTTATTTAGAGTCATATATCATCAGATATGTCTTGAAATCATTTAATTATAACTAAATTTGGCTCGGAAAAACTTAATTCTAGATATAGTTCTTTAACGTATCTTGAATATCAGAATAGGCTCTATAACTCTGGAATTTCTTCCATCATCACATGAAATTCAAAATTCATCAAGATAAAACTTGAATTAATCTTACCCAATTGGTTAATTAATATTTTTATTTGAAATTATAGATGCTTTCCGAAAAACCAGTGTTGTTTCATATATAACGAGTTCACCCCATGGAATGTAATTACCCATTAAACCCACATCACTCCAATTACTAAATATAATAATAAAGTATATAGTGAGAAGTAAACTTATTAATCATTCTCAAGTAGCTAGATGTGGTTGGTATTTGTGAACCAACACTTTGATTCTAACTATATTGAAAGAATTTTTAAAGATTATTATCAAAATACCACTTGTAAAAATTTCATTTTGAAATTTTTATTTAGAATCATCCATCTTATTTAGAATCATCTATCTTCATTGGATTTGTTTTCTACTTTTTTAGAAGATTAATACCACTTGTTCAAGTTTACTCTTTTGATGTAAGACAACTACATCCTTCTTCATGCTTCCTCCTCCATAAGAGGAATCTTATACTTTTCTTCTCCTCTTACCTTTTGATATGATTTATGAAACCACCGAGGCATGTTACATGCTTATAATCCTTGATAACTACTAGAACCACTTCATAGTTATTTTTCATTAGCGATTATTTCTTCCCGTGATAATAAAAATTTTGTTCAATAAAAATATCTTCCTTATTAGCCTATTACATTTTATTACACTCTATCAAGGGTGGTTACTTCATGAACCTATCCAATAGTTCATGATTTACTCTTCATTTCATTCTATTATCAATTTATTCTAGCCTAGTGAATCTATTTTTTAGTGTGATGGATTCTTTTTCTTTCTATACTTTCATTCTATTTTACATATGAATAGGGATTATCCTCTTATAATCTCTTGCACATATACCACTAAAATACCCTTACACATATTCCTAATTAGTATATATAAGACATATCCTATTAAATTCATGCCTCACATAGATATTACTTGATTGAGATGATGTAAAACTTCCGCTTCCACCATTGAGAACATTATATTCTAAAAACACATCCATGGTGTGTTCCATAACTCCAGAATAGTATCACTTCATATCTATGTTTCTTTGTGATAATTCAATTATGTATCTAATAATAACCTTACTTCTAATCATCATTAACACATTTATTATTTTATGGAATCCATTTTTGAGGCTTATTTAAAATGGGTCTTTATTTTTTTCCTTTCCAATTATGTATTTAAGTTTTTTTTAAACTCCTTTATCTTCATATCCTTCTCAGTCAATTGGGTAACCATTAAATCCTTCCTTGAACACAATTAATGTATGGATTCTATAATCTCTTAAAGTTATGATTTTAAGGGGATAAATCTTTCTTTAAGATCCTCCTCCATGGCCATTTTTTGTTCCAACTCGTGTGAAAGTTATCAAATTAAATTGAATCTACCTTTTATATTTTCACCCACTCTTATAATGTATTTATTTAAGGCCACCTATTCTTGACTCAATAATTTATTCTCTATAATAAAATTTCTATGAATTCATAGTCCACTTTACAAATTATTTCATATTGATACACTTTTCTATATCAGTCTTTGATCTCATCTTGGTTACCACAAGAACATTCTCAATATTTTTGAATATACTTCATTTCAAACTCTTCATTGAAATCATCACTTCATAAAACTCAATGGGGGAATATATATCTTTATATTTTCAAAAAAATTCCACAATATCATTAGAATTAGATTTATCAAAAAATCGAATTCCTTGAACCTTTGTGGGTGTATCTTTCTTCTTGAGAGTTTTATTCTTGTTGCTCCTCCTCTTATTTCTATTAAACATAGGGAAATATTCTCTGACATTGTTCACTGATTTCCTATATATTTCTTCCAATGATATATAATTTTTAGTGTTATATCACAATTAATGGAAATATTATAAACATAATCAGTCATTTATTTAATCAATACTTTCTCTATCTCTATATCACCAATTCTTTCATTGTGCTTTTTAAAGTCAGTATCTCAACATATATACTTCATGAAATCTTTACAAAAATATTATAGTGTGATACCTCAGACCCGTACTCCCAATTCGAGTGCTGAAAAAATATATCTTTTTTTTTCACATTATCTTCAATACCAAAAGAAATGATCAAATTTAAACACTAAATATTCCAACATCACTAACTAATATCAATACACTATACACCTAAGATCTTTTTAAGGATAAATATTTACAAGATAAGTAATTATATTTCATATAAAAACTCATACTATTTTCTTCTAAATAAGAAATTTTACCATCATTGAAAACTCTTTTAATACTACCCCATAACCGCTTAGGATAAACCTCATAAATAATACCTAACTCTATAATATATCTTACTCATCAATAATATGTGTGATTTTTTTTAAATTTATGGTGAGAAAAAATCCTAGTAAGGGGGTTTTAAATATCAAGAAAAAACATTTCATTTATAAAATTCTTGAAAACTTTGTTAAATTTATTTTTTAAAAATAAAATACTTTGATCATAATAAATCATTCATTAAAAATTACCCTTTTCAAAAAAATCCAAAAGGTTTTTCATAAAAAAAAATCATAAAGTGGATGGTTATTTCAAAATCATTATTTGATAAAATATAAAATACTGAAGACATTTTTCTTTAAAAACAAAAACCTTTAAAATAATTTTAAAATCAAGAACTTATTTTCAAATAAAAACTACTTTATTTTTGGAAAATATCACAATATTTATTTTTAGAATTACATCCAATGATTATAATTAAAAAACATTGTTATCTTTGAAAAATAATTGAGGAAATATGGAACATTTAAGTCTATATAGGGAACAACTTCCTCTTTGTGGAAAAAGTACATTTAGGGTTTAGGTTCAGTCCACATCCCTCATCATTATTTACAATTCCCAAGTGATAAATTTTAAAAACACTTAGTATCTTGATTTTTCATCAAAAAATTATATTAAATCATTATTTTTAGAAACCTTGAAATTAGTGTAAAAAATTGATTAAAAAATAATGGTATATAAACAAAATTCATGGTTAGTCAATTAATAATCCATGAAAATGTTTTTCAAGAAATACACCCTTTAAAATATAAAATAAATTTAATGATCAGAAGTAACTTAAAATTAATGAAAAACTCCATTAAATAAATCTTTAAAATTGAATCATGTAGAGTATAATTTTTAAAATGATTGTTCATGGTTATTTTATGAATATGATGAGAAAAGATAACACAAAATGATCATTAAAAATAAAAATAACCCAAACCATAAAATAAATTTAATTTTAATTGGTATGCATGATAGAATGCTTCTGAATAAAAAATACATAATTTAAAATATAAGAATATATGTTTTAAAAATAAACAATCCCCTAAACTCATACTAATAAAATTTCTCTCTATATTTACCATCTCTCCATCCTCATTGAAATATCCTTTGTAAGACTTCCTTCTGAGCATAACTCCAAAATCATACTCTTTTTACCACACTATCTCTCTTTGTAACTACAAACAAGGGTAAATATATTTATTTTCTAGGATCATTATAATCACCTAGGTCCTTAATAACTTGTCACAACTCACTTACCTTAAAGTGTACTCATATTGGTCTGACAATGAGGGAAGGGAGATTTTGAATTCTCAAGTCCTACCTCCAGTAGGCCCTGAGTTGGAAACTAGCACTGAGGGTATAATAAAAATACATATAGGGGAAATTACCCTCTATGAGAAAATATGGAAGAGATAGATGAGACAAATACACCAATAAAAACCTTCTCAGACATATATATAAAGAAATAACATGTAAAAACATGAAATTTCATCCAGTACTACAACAAATTAAAGGAAAAATACATGTACCAAAAGGTAAAGATGATAGTTACCATGAAGCCAAAACAACTCCTGTAAAACTACAACTAGTAATATCCAGCCCAATCTCAAACCTTCTCCAGATGAACTATAAAATATTTTATATATACTTAGGGTGAGCATAATAGTATACTCAATAGTATCCCCCCTAGAGACTCTCATGAACAAGATAAATAAATCATGCTAAATCACATTGAACAACAATAAAACTAACTCATTACCTAAAAAAGTATACCAAGTTCTCTGCCTCACCATGATTAACTCTCACAAAGTATCACATATAAGAGAGTATATAATATAGTGATGAAAAATAAAGGGTACCCCATGCTAAATTCCCTACTAGTTTTTCTCTTTTCACCAACATCACACTTCCTAAATAGTATCTCTCAAAAATAAGCCAACCTAAAGAAACCTAGGAAATGAATCACAATATTCACCTCATGCATCACATCATCACACAATCTTATCCACATATCCATATATTATAACCAAGTAGTTTCTGGGATCCACCATTTCTCATATGATGTGTATCAGACATTGAGTATTATACCTCAATACATCACATACCATACACTGAGTAAAGTACCACAATCCATCACAACATATACATGTCATACCTATAATAATAATTTGGATGCTATATTTGGTAATAAATGTCTGTGATTAACCACAAGACATCATATCCCTCTATACACATATATGGGGAAACTAACCACCGTGTATACCAGCACAAGAAACTACTAAGAGAAGAGAATGAGGCCATAGGGGGTAGTTATCCATCCATCCTCGCATCAATATGTTGGGGGAAAACACCCTCTTAGAGTCCACTAGGTGTTAGTCACACTAACTAAAATGGGTGGAGTGGTTTACAAAATTATATATTATACATGATATAATATAGCTCACAACCACACTATGGGAAAAATCTGGTCCTAAGATGAAATATAACTATCATCTCTCAGATACCCAACTACCACTACTACAGAATAAATATCCTATAAACACACAATCATTTAAAATAGCTACATTAATTTACCTTTTTTCATTAAAAAAATTCACTTTACATTAATTAATTTATTATCCATTAATTAACCAACATTATTCAACATTACATTATATTAATAATCAGAGTAAAGTCCATTTCCTCTATTCATAATCCAAACCAAGTCCACAATTTATTAATATTAACATCTTTTTAGCATTTTAATTCTATCATTACCAACCCCATGGGTTAAGAATTATTTATTCATTATTACCATTATTCCATAAATCAAGACCTCTAGAAAAACCATCCCAATCTATCACTAAGTTTAAACATGAAACCAAGCACATCCAAATGCCTCAAGAAGTGAGAAAAGGAATGTAGATAAAACAAGAAACCTAACCATAATACATTAAACATATTCATAAGCAAAAATCCCATCTCTCAACATCATATCAATGGGTAATCCCAGATTCAACCCATTCAATCATCTCCGATTTCATTCCTGACATCAAGATGCATATCCTAATGTATCTATCCATTATAGTCATAACTACTGCCACATCATATGGGCCTCCCCTCCAATAACACATCATCCATCCCAAGCTCAGCCATCCCTAGCTCATAACACATTTGGGCATCCCCAACCCTTATCACATCGCATAGAGAATCTCAAATATGAATCACATCATAAATGTAGTAGGAAAAAACAAGTATATCAAAAAGAGAAATCTAGGACCTCAAATAAGGTACTCAAAATTCACACATAAGAATCTCTCATGAATCCAAACTCAAGGAACTTGGCCTTATAAAGAATATGGGAAACTCAGGACCTAGAAATTATCTTTACCAAACTATCAGTTTTTATTATATCTTTAATTAAATAATTCATTATTAATAGATTCAAACTATGGGAAACCTAAGATATCAATATATAACAAGATATAAAAAGTTAAACATGCCATTACCATTTAAACTAGTTTCAACAAACTTAGATAAGTACCATTATCATTAAAATGCATTTTTCATTTCAAAATTCTCAATAATAATTTTCATGATCCACATTCTTTATCAATTCCATTAACAAATGGAGGATCACATTTAATTATGAGTGTGAATTGGATTAATTTTATTATCATCAAATTTTAAGAAACAATGGATTAAATCATGCCTCTTCTTTAATTATTAAGCCTATTAATTATCAATAAATTATGGCTTTACATTCTTTACCATTTTCAATCAATAACAATATTCTAATCTATATAATCATAAGAAATGTTAACAATCATAACATAGATATCATACTATCTAGAAAATCCAAAGGAAAACCACTATCACAGTATAAAACACATCAATATGCGATCACTAAAAAATTATTTATTAATTTGGTTCAATAATTATTAGGTTAATTCCATTTTCATCCAAAGGTATAAACCATGTCAAATTTATGATTTAATGTAAACAAATTGGAGAAGTAAAAAATACCTTACCTCAAAGGTGTCAATGTTCTTCACACAAGAATAGACCAACATCATAGATGCTGATTGATAAAACACATTTTTATTGAATATTTTATTGATAATAAATGATAAAATTTTCTCACATTTTGTTTAATATGTTTATTTATAAAATATTTTTGATTATAGCATTTATTTAAAAATTTGATGGAAATTCCTGTTTTACCCTTTATAGTGCACTGTAGTATTTTAAAGATAAATATTTTAATATTTATTATTTGAACTTGAAATTTTTTAAGTGTGTTACTGAATTAATGGGAAATTTTTTTTCTAAGGACATTGGAGATAAATAGTGCATTGTTTTGACTAAATAGTCCATGAAGTCAAAGGTGGGATGGGCCCACCAGATTGGACGTTGGTTCTGTATATGGGTCATAATTTTTTCACAAGATCTTGGATTAGGACCAAATTTGGAGAGGATCTCTCCAACCCAATTATGAAAAAATAATTATTATATAATAACAGCTTGTTCACATGTTTTATAGGTCAAATAGGTAGTCAAATTTGGATTAAAATATTTGGCTGAGATTCCCAATTCACACTTGAAATCTCTTTAAACCTAGCCTCCCCTACACTCTATAAATTAATGTTTTCTCATTTGGAGGGGTTGGGATGTGAATTAGGAGATTGAATGAAGACGATATTTGGTTTCACTCAAATTATCCAACCATTGTAAGTGGGGTCACTCTTGAAGCGAGGATCCCCTCATCGAAGCCTTCTTCTTCTTCTTCATGTTGTAATGTTTGTATTTGTGTAATGAAATTATTTGTTCTATTTTATTTATTATCTTTTCTTATGTTTTGTTAAAATTTATTCTTATATTAATCTTCCTAATTGGGATGGAATCAAGAGTGGAAAAAATATTGGGTTCTACACTCTCAAAACATTTTCAAATTCAAAACATTTCTACGATGACTACACCGCCCATGGAAGAGTATTTATTTTTAGTAATTGTTATACCTCTAACTTCCTTAATTAATTTATTTTAAATCAATGATATAATTTAATTAACATAATATTATCAATTAATTTAGTTTTTAATTTAATTGAAACTAAGAAAACAATTTAACAATTAACACAAAAACAATCGAGGATGAGATTTTGTGTAAATTGTGAGAGTGCGAACTTAAACGGTAATACAAAACCATACGTGATCAATTTGTTGTGATAAAATATAATACCAAAACTCAATTAATTATAATTTACAGAGAGAAAATGTGACTTAATTTACCACTAACCATAATCTAACCTTATAAAATCAATCAAAGCATGGTACTGTGATTGTATGTTCGGATGTTAGCCTATGGTTAAATTCACTTCATCTTTGTGGTAAAGTTAATTCTCGTAGGGTTAGGGATTTAAAAAATTAAGGGATAATAATTAAGTGAATTTTAATTTTAATTTTAATTATACATAATTGAGTGAAGAGGTAGAGTTATATCTATTATTCCTTTTAATAAATTTTCTAAAAAAATATCTTCTTGTTGTGTCTTTTTAATCGGACTTCATTTCAAAAAGAAAAACAAAAAAATATATACAATCTTCTTCCATCAAAATATTTCTAGTTTTATGACTGGTAAAAAACCCCCCACATCCTTTCAAGTAGTTTTATTGTTCTATTTTATGTTATTTTCAAAATACCTTTAATATATTGTTAAATTTACTTCCTCCTTTGAGAGACGACCTTGGTCAGCCACTCTGCTGCACTAAAGTACCCAAAAACCAATAATCATTTGGGGGCACCCACAACAGTGCCTTTAAAATTGTCATCATTTATGGGGAGGAAAGTAATTATTTCAACCATTTAGAGGTATTTATTTTATTTTTAATTTTATTCTCTTCTTCTCTTCTTTCTTTCTTCTTTACCCAATCTAAATTTTTCTTTTTCTTTTGTTTTCTTCTTCTTATTTTTCTTGGACCACCAACTAAAACTTCTCATCTTATATTTTACTATGATCCGATTTTCTTCTTTTCATTTTTATTTGATTTATGACACAAACTAATCCCAAATATATCTTACATCTTTCTCCTAAGATTGAACGTTGCCTTCAGGATCGAATCAGACATTCTCAGTCTACGAGATTTTTCATCATTCAATTAGTTGGAGAATTTCCCCACTCCCAGAACATTGAAATTGGAAGAAATTCAAATTCAAACATAAAACAAGAACCAATGGCTAAAAATAATAGAACCATTTGATAATTGTCTGCACCTGATATTAATTAACAACCAAATTGCATTTCATACCCAAATCTAGAATCAAACTTTGAACTAAAAGCTGGGTTAATCCACATACTTACAAAATTTCATGGCCTCTCTAGTGAGGATCCCAACAAACATTTAAAAGAATTTAATGTGGTTTATTCAACCTTAAAACAAAGAAATGTTTTAAAGATCAAATCAAACTAAGAGCATTCCCATTCTCACTTGATGGAGCTGCAAAATATTGGATGTATTATTTACAACCTGAAAATGTAACATGTTAGAATGATTTAAAATGTCTTTTTATTGTAGAGATTTTTTCTAGCATAAAGGACCACTTCCATTCATAAGGATATCTTGTGGATCAAGCAATCCCAAGGGGAGTTAATGTATGAGTACTCGGAGCGATTCAAGAAATTGTGTGCAAGCTACCCACATCACCAAATTAGTGAGCAACTCCTCATCCAATACTTCTATCAAGGACTCAAACCTAAGGAAAGGAGAATGGTGGATGATTCAGTTAGAGGAGAATTGGTGGACAAGACACCAGTGGATGCACATGCATTGATTTAAAAGATGGCACAAAACTCTCAACAATTTGGCGATCGAGGTACACCACATGTTTGAGAAGTACATCAGGTAAATCCTTCTTCCCTTGAAAATCATTTGATTGATACTAAGTTTGAATAATTGAACACTATGGTGAGTCAGATTGCTTTAGCACAAAAGACATCTCAACCCCCTCCTTCAAGGCCTTGTGGCAATTGCACTGAGATAATCCACCCAACTAACTGTTTTCCCAACTACAAGAAACAGAAGATTGTGCAGGAGTGTTTCCTGGGAGACCATATCAACAACAACAATAGCCACATCCCCAAAATAAGTTTGATTCATTTTCTACAACATACAACCAAGTTTGGAAGGACCAATCATACATGAGGTATGGCTCTGTACAAAAACAAAGGCCCCCTTTTCAACAAAATTTCAGCAGCCTCTACCTTACCAACAAGGTTTCCAACAACCCCAAAGGTGATTTGAAGCTCAATCATAAAAAAGTCAACAACAAGGGAATCCCTCACACAAGGTAGATTCTAACATTGATGATATTTTGAAAAAAACAATTCTTAATCAACAGAATGAGCTGAAGAGTCAAGGTTCAAAGTTGAGAGAGTTAAAGACACAAATGTGTCAGATTGCCACTTCCCTCCATGAACTGTTAATTAAGTACTCTAGAAATCTTCCTTCCCAACCTACTCCAAATCCCAAGGGGAATTTCAGTTCCATAACATTGAGAAGTGGTAAGAAAATAACTGATGCTTCTCTACCTACCATTCCACTAGGATTCACCTCAACTCCAGAGAAGACCCATTCAAAACCATCTGATGATAAACCCAAGGGGAAAGATAAATATAAGAAAAAGATTAATGATGTTCTTCTTAAACCCCTTCCCTTTACAAATAGGGTTGTACAAACCAAGAATATGGATAAAGAGGTGATGAAAAAAAATAAGTTTTGGATATCTTCAAGCATGTGGAGATCAACATCCCTCTACTTGAAGCCATCAAGAAAATCCCAAGGTATGAAAAATTCTTAAAATAACTTTGTACTAATCGAAGAGGGATCAAGGGAAATGAGAGGGTCAATCTTGGAAGGAATGTGTCATCACTCATTACACCAACTATAACAATGCCAATAAAGTGAAAGTATCCTGGGACATTCACCATCCCATGAAATATAAGAGAATTTCTCTTTTCTAATGAACTTTTTGATTTTGGTATAAGGCCCCATCCTTAAACCTTACTTAATCTTGAGTTATTTCAAGAATACACATTGAGGATCTTTTCAGGTTTAGAGTTTTAGAGAATTAGATCATAAACCAGGCATTACATTCCACATTTAAACAAGGAGGTTACATAAAAGACAATATTCTTTTTTCCCATCAAAGAAGACATATTTAAAATACAACATAGATTCTTTCTTGAAACTTCATTGACACTATCATCACATCATGTACCTTTCCCTTGACCTGTGAAAAACATTTCAAAAACTTGGGATGAGCATAAAAAGCTCAGTAAGGGATATAAAAATATGGAAAGGAAACATTAGTCCATGTATACATAAGAATCAATGAAAACATACTTTACTCATAAAAAATAAGCACTTTAACATACCTCATCAAATCATGAATAAATCATAGAAATCATAAGACATAAAGGTAACTTGAGGCATTCATAACATTCTTATGTAGGGAGTAACCCTCATGGTTATATTTGGAATACCCATCATAGTATATTCCCTAAATCTCTTCGGAGAAACCTTAGTGTTTAACCCCTTTTCATTACCCAATGCATTGGAGAGATATATTGGGCTCACCCTCCCTTAGTTTATCACGTAACCACTCGTCTTCATAAATAATTCCCAAGAACCATAACATAATTGTATCACATAAAACATGAATAAAGGAAACATAACATTTCCATATTTAAATCACAAGATATCAATAACACATTGATATAATAAAAACATTATCAAAACCATTTTCAATACCAAAAATAAAAGAAAAGTAAAACATGGTATTTATTTTTCATTTTAAAAAAAGTTATGGCTTGTAGAGGAAGATGAAACTCAAATAATGGTCACAGTGGTGGAGAAGTCGTTGTCGTCGCCTACGTATGACAAAAACATTCCCTTTTGTAATTTAGTAAAATGCTTCATATAAAAAGATTCCTTTTGAATAAAAGTAAAAGTAAAAGGGGTTTATACACCATATAAAATAAAGTTGTGTATAAAACAAAATATGTCTCAATGAAAGGAGATTGAGACGAAGTCCCATACCTCATGTTCGACTTGACTCGATCGTTATTTAATATCCTGAATAATAAAATAGAGTTAATTTCTACTTTCTTAAGAACCTTTTTTAAGTTCATTATTCCTTTTATATCACTTATTACAATGTTATGAACACTATGTAATTATTTAAGTTAATAACGGTCGTTTTTTAGATCATTGGTACTTGAGTCAAAAATAAACTCCTTATAATTACAAGTTGTTCATGTGGTAAAATATCCATTATATCTAGAATTATATTCATGATGTAGATATCATATATATCATATATATCTAGTATATACATGCATTTATAATATTACATAACATTTAGAGGTAAGAAATGAAATGCACCGTTCATGGAGATGCTAAGACGTACGTACACATGAACGCTACTTCAATTTATATGATATAAAGGTATATTATACTTCCAGTATAATATCATATATAATATCATTAACTCCATCCTTTATACATCCCACATATGGCATTAACTAATCAAATCACTTTGAGGGGGTGGTAGTCCGCACTTCCTAAAATGAAGATATCGCGTTTACCCATAATGGAAATAATAAAGGTATGCCATAAATGAAAAATACAGAATCATAAGGAAAACATAAACATAATATATATCATATATAAATAGAGTGACATATTAATGGCTACCATGAAAGGTGTTAAAAGAAGATTGAACAATCATTGTTTCATGAGGCAGAAATTCGCCATCCACGGAAACAGTATGTTCTTTAACCATTAGACGGAGGTGTGTGTAAGTTTAGCTTGAATACTACTCATAAAAACATCCTAGTATATTGAATATACTGGTGTTGTTACAAAAGAAAGTAATAAAAATATTTTATGGGGTTGGAGAAGCAAAATAAAACAAAAGAACACAAGTGAAGACATTACCTTTAAATCAGGTAACTCCTCTTGGTTTGAACCAAAAGGGTTTCTTGAAGAGATTTATGCCTAAGGTAAGGCTTCTAGTATGAATAGAGGTATGTGAAGAGATAAAATGAGCAGATATTGGCCAAGCCAATGGCTTGAGAGGTGTGGGTAAGGAGGTAGAGGTGGAGGCCTTTTGTAAGAGGGAGGAGGGGCACTCTTGGAAAGTCAAGAAATGTTACTTTATATTAAAATGAGTTTCGGATTTTAAAGGTCCCACATTGATATATTTTAAGGATACGGTGATAAGGGTTATAAATATACTCATCCAATAGGTTTTTTACAAGTTTAAGTCTTATAGTTTACATTATGTTTTCATTTTATTTAAATCGTTCATTAATGAGGTAATCACTGTATCATCATGGTGTCATAAAAAATTTAATTTATTTAATATATAAAAATTATAAAAAAATACTATGATGTAGGAAATATTTTTAGCTTTACAATGAATATTTATAGTCTAAGAGATAATTTACATAGACAAAACTAAATTTTTTTTACTTAGCTGTTACATACTTTTGTGATATTCTCCTTTCTTTAAAAATAAAAAGATAAAGTGTCACTATCACCCAAAAGTGATTCCATGGGGTACCTAAGTTTGGCACAAGGAATCCCATGGTCGGCCATGACACAAAAATTATAATTAGGACACATTTTGTGGTCAGTTTTTATTATTATGATATTATTTTATTACCCTTAACTACCTGATTACTAATTAATCACGATAATTAAAGATAATTACCGTCGTTACTATTCATAATGTCCAAAAACAAAAGAGTATTAATTACATAATTTGGACCTTATGATTCCAAATATGGAATCCATTTTACCAAATTACAAACACAGAAATTACAGTAATTAATTTAAAAATGATTATCGTTGTCAAAACAAATAGCGGCTTTTTTGGAAATAATATCTATGAAAAGTTTGGCACTTGTTTATGTCCAATTACAAAGTGAAACTAATTATAATGACCAACACTGGATTAAATGGTAAAAATATATTCTAATTAAACTTTAAAACCAATTATATAGATAATATAACCATATAATTAAATTAGATGAAAAAGAAGTTTTGAATTAAAATGCAGTATTTTTCACTATTCATTTAAAAAATGAACATTGTCAGAAAAATACGAAAAATTTATCCAAAGTAAATTTCAATGTCCCAATTCTAAGGAATAAGTTTATTTTGACAAATAGATCTTATAAAATTTTCAAAATTTTGATTTAAAAATGGTTTTCCATCAAAAGGCAGTAAAACAATCTTTTTAAAATATTAGAGAATTCTATGCTTTAAGATTGTATTTATTCTCATTTTAAGCCTCTAAAACAATATCTAATTCATAAATATACATAGATATGAAAATAAATAATTCTTTACTTACTTGGGATGTTACATTAGGAGCTTCCATAAATATGATGCCTCACTCTGTATTCTCTTCTTTACACGCTGGTGAGTTGAAGCCGACAAGAGTAGTGGTGTAGTTGGAAAATAGAGCTATATCATATCCAGTAGGAGTCCTTGAGAATGTAATTGTTCAGGTAAGTGACATGATCTTCCCAGCATATTTCTACGTGCTTAACATGGAGGATGATCGGGTAAGTTCTCATGCTCCCATTATCTTAGGTAGACCCTTCCTCAAAACTGCAAAAACTATCATAAATGTCAATAAGGGTACACTTTCCATGGAATTTGGAGATGATATTGTGATATTTAATGTTATAGAATCCATGAAGTACCAATCAGAGGACCATTCTTCATTTTTTATCTCCCATTTTGAACCACCAAATAAAAAACCTATGGAATTTGATTGTCCTATACTTAGGGAGATTATGATCATTGGTTCTAATTTGATATCTAAGATTAATTACACACCTATTTAGTATGCACAATAATCTCTTATATTTAATTTTGAAATGGATTCATATTTTGATTTTGATCATGTTAAATATGATTATGACATGGCTATGGAGTATGATGATGGGTTTGATGTTTTATTCTCTGATTGTGATGATTTATATTTTGATACTGATGTTATTTGTGCACATAATTCTTTTTCTTCACTATCTACATCCTTACAACACCCCCCTACATTGGAACTAAATCCATTACCACCAAATATAAAATATGTATACTTGTTAAGTGGTGAGAAATTACCATTTATAATTTCTAACAATCTCCCTTTTGAACATGAAGAATTTTTTTTGAATCTTTTGAGGGAGAACATCAGGGTAATCGGGTGGACCTTGGCTGACATATCAGGTATTATCCCCTCCATTTGCTTGCATAGTATTATTTTGGAGGATGGGGATACACTATTTAGGCATCCAAAATGGAGACTGAATCCCACACTTTTGGAAGTTGTTAAAAAAGAGGTTGAAAAATTGCTTGAGGCATGTATAATCTATCCCATTTCAGATTCTCATTGGGTGAGTCCTATTCAGGTTGTGCCTAAGAAATGCGGTGTTACTCTTGTTAAAATGGGAAATATGAGTTAGTTCCAATGAGGGTGCAAAATAGTTGGAACATGTGTATTGATTATAGGAAACTAAATCAGTCTACTCGCAAAGACCATTTGCCACTCCCATTTATTGATCAGATGCTTAAGATACTAGCTGGGAAAAGACACTACTATTTCTTGGATGGATTTTATGGATATTTTCAGGTTCCTATTGCTCTAGATGATTAGGATAATACAACATTCACTTGTCCATTCAGTACGTTTTCCTACCGAAGGATGCCATTTGGACTTTGCAATGCCCCAGGTACCTTCTAGAGATGCATGGTGAGTATTTTTTCTGATTTCATTGAGACCTGGATAGAGGTATTTATGGATGATTTTATAGTGTATGAGTATTAATTTTATGATTGAATCTGTTGCTTGGGAAAGGTTTTTAATTATTGTATTGATAAAAATATTGTCTTAAACTTTGAAAAGTGTCATTTAATGGTAGATCATGGGATTGTCTTAGGGCATGTAGTGTCAAAACATGGGATAGAGGTTGATAGATCTAAGGTAGATATCATTTCATCCTTACCATATCCATCATGTGTGCGTGATGTTAGATCTTTCTTAGTGAATGTAGGATTTTATCAGTGCTTTATCAAATATTTTAGTAATATTGCACTTCCTAGGTCATGATTACTTCAAAAGGATTCGGATTTTGTGTTTGATGATTCTTGCAGGACTTCCTTTGATGAGATAAAGAAGTGTCTGACCACTCCACTGATCATACAACCCCCATGGTGGGAGCTTCCTTTTGAGCTTATGTGTGACGCCTCCAACTTTGCGGTCAGAGATGTCTTATCTCAGAGGGTGGAGGGACGTTAACATATGATTTCATATGCATCAAAGACATTGTATTTGGCCCAATCAAACTACACGACCACATAAAAGGAGTTTCTTGCTGTTATATTTTCTTTAGATAAATTTATTTCATATTTATTGGGCTCTAAAGTATTTTTTTTCTAACCATGCAACTCTGAGGTACCTATTAAAGAAGCTGGATGAAAAGACCAGGCTAATCCAATGGATGCTCCTTCTTCAAGAATTTGACATTGAGATAAAGGACACGAAGGGGTTGGAAAACCTAGTGTCGGACCACATGAGTAAGCTTACTCACATAATATAGGATGACACCTTGGACCAAGTACCACTTCGGGACAATTTCTCCAATGAGCATCTTTATTCCATCTCAGGTACGCATCCTTGGTATGCTGATTTAGCGAACTACCTTGTTTTATATGAAATTCATATAAATTTAAATAAACATCAAGTCCATAAGTTAGAGAGTGAGTCTAGATTTTATGTTTGGTATGATCCTTACTTATGGATCATGTGTAGTGATCAAGTTATTAGGAGGTGTGTTATGGATCATGAGTTTGAGTCTGTTATGCAGTTTTTTTATACACTTACTTGTGGTGGACACTTTGGATCCCAACAGATATCTAGTAAAGTCTTAGACTCTGGATTATATTGGCCTAGCTTATTCAATGATGCCCATGTATTTTGTAATTCATGCTCTCATTTACAACACACTGGGAACATTTCTCGGAGACATGAGATGCCCCAACAACCCATACTATTATGTGAGATTTTTTATGTATGGGGCATTAATTTTATGGGTCCTTTTCCTAGTTCATTTGGGTTTTTATATGTTTTGGTTACTGTTGATTATGTGAGAAAATGGGTGGAGGATAAGGCCACCAGGAATGTTGATTCTAATGTTGTTGAGGACTTTTTCAAAGAACATATTTTTTGGAGGTTTGGAGTACCGAAGGCCATCATCAGTAACCAAGGGACACACTTCTACAATCAGACTTTGGATTCCTTGCTTCGAAAGTACGAGGTGACACACAAAACATCAACACCATACCACCCCAAACAAATGGGTAGGCTGAGGTTTCAAATAGGGAGTTGAAACAAATTTTGGAGAAAATTGTGTAGAAAAATAGGAAGGATTAGAGCAAGCGCTTGGATAATGAATTGTGGGATTATAGGATAGAATAGAAGACACCCATTGGTATGTACCCATTTCAGATTGTTTTTGGGAAAGTGTGTCATCTCCCTGTGGAAGTTGAGCATCAGGCTTATTGGGATATAAAGAAATGTAACATGGATTTGGACCAAGCTAGAATCCAAAGGAAGCTGCAAATTCAAGAGCTTGAGGAGATTCGATTGCCTTCATATGATAACTCAAGGCTCTAAAAGTAAAGTTCAAAAGCATCTCATGAAAAAATTATCCAGAAAAGAGAATTTCAAGTTGGAGAGAAAGTGTTGCTCTATAGTTCACGACTGAAGTTGATGCCAGGTAATTTATGTTCAAGGTGGTTAGGTCCTTATGTTGTGACTAATGTTTTTCCTTATGGTTTAGTGGAGATCACACAAGAGGACATAGAAAAGGGATTTATAGTCAATGGGAAATGTTGAATAAATACATTGAGGGACTTCCTACTGATGTAGTGGATTTCATCACACTACATGACCCCATCATCACTTGAGCATATCCGGTTGTTCCTAACCCTTTAACTTTTATATTCTTTATCCTATTTAAAATTATACATTTCATGTGCATATATCATCTCATAGGTTCACATTGAGGACAATGCAATATTTTAAGTGTGGGGGAGGGGACAACATTTTTAGGGTAGATAGTTAGGATTTTCATTAGTGTGTTTTATGTGTATTTTCTATTATGTTTTTGGTTAAATTTAAAAAAAACAACAAATAAATAAATAAATAAAAAAGAAACAAATATATCATGTAATATTATCATGTGGAACATATGTAAAATACATGTTTTCAAAATTTATTGGTAGAAATATAAGCGTGAGTAATATTTCATCATCAAGAGTTGAATTTTATAAAAATTGAAGTTATCTATGATATGAATAGTTGTATCATTATAAAACCTTTTATATTTTTTACATCATCATTTTTGATATTGTTTCATGTTAAATTGTGTCATTGATTTCTCTACACAATTTTTCACACAATCATGACTTGTGAATTTCTCTTAACCAATTTAATGTATATTCAAGTTAAGTAATCCTTTTCAGCTTATAACATGGTCTTTCCATACATTTGTTTCTCTTCTGATCATTTCCATCATTGTACTAGATTGACCTATACGTGTGCACCTAATATCTGACTTTTGTATTCCCTCTAAAAAAATTCAAAAAAAATCCATAAAAAAAACACAGTCAATAAATAGGGGAGTTAATTAATGTATAACATGTGAGGATATTTAGATCAGGAGCTCATGGTTTGACTTCTGGAATGCTTAAATGAGTGGGTTTTGGAATTTGATTTTAAAAGACGTTGAATAGGTTCATTGGAATGGAATCAGGTAAGAAGAAAAGTTTTTATTGACATGAATATACTAGATAGAGGGTGGAGAGACAAGCTTAGAATGGTTGGCACACACACATGTGGAGAATTAGTGACATGGTAGACCAATGACTTGTTTCTCTATAATTAGTGTTATGAATCTCACTGGATTTTGTTTTGAAACAATTTATAAGACAACGAATTTAAAATTTATTGATATTGACTCTTGATGGGATTCTTACTTTGCCTATATTTTCATTGTGAATTTAGAAATATGAATATGCATATCTTTTCAAAAAAATTTCAAATACATGATATGAGGTTTTTCCTAGGAGTGAAAATGGGTAAGTGTGGGGGAGTTGATAAATTTTTTTTATTGAATATTTTATTGATAAAAAATGATAAAATTTCCTCACATTGTGTTTAATATGTTTATTTATAAAATATTTGGGATTAGATCATTCATTTGAAAATTTGATGGAAATTTCGGTTTTACCCTTTATAGTGCACTATAGTATTTTGAAGATAAATATTTTAATATTTATTATTTGAACAGGAAATTTTGTAACTATTTTACCTAATTAATGGGATATAACTTATGTTTAGGACATTGGAGAAAAATAAAGCATTTGGTTGGACTAAATAACCTTGAAGTCAAAGCTAGGCTAGGCCTGTCAGATTGGACATTGGTTCTATATGTGAGACATAACTTCTACATACGAGATTGGTTTGGGCCCAAAGTTTTAGAGGAGATTTATAACCCAATTATTCACAAATCATTACATTGGAAGAACAACTTATTCACACGTTTTGGAGGTCCAATGGGTGGTGAAATTTGGATTAAAATATTTGGCCGAGATTCCCCATTCACACTTGAAATCTCTTTAATATTAGCCTCTCCTACACTCTATAAATTAGTTTTTTTTCTCATTTTGAGGTTTTGGGACATGAATTAGGATATTTAAGTCAGATGAGATTTGGTTTCACTCAAATTATCCATCCATTGTAAGAGGGGTAGCTCTTGAAGCGATGATCCCCTCGTCGAAGCCTTATTCTTCTTCTTCATGCTGTAATGTTTGCATTTGTGTAATAAACTTGTTTGTTCTTCTTTTATTTATTCTATTTTATTCTGTTTTGTTCAAATTTATTTTTCCATCAATCTTCCATAATTGTTATGGAATCAAGAGTATAAACGATATTGGGTTCTACCCTATCTAAACCTTTGCAAATGCAAAAACGTTTCTACGATGACTACACCACCCATGGAAGAGTAGTTCTTTTTAGTGGTCAATCTACCTCTAACCTCATTCAATCATTTATTTTGAATCAATTATATAATTTAATTCACATAATATGATCAATTAATTGAGTTTTTAATTTAATTTAAACTAATAAAGAAATTTAACAATTAACACAAAAAACAAGCGAGGATGAGATTTTGTGTAAATGGTGAGAGTGAGAACTTAAATGGTAATACAAAACCATACATGATCATTTTTTAGTGTTAAAATATAATCCCCAAACTCAATTAATTATAATTTCCAGAGAGGAAATGTGCCTTAATTTACCACTGAATATAAGCTAACCTTATAACATCAATCAATGCAGGGTGCAACAATTGCTTGTTCCGAAGTTAGCCTAGGGTTAAATTCACTTCATCTTTTTGGTAAAGTTAATTTTCATAGGGTTTGGGATTTAAAAAATTAAGGGATAATAATTAAGTGAATGTTAATTTTAATGATAATGATAAATAATTGAGTGAAGAGTTAGAGTTAGATCGATTACTCCTTTTAAAATATTTTCAAAAAAAATATCTTCTTGTTGTGTCTTTTTAATCAGACTTCATTTCAAAAATAAAAACAAAAAAAATTATAAAATCTTTATCCAGCAAACTAATTCTAGTTTTATGAATGGAAAAAAAACTCCCCACACCCTTTAAAGTAGTTTTATTATTACATTTTTTGTTATTTTCAAAATACCTTTAATATGTTGTTAAATTTACTTCCTCCTTTGAGAGATGACCTTGGTCAGCCACTCTACTGCACCTAAGTACCCAAAAACCACTAATCATTTGAGGGAACCCAAGATAGAACCTTTCACTGATCACCTCTTCTGTAAGAATATACATCCCTCTAAGGACACCACAACACAACTACACCAAAAAAAACCAAGAAAAAATCCATTAGAAACATGGATATGAACTGCTATCACATGGAAAGAAGAAACGGGGGAATCTAAATTGAAGAACCATGAGAGAGGAGGTATAATATACCTCATGTCAACATGAATCAAATAAATGAATCCAATAATTTATCCTTGTCCAAGGAATCCCAAAAATCATAGACAGAGGATTGTTGGATGACTAGAAATCGAGAGAAGGGTCGTGGGTTTGAGAAAAACCCAAGGCACTACAAAATTTAAAGGTGCGTTGCACCATGGATTTACATGACATGAAACCCTTTAACGTCATGTAAATATAATATTTTAGATATCACTAAAAACACATCACCTCAAAAAAATTAATCCTAATTATTTACATGTCGTGTAACATCCTATGAGAAGGCCATAAACAAGCTGTGAACGACCTTCAGGTTGTGAATAGTCTCTCACCCAAGCTTTGAACTAGGAATTCATGATGTGGAACATTTACACATCATAAATTTCACCTTCTCTTATATTTTCACATCCACACACATCCATACCCACTCAAGGTCTTCTCTGAGAACCATGAGCTTTAGAAACATGAAAAGGGTTAGAATAAATGGATCCAGTCTCTTATATTAGACACATCTCAATGAATTCATTTACTTAGGATCCAAATACTAACCCAAAGATAAAATGAAAAGGGGTCATCTGAATGACCACCCTTTGAGATACCAATCAAGGATCTCTCCTTCACAAGAGATCAACCACCTTACTTAGAGGAAATAATAAAAAAACCATGAAAAAACAATAACCATCTTCTAAACACTCTCTTAGAGGAGATACCTCTTAAAAAAGACTAAATCCAAAATAGAAAATAAGAGGAAACCGAATCGTAAACCAGAAAGGTCAAAATCTACAAAACAAAAAATGTTACAAAATAATATCTAAACATAAAATAGGTTGGGGGTACTGAGTACACATATGTAACTCAAGTTCTTAGGTACTCTCCTTTATTCCACTGTGCTGACAAAATGAAACAAACCAAGGGAATGAAATACCCATGAAACATCTTCTCCTCGCTACCCTAGATCTCCACAGGTATCTCTTTAATGGTCATATCATTGTCAATATTGATCTCGCCCTACTTGATGATATGAGAGTCATTATAAAGATAATGATGAAGCTAAGAAATGTGAAAAAAATAATGTATTCATCTTATCTACGGGGAAAGTACTATCTAATATGCCACAACTCCAACACGATCCAACACCGTGAAAGGAAAAAAAGGGAGGAAGCTTAATCTCACAACCAATCCTTCATTACCCATGGTAATGAGTCACCTCTAGGAACACATGATCTCCAACATCAAACTCTATAGGTATCATCCTATAATTGATATAGGATTTCTAATATTCCCATGCTTCTTTGATACTCTCGTGAATTACCTAAACAATATCTATCATATTCTGTACTAGTTTTGACATGAGAATTACTACCTCTCCTACCCCATTCTAACACAATGTAAAATGGAAAGGTTGGCCGTAAAAAGCTTCAAATGGAACCATTCCAATGGTGGAGTGAAAACTATTGTTGTAAGAAAACTCAACAAAGGGAAGGTACCTCATCCACAGACCACCAAAATATAGGACACAAGAGCGCAACATGTCTTAAAGAGTCTGGATGGTCTGATCTATCTAACCATCCATATAAAGATGAAATGTAGTGCTAAGGAATAACTGAGAGCCAAAATAATTCTGGATACCTCTCCACACATTGGACGTAAAATGAAGATCTCGATCAGATATGATCATCCTTGAGACTCCATGGAGTCACACCACCTCCTCCTGATATTGTCTCGACAAAGCCTCTATTGATCTCAACTCCCTTATCACTATAAAGTGGGATTATTTCATCAAAAGATAAACTATCACCCATATAGAATCACATACTTCCAAATCTCGAGGTAAACCAGTAATGAAGTCTATCAAGATTTCTTCCCACTTCCTCTAGGGAACATATAATGGATGAAGAAAACCATCAGGAATACAGTTCCTAAACTTCACCTTATAGAAGACCAAACATGGAGAAACAAACTCTGAAATTGCATGATTCAATCCAATCCACCGAAACAGACCTCTCAAATATCAGTACATTTTTTCACGTTGGGATGTTCTACCAAAGAAAATCTATGAGACTCTTGAAGAACCATATCATGCATCAATGAAGGAATAAAAGGACATAACTAGAACAAAAAATAGTGTTGTATATCCTCAGAAAAAATATTATGGGAATCACAAAAAAAATCAGTACCTCCAGAACTCCACCTCAGAATCCCCTAACTGGGAATCCTCCACCTACTGTACCAAATATGACTACTCTATCATCTAAAAAATATAACCTCTACCTCCAAACTCTCCTATATCTAGATGAATCACTAAGAGTTATTCCATCTCTCTCTAAGAATAACCAGATTCATGAAAAATCTCAATATGTGAATTCTGGATCAGTGCATTGGCTATAACATTCCCCTTTCCTAGAATATAAAAAATCTAAAATTCATAATCCTTTAAGAATTCCATCCAATGATGCAGATGAAATTTCAAGTCATAATGGAAGAAGACATATGTTGGGATATTATGGTCAGTAAAAACCACAAAAAACTTTCTAATGAGGAAATGTCCCCACAAATTCAAATAAAACAAAAATACCGCTAACTCAAGATCATGGGAGGAATAGTTAAACTCATGGGGACGTAACTGTTGAGACCCATAAGAAAAAACTGATCACTGCTACATTAGAACATATCCCAAACCAAGAAATAAAATGTCTTATAAAACCTCAAATTGAACTCCCTCTATTGGAAAACAAAGTATTGGAGTGATAACCAAATTCTCATTCAAGTACTAAAAAGATACCTGACACTGGTCAGTCCATAATAATGACCAATCCATTTTAGTCAAGGCTATCAGAGTATTCGCAACCTAAGATAAATCATATATGAACCTACTTTAATATCTTGTAAGACCAAGTAAAGTCCGCAACTCTACCACTATCTTGGGGGATTCCCAAGACACAACCACCCATACCTTAGATGGATCTACAACTAATCCCTTCCAAGACACAAAATTCCATAAGAAATGAACTTCATGATCATATAAATCACACTCCAATAAATTTCTGAATAGCTGATCTTGATGAAGAACTAAAAAAATAGAACATAGATTCTCTGCATGATCCTCCTCATATGTGGAGTACACAAGGATTTCATTTATGAAAACCATAATGATATTATCCCATAAATCTATGAACACTTTATTCATTAACACCAGTAACATAGATGGACCATTCAGCACACCAAACAACATCATAATGAACTTGTAATTCCCATGATGACAATGGAAAATTGTCTTCTGAATATCCTCATCCTTCCCCTGTATATGTTGATATCATAACAACAAATAGATTTTTGAGAACCAAATTTCTCCCTTCAACTGATCAAATAAATCATCAATCTACAGAAAAAGATTGAAGTTATTTACTGTCACTTGGTTCAAGAGATAATAATCGATACAAATCCACATACTACCATCATCCATCTTTAGAAAAAAAACTAGCACAGGTCATGGAGAAACAATCATCTAAACAAAACATCTATTCAATAGATAATTGAGATATAATCTAAGCTATCAAAACTCATAAGGAATCATACTATATGAAGACATCAAGATAAGAGACACACCTATCTGTAGCTCAATCCCAAACTTAATCTCCCTTCGAGGGGGGTAACGCTACACCCTCCTCTATAAAGATATCAGGGTACTCTTTAACAACCTTGAGAAACACTAGCTACTGAACCTCCGATGAGCTCAACATCAACTTGTCCATCAAATAAGACAATGGTGGAAAATGCCTCCCACCCATCCAAGGATCTCACTCACCAAAGAACACTGTTGGCTCTCCACCAACATCATAGAGCACAAACTAACTCTTAAATCAATTCATGATAGCCTGAACTAAATACAACCAATCCATACTAAGGATGATGTCATATGGATATATCTGTAAACATGGAAAATCTCCCCAAGAGAGTTTCTTCCCCAACACTAGCTCACAGTCTCTACATACTCTATACAAGTCATCTAAACCTTTAACTGGTGTTTTCAATTCAGAAGGAACTAGAATAATATCTACCTCAAGTCCCAAGGAATGGATGATGGTAGGTGATATAAAGGGGTGTGTCTCTTATAAATCAAACAAATCACACACCCTTGTATAAAATAAGTAAAGGGTACCTCAAATAATGTCTATCTTGATCAGTTATGGAAACGGAAATTCATAAAGATGACCATGACCTACTCTATGATATCTATGACCCCACTGAAGACCACCTCCACAGTCGTTCTCTTATCTCTAAGGATGAGGAGTGTCTCAGGGATATACTATTCCTACTCTATATTTTATTTGATGATCCCAAATTGAAACACCCTAAAACTATTGTCTCAGATGAAACTGCCTCAACAGAGGAACCTGAAGCAGAACACCTGGGACACGCTGACTACTCAGAAAGGTATGGAACTATCATTAATGATGACCTCGACCTCCATAAGAAAAACATGAATATGATCCATTGGAATAGGTTTGAGAGATTCCACCCCTAGAAAAATAAGATGATGAGGGATGTTACCTACCTCTGGTTGATTGAAAGATCTTTGTTCCAAGCAACTAGGAACCTTATACAACAACTCTACTTCATGATGAATCCTAATGACTCCTATCTCATCACGACCCAGTTTGGGATAACATCCTCTCAATAACCTATAACCACACAAGAACCACACGATACATATTTAGTATAAATGGGGTGACCTAGTTTTGGTTCCTTGGATACAAAGACTCCTCAAAATGACTCACCCTAACCTACTCATTTGGAAACAAGTCTGAAGCATATCGCACAAGAGTCATAAAATGGATCCCAAACTCTCATACGTTGGAACTCCCCTGTCTAAGGGAAAGAATATCCTAGTGATTGGATAAATTCATGGTCTAAGAAATAAAAAATTCTTAGAAATGGTATCAAAACTTCTCCCACTAGACTATTGAATCCTCATGATTCTTGAAGAACATGAACCATCACTTCCTCAATGATCCATGTGGAATCATCACAGCCAACAAAACCTAGCGCTCCTTCTGAGCATGGATCAAACTAAAAGATATCTCAAACTATTCCAACCAGTATTTTGTGACTAAATATAAAATGGACCTATCATACTTCTATAGTCTCTGTCACTAAAACTCATAGAGTTTCCACCTCTAAGTGTTGTTTTTATCAACCTCTAATATGTGGAAATATACTAGAACATATTACTGAACATATTTGGCATGAACCTGATAAGGATGTTGAATTAGAGAAATTAATTCAAAAAGAACAAATTGTTAGAGCACCTAAACATAGAATATGGAATACTTAACATTAATTAATTAATTATTTTATTATCCTCTTAAGGATTTAACCTATACCAAGTTCTACCCATTTCAAATATAGGTGCAGAGAAAAATGATGCATTATCCTTTACTAGTTATATACCCTACAACCAATATCACTTATTTTAGTTGTCATATTATACATAAAGGTCATAGAATCAGATCATAGAAGGACCTAAATACCCATGTATTAGCCAGTCTCCCATGTTTACACCACTCACTATAATTAACTAACACCAATTCCCTACTAACCCATAAAATATCACCAGTGCCTAACTCCAAACTCCATTATATCCCTCAATATGGACCTCTGATACCACTATATCATGACCCCTCCCCCAAAAGTGTACCCCTCCTGGTCTGAAAATGAGGTAAGGGAGATGGTGACTACCTTATTTCTACCTCTAGTAGGCCCCGTTCTAGTGACTAGCACCATGTATATAATAAACATACATATCAGAGGAATTAACCTCTAATAAAACATGCTGAAGAGAGAGATAAGTTAGATACACCAATAAACACTTGATTATAAATATATATAAATACATCCCAAGTTAAAACATACATTTTCATAAATTACTATAACATCTGAAATGAAAAATTAAAATACTGAAAAGGTAAAGATGGCATTGACCATGAAGCCCAAACAAATCTTGAAAATCCACAATCTAGTAATATCCAGTCTGATCTCAACCTGATTTATATAACCTGAAAAATAGTTTATATACACATAGGGTGAGCATAAAATTATACTCATTAGGATCCTCCCCAGAGCCTCTCATGTATAAGATAAAGAAAGTATGCTAAATAACAGGGGAAAACAATGAAAATAACTCATAACCTAAACATGTATACTATGTTCCCAGCCTCACCCTGGATAAATATCACAAAGTATCACATACAAGAGATAATATAATATAATAATGAAAAATATAAGGTACCTCACTCCTACTTCCCCATTGGTTTTATGCTATTCCCCAACGTCGCACAACCTGATCCATCTCTCTCCAAAATAATCCACCCTGAAGACACATGTGAAATGTACACAACATGAACACTCATGCATCACATCATCACATCATCATATCCACATATCTACATATAGTAACTAAGTAGTTTTCATGGGCCACCACAACCCGTATGACTTTTATCATATATCGGGTATTATACCTCAATCCATCACAACCCATACACCGTGTAAGGTACTAAAAACCATAACAACCTATACACGTATTACCTATAATAATCCTTTGAATACTATATTTGGAAATACATGTGTGTGAGATAACCACAAGCCACCATACCCCCCTACACACATATATGGATAAACCAACCGCTGTGCATACTAGCACAAGTAACTACGAAGAGAATAGAGTGGGGTCATAGGGGGTGGTTAGCTATCCATCCTCCCACTATGATATTGGGGAAAACTCCATCCTAAAGTCCACTAGGTTCCAGTATCCATAACATACATGGGTGTGGTAGAATATAAAATCACATAATATACATGATATAATATAGCTCACAACCACACTTTGGGAATAACCTAGTCCTAATATCAACTATAGATATCCTTTCTCGGACATCTGACCACCACTATTAGGGACTAGATATCCTATGAGAACACATGAATTTAAAAGAGCTACATTAATTTAATTCTTTTCATTAAATAATTCAATTTATGGTAATTAATTCATTAGAAATTAATTAACCAACATTATTCCATATTAAATTACATTAATCATCATAGTAAAGTCCAAAACCTCTAAGAACAATCCAAACTGAGTCCATTATTTATCAATATTAATATCTTTTTAGCAATTTCATTCCATAATTACTAACTCCATCGGTTAAGAAATATTTATTCATTATTAGAATCAATCCATAAACCATGTAATCTAGTGAAACCATACTAAGATACCAAAAAGAGGAAACATGAAACCAAACACATCCAGCTACCTTAAGTAGCAGGGAAAGGAATATAGATAAAATAAGAAACACATCCATTTACAATTAAACATATTCATAAGAGAGAATCCCATATCTCAGCATCAAATAAATGGGTAATACCAGCTTCAACCTGTTCCATAATCTATGGTGCTATCCCCGACACCCAAAATCATATCTCGACACATCTCACCATCATAGCCGTTAACTACTACCACATCATCTAGGCCTCCTAGCCCATATAAAATCATCCATCCTAGGCTCAACCATCCTAGGAACATTAAAAATTCAGGCCTCCACTCTCCATATCATATTTCATAGTAAATTTCACATCCAAAGAACATCATAAAAGTAGAAGGAACAAAAAAACATAGCCAATAGGGAAATCTAGGCCCTAAAACAAGGAATTCATCTTTTATACATAAATGAGATATAATGGCTCCAAAATCAAGGAACTCGATATTCTCAAAGAGACATGAAACTCAGGTTCTAGCAATTATATTTATCAAATAATCAGTTTTTATTCCATTTTTAATTAACCAATTCATTATTCATAGGTTCCAACTATGAGAATCCTCAAGAATCAAGCTATAATAAGCTATCAAAATTTAAACATGATATGAACATTTAATCTAGTTTCAAAAAACTTAGATAAGTACCATTCTCATTAATTTTCATTTTCATTTCAACATTATAAACAAGAATTATCATGATTCACATTCTTTATCAATTCCATTCACACAGATTATCACATATAATTAAGAATGCACATTGCATCAATATTATTATCATCCAATTAAAATAAACATCTGATTTAAACATAAATCTTCTTTAATTATTAATCCAATTAATTATCAATTAATTTATGATTTATTTTCTTTACCATTTCCCATCAAGAACAACATGCTAATCTATAGCATCACAAGACATGCTAAAAATCATATCATATATATCAAACTTTCTACAAAATCAAAAGGTAAACCACTATCATGGTATAAATCACATCAACATAAAATCACTAAAAATTATTTATTATTCTAGTTAAATAATTATTAGGTTAATTAAATTTATATCTAAAGGGATAAACCATTCTAAATTTATGATTATAAGTAAATAAATAGAAGAAGAAATGAATCCACTAACTCAAATGTGTCAATATTCTTCGCATGAGAATGGACCAACATTGGAGATCCCGATCACCTCTCCCACAGAAATTTGCATCCCTCCAAGGACACCACAAAAAAACCATACCAACAAAAAACCAATAAAGAATCCATTAGAAACATGGAGATGAATCACCATCACATGGAAAGAAGAAGTGGGAGAATCCAGATTGAAGAACCATGAGAATAGAGGTAAAATGTGCCTAATATCACCATAGATCAAAGAAAAGAATCCAAGAACCAATCCACATTAATGGAATACCAAAACATCTAGAGAGAGGGTCATTAGACACCTAGAAATCGAGATAAGGTTCATAGGTTTGAGAAAAATTTGAGGCACTATATCATTTAAAGGTTCATTTCACAAGGGATTTACATGACATGAAACCCTTTCACATTGTGTAAATATCTGGTTTCAGATCTCACTGAAAAATTCATCACCTTAAACCAATTATTCCTGAATATTTACATGTCATGTATCACCCCATGAACCTTCCTAAAACAAGACGTGAACGGATTTTAGTCCATGAATGAGGCTCTCACCCAAGTCATGAACTATAAATTCATGACTTGAAACATTTACACATCATGAATTCCCCCTTCCCCCATCTTTTTTTATCCACACACCTTTAAAAACCCTCTAGGCCTCCTCCGAGCACCATAAGCTTTGGAAACACACAAAGGGTATGGATACATGGATTTGGGACCTTACATAACTCTAGGGGAATGCATTCCTTTATAACAATCATCACTTTTTGAACCAAAATAATAAAATTTTACTAAATAATTTTTATGTCTCTAATGATTGTGAAACAGACATGTAAATACCTTCAAAAAGGACCAATTTAATTTGTTTCCATTTTTAGTACACCGTAGATCTTAGATCCTTTAAATGTGTAACATATCTTAGTAAAATTATTTACCCCTACTCATACTATCAATTTCTTACCATTATATCCTACTATGTGAGGTTACTTTGATGAAAAATATATATGTTTGTCCTATTGATGACTATAAAATAATGCATTCTAGGAGGAATATGATGATGTATTATAGAATGAGTGACAATTTGAATTTTATTTCATGCATCCCACAATATCAAAAATATATCACTATATATATAATATCTGTCAGTATTTTTATATTTTTGTGTTAGTGAAGAAAACAATGGATAAAATTATTACTTCGGACTTTGAGATATGTATGACCTTCATTTGGCCATCCATGCATTATGTGAATCTACTGAGTGGTTCCTTCAACCTGAAATTATATCTATACATAAATATTTTTTCAATATCCACAAATAGTAGAAGTTGGATATTGAAGATAATAGTGGGTGTGGGTTTTATTTTTAAATGAACATGTTATTTTAAATACCGTGAACAGTACTTGGAATACATGAGTTCCTCATCAGTTTATTATTCAAATGAATGATCCCTTATAAGACTAGATGCATGTTATAAAACTAGATAAAATCTATTCGGTTCTATTTATCACCCATAAACCACCTTTCTGACCCTCTTGTGTGAACACTAAGCACCCTTTATACAAGATATTGGGATTTCCTTGAAGTGTGAATCTTTTCCTTTTAGGTTAAATTCTTATTAAAACTTCTTTTTTTGTCTTAAAACCTAATCTGGGATGTGGGCTGGTTGATTATTCTTGGGAAAGAAGAGTCTAGAAGGGGGTGGGTTGGCTGTAGGTCGATTACACAACTTGTAATCACATTTCATGACGTGTAATGGTTTGTCCATGACCTTTCACGATGTGTATGGTATTTTCATCAGGAAGGGAAAATCTGGAATTACACACTGTGTAATGAAATTTTGCATCATGTAATTGCTCAAAAGTTTTTTTTAAAAAAGAGGTAGTAGCCTCTCTTTTATAAAAAGAACAATTTCCCCCTCTTTCAAAGCCTAAAACCCCTCATTTCTAGTTTTCCAGATCTGGAAGCCGTCCAAGCTTTGATTATTCAAAATTTTATCACATTGGAACCAAATCTGTAGTTAATAGATTCCTTTTTAGTCATTCTTGATTCTTCAGAACAATAGATTCACTATTTGGATTTAGGATCATATTCCCTAGTATCTCATTCTTCATCTATTCTTTAGCTTTATCCTTAACCGAGGTGAATCAAGAATTGATACTTGATGATCACTCTATTACCAAGATAAGGTAGGTGCTCTATACCTTTCTTTTAGATTTTGGTGCTTTTTAGAGTGATCAGCCGTTATGCTGCCCATCAGACTTTCTCGTGTGGCCTCATTTTTGAACAGGTTACTTGTAGTAAATGTTATTGGACCTGTTAGGGATGACCTTAGGTTCCTTTATGGTTTTTTGGTTGTTTTTCCCCAACTATAGACACCCATGGGGTGCGCCGGATGGAATTAACTTGTTTATACCTTGTCAAACCACCCAAGGGGTGAGTTCTTGTGCTTTCCTAGTTAGAGGAAGTTTTTTTATACTTTTATGAGTTTTAATAGCTTTCTTAGGGGATATAATACCTCCTTGCCCTATGTTATCATGTTATTTTATGCATATATTAATTAACTGGATTAAGTGGAATTATTTAAATGAATGGGTATACTCATTGGTTTTTTTAAATTGCTTGAATGGATTCTTGTGAAAATGGTGATGAATGGGTGAGTATACCCATGTGACATGTTATATATGAAATGGAATACATGAGTGGGAATACTCATGTGAGGTAATTGATGATGTGAGTGGGTATACTCACATGGAATTGAAATGTTAAAATTGTATGAATGAATGAATGGTCTGATAGATTCCATGGATGACTCTACATGGATCAAGAATGCAGTAGTGGACGCCTTCAGTTGATTATGCCCCTTGGGTATTGATTCCATATGATGCCTTGGTCCTTGCTTCCCCATGGATCCGAATTTATTAGAATCACATATGACATGTCAATACACATGATCCTGGGACTCCAACCATTGCCTAGGCTGAGTTCCCACTGGGATTCCTACAGGACTCGACGAGGATGCCTTGGTCTTCTACACCATGGATCTAACCCTTCATGGTCTACACTTCACTCTATGGCTTAGGTCATGGGTTTCAGTTATGGTTTCACTATACAGAGTGGCTGTGGTTTTCTGATACACTTATTTATACGATGTGGTCATGGGTTTTTAATATGGATAGATGAATAGAGAGGCCATTTTACTTGTTTAATTTTCTTATCACTTCTTTGTTATGAGATAAAACTTGTTGTAGGGAGCCTTGAGAGGTTGTTCAATATTACTTGTTTTAGTAGTCTTATTCCATGGGAATTTACGCTTACGTTATTTCTTTACTTACACTTGATCAGGTTGCATACTGATATTTAGAAATTTATAGATATTTGGGTGGAAACCTACTGGGTTGTTTGTCTCACACCTTTTTTGGGACTCCTTGGGGAACCAAAAAAAATAATATGGTTGCAGGTGATGGTAGGGGAAAGCACCCCAGTACAAGTTGTTGATAGTTTATTTGGAGAAGGATAGCATGGGAACAACATGAGGCTTGTGATGCTATCAGGAATTTTTGGTATTTTTGTTCTTTTTGGACACTTGTATTATATTTACATGTACTTATTTTGATGTTTTTTAGATATATGTATCATATTCATCATTTTATATGACCCATATTTTGATATTGTTACCAATTCTTTCTATGTATCCATTTTCTACTTGTTTATTTGCTTCCTCTATTGAATGTGTTTGACTTACTCTATGATATACTGTGGTAATGATGCCATAGTCTCCACACTAGCTCACCTAGGCCCTCGATACTAGTCATCATCCTATGGAAATTGGGGAGATGGGATTGAGGTCATGTGACTAACTAGGCTTAGGGCACTATTGAGTGGCATCCAGGTCTGGTATATTACAATGTGTTATTAGAGGAGTATTTTATGGTTTTAATTATTGTTTGGTGGTGATAGATAGAGATACGAAGGAAATAGAATTTGGTAATAAGATATGCCCAAGAGTAGCTACACTGCATATAGAAAAAAACCAAATTGCCTCAAATGGAATTGTGATTTTCTAGATTTTGACTATTACAGTTGGTTTGATTTCACCATTGGGTGACACACATGAGTTTTTCTATGACTATTGATATGATTGAGGGTTATATTTTTATTTAAACCTAATGACATGAGGATATGAAATCTTATGCATCATATAAGAACATGTTATAAATCACATTCCATGAATTATGCTATGCCATTTAGGATGCATTATTTATTGCATGTTGTTGTGATAGATGTTGTGATAGATGTGGTTGCTATTGTGATAGGCTTTGTGTAGAGGATAAAATAGTGACATCATCTTTCAATTCATAAGGAGTATGGGCCCTTATGGGTTGGGAAATGATGCACCAATGAAATTTAAATTCTAAAGTGAATGTGAATTGAATAAATTGAATTGGAACCAAGTTTTGTGTTCATGAGGTGTTATAGACCCAAATGGATTAAGGATTGGTAAACCCTTGGTTGAATTTTCTGAATAATTGAAACATGAAAATGGAAATAAATGAAATAATGAATAGATAATTGACCTAGACCCAAATTTTGAGTGGGAAAGAGGAAAAGTTTCTAGTGGTTTGGTGACTATACTTTATACAGTCCTAGATTTAGGAGCAGGATGTGGGTTATGAATTGGTTTTAGGAGGGTCTTGAACTGTCCTACACTTTTGAGATATGGCTTTGATATCCTTCTTTTCTGAGGCATGTGTTTGGCCTTGCAGTGGCATGCCACCATGAAAACCTCCAGTGGTACGCTAAGAGGGTGGCAACGACCATACTCCTAAGGTGGTGGGCCATGGGCTATCAGTTGATCCTCCTTTAGACACAGCTGCTGAGGAACAATTCTGTGAAATCTTTTTTGCTATATGAAGACTTTTCATGGAGAACCACCTCCTACCTTATCTATGGCTGAGCTAATGTGGGTGTTCCAATAGTATCATCCTCCCATGTTTTTGGGGGATAACAGTCCACAGGCTGCAGAGCTGTGGCTTGAGACTACATTATAAATTTTCAAGAATCTAGAGGTGTTATTTAAGATTAGGGTATAGCTCGCGACTTATATGCTATGTGGAGTAGTAAAGAACCGGTGGGATGTTCTAAACTAGGATAACAGGCTACGAGATATAATATTTACTATTTTCCAGACCCACTTCTATGACTACTTTTACATTGAGATTTTTTGGGTAGAGTAGGATAGCGAGTTCATGTATCTGGAGCATGGCATCATGACAGTTATGGAGTACTCAACATGCGTTACACAATTGAAACGTTTTTCACTGATTTACCTTGGTAATGAGATGTATAGAGAGAGACGATTTGCAGAAGGTCTTTGACATGCTATCAAATCTCAGGTAAATGTGTTTAGATTTACTTCTATCACTAAGATTGTGAATCAGGTGATAATTAAAAAGTGGAACATGAGGAAAGATGGGAGTGCAGAGCAGGGAAATGCTATTTCTCGACCCAGCAGATGTACATCTTCAAGTAGAAAGTGATGCTTTAAGGCTTCCCATGAGATGAGTGCCAGTCAGGATGTGAGTACAGGTAGCTTGGTGTTCATTCATCAATGTGGTAGGTGAGACCACATGAAGAATTAGTGGATCCACAACCAAATAGAGTGCAGAGTTTACAACAGGATTGGACTCATGTAGAAGTTTTTCAGGACCTTCCCTCTATCTTTGAGTGGTAGGGGTCAGCTTTGAAATCATGTTTAGGAGCAGGTTCCTTATCCCCATATCAGGCAGGGAGCTGTAGTAGTGATGGCTAGTTAGGCCGGGGTAGTGGTAGTCATGGAAGAGGCATCTGGACACCAGTTACACCTAGACATCAGTGTGGGACTACTCTGGACAGTGAGGTTGGGTCACATGGCTATGGTGTAGGCCAGTTCTATTCTATACAACCTTACCTTGAGGAGTAGGGTGTTGGACCATCTATGGTGAGAGGTACAATCTTAGTAGCCTATACTATTGCATTTTCTCTTTTTGATATTGGATCATCGCATAGTTTTATATATGCACTTACAGTGAAAAGTCTTAGGCTTTTTGTGTGTTCTTCTGAGGGTGATTTGACTCTATACACACCATTGAAAATCAAAACAGGTTATATTTTACAGTGTAAAGAGTTCCCTATTGAGGTTGATGGGTGTCACTTAGTTTGGGACCTTTATTTCCTTAAGATGACATGGTTTGACATCATTCTCTGGATGGAATGACTTTTAGATTATCTAGATTATGTTGACTACTATCGCTATAGGGTGACTTTTACATCACTAGAGGGTGAAGGGTATACTCACATAGGTGAATGGGATTTCTATGAAAGAAGAGATGGACCAGAACTTCATGGGTTAGGCAAGATGATATCCCAAATTTCTAGTTTGTTTTTGGATGACTAGGGAGTGAGTCAGGTGTACTTTCCTCCTATGGTGGATCATTTCAAGGATGTGTTCCTAAGTGAATTTTATTGTTTATCTCTTGAGAGAGAGGTGGAGTTATCCATCAAAATCATATTAGGATCTGTGCCAGTATCCATTTCTCTTTATAGTATGGCTACAATGAAATTGCAGGAGCTCAACTGGCTTGAGGATTTGGTGGCGAAGGGGTTTATTTGACCCAATACTTATCTACGTGGTTTTCCAGATTTTTTTTTCAAAAAAGGTGGATGGAAATCATAGAATATGTGTGGATTATCTAAAAATTAACTAGGCGATGGTTAAAAATTGATATCCCTTACCATGGATAAATGACCTATTTGATCCGCTTCGAGGAGATTGAGTGTTCTAAAAAATAAACACGAGGTCAAGATATCATCAAGTTTGTGTTCGACCTGTAGACATACCTCTTATAGCCTTTCTTAGTAGGTATAATCTATATGAGTATTTGGTTATTCTGTTCAGTCTCATGAATGCCCCTATAGTTTTCATGGCTTTGATGAACTGAATGTTTCATCCTTACCTAGATTCTTTCATGGTTGTTTTTGTGGACGATATCCTGATATATTCTCACAATCGACACGAACATGTCAACCATCTTGAGATCATTTTGAATACACTGAGAGAGAATCAGTTATATTCTAAGCTTGAAAATTGAAACATTTGGATGGATCAGATTCACTTCTCAGGTTACATCATCTCAGATATAAAAGTATTAGTAAACCTAGAGAAGGTGGTAGTTGTATTTTCTTGGGAACATACCAAGAACATTTTCGATATATGGAGTTTCTTAGGGCTAGATGGTTACTACAAGAATTTCATAAAAGTATTATCATGCTTAGAAGCACCATTTATGTGATTTACTAAGAAGGGTGTGAATTTTGTATGGTCAAATTCTTGTGAGATATCCTTTCAGGAGTTGAAAGGAAGGTTAACATCAGCATCAGTCCAGATACTACCAGAGAAGAGAAAAATCTTCATGGTCTACTATGAAACATTAGGTATTGGACTGGGGGTATTACTGATGTATGGAGATAGAGTTGTGGAATATGGGTCTTAGTAGTTGAGGCCTCACTAGATAAATTACCCGATGCATGATCTTGAGCCAGCTGTAGTTCTTTACATGTTGCGATGTTAGAGACACTATTTACTGGGAGAGAGTTTTGTGGTATATACGGACCACAAGAGCCTTAAGTATATTTTTACATAGAATGATCTTAATATGATGAAATGGAGGTGGGTGAAGTACCTATAGTCCTTTGACTTTGAGATTGCCTATATTCCTAGTAAAGGAAATGTAGTGGCCGATGCACTGAGTAGGAGGACTCAGATACAGGCGGTGCAACATGCCAGTAGAGAGTGGAAGATTATGGTGTTTTTATTTGAGATGAATATGGAGGTGAAATAAAGTTTGGGAAATACTTATCTATCATCCTTTTTTGTGACCTATACCCTATTGGACATAGTGAAGATAAGGTAGCTATCAGATTCTGAGGGTCTAGTTCTATGGGAGAGTGTGGCGAGTGAGGATCCACCTCTAGTTAGGCAGTAGGTGAGTATGAGATCTTGCGTATCCATGGATGTGTTTGAATTATAGTGAATATATACAAGGATTTGATGTGGGAGTTTCATGATTTATCTTAGTCAGTGCACCTCAGAGTCACCAAGATGTACCGTGACTTGCGATGTCAGTACTAGTGGTCGGGAATGAAGTGTGTGGTAGCTGGTTTTTTTTTCAAGATGTTACCCCGTTTAGAAGGTGAATGGAAAACACCAGTGACTAGCTGAGATTTTATAGTAGTTACCTATTTTGGAGTGTAAATGGTATGATTTCACAGTGGATTTCATGATCGGATTACTGAGGCCACCTTGAGGAAACAATGCTGTGTGGGTTGTTTTTGACATATTCATAATGGTTTCTCATTTCTTGTCGATCAAGGAGACCTTCAGTGTTAATGATATTGGAAATTTATATATCCATGAGATATTTTGACTTCACAGGGTTCCACGCACTATCATTTCAGATAGGGATGCTCTCTTTATATCTCATTTCTAGAAGAGTTTTCAGAGGGTACTAGGTACACAGGTGATCCTTAGAACAATATAAAACCCATAAAGTGATGGCCAATCAGAGCATACGATTTAGGTTCTAGAGGACATACTACACACATGCATCCTGAATTTTGGGGGCTCTTGGGAGATGAACATTCTCTTGGTTGTGTTTTCCTTTAATAACAGTTATCAGGTTACGATACAAATAGAACCTTACAAGGATTTATATGGTAGGCCATGCTGATCACCCATGTTCTGGTTAGATATAGGTGAGATAGATTTACTGGAACCACGTCTTGTGTAGGGACTTTTTATAATATCTAGTTGATTTATAAGTGGATGGTTATTACATAGTCTTGTCAGAACTCTTATGCCAATTTCCAAAGATGCCCTCTAGAGTTAAAGGTCGAGGATTGATTTTTCTTGCATGTTTCACCAAGGTTGGGACACAGATGGATAAGGAGACAGGGCAAGATTTCATTGCATTATGTCGGGCCTTTCAATATCTTAGAGAGAGTTGGGTCGGTATCCTATCAGTTGTAGTTACCACAAAGGTACCGAGCCATGCATGTCGTCTTCTAAGTATCTTAGTTGTGCTGCTATCATTCATAAATGTCTCACGTTTTTCATCCCAAGGAGGCTGAGATTCAGGTTGATTCATCCTTTAAGGATCATCTGAGTCATATCATTAATAGGAGCATGAATTTTTTCTGAGTCTAGTCAGTTTCTCTATTATGGGTGCTATGGAAGCATGACTATTTACAGGATGAGACTTGGGAGCGAGCAACCGACATACTTTCTCAGTGGCCATAGTTTTTTTTTCAGATGAATCATAACCACCCTTTAGAGAGAAATTTGAGGATGAATTTCTATAAGGGGGAAAGATTGTAAGATCTCATATTTTTCATGAGGTATAGATTTTTTATTTTCTGGTTAAATTATTCTTTAAACTTTTTTTTTCTTAGACCCTAAGTCAGGTCATGGTCCGATTAGTTTTTCTTGGGAAATCAGAGGATAGAAGGAGGTGGGTTAACTGAAGGATGATTACATGACGTGAAGGAGGGATACACATCATTTAATACCATTTCACGAAGTGTATGGTATTTTCCTTAAGAAGGGAAAATCAGGCATTATACATTGTGTAATGCAATTACACGTCATGTAATTTTCTGACAGTTAAAAAAAAAGAAATAGTATCCTCTCTTTTTTGCACAAAATAGTTTCCCCCTCTTTCGAAGCCTAAAACCCTTAATTTATATTTTTTTAGATCTAGAATATATTTGATCTCCAATTATTCCACCATATATCATGTTGAAACCACATTGGTAAGTACTCAATTCATTTTTAGCTGTTCTTGATTTTTTGGAACAATGACTGCGCTATTTAGATTTAGGCTCATATGCCTTAATTTCTCCTTCTTTATCCGTTATTTAGATTTCTCCTAAACCGAGGCATATCAATACTTGATACTGGATGAGAACTCTAATACTAAGTTAAGGTAGGAGTTCTATACTTTTACTTTGGACTTTGGTGTTTTTTAAAGAAAATGGTTGTTAAGCTACTCGTCATACTTTCGAGAACGACTCCGTTTTTGAAAAAGTTACTTTTAGTAGATGTTATTGAAACGGTTAGGGATTACCTCAGGTTAATTTATGTTGGGTTGGTGGTTTTTTCCCCAACTATGTCCACCAATGGGGTGAGATAGATGGAATTATCTTGTTTATTCCTTGTCAAACCACCCAAGGGGTGAGTTCTTTTTCTTTCCTAGTTAGAGGAAGCTTGTTTACACTTTTATGAGTTCTAATAGCTTTCTTAGGAGATGTACTACCTCCTTTCCTTGTGTTATCATGTCATTCCATGATTATATTGATTAATTATCTTAAGTGGAACCAGTTAAACAAGTGGGTATACTTGTTGGTTGTTATTAAATTACTTGAATGGTTTCTTGTGTAAATGGTGATGAATGGGTAGTTATACCCACGTGACATGTTAAATGTGAAATGGAATACATGAGTGGGTATAATCATGTGAGGTAATTGATGATGTGAGTGGATATACTCACATGGAATTGAAATGTTAAAATTGTATGTATGAATGAATGGTTTAATAGATTCCATGGATGACTCTCCATTGATCTGGAATGCGGTAGTGGATGTCTTAGGTTTGTTATTCCCCTTGGGTATTGATTATGAGGGATGTCTCAAGCCTTGCTACCCATGGATCCGGCTTACTTGGACTCACATAGAACATGTGGGTACACATGCTCCTAGGACTCCAACCAGTGCCTAGACCGAGTTTCCACTGGGATTCCCATGGGACTCGATGAGGATGACTTGGTCTTCTACACCTTGGATCCAACCCTTCGTGGTATACACTTCACTATACAGCTAGGCCGTGGGATTTAGTTATGGTTTCACTATATGCTGTGGATGTGGTTTTTTGATACACTTCTTTATGCGGTGTGGCCATGGGTTTTTAATACAAATGGATGAATGAAGAAGCTCTGTTACTTTTTTACTTTTCTTATAGTTATCCTGTTAGGAGCTAACACTTATTGAAGGGAGCCTTGAGAGGATATTTAGTATTACTTTCTATAATAAAATTATGCCATGGTCATTTACACTTACTTTAATACTTTACTTACACTTGAGAATGTTGCATACTACTATTTAGAAGTGTATAGATATTTGGGTTCCAACTTACTAGGATGTTTATCTCACACTCTATTTGGGCCTCCTTGGGAAACCAAACAGATTAAATGGTTGTAGGTGATGGTAAGTGAAAGAATCCTAGTACAGGTTATTGATATTTTCTTTGGAGAAGGAGTGCATGGGACTAAGCTGAGTCTTGTGATGCTACCAAGACTTTTTGGTCTTTTTTTTAATTTTTGGACACTTGTATTGTATTGTATTTCCATGTACTTCTCTGGCTATTTTTTAGATACATGTATCATCTATATCATTGTATATGAGCCATATTTTGAGATTGTTACCTATTACTTCCATGTATCTATTTTATTCTTGTTTATTATCTTCCACTATTGAATGTGTTTGACTTACACTATGATATACTCTAGTAATGAGGGAATAGTATCCTTACTGACTAAACCAGTCCCTCGCTGCTAGTCAGTAGCCTTTGGCATTTGGGGAGATGCGCTTGATGCCATGTGACCAACCAGTCTTGGGGCACTATTCAGTGGAATCCGGGTCTGGGAAGTTACACTCTACCCCCTACATCTTGACCCATACACTTTATGTGTGAATGATTCATTCCATTAGCCTCGCCTGGTACCTGCCTATGCTTGAACTAGCTTATGCCACTTCCCTACACTATTTTATATATTGAAAGGCTACCTATGTGGCTGGCTGGATCTCCTTTAGTGTTAGGGTGGTTGGAATCATTTATTATTGTAAGTATATATTGATTACTTTACTAAAAATAATCTATGAAAATATACCATCTAATTATAATTTTAGTAATTCAATCTAATTTTATACACCTAATCATTTAAAAAGTGTTATTACTTGTATTCATTATTGTTCTTATAATCTATTTATTTACATTCATTAATGATAAATTATTATTTACTAGAAATTTACTATATTTTAAATATTCATTAGTATTAATATGAACTATATTACATTTCTCATTTTCCCTACCATTGGTGATGTGGTGGTTTTGGTTTGGGGGGGGGACAGGTCGCATGGTCAATTCCCCAGGGCTACGTGTTTCTTACTATTTTATTTCCTTGCATCATGTTGCATGATGACATATTTATTTGACTTTATATATTACATTTATCATATAAATTAAACATAAATTTTAATTTATTACAATTTTCATTATATTTATTTCCAATACTTTAATAAATATTATATTACTATAATAATTTATAATTTTCATTAAATATATTAAATTATAATAAATATTATTCTCTTATATACATTTATTTAAAAATAATCCTTTATATGTAATAATATTTATATTTATTAAATTATATTATAGTTAATATTTATATACTTATTTCAAATTAGTATTTTATATTCTATAATATTTATTTTTCTCATTAAATTCCATATTATTATTAAAAGTTATATTTATCATTTATTACCATATAACATAAAATAATTCCAATCCAATACTGATTAATTTTGTTAACACATTACCAATAAGTTTATAACCCTAATATTCTTTTTATTCAAAAAATAAATATAATTTTTGAAATGAGAATATATTAAGAATAAATTCATGTTTAACGAACACCAATTATTATGATTTTATGAAAAAATAAATAAAAAAATAGTTAGAGTAGTACTTTTATATCATGAATATTTTAAATAATATATTCCATAATTTATGGTGTTTATAGAGAAAAAAATTAAATGTAATAAAAGAAAATTCATATTAAAATATATATTAGTTTTTTTAGTTGTAAAATCAGATATTAACATAATATTAATTTAGAATAAAAATATACATACTAAAAATTAGGATTTTACATTATACCCCATTAAATAAATTACATCCTCACAATTTTAATAATCTAAGAGATGATAAATTGTACTTCCTAATCAATAGAAGAAAAAAATAATATTTTTCTTAATTATAATTACTTAGAGTATAGTATAGATAATTTTTATGAAAAAATTATTAGAAATTACTCTAGGAAAATTTTCATTCTAAAATATAATTGTAATAATTCCTATATTAAAATAATGAAACCTTATAAATTCTATATAATTTTTCTTTATATCACAAGGTCTTTCTCAAAAAATATTTTTCCTAAATACCATGAATTACTTAAAATATAATATTAAAATTCTCAAAAAATTAAACTCCACTCAACCGATAAGATCCAAATCTTCAATATTATCTAAACCTTTCTCTAATACCAAGTGTGATACCCTTGATCTGCACTCTTGGGTTCAATGCTAAAAACAAATACCATTTTTGTTCACATGGTTTTTGATACCAAAATAATTGACTTAATTTAAACATTAAATATTACTAAATATCTAACTAATTTTGATCAAATACACACCCAAGATAATTTTATTTCTTGAGATTTAGAGAATTATGAATTTTATAATATATCATAACTCATACTATGTAACACCCCTACTACCATAAACCAGAGCTAGTGGTTATTTTACTACATTGGCATAAGCTACATGGGACCATGTCCAAAAAATTGAATAGTTTAATAATCTTGGGAGAGTAGACTCATACATGATTATCAAACTACACTTGAAAAAATGAAATACAACTTAAAATTATTATGAAAACATAATTATTACTTCTAGTATATCCCAAAATTCATTTATACATCCCTTATTAGTATTCTTGGGAAATGAAAACATAATAAAGGGTGACCTCAGATGCTAAGTAAGGGAAAGTGTAAAATAAAAGGTATCATATATTAAATAAATCATGAATAATATGGTATATAAAAATAACAATCAAATATTTTGTATAACTAATATCAGAAAAAGAGAATTAGATTCATGGATGACATAATAATATAAATAAAAACAAGGATAATAATAACTAGTTTTATAATGACAGAATGCATGATTTCATACATCAAAATATCATCTTTAAGGCCTCATGACAATACATCCTACATAAATAGGTAAGAGATATTATAAATACTCAAAACAGTTTGTCTCATGACACTATTGGAAAATGGACCTATCCCAATAGATCTATACCCATGGTTTAGAAAAACCACGAGTATAAAGGTGCTTCTCCAATCCTATACCAAATATTATTAAAACAATTGGTATAGGTTGGTCTATACCAACATTTTTTTGAAACCGTTGGTATAAACTTCTAAATATTGGAAGAATTCTTGGGATCCTTCTCTCCTCCTCTTCATTCGAACCCTAACTCCACCTATGAATCTGCATTCCCCTTTCCTCAGGCGGCATTGGACAACCTCCTCCCTCCCCTCTGGTGATTTCAGCCACCCCATTTTCCTCTTTAGGAAACTTCGACCACCCCACTACTCTACTCATGTGATTTTGGCTGCCCCACTACTCTCCTCATGCGATTTTGGAATACCAACCCATCCTAAGTGTTTTTTATCAGGTGTTTTTTTATTGTGATCTTTGAGAGGTAAATTTTTTTTCCCTCCTCTTATTTCTTCTCTATAGTTTTTTAATATTTTTCAAGTGTTTTATTGAAGGAGTCATGGTTTTAATGTTTGATGTTGGTGTTTCTATTTCATTTGTTTTTATTCAAGAGTTAAAATGTTACAAGTGTTTTCTAAATTCATATTTGGCCTAAATATTCATGGTGTGGACTATATATAGGGTAATTTTTTTATTGAATTCATTTATTTTGATTGTTTCTCGTGTGGAAAATGGGTAGAAGTTTTTAATTAAAATGGTATATTAATGAGAAATGGTTTTTTATTAACTCCCTATGTTTGATAAAATTATATGGTTTTGTTTCATAATGAAACGCACATGTTTTTGGTATTATAAAAAATGAGGCTTCAAAAGTGGGTATTTTTTTGTGTGTTAAAATATGGATTTCATGTTTTACTAGTATTTTTGGATTCAAAATATGAAAAGACGTATCCCATGAAGTGTGTGGTTATAATTGTTGATGAATATATTTAATTTTTAATTGTGTTTTCATAGAATATTGTTTTGTAAAAAAATTTCTAATTCTGTAAGTTTTATGTATAAAAGTAAAGGCTCAGTTGGCACCTTGTTATGAGTTGATCATTGATGGCACCCTTTTTGGTCCCCATTGCTTTTGTTGATGTTTTATTATCCATGTGATGGATTATTGGTTATGTGATTCATATTTTTCTTGTGTGTTGGGGTCACATTTATGGTAGTGAAGGTTGTGTTAAGGATTTGGTAATGTCATTAGCCCTAATAACTTGTTATTATCTTGTGATGGTGTTATTGTACATGGTCTACCTAAATTATTATTCCATGAGGAGACCAAGGTTTCTAAGTGGTTATTAGTGGGATATTTATAGGTTAATAAAGGTTGGGAATTGGCTATAATCTCCTTAGTTGTATGTAAAATCATGATTTTTTGGTTTTCACTGAGGAGACTACATAAAGTGATTTAGTGGATAGATGTATGATTGTACCCTACCATCAACTAGATCCATGTTTTCATGTTTTTTTGGTCATGTTAGTAATCATGATTTCGCTTAATGATATGTATTTAAGTTATTTATCATTCATTTATACATTTGAAATTTTATTGTTTATTTATTGGATGGTATTTCTTGGTGAGTTGAACCTTTTGTGGATTAAACTTTTTTTAGTGTTATTACATCCTTGTATTTATCATGTTTCTTCTTGATTATTTACCCTTAATTATTTTTTTACATTGAAGTTTTTGTGTATGATTTTAAAGAAAAAATGAAAAATTTGTTTTCGTAGAGACATTAGTATTAGCATGATTTTGAAATGTTTTAGACCATGTGTATTTTTAATTTCAAAATAGTCATATTTAAATAATTTTTTTTCCTTTTAAATTTCTTTGTTTTTAAATAGAACCAATTTCAAGAAATGGTTTGAAAACATGGGGATCACTGATGAAGTGCATATCTTAATTTTTTTTCTCCCATTCATTTAAAGTGAGAATGAAAACCTATTTTCCCACACCTTGTCTTCAAATTTGTTTCTATAATAAAATGAATGAATGAGACTCATGGTGGTATCCTACTAGATTTAGATCACACCCAACATACTCATGTTGGTAGGAATGTAGTCATTATGTCTTGTAAAGGTATTTTTATATGTTGGATTTATGGTTGGATATAGTGTTTTATTTCCTTTGAAGTGGATGGTTATTTGGATTGTGTTGGTTAATTGATTTTCATGAGGGGATGGTGATTAGACCTCCAGTTTGTGTAATTAGTTGGCTCAAGTTTGTTTCTACCTTTTTGGTCTGACTTTTTGTCTCATTTATCTTCCATTATTATTTTGAAACTTTTTACTAATTTTTATTTTATTTATACGTCCATTTCTTGTTCTTGTTCTTTATTATTTATGGTATTCATTATTTAGTCAGTTTTAATAGGGGTTTGAGGGTGAAACCATCCAAAATGGTTATGTGTGACACCCTTGATTCTTTCCATAAGATCATGGGGATCTAGGAAACTCCTTGGGTATGTGGTAGTCCATTTTATATATCAATTTTATCCCCATATTCTTAGATTATTTTCTGTAACCTATTTTCTTGTCATTTACCCTTTTGTGTGGGTTGACATAGTGGTTTCTAACTATGTTATTCTTTATTATTTTTGTTTGGTTTACATATCTAGGTTTTAAGTGGGATTTAAAGAAGTTTTAAAAGAAATAAAGAGAAAGTGTAATCAAATAGTTATTTCCAACTATTTTGTAAATAAATTTGATAGGGTGTGTTATTTAAAGTGTAAAATGTTGTTTTCAAAATAATTTTGGATTAGATTTTACAGAAAAGAATGTTTTTTTATTAATGAAACCATGAATGTGTGTTAGTTTAAAAAAAAAATTCTGTGGGAAAATTTTCAAATTTTTAACACACTTTTGATGTGTTTTAATTTTATTCCATAAAAACTTGAGAAAAATGATTATTTTTTTATTTCAGTCCAATTTTTTGAACCTATTGATCTTACTGGGGAGATGTTTGGATAGTGAATTCTTAAATGTTAGGGATACCTACTTTGGTTCATTATTTATAGTTATCTCTTATAGCATATGTTATTTCTATTATTTTTTTTCTTGCTAGCTATTAGTATTATTTGATGAATTTAATAATAAAATTGGTTGTAATGAATTTTTTAATTATGTATTACATTGTTGATTGGAAGATAACTTTTTTTCTCCATATAATAGAATGGATAGAAGATGGATGTATCATACCGATCTGATTTCAATTGAGTTTCAAAATAATTTGGATTTTTTTAGATTTTTCATTTAACAATGCTTCATATGGAGGTTTTATACATTGACCATGATATAATTGTGTTGGAAGACCATAGTTGAGGTGGGAAAATGTTATCTACCATATAAAAAAAGTTGGAGTTCAAATAAACTATTCTATTTGGTGTCACCATGGAGAGATGAGACAATATTCTATTGTTTATGAATGAAAACAAAGAACTAGTATGGAGAATTTGATATTTGATCAGTTTCCATTTATGCATCATCATGAGATAAATTGTATACCTGTGAAATAAGACAATGATTTCAATAAACATGAGGAAAAGACTAAATATGATGATGTTGAAAGAGTGTAAATTTTAATGGATGATGCCAGAACTCTGGTATATCAGGAATGTAATAAATGAAAAAGTTGGAATTTTTAATGTTGTTAACCACTGAAAATTAATTTTTTTATTAAGATAAAAACTATTTTAAAGGGTGAGGGTGAACCATACAAGAATTCAAATACATATATGAAAATGAAACCCACAGTCCAAAGCACCAAGGCCAAAAACAAAACAATTCACGCTGCAAAGAAAGGTACCTCCTAAGCATTAAAAGATTATGAATAGATTCCACCATCAAATCACTGATCAGATAGATGTATCGTGCAAGGATTCACAGGCCTAAAACCAATGGAAAACACCATACCCTCTCAAACATCCAATTCTAGTTAGTGATGATCAGATTAAAGCACATAATCTGAAACTCTTCTGGAACCGTCCTAGTAGATGAGATGAATGCAATGAACCAGAAAACCATGGACCGTGGAGCTAGAAATTAAACATATAAAACTAAAAACATTCCTTAAAACTTCAATACCAACATGCTGCCAAACCTGCACAACCGTATCAGCAAAAATTTACCTCCACCGTGAATACTTCACCATTGCATTCTTCCGAAACATCACACCAAAAATCTAAGGAAGGAACACAATCACCCAAAAAATCACAAAAAAAAAGAAAAAAAAAGAACCACAGACACAGAATGGGACCAGAAAAAACATCACTGCAATAGAACCAATCTAAGAACCCATCACCACCATCGCTCATGGAGACCTCAGATCCAGTAAAAGAACATAAGAGAAATAGTGGTTTCAACCTCAGGATACAATAGATTGGAATCGACCACTCACCGCACCTCCATGGGGAAGTAAATCCAACCAAAGGTTGCAAGCCTTCGACATTTCAGAATCTCATTGGTGGCTACCATGCACGAAATTCATGTGTCCCTTTCCACAGAAAGTCATGTGGCCCTTTCCATTGATTCCAAGACTTAAAAATCTATTCATGTCTGCAGAAATATCAACCAATACAAAATAGAATGACACTGATAGAATTAAGGGTAATGATGAGTTGGTTCATACTAAAGATGGATTAACATGATGTTCATTTTATGCACAACATCTTGATTTTTCAGTTGGGGTGCATAATGTTAGGTTGGGTCTATCCTGTGATGGTTTTAATCCATTTGGTCAGATGATTACTGCTCACAACATGTGTCCATTTTTTATTCATGTTTATAATCTTCCTCTATGGATGTGTATGAAAAACCTTTCAATTTCTTGAGTATACTAATATCTAGACCTTCTAATCTTGATAATAACATAGAAGTCTACTTACATCCTTTAATAAGAGACTTTAAGCAGTTTTGGGATATGGGTGTGTGAATATTAAATTATTCTTCAAAAAATATATTTTAGATGCGTGATACCTTTCTGTGGACTATAAATGATTTCCCTACTTATGTAATGATGTATTTTTGGATCCTGAAGGGAAAACTATAATATCCTATATGTATTAAGAATACATGATTGAGAAGGCTTAAATATCATCATCGTTTTAGTTTCATGGGGAATCCATGATTCCTACCAATGGATCATCAATAAAGAAAGAATTTTTGGAGGTTTGATAATACTATTGACATGAAAAACCACCTCAACATATGTCAGATAGTTATGTGCTAAATGAATTAAAGGATTTTATTTTTTCATTATGGAAAGGCCATCTGAAATCTAAAAAGAGGAACAATGTTGATACTGAAGCCACTTACAATTGAAAAAATTGAAGCATATTTTTTGAGTTTTCATATTGGTCTACCAATTTTTTATGTCATTTTTTACATGTAATGCACATTGAGAAAAATATATGTTAAATGTTTCTTGTAATTATTCGAAATATCAAGGGAAAGAGAAAATGTGACTTTTGATCTCTTTTGGACTTATTGGATTGGGGTATTCAACCAGAACTACATCCTTTGTGTATCAGTGAAAACAAATGGAATGTTCCTTGTTTTTATTATGTGATTAAACCATCAAAGAAAGATAAATTTCTAACAGTATTGGAGAATATAAAGGTTCTTAATGGTTTTTCTAGCAATATATCTAAACGAGTCAACATAAGGTATTTGAAACTAAAATCCCTAGAAACTTATGGTTATCACATTCTTCTTTATGAATTGATTACAATATAAATTTGGGAATTTTTTATCCATTAATTTAAGGGTTATAGTGATTCACTTATGAAATTTTTTAGTTACCTTTGTTCTAAAAGGTTATCCAAGTCATTCTTTATAAAAATGCAGCAGGAGGTGCCATTAATTTTGTGTGAGATGGAATTTTTTTCCTCCATCCTTTTTCACTTGGATGCTGCATTTAATAGTTCATCTTCCAACTGAAATACTTATTTTAGGACTAGTTACTATTAAGTGTATTTATCCTACTAAAATAAATATATGCACAATAGAATCATATGTCTGAAACAAGAATTATCGTAAATGTTCGATTATGAGAGGTGGCTCAAGAATGTATAGAATTTTGTTCAATGTATTTTTATGATGTTAGCACATGACATAACAAGATTATGAGAAATGAAGATGAACAGTATGAAAAAATTGATCCCTTATTTCCATCTCTTTCCAAAATAGAAGGAATTGTTGGGTCTTATACATTAGCTGCATTGAGCCTTGAAGAGTGGGATATGACATATCACATAGTATTGTTTAAATTTCATTTGTTTTATGACTATATAAAGTAAGTAATTTGGATATTTATATGTTATCTCATACTATGGAATTTCACATATACCTTATACTTTTATTAACATTTTTTTACGGAACATAAACAAATTATAAGTAGAGTTCATTGATCTTTACCTTTGAGAGAGATAAAGGATTTACATAGCCTAGAGTTTCCTACATATTTGAAATCAAAGGTATGAACATCACTTTAATTATCTTAAAATATAGATATCCATTTAATTTTATTATTCATATTTATTTCAAGTATCGAGTTTACCTTTCGACTCAGTTTCTTAAGAAATAAGAGCATTGGATTTTGGTCCCAATTCTTTGGTTCATGAATGTGACTCTTTAATAATAAATGGGTATGAATTTTTTACAAATAATAGAGTAGTAAAAATGAGAACACAACATGATGGAATTATGTTAACTGCTACAACTAATTGTTATGCCAATACATCAGATTTTCGGCCTCGATATGAAGATGTATATTATTAAGGACTTTTTGAGAAAATATTTTTTATTGGATTACTACTCTCAAGGTTGAGTCACAATGATGAAATTTAAATAGTTTTATTCAATGATGTGACAGGGTAAATTTATCGATGACTGTGGATTTAGAGTTATTAACATGAGTCGATTCATTCATACCGATGAACCATACATTTTGACATTAATGGGAAAAAAAGTGTTTTTTGTGAAAGATCATATGATACCTGATTATGGTGTCATTAATTAAGTAATAATAAGACATATCTTTCATGATAATGGTGATGGAATTACCACCATTGATTCCCCCATTGTTGTTGACCAAAATATTTCATTTGATATGTCAAATTTTCCCATTGTGAGAGTTGATGTTAAACCTGAAGTAGTGGTGGGTAATATATAGAAGAAACCATATATGTTGAATTTTCATTCGGTTTACCTTGACATGAGTTTCTAAGGTTAGTATTAATGTAATTACGTTAATCTAATTTTATTTTGGAATGATATGTTTGTTTTAGTATTGTCCATTTTCATTTCATTTAATTATATTTATTTTAATTTAAAAAACTAGGTTTAAAATGAGTTTTTAAAAAATGTATAACTTGATTTTAAATTATTTTTACTAAAAGATGTTATGACATTTCTTATGACTTATTTGAATTTTATGTTGCATGTATGATTTATAAAAATATTGTATGACATTTCTTATGCCTTCTATAGGCCTATTGGGCATTAGTCATATAGGCAATTTGGCCATTAGGCCTATAAGCAAATTGGCCTTTAGGCCTAATGGAAAATTGGCCATATAATGAATAATATGGAGTTAATATTATGAAATGAATATAAATAATTCATATTCAAGATTATTAAATGTTCGTAATGATTACCTAAAATTATAAAGTGTTTGTGATTAGTATTTATATATGAATTCTTCATCAATGTTTATCGCATTAGTTATTAATTTTTCATTTATTTAAAAGTTATTAAATTTTATTATTATTAAATATTATAAAATGTTTACATTGTTAATATGTGTATATTAATCAATTTAATTTGTAGGAAGCTATACTAGGCATCTAAGGTCGTCTACCTTGAATTAAATTATTTTTCTCAAGTAGGAAGAAAAAATTTGGAAGTGCAGTAAATGCACAAACACAAGAAAAGATTGTATGTTTTTTTATTTATATTTCAAATATTTATACGAAATTACTAATTAAATATCCTGTTTATATTTTCAAAAGACTTCCCAAGAGGCCCTTGATGTTAAATAAAATTACAACTTTGGTTCAAATGATCATTTGAGTCAATTATTAGGTGATGAACACCAAGGTAGAGTCTGATGTCAACCAGGGAAAAACATCATCTGATATAGGTATTGGTCCTAATCGGGCACCTATCAAGGATCACAGACCCCTAATCCACTAAGCACTCATGTAAAAGCAGATGAAGAAAATAAAATATCTTTAGAGGAGAAAGAAAGAAGTAAACATGAGCGTGAAAGAAGTAAGATGATCACCAAAAAATTCCTCAAAGATATGTCACTTATAAGTCAATCACATACATCAGAGGATGGTACTACTATTGATTCATATATGGAATAAATGCATTCTTTAAATTGTCCCTAAAATTATGCCAATGAGGGTCCTAGTGGTGATCGAGCTAAAGGTGGTGGTGGTGATGTTGTTGATGATGTTGCTGCTCCTGATGATGTTGTTGGTGACGATGTTACTGAAGCTGATGATGATAATGATGTTGGGTATTAGGATGTTGATGATGGGGGATATATTGATCCCCTAAATTTATTTGTTTTATGGATGTGTATGTATGTTTTGGTATTTTATATAATGTGAAAACTATTAAAAGTTGTTGTTGGGATTATAATTGTAAAAAATTTGTACTACATTGAATGTATATTGTATTTTTTATCAGATTTGTAGGTTAAGAATCTAGTAGAAGAAGCCATGGTGGAGCTGCTGCCAAATGAAGGCAGTTACCTATACCCACGGTTCTACAAATTGTGGGTATAGGTTGTCTTATGGGAATAAATACACCCATAGTATTGTAAACCGTTATTATATATCTATACCCATATTTTTATTGAAACTGTGGGTATGGAAAAATCTATGTGACCTATACCCACAGTTTTTATAAGAACCATGGGTATAGGTCTATACTGACGCCTAAACATTCAACGGTTCCCAAAATCGTGGGTATAGCCTATGCCCACGGTTTTGGGGGCTATAACCACAATTCAAAAAACGTGGGTATAAGTGCCTTTTCCAGTAATATGAGACCTACCGATGCATTAATATACTATAATGGGATCCTCATGTCATATAATAAGTCCAATTAATTTATCATATGAAATAAATGAATAACAATTCAATACATAATAAACACAAACATTCATATTAGAAAACTAGCATAGGAAATGTTAATATTTCTCCCAGTAAATAAATAGAACAACATGATCATAAACCATCATGAGTAATATGAAGGATGATATCAACAGACTATATCCCAGATAAAGCATTTGATTTATCAAATTAGATTTACATATAGAAAATACTTTAAAATGATCATTGGAATATTTCTTAAGAAAAATACCCCATTCATTTTGTAATCAATTATATTAAAATCTAAAAAATTCCATAATATTTGGAATTTTTTTATTTTAAAATAAAAATAAAAACTTTTAAATGAATCTTTAAATAAAATAATAACTATAATGATGGTAAAATATATTTTTGAGGTAAATGTTAAACCAAATAAACTATTCAGACCTTTGGTAAAAAGTTCCACATTCGGAAAATGATAAAAATATTCTTTTTAAACCTTTTTATAGAAATTTAAAAATTAGTAAAAATAAAATTAACCAATCATTTTAGAATAGTAAAAACATTCCTGAAAATATTTTGAAGAAAATTTAGACATCAAAGAAATTATTCCTGACTGAATAGAAAAATAACATTAATTTTCTTAAAAAACAATCTTTTGAACTTTTGGGTATTTAGAGATAGGAAAATGAAATGAAAACCTATAATTTATAGAAATAAGTATAGTATAATTAAATATATGGGTTTTAGGATTAAAATATCATATAATTCCTCCAATTGACACTTAAATATAAATAACCTTGAATAAAGATGAGATTGTGAAATAAACCCTTACAACTTTGGTAACTTTTGAATCATAACACCCATGAAATAAATAACTTCAAATTAAACAGTAAATACTAATAATATAAATATATTCATGATATAAAATATAAAATGAGTGGTGGATACACCTCATAAAGGTGTATAACATAACATATTTCCCAAAGAAGACAATTTGAGATGATAAACCGTTACCACTTTGGTAAATTTTGAATCAAAACCCCTTGGATGAAATAATTTAAATTTTAACTATAAAAATCATGAATTATAAATGATACATGATTTAAAATTTTAAAGGATTAGTATATAAACCTCATACACATAAATAAGTTCATAAAATCAAACATGTCTCCATAAAACAATATTGAGATGAAGAACCCTTACCTTATGTCCGAATTGACTCATAAGAACTATAACCTCACATATAATAAATTTAGGTTTATTATTATTATATAATAGAACCATATACATAATTATAATATCATATATTATCCACTTATAAAATTTAAACACCCATTTATTAATAACTCAATATTAAAATTTTCATTTTTGTGTGTTAACTATTTTATTTTTTATGTATATTTTGGTTCAGAATTTATATTAATTGAACTTCGATCATGGTTATATCATCTAAAAAATATTAATCATGTAATAATTATCATATTTAATCATTATATACACTTTTATAACCATTCATATAAAGTAGTTATGAAAAATGAATTACGTCACTTCATGGAGATGGTAGTCCGTACGTACAAACGAGTGATGTTTCCACTTTTCAATGGATGAAAATAAATAAAGGTAAATAATAATTAAAATTAATAAAATAATTATTATATCATAAATATAATATATATATATATATTAAATAAATCCTTATTACCATCCATATAAAATAGAAAATAAAAATGAATCATATTGCTTCGTGGGCCCACACATACAAATTAGTGGCGTTATCATTTTCTAATGGATGGGATGTTAAGAAATATGATAAGATATAAGTCTAGAAGATTAATTATGTCATAAATATCATATATAAATGTTAAATCTATAAAAATAACCAAACATGAAATATAATGATGGAAAATGAATCATATCGTTATGTGGAGGTGGTAGTCCACCCATATATACTGGTGATACTTTTATTTACCATTTTATGGAAAGGAGGTGGAAATGGGTGTGTATATTATATTAATGTATGATGTATCATAAAATATAGGGTGAGGGGTGAGTTTTTGAATAAAAATAAAATTACAATTTTTATCCACTTTAAGTATTAACATTATCGATTCTCCAAAATACTAATGAGATCAAAGGTTGATTTGTTTTTTAAAATATTGATTAATTACAATATTATAGTAATAGTATTATATACTATATTTAAATATAGTTTTCATAGTGGAAATATTGTGATTAGTATTTTGTATTTATGATGAAAAAGTTAAATCAATAGAACATTAAACTAAATGTATTATAGAAACTGAAGTAGGAATTAAATAAACTGAAATTTAGGACAAGAATAGAAAGAAAGTTTAAAAAAAAAACACAGAGTATTAGTCAGAAAAAAAAACTACTCTTTTAAAAGGATATTTATTATAACCTTACATTTAAACTAAAGTGAAAGGTATATCTATAAAACTGAACTAAGGTATGCCTGATTTTCAACCTATCATAAGGTATCCATGATTTTATAACCTTTTGGAAGGCCCATCTTCCTATCTTTGAAATACCTTTACAATACCTATTAGTAGTAGCATACTTCACGATGCAATCAAACAATATCTATCTTCCCATAAAAGGAATCCGTTGATTAGATGATTATATTTTCAATCTTCATATCCAAAAAATCGCTCGATCATATAGGATTAGAATTAGAATGATTATAATGGAAATACTAATATCTTTATAAGGAGAACCTTACAAAATAGTAGCTCTTAGAAAAAAATTAGAAAGAGAAAATAAATTTATCAGAAGTGATCTTAGAAATAAGAAATTTAAAATATTCAAAATGAAAAACATATTTAATAGTTTCCTTTCAAGTATCTATTATATATACTTCTGATACTATAGGCACAACTTTATTTATAGGTAGAATTATAACAAACCCCAATGGTTAAAATCTAAAAAACCCAGGATTAATTGTAACTACATCATCAATAAATTATTTATCCAACAATTAACTCATTGTGATACATCATCTATCAATGGGTAATATTAGCACCACTATAGTGATTACTAAATCCAATAGAAGTAATATAACATTTGATTTTCAGATCTTTGTATTTTCATAAATCATTTTCAAGTTTTGGAATTTTAGTTTCCAGAATTTCTGTCTATAGAAACATAAGAACTTAAAAAAATAGGTTAAATATTTTTTATATTAAGTGTATTGTGATTTATGAAATAATTAAATAAGCGATTTATTGATTTAAGAAACTCTCCAACAATCTCCCTCTTTTTGGAAAACATAAAACATGCGATAAAATTTAAATAGGAAGTAAAATTAAGAATAAAATTACCTATGGTCTTCATGATATAGAATTTATTATCCTTTGTTTTGATATAAATATTGAATAATTTTTTTAGATAAAACAATGATAATACCCCAAAAAAAATCAAAATTTTTTCCTATTGAACTAAATTAATCAAACCACCTTAAAATAATATAACCATAGAAACATAAAAGAAATTAATAAGAGAAAATAAAATAAAAATTTTATTTTTCTAAATTTATCCCTTTTTTGATTTAAAAAAATAAATATAAATGAAATAAAATAAGATTAAACAAATATAACCAGAAATGATAAATTTAATTGAGTTAGATAATTATCTGATCATATGTTTTTGATGATTTGGAACTTCTAAATCTCTTCAGTTCTTCAAGAAAAATTATTTTAAATTGGTTAATTTAATCAATATTTTCCACATCAGTTCCATTTCTACCATGATTTAATATATAACAAAGTATTCTTAAAAATTCAATTTAGGTTGAGCTTCACTTTATACACTACTATTATGTATCTTATTATGAATCTACATATAATAAAATATATAATTCTACATTATCATACTTTGAACTTCACCTTTTTCCCTAATGATCAAATATAAATTTTTGCCTGCATCTGATATCTAATTATTTTATTAAGGAAAAATTTAAGATTCTGTAACGCCCCGACCCCAGCTACCCAGAGTCAGTGCATTACCTCGTAACATTGGCATGATCACAAAGGATCAAGTCTCGAAAGACCGATTAGTTTAGTAGCCTTGGAAACACTAGATACATTCATAAGTCTTTCATTACATCAAAAAGTGAAAAACTACAATAACAAAGTCTCCATAGTCCACACTCATATCCTCTTCTGACTATCCCTGCAGGTCATTCATAAAATACTTCTTCACATCCTGGAAAATATTAAAACATTGAAAGGGGTGAGCTCAGATGCTCAGTAAGGATAACAATAATGCGGAAGCTTTCATAAATAAACATTAACATTTAAGGCAATGTATAACTAAAACAAAAGCCTTTTAAACATGAACTTCAACATAATATGGCAAAAGTAAAATGAGATAATGCCATTTACTTCTTCACATGGATATTCTACTGGTCGAATAATCACATGCAATATCAATAACCACTTTCATAATGAGGGAATGTATAATGCCGGACATTCTGAAACATTTTGTCAAGGCCTCGGCCAAGACATCTAAAATAATTAAGGCCTCGGACAAAACCATAAATCAAATTGGGAAAGGGCCTCGGCCAATTCCACGTCTAGTTGTCTCATGAGACCTACCGATGCATCGAGGAGCTATAGCGGGCTCCACCCGTCACTTATTAAGTCCAATACATTCCTCATATGAATAGGTTTAAACATATCATAAACCATAACATAATCGTATCACATAAAACATGCATAAAGGAAACATAACATTTCCACATTTCAATCACAAGATATCAATACAACACATTGATATAATAAAAACGCTTTCAAAACCATTTTCAATACCAAAATAAAAGAAAGTTAAAACTTTTTATTTATTTTTCATTAAAAAAATGATGGCTTGTAGAGGAAGCTGAAACTCAAATAATGGTCATGGCGGCGGAGAAGTCGTTGTCGCCGCATAAGTACGGAAAGAAAAACATTCCCTTTTTGTCGTTTAGTAAAACTCTTCGTATAAAAAAGATTCCTTTTGAATAAACGTAAAAGTCAAAGGAGTTTATACACCGTATAAAAGAAAGTTGTGTATAAAACGAAATATGCCTCAATGAAAGGAGATTGAGACGAAGTCCATAAAAAGATCATTTTTAAAATAAAATAGATATATTATGTGTATTCACTATAGGTACACATAAAGAAAGTAAAAATACAAAATAATACATAATAATATCATGACATAATTTGAAAGTAGGAGATTAACCCAAAGAATGGAAGTTGGGTTAAGAAATTCCCTTACAAATAAAATATATCTATTAGGTGTATTCACTATATATACACATAAAGAACGTACAAATACAAGATAGGACATAATAATATCATGAAGTAATTTGAAAGTAGGAGATTAACCCAAAGAATTGAAGTTGGGTTAAGAAGTTCCCTTACCTTGTGTCCGACTTGACTCAACCGTTCTTTAACCTCCTGAATAATAAACTAGAGTTAATATCTACCTTATTAAGAACCATTTTCAATTTCATTATCCTTTTTATATCACTTATTACAATGTTATGAACATTATGTAATTATTTAAGTTAATAACGGTCGTTTTGTCGATCTTTGGTACATGAGTCAACAATAAACTTCTTATAATTATAAGTTGTTCATGTGGTGAAATATCCATTATATCCAGAATTATATTAATGATGTAGATATCATATATATCATATATATACAGTATATACATTCATTTATAATATTCCGTAACATTTAGAGGTAAGAAATGAAATGCACCGTTCATGGAGACGGTAAGCCGTACGTACGCATGAACGCTACTTTCATTTCAATTTCATATTTAATGGAATGAAATCATAATGATATAAATGTATAATATAATTCCAGTATAATATAGTGTATAATACCATTTACTCCATCCTTTATACATCCCACACATGGCATTAACGATTCAAATCACTTTGAGGGGGCGGTAGTCCGCACTTCCTAAAATGAAATTATCGCGTTTTACCCATAATGGAAATCATAAAGTATGCCATAAATGAGAAATACAGAAGCATAAGTAAAACAAAAACATATTATATATCATATATAAAAATAGTGACATCTTAATGGCCACCTTTGGAGGTGTTATATGAGTGTTGAACAATCATCGTTTCGTGAGGCAGAAATTCGCCATCCACAGAAACCGTATGTTCTTTAACCATTAGATGTAGGTGTGTGTAAGTGTAGCTCGAATCCTTCTTATAACAACATCCTAGTATATTGAGGATACTGGTGTTGTTACAAAAGAAATGAATAAAAAGAGTTTAGGGGGTTGGAGAAGAAAAATAAAACAAAACAACATTAGAAAAGACATTACCTCAAAATCGGGTAACTCTTTTTGATTTGAGCTAAAGGCTTCCTTGGGAAGAGTTCTGCCCAAAGTGAGGTTTCTAGGAGTAAGGAAGGAATGTTGGGAGAGTATTTGGGCAGAGGTTGGCCGAGCCAAATGGCTTGATGGTGTGAATAAGGTGGGAGAGGTGGGGGCCTTTTATAAGTGGAGAGGAGGGGCACTTTTGGAAAGTAAAGGAACATTACATTATTTGAAAATGTGTTTCGGTTTTAAAAGGTCCCACATTGATAGAATTCGTGGATAAGGTGATAAGGCATCGAAATCCACTCATCCAATTGGTTTTGGCCATGTGTAGTTCATAGATTTTATATTATCTTTCCATTTTATTTAAATCGTCAAATAATGATGTCATCGCTGCATCATTATTATGTCATAAATAATTAAATTTATTTAATGTCTAAAAATTATAAAAAAAATACTATGATATAGGAAATCTTTTTATCTTTCCAATGACTATTTATAATCAAAATTTGGACTTGTGTAACCCTACTTAAAAATTGTTTTAGTAAAACACTTTATGTTAGTGTCATTTTCACTTTAACATTAAATAAAAAGTAATTTATGTTATTTCCCAACAAAAGTGGATCCATGGGGTCCCCAAGTTAGGCCATGGCTTGTCTTGGTCGGCCATGACACAACCAATGAGGTTGGGACATGTGTCTAGGTCATTTAATATTATTAAAGTATTATTTATACCTTAAACTACCCTAATTACCACTAATCGCGATTAAGAACTTAATAAGTTACTATTCACCAAAAAATTATTTTTATCCCATTGAACCACATTTTACTTCTTAATGACAACCATGTATGTCGGATTTTTGAAAATCAAATCACAGAAGTGGTAATATTTCATTTAAACGAAAAATCAGTTATTTAACAACCACTTAGTGGTTTCACTATTCATCAAAAATTGAAGTTTTTCAGAATAAGGCCAAAATTTCACCCTAAGCTATAATTGATATTCCGAATTGAAAAATGATGTCTATTTTAAAAAATTCCAAACATATTAGTTGCATTAATTAATTTTATAATTAATTCCCGCTGTCACAACAAATAGCGTGTTTTTAAGAAACAATTTATATCAAAAGATTGGCAATTGTTTATGTCCAATTTCAATGTTAAATTAATTCTAATGACCACCATTGGATAAAATGGTAAAAATATATTCTAATTATACTTTAAAACCATCAAATATTATAATTTATCACTATAAATTATTTTGATTAAAAAAAGTTGTTTTAAGTATTTTTCACTATTTATAAAATTTTAGAAGTTCTCAGAAAAATACCAAAAATTCAACATAGGCTAATTTCGATATTACGAATACAAAAATGAAGTCCATTTTGACATATAAAATTTATAATATTTCAAAAAGAAGGTATTACTATTCATAACGGCTACTTTGATTAGTCGCGGTGTTTTAGAACTCGAAGTTGCGTACAATGCAAGCTATTTCATTATTGAATGAGAAGCGTATCGTGGAAGCTCGGGGTGTTACATTCTCCCCTCCTTCAATAAATTGCGTCCTCGCAATTTGAAATTTTTCTTGGAAAATAAAAGGTTGAAAATAGAAAATACCTTTGTGGAAAACCCACATCGGAAATAAGGTTAATAGAATTTAGTCTTAATAAGAGGGAAATGGAAATAAGAAAGTCACCACCAAATCATGATCTCGATAAGGAGAACATTGGTGGCAATTAGAGACATATAATTTGAGGAAAAACGTAAATATTTGTAGGGATTGATTGAGGTCATCAATCACAATCAACTGTCAAATTGAGGGCCTCAAAGCCTTCAATCTATGTTGATTTAAAATATCATCAGTTCAACAAAACATAAGTTATTAGGATAACACATTTTTTTTGTTTTAATATCCCTTTACTAAAGTTTAAGAATTAATTTATTCATTGAATAAGAGATAGGTATATATATATATATGTGTTTGACATTAGAGTTTCAACCTTCAACTCATCTTTCACTCAAAAGATAATAGAACTCAAAAATATTATACTTATCCTAATTGTATAAGGTTCCAAATGTTAACACATACCATTTAGATTAGTAAAATTATTTTGTAATAACCGGGGACTTCCTGTAGGCTAGTGGTAGGAAATAAAGGCCTGTCGCACTATGATTGTGGGTTCGATTCCTGCAGCTTTGTCCGACGCGACGGGTTATGCCCCACCCTGCAGGTTGTCCTTTTCCTAAAACTATAGTATCATAATATTCCAAAAATAATCTTCATAAATTTTTTAACCTTAAACAATACTATCCATGGTTCAACTTAATCCATTCCAACCTTAATAGTTATCCAAAATACATCTGTCCAACTCACAGTCCAAATTTTATAAGGAAGGTAAACATAATGAAGATCCTTTATCCCACATAACAACATGTGAGCACCTTCATCATGTATTCTTTTTAAACATACTGAATTACCATGATCCCTTATTCCTTATAGAATACTAGATATACTCCTTCTATCCAAAAATGTATACAAAACATCAATCAGTTTCAAGGAAGTTAAGTATATCCAATATAATTTATCCAAATCAATCACGTCTTATTCCAAAATCACAATCTCAGTATCAAAACCATATTATGGTTTATCTTTCTCTCAACCATATATTTTCCAAAAATTTAACCTACTGTGGAGTCACTTTTCTTGGTTCCACACAATCTCAAGTCCTTGATGAAATAGTACTGCAGTACAATCCTTATATACTCCATAATTATTATAACCAGTACATCATTGATACAACACTCAAATTAAAAAAAAATCTTTAATAACAACATAAGAACTCTAATCATTACTCCTCATCTGTGGTAGTATCATAACTTGATTATTATCCAATAACATCATTTGGGGCATGCTCTGATGATTTGGACATTGGTTTGCGTAGTGTCCCCAATCCTTGCAGAAGAAGCATTGTACATTTGAAACCATTTTCTTACCCTTGCAGTCACGCACTTTGTGTCCTTTTTCTCTACACTTATAACAAACTCCCATTCCCTTTAGGCAAGTTCCATGATGTTTCTTCCCACAATTACCACATATTGGAAAATTCTTCTTTCCCCTCATCCCTTTATCCATCATTCTCTCTTCCATCCCTTTCATCTCTTGCTTCGCTTCAAAGCCATAGGACTCAGAGAATTCTTTACTTATCCTATTAACACATGATACTATTTCTTCATATGTTGAGAACACATGGGAGACTATTTCCCTTCGAAATGTTGGCTTAATACCGTGAAAGATACTATCCTTCTTACTCTTTGGATCATACGTACCGCTGGAGTTCACATTCCTTCTACTGGGCGCCATTTCTATACAACGGCATAAACTAGGTTAGTTTATGAATCAAAATACATAATTCCATACTTGTAAAACACTTTACATAAATTGAACTATTTATGGATATAATCCATAATCATAAAAAGAAATGTTTTCTTTGAGGAAGTATGTACTCATAACCCTTCATAGTGGTTTGTAAGTAAAATGAGAATTATCCTAAGCATATCCCCCGGGAGTGTCGTAACCAAGAGTGCAGCAAGGCCCGTTTTCGTGCACCAGTTCCCGTTCGAGTCTAGCTCAAAGCGGTGTTTTCGGGTTTTACCCCTAGGTACATCTGTGCCAGAGCCGCCTCTACCTGCTCGTATCCAGACAGGGATGTATTGCTCGGAAAAGTCATAACATCTCTATAATACCAAAATTCTAGGAAGTTCTTTTATACTAATCCTCAGAGTTCATCTTAGGTCTACGTGCTCTAATCAGAGTTTATCTAAATCTAGCTTCCAAGGTTAGTACTAAACTGCCTCTGATACCAACTGTAACGCCCCGACCCCAGCTACCCAGAGTCAGTGCATTACCTCGTAACATTGGCATGATCACAAAGGATCAAGTCTCGAAAGACCGATTAGTTTAGTAGCCTTGGAAACACTAGATACATTCATAAGTCTTTCATTACATCAAAAAGTGAAAAACTACAATAACATAGTCTCCATAGTCCACACTCATATCCTCTTCTGACTATCCCTGCAGGTCATTCATAAAATACTTCTTCACATCCTGGAAAATATTAAAACATTGAAAGGGGTGAGCTCAGATGCTCAGTAAGGATAACAATAATGCGGAAGCTTTCATAAATAAACATTAACATTTAAGGCAATGTATAACTAAAACAAAAGCCTTTTAAACATGAACTTCAACATAATATGGCAAAAGTAAAATGAGATAATGCCATTTACTTCTTCACATGGATATTCTACTGGTCGAATAATCACATGCAATATCAATAACCACTTTCATAATGAGGGAATGTATAATGCCGGACATTCTGAAACATTTTGTCAAGGCCTCGGCCAAGACATCTAAAATAATTAAGGCCTCGGCCAAAACCATAAATCAAATTGGGAAAGGGCCTCGGCCAATTCCACGTCTAGTTGTCTCATGAGACCTACCGATGCATCGAGGAGCTATAGCGGGCTCCACCCGTCACTTATTAAGTCCAATACATTCCTCATATGAATAGGTTTAAACATATCATAAACCATAACATAATCGTATCACATAAAACATGCATAAAGGAAACATAACATTTCCACATTTCAATCACAAGATATCAATACAACACATTGATATAATAAAAACGCTTTCAAAACCATTTTCAATACCAAAATAAAAGAAAGTTAAAACTTTTTATTTATTTTTCATTAAAAAAATGATGGCTTGTAGAGGAAGCTGAAACTCAAATAATGGTCATGGCGGCGGAGAAGTCGTTGTCACCGCATAAGTACGGAAAGAAAAACATTCCCTTTTTGTCGTTTAGTAAAACTCTTCGTATAAAAAAGATTCCTTTTGAATAAACGTAAAAGTCAAAGGAGTTTATACACCGTATAAAAGAAAGTTGTGTATAAAACGAAATATGCCTCAATGAAAGGAGATTGAGACGAAGTCCATAAAAAGATCATTTTTAAAATAAAATAGATATATTATGTGTATTCACTATAGGTACACATAAAGAAAGTAAAAATACAAAATAATACATAATAATATCATGACATAATTTGAAAGTAGGAGATTAACCCAAAGAATGGAAGTTGGGTTAAGAAATTCCCTTACAAATAAAATATATCTATTAGGTGTATTCACTATATATACACATAAAGAACGTACAAATACAAGATAGGACATAATAATATCATGAAGTAATTTGAAAGTAGGAGATTAACCCAAAGAATTGAAGTTGGGTTAAGAAGTTCCCTTACCTTGTGTCCGACTTGACTCAACCGTTCTTTAACCTCCTGAATAATAAACTAGAGTTAATATCTACCTTATTAAGAACCATTTTCAATTTCATTATCCTTTTTATATCACTTATTACAATGTTATGAACATTATGTAATTATTTAAGTTAATAACGGTCGTTTTGTCGATCTTTGGTACATGAGTCAACAATAAACTTCTTATAATTATAAGTTGTTCATGTGGTGAAATATCCATTATATCCAGAATTATATTAATGATGTAGATATCATATATATCATATATATACAGTATATACATTCATTTATAATATTCCGTAACATTTAGAGGTAAGAAATGAAATGCACCGTTCATGGAGACGGTAAGCCGTACGTACGCATGAACGCTACTTTCATTTCAATTTCATATTTAATGGAATGAAATCATAATGATATAAATGTATAATATAATTCCAGTATAATATAGTGTATAATACCATTTACTCCATCCTTTATACATCCCACACATGGAATTAACGATTCAAATCACTTTGAGGGGGCGGTAGTCCGCACTTCCTAAAATGAAATTATCGCGTTTTACCCATAATGGAAATCATAAAGTATGCCATAAATGAGAAATACAGAAGCATAAGTAAAACAAAAACATATTATATATCATATATAAAAATAGTGACATCTTAATGGCCACCTTTGGAGGTGTTATATGAGTGTTGAACAATCATCGTTTCGTGAGGCAGAAATTCGCCATCCACAGAAACCGTATGTTCTTTAACCATTAGATGTAGGTGTGTGTAAGTGTAGCTCGAATCCTTCTTATAACAACATCCTAGTATATTGAGGATACTGGTGTTGTTACAAAAGAAATGAATAAAAAGAGTTTAGGGGGTTGGAGAAGAAAAATAAAACAAAACAACATTAGAAAAGACATTACCTCAAAATCGGGTAACTCTTTTTGATTTGAGCTAAAGGCTTCCTTGGGAAGAGTTCTGCCCAAAGTGAGGTTTCTAGGAGTAAGGAAGGAATGTTGGGAGAGTATTTGGGCAGAGGTTGGCCGAGCCAAATGGCTTGATGGTGTGAATAAGGTGGGAGAGGTGGGGGCCTTTTATAAGTGGAGAGGAGGGGCACTTTTGGAAAGTAAAGGAACATTACATTATTTGAAAATGTGTTTCGGTTTTAAAAGGTCCCACATTGATATAATTCGTGGATAAGGTGATAAGGCATCGAAATCCACTCATCCAATTGGTTTTGGCCATGTGTAGTTCATAGATTTTATATTATCTTTCCATTTTATTTAAATCGTCAAATAATGATGTCATCGCTGCATCATTATTATGTCATAAATAATTAAATTTATTTAATGTCTAAAAATTATAAAAAAAATACTATGATATAGGAAATCTTTTTATCTTTCCAATTACTATTTATAATCAAAATTTGGACTTGTGTAACCCTACTTAAAAATTGTTTTAGTAAAACACTTTATGTTAGTGTCATTTTCACTTTAACATTAAATAAAAAGTAATTTATGTTATTTCCCAACAAAAGTGGATCCATGGGGTCCCCAAGTTAGGCCATGGCTTGTCTTGGTCGGCCATGACACAACCAATGAGGTTGGGACATGTGTCTAGGTCATTTAATATTATTAAAGTATTATTTATACCTTAAACTACCCTAATTACCACTAATCGCGATTAAGAACTTAATAAGTTACTATTCACCAAAAAATTATTTTTATCCCATTGAACCACATTTTACTTCTTAATGACAACCATGTATGTCGGATTTTTGAAAATCAAATCACAGAAGTGGTAATATTTCATTTAAACGAAAAATCAGTTATTTAACAACCACTTAGTGGTTTCACTATTCATCAAAAATTGAAGTTTTTCAGAATAAGGCCAAAATTTCACCCTAAGCTATAATTGATATTCCGAATTGAAAAATGATGTCTATTTTAAAAAATTCCAAACATATTAGTTGCATTAATTAATTTTATAATTAATTCCCGCTGTCACAACAAATAGCGTGTTTTTAAGAAACAATTTATATCAAAAGATTGGCAATTGTTTATGTCCAATTTCAATGTTAAATTAATTCTAATGACCACCATTGGATAAAATGGTAAAAATATATTCTAATTATACTTTAAAACCATCAAATATTATAATTTATCACTATAAATTATTTTGATTAAAAAAAGTTGTTTTAAGTATTTTTCACTATTTATAAAATTTTAGAAGTTCTCAGAAAAATACCAAAAATTCAACATAGGATAATTTCGATATTACGAATACAAAAATGAAGTCCATTTTGACATATAAAATTTATAATATTTCAAAAAGAAGGTATTACTATTCATAACGGCTACTTTGATTAGTCGCGGTGTTTTAGAACTCGAAGTTGCGTACAATGCAAGCTATTTCATTATTGAATGAGAAGCGTATCGTGGAAGCTCGGGGTGTTACAGATTCATAGATGGTCTTCTGATCTTCTTGAGATAAACTTTGAGAAAGATAATTCTGATGAGAAAATTTTTAGTATAAAATAAAACTAAATGTAAAAATTCATTGATATTGTAGTCCTTTTATATACACTGCCGATGGATTTTGTCCAAGAAAATAATTTTTTTATTTTTGAGTGGTTCTTAAAGTAATGTACATAAAATTAAAGGCCAAAACATGTCATATAGATTCTTTTATGAATTAAATATATAATTTCTTTATATGGAAAAGAAAAATTTACCTTTTTTAAAATTAATAATATCCCCCTATAAAATGTAATTAAACAATTTTTAAAAAAAATTATCCCCTAAATTAAATAATGATATAAAGGGAATAATAAATGATATAGATGAAAATATTAAACCTTCTTAAAGTTATATTATGATGTATGATCTTTCTCTTTCAATGATGATTTAATAGAAAGTTTAGAAAAAATAAATTACACATATTTTACCAAAAATTGATAAACATTAATATTTAAAATTTAAAATTTATTTAGATTTAAAAATTAGATATTTTTGAAAATTAGATGGATTTAAAAATCAGATAGATTTGAAAATCAGATAGATTTTAAAATTAGATAGATATGAAAATTAGATGAATTTTGAAAAAAAAAGTTTGAAAACAAGATAAATTTCAAATTCATATAAATTTTAAAAAAATTATCCCGTTTCTTATAGAGGAGTTTTTAATATATGAATATTGATGAAATATAAAGTGGATTGAAAATCACTAAAAATTTATCATTCCTAACTTTTGTTCAATGAATTTGAATATATTGGAAGTGGTATTTAGAAAATATTTGTAAGTATATTTTCTATTCTAAAAAAGTTGAGGGTAATATGTTCTTTTTTGTGCGATCCATGAAGAAATGGTATCTTACATCTATGATATTTTCTTATAAGTGATGTGATATTTTTCTTGATAATGAAATAACACAATTATTATCATAATGGTTTAGATTTTGGGTAATGAAAATCCATGAGTGTGTGTTTCATCCACAAAACTTGATCATAATAACTTATGGCTACTATATATTCTCCTTTAGTAATAGATAGTGGAATAAAATTTTGTTTCTTATCAGAACAAGATACTAAAGATTATCTTAATAAATGACATGTTCTAGATGTATATTTTCTTTCTAACCTACAATCTCCGAAGTCAGTATCTATGTAACTGTTTAAAACAAAATCATTTATAGAATAATAGAATAATAAAAGTTTCAAAATACCATTAATGTATCTTAAAATGTGTTTTATAACTTTAAAATGAGACCTATTTGTATTATCTCGAAACCTCACACATAAAAATAATGAAAAAATTATGTTAGGTTGAATTGTAGGAAGATAAAGTAAACTTATTACCATACTTATTTGATTATTTTTATCTATTTGTTTACCAGTTTCATCAAGATCAAGTTTGATAGAAGTTTCAACATGAGTACTAATGTTTAATTCATTTTTAAATTTTTTTAGTAAATTTATAATATATTTATATAGATTTAGAATATTTCCTTATAGTTTTTGAAAAATATGAAAGACAATGAAAATTTTGAGTTCTCCCAGCACGCTCATTTAAATTTCATTTTTTAGAAGTTGATAAAATTATGAGAAAGTGATTTATGGTTTTAATAAAAAATGTCATCAATATAAATTTGAACAATGATAGTATTTTTGAAAATTTTCTTTATGAAAAAGATTAGATCAACACTTTAACAAAATTATTTTGAAGTAAATATCTATTAGGTCTATCATACCAAGATCTTGGGGATTTTTTAAGTCCATAGAGTTATTTAGTAAGTTTAAATACTTTTTCTAAAAATTTGGAATGTTTAAAATCGGGTGGTTATTAAACCTAAAAATCCTATTAAACATAACCATTAAAGGAATAAATTTTCACATCCATTTTAAATAAAATAAAATTAAGATGATATGTGAAGGCTAATAATATCCTAATAGATTATAGTCTAGGAAGTAGAGAAAAAGTTTCACCATAATCGATGCCTTCTTCTTGATAATAACTTTTAGCAATAAATATGGATTTATTTATTATAATGATTCCATTTTCATAACATATTTTTTTATAAAAACACATTTTACTACAATTAATAGTAGAATTGTAGGATGTTGAAAAAAGGTACAAACTTAGTTCTTGTTCAAACTAATTGATCTCATTTTCTATGACCCTTGTCCAATTTTTATCACCTAAACTGTCATCTTTTTTAGGCTCAAATTGTGATATTAAATCATGATCTCAAAATAATTTATTAGATAACTTCTAGTTTTAACCATTTTACTAACATCTCTAATAATATAATCGTGAGGATGATTCCTCAAAATCAATTAATTTTTTAGATAAAGTGGTAAAATTATTTTAAACTAATAGATCTAGATATTATGTTGAAGTAATTTCAAGATATTAAAAATATGATGGTCTTACATTTAGAGTATATATAATAAGTAGTTTTAAATTATTTATGATAAATTAACAGAATAATTTTTAAAAATGTCATCGGTATTTTGAATTTCTGATGGGTTTTTAAAAAATTATTATATTCATCATACTTTACTTGAACCATTTCCTCACCAACATTAGTTATTTTATGAAAAAATCTATAGTCCTTATAGTTTTACATTAACCCATAAAAAATCCATCATCAATTTTTGAATCAAATTTATGTAACTGATCTTTTGTATTTAGGATGAATACTTTACATCCAAATACATGAAAGTAAGAATATTTTTTTACTCCCATATACAACTCATAAAGAGTCTTATTAATAAAATTTATGAGTAAAACTCAATTTATAACAAGCATTACTCACAAACTCATCCCAAAAGAATCTAGAAACAGAATACTCACTTAGTAAAGCTTGATTAATTTTTTGAATAATTATATTTCCTTATTCAATAACACAATTTTTCTGTGGTGTTCTTGGAGCATAAAAATTATAAGTAATACTTTATTTTTAAGAGTTTTAAAATCAAAATTAAAAAATTCACCACCATGATCACTTGAGATAGTAACCAAAGGTATATTTTTTATCTTTTTTAATAGAAGCATGAAATACCTTAAAAATATTAGATGATTCATATTTTTGAGTGGTAAAATATATTCAAGTAAATCTAGTGTAATCATCAAACAAGACATATATATAGTATTTTTATAAAATAATTCTAGTTTTTCTAGGACCAACAAGATCTATGTGTACTAACTAAAAATATTCTCCAATTGATAATTCATTTTTATATATAAAACTTGACTTATATTTCTTACCAAATTAACAAGAATAATAGAATATGATTGAATTAAACTTAAGTTTTAGTATATCCACGAAATTTACTTAAAAAATTTAGTTAAATTACGGAAGTTACAGTGTCCTAGTATCCTATTCCATAACCAAGATATGTATTTGATTTCACTTAAGCAAATAAAATTCCATTTACTTAGTTTTTTAAGTTGAGTGTGTAAACATTTTCATGCCTATTGGTAGATAAAATGTAATTAATTTATAAACTTTAAACAATACATTTATCATTCTAGAAGTTCATAAGATATCCATCATCACATAAATAACTTAAACTAATATGGTTTTTGTAAGAACCCGGTTCTTATTCTTGAGGTACTGGTTTCTTCCTTTCTACTTTCCTTATGTGTTTTTGAGAAAATAAGAAAAATGGGAAAAAATCTCAAATTTCAGGAGTACACGCCATGTACTATTCCATACGCTGTGTACTTTGGTTGTGTGGGATGAGTACACAGGGTGTATAGCCATGTTGGCGACGAAGGGTTTAAAAACTGACTACACGCCATGGAGTAGGTATTTACACACCGTATAGTCAGTCGGTAGGAAAATAGTAAGGCGGTGGAGGCAGCCTCCAGTGGAGCGGCAGTACACACTGTGTAGTCAGAAATACACACCATGTACTCATGTCGATGGTTGAACAGTGCTGCGGTGCTGCTAGAGGAATAGTTAAATGAGAAAAGTACACGTCATGTAGTCAATAGTACACACCGTGTAGTTTTTTTTCACTTAAAATGGGTAGTAGCCAACCCTGTTCATAGGATTGGCTTAGAACCGGAAGAGGAGTTGGGAGAGAGGGTCAAACCTTCGAGGAGCTCGAGATCGCTTTCCAGGAATCCATTTCCGCCTCTATCGATCTCGTTGGGATTGTACTGGTAAGATTATCCTTCTCCTTAAGTTTTTCTTACCAATTATTTCCTGAGGGAAAGTTATTTTCGATTGAATGAGAATTTTCTTATCCCATATCTACGTCATTATTGGATGTTTCTAGAATCACCGTTCACGTATACCGTTCACGAGCATTTAAGGTAGGTGGCTTGGTGTTTAATTTCCAACTGATGTGCATTTTTGTGTACCATTTAGATACACACCCATGAATGGGGTGTCGTATGGCTGAGGCCGTGTTGAATTAAATACCTATAATTTCTTAGGTAATTTAAATGTGATAATAAACTGTTGTTTGGGATCGCTGCTTGGATCCAGGACCACCCCGGGGGTGCGTTCCTCTATTTAGCCATTAGACCGGGATACCTGAGGGTATGCCTTTATATTAATGATTGTAGAATTTCCTTGAGAGGAATTGTTTGTTTATTTCTTGTTTACATGTTGGTCATGGCCCGATTACTTGTTATCCTGAGGGCAGTGTTGTGATTAGCCTGTGGGCAATGTACTACTTAGCATGTGGGCAACTTTTTTCGTGCCTGTAGGCAGCTGAATCTATGCCTGTGGGCGACACGTCATATGCCTATGGGAAATATTCGATATGCCTATGGGCAGATTCCTATGTTTGGATTCTCTTTACCAGAGGGTAAGGGTTTACACGTCTGAGGACACTGGCTGTTTTACTTAGAATATTCACTACAGTGATATCTTAAAGTGAATGTTTAAAGGAATAATAAAATGGCAATATAACTAGTAAAGTTAGTTACTTTTGAGTACTGCTTAGTTTATTGCATTTTACTATTGCACACTATTGTGGCATATTTTCACACAGTTGGGCACGGGCCTTTGGCGGGTGTCTACTGGGATTTATTTCTCACACCTTGTTTGGGTCATGTCTTCGGCCCAAACAGATTACATTTCTGCAGGTGTGGATAAGGGAAAGGGACCCTATATATGTACTTGATTGCTGCTAAGGAGTATGGGAGCATGGGACCGGGCTTAGGCTCGCGATGCCGCTGGCTGTTCTATTTTTCTTTTCCGAACTTGTACTTTAGTTGTATTTTATTGCAGTGTAACATGTTTTGGATGTTTTATAGAATATTGACATGTTGCATTTTCATATATATATGACTGCTGGTTTTCTTATTATTATCAGTTATCCATTTCAGTTATATATTTATGTTTACTGCTTTCGCTATTGTTGTCTGCTATTTATCTATTCCACTGTGCTTCACTTTGAAAAATGAGGGCATAGTTTCCCCACTATCAGACCTGGGACCTCGCTGCTAGTCGGCAGCCTCTGGCGTTTGGGGAAATGCTCTTGTGGTCACGTGTTGAACCGGGTTTAGGGAACCCATAGAGTGGCACCCCGAACCGGGACATTACAAAGTGGTATCAGAGGCAGTTCTTTTCTTTGACTTACTATTGGAGACTTATTCAGGGATAGGACGAGAACGGTAGTTGGTAATAAGCTATGCCCATGTGTAGCTAACTCGTGTATAAGGAAAATCCAATTTACCTCGTATTGTAATTTTTCTGATTTTGCAATTTTATATTTGAATTGATTTTCACCTAAGGGTGACAAAACTGTGATTGTGCTTTTTATATTTTATTCATGGGTTCTATCTAGTTGCTACCCGATGATATGAGGGTATGCCATCTCATGAATCATTTAGGCACATGGTAGAAATCACATTCTATGCATAGTTCCATGCCATGTAGGCGCATTAGAAATTGCATGTTGTTGTGATAGTTGTGCTAGAAAAGAATGTTGTTGTGATAACTGCTTTGATAAATACCTGCTATGTGATAGGGTATTTTCGCGTGATCCTGGTTATAGAATGGACTCTAAACTTTGGTTTTTGGGGAGTATGGGCCCTCATTGACCGTAATTTGGTGGATCATTGACTTTTTATACAGTTATAACACATATAAGATGCCAAACTTTGATTCGCGGGGAGTATGGGCCCTTACATATCAGAATTTCGTACTTAGGTGTTGTTTTTCAGTATTTTCTAGGTTCCAGAGAAGTTTCTGAGGCATACTGTCTGGAAACCCAGTATACACGCCGTGTAGTACCTTAAACATGTCGTGTATGTTCTTCTATTTGGGAATAAAAGAAAAATTTTTGAGTACATTCCGTGTACCCTAAGTACACGCTGTGTAGTCTCTTCCCGTGTCATAGACCTTGTGGGTGGGGACACGGGGAAGGGAAATGCTTGGGGTGAACACGCCGTGTACCGGATGTACACGTTGTGTAGTGTTGACTCGGAGTCCGCCCATGTAACTAACAAACATGGTTAGAGGAGACCTTAAGACATACATGCCGTGTCCACTATGGAACATGCCATGTAGTCTGACCTGGGATCCAGCCATGTAACTAACAACATGAGTCAGTGTAATTCGTTCGTGTACATGCCGTGTGTATAATGAACACGCCGTGTAGTTGGATCCATGTATCCGGTCGTGTAATGAACAACATGAGTTGGCGAATCTTGTCTATTACATGCCATGTACCTGTGGGACACGTTGTGGGGTCTTTACCAGTGACAGACCGTGTGGACCTGACCGTGTGGCTAGGAAATAGGGTAGTGTACATGCTATGTGTGGGTGTAACACACCGTGTGGTATCAAGTCGAGTAGTCGGCCGTGTCACAAATGACACAGGCAGTTGGAAAATTACACCATACACACCGTGTAGATTATATACATGCCGTGTAGTTTTGTTTAACGAGAGTCATGTGGCTTGGCCTTGTAGAAGGACCCGGGCAGGGGAAGAGAAGTCAGGTACACGTCATGTATTCAGTATACATGTCGTGTAGTCTTGTTGTGCAATCTTAAATGCCTTCTTCTTCCTGTTCCCCTTTTGGTTCCTTCGTTTTTAGACTGTGATAATCTTGATCTAAGGTGTGCGTTTGACCTTGTAGTGTCATGCCGACAAGACGTTCACATGTTGTTCTCCAGGAGAGCGGCAACGAGTATACTTCGGAGATGGTGTTCCATGGGCTACCAGTGGATCCTACAGCAAGTCCAGATGCGGTGCCAGCCATAATACCGGACACAGGCGCGGAGGCGCAGTTCCGTGAAGGCTTTATGCGGTTCATCCAGACCTTTCAGGGAGCACCGCCGGCTGCCACATCTATGGCCGAGATGAATCGTATCTTCCAGTAGCAGCATCTGCCTACGTTTTTAGGGGATGGTGGACCAAAGGCTGCAAAGTCTTGGCTGGGGTTGATGTAGACTATTTTCGAGCACCTTGAGACACCTCCAGGGCGGAGGGTCAAGCTCGTGACTTATATGCTGCGTGATTCCGCTAAGAGGTGGTGGGATGTTACCACCCAGCCAGAGCATCACACAGACATGGCGTGGGAAGATTTTCAGACATCCTTCTATGAATTCTTCTTCCCAGAGATGCTGAGGTAAGATTGAGCTCAAGAGTTTATGAATCTGCAGTAGGGCACTATGTCGGTGATGGATTATTCTGATCTTTTCACCGAGCTTCAGCATTTTGCACCCATTCTGGTGGGAGATGAGATGATGAGAGCCAGACGCTTTGAGAATGGTCTTCGATATGACATCCGAGCACTGGTTAATGTTTTCAGGTTTCCTTCAGTACATGCTATTGTGAACCAGGAACTGATTACAGAGAGGAACCTGAGGGAAGCTAGTGGTGTGGGCCAGGGTGGTTCAGCATCAGTTTCTGGTACTATTTCTACTAGTAATAGGAAGATACAATGAAATTATATCAGGGTGGCAGTACCAGCCATAAGAATGTTTCAGGTAGCCAGTTCATATGCTACCAGTGTGGTAAGGAGGGGCACAAGTGACCTCAGTGTCCACATGACCTAGTGGAATGTCGGGCTTGGGTCAGGATGGGTCATCTGCATCACTTTTGCAGGGAGTTTCTACTAGTGGCTAGTGAGAGGGGTTCTGTGAAGACTCCCAATGTGGGGGCAAGACCATCAGCTTCTTACCAGTCAGGGAACTGGAATACATTAGGGCGTGAAGACAGGGATGGTGGTTATGGCCATGGTAGCCAGACACCAGGATCTCTGAGGCAGCAGGGCGGGACAGCTCAGGGTAGCCAGGTTGTGTCGTAGGGCCATAGCACTGGGCAGAGATATGAAGTGCAATATACCCAACATAAGTAGGATCCCGGACCTTCTACTGTCATAGGTACTATTCTAGTAGATTCTGTTTTATCTTCAGTACTTTTTGATACGGGTGCTACACATAGCTTCATATCTGTGCCCATTGTGGAGAGCCTTGGGCTCTGTGTTTCTTCTTATTCTGTTGTTATGACGTTAGAAACTCTCTAGGGAACTAGAACGGTTAGTGTGAATCAGTGAAGGGAGTGCCCTCTTGAGTTTGGTGGGTGTCACTTTCTTTGGGACCTCTATGTTTTAGAGAAGACGAGCTATGATGTCATTCTCGGGATGGAATGGTTTGTTCCCTTTCGAGCCTTTGTGGATTGCTATCGTTGCAGGGTGAGTTTCACGTCACCAGAGGGCGGAGAGTTTCTATACAAGGGTGGGTGGGATGGTCAGGTGAGTCAAGATGGACCAGAGCATCATGGGCAAGGTGGTATCATAGCCCAAATTGCGAGCTTATATCTGGAGGACTAGGGGACTTGTCAGAAGGATTTACCTCCAATGGTAGATCGTTTCAGGGATGTTTTCTCGAATGACTTTTCAGGTCTTCCTCCAGAGCATGAGGTGGATTTCTCTATTGAGCTTGTGCCAGGAGCAACAAAGGTGTCCATTCCTCCTTATAGGATGGCTACACCAGAGTTGCAGGAGCTCAAGAGACAGTTATAGGAGTTATATTCAAAGGGTTTTATCCAACCCAGTACTTCTCCATGGGGTTCTCCTGTCCTTTTTGCGAAGAAGGTAGACAATACCCTCAAAATCTGTGTGGATTATCAAAAGCAGAACAAGTTGATTATTAAGAACCGATATCCCTTGCCAATGATTGATGATCTTTTTGATCAACTTTGTGGAGCATGAGTGTTCTCGAAGATTGACATGAGATCAGGATATCATCAGCTGCACATTAGACCATCTGATATACCTCTCACAACTTTTAGGAGCAGGTATGGTCTATACGAGTATACAGTTATGCCGTTTGGACTCATGAACTCACCAGCAGTTTTTATGGCTCTGATGAATCATGTGTTCCATCCTTATCTGGATTATTTTGTGGTAGTATTAGTGGACGATATCTTGGTGTACTCTCATACTCGACATGACCATTCCACCCATCTTGAGATCGTATTGAGTACACTAAGAGAGCATAGTCTATATGCTAAACTCTCAAAGTGCCACTTTTGGATGGACTAGATACACTTCCTGGGTCATATCATCTCAGAGGCAAGAGTTGCAGTAGACCCAGTGAAGGTGAGAGCAATAGTTTCCTGGGAGCAGACTAAGAACATGTTTGAAATACGGAGTTTATTGGGGTTGGCTAGTTACTACATATGCTTCATACAGGACTTCTCCCACTTAGAAGCATCGTTGATGGGTTTGACTAAGAAGGGTGTGAAGTTCATTTGGTCAGAAGATTGCGAGACAACATTCCAGGAGCTAAAGGTAAAGTTGACATCAGAACCGATCCTGATACTCCCAGAGCAGGGGAAGAGATATACAGTTTACTGTGTTGCATCAGGAATTGGTCTAGGAGATGTGTTAATGCTGGGAGATCGAGTAGTTGTGTACGGGTCTCGGCAGTTGAGGCCACATGAGAGGAATTACTCGACGCATGACCTCAAGTTGGATGCAGTTGTTCATGCATTGTGCTGTTGGAGACATTATCTCTTGGGAGAACATTTTGTGGTGTTCACGGACCACAAAAGTCTCAAGTACATCTTTACCCAGTGTGACTTGAACCTGAGACAACGAAGGTGGGTTGAATACCTTCAGTCCTTTGATTTTGAGCTTGCCTATACACCTGGTAAAGGTAATGCAGTAGCTGATGCACTGAGCATGAAGACTCATATACATGCAGTGCAGGAGGCCAGTGGTGAATGACAGCTTATGGATTTTTTCTCTGAGATGCATTTAGAGGTGCACGACAGTCAGGGGAAGACCTATATTTCATCTTTAACTGTGACCTCTATCCTCCTGGATAGAGTGAGGATGAGACAGCTATCTGATTCAGAAGGCCTAGTTCTACGGGAGTCGGTGACCAGTGAGGACCCTTCTCCTAGTTGGACGGTAGGCGATGATGAAGTATTATGTTTCCATGGATGAGTGTGGGTTCCAGGGGACATACGTGAGGAACTGATGCAGGAGTTTCATGATTCAGCATGGGCAGTTCATCCCGAGGTTACCAAGATGTACCAAGACCTGAGACGTAAGTACTGGTGGCCGGGAATGAAGTGGGATGTAGCTGGTTTTGTTACGAGGTGTTCCACCCCTCAGCAGGTGAATGTGGAGCATCAGAGGCCAGCCGATCTTTTGCAGCAGTTACCCATTCCGACATGAAAATGGGATGATGTCATGATGTACTTCGTGACTGGGTTTCCGAGGTCACCTCGAGGCAATGATGCCGTGTGGGTTGTTGTGGACAGACTCATAAAGGTAGCTCACTTTTTGATGATCAGGGATACCTTCAAAGTTGAAGATCTCAAGAAGTTGTATATTCTAGAGGTCTTACATCTTCATGGGGTCCCCCATTCTATAGTTTCAGATAGGGATGCCCATTTTATGTCTCGTTTCTAGCAGAGTTTTCAGAGGGCACTGGGTACATAGGTGCTTTTGAGCACAGCTTACCACCCTTAGACCGATGGTCAGTCAGAGCATATGATATAGGTGCTTGAGGACATGCTGTGTGCATGCATCCTAGACTTTGGGGGCTCTTGGGAGAAGCATATACCCCTAGTCGAGTTTTCCTATAATAATAGTTTTCAGGAAACTATTGAGATGGAACCTTATGAGGCTTTATATGGTAGGCCATACCGATCACCCTTGTGCTGGTTAGAGTAGGTGAGGCAGCTTTACTGGGACCACGTCTTGTGCAGGAGACTTCTGAGCAGGTCCAGTTGATTCTGAAGCGGATGGCTACCTCATAGTCTCGTTAGAAATCTTATTCTGATCGCTGTAGATGAACCTTGATGTTCGTGGTTGAGGATTAGGTTTTCTTGCGTGTTTCACTGAGGTTGGGACACAGGCGGATCAGGAGACATGGTAAAATTTCACCGAGGTATGTGGGGACATTTGAGATTCTGGAGAGATTCGGGCTGGTTTCCTATCGGTTGTAGTTACCATAGAGGTATCAGGCCATGCATGACCTCTTCCATGTATCTCAGTTTTGTCGCTATCATTCAGACCCGTCTCACGTCCTTCGGCCTGAGGAGGTTGAGCTCGAGTTAGATGCGTCCTTTGAGGACCATCCGATTCATATCATCGATAGGAGCACGGAGTTTCTCTGAGGCTGGTCAGTTCCTCTCGTACGGGTGCTATGGTAGTATGGACGAGTGAATGATGAAACCTGGGAGTGGGAGACCGACATACGTGCTCAGTGGCTGGAGTTATTCACGGTTATATATTCACCACCCTTGGAAGGGAAATTCGGGGACAAATTGCTTTAAGGGGGGGGGGAGTTTGTAAGAACCCGGTTCTTATTCTTGAGGTATGGGTTTCTTCCTTTCTCCTTTCCTTATGTGTTTTTGAGAAAATATAGAAAATGGAGAAAAATATCAAATTTCGGGACTACACGATGTGTACTATTCCACACACTGTATACTTTGTCCATATGGGATGAGTACACAGGGTGTGTAGCCATGTTGGCGACAAAGGGTTTAAAAACCGAATACACGCCGTGTAGTAGGTATTTACACACCGTGTAGTTAGTCGGTAGGAAAATAGTAAGTCGATGGAGGCAGCCGCCAGCGGAGCGGCAGTACACGCCATGTAGTCAGAAATACACGTCGTGTACTCATGTCGACGGTTGAACAGTGCGGTGGTGCTTCCAGAGGAACATTTAAATGAGAAAACTACATGTCGTGTAGTCAATAATACACGCCGTGTAGTTTGTTTTTTTGCTTAAAATGGGCAGTAGCCAACCCCATTCACAGGATTGGCTTATAACTGGAGGAGGAGTCGGGAGAGAGGGCCGAACCTTCGAGGAGCTCCATATCACTTTCCAGGAATCCGTTTCCACCTCTGTCGATCTCGTTGGGATTGTACATGTAAGCCTATCGTTCTCCTTAAGTTTTTCTTACCAATTCACTCTCGAGTGAAAGTTATTTAAGATTGAACGAGAATTTTCTTATCCTAGATCTACATCGTTCTTGGACGTTTCTGGAATTGACGTTCACGTATACAATTCACGGGCGCTTAAGGTAGGTGTCTTGGTGTTTAATTTCCAATAGATGTGTGTTTTTATGTACCATTGAGATATGCGCCCATGAATGGGGTGTCGTATGGATGAGGTCGTTTTGAATTAAATATCTAGAATTGTTTAGGTAATTTAAATGTGATAATAAACTGTTGTTTGGGATCGCTGCTTGGATCCAGGATCAGCCCGGGGGTGCATTCCTCTGTTTAGCCGTTTGGCCCGGATACCCAAGGGTATGCCTTTATATGAATGATTATAGAATTTCCTTGAGAGGAATTATTGGTGTATTTCTTGTTTACATGTTGGGCATGGCTCAATTACTTGTTATCCTGATTGCAGTGTTGTGATTAGCCTGTGGTCAATGTACTACTTAGCTTGTGGGCAACTTATTCCGTGCCTATGGGCAGCTGACTCTGTGTCTGTTGGTGACACCTCGTACGCCTATGGGAAATATTCGATATGCCTATGGGCAGATTCCTGTGTTTGGATTCTCTTTACCTGAGGGTAAGGTTTTACGCGTCTGAGGACACTAGCTGTTTTACTTAGAATATTCACTGTGGTGATATCTTAAATTGAATGTTTAAAGGAATAATAAAATGGCAATATAACTGGTAAATTTAGTTACTTTTGAGTACTACTTAGTTTATTTCATTTTACTATTGCACACTGTTGTTGCATATTTTCACACAGTTGGGCACGAGCCTTTGGAGGGTGCCTACTGGGATTTATTTCTCACACCTTGTTTGGGTCATGTCTTCGGCCCAAACAGATTATGTTTCTGCAGGTGCGGATAAGGGCAAGGGCCCCTATACAGGTACTTGATTGCTGTTGAGGAGTATGGGAGCATGGGAAAGGGCTTAGGCTCGCGATGTCGTTGGCTGTTCTGTTTTTCTTTTCCTAACTTGTAATTCAGTTGTATTTTATTGCAGTGTAACATGTTTTGGATGTTTTATAGAATAGTGACATGCTGCATTTTCATATATATATGACTGCTGGTTTCCTTGTTATTATCAGTTATCCATTTCAGTTATATATTTATTGTTTACTGCTTCCGCTATTGTTGTATGCTATTTATCTATTCCGCTATGCTGCACTTTGACAAATGAGGGCAATGTTTCCCCACTATCAGACCTGGGCCCTTGCTGCAAGTCAGCAGCCTCAGGCATTTGGGGAAATGTGCTTGAGGTCACGTGGTGAACCGGGTTCAGGGCACCCATAGAGTGGCACCCCAAATCGGGACATTACAAAGTGGTATCAGAGGAAGTTCTTTTCTTTGACTTACTATTGGAGCCTTATTTAGGGATAGGACGAGAACGGTAGTTGGTAATAAGTTGTTCCCAGGTGTATCTAACCCGTGTATAAGGAAAATCCAATTTACCTCGTGTTTTAATTTTTATGATTTTGCAATTTTACAATTGAATTGATTTTCTCCGAAGGGTGACAAAATTGTGATTGTGCTGTTTATATTTTATTCATGGGTTCTACCTAGTTTCTACACGATGAGATTAGGGTATGCCATCTCATTAATGATTTAGGCACATGCTAGAAATCACATTCCATGCATAGTTCCATGCCATGTAGGCGCATTAGAAATTGCATGTTGTTGTGATAGTTGTTGTGCTATAAAAGAATGTTGTTGTGATAACTTCTTTGATAAATACCTGCTATGTGATAGGGTATTTTCGTGTGATCCTGGTTATATAATGGACTCCAAACTTTGGTTTTTGGGGAGTATGGGCCCTCATTGACCGTAATTTGGTGGATCATTGACTTTTTATCCAGTTATAACACATATAAGATGCCAAACTTTGATTCGCGGGGAGTATGGGCCCTCACAGATCAGAATTTTGCACTTAGATGTTTTTTTCAGTATTTTCTGGGTTCCAGAGAAGTTTTTGAGGCATACTGTCTGGAAAACCAGTATACACGCCGTGTAGTACCTTAAACATGCTGTGTATGTTCTTCTATTTGGGAAGAAAAGAAAACTTTTTGAGTACACGTCGTGTACCCTAAGTACACGCCGTGTAGTCTCTACCCGGGTCATAGACCATGTGGGAGGGGACATGGGGAAGGGAAATGCTTGGGGTGAACACACCGTGTACCGGATATATATGTTGTGTAGTGTTGACTTGGAGTCCACCCGTGTAACTAACAAACACAGAAAAAGGATACGTTAAGACATACACGTCGTGTCCACTGTGGAACACGCCATGTAGTCTGACCTGGGATCTGACCATGTAACTAACAACATGAGTCGGTGTAATTCATTCATTTACATGTCGTGGTTATAATTAACATGCCGTGTAGTTAGATCCGTGTATCCGGCTGTGTAATGAACAACATGGGTTGGCGAAGCTCGTCTAGTACACGCCGTGTACCTGTGGGACACGTCGTGGGGTCTTGACCAGTGACAGACCATGTGGACCTGACCGTGTGGCTGGGAAACAGGGTAGTGTACACGCCGTGTGTGGGTGTAACACACTGTGTGGTATCAATTTGAGTATTCGGCTGTGTCACAAATGACACAGGAAGTTGGAGAATTACACCATACACACTGTGTAGATTATATACATGCCATGTAGTTTTGTTTAACGAGAGACGTGTGTCTTGCCCGTGTAGAAGTACCCAGGCAGGGGAAGAGAAGTCAGGTACATGCCGTGTATTTAGTATACATGTCATGTAGTCTTGTTGTGAAATCTTAAATGCCTTCTTCCTTCTCTTCCCCTTTTGGTTCCTTCGTTTTCAGACTGTGATAATATTGATCTAAGGTGTGCGTTTGACCTTGTAGTGTCGTGCTGCCAAGACGTTCACACGTTGTTCTCTAGGAGAGCGGAAATGAGTATACTCCGAAGATGGTGGTCCATGGGCTACCAGTGGATCCTACAGCAAGGTCAGATGTGGTGCCAGCCATAATACCGGACACAGGCGCAGAGGCACAGTTCCGTGAAGGCTTTATGCGGTTCATCCAGAACTTTCAGGGAGCACCGCCGGCTGCCACATCTATGAACGAGATGACTCGTATCTTCCAGCAGCAGCATCTGCGTACGTTTTCAGGGGATGGCGGACCAAAGGCTGCAGAGTCTTGGCTGGGGTCTATGTAGACTATTTTTGAGCACCTAGAGACACCTCCAGGGGGGAGGGTCAAGCTCGCGACTTATATGCTATGTGATTCCGCCAAGAGGTGGTGGGATGTTACCACCCAGTCAGAGCATCATCAAGACATGGCATGGGAATATTTTCAGACAGCCTTCTATGACTTCTTCTTCCTAGAGACGCTGAGGGAATATCGAGCTCGAGAGTTCATGAATCTGCAGCAGGGCGCTATGTCGGTGATGGATTATTCTGCTCGTTTCACCGAGCTTCAGCGTTTTTCACCCATTCTGGTGGGCGATGAGATGATAAGAGCCAGACGCTTTGAGGATGGTCTTTGATATGACATCCGAGCACTGGTGAATGTTTTCAGGTTTCCTTCAGTACATGCTATTGTGAACCATGAACTGATTACAGAGAGGAACCTGAGGGAAGCTAGTGGTGTGGGCTAGGGCGGTTCTCCACCAGTATCTAGTACTATTTGTACTAGTAAGAGGAAGAGACATATGGAATTATAACATGGTGGTAGTACCAGCCAGAAGAATGTTTCAGGTAGCCAGTTCATATGCTACCAGTGTGGTAAAGAGGGGCACAAGCAACCTTAGTGTCCACATGACCTAGTGGAATGCTGGGCTTGCGGAAGGATGGGTCATCTACAACACTTTTGCAGGGAGTTTCCACCAGTGGCTAGTGAGAGGGGTTATGTGAAGACTCCCTATGTGGGGGAAAGACCATCAGCTTCTTACCAGTCGGGGAACTGGAATACATTAGGGCGTGCAGGTCGGGATGGTGGTCATGGTTGTGGTAGCCAGACACCAGGATCTCTGAGGCAGCAGGGTGGGATAGCTCAGGGTAGCCAGGCTGTGTCGTAGGGCCACATCACTAGGAAGAGATATGCAGTGCAACAGACCCAACAGAATCAGGATCCCGGACCTTCTACTATCATAGGTAATATTCTAGTAGATTCTGTTTTATCTTCATTACTTTTTGATATGGGTGCTACACATAGCTTCATATCTGTGCCCATTGTGGAGAGCCTTGGGCTCTGTGTTTCTTCTTCTTCTATTTTTATGAAGTTAGACACTCCGTTGAGAACTAGAACGGCTAGTGTGTGTCAGTGCAAGGAGTTCCCCCTTGAGGTTTTTGGGTGTCACTTTCTTTGGGACCTCTATGTCTTAGAGATAACGAGCTATGATGTCATTCTCGGGATGGAATGGTTGGTTACCTTTCGAGCCTTTGTGGATTTCTATCTTCGCAGGGTGAGTTTCACATCACCAGAGGGTAGATAGTTTCTATAAAAAGGTGAGTGGGATGTTCAGGTGAGTCAAGATGGACCAGAGCATCATGGGTGAGGTGGTATCACAGCCCAGATTGCGAGCTTATATCTGGACGACCAGGGGACTTGTCAGAAGGATTTACCTCCAGTGGTTGATCGTTTCAGGGATGTTTTCCCGAATGACTTTTCAGTTCTTCCTCTAGAGCGTGAGGTGGATTTCCCTATTGAGCTTGTTCCAGGAGTAGCACCAGTGTCCATTCCTCTTTATAGTATGGCTACACCGGAGTTTCAGGAGCTCAAGAGACAATTAGAGGAGTTATATTCAAAGGGTTTTATCCGACCCAGTACTTCTCCATGGGGTTCTCCTGTCCTTTTTGCGAAGAAGGCAGACAATACTCTCAAACTCTGTGTGGATTATCAAAAGCTGAACTAGTTGACGGTTAAGAACTGATATCCATTTCCAAGGATTTATGATCTTTTTGATCAACTTCGTGGAGCATGAGTGTTCTCGAATATTGACTTGAGATCGGGATATCATCAGCAGCATGTTAGACCATATGATATACCTCTCACAACTTTCAGGAGCAGGTATGGTCTATACGAGTATACGGTTATGCCGTTCGGAGTCACGAACTCACCATCAGTTTTTATGGCTTTGATGAATTGTGTGTTCCATCCTTATCTGGATTATTTTGTGGTAGTATTAGTGGATGATATCTTGGTTTACTCTCATACTCGACGCGACCATGCCACCCATCTTGAGATCGTATTGGGTACACTGAGAGAGCATAGTCTATATGCTAAAATCTCAAAGTGCCACTTTCGGATGGACCAGATACACTTCCTGGGTCATATCATCTCAGAGGTAAGAGTTTCAGTAGACCCAGAGAAGGTGAGAGTAGTAGTTTCCTGGGAGCAGACTAAGAATGTATTTGAAATATGAAGTTTCCTGGGGTTGGCTGGTTACTATAGATGCTTCATACAAGACTTCTCCCACTTAGAAGCGCCGTTGATGGGTTTGAATAAGAAGGGTGTGAAGTTCGTTTGGTCAGAAGCTTGCGAGAGAGAATTCCAGGAGCTAAAGGTAAAGTTGACATCAGAACCGATCCTGATACTCCCAGAGTAGGGTAAGAGCTATAAAGTTTACTGTGATGCATCAAGAATTGGTCTAGGAGCTGTGTTGATGCAGGGTGATCAAGTAGTTGCGTACGGGTCTCTGCAGTTGAGGCCACATGAGAGGAATTACCGGACGCATGACCTCGAGTTGGCTGCAGTTGTTCATGCGTTGCGCTGTTGGAGACATTATCTTTTGGGAGAACATTTTGTGGTGTTCAAGAACCACAAAATTCTCAATTACATCTTTACCGAGCATGACTTGAACCTGAAACAGCGAAGGTGGGTTGAATACCTTCAGTCCTTCGATTTTGAGCTTTCCTATACACCTGGTAAAGGTAATGCAGTAGCTGATGCACTGAGCAGGAAGACTCAGATACAGGCAGTGCAGGAGGCCAGTGGTGAATGACAGCTTATGGATTTGTTCTCTGAGATGAATTTAGAGGTGCACGACAGTCAGGGGTAGACCTATCTTTCATCTTTAGTTGTGACCTCTATCCTCCTAGATAGAGTGAGCATGAGACAACTATCTGATTCAGAAGACCTAGTTCTACGGGAGTCGGTGACCAGTGAGGACCCTTCTCCTGGTTGGACAGTAGGCGAAGATGAAGTATTGTGTTTCCATGGACGAGTGTGGGTTCCAGGGGACATACACGAAGAGATGATGCAGGAGTTTCATGATTCATCTTTGCTTGTTCATCCCGAGGTTACCAAGATGTACCAAGACCTGAGACATAAGTACTGGTGGCCGGGAATGAAGTGGGATGTAGCTAGTTTTGTTACGAGGTGTTCCACCTGTCAGCAGGTGAAGGCGGAGCATCAGAGGCCAGCTGAGCTTTTGCAGCAGTTACCCATTCCGGCATGAAAATGAGATGATTTCGTGATAGACTTCGTGAATGTTGTTGCATATTTTCACACAGTTAGACATGAGCCTTTGGTGGGTGCCTACTGGGATTTATTTCTCACACCCTGTTTGGGTCATGTATTCGGCCCAAATAGATTACGTTTCTGCAGGTGTGGATAAGGGAAAGGGCCCCTATATAGGTACTTGATTGCTGCTGAGGAGTAGGGGAGCATGGGACTGGGATTAGGCTCGTGATGCCGCTAGCTATTCTATTTTTCTTTTCCGTACTTGTACTTCAGTTGTATTGTATTTCAGTGTAACATGTTTTGGTTGATTTATAGAATAGTGACATGATGAATTTTCATATATATATGACTGCTGTTTTCCTTGTTATTGGCAGTTATCCATTTCAGTTATAAATTTATTGTTTACTGCTTTCGCTATTTTTGTATGCTATTTATCTATTCCGCTGCGCTACACTTTGACAAATGAGGGCATTGTTTCCCCACTATCAGACCTGGACTCTCACTACTAGTCAGCAGCCTCTGTCATTTGGGGAAATGCGCTTGAGGTCACGTGGCGAACCAGGTTCGAGGCACCCGTAGAGTGGCACCCAGAACTGGGAAGTTACAGTTTTTCTCAAGTATTAAAAAAATAAAATATTTGAAATAGTATATTTTACAAGAAAATAAATTTCAAAATTTCTAATGATTTCACTATGTGCATTATCTCCAAAAGTAACTTTTCATCCTTTTAATTTATTGAACTTTAAAATGTCTGAATTATTAATAGTCATATGTTGAGAACAACTATTTTCCATATACCATTTGTTTCTACTACTGGTACTCAATGTCTTTTTTTTAAAAGATAAAATTAAGTTCTTGGTACCCATACATGTTTGGGTCCAATTATTTTAGAAAATAAAATTTTAAGAACCCATATCTCTCCCAATATTTTTTTAAACTACCAGTTCTTATGAAATAAAATAATTATGAAAACAAAAAGTCCAATTTTTTTTTTAAATAACAATATCTACTACCGTGATCTCCTCTTTTTAAATTTATTACAAAAAGGTGCACTTTTAGGTGTAAAATATTTTGATTGAAGATAATGCTTATCATAAGTAAAAACTATTCCTATTTATGTTATAGAGGGTCTTAATTTTTATGCATTTTATCAAAATTTTATTTTCCTAAATTAAAATTAAATAAAATTTTATTTAAATAACAAACATTTTATTTAAGTTGAATATTAAAATTATTATTGTCTTCATCTGATTTTCAATCATCTAAATTACAATCAACAAAATTTTGATCAACCAAATTCTAATCAATACAATTCATATAAGATTTAGTTTTTAAATATAATTCATTTAATTTTTTTAAAATTTATGAATTTAATTTAGAAATTATTTTATTATAATTAAAAAAATTATTTAATAAACTCATAATTAATTTTCAATTTATTATTTTTATGATTCATAAGGATTAAATATCTATAAATTTTAGTTGTAGTATGTAAAGTTTATTATTCTTCCACTGAGTGAACTTTTTCAACTTATGATTGATAATATTTCTTATCTTCTAATGAAGTTAAATAATCATCTTTAGTATTAAAATTAAATTTATAATCAAGACTTAAATTTTGGAGGTATTCTGCAGTTACCTTTCTCAGGAAGAATTTTTTATTTCTTAGAATATTTGAATAGAATTCAAATATTTTCTAGATTTGTGTTCCAATTTCTTTTGATGAAATTTATAAATATGTTTCAATTTCACTAGTTATCTATGTATATAAATATTCTATGATTTTAATTTATTTTCTTTTGGAATACCATCATGAATTTCTAATTTTCTTCTTCAGTTTAGGAAAATCCTGTCTGATGTGACCATACTTATTAGATTCATAACATATAACTTCTAAAGAATCATTCTTGTATTTCTTATCTTTCTTGTATTTTTGAGGAACATTTAATAAATTTGAATAACCAATAAGTTTATCCATCCTTATTTCAATTTGAGTATGTTCACTGTTACTGTCTTCTAATTTTTTTGGATTTGAATGCTTACATTTTCTCTTTGAAAAAAGTAATTTATAATTATTATCATAAATATTAGATTTAATATAATTATGAGTAATTTAATTAGAATTCAATAATACTCCATTTTTAATTTTAACTTTTTTAGCATCTCATTTTACTATGCTCTCATATTTCATTAATGTTCCAATTAAGTCATCAAAGCATAACTTTTTCAAATGTTTAATATAATCAATTTTTCCCCCTTAAACTCTCATTATTTTGGAATAGTTTCAATAATAATTTCAATTAGTTGATCTTTAGATAACTATTTTTCACTTAAGGATCATAAATATTTTACTATTATCATAAACCATGGATGCATTTGTGTTATAGTTTCACATGTTAGAAAATAAAAGACTTGATAGTATGCTCTAAGCATAACTCTATGAGTTTATAAAATTTTGTTATTTTCAAAATGTGTTATCTCCATCTTCTTACAAATCTCATTTTCTATTTTAGAAGAAGATATCAATATAGATATTTTCCCAATCATATAATATAATAAATTATTGCAAACATTATGGTTTACATGATATTCTTTTTTTTTCTTTATGATAAAATTAAAATATATCCTTCTATGGAACATTATAATTTATTATAATCATGATAATATTTTTAAATATAATATTAATGATATAAGATTTTATATTAACATTCTAGTAATCATAGTCACCTTTATAAAAAATATGTGGTCTGGTCATATTTAAGTTTTCAAGTGTTATAACTGGTACTCTTTCTATAAAAAAATTACCTTATTAACATAGTTAGTGTATATAAATTGAGATAAATTTCTAAAAAACTAACATAATACAATATAAAGTAAAATAATCTCATAATTAGGATAGATACCTACTCTGATACCAAATTTTTTCCTAAGGTATGGTGGCTAATAAAATACTAAGGAGGATTGTGGTTTAAAAATAAACTTACAATTTTCATCCACTTCAATTATTAAGTTTATTAGTTTTTCAAAAATATCAATGAGATAAAGATTGATATGATTGTAGAAATAATAGTTTTTCAAAGTAAAAATATTAAATACTGTATTGAAATACCATTTGAATAGTGAAAATTAAGTTATTAGTATTTTGTATTACCGACAAAATAGTTAAAGAAATAGATTATTAATCTTACTCTATTATAGAAATTGAGGTAGGAATTAACCAAAATGAAATTAAAAAAGTAACAGAGATGAATTTTAAAAATAAACATATGGAGTATTGTTTAGCAAACCAACTACTCCCTTAAAATTATATTTAGTAAAACACCAAACTTAAAACAATGTTAATGTTAGATCTATAAACTTGATCTGAGGTATCCAAAACTTTCAACCTATTGTATGGAATCCCTAATTTTATAACATATCTTAAGGTCTATCTTCCTATCCCCAGAATCCCTAGACTATACTTATTGTTATTAGTTCACTTCACAATGGAAGTACCAGAGCTCTATCTTTCTATCCAAGGAAGCCCTTGATTATATTATTTGATTTATAGTCTACCTATCTATGGATGTCATGAACCAACCTATATATCCTAGTACACTAATACCTGAGCAGGTCAAGAAATAGTTTGAAGTACATTTCCAATCCCCATGGCTTGGTGACTAGAACCTAAAATAATATATAAAAAATCAAAGTGAATTATTTTTTCATAAAATAACAGAAGATAAATGATTCAAGTTAGTATGGAAACAATCCTCAAGGATAAAGTACTAGAAAAAATAGGTAAAATAATACCCAACCAGTACATCATTAAAATAAATAACATCCATTAAGGTAAAAACTCAGAAAAACTCATGTAATAGGTGGATCACATCCATCACTCCAGGTCTCACGAATCAAGTACAACCACCACCTCCAAGTAGCTCTTTTCCTTTTCTTGGAACTAGAATAAGATAATCTAAAAAAGCATGAAGGTAAAGGTATGGTGTGGTAAAAAGATCCCCATAAGATACCACCAAATATTCCATAAGAAATTCCATATAAATAAACCATTTATGCTATCAATTTAAAAAAACAAGGGACGCCAAGGAATTTAAATATTTTAAACAAAACATAATTTCAAATAAAAAAGATGGTAGATATATCAAAACTTTATTAAATGAAAATTTTAAATAAAAAAATTTATATAAAATAGTTGTCATGAATAAATAAATTCTATAAAAAATGGAATGTATAGTCAAATCAATCAAATCAAATCACCATGCCCAAAATCCATGAGTTACATTAGTTTATGTAAATAGGATCCCCACAATCCTCAATCGTCATCACGACTCAACGTATGTGCATACACTCAAATAAATACCCCTATAGGGGATATATTATGGTAAATCAATCAAAACCCCGTTAGAGGACCCATCATGGTAAATCATTCCAAACTTATTTTAGTTAGTGTTTTTATCATCAATCCATTTTTAGGGAGTTAAAGTCCTAGCATGCTATCCTAATCACCCAATAACTACCTAGGATAACATGTGATTCAAAAAATCAAAAAATAAATAAATCATGAACAAATAAATCATTTCAAATCATTTCATCATTCACAGTTCAATTTCCCAATTTCTGCTTCAACATTCCTTTTTTATTTCAAAACCAAATCATGGGTTTTCATCAAATTTATTCATTTTACAATAATCTTTCATTTTAATCTAATTTTTTCAAGAATCAACATATAATCATTCTGTCAATCCACTTCCAATTGAAGTTGTCATTTTTTCTTAAAATCCACCCAACAATTTCAATTCCAATGAAATTGGATATTTTTTCACAATTCCATTCCCTTTTTAAATCCAACATCAAATCATCTAAAATTTTGGGTTTTGAATAAATGAAAAACTCATTTAACATTACCCCCACATTCATATGGGATAGAACATGTGTATTTGGGATAAAGATGAGGCCATAGGGTCAAACCCCACATCTAGGTGTGTGTGTTGAAACCCAACTTTTAAAAACACATTTCAAATAATTAAGAAATGCAGGGTTATAATTGTAGGGTAAAAACTTATTGAACCACCCACCTATAGTCATGTGATTGAATCAGTATTTATGATGGGAATTCCAATGAGAATATAGGTGAAGGAGATCAAAAAATAAAACCTAGAATTAATATCCCCCAAAATAAATACTAGATTAAATAACAACATGGTGATCTATCACTCTCTAAGGAGGAGAGAATAGAAAATAAGAAGAAACCACATGAGAGGAGAAAAAACCATTGTAAGGGGATCAAATTCAATCACCAATGCTTTGATACATAAAGTGAAGAGGTTGGGGGAGTCAAAATCCCCTCTTGAGATCCTCTAAAGACCAATGAATCATATTATGCTTGAATGGGGGTGTTAATGGGTTAAATCATGGTTCCCAAGTTTTTTTAATAAAAAATCCAAGGGAATAAAAAACTGTATGCATGGTTTTCTATACAGGATACTTGGTTAGTAATAACCATGAAGCCCTACTAGAATTTTAGATGGGGTGCATGGTTTGGACACATGGTTAAACTAACTATGCATTAACCATAAAAAACCCACTTTCCACCAGGTACACGGTTTAGAGGGGTGGAATTATAGTTTGTTCTAACAGTGTTCCCCCATCTAGTGGCTTAACATTGGATGCACAGTTTCCTGGGCCTAACCTCATGGTTTTACTTAACCAAGAACCAACTATGCAAAACCCTGAAAAACTGCAAAATTTTCCAAACTTCACTCAAAATTACCTGATACCAATACCAAAGAATGTATGATCAAAACAAGGGTGAATAATTACCTGAAAGAAGGAAATGAGGTGTTATAAACTACCCACCATAAACACTTTCTATCCCTAGAAGGCCTATAAAGAATATTATATATCAAAGAGGTGAGGATACTAATCTCCCTTCAGTGCCTCGCGCTCCTAAGTCTCATGAGAATAAAAACCATGCTGTCATAGCACATGGACCAAAGATATCATCTTCCCACAAAGAACCCTTGTCTCAAAATCAAAAATCCTGAATGGATGATCAGACATGGATAAATCAAGATCTACATCAAGATCCTCCTTGATTAAGACATGATAAGGGCTAGAAAGATACTTCTTGAGCCACTATACATGAAACATGTTGTGAATCGAAGTCAACTACAATGGAAGTTCCAAACGATAAGATACTTTCTCCACCTTTTCAATAATATTTAAAGGACCCACAAACCCTAGTGTAATATTTACCAATATCCCAAGACATCGATGACCCAACCGAGGAGAAAATCACATGAAAACATAGTCACCAACTAAAAACTCCAACAGTATTCGATGAAGATCAACATAGGATTTATAGTGGCTCTATTCCATCACCATTCTTAGACGAATCAACTGAATCTTCACCATCATATCTTGGACCAAAATCAATCCAACCAAAGAAATATCACCAATATCTATTTAACACATTGAATATTTACATAGAAATACATACAAGGCCTCAAAGGGATCTATTATAATATTGGAATGATAACTATTATTATAAGGAAACTCAATAATTCCAAATTAGACATCCCAATCTCCACCAAAGTCAAGAACGCAAGCATGTAGCACATTCTCAAGGATTCAAAAAGATCATTTTGTCGAGCCATCCATATATGGATGATGTTCCATGCTCAAATGTAACTAGGATCCCATTGACTCATAAAGGAATCTCAAAAAATAAGAATTAAAATGAGGACCCCAATCAGAAACAATATTAGATAGAAATTTGTGTAAATGGGAAATATCTTTCACATAGAGACTTCACAATTACTCATTTTTTTATGTTGAATGGTTATAAATTGATCCAATTTGGTAAGAATATTTATAAACAACCATATCAAATTATTCCCTTAAGTGGTATATAGAAACTCAACCATGAAATCCATATAAATATTATCGCCCTTCCAAGTTTGAACTGGAAGTGGTTGAAAGAAACCTAAAGGTCATTGGTTCTTAGATTTAAAATATTGGAAGGTATAATGATGGGAAACAAATTCCATTATATCTTATTTCATACTAGACCACTATAATCATCACCACATATCATAAATAATCTTTGTGGTTCCAAGGTGCAATACCCATTGGGAATTATGGAAATCCCACATCACCACCTTTATCATAGGAAAAGGTAAAACATACTGGTTATAAAAATATAGAATACCCTTAGAGGAGAAAAAATACTCACCAATGGACTCCCCACCATAAAGAGAGTCCCTAATTCCACATAATTCATCATCAAGATACTACTCCCAAATAATCATCTCGGGAAGAGAGGAGGTCAACTGAATGTTCATCAGAACAAACTCAATTATATCCTCTTAGACCCCCAAATGAAACCGAGTAAAGGGAGAAATTATATTATTCTCTTCTTATGATTTTTCATGGACTAGTTTGTAATTTTACTACTCAAATCATCTACAATGACATCCCCCTTACCGGGGGTGTAGATAATGTTGAAATAAAGAGATTGTAAGTACTCTACCCATCTTATCTACCAAAGGTTAAAATCTTTTTGAGGGAAGATAAATCTCAAGATTCTGTGGTCAGGATAAATGTTACACCTTTATTTGAAAATGTAATTCTGCTAAATATTAAGAGCATGAATCACAACTATGAGTTTGAGATCACATGTTAGATAATTCATCACATGTGGCCTAAGTTGTGTGGAACCATATGAAACCACATGATCACCATGTATAAGAACACATCCCAAACCCGAACTTGATGCATCACAAAAGACCACATAAACCTAACAAACCGTTAGAAGAGTCAAAAATGGAATAAATATCAAAATGATTTTCAACTCATCAAAATAACTTTGGAATTTTACATCCCACAAAAACTTTATTTCTTTTCGAGTGATTGAAGTCGTTGGAGAATCTAACTGTGAGAAATCTTTAATAAACCTATGGTAATATCATAATAATCCCAAGAAGCTCTAAATATAGAAAAAATTACACAGTTACTCCTGAGTCATTAAATCATTAACCATATTAGGATTGACTAAAATACTATGTTCTAATACCACATATTCCAAGAACTTCACCTCTTGAATCCAAAAAATACATTTCAAAAGCTATGTGTAAAGTCGTAATTTTCTCAACATTTCTAGATTTACTCTCAGATAAAACAAATGTTCCTCCTTGGTTTTGGATTAAACCAAAATTTCATCCATAATTAGTAAAAAAAATGAGTCTATGACTCATAGAATATCCTATTCATCAATACCATAAAAACTATAGGAGCATTGGTTAAACCAAATGGCATAACAAGATACTCATAATGGACATACTTACTTCTGAATATAGTCTTATGAATGTTAGATTATTTAATCTCAACTGGTGATAACATGATCAAAGATCAATCTCCAAAAACCACTTTCCCCTTTTAACTGATCAAACAAATCATCAATCCATGGAAATAAATACCCTTTCTTTATCATAAATCCATTGAGTTTTCGGTAATGAACACCACGGTTAAATGTTTCATCAGATTTATTTTACAAAAAAAGAGGCACCGCCCAAGGTGAAATAATGAGGAATATAAATAATTTCTATAATTGATCATCTTGCTGAGTTTTCAAATCTTTCAATTCAACTGGTGCTATACAGTAAGAGGGAATTGATACTAGATGAGTATGAGGCACTAAATCAATGGAGAACTCCACCTATCTAATTGGATTAAAGATAGAGAAATAAGATGGAAGAAAATTGGGAAACTCAAAAACAACTTGAGGGAGATCATCACTCAAAGATTAGTTCTCTAGTTCAAAAGAAAACACTAATATTACCCTAATCAACTCTAGAAAAGAAGGTATGACTCTACTCGACCACGTGTCCCATTATCCCTTAAAAACATATCACACCCCATCGGGTGCAGTAATGGAGACCTGCCAAAGATAATAGTCAATTCAATCCTTATAAAGAACCATCCAATCCATCCAAAAAATGATGCTAAGAGGTGTCATATTGATAATATAAAAAAATCCAGGTAAACTCAATCTTTGATAGAGAGAAAAAGAAAGAGGGACATCAAATACCTTGTTCTCTCATCGTTCTGAGGGGAATAATAGTATCCATAAAATAAGAAAAAAGATCTATAGGATGATTTATAAAATCAATTAAATGATTATATATAAATAAAGAGATGAAATGATATTAAGTAATTTAGTCACTAAAGATGAAGCTATAGTGATGGTACCTCTCACTGTCATTAGACCCGCATCAACTTCCTCCAAAGACTCTTCCACTATGTGAAGACTGATCATTCCAGTTGCCTATGGATGTAACCCTTCAGTTATTAAAGAATATGATTACATATTAGTAATTTTAGGAGATAATGATCCCATTTCACTTTATAGAATAAATAAGACATGAAAAAACTTCTACAAGTGATGTAAGCATCCACACAAATTACAGATCTTTATTGCCTCAGTGAAAACCCTTTTGAATAGCCAACCTTTCCACAATGAAATAAAGTCATATTGACTCTAATAGAAATTCTATGAGGTCAAGATGATTCCTTATATAAAGATTCACCATGAGACTCATCAAAATTTCTATTTCCTTCAAAGTAACTAATAGAGCTACCACTAGGAGAAAAAAATAACTCTTGTCAACACTAAATTTCCAACCAGGTGAAGCTCAGCCATAAACACTCTATATAGGACATCCTTATAATAATTGAGTTTTAGTATGAAATACTAGGACAGAATATCCGATCAAACATCCATCTAAAATATTTGACCTTTCAGTTTCTCATTTTCACCACCATAATAGAAAACTGAACAAGTTTAACAAAGTGGTTCTCATATCGATTCACGGTCCTATCACCCTACTGGAGGCTAAGAAACTCTAAATATTTTTCCAAACCATCAATTATAGATATAACTGCTCCATTAAAAGAACTATACATTCTTTCCACTCCAAAACCTCATTTTTATTCTCTATTACCATCAAATAAAACCATTTTTTGTTAGGACCTTCAAGCATAAAGGTCAAACACTTCACCTTTATAGCTCCTAGAATTTCTAAGAACTCAAAAAGCAGTTCAATATTTTTCAACCAATCCTTGGATTACTTAGGATAATTCCAGCCTAAGAAAGATAGTGGACCATATTGAAGAAACTCTTGAGCATTATTTATAGATTCATCCCTTCGAGGTTCCACTACTAGATCTTGAATGGGAACAAGTGTAGGTACCTGTCCAATAGCTTGGATAGAACGTACCACTATCTCTATAAGATTCTAGTCCATTAGAGGATTTTCTTGATATGGTTCACCAAGAGATTCCTCCCGCAAACTATTCAAATATCTTCTCAAATACATGATGCTATAAAACACCAATAAAAAAATTAAAAGCATCTAGTAAGGATACCTAGATCATAAACTCAGTCAATATTTACAGGGATATCAAGGAACTTAGATCAAACTGGGAATGATTTAAGGATCACTACGATGAGAGCTGACTAGGAACTCACTCATAATTACATCATAAGTCCTAAAAATTCAACCTCTAATCTACTAGGACAATCCAAATTTCATACCGACATCAATTAAAGATACACGACCTAGCCTTTAAAAACATTTTTTATGAACCATATCGAATATATTATTATACTAATACCCAATTCATCCATTACATAGCTCGAAGGGTGTGATCTATCCTTATGGGCTGAAGACTAGCACCTAAAATCATACAAAAATAATCAAAGGGAACAATTTTAAAACAAAATAATGGAAGATAAATGATATAACTCAGTATTCCAAAACTTCTCAAGGATAAGGTACCAGATACAAATTGGTAAAATAATACCCAAGTAATACATCCTCGAAATACATAATATCTATCAAGGTAAAAACCTAAAAAAAACCCATGTAATAGGTGGATCACATCTCCATCAGTCACTTCCATCATTCTAGGTCTCACGAATCAAGTACACCCACCACCTCTAAGTAGAAATATCCCTTTTCTTGGATCTGGCATAAGATAATCTAAAAATGCATGAAGGAAAAGGTAGAGTGTGACAAAAAGAGACTAGTAGGATACCACCAAGGATTCCATAAGAAATTCCATATCAATAAACCATTTATTATTTCAATTTAAATAAAATAATGTGTAGTAAGACACTTATATATTTTAAAAAACACGATTTCAAATAAAAAATAAGGAAGATATATCAAACTAGTCTTAAATGAACATTTTATTTAAAACATTTATATTAAAAAATTGGAATGAATAATACATGTCTATAAACAATGACATGTATAATCGAATCAAACAAAACAAAGCACCATTCTCTTAAGTCATTTTTTACGTCAATTTTTTCCAATAGGATCCTCACACTCCTCAATAATCATCATAGTTCAAGATATGTCTGTACTCTCAAATCAACACCCAATAGGAGACCCATTACTAGAAATCAATTAATACCCCATTAAGGGACCCATTATGGGAAATCATGCCAAAATTAGTTTTGTTAGTGTTATCATCGTCAATCCATTCCTAGGGAGTTGGAGTTCTAGCCTATTTTTTTTAAATCACCCACTTATTACCCAAGCTCACATGTGCTTCAAAAAAACAATCAATCAAATAATAATGGGAAAATAAATCATTTTAAATCATTTCATTGTTCACAGTTTAATTGACTAATTTCAATTTCAACATGCCTTTTCATTTCAAAATAAAATCATAAGATTTCCTCAAATTTATTATTTTTTAAATAATATTTCATTTTAGGCCAATTTTATCAAGAATTAACATCAAATCATTTTATCAAACCACTTTTAATTCATGCCATATTTTTTTTATCAAAATCCACCCAATAATTTCAATTCCATTGAAATTGTGGTTTTTTTTACAACTCAATTCCCCTTTTAAATCAAATTTCAGATCATCTCAAATATATCAATTAAAAATCATTTCAAATTAATCAAGCAACATAGGGTTTCAATTGTATGGTACAACCTTATAGAACCACCTAACTTTAATCACGTGATTAAATCAACACCCACAATAGGAACAATAATGAGAATGAAAGTGAAGGAGATAAATAAATCAAACATAGAATCAAGATCCATCGAAATAAATATTAGATCCATCAATAACGTGATGTTATATCACTCTTTAAGGAGGAGATATATGGAGATTGGAGGCAAAAAAATTTAAATGGGTTTGGATTTTATTACAAAAGGGATAGGGTTGACAGTTTTTTTAAAATGAGTCTGGAGATGTGTCAACCCTATTGACGCTTCTGCCATCGACAAGAAGAGTGAACGGGGTTGACACATCTTGTGTAAGGTTTCTGAAGGAAGAGTGAACTGTGTTCACTCTTCCTTCAATTTATTTAATAAATAAATATTACTATATATGTATATATAATTAAATATTAAAATAAATATTAATAAAAAATATAAATATTAATAAATACTAAATAAATATAAATAAATATTAATTAAAAATTCATCAATATTAACAAAATATCAATTAAATATAAATTAAATATTCATTAATATAAAAAAATTTAAAAATTTTAAAAAAAAATTAAAAAATATTAATAAACATTTAATAAATATTCATACTTATTCATAATAAAAATAAATATTAATAAATACTAATGCATATAAACAAATGTAAATAAATATTAATAAATAAAAATAAGTAATAATAAAATACTAATAAATATTAATTAAATATTCACAAATATTTATAAATATTGAAAATTATTAAAAATTATTCATAAATACTAATAATATTAATAAATATTAGTATTTATTAAAAAATATTAAAAAATATTCAATAAATAATCATCAATATTCATAAATATTAATTAAATATTTATAAATATTAATAATATTAATCAAGTATTAAAAAAAATTAATAAAATATAATTAAATAATCATAAATACTAATAAATATTAATTAAATATCTATAAATTCCAATAAATAACAATAAATATAAATAAATATTAATAAATATTAATTAAATATTCTTATATATAAATAAAATACTAACAAATATTATTAAATTATATTGAAATAATTTTTAAAATTTATAAATATTATAAATATTAAATAAAAATTAATAAATACTAATAAATATTAACAAATTTTAGTAAATAATAATTAAATATAAATAAATATTAATTTTAAAATTCATCAATATTAATAAAATATCAACAAAATCTTAATTAAATATTTATTAATATTAAAAAAATATTAAAAAATATTAAAAAATATTAATAAACATTTAATTAATATTCATAAATATTTAAAATAAAAATAAATATTAATAAATATAGATGAAATATTAAATAAATATTAATAAATAATAATGGATATAAAAAATTTATATAAATATTAATAAATATAGATAAGTAATAATAAATTACTAATAAATATTAATTAAATATCACAAATATTTATAAATATTGACAATTATTAATAATTATTCATAAATAATAAAAATATTAATAAATATTAGTATTTATTAAAATATATTAATAAATATTCAATAAATATTCAAAAATAGTAATTAAATTTTTATAAATACAAATAATATTAAAAAATATGAATCAAATATTCACAAAAATTAATAAAATATAATAAAATATTCATTAATGCTAATAAATATTTATTAAGTATCAATAAATTCTAATAAATATATATAAAAATAAATAAATATTAATTTATATTAATTAAATATTCTTATATATAAATAAAATATGAACAAATATGAATAAATAGTATTGAAATAATTTTTAATATTTATAAATACTACAAATATTAATTAAAAATTAATGAATACTAATAAATACTAACAAATTTTAATAAATACTAATTAAATATAAATAAATATTAATTTAAAATTCATCAATATTAAAAAATATATCAATAAAATATTAATAAAATATTTATTAATATTAAAAAAAATATTAAAAAATATTAAAAAATATTTATAAAAATTTAAAAAATATTTATAAAAAATCATTTAATAAAAATTTAATAAAAATTTAATAAAAATTTAATATATATTAGTATTTATAAATTTTTTATTAATATTTATAATATTTATAAATATTAAAAATTATTTCAATTCTATTTATTAATATTTTTTAGTATTTTATTTATATATGAGAATATTTAATTAATATGTATTAATATTTATTTATATTTATTGATATTTATTAGAATTTATTGATATTAAATTAATATTTATTAGTATTTATGAATATTTAATTATATTTAATTACTTTTTGTGAATATTTGATTAATATTTATTAATATTATTAAGATTTATAGAAATTGAATTAATATTTATGAATATTTATTGAATATTTTTTTAATATTGTTTAAAAAATACTAATATTTATTAATATTGTTAGAAATTATGAATAATTATCAATATTTATAAATATTTGTGAATATTTAATTAATATTTATTATTATTTTATTATTACTTATTTTTAATTATTAATATTTATTTACATTTGTTTATACCCATTAGTATTTATTAACATTTATTTAATATTTAATCTATATTTATTAATATTTATTTGCATTATGAATAATTATAAATATTTATTAAATGTTTATTAATATTTTTTAATATTTTTTAATATTAATAAATATTTAATTAAGATTTTATTGATATTTTATTAATATTAATGAATTTTTAATTAAAATTTATTTATATTTATTTTGTATTTGTTAATATTTTATTTTTTTATTAATATGTATTTTAATATTTAATTATATATACATATATTGTAATATTTATTTATTAAAAAAATATGTAGGAAGAGTGAACAAGGTTCACTCTTCCTTCAGAAACCTTACACAAGATGCGTTAACTCCATTCACTCTTCTTACTGAGGGCAGAAGCATTAACGGGGTTGACACATCTCTAGACCATTTTTAAAAAAAACTACCATCCTTATCCCTTTTATATAAAAAAAAATTTAAATCCCATTTTTAATTTTCTTCTTGAGACTAGAAGAAACAACGTGAGAGGAGAAAAACTCACTAGAAGGATATCAAACACAATCATTAGTGCTTTAATCTGCAAAGATAAGAGATTGGAGGAGTCAAAATTTCATCTTGAGAGCCTGTAAAGGCTAAGGAATCATATTAGGGTTGAATAAGGGTGTTTAGGGGTTAAATTAGGGGGATAAAGTTTTTTAATAATTTTTTTGGGGGAATTAAAAATCATGCGCCCAATTTTACATATGGGCCACATGGTTAGTAGTAACCAAGAACCCTAACTGTGAATCCCTACTAGACTTCTAGATGTGGTGCATGGTCTGGCCATATAGTTAAACTAACCATTTACCAATTGTGCAAAATCCACTATATATAGGGTTCACAACTTGGAGGGTTGTCCACACCGTTTGTTTTAACGATGCACCCCCTTCCAGTGGATAAAAATTTTCCATATGGTTTCTCGGTCCTATCTGAATGGTTTTCTCTAACCATGTGCCAACTGTGAAAAACCCCAAAAGCGACAAAATTTTCCAAAGTTTACCCAAAACAACCTAAGACAAGCCCCAAGAAAAGTAAGATCAAAACAATGGTGAATAAGTACATGAAATAAGGTGATATGATAGTAAACTAGAATCCCTTTATCACATAGGATTATAAGAAGAAAGATTTTAATAGAAATTTTAAGAGACTTACAAGTAAAACCTCGCAAAATTGCAGTTCTCAACTAAAATAATTAGAAATAAAAATTACACTGATTGGAAGTGCTCCCAAAAATAAGAAATTTTAAAGCCTCAAAATGAACAAAAACTTTAACAATACTATTTCAAGTATCTATTTCACATAATTATAATTCTAGAGGTATGAATTAATTTATTGGAAATTTTTTTAACAAAATAAAATGATCAAAATCCTCAAAACTTGGGATCATTTGTAATGACATCAACAATAACTTCTTCTTCCACTAATAAAATCAATATGTTGCTTTATATACTAATGAGTTAGATCAACATTGCTAAAATTATTTATAAATCTAATAAAAGTAATATAACATTATATTATTATAGAACTATATTTTTATAAATTAGATTAGATTGTTGTTGTCTCAGTTATCATAAGTTCATTCTACAGAAACATAATAACTTAAACAAAAACTTATGTGATATAATTTATCATAAAGAATATTTTGATTTCCAAAACAAAAAAGAAGTGAATTATTAATTTAATAAACTTACCAATAGTTCCATAATAATAAAAAAATATTAGTATATTTATGACACTAGATTCATCATTTTGTTATGGATATAGTAGGTTTATATAATATGGAAGAATAAATAAAATTATAAGATCTCGATTAATATTTAAAACACTTCTTTGGGAGAACTCCCTTGGATTACAACATAAACATTCCTAGGATTGAATTAGGGAAAGAAATGAAGATCTAGGATGAAGGGATGGAACCTATGATGGATTTTAATCAGGTTTTGGTTAATCTATAGGGATTAAATTGTGTGAATAAGAGAAGAGAATATGTTCCCTTTTATAAGTGAGGGGAGTGATACACATGGAATTACATTAAAGATTTCAATAATATAAGGTCAATTGCATGTGTAAGTGGATAGAAATGGAAAATAATTATATTTTAGGATATTATAAATTTAAAATAACTTTAAAAAATAATAATTAGATAAGTTTATGTGTTATCACTACCCTTATCTATTAGTTTAATTCCTAGTAAACCCATTTTAACCTTAACCATGGAGACACAATTTTACTGTTTTTACTATTAATTATGACCAAATATTAAGTTGGTACTTTTAAATTATATTAATTATTCTGATTCAAAATATAGATTCCATTTTAAAATATTCAATTTATATAATTGGTTGAAATTCACTTAAAATAAGTGCGCAAAATGCAAAAAAAACTATTTATTAAAAAATGCATTTTTAAGTATAAAACTGGATTTATTCTTATTCCATAAATAGTAAAAAACATAAAATAAATGTTAAAATATTTTTTTGAATATATAATATATTTATTTCACTAAATGGTTATTTTATAGTTATTTAATTAATTAATTAATATAAAAAAACATTATGCACACAAAAATTGTTTTTAGAAAAATGTATTTTAAGCCTAAAAATGAACTTATACCAAAATAAAGTATAATGAATATTAATTCATAATTAATTAGATTATTTTTCAGAAAATTATAATTATGTTAATTTAATATCAAATTAAATAAATAATAGGAATTTTAAATTACATGATTTAATGAAAATAAATAACAGTTTTACAAAAATCGATATTTTCACTATTCACTTAAAAATAAATATTTTCAGAAAAATACCAAAAATTCACACTAAGATAATATTGAAATAATTATTTCAAAAATTATATTCATTTACTAAAATTGAATTTATAAAAAATTTATAAATTAATTATAATTTCCGCCCATAGAAGGAAATCAAAACCATTTTTGAAGAAAATATATTTTTAAAGTACAATATGACCTTACTAAAAGTTGAGTACTTTTTTATTATGAATAAATAAATAAATTTACATTATATAAACCCTTTTTACATATTTTTCATTATGTGGTTATTCTTATGAATATTTATAATTTAACGACTAGGTTATAATGATCATATTTAAATAAGATTTTTATAGTATATTACGGTTCTCTTAAATCTCGGTGTTTCATATTAAGCACGCTATCGAGAATAATATAATTTTAAATTAAATTTTTTAGGTGTTACATTATATAACCCTTAAATAAATTTTAACCTCAAAATTTTATCTTAGTAATCAAGAGTTCAATATTTAAAAATACATATGGTGAAAACTCACATCGTACAAAGGGATAATAAATCTTCCTTTGAAAAGGGGAGTGGTAAAAATAAATGTTACCTAAAATAACACATAATTGGGTTCCTAGATAAGGGGGACATTATAAATAAGTGAAAATATGTAAATGGAAGAGAAATATAATATCCAAATAATAATAAAGAGTGATAAAGAACATAACCACGAGAAATTTATTGAAAACAAAACTATAAATCAATAAGGGGTGATAACGACCACCAATTATTTAGAAATAATTATAGAAAGGAAAAAAAATTCATTTTAAATTCCCTTTTACCTATATATGAGGAATTATTTTAACATGAAATATTATAAAATAAAATTACTTGATTTCTTAAAATCCATAAATATAATTTCATATGTTGGATGTGTCTTTCAATTAGCTTCTACCTATTTTCATCCCATATCTGAATGATGAATGAAAAAATGAAATTTTCATGCCTGAAGTACTAAAATAAACTTCTAATAGGTCATTAAATCTATTAAAGGATTATAAGATATTCTTCCTATATATATTTAGTTACTAAAACCAAAAATTGTTGTTATATGCTAAGATAACTAATATGAATAAACTATTATTTGAATGATTAATCCCAATGATCTAAAAAATTATAAACAAAGATATAATTAATTATTTTCATAAATAAAAAATACAAAACTCCTAAAATAATGATTAACCATTATTAAGATCCCAAAAATTTATAAAATAGGTTACAAAAATTCCAAAACCAGCTTAACTTTAATGCCTAAAAAACCTAAAGTAACTCTTAATTTCACATAACAAACACATGAATACCATGATTTTATATTCTCTTAAAACATGTTAATCCCTTCCCAAAAATAACCTAAATCACCATAAAAATAAATAAAAACATAAATTCTTCAAAAAATTAACTATATACAAACTATCTAATATATTTCATTAATCAAAAAATGTAATAAACTTCATCAAAGATAACATAAATCACATTGCGATGAAATCACTGATTAATTTATAAGTCACTAATACTATCGAATTTATTTTTCAATATAAATCATATCTTTATCATAAATAATCATTATTATCTCAATATTAGGAACATATTAAGATTTATCTATATCTTAATCACGTGTTTTATAAAAATTATGCCTTACTATTAAATTACTTTTTAGGTTATTGGTACCATTAAATATATTCTTGAAAATAATTAAATAAATACTACTAAAAACAATCCTTAGATATTTCAAGATTATTATAAATAGAATATGTTGGATAAAAAACTTCTAAAACATAATTCTCAAATCCCAATACATAAATACTTCAATTATTCCACTTCCTTCTTAAACCATTAACCGTTTTTTTAATCTTATTCTTTAATTCTTTATTCCAAAAATATGAAATATGAATCATATATTAAGAATTTAAAAACTCAATTTAATCATATTTTTTACTTTTAATATAATAAATACTGTTAAAATAATTTTCACCTTTCATATGACATTCACAGTCTCTTCATCATAAATAGTAAAACCTTTATTTGTAATACATTTATGATTCTATTCTCAAGTTTCCCCCCTAAGAAATTGATTTTTATAATTTCTATACTTTACAAATTTAAAACATTAAACCCTAGATGATAACTTATGGAAACCATTATTCCAATCCATAACTTTAATAAATTTTTTCATTATTCTGTGGAAATTTACTACTTTATGCTCTTTTTTTCCATATATAAAACATTTTCCCATCCCTTTGATACTGTCCCATAAGTTGTTATTTACACATTTTGGACATTTATGAAGTTTAATTTTCATTAATCCATTGGATTTATGAAACTATATTTTTCTCTTATTTGGTTCATTTATAAACTCACATAGTTTTAGGTTTTTAATTATACATCGAGATAGTTGGTTAGGAATAATCAAAAGTTTCAGATTCCACCTCCTAATTAATTTGGTTTCTCATAAGTAAAATAATTTCATACTCTATCAAATTAAACTTTAACATGATTCCTCATGGTTTCACTAATTTAATAAAACCAAAAAACATATTTTGAGAAATAATCATCATAGTGAGAAACTATATAATCATGAAAAATCATTCATAGGATATCTAAATCATTATAAATTATTTTCAATCTACGACACCTTAGGTTTAATATAGGTCATCCATAGTCATTTTAAATTCAAATCCTTCATAATGATTCATAAATAAAATGTGAATCAACCCAAGTATATACCCTAATATTGTCTAGTTAGATGTGCAATCTTAGTCCAACTCATCATTCACTTGTGAGGATCGAGTTAATACCCAATCCACCCCATTCAGAGTTGTTAAAACTAGGTGTATTTATTACAAAAACACATACACATTCCATTATCTATACATGGATATATTTTCTAGGAAAACCACACAAAATATACTTTACCAAAAATTTAGGATATTATCCTATACTTAGAATTATCCTTATATTCTTTCATAGGGTTATGTTCTGTAATATATGTTTTCCAAATTCTTATTCCCAAGGTTTATACTAAACTTCCTATAATACCAACTATAATAACACAACCCTAATAACTCATATATGGTGGTTAGTTTACTATATTGGAACAAGATATACGAGATCACATCATGAAGGATCAAATAGTTTAGCAGTCTTGGGAGACTCGATACATAAAATATTCTCAAATTAAACTTGAAAACCATAAATAAAACTTAAAATTATTCTGATATTTTTATTTATTCTTTCATATCTTTGAATTAATTCATAGATCCATTCTTGGTATCCTAGGGAAAGGAAAAAATAGTAATGGGCGATATCAAATGTTCAATAACCGAAAGTGTACAACAAAATATATCAGATAATAAATAAAGCATAAATAATATGGAATAGATAATTTTTTTAAAGGTTAGGGCTGAAGCCTCATTTTTATTATTAAATCAAAGCAAAGAACTCTTTAACTAGGTAGAGGAAAACTCATTACATAGCCTAAAGGCCCAGTGGGATTGTATCCCATTACATAGCCTGTAGGCCCAAATAAATGGCCCAACTCACATTCTGTGAATAGTAACCTGCCTGCTATAGGGTCGCATAGTACCGCCACCGCTACAGTGTCCTGCCGCTGCTACAGTACCCGCTAATGAATAGTGTCGCTGCTGCTACAGTAATGCTACAGTACTGCTACAGTACCTACGCCCAATGGGGTTTGAACCCCCATTTTTCATGTAGGATTACGGGGTTCTTACCACTAAGCCAAACCCCAACTACATATGGAAGAGATAAATAACAATAAAATATTTCATATAAATAATATCATAAAAGGTGACTAAATACACAGATGACACGAAAATATAAATTATCACATGGATAAAAATATCTAGTTTTATATTGATTGAATGCATAATTTTGGACATTATAATCTCACCGTCAGGGACTCGTGCTAAGACATCATACATAAATAGGTAAGGTTCATGCCAACCACCCAAACTAGTCTGTTTCATGAGACCCACCGATGCATTAAGGGTGTATTACAAGCCTTGAACATCACATACTAATTCAAATAAATTCATCATATGAAAGAAATGTATTTAAATTCAATACATAATCAATATAAATAGTCATATTAAAAATCAAATATACGAAATATTAATATTTTCCCCAGTCAATAAATTGAAAAAAATAATCATAAACCATCCAAATTAATATGGTGGATGGTATCAATATATGATACCTCCAATTAAAGCTTAATATTCATAAAATGATACTGATATAGATTAAAATAATTTAGAATATTCACTGGAATATTTCTTAAGGAAAGTACCCTATTCATTTCGAAATAACTTAAATTAAAATATAAATTTTTCCAAAATATTAGAAAAAAAAATTATTTGAAAATAACTATAACACCCCGAGATTTTATAAAGAATATTATTTTAATTTCATTGATGTATTGTGTTTTACACTACACCAAAATTATCTTGTGCTATACGCCACACCATATTAGCTTGCAGTATACGCAACACTATTCTTGGCTCGTGTTACACACAATTTCAAGTTCGTTTTGTAGAAATTATTCTACGCAACATTAAGTATAGATTTTGTTTAATGTATAAATGAAATAAGTTTTGAATTATGTTATACGCAACACCAAAGTGAGATTGAACTACATGCAACCCTGACCTGGCTTGCATTACACGTAATCACGACCTTCCTAGATAGCGTGTGTTGTACGCAATACCAGGTTTCACTAAACAATGATATATGGTTATAATATTATCACTAACTAGCCGTTATGAATAGTATTTAATACATTTTGAATTTTATAACATTATTATTCATCTTACTCATTTTCAAGAATATGGTATGAGAATAAAATAAAATTTTCGGGTAAAATAAGTATTTTTAAAAAAATGCAGTTTTGCCGCCTTCTGATGGCGCACCCACATTAAATCTAGTTTTTGACATGTTTATAAGTTAAATTTTACAAAATAAAATTATTCTTTGGAATCATGATATAAAATTTTACCTTGGATAAATTTTTCATATTATTCTGATAACTTTCATATTTTAATGAATAGTAAAAACACGCTATATTTTAATTAAAAACAAATTTTTTCATCGTAATAATTTATGTGGTTAAATTATAATATTGAATGGTTTTAAAGTATAAATAGAATATATTTTTACCATTTAATATAATGTATGTCATTAGCATTGATTTTACATTGAATTCATAGGTTAAATCAATTCAATCTTTTGCAATGTTTTAAACAAAAAACCCATTTTCTTTCGACAACGGGATTAATTTCAATTTAATTTCTACAACTTCTGTGTATTGAATTTGGAAAAATAGATTCCATATTTGGAATAAGTGGGTCCAAATTATATTAATAGACTACTTTTTTATTTTTGGGCATTATGAATAGTAACTACGGTAAATTTTATTTACCATAGGTAAAGGTAAATCGGGTAATTAAGGGTAAATATAATATTATAAAATTACCCTAACACTTGTCTTAATACAATTGGATGATTAAATTTCGTCCTAATTCATATTTTTGTCGAAATGGAATCCATTAGAACCCACTTGGAGGTGATTAAGACCTTTAGTTTATTTTATTTAAAGGAAAGTGAAATATGTCTCACTCAAACTTTAATAATTAAAGTATTTTTAATATAAGGTTACACAGAATATAAATTTGGTTATAAATATTCATTTAAAATATAAAATGGTTTTCTTTATCATGGTAATTTATTTGTAATTTTTAAGAGTTATTTAATTACCTTATTAGCGTATACATTAATGATGCAGAAATTATTTATTTAGTAAAAAAATCAATAATATTATTTTTATTGAAATAGTAATACATATTAAAGGGCTCAAAAACCTGACAAAAACTTATTGGAAGTGTATAGATACACCATAAGCATCTAATGAACTAATATATGACCGTTTGGAGTCTTATAAAAGTGATTATGACACTTATATTATTTTATTTTAAGTGACGTCAATGTTGTCACCTTCATAATTTAATAAATATTACATTTTAAAAGTTGGGTGTTTTAGAATATAAATCCGAATAAAATTATTATTATGAAATATATAAGATTTATCTTCATCCTAGTATTTTATTTTTAATTTTTATGCAACAAATAAGTATATTTAATAATTAGACAAAAATTTTGTAGAAATTATTTTATTAAGAGAAATATCAAATAAATGGTTTTAAAAATAGTAAAATAAATATTATATGAACTATTTAATGTGATAAAATAATTTTCTATATGAATAAGACATTTTATGAACCTATTAAATATTTTAGTTCGAATATATCCTCTGTGTGTATTTTATTTAAATTCAAATAAATGAATAGTGTCAAAATTGACACTATTGTTATTTTATAAAAATAACATATTATTAAATTGTTTAAAAATAACAAAAATATTTAAAAAATTATAAATTTAAATTTATATAGTCTAAAATTTCATAAAGTATCTAATTATGGAAAATTAACAACACATAAGTGATTATTTATTACCATTTAAAATTTAGAATTTTATTACAACAAATAAAATTAAATATATTAAATAAGGATAAATCAAAATTATAAGGTCTAAAATAAGATCAAAACATGTCTAAATTTTATTGGTTGATGATATTACAACCCTATCTCATATAATATTTGAATTGAGTCATTTTTGGAGGTTTTTATTTGGGGTTTGAATTTATATTAAACTAATATTTTTGAGGATTCCAAAGGTGCCCCTCTCCTCCTTTATAAAAGGGCACCTCCTCCCTCTCATCCACACACCATTTTGAGCCTTGAAGCACATCCAACCCCTTCCCATTTCCCTTCTCAACCTCCTTAGAAACATACTAGAGGTCCTGGTCTTCTTCAAAGACCAATTTTAGTGCCCTAAGAGGATATTTCAAAGAGGCATATCGAGGAAGAGGAGGTTTGGATACGTACGAAGCATATCAGACCTAAGGTTAGGGATAACTATTCCAATCTCACTCTTATCCGAGATTATTTATTCGTAAGTATTTACTGGGGTTTTTTTATCATCCATGTCCATGTTTTCTAAAAATGTTTTCATGTATTTTTAATGTCCTCTTTACCCATTTTTGAATTTTACCACATGTTATAAAAGGAATCTTACTTTTGTTTACCACACGAGGAACTTTTTGACTTTTCCGAAAAAATTACAAGGAGAATGTTATTTTTAACTTATACAGCATGAACGGATTTTTACGTTTTCATAAAGCCTCATTTTCATGAATCTTCCACTACAATATTGCATGATTATTTTCAACAAAACCCTTTTCTTTTTAAATAGCATGACATTTTGTGAAATGAAAATGATTTTGAAGAATAAAGGATATTTTCCTCAAGAATTCATTTCAAGTGTTTTATCAAAAATATTTTCCATCTAAAATGACATTATTTAATATGTTTATGTTTCAAGTATAATGTCTCCATTATTTACATGGTTTTATTCTTCTTATGATGAAATGATATCCATTTTTATATGGATTATGTTATGATGGCATGATGTTTAAGAATACCATTCTATTACATGAGTTATGATATGATGTATGATTTATGATTTTGTGGCACACGAAAGAATTATTTCATTATAAGATGGGTGGGACCTATATCTCCCTCCAATGCATTGTGTAAAGATTTATATCTCATGAGGTAGACATGGCTAGAATGGTAAGTTAATCCGGTTCAGTGATACAGGACTGGAATGTGGAGTGAACTCAATTCAGAAAGGGACTTTGTCCACTAAGATGGTCTTGGCAGCAATGCTTTGGCTACTATGGAAATCATAACAAGTGCTGAATGGTTGCCACAATTACATGTTTTATTCCCATTCTGTTTTATCAATATTGATGTTCAATTATGATACGTGCCTTACGTACTTCCAAGATTTATGTCTTTGCTCAATATTTTGATGTTTAAACATTATGTTCATGTTTTTATGTTCAATTGTATATGGTTTGTTTTATTTTATCCATGCTTACACTTACTGAGCATTTGAGCTCACCCTTTATATGTTTTCTTTTTCCCATGATATAAAGAAAGGTTTTAGGTAAGGAAACAAAAGGGGAAGATCTTTATGGGAGATATTTAAGATCTTTCACCACGATTAGAAGATTATATTCCGAGTTTCCAAAGATACTAAACTATTACGGTCCTTTGGTGTCTGTTTTTGTTATGTATTAAGTATTTCGAAAATTTCCATGTACATCAAGCTTTGGGTCTCTACTGTTGGTATCAGAGGATAGGTTTAGTCAGCCTTTGGAAACTAGGATGTGAGAACTTTAGTGAGATCCCTAGAGATATTTCTAAGGTATGTCTAGGGATGTCCCTAAGTTTAAGTATAAGTATAGGTTATAGTCATAGAATTATGGTAACGATATTAGATTTAAACCTAGGATGTTAGATATGGAAATTACTCCCCCTTTGTTATGTTGTTTTCCCTATCATGATGTTTGCCTCACGCTATTCTTTTTGGGTTTTAGACGATGGCTGGAACCTGAAGGAACCGTGTTGATCAATGTATTGGACAATGCAATGATTTTCCTCCTGAAAAAACCAATGTTATGGGAGATGGAGTGAAAAATCTTATCTCTATACTTACACAAGCTATGAATCATTCTGGACTTCCAAATGAGCAGAGAAAGGAGCAACATTCTGTTGAATCCTTCACGAGGTAGCGTCCACCTTCATTCAGCGGGTCTTCTGATCCATTAGTGGTTGAACAATGGATCAATACCACTAAAAAGATATTTTCAGTTCTACAATGTTCTGAGAATGATAAATTCATCTTATCAGTATATCATTTAGAAGGTGATGCTGATCAATGGTGGAATCTTATCAAGAATACGAGGTAAAGAGATAAAATTGAGTCTATGGAATGGGATGAGTTCAAGAACTTATTTTTCAATAAGTACTTCCCTCATATTCTTCGAACAAAGATGGAGTAAGAGTTTCTTGAACTTAAGAAAAAGGATGATGAATCTGTTGTTATATACAAAGATAGTTTTAAAAGGCTTGCAAGGTATGCATCTGGCTTTATCATCCAACCTGAAAGTAAAGTTGATCGATTCTTCAGTGGCTTAAAACCAAGTCTTTGAAGGGAATTAGCTATAATATAATTTAGTAGCTATGAATAAATTGTGCATTGTGCTATCAAGGTATAAATGGAAGTTGGTATTACATATCTATCTCATGGTTTTGACAAGAAACAAAAGATGGATTTCAAGGAGAAATCTCAGAATAATGGTAAAAAGAAGATAAATGTTTCTTTATGCTCAAAGTGTGGAAAAAATCATGGCGGAGATTGTCTTAAAGGGACTAGAAAATTCTTTAAGTGTGTAAAAGAAGGTCATCGAGCAGCTGAGTGCCGAAGTAATGGAAAAAAGGGTTGTTAATGATATGAATAAAGAAAATACTGTAGAGAACGCACCACCAACACTTCAATGCTTCAAGTGCAAGGAAATTGGGTATTATGCTAATCAATTCCCTAATCCAAGGGTTAATGATGATCAACGTGAACAACCTTTTAAGGAAAAGGACAAAGGGAAGTCACATGCGATCACTATTAGCAATGTTTAGTATGAAAACAATGTGGGGGAATGATTATGTGTTTATGTAAAGGGATTCCAAAATAATGTTGTGGAATCTCATTTATAGTAATTATGGAACATTTGAGTATCTATGTAATGGTTTATTGTGGTTTTCAATAATTATATGGTACTGGTAACCATGAAAAGTGATTCAAATATTTTGGAAAGCAGATGATATGCGCATAATGAATGGATAAAGAGAAAATTAAATGTTTGATAGTATTCATGAGCTCATGACTGATATAAGTACAAAGTTATATCATGGTTTGATTATAAGGCCCCGACCTTAAACCTTACTTAATATTGAATTAAATGAATAATTCACGTTGAGGATCTTTTCAGGTTTAGAGTTTTAGAGAATTAGAATATAACTATTACATCTCAAAAGATTACAAAGTAGTCACTTCTACTAAGTTTCCATAATAATAAAAAACTCTTAGAAAGAAACGTGTCTAGTTCCATGTTTTATATAGCATGACATTCCCGTGATCCCATCCTTGACCTTATTCCACATTAAGTCCTGTGAAAAACATTTCAAAAAAACTTGGGGTGAGCATAAAAAGCTCAGTAAGGGATACACAAAGAATGAAAACTGTTAGTTTTTCAAACATCAAGTAAACCATATATACTCTATCAAAGTAATACCTTCACCTTCATGAAGTAGTAAAAAATCTTCACTGAATAAAGTATCATTACTTAACTTTTTGTAACCAAAGGATTACCATAAAACCCATAAAAATAACACATAACATATATAAAGGTAACTTGGGACATAAACATACTTAAGTGGAATAACCATACGGTCGACTTCCACACATATCACTTAATGGAATAGCCATACGGCCAATTTCCATACATACTTAATGGAATAGCCATACAGCCGACTTCCATACCCAATGCATTGGAGGTTATAACGTAACCACCCGTCCTGGTATTCACGGCACCACCCGTCATATGGTTTATAACGTAACCACCCGTTAAAATGTCCAAGTACCAATATAAAATCATAAAACATAAAACCAATATAAAGGAATGATAACATCTACACATTTCAATCACAATATATCATGAATATATTGACATAATAGAATCCTTTTTCAAAACCATTTTCAATACCAAAATACATAAAAGAGTATATGGTATTTATTTTATTCTAAAAACATTACGTCTTGTTGAGAAAGCCAAAGACCAAATAATACTCGCGGCGGCGGAAAAAGTCGTTGTCACCGCGTACGTTAAAAAAACATTCCTTTTTGTCGTTTAGTAAAATGCTTCGTAGAAAAAGATTCCTTTTGTATAAAAGTAAAAGTCAAATGATTTTATACACCGTATAAAAGAAAGTTGTGTATAAAACGAAATATGCCTCAATGAAAGGAGATTGAGACGAAGTCCCTTACCTCGGGTCAGACTTGACTCGATCGTTCTTTAGCGCCCTGAATAATAAACTTGAGTTAATTTATACTTGATTAAGAACCTTTTTAAACTTCATTATTCCTTTTATATCACTTATTTCAATGTTATAAACATTATGTAACCATTTAAGTTAATAATGTTTGTTTTGTCAATATTTGGTTCTTAAGTCGAAAGTTGACTTTTTACAATTACATGTTGTTCATGTGGTCAAAAGTTCTTTATATCCAGAATGAAATTCCCCATTTGGATATAATATGTATCATATATATCTAGCATATACATGTATTTATAATATTACATAATCATTTAGAGGTAAGAAATGAAATGCACCGTTCATGGAGACGGTAAGCCGTACGTACGCATGAACGCTACTTTCATTTCTTTGTCATATTAGTGGAATTAAAACTAAATGAGAGGTATGTATATTTTAATTCCAGAATTATATTCATCATTTAGATATATCATTAATTATATATATCCATTATATACATGTACTTTTAATAGTACATTACATTTGGGGATAAGAAATGAAATGCACCATTCATGGAGACGGTAAGCCGTACGTACGCATGAACGCTACTTTCATTTCTATCTCATACTTTAATGGAAAGAAATAATAATGATATAGAGGTATATTATAATTCCAGTATAACATCATATATAATAACTTTAAATCCATCCTTTACATGTCCCACATATGGCATTAACGAATCACATCACTTTGAGGGGGCATTAGTCCGCACTTCCTTAAATGAAGATATCGTGTTTACCCATAATGGAAACCATAAAGGTATGCCAAAAATGAAAAATACAGAAGCTTAAAGAAAACATAAACATATTATATATCATATATAAAAATAGTGACATCATAATGGCCACCCTTGAAGGTGTTAAATGAGTATTGAACAATCATCGTTTCGGGAGGCAGAATTTCGCCATCCACAGAAACCGTATGTTCTTTAACCATTTGATGTAGTTGTGTGAGAGTGTAGCTCAAATAAATATTATAACAACATCCTAGTATATTTAAGATACTGGTGTTGTTACAAAATAAGTAAATAAAAAGAGTTTAGAGGGTTGGAGAAGCAAAATAAAACAAATGAACAAGAGAGAATGAATTACCTTTAAAAGTGTAACTCCCTTTTGATTTGAGCCTAAAGGCTTCCTTTGAAAGGATTCTGCCCAATGGGAATCCTCTAGGATGAGGATAGGGATGTGGAGAGAGTAATTGGGCAGGGGTTGGCCGAGCCAAAGGCTTGAGAAGTGTGTGAAATGGGGTAGAGGTGGGAGCCTTTTATAAGAGGAGAGGAGGGGCACTTTTGGAAAGTAAAGAAATATTACTTTATTTGAAAATGTGTTTCGGTTTTAAAAGGTCCCACATTGATATAATTAGTGTATAAGGTGATAAGGGTTCGAAATCCACTCATCCAATTGGTTTTGGACATGTGTAGGTTTTAGATTTTTCATTATCTTTCCATTTTATTTAAATCGCCAAATAATGATGTCATCACTGCATCATTATTATGTCATAAATAATTTAATTTATTTAATGTATAAAAATCATAAAACAAATACTATGATGTATTAAATCTTTTTAGCTTTACAATGACTATTTATAATCAAAATTTGGACTTGTATAACCCCACTCAAAAATTATTTTAGTAAAATAATTTATGTTAGTGTTATTTTCACTTTAACATTAAATATAAATATATTAATGTCATTTTCCAACTAAAGTGGCTCCATGGGGTCCCCAAGTTGGCCCATGGATTTTCTTGGTCGGCCATGACACAACCTATAAGGTTGGGACATGTGTCTAGGTCATTTCATATTATTAAAGCATTATTTATACCTTAAACTACACTAATTACCACTAATCGCGATTAATGAAAAAAAGTTACTATTCACCAAAAAATTATTTTAATCTCATTGAACCACATTTTACTTCTTAATGACAACCATGTATGTCGGATTTTCAAAATTCAATACACATTAGTGGTAAAAGTTCATTTAACTGAAAAATCAGTTTGCTTGATTACCACTTAGTGGTTTCACTATTCATCAAAAATTGAAGTTTTTCAGAAAATTACCAAAAATTCACCCTAAGCTATATTTGATATTCCAAATTCAAAAATGAAGTCCATTTTACAAAATTCAAAACATATAAGTCAAATTAATTAATTTAATAATTAATTCCCGCTGTCATGACAAATAGCGTGTTTTTGTGAAACAATAAGTATCAAAAGATTGACACCAGTTTAAGTCCAATTTCAAAGTGAAATTGATTCCAATGACCACCATTGGATTAACTGGTAAAAATATTTTCTAATTTCACTTTAAAACCAATTAAAATAAAAATCTAATCATATAAATAATTTATATTAAAAAGAGGTTTTGAATTAAAATACAACATTTTACACTATTCATAAAAAAATGAACTTTATCAGAATGGTACCAAAAATTTACACAAAGTAAATTTTGATGTCCCGATTCTAAAGAAGAGTTATATTTGGTCCAAAATAAAGTATAAGAGTGATCAAAACTATATTTAATGAAGTTTCACCATTAAAAGGTGATAAGTGAACCTTTAGTGAAAATTAGAGTATATATGCCCTAAAATTGAACTCTTTCCGTATTTTAAGCCTTTATCTTTTATTGGGTAAATGTATAAACATTTAAAAACATATCTAATCATATTTTAGTTATTTCTATCCATTCCCACCAGTACAACGGCTACTTGTTAACTAACATTTAAAATAATATTATTTTATTACTAGTGTGCTACGTAAGTTTCAAAGAAACTCATCGTTGCGTATCGGGTACGCTATCGAACATAGCAACCCCTTTAAAATAAAATTAATATTTAATTCGTAAATATTAATAAATATGAAAATTCTTTATTCTTTATTTACCTGGGATGTTACATCCTTCCCCCCTTTTGGGAATTGCGTCCTCACAATTTTATTCACTTATCAAAATAAGTGGGGGTATTTATCCCTCATAGCATTTTCAGATTCCCACGTTGCCTCTTCAATCATGTGGTTTTTCCACAAAACCTTTACCTGGTGAATCACCTTATTCCGTAACACTTGCTCCCTATGATCAAGAATCTGGACCGGTTGTTCCTCATAAGATAGGTTCTCTTCCAGCTGAACTACCTTTGGACTCAAAACATGAGATGGATCTGGCATATACTTTCTCAACATCGAAATGTGAAAAACATTGTGTACCTGAGATAAACTCGGAGGTAAAGCCACTCGGTATGCAACTGATCCAACTCTCTCCAGAATTTCGTATGGTCCAATGAACCTTGGACTCAACTTTCCTTTCTTACCAAATCTCATCACACTTTTCCAAGGAGAAACCTTGAGAAAAACATGATCACCTACCTCGAAAGATAGATCCTTCCTCCGGTTATCCGCATAACTCTTCTGCCTGCTCTGAGCTGTTCTCATGTGCTTCTGAATCAACTGAACTTTTTCTGCCATCTCTTCTACCAATTATGGTCCCATCAGCTTCCTTTCACCCACTTCATTCCAAAATGATGGAGTTCGACACCGCTTCCCATATAATGCCTCAAATGGTGCCATCTGTATACTGGAATGAAAAATGTTATTATAAGAAAACTCAAACAAAGAAAGATGTTGGTCCCAACTTCCCTGATAATCCATCGAACAAGCTCGTAGCATATCCTCCAAGGTCTGAATTGTTCATTCTGACTACCCATCTGATTGAGGATGAAAAGCTGTACTAAAATTTAATTCAGTACCCAACGACTTCTGAAGGCCTTTCCAAAAGTTAGAGGTAAACCTGGGATCACGACCCGATACAATGGAGAGAGGAACTCCATGTAACTTGACTATCTCTTTAAGATACAAATGGGAAAGTTGATCAAGAGAGAAAGTATCTCGTATAGCAAGGAAATGAGCATATTTGGTCAAGCGATCCACAATAACCCAGATTGCATTATTACCTCGAGATGTCTTCGGTAATCCAACAACAAAGTCCATGGATATATTCTCCCATTTCCACTCTGGCACTGGTAAAGGCTGAAGCATCCCTTTCGGTAACTGCCGCTCTGCTTTAACCTGTTGACATGTCAAACACTTCATAGTAAAATCAGCAATGTCTCTTTTCATTCCATCCCACCAGTAATACTCATGCAGATCTCTGTACATCTTAGTACTGCCAGGATGAACTGAAAACGGGGAGCTATGAGCCTCACATAACAACTCATTCTTCAACTGTGAATCACAAGGCATGAATAACCTCTTCCCAAACCTCAAAACACAAACACAAACTTATCCAAGAACTCATGGAAAATTTTATTCATAAGGTCCATGAATATAGCAGGTGCATTGGTTAACCCAAAAGGCATAACTACAAATTCATAATGGCCATACCTAGTACGGAACGCAGTCTTCAGAACGTCTGCTTCTTTTACTTTCAGCCGATGGTACCCCGACCTCAAGTCAATCTTCGAAAAATACTGAGCTCCCTGGAGCTGATACCACTTCATTCGATGGCCCAACATCTGCTGAAGTTGTTGCAAAGGATTTTACCACCCCTTTCTATTTGTAGTCTGGCTGCATTCCCCCAGTTGAGTTCTTCATTAGACACTCGTTTGCATAATGACCCATTTCATTACACTTAAAACATCTTACCGTTGGCTTTTCATTTCCTACTTGATCATCTTCCTTACAGTTACCAGCAATATGACCAGACTTACCACACCAAAAGCACTTACCAGACTTGGATAAACATTCTCCAGGATGCATTTTACCACACTTCTCACAGGATGGATATTTGGTTTTCTTACCTCCTTGCTTCTTTGATGAATTCTTCCCCTTTTCCTGCCAACTAGACCTCTTATTCTGTTGTTTGTCATAAAACACCTGATCATCGGCAAACTCCATTTCCACCTTCTCCGCACATCGAACAAGTTTTTCATAAATTTTGAAGTCACGAGAAGCTAAAGCCCTTCGATAATTTGGCTTTAACCCTGAGTAAAACGGTTTATTTTACTATCAAGATCTCGTATGAAGTTTGGAGCATACCTTGCCAATCGAGTGAACTTTTCTTCATAAGCAGCCACTGAATCATCCTCCTGCCTCAATTCTAGGAATTGTTTTTCCATCCTAAGACGAACCACCTTATGAAAATATTTCTCAAGAAACATACCTTTTAATTCGTCCCGGTGAAGATACTCAATCTCATCACTATCCCTTATATTTTTCACCATCGACCACCACTGATCAGCTTCACCTTCAAAACGGTAAACAGCAAGACTAACCTTTTGATGTTCTGAACACCCCATGACATCAAAAATCTTCTCCAGTTCTTTAATCCACCCTTCAGCTTGAACAGGGTCAGATGATACTCTGAATGATGGAGGATGTTGCCTCATGAAATGGTCCACCACTAACATGTTCCTCTGCGGTTGATCTGGCTGATCTCGTGCATGGATACCACCACCATTTATAGCCAGAGTCAACTATGCCATCACTGCAACAAACTGTTCAGTTCCGATTCCGACCATCTCAGGTTGCTAATTTGGAAGGTTTTCTTCCTCCTGATGTCGTCCCAACATAGTTGCTTTGTTTCCTCTGCGGAAAACCATTCTGAACACAGAAATATCTTAGGCAAAGCAACATGGTAATCCGTAAATGCTATATCATTTCAATAATATTATAATTTAACACTTTTCTAACTCCTAAAGTTGTCTAAACCGACCTTTGATACCAACTATAAGGCCCCGGCCTTAAACCTTACTTAATATTGAATTAAATGAATAATTCACGTTGAGGATCTTTTCAGGTTTAGAGTTTTAGTGAATTAGAACATAACTATTACATCTCAAAAGATTACAAAGTAGTCACTTCTACTAAGTTTCCATAATAATAAAAAACTCTTAGAAAGAAACGTGTCTAGTTCCATGTTTTATATAGCATGACATTCCCTTGATCCCATCCTTGATCTTATTCCACATTAAGTCCTGTGAAAAACATTTCAAAAAAACTTGGGGTGAGCATAAAAAGCTCAGTAAGGGATACACAAAGAATGAAAACTGTTAGTTTTTCAAACATCAAGTAAACCATATATACTCTATCCAAGTAATACCTTCACCTTCATGAAGTAGTAAAAACTCTTCACTGAATAAAGTATCATTACTTACCTTTTTGTAACCAAAGTATTACCATAAAACCCATAAAAATAACACATAACATATATAAAGGTAACTTGGGACATAAACATACTTAAGTGGAATAACCATACGGTCGACTTCCACATATATCACTTAATGGAATAGCCATACGGCCAATTTCCATACATACTTAATGGAATAGCCATACGGTTGACTTCCATACCCAATGCATTGGAGGTTATAACGTAACCACCCGTCCTGGTATTCACGGCACCACCCGTCATATGGTTTATAACGTAACCACCCATTAAAATGTCCAAGTACCAATATAAAATCATAAAACATAAAACCAATATAAAGGAATGATAACATTTACACATTTCAATCACAATATATCATGAATATATTGACATAATAGAATCCTTTTTCAAAACCATTTTCAATACCAAAATACATAAAAGAGTATATGGTATTTATTTTATTCTAAAAACATTACGGCTTGTTGAGAAAGCCAAAGACCAAATAATACTCGCGGCGGCGGAAAAAGTCGTTGTCACCGCGTACGCTAAAAAAACATTCCTTTTTGTCGTTTAGTAAAACGCTTCGTAGAAAAAGATTCGTTTTGTATGAAAGTAAAATTCAAATGAGTTTATACACCGTATAAAAGAAAGTTGTGTATAAAATGAAATATGCCTCAATGAAAGGAGATTGAGACGAAGTCCCTTACCTCGGGTCCGACTTGACTCGATCGTTCTTTAACGCCCTGAATAATAAACTTGAGTTAATTTATACTTGATTAAGAACCTTTTTAAACTTCATTATTTCTTTTATATCACTTATTTCCATGTTATAAACATTATGTAACCATTTAAGTTAATAATGTTTGTTTTGTCAATATTTGGTTCTTAAGTCAAAAGTTGATTTTTTACAATTACATGTTGTTCATGTGGTGAAAAAGGTCTTTATATCCAGAATGAAATTCCCGATTTGGATATAATATGTATCATATATATCCATCATATACATGTATTTATAATATTACATAATCATTTAGAGGTAAGAAATGAAATGCACCGTTCATGGAGACGGTAAGTCGTACATACGCATGAACGCTACTTTCATTTCTTTGTCATATTAGTGGAATTAAAACTAAATGAGAGGTATGTATATTTTAATTCCAGAATTATATTCATCATTTAGATATATCATTAATTATATATATCCATTATATACATGTACTTTTAATAGTACATTACATTTGGGGATAAGAAATGAAATGCACCGTTCATGGAGACGGTAAGCCGTACGTACGCATGAACGCTACTTTCATTTCTATCTCATACTTTAATGGAAAGAAATAATATTGATATAGAGGTATATTATAATTCCAGTATAACATCATATATAATAACTTTAAATCCATCCTTTACACGTCCCACATATGGCATTAACGAATCACATCACTTTGAGGGGGCGGTAGTCCGCACTTCCTTAAATGAAGATATCGTGTTTACCCATAATGGAAACCATAAAGGTATGACAAAAATGAAAAATACAGAAGCTTAAAAAAAACATAAACATATTATATATCATATATAAAAATAGTGACATCATAATGGCCACCCTTGAAGGTGTTAAATGAGTATTGAACAATCATCGTTTCGGGAGGCAGAATTTCACCATCCACGGAAACCGTATGTTCTTTAACCATTTGATGTAGTTGTGTGAGAGTGTAGCTCAAATAAATATTATAACAACATCCTAGTATATTGAAGATACTGGTTTTGTTACAAAAGAAGTAAATAAAAAGAGTTTAGAGGGTTGGAGAAGCAAAATAAAACAAATGAACAAGAGAGAATGAATTACCTTTAAAAGTGCAACTCCCTTTTGATTTGAGCATAAATGCTTCCTTTGAAAGGATTCTGCCCAAAGGGAATACTCTAGGATGAGTAGAGGGATGTGGAGAGAGTAATTGGGCAGGGGTTGGCCGAGCCAAAGGCTTGAGAAGTGTGTGAAATGGGGTAGAGGTGGGGGCCTTTTATAAGAGGAGAGGAGGGGCACTTTTGGAAAGTAAAGAAATATTACTTTATTTGAAAATGTTTTTCGGTTTTAAAAGGTCCCAAATTGATATAATTAGTGGATAAGGTGATAAGGGTTATAAAACCAATCATCCAATTGGTTTTGGACATGTTTAGGTTTTATATTTTTCATTATCTTTCCATTTTATTTAAATCGCCAAATAATGATGTCATCACTGCATCATTATTATGTCATAAATAATTTAATTTATTTAATGTCTAAAAATCATAAAAAAAATACTATGATGTAGGAAATCTTTTTAGGTTTCCAATGACTATTTATAATCAAAATATGGACTTGTATAACCCCACTCAAAAATTATTTTAGTAAACAAATTTATGTTAGTGTTATTTTCACTTTAACATTAAATAAAAATATATTAATGTCATTTTCCAACTAAAGTGGCTCCATGGGGTCCCCAAGTTGGACCATGGCTTGTATTGGTCGGCCATTACACAACCAATAATGTTGGGACATGTGTCTAGGTCATTTCATATTTTTAAAGCATTATTAATACCTTAAACTACACTAATTACCACTAATCGCGATTAATGAAAAAAAGTTACTATTCACCAAACAATTATTTTAATCTCATTGAACCACATTTTACTTCTTAATGAAAACCATGTATGTCGGATTTTCAAAATTCAATACACATTAGTGGTAAACTTTCATTTAACTGAAAAATCAGTTTGCTTGATTACCACTTAGTGGTTTCACTATTCATCAAAAATTGAGGTTTTTCAGAAAATTACCAAAAATTCACCCTAAGCTATATTTGATATTCTGAATTCAAAAATGAAGTACATTTTACAAAATTCAAAACATATAAGTCAAATTAATTAATTTAATAATTAATTACCGCTGTCATGACAAATAGCGTGTTTTTGTGAAACAATAAGTATCAAAATATTGACACCAGTTTAAGTCCAATTTCAAAGTGAAATTGATTCCAATGACCACCATTGGATTAACTGGTAAAAATATTTTCTAATTTCACTTTAAAACGAATTAAAATAATAATCTAATCATATAAATAATTTATATTAAAAAGAGGTTTTGAATTAAAATACAACATTTTACACTATTCATAAAAAAAATGAACTTTATCAGAATGGTACCAAAAATTTACACAAAGTAAATTTTGATGTCCCGATTCTAAAGAAGAGTTATATTTGGTCCAAAATAAAGTATAAGAGTGATCAAAACTATATTTAATGACGGTTCACCATTAAAAGGTGATAAGTGAACCTTTAGTGAAAATTAGAGTATATATGCCCTAAAATTGAACTCTTTCCGTATTTTAAGCCTTTATCTTTTATTGGGTAAATGTATAAACATTTAAAAACATATCTAATCATATTTTAGTTATTTCTATCCATTCCCGCCAGTACAACGACTACTTGTTAACTAACATTTAAAATAATATTATTTTATTACTAGTGTGCTACGTAAGTTTCAAAGAAACTCATCGTTGCATATCGGGTACGCTATCGAACATAGCAACCCCTTTAAAATAAAATTAATATTTAATTCGTAAATATTAATAAATATGAAAATTCTTTATTCTTTATTTACCTGGGATGTTACATTGAGTATATAGAATTTTTGGATTTTGGTATGTGGAAAGAGTTAACTTTTGACAGCTTTCATGTTTTCACTAAGGTTCAATGGGTATTCATTTTTCAAGTGAATACATGATTAAGGTATTCACATGATTAGAATGTGACCAAAAAGATATATGAGGGATAAATGATGGTATTAATGTGCTTGTTATATGACCTTTTTAGTAATCGTTCTCTTTATAGTATGAGTTTAGAAAGAAGTATTTTGGATAAGCCTAAAGATTGGAATGGATTATGTTGAACATAAGTTAGTATTGTTTAGGGCTAGAAAATTTTTTCGATATTATTTCTGGAATGTTATAATAGTATAGTTTTAGAAAAAGGACAACCTGTAGGACGGGCGACAACCCATCACGTCAGACAAGGTTGAAGGAATCGAACACACAAACAAAGTGCGATAGGACTTTATTGCCTACCACTGGCCTACAGGAAGTCCCTGGTTAGTAGAAACTAGTTTTATTTTATTATGCGGTATGATAGATGAAGTATAAGTCCATTTTTGGAACGATATACGATAGATGGACTTATGTATAAAACTATTACTAACCTTTTGTTTGAGACAGATGGAATGACCCATCATTCTATCACATGATCTGCTAACACTTCACGAATGACAAATTCAACTTCATTTCTTTAAGAGATGAAGTGGAAATTGTTCAAGGCACAAACAACGGTGAGATTATATCGAAATAAAGTAAGTATTTCTTTTAATTCAAATTATTCAACTTTAGGGAAATGATCTTGAAAACCAAAAATGTTGTCCTAGTGACCTTATATCTGATGAATTAGATGCTACCTTAGATCATCACAAATTTATGGCTTTGTGATTGTTGGATTTTTTATAGCCCTGTTCTCTACCACTCTCCATCAGAACTTGACGGTTAGATTTCTCTTCCATATCCATATTTTTACCTATGTTCTCCTATGTGGAAACCCAATGATTAGTTAATTTGGGTAACAATTACGTTTCATACTTTTGTTTTTAAAGGTAAGTTTTGTTATTCAATTTTACGATGTGGGTTTCAATTAAAGAAACTTTTAAGTAGAAAACCATTTATAACCCCGACGAATTTCGAGGGTGAAATTCATTTTAAGGGGGGTAGAATGTGACACCCCGAGATTTTATGAAGAATATTCTTTTAATTTCATTGATGTCTGGTGTTGTAAGCTACACCAGAATTATCTTTTGCTATACGCGACACCGTATTAGCTAGCAGTATACGCAAAACTATTCTTGGATCGTGTTTCACACAATTTCAAGTTCGTTTTGTAGAAATTATTCTACGCAACATTAAGTATAGATTTTTTTTAATTTATAAATGAAATAAGTTCTGAATTATGTTATACACAACACCAAAGGGAGATTGCACTACACATAACCCTGACTTGGCTTGCATTACACCCAATCTCGACCTTCCTAGATAGCGTGTGTTGTACGCAATACCGAGTTTCACTAAACAATGATATATGGTTATAATATTATCACAAACTAGCCATTATCAATAGTATTACCTACATTTTGAATTTTATAACATTATTATTCATCTTACTCATTTTCAAGAATATGGTATGAGAATAAAATAAAATTTTCGGGTAAAATAAGTATTTTTCAAAAAATGCAGTTTTGCTATCTTTTGATGGCGCACCCACATTAAATCTAGTTTTTGACATGTTTATAAGTTCAACTTTACAAAATAAAATTATTATTTGGAATCAGGATATAAAATTTTACCTTAGATAAATTTTTCATATTATTCTGATAACTTTCATATTTTAATGAATAATAAAAACATGCTATATTTTAATTAAAAACAACTTTTTTCATCGTAATAATTTATGTGGTTAAATTATAATATTGAATGGTTTCAAAGTATAAATAGAATATATTTTTACTATTTAATATAATTTATTTCATTATCATTGATTTTACAATGAATTCATAGGTTAAATCAATTCAATCTTTTGCAATGTTTTAAACAAAAAACTCGTTTTCTTTCAACAACGAGATTAATTTTAATTTAATTTCTGCAACTTATGTGTATTGGATTTGAAAAAACAGATTCCATATTTGGAATCAGTGGGTCCAAATTATATTAATAGACTACTTTTTATTTTTGGACATTATGAATAGTAACTACGGTAAATTTTATTTACCATAGTAAAAGGTAAATTGGGTAATTAAGGATAAATATAATATTATAAAATTACCCTAACACTTTTCTTAATACAATTGGATGATTATATTTCTTCCTAAGTCATATTTGGGTCGAAATGGAATCCATTAGAACCCACTTGGAGGTGATTAAGACCTTTAGTTTATTTTATTTAAAGGAAAGTGAAATATGTCTTAGTGAAACTTTAATAATTAAAGTGTTTTTAATATAAGGTTATACATAATATAAATTCGGTTATAAATACTCATTTTAAAGCTAATATGTTTTTCTTTATCATGGTAATTTATTTTTAATTTTTAAGAGTTATTTAATTACTTTATTAGCTTATACATTAATGATGCAGAAATTATTTATTTAGTAAAAAAATCAATAATATTGTTTTTATTGAAATAGTAATACATATTAAAGGGCTCACAAACCTGACCAAAACTTATTGGTAGTGTATATATACACCATAAGCATCCAATGACCGAATATATGATCGTTTGGAGTCTTATAAAAGTGATTATGACACTTATATTATTTTATTTTAAGTGATGTCAAAGTTGTCACCTTCATAATTTAATAAATATAACATTTTAAAAGTTGGGTGTTTTAGAATATAAATCTGTCTAAAATTATTCTTATGAAATATATAAGATTTATCTTCATCCTAGTATTTTATTTTTAATTTTTATGCAAAAAATAAGTATATATAATAATTATACAAAAAAGTTGTAGAAATTATTTTATTAAGAGAAGTATCAAATAAATAGTTCTACAAATAGTAAAATAAATATTATATGAACTATTTAATGTGCTCCACTAATTTTCTAGATGAATATTACATGTTAGGAACCTATTAAATATTTTAGTTTGAATATATCCTCTGTGTGGATTTTATTTAAATTCAAATAAATTAATAGTGTGAAAATTGACACTAATGTTATTTTATAAAAATAACATATTATTAAATTGTTTAAAAATCACAAAAATATTTAAAAAATTATAAATTTCAATTTATATAGTCTAAAATGTCATAAATTATCCAATTATGGAAAATTAACAACACATAAGTTATTATTTATAACCATTTAAAATTTAGAATTTTATTACCACAAATAAAATTAAATAGATTAAATAAGGATAAATCAAAATGATAAGGTTTAAAATAAGATAAAAACATGTCTAAATTTGATTGGTTGATGAGATTACAACCCTATCTCATCTAATATAATAATTGAGTCATTTTTGGAGGTTTTTATTTGGGGTTTGAATTTATATTAAACTAATATTTTTGAGGATTCCAATGGTGCCCCTCTCCTCCCTTATAAAAGGGCACCTCCTACCTCTCATCCACACACCATTTTGAGCCTTGAAGCTCGGCCAACCCCTACCCATTTCCATTCTCAACCTCCTTATCAACATACTAGAGGTCCTGGTCTTCTTCAAAGACCAATTTTAGTGCCCTAAGAGGAGATTTCAAAGAGGTGTGTTGAAGAAGAGGAGGTTCGGATACGTACGATGCATATCAGACCTAAGGTAAGAGATAACTATTCCAATCTCGCTCTTATCCGAGATTGTTTATTCGTAAGTATTTTCTGTGATTTTTTGTTATCATCCATGTCCATGTTTTCTAAAAATGTTTTCATGTATGTTTAATGTACTTTTTACCCATTTTTGAATTTTACCACATGTTATAAAAGGAATCTTACTTTTGTTTACCACACGAGGAACTTTTTGACTTTTCCATCAAAAGTACAAGGAGAATGTTATTTTTAACTTATACGGCGTGAACAGATTTTTACAGTTTCATAACACCTCATTTTCATGAATCTTCCACTACAATATTGCATGATTATTTTCAACAAACCCCTTTTCTTTTAAAATTTCATGGAATTTTGTGAAATGAAAATAATTTTGAAGAAGAAAGGATATTTTCCTCAAGAATTCATTTCAAGTGTTTTTATCAAAAATATTTTCCATCCAAAATGAAATTATTTAATATATTTATGTTTCAAGTATAATGTCTCCATTATTTACATGGTTTGATTATTCTTATGATGAAATGATATCCATTTTTTTATATGGATTATGTTATGATGACATGATGTTTAAGAATATCATTCTATTACATGGGTTATGCTATGATGTATGATTTATGATTTTGTGGAACATGAAATAATGATTTCATTATGAGATGGGTGGGACCTATATCTCCATCCAACACATTGGGTAAAGATTTATATCTCATGAGATAGACATGGCTGGAATGGTAAGTTAATCTGGTTCAGTGATACAGGACTTGAACGAGGAGTGAACTCGATTCAGAAAGGGAATTTGTCCACTAAGATGGTCTTGGCAGCAATGTCTTGGCTACTATGGAAATCATAACAAGTGCTGAATGGTTTCCCAAATTACATGTTTTATTCCCATGCTATTTTATCAAGATTTATGTTCCATTATGATACATGCCTTACGTACTTCCAAAATTTAGGTCTTTTCTCAAGATTTTGATGTTTAAATATTATGTTCATGTTTTTATGTTCAAATGTATTTGGTTTGTTTTATTTTCTCCATGCTTACCCTTACTGAGCATTTGAGCTCACCCTTTATATGTTTTATTTTCCCCAGGATATAAAGAAAGGTTATAGGTAAGGAAACAAAAGGGGAAGATCTTTATGGGATATATTGAAGATATTTCACCATAATTATAAGATTATATTTCGAGTTTCCAAAGATACTAAACTATTACGGTCCTTTGGTGTCTGTTTTTGTTATGTATTAAGTATTCCAAAAAAGTAATGTAATGTCCATGTACATCAAGCATTGGGTCTCTACAATAACTATAGAAAATTTCAAAGGAATATTTAAAGAAAATAATATTCATGATGGTCGGAAAATCCATTCATGTGGTAAACAATAAAACAAATATTTCATTCACACCTTTGGTAAAAAGTACCTCATTTAGAAAAATACAAAAAGAATCCTTTTAAAACTATTTATATAAATTGAAACAAGGATAAAAATGACCTTAATAAATCATTGGAAAAAACTAAAAACATTCTTGAAAATATATTCAATAAAGTATGGACAAGGGAGAAAAGATTCTCAAACAAATAAAAAACAAAGTCAATTTTAATTTAAAAAAAAATCCTTCTGACTTTTGAGTACATAGAGAGAGAAAAAGAATTAAAAAAATTGAAATTTACATAAATAACTAGAGGATTAAAAAATATTGGGTTTAATATAAAAATATCATATAATTCCTCCAATGAAAACTTAAACACAAACAATCCTAAATAGAGATTAGATTGTCAAATAAACTCTTACTACTTTGGAAAATTTTTAATCTTTACCCCCATGATAGAAATAACTTCAAATGAAATTTTAAATAAAATGAGTATAAAAGGAATAATTATATAACATATCAAAGTTATAGTAGATAAATCTTATAAAATAAGATATTTTTATAACATAACTTTTGTCCCAAATAAGAAAATATGAGATCATAAACCCCTACCAATTTGGTAACTTTTAAATCAAATCCCCATGGATGAAATTATTTTAATGGTAACTTTAAATACCATTAATTAAGAATTATATATGATATAAAATTTCAAAGGATCAGTATATACACCTCATAAACATAAATAGGTTCATAAAATAAAACATGTCTCAATGAAACAATATTGAGATGAAGAACCCTTACCTTATGTCTGGATTGATTTGTAAGAACTCTAACCTCCTATATAATAAATTAATATTTATAATTATAATGTAATTGAACCATATAAATAATTATAATATAATATATGATCCATTTATGACATTTCAACACTCATTTATTAATAATTGTTTATTATTTTTTTATTTCTTGGTGTTAACTATTTCATTTTTCATGTTTGTTTCGATTCAACAATTATGGTACTTAAACTTTGATCTTGGTGACATCATATTCAGAATATTATTAATTTAATAATTATTATATTTAATCATTATATACACTTTTATAACCATTCATATAAGTTAGGGATGAAAGATGAATTACATTACTTCATAGAGATAGTAGTCCATACGTACACACGAGAGATGTTTCCACTTTTTGATGGATAAAATAAAATAAATATTAATAATAGTTAAAATTCATAGAATAATTATAATATCATAAATATAATATATGTTAATTTAATCTATAATTATTACCATCCATGTAAAGAGGAAACAAAAAATGAATCATATTACTTCGTGGAGGTGGTAGTCCATACGCACTCACGAGCGACGTTATTATTTTACAAAGAATGCGATGGTAAGAAGATAGATAATATATTATAATTAAATAATAATAATTATTATATAAATATAATATGTGAATATTAAATCCATAATATTAACCAACCATGAAATATGGTGATGGAAAATAGATCATATTTCTATATGGAGGCGATAGTCCACATGTATGCATAGACGATACTTTCATTTCCCATTTAATGGAAAGGAGGTCCAAAATATTTTTTTCATAATCTTAATAACATATAATTATATTGATTATAATTTTTTTATAATTTTATTATGGATACAATAGGTTTAGTGGATATTTATAATAAATAAAATTAGGAGATTTGGGTTAAGATTTATACTTGTTCTTTTAGAGACCTCCTTTGGATTACACATTAAGCATTATTAGGATGGACTTAGGGGAATAAAAGAAGAAATAGGATTAAGGGAAGGAATATTGAAAATTTTTATTAGGTTTTTTATAATATATAAGGCTAAAATAGTTTGAACAATAGAGGATAAGAGTTTCCCTTTTATAAGTTAGTAAAATATTTCAATAATATAAGGGAACTTCCATGGGAATGTGGCTGCAAATAACAAATAATAATAATTTATGATTTTATAAGGTCAAAATAACATATAAAAATAATATTTATACAATTTTATGTCTCATTATAACCCTTATATCTTATTTTAACCCCTGGTAAACCTGTTTTAACCTTAACCATAGTGATATAATTCTACCATTTTACTATTCATTATGATAAAAAATTAATTTGAACCAATTAAATTAAATAAATTATGAATATTAAAGATATTTAATCGATTTTAAAATATTAAATTTCTATAATAGGTATAAATTAACTTTAAAATAAGTGCATAAAACGCAACAAACACCGTTTGTTGAAAAATCCATTTTTAAGCATAAAATCAGATTTATTCTTATTCCAATCCTAGTAAAATCTATAAAAGGAATGTTAAATTTTTTAATAAACATATAATATATATATTTCATTAAAATAATTAATAAATAGTGATTTAATTATTTAATTAACATAAAAATACATTGCACAAAAAAATAGTTTCTAGAAAAATGTGTTTTAAAGCCCAAAAATGAACTTATACCAAAATAAAGTATAATACTGATTCATATGAAATTAATTATATTATTTATAATTAAATGAGACTTATTTTAATTTTTTATTAAATTCAAAACATAAAGATACTTTTAAATTCATTTATTTAATAAAAATAAATCACAGTCTTACAAAAATCACTATTTTCACTATTTACTTAAAAATAAATCTTTACATAAGAATACCAGAAATTCACCCTAAATCAATATTTAAATGACTATTCTAAAAATAATATTAATTTATAGAATTAAAATTTCTTTAAATTGTATAAATTAATTATAATTCACGTGCAAAAAAGGCAATAAAAACAATTTTTGAAGAAAACATATTTTGATGAATAAAATGACTTTATTGAAAGTTGAGTACTTATTTATTATGAATAAATAAATATAATTGAGTTATATAAAACCTTTATACATATTTTTTATAATGTGGTTATTCCTATTTATATATTCAATTTAACATCTAGGTTATAACATTCACATTAAAATAATATTTTAATTGTATATCCCAGTTCTCTTAAAGATCAGTGTTGTTTGTTAAGAATACTATCAATCATAGTATAATTTTAAACTAAAATTTAGGGGTGTTACAAACTAATTAATTATAAATGGAGTTTTTCCCATTAATTAAAACTCATCAAATAATATTCCAGATTCACTCTGGATAAACCTCATAACTGATACATGACTCCATAATATCCCCTCCTCATCAATAAGCATTGTCAATTTTTTAAAAACATTATGGTGACTAAAATATCTCAGTAAGGGGGTTATAAAGAATAGAAATATCTATTTTGTTTTTTAAAATTATTTAAAAATATTTTTAAAACTATTTTCAATAAAATAAAATAATTTGATCATAATATAATATATGTTAAAAATTACCCTCTAAAAAAACCAAAAAAGGGTTTTAAGTAAACAATTTCATAAGGGTAATGGGTGATTTAAAAATATTTCTTTTTGAAAACTTATAATATTGAATAAATATTTATTAAAAAACACAAACCTTTAAAATAATTTTAAAATCAATAACTTCCTTTCAAATAAAACTTTTAATTTTAAAAAATATCATAATATTTATTTTTAAAATGAAATAAAATGATTTTCAGTAAACCAATTTACAAGATTAGAAAAATCCTTGAGGTAACCTGGAACATTGAAGAATATATAAGGTTTACCCATCACTTGGTGAACAAATTCCCTTGAGGTTTTTGGTTCACTCCTCATATAACAACCTATAACCGGCACTCTCAGATCCTATACTGAATTCCATAACTTTACATTTCAAGTTTTGATGCCAATAATTGTGAACCAAATTTTCCATCTAAACCTTACAAGATCAAATGGAAAAACTGGATCACTTAAATTTTGGAGGAACTTTTACTTTTAGAGTTTTATAGAATTAGGAAAAAATCCTATATAAATAACCCACATCAACTTGAACTCATAAAAAACTGGTTCATAAAGTTGAACATCATCTCTCATTATACCCATATTTTATTATTTCACATTATTTAATCAATATCATGATTTTGAAATAATTTATAGACATAAATAGTTCAACACCTTTATTTATAACTTTTAGAATAGGAAACATAATAAGAGTGAGCACAAATTCTCAGTAAGGGTAAATATAAGCATTAATAATTGAATTTCATCAATTAATATAAGATTGCATAAGGGTATACTGACATAATCAAAGTGCTTGAGTGAATCTTAAAGTAACACATACCCATCAATATATGGATCATAAAATATAAAAACATTGAAAATTTAATAGCCATTAGGATTAATAATCATGAACCATGTGATATCAATCTTGATCATGAGAAACATTATAAACTCATAACAAGCATAAAGAAAACATGTACATAACTTGGGACATCATTTTAACTTCAATCTTATAATCACTCTTACAAATGGAATAACCATACATTCAATATCCATACCGAATGAATTTTAGAGCTAGCATATACCCACCTATTTATGGTTCATCATGTAACCACCCGTCATTAGATTATCATGGAACCGCCTATCATTGGTTCATCACAGAACCACTAGTCATTGGTTTATCATGTAAACACCCATAAAATGTTCAAGTAGCATTACAAAATTATTACACATGACATATTAATTTTATTAAAAACCTATAGGAATAAATAATAAAACCTTTCATAACATGATTAACTTGTGGAAAATAAAAGTATTCCATAATAATATATTTGGAACATGATTAACCATGCATAAGAAATGAGTTCCATAAAATTCTATTTGAAACATGTTTATCTCATGGGAAAGAAATGGATTACATGAAAATACCACTGAAACATGACTAAGTAATGTAAAAGAAATGGGTTACATAACAATACCATTGAAACATTATTAACCCATGGAAAAGAAATGGGTTCTATAACAATCTTTTTGAAACATCATTAACCCATAGAAAATAAATGGGTTCCATAAAAATATATTTGAAACATGATTAACACATGTAAAAGAAATGGGTTCCAAAACAATATCTCTAAAACACGATTAACCCATGAAAAATAAATGGGTTTTATAAAAATATTTTTTAAATGTGATTTACCCATGGAAAATAAATGGGTTCCATAAAATTCGTTTAAAACCACAATTAACCCATGGAAAAGAAATGGGATCCATAAAAATCTCATTGAAACATGATTAATCCATGTAAAATAAATGGGTTCCATAAAAATTTCATTGAAACATGATCAACCATTTTAAAAGAATTGGTTCCCATAAGAATATATTTGAAACATGATTAACTCATTGAAAATAAATGGGTTCCTGATAAAACACTATTTTATTGAATATTTTATTTATAATAAATAATATAATTTCCTCACATTGTGTTAAATATTTTTATTTACAAAATATTTGGGATTAGATCATTCATTTGAATATTTGATGAAAATTCCAGTTTTACCCTTTATAGTTCACTGTAGTATTTCGAAGATAAATATTTTTATATTTATTATTTGAATTTTAACTTTTGTAAAAGTGTTCTTAACTTAATTATCTACAACGTTTATTCAGGACACTAGATCAAAAGAATGCATTTTAATGGAGTAATTTGGCCATAGAGTCAAAGCTGGGCTGGACTCGGTAGAATGGATAAGCTTCTGTATTGCGGCCATAACTCCTACATATGGGATTTTATTGAGCCCAAATTTGGAGAGGAGATATATGACCCATATCCTCACATTTGATCCTTCTGGAAGGCCGGACAATTCACGCGTTTTGGTGGTCACATTGGCGGTACAATTTGCAATAAAATATTTGGCCGAATTTCCACATTCATACTTGAAACCACTTGTAACCTCTCCTCCCCTCCCCTCTATAAATTGGAGTTTTTCTCATTTGGAGGGGTTGGTACGTGAATTAGGAGATTTGAGGCAGAGGATAATTTGTTTCACCCAAATTATCCAACCATTTTAAGAGGGGTAGCTCTTGAAGCAAGGATCCCCTCATCGAAGCCTCCTTCTCTTCTTCATTTTGTAATGTTTTCATTTGTGTAATAAACTTCTTTGTTCTTATTTTATTTATTCTCTTTTCTTATGTTTTTTTTAAATTTCTTCTTCTCTTAATCTTCCTCTTTGGGCTGGAATTATTGAGTAGAAGCGTTATTGGGTTATACCCATTATAAACCTTTGCACATGCAAAACGCTTCTACGATGATTACACTACCCATGGAAGAGTAGTTTTTTAGTAATCGATCTATCTTCTACCCTCTTCATTTAATTATTTTGAATAATTGAGCTACTGTAATTCACTTAATATGATCCATGAATTGTGTTTTTAAATTGTAAGAAACTAAGCAAGCAATTGAACAATTAACACAAAAACACGCGAGGTCGGGATTTTGTGTAAATTGTGAGAGCGCGATCTTAATCGGTAATACAAGACCACACGGGATAAATTTGTAGAGTTAAAATATAATCCCTAAACACAATTCATCATCATTTCCAGAATGTATATAAGCCTTAATTTACCACTGACCATAAGCTAATCTTAGAACATCAATCAAAGCAGGGTGCTGCGATTGCATGTTCCGAAGTTATCCTAGGGTTAAATTCACATCATCTTTGTGGTAAAGTTAATTCTCGTAGGGCTCAGGATTTAACAAATTAAGGGATCATAATTAAGTGAATGTTAATCAAAATGATAATGATTAATAATAAAGTGAAGAGGTAGAATTAGATCGATTATTCCTTTTAAATATATTTCTAAAAAAACATCTTCTTGTTGTGTCGAAATTCATTTCAAAACTAAAAACAAAACAAAATTATACAATCTTCTTCCAGAAAACTTCTTCTATATTCATAAACTATAACAAACCCCAATCCTTTAAAGTAGTTTTTTTTATTTTATTCTATTTTATTTTATTTTTAGAATACCTCTAATAAGTTGTTAAATTCACTTCCTCCTTTGAGAGACGACCTTGGTCAGCCACTCTGCTGCACCTAAGTACCCTAAATTACACTAATCATTTGAGGGCGCCCATGACAGCGCTCTATCAAATTGGTGCCGTTGCCGGGGTGGCAAGTAATTATTTCAACCAATTAGAGGTATTTATTTTATTTTACATTTTATTCTCTTCCTCTCTTCTTTCTTCCTTCTGTACCCAATATGATTTTTCATCCTCTTCTTTTATTTTCTTCTACTTCTTTTTGGACCATCAACTCAAACTTCTTATTTTTATTTTACTATGGTCCACTTTCTTTCTTTTCATTTTTATTTGATCTATGATACGAACTAATCCCGAATATCTCTTAGATCTTGACCCTGAGATTGAACGTAGCCTTAGTGCTCGAATTAGAAATTCTCAGTCTACGGGAAGTTTCAATATTCAACTAGTTAGTGAATTAATCTCTTATAGAAACATTGAAATTGGAATCTATTCAAATTCAAACATAAAAGAGGAACCAATGGCTGAAAAAAATGGAAATGAAATTAATAGAACCATTCGAGAATTGGCTGTACCTGATGTTAACTATCAACCAAATTGTATTGCATACCCAAATCTCGAATCAGAATTTGAACTAAAATCTGGGTTAATTCACTTACTTCCAAAGTTTCATGGCCTCTCTGGTGAGGATCCCAATAAACATTTGAATGAATTTAATGTGGTTTGCTCAACCCTTAAACCAAGAAATGTTTCTGAAGATCAAATCAAATTAAGAGCATTCCCATTCTTACTTGATGGAGCTGCAAAAGATTGGATGTATTATTTGTAACCTGAAGATGTAACATGTTGGAATGATTTGAAACGTCTTTTCTTGCAAAGATTTTTTCCAGCATCAAGGATCACATCCATTCGAAAGGAGATATCGGGGATCAAGCAAGCACAAGGGGAGTCAATGTATGAGTACTGGGAGCGATTCAAGAAGTTGTGTGCAAGTTGCCCACATCACCAAATCAGTGAGCAACTACTCATCCAGTACTTCTATGAAGGACTCACACCCATGGAGAGGATCATGGTGGATGCTACAGCTAGAGGAGCATTGGTGGACAATACACCAGTAGCTGCATGAGCATTGATCGACAAAATGGCCCAAAACTATCAACAATTTGGTTATAGAGGTACACCACATATTCAAGGAGTACATCAAGTAAGTCTTTCTTCTCTTGAAAGTCATTTGATTGATACTAAGTTAGAAGAATTGACAACTATGGTGAGGCAGATTGCATTGGCTCAAAAGACATCCCAACCCCCTCCTTCAAGGCCATGTTGCATTTGCACTGAGACAAGCCACCCAACTGACTGTTGCCCACAACTACAAGAGACAGAAGATTGTGCAACAGTGTTCCCTGGGAGACCATTTCAGCAGCAATAAAAATAACCATATCCCCAAAATAAGTTTGATACAGTATAAAACCAAGGGTGGAAAGATCAGTCAGACATGAGGTATGGCTCTGGACAACAACAAAGGCCCCCTTTTCAACCAAACTTCCAGCCGCCTCCACCTTACCAACAGGGTTTCCAACAACCCCAAAGGAGATTCGAAGCTCAAACATCAACAAGTCAGCAACAAGGGAATATCCAACACAAGGTAGACTCTAACACTGATGATCTTTTGAAACAAATTGTTCTTAATCAATAGAATGAGCTGAAGAGTCAAGGTTCAGATCTGAGAGAGTTGAAGACTCAAATGAGTCAGATTGCCACCGCCCTCCATGAACTTGTGAGTAAGAATTCTGGAAATCTACCTTCCCAACCCACTCCAAATCCAAAGGGGAATGTTAGTGCCATCACATTGAGAAGTGGGAAGCAAATGAATGATACATCTGGACCTACCATTCCACCGGGATTCACCTCTACTCTAGAGAAACCGCATTCCATACCAACTGATGAGAAATCCAAGGAGAAAGATAAAGGTAAGAAAAAGATTGATGATGTACCTCCTAAACCCCTTCCTTTTCCAAACAGGGTTGTTCAAACCAAGAAGATGGCTGAAGAAGCAATGCAAAAGGAGGTTTTGGATACATTCAAGTGTGTGGAGATCAACATTCCTCTACTTGAAGCCATTAAGCAAATTCCAAGGTATGTGAAATTCTTAAAAGAACTTTGTACCAATCAAAGAGGGCTCAAGGGAAATGAGAGGATCAACCTTGGAAGGAATGTCTCGGCACTCATTACACCAACTCTAGCAATGCCAACAAAGTGCAAGGATCCCGGGACATTCACCATCCCATGTACCATAGGGGAGTTTCACTTCTCTGATGCTCTTTGTGATTTAGGAGATTCAATAAATGTGATACCTCACTCTGTATTCTCTTCCTTGCAGGTTGGTGATTTGAAGCCAACAAGAGTAGTGGTGCAATTGGAGAATAGAGCTACGGCATATCCAGCGGGAGTTATTGAGGATGTACTTGTTCGGGTAAGAGACATGATCTTTCCAGCAGACTTCTATGTGCTTAACATGGAGGATGATCAGGTAAGTTCTCATGCCCCCATTATCTTAGGTAGAACCTTCCTCAAAACTGAAAAAACTATCATAAATGTCAATGAGGGTACACTTTCCATGGAGTTTGGAGATGAAGTTGTGATATTTAATATTTTGGATTCCATGAAGTACCCCTCAGAGGACCATTCTGATTTTGTTATCTCCCATTTTGAACCACCAAGTAAAAACATCATGGAATTGGATTGTCCTATGCTTAGGGAGATTATGAGTATTGGTTCTAGTTTGATGTCTAAGAGTACTTCTACACCCGTTTTAAGGAACAAGACTCTCTAAGATTTGATTTTGAAATGGAATCATATTCTGATTTTGATCATGTGAACTCTGATTATGACATGGCTATTGAGTATACAGATGGATTTGGTGCCTTATTCTATGATTGTGATGATTTTTATTCTGATACTGATGTTCATTGTGAAGATATGTTTGTTGCGTCAATTTCTCCATCCATACTACACCCTCCTTCATTATAACTCAAGCCATTGCCACCAAATCTGAAATACTCATACTTGTTGAGTGGTGAGAGATTACCTGTTATCATTGCTAACAATCTCCCTTTTGAACATGAAGAAAAGATTTTGAATATTTTGAGGGAGAACATCAGGGAAATTGGATGGACCTTGGCTGACATATCAGGTATTAGCCCCTCCATTTGCATGAATAGAATTCTCTTAGAGGATGGGGCTAAACCGGTGAGACAGCCACAAAGGAGACTCAATCCCACCCTCCTGGAAGTTGTTAAAAAAGAAGTTGAGAAATTGCTCGAGGTAGGTATAATCTTTCCCATTTCAGATTCTCAGTGGGTAAGTCCAATTCAGGTTGTGCCTAAGAAAACTGGTTTTACTGTTGTTAAAAATGAGAAAGATGATTTAGTTCCAATGAGGGTGCAAAACAGTTGGCGTGTGTGTATTGATTATAGGAAACTAAATCAGACCACTCGCAAGGACCATTTCCCCCTCCCATTTATTGATCAAATGCTCGAGAGACTAGCTGGGAAAACACACTATTGTTTCTTGGATGGATTTTCTGGATATTTTCAGGTTCCTATAGCTCCAGAGGATTAGGAGAAGACTACATTCACTTGTCCCTTTGGCACATTTGCCTACCGGAGGATGCCATTTGGACTTTGCAACGCCCCAGGTACCTTCCAGAGATGTATGGTGAGTATTTTTTCTGATTTTATTGAGACCTGCATGGAGGTATTTATGGATGATTTTACAGTGTATGGGTCTTCATTTGATGAATGTCTAAGTAGTTTGGGAAAGGTGTTGAATCGTTGTATTGAGAAGAATCTGGTCCTGAACTTTGAAAAGTTTCATTTTATGGTAGATCATGGCATTGTCTTAGGGCATGTGGTGTCAAAACATGGGATAGAGGTTGATAGATCTAAGGTAGACATTATTTCATCCTTACCCTATCCTTCATGTGTGCGTGATGTTAGATCTTTCCTAGGGAATGCAAGATTTTATCGGCGCTTCATCAAATATTTTAGTAAGATCGCTCTTCTTATGTCACGATTACTTCAAAAAGATTCTGATTTTGTGTTTGATGATTCCTTTAGGACTTCCTCTGATGAGCTAAAGAAGTTTCTGACCACTCCACCTATCATACAGCCCCCACGGTGGGACATTCCATTTGAGCTGATGTGTGATGCCTCCAACTTCGCGGTTGGAGCTATCTTATCTCAGAGGGTGGAAGGACGTTCACATGTGATTGACTATGCATCAAGGACCTTGGATTCAGCCCAATAAAACTACAAAACCATGGAAAAGGAGTTTCTTGCTGTCATATTTGCTTTAGATAAATTCCGTTCATATTTATTGGGCTCTAAAGTAGTGGTTTTTTCTGACCATGCAGCTTTGAGGTACCTCCTGAAGAAGCCAGATGCACAGCCACGACTTATCAGTTGGATACTCCTTCTTCAAGAGTTTGACATTGAGATAAAGGACAAAAAGGGGTCAGAAAACATGGTGGCGGACCACATGAGTAGGCTTACTCACACACTAGAGGATGACACCTTGGATCAGGTACCACTTCGGGACACTTTCCCTGATGATCATCTCTATACCTTCTCAGGTATGCATCCTTGGTATGCTGATTTAGTTAACTACCTTGTTGCTTCTGAAATCCCTGCAAATTTAAAGAAACATAAAGTCAAAAAATTAAAGAGTGAGTAAAGATTTTATGTTTCGGATGATCCATACTTATGGCGCATGTGTAGTGACCAAGTCATTAGGAGGTGTGTTCCCAATCATGAGTTTGAATCTGTTTTGCATTTCTGTCATACACTTGCTTTTGGTGGACACTTTGGACCCCAACAGATAGCTAGGAAGGTTTTAGACTCTGGATTATATTGGCCTAGATTATTCCATGATGCCCATGTATTTTGTAAGTCATGCTCTCGTTGCCAACACACTGGGAACATTTCTAAGAGACATGAGATTCCCCAACAACCCATACTATTCTGTGATATTTTTGATGTATAGGGCATTGATTTTATGGGTCCTTTTCCTAGTTCATTTGGATTTTTGTATATTTTGGTTGCTGTTGATTATGTGAGTAAATGGGTGGAGGCCAAGGCCACTAGGACTGATGATTCTCGTGTTAGGCTCAAATTTTCTGCAGGTTTGGAGTACCAAAGGCCATCATCAGTGACCAAGGGACACACTTTTGCAATAGGAATTTTGCTTCCCTCCTTCGAAATTATGGGGTGACACACAAAACATCAACACCATACCACCCCCAAACAAATGGCTAGGCTGAGGTTTCAAATCGTGAGTTGAAACAAATCTTGGAGAAAACCGTGCAGCCAAATAGGAAGGATTGGAGAAAGCGCTTGGATGATGAATTGTGGGCTTATAGAACAGCATACAAGACCCCCATTGGTATGTCCCCATTTCGGATTGTTTTTGGGAAAGCATGTAATCTCCCAGTGGAAGTCGAGCATCGGGCTTATTGGGCTATAAAGAAATGCAACATGGATTTGGCCCAAGCTGGAATCCAAAGGAAGCTGCAAATTCAAGAGCTTGAGGAGATTAGGTTATCATTATATGAGAACTCAAGGCTATACAAGGAAAGATCAAAATCATCTCATGACAAAATGATCCAACAAAGGGAGTTTCATGTTCAAGAGAAAGTCCTTCTCTATAGTTCACGACTGAAGTTGATGCCTGGTAAGTTGCGTTCCAGATGGTTAGGTCCTTATGTTGTGACTAATTTTTTTCCTTATGGTGTAGTGGAGATCACACAAGAGGACACTAGAAGGAGCTTTATAGTCAATGGGCAATGTTTGAAGAGATACATTGAGGGACTTCCTACTGATGCAATGGATTTTATCACACTGCATGACCCCATCATCACTTGAGCACATCAGGCTATTCCTAACCCTTTCAGTTTTATATTATTTGTCCTATTTAAAAATTCTGCATTTCATGTGCATATATCATCTCATAGGTTCACATTGAGGACAATGAAATATTTTATGTGTGGGGGAGGGAACCTTTTAGTTTAGTAATTTCAATTGCTTTCCTGTTAAAAAAACCCCCGAAAAAAATTGTGTGTTTTTCAAATTTTGTGTGTTTATTTTACAATTTTCTATGTGTTTTTGAAACTTTTGGGCTGAAATGATTCTCATCACCATTTTTAAATCCATATCAATAAGTGAAACAATTTAACCCTTGAAACTAAGCTTAAATTAATGCTGAAATGACTTTGTTTCAAGTTCAAATATTTAGTAATTTCATGAAAAGTACGCTGAATTTTGAATCCCATGCCAATCTCACTGTCTTTATATTTGAAATCACTTTCCTGTGAGGCTTCTAAACCATTATTTTTATATTATTTACATTCACCTCACTTCTGGAGAGAACCAAACCATACTTGATTTAACCAGAATTTGATCTATTCCTGTCAAAACTTGAGGGTTTGAGGTACTTATGTTTAAATGATTGAGGCATTTGTTTGGTATTAAAGCCCCTATTTCAAAGAATCATTTTTTATAATGGCCTACCTTGAATATTTAATCCTTGTAGCCCTTAGAATCCATGAAAATCCTGTTAGGTTAGCCACATTACAAGCCAATTTTCCCTATCCAACCAACTCTTGAAGTGAGATTGCATAATCTAGTTGAGCTTAAGTGTGGGGGAAGTTGTCTTGTGTTTTGCCACCACATTCTGTGATACTTTGGGTGGAAAATTAAATTCTAAAGAGATGTTTTTTCTGCTAAAGAAAGTCATTATATTGAAAGCTGTGCCTTTTCTGGATCTTTCATGACAAGTGAAGCTGTGCCTTTTTTGGAGCTTTTAATTGAGGTGGAAATCTGTGCCCATCTGGAGCTTTCAAGAAAATCATGTTTGAGAAGATTGACATTTTTTATACTGAAATGATGAATGGTGTAAACCTTTCATGACTTTTCATGACGATGGAGATGAATTGATACTATGGGGATTGAAGATAAGACCATATTTAAGTGAAAATTAGATTAATGCAATTTTGCTTCAAAAGAGTCAAGCCCTCCTCATTCAGCCTCAGAGTTTTTCACATCTTAATCCTACCAACCGAAAGCCACATAACAACCCTGAAAAGTCCTCATGATAAACATATGTCCTTGACTCACATCAGGTAGTGATGTAGGAATCTATCAAGCCTATGGTGACCCTTGTATGATTTTGGATGAGAAAGACATTGCAAAAAAATTGATATTTGAGTGATGAGAGAAAATTCAAGCGAGGTAAGTGTTTTGTGCATGAGAGGATAAATGAAGTGGAAATATATTGAATGATATAAATGGAGAACTTGAAATAATGTTTTTTATGAGGCCTGATATCTTTTGATTCTTGGTGTGAAATTGATTGATCTTAAGGATATGTGTTTTAAAATTGGTTTTGATTTGATATTGATGTTTACTTGATATGAAGTTTTGCCCAGGTGTGAAAAAGGGTAAGTGTGGGGAAGTTGATAAAACACTATTTTATTGAATATTTTATTGATAATAAATGATATAATTTCCTCACATTGTGTGAAATATGTTTATTTACAAAATATTTGGGATTAGATCATTCATTTGAATATTTGATGAAAATTCTAGTTTTACCCTTTATAGTTTACTGTAGTATTTCGAATATAAATATTTTAATATTTATTATTTGAATTTTAAATTTTGTAAAAGTGTTTCTAACTTAATTATCTACAACTTTTATTCAAGATACTAGATCAACAGAATGCATTTTAATGGAGTAATTGGGCCATAAAGTCAAATCTTGGCTGGACTCGTCAGAATGGATAAGCTTATGTATTGCGGCCATAACTCCTACATATGGGATTTTATTGACACCAAATTTGTAGAGGAGATAGAGCACCCATATCCTCACATTTTATCCTTCTGGACGTCTGGACAATTCACGCTTTTTAGTGGTCAAATGGGCGGTGTAATTTGCATTAAAATATTTGGCCGAATTTCCACATTCATACTTGAAACCACTTGTAACCTCTCCTCCCCTCCCCTCTATAAATTGGAGGTTTTCTTATTTTTAGGGGTTGGGACGTGCATTTGGATATTGGAGGCATAGGAGAATTTGTTTCACCCAAATTCTCCAACCATTGTAAGAGGGGTAGCTCTTGAAGCAAGGATCCCCTCATCGAAGCCTCCTTCTCTTCTTCATTTTGTAATGTTTTCATTTGTGTAATAAACTTTTTTGTTATTATTTTATTTATTATCTTTTCTTCTGTTTTGTTTAAATTTCTTCTTCTCTTAATCTTCCTATTTGGGATGTAATTCTTGAGTAGAATCGTTATTGGGTTATAACCATTATAAACCTTTGCACATGCAAAACGCTTCTACGATGATTACGCCACCCATGGAAGAGTAGTCTTTTAGTAATTGGTCTATCTTCTACCCTCTTCATTTAATTATTTTGAATAATTGAGCTAATGTAATTCAATTAACATGATCCATGAATTGTGTTTTTAAATTTTAGGAAACTAAGCAAGCAATTGAACAATTAACACAAAAACACGCGAGGTCGGGATTTTGTGTAAATTGTGAGAGCGCGATCTTAATCGGTAATACAAGACCACACAGGATAAATTTGTAGAGTTCAAATATAATCCCTAAACAAAATTCATGATCATTTCCAGAATGGATATGAGCCTTAATTTACCACTGACCATAATCTAATCTTAGAACATCAATCAAAGCAGGGTGCTGCAATTGCATGTTCCGAAGTTAGCCTAGGGTTAAATTCACATCATCTTCATGGTAAAGTTAATTCTCGTAGGGTTCGGGATTTAACAAATTAAAGGATAATAATTAAGTGAATGTTAATCTAAATGATAATGATTAATAATAAAGTGAAGAGGTAGAGTTAGATCGATTATGCCTTTTAAATAGATTTCTAAAAAACATCTTCTTGTTGTGTCGAAATTCATTTCAAAACTAAAAACAAAAAAAAAATTATACAATATTCTTCCAGCAAACATCTTCTATATTCATAAACTACAACAAACCCCAATCCTTTAAAGTAGTGTTTTTATTTTATTCTATTTTATTTTATTTTTAGAATACCTCAAATAAGTTGTTAAATTCACTTCATCCTTTAAGAGACGACCTTGGTCAGCCACTCTGCTGCACCTAAGTACCCTAAATTACACTAATCATTTGAGTGTGCCCACGACAGCGCTCTATCTGTTCCATAACAATATCTTTAAACACATGATTAACCATTGTAAAAGAAATGGGTTCTATAACAATCTCTTTGAAATAATCTTAATCCATCTATAAAATAATGAGGATGGTATCAATACAAAATATCCTTAGTGTATGGTAAGTAATAACAAGTGTTTTTTGACATTGATGAATGTAAATACCATTAAAATATCATTAAAACCATTCTTGAGGAATATAATATTTAAACATTCCAAATTGTCCCATACCACATTGAAACATTTGAATCATAGACCCCACGAAGGATTAAAATAAAATGAAACATAGAATATCATGATAATAATGATATCCATGATATATCATGTCAAAATATATTTATATACATCTCATAAAATAATTTAGGCATATAACATAACAAAGGTCTCAAAGAAGAAGATTTGTGACAAAAATCCATTACCGCTTTGGTAAATTTGAAACCCTAAACCCTATTAAATATAGATCCTAAAATGGATATGTAAAACAATAAAAAATTAAGTATAATAAACATCAAATACATTCATGGGTAGTGTATACATCACAAAACAAAAATAAGTGGTGAATATAGAATATATCTCACAGAAATAAAACTGAGATAATAAAATCCCTTACTACTTGAGTAACTTTTGAATAATGAGATATGTGAAATAATAAAATCAATTTAAACTTTTAATATAATTAAATAAATTAAATTCATGATATAACATTAAATATGGAATTATACACACCATATATAAGTAGTTAGGTGCATGATAACAAAAAAGTCTCAATGGAATGTAAATTGAGACAAAAACCCTTACCTTGAGTCCAACTTTTCATGTTGTTATTTATCTTCATGAATTATAAACTTATGCTAATTATTTAATTTATTGAATTTTTTACAAGTTTATAATTACTTTTATTTAACTAATAAACAAGTTATATTTATTTACTAAATCAATTAAGTTTAAGTAAGATGTTTTGACCATATTTGGATTATGTGTCAAAACTGACTTTGGTAGGTCAACTAAGGTTAATGAGGTTATTATTTAAACATATTAAGAATAATAATAATGAAATAATAATCATATTTATACCTAAATTATTATTTTAAAACCAATCATGTTAGGTGGTTATGAAAAATGAACTAACGTTACAATCATGGAGTTAGAAGACCAAACATACACAAGAGTAACATTCCCATTTTTCAATGATCATGTAAAGACCCAAAAATTTCAAGGAATTTTTTTTCTTAAATTATTTGGAATTTTATGAGTCCGCATTTTCTGACGGCGCCTGATTCCGAGGCCTGGTGTGCCCGAATTTAATTTCTTAAGTTTTGTTTGGGTACGTTCAGTAAACATACGTGCGGGTTTTTCTATCTTATGAACTTGTGATCGGAATTGAAATCTGAGGACACCGATGAAATCGTAGCACTAGTATTCTCCTAATAGGACCTTTACCACAGTTGCGTTTTATAGAGAGAAGAAGTTAATTTTGGGGTTTCATAATAAATTAAACAAAATTGATGTGTTAAACAATTTTATTTAGTTGGTAGTTTTTATCTCCAAAGGGAGGTTGGTGTTGGGTCCCACCCCCATATAACCTATCATGAGAGGATAATGTGTGGTGGGGCCCACACGAACACTAGCCCTTTAAACTCCCTTGAAACCCCCTTGAACTCTTGGAATTCCATGTTTTAATTTTTGCCAACACTCCACCATCCATGAAGTGAATTAATTCAATTTTAATTCAAATCCTTTTGAATCCATATCTTCAAATTTAATCTAATGTGTTGTCACTTTTTATTAGGGATAACTCTTGAGTTTTGTGCTATAAAAATAATATAGAACAAACTCTATTATTTTTGGCTTAACTTCTTGGTGGAGAACTAAGGAGAAGAAGGAGAAGAGGGAGATCCTTCTTCCAATGACGAAGGACGTCCTCTCTCGACAAAGAATGGCAACGTCAACGAAGAACTCCCATCTTCTATTCTCTTCCTCAGCATCAAGGGAGAATACATCGACCACGGAGATCATCGCCAATGACTAACGACTTTTTCCTCCGATGTTGATGGAACGATATCCATCTTATGCGACGCCGTATTCTGCGACACCCGACTACCACGGCGCTCGTCTTCCACGGATCATCGACGTGCAACATCAAATACAAGGTAGGGGTTTAAATTATTTCTATATCCATTTTACGTCATTAAAATTATAGTTTGACAACGAAATGGTATCACCGTAACATGGGTGAAATTCGGACCGCACCAACACGGTCGAATCTTACCCATTTAATCATATTTGTGGTTGACGACGAGAGTGGACAACGGCGACTGGAAACGAGCCAACCACGAAGAAGGGGGACGAAGGCGCAAAGGCCACCAGGTCTCCAAAAGGTCATGACATCGCCTCTCTATGCGAAGAATAGCCGCGAACACGTCGGGCCGCGGCGGAGGTGCGTGGCACCGTCGCGCCGTGTGGAGGGAAGCACGAGGCTGCAGCCAAGGCGGGACGTGGCAGGAGGAAAGGGGCATGGCGACGTCACACTATGCTAGAGAGAACCCACAACCTACAACCGTAGTGGATAGGGGAGGGTGGCCGACTGAGCCAACCACTGATGCGTGCCAGGGCGGAACCGGAAACTGCCAGTTCCATTACAGGGAGACGGGGGGCGCAACCCCCCCTGATTGAATAGGGAGGGCCCCGTAGTGTGTCGCCACTACCTAGTATCCCTGACCATGCATTCTTCACCGCCCCCAGTCGCTCGGGCTGGGCCACTGAGACACGCGGGTCGTGCTCGCCGTTGGGCCAAGTCGCCCTCACGCGGGCCAGGACTCCCTCGCACGGGTCAGGACTCCCTCGCGCGGGCCGGGCCGCAGTTGCCAGGACGAGCCATGCTCGCTGGGCCAGGCCGTACCCTACCGGTCCGGACCCAAATCTAGGTCAAGTCAACCCAGTTTGGGCCAACCCAGGGCGGGTTGGGCCTGGTTGGACCGGACCCAAACCCCCCTCTACATGCCACTTTTGGGTTTTCACCCATAACTTGAGCTACGGACCTCCGATCGACGCACCGTCAGTTGCGTAGGATTACTTGGATCAAGAAGGCCCTTTAAACATATTTAACTCAAGGTTTTGGAGAAGTTTGGGTATGGCCAGGTTGGTTCGAACCCGAAACCAACCCGACCCTTGAAGCGGACACACTTTTAACTTAAGGACCGGACGTCTGATTGACGTGTTTTCAGCTAATTTGGATTAATTTTAATGAGACAGTCCTTTTGGAATACTACGTGTAGGATTTGTATGAGGTTGGAGTATGGCTGGGTTGGATTGTACCCGATTTCCAACCGGGCCCTTGGAACGGAAATGCCAATAACTCTCAGATTGGGCGTCCGATTGACGCACCGTCTGTCACGTTGGGTTCCTTATGATGAGGCGGAACATTGGGATACATAAACTTAGGAATTCATGATATATGATGTATCGAACACTTGGCTTGAGGATCAGACCCTCCCGTAATCAAGCATGTTGTGTGCAGAAACCCTAGAGTGGGCTGCGACTGTGACGACTTCTGTACTTGGATCCTACGTGGGTTCGATAGTGAGGACTTCTTTACTTGGATCCTATGTGGGTTAGACAGTGATGAATTTTGTACTTGGATCCTATGTGGTTTCGACAGTGACTATTTCTGTACTTGGATCCTACATAGGTTCGACAGTGATGACTTATGTACTTGGATCCTACGTGGGTTCGACAGTGATGACTTCTGTACTTAGATCCTACACGGGTTCGACATCATAGATGAATCAGTGACTACAACTGATCATCTCTATCACTATAAAAAAGATGTATACCTGTGTGAGCTAAGTCTTGACTTTCAATCATTATCATCGATGTGATTGACTTTACTTTTTGTGTGGACTGGGTTGTGCTCGGTATCGAGAGTTGGAGCCGAATTGAGATTGATAACTTAGGTATATGTATGGGCATATACCTAAGTAGGGTTTTTTGTACTTTATGATTGTATATTTATTTTTTGGTTTATCCTTCGTGGATTCTGGAAGACCTTCAAGGGTCCCAGGGTCCCTACTGAGTATCGTTATACTCACCCCTGCATGGGTAGTGCCCGCACTTCATTGTGTTGATTACAGACGATGGAAAACACTAATCGAGGTAGAGTTTTGTGGAGATGGATGGTACCCGGAGGTGGAACACTTTGCGAGATGTACACAGAGCGGACGAATGAACCTGAGGTGCTAAGGAGGCCATCTGTACCCACCCTTTAGGTGGGATTCCTGGAGGATGACTCAGTAATTGCTGTTTACTTTTTTGCAGTTGTACTTTACTGTTGGGCTTGTATTTCCATCCCCTTTACTTTCAACACTTAATTTTTTATTCAGTTTTACATAGTGTTTATTTTCAGTTGTTTCCTCTACCACTTGTGTTCAGATTGTGTGTGTGTTACATGTTAAAAAGGCAATGCCTTCCATTTTTTTTCAGGATTACACTTTCGGTGCTAGTCGCCAGCCCCTGGCCTATGGAAGTCGGGCTTGGGGTAGTCACAGCATGGGCCCTAAAGATGGGTCATGGAAAATTGTTATCTGAGGAGTCGTTTATACTATAGAACTTAGGAATCTGATCATTCTTTTCTATGAAGTAATAGTGTTAAGAGTATTGAGTGTGGTTTTCAGTACATGAAGTCCAGTGTTGGTGCGATGGACGATGTATCCATACACTAGGACTCTGACCTCAGTTGTCCGACTCAGTGAACGAAAACACTGATTTCATGTGTGTGTTTCCTTTGAAAAAATTTTCTTCATGATTACTTTGTGTCAGCTGACCAGGTATACTGTTTTAACCGTGGCGCAACTGTTTCTTTTCAGGATGGCCCCATGAAGGCAGCCAGCTAGGGTTCTGAGTTTCATACGAGATGGTAGCCCACCGAGCAACGATGCCTCAGTGCATGGCCCCATCACAGCGGAGGCACCTACGGTACCACTAACCGTTGGGCTACCATGGCCACCAGCCCCAATAGTAGAGGGTGCACACCATTTGAGTGTGTTCCATGAGTTCCTACGATAGATTACTATGAGGTTTTGAGGCAATACATATTTTCAGACAGCCGGGTGCTGGCTGGAGGTTGTAGCACGAGTTTTTCACACAGTTGGGACACCCGCTGACTTGATGGTGTGCCTAGCTATTAGTCTCATTCAGGGAGTAGATGAAAGGTGGTGGAGCCTGATGCTCTAGATTTACGATGAGGTGACCCTCACCTGGGGGAGAATTCAAGGAACGTTTCAGGGCGGAGTCTGTACCAGCGAATCTACGCTTTGTGCGGGCTCAGGAGCTACTGCTCTTTTTGAAGGGATTTCCGACCGTAGCGGAGTATTCTACAGCTGACAGCAGACAAATTTCATAGAGTTCTAAGCAGACTAGGCCAACAGGTGGGAGAACCCAGGATACAGGTACAGTTGTGCGGGTCACATGAGATAGAGCCACCTATACGAGGAGCAGGAGGTGCTATGCATGTGGTGGGTAGGGTCACATGGCTCGAGACTGCCTGACCTGCCATACAGACGAGCAGTAGGAGGTAGAGGGACCTCCCAGGAAAAGGTGGAGGTTCGACCGTGGTGGTCCACCGGGAGCAGGCATACATGGCAGAGAAGCTACCAAGCAGTAGGTGGTGGACGACGTTTTGAAGCCCTACCACCACCACCATAAGGAAGTCCACCCTAACCATAGAGAACGGGTGGATAATGGTGAGATCAGCTTCAGGAAGCTGAGGCCTACGACCATAGTGCTTTGGGAGCAGGTGGACAGGAGTGGGACTAGCTCCAGGCATAGATACCTTTGTTCATGAAGCTTCTAGCTTTTTTGATGTCATTGTTTGTGGTTGATTTGTGTCTTTGTACTTTGACCTGTAGTAATAAAAGACACTTTTCCATGTGACGTTTTCTTTCTTAACTTTTTGGGTGTGGTTGTTACTGAGAGGTCCCATTAAAAACTGTTGACTTGACCCTCACATTCGAGATTCCTACTAGAGGAGACCCAGTGACCACACATTGTTGCCGACAGTGTGACTCGAACCTTGGAGGCGAGAGTAATGGTTGGATCTCTTAGTAGTGGCGTCGAGGCCTTACGATGTCATCCATGACATGAATTAGTACCGTTCATGTTAGGATTGACTGTATTAGTCAAAGGATATGGTTCATCCATGGGATGAGACCAGATTTATCTTTTCAGTAAAGGAGAAATCTTAGTAGCTCTTGTAGGATGTAAGCGAAGAAGGGTGTAGTCTATTTCTTTACAATTGGATAGTCACACCCATAGTTCATTGAGCGAACGGTTTACAGTTTACTCTAATCTCAAAAGTCTCAGGTTTGCCTTCTCTTCGAAGGACCTAGACCTGAGACAGCGGCGATGGCTTGAGTTCCTCCAGGACTATGACTTTGAGATAGTCTATACTCCTGGGAAGGGGAACGTTGTAGCATATGATCTCTGCAGGAGATCAGGCATTCAACTGCTAGGGGAGGTGACAGAGCAGCTGGCTGCATTGTAGATATCCTTTGTAGATAGAGATAGAGCAGCCTCTCTACAGTCTCTCACAGTGACTCCTCCACTACTTCAGCGGGTTAGGGAGGCACAACATGGGAACATTGACTGTGAGAAGTAACGTGAACATATATCCTCAGGGAATACACCTAATGGGTTTTCTGAAGGTGGGGAGAATGCCATCCTTTTCAGAGGACGTACCATGGTACCAATTGCACTACAGGAGGAAGTGATGAGTGATTTTCACACTTCCCCTCTATTAGTACATCCAGGAGTGGCGAAGATGTATCAGGACCTCAGACGACATCACTGGTGGCCTGGTATGAAGAAGGCGGTAGCATAGTTTGTCTCACGGTGCCTCAATTGTCAGCAAGTGAAGGTGAAGCACCACGTACCAGCAGGATTGATACATCCCTTAGAGGTCCCAGAGTGGAATTGGGACAGAATATCCATGGATTTCGTGATGGGGCTACCACGTACATCCATAGGACATGACTCTATCTGGGTGATCATTGACAGACTCACCAAGTCGGCCCACTTCCTACCGATCAGAGATCAGGGCTCAGTAGAGTGATTGGGAAGCCTCTATGTACAGTAGATCATACGGATTCATGGTGTTCCATCGACTATCGTCTCCGACCGAGATGCTCGTTTCACTTCCCAACAGTGGAAAGGGCTACAGGAGGCTTTTGGCACGTAACTTTGCTTAAGCACCGCCTTCCATCCTCAGACGGACGGTCCGGCTGAGAGGACCATTCAGACTCTCGAGGACATTCTTCATTAATGTGTCCTCGACTTTGGTTGCAGTTGGGAGGACCACTTATCCTTGGTGGAGTTTGCGTACAACAAAAGCTACCACTCCACCATTGGGATGACCCCTTACGAGGCACAGTACGACCGACCTTGTAGGTCACCTCTGTGCTGGACTGACCTAGGGGAGTCATCACTTGTAGGACCAGAGATGGTTCAGGATATGACCAAGAATGTGCAAATCATCCAGGAGTGGATAAATACTGCACTGAGCAGATAGAAGTCCTATGCTGATAGGAGACGGAGACCACTGGAGTTTTAGGATGGCGACCACGTCTTTCTATGGGTCTCACCTCGACGAGGTCTATGGAGATTTTGCAGAAGCGGAAATTTATCTCTGCATTTTAACAGACCATTCCAGGTCCTCAGCAGGGTAGGCAAGGTGGCTTACCACCTAGCCCTTCCACCTCAGTTGCATCAGGTGTATGACTTCTTCCACATATCTCAGCTGAAAAGATACATGCATGCCCCTTCCCACCTCATCGACCACGAGGAGCTGGACATCGATGACAGGGTGACATTCATGGAGGTCCTAGTGGAGATTGAGGATCGACGGGAGCAGGTCCTACATGGATGGTCGATTCCCCTGGTGCACGTTCGCTGGCAGCATGAGAACCTCCAGGAGAGCACATGGGAGTGGGAGGCTCAGATGCATTCTCAGTACCCACTTTTGTTTCCCTAGTATGTGTTGTAGTTTTATGAGGACGTAAAGAACTGAGGTGGGGGTAATGTAAAGAACCATAAATTTCAATGAATTTTTTTTCTTAAATTCTTTGGAATTTTACGAGTCCGCAGTTTCTGACAGCGCCAAATTCCGTGTCTCGGTGTGCCTGGAATCAATTTCTGAAGTTTTGTTTGGGTACGTTCAGTAAACGTATGTGCGAGTTTTTCTATCTTTTGAACCGGTACTCAGAATTGAAATCAGAGGACACTGATGAACTCGAAGCACTGATATTCGCTTAAGAGGACCTTTACCGCAGTTGCGTTTTATACAGAGCAGAAGTTAATTTTGGGGTTTTATAATAAATTAAATAAAATTGACGTGTTACACAATTTTATTTAGTTGGTAGTTTTTATCTCCAAAGGGAGGTTTGTGGTGGGTCCCACCCCCACATAATCTCTCATGAGAGGATAATTTTTGGTGGGGACCACACCAACACTATCCCTTTACACTCCCTTGAAACCCCCTTGAACTCTAGGAATTCCATGTTTTAATTTTTTCCAACACTCCAGCATTAATGAAGTGAATTAATTCAATTTTAATTCAAATCTTTCTGAATCCATCTCTCCACATTTAATCTAAAGTGTTGTCACTTTTTATGAGGGATAAATATTGAGTTTTGTTCCATAAAAATAACAGAGAACAATCTCTATTATTTTTGGCTTAACTTCTTGGTGGTGAGCTAAGGAGAAGAATGAGAAGAGGGAGAGCCTTCTTCCAATGACAAAGGACGTCCTCTATCAACAAAGAACGAAGACGCCCATGAAGAATGTCCATCCTCTTTTCTCTTCCTCCATGTCAAGGGAGAAGACGCCGACTGTGGAGATCATCGCCAACAACTATTGAATTTTTCCTCTGACGTTGATGGAACGATATCCGTCTTACGTGACGCCGTCTTCCGCGATGCCCGACTATCGCGACGCTCGTCTTTCGCGGCTCATCGACGTGAAACATTAAATATGATTTAAGGGATTAAATACTTTCTATACCCGTTTTACGTCATTGAAATTATAGTTTAACAACCAAATGGTATCACCATAACATGGGGGAAATTCAGACCTCACCAAGACGACCGAATCTTCCCCATTTGTTCATATTTGTGGTTGACGACGGGAGCGGAGAACGGTGACCGACAACGAGCTGGCCGCAAAGAAGGGGTATGGCGGCACAAATTCCACCTGGTCACCAAGAGGGTGCGGCATCGACTCACTACGCAGAGAAGAGTTGCGGCCACATCGGGCCGCGGAGGAGGCGCACGACGCCATCATGCCGCGCGGAGGGCAGTAGGAGGTAGTGACGAAGGCGGGCCACGATGAAGGGGCGTGGCGCTATCACACCCTATCGGTGGTGTAGGTCCGCGGCCAGGGCGGGCCGTGGCAGGAGGACAGGGGTGCGGCGCCGTCACGCTGCGTCGGAGAGAACCCGCGGCCTAAGTCCGTAGTGGACTGGGGAGGGCGGCCAGTTGAGCCGGCTGTCAGTGCACACCAGGGCGGAACCCGGCTGGGTTCCGCTGAGAGGAACCAGAAACTTCTGGTTCCATTATAGGGAGATGGGGGAGGGCAGCCCCCCCCCCTTATTGAATAGGGTGGGTTTCGCAAGGCACCGCCACTTCCTGATCTCCCTAACCGGGCGGGCTTCACCACCCCCAGCTGCTCAGCCTGGGCCACCGAGTCACGTGGGCCGCACCTGCTACCGGCTCGGGCCGCACCCTACCGGGCCGGACCTGAGCCCGTGTCGGGTCGACCCGGTACGGGCCGACCTAGGGCGGGTTGGGCCGGGTCGGACCGGACCCAGACAACCCTCTACAGACCGCTTTTGGGTTTTCACCCATAACTTAATCTACAGACCTTCGATCAACACACCTCCAGTTGCTTAGTATTCCTTGGATCGAGACGGTCATTTTGGTATATTACAATCAAGGTTTTGGGGATGTTTGGGTATGACCGTGTTGGTTCGAACCCGAAACCAACCACGCCCTCAGAGCAGAAACACTTATAACTTAAGGACCAGACGTCTGATTGACATGCCATCAACTATGCTGGATTTATTTTGATGATATGGTCCTTTTGAAATACTCTGAGTAGAATTCAGATGAGGTTGGAGTATGGCCGGGTTGGATTGTACCCAAATTCCAACAAGGCCCTTGGAACGGAAATGCCAATAACTCTCAAACCGGGCGTCCGATTGACGCACCGTCTATCACGTTTGGTTCCTTATGATGATATGGAACTTCGGGATACATAAAATCAGGGATTTGTGATAGATGATGTATCAAACACTTGGCTCGAGTAGCGGACCCTCCCGGAATCGTGCATGCTATGTGCGGGAACCCTAGAGCTGGCTGTGACTACGATGAATTTTGTACTTGGATCCTACATGGGTTCGATAGTGACAAATTCTGTACTTAGATCCTATGTGGGTTTTACATTGATGACTTATGTACTTGGATATTATGTGGGTTCAATAGTGATGACTTCTGTACTTGGATCCTACATGGGTTTGACCGTGATGACTTTTGTAGTTGGATCCTACGTGGGTTCGATAGTGACGACTTCTGTACTTAGATCCTACGTGGGTTCGACATATTAGATGAATTAGTGACTAAAACTGATCATCTCTATCACTATAAAAAGGATGTATACCTGTGTGAGATAAGTCTTGAATTTCAATAATTATCATTTATGTGATTGAATTTTCTTCCTGTGTGAACTCGGTTGTGCTCGGGCTCGAGAGTTAGAGATGAACTGAGACTGATAACTTAGGTATATGTATGAAAATATACCTAACCTGGGTTGGTTGATACTTCGTGATTGTATCTTTCTTATGTGGTTTATACTTTGTGGATTCTGGGAGACCTTTGTGGGTACTGGGGTCCCTACTGAGTATCCTTATACTCACCCCTGCACGGGAAATGCCCACACTTCGTTGTGTTGGTTGCAGACGACGGATAGCACTGATCGAGACAGAGTGTTGTGGAGCTGGACCGTACCCGGAGGTGGACTACTTGGTGAGACGTACACAGAGCAGACAGCTGGACCTGAGTTGCTGAGGAGGCCATCTGTACCCACCCTTCAGGTGGGATTCCTAGAGGAAGACTCAGTAGTTGCTGTTTACTTTTCTACAGTTGTACTTTACTGTTGGGCTTGTATTTCCGACCCCTTTCCTTTCAGCACTTACTTTTGTATTCAGTTTTACTTAGTGTTTATTTTCAGTTGTTTCCTTTACCACTTGTGTTCAAACTATTTGTGTGTTATAGGTCAAAAAGGCAATGTCTTCCCTTTTTTTCGAGATTACGACTTTAGTGCTAGTCGCCAGCCCCTGGCCTATGGAAGGCGGGCTTGGGGTAGTCACGTCATGGGCCCTGAGGATGGGTCGTGACATTATGAAATAAGGTAAGAAACATTTATCTTTAAATAATGGAAACTATATCATAAATAACATTTTATTTAATTATAAATACTTATATATATCTTTCTTGTGATTTTGTGGTGAAAAAATAAGAATCACGTCATTTTGAGGAGGCGGTAGTTTACACATCCACAAACGATGTTATCAATTTTTTAGTGTGTGAAAAGGTAAGAAAGAAAGTGATATATTATATTTTAATAAATATAATTATGTAATTAATATCATATTTATTTCATGTATATCACATATTTTAATTTATTCCATTTTTAATACATCCCATGTTTAGTGTGAACGAATCACATCGCTTTGAGGAGGAGGTAGTCCACACATCCACAAAGGATGTTATCGTATTCAAAAAAATGGAAAATATGGAGTTACGTGTTATATAATAATTAAATAAGATTAAATACATCATAAATATCATATATATCATATAAAAATAGAAATTAAATCATTATTTTCAAGCTTGGGGTGTGGTAATGGAAGAACGAACGACATCAGTTTGCGAGGTAGTAATACACAATACACATGAACGATGATTATGTATCCCATTTGATGGAAGAGTGTAATGTTTTAGGTTGTACCCTTAACATAAAAAAATATCAGTATATTTAGGATACTAAGGTTATTATATAATCATGAGATAAAAATAATTGAAGGGGTGGAGAAAGAAATAAAACAAAGTTGCTTGTTGAAGAATGCTACCTCCTCTTCCGGTAACTCCTTTTGGTTTTCACCAATGGACTTCCTTGATTTTCATTATGACCAGAGTAATGATTCTAGTATTAGAGGAGGTATTTTGGGATTTTATTTTTTTATGGTTTTATTAGAAAAAATTGATTTATAGGTATGAAGAGAGGGGGATAGTGAATTCCCTTTTATAGCGAAGGAGGAGTAAGATTCTTGTAAATAGAAAAAGGTAAACACTATTAGGAGGTCTTACTTAAATCATGTGACTAAAATAATGAAAAAATTATACCCAATAGGTAATATGGTATAAATATGGACATAAAATTGGTTTTGTAAAAGTTTCTATTTCATTTTCTCTTCAATATTAATGTTTAACCACTAAGCAAACTCATTTTTCACTTTAATCATAGTAATTAATTTTAATTAATTTCATTAATAATTTTGGTCAAAAAATTATTTTTACTCACTATAAATTATAAATTATTGTGATTAAAAATATGGAATCCATATTTACAAATTCCAATCATATACGTGGTATAATCTAATTTAAAATTAATCCCACAAACGGGATGAGAAAGCGAGTTTTTATAGTAAAAAAGTTCAAAAGTGTGAAATGTTCACATATCCAATTTAAATGGGATTTTTTTTACAATGATCTAAATTGGATTTATTGATATATAATTGAAATAATTATATCTTAATAAAATTTAAAATATAATTTTACTATATAAATTATTTAGATGAAAAGTCAGTTTTCAATTAAAATTAAGTATTATTCAATATTCATCGAAATATGAAAGTTCTCAGAAAAATATCCAAAATTCACCCAAAGTAATTTCTGATATTAAAATTTTAAAAAATAATTTTATTTTTTAAAATAAAATTTATAAAAGTTTCAAAATTTAGTTTAAAAAAGACTATTATTAAAAGGCGTTAAAACTGCCTTAAAAGGCAATTTTTTATACTTAAAATTGAATCAATTCTTATATTAAGACTATAAAACTTATTGGATAAATTTAAAAACATTTGATTGAATATATTGCATATAAATTTAATTAATATTTTTTCCTAATAGTTATTCATTTAATTTATTAAGATAAAACTTCATTCTAGTCATAAAAATAGTTTTTCATAAAAACACTTCCTTTATATTCAATTGGTATTTATTTTAATTTATAACTAATTTAATACCAAATAATTAATTTTATAAACATGAATAAAATAGTTTTTAATAATTTAGTTAATATTATTGATTCCCTCTATTTTAATGACTTGGTGATAACTATTATGTGAAATAATAATATTAATAGTATATTATTTCCTGCTTAAACTTAGTCTTGTTTGTAACACAAGTCATCAAAGAAACCGGGTGTTGAATTCAACACAAGTTAAAATTGGTATTTCATGTGACACATGTTAAACTTTTAATTACATGTAACACAATATATAAAAGAATTTAAATTAATTTTGAAGAAGATATTTCTTAAAATCTTTGGGTGTTACATCCTATCCCCCTTAAATGAATTTCTCCCCCAAAATTCATCTTTCTAATCAAAGGATTAACACATTTAGAATTCAATTATTGAAACCCAAATCATATAAGGGGTTAATAAAACATCATCTTAAAATGGTAAAGTGGGAAACATATAGGTCACTAGAAGTTATGCATAATTAGGATTCCACATAGGGAGAATATAGGTGGGAATTGAGGAAATAAATAATTATAGAAAGTGATTGAGGCCATTGATAAAAAATAAGTGAATGATCAATGGAAATTTAAGGGACTCAAAAAAAATAAATCTATTATTATATAAAAGACCATAAATTCATCATAATTGAAGGTATTAGGATAATAATTTTGTTTCAAGATCCATTTTCTATAGTTTAGTAATTCTCTTACCATCCAAACCAAAAAAATGAAATATACATACTTGATGCATATAATTTCATCCTTTAATCAATTTCAACAAAAAATATCATCTTTTTCTCCAAAAAAATTGTATTAAAAAATATTTTTTAATTACTAAAGCACAAAAATCAACTTTTAAAGACCACCTAACCATAAAAGGGTTAGTCTATCTATTCTACCTATCTTTAGACATTAACTAAAACAAAAAAAGTTTGAAAATAGTAATATAATTCTAAAAGTGAGTTGAAATTCATATGATACATTAATCTTAAAAATTAATACCCAAATTTCAAACCAAACCATTCCATAAAAAACTATCCTTAAAATTCTGCAAACATTTCCTGACTAAGTTCGAAACTCAAATATTATAAGTATTTGGTAATATATTCTTCCATGATAAGTAAACCATTATTACTCAAATAAAATATCATATATTATCCAAAAACACTTAATCTTTACCTGTATAGAAATTTTATACTAACTAGGACATCACATAGGCTAGTGGTAGTGTGTGAAACCCTTATTTCCCTTCAATCATGGGTTAGATCCCCAATGCCTAGCTGGATGCATTGAGTTTTCACCTTGCATATCGGTTCCCACCATTTTTTAATCCTAAAAATAAATCCTCCCTAAAAAAATTTCTTATTGATCATAGGGGTTACAAATACCTCAACCCCAAAAAAACATCCCCAACAACATCATTGATAACCTCAAAATTTTTCCTACTTAAGAACCTCAAATAGGATGTATTAAGAGTTTAAACTTACGATCCACCTTATGATTATAGTCTTATGATGGTATCCATAAATAATAAGATAACCTCATATGAAAGAATAATAACCTATAAATTTATCTATACCGACCTTTGATACCAACTATAATAGCCTAGAACCCACACTCCCAGATCCTGTGTTGAATTCTATAACTTTACATTTCTGGATATGATGATGATAATTGTGAAACAAATTTTTCATCTAAACCTTACAACATAAAAATGAAAACCTGGATCACATAAATTTTTGAAGAAATTTTTGGTTTATAATTTTATAGAATTAGGAAAAACTCTTACATAATCAACTCACATCAACTTGGACTTATAATCATCTGGTTCATAAATTTGAAAGTCATCTCCCGTTATACCTAACTTTACTTATTTAACATTATCTCATAAACATAATCCTTGTAAAATATTTTATATAAATAAATTATTCTAACTCATTCTTTATAACCTACAGAAGAGGAAACATAAGAAGGGTGAACTCAAATACTTAGTAAGGGTAAACATAAACATTAAAAATTTAATGTCATCAATGAACATAAGATTGCATTAAAAAATCATAAGGGAACTCAAACCCATAAATAATTTGATCATCATATATGAAAACATAGAAAATTAAACAGTTATCAGGATCAATAATCATGATCAATGTGATATGAATCTCAATCCTGAGAAACATTATAAACTCAAAAAAAGCATAAAGAAAACATGTACATAGCTTGAGAAATCATTTTCACTTTACTCTTAAAATAACTATTACAAATGAAATAACCATATAGTTTACTTCCATACCCAATTAATTGGAGGGATATCATGGATCCACCTATCATTGTTTTATCATGTAACCACACATAATTGTTTTATCATGGAACCAGATGTCATTGGTTTATCATGGAATGACCCGTCAATATTTTATCATGTAACCACCCCTAAAATGTCCAAGTAATATTACAAAATAATAACAAATTAAAGAAATAATTTCATCAAAAACTCATAGGAAAACAAATAAACCCTTTCATAAAATGATTAATATTAGTAAAAGAAATGATTTCCATAAAAATATCTTTGTAACTTTATTAACCCATGCATAAGAAATGGGTTCCATAACAATCTCTTTGAAACATGATTAAACCATTGAAAATAAATGGGTTCCATAACAGTCTATTTGAAAAATGATTAAACCATGGAAAATAAATGGGTTCTATAACCATCTCTTTTAAACATGATTAAACCATGGAAAAAATGGGTTCTATAAAAATATATTTTAAACATGATTAACCTATGGAAAAGAAAAAGGTTTCATAACAATCTCTTTGAAACATGATTAACCCATGGAAAAGAAGTGGGTTCCATAATAATCTCTTTGAAACATTATTAACCCATGAAAAAGAAAAGGGTTCCATAAAAATATCTTTGAAATATTATTAACCCATATAAAATAAATGGTTTCATAAAATATATCTGAAACATGATTAACCCATGTAAAAGAAATTGGTTCCATAACAATATCATTAAAACATGATTAAACCATGTAAAAGAAATGGGTTTTATAAAAATTTATTTAAAACATGATTAAACCATGAAAAATAAATGGGTTACAAAAAAATCACTTTGAAACATGATTAACCTGTGAAAAAAATGGGTTCCATAACGATCTCTTTGAAACATGATTAACCTATAGAAAAAAATGAGTTCCATAAAAATCTATTTTAAAATATATTAATCCATCCAGAAAAGAATTAGGATGGTATCAATAGAAAATGTTCCTAGTGGAGGATAATTAACAAAAAGTTTTTTTACATTCATGAATGGAAATACAATTAAAATATCATTAAAAAAATCATCGGGGAAAATAATATTTAAACATTCCAAAGTGTCCCATACTACTTTGAAATATTTGAATCATAAACCCCATAAAGGAATAAAATTAAATAAAACTTATAATATCATGTGAATAATGATATTCATGATATATAATGTCAAAAGGTAAGTATATACACCTCATAAACGAAGTTGGGTGTATAACACAACAAATATCTCAAAGAAGGAAAATTGCAACAAAAATCCATTACCGCATTGGTAACTTTGAAACAGTAAACCCCATAAAAGAGTGATAATCAAATTGATATGTAAAAACCAAAAAATTTATGGATGATAATAATAAAATACATTAATGGTTAGTATATACACCACACAAATAAAATAAGTGTTTAATATGGAATATATCTCATAGAAATAAAAGTGTGACGAGAAAAACCCTTACAACTTGAGTAACATTTGAATCATGAGATCCGTGAAAGAATAAAATCAATTTAAACTTTTAATATCATATAATAAATTAAATTCATGATACTAAATTTCATAGGAATGTATATAGACCATATAAAATTAATTAGGTTCATAATAACAAATATCTCTCAATAGAATGCATATTGAGATGAAACCTCTTACCTTGAGTCTAACTTTTCATTCTTGTTATTGGCCTTCCTAAATAATAAACATACATTAATTATTTAAATTTTTGAGAAAAATTTCCAAGTTTTTTTACTTTTATTTCACATATAAAAAATTTATATTTAATTACTTAATCAATTATGTTTAAGTCAGATGTTTTGACCATATTTAGATTATGTGTCAAAACTGAATTTGGTAGGTCGACTAAGGTCAATGAGGTCATTATTTAAAATTATATATAATAATAACCATGAAATAATAATCATTTTAATACCTTAATTATTATTTTAAAACTAATCATGGATGGTGTTTATGAAAAATTAACCAATATTACAATCATGGAGACAGTAGGCCGTACATACGCATGAGTAATGTTCTCATTTTTTAATAATCATTATGAAAAGAGGTAGAGTAACATCTATCTTCCCAGAATTACCATTATATCATAAATAAAATTTTATTTAATTATACATACTTATATATATATATATCATTCTTATGATTTTGTGGGGAAAAAATACAAATCACATCACTTTGAGGAGGTGGTAGTGGACACGTCCACAAACAACACTATCACTTTTTTCAATGCGTGAAAAAATAATAAATAAAGTGATATATTATATTTTTTAAAAGATAATAATGTCTTTAATATCATATTCATTTCATGTATATCACATATTTTTATTAAACACATCCTTAATACATTCCATGTTTAGCGTGAACGAATCACATTGCTTTGAGGAGGTCGTTTTCCACACATCCAAAAATGATGTTATCGTATTCCAAAAAAATAGAAAAAATTAAGTTATATGTTATATAATAATTCAATAAGAATAAATAAATCATAAATATCATATAAAAATTGTAATTTCATCATTATTTCTAACCTTTATAGGTGGTAATAGAAGAATGAACGACATCGGTTTGTGAGGCAAGTGTGTGAAGTTATAGGATATAACCTTAAAATAAAAATATCTCAGTATATTTATGATACTAATGTTATTATATAATATTTATATAAAAATAATTGAATTGGTAGATAAAGAAATAACACAAAAGTGTTCGTTGAAGAATGTTACATCTTCTTCAGGTAACTCTTTTTGGTTTACACCAAAGGACTGGGTTTGAATTATAACAAAATTTATGGTTATATAATGATATTAGGGATTTTTGGAGTTTATTTTTTCTTGGTTTTGAGGAGTGAAAAGGTTTGGAGAGGTGTTAAGAGTGGGATAGAGTGAATGCTGATTTATAGTACAAAAGTAGTGGCATTCTTATAGAAAAAACGATAAACACCATTGGGAGGTCTTACTTACATAATGTTCCTAAAATAATAATAAAAGTTCTATAAAATATGGTAAATGGTCGAAATATGGCCATAAAATGGGATTTGGAAAAGGTTTCATGTCAATTGTCCCCTTAAGACTAAAGTTTAACAATTAAGTAAACTCATTTTTAATTTAGTCACTGTAATTAATCTTAATTTAATTCACTAATAATATTTATAAAAAACTTTTTTTGAACTAACTAGAAATTATAAATTATTATTATTACAAATATGGAATCCATTTTTCTAAATTTCAATCACATAAGAAGCATAATTTAATTTTAAATTAATCCCACACACGAGACGGGAAAGCTAGTTTTTAAAGTAAAAAGGTTCAAAAGTTTGAAATGTTTTTATATCCAATTTTAATGTGAAATTGATTGAATTATCTAAATTATATTTATTGATATATAAGTGAACTAATTATACCTTAAAACCAATTTAAAATATAATTTAACTATATAAATTATTTATACGAAAAGTTAGTTTCAATTAAAATTCAGTATTATTCATTATTCATCAAAATATGAATGTTCTCTGAAAAATACCTAATATTTTTCCAAAGTAAATTTTGATATTATGATTTCAAAAAAAGCTTATTTTTTAAAATAAAATTTATAAAATTTTGAAACTTTAGTTTTAAAATAATTTTTTCATTAAAAAGCTGTAGAATTACCTTTAAAAAAATATAGTCTTTTATGCATAAAATTTAATTTATTCTTATCTTAATCTTATCAAATTTATTGAATGAATTTAAAAAATCTTTATTGAATATATAAATTATAAATTTCATTAATATCTTTATCTAATATTAATTAATTTAATTTATTAAGATAAAATGACATTATGGTTATAAAGATAGTTTTTTCATGAAAACACAACATTTATATTTAATAGGTCTTTATTTTGATTTCCAAATAATTGGATACCAGAGAATTAATTTTATAAACATGATAAAACATATTTTAATAATTTATTAATCTTATTCATTCCATATATTCTAACAAATAGGTGATAACTATTATGTTAAATAACAATATTAATAGTATATTGTTGTTGGTAAAACTTGGTTTTGTGTATAACACGAATCATTAAAGAAACTCGATGCTATGTAAAACGTAATATAAAATTTTTATTACCTGTAATTAAAGTTAAAATTTTCATTATATGTAACATAAGCTATAAAATAATTTAAATTAATTTTAAATAAGATATTTCTTAAAATCATGGGGTGTTACACCCTATCCCTTATCATTATTTACATATCCTAAGTGCCAAATTGTAAAAACACTAAGTAGATTTAATTTTCATCAAATATTCACTTAGATATTTATTTTTAAAATACATAAAATGAATTCTAAAAATTTATTTATAAAAAATAAAAATATAAAAATAAATTCATGGTTAGTTGATGAATATTTGTTGGTGCCAAAATTCGTCCCGTTGAGGGAGCGAACTCATCGATGCTTTATAGTTACTCAACACTCAAAAGGGACCTAAATACCTTAAAACCATCCCAAAGGGCTCCTACGCAAAGATATTTTCTCAGCCGACCTACCTCCGCGATCTTTTCTACAACATCATGGCCCTACGCAAGTCTGACGCCTTCTAACAGACCACAACCTCTCTATGGCGTCCTCGATCTTCGTGACTTGCTTCACGATGGTCACTTTATATTTTCTATCTATGGTGTCATGCACCCTCTGTGAAGAAAACACCTTATGTCGAATTTCCTCCTCTCCATAGCATCACTCCTCTCTACGGAAAGTTTTTTGACCCTCTACGACCTTCATTGCTTATAAATAGAGGTCTCACCCCCTTTCAAACCACTATTACTCCTCCCTTTCAACTTCTGAGCTCCCATTTTGCATAGACCTTTTCAAAACCCATAGATGGATTTCCCAAGGTACTTGGAATCTACGATCCATACCTCTTTGTATTCTTCCCAGCCTCTGCCTATGGTGGGGATGCCCTTTGTGAAGGCATATGACTTTTGTGAAGGAGGGGCCCCCTCTGGGGTGCTTGGGGTTTCACGAAGCATAGAGCCTTCACAAAGCACTCTCCAAAGAAATATTTGTTTGCTGAGGAAAATTTCAACTCCATTAAAGGATCCCCTTAGTGAGGACCATTTCCTTTATGAATCCCAACCTCTTCGCGAATCACACAAGATTCACAAAGCCCATACTCTTTTCAAAGAACCTCCTTATAAGATTTCTTTCTTTGCACATCCTTTTTCCATGTGACCCTCCAGGCTTGTAAAAAGTTATTTTAAAGTCCCTCGAGTGGTGCCAAATGTTTCATTGCTTTGCCACATTTTTCTCCACATAGGCATGCTATCTGCTATTGCTTCTTCACATATCCACACTAACATGATCTCTTCAATGGATCACTCTACAAAACCCATATCCATATAGCATTTCCAGTGATTTCCCTTCACTTTGACTTTAGGTGCATTGGTTATGTAAGTCTGAGGGGTGAGGAGTGAATTCTCACAATCTGAGATATAGGGATTTAAACTGCCAAGTAGTCGCATCCTCGATACAAGATATTAAACTGTGATGAGTGAATGTGTGGTAGGTCTAGAGGATCAGAGGGGTGATGGTAATAGGTTCCATCCCTCCCAATCTTTCCCTTTCACCTTTTTCACCATGCGCACCTCAGGTAGTCTCCACATAAACCCTCACACACTCTGATGGGATGTGTCAGATACGATGGCCATATCCTCTTCGTACATTTGGACAGCCTCCTTCTTATCAGGCCTCCCTTCTAGATTAAGTCTCAATCTCCATATCCATAGACCTCTAGCTAAACGTAAGCTCTTATTTTTTCTTTGGTCCACTAACTATGCGTAAGCCCCACTCCATTCCCTGTAGACACGCCTTTCACGACGTGATCTTCAGGTCTTTGTTTCCTATTGTTTCTCACACCTAGCATGAATCACATTGGATTAGAGTAAGCATCAACCATGACCCCACTTTTGGGGTACCATAATGTGTAAGCCCCGTACCCCACATCTAAACTAATTGTACTTCGATCCTTGCCCTTTATAAGCAAGGTACACAGGAAGCCTCTCTAAGGTTCAACCCCATCACCCACTAGTACCAACCCCTTCACATCTTTTTACCACCATCCTTCATGATGTTAAACTGTATGTCCATTAAATATTGCATGACATTAAACTATATGCTTTTAAACTACATGGGTTTTGATCCCTATCTCTTAGGTATGGTACATAGGAAGCCTCCCTAAGGTTCAACCCTAAAAACTGATAAACTTTGGTGTCCCCTTTTTTGAGACCCACATCCTTGGTCTATCCCTTAGTGGAGTCATACCTGCTCTTGGGCAGCTAACCATGCAGAATCCCCACACTCAATTCATACTACTACAACCAAGATTTCCCCTCTTATGATGGGTCGCTGACCATGCGTAAGCCCCAACATGTTGTCAGGTCACTGTTCTTTATGCACACCCCGATTTTATGCCCCATTCCTAAACTATATAGAATTTGATTCTCCACCACTGGTATATATAGGAATCCTATATATGTTTAAATCCCACCACTCATGTCTCATCCTAGTATCTCCAATGAGCCTTTGTGTTTTGGGAAGGTCATGCCCCAACCCGGAGGTTCTACTTACTTTGAGTCCCATCTATGCATCCATTCTTACGGGCCGCCTCCTCAGGTGTCCCATCCCCCCACTGTATTATGTGGACTTTGATTAACTACAACTAGGATACGTAGTAAGCCTATATGAGGTCCAAGACCAACATCACCATCATTTACACATAGGTTCCATACCATTCCTCCCATCCACTTCATTCCACCATCCATCATACATCTTGATTCTTACCTGGGCTGCCACATCCCAGTGAAATCATGTCATCCACTTAGGCATCGAACCATGCATAAGCCCCACACAATCCATAACCATCCAACCAAGAGTGTCCCTCTTGATATGGGATTCTAACCACGCATAAGCCCTAATATATCTTCAAGTTTCTGTCTATTGTGTATACCCTGATCGCATGATTCACCCTCTTGAACTATGTGGTTTTTGATCCCTGTCTTCTCTACAGGGTACATAGGAGGCCTCCACTAGGTTCAATCCTAGACAATGGTAATCCATGGTGTCCTCTTTGTCAAGATCCAATCATCCTCAGATCCTCCCTTATTGTGATTCTAGATCCACCTATATAGTAAGCCTCTCAGGTGCTCTCTCCTAGGGATACACCCATCTGATCCACTCCCATCAACATTTTGATCAGTCTGATCCATCTCCGCTAGCTATGAGTAAGCCCATGTTTCATCTTTGGGAAGCTAACCATGTGTAAGCCCCCCTCCATTACCCATAGACGCACCATTCTGGATGTGATTGTCAGGTCTTTGTTGCCTCTTCTTTCTCACACCAATCAAGACTCGCGTGGGCTTCGAGCAAGCATCGACCATGACCTCCCTTTTGGGATACCTTAATGTGTAATCTTCATTCCCCACATCCAAAATTCATGGAATTTGATATTTTACATTTCTAATAAAGGTATGTAGGAAGCCTCTCTGAGGTTCAAGATCATCACCCACAGATACCTACCCCTTTATACTGGATTACCATTATCCCGCATGATGTTAAACTATATGCCCCTTCTATCCCGAATGACATTAAACTATATTATTTCGAACTACATGTTTTTTTATCAATGTATCTTAGGCAGGGTATGTAGAAAGCCTCCTTGAGGTTGAACCTCAAACACAAGTAAACTTCAGTTTCCCCTTTGTTGAGACCCATATCCTCGGTCCATCCCTTAGTGGCATCAAACCAATTCCCAGAAAGATGACCATAAGAAAGCCCTACACTCAATTCATACTCCTTCAACCAAGAGTTTTTTTCTTGTGATGGGCCGCTAACCATACGTAAGCCCAGTATGTCATCGGGTCGCTGTCCTTTGTGAACAACCGGATTATTTTCCCCATTTCTGAACTATGTGGGCTTTGATTCTCTACTACAAGGATGCGTAGGAATCCTATATGAGGTTCATGCCCACCAATCATGTACCATCTTGGTCTCTCCCTTGAGACTTTATGTTTCAGGACGGTCATGCCCCAACATAGAGGTTCTACTTCCTTATAGTCCCATCCATGCATCCATTCTCATAGGATGCCTCCTTAGATGTCCCATCCCCCCACCAAACTACATAAACTTTGATTCCACACCACAGGGATATGCATGATGCCTCTCTGTGGTTCAAGCCCAACATCACCATTATCTCCACATCGGTTCCATACCATTCCTCCCATCCACTTCATTCAACCATCCTTCACACATCATGATTCTTACTTGGGATTCCACATACTAATGAAATCATGTCATCCAATTAGGAAGCTAACCATGCACAATCCACACATAATCCATAACAATCCAACTAAGAGTGTCCCTCTTGTGATGACCCACTAACCATGCGTAATCCCCAACATGTCTTTGAGTTTCTGTCTATTGTGTACACCCTGATCCCATGATTCACCCTCTCGAAAAACGTGGGTTTTGATCCCTTTCTTCTATATAGGGTATGTAGGATGCCTCTACATGGTTCAATCTCAAAAAAATTTAAACCATGGAGCCCCCTTTTCAGAACCCAATCATCATCAGATCTGTCCTCATTGGGTGTATTGATCCAACCATATAGCAAGCCTCTCAGGTGCTCCCTCCTAGAGATTCACCCATCCGATCCACTCCCATCAGTGTTTTGATCAGGCTGATCAGTCTTCTCTAGACTTTAAACTCGTGGCATATCCTGTGTTAAACATAGGGAGCCAAGGAAAACCGTGGATACATGCCTATGGATTTCAATTCCCCACACACGACATGGGATTCCTCAGGCTTCCATTCCCTTGAGAATCTCTATCCTAAGGGGAATAAATCTATTTATACCAGTGTTTCCACATCCAGACACACCAACGATGTCCAACATGACTACTCTTCTAACTGAAGGTTTCTTCCCTAACATTAACCCATGGAATGTCTTGACAAAATCAGTGTAATCTACCAGCATCCATGAATATGTGGCACCGATATGGGTTTCATGAAACAAATATTAAATCTATGAGGGAGACTCAGACTAGGAGACAAATTCTGAGGAGGAATCCATGTAAGAAGAAACTGATATCCTATCATCCCATTTCAATTGAGGATAAGATGTCCCTGAATAAGCGACATATGTCGTCCACCTTTGGAAAGCGGTAATACTGGGCAACAACCATTGCGTCGCAGAAACACGATTGTGCGCACCCCGGTGAAAGATTCATAAAAATAAATGGTGAACCAGACATGAATATTCTCCTCAATATGGAGATTAGTAGCATTTGAGACATCAGTAGATAAGTGTGTCACCATATCCAGCTATCTGGTGTCAGGTCCCACCCAGAAAATAGTGGGTCTGGCGTGAAACTCACCAATATTTGGGGTAGTTAACCATTGTAAATTCTATTCTACGATGATGTTATCATGTATATTTATATCCATACATGGAAGAATGAATGTCTATGGGGCATCGTGAAATGATTTCTTATTGTTTGTATTAATGAGTGAATTTTCCCACTTTGTAGGACCCAAGATCAAGTTACAGGAAATTAATCCCCTCTCTCCCATGGGTGCAAGGGAAATGGAAGTACAAATACTGCAATTCCCCATGGCTTAATATCCCCCAGAATGGCTCACATGCCCTCATCTACTGGGATACCATGCCCCCTCTCACCCTCTGAATTTATTCAAAGGAGGGTGATTAATACTCTTGTCCATCGATATGAATATAAGGGGGTTATCTTGACAAGGTACACGGCCTGTCAGGACCTAGAGGCTTCTGTTCCCCATCAGTGCTACCCCCCAAGGTCCGTACAAGGATATGGTGCTCCATAACCTGACCTACAACAACTTTGAGAGACTATCCCCGAAGCGCTCCTACGACTCACTCCCTTATGCTGACGAAGTAAGGGATGTCCGAGTCCACCCGACCAAGACTTTAGTTAGGGATCCGCCAAGGAGGGCTCCCACCCGGCCATGTCACTATTTCTAGTTGGTTCTACAGACCGAAGAGCAGGTGGTTCACCCCCTGCACAACTGGATTTAGTTCTGTTGACCTGATGTCAATTCCAGGTACCAACGTAAGAGAATGACCTCTATGAGGAATCGTTGTCCGTAGAGCTAGTGGACTAAGACACAATCGGCATGAGATATCATCCCACTTTCATCATTAGGCAGGGTAACCTCCTAGTTATAGAGCATGGGCACTTCCAAGCCTAGATAAATTTGAAGCACTAATCACCCTATAAGAAGGTTGAATTGACTCTCCCAATTATTGGGGAAAGCAGTATCCATCGTGGGCCAACCCAAGATGATGAAATCTAGTATAGAGGTCATCCTCATACTAGTATCAGAAAAAGCGGAGGTTCTACATACTTCTTCATTTAGTATGAAGGTCCTCCCCATTCCACCATCATCAATTTCGGTGGGGGCCCACCCTGAATCATTGACATTCAGCACAAAGGTCCTCCCTATGATCCTAGCCTATGGTATGAGAGTTTCCCTCATATACCAGGTTCTCTACATGAGGGTCTTCCTTTCCTAGTTTTCTAATAGCATGGAGGCCCTCTCCATGTGCTCATTGATTCTGATAGAGGTACACCCCATGTCAGTAATCACCAAAGTGGAGGTCCTCCTCGCTTCATCAACGATGAACACAGAGGTCCTTCTCATGTCCAGTATAATCAGTATGAAATCCTTCTTCATACCACTCCTACTAGGGTAGGCTGATACGAAGGCCATTCCCTTACTATGGAAGACCACCATGGGGGTCCTCCCCATGTGTATACCAACTCCAGCAGAGGCACTCCCCACTCCTCCAATATCAAACATGGAGGTCCTCCCCATGTCCCATTAAACAATTTTCTAGGTGACCCTATCACCATAGATTATCAAAGCGGAGGTCCTCCCCACATCAGCAACATCCGATATGAAGTCCCTACTCATATCCCATCCAGTGCAAGCGGAGGTCCTCCCCACTCGAGCACTAATCTGCACGGAGGACCACCCCATGTCAAAAACCTACCCTATCCTGAAGAACCATCCCAAGGTTAAAGGGCGGGCCACCACCACCAAAGGAAGAATATTTATAAGCTTCAAACTACAATCATACGCATCTACTTTTCAGATTCTGAGGAAGAGTGAAATTCAATGATGGAACCCTAACCCCTATCTTTTGTGTCAGGGGATGGGGTAGGAACAAGGTGTATAAGCCTCATCCTTCTGAAAAGTGAGGTCCAATGGATCTTTGCATCCCTCTAAAGATTCATACAGGAGGAGGAAGATTTGGCCCGTTTCTAGGGTTTGGCCGTTCAATCCTCTTTATCATCAATATGATCATTCTCCACCTAAACAGAATATCACTGAGAGTTTTTTTGGGGACCAGTAGAGGATTAGAAACAGTTTTACTCACCAACAAATACTACAATACCTACCTGGGAAGCTGTGGTCATTAGTCCATCCTATAGGTATGTGGTGGAACAAACATTGCATTCTTCTGATGACAGCCCGAGATGCAGCAGATTGTCTGCCCACACATTGTATTCTCCACCGGCCAGTCCACCATCACAACGATCCGCTTCAGTGCCGTTACCAATCCTGCAACCACCTATAGTAGAAGAGTGGGGCAATCAAATATCGAATCCCAAGTATGAATCAAGAATTTTTTTGGACATTCTTTCCATGAATCACCTCTTTAAGATGTTATGGCCTATTGCAACAACATGTTATAGTACTTTAGAATCTCTCACTTAGGAGGAGGTCATGTGATTCCTCCAAACTCTCTGGGATATGCACTTATGTCTCCATCATCGATGGGTATCTTACCCGAAGAGCCAGAAACACTTCAATGAAATTATCCAGCAATGTTTCATGGTCGACTTGGCTGTCCTCCCCATGGCTTAGTGCCCTGAGTCGCCTGGTCATCATCAACCCTCCAACAACGATGCATCTAGAGATTTACAGTGTTCCATAGAATTATTCAGGAAGCTTCCCCCCACATTCAGATATGTGGTTGGGGGTAGAATGTTTCCCTTCATTTTAGTCCTATCAGGTTCCAGCCCAAATTTCCAGGTGATATTGAGGATATGCCTCTAGAAACAGTCTCAGTTAACATGGACAACCCATCATAGGAAGAGACAGAGATAAGACTCATCGAAGATAACTTACCCCCCATGGTGGTTCCACATTTTTTGGATCCTTTGGGCAGGGTTACTCACCATAAAATTGGTTTACTAGGCCTTCATGAACCTTTCGAGTCATTATTCTTTGGTCGGGGCCCCAATAGGCATAAGGAGCAAGACTGGAACCGTCAAACCCTCTAACACCATCTAGCTTAGTATAAAAGACGAAAGATGACCCTGAAAAGGCTTCATTGCATCAATAACTCATGGAAAATAAAAATATGGTTGAAAAACTTCTCACCGGACATACTTCGAAATGCTAGACATATTACGGTAATCCTCAAGCGGGGTAGCAGGGGCAGGTACAACCTCCCCCCAGCGAGTTGCCTCCTGGTAACCATAACCATCCTTCCCATATAGACAGAGTAGAGGCCAGAGTTTAGGACAAGAAGGTGCAATATGCATCACCAAATACACTTTAGTTTCATGATAAACCTCCTTGGGACTCGGCTTAGGTTCCCCCAACCACTCCATACGTTGTTCCCCTGGAAGTCCCACAAGTCATCCCACCAGCCTCTATACGAGCCATTGGGCCTGCTTACCTTGTTGAAGAACCTGCAAACACACTAGTGGTTATAGATCCTCATCAATATAGTAATCCCTGCTAAGATTATTTAATGGCTACTCTAATTGCCCGTCTTGAGGATTTAGAAACCTGACAAGTGGCAATCCCGGCTGACGACAAGTCATATCCGGCATTGGTGGACGATATGCCAGCACCCCTGGGTTTTGGGAATCCTACCTTCTCCCTCTTTAATGGGATGGGTAATCTACTACAGCATCTGGACCACTTTATTTCTATGTGTGGACCCATGCTAGGAACTCCAGCATAGTAGGAGGCTGCCCAGCTCCAGGGTTTTGTATGGGCGCTGGAAGGGATTGCATTTTTCTGGTACAACCAGCTATCCATTTGGTCAATAACTGGTTGGGAGGATCTTTGTAGGAAGTTTCTCTACCAATTAAGTTCAATAACCTAGAATACAAGAATTTATGACCTCTTCAAGTGCTAGAAGAGGCCTGACAAGTGTGTCAGAGACTTTGTCACCAGGTGGAAGGGCCTCACATATTCTCCTAATATGCCACTAGCCCAGGATCAGTTGTTGATGATGTGCATATAGAATGTGAAGACTGGATTGGTCTCTTCCCTCATCACTCATAACTACCTAGGGGGATTTATGTATTTCTCTAATAAAGCTCAATACTTAGAAGAATCCTTACAGCAAGCCAAGCAAGCATGTCCATTGCCTCCTATGGTTCCCACAAGAAGGGCCGCTAAGGCCGATCTATCCACAATTGAAAAAATAGAGGCCCATAAGAAACTATAATTGTTACTGAAAGAGCCACCTCTACAGATTCATCGAGGCCCACCACCCAAAGAAAAACTTTTGGCCCAACAACACCCTCCTTAGAATTGGAAGGCGCCCCTGCAAAATGCACCACCATCACCTAGGAGGGATAATCAGGTTTCACCTCCTTGGTAGACTCCGCCAGCCCCTCGTCAGGGAAATATTCTCAGATCTCCTTTCCCAGATCAAAGGAACTGAACCTACTCATTTAATGATTCTTTGGTCCCTAGTTATTTATGAAGTTCCTTAGATAAGAGAATTCTATAGTTTCCAGAGTGCAAAAGGCCCGAAGAGGCGGATCTCACTGATCGTCCCAATCACTGCCCCTATCACTAGTTCCTTTGGAACAACCTCAAGAAATTATATGTGTTTAAATACTTGATCCAAGACCAGATCAATAAAAACATATTCAAGTTAGGTCCAACCCCACCACAGGTGGCATGTGTGTTTATAAAGCCTAACAGCGAAAATGAGGATGAATGACAACATGTTTCTAATTATGGGTCTCAAAAATACCACAACCAAATGGCTCTAAAGGTAGATGCCCATGCCCATGGTATTATCCGTGCTTGTTTGAATCAACATAAACCTTCATAAGTCATCGCATTACCTGCAACCACTACTTCGACATCAATTTCTCAACCTTCCTCTCCCAAAAAGGGAAAGCATTGATGATGCAAGAGAAATCAAAGTCCCCCACTAATTCCATATTCATATCTTACTCTTGGATATTTCATTCCTCTAGAGATGGAAATTTACCCAAGAATTTTCCCAATGATGAAGGATTATTAAAGTGATGATCAGGGGTACACATTAGTCAATACTGTTGAAATGGTAAACCCTTACATGGTTCTCAATGATGAAGAGCGCCAGGAGGACCCTCATAATGTCCCTAACCGACGCCAGTGTCGATGAATCTGTGGGAATGTGAATTGCCTAAATTCATTGTCCAGTGCTTCCAGCCAATCTATGCATGCCCCCAAGACTAGAAAGAAGACCTAGCACAAATCTCATCATGTGTAGCCTTCTCATCTCATTTCATCAACTATGCCACCACCGCTGTTTGTGCTACTTGATCAGGTAGATTCACCATGACCATGCTACGGATAGCCATGTTTTGTCATGGATAGACCTTAGTCATCTGGAACTCATCCTGTAGTCACTATATGCGATTTGACTAGTGAGAAATGAGAAATTTCCATTACCATCCATAATATTCCGTTTCAACCAACAATGCCTATCAAACATCATGTCACAGAGAGACCTCCAATCAGCAGAAGTGTATTCCTGGCATGGAATTATGATATCCTCAAGCATATTTCCATCATTTATAAGAATATATCAATCCTCAAGGAACTCTGACTATCAGTAGATATGTGCAAAGCCCTTACATAGGCTTTAAGAAGCCACCTCCAGTTTGAGATAGAGGTAGCTGCTGCAGAAGCCTTCCATGTTAAGATAGTTGAGCATGAATAATTTCAAGCCATCATCTCTTTCCCTAGAGAGGATGAAGGTTATTCTATACAGGGTCACATTCACCCATTGTAAATCACTTTCCATTTCAAAGGCGTGGAATTTCGCCGTTGTCTCTTCAACACGGGCTCTAGGATCAACCTTATCCCAACCAGAACGCGCTGCAAGATGGGACTGTTTGAGGCAGATCTGATTCCCTATAACATGAAAATTCAAGGTTATGATAGGATAGAGCATACACAAGTTGGAAAGATCCCCCTAAATACCTATTTCAGTGTCCTAGTTTCTAGCATCGAGTTCATGGTTGTCTAAAAAGACACCACTTACAACTTGTTGATGGGTAAACCATGGATCCTCCTACATGTGATAGTCCCTTCCTCATATCAACAATGACTTAAATACTACCTTAATAGTTGAGTAGTCATACTCCAAGGTGATGCGTCTCCCTTTTCCTCTTGTGAAACTCAGAACTTTGATGCCGAATATTACAAGATTTAGGACAAGAAGATTCAGGACAATGAGTTTGAACACGCTACGGTGACGACCGACCCATGGAAACACCTGGATGACGCCTACATTTTTCTGATTCATCGATTGGAGGCCACAAACTATGAATTGGTACAATGAATTATTGTCTCTGGAATTAGGGGAATCATGTTCCCAAGTATAAGGAATGTTTTAAGATCACCTCATATTTCGACACAAATCAGGATCGGGTGATCCCAGAGCCCCCTACTCCTATAAGGTATCGATATTTCCATCCCTTGGAAACGAAAATACGTTATACTTTCTTATTTCATAGGGATGGGATAAACCTGATCAAGATGATGCACCACTATTGCTTTGATATCATAAAGCGTACCCCCTTGGGTTGAAGGCCATATGGGATTAGGTCGACAGCTTTCATAGGTATGGTTTTAGCAACACAAGTGTTTCCTGATGTAGTTTCAACTGCCGCCCAAGATGGCACCAGTGTCCTGTCAGGATTTTTCAACTCCGAAGAGTTACCTCATACCATTGATCCTCTCAACGTGGATGAATAAGAGGACTTGTAAGATTACCCTCCTGCATTTTAATAGGGTTTCTCCACCACGATCGATGAATTGGTATAGGTGAACCTTGGTAACAAGATGAATCTAGATCCCAACATTGATCAGTGCCTCTATGCCTGTAGAAAATCAATAGTAATACATAGATTTTCTGAGGCAACATCACATTGTTTTTTCATAGAGTTATGACTAGATTCCAGGGCTAGATCCTTAGGTTTCCATCCACTATATCAATCTTCTAGCAAATCATCATGAGTTCAAGAAACCTCCCAGAAAGATGCACCCTTCTCATGGTGCCATGGTTGAGGCTGAGGTTGATAAGCTCATTAGAGCCAACTTCATCCAGGAGTTCCAGTACCCTACGTGGTTAGGTAACATTACGAACATCATGAAGAAGAATAGATAGATTAAATTCTGCATCGACTTCTGGGATCTCAACCATCACTATCGAAAGGACGATTTTCCCCTTCCTGTAATAGAACTGTTGATCAACACCACAGCTGGATTCTAGGATCTCTCTTTTATGGATGGGTATTCTGGGTGTAATCAAATCCAAATGGCCCCCAAGGATGAATATTCTACTGCCTTTAGGGAACCACATGGTACCTTCTTCTACTAGGTAATGCATTTTGGTCTAAAGAATGAAGGTTCACCTATCGACGTTCCATGCACCAAATATTTAAGATGATCCTCAGGACATTGGTGGAATGCTACCTAGAAGTCCTGATGGTTAAATCTCGCCAGCATTGGGGACCATCTCAGATATCTTGAGAAAGTGTTCAACTTACTCCATTCCTACAATCTGAAGATGAACCCCTTGAAGTGTTCCTTTGGGGTCACCTCCAAAAAGTTTCTCAGCTTTGTTGTTAGATACAGAGGCATTGAGATCAGCCCAAAAAAGATTAAGGCCATCATCTAGATGTCTCCTCTGAGCAATATTCGGGAGATATGTGTCTTTCAAGGACATTTAACCTAAATACGTCGATTCATCACAAATCTGGCTAGAATGTGTAAGCACATTTCACAGTTCATGAAGAAAGGTTTTGATTATTAGTAAGATGAGGAGTGTTATACTTATTTTGAATAAATCAAGAAGTACCTACTACAACCTTTGGTTCTGATGCCACTAGTTTCTAAAAAGTTTACAGTCCTCTATGTGATTGCTTTGGAACGGTCCCTCGGCACCCTTCTCACCTAGAAGAATAAAAAGCAAATAGAGAATAGTCTATACTACCTCAACCACATGATCCTCGATATAAACACCAGATATTTATATATCAAGAAGAGTTTCCTTATGCTAGTATTCATAGTGAAGAAATTACGACATTACTTGCAGCTCCATGAGAAACAACTAGTTCCCCATGTGGATCCACTGAAGTACATTCTGAACCACCCTATGTTGATAGGCTATTTGGCGTAGTGGGAAGTGACCTTCAATAGTTCAACATCAAGTTTTTCCCCCATAAGGCTTTCAAGGGGGAGGTATTAGAATATTTTCTTGATGCCCATCCAGCCCCCGCATAGCGGTATCCGAATCTTAATTTTCCAGATGATTCAATCCTCTCAGTGGATTAATCTATTACATGTTAGAAAATTCACTTTGATGGTGCTTCTTATAGCCCTATTGGATGAAGACTCAATGATCCCAAACTCAACAGAGTGGGCTTGGGTATCATCTTCATCTTTCTTGCACAAGCTATCCGGCCCTATTAATTCTTGTTGTCAGAAGGCTGTACTAACAATGAGGTAGAGTACCAGGCTCTCATCACTGGTCTTGAGATGACCCTTGAGATTGAAATTCCCCACTTACATGTGAAGGGGGACTCTGAACTGGTCATCAAGAAGATCAACAATGAATACATCATTAGGAAACTAGAGCTCGTACCCCTGTTAGAGTGTACTCTCCATCTGATGGCCCAGTTCCCTTATCAGCCAAAAGTTACTCATGTCCCTCGATAATAGAACAGTCGAGATAATTTCTTTGCTAACCTAACCGAATCTTTTTCAGAGCCTAACTAGGATGATTTGATTATCCACGTGGTGCATCAAAGATTCATCGCTCCTGTCACTTCAGAAAAAGATGATAACAAATAGGTAATCCACCTCACCACTAGTACATCCACATCAGGACCTCCAGGTCCCCCTGCCACGATGTTGGAAGGGACCCCTGACTGGATGAATCCCTTTATCGAGTATCTCTAGCATAGTAATATCTTGAAAGACTGAGCCGAACATGCAATTATCCAATGACACGCAGTGTAGTTCACCATAAAGAGTGGTCCCAGTATTGAGAAGATCCTATGTAGACGTGTGTTTGATGGTATTCTCCTCTGTTTCATTCAAGGAGGTGAGATACCTCAAATTATTCAAGAGGTACATGTCAATTCCTACAGAGCTCATCAGACAGGGCTGAAACTCTCTCATCAGATCTGAAGATTGGGGTATTTTTGTCCCACCATGATCCGTGAATGTATTGAGTTTTACAAGAGGTTCGATGCATTCCAAATCTATGTGAATTTTGTGCAACGGTCTCTAGAACCTCCCTATAGTACCAAGTAATCTTGACTCTTTTTGGTCTAGGGACTCGATGATGTGGGACCATATCCATCAACAATGATTCAACAATGCAGTTTCATCCTGAATTCTATGGATTTAGTCTCCAAGTGGGTAGAGGAAATTCCACTCAAGGAAGTCAAGACTTGTTCTATCATCGACTTTTTGAGCTCCAATATCATCCACCAATTTGGAGTCCCTCACATCGTCCTCATCGATAATGACACCAACCTTTGGGCAGCTAAATTTAGGAAATTGTGCACCAAATACAACATACATTCTAATCATACCTCTCTCTATCATGCATAAGAAAATGGGTTGATTGAGGTGATAAAAAACCCCCTCTAACATCTTGTAGAAGATGGTTGGGCAGAACAAGAAAAATTTCCTGGACAAACTCTCCAATGCTCTCTTGGCTTACCAGACGATGACTCATAATTACACTTAGGTGACTCCATATTCCCTAGTGTATGGAAGAAAGGAAGTCATGCGCATTGAGATTCAATTACCCTCATTACGCACTATTGTATATGATCAGCAGACACCAGAAAAAATAGCCAAAATCCATCTGAATGGACTGGAAACGCTTGACGAGTGTATTCTTTGCACCTTGCATAATCTAGGGAGGCATCAGAACAAGATAGCCAGGGATTTCAACAAGAAAGTCCATATCTGTTCTTTTTTTCAAGTTTACATGGTTTTGGACTTGAGAATGATAATGATACCAAGTATGAAGACATCTAAGTTGGAGCCCAAATGGGAGGGGCCTTATATCATTCACAAGGTTTTCCAAAATAGAGCATACTATCTAGTCACTATAGATGGTGAGAGTATTACTCCTACCAACAATTCTAAATTCCTCAAGCAGTATTTCACTTAGGAGTACCTACCCCCATCTTCACCGCACGATGTTAAACCACGTGATCTGTTTGGGCTTAAGGACGTAAAACTACCAAAAACTCATCCCGTAGGATGATAAACTTCAAAAGGGTATAAGATATATGACCTTAAACTAAGATATCCTATGTCTTTGTCACATGAAGTTAAATTTTATGGAATTTTAAAGAACTATGTATGACTTTATTGTTATCCTTAGGGGATATGTAGGAAAACACAGAACTTTCATCTGTGGCCCAGCCCTGGGTCCCTCAACCTTCTTGGATTTTTTCGGTCCAAGTTCTCACTTTTTGAGGTTTGGTATGGAATCTATGCCCTCATTATTGTCGGGTTATCTTCCATGCTACACACATCCACTTGAGACAATCCTCCCTTCTATGTCCTTCTCACACGACGTTAAACTGCATGGTATTTTCAAGAACTACGTATGGATAGATTCCCATCCTCATGGGATACATAGGAACACCTAAAAATTTTGTTGTTTGGTCCGGTAAAAAAAAATCTCTTTTCCCCCATAGGTTTAGTTTTATTCGATGGATTGCATACGGTGTGGTATGTGGATTTATATTTCATTGTTCAAGACGGGTTTACAACAACCACATCATATACACCACCTTCCAGATTGTCCTTCATACACCATCCTTGTTGCATGATGTTAAACTACATGGCATCTTCAGAACTGCATCTGGCTTGATTCTCATACTAATGGGATATGTAGGAACACCTGGAAATTTTGTTTTCAGGTCCAGCCCAGGTTCATCTATTCTTTCTCTCATCCACTTGGCCTGAGTTATCTATTGGAATTATGAATGGTGTGGCATATGTGGGATTATGTTTAAATTCATGTCAGGTTATTTTCCACACCATACACATTCCTCTTTGAGATTCCCCTTACATAATTATCACACAACGTTAAATTTCACGACGTTTTCATAACTACGTTTGGTTTTATTCCCATCCTTATGGGATATGTAAGAATGACCAAACATTCCATCTTCGAGACCAACCCTGTTTTTTTAGAAACCTTATCTTCTTTTGGGACCCTTTGCCTAAGTTCTCTAGGGGGTGTGTGGTGTAGTTTGGAATGATTACCCCATTCATGTCGGGTTTTTAATAACCACACCGTGTATATCTCTCTTGAGATCTCTCCATTCCCCATTCCTTCACTCATCTCCCCGAGTTGTCTACTCTCAATTGGTCCCCTTATACCTTTTTAAAAATTTACCAATGTGCTCAGATGGACTGTGGTTTAGGACCTAGAGTGCTAGGTTCCATGTGGAAATGATTTAATTTTCTTACATACCTCACTTCTCACTTTATTCAGGGTTCTATCATCTTTCATATCTGAAAGGACCCCTAAACGATATGGATGATCAACCTTATGGCTCAGCTACTGACTTGGGCCAATGTCCAAGACGATTTTGAATGACATTATGTAGTAGGTTCTGTGTTTCAAATATGATCAACAGTCAATCCTCATTTGATGTTCCCATTTCTGGCCATATGATATGGATGCTGTGTTTCAAACATGGTCAACAATTATCCTCCACAGTTTTTCCACCCCCATTGAACCCTAAATATTGGACTCGTGATTCACATACATTTACACTCCATTATCTTCAAGTGAAATTCTAATACCCTTGGTATTATCCCTCCATACGCATTTGCGTGTTAAGAGGATGAAACAATTTTTTAGTGTCATTCGTGGCTCCACACAGTTTCCCCTTCCTAGGAATTCCATGTGTTATGAAGATCTTGTGCACCCTTTTTCCCACATTGATAATTAGGGACTTGGTCAGGGTTTACACCCACTTAGAGAAATCTTACTTATTTCGGTCCAAGATCTATGAATTTAAACTAATACCACCCCTTGTCCTTTCCACACGGTGTTAAACTGCCCAAATTTCAAGAAATATGTATGGCTTGATTCCCATACTCATGGGATATATAGGAATGCTCGAACATTTCGTCTTTGGGTCCATATTAGGATCCACTAATTATCTCTTATGCTCGGACTTTTGGCCCTAAATCATATGGGATTGTATGGTATAGAATATGTGGACCTATTTCCTCATTCACGTTAGATCTATAATAGCATCACCACATACCTCCCCTTATGGGCCAGTCCCCCTATCTCTATCCTTACCGCATGATGCTAAACTATATGGTGTTTCTAGAACTACATAAAAGTTGATTAAAATCCACATGGGATACATAGGAATGTCCAAAAATTTCATATTTGGGTTCATACCCATGTCCTATGATCTTTTCTAGTCCCTTGGCCTAAGGTCCCCCTCCCCTTGGGGTTGCGCACACTGTGGTGTGGACTGATGTCCTCATTCACATCGAGTATGATTTATCACACCATGCATATTCCATTTAGAACACTATTATTTTGTATGCGTCTAAGCCATAAGACATTAAACTATGCTTCCAGGTCCCACATGACTTTAAACTGTCATGTATTTTCCACATGATGTTAAAACAAATGGTATGGTCCTATCATATGACCCTAAACTGTGACACTATTGTCCTGGAAACACAAAGAAAAACGACAATACATTGTGGTATCCTCATTTGAGGGGACATCATGTTTGGTATCAGTCATCCACCATGCCATTTTTCATGGCCTACATATGGATTGATTCTTGCAGTGGCACCCAGATTATCCATACTAGGTTTTTTGTTTAAAAAAACACATCCACCATAAAGAACAAATAAGATCCATCAAATGCTACTTCTTTTAGTGCATGGTCCAAACCTGCATGACAATATTTACCCTGGAATTGGTACCCTACCATACCACCTTCAAGAACTATTTGTGGATTGATTCCCATCACCATGGTATACATAGGAATTCTCAGACATTTCATCTTCGATTCTAGCCCCATGTACCTCAAATCATTCATTTTTTTCAACCCCCTGGCCCAAACTCTATCTAAATCACGTGGTGTGGTGTATGTAGACTTTTCCTCATTCACATAGAGTTTATAATAGCCATGCCGCATACTTCCCTTCAGGGATCTCCCTTCCATTCTCCTTGCATCCGGACGATATTAAACTGCATTTCATTTCAAGAACTACATATGAATTGATTCCAATACTCATGGGATATGTAGGGATGCCCAGACATCTCATTTTCAGGTCCAACCCCAAGCTCATCAACCCATTTTCCCCCTTTATCTCTGGACTTCTCTACCTCAATTATGACTCAAAAACGTTCCCAGATGCACTATGGTTTAGGACCTAGAGTTTTGGATTATATATAGACATGTTTTCATCAATTTCCATGCTTCATGTTTGGTTCTCACTCAAATTTACCCAAGAGAATAAGGTAAGACGGTCCTTGTAGTTTAGCTTGGGTTGTCGAATCCTTAGAGACCTAAGAAGTAACCTATAGACACGTACATTATATGGAATGTTTTTGGCTATGAAGTGGCCAGCTTGGTTTGATTTTATATGGGTTTAAAGGAACTCTAAGAGACTTAATAGAATTCAATTTAAAAGAATGATTTGATCCTAGGTTATCGCTCGGGGTGGATTGGACGTATTTCCTTTTTAATGATTTCAATTTCTTATATTTGAGATGGGTTCATTTAAGGAGATAAAAAAACATCGTAACTTACTGGTTTAATGCCTACACCCTTTAATACTAATCACCTATACACTTGAAGGATCAAAGTTTTTAGCACTTCAAGGTAAATATTCGTATTATCACTTGAAGTGTGTGGCCTTAAATTCAACAAGGATGATGGAGTTTAAAAATCATCAAATAAAAATCTCAATTAAAGAAGTGATTATACATTAAAGAGGTGATAAATAACATCCAATACATCCCCTTTATACTCCCTTGTATCAACCCATAAGTGGGTTAGCCCTCCATTGATCCCATGGTTTCAATAGAAGCGGAAAGTAGACTCATGAGGGAGGAAATGGAGAAGTAAAGAAAACAACAAAAATAAAATGATCACTCCACCGTTGTGTGAATAATTTCACAAGGTTTGGTGTGAATAAATTCACACCTTGATCCAATGGTATCAAAGTGATATGAAGAACAACATAATAAGAGTAGAAGAATAACTTTTATTAAGAAACTAAAGTGAATTGAACAACTTATATGTGAAAGACAAATTTGAGACAACAAAATTGCTGCATAACATTACAATTGCACAAAGCATCAAAGATCCTTCAATCCTCCAACACCACTACCTTAAATAGGAATTTTTGATCCCTTGGGACGAGCCTCCAACAGTCCAAGTCTCCTCAATTAATTTTGGTAGGCCATAGGTGGGTGGAAAATAAGAGAGAGTTGATTTTTCCACCCTTGACCCGAGGTGGCATCAAGCTTTCCTTCACCAAACAGACGCGCTTGGAAGACCTTCTAGATGGCCGAATCAGAGTGGGACATAGAATAAGAACATGGAGCTCCGGATGTCTTCGAACCGTATGTAAAATTGGGGCCTATTTGGAGTTGTGGATTCTGAGATATGATCATATTAGTGGGCTGTTTTTCTTGGCCGCAGAATCTGGCCCAGAATTTTATCTCTAACTTGGGACGCCTAAATGACCACAATTAAGCCAAATTAGCATTGGATCCTGAAGAGGGATTTGTTACTATACATGTATTATAGAATCTCAAAAACTTTTGGATTCATTGAGTCAGTATGTTGATCCCCACAGTCTCATCAGTGGGATGGTGTCCAATCTGACTTATCCAGAATTGCTTCCTTTCATCACAAAATATCCCCATCTTCTTCCATGAATTCTCCATTGATCACTAAATGAAACATGATCATATTGAACTCTAAATAAATTTAAAAGAATATAAAATTGAAATATAGATAATTACATTCCATAAAATCAGATGAATTATTGGGTACTTTAAATGATGTTAAAAAATGTACCACATAATAGTGCATTTTAAGAAGGTATTACAATCATAATGTGAAATGATGTTCAAAGTGTAAAATGCACTAAAATGGTGTTTATGAATAAAAAATAATATGAATATTATGTATATTAACAATGAATATTATCCTCATTTAGTGGCTAATCAACATTTCCCTTTATTTGGGTTTCCATCATCTTTAACATATGAAAGGACCCCTGAACGACATGGATTCTAGGCCTCAGTGCTCTCCCACCGTCTTGGGCCAACGTCCTAGAGGATTTTGAATGAAATTTTGACACAAATTATGCATTTTGAATATTGTCAGTGGTCAACTCTCATTTGTTTTTTCACATTTTAGGTCATACGATATGGATGATGTGTTTTGAACATGGTCAACAGTTATTATACATCATTACACCACCCCCATTAAGCCTTAAATATTGGTCGCACGATTCATGTCCCCTTACAATCCATCATGTATAGGTTTAATTTTGACACCCTTGGTGTTATATCTCTATGAACCTATGCACATTAAATAGGGTGAATCAGCATTGTTAGGGTCATCTTCAACTCCACACTATCTCCCCCAGCCGTGTATTCCATGTGTTGTAAAGAGCTTCTCCACCCTAGCTTCCCAAATCGAGCGTATATCATGTGGGCTTAGGGATATGGGTATGGTTTGATCATACATGGAAAATACACAATTCTTTTGGTTTGAACTCTATAACCTTAAACTAGGAGATAGTGTCCCTTAGTCTGGGAATCATGAATTTAATCTGTGTGTGTTTTTATAGCAATTTTTGGTGTGGTGCAGAATATGTCATCCACATTTTCGTCGGGTCTCTTTATGGAACCATGTCACATATTTTTTCTTTAGGAATCTTCCCATTTTGGTCCAATCTCTATGACCATAAACTAAGATCTCTTACATCCTTATCGTACGGTGTTAAGCTATGTCTTCTATGCCCAAGATGCGTGACGTTAAATTGACTAGCCATTCGATGACTTCACTCGAGAAGACATTGCCCCTTCTGGTATTGGACGCCTACCATAAAACCTTCAAGAACTTTGTATGTATTGATTCCCATCCTCATAAAATACATAGTGACACCCATACTTATTGTTTGTGGTCTATCCGCATCACCAGGAACCCTCTTGTCCCATTCTGGCCTGAGTTTCCTTGGAATTATGTGGCGTGGTGTAGAATTATGTCCTCATTCACATCAGGTTTATAATAGCCACTCCATGTACCTTTCTTAGGAGTTCTCCATTTCTATGTCCTTACTGCATGACAATAAAATGCACGAGCTTTTTCATGACGCATGACTTTAAATTGCGACCCTACCCTAAACAAGTTCAGGATTCCCCATGATAATTATGGGAACTTTGGCCTCCTCTCCAAAGAGGATTTCTCCCACTAGGGTTAGTCTTTGAGAACACTGTGCTTAAGAACTATGTTTGTCTTTATTCTCATCCTTATGGGATACATAACAACTCCCATACATTTCGTCTTGAGCCCAGAACCAGGGTAGTTAACCCTTCTGGCCCCTCTAACCCAATTAAATTCCAAATTATATGACCATAAACTAGGAGACTACAGTCCATGAAACATGACTTTAAACTGTTAGCCTCGGTCCAGGTAGTATGACCTTAAAACTACATGCAACTTCCTGGTCATATGATGTTAAACTATTATGTGCATCTTCTTCACCGTTTGATGCTAAACTATATATCTATCATCCTCATTTTCATGACATAAAACTGCAATCATTCTAGGTCCTTGTTAGATAGGTCACTCTCAGAAGTAGGACTGATAACAATTCAGACTGATACACCCACCCAGTGCACTTTCATCATGGTGGTGTAATTTCAAAAGTGTTGAAATTCATCCAAACGACCCATAATTAAATCAACATGCTTTGAGTTCCCTATATTTTGGATCCCCATTACCTTTCACGTCTGAACGAACCCCCTAACGGTTAGGATGGTAATCCTTAAAGCTCTCCTATCATCTTGGGCCAACATCCCGAAATACATCAGATGAAACTTCGATTTTGGTACTCTGTTTCAAATACGGTCAGCGATTGACACTCATTTTTTTGTCCCCATTTTAGGATAAAACTATTTGAATTTTGTGTTTCAAATTTGGTCAACAGTGATCATCTGGCATCATGACACCTCATTACATCTTGATTTTGGTGTATTTTAATCCACATTCTTCTTTCCCCTTTGTTCGGATTTATTCTAACACCCCTAGATTTATCTTGTTTGTGTGCTAGATCATGTTAGGAGAGGGAGGTTTGGCTATTTTGATAATTCTTCCTAGAAACTCTGGGTGGTCATTCAAACCCCAGGTGTTTGGTGATTGGTCATCATTCTCGTATTCAAAAGGAATAATTCTGCATCCATTCTTTTTTTTCACATTGGGAGCGACCCACATGAACTTAGGGAGTGATCACTAAATATTTAATAGATACAATTGATATAAATTAATCAAATAAAATAATGTGATTCATGCACACAACCAAAATAAACAAGAAAGAATTTTTATGAGTTCATACAAGTTACAATGCCCATGGATTTCCCCCTCTAATAGATGGTTTGACTTCCTCAATAGAGGGTTTTCGCTCTGCTACTATGTGGTGTGTGGTGTAAAGACCCGTAAAATTCAAGGGAAATTTTTTCTTAATTTTCTTTGGAATTTTAAAAGAATGCGGTTTCTGACGGCACTTGATTCCGAGGACCGGTGTGCCCTGAATATTTATCCGAAGTTTAGCTCAGGTACGTTCAGTGAACAAACGAGCGGGATTTCCTAACTTTTGAACTGGTGCTCGGAATCGAATTCCGAGGGCACTGATGGATTCACAGTGTCGGTAATTGCTTAGGAACACCTTTTCTGGAGTTGCGTTTACACAAGAGAAGTTGTTAAAAACTGTGGAAGTTAAAAATAAAAATTGATCTACAATTTCTATTTTTACTAAGTGGTTAACCTTTGGGTGGAAGTTTGGTAACCACCCAAGTGAGGTTATGAAGGCGGTGGGGCCCACACGAACCCCACCACTTCATTTTCCCTAAACCCCCTTAACCCTCCATTTAATGACTTAGGTTTAATTACTTAAGTTAATTCTTAATTTGAATTTCAAATTGAAGACATGGGTAATAAAATAAGAGAGACACTTATTTTATTAGGGGGTTATCTCGTTGAGAGGATTTTGGGAAAAAGCTCTAAGGATTGAAGATCTCCTTCTTCTTCGTCTAAGAACGCAAAGAACGCGAAGAATGCGAAGAACGCACCGATCTACGACAAAGAACACCGAATCCTTGGAGATCGACTACATGACGCCGTGTACCGCGATGCCAACGACCCTCTCCTTCCACGACGCCTTCTTCCACAACGATAAATTCCACGATGAACCCTCACTCAAAGAATTCGACGAGGTATGGGATTTTATTTTTGTTGTTATTCATGAATTCTTCCATCGTCGTTCCTCATTTCATTTGGACCACTTTCTATCAATTAATGGGAGGGGACCGGACCGCACAAACACGACCGAACCTCCTCCCTTGTATGTTGTGTGGTTGCGATTCGAAGGAAGCGGCGCGGTGCAATATCACCGCGTGAAAACATACGAAAAGGGTGTGCGACGCCGTCGCGCCGCACCGTTGAAGTCGAAGAAGGTCGCGGCGTCATCGCACCGCGCCAGAGATCCCTGAAAACACCACAGCCGGAGCGGGGCCGCGGCGGCCGGAGTGGCCGCCGGCGGTGGAGCAGGGGGACCAACCCATGCCGGTCCCGTGGCGGCAGCAGCCGGCCGGCCGGTCAGAGGAGGAGCTGGGGGTTACGACCCCCGGCTGGCCGGACAAGCAGCACCCCCCCCACATGGGGGCCGCGGTTACGAAACAGGGGGGCAGCACACCCCCCCCCCCCATCCGCTTGGCCGAAACGGCCGAGCCACCGGGCTGTGCTGGCCGTGCCAGCCGGGCCGCGCCGCGCCAGCCAGGCCGGGCCACACTCAAGCGGGCCGGACCCAGACCCAGGTCAGGTCAAGCTAGTTCGGGCCGACCCAGGGGGTCTCGGGCCGGGTTAGTCCGGGGCCAAAACCCCCACTTCCGGACCTCTTACGGTCTTTTGCCCATAACTTGGGCTACAGACCCTTGATCGACGCACCGTCAGCTGCGATGTGATCCTTGGATTGAGACCATCATTTTGATATATTACACTCAAGGTTTTGGAGTACTTCGGGTTCATCCGGGTTGGTTCGAACATGAAACCAACCGGGCCCTCGGAGTGGAAACGCTTATAACTTGAGCTCCGGACGTCCGATTGACGTGCCGTCGATTTTGATGGATTCATCTTAGTGAGAAGGACCTTTTGGATTACTCTTCTCTAGGTTTGGATGCATTTGGAGTATATTCGGGTTGGTTTTGACTTAAAAACCAACCGGGCCCCTGGGACGAAAAAGCCAATAACTCTCAGACCGGGCGTCTGATTGACGCGTCGTCTGTCACGTTGAGTTCCTGTTGATGATACGGAACTTTTGGATACATCAACTCGAGACTTCGTGTCAGTTGATGTATCATCCCCTCGGCTCGTGGAGCGGACCCTTCCGAACGAGCTTGCTGTGTGCGGGAACCCTAGAGCTGGCTGCGACTGCGACAACGATGAAGACTGTATGGGAATCCTCCATGGGTTCGACATCGACGACTACAACACTCAGTGATCCTACGTGGATCAGTGATACCGATCATGTGTGGGTCAGATCCTGTGTGGGTCAGCGCTCAGCGGTCCTGTGTGGGCCAGCGCCTACCGATCCTTTGTGGGTCAGATCCTGTGTGGGTCATTGCGGGGGTTAGTACCTATCGATCCTTTGTGGGTCATTGCGGGTGTTAGTACCTAACGATCCTGTGTGGGTCTAACGACTTAGATGAATTAGTGGCTACATCTGATCATCTCTATCGTCTTACGAAGAAGTATACCTGTATAAGCTGAGTCTTGACTTTGAATCTTATCTTCGATAAGATTGACTTGATATCCTATGTGGATTACGTTATGCATTCTTGTGTGGATTGGGTTGTGAATTCCTATGTGGAACGGGTTATGTTTTCCTGTGTGGACTGGGTTGTACTTGAGCTCAGATGTTAGAGCTGAATTGATGACTTAGGTATATGTATGGGCATATACCTAAGTAGTGTCGGATGCTACTTAGTGTTTGTATCTTTCCTTTGTGAATTATCCTTTGTGGATTCTGGGTGACCTTAGGGGGTCTCAGGGTCCCTACTGAGTAGCTTATACTCACCCCTGCATGGGTTATGCCTGCACTACGTTGTGTTGGTTGCAGACGATGGACAACACTGATCGTGGTTGAGGCTTGTGGAGTGTGTCGGTACCTGGAGGTGGACCACTGGGTTGGACGTACACGGAGCGGACGGCTGGACCCGTGGAGCTGTGGAGACTATATGTACCCACCCTTTAGGTGGGACTTCCAGTGGACGGCTCGAAAATGTGGCTTTACTTTCAGTTGTTGTTTTCCCTTTCTAGTTGTACTTTACTTTCAGTTTGGGTTTGTATACTGGCCCACCTACTTTTCCGCACTAACTATTGTACCCATTTTTACTTAGTGTTTACTTCTGCTTGCTTACTCTGTGTGTTTGTTTACTTTACAAAGGCAATTCCTTCCCATTTTTATCAGGATTTACGCCTTGGTGCTAGTCGCCAGCCCATGACCTATGGAAGGAGGGCTTGGGGTAGTCACATCACGGGCCCCGAGGACGGGTCATGACAAATTGGTATCATAGGAGTTCGGTTCTACCGAAGAACTCAGGACTCTGATCTTTTCTATGTAAAGCAATAGTGTTAAGAGTATTGAGTGTGGTTATCAGTCTAGGGAGTCTAGTGTTGGTGCGGCGGCCGACGTATCCGTACACTAGGACCCTGACTTCTAATTTCCAATATAGTGCACGAAAACATTGATTGCATGTGTGTTTCAAGTTTTCTTTTTGATTACTTTGTGTCAGCTCACCAGGTATATTGTATTAACCATGGCACACCTGTTTCTTTTCAGGATGGCCCCACGATGGCAGCCAGCTAGGGTTCCGGGTTTTGTACGTGACAACAACCCACTGAGCGACGAGGCCTCGGTGCAGGTCCCTATTATTGCGGAGGCACCGGCGGTACCACTACCCGCCGATCCACCGATGCTACCAGCCCCCGCCGCTGAGAGTGCACGTCGCCTTGGTGCACTGCACGAGTTTTAGCATCAGCGACCGCCCATGTTCCATGGGGAGACGAACCCTCAGGCATCCAAGGATTGGCTGGAGGCAGTTGTATGAGTTTTCTGATTAGTGGGGACACCAGTAGACCTCATGGTGATTCTCACAGCGAGCCTCCTGTACGCGGCAGCAGGCAGATGGTGGAGATTGATGCTCCAGGTGCACGAAAAGGAATCTCTCCTCTGGAAGGACTTTGAGAGCCTCTTCCGCTCGAATTTCATCCCAGCCACCCTCTGTGCGGTGCGCATCTAGGAGCTTCTACAACTGCGGCAGGGCAGCTTGACGGTCGCCCAGTACTCGGTGAGATTTACCGATCTCTCGCATTATTCGACGGACATGGTACGAGACCCATTCTTCCGGGCTCGGACCTTCAAGCAGGGATTGAGGCATGATATTAGAGAATCGCTGATCTCCCTCAGCATTATGACATAGGCAGGGGTACTGGAGCGAGCCCTGCTGAGCTGACTCCAGCAGCGAGACCTACCACAGGGCGGCACGTAGCAGAGTCTTCTGTAGCTAGCAATCGACAGATGACACATGGGTCCAGGCAGACCAAACCCTCAAGAGAATGACCTCAGGACACTGGCTCAGAGGTGCGGGGCACACAACGCAGAGCCAGTCTTACGAGAGGCAGATAGTGCTACGCATGCGGCGGGCAGGGCCACATGGCTCGTGACTACCCGACCTACCGTATAGAGGAGCAGCAGATGGTTGAGAGACCACCCAGGCAGAGGCAGAGGGTAAACTGTGGCGGTCCGTAGGGAGCAGGCGGACGAGTCAGAGGAGCTGTCTGAGCAGCAGGTGGTGGGCGACGCTTTGAGGCTCTACCACCACCACCACCAGGAGGTCCACCCCAACCACATGGAGCTGGTGGGCAGAGACAGGCACAACTTCACGCAGTGGAGGCCTGCAACCACGGCGCGCCCTAGATGATTTGAGGTACCATCTGTGTCTATTCCACCCTTTCTGCAGTTCTTATAGACACAGGGGCGAGTCATTCATTCATTGTCGATGCCCTTGTTCGGAGATCGGAGATTCCGACGGAGCCGTTGGCTCGATCCTTACGGCTAGAGACTCCTATGGGAGCAGACTCGATGATTACGCACTAGTGCCGGCAGTGTGAGCTTACTCTAGGATGTGAGAGATTTGGCTGAGATCTTCTTTTAGCGGCGTCGAGGCCTTACGACGTCATCTTGGGCATGGATTGGTTATCTACAGTCCATGCTCAGATTGACTGCATTAGGCGCATGGTGCGATGTGTTCGCACTGATGGGAGCAGGTTCACCTTCACCAGCGAGAAGGGAGAATTTATAGCACATGATGGACTCACGCAGAGGAGAGGACATCCCATCACTCATCAGTTGGATAGCCTCATCCTAGGAGCTGTTGATGTGCGGAGTCCAAGCTTACCTGTAGTGGTTGATCAGTATGCGGAGGTTTTTCCCGACGACGTTCTAGGACTACCTCCTCGCAGAGAGGTAGAATTTTATATTGACCTGTACCCCAGGACAGCCCCGATATCCACCCCAGCATATCTAATGTCACCCACCGAGCTTCAAGAGCTACGGGTACAGCTGAAGGACTTGTAGGGAAAGAGATTCATTTGACCCAGTGTTTCACCCTGGTCATCCCCGATATTGTTCACCAAGAAGGCGGACAGGATCTTGAGACTTTGTGTTGATTACCGTCGCCTGAACCAGGTGACCATGAGGAACAGGTATCCACTACCGAGGATTGACGACCTCTTCGATCAGCTCAAGGGAGCACGGTGGTTCTCGAAGATAGACCTCAGGTCACACTATCATCAGCTCAGAGTTCAGGACAAGGACGTGCAGAAGACGACCTTCAGATATTGGTATGGCCACTATGAGTTCTTGGTTATGACATTAGGTGAAAAAAATGCTCCAGCAGTGTTCATGGGCCTCATGAACAGGATATCTCAGGCTTACCCCGACCGATTTTCCGTGGTCTTCATCGACAACATTTTGATTTACTCGACGACAGAGGAGGAGCACGCCTATCTCTTGCAGGTTGTACTGGACACACTCCAAGAGCACCAGATTTATGGTAAGCTCTCGAAGTGTCAGTTCTGTATACGTGAGGTCCACTTCTTGGGACACATCATCTCTGAGGCGGGAGTTGCAGTGGATCCTGTGAAGATCGAGGCAGTGCTGGCTTGGGAGCCACCAAGGAGCGTGATGGAGGTGCAAAGTTTCTTGGGTCTAGCTGGGTACTACCAGAGATTTGTGCCAGACTTCTCCAGAGTTGCGGCACCACTCTCATCTTTGACTAAGAAGGGGAAACCCTTTGTGTGGTTAGACAGATGTCAGTGGAGCTTCCAGAAGATGAGACAAGGATTCACCAGCGCGCCTATCTTGAGGCTACAAGAGGAGGGAGTTGGGTACGTAGTCTATTGCGATGCATCAGGGACTGGAATCAGATGTGTCCTGATGCAGGAGCAGGCTGTGATCGCCTACGGATCACGTCAGTTGAGGAAAAATGAGAAAAACTACGCTACCCATGACCCGGAGTTAGCAGCAGTGGTCTTCGCTCTGAAGATGTGGCGACACTATCTGATGGGAGAGCGCTTTGCAGTCTATTCTGACAACCAGAGTCTCAGGTAAATCTTATCACAGAAGGACATGAACCTGAGACAACGACGATGGCTCGAGTTCCTCTAATACTATGACTTTGAGATAGTCTATACTCCTAGAAAGGGGAACGTAGTAGCCGATGCTCTAAGAAAGAGGACGGGCATTCAGCTACTTGGGGAGGCGACAGAGCAGCTATCCACTTTGCAGATATCCTTCGTGGATAGTGATGGAGCAACATTTCTACAGTCACTCACAGTCACTCCTCCACTTCTACAGTGGTTTAGAGAGGCACATCATTGGGACGATGACTGTGAGATGCGGCATGCACAGATATCCTCAGTACAGGCACCTGATGGAATCTCTGTGGTAGGAGAGCACGTCATCCTTTTCAGAGGACGTACCATGGTACCATCTGCTTTAAAGGAGGAGGTGATGAGGGAGTTTCACACTTCCCCTTTAGCGGTACATCCAGGAGTGGCGAAGATGTACCCGGACCTCAGACGACAGCATTGGTGGCTGGGTATGAAGAAGGTTGTAGCAGAGTTCGTTTCTTGATGCCTCACCTGCCAGCAGGTGAAGGCAGAGCACCAGGTACCAGCAGGCTTGGTACGACCCTTGGAGGTCCCGGAGTGGAAGTGGGATGGGATATCTATGGACTTCGTGATTGGACTTCCACGCTCTTCCAGAGGTCACAACTCCATATGGGTGATTGTCGACCGATTCACCAAGTTGGCACACTTTTTACCCATCAGAGAGCAGGGCTCAGTGGAGAGCTTCGGATGCCTCTACATTCAAGAGATTGTACGACTACATGGTGTGCCATCATCCATCATCTCCGATCAAGATGCACGCTTTACTTCCCTGCTTTTGAAGGGGTTTCATGAGGAATTTGGGACGCAGCTACGTCTGAGCACCGCCTTTCACCCTCAGACGGATGGTCAGACGGAGAGGACCATTCAGACTCTTGAAGAAATGCTCCGTGCATGTGTCCTAGACTTTGGTCATAGCTGGGAGGATCAACTACCCTTGGTGGAGTTCGCGTACAACAACAACTACCACTCCACCATCGTGATGGAACCATACGAGGCATTGTACGACCAACCTTGCAAATCACCGCTGTGTTGGACAGACCCTGGGGATTCAGCACTTGTGGGACCAGAGATGGTTCAGGCCATGACAGAGAAGGTCCAGGTCATCCAGGAGCGGATGAGGACAGCTCAGAGCCGGCAGAAGTCTTATGCTGACAAGAGGCGAAGGCCGCTAGAGTTCAAGGATGATGACCATGTCTTCTTGCGGGTCTCACCTCAACCTCGATTACGGAGATTTGGCTGAGGCGGCAAGTTGTCTCCACGCTTCATCGGACCATTCCAGGTCCTCAACAGGATAGGTGAGGTGGCTTATCGCCTGGCTCTACCACCTCAGTTGCACCAGGTGCATGACGTCTTCCACATATCTCAACTGAGGAGATATGTGCATGACCCGACGCATATCATTGACCATGGGGAGTTGGACATTGATGATGGGGCGACTTTTGAGGATGTACCAGTGGAGATCGAGGATCGACAGGAGCGGGTCCTACGTGGATGGTCGATTCCTATAGTGTGAATCAAATGGCAGCACGAGAACCTCCAGGAGAGAACTTGGGAGCGGGAGGCTCAGATGCGTGCACAGTACCCAAATTTGTTTCCCTAGTTTATGATATATCTTTATGGGGACGTAAATCCCTAAGGTGGGAGTAATGTAAAGACACGTAAAAATCAAGGGAAATTTTTTCTTAATTTTCTTTGGAATTTTAAAAGAACGCGGTTTCTGATGGAACTTGATTCTGAGGCCCGGTGTGCCCGGAATATTTATCTGAATTTTAGCTCGGGTACATTCAGTGAACGAACGAGCGGGATTTCCTAAATTTTGAACCGGTGCTCGGAATCGAATTCTGAGGGCACCGATGGATTGGCAGCACCGATAATTGCTTAGGAACAACTTTTCCGGAGTTATGTTTACACATGAGAAGTTGTGAAAAATTGTGGTAGTTAAAAATAAAAATTGAGCTACAATTTTTATTTTTACTAAATGGTTAACCTTTGGGTGGAAGTTGGGTAACCACCCAAGTGAGGTTATGAAGGCGGTGGGGCCCACACGAACCCCACCCCTTCATTTTCCCTAACCCCCTTAACCCTTCATTTAATGACTTAGGTTTAATTACTTAAGTTAATTCTTAATTTGAATTTCAAATTGAAGACATGGGTAATAAACTAAGAGAGACACTTATTTTATTAGGGGGTTAGCTCGTTGAGAGGATTTTGGGAAAAAGCTCTAAGGCTTGAAGATCTCCTTCTTCTTTGTCAATGAACGTGAAGAATGTGAAGAACGCACCGATCTCCGACGAAGAACACCGAATCCTCGGAGATCGACTACGCGACGCCGTGTACCACGACACCAACAGCCCTCTCCTTCTGCGACACCTTCTTCCGCGACGACAAATTCTGTGACGAACCCTCTCTTAATGAATTCGACGAGGTAGGGGATTTTATTGTTGTTGTTATTTGTGAATTCTTCCATCGTCATTACTCATTTAATTTGGACCGCTTGCTATCGGTTAACGATAGGGGGCCAGACCGCAAAAACACGGCCGAACCTCCTCCCTTGTATGTTGTGTGGTTGCGATTCAAATGAAGCGGCGCGGTGCAACGACAACGCGCATAAACATATGGCAAGGGTGCGCGGAGCCGTCGCACTGCCCTGTTAAAGTCAAATAAGGACGTGGCACCGTCGTGCCGCGTCGGAGAACCCCGAAAACACCGCAGCCAGAGTGGGGCCGCGACGGAGGGGCGGGGCGCCGTCGCGCCGCGCCGGACGGATCATGACCGCGGCCTTAGGCCGCAGCGGAGCAGGGAGCGGTGGCCGGAGTGGCCGCCGACGTCGGAGCAGGGGGACCGGCCCATGACGGTCCCATGGAGGCAGCAGCCGGGGGTTATGACCCCCGACTGGCCGGACAAGCAGCGCCCCCCCACATGGGGGTCGCGGTTACGAAACAAGGGGGCATCGCCCCCCCCCCCCCATCCGCTCGGCCGAAACGGCTGAGCCACCTCGCTGGGCTGGCCGCGCCAGTGCGCCGGGCCGGGCCGGGCCACGCCCAAGACGGGCCGGGCCATGCCAGCCGGGCCGGACCCGGACCCGGGTTGGGTCATCCCGGTTCGGGCCGACCCAAGGGGTCTCGGGCCGGGTCGGTCCGGGCCAAAAACCCCCACTTCCGCACCTCTTACAGTATTTTTCCCATAACTTGGGCTACAAATATCCGATCGGTGCACCATCAGCTGCGATGCAATCCTTGGATCGAGAAGGTCATTTTGATATATTACACTCAAGGTTTCAGAGTATTTTGGGTTTGTCCGGGTTGGTTCGAACATGAAACCAACCGGGCCCTCGGAGCAGAAACGCTTATAACTTGAGCTTCGGACGTCCGATTGACGTGCCATTGACTTTTATGGATTCCTCTTAGTGAGACAGACCTTTTGGATTACTACGCTCGAGATTTGGACACATTTGTAGTATGGTCGGGTTGGTTTTGACTTAAAAACCAACCGGGCCCCTGGGACGAAAATGCCAATAACTATCAGACCGGGCGTCCGATTGACGCACCGTCTGTCACGTTGAGTTCCTGTTGACGATACAGAACTTTTGGATACATAAACTCCAGACTTCGTGTCAGTTGATGTATCAACCCCTCAGCTCGTGGAACGGACCCTTCCGAATGAGCTTACTGTGTGTGGGAACCCTAGAGCTGGCTGCGACTGCGACGACGATGAAGACTGTACGGGAATCCTCCATGGGTTCAACAGCAACGACTACAACACTCAGTGATCCTACGTGGATCAGTTCTACTGATCTTGTGTGGGTCAGATACTGTGTGGGTCAGCGCTCAGCGGTCTTGTGTGGGCCAGCGCCTACCGATCCTATGTGGGTCAGATCCTGTATTGCGGGGGTTAGTACCTATCGATCCTTTGTGGGTCATTGCGGGGGTTAGTACCTAACGATCCTGTGTGGGTCCGACAGCTTAGACGAATCAGTGGCTATATCTGACCATCTCTATCGTCTTACGAAGAAGTATACCTGTATGAGATGATTCTTGAATTTCAATCTTATCTTCCATAAGATTGACTTGATATCCTGTGTGGATTACGTTATGCATTCCTGTGTGGATTGGGTTGTGAATTCCTATGTGGAACGGGTTATGTTTTCCGGTGTGGACTGGGTTGTACTTGAGCTCGGATGTTGGAGATGAATTGATGACTTAGGTATATGTATGGGGATATACCTAAGTAGTGTCAGATTCAACTTCGTGTTTTTATCTTTCCTTTATGGATTATACTTTGGGGATTCTGGGAGACCTTCAGGGGTCTCAGGGTCCCTACTGAGTAGCTTATACTCACCCCTGTACGGGCTATGCCCGCACTACATTGTGTTGGTTGCAGATGACGGACATCGCTGATCGTGGTTGAGGCTTGTGGAGCGTGTCGGTACCTGGAGGTGGACCACTGGGCGGGACGTACACGGAGCGAACGGCTGGACCCGTGGAGCTGTGGAGACTATCTGTACCCACCCTTCAGGTGAGACTTCCAGTGGAAGGCTCGACGATGCGGCTTTACTTTCAGTTGCTGTTTTCCCTTTATAGTTGTACTTTACTTTCAGTTTGGGTTTTTATACTGGCCCACCTACTTTTCTACACTTACTATTGTACCCAGTTTTACTTAGTGTTTACTTCTGCTTGCTTACTCTGTGTGTTTTTTTACTTTACAAAGGCAACGCCTTCCCCTTTTTATAGGGATTTACGCCTTGGTGCTAGTCGTCAGCCCGTGGCTTATGGAAGGCGGGCTTAGGGTAGTCACAGAACGGGCCCCGAGGACAGGTCGTGACATGTGGCCTCTAGAATTTTCTCTCATCTGTTGAGATCCCTCTCCACTTCATTGGCTATGGGGTGTAATTCATCAGCCCTAATGCGTGCCCGATCTTCATCAGCTTAGACGTTAGCCATGTATTAGGATTCCCATCCCATCTTCTCCTTAGATTCTATCAGCTGTGCCTTTAATCGAGATTTGATTTATGATTGGGTGCTAATGAAGGAAGAATATTCAACCATTCACATCCTCAATCACTGGGCTTCTTCCTCATCCTCTTGGAGTTTTTGGATATTAACATCAATCTTCCACTTCCAACCAACACTGACACGACATGCATCTTCCCGCACCTTCTTGGTGAGGTAATCTTGAATGATCATGTGCGAGCATCGGGCATATACTCCTTCAGCACATAGTTCTCACAAACAGGGGAGAAGTTTTCCCATTTTACTTATCCATTTCTATTTTGGGGTGTTATTGATAATGATATTGATCAACTTCCATGACCAGTGATAGACAACCTTGCAATCCTATTCATCAAAAGCAGCCTCTTCCCAATCCTCGGGGTCAGCGGGTTCATATTTAAGAAATTACTTTAGGAGTTCATAAGTAAGATCTTCCTCAGGCTATTCTTTATTGATGGATTCTAATTCAATGATATTCACTCGGTCAACTCCAGAATCTGTCCTGCCAGCAATATCGCTCATCGCCACTGACTTCTCATAAGGAACCTTGGCTTGGTCAGTATGGGCACTCAGGGATATAGAGATCAACACCCCTATTTGGAGTGGATCCTCAAGTATTCCATCCATTTGAACCAGCAATGTGTGTACCATCCTGGAAACTATGTAGGCATGGGTCACATTAGCTAATTTGACCGACCAGACAACGGGTACAACTCTGAAGCATGAGACTTACCCTGTCCAGCCACTTGATCTCACCTCGGGTCTATCATCATCATGAGGCCAGGACACAACCATCCATATACAATTATGGGCTCTAAAGATTCCTAGGAGGATCCCTTTGCTCCCCCGGAACTGCTGGATTCCAGAACCACTATCTCTCTCGCTACATGCCCCGTTGTTTGGTTCTCTATGCCTGTTGTGCCTTCATCCTCGTCAATGGGAGGGGTTGATTGAATATTCTTATACACAGATAAGTTTCAGTTGAGAAACCAAGATAATGTAATAAGGTAACTAGCATGATAAGGGGAGTGAGAACTCTCTTATAATGTTGCGGAGAACTCGCCCAAAGAGATTCCCCTCGAGGACATTATTTCACCTTCTTCGGGAGAGGCTCCCTTGGAAGTACCCTCTATTGCTTAGCGGAAATCTCTCTCATTGACTTCTTCCCCCCATGTTTCATCTGTATGAATGGGAAAGGGAAAAATATCTTCCAATTGAGCCACTGTCAAATTTTTAGGGGTGGTCATGTTCAAAAGCACCCTTACCCAGTGCTTCATTGGCCTCATGTCACCACAAGAATTTCTTATGTCCTCCAGTTCCATTAAAAACTTTCTTCCCTCAGCTGGGGTAGCGTTGAATCCTCCCTTTTCAAATCCAAGTCCTCCAAGAACTATCCTATGTATGCTCAAGTTTTTCTACATACTATTAATACCGAGGTACTGTTTTCTCTTTTCGCAATGTTTCCAGGCCCCCAAAAAGATGGAATCAAACAGAATCATTACCAAAAAAAGTTTCTTCACTTCTAGAAAGCATTGGTCTGGGGTATGACGATTTGTGGAATGTTTCCCCTGCTATTACAACCTTTTCACCTTGATGCATGTTCTCACCACCTTCTTGACGTCCCACCGTTTTCACTATTTGATATCAAGGTGTATGGACTACTTTTTTTCCCAGATAGTTAGTCACTTTAACATCTCACCAGGGTAGGAAACCTCCCAACTTTTTTCATACTCTTGGACCAGTACGAATGAAAAATTATATGGAGACAAATCATTCAAAATCTTCCCATCCTCCCATGTAATCATCATCTAGAGTTATCTCATCACCCACATGTGGTTCTTGTGGTGCAGATTTTTATACACCTGTGGATTCAGCCTCTGTATGCACCAGAATTGTTGGGCGAACCGGTGTGGGGTATATGGTTCACATATAGGTTCACAGTCTAATTGTTTCACTAGGACACCCTCACAGAAGGATAAAAGATATGAACAATTCTCTATAGTATATGTTCCTTCATCAGTATAATCTCCGATTGGCAAAGGTAATGGGTGGAAGATGAATTGCTCTGCCCGCCCCATATTACCCAGTACAGTCACTGCATCCAACTTCAATGGGAATTTCCACACAATATTTAAAATTGATGGTTGATAGTGAATCATAGGAAGAGAAATGGGGTTAAGGTATTAATATCCCCCATGTTTACCATAATCTAGATATAAAGAAAGTGAAATGGCCCGCACACCCAAAATAACCTCTTTCCCTTGCTAATATGCCAAAGTAGATGGTATAACTTCATGATCATCGATATGTCCAGGTTAATGCGGTCTATACTAGCTATTTGAGCTTCCATGATGAATTTACTTGGTCAGACTCGCATGTGGGCATCTATGATTGGTAATATCCACCCACAGATTAGCACCGATATGAATCCTTCCATCCTAACTATCGACCGCTGCTCAGTCTTGACATTGTACCCCCATAGTTTCCACTGGATATCCTCTAGGATCCGTCATTATGAACCTTCTATACCCCTCTGAGCTCACCATGAAAATATGGGGGGCTTTTTCGGTAGTGTTTCCTCCTCTGGTATGAAATTCAGAAAGTAGTAAAACCACTGCTTAAAATGGATGTCATGGGTGTACTACTTATCTTCATCTGTTCCTGGTACTAGCCTCTACAATACTATCACCAAATGTGGCATATGATCCCTGTCCTCCAAAAAGTTCATGGAGGGGAGGAACTTGTCATACATACCTCCTAGTATTGGGATGCCGGAAATTTAATGAAGGTATCAGAGGTAGACTCCAACCTCCTCATGATGAGAATGGAAAGTATTGGTATCTGGCGACCACCAGCTTAGCAATTTTGGTATAAAATCCCTCAGTTGAGAGATGGTAAATTAGGAATCCCAGTCCGATTCATATAGGCCTACCTACCTCAGAATATTCTTGAACTCTTCAGATGATGCACAAACCGAGTAGGCCCATGCCCAGTCATCAGTGAAGTTTTTTCCCTACCGCAAATCCTATCTTGTGATCCACCCATTGTCTGTATTCCCAATCCCTGCCTTGATGATCATCTTATAAAGAGGTGGATATGTCTCCTTCTCCAATTCCCTATTATTGATGTTGTTGACATGATTGTAATGTTAATGTACTGTGATTGATGTGTAATATTTTCCAATGTGGCCCTCTGTAGCCTTGTACCATTGGTATTGCTCGGGGGTACTCCTAAACCAGTTGGCTGGGTCGTCCATGCTGGTGCCTGGGATGAATACTTCATTCTGAAAACCAAAGTTGTACAATAGAAAGTGCTTGAAAAGTGGGTATTCCTTATACACCATTGTCAGCTGCTCCATCGATGATTGGTGATCAGAAGTACTCTGGATGTACTCTCCTATTTTGATGTTGTTTTCCATGGCCTCCCCCAAGCAACGCCATCAATAAATTCTTGAAAAACCACATGAGTGACCATTATCTTGAAGAGTTGGAGAATTTTTTTGGTCGGGGCATGAAGATTGAATGAAAATCATTCACGAAAGATTTTTTTTCAAATCATTCTTGAAGATGATCAGAAAGCACCTACCCTCCACGAAGCATCCTTGAATTCAGCCTGCGTAGAAAAAGAATCAATAGATTACGATGCCTCAGTTTCCTAAAAGAATTCGTGAAGCACCAGACCAAAGAACCCTAGTTTGAAAAAAATAATTCACGAAGAGGATCTTTTTGCGAAGAGAAATCATCAGTATATTCATTCTCAAAGATACAGATGTGAAAAAATGACTATGGGCCCCATATATATAGGCGCAGGTAGTGCTGAATTTGCGGTGACCTGCGGACGGTCTTCACGATGACCCACTGAAGCTCTTCATAGCGCATTTTTCCCATGATGATTGGTACCTCTCTACGAGGAATGATTTGCGATTCAGTGTCTCAAGGTCCTGTGTGAAATGACTTCACACCCGTCTCCATGAACCATCTATGCGATCCATTGTGTGTTCTATTTTCCTGGTATCATTGGAGTTTTACCCTTAGAATTTGACCCTTTTTCCTTCAGCTCCAATTCTGAGTGGGGGGGGGGGATTTGTTGGCACCAAAATTCTCCCCACTGGGGGATTGAACTCATAGATGCTTTAGAGTTATTTAGCACTCCAAAGGGACCAAAATCCATCAAAACCATCCCAAAGGGATCCTATGTAAAGCTTTCTGCCTAGCCGGACTGCCTATGTGATCATATCTATGACATCACGGTCCTGCGTGAGTTCTGCACCTTACGACAGACCATGACCTCTCCTCAGTATCCTCAATCTCCACGGCCCACTCTGCGATGGTTGCTTCGACTTTCCTCTCTGTATCATCACATACCCTATGTGAGGCCAACACCTTCCAACAGAGTTCCTCCTCTCCGCGGCGTCACTCCTCTCTATGTAAAGTTCTGTGACCCTCACGACCTTTTTTGCTTATAAATAGAGGTTTCACTTCATTTCAAACCACTGTTACTCCACCCTTTCAACTTCCAAGCTCCCATTTCACACAGACCTTTGTGAACCACACATATGGATCGCCAAAGGTACTTGGCATCTGCGATCCATACCACTTTGTGTTCTTCCCATCCTTCACCTATAATGGGAATTCCCTTTGTGAAGGCATATGAAATTTGTGAAGGAGGGGTCCCCCCCGTGGGGCTCAAGGTTTCGTGAAGCATAGATCCTTCGCGAAGCACTCTCTAAAGAAAGAGTTGTTTGCTGAGGCAAAGCTCTGATCCATTAAAGGATCCCCTTCATGAAGACCCTTTCCTTCATGAAGCCCAACCACTTCATGAAGAACATAAGCTTCATGAATCCAATCCTCTTCACGAAGCACCTCATTCCAAGATTTATTACTTTGCACATCCTTTTTCCATGTGGCCCTCCTGGCTCTTATGAAGTGATTTCAAAGTTCCTTGAGTGGTGCCTCATGTTGAGTTACTTTTCCTCATGCTTCTTCGTATAGTCATGCTAACAACTATTGCTTCTTCTCATAGCCACACTAATGTGAGAATTTCAATGGATCACTCCACAACCCCATATCTATACGGCATTGTTAGTGCCTTCCCTTCACCAAGGGTTGAAGTGCACCGATTATGTAAGTCCTATGGGTGAGGAGTGAATTCTCACCATCTGAGATGCATGATGTTAATCTTCCAAGCACCCACGTCCTCGACACAAGATGTTAAACTATGATGACCTAATGTGTGGTAGGTCAAGAGGACCAGAGTGTGGATAGGAATAGGTTCCTTCCTTCTCTATCATTCCCTTTGATATTTTTCATCATGCGTACATCGGAAAGTCTCCACGTAAGCCCCAAAACCCTCAGATGAGATGTGTCAGGTATGACAGCCATATCCTCCTCATATGTTAGGAAACCCTCATTTCCCATTAGGCCTCCCTCCTAGAGTAAGTGATAGAGATAATATTTTCCAAATTTTTTGTATTAATTTAAATTATTTTAATCATACCAAATAATCAATATGAGCTTATATGAATCAATTTTGGATTTATTATGTGTTTTTGAGGAAAATGGTGAAAAATGCCTAATTCTAGATTTTACACAGATTTATGTGTCAAAGGTAGTTTAGTCATTTCTTGAAAAATATAATTCCAAATGTTGTGATTAATTTTTTTTTGTGGAATAATTATTTTATTTCATTCATTATTGTTTTCTGTACTAGGGGATGAATCGATCTTCTAGAGGCCGTAAAAAATCCATGAATTTCAATATTTTTCTGGGAGGACAGCATGGACCCCACCACTGTAACGGACATCCATATCTTCCTACACACCTTCAAATGAGTTGATTACTTTTAGGGATGAAATTGTACTAAATGGGGCGTTCCTAAAATAAATTACATGGAGTTTTGAATCCATTAAAATAGCCATTTAACGACATAGTTTTGAAGGAAGCTGCTAGGATCCTTCATCTAGAAATAGAAACCTACAAAGAAAAAATCATACCTCCTACAATATGAGTAAAAATGAGCCGAATTTTTGAGGATGAATGGTAAATAAATTAATAAACAACTTTTATGAAGGGATCCATGCATTATTCGTCCACTTAATGGGTCAACAATGTGACAACTTCTAGAGGATAGAAATATGCCTATAAAAGGAGAGGATATCCTACCTCTCAATTCATTCCAATCCATCCCAACAGCATCCGGGGGCACCAAGGAGAGGAGGCCAAGGGCCATTTAAATTTTTATTCTTTATTTATTTTATTTTTATTTTAGTTTTCTTTTCTCATGTAATGAATTCATATCTTCTATATTAAAGTGTTTCCCTTTCTTCTTTCACCCCTTTTCTCTTCTAATCTCAATCTCAATCTCAATCTCTCTCTTCCATCGTTCCATTGAGATCTCTATGAAATTCTCTATGGAAAGTGACTAACTCGAGGCTTGGGCCCGGGGGAGGTTTCATGATGTTCTTTATTATTGCACTTCAATTTTAAATGTTTTAAATTTATTTGTGGCAGAGACGGGAATATTACACGGGTGCGGTGGGCATCCACCAAGACACTATTTCCAAATCCATTTCTTTTCATTGATTAATCATTTTCACTATCTTATATTTGGAAAACCCTTCATAAAGTGGAGTTGGAGTTGTTATAAGGGATGAAACAGCATACGTTGGAGCTAGGTCTTGTTGGAATAACATTCTCGATTGAGGTGTTACCCTACTTGATTACTGGAGGAGGTGTGGTTTGGTGTTCCGGACACAGGATAAAATAACACACTTAATAAATCAAAGGAAATTAATTCATTAATGAGGTTTCATAAAATTAATTATCATATTGAATTTAAAAAATAAAAAAATAATGAATGAACTCGAGTTATCCAACCCTAGGACCAAGACCTTTCTTCCCTAATTTCATTCTGTCTGCATCTGCATCTATCTTTAGATTTAAATATTTCATTTCATTATTTTAATTTCACTATTTTTCAAAACCACTAAAACCATAATTTTTAGTAAATTATAAAAACAAACAAAAAGAATTAAAATAGGTGAAATAGAATAAGTGGTTTAACCGACTACAAACACTCCTCAAGTGAGACAACCCTAGTCAGCCACTATGCTGTATTAGGAAAATAAATTTTCTTTTTCCATGCCCCGTGACAGGATTCCGTCAAAACTGGTTCTGTTTCTAGGGAGCAAAGTACTTATTTCTATCACTTTTTCAAAATTCACATTTTTTTAAATATTTTATTTTTTTCTTCATTAAGAAAAATCTTTAAAAAAAATTCTTTTTTCCATGATGTATTCAAACTCAAAATTTTATAAATGGGAATATTACTCGCAGGAGTAATATCAAGAACCAGAAATTGATTATCATGATCTAAATAATAGGGTTGAAAGGATTAGTAATACTTTGGATGATTTGGGGAGGAAATAGAATGGGCATTTGACTATGTTCATGCAAGGATGGAGCAACCTGACCCTAAGCTAGAGCAAGAACCTGAGAGAGTGGTGGAAGAAATTTTACCACTCATCATTGAAGAGCCAGAGGAGGTAAATTTCAAGGTACCTGAAGACTCATTCATCCTCACTCAACCAATTCTACCCGAGATAGATGAAAAAGAAGTTGGATTCCTTGTTAAGATACATGTTGGATATCAACAAGAATTGGATGAATTCTGGAATTAATGTGAGGAACTTCTTGATCTCCCTATGCCTTGCAAAGAAGAAGAGCCAACACCACTGAAAGAAGACACCACCCAATTTGTGGAATTTGAAGTCAAGATGGAGGATCCTGAATGACTACTTCCATCCAGTGATAATCAACTTCAAGAGGAACTTTCAACTAAAGAATTTATTGAACCATAACCAAATTTGGGAGATGATCCTTCCATGAACTCTACCTTTTCTGATTTCATTCAATCTGATTTGAGCATCACTCCTTATAATTTTGAATTTTTAGATTTGTCCAATCCTTACATTTCCTTAAAAGAAGATGAAAAAGAATATGCACCTATTGAGAAACACTTGATGCTCCCTAAAGACATTTAAGATTCATTATAAGGAGTAAAAAAAGAGAAGAAGAAGGTTTCACAAGTAGCAACCAAGGAAGAGGATGATACATACTTAATCCAACCCCCACCATGCAAGTTGTACTACATTGCGAAGGGGGAGGATATGGTGTACTGCTTCCATGGATCTTCCTTCAAGAACAAGGATGAATAAAAAAATGGGAAAAGACATATGGGGTGGTTCAAATCAAAGAAGTTTCATCCACCCTCTGATTTTGGATAACAACTGGTACTACCTTCTGGAGGAAGTAAAAATTCAGGGCCCACTTGGGGGATCATACCAAGATTTATCTTTACTTTCTTTTTAGGAAATTAGATTTCAATTAATTTTCTTATATGTAGTCTAGAATGCATCCCCCTCCATATTTTTTTGAGAATAAATGATATGATCCTTGTGCTTAATTGATTTGTTTTATTTTATAGGTTCATCATGGTAGAAGGAAGCCCTAAACAGTGAAGGGGAAGGGTTAAGTTACATGGAAAAAGGGAGCTCAATTTTAGTGATTTATCTTTTAAACTCTCCACATTTTGGTCCAAAACATGTTTTTAGATTTAAAGATAAAATTTCATGCCCACACTTGAATTCATGTTTTACTCTACTTATCTAGGATACATGAGTTTCTTAGGAACCCAGTGATGACATGTTTTAGATTTAAATTTTTATATGATTAAATTATTGAAATGTAGAATTGAATTTTTAAATTTGAAGCATAGATATTGAAATGATGACTCATGATTTGAAGGAATTAACTGATTCATGTAAAGGAAATTTCCCTACCATCTTTTATGATTTGAATTTTATAAGTTCATGTGAATTGATTTTTTATTATTAGTCATTCCATGATTGATTTTCCAATATTATATTCCCATTCTCGAGAGGATTTATATACCAAATATTTTCTATTTTATCTTGAGCATATTTCTTGAGTGATCTTGGGACATGCCACCTTCCAGAAATTTTATTGAAACTTTTCAAAGCTATAACTGTAAAAAATACATTTAAAATGATTGATGCACTACATTGGCTAGCCACATATTTACCTGAGACCCACCCTTACATTTATACTTCATCATCCAATAGAAGCTATGAATTTCCTTATAGGTTTAAGACACATTACAAGCTGGTTTTTTCTTACCTTCCCATTCTTTTAGTATTTTTTAATGGATTATTCAAGTTTGAGTGTGGGGAAGGGCCTTTTGTGTGAATTCATTGGGATGTGTATCATTTTTGGGTGGTGTGAGATGTGAATTATCATTTTGGTTAATTTATTATTAGAAAATTGAGCATAAGTCATAATTTCATTATGTTTCTTTCATTTCATCCGGTTCTCCTTAAAAAAAAGAGAAAATAAAGCTGTGACTTTCTGGAGCTTTACAAAAAAAATAAAAAAAATAGAGATAAATTAAGTTGTTCCTTTCTGGAGATTATTTGAAAAGAGGGAGAACTTGGATGATATCATTCTTTGTAATCATTTATTGACTCATGTCCCATATAATTAAAAGGCGGTGTTGTTGTGTTTCACATTATCAAAGGGATTTGAGTGAGATTCATCCCATGTTTTCACTTGATTAATCATGAATTGTACTTAAGAGTCAAACCTCCTACTTTTAGACATAAATTATTTCAATCATTTACCCACCAACTCTAAGACACAGAGTCATTTGAACCTTTATTGCAAGTCTACATGATTTTATGTGTGTTATGTCTTTATAAAGTGTAGAAAGTAGTTCCTTTACAAGCCTATGGATAGGGAGCATGTTCTCATGATATGAGCATAACTCCACTATTAATTGTATCAAGAGGGATGAAATAAAAGATTCAAAAGAGAGGTAGATCATGATTTGGCATGTTTGATAATAATAAATTGAGAAGTTTGAATGAATGAAAGGAGAAGATCTATCATTTTTCAAAGGGGAAAAGTAAAATGCATGAATTGATTATTTCTTTGAAAAATGGGAAATTAAATTGATATTTTTTTTGTGGAACTTTAAAATTTTATTGGACATTGATAATTGATTTATTTTATTGAAATTTTAATATTTGTAACATTGGTGCCCTTTGAATTCCATGTTGAGATTTTATGCTTGAGGACAAGCATAGTTTAAGTGTAGGAGAATTGATAGAGCTAATATTTTCCACATTTTTTGTGTGAATTTAAATTGTTTTAATCATACCAAATAATCAATTTGAGCTTATATGAAGCAATTTTGGATTTATGATGTGTTTTGAGAAAAATGGTGAAAAACACCTAATTTTGGATTTTAGACAGATTTCTACATCAAGGGTATTTTGGTAATTTCATGAACAATATAATTCCAAATGCTGTGATTAATTTTTTTTAGAATCCTTATTTTATTTCCTTAATTTTTTTCTTCTGGACTAGGGGATGAATCAATCTTCTACAGGCCGTAAAAAATCAATGAATTTGAAGATTTTTCCGGGAGGACAACGTGGATCCCACCACTGTAACAAACATCAATCTCGGACTAAAAACCTTCAAATGAATTGATTATACTTGGGGATGAAAGAGGACTAAATGGAGCGTTCATAAAATAAATTACATGTAGTTTTGAATTCATTAAGGTAGCCATTGAATGACATATTTTTGAAGGAACCTACCAAAATCCTTCGTACAGAAACAGAAACCTCCAAAGAAAAAATCATAACTCCTACAATCGGTGAAAAAATGAGCCTAATTTTAGAGGATGAACGGAAAACACATTAATGAAAAACTGTTATGAAGGGGTCCATGCACTATTCAGCTAATTAATGGGTCAAAAATGCGACAACTTCTAGAGGACATAAATATTCCTATAAAAGGAGAGGATCTCCTACCTCTCAATTCCTTCCAATCCATACCAACACCATTTTGGGGCACCAAGGAGAGGAGGCCAAGGTCCATTTAGATTTTTATTCTTTCTTTATTTTATTTTTATTTTATTTTTCTTTTCTCATGTAATGAATTCATATCTTTTATATTAAAGTGTTTCCCTTTCTTCGTTCACCTCTTTCCTCTTTAAATCTCAATCTCAATCTCAATCTCTCTCTTCCATCTTTCCATTGTGATATCTATGCACTTCTCCATAGAAAGTGACTAACTCGAGGCTTGGGGCTAGGGGAGGTTTCACAGTGTTCTTTATTATTGCACTCTAATTTTAAATGTTTTAAATTTATTTGTGGTGGAGATGGGAATATTGCATAGGTGTGGCGGTCGTCCACCACGACACTATTTCCAAATCCATTTATTTTCATTGATTAATCATTTTCCATCTCTTATATTAGTAAAAACCTTCATATGATGGATTTGGGGTTGTTATAAGGGATGAAATTGCATATGGTGGAGCCGGGTCTTGTAGGAATAACATTATCGTTTGAGGTTTTACCCTACTTGATTACTGGAGGAGGTGTGGTTTGGTGTGCCAGACACATGCCAAAATCACACACTTAATAAATAAAAGGAATGTAATTCATTAATGAGGTTTCATAAAATGAATTATCAATTTGAATTTAAACAATAAATAATGAATGAATGAACTCGTGTTATCCAACCCTATGACCGAGACCTTTCTTCTCTAATTTCATTCTGTATGCATCTACATTTAGATTTAAAGTTTTCATTTAATTATTTTAATTTCACTATTTTTCAAAACCCCTAAAACCATTATTTTTAGTAAATTATAGAAACAAACAAAACTAATTAGAATAGGTGAACTAGAATCAGTGATTGAACCGACTACAAACACTCCTCAAGTGAGACGACCCTGGTCAGCCACTGTGCTGCATTAGGAAAATAATTTTTTTGCCATGCCTCATGAGAGGCGTGTGTCAGTAAGTCCCAATATCCATCTCCTTAGGCCAATAACTAAATGTAATCCCCTGTTTATTTTTTGGGCCCATAACCATACATAATCCCCGCTCCATTCCCCATAGATGCACCTTTCACAATGCGATCGTCAAGTCTTTGTTGCCTCTTGTTTCTCACATTGAGCATGAATCACATGGTCTTAGAGTAAGCATCAACCATGAACCCCCCTTTTGGGCCACCTTAATGTGTAAGCCTCATTCCCAAAATCTAAACTACGCAGACTTTGATCCTTTACCTTTATAAGCACGGTATGTAGGAAGCCTCTCTAAGGTTCAATCCCATCACCCATTAGTACTAACCCCTTGAAATTAGTTTAACATCATCCCGCATGGAATTAAACTGTATTCCCCTTCCGTCCCTCATAATGTTAAACTGTATGCATTCGAACTATGTGGATTTTTATCCCTATCTCTTAGGTAGGGTATGTAGTAAGCCTCCCTAAGGTTCAACCACAAACACCGATAAAATTAAGTGTCCCCATTTTTGAGACCCACATCATTGGTCTGTCCCTTAGTGGAGTCAGACTAGCTCCTGGGCATCTAACCATGTAGAATCCCCACACTCAATTCGTACTCCTCTAACCAAGAGTATCCCTCTTGTGATGGGTCATTAAGCACATGTAATCCCGAACATGTTGTTGGATCATTGTCCTTTGTGCACATGTCGATTCTATAACCAATTCCTGAACTATGTGGACTTTGATTATCCACCATAGGGATATGTAGCAATCCACTATGAGGTTCAATCCCACTACTCATGTCCCATAATGGTATCTCCATTTAGCTCTGTCTTTTGGGAAAGTCATGCCCCAACCTAGAGGTTCTACTTCCTTCAAGTCCCATCCATGTGTCCATTCTCATGGACTGCCTCCTCAGGTGTCTGATCCCCCACCAAACTACATGGACTTTGATTCCCCCCCACATGGATATGTAGGAAGCCTCTCTGAGGTTCAAGGCCAAATCACTGTCATCTCCATGATGGTTCCATCCCATTCCTCCCATTCACTTCATTCATCCATCCACCATACATCCTAGTTCTTACCTGGGCTTCCATATCTCGGTGAAATCATGCCATCCACTCAAGCAGCTAACCATGAATAATCCCCACACAATCCATAACCATCTAACCAAGAATATACCTCTAACGATGGGCCACTAACCGTGTATAATCCCCAATATGTATTTGGGTTTCTGTCCATTATGTACACCCGATCCCATGATTCACCCTCTCGAACTACGTAGATTTTGATCCATATCATCTATACAAGGTACGTAGGAGGCCTCTATGAGGTTCAATCCCAACCAATGGTAAACCATGGGGTCCCCTTTGTCAGGACCCAATCATCCTCGAATCTGTCCTTATTGGGCGTCTTGATCCACACATATATTAAGCCTCTCAAGTGATCCATCCTAGAGATTTACCCATCTGATCCACTCCCATTAGCATTCTGATCAGTCTGATCTATCTCCTCTAGCTAAAAGTAATCCCCTATTTCCTCTTTGGGATGTTAACCATGCGTAAGCCCCACTCCATTCCCCATAGATTCACCTTTCATGATGCGATCATTATGTCTTTGTTGCCTCTTGTTTCTCACATCGAGCATGTCTTACATGGGTTTGGAGTAAGAATCAACCATGACCCCACATTTGGGCCGCCTTAATGTGTAATACCCATTCCACACATCTTAACTATGTGGAATTTGATCCTTTCCCTTTCTAAGCAAGGTAGGTAGGAAGACTCATTGAGGTTCAAGCTTATCACCCACTAGTACTAACCCCTTCATGTTAGTTCACCATCATCCTACAAGACATTAAACTATATTCCCCTTCTATGCCACATGATGTTAAACTGTGTGCTTTCGAACAACATGGGTTTCGATCCCTATATCTTAGGTAGGGTATGTTCGAAGCCTCCCTGTGGTTAAACCCCAAAAATCAGTAAACTTTGTTGTCCCCTTTGTTGGGACCCACATCCTTAGTCCATTCCTTAGTGGCATCAGACCAGCTCTCATGAAGATAACCATGTGGAATCACCAAACTAAATTTGTACTCCTCCAAACAAGAGTGTCCCTCTTGTGATGGTCCGCTAACCACATTATAAGCCCCATCATGTTGTCGAGTTGCTGTCCTTTGGGCACACCCCAATTCTATGCCCCATTCCTGAACTATGTGGACTTTGATTCTTCGCCACGGGGATATGTAGGAATTATCTCTGAGGTTCAAGACCACCACTCATGTACCATACTAGTCCCTCCATTGAGCCTTTGTGTTTCAGAAAGGTCATGCCCAAACCCGGAGGTTAGATTTCCTTCGGGTCACATCCATGCGTCCATTTTCACGGGCCGAATCCTCAGGTGTCCCATACCACCACTAAACTTTGTGTACTTTGATTCCCTACAATGGGGATACATAAGAATCATCTCTGAGGATCAATCCCAACATTACCATTATCTCCATGTCGGTTCCATCCCATTCCTCCATTCCAATTCATTCAACCATCCATCATACATCCGGATTCTTTTCCATGCTTCCACATCCTAGGGAAATCATGCTATCCACTTGGGAATCTAACCAGGTATAAGCCCCACAAAATCCATAACCATCCAATCAAGAGTGTCCCTCTTGTGATGGTATTCTAGCCATGCATAAGCCCCAACATGTTTTCGGGTTGCTGTATACCGTGTACATCCCGATCCCATGATTCAGTCTCTCGAACTACATGGGTTTTGATCCATGTCTTCTATACAGGGTATGTAGGAGGCCTCCATGAAATTAAATACCAGGCAATGGTAAACAATGGTGTATCCTTTTTTGGGACCCAATCATCCTCAGATCCGTCCTAATTGCGCATCTTGATCCACCCATATAGCAAGCCTCTCAGGTGCTCCCTCCTAGGGATGCACCCATATGATCCACTCCCATCAGTGTTCTGATTAGTCTGATCCATCTATGATAGACATTAAACTCATGACATACCCTATGTTAAACATGGGAATCCATGGAAAACCTTGGATACATGCTTATGGAAGACAATTCCTCGCACTCAACATGGGATGCCTCTGGATTCCTCACCATTGAGAAGTCCTATCATAAGGGAAATAAATTCTGGTGTACCAACATTTCAACACCTAGACACTTCAATGATGTCCAATGTGACTACTATCATGACCAAAGGTTGCTTCCCTAACATGACCCCATAGAATGTCTTGACAGAATCAATTTAATCAAACAGTGTCCATGAAGATGTGACACTGAGATGAGTTTTAAAAACAACGTCTTAAATCTATGAGGAAGACCCAAACTAGGAAATGAATTTTGAGGAGGAATCCACAGAAGGAGAAACTGGCATCCCATCATCTTGTTTCGATCAAGGAGTAGACTTCTCTGAATAAGCGATAGACGTTTCTTGCCTTTGGAAAGTGGGAATGAGGGGCAATAGTTAGTACGTCGCAACACCACGATAGTGCACACCCCGACGAAAGCGTTTGAAGAAATATTCCAATTTTTTAATTAGAAATAAAAACTTTAAAACATAAAATAAATGTAATTATCATAAGAAACTTAAAAATAATTAAAAAAAATACTTAAAATAAATCTTTAAAATTGAATCTTTTTATGATTATTTTCAAATTTATTTACCATTGTTCTTTGATGAATATATAGAGAATATAGAATAAAAATGATAATTAAAAAGAAAAATATCCCTACCCATAAAATATATTTACTTTAAATGGGTATATAGGAAAAATGTTTTTGAATGAAGAATAAATACTTTAAAATAGAAGAGAAAATTTTTTAAAAAGGAAAAATATCCTTACCACATGCTTGTAGACTTACCCTCCTTCCTCACTATCTCTCTATCCACAGAAAACTCTTCTTTTTAGGACTCCTACCTGAGTATAACTCCTAAATTTAATAATTCTTCCCTCACCTCCTCTCTATACTATCATAAAATATGGAAAATATATTTATTTTATATGAACATAAAAAGAACCTTGTTCCCAGATAACCCTACAGTATGGTGTTCCTTTATATCGATCCTTACTTTTTGGAGAAAAATAAGAAAAATATTACTAAATAATTTTTATATCCTAAATTTTCATGAAACATACATGAAACTACTTTCATATATGATTGGTCTCATATACTCTATTTTAGGTCCACCTTAGCATACAGATCCTTTAATTGCTTGAAATTTCTTAGTAAATTTATTTACCCATACTTGTACTACTATTTCCCAACTGTTAAATATCATTGTTTGAGGTTTCCATGATATAAAATATATATGTTTAGAATATCGATGACTATGCAATAATGCATTCTAGGAGAAATAAAACAATGTATTATAGCATCAGTTATAGTAGTAATTTTATTTCATGCTTCCCACAATATAATGAAGATCCCAATATATATATATATATATACCACCTGTTGGTATTTATAATGTTTTTTGGTGAGAAAAATTGGGGTTTAAATTATTACTATATCTCTGTGATCCATGTTCAACCATCATTCGACCATCCATGTGTCTTGAGAATCTACCAAGAAGTTCCTTCAGAGTAAAATTATATATATATATATATATATATATATATATATTCAATATCCCACAATAGTTTTGGTTGGAGCTTGAAAACCACATGTTTTATTTATCAATTCATGCGTCATTTTAAATACTATGAATAGTACATGGAATATGTGAGTCCCATATTGGTTTCTCAGTAGAATGATCGGTCCCTTATAAGCTCAAATACAGATAAGACAACTTAATAAAGTCTATCACATGTCAGTGCTCACCCTCAACCCACCTTACTGACTTGCATGTGTGGACACTAAGAATCCTATACTCCCTGCATGCCAAGCCACAAACTTCACACATGAATAATGCATTCCCTAAACCTCACTTAGCACCTTCCCATCCTTAAATTAGCAAATTCTACTACCCTACGCTGGGTTCATGATTGGCTAGCCACCTAGGTAGCTGGCCTGATCTCCCTTAGTAATTGAGTGGATGAACCAATTTTTTTATATAATATATATATTTATATTAATTATTTTTCTAAAAAAACTAATATGAAAATCCAACATCTAATTATAATTTTTTTAATTCAATATAATTCTATACAATCAATCACTTAAAAAGATTCATTATTTTTATTCATTATAATTATTATAATCTATTTATTTTCATTCATTAGTAATGATTTATTATTTACTATTTATTTTCTATATTTTAAATATTCATTCATATTAATATTAACTATATCCAATTTATCATATATATTTAACATAGCATTTAATATATTATAATGATCATTATATTCATTTCCAATACCATAATAAATATTATATTACTATCAAAATCTATAATTGTCATTAAATATATTAAATAATGATAAATTAATTCTTATATATATATATATTCATTTCAAACTAATACTTTATATGTCATAATATTTATATGTCTAAAATTATATTATTATTAAAATTTATATAATAATTTCATATTAATATTTTTCATACCATAAATTTTCTTTCTCATTAAATATCATATTATTATTAAAATTTAAACCTATAATTTATTATCATTTATCAGAAAATAATTCCAAAATATTAATGATTAATTTTCTTAACATATTACCCATAACTTCATAATCATACTATTTTTTTTATCACAAAATAATTATAATTTTTTAAATGAGAACATATTTAGATCTAATTCATGTTTAATAAACATATGTTTATATTATTTTTGAAAAAAATAAAAAAAATATTTATATAAGTATTTTTATAACATGGATATTTTAAATTAATTTATTATATAATTTATCATGTTCATAGAGAAAAAAATTTAATTTCATAAAAGATACTTCATGCTAACATATATCTTAGTTTGTTTTAGTAGTGAAATATTATATTGACATAAAATTCATTTCCCCAAAAAATATAGATATATTAAAACATTGGATGTTTCATATAGAAAATAAAATATATCATTCTTCTAACCATCATACTTAGTTCCATTGAAAATTGAGGGCTTGATCATTAATTCCATGTGTGAAAAAAATTCAAAAAAATATTGACAATTGAACTACAAGTCCAGACCTTTAATTTTTTATTCCAGTTATTGGGATTAGGTTTAATGAATGAAAATTTAGGGGGAGGGGGTGTTAATCAGGTGTTAAAGTTAGTTCCCTAGAAATAAATACTTTATACTTTTTATTAACTATATATTCAATTACTTGAATATTAATAAATATTTTATCATATAGTGAGTGGTATTCTACTTAAAATTAATGTGAAAATATACTTAGAGTATCTATCAAATTAAAAATTCATAGTAGTTCCCAAATATGATGAGAAACTTGAATCTATATTACAATATTCTTAAATATATGTTCAATGTTTGGATAAAATCTATATGAAGGGATGTAGATGATGCATGATATCATTTATAGGGGCACCATAAGACATTAAAACTCATTCTAATGAAGTTCAATTTTGGTAATCTCTAATATATGAGATAATAAGGATATACCGACCCTTAGTAATTCCATATGTTATATGTTTCATTATATATCCCTATTTATGGATGTTTTTATTAGTCCTTAGAATTTTATTGATTTATATTGTGAATTTAATACTTTGTTGTATTTATAAAATTCATTATGACATACGTATATGGAAAAGTAGAATATGTTGGATGCTTTATGATTGACATGACCTTAATGAATAAGTTCAGAAAGGATTTATCCCTTTCAAGTTAATGGAAGTAGATATCTAATATATTTTTATTGGAATGAAACTATTTTATTATATCCATGTCTATAGTGGTTTTATCTAAAATTTCATTTCAAGAAAATCAAAGAAAGATATTCAAGCATATAAGTTGATGATATAAGCATGCAACCTATTTAATGAGTTACTAAGATAAAGGGAATACATTATATGGTGAGATTTCATAGGATATTTTTGTCATCCTGGCATTAAAATCTTTCTTTATGGATGTATTAATGTGTTTCTAAATAGTAATCATGGGATTTAGGATATTTATCTTAATTACATTGAGAAATAGTCCCATGGTTACACACTAAGTGTATCCAGAACCTTAGTTAAGTTATATTTTATTTTAATATTCGAATAAATATTAAAATCAAAATTTGAGGAATATTATTTATTTAGGTTATTTTGATCACATAAATAATTATTTAATGAATAATACAATAAAATATATTTATTTAAATAAATATTTATTATTCTAGGTTTGATAAATTATGAGGAGGATTGATATATTGGTTTAAAGCATCCAACATAAATGATATATTTTATACTATTTATTTAAATAAATGATATTTAAATATCCATGATTTTTTAGGGAATCAAGGAAATAATAATAATAATAATAATAATAATAATAATTGATATGGGTTTTTTCTTAATATTAAATGACTTGTCGAGGGATTTTATATAATAACTAATACTCTAACCTAAGTATATAAATAATATTATATCATTTCTTAGGTATTGTATTTGGTGTGCACAAAAACTCTCTTTAAAGAATTATATTAATCTTAGAGGGAACATTCTTTGTAATTCTCCCAAGTATGGAGAGAATCAATCCTCCTCTTATACCTCAAGTCCTAAAGAGAACTAGATAGATTCTGTCTAGTCTTGAATGAATTCTAGCTATGATCGACGAGAACAATTAAATTCAATCATTCTTTGTTGAAATCACAAGAAGATCAATTTGTGATGTTTTTAGGTTCATGGAAGATGTGTGGATACTATTAAAGAGATTCTACACTTTAATCCATTATCACAACAATGATATGACAAGAGTGGTCAACTGAATTGACATCAAATAAATAATTCCAATATGAGAGGTAATTATTATTCATAAATTAATTATAAATTGTATATGAATGATCCTGTATCATGGATTTTGAGGTTTCTATTCATCTAGTTCAAAAGATAAATCCATGGAAACCCAAAAAAAACTTTGTTGGAAAAAATACTAGCTACTTCCATTCTGCCCTAAAATCTTTCAAGTGGTATTAGAGTGGTCAAGTTCCAATTTATAGTTATTTATCCTTTATTGATGTTTTACAAATTTAACACTAGTTTTTTATTGAAAATTTTATTCATTATTAAATCATAAAGTCTATATATATATATATTTTGTTCACTTCATGTGACCAAGAATAAGATTAGAATAGATTAAGGAAAACCAGAGATACCATTGGAAGGTGCTGAAGATTATGACCATAGAACATGATTATATGGGATTTAATTGAAAAATACACATTGTTTAATTCAATCAACCACACCAGGATGAATTCACATTAATCATGACTTTTTGTGTGGGAGAATCATACACTTCATCATTACAAACCCTATATTAACTGACTAGATGGAACACAACTTGATAGGTTACATTGATTTTAGTTGGCACACATTCCATGAAACCTTATAGGTTTTTTCCTATGGGAACCTAGAAAATTTCATGGTTGAAGTACATGGAATGTATTAATTGTACACTATGTATTGACTGATATCCAAGAAATATGTGCCAATTATGACTACACAATCTGTAGATGGCCTACATGCTGTGTAGCACATACTTTTCCTTGAAAAATACACATTGAATCCCTAGGAATGTGATATAGATGATAAGAGAATGAAGTAAATGATGTTTGATGGGTTGTACACACCATGTAATTCATATATGTTCACACGTAGTATACATAGAGCTCGTCTATACACCATGTAAATTAATTATATAGAATCAAAAATATTTATAATAGTAATTATACCATTAAATGATTAAATTAATTAATCTATATTTGATTTTGTAACTACATGTTGTGTATGGTCATTAAACACATCATATACATCATGGCTGTTGCCAATGGTATACACCAAAAACATTAATAGAATGTCATGTATTCATAAATTCTATATAGACTATGTTTCTTGAATCATGATACTATATTATGGGTAATATTATGACTTGTAGTCTTAACTAAATTCCATTTAAGTATACGATACACAACCCGAACCATACAGAGCATATTCACATTCTATAATATTGATAGTACACACCGTGTAGAAGGGTACATGATGTGATAACTTTAGTACATGCCATGTTAAATTACAAATGAAATTTATGACTAACTAGGAGGGTTCACGTAGTGTCCCTTATCAGTACATGTCATTTATGTATTAATTTTCACTAATAAAAAATTATTTAATTTATTTAAAATTATTAAATATGGGCATATCAAATTTTATTTGGATGAAAAATTAAGACATATGAATGAATAAATTAGGTATTTTTTTTAATTTGAGTGATTTATATTAAAAAAGAACGAATAGTAATGAATTCTATCTAGTTTATTAAATTCATAGTCATTTCATTTTTGGATGGTTACGAGCTTGACTGACCAATATATGTGTTAGTTTTTTTAATTTAATATTTATTGCATGAGTTTTATTGTGATAAAAGTTTTATTAAAGTAAATATGATTTCCCCTGAGTTATCCCTACCACCTTTATTATATAGAACTTTCATATCTATAGATTATTTCATTTAACCACATATCTTGGTTCCCCTCATCTATGTGTGACTATATACATGTAATAGATAGACCTCCAAGGAGACAAGACATTTCAAAAATTGAGCATAAAAGAAGGAAACTAAGGAGGCACATTGGATACAATTGGAATGCTATAACTCAAACTAATCCTAGTTTTATGAGTTATTCCCATAGAGAAAAGGGTTAGTATATCTCCATCTCAATAAACCAACCAATATAAAATATCATAATCATTCCATATATTAATATTATTTATGACCAATTCATGGTTAATTATTTTTTTATTTGATGTTTAAAAATGATCACTTAAAATAAATAAATTAACAAGCATGTATGATGGAAAAAGCAATATGATTGTTCATAAATTATTTTTCCAAGACATGCTTAATTAATTATATAAAATCCACAAAATATTAACAAGAATGTAAAAGGATAAAATAAAGAATATTTATGAATAAGAAAAATTATCTTAAATATATATTAAATTATTCAATATTATCCATTACTTGATTGAGGATGAAACCATAGATCTATGTGTTAGTCTGGGCCTCACTAGGAAACATCCATTTATTGGGAAGTTCTAATGAAAGAATTGATTTTACTTAACAAAGTTACCTTCAAGTTAAATTTCTCTCATAAGACTTTGTGTTACTTGGAGGAAAGTGTTAAGGAAATAAAATTTCAGGATTTTAGGATTGGGGAGTCTACTCAATAGAACATGGAACTATGAGTTAATATACTTGGAAATACTGCCAATGTAAATACATTTATGTAATTTTACAAGGACATATTTTTTGGTTGTGAAAGGGAAATATGTATCCTTTCCACTAGGATATCCATGCGACAAGATATTCTGAGTCTAATAGCGAGGTCTATCGAGGCTTAATAAAATATTCAGAGGCTAATATAATAATAAAACTATTATGTATCACTTTTTTTTTCTAATCAAGATAAAGTACTAAAACTTGATTTTATTTTTTTGTAGTAAATGGAAAATAATATAACCCCAATATTATCACTATGATCAATATCGTAGAAAGATAACATTCTCATCAGCGTGAATTTATTGGTGTGGTATCGACACTTTCACATCATACTACACCAAGAGAAAAAATTCAATGTGATGTAATTCCCTATTCCTAATAAAGATCCCTCTAAGGAAACTAGTGAGAAATAGAAATCTATATTTTTGGAAGCATGTAGACAATTCATTTGATGTACAGTGGATCATGTCATCTTCTATATATGATGAGATTTAGAATCTATATATGGATATGAATGCATAAAACATTTCCCCCATATCTTATGGTCATTATTAGAAAAAATATAGATTTAAGTTGTATGAGATATCCAAGGAATTTTTATTTTAAAAGCTTATAGAAGGATCACTAGATGGTTCTCATGTAGTGAATATGATTGGATATTTTGAGAGTTTGGAAATCTTGGTTCTCAAGCTACCCAATGAGTTTCCCATCAGCCTCATACTTTCCTCACTACCTCAAATATTCTCTAGCTTTATTTTAAATTATTACATAAAAAATATTAAGAATTTACTCCTATAACTCCTCACCCTATTTCTCAAATAAGATAAGGACACAATGAATGAAATATCTAAATTCCTTATGGTGAATAAGAGGAAAGGAAAGGAAAGGATCCCCAAGAATAATTCCACGTCTAAGGCTTCTATACATTTCTTCACTAAGAGGAGGAAAATATAAAGGCCACTGAAAGAGGAATTATACCACTGTGAGGAAGAAAGGGGAAGTTTCAGGGGTGTTTATTATTAAATGTAATATTTCTATATCTACTAGTTGGGTATTATATATAGTTTATAGTGATAACATTTGTATCTAAATACATGAAAGGCATTGATTCAATATGGATGATAGAGGTTTTTGAAGCTCACCAAATGAGAATAAAAAAATTAAAAAAAGAATAAATACCTAAATATGGGTATTATTGTCCCTATAAAGGGATGGAAGAGGAAGGAGACCATAATCATATAGATTGTGTTAACCCCTAAGATACTCATGACCACCTGACCAGTGGAAGGTCATGAAGATGACCACACACTGTTGATAACATACAGAAGGCCCCACAAAGTCCCTTAAATATGTCATTCTGATCTTGAAAAGGATCACTAGACAATCAATGATCATGCAGAGATATCCATATAAGATCCCCTAGGTCATGTGGATTTTCAATTTGAAGAAGCTCAATGAACCATCAAAAAATCCTAGGAAAATAAGAGGCAAATATTCAAAAGTTGGGAGCCTCTTGTGGTTGTAAAACTAATGTGATGGATCACCGATGGGGAGAATGATTGTCCCAGACAAAATTTAAGAAAACTCGTGAAACACCCATGCCTTTGTAAAATAAACAATAAAAATAAAAATTGGAGAAGGTGGGAGCCTCGTGTGGTTATAAAAATCATGCGGCATATCCCTGGTGATCTGCAAGACACCAAAATAACCCAATGCAATGTACACCTCATCTCGTGAAATCTTGATTGCATACCATCCTCATTACGTGAAGGGCCTTGGACATGTCTAAGTGATCTCATGTTCCCCATATGACTCTATAATGGAAAATATATAGAATTTTCCATAAAATGGTTACAGATATCCACAAGAACTTTAATTGGTTGTGTGATGCATCACCAATAGGTAGAGTGAATATCTTAAATAACATTTATACAACCTCTTGAGATCCCCAACCTTATAAAATAAAGAAAGAAAAAGAGGGAGATGATGAGAGCCTCTCACAGTCATAAAACCCACATGACGCAACTTGGTTACCCGCATAATGGTCTTGTAAGACCCCTTGATATTATGAACTAATTTCACGAAGGACCCCTAACATGTCATCATTGTCTTCCTAAAATTACCAAACAAGTCACTTGAGATCATGAAAAAGGCCTTTCAATAGGTTCTTAGATCTCTTGAAGGCCCTTGGATATATCAGTATGACAACATGAAAGTCCCTTAGCATGTCTGAATGATAAAAAAGACCCCATTAATTGAATATAATACAATAAATGGGGCATTGAAGGGATTCTATTGTGGTGACTGAAAATCATGCGCCACCCCTGGAGTGGTCCATGACAAATCCTCACAAATATAAGTGACACCAAATCCCTCCACCAACTCCAACCTATATTCGAGTGATACGTACCATGTGAAGTGCTGGATAACTAGGTAGAGAGGCCTATAAATCCCCTACCCCAACATGAAAAAGGGTGAACACACATAGAGATGAATGAAATCTTGGAACCTCACACTGATTTACCAAAGAAACTGAGAGGATTTCTTGGAGTGGTTAATCTCGCGACTAGAAAAGCTTCCCATTAGGTAAGATCTAGGGAAAAACTGGAGTGATCTTGAAGCAAGCATAAGAACTTTGTGTGATCAATCACAGATCACATGAAAGACTTATGTAGGGTTACATGAAATATATCCCACATATTTTCTAAAACACATGAGACTTAAAACAATCCAACACTGAATAAATCTAAGGCATTTCAAATAAAAGTCTGGAACCAAGACTAAGATTATGGGAGACTAATTCAAAGAACATACACACTAATCCTCATACACTTTTTATAAACCACGCAGGTCATGGGATAACAACAAGGCATGTCTCCCAGACCTCAAAACACTCCTTTGGTATTTAATTTGGATCATGTGAAGTCCCCCATACATATCAATAGCATGTCACATGGTGCCCCTCGAGCATTCCACCCCAGTCTCATGAAACCCTCCAGGTATTCCATACAGGCCTGAAAATATCCCCATGACATGTAACCCATATCATATGGTGTCATAAGTACATTATACCTAAGTATAACAATAGAACTAGGGAATGTCAACTGGCTCTTGTGAAATCCTCTAAGCACGCTAGTCTAAAATCGCGATGTCCTCCAGGAATGTCAGCTGGATGTCACAGTTCCCTCCAGACATGTTAGCCTAGATCATGCATTACGCTCTAGACAAGTTAGATTAACTCTCACAACTCCCTCCATGAATTTCCTCTATATTTTCTGATGATAACAGGTCAAGTTAGCTAGATCACATGACTCCCTCTAAGCATGTTAGTCGGGACCATGCCCTAGATTCTAGGAAAAGTCATCTTAGTCTTGCGATGTCATCTGGAAAATTCAATCTTGATCATGAGAAAACCTTCTAACATTCCATCCAGTTCATTTGAAATCCTTCAAATAGGTCAATTGGATCATGTGATTGTATTTGGAAATGTCAGCGAGACATCACCTGACATGTCAAGAAGACAATCAAGGCATGTCGAGTAAAAAATCAATGAATGATAAGAATACAAGCATTCCATGTCAAAGGGAATCCCATGATCTAATAACCTTTTCCATCCTCAGTGTGTATGCCCCAATTATGAAGGAAACCTTAGGTTTTAATCCCTAATCAAATAAACTATGAGAACTCTGGTTCTTTCCATGACCAGGATACGTAAGACGCCTTCCTAAGGCCCGAACTCCATATCAAACCTCTAAAGGGATGTCCCAATACATAAGTCCCACATCCATAAGAAATGAGAATGATTATTTACCATCCCTTGTTTCTCACACTAAGAAAAGATCACATGGTCTTAGAAAGTTTCAATGATCATATCATTCGCGTCATAAAAATCTAAAAAAACAAATAAAACATCAGTGTGTTAGCCCTGACCAATGACATAATATGATATGTCCCACATATAAGGGAAACCTTAGTGTGTAAGCCTTGAATAGCTGCATAATATGATATATCCCACATATAAGGTAAAACTCAATGTGTAAGCCCTGACCAGTGGAATAATATGATATATCCTATATATATGGGAAACCTGAGCATGTAAGCCCTGATGAGTGACATAATATGACATGTACTATATATAAGAGAAATGTCAATGTGTAAGCCACAACCAATTGAACTACAAGGAATATGATTCCTTCCATAACCTGAATATGTAGTATGCCTTCTTAAGACCTAATACCAGACTCAAATGGGCATCTATTTTAGTGTAAGTCCCACTATTTCTTTGAAATTTCAACCATTGGGATCCAATTATTCCCATTGGATGATCATCTTTCATCATCTACAAATGGGTTTAAAACCAATTGAACTTTAAGGAATCTAATTCCTACTATAACCAGGATACATAGTAAACCTTCTTTAGGACTAATCTCGAACTCAAATGGGAATCCATTTCACTGTATGTCCATCCATCTCTCAAAGATTTCAGCCATCAGGACCCAATTATTCCCATGAGCTGATCATATTTCCTCATCCACCAACAGATTGAGAATCAATTGGACTATGAGGAATCTAATTCTTTCCATAACCAGGATACACAGGATTCCTTATTAAGGCCCAATCCCAAAATAAAATAGGCATCCATTTCTGTGTAATTTTCACCGTGTCTCTTACATTTTAACCATCAGTACCCAACTATTCTTATGGGTTGATCATATTTTCTCACCCAAAAATAGAATGATAAACAATTTAACTATGAGGACTCTAATTCCTGCCACAACCAAGATACACATGATGCCTTCCTAAGGCCCAATCCCAAACTAAAATTGGAATCCATTTCAGTGTAAGTCCCATAATGTCTATGATATTTGAACCATCAGGACCCAATTATTCACATGATATGATCATCTTTCCTCATCCACAAAGATATTGAGAACAAATTGAACTACAAGGAACCTGATTCTTACCATAACAAAGATACATATGATTCCTTCCTAAGGCCCAATAACTATATTAAATATCCCAAGGGAAGTCCCAGTATATAAGTTCTGCATCCATATATAGTGATACTGATTAATTTTTAACCCTTGTTTCTCACATTTATTATATATCACACGGGATTAGGGAGGCACAATAGTAATATCATTCACATCGTGAATCTCAACTATCTAGGGTAATCTCATTATGTAATCCCTAATGAGTGGCATTATATAAACACCACCACATAAGGAAATATACCTTGGGTACAATCCCAAGGGCATGGATGAATTATGATAACTCTAATTTGTACTATAACCAAGATACATAGGACGTATCCTTGAGACTAAAGGCCAAATATATGGTGTTTAAGTTTTTTAACATATATCCTTTTTTCATGATATTAAACTACATGGGTTTAACAAACTACATGGATTTTTATTCTTTCAATAAATAGGATATGTAGGACACCTCATAATGGCTCAATCCCCTCCTCAAAATTTTAGCTACCTCTATGCATTGCATAAAATTATGAAGAACCTGGTTATGTGGATTCAGCATATAAGAAACTATTCATTACTATGAAATGGTTGAAGAACCTAAAATACATATATATTTATTCACTAATGGGATCCTCTTATTATGAACATAAAAGGGGTTAACCTATGATCATTTTGTTAGGGTAATTGATCTTGTATCAGGATTAATAAGATAATCCTGAGGATATTTTAAATCTATAAGAGAGTCCTGAAGTATGCAACAATTTCCCCCAAAAAGGGTGTGGTGATACTGACTTCCCATCCTCCCGACCAATGTGAGTTATTAAGTTTCATCAGGAGTGAAACCCCGACTGGCCACCCGACTTTAAAAAGTAGGTCTATACCTGGTGAGTACCATCGATGTGACACAATCCCAACCTTTGAAGTTTCCCATGAGGGTCTCTAATTATTATAATCGACGAGTCTTCATCATTCATGAAAATATACATCTAATCCAGTGGACTTCATTGCAATAGCCAAATGATTTAGGAGCTTTGTAACACCCCAGGATTTTATGAAGAATATTCTTTTAATTTCATTTATGTATTGTGTTATACGCTACACAAAAATTAGCTTGTTCTATACACGACACCGTATTAGCTTGCAGTATACGCAACACTATTCTTGGCTTGTGTTACACACAATTTCAAGTTCGTTTCGTAGAAATTAATCTACGCAAAATTAAGTATAGATTTTGTTTAATGTATAAATGAAATAAATTTTGAATTATGTCATACACAACACCAAAGGGAGATTTCACTACACACAACCCTGACCTGGCTTGCATTACACGCAATCACGACCTTCCTAGATAGTGTGTATTGTACGCAATACCGGGTTTCACTAAACAACGAGATATGGTTATAATATTATCACGAACTAGCCGTTATGAATATTATTAACTACATTTTTAATTTTATAACATTATTATTCATCTAACTCATTTTCTAGAATATGGTATGAGAATAAAATAATTTTTTCGGGTAAAAAAAGTATTTATCAAAAAATGTAGTTTTGCCGCCTTTTGATGGTGCACCCACATTAAATCTAGTTTTTGACATGTTTATAAGTTAAATTTTACAAAATATAATTATTATTTGGAATCAGGATATAAAATTTTACCTTGGATAAATTTTTCATATTATTCTGATAACTTTCATATTTTAATGAAGAGTAAAAACACGCTATATTTTAATTAAAAACAACTTTTTTCATTGTAATAATTTATGTGGTTAAATTATAATATTTAATGGTTTTAAAGTATAAAAATAATATATTTTTACCATTTAATATAATTTATGTCATTATAATTGATTTTACATTGAATTCATAGGTTAAATCAATTCAATCTTTTGAAATCTTTTAAACAAAAAGCCCATTTTCTTTCGACAACGGGATTAATTTTAATTTAATTTATGAAAATTATGTGTATTGAATTTGGAAAAATGGATCCCATAATTGGAATCAGTGGGTCAAAATTATATTAATAGAATACTTTTTTATTTTTGGGCATTATGAATAGTAACTACGGTAAATTTTATTTACCATGGTAAAAGGTAAATCGGGTAATTAAGGGTAAATATAATATTATTAAATTACCATAACACTTGTCTTAATATAATTGGATGATTATATTTACTCCTAAGTCATATTTTGGTCGAAATGGAATCCATTAGAACCCACTTGGAGGTAATTAAGACCTTTAGATTATTTTATTTAAAGGAAAGTGAAATATGTCTCACTCAAACTTTAATAATTAATGTGTTTTTAATATAAGGTTATACATAATATAAATTAGTTTATAAATACTCATTTGAAAGATAATATGTTTTTATTTATCATGGTAATTTATTTGTAATTTTTAAGAGTTATTTAATTACCTTATTAGCTTATACATTAATGATGCAGAAATGATTTATTTAGTAAAAAAATCAATAATATTTTTTTATTGAAATAGTAATACATATTAAAGGGCTCAAAACCTGAAAAAATATTATTGTTAGTTTATAGATACACCATAATCATCCAATTACCGAATATATGATAGTTTGGAGTCTTATAAAAGTGATTATGACACTTATATTATTTTATTTTAAGTGATGTCAAAGTTATCACCTTCATAATTTAATAAATATAACATTTTACAAGTTGGGTGTTTTAGAATATAAATCTGACTAAAATTATTCTTATGAAATATATAATATTTATCTTCATCCTAGTATTTTGTTTTTAATTTCTATGCAACAAATAAGTATATTTAATAATTATACAAAACAATTTGTAGAAATTATTTTATTAAGAGAAGTATCAAATAAATGGTTTTACAAATAGTAAAATAATATTATATTAACTATTTAATGTGCTACACTAATTTTATAGATGAATATGACATGTTAGGAACCTATTAAATATTTTAGTTCGAATATATTTTCTGTGGGTATTTTATTTAAATTCAAATAATTGAATAGTTTCAAAATTGACACTATTGTTATTTTATAAAACTAATATATTATTAAATTGTTTAAAAATCACAAAAATATTTAAAAAATGATAAATTTAAATTTATATAGTCTAAAATGTCATAAAGTATCCAGTTATTGAAAATTAACAACACATAAGGGATTATTTATAACCATTTAAAACTTAGAATTTTATTACCACAAATACAATTAAATATATTAAATAAGGATAAATCAAAATTACAAGGTTTAAAATAAGATCAAAACATGTATAAATTTGATTGGTTGATGATATTAAAACCCTATATCATCTAATATTATAATTGAGTCATTTTTGGAGGTTTTTATTTGGGTTTTGAATTTATATTAAACTAATATTTTTGAGGATTCTAAAGGTGCCCCTCTCCTCCCTTATAAAAGAGAACCTCCTCCCTCTCATCCACACACCATTTTGAGCCTTGAAGCTCGGCCAAACCCTACCCATTTCCCTTATCCACCTCCTTATCAACATTCTAGAGGTACTGGTCTTCTTCAAAGACCAATTTTAATGCCCTAAGAGGAGATTTCAAAGAGGCATGTCGAAGAAGAGGTAATATCTGTTACCGATTCTTTCAAATTTATTTCTTATTCTACTTCCTCTTATTTAGTTGTTTAATTATAAATTAATAACATCAGTATAAATCCTATACTGATATGTTATTATAAATTTTAAACAACCCTATTTCACCTTCTATCCATCCTAAGGAAAACGAAATCACCGCGCTTGCGTATGTATGGAATACCGTCTCCACGCCGTGGTGTAATCTGTTTTCCCACCACCACCTTACTTGGATGGGTATAATGGTGTAAAGAATAACTACATATAATTATTATAACATAATACTGATTCTAAGATATTATATCATTCACTCCAATTCCATTAAATAAATATGGGAACGATATCATCGCGTGTGCGTACGTACGGATTACCGTCTCCACGATGCGATGAGATTCATTTTCCATGTTAACAATTCAAGAAAGATTATAAAGTGTATATAATAAGTAAAAATGAAATATATGAAATAATAATTCTACTATATTTATGTATATATATATATGTATGTCATCTACTTAATTCTATTCAATTCAATAAGTAAATGAAAACAGCGTTCATGCGTACGTACGACCTACCGTCTCCATGAAAAGTGTATTTCTTTCCATTTATCTATATATTATATATATGTATATTCTGAATATATATTATATATAAATCATGTTTTATATTCTGGAATTATTTAATCATGATCTAAGTAATCATATGAATAATTACAAGTCAAAACACGGACGACAAATGAAATGATTTTACCCAAAACGCTCTTTAACATGGAATTTAAAAAATAACGGTTAATATAAAGTCATAAGTGAACCATATATGATAGAATGACAATTAATATTATTATTTAATAAGTCAATGACATTATTTAAATCATTATACAGGAGTTTCAGATACGTACAAAACATATCGGACCTAATGTAAGGGATAACTATTGCAATCTCGCTCTTATCTGAGATTGTTTATTCGTAAGTATTTACTGGGGTGTTTTGTTATCATCCATGTCCATGTTTTCTAAAAATGTTTTCATGTATGTTTAATGTTCTTTTTAACCATTTTTAAATTTTACCACATGTTATAAAAGGAATCTTACTTTTATTTACCACATGAGGAACTTTTTGACTTTTCCTACAAAAGTACGAAGAGAATGTTATTTTTAACTTATACGGCATGAATGGATTTTTACGGTTTCATAACGCCTCATTTTCATGAATCTTAAACTACAAGATTGCATGATTATTTTCAAAGAAACCTTTTTCTTTTAAAATTGAATGGTATTTTGTGAAATGAAAATTATTTTGAAGAAGAAAGGATATTTTCTTCAAGAATTCATTTCAGGTGTTTTATCAAAAATATTTTCCATCTAAAATGACATTATTTAATATGTTTATGTTTCAAGTATAATGTCTCCATTATTTACATGGTTTGATTCTTCTTATGATGAAATGATATCCATTTTTTTATATGGATTATGTTATGATGGCATGATGTTTAAGAATACCATTCTATTACATGGGTTATGCTATGATGTATGATTTATGATTTTGTGGCACACAAAAGAATGATTTAATTATGAGATTTGTGGGACCTATATCTCCCTCCAATGTATTGGGTAAAGATTTATATCTCATGAGATCGACATGGCTGGAATAGTAAGTTAATCCAGTTCAGTGATACAGGACTGGAACGAGGAGTGAACTCAATTCAGAAAGGGACTTTGTCCACTAAGATGGTCTTGGAAGCAATGCCTTGACTACTATGGAAATCATAACAAGTTCTGAATGGTTGCCATAATTACATGTTTTATTCCCATTATATTTTATCAATATTGATGTTCCATTATGATACATGCCTTACGTACTTCCAAGATTTATGTCTTTGCTCAGGATTTTGATTTTTAAACATTTTGTTCCTGTTTTTATGTTCAAATGTATATGGATTGTTTTATTTTATCCATGCTTACCCTTACTGAGCATTTGATCTCACCCTTTATATGTTTTCTTTTCCCCAGGATATAAATAAAGGTTTTAGGTAAAGAAAACAAAAGGGGAAGATCTTTATGGGAGATATTGAATATCTTTCACCACGATTAGAAGATTATATTCCAAGTTTCCAAAGACACTAAACTATTACACTCCTTTAGTGTCTGTTTTTGTTATGTATTAAGTATTCCGAAAAAGTAATTTAATGTCCATGTACGTCAAGCTTTGGGTCTCTACAGTTGGTATCAGAGGAAAGGTTTAGTCAACCTTTGGAAACTAGGATGCGAGAACTTTAGTGAGATCCCTAGAGATATTTCTAAGGTATGTATAGGGATGTCCCTAAGGTTAAGTATAAGTATAGGTTATAGTCCTAGAATTATGGTAACAATATTAGAATTAAACCTAGGATGTCAGATATGGAAGGTACTCCAACTTTATTATGTTGTTTTCCCTATCATGATGTTTTCATCACGCTATTTTTTTGGGTTTTAGATGATGGCTTGAACCCGAAGGAACCATGTTGATCAATGTAATGGACAATACAATGATTTTCCTCCTGAACAAACCAATGTTATGAGAGATGGAGTGAACAATCTTATCTCTATACTTACACAAGCTATGAATCATTCTGGACTTCCAAATGAGCAGAGAAAGGAGCAACATTCTTTTGAATCCTTCATGAGGCAGCGTCCACCTTCATTCAGCGAGTCTTCTGATCCATTAGTGGCTGAACAATGGATCAGTACCACTGAAAAGATATTTTCAGTTCTACAATGTTCTGAGCATGATAAAGTCATATTAGTAGTATATCATTTAGAAGGTGATGCTGATCAATGGTGGAATCTTATCAAGAATATGAGGTAAAGAGATGAAATTGAGTCCATGGAATGGGACGAGTTCAAGAACTTATTTTTCAATAAGTAATTCCCTCATATTCTTCGAACAAATATGGAGGAGTTTCTTGAACTTAAGAAAAAGGATGATGAATCTGTTGGTATATACAAAGAGAATTTTACAAGGCTTGCAAGGTATGCATCTGGCTTTATCATCCAACCTAAAAGTAAAGTTGATCGATTCTTCAGTGACTTAAAACCAAGTCTTAGAAGGGCATTAGCTACAAGAGACTTCAGTAGCTATGAATAAATTGTGCGTTTTGCTATCAAGGTAGAAATGGAAGTTGGTATTACATATCCATCTCATGGTTTTGACAAGAAACGAAAGATGGAGTTCAAGGATAAATCTCAGAATAATGGTGAAAAGAAGATACATGTTTCTTTATGCTCAAAGTGTGGAAAGAATCATGGTGGATATTGTCTTAAAGGGACTAGAAAATTCTTTAAGTGTGGAAAAGAAGGTCATCGAGCAGCTGAGTGTCAAAGTAATGGAAAAAGGGTTTCTAATGATATGAATAAAGAAAAGACTGTAGAGAACGCACCACCAACACTTCAATGCTTCAAGTGCAAGGAAATGGGAAATTATGATAATCAATGCCCTAATCCAAGGGTTAATGATGATCAACGTGAACAACCTTTTAAGGCAAAGGGTAAAGGGAAGCCACATGCGATCACTATTAGAAATGTTGAGTATGACAACAATGTGTGGAATGATTATGTTTTTATGTAATGGGATTCTAGAATAATGTTTTGGAATCTCATTTATAGTAATTATATATCATTTAAATATCTATGTAATGGTTTATTTTGGTTTTCGATAATTATATAGTACTGGTACCCATGAAAAGTGATTCAAATATTTTGGAAAGCAAATGATATGCGCATAATGAAGGGATAAAGAGAAAATTAAATGTTTGATAGTATTCATGAGTTCATGACTGATATAAGTACAAAGTTATATCATGGTTTGACTATATAGAATTTTTGGATTTTGGTGTGTGGAAAGAGTTAACTTTTTACAGCTTTCATGTTTTCACTAAGATTCAATGGGTATTCATTTTTCAAGAGAATACATGATTAAGGTATTAACATGATTGGAATGTGACCAACAAGATATATGAGGGATACATGATGGTATTCACGTGCTTGTTATATGACCTTTTTAGTAACCGTTCTCTTTATAGTATGAGTTTGGAAAGAAGTATTTTGGATAAGCCTAAAGATTGGAATGGATTATGTTGAAAATAAGTTATTATTGTTTAAGGCTAGAAATTTTTTTCGATATTATTTCTGGAATGTTATAATAGTATAGTTTTAGAAAAAGTAAAACCTACAGGACGAGCGACAACCCATCGCATCGGACGAGGTTGCGGAAATTGAACCCACAACTGAAGTGCGACAGGCCTTTATCGCCTACCACCGGCCTACAGGAAGTCCCTAGTTAGTAGAAACTAGTTTTATTTTATCAAGCGGTATGATATATGAAGTATAAGTCCATTTTTGGAATGATATACGATAGATGGACTTATGTATAAAACTATTGCTAACCTTTTGTTTGAAACAAATGGAATGACCCATCATTCTATCACATGATCTGATAACACTTCACGAATGACAAATTCAACTTCATTTCTTTAAGAGATGATGTGGAAATTATTCAAGGCACAAACAATAGTGAGATTATATCTAAGTAAAGTAAATATTTATTCTAATTCAAATTATTCAACTTTAGGGAAATGATTTTGAAAACCCAAAATGTTGTCCAAGTGCCCTTATATCTGATGAATCAGATGCTACCTTAGATCATCACAAATTTATGGCTTTGTGATTGTTGTCTTTTTCATAGCCCTGTTCTCTACCACTATCCATCAGAACTTGAAGGTTATATTTCTCTTCCATATCCATATTTTCACCTATGTTCTCCTATGTGGAAACCCAGTGATTAGTTAATTTGGGTAACCGTTACGTTTCATACTTTTGTTTTTAAAGTTATGTTTTGATATACAATTTTACGATGTGGGTTTCAATTAAATAAACGTTCAAGTAGAAAACCGTTTATAACCCTGACGAATTTCGAGGGAGAAATTCATTTTGAGGGGGGTAGAATGTAACACCCTGAGATTTTATGAAGAATATTATTTTAATTTCGTTGATTTATTGTGTTGTACGCTACACCAAAATTATATACGCGACACTGTATTATCTTGCAGTATAGGCAACACTATTCTTAGCTCGTGTTATACAAAATTTCAACTTTGTTTTGTAGAAATTATTCTACCCAACATTAAGTATATATTTTTTTTAATGTATAAATGAAATAAGTTATGAATTATGTGATACGAAACACCAAAGGGAGATTTCAATACATGCAACCCTGACCTAGCTTGCATTACACGCAATCATGACCTTCCTAGATAGCGTGTGTTGTACTCAATACCAGGTTTCACTAAACTACAATATATGGTTATAATATTATCACGAACTAGATGTTATGAATAGTATTAACTACATTTTGAATTTTATAACATTATTATTCATCTTACTCATTTTCAAGAATATGGTATGAGAATAAAATAAATTTTTCGGGTAAAATAAGTATTTTTCAAAAAATGCAGTTTTGACGCCTTTTGATGGTACACCCACATTAAATATAGTTTTTGACATGTTTATAAGTTCAATTTTACAAAATAAAATTATTCTTTGGAATCAGGATATAAAATTTTACCTTGGATAAATCTTTCATATTATCCTAATAACTTTCATATTTTAATGAATAGTAAAAACACGCTATATTTTAATTTAAAAAAACTTTTTTCATTGTAATAATTTATTTGGTTAAATTATAATATTGAATGGTTTTAAAGTATAAATAGAATATATTTTTACCATTTAATATAATTTATTTCATTAGCATTGATTTTACATTGAATTCATAGGTTAAATCAATTCAATCTTTTGCAATGTTTTAAACAAAAAACCCGATTTCTTTCGACAACGAGATTAATTTTAATTTAATTTCTGCAACTTCTGTGTATTGGATTCGGAAAAATGGATTCCATATTTGGAATCAGTGGGTCCAAATTATATTAATAAACTACATTTTATTTTTGGTAATTATGAATAGTAACTACGGTAAATTTTATTTACCATAGTAAAAGGTAAATCGGGTAATTAAGGGTAAATATAATATTATAAACTTACACTAACACTTGTATTAATAAAATTTAATGAATATATTTCGTCCTAAGTCATATTTGGGTCGAAATGGAATCCATTAAAACTCACTTGGAGGTGATTAAGACATTTAGTTTATTTTATTTAAAGGAAAGTGAAATAAGTCTCACTCAGACTTTAATAATTAAAGTATTTTTAATAAAAGATTATAAAGAATTTAAATTAGGTTATAAATACTCATTTGAAATCTAATATGTTTTTCTTTATCATGGTAATTTATTTGAATTTTTAAGAGTTATTTAATTACCTTATTAGCTTATACATTAATGATGCAGAAATTATTTATTTAGTAAAAAAATCAATAATATTGTTTTTATTGAAATAGTAATACATATTAAAAGGCTCACAAACCTGAACAAAACTTATTGGTAGTGTATAGATACACCATAATCATCCAATGACCGAATATACGACCGTTTGGAGTCTTATAAAGGTGATTATGACACTTATATTATTTTAGTTTAAGTGATGTCAAAGTTGTCACCTTCATAATTTAATAAATATAACATTTTAAAAGTTGGGTTTTTTAGAATATAAATCCGACTAAAATTATTATTATGAAATATATAAGATTTATCTTCATACTAGTATTTTATTTTTAATATTTATACAACAAATAAGTATATTTAATAATTATACAAAAATGTTGTAGAAATTATTTTATTAAGAGAAGTATCAAATAAATGGTTTTACAAATAGTAAAATAAATATTATATGAACTATTTAAAGTTCTCCACTAACTTTCTAGAAGAATATTACATGTTAGGAACCTATTAAATATTTTATTTCGAATATATACTCTATAATAATTTTATTTAAATTCAAATAAATGAATAGTGTCAAAATTGACACTATTGTTATTTTATAAAAATAACATATTATTAAATTGTTTAAAAATCACAAAAATATTTAAAAAATTATAAATTTAAATTTATATAGTCTAAAATTTCATAAAGTATTAAATTATGTAAAATTAACAACACATAAGTGATTATTTATAACCATTTAAAATTTAGAATTTTATTACCACAAATAAAGTTAGATAGATTAAATAAGGATAAATCAAACTGATAAGGTTTAAAATAAGATCAAAACATGCCTAAATTTGATTGGTTGATGATATTACAACCCTATATCATCTAATATTCGAATTGAGTCATTTTTTGAGGTTTTTATTTTGGGTTTGAATTTATATTAAACTAATATTTTTGAGGATTCCAAAGGTGCCCCTCTCCTCCCTTATAAAAGGGCACCTCCTCCCTCTAATCCACACACCATTTTGAGCCTTGAAGCTCAGCCAACCCCTACCCATTTCTCTTCTCAACCTCCTTAGAAAAATACTATAGGTCCTTGTCTTCTTTGAAGACCAATTTTAGTGCCCTAAGAGGATATTTCAAAGAGGCGTGTCGAAGAAGTGGTAATATCTGTTACCGATTCTTTCAAATTTATTTCTTCTTATACTTCCTCTTCATTAGTTGTTTCATTATAAAGTAATAACATAAGTATAACTAATATAATTATATATTATTATAAATATGAAACAAACCTATTTCCCCTTCTATCCATCCTAAGAAAAATGAAATCACCGCGCGTGCGTACATACGGAATACCGTCTCCACGCCGTGCTGTAATCTGTTTTTCCACCACAACCTTAATTGGATGGGTATAATGGTGTAAAGAATAACTACATAAAATTATTATAACATCATAATAATTCTAAGATATTATATCATTCACTCCAATTCCATTCAATAAATATGGGAACAATATCATCGCTCGTGTGTACGTACAGATTACCGTCTCCACGACGCGATGAGATTCATTTTCCATGTAAACAATTCAAGAAAGATTATAAAGTATATATAATAAGTAATAATGAAATATATGACATAAAAATTCTACTGGATTTATGTATATATATATATGTATGTCATCTACTTAATTCCATTCAATTCAATAAGGAAACGAAAACAACGTTCATGCGTACGTACGGCCTACCGTCTCCATGAATGGTGTATTTATTTCCATTTATCAATCTGTTATATATATGTATATTCTGAATATATATTATATATAAATCATGTTTTATATTTTGGAATTATGTCATCATAATCTTAGTAATCATATGAATAATTGCAAGTCAAAACACAGACGACAAATGAAACGATTTTACCCAAAACGTTCTTTAACATGGAATTTACAAAAGAACAGTTAATATAAAGTCATAAGTGAACCATATATGATATCATAACAATGAATATGATTCTGTAATAAGTAAATGACATTATTTAAATCATTATATAGGAGGTTCGGATACATACGAAGCATATCAGACCTAAGGTAAGAGATAACTATTCCAATCTCGCTCTTATCCGAGATTGTTTATTCGTAAGTATTTACTAGGGTTTTTTGTTATCATCCATGTCCATGTTTTCTAAAAATGTTTTCATGTATTTTTAATGTAATTTTTACCCATTTTTAAATTTTACCACATGTTATAAAAGGAATCTTACTTTTTTTTACCACACAAGGAACTTTTTGACTTTTCTGAAAAAAGTACGAAGAGAATGTTATTTTTAACTTATACGGCATGAACGGATTTTTACGGTTTCATAATGCATCATTTTCATGAATCTTCCACTATAATATTTCATGATTATTTTCAACAAAACCCTTTTCTTTTAAAATTGCATGGCATTTTGTGAAATGAAAATGATTTTGAAGAGGAAAGGATATTTTCCTCAAGAATTCATTTCAAGTGTTTTATCAAAAATATTTTCCATCTAAAATGACATTATTTAATATGCTTATGTTTCAAGTATAATGTCTCAATTATTTACATGATTTGATTCTTGTTATGATGAAATGATATCCATTTTTTTATATGGATTATGTTATGATGGCATGATGTTTAAGAATACCATTCTATTACATGGGTTATGCTATGATGTATGATTTATGATTTTGTGGCACACGAAAGAATGATTTCATTATGAGATGGGTGGGACCTATATCTCCCTCTAATGCATTGGGTAAAGATTTATATCTCATGAGATAGACATGGCAGGAATGATATGTTAATCTGGTTCAGTGATATAGGACTGGAATGAGGAGTGAACTCGATTCAGAAAGGGACTTTGTCCACTAAGATGGTCTTGGCAGCAATGTCTTGGCTACTATGGAAATCATAACAAGTGCTGAATGGTTTCCAAAATTACTTGTTTTATTCCCATGCTATTTTATCAAGATTTATATTCCATTATGATACATGCCTTACGTACTTCCAAGATTTATGTCTTTGCTCAATATTTTGATGTTTAAACATTATGTTCATGTTATTATGTTCAAATGTATATGGTTTGTTTTATTTTCTCCATGATTACCCTTATTGAGCATTTCAACTCACCCTTTATATGTTTTATTTTCCCCAGGATATAAAGAAAGTTTTTAGGTAAGGAAACAAAAGGGGAGGATCTTTACGGGAGATATTGAAGATCTTTCACCATGATTAGAAGATTATATTCCAAGTTTCCAAAGACACTAAACTATTACAGTCCTTTGGTGTCTGTTTTTGTTATGTATTAAGTATTCTGAAGAAGTAATGTAATTTCCATGTACGTCAAACTTTGGGTCTCTACAAGATTATCCATGGAGTGCGAAAATCACCACCTTCAGTCACTGATGAAGGTAGACCAAGGAGTCAAATATAGATCCATCCTAGTTCAAGGGGCCCTAAGGAGGGATCCTTTTAACCATCATCACTATAACTTTCCAACAGGTACCCATCATTTGCCTACTGAGGGTGTCACCTGAAACACTTCCACCTATGATGCCCATGCATAGGCAATAAGGAAGACACATCAAGAGAGGAAGGTATTGGATATCCAATAGTGGGCTCATATCCCCACTCCCTCTGATGAAGTATTCTATCATATTTTGACAGTAATATGTGAGAATGATCATATCTATACACACTCAGAACATGTCTGGGGAAATATACCTATAGCAGGCATGTGGGAGGCACATATCCCAACCCCATTCATGAAGCCCATCATCATATTCTAGTGGCATAAGGAGAACATAAGTGGGATCATATCCCCACTTCAATAAAATATATCTTCCAGTACATTGTGGAGATGGAAAAATTTTAGGCTTATATCCACACACACACATTACCAAAATTCCATTACATCTTAGAAATGGCTAAAGAACTTCACCGAAATATTCTAGAACTGATAAAAATATATGTAAAAGCACATATTCCTATCCCTATAGACAAGGAAACTCAACACTCTGATCCTTATGAACAAGTGGTTTCTCTAGATAAAGAGCATTTTATTACTCCCATCTAGGAGGATTATCATCATATTCTGGTATAGGGAAAGGCTTCACACAATTCTCATATTTCCATTCTAATAGTGTCTCACCAGGTGAGAGCAGTACATTTCACGGGATAGGATCACATGCCTGTCAAAAAAGTCTTGTGGCATATTCCAAATGACCAGGACTGGGAACATATCCCCATTATGGATAGGGATCACTAAGTGAGAGGGTCACATACCTTGAGAAAGACTCATATTCCTATTGAAGATGACCAAGGACATACTCTAAAGTCCTGTGATTAGGCTCATATACCTATTCTATCCAGGGCTAACCAAGTGAGAATAGAAAATGCATTGGGACATGCTCATATTTCTATCAGTGATTCTGCCTAACATATTCCAAAAGATCACAGAATCTATGAATATATTCTTACTTCCACCGATGAATGAATGTTACAGTATCCTTTCATGGTAATATAAGAGGAGGCTCATATCCTTTCTCCCATTCCAAAGGTTTGTAGCCATATTCTTGCAGGGAATGTATATTTAGACCATGCTCATATTCCTATTTTATCTTGGTCCCACAAAGTGAGATATAAAATTTCCTCATGGTAGGATCATATTCATGCCACAAAAGACCAACGATATGTTCCAAAGGATCAGGACTAGTCTCATAATTCAATTCTAACCAAAGCTCACCATGTGAGAATAAAACATGCCTCAATATGGGATTATATCCCAGTCAATAATGAAGAATCCCATTGACATATTCCAAAATCTTCTCAGAAGTAGTCTCACACACCTATAGCACTAGACGCTTATCAACATGTTCCATCAACCATCATACAAAATGCTCATATCCCTTCACAATTCTAAAAGGTTGGTTAGTATATTTCAGACACGACAAAAAATGAGACCCATATTTCTAATCTGCTCAATTACAGTGTCCTTGAAGTCATTCAAGACAAATTCTCTATACCTCAGGGGTCCATCAATGGTTTGACCAAAGTAAAATATAATCATTAATGCTATAGTCGTCCTTGTGGTAGTGTGGAGATGGATCACAAAGACTCTACTCCTGACATCCACCATGGTTAACCTCCCCATGGAGATATCTCCCATGGACAAGGAAATCATCCCTTTTCCCAAACACCTCTATATAGAGAGGTGTTCAAAACTCAAATTCCTTCATATAGAGAGGTGATTGAAACATCAGGGTCGACCGTATATAGTTCCCCATTAAATTCCATTATCACTCCACTCTAGTAAGTAGGAGACCCCAAGAACCATCTTTTGTAGTATGATCAGATAGAGGCATGTAAGTCTGATGAAGAGGAGGCCAAATTTGACATATATAGAGAGTTGAATGGAAAAAATCTCCCCATCATGTTCTGGCCCCTCATCACTTCTTAGTATGAGTTCCCAAACATGATAGCAAAGGAGTGCATGCATTATCTATGAAAATGTATGTGGGATAATCATCAACAACTGAAGGATATAAATATACATTATTCCAAGTATGAGAATCACCTTTAGATCATCAATAAAATCTATTTTTAGATAGATATGGACACCTTTCCCATATCCCAGAACCCGTGAATGGATGATCAGGACAAATTACTATGCGGTGTTTTTCTCTACACTATGAAAACTCTCTATCGATTGATTTCCAGAGCATCAAAAGATGTGAAAAATTCTAATATGGAAGAAATATGGAGTATTTCACTTTACTGTGTCCCCAGAACTACATAAATCTTCAAATATTATGTCCTCTAATGTCATAGACTCCAATGAAATTAGAGGACCAAGTAATGTGTGAGCCAGTTGGTCACTACAACAGAATCCTACCACTTCAATGATGCCTAGACATCACGAACAGAGGGAGTGGATAACCATAAAACCTTTGAATTGGTCCCATAAATGTAATATGAATGAATTTTAGACATAGAATCTGATGTTTTGGTCAATCATAAAACTTCATGTGAAGAATGATTCCAATCATGGGCTACCATCAAACCCAGATCCTACGCAAGTACAGCTATGCCACATCAAATGATCCACAATAGCAGCTACCATAGCAACCATCCAAGACTGAAATCAACCATCTAGGTTGGGGGAATATCTACCACTAAATCCACCCCTAAAATCATCAATTATTGATAGGATTCAGTACATATCAGTAGTACTTGAAAACAAAAACTAGCCAACTAGGATGAGAGAATTTATATATAAATCACCATCACTAGGCTCATCATCCCCTGATAGGGTCATGGGGAAATCAATGGTGATTCTAGATCAACCCCATCTCATTAGTCTAGGGACATTTATATCTCTATTTCCATCTTGGGAGTCATCAAATCACCAACTAGAGTCATTAAATACTCAACAAAAGGATCAATCAATGTCAAATGAGGCCCCAAATAACCCCCAACCCACAGGGTTGGGGAAATTTTTATCATAATCATCACCACAAAGAGAATCTGTCTTCTCTAGGTTAGGTGGTAAAAATAGACAGCAAACATCCCATTTTATCCTCCAACTGCAAGAAAAACATTTTGTATTTTATGAACATTTAGAAAATGTGAATAGAAACCTTCTCAAGGTCACTGTTCATGGACCAAGATGGGAGGAGCGTATAGTGAAAGAAATCAGAACCCACTAGGGTTGCAATACAAAATGGCCCAATATGGGAAAGGGTTTGAAGAAATACCTAATAAAGGTAGTGAATAATCATTCTATTGTGTCAAAAATAATGGGACAACCACCATTACATGACATGCCTCTGTGGATGTAATCACTATCAACATAATAAATATGGTGGATTGAGATGCAAGTATAGAGGGACATAACATGGAAAATATACCCCCAGAGAAGGGTGATTTGGATGAACTAACTGAGGTTGAATGCACCTAGAACCAAGATAGCTCCAAATCTAGGAACCTCTGAATATAGAGTTACCACCTCTCTAGTGGAACACTACCAAAGAAAAAGAGAAAGGTGTGCCTATATCCCAATAACCACCAAGATATTTGAGGTTAATTATATGGATGAATATTTTTCATGATATGAGAATGAAATGAAAACTCTCAAATAACTCAATGAGGAGCTACTTAGAGGAAATTGATCGCATAACGATTCACTATTCAAATCCACCCTTACACTGTTGTTTTACACTGGTTTTGTAATGAATATTAAAAATATATTAATAAATTGAAGATCATGTTTAAATCAATGAATTAATGTTTATCACTATTTAATAGGGAAAATTTACTTGATTTGGTGTTTCCATTGTAGGATGAGGTGATTTGGAGAGCCCAGGATGGAATTCAAGAAAAATGGGCCAAAATGCGCGAGAGCCCAAGCATGCATTTGGAAAATTATTTGTAATGTGGATAATTTGTGAATCCAATTGGGATAAAAATGGGTGTATGAGTGAAAAAAACGTGGGATACATTTCTCTAGAATATCATTGAGCCCAATTCATCCACTTGGAGGCTCTAAATTGGCCCACAATGTGAAGAAATTCTGGGCAGGCCAGATTGGACCACCCTTCTGTATTTGGGCCATAACTCGGGTCTCACAGATCCAATTGGGCTGATTCCACCTCACATGGACATCTAACTTGAAGAATCAACTCTCTATGGGATTTCAAGTAATTTTAATGTGTTTGGTCAGTCAACTAGCCAGATAAATATGAAGTAAAAAATCTTCCTTGAATAGTCACCTAGCCTTTTAGATACTTGACCACTTTATGTGGAAATATGGATGTAATTTCCCATAAAATCACTCCTACCCCACATTATCTATGTTGAAAGACCAGTGGTAAATTTGAGGCCAATTGAAGATCTATCTTCACCCATTTTATTTATCTTCTCCCTCATGTAATTCTAAACCTCTTATTGATCAATTTGGAGAGTGTCATTTGTTTTAATCCTGATCTCCACACTTGTAATCTTCACCAGGTAATTGATTTCAAGGTTTGTTTTCAATTGTTCTTAATTTATACTATCTAAATTTGTGTTTATTATAGTATGGTCAAATACAAATCAAAGTAACAAGAATCCACATGCTTCCATGCATAACCCGGATCTTGTGATGATTTGAGTGTGGTTGACTTTTTTCTCACACCTCCTTTTCATGAGTGTGAAAATGGATTGCGTTGGTTGATAAAATCTAGGAGCTTGAACCTATTAATATGAGTGTTCTTGTCTTGTGTAATATTTTTATCATTAACACAAATCTGGTCATCTCATCACATTGTTGATGTGACGGCTTGATTGAGTTCCATTTTTCACTGATTCATGTTTGTTGATTTTGAGCGGTTGTGGAAAATCAGTATCATTGATTGATCAAATAATAGGTGTTAACCTAGTAAGAAATCACATAAAATTATTGGTTTTAGTATGTATAAAATCTAGGAATCAATTATCCTTCCCTTTTCCTTGAGAGCAATGACGGATTGAGCATCAAGGGACACTTACCCGGGTTGATCACGATTTCTCCCACTAGTTTCTTTCATTAGTAATATACTTTCAATTTCTGTTCCTAATGAAAAAAACAAAAGTTTTATAAAACCCCATTCCCCTTTTAGTTTCTTAATAAGAAACTTATTTTTTAATTAATGATCTAAGGATTCTTCGAGAGACAACCTAGGGTTGCTACAATACTACAAAAATTCTAGTTAAAAATAAACATCTAATTTGACGCGCTCAATGATGCGATCAAATTTTGGAGCCGTTGACATAGAGCCAAAATCATTTTTCTTCTTCTTTATTTCCATTTACTTATTTATTTTATTAATTATTACTCATTTTAATACCCCATCCCCATTTGATTGTTTTTGGTTTGGTTTTCTATTTCCATTTTTGGTTTTTTTGTGTGTTTTTCCTATCTCTCTCTCAATCTATTATTCTTCTTTTCCATAAATCTCTATAATTATGTATTATAAAATTATATTATCTTTTCACCCTTATTAAGTGATTTTATCCATATTCAATCATAAAAAAACAAAATTTAAACTTATTTGCATGTCCCAATCAGAAAAAGAAAAACTGCTTGAATTTGACCATGAAATTGAAAAGACACTTCACACTCAAATAAAGGAATCTAGAGAAGGTAAATAAAGTAACAATGATGAACCTCTTATGGCACCTCAAGTGGTCATAAACCAATCAAAAATTGAACCTAATAAAATCCAAGAAAACATGACTGCAAATAATCAAACCTTAAAAGAACTGACCACCTCAGATGTTGAGTACCAACTTCCGTACATCCAATATCCTGAGGAAGCAGCCAACTTTGATATGAGATTAGGCCTTATCCTCCTAATTACAAAATTCCATGGTCATATCGGTGAGGATCATCATAAAAACCTTAAGGAGTTTCACATAGTGTGCTCCACCATGAAACCCCAAAATGTTTCTAAAGACTTAATTAAGTTTAGGGCCTTCCCTTTCTCCCTTGATAGTGTAGCCAAAGATTGGATATACTATTTTACTACCACAATTGGGGGCTGGATTGACCTAAAAACTCTATTTTTAGAGAATTTATTCCCTGCCTCCTAAACTGCATCAATTTGTAAAGAAATTTGTGGCATTAGGCAATCACACGGAGAGACCCTTCACGAATACTGGGAAAGATTTAAAATACTTTGCTCAAGATTCCCCCACCACTATATTAGTGAAAAACTATTAATCCAATACTTATATTAAGGACTAATCTCCATGTATCATGGAATGATTGATGCTGCAGCCGGTGGTGTCCTAGTTGATAAAAATCCATCCCCTGCTCATGACTTAATATCCACCATGGCTCAAAATGCACAATAATTTGGTACACAAGATATTACACCAACCCAAGGAGTTTATGAGGTAAGTCATTAATCTCTAGAACAAAAGGTAGATAACAAACTTGATGAGATGAATACCCTTTTAAGGCAATTATTTGAAGCACAAGCTAACTCACAATCTCCTCTAGTTCCCTTACATTGTGGTATTTGTTTTGAAAATAATCATTTTTCTTACCAGTTCCCACAACTTCAAGATTCGCCTGAGTCTTGTGCAGCCATATTCTCAAGGCATCCATTCTAACAAGCACCTCCCTTCAAGAAAGAACAATTCAGGCCAAATACAAACCCTAGGTGCACAACACAACCCCAGTAATGACAAAGAGGAAACTCATGCTACCCCAAGAAAAATTGGTAACCACAAGGCCAAGGTGTGAAACCTTCTTATCCTTCAACTTCTCAAAACAATCACCCTCCTCCTCCCAAATCTGACCCAAGACTTGAGGATATGGTTAAAGAAAATGGAAACCCATAACCTAAAATTCCAAAAAACCACACAATCATCTATTCAAGACCTGTGAACTCAAGTGGGGCAATTGGAAAACACCATCGATGAGATTAAGATGAAAGGTTCTGGATAACTACAATCCAAAACCATTGACAATCCAAAGGAAAAAGGTAATGTATGTGAAGTTGTCTCGCGGTGCACGATGGGGTCGTGGGGGAGAAACGTGCGCTACCCGATGGTTGATTAGAGAAGATTGGGTTCTGCTTAATCACTCATATCAGGTGCACCGTTTTTGCCTTGAAACACCCAACGGTTCCATATCCAGCAATACGTGGACCTGCTTTCCAAAGTTAGGCGTTCGCTGGGTGGTTTGACCAGCGATTCTTAAGAACTCACATTGGTTTAGGGGATGGGAAGTCGGTCTCAACGCACCCTTTGGGGGGAATTATTTACTGTTCCGGGACTCTCTTATATATTTAAAACATATTCATATGTTCATGAATCTTTGGTTTATACCCAAGCATAGTATCCACAGATTACTTCCTGGTTAGAAATGGTTAGCTGGATGTAGGGTTTCAGAATCATTTATTCCTGAGGTTTACCATCCCTCATTGGATTAATGACCCCAGGGAGTTTGGACTCACTGAGACAACACTTGTTTAAAGCCTCATAACCAGGAACTCAAGAGTTTATTTTCATCTAGGGGGAACAGATAACGACTTGAGAATTTGGATTGAACCCGTGGTACGGGCCTCCTACGTGTCCCTGTGAGAGGAACCAAAATTCACGTAGTTCAGTTTGGTATGTGGCGTACACTCTAGACTACCTAAGGTGTAGGTAAACCGACATTAAGGGGGTCAGAATGACTGATTGTTGGTCTTAAACCTCGGGGAGGCGTCCTACGTACCCTGTTTAGGAGACAAGTATCAAAGTCCACATAGTTTGGGTTGGCATGGGGAATACACTCTGAGGCAGCCCAAGTTGTGGGTAAACTGACGTAAAGGGGGTCAGAATGAACGATTTTTGGGCTTGAACCTCGGGGAGGCATCCTATGTACCATTCCTAGGAGACAGGGATCAAAGTCCATGTAGTTCAGGTTGGCATGGGGATTACACTCTGAGGTAGCCCAAGAGAGGATTCCATGGTCGATACTTACTCTAAGCCCACATGAGTCTTGCTCACTGTGAGAAACAAGAGGCAGTAGGGACCAGACTATCACGTCGCGAAAGGTGCGTCTGTGGGAAGTGGATTGGAGCTTACGCATGGAGTAGCCCTTTTAGTCGGGGATTACTCCAAGATGGACTCCCACTGATGAAAAATCCTAGAGGGAGAGGGAAAGGTTATCCCCATGTCTGTCTCCCCTATTGGTTCTTGGTACCAGGGAAGTATGGAGGTGCATTGGTGTTTGCTTCTGACGGGTAGTCTTCCACTTCCCAGGAAGGGGAGAAGTGCCCCAGTCCAAACAAGTGGAGGGGCAGAAAGGGGACTCACGGGATCGTACTCCACATTACCGTGGGAATGTGAACCCAGGAATGCTTTGGGAATCCACTCGAGGGCCGGAGAAACCCCTTTGCCCTTGCTTACCGTGGGTATGTGAACTCAAAACGGCACGCTAATGCGCCTGAAGGTTACATCACATGGGTCCGGTGGCTCTGGTGGAGGCCTCGGCTCAGGGCCGATGAATGGACCAATGAGGAGGTTGCGAAGGATCAGGCTGGATTGGAAGGATTTTATCTGGATCGGAGAATGGGAACTCCAAAGTATTTGGCAGGCCACGCGAGTGTATGAGGGGTGGTGCCCTTCGCGTAGGGAGGTGAAATGCGGCTGGAGAGGCCGTCTACGTACCAGGGTGGTTTGCGGACTGATGGGAATCCCGCTAACTAGGATGGTTCATGGCTTCGAGTTTGACCATCGTACCAGGTTGGTATGCGGGGGGGTCCACGCGAGCAGCGGTGGCCAAGGGCTGTGCCGGTTGGAGGTTTGTCGATCGGGGATTCACCCGTGTAGGAGGGTGCTACACAGTGTGACAGATCAGAAAAGGGGCATAAACTCCCTGGTTTGTGGGGGGTGCATCCGCGGAGGGGCCATGGTTCACGGTCTTCTTTTCTTTATTATTATAAGTTCACTATTCACCAAGTTGTTATGCATTTTCGGTTCCTTGTTAATTCTTTTCTAGCTTCTTACATGTTCTGGTTAACGAACTGAAACTTCACTACTTGTGAAATCCTAAGCTCCTTCCTTCAAAATCCTCCCACCCAAATCTGATCGATCTCCCTGCTCTCCCCTCTCCATCTCCTTTTATAGAGTGGGGAAAGAGATGTATCTGTGGTCATGCAACACCTTTTTTGGAGGCCCATGATTGGAAACCCATTTTAGGGATGACTTGGTCAATCCACAACTCGCAGGGGGCATTGAATGCACCTCCTCCACAAACCAAACTAGCCCGGGGAGCGCTTTGCGGCTGCATAGGGTTCCACCTCCATTCCGCGAGTGACGATGGATGTGGTCCAGGCTGGTCGATGCGGTCTGTGGCTAGGGTAGTTCATGATGGTGAACCGGGTTGGCGCTCGTCCTACTTTGTGCCCACGAAGGGCTCCCGCCTCCATTCCGTGAATGACAGTGGTCCACAGAGGAGGCGGACCGCTGAACCGACCACGTACCATCACTGTTGGACCGGTACGCAGACCGGTCGGTCCTTTTCTGATTTATTGGGTGGTGTTCATATTTTTTCCCAATTCCTTGAAGGAAATTGGGTAGAATATGCTCTTGAATTAAGGGGATTATCATTCTCTTTTGCGGATTATTCAGGACCCTATAAATGCCCCCCATCGGAATGGGGTCTGATCAGAATGAAGAGGAGGCCATTCCGATATAGAGTGGTCCTGAAACTTGGATGGTTTGCAGTAGGGGAGTTGACCCGGTAGGGGACCACACCTATAAATACGGGGGGGCATTCCTTTTTCTTTTACCAGATTCTTCGCGAAACCAAATCTCTCTCGCTTTTTGTCTCCGTGTGGTCGTTCCTTCACGAAGTGCCTTTTCCACGAACCAGTTTCTACTTCCATGAACCATTCCTCGTTCACGCCGTACTTCAGCCGCGGACCAATCTTCCAACCGCGAACCAATACTTTTAACTATTTAAAAAGTATGTCACAATGGGCCGCGTAGAAACTCGCTCCACAGTTTTGATGGTCCGAGGACTGAAATATTCCAGAATTTGAATTTTTTTGATGTCTTCTGAACCTAAATATTTAAATTCGGGATTAAGATTCCACGGTGCAACCTGGTTCGTGGTTTTCTGGCCAACGCTCCGCAGGACAGAGTACCGCGTACCTCTTCTATGTAGGGTTGGTTCGTGGGATGCGGTCATCACAAACCACATTTTGAGGCATGCTTTCAGACCTCTTCATGAAGTCTTCTTGACTCATTTTCCATATTCTTGGTATTTTTTTCAAGATTTTATTATTCCAGACTAACCATTTTTCTGGTTTTTATAATGCAGGGAGAAAACATGGTTCCCCCTTGCCCTGCACTCAGGCCTGCTGTCGAGCCTCTCCCGATTGGTGATCAGTGCCTGAAGGACATGGACAACTCTATTAAGGATGGAATCTACCACTCCTCACTATACCCCTTCCTTGATGATCGGCTCTCCGAGTCACAGTGGGATTACCCATTTTCCAACAGCCTTCTTGTCAACGGGTTCGGTTTACTGTCTAATACACTGATTCTGGTACCATCTCGTGACAAAAATCCTACAACATGGATATCTACCAGCACTATCCCTCAATCTGTGATATCCACCAGAGGGTGGCCTTCCCTAAGGGATATGGTTGCCAGATCTGTGTTGAATCACCTTCTTGTGTCCCCAACAGGGGAACAACGTCAGATGGACGAGACAATTCATTATTACCAGAGTATTGCCCGTGATTCTATGTTTAAAAACCAGCATGGATGGTCGGCAGACCGGGACCTTAGGCCCGAAGGGGAATTTAAGTCATTAGATTGGGGGTGGCCCTTCTAGGTTCGCCAGAGCTGTGCAGAGTTTGAAGTAGAATTGCGAGCCGTAGGCTTATATGAAGCTGCCTGGGTGTCCCAAAACTATACCCATCGGCCTCAAGCCCTCTCCTGGCAACTTATGAGCTGTTGGTGTCTGGACACCAACACATTCCATGTGGTCCATGGTGAGGTGGGTATTAGTCCTTGGGACGTCTTCCAGATTTCAGGGGTCCCCATCGTTGGGGGTATGTATGACGAATTCCTGCCTCCCTCTTCTGTGTGGAACAACGAAGAGAGGATTCCCCCCTTGGTGAAGCAGCTTATTAACCAGGCCCAGAAGCATTCAATGGATACATCTCTGAAACAGCTTGTCCCATATCGTGAATGGGTCAAGGATTTTTTTAGAGAGAGAAATTCCATGGCTCTCCCACGTAGTCCCACGAACTGCGCTACGATGGAGTCTCAAAGGCTGAGGGGCATCTACTGGCTGATCCTAGAGGAAGGCCAATTCAACAACTGGGGTTGGGAGCTTGTTCCGGACGTTGATCGGTTGCTTCATCTGGCAGAATTTCTGGCCATGTTCTTGAGTGGTTGGCTATTTCCTATACACAAGACTGGTGGTGTGCGGTTCTTTACTTTTTTCCTAGCAGCACAGCTAGCTACCAACAATGTCATCAACTTGTCCGTCCCAGTATTGGCCAGGATTTATCGGTTGCTTAGCAATATTACCAATGGGAGTCGGCCAAACCGGGTATCTAGCCCTTTTCAAATTCTCTGGGGATGGTTGGGAGCGCATATCAAGAACTGCTACACTTTTATCAACCCTCTTCAGATTCCGGGTACCGCATTCCAGCCGTACTTGCAAATAACCAGTGGGGTTATGCCCGAAGAGTGGGTGACCCAAGAGAAGGATGGATAATAGACAGTCCATAATATGAATCTACTGTCGAGTTGGATATTGAGTTATGATCATTTCAATTTCTGACCATATCCCTCCTCGACTGGTGCAATTAAGAATACCATATCATAAGATTTTATCAAGTGTGGCTACCTCTTTTCCCTCCAAGAGGGCATTCTGGTGGCTTCTATCGGTGGGGAACTGATCTATGAGGGGTACGCGACTTGCTGATTTGGATGTCAATTAGGCTGTGTCCGAGCATTGTGTCCTCCCACACTCAATGGAGCCCGTGAGAACCACCATTTAATGGTGGCCAGACAACTGTGGTTAATGTTTACCCGAGAAGATACTGGTTGCGATGTTATGACTCCTGCACTTGCAGACTCCATGCCTTTGTTGTCAAAGAGCTATACTGACTCCTATGTGCAGTCGTACCCGAATGGCCAACTAGGGCTGTGGGTGCCCACTGTCTCAAGTCCTAAGCCATCAAAGGGAAAGAGGAAGAAAAAGGGGGATAATGCTTCAACCTGTCCAGGCATGGTTCTTTGCAACCCTACCGGTCCCGTGCTTCCAGGGAAGATTTTAATGGACACAGGTGTATCCTCTCAGGCCCTTGAAGCTGCCCGGAGAGAGTTGGTTATTCCCGCGGATGCTGCCTTTCCAACGGCCTGGGGTCAATGGGATGAATTCAAAGGCCGGTCATCCTTTCGCAACTAGTACCCCCATTCTCTGTGGCAGTTTTTCTAGGAATCAGAAGTGGCATTTTACGGGTTGGGATACATATCTGCTCCTATTGACATTCTTTATGATGCGGACCCAGAGAGGGCCAAGCGGTATCTCTGGGACCTCGAGGCTTACGTTCATGCACGTCGAGGTTATGTAGTGTTGACTCATCAAGTCCAGGCCATGCTTTGATTGGTGACTGATGAGGAGGGGGAAGAGAGTGATCACTCTTCAGGGGGTGGTGATCTCGGTGGATCCCCCACTACGGTTGAAGCAAGGGAATTCCCCCCCTGCCCGTGAGGTCCCACCCACAGGTAGCTTCAGAGAGTTCTAGGGCAGTGGTGATATTCAGAAATAAAACACGACCATTGGTGCCCCTGCCACTACCTAACCCTCTCAGGTCAATCCCCCTGGCTAGCTGTTCCTATTACGACCGCATTTCCAGATTCTTGGAGGATTTGGGATGACCTGAGGGTCAGTAGCTCAGATGAGGAGGTTTGGGCGTTACTCCAAACGGGCCCTCTCGAGCTTCCGGGTATTGGGATGATCTATGCTCCACCCCACTTGCTGTCGGAAGAGGATCTGAATGAAATAGTCGCCTCATTGAAGGAGATGGACGCATACGTTCATTCACTCTGGAACCGACTTTATGGGTCTACCCGGGTGTCCATGATGATAAGACATCTTGAATCGTACGATCCCGAAGAAGAGGTTGTCCTATTCATCCATTCTGGCTTTCCTCCTCCTTTACTGTGAAGGTTCTAAAGTTTCCTCCCTTTATGTAGGGTGCTGAGGAATCCTAAGGGAAATTCCTTCCCCGGAGTATACTCCTCATGGTACTGCAGTAGGAGAACACGCGCTTTCGGCTACGGGGATCATTGAGGAGGGGTCTCCTTGCACGGATGAGCTCATGGAAGTGACCATTGCAGACCCAGCTGGGGTCTTTCCTCCTCCATCTCCTCTCAGCGTTCTGGGAAAAGAACTGTCCCCTGGGAAGATCCAGAGACATCAGCAGGCATCCCGTTTATCAGAACGGCTCAGACAGGGGACGCCGGGTAATCATGGATTCCCATTTCCTCGATTTCCAACTCGTATATTCTGATTTTTCCAATTATTAACTGTTTTGGAGAATGGTGTAGGGCCACTCGGAGACCCGGTCGTGGCTACCCCAGTGGTCATATCTTCTACCCCTTTATCATCTGAGGGATCACCAACAGCCACACCTGGGTGTGACGAGATGGTGGGCTCTACTGGAGGGGCTAGTGATATGGACGCTTTACTTCTTCCTTCATCAATCATAGATATGTCAGATGAGGAACAAATGGAAGTCAAGACTCACGCTGACCACACGAACTTTATAATCGCAGGGGAGGACGGGGCACCCATGATTACCGAAGATGCCCCAAATCCGACGGGGCCAACTTCCTCAGACCTAATGGATCCCGTGGCGATAGAGGAAGAGCCTGTCATCAGGCCAGTTTTCGGAAACCCAGAGTAGGCCATTATTTTGTTTACCAGGGGAGTGATTTCCTCAGGCTTGAACTCCATAGCCGACCTCTTGGGGATAGATTTGGGAGCTGCTGGCCTTGGGTATGACCTTAGGTCCTGGAAACCTCTGGGGGTTCCCAAGACTCCCTTGCCTCTTGAAGATGTAGCATCTTCCTCGAGTGGCTGCGACGACACAGAGCTTGAGGATACCGACGCCTTGATGATCAGGGGTAAGTTTCTAAATCTCTTTCCATTGACTCCTTCTTCTTCCCTTTTCTGATTAGGGATACTTATCTATCTTATCCACTCCCGTGCTTTAGGACCATGACCTTTGGCATTTGCGATTGTGTCATCGGATCCGATCGTTCTTGTGACCACAACCGTCGGGGGCGAAGTTGCCGCAGCGCCAGAGTTTGATGGTGATGCCACATCGGGTCCCTCCTTGGTGAAATTCATCCCTGAATACGTATCTTCATCTAGGAGTGACTCTGAAGCTGATCAACAAGTCCTTTCCAGTATTCGACCTGCTCACCAAAGGGATTGGGAGAAAATTTGGAAGCTGATTTCTCAGACGCCCTTGGCTGAGATGCCGACCAAATTACCAAAGCTGCAAAATCTGTTTATGACACTGGGATTTGACGGATTTGACTACCATGGTATTTATGATATAGTCAAGAAGGTGTTCGCTGACTGGGAAAGACTGGGTGGTTTCGAATCTCTCCTTTTTGCTGCTCAATCTGAAGCCTACCTTTCTACGACTCGACAAATTTGCCTAACAGAGGCTCATGATCAGGCCAGGGTAGTTGCGAGGCTCTTGGGAGAAGTCATTGAGTAGCATTCTCGAATGGAGGTGATGAGGAATGAAATAAAGTGGCTACATCAGTAAGATACTAATGTCACCGCCACAATTGAGGAATGGGAGTGATAGATGGAGGAGGAGACGAGGGTGAGCTCAAAGGTGGCCCAGGAGGCAGAAGCATTATGGGATGGTGCAGAAGCTGAGATAGCCTTACTGCAGAATCTCTATCAAGTAATCGAGTATTCTCATTAGTTCCTGATACAACTTTGTGAATCCACTGAAAACCTTCTATAATAACCCTTCATGCCATAGGAGGCTCCAGATTGTGGATGCCCTTCTTACCAACTTTGTTATGGAAAAAAGAAATGTTTTCCTTAGCGATCTTGTTGTCTTCTCTTATGACATGAATTATTTGGCATGATTGCTGTATATGTTAATTCACCAAACTTAGAATAGCCAGAGTTCAGGACAATTGATAAAAAAATAAAAACAAGATCTAACTTTTTCCTGGATCGCGGGATCTAGTGAGCATAGTTTGACTATTGCTATGGTTTTGTAGAAAAACCCCAAAATTTTTTGTCTTTTCTATTAATACCCTAATTTTTCCTGGGCCCATTTAGTGTGGACCCAACGGGTATGTCCCTACTTTTTCTTAGGTCTCCCTTTTCAGGTTTTCAGCCTAACAGGCTTTGCGCCTCTTTTTTGTGAGCGGTTTAAAGTCCCAACAAGACTATCATTACTGATGTTTTAGGTCGAACAAATTTGACCAGATATGGTGGTGCGAGGGCCCCAATGAGGTATGGTTGATTAAAATATGTCTCAATACCCTTCAAATGCATGTGGGGAGAAAATGTTTAGATATGAACGACATGTAGGGCATGTCTCAAGGCATGGGAGCCGTATCGGTGTGCAGAGGTAGGAAGAGAATATCCTAAGGAAGTTTTTCCTTTGGTAGATGGTCCAAGGGTGATCAATATGCAGAGTCGGTGAGGTCATGGTAGGTATAGTTGTGCAAAGGTGTCCTTAAGTCAATGACTCTCCATTTTTGATGGACTGAGGACTTCATGGAAGCCCGGATTATGGAATCCACCATGGGCAGCTTGGAGAATTATGAAAACCTCCAAGGGTGTCCTAGAAAGGGTTTGTGATGTCTGAAAGGGTTTGAGAAAAACGGTATTAATCAAGAGTGTGGACCCAGGGTCCCTGTCCTAGGAATTTAGTTAGCGCAGAGGATGATTGGGGCTTGGCGCAGTTTAAAGTCATGCAGCCAAGACATTCTTCAAAGTGGAATGGATTCTCTGGGTTCTTGGTAATCTCATCAGAGACGTTCCGCTATATTTTGGCAGGGTCATGAAAGAGACTAGTAAAATGTATCTTAGAGAGTTTCCAAATCTTGAGATAGACATGGGGGCTCAAAGGAAAAGAGGCGTATGGAAAGAAGCATTGCCTAAGGAAATCTTTCCTTTGGTAGACGAGTCAGGGGTGATCAATATGTAGAGCCGTTGAGGGCATGGTATGCATAGTCATGAAAATGTGTCCTTAGGTCAATTATTGAATTCTCCCGATAGCCGGGAAACTTCAAGGAAGTTTGAGATTTAGGACCACCGGGGGTGGTTTATGAGAGTTCAGCTTTTTTTCTAAGTACCGAGCATGGTTTATGAGGAGAGGGTGCCTGGATACGGGAGAAACATCTCGAATAAATTTCAAAGAATGGGTGAAGTCATCCCTTCTCACGCTGGTGTGAGACGGTGGTTTGTGCAGGTCTGACCCGTGCAATGAGGGACAGAGAAAAGCCTCTGTTCCTTACTAGACCCATGATAGGTTTGACAGTGCAGTTTAACGTCATGTGGCATGGACGTCTTCCGTGCAGTTTAACGTCATGCAGCAAGGACAAGGGGCATTTTTAAACCAGTGAAAATGCTTATAGTTGGAGGCATTTCCCTGGATGTTTAATGTTTGGTCTTTGAAGCTTTATGCCAAGCGGCCAAGATGTTTTGTGCAGTTTAACATCATGCGATAAGGACATAGTTGCAAAGGCCACTCTTGATCAGAATGAAACTGGGATTGAATATCCTGGCATGCCCAAGACATGGAGAGGGGTTTATTGGTGTAAATAGTGGTTCTGAGGATTCTTGGATCAGGAGAAATGATATGGGGGCTCTGAGACCGGTAAGCGTACAGAGCTAGGAAAGGTAATGCCCGAGGAAATTTTGCCTTTGGTAGATGGGACAGGGGCTATCAATATGAAGATCTGCTGAGGGCATGATATGCATAGCCATGAAAAGGTGTCCCCAGGTCGATAACTTTCCACTTCTGATGGTAGTGAATGGTTATGAGGATCCGCGATTGTCCGGGCCACAAAGTCTGTCATTTGGTAAGAAAATATCTAGACATTTCAGGCATATTCAGCCCTGGTTTCTTATCTTCTTCACGAGGGTGTACCTTAACTCCATGTAGTTTAACGTCGTTCGGTAAGGACGAAGTACTCATAGTTTAGCGGTCATAGAGCTCAGACCATTAGGTGACTATTACCACAATCACTCAAAGGATAACTGAGTTACCATGCTCTGATATACTCTGAAAAGGGTGGGGGATGAAGGTTGTAAACTGTAACTATGAGGTTTCCCGGATCCGGAGATGTGGTGTGGGGGCTCTGAGGCTGGTAACCATACAGAGCTAGGAATAGAATCGCTCGAGAAATCTTGCCTTTGGTTGATAGGCCAGGGGATATCAATATGTAGACCCGCTGAGGGCATGGTATGCATAGTCATTCAAAGGTGTCCCTGGGTCGATGACTTTCCACTTCCGATGGCCATGAATTTTTATGAAAACCCAATATTATTCACAGTACATAGTTCGACATGTGGGGATAATGGTGTTCAAGCATACAAGAAACATCTTCACCACAATTTTTTGTTGAGTCAAAGTAGCCTAGACCTGACTTGATGTTCGTAGATGTAGTTCGTCATGTGAACCATGGGTGGATACATAGGCTAACCGGGTAGGGATACCCTGGAAACGTTTGGATGTGAAAAGGGGGAAAAACTTTTAAACCACTACGCCATAAATTTCTGGATCGGGAGATATGGTATGGGGGCTCTGAGGCCGGTAAGCGTACGAAGCTAGGAAGAGTACTGCTTGAGGAAATATTTCATTTGGTAGACGGGGTAGGGGCTATCAATATGCAGAGCCGCTGAGGGCATGGTATTCATAGTCATGCAAAGGTGTCCCCGGGTCGATAACATTCTACTTCCGATGGTCGTGAATGGTTATGAAGATCCATAATTATCCAAGTCGTGAAGTCTGATGTATGGAGAGGAAGCATCCAAAAGCGAAAGGAGAATTACCATATCATTTCGCCACATATCTTGGGTGGGTCGCAATGAAGTCCATGCAGTTTTAACGTCGTGCGGTGAGGACAAGGAATACACCCCGTGCAGGCCTGGTCCGTACATGGGGAAAGAGGGCATTTTTTTTAAATCCTCATTCGGGAAAGGCTAGGCCAGGATGGGAAACCCTGACCTCACTACGCATCCTGTGAGTGTAGGGATCAAGCCATACATAGTTCCTTGAAGGAGGTACACCCCACACATGGTGAGTCTGTACATGGGGGAAAAGGGTATTTTTGACTTTCATTTGGGGATAGATGAGCCAGGGTGAGGGACCCTGCCGGCACTACATATCCCGCAAGGGTAGGAATCAAGACTCACATAGTTATCTGAAGTCCGTGCAGTTTAACGTCGTGTGGTGAGGACGAAGAATACACCTCATGCAGGGCAGGTCCGTACATGGGGGGAGAGAGCGTATATTTTTTTGAATGGCTGGGCCTGGATGGGGAACCCTGGCATCACTACGTATCCCATGAGGGCAGTAATCAAGCCTCGAGTAGTTCTTTGAAGTCTGTGCATTTTAACGTTGTGCAGTGAGGATGAAGAATACACCCCGTGTAGGGCAGGTCCATACATGGGGGGAGAGAGCATATATTTTTTTTGAATGGCTAGGCTAGGATGGGGAACCCTGGTGTCACTACATATCTCGTGAGGAAAAAAATCAATCCTCACGTAGTTATTTTGAGGAATGCACCCCGTGTGGGTCCGGTCTGTACGGAGGAAGGGGTTTTATTTTATTTTATTTGAGGTGGCTGGGCTAGGGTGTGGAATTATGGCGTCACTATGTATCCTGCGAGGGCAAGAATCAAGCCTCACATAGTTCAGTGAAAGAGAATACACCCCGTGCAGGTCTGGTCCATACACGAGGGAAGAGGGCAAATGTTTCTCTTAAACATCATTTGGGGGTGGCTAGGCCAGGATACTGAATCTTGGCATCACTACTTATCCTGTGAGGGAAGGAATCAGGCCACACATAGTTCTCTTAAAGACAATACACCCCGTGCAGGTCTGGTCCATACACAGGGGAAAAGGGGCATTTTTTTATCCTTATCCATGCAGTTTAACTTCGTGCGGTAAGGACGAGGAACACACCCTATGCATGGATGGTCCATACACGGTGGGAGAGGGAATTTTTAACTTTTATTTGGGGGTGGTTGGGCCAAGATAGGGGATCCCGGCGTCGCTACGTATCCTGCGAAGGTAGGAATCAAGCCATACGTAGTTCTCTGAAATAAGTACACCCCGTGCAGGGCTGGTCCATACAAGGGGGAAGAGGACATTTTTTTTTAATTTTATTCCATTTGGGAGTGGCTGGGAAAAGATAGGGGATCTCACCATCCCTACGTATCCTACGAAGTTAGGAATCAAGACTTACGTAGTTCTCTGAAATCTGTGCAGTTTAACGTTGTGCGGTGAGGATGGAATACTCTTAGTTTAGGGTCATAGAGTTTGGACCATTGGGTGCTTGGTAGTTTAACATCCTGCAGCTCAGACGATAACTGATTCTTAGTTATGATGTGAAATAATTCTGCAGGAATCTCACATTTCTAGGAGCAGTAGTGAACTACCCATCCATGGAGATTAGGGCATATGCTCTGTTGGAGTAGACTTTGTGTATAACATATAGTCCCTCCCACTTGGGCTCCAGCTTTGGAGGTTTATTTTCAGGTATCATTGGGGTTTGGAGGACCAACACCAATTCTCCTTCCAAGAAATACCGAAGGCAGACCTTTTTATTGAAGGCTAATGAAATTCGATTCTGATATACTTCCAGATGGTGAAAAGTGTGAAACCGCTTCTCGTCTAGCTGTTCCAATTCACCTAACCACTTTTCTGATTGCTTATCGTTGAATAATTGATCACAAATGGCGATACGGAGCGAGGGTAATTGGAGCTCAATGGGCAGGACCAATTCTGTTCCATATACTAATGAGTACGGATTAGCCCAAGTAGCGGTGCAGATTGTGGTTTGATAAGCCCACAATGCATGGAGGAGTTTATCTGGCCATGACTTCTTGTCTTTATCCGACATGTTCTGGAGAATGTTGGACAGGGTCTTGTTGAAAGCCTCTATCTGTTCATTGTCCGCTGCATGGTAGCAGGATGAGTGGTTAGCCTTGATACCATATTCTTGGTATAGTTTCTCCAATTCAGCATAGCAGAAGTTGGTGCCATTATCCATCAGTATGGTATGAGGGACACCAAATCTAGTGATGATATTGGTTTTCACAAATCTGAAAATGTTTCTTGCCCCGACTTCCTTAAGGGGTACAACTTCTGCCCATTTGGAAAAGAAGTCAGTTTTCATGAGGATATACTTCATCTGTTTGGATGTGGTGGGAGGATATGGTCCCACGACGTCCATTCCCCAGATGGAAAATGGCCAAGAGTACTTGGCCTGATGAAGTAACTCTAGGGGTTGGTGTATGAAGTTGGTATGAACTATTCATGAGTATCATTTTGCAGTAAAGCGCTCACAATCTCATGCCACGGTGGGCCAATAGTACCCAAGTCTTCAAACATGATGGGAAAGTTTAGACCCCGGCTGATGTGCCCCACATACCCCGGAATGTACTTCAGTCATGACGGAAGAAGTTTCTTATCCATCAATGCATCTGAGGAGGATTCCATCGAGGCCTCATTTGTAGAGGACCCCTTGCTGACCCATGCCTCCATATAGGACAAAGTTGATTGCCCTTCTCCATATTTGCTGTCGTTCAGCCCTGTCTGACGGAAGTTCTCCTTGTTGGAGGTAGTTTGTAATGGGGGTCATCCAGTCGGTGGCAAGAGCATATGGTTCAGGGACAGGACTGAATTCGTGGATTTCTTCCAAATTAGCTTGAACAAACGACAAGACCATTCGACGGTGATAAATACTGATAACTGTTTCATCATGGTCTGGTTCGGCTAGGGATGTGGCTGCATTAGCTAATGCATCGGCCTGGGCATTCTGAGACCGGGGAATATAGGTCAATGTCAGTTCTGTGGAGAATTCCACCATTAAACCTCGGACATGGTCAAACAGGGGAATCATCTCCTCCTTTTTAATAGCATAGTCACCGTTGACTTGCTTGATGACCAGTTCCGAGTCTCCTTTTACCTTAAAGTGTTGTACTTGTGCCTGGAGTGCGAGCTCCAGGCCTGCAATGAGGGCTTGATACTCCGCTTCATTTTTCGTACATCCTTCTGACGGGAGGAAGGAATATGGAAAGAATTCCTTTTCTGGGGACATGAGTATTATCCCCAAACCCACCTTGTTAAATTTGGGATCTTCCATCCTTTTCCCGGTTGGGATTCGGGATGCACCATCGAAGTACATTTCCCATGTTGGGAGCTCCTCTTAAACCGCGAATATGTCTTCATTAGGTAACTCGATGTCCGGTGTGGAAATCCCTATTGAAGGGTGATCCACTAGAAAATATGCTAATGCCTGGCCTGTGATGGCCTTATGAGGCACAAACCAGATGTCAAACTGTTGCAGGATGACTTCCCATCAGGACAGGTGCCCGGTCAGCATTGGGCAGCTAATGATATACTTGAGCGGGTTACTCCACGAGACCAAATGTACTTCATGATGCTACAGATAAAGTCAAAAATTTTGAACTGCGAAGACCAAGGCCAAACAACACTTCTCGATGTTTGAGTATTGAGTTTCAGCATTGATCATGGTTCGACTGAGGTAATAGAGACTGTTTTCACTTCCAGCATCATTTTTCTGCGCGAGGAAGGATCCCAGTGACCTCTCTAAGGCTGTCACGTATAACATGATAGGTATTCATTCAACCGGGTGAATGAGAATTGGTAGGATTAAGAGGTACTTCTTTAGGCTTTCAAATTCCTCTTGGTAGTCATCTGTCCATTGTTAGGTAACCCCCTTTTTAATTGACCTAGTGAAGGAAAAAAATTTGCCGACAGGGTTGGCTATAAACCGCCTGATGTAGGCCAAGTGTCCTTGTAATCCCCTCAACTCAGTGAGATTGCGGGGATGTGGTAGGCTAAGAATAGCCTTTGCCTTTTCGAGGTCGACTTCGATGCCATAATGGCGTACGACAAAGATAAGGAATTTACCTGAGGTAAACCTGAAGCCACATTTCAAGGGATTCATCTTCAGGCTATGTTGACGAAGTTTGTTGAAGACGGTCCTAAGGTCTGACAGGTGATATGAACACTGTCTGGACTTAACCACCAAGTCATTCACATAGAATTCGACAAATCTCCCCAGGAATGGTTTAAAGATACGATTCATGGTGCGTTGATATGTGGCATCAGGGTTTTTGAGACCAAAGGGCATGAACCTGTAATAAAATACTCCTTGAGGGGCCCTGAAGGCAGTGGCTTCTTCGTCTTCTCGGTCCATCCTGATTTGATTATACCTAGAATAGCCATCCATGAAGGATAGAGCCTCATACCTAGCTGTTGCATCGATTAATAACTCGGTGATCGGGACAGGGAAATCATCTTTTGGACAATGCCGATTGAGATCTATGAAATCAATGCATACATAGATTTGTCTGTTCTTTTTCTTAACGGGGATAATGTTGGCCAACCAGATGGGGTATTAGACCTCCCGAATGAAGCCCGATTTAATAATATTATCAACTTCAACCTCTATTTTGGCAGCATGTGAGGGGTGTGTCCTTCTGGTAGCCTGTTTATAACCCCAGTAGTCTTCTAGCAGACCTAGGTGATGGGTTTCCACATTAGGATCGAGTCCCGGAATTTCTGTGTAATTCTAGGAAAATAAATTCCGGTTTTTCCTCAGGAAGGAAGTATATATCTCATGTTCCTCAGGGGACATGGCTACACTAACAAGAGTGGGCCTTGGGTCTTCCTCAGTACCCAGGTTTATTTCCCTGAGCCCGTACATAGTGGTGGAGATACCTTCCTCAAATTCAAGAGGTGCATCCCTGAGATCCTCCTCCTCCTCCTCCTCCTCATTATCATCTTCTTGACCTGACAGGGGGAGATTTTCCAGCCTGGTCTCTTTGGGGTTTGGAGGTGAGGCATCGTGGGCGTCTCTGCTAGAGTATTCTCCCCCAGATTGAGGGTCAGCGGTCATTTCCGTACTGTTATGCCTGACAATTATGGCTGAAGTCATGAGGACAACTAAGTGTGTGTCTGGGATTGAACCCCTACTCTCAAAATGGTTGATGGGAAGTACATAGTCTACGCCAAGCTTCTTGAGGTGGTCATCAGGAACCATTTCCAGACCATTTGGAGCGGGGATCCAGTCAATACCATCAAGTGAAGGCTTCTTTTTCTTTCTCTCATAAAACTTGGCTTCAATGTAGTGTGACTCAGAGAGCTCGAAAGGGACCTTGTTAGAGTGAAATGTCACACTTTTTCCATTGATTCAATATTTGATACACTGGTGGTAGGATGAAGGAACGACCGTGTGCTTATGGAGCCATGGACTTCCAAGAAGGTCATTGAATGGTGTGTTCTGTTGGACCAATAGGAATTCCGAGTAGGCCACAAGGCCGCCAAAATGGGTTTTCAGCTTGATTTTTCCTATTGGATTTTGTTCAATCTTGTCATAAATCAATAGGGTTGTGGCTGATGGGATTAGGTCATCCTCACTGTATCCCAACTTGCGGAGTGTTTGTAGGGGAATGAGGTTAACTCCGGAGTTGTTGTCAATAAAGACTTTGCAGATCCCAACATCATTTAGTGTGCTGGACACATATAATGGTTTGATATGTCCTTGCATGCTGGCATCTTCATCCTGATCGGTGAAGAAAATCACCGCATTGCCTTTAGACGGGCCAGTCTTAGTCCGATAAATCTCAGCATCAGCTACCTCGACTTGGAACTCATGGGGGCTGAGCAAGGCTTCAATAAGCGCCTCCCTAAGATATACTGACAAACTCAGGGCATCCAGGATTGACATCTTGGTTGGTAATGATGCCAGCTTCTTAAGGATATCGTATTTATGCTCCAGCGGCCGATGCTTCTCCATCGGTGGGGGAGTATTAGCAGGCACTTTGGGAGCTAGATTATGTGATGAGGAGGGACCAGCCGTGGGGTCAGATGTCTACGGTGTTCCCAAATTCTGGGGACTCAGCTCGGTCAGTCTGTTTGTGCACACTAGGCGGCTAGACATCTGTTCCTCCTCTGATGGGTACCGCAGAATGACAGGGCTAGAGTGGCCGCTTGGGGAGGTGGAGGGATATTCTTTCTCCTATTGAGTCCGTTGAAGGGCTCTCCCATAGGTTTCTGTGATATTAATGGTTTGGGCCGGGGTAAAACCATAGGGTTGGTTTCGGCCACAATAAAACCTTCCCTAGTATCCCCTGCCTCTACAATTTCTCCTCCCAACCCCTTGAGTCGGGAACTCAGGTTCATAACCATACCCTTCATCAGGGAACAATTCTATTAGATGGATGACATTGATGGAACCAAATATTAGCTTCTCATCCAGTGACAGGTCAAACCGGTCGGTTGTCCATGATGGTGCTGTTTGGCGGGTCAGTGCCCGTGGTGCCAAGTTTGAGGGCATAAAATCCGATAGTGTCAGGGCTAACTTTGGCCTCGTTGAAGACTTCTCCTCTTGCTCTTGTCTCCTCCCTTTTTGATTATTCCTGGATGACCAGCTCGTGGAGGGTTGTGAGGCCGATATTGTTTGTTGCGCGGCATTAGGGGCTGTTGGCGGCAACACCGGCTACTGTAATTGAGCTCAAAGTATGCCCTGAGCTCGGTTGATAGTCTTCCGAGTCATCCAGCTATCAAATTTCTACCCCCTTTTGCTAGTGACTTCCTGCCACCCCTCCCCTTTGTCGAAGTCGGTGGTAGAAATGTATGTCACATGTGCTGGGGGTGGTCCCAGCTCAACCTGCCCAGATTCTACCATCCTTTGTAGGAGGTCTTTGAAGATGAAGCATTCCTGGATACTATTCCCTAACATTATATGGTAGGGACATTAATCCGGCCTGTCATCGCGGACGACTTCTTCGGGCTTCCTTGGATTCGGGAGGCGGAGTAAGTTTCAATTCATGGCAGTGATGAAATAGCCGTGAAATTGGTCCTCTCGGAACGAGTATAAATTTTGTATTAATTCCTCAAACTGGTTCTGCTTTGATCCTCTCTGATTTTCCTGCTTAGGCGGAGGCAACCGCTGATATATAAGGGGCCCTTGACGATTTGGTGGAGTCCTAGGCAGTGAAGTAGGCGCAGGGGCTGGCTTGAGCATGACAGAGGACGCTTCAGCTCTAACTGTTCGCTTTGTAGGATCCTGTGAGGCTATTCGGGACTTCATATTGGTCCACTGCAGGGGGTCTTCAATTCTCTGGGTGATGGCCGAGAGATGGCGGAATCTAGTGGTGCACTACACTGGTATGAGCGGTGTTCGCAGATCATCTTGAAGGTTATCTATACATATGGCCAACATCTCATCTTGGGGCATTGGCCTATTCAGAGAGTAGGTTAGACCTTTCCATCTTGCGATGAAATATGAGACCCTCTCGTTCTCCCTCTATTTGCAATTCACGAGGTTGCTGACCATGGTTTTCGGCAATGTTGAGCTGAAATGGAACAAGAACTACTACCGAAGGTCTTCCCATCTTTTTATCGACTGGGTTGGCAGACTCATATACCAGAAGAAGGAAGATCCTTTCAAGGTCCATATGAAGCATATGAGTTTCACTACTTCTTGTTGTTCTAGAGTTCCCATCATAGGGTCGCAATAAGATGCGTAGTGAATCAAGTGCTATTCTGGATCACCTAAACCATTGAAAATAGGGAATACAGGGCTCCCAAAATTTGGTGGAGGAGGCGTGTTGCTCACCCAATCTAGGTAGGGCTTCTACTTTGGTTGTATCGGAGTGCGCCGACCTTCCATTTCTTCCAATCGAGCTGTCAGTGCTTTGATGGTGCTGGTGAGTCCCTAGTTTACATCCTGTTGGGCCCGGTCTTTGGCGGTTGTAGCCCAAGGCATTGCCTAAGGATCTGGATTGGCTGGCACCAAGGGTGCGTATTCCATTTGTGACACCTTCAGTGGGTTTAGAAGTACTCACTCCGGTTGCTTCCTAAGTGGGGTGAAGTCTTGGTATTCATCCAGATCTATATTTAGGTAGTTGGACGGGCCGGGCACCTCGTTGGGTAGGGGCCCTAACCATGCTTCGTTTTTCGGGGCCAACCTTGGTCTTTGAGGTTCACTTACTGGGAGTGCATGATGTGGCTCCTCTTGGGACGTGCTTTCAATAAGACGGTTCCTCTGGAGTAGCTTGACATTGAGCCGCCTCAATTCCTTCATTTCCTATTCCTGTCGATCGAACCTCTCTTCAAGCGTAAGTGGATCGTTTTTATCAAGAGAAGGAGGCGGGTTAAGGGTAACCGGTCCTTTATTCTTATCATTATTGGGAGCTCGCTGGGTGAGTAGAGGAATGTTAGCTGAAGGGGAAACCATATTTAGAGTGGCCCTCTAGTTTCGGGTGTGCACACCTGGTGGTTCGTTGTGAGTCACAGCCTGACTGGAGCCATAGTCTTCCGATCCATCTGGATTTGCATCGTCTCTGGTGTCACCCATGGGGTCAGCCTCTATGGCGTTGATGGATATATATTGTGGTGTGGAGGAGACGTCATCTTCCAAATAGTAAGAGGATCTCCCATGCCTTTTGTTGGTCCTCTCCCTCCTGTTTTGAGATTGATTTTGGACTCCTTGACAGAGGGTGACTCAGAGAGTCCTTTGATGTGTCCTTACGGCACGCCTTCCTCTTGAAGGGGATGGTGACTCAAAAGACGGGATAGGGTAGGAACCTCCTCTTATGACTGTCCTCCCTAGATGATAAAATATTGATCATCACGGGGGAGGTTGTTGTTGAGGTGGTAAAAATGCCCCCAGCCCTGAGGGATAAGGTTGGCTCCGTTCTTTGTACGTTGAGTCTCTTCCTATTTTTATTGGTCTTACAGGGTCATTTTTTGTTAAATATTCCCCCAGCCCTATAGGCTGGGGTTGGACCTGGATTGCAGCAGTGTCTGCTGCTATCACTACCTTCCTGATCTTGCGTTCCCCCATTCGGGGGTGAACTGGGTTTGATGCCGAGTTCTTCTGTGAATCAATCCCTTCTACGGAGGAAGGAAATGAGCACTGATTGGCCTCTCTTAGGCGAGAGTCCTATTGTATGCTTTAGGTGGCCTGATTCATGTGTTCTTGGATGGCTTGTTCTCGTCGGGCCTGACGCTTCAGGGACTTAATCAAGTCCTGTCTTTGCTGGGTGTGTCACCTTTCTCGAACAGGGGGACCAATCGATCGTTGTCTTGTCATGCTGACGTTGCAAGACACTACACCGAACGGGTTCTTCTGGGTGGGGATAAGAGTGAAATGCAGACCTCCATGTTCCCCCCATCCCCTGATATGGACTCCCATCAGAGCATCACTGATGAGGCGGTGCAGCTGGTGTAGCACACGGAGGCAGGCTGTCTTCATGTTTCCTTTCTGCCTCTCAGGTCACGGTTGTCGCGCCGGAGGAAGAGCTTCTAGGTCGATGTGACACATAAGGTCTTCTATTGTCTTGACATGGTCTACAAACCCATCGTAGGGAAGGAAGATTGATTTCAAATAGTGGAGGGTTGTCCATATATTGTATCAGATGTCATGTACGCATTCTTTCGACAACTTTCTAGGTATGTTGAATTGAGAGGTGGTCGTGCGCCAAAACATAACTGGGATATCATCTCTGGCCAGTTGTTTCCTCAGGTGCAACATGTCGGCATACTCCTCCTCTAGTGATTCCTCTACCTGGTTAGATAAACTAAGATGCTCACTAATAGTGTGGTCAGAGGTAGTGGGACCGGTAGGTATCGAATTATCATGTGGGCGATTCCGATGTGGTTCTGAAGATGAACGTGGCCCCAGAATGTCTCCCGATTGAAGAAGGGTGTCATTGGCGACTAGCTGGGAATCTGACATGCTCGATCCCGTCCTTATGAGTGCCTCGGCATATGAGGACTTTCCTGTGCTTGATTTGGCAGGGGGAGGACCTTCTTGTCGATATAATATGTCATTGCAGGGAGGACCTTCACAATGGAAGCTGCAATGGCGAGGAATACCATTACTGCTTGGCTTCACTGCATAGAGGACGATTGCAGTACATACCCTAAGGAGGACCTCCAAGGCGTGTCGCAGTAAGGGGAGGACCTTCTGGCTACTTAGCGTTTTTACAGGGAGGGCCTTCGCAACAACTTCCATCATGGAGAGGATGACCATCATGTATTGACGTTCGATGTGCATCTTGTGGAGGACCTTTAAGACACACTTTGACAAGGGTAGGACCTTCTTATTTCTTGGGGCCACTATGGGGAGGACCTTCTCAATGGCGGATGTGGTGGCGAGGACTACCATCACAGCTACTACAATGGTGAGGAATACCATTACAGCTCCTACAGGGAGAATATCTGCAGGGTACACCCTGGGGAGGGCCTTCAAAATGTACCGTAATGAGGGGAGGGCATTCTCATTGCTTGACGTCTCTACGGGGAGGACCTCCATTATTAGGGTGGCGAGGACTACCACCGTGATCTGATGCTTGGCTGTGCGGAGTGTCATTGCAACATAACCACTGAGGAGGACCTTCAGGGTAGGTTATGACAGGGGGAGGGCCTTCTTGTCATGATGAGACATCACTGTGGGGAGGGCCTCTGCAGTTGCTACTATGATAGTGAGGACTAATATCATAATCTTTGGTCCCACTGCATGGAGAGTGCTTGCAGTGTATACCCCAGGGAGGACCTTCAGGGTGGACCGTAGAAAGTGGAGGTCCTTCTTACTTCTTGATCTTCCAGTCATGTGGAGGGTCTCCGTGACTCGCATCAAAAGAGGATCTCTCGTGATCGATCTTTATATGTCCACGGGGGAGGCCCCCGCAGGTGCTCTGGGGAGGACCTTCAAAGCTGCTGGAAGTGACATTGCGAGGAGGACCTTCACAACTGCTACTACCACTCTCATAATATGGGAATGGGTGGGCATGATTCTGAGCCTATGATATGTGCTTAGTGGCATTGGGAACCCCAGCTTCCAGCAGAGCGGAGTCATGAACCTGGTCTTTATTTTTCAGCTGCCTTCTGCGCATTCGGGGCACTTTCTTGCAGGCAGTGGGGACCGTCTGCTGTTGAAAATGACCTTCACCTTTGGGTACCTATCTGATTAGGTCCCATGATGTTACCGGGATACGCTGAATAAAATCTTGAATTTTAGTAGGTATATATGCCTACTTTGGAGCATCCACCATGATGGACGGGTGTCCCCCAGTTGGAATGAGTGAAGCTACTCAATTCGGTTGCCCTTTCATTGCAGAATATGTCCGGAGACTCTCCTGGGCGGAAGTAGGGATGAAAATCTACTCCGAGGAGGCTATCCCATCTCTTATATGAGTCGCCTCAATTGGGGAGACGGGCTCACGGGCCTGAGTCCTTGCTGTTGCCGCTGATGCGATTACATTCTGGAAAGTCTGCAAGATATGATCTGGGATCGATACCTACTCCTCCATTATTTCCAGGATATGCAGAGAGACATCCTTGGATGGAATGGGTATGAAGGCCCATTCCGGTATCAGAGTAGGAATATCTTGCTCTGGTCCTCTGGTGGTTAGTAGGTATTGACAATTCTCTTGTGTCGGGTCAGGTGAACGAATCTTCCCTTGGGCCGAGATATGCTGGTTTATCTCTCCGTTTGCTGCCACATTAGGGTGGTGGACTTTACTTGAATCCATAAGGACCTGGCCCTGCATATGTTGGTTTCACACCGTATCGAGTCGGTGGACTTTATTGGCAGGGAGACGTGCCCGCCTATTGATTGCCGCCACATTTGGGCGGCGGGCTTTGTTGATCACCACCACATCAGGATGGTAGGCATCAGGAGAATCTGCTAAGAGCTGGTCCTACAGGCGCTGGGTCGCCACCACGTCGGGTTGGTGGGCTTCATGATCCCAGGCAGGGAGAGGTGCCTGCCAAGTAGGTTCCGTCCTGTGTGAGCAACGGGCTTGATGGAGCTCGGTGGGGATGCGCGCCTGCTCGTATGATGCCACCATATCTGGATGGAGGGATTTAGAGAAGGGAACAAGTGTATGTGCCTACTCCTGATACGTCTCTGTGACTGGGTAGCAGAGCTCCTCCTCAGGGACAAGGGTAATGACCGGTCCCTGATTGTATGTTTGCCTCCCTTGTCGGGCGGTCTGAGGGGCCGGAGCTCGGGGAGCGTGGGCATGGATCCTTGGGGTGACATCCTCCTTGGCGAGAGGATATTGAGTCGTGGCGTAACCATGATGACGTCTTCCAGTGGGGGCCTTAGAGCAGAACCCTCGTTCAGTGGGGATGAAGTCCTCAACGTTGACCTCATCCGCCTCCCTATGATAAGGGAGGTACGCGTTGTCTTGTTCTAGGGATAGACTCCTAAAATGGTTTGAGATGGAAACAGGGGTCATCTAGATCTACTTTTGTGGTCGCTGCTGGGCAGGCGACCGGCGAGTCCTGGTGGATTGGAGGGCGTGCATGGCTGCCTCCACCATTGGGAGAGTACCGTTCAAGTGGTACTCTTGGATCAACGCATCTGAGACCCAGCGTTGAAGATGCGGGGTAGGTGACGAGGTCCTCCATTGGTGATGATGTTCGATAATTGCATTGTTGGAAGCACGCTCCTGTGAGTTCCTTCGTGATTCCATTGGATCGAAGGGAGTTTTGAGTGGTACCTGTAAAAAATATTTTAACAAATACAAACAGAAAACCCTTCAAACCAGTATCTCATGACCCCATGCATAATTAATGACCTTTCTTGGCCCTCCTTGTGAGTATAAATGGGGCACAATGTGGGATTAGGTTAAATCCATCATGCTTGGTTAAGGATTCACGCCGGGTTCCCCATTTTTTGTCTCACGGCGCACGACGAGGTTGTGGGGGAGAAACGTGCGCTACCCGACAGTTGATTAGGAAATATTAGGTTCTACTTAATCACTCATATCAGGTGCACCATTTTCACTTCAAAATGACCAATGGTTCCATATCTAGCAATACGTGGGCCTGCTTTCCAAAGGCAGGCGTTCACTGGGTGGTTTGACCAGCGATGCTTAAGAACTCACTTTGGTCGAGAGGATGGGAAGTCGGGCTCATCGTACCCTTTTGGGGGGGAATTATTTCTTGTTCCAGGACTCTCTTATAGATTTAAGATTTATTCATATGTTCACGAATCATTGGTTTATACCCAAGCATATTATCCACAAATTACTTCCTAGTTGGCAATGGTCAGCTGGACACAGGGGTTATGAATCATTTATACTCGAGGTTTTCCATCCCTCGTTGGATTAATGACCCTGAGGAGTCTGGAATCACTGAGACGAAACAGGTTTAAAGCCTCGTAACCAGGCACTCTGGAGTTTATTGTCATCCAGGGGGAATAGATAATGACTTGAGTGTTTGGATCGAACCCGTGGTACGAGCCTCCTATGTGTCCCTGTGAGAGGAATCAGAATTCACGTAGTTCAGTTTGGTATGTGGCGTATGCTCTAGACTGCCCAAGATGTGGGTAAACTGACGTAAAGGGGGTCAGAATGACCGATTGTTGGGCTTGAACCTCAGGGAGGAGTCCTACGTACCCTTCCTAGGTGACAGGGATCAAAGTCCACGTAGTTTGGGTTGGAATGGGGATTACACTTTGAGGTAGCCCAAGGTGTGGGTAAACCGACGTAAAGGGGGTCGGAATGACCGATTGTTGGGCTTGAACATCGAGGAGTCGTCCTACGTACCCTACCTAGGAGACAGGGATCAAAGTTCACGTAGTTCGGGTGGGAATGGGGCTTACACTCTAAGGCGTCCCAAGTGAGGATGTCATGGTCAATGCTTACTCTAAGCCCACGCGAGTCATGCTTGGTGTGAGAAACAAGAGGTATCAGGGACCATATGATCACGTAGCGAATGGTGCGTCTGTGGGAAGTGGAGTGGGGCTTATGCATGAAGCAACCTAAAAATTTGGGGCTTACTCCGAGATGGACACCCACTGATGACAAAGCCCAGATGGAGAGGGAAAGGTTATCCCCATGTCCATCTCCCCTCTTGGTTCTTGGCACCAGGGAAGTATGGAGGTGCATGAGTTCTTCCTTCTAATGGGTAGTCCTCCACTCCCCGGGAAGGGGAGAAGTTCCCCAGTCCTAACAAGTGTAGGGGAAGAAAGGGGACTCCTGGGCTCATAATCCGCATTACCGTGAGAATGTGAACCCAAGAATGCTTCAGAAATCCACTCTAGGGCCGGATCAACCCCTTCACCCTTTCTTACTATGGGTATGTGAACTCAAAACGGTGCGCTGATGCACCTGAAAGTTACATCACACGGGTCCGGTGGCTCTGGTGGAGGCCTTGGCTCGGGGCCGATGAATGGGCCAATGAGCGGGTTCTGAAGGATCGGGATGTATTGGAAGGATTTTATCTGGATCAGGGAATGGGAACTCCAAAGGATTTGGTGGGCCACGCGGGTGTATGTGGGATGGCACCCTTCACGTAGGGAGGTGCTATGCGGCTGAAGAGGCTGTCCGCGAACCAGGGTGTTCTGAAGACTGATGGGAATCCCATGAACCAGGATGGTTCACGGCTTCGTGTTCGACCTGCGTACCAGGTTGGTATGCGGGGGGGGGGGGGGTGGTCATGCGAGTAGCTATGACCAAGGGCTGTGTCGGTCGGAGGTTCGTCGGTCGGGGATTCACCCGCGTAGGATGGTGCTACGCGGTGCGACAGATCGGAAAAGGGGCATACACTCCCTGGTCCGCGAGGGGTTTATCCACGGTGGGTCCATGGTTCGTGGTCTTATTTTATTTGTTATTTTATGCTCATGGTTCACCAAGTTGTTATGAGTTTTTAGTTTCTTGTTAATTCATTTCCAGCTTCATACCTGTTCTGGTTTGCAAACTCGAACTTCACTGCATGAGAAATCCTAAGCTCCTTCCTTTGAAATCCTTCCACCTGAATCTGATCGATCTCCCTGCTCTCCCCTCTCCATATCCTTTTATAGAGTGGGGAAAGAGATGTATCTATGGTCAAGCGACACCTTTTGTGGAGGCCCATGATTAGAAACCCAGTTTAAGGATGACTTAGTCAATCCTCAACTCGCGGGGGGCATTGAACGCACCTCCTCCTCGAACCAAACTAGCTCAGGGAGCACTTCGCGGCCACACAGGGTTCCGCCTTCATTCCGTGAATGACGGCGGATGCGGTCCAGGCTGGTCGACGTGGTCTGTGGATAGAGCGGTTCATGATGGTGAACTGGGTTGGTGCCCATCCTACTTCATGCCTGTGGAGGGCTCTTGCCTCGATTCCGCGAACGACAGCGGTCCACGGAGGAGGCGAACCGCTGAACCTACCACGTACCATCACTGTTGGACCGGTCGGTCCTTTGTTGATTTAGTGGGTGCTCTTCATATTTTTTCTAAATTCCTTGAAGGAAATTGGGTAGAATCCCCTCTTGAATTAAGGGTATTATCATTCTTCTTTGCGTATTTTTCAAGACCCTACAATAGTTAAACTTTATATTTGTAAATAAGTTTATCCTTCTAATGATTCGACACAACAGGTATGTCCCTCTCTTGAAAACTCTCTTCTCCAACCCTCAAATGTTTCAAGAAAAGAAAAACAAGAAAAAAGAGTAATCAAATTATCATTAAGGATTCCCATGAACAATACATTCCTCTTCCTTTACCTCAAAGACAAACTAAATCTAAGAAAATCATTGATAATGATATTCACAAGGAAGTAATGGATACATTTAAAAAATTTCAAGTTAATATTCCATTTTTGGATGCAGTTATGAAAATTATTTGTTATGCTAAATTTCTCAAAGAACACTGCACCCATAGAAGAAAGCTGAAGGGGAATGAGAGAGTTAACTTGGGAAGGAATTTCTATGCCTTAATTCAACCAGCAATTCCAACCAAATGCAAGGATCTAGGCAAATTCACAATACCATGTTCCATAGGGAAGACATTCTTTTATGATTCTATTATGAATTTAGGTGCTTCTATTAATGTAATTCCTCACTCCATGTATACTTCTCTATAAGTTAGAGAGCTTCAACCAACAATCATTGTTGTACAACTTTCAAACCGGAGTACTACACGTACAACTAGAGTGATTGGGGATGTCCTTGTAAGAGTGAAAAATCTCATCTTTCCCACTGATTTCTACATTCTTGAGATGAAAGATACCCGAACCCAAGAACATGCACCTCTCATACTTGGGAGTCCATTCCTCAAAACATAAAATACAATCATCAATGTTCACAATGGTATGCTGTCCATGGAGTTCGAAGGAGAAAAGGTAAGTTTTAACATCCTTGAGGCTATGAAACACCCCATTGAAGAGCACTCCACTCTTCCTGTCTATTCGATGGAAGTTCTCTCAAATGATGCACACACACACAATTATCTCCTCAACCCATAATCTGATTCATTTTCCCCTTCTTCACCCTTTTATTATTTGAGTTTTGATTAATATATTGAGTGTTGTTTGGGTTTTGAAAAGTGTAAATTTTTTTTGCTTTAGTTGATGAGTGTGTTCATTCTAAGGTACACATGACCGTCGATGATTATAAAAATCTCATTTAAATAGATATTATATCCTTAGAGAATAAATATGAGCATATAGACAGTTTCATGGACCCCACTCTCCCTAAACACCCTCCCACAATCCAGAAACCACTGGTATTATAACTTAAACAACTTCCTTCAAATTTAAAATATGCATATCTTGAGGGTATTGACCAATTTTCCATCACTATTTCCAATAACCTCTCTCTAGAATATGAATAAAAACTAATCATCCTTTTTAGAGAGTGTAAAAAGGAAATAGGTTGGACATTGTCTGATATTCTTGGGATTAGCCCATCTATTTGTATGCACCATATACTTTTGGATGATGAGGCTAACCCTATAAGAAAATCTCAACGCTAGTTGAATCCCTGTCTCCTTGTAGTGGTAAAATTGGAAGTCAGAAAATTTCTTGCTATAGGGATCATTTATCCTATATCTGATAGTAAATGGGTTAGTCCAGTGCAAATTGTGCCTAAAAAACAGGAATAACAGTTCTGTCAAATGAAATGAATGAATTGGTTCCAAAATGTGTGAAAAACAGTTGGAGAGTCTGTATTGACTACCATCGACTGAATCAAGCCACGCGGAAATACCAATTTCCTCTACCTTTCATTGACCAAATGTTAGAACGATTGGATGGTAAATCCCATTAGTGTTTCCTTAATGGATATTTGGGTTATTTCCAAATCCATATAGCCCCTAAGGATCAAGAAAATGCCACATTTACTTGTCCATTCAGCACATTTTCATACAGAAGGATGTCGTTCGGTCTATGTAATGCTCTTAGTACTTTTTAGCGATGTATGTTGAGTATTTTTTCTGAGTACCTTGAGATTTTTATGGATGTATTTATGGATTATTTCATGTTATATGGTTCTTCTTTTGATGATTGTTTGGAACACCTTGGTTCTGTCCTCTACCGCTACATTGAAATAGATCTTGTTTTAAATTATGATAAATTCCATTTTATAGTTGAGAGGGGTATAGTTCTTGGTAATGTCATTTAAATTAAGGGAATTCAAGTTAATATATCTAAAATTGAATTAATTTCATCCCTTCCATATCCAAAATGTGTTCATGAAGTGCGATCTTTCTTGGGTCATGCTTATTTTCATCACTGATTCATTAAAGACTTTAGTAAGATCACACTTCCATTGTCTTGATTATTAAAAAACTATTCTAAGTTTGTGTTTTATAAAATTTTGAGGATTCATTCAATTAACTAAAAAGGAGTCTTACATCACCTCCCATCATCCAACCACCAAGGTGGGATCTCCCCTTCGAGCTTATGTGTGATGCCTCTAACTTTGTAGTTGGGGCAGTTTTATCACAAAGGGTTGAGAAGGATCCTCATGTCATTGTGTATGCCTGACGTACCATTGAAACTGCCTAGGTAAACTACACAACCACTAAAAAATAAATCTTTTATATTGTGTTTTACTTGTAAAAATTTCATTTATATATTCTTGGGTAAAAAGTGATTGTGTTTTCTGACCATGCTACCCTTGGATTCCTCTTAAAGAAACCTGAAGCTAAGCCCCACCTCATATGGTGGATGCTCCTCCTCCAAGAGTTTGACCTTGAGATTAGAGATAAGAGGGGAGTAGAAAATTTTGTATCTTACCACATTATTATGATTTCTCCACCACTGGACCACCATGCCAACTCATCCCTCCCCATTAGAGAATTCTTTTCTCTTAAGAACCTTTGGGATGTTGTGGACCTTACCCCCTAGTTAATGGACATTGTGAATTTTCTAGCAACATCTAGGTTCCCCACTAATTTCATCATTTCAAAATCCTATAGACTTAATCATGATTATCATTGATAAATTTGGGAAGAATCATATTTGTGGAGAATTTGTGGTGACCAAGTATTTCGTCGGTGTGTCCTTGACCATGAGTTCACATCTATTTTGACCTTCTACCACACCTTGGCCCATGGGGGCCACTTTGTCTCTCAACTTACATCTCAAAAGGTCTTTGAATCAAGACTTTATTAGACAACATTGTATAGGGATTCCCATAGATTTTTTCAATTAATGTAGTCATTGTCAATTCATAGGGAATATCCCCAAGAGGAATGAAATGCCCCAACAACCCATGTCATTTTGTAAAAATTTTGATGGAAGGGGCATTGAATTCATGGGGAGTTTTATAAATTCATTTGGATTTTTGTAAATCTTACTGTATGTTGAATATGTATCTAAATGGGTAGAATCAAATTCCACTAGGACCAATGACTCTCGAGTGGTTTTTGATTTTGTGAGGTCTCAGTTTTTTAGTAGGTTTGGTTTACTGAGATTCATCATTAGTGATCAGGGTTCCCTTTTTACAATCACAACATGAAAAATTTTCTTCATAAGAATGGGGTTGATCATAAATTCTCCACTACATATCACCCCCAAACTAATGGACAAACAGAAATCTCAAATTGGGAATTTAAAAGAATCTTGGAAACAATGGTACAACCCAATAGGAAAGATTGGAGTTTTTTCTTGGATGATGCACTCTGGGAATACCGTACAACTTTTAAAACCCCAATCAGAATGTCACCATACAGAAATGTGTTTGGAAAAGCTTTTCACCTCCTAGTGGAGGTAGAACACTATGCATATTGGGCTATTAAACAGTTTAATATGAATCTTTCAGATGCAGGTGAGCATAGGAAGCTATAGATTCCAGAGTTGGAAGAAATTTGACGTGATGTATATGAGAAATCTTGAATCTATAAAGAGAAGTCAAAGGCTATCCATGATAGCATGATTCATCAGTAGAAGTTCTATATTGGCGAGAATATCCTCATGCACAATTCCAGGCTAAATCTTCACTTAGGTAAGCTTCGTTCCCAATGGATCGGTCCTTATACTGTTACTAATGTTTACCCTTTTGGTGTAATATAGATTCTCCATGAGTAGAGTGGACGAAGTCTTACCATCAATGGGAAACGACTTAAACACTTCTATGAGGATTTTAAAAAGAATCCAATAGAGTAAATCCACATTCTAGAAGAAACATACTAGCGAAACCCACCAGGTCTTATCCTTCCTACTCACATTCTCAATTATTACAGTGAGGACATTGCACATTCTAGGTGTGGGGGGGGGGGTGGATACATTCCTGGGTTCATTAAGAGTTTCATCATATTTCTTATTTCTTCTCTTTTTCACCTTATTTATGGTATTTTCACTTTTCCCCATCTTTTTTGGTTCATTAGGATTTTCATTGTATTTCTTATTTCTTCTCTTTTTCACCTTCTTTATGGTATTTTTACTTTCCCCCCTTATAGTCATCAAAATCAAAGAACTTACTGAAAATGCCTGTTGAAATTTTTGATTCCATGTTGATTTAACATTTTATGAAAACATGTCTATGTTATGGAATGAATATTTGTATGAATTTAACATCATGGAATGATTTTTAGTGAATTGGTTTTCTATCAATTATATAAATTGTTGTATCTCTGTGAAACCTTCGAGATGATTGATTCCCCTTATGTGAGTATTTTTTAGGAAAAATGTGTCACTAATATCTCTGCACATTTTTTCACTAAAACATAAAGTGTGAATATTTCTTACATAATAAAAGGTAAATATATTATAGGTTAATATTTTTCATTTTAAAATGATATTTCCATACGTTCGTTCCTTATCCGATATGTTTCATTATTGTACCAGATTGACCTATGAGTGTGTACCTGATATCCAACTATTGTACGCCCTAAAAAAAGGGTTCTGTCTTGGGAAGGTCAAAAACCACTCCTCCTCAACCTTTGATCTTGTTATAAATATTACAATTAGTGTTATGAGGAGATAAAATAAGGGTTGAGAGATGAGTGTGAAATTTGTTCCGAATGAAACTTCTGAAAAAAGTAATAAATAAGGGGAGTGATGAAATGAGCAACATATGGGGATATCTAGGTCGGGAGCTTATGTTTGAAATTCTAGGAATGATTAAGTGAGTGGGTCTTGAAATATGATTGCAAAGGATGTAGGGTAGGTTCGGTGGACAAAATCATTTAAGATGAATAATGTTAAAATAACCTATATTTATTAGATAGAAAGTGGAAAGAATATCATGGAATGGTTTTCACACACACACATGGAGATTTAGTGGTACCTTTGACTTTTTAAGTCCTCTCTCAATTTGGTATCATGAATCTGTTTCAATTTCATTGTGATATGATTTAAGAAACATCTTTTTTCCATTTCACTAGGAAGAACACTTTGGTGTGGTTTTTGCATTAATCAAATTAATTTAATAAATTTAAATTTACTCAAATTTTAAAACTTTATGATGTTGGGAATATATACATGCATCATTTTTTGGATATGTGACTTTTCCTAGGAGTGAAAATGTTTAGGCGTGGGAATGTGATTTCACAATGATTCACTATTCAAATCCACCCTTACACTATTGTTTTAAACTAGTTTTGTAATTAATATTACAAATATAATAAGAAATTTAACTTTATGTTTGAATCAAGTAATTAATTTTTATCACTGTTTAATAGGGAAGTTTTACTTGTTTTGGTGTTTACATTTTAGGAGGAGGTGATTTGGAGATCCTGTGATGGAATTCAAGAAAAATGGGCCAAACTGCGTGAGATCCCAAGCATGCATTTGGAAAATTATTTGTAATGTGGATAATTTGTGTATCCAATTAGGATAAAATGGGTGTATGAGTGAAAAAAATGTGTTCTACATTTCTCTATAATACCATTGATCCCAATTCATCCACTTAGAAGCCCAAAATAGACCCACAATGTGAAGAAATTCTGGGCAGGCCAGATTGGACCAGCCTTCTATATTTGGGTCATAACTTAGGCCTCAGAGATACAATTGGGCGGATTCCATCTCCCATGGACATCTAACTCGAATCCCCGACTCTCCACCAAATTTCAAGGAATTTTCACTCATTTTGGTTAGTCAACTAGCCAGATAAAGATGGAGTAAACAATCTGCCTTGAATAGTCACATAACCTTTTAGATACCTGACCACTTTATGTGAAAATATGGATGTAATTGACCATAAAATAACTCCTACCCCTCATTATCTATGCTGAATGACCAGGGATGAAGTTGAGTCTAATTGGAGAGCTCTCTTCACCGATTTAATTTATCTTCTCCCTCATGTACTTGTAAACCTCTTAGTGATCAATTTGGAGAGTGTCCTTGGTTGTAATCCCGAAATCCACACTTGTAATATTCATAAGGTAATTGATTTCTAGGTTTGCTTTCAATTGTTATTCATTTCTGCCTTCTAAATTTTTGTTTATTCTAGTATGATAAAATACAAATAAAACGAACAAGAATCCACATGCTTCCATGCATAACCCGAATCTTGTGATGATTTGAGTGCGGTTGCCTCTTTTCTCACCACTCCCTTTCATGAGTGTGCAAATGGATTTCATCAGTTGATAAAATCCAAAAGATTGAACATATGAATATTAATTTTCTTGTCTTGTGGAATATTTTTATCATTGAAACAAATATGGTCATCTCATCACGTTGTTGATGTGATTCCTTGATTGAGTTCTTTTTTTACATTGATTCATGTTTGTTGATTTTTAGCAGTTTCCAATAATCAATATTGTTGATTGATAAAATACTAGGTGGTAAACTAGTAAGAACTCACATACCATTACTGGTTTTAGCATATATAAAATCAAGGAATCAATGATCCTTCCCTTTTCCTTGAGAGAAATGACAAATTGAGCATCAAGGTACACTTACCTGGGTTGATCACGATTTATCCAACCGGTTTCTTTCAGTAGTAATATGCTTTAAATTTCTGTGCATAAAGAAAAAAAACTGAGTTTTATAAAACCCCATTACCATTTTAGTTTTTTAATTAGAACCTCATTTTTTAATTAATAATCTAAGGCTCCTTTGATAAACGACCTAGGGTTGCTGCTATACTGCAGATATTCTAGTTAAAAATAAACATCTAATTTGATGCACTCGACAACACGATCAAAAGTATTACCACTATGTATCATCTTCAAGAAGAGACAAATATTCTCCCTCCCATAGCCGATCCACTAGTAAGAGTGGTATTTGAGCATAAGACTCACTCAGAATTTATGAAGTCGGTCTATATAAATGAGGAAGTCGAAAATGATTGTGACTTCCCTCTTTTGTGGTGATAGCCTCTCCCTCTCTAATGTGATCATTAAGTGTTAGGACGAATCAAAAATTAGTGAGAGACAAAGGTGGTACCACATCATCAACCCCCACCCACTCCCTGTAGATGGGAGGTGACTTAGAAAGTAGTACCTCTAGTTATGTTTAACATCATCGAGTCCCTAGATACTAAAATAAAATCCATGAAAGGGAAACATGAACCTATGAAACCTAAGAGGAAGATATATATTGAGTGGGTACTTTTTCCCCACCCAATTTCATCAATCATACCTTCTATACCTTTTACAGTGCATGAAACCCCGAAAAACATCTCACACACTTCATATCTCAATGTGCGTCAATGATTGTCAATAAATATAAAAAGGAGGAAACTATACAAAGGTGTTTTGTACAGACTATGATAGGGCTAAACTTTTTTGATATAGTAGTCTGCCAGCAGGATCCTTTTTAGGATGAGAAGACCTCTTTTGTCAATTCATTTATGAGTTTTGTTCCAAATTGAGGAAAAAGACAATCATTGACCTAGAAAACTACGAACAATGAAAAAATAAGAGGGTGTATGACTTCATAGATAGATGAAAAGGTTAAACCTATTCACTTAGCATCCCTATCTCACTGGAGAAACAAATAGAACACTATACATAAAATTTAAAAGAGGATTTATAGACACAAATTATCCTAATGAATTATTTAGGTGGGTTCCGTGAGTTCATAGAAATAGAAAAAATTCTCGAAGATTCTATTTAGAAAAATAGATCCAAATGATGACTCAAGAACTCACCACAGGGGAAAAGTCTAGGAAAATAATAAGATGTATCTACCACTCTCAAGCCAATATAAGTTCCCATCCAAGCACCTAGGCAGGTCCCAAACTTCCCAACACCTCCTTTTGAGCAGTGAAAACCACAAAATCGCCCACATCCAAAAGCAAAAAGAAATAAGGGTCACCCGATATTTGAGGAATCGATGAATAAATAATAAACCTTATGAAATGGGAAAGTCCTTGATTATTTCTTGGTATCCATGAACAATAACATACGTGAGCTACTGTAGACCAAAAAATCAATGAGGTCAACCTCACCGACTGTCCTGACTATTTCCCTTTCTATAGAAGTTTGGGTCATAATATCCAGGAATTATTTATCTTCAAATACATCTTTAAAGGAATGGATGATTCTGGACATGTAGTGTTAGATAAATCCTCAGAGTAGGTGTCCGGCATAACCATTACCCACTCAGAAGAAGATGGTAATTGGAAGAGAGTTCCATCTAAGCTTGGGTAGAATTTTTACAAATGGATGACTCAAAAAACATATTACTCAGCCCATGACACTCTAAGATCAGACTTGCATAGACCCACAATAGCTCCACCAACATAGAATTTTACATTGAATATGTCTTCCAAAAGTGGGAGTGACCACCATAATTAGGAAGAAATAGAAAAAGAGGAGTCATATTCTACTCAATTACAAGCTCTAACTCTTATAGATTTATTCCCTACAACATTCGAAGCATGGGAACTAAACCACTAAATAAAAACCTCATTGGATGAGGATATAATATTTGGTACTATAAAAATAATACATTTGGAATACCCCTTCTCTGATAATTAATACGTCTCAAAATATGGTTTTCCCACACATAATCGGTGAATAGGAGGCTTCATGTGTAGGAACTAAGGATACATGGGACAATGTGGGTGTGGTCAGACCCAATATTTTGGTCACATAACCACAGAGGACATATATAAAGCTAAAAACCATGTAAAGTGATCTAAAAATCCTATAAAATGCATGGAGGTGTCTCAGAACCCTCCAATGGTCATTCACACTTGTTTTTCATGACCTCTATGTAGGGGTTTGATTATCTGATTATCCTATGAAATGGGTAAGGCCAAAACAACCCACACCACTTGCAGTAGATGCTTCAATTAACTCTTCATAAGCACCAAGCCCATCCACCCCAATTTCCTCTATTTATGAGCCACATGTCTAAGAGAAACCCCATTTTAAGAAGTGCTGACATATGGAACAAAAGTATGACATTTTGAAATAGTTGGAAGTTGTCCCAACCAAGCTCCCAATCCTTGATGTGCTTCATCTTTTAAAATAAATCAAAGAGTCACTCATTAAATCCCTCTAAATCCCATATGAATTGAAGACATAAGTCCCTTAAACTGAGGTCTATCTAATGGATACAATGTAAGTAGAATTACATGTTACCATCTCGTTCATAGAGCATGATCAGGAAGAGTTCATCTAAGGACACATCATACCCCTGTATGTTTTAGGTAGAATAGATAGTGTCTATATCCAAATGGATTTGGTTGAAAATGGCTCCAGGATTAATCTCATTCCAATTTGAACCCTCTGATGTTTGGGATATAGTGAACTAGATTTGTCTCCCACAAAGATGATCATTCAAGGGTATGATAAACATGAGAAAAGACCTCTTAGGAAGATCAAAATCAAATATATCTTTATATATGTCACATATGACACTAATTTTATGGTTTTTTCTTACAAGAGACCACATACAACATCCTTCTCAGAAGTCCCTATATTCATAGTCACATGGAAGTACCTTCAACATTTCATCAGTGTCCGAAATACCCCATCAATGGAATGTTCAACATACTACATGGTGATAGTGCCCCCTTAGATACTTACAGAGCCATATATACTGAATAAGGATTCTATAAAAAGTAAGAAAAAGAACCAATGGTGGATGATTATATGCAGGTCGCAGCCCCCAACAGCTTGGGGACCACCCCTACAAATCCTTAGAGTATTCTTGATAGCGACTATGTGCTCCCAATGAATCTAGTTGAGGTGATAGTCCTGACTAAAGAAGTCCAATCCCACCCCATCCCTAGTGATAGTGTAAAAAAAATCAACTCTAAACATCTCTCTACAATGACCCATGAAGTAATGGATGATAACGTCTCTCCTTGTGCCCTATCTCACCCCGATAGTGATAGAGAAGCCCCCAAATTTCCAACATTGAAAATGTATCCACAAACTCAAAGATGGAAGAAGATAAGGACAAACTCATAAAAAAACTTCTATACTTGAGGTATGTGTCTCCACCGCCATTGACGAACTCTGGTAGGTGAATATGTAAATAGAAGAAGACCCATGGCCTATACCGATTAGTGTCTCCATGCCCCTTATATAGAAAGATATGAATATTTAATTTCTAAAGAATCACTGATATGTGTTAACCAGGAGCTATATAGAAATGCTCAGAATGAATCCAGATGTGGCGACACACCATCTCAGCTTACCCGATGAGCATCGAGGATTCAAGAAGACAGCCGAGATGATTCAAACCTCTTATGATACCAATGTAGAGGTAGAGGTTGAAAAATTAATCAAATATAACTTTTTATAAGAACTGCAATACCCAAGATGGATTTCCAACATCAGCCCTATCAAGAAAAAGAATGAGCATATTAGGTTATTTATCTATTTAAAAGATCTTAATCAGCACTGGAAAAGGATGATTTCCCATTATTGATTAGAGAACTCTTGATCGATGAAACAACTGGCTTCCAATCCATTTCCATCATGGATGGGTATTCAGGGTACAATCAAATAAATATGTCCCCTTAAGATGAAGAATTCACTACGTTTTGAGAAACTCAAAGGATCTTTTTCTAATAGGTCATGCCCTTTAGCTTAAAGAATGATGGGTCCACTTATCAATGTGCCATGCATCATATCTTTAAGACATTATTGGGAAGAATAGATAAATGTAACGTTGATGACCTAGTGGTCAAATCTTGATAGCAATGTGATAACTTCAAGGATCTCTAAATAGAATTCATCATGCTTTGAAAACATAGTATAAAGATGAATCCACTAAAATACGAATTCGAGGTAACATTAGGGATGTTCCTTGGCTTTTTGGTATTCCATCGCATCATAAAGGTCAACCCCCAAAATACTAGAGCTATATTAGTATGTAAACCCCCTAAAATCTCCAAAAGTTGAGGAGACTTTAAGGGAACATCACCTACATTCATCATACCATAGCCAACCTAGCCAACCAAGATCTCACATTCACCTTGATAATGAAAAATGGGATCACCAATCAATGGGATGATGAATACCAAGAAGCCTTAAAAAGTCTAATGTAGTATTTACTACACCCACCAGTTCTGATGCCTCTGATGGAAGGGAGGCTAATCATATTATATGTGTCCACCATGGAATGGTCACTGTGTTCCCTCCTAATATAGAAAAATGACATGGGGATCAATAATAGTCTCTACTACCTCATTCTAAAAATTCTAGGTACCGAAACCCGATAATTTTATGTCAAGAAGAACTGCCTTTCAGTCATCTTCATAGTGAAAAATATGAGGCATTACTTGCTTCATGATGAAGTCCACCTAGTCTCTCATATTAATCCGCTCAAGTAAATACTTTTACATAATATGTTGACTGGTCTCTTTTCCTGATGGATGGTCATTCTATAACAATATAGAATTCAGTTCGTATCACAAAAATCAGTGAAAGGGAAATCCCGAGCTGATTTACTCACAACACATACTGCATTAAAGAATACACCAGTGGACACCGAGCTTCTAGATGAGGAGGTATTCTATGCCCATGACACTCCCTAGATATGAGATATGTATTTTCATGGAACATTCCAATGTACTATAAAAAAATATGGAAAAACCAAATCTCAGTTAGGTTGTATTAGGGATTGTATTTGTCTCTAAAAAAAAGTAGTTTTCCCTAATTTTTCTCACTATTTGAAGGATGCACAAATAATGAGGAAGTGTACCAATCCCTCATCGTTAGGTCAGAACTAGACCTACAGCTGAAAATAGCCTACATGAATATCAAAGGGGATTCAAAAATATAGACAAAGTATATCAATGGTGGTGAATATTACATCAAAAAGGAAGAACCACTCCCTCTCATTGGCTAGATTAGGATAATAACGGTAGAATTACCCTCTGATCCCACATATCATTATGTTACCTAATAACATAATGATTTCACTGATGCATTGGATAATGCAGCCATAGTCTTGGCTGACCCTGATAAGAAGGAAGAAATATTCTATATTACACATAAATGAATGGTCTCATTGACCATCATCTGCAATATGGAAGGAATCAATCAGGTCAGGGCCACCCCAAAGCACAATGAATCACCATCCACCACTAGATGGATAAATCCTATAATCAGTTACCTCCAAAATGGGAATCTTTTGACAGATCAACCTGAAAGGGAACATATTCAATGCCTTACAATGAACTTTACCCTATAGAGCGGTCCAAATGTGAAGAAATCCCTCTACAAGTGAGGCTCTGATGAAATCCTCTTTAGATGCATAGAAAAAATAGATATTCATGCCATCATGGAAGAAGTCCTGGCAGAATCCTATGGTTCTCATCAGTCTGGGACCTAGTTTTCCTACCAAATCAGGATGATGGGTTAATACTGGTATACCATGATATAGGAATGTGTGGAATTCACCCTAGAATTTCATTCATGTCAGATCCATGAAAAATTTATCCATCATCTCTCAAAATTTATTCATACAACTAAGTATTCCTGGTTATTTATCATCTAGAGAATGGATGTTGTGGGGCCATATCCCCAAGCCAAAACTAAGTAGTTCATTTACATCCTTACTACTACCAAATTATTTTCTAAATGGGATAAGGAAATTACCGTCAAATAAGTTGCGATTAAGAAAATCATCAACTTTGTAAATTCCCATATCATAACCAAGATTAGGGTCCCTCACACAATATTGATGGAAAACAACAAAAACTTCTATTCTACAGAGTTGAAGAAGCTATACCGGGAGTATAATATCAAGTCCAATCATTCATCTCACTATCATGAAGTGGAAAATGGTCAGATAAAGGCATTAAATAAGACTATTTCAAATATAATTCATAAAATAAGGAATAAGGATAAGAAGTCCTAGCTGGATAAGCTCCTCCTCTCTTTATGGTCCTATAGTACCACCACACATACTGATACACAAGAAACACCATACTAATTGGTGTACAAGACTGAGCCAGTGTTTCCCATAGAAGTCCAACTTCCTTTTCTACAAATATCCATTTGTAAAAATCTCTTAGATGATTAGAAATCAAAAAATTGGGATGATGAATTGGAACAGATCAATGAGAACAGATTGCATACATTGAAAAAACTTGCATTACATCAAAATTTATCACACAATCCTTTAATAAGAAGCTTCAAATACATTCATTTCTCCATGGAGAACTAATGTTAGCTATCAAGACCCTAATGGTACCAATAAGGAAGCCTCTAAAGATAGAACCCAAATGAGAATGTTCTTACATAATACATAAGTTCTGTCACAATAGATCTTACTCATTGGCTATAATGGGTGGGGACCATGTCACACCCCCTAGAAATGTGATATTTCTCAAGAAATAATTTTCATAGATATCATCAAGAGAACTCATCCATTTATCATTATGTTAAATTGTACCAACTCATACTAGTTTCATGAAGTTAAACTACCCAAGAACGTCTAGACCACATGACGTTAAACAATACAGATTCGTCATGGTTACATGATGTTAAACTGTACAAGATATTCCTAAAACAATATGTTAAACTAAACAATGTCTCATTTCATGGTAGCAATACATTAAACTATATAGTAACCCAGATCCTTACTGTATGATGTTAAAATACATGGCTAATGTCCTTACCACATGATGCTAAACTACGCAGGTTCTAAGAACTAAATGTGTCTTGATTCCTTCCATCATAGGATGCATAGTGATGCCTGAACCTCTAGTCTTGGGTCTATCCACAATACTCATTTTCATTCACATAGAGTGATCCATGTCCTTTCCACATGATATTAAACTGCATAAGTTTTATAGAAGTACATATGTCTTGATTCTCATTTTAAATGAGATAAGCAAGGATGCCTCGATCCTGTATCTTGGTTCAACCACCACATGATACAAAATTCCCATGTCCTATCCTTAATCACCTCTTCCGAATGAGAATAACACTTTCTATACTTTGTTCCTCACAATGAGCATAGCCCACATGATCTTAGGAATTTTAGTAAGAGATTCCCCGCACAAACAGGGAATATAAACTCACGACATGTTTTTCATGGTATTGAATACAAGACCTTAAAAAGAATTCCATGATTCCTCACCAAATGATGTTAATCAATAAAGTTTATGTCCTTTACAATACATAAAATTTCACATTCCGATGGATCTCTCCCGAGAGGACCACTATTGTTGGTGATTTCCTAGCCCAATTCCACTCAAGAACTACATGAGACTTGATTCCTAACATCACATGATATGTAGTGATGCCCATATCTTCAATACTAGGTATAGTCACAACAAATATAAAATACCCCCTCTTTGTTTTTCTTCAAGACTTACGTAGGAAGGTCCTTTTTCAAGAACTATGTACAACTTGATTCTTATAATTATAGTATACATAGCAATGCCCAAATTTCCATCCTTGGGTCCAGCCACAATCCCCCTTTTCATGTAGGGAATCCAAATTCTAATCCACATGATGTTAATCTACACAATTCATCAATAAATATGAGTGTCTTGATTCCTATCATCATAGGATACATAGTGACACATGAATCTCCAATCCAAATCCCAACTAAATCAATCGATGGAAATAATGCCCACCTCTACATATGGGTTGGACCTATTTAGAGTGTTTCTCATTCAAGAACTACATGTTTCTCGATTCTTGTCATCATAGGATACATAGTGACACATGAATATCAAATACTTGGTCTATCTATAGAAACCAAAAAAAAAACAAATGCACCCTAAATTGCATACGGGACAAGTCATACAAGATCATTTTACCCACATATGAGTTGGATCTCTATACAGATTTCTTGTACATGTAATATATAATATAACTTTTTTTAAAATGTTTCTTATGTCCTTACCTCATAACATTAAACTTCAAGGAAAATTTACTTACCACATGATGTTAAACTGCACGGAAGCAAGTACATCCCTACTACATGATGTTAAACTATGCAGACCATCATTTATTATCATCCTTTATCAAAATGACCACAAGATCCTTACCCTGGTCAACTGTAGTACATGGTACTTACATCATCTTTTAATAACCTCAATCCATAAATAAAACTTCATATCTCGACCACCTCAAGTTACCGTAAATCTTTCATAGCCCTTGGAAAAAGATACCTGATTTCAAGGGACCCTTTGTTTGACTATGCAAGAATGCTTATGGATCCTGCATATGCACCTGTGGTCATCAAACAAATGTGTCACTCTGTAAAAAAGGATTTATGATCATTATGATCCCTAAAATCTTTTTATCAGAACTCAATGCCTCAATGTGTTCTACGTCATTCCCAATTTGATGTACCATATCATTATTGATGACTTGTGAACCTCAAGATATTATTTACAATATTTTTATCTCGCAATCAAAAGGATGATGGGGAAATCTTGACCCTGGGTATCCTAATTAGACTCTTGTGTATCATACCCCATATTAGGTCCATGTGTGTCATGAGCTTAAACTTCCTACATGATTAAAGTTGTAGGACCTAAAACTGTAGCCTATAATGGTCCAAATCGCAAGAAATTAAACTAATTGTAAAAGAGACACAAATATAATCAAGTTTAAAACTTGTAAAGGCTATCCTAAAAAAATTCATGTATTCTCTCTCTAAAATCTTTATCTATATAGTTTAGAAAAAATATTGGGCGTAAATAAATAAGGTATAAAGCTCATAGGGCCTGATCTGTTTCCCTAGTAAAAGACAAGCTATGCTTGCTGGACCCCCTGGTTCAGGAAAAAGTTAGTGTAATGATTTTTTAAATATATTCACCATGATAATATGCTCTCTATAAAGTTAAACAACTTTTATGTTTCTTAAACCCTTCATGGATATTATAACTTACACAAATCACACTTCCTGATTTGACTACCTCAGATCACCACAACCTTACATGAGCCCTGGAAAAATATACTCAGATTCAATAGAACCTTTTCTTGACTATGAATGTATGCCTATGGATCTTGAATATGAATGTATGGTTTCAACCAAATTCCTCAGTTTAGAAAAAAGGATTTCTAATCCTTGCGATCCCTAACATCACTGCGGAAATACTCAAAATCGAAGTATGTTTTGGTTAATTCCCAGTATTATTTTAGGATATCATCCTCCTAACTTAAACACTTTGTAACATGACTAATAATTTACATACCAAACTATCCAATTGGATTTGAAATCCCTAGTGTTACCAAACTATATTTTGTACCCTTTCTCAAATCAAGAATGCGACACTCCATTCTTGAACCATTAATGGCCCACACCTCATGATTTTAAACCACATGGAATAGGGATCAAGCTTCACAATAAAGAGTTGAACTACCCTAAGTTTCCAAAAACTCTTCATGGATAGCTCTCCCCCATAACCAACCTCATTATCTAGATATACGAGTCTTCAAAAATCTCGCATAGACCTCAGAAAAGAGTGGAGAACAATTTTTCTTTTCTATACTATCATTACATAATGGAATTGACCTAGAAACTAATGTAATATCCTTTTTTCAAGAAAGGAGCTTCAATCCTTGTGAGACCTGGAAAAACCATGGGAAAACATGGCACCTCATGTTATTATAGGCCATCCGCGGAACATCTTCCCTATCCCATATCCACTGACTAAAACTTTTGGTTTATGAATTATATCACCCATACTCCAACTATCCAGTTGAACCTAGCATCCCTAGTACATCTCCCTCAACTAGTATTTACCCCTATAAATATTTCATAATTCTTGGAAAAGAGTGGATACACATATGTTTTAAAATGATACTAATGCATAAGGTCTTTTAACTACCAACCAGAGGCATCTCCTCCTTGAAGGATAGGAGCTCTGATCCTCATGAACCTTGACAACACTATGATAGAACCCAACACCCTATAATGTTTTGGGTAATTCTTGGAATGTATGAACCAAATTCCATGGACATCAATCAGTTCATAGATGTAAGACATTAAACTGCATGGAATCTGAATGTCTGTGCTAAAATACCCTAATCTACAATGATAGAAGGTATGATCTAAAAGACCACAAAATATAATGATAGAAGGTCCAAGCTAAAAGACCCTAAACTATGATGATAGAAGGTCTGAGGTAAAAGACCCTGAACTATATCATAATAAAAATTTATTCTACAAGAATGTAAAATCTTGCAAGGCCCACCATATGGCCTGGGTAAAATTCAAACTACTCTCACTAAGCCCATCGTCTTTGGTAGAAGATAAATCACTCTCCCTCTAAGACATATATTATACCTGAATATCCTTTATTGAATTAGGTAATCTCAAGATAGCTGAAACATATATATTTGTAAGGAATCTCATGTTGGTGGGAAATGATGAGAACTTCTCAAGAGAAATCTATTATGATTTAAATATTTAGATGCATGCAATTAGGTTTACATGATATTATGAAAAGTATGGGAATCATTGGTGATTCATATAATATCAAATAAAAAAAATTCATGCACATCGTGATTTAACAAAAAATCGACAATGACATATAGAGTTCAAAAGTCCATTCATTAATAGTGTGTAATAGGAGGAATCTCCACATTTTAGATTCTCTATAAGAATCTCATAAAAAATAGAGTACATATCAATGGTTGAACTATAATAATATTTGATTAGCTGAGTTGGCCAAGTTAGAAATAGTTTTTTTGAGAAGAGTAAATTGTACACTGAAGTGCCAATCACACCACATTTTCTTATTATTCCCTAGGATTGCGATTCTCAACTAAAGTAGTCATATCCTCTACTATCTTTTGAGTAGATTCCAATAAAGATGATGATATTTAAAGGTAAGAACTCATGTGACCTTTTATTTCGTCATATCTCTATATATTCATGGTCTGATAATCCATCTAGGCTTGTAATTTAGATATAATATGACAACACTACTCCAACACCTCCAATGTCTCCTTTATATATTCAGTGTGGGGGACCTCATATTTGAGATTGTGGAAGACCCTCTCATTTGTGTCCAAATATTTCCATGTTAGGATAATTTTTCTCATGATTTATTATAGTGATTGTCGATCAAAACCACTTGGCCCCATGTCATGAAATATCTAATGAAGGTATCCCCCTTGGTCATAAAATGTTTCCAATGGAATCTCAGTAATAAAGGTATAAATATGCTTCCATATCAGCCTATGTCATGTGTGAGATTATATGACTAATGGGAAGGGTTCACCAAAATGAGGAATAGCTGGATGAGATGGAAAGTAAGAATGAGAGGAGGCTCCATATATATTTCCCTCAATAGAGGTATCACCCATTACTTGTGTTAGAGGGATGATTTAGTCAACATATTCAATCCCATTATTAGGATGGTCATCACCAGGATGAGGGATCTTCCTCAAAGTCTCACCCAAGTCCTGAATTAACTCTATCATTTACACGGATAGAGGGTTTGGTAAGGAAAATTTCTTGTTCACACGATGAACCAGTCGACCTAGCACACCACTTGGGTAGGATTCTACCCAAACCTGGGAATAATCCTGAGTAATAAAGGTTGGAGCATTAGAATACAAGAAAAATGAGTAAAAAATCAAATTTTTCATGCACCAATACTATCCAAAACTGATGGATGATCCGAAAGTGTCTCTCTCCTCTTACGCTATCAAAGGAAGAGGGGAGGCCCTTTGGGTGTAGCTAAACTGATGATAAAATCGAAAAGGTGTATATGAATCACAAACGATTAGATCATCCATCATGGTTGCAAGAACCTCACCTCAAAGTAAGATCATGTACAACCTTTCTTCAAGAGCACCACTTCCATTATCAACGATTGACCTAGTCGATGCATGATAAGGGGTGAAATCAAAGCTACCAGATCAAATTAGTAAATATGTAAACTCATAAAAGTTTAATAACATATCCTCAACCCTGGATATGCTTAGAAACAAGGGACAAGATAAGATATTGAGGATCCTAGTGGCATTTTAGTATTCATATAAATGGAAATTCTCCCATATCCAACTAAATAAAAATGGAAAATGACACAGATCCTATAGAGGGTGTTTCTTTGTTGAATGTGGCCCAAGAGTTGGTCAAGAAATGAAAAGGTCAATACAACTAGATCATGGTTCCATCCCTCTACTTTCTATGCTTCCATTACCAGCATACATACATGGATTCCCAAACATACATCTCTAGTTGGGAAAATCCATCCATTCATGAAAATGGCCATAAAACCAGCCAACCTAAGGCTCAGAGAGATATACATCTTCACTCATTATACCCATGAATTATGATCCCCAGATTCCAAAATGGACCAATATGAGCTGGTACTGTTAAGAAATTTCTATGAAGGGAACCGATGGGGGTGTGTAGCAGTTGGACTAACCACATCCAGCCTTTAAAGGTGATAAGGAAGGGCATAATCAACTCCTTTCTCAACTTCTCCTTCAAAATGTTGAGCATGTACCTCACCAATACTGGATTCTATAAATGGTTATCCCAAACATATTTGGTAGGGAAGATATCATCATATATCTCTTAGAGAGAGAGGATCCCGCCCAGTTGGTAGATATCCCATATGCTAATTCCCACCTCACTGTGGGATAGATGAAATGAGTTAGTTCTAGGGAACTAATATATGATTATTTCTTGAATAATATTATTTTTATAATAAAAATAAATTGTGAAATACATACTACTTTATAAATATAGACCCTATAAATCTGGTCAATGAACTCTAAGTTGCTTTGCCCGACCTTGAATAGCCATTCCCATTCATCAAAAAATTTATCATCAAGAAAAAGATCCCATTTTGATCTCTATCCTCCACCTGGGTTGTTTATAAAATAGGCTAATATACTTTAGTAACTCTAAAAAATAGTATGATGAGAAAAATCATAGCCATCTGGGCACAAGGGAGAGTTTTCTAACATATAAGACAATACTTGAGATCAAGCTGCAACTAGTCAACCATCCTCAAAAATTATCATACGAATATAGTCAAGAGTTTTTAACACCCAACAAGATGGTAGATTGAATTCTGAAGGAGGAATGGAAACATCATATAGTATGACTAACCTATATTGAGGAATTCAGTGTGATAAAATGAAATTTTAAAGCTAAAAAAGAATAATCCATTTCAGAATCTTGTTATTAGAATTCACATGGTATCACAAGTCAGGATTGCGGTCTCTAGTCATCATGTCCCTTTGATTAGCCACATTAGAGGAACTTGGAAAAGATCCAAAAGCCATATGAACAAAAGTAAGTGACATATGTTAGGTAGATAAAATAAAATATTGTCAAAATAAAGGCATAAACTAGAATCATCATGCACATTGGTTGAATCAATAAGGAATTAACGATCTATTAAAGGGATTAAAAATCACCTAACTCCCAAATATATCACAGATCATATAAACCTACAAGGCATTGTGCAACAGTATGACCCATCAGAATACTTGTGATCACGTGGGCTTGACATGGTCACGTGAGCCACAAAATAGTCAAAGGGTCATGCGATCAAGCCATAGGATCCCATGAAACCTCAAGATGATCATGAATCCCCACATCCAATTTTAAACAAATTACTGAGTATAATCCCATCAATTTATTTGAGTAGGATCCTGGGTGAATGAATTCGTGTGAAGTAGTTCTCATAGAATGGACTCACGGTGAGGTCTCATGATGGATTGTTATGGGAATATATTTTAATAGGGACGACCAACAAAAGTAGGGCATTTGATATCTAGAGAATGGATTGTCCAGCAAATAAACACCTCTCCAATCGCTTAATTATAGGGAATCACATTGAATAACGAAATTCCCCTGGCTGACCAAGCATCACCTAAGACACCGATTAGAAATAACTCCAAAGCCTTAGGGAATCATTTACTTTTATAATAACTGAGCCCTTGTCCCCATGAACGTTGCTCCTAGGGGGGGGATTTGTTTATGCCCACTAAATGGGCATCAAAAAATTCAAAAAAGAATAAATACCTAAATATGGTTATTATTTTCCAGCAAAGTGAAGGAAGAGTAAGGTGACCATGATCATGCATACCACGTGAACCCCTAGAAGACACACGACCACATGACCAGTGGAAGGTCATGCAGATGACCATGTGTAATAAATATCCTATGAAAGGTCTCACGAAGTCCATTTGACCCATAATTCTTCTCTTGTAAAGGTTTCCCATACAATCAGTGATCATGTGGCAGTATCCAGATAATCTTCCCTCAGTCACACGGTTCGTTAGTTGGTGGATGCCTAATGAACCATCCCAAAATACTTGGAAAATAGGAGGCAAATATCCAAAATGAGGGAGCCTCTTATGGTCATAAAACTCATGTGAAACATCACTTATGGGGAGAATGATTGTCATTAATAACATTCAAGATAACTCATGAAACTTCTCGGCCTTTGTAAAATAAACAAAGGAAGTAAAAATTGGAGAATGAAAAGGCCTCTTATGGTCATAAAAATCACATGAAGTACCCCAGGAAATCCACAAGACACCATAAGCACCCAACAAAATTTCTTTTTAATCTCATGAAATCCATATGGTATGTCATCCTCACCACATTAAGGGCCTCAAACATTTACATGAAATCTAACACCCCCCTTCAACTCAATAAGGAAAACATATAGAATTTTTTATAAAATGACCGCACATCTACACTGTACCTTTTATTAGTCGCACAACGCATCACCTAGAGGTAGAGTGATTATATTAGACAATATTCATACAAACTCATATGATCCCCAACCTTTGTAAACTATATAAAGGAAAATAAATATGTATATTATGGGATCCTATCATTGTTTTCAAACTCACGCGATACACCTAGACTGTCTGAAAAATCATCTCACAACACCCCTTGAAAAGAAGATATGATTTCATGAAGGCCCCCTAACAAGTCATCCTTGTCTTGTGGAAAGTCCTATACAGTTCACCTGAGATCACAAAAAATACATTTCGATAGGTGATTTAATCTTGTGAAGTCCCCTGGACATATTAGTATGATAATATGAAAGTCTCTTTTCATGTCCTCATGAGAAAACAAGACCCTATGAGTTGGATATAACCCAATAAATGGGGAATTTATGGGATGGTATTGGAGTCACAAAAAATCATGTGACACCCCCAGATCATCCCATGATAGGACCTCACAAAAAATCTTGACACCAAATCCCTCCCCCTGACTCCAACCTAGATTTGTGCGATATGCACCGTACGAAGAAGAAAATAACTGGGGTGGCGAGGCCTATAAATCCCCCACCCCAACATGAAAAAGGGTGAACACACATGGATACATATTAACTATTTGAACCTGACACCAATGTACCCAAGAACCTGAGTGTATTTCTTGGAGAAATTGATCTCACGACCAGAAACGATTCCTATTAGGTAAGATTTAGGGAATAACCGGATCAATCATGCAAAATTCATAATCACATCATGTGACCACTCATAGATCACATGAAGGACTTATGGAAGGTTATGAAAAATACATCCCACATATTTTTTAAAACATGTGATACTTAAAACAATATAACACTAAAAAAATCTAAATAATTTACAACAAATTTCTGGAACATAGACTAATAAGATGAGAGACTTATTTGAAGAACATACACATTGATCCTCAAGAATTTCAAATGAACCACCCAAGTCATAAGACAACACCAAGACATGTATGCCAGACCTTGTGAAACTACTTTGGTATTCAATTTAGATAATGTGAAGTCTCTTAGACATTTTAAGAGAAAGTCACATGAAACCCCTTGGGAATTCCACTATAGTCTTGCCAAACCCTACATGCTTGGAATCCATGCCTCAATATTTCCTCTAAACATGTCACCCAGATCATATGGAAAAATCATTAAATGTCAGCTAAGTCTTGTGATAGCACCAGGGAATGTCATCTAGCTCTCACAAAATTTTCTAAGACCTCCAGTCAGAACTCATGATGTCCTTTAAGAATGTCATATGGCTTTCACGGAATCCTCTAGAAATGTCATCCAAGATCATGAATCACCTTCTAGACATGTCAAATTGAATTTCTCAATGCCCTCCAGGCGTGTCATCTAGATTTTATAATGGCATTATGGAAAGTCAGCTAGATCATGAAATTCCCTATAAGCATATCATCTTGGACCATGCACTTGATTCCAAGATAAGTTGTTTGGGTCCTGCAATTTCCCCCAGAAAAGATAGCCTTGATCATGAAACAACCTTCAGACATTCCATCCTGGTCATGTGAAATCCCTCTGAAAAGTCAAATGGATCATGCAGACATCCTCTGTCATGTTAATGAGAAAATCAAGGCATGTCGAGTGGATAATCAATGCATGAAAGATATACAATCAGGCAAGGCCAAAGGGCACCCAAGGATCTGATAACCTTGTCCACCCTCAGTGTGTAAGCCTCAATTATAAGGGAATCTTCATTGTGTAATACCTGATCAAATGAAATCTGATAAATCTGATTCATTCCATGACTATGATACATATGAATCCATCCTAATTCCTAATCTCCATATAAAACCTCCATAGGTTGTACCAGTACATAAGTTCCACATCTATAATAAATGAGACTGATATTTTTCATCTTGTGTTTCTCATATTGATTATAGACTATGCGAGCTTAAGAAGTTTCAGTGATAATATCATTCATGTCATAATCCTTTAAAAAGACAAGGGAAACCTCAACGTGTAAGCCTCGACCAACAATAGAATATGATATATCCCACATATTAGGGCAACCTTAGTGTGTAAGCCCCAACCAGTGACATAATATGATATTTCATGCATATAATGGAATCCTTAGTGTGTAATCCCCGAAGAACTAAATGATATGTTATGTCACACATATACAGGGAAACCTCAATGTGTATGCCCCAAATAGAGGTATAATATGATATGTCACTTATATAAGAGAAATGTTAGTTTGTAAGCCCCAACTAATTAAAATAAAAGGACTCTAATTCTTGCTATAACCAGGATATGTAGGAAGCCTTCTTAAGGACTGAGCCTGAAATAAAATGGGAATAAATTTTAGTGTAAGTCCCACCATGTATCCGACATTTCAACCATTAATACCTAATTATTCCCATGGGATGATCATACTTCATCATCCACCAATGGATTGAGAACTAATTGAAATATGAGGACTCTAATTATTTACATAACCAAGATACACAAGACTTCCTCTTAAGGTCTAAGCCTGAACTCAAATGGGAATCCATTTCTGTGTATGTCTCTCCATGTATGATACATTTCAACCATCAGGACCCAATTATTCCCATGGGATGATCATCTTTCTTCATTCAATAGAATATTGAGAACCAATTGAACTATGAGGACTCTAATTACTTACAAAACCATGATATGTAGGATGAATTCTCAAGGCCCAATACTGAAATTAAATTGGAATCCATTTCAGTGTAATTACTACCATGTCTTTGAAATTTCAACCATTGAGACCCAAATATTCCCATGGGATGATCATATTTCCTCATCTACCAATGAATTGAGAACTAATTGAACTATGAGGAATATGATTCCTTCTAAAATCAGGATATGTAGAATTCCTTCCCAAGACCTGATCCTAAACTCAAATGAAAATCCATTTTAGTGTAATTCCCACTATGTCTCTGAAATTTCAACCATTAGGACTCAATTATTCACATGGGATGATCATCTTTCCTTATCCATCAATGGATTGATAACTAATTAAACTTTGAGGACTCTAATTCCTGCCATAACTAGAATGTATAAGATGTATTCCTAAGGCCCAAGCTCCATATTAAATATCCTAAGGGATGTACCAGAACATAAGTCTCACATCCATATACAGTGAGACTAATTACTTATTATCCACTGTTTCTCACATCGAGTATAGCTCATGCGGTCTTAGGGAGGTTCAATAGTCATATCATTTGCACTTTGAATCTATAAAAGCCTAGGATATCTCTACATGTAATCCCCAATGATTGGCATGATATAAACACCCCCACATAAGGTAATCTACCTTGGGGCCAGTCCCAATGGCATGATCGAACTATGATAACTCTGATTCATGCTATAAAAAAGATATGTAGAACATATCCTCGAGACTCAAGCCCAAATATATGGTGCCTAAGTACCCGCACATATTTACTCTACACATGATGTTAAACCGAATGGGTTTAATGAACTACATGGGGTTTGATTCCTGAAATAGACATGATACATAAGATTCATCATAATGGATCAATCCCTTACTATAAATATTAACTATCTCCCTACATGATAGAAAATTCAAAAGTACCTAGTTATATATCTCCATAATATAAGAATATATTCATTACTGGGAATTGGATGAAGAATCTCATATACATGCAGATGGATTCACTAATGGGATCCCCTTATTCTTGACAAAAATGGGGTTAACCTATGATCATCTGGTTAGTGTTACTAGTCCCATATTGTGATTAGGGATAGATTCAAGAACATATCTTAAATCTATAATAGAGTCCCATAGTAGGAAAAAATTCCCCCCAAAAAGTGTGTGATGAGCCCGACCTCCCATCCGCTTGACAAATACTGGTACCTAAGTGTCATCAGGACTGAAAACACAACTAACCAACTTCCTTTGGAAAGTATGCCTATACCTAGTTACCGATGGGGAACCATTGTAAGTTTTAATTAAGAGAGATAATAGTGACTTGACATAAGTTATTATGAAAGAAATTAAACCCCTCATAATCAATTATTAGGCCAAACTGAATTCACCTCAGCTGACCTCTTTTATTTTGAATTGAATGATGGTGAACCTGGTGTGAAATTATTCAAATATCGCATCTTCGTCACAATATAAAAAGGATAGACTGCCAAATTCTCATCAAACAATTTTTTTCATCCAATGAGGGATCCTAGTGACATCCTTCCCATAAAAACAATGATGAGGTGGATCTTAGAGCTACCAATGGTTTAGGATTGAATACCTTGTCTATACGAGATTACCAACATACTTTGATAAAAGGATTGATTTTGGTTTTGAAGAATTTTTTATTACATACCTAGTGTTACCAAAAACATTATATCAATGTATAGTTTAGAAATTTATGGATTTATATTCAATTTTGGGAATAAAATCTACCAATTTTACAAATATAGCATTTTTATGGAAGGGAACACCATAATAATGGACTTTATGAACTATAATACAAAACCAAGTGTTGGTAATAAATAAAGAATCTAGTTCACATGAATCATATCACACCAGTTATGGAATCACTATCTTGGTCATATAAATGAGAAGTGCTTGAAAATATCTATCAAGATGGGTATTTGGATTATTTATAACTAAAACCACTTTTCATATGTCATTATTTTTTACAAAGATATTTAACTAAACCTATATTTAGTGTAAATAATAAAAGGTCCATATATCATTTTTCATTGGTATACATAGTATAAGGCCTTATCCTTATACATTACATAATCTTGAATTAAGTTAATAATTTAAATTGACGATATTTTCAGGTTTAGATCTTTAGATAATTAGGTCATAACCTATGCATAAAAACTTGAATATTACATGTAGACACTTCTACTAAGTATCAATTTTTTCATAAAATAAAAACTCTTAAAAAAAGAAACATGTTTAGTTCCATGTTTTAAAAAACATGAATTTTACTTGATCCCATCGTTGACCCTAATACACTTTATGTCCTTTTAAAAACATTTCAAAAATATGGGATGATAAAAAAATATCATTAAGGGGTACATAAGGAAGGAAAACTGTTAGTTTTCAAAACAATATGTAAACCATGAATACTTTATCATAAAGTAATAATTTTCACCTTAAAGAAGTAGTAAAAACACTTCACAGAATATAAGATCATTTCTTAACCTTCTTTTGTAACCAAAATATTACCATAAAACCCATAGAAATAACACATAACATATAAAAGGTAAACTTGGGACATAATCATACTGAAATGGAATAACCATATGGTCGACTTCCACAAATCATTCTCACAAATGGAATTTCCATACAACCGACTTCCATACCTAATTTATTGGAGGTTATAACACAACCACAAGTCCTTGGTTTATCATTGAACCACCTTTAATTTTGTTTATCATGTAACCACCCATCAAATGTTAAAGTACCATTATATAATCACCACACATAAAAGATTTAAAATATCAATATTTCAATTATAAAATTTCATTTGCAATCACAAGAAACAATTTCAAGATATTGAAATAGTAAATTCAATTTCAAAACCATTTTAAATACCAAAATATGTAAAAAGGGTATATGGTATTTATTTTTCATTTAAAAACATCACGTCTTGTTAAGGAATCCAAATATCAAATAATGCTCACAGCGGCAGAAAGGTCATTGTCGCAAAATATGTTAAAAACATTCCTTTTGTAATTTAGTACAATGGTAAAAAGAAAAAATATTCCCTTTTAATGAAAGTAAAAGTAAAAGGGTTTTATTATACACCATGTAAAATAAAAAGGTGCATATTATCAAAACATTCCTCAACGAAAGACGATTGAGACAGAGTCCCTTACCTTGTGTCTGACTTGACTCATTAGTTCTTTAATTTCCTGAATAATAAAATTAAGTTAATTTTTACTTACTTCAGAATATTTTTCAAGTTTATTATTTCTTTTATATCACTTGTTACCTTTCTATAACAATTATTTAATTAGTTTAGTTCATATTGGACATTTTGTTGATGTTCAGTACTTGAGTAAAAAATGAACTTGTTATAATTAGAAATTGTCCATGTGGTGAAAAGTACATTATATCTAGAATGATATTCATGATTTAGATATAATATATATCATATATATCGAGTATATATGACTTTATAATAGTCTATAACATTTTTATATAAGAAATGAAATGCATCGTTCATGGAGACGGTAAGCCGTACGTACGCATGAACGCTACTTTCATTTATTTTTCATATTTAATGAAATTAAAACTAAATGATACATAGGTATATTATAATTCAATTATAATATCCATGTTATATATGTTACATAAGTTCATTAATTCCATTCTTTATACGTTCCATGTATAACATGAATGAGTCATATCACTTTGAGGGGCGGTAGTCCGCACTTCCTCAAATGAAGTTATCGTATATATACAACATGAAAAACATACTTGAATTTTATACATGAGAATTGAAGAATTATATAGATAAAATAAATATGATATATAATTATAGTTCCATCATAATGGACACCATAATAGGTGGTAGGAGAATATTGAATAATCATCGTTTCGTGAGGCAGTAGTTCACTGTCCGTGGAAATAATATGTTCTATACCCATTAGACAGAGGTGTGTGTAAGTGTAGTTAGAATAATTCTCATAAAAACAACACAGTATATTGAGGATACAAGTGTTTTTATATAAATAATGAATAAGAATAGCATAGGGAGTGGAGAAGGAAAAATAATGGAAAGGAACTTGAGAGAAGATGTTACCTCAAATCGGGTAACTTCTTTTGATTTGAGCCAAAGGGATTTCTTGAATTGACTTATGATCATAGGAAGGATTATAGGAGGAAGGGAGGAATGTATGTATATTATTATATCAGAGTTTTGATGATCCAATGGGATTTAGAGGTGTGATTAAATGGTCTTGGGTGATTTCCTTTTATAAGAGGGGGAGGAGAACTTTAGGAAAGTTTGAAAGTATTATTTTATTATTAATTGATTTTAGAATTATAATAACACCAAAGTGATATATTTTGAATATAAGATGTGTATTGGTATAAATACTCTCATACAATGGGTTTTAGATAGGTTTAGGTCAAAAAAGTTACCTTATCTTTTAGTTTTAACAATTAGTTACCTAATTTAACTCTTACCATGTCTTCTTGTATATTAATACTATATGGTCAATAATGTTACTATAAAATACCAATAGAAAATGAAGTGGTTAATTAATGACATGATAAACCTTATCTAAGTCATTTAGATTGTTCTTATATTTTTATGACTATTATATCATTTAATAAAATAGTATTTTTTTTAAAAACTCATTTATGTCAATTTTTATACTATTAATATCATAGATTTTTAAAAATCCATAAAAACTTGATTAATTATAAAAAACATCAATAATTCAAATATAAAAATTCATACTCATCCATAAAATTCATGTATGGCCTAAAAAGTTTCAATTTTTTTTATAATCTAATTTATTTAAAACATTCATTAATAAGGTAATCATCCATCCATCCATCCAAGTAAAATTTTTATTCAAAGAAAGAGGAAAAAGGGAAACCCCAGGCCTAAGGGGGGTCTAAAATAGTGAAGAAAAAGGGAATCCCCTCTGATAAAAATGAAACCTTCTTGATTCGAACAGTTAATAGAGATGAGTCAAGTGTTGATGGAGCTTTGGTTAGCTAAAGAAGCCATGTAATCCACAAACTTATTCCCCTCGCACCATGTGTGAGTCACTTGGATGTTGTGTTGAAGTAGAGATAGAAATTTCTTAACCGCATATGAGATAGACCAAGGGATAGAGCCTTTACCGAGAATAAAATCATGAAGAATCAAGGAGTCAGTCTCCACTTGGAATATTTCCATATTCTCCTGGATGCAGAGAGAGATCCTAGTGAGCACAACTTTGGCCTCAGCTAAGAGGCGGGGGGGATACCATAACCATAGGATTAAGTGAAGTCCAATACCACATTTCCCTTGATACCTTGAACCACCCCCTCATTTCATCACACCCAAAGAGCAGGACCCATATGTGTTCAATTTGTAGCTGGAGATAGGTGGATGCCAACTCACCCATTTACCCTGGAATCCAGCTAGGGGAGGGTGAGCCAAGGATGCGATGCCCCATAGGAAACTGAAAGAAGGATCATCCTGCCACTCTTTAATGAGAATAACCATATCTTCCAATTAAAATCCAGTCTTTGAAATAATGGACCTAGCCATGGGATTAGTGACCTCAAAACTTTCCCAATTTCTTGCTTGCCACAAGCACCATCACCCTACAATGAGGGTCACAGATCTAGCCATACGATCCTTCTCTGTCCCCAAAGAGCCATGGAAGCACCTCTCCATGAACAGGAGTTCATGCTGTCCATGAGAGGAAAAACATGAACTACATCCAAGGAAGGACCAAACTGCATGAGCCCATTCGCCATCGAAGAACAAGTGATCAGAGCTATCCTCCTGCCTGCTACTACAGCAGTGACAACCGAAGGCCATGTTGATCCCTAGTTTTCTGATGTTCTCTTCCGTATCAAGGTCATGGTTCCTGATATTCCAAACAAAAAAATAAAACTTCATATGGAGCTTGTGGCACCGGATTTTTTTCATTCCATAGGTGAAGAAAGTTCTGCGAGGAGGTCAGTCTGCGAAAATCTCTTGTGGAAAAGGTTCCAGAAGATGAAGGTGTAAAAACACATCGGTCTGGCTCTGAGATAATCTCTATTGACTCAAGAAGGGTCTACTGGTTCTCATCCATAACAACCTTGGTGAATCTAGGATGATGTTGCTCCTACTTCACCATGATCAGAGGATCCAGAAAACCTAGGAAGGCAAGGACAGATCCCACCCAGTTTTTGTGACAAAGGAGAATATCCCCAGTGCCAATAATCCACATTGATCTCTGTTGATGAGACTGGACTAGAGGACAGAGTTTCATCTAGAGGGTCAAAGCATACCCACAACCATCTACTACACTACTTCCACATATTTGTGACATCATCCGACCCTAGAGAGTGCACTCCTCAAGAATTTCCCATTCAATCATGGCGTTCATGCCATGGAGAGTTCCCTGAAGACTCCTCACGCTAATCCCACCATCATGAATGGGTCTCGCTAGCTTCCCCCACAAGGACCAGTGCCTCTCCCCTTTGGTATTTTCATCCCAAATGAAGCTACACAAGACCTTGTCAATGATGTTGATCACCCCTTTATGAACACTTGTGGAGGCCAGAGCATGAATGGGGATCACAGACAGAACAATGTTCACCAAGGCTATACGGCCCCCAAATGAGAGAAATTGGGTTTTCCATTTAAGAACATGACTCATGATCCCACTAATAATGTGGTCAAAATCACGAATGAAGATGCTACCTAAAGAGATATGCATGCCAAGGTACTCCATCTAAAAGAATCCCCATTGCATGATCAGGTGGTTTCATAGAGAGGAGGCCCGTCTGGAAGAGCTCTTACGGGAGATGAAGATGTTTCTCTTGGAGTTGCTGATGAATTAACCGCTCCAGAAACAATATTCATAAAGAAATTTCTTGAAAGTCTAAATAGAGCCCCACCCACCGTTAATGAAGATAATTTTTTCATCTGCGAACATCAGGTGGGAGATCAAATAGATGTTATATTTTCTCCTATAAGGGAGGATTACTCCTTAATGGATACTACAATTGATGAGTCAGATGAGGGTATCCTGGGCTAGGATGGATAAGCTTGGGGAAGAGGGTCTCCCTGCCGAAGGCCTCTAGTAGCCTTGAAGAAGCTGTGGGTCTTCTACATAAAGGAGATAGCCACCCATGAAGAACTTATGCATATGAAGATGATGTCCACTGCCCTGAATGAAAACCCCATCACTGAGAGGACTCTGTTCATGAAACTCCACTCAATATTGTTGAAATATTTGTTCATGTTCAATTTAATCACAATGTTCAAACCATGAGTCTTGAAGTTTATGTCCCTTATCATCTCCTGGAAGAGTGATATTAACCCCTGTATAGACCGACCCTTCACGAAGCCATGCTACTCAAGAGAGATCCAGTCTGGAAGATTATTGGATAGCCTTTAATTGGTCACACTTGCTAGAATCTTATAAGGGAAGTTGCAGAGACTCACTGGTTGGTAGTAGGCATGTGACAAGGGGTTCTAGACGTTGGGAATAAGAATCAGAGATGTGGAACTTGAAACCTGAGGAAGGATCCCGCATCTAAAGAAATCCTACAGAACACCAATGATATCTTCCTTAACCACATCCTACACCCCCCTGTAGAACGAACCATGAAATCCATCAGGGATAGGTGCACTATCTGGGTTGAGATTCTGAATGGCCTAATAGATTTATTCTTTGTTGGGAATAGACTATAGGCCCACATTTTCTAGCCTAGACACAACGGAGGGAATCACCTCCCAAAGGTCATCTTTTCCACTTGGAAACCTTTTGGAAATCCGTGGGTTTGTGCCTGCAAGGAGGTCCTGAAAAAAATGAGAGAGCCATTCTCCCAACTATATCTCTATCAGTCGTATAGGATCCATCCTCTAGTAGTATGTTGGGTATAATCCATCATTTTCATTCCCTGATACAGGCATGGAAAAAATCATTATTTTTTTCACCCTCGTTTAACCACCTCTCCCTAGAACGATCACGGGTCAACCGCTTCTGCTTGAGAAGCTCCTCCACCCACATCCACTTCTTGGTCGCTAAAGTATCAAAAATTGAGTCTCTCCACTCCTCCTCCAAGCTTAGTTCTAGGTATTCAACACTATTTTTAAGGACTTCCAAATTCTGGACAAAGGGAGGTAAGTTCTTGGCCCAATCCAACAGACCCTTCTTCAACCTTCACAGATTGTTGTGGAGTGAAACCCAAGAGTTCCCTAGAGAGGGGGAATCCCACAACTCCCTCACAAACTGCTGATAGTTGTGCATGCAGGACCAATGTTGATAGAACCTGAATGCTTCCTGAGATTCCTGTTTAGGGGACAAAGAAACTAGAATAGAAGAGTAATTGGAGATTCCATGAGAAATATGTTTAACCTCAGCGTTGGGAAACGAAATAAGAGCATTGTTATTAGTCATGAGCCGGTCTATTCTACTTCAACTCCACCTACCTACACCCTGGTTTTTGCACCACGTGAACCGATCACCACTGTATCCCATGTCAAATAACCCCTTACCCACCATGAAAATAGCAATGTCCAAGATTTCCCACCATGGTAAAGCTCATCTCCCCTTATTCTCTCCAAGATCAAGAATTATATTGAAGTCCCCCACCACATCCCATGGGAGGTCCTCCAGGTCAAAATATCCAAGCCCATTCCACAACCGAGTTCTATCTTGAGGGAAACAATTGCCCTACACAAATGAGGAAAAGAAAAAAACCTCACCTATAGTGACTTTTGTAGTGATGAATTGGTCGCCCACCTCGATCAGATCTAGGGAAACCTCCTTTTTCCATAATATCCATATTTACATGTTAGTCAGGTCTGTATGTGTGAATCCATTCATATAAACGTGACGACATAAGGTCTTGATCTTGTGCGGATTATTTTTGTTCTTCAGTACTGCAGTAATGCTAGCCTTGTTTTTCTTGAATTCTGAAGCAATGTGATCAGACTTCCTCGGAATTCCCCTTCCTTTCCAAGATGAAGCTTTCCTCAGGGTGATGGGAGACTCCCTGGTAGGCTACTTATGCATGGATGACCACACCCTCTCTTGTGAAGATATCTTGGTGCCTAGGTTGTGCGTCGAGTTGGATTTATCACAGCCGCTACCCAAGAAGATAGTGTTAAAGGTGTCAAAAATAACTCATAAAATTAGGTTAAGACATATGTTAGGGTAATTTAATATTTTTATAATATTATTTTTTACCCTTATTTAATAGATTTACCCTTTAACCATGGTAAATAAAATATTTACTATAGTTACTATTCAAAATGACTAAAAATAAAAGTTACATTTTTATACAATTTGGACCTCATGATTTCAAATATGGAATCCATTTTTCCAAATTGAAAACAAATAAGTTTCAAAAATTAATTTAAAATTAATTCCCGTTGTCAAAACCAAAAAGCATGTTTTTAGAAGAAAAAACTACCCCAAGATTGACATGTGTTTAGTTAAAATTTCAAAGTGAAATTAATTCCGATGACCAAAATTAGATTAAATGATAAAAAAATAATCTAAATAACCCTTAAAAAAATTAAAAGGACTATCTAATCATATAAATAAATTATATGAAAAGAAAATTTTGACTTAAAATGCAGTATTTTTCACTATTCGTTAAAAAATGAACTTTATCAGAAAAATACAAAAATTTTACCCAAATCATATTTTAATATCTCTATTCTAAGGAAGAAGTTTATTTTTTAAAATAGAACATATAAAAGTGAAAAAAATAGATTTAAAAAGGGTTCTATATCAAAAGGCTGTAAAACTACCTTTTAAAAAATATTACAGTATTTATGCTTAAAATTGGATTCATTCTCATTTTAAGCCTCTAAATTTTATTTGATAATTTCAAAAACATTTAAAAAACATGTTTAATCATAATATGTTTAGTTTTTTTCATTCCCATTAATACAATGGCTAGACATTAACTACCATTAAAAATAATAATATTATATTATTATTATTTTTCTCAGTATGACTCAGCCTTGTGTGCAACATAAGATTTCAGAGAAACCTATTGTTTCATGTTAGGTAAACCATTTAACATAGAATCCCCTTTAAATTAAAATTAATTATTAATTCAAAAATATTAATAAATTGGAAAAAGTTATATTCTTTATTTACCTGGGATGTTACACATATAAATGTGCAAAATTTTTCCCAATGAAGCTAGAGGTGGATACTCATACTTAATAACATTAACTAAATAATTGAGTTAACATGTCTGATTAATGACATATATGTTTGAATTATATATGAAATTTAAGGAGTACAAGAATTAAGTAATGAAAAATCTTGGTAATAAGATAAAAGAACTTAAATCATATCAAAGTAGAGAGTATCTTAACCAAGAGTTAATCTACTATTTTAGGGAGTTTGGGATTCTATATTAACCCACTCCTACTTATACACCTTAGTAGAGTGGTTATAGTGAAAGGAGGAACCACACCTTATTATATATGATGAGATCAATGATGATTCATGTAGATCTTGAATTTTCTTTCTATGGAAATGAATTAAAAACTATAGAATATAAAATAAACTAGGTTGAAAACAAAATAACATATGAGTTATGGTGTGGGAGGAAAACATGTTTTCTAATCTTTGTGCATGGGGATTCAAATTGTTTGTTAAGTAAAATTATAGAAAAAAACTTTCCCCCCAAGGCACAAAATGTATATTTACAGGACAACCCAAGAAAATAAGGGGATATTATCTATAAAACATTTTAGATGAAAAGGTAGTATAATTCAGAAATTTCATGTACCTTGAGAGGGAAAAAATATTAAAAGGAGATAGTGAGAGAGAGACAAACTTCAATGAAGTTGATGTTGTTGATACATAGGAGTTAGAACATGAAAAAATTACATAAGGCCCTATGTAAGATGTTTTTCTTGATATAGAAATACTATGTAAGAACACCATAGAGGTTAAAGAACCATATAGATGGTTTTATAGTCCCCAAGGATGGTGAATCGTTATTATTTGATAATGATGAACCTCTTACCTATAATTATTCAATTAGAAGGTTAAAAGTTTCAATATTGTTTTCTAGAATTATTTATAAATCCTTACAAAATGAAAACTATTCAATCAATGTCTGGGATCTATTCATGTTTCCCTCATGACTATTACAATTATTTCACATGTATAAATGTGTTCAAATATTTTCAATTAGATTTATAAAATCTCACAAATCTCAAGCCATATATTCTCAATTTTAAATTTATATATAATATTTATAATATTATACAAACAGAAAAATAATGATGTGATGCTCTTTATTGCGGTGTTATCTCCTTAAAATTCATCTAGACTATGGAATAGAACCCTCCATTAAATAATTATAATTTATTCAAACACAAATACAAAAAATCTAGATAATATCTCATTTTTTATTTATAGAGTATCATGGCATGATCATCCAGATCTCTACATATCAAGGACCCATTATGGCAATGGTGATATCGAACACGATGCAAGGCATTAAAACTTGTCTAACTAGTATTCCATGAATCCTTTACTAAAATTAACAACACATAAAGTTACCAATCATGTTGTGATATGTCACTTCCTTAATCTTCTCTAGGTTTCACATGGTTACGATGTTGTATACTTGTTGTGATGTGATCCCATTAGCCATTATTATCCAGAGGCTCACCGATATTTCTTAGATATAAATTTTTAAACGATATATCCTCACAATCCATACTTAAATATAATTTTTCTCTTACATGATATCCATCATGACATAAGGTTATCTATTTCACTATTTAACTCAAGTATTTAGTTTCATATATCCTTGATTTCACTCCTATATTAGATTGGTTAAGGCATGGTCTTCTCTTTTATAATGCAATACCACATTCATATCAATATAAACCTGCAAAAACTTTTCATAGGGCCTATATCATGAAAAATTATTCTAGTACATATAGAAACTCATTATATTTTAGTGTGTGTATCTAACACTTACCCATGCCCTATATATATCATGGCATGATACACACTTTTGCCGTGTGATTTTCACTTCCTTTACTAAAATTACTCGTACACCTCTAAATGAATCCTTACATTATCTTTTCTCTTATATTACCTCAATAGAATAGACTAAGTCATATTATCCCATAAAAAATCTATCCATGATATATCAATCATTATCCTTAAATCTTCTCAAGCCATTTTCGTGATATACATATCTATCAAGCTGTCTCTTTTCATCTCTTCAAAATTTAATCTATACAGTCACTAGGTGACTTCAATAATTTATATTAAAATATTATATATAAGGTATTCTTATTATATGTATGTTAATGAAAAAAATCCTTTAACAATTATTTTCTCCTTATAAGTATATCCTTTAAAAACCCAGATTCTAGTAGCTTGAAACAGAGGTTATGTTACTACATTGGTGAAGAATACTAGAGATCACGTTTAACATGATCCAATAGTTTAGTATTATTGGAATACTAGATACATACACATGTTTCAAATTACATTTTAAAACATAAAAAAAACTAATGTTCCCAGTGAGAACTAAATTATTCCTTCTAGTATATCCAAGAAATTATACTGATTTCTCTTCTAGGTTTCCTAGGGAAAGGAAAACAATATCAAGGTGGGAACCTAGATTATTATTAAGGGTAAGCATGTAGAAATATCTATAACATAATTCAAAATTATGATAGTAATGGTAGGAACATAGAATAATAAAGTATTCCATATAACTGTTAACATGAGTCGATTATATAACCAAAGAAATAACATTATCACATAAATAATAATAAATAATTTCATCATGATGGAATGCATAATTATAGTAATATTAATCTTACCATCAAGGCCTCACGCCAAGACATATTTTGTACAGTCATTTCTTCATTTAAAGAAATCATAATGAAAATGTAAGTCATATGCCAAATAACTAATCTAGTTTCTCTTATGAGATATACTGAAGCATCAAGGGGATATGAAATTCTAATACCTTGCCTCCACTTACTAATGTCCAATTAATTCATCATATGGAAGGAATGAATAAAAAATACATGATCAGTATGACTTAATAATAAATAAATAACTATAATTAAATAATAAGAATACAAATTTTAAATAATTCCCTATTAAATAAATGAAACAACTTTATTGGTAAACACCCTTTAATTTGTAAAGTATTAATACTATATACAATAATAGATATATAGTTAATTCAATACATAAAATATATCCTAATGTTTAAAATAAATAGATACAAAAATAAATATATTCAAATATTTATTTATTTTTTATAAATAAGAATTTGAAATGTCCAAAGAATATCCCCCAGGAGTGAAAAACCGGCTGTGCATTCTGGACCACTAGTTTTGTACCATGTGAAGATTTTGTTAATACCTAACCAAAATTTATCAGGGTAATTAACCCCAAATGAATATGTCTCAGATCCTAAATTAACCTATTTTTATCCATATAGGTACATCTTTCTAGGAAACCACCACTATTTTTCTTTAGAAAATTTTTAGGATGATCTACTATAATAATATTTATTCCATGGGTTTTCTCTAAGATTTGATCAATTATAAAACTTATGAAGACAATATAATGAGAGGGAATAAGTAATAAATCATAAAAAAATATCAAATATATTCCAATAAAATGATGTTATAATCATGGAGATAATTTAAAAATAATTTCAAATGTTATTACAACAAAATAAATTTTGTAAAAGAAGAGAGGAGGAAAAGAAATACTTATATTTATTTTATTACTTTAACAATTAAAAAATTACCGATAATAATGGAAAAATATTTTAATTTATAAAACCATGAATATATAAAGAGGATTATTTATATTTAATTAATTATATAATATCATTAAAGTAATATTATAAAATAACATTAAAAATGTTCATAACTCAATAGAAGGTAAATGAGTTAAGAATTCCCTTACCTCAAGTCTCGAGTGAATTGGTATGTGCACCTAATTTCCTGAATAAATAAATTAAGTTTAATAAATAATTATTTCATAAAATTTTTAATTTATATATATATATTTCATTTTCAAGGTCAATTTATTACCATAATAGATTTATTTATCACATATTTTTTACTCTTACCCGCCTTTTGGCATTATTCGGTCAATTTTATCTAAAACAACTTTGGTGTGTTTACTATAGTCAAAGGAGTTATAGAATCATTTATTAATTTAAATTATTGTATAATAAATACATATTTATCATTATAGTTATATAAGAGTTATAAATTCAAATAAATTATCAAAATATAATTAAATTATAAAACATGTCTAAAAATGCACAATTTTAGGTAGTTAAAATTACAACGATTAATTAATTTTAATATCATTTATATATTTATTAATTTATCTTAATATAATTTTAATTATTTAATAAATATTTTATTTAGTCATTAAATACATTTATAAAACTATCCATTTAAGGTGGTGATAAAAATAAAGTACTTCACCCATGGAAGCGGTAGTCCTCATGTAACACAAGGGGCATTTCCTTTATTTTTAGAAAAGTTAAAAGAAAGGAAGATAATGGGTATCCCTTTAACATAATAATATTTTATTACATTAATGATACTTATTTTATTATATTTAATTGGTTATGATAAATTTTTAGGATTTAAAATAAGAAAATAGAAAAAAAATCAAATAATTAAATGTTCTGATCTTACCTCTTAGAAAAACCCTTTACTAAATGGTTTATGACTTCAAAGAGTAGTTATTTGATGACACTGGAAGATATAATATGTGTATAAGGGTTTTGGTTATTTTTTTGGTTATATTTTTCTTAAATATAGGATGATAGATGTGTGTGGAGAAGTGGAGAGAGGAGGTACCCTTTTGTAAGTGAGAGGACTGATACCCTTGTAAATATTAAGAACTTTTGAATATAATAAATTTCATTCTAAAGTAAAGTGGAAAAATAGAGAATTTTATAATATAAGTATAGGTATGTTAGAATTAAACTCAAAAAAAATTGGGACATGTGTTAGTTATAATTGTGGCCTTATCTCTTTGGTTAACCACCTTTTTACCCCTTTTAACCATTATCATGGTGATTTTTTATACCGTAGTAACATATTTATATGAAAAGAAATTAATTTGACTTCATTAAATAATATTTATAATTATAATTAAAAATATGTAATCCATTTTACAATATTCAATTTCTAGATGTGGTTAAAATTAATTTTAATATAATTAAAAAAATTCACTAAAAATTCATTTTTTAGAAAAATATCATTAATTTACCGTAATCTAATTCTGATATTACAAATCCAAAAAATGATGTCCATTTTATAAAATTTAATTTATAGAATTTAAAAAAATTACTTTTTCAATATATTTCCAAATTAAAATTTCATTCTACTATACTATAACAATAATATAATAAAATATGTGTTGTGTAATAGTTTTATGGATATATTGTTTACCTAATTTAAAATAACCTCAAGTGTCAAATTAACCTCCCTTTAAAAAATTGCATCTTTGAAATTAGTGATATATTTTATCTCATAAAAAAATTGGGTATTTTTTCATCATTTCTTCTTTAGGTTACCACATTTCTTCCTCTAGTTTGTGACTACGCCATATTACTTTCACAAGTTGAGTCATCTGATTTTACAATACATGATCTCTTGAATTGAGGTTCTGGGAAGATGCTTCATTATAATACATGTTAGGTTACAACTATATTTCCAAATTGGCGAGTATATGCATTGGGTTTGACATGTACTTCCTCAAAAATGAAACATAGAAGACTTCATTCACTTTAGGGAGGTTGGGTGGCATATTAAAATGATAATCCAAAACTACAATTATCTATAAAATTTTAAAAGGTATAATATACCTAGGAATCAACTTTCCATTAATTACAAAATATATAACTCTCTTCCATATATATATCTTTAAGAAAATATGACCCCTCTCATAAAATTAAAATTCCTTCCTCATATTATCATCATTATTATTTTTTTCCATTGAGATATCCTGATATAAGATTGAATAGATCGAAACTTTATAGTTATCTCCCAAACCATTTATTTTCCTAATAGATTCCTTTCTATAACTACATTAAAACAATTTAGAGTTTGAAATCTCTTTCTATAAAATGATTTATACATTTCTATATAAGTTATTGAATGAAATCTATTATTGTAAAAAATTACCATAAAGAAAAAACTGGTCCTATATCCCTTTAAAATAAATTGTGCATGGTTTCAAGATGTCTTCTAATGTATGAATAGTTATTTTAGACTACCCATCAGTTTGAGGATGATAGGAAGTGCTCAAATGAATCTCAGTTTTGAGATCCTTATGAATATTCCTATAAAATTTCAATATAAATCAAGGATCACGATAATATACAATAGATAGAAGTGTAACATTAAGTCTCAAAAATTCATTAATATAAATTCATTCAAAGTGATTGAGGGTTAGATCATCCCTTATTTCTTAGAAATTTGAGGACTTTGTGAGGTGATCCATAATGACCCATATATCACCATTCTTATTAGGAGTATTTATAAGTTTAGTAACAAAGTCTTTCGTAACATTTCCCCCCTTCCACACTGGTATAGGTATAGGTTTTCTAACCCCCTTATAATGCTATTTCTAAACCTTTACTTATATACACACCAAACATATTGACACATAATAAAAAATTCCTTGTCTCATGTTCTCCAATCATAGATGTTCCCTCAAAATATATATACATATTGGTTCTACTAGGGTGTTTAGATAAAATTGAGCTATGAAATTCATATAACAATTTCCTCTTTAGTTCTAGTATTGATGGAACACATAGTCTCTTTACAAACATTAAAATACCATCTTTACAGATGAAATCCATTAATCTATCATCTTTAACTACTTGAATTTCCTTTTTTAAATTAGTTTCTCAATGATGGGATTCCTTTATCTTATCTAGTAAATATAGTTTGGAAATCACTTTGGAAAAAATTATTCATTCTCTTCCTTAATAATTTCTATATCCAACTTTAATAAATATATGAATATATAATCCTTTCCTATACACATTATGTTTGGAACTCCATGGTTTTTTATACTCAATGCATCACCTTCCTAAACAGCCTTTAAAAGGTTGTAGAGTATCAAAAAATCATATTACTTGAGAGACTCTAACCAATTCCTCTATCTGAGGTTGATCACTTTCATAGTGAATCCTTACTTCATAATTTTTTGATCTATATAAATATCAAATTATTCACTATATAGATAGTGTCTACATACCTTTAAAAAAATATTACAACTTCCATCTCAAGATCACAAGTTATATAGTTCTATTCATGAATATTTAACTTCCTTGATGCATAAGAACTCACTCTATCATTCTACATAAGGACACATCCCTATCCTTTATTTTACACTTAAATATGAATTAAAAAACCTTTATTTCTTAAAGGTATAATCAATACTTGGTTATTGAAAAATATCTTTTTCAATTGTTCAATAATTTTCCTACATTACAATTTCAAAGATAACTTGACCCATTTATGATTTATCTTGGTTAATGAGTTATCTAATGAGTTAAAATTATAAAAAAACACCGATAGTAACCCACTATGCCAAGGAAACTACATATATTAGTTATGATTGATGACATGAGCCATACCTTGACTACCACATTTTTTATAGGATCCATAAATATTCTATCCTTGGAGGAAATATGGTCAAGAAAAGAAACTTTTTTGCGGATAAAATCCACACTTATTGGATTTTCCATATAAATATTTACCTTTAAGAGTCATAATAATGATTTACAAATGATTCTTTTTCTATTCATAACATTTAGAGTATACCAATATAAAATTTATAAATACTATAATAAAATTATCAAGATAATATTTTAATACTCTATTCATTACATCCATAACACAAAAGGAGAATTAGTTAATCCAAAGGGAATTACCATAAACTCATAATTTTTATACCTCGAATGAAATTCCATATTTGATATGTCATCCTTCATCAAACTTAATTTATGATAACAAGAATGAAGATCAATATTTGAAAAGTATTGAGATCCTTGAAGTTGATCAAATAAATCAACATTTTTTATAAAAGAACAATTATTATTTATATAAATAACATTAATTTCTATTTAGTTGATGAATATCCCCATAGATACATCCTTCTTTTTCAAAATTAATGTTAGGGCTCCTCAAGGTGAAACAATAGGGTGTATAAATCCATTTTCACACAATTATTTCATTTATTTATTTAACTCCACCTATTTTATTGGGTCCATATTCCATATATCCCCTTTACTATTCCCACCTATTTCCATGATTTCCACCCATATCTATGTGCCTAAATGTTACTTTGATGCACCTCAGTACCCCAAAGCCTCATATTTCTATCTCTATCCTAGAATTAACTAAGTCATCATCTATCCCTAGTCTCTACTAAGTTTCCAGATTTGGTTAGAGATTATTTTCAATTGATATCTTTGATAGATTCATCAAAACAAATTATTGGTACTAAAGTAGCGTGTGATAGTTGGCTTGATGAACCCTTGATATTTCCTCTTTCTCTTTGCGGTAACAGATAAACATGCCTCTATTTGGTCCAAAGGATAGTATTATATTTAACGAATAAAAATGTTTTTGTTCATATAGGGATATGGTTTACACTTGAAGAACAATGCTCCTTCCATGATGATCTGGGATAGTTTTTTGAGCTTTCCTCTTTCTTTTTAAATCCCAAAAATTATAAAAATGATAGGAAATCTAGTTAGAATATTTTTGGATTACAATAATAGATCATGACCTATATTTCACCTTATATCTCTACGTATATGTTTAGAAATAGATGTATCCAATCCCCTGGTAGATTATGCATGGATTGGAGTTGGTGAAGAATTTATATTTCATCAGTTGGTGGTGTTTGATTCATGGGTTGATTATTGTTCTTCATGACATAGGTTGGGTAACCTTCAATAAGAGTGTCAACACCCAATAAAAGTCTATTTATTAGAAATTTCATGGATCTTGAACTTGAGGGAAATTTTAAGTTTCCCAGTAACTCTTATCTGAATGGGAATAATAGTTCTAGTAAGGATGGCTTAAGTTAGTATATTATGGTGGGAAATTACACTCAAACTACAAGGTTATCAATCCTTGGTTAAAAAAATGGTGGTTCATTTATTCTGAAGGAGTTTTCCCCCCATGGAAAATGAGTACATTATTTAGATACCCATTATTGATATGGTGAGTCCAGTAATGAACCCCAATAGTATGAGGGTCTTAAAAGATCCAGGATATGATGGTCTAACTAGGATTGTAGTTTTCATATGCAATGATTTAGTGTCGGGGACTATGTATATAGTAGTATCACATAATATAGTAGTGGACATGGGGTGGATTTATAGGATTTCTAGTTTTTTGATTAATTTTGAATTATGATCTACTAATACTTCTGGTAATAATATTATGCAGGGGAATCTATTAACCCCTAGTTAAAATGATAATGTGATTGATATGTAAGTTGAAGTTAGGATTCTCAATATATTTGACTTACTAGTTGAAGTATGTATTATACATGATAAAGATAAGGGTTTTTAAGCACTAAAGTATAAAAGGAAACAAAATAGAGTTGATGGGGTGTGGTTCAAGAAAATATAAAAACTTCATACTACTAACTCCACAATGAAGATACGAGGGGAAGATAATTCTTTGTAAGAAAGCTCTGAACGTGACTTGGATGGGAAGGATTCAAATATTCTTTATGAAAGTCCAAAATTAAAAAAAGTTGAATTTTATTTGGGTTATTTAGTAGATAAAAAATAAAGGAAAACCACAAAGAGGAAAAACTAATATAAACTACCCAAATAGATGCTCACCAAATAGGTTAGGAATGATCAATGCCCATAAAAAATGGTACAAGTCTCACTGCAATAGGATGAATTTTCTAAAGGAACTAACATATGATAACCATATTTCTCCACAAGTTGTTATAATAATAGAGGGGGAAGCCACAAAAAATATGTTTTATAAAATATACATAGGTAATATGATGGATAACACTAAATTACAAACCCCAGTAGATAATTATACTATAGATCATGTTCTTAATGTCAATGAGCTACCATTTATCCTTGAGAATAACCATAACAACACCCCCAATTTGAAAGTGGAGTATGAATAATAAGGATCTCTCTAGACCTACTCATACATTAAAAAGAGTAAATAAAGGAAGAGGAACTCTCTATTAATTCATCAATGGAAGATTATGACATGATGTTTTCTAAACCTCTTCTTATTAAAACCAGTCATGAATAATCATAATGGATTGATTATTAATATCATATTTACATATGGAGTTTTAATTTGGGGAAGACCAATATATAAGAGTTCATCGCAACCTAGGACAAGAATAATTCATTATTCAAGAATATTATTTATGTGGATCTAGAGTGGAGTGGATTAATAATTGTTTGGAACTTCCACATAATATAAGGTATCAATAATTTAATGTTTTATAAAAAATGGTTTAGATTACCCTATTGAGTCTATTATCTCAAATTCTGGTTTTTTCAATCAACCTTAAAAAGTTTTTTTAACTTAAAAATGTAGAAAATATAAATTTGAAGGTACTCTTGAAAAATAGGTACATATTCAATTATAAGAATATGTTTCTCATATATAGATTGAATTTTATCTTCATCTTCTCCTTGAATTTAATTACATTGAGCTATTGTATGTGGATCTAGACAACACTTAAATAATTAAGTCTCACCCCTAAAAACAAAATATTTTATACCTCTCTCACAAATAGCAATATCATTCTCCCATTAATAAATTATTGAAATATACTTCAAAATACAATCCATACTAGGGATAATTTCACAATAAACTATAGGTATTAAAATTATGTTAACATATTGAGAAAATTTTTGCATATTAATAGAGACTTCCTAATTTGAACTTTTCATAATAATATTCCTATTAGGTGTTCTTATTGATAATCCCTTTATCAGTGTTCTTAGGAATGGTTTAATGTTCTTAAAAAAATATATAGTATAAAAGAGTGAATAGATCTAGAATCAAATAGGTAATTAACTAACATTGAGTTTATAATCAAAGTACTTTCTATTATGTCATTTATAAAATCAACTACACCTATAGTGATGGAATAATATTATCCTTTCTCTTTTGGATTCTTCTAAGGTAAATTACCTTATCACTTGGGGTATTAATTTTAATAATTCCCCACCCCTTACAAATAAATCATTGAACATTGTCAGATCTATTTTTCTATTCATGAGCTTGGTATCCTTTATCACCACTCCTGAAATAGAATATTATTCCATATAATCATGTCCCGAGGTGTTTATTTTAATAATTATTATATATAAGAAATTCCAATATTACCTTTACCCCTTTTCTACATTATTATTATCATACCAACCTCTTATTTTATTGCTTTAATTTGATGACATAAGACTTGGATAATTATCTTTATCCCATCAAATAAGTGATCAACCTTACTTTTTATATTAGGAATGTTGTCTGCAACATGCCTTGCTAATCATGGAAATTTTCCCTCATACACAACAAAATTTTCATCCTCATTTTACCATATATAAAGTAATTTTCTCTCTAGATCAATTCACTGCTCATGAGGAAGTTATTTTTCAAAAAGAAAACCATGTTAAAATTCCTCCATTCCTTATGCTCTATCTCTTCCTCCTATTTAGTGATTTGAATTAATATCCCCCATTGATGAATATCTACCTTTAGATGATAAACCAAAATAATAACCTTAATCATTTTACAAATTTCAAAGGTGATAATATTTTATATTATGTCTTGATCCATTATTAATTATCCATGGATCAGTGGTTTCATTGATTGTTGGAGGTTGTTATCACATGAAGAAAACCAACATTGATACGCCCTGATATAAACCAGCATGTTGATCTATAATGGAAAGGTTATTATTTATAACTTGAGTTATCTAACCTAATATAGTTTGGATATTCTCATCTTTAAATTTATCTTTATTGATATGTTTTAGTGGAAAATCCCTTCATGGATTACATGCATTGAGACAATTCCCATTTCTAATATTATAAAATATTTCTAAACAATAGAATACACCAATTTATATCATAATATTATAAATATTAAACTATAATATACTATACCTATGAAAATAAAATATTCATGAAAAACTTTATGAATACCTTAAGAGTTTATCATATTTTTTCTATCAAACAATGTTCCTATAGATGTAGTTCCCAAGGTTTCTACTAAACATTCTCTGATATAAATTGTACCAACCTAGATTCTAGTATCTTAGAATCAAAGGCTATATTACTTTATTGGTACGAAATAAAAGATATCACATGGTATAATATACAATAGTTTATCATTATTTTAAAACTAGAAATATACATGGATTACTCATTACATTTGAAAACATAATATACAAATTAATTTCTCAGTGAGAACTTAATTATTCCTTCTTTCACATCTATGAAATTATTTTGAGTTCTCTTTTGGGTTCCCTGGGGAAAGAAAAAAATATAAGGGGTGTGGTCAGATGCTCAGTAAGGGGTACCATATATTGGAAGCTATAACACAATTTCAGAGCATGATAAATATGTAAGGAATAAAAAATTATAAAATATTCCATAAAACTATTAACAATATCCTCATATATAACCAAAGTAATTAAATTATCACATATACAATAATGAATAATTTCATAGTGATGGAGTGCATAATGTTATACATCTTAATCTCACCATAAAGGTCTTATGTAAAGACATATTATATAACTTCAAGGCCTCATTCCACGACAACATAATTAAAAGGAAATGGATATTCCAAATACATAGGCTAATATATCTTATGAGACTAACTGATGTATTGATGAGTTATGTAATTATTGGATCCACCAATCACTTAATAATGCCCAAAAAATTCATAATATTAATATAATGTATAAAAAATACATAATCAACATTCCTTAACAATAAATAATTATCCATAATCAAGTAACACACACACAGACACATATTATAAAAAATTCCCCAGTTAATACATGTAATAACTTTTTTTAGTAAACACTCTTCAATTTATAAAGTGTTCCCACAATATAAAGTAATGGATAGATAGTTAAGTAAATATATATTATACATCCATGAGATAAGATGGAATTACTATGAAAATTAATATAATAAAATCTTTAGTTTGGTTTATAAATAATCTTTTAAGATATCAATAGCATATCCACCAGAAGTGTCAAATGATGTGTGTAGTTAGGTCTAATAGTTTTTCACTGAGTGAATATTGAATCAATATCTGAACAAACTTTTTCTATGTTATTAACTCTATGTGAATTTTTTCTAGATCTTGTACCCACTTATTTGTATCTATATAATGATTAATTTCTAGGAAACCACAACTCTCTACCAAAATTTTAAGTTTATATCTTATAATTATATTTATTCCTTGGTTTTTCTCTCATATTTGAGAATTTCTATAGCTTACTATGACAATATAATTAGAGGTAATAAGTAATATAACATCAAAAATATATATAATGGATAATATTACAATGAATTATTAAACATGGGAGAAATTTAAAATTATTTTCAAATGTTATTACAAAAAAATAAATTTTATAAAAGAAAAGAGGAAGATTGGGAATACTTATATTTTCTATATTAATTTAAAAATACAAAATATTATAAAAAATAATGGTAAAAGACTTATTTTCATAAATACATGAAAATATTAATAGGAGGAATAATAATGAATAAAGTATATAATGAAAGAAAAATGCATACAACCAAAGAACATTAAAATGATAATAACTCAACAGAAGGTAATTGAGTTAAGTATTCCCATACCTAAAGTTTAGAGTAATTTGGTATGTGTATCTAGCTTACTTAGTAACGAAATTAAATTTATTTAATAATTTATTTCAAACATTTTCCAAATATATTTCATTTTTAAGGTTTATTTATTACCACATTTTATTCATTTTTTTCATATTTTTTACTCTTTTAATCTATTTGGAATTATTCTGCCAATTATTATAAAACAACATTAGTATGTTTACCGTGTTCCAAGAAGAAATAAAATATTTTGAAAATATACATATTTGAATAAATAAAATATATTTTTAATTATACTTATACAAGTGTTATAAAATTATAGATATTACCAAAATATATTTAAATTATGAAAGATGTCTCAAAATGTTCAATTTTAGGTGGTTAGAATAATATGATTAATTAATCTTAATATCATCTCTATAATTATTATTTAATATTTTTAGAAAATTAATTATGTAATAAATATTTTATTTACTCATTAAATACATTTATAAAATATCCATTTAAATAGGTGATAAAAATAATGTATGTTTTCCATGGAGGTGTTAGTCCACACATAACACGAGTGTTGTTTCCTTTATTTTTTGAAAAGCTTATAGGATGGTAGAAAATGAAAATCCCATTAACATAATAAATTTTCTATATATTAATGATACTAATGTTATTATATAGACATTGGTAGGATAAATATGGAGGTAGTTGAAGAATAAAATAGAAACAAAAATAAATAATTAAAATTTCACACCTTACCTCTTAGGGGTCCCCTTTACTAAGTGGTTTATGACTTAAAATAACGGACCTTTTATGAGATAAAAAGATCTAGGATATATGTTAGGGTGTTCCGGAGGGGTTTTGGTAGATTTTATTTGAGCTAGTATTCTCATGGTGTGTGAATAATTTAAGGGAGAAGGTTCCCTTTTATAAGTGATAGGAGTGAAACCCTTGTAATTATTACCACCAAATCAAAAAATATTTTTCAAAAAACCCTTGTAAATATTAAGAACCTTTAAATATAAGAAATGTAATTCTCAAGTAAATTAGAACCAAAATAGACAATTTTAAATGATAAAGTGAGGTAGGGTCTAAAATCACTCAACCAATCAAATTGGGACATGTGTTAGTGATAATTATAGCCTTATCTCTTATGTTAACCCCCATTTAACCCTTTTTACCCTTACCACAGTAAAAAATTGTTTCCATGGTAAATTACTTATATGCCCAAAATAGATTTTAAATTATTAAATACTATTAAATGTTCAAATTTGTAATATAAAATCCATTTAAAAATATTAAATTTATAGCATTTGTAAAAATTAATTTTAATAAACAACACTTTAACTAAAAAACAGGTTTTTAGAAAAATAACATAAATTCCCCTTAATCTAATTTTGATACTACAAATACAAAAATGATCTCCATTTTATCAAATTTAAATTCTAAAATATATAAATATGACTTTTTAGATATATTTATGAATAAAATATCTTTCTATTATATTATAACAATATGGTAACAAAATGGGTGTTGTGTAGTAATTTTAGCGATATTGTGTTTACCAGCTTTTGAGGAATCTTAGGTGTTACACAACTATCATCAAATTATTTCATGAATCACCAGATTTACATGTATTCTTAGATAAATAAATAATTTTAATACTATTTGACAATAAATTAAATTCAAAACCTTTGGTCCCAACATAGAATGTGCCTCCAACTATCTTTGGAACTACTAGATCATAGCCATACATCACATGAAACTTCCAATGTAACTATCCCCCAACACCTTATATTTAACATGAACCAATTGGAGGTGGTTGTGGGAGTGTGTAAAAATATCATACAAATCTTGATCCTCCTACCACAACACCCACTCATCTGCTAGATCAGCCTTCTATAGGGTCACTATATCCACTGTAGGGAGGCCCCTAATATGGAATGTATCTTAAATATGGATTTCCATCCATGGTACCCGCCTATATTCTCTCAACTTCTCTCTTATTTAAAAAAACAATATAGGTTTCGTATAAGGACCAATACATTAAAACCCATAATTATATGTTTATAATAAGGGTTTAACTTTCTTAAATTTTAAGGATATTTTAGGTTTAGTGTTTACAGGAACTAAGAAAAACATTGAATAACATATTGTATATTTTCATACAATGTAGATTTTTTATGAAAAATTGGTTCCTATGTTTACACTCTTATTTTATTCATGACACTTTTCTTCATCCATGATGCATCGCGAATGAACTTACTATATTACTTATAAAACCTTAAGACTTGTGATTTTTTTGAAAATGTGGGATGATAAAAATAAAGCTCATTAAGACATATAAAAATAAACAAAAATTGTTATTTCTTTTGAAAATTAATAAAACTCCATAAGGAAATTTTACTCTTTACATAATAAACTTTGATCTCAAAATAATCATTACTTACTCATGAAATCAACCTCAAATCCCAAAGATTTCCTAGTTTTTTTTGTAATAAAACCTAAATGAATAACAATAATCATGAAAGCCACTTAGGAAAACACCAGAACTCATAAAAACACACCTTTCACCTTTATATGATCATAAAACATCATTTAAATAACAATTTTATTTTCATACCTTATAAAATAAAAATATTTACTTTAAAAACCATAAAAATCATTTAAAACCAATTTAGGTATATTGGCACATTATCTACAAAATAACCCTCATAAGAAAAATTAGAAGTTAATAAAAATAATGGTTTATTCCAATATGTATCTTAGGAATAATTCATTTTCTATTATCTCCAACATCATTACCTAATGCATTATTGAAAAAAAATCAAGCTCTCATTTTATCATACACATCTTTTAGGAGTAACTCATTTCATATTAAATCCATCATCATATAAAATGTACAAGAATCATATCATGAAAAAACACATAAATGTTTTATTTGCATCATAAAACCCATAAAAATGGCATTAGATCACTTAAGAAAAACCACTTTCATTTATCTCATAAAAATGAGGAGAACTACTCGTTTATTTTGAATGTATATTTTTAACAAAAAATTATTAGAAAAAAGAATAGGATATTATTTTAAAAACTATATAAACTTTTAAAAGAATATTGATAATGAATAATGTATATGATGGTGGAAAAAATTGGTCATGTAGTACAAATTTAAAAAAATATTCTTTTGTACTTTGGTAAAAAGAGTCAAAAGTTACCCATACAAAAATGTTTAAAATAATACTTTTCAAAAACGTTGTAAATTGTCAAAGATAAAAAAATTAATTTTAAAAAATATTTTTTTACAAAAAATAACATTATTCAAACATTTTTAAGAATATGGATATGATATATAATAAATTTAAAACATTTAAAAAAAGTTTTAAAGATAAATTCCTTACAATTTTGGTAACATTTGAATGAAAAGAACATTGAAGGAGATAAATTGAAAATAAATTTTAGTCCACTTAAATTTAATAAAATTAATGATATAATACATCTATATGGTTTTTTATACACCACATAAAAGATAACATGTAGTTAAAATAGCGTATGTCTAAAGGAAAGGAAATTAAGATGAGAAATAACTTACATCATCTCCCAAAAAACCACATATGTATACTTTCTGGAATAATAAAATTGTATTAATTTTATACTTGATTAATAAATTTTTTAGCTTTATTACATTATCACAATATATTTTATATCATTTATTTCAATATATTATATAGTTACTAAATTAGTTAAGTTCATTTTGGATGTTTTGAGGATGTTAGATTCATAATCCCAAAACAAATTTAGTAGGTTGACCATTATCAAAGGGTTAATTGTTAAATAATATAAATAATGTTAATAATGAAATAATTATCATTTTTATAAATTAAATATACTTTTATAACCATACATGTAAGTTGGTCATGAAAAATGAAGCACATCATTTCATAGGGATGGTAGTTCATACGTACACATGAACAACAATTTCATTTTTCTATTGGGTGAAAAAGAAATGAAATAGAAAAATATTTAATCTTAAATAATCATAAAAATATTATAAATATTATATCTATTAATTAAATCAATTATTATTTCCATACATGTACGAAAGAAATGAAAAACAAATTACATCACTTTATAGCGGTGGTAGTCCACATATACACACGAGCGATGTTATCATCTTTCAATGGATGAGAGGGTAAGAAGGTAGATAATATATTATCTTTATAGAATCATAAATATGTCATAAATATTATATATATTAATTAATTCCATATTTATAACCATCCATGCGAGGTGATAATGAAAAATGAATTACATCATTATGTGGGGATGGTAGTTTATACATACAAAGAAGCGATGTTTTCATTTTATAACGGATAGAAAAGAGGTAAAGAATATTTATTACATAAATATAATAGAATTTAATTATATTAATAATACTTATGTAATTATTTTATAATGTTTAAGATAACTTTAGATGGAGGTTGAAGAAGAAATAAACACAAAAGAGTTTGGTTAGGGATTATACCATCTCCTCAGACAACCTCTTTAGATTACACCTTAAGCATTATAAGATGAGTATTTTGAAGAGAATAAGACATATAGGATGCGAAGGGGTTTTTTAGAAGTTATTTAGATAGATATTTTTTAATATAAAACACTTGGTTAATGTTTATAAGATTGGAGAGGAATTTCCCTTTTATAAGTGAGGTGGGTGACAAACATATAAATACTAAAAAATTTATTATATAATATATGTCTAACTAAAGTAAAGTGGCTTGAAATTATCATAGTTTAAAATATAATAGGGGTATAGTAGAAATAAAATCAACTAAAAAAATTTATAAAGTATTTTATGATAATTTAAACCATATCTCTTAGCATACCACATGTTAACCCCCTTTAACCCTTACCATATTAATATTTTTTTACCATGATTACTACTCACAATGACAAAAATGAAATTTAAATAATTAATAAATTATAAAATTATGATCCAAAATATTGAATACATTTTATATGATTCAATTTCAATAAGTGAGGAAAATTACTTTTAATATAAGTTTTCAAAATCCAAGAAAAAACAGTTCTTAGGAAAATGTCCGTTTTAGGCATAAAAATGATTTTATACCCAAATCAAGTATAATGATTATTATTAGGGAATTTATTAGATTAATTAAAATAAAATAACACTTAAATTAATTTAAAACCAAAACAAAACCAAAATTTCCCGTATGAAAACTTTATTAAAATAGATGAACCAAAAATAGGTTTTATTTGAATAAAAATATTTCTTAGATTTCCAAACTATCAAACATAGATTTATAGGTTAAAAATTATATGTTTAAATGCATTATATTAATTATTAAAAATATATTTTATCTATATTAAGTGTCTCATAAAATTTTAAAACATCCTTATATCATGATAATGATAGAAAAGTGAAAATATTTTTAAAAATGTTATTTTCACTATTCACTCAAAATTCAGCCATTTTAAAAAATTATAAAAAAAACCCTAAGATAAATATGATATTATGAAACAAAATATGAAATAAATTTCTAAAGTTAAATTTCTAAATTTTTTAAAATTAAAATTTAGATGAAATACACAATATAAATAAAACCATCTTATAGAAAAATGAATTTTAAAATTTACATATTTTAAACCTTATATGATTTAATTCTTATCATTCAAAATTAAGAACTTATTTACTACGAATTAATAATTAAATTTTAATAATTAAAATTTTCAAAGATATACTTCATAGTATAGTCATTCATATTTATACCCACCAAACCAATGACTATGTTATAACTATAAAAACCTTGCTCTTTAGTTCACATTAATACAAGATTTATTACATAAGATTACACTTAATACAAATTTTAAGATCAAGAAGTGTAGTGTATTTGAGAATTATGTACATTAAATAACAACATAAAACATGGGGATACATAATATTTATAGAAAACTTCCTTGACATGATCATATTATTAATTCATAATAACCACTGTATGGGATAACCAGGGGACATACATAAAAAAGATGCGAGCTATAAAGACCAATAAGAGAATAAATAGGGTGTAACATGAAGAAATTAATATATTTTAGACCTTAAGAATTAAAAATATTACATAAAAGGAGTGAGAATCATAAACATGAATAATGAAGCATGATATGACATGATAACATAAAGTCAACATTGGAAATGTGGAAACAACTTCAAACACTACATCATAAACATAGGTAAAGACTAACTATCAAGACATAATGATATAAAAAGTCCCATGATTTATTAGGTTCACTCCCTAATGCATTGAATTAAATATCATGAGACTGAAATATTACCCAATGCCTTGGAGCGCTATATAATCCTGGGTGCACCTATAACATTCATTTTATTCTAATGCTTAAATGTGCCGCGTAAATCATACAACATAGATTCATTCATCATCATATTTTATTCCAAGATTTAAGAGTGTGTAATAAAAACATGTAATTACTCAATCAAATATGTATAAGTTTATAAATTTTAACACCCATGATAGGAAATGGGTATGAGTATTCACTACACAATTGTTTATCAGGGAAATAGTGGTGAAATTTCGACAGCATAATGGGGGTGTATAAATTACCATAGAAGGGATTTATGAGAGTAAAAGGGGTATCTATTCATTTAGGAATAGTAGTTAAAGTAAGGGAGATATTTAATATCCCATCCCAACATTATGAATTGTATTAAAAGGGTATAAGATAAAGAAGATACTTGAATAAAGAGGATAAAGAAAAGAACCTTTACCTTGAATGTGTGACTCCAAATGCTTATGAGGAGCTTCTTAAGAGCTCAGATGAACCTTTGGAGGAATATAGAGAGGGTAAGTCAGATTAAGGACATGATAAAATTATTTTTTTGAAGATAAATGTGATATTGGGTGGGTTTATATAGGAAATGAAGGGGCAATTCTTTATCATTTCTCAAACATAGATTTTGAACTCTCTATAATAAAATAACCAAAAATATAAATCATACCATGGGTTTCCCCATTATTACTTCCAAAGGGGATCTGTTTTAATTATTTTATAAGTCCAAGTGACAAAATTTATAAAATAATACCTTTGTTTATGTGGATGTGAGTAATACTCTTACAGAAATGACTTTAAAATCTTTAAATATATTTATGGTTTTTGAGGATTCATAAAGGATTTAAAAAATTAATAAAATAAACATAAAATCATGTAATTTTAAAATTAAAAAATATATTGGGAAATTAATACCATTAATATTATTTATTACATAACTTTTGGGTCATTATGATGTAATAATAGACACCATATATTTATACGGTATTTAATTTACTAACCGAAAATTCAATTATCTTAGAAAGTTATGAAAAAATAACTATTGGATAATTTAGACATTAGGAATCATAAAAATAGTATTCATTTTATAAAAATAATTTTCTAAATATGTGTATTTACACTTTTAAAATAAAAATCTATATTTATTGAGAAATAATGAGTTTTTTGACAATAATAGTTTTTGAACCCTTATAAAAATTACAATTAACTTCATAAAAATAAGATGATCATTTATATTTAATAAAAAATATTTAATAAAAATATTTTACTAAAATTGTATTTATTTTAAAAATCCATTAATTCATCAAAATAAACATCTAAATTGAAATTGAAAACTAATTAAAAATAAAATATGTGTTCAATTATATAAAAATAAAAAAACATTCAAAAAGTAATTATAAGAAGAAAACATGAAAAATATTCTATAGAAAATAAAATATACATTTTTAAAATATTACAGTCTTGATAAATATCCCATTAATAAATCAGGAAATGCCCTAAGGGTATGGTGCGTAGCAGTGAGACTTTCACGATGTGGTTCGACGTATATGGTTTGGGTCGTGATCTCGATGAGCTTAAAATTATCCTGTAAATAATTTTTATCATGCACAAGTTATTGGATCTTAGCTTGGTTTCGGTAAAGGGAAAACCCCCATGATGTTATCTGCCTTGGAATCTCTAATAAATGGGCTTCATAGGGTATGATATTACTATTTGAGTCCATCACTTCCTTTTCTGTGTCAATAGTATTTGTTAAAACCGTATATTTATACTAATCATGTGGTCACTGTTCAAGGGTTATATTATTGATGGTAATGATGCTTAATGATATTTTAAATTTGATTGGATATAATAATACTAAATAAGTGAATGTGTTTTCAATAACAATAATACATTTAATTTAAAACATAAGGGAAATTTTATTTATGAATGATCAAGTTGTTACAATCTTATCCCTTTAAAAAATTTCATCCTTGAAATTTGAGTTTTAGACACTAAAACATATGATGGTAATTTTGTTTGATTACTTTCTCCAGTTCCCACATTGTTTCTTAAAACTTGTGGTTTCTCCACAACACTTTTACTAGGTTCATTAGCTTATTCTGTAGAACTTTGTCTCTAATATCTAAGATATTCACCAACTAATCCTCATAGGAAATGTTATTATCCAATGGTACCACCTCTAGATTGAGTACATGTGAGGGGTTTGGTATGTACTTTTTCAAGAGGGATACATGGAATACATAATATAGGTGAGATATTATAGGTGTGAGTGCTATTCTATAGTCCATATCTCTAATGCGATCAAAGATCTCAAAGGGAACGATGTATCTCGGACCAAGCTTTCACTTATTCCAAAATTTCATGAATTTCATCCATTTATATATGTGGAGGAATACAATGTTTCCAACATCAAACTCTAGGTCTCAACAATAATTGTCATCATAGATCTTTTTTCAACTCTGAGCAGCCTTGATGTGATGCTGAGTAGTCTGGACTTTTTCCACCATTTCCTTGACCATTTTAGGACCTTGTATTTTCATTCCCCAACTTCATCCCAACATGCAGGTGTTCTTCACCTATTCCCATAAAGGGATTAATAGGGAGCCATTTTTATGCTTGAGTGGAAACTATTATTGTATGAGAACTTAACCAGAGGAAGATGTTGATCCCATCCACCTTTGAAGTCAATTGAGCATGCTCTCAATATTTCCCCAAGTGTCTTGATAGTCCACTTAGATTGGACATCAGTTTGAGGGTGATAAGCCATGCTAAAATTTAACCCAATATTTAGAGGGTGTTGGAGACTATTCTAGAACATATAGATAAATATTGGAACTCTATCAGATATAATTAATAGTGGTGTTCCATGAATCTTCACCGCTTCTCTAATATATATCCTTACATGTTGATAGAGTGAGAAGTCCTCTAAAATTTCAATGATGTGAGCAGTATTTTTATGGCAATTCCCCACAACACATATAGAATTATTTCCTCTTGATGTCTTCAGAAGACCAATGAAAAATTCCAAGGTGATTTTTTCCCATTTTCATATAGGTATGGGTAATGGTTGCATCATCCCCTTGGATTTTTGACTTTCAGCCTTCACTTACTAACATAAAATACATATTGATGTATATTCCATGATCTCCTTCTCCATATTATTCTACCAATAATTCCATGAGATATCTCGATACATTTTTGTGCTTCCAAGATTGATGGAGAAATTTGAACTATGTGAATCATCCAATAACTTCATCTTTAACTCAAGATTTGATGGTACACATAGCTATGACCAAAATATTACAACTCCTTCTTCATTAACATTGAACTCCGAGGATTTACCTTTTCTTAAAACTTCCACTTTTTTTTTTAATTCCCACATTATCTCTTCTAGAATCCTTTAGTCTCTCCAAATAGGATGGTTGAACAATTATTTATGAAAGGATCGATAATGTTCCTTTCTGTATGATTCTCATGTCTATTCATTCCAAATATAAGAAGATTAGATCCCTCTCAATTCACATCAATGATAGAATTTCTAGATCCTTTGTACTTATATCATATACCAATTGATTCGCTTTCCTAGGATGGTAGTGAATTTATCTTTTATAGTCCTTAATAATCTGTAACCATCTTTATTATATGATATTCAAATATTTCTATGTGAATATATATATATATGAGGATTTTGTGATCCGTATATATTTCACACTTGTCCCAAATAGATAATTACGTAATATTTTCAAAGCAAATATCGCTATAACTAACTATATATTATGTGTTGGGCAGTACTATTTATGAAATTTCAACTACCTTGAAGCATAGGCTATCAGTTTTTCATTTTTCATTAACACACATCTCAATCCCCTCTTTGAAGCATTGTCATATAACATAAACTTTTATTCACTTGTGGGTAGTGTGAGTACATATGTAGTGATAATTCTCCATTTAAAATCTTTTAAGCACTCTTCACTTTCATCATTCTAATAAACATTGACTCCCTTGTGAGTTATTTTGGTTATAGGGTTTTATAATTGTGAGAAATTTCTCAAAAATCGATAATAGATTCAAACTAATCCAAGGAAACTATAGATATCTATCATAGATGTCAGACTCAACCATACTTAAATATCTTCTATCTTTGAAGGGACTAAAGATATCCCATTACTTATGATAATATTCCCCAAGAATTTTACTTCCTTCAACTATAACTCACAATTTATATACTTATCATAAATATCATCCTTTGGTAAGGTCTTTATCATAGTTCTGAGATGCTCCTCATTCTCCTACTTGATTTTGAGTATATTTGAATATAATCTATAAATATTACCATAATGTTTTTGAGATAATCACTAAAGACTCTATTCATCAGGTAAAAGAATATTTCTAGAGAATTAGTGAGTCTGAATGGAAATACTATGAACTTATAGTGCCCGTACCTTGTATAAAAAGAAATCTCGGGGATATCCTCCTCCTTAAACCTAAATTGGTAATATCCTGATCATAGATCCACCTTATAGAAGTATTGTGCTTTACATATATAATCAAACAAGTCATAAATTTTTGATAGAGGATACTTTTTCTTTATCTTGATCTTGTTGAGCTCATGATAATCAATGTAAACACACATTGACCCATCCTTCTTCTTGATTAAGAGAATTGATGCACCCCATGGTGAAGAGGTTTTGTGTATGAACCTTTAGACAGATGCTCCTATAGTTGTTTCTTTAGCTTGTCAAATTATACCACACTGATTCTATATATAGTATTGGATAATGGAAACACCATATTTATAAGCTTGATTAAAAATTAAATCTCTCGGCTAAGAGGAAGACTATGTAATTATTTTAATAACATTTCTTCATATTACTTCAAATGGGAATGTGTTGAAGGATGAAACTTTCCTAAGTCTCAATCATTTGATAAAGATACACTTTCTCCTAGGGAAATAATATCCATTCTTGAGATGTTAGTGCTAAATAAGATCCATCATCCTCTTTTCACTTGTATAAAATCGATGTATGATTCCAAATATGAAGAGTGATTTACTTTTTGTGGTAATTTATGTTGGATCTATATAGGGAAAGACAATCCATACCTAGAATTACATTAAATTCCACCGAAGGGATTATGAAATGGTTCATAGGGAAGTTAATGCCACAAATTTTGATAGGAGAAGAGTTATATACTTAGGATGAAATAATTTCCCCATTTTCCATTTTCACCTATAGTGTTACTTCTATACTTTGTGATGGTGTTTGAATAGTTCTACTAAAATTTCATGATATGATGGAATGCATTGAACTAGAATAAAAAAATATGTTTGCTATTTTTGAATGAATAACTAGTGTACATATCCCCACTTCTTTTTTGGGATCCACCTCAACAATTTTTATAGAAAAATATCACCCTTACTTATTTGGAGGTTGTTGGTTGTGTCAAAAAACCCTTATATTAGTAAATTGGTATGAAAATTACCCAAGTTCCTTATAGTTGAAGCAATGAAAAATGAACTTATGTTCAACTATAGCATTAATTTCATTCATCACATTAGTGGGTTTCTTTTATCAGCAATACCTTGCTATGTGTCCTTAATCCACACACCTAAAGCATTTCCCACCCCCTATGAAATTTATGGGGTGCTTCTTTCTGCTCCTTTTACAAGTGGGATATTGAAATTCCATAGTATAATTAGATTTCTCTCCCAGAAAACTATAATTAAACTCCACATTCCACTTCTTATCCCCATGATAACATTGAGATTATCCAATATCCATTTTTATTTTGAGGTCACATCAGAGTTTTTCCTCATAGATATAACATTCTTTGATCACCAGGGATTTTTATAGACTAGGTATTATCCCACCAAAGAAGTGGTAACATTGAATTCATGAGTAATGACAAAGTAAGAGGCATATCATGTAATTCTTGTTAAGTTTTATTCATATGTCTTAATAGATTCCTTATCTTTTTATTGAGATAAAGGAATTCCATTTTCATTTTAATTCAGAGAGTGTGAGGAAAATATTTATCAATTTTTTTATAGAATTAATTCCACCCTATCACCTCGATTGCTTCATTTGGATTCGTATTATTGATCAATGTCAAACACTTATCATCTTATCCCACCATATGATAAACCACCAGTATAATATTTTCTTGTTCATAAAATTTAGGTATAGAGAAGATCTTCTCAATGGAGTTGATCCATTTTTTCCTGACTAATGGATCAGATGATCCATTGAAAATCAGAGGCCTATATCACATAAAGCTCTCAATTGAAGCTTTTTATTTACTAAGTGGATTTGGGGGATCCTCTTGATCCATGTTTATATTCATAACCAGATTCATCAGAAATATTATCGTCCCAAAGTTCTTGATTCCTACTCCCATCAGGTTGGGCATCTCACAGGGGTAGTCATGAAATTTCTCATCACATTGGTTGTTTACTTGATACATACTATTTTGAACATTGTCTAGAATAAATGGAAAATTAGGGGTGATTATTTTTAAACTATTAAAAATTAAATGTTAATCCAATGACATTAAATAGATAACTTACAAATTATAGGCATTTCCTTAACTAATGAATTTATAGGCTTTAATCAATGTTATCCGTGATCTATTTCCTAACATATATTATTATGGGTATTTTTTCCCTTAATAATGGTTCATAATGAGTCTATGAATTTACCAAAGCATATCCACTGGGATTGTCAAAGTATTTTTGTACAAAGGAAAATTATTTTTCATCAATTCCTAGTTGATTCTATCTCAACATAATATTTTCATGTTTTCCCTTATATATATTTATTCCAGAGCAACATCCACTTATAGTATCCAAAAAGAGATATTTTTTCTTGATAAACCACTTACTCTATACTTAACAAAATTTTTGGGATTTTTTCTTATAATTATTCTTATCCCTATGTCTTTCCCTATAGTTTTCTAATCTTAATCCAAAAAATAACTAAACTTTTCATTTGATACCAATTCTAACAACCCTGCACTTTATTTCACATTAATACATGATTTATTAAATGAGATTACACTTAATATAATACGGAAGATCAATAAATATAGTGTTTTGGGTAATTAGGTACACTACATAACAAAAAAACATGGGGATACATAATATTTATTGAAAAATTCCTTAACGTGATCAAATTATTCCTCTGTACTTAAGGTTGTATGAGATAACCGGGGGCATACATAAGAAAGGGGTGATCTATAAATCCTAGTAAGGGAATAAACATGGAATAACATGAAGAATATAATTCTTGTTAAACAATAGAAATAAAAAATGTGTCATAAAAAGAGTGATAATCATAAAATCAAACAATAAGGCCTAATATAACATGATAACATAAATGCAATGTGGGTAATGTGGAAACAACTTTAAACACTACATCATAAACGCAGTTCCATGATAATTTCCAACACATCATGATGGAAAAATTTCTATGATGTATTTGGTTTAATCTATAATCCCTTTCATGATGACTTATGAGAGTCAAATATTACCTAATGCATTGGAGTGTTATATAATTCTGGGTGCACCCATCACTTTTATTTCACTCTCACGATTCAATGGGCCACATAGATTATACAACATGGATTCATTAATTATCAAATTTTATTACACAATAAATGAGTTCCAAATAAATACATAAATTACTCAATTAAGTATATATAAGTGTATAAATGTTAACACCCTTGATTGGAAATGAGTATGGGTATTCATTAGATAATTATTTGGCATGGAAAATTACGGTGGAATTTCCGCATCATAACAGGGGAGTATAAATGTTAATGGAAGGAATTAACGAGCGTAAAATGGGAATATCATCATTTATGAATCATATTGGAATTAATATGTATATGGAAGATCATTTCAAAACATTATAAATTAGAGTAAAAGGGTATAAGACAAAGAATATACATGAATAAAGAGGAGAATGAAAATAACCCTTACCTTGAGAGTGTGACTCCAAATGCTTGAGAGGAGATTCTTGAGAGCTTGAGGGAGCCTTGAGAGTACTATAAGGGGGGGGGGGGGTAATATTAAGGATGTGATAAAAGGATTTTTAGTGAACATAAATGGGATCTTGTGTGGGTTTATATCGGAAATGTGTGGGGAATTCTTTATGATTTCTCAAACATCGGTTTTGGACTCTGTATAATAAATAACAAAAAAACCTTACCATGGTTTTTCCCATAGTTTCTGAAAAAAGGATGTTTTTTTAATTATTTTATAAGTTCAAGGGACCAAATTAATAAAATAATACTCCTGATGATGTGGAATTTAGTCATACACTTAAAGAAATGATTTTAAAACATTAAAATACATTAATGGTTTTGGAGGATTCATAAAGGATTTATAAAATTAATAAAATAAATATATATTCAAAATATTTTAAATCTAAAAAAAATATTTGGTCATGGATACCATTTATAGTATTTATTACATCACTTGTGTTTTATTATGATGTCATAATACACAATGTGTATTTATAAAATATTTAATTTTTACCTGAAAATCCGTTATTCTTAGAAAATTAGGAAAAATTCACCATTGGATAATTTTGATGATATGGATCCAAAAATAATATTAATTTTATCAAAATAAGTTTTAAATATATAGGTTTTCAATTTTAAAATAATAATCTATATTTATTGAAAAATATTTGGTTGTTTTTACAATAACAGTTTTCAATTCCTTATAAATATTACATTTGAATTAATAAAAAATATATGATCATTTATATTTATTAAAAATTATTTAATAATAATATTTTATTAAAATATTAATTATATCAAAAAATCATTAATTTATCATAATAAACATTTTATTCAAATTGAATAATACTTAAAAATACAATTTGTGTTTTATTGTATAAAAATAAAAATCATTTATAAAGTAGTGATAAGAAGAAACTATGAAGATTATTATATTGTAAATATAATATACATATTAACATTATTATGGTATTGATACATATACCTTTAATACACCAGAAAAATCTTTAAGGGTATGGTGCACGATGACAAGACTTTCATGGGGTGGTTCGACATACTTGGTTTGGACAGTAATCTCGATGAGATTGAACCTCTCCCATAAATGGTTTCACTCATGCTTAAGTTATTGGATCTAAACATGGGATTGGTCAAGGGAAATTACTAGTGATTATATCTTCATAAAAATCTTTGATAAATGGGCTTCATAGGGTATGACCATACTGGTTGAGGCCATCACTTCCTTTGTATGTGTTAGTTGGATTTGTTAAAACCCTATATTTATAAAAATCGTGTGATCACTTTTAAATTTATATATTATCAATGGTAATGATGATTAATAGTCTTTTATATATGATAGGATATAATAGAACCAAATAAGTGAATGTATTTTATATAACCATAATACATAATACGACATTTAATTTAAAACATAAGGGGAATTATATTTATAAATTCTTGAGTCAATAAAATAAAAATAATATTTAAATAATAATATTTATATAGTATATCATGGTTTGTTAAATATTTTTATCACATATACCACAAGTTAACAAATATAGTATTATTTAAAGAAAATACATTCTAAAATATTAGGTTGTTACGTATTCCCTTCATCCTCATGTATAACATGTCCCATCTCTCCATTAATTGAAACCAATATGAGATCACTATGTCGTTGATCCCCTAGACCCGGATCATGATTAAAACGACCTACGATGACATGATCTCAATAAATTTAATTAGAGGGTTATTAATGGAAACAATATTTTAGGTAAATCCATACCTTCTCGAGTACTAAATGTCATCTCTTCTAGGAATATTTTGATCAAAAGGGAACTCTCTAGAACTGGGAAATATCTAGGGATGCATAAAAGTAAAAACCATAACCAAATCTCTCTATGAAGGACTCACTCAACCTTCTTATCTCACAATAATTCATCGAAAATATTTTACAAGGAGTACCTATTGATGTTTGTGAACCTCAATGTTTACTAAAATACAATAATACTACTTAGATGAAGATGCAGTCACTCCTGAACTCGATCCATAATCAACATACCATATAATACTTATCTTGGGATATGAACTCAAACTCCAACTTGGGTAAAGTAGTCTCAACATGAGTCCAAGTATCCATTGTCCACCAATGTCTGTCCATACCTTAAATAAGGCTTGATTCAAGAACCCCCATCCATTTAGTGGATTTTTGTGATAGGTAAAATACACGATTCACTAACTTTAATGTTTCTTTAGGACCAGACATGCTTCGAAACCTAGGAGGTCTATATCACTAAAACTCTTGTAATTTTTTAAGCCTATGAGTTTTATCAACGTGGTCAGTGGGGATTACTTTATACTCCACAAGTAGAATGAAATCTCTCTACACAATAAGTAGAGTATTTACCATATATTCATGTAGTGGGTACACCCCTCACCCCTAAAATTATGAATCATTTCTTAATTTATCAATGAATGGAGACTATTAAAATGACATAGTCTTATTAAGACGCTTACTATAAATAATAGATGGATGCTTAGAGGGTGAAATCTTGTATTCAGCAAGATGAACCTATGATAATTAAAGATTATCTAGTTTATCTGAATCAAAAAGAACAAAGGATATATCATAACCTATATGCTATATGATGTGTATACCATACTGATATACCCTATAAATGATGCCTAATATATTGGAGTTGAATAAAAATTATTATTGTCTTGATGAATGGATATGTTACCATTCCTTTCCTATACTGTTTTCCTTTATTTTTTAACTATAATCAATATCCCTTAACATTTTTCCTTATGTTTCTTAAATCATACCTTACAAGTATCCTTACTCAAAAATTTATCCTATAGATAGTCCTAATATATCACCAATCTAGCACGAATCAAACCATCAGTACTCCTATTGGGCCTGTGATAGCCCAAGAAAACCTCCAATAAACCAAGGCCTATTGACTAGAACCAATAAGGTACATGACATCCATGAGAGGCCTTAACTTAATTAACATTAAAAAACCAGATATATTTGGAAAACTATTTAATAATGTATAACCAAACACAATAGTCAACTATAATATAATATACATAAAAACATGATAAATATCAATATTAGTATTAATAATGAAACACTAGAAAGTAGGGGTATGAAATAATATAAATTAGGGGGAAAAGGGAACAATGTAAAAAAATAAAGATAGAAATTGCAAAATTTAAGGGAAAAAACCTCAACACACCATCTACTAACATGACTGAAAAACAACCAGTTACATCAAGAAACACTAAGATATAGATACACCATATTCATTCCACCATAGTCACCTACATATTTCACATCATTGACACATTCATATCACGGGGCATGTAAAATTCAATTATTTTGCTAGGTTAAATTCATTAATAGTGGCAACCCTAGGGTTGTCCCTAGAGAGGAGTGCTAAAAATCAATTTTCGATTTGATTAAAAGAGGAGGGAGGGTGTTTTGGATTTGTTGTGGTTTTGAAAAGTAAAGTCATAAATAAAATAATATTGAAAAAATAAGATGATGATAATGGTAATCCGGTTAGGTTTGACTTTTCAGTTGCAATGTTATCATAGTAATTAAATTATTCAACTCTCATTCTTATTAATTGATAAATGACATACTTCCACAATTGATTTACCAAAAACCTAAGGTTTAAGGTTATTGTAAATACTAATCTAACAATGATTACTACTTGGTCATCTCACCTTCTTGTGTGTGTGAAACATATCAAAGATACCAGAATAGTAACTCAATCCTAAATTACTATGGAAATACCTAATCAAGTTTTAGAGTTTCTTGGAAATTAAAGAGTAAATCATTTTCATCACACATGCACCAAAAAATTACTAGTGCAACACCCAAACATGGATTACCCAAACAATACTAGAGTAGAGATTCTATAAGACCTCATGTGTGCCTCTACATATTCAAGAGGACAACAACTAGTGGTGTGGGTCTAATGAAATATGTGGATACTATACCCTTGATAATCATATCCCTCATAGCTTTGTATAATATAACTATATGCCAAAAAATAGAAAATAATAAGAACAACACAAATAAATTATATAATAGATATCTTGACAAGTCATAAAAAAGTAATAAATGAAATCATAATGTGGAGGGTCAAAAAAAGTATCAATAATATGAAAACTAAATAAATTCATCAGGAATAGTTAGGATTATGTCCCATCATCACCACCGACTCCAGACATCCATCTCCATGTCTCCCTATCACAAAAACCTTCCCATTCACTATATCCTTCATCATGAAGTCTACACACACATTAATATGCACATTCAATGTATGAGTAGTGAAACTGAATAGGATAAAACCAATTCATCCTTAACATAAGTTCACATTCACATAGAGCTTTATTCCATGAATAATAAATAAATTTTCATCCAATAAAACAATACCATACTGAGAATCTATGTGATTACCAAGACAACATGAACCCTAGTAGTACTTGCTTCATCTTAATACTAAATTAATTTTTGAATTGTCATGGAAAATCAAGATACACGATTCCATCATGCCCTCTCATCTAACACAGTATGATCATCATTTCTCATACAATGTTTGAACACTCTCCCCCTTTAGGGCTACAAACCCACAATAGGTCCACCTTTCAATTTGGTAATATGCATAAAAAAACAAAAATAAAGCATTTAGAAAATAAATCACAAGTAAATAGTGTCATCATATCAATCATAAGAATCCATAAGCAAAGAAAAACAAATATGGGTCTCACATGCTACACACGCACTCACAGACATACCATATCACACAATTGTTCTCTATGCTACATCTGCACATGGCCATCATGTCATGTCACACAAGGAACCTTTGGTTATACGTGAACATAATACAAAACATGTAAAACAACTCTTTATAAAGTCTCTATATGATAATGAATTCCTACCTCAAGTATGTTGACATAAATTTCAAGGCTCTCCAAGAGTGTTTTCACCCAAACCATGATCGCTAACCGACCATGACATGCTTGAATTTCAATAATACCAAAAATTGATTCCAAACCACACATGACATGGGGTTTTAGAATGATGAAAAAAAAGAATCTAAGGGATAGAAAAAACATGTACCCAACTTCAAAAACCGAAAAAATCATATTCCATTTTTGTTGAAGGAATGAAAATTTTCATCATAGTAGAACAGTGACAAGAGAAGAGATACAAGGATCTCATGAATTTGGTTCCAAAAGTGTAGACTCCACATTATGAGGTTTTAGTTATAAAAATTTCATGCAAGGGGTTTCAAAGAGAATGAATCTATTAGGGTCTAAGATTCAATGAGGATACTCATCCAAGCCTTTCCATAAAATTATAGGAAAATCATCTAGAATTTTTATCGATTTAAGGAATTATCAAGAAAGGAGAGTTAATAGATTTATATTGGGTAAAAAATGAATTAAAACCATATTAAATACCCCTCATTTAAGATTCACATATTCACCATTTTAAATAGATGATATATATGAATAAAGATGATGGTTTCAACCATTAAAATACTAGCTCGATGCAACTATGGTCTCTAACATGCCGTGATGGCCTCAAACATTCCATCATGACATGACTATACCTATGGTGTGTCCCTATACCCTAGTATATTTTTACCTCACCATGGACTCTTCCATGGTGAGGTTACCTAAGCCATGGACCATAGGTTCTCCCCAAGACTCCTCACTAAGGACACACCCTGGACCTCCCTGTATTACTTATACATTATATATCGAAGATCTCCATGACTTACAAGTCTTACACCATGATCGTGGTGTATATTTTTTTTCATATAAAGGTCTCCAAAACACTAAAAAACATCTCAAAATCACACAAGGATTTACCAAATAATTGAACAAATTAGATACTCAAAAGGAAGGGATGAAGATAAGGTTACTCATATTTTAACCAAAAGTATTGATACTTTATAATAGCCCCCATAAGGAATTCAATTCCTAGAGAAGCATCTATAAAGGTCATGCTCAAACAACCTAGGAAATTGTTCTTGAATGTTAGACTCCCATTACTACATCTCCTACTAGATCCATCCATGTTTACACAAGTCTCAAACAAGTGAAAAAATCTCCCCCACAATATCTTCTCGTTATAGTCTACAATCCATACCTAATTCTCTATAAAAGATGCATATAGTTCTAAATCAATATCCTCATCATTGATTAAATGTGAAATATAGAGAATATACCTTTGAAGATGATAATCATAGAACACACAATACATACCTCAATAATGTAGAGGAAGGTATAGTAGGTAATCCAATACTCAAACAAATTCAGTGATCTCAAGTGGTCCCAAAAAAACATTGCTAGATTTCTCTAATTCTACAAAAAACGATGCCCCAACCGAGTTGAATTAAATGAGAAAACCTAGTCACCAATTGTAAAATCAAAATTCCATCTCCTCTGATCGACATGTGATTGATGATTACTCAAATAATTCACAAACATCTTATTAACCAACCTCATTGACTCAGAGGTCTCCCATAACATGCTCGACCCAGTAATAGTTGCCTCACCCACCTTTTTGAAACATAATGGTGAGAGATAAAATCATCCATAGAGATCCATAAACAGTTCCATATGAATAGAAGCCTAAAAACTATTATTGTTAGAGAATTATACAATGGTTAGGTGATCATACCATGAACCACCAATGTTTAGAATGTATTCTTGAAGCACATCCTCGAGGATATGTATTGTTCTTTTAGACTATCCATCGGTCCATGGATGGCATGTGGTACTCAAGATTCAATGAAGTCACCAAATAATTCTAAAATACTTTCAAAAAACTTGGCATAAGATTTATGTAATTGTCTGATATGATACTGTAAGTCACTATAAGCATTCATACAATACCTCATACATATATCATCCCCAACTCATTTATAGAGTGAGTATGTTGAAATAATATGAAATGTGATAATTTTATCATTTGATCAATTATCATCCAAATGAGATCACGACTACTTAGGGTCATAGGCAACCCTATTATGAAGTCCATAATCACATCACAAAACTCACACTTAGGAACTGGAAGTGCCTAAAGATAACCATAAGTATGCGGATGATTGGTATTTATTCTTTAGTAGGAAATTCATCAAGAAACAAAACCGGTGATGCATCAATTCATACCTAGCCACCAATAAAAATGTAAGATATCAGGGTACTTGTTTTTGGACCCTAGAGTTAATGACCACTTCGAAACATAAGAGTCTCTCATAAGATCTTCCCTCAATGAATCTAGCATAACCACTCTACCATGGATGTAGATCACAACATTATTATCTAAGGACCACCCTATGTAACACCCCGAGATTTTATGAAAAATAACATTATTTTCATTAATGTATTGTGTTGTATGCTACACCAAAAGGATCTTTCACAACACGCATCATTGACTTACCTTGAATTACTTGCAATCACGACCTTCCTCGATAGCGTGTGTAGTACGCAATACTGAGTTTCACTAAACAATGATATGCTATTAAAATATTATTAAAACTAGCCGTTATGAATAGTAATAACCACTTTTTGAAATTTTGTAAATTTTATTTTTCAAAATGGACTTCATTTTTTGATTCAGAATATTGAAATTAGCTTAGGGTGAAATTTTGGTACTTTTCAGATAACTTCCATATTCTGATGAATAGTGAAAATTACTAAATTTTAATTAAAAAGAACTTTTTTAATAGAAATAATTAATAGTGATAAATTATTAATTTGAGTGGTTTTAAAGTATATTTAATACAATGTTGGTCATTGGATGTAATTTCACATTTAAACCAGTTATAAACAAGTGTTAATCTTTTGATAGTTATTATCTCTTAAAAACACGCTATTTGTTTTGACGACGGGAACTAATTTTTAAATTAATTAATGCAACTGATATGTTCTGAATTTGGTAAAATAGAAATAATTTTTGAATTCTTAATATCAAATATTGCTTAGGCATATTTTTTGGTATTTTTCTGAAAACATTCAATTTTTGATGAATAGTGAAACCACTAAGTGGTAGTTAAAAAAACTGACTTTTTCATAAAACTTAATTTTACCACTTCTATGAGTAGAATTTCGAAAATCCGAGAGACACGGTTAATATCAAGGACTAAAATGTGGTTAAATGAGATGAAAAATAATTTTTGGTGAATAGTAACTTTTTACTTTTTTTTACCGTGGTTAAAAGTAAATAGGGTAATTAAGGGTAAAAATGATATTATTATTACCCTAAAACACGTCCTAATTCTATTGGAAAAGTGTCATTGGACCAAAATCAAACTTAGGAACAAAATATGACCATTTAGGACCACTTGGATTAGATTAGGACATTTATTATTAATTTATTTAAAGAAGGGTTAAAATAGTTAAAATCAAATTTGAATAAATAAATCATTTTTCATATGGGGTTATACATAAGATAAATTCGACTATAAATATTAATTAGAAAGATAAAAAGCTTTCCTACATAATGGTATTTTATTTTTAATTTTTAGACATTAAATAATTTAATTTATTTATGACACAACGATGATGCAGTAATTATATTATTAATGAAATATTGACATAATTGATGTTATAAATACCCAAATAAATATAATTTGAGACTTTTTATGAATTACAATAATTTTATAGGTTAATATGACATGTTAGTATTGATTTAAATAACATTTTTCTAACTTATCATTCTGTTATAATTTTCACAAAAATCATTTACTAAATAGTATCAAAATTGACATAAAATAGTTTTTAAAACAAATATTATATTATCAATTGTTATTTTATTCATTAAAATCTAAGGTTTGGCCAAATAACTTATATATGGTTATATATATTAATAATAAACAACTTGGGGTTTTTTTGGCTTGATATAGTAAGTTTATTAACCTTATAGTGTAAGAAAACAAGAAGACACGGTAAAAGTAAAATTATCTAACTTAAAGTTAAATATAAATGATACGGTTAAAATAAGAACCTAAACTTGTCTAAATTCTATTCGAATAGAGGATTTCGACCCATCCCCACCTTATCCTAGAAATAAATCCATTTGGAGCTATTTAAAACTGAACATGACTTTATAAAAAAAATAATATTTTCAGTTATTCCAAAGGTGCCCCTCTCCTCCATTTTAAAAGGGAACCTACTCCCTCTCTTCCTCACACCACCTTGAGCCTTCAAGCTCGGACAAACCCTGCCAAATGCTCCTCTCCACTTCACTAGAGACATCCTAGAGGTCCTGGTCTTCTTCAAAGACCAATTTTAATGCCCTAAAAAAGGTCTCAAAGAAGCACTTCAAAGAAGAGGTAATGTCCGTTATCGATTCTTTCATCTTTATTTCTTCTTCTACTTCTTCTTATTTAGTGGTTTCATTATGAAGTAATAACATCAGTATCACTAATATACTGATATGTTATTATATGTATGAAACAACCCTATCTCACCATCTATCCATCCTACGGAAAAAGAAATCACCGCGCGTGCGTACGTACGGAATACCGTCTCCACGCCGTGGTGTAATCTATTTTCCACCACCACCTTACTTGGATGGGTATAATGGTGTAAAAAATGACTATATATGACTATTATAAAGTGATATTGATTCTGAAATAGTATACATACACTCCAATACAATTCCACGATCATGGGAACGATATCATCGCTCGTGAGTACGTACGGAATACCGTCTCCACGATGTGATGCGATTCGTTCTACATGATATTCATTGCATAATGATTATATAAATGAATTTAATGAATAAATATTATATATAGTAAATTAATACCATTCTGGAAATGATGTATCTATAACCTAAAGAGAAGAATAAGAATTTATTCGACAAAACACGCATAAGAACAAAAAATTATAAACCCCCGAATAACAAGTAGAAATGAAATATTACTACCAAGAAACTAAGAATATGACCATATATGATATCATAACAATAATTATGATTCTGTAATAAGTCAATAACATTATTTAAATCATTATACAAGAGTTTCGGACACTTACAAGGCAAATCAGACCCAAGGTAAGGGAAATATCACAATCTCATTTTTATCCGAGATTGTTTATACTTTGGTATTTAATGGGGTGTATTTTATCATACAAATACATGTTTCCTCAATATGTAATATTATTTCCATCCATCTAAAATTGTTTAAATCCAATTTAACCCTTCGCTGAGTTTTTAGTAAAAGATATGAAAGGAATATTTTGTCGTTTTTCGTACGAGGTACTTTTTGACTTTTCTGACAAAAGTACGAGAAGAATGTTTGTTTTAACTTATACGGAATGAATGGATTTTTAAAAAATTATTTTCAAGAAGCTTCCTTTACAAGTTTTAAATTTTATTTTTAATCAACTTCTTTTAGTTTACAATTTTACGACATGTTAAGAAAGGAAAAGTGTTTTTGAAGTAGAAAGGATATTTTCCTCAAGAATGAAGTTCAAGAGTTTTATCAAAATTATTTTCCATCTAAGATAATATAGGGTTCTGCTTTTATCCCTATTATTACATTTATTTGATTATGTAGTGATGGAAATATTTTTATGAATTCCTTTATCTTATATGAATTATTTTATGATGTCACGATGTTTAAGAATCCCATTTTTATTACATGGGTTATGCAATGATGTATGATTTATGATTTTGTGGCACACATAATAATGGTATCATTATGAGATGGGTGGGACCTATATCTCCCTCCAATGCATTGGGTAAAGATTTTATATCTCATGAGATAGACATGGCTGGAACGGTAGGTTATACCGATTCAGTGAAATAAGACTGAAACGGGGAGTGAACTCGGTTCATAAAGGGACTTTGTCCACTAAGATAGTCTTGGCAATGAGTTTTTACTAATAAGAAATGATTCTCTATGATTATGTGTGTATGCCACAAAGTTTCATATTTTAAGTTATGATTATTGGGATTACATTTCACTACTATGATTTATCCCATTTATGAAATTATGATCTCTTTTGCAGGTTAAGATTTCCAAAAGATATGTTCTTATGAATATGACGTGATTGATATTTATTTTGTTTAACCTTACCAAGAATTTGAGCTCACCCTTTTATGTTTTCTTTTCCCTAGTATATAAAGAAAGGTTTTAGGTAAGAAAAAAAGGGAAGATCTTTATTGGGAGATGTTGAAGATCTTTCACCACGATTAAAATATTTTATTCCGATTTTCCAAAGACACTAAACTATTACGGTCCTTGTGTGTTTGTTTTTCTTATGTATTATGTATTACGCAAAAGTAATGTAATATTCATGTACGTCAAGCTTCGGGTCTCTACAGTTGGTATCAGAGGAAAGGTTTAGTCAACCTTTGGAAACTAGGATGCAAAAACGTTAGTGAGATCCCTTGAGATATTTCTAAGGTATGTCTAGGGATGTCTCTAATGTTAAGTATAAGTATAGGTTATAGTACTAGAATTACGCTAACGATCATAGAATTAAACCTAAGATGTTAGATATTGAAGGTACTCACCCTTTATTATGTTGTTTTCCCTATCATGATTTTTTCCTCTCACACTATTCTTTTTGGGTTTTAGATGATGGCTGGAACCCGAAGGAACTGTGTTGATCAATGCAATGGACAATGCAATGATTGTCCTCCTGAACAAACAAATGTTATGGGAGATGGAGTGCAAAATCTTATTGCTATACTTACACAAGCTATGAATCATTCTGGACTTCCAAATGAGCAAAAAAGGGAACAATATTCTATTGAGTCCTTCATGAGGCAACGTCCACCTTCTTTCAGCAGGTCTACTGATCCATTAGTTGCTGAACAATGGATTAGTACTACTGAAAAGATATTTTTAGTTCTTCAATGTTCTGAACATGATAAAGTCATCTTAGCAGTGTATCGTTTGGAAGGTGATGCTGATCAATGGTGGAATCTTATTAAGAATACGAGGCAAAGGGATGAAATTGAGTCCATGGAATGGGACGAGTTCAAGAACTTATTTTTCAATAAGTACTTCCCTCGTATTCTTCGAACAAAGATGGAGAAGGAGTTTCTTGAACTAAAGCAAAAAGATGATGAATCTGTTGGTGTATACGAAGCAAATTTTACAGGGCTTGCAAGGTATGCATCTCGCTTTATCATCCAACCTGAAAGTAAAGTTGATCGATTCTTCAGTGGATTAAAACCAAATCTTTGAAGGGAATTAGCTATAAGAGACTTCAGTAGCTATGAAGAAATTGTGTGTTGTGCTATCAAGGTAGAAATGGAAGTTAGTGTTACTTATCCATCTAGTAGTTTTGACAAGAAACGAAAGATGGAGTTCAAGGAGAAATCTCAGAATAATGGTGAAAAGAAGACGAATGTTTCCTTATGCTCAAAGTGTGGAAAGAAGCATGGTGGAGATTGTCTTAAAGGGACAAGTAAATGTTTCAAATGTGGAAAGGAAGGTCATTGGGCGTTTGAATGCCGCAATGATGGGAAGAAGATGTCTAATGATGCAAACAAAGGAAGGGATACACAGAATGAACCTACTACACTTCAATGTTTCAAGTGTAAGAAGATGGGACATTATGCCAATAAATTCCCTAATCCAAGGGTTAGTGATGATCGACATGAGAAACCACTTAAGGCAAAGGACAAAGGGATGTCACATGCGATCACCATTGGTGATGTTGAATATGACAACGATGTGGTGGAATGATTAAGTGTTTATGTAATGGGATTCCAAAATAATGTTGAGTATTAGAATATTTATGTATTGGTCTATTGTGGTCTTCAATAATTTTATACCGATAACCATGGAAAGTGATTGGGATATTTTTGGAAAAAAATATGATATGCGCATAATGAAGGGAAAACGAGAAAATGACATATTTGACAGTATTCATGAGCTCTTGATTGATAGAAGGACTAAGTGATATCATGGTTTGAGTATATAGAATTTTGAGGATTTTGGTATATGGAAAGTGCTAACTTTTAACTACATTCATATTTTCACTAAGGTTCAATGGGTATTCAAGAGAATACATGATTAAGGCCTTTGAATGTTTGGAATGTGACCAACAAGACATATCTTATGATATATGGGGATCAACGATGGTATTAAACCTCTGGTAATCGTTTTCACTATATTATGAGAATGGACTGTAGTATTATGGATAAGCCTAAAGATTGGAATGGATTATGTTGGGCATAAGTTAGTATTGTTTAAGGATAGATGTTTTTTTTGATATTATTGATGGGATGTTATAGTAATATAGTTTTAGAAAAAGGACAACTTGCAGGACGGGCGACAGCGCATCGCGTCGGACAAGGTCGTAGGAATCGAACCCACAACCGAAGTGCGACTGGCCTTTATCGCCTACCACTGGCCTACAAGAAGTCCCTGGTTAGTAGAAACTAGTTTTATTTTATTACGCGGTATGATATACGAAGTATAAGTTCATTTTTGAAATCATATACGATTAACCTCACCATAGATGGTCTTATGTATTTTTGATAACTTTTGTAACCTTTTGTTTGAGACAGAAGGAATGACCCATCATTCTATCACATGATCTGCTGACACTTCACGAATGACAAATCCAACTTCATTTCATTAAGAGTTGAAGTGGAAATTGTCCAATGAATGACCAACGGTGACACCGTACCAAAATCACAAAAGTATTTCTTCTAATTCCAATTTCATCAACTTTAGGGAAATGATCTTGAAAACTGAAAATGTTGTCCTAGTGCTCTTATATCTGATGAATTAGTTGGTACCTTAGATCGTCACAAATTTATGGCTTTGTGATTGCTGGCTTTTCCATAGCCATGTTCTCTAACACTCTCCATCAGAACATGATGGTTAGATTTCTCTTCCATATCCATATTTTCACCTATGTGGAAACCCAGTGATTAGTTTATTTGGGTAACCATTAAGTTTCATACTTTTGTTTTTAAATAATGGTTTAGGTATTCCTTTTTACGATGTGGGTTTCTATTAAAGAAACTTTCAAGAAGCAAACCATTTATAACCCCGACGAATTTTGAGGGCGAAATTCATTTTAAGGGGGGTAGAATGTAACACCCCGAGATTTTATGAAAAATATTCTTTTCATTAATGTCTTGTGTTGTACGCTACACCAAAAGGAGCTTGCACAACATTCATCATTGACTTTCCTTGCATTACATGCAATCACGACCTTCCTCGATAGTGTGTGTAGTACGCAATACTGAGTTTCACTAAACAACGATATGCTATTAAAATATTATTAAAACTAACCGTTATGAATAGTAATAACATCCTTTTCAAATTTTGTAAATTTTATTTTTCAAAATGGACTTAATTTTTGGATTCGGAATATCGAAATTATCTTAGGGTGAAATTTTGGTACTTTTCGAATAACTTTCATATTCTGATGAATAGTGAAAATTACTAAATTTTAATTAAAAAGAACTTTTTTAATAGAAATAATTAATAGTGATAAATTATTAATTTGAGTGGTTTTAAAGTATATTTAATACAATGTTGGTCATTGGATTTAATTTCACATTTAAACCAGTTATAAACAAGTGTCAATCTTTTGATAGTTATTATCTCTTAAAAACACGCTATTTGTTTTGACGACGGGAACTAATTTTTAAATTAATTAATGCAACTAATATGTTCTGAATTTGGTAAAATAGACATCATTTTTGAATTCTTAATATCAAATATATCTTAGGCCTAATTTTTGGTATTTTTCTGAAAACTTTCAATTTTTGATGAATAGTGAAACCACTAAGTGGTAGTTAAAAAAACTGAATTTTTCATAAAACTTAATTTTACCGCTTCTGTGAGTGGAATTTCACAAATCCAAGAGACACGGTTAATATTATGGACTAAAATGTGGTTCAATGAGATGAAAATAATTTATGGTGAATAGTAACTTTTTACTTTTTTTTACCACGGTTAAAAGTAAATAGGGTAATTAAGGGTAAAAATGATATTATTATTACCTTAACACATGTCCTAATTCTATTGTACAAATGTAATTAGACCAAAAACAAACTTAGGAATAAAATATGACCATTTAGGCCCACTTGGATTAGATTAGGACATTTATTATTAATTTATTTAAAGAAGGGTTAAAATAGTTAAAATCAAATTTTAATAACTAAATAGTTTTTAATATGGGGTTATACATAAGATAAATTCAACTATAAATATTCATTAGAAATATAAAAAGACTTCCTACATAATGGTATTTTATTTGTAATTTTTAGACATTAAATAATTTAATTTATTTATGACACAACGATGATGCAGTAATTATCTTATTAATGAAATATTGACATAATTGATGTTATAAATACCCAAATAAATATAATTTGAGATTTTTTATGAATTCCACTAATTTTATAGGTTAATATGACATGTTAGTATTGATTTAATTAACTCTTTTAGAACTTATCATTCTGTTATGATTTTCACAAAAATCATTTACTAAATAGTGTCAAAATTGACATAAAATAGTTTTTAAAACAAATATTATATTATTAATTGTTATTTTATTCCTAAAAATCTAAGGTTCGGCCAAATAACTTATATAATGTTATATATATTAATAATAAACAACTTGGGGTTCTTTTGTCTTGATATAGTAAGTTTATTAACCTTTTAGTGTAAAAAAACAAGAAGACACGGTAAAAGAAAAATTATCTAACTTAAAGTTAAATATAAATGATAAGGTTAAAATAGGAACCTAAACTTTTCTAAATTCTATTGGATGAGAGTATTTAGACCCATCCCCACTTTATCCTAGAAATAAATCAAATTGGAGCTATTTAAAACCGAACTTGACTTTATAATAAAAAAATATTTTTAGTTATTCCAAAGGTGCCCCTCTCCTCCCTTATAAAAGGGCACCTCCTCCCTCTCTTCCTCAAACCACTTTGAGCCTTCAAGCTCGGCCAAAACCTACCACGTTCTCCTCTACAATTCCCTAGAGACATCCTAGAGGTCTTGGTCTTCTTCAAAGACCAATTTTAGTGCCCTAAAAGAAGGTCTCAAAGAAGCACTTCAAAGAAGAGGTAATGTTCGTTACCGATTCTTTCATCTTTATTTCTTCTTCCACTTATTCTTCTTTAGTTGTTACATTATGAAGTAATAACATCAGTAGCAATCATATACTGATATGTTATTATAAGTACTAAACAACCCTATCTCACCATCTATCCATCCTATGGAAAAAGAAATCACCGCCCGTGCGTACGTACGGAATACCGTCTCCACGCCGTGCTGTAATCTATTTTCCACCACCACCTTACTTGGATGGGTATAATGGTGTAAATAATGACTATATATTACTATTATAAAGTGATATTGATTCTGAAATAGTATACATACACTCCAATACAATTCCACTATCATGGGAATGATATCATCGCTCGTGCGTACGTACAGAATACCGTCTCCACGATGTGATGCGATTCGTTCTACATGATCTTCATTTCATAATGATTATATAAATGAATTGAATGAATAAATATGTTATATAGTACATTAATAAAATTCTGGAAATAATGTATCTATAACCTAAAGATAAGAATAATAATTTATTCGACAAAACACGCATAAGAACAAAAAGTTATAAACACCCGAATAACAAGTAGTAATGAAATATTACTACCAAGAAACTAATAATATGACCATATATGATATAATAACAATAATTATGATTCTATAATAATTAAATAACATTATTTAAATCATTATACAGGAAGTTTGGACACTTACGAGGAAAATCGGACCTAAGGTAAGGGAAATATCACAATCTCATTTTTATCCGAGATTGTTTATACTTTGGTATTTAATAGGGTGTATTTTATCATAAAAATCCATGTTTCCTCAATATGTAATATTATTTCCATCCACCTACAATTGTTTAAATCCAATTTTACCCTTCTGTGAGTTTTTAGTAAAATATATGAAAGGAATATTTTGTCGTTTTTCGTACGAGGTACTTTTTGACTTTTCTGACAAAAGTACGAGAAGAATGTTTTTTTTAACTTATATGGCATGAATGGATTTTTAAAACATTATTTCCAAGAAGATTCCTTTACAAGTTTTCAAGTTTATTTTTAATCAACTTCTTTTAGTTTAGAATTTTACAACATGTTAAGAAAGGAAAAGTGTTTTTGAAGTAGAAAGGATATTTTCCTCAAGAATGAAGTTCAAGAGTTTTATCAAAATTATTTTCCATCTAAGATAATATAGGGTTCTGTTTTTATCCCTATTATTACATGGATTTTACTATGTTGTGATGGAAATATTTTTATGAATTCCTTTATCTTATATGAATTGTTTTATGATGTCACAATGTTTTAGAATCCCATTTTTATTACATGGGTTATGCAATGATGTACGATTTATGATTTTATGGCACACATAAGAATGGTATCATTATGAGATGGGTGGGACCTATATATCCCTCCAATTCATTGGGTAAAGATTTTATATCTCATGAGATAGACATGGCTGGGACGGTAGGTTATACCGGTTCAGTGAAACAGGACTGAAACGGGGAGTGAACTCAGTTCAGAAAGGGACTTTGTCCACTAAGATAGTCTTGGAAATGAGTCTTGACTAATAAGAAATGATTCTCTATGATTATGTGTGTATGCCACAAAGTTTCATGTTATAAATTATGATTATTGGGATTAAATTTCACTACTATGATTTATCCAATGTTATGAAATTATGATCTCTTTTGCAGGTTAAGATCTCCAAAAGATATGTTCTTATGAATATGACGTGATTGATATTTCTTTTGTTTACCCTTACTGAGCATTTGAGCTCACCCTTTTATGTTTTCTTTTCCCCAGGATATAAATAAAGGTTTTAGGTAAGAAAAAAAGGGAAGATATTTATTGGGAGGTGTTGAAGATCTTTCACCACGATTAGAAGATTTTATTCCGAGTTTCCAAAGACACTAAACTATTACGGTCCTTGTGTGTTTGTTTTTATTATGTATTAATTATTCCGAAAAAGTAATGTAATATTCATGTACGTCATGCTTCGAGTCTCTACACCCTAGAATAGAATCATCCCCCGTGAATCATTCCCACATCACCAAACACTCAAGGTCTAACTCTTGTCTTTCTTCACCTTACACCAAATATGAAATGATCGTTATAAAGGGAGATACTTTTGAATTTTCTGCAAGATTCAATCCTATTACATGAAACACGAAAAATCCAATACAGTTTAGCATTGGTCTAATTCTGTAACTTCAACATCCCACTCACCAGTCCTTAAGAAATTCTCTCTATTTTTCCCATCATTCTCTGCCAAGAGAGGAGAGAAAATTATTTTTTTTTTTGAAATAAGATGAATAGGAAGAGAATGAAATCATCCCTGGATGAAGCTCTCTAAACTCCTATGCTCGGTTCAACTTCATTGAGTTAGTAATGAAATCCTTATAGAATAGTTCCTTGAAGGTAATTCACATCAAACCCTCACATTAGTGGTCAAGTTCATGATGCCCGACCATCTCCTGGAAGGTCCTTGAAACATGAAGGAATCCAACATAACACGGTGATCATCAAGAGTGTATATGAAGTCCAAGATTCCATCTATAATGTAAATCTAGTCCCCGACATCAAGAGGGACTCTGGTTCCCTAGAAGGATAGAGGGTTACAGAGACGAAAATCCTGAGTGTAGTAAACCATGGTCCTTTTTGTTCCCCAAACTTGAACATGAATATTCTGAAAAAACCTGGATTGATTGGTTTTTCTACTCAAATCACCTGATATAGTGCAAGAGTGTTCTTAGTTGCACTTCATTATACATTTGGTGAGGGTACAGGGTAATTCTCCCTTCTAGGAGAATTCTGTTCTACTATTACAGGTGGTCCCATAAAAAATATCCAATGAATTCTTTTTTGTTGGAAATCCAAAAAAAATGTTTAGAATAGCTATAACTACTTATAAGGAAAACTTAGGCTATTATGAAGAATATATAGAGATTTTTTATTGAAAGACCTATCATAAGGGATACTAATACAAAACCTACAACCCTCCTAGTTCAATCCATGGTTCAAGCCTACTCCTCTATACCTATATTTTAGTGAAAAACACACACACACAGACACACACACACACAACATAGCTACATGCTTTGGTTCAATTAATTAATTATAGAAAAGATATATCAAAACAATAGGGAATATAAATATATCACTATGTTGATAGAACATATCATGAAATTTAATTAAAAAAATATAATGTTGTACTTAATAGGAATATATAGATGATACGTGATCCTACTTCCTACTCATGATACATGAACACAATAGAATCCCATAAATCTGTAATAAAAATCCCATCACCAGTAACTCAGAGGTCTATTGTACATGAGTTTTCTAGACATAAGGAATCTCCCCTACCCGAGTTACACACACCCTATCGCTATTATAACATAACCCATCATGAAAATAAAGGAAAGAAGATCTGGTATTTGATACCACTTTTCAATTACCAAAATCAAATTTCTCGAATAGTACATGAGTTGTGATGATACAAGACCTCATTAGAACCTCCCAATACATAAGAGGCTACCGAATAATGGTGAGGGTATAATGTAATGTGGGGAGACAATCACCTCAAAAATAATAAACATCATAGGTTAGTACAATATAACTAAAATCCATACAAATTTCACAATTTAAGACTAAAAAGAATAGATTCTATAATATATTTCATGCCAAGTCACACAAAATTAATCAATGGAACCCCAATGTGGTAGGTAAAACCAAGTATTAAGAATATGATAAGGAAAAAAATGTTGAAAAATAGTCCATGAGTTAGTATCAAAATCATCTCAAATTTCAAACATATCCTCAACACCCTATTATAGGGACCTTTCCCTTCACTAGATCCCTGGTCATGAATTATGCACCTACATTAAGATTTTTATGTTGGGTGTGAGTAATGGAACCCAGTAAGACACCAAAGATGCATCCTTAACATAAGTACACATTCATATAAATTTATATTCCATGAATAATAAATAAGTATGAAAATAATAAAATAATACCATTATGAGAATCTATACTCTTACCAGGCCTCCATAAAGATAAAACATAATTTCTTTGGCTCAGTTCCAGATAAATATCTTACTGGTTCTAATAACATATAAAATAGTGGAGTCAACCTCAAATATTCTTAGTAGCAGTACATTCCCTACACCTTCGAGCCAGACCACACCAAGACATCATACCATAATGCTATCTCTCAATTCAGATCACATATAACCACCATGCCCCAACGTCTCCTATCAGGTCAGATCACTAAAGAACATAACTCCCCCAGGTCCGGCTAGATAAGGTCATTATGCCCCATAATCTAACCCGACCTTATCATCATTCCACCTACAACATCTGAACATGATCACCCTCTAGGGATATAAATCTATGATGACTCCACCCATCACTTTGGTATAATGCATAGAAAATAACAATATAAAATATACCAAATAAATCACTTAGAAATAATTTTATCATATCAATCACAATAATACATAATCATAACACTTCTAATAAGGGTCTTATAGGCTAAACACTCACTCACACACACTCACAAACATACTATACCATACAATAGTTCTCTACACTATATATGTACATGGAAAACAAGTCATTTCACAAAAATAACCTTCGGTTATGTACATAGATATGAAAGAACATGGAAACCAACTCTATATTAAAGATCTATATAGTAAGGACTTCCAACCTCAAGTGTGTCGACATCAATGTTAAGGTTCTACAAGAGCATCATTACCCAAACCACACATGCACACTAACCAGAAAAATATTTCATTCCAAGAGTTCCTAAAAATGATTCCAATCCAAATGGGACATGGGTTTTAAAAAGCTAAATAGAATGAAGAAACTATGGGATATAATAAACACATGCCTAACATAAAAAACTGACAATGGGAGTCTTCAAGTCTAGTTGAAGGAAGGAAAAAATTCAATTCTATTAGAAAATGATAAGAGAAGAGATGTAAGGATATTAAAAATATAGTTCCACAAGAGCTTCCTACACCTTCCAAGGTTAAATTTCTAGCAATTTCAAGAAATTAGAGTCAATGATAATGAATATATCAGGGTTTAATCTTTATCAATTAATTTCACCCGAAGCTTTTCCCTAAAATACCAAGAAAGTCATCTAGAATTTTTCTTGTTCAAAGGAATCTTTAAGGGAGAAAAATAGATTGATTAATAGAGGGGATAATATGGATTAAAACTATATTCATGTCCAATCATTTAATATGAAATCATTCCCCTTTAAAACTTATGAGGTCCACTAAGAACTTTTAGGGTTTCATCCAATTGAAAACTATCCTGATGCCACCATGGCCTATACCATTCCATGGTGGCCTTGATAATTTCATCCCAAAATGACCAGCCATACAATGGGTAACTACCCCTATTTCATTTTCCATCACCACATAATCTACCACACCATGGTAATGTCTCCCAAACCATTGACCATAGGATCACCATAGTGTTCATTGCTAAGACCATGACCTAGAACTCCCTCTTTAGCTTGGCTGTGCTAAACTGAAGTTCAACACAACCACCAAAAATTGAACCAAAGTTATAATGTAGCCCATTTTTCACAGAAGGGTCTCCAAAATAGAAAAAAACTTCTCAAAATTCCATATTAATTTACCCAATCAAGGAATAAATTAGTTTATAAAAAAGGAAAGGATATAGAAAATTTTCCACATATATGAAAAAATTGTTCTGAGACTTTACAACTAGAAACTCACTACTCAATACAATATGTTCCTCAATAGAAAAGTTGCAATGGGGGAGGGAGATTCCAAGTTATTATTATAAACAGTAACAATAAAAAATTTAAAAAACTTAAACAAAATTGTATTAAAAGATCAGACATTCCCTAAAAATTCAAGTCAATCAAAAAAGATAATTTTCTTTATTAAGTGAAAGATTAAATCATTAGAAAAGAAAAACTTTCCCTTCCTTGATCACTCATGTTTTAACCCTCTAATATAAAGGTAAAAAAGATAAAAGAGGATGAATAAGAAATTACATAATTCATGAAAGTAGAAGCATTAAATGAAAATATAAACCACATCATAAAAAATTCCATTAAGTGAACTCTCAAATGTGAGAAATCTTGTCTGAACTCCTTTTTTTCATTTTGACTTATATTTTTATTTTAGATCCTCGGTTTCAATTTTACTCTTCCACAGTCAAATATTTGAGATACTTTTTTTTGAATTTTATAAAAATTTTCATTTGTCCTTGAAAAATTAAATATCCATGCAATCCACACTTCTTAAAAATGAAAAATTTCATTCCTTATTATTGATCAAAATGTATTACATATCGTGATCCACGTGGCCTCCTATGATTGGTTTTATTCTTGTTGAAGTGAAAAACCAAATGATTTCCTTGAAGTAAAGATGATCCTTATGAATAAATGTTCATGGGTTGTCTAATTCTTATGGTGAGGGGGTTGAGGCCTGTCCCAATATTAAGAAAACATGTCACAAGTCTCATCCGGATTGTATAATTATTACATTGTTTGTAAATTATTCTTATACAGAATTAGAAATCATGCTTATGGTGCACTGGATTATTCTTTTTCAATACCAATAATCTTTACTATATAGGATAAATTATACTAGAACAAAAGTTTTTGGGATGTTTTTGATGTTTATGAAGATGCATAATACTTTATGATATTTATGGAGAGTTATGGACTATTATTATGCGACCTTAATTCATGATTATAGTGCCAATGACTTGGATATTTCTTCAATATTCCTTAGAAAATTAATCCAAATTAATCCTCCAAGAACCACCACTTTCTTTAAAAACTGGCTTATCAAGCATGGAATCAAATGTTATATTCCATGCTCTAGGATTTAACAATATTAAGATAAATAATAATAAATTTCAATCCATTATTATTACTCCAAAATTAAATTATTTCAATTAAACTCCCAATTATTCCATTTTAAACAATAGTCACTCAATCAAATGATTTGACATTTTATCTCCAAAACTAATTATAACTCAATTAATAGATAAATAATAGGTAATAAAATTAATTTAATGTCCATAAAATTTAATTAATTTATGGACTATGGGATTTATCTTCACAAAAAAAAACACATTTGGCATGAAGTCCTAGGAAAGGGTGAGTAAAAAAATATCTAATGGGATTCCTTGAGAAATAAAGTAATGATGAGAGAAAAAATATATCTCAAAACCTAAGAATAAAAGAGAAATACAATATTAAAAGATAATATTGACATACATTTATGATAGGGTACTCGAGGATATATGAAAAGTCTCAGTAATTACTCCTTAACTCCACCAAGGTTGCATCTCAAGGAAAATAGGTATACTCAATGTTAAAAGACCCAAAACCCTCAAGCTACCAAACTCAAATAGCTTTAATGTTATATCTATAAAATCATGGTTGGGGAATCTTACATTACTATAATTAATATATAAACTTTGGGGTGTACCTCCCCCTTGGGAGGGACCACATATCATCAAGGGAAATGTGAATTGGTTGATGGGATACCAACTCCATGAATGGAAGAACTATATCCAATCACGTGGGGGGTTACTCACTCTGTAAATTTTATAGAAAGATTATTCCTTGTTCAAATCAAGTGTGTAAAAAAAACATACCCAAAATACCTAAAATATAGGACCCATGCCTTAGATATTTAAGGGTGTACTAAATACATCAAGTGTATAGAGTACTCATTCCCCAGTATCAGTAAGTCTATAGGGGGTTGCAAATCTACGCTTCCTTCGAACATATCATTCAAAATCTATTATATCCTTTATAAAGATAAAATCCTCAAAATACCCAAAACTCATCATAAATGATCTATAATGATAAGGTGAATCACACTATAAAATATTATATGAAAAAATTACAATAGGATATTTATTTGTCCAACCCTGAAACACAATCTAGAAGATATGAAGAACACTACTAATTATATAGTACAAGACATGTACTCTAATAAACATAGAGTGTAAGACTTAGAAAAATCTAATACCACCATCCTATTATGTGATTTCACCCTACATGAATTACCTCTATGGTATCTTGGTGTATGGTACTCACTGGTTAGCCAACATGCACCATAGAGTCCTGATGTTTCTTAGTTACGATGACATAACATGTTCCCTAATCCAAACAGTGTGTGTGACTAGTTAAATATCCAATAATACAAAACAGTACAACCTAGATCATATAGAATAGTAAAAAACAATGTATATTAAAAAAGTACACATTATGTGATATTTATTAGATATTTGGAATCCCAACTTGCTACTCGACATGCTACACAACATGTGTCTCATATTTCACTAACCATGTGATCTCAAAATAAATTTATAGAATACTTATCCACCTAAAACATATTCCATGACTATAAAACCTTAATGAATATGACTATATTTCATCAAAAATACAACGGTAATCACCACACCCATCATATATCACTATAAAATCTATGCATGAGTAACTTACTTTGGGTCCTCTACTATGTGTTGACCATCACTATGCCACACTACCGACACACCATTTACTATTATGCACCATGTTGGTACTACCCTGATTAATTATCCACCTAGTTTTCCTCTTATGTTTTAGTCTTTGAGCCACTGATAATTACAATGGATGACTATGATAATTCGTTTTGAGAATGAGAAAGGGGATGTGGGAAATGAAATGGATCTGTGGTCAATAAAAATCTGGACACCTAAAGTTCCATTCCTGACATGGTCATCAAGTAAAACATATGATAATGGATTTAAAATGAAATCCATGGATATATTATTAGAAAATTCAATGTAGAAAGTGGAAAAAATAAAGAATTATTATCAATAATTCACTAAAAATTCACGAGCATAAATAATAAAAGGATAAAAAACCTATAATATATGAGATATAAAATAATTAAAATAATAAGAATACTTTATTAAATCATCCAAATAATGAGGATTTTGGCCAATTTATAATTATGAATTAGGTTAACCAAGTTATTTAATTAAAAACTCAAGAGTTCTTGGTTCGAGAACCAAAGTCCAAAAACAACAATTATACCTCTCCTAGGATAAAACATTAATTATAGACATGTCCATGGTGATATAATTTTCAAATGGGGATCTATTTACATGTTATTAATTATATACCTTATTTAATTGCATAAGGGATGAAAATAAAACAATTTAAATAATTAATATATATTTGAAGTCCCATGTTTCTTCTAAAAAGGAACAATCCATATAAACACCCACATAAATATATTAAAAAAAATCAAAGGACTTAACAAAAAAAATCCTATGTTGTTATGACACTAGTTTTGAGCCACACAGTGGGGTGATCTTGAGTGTGTCATCATCCAAGGAGATAAGAGTTTTTTTTTTGATTTTTAAATCATACCCATAATATGGGCTTCCTATGAATCCTTGTGAATGGAATTAAAACCCTATATTTTAGTTCCACTTAATAGGACACATCATACCTTTTTATGTCATGTGATAAGGAAACAACTGTGCAGTTTAACTTCAAGTGGTAAGAAAATCTAGGAGAATGGTGCCAAGTCAAATTTGGGTGTAGGACTTATGACAAAGTAGACCAAGGAAATTGGAATGGATATGATCTAAAAAGTTAGATAAGACGCTTCTGGGACTGTGGCCCTGAGGGAATTAGAGTTGATTTTGGGATGTTGGGTTTGGACCTCATAGAAGCTTCCCACGTATCCCATTTGGATGGGAATTAAATCCCACATAGTTCATTTGTGAGGACCCATGCTTATGGAGGCCCTCAAAAGGTTTGTCTTATAGGGGAATATGGATCTTTGAGAAGATTAAAGAACGATTTTGGGGATTACAGCATATAGGAGGATTCCTTGATGGTTGTATAGTGACATTGTTAGTTCTTATACCAAATAGGATTCCCATGTTTGGTTGGGTCAAACACATGGAATGAAGCCCTAATTTTTGAGATCATGTAAATTTCATGATCACCAACGACTACTAATCCCATATGAGTTATACTCAGTGTTAGAAACAAGAGGAAGTGATAGATCTATGAAACCACACAGTCTTCTTTGTTTACTAGTGGATAAGGCCAATACCCAAAGGGAGAGGGAAAGAGGCTGGGATCTGGCATGCCCTTATACTCACATAATTGCATCATGGATTTTCATGTTTGACTGAACGTATAGATAAAACCCATGTGTATGAATAAGGAGGAAGTAATGAAGAAATATAGGTCCTGAAAGAGGGGTCAGGGGATTAGTCCTGGAGGGATTCCCGGGTAATTGGTTCATGGGAAATAGAAGATAATAAGACACTACACCTAAAATGAAAAGGAAATTATGATTCTCTCAAACCTTATTGGGAACCAAAGGTACCTAGTATTAGAGACAACTAGGGAAGGAAAAGATTCTATTCCAAGTATTGAAGACTAGGAAATCCCTAACACCACTCCCAGTGTTGGGGTCCTCATGATTGACGGAATGCATATCCGCATGCACCCTGAGGACCCTACCCATTAGGTAGAATAAGTATGGGACACCTATGACTGAAGGAATGCAAATCTAAATGGGAGACACATTGGTGTTCCTATTATCATGGCCCTGCAAGTCTGTAGGCTTTAGTGGAGGATTCAATTTGATCCCCCATAAACAAGGGATCCAAAGAAATGAGATCCCTAATATTAGTGTCTTGGAAGAGGGATTGATGTTCTATAACAGAAGTCAAGGATTTATTATAGGGAAGGGATTCTTTCAGGACTTTGGAGCGGATGTAAGGGCTTTGCTCAGGGGGTATCCTTATGTGATATAGTGGTGCCTTTGGCGATGGATCACCTGGGTGAAAAACCTTGGGGGAGGCATCAGTCTAGGAACCAAGGGTCTCCTCAGGTGTGTTAATAAGGGTCCTATGTAGGTCCTTGGATTGGGGAGGGACCTTCAAGAAAGTATTTTTTAACAAGGGGTAAGAGATCATTATGTAGGCATCTTGTGATTCTCTAACGACCCATACTTTACACACATTGTTATTACTTCGAAATTGAAGCATAATTATTACAACATATAACAAAACCACGAAATGACCATATAGGTATAGTGTCTTTAGAAAACTAGGTAACATAAACAACTGGTTCATAAAGCGTCGACACTGTCTCCCATTTATTTCATCATATCTATAATCCCTTTTGGCATATCTTACTTAATAACCTTATTCCTGACCTGGGGAAAGAAAACATAAAAAAGGGTGAGCTCAAATTCTTAGTAAGGGTAAACAAAATAAATATCAATCACATCATATAAGAACATAACTTTTGGAAATAGTAACATGCAAAAGAGAGCATACTTTCATAACATGGGATAAATCATAGTAGTGAAAAGTAATCCCAATAATCATGACTTAAAACATGAAATTTTGTGGCATACACACATAATCATAGAGAATCATTTCTTATTAGTCAAGACTCATTGCCAAGACTATCTTAGTGGACAAAGTCCATTTCTGAACCGAGTTCACTCCCCGTTTCAGTCCTGTTTCACTGAACCAGTATAACCTACCATTCCAGCCATGTCTATCTCATGAGATATAAAATCTTTACCCAATGCATTGGAGGGAGATATAGGTCCCACCCATCTCATAATGATACCATTCTTATGTGTGCCACAAAATCATAAATCATACATCATTACATAACCCATGTAATAAAAATGGGATTCTTAAACAACATGACATCATAAAACAATTCATATAAGATAAAGGAATTCATAAAAATAATTCCATCACAACATAATCAAATCAATTTAATAATAGGGATAGAAACATAACCCTATATTATCTTAGATGGAAAATAATTTTGATAAAACACTTGAACTCCATTCTTGAGGAAAATATCCTTTCTACTTCAAAAACAGTTTTCCTTTCTTAACATGTCATAAAATTTTAAACTAAAAGAAGTTGATTAAAAATAAACTTGAAAACCTGTAAAGGAAGCTTCTTGGAAATAATGTTACAAAAATCCATTCATGTCGTATAAGTTAAAAAAACATTCTTCTCATACTTTTGTCAGAAAAGTCAAAAAGTACCTCGTACGAAAAACGACAAAAGATTCCTTTCATATATTTTACTAAAAACTCACCAAAGGGTAAAATTGGATTTATACAATTGTATGTGGATTTAAATAATATTACATATTTAGGAAACATGGATGTGGATAATAAAACACACCCCAGTAAATTTCAAAGTATAAAAAATCTCGGATAAAAATGATATTGGGATATTTTCCCTTACCTTAGGTCCGATTTGCCTCGTAAGTGTCCGAAACTCATGTATAATGATTCAAATAATGTTATTGACTTATTAAAGAATTATAATTATTGTTATGATATCATATATGGTCATATTCTTAGTTTCTTGGTAGTAATATTTCATTGCTACTTGTTATTCGGGTGTTTATAACTTTTTATTCTTATGCGTGTTTTGTCGAATAAATTATTATTCTTCTCTTTAGGTTATAGATACATAATTTAAATAATGGTATTAATGTACTATATATCATATTTATTCATTCAATTCATTTATATAATCATTATGAAATGAAGATCATGTAGAACGAATCACATCACATCGTGGAGACGGTATTCCGTACGTACGCACGAGCGATGATATCATTCCCATGATCGTGGAATTGTATTGGAGTGTATGTATACTATTTCAGAATCAATATCACTTTATAATAGTCATATATAGTCATTATTTACACCATTATACCCTTCCAAGTAAGGTGGTGGTGGAAAATAGATTACACCACGACGTGGAGACGGTATTCCGTAAGTACGCACGCGCGGTGATTTCTTTTTCCGTAGGATGGATAGATGGTGAAATATGGTTGTTTCATACTTATAATAACATATCAGTATATGAGTGATACTTATTTTATTACTTAATAATGAAACAACTAAAAAAGAAGAAGTGGAAGAAGAAATAAAGATGAAAGAATCGGAAATGGACATTACATCTTCTTTGAAGTGCTTCTTTGATAACTTCTTTTAGGGCACTAAAATTGGTCTTTGAAGAAGACCAGGACCTCTAGGATGTCTCTAGGGAAGTGGAGAGGAGAAAGTGTCAGGGGTGGCCGAGCTTGAGGGCTCAAAGTGGTGTGAGTAAGAGAGGGAGGAGGTGCCCTTTTATAAGGGAGGAGAGGGGCACCATTGGAATAACTAAAATTATTATTTTATTATAAAGTCAAGTTCTGTTTTAAATAGCTCCAAATTGAATTATTTCTAGGATAAGGTGGGGATGGGTCGAAATACTCTCATAAAATAGAATTTATACAAGTTTATGTTCCTATTTTAACCTTATCATGTAGATTTAACATTAAGTTAAATAATTTAACTTTTACCGTGTCTTCTTGTGTTATTATACTATAAGGTTAATAAACTTACTATATCAAGCCAAACTAACCCCAAGTTGTTTATTTTTAATATATATAACCTTATCTAAGTCATTTGGCCAATCCTTAGATTTTTAGGAATAAAATAACAATTCATAATATAATATTTGTTTTAAAAACTATTTTATGTCAATTTTGAAACTATTTAGTAATTGATTTTTGTGAAATCATAACAGAATGATAAGTTCAAAAAATGTTAATTAAATCAATACTAACATGTCATAGTAACCTAGAAAATTATTTTAATTCATAAAAAGTCTCATGTTATATTTATTTGGGTATTTATAACATCAATTATGTCAATATTTCATTAATAAGATAATTACTACATCATCGTTGTGTCATAAATAAATTAACATATTTAATGTATAAAAATTACAAATAAAATACCATTATGTAGGAAATCGTTTTATATTTATAATGAATATTTATAGTAGAATTTATATTATGTATAAACCCATATTAAAAATGATTTAGTTATTAAACTTTGATTTTAACTATTTTAACCCTTCTTTAAATAAATTAATAATAAATGTCCTAATCTAATCCAAGTGGGCCTAAATGGTCATATTTTATTCCTAAGTTTGTTTTTGGTCGAATTAAACTTGTCCAATAGATTTAGGACATGTGTTAGGGTAATAATAATATCATTTTTACCCTTAATTACCTTATTTACTTTTAACCGTGGTAAAAAAAAGTAAAAAGTTACTATTCCCCAAAAATTATTTTCATCTCATTGAACCAAATTTTAGTCCTTGATATTAACCGTGTCTCTCGGATTCTCGAAATTCCACTCACAGAAGCGGTAAAAATTAAGTTTTATGAAAAATCATTTTTTTTTAACTACCACTTAGTGGTTTCACTATTCATCAAAAATTGAAAGTTTTCAGAAAAATACTAAAATTTCACCCTAGGCTAATTTCGATATTACGAATCGAAAAATGAAGTCCATTTTGAAAAATAAAATTTAGAAAATTTCATAAATTGGTTATTACTATTCATAACGGCTAGTTTTAATAATATTTTAATAGTATGTCGTTGTTTAGTGAAACTCGGTATTGCTGATGATGCAAGCTATCGAGGAAGCTCGCGATTTAGTGTAAAGCAAGAAAAGCAAGTGTTGTGTGTAGAAAAATATTCCTTTGATGATTTATATAACAAAAAAGTCTTGGGTGTTACATTCTACCCCCCTTAAAATGAATTTCGCCCTCGAAATTCTTCACTTTGTAACAAACAGATGAGGATACCTCTCCCTCATCATATCCTCAAGCTCCCATTTAGCTTCTTCTAATTGGTGGTTCCTCCATAAAACTTTCACCAATCGAGTGGTCTTGTTTTGTAGGACTTTTTCACTACGATCCAGAATCTCTATCGGTTGTTCTTCATAAGAAAGATCTTGCTCCAGCGGTACAACTTCTGAGCTGAGTACATGTGAAGGATCAGGTATGTACTTTCTCAGGAGAGACACATGGAACACATCGTGAACTTGAGAGAGATTCGGTGGAAGTGCCAATCAGTAAGATACCTTCCCAACACGTTCCAGTATTTTGAAAGGACCGATATATCTAGGGATCAACTTCCCCTTCTTTCCAAATCTCATGACCCTCTTCCAAGCAGATATTCGTAAGAACACTTTATGACCCACTTCAAACTCTAGGTCTTTTCTTCGGTTGTCGGCATAACTTTTCTGTCGACTCTGAGCTGCTCTTATGTGTTGTTGAATAGATCTTACCTTTTCTTCCATTTCATCAACGATATCAGGTCATAATAGCTTTCTTTCCCCAACTTCATCCCAGCAAGTTGGAGTCCTGCATTTCTTTCCATAGAGAGCTTCATAAGGAGCCATCTGAATACTGGAGTGAAAGCTATTATTATAAGAAAATTCCACCAAATGTAGGTGTTGATCCCAACCACCTTTGAAATCCATAGAGAAAGCTCTCAACATATCTTCTAGAGTTTGAATTGTTCTCTCAGACTGACCGTCTGTCTGAGGATGATAAGCAGTGCTGAAACATAACACTATATCCAGAGTATGCTAAAGACTTCTCCAGAACTTTGTGGTCAACCTCGGATCCCGATCAGATATAATAGAAAGTGGTACTCCATGCAATCTTACCACTTCCTTTACATATATCCTGGAAAGCTGATCCAGAGAGAAATCCTCTCTAATAGCAATGAAGTGTGCAGATTTTGTAAGACGATCAACTATGACTCAGATGGAATTATTGCCTTTGGATGTTTTAGGAAGTCTTGTGACAAAGTCCATAGTGATTTTTTCCCATTTCCATTCGGGTATGGGTAATGGTTGTAACATCCCCTTAGAATTCTTTCTCTCACCTTTAACTTGTTGATAAACCAAGCATCGAGAGACATATTCAGCAACATCTCTTTTTCATGCCATCCCACCAGAAGTACTCTTTCAGGTTCCTATACATCTTCGTGCTTCCAGGATGAATAGAGAATGAAGAACTATGAGCCTCATCCAGCAGCTACTTCTTTAATTCAGGGATGGGTGGAACACAAACCTGATTCCTAAACTTTATTATCCCATCACAATCAAGGTTGAATTCAGGAACATTTCTCACCTTCTTTTGTAACTCGACATCTTCTTTCTGTGCCTCTTTAATATTCACATGTATAGATGGCTGAACATTCATTTGAGAAAGATACGATTTTCCCCCTTCCATTATAATTCCAAGATCCATCCTTTGTAAATCCATAAATATTGGATCTTTTGTGATCCTCATCATGGATAAACTGGCATGGTCTTGTCGACTTAATGCATCTTCCACCTTTTTTGCTTTCCCAGGGTGGTAATGTATTGAGCAGTCGTAATCCTTAATCAACTCCAACCATCTTCTTTGGCGCATATTCATCTCCTTTTGTGTGAAAATATAATTTACACTTTTATGATCAGTATAAATGTCACACCTTTCTCCATAAAGATAATACCTCCAAATCTTTAATGCAAAGATTACTGCAGCTAACTCCAAATCATGAGTAGGGTAATTTTTCTCATGTATTTTCAACTGTCGTGAGGCATAAGCTATCACCATATCATTTTGCATAAGAACACACCCCAATCCCTTCTTGGATGCATCACTGTAGATCACAAACCTTTCTCCACTACAAGGCAGTGTGAGCACAGGTGCACTGGATAACCTTCTTTTTAACTCCTTGAAATTCTCTTCACATTCCTCCGTCCAAACAAACATAACTCCTTTCTGAGTCAACTTGGTGAGTGGATTAGATAATCGTGAAAAATCTTTCATAAAATGTCGATAATATCCATCCAAACCAAGAAAACTTCGGATCTCAGTCACTGTTGTTGGTCTCGACCATCTTTCGATAACCTCTGTTTTTTCTGGATCCACAGATATCCCCTCTTTTGAGATTATGTGACCCAAAAATGCAACTTTTTGAAGCCAAAATTCACACTTGGTAAATTTGGCATAAAGCTTCTCCTTTCTCAGGGTCTTCAATATAATTCTCAAGTGATATTCATGTTCTTCCTTGCTCTTTGAATATACAAGAATATCGTCTATAAACACTACCACAAATTGATCAAGATAGTCTCTAAAGACTCTATTTATCAGATCCATGAAGATAGCAGGGGCATTAGTAAGACCAAATGGCATCACTATAAATTCATAGTGTCCATACCTTGTACGGAAATCCGTCTTTGGTATATCCTCCCTTTTGACCCTTAATTGATGATACCCTGAACGAAGATCAATCTTGGAAAATTATTGAGCTCCGCGTAGTTGGTCAAATAGGTCATCAATGCGTGGGAAGGGATATTTGTTCTTGATAGTGATCTTGTTAAGTTCTCGATAATCAATGCAGAGTCTCATTGATCCATATTTCTTCTTAACAAACAGAACAGGTGCTTCCCAAGGTGACGCACTAGGGCGTATGAACCCCTTATCAAGATTCACTTGGAGTTTCATCTTCAATTCCTGCAACTCAATTGGGGCCATTCTATAAGGTGTCTATGAAATAGGCAAAGCACCCAGTACGAGTTCTATTGAAAACTCAACTTCACGATTCGGTGGAAGACCCAGTAATTCCTCCGGAAAGACATCATCAAACTCCCGTACAATGGGAATATTCTTAATCGTGAGTTTCTCACCAACCATTTGAGATAAATAACCTTCATTTAGTGGAATCAATACCCATAAAATGGAAGAAATTTCTACCGGAAGGTTATGTTCATCCTTAAATAGATAGAAGATCATAGATTGATCTGGAATATGAAATGTGACTTCCCTTCTTTGGAAATTGATATGAGATCCATGTTTAGAAATCCAATCCATGCCAAGAATCACATCAAAATTCGACTATAGGAAGGATCACAAGATTTTCAGGAACCACTTTCCCACAAACTTCAATCAGAGAAGAATTATAAACTTTTGATGCGACTGTTGTGCCATTAGGTGTTGTCACAACTAACTCAACATCTAACTGTTGAGGTAATACAGTGATACCCTTAGAAAATTCTTTAGAAATAAAGGAGTGGGTGGATCCAGAATCAAATAAAACATTTGCTACTTTAGAGTGGATGGTAAGTGTACCTTTCACCACATCGTTATCGTACTCCACATCGCTGATATAAATTGCATGTGACTTTCCTTTGTATTTAGCCTTAAGAGTTTGTTGACGTCGACCATCATCATCAACCCTTGGCTTAGGGCATTTATTGGCATAATGTCCCATCTCCTTGCACTTGAAACATTGAAGTGTAGTAGGTTCATTCTGTGTATCCCTTCCTTTGTTTGCATCATTAGACATCTTCTTCCCATCTTCGTGACATTCAAATGCCTGATGACCTTCCTTTCCAGATTTGAAACATTTACTTGTCCCTTTAAGACAACTCCCTCCATGTTTCTTTCCACACTTTGAGCATAAGGGAAAGCTCATCTTCTTTTCAGTGTGCTCTTTAGATTTTCCTTTGAATTCCATTTTCCTCTTATTATCAAACCCATATGACTGATGGGTTACTCCAATATCCATCTCAACTTTGAGAGCACATCGAACGATTTCCTCATAGCTATTGAAGTCCCTTATGGCTAAGGCCCTTAGAAGACTTGGTTTTAAGCCACTAAGGAATCGATCGATCTTACTCTCAGGTTGGATAATAATACCAGAAGCGTACCTTGCAAGTCTTGTAAAATTTTCTTCATAGGTACCAACAGATTCATCATCCTTTTTCTTCAGTTCAAAAAACTCTTTCTCCATCTTTGTTCGGAGAATACGAGGGAAGTACTTATTGAAAAATAAGTTCTTGAACTCGTCCTATTCCATGGACTCAATTTCATCCCTTTGCCTCATATTATTAATAAGATTCCACCATTGATCAACATCACCTTCCAAATGATACACTAGTAATATGACTTTATCATGTTCAGAACATTGAAGAACTAAAAATATCTTTTTAGTAGTACTAATCCATTTTTCAGCAACTAATGGATCAGTAGACCCGCTGAATGAAGGTGGACGCTGCCTCATGAAGGATTCAACAGAATGTTGATCCTTCCTTTTCTTGTTTGGAAGTCCTGCATGATTCATAGCTTGAGAGTTGTGTGAGCATGGCTACAAGATTTTTCATTCCATCTCCCATAACGTTTGGTTGCTCCGGGGGACAATCATTGCATTGCCCTTCGCATTCCGCATTAACACGGTTCCTTCGGGTTCCAGCCATTGACTAAAACCAAGAAGAATAGTGTGAGCAACACTAATTATAACAGGAAAACCACATAATCAAGAATAAAATTTCACACTTAAGATCTTATCCTAGGTTATTCATCGCCATTTCTAAAACACTAATATTGTGTTCTATGCTTAGACTTATCCTTAGGGTTCTTACTAAGGATTTCACATCCTAGTTTCCAAAGGTTGACTATACCTTTCCTCTGATACCAACTCTAACGACCCATACTTTACATACATTGTTATTACTTCGAAATTGAAGCATACTTATTACAACATATAACAAAACCACGAAATGACCGTATAGGTATAGTGTCTTTAGAAAACTGGGAAACATAAACAACTGGTTCATAAATCATCTACACTGTCTCCCATTTATTTCATCATATCTATAGTCCCTTTTGGCATATCTTACTTAATAAACTTCTTCTTGACCTGGGGAAAGAAAACATACAAAAGGGTGAGCTCAAATGCTCAGTAAGGGTAAACAAAAGATATATCAATCACATCATATAAGAACATAACTTTTGGAAATAGTAACCTACAAAAGAGAGCATAATTTCATAACATGGGATAAATTATAGTAGTGAAAAGTAATCCCAATAATCATGACTTAAAACATGAAATTTTGTGGCATACACACATAATCATATATAATCATTTCTTATTAGTCAAGACTCATTGCCAAGACTATCTTAGTGGACAAAGTCCATTTCTGAACCGAGTTCACTCCCCATTTCAGTCTTGTTTCACTGAACCGGTATAACCTACCATTCCAGCCATGTCTATCTCATGAGATATAAATTATTTACCCAATGCATTGGAGGGAGATATAGGTCCCACCCATCTCATAATGATACCATTCTTATGTGTGCCACAAAATCATAAATCATACATCATTACATAACCCATGTAATAAAAATGGGATTCTTAAACAACATGACATCATAAAACAATTCATATAAGATAAAGGAATTCATAAAAATAATTCCATCACAACATAATCAAATCAATGTAATAATAGGGATAGAAACAGAACCCTATATTATCTTATATGGAAAATAATTTTGATAAAACACTTGAACTCCATTCTTGAGGAAAATATCCTTTCTACTTCAAATTTTTTTTTCCTTTCTTAACATGTCATACAATTTTAAACTAAAAGAAGTTGATTAAAAATAAACTTGAAAACTTGTAAAGGAAGATTCTTGGAAATAATGTTTCAAAAATCCATTCATGCCGTATAAGTTAAAAAAACATTCTTCTCATACTTTTGTCGGAAAAGTCAAAAAGTACCTCGTACGAAAAACGACAAAAGATTCCCTTCATTTATTTTACTAAAAACTCACCAAAGGGTAAAATTGGATTTAAACAATTGTTGGTGGATGGAAATAATATTACAAATTGAGGAAACTTGTATGTGGATGATAAAATACACCCCAGTAAATTTCAAAGTATAAACAATCTCGGATAAAATTGAGATTGTGATATTTTCCCTTACCTTAGGTCCGATTTGCCTTGTAAGTGTCCGAAACTCTTGTATAATGATTTAAATAATGTTATTTACTTATTACAGAATCATAAATATTGTTATGATATCATATATCATCATATTCTTAGTTTCTTGGTAGTAATATTTCATTGCTACTTGTTATTCGGGTGTTTATAACTTTTTATTCTTATGCGTGTTTTATCGAATAAATTCTTATTCTTTTCTTTAGGTTATAGATAAATCATTTAAAAAATGGTACTAATGTACTATATATCTTATTTATTCATTCAATTCATTTATATAATCACTATGCAATGAAGATCATGTAGAACGAATCGCATCACATCGTGGAGACGGTATTCCGTACGTACGCACGAGCGATGATATCGTTCCCATGATCGTGGAATTTTATTGGAGTGTATGTATACTATTTCAGAATCAATATCACTTTATAATAGTCATATATAGTCATTATTTACACCATTATACCCATCCAAGTAAGGTGGTGGTGGAAAATAGATTACACCACGGCGTGGAGACGGTATTCCATACGTACGCACGCGCGGTGATTTCTTTTTCCGTAGAATGGATAGATGGTGAAATAGGGTTGTTTCATACTTATAATAACATATAAGTATATGAGTGATACTTATGTTATTACTTCATATTGAAACAATTGAAAAAGAAGAAGTGGAAGAAGAAATAAAGATGAAAGAATCGGTAACGGACATTACCTCTTCTTTGAAGTGCTTCTTTGAGACCTTCTTTTAGGGCACTAAAATTGGTATTTTAAGAAGACCTGGATCTCTAGGATGTATCTAGGGAAGTGTAGAGGAGAAAGTGGCAGGGGTTGGCCGAGCATGAAGGCTCAAAGTGGTGTGAGGAAGAGAGGGAGGAGGTGCCCTTTTATAAGGGAGGAGAGGGGCACCTTTGGAATAACTAAAAATATTATTTTATTATAAAGTCAAGTTCGGTTTTAAATAGCTCCAAATTGATTTATTTCTAGGATAAGGTGGGGATGGGTAGAAAGAATCTCATAAAATAGAATTTAGACAAGTTTAGGTTCCTATTTTAACCTTATCATGTAGATTTAACATTAAGTTAAATAATTTTACTTTTACCGTGTCTTCTTGGGTTCTTATACTATAAGGTTAATAAACTTACTATATCAAGCCAAAATAACCCCAAGTTGTTTATTATTAATATATATAACCTTATCTAAGTCATTTTGCCGAACCTTAGATGGTTAGGAATAAAATAACAATTAATAATATAATATTTGTTTTAAAAACTATTTTATGTCAATTTTGACACTATTTAGTAATTGTTTTTTGTGAAAATCATAACAGAATGATAAGTTCAAAAACATTTAATTAAATCAATACTAAAATGTCATATTAACCTATAAAATTAGCGGAATTCATAAAAAATCTCAAATTATATTTATTTGGGTATTTATAACATCAATTATGTCAATATTTCATTAATAAGATAATTACTGCATCATCGTTGTGTCATAAATAAATTAAATTATTTAATGTATAAAAATTAAAAATAAAATACCATTATATAGGAAATATTTTTATATTTCTAATGAATATTTATAGTCGAATTTATCTTATGTATAACCCCATATTAAAAATGATTTAGTTATTAAACTTTGATTTTAACTATTTTAACCCTTCTTTAAATAAATTAATAATAAATGTCCTAATCTAATCCAAGTAGGCCTAAATGGTCATATTTTATTCCTAAGTTTTTTTTTGGTGGAATTAAACTTTTCTAATAGAATTAGGACATGTGTTAGGGTAATAATAATACCATTTTTACCCTTAATTACCCTATTTACTTTTAACCGTGGTAAAAAAAGTAAAAAGTTACTATTCACCAAAAAATATTTTCATCTCATTGAACCACATTTTAGTCCTTGATATTAACCGTGTGTCTCGGATTTTCGAAATTCCAGTCACATAAGCGGTAAAAATTAAGTTTTATGAAAAATTAATTTTTTTTAACTACCACTTAGTGGTTTCACTATTCATCAAAAAATTGAAAGTTTTCAGAAAAATACCAAAATTTCACCCTAGTCTAATTTCAATATTACGAATCCAAAAATGAAGTCTATTTTGAAAAATAAAATTTATAATATTTCAAAAAGTGGTTATTACTATTCATAACAGCTAGTTTTAATAATATTTTAATAGTATATCAATGTTCAGTGAAACTCGGTATTGCATATGACGCAAGCTATCGAGGAAGATCACGATTTCGTGTAAAGCAAGACAAGCAAGTGTTGTGTGTAGAAAAAGATTCCTTTGATTATTTATATAACATAAAAGTCTCGGGTGTTACAGATTCTTACACTAGATGGATTTTGATATCACTATCCCTCTTAATTACCTATTCTTTTAGATTTTGAATAGATACCTATGATACTTTAGAGGACCTAAACAAAGGGGATACATGACCAAATATGGGAGGTTTCTTCTAATTTTCTATAATTTCAAATGAGGACCAAAATCCCTATTTATAGGAAAAAATAAGATCGTAGTTGAAGAAGTTACCCCATGCAGTTATCTGGAGCATATTCCTACTATAGGTACCCCGCAAAGGGGTGGCCGATTCTTCAGTACCAGGGGGATATAAAATCCTTCTAGTGAATAGTATAGGTGAGAAAATTCAAATTTTAGTGATTTTACTTAATCCTTTTATGGTAACTTCACCTCTCTAATCCTTGGAGTATTTTACTTAAATCTTATCATCCTTTTTGAAAAAAAGAGTGTTAAAAAATACCCCCCTCAAGATAGGATCTGATTAGAAAAATAGGGAAAAGTCCTAAAGTAGAGTGATTAAAATATTATGAATGTTTCATAGGTCATTTACATAGGTAATCTATGTAGGTTTCCCACATAAGTCACCAGTATAGGTCTGGTGCGTAGGTTAATGCATAGGCCCGCAGTGTCTATAAATACTGCTGACCCTCCACCATTTTTTTCTTCTATGTTTGTGCCCTTTTCTATCACCAAATAGATTTTCCACATTTCTTTGATGCACTTGTCACTTACATGGATATTTTTAATGAATTACTCATTCATGTCCATAGTACTACCACTTGAGCAACCTCCCTACACAGAACAACCTTGTTGAGGGGCCTATGCAAGGAACCTGGTCAAGATCCTATGTGAGGGACTTTTCGTTTCCAAAATTCATTAACATTATAAAATAAATATTTTACCCTAATGAAAAATCTCAATATAATAATGGAGGTTTTTAATAGATTCCTTGATGGATTATCTTGAACAATATGTTGCATGTTCCTTATAGATGATCAAAGATGTTTGGGTATATTTTTACTATATGTGTGAATCCACTCTCCCAAATCTGGTGATGCACTTAACACATTACCAACAAAAGTATCCAAGAAGTGACTATCTTCCCCTATACGATTATAGAATTCTGAGGGACACTATCATCTTGAAGGCTCAGAGTTACTTCCCAATGTCTTGGTTCTTGGAACATATCAATTGTCCTACCACTAGATTCTCCTCAAATGATTTCCACATCAAAGTAGAAACAAATCCGACAACTTATTTCAGGAATCATAGCTGTTTTACTCTGGATCTGAAGTCTCAGACCCTAGATTCGAAGCCTTACTATTAAAAAGAAACATTTAGTGCTTCTTAGAGATTCTAGTTAGAAGGTTAGAAGATGGATTGGGATTTATGCTATGAAGTAGGAGTTAGGAATAGATGTATGTGGGTGTATTGGCTCCACCAAACATGTTCATAATTTAAGAAGGATATTCAATACGCTAGTATTTATAAGGTTGTTTGTGTAGGGAAAAATTAAATTTACAAGAACCCAGATATCATCCATGAGCTACTAAGTTGATGTTTTCCAAAAAAAATCTTTTTATATGATGCATGATTAAGTCAGATTTAGCTTATGGGACATCTACAAGATTTATGGATCCCCTATCCATTCGAATATGTATGAAAATTTTATCCCACTAAAGAAAACATGGGATGATATTAAGAGGCCTCAAGATTTTCCCATGATATTTTCAAGGTGGATCAGAAGGTGAAGAAGAAAGATCCTTTCCCAAGAGGAGATATTCATCTGGAAACATTGATGCATGCCTTTCTCAATCCATAAAAAGAATATCCCACTTTCCAATTCCCTACAAGATGCCTCACCTTATAAAACCATGGAACTTATAGTAAGTTCTAGACTAAATTAGAGAAAGGAAAATATACATGTTGGGGTTACAAGGTCAATAATAATGTTTAAATTAAGACCCATCAGGATGGATTCCTCACAATATAGATAAGAATCAATATTCTACTATTCTGCAAATAAAATGGTGTCATAAGACCAAGTATGTTCATTATAGCAGCAAAACTTATGGAAGGGATTCATATAGGTTTGCATTCCCCTATCCTGGAAAGTATATCTCACTGTTTACGACATGTGTACATTAGGAAGAAACCATTTCAAATTGAAGGTCCATTTCAAGTTATATGATAGTGGATTGCATCTCACTTCAGTTATTATACTGTTTGAAGTGGATTTAAAGTCCTTGTGGGCCAATTTCATCCATTTGTTCAGTGCGTTTCTTGAATCCATCCTCTATCCCTAAAGTATGATTAAGTCCTGAAGATGCAAAATGTATTGATAGAGTTAATCTTCTTCCCGTATGGGGATATAACAACTAGGACTTTCACCAACAATGGAAAGGCTGATGACAATCTGAGGGAATACATGATTTCATTAAGAGATAGCGTAATGGTGGTCCGTATTGACAGCGAGGTCATCAGTGAAGAATATACACCATATAGATTTTCCCACCAATCAAAGTGTCTACAATAGTCCAGAATATTATCTCTATACACATTCATATTGAGAAACAACTGAAGGTGGATCAATAGTTATGTATTATATTGGCCATTGAGGTACCTCAAATTTTAATCAAGCTGTGTCCATCAGGTGCATACATCAACTAGAGGATGGGTATGCTAGTTATTCGATTTCTTCATACCCTCAAGGGGTATTAAAAAAAGCATTCATCTAGTTATGGACACAAAATATAATATTAATGGAATGTGTAGTATAAAGGTTTAAATCAAAGGTGACAATGCTGAAGATCCGAAGTCTTCAAGGCAATATTGGGAAAAGACTAATGAGTAGGCTAGGTTCGAGAAAACCATGTCTTCTGGGATAGGGAGATCGAGTCATAATCATTAGGAGGAGACACAAATCCTAGTCACCTAGTCCTTTATGAGAGTAGGGAGGCCTAAAAAGGCTTCAAAGTCAAATGATGTTCGTTCTTCCTCATAGCCATCCACATTAACACCAAATTTTGTGCAACCTCTGGTGATAAAGATTAGAAGGGTATAACTCATGACATTAGAGGAATGTGGGTATTCCTCCACGATGGTGTATGAATCCTGGAGTTGGGAGATATTTGAGAATCTTCTGATCTCAACCCCTAATAGTGATTTAACTGAGGTGTGGTAGTGTATTTGAGAGTTATAAATATTGATATACACAACATATGTTTAGATCCTGACCACAAAGCGAGTGTATGCCATGTTGGATCAAGGAAAACATGAGGGGTTATCTGGTCACACTAAAGAAGAATAGTATGACTACATCACCCCTAATTATGTATATCTCTGTTCCCCCTTCATTGTTTTCTCCTTCATCCACCATCATTAATTTGGAGTGGATCTATCTCACAGTTTAAAGGAGGAGAAGAAGAAAAAGTGTATAAGGCGATAAAGTCACCGAGATATAGGCCCATGGGAACCCCAATTTATGTATTGGAAAAGTCTCCTAGATCCCCAGAATAATCCATGAGTTAGAAAAAAATAATGGAGGAGATGGAGGGAGGGTCTTCTCGACCGCATCCTCAATTATCAGTTACTAAGATGACTGATACAGGCCTCTCACCATCTCAAGAGAAAAACAAAAATTAGGTGGTAAATTTGGGTGGACATATGAACCAAAATGAGTCTTTTTTTCATTTTATCTCATTATTTTCTCAACATACTCCTTTAACCATGTTTCCTTTTTTTCAAAAATCTTCAATTCTTTCCTCCCTTAAAGACTCCAACACTATTCCTTCAAGGATCGAGGGATACACCATGGAAGAGGCACATACCCATGCTGATGAATATATCCCCTTGACAGATGATGCATCAATTGATACAGTCATGGACACCCCTATTAATGTAGATGGGAGTAGAGGGTTATGGTAATGTTATATATTCATCATGAGGTTCCATGTGTTGGTCACTGGATTTTTTACTTACGATTTTTCAGATCTTCTACATACACCGGGGAACCCTACAAGAACCATTACCAACCTTGTACCACTCTAGCAGGGGTTGAAATGGATCCTAGATGGTTTGATAATGGTTTCAACACTGATCCTAACCCTTTGGTGTTTTAAGGTTCTATGCCTACCAAGAAGTCGACATAGAGAATTGATTATGGATCTAATTTGGGTCGTGAGGCTCACTTCTCGGATACCCCTACTAGTGAGGATGTTGTGAGATGTATGTGATTATATAATGAAATAATGGGTTAACTAATGGAAATTTAGGATAGGTTAAAAATCAATAATATTCCCACCTATCTAAAGTAGTTCAGGGAGTTAAGTAGGTTATTTAACCAATGTGAGTTCTCTCTTTATTTCATTTTTCAAATACAATCAGCCTCTTTTCATTTGATGTCTCACATCAAAGTTCAAATTGTAATTTTTTTCACATAGATCATCTCCATGACAATTCACAACTGAGGAATCCAAGTCCATTCTAATACCTTTTCTAATGGAGTGATTGTTGTCAAATTTTAATTGGGATATTTTTGAGAGGCCTTGATCTCGGTTGATGATAAAATATAGGAGGATGATCTTTTTCAGGAAAGTTTTTCTCTGAGAACTAAGGATGAGAGTACTAGGGATGCATAAATCCTAATAGTTAACACAAAAATAGTTGATTGTTATTTACCATTTTAGATACTTTATTACCTTAGTTGTTTGTTAACCTCATGATGTTGATGAGGGGTGTTTCCTGCTATTCATTTGCATCGAATTTAGTAGATGATCTTGAGGTGGAGGAATCTGTAATAATTTAGTAAATACCAGTAGACGAAACTGAGGTTGTATTCAAGGGAGAAGAACAAGGTGAATCATTGAGTTCACTAATCCCAGAATACATCTATCCCTTTGAGAATGGATCTAATTCAGACTTGGAGACATTGGATTCCCTTTATACTAAATGTTGTATCTTCCATCGCTATTTCACCAACTTAAAAATCTATTTTAATTTCTAGGTTATGGAGTGTTTGATTACAACATGATCCACCATGATATAAAGTTAATTATTCGGTAAAGGTAAGATAATGAAAGTCAAAGCAGACTGAGGCATAGTTATCATTCCAGTTGGAAGATCTCCGGGTTGTTGCGTGCCTGGTAGAGACGAATCATGAAAAGGGGATAAAGGAGCACTAGAACCATCTAGAAAAGAAATATCATCAAATAGAATACCTTTAAGAATTACTAAATTCCAAATAGGAAGAGATTTTAGAAATCCACTATTCCTTGAAGTGGGCCTCGACACACGGTGATGATTCTGTTGCTGTGGAGAAGGAGAAGCTTTATCACGCTAAACAGGTCCTTACCAAAAAACTACCTAGGTTTGAAAAAACCAATAGAAAATTACTAAGCCACAGTTCAACATATAAAATCCTATTTCAAGGAACACCTGTAAAATTTTTCAGTGAGGCTCTAGCATGTAAAAGTTCCTATGTATTTTAGGATATAAATGAAAATAATTTTTATCTCTAATAATCTATTCCATTATACCTGTTATTATTTTACTCATAATATAACATTGAAAATGAATCATTTTATTGAACTTCATCATGTTATAATGATAATGATAATGGTGGGGGATTACACAATTTTTTTCCTAATATATAGGGAATAAAGAGTGTAGTATGCCTGTTACTTGGGTTATATGGAAAATCAAACAAACTTTGTGTTTTTATATTTCCCTAGTTTTAACTAATTTCAAAACGAGGAAGACTTAGTGGATGAGACTTGGATTTTTAGGTGTCCCTTTATAGGGTTTCACCCTATCAAGTTTAATGACTCTTTATTTTCATTTCATTATTTTTTTTCCTAAACCCTGCAAAGAATATGTCTAGCGAGATAAGATTCAACCTTTTCCCAGGGTGACCATCGCGAGTTTATACCTGGTGAGTACTGTGTCTCATTTTTTGGGAATTTTAAATTTGTGTAAACTAGAATAATGTGACTGGTATTTTAGGTCGAATAGATTTGACCATGTTCTTTGGAATCATGACCCAAACAAATTTTTTTAACTAATAATGTCCCAACATTATTCAGATAGCCCAATGATAATTTTGATTTATAATTTCATGATTTTCGGATTTAAAACATGATGTAAGAAAAGTATGTAAGGAATGTTCACAGACCAAATTCAAATAAAAGGGTCGATGATAATATCATTGTGGATTAAAAATAATGAGGAGGCTTCTCTAGAGGATAAAATGTATTACTAATTGAAAAATGTGTTTTGTGGGAGACTTTATGAAAATCCAACTAGGGAATGTTACTGCATAGTCAAATAGTGACATCCTCTAGCTGAAATGCCTTTTATGTGGGTGGCTTATGAAAATTCAGTTGGGTAATGTTACAACATAGTAAAAAAATGTGTCCTTAGGTATTAGACATTCTACTACCAATAGTTAGAGAATTATTATGAAGATCCAAATTTCTAAAGACCACAAAGGGTGGTTTACCAAGGAATGGTGTTTGAGGATTATGAGAACATATGTATTGTCACTGTTAATGAATAGGAAAGCTTATCCTACATAAAATTAGACTATGTAAAGGTTGGTACATTCAATTAAGTTCCCAATATTAGGGGGAATGCCCCTTTCTAAAATTGTTTAAATCATCATGTCGTTTAATGTCATCCGATCAAGGCAAAGACCATGTAGTTTAAAATCTTATGGAGAGGTTGTTATGAAATTTAGTTCAATTTAATATAGAAAGGAAATTGGGGGCTATAATTTAAGGTCGATATTTATAACCAAAAGTGTTGGTTAGAGTAGTGTACTCAAGAGGTGGTGGGGGGTGAATTTAGTATCTATAAAAATTTATGTTAAAAGTAATTATTTGACGTTACCCTAAATTTAAAATTCATTTGACCAGTTAGAGTAGTGAATTTATAAGATCTTAACTATTCAATTACTAGTAAGTCCATCCAGAAGCTAAGCATTTGACTATTTATTAAATAAAAGAAAATGGTACAGAGGAGACAGGTGGGGTCAAACAAAAGAACTTTCCCTCATCCTTCAAACAAAACATTACAGATCATAATATGACATGTAATTACCATAATCAGAGTCATCAGTAGTTTTCCATTCATAGTGAGACTTAACATGATTCAGGATCTTAAGGATATCAGAGTCTAACTTTCCTGAAGGCTTAGAAGATCGTGTAGAAACAGGGTGAGGTGTTTTAGAATAGTCCTTCCTTTGTTGTCTCTTCAAGGGAGTAGGAGTGGAGACTAAACAATCATAAACCCTCCACTTTTTCAGAAAGAAGTAAATCTTTGAAAGTAATAGGACCATCATCCACCACTGTCTCTTCCACCTCAGAGATGCCACCACACTTCCCAGAAATCTTAGAGGTCAAAAGATTCTGAATATCATGATGATAGTCTTCATTTTGAGGAGGCCCAGATTCAAGAGCCAACTAAATAGTCTCATCACGTATCATGCCTGCACCAGGACTAGAATTTATACTTATATTTGGGGGGTCAGTGCAAGTAGGGGATCGAACAACAGAAAGGTTAAGATCATGTCTAGTATCAACTAACACAGTGGGAGCAACAACACAACCATCCTTAGATGTAATATCCTTGGAAAAATCAACTCAAGCATTATAGGGGCCACTCATCGGAGACTTATCCACTATCAACCCTTTTCCTTTCAAATTATGCACCTGAGAAACAGAGTTACCAGAAGCCAACATCCTAGTTTGAGTGGAAGATGACTATTTGAGAGAATCTCTATCATGATTAAGAGACTTTTTTAAATCAACATTCTTCCTATCAAGTTTCCTTCTACAAAGAGAAACTGAATGACCCTTCACCACACATCTCTCATAAGATATCTTCCTCTTACATAACACAAACGAGTGCCCAATAGCCATGCATTCGGTACAAAAAAGGATTCCTTTCATACTCAACATCAATATGGATGTTATTAGTGGGAGTGGAAAGAGTTACCTTATCGATCACGGTGGATATCAAATCAACCTCCACCACCATTCTGGAAAAATGTCCAAACCGAAAAACTGTAGTTTCCTTATAAAGGTGAATAGGAGACACAATTTCATGCCAATTTCATGAAGAATATTTTGATGCTAGAGGATCCAATTAAGCCCATGAAAATAGACCCAAACCTGGGAAAAAGCATTCCTTGCCTGAGAAGCATTGAAATCAAGTGACCATTCATGAAGATGAAGCCATCCAGGATTCAAATATAGAGACCCAATTCTCCATTCACATATTTTGAAAGCATTTGATGGGAAAATTCAATGAAAAAATCGATGACAAAAAGAAATACACTGCCAATCAGAAGAACCCCATAAAAATGAGACTCGTCTGATTAGGTCATCAAAATTCTAGGATGTCTCACCCTTTGCTAAAACATGGTGTGCAATAATCAAATTCTTCCCAATTGAAATTCTCTCATCAAATATATCAGTAATGACATCAACATGAGCCAATGAACCCTTTTGAAGAATTCTACTGGAGCAGGAGTTAATGAAAGAATCTTAACTATTCAATTAATTTCTCAAAAGAGTGATTAGTTCTCAATTATATCAATGTGATAAGTAATAAAACTTTTGAAACTAAAATAATAAGTCAATAATGTTATAAAAACTTGCTAAGACTAACCATGGGAGTTCAATTTAGTTTTATTAAATATGTTCTAAAAAAGAGTAAAACTAAAAGTAAAAGCATAAAATAAATGAAAAAATAGGTTCAGTATCAAGGGGAGACCTAATCCTCTGCACTTGGTTATCACCTGCCACCAAGTAGTTTAAATTAATAAATATCTTTATCCAAACCCTGGATCGCGATTCACAACAACATACATGCTATCCAAGTCACAATACCTCTACCTCTGTTATTCGTGGGTATAAACTACCAAGTCACACAATGACATATTCACCACATATCAACGGGATTAAAAAATATGTATAAAGGTTTGAGTGGAAGGATATCTTGTATCCTTCAGTTTGATATTGGAGATAGTGTGTGCTTTATAGATAGATACAAACACTGCTCAAAAGTATGTAAAAATGAACACAATAGATAAAAATAAATATGATAAAGGATTTATAAGGCTATGTGTGTCTTGAGATGCATCTCTGGACTCTTTAGATTTAAATGAGATGAGGTTTAAGTCCTTTTCTATATGTTGACACTAAAAAAGTGTGTCATATTGTGGATTCCAAGTAAAAGTATGGTTCTGTAGGTATAATACTCTCCTTATTTGATACACTAAAGTAGTTGGTTAATTTGATGTACATCGTGATTGAGATTTCCCCGTGTGTTATTCTTTTGTGCTTGATTTCATAGTGAGTGCATGAGAGTTGTGGATGTTCTTATATATGTCTCACATGTGGGCACACTACACTTCTTACTACATCCCTTTTCAAAATGATTTTTTATTCTTGAAGGCTGACCGAGAGCATGATCATTTCATGTGAATAGGTTTATAATACCTCGTACTATCTAATAAATGTCCTATAAAAGATTATTAAATATGTCAATATCAATAAATGACTCAAATATGACAGTTAGAAATAATTTTAATAAATGAAAATTGAAACAATCTATCAGCGGGTCATCCTTTCTATGAGACATTAGTCGGTGACTTGTCTGTCAGTATCTTTTTCTGTCAGTGACTCAACCCATTGTTATTCCATTTTGTTGGTCTTTTCATACGTCAGTTACTCATTACATCAGTGACTTGTTTTAACTGTCGGTGATTCCTTGCATCGGTATCACCATGCATCGATATGTCACTTGTACTAGAGGTAGGTCGATTGCATCAGTAGTTCATCTATGTCAGTGAGTCATATGCATCATTAGGTAATCTGTATCGGGTGTCGGTAGCACCATGAATCGGTAGGTCACTTGTACTGACGGTAGGTCAATTACATTGGTAGGTTGTCTATGTCAGTATCTCATCTCTTCTGTCAGTGTCAGTCTGTTATACTTGGAATATATATATTTCTGGACTGTCTTACAATATAAATGTAAACAGAATGTACCAAATCTTTTTGAGATCATAGATAAAAATAATTTCACATATTGAGACATAAATAAATATGATTTAAATGTTTTGACATGATTAATACGAATTTATATAATTAATATGATTTGAGATGATTTGAGAATTGACATGATTTATGAATTGACATGAGTTTTGAATTGATGTGATTTGTGAATTGACATGATTTCTGATTATTAAAACTACTAATACTACAAAGGAAGACAAAAAATCTCTTATGGGAAACAATACCCCCCCTTTTGATGATAAAAAATCATGGATTTATGCAGTACAATCATTAGATGCGAAATAAAATCAATATAGTTATCAATTTCTATTATTAATGACTATTTATAGGGCCTAGATAGGGTTCTGAGTGAAAGTAAAGAGTAATGGAATCAATAGGAAAATCCACATTTAGAATAGTGAGATCAAAGGTAAATTATATAAGGATAATGGCAACTGGTTCTCCCCCATTTTTGTATTATAAAAAATATAATAGGTTACACATAAAGAAAAAGTATTATAAAGTAATAGATAAAATATAAAAATAGGAAAGTCAAGAACACAAAAATTCCAATAATCAAGAAAGTAAAATGGATGACAAGTGTCCAAAAAAATAGAAAGAAGCAAGAAAGAAAACTCATCAGAGAATGATCCACACTATGATTGAGGGTTAAAATGTTCATTTATTTTGTGTGAAGGATCAATAGAGGGTCCAAGAGGTCATGGTTGAGAATATGGAGGGTCTAAAGAATTTATCAGATGAGGTAGGATCACCCCTTTTGGAACATTAGGTACAATATTGGGTTGATTTTGGGACAACAAAGGAGGTTGAACCTACTCTTGGATAGCTGGGAAAATCTGAGTCAAGGCATGACCAACTGACATTCTAGGTGTAGGCACTCATACAAGAGGTCCAAGAGGTGCGCCAACAAGAACTAAAATTGATACACGTTGTACATGGAGGTATGGATTTAATAGTTTGTTTAAATCTTCAATAATCTCACCACCATACTTCATTGCTTTCTCAAATCCATCCTTATTCTCCATGATTTTTTCCAACAGAGTAGTGAAGTAACTTAACTGATTGAATTGTTCTTTGAATTATTTTTAACTAATGTTAAAGTCAAATCTTCTTCCAAATACCTAAAATTACTTCTCAACTAGTTCTTGGAGTAAATCTTGGAGAAATATGAATTTATCCTCTTTGTAAGCTCTTCCTGAGTGATAGATTCTTCCTTGGTGTAGAATCTGACCATATCATTCACATGATCACTATTTTCTCAATATTTTCTAGGCTTCCCAAGATAGAGGTATCAAATATAGATTTCATATCCTATTTTACAATATTTATGATTTTCTCAATAACCAGAGTCAGATAGGTTTGACTAGATGTGTACGGAAAGACAGTAGGAGTTGAGGTAGAAGAAGATTACACAATTTCTTTTACTTCCTATCTCAGTTTAGAAAAATCAGGAACTTTATGATGATAAACAAGATTTTCAAGTCCATTCATGACACTATCCATTGTAGTCTTGTACTCAGTGGTTAAATAATTTATTCTAATAGTTAACTTCTTCATCTCGTTCCCAAGCTTGGAGTTATTTTCCACAATGGTTTCAGTAGTTGTAATAAGATTTGGCTGAATTTCCTTTATCACCATTTGTGAGACTGAACCAGCATCATCTTGAGATACACTTGCTGAGACCAAAGTAGAGATATAAGTCCCAGTTTTCCTTACACCTTCAACCATAGACCATATAGATTTCAAGTTATCATTCATCTCTGTGTTTTTTCTTCTAGCTATATCAATCTCATATCTCATCTGAGATTGTTTTTGGTGTCTTACTGATGAAAATATATCTTGCTTGAATTTTTACAAGTTTTGTTTATTTATATAGTCACTAGAAAGGGTCTCAGCCACTGGTTCCCTTGCAATAGGTACAAAACCTCATCATCTAAATCTTGACAATCTAAACCAAGTGGCACAAACCTAGTATTTCTATCCCATTCAGCAATTACATCATCATCTATAGGAGTGAGAGTATCAATCCTTACTCTTCCAAGTTGATTCTATTATTTATCTCAATTTAATTTTTCTTGAGGCTCCCCCTCAATCTGATATTTCATTAATGGTTTCTCATCTTCATCATGGGGTATTCTTATTTCATAAACTAAATGAGGTATAATAATTTCTTGAGCTTCCACTTCAGAAGCAACTTTAGCATTTTCTCTTACTTCAACAACAACTTCAGGAGGTTCTTCTAATCGATCCTAATCCATAGCTTCAATCATTTCAATATCTTCACCTTGATCATCCTTATTATAACTTCCATTGATTTCATCAACATCATGTACAGATACATGTTCTTCATTTTAATTTTTATCACCATATTCTTAACTTTCTCCCTCTTCACTACCACTGCCACTTTCACCATCTTTACTTTATTCTTCTTATTTAGATCCACTTGATCTACTTATATATTCTACACTGCCTGATACATATATTTCCTCATACCCATTATCTTAAAGAGTGGGCTCATCAGTGGGTAAGGTGAGTAGAGGACTAGGAGGTCAAAAAGAAAATCCTTTGCGAGGTTCAGTGGTGTCAAGATCACTCCTATCATCAATAGGTGATCCCTAATCTCTAAGTGGAGTGACATGATCTTATTCTACTTATGGGGAGGAGTAAAAATCTTACTCATTTGGTCCCAGACCAGGATCATCCATATTCTTAGGCCTAGTAAGATAATCCACTGGATTGAACTTGTTATATATCATATCTTCATCTCCAACCCATTCTCTCTTATATGGGTTTTAGTTGATTTTAATCCTCTTACAAATCTCTTTACTAAGGCAGATCCCATTACACTAAGAAAAAAATTCTTCTTTCTTTACACAACCTTTTTTTTCAACATAGTTGAGATCATCCTTGAATAGAACTTGTAATTAGTTTTGCAGGAAGGTTTGATCATCTCATTCTTGTGCATATCAAGGTATCTACACAGGTTTACCTTGATCCCTTTTCTCAGCAGATAAACTAATTATAAACCTTGAAATTTCATAGAAGAAAAGTCCCATTTACTATGACATATTTTATTCTAGATAAACTTAAATAGGATTCAACATTTTCGACTTAACTTTTTAGAAATGGGTCTTCTGTTCTCATAATTGTTAGTAAGTTCCTTTAACACTGTCTCAAAGAAAAACATATCACACTTAGGTGGAGAGGTACCTTGATAATCATCAAACACACCTTCATGGGTAACTTTATGAAATTCAGCCCAATGCCTTGAAGATAAAGTGATTCTCTTCCCTTTTATTATGGATTTTATCTTGGTAAAATCACTTCCTTCCAACAAAAACTCCATATTCATGTAAAATTCATGAACTAGCTTCAATTAAAAGGGCCGTTCATTATTTGAGAACCACTCAATCCATCATTGATCTTGTAGTTTCTTGAGTAGTATAATCTTTATTTCTAACATCAATTCAAATATAACTTCATTTTCTGGATTTAAAAATTGGTTTTCCAGTGCAATATTTATAGGAATTGAAGATTTTCTCAATTCACCTTTATATTTATAAGAATCATGAGACTCACCATTATCAAGATCTCACTTCGCATGTTACATTCCAATCCAATACATCTAAAGGTTAGAAGGTGAAAGGTCAAGGTTAGAGAGAGAGAGACCATTGAGAGTGTGTAGAGGTAAATGAGTAGAGTGGATCCACCAAAATTTATATCATTTAGGGCTTTTGAAATTATGCAATCATGAAATTGTGAACCGAGTTCAACAAAATTAGTTAAACAGTTTCGTTTTGATAAAAACATAAAACTTATAAAATATAGAGTCATTGGTGTCAGCATGACATAACGTCAGTTTTGGCATGACAAATTAACTTAATGGTCAAAGCAATAGCAACACAAGGTCATATATATTAATCATTACTAACTCATGAATGATGTAATTCATTCTTTCAGAGTTCAATGGCTTAGTGAATATGTCAGCAAGCTGATATTTAGTGCCAATAAATTCCAAAGTGATGTCACCCTTTTAATAATGATCTCTAAAAAAGTGATGTCTTACATCGATATGTTTTGTTATAGAATGAGAAACTGGGTTCTTAGAAATGTTAATATCACTTTTATTTTCACAATTTATAGGTACATGTCTAAATTGATATCTATAGTAAAGCAATGTGTATTTCATCCAAAAAATCTGAGCACAACCTCTACTAGAAACTATGTAATCGGCTTCAATTGTAGATAATGAGACAAATTTTTTTTTCTTACTACACCATGAAGCCAAGTAATTTCCCAAAAAGTGACATGTTCTAGTGGTTCTCTTTCTATCTAACTTGCATCCACCAAAATTAGAATCATAATAACTCACTATATCAAATGATTTTCCTTTAGGGTAAAAAAACTTAAAATGATAGTATGTTTAAGTTATTTGAAAATTATTTTAACAAAATTTAAGTGAAATTATTTGGTATTAGTTTGAAAATGGGAACACATACACACACTAAACATTATATCTTTCCGACTAGTAGTCAAGTAGATAAAAATTCCAATCATTCCTCTATAAGTGGTTTGATCAACAGATTTACCATCTTCATAAATGTCCAACTAAGAAGTGGTACTCATTGGAGTGTCACTAATTTTAATTATATAAAATATAAATCTTTTTAAAAGGTCTTTTGTGTATTTACTTTGATTTAAAATGATACTTTCTTTATTTTTGAAAATATAAAATCTAAGAAATAATTTGCGTTCACCTATCAAACTCATTTCAAATTCACTTTTCATCATTTTGTAAAAATCAATACATAATGAATTTTGTGAAGATCCAAAAATAATATCATGTAAATAAATTTGAACTACTAAAACTTCTATAAAAATTCTTTTTATAAAAAGAGTAGAATCTACAATTCCATTTTTAAAACCATTTATAATGAGAAAAGTACTTAGTATATCATACCAAGATCTTCGAGCTTTTTTTAAACCATATAAATATTTTGTTTATTTGAAAACTTGATTTTTAAAATGAGGGTTTGTAAAACTAGGGGTTGTTCAACAAAAATGGCATCAACTATATACGCATTTAGTAATGTACTTTTCACATCCATTTGATAATGTTTGAAATTAAGATGGGCAATATAAGCATGAAATATTCTAATGGCCTCACATCTAGCAACAAGCGAAAAAGTTTCTTTATAGTAAATGCCTTCTTCTTGACTATAACCTTGTGAAACTAATTTATCTCTATTCATAATAATATTTACATATTTATTTACTTTGTTCCTAAACACCCACTTAGTGCCTATGGTCAAGGTGTCTTTGGGTCTATCCACAAGTTTTCAAACTTTTATTTATTTCAAATTCATTATGCTCTTCTTGCATAAAAATCACCTAAAACTCATATTTAATTGAATCATTGATGTTTTTAGGTTCAATATATGAAAAAATGGATTGATGTTCAACGTAGGTTCTAAGAGAAGATATATTTTGTGTCCCTTTATCTAAGTATCAGAAAACAACATCCAAAGGATAGTTCTTGATGGTTCTAGTTGGTCTAGAAAAAGAGGGGCTAGTAATTTCAGGTTCATCTACATGTTTAGGTTAATTATGTATAGAGTCTGAAGAATTTTCAGAACTGTTTGATTTAAAATATTTCTTGATAAGAGGATTAGATGATTTATCATTTATTTCCAAATTTGACACATCATCTTCAAAGTTGTCTAGGGAGGTCTTAGGTTCATGTTGATCTTTTTCAAAAAATCTGATATGCGTAGATTCATCCACACACATGGTTCCTTTATTAAAGATTCTATAGGATTTACTAGAGGTTGAGTAACCTAGGAAGATTCCTTAAACACTCTTGGAAGAATTGTTTTCAATATTTTCCTTTGTATTAATGATATAGACTTTGCAACCAAATAAATTGAAATAACTATCTTTGGGTTTTCTATTGTTCCACAACTTATTAGGAGTCTTATCGAGGATAGATCTAATTAATACTCTATTAATTATGTAGTAAGATATATTTCTAGACTCATCCCAAAATTAAATAGGTTAATCATATTCATTAAGCATTGTTTGGGATATCTCTTATAATGTTCTATTTCTTCTTTCCAAAACACCATTTGATGAGGTGTCTTAAGGGAAGAGTAGTTATAAATATAGACAATGTGTGAGAAAAATAATTCAAAGTCTTTATTTTCAAACTCACGGCCATGATCACTTCTTAGAGATTTTATCCTAAGTTCACTATGATTTTATAAAATCCTAGAATAGTTGGTGAAATGAGAGCAGACTTCACTATTGTGAGCCAAGAAGAAGGTCCAAGTATACCTAGAATAGTCATCTATAAGAACATAAAAATAGCGATTCCCATTTAAACTATAAACTCTAGATAGTAAAAAAAAATCCATGTGAACCAACTTGAGAGGTTGAGAAGTTGAAACTTCTTTCTTTGGTTTGAAATAGATTTTGTGATGTTTACCCTTTTAACAAGGATTATAGACTTTTTCATTCGGAAACTCAAGTTTGGGAAGGTCCTTGACTAAGAGTCTTATAGTAAACATTCTAAGAGAGTGTATATTACAGTGTCCTAATAATCTATTCCAAATCCAAGACTCTTTGTAAAATACACTTAAGTATGATATATTTTGAGAAATTAAGGAATCTACATTATGAGCATAAACATTTTCATTTATAAAAGTAGAAAATATTAATTCATTTTAGAATTAAAAACCTTGAAAGCATCATTATAAAATTTAACATGAAATACATCATTACATTGTTGTAAAATAATAATAAAATTATATTTTAATCCATCAACAAAAAGTACTTAGGAATTAAAAATGAGTTAGAGTTACCAACCTGGCCTAATCCAATCATTTTTCTATTTGCATTATAACCAAAGGTGACATGCCCACCATAAATAGTAATTAAATTCTTGAAGCATGAGTAATATCCTGTCGCGTGTCTTGAAGATCCACTATCCAAGTACCAAAATCTTATACAGGAGATATTCAAATAGTTTTCCTACAAAATAATAAAACAAAAATTGATTTTGGCTCCCGAATTTGGTTGGGTCTAGTAACATTAGTAATCAGTGATTTAGGAACCCACATACGCTTAATGGGTTTCCAATAATTAGTACATAACATATTTGAAAAATAGAATCTATTTGGTCTATAACACATAGAGGTATTAAAATATTTTCCAGAACTAAAAATAACATCATAATTTTAATTTTTAGGGAAAAAAGATTTTCCAGATTTAGTTAAAAATGTGTTTTAGAGAGGTTTCTCTATCTAGGATGATATCCAATACCAGAAGTGTACTTAGGATCTACCTGTTTACCAAGAATATGATTAAGAGTATTTTCCCCATTAGTAAAATTTTCTAAATATTTTTTCAAATTCTCATTATACATTTTTAATTAATTGTTTTCTTTAAGAAGTTGATCATTATTTTCCTTTTAAATAGTATGTTCAGACTAGATATTTACAGTGAGAGTATATTATTTCTTCAAAGATTTATATTTATATTTCAATGAATTTCATGTCTCTTCCATCATGTTACAATATTCCAATATTTCATCACTTTTCATATTTTCTAGAATCACTTTTATCTCCAGAATAGTTTGAATTATGTATAGGAGAATCTAAGGTTACCTCATATGTGTTTATCGTAAAACACATATTTTCCAAGCTATCTCTCTCATAATGAGATGATGATGATTCACTATAGCTATCCTCTTAGGAATTAAAGTGGCCTTCATATCTTTCTTATAATTATTGTCTTTTCATTCATGCTTTTTTTTATTTTAATTTTGAACAGTCAGCTTTGACATGTCCTCTCCTCTTATATTCATAGTAGGCACTCTCCTCTAATTTTTCATTTATTTTCCTGTCCTTTTTCCAGTTTCGCTTGTTATTATATCTTCCTTTATAATTAGGATTCTTAAAGAAAATATTCTTTCTATAGAGTTTTTTTAATCTTCTGGTCAGCTGAGCCATCTCTCCATCACTATTTGATATTTATTCATCATTACTGGAGATTTGAACAAATGCTAACACCTTCTCTTTTTTCCTTATTCATAGAGCTAGTAGTTTTGAAAGCCACTGAATTTCTCTTTGGATTATCTTCCTCTTCCTTTTTTACTTTTAATCCATCCTCATACATCATAAAATTTCATATCATCTCCTTGACTAACATTTTACTAATATCACAAGATTCTCTAATTGAGACAAATGTTCCACTCCATATATCTAGTAAACATCTAAGTATTCTCATGATTTTTTCCTTGGTTGTAACATCTCTTCCCTAAGAGATAATAGTGTTCACAATCTCATTAAACCTAAGATACATGTCGCAAATAGGCTCATTAGGCTAAAATTTTAAGTTATTATATTTAATAGTATATGTGTTAAGTCTCATTTCTTTAACACTAGGAGCTCCTTCATGCAAAACAGATAAAGTGTCCAAATTTCATGGGCTCTTTTACATGCAGAAAGTCTGTTAAATTATTCATCTCCTAAAGAATAATATAATTAATTCATGGATTTGAAAATATTTTTGTAATATGCCTTAGTTGGTTTCTACCAAGTAGTTATAGAAGTAGAAGGAATCTAATATTCATCTACAATTGAAGACCAAATTTCAAAACCCATAATTTTGAAGTGTATTTTCATTTAAATCTTCCATTATACATAATTTGTTCCATTGACAATAAAGGTTTGTTGGTATCATGAAATTCCATTATATTATCCATACTCAATAATAATGTGTATATATTAAAAGAACTAAAAATTTATAACTAACAGAAATTTTTAGATCTTTAAAACACAACTAAAATCATAGTTTAAAAACCGATTAAAAAATAATTGAAACTGGGGATTTTTAAATCCTCTGATACTAAATTTTGGTTAGAGTAGTGTACTCAAGAGGGAGGGGAGGGGGGGGGGTGAATTGAGCATCTATAATTTTTTTTGTTTAAATTTACTATTTGATGTTCCCCCAAATTTAAAATTCAATTGACCAGTTAGCCAGTAATGAATTTATATAAGCTTGACAATTCAATTAATTTCTTAAAAGAGTGATTAGTTCTCAGTTATATCAATTTGATAATTAATAATGCTTTTTAAACTAACCAAATAAGTAAATACTATTATAAACACTTTCTACAACTAAGTATCAAAGTTAAATTTAGTTTTATAAAATATGTGATTAAAGAGAGTGAAACTAAAAGTAAAATCACAATAGAAATGAAACAATAGGTTTGGTCTCAAGTAGAGACCTAACCCTCTCCACTTGGTGATCACCTGCCACCAATTAGTTAAATTAATAAAAATTTTGATACACACCCTAGATTGGGGTTCACAACAGTACACATGTTGTCCAGGTCACAGGACCTCTACCTCAATTCTTCATGGGTATAAACTACTAGGTCACACAAGGACCTATTCCACACTTATTTGTGGGAGTAAAAAAATTTGTACAGAGGTTTGAGTGGAAGGATATCTTGTATCCTTTAGTTTGATATAGGAGAATGTGTGTGCTTTACAGACATATACACAAACTACTCAAAAGTATGTAAAAATTCACCCAACAGAACAAATAAATATGAGAAACTATTTATAAGGATATATGTGTCTTGAGATGTAACTCTGGACTCTATAAATGTTAATGAGATGAGGTTTGAGTCCGCTTATGGAATTTGACACTAAAATAGAGTGTCGTATTCTAGATTTATGGTGCAAGTATGGTTCTGTAGGTATATTCTTCTCCTTTTTTGATATACTGAAGTAGTTGGTAAATTCAATGTATAAATTGATTGATATTTCCCTGTGTGGTCTTATTTTGTGCTTGAGTTCGTAGTGGCTGCATGAGAATCGTAGATGTTCTTCTCTATGTCTCACATGTGGGCACGCCACACTTCTTACTACAACCCTTTTCAAAATTCTTTTTTATTCTTGAGGACTGAGAAAGAGCATGATATTTTCAGGTTCATAGGTTCATCATAGCTCATAATATCTGCTAAAAGTACTATAAAATATTATTAAATATGTTAATATCATTAAATGACTCAAATATGAACGTTAGAAATAATTTATTTAATATAAATTTAAACAGTCTATCAATGAGTCATCCTGTTGGTGAGACATCAATCAGTGACTCACCTATCAGTATCTTCTTCTGTCGGTGACTCAATATAGCATCCCGTCTTTTTATAACATAACTTTTCATTCCATTACATGGAACTGAGGATCTTTAAGGTTTAGTGTCTTGGAAATAAGGAACATAAAACATGAAACAAAAAACAAAACATTCTTCTTAAACACTTCAAAGGCTTCTCCTCATGTTCACCCTAGGCTCATTACTTCATCTCATAACCTGGGGACATACATCAAAAGGAAGGGTGAGCATAAGGCTCAGCAAGGGAAACAAGCGAAACATTTTACATATGAACTTGAGATACATCAATAAAGTCATGAAAAGAACTTTAATGCATGAAGATGAAATCATGAGGCAAATCATAATAAAAATAAAACTTTTTCATAACATGAAGATGTGGCTGCAACATTTAATATTGACAATCGTTTCGTTTCACCAAGGTCCATCCCCAAGGTGTCGTTAAAAATTACCAAGGTTATTCACCAAGGCGTCGTTAAAATGGTCATCTCTAGAGATTAAGTCTTTACCCAATGCATTGGAGCGCTATCAGGGCGCACCCTTAAATTTGACTTTATTATCATGTGAGCCACATATATCATCATCAAACATTTCATAAATAACCCATATAGCATAAAATAAATGGGTTTCATTTCATAATCATAACGTTTTAAAAACTACTTTAAAGACATGATCTTTACGTCACTTTAAAACCCAAAGAAAAGGAAGGTGGGTCTCATGTATGTAAATCCCAGAATTTAAAATAGAACATTTTGGTATATATGTGAATACCCCTTTAGAAGAAAGAGCTTTGAGTATTCACTTAATAAAATAAAAGGACTTTAGAAAAAGAGATAGACATTTTGAGACAGAAATTCTGCAGCATAACGGCAATGTTCCGAGGTTTTAGAAGACATTAAAAGAGAGGTAAAATGGGTCAAACATTCATAAATGACCCATAAAATAGTACATGGACATAATAAGAAGGATACATGATCATGGTAATGAGATTTCAAGGACATACCATTTGAAATGAAAAACATGGAAGGAAGAAAAAAAATTAGATTTCTCTTATGAAAGTTCGGCAGCCTAACGGCGTTACTTAAACCTCAACAAACAATGATTTGAAAAGATCAAATAGGATCTCTCATCATGTGAACATAAGAGTTCAGTATGATAGATATAGAGATAATTCCCCAACATAACAAAAAGGAACTTGAAAGAATTGACATGAAAGTAGAACTTCAAAACGAGAAGGGTGAAGAACCACTTAAAAATTCGGCAGCCTAACGGCGCCACTTAAAACATCAAAATACTGAATTGAAGAGATCAAATGGGGTCTCTCATCATATGAACATAAGAGTCCAGTATGATATATATATAGAGATCATACCCCAATATAACAAAAAGGAACTTGAAATAAATGACATGAAAGTAGAACTTCAAAACGAGAAGGGTGAAGAACCACTTAAAAATTCGGCAGCCTAACGGCGCCACTTAAAACATCAAAATACTGAATTGAAGAGATCAAATTGGGTCTCTCATCATATGAACATAAGAGTCCAGTATGATATATATAGAGATCATACCCCAATATAACAAAAAGGAACTTCAAATAATTGACATGAAAGTAGAACTTCAAAACGAGAAGGGTGAAGAACCACTTAAAAATTCGGCAGCCTAACGGCGCCACTTAAAACATCAAAATACTGAATTGAAGAGATCAAATGGGGTCTCTCATCATATGAACATAAGAGTACAGTATGATATATATAGAGATTATACCCCAATATAACAAAAAGGAACATTAAAGACTTGAATGAAAATAGAACTTGAAAACGAGGAAGGTGAAAGAATCCCTTAAAAATTCGGCAGCCTAACGGCGCCACTTAAACATTCTTAAAACGAATTGATGAGAGCAAGGGGGGGGGGTCTCTCATCATAAGAACATGAAATAGTCAGTAGGATGAATATAAAATAACATCCTCCAACATAAGAACATGGAGTATAAAAGAAAAGACATAAAAGAGATTACTTGAAAAGAAAGAGAGAGGTCGGATCCCTTACCGTAAAATGTAACTCTTAAACCTCAAAGGGTGGGACCTTGAGGGATTGGGGGCACCTTGGGAGGACTCCTTGGGAGGTAATGAGACCAGAAATTCGTTGGGAATGAGTGGGTAGTCGAATGGATGAGAGGAGGGCTTGGTATTTATAGGGAAAGTGAGGGGACAAGGCATTAATGGCCAAGGGACACCTCACATGTGCTTTTCTCAAACCCATGTGCTCTCCCTTGTCATTTATCATGGAGTTAGGCCACATGGGGCCCCCAAAACAATAATTCATCACCCTTGGCCGTCCAACCCTCAAATGATCTCATGACATCATCATGACACCGTTATGATGTCATTGAACATACCGAAACCCTAAAACTGTATTTTTACTATTCACTGAAAATTCAACTTTCTCAGAAAAATCCCAAAATTTCACATTAACCAAATATCAATGCTCTGATTTCAAAAATGAAATCCATTTTATAAAAATAATTTTCTAAATATTTTTAATTTAATTTTTAAATAAAAACACTATTCATCGAAAATTCATTTTTTTCAGAAAAAACCCCAAAAATTACCATAACATAATATCGATGCTCTGAGTTCAAAAATAAAGTCATTTTGATAAAAATAATTTTCTAATTATTTTTAATTAAATTTTTAATTAAAAAACACTATTCACCTGAAAAAACTAATACTTGAATAATAATTAATGAAACCGTTATTTAACTATTTTATTGAATCACATTACTTAATCAAGGTGCCTAGATTATTTTAAAACTTTCTTTAAGTGAGATTACTAATCCATTTGGTCATATTACTAATCCTAATCATAAAATCACTATTCATAATTTACTATTCATCAAAAATCAAGTTGATCTTATTAGACTCTAAATTTAGTACTGAACATAATTGCAGAAGACCATTTTTTGAAAATCATTACACATTTTTAATTATTTAGGGTTTACATAAACATATTTAAAATATCCTTTTTCTAAAATTCATCAAAAATATGCATACTATATTTATCCGGTCATTTCAAAATTCATAAACTTCATCATAAGAAGAAATCCCAATTTTTATTTAAAACAAGGATTACACAAGGTAGTTATGGTATCGTTACATAACCCCTTATAATACCAGCATAGGACCTAAGAGTAAGGTGTGCTAGGGTGATAGAAGCTTGGGGCGGCTCAGTCAACATTGCCCGAGTAGTAATTTCTATCAGTTTGAACTTCTCACGAAGGCGATTTCGTTCCAGCTTCACATGATGAAGTTCAGCTTGGATTTGATCCAGAGCAAAGCCCAGTGGTGCTACCTCCTTCCCAAGCTCTGTTAGATGGGCTTCGATCGGTCCAAGACTACTAGGTGAGGCCATCAAATCTTATTTCTATAATAATTAACCAAGATTACTTATATTTAGAGACAATAATCAAAACATTTTGTTCACAGCGGTCTTGTTGACCGATGGTTATATAATAGTCAAAACCCACTGATCTCATTTTAATTATAATCATGTTTATCAAATAAAACATTTTTGTTGAGTATAACAATAACACATAAAATTAGGAAACAAAATTTATTTAAAAATTTCGGGTCGTTACAATCTTCCCCCCTTAAGAAATTGCGTCCTCGCAATTTTAAAACTAGGTTTTGAAATTTCATTGAAAGTCCCACATCGGAAAAGGAGTCAGTAAAACTATTACTTTAAAATAAAGAAAGGGAAGTACAATGGTCACCCGAGTTAACCCACACTAGGGTTCCATGTAGGAAAACATGGACATGGAGGAAAAAAAAAGGGTCAAGTTCTGAGGGAGAGTGATAGAGAACATGATTAGGAGAAAGTTAACCATGAGAAAATCCCAAACTTATGATGTGTGTAAACGGTCTTTGATTACCTAGTAGGAAACGTAAACCAACAACATTTTTGTTTTACGTTTCTTTTCATAATTTTGAGGATTTCATTTACTACATAGAACAAAAACATAATAAAATATACCTACCTTCAAGTAGATTTTCATCCTTTAACAAGTCCCTACCAACACTAATCTTTTCTCCAAATGATGAGAATTCAAAAACACTTGGTCTCATAAAAGCACAAGAATCATCTTCTATAGAATCACATAATCTACAAATAATTAACTATCTATTTCTTCTATCTTTAAACATTATCCCAAAAACAGAAAGGTTAAGGTAAAACAACTCTTCAAAAAGAAAGAATCCCATAGGAATGGAAACTACTTTTAAATCATCAAAGTTCCATGGTACTACCCAAAGTTCATCATAGACCATTCCATAAATAACGGTCCTTAAAATTCCTCAAAACAAACCAAACTAAGATTGAAACCCAAATACAATAAGGATTTGATAACATAGTCTTCCAAAACAACTTCATTGTTCATCTCCAGACAACATCAACCACTCCTAACATCTTATAAAAAAGTAGCTAACCTAAACATATTTTACCCAAGATAGGTTAGTCATTCCCATAAGTAACCTAAATTACTATAAGTTCACCTTAAATTCATCGATTCTTCAAAATATAAGTCAACCTTACTCCTCAATGAAAATACCGTAGTAATCTATTTACCTCGATCAAATATGGTTCCCAAAATAATGAACGTCTTCCAAAATAATAATCATATTTTAATCCCCTAATCATCCCTGTCATATTAATACGAAAATCGTCGCATTTCCTATCACATTGGTTGTCGGAACATGTTCTTCCATTTCCCACCATTAACTAAGAAGAGAAAGCATAATTAGGGGCTTAAGTACTTAGATAATAATCATGAAAAGGAACTGAAAGCATATAAGGATAACTTGCATATGAAAGGTATACCCTAAGTTGTGATCTCCTAGGTTCCCATCTAGGTTATGAATGATCATATATTATTATGTGAACCTTTATTTTATTTTATCTTTGTTCCTTTAACAATGGTTCATACCAAGCTTATGAATTTACCAAAGCATATCCCCCGGGAGTGTCGTAACCAAGAGTGCAGCAAGGCCCGTTGTCGTGTACCAGTTCCCGTTCGAGTCTAGCTCAAAGCGGTGTTTTCGGGTTTTACCCCTATGTACATCTGTGCCAGAGCCACCTCTACCTGCTCGTATCCAGACAGGGATGTATTTGCTTGGCAACCCCTTACTCAATACTCACCAAAATACCAGGAAGATTTCCTATATTAAACTTTTCTATAGGGTTCCTCCTAGAGTTTTCATATCCTAATTTCCACAAATAACTAAAACATCCTTTGATACCAACTATAGCATCCCGTCTTTTTATAACATAACTTTTCATTCCATTACATGGAACTGAGGATCTTTAAGGTTTAGTGTCTTGGAAATAAGGAACATAAAACATGAAACAAAAAAAAAACATTCTTCTTAAACACTTGAAAGGCTTCTCCTCATGTTCACCCTAGGCTCATTACTGCATCTCATAACCTGGGGACATACATCAAAAGAAAGGGTGAGCATAAGGCCCAGCAAAGGAAACAAGTGAAACATTTTACATATGAACTTGAGATACATCAATAAAGTCATGAAAAGAACTTTAATGCATGAAGATGAAATCATGAGGCATATCATAATAAAAATAAAACTTTTTCATAAAATGAAGATGTGGCTGCAACATTTAATATTGACAATCGTTTCGTTTCACCAAGGTCCATCCCCAAGGTGTCGTTAAAAATTACCAAGGTTATTCACCAAGGCGTCGTTAAAATGGTCATCTCTAGAGATTAAGTCTTTACCGAATGCATTGGAGCGCTATCAGGGCGCACCCTTAAATTTGCCTTTATTATCATGTGAGACACATATATCATCATCAAAAATTTCATAAATAACCCATATAGCATAAAATAAATGGGTTTCATTTCATAATCATAATGTTTTAAAAACTACTTTAAAGACATGATCTTTACGTCACTTTAAAACCCACAGAAAAGGAAGGTGGGTATCATGTATGTAAATCCCAGAATTTAAAATAGAACATTTTGGTATATATGTGAATACCCCTTTAGAAGAAAGAGCTTTGAGTATTCACTTAATAAAATAAAAGGACTTTAGAAAAAGAGATAGACATTTTGAGACAGAAATTCTGCAGCATAACGACAATGTTCCGAGGTTTTAGAAGACATTAAAAGAGAGGTAAAATGGGTCAAACATTCATAAATGACCCATAAAATAGTACATGGACAGAATAAGAAGGATACATGATCATGGTAATGAGATTTCAAGGACATACCATTTGAAATGAAAAACATGGAAGGAAGAAAAAAAATTAGATTTCTCTTATGAAAGTTCGGCAGCCTAACGGCGTTACTTAAACCTCAACAAACAATGATTTGAAAAGATCAAATAGGATCTCTCATCATGTGAACATAAGAGTTCAGTATTATAGATATAGAGATAATTCCCCAACATAACAAAAAGGAACTTGAAAGAATTGACATGAAAGTAGAACTTCAAAACGAGAAGGGTGAAGAACCACTTAAAAATTCGGCAGACTAACGGCGCCACTTAAAACATCAAAATACTGAATTGAAGAGATCAAATGGGGTCTCTCATCATATGAACATAAGAGTCCAGTATGATATATATATATAGATCATACCCCAATATAACAAAAAGGAACTTGAAATAATTGACATGAAAGTAGAACTTCAAAACGAGAAGGGTGAAGAACCACTTAAAAATTCGGCAGCCTAACGGCGCCACTTAAAACATCAAAATACTGAATTGAAGAGATCAAATTGGGTCTCTCATCATATGAACATAAGAGTCCAGTATGATATATATAGAGATCATACCCCAATATAACAAAAAGGAACTTGAAATAATTGACATGAAAGTAGAACTTCAAAACGAGAAGGGTGAAGAACCACTTAAAAATTCGGCAGCCTAACAGCGCCACTTAAAACATCAAAATACTGAATTGAAGAGATCAAATGGGGTCTCTCATCATATGAACATAATAGTCCAGTATGATATATATAGAGATCATACCCCAATATAACAAAAAGGAACATTAAAGACTTGAATGAAAATAGAACTTGAAAAAGAGGAAGGTGAAAGAATCCCTTAAAAATTCAGCAGCCTAACGGCGCCACTTAAACATTCTTAAAACGAATTGATGAGAGCAAGGGGGGGTCTCTCATCATATGAACATGAAATAGGCAGTAGGATTAATATAAAATAACATCCTCCAACATAATAACATGGAGTATAAAAGAAAAGACATAAAAGAGATTACTTGAAAAGAAAGAGAGAGGTCGGATCCCTTACCGTAAAATGTAACTCTTAAACCTCAAAGGGTGGGACCTTGAGGGCTTGGGGGCACCTTGGGAGGACTCCTTGGGAGTTAATGAGACCGGAAATTCGTTGGGAATGAGTGGGGAGTCGAATGGATGAGAGGAGGGCTTGGTATTTATAGGGAAAGTGAGGGGACAAGGCATTAATGGCCAAGGGACACCTCACATGTGCTTTTCTCAAACCCATGTGCTCTTCCTTGTCATTTATCATGGAGTTAGGCCACATGGGGCCCCCAAAACAATAATTCATCACCCTTGGCCGGCCAACCCTCAAATGATCTCATGACATCATCATGACACCGTTATGATGTCATTGAACATACCGAAACCCTAAAACTGTATTTTTACTATTCACTGAAAATTCAACTTTCTCAGAAAAATACCAAAATTTAACATTTTCCAAATATCAATGCTCTGATTTCAAAAATGAAATCCATTTTATAAAAATAATTTTCTAAATATTTTTAATTTAATTTTTAAATAAAAACACTATTCATCGAAAATTCATTTTTTTCAGAAAAAACCCCAAAAATTACCATAACATAATATCGATGCTCTGAGTTCAAAAATAAAGTCATTTTGATAAAAATAATTTTCTAATTATTTTTAATTAAATTTTTAATTAAAAAACACTATTCACCCGAAAAAACTAATACTTGAATAATAATTAATGAAACCGTTATTTAACTATTTTATTGAATCACATTACTTAATCAAGGTGCCTAGATTATTTTAAAACTTTCTTTAAGTGAGATTACTAATCCATTTGGTCATATTACTAATCCTAATCATAAAATCACTATTCATAATTTACTATTCATCAAAAATCAAGTTGATCTTATTAGACTCTTAATTTAGTACTGAACATAATTGCAGAAGACCATTTTTTGAAAATCATTAAACATTTTTAATTATTTAGGTTTTACATAAACATATTTAAAATATCCTTTTTCTAAAATTCATCAAAAATATGCATACTATATTTATCCGGTCATTTCAAAATTCATAAACTTCATCATAAGAAGAAATCCCAATTTTTATTTAAAACAAGGATTACACAAGGTAGTTATGGTCTCGTTACATAACCCCTTATAATACCAGCATAGGACCTAAGAGAAAGGTGTGCTAGGGTGATAGAAGCTTGGGGCGGCTCAGTCAACATTGCCCGAGTAGTAATTTCTATCAGTTTGAACTTCTCACGAAGGAGATTTCGTTCCAGCTTCACATGATGAAGTTCGGCTTGGATTTGATCCAGAGAAAAGCCCAGTGGTGCTACCTCCTTCCCAAGCTCTGTTAGATGGGCTTCGATCGGTCCAAGACTACTAGGTGAGGCCATCGAATCTTCTTTCTATAATAATTAACCAAGATTACTTATATTTAGAGACAATAATCAAAACATTTTGTTCACAGCGGTCATGTTGACCGATGGTTATATAATAGTCAAAACCCACTGATCTCATTTTAATTATAATCATGTTTATCAAATAAAACATTTTTGTTGAGTATAACAATAACACATAAAATTAGGAAACAAAATTTATTTAAAAATTTCGGGTCGTTACACTCAAACCATCAGTATTTCATTCTGTCTATATTTCTATATGTCGGTGACTCATTACATCAGTGAATCATTACATCAGTGACTCATTTTAACTATCGGTGAGTCCTTACGTCGACAACACCATGATTCAGTAGGTCACTTGTACTGATGGTAGGTTGATTGCATTAGTATATCATCTGCATCGGTGAGTCATATGCATCGTTAAGTCATTTTCATCGGGCGTTGGTAACACCATGCATTGGTAGGTCACTTGTACTGACGGTAGGTTGATTTCATCGGTTGGTCATCTGTGTCGGTATCTCATCTCTTCTGTCGGTGTCGGTTTTCTATACATAGAATATATTTTTGTCTAGACTGTCTTACAATATAAATGTAAACATTATGTAACAAATCTATGTGAGCTCATATAAAGACATAATTTCACATATTGAAACTTAAATAATTATTATTGAAATGATTAGACATGATTAATAAGAATTGATACGATTAATATGAATTTACATGATTTGTGAATTGAATTGATTTTTGAATTAACATGATTTTTTAATTGACATTATTTGTGGTTATTAAAAATACTAATAATAGATAGGAAGACCAATATCCTCCTATGTTCCAACAAATAGGTTAATGAGTATCCCATTCATGGTAAACTATCCATTAATGTTTTATAATTTTCAGGTATAAAGGGGAAAGGTTGTAAACTATAAAATGGGTGTCTTCGAATTTTAAGAGTGATATGGGGGAAAGGGATTATGGTGATAGAGGATGTATATATTGATAAATACAATAATTTTTATTGAAAAATCCTATTTGTGGGTGACATTATACAAATCCAACCAGGGCATGTTACATCATAGTTAAACAATGACATCCTCTGGCTGACAGGCACTTTAGTGGAAAACTTATGCAATGAAAACTGGGGTGTGTTACTGGATAGTCAGAAAAATGAGTTATAAATAATTCTAGCATTCTATTTTCGATAGATGGAGGAAGTTTATTAAGATTCATATTTCTCTAGACATAGAATTTGGTTTGTGGTAGGAAAGTGCCTAAATATGGGAGGATCATTTCAATTCTAAATTACCCGAGAACTGGGGAATAGGTTTCCTATGTAGCTTTGACACAAATTTTGGAAATATGGTGCCTATAGTTTTAGGTCATATGACTATGACTATAGTATTATGGAAACTATAAGTAACATGATGCCAACCAGACCAAGGTTGTTCTGGTATACTTCAAAAATGTGGTAGGAAATTGTTATCCAAGATCTTAGGGGTTCTCGGATCATGATAAGTGATATCAGAGACATATATAAGGGAATATCATGGACCGTGGTCGAATTGAGGGTTCAAACATGATGTTGTTAGGGCTTACAAAGGTATAAGAGGATTTTACCAAGGATGTATGTGAGTTTGGTTAACAAACCAATTTTGTGGGTGACTTTATGAAAATACAACTTGGGCGTGTTACTACATAGTCAAATAGTTTCATCCTCTTCTTGAAATTACCTTTTAGTGGGAGAATTATGATAATCCAACCGAGGCTTGTTACAGGATAGTCATACAATGAATTTATCAAGTATCAAACATCCTATCACCAGTAGCAGGAGAAAGATTATAAAGATCCGATATTGTCTAATATTAGTAGTATGATGCATGGAAGTAATATGTTTGGGTATAATGGAATCATTTTGAACGACATTGGACATGAAGTGAAGAGTACCCTACTTATATATTAACTATATGTAGGTGGTGAAATCTCTATTTCCTTGGTGGACCCATGAATGAGGGAAACCAAATTAAGATATCATGTATAGATTTTTTTTGTTTGTATGCATGGGAGAGGGAAATTTTTCTTTTCCCTATGGTTGGGACTAGGACATGTAGTCTAGGCATCACCACACATATCATTTGTATGATAATTAATCCACACATAGTTCTTGATGGGACATGTAGTTTAAATTCATGTGGTAAGGACATGGGCGACTCTTCAAGAAAAAATAATATTGCAGATGGACTAGGGTATAGGACCTGGGTGTAACTACATTTCTTGTTGGAGAAAGAATCAAGACACACATAGCTGTATAGTATATTCCAGATAAATATTGAATTCTTGTGTGTAGAATGGGATTTTTTAGTATGGTCTTATAAAAGGGGTGATAACCCATATTAGATCCTATTATGTAGATCTAACTCTTACATATGAGAGTGGGGGGAATTTCCCATATTACGAGTAGAATAGAATATAAGATCTGAGTGTCACTACATATATCATGGGAATGAGAATAAAACAATGCATATTTCTTAAGGAACCATGAAATTTAATGTCATGCGGTCAAAAAAATCTAATGTGCCTTTAATGGTCTTTCAACCAGGACCACAATAAACCTGATGTGAATTGATATTCCTTACTCATGAAGGGAACTTTTTTACCCAAAATCTTAAGTGTAAGTAATTTATGGTCAGTGTGAGAAAAAAGAAGTATCAAAGGTTTATTCCACCATATAAAGGAAATATAAGTGAAGGATATGGGAATTTGGATTTTATATTGGATGGTCTAGGATGTGATATCTAGGCATCGCTACATATATCATTATAATGAGAATCAAGATGTATATAGTTCTTCAAATATTCTTCATATCAGTATAACCTTTACCTAGGGAAGGGGTTTTTGTTGTTGTGGCCAGATCCATGATTGGAGATCTGAGCATCACTACATATCTCATTAGAATGAGCCACACATAGTTCTTGAATAAATGATGTGGTGGGGTACCAGAACTAAATATTATGATCTGCTCAAACATGGATCAAAATGTTACACACATTTCAGTCATGCAATAAGGATGAAAAATATGAGGTTTTGTGTCATGCAACAAAGATGTTATTGTATAGTTTAACTTCTCATGACTATAATGTTGGTCTATGTAGTTTGAAGTCTTATATATCAGAACACGATGTCTTGTTTTTTTGGGTCATATTACTAGGACCATACGGTGTTCCTTTTAAGTTCATGGATACATGATGATAATGCTATTCAATTTAGCATCATACAATAAGGATATTTGTTTCATGCACTTTATCTTCATGTGACATGGATGATATTTCATTCTTTTTAAGGTCAGGTGAGAAAGGTGGACTACATAGTTTAATATCATGTAGCTTAGATGTATCACTATTTTGTCACATGAAGTACTTTTTGATAAACCTTACATTGGTTAGGGCCATAAATAACACTCTATCCATCAAGGTCAAGGAATAAGCTCCGTTAGAGTGAACCTTGTGTATGGAATAAGGTCACTCTCACATTAATTCATGCATTGGAGGATTTTTCCTTGATATAATTGGATTCCTAAGGACCAATATGATTTCTACTTGGTGGAAATTAAATGAGGGGGACATTCTTGTTAAAATATCATGATATTCAATTTTTATGGACCTCCAAGTGATGGAAGGTATTTATTATTTTCTCAAAAAGTCATTCTAATTCATCCATCTATTTCTAGGATTTCTCATTTACGGATAAATGATCATAGATGAAAACACAGAGCAAGGTTAATTGGGCCTCAATGAGAAGGAATTTCTCTATTCCATATATGAGTGAATATAGGGATACCTGTTTGGTAGTATGGGTTTTTGTTCTGTAGGCCCACAAGGAATATAAGATCTTTTTTTAAGAAGATGGTGCCTTGGTCAAAGAACAAAGAAAAATTTATTGAAGGACTCTATATATCCATTATTCCAGGCATATAAGTGGGATGAGTGGTTGGATTTGATATTATACTCCTAGTACAACTTCTCCAACTTAGAAGAACAAATATTGGTTCCATTCTCCATCAATATTTTCCGAGGGACACCATATCTAGTAATGATGTTGGATTTCATGAAGCTAATGATACTTTTGGTCTTGAATTATTTTAGTCAAACTACCTTATACCATTTACAGAAGTAGTTATTAATAGTTATGATATACTTGAATATATTAATAGTGGAAGGAGGGTATGGCCCCAAAACATCCATTATCTATATGGAAAATGGCTAGGAGTATTTGGATTTATGTAGCACCTCTTGGGGTTAATGGATGAATTTGGCATTCCCCTGGCATGAATGAAACATTTTGGTAAAATTTGTACAATACTATGTCATAGTGGGTTAATAGTACCCAAGCCTCCCAATTTGATTAGAAATCTTGAACCTTGATTTGTGGGAACCACAAGCTCCCACATGTACTTCATTCATGATAGATTAGTCTCTTCTCCTTCGATACATCTAAGAGGTACTCTATCAAAGCCTCATTTATAGAGGAATTTTGGGTTATTTGGGCCATCATAAAGAGTAAATGTTGTTTGATCGACATCATATTTTCTATTTCCCATATTTTTTGGATGGGATTAATCCATTATTAAGGTATTCCTTGATTGGTATCATCCGCTCAATGGTTGGACCATAAGGTTTGGGGATAGGAAAAATTTCATCAGTCTCTTCCATGTTGATATGAACAAAAGGCGAACCTTTCCGCGATGTGCAATGATGATGACCATTTCATACCTATTTTTATATGTGAAATCCTATAGCTACATTTTCCAATGCATCTACCTAGGAATTATGTGATTTTGGATGTGAATCAATGTTAGATCTGAGGGGAACTCTACTATTAACCCACATACATAGACAAGTAGTGGACATAGGTCTTCTTTTTTAATGGAATAATCCTTATTGATCACCTTGATTAACAACTATAAATTACCTTTCACCACTAGGTGGCCCACTGGTATTTGGATCGAAAGTTCTTGGATTGAGATGAGGTCCTAATATTCTGCCTCATTGTTTGTACAACCTTCTAAAAAAGGAGTATAGAAAGACTACCTTTTCTGGAGAGATGAGAACAACCCCTAAAATGCCTTTTTTGATATTAGGATCTTCCATTAGCTTCCCCATTAGGCTCCTCGATGTGCCGTCAAAATACATTTCCCATGTTTGGGTGTTGTCTTGAAAATAAAATATCTCTATATCTAGAAATTTAGTATTTAATGATAATTTTCTAAAAATAGGTGTTCTTTAAGAAGATCTTACAAATCCTATCCTTTCAATGCTTTCTTATGCATTCTATATATATCATATTGCCTTTGGATGACCACCCATCGTGCCAAAATAATTATCAATATTGGAAGGATGAGGATATATTTTAGAAGGTTTTTATAAGATTCCAAATGGACAATGTGGTGCTGTAAGTAGTGCCTTATTTTTTAAACCATGAAGATTAATTCTAGATATCTTTTACTGATATTCAAATAATAAGTGTTAGTGTCTATCATGGTTTGAATAATATAATAAAGGTTTTATTTATTCCCAATATCATTATTTTGTGTAAGTAAAGTTCCTAGTGATCACTCTAAGGATATTACATATTGAATGAAAATATTTCCCTAAACATGAGACATTAGAACTGGTGGGATCAATAGATATTTCTTGAGGTTGTTAAATGTTACTTGACAGTCACTGGTCCATTGATATGTAACCCCTTTCTTCATTAAATTTTTGAAGGGGAAACAATTACTTGTGATGTTGGATATAAAGAGTATGATGTAGGCCAAGTTTCCTTCATGTCCACTCAGCTCTTTAAGGTTTTGAGGAGGTGAAATACTAAGGATAGTTTTTTTTCTCAGGGTCAAATTCAATGTCACGATGAAATATTATGAACCTGATAAATTTTCATAAGGTTCCCCTAAAATCACATTTCAAGGGGTTATTCATCAAGCTATGTTGTCATAGTTTATTGAAGAGGGTCTCAAGACCATCCAATTGATCATAATGTTTTTTATACTTAACAAAAAGGTCATTAATGTTGAATTCAAAAAACTTCCCATCTAGGGTTTGAAGTTTCTATGCATGGAACATTGGTATGTGGTGCAAACATTATTCAATCCAAAGGGAATTACCTGATAGAAAAATAATCCATGTGGGGAATGGAAGGTTGTAGATTCTTTATCTTCTAGAGACATCAAAATTTAGCTATACCCTGATTATAAATCCATGTAGTACTGGTCTTGGTAACAAAAAATTACATCAATCAGCAGCTCTGTGATTGAGACTAGGAAATCATCTTTTGGGAAGTGCTGGTTGAGATATCTAAAGTCATTGTAGACCCAAATTTTTCAATTCTTTTTCTTTAATGGGATGATGTTGGTTAAAAAATTTTCATACTAAATTTCCAAGATGAATTAATCCTTGATAATATTATCCACTTCAATCTCAATTTTATATGTTTTAGTCGGCTGTGTCCTTATAGATTCCTGTTGGTATCCCTAGTGGTTTTTAGGTAAACCCAAGTGGTGAGTGGCCAATTTAGGATCAACACCTAGCATATTTGTGTAATTATAGGAAAACAAATCCCGATGTTGTTTCAAGAAGGATTATTATACCACTTATTCTTCAAAAGTCAAGGCTAAACTAATGATAGTGGGTCATAGATCTTCCTCTTTACCTAAATTTATTTCTATGAGTTTGTAAAAAGTGGTTGAGAAACCTTCATAAATTTCCATATGTGTATCCCTAAGGTCTTTCACATATTAATCTTACTCCCATTGTTGTTTATTCTTAGGAAAATTAGGCAATGAATGTATCTATTCAAAGTTTGGAGGGGAGTAGATATTTTGATGACATTTAGGAGATAATGAAACTAAATTCGACCTAGCTAATGAGGCATGGGTTTGTTGAAGTTTAGTGGGGTGGAGTGAAGGAATTATCACCCAAACTCTTGTCATAGTCTAGAGAGTCAAAGACTTATCTAGAATTTATGGGTTCAATTTTCACTACTAATATCATGGATGTTTCTAAATATGTTCCTGAATTCAGACCTAAGTCTTTAATTTGATAGATGGGAATCACATACTCTACACTGATCGAGTTGAAGGGATTAGATAGGGTCATTTCTAGACCATTTAGTGCATTTATTTGTGCAACATCATAATTCATGGGCTACCTCCCTTCCCTATGATAGAATAATCCATCAATATATTATGATTTGAATGATTTTAATGGGGACTTATCACCATGTAATGTCTCAATTTGACCATTAATGAAATATTTGATGCACTGGTGGTATAATGAGGGAATAACCACTTTATAATTTAACCAAGTACTTTCTAGTAGAACATTGAAGGCCATATCATAATAAACAACCAATAATTCTAAGTCATACATTAGTTCCTTAAATTGTGTCCTGATCTTGATCTCCATGAGAGGATTTTGAATGCCCGGGTCATAACCCTATATCAATAGAGTAGAGGGGGATAAGTGGATATTATTGTAACCCAGTTGATGAAGAATTAAAACTAGAATGGGTTTACCCCTGATCTATTATCAATGAAGGCTTTTCGGATATTAGATTCATTTATCCTTATAGATACATAAAAATGTCTGACGTGTCCTTATATAATAGAATATTTGTCCTGGTCTGTGAAAGATAAGATCATGTAGCATTTTGTAGGGTCTCTATCTACATGATACACTTCCACAATAATAAATTGAGCCAAAAATTATTATGTTCCTGATAAAGCCTCAACAAGTCCATCCTGAAGGTATTTTGATAGGTTCAAAGTGTCCAGGGTTGACAACTTGGCCAGCACCAGGGCTAACGACTTTAAATTAACATACTTTTGGTCTATAGAACTATTCTTCCAAACATGGGGACACTCTTTTCTAGGAACTTTAGGAATTTAATTACTTGATATTGGTGGATCAACCCTTATAATGGTAGTTGAAGGCACTTCTTTCCTTAGTTGATTAGTTCATCTAGGTTTACTGGAACATTGAGGTTTATTGGGAGATGATGTCTCCTCTAGTAAATATTATATAATGATCATGTCATGGAAAACCATTTCTTATGTAGAGGAGTTTTATTGACTCCACAGAGATCAGTAAATAGTTCTCCCATGTGTTTAAGCCAGGTAGACGGTCTGAATGGGGATGTTGCTAGAGTATTGATTTTTTGAATGACCACGTCTTCTCATATGTGCTCAGCTATGGTGAAATATTCCCCTAAATCCCCAAATGGATATAGGGAATTCAGTTTTATAGCCCCACTCATCATCTTAGAAGGGATCCATTAAGTTAATAACATTAATGGACTCAGAGATCAAATCATCTGATGAGTATTTTGTTTATCGGGTAATTTCTTATGGTACTGTTGAGTGGGGTGGTACCAATTTTTCTAAGATTGTATGCATGAAGTTTGAAAGAGACAAAGACCACTTTATCCATTGTATATGTTCATTTCCTATGTTTTCCTCTTTCTCTTTTGGCCATGTCAATTATTTTAAGTATTGATTTTTAAATATTGTGGTGCCTATAGAGTTGATTGTGCCATAACAGTAGTGTATGGGGGAATAGTTGGATATTTCAAAACTAATCAAAGGATAGAATGAGTCTGGTTGATCATCTTTATGAAAATATAGTCACAAATTTTTTTTGTACCCTTATTGTTAACTTCCTTCCATTCATTTTATTCCTCTATATTGGTAGTATAAACACATACTACCTCCATAGATGGATTTCCCAAAATCACATGTATAGAGTCCACCATTTTTAGTAGGATGTTATTGAAAAAACATTCCTAGATTTTTTGTGCGAACTCTTGATAAAAGGGGAAATAATTTGAAATACTTTAACCACTATCCTTTTTGGGATTCTTGGGATTTGGAAACTTGATCGAGTTGTTCTCCAATGTTGAGATGAAGTATCTAGGGACTCAATTATTTAAAAAAGAATAAATTTTGTTCTTCATCTCCTTATACTATTTTATCATCTACACTATTTTCTCATCCCGATGGGGTGGGAGTTATTGCTAATGACCAGGAGGGGGGACCACATGATATTCTATGATCTTTGTAAATGGAGTGGGTGAAAGGGCCGACTTAAGTGTAACAATGGAAGCCTATGCTTTTTTCATTCAATTTCCTTGATCTGATTGAGTTACTTTGGACTTATACTTGGTTTGTGTGATGGATTCTTCTATTCATTTAGAAATTGTGGCAAGATCTAGAAACACTCTTGTATATTTCACAAGAATGATTGTTGTGCATAACTCATTATGAAGATGTTCTATATAGATAAAAAAATATTCTTGAAGAAGATATAGGATTAAAAAGTATTTCAACACCTTTTACCAAGAAATGAAATCCAAGACCCTATCAATCTCCCACAATTTTTAGTTTGAGAGACTGAGGACTATTGTATTCATTATAATTGAGTAGAATTGGAAGAGAAACTTTCAATAGAGATATTACCTCCCTACAATTGACTGATTTGAGAAGTTGGTATACCATACAAAGGCAAGCAATTATAATTTTTTCACAAATCGTCTAAGTTTCACTACTTTATATTGTGTAGGGGTCCTCATAATGGGATCACATTGGGACATGAAATGTGTCAGATGCTGTTCTGGGTCCCTTGAGCCATTGAAAATTGGAAATGTGGGGTTTCTATAGTTTGGTGGGGGGAAGAGTTGAATAATAACATCCAAGGAAAGGATTTTTTTCTAGATATAAAATCACATGGTCCTCCTACATATATTCTAATCATGCTATTATTGATTTGATAGAATTTATAAGAAATTGAGGAATGTATTGCTGAGTAGGGGCCTGAACTGAGGCATTGATATGTAGGGCCAATTATGGAGGCTTTTCCAGTATATTTCATGTGTTACCTATACAGAAAGACCTGTAAGGATTCACTTAGACCCATTCTGGTTGTGTACCAAAAAGATAGAAATATTTTTCTTCTACTTTAGGATCCAATTATATTGGTTTTTGGTACCCCACATTGAGTGAATGTTCTATATCCATTTAATTTTCTACGAGAAACCCTATTTGTTGTGATATTCCGATTGGGAGTGCGAGTCATGGATCTGCTTATAAAATATATCTTTTCCAAATTATACCTCTAAGTAGTTCTGCATCGAGTCTTCTCAATTACTTCATATCTTACTCTTTCCAATAAAATATTTTCACAAGTGTTAGGGGTTCAACCTCTTCAGGAGGTAGGTGAGACGAAACTTTATCTTTACCCTTTTCTTTGTTGGATGCTATTTTAGGACTTAATAATGGTGTGGATAAAGGAAATAAAAAATTCAAAATAAGACTATGATTATAGGTATGAACACCTCCTTTAGTTATTTTGGTGTGTAGATTCTTCTAAACCAAAACATCCTCCTCCGGCTCCTCTGTATTGGCCTCATGTTCTATAGGTCCTGTAGGAGGAGTTAATGACATTCACCAATGTGTAATGCATTTCAAGTGATTCATCAGTCTCATTACAGGAATACCTATTTTTTCACTCTCTATGAAACCTTGTCTTATCTTTTTCTGATACTCTTGGAGACTCTTGATGGATGATAATATAAATGGAATCTCCATACAATTAAATCTTGTGTGTCCCCAATGAGGATACTGAATCATGGGATGGTACAAAATGGGAGGATTCATCCTGTGGAATTCCCCCTGATTGGGAGAAGATTTAGTTCTATTAAAGAGGATTTTATTTAAGTAAAAATATAACCTATCCTTGGTGGATGAGGCTGTTTCCATTCCACTTCCACAACTCTTAGAGCATGATTTTTTAACCTTAACGGTTGCATTAAAAAATCCCCCAGCCTTACGGTTTGGGGTTTCTCTTGGGTTTAAATGGCATCTAATTCATTGGATTCCTTCATGATTTTATAGAGTCATGTTCAAACATGGTATGTGTGCATCATTTATTTTTCACTCAAACCACCTTCTTTCAAAGATCGTTATGTTTTCTACAACATTTTTACTATTTGACGATTGACATACCTTAAGCAGGATGCTTTCTTGATATTTTTATATTTATTTAAAAGGTTGGGGCCGAAGCCTCAATTTATTATTTTAAAGATAAGAGAACATTATACTGGGTAGAGGGTGACCCATGACATAGCCCAAAGGCCCAAGGCCAAGTGGCCTGAATACAAGGCTTGATATTTTTAGATGATTTATGAAAACTTATTTCAATGGATTTCACTCTACTAGACTGATTTTTGTGAGAATTGGTTGGGGATAGTTTTTGTTGAGTATATCATCAGTTGTGAATAGAGTCCACTTATTGATGCTGACCCAAAGCTATAAAATTTCATGATTACATATTTGGAAGGATTTACTAATTGGGGAGAATAGTGAAATTCAATTATCCATGTTCACATCATCCTATGATATAAAATTTAGATGAGGTTTATTTAATTATCTGATGAAATTATTTTAATGAATTGAGTAATGCACATTAAATAGATCCTTGCTAATTACCTATTTTTGGATGTCGTGCAACTGGGAGAGAAACCATGTCAATTTTAATTGCACCCCTTCTATTACGATGAATTGAATTTGATACTCATCATAGGCTAATAAATCTTCTCTTAATGGATGAAGAGTTTTTCATATAGAGGCAGGTGTTGTGAACATAATCTTCTGAAAACACATCTGGAAGTCTATATTGTGGAGTTGATATAGGCCAGAACATGATTGGTATGTCATCTTTAGCCAACTATTTCCTCATGTTCAACATGTCTTCTTCATCTATTTTCTATAGGTTCCTTAGCCTAGTTCGACGAATGTGGATGATTCCCTTCTAATTTATTATAAAAAAACATTAAAAGGGACATAATTTGTCATATTTGAAGGTAGATAATCCAAGGATGGTATAAAGAATTATTATCACTTTAGGTTATCATCTAGCTGAGAAAGAATTTCCCTTTTCAATGAAATGACATCAGACATGTCTGGCCTTTATTTCCCAAGTTCCTCGCTATAAGAGGGTTTTTTAATCATTAAATTACCAAGGGGATGACCCTTTTGATGAAGTGAAACATTATTTAGGATAGAAAATTTGAACCAAATTACATTATGGGGAGGACTACCGTTATGGAATGACATCCAAATGTAATAAGAATTCTTGTAGCACATACTCTAGGGAGAATCTTCAGGGTGGATGATAGAAAGGGGATAACCCTCATGCTATTTTATCATCTAGTTATACTCATGGATTCTATGAATCTCATAAAAATATGGGCTTTCTAGATTTATTAGATTATGGGCATGAATAAAGACTTCATTGTGAAGTGTCTAGGGAGGACAATCATAATAACTGCTATTGTTCCCTTAATTTTGTAATAGGAGAGTAGGATCATGAGTTGTGACATAAAAATTTATGTGGTATTTAAGAACTATAACATTTTGTATATTATAATAATAGACCAACTCTACATTTCCCAGTCATCTCTGATGATGTTTTTTTTGGATTCCTTATTACAAGCGACTGGGGATACTTTCTAGGGAACACAATTTTTAGGTATGGAAGATTTTTTTACTAGATCCAATGTCACTTCCATAATTTTAAAATAGGATTTTGGAATTTTGGAATGAGTTTGTTCTTGACTTTTAGTGTCCACTGGAATAGTATTATTACCTTCGGTTGATATGATGGTATGAACCCAATCTAGTTTTTCATATATCGTGGGGCAGTTTTCCTATGAACTTACTTGATGGGGGTAATGGTGTGTTTCTACTCCGAAGTGACATATTTATGATCCAAACCTTTTTTAGGGATGGATTTTGGTATCCTACCCTCTTCCATTGCTGTTGTTGTGATGATATATTGGAAAGTTTGTAGGATGCGGGAATTAATTTTCACCCACACTTTCACTATTGTCAGGATGTGATTGGTGACTTAAACAGATGGAACGAAGATATAGTCCCATTTTTTCATTATATAGGGGTTTGTTCCAGCTCATATCCTCTATTTACTAATAGTGGATACTAATATTACTTAGGTGAAAAGACATATATTTGATTCTTCCCCCAATTTTTCACCAGGACTTTCTTATTGACTTCTCTGGGTGCTGCAAGACGAGACTTCTAGAAGGCTTGATATATGTGGGAGGTGTGTGTGCCTGCTCATAGTTTTCAACCAAATTTATCAAATGATATTATTTGGATACTACCATATGAGGATGATAACATTATTGGTTAGTCAAGGTAGGTGTTTGTTCTTGATCATTACTTTCCAACATATCTTGTTAGAGAGATTCTCTGAATGATGCCATATGAGTCTGCTATGCAGCTTGATTTATGTGGGAAGGTTTTTTTTCTTCTTGCAGTTTCCACCCAAATTTAGTTGGTGGGATTATACAGTGGGGAAAGATATATGGAACTATTCATTATTGATTAGTAATTTCCTTCAATGGACTGTCTTGCATGCCCGGGTCTGGATAACCTTGGTCAGACTCCTGAGGATACCATCGTCATCATGTTGAGGGTTCACTATCGCGTGATGTTGGATATCAATTTTATTGGCTAGAACCTTTTTAGAGGACCCCTATTCCTTTTGGGTGAGGTCTTTTGTGACCTCTTGATATACCTCCCTAAGATATAGGAGGATCTAATTATTGTGTTCTGGGGATAAGCTCCCTAAATAGTTCGAGACACGGAGTGGTGTCGTCTTCTTCTGGACCACTGGAACTCACTAAGTGGATGACTGGTGGGGGTTTTTGAGCTAGATATCCTATCAGTAAACTTCAAGGGTTTCATATTCTACCATTCTAGAAGTACTCTAGGACTAGTGCATTTGAGACCTAGTGCTGAAGATGTTGGGTTAGTGATTGTGTCATCTGCTTGGGAAAGGATCCAGTGTGAATGGAAGCTGTGAAATATGTATGTGCAAGATAGTGTGATGTCATTTGGATTGTAGGGAGATCTTTTTGAATGTTCCTGAAATATTGGTGAAAAAATAAAACAAGAAAACCCCATAAAAGAAAAATCACAATAAAATAATAAATGGATAATTGATTTTCTTGTTTGGACCTCTTAGATTTTGAGAGAAAAGAGGCCTAACAGGTAGGATCCATCACCATCTTGGTTAAGGATTCATGTCATGTTCGAAATATTTGTTTTCGATGAAAAATCAGGTGTCCGACGATTTATTTCATGGGGTCATTCACTCTAGGTTTATTATTTTCTAATAGGCTCTAATCAGTCTTATTTGTAGAGCTAGAAACACCCAATTATTCCCTTATTCAAAACTTTTTTCCAAAGGTAGGTGGTTTTTGGGACATGATTGAATAATTCTTTGGGACTCACATTGGTCGAGAGGATTGGAGGTCGGGATCATCACACCCTTTTAGGGGGAATTTTTTCATACTCTAATACTATTATATATTTAATTTATGTTCACAAATCCTTCCTTAATTCCCAATTATGTTGTGAATCACCATTGAATTAAAAATCGACTATTAGAATGTATTGAATTTTATAATCATATGTATTTATTTGAGGTTATTCATTAATGGATACATCTATGTGTATCTGAGGTTATCTATCAATGGAACCATTTTAGGTAAAAATTAGTGATTCTTTTTTCATTTATTATTACGATGTTGGTTTTGATCCACATAGTGGGTCACTATAGAGCGTGTCATTATCCAAGGAGATAGGAGTTGTTTTGATGTCGAGATCATATCCATAAGTTGGGATTCCTACATATCCCTGTTAAAGGAACCATAACCCATGAAATTTTATTCCACATAATAGGACATAATATACGTTTTAAAGATATGTGATAAGGACCAAACTGTTCACTTTAACATCATGCAGCAAGGACGTCTAGAAAAAAGGTTCATAATAAAGGTTTGATACAGGAATTATGCTAAAGTCACCCAGAGAACCTGGAAGGTATATGAACTCAATGTTTGGTTAAGAACCAATAGGGAATGTGTCCCAAAGGTAATTAGAGTTGATTTTTGATGTTGGTTTTAGACCTAATGAAGGTTTCTTACATGTCCCATTTGGCCAGGGATCAAATCCCACATAGTTTGTTTGTGAAGACCCACACCTATGGAGGTCATATGAAGGTATGTATCATAGGGTAATATATCCCTTTTATAGAATTAGGGAATGATTTTTGGTATTAAATAGTATAGAAGGATTCCCTAATGGTTGTATGGTGACATAGTTGGGGATTATTCCAAATAGGAAGCCCATGTTTAGTTGGGACTTAGACTTGGAATGATTCTCTAAGGTTCAATATTGTGTGGATTTCATGACCATCATTAAACTTTAAGCCCATGTGAGTCATGTTTATTTTTAGAAACAAGGGGAAGTTATAGATTTGTGAAACCACACAATCTTCTTTGTCCACTAGTGGACAAGGCCAAGACCCAAAGGGATAGAGAATGTGATTGGGCTTTGGAATGCTCATCTCCTCTCATCATTTTACACTGGAAAATCATGTCTGACTACCCATATGGATACAGAACATGGTTATTGAGAAGAATAAAGGAATTAAATAGGAGAGGTCTTCCAAAAGGGGTCAAGGGCTTACTCTAAGTAGGATGTTCTAGTGACTGGTTCCTAAATAAAAGAGGAGAATAAGACACTATACCTAAAAAGGAAAGAAATCATGATTCTATATCCCCCCCATTGGAAAATAGAGGTCCTTGTTAGTATAGAAAACTTGGAAAGGACATGGAATTAACCCTAGTATTTGAGACTAGAAAATACCTAACACCACCCCTAGGGTTGAGGTCCTCGTGACCAAGGGGATTCTTATCTACATGCAACCTGATGACCTTAATCATTAGGAAAGACAAGTGTGGGAAACTTTTGACCGAAGGAATGCATATCCAAATGGGATACATGATGGTGTGCCTATTATAATGGTCTTGAAAGTCTATATGATTCATTGGAGGTTTCAATTTGACCCCATTAGATAAGGGATCCCAAGTAAGGGGATGCCTACCATTAGTAGCTTGAAATAGGGTCTAAAGGTATGTCACATAGGTCAAGTCGTGATGAGTAGGATTTGATTCATGTAGGACTTGGGAGGAGTTAAAAGTGCTTCACATTGGGGGGGAGGGTAATCCTATGTGAGTTGGAGGGGTCTTGGGTGATGGTTCACCTAAGTGACCACATTTGGATGAAGCCTTTCTCTAGGAACCAAGGGTATCCTCAATTGTCCCTTGAAGTGTCCCATGGAGGTCCCTGTGTTGGGGAGGGACCTTCACACAAGTACTTTGAAACTAGGGGGAAGGGTTACTTGCATAGGTGTCTTATGTTTTAGAGATTTTAGGGACATTGATACAACTACCCCCTTAATTACCTCTTCAATCATGCATTGGAAAGCTACCTAAGGGATTTTGCAGGACCTTAGATAAGGGGATGCATGACTAGAGCTTGGAGGCTTCTTCTAATTTTCTAATTTTTTTTAAATTAGGATCCCTGGAGTCCTATTTATAAGAAAATATAGGGGCCTGGTGGAAGGATTTACCTGACAAAGGTATCCATCATAGGTTCCCATGGCTGGTTCCTCACGCAGGGGTGGCCAGTTTTTTAGTGTCGCATAAGGGGGGGGGGTGTTGTATAATCCTTTTAGTGCATAGGCTGGGTGAGTGTATAACACTTTTAAGTGAGTTAACTTAAACCTTTTTAGGTATACTAAGGTCTTTAATCATTGGAGTATTTCACTTAAATTTTTTCATCCTTTTTTTAAAATATGAGTGTGAACTATGGTGTAACCCAAAAATGAACTAAATGACCTAACCCAAAAATAAAGCAAATAGCCTAACCTGAAATAAACAAAATAACATAACCCAAAAATTACATGACAAAAAATTAACCAAATTAACTAACCCAAAAATTACATAACCCGAAAATAAACTAAATGACCTAACCTAGAATGAACCAAATAACCTAACCCATAATGAACCAAGTGACCTTACCCAAAATGAACGAAATAACCTAACCCAAAATTAAATAAATGACCTAAACCAAAAAATGAAATAATCAAAAAAAAAAGAACCAAATGACCTAACCTAAAATAGGCCAAATAACCTAACCCAATATGAACCAAATGACCTATCCCAAAAAACAACATAATCCAAAAAATGAAACAAATAACCCAACCCAAAATTAATAAAATAACATATCCCAAAATAAGCCAAATGAATTAAACTAAAAATTAAAAATGATCAAGCGATCTAACCCAAAAGGAACTAAATAACCTAACCCCAAATCAATTAAATGCACTTACCCAAATAAAAAAATAAGAAAAATAACCTAACTAAAAATGAACAAAATAACCTAACCCAAAATGAACCAAATGGCCTAACCCAAATGAAAAAAATGACCAAATAACCTAACCCAAAATGAAAAAAATAACTAACCCAAACTGAACCAAATAGAAAAACCCAAATATTACATAGCACAATAATGAACCAAATGACTTGACCAGAAAACAACATAACACCAAATGAAGAAAATGATATAAAAAAAATTAAATAAGAAAAGAAAGAATAAAATGTCCTAACCCAAAATAAAAAAATAATCTATCCCAAAATTAAACCAACTGACCAAACCGAAAAATGAAAAAACCCAATAATGAACCGAATAACATAAACCAAATAAACCAAAATGACCTAAACATGAATAATAATTGAACCTTATTATTATGAAAGTAAAATTAGAAAAAGAAATAATTTCAAGGTGGTTTAAAGTTGTGAAACCTAAGGCAGTATCCTTTTAAAATGTAAATATAATATGATGGTAAAGAAAAATGCTAAAACAAGTAATAAAAACCACCAACTGATCACCTTTCAAAGAATGAATATATAAAACATTATTACCCTCACCCATAGTGTGTAACATATCTATATCCTAGTAAAGTATGATTCTACATGATTTGAAGATATATAAAATGTTCCAGTGGTCGAGAGGGAGACCCAATAATGAGTTGACCACCATAGATGAATGTGATTCAACCATAGAAAGATTCATGTTTTTCAAAGTGAAAATATTGATTCCAGTAATCACTATTTATTTACTTTAATATAGATTCTATCCCCACAGTAGGATGAGAATTACATGATGATTGAGCCCCGATAGTCTTCGATAATACCACCACCATACTTTATTTTTTCATTTAAATTTTCCCAATTTATGGGATATATATATTTTTGGGTATTTTTGAATAAGGTTCATATGATTTTCGGTAAAAATAAATTGAGTATAATTTCATTAATAAGAGGAATTGAATTTGGTACCCTAATCAGGAAAAGGAACTCTACTACCACTACACCGTGGGATCATGGGTTAAAAATGAGCCAACCCAAAATGAACCAAATGATCTTAAAAAGTGATTAAATGACCAAATAAACCAAAATTCCAAACCCAAAATTGAAATAACCCAAAAGTGAACTTGTTTACTTAAATGAAATAAAAAAATAACCAAAACCAAAAATAAACAAATGATCAAATGAGAGAACCAAAAATAAAGAAAATTACCTACTCTAAAATGAACCAAATAAAGTAACCCAAATAAAAAAATGGACAAATGACCAAAAACAAAATGAAACAAATGAATTAAACTAAAATGAACCAAATGGCCTAACCCAAATAAAAAAATAACCAATAACCTATCCTTACATGTACAAAATAACCTAACCCAAAATGAACTAAAAGAAGTAACCTAAAAAAGAAATAACTCAAATATGAAGAAAATAATCAAACCCAAAATAAACCATATATACTAACCTAAAATGAACCAAATAACCCAATTTGAAAATAATATAACCCAAAATAAAGAAAATTACTAAAACCAAAAATGAAATAACCCAAAAATCAACCAAATGACCAAACATAAAATGAACCAAATAACCTAACCCAAAATGAACCAAATGACCTAACTCCAAAATGAAATTACCCAAATATAAACCAGATGGATTAACCCAAATGAATGAAAATAACTTAACCAAAAATGAATAAAATGATTTAAAAAAAATGGTCAAATGACCAGATAAAAAAACACCTAACCCAAAAATGACACAACCCAAAAATGAACCCAATGACATAATCCAAATGAACCAAAATGAACGAACCAAAAATGAAATAAATGATCTATCCAAATAACCAAATGGAAAATAAACAAAATGAAATAACCCAAAAAATAAAACAAATGACATAACATAAAAATGAACAAATGACCTAGCCCAAAATGAATCAGATAACCTAACAAAAAATGAACCAAAAAATATAATAAAATTTTTATATAAAAAAATATCCAAACAACCTAAAAAAATGAACCAAATTAATAAATGAACAAATAAACTAATGAAAAATAACTCAAATCGACTAAAACATACATAAATTAAACCAAACCATCTTAAACACAACCATCTAGAACTAGAAAAAACTCAAGGATAAATCACAGAGAAATGAACCATCCTGAAATAATCCAAATTTAATAAACCTACTGGAAATTGAAATGGAAATAATTAAACATAAAAGAAGAAAACCATATCTTACTCATGTTTATTATGCTAATCATTATGCATTTATTATGTTATTTCATATTTTATGTTTTGTTTTTAATTCCACATAATATAACATCATTATGTTATGTAACTACCTAAATCTTGTTTGGATTGAAAGTTGGTATAACTTGATTATGAAATGTCACCTTTTATGTATTTTATAGCTTAACCATTATTAATGAATTTACAACTAAATTTATATTCACTTTATATTGCAGTAAATGAAACATATAAAAGAGGTACATAAGAAGAGAATTATAAAAATAATGAACATTTAAGATATAAAGGAATAACTCCAATGTTTATTATTATTAGTGTAATATATATATATATATATATATATATAAATTTAAAAATGTATATTGTTACATCATTTTTATTATTTTAATCTAGTACCACCATCTAGGAGAGAATCATTCTTTGGATAAACTAGTGATAATAGTGACCATCCTAATAGTTTAGGGGGGGGGGGTACTAGAGTTACTCGTAGTACTCATCATACTTAGTCACACCTAGGCCCATTATTAGATATAAAATCTTGCACAATTTTTTATCCCATAGTTCTCTTACATTTTCTGATGATATTTAGGCAACCTATGATATCACCACTATTTTCATCTGATCATCCTTTATATATAACATTTACTTATATAATGATAGATACTACTCATCATTCCTATTATCCTCATCCACCATCTTATATTCCACTTAAATTTCATGCTTCTCCATTATTTCTGGGATTTTATGTTTATGAACCTTTTACATTTTATCTAGCATATTATGATCATCCTAAGCATATTAATCATTGTAATCATACATTGGAGCACACTGGAACTGCCGAAGTTATCAATCCTTTATAGCATGTGGATCTAATAGATCCTATTGATAATACCATATTAGGTATATGTATACAACCCTAGTAAATATTAAAACCATAATTTATTTTCAATATTATTTATATTAATTAATTATTAGCCTTTTATTATTTTTCAAATGGATCTAAAACTATTAGGTGGCATGGTTTTACTCACATGTGTGAAGTATGAAATATAAATTAATTGATAATGATTGAGTAAAATGAATATAATGAAATGATTGTTAAATTTAAGAGAGTGTAACCCCCTAGTTTGAGATATTACACATTTTTAAGGATTATTTAATGTTTTGTAATGTTCAAATTAGGACTTGATAAGTTTTTGGGAGGTTTTGGGAGCATTTTTTAAGGTGCATGGTTTGAGCATGATTAGTAGAAACCATGATCATGTATCTAGGAAACCGAGTGAAGTGTTTGGGGGTCTATGGATAGGTTCACGATTAGTGCATAGTTTGGAAAAAATATATGGCTAACCATGAAACATGGTATGTTTCATGAAAAATATGATTCACATGGTTATCACATGTGTTTTCAAACCATGTGGCCTAACCATGTGATGTGAAATAAATTGTTATAAAATTGGTTTTAAACCTAAAAGTTTCCCAAAAATCATTATTATTACTACAGTGGCTGAGGATATTGATTTATAGGGTTCCCCTACGAAAAGTTTAATGATATTAAATTTCCATACTCAGATTCTAATGATTCTTTTAGAGTTTGATCATAGAAATCATAGGTTAAGATTCCATTATTCCTTCCTATCTTGGATCTTCATGTTTCTTCTTAGACACAACCCTAGATCATAGTTTTTATATATTGATCTATGTGATTAGATGAGTTTTTATTAATTTTTATTTGGTTATGATAAAGAAATATAAGGAATGGATTATGCCTTCAAGGTAGTCTAAAATCATTATTCTAAACAAATTTGAGGTAGGTGGTTTTTCTATCCTTCCACTTTTTCTTAGAATGTGATATATTTTATGCTTCCAAACAATTTCTATTTATTTCAATGAAAATTATATTTCCAAAACTATGTTGAATCTATATTGAAATTTACATTGATTGTTATCATTATTGGTTTTGTGTATGCGGGTGAAACACATGGGTTTTGAAAATAATTATTTTCAAAAAAGTTAACTATTGGTAAATCAATGGGATTTTGATGGGTATTCTTAGAATGGTTTGGGATATGTGTGTACTTGTGCATCAGAAAAATTGATTATTAAGTGAAGTTACCACGACCACATAATAGTTTTGGGAGGTATAGATTATTTATACGTGTGTGTGTAGATACATGGAATTTAATTTCCAAGATGTTTTAAAATAAATTATTACGAATGGATAATAAATTAAAATCACCATGATCACAAAGACATTTTGATAGGTTTAAGATTGCATGAGTTTGTGAGTTGAATCGAGGAATTCAAGTTTTGATAAAGAAAATATACTAATTTTAAAATAAAATATTATTTTTGTAAAACCATTTCAGTCACCTGATTTATAGTTTAGAAATTCTTTGGTAAAATATTCATTTCTATTAATGTATTTATAAAATACTTTAACATGATTTTGATACTCCTAATGCTATTTTGTAAAAATATTGTCTAACATGATTTTAGTTTTAGTGGCATGTGGGAAAAGTCTATCAGGGTTTCCTTCTTGGTTGTTATACTCACCCTAGTGTGTGAAACTCGATGCATATGTTTACATAGTTTACCATGAAATACGACAGGGAATTGTTTCACACTTCACTAGTGGATAACCTTTATAGATTTTGTTGTGGATGTTCAGAGATGGATCATGGATGGATGGTCATGTATTGGAGTTTGGGGTGGTACCTCCATGGTTCACGTGTCTATCCTTCTTTAGAGTCTTAGAAATTTGGTTTATTTAGTTCCACTTTAACATCTAATATTGTATGGTTTATTCTTTTTAGTTTTTTTATATTATCTTAGGTATAATTATAAATTTATCTATTGTTTTATTTAATTTTTTTACTTGTTTTTTTTCTTTTTATGATTGTGTGCATGTGTTTAAGGGTAAAATGTTCCCCTATTTTTATTGTGTTAAAACATTATCACTTATTATAAGCCTTCAGTGTATAGGGAATGTCACTATGGTTAATAGAACATCTAACCTAGCCTAATATAATGGGTCAAGCATGGATGTTACAAATGGATCAGTTTGGTTATTCCTATAGTTGGGATGTTAATAAGGATATAATAAGTACCAAGACATGAAATTTATAGTATTAATAGACATAAATAACCTTTTTTAAGTTTAAATTCAAGTTACCAGGTATGTTTGGGTATAAAAAGTGTTCTAAAATACTTTTAGGTGAGTTATAAGCTCTTCATCACGGGTTTAGCTAATGAGTGTTTGGTATCATGCTTTAGTAAAGAGACTTCCCAATATGACGAAATTTTCATATGGTTATTTGATTATGGTATTGTGATAGGAATATTTTATTGATTATATAGATGTATGATTAAACATCGTATAAGAAGATTGAAAATAAAACTAATTCAAAATCATTGATGTAGTTTTAGAACCAAATTGACACCCATAAAGAGATCAAGGAACTATAGAGTGGATGAAATAGAGAATATGGATCCAATAGAACCATTGGTGAGCTAGATGTTAGTTCATAGTATTGTGAAGGAGTTCAAAGCTATTGAAAAGGGACCTCAGGAAGAGGAACCTTATTGTATGAATCAATTTTCATAGTACCATTAGTGGAATACACAAACATTCTAAGGTTATTCAAGACCCTAATAATCATAATTTAGGTTGAGTAGGAAAAAAATAATATTTTACTTCCTCATAACCCCAACTATGATGAAAGTTAGACTAGCATTGTACATGCTAGAGGACTTGGTACTAGAGTGGTTGGATTTAATGGTTCAAGAAATTTTTTACATGAACCTTACTTGGGAAGGGTTTGAGGTTGTTTTCAATAAATTATTTTATCTACTCATATTTTAGATATTTAAGATGAAAATTTTCTTCCATATAAGACACGAAAATATTCTAGTGACTGAATATACTTATCAATTCACTCACTTGGTTAGTTTTTAATCAGAGGTAGAATCTAGTGAGACACAAAAACATAGGCTATTTTAGGAAAGACAATGATTGAGATATGATCTAATATATTTATGTTTTTTATTATGGATTATACTGAAATGGTGAAAAATGTGCCAGTTGAAGAGAGAGATCAAGAAGAGAATCCTAATGGAGGGGACACCTTTTTCCATCCAATTGAGGTCGAGAATGCATGTTCTAGAATTAAATTTACAAAGGAGGATTAATCCCACCATATTGAATAAATTTTCCACTAGATACATATATTATCCAACATGTTATAGTAATGAACTCAGATACTTTTATTGTGGCTATCTTCTATCACAATAAAAAGGATGGTATTTCACAACTAATTAAGTTCCACAATTTTAGCAATAAATAGAACCATAAGAACTATTTCCATAGACCTATAAATTCAATTACATGATAAATATTGAACCAAACTTATGACTAATATTATTATATAGAAAAATCTCCTCAAATTAGTTCTCAACACTAGAATCAAGTGACCTAAGATAACTATAAGAACAACTTGGTGGTCTAGCCAACACATTATCAGAGGAACAAGAAAAAGAACAATGTTTGGAGCTCATTCTCCACTCAAAATGAGAAATTATTGAAGGGTATTTCCACATCAATGTTATAAAGGATTATGTTAACCAATTATAGAAAATAATTATTCAAGTTGATATTCAGTAGGATCAAAGGGTTTGGATCAAAAAATAAGATCACATTTTGGCATGAGGATTTAATGTAAATATGATTAATTTGGAGTAATAAATCCATACTTGGGACAAGATAGACAATAATTTTTATTCCATTATCAAGGAAGACTTGGATACTAAGGTATATACACTACAATGTGGATTATATAGAGTGATTGATTATAATAATCTTAGACTCATATTTAATGATTATGTTATTTCTATCTATCTTAAATGACCTTATATTAAGCTCTTGTGAGGTTTCCCTATTTTTCCATTAAAGTTATTTAAAAAAAATGTATTTTTAGTTAATGTGGTTACAAAATATAGAATATATGTCAATAATATGCCTCACATTACAAGTATTAAGAAAACCCTCTAAAAGTGGGAGTGTATATTATTCAAGTTCCCAATATGTTCCATTACCATTAATGTGTTATAGCTTCTTTGGGTGTTTAAAATCCAAGAGATAAGTATTTTTGATCTAATATTTGGAATGGTTTGGGTAGTTAAATATAAATGTCACATTGATTTCTATGCTCAAAACGGGATTTTTTACATCTCTTGATAAAACCATTCATGTATTAAAGGGCGATTGAGATATTAACACAAGAAGAGAAGGACCTTTAGTAATAGTGGGAAAAATCATCTCTAGAAAGTTGGAAGAATTAAACATTTGGGATACAGATGAAACTAAGAATAACAATCTTTCTACTATAGTGGATAGATGCCCTATCTTATTTATGAATTATTTTTAAGGCTACCACTTCATCAATAAATATAATTTACTACTGATCTACTTTTCAGAACTACTCCAATTTTTATTTCTTTATACAAAATGACTAAAATAGAACTCAAAGAATTAATGGTCGAGATCAAATAATTTGAAATAAAAGGATTAATTAGACTAATCACATCACCTTGGTCTACTCTAGTTCTATTCATAATGAATGTAGATAGTTCACTCTAATTATGTATTGATTATCATAGACTACACCAAGTTATTATCAAGAATCAATATCCCCTTCCTCACATTTATGATATAATTGATCAATTAAAGGGGTACACATGTTTCTCTAAGGATGATCTATGATTAGGATAACATAAAATTTGAGTTAATAAAGTGTATATTTTGAATACCACATTTCAAATTTAATATGATAATTAAAATTTTTGGTCACTCTCTTTGGTATGACGAATGTTCCTATGGTTTTGACGGACCAAATGAATCATATTTTCCACATGTAACTTTATTATTTTATTATGGTATTTTTAAATTATATTTCAGTTTATTTAAGGAATAAATATTACCATGAGGTGCACATATAGATTCTGTAGAGGACATTGCATGATCGTTGAATTTATTCTAAATTTCTTAAGTGTCACCTCTATATTCAAGAAGTTGTTTTCATTTTCCAAGACATTTATAAAGAATGAATATCAGCCGATCCTATAAGGATTGATGTATTCATTTCATGGTACTCTACCAAGAATGTATTTGATATTAATTTTTTTTTATTTTTTTCTGGAATTTTCAAGAATTTATTATCTTATGACTATGTTTATGAGGAAGGAAATTTCATTCAAATTGGACAATAATTATCATAAATTTTTCAAGGATATTAAATATAGGATCAATTAAAAACCCATAATCATATTTATAGAACCTATTTTGGGTTATGTTGTTTATTGTGATGCATCTGGATCTGGTTTGGGTTGTGTTCTCATATAGGGAAACTAGGTGGTGTTTTATAGCTTGGGGAATTTGAGAAAATATGAGAAGTATTATCTTATGCATGTCATGGAATTAATAGTGGTGTTAGATGCTTTGAAAACATAACACCACAATATATTTGGAAATAATTTCATATTCTTTACTAATCATAAGATCTTAAAACATATCTTTTATCAATTAAACATGAAATTCAGACAATGATGGATACAGTATCTCCATATTTTTTACTTTGACGTGATTTATACAGTAATAAAATAGAATTATATGAAAGATTATTTGAGTTAAAATTCATAAATTATATTGGTTAGAGAGTATTTTGAAAAATGGAATATGATGAGTGTTATTTCTAATATAAATCTAAAGTATACCGAATAGAATGAGAATAAAATTTTCATTATGATCACTTTTGTTACAAATTTAATAATTTTTTACAAAGAGGATCAATGATTATATCCTGATTACATCACCATTAAAGAAAGAAAAAATGATGGGGATACCATATAAAATTATTCATAGGATTCAAAATTGATATTGCATTTTAAAAATAGAGTCATGATTCCTCAATAATTCCAGGATCCAATTCTTTCAACACATCAACATTAAAAAGTTTCTATTCAAATGGTCATTTAGAAAATGTAAAAAGTGATTAAAGATCATTTCTATTAGTCATGTATAAAAATAAAGAGTACATATTATATTATAAAATTCCTATCTCGAGAGTAGGTTATAGATGATAATCAAGGAGGATCAGATATGATGCAATCTATAAGTATTAATTTTTTGAGATAGGAGTATATTATTATAGAATTTGTCACCTTCCTATAATAGGTGATTCATAAAAATGATGCTTTTGGTTAATTGTGGATCAAAATACCATGTTATCACACTTTCTCCCAATAAGAGAGGCCAATATGACAAAAGATCTATAAAAGTTATATATTTGAGAAGTTGTTAAGCTACATGAATTACTAGTTTTGATCATCTTTGATAGGGTTCCTTGATTTAATTATTGGATTATAAAACTCCTTGAAATAAGATCTTAGAATTTATTTGATCATGATCATAATAAATCATACTCTTATGGATGGGTAATCATAATGTACAATTTAGACATCAAATTATGTCATTAAATCATGTTTCATGAAATTTAGAGGCTTTTGGTACGATGATATCTCATTAATGGAGTTATAATATAATTAGATTTATCATACCATAATACATATAACCCTATTCAAGGTATTTTATGGTCATTCATTTAGTTATACACTCTTTTGTGTGGAAACAAGGGAGATTCTCTAATTGGACTTAGCATTGTACATGAGATTATAAAAAATATCTAAATGATCTAGAAGTGGATGGTAATGTCGTAAAATATATGATATATTATGTTCCTATAATGTATAATATTTCAATAAGATACTTGGGAATGAGAGAAGTTAATATGAGACTAATTTACTAATATATTACAGCTTTTGGGGAAGAAAATACTAATGGTGGGGAGAATATAACACATACGTTTTGAGATATTTCAACTTTTTTATGGATTATTTGAGGTTAGGTAATGTTCCAGTTAATAATTAGGATGTTTATATAAGGTTTTGAAAGATTTTGGGTGTATTTATAAAGTTTAATGGTTCGATAATTGTTAGTAGAAACTGTGACCAAGTCTCTAGGAAACTATGTGAGGTGTTTGGGGGTCTATTTATAGGTTCATAGTGGGAACATAGTTTGGAAAAACTATATGGATAATCTTGAAAATTGTTATGTTTCTTTATAGAGACAATTCACATGATTAGTAAATTATTTTTCAAACCATATGCCTCAACCATGCGATAGAAAATAAATTGCATGAAAATTGGTATTAAAACCTAAAATTTTTCAGAAAATCCCCATTCTTCCTCCACTGACCTAGGATATTGATTTATAGGGTTACCTAAGGTGAATTTTGGTGACATTTTATGTTTGGAATTAAATTATGATAATTCTTCAGAATTTTTATCATGTAAATCAAAGGATAGGACTCTATTATTCCTTCCCATTTCAGACATTCTTTGTTACTCTTAGATGAAACCCTAGAATAGAGTTTTTATACCTTAATCTATGCGATAAAATGAGTTTTGATTGGTTTGAATTCATATTTAATAGGGAAATATAGTTAAGGTGTCCAATATATGAGATCTTCTAAAATCATTATGCCGAAAAGATTTAAATTAAGTTGTTTTTCTATCTTTCCACTTTTTCTTGGAAGGTGAAGTTATTCATTTTTATTAATGATTTATGTATGTTTGAATAAAAATTATATTTCAAAAAATCTACTAAATTTCTAATAAAATTTCTTACGTTTATTTTTTTTATTTGTTTAGGGGATGTGGATGACACCACATGGGATTTTAAAATAATTACTTTTTATAGGAATGTGTTGGTGAATCAAATGGGTTTTGATGTGTGTTCTTTAATTTGTTTGGGTTTCATGTGAACTTTTGAATTAGGAAAATGGATCATGGAAAAAATTTAACATGATCACATGACTATTTTGAAAGGTCTATTCTATGCATGGGTGTGTGTGGATACATGGAATTGAAATGATGAGATGTTTTAAAATGAACTTTTATTAATGGATCGCAGATTAGAGTCACCATGATCATAGGACTGTTTGGGAGGTATGATTTTACATGAGTTCTTGAGTGGGATCATAAAATTGATGTTTGGATAAACCATTATTTCTAATTTTAGAAGAATATTTTGGGAAAACTATTCTGATCAATTTATTTTAGGTTTAGAACTACTTTGGTAAAATACTCTAATATGTGTATATATTTAAAATTACTTTATACTAATTTTGATACTCCTACTATTTTATTTATTTTTTAGGTAACATGATTTTAGTTTTAGTTCCATATGGGAAAGGTCTCTTGGGGATAACTCCTAGGTTTTTATACACACCCCTATATATGTACCTTAGTTAATTTAAAAAGTTTGTTTTCCATGATAAAGGAAATAGATATGTATTATACTTCACTAGTGGAACACCTTAATAGTGGATACCTTGGATGTTCAAAGATAGATCATTCATTTAGGGTCATGTCTTAGAGTTTGGGGTGGTTCCACCTTGGTGTATAAGGTTATCCTACTTTTTAGTCTTTTCCATTTGGTTTATTTATTTCAAATAATTACTATGATAATTTCTAGTTGGTTCTTTTTAGTTTTTGGATATTATGTCATGCATCATTAGGTAGTTGTCTCTTAATTTTTTTATATTTTCCCCTGTCTTGGTTTCTCTATATATGTGTGTGTGTGTTTAATGGTAAAACAATTACCCCTATTATTCTCATGTTAATTTATCGGCATTTATATCCAACCTTTAGTGTTTTTGGAATGTAACCTAAGGTTATTTGAACTTTTTACCTATCCCAAGCTAATGGGTCAGGTGGGGATATTAAAAAGGGAATATAAGAGTTTTATAATGATGTTTTCCAAACATAGTGACATAATTCCTATGAATCTTGTCTCATAGAGACACATTCAAGATAAAGTTAGTGATAATGAATGAGCTCAGGATTATGTAATAAAATTAATTAGATTAAATTTTATATTGTTATTTTAATTATCTGAATGAATATTTTGATAGAATATTCACTACAATTTTCTTGATGGTGAAGCTGAAATCAATACATGACTAATGATATTAAGTGAGAGATTAATTGTATATAATAATTCATTATATAATGGAAGGGTTGATATAATTGGAACATATTTTAAGGTATATTAACCCTCAATTATTATTTAATAACATAAGTTTAGGAAATTATTTCTTATTGTAAAATTAATGGGTTTAAGGTATTACTCAAAATTAATGGTTCTTGATTGAAAATGATCATGATTTTTATTAATACTTTTTTCAAGTTATTAAATTTTATTCTTGAAGAGTCTTGAACAAGAATTAAAAAAATAAGGGTGCTATGTTGTATACACGTACTTTGGGGGGAACTACTATACTAGAGCATGGAGAAAATTATGTATTTCTCATATACAAATGAGTTTAATTAGGGAACAACAACTGAACCATAGAAAATAAAAGTTTCCACACATAACATGAATCAACATGAATAAATAAAAGTTAACTGAATTAAATTGGACAGAAAAAATAATCAAGAAAAAACCAGCATGAACCAACTATCCCAATGAAGAACTGACACATCAAAAATAATTTTTTTGGCCCATCCCAAATAATAATAAAATAAAAATAAATAATCCAAATAGATATAAAATGATGAAATCCAACTTGAATTGGCTCAAATAAAACTAAAATAAATCAAAATTATCTGACTTGACCAGGCATAAATAGCTATACATAAAATTAACATATAATCATTAAAATAAATTAACATAATATTAACATTTATACATTTAAAAATGAACACTATATTAGCATTTAAACATATATTTTTTTAACATATAAACATGTAAATTATAAATTTTATTAGAATGTATATAGTATTAAAATATAAAATATTAAATTATAAACTACAACTAAACAAGTGTGAATATAATAAAGCTAAATATAATTAAATGTAACTATCGATACTTGACCTAATCTAAAAAAACATAACAAAACCAAACATAACCAAAAGGGAAAAAATATTCCCTAATAGAGATGAACTAATAAAAAATACATAAAATTAAATTCAACCAAACTATATACAATCATACTTTAACTAAAGTGAATTATAACAATATGTTCAAAAACAATATAAATAATTTTGTATTGAACTATACTAAATGGAACTGAAATAAAAAAAATAAATTATGAAAATTTAATTGAGTAGAACCAAATTGAATTTAATTGATCTTTGCAAACAATAATTTAATTAAACAACAAAAAAGAATATAAACAGAACTAGACCAATATAAACTAATCAATAATGACATGAAATTTACTGGATTAAAATAAACCATATTGAACAAAACATAATATAATCAAAATATTTTATTTGAAAAAAGAAAAAAAGTTGAAGAGGATATAATTTTTCCAAATTGAGTTCTTAATAAAATGGAACTCACCCAAAACTATTATAACTGATAAAAAATGAACAAAAACTGAATAGAAAAAAATTAAATTAAATACATCAAACCTTACTAAATAAAATAATAATAAATATAATGGAAATAAAACTTGTCCAAAATTATCCATGCTTTTTACTTTTTGGTTTAATTTATTATCGTTTTGTTCAGGAAGATGACACTCAATTTGGTGAAATTTAGTTTGATTTATTTCAATTATGGTTAGTTAAATATTAGTTATAATGGGTTAATTTTTTAAAAAACATAATATTATTGAATAATTTTTTCTTATATTCAACTTTATTTATAATGGGTGGTGTTGAACATTGAAGGGCATGTTCCTAGAGATTTTTTTTCTCAAGTACAAAGGAGAAAGACATGAGTGTTATAAATTAAGAGACACAAGAAAATATTATATATTGTATTCTACTTATTTCAAGTTATAATATTTATTTTATAACTAAATATCCCATAATATTGTTAATAACAATATTTATAGTCCCTTTATGAGAAAATAGATTACAAATTCGGGTTGAATGATAATTTGTGATAGATATTAGGTGATGATAACTACATGAGAGTTTTGTGTTGACCTAGGAAGTGATGGATTTTTTTTGATCCTCATATAAAATTTGGTAGGGTAAGTAAACCCATAAAATATAATAATAAATCTCTTTGAATCAAATATGCAAATGTATTTGAAAAATAGATAATATAAATGTAGTACCTGAAACATTAAAAAATAAAAAACATACACCTTCATCTTCAATGGAGTTATATTGATGAATATCAAGGGGATAAATAGGTTATTTCTTCATACCTTCTTGGGGAATACACCAGCCAATGGATCCATGAATGATTTTTGAGGACTCTTGATTTCTCAAAGTGGTGATAAAGCCTCCTATATATGATGTATGAACTTTGGTAATGTAAGAGTTTCTTGAACAACTTGTAAAAGAATCATAGAAATCAATCACATCCATTGTAGAGGATCACATTATCTTCTATGGCCATTAACAATGCTCTTCATGGAATAGAGAGATTCATCCAAATGAAATGGTTCACATTTCATTACATGAAAATTTATCATTACACCTCTTTAAGTGTTTATTCATTGAAAAATTTAATTGATGATGTATTCTATTAATTAAAAAACTAACTAAATGGTTTGTAAATGACGAAAATATGTGAGAGAAGGACATGGAACCAAACATGCATTACATGCATACTAAAACTATCACAGTTATTTATTATGAATTCAAATTCATAAAAATAGAGTGGTGGTGACCATTTTAACACATATCACAAAATCTACAACTTTCACTAAAACACCCTTTATGTAATACTTTACAGCTCTGTGTGAATCAATCCAAAACACATTTTGGATATATTTTCATCAAAACTATCTTCATTTTGGAAAAAAAAGTACCCAAAACACAACAATTTACCAAGGTAATAACCATGTGACCCTACGGGCCTTAGTAGCATTGAAAAAAATATGAAATCCCTATTTGATAGATATAAGAAAAAGATTTCCTCTAGAAAAAATGAATGATACTCAAGCTACTAATGGGTTTGGTTCCATCTTCACCAAACATACTCATATCTCTTTAAAAATATATTCACGAAAATATGTGTCAGATAAATCAAATACATGCCTATATAACCCCTTTTCCCATGAAATCGAGTGACCAATAGACATGGAACCTGTCAATCTAGTATATTCATCTCATAATTTCTTGATTCTTTGAAAAATACTTACCAAGATAATGAATATATCATATATCATTCATCTATTTAATATAAACATCACATTTCACTTATCTAAGTATCTGATTACATCATATGTGAAATAATTAAGAATGGTCAGGAATTTATTCAATGAAACATAATAAACGAATATATATCTCATCTTGTCATACATGTAGAGAAATCATTTCTTTGTTTTTCTCTAAATAATTACATTTTTAGAAAAATACTCAATAATCCCCTAATTAGCTAAGTTAATATAAGGAATTTAATAAGTTTTATATCAAAATATAAAGGTTCCCATTTTTTGCAACTCTTAAACCTCAGGTAAAAAGGATTGATTATAAGAATAAACCACTCAGTATATCAATGAATGTATGAAATTCAATGAGATATAATTTATTAGATTAATCTAAGTAATAAGTTTCTACTTATTACCACATGAATCCTTCCTTCTTACCTCACATACAACAACTTATTTTTAGTACATTATTTTATTCATGCTAACATTATTTTTCATCACAACCCATTATACTTTATAATGAGCATCGATTAGTGACAAAAAAAAATCATACTTTGAGGGGATATTATCATTAAACCATTTAGGTAAAATCATTTAAAGCACACCAAAATGAAGAATAATTGGAGATTTCATTTATGATAATAACATGATACATTTCTAACCATTATAACCATTATATATTGAGTATTAAACCCATAGATTCTAGATGACACACTTGTTTTCTCTATGGTGATGGTTTTGTCAATAGATCTAATAAATTCTCCTCTATAACAATGCAAATAATCTTTACATATCTCCTCTCAATGTTATCTCATATTAGATGGTATTTCTGAATGATGTGTTTGTTCCTTTGGTTAGAACGAGGTTCATTTACCTAAGAAAAAACACTAGTTTTGTCGTAATATAGATTGATTTCTCTATTAATTATTGGAACCACCCTATGTTCATAAATTAAATTCACGATACAAACAACTTCCTTCACAACACCTAATATAGTGATGTGCTCTGCCTATGTAATCTAGTATACTATGGTGGATTATTTGTAACTCTTCCAACTATAATCTGCACTATTCATGAAAAAAATGAATCTATATTGATATTTTGTATAAGATATATTTTATTGAAAACTAGGATATGTGTAACCCATTAAATAAAGATCATCCTCTCTTCTGAATTCCAAGAATATTTCCTCAGTCATTCTTAAGTTCTTAAGAGTGTATTTCACAAGAATATGACGTCTCTGATAAGTATTTTATTTGTATAAGCTTGTTATTCTCAAATAATAAGAGACATCATGTCAAGTACGCAACATGGAACAAATGATAGATCCTATGGTGGATTCATAAGAAATCCTATACATTATTTCTAAATCCTAGGAAATATTCCAAATCTTACTATGATTCATGCCAAGAAACACTTGTAAAGACCCCTTCTTAGAGTTATCCATGATTAAAAACATTATCACTTTAACAATATATATGTTCTGAATTAGTCCAAGAAGCATGAATTATCTCTATCTATTTTCATATAGAGTATGAAGAAACATCACCCATGAATTTTATTAATTTTTTTTCTAGATACAACATTCAAAGATGAAGTGTTGGGAAATCATTTTGGACAAGTAGTATGTCATATACATACAATATCAAAAATAGTAAGAAACTCCCACTAGCATAATTATACACACATGAATCATTTTTTTATGAAACCAAAATCATTGATTATATCATTAAACCAAATACTCAAAATTCAATAATCTTACTTTTGTCTATTAATTGACTATTGAAACTTGGAAAACATCAAAGTATCATTTGGAATATCAAAATAATTAGCTTATATCATATATATATCCTTAACTAAATTATAGTTAAATAATGTAGTTTTTTAAATTCATATTATATATATCATAATCATAATGAGCTTCTATGGGTATAAAACTCCAAATATCATTAAAACTGGTAAAAATTAATCTTCATAGTCAATACCAAAAATTTATTTGTAACCAATATCCACAAAAAATTCTTTATAGATATACAATCTTCCATAAATGTTCATATTCTTATTGAAAACCTATTTACACCCTATAGGTCTTACTCCTTCAAGTGTATCTAGCAAGTTCCAAACTTGGTTAGTGTATATAGATTCCATCTTAGATTCCAGAGATTTTGACCATTTCTCAAAATTAGAACACTCAATGGATTCTCGGTAAGTGGTAGGTTTATCACCTATGAATGTTATCTTTTTTTCATTAGTTATGTGAAAGAATATATCAATATATCTTGGATAATTCTACATTTACTTTGAGATTCTTGTGTAACTTGAGTTGGTTATTCTTTCACAACTCTGTAGAACTGTCTCAACTTTTATTTTAGGAATAATTTCTATTTTTTTGGTCTTGAACATCAACAAGTTCAAATTTCCTCCCACAAAATACTTGATACATGTATTTTATTTGTATTAAAATACCATATCAAGCCACAAACACATTATGTTCAGTAGAGTTATAGAAATAATATCTCTTAGTTTCCTTACGATAACCAACAAATATGATTTTCTCTATCTTGAGTATTATATTGTTATAATCCAAACATTGTATATATTCTTTGAAACCATAAATACTCATAAAATATATAATAGAACATTTCATAGACCATATATCATATATTTTATTTATAACTTCTTTATATGGATCATGGTTTAGTAAGAATGAAATAGTTTCCAAAGAATAACCCCAGAATGAGATAAAAAAGTCCAATAGACTCATCTTTGATCGAACTATTTCTAAAAAGGTGTGATTCCTTATTTGATAAACACTATTATAATGTTTTTCTTAAGAGGAGTGATCTTTGAAACAATTCAAAAATATATTAGATGAGTGATAAAATAATGGATTATATATTCTCCACATAGATCGGATTAGAGGAATTTAATATTTATACCTAGCCGTTTCTATAGTTTATTATAAAAATATTTTAACATTTCAAATGTTTTATACTTATGTTTCATGAAAACACATATCCATATAGACTAAAGTCATTAGTAAAAGTAACAAGGTTACGGAAACCACCATTTTATTTCATGCCCATTAGTTCGTATACATCACTATGTATGAGATCCAATATCCCCTATCTCTCTCACATTTTCTCCCAAAAGGATACTTTTTTATTTTTTATAATAAAAAATGATAACAATTCTCAAATGATTCATAATAAAATGAGTCCATCAATCCAACTCTATGATGTATTTGAATTCATTTTTCATTTATATTTCCAAAGTGGTATGTAGGTGCTTATAAAATCAACCCCAACCTTCCTATTCTCTATGTTATAAATAGGATTATCCAAATAAAGAGTACATTAACCATTTATTACAATCCCAATACCATAAAATATTTTATACTTATATATAGAAAATCTATTGTTCTTAAAAATGAATGAAATTACCATCTTGTAAGAACAATATATAGAAATGAAATTATTATTTAGTTTAGGAACATAATAACTGTTTCCGAATTTGAGTATCAATCCACTTGATAAAATTACATCCTAGGTTCCATCCTCTAATGAATTAAATCTTTCTCTATAACCAATATGTAGTCCCACTTCACCCTTCATCAATTCCTTCATATCTAGAAGATTTTATTTTTCAGCACAAATGTGTGATGAACACCCGATATCTAATAACCAAGAGTCATATTTGGTTTAATTTATATCAATAATATTCACATTTAGGTACTCTAAATGTTTCTTTATGAGAATACTTCTCAATCCTAGATATAAATCTCTAACTATCTTATAGGTCATACCAATTTGTGATCTCAAAATGATTAATGTAAATCATTCCATAATCTATAAAAAATAAATATTATTAGGTGTGTATCATGTATTATATATTTTAATTAATTTTATTAAATTAATTTTCTTCAACTAAAATTGATAAATTTAGACATCATATCTATATAGTTATACAAGATCAATATTTCACTAAGTCATTGCCTTTCTTTCATGTGAAAATCATTACATTATTTATTTTGGTAGGTGTTCTTACCAAAAATAATTGTTGTATTTCTTGGATGTTTTAGTGGACAACCACTAATCCAAATCCATCATATAGATTCACCAACTATATTCTTATAGTATCCCAACCCTTTGGGTTTCCAGGCTAAGTGTAATCCAAAAATGTAGAAAAAGGAAATACTAGACAATATAAGGGATCCCTGATTCGGCATTAAACTACCCAGTTAAAAAATTTAGGGTAAATAATTACTTGTTTTACTAACACAAGATAATCCATGGGTACCTGACATTGTTGTGAAACTTCCCTCTTAGATTATTGAGGTCTTTAAAAGTGATAATTTAAAAGGAATGTCAGACTTAGTGTTTTTGGGGTTTTAGTTTAAGGTATCTTCCATTTAATATACATCATATTCATATTAAATCCATAACTATTACATATTATTTAATAATTATATTCTCAAGTTTTATTCCTTTTTCATGTATGCATTCATCTATTGATTTAGTTTTGGAATCTCTATTCTAACCACCATATTAATGAGTTCACACCACATTAATGTGTGACCATTTACATAACCTAGAATTTTGTGTTACGCATCAAAAAATATAAGTCATGTATATTCATACATATCCAAATTCATCACATTCATAAGGTACATGAACTATTCATGTAAATTAATTGACTTATAGGAGATCGAAAAACATCACATGAATAATCCTAGAGTAACAGATAGCTGACCCCATTCAATTTTTTGATAAGTCATAAGCCTCATGGCCAGTGGGTGGTCCAAACCCAAATCCCTATACCTAGGGAGACTTTACTCAAGAAAGAATTAAAATAATGGAATCTGTAACACCTAATATGAGAAAACAATATTCAATATATATTCTCAATCTCATAATAAAAATTACATAGTAAGTTCAATGTAGATGAAAAATAAATTTTATGGAGTCGTATCTAGTATATAATTAAGGGATATAGATCCTGGAAGTAGTTTAAAAGTTAAACAAAAGGTATACATAATATTTAAATTTCTTAAAAAATTTACTAAACATGAATATAACAATAATTTAGAAAATAATTAAATGTTTTATTTATTTCCCAAAACATGATACATTTATGAACAATTCATAAAAACAAGCTAATTATAAACATTTTATAAATTAGATAAAACATGAATATAAACAATTTACCTTAAAAAATATAAAATATTTCCTATTATCATTATATGGAAGTTCAAATATTATTTAAACCATTAATAATATTAATCCTTAAAACCATTTTGATGTAGTCTAAATAATATTTTTAAACAAGGATTAAATTTTTATTTTAAAAATTTCAAATCAATTAATTATGAACCATTCATAATTATAAATATAAACACTTTTATATTTTATCCTCAAAACTTATAAACATTATAAATTACATCTTATGATTTCAAAATAATGATTTTATTTATAAATAATAAGATATTCCATATAATTTAAAAAAATTCAATATTAATATTTAATATTTTAAGTATATTATGAATATTTCAAAAAATTAAATTAATAATTAAAAAGTAATTATTAATTAATTTTTCAAAAAATTTATAAATTAAAATATCTCAAAATATCTTTTAAAATGATTCAAAAACCATTTAAATAAAAATTTCAAAACAATTTAATCTTTTTAAGATTCAGCGCAACTTATAAAACACCATATTGGTGAAAAAATTGGTTATTTTTCCTATAAAGAACCACCATGATTGTTAATACACCATGGTATTTAAGAACTGCCTATGATTATCAGAGAATGAAACAAATAAACACCGTGATTTTCACTACATTATAGTGTTAGTGACCAGGGTGTTTTGGAGTCTACAAGGCTACACCATGGGTGCTTGCAAGCTGTAGTAAAGTAACTGATTTTCAAAAACATAAAACAAACACAATTAAATCTTAAATAAACCACCATTTATACCAATTACGGGTATTTTTATCATCATATAACACTTGTAAGAGAAATTAAACCCAAAACACAAAAGAATCTGTCTATAAGAATCAATTGTGTAAATTTATTTGAAAAACCGAGCATGTAAATAGAATACCTCAAACAACCAAGCATAAAAAACACACACTTTTATCTTTGTTGGAGTTATCTTGAATATGATAACAAGGATAAAAATATGAATTCTTATCACCTTGAAGGTTAATACACTAGCCAATGGATCCATAAAAGCGTTATAGGGGCTTCTAAACACTCAAAGTTGTACTAGCACCATCCCCATGGGATGAATGAATTTTTAGAATAGAAGAGAGTCTCAAATAGAATGAGAAAAATTTACATGAATCAACCATATCCATAGGAGAGTATCTCATCCTAGTATATACATATCATCAACACTCTTCATGGAATGAAAGAGTATCGACCATATGAAATAGTTTGTGTGTCGTCACATGACACTATAATATTACAAATATGTGAGTTTTTATTCATTAAAAACATTAAATAATAAGGTATTTTAGCCATAAATGAATCCTATTCCAATTTTTTAACTTATGAAAACATGTGTAAGAAGGTCGTGGAACCCAACATGCATTTCATTTATGCTAAAACTAGAATTACTTCTGACCGAAACTTAAAATGCACCACCATGGTGTTGTGGTGCCCATTTTAGTGCATATCCAACATGAAGTGTATTGTATCTACTAGTTATTCACCTAATTTAAGAATATATGTCATCATTGATTATACCGAGTTGAAATAGGCATGCGAAAAAACAATAGGGGAAAAAATTAGCCATACAAAATCATGAAAGAAGTTATATGGTCACTAAGAAATTCATAGAATCCATGATAGATTTACTTCCATCACATAAATTAGATATTATTTTGTTTTTTGATACATTCATGTTGATGATGTATTATTTATATAATGCATCGAGAAAAGGCATTGGTGATTCGAGTGGTGGTCGGCCTGATGAATTTCCAAGTGGTGATGACAACAAAGATGTTGATGGTGATAATGCTAGTGAGGATGTTTATGATCAGAGTGATAGACACAATGGTAGTTGTATCCATAAAAGAGATATTTATCCTATAGATTTATAACTTTATATTTATTACACTTAATTTTTTTTGGATTGTGTATGACCACTAAAACTAATTGTATATCATTATTTATTTTTTAATTTATAAAGTGATTCACTGTATACTTGTGTAATGATTTAATTATTAAGTTATCAACTAGTTTGGAGAGTTTTTAGGGTGAATAGGGGTGAAATATGGGTATAAGGCATGGGGTTATACAAATATTTATGCTAAAACATTTACATAGGAATTTATACCATTAGTTCCCAATAATACATTGGTATATGGATGCATTTCCCACCGAAAGATATTATACCAATAGTTATAATTGAACCATCAAAATTCATAGATATATCAACAGTTATCATAGAACCGTTGGGATTTATCTATCCTAACACCATATCACCAAATGTTTGGTGGAACCATTTGTATAAGATATACCAACAGTTCCATGGCCTGTAACAATGGTTTTCAACCATTGGTATATGTGATATTTCTAGTAGTTGATGAAACCACTGTATGATTATGTATACAGAACCAACATAGGTACAAACCATCAATAACATCTAGAAAGTTTAAAAGTATGAAAAAATGTATCTTTCAAAATTCATTGAAGACAAATGATTCCTATTGGTCAAAATAGGGTGACTCCCATGAGAAAAATACCATGAAAAACATCTCATAAAAACATTTTATATACACTTCGTACACCCTATATAAAGTAAAAAAGGTGACATCTATGCTTTTGAATCCATAAAATACTAGACCGCATACTCCAATGCGCTACCATTACTCAGATCATGAAAAATGAGGTATGCACGCATCCCATAAGAGAAAATGTTGGGCTTGATTAAGATAACATAATAGGTAGTCACCACCCCACTCCCAGTTACTTTTAATAAACCTAAATAAATTACAATAAAAATTCATGGATACAATAAAATCAAATAAAATAAAAAAACATTTTTGGATTATATTAAATCATACTATATATAATTAAAATAAGTAATTCCCTATATCAAGAGGGTGCTTACCATGACATACCATTTTTGGGAATATCCTTGTATTTATGTTAGATAAGTGGTATGTCAATCTTGTAGCACATCACATCTTGGTAGAGATGTATACAAATTCAAGGAATAATTCCATATTGTGGAAAGGAGAATAGGTATACATGGTTAATTCTCAATCCCACCCCATGGAATTAGAGGAAGGTGTATACAAAGTAAGGTCACTACAAGCCCATCCCATCACCATTCTCCAAATAAATCCATGCCTACTTAAAATTTATATAGAATCCATATGAATAGTCTCAAATACACAAAAAAGTGAAAATAATATTTGGGAATCACTTTACTAATGAAGTATGAATTTATAAAATCACCCTTTTATGATTTTTTAATAAAATTAATATAACATGTTAGAAACCCCATTTTTAAAAAATAAATGCAACAATAATACATTATTGGGGATGAAAAAATGAAATGGTATAAGAATGGAAAAAGAAACAAAAATATCACCCAAGGCATAATTATAAATAAGTATAAATTCATTGAAAAATCAAACAATATTTATTCTCTATGAGAGTATAATTATAAATTAATTTATTATCAAAAGAATTTATTCTGATTAAATTCCTCCTAGACCTATACCAATTCCATACTATAAAATAAGGAATATAAAAGGGAAGAGGGTTAAACCTACTAAAAATAAATGAACTTTTTCATTAAATGTTTAGAAGGAAAGTTAATGACAATAAAAATAAATGTGACCAAACTATACATGGAAAACATATGGATTTAGATAGTTATGATTAAGGAAGAGCCTGAAAAAAAAAAGAAAAACCAAAACATTATATTTAATACTATTAGGCTAATCACTAACCATAGTTGGACTCGATGATATCAGAAGAATATAATGTATTTTAAGAAACCTAAAAATATGGGAAGATAGATTATATACACTTCCCTTTAAAGAAGAAAATGAGAATAATAATTAGAGGTAGATAAGGAATTTAATTTCATAAAATAATATTCAATGATCAAATAAAATACATGTTTGGAAATGATGAAGGTATATTGGTTGAAAAGTGAACAAGGTATAATAAAAACTCTATGGTAGAATTGGAGTGAGTTAATAAAAGGAAAATATTAAGACCCTATAGATTTATGTTAGTTTTTAATAGGGAAAAGGAAAAAATACCCCAATAATAAAAAATAGACCATAGAGATATCGAGTAGATGGTACTAATCCAAAAAGTACAAGATGGTGATAAAAATGACCTTGAAGCATTAGACTACCCCCAGGTAACCAATTCCTTCTAGCACTTGGGAATATCCCCCCTTTCTCCATCATTTCATCCCAAACTCCCCAACCCCCATTCTAACTTTAAATTTCACTTGAAATATAGTTATTTTGAAAATTTAAATATACAACTAAACTAGAAAGGTAATGGAATATATGACCTACCCACTATGATTCTTTGTATCCCTAATAAGATTCAACAAGAATACCAAGGGAGTAAATCGATCAATTATCTTTTCATATTATAGCTACACTCCCAGGTTTAATATTGTATATTTCTATGTTACAACTTGAACCAAACCATTGGGACTAATATTACCAAAATCAATATATGAATCTGATAAAAAATTTATATATGATTTTATACATATGAATCATTAGATTCCAAATCATTATCATCATATCAGATTACATGCATGTGGTCAGATTCATACCTCCTCAATTAGAAAACATGAAATATATTGTGTGTGGTTCTAAATTTATGGGGTATGGCTAACTAAAATGAATCTTCCCCAATTATTATGAGTATTTAAAAAGTTTCAATAAATATTAGAGTCAACATACTATTATTTTCCATTTTTTGTTTCCCAATTTTAATGAAACACAATGAAATACATGATCACTGACATTTAATTCCAAGGGCCACTTACAATGGCCGACATTGAAACTTTATCAACTATAATTTTTTTTGAGATGTTTTCAAATTATATTTAACTATTATATCATCATTAAAACAAGATTAGGACCACTTATAAAAGATTTTATTATCTCTATTAAAAATGGGAGAATTACATAACCTCCCATATAATTCCCCATAAGGATCTATACGGATAGATGATGAATTATTATTATTGAATAATTCCACTCGAGGGTGGTATAATGGGATTATGGAGATCATATAATGTTATTTTATGGAGACCCATAAAATGATTAACATATCTTCAATATTATTAACTTGAATAATTTCAAAGAACATACATCAAATATTCCTATAATGCAATATCTTTGGTCTCGATTCCTTGATGCATTATTCTTAATATGGATCAACTTTAGTGATAGTCATATGAATCTCACCTCTAAGGGGTTTGCACTAGACATTGGATCCTCATTCATAATGAGAGAAGCCTGATCAAAAAAAGGGGTGGTAGCACCTTATTCTCAAAGAAACATGGTGGTTTAGAATAAAGATAGTATTGACTTATAGTGTAGTAAATCATCCCAAGATAACCTAACATGTTACTCGACCCAACTCAAGACATTTCTAAAACATAATTCCCAATCCCCATATGTAGAAAACTAGTTCCTAGGTATCAATAACAAAACCTTGAGAATTATTTAACCCTTTAATAAACAATAACCATTATAAGGTCCCTGCCAAGAAATATAACATGAACTATTTAAAAATTGGACTTCCACTCCATCATATTAATAAATTCAAATTGAATGATACATTAAAACAGAGTGTAACACATCATCAATGATAATATCATTTGAATATCACAATAATAATAACCTGTTTTCTTAATAAAAATAAACATGAAGGAAGAAAGGATAATAAAAAACACATGGATGAACTGACCGATACATAACATCCAAGAGTTAAAATAAAAACAAAACCACTACCAAAGTATCCTTGTGATCTAAGATCACTCACCAAAATATATACTATACATCAATAGTCTAATATAAACATATACCAAAAAAATACCAAAAATAAGGAAGATCATAAGTAGGGGACGTAAAAGAAAACATAAGAGATTCATACACCTAATGGAGTATGCACGGTGTGAGATAAACACATGTATTAGGACTTCACTAAAAGGTTTGTGAAATTTCTTTTAAAAGTAATCTAATTAATTATATTTTGAAATATAAATTGAAAATATGATATTCACATATATTTAGGATAAAACCATATTTCATGATAAAATCAAATTTTCAACACCTTTCCCTTCTTGGAACAAACATAGTAATATAAAACACCATTTTTAAATGATTTTAAAACGAAAAATGGGATAATTTTTCAAGTTTATGAAAAAAATCCCAAAACCCCTTTCCTATTTCCAAAAACTTTCTCCAAGATCATTTGTAAAATTCACTACTTTCCTTTTTCAATCACTATTCAAACCATTTTTTAAACAAATTCATAAGGAAAAAAACTGAAGCATAAATATATAAAAAAATTATTAATAACCAATGACAATATTGGGGAATTACAAAATAAAACAAGATTAGAAATGGTTCCATGAAATAAATCTTGGATAACATAGGAAAAACAATTGACAATGGAATCCCCCATGTGATCATATTGAAGAGACAAACAACATGGGAAGATCCCTAGGATTCACATAATATAAACCAGAACTGGAAAACAATCCAGGCCAAACTAAAAGAACATTTAGACCCTAATAGTTTCATCAAGATAGATGGTCCCTAAACTATCCTAATAGCATGAAGTTACCATGTACACAACCATCTAGGGTCGATTAGATACCACTGTTCTGACTATATCTAGGACAGAAGATAAACTAGAATTTTCAATCATTTAGGTTATCTAATATCTTCCTTGGATTACCATGACATGTAAAATGTACATGAACCATCAAATAATCACATTTAAAATGTATAAATCATTTTAACTAACCCACATATCACCTCCTAAACCCTTTTAAGATAAAAAACCCTTTATTTCATTTAAAAAAGAGAATTAATAATAAATAACTGATACTATTCATAAGTCATTAAAATACCAAAAAAATATTGGAAAAAAATGGGGGTATCAAAATTTCTAAACAACTCATTTTAATAATGTTCCAAATAATCCCTTAAAAAATTACTCAAGATGAAAAGTAATTTTTGTAAGGAACCAACCTTAAACCATCTAAAAAGTGAATCTGTAGAGAATAATTAAGTTTCTTTCATTAATAGAATATTTTTAGGTTTACATTTATAAATAAATAGGTCATAAATCTTACAAAATAAACCCAAATATAAGAAAGTGTACATTTTCACTCGGTATCAATTTCTCACACAATATAAAACATTTGTAATAAAACACATTTTATTTCACAAAAAATATTTAATTTTTTTAACTTGACTTATTCTTGTTCCTAATTATACCTAAACACTATGGATAACATTTAAAAACATTTTATTAGGACAAAATTATAAGTAAGGGACATAAACAGAAAAAAAAACTCGTTAGTCCATGAATAATCATATTTTGTTTTAAATTTTTTAAATAAAAGTTGAGCTCAAAATAAGAATTTTCTTACCCAAGAATTCAAATTTTATGTCTAAATATTTTCATTAAACATTTCATAAGAAATATTAAATGAAAAAATAAAACTCATAAAGGTTTACTAGAAATCATGAAAATTTAGGGTTTTTTTAAAAAAGGATATAAAATTCACCCTTAATAAGTAGCATATACTTTCATTTTAAAAATAAGATCATTTATTACATTTTTTAAATCAGAATATTTCCAAAAAAACCCGTTGAAACAAAAGAAAAATCGCTTAGGTAACTTTAAGAATTATTTTTTACATCACTCTTAAAATCAATCTTATAAATGGAATAACCTTCATGGTAAATTATAATAATCTCTTAGGAGAAATTACTTTCATTAACTCCATACCTTTACCCATTACATTGAAGAGTTATATTAGGCTGACCCCTTCTTGATTCATAACAGAATCACCCATCCTTGGTTTATAATAGAACCACCCATCATTAATTTATAATGGAACAACTCATATCCATAAATAATTCCCAATAACCATAAAACATGATAGAATGCATAAAAATATTATTTTTACTCATAAGAAAAACATTTTCGGATATCAAAATATTAATTTCATTTTAATTTTTTTTCTAAAAATTACAAAATATAGGGAAAGAAGCTTTTGTTTGAATAAAATATAAAATATTGTAATATAATCCAAATATAAAATAACAATTATGGTGGATTGAAAACCCATTGATGCCTTATACATTATAATTGAACATTGATTTTTTCCTTTTGTAAATAAAGTCAAATAATTCCTTAAAAATATTACTTTTTAAAACCTTTGTAATAAAGATACATAAAATTTCCTATATAATTTATTTATGCCCATATAAATACATATAAAAGGGTTTTTTTAAGAATATGGACATGGAAGAGAAATATATAGAAAATGAATCCTTAAAATATTTAAAATGAGGTTTTTAAAGTAAAGTGTCTCTTTCCATGAGTCTGAATCATCACGTATGTTACTTCTCTTCCAAAATAATAAAACCACATTAACCCTTTTTGATGATTACTACGATAATAATGTTCTTTACAATTTAGGGTCTAATATAGTTGCTATTAAAGGATAATTGGATCATGAATAGACCATGGTTGATATTTTCAACCATGTCCTAATCAATTAATAGAGGATAGTTTTTTTAGAAAATTTAAATCATTTAATAAACTATTATTTATTATAAAATATCATTAACAAAATTTTTAGATATATTTATTTAATTTTATTTTGAAAACAAAATGACAAAAATTGAATTAAAATTAATATTTTATCACATCATTAACCTTTTATATTTTAAAAGAATTTTTTAACACAATAATTCATTAAAATTATACCACTCATAATATTTATAGTATTAATTTTTTTATTTTACTTTTAATTGAATAAAATCTAGGTCGATGTTGCGTAAGAATTTTAGATAATTAGTTCATCCGTAAAAATTAAAAATAAATTATCATAATAATTTTTTTTAAAAAATTTAAAATAAACATTTCGAACAAATTTTTTTTATCCCCATCACAAAATATTATATACATTAAAATAAAAAAGTTACATTTATGACTTTATCTTTTACTAAAATATTATGGCGGACAAAATAAAAAAACTATGGTAGCTAGTTGCCATATTTTCATAATATTGATGGAAATAAACAAACTAAACTCATAAAATAGGATAAAGGGATCTTTTATGTTCATTTTTAGCCCTTTTAATATTATTTTAAACCTTAATTACCATATTTACCTTTACCATGGTGATAATTATTTACTATGGTTACTATTTATAATGAACAAAAATAAAAGGATCCAATATTACAATTTTTTAAATCTTGATTCTAGATATGGAATAAATTTTCAATACTCAATTTATAGAATTTTCATAAATTAATTTTAGATTAAAATTAAAAACACAATAAAAAACAGTTTTTTCAGAATATTACATTTTTAAGTATATAAATGTTTATATAAAAAATTTGAACGTAAATTGATTCCAATGAATATTATTTGATTATTTATAATATAATATAACTAATGTTACATTAAAAATATTTAAAAATGGAATTTAAAAAATGATTAAATTTGAAATTCAATTTTCGATAAAAATATTAAATTTTCACTATTCAAACCAAAAATAAATCTTTTTATAAAAATAAAAAAAATTAATCTAAGATAATTTTGAAATAATAATATAAAAAATATATGTCATTTTTATCAGTTAATTTTCGTTAAATTTCCAAAAAAGTAATTATAATATTCTATGTAAAAAATAAATAAAACCATTTTTTAAGAAAACATATATTGAAGAATAAAACGACTTCACTAAAAATTGAGTTCTTATTTAATAATAATTAATCATTATATTTTTATTGATTGGTAACTTTATATATATTTCAAAATTGAGTTTATCCTATTCAAACCCACCAATTCAATGACTTGGTTGTAATGATCATATTTAAATAATAATATTTTGTGGTTCGTTTATGCTTGGTGTTGCGTATCTTGTATGCTATAAAACATATTATTTCATTTAAAATCATCGAAAAATAAGTTTTACAAGCCTTGAATAAATTTTATCCCTTTAATTTGAACTTAATATCAATAATCAATGCTTTTACATTTTAAAATAATTTTGCTGAAATCTCACATCATAAAAAGGGTTCATAAAACATTCTCTTGAAAAGAGAGAAAAGAATGTATGAAGGTCATATAGAATAATACATACATTTTTCTAAATAACCTAATAGTAGTGGGAAGTTAAAATAAATACATGGAAGAGAAATTAATATTCAGATAATGATATGGAGTGATAGATATATTCGATCACGAAAAAGTGAATGATCATGATAAAGATAACGACCACAAAATTCTAAACTAGAGAGATGTGAGAAAGAAAATTGTTTTATAAAAAATGAATGTAATTTGATAATTTTTTTATTTAATGGTCCTTTTCACAATTTAAATGAATTAATTTATCATCATGACTAATAAAATTCAGAAATATACTTACTTGAAATGTAAGAATTTATCCTTTAATAATTTTTAACCGAAATCATTTTTTTTGTTTAAATGATGATTATTGAAGATGAATTTTTTATACCTGAAGCACTAAAATCAACTTATAATATATCACTTAATTACAAAAAAGGATACAGAGATATTCATCTTATCTTTATACATTAATCAAAACCAAAATAGTTAGCATAAGGTAACACAATTCCCAAAATGAATAAACATTCATACGAAAAAATAAATTAGTAATCTCCAAAATTTCATAGTAATACCGAAAGATCAAACTAAATAATTATATAATTAACTATACTTAATTTTTTTAAAATATTCCTCACTAATAATAAAACCCAAATATAAAAATGATATGATCAGATATCCTTCCAAGATAAATTTAAAATTTATCTACAAATAAATTCAATCACTCTTGAAATATGATAACAGAAATATATATCTCATAGTCATATAATCTACATGATTTGATAATAATTTACCTAAATTACCTAAATAACTGTAAATCCACATTAAAATCATATATTCTTGAAAAATATAATTCATCCATTAATCCTAAAATAAAATTCATCAAGATTTTATTTAACTTAATCATATAATGTTCCCAAAAAATATAATGATCTTATTCCAAAAATAAAACTTATTACTTAATCACCAAATCAATTTTGAATCCCATGGTTATTAATACGATAGAAAATATGTTACCAACATAAGATTAATCTTTATTTTTTAATTCATTTTTATAATTCCATACTAAATAGGATATCACATAGGCCAGTGGTATTAATTTGACTATTATTTCCCTTCTGTTGTGGTATTAAGCCTCGCAACCTTATAGAGTGTGATGGGTTGTCACCCATATTATGGGTTATTATTTTACTAAAACTATTTTAATATAATTCCAATAATGTTCCTAAAATTATGATAAACATCCTAAAAAATTTCATTTATCATCAAATGAATTATTTACCTCTAATATGTTTTATATAGTTTATTTTTACCCAAAATCAAATAATATTAATTGACTATTATTTCCTTATAAAGCACATATTATCCTAAAGGTTTATATGTACTTGAATATATCCAAAAATTATCAACATTTTTCTATACTTATTTTAAAAGGTATCGATTCCATATATTTTATTTTTGAAAATATATTATATAATAATCGTTAGATGTTTCGTTTTTTTATATATACTATTGAATACTCCTTAGATGTTTAATTTTTCTAAAAGGTAGGGGAAAATCCAAAAATTCTTATTAAATGGAAGAAAAGCTTATTATTTTTATGGGAAAAGGTATCCCATTACATGTAATTTATAGGTTGAAAGACATAGAGGCCTAAGAAACTAGCTTGAACACTCACTACATCATGATTTTAAAAACTCAATACATCAACCCATCCTTCATTAAACACCATTCTTAAAAATTTAACCATGTTTCATCAAATTATTCCTTATTAATTTATTCTTATAAATATATCCTTTTGATTATTCAATATCAACCTTATAATTCATTATACTTATAAGAAAAGAAAATAATTCATACCTTAAATCTAGACATCAGGGACTTATTTTATGCTGTTGATACCCCCTTTATGTTTTAGAATAATGTCCATATCTCCAAAAAATAAATACTTAAGTAGTTTTTAGTATTTCTATTTCCAAATAATATGTATGTGTTGATATTTTAAAATCAAGAGATACCATTATCAATATAAATTTTAGAGAAATGAAATGTGTTAGATATATAAAATAGTTACTTGCAGATGATTTGGATGTTCCTAAAGCTTTAAAAATCATTTGAATAATATTATTCCATGATAGTGAGGATTAAATCTTATGCAATGGATAATAAGGTTACGTGGGATGATATTCCTTTCTTCTTAATAAAATATCATTTAATTTTAAAAAATAACATCATTAAAACATGAAATGAATTATTTAATATCAAAATGAAAATGGCCCTTGTAAAGACAATACCCATAGAAATTTTATAATATGTAAACCTTAAAAATCCTTTATACTTATGTTAATAATCCTTATAAATTGAATCTCAAACAATATTTATCCTTAAAATACAAATCCTTAATATTATACGAGACTAATAAAATATGATTCCAAACTAACATATTAACCCTTGAAGTGTTATAAATATTTTAATTCTAAAAATATCAAAATATCATAACCTATAAAGTTATCTAAACCTTTCCTCCTATACAAACTATAAGAATATGTCCTTAAAAAATAAATAAAATGAATCTTTAGAAAACAATTAACGTTATTTAATTTCAAGGAACTTTTTAAGTTTATATTTTTATATAATTGGGTCATAACTCTTATATAGTAAATCCAAATATTAAAAAGTAGACACTTTAAAAAAATATCCATTTTTCCAACAATATAAAACATTTATAATAAAACATGTTTTCTTTCACAAAAAAATATTAAATATTTTAAAATTTAATTCTTCTTTTTCTTAGCCATATTTAAAACACCTGAAAAATTTTAAAAATGAAGAATGAGAAAATAAATCTCAATAAGATTCATAAAAAAAATAAACAAACCTATTTTTGCATGAATACATATAATTTTTCTCCTTTTTCAAATAAAATTTGTAATAAAAAAACCATTTTCCTACCCAAGAATTCAAATACTCTGCCCAAATAATTTCATAAAACATTTCATTTTTAATATTAAATAGAAAAATAAAACTTTTAAAGGTATCCTAGAAATCATGAAAACTCATGAAATATTTTTTAAAAAGTTTAAACATTTCACCCTTAAGAAGTGGCATATACTTTTATTTTAATAATAATATTATTCATTACCATTTTAAAATTATAATATTTTCAAAAAAACCCATATAAATCCAAGATAAATTATATGAGTAACATTAGGTATTATTTTTCATAAAAATAATAGAATAAATCATATAAATGGAGTAAAATTATTAGTGAATTACAATAATCTCTTTAGGGAAACCTAATCAGTTAACTCCATCCCTTTACCCAATGCATTAAAGAGATATATCGGGCTCACCCATTCTTAGGTTATAAGAGTTACTAGCTTTAATTGGTTTATAATGGAACCAACCATACTTGGTTTATAAAGGATCCAAAATTCACCATAAAAAATTACCATGAACCTTAAAATAATCATAACACATGAAAGTGTGCATAAAAATATTCTTTTCACTCATAAGATAAACATTTTTGAATATCAAAACAACCATTAATTTAATAACCTTTATTAAAATTACTAGATTATATTGATGGAGGGTTTTTCTTTGAATAAAACATGAATGATTTTAAAATAATCCAAATATCAAATAATGGATATGACGGTGGGAAAATAGATAATGGTGTATATATTAAAATATGACATACTTTTAGTCTTTTGTTAGGAAATATAAAATATTCCATAAAAAGAATCATTTTGAAAACCTTTTTAAGAAAAAGACATAAAAATTTTATTATAATTAATTTATGTAAATATAAATAAATATAAAAAATATTTTTAATAATATGGACATGGATGATAAATATTTATAAAAAACATTTAAAATATTTAAAATATTTTTTTTAATAAAATGTATCTCTTCACATGAGTCCGAATAATCATGTAAATTAATTATATTATTGAATAATAAAATCATGTTAATTATTTAATTTCTTATTTTTTTTTCAATTTTATCATTTATTTTACAATGTTAAAATCAATTTCTTAATTAATTGAGTTTAGGTCGGGCATTTTGATGATATTTAGCTCATATGTCAAAAATGACTTCAATAGGTTGACTATCGTCAAAAAATTTCATTATTACATAATCTATAGAATAATAATAATGTCATACTTATCATTTTTATACATCAATTATATTTTTAAAACCAATTGTGAAATATGGTTATGAAAAATAAACTATGTTAAAATTATAGAGATGATAAGACACACGTATGCATAAATTACTTTCCCATTTTCCAACGATCCTGATGGAAATATAGTAAGTATTATTTTATCTTCAGATAATGATAATAATATCATGAATACCATATTATTTCTTTAAATATACTTATATATATTATCCATGTGATGTAAAAATTAAAAACAAATCACATCACTTCGTGGAGGTGGTAATCTACACGTAAGAACGAACGACATTATCATTTCTAAATAAATAAAATGGTAAGAAAACATGTGATATATTACTTATAAATGATGATAAAAAGGTCATGAATATAATATATATACATTAAATACTTCATTATAACCATATCTGATAGGTGGTAATGGAAAAAAAATTACACTGGTTCTCGTGGTGGTAGTCTGTCGTACACAAGAATAATGGGTTTGTTTGCCATTTGATGGAATAAGAGATGGATATGGGTTATTAAATTAACATAATACAACAGAATTTTATGTAATATACTTATTTTATTATCTCATAATTTTGGGAAAATATTTTAAGGAGGTATAAGAATATATAAAATGAAAACTCATGGTAAAAATCCACCCATCTTCTTTAGAAAAACTCTTTGGATTTATAAATAAATCATTCCAATGTTGGATTTATGATAAAAAAAGACTATAGAATGTGGTTAGGTATGAAAGCAAATTATTTGGTTATGTATTGGTTAAACCAAAAGTATTTTTAACTTTGAATAAATGAATATAAGAGGTTCCCTTTTATAAGTGAGGAAATGGGCACTATTAGAATCACATAAAAGACTAAATTAAAATTAATTATTTTTTAAAGAAAAATTATTAAAAAATGATATAATTAAAATTTAATATGATTATTATTATAAATAATATCAATGAATAAAATTTGGACAATTTATGTTCTTTTTTTTACCCTTATATTTTTTTAATCCCGTGTTAACCCCTTTTGACATTTAAAGTGATAACAATTCTTTTTTACTCTTTATAGATAAAGATAGTTAATATTAAATGAAAATTGAATAATAAATTGAAAATGGTTTGTATTTCCAACCATATCCAAATTAATTAGATGAATATGGTGTTTTTATAAATTTCAAATCCTTTAAATAGATATTATTTATTATAAAATATTATTAATATCATTTTTTGAAGTATTTATTTAACTTAACATTGAAAACAATATTACAACAAATGAATTCGAATATAATCCTTTAACACATAGCTAATTTTTTTATAAGTATCTACAAAATCCATGGGAAAAAATAATTAATCCAAATTATATAACTTTTTATATTTTAGCATTACTTATTTTAATTTTCTATTAATTGAATAAATACCTTGTTGGCATTACGTATGAATTTTAGGTAATTATTTCATCACTAAAAAATATAAAAAATAACATGATAAATAAATTATTTATATTTTAAATAAAAATTTATAACTAAAAATAATTTTATTTTATCCTTATCATTAAATATTACATAAATTAAAAGAAAGAAAGTGACATTTTTTAGAATATATTTTACTCAAATATTATAAAGGTCAAAATCAAATAAATATGACACCATGTTTCAATTTTTTCTAAAATTTGATGGAAATGGATAAACTAAACTCAAGAAATAGGATAAAGAAAAGTTTTAGGGATATTTTTAATCATTATCATATTATTTCTAGAATTAATTACCAAATTTACCCTTACCATGGTGACACTTATTTACTACAGTTACTATTAATAATGACAAATAATAAAAGGAAACTATTTACCAAATTTGGAAATAATGATTAAAAATATGGAATCTATTTTTCAAGATTCAATTTTTATAATTGGAATAAATAAATCTAATATAAAAACACAAAACATAATGAATTTTTTTTTTCATAAAAATTATTTTTAATTATAATAATTTTTTATACCAAATCAAAACAATAAAATTGACTCCAGTGGACTGAACTAGATTACTAATAATATAAGGGATTTAATTTTACTTTTAAAATATTTTTAAAAAATATAACTTTGTAAATTATTGAATAAAAAATTATATTTTAAATAAAAAACAATATTCATTACTATTCACCATAGAATCAATCTTTAATGAAAAATACGAAAAATTCACTCAATGATAATTTTTACAAAATGAGATAAAAAATGAATTCCTTTAAAATAAATAAATTTTCTAAATGTTTCATTAATTAATGATACTATTTTCTAAAAAAAGTAATAAAACCATTTTTGAAGAAAACATTTATTTGAGGAATAAAATGAATTTACTAAAAATTTAGTTCTTATTTACTAATAATTAATCAATATGTTTTTATTGATTAAAATATTAATATATATTTTATTGTGAGGTTAATTCTATTCATACACATCAAATTAATGACTAGGTTATAACATACATATTTAAATAATAATATTTCGTGGTTCATTTAAGCTAGATGTTCCATATCTTGTACGCTATCAAACATAATATTTATTTTATAATATCCGAATATTACAATTTTAACCATTTTAAATCCACATTTTATAACATCTATCTAAAAATAAAAAATTTATATCCACTTTTCAAACCACTTACAGTACAACACCTATTTATTTAAAAACCTTTGAGAAAATAAAGAATTTTCATCGAATTTTAAGTCTCGCATAGGGTTAGGTTCGCCAAAGGATAAAATTCACTTTTAACAATCCAATTAGACGTTGGAAAAATAATTATAATTTATTAAAATATTTATAAAGATATTAAAAACCATTTATCACCATTATTTCAATGGTTTAGGTCCTTAAAAAATTTATGATACCCATTATAGGTACCACATATTTCTTTTATTAAACAAAAAAGCATTATAATCATCATGAAAAAAATGATATCCCATTTAACATAAATTTAAAAATTAACATACATTGAACAAGAGGAACCCTGATGAAATGCATTGCCATAGATGGAAAATTCTCAACCAAGAAAGAACCTTCCCTACAATATACATAACAACTAAGACCCTAAGGTTTGACTAACCTTGAACCTAAAATCCAAACTACACAATGAGTAGGGTTCATAGGAGGTTGAAGAACCAAAGGGAAACAAAAGATAAAGGTGGGTAAAGGGAAAAAATAGAAAACAAGGAGTACATTGAAAAAATAACTTGGAATTAATATGGAATGCTAAAAATTGGAATGAAAACATAGGTGACGAACTCCTTTGTGCACATTCACCTTAGCCGAATGAAATGTGAGAGAAATAGGGAGGAGTTGAATTTTTATTCACAAGGGAAAATGATATATTTGTTTTTTAATTAAATATGGTAAGTTATCATGGTTAGGCTATATGGTTTGGTAAACAATGCATCAATTTTTCATCATTCACTTGTTATGAAAAACAAACATGCATGGTTTGGCCACATGATTTACCAAATCAAGCACTGATCATGTAGAACGCCTATGAAATTCACCAAATCTATACTATATAAACACCTAAAAATGTTCTCCTAACAATGATAAATCCATGTTCTAAAAATTGTAATCATAATAGAATAACAGAATTTCTATTAGATTTCACATGATTTAAACCCAACCATGATCTAATCATGTAGGATAAACCATGCAAGCAAAAATTAACTAGAAAATTCCTTTCTCTTAGGACCCTACATGAAGATTTCTATCTCATTCAAAGAAATCGTGAAAAAATATTAATCTTCCATAATTTTTATAATTTAATCCTGAATCTTTTCAAAAATTAAATATCCCAAAATATTATAAACTATAAAACAAGAATGATATAAATATTTCACAATTATCCCCACCATACCACTTTCTACGCCCATAAAGAAATTAAAAAAATTAAGATCTATGGAAAAATTAAAATATCAGAACCTAAATAAGAGGTGTTTTGGTTGGGAGAACTTAATGAGGTATAGAGAGAAAGTATAACACTAATCTTGAGCACAACTTATCAAAACAATTGATCTAATCCTCAAGCACCCAAAACATCTTTTAATATAACCTAACTCATAAACATCATATACATGGCTATAAGATGAAATATACTATTATCAATCTCTATGAAATTTAGAATTTCTCTAATATGGAGAGAAATGTGATAATTTTTTTTCCATAAACCTCTATCATCATCCAAGAATCAACATAAAAATACTCAAATTAATTACAACCCAAAGGTTCTCTAATGGTAAAAATAAAGGGAATCCAAATTCATCATATCCTATATCATTAAAATAGAAATGGTTCCCAAAAAATGAATAAGAAAACAATATAGTAACTAACCTTATGTCACAAATTGAGTATAAGCGGGATCTAAGACCTCCTTTACAGGTCAAAACTTCATAGTTACTTGAATATATCCAATCTAACACCAGCCAGTGCATAATAAAAACTAGGGGATCACTTATCTTATTTACATATACCACACACCTAGGTCCTTCAAAAGTAAGACCCACTAAAAAATAACTATATCAAGAAAATATCATATCATTGGGATATGAAATAAAACACTGATGCATACACAAAACCACAAGAAGAAGCACCTAATAATTGAGGAACCATAAAGAGAACAAGGTAGGAATCCAATGAAACAAAATTAATGATCTAAATCTATTCAAAATCAACAATAACATTTCCAAAATAATTGAACCCCTTAAACTAATTCAAAATTCCAACTCATTAGAAAACTCAACTTACCAGATTTATGAAAATAACCAAAATACTTCATTTCCTAAAAATGACCTTGATCAAAACATAAGAATTTATAGTGACTCAAGAGGTCCAAAATAAAAGAATGGTATGACCTCTACACTCTATTCATAGTATAGTAATGTCAATATTTCAAGTATATACACCTAAAAACAAAAAATATTTTCCTTATAGATCATCCCTATAAGCGTAATTTCTATAGTTTCTCAATATCCTTCTTGGAGAAAAAACCACAAAGCATGAGACATTAATTTATCCCATTCATATTTCACAAAAGAAAATATATTCCCAATGCACAGTAAGGGAAAAACACAGATACAAAAAATTTACAAAACAAAAAACATATAACACAACCATCTTTCAAAAACAAAACAAAACTCATCTTCTATAAAAAACTCACTATTAATTATCCAAGTTACCATTTTTATTTCATTTTTTTAATTCATTTATAAAACCCAAGATTCCAGGAAGATTAATTATCTATTAAAAAATATTTCTATGAAAACTAAATTTTTAAACATTTTAAAATAATAAAAAATTTATCATTCAAATAAACCTTAACACTCGGTTTAAAAAACAAGAAATTTATTAAAATAACCATTTTAATTTAATGTAATCATATAATTAAAAATTATAGGAGAATACCATTCATATTTATAACATTCCCTAAACCTAAAATACAATTTTCACTAAAAAAAAATTTCCTTAGCATAAATATAAATCTTTAAAACAAAAATTCAAACCACTAGGAACAAAAAATATTTCAAAACACTATCTAATAAAGCCGACATACCATGAAAAACTCATAATAATCTTGAAACCAATGGTAGACACTGTTGTTATTTATTCAAAATGTATTGTAGATAAAAAATAAAATAAAAATGTTAAATAAAAATGTGAATGGTTTGGACACATGGGTTATAAAATCATTAACCAATTGTGAAACAACATATATAATGGCACATAGAAGACTCCACATGGGCTCTGCATGGTTTTATAGATTGTTTGAGGTAACCATGAAACTCTGGTTAATCCTATATTTTTACCCCATATGCTGAAAGAGACCCCAAAATCACTAGTACAGTCACTAGGTGTCAAAATACTACAATCACACATCAAAACATATAAAAAAATAGTAACAACCACAAACTCATGATTCAAATCCCTATAGCCCGTGGTAACTCAAGGATCTATGTGAGAAAGATCCTATGAAACCATCCCCACACCTACCTATATTGTTTTGAAATCCACATATATATACTATTTGACTTCAAAAATAACATGAGGGATCCTCAAGAACATAGGTATTGAAAAAAAACCTAGGCTCTAATACCACTTACAGTGAACTGGCTCAGCCTGACCCAACACATCACTCAACCCAACTCTCTAATGGGCCCAAATGGAATTTTTGATACTATTAGGCTGGAAAATAGTACCGGGGTATCGAGAAATAATTCTTGGAAATGATTTTTTTACTCGCATAAATTATAGTCATGATAAGGATCCCATTAAAAAATCCAATATGGCCTATCTGTAAATTCTATGTCTATACCATCAAATAAAAAAAATTAGAATAAAAGAAACCTCCAAAAAATTATATAATATTAAAAATAATAATATCAAATAAATATCACAATATTAATAAACAACATTATTAATATAGACATACATGATATAATAAAGTATCATGGAAAATAATTGTCTAAATTGGATGATACGTAATGTAAAAAAGATAAAAAAACCAAACCCCTACCAAGGTTTCTTCATGAACCATGGACACTCACCAAAATCCACACCATCAATGATTTAATATTATCATAGACCAAAAAAGAGAAAAAAACCTAAGAAGATATCATGTTGGTCTACTAAAAAAATATAAGAGCTGCATACACCCAATGCCATATTTAGGGTGTCTGTAAGCACACCCATTATGATTTCACAAAAGAGTTTATTACATTTCCTTAAAGTTACTTCAATAATTCTAGTTTGAAATAGAAAGAGAAAATATAATATTAAGACACACAAGAGATAAATGATTATCATTTCAAAACAACTTTTCCACACCTTTATATTCTTTTAAAAAACAAGTGAAAGAGCAAAAATATTTCTTAAACACTTTTAAAATTACAAAATGGGATAATTTATTACATTCATGAAAAAAATACAAATTTTTTTCCTATTTCCAAAAATTTTCTCCAAGACATTTTGTAAAATATACCTCTGTCCATTTTTAGTCACTTTTTAAAACATTTTGAAAATCTGTTTGGAAGGTAAAAAAATTTGAAGTAGAAATAAACATTAATTTGAGAATGAATTAAAGATGTGACATCCTGACCTGAGATCTAATTAACACATTCCCCATGCTGGTAGGTTACATGACCTTAAGTGATCCTCCCCATACGCCAGAGCTTGCTAACTAGCAGCTATGGTGTAAAGGGGGTATGTTGGGGAGACTGTACCCTCTTATCAGAGTGACACAATAGATATAAACAAAATAAACATACATTGGTGTAATAATGTGTAAATATATAGAATAAAAAAGTACCATAATAATAAATAAAACTAAACAACTGAATAACAATCAAAATCTATTAGGCAATGTCATATACATAGATTCATGTCATGGTGATATAAAAAAGGGAAATAGGTAGATGAAAACATGCTATAAAAAATTAAAAAAAGAACAAAAACAATTACACTAGAATTTAAATCTTATGATTGGTCCTATACTCTTAATCTTCAACTATAAGTAAGGAATATCAATGACAAGTAGCAGGGTGCTTGCCTGTATCCGTACCTTCAAGAAAATAATCTTCCCAGGTACTAAATACATCAAGAGTAGGGTGTGAGATAAAATCATAGTAGTATACCACCAAAAATGTATAAAAGTAATCTAAATAGTACTCATAACTAAAAAATGTGCATACATAATTAATTAATTAATAATTCTGAATAAATAAATAACCACCCGCTCATGTTCCCTAAAGACAACTGGATACTCTACCTACTTCAGTTCATGGCTAGAATGGAAGCCTGATCAGTCACTATATATATATGGTAAGAGTGGATATTTATATATAGTATAATTATACATTGAATCTACATATATAAACTAAGTACATGAAAACATAAGTTTCAATATACCTATAATACTCATTACTTTCTAGACCTGGGCGTAACTCAAAAATCGATAACAAGTATAATGAGACTATAGGCTCAAGAAAAATGGTGCATGACCTATATCTCATAATGAGAGAGATACATCATTAACATCACTCGATATGGTGAGTGTTCCATCATCTCAAAACTCAAACAAGGTACATGGCACATAAATCCCACCATCTAACAAGCCTCAATGGTGTGAGACGTCATGCTCAACACCGTATGTAAGGGAGATTGATACCATCATGATCAATAGAACCCTTACCATCATACCATAACCTATATCATGGTTTAATGATACTTATAATATAATGAATGATTCATTACCTCTCATGAATCTAAATCGTCAAGTAAAATTCCAATAAAAATTACTATTCATATAATCATTTAATAGTAGATACAACATCTTCTGTGGCCTTGTCACCTTATTTCATTTCAATCATTTAGTTTATTTAAAGTAATGAAACCATCATGTAAAAAACATTCAATAAAATCCATTTAATTTAATTAAGGATGGAAAATCTATAATGAACAATGTATTCAATTTAATTCACTCCATTCAACTATATAATGCATGTTAATTCAAGTTTCAAGGTTCATAAAGGCACTTTAATGTTTCCATCCTTCATAGGTAAATTACCTACATGGTAGATTCCAATTATATGTTTGAAAAAACACTTATGAGGTTCCTTAATTCATTGAAAATTTATAAAAGAGTGGGAAAAATCAATTACAACCCATCAATAATTCTTAGGAGGCATTCCAGTCAATTGAAAAATTAATTAAAGGGGAAAAATAAACTTGGAACACCCAAGGGGTGTCCATAACCAAGTTAATCATTCTCTAATATACTAAAAATGGATCAATAACATATATCATGGTGTGTTGATCAATTTTATTTAAAGAACTTGATTATAAGAATATTACCAGCAAAGAAAACAAACGACATAATGAAATAGATAAGAAACACCAAAACACATGGGGAAAATAATAAGGCCACCTACCTTTGGGTTATTGATGACTCCTCATCTGATGGTAAACTTATATTCAAAGAAGGTTGGAGTAAATTTAAGAAACAATACCACATCCTAAAAATTAGGAAAAATATTTTACAGCCAAATAGCACAATAGATCCATAGATAATTTGGAATAGTAAGGAAGATGATGATAGATCTTACCGAGATGGATCAAATTCTTCTGAAGGATCATAATTTAGAATTTAGATCAGAGAGTTACCTCAAATCCTAGGATGAAGGAGAAGAAAATCTCTGAGAGGAGGAAGGAAGGCCATCCACTGGATAATAAAGGAGGGAAGAAAGAAAAAAAGGTTAAAGGATTTGTTAAGAGAATTTCAGACTTTTCACCCTCAAAATTGGGGGTGCATGGTTTGGGTGCATAACTTACCAAACCCTGTAAAAACAGTGCTCTAGTCACTGCTTAAGAATTTTCCCCATATAGTTAAGGTGCATGATTTTCCTTATAGTGTGCAAACCATGTAAAAACTCACTATCAAATGTCTGTAGTATTTTTCATGGCCATGTTTATGGAGATGAATAGGTTTATAAAAACTATGTAACTCATCCTAAACCAATGTTTCTCCACTCATGGTTAGAAGAAACCATGTGGGATGGGATTCACTATTTCTATTAACTTGTGGCCTCATCCAGTTTTCCATTTTATAGAACTCCAGGATCCAGAAAATCCCCTGAAGCTCCTGGGACCTTCCTTAGGCCATAAAGCATGTTTACCAGTATTAAACAAATGATTTAAATTGAAAAAAAAATGATCCATAAATTCATGAAAATATAGGTTATTAAAACCTAACCTTCTTAAAGAAACTGATCCCTGAGTTGTCATTCTGAGGATAAAGAGGTATCATCAACAAAGAGTTCCAACCATTGAGATCATATATCAGCTTCCCATTCCCAAGTCTCATCTTATACCTAGTCGTGCTTCCCTAACACCCATATGAAAATAAATGACATTCCTCGAAGTGTTTTCAAACTCTGAACTATAATAGCAACTAGATACACCTTAAAGAAAGAATTTCAAACCAATTCAAACTCATCATGGTAAAAGACAAGTGATGGGTTATGATGATATTGGACAAGATGAGACAAATGAAATACATCATGAATTGACTGGTATTTATGAGTAATCACCAACTAGTAAGTCACTGGTCTATTCAATTTCACAACATTAAAGGGTTTAAAGAACCTTAGTGAAAGATTACCCTAACTTTGAATACGTTTATGACCCAACTTGGGTGACACTCGTAAGAAAAACTAGTCTTAGACCTCAAACATGAGAGTTCACCGACATCGGTTGGCATATAAATACTGTGTAGACAAGGATACCATTATGTAAATTTTGATTATATGGACTTGATCTATAGTTTCCCATATGAGATGTGGTCCAAACATAGCTACCTGCCATACCTTTAGCCACACAAACATGAAAGGAAATTCCTACCATATAGGAATTTATAAGGATTCACCCCGTTGTTATATTGAAATATGTTATTATAAGAAAAATCAATTTGGGGATTGTGTTTCCCCTAGGAACCCCCAAATACAAGGATGCATGTACACAACCTATACTCTAACACCAGAATTGTTTAATTCATCTTCTCATCAGTCTATGGGTGATAGGACATGATCTGAAGCACCTTTGTACCCAAGGCCTTCTATAACCCATGCTAGAACCAGGATGTAAATAAATATTTTCTATCAGAAACTATATAATTAGGATCTTTATAAATATCTAAAACTACATGACACACAAAAATTATAGCTCATATACATAGAAGATTTCTCACACAGGATATAAGTGTGAAAACTTTGTCAAATTATCAATGCTAATCCACACTATATCATTTACACGAGGTGATCTAGGTAATCTAGTCACAAAATCCATAGAAGTAATGTCACATTATACATAGGAATGGAAAATGGGTATAAAATCCATGCCAGAAACTAATGTTGCAACTACATCTACTAATAGGTGGAACACGGAGTGATGAATTTTAAAATATCACGTTTCATACTGGGCCCCCTATATTGGTTTAATAGATTTCAATATATTTTGGTGACACTGGGATAAATTTCCCATATTGAGGTGTGTAATTCCCACATCATCTCTTCCCTAATGTCTATTGGGAACCATACACTCCCATGGAATAATAAACTATTACCACCACCCCTGGTCCATCCTGAATATGTATTATAATTAAATATGGTTTCCCTTAGGACAAGGACACTGATATCAGATAATTTCCTCATTCTTACTCCTTCGAGAAGAGTTAAGGTCACTACTATTGTTGTGAGGATAGTCTAACCAAGATCCTCCTGTACATAAATGTGCATCTATAAGAATAAGGCCTTAAATTTCCTTTCCCCACTAGATTCTTGAACTACATGATTCTAAGTTTTCTATCTCAGAGTAACAACCACTATGTTTCCTTTACCATGAATTTAAGAAAGCTCAAAATCAAACGACTATGAGTACTCAACCCACCTAAATTTTCTGAGATTTAGATATCACTATGCAAAGACGCACTTGAGGATTTTTTAATTAGTGAATATGACAAATAACTCTCCAACTAGATATAAACACTAATAGTGTAAGACATGCACAAAAATTGTGAGCTCGAGATCATACATCATGTAATTCCACTCACAAGTCCTCAACTGAAAAGACTTATTTAAAATGACTGACTCATCCTACATCAGAACATCTCCAAGACCTATACCCAATGTGTCATAGTATAAAGTGTATATTCTACCTAGATCTGGTAGAATAAGTATGGGTACTAAAGTAAAACAACCCTTCAACTCCTAAATAGCTAATTCATAAGCTATTGACCACATGAATTTCACACCATAATTTTTCACACTTTCAAGAGGCACTATAAGAAATGAGAAATCCTAGATGAAGTGTCTGTAATATTTGGATTGTCCCAAGAAACTCATAATTTCAAATATGTTAATGGGATGATCCTAGGAAAATATTTCTCTCAATTTTTTATGGGTCTAATGAAACTCTTTAATCTAATAAAATGTGACCCAAGAAGTGAAATTTGTTGATCCAATAGTGAAATTTAATGATCTTAGCATAGAGCTAATGTTCTATCAGTGTATTAAGCATGATCTCAAGATAGGTTTCATGTTTGTTTTTGGAGTGGGAATACACTAAGATATATTCAACAAATACTACCATAAATGAATCAATATATGGGTAGAAAACTTTATTCATAATATCCATAAATATTGTAGGTGAATTCCTGAGACCAAATGGCATGACCATGTACTTTTATAGACCATACCTACTCCTTAAAGATTTGTGGAACATTTCCAAAGTCCTGACACACACATGATGATTTCCCAACCTCAGATATATCTTTGATAACACTTTCACTCCTCAGAGATTATCGAAGAAGTCATCTATTAAAGGAAGGGTATACCAATTATTTACTGTGAGCAAGTATAATCGATGGTAATCATTGCAGAGATTTAGGGTATCATCAACTTTATTTTATAAAAGGTCTAGTTAACCCCAAGGAGACCTGGGGAGAGTATAAATCCTTTAGCCTCTAGATCATATAATTTCTTCTTGACTTCCGAAATCTTTATAGTCACCATCATATAAGGAGGAATGATCACTAATGCTACTCTTAAAACTAGATCTATAGTAAAATATACCAATAACACCAAAGTTATAACATAGAAGTCATCAAGAATTATGTCCTTGAAATGATCTAATATAGGAGGAAAAATAGAATGTTGTAACCCCTGGTCGTCCAAGAAAGTATTGGCAATATAAGCTATCACACTACTCAACCTATACTACTCACGTCCTGATCATGTAGCTTGCACATCCCATTTTCCTATATTCATGTACCTACCACCCTCTGGTGATGTAAACATAACCCTCTAACAATATCCTTCAATATAGGCTTGATAGAGAATGAAAAAAATCCATATTGATGATTATTTCAAAGATCGACAAGTCGAGGATAAAAATATTCTATATGAAGAGGCATCCACCTATCTCGAGGATAAATACTTAAAATGGTGAGTACCCTTTGAGAGGATACCTAAAGGAGTGTCTTGTAACATAAATCCATATAAGTGATAAATCTCAAGGCCTAGACTCTCAGTGATTGTGTCAGATATAAAAGAGTGAGACACTCTTGTGGTAAATAAAAAGATACTAAAATGGAGGATACTAGAATAACACCTCTTACAATAGAAGGTATGCTGCTCTACTCTTCTGGCATATGAAGGACTGTATGTAACTAGTCGGTGGTGTTCTAGCTGCCTTCCTAGAAGATCCTACTACCCCTACCCCAAAATTTGGGGTAGTAGTAGATACACACTCTTTAAGAACTGATGAGAATGTTTTTAAAAAATGTTGGATATGGTCCATCCTTCCACAACCCTTACATTCCATTATATATCATAAGAACTATGGTTTCATGTGTCTATAATTTCCACACAATTGACAAATAATAAAGTTGTTATCATGAGGAGACTGACTATTTCTACCTTCTCAAGTAGCCTAAAAACATCTATTTCTCCCAAAAGAAGAACCACTAATATATCTTGGTTGTGAACAACCCAGACTCACACCATCAACTTCCTTAAAATTTCAAGTAGTAATCAGGTCCCAGTTAAAGATTCGAAAAATTGTATTCAATATGAATACATTGAGCTACGATTAGATAGAATATACCATTTCATTCTCAAATCAAATTTCAGTAATAAGATATTCACCTTCTAGAGTACGAGTGAACCACTACAACTCTATAAAATGAGCAGAGTATTCCATAAAATACATGATCACTTGCTTTAGGTTCATGAATTATCTATCTCTATCATCCCTTAGAGTGCGGGGAAATATGTAATCAATGAAAATCATCTAGAAATATACCCATTCCATATTACTATGTTAATCTACCTGGGTAATAATGTCCCACCACCATCTAGTAGAATCATATAGAATACATGCTACAAGATTGAACCTATGATTTAGAGGCATATGTTGATGCTTGAATGTAGAGAGAATAGGTTAAATCCACGACTCAGCAGTATGTGGTACACCATCCCTTGAAAAGGTGGGAGGAGGATGCTACTATAATTCCCAAGTCAACTATTCTATACATAGGGATTTTTGAGAAATACCTTACATATCATATAACATAAAAATAAATCCCTCTCATAACTGAGCATAAATTCCCATATCAGGAACATGAAGAGGTGCTATAGGTGGCACTGTATGATGAATCACTAGAGAACCAAGGATTTCCACCTCAGGTTCATGGTATTTACTCCCTTAAGGTCATGCGATTGGAAAAAGTCATAGAGGAATGATACTAGAATTCCAGACTCACACCTCATAAAATATTCCAGTAATTGAGAAGGTTGCAATTTGAAATAAGTAAAATAACACAAAGCTCCTATAGAAACAATCATTCTTCTCTACCTAGTCTAGAATCTTGGTCTAAGTGGTAGAAGAGACAAAAAAACATAAGAATGTAATTTATTCCCTACTACCCACTACTAAGGCTGATTTCGGTTATATGTCCCTTTTCCCATGAATATGATAACTAATTTTTCTCGAAAAGTCATATCCATTTTAAATTTTTTCTTGTTAAATTATTTAAATAAATATAAATAGTTGAATTAAGTAGATTACCATTCTATGTTTCATATGTTCCTATATTGTTAATGAATAATAATATGGAATCCATGTAACCCATAATATAATAGGTTCCATCCCATTCAATCATTAGGTCACAAATCGACATTCCATAATTGACTGCTTAATGTGTATGCTTTAACCTCTGTAGGAAAACACTACTAGGTTAAGGAAAGCACTTTATGTGTCAATTATTTTTTCCAATGCATTAAAGATATGATATAACTATTCAATAAATATTTTGAGAAATAATACTAAGCAATATAAAAGTTCAAGATGAAAATAAACATAGCATAAAAATATGCATGGAATACTAGTCCTATTGTGTGTGTAGTGATGAATGTAATGAAACAACCTCATTTCATTAGGACATAGTAAAAAATCTATTTTTAACAATACCAACAATATTAACACTATAAACAATGTGATTCACCTAATGGTGAAGTCATATCAACTATAAATAGCATAATCAATAACTACAATTTCCTATGCCAGGTAATTTGTGTTTCCACTGTATATGGGTAATCTACGTCCAAGCAAAATGTCATATCCAAATCTCATTAACTATTATTATCTTTTATAATACCCAAAAATCATTACAAAGGAAACTAATTCTCTGATACAAATTTGTAACATCCTATCCCAGTATTCACTTAACATTCTCCTTGTACTGATAGGTCATATGGACTCAAGCACACCTCCCTAAACACTAGATGCCACCAACTAGTAGCAAGTGAGTTAAGGTTGTATGGTGGAGAGACTATACCCTTTTATCAGAGTGTCACATCAAATATAACCATAATAAAAATAAAAAAAATCTATGAATGTTTTTATCAAATCGAATAGTAAAGTAGAAGAAGAATAAATAAAACTAAACAACATAATAATAATCAAAATACACTATGAAATGTCATATACATGGATGAATGTCATGGTGATATAAAAAATGGAGAAATAATATACAAAAAATCTATAAAAAAGTAAAAATTGAAAAATAAACTTCTCCACTAGCATCTTGAACCTATACTCTTTCCTCTTCTCCACTTCAAGAATCATGACACTTTCCCTTATTAGTAGCCGATGGTATATAATATTCGTAGGTACTAATGGAATCCATAGTATTGTGTTTGATAAAATCTCAATAGTACACCACCAATGGTGTCTAGATGCAACAGAATAAGGGATTGTAACTAAATAGTGTGCTGGAATAAGTTATTATTTATCAATACTGAATAAATAAATAACCACCTGCTCAGTTTTCTAAAAGAAACCTTGTGGCTCTACCTACTTCGACTCATGGCTGGAATGGAAGTCTGATCTGTTTATATATATATATATGGTAATAGTATATAAATATATAGTATAGTTATATGTTTCATCCACCTATATAAACCAAGTATGTGCAGACATAATTTTCCATATACCTAGAATACTAGTTACTAGATGGTCCGAGGTGTAACTCAGACACCCATAACTAGTATAATGAGCCTATAAGATCATGAAAAATGGTAAATTCCATAAATATAATAATAAGTGTGATAATTCATGATCATCACATGATATGGTGAGTGTTACATCATTTCAACACTCAAATAAGGGACATGGTGCAGAAAACCCACCATCCAACCAGTGTCAATGGTGTGAGATGTGATTTTCAACACCCCATGCAAGGGAGCATGATACTGTCATGATCAACAAAACCCTTACCACCAAACCAAAACCTATATAATATACTAGTAATATTTGTAATATAATTCATGAGGTATTACCTCTAATATATCTATATAGTCAAGTTAAATTCTAACCAGAAATTAAAATTCATATGAGAATTCAATAATAGATGAAACAAAATTTGTGTCCTTTCCACCTAATTTCATTTCAAACATTTAGTTCATTTAATTTAAGTTAACCATCATGTAAAAACACTTACATATAATCTATTTTATTTAATTAAGGAGGTTCTATCCATCATGAATAATCCATTTAATTTAATTCACTCTATTCAAATAAACAATGCATGTATATTTAAGTTATATGGTTTATAATGGCAGTTAGAAGGTTCCATCCTTCCAAAAAAATCACCTACATGGTAAATTACAATTATAAGTTAATTCAAACACTTAGGATATTCCTTAATTCATAAAAAAATTATAAAGGAGTGAAGAAACTCAATTACAAACCAATCTTAATTCTTAAGAGGTGTTCTGGTCAATTAAACAATTAACTAAGGGGGTAAAATGAACATGGCACACCCCAGGGGTGTCGATAAATGAGGTAATAATTCCTTAATATACTAAAAAGGATTAATAGGTGTGTATAAATGTGTTTTTATCAATTTTATATGAATAACTCAATTATATGGAAACATTCAAAGAAATCCAGCATCTGTTATAATGAAATAATTATGAAACACCATAATTCATGGGGAAAATGATGATACCACCTACCTTAAGGACACTGATGATTCCTTATCTTATGGGGCCCTCAAATTCGATGTAGGTTGGGTGAAATTGAACAAACAATCAAATACATTGAAAATAGGGAATAATATATTACACCTAAATAGCGCAATGGATTCAAAGATAGACTTTAATATGAAGTGATAGGACGATACATCTTACTGAGATAGATTCGATGGTTCTTATAGATGCTGATTTGGACTTTGGAATAGAGTGTTTCCTCAAATCTAAGGTTTAAATAGATGAAAAGAAATGGGATGAGGAATAATTGCTATCTATTAGAGAATTAAGGAGGGAAAAAGAAAAAATGTTTAAAGGATTAATTAAGGGAATTTTGGAATTTTAACCCTCAAAATAGGGGGTGCATGGTTAAGGTGCACAATCTACTAAACCTTGTAAAAACTGTGCTCTAGTCACTAGTTAAAATTTTTTCCCACATTTTTAAGGTGCATGGTTTCCCTAGAAGTGCATAAACCATGAGAAATACAACTACTAATATTTTGAAGTTTTTTTCGCATGGTCTTGCACCTGAAGTTGCACAGTTTAAAACAAACCATGTGGCTCCTGCTGCATCTATGTTTCACCAAATATAGTTATAAGAAACTATATGAACTATTATACATGATTTATGCTAACAATTTTGCCCAGTCTTTAGGCCATTTTTGGGAACTCCGGGATATGAACAGGCCCCAGACACTTCTAGGATCTTTTTTAGGCCATATTGCACATTTATCACGACTAAACCAAGGATTTAAATTAAAATAAAATTGATCTATAACTTCATGAAAAGATGGTCTATTACAAAATATATCAGTGAGGCATAAAAAATAAACAATTAGTAATGGTGACATGAAAAAAAAAATCTGGGATAAGGGTTACAAGAAAGCTTAATAATGAAATAACATAGGTGATCCACATGAATATATAAACACCATAAGAAAATCTCTTGGACTCGTCTAATAAGAATACCAACTAGAGACACAAACTCTAGACTAGAATATATAAATCTATTTATCATAGTAGTCCTATTGAGCTCGTAATAGCCTAAACTGTCCTTGGATCATGAAGATACCATGGGGTAAACCTTCTAAGAGTGCTCAGATACAATGGTTATTACTCTAGCTTGGACATAAGATAAACCATAGTTTCCCCTAATCTTGTTTATCTACTATATTCCTAGGATTACCATCATATATAACATATAGATTAGTGATAAAAATTCACATAGATAATGTGTAAAAAATTTGAAATATCCTTATCTCACCTATTAAACCCTTAAAATAAATATCCCTTTTTTTATTTCATTCAACATGGGTTTCAATAATAAATAACATAGACTAGGTATAAGTCTATTCAAGACCTAAAAAAACACGGGCTTTAACAAATGATTGTATAAAAACTTAAAAAATCATTTTAAAAAAGTGAGAAATGTTATCATCAAAAGAGACTCAGGATGATAAGCCATTTTAACCATTTGAAATACCTCTTTCAAAACATCTCCCTATAAACAATAATTTGAAAACCACTTACAGTACAAAAAAGTTTTATTTAAAACCATTTGGGAAACCAAACCATTTCCAACAAATTTATGAACCAAACAGGTTCAAATGCCCAAAATCATCTAATATAATTTTAACACACCTCTTAGAAAGTTACAAAACACTTTTATTTAAAATAACTCTTTAAAAAGATATGAAAAAACATTTAACACTGTTATGAAAAGTGGTAAAGTCAATAACAAATTTATGAAAAAACTGATAACTACCATATATATATATATAATTAAACTAAAAATACTTATAAAACATCAAAAAATAAATGATATTCCATTTAAAGTAAATATATGAAAACTCATAATTCAAGCAATCACAATGAAGATAAAATGAATCACTTTTGATGGAGAACACTCAACCATGAAATAACACACCCTAAAAAAACTAATAAATAAAAGAAAATTTTAGAACAACCCCAAACCATAAATCTGTACTATTCAAAATCTAGGGTTCATGATGGGATGAATAAGCAAAGGTAAATGAAAGATAAATGTGGGGAATGGGAAAAATAAAGAGAAAAGAGGGATTACCTTGGAAAAACCTATTTGAATCAAGATATAAGGCCAAAAATTTAAAGAAGAATGGATAAGAGGAACTCCATAGTGTGTGAACCCCTTGGATTAATAAAATAGTAGAGAAATAGGTAGGGTAGGTGTGTTAATTCAGAAGTAAAAAATATTCATTTCACTTTTTATATGAATATTGGCAGCTCACATGATTTTGTAAACCATGTTCCAACCACATCGCTTGTTCTAAACTAGAAAAATAAACTCACAAGGTTTGCAGTCATAGTTTACCAAATTGTTCCTCAACCATGAAAAATACCTCTATTGTTCATTATAACTCTATTTCATGTCCACTTAAATATTTTCCCTTAATCATGCATAATCCATGATCTAACACTCCCAAGAATAAAATACTCATATGATTTATTTTGGATTGGACCCAAAAAAATCCACCAGTATATTCTAAATCATTTAAGATAAAAATAAACTAGAAAGGTATATTCTCTCAAGAACCTTAAAAATATCTCATTGACTATTAACATAAACTGATCAATAGAAGTAAATGTCTATAAATTTTTAATATTTATTCAATTTTGTTTTTGAAAAATTAAAACATCCCAAAAAATATATAATATAAATAAATAGTGAAATACATGTGTCATATATGGAATTAATGCATAAAATTATACCTAATAGGATGAATTGAAATCTATTTTATAGGATATCTTCATTAAATTAAGATACTTAAAGGATTGGAGTGTCATCTGTCATCTCATTGAATCTTCCACGTATTACATTCCATTGAAGCTTAAAGATTTGTTTTTACTCTTAAAACAAATGTATCTTGTATAAATAGCCATTAATAAATAAATATTATTGATTCATAACTAAATGAACTATATAGATTATGTGGAAGTAATACAAGCAATTACGTACCATGAATCCAATATTGTGAATCCAATTTTATTATATGGTATTAGATAATCAAGGAATCCTTCAACCTTTATGATATATTCATATCATAATATATGATATAAATCTTATTCATATCACATATTATGATCCAAGAGATATCATAAGCTATTATAATAATCTTCCCAGTGAATATATAATTATCGCATACTTGCACTAAAATCACATAAGTACTTTATACAAAACTTCACAAGTATTTGAGAATCCATTTGAAAATATTTTGGATATGGTTCATCAAACACTATTCATTAAAAAAACACTTTATCCAAGACATCATCTTTATCTAAAGTCCTTATAGTGAGACCCTATGGGAATTTTAAAGGTTGTGAAGAAATATTAAATTCCAATTTCATAGTTGTAAGAAAATAATGGCCATAAGAAAATCATTAGTTATACACAATCTACAAATGGGTTCTCGTGTGATCTTTATCAAACATACTCATATCTCATTACGAATAATTACACTACAAGATGAATTATAAACATCATATATATACCTATATAGTCTGTTTTTCCATAAAACTGATTGATTAGTTGACATAGAACGTGTCAATATCTTATAGGATATCTCATCAATTCATTATTATTTGAAATATAATGACTAGGTCAATGAATAAAAAACTTTTCATTCATCTAGTGTATGATCACATCACATGTACCTCATCCAAGTTTCTGAACACATTACATGTGGCTCAACTAATCATGACCTTGAATTTCTTCAATCTAATTCAATCAAGGGTCATAATTGATTATCTTGTTATATGAGTGGTGAAATCTAATATTTGTTGATATGATACTGATGAAATGATCACATAGATACTCAACTACACCATGATTATCTTATAATAAAGTATTTCATAAGAAATGTGTCAAAATTTGAAAGTTCACATGTAGGATATCTCATTATCCCTATCTAATAGAGATTGATAATAAGCATAAAACCCTAATTATATAAATAACTATATGATATTCCATGATATATAATTTGGTGGACCAATCCATGTAATAAGTCTCAAATTATTAAAACATTATCATACACTTCATATCTTATATAAAAGTCTTTGTATCGAGTAAAATACTATACTCATGATAGTCTTAAAATATTACCACATCCCATGATTCTCCATGATGTTCATTGACTGGGGATAATAAAAAGTCATACTTTGAGTTGATATTATTAGGGAACTATTAATATATAATAAATTTCAACACACATGAATGAATAATAAATATATATTTCTTTTATTTAAAAAATAATGATACATTTACAACCATTACATTCAATTTTTTATATATCATATTTTAAGAGATTCAAAATGACCCTCAAGATTTTGATACGATAATGGTTTTATTAATGTATGTACTACATTTTCATATGTATACACCCAATAGATCTAGAAATTATTCCTCTCAATGATCTCTTACATGAGATGGTATTATTGAATGATGTATTTAGTTTATCCATGACAACACATATTTTAATACACCTCAATTGATGATTTTTTACATAAAGGAACACATAATGAAATCCAAAAATGTTGAAAGGCCTAGTGTATTTGGGTAATGAGGTACATAACACCATAACTTGAAATAGGGGTATAACAACATTATTTAAAAACTTAATAAAATTATTTTAATATTATATAGCTCTTCTAAAAATGAACGAGATAACATAGGGATGTAGATAAGAAAGGGGTGATTTGAAAACACCAGTAAGGGAATGATCAAAGAATAACCTGATGAAAGTAATAAATGTTAATCAATAATTATATTAAGGAATCATAAATTCTTTTATATTCATAAACATAGATATCAAATCCTGATATAAGATGATAAAATCAAGGAATCATATGAATATGGAAAGAATATAAAACATGGAATCATATGTATAAGTCAAGGATAGCCATTAAGATATCATAACATAGTGTGCTTAGTATAACTTATCGTGAACCATAAAAGGTATATCATGAGATAAAAAAACTACCCAATTCATTATAGGATATTTTAATTCTTGTCTGACATGTCACTTTTATATCAATTACATGAATATGTGTGCCGCATTGATCATAAAACATAAGAACACCATTAATAACTTTTAATACCATGATATAGGAGTTTGTGTTACTCCCATGTAATTCCCCAATAATTTAACAAAATTTATATTTAGGTGAATACACATGATTATAAATCGGTATGGGTATTCACAAAAAAATGTTTATCATTGAAAATCATTGGATAATTTTATAAAAATAATGGTTATACATAAATATTCATGGAAGAGTTTAAGGAGAGTGAAATGTGGTATCTCATTACTTTTGAAAAATATGTCTTGTAAAATTGATTTGTAAAAACACATTCCAATATGAGCAATTGGGAATAAAATTTTATAAAACAAAGAATGTTATTGAATAAAGAGGAAAAAGATATATTCCCTAGAATTTTTGATAATAAAAGCTTTAGTAAAGTTCAAAAAAATAGAGAATAAATGATATCACATTATTAGAAGATATATTGGATAATAATGGGATATTTATAATTCAATAAAAAATAATTATTTTAGATTCAAAAGGCTGAATATGAAGAAGGTGATCGAATGGAAAAGAAGAGAGATAAATCTATTTCTTTGAGAGTGCTCTTATAAAATATTGAGAGGATATTCTTAAGTGATTAGGAACACCTAAATATAGACTTTTATAGGTAGAGGGAGATTAAATTCATGATAAATGGGGTTTTATAAGAGAGGAGTGGGAGGATGGGTGTATGGGTGAATATTTATAGAAGAATGTAGGGGGATTCTTTATTAATTTCTAAACATAGGTTTTGGATTATATATGATAAAATGATCAAAATCACAAACCTTACCATGGATTTTTCCCATGGTTTCTACCAATGAGAAGTGGTTTTTGAAATTTTATTAGTCCACAAACCTAAAATATTAAAATAATACCATTAGTTATGTGCATGTGAATCATGTTCATGAGGAATTGATTTTAAAACCATAAAATGTAATATAAGTTTTGTATAATTCATTAAAACTTTAAAAATCAATAAAATAACTTCAAAACACATTATTTTAATTAAAAAATATTTTTTTAATTTATTCCCTTTATATTATTTATTACATCACTTTTGGGATATTATGATGACCTAATAAATACCATTTATTTATACTATATTTATTTTTTCCCCAAAAATTCCATTGTAAAAAAAAATAAAAAATTCCCATTTGAAAATTTTAAATGTGATGGTTTCAAAAATAATATTTTGTTTTTCGAAAATTATTTTATAAACATGATAATTTATAATTTTAAATTGAAAATACATATTTTCTAGGAAATACTTGTTTTTTTGACCCAAATGTTTTTGACCATTATAATGATTACATAAGGCTTAATTAAATTTTATTTATAGTTAATTAACTATCAATTAATAATATTATTATATAAAATTAATTTATATTTCAAAATTATTGAAATTATTTAAAAGAGTGTTAAAACCATAAATTTTTCAAAAAATAAATCTCAATTCTTTCGTATCAAAATCTAATTTTCATCAACTCATGTATAATTGTATATATAATGAAATAATTAAAAGGTATAAATATAATCATTATTTTTTTACAAATTAAAAATATAATTTCGTACTACTAGGTTCTAGATACATAACCCCGTATTGCACTGGCTTACACTATGAGGGTAAAGTGTGTGATGATTGTACAGTCTTGGGGTGGTTCAGTGAACATGGTTTGGGATGTGAAATTGATAAAATTTATCTTCTCTCATAATATGTTTTGATCATGTTTTATTTATTGAATCACATCTTGGTCTTGGTAAAGGGAAAATACCTCTCATTCCATATCCCTTAGAATCTCTGATAAATTGGATTCATATGGTACAATCCTACTGGTCGAGGTTGTAACATCTTCCTTCTATATCAATAAGAATTTTTCATAACCATTAATATATAATAATATTTATGGTCATTGTACAATGAATATATTATCAATTGTTAAGATGCTTGATGGTATTTTAATCTTAATAGAAAAATTATGCCTATAGTTTAAAGTGGTCCAAAATAAGAAATTAAATATAGTTCATGTGTTTTAATTTACAACATTACTCTGTAAGAAATTTATTTAAAATGTAATTTAAATATAAAATCTTGGGTAATTGAACTATTAGTGATATAGGGATTTCTTGGAATGATTAATGGCTCATTTTCATTAAAGTAAATCCCAATTTGTCACTTAATTTTAAAACCACCCCATGTTCAGAAATTAACTTCTTGATTTAAATAACTTGCTTCACAACATCTAATGTAACAATTCACTCTAACTACATTGTTGAGTTTTATATGGTGGCATATTTGGAATTATTATAATTTATATCTCTAGTATTTGTGAGAAACATGGAACTAGATTAAGAAATAATTTCATTATAATTAGATTAGAAACTAGCATCAGTGTAACCCTTTACATAAAGCTCATCCTTTTCCCCAAATACCAATACCATTAACTTGGTTCTTCTTAAGTAATTAATGATGTTATTAACATCAATCCAATGAATATCACTAGAATTGGATTGGTATATACTAGTTATGATAAGATAATATGAGATATCAGGTTTAGTATATAAAATGACATACAAGATAGATCCTATAGAGGATATATATGGAATTCAATTCATCGTTTCTAACTATTTAGAAAGATCTTGAATGAATCTAAGATTTTTTTCCATATAATAGTTGCAAATAAATTTTTTTGGAGTTCTCTATGTTAAAAATAATTAATAATTTACCAATATAAGTTTCCTAAGTTAGTCCAAGGAACCTCTTAGATTTGTTCAATAGTTCTTCTTACCTAGTATGTAGGTTACTTCACTCATGTATTTCATAGTGTAATATTTTCACAAATAAATATTTATATAATTTAGTGTTAGGATTCCATTTCTAATAAGGAGTATATCACCTATATACAATATCATAAATACCATTAGAACCTAACTAATTTGATTATATACACCAAAATAATATACATTCATGATGAAACCAAACTCATTGATTTGATCATTGAATATGATATTCCAACTCCAAGATGTTTGATTAAATCCATAAAAGTACTTTTGAAACATTCAAAACATAAAAGACACATTTTAAACTTGTATAACTTTAGACTATATAATATACACATTACGCACAAAAATCCTTTTAAAAAAAGTATATTTGATATCTATTTGAGATATCTCATAATCAAGATGAACTCCTATGTAAAAGAACATTCAAATAGAATTTATTATAAAAAATATAAGTCAATACCATGAATTTATTTTTAACCCTTCACCTCTAAGCATGTTTTATAGGTAGACACTGTACCACCCATGTTAGTTTTTTTCTTTAAAAAACCTACTTGTGCCTTATGGGTGACCCCCATTCAAATGTATCAACCAAATTACAAACATAGTGTACATGGATTCCATTTCAGATTACATATTTTTTAACCATTTCTTGGATAAAAACTCTCAATAACCACTTATTCATTAGTGAGTTTATTTTATTTGACTATTAATTTATCAACATTTTTCATAATAAATCCATATCTCATGGGATCTCGATGAATCTGATGAGATCATTGAGGTTAATATTTAATATGACTTAGTACTTATTCTACATCTCCTTGAGGAACCAAATAAACTTATGTATTAATAAAACCTCCTCATTATTAGTCTTAAACTTTTCTAAGTTCAACTTTACGACCATTGAAACCATGAAGGAAGTGTTATTTCTCAATAAAAAAATCTTGATCTACAAACACTTCATTCTCAGTAGGATTGTAGAAATAATTTCCCTTTTTTAATTGGGATAACCAATAAATAAGAATTTATATAAATCTAGGATATAATTATTAGATATCAGTATTTATATAAGTGATTTAAAAATGTAAGTCCCCATGAAAGAAAAACTGGGATGTTCCCTATACTATATCATACATGGTTACTTTATGACTACTTTAGATAAAATACAATTATTTCAAAATATAGTAGTATATAGATTATAATATTAGAATATAGGTGGGATGTCAAAATAAGACATCATAGAGTGAACCATTTTCAACCATGTATGATTCCTCCTCTCAGGCACACCATTCAACCCTGGTGTTATAAGAAGAGTGAGTGATAAAATAATTTTAAACTCTCTTAGATGATCAATGAATTATAGGATTAAGTATTCACTAACCTATTATAATTAGAAAATATTAATACTTTTCCCAATTGACTCAGTACTTCATTATTTAATTTTGTTCACTTTTCAAAAAAATTCATACTCATGTATCATTAGGAACAAAAAACCATAGAGGCTAAATTCCTCAGTAAAAGTGTTTGAAAACCACCACTTTCTTGTGTACACATTGGTCTATATAAATCACTATGTATTAGATCCAGGATCCCACTAGACCTTTCACATTTTCAATTAAAAGTTTCTTTTGTCATTTTTATTAATAAACAAGATTCATACTTATCAAATGACTCATAATCTAATAGTTCCAATAATCTATATCTTTAGTTTCATTGAATGCATGTATCATTTATATGTCCAAGGTGGTAATTCAAAAGGTAGGTGGGATTATAATCAACCTTAATATTATTATTTTATATTTCATACAAAGTATTATCCATATCCATAAGGTATAAACCATTTACCATATTCTTAATACCCTAAAACATTTCACTCTTATATATAGAACAACTCTTATTATCAATAATAAATAAAAATACCTTCTTGTCTAAAAAAGATATAGGAATAAAACATTAATTTTTTTGGGAACATAATAACATATAACCAATTCTTAAACTAATATTTTAAGTATACTTAGATCATATTTTCTTACTTCCAATGCATTAAATCCTTTTCCAATTATGACATGATGATCTCCTTCAGGATTTTTTAATTCCTTATTATCTCAAAGACTATGTTCATCAGAAAAAACTTGTCACACATGCCCAATATATAATACCCATGAGTCAAAGTTATAGAAATTTATCTCTATAATATGAACTTTTAGATTCTTGTAATTCTTCTCCTTAAGAACACTTCTCAATGTTAGATACTAATTTGGTATAGTTTTAAAGGTCATACTTATAACACATCTCAAAATATTTTACACGATTTATTCCATAATATATTACAAAGAAATATATATAGATGATCATTATGTTTTATATCTTTTAATAAAATAATTTTAATGAAAATACTCCCATAAAAAGTAATGACCCCATATATCATATCAATTTACTGATACATCATCTATATTTCACTATGTAATGAGTCTTATTTGGATTTACACTAAGAAATTATTTATTTAGATTAGGAATAATTTGAGTCATTAAAGTTACGATTCTTTGATAATTGAGTGGATAACCCTTTATTCAAATGCATCATATATATATAAACCTAACAATATTCCTCTAGTATAATAACTCATAGGGTTTCCTAGTTGTGTCACCTAAATATCACAACTAGAATTTGTTACATTCCTTTTTGGGTTATCTATTTCCATTACACCTTATACAAGATAATCCTTGGGAACCCTTCTTTGTAAGAACCTACCAAGATGGATGATCAAGTACATGATATGTGTTTGCTTTGGACAGAATCCAATACTTAATATTTGAGAGGGTTTTATTTTATAGTATCTCCAATTTAATATAAATCATATGCATATTAAATTCATTATAATTAAATAATATAAATCATTATTTTCACATGTTTGATTCCTTTAGTAATCTCCACATGAGTAATATCAGAACCATAGATATCCAAAACCTACCTTTCTATAACAATATGTAAGCCTTTGGGTGAGTTGGAAGTCCATCCCAAAGTCCATATATCCAAAGACACATTACTCTAAGGATAATATAATTAAATATAACTCTAAAAACAAGTAGGAATAAACTATATATAATAACTAAATTGAAGAAAATAACATTAATTAATAACTAGGGCCAAGGTAGATAATAACTAAATCTTATACTATCATACCTAATATGCAATATACTACAATAAAATTCTATAAGAACTGGTTAATCACATAAATTAAGTATACACAATATTCATATTTCTCAAAAAAATTATAAACATTAATATTATTGTGTAATAAAAGAAATAAATTAACACTTTATTTATTTTCCAAACCATGATATTCAAATACATACTTTCTATATTTAAATTTTCATGAAAAAGATAATTTTACAGTGCCTAATTATTATCATTTAGAAACATCATATATACTATAAGAAATATAAAAAATTAAAAATTTATTTTTTTACCTATATAATATTTTATGACTGATAATTTGGAGTTATAAATCATAAAAAAACTAATATCATTTCATATGATAAGAGATATCATAATGGTCTAGTCATATTTAATGATATCGACTATATTTTCAATACAAACTGATTCTATGTTTTTCTAAAATCTAAGATTAAATAATAGGTTATGATATTAAATATAATATTTTAAAACATTGTTCACATCCATGACATTATTTTATATCATACCTGATAATATATAGTAATTTCACACCATGATTAATCCAAATTGATTAAAAACCTACACATATTACATTTTTACATGGGCCCAAACACACGATGAAAAGTATGTTCATTAAAAACCATATGAAAAAAATATTAAACCATTGAAGATTATGGCACTAATAACACCAATGGGGTTAGGGAAAGAATCTAATGATCTTCAAAATGAATGAAAACCCATAAAATTCATGATAAATATTTAACAACATTAATATGAATATATTTTAAAAATATAAAATAAGAATACTTATAATATTTAAACCTCTCTCTCAATTACTCAATAATGTATGCTTGATGGATATCACCATTAGTGAAAATTAAATGAATCTCTCTACTAAAGGAATTAAACCATCCTTTGGATCCTCATTTGTAATGAGGGTATCTTGAACCACTAAAGGAGTACTAACACCTTCTTCTCAAAGAAAATTGGTGGTTCAATATGAAGAGTGTACTGAATTTTGGTATACACGAATAGAATTAAACATAATTGGAGTAATCACATCCATTTTTATGGAATTTTTTATTAATATAAAAGAGTAAAAGTGCTAAATCATTGATTTCCATATCATGAAAGTTGTCAGACATTACATCCAATTGGACTTTAAATATTCTATAACAACTATATTTCTATGTTTATCAATCCAAGAAACCTATTTAATAGGTAAAAAGTAACCAGTCTTTGTTTATCAATATATAATCCATTAAATTGAATCTCACCATTTATAGTATATCGAAAATAATATTATAAAGTATATAATTATTTCATACCACTTATATATGGGTAGGGGGGTGGTTGAAAATCACTTTTATGATTTTTATATTTTGTTTTTGCCTAATGACAGTTGAAGAACATAACAAAAAATCATATAATGTATTTATTTGTGCGAGACCACTAGAATTGGAAATGAATATTACAATACATATTAATGGTTCATGGTTGAAAAACCAATTAAAGGATAATAAATCCTTCATTACCTTATATTTCATACTTTTTGGGACTATATGTAACAACATGATATTTTAAAAGAGAAACATCATATTCATTAGTGTATATGACACACAACACCAAGATTAAAAGAGAATGATACAACATAAGATTTGGGTTATTATTTTTAATAAATTTAATATATTTGATAGATTTTATTGCATGAAACTTCGATATTTTAAGATAAGACTATGATATATATTATATACAACACGCAACACCAAACCCCAATGAACCACAAAATATTATTTAAATATGACCGTTACAAACTAGATATTAAATAGGTGGGTATGAATAGTATCGAACAAATTATGATATATATATATAAAGGACCTTATTAAAACAAAATAATTGATTAATTATTATGAAATAAGTACTCAAATTTTAGAAAAGTTATTTTATTCTTCAGAAATATGTTTTCTTCAAAAATGATTTTTATTGAGAAACTATTATAATTAAATTATTTAATGTATATAAATTGTAATTATAAAAATAATATAATTTCATAAATCACCATATTAAAATTATCTTAGGGTAATTTTTTTTATTTTTCTAAAAAGATTTATCTTCCATTGAATAGTGAAAATACATATTTTTATTAAATATTGTATTATTCTTTAAACCATTTGAAAAATTATATTTTTTTCAAAAATGGTTTAAAATTAAAATTATTAATATGATATTATAAATAATATAAATAATTTCATTTTAATATATTTTATGTTTGAATTTTTTATAAAAACAATTTATATTTGAAAAATTATTTTTCTAAATAAGATTTTTTCATTGCTCTTTTACTGTTTAATTTTAAATTAAATTCTATCAAATATGTGTTTATAATTTTGAAAAATGGTTTCAATATTTTTATTCATGGGGTAAAAATTTATTAAATATTTTCCTTTTATTTTTGGTCTATATGAAAAATAACCTTAGTAGTTTTTATTACCATAGTAAAGGGTAAGTCATGTAATTAAAGTTAAAAATAAAATTATATAAACTTCAAAATAGCTATAATATATTAATTAATCATATTTTATTAGTAAATATCATCCATAGTCTGTAAATATTAGGTCATGTGGATTTTTATGGCCATTTGGAACAGATTATGGATTTTATAGTATTTTATTTCAAGAAAAGTGAAACATGTCACACTTTAGTTTCTAATAACTATAATATTTTTAATTTAGGATTATCTAAAAGATATATTAATCTATAAATAGTATTTTAAAATATAAAATATTTATCTCTATAATGGTAATTTATTTTTAATGGTTACTAAATAAATAGTTATCCTAAATGCTTACACAACACTGATGCAATAATTATTCTATTAATAGAAATTCAAATAAATGATATTTCAAATATTAAAATTAATGTAATTAGAGATAAATCATATGGTCCATGAATTTTTTAGATGAGCATAAATTTTTTGGGATTGAATAATTTTCTTATAATTATAATTTTCTACTTCATATTTTTAATTTCAAAGTAATGAAGAGTTATAAAAATTGAAAATATTGATATTTTATAATAAATAATATTTTATTAAATGATATAAAATTGATAAAAAATATTATATTCAAAAAATTAATGTTATATGGTTAATTAAATCAATAATTTCCACTTACATTTCTTTTAAAATATTATAATAACATTATTGACCTTTAAAGAGTAGGCAAGTTTAATGATATGGTAATTGTAAAAAGGGTTAACGAGGGGTTAAAACTAGAAAATAAGTGTGAAAAAAATATCCAAAACTAGGAAACAATTTATTGGATGAGAATATTTAGACTTTAATTTAACTTATATTTTAATTATATCAATTTTGATTTATTTATTATATGAAAAATAATTTATAATAATTCAATATTTAAAGACATTCCAAGAATGCCTCTCCCCTCAATTATAAAAAGAACCCCTTCCTCCACTTATTTATAACCATTTTATCCATATATATAGACCAAAATATAACCACTAATCTTATTAAAATATTTATCCATGTAATTTATTTTCTTCCCCTTCTAAAAATAACCACCCTAGGTCCATTAAAAAGATATCTAGAGGGACTCCACTGAAGAAGAAGTAATCTTCCTTACCGAATCTTTCATGTTTTTTTCTTATTATAATTCCTAATCATGTGTTGTAAGAGTAATAAAATAATTAATCCATTATCATAAATATACTTATACGTTATTATTATTATGGTATAACAATATTTCATCTCTTTTCTATCCTATAAAAACTAATATTATCCCTCATGCATATGTATGACATACCGTCTCCACGTAGCGATGTAATTCATTTTTCTTCAATAATTTACTTGGATGGTTATAAATATGGAAATAATGAATATATATGATATTTATTACAAAATTATTATTCATAAAAGATTAATTATTATTCTTCTTTCTTTATTTCTATCAGTCTAAAAGTGAAAACATCATTCATGTGTATGTACAACCTACTATCTCCCGGAACAATGTAATTAATTTTCATATCTATATCATTGTGGATGAATACAAATATCTATATATTTAACATATATCATATTTATACGATAAATAATATTTTTGAGGTTATGTAACCACGATAAAATCATATGGATCGGAACTAATGAATCAAAAAAAAAAGAAAAATAAAGCATTTACCACACGAAACAATGATTTTAACAAAGAATGGATAATAAAATATTCATATATGGTATGATATATATAATAATAGTTATTTTATATATTTATGATAAATGCATATTTATTATACTTTAATATCAAATACTTACAAAGGAAATTGAACCTTAGTTAAGGGTTTCTCATCTCAATTTTACTTCTATGAAACATATTCCATATTCAACACTTATTTATTTTGTGTGGTATATATATTACCTCTTTGATATATTATACCATGAATCTATTTTCATTCGTGGTATTTAAATTTTAATTTGAAATTATTTTTTTCATTGGGTTTATGATTAAAAATATACCATGTGATAAGGATTTATTCCAAAATCACATTATTATTTGGGATTGTTTATCTTTAAGTATTAACTGAGGATATTTAATTTCTATTTCTATGTTTTATAAAAAAAATTCAATTTTTTTACTATTCTCTAATTATCTTTTAAATCCATTATTTTCCTTTTTTAATTTTTATAAATTTTTTTAAAGGAAATCTTCTTGTCATTTTTTGATCAAGGTACTTTTTGACTTTTCTTAAAAAATGTGTAAGGAATGTATTTTTAACTTACATGGAATTAACATAATTTATAGCCATAATGACTCATCAATAATTTTAAGCTTCATTTACCAGTTTAAAAATTTATTTTCAAAAAAATCATTTCATTATTATGTGCATAATTTTTATATTTTAAAAATTATTTTCAAAGTAAAAGTGTATTTTCATAAGGAAATATTACTATAGTATATTAAAATCATTTTTATCTATGTTAAAATAATTTATTGAATATTATATTAATGATGAAATCTAATGATAAAAGTCATCATATTTATTTGAATGGTTTATGATCAGTTTGACTAGGGAATGTGTTGATATTTCATATGAATAATTCTTTCGATATAGGAAATTATAGATTTTTAAGGCATGATGATTTAGTTGTATTATTTATTCATATAAGGGATGAATTGAACTTAGTAAGTGAGGAAAGGGACACAATATAACCCCTTTATGCCTATGTAGGTCTCATGAGATAAAACAACCTGAGTTTTGTTGGAGAACTTACTAATTTATTTAGATTTAATGGTACAAGGCCTTGATAGTAATTTCAGATGTCTTGGCCAAGGCCTTTATGATATGTTTTATATGTCTATAATTAAGCATTACATCATTATGAATTAAATTATTCATGTCCATGTGATTATTCAATTAGGTAGAATATCCATGGATAAGTTATGGGATCATGTGATTATTTATATGGCTTATTTGATCACACTTTATTCCTTCAATACTATGATCAAATTATTTTTTAAATAGGGAAAGTTTCAATTATTTACTTTTATATATTGTTTAGTATTATTTATTCATGATAGCTTCATCTGTACACATACCTTTATTGAGAATACGAGATCACATTTTTCTTATGATTCATTTTTTCAAGAATAATAGGAAGTGTTTTGTGATTAATTTCACGTATACATTAAAGGGAATAATGGTTTACTCAAAGAATACAATCTTTTGTATTTTATATTTTTAATTTTAATGTAAAATTCAAGTATGTATATAGTTTTCCAAGACTTATAAAATAGTTGGTCCTTTTGGATGTGATTACTTGTATATAGTGGTAATGTAATAATGTATCCACTAATTCTCAGATACTAGAATCGGGGTATTTACAATTAGTATCAGAGTAAGTTTAATATAAAACTTTACTCATCACATATTTATGGTTTTGTGGTTGTTGACTTTATCTTGATCATTCAATTTATTGTGATTAATTAACTGTACTATCCTTCATCATTATTTTGGAATTATTTTTTTCTTCCATGTCTATATCTTGACTTCCCACCTATGTTCTATTTCTTGGAATCCTAATTATGTGATTATTCCAAATGACATTTGTACTTACCTTTCTCTCTTATCAAGAGAATATTTTATTAACCCTTCTCATGATGTGGGATTCATGAAGGGTATTTTCTAATTTCAAACCACTGATTATTGAGATCAAGATTGAACTGTGAGTATGTAATTTATTGAAGAGGGATAAAATTTAACATCCCGATATTTTTAAATATGATCATCAAATTCAACAGTGTATATTACATGTAACTATAAGCCTATAAGAGAATGAAACACCCAAATATTTTATGGTATTTTTTATAGTAACATTAATATATTTGATATATTATTGTGCACACAACCAATATATTTTAAAAGAACACTATGTTTTTTATTTCATATAACATGAAAAATAGAGCATCAATGAACCAAAAAATATTATTTAAACATGAATGTTAAAACATAGGAATTATATTATTGGGTATGAATAATATTAAAAGAATTATGATATTTATATATAAAGTACCTACTCTGTAAAAATTCATTTATTAATTCTTATGGAATAAGTACTCAATTTTCACTAATGTTATTTTATAAATCATAAATATGTTTTCTTAAAAAACGTTTTTATAGAGAAGATATTATAATTAAATTATGGAATTTATATAAAATTTATTTTTCTAAAAATAATATCATTTTTTAAATGATAATATCAAAATTATCTTAGGGTAAATTTTTTGACTTTTTTTTCTGAAAAGATTTATTTACTAGTGAATAATGAAAATACCTATTTTTATTGAAATCTACATTTTTTTGAAACTTTTAAAAAGTTAAATTTTATTTTAAAACATTTTAAAATTAAAACGAGTTATACTATATTATTTATTATACAATTAAATTCATTTAAATAAATTTTATGTTTTAATTTGGTATACAAACACTTTATACTTAAAAGGGAAGTTTTATGAAATATTGTCTTTCATTGAACTTTGCTGGTTTAATTGTCAATTAAATTCTTCCACTTCTCTGTTTTGAATTTTGAAATTTTTTTCCATATTTTTATTCATGAGGTAAAAATTTTGTAAATATTTCTCTAATATTTTGGTCAACAATAATAGTAACCGTACTGATTTTTGTTACCATTATAAAGGGTAAATTAGGTAATTAAAGTTAAAAATAAAAGGATAAAGACTCTTAAATGTCCATATCACTTGAATTAATATTTTTTTACAAATGAATTTCATAAATAACTATCCATGTTTCATTTATATGGAATTTTATTTTCATTTGGATGAAGTTATGAATTTTATCGTATTTTATTTTAAGAAAAGTCAGACATGTCACACTCTTGTTTTTAATAACTATAATATTTTTAATTAAGGACTATACAGAGGATATGTTAAAGTATAAATATTTTTTTAAATATAAGAAATTTATTTTTAATTTATGGTGAATAAATAATTATCTTAAATTCTTACACAACATTGATGTAGTAATTATTCAATTAATGAAAAAATAAAATAAATGATATTTAAAATATGAAAAGTAATATAATTTGAGATAAATAATGTAAACCATTAATTTTATCAATGAAAATTACATGTTAGGGATATAATAAAAAATTTGGTTCACATTCCAAGTTTTGTCTGGATATTATTAAAGTATAACTAATGAATAGTTCTAAAAATTGACAATATTGGTATTTTATAATAAATAATATTTTATTAAATGATATAAAATTACTAAAAATATTATATTCATTCAAATTAATGGGATTAGTTAATTAAATATACCATTATCCATTTATGGGTATTTTGTGATTTTATTTTGACATTATTTACCCTTAGAGAGTAGAACATTTTAATAGTATGATAATTGTCAAAACGGTTAAAGGGTGTTAAAACTAAAAGATAATGGTGATTTGTTTCCAAAACATGTCAAAATTTTATTAGATGAAACTATTTAGGCTTATAGTCTCATTATGTTATAATTATATCAATTTTTATCCATTTGTACATGGAAAATAATTTATATGAATTTAATATTTTCAAAAGTTCTAAGAATTCCCCTCCAATCAATTATAAAAGGGAACTCATTACTTCACTTATGTACCCCACATTAAGACATATATATTTATCAATGTTTGACTATTCAAATTATTAACATCATTATACAAGTTATTGAGGTTTTTACCATTCCAAAATAGCGACCCTATAAACCTTTAGAATAGATCTAAATGACGTCCACCGAAGAAGAGGTAATCCTCTTTACCAACTCTTTAAAGTTTATTTCTTCTTATACTTCCTATTCATGTGTTGTAACCATCATTTATAATATATATAGTATCATAAATATACATATATATTATTGTACAATGAAATTATATTTCTTTCTATCCTACAAAATGCTAAAATATCACTCGTGCCGACGTACAACTTACTATCTCTATATAATACTGTAATTATTTTTTCACAAAAAATTTACTTGGATAATTATAAAGATATAAATATTTTGTATATATGATATTTATAACATAACTATTATTATGAAAATATTAATTATTATTCATCTTTCTTTCTTTTACTCTGTCAAATATCAAAAATAGTGTTCATACGTACATACATCCTACTGTCTTCATAAACAGTGTAATTCATTTTTCTATATATGTCTTCATAGATGAATCTAAATATATATATATATTTAATATATATTATATTTATAACATAATTTATATCCTTAATATTATGTAATCATAATAAAATAATAAGGACCGAAACTATTGAATCAAAACATGCATGAAAAATAAAGCAATTACCAATTGAAATTTTGATTTTAACAATTAATTGGAAATAAACAGGTCATATTTGGTATGATATATACGATTATGATTTTTAATATATTTTTAATTAATATATATGTATTATACCTGAGGTTAAAACATGTTCAAATTAAATTAAACCTATGTTATGGTTTTCCTATCTCAATTTTACATCCACGATACATATTCCATGTTCAACACTTATTTCACTTTTGTGGTGTATAAAATTACCCTATGATATATTATATCTTGAATATATTTGTATTTATCTTATTTAAATTTTCATTTGAAATTATTTATTTCATGAGGTTTTTGATTCAAATAATATCAAATTTTAAGGATATATTTCACAATCTTATCATTATTCAAAATTCTTTATCTTTAAGTATCATCTAAGGATATTTCTCTTATGTGTCCATGTTTTCTAAAAATGTATTCAATTTTTTTACTATAATGAAATTATTGTTTATAATCATTTTTATCATTTTTTTTCACTCTTTAAATTTTTTTAAAAGGAATCTTCATATCATTTTATGAAAGAGATACTTTTTGATATTTCTTATAAAAGTTTGAAAGAAATGTTTTTTAACATATAAGGATTTAAAAGAATTTCCCACTAACATGATTCCTAAATTATTTTATGATTAATTTAAAAGTTTAGATGGTTCTTTTGAAATAGAATTATTTCATTATTACATGCATAGTTTTAAGGTTTTAAAAATTATTTTCAAAGTATAAAAGGGTATTTTCCTCAAGAAATATTTTAGTAATCTCAATAAATTATATTAATATATGTCAAAATAATTATTTGAATCTTATTTTGAGGCTGTACTCTAACTATACCATTAATTATATTTCATTTGATAGTTTATGATCAGTTTTACTGGGGGAAATATTGATATTCCATATGACTATTTCTTCTAATAAATTCTGTTATTGATTTTGTTATAGCATATTGATTTAGTTGGATTATTTATTCATATGAGGAATTAATTAGACATATTAAGTAACGATAGAGGCCCTATATAAACCCTTGATGCATCGATAAGGCTTATGAGACAAACTACATGGGTTTTAGGCAAAGATTTAACCACTAATTAAAATTTTATTGTACAAGGAATTGATGGTATTTTTCAATATCTTCTCCAAGGAATTGATGGTATATTTCATACATTTTAAATTACAAATTACATCATTATAAATTCAATTTTTTAGGTCCATGTAATAATTCAATTAGTTATGATGTCCAAGGATAAGTTATGATTCCATGTAATTATTTACATGGTGTATTTTATCGTCCTTTATTCTAGCCATATTATTATTAATTTATTCTTTAAATGGCATTTTTTAAGTTATTTACATTAACATGTTGTTTATTCTTATTTATTCATGATATCTTATGTTTTATTCATACCCTTACTGAGTATCTCATATCACCCAATTCTTATGTTTAATTTTCCCAAGGATACCAAGAAGTTTTTTTTGTGACTGATATGCTGGGATATCCTAAAGGGAATAACGGTGTACTCAAAGAATATGTTATTTAATATTTTATGTTTTCAATTTTAATGATAAATTAATGTATGTATCTAGTTTTTCAACACTACTATACAATTAGTTCCTTCGATATATGATTCTTTGTATCTATTTTCAATTTAATAAAGTAACCACCAATTTTGGGCCATTAGAATCAGGGTATTTACATTATAAAGAACCCATAGATGTATAAACATTATTTAAAATCTTGGATATGATCATCAATAATATCACCCCTATAAATCCTATCTCAAATAATGACACAATCTAGATATAAAATCTTTGAGTCCCTAACATACTCCGTGATATAAGATGAAAGATAAAAATAGTGAATGCGAACCCCTCTTTAGTATTCCACCACATCCAAGTCAAGATCAAACATAAGTGACATTAATATATATTTATCTTTAGAATCTTGTATCTTTTGAGGGTTGAATTTATGACTCAGAGAATTAAACCTGAACTTAAACTTATGAAAAAAATTTACAGTTTCAATATTGAGTGATTGAAGATAATCCACCCATATATATTTCAAAATATTCAATTCCTATTGTGATAAAATGTATTTTAAGATATACTTGTATGTATGCACTATAAATAATTCCCCAAAAAAGTAATTCTGCCAACAATTTAATGTATTCATAAAAATATCCAATTATAATTCATGTGTAATATAAATCTATTCATGAAGGAGAATATTATTTGAACCATATTGCACTTATAGATGATTTTTCATAAGTATGTAAATGTGACCAATAGATGAGGTGTCACAATAAACCTCAGACCCCTCATTCGGCTGAGGAAAAATAATATCTAAGGTAGTTGTTGACTTTATATTGAGCTCTTGTAAGGCTTCCTTACATTTATTTTGTCCAAATTAATTTATTCCTTTTGTTATTTATAGTTGTCATTAGATCTGTGATATTATAAAATTTTTAAATGAACCAATGATAATTAACTAGAAGCTAAAGGAAGCTCGTATTTTCAAATAAATTGGAATGAACTTTCCTAGATGTCATTAATTTTACCTTCTTATGATCCATATAAATTATTTATTTAAAATAATATACCAAATTAAATTCACTTCTATCATCTAGAATGAGCACAAAGATAACTTCGAATGTATCTTATATTCTCACAAAGTTTCCATTGAATTGAGAAGATATTGAATTTTTATCCTAGGATTTAGAACAAACTAGAATATCATCTACAAAGATGATAACAAACCTGTTTAAGAATGGATAAAATATCTTATTTATTAAATCCAAAAATATATTTTGAGAGTTATTCCAACTAAAAGGCCTCACTAGGTACTCAAAATTTCAATATTGTCTTCAAAAATTAGTATTTTTAATGTCTTAGGACTTGACCCAAAGCTGATAACATCCAGAATGCAATTCAATTTTAGAAAATTTCATTTCCCATTTAATCTAACAAAAAATCATTTATTCAAAGAAATGGAGAGTGGTTCTTGATCATTACCTGATTGAGATTTCGGTAGTCTACCAAATGGTATATACTTCAATCATACATCTTATAAAAAATAACTACATCAACCCAAAGATAATTTATTGGCCTATAGAATCATGTTTCCTCTTACTCAAATTTTTAAATCTTTAGAAACCTCAATTAAATATAATTCATATGATGTATAGGGATTTCTATAGTTTAAATCCTGATTATAATATTAATTTGTAATTCTGCATCACACTTATGAGTTAAGCCATAAAAATCACAATGGAACACATCTAAGTAATGGATAATTACTAGGGGTATATTTTCGTACATTTATTTTTTTAGTTAACTTAGGAAAATTCTATAAAATTTAATGGTTATCACACTCACTTAACCCTAATCAATACATTATCAACTATATTATAGCTCCCAATCTACATGAAGTCTATTTTGAAAACCTATTAGAGATGAGAAAGACACCATACTAGCATAGAAATCAATGCATTTTTGGAACTATCTTAACCACTCCATCCCAATAATAAAATAAATGGGTTTAATTTTAATAACTATAAAATCCAAAATATTTTCATAAGAATACACCACCAAAGATCAGGATTAAAACTTTCTTGATGGCTCAATTCTCTTCCCTAGTGGTGTTTCAAGACCCATATATACCAGTGATACATATAATACTAGGCCAAGAAGAGCAACTAGTTTATCAAAAATAAAGGAATGTGAAGAATCAATATTAAATAAATAACATTCCAAATTTGAATATACTAGAATATTATTTACAATAGAATATAAAACCACTTTATTTTTTGTAGTGGAATTCTCTATGATGTGTACCTTTCCTAAAACCTCTTTCTGACCCTAAGGTGTAAATATCTACATGGAATATTTTATAGTAGTTAATTTTATTTGACCACCCTAGTGATTCCTTATCCCGATCTCTCTGATAGTGGTCACATACCAATGGTATTCTGAATAGTTTACCGGTCCTGAGTTTATTGGTATGGCTAAGGACACTTCCTGATGCTTTTATAAATTTCACATTGGAGGAAACTATAGGGAGAAAAAAATATCCCCAAAAGTGATACTTCCTTTCCTAAAAGGTTATATTTATACTCATATAACTCATGATCCCGTATTAGTGTCACAACAATAAATTCCTTCTTAAATAGTTTTATGAAGTTAGTCCATTTCCCTAGATTCCATAGTGAGAGACACCTATGCTCGCCTATTCTCAAAATCAGTTTTGGCCTCTCAAAGAATAATCACAGGGTAACCATCTTATTAGAGATATATACATTCCAATACCGCATTTAGATCTCATATCTGTGATGGAAATATTCTTAAACACTTAAAAGAATGTAGGCAGGTTAAAAAGTAACACATGAGTATATAATGGATCTTTTAATCCCATATATATTTTTTAAACTAGGATTCCTCATCTATACTTAAATATATAGAAAAAAAATAAGAGATTTGTAAATTTATCAGTATACCCACTTAAAATTATTGAACCCTACTAGATATTCATGCGCTATTTTTTTTCTTCAGTTGAGTTAAGGTATAAAGTATATGCAACACCTCATAATTTTATGATATTTTAGTATTAATAAATTTAATGTGTTTGATAGGTTGTTATGAATTGAAAAATCAAACCTAAGAAATTAATTATTGACTAATATACAAAATAGAAGACATTATTAGATATTGAAATGAAATTACTTTAATAAAAGGGGTCAAAATAACTTTAAAAAATAAAAATGATTCTAAAGAGATTGTAATGATATGTTTTGTTGAATTATGAATTTATATTAAATTAATTATTTTTAGAAAATGATTTCAATAAATGTATCAATAATATAATAATAATTATTAGTAAAATAAATTAATAACCTCCATAAAATATCTAATAAACTATACAATGTTAATTTAATTATTCATGACTAAAAAATGTTTTGTTTTAGAATATTGTTTTTAAAATATATTATATATTTTTTATTTGAAAGATAAATTTAAAAAATTAATAAATTTAATTTTCAAAAATGAAAATCATTTTTCAATTAAACATGTTTATAATATCTTAGGGTGTAGTTTTGGGATTTTTTTTAAATAATTGATTTTTGGGTGAATAGAAAGAAACACAAATTTTAAAAATACTGTCATTTAATGACCTTATGATGATATAATATCGAATTTACATTATTTGAAGACATTTTATAGAAAACATATATCTATTTAATGTTTATTTTAAACCATTTTAAAATATAATATTGAACTTATAATTCTATGTTTGAAACTTGGGAAATCTATGTAATGTTTTTATTCAAATAAAATAATTTTTGGTTCTTATATTTTAGTAAATTATTTAAAATGCTCCTCTAATTTTTATATTAGTTTTAATGTAAAATAAGACTTATTTGATTAAAAATAATTTAATTATTTCTTTGATAATCAATATTGTAATTTATTTTAGTGTAACATGATTTTTATGCTTAAAAAATTCATTTTTCTAAAAAAAGTTTTTTATTGTGTTTCATAAACTTATAGTTAAAGTATGTTTGTACCCCTTATTGTAATTGAAACTATTAAAATGGATTCCATATTTTTTATCAAAACAATAAATTATTTAATAATTAATATTTAATTTTTTCATCATAAAAATTAGTTACCCTGATAATTTTTTTATCACGGTAACAGTTAAAAGGATTAATAGGGATGGGGCTGGGGGTATGTTAAATTAGCATATAATAATTTAAATATATAAAAAACTTGTCTAAATTAGACTGGATGAGTGTATTTATACCATAAATTTTACTATCATTGAAATTGGACTAAATTTTATCCAGTTTCTTTGATAAATACATTTATTAAGTTTTAAAGTTCTTAATATTTAAAAGTGTTCTGCTCCCCTCACTTATAAAATAGAACCACATATTCTCACTTATTCAAACTACTTGAGGGCATTATATTGAACAATATCTCCCTAAATACCTTATAATATCTCCTCTATATGGCTTATAGACCTTTATCTACTCAAAACACCAATCCAAGAATCCTAAAAGTGTTTTTCAAAGGAGATTATCAATAGAAGAGGTATATGTTCTTACAAAACATTTTTAATTTCATTTATTATTAAAAATCCACCAAATATTCTATAAAAATATTAAAATAATTACATATGTATTTTTAATATACTTAATTTTTTGTATGTCAATTTTATAACCATTCTCTATCCCCCTTCCATCTAATGGAAAACACAAACATTGCTCATGTGTAAGTTTGGACCATCGCCTCCATGAAGTGATATTTTTCATTTTTAATTATTATCCCTCATAGATTGTTACATATATTTATGTAATTAATATATATAATATTTAATTTTTTGTAAAGTTAAATAATTTCTTACCTCTCTTTCTTTCTTTCCATTGAAAAATGGAAACATCACCCTTGCGTACGTACTGACTACAATGTTTATGAAATTATGTGATTAATTTTTCATCACCACCAAACATATTGATGCACACCTATTGCAGAGTCTATAAAATAAAATTTCTAATTATTTTTCCTAGTATAGTATAGTGAATTACCAGAGTCATATCACTTTATGTGCTTCTTAATTGTTCACCTAGTTAATCTAATTAACCTAAATTACTCTTTTGAGGTTGTTTGAATTTATTATATAAAATAAATAGAATTCAAATAAAAGAAGGAATTAAAAATGTTAAACTAACATCAAATGATAGAATTTTATTAGTAAAGAAATAAATTGGAATTTTTGGTTTTGTTTATGGGTTCCATCATTCTCTTTATTTGTGTTTAACGTTTGTTTGATAGTTTAATCATTCAATCTCACTAATAAATAATTGTTATTTAATTTTGTGATTGTAAAATATTTAATTCCTATATAAAACAAAATTCCACCACCTTGTATAATTAATTTTGATGAAACACCTCAATTATGAGTGTGGAAAATTTCAGGATCAGAATCCATTGTATGTTGTTTCATCCACTAAATGGATAAAATTAAATGCACGAAGAGATCATGTTTAGTAGAAGGGTGTGAACATATTTCAGAAAAAATTAAATATGAGTTCAAGTTTAGTGTCGTGGGGGAAAATCTACTCACCTATTCACATCATCCTTTCTCACCACAAACAAAAATAAAACATAATAATTTAAGCACAAAATTAATGAAAAAATTACATACCTCCCCATGCCAAGCCTTGGGTTGGCATCTCATTTTTAGGGTAATAGGCCACTCTGGAAAGAAGAGAAAGAAGAGAAGAATAAAATAAGAGGATAAAAATAAAAAGAAAAATGAGGAGAGAGAGATAAGGTGAGAAAGAGAGAATAAAAAAACAATAAAATAAAATAAAATAAAAAATGGTCATATGTTAGAAATAACAAGAAGAAAATAGAAGAAAAAGAAGAAAAAGAAGAAGAAAAAGTTATAAATAAAGAAAAAGGAGGAGGATAGAGAATGAAGAAAAATAAAAAAATCATGCATGAAATTATATTTACTAAAATATTATTTACAAAGAAAATAAAACTAAAAATAAAATTAAAATAAAAAAATGAAATAAAATAGGTTCGACCTCTGTAGGATCACACTATAGTGGATGTAAAATCCCTGACAGTGACCAAGGATGCTTCTTTTATTATCAAGGATGAGAATTGAGGCCTCCTCTATTGGTGTTCCTCAAACTCCCCTTTGTTCAAATAATTCATTATAATTGATAATATGATAATAATTTAAATAAAAATATTTGAATATCCCAATTTTGATCCTCCAAAGATTTTAGGTTATCCCGGTTAGCAGTATGGACTAGATTCAATTGGACGTCATGAATGGGTTAGCATGGAGGTTTGAGATCAAATGATGTGGAACTAACTAGGTTGATGTGTTAGTGACTTGGTGCTTCTTATAGGTAGAAATTCTATTAAGTGGTGGTCTCTTCAGTCATTAGACCTTTGAAGTGGCTGGATGAAGCTTTACAATGGTTGAATAATGGTCCAGAAGTGATCCTGGGTGGTGGTAGTGGAACACAGATCTTTGGGATGAGCCCCCCAGAAGCATCAATGGAGTTTTTAAAATGATTTAGTGGTTTCTAGAGGAGTCAAAGGTAGTGTGTGATAGTGTAGAGTATCGAAGTGTGTGTATGAGTGTGGGGCACACATATTAACAAGAAATACTTCCATTTCTGTAAAAAATAAGAAGTAACTCCTTTTCTTCCACCCCACATTGGAATAAAAACTAAGGGAGAAGATATTTTATAAGGAAATTAATCCCATACCTAGCTTAGAATCATACTATAGGGATGGGCTCCTAGAAAACATGCACACACACTGGCCACCATGAACCACAGAGGCTCTGCACCAAATGATACACCCTATGGGCCACGCTTGTATGAGACTAATGCATCCATGAACCTCATGTTGGCCTACTCGATATGGCTCTCCCAATGGTATTTTGGATAGATATCCATCTTTGTCTTGGATATATGTTTATCTTCATTGGTTGATGGCCTATCTTTAGTTTGGCACAATTTATTTTGTAACCTAAAATATATATGTTTTCCTAATTAAATTAATTTTAAAAGAATTATCAAAAAAACACTAAAAATCATCTAGTTAAAAAAATCATTAATTTTACAAAATTTTAACTCTATAATTATGAATTCCCATAATTTTAAAAAAATATTTACTTTTAGGGGCATTTAGGTCAAAAATAAATCAAACATCATTGAAAAGAATTCTAGAAAATGTGTATAAAATACGAGTGTGTCACATATCTAACTAAAAAATGATTACAATGAATAAATATGATATTTATAAATTTTTTAATACTTTTTCAATTTAATATTATCATTACAAAATAACATTTTATTATTCATTATCTCATTATAACATGTTTTTTGGTAAGTTTTACCATATAAATGAACATTGTTTTAGTGATTATGTCACAAATTATTAATGAATTTTATGTCCCAGTAATATAATGTAATAATTATGAATTTAATGTGATTTAATTATTTTATATTGGTGATAATTGAAACTATATTTACCTATAATGTTTTTTTATTATATTCAATAATCACCGAAAAAGGAATTTTCTAAGCATTCCATGTGAACCATTCACATAATTTTCACATAGTGATTATGAAACTAAATAAATATTTCAAAATAATGATTTGGATATTAATTATCATTATGGATATGATGAAATGATGAAAAATTTAAATGAACTAGAACTAATGAATGAGAACACACGCAAAAGGAAAAATAGTTAACACAAAAATATTGATTTTAACAAATAATTATTTTTAAGTGGGTAATAAGAAATTAAAAGGGAATGATATATAGTAATATAGGTATGAATATGGTTTTTAATATATTTATAATAATTATTAATTTATTATATATGAGTTTAGAATGTGTTCAACCATGAAGAAGTCCATGGTAATTGGATTTTTAACTCAATTTCCATTCATTGTGTTATATCACTTATCCATTGACTATGTTATTATAAGATTATGTGTGTTATTAAATATGATATTTTATTTTTTTATTTTAAATTATTTTATGTGAAGTTATATTTTTTCCACATAATTTATTTAATAATGCGTTCATATTTCAAATATTTTTAATCTTATTAGGGGTTTCATGTCTTATATTTATTTTTTTTGATAAATATTCCATAAACACCACTTGTTTTATATTAAGTGGTTTATATAATTACCATGTGTTTATTTTTTAATTATTTTCAATAAAATTATATGTATTTATAAATTAGTATTTTTTACATTATTTCATGTGGTTTTGATTAAAAGATTACAAAATATTTAAGGATTTACGTTACAATCTCATATTTATTAGGATTTTTTATATTTAAACTTATATTATGGGAAATTGTATATTATTTACTTCTTAAACCCCATATATTTTATTATTCTATATTTATTCCTTTTTTTTCAATTATTATTTCCAATTTCCCCCTCTTTAGTACTCATAAAGGCTAAAATCATTTTTTAAGAAAAGTCGGCCTTATTTCTTCTTTTTGGTCTGAAATATTTTCATTCCGTTTACATGTTCATGAAAATGTATAAATAACGTTATTTTATATATTAATATAGTTTTAAAAATTTATTTTCAACTATATTTTACTTTCTTCTAAATGTTTTAAAAAGGAATATTTTCAATTTTTTTTGTACAAATCATATTAGAATTTTTATTGATTGTTTTCCTACACATAGGATATTATCATATGATACCATCCAATTAATTTCTTTGGATAGATTATGATGGTGTTGTTTTAATTGATGACTCATAAAACCCATTTATTTCTTATGTGTTAATTATTATTTTATGGAATGATAAATTCATTGACGTTGTTATACCATACATATGTATTCTTTATTATTATATGAAAGTTGGGTTCATTATAAACCTTCAAATGAAAATCATATTTTTTATATAACATTATCTTAAAAGGGTATATAGAAGGTTTTCCAAGACCCAATAGGGTTAACATGATTTCTTCCCAAGTAAAATAGGATACAAAATTGGTTTTCCCAAGCCAAAGAGGGTACATGGGAGATTTTTCTGAGACTAATAGGGCATTCGAGCAGTTGTCCTAAGCCCAAAAAGGTACATGGGTAGTTATCATAGGACTAATATGTTAGTGATTTAATGGTGATTATACTTGATATTTGATTTTTATGTTTATGATAATGGGGTGTGAGACTAATCCAATATTATACTTTTCCCATAATTATACTTTTAACAGTGAACCATGACTAAGGAAATGATTTTCCATGCTTATGTTCATGAAAAAATTTTATAAAAAAATATTATTATTTATGATTATGATATTCTCTCATTAATTATTATTTATTATTGATGATTTCACCATCTTATGGAACTTTTATTTAGTTATGACAAATCCTTTTTCCATAACTCATGTTTTATAGTTTATGACTTATTGAGCATGATCATGTAAGTTATGATAATGTTCTCATAAATCTAATATTATCTTATATATACTTATGATATTTGATCAATAAAACTTATGTTTACCTTTATAGATTGTTTTAACTAACTCTTATTATGTTTATATTTCCCCAATTTATGAATAATGATATTATATAATATATGTATAAAAGGATATTATGTGTAGATAATTTACTAGGAGATGTTGAAGTCATATTTTTGAAATAATAAGTTCTTGTTATAATGTAAATAATGACAATATTATGTGAAAGATATGAATTTTTATAAGAAAATATTTTTCCTAATACTCCATAAATATAAAACTAAAAATGTTTTGGGTATATAAGTGACTCAATATTTTATTTTGATGTTGCAATTATGGATGGTTAAAATTTAGTCTCTATATTCGGTATCAATACCCGTATGTAAATATTCATTTTCTTTCTATAAGAACTATGATATGGGGTCTTATAATATATTAGTTCATATCAGGTATGGTTTTAGATAACTTTAATGTTTATAAAGTTACTATATGAAGATAATTTAAGAGTTAAGGATACTGTTATAAACTGATATGTTTAGGTTTTATCATAAAGGTAGAAATAAACTTATAATATATTATGTGTTGGGATTTTAAGGTGACTAATGATATTTTGGGGGATGTTAATTATATCATTTTGGTATAATTATTCCTTATTTTTAACATGTGATTTAATATTATGGTTATTTGGGAATAATTCTACTATATTTTTGGGGAAATATGAATTTTTTGGTAACTATTAATATTAATAAATAATTTGATGTTAAGGAAATTATGTTTTATTATGAAGATATATTAAGTTAATTTATAAATATATGATGATAATTTTAGATAAAATTTTGGAATGAAAAGTAATTTGGTGAAAAAACATTCACGTTATTTTTGGAAATGATTAATACCTTTTGGTGGTATATATGATCAAGTATTACATTGATTGTATATGATTAATTTATTTTTGGTATAAGATTTATTTTAATTATAAGATTATAGGTTTACATGATTTTTTTATTTTAATTATTATAATAAATATTATAAAAATCTTGGGTTGGTTATTCTAGGGATTAGAGAATAAAACCTAAGTAAATATGAGTTGAAATGAGAGAGTAATAGTTTCATAATTAAAGAAAAGGTATCATGGATTAAATTGAGGGTGTAGGCTTATAAATATAAGGATTTATTATAGCTATAATATTAATAATTACTTGGATTGTGTCTTGATTATCTTACCAAACTTTTTAATTTTAGACAATAGTTAAAATAAGGGTAAATTTCATTAACAACGAATGTGATAGAGAATTCAATAAACATCATCATGACCAACCAAATGACATTAAAGTTGGAATAAAAAATATTATGGTTATTATTAAACATCTATATTAAATTAGGATTAAAGACACGAATCTTCTCAATCCTCCCAAAATATTGAATTATATTAAACTAAATTTTATGGATGTTTAGACGATACAACCCACGGAGGAAATAATATTCATCATACTACATGTCAAAAATGTTGAAATAATCATGAAGAAAATACTTTCTTTGGAATAGGTAAATGATTCATGTTTTTAAGATAATATCATAGGGTAAATGAATAATAAAGATTTTTTAAAATGATAAATAATGAAATCAATAATGGAAAATATTGGCTTAAGGTGCCACCCACACTTCAGCGCTTGAATTGTATGGTGTATGTACATTATAAAAATAAGTGTACCTAATTGAGGATTAATTATGATTATAAACATTATAAACCCCATAATCATTGGAAAAATGGAACTTTTATGCAATCATAACTGTTAAAGTGGTTTATGATAATTAATTTGTGTATGGTACACTTATGATCCACTTAGGAACCATAAATTCATTATTTGATTCTAGATCTACCCACTCCATTATATATGTGAGTTTTCTAAAGGCATATAATCGACACATTAATGATTGTATAACTAATTATTCATTTATTATCCTAGTTATATGTTGATTTTATCTCATTAATATAACCCCTTTATAATGGATGTTTTTTTGAACACACTTCTTATAAATATTATTATTCTCCCTTAGTAAAATATGATGTGATTTTTTAATGAATTGGATATCTCTACAAAAAGTATATATCAATTTAAAATATATTAAATTCTTATTTCGAATGATATTTATTGATTAAAGAGTGACTATAAACTCTAAAATGGAAACTACATCCACTATATGTGTAGTTCCACAAACTTATTTTCCACTTTATAAATGCTCCAAGATGGTTTCCCATTAGTCCTTAGGTATGTCTCCTAGTATTTCAAAGGATTATAACTAAAAGAAAGGGTCATATTAAATGATAGTGGGGATACTATACCAATTTTTGGGGATAATAATTATTGTTCATATGTATATAACACTAAAAAATAAAGAACGTAAAAATAGAAGAAATATTAACAATCTCAAAGAAATAATACCATAAGTAGATAGATATACAAGTCATAACATGTCATAGAAAAGAGGTAAGAAAGCTATCCTATGATCTTACACATAATTACATATATATAAAAACCTTAAATAAGATCCAACTTAATGTAGATGAACCACCAAGTCCACTGATATCCATCCCATGCGAAATTAGTACTTATTTTATCATTAAGGTACATCTCCCAAGCTTGATCCCTTACATGATCTTAAAATAATAATGTCTACATGTCTCCTGAGGGGCACTTGTAGGGTGTGAGTATGGACATAGTAAGACACCACCAATGTGTGCCTATCTTAAATCGTTATTATACAGTGTATGCATACATAAATAAATAGAAGAAACATAAATATGAAATAGAAAACCTGCTCCATTTGTTCTCATCTGCCACAAGTGTGTGTTTCAATTACATTGGACAACACTGGTATATCCTTTAATACATTCCCCAAAATATATATTTTCCTAAAATACATGTCTAAAAAGATATATTCACAGTGTTGAGGACTATTGAATTAGTTCCCAAGCATCCCTAGAAGAATAAAATCCCTAGAGACCCTTCAGGCCCCCCATAAATATATTTCTAGCACCTTGTTCAATCTAACACCTCACGTGCCATCAATTGAGTAACTAACATATCAAAAACACACCCATTAATATGTCTCAGGTCCCTTGGACCTCTGTGAAAAACTCACCTTCAAATCAATAACTCGATATCCTAAGGAATGATGATATCCTTCCTCCAATGTATAATAAATCACTATCATCTAAATTAACAGATTTCCTGAGGCACAATAATACCCATCCTCAAATAATATAGGCCCATCATCCTTAATATAAGGCGATCTTTATCCCCCAACTGATTAAATCAACAACACCCATAATGGTCCATCACCATCAACTATGTATTTCTACAGTGATAACCTCCTCCATACATGATGATCAACACCATCCCCTATGTCACAATATATACGGATGCCTCCATCCATAATTTGTGGTCAACAACACCTGAAATGAGTCCTACACATGTGCACACAACATCAAAAACAACATCATTTGACAATAGTGAGTGAAAATAACCAACATTACCTAAGACACAACATCTAGAAACCTCATTTCCATATGCAAACTTGTGACCCAAGTCTATTGGTTAGCACCATATCAAGTCTCATAGGCGATGTCCTTAACCTGATGACCTCATCACCTCAATCCCAATAAATATGTCTATAATGACCCTATCCTTTTACACATATAATTACATTATTTTAATAAAAATAAACCATAAAATACAAACCAAGGATCATAATGTCTAGTTTCTTTAAAAGATTAGGTACATAATTATAAAACATGAAACCGTTATAAAGACATCCATTATTTAATCTATATAAAGAGCTCATAAAATAATTTATATTATTATATATGTATAAGATAAAATGAGGAATACATGAAAAAAATGGATGATCTAAACATCCATGTAGGAAATAAACATAGGAATAAAACATATAACAAGGGTAATAAGGAATAACGTGATGAAAAAGAGGCATGGAACATGAATAAACATAAATAATAATAATATGTAGAACATTTTATCATAAAATCATATCATCATAGAAACTTGGAAACAAAACAAAACATGACATAAGCATGTGTCAAGGATAAATACCAATACCATTACACATAGAGGATCATAAGTCAAGGATAACTGCAAAGATCATTTTACATAGTGGAACAATAATCTATCATAAACATAAGGGTTTTCCATGTAATGAAATGGGTATTATAATCATGTCATAGAGCATAAAAAATGAGAGTATCATAAATGTGAAAATAAAAGAATGGATTTAAATCATACATGGACATTCATAAATTAAATTAGGTATAGATCATGATAAAATATGTTCAATTGAAGTGAAAACATGTAAAAATAGTAATTAAGAAACATTATAAATTTAACATTTTAGTGTGGTTTAAAGAAAAATATTAAGGAGAATTGAAAGGGAAAAGAAATAATATTTCATATAAAAAAAGAAATGAAACAAGATAGATTTTAATTATATATATTTTTTGATTTTATAAGAATAATGGTTGCGTAAAATAGATTATAGATGGTACTTGAAAATGGGTAAGAAACTGTGATGTTTCCTTTAATCGGTCTTGATTATCGCGAAGAATTGAGAAGAGAACCTTATAAAAACATGTATTTACCGATCAAGAAAAGACTTATTGACGTAGTAAAATATCTATGAAACATAAAAAAGAAATTTAGGATGAGAAAATTAAATAAATTAATAATTAAATTGGTGTAAGGATATAGAAAGTGTAACCTAAAGGAAAAATGGGGGTTGAGATAGAATCCCTTACCTTATGTCTGAAAGTGATATACACTGGTAATTAATGTCCTGGATAATGAAGTTAGAGTCATTAATAATTCAATTAAGAACCCCTTAAAAATTTATTTTAATTAGTATAATTTTATTAATATAATTTATTTACTTTTTGATGAGTTATTAAATTCAATTCTGTCATTCTGGGATCATTCGTTTCAGAATGTTTTGATTGGTTCCATTGAGTTTAATTATGGGATTTGTCATAAAATGGAAGAAAAACTGAAGAAGTGTAATTATATGATATTTATGATTATCCGTAACTTTAAATGCTTCATTATATTATTTTTTTATAGAAATTATAATGATTCCTTATAGAAATTGTTAATGATAAATTCCATTTTATTTTGGTGAATTTTCGATCGTCACAAACTATTTTTTCTTTATTATTTAATATTATGAATATATAATAGTTAGAAAATATTAAATAAGCTTTAATATATATATTATAGTATATCTTAACCATAAAAATTGTTCTATGAGAATACATGAAGGCAATAATGGAAAATGGAAATGCATCGTCCATAATGGTGGTACATCGACACATTACGGACGATGTTTTCATTTTTGCAATAAAAGAGAGAAGTGAAGGGATTTAATGATAGATATTAAAGTAACATAATTAAATTACAGTATATATAAGATAATGTTGTTATCATTAATGTATAGATATATTAGTTAAGGAGTGGATAAGAAATAAAAATAAATGAAAATAAATTAAAAGATAACGGAAGAAAATTTTACCTATTTAACTTATTCTCCTGAGGACCACCTTAGGGGTGTTGAGTTTGGTATTATATAGAGAAAAAAGTATAATAGACGTGAGTTAGAGTCTTGGTAAGATTATTGGTGATATGTTTTACAATATTAAGGTCTTTGTGTGGGAGAGTATAAGAGGTGGTGAGGGGTGGTATTTATAGTGGAGGAGAGGGGTGTTTTTTTATTTTATTCATTTATTTATTATTTTTGATCAAGTACATAAATAGTGTGGATTATTATGACTAATTAAAGTTACTAATTCATGTTATTTCTAACAAATTGCTCTTAAATCATCTACACATCATACATGACTCAATAACTCATATATAGAGCTTATATTGAAAATTATAGTATTTCAAAATTCACAAAAATTCAACTATTTTTGAAAAATCCAAAATTTTTCCCCTAATCATTTTATGAATAGTATAATTAATAAATGGACTCAATTTTAGGAAAATACTTTTCTAAATATGATAAATTTAATTTTTAATTAAAACTATCATTTATTTGAAAAATACCAATTCTAAAATTATAACTAATTTTATTATAGTTTGGAAAATTAATTAAGGTCTCATAAAATTATATTATCCTAATAAGACAAAAAATATTAATTTATAAATCTATTTTATGAAAATAAATTTTATTTTAAACAATTATATTAATTAAAAAATAATAAATGAATATTTATGTTTCAAAAAGATATCAATAATTAATTTATCATTTTTAAAAAATTAACTTACTTTTTCCATGATATAAATATATTATATTTTCTTTTATTAGATGCCTAAATTTTATTTATAATTTAATAGGTGATGTTACTATTCTATTTATTGAGTTACTATTCTTATTGGTCACATTACTATTCCAAAAGATATATTACTATTCTATTGGTTTATGTTCCTTAATTTCTATAAATAATTCTTATTTCATTAATTATTAATTTATAATGTTTGTATTGTGATATCAATGTGATTATAGGTGCTTTATAGTATATGAAATAAAAATTAGAAGGAAAATTCAATTGAAATAATTTTAGGTTGTTATATTCTTCCCCCCTTATGAAATTTTTCTCTTAAAATTTTATTTTACATTCTACGATGAAAATAGGGGGAATAATTATCCTTCGTCACTTAATATAGTTCCCATGTTTCCTCTTCATACTTATGGTTCCACCATTGTACTTTAACCAGGTGAGTAGGCTTGTTACGTAAACATTGATATCTACAGTCTAAGATCTTCACTGGATTCTCCCCATAAGAGATATCATTTTCTAACTATAACACCTCTGGATTCAATACATATGAGAAATCTATTATGTACTTAATCAATATGGATACATGGAATACATAATGTACATGAGTCAATTTAGGTGGAATTGATAGTCTATAAGACACAAATTTGACATGATCAAGAATCTCTAAGGGACCGATGTACCTTGGACTCATCTTTCTTTTCTTCCCAAATGTTGTGATATTTTTCCATGGTGATTTATGGAAGAATAACTTATCTCCAACCTCAAATTATTGGTATCATCAATGATTCTATGTATAGCTCTTCTGCTGACTTTGGGATGCCTTGATGTACTATTGAATGGTTTCCACCTTTTTCAACTATTTATTTTACCATTTATGGACCTAGATGATTACTTTCACCAACTTCTTCCTAGAATGCCAATGTTCCATATATTTTCACATAAAGGGCTCAATATGAAGCCATTTGGATGCGTGAGTATAAACTGTTACTGTAAGAGAACTCAAACAGAGGAAAATTTTGGTCCCATCATCCTTTGAAGTCCATAAGAACATTTTCTAAACATTTCATCCAGTGTTTGAATAGTCTGATCTAATTGGACAATAGTTTAAGGATGATTGATTATACTGAATTTCATCTCAATGTTTAGATCATGTTGGAGTCTTTTCTAGAACATAAAGGTGAATCCTGGATCTTGATCAGATTCAATAAATAGTGGTACTCCATGCAACCTCATCACTTATCTAATGTATATACAATGAAGTTTATCTAGTGAGAAGTCTTATCAGATTGTGATAAAGTTATATGTCTTTGTAAGAAAATCCAAAATAAACTATATATCATTTTTTCCTCTAGATGTATTTAGATGTTCAATGAAAAATTCTACGGTGATGTTTTCCCATTTCCATGTTGGTATGGGTAATGGTTTCATCATCCCCTTATACTTTTTCCATTAAGAATTAAATTTTTAACATACCAGGTTCTTTGATTTCTATTTCAATATACTTCTTCATATTTTCACACCAATAGTTCTCCTAGAGATATCGATACATCTTTGTGATCCCTCCGTGAATAGAGAATTTTGAGCTATACATGTCATCTAGAAGATCTATCTTTATCTCTTGATTAAATGGTATACATATCCCTGACCAAAATTTTAAGACTCCTTCCACATCAATTTTTAACACTGAGGTTCATTATTTTTTTGAAAGCATCCAAATTTTTCTGAATTTACTAATTATTTATTTAATCATCCTTTATTTATTCATAAGGGTTGGTTGAGAAATCATTAGAGAAAGGATTTATAGTGTTCCTTCTTTAAATATTCCTATTTCCATCCTTTGAAAAACTAATAGTATTAGATCCTTCTCAATTCTAATCATTGAAAAAGTTGCAGGATCCTTTCTACTTAGAATATCTTCCACTTTATTTTCCTTAACATGATAGTAGTGGATTGAGAATTCATAATACTTGATGATTTATAATCTTATTTCATGGTACATATTAATCTCATTCTATGTGAATATATATTCTAGGTTCTTAGGATCAATATACATTTCACACTTCTTTCTATTGGGATAATTATTCTATATTTTCAACACAAAGATCACATGTTCCAACTATAGATCATGTGTGGGATATTTTTTATCATGAGTTTTCAACTTCATTGAGGTGTAGGCAATCAATTTATCATTTTTTATTAGTAAAAATACTAATCGTTGCTTTGAAGAATCACTATATAACACAAATAGTTCCCCACTTGTTGAAAGTGTGAGTACTCATGTAGTGATAAGCCTATATTTCAAAGAATTGAAGATGTATCCACATTTACTGGTCTATAAATGTTTTTCTCTATTCTGAGTTAGTTTTGTTAGTGGGATTTTAAAATCATTAGAAGTTGATCACAAATCACTGGTAATACCTAGATTGACCAAGGAAACTATGAATCTCCATTATATATTATTGGCATGTGCCACTCTCTGATTCCCTTTATCTTGGAAGGGTCCTTAGATTTTCCTTTTCTGTTGATAGAATAAACAAAGAATGATACTTCCACCATCCAAAACTCACATTTAATAAACTTTTCATAGATTTTATCCCTTTGAAAATTTTTTAGCATAGTATTCAAATTCTCATCATGTTACTCCTTTCTTTTGAAGTATATGCAAATATTATAGATAAAGATTGCTAAAAATTTGTCGAGGTACTATCTAATGACTATATTCATTAAGTACATGAAAATTTATGGAGCATTAATGTGTTTGAAAGAAATTATGATGAACTCATATTGTCTATACCTAGTTTGAAAGGATATCTTGGGAATATTTTCTTTATTAACCTTTGATTTGTGATATCCAGACCGAAGGTCTACATTAGAGAAATAATTGTCCCCATATTGTTAATCGAACAAGTCATATATCTATTTAAGGGGATACTTGTTCTTTATAATTTTTTTTGATCTCATGATAATCAATGGAGAGACACATTGATCCATCCTTCTTCTTGTTGAAGAGGAATAGAGCACCCTATAGTGAAGCACAGGAGCGTATAATACCCTTGTCCATATTATTTTACAAATACTTCTTCAATATTTCTATCTAAATAGTGTCCATTCTATATGGTGTATTTTATATGAAAAAACTTCCAAGGATATGTTAAATTGAGAACTCAACCTCTCGTCTAGAAGGATGACTAGACATTTCTTTCGAGAACATATCACTGTAGTCCCTCACAATGGGAATGTATTCAAGATTGATTATCTCCTTTTCCTTAGTCATTTTATATAGATATGCTTACTCATGAGGAAACAATATCCATATTTGAGATGATGATTTTGAGGGAGATCCGTCTTCCTCATTACACTTGTATATAATTGGAGGATACTTTAGGATGTGAAGAGTGATCCCCCTTTAGAGACGGATGAGATTGTATTTTTATAAAGATATCCAATCATTTCCCAGTACAGAATCAAACTCCAAAAAAAGATATAAGATTATATTTTATAGGAGTTTCATCTAAAAAACATTAATTGAGGAGGAGTTATAAACATTGGATGCAATAATTTCCGCATTTTGTGTTGTCATGGATAACTCAACCTCTATATTTTTTGGTGGTGGTTTAATAGTTCTAGTAAACTTCCATGATATAAAATAATGTATAGTAAAAAAATAAAATAGTATGTTCTCTATTCATTAATGAACAACCAGCATACCTATAACTATATCATTGTCGGGTTCCACCTTAGCAATAGTGATAGAATATTTTATTCCTTGTTTCCTTGGAGGTTGTTTCTATTGACTAAATCTAAATACCCTTAGCTTAGTAAATTGGATTCAAAAATTACAGTGTTCTTTGTAGTTAAGACACTACATTCTAGACTGAGTGCTAATATGAACCATCAATTATTCCTCTAAATTTGATGGATTCATCATCTAACTTTATAAATTATTTTCCTGATGACCCTCTCTTCCACATTTGAAGCATTTACTGGTTTATTTTAGATAGTTCCCATGATGCTTATTCCCACAATTTTTACACATGTGATGTTGTGTTTTCTTTCCATCATGAGATTTATCTATTAATCCACCCATATTAAAATCAATTTTTTTTTTCATTTTTTGTCAGGGACAATGACACCATTGAGAGTCTCTAGTATCATTTTAAACCTTAAAGGAACAACAAAAAATCTCCTCATAGCTGTTAGATTATCGAATAAGAAATTATTTTCATAGACTCAGATTTAGTCCACTAAATAAGATACACCTTTGATTTAGTGTTTATAAAAATTTTGGAGGCGTATATTTCATGTATTGTGAAGTTTTCTTCATAGGCCTTGACAAACTCATCTTCCTTTTCCTTCAGTTTGGGGAACTCCATCTCCATCTTAAAATGGAGAGTCAGGGGAAAATTTTTGTTGAAAATTATTTTCTTGAAATTTTAAAATTCCATGTAATCAATTTCCTCATTAGAATTTTTTTATTGATCATTTTCTACCATTGATAAACTTCCCTATAAAAATTATTGATCACCAGCCCAAATTTCTGTTCTTACGATCATTGGATAATAACGAATAACTTCTCAATGGATTCAATCAATTGTTCTGTGAGGAGGGTACCCGAAGATCCAAAAAAATTAGAGGAATTTTTCACATAAATAATTCAAACAAAAATTTCTATTTATTAGGTAAAGTATGGAGTTTGGAACATTTCAAGTAATTATTAAAAACATGATCTAGTTGTTCTCATACTATTAGGGAGTTTTGAGATCCCATCCCTATCATATTTAGCTTTTCATTATGGAAAAAATAACATTTACTATCAGATTTATTATTAGAACATGCTCTCATATTTCTAACCATTAACTTTGTAAAATAACTCACGATTTGGGGGATTTAATTATTAGCTAATAAGTATATAAAGTGGAAACACTAAACATAAAAGGGTAAAATTGTAAATTTAAAGTATATCCTATATTGTGATTAATTAAGTTTCAATATATGTTGTCCTTGGTGATAAAATTTTTCCTTGAGATCTTAAAAAGTTTTATAGTCCAAATATCCAAAAAATAACTATACCTAGATTTGATACCGGCTATAATGACCCAAGAATTTTACACAAATAATTACACTATTTTATGAATAATTAACCATGACATAAAAGCCATGGATCGTAATATCTAGTGTTATTAGAATATGAGGAACATAATTAGAAGACATGAAACCAAAAAAATATATTTTATTTAATATATATAGAGTGGTATAAACTTCCTTTAAGATCATACATCCTCATAGGATAACCTTGGGAATACATGAATAAAGGGATGAGTTAAAAATCCCAATAAGGGAATAAAAATAGGAATAAAGAATAACATATGGGTTAGAAGGCATAACATTATGACATAAAAAAGCACGTGACATGAATAAAAAGAAGGAAACATAACATATATAACATGTGATCATAAAATCATAACATCATAGGAATGTGGAAAAAACATAAAACATGAAATAAGAATGATTCAAGGATTAATACCAATTCCATTTCATATGGAGAAGCATGAGTCAAGGCTAACTTCCAAGACCATTACACATGGAGGACTAAGTCCCATAAAGTAATCAAGTTTACTCCCAATCCCAACATGACATATCAAAAGAAAAAACATTACCCAATACAATGGAGTTCTATCTAGGTTGACCCATTATAAAATTTTCTTGAATATTTGTTCCATATGAAGAATCAATCATAAACATAATGGTGAACTGTAGAAAGAAATGGGTATCATAATCATTTCATAGAGAATAAAAAATGGGCGGATTATAAAAGTGTCCAAGAAAGAATAATTTTAAATCATACATGGAAATTTAGAATTTTAAATAGGTATAGATCACAATACATTATGTTCTACTTAAGTGAAAACATGAAAAATAGTGTCTAAGAATCATTATAAATGAAACATTTTAGTGCGGTTTAAGGAAAATATTAAGGAACATTATAAGCAGAAAAGGAATAATATTTTATATAAAACTAGAAATAAACCATGATACATTTTCATGATAAAATGTTATTTGTAATAATAATGGGGTCTTAAAACATATTATAGATGGTACATGAAAATGGGTTAGAAATTGGAAGTTCACTTTAATCGGGCTTGCTTATCTGGAGGAATAGAGAAGGGAACCTTATAAAAACATGTATTTTCCTATAACAAAATGAATAATTGAGCTAGGAAAATTTTATTGGAACAAAAAAACACAATTTAGGAGGATTAATTAATCATAATTAAGGATTAAATTGGTGTAAGGAGATATAAAATTTAACATGGAGGAAAAATGGGGGTTTGGAGAGAATCCCTTAGCTTATGTCTGAATGTGTTATGCACATGTTGTTAATTTCATAGATATTAAAATTATATTTGTTAATAATTAAATTAATAACCCCTGAAATATTTATTTTATTTAATATAATTTTATTATGTTCCTTTATGACCTTTTTGATGAGTTATGAGATTCACTTTTGTCGTTCTAGGAGCGTTCATTTCCTGATTTTAGGATTGGCTTCTTGAGTTTAATTATGGGTTTTCTCGTCAAATGGAAGAACAAAAATCCAGAAGTTGACTTATATGATATTTATTATTCTTGGTAATTTAAAATTATTCAATATATCATTTTTATATAAATGATAATGATTAATTATATAGAATATTAATGATAAATGTTAGTTTGTTTTAGTGAATTTACAATCAGCACAAACTAGTTTTGTTTTATTATTTAATATTAAGAGTATATACTTGTTATAGAAAACTAAATAATCTGAAATACATATATTATAATCTATTTGAACCATAAAAATATTTTATTACCATATTTTAATGAACTAATGGAAAATGAAAATGCATTATCCATGATGGTGGTAAATCGACACATCATGAAAAATGTTTTCATTTTTGGAATAAAAGGGAGAGGAGAAGGGATTTAATGATTGATATTCCATTATCATAATAAAATTATAGTATATATAAGATAATAAATTTAATATTATTATTTATATACAGTTGGTAAATATAGGATAAGAAAAAAAATAAATTATAAGAAATTATAAGAAAATGGAAGAGGATTTTACTACATGAACTTTTTCTCCTTGAGAATCTCCTTAGGGAAATTGAGTTTGGAATTTTATTGATAAGAAAAACTTTTGGATGTGGGGGATAGGAAGGGTAAGTATAATGGGAATAATTATTACATTCTTCAAATATTTGAAGGTTTGAGGATAAGAGGTGGTGATGGGTGTTATTTATAGTGGAGGAGAGTGGTGTTTTTTTATTTTATTCATTTTTATTATTATTTTGGATTAATAATGTCAATAGTGTGGATTATTATGACTATATAGAGTAACTTTTCCACATGATTTCAAAACAAAAATGGTGCTTGCATCACCCAAAAATAATCCATGACTCAATAATTCATGTATTTAGCTTATACTGTAATTATAGTATTTCACTATTCAAAAAAAATTCAACTGTTTTTAAAAAATCCAAAAAAATCACACTAATGATTTATTGAAATATAGAATTCCAAAAATTACTCCATTTTGAGAAATTAATTTTTTTAATATGAGAAATTTAATTTTTATTTCAAATAATCATTTATTCGAAAAATACAAATTTTAAAATTATAACTGATTTGACAACACTTTAAAAAATTAATTATGGGCTCATAAAATTATATTATAATCATAAGAAAAAAAAATAATTTATGAATCTATTTTATGAAAATAATTTTTTAAATTATCATAATGATTATAAAATTATAAAAAAACATTAATGTTTTATAAAAATATCAATAGTTAATTTATCATTTTTAAAACATTTATTTACTTATTCCATTATAAAAATATATATCATATTTTCATTTATAATATTCCTACATTTTATTTATACTTTCATGGGTGAGGTTACTATTCTATTGATTGGTTTACTAGTCTTAATGGTCACATTACAAATCCAATGGTCATGTTACTATTCCATCAGTTTAGGTTCTTTAAGTTCTAAAAATAATTCTTAATTCATTAATTTTTCATTTATAATATTTTTATTATCTTCTCAATTTTATTTTATGTGGATTATACAATATGAAATTATTATAGGAACGGAATTTTCATTGATATAATTAGGGGTTGTTATAATGTCGCCTCAACCTAGTGATCAACATCACCCCACGTATATTATGCCATGCTATTCATCCTGAAGAACCATTTCATCTCAGTCCCAATGATCAACATCACCTCTATACCTCAGGCCTTGTCCATAAAATTCCCATAGAAGCAGTTCAATAATATTAAATTTAATTAATTTAAAATATACACTTGAACTAACCTTCCTAGTTGGTCAAATCCCCTTATAAGTCTTAACATATATAAATAAACTAGGGTACACCCAACGACATCTGATAACATTAATTGATCAATTTAAAAGAAATTACTCATTTATCCAGGGTCACACCCAGTAAAACCAACACCTATATTAAACTATGCTTCCAAAAAACCCTTAAAATTAAGGATAAAGATAGGAACCACCAACTTTATACTCATAGTTTCTTTATCATCTAATATCATCATATAACTCGAATCAAAACCAAATAAATTTGGCTTTTAGAAAAACACCATAAAAATGGGGGAAAGTAGATCACATGGGTTTATCATTCCACATGGAATGATAAACATGAAATAGAAGAAACATGAGTTAAATCCTTATCTTTATTCTTACAACAAGTGAAAATAGGGCTTTATTTAGAGCTTGTATGGAAGAGATAGGGTAATGTCTTGGTTGGAGAAGAATAGGGAGCTCCCCACTACAATTCATGTGAATGAGAGAGAAAGGAGTAGAAAGAAGATATAAGGAAGGGGTAAATTTAATAAATTATCACTTTTTAAATAGGTTCATGGTTAGTCTACATGGTTTATCTAACCATGAACACTCATTACCCAAAGGGTCAACCCTTTGAAACAGGTTGCATAGTTTGGTCGCATAGTTTGGCCAGAGCATGAACCAACTATGCACACCTACTACCTAAGTGGCACAAAATTTTTCGGATAGGATGTATGGTTTGATAAAACATGAACAACCTGTTCAATTTTCTAAGAAGAGTTAAATACACCTCACACAATTTCCCCTCAGAGGCCTCATGGTTAAATCTAACCATGGGCCTCAGTTTTCACCATTCGAAAAATGAGCTTTTGGGGCCTCGATGCTCCTGAAAATCATCCAAACCTACATGGAATTAATCAATACTTTAACACCATATAAAAAAACGTCTTGGAGTATTTAAACTCTTAGAATGTGGTTCTGAAGTCTAAAAATCATGTTGGTCCATCCACCAAACTCAAAATTCATGTTTACGTGGGAATTTTGACATGTTAGAAAAATAAAGATGTCACAATATCCCCACCTTATGATGTATCATCCTTGAGTTATGAGGTCACAATATGAGATGATCTTGAAAATACCTACTTTAAAAAATTATCTCGGTTTATTCCAGTTATTATGTTATAGTCTAATTCCTCTTATGGCGCTCCCCACGATAGAAATTACCAACTCGATCACTTCTTGGCCCAAAATTCCACATTCCAATGATACATCAAACATCCCTTGATATATAATTCCTCATATAATATACCTTCATTCTTTCCCCTCATTAGGTTCTAAATTATACCGACATCATACCTGATTCTCATTTAGTCCCACATCTCACTAGATACTCATTTCATACTCTTGCCACACATGACACCCATGTGTCCCACATCTCATCATATTTCCTTAAGTCATGCATCTCAAAAATGCTAAAAAATAATCCTAAATCACACATATTTATATATATATATATGAATTCCATTCATAGTCTTGATGCCTACTCACCTCATATATTTCATGCATCATATCTATTTCCCACATACTAACTGGAACCATGATGATTCAATTACAACATGTGCACCTCATGCCCCAAAAACGACCATTCCAAGATAAAGTAAACACCATGATCAAGTAATAAATCTAATAATAATTGGATCCTCAACCTTCTATTACCCTTCTAGTTTAAATCTTATTCCTATCTTAAAGCCTGACTACGAGAGGTCGTGTCTCCTAGTGGAGCTGCACCTACTACCAGCCACTAAACCCACAACCAGGCATCTCTCTCTCTACCATGACATTCATATGTAGTAGAATTCAGAATACCTACTCATAATGCTACTCAAAGTCCTACATCTAATCCCTAAGTTTGACCTAGTCCCTGGATATCAAATATCAGAGAAGTCTCCTCACAAAACCTATCCAAATTCCCCATCTAACAACTTGCTCGGTACTCCTTTAGAGCCGACTCACATTGATTCTAGACATGTCATGGATACTCAAATTGGAAGAACACTATCAAATAACTACACCTCGATGGACTTCCAATTATTCAGTCCTAACTTCCCTACTAAGACAATTTATGTCCCCACTTCCTACTTTATGAAACATCACCACAAATCTCATCTAACACCATCATCTAGATCGAATATGGATGGTCACTCAAATTTCCTTCTACTATCAGTTTCTAATTCAATACATCTAAGTATGAGGTTATTCTAATGATATTAACCTGAAACCTGATGGCATGGAACAATCCGTCTTGAAACCCCCCACCCAAGTGATGCCATCATTTACTATAGAATGTGAAAATCGAGATAGGTTTGTAAATTGTCCACATAATTCATGATGGAGGTATCTCCCTCCTAGAGATTCTTTAACTCATAGTCTCAATCTTGCTTGAACTTCGTTAGGAAGAAGTTCTCAAAGAACATGGCCTCTATATATTTCCAATTTAGTCCCTCATGTCTACTATCTAGATCTATACATCCCACAAGTACTTTGACGGTCTTATGAGAAATGAAGTACTCAAATTCCCCCTATAGGCTAGGGTTTTATCAAATGGGTTGAAAATCATTTTCACTAATTAGATCATGTTTTATAATGCCTACAGTCCACCCTCACCTTGAAATAATGATGGGTGATGATAATGGAACTCATGTCTCAAATAATCCATGGATGAATGAGCTACCTAATATCCCATATCGAGGCTATGTGTCAATCACACCAAGATCCTCATAAGATTATTGTCTAGCCATGGACCAAAATATTCCATATTTTCTGACATATTCTCCTGTACCAAATCTTGCACCTATGGCTCATGATCCTCCGGAACATTAAGGGACTGATTCCGAACCTCAGGGGCCTAATCCGGTGCATGATCTAGCGAAACCATATCTTCACTCTCCTAACGATCTATCAAAATCCTTTTAGGTGGCATCATACTGAACACTGAAGATAATGGTAAAAAAACATAACCATATATATATATATCTTAGATAGGGAAAGGTACCCATAATAGAATCAGGCATCCCATATCCTCTAAATTTTATATTATCAATTTGGGGTAGTTGAGTAGAATTTCAATAAAATGATATGTAGTAAAGATCTATTTATATATTTTTTTTGAAATTTTAAAAAACTAACCCCATTTTCATTACTCATTATCGCACTTAATAGATACAAGACCATATATTATATACACATTGCATCAAGTACTAGTCTCATCAAGAACCACATACCTAGGATGACTGAGTAAAATGCCATAAAAAGGATAATTAGAAAAATATGGCTTAACATTTTATTGATACATTAAATTACCCACCCCCTATTAGTGAATTATAGGTTATCAATCCTGAAAAAAAAGATACATATCATATGAGCCTAAGTTCCTACCATGATGTAAAAAAATATTCCCTTTCCATACCGGTCCAAGGGTCAAAACCATATAATCTAATAACATCATACCCAAATGTGCCAGTTGAGTTGAAAATCATTCATCTATAAAATGAAAATCATAACATCAATTTCCCACACATGGAAACTTGGCCTATCCCCCATTAATGGGGTTGTAGGCTCCCAAACATGATCTCATTACCTAGTCCTAACTACCTAATAGTCTTTGATCTAGCATAGCCCAAACAGTAATATGAAAAAGAAAACTAAACTCCTCTAATACCATTTGTTTCTCTCCGACTCAGGTTTCCACTTTATTTGTGCTCTAGGATAGTTGTCCACAAGGCCTTAGGCATGCCTCTCTATATGCCAAATTATACATATTAATATCGAGGGTATGATTAGGTGAGAGTGGTGGGACTATACCGTTTGGTGGTGATAATAATATTGTTTCATATTTATATAACAATGTGGATGAATGACCATAGCCAAAAAAAGTAACATCAATATTCCCAAATGCATAATACCATAATAAGATAGATAGAAATATCATAATATGTCATACAAAATAGTTAATAAAGTTCTCCCATGTCCAAATATATAAGTACATATATATAAAAACTGAAGAAAATGTCTAACTCGATGTAGAGTAACCACCTGGTCCACTACCATCCTTCTGATGATAAAGTAGTACATCTCTAATCTCTAATGTCCAACTCTTAAACCTCATCCCTTACCTAATTTCAAAAGCATATAGTCTACATGTGTCTTGATGGTCCCGTGTAGGGTGTGATTGTGAATTCCATATGTGACCACCAACATATTTCTATCTTACATCCATAATTAAATAGTGTATACATACATAAGTAAATAGTAGAAACAAAAATATAAAATAAAAAACTCACTCCAATTGTTCTCATCATCCACTAGTATGTATTTCACATACTTAAACCAATTCCATTATATCTTTGAATACCATCCCCAACTATATATGTTCATAAAATGCATATATACAAAGATATATTTATAGTGAAGAGGACCAGTGGATTAGAGCTAAGAATACCATGAAGAATTACATACCTTGAGAGACTTAATGATCCTCCCATAAATATATTACCCACACCACATGCCTTTTGAAACATCATGTTCCATGAATCAAGTAACTGACATCGTAAAAATGTGCCACTCAATATGTCTTAGGTCTCTTGGACCTCCACAAAATATTCACCATCAGCTCAACAACTTGACATCCCAAGGCATGGTGATATTTGTACTACAATGTTTAATAAATCACTATTGGATAAATAGTTCAAAATCTCTAGGCACAATGATATCCATCATCTACTAATACATACCCATAAGCCTCAATATAACGGTGAGCCTCATCCCCAATTGATGATCTCAAAACCATCTCCTAAAGATCTATCACCATTAACTTTGGATTTCTATGGTGATCACATCATTCATAATTTATGGTCACCACCATACCCTATTCTACAAAATCTATAGAGGCCTCCACCCATAAGGAGTGGTCAACACCACCTCAACTGAGTCCCATCTATGTGCACCCGAATACAATGAAAATGACAGCCAACAATAGTGATTAATAATCAACAACATTACCTAACACACATCATATAGAAAACTCATTTCCAAGTGCAACCATGTAACCCAAGTCCATTGGTCAACACCATATAAAGTCCCGCATTCCATTCCCTCAACCTGACGATATCGTCACCTCAATACTAATGACCATGTCACCTCAACCTGGTGATCAACATCATCCCATGTATCTCGGGCCACACTTATCATCATGAAAAATCATTTAATATCAGTCCTGGTGATCAACATCACTCAATACCATGGTCCAACCCTATAACATATTCATGGAACCAATGAAATCATATCAAAATTAATTAATATAAAATAAGAATCTAGCATAACCATCCTAGTTGGTCAAAATTTCCTTACCCATATTAGCATATATAAACAAACTAGGGCATACTCAATGACATCCCATATCATCAGTTTATCAATTTAAAATAAATTATTAATTTATTTATGGTTTCACTATATCAACCCAATGTGCATATTATATAATGCACCATAAACACCCATAAATATAAAGATAATTGTAGGAACCACCTACCGTATTCTCCAATGCAATTAGTCATTAAATATCATTATTTAATTCTATCTAAAAAGATACAAATTGGACATTGAGAAAAACAACATTAAATTAGTGAAAAATAGATCACATAGATTTAGAATTCTGTATGGAAATATAAATAAGAAAGAGAAGAAAGAGGAGTTGAATACTTACTGTTATGCTTTTAACGAGACAGATAGATCTTTATTCCAAACTCAGATGGAAGATGTAGGCCAAAGGCTAGGTGGGAGAAGAATAGAGAGCTCCCCACTACTGTAAAGATGAATGAGATGACAAAGGATAAGAAACGATATATAATAAAGGAGGTGAAATTTATTAATTTCTAATTTTTGAATAAGTGCATAGTTAGGTTACACAGTTTGGCTAACCATGCACCAACCATATATACTCACAGCCCAAAGGGTCACCCCTTTGAAACTGGTGTCATGGTTTGGCTTCACATTTTGGCTAGGATATATTCCAACCATGTGAACCTTCTGCCTAAGTGGCACTACGTATGTGGGATATGACACGTTGTTTGAAAACCCATTCATAGCCTATTTACACCCTCTGAGAAGAGTTACAGATGCCCCACATGGTATCCCCTTGGAGGCCACACGGTTAAATCTAACCATGATGCAACTCTATTTTGACATTCTAAAAAAATTATCATTTAGGGCCCTGATTCTCCTAATACACATCCAAACCACTGAGGTATTCACCAGTACTAAACCCCATCTAAAAAATTAATTGGAGAACCTAAACTATTTGAATTATGTTTTGAAGTCTAAAACTCAAGTTGGTCTATCCAGCAAACTCAAAATTCAGGTTTACCTGGGAATTCCTACCCATTCAAAACCTAGGATGTTATAATATGTGTCATAGTAAATCTTTATAAGGGTAATTTCAATCAAATGGTTGGGGATAAAAATAATATCAAGGGTATGTTTATTGTAATGGAAAATATGAGTTTCCTAGAATTTCAAAAGATTGAAAGACTGATACAACATCTTGATTCTTGATTATATTATGGACACCCTTAATAATTCTCATTAGTAAGTGATAAATAAAATAATGAGGGATATATTTATATAAGGGGGTATAATGTAACCACCCATGGTTTTAAGATATTTTATTTTTGATAAATTTTATTTTTTCGATATCTTTTGATCCAAAAAAAGTGAATAATGATTTACTAATATAAAAAATTGGAAGATATTATTATATAATTACATTAAATTACTGTAAAATGGGTTAAATTCACTAAAGAAAATACAACTTATTGTAATTATAATGTTTTTAATTATTATATTAAATTACGTATTTTAGTAAAATTTAATAATATTAGAAAAATTATTTGAATATAAATTTTCAATAAAATAAAAATAATTATTAGTAAAATAAATTAACAATATCGAAAAAATGATTAAGATAATATTAGTAATGTTAATTTCAATATTCAATACTTAAAAAAAATATTTTGTTTAAAAACATTGTTTTTACACTATTATAAATGTTTTATTTGGAAGATAAATTTATAGATTTTATAATTTAAATTTGAAAAAATGAAGTTATTTTTTTTATTCAGAATGTAAATATTAGATTAATTTAGTTTTTTTTGTGATATTTATGAAATAATTGAGTTTTGTCTAAATAGTGAAAAATATTGATTTTATAAATAATTTCATTTTATGAAATTATCATGATATAAGAATGACTTGAATGTTTATAGAACACTTTTTATTGATAAAATATATTTTTAAGTGATATTATTCATTTAAAAATATTATTTTTAACTTATAAATCTATATTTTATACTTAGGGAATCGATGTAATGTCATTATTTAAAAAAACAATTTTGGGTTTATCTATTTTAATAAATTACTCTTAAGGTTCATTTTTGGTTTTTTCATGATTTTAAAGTAAAATAAATTTTATTTTATTAAAAAAAATCAATTAATTCCATGATAATCAATATTATTCTTGATTTTGGTGTAAAATATTTTTTTATTCTTAAAAATGTTTTTTTTTAAAACATTTTGGCATTGAATTTTGCGACATTATATTTAAAGTAATATTTAAAGCTTATATAAATTTAATCTTAGAAAATGTTTTCCATTTTTGGGATCATAATATTCAAATTATTTAACTATTCCAATTTCATTTTTAGGCACAATAAATAATTTCCATGGTAAAAAGTTTATTACTATAGTAAGGGTTTAAAGGATTAATGGGGTTGGTGGTTAAACTAATAGATAAGGATTAAAATATATTTAAAACATCCATAATTTTGATTTATTGATCATATTTATACCATAAATTATTTAATATTCAAAATTGGACTAAATTGGATCCAATTTCCAGGATAAAGACATTTATTTTATTTTAATGTTTTCAATATTTAGAAGGGTACCACTCCCCCCACTTATAAAATGGAACCTACTCTTCTAAATTATAAACACCACATTAGAAATCTATCATAACTTACATATTCCCAAATTACTTCCCATATCTCATCTCTACAACCTTAAGGTTATGGTCTTCCCAAAAGACCCATCCAATAATCCTTAATGTGTTTTTAAGTGGAGATCATCCAAGGAAGAGTTATATGTTCATACTAACATTTTCATGTTCATTTCTCCTAAAATATCCTCTACATATTATATAAACATATCAAATTAATTATTTATGAATATTTTATATACTTAAATTCATTAGGTTAATGTTACAACCATTTTCTATATCCTTTTCATCAAATGGATAATGTAATATTTTCTTATGCATACATGAATACTACTGCCTCCATGAAGTGATATGTTTAATTTTTCATTATGATATCTCATATATGGATATATATATGGATTTAATGCATATATATATATTATATTTTTTATTCTTAAAAAATAAAATATTTTTACCTCCATTTATTTTCATCCATTAAAATATGGAAACATCACCCACGAATATGTGTGGATTAACACATCCCAGAAGTGATGTTATTCATTTTCTATCACGATATTACATGGATTAATATAAAAATAAATATAAAAAATAAATATTATATTTATAAAATGATTAATATTATGTAAAAATAATATTATCATTTCACAATAACATTTTCTTACACACTTAATCATTATAAAAAGTTTTTATTTTTGTTGATTTTAGAACCTACATGAAAATGTTATATGGTTTATGTAATTGATGCCCAACGAATATTATGTAATGGAAATTTTATGTAACAATTATGATTTTTTAGCGAACCTTTAATTACGACTACCCATTTCAATGGGGGTAGGCTTCCCACCCCCACCAAACCTCTTTGAACTACCTATAAAATGTACTGTAACCCTCCTCCAAAGATGACTGAAAATGGTTGACATAGAGGATATTTTGTGATCATTTATAAAATTTGTTTTCCTTTTCTGTTCATCTTTCTCTGTTGTTCTAGTTTGTCTCGTTTAAAATTTTATTTCTCAACACATTATCAGCACAAACGCTCAAAAAAGAGAAAGGTATGTTTTTATTTTAATTTTCCTCACTTGGTTAGACATTTCTGATTATTTATTCTTCAAATTTAATTCTAATGCCAAATTGGACAGTTTATATGGTCTATTTTAATTACCACCATAAATTTCGACTTACTTCCAGTTTGGAAAATTTAAATTTATTTATTTTTCTCTACCTTATTAGACGATATAATTAAATAAATCAATACACACAAGAATGTTTTAAATGAGTAATGAGATATATTGATGTATTTATTTTCGAATCTACACCTGAAAGAATTATTAACTGATTTGGGTGGGATATATATATATTTCTATTATTAAATGATAAAATTAACTTGATTTTAATGTTATTCATTTATCACCAAGTCAAATATCATGAAGCTTGAATTCACCACTTTTGACATTATGAGAAGTAATTACATGCCAAGGATGTTGAATATGGATATGCACCTCTAATCAAAATTATAATAGAAAAAATTAAAGAAAATAATTTAAAAACCCTATAAAAAAAATAAAAGGCGGTGATATTCCATAGAAGACATATCGATGAGGGTTTGAAATGTAAATTCCGCACATAAAGATATCCATGAAAGCTCTGGAAGAGTTTGGAAGAAAGATATGATCATCAAATAAAGATTTTTCTTTCAGCAACCCGTGATGAATGGAATGATTTATGATTACAATACTTTAAAAGGGTTAGTGATTACAATTCTTCCATGTATAAAATTGTATCACAACTCAAGTGCTGTGGTATTGGGATTGCAGATGCCAATATGCATGAAAATACATATATGACATTTCATGCATCTCTAATCACCCTAAAACAATAATATCTCTTGTAAGAGTATTTAAAATATTCAGATCTCATATCATCATTATTTTTTCCAAGAATAATAGTGAACTTTTGATTAAAAATAATTAGTCACATCCTACTGGTTCAGCGGTAGAATTTCTTAAGTAAAATTCTAAATTTCATGAAAATAATCATATAAGAAGTCAAAGATGTGATTCTCATGGTGTAAGTGGTTTTTGAGGTAGACCTAGTTAAGGACGTCGTTGTATCAATGGGAATACTGGAAATTAATATCAGAATCAAAGAAATATCAGCTCAAACACTCTGAGGAATCCTGAAGATTCCTACTACTGGTGTGGTTCTAAGGGATATTTTTCTCAGGATTGTCTTACCCAAAGCATCTTTTTAACCTCTATATAGTATATCCTAAAGCCAATAATAATGAACCACACTTTGTTGGGACATCCTATAAAGATAAAGAAAAGGAGTTAAATTTTACTGAGAATAATGAGCCCTCAAATGATGATTTCACATACCTCGAAGTAGGTGTTTTTACTTGTGAATTTGATTAGATGATAGCAGGAAATAATTCTGAAAAATTACAGTAGTTATGATATATGATATGTAATTTTGTTCTGTATGATTTATATTTTATATGTTGTATTATTTGAATTTCACAAGGTTTTTTTTTTATAATTTTATTCTCTCTACTTTGAAGCATTAGAATGGATTGATTAAATGTGAAAAATATTTTCATACTGGATAGTAGAAGAATAGAAAAAATTATTAAGAATATAATTTTTTTTTTCTAATCTTAAATCAACAAGGGAAATTTTGAATACTATATCAGGTCCTATAGATCTGATAGAAGGGAATGGTAAAGCATGTTTTTCTTTACCCAATGGAATTTTGTTTATAAAAGATCCATTATTTTTCCCAAATTCCAAAATAAAATTGTTATGTGTCAATGATATATACCACCATGGGTATGATAGTAAAACTATATATAGGAGAAAGGAAAAGTACATGTGAATAACCAATAATATATTCGGTAAGAGTCATGTACTAGAAAAACTACCAAAATTATCATCTTGATTGCATTATACATATATAAGGGAAATTGAAACACATATTGTAGTAAATAATAGACCAAAAATTATAAATTTTTTGCATGACTGTTTAGCCCATCCTGGTTTAAGAATTATGTGAAAAATAATTGAAATTTATCAAGGAAATTCATTAAAGGCCCATCATATCTATCCACTATAAAAAAATACATACGAGGATTGTTCGCTTAGAATGCTGATCTTGAGGCCATCTTCAGCTAAAATTAAGTTCAACATGCCATCATTTCTTGAAATAATTAATGGGGATATATGATGAATAATTCATCCATTATGAAGGACATTTGAATATTTTTTGGTATTAATTGATTCATCTAGTAGATGGTCACATTTATGTTTTCTGTCAACTCGTAATGTTGCATTTTCAAGTTTTCATTCCCAAATAATTAAATTGAGAGCACAATTCCTTGACTATTTCATCAAGAATGTGAGGCTTGATAATGCAGGAGAGTTTATCTACTAATATTTCAATGATTATTGTATGGAAATGGGGATTAATGTGGAGCATCTAGTCACCCATGTACATATAAAAAATGTTTTAGATGAATCACTTATAAAACACCTGAAACGTTTTACTAGACCACTAATAATGTGAAAAATGTTTTCAGGATCTTTATGGGGTCATTTAATATTTCATGCCTTGGCATTAATTCATATCAAACCAAGTGCCAATAATAAGCACTCTCTACTCTAATTGGCTTTTTCCCAAGATCCTGACATCTCCCACTTAGGAATATTTGGTTGTGCAGTATATGTACCAATTGTTCCCCCAAAATGTACAAAGATGGGACCTTAAAGTAGGCTGGGAATATATATAGGATATGAATCCTCATCCATCATCATATTTCTTGAACCACAAACTAGTGATGTATTTATACCACGTTCTGTTGATTATAACACTAATGAAGAAGTTTTCCCATCATTAGGGGTGAAGAAAAACAAAGGGAGTAGATTTCATGGGATGTAAAAACATTATTTTTTTCAATCCTCCCACCCAGAAGAATGAGATTGAAGTGAAAAATATTTAACATTTTTAAGAACTAGAGAATAAATTACCTGATGGGCATACTAATTCAAAGAGCGTGACTAAATCATATATAGTAGTTATAAATGCACAGGCTAGAATTGATTTCCCAAATACACAATTACATAATCATATTACAGAAATCTTAAAAACATTCTTGAAGCAAGGAAGACCAATTTTATATAAGGATATAAATCCTTAGAAAATAAATGGGATGAGTATAATTGAAAACACAATTATAGAGGCATGTGTTATAGAAAAAACACATAATTTAAGTGTTCTTAAAGAAACACCTGACGAAAATCAAAGATATAATTCATAGGATATAGAAAACCCTTATGGTTTGAAAAATAATTAAATATCTCTTAATTATATCGCTATGGGAGATATATGAAATTAGATTAATATGGAAAATATTGATGAAATATTTTCATATTCTATGTCACATGATATAGAAAATATAGACCCTGAACCAGGGTCTATTATGGAATGTCTAAAACCACCCGATTGGAATAAATGGAAAGATGAAATGTAAGTTAAATTAAATTCACTTAATATGCAAAGAGTTTTCGGACATATCATTCTCACACGAGAAGCTGTGAAACTTGTTGGATATAAATGGGTTTTTGTGCATAAGAGTAATGAGAAGAACAGGATTGGAAGATACAAATCTCATCTTGTCGCATAATGTTTTTCTTAGGGACCAATAATTTATTATGAGGAGACATATTCTTCTGTTATGGATGCTATTACACTTAGATATCTAATCATACTTTTAGTATCTGAGAAGGATAATATGCATCCTATGGATGCTTTTATAACTTATTTATATGAGTCACATAATAATAGTATATATATGAGAATACATAAAGGATTCAAAATACCCAAAGTATTGAAATCAAAACTGAAAGACCTATATTCAATTAAATTACAGCAATACCTATATGGACTAAAATAGTCTGGGTGTATGTTGTATAATCATTTAAGTGAATATTTTTTTAAATAAAGTGTATGTAAATTACCCTATATAACCATGTGTTTTTTAAACAAACAACATCTAGATATGCAATCAATGCTGTTTATGTTGATGATTTAATTATCAAAGGAGCTCTAGAAGAGATCAATAATGCAATGAGAAACATAAGGGATGAATTTGAAATGAAAGACGTAGGATAAACCAGGTATTATTGGATTAAAAATGAGAATATACCAAGTGGTATATTTTTACGTCAGTCAAATTACACTTAAAAGGTCTTAAAACACTTTAGTATGGATAAGTTAAATAGTTCACATACTCTAATGGTTGTTGGGTCTTTAAATACTAAGAATGATCAATTTTGACCCTATGAAGAAAATGAGGAGTTTGTTGGTCCAAAAGTACCGTACCTCAGTGCTATTAAAGAACTAATGTATTTTTATAATTTTAATCATTCATATATATCTTTTTCATATAATTTATTAGAAAAATTTAGTTCGTCCCCTACACAATGAAATTGGAATGGTATTAAACATATTTTTTATTATCTTTGTGGAACTATTGATTTGGATTTATTCTATTCTAAAATATTTGAATGGAAGATGGATGGTTTTGTAGATGTAGGTTATTTATCTGATCCACCTAATGCATGATTAAAAACTGGTTATGTGATCACATTAGAAGTTAATTCCATATCCCAAAGATCACAAAATAGACACTTGTCGCAATATCTTCAAATCATGCAGAAGTGATAGCATTACATGAAGTAAGACGAGAATGTGTTTGGTTATGATCTTTGACTCAACACATTCGAGTGTAAATTTGATTGACTGTGGATAGTAGCCCAAATATTTTATTCAAAGATAATAATATGTGAATCAAACAATTGAAGAAGGCTTCATCAATATTAATCAGAAAAAACACATACCACCAAACTTTTTCTCTTTCACACAAGAGTTAATGAAGAACGAAGATATTACCAAGAAATATGTTCAATCCAGTGACAACATTGCTAATTTGTTTATAGAGACACTGCCACCCATTATCATTAGAATGTTTTTACATAATATAGGTATGCGTAGAATGCCAAAATTTTAATGTAATATAAATTTTATGGATAGTCTATGTGATTTTACTATTTTCCTTATTATAGTTTTTATCCCACTGGGTTTTTCTAGAAAACAGTTTCTAATGAGGCAGTATCAAAATAGTAATGGCATTGGTAAGTGTGTGCATCCCAAAATAGAGTGTTAGGAAGCCGCTGATTGTGGCTACACATTTCAATGGGAGTGGTCTTCCCACCCCCACCAAACCTCTTTATATTTCTTCTAAAAGGTAGTCTAACCCTCCTCCAAAGGTGACTGAAAACTATTGATAGAGAGGATGTTATGTGATCATTAATAAAATTTCTTTTCCTTTTCTATTAATCTTTCTACACTGTTCTAGTTTTTATCATTTCAAATTTTTTTTCTCAATAGAATTTAAGTTGTTTTAATAATTATGTAGTGGTAATATTCAATATTATATTTTCCTATAAATTCAATTATTTTTTTTAAATTCAATAATCACTAAAAAGGTAAAATTTTTAGAGGTCCATGAAAAATGTGAACATAAGTTCCGTAAAGTGATTATAAAACTATAGAAATATGAAAATCTCGTGATATATGTATTACTGAACATTATAGAGATGATGAAACAACAAAAAATATGTAAGTACCTGAATTGTTGAATCCAAACATGCATGGATAACTGAATAGTTAAAACAAAAATATTGATTTTAAAAAATAATTACTATTAAGTGGGTAATAAGAAATTACAATGGAATTATATATAGAAATATAAGTATGAATATGGTTTCTTAAAGATGTATAATAATTTATTATAAAAGAGTTTATAATGTGTTTGAACAAGCATAAGTCTGTGGTAAGATAATTTTTATCTTAATTTCTTTTCATTAGGTTATATCAACTATTTAATAACTTTGTTAGGAAATTATTATGTGTGTCATTTACTAATATTTTTTAGGTTGTATTACCAATTTCTTTAGTGGATTTTAATTTTTTGACATATTCTTTTTATTTATGGGTCTCTATTTCATATTTTACGAATCTTTATAAGGGTTTATTGTCTCATTTTTATTTCATTGTGATATATTCCATCTTCACAACTTGTTTTATTTTGTGTGATGTATATACTACCCATTAATGTATTTTATGATATATATTTTTGAATATTTTATGATTTTAAAAATCCATCTATGTTTCTTTCTTTAATGAAGTTTAGATTCAAATATTACCAAATCTTTAAGTATTTATATTACAGTATCACTTTTATCAGGTTCATTTATGCATTAATTTCCATTGTGGGAAATTATTTTTATTTATTTCTTACAACCTATATTTTTTATTCTATAGTTATCTGGAAAATTTTAAATGATTGTTTCCATTTCCCCTATTTTGGTAGTCAAAAAACCAAAAATAATGTTTTTTTGAAAAGCCAGAATTATTTCTTCTTTTATGTTAGGAATATTTTTTTCCATGTCAATTTTCATTATATAAGAACCTAATTTTTCATCAAGGTATAAAACATTATAATTTAGGTTTATTTCCTTGGTTTTGATTGAATATGACTACCTAGTTGAGATATGGGGGAAATAAGGGTGTTTGGAGCTTGTTCAAATATTGGAGCCCCATATTTTGGTAGGGAAAGCTGGGTTGCATGGTCAATAAAAATCATGCAGCCTAGTACGCACAATTTTATAAATCCATGCACGGTTGTCTAGTATGCTACCTAGGACTGCATGGTTTTACCTAATCGTATGATAAAACTGAAAACTTTGGAATAGGAAATTGTCATGGTTTGCTAATGGTTTCTCAAACCATTGGTATAAACCATAAGGTCCCATTATTTGGATTGTGATCTCTGCATGGTTAGTGTATCGTTTGTCCAACTGCATGGCCAAACCATGTTCCCTTTAAAAAAGGGGTAATATTAAAATTTTTATATTCAGGATTTATAACTTAACCCAAATTCATTCTTACTTACATTAGATATGAGGCTCTATTTTTCTCTTGTGGATGCATCCTTAAGCCTCCTAACCTAGGTTATTTGATAAAATATACATATGACCTTAGAATAAAGATCTGTTTATCTCATTGGATTACTACTGGTAATTTTTACACTCCTTATACTACTTTCATCATTTTTATTCCTATCTAATATGCTATTTTGGAGTCAGAATATATGCCATATTTTCATGGAATTAATATTATCTTCCACTTTCTTTTGATCTAGGCCAATCTAAGGTCTGATACTAGATGAGTAATTTTACTACAAGAATAAAGTAGGTCGTCTATGATATTTCCCTAAATGTGTCACAATTTATAAATTATTTTTGTTGTTTGCATGTCATCATCAATGGGCATTGCTCCCTAAATTTATATTCTTAATATTTAATCATCTATGTTGTAATTGTAAGCCCTAATAACATATTTTTACACCATTGGAGGCTGAGACCTCAAAAAATACCATCCAAATTAGGGTTTGTTCCTTCTTATGCCTTCACAAGACATTGTTGTGATTTAATAGGACACCATACATGGGTTCTTGACTTGTCCCTTCTTAAGAAAATTTATTCTTTTGATTTGATGAATTATGAATTGATAAATGAAAAGTATATATGATCATATAAATATTTCACGCATCCTTTATAAATGTAATTTCATTTTGATTGTTGGTGTAATGTGCTTATTTTAGCTTGTCATGTATGGTGAAAGGGAATGGAATGAACCTAATGATAAATGTGATTGGCATGAGTATTATGTGGATTAATATTACATACATATATAGAATGATTATATGGTGTCTACTAATTTTGGACCTTTTCATCTTTATAGGAAGGATACTACTTGATCCATCCTTTGATTCATGAGGGAATTCCTTGAGTACTCAAAGGACACCATTCTGATTAACTGAACCACTTGTTGTGAGAGATACCCCACACAAAATTTTTTCAATGTCCAATTATCCGAATTCCATAGAATTGTACTGAAAATTCATTAGAATATTTTTCTGAATGTTAGAATGACATGGATTATTTCCTTGAATTTAGCATGATGTATTAGGAAATACATTGCCATGTATTTACCCCATTGAGCCTAGTCATGCTTAGTCCATGATTACTATGGATAATATCCATAGACTTGGATAGACTCTTTTATAGTGTAAATCATTGGGTGTAACCCATGTATTACATTTAGACCCATATAACCAAATTATATGAGTTTCCACTATGGGTTGGATCGACTCCTGAGGTCAAGGATACCTTAGAATCTCCTTAGATACTCCTTTATTATCATCATCATTATTACTCAATTATTATTAGTATATTATAATTCTTAACCACAAGATAATAATAAAATGCTAATACATTCAATTAATTTTTTAGATGAGGCTGAGGAAGGAATGGGTTGGTTATATTACTCTCCTTTAATTTTATATACCTACACACTATTACAGTTTATATTTACTAACTGCAATTGTATAGATGATGTTAGTGGTGGCCTAATAAGCTTTAACTCACACCATATATGGGCTATCATTGAAACATATATAGATTATATGATTACAGGTGTGGAAAAAGTGACACATCCTTCTTTGGAAACCTGACTTTCTTTCTTTAGGATGAGAGATGAATAGTAGATGATTGAGCTAGTTCTTGGGATGCATGGATAATGTTTTCCGTTTTTGAGTATTTTGTATGTCATGTATAGTACTTTATTCTTTCTTCTATTTATGTATTTTTTCCATTGTATAGGGAGAAGAAATCATCATTTTGTATATAATATGTTTTACATATTTTGATGATTATTTATTTCCTTGATTCTCATGCCTATCTTCCATTTTCTTATCCATTATTACTATGATTACAATGTTTATTCATATATTATATACACTATAATCCATTCTTACAAGATGTAATAGTCTCCACAAAGACACACCCCTGTCCCTTGCTGCTAGTTATCAGCCTCTTCCATATAGAGAGGCACACTTGAGGACATGTGGATAATTGGGTTTGGTGAATTTGGAGAGAACCAGGTTTGGGACATTTCAAATTTGTATTAGGGTGTTTTTTTTGCTTTTGTATTATTGTTTTAGAAATTTAGATAGGAGATTAGAAACATTTTGAAACATGGCCATAATCCATGTTTGGGAATACGTACCACATGTTTGGGGTAAAAAAAAGTTTCATAGTAACGGGAAATTTTCATTCTATATTTCTCTTCTTACAGTTGATATATTTTCATTATTGAATGGTGAATTAGAATTGTGGTATTTTTTATACCTTATGGATATTATTTCGTGGCCCTATATGGAAAGAATATTTATCACATGAATCATTATAGGCACCTATAGATTCGAATTCCATGCATATTCTATACCATATATAAGAATTTCATTGCTTTCATTACATATGTTTCATGTGATTTATGATTGATCCATGGTTGTCATATTTTCATGTGTTACTAATATATTCTTTAGGGAAGGAAATTGTTTTTTAAAATGTATTCATCAAATTTAATGATATTTTCACATGTAAATTGATGGTGGTATCTTAAATAACCAAATTTGATCCATGTAATCTATGAAACCTTGGTAACATGACCTAGAATTTAGCTATGATTATGAAAATACTAATTTAAATTTACAACTGTAAGGGACTATATAAATTAGAATTGGTAATTTAATAAATTTATCCATCACATTTCACCCATTAAATTCCGAGACCAAATTTAAGGGGAACTAGTTGTAATCACATGGGTGTTGATCTCAGTTCATAAAGTGTATGGGCCTTTACAAAATGGTGGTGAAAATCTATTTAATTAAGCCTTGTAATATGTATATAAGTACATATAAACTTAAAATCAAAAATTTTACTTATAAATGAAATTGTTTCCAGTAAATGAAGAGGCCAAGTGAAAATTAGTGAGTGTTTCCATACATAACTTCAAATTGAACCTCTATATACTAGTACCCCAATAAATAAAAACATGAATGCTTACCAATACCTTAACCTTCTATGTGGGTAGTTGGGGAAGTATGTTAGGTAGTGAGACCCATCTATTTATTTTTTTTTCTTTGGTGATCCTATCTATTTTCAAATATTGTTCTAAGTGGTGGTCTTGGAATTTTTAGAGTTATACCACCACCACATCCTCTAGTAGTGCACCAGGAGGGTAGAAACGAACATGCTTTGAAGGTGGTGGACACTAATCTAGCAGTGTTACCTCCATTAGTGCCACCTACAGAATGAAATAGTATTATTAAAATGGTCATTAATTCTTAGTTTCAATAGTGTTTATTACACATGATGCAGTCTATACAGAGTGCTCAATGACCCGCACCTACGATGTTTGAACTTAGTCATGAGTTCAAATAGTAAAATCCTCCCATATTTCTAGGGATGGTGGTACTCAAGATTCTAATTAATGGTTTGAATCCATTTAATCTATATTTTATCACTTGTATAATCCTCTATATAGAAGGATAAAGATAGCCACCTACATACTACATGATTCTTCCAAGAGGCAGTATGATGTGATCGCCTAGGCTGGTCGTCATTAGGGCATGGTCTGGGTGGATTTATATATTGGAATCTAACATTAATTTTTACCTCAGATGCTAAGAGCTAATAGATCCAAGAAGTTCATACACCGGGAGTAGGTATCTATGTTCTTCATAGACTATTAAGTTCAATTTACTAAGCTTCAACACTTTATACCGCTTCTTTCTAGTGTTGAGCTATTGTAAGAAATATGGTTCAAAAATGGGCTCAAGTTTTCTATTCATACTCAGGTGAGTGCACTTATACTATCTACCATTTCTAATATTTTGAAATAAGATTTTATCATGAATCAAAAAATGAGGAAATCTGATAGTACGAGGCATAGAGGTTTAGTTCCAAGGTAGAAATATTGTTCTTCTATTAGTAGGAAGTGTAATATTGAGGTTTCCTATTAGAAAAATGGCATCCAGAGTATCCACACTAGTAACTCTATTGTATTCCATCAATATGGATTGAAGGGTAATGTGAAGTCATGGTACGATAGAGACCCACTAGAGTGCTATTATTATGTATAGTTGGGTTATCTTTAGAGGTTTTCATGTACCTTTCCACTTATTTCTAGGATAATAGTAATTGTACTAGCTCAACATTCAAGAGAAATATATTTGATGGTTCCTCAGGAAAGAAACTAGAGTATCACTAGCAGAAAAGGTCAAGGAGGAGGTTGTGTTTGATGTAGCTAAACATACGATTGTGATCACTAGTAAAGATGGCCTTCTCGCAATGGTATAGTTGTAGCTTAGGTCCATGGATTGTGATAGTTCCATGAATTACAGGATATTCCCTAGAAGTAGTGTACCGAACCATATACTATATGAGGTAGGATTCTAGTAGCCTCTTCTATCTTTTTTATTTTTTTGATATATCTTCTCCAAACCCCCTTCTCCCTATATCAATCATAGAAAGTATTAATTTAAAATTTCTAGATTTTTGTGTGGTGATGACTCTAGACACACCATTGAGTGTTTGTTTAGTGTGTATGAGCCCATGTAAGGGATGTCCCCATGAGGCTTGTAGTTATTTTTTCTTATGGGACATCTTAATCCTTGAGATGATTGGCTTGGATTTAATTCATATGATGGACTATTTGGTCTACTATAACACCTCTATGGACTATTATCGTAAAGGGTGACTTTCACATTTCTAAAGGGTGGTAGACCTATACATAAGGTTGAATGGAGTGTCCAGGATGGTTGAGATAGACCTGATTATCATGGAATGGGAGGAGTGACACCCCAAATTTATATCCTTTTCATGGATGATTAGACTATGTGTTTGATAGATTTTCATGTGGTTTTGGATCGTTTAAGAGATGCTTTAAAAAATGACTTATCTAGACTACCTCTTATAAGAGAGGTAGATTTTATGACCAAAATTGTTCCAGAAGCATCTCTAGTATCTATTCCTCCATATTGGATGGAACTTACTAAGCTCCAGGTGATCAAGGCAAAATTTGAGGATTTATAATCTAAGGGGTTTATCTGACCCAGTAATTCTCCTTGGATATCACCTATATTATCTACAAGAAGTTAGATAGAACCCTCCAACCATTCATGGATTATAAATGGTTGAACTAGCTTATGATCAAGAACCTGTATCCATTACCTCAAACAGATGATCTCTACAATTAACTCTAAGGATATATAGTGTTCTCAAAGATTGACATGAGATTTGGATATCATCAGGTGTGAGTCAGGCCTTCAAATATAATACATATGTATTTTCATAGTGATTGTAGTTTATAAAAGTAATTTGTTTTGTTGATAGGTATTATTTACACTCCCTCTATTTTCATGGCCTTGATGAATAGGTTTTCCACCCCTACTTGGATTCCTTTTCTATGATTTTTGTGGAAGGAATATTAGTGTATTCTCATACATGAAGTGACCAAGTCAAAAATATTTAGATCATATTGACAACACTTAGAGATAATCATTTACAATGTTCCACTTATGGATAAAAAGGTTCACTTCTCAGATCATATTACCTCAAAATTAGGATAATCAATTGACCTTGAAATGGTGATTGTTTTTGTTTATTGATATAATACAAAGAATGTGTTAGATATATGAAGTTTCGTGGTGCAAGTTGGATATTATAGGAGTTTCAAATGGGACTTATTACACCTTAAATAACCACTTACCAATATGACCAAGAAGGGTGTGAAGTACTTATGGTTTGAAGCGTGTGATGAGGACTTTTAGTAGATGAATGAAAGAATTACATCAGAACCGATCCTGATTCTTCCAAAGCATTCTATATGATATATAATGTGATGTGATGAATCATGAATTGGGATAGGTTTATTATTAATGTGGTAGGATTGAGTCATTGATTACATGTCTTGCAAAATTGAGAAAACACAAGCATAATTACTGAACGCATGACCTTGATCTTTTAGCAGTCGTTCATGCCTTTCATTGTTGATGGAATTATCTAATGAGAGAAAGATTTGTGGTTTATACAAACCAATAAAGCCTCAAATATATCTTTACACCAAACTAAATGAATCTAAGACTATTAATATGGGTTTAATACCTTCATTCCTCCGACTTTGAGCCTTCCTGGAATGGGAAATGAGGTAGTTGATGCACTGATCCAAAAAACATTGGAATATTACATGCAGGAATATAGTGGTGAATGGAAGTTGATGGAACTATTTTCTGAGTTGCATCTAGAGTTTCAACAAATTCATGAGTATATTTTTCTTGTATCCTTATGAGTAACCTATTTGCTTCTGGATAGAGTGAAAAAAAACGTATTTTTTAGATCCTGAATGTTTGGTCCTATGAGAAAGTGTTTAATGTGAGGACCCAAATCAAGATTGGTCTACTAATAGAGACAATATTCATCTTATATATGGTAGTATCTAGGTTCTTACAGACATGTGATATGAGTTAATGTGAGAACCTCATGCTTCCTAGTTGGTTGTACATCATGGTATCCCCATGATGTATTGTGATATGCGTCACTAGTATTGGTGGCATGGGATGAAACAACATATCATGAATTTTATCATTAGGTGTTCAACATGTTAGTAGGTGATAGAAAAACACTAGTGGCCCACTAGCTTGTTACAACCATCACTAGTCCCATAATAGAAATGTGAGAATGTTTTGATGGATTTTGTTATTGGTTTGAGATAGAAACACTATATGGGTATTCTTAGATTGAAAAATGATGACTTACCACTTCCTTCCAATGTAGGTGACTTTATCAGTAGATGAGTTAGGGAGAGTGAACATCCATGAGATTATATGACTATATAGGGTCCCCTATTTAATCATTTCAAATAAGAATTCTCATTTCTAATCGAGGTTCTAGAAATCATTATAGAAATATTTAGGTACATAGGTTCTTATAAGCATAGTTTTCACCCTTAAACTGATGGCTAGTGAGATCATACAATAAAAGTGTTGGAGGAAATGATTTGACCATTCTTCCTCAATTTAGAGGGTTCTTGAGAGATACATATACCCCTATTTTACTTTTACTACAATAATAGATTTTTGGAAATTATTCATATGGCTCTATAGGAGGAATTATATTATAGTCCATGACATTCACCTCTATGATGGTTAGTGTTAAGAGAGGAAGTTCTTCTAGGTCCTTGTCTCAAGAAAGTGACTTAAGAGTAGGTGTAGTTAATAATATAATGTATGGATACAAGTTAATAAAAATATAAATCATCTTTCAATCACTGTCGATGACCTATGGAGTTTGAGATTAGGGATTATGTTTTCTTATACGTTACACCCAGGTAAGGGAATAGGCAGATATCGGGGTAAGGGAATCTATCGAATTGTTTTTTGGGCTTTTTAGATCTTTTATAGAGTCTATTTGGTAGCCTATTGGTTGAGGTTACCTTAGAGGTAGTATGCCCTGAACAATTTCTTCCACATTTCATAACTCTTTTGTTACTATGATGACCAAACTCATTTTTTTGATCTTGATGACGTTGAATTGGTTACTGAGGCTTCTTTTTAGGTGTTTCTCATATGCATCATTGATCGAAGAATGAAGTATATATAAGATAGTTCCTTACCTTTATTATGGATTCTATGGTAGTTGGACCATATACATGATAAGACTTTTAAGTGGGAGGCCAACATACATGCTCAGTGGTTGGAGTTATTCTTAGATGAATATTTTCCACACTTGGAAGAGAAAATCAAGGATTCATTACTTTAATGGTGGAAGAACCTAATAATATGGTAGTTATTAGATGTAAAGACCCTTTTCACTTGGGTTTAATTCCTTGGTTTTGACCTAATATGAATTTATAGTAATGATATGCAGGAAATGAGGGTGTTCAGGTATTGTTCAGAGCTTGGAGCCTTGTATTTTTGAGAAACTAGTTGGGCTGCATGGTTAGTAGAAATAGTGAATCCCAATCCACATGGTTTGGTGAAACACTGTAGGGTCATACAATTCACTTCCTTGGGTTTCATGGTTTTCCCTAACGATCTGAATCAAGAATCATGACCAAGTGATAAAACAATAGACTTTATTAGTGGAAAATTGAATGGTTTGGGCATGGTTTCTCAAACAGTGTGCATGAACCATGAAAGAACCTTACTAGGATTGTAATACATACACATTTGATACACAATTTGGCCAAATGTGTGGCCATAATATGTCCCCTTTAAAATAGGTGTAAAATTAAAATTTTTCCCTTGAGGATTTATAACATAACCCCCTCTATATTTCATATTTATAGAAGACATGAGGCTCTCTTTTTATACTGTTGAATCATTCTCAAGACTCATCACCCAAGTTATTTTCTAACATATCTTTATAACATAATAATCAATATCTATTCATATTATTATATTCCTAATATTAAACTCTCCACTCCTTAATATCATTTAATCATTATTATTCTTATCGATAATGATATTTTTTGTGTGATTATATACCATATTTTTAGGGTGTTCATATGTTCTTCCATTTTCGTCCAATATAATCCAAACTATAGGCCTACACTGAATGAGTCATTCCACTATGGACATATGTAATATAGTAAATGTATTTTCCCTCAATATATCACTCTTTATAATTTGTTTCCATTATGCGCACATCAGTATCGCAGAGAATTGCCCCCTAAATTCATCTTCTTGTGATTTAATCATCTAAGTTTTAATATAAATCCCTAATAACATATTTTGACACCATTGGAGGTTGTTCTCTCAATGAATACCAACCAACATATGGTGAATTCTTTATTATGATGTCATTATCCATTGTTCAGATTTCTTAAGACACTATACGAGTGTGCTTGACATGACCCTTATTATGGTAAGTAATTATTTTAATTAAATTACTTATGAATTAATAAAAATAAATTATATGTTATTGAATAAATATATCACTTGGCCTTGATAATTGAAATTTAATTTTGTTAATTTTTTTCATGTTTTTATTTCACCGTGTCATTTTTGATGAGAGTGAATGGAATGAACATAACGATAAATGTGATTGGAATGAGTATTACATGGCCTATGATTACATAAATATATAAATGAAATTAGTATAAGGTTCCCAACTCTTTTGGACCTTTTTTATCTTTATACGAATAAACAGAATTGAGGCCATATTGGATTATCGAGGGAATTACTTTAGTACACAGAGAATGCTATTCTGATTTATTAAGATGATTATTATGGAAGATACCCACTATAGAATCTAGTACTTATCTTATTATGCAAATTCCTTTGCATTTTACTATTGATTCACTTGAGACTATTTTGGATATCATAATTCCCTAGATATACTCCTTTGATTCATATTGTTGTCTTTATAAATATGACACCAAGGATTTACCCCATTTGGACTAGTCATGATTAGCGAGATATTACTATGGATGAGATATATAAACTCAGTTAAACTCTTTTTTAGTGGAATTCCTTGGGTGTAATCCTTATATTACTCTCAAACCCTTGATTCCAGACTGCACGAGTTACCACTATGGTTTGGATCAACCCCTGTGGTCATGGATGCCATGAATTATCCTGGGATCCTCATTTATTATTATCATCATTATTACTCCATGATTAAAAGTATATTATAATTCTTAACCCCTGGATAATAATAAAATGATCACATGTTCAGAGACATTTCTAGAAAAATCTAAAGATGGTATGGGTTATTTATATTGCACCCTATTAATTTTATATTCCTTTACACTATTACAGTTTATATTGATAGACATGATATGTATAGATGTAGTTGGTGGTGGCCTACTGAGTTTTATGTCACACCACATTTGGGCCTTCATTGGTACCCAAATATATTATCTGATTGCAGGTGCAGAAAAATTGAAGTTTCCTACATTAGACACCTAACTTTCTTGCTTTATGATGGGATATAGGTAACAGATGACCGGGCTAGTGTTCAGGATTCTTGGATTGTTTTCTTTTTTTTTATTCTATTGGATTTCATTTATTGTACAATATTTCTACCACCATGTATGTATGTTTTCCTTTTGGTAGAGGCATGACATCCTCTATTTTTATATGATAAAGTTTATATCTTTTGATGAATACTTATTTTTTTTAAGATTATTCTTTCCTTCCACTACCTTATCAATTATTATGAAACTTGGACTATTTACTCGTCTATCATCTTCACTGTAATCCAGTTTTACATGATCTAATAGTCTCACCACATACAAACTGTTGTCCCTTGCTTCTATTTTGCAACCTCTGGTGTACGAGGAGAGGTGCTTTTGGCCATTTGGCCAATCAGGTTTGCTTACTCAGAAGTGAACCAGGTCCAGGATGTCACACATTAATTTTTTTAATAATGTTATTTTATGTAATCAAATAATTTTTAATATAATTCTAAACTATATTTGACGTTATTTCCAAGGTTTTAAAAATGAATCTTTTTAAATATTTTCTATACATCTCATTTTTTTAACAAAAGTGTGAGAAATTTTTTTATTAATAATATATGGTGGGAAAATATTTTCCCACCATAAATTCCATTATTAATAATTTAAATTAATTTAAAAGTTCCTAGGAATTTTCAAAGAAAATACTATTCCCATTGTTCTAGGATTTTTTATTTTTTAAAATATATTAAAATAAAAGGTTGTTTTCTTTTGCTTTTCATAGAATAATTATTATTCTTATATCGAAGTATTTTTTATATATGTAAACATACTTTAAATATTGTAATGATTTATAGGTGATATGATCTTATTACACTATCCACTCCCTCTCTCAGGGCAATTTTTTTAAGGTTGGGGTCGATGCCTCGTTTATTATTAAATCAAAGAAAGGTCCTCTTTTAACGGGGTATAGGGAGACCCATTATATATCTCAAAGGCCCAATTAGCATTTAGACCATTACATGACCCTTATGCCCAATGTTTTGGCCCAAAGCCCATTCTGATGGGTTAGGTAGGATTTTAAAGAATGATAAATGATTTCATATTTTTTGTGGAACACATTTGAATTGTTTATTATTATATGAAAAGCAGGTATGTTATAAACCTCTAAGACATTGGGTAATGGTTTATATATAATGAGCTTTAAAATATATATTTGCAGTTGTCCCAGGAACAAGAGGGTACACGTGAGTTTTTTCCAAGACTAAGAGGTTATATAAGATATTTTTCCAAGACTAAGAGGGTACATGAGAGGGTTCACCCATACTAAGAGGGTATATGTGTAGTTATCCCAAACTCAAGAAGGTACACAAATGGTTTTTACAGTCCTCCTATTTAATGAATGTCATGAAGAGTATCCTTGAAATATTATTTCTATGTTTACGGGAATGAGGGGTGAACCGAATCCACAATGAGACTTTATCCATTGTAATAGTCTTTGAAGAGATCCTTGAATATAGAAATGATTTTATATTATTATATTTATGCAAAAATTTTATTCCATATGTTTTTGTATTATTCTTATGATATGATCTCATGGATCTTGATTGATTATTGATGGTTCACACTCTTATGATTAATGTATTATGTTATGAAAAATCCATATGTCATGACTCATGTTATATAGTTTTGACATATTGGGTATGATCTCATAAGTTATGATAATATTATCATACCATTAATATTAAATTATTCTCACTTATTATATTATATTGATAACACATATGTTTTCCCTTATTGAGAATTTGCGCTCACCCTTATTTTGGTTCTATTTCAACAGGTTATGAAGAATGATATTATATGAGATATGTCCAAAATGGTATTTTTTGTGGTTAATTTTATGGGATATATTAAAGATTTATTTTGAACTAAAATGGTCTTAATATAATGAAAAAATAGCCATTTGATGAGAGTGACTTTGGTTTTCCTAAGTAAATGTTTTCATTAATTCTCTATATCTCTAAAAATAACAAGGTCTTTGTGTGTAAGTGACTCAATATTTTATTTTCATGTTGTAATTATGGATGGTTACAATTGGTTTTTTTATTTGATATATATTATAGTATGTTAATATTTATTTTTTACACAAAATTCAGGAGTGCATGTCTTGGACTATCTCAGTATGACTTCTAAAAAAATTCTAAAAATCCTTCTATATAGGGATTTGGTATTTCTTTGACTTGATCATAAAATCCCACATCTGGTTAGTTTATCCTTCTAAAAATAATGTGGATAACCAAACCTAGTGTAGCTCTATTTTATGTATTCTCGTAATTATATAATGGATATAAATGATCCACTCATTAACTTCTTGTGGATATTACTCACCTTATAAGGCTAAAGGATGATGAAATTGAAAATTTTTCATAACATCAAAAGTTATTGGTTCATATTGAGGAACTCAGTGACTGGTATATTGGAGAAATTGAGTGTAGCACACTAATATTTTATAAGAAAAGTATGTTCAATATAGTATATAACATGCAACACCGAGCATAAATTAACCATGATATACTATTAAAATATTAGTATATTAACATGACTGTTATAACTAAGCCATTAAAATTTTCAGGCGTGAATAATATTAACAAAATTATGATATATATATATATATAAATTCATTAATAAATACTATTTTTAATAATTATTAATAAATAAACAGTTAAATTTTAGTAAAGTCATTTTATATGATTTTTTAAAAAACTAATTTTTTTACTTTTTATGAGAAACTAAAATAATTAATTTTTCTCCCAATTTTAGAAAATTTATTTAATAAAATGTACTTATTTTTTTAAATCATAATATTAAAGTTTTCTTAGTGTATTATTTTGGTATTTTTCTAAAAATACTTATTTTATAGTGAATAGTAAAAGTATTTATTTTTTATTGTAAATCATATTTTTATTTCAATCATTTTAAAAGTAAAATTATTATATAAAATATTTTAAAAGTAAAAATTCATTTTTATTATTAATAATCCTATTATGTTCATTAAAATCATTTTTTTTAAATTTTCTATAAAAAATGTTATACGTAAAATGCATTTTTTAGAAAAACATTTTTCATTGTGTTTTTATTTTTTAATTTTAAATTAAATTATGTTACTAATCTATTTTGAATTTGGAAAAATTTATTTTATATTTGGATTTATGTGGTCAAAATTTAGTAAATAGGTCCCTTTTATTTTTGGTCATTACGAATAGTATCCCTAGTAATTTACATGACCAGAATAAATGGTAAATTAGGTAATTAATGTTAAAAATAAAATGAGATAGATTATAAAATGACCATTCAAATTTCTTTAATATTTTTAGATGCGTATATTTCATCTAAATCAAACCTATATTTTGTTATATGGAATTTTATGGCCATTTTTATGAGATTATGACCTTTATAATATTATATTTCAAGAAAAGTCAAACATGGAACATTATTATTCTAAATAATTATAATAATTTTCATATAGAGTTATCTAGAGGATATGTTAGAATATAAATAATATTTTTAAATATAAAAAATTTATATTTATCATGAAAATTTATTTTTAATTTTTAGTGAAGAAATAATTACCTTAAATTATTTCATAATGATGACACAATAATTATTCAATTAGTGAAAAAATAATAAAAATGATATTTTCTATATTAAATGTAATATAATTTGAGATAAATAATGTAATAAATTAATTATATATATTAAAATGAGATTTTAGGGATATAATAAAATATATTTTTTAGAATTTACGTGTTTTTGGGATATTATTAAATTCAAAGTAACGAATAGTTATAAAAATTAAAAGTATTAATATTTTATAATAAATTATAATTAATTAAATTAAATTAAATAAAATAAAATACTAGATTCATCCAATTTATTTTTATATGGTTTATAATATCAACCATGATATATTTATGGACCACTTTTTCATTTATAGTAATTATATTGATCCCCAAATAATAAAAAACTTGTTGATATTATATGTTTAAAAAGTGTTAACTTGGGTTTAAATCTAAACAATAAGGATTAAAACATAGTTAAAACTTCTCTAAATTTTATTATATGAGATTATATTGAAAAATACAATTTATATATATTATATAAATTATTTTTGATCCATTATGAATAAAATAGTAATTTATATTAAATTAATATATTAAAAAATTCCAGAAGAGTCCCTCACCTAAATTATAATTGATCACCCCTACCATAATTATTTATTGAACATTAATCCATATATGTCAACCAAAAACTAACCTTACCTCTTATTAATCATTCTTATGGATGTTTATGAGGCTATATAACTTCTAAAATAACAACCCTAGTTCTCTTATAAAGATATCTTAAGAGAGTCCACTGAAGAAATGGTAATTGACTTTTCTGACTCTTTAAAGTTTATTTATTCTTATACATACACTTCCTGTTTTTTAATCATACTAAAATAAAAAATATAGTATCATAAATATATTTATATTTTAATATTATTATAGTACAACCATATTCTATCTCTTTTCTATCATACGAAAAGTAAAAACATCACTCGTTCATATGCATGACTTACCATTTTCACGTGGCGGTGAAATTCATTTTTCATCACCACTTTACTTAAATGGTTATAAATATAGAATTAATGAATAAATATGATATAAATTACATAATAATGATTATTTATGGGTTAATCATTCTTTATATTTATTTCCTAATATCTATTAAAATATGAAAACATTGTACATGCGTACATATGACCTATCATCTCCGTGAATGGTGCGGTTCATTTTTCTATCTCTAAATTTTATGGATTACTATAAATAAATATATAATGAATATATATGATATTTATAATATCAATGGATTATTTTTATACTAAAGTTATTATTTATATGGAATTACTTGATCATCATATATTCTTGCCATAGTATTCTCCCTGTTTCTATTATTGATTAAATGAATAGTGATTTTCGTTATTAAACATTCAATAATAACCATGAATTATTTATTCATGATAGCTTACACTATAAAAATACCCTTACTAAGAATTAGTGCTCACACCTTTATTATGATTCCCTTCCCCAAGATGACAAGAAGTGTATTATTATTGATACACAAGGATATGCTAAAGGAAATAATGATGTAGTTAAATAAGGTATTATAGTATATTTTATGATTTCAATTTTAGTGTGAAATTAAATTATGAATATTTATTACCAAAAATACAGATCAATTCCTTGTATCTAGTGCTTATGTAATAAAGTAACCGTAGAATCTGGGCTAACTAAATTAGAGTCTTTACAATTGATATGAGAGGATATTTAGTAGAAACCTAAGGAACTAGATTTAGGAAAACATAAATTAGAGTACAAAACCTTATGATTAAATTTGGAAATATTCCTATTGAAACCTGGATTATTATTTAGATGTTAGTTATACTTAAATGTTCAATTACTGTTAAGTGTTTCACTAGTTTTTATATTATAAATTATGTTTCATAATTTTATTATCTAATATAGCATATTAAATTTTTTTTTATAAATGACACATAGTGAAAGGAATGAAAACCATATCAATGCATGTAATTAAGGTGGGGTTTTCAATCCTAAATCATATAATGAAACTAGAGTTTTAACAAAAACTGGAGATGAAAAAGTTATATCTATATTAGGAAAACTAAATCAAGTTATGACCAACAACCTTGCCAGTATGGAGCATCTTGATGATCTGCAATATAGTGTAACAATGAAGTAATTCATTTTTTTTAGTGACCACCATCATTCAATGAAACAAAAAATCCATTTGTAGATGAAAAATGGATAATTTTATATAGTTTTTTTCTCTCTCGAGAAAATAATGAAAGGGAGAAGGTTTTTATGGATGTTTTTTTTGTCTCTATAGGGATGTAGGTCAATGGTGGTCATTGATTCGAAACACTAATGATAAAGAATAAATATCAAGAATGGAATATTTTAGGGAACTTTTCTTAAAAAAATATTTTTCTTGAGAGAAATGAGAGAATATGGAGACACAATTATTGAGTCTAAGATAAAAATAGGAAGAAATTTTTTCTATAAATGAAGGTAACATTAAAAGTTTATCCATTCATGGTGCAGGTAAGATATATAATCCAAAGAGTATGATTAATCATTTCTTTTATGGGATTAATTTAATAATTTGAAGGGAATAACTATCCCAAACATTGTCATCACATGAGGATATAATATCTTATACAATAAAGATAGATAAATAGTTCTCCATGTCTTATTTTTTGAAGGAATGTAATAGAATAATAGGATAGAGGAGAAAATAAATGGATAAGGGGAAGAGAAGAAATAAGGATTTTCCAAAATGTGATAATTGTAGAAATAAATATACTGGTACTTTCTTAAAGGGAATGAAAGTTTTCTATAAGTGTTGAGAGATAGTCCACCTAGATTGTGATTGTAATGGAAATAAATAAGCTACCAATGTAGAATGATTCAATGGTAAGTATATGGGGAACTATGAAAATGAATTCCCAAATCATCAATGGAATATATCATAGAATAAGAAAAGGGATCAAGGCCAAGATTATGCTATTAAAATAGAAAAATTGTAATGATTTAAGTATTTAGATTTAGAAGTTATGCAGTATTTTATCAATGATATTCTTATTATAAGAATCATGAAACATGTAAATATTTTAATGTATTAGTTTTATTATAGATCTAAAAGCATATGGTGAATAGTAAAGAAGAAATGTTGTTAATGTTATGTTAGTATTTTTTGAGAATACCTGAAAATAGGGAATGATAACCCTAATATGTTTCTGATGTTGATATGGAAGTAAATGGAATATTATGTTTGTCCTTGAAAATTATTTGTGATTTTATTCAAGACATATTTCATTGTATTTTTTAGATTTATAGAATATATTTGATAATATGAGATTTTTTTGGAAGCATGCATGCTTTCATTATGATTTTATGGTGATTCTATTTGTTAAATTGTTTTAGGAAAATATGTGATCACTGTATTTACTTGTGACATTTAGAGTTACTTAATAAGGTATTAATGAGAAGTTAATATTGGAAATTTATTTAACTTATTCACATTTATTTTTGATTTTAGAATTTTTTCAAGCATATTTTTGTGGATCCTTACGATTAACTACTTATGTGATGGATTATGTTGAAATTTTGATAATATTATTTTCAATTAATGTATGATTTATCATATTGGAAACATGTGATAACAATTTTGGTTTTGGTAAATATTTATATGAAAAAATAATGACATATGGATATTTGGATTCATTAAAAGTGCTTCAGACATGGATTATTCATCTCAAATATCCATTTCCTGGTGTAATAGATAAATTGGAAATAGATCTAATCACAAACAAAGGATGAGGATATTCTTATGGGATGGAAATTATCATGTAATTTTATTTTCTCTAGTTATTTATTTTTATAGTAAAATAATCCCTCATATTTAGGAAAAAACCTTGAAATAAAAAATGTTGTCTATTTAATTTTCATACTAAGAAATTATTATCCTTTTAACCCATCACAAATTTAATGTTTTGTGATGGTTATGTTTCTCATGACCATTTTCATTATCAATATCTATTAATACTTGATAATTAATTTTTTCTTCCATGTCTATATTTTCACTTACCACTAATATTCTCCTATATGTAAACCTTGTTTTTTTATGAATTTCATATTTCCTTTCCCCTCTTTTTAATAGGATGTTTTATTAACCCTTTTTATTATGTTGTTCTTCCACAATGTAATTTTCTAATGTGAAAACCTTGATTATAGATCAAAGTTTAAAAATTTGAGGATATAATTAATTGAATGGGGGAGAATGTAACAACATTATATTTTAAAATAATACTATGTTCTATAACATTTATAACATATTTCACTAAGAGTAAACACACCATGATATACTATTAAAATATAATTATTTTAACAGGACCATTATATCATAACTATTAAAATTGGTGGGTGTGAATAGGATTAACAATTTTATGAAATATATATATATATAAATGTACAAATAAATAATTTTTTTATTAATGATTAGTAAATAAACACTCAAATTTTATTTAAGTCAATTTAGACATTTTCTTCAAAAATAAATGTTATTAATTTTTAAGAGAAAAAATATAATAATTTTTTTACCATTTTATAAAATGTATTTTATAAAATTAATTTCATTTTTAAAATCATCTTATAAAAATTTTCTTTATGTTAACTTTTGAGATTTATCTAAAAATATTGATTTTCTAGTGAATAGTGAAAAATAATGTCTTTTATTGAAAACTGTATTTTTATTTCAAGAATTTTCAAAGCACCATTTTGTTTAAAATCCTTTAAAAAGTAAAAATATATATATTTTATTATTAATAATACAATTGAGTTTATTTCAAAAAATTATATTGTTATATTTGTTATGAAAACATTTTTGTACTTAAAAGAAGTTTTTAGGAAACCTATTTTCAACTGTGTTCTATCTATTTAATTTTAAATTAAATTATTCCACTTATTATTTTTAATTTGGAAAAATTGATTCAATATTTATATTCATGTGGTAAAAATTAATTAAATAGTTTCCTTTTATTTTTTGTCAATATGAATAATATCCTTAGTAATTTTTATTACCACAATAAAGGGTAAATATGGTAATTAAATTTAAAAATAAAATGATAAGGATTATAAAATGACACTAACACTTGAATGAATTTTATTTTATGATTCTATTTATCCATAGTAATACATTATTCTATTATATGTAATTTTATGTCCATTTAGATGAGATTATGACCTTTCTAATATTTTATTTCAAAAAAATTTAAGCATGTCACACTCTTATTTTTAGTAACTAAAATATTTATAATATGAAATTATCAAGAGGATATGTTAGAATATAAATATTATTATTAAAGATAAAATATTAATATTAATCATGGTAATTTATTTTTAGATTTTAGTGATGAAATAAGTACGTTAATGGATTACACAATACTGAATCAAATACTAAAAAACATTATTGACACAGTAATTTTAAAAAGGGTTAATGAGGTGATAAAACCAAAATGTAAGGATAAAATCATATTTAAAAAATGCCTATATTTTATTGTATGATATTATATATACCCATAATAATATTATATTATAAATTAATGAGCTTGTATCAATTATTAATTAAACATTAATTTATATTAATTTAATATTTTATGAAATTCTAAAAGTTCCCTTCAACTCAATTATAAAAGGGAACCTCCTCCCTTACTTATTTAAACATCATTGAAACATATAACACTAAAAATTCCAACCAATTAATCTTTTAAACATCTTTATACAAGTTCTTGAGTTTATGAAACTTTCAAATTATCAAACCTTGGTCCCTTAAATAGATATCTAAAAGGAGTCCACTAAGGAAGATGTAATTTTTTTATTGACTCATTGAAGTTTATTTCTTCTTTTACTTAATATTCATGTATTGTACTCATACTAAAATAATAAATCCTATATAATAAATATATTTATATTTTATTATGATTATAGTATAACCATATTTTATCTCTTTCTAATTTTATGAAAAGTGAAAAATCACCCATGCGTACGCACGACTTACCATTTCCATATAGTAATGTAATCCATTTTTCATCACCACATTACTTTGATGATTATAAATTTTTAAATAATTAATATATATTATATATATTACATTATAATTATTATTTAATGTTTAATTATTTTTTACCTTTTCTTCTTTCAATCCATCAAAAAATGAAAACAACTTTCATGCATTTATTCGGCCTACCATCTCCATGAATGGTGAAGTTCATTTTTCTAAATCTAAATTTAATGCGTCATTTTTCATATGTCTTGGAAGAGGCCTTGAATGTATATTTTAGATGTCTGGAATTATGAATTCCGTCATTATGAAATTAGTTACTAATATTTATGTGATTATTCAATTAGTTAGAATACTAATGGATAAGTTTCAATCTCAAGTGATTATTTATATAGTATTATTTGATCATCATTTATTCCTACCCAATTATTCTCCATGTTCAAGTTATTGGTTAAATGACAAGTTATTTACCTTTCCATTTTAATTTTTTAATTTTTTCTTCATGGTATATTCTAGTATATGAATACCCTTAATGATAATTATAGTTATAACCATTATTATAATTCCATTCCCAAGGATTTCAAGAAGGGTATTATGATTGATATGTATGGATATGATAATGATAATAATGGTGTATTCAATGAAGATACTATGTTGTAGTTTACATCTTCCATTATAACGGGAAATTAATGTATGTATCTAGTTTACCAAGACTAATAAACTATTTAGCTCTTTGGGACGAGATTTCTTGCATCTATTATCAATGTAATAAAGTGACCATCGTCTCTAGGCTTATAGAATTGGGGTCTTTTGATTGAGTGAGCCCTTCTAAAACCTACGTATCAGATATAGGAAAAGTTAGTGAATAATTATCATCCAATCCTATTAGAATAAAAACTAATGTTCATCTAGTAGGAATAATTGATAATTAGATAGTGAGAAATATCAATTTCTTCCCCTGAATTAACAACCCAAGGATTAAAATTACATTAAAATGAATAGGTTTAACCCCTACTTCCAGTCTCTATTTTATTCTTTAATTATCAAAATAATTTTATTTTAAACAATTTTAGTTAAACTTGTAAAAAATTCTAGCATGCATTAGACATAATTTAAAGGCATATAAATAATTATTTAAATTTAATATTTCAAAAATATAGTTATCATCATGAGTAAATAAAATTTTCAACTCAGGAATCAATTATCACTTTATATTGCCATACTAAATAATAATAAATATAAATGGATAAACTATTTATTTATTCGAAATGTTTTAGATAATATACACCATTAATTGATCCAATCTTCAACATAATCAAACACAAAATATCGTACAAGTTGACATGGTATCCTAACATGCCTACACAATGAAACCTAATGTGATGTATGAGACTCAATCACTTAATAGGAACTTGGGAAATATAAAAGAAGAAGGAATTATGAATATACCCACGGTAAATTATGGTTCCAACATAATTATTATAGAAAAAAATATTTATGGGTTACTTTTTAATTCTCGAGAATCAAATATCTTATATACATTCAAAATCTAAACAAAGGATCCCTTAAAGAAAGATATGATACGATTTTTTCAACTATCGTGTTATGATCACCTGAATAATCCTAGGGGTAGTATCTAAAATACTATAAGTTCACCTAATAATATCCATAAGCTATCATAGACTCTAGGGGTTAAATGATATTTCATTGAGAGATGATTTTACCATTGGAAACTAATAAAAATAAAGGGTATATTGAACTAAAATTTCAACATGATCATTGTGCTCATTGAACATCCATGACCCAAATAACACAGGATCCACCATATAAACTTTCTTAAAAAATCACAAAGAAAATGGAATATTAAAAAACTAAATGATCATTCATACATACACAACCCAAGTCCAGACCACCCACAAATTTAAAAAAAGTGAAAACTAAGAAAACTTGTTCCTTATAAAATACTGCCCAGCTAAACAAATCCTAGTTATCAAAATATGGTGAATCTCATGATGAAAATATTGGATATCCCTAATGTTTACCCTCCACATGATCTGAGGAAAGTCCAAAATGTGACATCATCACTCTTGAATCCATATAGTACTATCCTCCATGCTCTCGCAAATTAACTTTACCTAAATCGCTTATAATGTGGTTTTCACATATCCCATGGGTGAATATGTAGAATGTGAGTATGATATATTTATATGAGGTCACTACCCCATACATAATTACATATCATAATTAAAATTACAAATAGGCACCAATACATAGCTTGAGTAAAATAAAAACTTTTCAAAAAACATGCAAGGAATGCTTTAAAACATAGTATTTATAAATAAAATAAGTAAATCCCTAAACTAGGATGTTACTTGACTTTACATAATAGATATGATAATATATTTATATAAATGTTTGGATGGAGGTAGAGAAATATTTCATCCCATAACATCCGAGTATAATTTCATTAAAATTCAAGGCACATACTTCTCCCGTAGATAAGTGAATATGAATAACACATTAAGGCCTGACCCTATCCCAAGTAATTATAGGAAGGGGTATATGAATTTATGTCCCTAAAATACCATCCTATAACTTTTTTTCAAATCAATCTGTTCTAACTCAATAATTTTATATTAGCCACATACCCCTTCTAAAATATATACCAAATAGTAAATAATATATAAGAATCATTTAACCATTGAACTATGAATTTATAAAAATCAGTGCTCAAGGAACATTGTAGAAAATTAATATAGAATACTATAGATCCTCTTATTAATAACTAAAGGGAAAAAATTAAACATTATAGCTGGTGCATGAACACAATAGTACAAGTATGAAAAATGAAATAAGAAGATCTGTCAAGGCATACTTATAAGCAAGTCTAAATTAAAGAAAAAATACAATAAAATATACTTTATGAGAGGAAAATTAAGAATTAATTTATTTTTAAATTAATTCATTCTAATTAAAATCATCTCATCTATATACCCATTCCAATAAATTCATTAAGGAATATGATATTGAATATGGGAACACCATAAAAATAAATGTAGTAGCTCCCATAACTTCCAAAAGTTAGGGGTATGTAACCAAATATTTATTCATCCAAACTATACATGGAATATCTTGGGATTTGGATAGATTTTATAAAAAATATCAAGTTTATAAAGTAATATTAGATACTTAGAATTGATAAAGTTTTGATAAGAACATAATAAAACTATACTAGAAGAGATAAGATAGTGATGATAGATTCAAATAACCTTATAATTTAGGAAATATAGATTATATTAGATACCCTATAAAAAATACAAGTAGAAGAATAATTAGATGGATATGAGGAATTTCCTTTCTTATAATGTTGTTCCATGACATAAGAAGATCCCAAAGGGTCAAGGGTGTAGGTGGATTGGATTAAGTGTGAATAAGGGATGATATGAGCTCTATGGTGGAATTGAAGTAACTCAATGTAAGAAAAATCTTGATCTATATTGTTTTAGGGTTATATTTTTCTAATGAAAAGGGAAAACCCCCAATGATTAAAGAATTAGCCTCTAGAGATACCAAGTTCCTACAACTAAACCAATGGGTACTTTATGGTGCTGAAAATGGCCCTAAAACCACTATATTACGATAAGGTTCCTAATGTCAATCCATTGGTAACCTGGTGCCTTCCAATAATATGGTACCTTCTCTATTAGTCCTTCTCCTTCCATACTCTCTAGCCCTTATTGTAACTTTATATTTCACCCAAAATATATTTCTTAACCAAATTAAAATTGGAAACTTACCTAAATTTTCTAGGTATTGGAAACATTATCCCCTTGCAAAACTCACCATACAGTCTCCTACCAAAACAACAACCTCTATAAAACTTCTTGACTTGATCCATCTCTCTAAATATAAGAAATAAAATGAACCTAATATGAGACATGTTGTTTTACTAATATAAAAAATAATTCATGTTGTTTACGTAGGTTAGGGGAGAGTCAAATTGCCCAGTTGGATTCCCCAACTATCTGTATCACACTATGTGCTAGTAATCAAGTTGATGAATGTAAAATTATACAGTGAGTGTCAAACAACCCTTTAGAAACAAATATCATATTAATGATTGAGTAATACCATAATAACACCTTTTTTCATCATTCCATAGAAGACACACAAATTCAATTACCATATATGTACTACTGTATAGGACTATATAACAGTTTTTTAGGTATAACCTACTCATTACTAAATATATATTAGTTGTATCCCACCTTGGGATGTCATAAGGACATTCCCTAATCACACCATATTCATAAAAAGGTATCACCTCACACTCACACTAGTTGACCTACTTTGCTTATCCATTTTCCACATGACCCCTTGGTCATTTAATAATAACACAATAGAGATATCATTTCATATATCCATATTATGTTAGTCTATATTGACCTATTACTATAACAATGTCCCCTTTTTCACATGAACAATGTATCATAATTATGGATAAATCCCAATTAATTGAATAATTTATACTCTAATCCAACCCCTTGGATTAAGACAATACATTTAAATCAATCAGAAGGGCTATGTATTATGCCCCCAATACAATTACCAATTAAATTTTTGTTGGGTCATAATGTATGAATTTGAATGTAAGGAATGGTTCTCTATTCATGGGTAAAAATAAATCTGAGTATCGCATATAAAAATTTAATTTCTACACTATTATAACATGTATATTCCTGACCATGAAAATGTTCCTTCTAATAATAGGTTAACGAACAAATATTTATCCCTAGGGTAATGTACTTCCTGTAACGAATTGAAACACATGAATGTTCTTATTCGAAAAAATCCTTCATGTAACGAGTCAACATTAATATATCTATATTTCAACTAATTTATTCTATATAATTATTTTACATGAAAATATCTACCTCTCAGGAAAGTCCTCTTGATAATGGGTTGACATACCCATATTTAATTTCTCAGGAAAGTCCACCCACATACACATATCAATCCCCCAGGTTCAATCAATTAATCACATTAAAAATATTTTTTACTATAATAAGAATATATAATGAAGACTTACATTTCCAAAAACACATAGACATAAGATATATTGTGTATTTAATGCATCATGAATTCTAACATACCATTTAACCAACTCTTCTGTCTAATTAGATCTTTCTCACATAAGGTATAAACCCTTATCACTAAGGAGGAAAACCATTATGATCATAACTCCAAGCTTTGGCATGATCAACAATAATGAGTAGGGAATCAATCCAATCCCATCATAAAATTTGAATAATATATATCAACGATGTTGAGGGAATCTCTCCATTATTATTCCAAGGATCCAAGATAAGTTGTCAATCATAACATTGTTAGGTCTATCCTCTCAATCCTGGCATCAACTATTATGATAAAACGTCTTAGGAATATATCTCACATATATTAAAAAGGTTTCTTATAAGGTATTTTAGGCTACGAAATATGCTGGATAAATATAGAATGTTGAGACTCTATCTACTCATAAGAAAACAAAAATATCCACCACATGGTCAGTGGTAAACTTTTTCACCCATATCTATGTAAATATGAGGTTTCATACAAATTTTAAAGGATCATCCCATACCTCAGTAACACACCACATGTAATTTGAAATAAAAATCTTATAAGAACCCCAATGACTAAGCTCAAAGAATTTAGGGAAGATAAATATTCCTAAACATTATCAAAACCTTACAGAAACCTCTCTAGGTCCCATGAACATATTGTCTACATGGAACCTGACATAAATTATAGCCCATCCTAATTCTAATATGAAGGATGATTTTATAAATAGTTTTAAACACATCATCATGAATCAAAATGAAACCAAAAAAGAATTGTAAATTCAAAAAAGGAAACATCACACCAATAAAGTAAGTCAACACATCATAATTTCAAAACAATGATACACCCCCACAAGGTAAACAAGACCATATTTTTTTTAAAAAGCCACTTTATTTAATTTTTAAATATTTTATAAAATCAAATTTTATAACCCATAAAAAAGGTGTGTTACTTCATCTTTTCACACCCAAAGGCCTTGACCCCAAATCTTGGTAAATCCATATTTTCATTTGTAATCTCATTTCATGGTCACTATTTTAACAAATATCTCGCTTCTGTTGAAATATCATTTTTAATACATCCACCTCCATTAACAAAATTATTTTTAAACTTTAACCATTACATTATATAAAATCAATCAAAAAAATTGATGCAGCCTTATTCAGGTATATATTTGACACTTCTAATTTGATAAATAATTGATATTATAATGATAACATTTGATTTTGATGGAAAATTATATAATATTGGTTAATTAGAGTAGAAAAAGTAATCCCCTCATTATTTTAATAGAAATGATTATTTTTTGGCATAATTGTTTAAAATATATTTTGGTTAATTTTCATATATCTTAGGAAAATATTTCTTGATGAATTTGATTTATAATTATAATAGTATTTTAAATTGAGTTTCATGTAGATGGAAATAATTTTTTTAAAGTTTCATGTTTTTTAACGAAATATATTTTTGTAAAAAATTATGGTTTTTTAGTGACATTTGGAATTTTATTAAAAGTGATGATTATGATATTGTGTTCTTTAAGTATTAATTATCAATTTCTATGTTATTAATTTCAGAAAATTATTTTATGAAACAAATTATAAATTTAATTTTGAAATTGAAAATATCATAAACTAATATGTTTCAGAAAATTATTTTGTTTTTGAATTTATTTTACTGTAATTAATTGTTGGTATTGTTTTGTTTCTTAATGTAGGATAACAACCCCGTAAGATAATATGAAGTTTTTTCAAAAGTTAGTTCTTGAATAAGTGAATTTATACCTTATAAGAGAGTTCCCAATAAGTTAATTTCTTTTCAAGAGAAATATGCATATGATAATTTCACTCACATCATAAGAGAATTTACATTAAAAATTATAATGGCTTTTGTTGAAGACACATGAGATCAATTAACAAGATAAATGAATCTTTTGAATCTCAACAGAACATATGAAACCAAAATTGGTTCTATGTTCTAAAGAGGAAGGATATTTAAAACAAATTCACTAGAAACCATAAAGAAAATATATGATCATGCTCGAGCATTTGAAAAATTATCAAAAATGTGTAACTCAAGATGAACTGGTCCAATAAAACTAATTGAAGATTATAATTATGAGGTAAAACCTTGAATAAATTCACCATTGATGATTAAAAATAGTTGAATATAAAAATGAGGTTAAAGAAACATCATTATTTTTGGTGATGACTTCATCTAAATATTTATTGGCCTTATATGTAAGTGTCTAATGGAAAATAGAGGCTAAGGAAAGATAAAAAAACTAAGACCCAGGATCACATAAAGGATATTAATTCTTCTAAGATATATAATCCTTAAAAATTAAGTGTTGGGATCAAATATGAATAATGAGAGTCGAGTATGACTCAAATTGAAAATGGTATTAGGTCAAGGATAGTTTGTGACTCAAAAATACAGAAAATCTGAGAAAAGATTAAAGAATATGATGATGGTTTACACTGAAGATATTGATCATTGAAGTGAAATGAAGATGCAAGTAAATAATATAATAATATAAATAATGAATTGATCGATCAACCACTAGGTTTTCCCTATTTATGATTTTTTATAATTTAGACAACGAGATTCTGATTCCCACTAATGCTGAAACAATAGTGAAAAATTCAAGTATACTACATGTTATAGATGAATTGTATCACATATTTAATTATCCCTCTTTCTTAAAGTAGATATTTTTTTGATTGATATTAACTTAATAAAGTCACAGGTGATTCTATAAAAGAATAATGATACAAATTTATTGATAGAAGAAGAATTAGAGCCCAGCTCCATCAATGAGAATAGTTCTATGAAGATTGAAGAAGTGAAAATGATATGCCTATTTTTTTGTTTTTCCTGAATCCATATGAGGTTTCTATCCAAGGTATTATCTCTACTCAATTTTATTAAAGTATCCATGTCATTAATATTTCTCATTTAATTTAGTTTTATGTGGTAACTATATTTTTATAACATGTAGCTTGTAGAAGAAAATAAAATAAATATGGTTACGATTTTTTTATAAAATGTACCAACAGGATAAAATTTTAGAAAAGATGAAGAATTAATTATTGATAGTTCTATCTATTAATTTCTTGTTCAAGTGTCAGAGGTTATTGAATAAGATTTATTAAAGTCCCAAAAAAAGTGAAAAAAATCACAAAAAATAAACACTCTCACTTGGTTGTCATAAAACTAAAGTAAGGGAATTAAGTCAGTGATTTATAATAAAATAAAATAATAAACCTTATATATAATTTTTGAACACTCTAATTATTCATAGATAGATAAAAACAAGGGGATTAACAAGAGGAAATAGGGTTACACTGAAGGAAGAAGTTCAAGATAGAGGAAGGGATCTATTTTAATAGGGAATCTTCTTTATATCCTTTCATTATTTTAAATTTTTTTATGTTTATTTGTTTTTATTTAATATAAATATTGTTTCTGCTAATATGTGTAACTAAATGAACATATGGGAATTTAATGGGTTGGATTGAAGTATTTTAACCCATTATTTATTAGTTTTATTCATTGAAGTATGTTGTACATCCTAGACTGTTTCACTTCATTGTTATTTTATTATATTTATAATGAATTAATAAAATGTAAATTTAGGGATTTATTTCCTTAGGAAAAGAAAAAATATTTATACCTCACTAATTCAATATGTTAGGTGAGTTTTCATTAGAATTTCATAGGATGTCTCTATTATCTTGTGCCCTCATTTTCTATTCTTCTCGAGCATCATTTCTTCTTTACTTTATGTACCTACGGGTGAAAATTAGTGGAGTATTTTTAATTTTTAAATTAAACCTAAAAAATTCATTTAGAAAATGTTTAGGTTCTATTTTCTCCATGAAAAATCATCTTTATACTAAGTTTTAAATGGAATTTCTACCCTTATGGGTGATCACTGGGAAATTTTGTTCAGCTAATGAATGTTACGTGTTGTAAAAATATCTTCAAATAACTTTTTTAGACTTGTATGGTGAATTATGATGATATGATAATAAAAACATTCAGTTTATTGCAGTCTACTTTCAATCGTATTCTATCCTTTTGTCCTTTCCTTCCCTTGTTACTATTTTAACACTTTTTTATTGTACTTTAACCATAGTTTCATAAATTATCAGTCATCAAATTTTCCCTTCCTAACTTCAATTTCTCAACTATCACATGTTTATATTATTATTATTATTTTGTTTGGTTTTCATACATTTTTTTTCTTTGTGGTTAAACCTTGATCACAACTGTCTAAGTAGTAAGTTGGTTTATAAATAAAAATGTTTTAGAATATAAATGAACACTATGTAAATTTTTTCCCACTTCTAGGGAATGAACATGTGGATAGAAAAAAAATAAAAATAAAAAAAAATATTTTCTCAAATAAATTTTCAAAAAAATATGAATTTTATTTTGTTACTTTTGAATATACTTGTTTTTGTGCTGTACTTAATTGATTATTCTAAATCTTGATGCAGATAATAATTTTTTTTTGAGTTAAATAATTTTAATCTAAAAATTAACAAAAAATTGACTGATCTTAAAAGATAAAATTTAGAGAAAATGAAAATTCTATAAATTTAAAGTGATAAAAACATAAATGAAAATCAAACTTTTTTCTCACCAAAATAGAGATATCAGAATGAATAGAGGCCCAAGATCATGTATTTCTAGATTCCCACTATTTAAAATAACCCATATTTCATATATTTATCCTCTAGGTCTAGGAACTATGATATGAAACAATTATACATTTCCATTCTAACATCTTTTAATGGAAATCCCAAGGTGGATTATTTAGAGTTTATCAGATTCTTTTATAATACTATTCAGTAGTCACATATAACTAGGTTGAGTGGGGAGGTGATTATGTTGAATTTGTTCTCATTTTTGTTCAAGTGAAGCGATATAATATGGTTCTATAACTTCAATGAAGAAATTATATATTCACGGGATCATATTTTCAATGAATTTGTGACAAAATTTTACTATAGCTATATAAGAATTGAGGTGAGGCATAAGATCATGGGTATTGTCCACGATGAAGGAGATATTTTCCACGAACCATATGACATATTAAGAGGCATTATTTGGAAGTATCCCAACCTTCACCCCTCTCCCTATCTATTGATAGAAATATTTTTATAAATTTATTTCCCCATACCCCCTAAAGAAAGTTGTCCAATTACTAGGTGGTGATTTATTTAATCTACAAATAGAGGTTCTTAAATAAATTTTTAATAAAACAACTAAAAAAAATACTAGACTAATTTATTATTGAAAATAAATATTCTTATAGGCGAGTCACACTCTTAGTTTTATGGTATTTTCATTGATAATTATCTTATGGAACAATGCACCAATTATAGGATGCTGTGTCATAATAAGAAATGATGAAAAAATTATGATCTACCAATTCCACATGATGATAGTGATAAATTTTTATAATTTTGGGCTAAAAAACAAGGAAGAAATGATCCCTTTTTAATAACATTATCCCTGGTTATAGAAATAATATGAATTTATCGTAGAGAGATCAAGGAATACTGGAACAACACGTTTCCCAAGGGTATTCAAATTAGCCTACAAATTAGTTTCTAAACAAGTTCGAACCATCTAATTTAAACTATGATTATAGGGGTTTGGTTACTTATATTATAACATTATGAGATTTTATGAAATAAATTTTTTTCTAATAAATTTAATTTCATTGATAGCTTGTATTATATACAACACCATTTTTAAAAGAACCATGATACAATATTAAAATATAATTATTTTTTATAGTTATAACCTAGATATTATATTGGGAAGAATGAATATGATTAATTACTTTATGAAATATATATAGATATACTACTAAATATACATTTATTGATAATTTTTTATTAAATAATCACTCAACTTTTATTAAAGAAAATTTATTTTCTAAAAATATGTTTTCTTCAAAAATTATTTTCAATGATTTTTCTGAGAAAAATATTATGATAACCTTATGTAAATTTGAGAAATAATTTTTTAACAAAATTAAAATCATTTTTAAAATCGTCATAATAATATTTCATCTGATAAATGTTTTATAATTTTATGAAAAGATTTATTTTCCAAATAATAGTAAAAAAAACAGATTTTATTTCAAACTATACATAAAAAATTCCATTTTTTTAAAATGGTTTCAAAGTAAAACTATTTTTATTATATTTTTAATTATTAAATTAATTAAATTTGAATCAATTTTATGTTTTAATGTAGTATAAAAAAGTTTTATAGGTAAAAATGCATTTTCCTGAAAAATTGTTTTTAGGAGTGAAATATTTGTTTATATTAATAAATTAAATTTATAACTACTAGGGAATGAATTTAATCAAATTTATATGTTATATAATCAATAAAATGTTTTAACATTCATGTAATATTTTTCTAGGCATGGGATAATAATAAATTCAGATTTATGCATAAAAAACTATACTTTTTTAAAAGCAGTTTTCATCGCATTTTACACACTTATTTTAAAATTATTTTTCTACCAATTATAGGTATTTAATTTCATAAAATTTATTCAATTTTGGGAATAATTATTTTCAAATTTTGTGAATAAGACACTTTTATTTAAGGTCAATATGAACAATAACTGTGGTAAAAGTTTTCACCTTGGTAAAGGGTAAATCAGGTTAATTTAGGTTAAAACTAAGTGATAAAACCATATTTTTTATCCTAATTCTTATTATAGTAGTTTATTTCTAACCATATCACCTTATGTTCTAAAATAAATTTTTTAATTGAAACATGTCTATGAAAATAAACTATGTAATATTTATGTCAAAGAAAGTTACAAACTGTCACTCTCTTCATTTTATATATCACTTATGTGTCCACATAGGAAAAACAATATATTATGAATGAATCTATGTTTATATTTTGATATTAATTAAATTATTCTCATGATATAAATTTATTCATTATTTTTAGAAATTATATGATGACATTAAATGCTTGTGCAACACTAATACACTATATATTAAATTAATAGAAAAATAAAAATAAATTATTTTAGAAATATTAAAAATTATAAAACATGAATGATATAATTTGAACATAAATTTTATAGATATATTTGACATACTATGGATATTTTTAATCATTATATTTCAATTACCCATTTTTATTGATGTATTTAAATTCAAATTAATTTAATAGTTCAAAAAATAATATTTTTGATATTTTATTATAAATAATATTTTATTAAATGATATAAAATTAATAAATAGATTATATTATGGAAATTTAATTTCATATGGTTTATAACATAATTAATGGCTGATTATGGATCTTTTTACCATTTATCGTAACATTATTAACCTTTAAATGGTAAAAAACTATTATATTACGGTAATTTTTAAAACAGTTAAAGAATGGTTAAAATAAATAAGGGTAAAACTATGATACGAACTAGTTTTTTATTATATTATATTATTTAAACTCATATTAATATTATAATGTAATTATATCAATTTTGAGTGATTTTCTCATGAAAAATAATTTATATTAATTTATGAAATTCTACGAGTTCCCCTCCATTCAATTATGAAAGCTCACCCTTTATTTCTCTCCGTCACACCACATTTCCAATTATATCTTGAACATAGAATGATAAAATATACTATAAAATTCCCCAGTCACATTCTAGAGGTTTTGGTCTTCCCAAAATACCACCCCTAGATCCCTTAAGAGATGATCATAATGTGTTATTTCAAAAAACAAGTAATCACCTTAACCACTCGTTTCATTTTTAATTATTATTTCACCTCATATAAATCTATTATAATATTCATGAAATAATAACTTATGTATCCAAAATATAATTAAATTCTTTTATTATTATGAAAAAACCTTTATTCACCCTTTGTATATCAAATGCGAAGTGAAAGTGTCACCTGTTCATACGTATGACATGTCATCTCCACATAGTGATACAATTCATTTTTCAATACAGTATTTTATGGATGTTTATTATGATGGATTAAATATTTATATATTATATTTATTATATAATTATTATTCTTTAATGATAATATGATATCAACCTTTTTACCCTTCCAACCATTGGAAAATGATAACATCGTTCGTGCATACATGTGGACCACCACCACCACATAGAGATGTATTTTTTCATCTCTATTTTAATTCTATGGTAATAATGATGTATTTAATGTATATATGTGATATATATGATTTAATAATGATTCTATAAATTTGAGTTTTTATTTACCATTCATTCTATTTATCCATAGAATAAAAATAATAATTTTCATGCATACGTACGACCTACCGTCTCCAGAAATGGTGTAATTCATTTTTTTTATCTCTATATTTTATGAATGACTATAAAAACTTATATATTTAATATATATATATATATGATATTTATATAATTATTAAAATTACATATATTATGGAACCATAATCAAATTACAAGCACCAAAACTATCTTACCAGAACATACTTGAAAAGTGAAGCATATATCACTAAGAATATTGATTTTAATAAAGAAGTTTTAGAAAACATGAGATAAAAGGTTGTAAGAAAATAATATATGGTATTATATTTATGATTATGTTTCTAAAATATTTTTATAATACATTTTTATTTATTATACATGAGTTTCAAACATGTATGAAGAAAGTCAGACCTAAGTTAAGGGGTTTTGTCTAACATTTATTTTTTGGGGACACCTGCCTTATACATCACTTTAATCATTTGGGTGTTTCATATAATAACCATGAATGTATTTTATTATTATTATCATGAAAATTATGTGATATAAATACCCTTATAAGGTTATTTAATTCATGGGGATTATGATTCATAAGTAACCAAAGTGGTAAGTGTTATATGTAATGATCTCATTGTTTATCAAGATAATTTATGATCACATTTATGATGATGAAATATTATGATATACCTCTCAATAAACTCATGAAATATTTTTACTATAATTATTTATTTAGAATACAAATTTTTCATTCTGTTTTATCATCTTAAGTAATGAAGATAACAAAAAAAGCATGTTTAAGTAAAATCAAATGCATTTCTCTCTTTGATTGAAAATCCATTTTCTTCCATATCTAGGTTTTCTTTAAATGACTCAAAAATGGTTTTTTCTATTCTCCTATGATTTTTAAAGTCATTTTTATACATGTTTTACTTTTTTTAATCTTTAAAAGTAATCTTCTTATTATTTTATAAACAAAGTAATTTTTCACATTTTACCATAAATGTAAAAGGGATGTTTTATTTTAGCTTATAATGAATGAACATAATTTTCCTTAGTGATTAATACTAAATGTTTTGAATATTACATTACAATTTTCCAAGGTTGTTTTCATCTGAATTTTTTCCACAAAATTTTATAAATATGTGTATTTTAAAATTGATTTTCAAAATGGAATCTTTATTTTCCTCAAGAAATATTTCAGGGATATTTTAAATGAATTTTCATATACGATAAAATCCATTTATGTTAATTATGATTTACTATAGATTTTATCCATTGATACCATTCTTACTATTTCTATAGATGGTTAATATTTATGTTTATGATATTTTTATGAAACCCATTTATTTTCTTTACTATATGCTATAATGAATTGGTAAAATGTTTATGATACCTATTTTATTTGAATGAATTTTGATGTGATGACATGATAAATATTTTACATTCTTGGGGAACATGTATTTATGGTTTTAATTATGTGACAATGGTTATGTTATAAATAAGAAAAATGGTTACGTTATAACCAAGGATAGTGGTTATGTTTTAACCAATTACCATGGTTACATTATAACCAAGGATGATGGTTATGCTATAACCAAGTACAATGGTCACATTATAACCAAGTAATGGTGGCACCTAAATCTCCCTCTAATTAATCAGGTAAATATTTATATATCATAAGATAAAATATACTGGAGTAGGGAGTGAACCGAGTTCGGTAAGGGACTTTTTACACTATGTTAGTCTTAGGAGTAAAAATTGATTACTACGATGGTTTGGGAGTGAACCCATTCCACTATGATATCCTTTGTGGTATTCCCTGACTTAAAATGACATAAATGACTATGCTTATGTGTATACCAAAAAATTATGTCCTATGAAAATGTTATAGTTTCATGGATCATGTTCATTGATTCCTTTATGATTCATGTTTTATAAACTACTATGATTTATTCCATGACTCAAGATTATGATTTATTATATGAATGGAATTAATTTAAAATTTTATATTCATGTTCTACTACAATTATGTTCATGTTATTCTAAAGTGATTATTTATATCTTCCTTTTTTACCCTTACTGAGCATACGATCTCACCCTTTCTTATACTTCATTTCTCTAGGTTATGATTAAAGGTACTAAGTTCAATATGTATAAGAGGGGTTCTAGTTATTAAGAACTAGGTGGTAGATGATATATATATCTTATGAACTTTTCTATTATGTGTCCATGTTTCAAAGGCACTAGATATTTATGATTATGGAATGAATCATTATTCTATTTTATGAATATTCATATCATAAGATGAAATATCTTTTTATGAAAAGTATAGGCCACTATAATTTGTATCATATTAAGGTTTAGTTATCCATTTGAAATAATGATGAAATAAATTTAGTGAGAACCCTATAGGTAATTCCATGTATTGGATAAAATCCTAAAGTATTGGTAATGATCATAAATGAAATAGATTACACATAAGGTTTATTTGAATAAGGTGTCATGATTTAGATATCCTTTAAATGAGTTTTCATTATTATGGGGTTTCCCATTATGATTATTGTTTCTCACACTGTACTTTTTGGTTTTATAAAATGTGTGGAACCCAAAGGAATTCGGTCAATGTTGAATGTGATGGTAAATTGAATGACTATCCTCATGAGAAACATATTAAAATAAGATATGTAAGTGAAACCTTGTGATTATTTCTAATCGGCTATCTCACTATATAATTAAAAATCTCAACTTTGGATTGTTTCTTGAAACACATAATAAGAGAAAGATGGAGTTTCATAAAGACCATAGAGGAAAAAATATTTTTCTTCCAACATGTCTAGAATATGGAAAAGAGAACTCAAATGAATGTCTCATAGGAATGAGGAGATGTTTTTAGTGTAGAAAAGAAGGACACAAAGAATGTTATTTTCAAGGAAAAATGAAAAGACCAGTTATTGAAATGTATGGGAATAATTTTATCCCTATGTTATCCTATATGGTTGAATGGTTTAAATATGAATAATATGTACATTATGAAAAATAATATCTTAGAGGGAAATATTAATAAGAGAATCAATATGGTTTTATGAGTAATGGTTTTACCAATGATGATGAAGGGACTATGAATGGTATTAGATATTTTAAAATTATATCTTATCTTTAATGTAAGAATCAAAATTAATTGAGGTTAACGAATCCAACGATACGATTTGTATTTTATATAGTTGGAAATAAGTATCAGGGAATAAGATGATTAAGACTAGTTAATGGTTTAATAATAAAGTCTGATGATTGATGTGTTTATGTATCTGGATTTAAATATTATGTAATATAAGTGTCATACTAATGATATTTTGGTTATAAAAAATTACAAAACATTTAATTATTGTTTCATATTTTTTATATTTGAGTATTGGAAAACATATTTCGAATTTTACTAATAACCAAGAAATGTGATTTAGTGATAAGGTGAAAGTTTTTGGAGAATACATGATAAAGGGAAAGATAAACACTAATATGGTTATAATGTTGACTTCATAATTTTTAGTTAGGATAAAGAGATTATTGGAAGTAATAGTATTGTTATCCTTAAAATTTCTTTTTGATTTTATAAAATGTTATTTTGGTCGTCTTTGATGTATTTTATTACATTTTTGGATTTATAGAATATATTAAATTTTTGTAAATTTATTTAAGGATAAATAATTGTTCTAATTTTGGAAGCATATATGTTTTAATCTTTGGTTGAATTAAATGTTATGGATACCATCGTGGGTTTATATGTTTACAATTGATCATATGCTCAAAGGAATCAACACCGCCTTTTACTATTTTAAGTGATGTAATTTTGAAGTGACTTTAAACTTTGACATGGTATTAGGAAGAGTACTCTATTTAGGTTTGAATAACCCTTCATGGTTGGTATATGATTTTATGATAAGGTAAATATGGAGTACATGATAGTGGGTTATAGATAATCTTGATGGTTGGGAGGTGATTCATTGGGAATGTGTAATTTCAATGATATTTATGGTCATGTTAAGGATTACATTTTAGGCTTATATCTAAATTTTATTCTTGATATTTTTTAAAGTTAACTACATTACAATATTATATAGTGTTTTAATATGTTGATGAATTATATTGGAGATAATTTTCATTGGGCTGAGGTATATTTAACCCTTAGGTTTAACAAGTGATTTAGCATTGTTTCATTATAAAAGGAGGTTTTGGAGATGCTCTAGGATTGATTGTGAGGAGGGTTGAATACGCTACACAATTATTCATTTCAGGTTCACCATGTTTTACTTTCACAAAAAATCCCAATCGTTCCCACATCCATAATTGAGAACAGACATGATTCCCAGAGGCAAGTGGTCTATTGAGGTTTTAGAACCAATGAAACATAGGAACTCACATTGGTTGAGAGGACTTGAGTTTGGGATATACACAACCTTTTTATGGATAATTTCTTCATACTCCAAGACATTCTTATAGTTTTAAGATATATGTTTATGAATATCTTCTCAATCCTAATATAGGAACTATTACCCTAATGAAATGATCAAGTTTTCAACCCTTATATGTGTTAAAGGGGGTATCTAAATGAGTCCATCTATATATATACAAGGTTCTTATCCATTTCTTATTAATGATTATCTACTTATATTTTTAATCCATATAACATGGGACTCTATAGTTTCCTTCTGTCTAGGTAGTTGATTAATATCTCGAGGATATTATTGAACCTTTAATAGGTATCCAATATATCCTTTTTATAACTGGAATTAAAAACCCCATAGTTCTTTGATCTTGTACAATTAAACATTTTGATGAAACGATATATATGAGGGAACATAGTTCTTGGGTGTTGACATCAGACCTTAGGATGGTTTCTTATGTATATAGGTTATGGAAGAACTCAAATTCATCATAGTTCAAGTGATCCCTTGAAACTTACCTTAAGGTGGATACCCTTATATAGGGGAATTCATATGATGCCTTTGAATGGGGCTTATGTAATGTGGTTTTCCTTATGGAAAGATTCATGATGTGAGTGAGAATATAATTGAAAATCCCTAATCCCATGTAATCCATGAATAGTGTGAGAAACAAGGGGAAGCAATTGATTAATCTCATGGCATGTGGATATGGGGATTACACACTGCAGAAGAACTATGTAATTTTTGATTTTTCGTTCAAGCCTGAGAAGGAATCATACATATCTCAATTATGGAATATATTTGAGTTCTCATAGTTTAGTGAGATTCTCAATCCGTAGATGGAAGAGGAGGATGGATAAGCCTATGGGAGAGATTTTATATCAATGGTTATAATGTTAGAAACAAAGAGTGACATACACCAAGGTAGATTCCCATTGGATATTAGGACATAGAAAACGTTCCTATGTATCTTTTTTATGGTTTCAATTAGATTTATAATAGTTTAGTTGGGGGATGCCCAATTATATCCACTAGACAAGGTTATCAGGGATTAGGATGCCTGATTGACATGTTATTATTTCATACTTTACATATCCTAATTACTATCCCAACATATCATGTTTTCTTAACGAACAAGAACAAAGACAATAAAATGACCCATTTATGTTTTATGGACATCTAATAATTTGAATGGCATGTCGAGAGGTCATCTCATGATCAATACTGACATGTCTGGATGTTGTCACATGACTTGGATAACATGTTCAGGGGACATCACATGATCTGGCTAACTTTTCAGGAGGTCATCGTACAACCTATATGACTTGACCAGAGGACATCGTGAGACCGGACTGACATGCCCCACTTCCACTGCATAACTTGGAAATCATGTCTAGAGGGAATCAAAATATTTGGATGGAAATCTTGAAGGAATTCACAAAACCTGGTTGGAAATCCTAAAGAGCTTCGTAAGACTTGGGAGGAATTACCATAGGCCACCATAATATTTTTTTAACATGTCCCAGGGACATCGCATGATTCAAGTGACATGTCGAGAGAGTGTCGCTTGACCTGGGTGACATTTCATGGAGTGGTCACATGATTTGGGTTGGTCATGTGAAGCACTTGAAGATCAGTGTATCTATTGTCGCATAAGATTACCATATTTATTAGTATTTATCCTAGTATTTATTTTATAGACACCCCATGTTATTTCTAGTTTAGATTAATTTAGGTTACGTGTGACCCATTTGATGTGCAAGACCCACTTTTCTCAACTTTATCAACATACTAGAAGTCAATCGTGTGATCTATAGAGTGATCACAAAAATAACATCTTTATTCTGTAAGATCACTCAGGTCATTACCCAGTTTTTACCAGGTAGAAGACCTCTGTGATCATGTGATTGGTTACTTTGATAAGCCCACTCTCTCACTTCCAAGTATCATTAATCTGTAGTTCATCTGTTTTTTCATCCTTTAATGTTGATGGGGAGAGATTTAATTGAAGTTACACCATGGTTATATGCCACCTTATGTGGTGGGTATCTCAGGGATATGATATAGAGTTTTCGCATTGATTTTTATTTCATGCACATGACATGATACTTTCACATGTTTTCTAGAGAGCCACATGATATTCAAAGACAACGAGAAGGTTCTCTCAGTGAAATGTTTATTTCCCCTTGGTCAATGAAAGTTGTTTTTATTAACCATGCAGATATGTCTAAGAGTATCCACAAGGCCAAGAAGACATTTCCAGGAGTCATAGAGAGATCAGGACCACCATAGAAATACTTTTACATGATCAGATATGACTTTTATGGGGTGTTTCATGAGACTAAGGAAGTTTGTCAAGGTGGTTTTATTCGATTATGCTGACATGCCTAAATACCCTCATGATATTACAATGGCTTTTCGATGGGGGAATCATGTGATAAAAGGTGATGACCCAGGGCATATGACCCCTTTTATGTGATGTTTATAAGACCTTCCCCTCATAAGAGGATTCTAAATTTTCCCATTTTATTTCCATATTAATTCTACAGGGACATTAGATCTTGCGAAGCCATGTGAAAATTTTTGAGGACAACAATTCTATCTGTATGTTGTGCACCATGTGATCAATGATGGGTCTCGTGGTGACATGTGATAATTTCCATGGACAACCATTCTATATGGATGTGGAGTTGTAGGATCATCATATGGTGGGATGCATGTGTCCAAGTACCTTCTCATGATGAAGGTATCACCCCAACATACATTAACATGAAAAGGTAGAAATATCTCCATGGGATTTATGTGGTCTTGAAGATCACATGATCTCATTGCATGATGAATAAAATAAATCTTCATCACATGATACTTCTACCTTTATCTGAATTTATTTTATGGGGTTTTTTGGAGGATTATTAGGTATCTATTGGTTTTAAGGTCACATGATGGGGAGGAACTCTCTTGGAATACCTTGCACGATCATCAATTATTGTCAACAATCATTCTTAAAAATAGGGAGGATTTTCAAATGGGTTCCATATGACCAATAAATGTTTATGTGGTGTGCATGAACCGATCGTATGACTCCCAAAAATTCATGTTAAAATGTTTCATTTTGAAGGTTACATGAAGATCATGTGCTAGAAACATTATATTCCTTTATTTTCTAGTGAAAATAATACCTACACTTTGGGTATTTTTCCCTTTTAGATTTTCTGATGCTTGTTTAGTGGGTGTCAAGAAATAACCCACCTTATAAGCAATGTATGCTAGGAAAAATACTTGGTTATAAGGAATGTAAATTCCCACCTAATTCATTGGGACTACCTCTAATAATTGTCTTGGGTGACATTTGGTCTCTCAGGTGACTGTTGGTCTTCCATGGAGTGGCCTATAAATAGGGGTGAAGGAGCAACTCATTTCACCAGAAACTCAACTCACAAATATCTGACACTTTCTCTAGTCATGTGATTCCTTCACATTAAATTTTCACACGATCCCCTTAAAAATACCTTTCCATGAGAATCGAACCCAATACTTGCTATTAAGAACAAACCACAAGACCTATTTTATGATATCTCACTGTGTTCTTACAATACATGGATGATTTCCCCGAAAACATGTTATAACAAATCATGAATAAATTATTAGCAATTTCTTTAACCTTGACCTTGGTCCTTTTCCATATGGATTTCATGCAATATTTGTAGGATCTTTTGGATTGGGCTTGTGATCACTAGACCTTTATTCTATTTTCATGACTATCTTAGGGTCATTATATCATGAATATTTCAATAGACTATGTGATCATGAGATACTCTATAGATTATAAGACATGTGATATTTTTATGTGGTTGTGAATCCCATCATGGTTCATGATATTATAAAGATACCATTAGAATTATGCATCACTTTCAAAGGGATTTTTCACTTCCATGATACACTTCTTGATTTTATAAACATGGCTTACACATCTCACCACAGTTCTTGTAATCATTCTAAGAATGAGGCCACAATAGTGGTGGACCATCAGAACTCGATTATTTCTAGTGTGGATATTGGATTCCTCCATTATAATGCCTAAATACATTCACCGTAGTCTCCAATCATGCCTCCAACTTGGATTCTGAAATTCCATAATACCATCTAAGAAAACATCACTCAAATCATCCATTTCATTACCAGAGATAAATTAGGAGACAAATATATGATGAAATATATGCCCACATACTTTTATGAGAAGACTTGTGAACTTGATTCATGCATCCATATTTACTATTCAATAATGTTTAAATCTTCAATTATCCATAAGATTATATGGTTTCCCAATTGGGATGATTGATTAGGGGGAGTTTTGGAATGGATTGGGGTTGGCCCTTCTCAGTACAGTATATTGCCTCTGAATATTTCGTGGATCTGAAATAAATTAGTATGTATGAGGTTGTCCAGATCTCACAAAACATTTATTACTGTAACAAGGGCTTGATGGAGGATCTGTTCAGTCGTTAGAGTCCCGATACAAACATATTTCACCTGACACAGGGCATGGTGGGTTTTAGTCTATAGGATGTCAAATATATTTGTGGAACAACCATATTAGTTGAGTTTTATGATGAGTCCCCCCATAAAAAATGTGGTATAATGTGGAGTGGACCTCTCCTCTTTCCTGATAGTATATCATGTTGGATGATAAGGACCTTGAGAAGGACCTAATTCCTAGGGAAGATATATTTTTTAATAAACTAGTGAGATACTCTATCAATAAAGTCTATTCAAAGTTAGAATCTATGAGGGAAAAGGATTTCCCCACAAAGGACTCCCATAGTACTGAGGGCACTTATTAGCCCATAGTTGAGGAAGGTTTATTTTCTAAAAAGGGGTCGGTGGTTATTTTTAATGTTTACTAGACTATTAATTTGGATAGATATCTCTATATATACCTAAGTAGGCAATTTCTCCCAACGAAGGAAATGGGAGGATTAAGATCCTCCTGTTTAAAGATTGGAACTCTATGGTGGGAGGGAAGCACATTGGGATAAAAATTACCATGTTCGGAAAATTATATCATCACTTTTGTCATATTTATAGGGGAAGACAACACTATAAAATTTTTGTCCCTTTTCAGGTGTTATGGGGTTGTATAGTCTCTCATCTAGAAGACTACGAGTACCTAAGCATCTAAAGAATCCACAATGATCACTTCAAAGCAATTTGTTAGTGTATCAGTGGGGAAAGGACCATCGTATTAAATGTTTGGGAGGTAGGTCCTTCTTGATTAATCATGACTACTTATCCTTCAAACACTATGGTATTGTTCCCATTGGTATCATTATTGAAAATGGCGAAGACATCCCTGAGGCTTGGGCCTATATGATTTCACTATTCTAGGGAATACCCTCTAACCGTATCTACGGGTCCTTCATTGAGAATGGTATGAACATTGTCATTTTAGTCATTAGTTTTAGTGTGTTTATATGAGACAAACACTATTCATGTTCTATCCAAGAATCATTAGATGGTGGCTCCCCAGTTTAAGCTAATGTTCACCAAGGAGTCGAATCAGGTCAAGATAGACTTCCCTCCCTGTGATACAAAGATCAGTTTTTCCCAAGGATATGTTGATATTTGGATTTGGTCATATCCACCCGAAAATTATCCATGTCAGTATGTAAGGATACAAGATCTCAACTGGCTATTAAATCTAATCTGTGTCCTAGCAAGCAGCTATTTTCAATAGGACCAATAAACCTAAAAGTACCATGTAAGGATGTGTGGTGTTTACAATTACAAAGATTTATAGTAGAAGAATAAAATGAAACCTTCATAATGTGTGTTGTTCCAGTGAGTGAATATATTTCAACACTATTATATTCTATCTTATTTTAGCAGTGGATGACTTGGAGAGTAGTGAACTCAAAAACTGTACTCTAGGGAGTATTATTTCATGTTGTGTTATGTTTAAAAGGATTCACTTACATTAGAACTCCCATATGAATTAATTTCAAAGAATGAACTACGGAGGTCAAGGATTTATTCTAATACCTCAACATAATGATATAAATTGTGATAGATTTGGTATAATATTTTCCTTTAGTAGAGAAAATTCTGGTTCGGTGAATGTTGGAGGTTTCTGCAGATGAGTAGGGGTATCCCATAATTGACATAGTGGTAAGGATAATCTTTCATCAGTTTTGAAATTTACATGGTGATTTTAAAACAATAATAACTTCCTTTGTGTTTTTCTATATATAAGGAAGATGAAAAATACCATCCTATCCTACTATCTCTAGTATATTCTCATGGGGGTATGACCACTAGAGTTGAATTGAACGATGACTAGGTGGACTAATAATAAGGGTTACCTATGTAAACTAGATCATATGAGGGTAGATATTACCATTCTAAGAGAAATTCACTAGGTATCATCACCTTCTAGTGGAACTTATTTAATTCCCTTAGCATCGACACCTTCTAGAGATCCAGCCTTAGAGGGGAAATATAAAAGGAATCCCTTTGAATAATGAGCTCCCTCTATCCAGAATCCTAAAGTAAGTGTGGAATTCCACTATGTCCCTATTTTTACTATTCCAATAACACATCAATATTTTTAAAAAAAAATTAGGTCCTCACCTATCCTGTAAGGATTAGCATGTATCTTCCCTTGATGATGTGGGAGAGGGTTCTTTTTCTTTAGAAAAACCTTCACAATTAGACAACAGAAGTAAAGTAGTAGGAAAGGTTGAAGTGATAGCTGAGTTATGCCTGATGCCAGATTCTAATATTCTGATGGTCATGTTATTCAGCCCTACATAGATGAACACACTCATAGGGTAAACTAATTCTGATAGCTACGCCACTACTGATTTAGCTTTGATAGAGTCATGTTTTTGAGACTGTGACTTACTACTTTAGAGTCCTAATACATGGTTCACATAGTTTCATTACATATAAAATTTATTATTATCTTACATCCCTTGAAGGTGGTGAGTAAATAACAACATTATATAAATCACCAGTGGTTCCACCAAGCCACTCGTCGCAAGAGTGTGTTTCCCCTTCATAAGAGAATGAGGTTGGGGGAACAAACGTTTACAACTATGCATTAGAGAAAGGTATGGTTATAAAATTATTAATATATGATGATCATATTTTGATTTCATGTCATTTATCTTCTAATTGATAATCCCATATGCCTTATGTTGTGGTGTATTCACCCCAAATAATTAATGTTCTAGTCTCTTTATCCTTGAGAAATCGTCTGACCAAGTGAACTGATGCAGAGGACATCTCATTACCCACACCATTGAAGACAAATTGTATAAATCCCTCACATAGTAAATTATTAATAGAATATATTCCTTTTCCCAATATGTGATCGAGTCAATGTTTTGAGTCTACCTAACTTTTTCGTTTGATATTGTGACGAGTGTGGATGGAGATTTGGAATTAAATTTATGATACCCCTCTAGAAAGGATGAATGATAGGTTGTGAAATATTATGTTTATGTTCACCACCCTTTTTTACAACTATTTTCATCATACTTACCTTTATGATCAGGTGAAGTAGGTGATTTCCCTGACGGATAAATAGAGGTTCCTTGAATTAAGGGTGGTAGCAGCTGAGACTTACTCTTCAGAAAAGAAGAGTTGGGATGAGTCCATGAACAAAGATTTTCAATGCATGGTGGAGTCTAAATATCAGTAAGACATGTTTAGTTCTAGGAAGGTTTAGGTAATCCTTTTACATATTAAAATCATCCATATTCATAAATATTTATCTCAATTTCATCATAAAATTAAAATATTGTAGAAAAGTATATTGGAATATCTTGGGATCCTTGAAATGGTGGAGAAGGAAAAGATTGATGTTATTTACAGGGTAGAGGCATTACAATGGACTATAGAGGTGGAAAATAATTTTTTTATCTATTTAAAAAATCCTTTACATCCATATAGTAGAAGTTTTCAATGATCTAGGACTCCTTCCAATTCATTTTGTGACAAACGTCTAATTTTTCAACTTTTATTTTACTCATGTATTTATAGGAGAGACTCTGATATGTGGAGATTACTCCTCCTACATTATATCAATGTCCCCCATGAACATTGTATTTTTTTGTCTAGTTTTCATTCATTCATGATGTGCATATTATTTCATTTATCTTATACTGCATGAATCAGTAATTATACCCATCCCTTTCATAACATCAAGTGAACCTTGATTCCTAGATTTGAATGTTTAAATTATAATGGATTTTTCTCAAGAAATGATCTTGAATTCCCATATACATGAGGTTTCTCATTGATTTACCTGCTCAAATTATCTTGATATCACCATGACACAAATAAAAGGGTAATTTGGGTAAGGTATATGCACTGGAGGAAGAATTTACTATATTTTTCTAAGTCTAGGGGACTTAGTCACATAGCTTTATCTTTGCCAAGGAAAAATGATGACCCCTACAAGATTTATATATTTTTATTAATATTTATCTTACTTTATAACAATATTCATATAGTTCATGGCTTAGAAATAATGGACTCATATTTTTTATAGGTCACCCTATTACAGGTTTTCAACAAAAAAAGTATTGGGACTTTTCTTTTTGGATATTTCAAGGTCTTGAAAACTAGACTATTGTTTTTATATAGTTTAATGTATTCTACCTTAGACCCTCTCTCTCTAGTAGTTTAGAGTTTTATAGATAAAAATTTCTTTTTTCCATAGTTTAGAGTATTTTAGATTGGTCTTTTTTCTATTGTAAATATACCATTGGGAAGGTAATGTTCTTTGGGCACTTTAACATTATTTTGTAAGGACATCTTCCATCATGTTTAACATCATGTGGTATTGAAGTTTTTTTTACAATTTAATGTCATGAAGTGAGAACATATTCCATATATAATAACATCATATATGAAGGAAATAAATGTTCTATAAAAGTTAAATTATTTCTATTAGGACATCAAATACTATGTAGTTTAATGTCATGCTTCCAGGACATTAAATAGTGTGAAATTTAAAGTCTTGTTGTAAGTACTTCAAATACTATAAATTTTAAAGTCTTACTATCAAGAATTGATTTAAGAATATGTAATATGAGGAATACATTCCTAGAATTACCCAAAATACCATAATTTGCTGAGTTTCTTTATGGTGTTACCACGGATCATAATGATTTGAAGGTCCTTTCCTATAATGACGAGATACCTCTAGTGGGTAGGTCAAACCACTTCTGCATTAATAGCATGGTCAAACATAGGATTCCACACTCTTTTCCGAGGGATATAAAATATTTTGGGAATTTTAAGGATAAAATAATAAGGACGATGAATCCACTTGGATAGTTAGAATATGGGTGGTATAATTATTAGCCCAACATTTTAAATCAATGAACATGGAATTGGGCAGACTTATCGAGGATGACCCAAAACACCATGAGGTGTTGAGTTCCACCAGTGTTTTTGAGGATCATAAGGATCATATTTCCTTACTTGTAGGGAGAATATACCACTTTTTTGTAGGTAAAATACCTTATGCATTGATAACAAGGTAAAAAATGGTTTCCCCACTCTTTTCTAAGGGTTACGAAATATTTAGGAACAATCAAATGACTAGAAAATGAAATGGGAAGTGGAGGAAAATGTATCCAGGAAGGGTTATACTTTCCTAGGGAAATTTATATTTTTATGGGGAGGCTTTTCCCTACACCATGAATTTGTGATTCACATGGTGTAGGATATCAAAATATTCATGAATAGAGGGTATTATTATTTCTTTGAGAAACAATATAAAAAAAGTGACGTAATGATTAGGTTGTCGAATCCTTTTGAATATTATAGTCATGGGAATTGTAAATCATGGTCCATAGTTATTGTTTCATGAGTAATTAAATGGGAAATTATACTCGATATAAACCAAAAAACTTTTAAGTTGCTAGGTTCTACCATGGTGACATTAGAGCTCATAAGGATTAGAAATATATTTTTGTAATTTATGACTCATTTAGTTGATGACCATAGGCACATATGATGGAACCATAAGAATAAATGAATAGTGAAACAAAGGGTCCCATGAATCCATGTAAAATTTTCCAAGGTCCTTGTAAGGTTTATGATGAACTGAGGTTCTCAAATCATGATGTGTGATTGGTGGAAAAGATTATTCTCAATAAGGGTTCAATCATTCTAAAAGTTCTGTCACTACATAGTGAACATGTTATCACAATGAGGAGATCTGAAAAATCATTAATCTATTTTTTCCAAGATGAGGGGGTCCAGAGAGCATGACACTTCTTTTACGTGGGCCATAAAGTAGTACATATGAGATTTATTACACATTTATTTAAGATTTAACTTTTTCCTCATCTATGGAGATGCAGATTTTAGGGAATAGTGACTTAAATTTTTCTCAATACGCTATTTATGTGTTTCAACCTAAAAAGTTTTTTGTCTCCTTTTCTAATAGTTTTAGGGACTTCCTATTTAAACTGTTAAAGGATAATGTTTAATTTCAAAAAACTATGACCAGAGTGCACACATTTTAGGGCCATAATAGACATGGAACTGGAATGAGGTGGTTGTTTCACAACATCTGAACTATGATACATATGGTCAAGAGTACTCCAATATCCTATTGAGTGAGTGATGAAAATATTGTGATTCATGGATCATGGTTCTTGGGTCATGAAAAGTGATATGGGACAATTATATTAGGGATGAACGAAAACACTATAGGGTGATGAGTTCCACCATAGTGATGTCATGGATCATAAGGATTATACATCCTTTTTTGATGTTGTGCCACATTTGGTTGAGGTCCAGGGGATCATATGAAGGAACCGTGAGTAGACATGTATAGTCAAACAAAGGGTCCCTTGAAGATAGGAGTACCTTTCTAAGGTCTATTGAAGGTTACTAGGAACTTGAGGCACTCGAGGGATGAAGTGTGGTTTATGTGTTGATGGGATCAAAATACGATTAGATCACCCAATTTTTTGTCGAACATGGGTAAGAATCTTGTGATCATTTTATAAGATTGTTGATGGGTGGTGAGCTAAACATTTTAACACCAAGTAGTGGGGATTGTTTTTCTAGAAACTTTTAATGTCATGAAACCATGACATTGTACTTACAGTTTAAAATCATGTGGTGAAGAAGTTTTCCTTTTATTATAGTTTAACTTCATGTGGTAAGGATATGGAAAGTTCCCTGGGAAGGTCTGACCCATACATAGAGAGTGGTATTTTTTTATGTTGCGGCTATACCTACGATTTGATATCTGAGTGTTTTTATGTATATTGTGATGAAAAGAATCAAGCCAAACATAGTTATTTAATAGGAAAATCCCCATAAAAGCCTGACCCATATGTGTAGGGGGACTAATGTTTCTATTTATTGTTATAGATGGACCCATAATTTGTAACACCCCAAGCTTTCACGGTACGCTTTCCTTTGAATAATATAGTAGTGTGTGTTGTACGCAACTTCGAGTTCTAACACACACACCACAACCAATCAAAAAATCCATTATAAATATTAATACACACTTTTTAAAATTTTATAAATTTTATTTGTCAAAAGGGACTTCATTTTTGGATTCGGAATATCTAAATTAGTCTAGGGTGAGATTTTGGTATTTTTCTGAAAACATTCAATTTTTGATGAATAGTGAAAAAACACTGAGTTATAGATTAAAACCAAATTTTTAATTAAATAATTATTTATTTTAATTAAATATAATTAAGGTAAAAATAGATACATAATACCTATATAAGTACAATGTAATTCATTGGAGTAAGTTTAGAATAATTTTAGATATATAAAAATTTTATTGAACTTTTCACCGTCTTTTACCCACCTCCTAGGAGAATTTGGAAATTCACATAAAACATAATTTTACAGCTTTTGTGAGTGGAATTTTGAAAATCCGAGAGACATGGTTAACATAAAGGAGTAAAATGTGGATCAAAGAGATGAAAATAATTTTTGGTGAATAGTAACTTTTTACTTTTATTTACCACGGTTAAAAGTAAATAGGGTAATTAAGGGTAAAAATGATATTAATATTACCCTAACACTTGTCCTAATTATATTGTACAAGTTTATATCGACCATAAACAACCTTAGGAATAAAACATTATGATTTAGGTCCACTTGGATTAGATTAGGACATTTATTATTATTTAATTCAAAGAAGAGTTAAAAGAGTTAAAGTCAAAGTTTATTTACTAAAACATTTTTAAATATAGGGTTATACATAAAGTGAATTCGATTTTAAATATTCATTAGAAATCTGAAACGATTTCCTACATAATGGTATTTTATTTATAATTTTTAGACATTAAATAATTTAATTTATTTATGACACAATGGTGATGCAGTAATTACATAATTAATGAAATATTAAAATAATTGATATTATAAATATCAAAATATATTTAATTTGAGACTTTTTATGAATTCCACTAATTTTATAGCTTAATATGACATATTAGGATTGATTATATAAATTGTTTTATATGTAATAATGGGGTTATGAATTTATCAAAAACAAAATACCCAATAGTGTCAAAATTGAAATAAAAGAGTTTTTAAAACAAGTATTATATTATTAATTGATATTAAATTCATAAAAATCTACGGTTTTTCCTAGAGACTTATATCATGATAGGTGTATCATTAATGTACCACTTAGGTTTTCTTGTAGGTATATAGTATGTTTATTAACTATAGAATATCAAAATAAAAAGTGACATGGTAAGTGTAAAACTAATTTACTAAGAGTTAAATCTAAAACATAAAGTTAATATAATGACCCAAACCTGTCTAAATTCTATAGTTTGAGTGGTTTTAGACCCATCCCCACCTTAACCTTTAACTAATCTACTTTTAATCCATAATAAACTGAATATTAATTTAGTATAAAATAATATTTCTAGCTTTTCCAAAGGTTCCCCTCACCCCTCTTTTAAAAGGGAACTCCCCCTTTTCACTAATTAACACATTAAAAGCCACTTGGATCGGCCAAAACCGGCCCAAATACTCTCTAAAATTCCCTCAATATAACTTAGAGGCCTTAGTTTTATCAGAAATACAACCTAAGGAGCCCTTTTGATCATATCAAAAGGAAGAACCCAAAGAAGAGGTAATGTTTTCACCACCCTTTTTCATGTTCATTTTTCTTCAACTTCTTCTTTCTTTGTTATTACCATTCTAAAATAATAAATCCAGGATCTCCTATATACTGTGATACTATTATAAATATGGTACAACCATATTCAGTATTCTATCTATCCTTTGAATGAAATGTCACCATACGTGCGTACGTACAGCTTACCGTCTCCACATTGTGGTGTAATTGTTATTCAATATATTATTATTTGGATGGGTATAATAATGATGTGTAATTCATGTAAATAATAAATATAACAAGATAAATATTATTTATATATTATATAACATCCAATTATATATTATTTCAATATAAAAATAATCATATTGTCGCTCGTGCGTACGTACAGACTACCGTCTCCACAAACGCGATGAGATTCATTCCCCATCGTATCCATTCAAGAATAATTCTCAATTGATGACTAAAAGTAATGTTTAAGAACTTTATATCATTATGGATATGAATATGTTACAACCTATCCATAAAAAATATGACTTATGTAACAAAACATATAAAAGAAAAAGAGAAAGTTAACACCCGAAACAACGATAATACTAAGATATTATTAACAAATAAATGTTAAAAGATCATATAGGATATCTTAATTTTGTATATGGTTATTGTATAATTTAATAACAATGTTTTAACTATTATACAAGATGTTAATATACCATCGACTAAGGAAAAGTACAAGGTAAGGGTTATTTCACAATCTCTTCATTATCTGAGGTTGTTTATACGTAATTATCTACTAGGACCTCTTTATCATCAACATCCATGTTTCGTAAAAATGTTTTTCAAAACATTCTTACTATTTTACAAAATATGGGTTAAAGACATTTATAATGTTGTTTTAATTTTTATAAGATGTTTATAAAGGAATCTTTCTGTCGTTTTCTAAACAATGTCCTTTTTAACCTTTTTGAAAGAATTAAGGAAAGAATGTTTTTTAACTTATATCGTGGGTGCGACTATTTTACGCCATTATAAAATCTTCAAAGCTTATCTTATAATCTTATAAGAATATTTTTAAAGTAAATGTTTTATTTTATAATTATGTGACTTTTAAATGATTTAAATAGAAGAGATATTTCTCTCAAATAGTTTTGATTTCATCTATGTCAACATCCTTTGATGAATTTTAAGATTATTTGCAGTTGAGTTATTATGAAACAAAACTTCCACATTGTATTCAAGGTTTTGTAATATGTTTGACTGTGGATGTGTTATTTTTATACCATTCATGGTTTATGGAGAAAGTATTTATATTCCGTATACTAGTTTTAATACGAATGTTCATGTTATGTTTAAACCTGTTCATATGAGGAATGCATTAGACTTAATAAGTGACGGGTGGAGCCCGCTATAATTCCTCGATGCATCGGTAGGTATCATGAGACAAAATAGTGTCTTGGCATGAGGCCTTGACAAAATCTTATTTGTAGTCTTGGCACGAGGCCTTGGCTACGTGGTTATGATAGTCTGGAGTTACACATTCCATCATTATAAAAGTGGTTAATGATATTGCATGTGATTACTCGACTAACAGAATATCCATGTGAATAAGTAAATGGCATTATTTCATTTTATTTTTTCCATATTATGATGAAGTTCAAGTTTAAAAGGCTTTTGTTTTAGCTATAAATTTCCTTAAATGTTTATGTTTATTTATGAATGTTTCCTCTATATTGTTATCCTTAATGAGAATCTGAGCTCACCCCTTTCAATGTTTTATTTTTCCCAGGATGTGAAAAAGTAATGTATGAATGACCTGTAGGGATAGTATGTGGGGATATGAGTGTAGACTATGAAGAAAATATGTTGTTCTAGTTCTCATTTTTATGATGTAATCTAAGAATTATTAATATATCTACTGTTTCCAAGGCCACTAAACTAATCGGTATTTCGAGTATTGATCTTTCTTGTGATCATGCCAATGTTATGTAATAATGAACTGACTCTGGGAAACTGGGGTCGGGGTGTTACAGTTGTTATCAGTGGAAGTTTAGTACATACCATGGATGCTAGATTTAGATAAACTCTGATTAGAGCAAATAGACCTAACATTGGACTTTGAGAATTAGTATAGAAGAACTTCCTAGAATTTTGGTAATATAGAGATTTTGTGAGTTTTCCAAGAAATACATCCCTGTCTAGATACGAGCAGGTAGAGGCGGCTCTGGCACAAATGTAGCTAGGGGTAAAAACCGAAAACACCACTTTGAGCTAGACTCGAACGAGAAATGGTGCACGACAATGGGCTTTACTGCACTCTTGGTTACGACACTCCTAGGGGATATGCCTAGTATAACTCTCATTTTCTTTACAAATAATTATGAAGGGTTTATGAGTATATATTTTCTCAAAGAAAACATTTTTATGATTATGGATTATATCCATAAATAGTTCAATTTATGCTAAGTGTTTTATAAGTATAGAATTATGTATTTTGATTCATAAACTGATCTAGTTTATGCCATTGTTTAGAAATGGCACCTATTGGAAGAAATGGAAAAGGTATCATAGCACACACTCCATGTAGAGGTTTCTTGTCTGTTCAAGATAATTATAGTGGAGCTGGTGATACAATTGGTGTTGATCAGCTTATCACCATATTGGGATAACCTAGTCAGTTTATGAATAATAACCTTACCCATATGTAGCACCCTGATCCACAACGTGGAGGATCAATGTTAGATCACTTCATGAGGAAATAACCACCAACATTCAATGAGAGTACAAATCCATTGGTAGCTGAGTAATGGATATGTTCCCTAGAGAAAATATTTCAGTATTTGAGGATTAGTGAAAGGGAAAAAGTTTTCATGGCAATTTATCACCTCACTAGAGATGCTGATCAATGGTGGTCATTGATTCAAAACATGAAGGAAGTTGATGAAGTATCAAATATGGAATGGAGGGTGTTCAAAGATCTGTTTTTAGAAAAATATTTTCCTCACGACCATCGAGCAGATATGGAAAGGTAATTTCTGAGTATGAGACAAAAGAAGGATGAGAATGTCACAAAGTATGAGGCTAACTTTAAAAGGTTAGAAATGTATGCTGGAGATTATATAAGTAACCCAAGAAGTAAGACTGATCGTTTCTTTGATGGGTTAAAACCATTTCCCCATCGAGAATTAGTCTCACAATCCTTCTCATTGTACTAAGACATTTTCTCATGTGCTATCAAAACATAAAAGGAATTCTATAAGTCTTACGACATTAAAGAAAAGCCAGAGAAGAAGAGATCTGCTGATCAATTTGGAAATGGAAATAAGGGGAAGAAGGGAAATTTTGAATATCAATCCTGCAGTAAATATGGGATGAAACACCCCGGTACTTGCTTGAAGGGAATGGGTGTCTGTTACAAGTGTGGTGAAACAGGACACTAAGCTCGTGATTGCAAAGGGAAGAAAGAAGCTACCGATGTTTAGTGCTACAATTGCTGGGCGATGGGAAATTATGCAAATGAATGTCCTAAGTGTCAGGGGAACTTACCTCAGAAAAGGCCAAGGGATCAAGGCCAAGCATATGCTATCACTACTGTTGAGGTAGAAGCTCTGAAAGACGTGGTGGTAGGTAATATAATGGTTTCTTCATGTTTAGAAAATGCATTATTTGATTCTGGATCATCGCATTGTTTCATATGTTCCCAGTTTACTATGAAAATTAGATATTTCCAATTTGATTTAACAAATGAGTTTTCAGTTAAAACTCCTAAGGGAAGTATCATTACAACAAAGTTTTGTGAATCGGTACCCATTAGAGAACATAAATGTTCTTTATCCGCTGATCCCATCATCATACCTATTATTGAGTTTGATATAATTCTCGGTATAGATTGGCTTTCGAACTACGATGCAAAATTTTATTCTAAGAAGAAGGAGGTTACTATTTTTGATGATTATGATAAGGAACACCTTATCTTTAGGGCAGAATCATCACCACCTAATTATTATCTAGATACACCCCCAGTAGCTCAAATAAATTCAATTATTGGGGAGGAAGAGAATGAAATGATTGTGGGTGAGGAAATGAATGTTCAAATAGAGGATATAGCTATTGTGAAAGAATATGTAGATGTGTTTCCAGAAGATTTACCTGGAAATCCTCCAGAACAAGAAGTTGAGTTTTACATTGATTTAATTCTTGGATCAAGGCCTCTCTTGAAGACCCCTTATAGAATGGACATTGTGGAATTAGTTTAACTAAAAAACTAGAGGAATTGAGTAATAATGGATTTATTCACCCTAGTGTTTCTCCATGGGGAGCCAATGTTATTTTTGTTAAAAAGAAAGATGGATCTATGAGGTTATGTATCGACTACAGGAAGATCAATGCTATAACAATAAAGAACAAGTATCCCCAACCTCTCAGTGATGATTTATTTGACCAACTACATGGAACTCAATACTTTTCAAAGATTGACCTTTGATCTGGATACCATCAGTTGTGTGTGAAGAAGGAAGACATTCCGAAGATAGAATTTCGTAAAAGGTATGGGCATTACGAGTTTATGGTAATGCCTTTTGGGATGACTAATGGACCCTCTGTATTCATGGATCTAATGAATAGAGTTTTCAAGGAATATCTTGATGATTTTTCGGTGGTATTTATTGATGATATCTTGGTATACTCCAAAAGCTACAAAGATCACAAAAATCACTTGCGCATAATTTTAAAGACTTTGAGAAGACATGAATGATCTGGGAATTTTAGCACGTGTGAATTATGGCTTCAGGAGATTTGTTTTCTTGGCCATATTGTCTCCAAATATGGAATATTTATTGATCCTTAAGACTAAGGCAATCCAAGAATGGATAGCACCAATGAGTATAACTGAGGTACGCAGTATTATTGGTTTGGCAGGTTATTATCAACGTTTCATCCATAATTTTTCCCGACTGGCTAACACATTAACAAAGCTCACACGTAAAGGGGTTAAATTTGTCTAGACAAAAGAGTGTGAAGAATGTTTTGAAGAACTGAAGAGAAGATTAGTCAATGCTCCTATATTGACTCTACCATCAGGGAATGAAGGGTTCCTTTTTTATAGTGATGCATCAATGAAAGGAATTGGTTGTGTCTTTATGCAGAATGATAGAGTTATTGCTTATGCATCACGACAATTAAAAATTCATAAGCAAAACTATACTACTCATGATCTCGAGTTAGAAGTTGTGATCGTTTCTTTGAAGATATAGAGGAACTACCTATATGGTGAAAAATGTGAGATTTATACTGATCACAAGAGTTTGAAGTATATTTTCTCACATAAAGAACTCAACATGAGGTAAAGGAGATGGCTTGAATTACTCAAGGATTATGATTGCACGATACACTACCACCCGAAGAAGGAAAACAAGGTGGCAGATGCTTTGAGCAGAAATGATCATGGAGTTTTGAACAATATGAGATTTGAAAGGGATCCAATTTTCATGGATCTAGTAAAGATGGACATGGGAATAACCATGGAAGGTGAAACATCAATGATTTTTCAAATGGTTTCCAAACCATCTTTACTAGAAAGAATTAAGAGTTCTCAGAATGATGATGAAGAATTTCAAAAGTAGATTAAAGCTGTGAATGATGGGAGATTGAGAGAAATTGTGTATGAAGATGGAATTTTGAAATTTGGGATGAGGATTTGTGTTCCTGATATACCTGATATAGAAAGGGAATTTTTGGATGTTGCTCATAGTTCCAATTTCTCTATACACCATGGGAGCACCAAAATGTATAGAGATTTGAAAGAACATTTTTGGTGGGACAACATAAAGAGGGAGATTGCTGATTTTTTGTCAAGATGTTTGGTTTTTCAACAAGTGAAAGCTGGAAGGCAATAGCCTGGTGGAGTATTGCAACCTCTTCCTATACCTTAGTGGAAATGGGATAATATTACGATGGGCTTCATCATGGGGATACCAAAGACTCCTAGAAGGAATGATGCAATATGGTTCAATATTGATCGTCTTACCAAGTAATCACATTTTCTTGCTATAAGGGAAGATTTACCACTTGAACGACTAACAAGACTATATATTAATGAAGTTGTGAGACTTCATGGAGTACCCCTATCAATTTTTTATGATCGTGATCCCCGTTTTACTTCAAGATTCTGGAAGAGTCTTCAGAAGGCCTTGGATACTGAACTTCATTTGAGCACTGCCTACCACCCTCAAACAGATGGACAATCAGAATGGACTATTAAAACCTTAGAAGACATGTTGAGATCTTTCTCACTTGACTTTCATGGTATATGGGATCAATATTTACCTCTGGTAGGATTTTCATATAATAATAGCTTCCATTCGAGTATTCAGATGGTACCATAGGAAGCGTTATACAGAAAGAGATGTCGCACACCGACCTGTTGGGATGATGTTGGTGAAAGAAAACTTGTAGGTCCATAATTGGTAGAGGAAACAATGGAAAAGGTGAAGGTAATCCAAAATCACATCAAAGCATCTCAAAGTAGGCAGATGATCTATACCGATAACTGAAGGAAGGATTTGGAATTTCAAGTAGGAGATCATGTTTTCTTGAAGGTATCTCCATGGAAAGGAATTATACGTTTCAGTAAGAAGGGTAAATTGAGTCCCAGGTACATCGGACCTTTTGAAATTCTAGAATGAATTGGAGTTGTAGCTTACTGTTTGGCAATGCCTCCAAGTCTCTCCAAAGTTCAAGATGTGTTCCACGTATCACTGTTGAGGAAATACATGCCTGACCCAACGCATGTACTCACTTATGAGGAATTAGAACTGGAACCTGATATGTTTTATTGCGAAGAGCCCATCAGGATTCTTGATACCAAAGAACAAGTTCTGAGAAACCGGACGACTCGTCTGGTAAAAGTTCTATGGAGAAACCATAAGATGGAAGAGGCAACGTGGGAACCTGAGGAACTTATGATGAAGAACCACCCGAGTCTTTTCATGCTGTAGTATTCTAGAAATTTCGAGGACGAAATTATGTGAATAAGGGGAGAATGTAACACCCCAATCTTCCACGGTACACTTTCCATTGAATAATACAGTAGCGTGTGTTGTACGTAACTTCGAGTTCTAACACACAGACCACAACCAATCAGACTGTCCTTTATGAATAGTAATACCCAATTTTTAAAATTTTATAAATTTTATCTTTCAAAATGGACTTCATTTTTGGATTCAGAATATCGAAATTAGCATAGGGTGAAATTTTGGTATTTTTCTGAAAACATTCAATTTTTGATGAATAGTGAAAAAACACTGAGTTATAGTTTAAAACCAAATTTTTATTTGAATAATTATTTATTTTATTTAAATTTAATTAAGGTCAAAATAGATACATAATACCTATATAAGTTCAATTTAATTTATTGGAGTTAGTTTAGAATAATTTTAGATATATAAAAAGTTTATTGAACTTTTCACCATCTTTTACCCACCTCCTAGGAGAATTTGGAAATTCACATAAAACATAATTTTACTGCTTATGTGATTGGAATTCCAAAAATTTGAGAGACACGGTTAATATCAAGGAGTAAACTGTGGTTCAATGAGATGAAAATAATTTTTGGTGAATAGTAACTTTTTACTATTATTTACCACGGTTAAAAGTAAATAGGGTAAGTAGGGTAAAAATGATATTAATATTACCCTAACACGTGTCCTAATTCTATTTGAATAGTGTATCTGGACCCAAAATAACCTTAGGAATACAATATTATCATTTAGGTCCACTTGGATTAGATTAGGACATTTATTGTTATTTAATTCAAAGAAGAGTTAAAAGAGTTAAAATCAAAGTTTAATTACTAAAACATTTTTAATATATAGTTATACATAAGGTAAACTAGATTGTAAATATTCAGTATAAATATAAAAAATTTACTACATAATGGTATTCTATTTATAATTTTTAGACATTAAATAATTTAATTTATTTATTACACAATGGGGATGCAATAATTACCTAATTAATGAAATATTAAAATAATTGATATTATAAATATCAAAATATATGTTATTTGAAATTTTTTATGAATTCTATAAATTTTATAGGTTAATATGACGTATTATTATTTATTATATAAATTCTTTTCGAAGGAATAATGCTTTTATGAATTTATCCAAAACAAAATACCCAATAGTGTCAAAATTGACATAAAAGAGTTTTTAAAACAAATATTATATTATTAATTGATATTAAATTCCTAAAAATATAAGGTTATGCCAAGCGATTTATATCATGATAGGTGTATCATTAATGGACCACTTGGGGGTCTCTTGTAGGAATATAGTTTGTTTATTAACTATATAATATAAAAATACAAAGTGACATGGTAAGTGTCAAACTAATTAACTAAGAGTTAAATCTAAAACATAAGGTTAATATAATGACCCAAACCTGTCTAAATTCTATTTTTTGAGTGTTTTTCGACCCATCCTAACCTTAACCTTTAAATAATCCTCTTTGGAGCAATTATAAACCGAATATGAATTTATTATAAAATAATATTTCAAGCTTTTCCAAAGGTGCCCCTCACCCCTCTTATAAAAGGGCACTCCCCCTTCTCACTAATTCACAATTCAAAGCCTCTTGACTCGGCCAACCCCTTCCCAAATACTCTCTCAACTTCCCTAAATACAACCTATAGGCCTTAGTTTGATCAGAAATCCAACCAAAGGATCCCTTTTTATCAAATCAAAAGGAAGAACCCGAAGAAGCGATAATGTTTTCACCACCCTTTTTCAAGTTCATTTCTTCTTCAACTTCTTCTTTCTTTGTTATTCCCATTATAAAATAATAAATCCAGTATATCCTATATTATGTGATATTATTATAAATATGGTACAACCATATTCAGTATTCTATCCATCCCTTGAAAGACATGTCACCGTACCTGCGTACGTACGACTTACCGTCTCCACGTCGTGGTGTAATTGTTATTCATTATATTATTATTTGGATGGGTATAATAATGATGTGTAATTCATGTGAATAATAAATATAACATGATAATTATTATGTATATATGATATACCATCCAATTATATATTATTTCAATATCAAAAGAATGATATTGTCGCTCGTGCGTACGTATGGACTACCGTCTCCACGAATGTGATGAGATTCATTCCCCATCATATCCATTCAAGACTAATTCTCATTTGATGATTAAAAGTAATGTTTAAGAACCTTATATCATTATGGATATGAATATGTTACAACCTATCCATAATAAACACGACTTATGTAACAAAACATATAAAATAAAATGAGTAAGTTAACACCCGAAACAACAATAATACTAAGATATTATTAACAAATCAATGTTAAAAGATCATATATGATATCATAAATTTGTATATGGTTCTTATATAATTTAATAAGAATGTTTTAACTATTATACAGGAGTTTAACATACCATTGACTAAGGAAAAGTACAAGTTAAGGGTTATTTCACAATCTCTTCATTATCTGAGGTTGTTTATACGTAATTATCTACTGGGACATCTTTATCATCCACATCCATGTTTCTTAAAAAAAAATTCAAAAAATTATTACTATTTTACAGAATATGGGTTAAAGTTATTTATACCCTTGTTTAAATTTTTATAATAAGTTTATAAAGGAATCTTTCCATCGTTTTCTAAACAATGTCATTTTTAACCTTTTCGACAGAATTAAAGAATGAATGTTTTTTAACTTATACGGTGGGTGAGACTATTTTACGCCATTATAAAATCTTCAAAGCTTCTCTTACAATCTTATAAGGTTATTTTCAAAGTAAATGTTTTATTTTTTAATTATGTGACTTTGAAATGATTTAAAACAAGAGTTATTTCTCTCAAATAGTTTTGATTTCATCTATGTCAACATCCTTTGATGATTTTTAAGCTTATTTGAAGTTGAGTTATTATGAAACAAAACTTCCAAATTGCATTCAAGGTTTTGTTATATGTTTGAATGTGGATGTGTTATTTTTATACCATTAATGGTTTATGGAGAAAGTATTTATATTTCGTAGGCTATTTTTAATACGAATGTTCATGTTATGTTTATACCTGTTCATATGAGGAATACATTGGACTTAATAAGTGACGGGTGGAGCCCGCTATAATTCCTTGATGCATCGGTAGGTAACATGAGACAAACTAGTGTATTGGCATGAGGCCTTGACAAAATCTTATTTTTAGTCTTGGCACGAGGCCTTGGCTACGTGGTTATGATAGTCTGGCATTACGAATTCCATCATTATTAAAGTGGTTAATGATATTGCATGTGATTATTCGACTTGCAGAATAAACATGTGAATAAGTAAATGGAATTATTTCATTTTATCTTTTCCATATTATGATGAAGTTAATGTTTAAAAGGCATTTGTTTTAGCTATACATTGCCTTAAATGTTTATGTTTATTTATGAATGTTTCCTCTATATTTTTGTCCTTACTAAGCATCTGAGCTCACCAATTTTAATGTTTTATTTTTTCCAGTATGTGAAGAAGTAATTTATGAATGACTTGTAGGGATAGTATGTGAGGATATGAGTGTAGACTATGAAGAAAATATGTTGTTGTAGTTTTCATTTTTATGATGTAATGTAAGACTTATGAATATATCTAGTGTTTCTAAGGCTACTAAACTAATTCGTATTTCGAGACATGATCTTTCTTGTGATCATGCCAATGTTATGTATTAATGCATTGAATCTGGGAAACTAGGGTCGGGGCATTACAGTTGGTATCAGAGGAAGTTTATTACAAACATTGGATGCTATATTTAGATAAACTATGATTAGAGCACATAGACCTAACATTGGACATTGAGAATTAGTATAGAAGAACTTCCTAGAATTTTTCTATTGTAGAGATTTTGTGAGTTTTCCAAGAAATACATCCCTGTATGGATATGAGTAGGTACAGGCGGCTCTGGAACCGATGTACCTAAGGGTAAAAACCAAAAACACCGCTTTTAACTAGACTCGAACGAGAACTGGTGCACGAAAACGGGCCTTGTTGCACTCTTGGTTACGACAGTCCCAGGGGATATGCCTAGGATAACTCTCATTTTCTGTAAAAATCATTATGAAGGGTTTATGAGTAAATACTTCCTCAAAGATAACATTTTTATGATTATTGATTATATCCATAAATAGTTCAATTTATGTTAAGTGTTTTATAAGTATGGAATTATGTATTTTGATTCATAAACTGATCTAGTTTATGCCATTGTTTAGAAATGGTGACTAGTGGAAGAAATGGAAACCGTATCATAGAATGCACTCCATGTAGGGATTTCCCGCCTACTCAAGATAATTATAGTGGAGCTGGTGATACAACTGGTGTTGATCAGCTTATCACTATACTGGGACAACTTAGTCAGTTTATGAATAATAACCTTACCCGTATGGAGAACCCTGATCCACAATATTGAGAATCAATGTTAGATCTCTTCATGAGGAAACAACCACCAACATTCAATGGGAGTACAAATCCATTGGTAACTGAGTAATGGATAAGTTCCCTAGAGAAAATATTTCAGGCTTTGGGGATTAGTGAAAGGAAAAAATTTTCATGGTAGTTTATTGCCTCACTGGAGATGCTGATCAATGGTGGTCATTTATTCAAAACATGAAAGAAGTTGATGAAGTATCAAATATGGAATGGAGTGGGTTCAAAGATCTGTTATTAGAAAAATATTTTCCTCGCGACCGTCGAGCAGATAAGGAAAGGCAATTTCTGAGTCTGAGATAAAAGGAGGATGAGAATGTCACAAATTACCAGGCTAACTTTACAATTTTAGAAAGGTATGCTGGAGATTATATACGTAACCCAAGAAGTAATATTGATCGTTTATTTAATGGGTTAAAATAGTTTCTCCTTCGTGCATTTTTCTCACAATCCTTCTCATCATACGAAGACATTGTCTCATGTGCTATCACAACAGAAAAGGAATTCTCTAAGTCTTATGACATTAAAGAAATGCCAGAGAAGAAGACATCTACTGATCAATCTGGAAATGGAAATAAGGGGAAAAAGGGAAAAGTTGAATATCAATCCTGCAGTAAATGTGGGATGAAACACCCCAATACTTGCTTGGAGGGAATGAGTGTCTGTTACAGGTGTGGTGAAAAAGGCCACCAAGCTCGTGATTGCAAAGGGAAGAAGGAAGATACTGATGTTCAGTGCTACAGTTGTAGGGAGATGAGACATTATGAAAATGAATGTCCTAAGTGACAGGGGAACTTACCTCAGAAAAGGCCAAGGGATCAAGGCCATGATTATGCTATCACTACTGCTGGGGTAGAAGCTCTGAATGCCATGGTGGCAGGTAATTTAATGGTTTCCCTATGTTTAGAAAATGCATTATTTGATTATGGATCATCACATTGTTTCATATCTTCCCAGTTTTCTAAGAAAATTATATATTTCCAATTTGATTTAACAAATGAGTTTTTAGTTAAAACTCTTAAGGGAAGTATCATTACAACAATGTTTTGTGAATCAGTCCCCATTAGAGCACATAAATGTTCTTTATCTGCTGATCTCATCGTCATACCTATTGTTGAGTTTGATATAATTATCAGTATGGATTTTCTTTCAGACTACGATGCAAAAAAATATTTTAATAAGAAGGAGGTTAATATTTTTGATGATGATGATAAGGAACACCTTATATTTAGGGCGGAATCATCGCCACCTAATTCTTATCGAGATCCACCCCCGGTAGCTCAAATAAATTCAATTATTGGGGAGGAAGAGAATAAAATGACTATGGGTGAGGAAAAGAATGTTCAAATATAGGATGTAGTTATTGTGAAAGAATATATAGATGCGTTTCTGGAAGATTTACCTGGACATCCTCCAGAACAAGAAGTTGAGTTTTCCATTGATTTAATTCTTGGATCAAGGCCTATATCGAAGACCCCTTATAGAATGGCCATTGTGGAAATAGTTGAGCTGAAGAAACAACTAGAGGAATTGAGTAATAAGGGATTTATTCTCCCTAGTTTTTCTCCATGGGAAGCCCATTTTCATTTTGTTAAAAAGAAAGATGGATCTATGAGGTTATGTATCTACTAAAGGGAGATCAATTCTATAACAACAATGAACAAGTATCCCCAACCTCTCATTGATGATTTATTTGACCAACTACATGGAGCTCAATACTTCTCAAAGATTGAACTTCGATATGGATACCATCAGTTGTGTGTGAAGAAGGAATACATTCCGAAGACATCATTTCGAAAAAGGTACGGGCATTACGAGTTTACGGTAATGCCTTTTGGGCTGACTAATGCAACCTATGTATTTAAGGATCTAATGAATACAGTTTTCAAGGAATATCTTGATGATTTTGTGGTGGTATTTATTGATGATATCTTGGTATACACCAAAAGCTACAAAGATCAAAAAAAATCAATTGCACATATTCTTAAAGACTCTTAGAAGACATGAATTATATGGGAAGTTTAGAAAGTGTGAATTCTGGCTTCAGGAGATTTGTCTTCTTGGCCATATTGTCTCCAATGATGGAATCTTTGTTGATCCTTCTAGGACTAAGGCAATCCAAGAATGTCTAGCACCAACGAGTATAACTGAGGTATGCAGTTTTATTGGTTTGGCAGGTTATTATCAACGTTTCGTCCAGAATTTTTCCCGAATGGCTAACACATTAACGAAGCTCACACGTAAAGGGGTTAAATTTGTCTAGAAAAAAGAGTGTGAAGAATGTTTTGAAGAACAGAAGAGAAGATTAGTCAATGATCCTATATTGACTCTACCATCAGGGAATGAAGGGTTCATTATTTATAGTGATGTATCAATGATAAGACTTGGTTGTGTCATTATGCAGAATGATAGAGTTATTGCTTATGCATCACGACAGCTAAAAATTCATCAGAAAAACTATCCTACTCATGATCTCGAGTTAGAAGCTGTGATCGTTTATTTGAAGATATGGAGGAACTACCTATATGGTGAAAAATTTGAGATTTATACTGATCACAAGAGTTTGGAGTATATTTTCTCACAAAAAGAACTCAACATGAGGCAAAAGAGATGGATTGAATTACTCAAGGATTATGATTTCACGATACACTACCACCCGGGGAATGAAAACAAGGTGGCAAATGCTTTGATCAGAAAAGATCATGGAGTTTTGAACAATATGAGAATTGAAAGGGATATAATTTTCATGGATCTAATAAAGATGGACATGGGAATAACCATGGAAGGTGAAACATCAATGATATTTCAAATGGTTACCAAACCATCTTTACTAGAAAGGATTAAGAGTTCTCAGAATGATGATGAAGAATTTCAAAAGAAGATTAAATCTGTGAATGATGGGAGATTGAGAGAAATTGTGTATGAAGATTGAATTTTGAAATTTAGGAAGAGGCTTTGTGTTCCTGATATACCTAATCGAGAAAGGGAATTTCTGGATGATGCCCATAGTTCCAATTTCTCTATACACCCTGGGAGTACCAAAATGTATAGAGATTTGAAAGAACATTTTTTGTGGGACAACATAAAGAGAGAGATTGTTTATTTTGTGTCAATATGTATGGTTTTTCAACAGTGAAAGATGGAAGGCAATAGCCTGGTGGAGTATTGCAACCTCTTCCTATACCTGAGTGGAAATGGGACAATATTACGATGGAATTCATCATGGGGCTACCAAAGACTCCTAGAAGGAACGATGCAATATGGGTCAATGTCGATCATCTTACCAAGTCATCACATTTTCTTTCTATAAGGGAAGATTTACCACTTGAACGACTAGAAAGACTATATATTAATGAAGTTGTGAGACTTCATGGAGTACCCCTATTGATTTTTTCTGATCATGATCCCCGTTTTACCTCATGATTTTGGAAGAGTCTTCAGAAGGCCTTGGATAATGAACTTCATTTGAGCACTACCTACCACCCACAAACAGATGGACAATCAGAATCAACTATTCAAACCTTAGAAGGCATGTTGAGATCCTTCTTACATGACTTTCAGGGTATGTGGGATCAATATTTACCTCTGGTAGAATTTTCATATAACAATAGCTTTCATTTGAGTATTCAGATGGTACCATATGAAGCGTTATACGGAAAGAGATGTCGCACACCGACCTGTTGGGATGATGTTGGTGAAAAAAAACCTTTTAGGTCCATAACTGGTGGAGGAAATGATGGAAATGGTTAAGGTAATCCAAAATCACATCAAAGAAGCTCAAAGTAGGTAGAAGATCTATGCCGATAACTGAAGGAAGGATTTGGAATTTCAAGTAGGAGATCATGTTTTCTTGAACGTATCTCTATGGAAGGGAATTATACATTTCGGTAATAAGGGTAAATTGAGTCCCAGGTACATCAGACCTTTCGAAACTCTAGAACTAATTGGAGTTGTAGCTTACCATTTGGAAATGCCTCCAAGTCTCTCCAAAGTTCATGATGTGTTCCACGTATCACTGTTGAGGAAATACATGCCTGACCCAACACATGTACTCACTATGAGGAATTAGAACTGGAACATGATCTATCTTATTGCAAAGAGCCCATTAGGATTCTTGATACCAAAGAATAAGTGCTGAGAAACCAGACAACTTGTCTAGTAAAAGTTCTATGGAGAAACCATAAGATGGAAGAGGCAACATGGGAACCTTAGGAACTTATGATGAAGAACCACCCAAGTCTTTTCATGCGGTTTTATTCTAGAAATTTTGAGGCTGAAATTATTTGAAGGAGGGGAGAATGTAACACCCCATGCTTCCACGATATGCTTTCCTTTGAATAATACAGTAGCGTGTGTTGTACGCCACTTCAAGTTCTAACACACAGACCACAACCAATCAAACTGGCCTTTATGAATAGTAATACCCACTTTTTGAGATTTTATAAATTTTATCTTTCAAAATGGACTTCATTTTTGGATTCGGAATATCGAAATTAGCATAGGGTGAAATTTTGGTATTTTTCTGAAAACATTCAATTTTTGATGAATAGTGAAAAAACACTAAGTTATAGTTTAAAACCAAATTTTTATTTAAATAATTATTTATATTATTTAAATTTAATTAAGGTCAAAATAGATAGATAATACCTATATAAGTTCAATTTAATTTATTGGATTTAGTTTAAAATAATTTTATATATATAAAAATTTTATTGAACTTTTCACCGTCTTTTACCCACCTCCTAGGAGAATTTGGAAATTCAGATAAAACTTAATTTTACCGCTTCTGTGAGTGAAATTTCGAAAATTTGAGTGACACACTTAATATCAAGGAGTAAAATGTGGTTCAATGAGATGAAAATAATCATTGGTGAATAGTAACTTTTTACTATTATTTACCACGGTTAAAAGTAAATAGGATAATTAAGGGTAAAAATAATATTAATATTACCCTAACACAAGTCCTAATTCTATTGGACAAGTGTATCTCGACCCAAAACAACCTTAGAAATAAAATTTTATCATTTAGGTCCACTTGGATTAGATTAGAACATTTATTATTATTTAATTCAAAGAAGAGTTAAAAGAGTTAAAATCAAAGTTAATTTACTAAAAAAAATTTAATATATTGTTATACATAAGGTATACTAGATTGTAAATATTCATTATAAAAATAAAGAAATTTCCTACATAATGGTTTTTTATTAATAATTTTTAGAGATTAAATAATTTAATTTATTTATGACACAATGGTGATGTAGTAATTACCTAATTAATGAAATATTAAAATAATTGATATTATAAATATAAAAATATATGTTATTTGAAACATTTTATGAATTCCACTAATTTTATAGTTTAATATGACATATTAGTATTTACTATATAAATTATGTTCTATGGAATAATTCTTTTATGAATTTATCCAAAACAAAATACCCAATACTGTCAAAATTGACATAAAAGGGTTTTTAAAACAAATATTATATTATTAATTGATATTAAATTCCAAAAAATATAAGGTTATTCCAAGAGACATATATCATGATATTTGTATCATTAATGCACCACTTGGGGGTCTCTTGTAGGAATATAGTAAGTTTATTAACTATATAATATAAAAATACAAAGTGACATGGTAAGTGTCAATCTAATTAACAAAGAGTTAAATTTAAAACATAAGGTTAATATAATGACCCAAACCTGTCTAAATTCTATTTGTTGAGTGGTTTTAGATCCATCCCAACCTTAACCTTTAAATAATCAACTTTTGAGCCATTATAATCCGAATATTAATTTATTATAAAATAATATTTCTAGATTTTCCAAAGGTGCCCCTCACACCTCTTATAAAAGGGCACTCCCCCTTCTCACTAATTCACAATTAAAAGCATCTTGACTCGGCCAAACCCTTCCCAAATACACTCTCAACTTCTATAAATACAACCTAGAGGCCCTAGTTTGATCAGAAAGAAAACCTAAGGAGCCCTTTTGATCAAATCAAAAGGAAGAACCCGAAGAAGAGGTAATGTTTTCACCACCCTTTTTCAAATTCATTTCTTCTTCAACTTCTTCTTTCTTTGTTATTCCCATTAGAAAATAATAAATCCACTATATCCTATATACTGTGATGTTATTATAAATATGGTACAACCATATTCAGTATTCTATCCATCCATTTAATGACATGTCACCATACGTGCGTACGTACGGCTTACCGTCTCCACGTCGTGGTGTAATTATTATTCAATGTGTTATTATTTGGATGGGTATAATAATAATGTGTAATTAATGTGAATAATAAATATAACATGATAATGATTATGTATATATGATATACCATCCAATTATATATTATTTCAATATCAAAAGAATGATATTGTCGCTCGTGCGTACGTACGGACTACTGTCTCCACGAACGCCATGAGATTAATTCTCTATCGTATCCATTCAAGACAAATTCTCATTTGATGATTAAAAGTAATGTTTAAGAACTTTATATCATTATGGATATGAATATGTTACAACCTATCCATAACAAACATGACTTTTGTAACAAAACATATAAAAGAAAACGAGTAAGTTAACACCCGAAACAACGATAATACTAAGATATTATTAACAAATCAATGTTAAAAGATCGTATATGATATCATAATTTTGTATATGGTTCTTGTATAATTTAATGAAAATGTTTTAACTATTATACAAGAGGTTAACATACCATCGACTAAGGAAAAGTACAAGGTAAGGGTTATTTCACAATCTCTTCATTATCTGAGGTTGTTTATATGTAATTATCTACTGGGACCACTTTATCATCCACATCCATGTTTCTTAAAAATGTTTTTCAAAACATTATTTCTATTTTACATAATATGGGTTAAATTCATTTATACCCCTGTTTTAATTTTTATAAGAAGTTTATAAAGGAATCTTTCCGTCGTTTTCTAGATAATCCCCTTTTTAACCTTTTCGACAGAATTAAAGAATGAATGTTTTTTTAACTTATACGGTGGGTGTGACTATTTTACGCCATTATAAAATATTCAAAGATTCCCTTACAATCTTATAATGATATTTTCAAAGTAAATATTTTATTTTTTAATTATGTGAATTTTAAATGATTTAAAAAAGAGATATTTCTCTCAAATAGTTTGGATTTCATCTATGTCAACATCCTTTGATGAATTTTAAGCTTATTTGAAGTTGAGTTATTATGAAACAGAACTTCTACATTGTATTGAAGGTTTTGTGATATGTTTGACTGTGGATGTGCTATTTTTATACCATTCACGGTTTATGGAGAAAGTATTTATATTTCGTATTCTAGTTTAAATACGAATGTTCATGTTATGTTTAAACATGTTCATATGAGGAATGCATTGGACTTAATAAGTGACGGGTGGAGCCCGCTATAATTCCTTGATGCATTGGTAGGTATCACAAGACAAACTAGTGTCTTGGCATGAGGCCTTAACAAAATCTTATTTGTAGTCTTGGAACGAGGCCTTGGCTACATGGTTATGATAGTCTGGCATTACGCATTCCATCATTATTAAAGTGGTTAATGATATTGCATGTGATTATTCGACTAGCAGAAAATCCATGTGAATAAGTAAATGGAATTATTTCATTTTAACTTTTCCATATTATGCTGAAGTTCAAGTTTAAAAGGATTTTGTTTTAGCTATAAATTTCCTTAAATGTTTATGTTTATTTATGAATGTTTCCGCTATATTGTTATCCTTAATGAGCATCTGAGCTGTCCCCTTTCAATGTTTTATTTTTCCCAGGATGTGAAGAAGTAATTTATGAATGACATGTAGGGATAGTATGTGGGGATATGAGTGTAAACTATGAAGAAAATATTTTGTGGTAGTTTTCATTTTTATAATTTAATGTAAGACTTATGAATATATCTAGTGTTTCCAAGGCTACTAAACTAATCGGTATTTTGAGACTTGATAATTCTTGTGATGATGCCAATGTAATGTAATAATTCACTGACTCTGGGCAACTGGGGTCGGGGTGTTACAGTTGGTATCATAGGAAGTTTAGTGCAAACCTCGGATGCTAGATTTAGATAAACTCTGATTAGAGCACATAGACCTAACATTTGATTTTGAGAATTAGTATAGAAGAACTTCCTTGAATCTTGGTATTGTAGAAATTTTGTGAGTTTTCCAAGAAATACATCCCTATCTGGATACGAGCAGCTAGAGGCGGATCTGGCACAGATGTACCTAGGGGTAAAAACTGAAAACACCGCTTTGAGCTAGACTCGAACGGGAACTGGTGCATGACAACGGGCCTTGCTGCACTCTTGGTTACGACACTCCCAGGGGATATGCCTAGGATAAGTCTAATTTTCTTTACAAATCAATAGGAAGGGTTTATGAGTATATAAATCCTCAAAGAAAACATTTTTATGATTATGGATTATATCCACAAATAGTTCAATTTATGTTAAGTATTTTATAAGTATGGAATTATGTATTTTGATTCATAAACTGATCTAGTTTATGCCATTGTTTATAAATGGCCCCTAGTGGAAGAAATGGAAACTGTATCATAGCACGCACTCCATGTAGGAATTACCCACCTGCTCAAGATAATTATAGTTGAGCTAGTGATACAACTGGTGCTGATCAGCTTATCACCATACTGGGACAACTTAGTCAGTTTATGAATAATAACCTTACCTGTATGGAGCAGCCTGATCCACAACGTGGAGGATCAATGTTAGACCGCTTCATGAGGAAACAACCACCAACATTCAATGCGAGTACAAATCCCTTGGTAGCTAGTAATGGATAAGTTCCCTAGAGAAAATATTTCAGGCTTTGGGGATTAGTGAAAGGGAAAATGTTTTCATGGCAGTTTATCACCTCACTGGAGATGCTGATCAATGGTGGTCATTGATTCAAAACACGAAGGAAGTTGATGAAGTATCAAATATGGAATGGAGTGAGTTCAAAGATCTATTTTTAAAAAATATTTTTCTCGCGACCATCAAACAGATATGGAAAGGCAATTTCTAAGTCTGAGACAAAAGGAGGATGAGAATGTCACAAAGTATGAGGCTAACTTTACAAGGGTAGAAAGGTATGCTGGAGATTATATACGTAACCCAAGAAGTAAGATTGATAGTTTCTTTGATGGGTTAAAACTGTTTCTCCTTAGAGCATTAGTTTCAAAATCCTTCTCATCGTATGAAGACATTGTCTCATGTGTTATCAAAACAGAAAACGAATTCTCTAATTCTTACGACATTAAAGAAAAACCAGAGAAGAAGAGATCTGCTTATCAATTTGGAAATGGAAATAAGGTGAAGAAGAGAAAAGTGGAATATAAATCTTGAAGTAAATATGGGATGAAACACCCCGGTACTTGCTTGAAGGGAATGTGTGTCTGTTACAAGTGTGGTGAAAAAGGACACCATGCTAATGATTGCAAAGGGAAGAAGGACGCTATCGATGTTCAATGCTACAATTGCAGGGAGATGGGACATTATGAAAATGAATGTCCTAAGCATTAGGGGAACTTACCTCAGAAAAGGCCAAGGGACCAAGTCCAAGCTTATGCTATTACTACTGCTGAGGTAGAAGTTCTGAAAGACGTCGTGGCATGTAATTTAATGGTTTCCTCATGTTTAGAAAATGCATTATTTTATTTTGGATCATCGCATTATTTCATATCTTCCCAGTTTTCTAAGAAAATTAGATATTTCCAATTTGATTTAACAAATGAGTTTTCAGTTAAAACTCCCAAGGGAAGTATCATTACAACAAAGTTTTGTGAATCAGTCCCCATTAGAGCACATAAATGTTTTCTTTCCACTGATCTCATCTTCATACAAATTATTGAGTTTGATATAATTCTCGGTATGGATTGTCTTTCGGACTACGATGCAAAAATTTATTGTAAGAAGAAGGAGGTTACTATTTTTGATGATGATGATAAGGAACACCTTATCTTTAGGGTGGAATCATCACCACCTAATTCTTATCTAGATCCACCCCCAGTAGCTCAAATAAATTCAATTATTGTGGAGGAAGAGAATAAAATGAATGTGGGAGAGGAAAGGAATGTTCAAATAGAGGATGTATCTATTGTGAAAGAATATGTAGATGTGTTTCTGGAAGATTTACCTGGACATCCTCGAGAACAAGAAGTTGAGTTTTCCATTGATTTAATTCTTGGATCAAGGCCTATATCGAAGAACCCATAGAGAATGTCCATTGTGGAATTAGTTGAGCTAAAGAAACAACTAGAGGAATTGAGTAATAAGGGATCTATTCACCCTAGTGTTTCTCCAGGGGGATCCCATGTTATTTTTGTTAAAAAGAAAGATGGATCTATGAGGTTATGTATCGACTACAGGGAGATCAATGCTATAACAATAAAGAACAAGTATCCCCAACCCCTCATTGATGATTTATTTGACCAACTACATGGAGCTCAATACTTTTCAAATATTTACCTTTGATCTGGATACCATCAGTTGTGTGTGAAGCAGGAAAACATTCCAAAGACAACATTTCGAACAAGGTACAATCATTACGAGTTTACGGTAATTCCTTTTGGGCTGACTAATGCACCCTCTGTATTCATGCATCTAATGAATAGGGGTTTCAAGGAGTATCTTGATGATTTTGTGGTGGTATTTATTGATGATATATTGATATACTCCAAAATCTACAAAGATCATGAAAATCACTCGCGCATAATCTTAAAGACTCTGGGAAGACATGAATTATATGGGAAGTTTAGAAAGTGTGAATTCTGGCTTCCGGAGATTTGTTTTCTTGGCCATATTGTCTCCAAAGATGGAATATTTTTTGATCCTTCTAAGACTAAGGCTATCCAAGAATGGCTACCACCAACGAGTATAACTGAGGTACGTAGTTTTATTGGTTTAGCAAGTTATTATCAACATTTCATCCTGAATTTTTCCCGACTGGCTATCACATTAACGAAGCTCACACGTAAAGGGGTTAAATTTGTCTAGAAAAAAGAGTGTGAAGAATGTTTTGAAGAACTGAAGATAATATTAGTCAATGCTCCTATATTGACTCTACCATTAGGTAATGAAGGGTTCTTTATTTATAGTGATGCATCAATGAAAGGACTTGGTTGTGTCTTTATGCAGAATGATAGAATTATTACTTATGCATCACAACAGCTAAAAATTCATAAGCAAAATTATCCTACTTATGATCTCGAGTCAGAAGCTATGATCGTTTCTTTGAAGATATGGAGGAACTACCTATATGGTGAAAAATGCGAGATTTATACTGATCACAAGAGTTTGAGGTATATTTTCTCACAAAAAGAACTCAACATGAGGCAAAAGTGATGGATTGAATTACTCAAGGATTATGATTCCATGATACAATACCACCCGGAGAAGGAAAACAAGGTGGTAGATGCTTTGAGCAGAAAAGATCATGGAGTTTTGAACAAAATGAGAATTGAAAGGGACCCAATTTTCATGGATCTAGTAAAGATAGACATGGGAATAACCATGGAAGGTGAAATATCAATGATTTTTCAAATGGTTGCCAAACCATCTTTACTAGAAAGGATTAAGAGTTATAATAATGATGATAAAAAATTTCAAATGAAGATTAAAGCTGTGAATGATGGGAGATTGAGAGAAATTGTGTATGAAGATGGAATTTTGAAATTTGGGAAGAGGCTTTGTGTTTCTGATATACCTGATCTAGAAATTGAATTGCTGGATGATTCTCATAGTTCCAATTTTTCTATACACCTTGGGAGAACCAGAATGTATAGAGATTTGAAAGAACATTTTTGGTGGGACAATATAATGAGGGAGATTGCTGATTTTGTGTCAAGATTTATGGTTTTTCAACAAGTGAAAGCTGGAAGGCAATAGCCTGGTGGAGTATTGCAACCTCTTCATTTACTTGAGTGGAAATGGGATAATATTATGATGGACTTCATCATGGGGCTACCAAAGACTCTTAGAAGGAACGATACAATATGGTTCAATGTTGATCTTCTTACCAAGTCATCATATTTTCTTTCTATAAGGGAAGATTTACCACTTGAATGACAATGAAGAATATATATTAATGAAGTTGTGAGACTTCATGGAGTACCCCTATCTATTATTTCTGATCGTGATCCCCATTTTACTTCAAGATTCTGGAAGAGTCTTCAGAAGGCCTTAGATACTGAACATTATTTGAGCACTGCCTACCACCCTCAAACAGATGGACAATCAGAATAGTTTATTTAAACCCTAGAAGACATGTTGAGATCCTGATCACTTGACTTTCTGGGTATGTGGGATCAATATTTTCCTCTGGTAGAATTTTCATATAACAATAGCTTCCATTCGAGTATTCAGATGGTACCATATGAAGCGTTATACAGAAAGAGATGTCACACACCGACCTGTTGGGATGATGTTGGTGAAAGAAAACTTGTAGGCCCATAACTGGTGGAGGAAACGATGGAAAAGGTGAAGGTAATTGAAAATCACATCAAAGCAGCTCAAAGTAGGCAGAAGAGCTATGCCAATAACCGAAGGAAGGATTTGGAATTTCAAGTAGGAGATCATGTTTTCTTGAAGGTATCTCCATGGAAAAAAATTATACGTTTCAGTAAGAAGGATAAATTGAGTCCCAGGTACATCAGACCTTTTGAAATTCTAGAACAAATTGGAGTTGTAGCTTACGGTTTGGAAATGTCTCCAAGTCTCTCCAAAGTTCACGATGTGTTCCACATATCACTGTTAGGGAAATACATGCCAGACCCAACGTATGTACTCACTTACGAGGAATTAGAACTGGAACCTGATTTGTCTTATTGCGAAGAGCCCATCAGGATTTTTGATACCAAAGAACAAGTGTTGAGAAACCGGACGACTCGTCTGGTAAACGTTCTATGGAGAAACCATAAGATGGAAGAGGCAACGTGGGAACTTGAGGACCATATGATGAAGAACCACCCGAGTCTTTTCATGCGGTAGTATTCTAGAAATTTTGAGGACGAAATTATTTGAAGGAGGGGAGAATTTAACACCCCAAGCTTCCATGGTACGCTTTCCTTTGAATAATACAGTAGCGTGTGTTGTACGCAACTTCGAGTTCTAACACACAGACCACAACCAATCAAACTAGCCTTTATGAATACTAATACCCACTTTTTGAAATTTTATAAATTTTATCTTTCAAAATGGACTACATTTTTGGATTAGGAATATCGAAATTAGAATAGGGTGAAATTTTGGTATTTTTCTAAAAGAATTCAATTTTTGATGAATAGTGAAAAAACACTAAGTTATAGTTTAAAACCAAATTTTTATTTAAATAATTATTTATTTTATTTAAATTTAATTAAGGTCAAAATAGATACATAATACCTATATAAGTTCAATTTAATTTATTGGAGTTAGTTTAGAATAATTTTAGATATATAAAAATTTTATTAAACATTTCACCGTCTTTTACCCACATCTTAGGAGAATTTGGAAATTCACATAAAACTTAATTTTACCACTTCTGTGAGTGGAATTTCAAAAATTTGAGAGACACGGTTAATATCAAGGAGTGAAATGTGGTTCAATGAGTTGAAAATAATTTTTGGTGAATAGTAACTTTTTACTATTATTTACCACGGTTAAAAGTAAATAGGGTAATTAAGAGTACAAATGATATTAATAATACCCTAACACGTTTCCTAATTCTATTGGACAAGTTTATATTGACCCAAAACAACCTTAGGAATAAAATTTTATCATTTAGGTCCACTTGGATTACATTAGAAAATTTATTATTATTTAATTCAAAGAAGAGTTAAAAGAGTTAAAATCAATGTTTATTTACTAAAACATTTTTAATATAAGGTTATACATAAGGTAAACAAGATTGTAAATATTAATTAGAAATATAAATAAATTTCCTACATAATGGTATTTTATTTATAATTTTTAGACATTATATAATTTAATTTATTTATGACACAATGGTGATGCAATAATTACCTAATTAATGAAATATTAAAATAATTGATATTATAAATATCAAAATATATGTTATTTGAAACTTTTTATGAATTCCACTAATTTTATAAGTTAATATAACATATTAATATTGATTATATAAATTAATTTCGATGGAATAATGCTTTTATGAATTTATCCAAAACAAAATACCCAATAGTGTCAAAATTGACATAAAAGAATTTTCTAAAACAATATTATATTATTAATTGATATTAAATTTCTAAAAATCTAATGTTATGCCAAGAGACTTATATCATGATAGGTGTATCATTAATGGAACACTTGGGGGTATCTTGTAGGAATATAGTAGGTTTATTAACTATATGATATAAAAATACAAAGTGACATGGTAAGTGTCAAACTAATTAACTCAGAGTTAAATCTAAAACATAAGGTTAATATAATGACCCAAACCTATCTAAATTCTATTTTTGAGTGGTTTTCGACCCATACCAACCTTAACCTTTAAATAATCCACTTTTGAGCCATTATAAACCGAATATTAATTTATTATAAAATAATATTTTTATCTATTACAAAGGTGCCCCTCACCCCTCTTATAAAAGGGCACTACCCCTTCTCACTAATTCACAATTCAAAGCCTCTTGACTCAACAAAACCCTGCCCAAATACTCTCTCAACTTCCCTAAATACAACCTAAAGGCCTTATTTTGATCAGAAAGCCAACCTAAGGATCCCTTTTGATCAAATCAAAAGGAAGAACCCTGAAGAAGAGGTAATGTTTTCACCACCCCTTTTCAAGTTCATTTCTTCTTCAACTTCTTCTTTCTTTGTTATTACCATTAAAAAATAATAAATCCAGTATATCCTATATACTGTGATATTATTATAAATATGGTACAACCATATTCATTATTCTATCCATCCCATGAATGACATGTCACCATACGTGTGTATGTACGGCTTACCGTCTCCACGTCGTGGTGTAATTGTTATTCAATATATTATAAGTTGGATGGGTATAATAATGATGTGTAATTCATGTGAATAATAAATATAACATGATAATGATTATGTATATATGATATACCATCCAATTATATATTATTTCAATATCAAAAGGATGATATTGTCGCTCGTGCGTACGTACGGACTACCGTCTCCACGAACGCGATGAGATTCATTCCCCATCATATCCATTCAAGACTAATTCTCATTTGATGATTAAAAGTAATTTTTATGAACTTTATATCATTATTAATATGAATATGTTACAACCTATCCATAACAAATATGACTTATGTAACAAAACATATAAAATAAAATGAGTAAGTTAACACCTGAAACAACGAAAAAACTAAGATATTATTAACAAATCAATGTTAAAAGATCATATATTATATCATAATTTTGTATATGGTTCTTGTATAATTTAATAACAATGTTTTAACTATTATAGAATAGGTTAACATACCATCGACTAAGTAAAAGTACAAGGTAAGGGTTATTTCACAATCTCTTCATTATCTGAGGTTGTTTATACGTAATTATCTACTAGGACATCTTTATCATCCACATCCATGTTTCTTATAAATGTTTTTCAAATTTTTTTGACTATTTTACAGAATATGGGTTGAATTTATTTATAACCTTGTTTTAATTTTTATTAGAAGTTTATAAAGGATTGTTTCCATTGTTTTCTAAACAATGTCCTTTTTAACCTTTTCGACAGAATTAAGAAAAGAATGTTTTTTAACTTATACGGTGGGTGCGACTATTTTACACCATTATAAAATATTCAAAGATTATATTAAAATATTATAAGTATATTTTAAAAGTAAATGTTTTATTTTATAATTATGTGACATTTAAATGATTTAAAGAAAGAGATATTTCTCTCAAATAGTTTTGATTTCATCTATGTCAACATCCTCTGATGAATTTTAAGCTTATTTGAAGTTGAGTTATTATGAAACAAAACATCCGCATTGTATTGAAGGTTATTTGATATGTTTGAATCTGGATGTGTTATTTTTATACCATTCATGGTTTATGGAGAAAGTATTTATATTTTAAATGCTAGTTTTAATATGAATGTTCATGTTATGTTTAAACCAGTTCATATGAGGAATGCATTGGACTTAATAAGTGATGGGTGGAGCCTACTATAATGCCTTGATGCATCGGTAGGTATCATGAGACAAACTAGTGTCTTGGCATGAGGCATTGACAAAATCTTATTTGTAGTCTTGGAACGAGGCCTTGGATACATGGTTATGATAGTCTGGCATTACACATTCCATCATTATTAAAGTGGTTAATGATATTGCATGTGATTATTCGACTAGAAAAATATCCATGTGAATAAGTAAATGGAATTATTTAATTTTATCTTTTCCATATTATGTTAAAGTTCATGTTTAAAAGGATTTTGTTTTATCTATACATTGCCTTAAATGTTTATGTCTATTTATGAATGTTTCCGCTATATTATTATCCTTACTGAGCATCTGAGCTCACCCCTTTCAATGTTTTATTTTTCTGAGGATGTGAAGAGGTAATTTATGAATGGCCTGTAGGGATAGTATGTGGGGATATGAGTGTAGACTATGAAGAAAAGTTGCTATTGTAGTTTTCATTTTTTGGATGTAATGTAAGACTTATGAATATATATAGTGTTTCCAAGGATACTAAACTAATTGGTATTTCGAGACTTGATATTTCTTGTGATCATGCCAATGTTAAGTAATAATGCACTAACTCTGGGAAACTGGGGTTGGGGCATTACAGTTGGTATCAGAGGAAGTTTAGTACAAACCTTGGATGCTAGATTTAGATAAACTCTGATTAGAGCACATATACCTAACATTGGACTTTGAGAATTCGTATAGAAGAACTTCCTAGAATTTTGGTATTATAGAGATTTTGTGAGTTTTCAAAGCAATACATCCCTGTCTAGATATGAGCAGGTAGAGGCGGCTCTGGAACAGATGTACCTAGGGGTAAAAACTGAAAACACCGCTTTGAGCTAGACTCAAATGGGAACTGGTGCACGAAAAAGGGCATTACTGCACTCTTGGTTACGACAATCCCTGGGGATATGCCTAGGATAACTCTCATTTTCTTTAAAAATAATTATGAAGGGTTTATGGGTATATACTCACTCAAAGAAAACATTTTTATGATTATGGATTATATCCATAAATAGTTCAATTCACGTTAAGTGTTTTATAAGTATGGAATTATGTATTTTGATTCATAAACTGATCTAGTTTAAGACATTGTTTAGAAATGGCGCCTAGTGGAAGAAATGGAAACTGTATCATAGCACGCACTCCATGTAGGGATTGCCCGCCTGCTGAATATAATTATAGTGGAGTTGGTGATACAAATGGTGCTGATCAGCTTATAACCATACTGGGACAACTTAGTCAGTTTATGAATAATAACCTTACCCATTAAGAGCACCCTGATCCAAAACGTGTAGGATCCATGTTAGATCGCTTCATGAGGAAACAACCAACAACATTCAATGGGATTACAAATCCATTGGTAGATGAGTAATGGATAAGTTCCCTAGAGAAAATATTTCAGGCTTTGGGGATTAGTGAAAGGGAAAAAGTTATCATGGCAGTTTATTGCCTCACTAGAGATGCTGATCAATGGTGGTCATTGATTCAAAACATGAAGGAAGTTGAGGATGTATCAAATATGGAATGAATTGAGTTCAAAGATCTGTTTTTAGAAAAAAAAATCCTCACGGCCATCGAGTATATATGGAAAGGAAATTTTTGAGTCTGAGACAAAAGGAGGATGAGAATGTCATAATGTTTGAGGATAACATTACAAGGTTAGAAAGGTATGCTGGAGATTATATACATAACCCAAGAATTAATATTGATCGTTTCTTTGGTGGGTTAAAACCGTTTCTCCATTGAGCATTAGTCTCGCAATACTTCTCATCGTATGAATACATTGTCTCATGTGCTATCAAAAAATAAAAGTAATTCTCTAAGTCTTACGACATTAAAGCAAAGCCAGAGAAGAAGAGATCTACTGATCAATCTGGAAATAGAAATAAGGGGAATAAGGGAAAAGTTGAATATCAATCCTGCAGTAAATGTGGGATGAAATACACCGATACTTGCTTGAAGGGAATGTGTGTCTGTTAGAAGTGTGGTGAAAAAGGCCACCAAGCTCGTGATTGCAAAGGGAAGAAGGAAGCTACCGATGTTCAGTGCTATAATTGCAGGGAGATGGGACATTATGCAAATTAATTTCCTAAGCTTCAAGGGAACTTACCTCAAAAAAGGCTAAGGGATCAAGTCTAAGATTATGCTATCACTACTGCTGAGGTAGAATCTCTGAAAGATGTGGTGGCAGGTAATTTAATGGTTTCCTCACGCTCAGAAAATGAATTATTTGATTCTAGATCATCTCATTTTTTCATATCTTCCTAGTTTGCTAAGAAAATTAGATATTTCCAATTTGATTTAACAAATGAGTTTTCAGTTAAAACTCCTAAGGGAAGTATCATTACAATAACGTTTTGTGAATCAGTCCCCAATAGAGCACATAAATGTTCTTTATCCGCTGATCTCATTGTCATACCTATTGTTGAGTTTGATATAATTCTTGGTATGGATTGTCTTTCGGACTACGATGCAAAAATTTATTATAAGAACAAGGATGTTACTATTTTCAATGATGATGATAAGGAACACCTTATCTTTAGAGTGGAATCATCACCACCTAATTATTATCTAGATCCACCCCCAGTAGCTCAAATAAATTCAATTATTATGGAGGAATAGAATAAAATAACTGTGGGTGAGGAAAGGAATGTTCAAATAGAATATGTAGGTATTGTGAAAGAGTATGTAGATGTGATTCTAGAAGATTTACCTAGACATCCTCCAGAACAAGAAGTTGAGTTTTCCATTAATTTAATTCTTGGATCAAGGCCTATATCGAACACCCCTTATAGAATGTCCATTGTGGAATTAGTTGAGCTAAAGAAACAACTAGAGGAATTGAGTAATAAGGGATTTATTCTCCCCAGTGTTTCTGCATGGGGAGTCCATGTTCTTTTTAAAAAAAAGAAAGATGGATATATGAGGTTGTGTATCGACTAAAGGGAGATCAATGCTATAACAATAAAGAACAAGTATCCCCAACCTCTCATTGATGATTTATTTGAGCAACTACATGGAGCTCAATACTTTTCAAAGATTGACCTTCGATCTGGATACCATCAGTTGTGTGTGAAGAAGGAAGACATTCCGAAGATAGCATTTCGAATAGGGTACGGGCATTATGAGTTTAAGGTAATGCCTTTTGGGATGACTAATGCAGCCTCTGTATTCATGGATCTAATGAATAGAGTTTTCAAGGAATATTTTGATGATTTTGTGGTTGTATTTATTGATGATATCTTGATATACTCCAAAATCTAAAAAGATCATGAAAATCACTCACGCATAATCTTAAAGACTCTGGGAAGACATGAATTATATGGGAAGTTTAGGAAGTGTGAATTCTGGCTTCAGGAGATTTGTTTTCTTGGCCATATTGTCTCCAAAGATGGAATCTTTTTGGATCCTTCTAAGACTAAGGCTATCCAAGAATGGATACCACCAACGAGTATAACTGAGGTACGTAGTTTTATTGGTTTAGCAAGTTATTATCAACATTTCATCCTGAATTTTTTCCGACTGGCTATCACATTAACGAAGCTCACACGTAAAGGGGTTAAATTTATCTAGAAAAAAGAGTGTGAAGAATGTTTTGAAGAAATGAAGAGAAGATTAGTCAATTATCATATATTGACTCTACCATCAGGGAATGACGGGTTCGTTATTTATAGTGACGCATCAATGAAAGGACTTGGTTGGGTATTTATGCAGAATGATAGAGTTATTTCTTATGCATCATGACAGCTAAAAATTCATAAGAAAAAATATCATACTCATGATCTCAAGTTAGTAGCTGTGATCGTTTCTTTGAAGATATGGTGGAACTACCTATATGGTGAAAAATGTGAGATTTATACTGATCACAAGAGTTTGAAGTATATTTTCTCACAAAAATAACTCAACATGAGGCAAAGGAGATGGCTTGAATTACTCAAGGATTATGATTGCACGATACACTACCACCCGGGGAAGGAAAACAAGGTGGCAGACGCTTTGAGTAGAAAAGATCATGGAGTTTTGAAAAATATGAGAATTTAAAGGGATCCAATTTTCATGGATCTAGTAAAGATGGAAATGGGAATAACCATGGAATGTGAAACATCAATGATTTTTCAAATGGTTGACAAACCATCTTTACTAGAAAGGATTAAGAGTTCTCAGAATGATGATGAAGAATTTCAAAAGAATATTAAAGCTATGAATGATGGGAGATTGAGAGAAATTGTGTATGAAGATAGAATTTTGGAATTTGGGAAGAGGCTTTGTGTTCCTGATATACCTGATCTAGAAAGGTAATTGCAGGATGATGCTCATAGTTCCAATTTATCTATACACCCTGGGAGCACCAAAATGTATAGAGATTTGAAAGAAAATTTTTGGTGGGACAACATAAAGAGGGAGATTGCTGATTTTGTGTCAAGATGTATGGTTTTTCAAGAAGTGAAAGTTAGAAGGAAATAGCCTGGTGGAGTATTGAAACCTTTTCCTATACCTGAGTGGAAATGGGATAATATTATGATGGACTTCATCATGGGGCTACCAAAGACTCTTAGAAGGAACGATGCAATATGGGTCAATGTTGATCGTCTTACCAAGTCATCACATTTTCTTGCTATAAGGGATGATTTACCACTTGAACGACTTGCAAGACTATATATTAATGAAGTTGTGAGACTTCATGGAGTACCCCTATCGATTTTTTCTGATCGTGATCCCCATTTTACTTCAAGATTCTGGAAGAGTCTTCAGAAGGCCTTGGATACTAAACTTCATTGGAGCACTGCCTACCACCCTCAAATAGATGGACAATTAGAATGGACTATTCAAACCTTATAAGTCATGTTGAGATCCTGATCACTTTACTTTCAGGGTATGTGGGATCAATATTTACCTTTGGTATAATTTTCATATAACAATAGCTTCCATTTGAGTATTCAGATGGTACCATATGAAGCGTTATACGGAAAGAGATGTCGCACACTGACCTATTGGGATGATGTTGGTGAAAGAAAACTTGTAGGTCCATAACTAGTGGAGGAAACGATGGAAAATGTGAAGGTAATCCAAAATAAAATCAAAGTAGCTCAAAGTAGGCAGAAGATCTATGCCGATAACCGAAAGAAGGATTTGGAATTTCAAGTAGGAGATCATGTTTTCTTGAATGTATCTCCAGGGAAGGGAATTATACATTTCGGTAAGAAAGGTAAATTGAGTCCCAGGTACATCGGACCTTTCGAAATTCTAGAACGAATTGGAGTTGTAGCTTACCATTTGGAAATGCCTCCAAGTCTCTCCAAATTTCACGATTTGTTCCTCATATCACTGTTGAGGAAATACATGCCTGACCCAACGCATGTACTCACTTACGAGGAATTAGAACTGGAACCTGATCTATCTTATTGTGAAGAGCACATCAGGATTCTTGATACCAAAGAACAAGTGCTGAGAAACCGGACAACTCGTCTGGTAAAAGTTCTATGGAGAAACCATAAAATGGAAGAGGCAACGTGGCAACCTGGGGAACTTATGATGAAGAACCACCCGAGTCTTTTCATGCGGTAGTATTCTAGAAATTTCGAGGATGAAATTATTTGAAGTAAGGGAGAATGTAACACCCCAAGCTTCCACGGTACACTTTTCTTTGAATAATACAGTAGCGTGTGTTGTACACCACTTCGAGTTCTAACACATAGACCACAACCAATCAAACTAGCCTTTATGAATAGCAATACCCACGTTTTGAAATTTTATATATTTTATCTTTCAAAATGGAGTTCATTTTTGGATTCAGAATATATAAATTAGCATAGGGTGAAATTTTGGTATTTTTCTGAAAACATTCAATTTTTGATGAATAGTGAAAAAACACTGAGTTATAGTTTAAAACCAAATTTTTATTTAAATAATTATTTATTTTATTTAAATTTATTTAAGGTAAAAATAGATACATAATACCTATATAAGTTCAATGTAATTTATTGGAGTTACTTTATAATAATTTTAGATATATAAAAATTTTATTGAGCATTTTACCGTCTTTTACCCACCTCCTAGGAGAATTTGGAAATTCACATAAAACATAATTTTACCACTTCTGTGAGTGGAATTTCAAAAATTTGAGAGACACGGTTAATATCAAGGAGTAAAATGTGGTTCAATGAGATGAAAATAATTTTTGGTGAATAGTAACTTTTTACTATTATTTACCACGGTTAAAAGTAAATGGGGGTAATTAAGGGTAAAAATGATATTAATATTACCCTAACACATGTCCTAATTCCATTGAACAAGTGTATCTCGACCCAAAACAACCTTAGGAAAAAAAATATTATCATTTAGGTCCACTTGGATTAGATTAGGACATTTATTATTATTTAATTCAAAGAAGAGTTAAAAGAGTTAAAATCAATGTTTATTTACTAAAACATTTTTAAAATATTGTTATACATAAGGTACACTAGATTGTAAATATTCATTTGAAAAATAAAAAAATTTCGTACATAATGGTATTTTATTTATAATTTTTAGACATTGAATAATTTAATTTATTTATGACACAATGGTGATGCAGTAATTACCTAATTAATGAAATATTAAAATAATTGATATTATAAATATCAAAATATATGTTATTTGAAACTTTTTATGAATTCCTCTAAATTTATAGGTTAATATGACATATTATTATTGATTATATAAATTTTTTTCGAAGCAATAATTCTTTTATGAATTTATCCAAAACAAAATACCCAATAGTGTCAAAATTGACATAAAAGTGTTTTTAAAAAAAATATTATATTATTAATTGATATTAAAATCCTAAAAATATATGGTTATGCCAAGAGACTTATATAAGGATAGTTGTATCATTAATGGACCACTTGGGGGTCTCTTGTAGGTATATAGTATGTTTATTAACAATATAATATAAAAATACAAAGTGACATGGTAAGTGTCAAACTAATTAACTAAGAGTTAAATCTAAAACATAAGGTTAATATAATGACCCAAACCTGTCTAAATTCTATTTGTTGAGTGTTTTTCGACCCCTCCCAAACTTGACATTTAAATAATATACTTTGGAGCCATTATGAACCGAATATTAATTTATTATAAAATAATATTTCTAGCTTTTCCAAAGGTGCCCCTCACCCCTCTTATAAAAGGGCACTCCCCCTTCTCACTAATTCACCCATTCAAAGCCTCTTGACTCGGCCAACCCCTACCCAAATACTCTCAGAACTTTCCTAAATACAACCTAGAGGCCTTATTTTGATCTTAAGGCCAACCTAAGGAGCCCTTTTGATCAAATCAAAAGGAAGAACCCGAAGAAGAGGTAATGTTTTGACCACCCTTTTTCAAGTTCATTTCTTCTTCAACATCTTATTTCTTTGTTATTCCCATTATAAAATAATAAATCCAGTATAAACTATATACTGTAATATTATTATAAATATGGTACAACCATATTCAGTATTCTATCCAACCCTTGAATGACATGTCACCATACATGCGTACGTACGGCTTACCATCTCCACGTCGTAGTGTAACTATTATTCAATATATTATTATTTGGATGGGTATAATAATGATGTGTAATTAATGTGAATAATAAATATAAAATAATAATGATTCTGTATATATGATATACCATCCAATTATATATTATTTCAATATCAAAAGAATGATATTGTCGCTCGTCCGTACGTATGGACTACCGTCTCCACGAAGCAATGAGATTCATTCCCCATTGTATCCATTCAAGACTAATTCTCATTTGATGATTAAAAGTAATGTTTAAGAACTTTATATCATTATGGATATGAATAAGGTACAACCTATCCATAACAAATACAACTTATGTAACAAAACATATAAAAGAAAATGAGTAAGTTAACACCAGAAACAACGATAATACTAAGATATTATTGACAAATCAATGTTAAAAGATCCTATATGATATAATAATTATGTATATGGTTCATGTATAATTTAATAACAATTATATAACTATTATACAATAGGTTAACATACCATCGACTAAGTAAAAGTACAAGTTAAGGGTTATTTCACAATCTCTTCATTATCCGAGGTTGTTTATACAAAATTATCTACTAGGACCTCTTTATCCTCCACATCCATGTTTCATAAAATTGTTTTTCAAAAACTTCTTACTATTTTACAGAATATGGGTTAAATTCATTTATACCCTTGTTTTAATTTTTATAAGAAGTTTATAAATAAATATTTCCGTCAATTTCCAAACAAGGTCCTTTTAAACCTTTTCGACAGAATTAAGGTAAGAATGTTTTTTGACTTATACGGTGGGTGAAGATATTTTCCACCATTATAAAATAATAAAAGCTTCCCTTACAGGATTATAAGGATATTTTCAAATTAAATGTTTTATTTTATAGTTATGTGAATTTTAAATGATAAAAAAAGATATATTTCTCTCAAATAGTTTTGATTTCATCTATTTCAACATCCTTTGATGAATTTTAAGCTTATTTGAAGTTGAGTTATTATGAAACAAAACTTCCACATTTTATTTAAGTTTTTTTGATATGTTTTACTTTGGATGTGTTATTTTTATACCATTCATGGTTTATGGGTAAAGTATTTACATTTCTTATACTACTTTTAATACGAATGTTCATGTTATGTTTAAACCTGTTCATATGAAGAATGCATTGGACTTAATAAGTGACGGGTGGGGCCCGTTATAGCTCCTCGATGAATCGGTGGGTCTCATAAGACAATCTAGTGTCTTGGCATGAGGCCTTGACAAAATCTTATTTGTAGTCTTGGCATGAGGCCTTGGCTACATGGTTATGATAGTATGACATTATGCATTCCATCATTATGAAAGTGGTTAATGTTATTGCATGTGACTATTTGACTAGTAGAATATCCATGGGAATAAGTAAATGGAATTATTTAATTTTATATATTCCATATTATGCTGAAGTTCAAGTTTAAAAGGCTTTTTTTTAGCTATACATTGCCTTAAATGTTTAGGTTTATTTATGAATGTTACCGCTATATTTTTGTTCTCAATGAGCATCTGAGCTCACCCCTTTCAATGTTTTAGTTTTCCCAGGATATGATGATGTAATTTATGAATGACCTGTAGGGATAGTATGTGGGGATATGAGTGTAGGCTTTGACGAAAATATGTTGTTGTAGTTTTCATTTTTATTATGTAATGTAAGACTTATGAATATATCTAGTGTTCCAAAGGATACTAAACTAATCGGTATTTCAAGAGTTGATCTTTCTTGTGATCATGCCAATTTTATGTAATAATGCACCGAATCTGGGAAACTGGGGTCAGGGTGTTACATAATTAGAGATCTATGTGTCACTACATATCCCATAATGAAAGGAATTGAGCCACACACGGTTCTTAATGGGGAAAATCACCATGCAGGACGTACCCATATTCTTGGGGAATTATTCCCATTTTTTGTTTTATATGGACCCTAAATTGTAAATATAGATTTCACTAAGTATATTGTGATGATAGGAATCAAGACACCCATAGTTCTTGAATGGAACAATCTCCTTATAGTTCTGACCCATATAAAGATTGGGAAATAATTCTTATTTACTATTATAGATGGACCCATAATTAGTGATCTGAGTGTCACTATATATCTCGTGATGATAGGAATCTAACCAAACATTGTCCTTAAGAAACCATGTAGTTTAACATAATGTGGTAATGGCGTCGGCTTATAGTCAATAAAATAAAATATTGCGGTTGGACCTAATAATGAGATATGGGTGTCACTACATATCCTAGAATGGTAGGAATGAATCCCCACATAGTTCTTGAATGACGGTTTGGTGGGATACTAGCAACAATGATAGTGGTTCCCTTAGGTGAGGTTCATAGTAATTTGCAATTTTATGTCATGAAAGGGACATCCACCATGTATTTTATTGTAATGTAGCAAGGACTCATGGTGTCCCTTTTAGGTTATTTCGTTCAGGACCACACTACCCTTGTCATGAACTAACATGTCTTCCTCATGTGATAATGCTATGAAAAAATATATAATCCCATAGGATCTATTCTCTTTGTGAGAAACAAGGAATGGAAAAGGGTTCTAACACTATATAATGATAGTTGAAATGAAGGAAAAGAGAATTTTGTATCGTATGGAATATAGGCCAAAATATAGTATCTAAAAAATATCTACGTATCTCATTGGTATTTAAATCAATCCATACATATTTATGAAAAAACCATAATGTTTAGTGTCATGCAGTGATGACATCAGTCTTTTAGTTTAACATCCAATAATAAGGTTGACGCTGAATTGATGTGAAATAGGAGGTACCATAGATAGACCCAATAATGGAGATCTAGGGATTAATATTTATCCTATGACAATAGGAATCAAGCTGCATAAGGATATTTAATGGGAGATTCCCTATGTGTACCTGAATCACACATATGTATAAAGAAACTTCATTTCTCTTTTGCAAAGATCTAGCTTGTGTGTGGTGAATTATCAGTTAGATGATGCTTTCTATGAAGTTTAATGTCCTTTATTGAAGATGTATCTTGTGAATTTTAATTTCATGTAGTAAGAATGTGTTTCATTATAGTTTAATGTCGTGTTTTTAGGATGTGAGATGCTATACAGTTTAACATCTTACTTCTAAGTCCTTTTTTCATATATTTTTACTTAATGTTGTATTGATACAAAAATGCTTGATGGAATCTATGAAAAGTATTTCTTAATAATCCACGAATTAGTGTGGTTGAAAATGTATTCCAAATCTGTTATGGACAATGAGTAATCTTTATTGTTTTAAACCTTATACACGACTAAAGAACCTTCCAATTTTGTTTCTAGTTTGAGAGGATTATTTTTGGGTATCATTGGGATACTAAGAGACACTATCAGTTCTCTGTGAAGAAAAAACAAAGGTATATCTTTCTATTGAATTCACTTACGATTATATTTTCAAGTACTTGTAGGTTATGTAATGTATGAAACCTTTTCCCAAAAAACCATTCCAATTCATCCAATTTCTTTTAAAACTACTCATCATCAAAAAGTTTCTCATATATGTATATTCAAAGTGAGGGAAATTGGACTTATATTTGAAACACTACCTTAGTTCTCTACACCAATGAATATGGATTTTCTTTTGTAGAAATACGATTGGGGGCATGGTAGGCCCATGAAGCATCGAGGAGATTGTCTGTCCAAGACTTCATATTCTTATTCACCATCTTCTGGTTTATATTTGATAGATTCTTGTTAAAAGTCCCTATTTTTACATTTACCACTACATGATTGTTAGATGAATGGTTAAACACTATATTGTACTTCTAGTTTAATTTATTCAACTCAGTATCACAAAAATTCGTTATATTGTCCATCAATATCATGTGAGGGACCCATAATCTAGTGATGATATTGGACTTCATAAAATTTATGATATTCTTCATTTTGACTTCTTTGAGAGGTGTTTCATCTAAACTTTTGTAAAAGAAGTTAGTGGCAGTAAGAATGTAAATAAACTTATTAGATGTGGTTGGGGGATATGGATCACAAAATTTATTCCCAATAAAAAATGAAAAATAATATTTAGATATATGTAACAATTGTAGTGGTTTATTGATAACGTTTTTATGCATTTGGAATGCATGAAATTTTCTAGTGAACTCCACACAATCATGTATCTTTTTTTTTCAAAAGTAACCATGCCTTTGGATTTGGTTGGAGAGCCTGGCCCCAGATTGGTGAGCGATGTAAGATCCTACATAGATTTCTTCTGTGATGGTGGGAATCTCTCTTTATGATATGTATCTTAGTAGGATTACATTTAATCCTTGATTTTAGAGGGATTTTTTCTTATTTGGATCATCTCAGATGGTAAAGTCCATTTCCCATTGCTGAATCTATCCCCTTCTGACTCTTCCAGTTGAGAGGATCCCATTTTGGAGATAATAAATTATGGTACCCATATATATGGCATTGGATATCGGTTCATTATTCTATTGGGTGGTGTGGATCTGATTGATTGCTTCCATGTAACAAATGATGATTGATGAGACCATCCTTTGGTGCATGATGGAAAACACCACCATATCCTAATCTGGTTCGACTAGAACTATATCTCAATTAGCTAGTGGGTTGATATGGGCATTATATGATCAAGGTACAGAATGCAATGTGGGATCAAAATGGAACTATTCCATCATTCCTATTACCAAGTTAGTGAGAGGGTCCAATTATTTCTTTTTTATGGAATATTAACTATTGATATTCTTTATCACTAACTCTGATTATCATTAAATGTTTAAGAAGGATATATTAAACTATAGGGATAGTTCAAAACCCATAATTATGATTTGGTATTCAACCACATTATTTGTGTATTCTTCGGATAGTGAGAAAGATTATGGAAAAATTTCTTTGTCCAAAGATACAAATACAATCCCTAAGACAACATGATTAAATTTTTGGTTTTCCAATCCCTTTTTGATAAGACTTCATAAGGCACCATAAAAATTAATCTTCAATGTATGGGGAGTTTCATGGAAAACTAAAACCTCATCATATGGAAGTTCTATTTCCACTAGTGTACTTTATGGGGTGGTTAGTGTTGCGAGGAAGTTAGAAAAGTATTTTCCTTTCAATTCCTTCTATGACACAAACTGTATTTAATAATATTATAGAATGACATCCCATTTAGCCAAACTCTCTATCAACATAGGATGGACAACGATGTACTTGAGCAGGTCAATACAAGAGATAAGGTAGACTTCATTGTCCTGCAAGTAATGGATCGTCTTTTTCCCTAAAAAGGTGAGTTCAAATCAATCTTTATCGAAGTTAGAATATTTGGTCTTAGTTCATATAATAATTTGGATAAGTTAATAATGACTCTTATAATTCACCACATCATTTTTTTATGTTAGGAGAGATCCTAGTGATCTCTCCATGTTGGCCACATATAAGATGATTGTATTTACTTCAAATGAAGTCATCAGGACTAGTGGGTGTAGTAGGTACTGCATGAGATTCTAGAAGGATTATTGGTTGTCCTCATACCATTGGTAGGTGACTCGATTCTTCAGAATCTTGGTGATAGTGATAGATTTTTTGGACTGGTTGGCTATAAAACAAAAAATATCAGTGAGGTTCCCTTTGAGACCCTGAAATATTTCATATTCTGAGGGGTGAAATTTCAAGTATTTTACTAGCCTTATTAGGGTCAAACTCAATGCCATATTAGTGTACCAAAAATACAAGTAATTTACCTAAAAAATCCTTGAAATCTAATTTATAAGATTCATCTTCATACTGTTCGATAACATCTTTTTGAAGACAGTTTGAAGGTCCGTGAAGTTGTCACACTCTGTTGGGATTTGACCACTAGGTAATTTATGTAACATTTTTCTATTCATCCAAAGAAGGGATTAAATATACATTTCAAGGAACATTCATAAGTAGTTACAAAATTCTTTAACCCAAAGGGCATGAACTAATAGTAAAAAAATCCCTTGAGGTGATATGAAGCTATGAATTCTTCATATATAGGGGCCATCTCGATCTGATTGTACCTTGAATACCCATCCCTGGAAGAAAGAGATTAGAAAATAGTACTTTCATCAATAAAAATTTATGTGATTGAAATTGGGAAATCATCCTTTAGGTAGTGTCGATTAAGGTCTCTGAAATCAATAAAGATCCTAATTTGACCATTGTTTTTCTTAGCATGGATAATTTTTGGGATCTATCTTGGGTATTTCATCTCTAGGTAAAAATTGGCATTTATTAATTTTACAACTTCTTACTCTAGATTAGTATAATGGGATTGGGTCATCATCTTAGCAGCCTACTTGAAACCTTGATGGTGATTGGGTAATCCTAGATGGTGTCTAGATAAATCAATGTTCAATCTAAGAATTTTTGTAAAATTACAATAAAATACATATCGATGTTTGTTTAGAAATGAGATGTATATCTATTACTCCTTGAGAGGCATGGAGACACTAATTAGTGTTGGTTGTGAGTCTTTTTATGTTCCTAAATTTATCTTTATGAACTTATCAATGGTGGCTGAGATGCCTTCCCCAAATGTGGTGGGGGGAGTTCTGGAGGTTATCCTCTTCTTATTCTACCTCTAAGTTCATCGAGGAATTCTCAGGTGTGGTAGATAATATGAGGGAATCTTTTCAACTATCCAGATGAGAGTGTTCATGGGAAAACACATTGTGATACTATTTTATTAGAGTTGTTGCAAAGAGATTCTAGAGTTGATTATTTTCTTTTATACTTTCTCTGGGTATAGGTGGATTCTGGACATCTATAATTAGGTCTGTTACCTCAATCATTTTTATGGGTAGCACATAATAACTATTGATCATACTCCATAAATTTTTAGGGTTAGTCCCCAATCCATTAGTGGATACAACCTACATATTTTCATCCACCATTGGTTGTTTTCCTTCCCTTATATATATACCCACTTCATCATATGTAGATTCACTAGACCAAAAGGGAACACTTCCACCATGTATCACTCTATTCTTCTCATCTATGGGGTCTTTTAGGCATTGATGAAATGTTGAGGCTACCAAAACATGGCTGGGAAGATATGTTCTTCTATGCAATATGTTATATGTCGTGTCATGTTAGATAACCATGAACTTAGTGTTAGATGTGAGATCCCTGAATTGATCCTAGAAAAGAATATTCTGGAGAGGTATTTTATCACTCGTATCATATCCTTTAATTGTCACCTTTATAGAGGATAGATCTCCCTCATTATATCCCAAACATTGAAGGTTATGAATCAGGATGAAGTTGATCCCATAACATTTTTCAATTATACCCCTAATGATGTCGAAATTATTAATTCTTCCCAAAATATATAGGTATTTTATGTGTCCTTGGATGACCTCTTATTGATTATACACTGTAAACAATATGAAGACATGGCATAATGATGTCTTGGTCTCCAATCGATAAACCATGGATATAGCAAATTCAATCTTAAAATCCTATTGAATACGGAGGGATTTGATAAGTGCCTCTCTGAGTTTTTCCGAAATATGAAGAACATCCAAGATTGAGAGTTTGGCTGCTAAAACCACAATCTATTTCATAATTCATACTTTTGTGATAGAATTTAACACTTCCCAAGGTGGGGTTCTTATTTATAATGTGGATCATGAGATAATAATGTTGGGGTAGACATGCATGGTTCTTTCTCAGAGGTTGAGGTAGTATATGCTACCAGTGAATAGGTTATGTAAGCCTTCCCTATTTTCTGGGATGATTATATCATCAAATCCATTCCATATATTTGTGTAAGATTACCTGGATGGGGTAACCGCTGGATGGCTCTGAGGAACCTTTTTGTTTCTCTTAAGATTTATGGGTGATTTACCAAGGGTCTTAGATTCATATATATATCTTCTTGAGTATGCGACCAAGATATTGGGTCTAACCATGCCCGCACTATCCCTTATATCCTCAGTTAATGATTTTGATGCTGTAGTAATGAATTATTCAAGAGTCAGATCTTTCATAGGTGTTAAATATGAATCTTCCTGTTCTATCTGTCCATGTGTTCAAAAATTACATCCACATTCGGGAGGTGTATTCGATTTAACCTCACTAGGTGGCATGACTATTATGGGTTTTCAAATATGTGCTCTAAGGGTGGCATTAACTTGGTCAACTATCTTTTGATTCATCCACTTATCAAACTTATGCCCATATATGGATGAAAATATTTTCCAATCACTTCATCTCCTAACATGGAAATGATTACAAAGGTAACTTATTCCAGGGAATTTTCCAACCTCACCTATCTAGAATAAAATATTCTTTGGTGGATTTCTTTTAAGGTGAATAAATCATGGATGGTGTGAACCAACCTCATATGAAAAGGGAAGTAGTTGGGGTGATTTGTGAGGTTGACCTCATCAAGTTTCCTAGAATATTTGATCTTGAGTAGGTTATTTTCCATGTCACTAAGGAAATAAAATGGTAATTTATCATTTTTTAAGGAGTATTTTTTATTCCTCCTTTCTTCAAATTTGGGGTGACCCTGATCTCTTTTATCTTCTAGCCAAGTGCGATTTTGTTGTTTTTTCTGCTCGATAGGATGTTCTAGGTGATTTGTTGCCTACCTAGTTTCTTTAATAGGAACTCCAACTGGTTTCAAGGTATCATTGGTAGTATCTTGTTTTTGTGTCGTTTCCCCTATGTTGAGCGTATGTTTCAGGACATATACCGAGTTCATTGTATGGAATCTTCTAAATGTTTCTCTGTTTCTACAAACTCATGGAACCTGCCTAAATATTGCATTAGGATTTGGGGTGTCTAAAGCTCATCATTGATATTTTCATTCTAGAGTTATACTAATTTATATTTTGCTAGTGGGATGCTAAGTGATTAGGTTAAACATTTACATCTACCTATAAAGTCATAAATCCTCTAATTTTCATATTTCATACAATTTTTTTGGTTAATAATTTTCATTTTCCTCAGCATAGAGTTAAATTGATAATGGAACTGATGAAAATGGTCTTCCCATCTGGAAAAAGTTCTGGTTGAAAGGATACTATATAAAACCAAGCTGTCCCTATTAGAGCTCGTACAAAACACCTTAGCGTGGTCACCTCTAGTTGATATCGAGGTCCCATCATTGGAATTCATCAAGACACAAAGTGAGTGGGATGTAGTTCTGGATCCCCTAATCCATCAAAGGTAGAAAAGATTTGATTCTATAAATTTATAGGGGAAAAAGATTCATCCAACCATTCTAAATATAGATTATTCTCAGGCTGTATAGATTCACATCACCCTTCCATGGCTTACATTCTAGTAACCATAGACTCAATGAAATTAATCAGTTCTAGATGTACTTATATATGATCTACCTACTATATAAAAGGAGTAGTCTGGTATTGATGTGGTGGACCTGATTTCATATCCCACTAGTTCTCAATCTGTCATAAGACTAAATGATCACCCTGGCGAGGGAGGGCCTCTCTCCGTAATGAAGGAATGTCGTGGTCATCTTTGATTTCCTCATTTATGTAGTATGGATTCCTAGATGTGAAATAGTAATGACACTAAAATACTTATCTTATAGAAGGATCATATCTTTACTAATATGTGGGAGGTGATATATTTATATCATCCTGAAGATGATACATAGTAGTAAGGTTTCCCATGACTAGCTCTTCATTGAGTTGTCCGAGATTTTGTATCTCAACATCACATAGTGTCAAATGGTCCTCCACGAAATGAATATTATATTATCTTGGTGATGAGTGGGATATGAACACTTCTTACCATTTATCCTTAATTGTGTTACACCTTATCATTGTCAACTAAATATTCATAGATTCCATGTAAAAGATCATCCTCTAGTTCCGTGTGTGTGAAACCTCAATTTGGGCATCCAGATCACCATCCACTAAGGGATTAATTTGTGTATTTTGTCCCTATTCATTTTAATCTTGATTTAAATTATCTAAATTTTCTTAGTTATGACATTCACAAAGGTATGTTGGGAAATGGTGGTTGTCTAATTACTGTCAATGCAACACGGTGATTTATCACTTTTTGAATAAAAGTCATTTCTCCAACCACTAAATTTGTTGGACCTCTTCAGATTATACCCCCTATGGGGTTTGATTTCATTCTCCATACATTAATCCTATTTCAGCCTATGAACAAAGAACATGTGGGCATTTCAAGTCATGATTGATAAATGGACCCTGAATAGAATAGCTTCTTTCTATGGTGGGGGGAACAGATGGGATTCCAACTGTCGATATTTACCTCCAAACCTAGAGAATACGGATTCCCTCTACAGTTATGATGATGATAAAAATTCTCCCAACCTTGTGGGACAGATACTATTTAAGCCACAATGGGAATTTTATGATTCATCTTTTGAGGATCTAAAAATTATTCTTGAGGATTTAATAACTCAACGGATATGAATTGAGATATAAATTCCCCCATACCTAGGGTATTGAGTTGATTTGGAACCACCATTGATTTCCAGAAGACCCTATTGGATTGTGATGAAATTGGTGATGGAGATTGGGATATAAATTCCCCCTTCCCCATGAACTGAGATTTATTTATATATTTTTTCAATATATCCTAAATCCTCTAAGAGATTTATGATCCAAGGCGTTGAGGTGGTGATAAATATTTCCACAGCCCAGTGGGCTGGGTTCACTCATAGACGGCTTCTATAGTAGTTTCTCCTGCGACCCACTTGATTTGGTGTAGCTATTATCAAGTTTGATCTATGTTCAATGGAATAAAATAATGGGTTTCACTTATTATGAGAATTATTCAGATTAACCATATCATGGGATTCTAAAATGAGTTCCCATTTCTTCGAGGGGCCCAGTTCAGAGATCTTCTGGAAATCCCTACCCTTTGTTGTGATGTCTTAGTATCTTCAAAGGGGGGGAATTCCATTTTAGGGACTTTATTGATTGAAAATTACTTGGTTCCTTGATTTCATTAGAGGATATGACATTATAGGATGCGTCATTTCAGAATTTTGGCTATTCTAGCGGTGAAATGAAGTGAAACACTTTATATTTCTCTATCCTTATATAGAGATGAATTATGAGGCTTAAATTATCTTTTTTCCGAGAGTTTTGATGTAATAGAAACAATAATGTTGTTTATTTTCACTGTACTTCTCTGTTTTTGGGTCTCGGGACATGGGTAAAAAATCCTAGTCCAACAGGTTGATGGTCTGAAGGTAACCCTCATATCCTAGATAAGGACTTGTCAAGCCTTGAATTGTTGATGTGTTGCATATATAATTTTCCTAAGGTAGTGGAAGAAATTATTTTCTTGATCATCTAGGATATCATAGTCAGAAGCGGTGGGGGATAAAACATAAGTGGGAGGATGTTTCTAGCTAACTCACAACATGTGTCAATGTTAGCTTCCACGTCATCAAACACACATTCCACCACTTGGTCAGATCACATAAGTTTCTTCTCATGGTCACCTACTAGTCCCAGTGAAGGGTTGATGGTAGAAGGTGTAAAAATATATATGGTGTACTTTTCAGTTTTGAGATCCTCTATATATTAAAGAGTTTTATTTTTGATCACCTCTCTATATGGAGGTTTTTGGGAAAGGGGGGATTTCATTTTTTGAGGGAGATATAGATGTGAAGAGGTTGACCATGACTAATGTTAGGAGTAAATTCATTTTAATACATATCCACAACACCATGAGGATGATTATCAAGGTTATGGTAACATTATACTTTAGTTGAAGATTCGATAGACCGTTGAGGTGTTGAGAATGTGTCTTGAACAACCTCAAGGACACTAACATTGAGCAGGTTAGGGATAAGATCCTCATTCTGCATCATGGATAGAATATGCGGACCTACCATTTGGGGTTTTTAATGTATATGAGATTAATATCTGATAGCTTCTATAATATGTTGATAACTGTCTAATGTTGTAGGAATGTGATCCTACTGCAAAGTAGCTGCAAGAGTATTTCAATGGGATTCTTCATTATTTGTAGGAATATGAGTCTACCTATGGGATGTTGAGTAAATATATTGATCAACCCAGGCTAAAGTGAGTATATGATCCTAGTCTAAATATGAATTCCTCATAGGAATATGCTAATGGACATCTAGAATGAAATAAGTGATATGAGTATCCTTTTGTATAGTATCTAGAGGATAATGGTGCAGTCATTCATCAAAAAAAGTAGGTATATGATATTGGATTCTTTTGGTAACCATTTTTTTATTAATTAATGCCTAAATTTGGGTGGAATATACTTATATACCTTTTTTGATCTGTTAGAAGTTTATTTCAGTGCTTCAGGTATGAAAAATTCATCTTCAATACTAATTGTTTGGAGAAACATATTTGATTATGGTGGAAATTTATTGATGTATCAATGTATAATTTTAAAGAAAGAATATTTCCATATATTTATAGGAAATATTTTATAATGATAATTTAATTATATTAAAAGGATTTTATGGAAAAACATTTTTTCTTATAACCTTCAATTATGATGAATTTATTTTCTTTTAGGCTCTCCCTGATTCATGATTTTCTGGTTGTTAAATTTCTCTTGACCACATTATCTGTCACTTTTTATCAGACCTTGAACATTAGTTTTATTTTCCATATCCATGTCTTAACTTCCAACTATTGTTCACCAATTCGGATACTCTGTTTTGGGTTTTTTTCTAGATGAACTTCGTATTTCCCATTTTCTCTTATCAAGATGAATTTTTTCTAACACCTTTTACAATACGGGATTCCAAAAAGAAATTTTCAAATATCAAACCCTTGACTACCAAGAAAAAGTTTAAATTGCAAGAATTCATTTTATTAGGGGGGATAATGCAGCATCCCATGATTGTATGAAATTATTATTTTTAATTAAATTTAATTTCATTGATAACTTTCATTACACATATCATCATGTTTATACAAACCACGATATGCTATTAAAATATTATTATTTTTGATAGTTATAATCTAGTAATTAAATTAGAGAGTATGAATAGTATTAACAAATTTATGAAATATATATAATGTTTCTACTCAATATAAATTTGTTGATAAATTCTTAGTAAAAAATCCCTCAAGTTTTAGTAAGGTCATTTTATTTTTCATAAATATATTTTCCTAAAAACATTTTTGATTTATTTTTTGAGATAATAATATTATTAATTTTTCAATATTTTATAAAATTTATTATATGAAATTTACATCATTTTTGAAATCATTGTATTAAATTTATCTTATGATGAATTTTTGAGAATTTTCTGAAAAGATTTATTTTTAAGTGAAGAATAAAAAATGCAGATTTTATTGAAAATTGTATTTAAAATAAATATTTTCTTAAAATGGTTTAAAAGTAAAATTAGTTTTCTTATATTTTAAATAATCCAATTATGTCCATTGGCGTCAATTTTATGTTTTAATTTAGTATAAAATCTTTTATATAGGTAAAAGGTATTTTCCTGAAAAAACTATTTTTGTGGAAACAATATGTTCATATCTTAATAAATTCAATAGATCACTATTGGTGAATAATTATTTTGAAATTATTTTGTTATATACTCAATAAAAAATTTTAGCATTCATTTAACAATTTTCTAGACATGTGATATAAATAAATTTGTTTTTTATGTATATAAATGTATTTTTTTTTAAAACGATTTTCATATTATTTTATAAAATTATTTAAAATTAATTTATTCAACTTATAATTTTTAATTTTATAAAATATATTACAAACTTTTAATTAAAAGTATATTTTTTTAATAAAACACTTATATTTTTTATAAATATGAATAGTAACCATGTTAAAATTTATCATCTTGTTAAAGTTTAATCAGATTAATCTGGGTTAAAACTAAGTTATAAGACCATATTTTTTAAGAATAATTCTTAATTTATGAAGGTAATTCTACAATTATCACCTTATTATAAAAATTTCATTTTTATAATGGACACATGTCCAGAATAATGAAATATATAATATTTAAATCAATGAAAGTTATATAATGTCACTCTATAGTTTTTAAAAATATATTTTGTGTCCAAAAAGGAAATAAATAATGTTATGAATAAATGTAAGTGTTTATTTTGAAATTAATGAAATTATTTTCACTATATTTATTTCATAAATTATATGATGATCTAAAATTCTTGTGCAATACTAATATAGTATTCATTCAACAAACAGAAAATTAAAATAAATTATTTTATAAATATTACAATTTATATAATTTTAATGATTAAATATGTCCCAAAAATTTTATTGATCAATACAAAATACAATGTAGGGTTGGAAGAATTAAATTTAAATTAACCATTATCTTGATGTATTTAGATTCCAATTAAATGAATTGTGCTAAAAATAAAATAAATGATATTTTATTACCAATAATATTCTATTAAATGATATAAAATTATTAAAAATCTTATATTTTTACAAATTAATGGTATATGGCTATAAAAAACATTACTGTTCTATTTAAGGGTCTTTTTCTCATTTTATTGTAACATAATCAACCCTTAAATGGAAAATAGATATAATATTATGGTAATTGTTCAAAGGGTTATAGACAGGTTAAAAGAAAACAATTAGGGTGAAAATGTGATCCAAACATTTAAAAACATTATTATATTTGAGGATTTAAAATAATACTAATATTATATTTTAATAATATTAATATTGTTCCATTTTCAATTCAAAATTATTTTATATTAAATCTATATTTTAAGAAATTCAAAGAATTCCCCTCCTCTCAATTATGAAAGGGCGCCCTCCTTTCACTACTTCACACCCCCTTGAGCCTTATATCTCAACCATAACCTTTATAAATCCAATAAAAAATTACTTAGTCTCATTATTAAGGTTCTAGTCTTACCAAAAATATCATCACTAGAGACCTTAAAAAGTGATCTAAATGAGTTATTTCAATGATTTGGTAATCACCTTAAACGATCAATTTATTTTTAATTATTATTTTATATCCTATTAATCTGTTATATTATTAATAAAATAATAGATTCATAATACTTAATAACGTTAAATTTTATTATTATTTTTAAACAGTCTTTATTCACCCTCTTTCCTTCAAATAGGATATAAAATTATTACTTGTGCGTGTGTATGACTTACTATTTCCACATAGCGATACAATTTATTTCTCATCACCATATTTTGTGGATAGTTATTATGAGGGGCTAAATGTTTAGGTATGATTTTTAGGATATAAGTATTCTTCTATTATTATAATATCATATATAACTTCTTACATTTCAAACCATTGGAAAATGATAATGTCGTTCGTGCGTACATGTGGACTAACACCTCCACAAAGTGATGTGATTTATTTTTCATTTCCATTTTACACGAATGGTATTAAAAATTAATTTAATGAATATATATGATGTAGAAATTATTCTATAAATGAGATTTATTATTTTCTTTTCTTTCTTTCCATCCTTCAAATAGTGAAAATATCTTTCATTCATTTGTATGAAATACCGTGTCCTTCAACAATGTAATTCATTTTTTCTATCTCTATTTTTATGAATGACTAAAAAAATGTATAAAATAAATATATATTGGAAATTTATATCATTATTAATATTATTTAGATGATTGATCCATGATCAAAATACAATTATCAAAACTAAAAAACTAGAACATACAAAAAAAACGAAGCAGATATAACTCATAAAAGTGATTTTAATAAAGAAGTGTTTACAAACATGTGATAAAAGGTTATAAGTAAATCATATATTGAATGATATAAATAATTATTGTTCTGAAATATATTTATTATACCTGATTTTAAAATTTGTCTGAAGGAATTCAGATATAAGGTAATAGATTTTTGACTCACTTTTATTTGTGTGAGACACATTCCTTATACACAACTTGTTTCCTTTGTATGGTGTATATACTATCAATGAATGTATTTAACGATTATTATCATGAATATCATGAGATATACATATACTTATAAGGTTATTTATTTCATGGGACTTATGATTCATAATTTACCAAATTGGTAAGGGTTTTATGTTACAATCTCATTGATTATCGAGATTATTTATGAATATGTTTTCGATGATGAAATACTATGATATACCTCTCAAAAAAATAATAAAATTTATTTTAATATATTAATTTATTGATAAAAAAAATTCATTATCATTTTTATCATCTTAATTACTCAAGATACCAAAAAATTATTGTTTAATGGAAATCGACTTTATTTAACTCTTTGAATGAAAAATAATTTTATTCCGTAAAAATATTTTCTATAAAAATTAAAGAAGGAATTTACTATTCTATAATGATTTTCTAAATTCAATTTTACAAATTTTCTAAGTTTAAAAAAATGGGTTAAAAGAGAATATTCTTGTTAGTTTATGAACAAAGTACTTTTTGATGTTTTACCACAAAATGTGAACGGGATATTTTTTTTACTTACACAAAATGAATAATATTTCCTAAAATTCTGACTATTAAACATTTTGAAGTTACCTTTACATTTTTCCTTGTTTATTTTCAAATAAGATATTTTTCAAAATATTTTCGAATTGTGTGTATTTTAAAATTGATTTTAAATATATAAATTTTATTTTCCTTATGAAATATTTTAGTGATCATTTAGATGAATTTAATATATATAAATTTATTTTAATTATGATTCACTAGGGATACGATCCATTGATACCATTCTTACTCTTTCTATAAAAGGTTAATATTTATATAGATGATATTTTTATGAAACCCATTTATTTTCCATGGGTTATTCTACAGTGAATTGATGAAATTTTTATGAAACCATTTTTCTTTTCACGAGTTATGGTGTGATGATATGTTAAATGTTAATTGATCATGGGGAACACATATTTATTATTTTAATTTTATGATTATGGTTGAATTATAAAAAATGAAGGTGGTTATGTTATAACCAATGATAGTGGTTATGTTATAATAAACAAGGGTGGTTATTCTATAACCAAGGATGGTGGTCACGTTATAAACATGGATGGGTAGGACATATATTTCCCTCAAATTAATTGGATAAATATTTATATATCAAAATATAAATATGAATTTAGTGGGGGAGTGAACCTAGTTTTATAAAGGACTTTGTCCGATATGATAGTATTGGGAGTGAACATTGATTACTATGATGGTTTAGGGAGTGAACCCAATCCACTATGATAACCTTGTAAGTAATCCTTGATTACTCAAGAAACGATTTTCAATGATTATAATTATACTAACAACTTATATCCTTTTCAAATTTTATGATCTTATATCTCATGTTATTTGATTATTTTATGATTCCTGTCTTATGAAATCCCATGATTTATAACACGAGTCAATATTAAGATCTATGATATGCATGGTATGATTTTCAAATGTTATAATCATGTTATCATACCCAAATGTTAATTTTACTCTAAATTGATCACTAATATATCCATTTTTTACCCTTACTGATCATTTGAGAACACCATTTTTTATGTTTACTTTCATTAGGTTATGAAAAAATGTACTAAATATGATATAATTGAGAAGTGTTCTATTTATAATGTTCATAGTGGGAAATGATTTAGATCTTTTATAAATTAGTTTCTCATGCGTCCAATTTTCAAAGGAACAAGACCTATATGATTCTAGAATGGATCATTATTAAATGTAATGAATATTCAACAATTTAGATTTAATATATTTGTATAAAAAGTATGGGTCACCATATTTGGTATCAATGAAAGGTTTAGTTAACCATTAAAAACAATGATAAGATAACTTTTGTGAGAAACCATGGGATAATTCTAATTATAGGATAAAATCCTAATGTTTTAGTAATAATAATTAATAAACAAGATTAAAACTATGGTTTTATAGAAGAATTTATCACAATTTAGACATTAATTAAATATTATTTCTTAATTATTTGGTTTCCCAATATGATTATTATCGGTCACACTATACTTTTTAGTTTTAACCCATGGCTAGAAGCTGAAATAATTATGTTAATGCTGAATGTGATGGTAATTAAAATAACTATCCTCATAAGAAAACTATTGAAATAATAGAAGGAATGTGGAACCTTGTGATTATGCCTAATCAACTACCTCATTATATGATTGACAATCTAAACATTAGACATTTATTGAAACACCTAATAAAAGAAATACGAAGTTTCATAATGTTCATAGAGGAAATAATATTTATCTTTCAAAATGTCTAAAATGTGGTAAGAAGCACTAAAATTAATGTCTTATAGAAACACAAAGATGTTTTGAGTGTGGAAAAAGACACAAATAAAGTAAATTTCAAGGAAAAATAAGAAAAATTGGTTAAAGAAATGGAAGAGAATAATGGTCTCCCTAAGGTATCCTAGATGGTTGAATGTTAAATGTAAAAATATGGACATTATTTAAGTCGGTTTCATAGGGGAAACCTCTAAAAGAAAAACAATAAGGTTTTAAAAGTAATGTTTTTACCAATGATGATGAATATACTATGAATGTAGTTTGAATGGTATGATGTATTTTAATTGCATTACTTATGTTAAAAGTTATAATCATGAATAAATTGAGGTTATTTAATATATATACATGATTGATATTTCATATTTTTTAAATGAAGTATTGGGGAGTATGATGATGAAGCATAGTTAATGGTTTATGAATAAAGTCAGACAATTGAAGTGTTTATGTATTTGGATTCAAGAATTATTTTTTATAAATGTCATACTAATTAAATTATGATAATAAAAAATCAGAAAAAATTTTGGGATTTTCTCAAATTAGTTTCTATTTAAGAATTAAAAAACATATTTCTAATGGTAATAATAATCATGAAAAGTTATTCAGTGGTAAGGTGATATTTTTTAAGAAAACATGACAAAGAGAAAGATAGACATTAATATTTTTTCTAATGTTGAATTAATAATGCTTTGTTGGGATAATGAGATTATTGGAATTGATAGTATTGGTAACCATAAAATCGGTTTGTGATTTGATAAAATGATATTTTCTCCATATTTAGTGAATTTTATTGCATTTTCGATTTCTGGAATATATTCAATTATTGTAAACTTATTTAAGGAAATTTTTATTCATATAATTATATAAGCATATATGTTTTCCTGTTAGGTTAACATAAATGTTATGGATACCATCCTGAATTTATATGTTTAAAATAGATTGAATGTTTAAAGGAATCAACACCAGTTTTTAATGTTTTAAGTGATAATATTTTGAATTTACTTACGAGAACTACCTAGGAGAGTCTTCTTCCTGAGTCTTCCTCCTCCTGATGACCTGACTCATGATGTTGGAATCTTCTCCCCCCTCCCTGCCAGAGGAGGGAGGTTTGCATTCGTTGTCCCATGGGAGGGAAGATCCTTATCCTCCCTTTCCTAAATTCTCCCTCTCATTAAAATTTCTGGTGCTATTCCAAAAGCCGCCCCAGTTATCACTGCTCCCGACAGAATTAAATTGTGCTACAGATCTGTGTAAGTATACCCTGGTGGCTCATTTTCGTCCCTATAGACTGTCGGTGGAAGTGTTTGCTCAGGTCATCTCAAAATCTTGGGAACTTCATGAACAACCATTCGTTGGGTTACTTGATCGAAGGTATATTATTGTTTGGATTGTAATAGAAGAAGACTTGATTATCGCTTGGTCCAGGGCTCCTTGAAGGTGGGGTGATTCTTCCTTTTATTTTTTCTCATGGGGCTTTGAATTTCATATACAGTGTGACCCTTCGTCGATTGCTACATGGGTAAGTCTCCCTGTTCTACCCCTTTCTTTTCAAAATCCTTCCATTCTCTATACAATTGGAAATATGATTGGACAATTTCTATGTTCTGATCAACGGACTGAGTCTGTGTCTCACCCGATTTGTCTGTGTATATGTGTTGAGGTCGATGCTGCGAGACCTCATGTGCATTGTGTTTGGATTACTGATGAGAAGGATTTTAGGTAGATGCAAGAGGTTGTGTTTGAGTCATGGATGAAGTTCGTTGTGAAGTGTAGATGGTTTGGGCATTTAGAGGCTGTTTGTCGTAGGGGAGGGCGGGATGTTAACTTGTAAGGGATGGATAGAAAGAACGAGAATGTATGTAGAGTGAATGATGCTGTGAGGATGACTCAAAAGGGTGTGAAGGATAGCCCTGTTTAATTCACTATCTATAGCAGTCCCGGAGGTTCTTCTGGGAAAAGAGACCGAATGAAAGTTGCTTGCGTTGAAGGTGATTTGGTTGGAGTGCAACCTATTGGCCATACTGAGAGGGAGATGAGGCAGGTTTATCAAGATGATGTGCCGAGCTTTTCATGCTGGATGAAGATCGTGCATGCATCTTTGAATCCATCTGTTATGCAAGTGTTTAACAGACTGAAGAGTGATCTAGGAGTTGATTCCAGGTCTACAGTTGAGGTAAGTTCTTTTCATTTGAAGCCTAATATTTCTGAGGAACACTTGGTCATTGTAGAGGGTGATCAGGAGGCGATGATCGGGAGTCCTATTAATGCTGGTCAAATGTTGAGCTGCAATCATGCTAAAAATATGGTTCATGGGGCAATGTCAATGAAGATGGAGGGTGATGTCTCGCAGGATGTGGTTACCAGCAATGCAGGTGTTATGGAGGTGAGGGTAGAGAAGGAGCCCTCTGATGGGAAGCAGGTTGCTGTTGAGAGTGGTGTGCTAGTGTAATACTCCACCGGGCTGCAGTCTTTGAAGCAGGTGGCTGGTTTTGAGCTGAGTAATCATTTTTCTAGCTTGGAGATGGATGACCTGGCACTGGACCGAGATGGAGTTGTGTCTTTGAGTGGGAAAGCATTTGAGGGTAAAGGTGATGCAGATTCAGGTGCTTGTGGTGTGCCATTGTAAGGGCAAGATGATGTCAATGAAGATGGCACTGCTTCTCAGGAGGTTGTAGCTGATGATGGTACAATGAATATGGGGACAAATGCTCGCTGTGAGCTTGTGGGTCATTCACAGTGCCTCTACATGCTTGATCCAAATAGCCAATATCAGCCAGAACGGGGTGTGGAGGAGGGTTTCTATGAAGTGCGCATTTCTGGAAATTGGGGGGATTGTCTTGATAGTGACAAGGAAAATGAATGTGGCATGGTCCAGACATCCTACAACGCTTTTGTTCAAGGAGGGAAAGACAAGGTGCATGAGAATGTAGAAGAGATGACTGCCCCACCGCGAAGAAGGATGAGGAGGGGTTATTCTCATCTGACAAAGCCAATGACCATCAGGTATTCCGTTGGGAGGGAAGGTTGGGCCACACAGTCTTCTAAGGATTTTATCTCTCTAGAAAAGTTAAATCTCATAAGGAAGTACGCCAATATTCTGAGGCACCACGACAGCTCAGAGTGGGAATCAGCGATTGTGGAGGATGTTCTCTATCATGGGGCTGGTGATGGGTCTGACTACTATGATCTATAATTGTCCTTTTATTTTTCTTTACTTGCTTGTTGGATTTTTCGTTTCATTAAGATATGGCCAGAGTCCTGCCTCTGACTAAGATTTCTGGGTAACTGATAATATTTTAAGTGTATTGAAAATTTTAATTGGTTTTAGTAAGAATTCTCTATTGAGGTTTAAATAACCATTTTTGGTTGGTATATGATTTTATGATAAGTTAATAATGAATTACTATACGGTGGGTTTAATATAAAGTTGGTGGTTGAAAAGTGATTACTGGGAAAGGTGGTAATTCAAATATATTTACAGTCATGTAATGGATTACATATTAGGTTAGTATATAAATTTTATTCTTTATATTTTGGTGATGTTAACTACATTAAAAGATTATATTGTATTTTATCAAAACTAATGACTAAATTTGAATGATTCTTCATAGGTTTGATGTATATTTAATATTTAGTTATAAGAATAAATTAAATATCAACAATTACATAGTAGGAATGAAATTAAATCTTGTAATATGAACTTTATTAAATATACTTTGATATAATAAAATTTATTAATGTTTAGTTTATTAAGATAATTAATGTTTTGAAGATTAATGTGGTATTTATTCATATAGAAGTTTATTCATTTTGATAATTATTCTATGCTAATCAAATATGGATTTGATTAATGCCTAAAGTCAAGAAGAATATCTTAATATACTATTTTGATATGTTAGAATATTATTTTAGTTCTTTGGGCATGAAAAATTCAACTCGGATACTCATCATTTGGAGAAACATATTAGATTTTGGTCAAAATTTATTGAATGATTAAATTATACTTGTAAATCAAGTATATTTATTTCTTTCCATAGTATCGTTGATAAAGTAATGCCTTAAATCTATCAAAAGTGTCCTAAGAAAAGTAATTTTTCCTATAACCTTCAATTCAGATGAATTTAGTGTCTTTTAACCCCTTATTGATTCATGGTAGTGTGGTTGATATCTTTCTCCTGACCATTTCTCTATCACTCTCTATTAGTCCTAAGAAATTAGTTTCCACTTACATATACAACTTTCCACTTACTACTAATTTTTTACTGTTTAGATATCTATTTTTGTGTTATTCTTTATGACCTTTGTATTTCCCATTCTTTCTTTCCAAGATAATGTTTCGCTATCCCTTTTTACGACGTGCGATTTCAAAAAAAGAATTTTCAAATATCAAACACTTGATTTCTAAGAACAAAATTAAATTGAAAAGAAATAATTTATTATGGGGAATAATTTTACACCCTGTGATTTTATGAATTTTATTCAATAAATTTACTTTCTTTTAATGCTTACATTACACACAACACCATGTTTAAAGGAACCATGATATACTGTTAAAATATTATTATTTTTGATTGTTATAACCTAACACATAAAGTGGATAGTGTGAATATAATTAAATAATTTGTGAAATATATTTATATTTCATAATCAATGTAAATTTATTGATAAATATTTAGTAAATAAACTCTCATTTTTAGTAAAATCATTTTATTTTTCAAAAATATGTTTTCCTCAAAAAAAGATTCATTGATTTTTGGGAGAAAAAAATATGATTTATTTTGAATATATTTTATAAATTTTAATTTATAAAATTAACATAATTTTTTAAATAATTATATCAAAATTATCTTAGGAAGTTTTTTTGTTATTTTTTGAAAATATTAATTTTCAAATAAATAATAAAAAATGTTGATTTTATTTGAAAAATGTTTATAAAAAGTTCCATTTTTTTAAAATGGTTTCAATGAAAAATTAGTTTTATTATATTTTAAATATTAAAATCATATCTACAAGAATAAAGTGTTTTTTTGAATTTAGTATAGAAACATTTTTTAAGTAAAAAGGCATTTTCCTGAAAAATAGTTTGTATGCACATAATCTATTTTTTTTTATAATAAATTTTATTGATCAATGATGGTTAATTATATTAATGACACTAATATATTATATAGTCAATAATTTTTCTTAAAATACATATATTATTTTTCTAGTAATGAGATAAGAATAAATCCGATTTTATGCTCCAAAACTATATTTTTATAAGAAGAGAATTTCATCAAATTTTATGAACTTATTTTAAAATTATTTTGTTCCAATTATAGGTTTTGACTTGGGTAAAATAGATTCCCTATTTTGAATCAGGAGGATCAAATTTTGTAAATCAGACACTTTTATATTCGGTCAATATGAATAGAAACCGTGGTAAAATTTATCAACTCGTTAATATGTAAATTGGGTTAATCTAGGTTAAAAGTAAATCAGAAAGCCAATTTTTTAAATAATAATAATAATTTAATGATTTTAATTGGAATCTTATCACCTTATGCTCAAAATATTACATTTTATAAACACTTTTCTAAAAAAATGACCTATATAATATTCAAATCAAAGAATGTTATAAAATGTAACTCCCTAGGTTTTAAATATCTCTAATGTGTCCAAATTGGTAAAAATCTTGTTACGATCAAATATAAGTGTATATGTTTAGAATAATGAAATTATTTTCCATATATAAATATACATATATTTTTTATAAATTACAAAATGATCTTAAATTCTTGAGTAACACTAATACAATATTATTTCAGGTAACAGAAAATTAAAATAAATGATTTTGAAAATATTAAAAGTTATGTAATTCAAATTATTTAATGTGTCAAAAGAATTTTATTTATTCTGGTGAAATACTAAAGAGTCTTTAAATAATTACATTCAAATTAATCCGTTTTATTGATATATATAATTCAAGTTAAATAAATAGTTCTAAAATAAAATTAATGATATTATATTATAAATATTTATATATTAAGTGTTATAAAATTCATAAAAATATAAATTTTTTCAAAACTAATGTGATCTATTTATAAAAAAATTCATGATCTATTTATGAATCTTTTTTATTTTATAGTAACATAGTTAAAAGTTAAATTGTAGAAAACTATAATATTTTGGTAACTGTCAACAAGTTAAATCAAGGGTTGAAACCCGAAGATTAGGGTCAAAATGTGATCCAAATTTATAAAATCCATATTATATCTGAGGATTTAGACAAAAAATATATATTATCTTAGAATAATATCAATTTGAATTTATTTTTACACCAAAATTAATTTTTATTTATTTAATATTTTATGAAATTCCATGTGCGAACCTCCATTCAATTATAAAAGGGAATCCATACTTTACCATATTCATACAACATTACGCCTTATATCTCAACCATACCAGTAAAAATCAATTAAAAACTTCTTTATTGACATTATACAGGTTTTTTTCGTCCCAAAATACCTCCCCTAGAGACCATAAGAGGGGATCTAAAGGAGTTATTTCAAAGATGTGGAAAGCGCCGTAACTGATAACTTTATTTTTAAAGATTATTTTACCTTCTCTAAATATGTTATATTATTAATATAAAAATATATTTATCATACGAAAAATATATTTAAATGGTATTATTAATACTAAAAAATATTTATTCACCCACTTTTCATCAAGTGGAAAGTGAATGTATCGCTTGGGAGAATGTATGAATTACCATTTCTACATAGCGATAAATTTAATTTCTCATCACTATATTGTATGTATGGTTATTATGATGGGTTTAATATTTATATATTATATTTATGATTTAATTATTCTCTTATAATCATAATATTATATGTAACTTATTACATTCCAAACCATTGGTAAATGATAACATTGTTCTTGGGTATTTGTGGACTAACACCTCCAAGAAGAAATGTTATTTTTTCCATTTATATTTTACATATATTGTAATAAAGATGGATTTAATTAATATATATGATCTATATGATATAATAATGATTTTAATGGTAATTTATTATTTTAATTTCCTTTATTCTATCCATTGAACAATAAAAACATTGTTCATCTGTACGTACAACCTGCCGTCGCCCTGAATGGTGCAAATCATTTTTCTACCTATATATTTTGTGAATGAATATAAAAATGTATAATATATATATATATATAAATATCATGATTAAAATTATGAATATCAAATAACCTTGATCAAAATAAAAGGACCAAAACTACTGATGTAAAGACCCGAAAATTTCAAGGAAATTTTTTTCTTAATTTTCTTTGAAATTTTACAAGAACACAGTTTCTGACAGCGCCTGATTCTGAGGCCCGGTGTGCCCAGAATCAATTTCCGAAGTTTGGCTCGGGTAGGTTCAGTGAACGAACGAGCGGGAATTTCTAACTTTTGAACCGGTGCCCGGAATCAAATTCCGAGGGCACCGATGGAACCGTAGCGCCAGTTTTTGCTTAGGAATGCCTTTCCTGGAGTTGCGTTTGCTTGGGAGCAGTTGTTTGTTAAGGTTGTGGTTTAAGTGCAAAGAAAAATAAAATTTGTGTTACAAATTTTATTTATCTTCTTAAGTGGTTATATCCTAAGTGTGGAAGTTGGGGTGGAATCACAAGTTCCTAACTAACCAAGTGAGGATTAAGGTGAGGTGGGGCCCACACGAGCCCCAACCCTTCACCTTCCCCTTAACTCTCTTCTACCCCCTTTAAACTCCCTTGCACTTAATGTGCCAAAACCCCTCAAATTTCTAACTCCTTAAACTCCTTAACTTCCTTGAACCCCCCCCCCCCCAATTAAATGTGACTCTTCACTTCCACCTTCATTAATTTTGGAGCCTCTCCACCCATTAATGAAGGATGTAACTTAATGAATTTGAATTATTTTGAATTCATTAAGCTAACACTATAATAAGGTGTGTTGTTTTATTGTTTGGGGTTGGCTAAATCTTTGTGATAGAGTTATGGAAGGATTGAAGAGAATTCCACCCTCGACGAAGAACACGAAGGACATCTCCAAACATGGAACAACGTCTTCTCGACGAAGAATGCCTTTTCCAAAGAAGAACGTGAAGTTTCCAACGTCGATCCCTTCTGGGATGCCTCCTTCCCACTCCTTCCGGAATAAAGAAGGGAGTGCCTTTCACGAAGAACGCCGACGTCGTCAACGACTTCTCTTTTCCGATGTCGACGAATCGCCGCCGCCTTCCGCGACTTCGTCAACACATAACGAAAAGCGAGGTAGGGGTTTGTTGTTGCTTTATTTAATTATTTTCCGTTCTTGGTTCTAGCATGACAAACTTGAGGATGAACGTTTAAGTGTTATCGTCTAATGAGAGGGGGACCGGACCGCACAAACACGGCCGAAACCCCCTCCTTTGTTCTTGAATGTTTCTTGCGGATGAAACGAGATAGCGTGGTGCCGTCGCACCACGCGGGAATCACACGGAAATTATTGCGCGGCGCCGTCGCGCCGCGCCGTGGAAAGAATTATCATGAACACGACGACGTCGCGCCGCGTCGAAGGAAACCGAAGACGCCGCGGCCGGAGCGGGGCCGCGGCGGAGGGGCGCGGTGCCGTCGCACCGCGCCGGATGAAGAAAGCCCCAGCCGGTTCCGGGCCGCGGCGGATAGTGATGACCGGCGGCCAGCCGGGCCACCGGTGCCGGAAGACGGAAGAGGACCGGCCCTTGCCGGTCCTGTTGACAAGAAGCCGGCCGGCCAGGTCGGGCCGGCCGGGTTGGTGGAAAACGGGGGAATTTAATTCCCCCGGGCAGTTATTTGGCCCCCCATTATGTGGGGGGCCGGTTTCAAAAAAAAGGGGGGGGGGGGGGGGCAGGCGGCCCCCCGTTTCCAGCAAGCTCGGCCTTCGGACAAGCTGGCAGCGCGCCCAGCGCGCTGCCTTGCGCCGAACCGGCGCGCCTGGCCGGTTAGCCGCGCCGGGCCACGCCGGGCCGGGCCGGGCTGTGCCGGGCTGGGTCGACCCTGTCCGGGGCTGGTCGACCCGGTTCGGGCCATCCTGGGGGTCTCGGGCCGGGACGGCCCGGGCCCGAAACCCCCGTTACCGAGCGGTTTGGTCAAATGCCCGTATCTTGGGCTACGGGCCTCCAAACGACTCGTCGTTAGCGGCAACACGATCCTTGGATCGAGACGGTCGTTTCGGTATACTATACTCAAGGTGCACCTTCCTTTTCGGGAGCCTACGTGGTTAAAACTCCGTAGTTAAGCGTGCTTGGCCTAGAGTAGTGATCAGGATGGGTGACCTCCTGGGATGTTTCCCAAGGTGAGTGTGAGACGAAAAAGGCAATAACTCTCAGAACGGGCGTCCGATTGACGCGCCGTCTGTTGTGTTGAGTTCATGTTGACGATACAGAACTTTTAGCATCCTCCGCCCGAGTTTTGGATGCAGATGGATAGTGGCCGGGTTGGATCGCACCGAAATCCAACCGGGCCCCTGGAACGGAAAAGATGATATCTTTCTGACAGAACATCCGTTTGACGAACCGTCAGCGGCATTGGTGATCGCGTTGAGAAACGGTCCCTATGAGTTTACCCTATGAGAGTTCGGGGTACATTTGAGATACGGCCGGGTTTGGTTTGCTCACGAAACCAACCGGGCCCCTGGGACGAAAATGCTAATAACTCACAGACCGGGCGTCCGATTGACGCGCCGTCTGTTGCGTTGAGACCCCTATGACGTGGCGGTCCTTTGAGATACTTCTTAATGGGACTTTGAGATACTTGGAGTATCGACCTGTAGCTCGTGGAGCGGACCCTCCCAGTGACGAGCGTGCGGAGTACGGAGACCGTGTAGCTGGCTGAGACCCGACGACTGCTGATCGAACGACTCAGAGTGTTACAGAGGTGCACTTGGTTGTAGCGGCACATGGGAGCGCTTGGTTGTAGCGGCAGACCCACGACAGAGTTGCGCTTGGTTGTAGCGGCACATGGGAGCACTTGGTTGTAGCGGCATACCCACGACAGAGGTGCGCTTGGTTGTAGCGGCACATGGGAGCGCTTGGTTGTAGCGGCAGACCCACGACAGAGTTGGGTTTGGTTGTAGCGGCACATGGGAGCGCTTGGTTGTAGCAGCATACCCACGACAGAAGTGCGCTTGGTTGTAGTGGCACATGGGAGCGCTTGGTTGTAGCGGCAGACCCACGACAGAGTTGCGCTTGGTTGTAGCGGCACATGGGAGCGCTTGGTTGTAGCGGCATACCCACGACAGAGGTGCGCTTGGTTGTAGCGGCACATGGGAGCGTTTGGTTATAGCGGCAGACCCACGACAGAGTTGCGCTTGGTTGTAGCGGCACATGGGAGCGCTTGGTTGTAGCGGCATACCCATGACAGAGGTGCGCTTGGTTGTAGCGGCACATGGGAGCGCTTGGTTGTAGCGGCAGACCCACGACATAGTTGCGCTTGGTTGTAGCGGCACATGGGAGCACTTGGTTGTAGCGGCATACCCACGACAGAGGTGCGCTTGGTTGTAGCGGCACATGGGAGAGCTTGGTTGTAGCGGCAGACCCACGACAGAGGTGCGCTTGGTTGTAGCGGCACATGGGAGCGCTTGGTTGTAGCAGCTGGCCCGCAGTACTCGATGGGTGGAGCTCTTCAGCAGTTACGGTTTCGATAATGAAAATCCTGGTTTGAGCAGAGACTTTTGACCTTGTGTTTACCTCATGATTGAGATGGGTCACTTGCTAACTTAGGTATATGTATGGGCATATACCCGGGTAGTGGTTATCCGTTGATTTCACAATCCTTGTGTTTCCTCATGATTGAGATGGGTTACTTGATAACTTAGGTATATGTATGGGAATATATCTAAGTAGAGGTTATCTGTTGAGATCTTCTTTGTGGTTATCCTTGTTGGTTTAGTGAGACCTTGAGGGTCTCGGGGTCCCTACTGAGTATCGTTATACTCACCCCTGCACGGGCTATGCCCGCACCTCGTTGTGTTGGTTGCAGACGACGGGCAGTGCTGACAGAAGCCGAGTGTTCGAGGACTGGACAGTACCTGGAGGTGGACTATACGAAGAGATGGTACCCGGAGGAGGACCTCACGACGAGGCGGTACCCAGAGGTGGACGTGACGACGAGGCGGTACCCGGAGGTGGACCACTGGGCACGACATACTCGGAGCGGACGGTGGGACCTGAGGAGCAGAGGAGCTATCTGTACCCACCCTTCAGGTGGGATTTCCAGTGGACAGCTCGGCGTAGCAGCTTTACTTTTCAGTTGCTGTTTTCCCTTTCGAGTTGTACTTTACAGTTGGGCTTGTATTTCCGGCCCCTTTTTACTTTCCGCACTTACTGTTGTACTCAGTTTTTACTTAGTGTTTACTTCTTCCGCTTGTACTCTGTGGTGCTTGTTTTCTTTTATAAAGGCAATGTCTTCCCAGTTATCGGGATTTTACGCCTTTGGTGCTAGTCGCCAGCCCCTGGCCTATGGAAGGTGGGCTTGGGGTAGTTACGGCACTGGCCCCGAGGACGGGTCGTGACAAATTGTTATCAGAGGAGTGCGGTTCTACCGCAGAACTTATAACTCTGATGTTTCTTTCTGTGAAGCAATAGTGTTAAGGGTACCGAGTGTGGTTTTCAGTTCAGGGAGTCCAGTGTTGGTGCGGCGGCCGACGTATCCGTACACCAGGACCCTGACTACTGATTTCCGACTTTGTACACAAAAACACTGATTGCGTGTGTGTTTCCAAAGTTTTAAAGTCAGCTCAAACCAGGTCAGCTCACCAGGTATAAGACGTTGACCGTGTCACATCTGTTCAGGATGTCTCCACGCAGACATTCAGTTGGAGTTCCGAGAGAGTACTCGATGACGGATCACCGAGAGACGAGGCTCTGGTGCAGGGCCCTTTTTACTATGTTGGCACCCTCGGGTGGTGTACTAGTACATCACCACCTGTTGGGTAGCAGATGCCAACGGCTATACTAGCAAACTGTGCACGCTGGTGGAGCGCATTGCATGAGTTCCAGCAGTAGAGGCCTCAGAAGTTACGAGGCGAGGCAGATTTCCAGACAGCAGAGCAGTGGCTGGAGCCGATTGCTAGAGTTTTCCGCCTAGCTGAGAATTCATCGAGGCGTACCGAACATATCGGGTACTCGATGGAAGCGTTTCAATCAGTGCAATAGAGGTCGGACCTCTGAGCATGGTATGTTTAAGTGCTTCCGAGCCAGCACCTTTTCTCTATGCATTTTAACTTAGGCTAGAGTGCTAGAAGGAACCTTTGTGGTTGAGAATTCTTTGCTGATCGAATACAGCCAGAGAATGTTAGAAGTTTGGAAAGCAGGAAACTGACACCAGTCTCAGAGACTTGGGCATGTAAAATGTTTTTAGAAGAGGAAATGTTAAGGACAGATGAATCTGCAGAGCAGCAGACATGGAGGCAGAGCTTGGAGAGCAGCTCGTGGTGGTGTACATTTCAACATGTTACCATCACCCACCTTTATAGTCCCCACTAGACTCAGGGAGTTGGAGAGCAGGGAAAGAGGGTAGCTGCTTGCGGTCATGGAGTGCGACCAAAAAGGGGCTCTAAGGATGAATCGAAGTGCAGAATTTATCTTCTACTAGCTGCCGTAGCCACAAGCATCGAAATGAATCATCCCTTCCTTCCATGAATCTAGTCCCAGACCTAGAGATTCCGGTTAAGCCGTTGACTTGACCCTCACATCTGGAGATACCTTTGGGAGGAGACTTGATAGTCACACTTACGTCGACAGTGTGATCTGACCCTTGAGGCGAGAGTCTCGGTTAGGACCTCTTGGTGGCAGCGTCGAGGCCTTACGACGTTAGTTTGAGTATGTATTTGGAAATCACTGTTCATACTCAAATTGACGGTATTAGGCAAACATTGGGATGGGTTTTCCTTGGTCGGCGAAAAGGAAACCCTGGGCAGCACAAGATAAACTCGTGCATGGGAGGGTGTAGCCGATCATTCTTGGGTCGGCCAACCATACCCTCGTGGCAGCAGGAGTTTTGAGTTTCAGTTCTAACCTAAAAAGGGAGACCTTTAGAGTTCGAGGATGGCGACCACGTTCTTATACAGGTCTCACCTCGACGAGGTTTACGGAGATGTAGCCGAGGCGGAAAGAGATCTCTGAGGTTCAATAGACCTTTCTAGGTCCCCAGTAGGGTAGGCGAGGTGGTTTATCGCTTGAACCATCCACCTCAGTTGCACCAGGTGCACGATGACTTTCACGTAACTCAATTGAGGAGATACATGCTCGATCCTTCACACATCATCGTCCTCAGGGAGTTGGACGTCGATGATAGAGCGACATGCACGAAGGTTCCAGTGGGGATCACGAATAGACAAGAGCAGATCCTACGAGGATGACCGATTCCTTGGGTGCACTTCCTTTGACAGTACGGGAACCTCCAGGTGAGCACATGGGAGCGGAAGGCTCAGATGCGTGCTCTGTACCGCTTTTGTGACCCTAGTTTGTGATTAGCTTTACGGGGACGTAAAGCCCTGAGGTGGGAGTAATGTAAAGACCCGGAAATTTCAAGGAAATTTTTTCTTAATTTTCTTTGGAATTTTACAAGAACACGGTTTCTGACAGCGCCTGATTCTGAGGCCCGGTGTGCCCAGAATCAATTTCCGAAGTTTGGCTCGGGTACGTTCAGTGAACGAACGAGCGGGAATTTCTAACTTTTGAACCGGTGCCCGGAATCAAATTCCGAGGTCACCAATGGAACCGTAGCGCCGGTTTTTGCTTAGGAATGCCTTTCCTGGAGTTGCATTTGCTTGGGAGCAGTTGTTTATTAAGGTTGTGGTTTAAGTGTAAAGAAAAATAAAATTTGTGTTACAAATTTTATTTATCTTCTTAAGTGGTTATATCCTAAGTGTGGAAGTTGGGGTGGAATCACAAGTTCCTAACTAACCAAGTGAGGATTAAGGTGAGGTGGGGCCCACACGAGCCCCAACCCTTCACCTTCCCCTTAACTCTCTTCTACCCCCTTTAAACTCCCTTGCACTTAATGTGCCAAAACCCCTCAAATTCCTAACTCCTTAAACTCCTTAACTTTCTTGAACCCCCCCCCCCCCCCAATTAAATGTGACTCTTCACTTCCACCTTCATTAATTTTGGAGTCTCTCCACCCATTAATGAAGGATGTAACTTAATGAATTTGAATTATTTTGAATTCATTAATCTAACACTATAATAAGGTGTGTTGTTTTATTGTTTGGGGTTGGCTAAATCTTTGTGATAGAGTCATGGAAGGATTGAAGAGAATTCCACCCTCGACGAAGAACATGAAGGACATCTCCAAACATGGAACAACGTCTTCTCGACGAAGAATGCCTTTTCCAAAGAAGAACGTGAAGTTTCCAACGTCGATCCCTTCTGGGACGCCTCCTTCCCACTCCTTCCGGAATAAATAAGGGAGTGCCTTTCACGAAGAACGCCGACGTCGTCAACGGCTTCTCTTTTCCGATGTCGACGAATCGCCGCCGCCTTCCGCGACTTCGTCAACACTTAACGAAAAGCGAGGTAGGGGTTTGTTGTTGCTTTATTTAATTATTTTCCGTTCTTGGTTCTAGCATGACAAACTTGAGGATGAACGTTTAAGTGTTATCGTCTAATGAGAGGGGGACCGGACCGCACAAACACGGCCGAAACCCCCTCCTTTGTTCTTGAATGTTTCTTGCGGATGAAACGAGATAGCGTGGTGCCGTCGCACCATGCGGGAATCACACGGAAATTATTTCGCGGCGCCGTCGCACCGCGCCGTGGAAAGAATTATCATGAACACGACGCCGTCGCGCCGCGTCGAAGGAAACCGAAGACGCCGCGGCCGGAGCGGGGCCGCGGCGGGGCCGCGGCGGAGGGGCGCGGTGCCGTCGCACCGCGCCGGATGAAGAAGGCCGCAGCCAGTTCCGGACCGCGGCGGATCGTGATGACCGGCGGCCAGCTGGTCCGCCGGTGCCGGAAGACGGAAGAGGACCGGCCCTTGCCGGTCCTGTTGACAAGAAGCCGGCCGGCCAGGTCGGGCCGGCCGGGTTGGTGGAAAACGGGGGAATTTAATTCCCCCGGCCAATTATTTTTCCCCCCATTATGTGGGGGACCGGTTTCAAAAAAGGGTGGGGGGGGGGGGGCAGGCGGCCCCCCGTTTCCAGCAAGCTCGGCCTTCGGCCCAGCTGGCAGCGCGCCCAGCGCGCTGCCTTGCGCCGAACCGGCGCGCCTAGCCGGTTAGCCGCGCCGGGCCACGCCGGGCCGGGCCGGGCTGTGCCGGGCTGGGTCGACCCCGTCCGGGGCGGGTCGACCCGGTTCGGGCCATCCGGGGGGTCTCGGGCCGGGATGGCCCGGGCCCGAAACCCCCGTTACCAAGCGGTTTGGTCAAATGCCCGTATCTTGGGTTACGGGCCTCCAAACGACTCGTCGTTAGCGGCAACGCGATCCTTGGATCGAGACGGTCGTTTCAGTATACTATACTCAAGATGCACCTTCCTTTTCGGGAGCCTACGTGGTTAAAACTCCGTAGTTAAGCGTGCTTGGCCTAGAGTAGTGATCAGGATGGGTGACCTCATGGGAAGTTTCCCAAGGTGAGTGTGAGACGAAAAAGCCAATAACTCTCAGAACGGGCGTCCGATTGACGCGCCGTCTGTTGCGTTGAGTTCATGTTGACGATACAGAACTTTTAGCATCCTCCTCCCGAGTTTTGGATGCAGATGGATAGTGGCCGGGTTGGATCGCACCGAAATCCAACCGGGCCCCTGGAACGGAAAAGCTGATATCTTTCTGACAGAACGTCCGTTTGACGAACCGTCAGCGGCGTTGGTGATCGCGTTGAGAAACGGTCCCTATGAGTTTACCCTATGAGAGTTCGGGGTACATATGAGATACGGCCGGGTTTGGTTTGCTCACGAAACCAACCGGGCCCCTGGGACGAAAAGGCTAATAACTCACAGACCGGGCGTCCGATTGACACGCCGTCTGTTGCGTTGAGACCCCTATGACGTGGCGGTCCTTTGAGATACTTCTTCATGAGACTTTGAGATACTTGGAGTATCGACCTGTAGCTCGTGGAGCGGACCCTCCCAGTGACGAGCGTGCGGAGTACGGAGACCGTGTAGCTGGCTGAGACCCGACGACTGCTGATCGAACGACTCGGAGTGTTACAGATGTGCGCTTGGTTGTAGCGGCACATGGGAGCGCTTGGTTGTAGCGGCAGACCCACGACAGAGTTGCGCTTGGTTGTAGCGGCACATGGGAGTGCTTGGTTGTAGCGGCATACCCACGACAGAGGTGCGCTTGGTTGTAGCGGCACATGAGAGCGCTTGGTTGTAGCGGCAGACCCACGACAGAGTTGGGCTTGGTTGTAGCGGCACATGGGAGCGCTTGGTTGTAGAGGCATACCCACGACAGAGGTGCGCTTGGTTGTAGCGGCACATGGGAGCTCTTGGTTGTAGCGGAAGACCCACGACAGAGTTGCGCTTGGTTGTAGCGGCATACCCACGACAGAGGTGCGCTTGGTTGTAGCGGCACATGGGAGCGCTTGGTTATAGCGGCAGACCCACGACAGAGTTGCGCTTGGTTGTAGCGGCACATGGGAGCGCTTGGTTGTAGCGGCATACCCACGGCAGAGGTGCACTTGGTTGTAGCGGCACATGGGAGCGCTTGGTTGTAGCGGCAGACCCACGACAGATTTGCGCTTGGTTGTAGCGACACATGGGAGCGCTTGGTTGTAGCGGCATACCCACGACAGAGGTGCTCTTGGTTGTAGCGGCACATGGGAGCGCTTGGTTGTAGCGGCAGACCCACGACAGAGGTGCGCTTGGTTGTAGCGGCACATGGGAGCGCTTGGTTATAGCAGCTGGCCCACAGTACTCGATGGGTGGAGCTCTTCAGCAGTTACGGTTTCGATAATGAAAATCCTGGTTTGAGCTGAGACTTTTGACCTTGTGTTTACCTCATGATTGAGATGGGTCACTTGCTAACTTAGGTATATGTATGGGCATATACCCGGGTAGTGGTTATCCGTTGATTTCACAATCCTTGTGTTTCCTCATGATTGAGATGGGTTACTTGATAACTTAGGTATATGTATGGGCATATATCTAAGTAGAGGTTATCTGTTGAGATCTTCTTTGTGGTTATCCTTGTTGGTTTAGTGAGACCTTGAGGGTCTCGGGGTCCCTACTGAGTATCGTTATACTCACCCCTGCACGGGCTATGCCCGCACCTCGTTGTGTTGGTTGCAGACGACGGGCAGTGCTGACAGAAGCCGAGTGTTCGAGGACTGGATAGTACCTGGAGGTGGACTATACGAAGAGATGGTACCCGGAGGAGGACCTCACGATGAGGCGGTACCCAGAGGTGGACGTGACGACGAGGCGGTACCCAGAGGTGGACCACTGGGCGCGACATACTCGGAGCGGACAGTGGGACCTGAGGAGCAGAGGAGCTATCTGTACCCACCCTTCAGGTGGGATTTCCAGTGGACAGCTCGGCGTAGCAGCTTTACTTTTCAGTTGCTGTTTTCCCTTTCGAGTTGTACTTTACAGTTGGGCTTGTATTTCCGGCCCATTTTTTACTTTCCGCACTTACTGTTGTACTCAATTTTTACTTAGTGTTTACTTCTTCCGCTTGTACTCTGTGGTGCTTGTTTTCTTTTATAAAGGCAATGCCTTCCCAGTTATCGGGATTTTACGCCTTTGGTGCTAGTCGCCAGCCCCTGGACTATGGAAGGTGGGCTTGGGGTAGTCACGACACGGGCCCCAAGGACGGGTCGTGACAACTGAATGAGACCATACAAGAAAAACGAAGGAGATATCACTTGAATAATGATTTCAATAAAGAAGTGTTAACAAATGGGTGATAAATGGTTTTAAGTAAATAATATATAGTATTATATACATGTTTATAGTTATGAAATATATGTTTAATAAATATTTATTTATTATACATGTGGTTCAAATATGTATGAATGAAGTCATACCTAATGTAAGGTATATTCATGTCACTTTTATTTCTATGGGACACATGGATTTAACATGACTTGTTTCTTTTGTGTGATGTATATAAAACACATAAATGTATTTTATAATTATTATAATTAAAATTTTGGGATATACATATCCACATAAGTTTTTTTCCTTCATGGGTATTATGATTCATACGTTATGAAAGTGAAATGAGTTTTAAGTTACAATCTCATTGTTTATCAGGATTATTTATGATTAAGTTTTAAATTATGAAATATTATTATATATATATCCAGAAACCCATGAAATTTATTATCCTATATTTATTTATTAAAAATAAATATTTTCCCTTCATTTTAGTCATATCATGTTCTCAAGATACTAAAAATGCATTTTTATGAAAATTGACATAATTTATCTCTTCGGTTGAAAACCCATTTTCTTCCACAAACATGTTTTATAAAAAAAATTTAAAGAATGTTTTTACTATTATATTGTGATTTTTCAGTCCATTTTTATCAATTTTTGGATTACTAAATTTTTTTTTAATGGAATCTTATTTTCACTTTCTGAACAATGTACCTTTTGACTTTTTCATACAAATTTGAAAAGAATTTTTTCTTTTAACTTATATAGAATGAATAAAATTTCCCAACATCATGCCTTCTCAACATATTTAAGATTAATTTTCAAGTTTCAAAAGTTATTTTTAGAGAATTTTTCCTTGATATATATGGAATATGTGTATTTTAAAATTTAATTTCAAAATGCAATAATTGTTTTCCTTAAGAAATATTTCATTGATCTTTTAAAGAAATTTTAATAAATGATAAAATAATTTGATGTAAATTATGATTTATTGGGGATATGACACATTCATAAAATTCTTAATAATTAATCTAATGGTTAATATTTATATTATGGAGATGTGTATGAAACACAATTGATTTATTTAGGTTATACTATAGTGAATTTGTTAAATGTTTATGAAACCTATTTTATTTTCTTGGGTTATGATGTGATGACATGATAAATGTTTTATGATCTTGTGGAAAACATATTTATGGTTTAATTAATGTGATTATGGTTAGATTATAACTATGTATGGTGTTTATGTTATAACCAATGATTATGGTTATATTATAATCAATGATTGTGGTTATATTATAACCAAGGAAGGTGGTTATGTTATAACCAAGGGAGATGGTAATGTTATAACCAGGGATGAAGGAAAACTATATCTCCCTCCAATTCATTGGCTAAATATTGATATATTTTGAGATAATATTATCTAGAATGGGGTGTGAAACTAGTTTACTAATGTAATTTTTCCAAAATGTTAGTCTTGGGAGTGAACCTTGACTAATATGATTGTTTGAGGAGTAAAACAATTCCACTATGATAATCTTGGAAGTATTCTTTGACTACCAAGGAAATGATTTTCTATACTTACATGTATGAAAAAAACATATTTCTTATTCTAATGTAATTAAATTATATAAAATTTTCTTTAAATACCATATGATTTATGTCTTATGAACTTCAAAAATTTATTATGTGACTCAAGATTAGGATTTATGATATGAAAGTTATGTTTTTTAATTTTTTTTTCTCATGTTCTCATTCCATTATGTTCATGTTATTCTCAAGTGATCATTACTATCCCCCTTGTTAACCATTACTCAAAATCCAAGCCCATGTTTTCTTATGTTTCTTTTCCATGGGTTAGGAATAAACATACTAATTATCAAATTTATAAGAAGGGTTCTAGTTATGAAGAACATAGTAAGAGATGATGTAGATCTTTTATGAACCAATTGTTTATGTGGCTATGTTTCAATGGGAAAAGACCTATCAATTTTGGAATGGATCATTGTGATATGTATTTAATATTTATCTAATAATATGTAATTTCTATTTATAAAATTTTTGGGTCTCTATATAGATCATCACTAAGTTTGATTCCCAAAAAACTAGAATTTATAATCTATAACCCCAATTGAGCTAAATGGAATGATAACTATATGGAGGTGAAAATGAAAAGATTTCAAGCACAAATAAGTTGAATCTAGTTGAAAATATAATGACTGTTACAACCATATTATGCATGAAAACTGAATAATATATTTGGGTGAAGAATAGATAATATGAGATACAGTATTTAACTGAATTTAAATAAAAAAATATGGAAAAACAAAATCTGAAAAAATTTATAGATGTGTTGAACATTAAACGACTGATAAATAATTACTTGAAAGAGATAATAAAAATGGATAATAAATTGGGAATTTAATTTATGAAGGTATGAATAAAATATGGATTCAGGAGAAGTAGAAAAATTAATATGTTTTATAATAATATGAACCTACAATTAATTTTCTTAAAAGGCTTAAAAATAAAATTGACGAACCATATTTTTATAAATTCATTGATATTATTAGAAATTTTAGTGTCAACTATCCCTTTATAGAATCCTTAAACAAAATCTGGCATATTTTAAATTTATATAGATGTTTTTTGGTAATAAATTGTATTATAATGATATGAGAACTATTAATTTAACCAATCAAATATATTAATATCCTTTAAAGGAAGTTACTGCCTAAATTTAAATACCCTAGAGCTGTTTTTTATTACATTTAGAAAAATATAATATGAAGAGAAAAATTGATTGTGTGACATATGAGCCAATATCTTTTATCCGTATTTAATCATATGGTTTTATGGGGAATGAAATCAAACTCATTTTCTCTTAAGTTGAATGATATTTCCATTAATCATACATATAGAAGAGTGAATTACCTTTTTTTAAGTTTAGGTAATCTTATATTTCCTAAAAATTTATTTCTTATAGAAATTGAGAGCGCCAATATAGTACCTATCATTTTTGGTAAACATTTATTAGCTATAGGTGGGACAATTATTGATGTTTCAAACTAAAAAATATCTCTCCAAGATAGTTACATTCAATAAAGAGTTTATTTTCATTAAAGAGTATCATCTAGAGTCTAGATTAAAATTTATTGAAGTTGATGAAGAATTTTGAAGGATACCCATAAAACATTATGGGAAATGCATCACAATATAGTTAGAGAAAACATTGGATTCAGTTTTTTTCTAAAAATAAATAAACACAAGAATTTTAAATACTTGATAAATTTATATAAAAATTATGAAACTCATTTTTATGGATCAATAAATGGTCTATATTGAACAAATATTATTTATTGAGAATTACTGTTTGGTTTTAGTTCAACACTCATACCTTTCTCATTTCGAGAGAATCCCCTCACTAGCTTTTAATATAGATACATTTAATTCATCCTATAATTAATATAGATTTAAGGTGATTTTAGTGTTTTTCCTAACTTAAAATGAGTGTTATATATTTTATTTAACGTTTGATAATTTCACTTTCTCTTTGGATGTTGAATAATTATTTTAACATACTGAGTGTGTCAATTGTGAGAATCCTTGTATTTTCCTAAGGAGTGAAAACATATATGTTCATGATAATTTGAGTTGTTTAAAATATGAATTATATATTTTTTAGATAAAGTAATTAACAGTATAATTAATGTTTTTCCCAACATTTAATATGAAATTGTACTCCATGAGTGATGTTATGTATTACCATGAGGTGGTAGAAACATCTATTTCACATATTTCATAGTTTTTGGATTACTAAAGTGTGTGGGAGAACATGGAGAATGTTATTGGTTATTTTTATGATATTTATATCATAATATCCTAAATTAATTTTTTTTGTGAAATTAAAGGCATATAATCTATTAGTTATAGGAACCTCAGTCTAAGAGCCTTAAAGAAATTTGGGATATTGTTGATTGATATTAGTGTATTGTAATTTTTAAGTGAATATGATAAAATTTACCTATAAAATTTTAATGGGAAAACATTAATAAATAATAACCACTAAGTGATCGTAGATAAAATTATTAGGAGTGTTCAAATGGTGACTTAAAATATATTATTACAAGGGATGAAACCTATGGTTTTAAATTTTTTTATAGTTTTCTTTTAAAATAAATACACCTTCCTATGTTTGTTTTGGTATTCCCATCAAAAAATTTCATTAAATACCTATATGGAATGAATTTAATTATGTATTATATTCATTTTTCCTCATTCCAGAGTATGATTGTTAAGGATCAAAATTCACAAGAATTTAATTATTTTATTTTGGGTACTAGATTTGAATAATCCATTTTTTTATTATACTGTTAAGGGAGATTAATTTTGAGCATGATAATAAAGAGATAATGAAATAATAATAGATTAACTATATGAAATAGGATTTATATATTTCTTATGCTTTAATCTTATTCACACTCCCTTGTACGATTGGATTTAATTTCTTAAGAGAATATTAGTTTATGTTATGCTCATGGATGTAAATTAATTGTGTGGGAGACAATGGATTTCTAATCTTGGGATATATATTGATTAGTGAATTTAATTTTTATTGTTAGGTATTAAGCCTACATATTAAATTTCGTTGAAAATAATTATTAATCATAGTTGAAATCTTTTTTAGCACTATAATTGATTTTTTTATTATATGGTAATGTTTAATTAAATTACTGCTTAATATGACAATTTTTTGAGATGTAATGAATTTATTATATTTTTTACAATGTTTTTTCATGTTTTATCTAAAATATATTTAAAAGTTCTTCAGTTATAGAATACATGATTTTTGAACATTATTTTGACCCCAAAATATGTATTGTAATAGTTGAATATCTAAATCTATTTGAACTTGAAATAATTTTAATTATTTAGATAACATTGGAATTAAACATTTGGAATAATTTTGGGTTTAATGTGTGGGTAAGAGGTATTTAACAAGTCTGATTAACTATATTTCAACTAATAATTCATATAAATACCTATATTTGTTTTTATGTTTACTATGTTTGAGCATCAATTTACTTATTTAGGGGTTCGAAATTATTCTAAATATTTATTGGATTTTTTCTAATTTGAGAAATATAAATTTTTTATATGTACATGGATTCAATTGGAGATATGTTTTTATTTATCTCTTTAAAATATCTTTCTGTTTATAAATCAATAGAAGTATGTTTTACAATTATAATTGAATTTTAGTTTTTTGATTGGAATTAAAATCTTATCATTTGTATCCAAGTGGGATATGAATTGAACTTTGAATACTTATAAAATCATTATTATTATTTATAAAACTCATAAATCAGTTAATTATAAATTATTTCTTATTTTTAAACTCACCCATCCATTTCATTTTGTATAATTATTTTGTGTTATGTCATATTATTATATACAATTGAAAAAAATTGAAGTTTGTAAGATTAATTAGTTGAAAATAAAAGTATATTTAATTCTTTTAAAATTTTGTAATTTAGTCATTTTTTTAAACATGAAGCCAAATATTCTCCAAACTGTTTTATTTAATGAGAGAGATAATAATTATATCTTAATATATTCCATGGGGAAAATAATTTTGAAAAATAAATCCTTATTGAAACTTTATTTTTTTGAGAAGTTCATTCCACTATGTTTTTTTAATTATTTTCTTCAGGGAGAAAATGATTTAAGTGTTGGATAATTTTGTGTGTTGTTATTTATATACCTTTTTTTACATCTAATTTGATACAAAATTGAGGTTTTAATAAAAAATGTTCTTTTAATTGAAAATTATTTTATCTTGGTTAACTATAATGAACATTTTAATTTCTTGAATATTATTTATGGAAATAAAGATTTTTGGGCATAATTGATTAAAAGATATTTGAGTTAATTTTCATAAATATTAATTACATATTTATTTATTATTATTTTTAATTATAATATATTTTAAAATATATTTTTTTTTGTTTGAATTAATTTCATTAATGTTCCAGGTCATTATAATTAAATATAATTTTGAAAAATATAATTTTTTTATTGGGTGATGTTTGGAAATTTTTTAAAATTACTATTTATAATATTGTCTCCTTGATGTATGAATTTTCAAGATCCATGTTATTAACTGATAAATATTTTTTATAGACCAAATATTAAAATTATATTTGAAATTGAAAATATACTATATTAATATGATACAATGTTTTATTTAGTTTTTTAATTTATTATAATTTTTAGTGTTTTTTAGTTTCTATATATAGAAATATGTACCATGTGAGATAATTAATAGATGTTTCATAAAAGAGATTCTAAGTAAAGTAATTTCCACCTCATAAGAGAACAACCACTAAGTGAATTTCTCTAGAAGTGAACTGTACTTAGTATAATTTCACTTATATAATAAGATAACTAACTTATCCAATTTTGAATCATAACATTGAGGAAACCTGATGTCAAACAATAAGTTAAATGAAACTATTTAATATTGATGCACATGATGATATAAAAACTTATTGGGGGATAAAACAAGAAAGGTGATGCCAATAATACTGGACCAAAGAATAATTAATCAAAGATATAAAATCATTAGGCCTTATATTTTTCAGTCAAAGATGAAGAACTAGAGATATTCATAAATCTATATGAAATAGGTATTAGGTTGAGGATAGAGGGTGATTTTAAAATGATGAACTTCCAAGAGGGGAATAAAGAAGATAATGATTGTTGAAACTAAAGATGATAATCACCAAATTCAACTGAATATACTAAGAATGATGATTATAATTTTAGTAATGAATTGAGTTTTTAACTGCTAATTTGTTCCTTATGCAAGAATGTTGATGAAAACAATGGTTGGGTCTTGATCTACCCAGTTCTGGGACCATAATAAAAAAACTAAGAGCACTACATGTTCTTGATGGATTTACTCAGTGGTTTTCTTCATATATAATGAAATTTGATCCATTTTGAGTGACCACATATAGATGAGGTTTCACCTGACTTTAGATAGAAGGAATTTTATAAACTAGTTGACTAAAGAATAATTAGAGTTGAGTTTGGCTGATAAGAGGGGTTCAATGAAAAACATATTAGAGAATATAGTTTGTCTAGGTTTAAATTATCCTAGAATATATTCAAGGTTTCTATATTTGGTACTAGTTATAAATAATTTTGATAAAATATACAAACCATTCATAAATAATGTGGAAAACTTTTCTACGAGGTAGTATAATTTTTCTTAAATGAATATTATATAAAAATGTTAACTGAAGAAGAACAAAATTTTTCTATTTTCAAGGTACCATATGGATATAATTTTTAAAAAATTATTGGTAATTAATGAGTGATAGCTGTAGAAATTAATTTTAGGTTAAATTGGAATATTTTGATGAGAGAGCCTCATTAAAGCCACATTAATGGTGAAAAATAAATAGAAAAAACAATCTCACGTAGTTGTAATAGAACTAAATAAGTTTCATTATTTTTATGATTTATAAGAAAATAAATGAAGAATAATTATGGAAACTTCATGAAAACACACTATTCATATATTAAAATAAACATGGGGAAGAATCCAAGTTGAGAGTACCGCCCTTATGGGAGGATTTTGAGATAGGGGAAGAGAGATTTTTTGTTAGAGAAGGTTCTTAATATCTTTTCCTTACTTCCTATATTTATGTGACTCAATTATTTTATTAAATATCATTTTTTTATAATGAGATGTGTAAATAAAAAAACATAGTGGAATTGGATTAGGTGAACTGAAGTTCTTCAATGAGTTTATTCCCAAATTAATTGATCATAGTCTGCTATAATTTGTGGACATTTTCACTAAATTATTATTTTTATATATCTATAAAAAGCATTGATATGTGGAGTTAGTGATAAAATTATTTACATAGATGAAAAAAAATCATACTTCATTGATATTGATAGGTTATATGAGGTTTAATTATAATTTCACAATGTGTATCCTTCATCTCATGTTCTCATTTTCTCTTCATCATGAGCATTATTTCTTCCATACATAATATATTTCTTCATGAAGTGTAGTAGATTATTTTGTATCATCAGCTAAAATAATTCAATTGGAAAGGTTTGTGGTTTTTTATCTATGAAGAATCAACTTTTTCTTGGGGTTTAAAACACCTTTTCTTCCTTATAAAAGTTCACTAAGAAATTTTTTCCACATAATGATAGTAAACTGTTTCGATATTCTTTTTCCCATATATTGATAGAACTTATATAGATAATTATAATGAAATAACTATGACAATTTTTTCAATCCGTTTTATTATATTTTCCCTTATTCCATCCCTAATTGTCCTTACATTACTATTTCACTATTTCTACACTTCTCTTTTTCACTCCCACCATTTTTTCATCACTTCTCACTCATAAATGTTTCAATTAACATCTTTAATAAATCAATTATATCTTATTTGTGTTTTATCTATTTTTTGTACACATCTACCTTATATGTAATTATAACCTAATAAACACTATCTAAGTAGTTATTAGGTTTGTAAATAAATAAAAATTTTCATGACACCAACCATGTTTCCAAAGATTATATCACATATCCCGTAGTAGTGATAACACGTGACACCAAAATTGGAATAAATGAGGTCCCCTTACAAAATTTATCGATGATATGAGATCCTTCAATGAAGATTAATTAAAATACAATTCATATATTTAATGGAGTTGAACAATGTCACATAATCATGTTAATTGAAATAATAATTACTTGAAAACATAATATAACTAACAATAAATCTATCACAACACACATTAATCAATATAATCAATGAGTAAAAGACACCTAACTCATTTAATAATATATTTAACCATCCAATCATGTTTTTTAAATACTCAGCAACAGAAATTACAAACTACATCAAATGGTCATATCTATCATCCATTGAAAAATTCATAAAAAATATCATAATTTGATATTACCCATAAAAAATCACTAAATGATATAAAAACACCAGAATATTAAGAAATGTCAAGATAATGAACAAAAAATAGATATTGTGTTTTCTATGACTAGTAAAAATAAATTACATACCACAAATGATGATTAATTTAATCCAAATTTATGAAATTCCAAAAATTGACTCACCACTAATCCTACAATAAAAACAATAATGAGAGATGAGGTGCATTAATCATTCATGATCCACGCCTATCCACCACATATGAAATAGCCAACATTGAAAAGTTATTTAACTATGATTCAAAGAAGTAAAATAATAATTTTCAAACACAATAAACTAAAACTAGAGGAATAACAAAAATTAAAACAACACGATTGGAAGGAGAAGGGTTAACCTATAATCATCGAACCAAGGCCTCATAAACTTATTTAGATCTAGTGTAATCAAGGGGTAGAGAAATTTTGGTAAGTGGAAGCTTACCCCTATATTATACTGGCTATAAAACAATGAACCTATAAGGGTTTTAAAATTAAACCCTTGTAAAAGAATAAAAATCACCACTCTAAAAGTTGTTTGGGATATACCATCGGAATTTTGGTATCCCTAAAAAGACTCCCATTTAAAATACCAAAATCATAGTAAGATCATTTGAATTTCTATGGATCTTAAATATTTTTTTGGTTGTTTGTAGTTGGATATATACCAGTACACAGTCCCTAAGTACTCCAGTAGACTGCTAATAGCATTTCAGTGGCTCTTTCTACCAATAACCAAAAACCTTAATTTGTAAATATCAAAAAATATTAATTTAGAGTCATCCTTACCAATAATTATATACCTATACCAATATGTATATATATTTTAACCATTAATGACAACATCCTCTTGATCTAAATCAAAACATAAACCATTAAATATTTTTCTACACTGAAATTTAACTCCTTCAAAATTCCTTTGACTCCTAATAAAAAATGGAGTTAAAAACTTTTCAACTTAATTATTTTCAAATTTGAAAATACTAAACCATATGTTTGCTAAAAAATTTATCCATTTAACTATTTTCACTATATCATCTCTGATATTATTTTTTACCCTATAGTTTAAACATAATCCTATGGTGAATTCCTGATAATAATAGCATATTACTCTCATCCCAAACAAAAATACAGAAATGGTGTATAAAGATACATAATCTATAATAATAAATAGATTTTAAATAAATTCCCAAGACTATGTTTACCCTAATATAAATACACTATATAGATAACCCAACCCACCTTATGGTTATCCTCTCCATATTATTTTCCTACAAAAACACAACACATGAATCTTACCATCATGACTATCATATCACGCATACATTCTCATGAATGGACCAAACAAGGATATTAAAGAATTGATCCTACACATAGATCCTCATTCTTTACCCACATTTATAAATTATATCATTAATTGATCTAATAACATTCATGGATCACTTATCCCAGTCAATTATGAAATTCAATACAACCAGACTATTCATGATTAATTCCTTAAAATAATGTAATCTTCATAAACACTCATTAATTATAATCCTAAAAAATTAATTTAATCATGAACGCATTGAAAATGTTCTTTACCTAAATCCAAACATGTCTCTATTCCAAAGTGTTTTTCAATAAAATCTATAAAATTAAAAATCTCTTGCCTCGCCGATTATTCTCTTTAAAAACATTATTATTTATAAACACCCATTCTATAATACTTAAAATAAAATTTCATAATAATTTTCTATGACATTATAAATAATACTAAAATTTTAAACCACCATTATCTAATTTTTTTTTAAAAAACCATACATTAATATAATTTAAACACACGATTTAATAAAAAAATTACTTCAAAAAATATTTTTCTTCTCAAAACGCTAATTCTATTTCAAAAGTACAAGTGTCAATTCCATTTCATGTGAAACCAAATTATATACTAATTTTAAAAAATTATGTGTCTCATATAATACCACTTTTCAAAATATATATTTTCACATACAATCTAGAATATTGATTCCATTACCTAGAGAGTCTATAAAATCACAATAAAATATCTAATTATATAAAATAAATAAACTTGTATAACTCAAATTAATTAATTCACTACAAATTTTGATACCATAGACCCACACACCCAAATCAGGTTATAATAGACACATACATTACATAAATTATTTGATAAAAACCATAAAATTATTGATATAAATATATATAATTAAAAATAAATAATGATTAATTTCATATCATACATGTTGAGGATGTTTTTAAATTTAGAGCTTCATAGAATTTAGTCAGATAATTTACTAATAAATTCCATGTTCTTTGTTTTATGTAGACATTTTATAACTATATATGAAACTACATTATCTATAATGAGACCTCAATATTTACAAGAAACTCTTCCACATGTGATTTCTTTCTAAACACATCCCTTATACTGATTTTCTTCATTACCATGGGAAATTGAAACCTAAGAAGGGGTGAGATAAAATTCTTTGTAATGGGGAACATATAAATCATGAAATCCTGGAATAAACATGGAATAAATATTATGGGATGAATTGGTAAACAACATAATTCTATGCTAAAATTTAAACTGAGATATTTCTATATCTATGAAAATAAATGAAAAAATTAATATTAATAATAATGATTACATAATGATGGAATTCATAATGAAAGACATTAAAAACCTTCTATCAAGGCCTTGATCCTAGAAACTTAATTGCTTCTAGACTATAGTCAAGACAACTTTCTGAATTTGGAAGGAATACACTAAATACCCAATTATATTTTTTTTATTAGGGTCATCAATGAAACAGGGGGTTATATAATTCTGGGCCCTAATCGTCACCTGATTAAGTCTAGTTCATTCACTATAAGAGTCATCAAGTTCTTTCAAACCATTAACTGAGGAGACTATTACTGAATGAAATATAGAAATCCTTATAATGACAAATAATTAAATCAATTGATAATTAAATTGTGTTATTAGTCAATAATCATTATGAATTTCAATACTTTTATCCATGTCAATAAAACATTTAACATTTTCATAACCCAACTTAAGAAAGAAGGTGGATTGCCAAATAATAGATAGTCAAATTGGAAAAAATCATCAATAATAGGATAAAAATATATGGTATAACAATAATATTACCCATGTTAATAAAAAGGATAACATGATCATAACCTGTCCAAATAATAACATGGATAGTCAATACAATACATAGTCAACTTACTAATAATCAACCATATTGGAAAAATAATACACGATTTAACAATACTTTTCCCTGTATCAATGAATTTTATAACATGATAATAACCCATTCGGAGAAAGATAGTGTATGGTTTGAATGTAATATAATCCCATTATAGAAAATTAATCCTAAAAATATGTTTTCATTGACAAAAAACAACCTTATGAAAGAATTCTTGAATGACACCACCCAAGAAGGAATCATGAATTGGATTATTTGGTATTATGAGTTCATTATTCAAATATATATATATATATATATATTAGCGTATAAATAGTGAAACATTAACCCTATTAGTTTAAATAAATTTTAAAATGAAAAGGGAAATGTAAGTGATAACTTAAAATATCCTATAGAAATATTTTTTATCATTGATGTAAAAGAGTAAGTTATAGGTCCCTTCAAAAATTATTTTTCAAAATTTGAATTAAATTTGAATTAAAAAAACATTTATATTTTTTACATTTAAAATAATATCTAATAATATATCATTGAAAATAAAATATTATTTTATATAGGAAATTCCAATCCAAAATATTTGATTATAAAAGGGATATTTTTAATATTGAAAATTACCATTGTTGTAAACCCACATTGTAAAAAGAGTAATACATCCTCATTTGTATTGAAAATTAATTTTAATAATGATTATTATTATATATGATATAATAAAATAATAGGGTGGTATAACCCATGCCTGGTAAGACAATGTTAAAGATAAAATATTATAACACAAAGAAGGATATTTGAGTTACCAATACCCCTGACTAGAAACATATATAAAAAAGTGAGAAATAATTGTCAAATGGATTATGTAGTATGAATTAAAATACCAAAAGAACAATTATACAACACCATATAATAAAATTAAATGACATATATTTCCAAACAAATAATTTCAAGAGAATAATCATAACTCAATAAATAAAATTTGAGTTACCAAAAATCCTTACTATTAGGGAAAAACAGAATTAATAGAAAATTGTCTAAGGAAACATTATTTGGCTAGTAAATAACATTTTATACATTTATTATAATAAAAAAACATCCATAGGTAGAAAATAAACCATAACAAGGAATCATGGTGGAAAAAATGTATTATGTCTCAAGGAATTATAATTGAGACTAAGAAGACCATTGTGGCATGAGTAGCTTTTTAATCAAAACACATGGAAATAAAAGGATTATAATTAATCTTAATTTAAAATGTTTAAAAGTTAATTAATGAAATTATATATCACATAGTTAGTATATATACTATAATAATAATATTAGGTGTATATTAGTAAATATGTCTCAAAGAGATGAATTTGAGATGAAAAAAGCGCACCACTAATCAATACATCCATGAACGTAACTTAACCTACTATATCAAAATATGTTTCTTAATAACATAATTAATAACCGTACTCATATCCATTTTCTTTTTCACACTTCATAAATTGTCATTCTCTATATGAATTCTACCGATTTTCAACATCAAGTGTTTATTGATTTGGGAATTTTTACTCATTTCATAAAATATGTGTTTTTATTCAGTATTATTTTAGTGTTAATAATTATTAGATCCTTAAACCTACAATTAGGTATGATTTATAACTATTTATTTTGTTTAAAATTATTCTCATGTTATTTTGTGTCTTTATCATGGAATATGTAATCAATAACATTCATTTAGAATATAAAAAACATATCATCGATAAATATCACTTAACTGATTGAAATAACTACGAGTATCAAAAATTAATATATAATATTATATAAAACTCACTATTATAGGAATGAATAGAAAAATTAAATTTTCTGTCATAATATAAATATACTATCATTTTATCCATTTATATTTACTAACATATTTAGTTATCAGATGGAGTGATTTTGTGATACATACATTTCCCAGATTCATTTTTGTGATCCCATTTCTACTTAGTACTAATAAAATGGTTACTATAATAAAATAAACATTAATTTTAAAACAACAATCTAAATATGTATTTTCTTATGACACCTTTGTTTTTAATATATGCTACTTTCGGTTCAATCAATGACTCTATTTTCTAAATCCTTGGTTATCCGTGGTCATTTTTCAATTAGTTTTTCTAACCTAATTAGTTAACATCATAATTAAATACTTCATAATGGTTTATAATGAGATTATTAATTAACCAAAAATATATCCCAAGAGTTTATAGATAGGTGTACAATAAGGATTCTTTATCATACACCGGGTAACAATTGAGTTAATACCCAACATGCCTTATTCATGGTTATTACCCCTAGGCACATCTATGCCAGAACCATATACATTTTCTAGTATCCATGTAGGGATTAAATTTTTATGAAAACCATATACTCAAGATATTAAAAAAACTTTTGTATATCATTTTATATATAGATTTATTCTTTGGATTTTTACTAAAGTTATATCATCCCAACCCCAAAATAAAAGTGCATAATTACCATAACATAAAATCATATAATATTCCAAAGGTTTACCTATAAATTTGGAATTGTGATCAACATTAACTTATTAGAACTTAAATTATACTCAATAAACATCCAATATTCAATGTAAACACAACCTTAATTTGATGAAAATAGTGATTCTCCAAACCTGTACTCCTAGATCCAGTGATAATAGACACATCCTCTACATATTTTCTTTGATACCATTGTAAAATCCAAAAGATAACCATACATAAATAAAAAATTATTAATGATTAATTGAATATCTTATATCTCAAAGATATTTTCAGGTTTAGAGAGATAGAGAATTTGGTTACATCATTATCTAAAAAAATCCTCTATTCATTATATCGAATAGAAAATTTTTCCCACCATACATGAAACCAATTAATATATAATGAGTCTTAACCATGTCACATAAATTATTATACATTTTCTATCATAATAATCTTGTCACAGGAACTAATTTTCTTTATATCTAGGGGAAATGAAATCATAAGAAGTGGGAAGATTAAATTCTTAGTAAGGGAAAAGATACAAATAAATCAATCAGGGTATAAACATAGCATAATTATTATTTAAGGAAGATGTAAAAAATATAAATCCTTAAAAAACTTGATACTGAGAGCCTTTTATATATATGACAATAAATGAAAACATGGATATCAATAGTATTGAACCCATACAGATGTAATGTATAATACTGAACATCAAAAACCTGATATCAAGGCCTTAGGACAAGACATTTAATTATAATCAATATCATAGTCAAGATATCTTGTTGAATTGGATAATAATACACTAAATACCCAAAATATTTGGGCCTCATACATCTCCTGATTATGTCTAGTACATTCACCATAAGAGTCATCAAGAGATTTAAAATCATTCCCAATGTGACCTTCTTTTTGAATAAAACATTAAAATCAATATAATTAGAAATATAGAATTTAATACAAAATAAACCTGTGTTATTAGTCAATAATCATCAATAATGATGATACATATCACCCTGTCAATAAAAGGAACAACTTAATCATAACCCTTTTAAAAAAAGAAGGTGGATGGTCAAACAATACATAGTAACATTTCTAATAGTAGTCCATATATGAATAAAAATACATGGTAATATAATAATTATCCCCATGTTAAGAAAAAGGATAACATGATCATAACATATCTTGAGAAAGGAGTTGGATAGAAAATAAAGTCCATAGTCAACCTTCCAATAATCACCCTTATTAGAATGATAACAAATTATGATACAAAAATACTTTTCCCAAGGTAAATAAAAGATATAAAATTATGATAACCATTTTATAGGAATAATTTGGATGGTTTCAAAAGAATATATCCTCAATATAATGATGAAAATGCAGAGGGATGATGACATAGATTAAAAACATGATTGCCAAAGAATTCTTAAATGATGCCACCTAAGAAGGGTTCATGAAATTGATTTTTTGGTATCCTAAGTTCATTCACCCAATATAAATATAATTATATATGTATTTATTTAAATATTGAAACATAAATCCTACTAGGGAAAATCCTTTTTAAAATGAAAAAGGTAAATAGAAGTTAAAATATACAATATAACTTCAATTAATTTTTAACCTTGACATAAAATATGAAGTTACATGCCACTTCAAAAAGTCTTTATCAATAGATGAATTTAAATATAATTTAAAACTATTAATTCTAAAGTAATCTAAAATAATGGATCCTTGAAAATTAAATAATTTATTCTATAATAAATGTGGATAAAAAACATTAGATTATGAGAGGAACATTTTTAATACTTTAAAATTTTCTTTTTTGAAAACAAGCATTACAAAGAGAGTAGTAAAAACTCATTTTTATTTAACATTTATTTTCCAAATTAGTATTATTAATTATGATATAATAAAATATTTTGGTTGGAGAACCCTAGAATGGGAGAACAATGTTCACGGAAAAACATTATAACTCAAAAAAGTATATTTTAGTTACCAATATCTCTTATGAGAAACATATATAAAAAAGTAAGAAATAATTATCAAATAATTTATGTTTAAAGAATGTATATAATGGGAAATCATTGAGAGAATACTATATAATAAAATATAATGGATGAATGTGATAAATTTATAAGTTCAAGATAAAAATCATAACTAAATGATCATAAGATGAATTACAAAAAGTCCTTACATCTAAGGAAATAACTGAATCAATAACTACATGATTAATGTAATATGATTTTCTAGTAAACCCCATGAAATATAAGGAATATTATAAAAGTATGTCCATGTAAATTAAATATAGTATATTAAGTAATGATGTTAAATAATGTTTATTATGTGTCAAAGAATAATAATTATGACCAAGAAATCCCATGTATCTTGAGTTAAATTTTCATCAAGAACCCTTGAAAGAGAATCATTCTAATTGGAAATAATATACCAGGATTAAAATAAAATTCTTGATATGATATATAAAATAGGAAGTATATACAAAAAAAATTATATTAGATTTATAAAAAAAAAATGTCTCAAAGAGAGGAATTTGAGATGAAATCCCCGACCACATATCCTCACTTCCGTGAACATACTTGAACATTAGGTATAAAATAAATATCTTTATAACTTAACTTACAACCATAATCATATTAATTTTATTTTTTATACTTCATAAATAGAAATTATCTCTATGAATTCTATCGATTTTCCATATGAAGTGTTTATAATTTTTATTGTTTATACAATTTTTATAATAAATATGTGTGTGTTCATTATTATTAAAAATTTTATCATTAATACATCATTAAATACACTATTGAGGATTATTTATAAATATTTTTTGGTATTTAAATTTCTTTAATGAGTGTTTGAATCTTTATCCTTGAAGATGAAATCAATAGCAAACATGTTTTAGTGATTCCTAATGATCGATGTGTGTTTTCTTAATTAACGAATTAAATATTGATATAACATATCTATATCCAAAAATAAGAATTATTTAAACATTTATATATTATTTTACCAAAAATTATGTTACCATAGTCATTAATGATATGAATTCCATGTACTTTTCAATTAGGTAGTTAAATTGGCGCAAACATGAACATACCCCTATTTGGTGAATGATTACATGGTGGTTGTTTTGTAATTTGATTGTAATATAAGAATAAAGATACTATTTATTTTTTTTAACATGTTATATTATAATTATAAGGAATTATATGAAGAAGAAGAAGAAATAATGTATATGAAAACATCACACTATTTGAATAAAATATTCTCTACTTCGTATGCTTATTTTAAATAATTAAATTAACGATAAGTGTTTGTTTATCATATAATTAATAGGTTATTAATTTTTTAATATCATAATCTTAATTATATCATTAAAATCATATATATCTTTAAATCCCATCCCTAGATCTATCCTTTTAAGGTGGAAAAGGAAAATGAAAAAAGTTTTCTCATGTAGGCAGTAGTCCGCACAACAAATGGAAAATGGTTTTATTTTTCTTAGTGGATCATGTATATGAATAAACAATGATAATATACTTTATATAGTGAAATTATAGTATATAAATGATAATATATAATTATACTAGTGTGGATATAATATATTTTAATGAATATGATTTAGTTGAAATGCCATGTATTTGATAATACTCATGGAAGGGTGTTGAATTTTCCTTGCATGTAACCTAGAAATTGAAGGGATGAGGTTAAATATGGATGAATAGGTGATTATGTATGTGGGAGAGGGTTATTGGTAGAGAAAAATGAAAGAGTTTAAAGGAGGAATTTTGTAATGTCTCGGCCTGGATGACCGCTAAAACAGTGGTTGGACTATTCTTCAAATGGCTTCAAGCGTAGTTCCCCTTACACTAGATGCTTCTGACTAGTATTGAGGGTATAATGGTTGTACATTAGGGAGGCTATACTCTCTTAATCACTATAGAACCATGGTATATCTTAAGGAAACGAAATACAATATAAGAAGTAGTAAAAGGCAATAGAGAAGTAGTGGATGAAATATAATAGACTAAATAATATAGTCAATTCCATATTCTAGTATACATACATGTCCATGAGATGATTACAATAATAAAATAGAAAACATGCAGTAGTATGTACATTATAAAATTAGTAAAATATATAACACAAGATGTTAGGGTGGTCTCCATGATCATATAGAGTACCAGCTCAGTCATGTGCTTCTAACTCGCAGTTATAAGAATAGAATAAAAGTAATGACAACTAGGTCCTGAAACCATGATGTCTTTTTGGGTACCCCAATAAAATGGAAGCCTGAACATGGTGTGAGATACACACAATAGGCCACCACAAAATGTGTTTGAAGCATAATCCAGTTTATGTATATTAAATAAGTAGTGTGCATGTATATCAAAAGTAAAAAAGCCATGAGAAATAAATAAATAACGTAGTCGGACCCAGGTTCCTTAATGACATCTAGCATGAACCTAACATGTTCATCATAAGATAGAAATTTATGAACCATAGATTACCTATAAAAATATATAAGGGGGAAATGATAAAAAATATCATAAAAAAAGAAATAATGAGATGAACAAACCCAAACATGTGATTTGGCTTTGCATACATGTCACTAGGATAAAAAATAAACATCATCAGCCTTTACTACAAAAGTAACTACTAAAATTAAATAAGTACAATCATGGTACCATCCGAGGAGAACCATAATAATAAACCCATTTATCATAGAATGATAACCATAAATGTTCACCACCATCAGAGTCTATCCAATGTGATTGATGAATGGACTCACAATTACCATCCCTAGACTAATGTAATATGATGACCTCTGATACCATAATAGGTATCTTAAATAGAGGATAGATTCTCAATTATGTTCTGGTGTATCCATATAGCCACTGAGGCTTTCAAAGGTGTATCCCTTAGGGAATCGATATCACTCATAATAAGGTAAGAAAAACACATGGTGAGCCTATACCAGTAGACCAGTATCACCCCTAATGTATACACAATCCATCATAAAATGTGATCACAAGAATGATGTGCCCATCCTTATGATTTTTTGGAAGGAAAACACGATAATCCCTTATTGAGTTCATAATTTATCTTATCAATAAAATTAAACAATAAAAAATTAATTTTAGTGAGCATTATATAAGATTAAAAAAGGATTCCTTAAGAAGGACACACCCATTTTCTATTTCATATTATAATAAAAATATTTTCACATATAAGTAAGCCACATAAAGAAGCAACAAAACCAAAATAACTCCATGGAATCACCCATTACATAAATCCCAACAAAGCATAACAGAATACCACTTTTCCAATTTGAAGATAGTATGCCTCATTGAGAAATTATATTAAAAAACATGGAATTTTTATTAAAAATATAATTTATTTAACTTTAAGAAATTCAATTCCATTATAAGGTGTAATGAAAACATCCTAAAATGTGGGATTAAAATAGGATAGCATCAAAAATTAAAATATAAATAAAAAACACACCCCTATGGGTGGCTCTAACAATGGAAGAGAAAATTTAGAAAGGTAGACTAAATTATTCCACCCTAAATGGGTGATTTGGGTTTAGGTAACAACCTTTAACCACACCATGAAGGGTATAAAAACATTACAAGACAATCTAGATAATTTAATTCATAACAATTTATTATTTTAAAGAGACACCGAGTAAGTCTGACACACGTCACAATAACGATATTGTATAAATCGGTGAAAATTGAGGGAAAATCTATAGACCACAAACCTTGGGATTATGAAGATCCAAATTTCCAATATAGAGGCTTGATTCATTACAGTTATAGGTAAATCAATGAAATAGACGAATTCCCTAAAAATATGATGGATTAGCTTGAACCAAAATATTATGTATGGGGAGAAGATAAATTAAGAAAAGAGAAATTAAGAATAATATAATCACTGAAGGATATCCATTAAACCTGAGGAAACACAAATCATAGGTCATCTGAGAAAGATAACACCATCCCTAGAGGTTGAATAGAAGATCTAGTAGAAGGGGGAGATGCTAATGCCTGTAGGTAAGAGGAAAATAAGTGGAGAGAAAATAAATAGTGTTAAAGGGGAATTTTGGTAATTTCCAACACCTTTAATTAGTTATATGATTTTCCAAAATGTGTGAAATAAATTATTTAGCCCCTTTTAATGGAGTTCAGTCGCATGGTTCAGGTGCATGGTTTGGGAAAATATTGGAAAACCATGTATTTTTCCTCTTTACAAGACATGTAGAAGTCCATAAGACTATGAATTGCCTATCACATGGTAAGATAAAACATTGATGGACCTCCATATATTCTAGATTATCTACATGGTTTCCCATGGAAGTTTGTACGATTTAAGAAAAACCATTATTCCCTTCAAGATTCCCCTGATATGATATTTCATAGCTAGGTGCTCCTAAAACTAAAAAAGACTTTAAAGACACCTCCCGATCCCTAAAAAAAGTCTAAATAAAAAAAATTTTGAGTTTAAAAATATAGATTTTAATTTCAAGACACAATTTAAAGAACAATCAACCCACCAAACAATAAAATTTAAATTCTTCTGGAATTTCACCTAGTCCAAAAACATAGAACACTACAATATTCCCATATTAAAACATCTCATACCTAAGAATCCTTGGGAAATGAAGAGAACAAAAATCAACCTACTTGAGCAATGAATTATTTCTCAAAATTTTTTGTTATGTTTCCAAAATCCCAACACACCTATAATAATCAGCTTAACATATGGTATATGAACCGTTACAATCAATCCAATGATTGTTTTCCAAAATACAATGTCGAGGTGTATTTTACCTAAACCCATCTAACTGATGTCACAATCATATATTCGTATCATTAACCATATGTCCTATGGCACTTTCCACCATAGGTTTTACCTTTTGAAAGAGGCCAGTTATAGGTAATGGTATCTCCCCTATCAATGTTTTTTAAATTAATAATTCACATAGCATTACAATGATTCCCTTATCCTGATTATTAACCTTAAATAATATATTATCCATCTTTTAAATAAAATCCTTGGCCGACTATAATGTACCTTCCCTAACTCAATGTGGTTCTAGAAGCAATTCCTCATCAACTACATATGGCAAGAGAGAGAGGTATCAAGTCCAACCATCCCTGGATGAATACCTAAAAAACACATGGATTAGATGGCCAATTTATTTCAAATACTAGGCCTAGTACCATTTTGATGAAGGCACTTTGACATTTTCTTCAAGAACACTCACAAAATCCCATACCCATCTTCTTCTAAACCATCCACATAATATTTCATGCTCTATTGGGAACATGGGTGCATAAATGATTTAACACACTAGGATCCACATACTTAAAACATCCCATGTGATACTAAATAATGTCCAAGGTAACCTCAAAATTATGAATTGGTAACCAAGGACCTCATCCAAGGAATTTTATACTTTAAAATTCACTAGTGAGATGTCGGGACATAGCTAAAGCATCCATATATTAGGAACGCTGACTAAGACCAATTATAGTCATGATAAGATATGGCTAGTGTATGTGTGTCTATCCAAGGAATTCCTACTTGGATATAAGGTATCACCGAAGGCCAAACAGTACTATATAACAACCATGCTTCTGGAACAACAACTCTGATTGAGTTAGCTTATTGAAAAAATTGAAGTTTTAATTTAACCCAACATAAAATAGACTCTCTCTTAGTGTACCTAGAAAATTTCAAGACAGGGGACACGATCATCCCAAAAAAGGGTACAATAATATGGTATTAAGAATTTATAGGAATTCCAGATATAGGCCTTTAAAATCCAAGAAGAGGTTATCGACATGGGTTCCACCCAACTATACCCAACAATTGAAGATAAGAACAGTCAAACCACCAATGGTCAACTTCTTCTAAAAAAGGACCAGTTTCAACTTCCGATCTATTTCCAAAAACTAACCATGATTCATTTACATTCATAGGAATCCTATGATCACTAACGAGAAGCCACTGATTTCCATTATTGACAAAAAAGTTTCTTTAAAGCCTGCTGAAATAGCTAACCATAACATCACCATGCTGCCTCACAAGCACTGAAATTTTTACAAAACTCAACATCCTCAAGAGAATTTTTGGAAAAATAACAATTAACAAATGGTCCTTTCACAGTTGTGTTACTTATGAATGGAAGGAAACTTTCACTATGATCAATGAGATTCTACCCACCTTAGGAGTGTCTGTATAATCAGATGTACTGAAAAATAGAACTCATCCCAAGGAACACGCTCCATCGGTCACTGAACATGGATTCCAGTGGTGGACAACCTGTATTAGAAATAATTATATTAAATAGACTGAAAAATAGCAGATATATGTTTTTATATATTATATTCACATTTCGGTATACAGTTGAAACTCCTCCTGTGTAATTCTCATATATTCCATGACATTAGTAATAAAATCCAAAACCAAACAACCAGAGTGTAAAAAAACTGATCTTGATATGACATAATATAGATCATTGGGATGAGTCTAATTAATCTAATTCCTAGGTCACTATAACATAGATATGACCCTTGAACATAGAGAAATATCTCAAGGCATCAATAATTACTACCAAAATCACTAAGTTCATTGTAATATTTACCAACTCGATGTGTATTGTGTGTATTGACACATACTATCCTGGGGTCCATTTTCACAATGATACATATGTTACACTATCCATAGTTTTATCAATCCTATGAATCAATTATATAATATTCTATAAATTATTTATCCCTGAATCATAATAACTTTTATGACTCTATAATAGGCTGACAACCTACCGGGTCATCCATTATAGAAGAGGAATATAAATAAGGGTCACATGATCTAGTAAGTGACTAATCATTCCCTAAGCCTGTTAAACTTGCTAAGACTCAGCATTCTACGATGCTCACTCTTTTAACAAGGCTCAACTTATCAAATGACCACCCATTAGGACAAGGGTGTCATATTTTAAACTATGAATCCTACATGGGACAAATGACACCAAAACAATACCACATGTTAGAAATATAATTTGAGTAGTTAATAAGATTATTAATTCTATAGGATGCTTCCTACAATGGTCTAGCCTCTTACCAAAGTAGAAGGAATCAACACTATAACTAGGTAAGGCTGAAAAGGTCACTAGGATTTACAAACAATATTGTATGTTCACGATATGAAGGAAATGGCCTATGAGTAATGCACATTCTCTTATTTTAAGGCAATATCAAGGAAGAACAAAACTACCTTACATGGGTGTTAAATCTAAGAACACCTATATAGGATTCATTGAAGTGATTTATTTATTTACATATGAACTTAAAACATTTTAAAGGCGTATTTTTAAAACCAGAAGTACCCATTATAGGGTAAAATGGTTTGGAATTCAATTTAAGTAAATTCATTTGGAAATATAGCAAATTTTTATCAAACATCCCTTCAAGAATTATTTATATAATTAACATCCAACCATAATTATGTAATTTATCAAATAAACCTTATTTTAAACATCAATCATATATTAGTAAACATCCATAATTATCCTTGTTAAATAAAATTTCATTTGAAATATATAGAAGAACACAACCTTTAGAATGTAATTGGAATTTTAATTAACTAACAACTCATAATGTAAAAAAGATAAAGGAAGATAACATATCTTCTATTAATTAAATAGGGGTCTGGCCAAGTAAGGTTTCTCCATACATCTATATGTAAACCCATATAGGTGACTGTACACACATTAAATGACCATAACCATATATCATACACATACCCCCATGAGGGTAATGACTAAGTAAAAATAATATAGAGGCAACCTACAAGTTCCCCTATCAAGGCATCCTAGGTTCCCCAAAATGCATCCCAAATGTCTTATTTTAAACATTATGATTTTTAAAACACCCTTAATCGGTTTATCGCATAATAAACATTCTCCAACTAACCTTCTTGGGTTTAGTAGTGAATTTTGGAATTTAACCATGTGGGTCATCATGAAAATGTGATTGAGTTTCATGCCTTTATATAAGAATCTGATTTATTTAAAAGGTCCAAATTTATGAACATTTATATTTATAATTTTTTTAAGGTATATCATGCTTTTTTATACAATGGTTCAATTATTTAGGTGACTAAATCCCAATTTACAAATCACCAATACACTCTATAAATTGTACTTTGGATCCCAGTTAATTAAAATGAATAATGTTTGAGCCCCTGAAACAAATGGTGCATGGATGAAACATGTCATTATTGGTTTTGAAAATATAATTTCACCATCAATCTATGTAGAAAAACACCACCTAGATTGATGCTTCCATTTTATTTGACCAACATTTCTATCAAAATTATATCAGGGCATGGTATCATGAGTAATAAATAAAAGTAAACATTCTGAATAAATACTAAAGAGTGACAAAATAACATTAAAAAATACTACGTATCTTTGGAAAACTCCCAATAATAGAATTCAAGAAAATAATGAAAAATAAATCATAGAATCGTGTTATACAAATAAACACCCCGAATAGATCAAAGACCTTGTTATAGAAAAATAATAATTGTAAATTACCCAAGAATGAATAAAAATAAGCATGTCACTAAAAATACACAACATGGTATATAAGAGGTAGTAAATCACTCATAAGGCACATCAACAATTTTTAAACAGCCTAACAATCTGATTTACATGGAATGAAATATCCATGGTATGTAAATTACTATGTGCCTATAATGATGCATGTAATGATACATCCTTTATATAGTAGGTCAAGAGAAATACTCTAATATCATAAATTAATAAGTAGAAAAAAATTACTCTAATCACTCAAGGTGAAATCACAATCAACTTTAACAATAAAAAATAAAGACAACAATCCCCTCCATGACCACTTGGAATTTTCCCCATATGTAGGTTGATCACTCCCAATGAATAACTATTTACTATATTCTGACACATTATATGTATCTTATATAACAGTTCAAAATAGTAAGAAAAGTAAGAAAATTAAATCCTTTAATACCACATTGTAATGTCTCGGCCCAACTGACCAGTAAACCATGGGTAGGACCAATCGTCACATGGCCTGAAGCGTGCATCCCCATATGGTAGAGGCTATTAACTAGCAGAAAGAGTCTAAAGGTGGTATAGTGGGTGGACTCTACCCTCCTGATAAAAGTGTAATAGTGGTATATATTAAGAAAACAACAGACAATAACAAAAGTAGTATTATTAAATAAAGAAGTGGTGGAAGAAATGTGATAGAATAAATAAACAAGTTTAATGCCAGATAACACTATGAATTCATGTTTATGATATGCTTACAAAAATAAAATTAGAAACACACAATAGGTAGTCTTTCACAAAACAATAAAACAATTAAAAGATAGAACAAAACCCTTAAGTATGCTCTCTAAGATAATCCTATGTACTAGTTCAGTCCTATACTTATATCTCCCTTTTTAATCATAAAAACACAATCCAAAGAATTTGGTACTAGAACCATTATGTCTGTTTGGGTACCCAAACATAATAGAGTCAAGAAGATGTTCGAGATACACTCATTTGGTTACCACCAACAGTTTCTAAATAATAATAGATTTCAAACATATAAAATAATCCATATGAACATATATCAAAAGTAATGTAGAAATGAGAAATAAATAAATATCCAAGTTGGACTCAGGTTCCTCAAGGACACCTAGCCTAACCATACCCACTTAGGCCTAATTTGAAAATGTGTAAACCAAAGGAAACCTATAAAAAATAGATATTGGGTAAATGGTACTAAAAAATCATAAAACATGTAGCTTGAGATTGAATGAACCTAAGAATTTTTTTTCCATGGAGGAAACATCCCTTGGATAAAAAATATGCTTCATCAGAATTTGCTATAAAAGGAATTAACAAAATTAAATAAGAAGCATCTTAGGATTTTTTGAGGTGAACCCTTATGAGGAACCCATGTATTTTATGATGATATCCATAAATTCACACTGCCATCGAATTTCATCCAATTAAATCCCTAAATATCTTCACAAGTATCATCCCTGACCAAATATGATACAACATCCTCAGATCCCATACCTAGTATCTCACACAGGGGACTACGTATCACTTGTGGAATTATTTATCCATCAATCCACCAAGCTTGTATAAGGTGTATCCCTTATGGAACTGATATTTCTCTTACTGAGGTAAGAAAAATGTGTGGTGAGCCTATACTGGCATACCAGTATCACCCTGAGTATATAAAAAACATAAGTGAAGCCGATCTAAGCATGATGAGCCCATCCTTGGTGTTCTATGGAAGGAAACTTGAGTATCTCCCATAACATTAATAATTCATTTAATAAATTATATTAAATATCAAAAAAGGACATGTTAGTGAGCATGCCATAATATGAAACAATTATTCCTTAAGAGGGACACACCTATTTTTTATTTTATTTGGTAATAAAAATCTCTACATACATAAGTAATCCACATCAAGATGTAAGAACATAAAAGAGGGCCAGGAAATACCCATACCATTAATCCATGAAAGGCATAACACACATATTACTTTTCCAATTGGAATACAACTCACCTAATAAAGGGGTTTTATTATAAAACATGGAGTTTTTATTCAAAAAAATTATTTAGTTCACTTTAGTCAATCCAATTCCATCACAAGGCATAAAGTAACCCACCTCAAAGTTGGTTTTCAAATAAGATAGTATAAAAAAATATTAAAAAAATAAAAAAATACAAGAAGGGGTGTCTCTAAAAGAGGAATAGAAAATTTTAAATGGGTGAATAAATGATCCCACCCTAAAGGGGTGGTTCATGTGGAATTCATAACCTAAAACCACAACAATAAAGGTCTAAACACATCACAAAGAAATCTAGGAAAATTAATTCAAGACAATTTATTATTTTGAAGTGACACAGGTTATGTCCCACACATATTACAATGATGATATTTTATGAAGTGGTGAAACATGATCAAAATATATAGATCACATACCTGATGATTAGGAACATCCACACATCTATTACCAAATATTGATTCATCTAGTTTGATATAAATTAAAGAAACAGGTGTATTCCCTAAACATAGGGTGGATTATCTTCACCTGAATAGTACATATTAAGATAAGATAATAAAATAAAATAGGAAGGATTAATTGAAGATTCACATAGGTATATCCAACACACATGACGATAGTCAAATTGGTGGCCATATGAGGAAGATATCACCATCTGTAGATGAGGAGGAGGAGAAGCATGGGTAGAAGGGTGAGTCTACAACAGGTGGATAAGAGGAAAACAATAGGAAGGAAAAAGAAATAATAATGGAAGTTCATTTTATTAATTCTAATTCCTTTTAATGAGGCTCATGTATTGGCCACATGGTTGGCCAAACCATTCTCTAGCCCTACATATTCCATTTCTTAAGGAGGAAGGTCCCATAGTTCATGTGCACAGTTTAGGAAAACATGCACAAACCATTCATTATCACTCTATAGAATACATATATATGGTTGTATGGGTATTAATATTATATCACATGGTTGTATCAAACCATTATAAACCTACAACTCTTCTGGATCAATAACACATTTTCCCATGGAATGTCGCACGGTTTCAGACAAACCGTTCGCCCCTACTAGCTTCTTCATAGGGTAATTATTTTCATTATTTTTCATTTTCTTTTCACTGATTTAATAGATTAAAATTAATCAATGTGATATTTTTCATCATTTTAGTATTTATGGTGAATTTTGGGCTTCAATTTATAAAATTTTTAATTCTGGAAATTTAACAGTTTTTTAAATCTTATGTATTTTAAGAATCTATTTTATAATTTTGTTCCAAATAGAGTGATTTATTTTTTTAGTCTTTGTTTTTTGCATTATTCATGTTTGTCATCAGGACCAAACTCCAATTTGAAGTCCATGGGTCTATAAAAAGCAATGAATTGGAGAACTTTGTCATACCGAAAAAATAGACCACACCTCAGTTAATGATACATAACTCGTCATAGAGACATTCCAATGAAGCGATTATAGATTTAATATAATTAGGACTCCACTAATAATGTCAAAATTAAGGTTCATGGATAAATTATATCATTAAATAATCTGTTTGATGAAACAAATTAGAGGTAGTTTAGTGGTCTTCTAGACCAATGAAAAATATACAGAAGAACAAACATTATTAATACATCTTTATAAGAGTCTTCTATTTATTATTCTAAATAGGCTCAAATTTTAAAATGAATAAATATATTGAGAAACTTTTCCACCCCTCAAGACTATAAATATTAGTGTTCACTTCCATTCAATGTTGTTGAAGAATGTGAAAGAGGGTTTGTGTTGGGGGATTAGAGTCTTTAATTTCATTGGATTTTTTCATGTATATTTTCTTAGTTTCATAATGATCACTTTTTCCCCTCACATGGAGGGGTAACAACCATTGAGTGATTAGGGAATGGAGAGTATAAATTTTGTAATGTTGGAGTCTTGTGATTGAATTTGAAACTCATTTTTTCTATTGAATGATTTTTATTTATAGTGGTATCTAATTCCCTTAGTGTGATTGTATTTTTGGTTTCATTTTCATTCATTTTTTATTAATTTAGATGAATAACTTTAAACTACCTCTGCCTAATTTAGTTTGTCTCGATCGAGTAGATTGTGTAATGTGGGAAGTGTGTAGTGATCATTGGAACATGTGTGGAATAAGTTAACTTTTTATAGATTTATAAGGTTAAAAAATTTCTGATATTGATTAGACATAGTTATTTTAGATTTAGCTACGAATTTTAATTCACATAGGATTGGTTTCAATTTCATTCTTCAACCAAGGGAGATTGATAACTCGATCGAGGAGTGTTTCACTTTTCATTTAATAGAAAGCGAGGGGGAATGATCTTTATAAAAATTATGACTTTTTAAAAGGTGATCCTTCCATGAACCCATCACTATCATCATCCAATTGTTTTCAAATATTTTTTAATCCCCTTATTTCTTTTTATACTCAAACAATTTCCAAAACAACATCTACTTATTTCTCAAATTTAATTGAAAAATGTGATTTTTATGCACTCTTCTCTAGAGACATCCAAGGCCAACCACTTTATTTTATTTTAATTTATGAAATAAATATTTTTGTCACACCCCATGATAGCCAAATGTAAAAACATGATTCCCTTTCTTTGGTGGCCATGCGAACAATATAATTATAAATATTTGGATATTTTTAAAATAAAATAAAAAATAATTATTTATGATGCGCTTTTTAAATGATTATTTTTTTTCATTCATGGAATAATTATCTAGATGTGTAAGAACCAATGATTAATTCACCTTGGTCTATCCAGGGAATTTTTTCCTTCTTTTCTTAATAGATCAAGGGAGATTAAATTTAAATAATTATAGAGGATGAATTCAAGGATATAATTCATGAATTTAAAGTGAACATCAAATACCTAGTGTTAGAGAAATTAGTAAGAGAATTAATTAAACTCCAGGAGTATTTTATAGATTTGTTTCAAGAAATATTTGAGGTGAATCACCAAGAAGGATAAGTTAACAATGATCTTGAAACCCGATTAGAAAGGTGTAGTCAAACAATAAAAAATTGGAGATCAAAATTGAGTAGATGGTGCAATATGTACTTTCTTCCCTAGAGTAGTAGTTGGAGTCGGAATAAGAACAAGAACTAGATAAAGTGGTGGAAGTATATTTCCTACCCATATTTGATATTGATGATCCTAGTGAGACCTTTATAAAATTAAAATATTATCCACTGAGACCTTATCAAACATTGATAAATGATATTTATGAATAATATTTTCTGTTCGAAGAACATAAATGAGATTAAAAAGATCTAGATGACTTCTGGAATGAGTGTGATGGACTACATGATCCCCTTATTCGTTATAAAGTAGATGATCCATCACCATTAAAGGAAAACACCACCTATGTGGGGGAATTTGAAGATAATATATAGGAACATTAATAATTACCTCTATCTAGTTAAATTCAAAATCAAGAACCACCTCCCATGGAAGAAGAAATTGAATTTGAGAAAACACAGGCATATGATCTTTCCATTAACTCACTATCTTCTAATTTTGTTGAAACTAGAATGAGTATTACCTCCACTTAAATGAACTTTTAATATTTTTAAAACACATGTATTACCTTGGTGGATGAGGATAAAAACGAAGAAGAACTTGATGAGGAACATATGGAGCTCCGTAAATTTTTTTATCACTTATTGAAAGGAGTTAAATAGAAGATCAAAGTGGATTTGATGGAGGAAAATGAGTTACTTTCTACTCACATTATAATGTAATAATTTTATATTGATTATTTATGTTTTAAATTTCTTAAATATAATTAAACTATAAATTTTTCATTGATTATTCCAATGATGTATCATATATTGATAAATAACTTGAGAATAAATAACTGGTTGTTCAAGTGAAAACCATGAAAGAGGAGGACTCATTATTTGTCCTAACCCACCATACAAGATGTTAAAATTTTATTGTGGGTTAATTTTTCATACTATATCCATGGGGACATCAACAAAAAGGAATAAGTGAAATATGTAAAGAAGAAGTGTTGGTGGTTAATCTCAAAGAAACTTTTTCCACCGTCAGATTGGGGATAACCATCTAGAACTTCCCATTTGGGGGAAGTCAAAACCCAATACCCACTATGGATATTAAACCAATATCTATCCTCATTTTCTCATTCAATTTATATTTTCATTAATTTTAATAGATATTCTATTTTTTTCTTTTCTTATTTTACATATATTGTTTTAGTGTGAAACACTTAAGAGCTTAACTCAATGTTGCACTTCTAATAAATCATGTTTTACATATCTTTTGCAATTAATTGTATACTATAATTAAATCAAATATATACTTAAATGTTACATCTATTGGAATAAATTATAGACAATGTATCATTTAAGTGTGGGGTAGGGTACCTTTTTAGTTTATGTTGTTGTTTTTTTCAAAAAAAATTGTGATTTTGAATATTTTTTGTGTTTTTAAAACTTTTGAGCTGAAATGATTGTCATTCTCATTTTTTAAACACAAGTAAATGTTTGAAACAATTTATTCCAAGAAATTGAGCTTAAATAAATAATGAAAAGGAATTTATTTCAAGTTAAAATCATTGTTAATTTAATGAAAAGTACATTAATTTTTGAATCCTATACCACATCTCACTGTCTTTATCTTTTAAATCACTTTATAATGAGGTTTCTGAACCATTTTTTACTTATTCTTCACATTCACCTCACATTTTAAGAGAAAAAAACGAATATTTCTTTAACTAGAACTTAGTTTATTTCTATCAAAACTTATGGGTTTTAGGTAATTATGTTTTTACTGATTAAGGAATTTATTTGGTTTTAATGTACCATTTTAGGATAAATATTTTTATTATAGCCTTTATTGTACATTTAATAATTATATCCCTCAGAAACCATGAACAAACTGTTAGGGTAGCATCATTACAATCCAATTTTCCCTATCAAACCTGATCTTAAAGTGAAATTACATGATCTAGTTGAACTTAAGTGTGGGGATAAGATGTCTTGTGTTGTGCTACCTTATTTGGTGATACATTGGGTGGAATATTAAAATCTTAAGATATGTGTTTTCTACTAAAAAATAATTCCATTGAAAGATGATTATTTTTTAGATATTTAATGGTAAGATAAGTTGTGCCTTTCTGGATCATCTAATGGAGACAGAATGTTGTTTCATTCATGAGGTTTCAATAAAAATTATGTCTGAGAAGATTGAAAATTTTTCAACATAATTACTAAATGGTGTGAACTTACCATGATTTTTCATTATGTTAGAGCTGATTTTCTACTAAGGGGAGTGAGAAGGAGACCATAATTGGGTGAAAATTAGAATCTTACAATTTTTCATCAATAAGTGCCAAGCCCTCTTCATTTGGATTCAAAATATTTTGACATATAATCCAACCAATAAGAAGCCACATAACAAAAATGAAGACTTCTCATGATAATCACATGTCCTTCACTTATAGAATACGAATAAGTAATAATTTATCAAGCTTATGTTGACTCATGCATGGGTTTGGATAAGAAAATCCTTATTAGAAATTGAAATTTTTGAGATGGGAGAAAATTCATGTAACGAAGGTTTATTGTGTGAATGGAAGGAGTAATAAAGAGGAAATATATTGAATGGTATATTTGGAGAACTTGAAATAATTTTTTTGAATAGTAATGATATCTTTTGTTTCTTGGTATGGAAATGGTGGATCCTAGGAGCATGTGTTTCGAATTTGCAATGATTATATTTTGATTCTTACTTGTCAAAGAGTTTGTGTGCTCAATGTGGTATAATTTATAGAGTTAATATTTTCATTATTTTTTATGTTTGTTTCAATGATTTAATCCCTTAAAATTTATCAATGTGATCTTACTTGTATCAATTTTTTATTTTTGGTGAATTTTGGGCTTAAATGTTGAAATATGTTAATTCTGTAAATTTAATAGTTTTTTGGGTCTTCTATATTTTGCGAATAACTTTTAAAATTTTGATCGAAATTTTGTGTTCATTATTTTAAGATTAATTTTTTCTTGGGCTTCATGTTTGTCTTCCGGATCATGATCGAATTTGAAATCAACTTGACCAGAAAAATTAATGAATTGGACCATTTTTTCTGGCCAATAAAATGGAACCTACCTAAGTTAATTAGGAATAACTCATCTTAATGTCATAAAAATAATGTTATTAATTATTTAATAGAAATATGAATCTTATAATCATGATAAATATAAATTTTATGGAGAAATTATATCATTAAGACATCTATTTAATGTTATAAAATGGTGGTAATTGAGAAGTCTGCTCGACCAGAAAAATTTATCTTCAGTAATTATCATATATATTTTTCACATATACATAGAGGATGATAATTAAATATTTAATGCACAAGAAAGATAGAAATATATTTTAAGAAGACATTGTTACAAGATTTGTCCATTTATTATGATAAATAGACTCAAAATTTCAGCATAATGAATCTGGAGTGAAACATTTCCACCCCACAAGCCTATAAATATGAGTGTTCACTTCCATTCAATGGTGTTGAAGAAGGTGATAGAGGGGATATTCTTGATGATTAGAGAATTGAATTTTTCTGAATTTTTTCTTTTCTATTTTTTAGTTTCATAATTCTTTCTTCTTCCACATTCAACTCTCTTACCCTTCACATGGAGGGGTAAAACCATTGAATGATCGAGTAAGGGGGAGTTTCAATTTTGTTATTTCAGAGTCTCATTCTTAAATTTGATACTATATTTTTCTATTGAATTTTTTTAATGGAACATAATTCTCTTAATGTGATTATATATTTATTTTTAGATTCATTCATTATTTATATCTTTGTTTGAAGAAAGTTAAACTCCCTCCAACTAGTGTAGTATGTCTCAATCGAGTAGATTGTGTAAGGTAGTGATTATCTATAAATAGTTTTCATGTGTGTGGAATAAGTGACCTTTTTATATATTTATAAGGATTAAGAATTTCTTATCAGTCAATTCTTAAGTTATTTTGAAATTGTTTATGAATTTTTGTGCACATAGGATTTGTTTCCATTTCTACTTTCAACCAAGGATGGTTAATCACTTGATACATGATTCTTTCACATTTCATTGAATAGGAAGATAGTGGGAATAATCGTTATGACCATGATGAATTTCTGAAAGGTGATCCTACCCTGACCCCATCACTCTCTTTATCCACTTGTTTTCAATAATTACTTTCAATTTCATTCTTTCTTTTTACAATTAATCAATTTTTTAAAAAACCTCTACATATTTCTAAAATTTAAGTGAAACATTGATTATTGTGCACCACTATATAGAGAAATCATAGGTCATACACTTTACTACGTGTAAAATTAGGAAATATTTTGATGTAACACCCCACAATAGGCTTGTGTCACTTCTCCTTGTTTTAGTTTTCAGAGACCAATTCTCCGACAACTTGAAGAGACACCCAAGGAACCTCACAGGCCCTAAACGATGCCTAAAAAACACATTTGGGTGTTCCAAAATATCTATTTACATTTTGATACTCAGTTTAAAGAATTAAATTCCTCTCAAATGATAAAATTCAAATACTTTTTGAATTCTAATAGGTCTAAAAACATGGAAAGCTATAAATTTTATGCTTAATTATATCATTTATGGGTAGAAGTGGCATGTTTTTGAAAGTGAATGTAAGGGAAAATTTTGAAACACCTTTAAATTTTACAATAAATCAATGTTCATTTCAATTTCATAAGGATTTAAAATGGAAAAAATTGAAAAGGAAATTTGTATTGGTTAAGAAAAAGCTCATCTATTCAATTCACGTTAGGTTTTTAAATTTTTTTAGGACTTTTACACTAGGGTAAAATCATGATACCCTTTTTACTTTTACTAAAATAATTATTATGTTTACCTTAGAATCATTTTTAAATAAATAAATTAATATTAACCTTTTTAACTAATTTGATACATATAATTTAGAAACTATAAATCATTTTATCAAATATAATTTCAATATTTGTGAAATTTTAATTTTTTTTAAAAATAAATTTAAATATTTAAATATTGTTTTGAGATAATTCATATTTTAACCTTTAAACTTATATAGAAGAAAAACAATTTGGTCTCAATGGAGAACTATTGAGCAGTGAATTGAGTTTATAATTAAAAATTTCTATTGAGAACCATTTAAATAAAAATAACAAAAATTTTAATCTAAAAATATTTAACTAAAATAGTAGAGATATATATTTTAATATTTTCCAAAATATTATCATATGTTTAATCAAAACTCAGATGAAAAAAATTTTAAAAATTATTTTTGACCTTTGAAACAGATTTTATCATATGAAACACCAAATATTAAACACTCATTAAAGAAAACTATCAATGTAATTTTTTTCTTTAATTTTTATAAAATAAAAACTTTTCTGGTTTAAAATAAAGAAAAAACCAAGGAAAACAAAAAATGAAATTAATAAAGGGAGAGTCTCATAATGATACCTAATTCTATCCTCTTAGAAAATACCAATATCAATGTTGTATATTATAAAATATACTAATAAATTACCTATATCAGGTTTTAAAAACAACTGTACTAAGAGAGTCCATGCTACACCAAGCCTCTTCTATAGTTCATCATGGGAGAAAACAAGTAAAATAACTTCATGCAAGAATTATTAGCTATAAAAGAGCCCCATCCACAGGACTACATGGGATTCAAAATGAAATAAAATGAAATAGAGTATCTAGAACTCTTCAAATAATAATAAGAGTCTATGTTTATAGGTAAAAATTAGTAAAACAAAACAATTCAAAAAATAAAATCTAAAATAGAAAGAAAATGAAATAGATAATATGATTATTCAATATAATTTAGTATGATTAGCTTCAATTATCAAGGAGTCCTTAAATATGTCTTTTAGTGGTCACAACTTAGTTTGTACAGAACATGTAGAAAAACAAAATGTCATAGAGTCCATTGTCAATCCTTTATTTTTTATAGGAACTAAGATAGATAATCAATACGGTGACAAACTTTTTTCTCTTAGTTAGTCAGACTTTTTCCACTTATATCCCTGCACTCTATACAAACTCGGCATGCATGATAGGTTCCTATGAATTTATAGAATTCTAGAAGGTATAATTAATAATTTAATAATAAAATATTATTTGAATCCTCATACTTATAGATAGATGTGGGATTTCTAACTTTTACTTTAATTACTCTATGGTGTTATTCAATAATAATCATTATTAAATATAAATGTATCATACTTTAATTAAATGTTTAATCTATCTATTAGAATAATTATGAATGAATTTAATTCCGAACTTCTGCGTTACTAGGTATGATTGGTGGTAGATCATCTTGAGGTATATTCAATTTGAAATATATTATACGATAGTAGATACTATGGGTTGTAGATGATTTGGTTGGTAGAAAAGATCTACTAGTAGCAGTAGATCCTAATTGTAGCTTTACTCTACAATCAAATCTCTTGGTGGTATCATCTCTAAGTAGTAGATGTTCTGATAGTAACTTTTGAAGGTGGTATAATTGAACTAACTATATCATCTTAAACTGTCGGTAGATGGCTCAATAGTATCATATTTTAACTAATGGAAGAGAATAACTATAGGTAAAATAATTATCTTCTTTTATGATTTTGGACAAAAAATATCATACTATCATAAAACATGTAACTTATTATAATCATAAGAAGCATGATTTAGGATCATTAAAATAATAAGGTGCTGGAAAAGAAAAAAATCACAACCTTTTTATAAAAAAAATCATTGAAATAGTAACCACAAATAACCATATAAATAATGTTAAAAAAATAAAATTCCTATAAAATATTCATTCTAAACATTATTTCATAATAGAAATTATTTTATGCCATAAATTTGTTCTCTCCCTTTTGGGATTATAAAAATGGTAAAGATAACATTAAAAGAGATAAATACAAAATTATGAATCAAGAGTGATGACTGTCATTAAACATCATTGTTCATATATTACAACATGAAAGGGAAAAAATAAATCCCTATAAAATGGTAATTTGATTTTGAAGAAGTCTTCTCATTGAGGGTAGAGATAGGGTATACCGGGTCCTTGAATTTTCCAACAATAAGAGTAGAATAATTAGTAGGATGTGATGTTGGATTCCTAGACACTAAAGAAGAAACTAATATCCTAAGAAATATCACAACATCAATAGGTGTATGTCCAAAATTACTAACAACAATATAAGTATTCTGAATTGGTGTTGATAAGGGTACATAAAAATTGGTAGTCATATGGATAACTGGAGGTGCAATAACAGCTATCTTGGTTATGTACAGAATGGTCCCCATTATCTCAATTAACTAGGTAATAACCATACCACCATGTTCCATGGTTCTCAAAATGTTTCCTTCTCTACCATAATAATCAAGAGTGAGGGTTCCATTATTTTTAACAGATTCACTATATATTTTAAATCCTTGGTGACGATAAGTATCCTTATATTCTCATAAATGAACTTAAAATGATAATTAAGTTCATGTTGGCTAAAAATGATAAAGAGATAATACTTAATATCATATTTATTAGTTCCCTATCACTTCTATATTCATTTAAGAATTCTATAACAATATTGTTAATATTCTCACAAGGGGATTTTGTTAACAATTTTTTATCCTGATGACATGTAGAATCATTACCCAAAATATCATACAGCTCATATATGATAAAATATATGATTATTTTTGCATCAACAGGGTAAATGGAAAAGGGAGGTCGAGCTCTAAAAGAAGAATCTCCAATAGTAGGAAAATATTACAGCATTTCCAGAAGAGATAACTCGCTCTTTATGAAACTGGATTGCATAGCCTCCAAGGATAAAAGAATGAAATTCATATGTTCTGCCATATTTATATTTTCCATTTCTAAATTTCTTATTTTTATGAAGACTTTGGGTTATAGGTAATCTAAAACTATGGATACTATCAAAGATATATCATCTTTATTTTTATTATTATCTTTAAAGGAAAAAAGATCTTTGAATCCTAATGATATCTGATAAAAGATTAAATCTGAACATATTTTGATCGGTCTAGGTATGGGAAATGGGTTGAGGAGGAGTAGGAGGAGAATATGGTGGAAAATCATGACCATGTAATGGTGTATCTACATGAACAGTTTCCACAAATGGTACCCTAAATAAAATATATCCTAAATAGGTTGCACATATTTTAGATCTATTAAGGATCTATTAAGATTGTTCTTAGTAACTAGGATGTAAATTCCACCATACTATGGAGGAATTACTTTATCTCCATCATCCCCATCACTTCCATTGGAGTGATAATAATTGAAACCCAACATAAAATATCCTAGTGATTTCTTCCCTTTATTTGATATATCATCCTCATATTTCTCTCAAGAAACCGTCTAAACTATATTTATAGATTACTAACTAATAACATCATATTTGGAGATTCTCTTCCACTATTCAATATAATACTTAAATTACTTAAAATTAGTCTATAATAGATTTGATTTCTTATCTTAATATTTACAATCAACATCATGCGCAGTGTTATTAGACAAGTCAATAAGTTATTTTGGATTCTCTAATGTAGATATTTCAAATTAATCACCATTAGAAACATTAGTTTCTCATATCCCTTCTTCTACTTCTAAAAAAAATTCTTTTTTTAAGAAGATATAGGGGTGGAATAAAAGTCCCATATAACACATTTAGACTCATCATAATTATATGATCACTTCCATATTCCAGTAAAATTGGAACAAATCTATATATAACATCTTAAATCTTCCTTATATTAAAATTTATCACCAAAAGTAGCCTAATATTATTCATTAGAATAATATTACCCTACATTATCTGGATCCTAGCTAGGTTTAATGAAATTTCACAGTCTTGAAGAATTTTTTATTGGGTTGAAATTTTCATAAAACTTTGTTGGGTCCGCTACCCATATTTTTTTGTAAGGATTCCAACATACCTTCACCTTATTATAAGTTACATGAATAATGAATAATATATCACATTTCATTACTTTTTACCAATACTTTAGGACTATGACCTATATCTTCCAATATAATAGAGATCATATTAGGTTAGGAAACACAATTATATCTTGAAGAAGGTTTTCACAATGCCATCATGTGCACCATTAAATACCAACATATATTGATGTTTCCTCTTATATTTCTTAGAAAAAACTGTATTTATACCTCATTATATTGAACCCCCCTTACTAGGACACAATTGTTTTTAGAACATCTTAAAGTACAATCGGAATTCTCAATCCAACTCAAATGTAGTAGGTCTCCTTCTAGTGCCATTTTTAACGAGCTTAAGAAGTGCATCCTTGAACATAATTTTCACTTTATTGATGGTGAAATAACCTTTATAATCCTTATATATAACATTAGGAAGAACCTTGAATCACTTAGCCTTTTGTTATGAAGAGAAAAAAAATCATTTCCAACCACAAATGTTTTGATAATACTTCTATTATCCTTAAACTAAAACTTAGTGAATAGGTAGAAGCAATGAATCAACCTAGGGTAGAGTGGTTTATAATTATTTGGAAGACCATGCTTCCCATCCTTATTTTGTAATAATATTCCAAAAAAGAAATTTTCTTGATGATAACAAAGAGAAATCTATTTCTTCTCAACTTGAAAAACTTAGGCACAAGATAGGGATTTCAAGATTTAATATACTAACTTGATTATCCTTTATATTTCATTAAAGGAAATGACTTGTTAGGATATCCCCTAGGTTTCTTTACTCTCTCAATTCTATCACTAGTTTGAGGGTTGGAGGTTAAAGGGTCACTGTTCGATTGAGAATAGAGAATAGGTTTCAAAAAATAATTTTTGATGGAAATTTTAATTTACACTCAAATAGATGGGTTTTTTATCATTTAGGGATTAAGAAAATAAATTTGAATATAGATAATATTGAAAAATTTATTTTTACTAAAATATTTAATTTAGTTGGAAAAATTGACAAGGTAGTATTTATAATTTCTGAAACCAAATGGTAGATCTTATAGTATGATGTTAATGGTAGTATAACATGGAATCACGTGGTGGTAGCATAGCCATCATAGAAAACCTATAGTAGTATACCATGGTATTATATAATGTTTGATCCTCATGGTATCAAGGGTTCATGGTAGCATAGATAATAGTTAGATAGCCATGGTAGAGCCTCACAATAGAATGGGTTCACTAGAACAAAACAAATGGCCACACAACCATGGTAGATCCCCAATGTATAAAGGGTTTTTGATTTAACTCTACAAAAAAAAAAGAAATTTCATTAATAAAATACTAACATAAAATTTCCATTCCAAGTTAATGTATGATATAGATCATGCTCTCAAAATTCAATGTAATTGTGAATATATTAGCAATATTATGTTTGAAAAAAATGAACTCAAGATTTATATCACCTTTTTGAAAAGGATATCCCAAAATGTGATGTCCTATGTCAATATTATTAGTCCAAGAATGAAACATAAGATTATAGAAAATATTTATAGAACTTAAATTATCACAATTTATTGGGACCTATCAAAAATTATATCCACAGTTCAGTAATGTGTGTTTTATCCATATAGTCCATGCACACCAATAACTTATAGATATCTACTAAACATAAGTAGTAAATAATGAAACAAAATTATATTTTTTACTGCACCAAGAAACATGATACTTTTAAAAAAATTTAAATATTCTATAGGTTTGTTTTTAATCTAAATTAAAACTACACAAATATATATCTGAATAACTCACTAAATAAAATTTATATCCTTTAGAATAAACCAATCCTAATAGATTTTTATATTTGAGGCAATTAAAAATTATTTTCAAAATAATCAAATGTGATTCTTTTGGTGTTGATGGAAAATGTGCACACATGCACACACTAAACATAATATATAGTAGATTCGTAGTTAAGTATAATAAAATTCCAATCATAATTCTATAATTGATTTGATCAGTTATTTTCCCAATTTCATCAATATACAATTTATATCTTGTACACATGGGATTCTCACTATCATTAGTACTATCCTACAAAAAAATTAAAATACCTTTAGTACGCATCAGTTTATTTTAAACAGTTGTTTTCTTATTTTAGAAAATATGAAAACTAAAGAAGATTTTTAAATCACCCATCAAAATCATTTAAAAATATTTCATTAATATTCTAAAATTAATTACAAAAATAATTTCATTAATATCCAATGATAATATCATCAGCATATATTTTTTCTAATAAAACATATTCTGAAATTATCTTAATAAATAATTTTAGATCAATTATTCCTTTAATAAAACCTTTAGAAATAAAAACATGATCTCAGCCAGCCATACCAATCTATAGAATCTTTTTTAAACTATATAAATATTTTTCAAATTAAAATACATGATTTAGAAAATGAGGGTTTTGAAATTCTAGGGGTTGTTCTATAAAAATGTCAACAATTATATAATAATTTTATATATCACTATTTTTCTCCATTTGAGATAATTTGAAATCCAAATCTATTTCATATGAATGAAATATTTTGATAGACACAAGTATCGATACTAGTTAAAAAGGTTTCCTCATTCCAAAATTTCTTCTTGACTATGACCTTATGTAACAAATCTAGATTTATTTCTTATTATAGTTCCTGAATCATCAACCTAGTTTCTAAATTCCAACTTAGTACCAATGGTCCTGATGTCTTTCTTTCTATCTACTTGTTCTTAGAATCCATTCTTTTAAACTTGATCAATTATTTTTCGTTTAAATTACCAAGAATTCATCATTGACGACTTCATTTATTTTCTAGGTTCATGTTTTGATAATAAGAATAGATCTTGAAACTGATCTCTAAGAAAAGCTATAGTTTGAGGTCATTTATCTAGGTCTTCTATAAATTTATCTAAGGGGTGATCCCTATGAACCATAATTTTTTAATAGAATAAAGCATTTGATGGTTAATTTCATTATATAGGTTTAGGTTATCAATAGTTACTAGTAATTGAGTAGTTTTTTTATATGTTTCATAGAATTATCATAAGTTTTAGATGAGGCATTGATATCTATATTAGAAAGTCCAACATATAGATTTTCTAAAGAGGTATTAGGATTATATGGATATTTTTTAGGAAATATTACATGTACAGATTTTTCCACAGTCATGAAACTACTATTGAATACACTAAATGATTTAATAGATTTCGAATAACCAAGGAAAATTATTCATCACTTTAGGATGTAAAATTTTCAAAATTCTATATATTATCGAGTGTAAAGACATTATAGCTGAAAAATATAAAGTAATTAACATTTGATTTTTTTCGATTCCATAATTTATATGCACTTTTCTTTAAATGTGGTCTAACTAGAACTCAACTAATAATATATAATGGTGTATTTAGAGACTCTGTTTAAAAATAAATAAGAAGTTCATACTCATTGAGAATGGTCTGAACAATTTCATTAAGAGTTCAATTTATCTTTTCTACTACACCATTTTGATGTGGGGTCATAGGAGTATAATTTTTTTGAATGTATCAATATTATATGAAAAGTGACTCAAATAATTGATTTTGAATCTCGTGGAAATGACCACTTCATAGATTTTTATAGTAAGTATTCTATTGTTTTCTATATATTTAGGGCACATAGAAAAAAATAAATTTGATTCACTTTTATGAGAATGGAAAAACACAAATATATATCCTGAATAATCATCCACTAAAACATAAGAAAACTATTTTCTAGCTAAAATAGAAAAACTAAATTTCCCAAAAAAATTCTGAACCAACTTTAGGGGTTGAGAAGTTTTCATTTCCTTTTATAGATTGAAGGATATATTATGATGCATTCTATTTTGAATGGGATTACAAAATTTTTCTATTGGGAATTATAGTTTAGGGAGATCATTGACTAATCCTTTACTAGTTTGATATATAACTAAGTGTAGGTTGAAATATCATAGTCTCATATTATAAATCCATGAATCTTTATCAAACGCACTTAAATAATAAATATTTTGTGAAAATAATGAATTCAAATCAATAATATAAAGAATATCATTATAAAAAAAATTAAAAATAAAGCATTGTTATAATAAAATGTTTTTTAAGAATTATTTTAATTATTAACATGATAAATATCATCAGATAACTATGAAATTATTTAAATATTATATTTTAGACCATCTAAAAAATAAAAACATAATAAATCAAAACATTACTAGAGTTCCTGATTTGACCGATTCCAATTATTGTTTCTTTAATACTGTCTCACAAAGTGAAATATACACCATCTAACATGATAGGATTCTTGAAATCTTGAGTAGCCCCTAGTCATGCATCTAGAACATATACTATCTAGAGACCATAGAGGCTTAGTAGTTCTTATCATGTAGGATTCCTATAGTAAATTTAATCCAAAAATAATTTTGGTACCCATATTTTCTTGGGTCTAAAAATGTTAGTAATAAGAGGCTTAAGAATTCAATGTTGTTTAATTAGTCTCCCAAAAATATAAATTTATCTTCTAGAAATAAAAACATTATAGGTCGATAAGAATAAAAAATATTTATCGAAATACCTAAACATGAACTAGGAACAAATTTTTTTTAGAAGTTATTCTCAGTTTAGGCTGGTAACCAATCACTGTGGTATACATGGGTGTGATTTTTTACAATAATTTTTGTAAGATTTTTTCTATCATTTGTGAGTATTTATAAATATTTTTCAATTTCTCATTGAAAATTTTAAGCTCATTTTTTAATTAAATATTTGATAACTCCTACCTTTTTCTATGGTAAAAATCATATTTAATGTGAACTATTAAGGAATGATGGTTCTTTAAACTTTTTTATTTATCTTTAAGTTCATTTAATGTCAATTCCAACATATTATAGTACTCAAATAAATCATCAATTCTAATTATTTCAGCATTTTTCCATATTATAAAAATTATAAATATGAATAAGAGATATTAGAAAAATATTTGATACCTCATATGTGTTTATCCTGAAACCCATGTTAGTTGTATCATTTTTGTATTCTCTAATTGATTTAAATTCTATAGAGCAGTCTTTTGGGGTGCTTTTAGTGGATTTCAAAGCCTTTTTAGAAGTTTTTATTTTCCCTCATATATTTTATTATATATCAACATAGGGAAATAAACCTTGATGTTTCTTATACGTTTTCGATCACAGTAGGTAACTTCACTAGATTCATTATCCTATTTAAAACATCTATTTTGGCCAAAATTTTCTTTATAATTGGTCTTTTGGAATAATTTTGTAATGTACCTGATTTTTCCATTTATTATTCTAATATTATATAGGAAATAATTCGAGACCAGGCTCTGAGACGACGTGCAGTTTCGAGGCCCAGTGAGCCCGGAACAAATGATTGAATTTAATTTAATAATTAAATTACACGCGCATGCAGTTTTCCTGAAAAAGTAGAATAACTCCTGAATGGGTGTTTGGATCAGAAATCTGAGGGCACCATTGCATTCAAAATTGCGATTTTACCTAAGGCGAGGCCTAACATTGGTCGGCACAAGTCGGTGGTGAAATCTGGTTTTTGGACGCAAAAGTAATAAAATATTTTATTTAAACCTTGTTGCGTCAAATATCTCTTATCTTTTAAATAAATATTACACAGGGGATCAGGGTTACAATCCCCATAACCCTGATTTTCCCCTGGATGCTCTGGGAATGTTTTGGAGGAAACCCCCAATGCGGCGGCGACATTCTTGATAGATTTCATCGGCGACGACGACGCAACGACCAGATCTTCGCCAACGAATGCCAAGATCCAGGTAGGATGATTGTTATTGATTTATCCTTCCCCTGTTTATGATTTTTATGATGAACGTAGACTAATCCACAAACATATTATCCCATGGATCAATCGCTTTGCGGGCAGGTGCGATTTGGGGTTTTATCGGGAGATCAAATACTTGAGATTTATAATCTATCAATTGCTGTGGTTTTGATCTAATGGCGACGAACCCAGATCGTCACGAACAACGATCGAAGTTTGTTCCCCTTTTTTAATTATTGTTTCTTTTCTCCCTTGCTTTCTTCGTTGCATTCTACATGTTCTTGGAGGAAATCTATCGTTGCACATTCATTTGTTGGCGTAAAAATCCAAGATTCATGATCCAACCCCAAAGCAATGTCACAGAGGTGCGATGATGGTTTCAGCGAGCGATTCAGAGCGGTTTATAAGATTCAGGTTTTTGGGCGTTTTTCTTCGGACAGATCGTTCAAGTTTTATGATCCAATTTGAAGACCTAAAACACCCATTTTGATGTTCATATGATAATGTGAAACAAACCCTGTAGTATTAGGATGAATAGACGAGAAAACAAAGATCCAGAGGATCGGCTGAAGCACGAGGAAGAAGACGGTGTTCTTGGAAAAATCCCGACTACACGCCGTGTAGTATGGGCTACACGAAGTGTGTTCCTCGGTAGGGTTACCCGGCGTGTACTCTGAGAGTACACCGGCACGGGATGGGTACACGGCCAAGGACACGCCGTGTATAACCCTCCCCATCCAGATACACGTGATACCCCGTGTACTGGTACACGGGAAGGCGACACAGACACGGGCAGAGACCGTGTACGGGAACATGGCCAACACACACGGAGTGAGCCCAGGTTCTCGAACACGGTGTGTGATTTCTTCTACACGTCGTGTAGTTGTTTTCTATCTGACATGCTGAATGACACGGGCCAGTTACACAGGTAGTACCCGGGGTCAAGGAACAGAACATGTACTTTTCTACATGACATGTAGTTTGGTTTTCACGTCTTGAACGAACGACATGGGCCGTCTACACGGGCAGTACTCGAGGTCAAGGAACACGATGTGTAACCATACTACACGCTGTGTAACCTTTTTCTTCATTTATTGAGCCACTTGTCTTTCATGACTTGGACTAGCCTTCTTAGGGTCTGTACCCTTGGCATTTCTCCTGAATGTTTCTGGTATCATTTCCTAATATACTGGAGTATGATCCCTTCAGTAGGACTTCTTGAATAGAGTTGTTGGAATCCCCTTTGTGAGACTTAGAGTCGGATCCTCTATTCATTCTTGATACCCTAGGTAGAGTTCTTGGTATCGACGTGACCTACCTTACCCGGGCGCCGATCCTATGCCTAGCGGATTAGCTCAGACTGAGTTGTCAGAATCACCCCATGACTTGGTTGTGATCCTCACCTGATCATCATGTTCTCAATGTACTTGTGGAGTGTGTTCTCCCGGAATGAGTACTTAGTGTCTCTCTCTTTATACCTAGGAGTGTGTTCTCCCGATGGTGTGCTTAGTGATCTCTTTGAGCTGGATCTTAGTGGTGGTTTCGCGATAGTCGTCTGTGTATGAGTATATCTGGATATTCTTGTTATATGTTCTGTAGATATATATTGTGTATAGCTGACTATACCTTTCTTCGTGGTATTTTCCGTTGTTGTATTTCCTTTGTGGTTTTCGGGGTGTCCGACTGGGTATTGTTATACTCACCCCTGCATGGGCTTTGCCTGCACATGTCGTGTCTTGTGCAGATGAGCGAGCCTTTGACAGTATTTTAGTCGGACTAGGACCGGATGGTGCCCAGTGAGATCAGACAGGCCGAGGTCTGTTTCTTTGGTGACAGGTTGCAGTCCCAGTGCCTTTCTCTACAGGTTGGACTTGTTATAGACTTTCTTTTGGTGGGATTGTACTTTTGGCCCAGGGTTTTACTTTACAGTACTTTACATTCCTATCGTACTCTGTTGGTTGGGTTTTTAGTGTATGTATGCTTTTTCCATCTTTAGTATTTTTTACTTTCCAGCTTTGTGGGCTTGGAGATGTGTGTGCGTGTGTACATGTTTATAGGAAATGCCTCCCATGTTAGTATCATACCTACTCAGTGCTAGTCACCAGCCCCTGGTCTATTGGAGGCAGGCTTGGGGAGTTGCGGCTCGGGCCCCACCGAAACGGGTCGTGAGAGAGTGGTATCAGAGGTGGTCAGTTATACCTTAGGACCGAGAGTCTGTGAGTTGGTTTGGGGCAATAGTGTTAAGTGTTTTGAGTTCGGCTCTCAGGCTAGGGACCCCAGGGTTGGTGCGGTGGCCGACGTATCCATACACCAGAACTCTGATAACTTGATTTTCGACTCGGAACATGAAAACACTAGTTGCATGGGGGAAAATAATGGTACATGCATCATATAAGAATGGGTTGTGGTTTCCATGTCCTTCTTGAGTCAGCTCTTCAGATATACTCACTGACTGTGATACATCTTTTTTCCTAAGCAGGATGCCTCTACGACGCGCACCCACTAGGATCCAGCAGCTCGATCAAGAGGATGACCCCCTCAGTGATGAAGCTTCGATACAGGGACCAGATCCCCCATTTCTACCACTAGGTGGTGTGCCATTTATTCCACCACCTGTGGGGCAGTGTTTAGCGCCTGCTGTACCAGTAGAGGAGGAGCGCAGTCTGAGCACACTCCACAGGTTTCAGAGACAGAGACCCCTTAGGTTTCTAGGTGAGCCTGACCCTTAGGCAGAAGAGGACTGGCTTGTGGCGGTGGCTAGAGTCTTCTGTTTGGTCAGGACACCAGCAGACCAGATGGTGATCCTAGCAGCGAGCTTTCAGCAGGGCTCGGCAGGGCGATGGTGGAGTTTGGTCATCCAGACTCATGACGAGGCGAATCTTGCATGGTTGGAGTTTGAGAATCTCTTTAGAGATGAGTTTTCACCGGTTACCCTGAGAGCAGTACATATACATGAGCTTCTTCAGCTCCAGCAGGGAACCATGACGGTGGTCGACTACTCATCGAGGTTTACCGACCTCTCACAGTTCTTGATGGATATGGTCAGAGATCAGTACTTCAGACCTTGGACTTTTGAGCAGGTCTTGCGAAGAGATATCCAAGATAGCATCATCCCTATTAGAATTCCTACTTATAATGGGGTTCTCGAGCGGTCTTTGGTGGTCGAGAGCTTCCTGGCGGAGTAGGGACTGCCGACAGTTGTCAGTAGTGGGCGAGCTGGAGCAAAGACCTCAGCGGTAGGGAGCCGACATCAGGGACCCATGCATGGGAGAAGTTTCCAGAGGAGATCCTAGGACATGGGATCAGCCGTACAGGGTTCACAGGGTGCATCCAGTCATCCTCGAGAGAGGCAATGTTACCCATGTGACGGCAGGGGACATCTCACATGAGATTGTCTGACCCGCCGTACTCCTGACATGGGAGCAGTGGATGGACCAATGAGTCAGAGGCAACGTGTGGAGCAGGCAGATCCATGAGGCGGCAGATGTGGAAGAGGAGCTAGGAGGGCGGCTAGAGGTGGTCCGCGTTTCGACCCTTTACCACCACCACCCCCAGGAGGTCCACCCCAGGCTCATGGAGCTGGTGGACAGAGGCAGGGACAACTGTAGGCGGCAGAGGCTTATGGCCCAGGTACTCCCGGAATGATTATAGGTACTATTTGTGTATTTTCTACCTTGGTTGCCGTATTGATAGACACAGGTTCTAGTCATTCCTTTCGGGCTGCTTATCTTGTTCGAGATGTTGATATTCCAGTTGAGCCATTGACTCGACCCTTACGCTTAGAAACACCAAATGAGGAAGATTTATAGGTCATACACCTTTGCAGGCAGTGTGACCTGACCCTTGGAGGCAAGAGTTTTGGTTGGAACCTCTTGGTGGTAGAGTCAAGGCCTTACGATGTCATTCTTGGTATGGATTGACTATCCACAGTTCATGCTCAGATTGATTGTTTTAGGTGAAGGGTGTGGAAAGTCTGTAGTGATGTGATGGGGTTCTCTTTTGTCGGTGAAAGAGAGACCCGGGCAGCACGGGATGGACTCGTGCATAGGAGGGTACAACCAATTTCAAATCAGTTGGCTAGCCTATCCCTTTACGCGGCAGATATTACGAGTTTCTGGTTTCCAGCAGTGGTGGCTGATTACGAGGACATCTTTCCAGAGGATGTCCCCTGGCTACCTCCCTATCGGGAGATAGATTTCTACATTGAGTTGCAACCCGGAATGACCCCAATATTTGCGTCAGCATATCAGATGGATCCTGTAGAGCTTCGTGAGATGAGGATGCAGCTGGATGACTTGCAGAAGAAGGGCTTTGTGAGACCCAGTGTTTCACCCTAGGCTGCCCCAGTGCTATTTTTCAAGAAGGCGGACGGGAGCTTGAGGCTGTGTGTGGATTACTGACGCTTAAATCAGGTGACTGTGAAGAACCAGTATCCACTACCAAGGATCGATGACCTCTTTGACTAGTTGAGAGGGCCACAATGGTTATCGAAGGTTGATCTACGATCAGGCTATCTCCAATTGCGAGTATGGGAGGAGGATATACCGAAGACGCCTTTTAGATGCAGCTATGGTCACTATGAGTAGTTGGTGACGCCCTTCGGCATGACGAATGCCCCAGCAGTGTTCATGGGACTCATGAACCAGATCTTTCAGCCCTATATAGACTGGTTTTTAGTGGTCTTCATTGATGATATTCTTTTGTACTCTGCGTCCAAGGAGGATCACGCGAGACACTTAAGTATGGGTCTAGACGCACTCTGAGAGAACCAGTTGTATGGGAAACTCTCTATGTGTCAGTTATGGTTATAGGAGGTCCACTTTCTAGGGCACGTTATCTCAGTGGATGGTGTAGCAGTGGACCCAGCAAAGGTGGAGGCAGTGCTAGCATGGGAGCCACCTCGAAGCATGACAGAGGTGAGAAGTATCCTTGGGTTGGAAGGATACTATCAGAGACTCATCCATGATATCTCCAGGATTACAGCACCCATGATAGCTTTGACCCAAAAGGGACAGCCTTTCGTGTGGACCAAGAGATGCCAGCAGGCTTTCCAACAGTTGAGACAGAGTCTGACGAGGGCCCCGATCTTGATATTACCAGAGGAGGGTGTCAAGTACGCAGTGTTCTGTGACGCATCAATGACCGAGCTTGGTTGTGTCCTGATGCAGAGGCAAGCATTGATTGGCTATGGCTCACGTCAGTTGAGACCACAAGAGCAGAACTACGTGACCCATGATCTTGAGTTGGCAGTGGTAGTCCTTGCATTGAATATGTGGCGGAACTACCTGATGGGAGAGCTGTTTACCGTCTACTCTGATCACAAGAGTCTCAGATATATCTTTTCTCAAAAGGATCTGAATTTGAGACAGAGTTGATGGCTTGAGATCCTCCAGGATTACGACTTTGAGATCGTTTATACTCCTAGGAAGGGGAACATTGTGGAAGATTCTCTCAGTAGGAAATCCATTTCACAGTTTCTGGATGAGGTGACAAGTCAGTTGGCCTCTTTGGAGTTTTCCTTCATGGATGGAGATGAGGGAGTTTACCTTCAGTTGGTGGTTGTTACCCCTTCAATCTTACATCGTGTCAGGGAATCACAGCGTGAGGATGATAGCTGTGAGACTCTACATTCTCAGATATCCACATTTGATGCTATTGATGGATATTCATAAGGAGGGGATCACAATGTTCTTTTTAGAGGGCGCACGGTAGTACCAGTGAATTTTTGGGAGGAGGTTCTAAGGGAGTTCTATACATCGCCTTTGGCGGTGCATCCAGGCATGGAAAATATGTACCAGGACCTCCAACGTCAATTCTGGTGGCCAAGAATGAAGAAGAGTGTGGCATTTTTTGTTTCTTGGTGCCTTAATTATCAGCAAGTAAAGGCTGAGCATCAGGTTCCAAGAGGTTTGGCTCAGCCCCTTGAGGTTCCAGAGTGGAGGTGGGATGGGATATCCATGGACTGAATGACGGGTTTACCACGTACGTCCAGGGGACACCATGCCATCTGGGTGTTCATTGATCGGCTCACCAAGTCGTCCCACTTCATATCCATATGGAAGCAGAGTTCAATACAGAGCTTGGGACGCCTCTACATACAGTAGATAGTTCGAATTCATGGAGTAGCATCCACGATCGCCTCAGATCATGATGCTCGTTTCACATCCTGGTTTTGGAAGGGATTGTAGGAAGCTTTTGGGACTCAGTTACCCTTGAGCACAGTGTTTCATCCCCAGACTAATGGTCAGACAGAGCGGACCATCCAGGTCCTAGAGGATATGCTACGAGCTTGCATACTTGACTTTAGTCATAGTTAGGAGAATCACCTACCACTGGTGGAATTTTCTTATAACAACAGTTATCATTCCACTATTGGTATTGCACCATTCAAGGCTCTATATGGGTGACCTTGAAGGTCGACACTTTTCTGGACTGGCCCGGGAGAGTCAGCACTCATGGGCCCAGTGATGGTGAGAGCTACTATAGAGAAGGTGTAGGTCATCCAGGAGCAGATGAAGACTACACAGAGTCGGCAGAAGCATTATTCCAACCGGAGGGGGAGGCCCTTGGAGTTTGAGGAAGGAGACCACGTGTTCTTTCGTGTCTCACCTTGATGGGGATTGCGGATATTTGGACGAGGCGGAAAGTTAACTCTGAGGTTCGTTGTCCCTTTTCAGATTCTGAGTACATTTGGTGAGGTGGCATATCGCTTGGCTCTACCACCTCAGATGGACCGGGTACACAATGTCTTCTATGTGTCGTAGCTACGGAGCTACGCGCATGACCCATCGCACGTCATCAACTGGGGCAAGCTAGATAATGCCGATGGAGCGAACTTTGCTGAGTACCTAGTGGATATCGAGGATCGGAAGGAGAAGATCCTTCGTGGATGAGAAATTCCCTTGGTGCGTGTCCAATGGAAGCACAAGAATCTCAAGGAGAGCACTTGGGAGCGGGAGGCTAAGATTCACGTGCAGTACCCACATCTTTTTGAGTAGCCCTTGTTTTGTCTTTTCGGGGACGTAAAAGCCCTAAGGTGGGTGTGATGTAATGTCCCATATTTTTCCATGTATTATTATAATATTATATGGTAATTAATTTGAGACCAGGTTCTGAGACGGTGTGCAGTTCCGATGCCCAGTGAGCCCGGAACAAGTGTTTTAATTTAATTTAATAATTAAATTATGTGTGCATGCAGTTTTTCTGAAAAAGTGGAATAAATCTCGAACGGGTGCTCAGATCATAAATCTGAGGGCACCGTTGCATTCAGAACATCGTTTTTACCTAAGGTGAGACCTAACATTGGCAGGCGCAGGTCGGTGGTGAAATCTGGTTTTTAGACGTAACAGTAATAAAATATTTAATTAAAAGAATTTATTTAATCCTTGTTACGTCAAATATCTCTTATCGTTTAAATAGTGATTATGAAGGGGATCGGGGTTACAATCCCCATAACCCTAATTTTCCCATGGAGGCTTTGGGAAAGCTTTGGAGGAAACCCCCAATGTGGCGGCGACATTCTTGACGGATTTCATCGGCGACGACGACGCAGCGACCAGATCTTCACCAAAGTACACTGGGATCTAGGTAGGATGATTGTTATTGATTTCTCCTTCCCCTGTTTTTTATTTCTATGATGAATGCATACTAATCCAAGAATATATTAGCCCACTTATTGATCGTTTTGTGGGTGGGTGCGATTTGGGGTTTTATCAGAAGATCAAATACTTGAGATTTATAATATATCAATTGTTGTGGTTTTGATCTAATGACAACGAACCCGGATCATCACGAAAAATGATCGAGGTTCGTCCCCCTTGTTTAATTCTTGTTTCTTTTCTCCCTCGCATTCTTCGTTGCGTTCTACTCATTATTGGAGGAAATCGATCGTTGTGAATTCAATTGTTGGCGCAACGATCCAAGATTCAAGATCCAACCCCGAAGTAATGCCACAGAGGTGCGACGATGGTTTCAGTGAGCGATTCGGAGCAGTTTGGGAGATTCAGGTTTTTGGGCATTTTTCATTGGATGGATTGTTCGAGGTTTATGATCCGATTTGAAGACCGAAAACAACCTTTTCAGTGTTCGTATGATAAGGAGAACCAAACCCTTGAGTATTAGGATGAACAGACGAGAAAACGAAGATCCGAAGGATTGGCCGAAGCGTGATGAAGAAGACGATGTTTCTGAAAAAATCCCAACTACACGTTGTGTATTATGGGCTAAATGGCATGTGTTCATCGGTAGGGTTACCCGGCGTGTACTCTGAGAGTACACAGACACATGAAGGGCACACGGCCAAGGACACACCATGTATACCCCTCCCCGTCCAGACCCGGTCAGATACACAGGATACCCCGTGTACTGGTACATGGGAAGGCGACACAGACACGGGCATAGACAGTGTATGGGCACATGGCCAGCGTACAAGGAGTGAGCCTAGGTGCTCGAACACGGCGTTTGATTTCTTCTACACTCCGTGTATTTGTTTTCTATCCGACAAGCCGAATGACACGGGCCAATTACACGGGTAGTAACCGGGGTCAAGGAAAACGGCGTGTACTTTTCTACACGCTGTGTAGTTTGGTTTGCACAGCTTGAGCGAACGACACAGGTCGTCTACATGGGCAGTACCCAGGGTCAAGGAACACGGTGTGTAACCATAATACATGCCATGTAACCTTTTTCTTCATGGATTGAGCCACTTGTCTTTCGTGACTTGGACTAGCCTTCTTAGGGTCTGTACCCTTGGCATTTCTTTTGAAGGTTTCCGGTATAATTTCCTAATATACAAAAGTATGATCCCTTCAGCAGGACTTCCTAAATAGATTTGTAGGAATCCCCTATTTGAGACTTAGATCCGGATTCTATATTCATTCTTGATACCCTAGGTAGAGTTCTTGGTATCGACGTGACCTACCTTACCCGGGCGCCGATCCTCTACCTAGCAGATTAGCTTAGACTGAGTTGTCGGAATCACCCCATGACTTGGTTGTGATCGTCACCTGAGCATCATGTTTTCAAGGTACTTTTGGAGTGTGTTCTCTTAGAATGATTACTTCGTGACTCTCTATTTAGACCTAGGAGTGTGTTCTCCCGATGGTGTGCTTAGTGGAATCTTCGAGATGGATCTTAGTGGTGGTTTCACGATAGTCGTCTGTGTATGAGTATATCTGGATATTCTTGTTATATGTTCCATAGACATATACTGTGTTGAGATGACTGTACCTTTCTTCGTGGTATTTTCCTTTGTTTTATTTTCTTTTGTGGTTTTCGGGATGTCCTACTGGGTATTGTTATACTCACCCCTGCATGGGATTTTCCCACACGTGTCGTGTCTTGTGCAGACAAGAGAGCCTTTGACAGGATTTTAGGCGGACCAGGACCGGACGTTGCTCTATGAGATCAGATAGGCTGAGGTGTGTTCCTTCGGCGATAGGTTACATTCCCAGTACCTTTCTCTACTGGTTGGACTTGTTACATACTTTCTTTTGGTGGGCTTGTACTTTTGGCCAAGGGTTTTACTTTACTGTACTTTACTTCCCTATCGTAGTCTGTTGGTTGGGTTGTTAGTGTATGCATGATTTTTCCATCTTTATTGTTTTTACTTTTCAGTTTTGTGGGCTTGGAGATGTGTGTGCATGTGTACATGTTTATAGGCAATGCCTCCCATGTTAGTAGCATGCCTAATCTGTGCTAGTCACCATCCCCTGGCCTATTAGAGGCAGGCTTGGGGAGTTGCGGCTTGGGCCCCACCGGGACGGTTCATGACAAATTTATTCTTCTTATAGGATTTCTTGAATCATCTGTATAGATTATCCATTTACTCATCACTTTAAATCGGTTATTTATCATTACTCAAACTGTAATAGTTGGTATTTTCTTTTAAATTTGAATCAGATGTCGGGAAGGCTATTGAATTTCTCATTAGTGCATCTCCTTCATATTTGTTTACATTAAAATAATCCTCATACATCATAATATTTGCAATAATACATTTTACTAGAAATATAATTATTTGACATGATACCCTTATAGAAAAATGGTTCATAACCACCTGTTTGATAGGTATATAAAAAATAACATCAGTTGATATTTATGAACCACTATATTTACAAGTGCATGACTCATATGTAAAATCTTTTTATATATGAGATATAGACCAAAAATGGTTTCATTAGGTTCCATTTCGAATGTATCATGTTTATTTTTGTATATATTTAATTAAATAACTTTAGCATTGGAAGTTCCTTCGTGAGATATATAATTAGTATCGCAAATTTCAAAATGAAGTAGAAGAATAAGATATTATATAAAATTTATCTTTTCCAGAAGCACATTATAATGAATCCATAGGTCTAAAATTTGAATCATAGAAAACTATTATAGTATCATCCCATGTTTTTCTTTTATTTTTGGGTATTTCATACTTGTCTTTAATTTTTCCTCCAAATATTAATCCCTATATTGTCTATATGAATTTTTATATGGATATTCCATTGTGAATAATTAGTTTAATTAAAATAAGGTGGTTGGTTAGTGGCTTTCCACTCAATATTATTATTATCTATAAAGATATAAATTATAACTATAAAAATAAATGTCTTTTGGTAAAACTATATCTTAGTAAAAAGATATTTTAAAGAATATCTATTACAAAATGTGGGCCTTATTGGAAAACTTAAGATGATAAGAATTGAGTTTCTAATTGAATATTTCTATTCATAAAAATTTAAAACTAAATCAACTAATATGTAAATAAATGTTGTTAACTAATCCATTATAGTTATATAAATTGATATTTTAAAAAAATTAATAAGTTTAATCAAAAACCATTTAAAAATAATTTCAAAAACTATTTTTAACATTTCAATTAAAATTTATAAAATCAAACACCTTATATAAAGAACATGTTAAATCCTATTATAAATGTATTTATTTCATTAACATTTATAGAATACATACTCGATTGGTTTAAAACAAAGAAAACAACATAATAAAATTATATAGTAGAATTAATCAAGTGGTTTAGTCTCTTTCTCAGACCTAATCACCTCCACATGAAAATAACTCGCTGCTATGTAGTTTATTATAAATAAATTAATCCAAATGTTGGATTAGGTTTTATAAAAAATATACTTAGGCATTCCAAGATATACCAAGCCTCTTAAATAGTTCTTTAAGGGAAAAAATATATAAATCAATTGCACACATGATGTCCAGACAATACAAGAGCCTCTATATAGTTCTATGTGAGATTAAAACTAAGAATAATTGTAAGATAGTTTCTTGTATTATCTTTATTAGTATAAGAGTTCGTGATTATAGATAAAAAATATAAAAAAATCAAGAAAGATAATATAAAATAGAAAGAGAAAAATAGTTATTATGAATATATAAATATCTCATTTAGATCTTATTTGGTTATCCATGAGTCCATAAATTTATTTTAGAGTGCTAAACAATGATTTTAAAAAAATGTAAAAAACAAAGTTATATAGAAGTCCTCATTAATCTTTTATTTTCATTAGTCACTGATCTGGATAAACAGTACGGTGATAATAGTTGTTTAGTAATTTAATCAATGTTTTTCCACCTACATCCCTTTATTGTCTACACATTTCATATGAAAAAGGGGTTTATCTAAATTTATATCAATCAATATGGTAGAATTATCCATTTTTGAATAATTCTAAGATAATCTAAATCCATGTATTGAGAGATAGATTTGGTAAGTTTGAATTTTTATTTAATTCCCTTATATAATTGTTTATTAATAATCATTATTAAATCTTTGTTCATCAAAATATTGGAATGGATTATGTTGAACATAAGTTAGTATTGTTTAAGGCTAGAATTTTTTTTCGATATTATTTCTAGAATGTTATAAAAGTATAATTTTAGAAAAAGGACAACCTGCATGATGGGAAACAACCCATCGCATAGGAAAAGGTTGCAGGAATCATACCCAAAACCGAAGTGCGATAGGACTTTATCGCCTACGACTGGCCTACAAGAACTCCTTGGTTAGTAGAAACTAGTTTTTTTTATTAAGAAGTATGATATATGAAGTATAAGTCCATTTTTGGAACGATATACGATAGATGGACTTATGTATAAAACTATTGCTTACATTTGGTTTGAGACAGATGGAATGACCCATCATTCAATCACATGATCTTTTAACACTTCACGAATGAAAAATTAAACTTCATTTATTTAATAGATGAAGTGGAAATTTTTCAAGGCACTAAGAACGGAGAGATTATATCGAAATAAAGTAAGTATTTCTTCTAATTCGAATTCTTCAACTTTAGAGAAATGATCTTAAAAACCATAAATGTTATCATAGTGCCCTTATATCTGATTAATCAGATGCTACCTTAGATCATCACAAATATATGGCTTTGTGATTGTTGACTTTTTCATAGCCCTATTCTCTACCACTCTCCATCAGAACTTGACGGTTAGATTTCTCTTGCATATCCATATTTTCACCTATGTTCTCCTATGTGGAAACCCAGTGATTAGTTTATTTGGGTAACCATTACATTTCATACTTTTGTTTTTAAAGTTATGTTTTGGTATTCAATTATACGATGTGGGTTTCAATTAAAGAAACTTTTAAGTAGAAAACCATTTATAACCCCGACGAATTTCGTGGTAGAAATTCATTTTAAAAGGGGTAGAATGTAACACTGTGAGATTTTATGAAGAATATTCTTTTAATTTCGTTGATCTCTTGTGTTGTACGCTACCCCAAAATTATCTTGTGCTATACGCGACACCGTATTAGCTTGCAGTATACGCAACACTATTCTTGGCTTGTGTTACACACAATTTCAAGTTTGTTTTGTAGAAATTATTCTACGCAACATTAAGTATAGATTTTGTTTAATGTATAAATGAAATAAGTTTTTAATTATGTTATACGCAACACCAAAGGGATATTTCACTACACGCAACCCTGACCTGGCTTGCATTTCACGCAATCACGACCTTCCTAGATAGTGTTTGTTGTACGCAATACCGTGTTTCACTAAACAACGATATATGGTTATAATATTATCAAGAACTAGCCATTATGAATAGTAATAACTACATTTTGAATTTTATAACATTATTATTCATCTTACTCATTTTCAAGAATATGGTATAAGAATAAAATAAATTTTTCGTGTAAAATAAGTATTTTTCAAAAAATGCAGTTTTGCCGCCTTTTAATGGTGGATCCACATTAAATATAGTTTTTGACATGTTTATAAGTTCAATTTTACAAAATAAAATTATTCTTTGGAATTGTGATATAAAATTTTACCTTGGATAAATTTTTCATATTATTCTGATAACTTTCATATTTCAATAAATAGTAAAAACACGCTATATTTTAATTAAAAATAACTTTTTTCATCGTAATAATTTATGTTATTAAATTATAATATTTAATGGGTTTAAATTATTAATAAAATATATTTTTACCATTTAATATAATTTATGTCATTATCATTTATTTTACATTGAATTCAAAGGTTAAATGAATTCAATCTTTTGCAATGTTTTAAACAAAAAAAAACTGTTTTCTTTCGACAACAGGATTAATTTTAATTTAATTTCTTCAAATTATGTGTATTGAATTTGAAAAAATGGATTCAATATTTGGAATCAGTGGGTCCAAATTATATTAATAGACTACTTTTTATTTTTGGGCATTATGAATAGTAACTACGGTAAATTTTATTTACCATAGTAAAATGTAAATCGGGTAATTAAGGGTAAATATAATATTATAAAATTATCTTAACACTAGTCTTAATACAATTTGATATTTATATTTCTTCCTAAGTCATATTTGGGTCAGAATGGAATTTATTAGAACCCACTTGGGGGTGATTAAGACCTTTAGTTTATTTTATTTAACAGAAAGTGAAATATGTCTCACTCAAACTTTAATAATTAAATTTTTTGAATATAAGGTTATACAGAATATAAATTCTATTATAAATACTCTTTTGAAAGATAAATTTTTTTTATTTATCATGGTAATTTATTTTTAAGATTTAAGATTTATTATTTACCTTATTAGCTTATACATTAATGATGCAGAAATTATTTATTTAGTAAAAAAATCAATAATATTGTTTTTATTGAAATAGTAATACATATTAATGGGCTCACAAACCTGACCAAAACATATTGGTAGTATATAGATATAACATAAGTATCCAATGAACGACTATATGACCGTCTAGAGTCTTATAAAAGTGATTATGAAACTTATATTATTTTATTTTAAGTGATGTCAAAGTTGTCACCTTCATAATTTAATAAATATTGATTTTTAAATGTTGGGTGTTTTAGAATATAAATCTTACTAAAACTATTCTTATGAAATAAATAAGATTTATCTTTATCCTAGTATTTTATTTTTTATTTTTTTTCAACAAATAAGTATTTTTAATAATTATACAAAAATGTTGTAGAAATTATTTTATTAACAGAAGTATCAAATAAATGTTATTACAAATAGTATAATAAATATTATAAAAACTATCTAATATGATCCACTAATTTTATTTATGAATATGACATGTTATAAACCTATTAAATATTTTATTTTGAATATATCCTCTGTGTGGATTTTATTTAAATTCAAATAAATGAAAAGTGTCAAAATTGACACTATTTTTATTTTATAAAAATAACATATTATTAAATTGATTAAAAATCACAAAAAAATTTAAAAAATTATAAATTTAAATTTATATACTCTAAAATGTCATAAAGTATCCAATTATGGATAATTAACAACACATAAGTGATTATTTATAACCATTTAAAATTTAGAATTTTATTACCACAAATAAAATTAAATAGATTAAATAAGTATAAATCAAAATGATAAGTTTTAAAATAAGATCAAAACATGTCTAAATTTGATTGGTTGATGATATTAAAACCCTATATCATCTAATATTATAATTTAGTCATTTATGGAGGTTTTTATTAGGGGTTTGAATTTATATTAATCTAATATTTTTGAGGATTCCAAAGGTGCCCCTCTCCTCCCTTATAAAAGGGCACCTCCTCCCTCTCATCCACACACCATTATGAGAATTTATGCTCGTCCAAACCCTGACCATTTCCCTTATCAATCTCTTTAGAAACATACTATAGGTCCTGGTATTCTTCAATGACCAATTTTAGTGCCCTAAGAAGAGATTTCAAAGAGGCGTGTCGAAGAAAAGGTAATATCTGTTAACGATTCTTTCAAATTTATTTCTTCTTCTACTTCCTCTTCTTTAGTTGTTTCATTATAAAGTAATAACATCAGTATCACTAATATACTGTTATGTTATTATAAATATGAAACAACCCTATTTCACTTTCTATCCATCCTAAGGAAAACGAAATCACCGCGCGTGCGTACGTATGGAATATCGTCTCCACATCGTGGTGTAATCTGTTTTCCACCACCACCTTACATGGATGGGTATAATGGTGTAAAGACTAACTACATATAATTATTATAACATCATAATAATTATAAGATATTATATCATTCACTCCAATTCCATTCTATAAATATTGGAATGATATCATCGTTCGTGCATACGTACGGATTACCGTCTCCACAACGCGATGAGATTCATTTTCCATGTTAACAATTCAAGAATGATTATAAAGTATATATAATGAGTAATAATTAAAAATATGAAATAATAATTCTACTGTATTTTTGTATATATATATATTTATATCATCTACTTAATTCCATTCAATTCAATAAGGAAACGAAAACAGCGTTCCTGCGTACGTACGGCCTACCGTCTCCATGAACAATGTATTTCTTTCCATTTTTAGATCTATTATATATATGTAAATTCTGAATATATATTATATATAAATCATGTTTTATATTCTGGAATTATGTAATCACGATCTATGTAATCATATGAATAATTACAAGTCAAAACACGAATGACAAATAAAACGATTTTACCCAAAACGCTCTTTCACATGGAATTTACAAAAGAACGGTTAATATAAAGTCATAAGTGAACCATATATGATACCATAACAATGAATATGATTCTATAATAAGTCGATGACATTATTTAAATCATTATACAGGAGGTTCGGATATGTATGAAGCATATCGTACCTAAGGCAAGGGATAACTATTCCAATCTCGCTCTTATACGAGATTGTATATTCGTAAGTATTTACTGGGGTTTTTTGTTATCATCCATGTCCATGTTTTCTAAAAATATTTTAATGTATGTTTAATGTCATTTTTTCCCAATTTTTAATTTTACCAGATGTTACAAAAGGAATCTTACTTTTGTTTACCACACAATGAACTTTTTGACTTTTTCGATAAAAGTACGAGGATAATGTTATTTTTAACTTATACGGCGTGAACGGATTTTTACGGTTTCATAACGCCTCATTTTCATGAATCTTCCACTAAAATATTGCATTATTATTTTCAAAAAAACCCATTTCTTTTAAAATTTCATGGAATTTTGTGAATTGAAAATGATTTTAAAGAAGAAAGGATATTTTACTCAAGAATTCATTTCAAGTGTTTTATCAAAAATATTTTCCATCTAAAATGAAATTATTGAATATGTTTATGTTTCAAGAATAATGTCTCCATTATTTACATGGTTTTATTCTTCTTATGATGAAATGATATCCATTTTTTATAGGGATTATGTTATGATGGCATGATGTTTAAGAATACCATTTTATTACATGGGTTATGCTATGATGTGTGATTTATGATTTTGTGGTACATGAAAGAATGATTTGATTATGAGATGGGTGGGACCTATATCTCCCTCCAATGCATTGGGTAAAGATTTATATCTCACAAGATAGACATGGCTGGAACGATAAGTTAATCCGGTTTGGTGATACAGGACTGGTACGAGGAGTGAATTCGATTCAGAAAGGGACTTTGTCCACTAAGATGGTCTTGGCAGCAATGCCTTGGCTACTTTGGAAATCATAACAAGTGATGAATGGTTTCCACAATTACATGTTTTATTACCATTTTATTTTATCAAGATTGATGTTCCATTATGATACATGCCTTACGTACTTCCAAGATTTATGTCTTTGCTCAGGATTTTGATGTTTAAACATTATGTTCATGTTTTTATGTTAAAATGTATATGGTTTGTTTTATTTTCCCCATGCTTACCCTTACTGAGCATTTGAACTCACCCTTTATATGTTTTCTTTTCCCTAAGATATAAATAAAGGTTTTAGGTAAGGAAACAAAAGGGGAAGATCTTTATGGGAGATATTGAAGATCTTTCACCACGATTAGAAGATTATATTCCATGTTTCCAAAGACACTAAACTATTACGGTCCTTTGGTGTTTGTTTTTGTTATGTATAAAGTATTTCAAAAAAGTAATTTAATGTCCATGTACATCAAGCTTTGGGTCTCTATAGATAGTCATGGAGTTAGATTTGATTGGTGGTAGAAATTCTCTAGTGGTAGAAGAAACTGTACTCAATGGTAACATTTCTTGGTGGTAGTATCACGGAGTGGTTGATGTTCTGATATTAACTTCTATAAATAGTAGAATTAGACTAATTTTAACATCCTAAACTAATGGTAAATGGTATTATGGAACTAGATTTAAATTAATAGTAGATAGTCTTGGTAGTTTCAAGAAATTTCTGATCTTATTAATGTTTCTATAGAATAGTTAACTATCATAAAACATTTAACTTATTAGAAACATAATAAATATGATTTGGGATCATTAAAATAAGGAGGTGCTGGATAAAGACATAACATTTTATATTTTATAGTACTTTTAATGACATAAATTGATTTATTAATAAAAATAATGTTTATAAGTCTTTCAAGGTAAGTAAAAACCTAACACCCCTTGAAAATGCAAGATTTAAAAAATAGATCAACAATATTTTTTATAATAAAGTAACATTTTAATTAGTTTTAATAATGTTAGAAGTATTATCCATAAGTTAAAATAATATTTTAAAATTCATAATTATATTCATTAAATCATTATTATATTACTTAAGCTTTTTTTGAAACTTATAGGCAATTACTATATAATGATAAAGTCATTCAAATCAAATTCTTTGTGGAAACCATAATTTATAACTAAAAAAATCATTAAAAAAAACAAAAAAAATATTTTTTTTAAATATTAATATGAGGACTAAAAAGATTTTTGTCATTTTATAATTTCAAATTTCAAAAATTTTGAATTTAGTTTTTCTATAAAAACATAAAATAGAATGAAAAACTATTTTTTTTGAAAATAAAATTTTCAAATATTAGTTGTAATTATTCTTGTTTCATATAATTTACCAACTAAATTGGTGTTAGCCAGTTATTAATATCAAAAATAATATATCATTAAGAATATGTTTCATGAAATAAAAAAATTTCATCACATATAAGGAATTTTTTTAGAAAAATACTTTTCTAAACAATAAATGATCTTATTAGTCATTTTCAGTAAACTAATTAAATTTTACTCATATTACAGTCAACCTTTAATTTCTTTATACATATATTTCTTAAAGTGTTTCCTTATATTCATTCCTTCTAATTTAGTGGAATAGTTTTTGTGATTATACATAAATATTTATATTTTACTTGAATATCTAATGGTTTCATTTATGTTTGGTGTTGCATGAGGAGGAAGATATTGAACAAATTAACATATTTCACGGTAATCATATATTAAAATATTATGGTGTTACACTAATAATCTATTACATAAGACATTAAATAGATAATTACCTTTTATAATTAAACTTAAATTACATTCTGATAGTATATGAAGCAATACCACCCAAATTCATGTGTATCATGAGCTAAATATCACACTAAAATGATTTATATACCTATATAGAAATTAAATCGTCATGAAACCCAATTAATCATAATGATTTTATTCTATTCCATACATTGAATTCCCAAACCAAAATCCAATTTCAAACCTATAGTGCCTAATCCTATCAAAGGACATGCCTTGGAATATTGGGTTTTAACCATAACCATGTGGGCCAGACATGCTCCTGGCTTACCTAAAATGTATTGAAATATTATCTCCAATTTTATCAGATTCAGTTAACAAAACTAAGTCTCTGATATTATTTGTAAATTTATTTCCAGATCATTATAGTGGGTATTTCATCTAAAATACTATAATACCTTAGGATCACTTTATCATATACTTTAGATTTTTGACTAGTATTAAGAACCTAATTTAAATGTAAGGAGACTATTAAATTAATATAACCCATAATAGGAATTGAAAAATCTACATGAAATCTATATTGACCCACATATACATCATTCATACCAAACCTTTACAAATAATAAACAAGAAACTAACAATGGAATCCCATATCCTAGTATTTAAAATAATATTAGCTATATGAATCTTAAATGTAGTAGAGAAATAGTCAATAATATAAAATAATATATATAGAAATAGATAGTTAAGCCTCATCATAGATACAATTATTTACTAAATACAAAAAAATTCATTGGCCTATGAAATAACTCACCATATAATCTTCAACTGAACCATCAACCTCCATACCATTCATCAAAAAAATTGTCATTTAAACATTAATCAATTACCCAAATGTGAAATAAAAGAAGCAGGTCTACAATTTAATGTACATAATTAGAGAGTGATACCAATAACCCAGTAGGGTTAATATTATGTTCTCAGCTCACTTAGTGGTAGTGTTCATGTGGATTCTTATATAAGTTTATGGTGAGTGTCACCAAACTCAACCAAAACAACAATCACATGCATGATTAACCCACCAAAATGTGTCATCAATTCTAAGGTATAGTGTAAAATTTTGAAACATATAATTCCAAGACCCTTCAACTAAAAGTACATAGCCTATGTATTGTATAATATCTATTTTCAATCCATCATAAAATCAAATCCACCAAAATATTATATTTCAGTAATTAATCTATTTTTTATTCTTCAATTTCAAAATTTATATAACAGTATGAAGAAAAAATAGGTTACTAAAATGTAATAAATCTTATAAAAAATAAAATTTTTCAAAATAACTTCAAAAGATGGTTTTAAAAAAAATATAATTTTCTTTATATGTGAATATAATTTAAATTGTAATTAACATGATTCTAATGGTAAAGGACATCTAAAAATTCATCCTCCATAAATAATATCCTAATCCATTAAATTCTTTTTTAACTAAAAGAATATAATAAAATCAATATTCATTAAAATAATATTTTAAATAGAAAATATGTATCAAAATTTCATTTATAACTATAGGGTCCTGAAAAATACACAAAGGAGATTCTACCCAAATTCCCCAAAGAATAGGGGAGAAGAATGGAGAAAATTCAAAGGAAATGATGAATTAGACCGGTCCATAGACCGGTCCGAAGATGATACCGCGTGACTGGCTCCACGGAGCACTCCCTTTGTGAACCATTGTCGTTCGTGAAATGCAGGCTGTGATCCCCCACGGGTGCGAGGCAAGACGGGCGCTGAACCGGTCCATGTTTGCGGACCGCCCCAGCCGCGGACCACGTCGACCGGTTCAAGCCACCGCCTCTGTCATTTGCGGGATGGATGCGGAACCCTCCGAGGCCACGAAGCACTCTCTGAGTTTGGTTCGCGAAGGAGAAGAGTTCAATACCCACCGCGAATTGTGGATTGAACAAGTCAGTTGTAAACCGGGTTTTTGGTAATTGGCCTCCGGAAAAGGTGTCGTGTGGCCACATATACATATCTTTCCCCGCTCTATAAAAGGAGACCGAGTGGGAAAGGAGAAAGGATTAGGAGATTTGTATTCGGACAATTTGAAGGCGGAAGAAGAGAAGAGCGATCAGATTCGGGAGGAAGGATTTCGAAGGAAGGCTAAAAATTTTGCAAACAGTGAAGTTCTAGTTCGCGAACCAGAGCAGGTATAAACCTGGGAACGAACTGATAAGGAACCAAAAAAGCATAATAAATTGGCGAACCATGATCCTAAACAACAAACAAAAGGAAACCGCAAACCAATGCCCCTTCGCGGATGCACTCCCCGTGGAGTAGGGATTTTATGTCTCTTTTTTGATCCACCGCATAGCGTAGTACCCTCGTACGCGGGCGAAGCCTCAATTGACGAACCCCCTATCAGCGCTTCCCTTGGACGCCGCTACTCGTGAGGACCACTCCGCGTACCCCCTGGTATCCGGGTCGAACCCGAAGTCGCGAACCACCATGGTTCGCGGGATGCTTTCCAAACCGCGAACCACCCTGGTTCAAGGGATGCCCCTCAGTCCGCGGACCACCCTGGTTTACGGACGGCTTCTCTAGCCATGTAGCACCTTCCTACGCAAAGGGAACCACCACTCCTTTGTACGTGTGTCCCATCAGAGCCTTCATATTTTCCATTCCCCAAGCCAAATAAAATCCTTCCAATCCGACTCGATTCTCCACGACCCCCTCATGGGTCTACTCATCAGCCCCAAGCCGAGGCCTCCACCAGAGCCACCAGATCAATGTGGTGTAACTTTCAGGCGCATCAGTACACCATTCTGAGTTCACATACCCACAGTAAATAGAGGTGAAAGGGTTTCCCTGACCCTTGATCATATTTTCAAAGTATTCCGGGGTTCAAATTCCCACGGTAATGTAGAGTCTGATCTCGAGAACCCCTTTTCTTCCCCTCTACTTGCCAAGGGCTCTTCTGGGGTAGTAAAATACCCATCAGAAGGAAGCCCTCATGCACTGAAAGAGAGGAGATGGGCATAGGAGCACCCCCTTTCCCTCTACCACTGCGCTTTGTCACCCTGGGCCTCCTTAGAGTTTAAGCCCCAATCCAAAACTATGGGCCGCCTCATACATAAGCCTTAATCCACTTCTCACGGACGCACCTTTCGCGACGTGATCCTCAGGTCCTTTTTGCCTCTTGTTTCTCACACCGAGCATGAATCACGTGGTCTTAGAATATGCATCGACCATGACATCCTCTCATGGGTCTCCTCAAAGTGTAATACCCAATCCATCACTCTAGGCCTCCTCATAGTGTAAGCCCCACTCAGCAAACTACGTGGACTTTGATCCCTACCTCCTAGACATGGTATGTTAGAAGCCTATATGAGGTTTAATCCTACTACCTGTTGGACCCCCGGTCCATCTTCAAGTCGGTTCTCCGGCACTCATGCGAACTACGTGGACTTTGATCCCTGCCTCCTAGGAAGGGTACGTAGGAAGCCTCTAAGATGTTCAATCCCAACAACCGGTCAATCTAATTATCTTCACATCAGTTCACTGCGCCACTCCTAGTGTCGCCTCAAGCGAGTTCCGACTCTTCGAGGTCATTAATCCAACGAGTAATGGTAAACCTCGGGCATAATTGTTTTGAACCCCTGCGTCCAGTTGACCATTACCCACCAAGGTTAAATCCATGGATACTATGTTTGGGTATAAACAAAAGATTCGCGTACATATGAATATGTCTTAAATCTATAAGTGAGTCTCGGAACATGCAATAATTTCCCTCCAAAAAAGGGTGTGATGAGCCCGAATTCCCATCCTCTCGAAAAATGTGAGACCTTAAGAGTCGCTGGTCAGCTGCCATCATTAAAGTTCAGGCCCAGACACCTGGGTTAACATCCCGAGAAGGAAATAGCCATCCGCTCAAAAACATAGCAAACAGACCGGTCAACCAGAGCATAGGCGACACACCAGGGTGCACCTCTTAACCCCATGAAAGGTAGTCGCCTGCCTCCAGAACCACCCAGTAAGAACCTGGAGTGGTTCGAAACTATTGGGAAAGATGAGTCTTGGGACGCTTAATCTTTGGCGTAGGACCAGTACTGTTCAGAAATAACCCAATGTAGGTGTCATAGGGAATATGGGAGCGGGTGCACAAGGCCTGACCCATTCATTTCTCCACCATGACCAGCAAATTCCTTGTTAACAAAGGCACCTTCTCGACGTTGTCCCATGCTTCAGAAGAGGGAAAAATTCATATTACATCTCACCAGTAATTGGCATTCCCTTTATCTGGTAGATGTCCCACAAGAGATTGCTGACTTCACTATGGGCAAGGTAGAAAGTATTAGTACTTGAACGCCAGCGGCTGAGCAGGTTGGGTAGGATCGGAGATGGTGGGTAAACATCAAATTGTAAAGCCCAAACTGTAGAGTATATATTGACTGCTTCCAGTAATTTGGGAGATTCCCGAAAATGATGATGAACCCAGAAATCCCAGGCCCAATCATTTGAGAAGAGCCCGCCAGACCGAAGATCCCACTGAGGAATCCACCCTGCGGCAGGATCCCTTCGAGAAAGGTTGATAATATAATGGTAGTCATGAAGGAAAGTCTTCTATGAGAAGTCTTGATTGCACTAATCTCTTTCAGTCCAGGCAGATCCCCTCAAAATGAATGTGTCTTTCGGGCTAGAATTAGAATCCATCTTCCTCGATTGGGTAAGGTTTGCCTGAATAAATTTTTGACGATGCTTACAGGAAAAGAGAAGGAAGATCTGAGAAAGTGGAGGGAATATGGACATCATCTTGGAGGCTGAATCCATGAAGTGGAATCCGGTTTGAATGTGGATAATCCAAGATCTCAAGAGGGAGCAAATCTTTAAAGGCACCATCATCATGAATGATAGACCGACTAGGGTCCTCTTGGATGTTCTCCGCTCTGCGAATCATACCAAAATGTCACCATGAACCAATTGGGAGAGGCTCGATAGTAGGCCTAGGTGCAGGGCGAGGGGGAACCATATTTTATCCCTACATTATGAAGACCAGGCAAATGGTTAGTCTGGAATAATAAAATCTGAATAGAAATACAAACTATATGAAAAAATCCTTATAGTCTTCAAGGAGGCCACAGAGGATGGTTCGCGATGACATCATTATGCAAACCAGCCCTTCATGAAATTAGTCTACGAAACCTGGGCCCGTGGATCATTGGCTAGAAACTGCGAACCAAGATGCTCTACAGAATTTCAATCCCGAATTTATGTGATTAAGTTCGGAAGACTCAGACACTTTTAAAGTTTAAGAGATTTTAGTCTGTGGAGCATTGAAACCATGAAGCACTAAAACCGCGAAGAATGTTCCACTGCAGCATGTCATCACTTAATTCATAATTAATTAAGAGTAATGGTTCGTGGTTGGGAAATTGGTTCGCGGGTGAAGGCGACCGCATAGGAGGAATGGTTTGCGGAAGTCACAGCTGGTTCGTGGACGAAGAACTTTGCGAAGGAACAAGAAAGAAGAGGCGAGGGAGCTCTGGTTTCGCTAAGAATTCGGTAAAGGAAAAATGAAAGCCCCCCACCTTATTTATAGGCGTGGTCCCATATTGGGTCCACCTCTCTACCGCAAACCATCCAAGTTTCAAGACCACTCTACATCGAAACGACCTACTTTTCGTTCTAATAGGACCCCATTCCGATGGGGGGCATTTGTAGGGTCCTTAAAAATCCGCAAACGAGATTCTACCCAAATTCCCCAAAGAATTGGGGAGAAGAATGGAGAAAATTCAAAGGCAAGGACGAATTGGACTGGTTTGCAGACCAGTACAAAGATGATACCATGTGACCGGTTCCGCGTAACACTCCCTTAGCAAACCATTGTCGTTCATGAAACAGAGGCGGTGATCCCCCGCGGGCACGAGGCAGGACAGGCGCTAAACCGGTCCATTTTTGTGAACCTCCCCATCTGCGAATCGGGCTACCGGTTCAAGCCACCGCCTCTGTCATTCGCAGGATGGAGGCGGAACCCTCCGCGGCCACAAATCACTCTCCAAGTTCGGTTCTCAGAGGAGAAGCATTCAATACCCACTGCGAATCGCGGATTGACCAAGTCAGCTGTAAACCAGGTATTTGGTCATGGGCCTCAGAAAAAGGTACTACGTGGCCACATATACATCTCTTTCCCCACTCAATATAAGGAGACCGAGGGGAAATGGAGAAACGATTCGGAGATTCAGATTCAGATGATTCGAAGGCGGAGGAAGAGAAGAGCAATCAGATTTGGGAGGAAGGATTTTGAAGGAAGGCTAAGGATTTCGCAGACAGCGAAGTTACAGTTCATAAACCAAAGCAGGAAAAAACCATGGAATGAACTAATAAGGAACCGAAAATACATAAAGAATTGGTGAACCTTGAACCTAAAAAACAAACAAAAGGAAACTGCGAACCATGGCCCCTTCGCTGATGCACTCCCAGTAGAGCAGGGAGTTTATGCCTCTTTTCTGATCCACCGCACCACGTAGCACCCTCCTACGCGGGCGAAGCCTCAACCGACGAACCCCCGATCGGCGCCGCCCTTGGCTACCGCTGCTCGCAAGGACCCCTCCACATAGCCCCCCTGGTACGCGGGTTGAACCTGAAGCCGCAAACCACCCTGGTTCGCGGGATGCTCACTAAACCGCGACCCACCCTAGTTCGCAGGATGCCCCTCAGACCGTGGACCACCCTGGTTCGCGGACGGCTTCTACAGCCGCGTAGCACCTTCCTATGTGAAGGGCGACACCACTCATTTGTATGTGTGTCCCATCAGAGCCTTCAGAGTTTCAATTCCCCATGCCAGATAAAATCCTTCCAATCCGAACTGATCCTCTGCGACCCCCTCATGGGTCTACTCATCGGCCCCGAGCCGATGCCTCCACCAGAGCCACTGGATTCGTGTGGTGTAACTTTCAGGTGCATTAGTGCGCTGTTTTGAGTTGACATACCCATGGTAAATAGAGATGAAGGGGTTTCCCCGACCGTTGATCATATTTTCAAAGTATTCATGGGTTAACATTCCCACGGTAATGTGGAGTCTGAGCTCAGAAACCCCTTTTCTGGCCTTCTACTTGTTAAGGGCTTCTCTGGGGTAGTAAAATACTCGTCAGAAGGAAGCCCTCATGCACTGAAAGAGAGGATATGGGCACAGGAGCACCCTCTTTCTCTCTCCCACTACACTTTGTCTCCCTAGGCCTCCTCGGAGTGTAAGCCCAAATCCGACACTATGGGCCGCCTCATGCGTAATCCCCACTTCACTTCTCATGGACACACCTTTCGCTACGTGATCCTCTAGTCCTTTTTGCCTCTTATTTCTCACACCGATCATGACTCACATGGGCTTAGAGTAAGAATCGACCATGACATCCTCTCATCGTCCTCCACAGAGTGTAAGCCCCAATCCATCACTCTGGGCCTTCTCAGAGTGTAAGCCCCAACCCGACACTATGGGCCTCCTCAGAGTGTAAGCCCCAATCCATCACTCTGGGCCTCCTTAGAGTGTAAGCCCTAATCCATCACTCTATTCCTCCTCATAGTGTAATCCCCACTCAGGGAACTACGTGGACTTTGATCCCAGCCACTTAGACAGGGTATGTAGGAAACCTCCATGGGGTTCAAGCCCACTACCCGTTGGACCCCCGGTCCATCTTCACGTCAGTTCTCCAACACTCATGAGAAATACATGGAAATTGATCCCTGTCTCCTAGGAAGGGTATGTAGGAAGTCTCTAAGAGGATTAATACCAACAATCGGTCGATCCTATTATCTTCACATTGGTTCACCGCGCCACTTCTAGTGCCTCCTCAAGGGAGTTCCGACCTTTCGGGGTCAATAATCTAACGAGGGATGGTAAACCTCGGGAAGAAATGATTCTAAACCCCTATATCCAATTGACCATTTACCACCAAGGTCTAATCCATGGATACTATGTTTGGGTATAAACCAAAGATTCATGAATTGAAGTGATTATGGTTGGAAGACTCAGACACTTTTAATGTTCAAGAGATTTTAGTCCGTAGAGCATCGGAACTGTGTAGCATCGAAACCGCGAAGCAAGTTCCTCCGTAGCCCATCATCACTTACTTTTTGATTAATTAAGAGTAATGGTTCGCAGTTGGGAAATTGGTTCGCGGGTGAAGGTGACCGCGAAGGAGGAATGCTTTGCAGAAGTCACAGCTGGTTTGCGGACGAAGCACTTCGCGAAGGAACGAGCAAGCGGAGGTGAGGGAGCTCTGGTTTCGTGAAGAATTCAGTAAAAGACAAATGATGCCCCACCGCCATATTTATAGTCATGGTCCCCTACTGGTTCCACCTCTCTACCACAAACCATCCAAGTTTCAGAACCACTCTGCGTTGGAACAGCCTCCTCTTCATTCCGATCGGACCCCATTCCGATCGGGGGCATTTGTAGGGTCCTGAAAAAAATCCGCAAAGGAGATTCTACCCAAATTCCCCAAAGAATTGGGGAGAAGAATGGAGAAAATTCAAAGTCAAGGATGAATTGGACCGGTCCGTAGACCGGTCTGAAGATGATACAACATGACGGGCTCCACAAAGTACTCCCTTCGCGAACCATTGTCGTTCACGAAATGGAGGCGGTGATCCCCTGCAGGCACGAGGCAGGACATGTGCTGAACCGGTCCATTTTTGCGGACCGCCCCAGCCGCAGACCGCATCGACCGGTTAAAGCCACCACCTCTGTCATTCGTGGGATGGAGGCGGGACACTCCGTGGCCACGAAGCACTCTCCGAGTTCGGTTCGCAGAGGAGAAGCATTCAATACCCACGACGAATCGCGGATTGACCAAGTCAGCTGTAAATTGGGTATTTGGGCATGGTCCTTCGCAAAAGGTACCGCATGGCGACAGATACATCTCTTTCCCCACTCTATAAAAGGAGACTGATGGGGTAATGAGAAAGGATTCAGAGATTCAGGTTCAGACGATTCGAAGGCGGAGGAAGAGAAGAGCGATCGGATTCAGGAGGGAGTTTATGCCTCTTTTCTGATCCACTGCACCGCATAGCACCCTTCTACGTGGGAGAAGCCTCAACCGAAGAACCCCCGATCGGCGCCGCCCTTGGCCACTGCTGCTCGTGAGGACCCCTCTCCGTACCCCCTGGTACGCGGGTCAAACCCGAAGCCACGAATCACCCTGGATCATGGGATGCTCGCAAACCGCGAACCACCCTGGTTCGTGGGATGCCCCTCAGTCCGCGGACCACCCTGGTTTGCGGACGGCTTCTCCATCCGCGTAACACCCTCCTACGTGAAGGGACCCACCAATCCTTTATATGTGTGGCCCATTATATCCTTCGGAGTTTCCATTCCCCGAGCCAGATAAAATCCTTCCAATCTGACCTGATCCTCTGCGACCCCCTCATAGGTCTACTCATCGACCCCGGGTCGAGGCCTCCACCAGAGCCACCAGATCCGTGTGGTGTAACTTTTAGGCGCATCAGTGAACCGTTTTGAGTTCACATACCGATGGTAAATAGAGGTGAAGGGGTTTCCCCAACCCTTGAGTAGATTTTAAAAGTATTCCTGGGTCCACATTCCAACAGTAATGTGGAGTCTGAGCTTGGGAATCCCTTTTCTGCCCCTCTACTTGTCAAGGGATCCTCTGGGGTTGTAAAATACCTGTCAGAAGGAAGCCCTCATGCACTAAAAGAGAGGAGACAGGCACAAGAGCACCCCCTTTCCTTCTCCCAGTGGGATTTTTCGCCATGGGCCTCCTCAGAATGTAAGACCCAATCCGGCACTATGGGCCGCCTCATGCGTAAGCCCCACTCCACTTCTCATGGATGCACCTTTCGTGAAGTGATCCTCGGGTCCTTTCTGCCTCTTGTTTCTCACACAGAGCATGAATCACGTGGGCTTAGAGTAAGCATCGACCATGACATCCTCTCATGGGCCTCCTCAGAGTGTAAGCCCCAATCCATCACTCTAGGCCTCCTCAGAGTGTAAGCCCCAATCTGATACTATGGGCCTCCTCAGAGTGTAAGCCACAATCCATCACTCTAGGCCTCCTCAGAGTGTAAGCCCCAATCCATCACTCTGGGCCTCCTCAGAGTGTAAGCCCCACTTAGTAAACTACGGGGACTTTGATCCCTACCTCCTAGACAGTGTACATAAGAAGCCTCCACGAGGTTCAAACCCACTACCCGTTGGACCCCTGGTCCATCTTCACATCGGTTCTCCGACACTCATGCAAATACGTGGACTTTGATCCCTGCCTCCTAGTAAGAGTACATAGGAAGCCTCTAGGAGGTTCAAGCCCAAAAACCGGTTGATCCGATTGTCTTCAAATCGGTTCACCACGCGACCCCTAGTGCCGCCTCATGGGAGTTCCGACTCTTCGGGGTCATTAATCCAACGAGGGATGGTAAACCTCGAGCATAAATGATTCTGAACCCCTACGTCCAGTTGACCATTGCCCACCATGTTTAAATCTGTGGATACTATGTTTGGGTATAAACCAAATATTCTTGAACATATGAATACGTTTAAAATCTATAAGAGAGTCCCAAAACAGGCAATAATTTCCCCCCCCAAAAAAGGGTGTGATGAGCCCGAATTCCTAGCGTCTTGACCAATGTGAGTTCTTAAGAGTCGCTGGTCAGACCATCTAGTGAATGCCTGCCTTTGGAAAGAAGGTCCATCCATCATTGGATACGGAACCGATGGGTGTTTCGAGGCCGAAAACCGAAATCCACGAAACAATAACAAAAATACCCATGAAATTTTTTCCCCCACTATTTAATATTTATCAAAGGATAAAAAATATAATAAGAAAAATAATTAAGTTTTAATATTATAATAAAATAAAATAAATCTTTCAAAAGAAAATTATATATTCAATTGTGGACCCATACCCTACTCTTAAATTACCATCCCTTAAACAAAATAATCACTCATTTATATCGTAGAATTAATACTCAATGAATAATTTATCTTAAAAGAACTCGAAAACATAGTATAGAAGAGTAGATAATAGAAATTAGTCATGATAATTGGAGAAATTCACCTATTGCAAATTTTTGATCAAATAATTCCATACACAATTTCTAAAATTCTTACATGTCAAATGGAAAGTAAAAATATTAAATCTATATTTTAAATTAAAAAGTAATAATAATTTAAAATCCTAAGAATTCGTGGTTTAATGATAGTAATTACATCATAATTGATGTACCTCTTTAAATTCAGATTATTTTTCTTCAATGGACACCTCTTATATATCTGTTTCAAAATAAATATCCTTTTTCATTATGATGTGATAGTTTTCATTTCTCCATAATCTCACGTTTCTCCAAAAAAATAATCACATTACCTTATATTCTCTTAAATTGATCATTCATTGAATTATTATACTTTATCAACCCATTTCAGCATAATAATAAATACATTATGACATGATATATTTTATTCACACTATCCATTTTCCCTTTTTAAATTGTGTCATGGAAAACTCCTTAACACCATTAAGTTCAATAATTTATAAAATTCATGGTGGAATGGACCATACTTCCTTGTAAAATGGTTCATTTATTAAACATGTAAATGTTGAAATATATATGAGAATTATGTCATGATATTTTATCATTACACAGTAATATTTTCCAAAACTCAATATTTAATAATTTAAAATTAAGGCTCCATATTTATATAGTTTTTATATGATTTTTTCTATTTAACCTCAAAATTATATGAACATCCTTAAGTGTTTTTTTAAATACCGATTCCACCAAAAGACAAAGAATTAGGCACCATTTATATTATTTAACACTTAAATTCATGATAAAAAAAATATAAAAAGTAGATTTATAAAAAGTTCCCTCACATAAACTATCACGAACCCTCCCACCAAATATGTCCCTCATGAGATGAAAATGGTGAAAGGGAGATAATGACCCCCCGAGTCCTGCCTCCAGTAGGCCCCGGGGTGGCGACTAGCACCAAGGGTATGATTTTTCACAAATATGGGAGGCATTACCCTTTTTATTATTTAAGATCGGGAAATAGGACAAGTCAACCACAAAAAAGGAAAAGAAAAAGAGTATAGAAATAAACCCAAACCAATCCCACATGCATGTTTAAATAGTTCTGAATCAAGGTACAAGTAAAAGAAAGCTCAAAGTACAATACCAAAAGAAACAAGTGTACAATAACTACAACAACTCCAACTGTCCCGACTAGTAGGGTCTCGCACGGCCCTGGTAGTCCTCCTGGAAACCTGAAAGTAAACGTAGGGTGAGAATACAAGTATACTCAGTAGGGGAACCTAAATCTCTTGTGCAAAGGTGGGGAGACATCCTAATGTCCTGTGAGAACAACAGAAGAAACCTAGCAGAGAAACCTATCCACCCAACCTCACCAGACACACTCACCAAAAACACAATCACAACAGGTAGTAGTAGTATATAAGAAAAAGAGTATTGAGTACCCTGCACCATTTCCCATTAGTTAGCTGCTCTTCCTAACGGCGAATGTCCTGACGCTGGCACACTCTCCCCGCTCGCACACACCTGGGACTCACAAACCACACATACCGCCCACACAAACCTGGGCCTCACAACCACATATCCCGCCCGCACACACCTGGGCCTCACAACCACGTATCCTACCTGCACACACCTGGGCCTCATCCCGAAGATTATTGGGAAATAGTAAAACCTGCCTGAAGAGTCTTGGGCTAAAACCTACCCAATCGAAACCTACCTGAATGGTCTTAGGTGTAATGTCACCTCAAGCCATCACAACCTAGGGAAGAAGGAGCAGGAAGGAGCTAGTAACTAAGGGGAAAACACCCTCTCCCATGAAATGGGAGTGTTCAGAACTAAGTGCTCAACATGGGCGGGGTGCGATAAAACACAAAAGATACAGATGTATATATATATGTATACCAAACACACAACCCAAACTATGGCTTCTAAATAGAGAAACTGAGCACGTGCCTCGGTACTGCTACTACAAAGCATGCATACAATAAACAACCCCAACCCCATTTAGGTTTTCACATTTCAGCAGAATTAGTTTATTAGTTCATTAACTACTGGGAAACTATCCATAACCAACCAGATCGATCATTCGGAAAACATATCCCGGCCATCCACAAATCATGTTAGGAAAACACAAGCCGCACAACAAATCATTCCTTATTAACCAACCAACCCATTGATTATTAATCTCGTTCCATTACTATGACCCACCATTCATTAACTCTTCCACTTTTTTATTTATTATTCACAACCCATGGTCCATTCACATTCCATCCCATCCCTGCAGCCCTGCTTCCAACCATCATAACCACGACCGCACCGTACATCATCATCCCTTGATACAACTTATCGCAACCCCGCTGCTCATCCGATCCACCACAACCCACATAAAAAGATTCGTGCCACATCATCGCCCCTTTAACATCATTTATCATAGCCCTGCTGCCCGTTCTATTTGTAAAAACCCAGAATTCACCCTTCCCTTTCACACACTAGTAACCAATCCAAAACCCACATGTTCATTATTCCATTTTGTTTAACCGAGGTGATCACACAAGGGTTCTAGATTTTAGTCAGCCAACTTTACGTGATTAACCAAATTCCCCATTCCACAAGGTTCCATTCACAAAAACGGTCTAGAAGATAGGGAAACATTTAATTGCACAAGCAAAGGCCCCCAACGACTGTGATTTTTCAGTAGGCATAAGCCTTTTGAACTCAAAAGATAAAATCACAGGATATAAGATAAACATAACAACTTCCCCATCCCCGTTCTTTAACCAGTTATTATATTTATTTAATGGTTCAACTGTTTCTCATGAAAATAAGAGGATACCCACCTCGCATTATGCAAAATTTATAGAGACAAAGGTAAGATCCCTACCTCAACAGGTTCTGATCACAACGCTCCCCCAGATCAACCTTAGAAGACGTCCGTCGGCGTCCGTCACCTCTGTCGAGTTCCGGAAAAACCTCCTCAAGTGGAAGTTGGAAAGGAAAGGCCGAAGGAAATACAACAGATCTAAGCATGGAAGTTCCACCTCGTCGTTATGATCTCGTGGCCGCTGACGGATCATAAATCGGAGCTCGGATGGAGAAGTTATGCAAGAAAATGAGCCTTCGAGTCTCTTGGGAGATCTCTTCTCAGAGGAATGGGGAGGAGAGGGGTGAGTTTAAAAGGAGGAGGGGACCCCTCATTTTATAGGAGAGAATAGAAAAAGTATACGGTGTGTACTTTATGGTACACGGTGTGTACTCGACCATTTCACACAGCCACCACGTGGCTTCCAACACGGCTCTGTGGCCGTTGACTGGTCAACAAACGGTTTGAGGGTAACACATACACGAGGAAGGACTAAACGGCGTGTAGTATGTGGTACATGGAATGTACCCATTTATTTCACATTGTAAGGACACAGATCCAACACAGAACACAACTGTTGACTGGTCAACACACAGTAACGCGTATGTGGGGAGGGACTACACGGTTTGTACTTTTTTATTTCACATGGCTAGGACATGGCCTTCAACACGGGGTATACCTAGAAAAGTGGTACACTGAGTGTATTCACACTACATGGCGTGTAATCATTCTTTTCACATGGCAAGGACACAACCTTCAACACGGGTTATACGCAGAAAACTGGTACACGAAGTGTACTCACACTACACGACGTGTACTTACAAAATTCTGGAAAGTGTGGGAAAATTCCATTTTACACTCCAGAACACTTCGTGACTTTATTTTTGACAAAGGAATGGTCCGGAAAGGTCTGGGACATTACATTAGATACCTCTGAAAACATTCTCATCCCTGAGAATTCAAAAACCAACCCAGAGGAACCCAACAAGATACCTCTTAGGGTTCTCATTATAATAGGAACCCAACCAACAACCCTAATCATAGGTGTTAGAAATTCCCTCTAATATGTAAAGATATTATCCGTTTTAGGCGGCAATGACTCACTTGAACGGGTTCAATCGCATCCGCATTAATGCATCTTGATTAAGGATTAGTTTTCCCCTTTTCTCCACATATCTGGACACGTTACACACTTCCAGAGAACAAGGAAAACAAAATGTCTCACAACCGACAAGCCAAGATTTCCATATATCAAAGGTACAAAGTATAAAATCAACACAAAGCACAGAAGAACAAGGAAAAACACAAGTCAAAACAACTCTGGGTACTGAGCGTGCATCTGGGCCTCCCGCTCCCAAGTGCTCTCCTCAAGGCCGCCATGCCTCCACAACACAAAAACCAATGGAATGGTTCGTCCATGGAGCACCTTCTCCTTACAATCGTCGATTTTGACTGGTCGTTCCTCGATGTTCACATCGTCTCCCATATATAACTCTCCCCAGTGGATAACGTGAAAGTTGTTGTGCAAGTATCGACGTAGCTGGGAGACATGGAAGACATCATGAACCTTCTCCAACTGAGTTGGCAAGGCTAGCTGATATGCCACCTCGCTGAATCACCTCAGCACCTCAAAAGGTCCTATGAACCTAGGTGAGAGCTTGCTCCTTCTCCCAAACCTCTGCTTCCCCCGTCGAGGGGAAATTATTAAGAACACATGATCTCTCACCTCGAACTCCAAGGGCCTCCTCCGACAATCAACATAGGACTTCTATCGGTCCTGATCCGCTTTCATCCTCTCACGTACAAGCTGGACTTTCTCCGTGGTGCCCTGCAGTACCTTTGGCCCAAGAGCACCTGTCTCACCAAACTCTTCCCCGAAAATGGGTGAACGACATGGTCTTCCATATAGAGCCTCAAATGGTGCCATTCCAATAATAGAGTGGAAGCTGTTGTTGTAGGAAAACTCTACTAAAGGCAAGTGTCGTACCCATGATCCTCCAAAATCCAGGACGCATGCTCGCAACATGTCCTCCAACATCTGGATAGTCTGCTCTGTCTGTCCATCGGTCTGGGGGTGGAAAGTAGTGCTAAGTCATAGATTTGTTCCAAAAGCATGATGTAACCCCCTCCAGACTCTTGAGGTAAACTGAGTATTCTGATCATAGATGATAGTATTTGGAACTCCATGTAAATGCACCACCTCGTCTACGTACCTCTATGCTAAGGTACTCACTGGGCCCCACTCCATAATTTCTAAGAACTGAGCCGATTTCGTCAATCGATCCACCACTACCCAGATAGCATCATAACCACCCTGAGCTCTAGGTAGTCCTGTGACGAAGTCCATTGAGATGTCATCCCACTTCAACTCAGGGACATCTAAAGGATGCAAGAGACCACTAGGAACGCGGTGTTCAACTTTAACTTGCTCACACATTAGGCATTTAGCCACAAACTCCGCCACTTCCCATTTCACCCCGGGCCACCAAAACTGTTCCCTTAGTCCTCGGTACTTTTTTAAAACTCCGGGATGTACCACCAAAGCTGAGCTATGGAACTCATGGAGAACTCCCTCGCGCATCACCTCCAGAACAAACAACCTTCCATGGAAAAGCATCCGATGTCGGTTGTACTTTGACCATCCTTCTGGAGCGTTTCCCTGATCGAAACAATCCCACATTACTTCTGCCTTAGAGTCCCCCCACTGAGACTCTTCCACCTACTGCAACAAGGAGGACTGCACCGTCATCTGAAACAAATAGCCTCTAACACCTTCTACCCTTGCATCCAAGTGCAAGGAAGCCAACTCTCCCATCACCTTCCAAGCATCAGTGGATTCCCAAACAACTTCCTGATGCGACATCCTACTCAGGGCATCAGCCACAATGTTTCCCTTACCTTCAGTGTAAGAGATCCCAAATTCATAGTCTTGGAGAAACTTGACCCATCTCCACTACCGCAGGTTCAAGTCACGTTGGGAGAAGATATAACGCAGGATCTTATGATCTGAGAAAACCAAAAAGCACTCCACAAGGAGGTAATGTCGCCACAACTTCAGTGCGAACACTACTGCTACAAGCTCTTGGTCATGGGTGGCATAGTTACGCTTGTGAGGGCATAATTGACAAGATCCATAACAGATCACTCCCTTCTTCTACATCAGCACGCACCCCAGACCAAAGAAAGAAGCATCACAAAAAACATCATACAACAACACTTCCTCTAGAAACCTGAGTATGGGAGCACTGACCAACTTCTCCTTCAGGTATTCAAAAGACTTCTGGCACTTCTTTCTCCATAGGAAGACCTGGTTCTTCCTAGTGAAAGATTTCAATGGAGTAGAAAATCGAGAGAAGTCTGAAACAAACCTCCGATAGTAACCTGCCAACCCCAGGAAAATACAAACTTCCGCCATGCTCTTAGGTGCCACCCAAGAAACAACTGCCTCCACCTTCGATGGGTCCACTGACACTCCATGATGAGACACTACGTGCCCAAGGAAGTGTACTTATTGTGTCAAGAACTTACACTTCGACAATTTTCCATAAATTTGGTGGTGTCGAAGGACTTCCAAGACTGCCTGGAGATGCTCAACGTGCTCCTCCTCTAATCTTGGGTATATCAGGATGTCATCGATAAACACAATGACAAACTGGTCCAGAAACTCTAAGAAGAAAAAGTTCATAAGTCCCATGAACACGGTCGGTGCATTCGTAACTCCAAACGGCATCACTCCAAACTCGAAGTGCCCATACCTGCAGATGAAAGCCGTATTTGAGATTTCACTGTCCTTTACCCTCAGTGGATGATATCCAGATTGTAGATCAATCTTAGAAAACCAACTTTCTCCCCTCAGTTGGTCGAAGAGATCATCTATCCATGGAAGGGGGTAACGGTTCTTGACCGTTACCTGGTTCATCCTTTGGTAGTCTATGCATAGCCTGAGACCACCATCTGCCTTCTTCACAAAGAAAACTGGAGCACCCCATGGTGATACGATGGGTCAAACAAAACCCTTCTCCATCAGATCGTCAATCTGAATCCGCAACTCCCGCAACTGTGAAGGTTCCATCGAAATCGGACGGGCACCAAGCTATAAGTCTATCCCGAACTCAACATCACGTCGGGGGGTAGAGTCACAACCTCCTCAGGAAAAACATCGAGGAACTCCACAACAACCTTCGGGACATCCATCAACTCGGAATCAGCTGGAACCACTGATAACCTGCCTAACAAGGAATGGAGAGGCTCCAGACGCCAGCTTCCCACCTGATAGCTCCTCTCGCTAACAAAAGATACAAGTTGCCCATCCACCTCGGAGAACACGTCCCTTCATCAGAAGTAGTCGATAATGGAAATAATAGAAAAAAATCAATCGATTCCTAGGATGACATCGTATGGATGCATCTGTAACAGAAGAAGGTCCCCACTAGATCAATGTGGTCCCAACGCTAGCCCACATCCCCAGAAAACACAAGATGCGCTATTCTGGACCCCAACTGGTATACTCAACACCAGTGGTATAGAAAGTCTCTCTATGTATAGTCCTAGATCATGGGCTAGACCAGGTGAAACAAAGGAGTACAAAGCTCTCGAATCGAACAAAGTAGAAACAAGTGTGCTAAACAAACAAATCGTACCTCGCACCACCTCTGGTTCTGCTGGAGCTGTCAACTCTGCTGCGTGCAACTGTCCATGCCCAGCTCCTCTACATCTCTGATGTATTCCACCTCCCCAACCACACCCTGGTCGAGGTCCCTGAGGAGCACCCTGAGGTCGGCCTCCTCCCAAAAAGTCTTCCCTCAGAGGAGCATGGTCCCGCTACTGCTAGAAGGGCCTCACTGGCAACTGGTGCTGCTGAGGTGGGTGCTGAACCTTCCCACCTCCACCGTACTGAGCTCGGGTCAGGCACAAACTCTGAATGTGCCTGAAAACACAACAAGAAAAACACTTCGGTCCTGGGATCGTGAAGAATGGATGAGGACCTGATGATCTGAACAGGAACTGTTGGGGCGTGCTCCCCACTGGCTTGAACCTGAAAGGTCCCGTCGTAGGAGACCTACTGTTGACTGCCTTCCCCTTTGAAAAATCTGGCTGAATCCCTTCACTTGGTGCACCTCCCTGTGAGTGCATCCTCTCTACATCCTCTGCCTTCTTCTGTACTTCCAAGTACGTCAGAAGGGTGAAGGGGGTGACAACATACTAGAGCGAAGGACGAAGCGTCTCCTCTGAACGTCTCGCCCGATACTCCTCATCCGGAAAGAGATCTAGAGCAAAGCGTAGGAGATCCTTGAACTTGATCCCCAACTCTCTTACTAACATACTCCCCTACTGAAGGGAGAGTAACTCATGCCGCTTCTCCACATTGATAATTGAAGAAAGGAATCCCTCTCAGAATTCCTTCTCATAGTCAGCCCACGAAACCTCTGCCTCTATCCTCTCTCCGAGGTAGAGAGTCCACCACTCTCACGCTGCACCTCTGAGAGGACTGACAGCTAGGGAAACCCAGTACTCCCTCGGAGCACAAATACTGGTAAAAGTGATCCCTAGCTCCTCAAGACACCCCTCCATCTCCATATCTGAATTACTACCCTAGTACTTCTTGAGGGTTTGCCTCTAGAAAGAATGAAGAGTCTTATTCCACTTGCTATATTCCTCCTCTCGGTCAATCCTCAACTGATCGACCACCTGAATCTGCTGGGCCTCGACCGTCTGAGCCACCCAGGGACGAAATCCATGTGCCATAGCTGTATGGTAAACAAAGATCGCCTAAGCCCAAGTAGTAAGGAAAATTTCTCAGGGCTTTATTTTATCATTTTTATTTCAATTTCATTCCCAGAACACCCAAATCAAGTAAAACACAATCATGATGATGCATGTACCTTCCCTAGGGTCTCTACCCTGCAATCAATGTAGTCTCACTTGGTTGTTCGGTAGGCTCAGAGTCCCTGCATCTGATCATGGGGGGCCCTAAAATCTTGTGTCCTAGCAGATCCTCTCTATCCTATGTCACACACCAAGATTAACAAACACTGTTGGCCTACCATCCCATGCAATCCTTACTGTTCCTAACTCCAGACTCCATCCTATCTCACAACCTAGCTCTGATACCATTCTATCACGACCCCCTCCCACCAAAGATGCCCCTACTGAGCTGGAAATGGTGAAAGGGAGATAATGACCCCCGAGTCCCGGCTCTAGTAGGCCCCGGGGTGGTGACTAGCACCAATGGTATGAGTTTTCACAAATATGGGAGGCATTACCCTTTTTATTATTTAAGATCGGGAAATAGGACAAGTCGACCACCAAAAAGGAAAAGAACATGAGAATAGAAATAAACCCAAACCAATCCCACATGCATGTTTTAATAGTTTCGAAACAAGGTACACGTAAAAGAATGCTCAAAGTAAAATACCAAAAGAAACAAGTGTACAACAACTGCAACTACTCCAACTGTCCCGACTAGTTCGGTCCCGCACGACCCCGGTAGTCCTCCTGGAAACCTAAAAGAAAAAGTAGGGTGAGCATACAAGTATACTCAGTAGGGAAACCAAAATCTCTCGTGCAAAGGTGGAGAGACATCCTAATGTCCCGTTAGAACAACAGAAGAAACCAGGTAGGGAAATCTATCCACCCAACCTCACCAGCCACACTCACCAAAAACACAATCACAACAGGTAGTAGTAGTTTATAAGAACAAGAGTATTGGGTACCCTGCACCATTCCCCATTAGTCAGCTGCTCTTCCTAACGGCGAACGTCCTGATACTGCCAAACTCTCCCCGCCCGCACACACTTGGGCCTCACAAAACACACATCCCGCCCGCACACACCTGAGACTCACAACCACGTATCCCGCCCACACACACCTGGGCCTCACCACCACATATCCCGCCCGCACACACCTGGGCCTCATCCCGAAGATTCTTGAGAAACAGTAAAACCTGCCCAAAGAGTCTTGGGCTAAAACTCCCCGATAAAAGACTACCTGAAGGGTCTTAAGTGTAAGGTCGCCTCAAGCCATCACAACCTAGGGAAGAAGGAGCAGGAAAGAGCTATTAACTAAGGTGAAAAAACCCTCTCCCATGAAATGGGAGTGTTCATCACTAAGTTCTCAACATGGATGGGGTGCGATAAAACACAAAAGATACAGATATATATATATATATATGTGTGTGTGTGTGTATACCAAACACACAGCCCAAACTATGGCTTCTAAATAGAGAAACTGAGCACGTGCCTCGACACTTCTACTATAAAGCATGCAAACAATAAACAACCCCAACCCCATTTAGGTTTTCACGTTTCAGTAGAATTAGTTTATTAGTTCCTTAACTACTGGGAAACTATCCACAAACAACCACATCGATCATTCGGAAAAACTATCCCTGCCATCCACAAATCAAGTTAGGAAAACACAAGCAACACAACAAATCCTTCCTTATTAACCAACCAACCCATTGATTATTAATCTCGTTCCATTACCATGACCCACCATTCATTAACTCTTCCACTTTTTTATTTATTATTCCCAACCCATGGTCCATTCACACTCTAACCCATCCTTGTCTCCCCACTTCCAACCGCCATAACCAAAACCGCACCGTACATCATCATCCCTTGATACAACTTATCGTAGCACCGCTGCACATCCGATCCACCACAACCAACAAAAGATGATTCGTGCCACATCATCGCCCCTTTAACATAATTTATCATAGCCTGACTGCCCGTTCGATTCGTAATAACCCAGGAGTCACCCCTCCCTTTCACACACCTGTAACTAAGCCAAAACCCACATGTTCATTAATCTAGTTTGTTTAACCGAGGTGATCACACAAGGGTTTCAGATTTTAATCAGCCAACTTTACGTGATTAACCTAATTCCACATTCCACAAGGTTCCATTAACAAAAATGGTCTAGAAGATAGGGAAACATTTAATTGCGCAAGCAAAGGCCCCCAACGACCGTGATTTTCAGTAGGCATAAGCCTATTAAATTCACATGATAAAAGCACAGGATATAAGATAAACATAACAACTTCCCCATCCCCGTTCTTTAACCAGTTATTATCTTTATTTAATGGTTCAACTATTTCTCATGAAAGCAAGATGATACCAACCCCTCATGATGAAAAAAATAGAGAGATGAAGGTAAGATCCCTACCTCAACAGGTTCTGATCACAACGCTCCCCTGGATCAACCTTAGAAGACGTCTGTCGGCGTCCTTAACCTTTGTTGAGTCCCGGAAAAACCTCCTTGGGTGGATGTTGGAATTAAAAGGCCGAAGTAAAGACAACAGATCTAAGCTCGTATGTTCCGCCTCGTCTTTACGATCCAATGGCCGCTGACAGATCGTAAATCGGAGCTCGGGCGAAGAAGTTATGGACGAAAAGGAGCCTTCGAGTCTCTGGGGAGAGCTCTACTCAGAGGAATGGGGAGGAGAGGGGTGAGTTGAAAAGGAGGAGGGGACCCCTCCATTTTAGGAGAGAAAAGAAAAAGTATAGGGCATGTACTTTATGGTACATGACGTGTACTCAGCCATTTCACACAGTCACCACGTGGCTTCAAACATGGCTCTGCGGCCGTTGACTGGTCAACACATAGATTGAGGGTAACACGTACGCGGGGAAGGACTACACGGCGTGTAGTATGAGGTACATGACATATACCCATTTATTTCACATGGCAAGGACACGGCTCCAACACATGCACACGACCATTGAATGGTCAACACATGGTAATGTGTACGTAGGGAGGGACTACACGGCGTGTAGTATTAGATACATGGCGTGTACTTATTTATTTCACACGGCAAGGACACGACCTTCAACATGGGGTATACCCAGAAAAGTGGTACATGGCGTGTACTCACACTACATGGAGTGTACTCATTTATTTCACACAGCAAGGATACAGACTTAAACACGAGGTATACCCGGCAAAGTGGTAAACGGCGTGTACTCACACTACACGGCGTGTACTTAAAAAATTCTGGAAAGTGTTGGAAAAGTCCATTTTACCCCCCAGAACACTTCGTGACCTTCTTTTTGACAAAGGAATGGACCGGAGAGGTCCGGGCCATTACATAAACATTTAATAATCCCAAAAAAAATATCAATATTTAATCATAATGAAATTTTATTTTAATAGGAGAAACATCAAATTTATCTTTTTCATAAATGTCAAGTTATAACTAAAAATTTAAAATTCAAAAAAATCATCACAATTAGTGTTTCAAATCATACTTCTTTTATTTCATCAATTACATAAATTCTATTTTATTTCCCTCATATCAATCATATTTTCATTAGAATCTATGATCGCTTATAATCTTCCTTACCCAAACATATTTTTTCTTATCACTTAGGGATTATTTAACAAGAGTTACTCTCAATCCTCTATATAATAATATTAACTAGAGGCTTGAAATATTTATAAATATATACTTTTAAAGATATATTCACATTAATATGATTAATTATAATAAGTTAAACTCCATAGTTATATATTGTTAAGTAGTTCAGTGAAAATTAAAAGGGAATTAATGAGGAGGCTAATCAATTAAATACAATGCATGAATTAAAATTCAAAAAAGAGTAAAAACACATCTTTTTTTTATTTTATAATACATAACACATATCAAACTATTATTCCTATTCTTTTCTTCACATATGTTTAAAAACCAATTAATGAATATGATGAATAATCATCCATATTTTCATCATATTTTTTTTTATTTTTATATGGTACACCCAATAGTGAAATAAAAGATAACCATCGAACCTATCCACCATGACTAATGACTATTCTTTAAATTTAATCAATTTCATTGGTTTTAACCAGTCAAAATCATGATACTAGAGTTCCCTTAATACTTATTTCGAATGCAATCATGACTAAAATAAAAAGGGTAAACATAGAAATGAAAAAATAGGATTGTAATTTGGATCTCGTAACATGTTATCCAAGATTTGTAAGAAAAAAATGTAGACAAATACAAGGGTTGTCTAATTTTTTCTGTGGTGAATATTAATAAAAAAAATGACCTCAATGATTTTAATGAGAATTTACTTCTATAGTTTTAATTAAAAAATTGATGTCTTAGTTACCTACATGTCTTGATTTTATCTAAATAAATAGGGTATAAGGAAGAATATATCAATATGGTATGATTAATTATTGGGAATGGGAATTTTAACACTGTTCAATAACTTTTTATATGAACAAGAATAATTTTTCAAATGATACAAATTTAAAATAAATAAATTTAAGAAATTATATCACATCAATAATGGTTTAAAAGAAAACTCAATATTAAATTATGTATATGACATTTAATCTTTTCAACTATAATTTAAAATTTATTTTCCTGGTGATTATATATTTCCAAAAAAATAAAAACACCCTTTTTAAAGTAATGATATCTTCTAGATAATTTAGAGGGGGAATTCCATGTTGAGTTCAAAGATCTACTCATCCCAATTTAATTTAAAATTATCCATAATGTTTATAAATGTTTAAATAGACTCAAAAATGTGAAATTAAATTTTATAAAGGAATGAAAAAAATTAAAAGATATAAATAATAATATTATCCCTATTACGATAGGAATTTTACATCTAATAATTTTATTAAAGGAATTTACTTGTATTTGAATACATGTGAAAATTATTAGAGTTTTTGTGTTCAATGAAAACCCGCATGTAAATTATAGAATTTTAGAAATTATATACCAATATAATTTTTTGAAGATCAATTAAGAGATATAATTTATGAATTTACATTACCATATATTTCAATTATTAGATACAAAATATGATATATAATAATCTCAATAAAAAGTAAATACAATGATTGAATCATAACATAATAAAAAAATTGATTACAAATAAAAAGGAAGAGAATATCCTTGGACTCCTATATGACTTCATCAACATCACAAATATCTAGTTTCCCAATATCCTCCTCTAGAAACATAATAATTATAGGGTACTATAATCTATCCAAATATATTCAGGTTCATTTATCTTCCAAATACACTTTAGTGGAGAGGATACTTGTGGGTTGAGATATATCTACTACCAGGGTTCGTCCTAGTGGAATAGCCTGAGAGGGTAAATCATGGGTTGTATCATTAACTATAGTTTTCCATTGAATTAGAGGTGAAAAATGTTTTATTATAACTATGGGAATTTTAGGTTCTATTTATTGTATGAGTTCTATATTAACATCCTCAATGATGGGAAACTCATGTCCAAGATCAATTATAAGGGTCTCCTCTAATTTATGTTTCTCCTTGGTTGAGAGGGAATCATTATATTGGGGTTTCAAATTAAAAAAAGACAGGTATTTTGGTTTAATGGTAAATTTTATATCTCCCTTCCTCTAGTAATCATTGAACTTGTTTTGGGTCTCCTCTATGTAAACCATAGTCACATGGAATGTAAAAGTGTCATCAATAATTGTAGTCTGATAAGGAATTATACTTGAATTAGTAACTAGTAGTGCAACATGTTTATCCTCAGTATTTGGCTGATTTAGTGTAAAATGAGGGCATTTTAAGACATTCATTTGGTTCATGGGGGTGGATTAGGATCAAGTGAAGTGAATGGGATATGATTCATAGTGTGATATGAATTTACTGCTAAATCAAAAGGCATACCTTGTTTATAAAAAAATCTTCCCCTATAGTTTCACTGTGTATACAAAATATTATTCAAAAAATGATATTTTATTTCCTAAGGGTTAGAAGTGTCTAGTATAGATTTCAGGGTATATGTAGGTTTGGTTGTTGGGTTTGGTATAGAAAAGAATGTGTCTTGAAAATAATCATAATTACTTCATCAACCTCCTTATCATAATTATACTCTCAACTCCAACATAATTCTTCTTTTTTTAGAGTAGTTTCATCATTTCCAATAATGAAAAATCAGTGAATTAAACCATACTATGAGAGGTAAGTTACATAGAGAGGTCGAATGATCTATGGTGATTAAGAAAATAATTAATAATATTTACACCCATTACCATTTCATTCATTTTGTTTATCATACCATCAAAATAATATGAAAATATATTTTCCATGTTTATTGTTGTGCCATTTTTAGCCTCATATAAGATAACATTTTCTAATTAAACTATAATTCCCTAGCCATCTCATTTAGCCAACCCTTAATTAGTAATTTTCAGTTTAAAAATCCAGATCATCATGCTATTGGTTTTCGTAATTTTTTTCTTTATATAATTAGTAAAAAAGGGATCATATGATATAAATTCCCTCTTTTTCAATGATACCACTCTTTTTAGTTTCATAACAAATATTTTATAATCTGGGGTCTTAAAAAATTCTGTACTATAAATTACAAGACCTAATATAATATTAACCAAAATTTAGTTTTAATATTTCTCAACCAATAAAAATTTAAGATCACCATGATTATAATAAAATATTAAAAGTAAATCCAAGGTAATCTCCCAAAGGTTTTCCTTATAAATTTATAACCTGTCCTTCATATATAATGTCTTAAGGGTCCTGAGAATGGGCTCAAATATCCCAATTTTTGGTAACCTATCCATGTACAATATCTTGTTGGCTACCGTATTCTAAGAAGTGACTATTCATCATTTCTTGGTTGGGAATAGTTTTAAATAAGCGGTAGGCATAAAGGTGGAGTTTATAACACCATATTATTTGGAAATATGTTATTCTATAAATTAATAAAATGTTAGATAGGTTGTATCACACACAACATCAAAATGAAAAAACCCATGACATATAAGAAGAATATCCTCAATAAAATTCATGAATCATAAAACCACTAGTAAATAAAAATATTGGAATCATTTATAAATAAAAAAAACATTTATAGCATTTAATGGTATACAAAATATTTTTTTCAATAAAAATAGTTTTTACTTATATATTATATATTCATTGAAAATATAAATTTACAAATTTTATAATTTTTATTCTATAAAATAAATTAATTTTTTTAATTATTCATATCAATATTATCCTAATATTTTTTTGATATTTTTCTAAAATAATATATTTTTAATTGAATAGTAAAAAATATAGTTTTTTGAAAAATTATAGCTTTTATAACATTACCTTTATATAAGAAAAAAAAATAAATTTATTAAAATTTCTAATTTATAACATATATAATTAATGGGATATTTATTCATTTTAAATATTATTCAAAACTCATTAAATCTATGTTTGATTTTAAGAACATAGGTAGCATTTTATTTCTATTTAAAGATAGTTTTTGATCTTTTTTTAATTAAAATATTTTATGGTAAAATTACATTTTATCTTTATTTGAAATAAAAAAACAATTTTTTATTAAATAAATTTATGTCATATAAATTTAAAACATTTATAATTTTAACCTATACATAAATTTTAATCTTAAAAATGCTGTTATCTTAAAAACAGTTTCTACATGTCATTTGCATTAATTATTAACTAAACATTTCTAAACCTCAGAGATTTTATTTAATAAAATTATTTCAATATTTTAAAATATTCATGTTAAAATTATTTAATAACATCAAAATTAATAATTATCATTAAAATTAATTACTAAGGAGTAAAATTTTAGGTATTACGATAAAATTTGAAAGGACAAAAAGAGTTTTACTAACTTTAAATTAACTAAATCATTTCAAAAACGTAACTAAAAGTTTGTGGAAGATAGTTTTATTATAAAAAACTCATACACTCCAACATTTTACATTTTTTACCATTATATCCATGGATAGTTATTGGAAATTATTAAAATGTAATGGGTACATCCAAAATCAACCTTCTCTTTACTTATGAAAGGGGATAACTTTCAATACTTCATTCTACTATCATAACATCTATATTCATCATAAAAATATAAAGTTTTTATCCTAATATAATAATATAATAATTTAATAATTCTATGGTCTCAATTAGTTATCATAATTCCTATATTTCCCTGAGAAATCCCATGTTCACAACATGAGTATTTCTTACTTTTTAATCTTTTCTTCTAAATTTTCCTCATAAAATTTTTTTATAGAAAAAATAATATAATTAAATAATTATTTTTAAAATATATTAATGTTATTATATTAGTGTATAAACCATTATTAAATCTATTACCTTCACTAAGAAAAATAAAACAACATCAATCATGCGTTTGTGGGGACTACCGCATTCATAAAGTGACATGGTCGATTTTTCATCATCACCTTTTGTGTTTGGTAAAAGGATGGACTTGATGAGTGAATTCGCATAATAATTTAAAATTATAATACTTAAATGAAATTTTGTAATTAAAATTTATTTTATCCCTATCATTGTGAAATGCAATCATTAATTGTGCATACATGTGGTCTATCGCCTCCATGAACCATAAATTTTAGTTTTCATCACTTTCATACATGGATGGTTATTAGAATTAATTTATTGAAGATAAATAATATTTATGAATACTTTTGGTCATATTTAAGATTTATTGTAATAAAATATAAAAAATTATCCTTAATCATTAAATCATTGTATGATTCTCTTGTTTGTGATGATTTTACCACTTTTGTGAATGAGGTTATAATGTTTATAGCATGTATGATTAATGAAAGTTATAAAATATTAAAATCATGTAATAATAATTCATTTAAGATGTTTTAACCATTCATGAAATGAATTGTAAATATTTAATATAATTATTCATATAACATATTTTGTTTAATCAACATACTGAAACTAGTTTACTAAAATTGTCTTTTCCATGAAACATATTCTTGTAATTTACCACATGAAATTAAAAATTTACAATCATTGAAAAAAATGATTATTAAAAATTTAAGAATCTAGGAATAATAAAATTTTAACTAGTAAATAAAGATTGACCACATCACCGTGAAACTTACACGAAACACTCTCCTCCAAATATTTATTTTTTCAGTTTCTGATAAACCTATTTTTGTTTAGTGGGAACCTCATAATAAAATTCCTCAAAATATAGGGTCAAAACAAATAGAAAAAAACACAATCAGAAACTAGTAAAACTAAAGAATTCAAAATTCAGCCACGTACCGCCTTTTGGGATTCAAATTTTATATTGGAAAATTCAAACAAAGAACTGTCACACTGCCTTAGTTAGAAAAACATCTCAAACCACCTTTACTGATAGAACCATGAGCCTTAATCCAACTGGATCATCTCTCACACCACATCCACCTCAAAGTTACATGAACAAACACTAGCCGATATCAAAACCTATAGAACAGAATCACAAACACACCTTCGAAGAACTTTTCTGTTGGAAGAAGAACCCAAAAACATAAAAAAACACTTTGTACCACCATCATCATCACCAATGAAAAACATTAAAAACCAATAATAATAATAAATAAAAATGAATATCCACCTCCTTGGGAACCTAGATAATGGGAGAAGTATGCTGCTACTATGCCCCTTATAACGCCCTATCTCTTGCACAAATACTTCCCAAAAACATCTTGAAATCCATATCACCAAATCGACTAGGAAAGTAGATATTTACCTATAATAAAAAGTAGAGTAAGAGAGGAAATTAACTCTATATAGGTCCATTATGAATCCATCACCATCAACCCCATATAAAAATCACAATCGAACCAATAGTGCCAAAAGAGTGATAAAAACTCTATTCGAAATCACCATTAACGGACTAGAGAAAACATAATCTTCACCAGGATAAAAAAACTCAAAAATCAGAACCCTAAATCATATGATTAAACTAGAAATGAATGTGTTAGACTTCAGTAGCTAATATGGGACTCAATAATGAATTTTATAACACCAATACCATCCTAAAACCACCTCAGAAGCACTCATACTGAACTAACATATGGTCAAGAACAAGAAGATGGGTAGTAAGAGTAGAATAGGGAGAATGTGACCAGGAGGAACCCACCAAAATTCACACCAAGAGAATCCAATAACACCATAGTTCATTCATGACTAACCATGATGGATTTTAGAATGAAGGGGAATGTAATAAGAGTATAGGTGGGAGCGATAGACAACCATGAATCAACTACAAGAAATCCACTAAAAAGAACCAGTTAAAACAGATGCAAAAAAATAGTGAGAGAAAGGAGAGATATTGAAATAGAGATGATTAGTGGGAGAAACATGGTTTGAGAGGAAGAATAATGTGAAGTGGTGAAAAAACTAGACCACTATAGAAGAGAGAACAAATAAAAAAGGAAGAAACAAGATAAAAAAGCTAAAGATGTGAATAATGAAGATATGGAAAGAGATAAAGAGGAAAGGCACTCCATTTAGAGGGGAATAACCCTATATAGTGGAGAATCATGCTCAACAGATCACTCTAGAAGAAAGCGGATTCATCTGTCTTGTATCCTTTCATGCAACAACTAATCAAAAAAATCCTAACATCTGATGATAAAAATAAACTATTATCGAGTAACATATTTATGATATATGGTAATAATTTGTTCTAATAAAAGTTAATATATTTGAATAAGTTTATGAAATTAATTATTATGATTATAATTTTCATAGTATAGGTGTTTAGAGAATTATCAACTAATCATGATTTAAGGTAAAGGGGTTTTCTCTCAAGGATAATTTCTTGATATATAATTTAATTTTTTACCCTATGATAACTTTAATATATTTTTATTAATTATTAATGAATTTTGTTTAACATATTAATTTAATTAATGGGGTTTGAATATATATATTATGTTTTCTCTTAAAATGTCTTTTGATTCAAAGGATACCAAGGTTGAAATTATTTTAGTTAACTCAACTCAGATCATTGATATATAATACTCCTTCATAAACATACTTCTTTAAAGATATTTTTCTCCACCCAAATATTTTATTTCACGGTATGTTCTCTTTACCTATGGTTTAAAATGAACTTTCAATTGAAATCTGTTAATGTAATATATTTATTTCCCCAAAAGTATATTATTGTTTGGAATAATTCAAACCCCCCTCTATATTCCTATTTCAAATTCCTTAGCATTGTTATCAATTATATGTGGTAACAAAATTATTTTTTATCTTATGTGTTTGTCAAAATTATATTTTCAATTTTTAAAAGTTAATATTTGTCATCCCATTTTAAGATGTGAGTATCAATATTGGTAACTTAATATATTAAATTGTTTTCTTTAGATGATCATTTAATTTATCATCCACTTCACATTTACATAAGATAACCTTTATGCCTTCTTATAGGATCTATTATTGATGATTTTCATGTAATTTTTTTTAAGGTTTTCACACCAACTATTCTAAAAAATTTCTTTGAGAAGTAACCCATATTTTCTTTTTTTTAAGATAATAATTAAAATTTTCCCTAAAACACTTTTATGGTTTCACTTCCATTCCACTTTATATTAAAAAAGGGTCTTATTTATTTTAAAATTATTTTTTATAAACCATTATATAAATTCAATTATAAAATTTTTGGGGACTAAAATCATAGAAATTCATTAGTACTTTTGGTTCTAATAATCATTAAACATTTATGAAATTATTTTTTTTACAATTGCATTCCTTTTTGAAATAAATAAATTTACATACTTTTATTAATGGGTGTTCACCAAGATTCCATATATATATTTATTTAGGAATTATTGACATAACTATTTAATATTTATCTATATTATGTAAACACTATATGCTTTATTATTTTAATTAAAGTGTTTTTACCTTGAAAATTATTGAATATCACTGGATACCAATTTATTTTCAATGGGGTTATCATTTTATAATTATTGAAAGAATTATGAACGATTTATTTATGTTATTAAATTTTAAAATTATATTAAAACGATTTTCTTCCATTGGGTTTTAATGATATATTGATTGATTAATATCATATAAAGCATATATATATGGATGATGATACATGGGTCTCTATATCAACCTCTGATGTATCGGTTAAGGATTTATACCTAATGAGACAAAGATGTTAAGCATGTCCATTTTCATTGTTCTAAAATTAAATCATAAACATTTTGTATGTTCAAAACATGAAGTATGTATATTGTTAATAATATAAAGAGTGAACATTTTTTTGTTTACAACATGAAGCATGTATATTTTTTTATTGATTATGTTATATTTCCCCATTCTTATGGTTGTTTCAAAATTATTTAATTTTGAATTATTTTAATGATTTTTAATATTTTTATGATGTATTATTATTTTATGGAATGTCTTATTAAATTATTTTTAGTTTATTATTTAATGGATATAACATTTTTATGTATCCTAATTATATCTATATTATCATATTATGCTTATATTATACTCACTTATGATATTTGATTGTTATCACATATGATTACACTTATATAGAATCTAATCTCACCAATTTCTTTTGATTCCCTTAACTAGGTTATAAATATGAGTATAAATTATGGTAAGTCTAGAAGGGTATGTATATTGGTTTGATTATAAAAAATGTCAAAAAAATTTGTAAAATAATGTACCTATGTAATTGGTCCTCAAAAACACCAAACCTTTAATTCATTGGATTTTGAGATTATTTTAGAATTTAAATTTTTAAAATATGGATTTTTTTTAAATAAAGATAGATTTATTTAAATTTCTATCATGTTAAGTGTTTAAAGAATATATGTTTAGGAACAGATCTGGGAGTGTGGGTCCATGGTTTTATATTTTTAATCAGAGTAAAACATAGTTATATTTTAGGGATTTGTTTAGTTATTTTTGGGATTATGATTAGATAAAATTATTTAAAACACTATCGATAAGTATAAGGGAAAAGTATAAGTATAGGATAACATCCTAATGTATGGGTAAAATGTAAATTGTGTGATTCTATAGGAAATTACATCCATTTTAGGATTCTAACTAGTGGATGAGGATGTGGAAAATATATTCATAGGGGAAATCACCTTGAAAAATCTAGTTCTGTATCATCTCAATATTCACTATGGTTTATGATGATATGTTATAGGACTGAACATATAGATAAAAACTCCCATGGGACATGGTTTGGTTTGTCACATTTTATTAAAAATCCATTATTTAAGATTTATTTTGTTAATGAATTAGGCTAAGTAAAACAATATAACCCAACCTAAAGGAACCTTGATTGAATTAAGTGTGATATTTTTGAATTGAAATATAATGTAATAGTTTAAAATATTAAGACATTTTTAATTTGAATTTGTCATTTAATTATCATTTAATAGTTCTCTTATGGTGTTAAAAGTTCATCACTAATGTTAACTCCTTTTGGTTTTAGTAATGGATTAATCTTTAAGGAATCGAGTTTCAGAACGGTTCTATGGAAATATTATATATTGTTCAATTGAAAAATATAATGGGATAATAAATAGAGTGTGAAATATTGTGATTATTCCAAACTAGATATAAAAAATTATGGTTAACCATGAGAACATAATTAAATTATCAAACACACTGTAGAAGATAGGGATGTAGTTTCATGGAGGTTTGGGTGATTATGATGATGATGAAATGAATATTCAATTTTCTTTATGTAAAAAATTTCAGAAGAAGAACCCAATGAAATGTATAAAAGTAATAATAATAATTTTCATGTATTAACGGATTAACTATTATACTCGTGATTTTTGAAAAGATATGAAGAGGTTTTCCAAAAAAAAAATAGAGTCACAAATAGTAAATTATCAACACATCAATTATTCATGTATAAGTAGTTTGGGCATTTTGAAAATTGATACCCCAATCTAAGGTCAAGTAAGGACTATAGGTATAATCCCACTCCTAAAATAGTGGAATAAGAGAAATAATATTCTATATAAAATACTAAATTGGACCATGATAATTAAGAAACATCTATCCTATAAGTTTATATTTGTGTTCACCTTGTTGATTATAGTGTAATCTATTTAAGATGTTTCATAGGTTTATTAAATCAAAATCTTGATTATTTAATTATCAGAAATAAATTCTTGGTGTATAATATCCCATGTTGATGTTTATGAGAGCATGTGTGATGAAAATCTTTTTGTCCATCCTTCATATGAATTTAATGGGATTTCAGAAATGGATTGATTCTCTCTAAATAGAGGAAAAATAATTTCGAACAGGGAAACCAAATTTCATATTAACCTATGGTAGTCTATCAATGAAAGGATGAATATAAAAAACAATTAATATATAATTATATAATTCAGTTCATAAAACCCAGTAAAGATCGTATCTTGGTCCAAATGGTTAGAGAAAACCCAATGGTAGGGACAAGTCTATTCTGAGGAAAATTATATATTTCCTATGTTTTTAGGGTTATTATCTCACTATAAATTTTATCTTGAGTCTTGTATATATTTTATATCCCCATAGATATTTTAATTATTTTAAGTTAAATTAAAATTTTGATGATGATATTTATTTAACTGTGTGGGGTATAATATAGTATGCTAAGATTTTAGAATGTATTTTGTCAAAATTGATACTATTTTCAATAGCTTCTTTTACACACAACACAAAACTAAAATGAAACACAACAAAAAAGATTAAAATTTTTGATAAAATTTAAGAACAATAAAACCATTAGTAAATAAAAATATTTTAATCTATTATAGATTCATACAAAATAGGATTAAGAAATCGTAATATTTTAAAAGGATGGATTTCAATTAAGGTAGTTTTTCATTATATATTGTGTTTTCATTTAAAACATAAATGTATAAATTTTATAATTTTAATTATTTTTAAAATTGATATAATTTTAAAAATAATAATATATTAATTACCCTAAGTTTATTTTTTTATATTTTTCACAAAAAATTGATTTCTATGTGATTAATGAAAAATATAGTTTTTTAAAAAAATTCTAAATTTTATGAATTTATCTTTTTATAATTACATATAGAAATTTATTAAACAAATTTATTCATAAAAAATGTATTTAAGGTATAAAATATTTATTTTAAATATTATTTTCAACTTATAGTACCTATGATTCCCCATGCTGGCAACAATGGTGGTTGTGGGGTTAGGGGTTTGGGGAAGTAGTCACAAGGTCCACTCAATTTGGGGTTTTATTGTCTTGCTTTCACTGTAATAAAAATTTTGTGATACCAATGATTAAATTTTATAACCTATGTAACATTTTATTCTATTTTAAAAATAGGTTGCAATATTTTCTTTAATTTAAAATTTTTATTATAAAATAAGGGTTTTGATTAATTTTAATGCAATATATTTTTATTTTTTTATAAAAAAAAATCATTGAAATTATTATAATTTTTATTTTTAACATATATATATATATATTTAATTTTTAAAACAGACAATAAAAATAGTGTTTTCACATTTTATTTATTAATTATCATAATAAAATTTTTAAAACATATAAATTATATTTGATAAAATGATTTATATATTCTAAAATCTTAATGTTCAAATTATTCAATAAGTTGAACTGTAATTTTTTTCATTAAAATTAAAAACTGATATTAAAAAAAGAATTTATTGTGATTTAAGAAAATTTCATAAAAAGAGTTTTACTATGTTTAAAAGATGTATAACATTTAGAAAATGTCCCCTCCTATTTTTGGATTATTTGTTTTTCATAAAACCCTCTTAATATCCATTATGTTACACTTTTGGGGCCTTTTACCCTTGAATCGAGACATATAATTATTGAAGTGTAATGGGTAATTCAAAAATAACCCTTCTCTATATGAAAGGGGATCACTTCCACCACTTTTTGAGACATATATCCCTTGATCAATATTACCAAAAATCAGTTATTATTCTCCTAACCGAATAATATCTCATGTTTATAACCATATGGTCTCAATGTTTTAGCATAAGGCCTCCATTTCTATATAGATTTTCAAGAGAAATCCTAAGTTTTATACACCAATATTTCTTACTCCATAATATTTTCTTCTTAATATTACTCATTAAAAAATTTATAGTCACCATAATATAATGAAATATGTGTAATTAATATAATATAATGTTATTATATTAATGTTCAATCCATTATTCAATCATTTTCATCCAAAGAAAAAAACTAAACCACTTCAATCATGAGTCCATTTATACTACTACCTCCATGAATCTATGTGGATTGTTTTTCATCACCACCATTAATAGATAGTAAAAAGGATTGATTTGATGAATTATTATCTTAAATATTTTAAAATTATAATTTTTTAGTTATAAGTTTTCATATACCGTGATTCTATCTCATTTTTTAAAAAACGGAATCGTTAATCGTGCGTGTGTGTGGACTATCGGCTCCACGAATAGTGAATTTAATTTTTCAGCACCAACCAACTTGGATGGTTCTAAAAATGGATTTAATGAAGGTAAATTATATACATGAAATTTTTTATATTTTATATAATTTATATTGACATTATATAATACATTTTCCTTACTCATTAAATCATTATAATATGCTCTCGTTTGTGACTGTTTTACCACATACATGAACAATGATATAATTTTTATACCATGAATTATTAAAGAATTTCATATAATGGTAATATCATGTAATAGTAATGATGAAATCCTTTCTAGAAACCCATATATATATCCTCTATATAGTGCACACCACATCATTCACTATGAAAGTTGAATAGGTTTCTCGTATCTGGGAACATAACTACAAATCTTAGGAGAGGTACCATGAACTCCATGTCTAAGTGATGATTTAGGATGTCAGTAATAGATGGTTTTAAGCCTTCAACCATTCCATCTCAACACCATCCAATGTCCATTTTCCAAAATAATGTTGTTTTTGTGCTACCAATGCTTCAATATGACCCCTAGTTCTTGAATTAGCTTCATATCCAGTGGAAGTTGTTGGAAACTGATACTCTTTGTCAAACCCTCCCAACAACTTCCTCCCTCCATGTGAACAATCCTCTACACTCCCCCACATGAAATCAAATTGAAAATATGTTGTCTAAGGAGATCATTCTCAACACATACAATGTCCTGGTTGTCTCACCTAAAAATTTAATCAATCCAATCAAAATATGAGAAATAGTGATTAAGTGATTTTAAGTGTTGTAAAGAAAACATGGAAAAACATAAATCAATAATTGAAACAATGTGAACAAATAAATTTTGATTCACCATTCTTATCAGGGCTAAAATTTCATCTTTATGGGACCTCGCCCATTATCAATTACCCAAAAAACTCTCAAAACCGAGCATGCAAACAATGACAACATTATCATCATGTCAAATATTTAAGTCTTCAAACAATATTTTATCCCAGCTATGTTTCATAATGAAATTGTATTGAAATATCACACCAATGTGTTTTGAATAAGAAGATATCCATGACCCAATTTTAGTAGGAATTTTCATTTTCTACTCAACATGTTGAGGATAGTACACACACATGATTCGAAGCTTGGGAACCACATTAGGAATTTTGGATAGGTATTTGATGACATGAAACCAACCAAGTCCTTCATTGATCTCCAAATCAAAAATATGGAAAGTGATTACTTTTTTAGAAGAATTAATGATGTGTTGACTTGAAAAGTTGAAAATATTGGACCTAAATGGACAAACCTAATAAAATCCTTTATAATATTTTAGAAGATCCGAAAAGGATTAAAACTTAGAGCCTATGACTAACTCATATGGTTTTGGGGTGCTCCCTAGACAGGCCTTGAGGGAAATAGAAAAGTAATGGGTTCACCTATGAACCCCATTTCTAGAAGGGGATGAGTATTTTTGAATCTTACTCAGATGTTCCAATTCCATGATTTGATCATCACCACCAACAACTCATACATTTGAATGTGTACTTGAAAATATGATTAAAAAGTTCATATACTTGTGAATCTAACTGTCATCACCAACAACTCGTACTTGAAAATCTGATTCAGAAGTTCCTGTATATGTGAATGTGTTTTATATGTTTTAGATATTATGTAAATGTATTATTATTATTTAATATACTTATTAATATACAACCTTTAGATTTCTAAACATGTAGAAACGTGTTCATCACAATTTCCTTTTTCTTGAACCATATTCTTGACTTTCCCCTAATGAAATGGTAAATAAATAATAATTAAAAATGATGATTATTCCATATCGAATAATCTAGTAGCTATGAAATATGAACAAATAAATGATGATTATTCCTTTCAATATGAAACGTTTATGAAATAAATAGAATGACTCCAAAAATACGATGATAAAAATAAACCATAAATGGGAAATTATTTATGATAGATGGTAATAAATTATGTTTATAAAAATTATTATATTTTAATAAATCATTTAAAATATTTATTTAGATAGTTATGTTCATTTAAAATTATGTTATAACATGTTTATCAATGCAAGATTTAATTTAAGATGTTCTTTGCCTCAATTATCATTTCTTGAGACATAGTTATTATTGTCAAAAATGATATCATTAATATAGTGTGATTATTGACTAATGAATTTATTTTAAAATATTAATTTAATTCAAGGATATTGAAAATCGATATCTTGTTCTCTCTTTAAATGGATCATTATTAAAAACATTCTAATGTTGAAAGTGTTTTTGTTAACTCAACTCCCTTCGTTGATTTATATATCTTATGATTGAACAGCTTTTTTATCGGATTGGTTTTTTCACCCTAATATTTTATTTCATCTTACATTAATTTCTTATATCATAGAAAATTACCCTTTATTTAAAATCATTTAAACTAATAAAATTATTTCTAAAAAATATATCATGTTTGAGAATAACATTCTTCCTCTTTAATGATGGTTTCACCTCATAATCCATATTTTAGTTTCCCCTACAATAGTTTCCCTTATATATATGAAAACCCAATTATTTATCATATCATTTAACTTTATCAATTCCTTTTTAATCTTTTGAAATGAAATTTTTCATCACTTTTTATGGTGTGGGTTTCAATAAAGGTATTTTAAAATATTAAATTTTTTTTCCTTCCATGATTATTTGATTTACTATTTTCTTCACAATTCCTTAGGGTAAAATTTATTTATTTTTCAAGGCTCCATTATTGATGATTTTTTAAGTAAATGTTTTTAAAATAGTTTACATCACAATTTCAAGAAAAATGTATACTAAAAGTGACATGTAACTTCTTTTATGAAAATGATGATCATTTTCTAAAAACACTTTTATGGTTTCACATCAATTTTCCCCTTTATCCTAAAAAACGGTTTTATTTCATCAAAAATTATTTTTCAAATGTTATAAAATAAATTATATTATACTATTTTGGGGAATTAAACACATATAAATACATTAAATTTTTTTCCTTTCCTAATCATCCTACATTTATAAACATGGTTATTATTCTAAATCCATTACCCTGTGAATACTCTATATTTCCTTATAATGATTGAAGGGTGTAAATCTCGATTCCTTATATCAATTTATTATGGAATTATTGAATTAATTGTGTACGCTTTATCTATATAATTAGAATACTATATTCATTATTATCTTGATTGAAGAGTATTTACCTAGAATTGTTATAAATATCTTTGGATACCCATCCCATTTCAATAGGTTTATAATGCTATGAATATTGATGGATTTATGATTGATTGATTTATGTGATTTTGATTGAATAATTTATGAAACCAATTTTATTCACATAGGTTTTCCTGATATGTTGAATGATTGATATCTTATTGCACACATATGTATGGATGATGATGGGTAGGGTCCTATATTTACCTCTAATGTATAGGTTAAGGATTTAAATCTCATAAGATTAGTATGTTAATAATGGATGTTTTTTGTTCAAAAAATGAATTATAAACATTTCATTTGTTTACAACATAGAGCATAAATATTTTATTTTTCTACAATATGAAGTGTGTATATTTAATTTGTTCACAAATAAAGTGTATTAATTTTTTATATTCATAATTTTATAAATTCCCTATACTTATTGTTGTGACACAATTTTATAAGTATGACTTTTTTATATGGTATTTAGAGTTTTCATGATTTATTCTAATGTTATTCCTTGCCCTATTTTATTGTTTTTTATCTATTATTTATTAGATATTAATTTATTTTGTATCTTGATTATACACATATGATCATTTTATTATCACTTATGATATTTTATTTTTATAACTTATAATTACCCTTTTTTTGAATATGATCATACCCCTTTCTTAAGGATCACTTCATCAAGTCATTTAGACGTGAATAACTTTTTAGAAGTCTAAAAGGGAATCTAGTGTGGTTTGATAATGGAGGAATGTTAACATATTTTTTAAAATAATTTTCTTATGTAATTGGTCCTCAAAGAAAATAAACCACCCATTATTGGGATTGTGAGATTATTTATCAAAAATAATGTTTAAATTCTGGAAATTGTTTCAAATAGAGATAACTATATCTCAATTTTTATCAAATACAATGGTTAAAGAATGTGTTTTTTACACCAGATATGGGAGTGTGGGTATGTGGTGTTTTAGATTTGGCTCTCATTATCACTAAATAAATAATTAGAGATGGGTATGTGATTTATTTTTTGGGGGTTCTCTTGTATTGTGTCATGGTTTGAGTATTGTCATTGGGTTGAATTTGTTTTTCACTTCATGGTATGGTAAAATAAAAATGGAGGTGGTCACTTAGTAATTTTATTCTTTTAATTGTAAGTAGACCATTTCTTCTTACGACCCATTTTGTTAGGAAAAATGGGAGTGATGGTTTGGTATAGTTTTACGTTATTAAAGATAAAGATTGTTTTTAGTGATGGGTGGTATTGTATTAGAAAATTGGGGAAAAGATTTCAATTCATAAGATAGAGTATTGTTTGGTATGTCAATCAATATAAGAAGGTTTATAAATCAACAAGGTAGTGATATGAAATGATTACCTTTTTTTTATTCAAGTGGAATAATAAATTGGAGTTTGGATGAAGAGTAAAAAAGAAGCGAAATTTTCGAAGTTCTCTAAAATGGATTCACAAATAAATTAGTGATTTCTCCCTATATTTTTAAAATGGTGAATGGATTTATGACATAATATAATTGGTTTCACTATGAATTATTTATACAATACCTCATGTTTTCAAAATTTAAAATTTAAATGGAAATCACTCCATAATTTAATCTTTCCATTAAATTATATTTTTAATTTTTTTTCATTATTAACTATGAAAGTATCTAGGAATAACTCATAATTTTCACGGTGTAATGTTTGAGTATCATTAGTAATTAAGGAATTTCAGTTAAAAGATTATTCCCTATATCATGGGGATTTCAGCATGGCCATGGACTATATTTTATATTTTCATTTTATTATACTATTTTGGTGTTTGATTGTGAAATATCTAACTGTCCTAATTTCTTATTTTTTATGCTTTCACTCTTGTCATGGGATATGTTATAGCATAGTCGATACCCTATAATTTAATGTGATCATGGATTTTTCTTATGTCTTTTTAGCTATTCCATGAATGAATCCCATTATTCTATATAGTAAAAATTCACCCTTCATTCAAATGATAGATTGTAATATAATGTTATTCCATGATTTCATTATTATTGGGATGATCCTTGTTCATATTCTATTAAACTGTTGTTAGATAGTGTAATGGATATTTTTTTATATTTTTCAAAATTATCAAGAGGAATTATAGTGTAATCTAATACCATGATTTATACTTAGGGATTTCTATTCCTTCATACCATGAAAATTTATTCATAATTTAACCATGTGATTTGTTGGGTGTGTAGTTGATCTTTGTCCATTGAGTATAATGTTTTAATTGTTTGTTTGGGAAAAATTGAATTGCGGAGTTTTTAAGAAAAACTATACTAATGTGTAATGAATTCTTATAGTGACACTACACCAAAAAAGGCATTTAGCAGAAGATAAAACTACCACAAAATTGTTATGCAATAATTTTAGAAAATCGCTGCTAAATTGTGTGTCAACATTAATTTACTTGTAATTTTTCAAAACCACTGTTGAGCGATTTTGCTACTGTTTTTTAAAACGGGGGTAAAAATTTAGGGGATGTTTACACCACCGTTAAATAATTTCATGACAGTTTTTTTAGAAATTTATTTTATCATAATTAATTAATTTTATTTTATTTTTTTTATAATTTTATAAATCTCTAAATTAATGAATAAATTATTTAATTAATTAAATTATTAATTATTAATTTTTTATTACATTCTTATTTAATTATTTTATAATTATCAAAATTAATTAATTATTATTATTATTATTATGTTATTATTATTATTATTTTATTATTTATTTTAAATTTTATAATTCACATAATTAATTTATTATTAATTTATTTTTAATTATTTTGCACATGTAGATGTAGATGCACATCCTTGCATATTCCATATATATAAATTCTATGTTGGTGAGATTTGAACACCTTACCTCTTACTTATTTTTCAACGAATTTACTACTCTACCAGGTTCATCACGTAGGAAATAAATAAAATTTTATATATTTACACATATATATATATATATTGATATATAAAAAATTAGATAAATAAATAAATAAATAAATAATAAAAAAAATTAATAAAAAATAACAATCTCAAATAAATAAATAAATAATAAATAGTAAATAAATAATAAACAAGACATTATTAATAAATTAAGAATAAAATAATAGTAAATTAATAATAAAATAATTATAATTTAAAATATATTAACAATTAATGTATACATGATAACTAAATAATAAATAAATAAATAATATATAATAAATAAATATATTATTGAAAAATTAATATTATACAAACAATAAATTAATAATGGAAAATAAACATATAATAGATAAATGATAAATATTACATAATATATAATAAATAATAAATAATAAATAATAATCAAATAATAATCAAATAATAAATAAATAATAAATAATAAATAATAAATAATAAACAATAAATAATAAATAGTAAATAATAAATTATAAATTATAAATAATAAATATTTTGAAAAATAAACCACCAATGAATAATACATAATTAATAAAAAACATTAAATAAGTAATAAATAAATCAAAATAATTAAATAAATATTAAATAGTTATTTAACGGTAATTTAATAATAAAAATAAATCAGCAAGTAATGAAACAGTAATAAATAAATATTAAAATAACATATAATAAATTCTAAATAATAAATATTACAAATTAAAAATAAAATATTAAATAATAACTAATAATTCAATAAATAATAATTAATAAACAATAAAATATAAATAAGATATAAATATCTCTAAATGTACGTACATATAACAAAATCTATATAAATATATATAAACACACATTTATGTTACATAAATATATATAAACACAGTCAGATATATTATTATACATGAATATATATATATATATATATATATATCCAAGTTATTATAAATTTCTCTATATCATATATTCACACATATATGATATAAAAATATGTAAACAAAAATATGTATACATAATTAAAATTGTATATAAATATACACAAACATTCATAAATTCAGATGAATAAATATTTCTAATTGAGAGTAAATCACAAAAAATGTTGGGAAACGCAATAATTCCAACACCATCAAATCAATAGGAGTGTAAATCAGTGGAATAAAATCATAAACCACATAAAGTGAATATAAAAACACACTTAAACAATGATGAAATCTAATCGAATGTGTATGATATATATATGCACTTAAATTTATTTGAACATAATATAGATTTATATTAATTTATATATATTAGAATATAAATTTAAATATATATCTATTTATCAACACACACAGATTAGTATATATTAACATTATTTATATATGTTTATATATAGCATATAATTTTACTACAAATTAATTAATATACTATATTTAATGATAATGATATATTTACAGAAAAATATATTTATATATGATGTATACACACAATATTATTGACACAATGTACATATTTATATTTCTCAAATACACACACAAATGATTACACACACACACACATATATATATTTACATATATTATAATATACAAAAAATATATTTTTTTTATAAACACATGCTTATATATAAACATTACATGTATAGGTATATATATATATATATATACAAATGAATCCATTTTTATAAGTGAAATAAAATCAATAAATATTTATTTTAAATGAAATGAAAAAATATATATATTTACATATGATATGTATGTATAATAATATATTTCTATGTAAATATGTATATATACAAGTGATATATTATTAGTAAATATAAGTATATATGCTTATGTTTAATTATAAATTAAACTACATTTTGAAAAATGAAAAAACATCAAGACCATAATATCAATATGAATGTAATCCATGGAAGTAAATTCCATTCCCATCAAAAAAAGAAAATAAGACAACCTTAAATGAAGATGAAATATTATTGAATGGAAAAAATTGGGATACCTCCACTAAAAAATTAGTTTTTGAGGCCTTCTAGGTCCTTTTGGACTAAAATATTTAACTAAGATTCCCTTATCATTAGGGCATAGAGATCATTCTAGGCTTCAATTTGATTTGGCGTAGAGCCCAAATGAACACACAGATCAAAATTTATATCCATTTGATGTTCAAGTTCTATTTCAAACATTTATTGAAAATATAATAAATATTATTATTTTATTTATTACAAAATTTAAATCTAATTTGGTGTTAGTTTTTTTTATAATACTAAAACATACTCTCATATCAAAAGTGTTGGTTAACTGATTCCAAAGTAGAATTTTCAAATTATTACAGATTTGCTTTAAGTGTCAAATTATTAATTACTAGTGATTATAAATATTTATAAATTTAAAAAGTATGATAAATTAAAATTATAAATAATAAAATATATATAATTTTAAATAATAAATAAATAAAAAAATAAAATAATTTATTTTTCAAAAATTTCACTTTAATTTCACGACGGTTTTTAAACATCTGACGTTAAAAAAAATTCCTGGAAATTTTTTTAAAAAATAAAAAATATATTTAAAAAAAAAATTAGCGACAGGTTTTAAAACTACCACTAGAAAACCACCATGAACAAACTGCCACAAAATCAGTTTTTTTTTGTAGTTTGATATATATTTTTTTGATCACTGTAGAAAATATCCGTTTTTATTCACTCAATTACCCCTAACTTTTTTCTATATTTTCTATTACCTTTTTACTGAATATAGAATGATATTAGATGGATTTTCATGGATTTTGAATCCTTCTCCAAGGATTCACTAAAAAAAGAAAACTCTAACATAAATTAATCTGTAATTTCTTAAAAATAATGAAATTTTTAGATTGAATAACCCAAATACATAACTAGGTTTTCTTATAGTAATACAATTATTTAAATATAAAATATTGATTTAACCAGGTTTCATAATTCTAATTTCATGGAAAGGATACAACCATGATGAAAATGTTAAATCTAATACATTAGATGTAACACCATGAGATTTTGTTAATTATTATTTTTTAAATTATTTTAATTTATTTGATAGCTTTCATTATATGCATCACTGAGTTTATTCATTACATACGATATTGAGTTTTAAAAAACCACGATATATTATTAATATTATTATTTTAACATTAATGTTATAAGATAGTCATTAAAATAAGTGATATTAATAGTAATAACTAATTTTTAAATTTTATGTATAATTATTTTATATAAAGAATATATATTGATAATAAAATAATTTATTTTTTTAGAATGTTTTTTATGTTTCAAAAAGAATATTTTCTCAAGAAATGTTTTTATTAAATTTTGGGAACAAATAATTAAAATTATTTTTACCAAGTTTTGAAAATGATTTTTCAAAAAAATTAACATTTTTTTTAAAATCTACATGACAAAATTATTTTAGAGTGAATATTTGATAATTGTTGGAAAAGAATGTTTTTTTTCAATGAATAGTGAAAAATAATGGGTTTGATTAAGAATTGTATTTTTTACAACATTTAAAAGAATCAAATTTATTTTTAGATAGTATTAAAATTAAAATTGGTAAATTTATATATTTATTGATCCAATTTATGTTATTGGAATCAGTTTCATATTGAATTATTATGTTAAATATTTATATACTTATGAAAATTTCTCTTTGTAAACCCACTATCTCATCATATGTGCTGAATTAATTTTATATTAATTTCTACCACATCTATTTTTTTGAATTTCGAAAAATTGATTCCATATTATGAATAATAATAATTTATACTATATAATAATTTAAACATAATTTTTTTACCACAATGAATAGAACAAAAAATAAAAATTATTTACAGTGGTTAAAGTAAAAAATAGGTTTACCAGGATCTTAAGCTAAAAATACATGTGTGAAAAATGTCCCAACATTTTTACAAAATCAATTTTATGGAAATATTTTGGTCTTATCACCTCTAATGATCTATAATGAACCATTTTAGAGATTTTTTTAATATCTTTTTCTTTTCAAATATTACAAGTGTGTCATTCACCTCACTTATAAAAGGCCACCCCTCTCCCCTCTAATTAATACTTTTTAAAAATTGTTTGTTTACAAAATACCTATCAAAATATATTTATTACTTCTTTAAACTAATCCTATAATCCTTATTGTGATGAAAAATCCAACTTAAGAAGGCTTTTAGTGCACACCCAAGGTGGTTACCTGAAGAAGATTTATTGTTCCTCAATAATTATTTTTATTTTATTTCTTCCTCAACCTCCTTAAAATATAATTAAAACTTGTTAATATAATAAAATTATTATATTAAATATACTTATATGTTATTACTTTATTTTTATTACCTATATCTATCGCCACTTCCCTCAAATTGGAAATGATAATGTCGCTCATGTGTAGGGCAGATTATCGCCTTAAGAATTGATGTGACATTTTTTCATCCACACCTCTAATGGATGGTTTGATGAAATATATAATATATATGTATGATATTTTTAATTTATTTATAATTTTGTTAATATATTATTACATATATGTTTTTTTACTTTCCATTCTTTGGGGGATAAGATAACATCGATCATGTGTACGATGGGCTACTGCCTCACAAAGAAATTTAATTATTTTTTCATTTATGTTTTACATATAAGATAATAAGGGATAAATATAAAAAATAAATGTGATATATATTATATATAAATTATTAGTTTATTTAAATAGACCATTTACATTTATTTTTCTTCATCCTTTGTGAAAATGGAATCAACGTTCATGTGTGCGTACAACATACCATCTACATGAATGAGATATTTAATTTTCTATATTTAAATATTATGGATTAATATAAATAAATATATAATTAATTTGTATTATATTTATATCTTTTTTAAATGTTTTTATATAATGGACCCATGATCGAATTAATAGGAGAAAAAATATCAAAGAAAAACATATGTGAAGAATGAACCAGTTGTTACCTGAAACATAATTTTAATGAGTATTTGATAATAAAAATGTATTAAAAGGTTATAAATAAATCATATATGATAATATATATATTATTATTTTATTTTAATATTTTCTTAATAAACTTATATTTATTATAAATAAGGTTATATCACTTTCTAGATAAGAGGAACTTAAGGAAAGGATTTTTTGTCCCAATTTTCCTTCTTTTTAGACATATGATATGTTATGTTATGAACATATATTATTTTATAAGATGTATATATAGTCCAATTAACATGAAGTTTAATTAATTTTCTTATTCTCATGATATTTTTTGTTTTATTTAATTTTATTATTTTATTGGTGCTTCCAATTAAATGTTACAAAAAATATAAGGGTTTGATGATAAAATCTCTCCATTTATGGAGATTATTTATGGTTATATTCATCATGAGAAAATATTATGATCCATATCTCAATAAAATGATGAATTTTCTTATACCCAAATCAATTAATGAGAATACATATTCGTCCTTCATTTTACTCTTTTTTTGTACTAAATAGTTCAAAAGAATGTTTTTAAGAAAAGTCATCTTTATTTATCTCATCCGTCAAAAACAGTTTTTCTTCCAAAATATATATTTTTTTAAAATGTTTTTAAATTTATATAATTGATTTATTAAAAAAATTAATATGTTTTAATTTTTCAAAAATTACTTTAAAGGAAACTTCATGTCATTTTCCAAACAAGGCCAATTTGTTTTTTATAAAAAATATGAAAATAAATCATTGGTTTAATGTGTATGAAAAGTAGTGAATTTTCTTCCATAATGACCACACAATGTCATAAATATTACTTTAAAAGTTATTTTCCTCAAGAAATGTTCCAATCATTCTTTCAAAATCATTTTCCTTCTAAGATGTAATCCTCTGATGTTATTTATGATTTAATAGGTACATTATCCAAGGATAATAGTATTATTATTTCCCTAGATTTTTTATTTTTATTATTAGAGTAACTTTATATATCCCATTTCTCTTCCATAGGTTATACCATGATAAAATGAATGTAAAACATGCATCTTTTTCCTTGGTTTAAGATTTTATTAAATTTTTTTGAAACTAGTTTCTTTTCATGGGTTCTTATATGATGAATGTTTTATAATATTGTGGTACAAATATGTATGATTTTCATTATGTGATTGGTGATACCTAAATATCCCACCAATGAATTGGTTAATGATTGATATATAAAGAGATACAAAACTAGAGTGGGGAGTAAACATCATTTAGTAAGGTACACTATCCAATATGATATTCATGGGATAGAACATTGATTACTATGATGGTTTAGGGAGTGAACCCATTCCACTATGATAGTATTTTAAATGATCCTTGAACTACGAAGGAAATTATTTTTCATAATTATATGTATGTAATAAAATCTATGTATTATGCCAATGTTATGTTCTCGGGGTTCATTATCTGGTATTCCATTATTATTCATGTCTTATAAACTACCATGTATTATTCCATCACTAATTTTTATGATCTATGATATGAAGGGTATGGGTTTAAATATTATTCTCATGTTATTATACCTTTATGATCATGATATATTGATATCTCCCTTGTTCACAATTACAAATCACATGATCTCACCTTTTCTTATTTTTTCCTTTCCCCTGGTTATGATGAAAGGTATTATGTATGATATGTATAAAAAGGGTGATGTGTATTAATAATATTGTAGGATATGAAGTAGCTCACTTATCGAATAGTTTTTTATGTGTCCAAGTTTCCAAAGGCACCTGATCAAAACAACTATGTTGTGGATCATTATGTTTTGTAGTTAATAATCATATATTAAGAATTAATATTTATATAAAAGAAGTTTATGTATTTAATGTTTTTATCAGAGGAAGGTGTAGGTATTGTTTTTAAAACAAGATGAGAAAATTTTAGTGAGATATATAAGGTTATGTCTAAGGATATGTCTAATGATAAGTCAAATTAGAGAAAAATGTCTTGAAATTTTGGTAAAGGATGGAGTGAGTGGTTTCCAAGATATTAAATCCATTTCTAGATATAAAAAGTGGATGTGGCTCTAGAATAGAGGTATCTAGAGGTAATAAATCCGAAAATTAGTGCATTGAGATAGACTCCATAATTTCCCGGTGTATGAAAACGGGAAAGCTACACATAGGGTATGACACCCTAGAGGATATGATTTGGATATTAAAAAACACTTTATGAACCACCATGAAGTATTTAAATAGATAGTGACTATGAATAATCAATTATAAAACAATGGTTTAATAGATGAAAAATAAGGGGTCATTATTTAGACATCCAATAATTAAATTTTCCTTATTTTATGGTTCCCCACTATGATTATTGTTGCTTACACTATGTTGTTTTTAGTTTTAGTCAAAGTATGAAACCCAAAGGAACCATGTTAATGATGTGTGTGATGGAAAATAAAATGACTATTCTCTTATTAAACCAAACATTATATAATCTTGATTGAGAAATTTCATTTATATTCCCACAAAACTTTCTCAAGCTATGATTTATACTGAACATACAAGCGAGAAAATGAGGGAACACTTTTCCATTGGGTTCTTAATGAGGAAACTTCCAAATTATTTTAATGTTTATACTAATACACTAGTTGTAGAATAATAAATTAGTACCACATATAATATATTTTTCATTCAAAAATGTTCGGAAGAAGAAAATTTCACATTGGTTGTCTATCATTTGAAAGGAAAAACATATTAATGTTGGAATCTCATAATGAATACATGGGATCACGATGAAATTGACTCCATTGAGTGGGATAAATTTTTTATAATATTTTTATATAATTATTCTCTTGTATTCTTCCTTAAAAAATTGAGATTTGATTCTTAAAGGTAAAGTATAAGTATGATGAATATATTGGAAACTATGTGGAACATTTTAAAATACTGGTCTGGTATGATTCTAGTATTATCATACAACATGAAATTAATTTTGATAAGTTGTCTAGTGGGTTAAAAACAATTTTACAAAGGTAATTATCCATAAGGGACACTGGTAGATATGGATTAATCATTTGCTGTGCTCTAGTGTTTGAAATATAGATTGGAGTTGCCCATCAATCTCATCATTTTGACAAGAAGTGGAAGATGTAGTTCAATAAAAACTCTAAAAGACATAGAGAGAGAAATATGATATTTCCATCAAACATGAAGTATAGAAGGAAAAATGGAGTAAATTTTATTAAGAGGATTGGTAAATTTTTAATGTGTTGAAGAAAAGTTCATTGAGAAATAAAATTCTAAAGTGATGGGAAGAATTTAAGTAATTATTCAAATAGGGCTAAATCTCAACACAATGCACGATCCAAACTAGAGTGTTTCAAATGAAAGGGTATGATAATTATGCTAACTAGAGTCCAAATATGAATGTCAATGATGATGATTGACATCAACAACCTCTTAAGATGATGTATGGAGTGAAATATCCAAGGATCACTATTTTTGACAAGGGGAACGACAGAAAAATGGTGAAAGGTACACTTTCAATTCACTATAGAACCAATAATGTATTATTTAACACTATATCTACCCTTTATATAATATCTAAGTAATTTTATAAAGGTATCAATATTCCACCCAAATAATTATATGTAGAGTTAGTAGTGAAAACCTCTAATGGTATGATGATAACATATCAAGTATATGAGTCCTCTCCAGTTGATGCTAGTTATAATGTGTTTCCTATATATATTTTCATTCTTGCTTTGGTTTAATTTGATGTTGTATTAGGATTGGAATAGATTTATCCACATAAAGACCACATTAAATTATATGGAAGGGAAGTCACATGTGATATTCCAAACCAACCAATGATTGGTTGTTAGTGTGTTGATAATTATGAGATTCTGTTGGAAATCACATCCATTCTATGTGTTTTTGATTAATATTAAAGAGGATCATTTATCTCATAAAGTTGGGGAGAAACAAAACAAAGAAGATTTGCCTATCATACAAGAGTTTTTTTATGTCTTTCCAGAATGATTTCTTATCCATCCACCAAAACATGAAGTTGATTTCTCAATAAAACTCAAACATATTTCCATTAATATTTCAAAAACTCCCTATAAAGCAGTCCTCATTGATTTATGATAATTTAAAAAGAAACAATAGGAGAATATTGACAATGGATTCATTCATCTAATTGTTCCACATAGGGTATGACAACCCTTTTCCTCTATTTCACATTAATTATAGATTTATTACATAAAAATACATAGAATAAAACCCAAAATATTGAGAAATATAGTTTATTTGGGTAATTTGGTATATTACAAAACACCTTAAAACATGTGGTATATCTACATTATTGAAATTATTTTAGAATTTTTATAATTTTATATCATTATTAAAACTACATGGGAAAACATATGGACATACATTAGACAGTTTTGAGCTATAAAACCTTCTCTTGGAATAAACCAAGAATAAAATGAATTAAGTATTAAATTTTATACAATACGTATTTCAATGGAATGTAAAATGGGTGAGAATCATAAACATGAAAAAAGAGGTATGATAAATCATGATAACAGAAAGGAAACATGGGAATGTAGTAAGAACATTATACATGACATCACAAACATAGGTTAAGGCTAACCATGAAGACATAATAACATTGTGTAAAAGTCACATAATAGATTATGATTACTTTATAATACTATAAATTACATCTCATGAGATTAAAAATTACCCAATTCATTGGTGTACTGTATAAATATGGTCACAAATGTCAATTTAATATCATGTACATCCATAAGTGTGCCACATAGATCATACAACATAAGGTGTATTTCATAAATTTTAACCCCATAATCTAGGATTGTGGACTACATACATGGAATTCTGATATTAATGTAGGATAAGTATATATAGGTGAATACCCTTGAGTGGAAATGGGGGTGAATATTCACAATAAAATCATTTGGCATGAAAAAGTGTAGTTTAATTTCAGAAGCATAAAGATAGTACTTAAATTTTCATAAAACTATTTAATGATAGTTAATGATAGCTCTTATAAATATAACACCGAAAGTAAAGAAGGTGTGATTTGTAAAATAATATCCAAAATTTAGGAATTGGAAATAAAATGATATGAAATAGAGAAGAAGATTGCATAAAGTTGAGTAGGAGATAATCCCCTACTATATTTCCTCATAGAAAGTACATAGGTAAATGATATAATGAGAGAGGACACATGATATATTAGTATTAAAAAATCAGTTGGACATTATAGGGATCTCTATAAATTAATTACAACATAACTAATTGATATTTCAAAGGCTAGATAAAAATAAGTTTCATGAATTGAAAAGAAGAGAGGGAGTTACCTTATCTTGAGAGATTGACTCTAAAAGTTTGGGTGGAGATTCTTAAGAACATGGGTGAACCTTTGGGCACATGAGCCTTAGCCTAGTTAGTGAGGACTTGGTAGGTGCATCCAAGAGACCTGAGATCAAATCCAAGTGGAGTATTATTTTGAGCTACTGTAGTAGTACTGTAGCAGGCACTGTAGTAGCTACTATTCAGAATTGTAGTGGGTACTATAACAGACACTGTTTGGTATCGTAGTAGCCACCACTATTCATTCATCTAGGCCTTTGGGCCACCAGTTTGCTCCTTTGGTCTTGTAAGGCTTTCGGGTCACCCAAGGACTTCGGGCCAGTTGATTCTCAAGGACTTCAGGCCGCCTTTAGGCCTTTGTTCCACCCCAAGGCCTTCAGGACACATGAATGAAGATGTACTAGTCAGACTACAAGGGACAATGCTTCAGAGGAGGATTCAGGGAAGATGGATTCACTAGAGCAGAGCTAACCAGAATTGGAAGAATGATTGGGTATGGATTTTACATCGGTACTGGACATAGGCATCCTTTCATAGGATAGCTAGCCGACCAAGCCCTATAAAGGTGGAGTGGTGATATCATGACACATGTTGGGGAGAATTATTTCCATGTTGTTTTTTCTGGGTGATTCACTTTAAGACATATAGATCATGTAATTGTCTATGAGCCTTAGGGCCTTGTAAGGGTTCCACCTCATCCCTTGAATGGTGGATTATCAAAAATAATAAAAAATGAAGGTCTTCGAGCCATTCCGACATGGGTGAACCTTGGAATGAATCTAGATAGATGAGGGAAGACTTAGGACATTCACTATGGTTTTTAGTGAAAATGAATGAGATTTTGGGTGGGTTAATATATGAAAATAAAGGGGTGTTCTTTATTATTCCCCAAACCTAGGTTTTGGATACTATATAATAAATTAATCAAAACCATAACCATTCCGATGGATTTTCCAATAGTTTCATAGTAATGTTAGTTCATTAATTATTTTATTAGTATAAGGGGTGAACTCATTAAAATATTACCATAAGTGATATGGAAGTAAGACATGTTCATAATGTAATGATTTAAAAACATTAAAATATAATATTGGTTTTTGAGGATTCATTACGGATTTCTAAAATTAATGAAATATCCTCAAAAATATTATATTAAATTGGAAAATTTTATTTGGTCATGGGCACCCTTTATAGTATTTACTATATCACATTCTTTTTTAGTATGATGTCATAAGACACATCGTATATTTATACTTTATTTAATTTTTTACCCAAAATTTAGATTATCTATGAAAATTATGAAAAATAAATGTTGGATAATTTTGACATGATAATTGAAAAAATATTGTCTATGTTATTAAAAATATTTTATACATTTTTGAATTTCCAATTTAAAAATAATAATTTATTTTTATTAAGAATTGTAGGTCTTTTGTGTAATAATAGTTTTCAAACCCTTATAACAATTTACATTTAACTTCATAAAAATTTTATTATCATTTTTATTTTAAAAATATTATTTAATTGTATAGTTTTATTAATAATAATTTTATTATAAACATTTATTAATTCATCAAAAAATAATATCTTAATTGGAATTTAATATCACACAAAAATACAACTTGTATTTTTTTGTATCAAAATAAAAAACATTTATAAAGTGAAAATAAGAAGAAGTAAATACAATCATTATTATATTGAAAAAAATATAAATACTCATATTATTAGGGTATTAATACATATCCCTTTATTAAACTATAAATCACCCTTAGGGTAAGGTGTGTGATGATGAGATTTTTATGGGGTTGTTAGGCATACATGGTTTAGGCCATGATTTCAATGATATCGAACTTCTCTGATATTAGTTTGTTCTTATCCTTTAGTTGTTTGTTATCAGCTTGGGATTGGTAAAGGGAAAATCCTTGGGACTCTATCTCCCTTATAAGATTTAAAAAATGGTCCTCATATGGTATAATCCTATTAGTCAAGGACATTACTTTCTTTGTCTATGTCAATTAGATTTATAAAAAAAACTATATTTATACTAATCATATAATCACAGTTCAAAAACTATATTATTAATTGTTGTGATGATTACCATTCTTTTAAATTTTATAGGAAATAATAAAACCAAATACGTGCATGTGTTTTCTATAACCATAAAATTTAATTTAATTCAATAAAAAAGGAATATTATTTATAAAATTCCAGGTCATTACAATATTCCCTAATTTATAAATTTTACCCTCAAATTTTTTATTTCACTCATTAATATAGTTAAGGTTGATTCTATTTCATCACATCCTCCGGTTCCCACATTGTTTCTTCAAAATTTTGGTTTCTCCATTAAAACATTCCCAAGTGCAGTGTATTATTTCATAGAAAAATGCCTCGATGATTTAAAATCATATATGTATTATGTTCATATGAAATACCATTCTCCCATGATATCATCTTCAGATTCAAAACATGTTTGGGTTTATTATTTACTTCTTTTAGATGGATACATGGAACACATCATGTACTTGAGATAAGTTAGTTCTTAATGCTAGTCAATAGGCCATTAATCCGATGTGATCAACGATCTCAAAGGGGATTTTATATATTGGAATAATATTTCCATTATTACCAAATATAATAACTTTCTTCCAAAGAGATATACAATTGAATACCTTATCTCCAACCTCAAACTCTAGGTATCGTTGATGATTGTCAGCATAATACTTCAATTGACTAGAAGAAGCCTTGATGTATTTCTGAATGGTCTTGAACTCTTCCACTAATTTTTTGACCAATTTTAGATCCAAAAATACTAATTAAACAACTTCATCCCATCATGAAGGTTTTTCCCACTACTTCCTATATAGGGGTTCATAGGGAACCATTTTTATTCTTTAGTGGGAACTATTATTGTACTAGAACTCGACCAGAGGAAGTTGTCAATTCTATCCTCATTTTAAGATTATTGATCATGATCTAAACATTTTCTCATGTGTCTAGATAGTATGATCATATTGGACAACATTTTGAGGGTGATAATCCGTGATAAAGTTTAATGTAGTATTTAGATAGTTTTGTAGACTCCTTATGAACATAAAAGTAAATATCGGGTCTCGATCAGATGTAATAAATAGTGGTGTTCTATATAGCATAAACACTTCTATAATGTCTATAATTTCAAGTTGATCATGTGATATGTCCTCTCAGCTTTCAATGTAGTGAGAAATATATTTAATATGGTCCACCAAAACCCATATAACATAATTTTTTCTTGATTTCATTAGAAGAGCAGTGAAAAAGTAAAATGATATGTTTTACCATTTCAATGTAGGTATGGGAAATGGTTGAATCATCCCCTTATATTTTTTACCTTTAAAACAGGACTTCCTAAAATACAAGACAACTTGATTTATTTTCCCCAATTTAATTATTTATATTGTCCCACAAATAGTGCTCTCAGAGATCTCGATACATCTTTTTTCTCCCTGGATATATGTAGAAGTTTAAGAAATGTGAGTCGTGAAACAACTCATTCTTGAACCCAATATTTTATAGTACACCTATTCTTGGTAAAAATATTACAAATCCATCTTCATTAACTTTGAACTCTTATAATATACCAAATCTTAAAGATTATAACATCTTGTAGATTTCTACACCATCTCTTTGATCAGTCCTTATCTTCTGTAGAAGGGATGGGTGAGAAATCATTTGTGAAAGGATTGATGATGTTCCTTTATGAATCCCATGCATATCATTTTAAATTATAAGAAGATTATATCCTCTAAAATTATCTTCAACAACAAAATTTCTGGATCCTTTATACATAGAGCGATTTCCACTTTATTTTCATTCCCAGGATGGTAGTGGGTTGAGTAGTCATAGTCCATAATCAAATATAACCATATTCATTGGAACTTATTCAAATATTTTGGTGTCAATGTATAATTGAGTTTCTTATAATTTCTATATGTTTTTTATTTCTCCATAAAGATATAATGAAACAGTATTTTAAATTCCACGATCACTATGACTAACTCCATATCATGCATTGGTTAGTTATTTTTGAAAATATTCAATTTTCTTAAATAATAAGCTAATTATTTTTTCCTTATTCTTTATTATAAAACCCAACCCCTTCCTTAAAACATCATTTTAAACTAAGAAAATTTCTCTACTTGTGGGTAGTGTAAGAACATTTGTAGTGACAAGTCTCTTTTTCAACTACATAAAGCTCTATTTCCATTTATTATTCTAGAAAAAAATAACTCTCTTCTATGTTAGCTATGTTATAGGGTTTTTTAATCATTAAAAATGTCATATAATTCATTTATAATACAAAAATAATCCATGGAAAGTTTAAATATCTGTCAATGATTTTGACCTCATCCATCCTTCAATTACCTCTATTTTTGAAGGATCCACAAATATAACTTTTCTGGCAGCAACTGGATCCAATAATGACACTTACTTAAACCAAAGCACATATTTACTATAATTTTCATATATATTTTCCTTTTTTAATGTTTTTTCTTTGTATTCATAAAACCATAATGCTTCTCAATTATTTTGGAGTATATTGTAAAATCTATTATAACGACTATTGTAAATTTTTTGAGGTAGTCTCTAAAGACTCTATTAATTATGTTCATAAATATTATTCTAGAATTAGTGAGTTTGAATGGTATTAATATGAACATTTAGTATCTATACCTTGTACAAAAAGTAGTATTGGGTATATCCTCCTTTTTAACATTACTTTATAATACCCTAATTGAAGATCCAATTTTGAGAAGTATTGGGATACACACAGCTGATATAACAAGTCATTAATATTTTGTATAGGATATTTTTTTTTTATAATGAACTTTTTAAGCTCATAATAATCAATGAAATGGTGCATTGAACCATCATTCTTCTTGAATAGGTGGACTGGGGCACCCCACGGTGAAGTACTTGGGCTTATGACCCTATTCTCTAGGTTCTCCAACAGTCATTTCGTCAAATCCTAATGTTTTACAATAACCATTTCGTATGAAGTCTTTTTTAATGTAAATTACATAGGTATAAGATCGATAAAAAAATTACCTCTTGGATAGGAAGAAGACTAAAAAACTCTTGGGGAAACACATCAGTGTATTCCCACATAATGGGAAAGTATTCAAGGATGAGATTTTCCTTAGACCCAATCATTTGATCTAGATATGCATGACCGTAGGTAAATTATATCCATTATTGATATGTAGGAGCTAAAAAAATATCCATCACACTCTTTTCACTTGTACAGAATCAAAAGAGAATTTGTGATATAGAGAGTGATTTCCTTATTACATCAATTTATGATGCCTCTATATAAATAAATCCTATCCATACCCAAAATTGAATCAACTTCCAATAAAGGGAGTATCACTGGGTTCTCCGAGATGTTAATCCCACAAATTTTAACATGAGAGGAGTTATATTCTAGGGATGAAATAATTTACCCATATACAATTTTCAATTACAGCTCAACTTCTATGATTTTTTATAGTGTTTGAATAGTTATACTAAACCTGTGTGATATAAAGGAATTTATTAGAACTACAATAACAAAAGTATGTTCACTCTTCTTGAATGTATAACAATCATACCTATCACCACATCATTTTCAGGTTCCACCTCAATAGTTGTAATTAAATAAGAACTCCCTTTCTATCTTGGAGGTAGCTGGGACATATTTTCCCTACCACCCATGGATTAGTGCATTGGATTCCAAAGTGACATTGTTTGTTTCAGTTGAAACATTTGATGATAGAATAAGGGTTGACTAGAGAATTATTATATTCTATTATATTGGTGGGTCTCTTCCAGTGGAAATCAATAGTAAGGTTCCCATCCTTCCCACACTTAAATAATTTCATCATCCTCTATTATAAATTTATGGGGAGGTTTTTTACAAACTTTTTAAAAGTAGGATGTGTAAATTTCTTACCAAGTATCAATTCCACCATCAAAATTATAGAATTAAAATTCACTTTCTACATCTTATACCTATGTGACCCTTAAGATTTGATGATCTCTATATAGAAATTTAAGGCACATCAGAAAATTTTCTCACATCTATTAGAGTCACAGAACACAAGGTGTTATCATAGAGTTAGTTATATCCCACCAAATAAGTGGACAACTTTTCATTTAGGGTTAATGAAATGAATTAGGAATATCATGAAAATATTATATAGCTTTCCTGATATGCTCCGATGGATTCATCATTATTCTCCTTAAGGGAAAGTAAATCCATTTCCATTTTATGTCGAATCATGTGAGGAAAATATTTTATAATAAATATTTTTCCTAATTCCTTCAACCACATCACATCAATAACTTCCTCAAGCTTAATATTATTGATCTATGTACAATACTGATCAGATTATCCAACCTTATGATAAATAGCCACTATGAACCTCTCTTACTATTAATATTGAAATATGGATAAGATCTTATCAATGGATTTGATCCATTTTTCTTTTATTAAGGGATCATATGATGCATTGAAAGGAAGAGTTGTTTATCGCAAAAGGTATCAATTATAGCTTGTTGATTTTAAGGGGATTTGGGCATTCCTCCCGATTCATGATTCTATTTAGGACCTCAGTCATCTGTGATAGTATCATCACAATGTTCAATATTTATTCTCCCATTGGGTTGGGAAACTCATTTGGGAAATCATTAAATATCACTTCATATTGGTTGTTTACTATGCTTCTCTAATTTCCATCAATTGGATAGAATAAAGGAACAATTAGGGATGGGTAACTTTAAATTGTTGAACATAAAAAAGGAAATATAATAATATTAAATGGGTAATTTATAAATGGTATGTATTTATTTAACATATAAATTTATAGGCTTTAATATATGTAATCAATGATATATTTTCTAATATAGAATCTTATTGGATTTTTTGTTCCTTTAATAATGGTTGTTAAGGATATTGTGAATTTAACAAAGAACAACCACTAGGATTTTCAGGCCTTGTATATATCAAGGCCCATTTTTGTGAATTAGGTAAAAATAGAGTCCATATCAATCACCCTTTTTAGGATTATTACCCTTAGGTACCTCTATTCTAGAGCCATATACACTTGTAGTATCTATATGTGGAAGAATATTCTTCGAAACCAATTACTTTATACTTTAAAATGTTTTAGGGATATTTTATTATCTTTAGTATTATCCATAGGTTTTTTTCTATAGTTTCTAAATTCTAATCCCAAAAACATCTTAACATCCTATGATAAAAACATTGAGAACACTTTACTTTATTATACATTAAATAAAGATTTATTATATCAGAATACACATAATTCAGCCTAGAAAATAAATAATTATAGTGTATTTAGGTAATTAGGTACTTTAAATAACCACTTTATCTAGGGGGTACAATAAATTATTAAAATCTTCCTTAAGATGCTTATAATTTTCTATTCATTTCTAAAAATCCATGGGATAATTCAGGGACATACATAAGGAAAGGGTGATATATAAACTCTAGTAAGGGAATAAAAAAGTATAACCTTAATAAAGTATTACATGTTAGTGAATAATAATTTCAATGGAATATAAATGGGTTTTTAATCATAAACATGAACAGATAGGAATGACATAACATGATACCATAATGTCCACATGGGAAAGTGGAAACAACTTTTAACATTACATCATAAACATAAAGATTTTATTACCACCAAGACATCATAACATAGTAGAAAAAGTCCCATAATAGATAAATTATACTCCATAATACCACACACGTTGTCTCATGAGACTAATACATTACCCAATGCATTAGATCACAATTTAATTTGAGGTGCACCCATCACTTTCATATCATTTACATGCATAAGTGTTCCACATAGATCATGAAACATAAGGATGTATTTCATCATTTTTAATCCCATTATCAAGGAGTGTGTATTAAATACATGTAATTATATAATAAATGACGAATATTTATATATAGGTGATTATTATTGAGAATAAATGGGTGTAGATATTCAGGACACAATTGTTTGGCATGAATAATCACATTGAAATTTCGACAACATAACATTAGAAACTAAAGTTACATAAAATGGTTTAATGAGACAGAGACAGGTATATAAAAAAATTTATATAAAAAGTAAAATAATAGATATGTGTAAATAAATATCCCAATATCATTAATTGGAAATAAAAATACATAAAATAGAGAATAATCTTGATAAAAGATAATAAAGAGAGGATCCCTTACTAAATTTCAACACAATAACTTCTTAGGTAAATTCTATAATGATTAGAAAGAAATGATATCTCATTATTAATAAATTAATTGGATATTATATATATCATTATAAATTAATTAAAATATTATCAATTAGACTCAAGATGATTAATACAAATAAGGTGTTTGAATTGAAAAGAATGGAGGGAGTTCAATTACCTTGAGAGGGTGATTCCAAAATATTAAGATGTTATTATTAATATATTAGGAAAACCATTGGGGTAATATAGATAGGGAAGAAAATATAATGGACATTCCCCAATGTTTTTAGTGAATGATAATGAGATCATGGATGGGTTTATATTAGAAAAGAGTGAGGAGTTTATTATTATTTCCTAACATAGGTTTTGTGTTGGATCGAGAAATGAATGTAGATGCTCAATTACAAGAATGTGGTTAATTATAAGTTTAAAAACATTCATTTTTAACATTAATGAAAATTATGTTTAACAAGGTTAAACATGGTATTTTCACATGATCTATTTTAGTTCTACAAACATGCTAGGTTCCAGATATACAGTTCTGGAAATAAAACATAAGGAATGTTTACAAGGAAAATATTCTACCTGAAAGTGTATAAAATATTACTAATCATATTATATAAGAGAATAAGAAATTATAAGAAAGTTATTCTTTCTTCCTTTATCAAAATTTAGCAGAAATAAACTTGAAACAAAACAAGTAACAAGTATGAAATATTTTAACCCAAAGTGAAAGCTATCAAACAACCATGGATAAAGGTCCCTTGATTTATAATTTCAAGAAAGTCTGTATTACCCACACCTAGGGTAAGCCATCTATAGGAATATTGTAATCTTCTTTTCTATCTTTGAAACCCCTCGATCTTTAAGGTAGCTAGAACCTCTGTTTTCTTGTCCCCGGAAGCCCTCTATTGTACTCAGCAATAATCAGAGTCACACGAAGTTGGATGAACAAGCTGTTCAGTATGCACAAGGAATGATAGTCTCTCTCTAAAAATCAATTCAGAAGCATGAAATCTATAGATTGATCAACAATTATTCTCAGTTCTTATGAGCTCATTCAAATGAGATCCTTTTTATAGGTACTTCTCCAATGGTTGGCTCCCTCCTCCAACATTCATATTTTTTCTTGAATCTCAAAGTTTCTTATACATGTTTCACTCAAAAAACAATTAGTTACAAACAGATGGTATGAAATCATTTCATAACTATAACAAGTGTAAGAAAAATAAGGATTCATAACCAAAACTATTTTTCGGAGTCTATGGAAAAATAATTTTCAGAGTCTAAGAAAATAAAAATTTGAAGACTATAATTCATGGACATTCGGATTCATTTTTCTATGGAATTTGAGACCTGAATTCTATATATTTCGGAGTCTAAATTCCAATGAATTCAAAATCAAAATTATGAAGAATTCGGTGTTGAAATTATAAGGAATTTGGAGTCCAAATTCTAAGGAATTCATAGTCTAAATTCTGAAGAATTCAGAGTCTCCATTCTGAGTAATTCGGAGTCTAGATTCTAAGGAATTCAGTGTCTAAATTTCAGAGAATTTGGATTCTGAAGTTTAGATAATTAGGAGTCCGAATTTTAGAGAATTCAGAGTCTAAATTTCAGAGAATTCGGAGTCTGAATTTTACAAGAGGTGGTTTATGAAAGAGTCCCAGATTATTTTCATTTTTGTTTCAGACTTGGGCACAATTCTACCAGCTGTGTAAAGTCTAATAATTGCTCTAAAAATTTGACTTAAAAGTGGATAGAAAAGGTAAAGAAAAACCCAAGGCTGTGGCTGGACCCTCAGATTGTTTTATCAAAGAAAAGAATGATGTGGATAAAGAGGGATTGAATATTCAAGATCCTAGAAATCAATTATCAAACTTTGTCAATGAGGTTCTTGCTGTCACTGATAATTCCACTCTTGGATTTACCAAATGGAAAGAACATTCCCACGAATAAAGGTCTGAGTGCACCCAACCAACCATGCTCAATGAGGTGCAGAATAAATGTCTGGATACCACGAAGACCAAAGCAAATGATCAGGAGAATTCAATTTTCATTGACACTTCAATTGAAGTGGAGGATCAAAATAGAAAAATCGAGGAAGATTATTTGAGATCCATGGCACAAAAAGGTAAAAAGACTCTAGTGGATGATGATGGTTTCATCACTCTAAAACCCAGGAAAACTAGAAAACATAGAGACAACTCATTGATAGAGATAACCATTGTTACACGTTCTCATCTTCAGCAAAATGCAGAAACTACTCAAGATAAACTCCTTGTTGACATGTCACATAAAGAGATTGACATATCCCAAAAGGTGAAATCCCAACAACAGAACGAAGAGATTGTAAAACAGGATTTATCTGGATGTCAGGAACCGAATCATCAGAGAATCTTCGGGACACTATCCTCTATCAAACTTTTAGAAAAGGGGAAATTTCAAAGGACACTTACCTTTACATTAAGAAAAACATCTTCAAGGAAAAAAATAAAGAAGGGGTTTAAAATATATCCTTAATTTGTCTTTATCTAAGTTTACCCCTTAATTTATAATATGTCTCTGAATGCTCCAACAACTTGATGGATTTTGTCTATGATTCTGATTGTGTGCTTCTCTTTGTCTGTATTCTGATATGATGCATCTTGCTGTAACCTAGATTCTAGATTTCTCATTTTATGTTTGTCTTTTATTTTGAGCTGCATTCCCATATGTTTGATGGACGGTTTGGAAAACCATATAGTTCCACATTGCTGGCCAGAACAGGCTTTTATCCCTTATAGATGAGGTAGATCAGGACTGTGTTCTCATTTGGAATTGCAAAAGGATTTGACTTCAAAAGCTTCAACAAGATTTGGTTCCTTGTCAAGATTTTTATGGCCTATTTTTTTACTCAGTGTGGATATCTTGGATCTTGATGCAACCTGCACTACTTGGGTGGCCAAGGAATCAATTGGATTCTTTTATCATATTGGTCTACTGTTTATTTTTACTTCCCTTTGAGACTGAATCCATTTTGGACTGTGGATTTCTGGGTGGATCATTGAGCACTCATCTATGGAAGATTGATCAAGTTTACAATGGTTGATGCTTTGCAATCTGCATGTGAAGGAAGGGTGATTTTCCTAAAGATAGAGTGTTTGTGATTTTCAAAACATAGAGGAATGGAATAGTCATAAGGAGAGATACATTTTGGACTCAATAAAATAAATCAATGAAAAACACAAAACATAACATGGGTTTTCCCATGATTTCTACACAATAGATGTGATTTTTATTATTTTATAATACCAAGGGACAAAAAATATAAATATTACCCTTGATGAATTGGATGTGAGTCTTTTTTATAGAGAAATTATTTTAAAATAATAAAATATATTATAGTTTTTGGAGGATACATAATGTAATTGAAAAATTAATCAAATAACCTAAAAAAGAGTTTTTAAAGGGGAATATTATATTTTCTCATGTATATCCTTTATATAATTTATTACATAAATTTTTGGGTAATTATTATGTCATAATACATATCCTATATTTATACCATATTTAAATTTTTCCATGAAAATTTGATTTTCTCAGAAAATTATGAAAAATTACACGTTATATAATTTCAAAAAATGATTCAAAAAAATAATTATTTTATAAAAACATTTTTTTAAATATTTAAATTTTCAGTTTTAATATATAAATCTATATTTATTGAGAAATGATGGTTTTTTCAAAAATAAAAATTTTCAAAACCTTATAAAAATTTACATTTGACTTAACAATAATTTTATTTTAATATATATTTAATAAATGTTATTTAATTGTTAAATAATATAATTTTAAAATTAATTATGTCATAAAATAAGAATATCTTAATTAAAATCTCATATTACTCAAAAATACAATTTCTGTTTTATTGTATAAAAAATTAATTTTAAGGTAAAAAAATAAGATGTAAGTATAAAAATTATTCAATTGAAAATACTATATAAATATTCATTATATTTTGGAATCAATTTGTATCCATTTATTATATGACAAAATACCCTAAGTTTAAGGTTCAAAATAATGAGATTTTCATTGTGTAGTTCAATGTAACTATTTTGGGCCGTGATCTCAATGAGCTTAAACTCCTCCCATAAATGGTTTCACTCAATCATTAGTTACTGGAACTCATCTTTGGAGTGGTCATGAGAAAACCACTGTGATGATATATACCTTGCAATATTTTATAAATGGTCTTCATAGGGCATGATCCTACTAGTCGAGGCCATAACTTCTTTTTTAGGTGTCAATTGTTTTTATCAACACCCTAGATTTATACTAATCATATGATAATTGTTAAAGGAATATATTATTAATGGCTAGGATGCTTAAAGGTCTTTTAAATATGATAGTATATAATAAAACTTAACACATATTTGTGGTTTATATAATAATAATAGGGTATTTAATTCAAGAACAAATGGAATTTTATTTATAAAATTTTGGTTTGTTACATTATCATGCACTAATTATTTTTATTAAAAATGAAGATGGATTGATGAAACTCTATATTTATCATAGATAGGTGAACATTATCCACATCATTAACCACTATCCTTGATCCCATTTGACAACCTAGTTAACCTGCTAAAGAGAGCATAATACTTTTCCAGGATTTTCTATCATTCTAGATATCATCAATTGAGGGTCAAGAATGAGTATATACCCAAGAAATAATTCATTATGAGGTATGGAAACTATGAATATATAGTTATTGCATCTAGCCTTACCAATTCCCAAACTATATTTCGGGATTTATTGAATATAGTCTATAGATATTACCTCAATCAGTTTGTGGTTGTCTTTATAGATGATATTCTTATCTATTCAAAGAGAAACGAATACCATAAATATCAATTGAGAATTATATTAAATATATTAATAAAGAATAAAATATATAAAATATTTATAATGTATTATAATTTGTTACAAAATGTTTCATTTTTAGGTTATATATTCTAAATGGATGATATATTTGTAGATATATCAAAGAAAAAGTCTATTTAATATTGGCCCAGACCAACCACAGTGATTGAGATCCAAATTATTCATGGTTTAGATGTATATTATTTATGTTTTGTGGATAATTTCTCATGTCTATATAATCCACTCACCATGATAACTCAGAATGGATCCAATTCCATTTGGACAGATAAATGCAACAAAAATTTCATGGAAGTAAAGATAAGATTTTTCAGTGCACCCATTCAAACATTACTCTGCCATGAAAAAGGGTACGTAATCTATAATGTTGCTTTTTAATAAGGTATTGAGATAAATTATTATGAATAATGACTTGATTATATATTATTCATTATTACAATTGTATTTCAATGATAAAAATTACCCAACTCATTATATTCTGTTAGCTACGGTAAAATTTTCAATAAATATATAGTGTCATTATCTTTTTTGTAAAATGTGTGATATATATATATATACAAATAAAAAAATTAAATTTATATTCACAAAAATTTATTTTAATATAAGATAGATAAGATGGTTAGATTTGATTATAGATTATGAATAATCAATACATTACCACCCTTGGAAAGAAAACAAGGTGGTTGATGGTTTGAGTTAAAAGGATTAATCTATCCTATACATTATGAGGATAAGAAATATCCAATATATCAATATTTACAAAGGTTTAATATAGAAATATATAAGGATGGGGTGAAATCTTATCTTTCTCAATTGAATGATCAATCATCCATCTAAGTAAACATTAAAGAGGCCTAGAAGGATGTAATCAAGATGAAAAAGAAAGTTAAAAATGTTCCTGAGAATAACCGTGATTATTAAGGAATATTATGGTTTAGTAACCATGTATGTTTTTCATACACTACATATTATATTAAGGATTTTTTAAAGGATGATCATATTTCTTCATTCCCTATTCATCAAAGATGTAAAATGTTGTATAGAGATTTGAAAGTGTACAATTGGTGGGATGGAATGAAGAGAGATATCATAGAGTTTATATCTTAGTTCATGGCATGAAAAAAAGTAAATATTGAGAGGAAAAATTATATGGGGGTATTTCATCCATTACCCAAACCAGAATGGAAATGGGAAAATATCACCATTGATATTTTCATCAGACTCCCCAAAACCTCTAAAGGGAGTAATGCTATATGGGTTCTAGTCAATCATATTATAAATTAATTATACATAAAAACTGTTATAAACTATTTATATTTAGATATTATTTAAATTATATACATTAAATAATCGGAAATGTTTCATAGAGCACCACATTAAATTATGTCTAATGAGGATCTAACATTTACCTTGATATTCAAGAAAATTATTCCTCAATCTATTGATTCAGAGTTGAGTTTCAACACTGTGTATCATTTTTATTTATATTGTAAATATAAGAGAATAATTAAAACAAATGTGGTTATATTTATAAATTTTTTGTTGTATTTTAAAGGTGGTTTGGACGAAAACCTTCATCTAGTTTAGTTTTCATACAATAATACCAATCACTCGAGTATTCTGATGACTCCTTATGAATCCCTATATAGAATGAAATGTAAAACTAAAATTTATAGGTATCAATATGGATAATGAAATATATTGGGACCTAATATAGATAATTAAATAGGAAATAAGGTTAGATCCATTCAGTAACACATCAATGTAATTCAGTGTTGAAAGAAAACATAGGCTGAAAATATCCCCCGTGATCTAGAATTTGAAGTTGGAAACTAAGTATTTCAAATAATTTGTCCATCAAATAAGGTAATCAGATTTTGAAAGAAGGAAAAAATATGCCCTTGTTATATCAATCCCCATGAAATTATTTGTCATATTAGGATGGTGGCTTATCAGTTGTAACTTCCAAAAAAACCTCTCTCATGTCCACAATTTGTTACATGTATCTCTCAAAAGGAAGTACATACCTAACCCTTCATATGTATTGAACGTAGAGTTCATACATTGGAATTTGAGGATATGATGAGGTAGAAGTATCTTCGTATATTTTTTTTGAAGTGATGTTTTTAGGGAGAATATTATTTTAAGGGAGTATAATGTAACTTCGTGAAATTTTTTGTATTATTATTTTTTAATAAAATAAATTTATATTATATCTTACATTATGTGTAACATCGAGTTTGGCCTACATTATAAGAAACACTGAGTTTTAATGAACTATGATATTTTATTAATATTATCATTTAAACATGATTGTTATGAACTACCCATTAACCATAAAATAATGAATAGTAGTAAATATTTTTTTAAATTATAATTATGTTGTTTTTATATAAAGAATATATTCATAAATAAAATATTTTATTTTTTAGAAAAGACTTTTTATTTTTCGAAATACAATTTTCCAAAAAAATGAATTTATTGAATTTTTATATAATAAATAAATGTAATATTTAACAATTTTAGAAAATCTATTATAAAAAATAAAATTCATTTATGAAATATACATATCAAAATTATCTAGGAATAAATTTTTGAGAATTTTTAAAAAAGATAAATATTTTAGTAGATAGTAAAAAATACTTCTTTTTATTAAGAATTTTCTTTTATCCTTTAAAACATTTGAAAACTTAAATATTATTTAAATATGGTTTTAAAAATAAAATTATTTTAATTAAATATTTATTAATCCAATTTATGTTGTTGGAATCAATTTTATAATTAATTTTTATATTAGAATTTTCTCTACTTATGAAAATTTTTGTTTCAAAACCTACTGTCTCATTGCATTTCCATGGTTAATTTTAAAATAAATTATAAAAAATTCTATGAGTATAATATGAAAAAATGGATTCCTTATTTGGAATTAGAATAATTTATAATATAAAACATGTTCAACATAATTTATTACCTTAATTTATTGTAAAAACAATAAAAATTATACACTGTGGCTAAGGTAAATATGGGTTTACAGGGGGTTAATATAAAATGAAAAGGGTTAAAAATTATCCAAAACTTGTCCAAATACTATTTATGGACATATTATTACCTTTTATCTTATTTGGATAGATAATTACCCATTTTTCTCTTTTTTCATGCGTAAAATGTGGGTGCACCTTTTTTTAAAAAAATTACTAGTGTCTCATTCACCTCATTTATAAATGGCTATCCCCTATTATATCATATTCAAACCTCAAAAACCCATTGTTTTATCCAAGAACTACCCAAATAAATTATATAATTTCATACCCTATTCCTATAATCCTAATTTTGATCATAAAGACAACATATGATGGATTTCGGTGCAACCCCAAGTGGTTAGCCAAAGAAGAGGCAACATTCTTCATTGAGTAATTTTATTTTATTTCTTCCTCCACAATATTAAAATATTATTAAACCATGATAACCGAATAATATCTATATATTACATATAATTAGATGTTATTATGTTATGTACCTGGCCTACATTCATCTCATGTTCCCTCAAGTGAGAAACTATAATTTCGCTCATGTGTTCGGTGGACTACCACCTCATGAACCGATGTGACATGTTTTCCATCAACACCTATCACAGTTGGGTATAATGATAGAAATAATGTATATGTATGATATTTTTAACATAAATATACTTCTATAAATATATTATCATATATAAATTTTTTACTTTCTATTTCATGGGGGATTTGATAATGTCAATTTAGTGTATAGTGGATTACTACATCACGAAGTGATGTGATTAGTTTTTTATTTATGTTTTAAAATTTAAGTAATATATGATAAATTTAATAAATATATGAGATATATATGAAATATAACTTTCTTTCTAATTTTAATTTATCATTTACATTTATTTATCTTCATTATTTGAGAAAATGTTGTCAATATTTATGCGTACATACAACCTACCATCACTATGAATGACATATTTCATTTTCTATCTCAATATTTAAAGTATTACTATAAATAAATATATAACTACAATTTCTTGTATTTATATCATCATTAAATGTTTATATATTACTTAACTATTATTAAATTAATAAGACTGTAAATAATAAATCCAAACTTATGTGAAAAAGGAAGAAGTTATTACCCGAAACATAATTTAAACATGGGAATGTAAATAAAGGGGAATTAAAATGGTATAAGTACTTCATATATGATATTATATATATTTTTATGGTAATTTAATATATTTATAATAATCTTATTTTTTTATACAATAGGCTATATCACTTTTTATGTACGAGGAACTTAAGGTAAGTGTTTTTTTTCTCAATTTGCCTTTTTTACTTATGTTATGTTATGTTCCTACTATCTTTTATGATATTTATATAAAGAAAAAATTATATTTAGTGTCATGAATTTATTTATTATCATGATATTTTATGTATCATTTAATTTTAATCTTTCATTGGGGATTATTATTCAATGTTACCAAATTTGAAAGGGTTTTATGATACAATCTAATCATTTATCAGGATTGTTTATGATTGTGTTTCCGGTGATAAAATATTTTGGTAAATCTATCAATAAACTCATGAATTTTATTTTTCTATTACCAAATCTTGAGAATAAATGTTTTCCCTTAATTTTCCCCTCTTTATATACTCATAAGTTCTAAAGAATGCTTTTATAAAATATTATCTTTGTTTCTCTCTTCCATCAAAAACCCTTTTTCTTCCCTAATAATAATTTATAAAAATGTTTTTAATTTTTTATTAACTTTCTATAAATGATTTATTTAATATATTTTTATCCATGTTTTACTTTTTACATGTTTCATGAATGTAAAATAATTATTTTCTTCAAACAATTCCTATTTTTCTATTATAAAAAATGTGAAAAGAATATTTGTTTTAATGTTTACGAAATTTACATAATTTTAAGATATCATAACCACACAATGTTTTAAATATTTCTTTATAAATTTTAATGTTTATTTTAAAAGACAATTATTTTAATAATTTTTTATGAATTTTTTATTTTAAAAATTGATTTTCAACGAAAAGTTATTTTCCATATGAAATGTTCCATATGATCTCTGAAAAATAATTTTCCATATATGATAAAATTCCTTGATGTTACTTATGGTTTATTGGGATATGACATAAGGTTACCATTATTATTATTTCACTATATTTTTTATGTTTTTGATGAAAAGATGTTTATGAATCTTGTTTCTCTTCCACAAGTTGTCCTATGACAAAATTCTTATGAAACTTATTTCTTTATCCATGGGTTATGCTTTGATGAAATGATGAAATGATCATGAAACGTATTTATTTTCCACATGTTAGGTTTTGATGAAATTTCAATGAATCCAATTTATTTTAATGGGTTTTGATATGAAGAATTTTTTTGATCTTGTGGCACACATATGTATGATTCTCATTATGCGATGATTGTAAATTATATCTCTCGCCAATGCATTGTGTAATTATTGATATCTCATGGGAAAACCCTAATTAGAATAGCGAGTGAAAAATATTTAGTTAAAAAAATTATCCACATTTATATTCATGGGATTGAACTGTGACTACAATGATGGATTTAGGAGTAATCCAATTATACTATCATAGTCTTGGAAATGATCCTTTAACTACAAAAGGAGTTATTTTTTATGAGAATGTGTATGCCAAAAATCAATCACTTTTTCAAATTTTATGTTCTCATGGTTCTTTCTCTTTGATACTATTAGGATTTATCTCTTATTAAGTACCAATATTTTTTACATTAATAAATTTTATGTTCTATAATATAATGGGTATAGTTTTCAAATGTTATTCTCATGTTTTCATAGAATTATACTCATGATATCTTGATATCTCTCTTGATTACCCTTAATGAGAATCTGATCTTTCCCTTTATTATGTTTCATTTCCCAAGGTTATGAAGAAATATATTATACATAATTTTTACAATAAGGGTTATAGTTATAAAGAACATAGTGGAAGATTACATAGCTCATTTATGGACAATTTGTTTATTTTTTCATGTTTTCAAAGTTACTTTACCTAAATGATTATAGAATAAATCTGTATGTTATGTAATGAATATTAATATATTAAGATATATAATTTATGTATTAGATGTTTAGGTATTTACATTAGACAATTTCCATTCACCTTTAATGACTATTCCTCATTTAATTGGATCTCCAATGCTCTGTGTTGATGAAATTCTACCACCCTAAATGGTCCTAACCATTTTTTCTTGATATTCCATAGAAAATAATGTAATATTGAGTTAAATAGAAGTACATTATCTCCAATATGTTTCTCCTTCCTGATGTCGTGTTATTAATTCAAATTATTTGTTTTATTTAAATAAATGACAATGTTTTCATAATATTTTATTTTTTATCTCTTCCAATCCATTAAACTTCAACATTATATTCATTTAATATTTATCAAATCTCTAGTTTATTACATTGAAAACCTAATAAGACATGTAGAATATATACATCAGAATATGGAATGCTTTTCTACACACCAAAGGTAATCGATAAATTCACAATAATGTGTTATGAGATATTATATTATCCCATAGAACATAATCATGTTTATTTAACTAATAATAAATACTTTAATTGGTAATTTAGTTTTTAATTTGTCTGATTCTATATTTTAGTGGTCAACCCCTTCACTTGATCAATTTCTCTCTATGGATTTCTTATTTTCTAGTGTACTTTTAACTTACCAAACAAATATATCAATAACTTTTTATTAAAAATTGTTCCCTGAACATTTATCAATAGTTTAACAACTATGAACATTGAAAAGATATTATTCTTTCTATTTTTTTACCATTATATATATATTAGTTGAGGTGGTTTCCACTTTAACCCATTTTCAAACATAATCAACACACACCAAGAAATATGTGTGGCCAAAAGAATTTGAAAAGAGTCTCATGGAATAAATTCCCAATAAATTATATACCTCAACCTCTTTGATGGGTTTATATTGAATTGTTTGCATTTCACTTATGTTTACGGTACTTTTATAGTGATCAAAATTTTTTGATGACTTATTAAACTATTGTAATGTGTTAGACAAAGGAAGATTCTTTAAAAGATATTTTTATAATGTGATCTAGGACATGGTTTATTTCCATGTGTAGTAGGGAAAAAATTATCATACACTTTCTATTTTATAATTTGGCATACATTGATGTATTAACCCATCACTCAATATCTTGAATATTATAGAATCATCCAAAAAATGACATATCATTTAAGATAAAAACAAATTCTATATTGTTAGGTGAATTTTGTGGATGTCATATCTTGTAAAAATAATTAATAGTGTTCTATGAAAATTGAATTTTTGTTAACTTGTAACAATTTCTCACCCAAAAACACATAATTTATATCCTCTTCTTGATATTTTTTGAAATAATGAAATAACATCTTTTATAGATGGTTAAATACCATATCACCCAAGAATTTTTTCCATTTATTTAGATATAAAATTCTCAATTAAATGGAATCTACTGAATTAAGTGTCTCTTTCTTCCCTTTTTGTTCGAAAAATATTTTAACATTGGATAATTTATATAGGGAACCAATTCAATTTGTACAAAATAAAGTAAATGTTTATCCAAATATTGGGACATAATAAGTAGTTCCATCGTTATTAATGTGTAATTTAACTATTCTTACATAAGAGTTCAACTTTCACAGTATATTGGTTAGAAAATTTTTTCCACTCTAGTACTAAATTCCACCCCATAACTTAAACAATTGAATTACAGATGATCGGAAATGGTTTATCTTAATTTTGGATCACAATTATTTTTGATGTGATCAAAAATTTCTTCCTAATATCATATTTCTTTTTTTAACTTTTTGTCAAATATTAATGACACCTCCCTTTCCATTAAATTTATTATATGATGGTTGATTTGTGTAAAATATTTACCAAATCTCTATAAAATCTCACATGTCCCAATAAGAGTCATATCACTCTCATTATCATGGATTATAGTAACTATTATATTACTTTATATCAGTGGTATTAACTTCAGTTGTATCTTTTATAAAATAGTATCAAAGAACTATACTATATTTAAATAATAAATGGGACTTATTTAAAACATAGTAAAAGGATTGTTTCCTCATATATTTCCAAAAAACATATCAAGATTATTTATTATAATGGGATTGAATATAGTTTAAAAAAATTATTAGACACAATAGAAAAAATAAAAAGGATACACACCTAATATCTCCATGCATTGATATGTAAAATTCTAATAATATGGAAATGAGAAGCTTATATAAAACATTACCTTGCATTGAGAGACACAAAAAATCTTTTATACTTGATTTAAAACACCAATTGGTAATATAATGATTTATATCTCCATGATGTGTCTTTGGGTTGATGAAATACTAAAAATTCATATGGGATTAATTTTCACTCCATGATGTTCTAGAACCTCACAATGAATAAGATGAAAATGAGCAGTGATTCAGGATCATAAGAATCTAAACCAAGAATCCACACCCCCACTTTCATCACATGGAAGTTGGTTTGTATAGGAAGACAAAGGACACCAATCAAGAATTAATTTATGCATTAACTCATACATTTTAATTCTTAAGTTAATACCTCAACCAAAATCTTCATATCATTCATGATAATCCCTCATATTACATATTATGTAATGGTTAAATTAATGATTGTATACATGATTAGAATGTTCAAATTCCCATATAATCATTGTAAACATCTTGAATAATCCATACGATGTGAATTTTGTACTCTATTAATGCATGAAAAATGATAATTATAACTTCAAATAATCATAGATTATTATCTTATAGGTTCATAAAGGCAATGACCTGAAATAATATTTCATCACAAGCCTTAAAACACCTCCTAATAATATGATACATTATAAAATATCATTGAATGGTTTCTCTAAACCATGATATATTATATTCCCTAATTTTATTATATGGTTACCTTATAAGAATGTCATGAAAATGGGATTTAGGGAATATAACTCTTTCAATCTCCAATTTTACTAAATCCAAATAGACTTTACACCATTTCACATTATATTGTATTATATATAATAACATTTGGATCATATCCAAGAAAATATTCTAAATATATCATCAACATCATTGTCTATCACATCTTATGAAATACTACGAGAATAACCATCAAAAAACTCATTTGAATTAACTATACAGAAATTTTAGAGTAGCACTATGAGTCAAATTCAATCATTATTTGGTCAACCGGAATGTGTGATATAATAGGTATTTATATAATTGTCAAAAAAAATATGAATCATATAATCCATAAGTGTAATAAAATAGAGCCCTTTATTAAATCATTAATGATACTATTTCTATAAAGGGATATTAGATGATCTTTACCAAACACATGTATATCTATACCCATTCCCCCAAACCATACCTCATGCTAGCACACACTATAAAGCATTCCATTGGTATAATGTAATGAGTGACCATGGTCCATATGTAATTTATATCCAAAATAGAAAACTTATATATTCCTAAATATCTTAGTTTAGATTAGATATGTTAATGTATACATCAGATTTTATTCAAATTTATGGATGAAAACATCAAATTTACCTCATCCAAATAGATAATAAAATCATATTCAAAAACTAGGTTAGTCCACAAACTCCCCATTCAATATTAATCAAGAGCCCAGATATCGTACTCATCATATTAGAGGAAAAATCCCATTTTTTTTAAAATAAAGAATAATAATTATTAGTAACATACCCAACCAATCCCTGATTAGCTCAGCCTAATTTACTTTCATTAAAAAGGTATAAAATTAAGAAGGTCTCATAGTAGGTATCTCATTAATCTCAGGTAACAGGGGCTCTTATATATTCCAAAAACCCCTAATATATAACAGGCATAGTGTATGACACTCTATGTTGCATACTTAGTGGGTCATCCAATTCACATAATCACTTTTTCTTCCTTATAATTATATTTCAAATATCATTAAAGTATTATACTCATGATAACCTTTACATTTCATCATAAAATGTAGTATTTCATGATGAAAATCATCGAAAGATAACATGAAGGATCACTTTGAATGGTAGATTATAATAACACATCAAGAAATGAATAATAATAATTAAATATATGCACCATACATGAATGAATGATAAAGTGAAGATTTCATTTTATATGAATAATTTTTTTAAATCCCTTCATGTTGCTGAATTTTGGATAGGGCTAGAATCGGGATGATAAAGAGAAACAAATATATTTGGAAGAGAAGGAGAATATTATGCGACCCAGGAGGCAGGTGTGCGCAAGATTCAGCGGATACACGCAAAAGTCCCTATGGTGCATAAAATCTTACATGCCCAGTTTGACATCAAGGGTAGGATTCCATGAAAACCCATCTGAAACCACCAAAATCATGTGCACTCAAGAGCATGGAGTCACACAACACTCCTCCCAGCGTGTAAAATCTTACGCGCCCAATGCAACGTCAAAGGGGCCTTTGTGTGCCGGCGTGTTCAAGAAAAAGTTATGAACCAAGAAAAAAGGTACTCAGTGGATCTAGAACTATTGCGTTCGCAATGAGACGTCAAAGGAAGTATTTTGTGGAAACCCCCTCCCCTAGAAAATGCCAAAGGCGCTGGTGCGCAACAAGCTGAGAGGCGTGCATACTTTCCACCGGCGCGCAAATGCATGTGCGCCTGGTGTGACGCCAAATGGTAGTTTGCGCGCAGCGCCCTTTGTGCACCGCCTCTGAGGACTTTGGCTATAAAAAGAAGCATACCCCCAGCCTTTGGGGACTATGAAAGAAGAAAAAACCATGTTGTGCTACTTGAAAGATACCTCTTCTGCGATTGGGCAAAAAACATTATGGCCTAAATGTTTTGGATCCTGTGCAACTGGTCCCCCAAGGGTCCTCCTTAGGGTGGGACCTATTGGTCGTGATCCTCATTCATTTCCTTTTACCCCAATTCATGTTCATGTAAAAGATACATCTTGAACAAAGTTTTTATCCTACATCAGTCTTATTTTTTGCACAACCCTTCCATCTTATGCACAACCTCTCATTTTGCACGCACCCTTCCTGTTTGTGCGCAACCCTTCCATCTTGCGCGTAGCCTCTCATATTGCGTGCATCCCTCCTTGTGAAGTCCATGTGTTGTACCTACCTTAAGGAAACATGTATGATCCCCTATTATGCACAACAAACCAATGTCGTGCACCCTCTTCCCGTGCGACCCTCCATGTTTGCAAAAAGTGATTTCAACGTCCCTTGGGCGGTGCTTCCCGTTGTGTCACTTATCCTCATGATTCTTCGCAAAGGCATGATAATGTCTATTTATTGTTTTCATAGACACTCTAAAATGGACCCCTCAATGTATCACTCCACAAAACCCCCTCTCCATGTCATTGTTGATTCCTTCCCTTCCCCAAGGGCAGGTGAGTATTTGTTATGTATGTCCTAGTGGTGCAGAGTGAACTTGCCACATCTGAGCTACAGGAAGTTAAAATTCCAAGAAGCATCATCCTTAGCACATGATGTTAAATTGTGACCTCACCCTGTGTACTATATTTGGGGAACCCCACCTCAGAAATTCCCTATGCTTGATCGTCTCTACATGAGTGAAATCTTCCTCACATGGAATGAGATCCCCTTGCTGGAGTAGCGTCTATCTTCGGGGAACGAGAAACCACCTAGGTGTAATCCCCTAGCATTTCTTGTGGGAGGCAGCATCCCTGCTCCCCCTATCTTCTTTCTATCCAAGGCCATAGGTAGTAATGGGCACAGGAACCATCCTCTCTTCTGTTCCAAATCCCTCTCCTATTGGTCTTTTTCGCCTCTCGGGCCTCCACCCTAGAGTAAGTCCCAATCTTCATACCCTTAGGCTGAAAACCATGTCTATGAACCTGTTTCCTTTTTGGGAAGCTGACCATGTGTAATCCCCACTACACTTCCCATAGACGCACATTCTACGACATGATGATCAGGTCTCTTCTTCCATTTGTTTCTCACATTCAGCATGAATCATGTGGGGTTAGAGTAAGCATTGATTGTGACATCCTCTCTAGGCTGACATAGCATGTAAGCCCCAAACACACCCTCCCGAACTATTTGGACTATTATCCTTACCAAGGAAAGGTATGTAGAAATCCTCCCTTTGGTTCAAGCCCAACAACCATTAGTTTCGACCCCCTCTTTTTCCCCTAAACTACGTTGACTTTGATCCTTACCAAGGAAAGGTACGTAGGAAGCCTCCCTAAGGTTCCAGCCCAACACTTATTGGTATCGACCACTTCTTGTCGGTTCCCCAACATCATCCCAATCTATGTGGACTTTGATCCTTTCCAGGGAAACGTATGTTGGAATCCTCACTGAGGTTCAATCCCAACACCTATTAGTCCCGACCACTTCACATTGGTTCACCAACACCATTACGAACTATGTGGACTTTGATTCTTGCTAGGGAAAGGTACGTAGGAAGCCTCCATGAGGTTAAATAACAACTCCCATTGGTCCCGAATACTTCATGTTAGTCCACAACAGTCCTTAATGACGTTAAAATATATGCCCCTTTTATTCCCGCATGATACTAAATTGTACCCTATTCTGCAGTAAGCTATTGTGATCCCCATCCAACGGCAAGCCGTTGTGATCCCCCATCTAGCGGTAAGCCATTGTTATCCCCATCTAGTGGTAAGACATTGTAATTTACTATCTAACAATAAGCCATTTTGATTTCCCCTTTAGTAGTAAGTTGTTTTTTTGTACATCAACCAACAGTAACCTGTCAATGACCCCTTTGTTGGGAACCACATCTATGGTCATCCCTCAAACATCAGACCAACCTCGGGCTTTTAACCATGCCTAGGCCCCATTATATCATCGGTTCATTTTCAAATGCACACACTCTGATTATATAACCCCATCCTAAACTATGTGGAATTTGATTCCCTGCTACGGGGATACATATGATGTCTCTTCAAGGATCAAGCCCAACATCATTGTCGCTCTTATGGTGGCTCCATCTCATTTCTCATCCACCATCATCAACCTATATCTATCCTGATTCTTAAATGGGAATACACATCTTATTGATATCATGCCAAGTCACCTCTTCACTACTCAAAGTAGTAACCGGGTAACTAAAAACGTGTTAGTCCCAACATCAGTGTTCTGTCCAGTGGTTTCACCCATATTATCCACTCTAGTCAGTGTTTTGATTAGTCTCACCAGTCTCTGCTAGACATTAAACTCATGGCATACCCTATGTTAAACATGGGACGCTAAGGAAACACTCTGAGACACTACCATGGCATATAATTCCCCGCAGTCGATGTGGGATGCCTGGGGATTCTGAGCCCTCCAAAATCCCTCTCATAAGGGAAAGAAACCCAGACGTGCTAGTGTTCCAGCGTCCAGACATTCCAGTGATTTCCAACAAGACTACTCCCTCGACCAAATGTTGCTTCCCTGACTAGAACCCTTGAAATGACCAAACAGAAGTAGTTTAATTAACCACCATCCATGAAGACATGGAACCAGGAAGAGTTTCATGAACAATGTCTTAATCTATAAGGGAGACCCAGACTAGGTAATGAGCTCCGATGAGGAATCCAAAGAAGGAATAACTGACATTCCGTCAACTCGTTCAAATAAATTAGAAAACAACCTTGGTTAAGAGATAGATGTGGACCGCATTTGGAATGTGCGAATGCGGGGAAACAAACAACAACACGTCCTCAAAATAGAGATGTGTGCGCCCCAATGAAAGTGTCAGAAACAAAAATGGTGAACCCGACGTGAAGTTATTCTCCTCAATGTGGAAATTAGTAGCATTCGATACATCAGTGGACTAGGGTGTCAACAAATCCATTTATTCGATGCCATGTCCTGCCAAGAAAATAGTGGGCCTGTTGTGAAACTCACCAGAAGTTGGGGAAGTTAAACGTTGGATATCCTGGTTTGCGATGTTGTTAGTATGGATCATCATTATTAGGCATGGAAAGAAAAATGGTGTTGGGGAACTGAACATCAATTTCCTTGTTTTAGCACTAATGGTATAATCTCTCTGCCCTATAGAACCTAAGATTTAACAATAGGAAACCGATCACTACTCATCCACTGACGTAGTGGTAGGGGCATTGTCATCCCAGCAACCCCGCATGGCCCCATGGCTTCTATGACAATCTCCACTTCCACAACTACTCGGTGCCCACGTCCCATCTCCCCATATGAATTCAGTCAAAGGAGGGTGATAAATAACATCTTCTGCCGATATGTGGAGGAGGGGATTATCCCAACTCAGGATATGGATCATTCAAATTAAGAGGCATCTGCGCCTCATCGCTACCCCCACCCACAAGGTCTATGTAGGGATCCACTACTCCCCACTCCAACACACTACTGTTTTGAGAGACTCTCCCTAAAACTCTTTGATGAATTCCTCCCCTACACAGATGAGGTTTTGGATGTCCAGGTCATCTTGGATGGGATCTCATTCAAGGGGCCCCCACAGAGGGCCCTAACTTGGTCACTCTTGCGCTGCTAACCAACTGCACCAGTTGAGGAGTAGGTAAGCTATCCACCTACACTGCCAGCCCTAGTTCGACTGAGCCGACGCCAGCATCGGGCACATGAAAAGAAGGACGCCTTACAAGGGGCATCAACTTTAGAAACTATCATGGCTCATGCCACTGCCAATGTATATCATCATCCCCCTATGTATGCTGAATAGGGGCCCTCATACACCCAGCCTGAATGGAGGCCCTAATTGCCCCACGGGCAGGTTGGGTCATCTTTCCTGGCTGCCGGCATAGGTAGTGCCTTTTGCGGGCTGACCCGCAGCAATGACACCCAGAAAGAAGGTCCTCCCCGTACTACCACCAGGGATAATGCGGGTCCTCCCTACATCCAAGATCAGCATAGAAGTCCACCCTGTGCCACCTTCAATTCGAATGGGGGTCCTCCCCATGGCAATGAAACTCAATAAAGAAGCCTCTTCCATGCTCATGACATCAGGTATGGAGTCATTCCTCCTACCACAGGCCGCTGGTATGGCGATGTTACACATTCGGTCAATCTCTAGCATTGGGGACTCCTTCATATCCTTACAGCTTTCGGCGAAGGTCCTCCTCACCCAAACAATTAGAGGAGAAAAGGACAACCTCTCTTCATCGACACCCAGCATGGAGGTCCTACCCATGTTTGTCTTGACCAATACGTGGACCCTCCTCACATTGACTCTGCTATGGGAAATAAGAATGGAGGCCTACCCATGCTCTTACCCGCTCCAACACTTCCCGTGGAGATCCTCTTCGCACATCAGCTAGTGGATATGGAGGTCCTCCTTGTATTCCCTTTGACATCTGCCCAGGTGCTCCTTGCACCACATCCCACTCAGGTGGCTAGCCTCTCCACCCTAGCACTAGATCGGCCGAAGGACCTCCTCATGAAATAAATATACCCTATCCCAAATATCCATCCTTAGGCAGGAAGGCAGGTCAACACCACCATAAAAAGAATGTCGGGAAGATTCAGACTGAGATTAAACCTGTCTTCTTCTCAGATTCTGAGGTGGAATATGAATTAGCAATGGAACCCTCACCTAGATCCTTCATGTCAAGGGATGGGGAAGAAAAAATGTTCATTAGCCTCATACTTCTTGAATGTTAGGTCCACCAGATCCTATCCTCCCTCCACAGATATGTTCAGGAGGATGAAAATTTGGTGTCTCCCTAGGGTCCGGTCGTGAAACCGCCACCATCATCACCAGAATCATTCTCTACCTCGACTAGAGATCCTGAAGGTTTATTCAAGGGATAGATGGATAATGAGAAACAGAATGTCCTGTAACACCCCAAGCTTCCATGGGACGCCTTTCTTTCAATAATGTAATAGCTTGCCTTGTACGCAAGTTCGAGATTCTAACACACCGTGACCAATCAAAGTAGTCGTTATGAATAGTAATACCCACCCTTTGAAATTATATAAATTTTATATTTCAAAATGGACTTCATTTTTGGATTCTTAATATCAAAATTAGCCTATGTTGATTTTTTTGTATTTTTCTGAGAACTTCCAATTTTCGATGAATAGTGAAAAATATTTAAAAACAACTATTTTAATAAAAATAATTTATAGTGGTAAATTATACTATTGAATGGTTTTAAAGTATAATTAGAGTATTATTTTTTCATTTTATCCAATGGATATCATTAGAATTAATTTCACTTTGAAATTGGACATAAACGAGTGTCAATCTTTTGAGAGATATTATTTCTCAAAAACATGTTATTTGTTTTGACAGCGGGAATTAAATAAAAAAATAATTAATGCAAATTTTATGTTACAAATTTGGTAAAATGGACATCATTTTTGAATTTGGAATATCAAATATAGATTAGGGTTAATTTTTGGTATTTTTCTGAAAAAAATTGATTTTTTGATGAATAGTGAAACCACTAAGTGGTAGTTAAAAAACTAATTTTTCGTTTAAATGAATTTTTACCACCTCTGTGATTTGAAATTAAAAAAAATCTGAAATACATCATTGTTATTAGGAAGTAAAATGTTGTTAAATGGGATTAAAATAACTTTTGGTGAATAGTAACTTTTATGTTCTATTAATCGCGATTAAAGGTAATTAGTGTAATTTAAGGTAAATATAATGATATAATAATATAAAATTACCTTTACACTTGTCCTACACTTATTTTATGAGTCAAGGCCGACTACTAAAATCCATGGGTCAACTTGGAGGCCCCATTGAGCCACTTGGGTAAGAAAATTACACTAATAACTTTTTATATAAAGTAAAAATAAAATTCTCACAAACATGTGTTGTTTTACTAAAACAATTATTACATGGGGTTATATAAGTTAACTTTTCGACTATAAATATTCATTGGAAAGATAAAAATATTTCTTACATCATGGTAATTTTTTTATAATTTTTAGGCATTAAATAAATAAATTTATTTATGACACAATGATGATGCAGCGATTACCTCATTAATGAACAGTTTAAATAAAATGAAAAGATAACGTAATCTCTAAGACTTAAACTTGTCTAAAACCTATTTTATTGGTATATTTCGAACCCTTATCACCATATTCTAGAAATATATCATTTTCGGACCTTTAAAATCCGAAAATCATTTCATAATAAAGTAACATTTCATGACTTTCCAAGAGTGCATCTCCTCTCATCTTATAAAAGGCCCCCCACCTCTACCACCTTATTCACACCTTCAAATCCATTTGGCTCGGCCACACTCTTACCAAATACTCTCTCAGATCCCCTCTATTACTCCTAGAAGCCTCAAGTTTGGTATAAGTCTTCCCAAGGAAGCCTTTGGCTCAAATCAAAGATAGTTACTCGATTTTAAGTTAATGCCATCTCTTATGTTCTTTTATTTTATTTTGCTTCTCCAACCCCTTAAAACCTTTTTATTACTTTCTTTTGTAACAAAAAAGGTATATTAAATATACTAGGATGTTTTTCTGAGATGTATTTTATTTACACTTACACAAACCATCATCTAATGGTTAAAGAACATACTATTTCTGTGGGTGGCGAATTACTGCCTCACGAAACGATGATTGTTCAATATTCTTTTAACACCTCTCATGGTGTCCATTAAGATGTCAATATATTTATATATGATATATATTATGTTTCTGTTTTCCTTATGCTTCTTGTATTTTTCATTTACGGCATACCTTTATGATTTCCATTATGGTTAAATGTGATAATTTCATTTTAGGAAGTGCGGACTACCACCCCTCAAAGTGATTTGAATCGTTAATGCCATATGTGGGATGTATAAAGGATATAGTAAATGATATTATATATTATATTATACTGGAATTATAATATAACTTTATATAATTATGATTTCATTCCATTAAATACGAAATAGAAATGAAAGTAGCGTTCATGTGTACGTACGGCTTACCATCTCCATGAACAGTGCATCTCATTTCTTACGTCTAAATGTTATGTAATATTATAAATGAATGTATATAATGGATATATATGATATATATTATATCTAAATCATGAATATAATTCTGTATATAATTGATATTTTACCACATGAACAACCTGTAATTATAAGAAGATTATTTTTTGACTCAAGTACAAAAGATCGACAAAACGACAGTTATTAACTTAAATAATTTCATAATGTTCATAACATGGTAATATGTGATATAAAAGGAATAATGAACATGAAAAAGGTTCTTAATCAAGTAGAAATTAACTCTAATTTATTATTCAGGAGGTTAAAGAATGATCGAGTTAAGTTGGACACGAGGTAAGGGACTTCGTCTCAATCTCCTTTCATTGAGGCATATTTTATTTAATACACAACTTTATTTTATACGGTTTATAAACCCCTTTGAACCTTATGTCTATTCAAAAGGAATATTTTTATACGAAGAGTTTTACTAAACGTCATAAAGGAATGTTTTTTTGTCGTACGTATGCGGCGACATCGACTTCTCTGCCGCCGTGGCCATTATTTGAGTTTCAGCTTCCTCTACAAGCCATAATTTTTTTTTGAAAAATAAATACCAAGTTTTACTTTTCTTTTATTTTTATATTGAAAATGGTTTTATTATATCAATGTGTTGTATTGATATCTTGTGATTGAATCTTGGAAATGTTATGTTTCCTTCATGCATGTTTTATGTGATATGATTATGTTATGGATTATGATATGTTTAAACGTATTCATATGTGGAATGAATTGGACTTAATAAGTGATGGGTGGAGCCCGCTATAGCTCCTCGATGCATCGATAGGTGTCATGAGGCAAACTAGTGTCTTGGAACGAGGCCATGACAAAACCTTATTTGTAGTCTTGCCATGAGGCCTTGGCTAGGTGGTTATGATAGTGTATAATTATGCATTCCATCATTATGAAAGTGGTTATTGATATTGAATGTGATTATTTGACTAGTAGAATATCCATGTGAGTAAGTAAATGGAATTATTTCATTTTATTTATGCCATATTATACTGATGTTCAAGTTTAAAAGACTTTTGTTTTAGTTATACATTGCCTTAAATGCTTATGTTTATTTATGAAAGTTTCTTCTATATTGTTATCCTTACTGATCTTCTGATCTCACCCCTTTCTATGTTTTATTTTTCCTAGGATGTGAAGAAACATTTTATGACTAATTTGCAGGGATAGTCTGAAGGGGATATGAGTGTGGACTATAGAGACCATGTTATTGTAGTTTTTCACTTTATGATGTAATGTAACATTTATGAATGTATCTAGTGTTTCCAAGGCTACTAATCTAATCGGTCTTTCAAGACTTGATCTTTTGTGATCTTTCCAATTTTACGTAATAATGTACCGACTCTAGGTAACTGGGGTCGGGGCATTACATTTGTTATCAGAGGCGGTTTGGTACTAACCTTGGAAGCTAGATTTAGATAAACTCGGATTAGAGGACATACCCCTAAGATCGACTTTGAGGATTAGTATAGAAGAACTTCCTATAATTTTGGTATTATAGAGATTTTTTGAGTTTTCCAAGAAATACATCTCTGTCTGGATACAAGCAGGTAGAGTCAGCTCTTGCACATATGTACCCAGGGGTAAAACCCAAAAACACCACTTTAATCTAGACTCGAATGGGAACTGGTGCATGACAACGGGCCTTGCTGCACTCTTGGTTACGAAACCCCTGGGGGATATGCTTAGGATAATTCTCATTTTTTTACAAACCATTATGAAGGGTTTAGGAGTATATACTTCCTCAAAGAAATTTTTTTTATGATTATGGATTATATCCATAAATAGTTCAATTTTTGTTAAGTGTTTTGAAAGTTTTTTATTATGTATTTAGAATCAGAAACTAATATAGTTTATGACATTGTCTATAAATGGCACCTAGTGGAAGGAATGGAAACCGTATTAATTCACACACTCCATGTGGGGATTTCCCTCCTACTCAGGATAAATATAGTGGATCTAGTGATACAACGGGTGCAGATAAGTTTGTCACCATACTGGGACAACTCACTCAGGTTATGAATAATAACCTTACTCGTATGGAGAACCCTGATCCACAACATGGAGGATCAATGTTAGATCACTTCATGAGGCAACAACCACCAACATTAAATGGGAGTACAAATCCCTTAGTATCTGAGCAATGGATAAATTCCATAGAGAAAATATTTACGGCTTTAAGGAGTAGTGAAATGGAAAAAGTTTTCAAGGAAGTTTATCGCCTCAATGGAGATGCTGATCAATGGTGGTCATTGATACAAAACAAAAACTAAGATGATGAAGTATTAAATATGGAATGTAGGGAGTTCAAAGAGCTTTTCATAGAAAAATACTTCCCTCGTGACCATCGAGCAGATATGGAAAAGAAATTTCTGAGTCTGAGGCAAAAGGAGGATGAGAATGTTGAAAATTATGAGGCTAACTTTACAAGATTAGAGAGGCATGTAGCAGATTATATAAATAACCCAAGAAGCAATATTGATAATTTCTTTGATTGGTTAAAACCATTTCTCTGCCAAGCCTTAGTCTCACAATATTTCTCGCCATACGAAGATATTGTCTCATGTGCTATCAAGAATGAAAATGAATTCTCTAAATATTATGATAATAAATTAAAGCAAGAGTAGAAGAGAACGGTGGAACAAGAGGCAAATAAAATGAAAAAGGGAAAGAAGGATTTTCCATCACGCGATAATTTTGGGAAGAATCACCCTGGTACTTGCCAAAAAGGAATGGGAGTTTGTTATAAATGTGGAGAAAAAGGTCACCATGCTCGTGATTGAAAGGGAAATAAAGAGGCTATCAATGTTGAATGCTACAATAGTAGGGAAATGGGGAATTATGCAAATGAATTTCCTAAGTTTCAGGGAAAATTACCTCAGAAAAGGCCAAGAGATCAAGGCCAATATTATGCTGTTACTACAGTTGATGTGGAATAATTAATGTATTGGTCCTTTTGGAATCAAGGATTATATTATTGTTATAAGAATAATGTGATATATATAAGGATTGTACTGCATTACTTATTGTTTTCATTAAGGTTTTAATATGATGAAGGTAATCATATTTTTAGTATGTGATAATAAGAGAAACTTTACTTTGTTTGGGGAATCTGATGTTACAATTGATTTTGGAATTTAGAGACCTTTTAGAGAAAGTATGGACAGAGATATTTTGGATAACTATAAAGGTTGTAATGGATTGATTTTAACATTGGATAGTATTGTTTAAGGTTAAAACATTTCTGAAGATTATTTTTGGAATATTATAATACTATAGTTTTAGGAAAATGACAACCTGCAGGTTGGGGGATAACCCGTCACGTCGGACAAAGCTATAGGAATCGAACCCACACCCATAGTGTGACAGGCCATTATTACCTACCAATAGCTTATAAGAAGTCCATGGTAATTAAAAAATAGTTTTTTTAATCTCAATGGTATGTGTTAATATTTTGAACCTTGTACGATTAGGATAAATATAATATTTTTGAGTTCTATTATCTTTTGAGTGAAAGATGAGTTTGTGGTAGAAATTAGTTGAAGGTTGAAACTCTACTTGTCAAGCATATATATACCTATATCTTATTCTATGAATAAATTAATTCTTAAAATTTAGGAAATGGATATTAAAACAAAAGATGTGTTATCCTAATACCTTATGTTTTGTTGAACTGATGATATTTTAAATCAACATAGATTGAAGGCTTTGAGGCCCTCAATTTTACACTTGTTTGTGATGGATGACCTCAATCACTCCCTAAAAATATTTATGTTTTTCCTCCAATTATATTTCTCTAATTTCCAATAATTTTATTCTAATCAAGATCATAATTTGGTGGTTCCTTTTTTATTTCCCTTTCCCTCTTATTAAGGATAAATTTTATTAACCTTATTTCTGATCTGGGTTTTCCAAAAAGGAATTTTCGAATTTCAATGTTTTATTTTCGAAGAACAATTTCAAATTGCGAGGACAAAATTTATTGAAGGAGGGTAGAATGTAACACCCCAATCTTCCACAGTACACTTTTCTTTCAATAACGCAATAGCTTGCATTGTACGCAAGTTCAAGATTCTAACACACCGCAACCAATCAAAGTAGCTATTATGAACAGTAATACCCACGTTTTGAAATTGTATAATTTTTATATTTCAAAATGAACTTCATTTTTGGATTTGGAATAGAAAAATTAGCCTATGTTGAATTTTTGGTTTTTTCTGAGAACTTCCAATTTTCGATGAATAATGAAAAATACACAAAAACAAGTTTTTTAATAAAAATAATTTATAGTGATAAATTATACTATTGAGTGGTTTTAAAGTATAATTAGAATATACTTTTACCATTTTATTTGAAGTGGGTTATTAGAATTAATTTCACTTTGAAATTGGACATAAACGAGTGTCAATCTATTGATAGATATTGTTTCATAAAAACACGTTATTTGTTTTGACAGCGGGAATTAAATATAAAAATAATTATTGTAAATTTTATGTTTTGAATTTGGTAAAATGGAAATCATTTTTGAATTTGGAATATCAAATATAGCTTAGGGTGAATTTTTGGTATTTTTCTGAAACACATCGATTTTTGATGAATAGTGAAACCACTAAGTGGTAGTGAAAAACTGATTTTTGGTTTAAATGAAATTTTACCACCTCTGTAATTTGAATTTCAAATATCCGACATACATCATTATCATTATAAAGTAAAATGGGGTTCAATGGGATTAAAATAACTTTTGGTGAATAGTAACTTTTAAGTTCTATTAATCGCGATTAAAGGTAATTAATGTAATTTAAGGTAAATATAATGATATAATAATATGAAATTACCTTTACACTTGTACTACACTTATTTTATGAGTCATTGACGACCAATAAAATCCATGGGTCAACTTTGGGGCCCCATGAAGCAACTTGGGTAAGAAAATGACATTAATAACGTTTTATTTAAAGTAAAAATAAAATTGTTACAAACATGTGTTGTTTTACAAAAACAATTATTACGTCACTACTAGAAATATAATATTTCCCAATGGTTCACAACCGTTGGGAAAGCCCCTCTAACCGTTGGTATATCATATACCAACGGTTCTGATAACCGTAGGGAAGTAAGCCGTTGGGAAAAGGTTTTCCCAACGGTTTACTGGAAACCGTTGGTATAGGCTCACAAAAGTCACCCTATCCCAACGGTTCTGCCAAACCGTTGGGATAGTTTTTCCCAACGGTTTGGGAGAACTGTTGGGAAATATCAATATCCCTTAAGTTTTCCCAACGGTTCTCCCCAAACCGTTGGGATATCCCCATGGATGAACTCTTTCCCAACGGTTTAGAACCGTTGGGAAAAGAGATATTTACCAACGGTTCAATGAACCATTGGTAAAAATTTCTTTAAGATTATATGACAACGGTTTTAAACTGTTGGAATATCCTATGCTGCAAATTGCAGCAGCCTGCAATTTGCACAACCCCTCTCCACCAGGCCTCATTTTGACCTCATTTTCAATCCAATTATTATACCTGCAATAAAATAAAACATACATATACAATTACGAACAAATTCATACACATTTAACATATAATGGATCCTGAAACTATACACATCCATAATTAAATTAGAATTCATAACGTAATTATAAACATACATAATTCATATAGAATTCAATTTAAAATTTAGATGACAATTATATGTGGAATCCGAAATTCAATTCATAATTTGATCGGTTTTTTCTATACCATATATTTTTACCTCAAATGATGTCCATTTTAAACAAAATACATACACCTGAAGTGATACCGGCCACACCGCACCTCAGATTGAGGCATGGTTGACTCTTACACGTCACATTTGACCCATGGATCGTTGTGCTAAAGTATCGACACAATCTGAATGCGTTTGGTCGGTTTTCCGTATGCCAGTTGATGTTTTTCACTTAAAATGACGTCCTTTTGAAACAAAAGACGGACACTATGAGTGGTGTCGACCACACTGCGTCTCCAATTGAGGTGGGGTTTATTCGTACACGTCACATATGACCCATGGATCATTCTCCTAAAGTTTAAATGGAAACCGAATGCATTTGGTCGGTTTTCAGTATGTACTTAAAATGTTGTCCATTTTAAACAAAAGAGTGACACTTAGACTAATACTGACCACACCGCGACTCAGATTCATCCTGGGTTGGCTCGTACATGTCACATATGACCCACGGATCGTTGTGATAAATTATCAAAAGATTCTGAATGCGTTTGGTCACTTTGGCGTATGCCAGTTGTTCTTTTCATTTATAATCATATCCATTTTAAACAAAAGAGACAGAGTTAGAGAGGTGTTAGCCACACTGCATCTCGGATTAAGACGGGGTTGACTTGTACACGTCACATATGACTCATGGATCGTTGTGCTAAAGTATCGATAGAATCCGAATGCGTTTGGTCGTTCTTCCGTATGTCAGTTGATGCCTTTCACTTAAAATGACGTCCTTTTGAAACAAAAGACGGACACTTTGAGTGGTGTCAGCCACACCGCATGTCGGATTGAGGCGGGGATGATTTGTAAACGTCACATATGACCCATGGATCATTCTCCTAATGTTTCAATGGAAACCGAATCCGTTTGGTCGTTTTTCCGTATGTACTTAAAATAATGTCCATTTTAAACAAAAGAGAGCCACTTAGACTTATCCTGGCCACACCGCGACTCGGATTCATCCCGGGTTGGCTCGTACATGTCACATATGACCCATGGATTGTTGGGATAAATTATCAACAGATTCGGAATGCATTTGGTCGGTTTTCCGTATGTCAGTTGATGCTTTTCACTTAAAATGACGTCCTTTTGAAACAAAAGACGGACACTTTGAGTGGTGCCGGCCACACCACATCTCTGGATTGAGCTAAAACCACCGTGAAACATTCTAATTATTATTCGTGATGTGTACGCGCAGACGGAACGTCAATCGGACGTGCGGTTTGCACGGTACGACTCAATATTCGTGTTTTAAGTGATGTGCGCGCTTCGTAAACGCGCGTGAGGGGGGGTACAAACTGGACAAACGAAGTCGGAATGGCCTGAAACCAGACGAAAAATACGGGAGAGTGATTTATGAAATGTTAGGGCAGACGGAACGTCAATCGGACGTTCCTTGTGCCCGCGGTGACCGACAACGCAGTTCTGGTGTCATAAACGGCCAAAACGGGCGTCCAACGGTCAAATTCATAGCGGATGACCTCATATTGAGCTGAAACCACCGTGAAACATTCTAATTATTATTCGTGACGTGTACGCACAGACGGCATGTAAATTGGACGTGCAGTTTGCGCGGTACGGCTCAATATTCGTATTTTAAGTGATGCGCGCGCTTCGTAAATGCGCGTGAGGGGGGTTCAAACGGGCCGAACGAAGTCGGAATGGCCTGAAATCAGACTACAAATACGGGTGAGTGATTTTTGAAGCGATCGAGCAGACGGAACGTCAATCGGACGTTCCATGTGCCCGCGATGACCGACAACGCAGTTCTGGTGTCATAAACGGCCAAAACGGGCGTCAAGCGGTCAAATTCATAGAGGACGACCTCGGATTGAGCTGAAACCACCGTGAAACATTCTAATTATAATTCTTGACGTGTACACACAGACGAAACGTCAATCGGACATGCGGTTTGCGCGGTACGCCTCAATATTCGTGTTTTAAGTGATGTGCGCGCTTCGTAAAAGCGCGTGAGGGTGGTCCAAACGGGCCAAACGATTTCGGAATGGCCTGAAATCAGACGAAAAATACGGGTGAGTGATTTATGAAGTGGTCGAGCAGACGGCACGTCAATCGGACGTGCCGTGTGCCCGTGGTGACCGACAACGCAGTTCTGGTGTCATAAACGGCCAAAACGGGCGTCAAACGGTCAAATTCATAGCGGACGGCCTCAGATTGAGCTGAAACCACCATGCAACTTTATAATTATTATTCCTGATGTGTACGCGTAGACGGCACATCAATCGGACGTGCGGTTTGCGCGGTACGGCTCAATATTCGTGTTTTAAGTGATGCGCCCACTTCGTAAACGCGCATGAGGGGGGTCCAAACGGGCCGAACGAAGTCGGAATGACCTGAAATCAGACGAAAAATACGGGAGAGTGATTTCTGAAGTGGTCGAGCAGACGGCACGTCAATCGGAAGTGTCGTGTGCCCGTGGTGACCAACAACGCAGTTCTGGTGTCATAAACGGCCAAAACGGGCGTCCAACGGTCAAATTCATAGAGGACGACCTCAGATTGAGCTGAAATCACCGTGCAACATTCTAATTATTATTCGTGACGTGTACGCGCAGACGACACGTCAATCGGACATGCAGTTTGCGCGGTATGGCTCAATATTCGTACTTTAAGTGATGCATGCGCTTCGAAAACGCGCGTGAGGGGGGTCCAAACGGGCCGAACGAAGTCGGAATGGCCTAAAATCAGACGACAAATACGGGTGAGTGAAATATGAAGTGGTCGAGCAGACGTCATGTCAATCGGACGTGCCATGTGCCCGTGGTGACCGACAACGCAGTTGTGGTGTCATAAACGGCCAAAACGGGCGTCAAACGGTCAAATTCATAGCGGATGACTTCAGATGGAGCTGAAACCACCGTGAAACATTCTAATTATTATTCGTGACGTGTACGCACAGACAGAACATCAATCGGACATGCGGTTTGCGCGGTACGACTCAATATTCGTGTTTTAAGTGATCCGCACGCTTCGTAAACGCGCTTGAGGGTGGTCCAAATGGGACGAACGATTTTGGAATGGCCTGAAATCAGACGACAAATACGGGTGAGTGATTTATGATGTGGTCGAGTAGAGGGCACGTCAATCGGATGTGCCGTGTACCCGCGGTGACCGACAACGCAGTTCTGGTGTCATAAACGGCCAAAACGGGCGTCAAACGGTCAAATTCATAGTGGACGACCTCGGATTGAGCTTAAACCACTATGCAACATTCTAATTATTATTCGTGACGTGTACGCCCAGACGGAACGTCAATCAGACGTGCGGTTTGCGCGGTACAGCTCAATATGCGTGTTTTAAGTGATGCGCGCGCTTCGTAAACGCGCGTGAGGGGTGTCCAAACAGGCCGAACGAAGTCGGAATGACCTGAAATTAGACGAAAAATACGGGTGAGTGATTTTTGAAGTGGTCGTGCAGACGACACGTCAATCGGACGTGCCGTGTGCCCGCGGTGACCGACAACGCAGTTCTAGTGTCACAAACGGCCAAGACGGGCGTCCAACGGTCAAATTCATAGCGGACGACCACAGATTGAGCTGAAACCACCGTGAAACATTCTATTTATTATTCGTGACGTGTACGCGCAGACGGCACGTCAATCGGACGTGCAGTTTGCGCGGTACGGCTCAATATTCGTACTTTAAGTGAGGCGCGCGCTTCGTAAATGCGCGTGAGGGGGTCCAAACGGGCCGAACGAAGTCGGAATGGCCTGAAATTAGACGAAAAATACGGGTGAGTGATTTCTGAAGTGGTCGAGTAGACGGCACATCAATTGGACGTGCCCTGTGCCCGCGGTGACCGACAACGTAGTTCTGGTGTCATAAACGGCCAAAACAGGCGTCAAACGGTCAAATTCATAGCGTACGACCATGGATTGAGCTGAAACGATCGTGAAACATTCTAATTATTATTCGTGACGTGTACACGCAGACGGCACATCAATCGGACGTGCGTTTTGCACGGTACGGCTCAATATTCGTGTTTTAAGTGAGGCGCGTGCTTCTTAAACGCGCGTGAGGGTGGTCCAAACGGGCCGAACGATTTCAGAATGGCCTGAAATCAGACAACAAATACGGGTGAGTGATTTATGAAGTGGTAGAGCATACGACACGTCAATCGGACATGCCGTGTGCCCGCGGTGACCGACAACGCAGTTCTGGTGTCATAAACGGCCAAAACGGGCGTCAAACGGTCAAATTCATAGCGGACGACCTCGGATTGAGCTGAAATCACCGTGAAACATTCTAATTATTCTTCTTGACGTGTATGCGTAGCCGACACATCAATCGGACGTGCAATTTGCATGGTACGGCTCAATATGCATGTTTTAAGTGATGTGCCCGCTTCGTAAACGCGCGTGAGGGGGGTCCAAACGGGCCGAACGAAGTCGGAATGACCTAAAATCAGACGAAAAATACGGGTGAGTGATTTATGAAGTGGTCGAGCAGACGGAACATCAATCGGACGTTCCGTGTGCCCGCGGTGACCGACAACGTAGTTCCGGTGTCATAAACGGCCAAAACCGGCGTCAAACGGTCAAATTCATAGCGGACGACCTCAGATTGAGCTGAAATCACCGTGAAACATTATAATTATTATTCGTGATGTGTACGCATAGACGGAACGTCAATCAGACATGCGGTTTGTGCGGTACGGCTCAATATGCGTGTTTTAAGTGAAGCGCGCGCTTCGTAAACGCGCGTGAGGGGGGTCCAAATGGGCCGAACGAATTCAGAATGACCTGAAATCAGACGAAAAATACGGGTGAGTGATTTCTGAAGTGGTTGAGCAGATGGCACGTCAATCGGACGTGTCGTGTGCCCACGGTGACCAACAACGCAGTTCTGGTGTCACAAACGGCCAAAACGGGCGTCAAACGGTCAAATTCATAGCGGACGACCTCAGATTGAGCTGAAACTACCGTAAAACATTCTAATTATTATTCGTGACGTGTACGCGCAGACGGAACGTCAATCGGACGTGCGGTGTGCGCGGTACAGCTCAATATGCGTGTTTTAAGTGATGCACGCGCTTCGTAAACGCGCGTGAGGGGGGTCCAAATGGGCCGAACAAAGTCAGAATGGCCTGAAATAAGACGAAAAATACGGGTGAGTGATTTCTGAAGTGGTCGAGCAGACGGAACGTCAATCGGACGTGCCATGTGCCCGCGGTGACCGACAACACTGTTCTGGTGTCAAAAACGGCCAAAACGGGTGTCAAACGGTCAAATTCATAGCGGACGACCTCAGATTGAGCTGAAACCACCGTGAAACATTCTAATTATTATTCGTGACGTGTACACACAAACGGAACGTCAATCGGACGTGCGGTTTGCACGGTTCGGCTCAATATTCGTGTTTTAAGTGATGTGCGCGCTTCGTAAACGCACGTGAGGGTGGTCCAAACGGGACGAATGATTTCGGAATGGCCTGAAATCAGACGACAAATACGGGTGAGTGATTTATGAAGTGGTCGAGCAGACGACACGTCAATCAGATGTGTCGTGTGCCCGCGGTGACCGACAACGCAGTTCTGGTGTCATAAACGGTGAAAACGGGTGTCAAACGGTCAAATTCATAGCGGATGACCTCATATTGTGCTGAAAGCACCGTGAAACATTCTAATTATTATTCGTGACATGTACGCACAAACGACACGTCAATCGGACGTGCGGTTTGCGCGGTACGGCTCAATATGCGTGTTTTAAGTGATGCGTGCGCTTCGTAAACGCGCGTGAGGGGGGTCCAAACGGGCCGAACGAAGTCGGAATGACCTGAAATCAGACGAAAAATACGGGTGAGTGATTTCTGAAATGGTCGAGCAGACGGTAAGTCAATCGGACGTGCCGTGTGCCCGCGGTGACCGACAACACAGTTCTGGTGTCATAAACGGCCAAAACGGGCGTCAAACGGTCAAATTCATAGCGGACAACCTTGGATTGAGCTGATTTCACTGTGAAACATTCTAATTATTATTCGTGACGTTTACGCGCAGACGGCACGTCAATTGGACGTGTGGTTTGCACGGTACGGCTCAATATGCGTGTTTTAAGTGATGCGCGCGCTTCGTAAACGCGCGTGAGGGGGGTCCAAACGGGGCCGAACGAAGTCGGAATGACCTGAAATGAGACGAAAAATATGGATGAGTGATTTCTGAAGTGGTCGAGCAGACGACACGTCAATCGGACGTGCCGTGTGCCCGCGGTGACCGACAACACAGTTCTGGTGTCATAAACGTCAAAAACGGGCGTCAAACGGTCAAATTCATAGCGGACGACCTCGGATTGAGCTGAAAACCACTGTGAAACATTATAATTATTATTCGTGACGTGTACGCGTAGACGGAACGTCAATCGTACATGCGGTGTGCGCGGTACGGCTCAATATGTGTGTTTTAAGTGATGCACGCGCTTCGTAAACGCACGTGAGGGGGGTCCAAACGGTCCGAACGAAGTCGGAATGGCCTGAAATCAGACGAAAAATACGGGTAAGTTATTTCTGAAGTGGTCGAGCAGATGGAACATCAATCGGATGTCCCGTGTGCCTGCGGTGACCGACAACGCAGTTCTGGTGTCATAAACGGCCAAAACGTGCGTCAAACGGTCAAAATCATAGCGGACGACCTCGGATTGAGCTGAAACCACCGTGAAACATTCTAATTATTATTCTTGACGTGTAACGCGCAAACGGCACGTCAATCAGACATGCGTTTTGCGCGGTACAGCTCAATATTCGTGTTTTTAAGTGATGCGCGTGCTTCGTAAACGCGCGTGAGGGTGGTCCAAAGGGGCCGAACGATTTCGGAATGGCCTGAAATCAGACGACAAAAACGGGTGAGTGATTTATGAAGTGTTCAAGTAGATGACACATCAATCGGATGTGCCGTGTGCCCTCGGTGACCGACAACGCAGTTCTGGTGTCAATAACCGGCCAAAACGGGCGTCAAACGGTCAAATTCATAGCGAACAACCTCTAATTGAGCTGAAATCACCTTGAAAACATTCTAATTATTATTCGTGACGTGTACGCACAGACAGCACGTCAATCGGACGTGCGGTTTGCGCGGTAAGGCTCAATATGCGTGTTTTAAGTGATGTGCGCGCTTCGTAAACGCGCTTGGGGGGGGGGGGGGGTCCAAACGGGCCGAACGAAGTCGGAAAGACCTGAAATCAGACGAAAAATACGGGTGAGTGATTTCTGAAGTTGTCAAGCAGACGCACGTCAATCGGACGTGCTGTGTGCCCACGGTGACCGACAACGCAGTTCTGGTGTCATAAACGGCCAAAACGGGCGTCAAACGGTCAAATTCATAGCAGACGACCTTGGATTGAGCTGAAATCACCGTGAAACATTCTAATTATTATTCGTGATGTGTACGCGTAGACGGCACATCAATCGGACGTGTGGTTTGCGCGGTACGGCTCAATATGCGTGTTTTAAGTGATGCGCGCGCTTCGTAAACGCGCGTGAGGGGGGTCCAAACGGTCCGAACGAAGTCGGAATGACCTGAAATCAGACGAAAAATACGGGTGAGTGATTTCTGAAGAGGTCGAGCAGACGGCACGTCAATCGGATGTGCCGTGTGCCCGCGGTGACCGACAACGTAGTTCTGGTATCATAAACGGCCAAAACGGGCGTCAAACGGTCAAATTAATAGCGGACGACCTCGGATTGAGATGAAACCACCGTGAAACATTCTAATTATTATTTGTGAAATGTATGCACAGACGGAACGTCAATCGGACGTGCGGTGTGCGCGGTACGGCTCAATATGCGTGTTTTAAGTGATGCACGCGCTTCGTAAACGCGCGTGAGGGGGGTCCAAACGGGCCGGACGAAGTCAGAATGGCCTGAAAGCAGACGAAAAATACGGGTGAGTGATTTCTGAAGTGGTCGAGCAGGCGGCACGTCAATTGGACATGCCATGTTCCCGCGGTGACCGACAACGCAGTTCTGGTGTCATAAACGACCAAAACGGGCGTCATACGGTCAAATTCATAGCGAACGACCTCGGATTGAGCTGAAACCACCGTGAAACATTCTAATTATTATTCGTGACGTGTACGCGCAAACGGCACATCAATCGGACGTGCAGTTTGCGCGGTACGGCTCAATATTCGTGTTTTAAGTGATGCGCGCGCTTCGTAAACGCGCGTGAGGGTGGTCCAAACGGTCCGAACGATTTCGGAATGGCCTGAAATTAGACGACAAATACGGGTGAGTGATTTATGAAGTGTTCGAGCAGACGACACATCAATAGGACGTGCTGTGTGCCCGCGGTGACCGACAACGCAGTTCTGGTGTCACATATGACCCATGGATCGTTGTCCTAAAGCATCAACACATTTCGAATGCGTTTGGTCAGTTTTTCGTATGTCACTTTTTGTTTTCACTTAAAATCTTATGGAAATTCATATAGAATATTTTTATATCATATTTAGTATGGATTCGATTTTAGTTGATCGTGCTATGAAACATTTCAGAGCTAATGAAATTAAGGAAGGTGGAGGGGCTGTCCGGGGGGCTGTCCGGGGGGGCTGTCTGGTGGGTGTCCGGGGGGCTGTCCGGGGACAAAGGAGGAGGGTGGGGGGATGTGCGGGGTCTGTCCGGGGGGTGTTTGGGTATTGTTCAGGTGGCTGTCCGGGGTTGTTCAGGGGGCTGTCCGGGGGTTGTTCAGGGGGTTGTTCAGGGGGTTGTTCAGGGGTTGTTCAGGGGTTGTCCGGGGGGTTGTCCGGGGTTGTTCAGGGGGCTGTCCGGGGGCTATCCGGGGGGTGTTTGGGGGGGTTTTCCGGGGTCCAAGGGGGAGGGTGGGGGGGGGGGTTGTCCGGGGGCTGTCCGGGGGGCTATCTGGGGTCCAGGGTGGAGGGTGGGGGGCTGTACGAGGGGCTGTCCAGGGGGCTATCCGCGGGGCTGTCCGGGGGGTGTTTGGGGGGTGTTCGGGGTCCCAGGGGGAGGGGGGGTTGTCTAGGGTCCAAGAATGAGGGGGGTTTTCCAGGGAGTTCTCAAACACATAACCACTAAAAGACAACAACATCCATAAAATAGACAATATATAAAAATAACTCAACTCCAATACTATACTACGAGTCTAGATAAAACCAACAACTAGAATAGATTAAACATTAAATCTCAGTAATATAAGTCAAAAATGTAACGGATCAATATGTCCCACATCAGCATCAGCATCACCACCATCATCATCATCATCATCACCCTCGTCATCGTTCTCCTCATCGTCCTCACCCTCCACAGCGCCTTCCTCCTCGCCTTCGCCCTCCTCCTCGCCCTCCTCATCTCCCTCCTCTTCCGCATCAGACTCCTCGCCATCATCATCTTCAAGAAGGACATCGGCCTGACCACCAATGGAACTGGCACCTGGTGCACCATATATAGAATTTATCGATGACATGTATTCATCAATCGCTGGGCTGGCCTCTGCTGGAAGTGTTGGATGTAGAACTTCAATAAATTTCATAAATGCACTGTTTTCCCTAGCAGACTGTTCTGCCGTCTCTGTGGCTCTTTTCTCAGCCTGTTCTGCCTATTCCCTAACTTTCTGCAGCTCGGTGGCACTACAACGCGTACCTGAGGAAGTCCAAATACCTCGTCGGGGCTATCCTAGGTCGGCAGCGTACTCTGCCAGAATGATCCTCTCCCAACACCTGATGTAAGTGATCAGATGACCCAAAATTGTCTGCCTCTTGGGCATCGAGGGCCTCTAAAGCATTCTGTTACAAATATAAATATATTATTAAGTTACAAAATAGATATTAAAATATAAAATCAATAGATTAGAACTTACAATCTGCTGCTGAGTCGCTTCGTTGACAGCACTTCCATCCTTTTTTCGTCTACTCGAGCAAAACAGTTTTGCTCGAGGCACACATCCTTCAATATTTTGTACTTTCCTCTACAATGACATTGAAAACAAAAGTTATATAAAAACATTATCAAATGATTAAATAATTGAGGAAACAAAAGAAAATGTAAGTCGTAAAGAAAACTTATAAACAATTGTCATACCTGCTGCCTCTCATGATCTGGCATGGTCGTGCGTCCTAGTGTATGGTGGTATTTTTTTGCATCAATGTTTTATTTTATTTTTTCTAGATGATTCCTAAATAAAATTCGATAACGCAAAGGATAATATTAATTCAAAACTTGAAAGTTATTATTTAAATACCTCAAATGTAATTCATACCTTAAACTGGGTACTCGTCCAATGAGTAATCATCTGACGATACTGCTCTATAGGACAATCATCCATGACTGGTACCACCTCTAACTCTGTGCCAACTCTAGCATGCCAACCAATATACAACTCATGCTTGTAGGCTCTCCAAAGCTCTCCTAAATCCTTTAGACGTTCCAGTCGTGCACCCTCATCGTCAGGAAAATTAAATCGAAGTTGAAATCAAAATATTAATTCATATAAATACAAAAATAATTCATGGCATTAAATACAACAGATTTTTTTACCCATATCTCTGCCCAAGCTCTATCTTTGACCTCATGTGGCAAATGTCTCCACGACAGCGGGCTGACGGGAATGATGTCAGAGTATTTGGAAAGCGTCGCCAGAAAACTCCGACATTGCTGCCCTGTTTTCTCAACCATCTGATTGTCTTCATTATATTCCACCATAACCTGTGTGCGACGGTTCCACACAGAACGCATGCGTGTACGGCCCCGCCCCCGCCTCCTATCAGTAGATGTATCTGTCATGAAAGAAAAACAAATATTTTATCAAAAAATGTTATAATGAAAATAAATATTGCTATAAAAATTGGTTAGGGTTTTATAAATATACCTGCGCTAGTCTGATCAATGAGGGGTGCCGGATCCACAGAACCTGATGGAACACCCTCTGGTGGAATAGGAGTCGAAGACGATGGAATATAAAAGCTCGGAGAGACAGAAGTAGAAGGAAAAGAAGATGGAACAGCTGTATGACCTGATGCTGACTGGGGAGTGGGAATCATCATGGGATGTGAAAATGATGGGGCAGAAGATGCAGAAGGTAGCGAAAACATGGGAGGCCTAAATACCCTGTGTGTCCCTAACGACACACCGGGATCAGAATGTGGGAAGGCTAAAATGTCAGTGGGAGGGGCATGGTCTAGTCGGGCACGCGTAGCTCTACGTCCACCTCTGGTACGAACCCTCCTCGTACCACTGGCCTGAGTACTAGGACCAGCACTAGGCTCCTCATCGAATAACTGTCGACGTAACGGTGGATCCTACAAAAAAGTTTACAAAAAAATTAATCACATGACATTATATATTCTGTAAATATATATATATATATATATATATATATATTTGAAATAAAGTACTCACTGTAGGCACTAATGGTGGAATGCCCATCTCCTCCATCCGACGATTGTTCTCCGCCATTTTTATTCGTTGTCTCTCTTCAATTGGCTACATTTCCTGCATTTGAAAACAAATATGTAATTAATTAGAAAAAGGAAATTAATGTGTAAACCAAAAAACTTAATATATGAGGGAATGAGGGGATTCATTGGTAATTTAGCTATCAATTGTTTTAGAAGAGCTTGAATGAATTTAATAAAACATACAAGTTGTAATGTTCACCAAGTTAGAAATATTGTTTGATTTGGTTTGAATACAGTTCAATTCCAAATTAGAAAATGCAATTCAAATAAAACAGCAACCAATAAACATTGAAAATTCACATAATGGTCAACTCAGCTAAAACATATTTGTGATCAATACTAAATAAATATGAATATTACCAACCTTAACAATCCAACTCGAGGTAAACCAAAAGAATTGAGAACATGGATGAATGATTCTATATATTTCCAACCACAAAATCAGGTTCACAATCAACTCTGACAATTGAGATATTGGAGTCATCAAAAGAAATAAATGGATTGGTTCCAATGGCAATAGGGACAGTGTCAATTCCATCATCAGCATCATCAAAAATATGTCTTGGAATTACTTCAACTATGACACCAAATTCAGGTTGAAGTTGATCTTTGACATAAAAAACTTGTTTATCCATTGATGCCAACACATATGGTTCTTCGGTAGAAAGAGTGCGGGTCATATTAATTACTCGAAATCCAAAATCATCAATAAATGTGCCATGTCTCGTCATCGAATCAAACCAATGGCATTTCATCATTGTGACTCATCCATGAGAGTAATAATCCAATATTATTATTTTCTCAACGACTCCATAATAACCCACATTTTCAAGTCGCGACCTACTATCTGATGCACTGGAATAACAATCTGTTGAGGCAGTAACCATAATACCATCATGTTGTGTTCTCATGTTTTTGGCTCATTCAGTGACAAAAAATCTGTACCCATTGATAACAATTGATTTATAGTCACGAACCACGGTATTAGGACCAAAAGCCAAATCTCTTATTTCCTCAGAGACAGAGTCAGCAGACAAACTCAATACCTTCAATATAAATGACAGTTAAACTTAAGTAAATATTGAAATAAATAATTTAAACAGTAATATTTTTACCTTCAATTTTAACCAAGCAGAAAACTCGTTGCTATGCAAAGTCTCTCTCCTTCTCAAAGATAAAGAACGATGCTTCCTATTTATCATTGTTTTATGTTCCCTGTAGATAAAAAAATATGAATAGTTTAACAGATATATATGTAAGATATACATATTTAATTTTGTTACCTGATATAGTCATCGAACAAATCACAGTTGAACAAAACAGTGCGATGTGCCATCTCTCGCTCTTCATGGCTTAATGTATTCAATGTATATGATCCAGGAATTCCTCCTGTTTGAGGAAGTGATGGAAAACTGGGTTCAATTTTCTCATATTTTTCTCCTTCATTTCTCATTGGTCTGTTCATTCTTGTAGTAAGATCAGACAAATACATCGAACAGAAATCCATACATTCTTGAGCTAAGTAACCGTTCACGATAAAACCTTCGGTATGATTCTTGTTTCGAACATAAGACTTTAATGTGAACATATTTATTTCAGTTGGATACATCCAACGAAAAGAAACAGGTCCTCCGAGAAGTATTTCAGTTGGAATATGGACAGTCAGATGCAGCATGCATGTGAAAAATGATGGGGGAAATATTTTCTCCAACTCACACAAAATTAATGGGGCATCTGTCAACATTTTTTGCAAGAAAGACTTGGACAACTTCTTAGCACAAAGATCTCTAAACAAATGGCACAACCGAATAACACCCACCCTTAAATTATTGGACAAAATATGACGGATTGCTATTGGAAGCAACTCATGCAGTAGAACGTGATAATCATGAGTCTTCAAAGATTTTAGCTTCAACTCTCTTCTTTTGACCCGTTTAGATATGTTGCTTGAATAGCCATCAGGAACTCTAATAGTCTCTAATACTTCCAAAAATTGTTTTTTTTCAGTAGGTGTCATCACATAAGAAGCACATGGAAGTTTCTATTTATTTTCACTGATACGCACAGGATGCAATTCTGGTCTGATGCCCCAATCCACCAAGTCACGTCGAGATCGTAAATCATATTTTGTCTTCCCCTTGAAATTTAGAAGTACTGAAAGCAACATTTCACATATATTCTTTTCAATATGCATTACATCTAAGCAATGACGTAGAAAATTGGTTGACCAATAAGGCAAATCAAAAAAGACACTCCTCTTCCTCCAATTGTAATAGATTTCTATGGAAACATTCTTTCTCTTTCTAGATTTCATTTGACCCTTCCCGAACAAAAAACTGAAATCTTTCAATTCATTAAGCACATCAGTTCCAGACATACGCTGAGGTGGATCATCGGTCTCTATAGTATTATCAAATATTTGACGATTCATTTTATATGGATGATCCTTTGGCAAAAAAATGTCGATGTCCCATAAAACTGAAACTACAACGATGTTTCAGTCTTTTAGATCATGTAGTCTTCATACAAACTGGACATGACAGTTTTCCCTTTGTGCTCCATCCAGACATCATTGCATAAGCCGGAAAATCATTGATCGTCCACATAAGCGCAGCACGCATCTGAAATATGTATTTCGAACATGCATCGTATGTGCGCACACCCACATCCCAAAGAAGTTTCAACTCTTTTATTAAAGGTTGCATGTATACATCAATATCAATGTCGGGATCAGAAGGACCAGATATGAGTATACTCATGAAAGTGAAAGATTTTTTCATACAAAACCATGGGGGAAGATTATAAATGTGTATAAAAATTGTCCATGTGCTGTGCGAAGTAAGAATCTGCCCAAACAGATTAAAACTGTCGCATGAAAGACCCAACCTCACATTACGCACGTCAGCTGCAAAATCAGGATGTCGAGCATCAAATCTCTGCCATGCAAATCCATCTGTAGGATGAACCAACTCATCATTACTCTTCTTTCTCTCGATATCATGCCATCTCATTTTTATTGATATGTCATCAGACATAAAAAGATTCTGGAGTCTGGGGATCAATGGAAAGTGCCACATTACTTTCTGTGGAACGCGGGATGGTGTTCCATCAGATTTTGACTTCCAGCGAGATGTGTCACATTTTATACATTCATTTCATTCAGCGGTTTCATCCCAGAATAAACTGCAATCTTTCGGGCAAGCATGAATTTTGTTTCTGGAAAATCCAAGTTCTTCAACTAACTTACATGCCATATAGTGGTTTGAGGGAATATCTGCATCATCTGGAAGTAAATCCTTCAAGAGGGTAAGAATGTAATCGACTACTGTATTAGAAATCCCATACATAGTTTTTCCATGAAACAATCGGATTAAAAATTCCAGCTTTTTCATTTTATCGCATTGTCGATATACTAGAGTCGTGGCAGCATCATTCAATTTTTTCACCCTATCAATATCATCATTTTCACTAGATGCATCAGTTGTCCTCATATTGACGTTTTCTTGAGTCGAAAACCTTTCTTTTTCATGATGAAGAATAAACGGAAACCGATCATCTAACAAATTCTCCATTCTAGTCCTTTCATTTCGATCATCACCAATTTGAGATTTCATTTTCTCCTCATTGTGATACCACACAAAGTAGTTTGCTTGAAAACCATTTTTGGTTATGTGGTAGCTGACTTCTTCACGACTCAACCAATGTCTACCAACACAATTGGAACATGGGCAGTGTATGCGACCACTATCTGAAGCATTGTGAAATGCGAAATCTATAAAGCTCTCCAAATTGTTCTGAAAATCGCTTGAGATACGATCAGTTTCATACATCCAACTTCTGTCCATTCTGTAAAAAGAATTCATATAAGTCATTTTGTCGTAAACAATTCAATAGGATTGAACTTTAATAGAAAATACATTTAAGTAAACGATAAAGGAATAAAATAATCATGGTATCAACTACACATGTGAAAAAAACATACTAATGTGTTATTGAAAAAATGTAAAACCAACAAGAACTTAATGTGTTATCACATCAGATCATGCCTCATCCCATATCCATATTAGTAGGGTATCCTCATATGAGATTTACCTTTTTGAATTAATATGCACTTCCTCACCAGGTACCTGAGTAGATTTCATAGATATAATCATCTCACATCCTGTAAGGCTTCCATTATGTATGATCTGCAGAATAATTTGAGTGATCATGAATCATGCATGGGATCTTCCCATGATCACTATAGATTATGAGAAGGAATTATGATAGGTCACGTGAAGAACATCAAACACATATTTTAGATAATTTGAGACATAATATAATAAAATAATGTATAAATATATGGAATTTGGGATAAAAGGATGGATGAAATACTAAAATATGGGAGACTAAAGTGAAGGAAATATATGTTGACCCCAATATTCATAACATGCATCACCTATGAAATTTTATTGCACTAGGAAATTTCATCCTGTTCACAATACATTCCATTGGAAACCTATTTTGATCATTTGATGTCCCCTTGACATGTCAAATAAAATCAGATGGCACCCATGAATATGCCACCCTTGTAATGAAAAGCCTTTAATTCTCACCATACAGATTACATGTTTTCCAATAGACATGTATCTACTTCTATATAGGGAAATCAATACATATTATCTCAGTCTCATATTAAATGTCAGGAATGTTAGATGGCTCCCTTAACACCCTCCAAGCACACCAACTAGGTCATGGGATGTCCTCAAATCATGTCACTATGGACATAAATCACCCTTCAAGACATGTCACACTGACTCTAGAGTTTCCCTCCCAGTGTGTCAAACATGTCTTTTGATGAAAATGGAGAAGATCACCAAAATCAAGAGATTCCCTATAGGCATTACATCCATTATCATGAAATTGATTCTAGGATCAACCACACAGGACTTGTGATGTCCTCCAAACATTCTGTCCTTGATCATTAGAGAAACATCAGACAATCCACCGTACCCCCCTGGACACCCCGTACCCCCCCGAGATAGCCCCGCCCACCCTCCTAAACAGCCCACACCCCCCTCCCCTACAACCCCACCACCACCACCTAGACATACCACCCCCCTGGACACCCCACACACCCCTCCCCCACCAGGACACCCCACCCAGACCCCCAAGACAGCCCACACCCCCTGGACAGCCCCGCCCACCCCCGTGGACAGCCTTTCCCACCCCCATGGACAGCCCCACCCACCCCTGTGGACAACCAACCCACCCCCGTGGACACCCCCTACCCCCTAGACAGCCCAACCACCCCCGTGGATATCCCACCCACCCCCCTCGACACCCCTTCTCCCTATGGACAACCCCCCACCCCCTTGGAGAGCCCGCCCACCCCCCTGGACACCCCAACCCCCCATGGCCAGCCCACCTACCCCCCCTGGACAGCCCGCCCACCCCTCCTTGACAGCCCGACCACCCCCGTGGACAGCCCGTCCACCCTTGTGGACAGCCCGCCCACCCCCGTACCCCCCTGGACACCCCGTACCCCCCTGGATAGCCCCGCCCACCCTCCCAAACAGCCCACACCCCCTCCCCTGCAACCCCACCACCACCACCTAGACATACCACCCCCCTGGAATGTGTAGAAATAACATAAAAATACATGATATATAGATAGCACAAAATACTCAACCTATGGGTTCACATTAACTACATAATCAAACACTTCACTACTACCATAAAACACATAAACCACACCACCACCACACAAGACGCATAGAATTTCTCAAATTCATTTATAAGCCACTTCATTCACACTTACATTGTCCATTAATTTAATGTTAAATTAATTAAATCCATTTACCACACATCATACACCACAACTTCATCACACAACACCTCCACACGACACAACACCACCACACATCATCACTATCATACAACTTCACATGTCACCTCCATGCCCACTAACCATCACATTACAACCCCACATATCACAAAGTCCAACTGGTCACCTCAATCCCCATAAAACACCCTACAACATACAATGAAACAGAACCAAAAACCTCTCATAGAGGCAACATACCCCAACTTCCACAATGTATTTATTCAAGGTCTTTTATTACATTATCCATTTATTTATCATGGGCATTATAACACAATTGATATTCAAGGGGAAACTAATTAATTAACAACATATTCATTCATTTCCATGTTTTTCACGGTGAAATCACATCAAAATCCTAACTTAAAACAAAAATATTAGATCAATAACAATAAAAACAAGGTACCATATTTGTATAAAGAATAAAATACCTGATTTGAGATGATTCAGCTGGGTTTTCACCTATTCGGATGGGGAGTTCAAGATTAGCAGAGAGTTGGAGCTCGATTGATAAATTAAAACTCAAATATGAGTTCAATAACAATAAAAATAAGATAGTATATGTGTATAAAGAAAAAAATACCTGATTTCAAATGAGTTTTCACATGTTCCGATGTTCGGATGGAGGGAGTTCGCGAGAGGAGGGAGAGAAGCCCCGCTGGATAAGAAATTTAGGGTTCTGTCCGAATGGGGGGAGAGCAGGCCTGCGCCTGTATTTGGGGGAATTATTTCCCAACGGTTTTTAAAAACAGTTGGGAAAGGACCCTTTTCCCAATGGTTCAGGGGAACCGTTGTCAAAGGGGTTCTCTCGAGGGACTTTTCCCAATTATTCACTAGAACCGTTGGCTAAAGTGTCTCCAAGACACCCCTTTGCCAACGGTTTGGGGAAACCGTTGGCAAAGCGGTGGACTTTCCCAACGGTTTCACTAAACCGTTGGGAAATCCTTCCCTGGACATTACTTTTCCAACGGTTCTGTATAACCGTTGGTAAATATGTCCTAATCCCATCAACCCCAACGGTTTATGCCAACTGTTGGTAAACACCCGTTGGGAAAAATCCTATTTCCAGTAGTGCGTGGGGGTATATAAGTTAACCTTTTGACTATAAATATTTATTGTAAAGATTAAACTATTTCCTACATCATGGTAATTTCTTTATAATTTTTAGCCATTAAATATATAAATTTATTTATGACACCATGATGATGATGTGATTACCTCATTAATGAACAATTTAAATGAAATGAAAATATAAGTTAAAATATAAGACTTAAAATTATCTAAAACCTATTGGATGGGTATATTTCAAACCCTAATCACCTTATCCTTGACATATATCATTTTGGGACCTCTAAAATCCGAAAATCACTTCATAATAAAGTAACATTTCATGACTTTCCAAGAGTGACCCTCCTCTCCACTTATAAAAGGCCCCCACCTCTACCACCTTATTTATACCTTCAAATCCATTTGGCTCGGCCAAAATCTGCCCAAATACTCTCTCAAAATCCCTCTATTACTCCTAGAAGCCTTAATTTTTTCAAAATTCTACCCAAGAAAGCCTTTGGCTCAATTCAAAAAGAGTTACCCGATTTTAAGGCAATGTCTTCTCTTATGTTCTTTTGTTTTATTTTGATTATCCAACCCATTAAACCCTTTTTATTAGTTTCTTTTGTAAAAAACATTATCTTAAATATATTAGGATGTTTTTATGAGAAGGATTTTATTTACACTTACTCAAACCATCGTCTAATGGTTAAATAACATACTGTTTCTGTGAGTGGCGAATTACTGCCTCACGAAATGATGATTGTTCAATATTATTTTAACACCTATCATGGTGGCCATTAAGATGTCACTATATTTATATATGATATATATTATGTATATTTTTTTCTTATGCTTCTGTATTTTTCATTTATGGCATACCTTTATGATTTCCATTATGGGTAAATGCGATAATTTCATTTTAGGAAGTGCGGACTACCACCCCCTCAAAGTGATTTGAATCGTTAATGCCATATATGGGATGTATAAAGGATGGAGTAAATGATATTATATATGATATTATACTGGAATTATAATATACCTTTATATCATTATGATTTCATTCCATTAAATACGAAATAGAAATGAAAGTAGTGTTCATGTGTACGTACGGCTTACCGTCTCCGTGAATGGTGAATCTCATTTCATACCTTTAAATGTTATGTAATATTATAAATGAATGTATATACTATATATATATATGATATATATGATATCTAAATCATGAATATAATTATGTATATAATGGATATTTAACCACATGAAAAACTTGTAATTATAAGAAGTAAATTTTTTGACTGAAGTACCAAAGATCGAAAAAACAACCGTTATTAACTTAAATAATTTCATAATGTTCATAACATAGTAATAAGTGATATAAAAGGAATAATGAACTTGAAAATGGTTCTTAAGCATGTATAAATTAACTCTATTTTATTATTCAGGTGGTTAAAGAACGATCGAGTCAATTCGGACACGAGGTAAGGGACTTCGTCTCAATATTCTTTCATTGAGGTATGTTTTGTTTTATAAAAAACTTTCTTTTATACGGTGTAAAAACCCCTTTGACTTATACGTTTATTCAGAAGGAATATTTTTATATGAATCGTTTTACTAAATGAAAAAAAGGAATGGTTTTTTGTCGTACGTATGCGGCGACAACGACTTCTCCGCCGCCGTGACCATTATTTGAGTTTCAGCTTCCTCTACAAGCCATAAGTTATTTTTGAAAAATTAATACAAAGTTTTATTTTTCTTTTATTATGATATTGAAAATGGTTTTATTATATCAATGTATTGTATTGATATCTTGTGATTGAAATGTGGAAATGGTTTGTTTCCTTTATGCATGTTTTATGTGATACGATTACGTTAAGGTTTATGATATGTTTAAACCTGTTCATATGAGGAATGCATTGGACTTAATAAGTGACTGGTGAAGCCCGCTATAGCTCCTTGATGCATCGATAAGTCTAATGAGATGAACTAGTGTCTTGGCACGAGGCCTTGAAAAAACATTATCTGTAGTATTGTCATGAGGCCTTAGCTACGTGGTTATGATAGTCTTGCATTATGCATTCCATCATTATGAAAGTGGTTATTGATATTACATGTGATTATTTGACTAGTAGAATATCCATGTGAGTATGTAAATGCAATTATTTCCTTTTTTTCCATATTATGACAAAGTTAAAGTTTAAAAGCCTTTTGTTTTAGTTATACATTTCTTTAAATGCTTATGTTTATTTATGAATGTTTCTGCTATATTGATATCCTTACTAAGCATCTGAGCTCACCCCTTTCTATGTTTTATTTTTCCCAGGATGTGAAGAAACATTTTATGACTGACCTGTAGGGATAATCTGAAGGGGATATGAGTGTGGACTATGGAGACCATGTTATTGTAGTTTTTCACTTTATGATGTAATGTAACATTTATGAATGTATCTAGTGTTTCCAAGGCTACTAAAATTATCAGTCTTTCAAGACTTGATCTTTTGTGATCATGCCAATGTTACGTAATAATGCACCGACTCTGGGTAACTGGGGTCAGGGCGTTACATGGTCCATCACCAACAGTCATAGTCCCTATATCAGAAACTATGGTCTCCACCCTATGTTATTGTGATGAGGTGGCCAAGACACTGAATTACTTATAGGATCTCCCGATATGTGGTAGTTTTTCAGACTGCTCATCATATTCCCCACCATCCAGCCTACCATCTCAGTAGTCTTCTCCAGTACCACTACTAGTTCCCCAACCACCTCCAGTTGATGAGTGGGGTAATAAAGGCCCAAAACTTGAGCCTAGATCGAGTATCTTGTGCGACATTCTAGTGAAGGACCATTTCCTGAAGATGTTTTGGACGGTTAGAGCACCGAATTTCAAGGCACCAGAAGCACTCACCCAGGAAGAAGTTGTATGATTTCGCCAGACCCTCTGGGTGACTCATTTCCATCTTCAATATTGAGGAGTGGCATAACCCAAGATTCAGATGCACTTTGAATACATTGGTCAACAATGTGATATGGTTGATTTGGTTACACTCCCCATGGTCCTGTGCCCGGAGTCTCCAGGAAGCCATAAGACCCTCCAAAAAAGATGCATATAGTGCTTTAAAGTGAACCCCATGATAATAAAAAAGGCATACAACCACATGACATTCTATGTTTGGGGGAGTATGTTGCCCTCAACTTCAGTTCCATTTGGCAGCAACCCAACATTCTAGGAATTATCGAAGATATTCCCTCAGGTGGGGTTGCGGTTAACATGGATGACTTGACGAGGGTGGGAATGAACTAGAGCTTCTTGGAGAGGTCCTATTCCCAATGGAGTATCACACCCATTGGATTCATTGGTAAGGATTACCCATCAATAGAGAAATATACTAGGTCTTCTTGTTCCCAACGAAGCATTGGTCCTTAGCCGAAATTCCAACAAGGGTAAGGAGAACCTCAGAGCCGTGAAACCCTTCAACCCCTCTGGATCAGTACAAAAGACGAAGTGAGATTCTGAAAAAGCCATGTTGCATCATCAACTTGAAGAACACAGGAAGATGGTTGAGGAACTCCTTTTTAAACACACTATAGAGTGACGACCAGACTACAATGATCCTCGGTCGGGGCAGTAGGGGCTGACACAACTTCCCTTAGCGAATTTCCTCTAGGTGAACCTGACAATCTTCTCCATGTAGATAGGGTTGAGGAAGAATCTTATGGTAAGAGGGTAAAATATGTTTCTCCAAATCCACCTGAGCGACGTAACAATCCTCAGGACTCAGCTCAGGTTCCCCGAGCCACTCTTCAGGTCCTCCCACTAGCCACTCCATGACCCACCGAGCCTGCTTATTGTGTTGAAGAACCTGCCAATGCACTAACGGTCAGGGACCCCATCCATACAGGGACCCCATGTGGATGATCCAATTTTGGCACTCATTACCCACATCGATGATTTAGAAACTATATAGGTGGCCATACCTCCTAATGGAAAGAAATATCCAACGTGGGTGGATGATATTCCAGCACCCCGAGGTTTCGAAAATCCCACATTCTCCCCCATTAACAGGACGAGAGATCCGTTGCAGGATTTGGCCCACTTCATTTCAAGGTGTGGGCCCATATTGGGAACTCTAGCGCAGAAGGAGGCTTCCATACTCGGATGCTTTGTATAGACATTGGAAGGGCCTATGTTCATCTGGTACAGCTTGCTACCCAGCAGGTCAGTAGCTGGCTGGGAAGATCTTCATAGGAAATTTCTTTACTAGTTCAATTCCACCACTAGGAAGGTGAGTATTGTAGAACTCTTCAAGTGAAAATAGTGGCCTGACAAGCACGTCACAGACTTTATCGCCTGGAGGAAAGGGCCCACATACTCCCTTGACATGCCACTGACTCAGGAGAACTACTGTCGATGTGTGTAGGTAATTTCAAGAATGAATTTATCCCCTCTCTGATCACCCTTAACTACCCTGGGGAATTCCGAGACTTCCCTAATAAATCCTAGAGCCTAGAATAAGCCTTGAAACAGGCTATCCATGCACTTATATTGCTTCCTACAATCCCCAAAATAAGGCATGTCAGGGCCGATCCTACCACAGTGGCAAAAATAGAATCCCCTAGACAACTGTAATTATCATTGATGGAGCTGCCTCTGCATCCTTATAGAGGCCCGCTACCCTAGGCACAACCGCTGGCCATACAGCTCCCACCTCAGAACTAGTAGGCACCCTTGTATAAAGTGCCGCCAACAACCATTTCAGATAACCAGGCTCCACCTAACCGACATGCTCCTCCAGCCCCTCTTTAGGGTTAGGCTCTCAAAGCCCCCTTCCATGATAGAATAAAATGGACCTACACAATAAATGAGGCTCAAGTCCCTGGTTTTTTCTATACCAGGAATTGTTCATTTTCCTGAAAGCCGGAGACCAGAAGATGAAGATATCACTGATCACCACAACTAATTCCCATATCACAAGATCCTATGGAACACCCTCAAATAGTGCAATGTGTTTAAGTAATTGTTTAAATACCAATTCAATAATAACATAGTTAGGTTAGGCCATGCTACGACACTTGTGGCATGTGTGTTCATGAAGCTCTATAGCAGCAGTGATAAAAAAGGAGAATGAAATCAGGTTTGTCACCATAGGTCCCAGAAGTTCAATAACTGGATGGCTCGTAAAACAGTCGCTCGTGCCCATGGTATTATACGCGCACGTTTGAATCAACCAGAGCATTCAAAATCTACAACTAGTACTTATGCATCGTCCTCCCAGCTGTCCTCTTCCCAGAAGAGCAATCATCAGCGGTGTAAGGAAAAAAAATGTCCCCCGCCAATGGCATCGTCATACTGTACTCTCAGGGACTTCATGCCTCCATAGATGAAGATTCCTCCTAGAATTAATTTGGAAGTGGATGAATCCTCAAGTGACAGTCAAGTGTATGCCTCGGTTAACAACGTAGAGCTGGTAAAACCCTACATCATTTCTGATGGCAAGGAGTGCCAGGAAGATCCTACCAACATACCCATCCATCGTCAGCGTCGACGGAGCCATGAAAATATGGAACATTGGAGTGCCTCATTAATTACTTTTAGAAAGACTCTGTATGCTACCGAAACTAGTCAGTAGGCCCAGCGTAGAGCTCAACACATGCAGTGTTCCGATTTGGTGTCATCAGGTCTACCTTTGCCGCCGTTTGTATTGTTAGATCAGTAAGAGACATCCCAACCACACCGTGATCATCCGTCTTGACCTCATCTAGTAGTTGTCCTACATGCCTTTACTAGTAAGAAATGAGATATTCAAAGTTCTAGTCAGCCACCGGTCCACCTGGCAGGGCCCACCATACCTCCTATCACAGAGCGGCCTCCTGTAAGAAGAATTTCATGCCTGGCACGAAAGTGTGACATCCTCAAAAATATTCACAGTATTCTAGAAAGAATCTCCATACTTGAGGTGCTTCTCCTGTCAGCAGATATGCACGATTACCTTGATGATGCTTTATGATTCCCCCTCCAATTCAAGACGGAGGTAGAAAGCACCGAAGCCTTCCATGCGGAGACGGTAGAGCATGATGAATTCAAAGACATAAACTCATTGTCAGAAGAAGATTAAGGATCTCCCATATAAGGGAACATTTTCCCACTCTACAATACCATAAATTTTATTGGTGTAGAGGTTCACTACTGTGTGGTCGACACAAGCTATGGGATCAATCTAATCCCGACTTAGACACTGCGAAAAATGGGGTTGTCTGAGGATGATCTGAGTCCCTCTGACCAGAAAATAAAATGTTATGATAAGACAAAATAGACAATAGTTTGAAAGATTCTCCTAAAGACCCAATTTGGTGGCCTAGTTTCTAGCATCGAGTTCATGGTTGTTTTTTAGGACATAGCCAAAAATGCATTGATGGGAATCCCATGGCTCCACCTGCATGTGGAAGTTTTTTCATCGTATTATCAGTGCCTCAAGTAATCCTTTAATGGTCGGGTGGGCATAATTTAAGGTGACGCATATCGTTTTTCCTCTTGTGAATCCCACTATCTAGATGCTGACTATTACAAGATAAGGAGAAAAAAAATTTAGGATAACTAGGACGAGCATGCCACGGCTGTGACCGACCCGTGGACAGATCTTAATGATGCCTACATCTTTCCAAGCCACTGATTGGAGGCTATAAACCCAGACATGGAAAAATTCTTCATTTTTTCTTGAATGAGGGGGGAACACATTCCCATGTCTAAGAGATTACAGAAGATCACCTCATACACTTACACTAATCGAGCTCAGGTGATCCCGGAGCCTCCTACTCCCATAAGGAATCAGGATGTTCACGCCATGAAAATGACAATACATTATACTTTCTTGTTCCCCCGGGTTGGGATAAACCAGCTCAAGACGATGCACAACTATTGCTTTGATATTATCAAGTGTGGCCCCTTGGAATAAAGACTAGATGGTATCAGATAAAAAACCATCATCACTATGGTTTTGACAGCACTGGAGTCCCCAGATGCAGTGTCCACCGCCGCTCAGGCTAGGACCATCCTCCCATTAGGATCTGACGACTTAGAGGAAACTCCCCTTGTTGAGGAGCTGTCCTCCATAAGTAAAGAAGAAGATTATGGTCCTACCACATTTGAAGAGGCCATCTACACCACGTTCGATGAATTGGTATAGGTGAACCTCGGTAGTGAGGCAGACCTGAAACCCACATTGATCAGTTGCACTACGGACCTCAAGGACTAACATCATTACATGGACATCCTCAAAAAACACCATAACACATTTTCTTGGAGTTATAATGATATTACGGGACTATATAATTAGGTATTTGTCTACCTCCTTGGCTTCCTAGAAAATCACCATGAGTTTAAGCAGCCTCCGAGAAAGATGCACCCTTCTCATGGTGCCATGGTCGAGGAAAAAGTTGATAAGCTCATCAGATCCAATTTCATTAATGAGGTATAGTACCCTATATGGCAGGAAAACATTGTTCCAGTTACAAATAAGGACAAATAGATCAGAGTCTACATCAACTTCCAAGATCTCAATCGTTAGTGTCCGAAGGATGATTTTCACCTTCCTTTGATGGAATTATTGATCGATCCTATAACTAGGTTCTAAGAACTCTATTTCATGAATGGGTACTCTGGGAATAACCAGATCCAAATGGATCCCAAATATGAGGAGTCTATAGCCTTCAGGGCACCACAAGGTACTTTTTGTTATAAAGTCATGCCCTTTAGTGTAAAGAATGCAGGTTCCACCTACCAACTGGCTATGCATCGTATATTTAATGTGATCCATGGGACATTGGTGGAATGATCTGGGGATGATCTGGTGGTCAAATCATTCCAGCATAAGGACCATCTCAAAGACCTTGAGAAAGTGTTTGTCTGCCTTCGTTCCTACCACCTGAATATGAACCCATTGATCTGTGCCTTCAAGGTCACCTCTGTAATGATTATTGGCTTCATTGTCAGATATTGTGGCACTGAAATCGACCCATAGAAGATAAAATCCATCATACATATGTCTCCCCCATGAAACCTCTGAGAGCTTTGAGGTTTCCAAGGCCACTTGGAATACAAACGTTGATTCATCATGAATTTGACCAGTAAGTGTAAGCCCTAATCTTGGCTCATGAAGAAAGGCATTTTCTATTAGTGGGATGATGAATGTAAGACTACTTTCGAGGAAATCGAGAAGAATCTTCCCCAGCCTTTGGCCTTAATTCCACCTGTCTCCCGTAGTCCACTGGTCCTTTACCCGACCTCCCTAGAACGATCTCTCGATGCCCTTTTCACCCATAAGAACAGTAAAGGGATAGAAAATAGTCTCTACTACCTTAGCTACTTGCTCCTCGACATAGAGACCAAATATTGCCCTATCGAGAAGAGCTGCCTCACACTAGTATTCATAGTATAGAAATTACAGCATTACTTGCAGCACCACAAGTTAGAGTTGGTGTCCCGGGTGGATCTGATGAAGTACATCCTAAACCGCCCCATGTTGATAGGACATATAGCCTGGTGGGCAGTAATCCTTCAGTAGTTCGACATCTGGTTTTTCCCTCAGAAGGCTATTAAAGGTAATGTGTTGGCATAGTTTCTCTCTACCCATCAATCTCTTGTGAACCAGTACTTGGGTATCTATTTCTTGGATAATGTGATTCTATTAGTATACCAAGCCATGTTGTGCTCTAAAATTCACTTCGATGGTGCTTCCCGGAGCACCACTAGTAGAATTATCATTGACCATAGGCTTAACAAAGTTGGACTGGTTATTATCTTCATTCCCCCAGCACAAGCCATTCTTCTATATTCATTCATGTTGTTAGAAGGCTGCACCAACAATGAGAAAGAAATCAGGCACTCATTACTGGCCTCGATCTTTCCCTTGAGATTGATGTTCCCCACTTGTATGTGAGATGTGACTCCAAACTAGTCATCATGTAGATCAACGATGACTATATCATTAGAAAACCAGAGATTGTGCCATTATTGGAATGCACTCTCCAACTAATGGCCTAGTTCCCATCTTGGTTTGAAGTCACTCATGTCCCTCGGTCCCAGGATGTTCACATTGACACCTTGGCCAGCCTAGATGCATCACTTTCAGAGCCAAAACATGATGATTTCATTATCCATGCAGCAAAATGGTGAATCATCGGCTCAATAACTATAGATGATGATGAAATCCTACGGGTGTTCCACCTTACCACTGACACCTCTACGTCTGGACATCTAGGTCCCCCAAATGCAGTGATTGAGGTTACTCCCGACAGGAGGTCCTCCTTTGTCGAGTACCTCCAAAATGGTAATCTCATAGAAGATCAGGCCGAGCACGAGCCAATTAGACACTACACAATGCTATTTATCCTACATAGTGGTCTTGGTCTTGAGGAGATCCTAAAAAATCATGGGTTTCATGGGGTTCTCCTCTATTTTATTCAAGGAGTTGAGATTTCTCATGTCAAGCATGAGGTTCAATCCACTTCCTACGGGGCTCATCAGACTGGGCCAAAACAATCTCACTAGATCCAGAGACTAGGGTATTTTGGGCCGTCCATGATCCATGACTGCATCGAGTTTTCCAAAAGGTGCAATATGTGCCAAATTCATACCAACTACATGCATTATCCGCCAGAGCCTCTCCATACTACCAAGTACTCTTGGCCCTTTGCTGTCTGGGGACTCTATGTTGTGAGACCATATTCACTAGCGAGAGCTAGTCAGTTCATGTTCATACTGACCACTATAGATTTCTTCTCCATGTTGGTCGAGGTAGTCCTGCTCAATGAGGTCAAGGACCATTCCATCGTTGATTTTTGAGCTCTGACATCATCTACTGATTTGGAGTCCCTCACACCATCCTCACCGGTAATAACATAAACTTCCAGGAAATTTAGATAAAGAAATTTTATTCTAAGTACAACATTATTTATAACTATACTCTCATTATCATGTACAAGAAAATGGACAGATTGAGGCGTTAAAAAAACCCTCTCTAACATTCTGTAGTAAATGGTTGGTCAAAACAAGAAGAGTTGGCTGGACAAGCTCCCCAATGCCCTCTGGGTTTATCAGATTATGACTCGTAATTCCACCAAGGTGACCCCATATTCCCTGGTGTACATAATGGAGGCCATTATTCCCATTGAGATTCAATTTCCCTCATTTGGCACAACTGTCTATGATCAGCAAGCACCAGATAAAGTTGCTGAAATCCATCTGGTTGAGTTGGAAGCACTCGACGAGAATAGGTTTTGTGCCCTGCACAATCTGGAAAGGCACCATAATAAGATAGCTAGAGCTTTCAATAAGAAAGTTCACCTCCACTATTTCTTACAAGGCGAAATGGATTTGTCCCTAATAACACCAATGATACATGGTAGGAAACCACCCAAGTTAGAGCCCAAATGGGAAAGACCTCACATCATTCACAAGGTTTACTTTAATGGGGCATATACTGGTTAGCATGGATAGTAAGCATTTAACTCCTCCCACCAATGCCAAGTTCCTCAAGAAATAATTTTCCTAAATTTTATTGTCTTCCATGGCCTTAAACTATACGGTCCTGCACGACCCCAAACTGCATTATGGTCTGGAAAGACCCCAAACAGACTGGTCCTGCATGACCTTAAACTATAGGGTCCTACATGACCTTAAACTGTCTCTTCCTTAAATACATTAAATTGAATCTCAAGAACTAAGTATGACTTGATTCCCATCCTCATTGGATACATAAGGATGATCAAACAAATTTTCGAAGAGTCTATCCCCATGCTCTCCTTCTTTGACTACCCCTCCGGGGTGTAGTTCCCTGAGAGGATCCCATGTGGTGCGGCCTAAGATTCTTTGGCCCCAGTCATGGAAAGATTATGAAGGTTTCACCATGTTCCCCTCCTCATTCTTCTAACCTTCCACTTTCTTACCATAGTTCATTAAACTGCATGACCCATTCAGAACTTTGTATGGCTTGATTATCATCCTCATGGGATATGTAAGGCCACCCAGATATTTTGTATGTCGGCCCAGCCCTAAAACTCCACGGACTCCCCTTGAGTATCAGCCTGCATGATGTTAAATAGTACATGAATATTCATGCTTTCCTCATCCACTCCATTTTGGGTATCCATCACCCTTCACATCTGAAAGGACCTCTGAATGGAATGGATTTTTGGCCGAAGGGCTCTCCTACCATTTCAGGAAAACGTCCTTGAGGATTTTGGACAATAAATTGATACATGTCCCACATTGTGAATACGTTTAGTAGTCAATTCTCATTTTTCATTCCCATTTCAGGTCTCACGATATAGATGTTGTGTTTATAATATGGTCAACAACTATCCTCCATCGTTGCTGCCACCCCTATAAGTTCAAAATATTGGGTGCGTTGACTTCAGTTTTTTCCTACTACCTATTCAAACATCTATCCTCATTGTCCAAGATTATTGATATGGTCGGGATAGGCCTTTCATGATCTTATTCCCACATTTCCATACTCATATATGTTAGGCAGAGTCTGATCTTATTCCTTGTTTCCCACATTGAACATTGCTCATATGGTCTTAGGAGCTTCCGTATGGAATTACCCGTATAATGGGTCATGTGTCTATAGTCAGCTGGGACACCCTTATCCGAGGTCCCCTGACCATTTTCAGGTCCCCTGGTCAATGTTCTCATCTAGGATTGTGCGGTGCGTCATGGACTTATGTCTTCATTCACGTTAGGTTTGCAAGAGTTCCACCGCATACTTCCCTTCTTAGAGCTAGTCTCTCCGGCCCTATATTCTCTAACTTTTTCTGGCCCTTTGGCCTGAGGTTTCTTTCATAGAATCGCACATGATGTGATGTGGACCTCATCCTAATTCACATTGGGTATGCATTATCATGTCGTGCACATCCCCTCTTGAACCTCATTTCTCATGTATATGTCTTAGTGATATGACTTTAAACTATACTGCCTAGCCCCACATGACTTTAAACTATTTCATCTGTACTACGAGACGTTAAAGTGTAGGGGTTGGTCTAGTCACATGACCCTAAACTATGACCTTATCGTCCGGGCTTCACAATGAAAAACAGTGTGCCGTTGTGATTTCCTCACTTGAGGAGACATCAATTTTGGTATTAGTCACCCACCATACCATTTTTCAACGCTTTTATAAGGATTAATTCTTGTGGCGAGTCCTGGAATTTCCATCCTAGGTCCATTGCTTCACAAAAAAACACACGATCATCCTAAAGGAAAAACATGATCTATCAAATGCCACTTTTTTTTTGTGCGGAGGCCATACCCACACAACCTTATTATCCCTGAAACCGGTACCATACCATGCCAATTTTAGAAATACATATGGATTGATTCCCATTATCATGAAGTATACAGGAACTCTTAGTAACTTTTCCTCCAGGCCAACCTAACATTAACTTTTGCTCCTCCGACCTAGAAGTTTCCCAGGGAGCACATTGTGGTGATTCTGATGCCTACCTTCCTCATTCATGTCGGGTTTAGAAATTACATCACCACGTGTCTCCCTCCCTTAGTTCCATATGGTCCAAGATATATTACCATAAACTAAGGCCACTCTGCGTTCTTTCTATAGGACATTAAACTGCATGACATATTCCTAAACTAAGTATGGTTTTATTCCCATCCATATGGGATACGTAGGAGCACACATTCATCTTTTCTTTGGTTCCAGCCCTAGAAATCTACAATCCTACCCTATCTCTTTATCCCCTTGGCCCGAACTCTTTTGGGAACATGTGCTCTGGCAAGTACCTCTTGAGTTCTCATTCATGTAGGGTTTTGCAACAGCAGCACCATGTTACTCCCTTGTCTTTTCCCAATCTAGTCTGAGTTCTATGACCCTAAACTATGATCTCCCTATGGGAACTATGCATCAGGTTTGGTTACTTCGCCGCCCTGCACACAGTCCATTAAACCAATCCCCCCCTTAAGGGCCCATCCTATAACCTTAACTTGGAAGCGTGAAACCCCAGGATCCTTGTCCTTAGAAAGGGACTCAACTTACTCTATCTGATACGTCTTATTTTTGTACTCAGATGCATTGCAACAAAGAGCCTGAAGTGTGGAATTTTCACAAGGACATTACCCATGTTCCATGTACAAGATTTGTGAGCCCCTTATTTAGATCCTAAACCTTTTTTTGCATCTAAAGGGACCTCCTTTACGGCATGGTCTCATGCCACATTGTATTACCTAACGTTTTGGGCTAACGTCTATGAGGACCTCAGACAACTTTTGCAACATGTCCCGTGTTTCGAACATGGTCAGCGGTCGACCCCCATTTGTCCATACCCATTCCAGGATAACACGATAAGGAAGCTGTGTTTCAAACACAGTCAACAGTTATCCCCTATCATCACGCCACCATCAATGTAGTCCAGATCTCGAACATCATTATTCATATTTTTCCACTTCCTTATGTTCAAGTGGAATTCCCACATTCTCAGCATTACCCCTTTGCGCATCTAGGTGTGTTAATTTGGAAGACCAACATTATGGGCATTTCATTCACCTAGTGTCCCACTTCCCCTAATGTGTGCCTCCTGGTACTAAGAAAGTTCCATCATCACTCCTTGTTTCCCTAATCGAGCATGACTCATGTTGTCTTAGTAGTTTTGGTAGGACGTGTACTAGCACAGCCATGCCACACATGCCTTTTATCATCCCACATGATGTTAAATTGGGCTCTCCGAACTAAGATTGGATTGAATTTCATACTTATGGGATAGGTAGCAATGCCTAGACACTCCACCTCAAACCCAACCTTAGGATTATTAACCCTTCTGGCCCGTCAGCCCCGATCTTGGTCAAGGCAGCGTGAACATTAAACTATGTGCACCGTCCTCACTGTATGACGTTTAAACTATGTTTTTATCATCTTTATTTGTATGATGTAAAACTAAAAGAAATTCTAGGTCCTTACTAGAGAGGACATGTTTTGGTGTAGTAATGATCCCAGATCAGACTGATGTGCCCACCTAACATGTCTTCACCATAGTGGTGTAATTTTTGGATTGTTGGACTCCATTCAAACAGCCCATCACTCCACCCTCCACATTTTGTGTACCCTCTATTTAGAACTTCATCCTCTTTCATGTCTAAAGAAATTCCTTATAAGTATGGATTCAAGGACTATGGCTCACCTACTATCAATGGATAACATTTTGGAAGACAAATGGATGAAATTTTGAGTCATGCCCCGTGTTTCGAACATGGTCAGTGGTCAGCCCCCATTTGTTATCCCCATTTTAGGCTAATGTAATAAGGATTTCATGTCTCAAACATGATCAAAAGTTATACCTCTTTGTCACATCATCCCTACAATGTTTATAATATTGTGTATCTTGATTAATACTTTCTACTCCACTATGTTCAGATCAATTCCAACGCCCCTGGAATTACCCTACTTGTGCACTAGAGTACATTGGGAAGGTGATAATTTGACTGTTCTGAGAGCTTCATTCCCTGGTCAGGTCTGCCTATTTCTTCTCAGGAGCCCAGATGGGTCATTTATATCTCATATTCCCGAAATTTGGTTGGCATTACCATAGTCAAATAAAGTGACAACACGACCATCCATTGTTTCTCTCATTATGCACAACCCACATGAGCTTAGGGATGGATTGATAATTATTTCATGATTCTAGTTGGAATGAATTAAACTGAACAAATAAGTGAATAATATATTCATTCATGTAGTTATGAACAATCAACATTAAAGAAAAATAACTTTATGAGTTTAGCCAAAATGGGTCCCTTAAAGATCAACATTTTGGATGGATTGTTCCAATGTTTCCACCTTCCGACTTGTGGACTTCATCATCGCTTCTCACCCCCTAAGGTCCTCTCTTATATAGAAGTGGAAGGGAATAACTCATTAACCCTGTCATGTTCCCTTGATTATTTAGTTTTCAGCTCAATCATATGGTGATTCACCTGCACTATCTTCTCCTGAGCATCCGCCAGTTGGTCCCCCAATTGGTCAATGAGGTTGGAGTGGTTTGAAATGAATACCTCCCTTTCTTTCGCTTGTTATTCATGGTGTTGGACCTCCTGCTCCTCCTCTAGAAATTCCTGAGTATTCTATGACTCTTTCTGGAACTGATAAATGTCGGAACATAGAATATTCTCATGTATCTTCTCTACCATGTAATCACATATCATTATGTGATGATGGAGAGTATCTACCCCTCCAGTGCAATGATAGTGTATCAAGGTGTGGAGAAACCCCATCCGACTTAGCCATTATCCATGTGGCTGGATGAGAAAGTGTTGGATTCACTTATAGGCCTTGAACCATGTCATATGGATCTTCTCAATAGTTTCTTAGTTGGAGTCATCAATTTCCACAGGGTCCGCAAGCCAGTATTCAGGGAAAGCAATGAGGAGTTCAACAGTAGGGTCTTCTTCGGGAATTCCATCTTCGTTAGTGATTTCACCCTCATCGGGCCAAAACTCTACCTCGTTTCATTGCCACCCATTATCACAACCTCCAGATCATTTAGTACTGGGGTGGGGTCACCTCAAACGGTTTCTCCTGTAAGAGCTGATGTAGTCACCAACAGGGATCCTGTCAATGTTCCAGAACCGATGGACGAACGAGCCTCCAAACATGCAATAACTGCATTGGGGATCAGTGTCTAGGTTAACTGAATTTACCAAAAATGAATAGATCCAGTGCGGATAAAGGCTTATGGTATCCAAGAACAACAGTGTCCAGTGCCTGTGTCATAGAAGGAATTTCCACCACAAGGGAGCCTTCAGCACTTGTTAACTCAATCACAGGTGCCATCTCCTCCTAGACTATGGGGACAATGGGAATCTCAGAGGATTCCATTTCATATCTTCTTACGGGATCATCACCACCTCTCCTAGCCATAACCAATTCCCCACCTTGTTTAGTTCCAAGGATTGGATCCTGAGAATGTTCCCTTACATCCGTAGGTGCGTCTTCGTCCCCTGCGAGGAAGGCTTCTTGGGAATCCTCACCCATTTGTTCCTAAACGAGGTAGATTTTGATTAAAAAATTGGTGATTGTGAGACGATAAAAGCCATTAGAGATAAGAGTAAGAATCAACTTGATCTGCTCAGCCAGTTCTTTGTCAGAGCCTAAAATTTTGCCACTCTCACGAGAGATTTGCTGGAGAGCAAGTGATTTTGAGGGTCCCTTCCGACAAAGACATTCAACTTGTTCCTCATATTATTCTTCTTCATCTCCACTGTATACCCCTTATTCCACCCCTTCCTATTATTATTATTATTATTATTATTATTCCCCTATACTTTCATCCACAGATGGATGATTTTTTGGGTCATGTTTCTGGCCCTGAATCACTTTCACAAGGAGATGTGGTTCTTCATACCGCCCCTGCTGGCATGCGTATATATCCATTTTTGTCAGGTATGAATTCCATTGATGAATGTTTACCCTATCTGTCATCTGGATTCACCCTATGTCTAGAAAATAGAGTCCAGTGCGTACCAACCTCTAACACAATTCTTCAGTAGACATAGAAGGTCAAAGTGTTCTCCAATAATACTACAGAGAGTGGAAGATAGCATCGACAGTTGTCTTCAGAAGGTACATGAGTTGCTTTCCTAGAAGTTCCCTAGCTGGCCCATGAGGCCACACGTGAGATCACCTTCCCTAGAAGGTGGAGGCACATTCTCGGCTTTCGATTCTCTTGCTGATGAACTACTAGCATGTTTCATGTTGGCCACCCAACCCATTCTTTGTCTCACCCATCCTGTGGCACCTTTTCTACCTCCCTGTTCTTCAGGATCTGCACTATTTGCCTTGATTTTCCGGATGCATTTCCAAATAATCTGCTCGAGATATTTTTTTTTCTAGTGTTTGACATACTCTGTTGACAAGATTGCACTGACATCGGTGGGTGGAAGAGTGATTTTTCACCAAATCCTATTGTCGTGAACATAAGTTATAGTTGGCGGAGAATACAAAGATGTAATTCATTGAAAACCATTGTATATAATTTCATTGGCATTCATTGCATGCACCCAAACTGCCTAGAGAACCTTGTCGGCACGTATAGTTCACAAAAGATTTAATCGTCAATATGGGCTACTAATACACCACCCCATATGCTTTGTAGGTACACTCTCTACTCTAATGGCCCCCAAACATCATCTACCATTTTACCGACCTGGGATCAAAATGGGTGGAAGTCAAAGTGGGTGTGCCTACCGATCTTGAGCTTGATCCCCTCTCCTCTAAGCATCCATGGGTAGATTCAAGCAATGTTTAAGAGGGATGGCCGCACACTGTTACCATGGGGGCGAATGGAAATCAGGAATTCATACACACCATAGTGGGCTAAGACCCATCTATGAAGAATCTAGATTGGTATGCATATCCACTAGGGTGTATTTCCCCTCGAGATACACCCCAGTATACTATACATCCTGGCCAACACTAGCACCCCCAGGTAAACCATGTTATTCACCACCATATTCCCAACCATCACTAGAATCCCTAGGTGGACCCCCATCCTTGTGTCCCTCACTGAAACAACCATCCCCTCAACAATGCGGCAAGAAACTCGCCATATCTTACATTTGGGTCCCGACATTCATATATTCCAAAGCCCCATGATCGGTACTCTCTAGCCTCCAGGATCCTCTAGTATTATCCCATTTTTCTCCTCTGAGATGTGTTCAGGCATTTCATCCCTTGGATTAGCATTTTTACAGCTGTATACTACATCAGGAAAAGTCTAAACCACCCAAAATAGGATATGTTCTTCAGAATATATTTTATTTTTAGCTCCTCCTTAGCCAGATTCGGCAGGAACCAAAACAGGATTGGGGTGCATGTTCTATCCCCCCAGACATTTCCCATTGGGAGGAACTCAACATAGTGGTATCCCTCCAAGGGGATTCCCCCAATGCAGTGGACATCCCAAATACTGATGCCCACCTCCTCATGGTGGAGGTGGAAGGTGTTGGTATCATGGGACCAATGACTGAATATCTCCGCTTCCAGATCCTGATGTCGATAGAAGTGGAATTGAGACGTTCAAACGGCTTCAAAAAGTCTAATAGACCGCAGATCCATCCCAAATTCATCCTAGTTCTAGCGTACCCAGTACGCCCATTCCCATTAATTAGTGACATTGCCCTCGGATCTAAAATCTCATTCCTTCCAACCCTTTGTCTCGTTAGTAATACTACTATTGAAAGTACTTGAATAAAGAGTGGGACAATCCATAGGAACCAGATTGCTTCCCACAACCACCATGGTGTTCAGATTTATACCATAGATGGTTTTGTTATGTGTTTCCCTAGTAATATGGTCATTGTTTGTTATATGGAACTGTGGGAGACTATCCTCACACGTCGCCAATGACCACGGTGTATCCGTGTCGAACCGGGCATCAACACCTCCTCTAGAAGGCCTAAGTTCTATAACAGAAGGCTATCGATCATGATATAATATTTTTGAGATTTCATAAGAATTCCAAATGGGATCTGGTTATCATACAAAGCCCTCCTCACATGAATAGTTTGGGGGTTTGTGATTATCTAAGTCCTCCTTACAGCTGCAGCGGCCTCCCTCTCAGCATCAGTCTGTTAAGAATACATTTTTGAAATATGAAGGGATGGGCTCAAAAGAATGAAAATTCAGCGCAAAAAATATATAGTGTCACACAAGAGTGTCGATCTACCCAAATAAGGTTGGACAACATGCAAAACCAGGAGTCTACCACAAAAACTTATGCGCGGATCGAGACCATTTTCGCGTATGAGGGAAAAGTGCATGTCATGTGGAAAAAAGCCAAATTAGGGGCTTATATGGGGGCACTTAGCATATTTATAGGTGTGAAAGATCCTTCCATGCACACAAAAGAGGTTTGCATGCCTAAATCTCATTCTTGTGCACACTGAACGAGCACTTCCCCACGTTTAGGCATGACCCTAAAAATCTGACCATCGGGTCCCCCTTCAGCTACGATTCTATGGGGGGGGGGGGAATTTGTGACAAAATTTTTTGGATAGGGCCTAAATCAGAATGATAAAGAGGAAAGATTTTATGTGGAAGAGAAGAATAGGACTTTGTGACCTGGGAGGTAGGTGCACGCAAGACTCGGGGATGTGGGAAAAAGTCCCACTAGCACGCAAATTCTTGCACACCCCATGCGACGTCAAGGGAAGGATTCCTTGAAAACCCATCTGAAACTTCCAAAGGCATGGGCGCGCAAGGGCATGGAGTACCTCAACACTCCTCCAGATGTGAAAAATATTGCGCGCCCAATGCGACCTCAAAGGGGAATTTGCGCGCCGGCATGCTTGAGAATCAGTTAAGGCCCTAGCACAAAGGTACTAGGTGGTCATAAAAGGATTTCATGACCAATGCGACATCAAAGGAAAGCTTTCATGGTGACGCCCCCCTAACCACCAAAGCCACTGGCATGCAAACACTTGCGTGCCCATTGCATCATCAAATGGTCATTTGTGTGCATTGCCCCTTGTGCGCCGCCTCTGAGGAATTCAGGTATAAAATGAAGCATACCCCCACCCTTTGGGGACTGTGACAGAAGACGATGTGACACTCTAATACACAAAAGACACATCTTCCACAACTGCGTGAAAAACACTATGGCCTGAAGGTATTGGATCTTGCGCTACCAGTCCCCCAATGGTCCTCCTTCGGGTGTCCCCTCTTGGGTGTGATCTTCATCCATTTCCATTTACCCCAAGTCATTTTCCCGTAAAAGATCCCTCTTTCATGCAAGTTTCCCCTTACATTGGACTTCTCTTGCACCCAACCATTCTATCCTGCGCGCAACCTCTCATTTTTCACTTACCCTTCCGGTTTGTGTGCAACCCTTCCATATTGCACGCAACCTATCATCTTGAATGCATCTTTCCATGTGCACTCCATGTGATGTTCTTTTCTTAAAGAACCATTTCTGAACCCCTCTTTTTTGCAACACACCTATGTCGTACATCCTCTTCCCGTGAAACCCTCTAGGTTTGTACGAAGTGATTTCAAAGTCCCCTGGGTGGTATTTCCCATTGTGTTGATTCGTCTCAGGATTTTCACATAGGAACACTAATGGATATGGATTCTTTGCATAGCCACACTAACGTGTTCCCCTAAATGGATCACTCCACAACACCCCCTTTACACCACAATGTTTATGCTTTTCCATTCCCAAGGGTGGATGGGTATTAGTTATGTATGTACTAGGAGTGCGGAGTGAACCTTCCTCGTCCGAGCTGTAGGTTATTAAACTTCCAAGAACCATCATCCTTAGCACATGAAGTTAAAATGTGACCTCACCACATGCACCTTATGTGGGGCACCCAACCATGGAAATTACCCACACCCGCTCATCTGCATGGGATTGAAATCCTCCTCACATTGAATGAGATCCTCTCTGCTGGAGCGGTGTTTGTCCATGGGGAACTGGAAACCACCTTGGTGTAAGAACCTAGCCATTATTGTGGGACGAAGCATATCTACTCATCATATATTCTTCCTAGGAAAAGACCAGAGGGTAGATGGGCACCGAAAACCTCATCTCTTCTCGGCCAAATCCCTCTCCCTTTGGGATTTGTCTCCTCTCGGGCCTCCATCCGGGAGTAAATCCCAATCTACATCCCCTAGGCTACGAACCACGTGTAAGCCCCTATTTATTTTTGGGCCACTAACCAGGTGTAAGCCTCACTCAACTTCCCATAGAAACACCTTCCGTGATTTGATTGTCAGGTCTCTGCTGCTTCTTCTTTCTCACAATGAGCATGACTCATGTGGTCGTAGAGTGAGCATCGACCATGACATCTCTCTGGGCCTCCATAGCGTGTTAGCCCCAAACACCCCATCCTAAACTACGTAGACTTTTATCCTCAGAAAGGTAAGGTACGTAGGAAGCCTCTCTGAGGTTCAAGCACAACAACCATTGGTTCTGACCCCCTCTTTTTCTCCCGAACTACGTAGACTTTGATCCTTGCGAAGGCAAGGTAAGTTTGAAGCCTTCCTGAGTTTTAAGCCCAACACCTATTGGTCCCAACTCCTTCATGTTGGTTCAACAACACCATCCAAAACTACGTGGACTTTGATCATTGAAAAGGAAATGTATGTAGGAAGCCTCATTGAGGTTCAATACCAACACATATTGGTCCCAACCACTTCATGTTAGTTCACCAACACCATTCTAAACAACATGGATTTTGATCCTTGCCAAGGCAAGGTACACAGGAAACCTCCTTAAGGATCAAGCCCAACTCCCATCGGTCCTTACTACTTCACGTCGGTCCACCCCCATCCTGTATGACATTAAACTGTACTCCACTTCTAGTCTAGCATGACAATAAATTGTCCCCTATTCAGTGGTAAGTCATTATGATCCCCATCCAGTGGTAAGATATTGTGATCCCCCATCTAGTGGTATGCCATTGTGATTCCCATCTAGTAGTAAGCCGTTGTGATCCCCCATCCAGCGGTAAGACGTTGTGATCCCCCATTCAGCGTTAAGACATTGTTTTTGTATCTCAACTAATGGTAAGCTATTATATTTATAAATCGATGGTAATCTGTCATAGCACCCTTTGTTTAGACCCACATCTATGGTCATCCCTCGAGCATCATACCAACCTTAGGCTACTAACCATGCATAAGCCTTAGTATATCCTTGGGTCACTATCCTATGTGCAAACTCTGATTCTATACCCCCATCCTGAACTACATGGACATTTATTCCCTTCCACGGGGATACGTTGGAAGTCTCTTCAAGGATCAAGCCCAACATCACCATCGCTCTTACAGCAGATCCATCTCATTCCCCATCCACCCTCATCAACCGATATCTATCTAGATTTTTACCTAGTTTTCCACATCTAGTTGAGATCATTCCAATTCACCACTTCACTGATCCTAGATTTAACCATGTAACTAACCACACATTAGTCCCAGCATCACTGTTCCCTCCAGGGGTATCACCCATATGATCCAATCTAGTCAGTGTTCTGATCAGTATGATCCATCTCCTCAAGAAGTTAAACTCATGGAATACCCTATGTTAAACATGGGAATCTGAGGAAAACCACAGAGAAATTCCCATGGTATATAATTCTCCACACTGGACGTGGGATTCCTCGGGCTGATGCGGCCTCGAGAAAATCTTTTATAAGGGGAAGAAACCCAGAAGTGCCAGTGTTCCAGCGTCCCGACACACCAATGATTTTCAACGTCACTACTCCCCCAACCGAAGGTTGCTACCATGATAAGAACCCTTGCAATGTCTTGACAGAAGCAGTGTAATTAACCAGAATCCATGAAGACATGGAACTGAGAAGAGTTTCATGAACAACGTCTTAATCTATAAGGGAGACCCAAACTAGGTAATGAGTTCTGAGGAGGAATCAACAGAAGGAAGGACCGAAATCCCATCATACAGTTCTGATCAAAGAGAAAACATCCTTGAATAAGTGACAGATGCCACTAGTCTTTGGAATGCGAGAATGCTGGGAAACCAACATTTGTGCATCCTCTACAGACATATGCAAACGCCCCGATGAAAGAATCGAAAATATCCCCTTTTAAGATTAATTTAGAAAACCATATATTAAATTCTATATATAATGTCATATAAGATAGACCCCCCAAATAATTCTTATGTTCGTTATAAATTCTTGTGTTTATTAGCTCATTAAATCCATATGAATTTATTACCATATCTATATTTTCTATCTGATTAAAATGTTTTACTAAACCCATTAGTGAGTAACATCAATGAAAAATGTATGTTTGAATAATAGTGATATTTAGGAATAAAATTAAAGATGTTCAACTCTTTGAGCATATTTATATTAGTTAACTATATAACATCCAATGTAATTATATTAAAGTTTTTATATTTATAATATTTACATGTTCATTATCACCACTATTGGAACTATTTCTATAAAAACATTTCATTTGAATGATTTGTTAAAAAATGTTTCTTTTACATTATTATTTACCAATGCATCCTAAAATACTTTAGTATAATGTGAAATTCACATTGTTATAGTAATTTAATGTAACTATTTATATTCCTTTTATCTTCCATATAATAAAATTATATTTGAATATTATGAAAATAATTACATTATATATTAAAATATATAAACCTTTAGGAAATAGTGTTATTTAATTTCACTCAGTAAGTAAATTTAACATTAACATTTTTCATTAGCCTAATATTTCCTAAACTCTAGTATTTTAGTTGAAACCACATTTAATTTTTATACTAGTATAATTTCTCATTTTTAAACTTTGAACATTTATAAGTTCAACATACACCCACTAGCCTCTTGTACACAATATTCTATTTAGAATAACATCATAGGAAACACAAAAACATTTGTGTTAGGCAATAATACTTATTTCATTTTAGTATCAATATTTATAAAATAAAACACTATTTCTATTTCATATATGTTATTCAATGTGATTGGTGATATTTTTTTTAAAAAAACATTATTAAAATATACTACTAGTGTGTGGTAGGAACACAGTCTATGACAACCCAATCATTTTTTTAATCAATAAATTTTATTATTTATTAATATTCTTGTAAATTATGTGTATTAATATTAAAAATTTTAATCATATAAATAATTTTATTATGTTATATAATACTGTATTTACAAATAACATATCATTCATGACATAATTATTGTGTAATAGTGATAAAACATTTATGAAACATATGAAACATATCATACATGATAATATAATCTAAATATAAATAAATTATTTTCCAATTACTATAAATTAATTATTATACATGATAAGTATAAAAACATTTATTAATGTCGATGCATGGATTTCACAACATTGGAAAAGTCAAACATGGTGCCATTTTCAGAGTATATAGGAGGGGATAAGGATATGATTATATTAAAGGATAAATATGATGACTTATAAAAAAATAATTATGTATATTCATTAATTTATAAATTTTATAATAGATTAACTATCCAAATACTTACTTAGTGCTTCCGCAAGGTAAGAAGAGTCATGATTGTTATCTTAGAAAATATTATCTTGACATAAATAAGAATATATTATTTTATGAATGGTTTTATAAATTTATATTGATTAAGATTAAAATTTAATTATTTTATTAATTTATTTTTAATTTAAAATAGTATTATCTTTGTCCAAAATACATACGTAGAATTAATAAAGCCCTTGGGAAAAGTGATGAAATGTTAAAGTAAACGATTGTATAAATATTTAAAATGATAATATTAGGATGAATTAAAGAAATTAGATTTCATAGAGATAAAACTATTTTTAATAAATTATTTAAATGTTTAAATATGAATTCCATATATATATATATATATATGTCATGACCTGAACCCCGGGGCCCGTGCCATGACTACCCCGAGCCCCCCTTCTATAGGCCATGGGCTGGCGACTGGCACCAAAGGCGTAATCCTATAAAACTAGGAAGACATTGTCTTTATAACCTGTAAACATATAAAAAATAAAGAAAATATCTGGATGAAACCCCATGTAAACTGTATAACAAAAGATTTCTAAATGTATAAGGGGTTAGAATACAAGCCCAATAGTAAAGGTACAAGTACAAATGAAATGAAATAGAACTGAAGAAAAAGAAAAGACAACTAATGGATAGTCCTCTGGGGTTCCTACCTGAAGGGTAGGTATAGATCGCCTCATCAACACTCCATGTCCGTCCGTCTCCTCTGGGTACTGACACGCCGTATGGTCTACCTCCAGGTACCGTCCAGTCCTGGTACTCTCAACCTCCATCAGAATTTTCAGTCGTCTGTATCCAACACAACGAAGTGAGAGCATAGCCCATGTAGGGGTGAGTATAACGATACTCAGTAGGGACCCCAAGACCCTCATGGTCTCACAAAAATACACCAATGATAAACCAAAAAGTATGAAATCAATAGATAACCTTACTTAGTTATATGCCCATACGTATACCTAAGTTATCAAGTGATCCATCTCAACCATGAGAAAGACACAAAAAAACTGGCTTAGCTCAACCATTATTTTATTCTTGGGGTAGTATCAAGTAGCATCACCAGTCACATTATAGAAACCTCGGTTGCTGGAGGAAACCTCTTCAATCGAGTATAGTGGGCATCCCATGACACCAAGAGCGCTTACCACTAACCTTGGACTACTGAGATACTCCTCCTATCAAGGACGGTGGATCTGCCACATCACCAAGCACACTCCCCACCGTGGGTCTACCATGTCACCATGCGCGCTCCCCCTCATAGCCTGCTGAGGTACTTCTCCTGTCGAGTATCGTGGGTCTGCCGCGACACCAAGGCACTCCCCACTGTGGGTCTGTAGCGACACCAAGGTGCTCCACACATGGCTAGTAGAGTCACCCCAAGTCAAAATGGTCAGTAGTTGTTAGGTCTCAGCCAGTTACTAGGTCTCCACACTATGCTCGCTCATCTTCGGGAAGATCTGCACCACGACCTACTGGCCGATACTCCAACTGTCACGAAGTCCAATGAAGAAGTATCACAAATGTTCTCCATGTTTTAGGGGTCTCAACGTAATATAAGACATGTCAATAAGATGCCCGGTCAGTTAGTTATTAGCCCTGTAGTCTTGGGGGCCCGGTTGGATTCATGCTCGATCCAGCCTGACCATATCTCAACTATAACCGAAACTGTTGTGGGGTATACTATAAGGGGCTTTCATGCTCCATGATTTACAGTACCGCTAACAGTTCATCAAATAGACATCCTGTTCCATATTAATGGAAAAAAGGATGAAAAAGGGTCATAGTGGGCCTGGGTCCAGTCCGACGTAGCCCGACCTAGCATGGGTCGACTCAGTTTGGGTTGACCCGACCTGTCCCATTTGGTTCGGCCCGACCCACTAGGCCCAGCTTGGCAGGCCGCAAGGTGCCATGGAGAGCCTTGAGGGTGTAGACTGGCCGCGAGTCAGCGCTAGGGCGGTTGGGCCTGGAGGGCACCGCTTGGGCTTCTCGTCCTAGAGGGTGCCGTGAGGGTGGCTCGGCCCAAGGCACAGGGCCGGGTAGGCTCAAAGGGTTGCAGTGAGGGCGGCTCGGCCTAGAGGTTAGGATGACGTAGCCAAGGCCGGTGCAGCCAGTGAGTGGCGCGACCGAGTTTGGTTCATCCAGGAGGCTGGGGTGGCCAGGGCCAGTTCGGCCGGTGGAAGGTGCAGCTAGGGCTGCTCAGGGCGACTCAAGGAGGCTCAACCGGAAGGGTGGAGACCACAGAGGCAGTTCTGCCTGCGGCGGTACAGAACGCGGCGTGGCGGATCTGGTTTTAGAGGCCATAGGTGGATGTGTCGTTTCCTTCATCACCTTCGTCGCCATCCTTCGTTTCAAAGAACTCCACAAATCAACACAAGGGTTACAGAGAGGAAGAGCCATGTTAGTTTGGCCCGCACTCTCCACATTAAGGAAGTAAAAATTAGTTCACAAGAACGAAGAACATCAAACCCTCCCGCAATTATTAATCCCAAACCCACAAAAAGGAAACATATGTGGGTAAACTAGTTAGAAAGTTGATCCACGTTCCATGTTCTAGAAGGGAAGAACAGGGGTATATAAAATCTTTCACAAAAATACCCTACCTTGTCCGTTGTTGGTGTTTGTGCAAGGAAGAAGGTGAATTCGTCGGCGTTCATCTCGTCTGCCACACACCTCTAATCCTGGGCTCGTTCGTCGGTTGCCTCTCAAGATGCTTCCGAGAAAGAAGTTGAAGACGTTCCTCATCGACATTCTTCGTGGAGGAAGTGTTCTTCATGGAGGAAGCGTTCTTCGTTGGAGAGCATAATCCTTCAAGTGTTGGGAATTGCGTCACTCTACAAGTGCTTCGTTGGTTGGTGAAGCCATCCCAAATCCTCCACCCAAGCTCCATATATATTATAGAGGAGGGTAGGTAGGTAACGATCATGGAATTCATGATGGTACATTTATTAGGAACTTTCCTAAATTCCAACAACACTGTTACTTAATTTAAAAGGGGGGAAAGCCAATTAACTAAGTTTTCACAATTAAAGGTATGTGCGTTGGCACAATTAATTTGGAGGAAGTCAAGATGCTCCTCTATATTAATTAGAGGGTTGAGAATTTCTCTCAATTAAAGGGGAGTTAAGTGTCGGGTGGTCCCCACCACTATAACCTCTCATGGCAGGTTATGGTTCGGGTGGTCCCCACCACCATAACCTCTCATGGGAGGTTAATGTCTAGTGGTCCCCACTTCCAACTTCCACAAGGAGGTTTAATTTCGATAGAACGCTCATCCGAACACCCACATGGGTGTTTCAAATAAAAATAAAAATGTCACACACTTTTGTTTTTATTTTATTCTTACACAAAAAAACCAAAAACTATCATTCACTCTCAACCCACTGCCGTCGAGGTGAAAGTCTCCTTAAGAGAAAACAAGCACTGCGAGTTCAACAGTGCCCTCATATTTCAATTTCAAGCATCGATTAAAATGTTATAAAAACCAACTCGCACGTTTAGTAAATGTACCCGAAAAAATGTTCAAAAATTGATTCTGGGCACCCCGGGTCTCGGAATCACGTGCCGTTAATTTTTGTGGACTCATAAAATTACAATTTATATTTTTTAAAAAAATTACATTGAAATTATGGGTCTTTACATTCTCCCCACCTCATGATTTACGTCCCTATAAAGCACAACTCAAAACTAAGGGAACTAGTGAGGGTATTGAGCACACATTTGAGCCTCCCGCTCCCATGTGCTCTCTTGGAGGATCCCATACTACCAGCGAACGCGCACCAGAGGTATCGATTGTCCATGAAGGATCTGCTCCTTTCGATCCTCAATCTCTAATGGAACCTCCGTAAAAGGCTCCCCATCTTCGATGTCCAGCTCGCCATGGTTGATCATGTTAGAAGGATCGTGCACGTATCTTCTCAGCTGGGATTCGTGGAAGATGTCGTACAACTGGTGCAACTGAGGTGGAAGAGCTAAGTGTTATGCCACCTCGTCAACTCTGCTGAGGACCTGAAAAGGTCCGAGGAACCTCAGAGATAACTTGCCACCTCGGCCAAATCTCTGCAAACCCCATTGAGGTGAGACCCATAGAAAGATGTAGTCACCATACTCAAACTCTAAAGGTATCCATATACTATCATAATATGACTTATGCCTACTCTGGGTAGTCTCCATCTGCTCTTGGATAATCTGCATCTTCTATGTGGTAGCCAATACCATCTCTGGTCTCACTAGTGTTGACTCCCCTGGGTCAGTCTTACACAAGAGTGAGTTGCAAAGTCGCTTGTAAAACGCCTCGAAAGGTTCAATCCCTATGGTGGAGTGGTAGATGTTGTTGTATGAAACTCCACCAAAGGTGTGTGATCCAGCCAACTGTGACCAAAGTTGAGGACAGAAGCACACAACATGTCCTCGATGGTCTGAATGGTCCACTTAGTCTGGCCATCCGTCTGTGGATGGAAGGTGGTGCTCAAATGAAGTTGCATCTCAAAAGCCTCATGCAACCACTTCCATATCCGGGAAGTAAAACATGCATCACGATCGGAAACAATCATCAAGGGTACTCCATGTCGCCGCATGATCTTCTGCACATAGAGGCGTCCCAAGCACTCTACTGAACCCTGCTCTCTGATCGGTAGGAAGTGGGCCGACTTGGTGAGTCAGTCGACGATCACCCAAATTGATTCATGTCCCCTTGATGTACGTGGAAGACCTGTCACGATGTCCATGGATATCCTATCTCACTTCCACTCTGGGACCTCTAAGGGCTGAACCATGCCTGCCGGTACCTGAAGGCATGCCTTCACTTGCTGACAAGTGAGGCATTGATAAACAAAATATGCAACTACTTTCATAATTCTCGACCACCAGTACTGTCTTCAGAGGTCTTGGTATATCTTCAGCACTCCTAGATGTACCGCTACATGGGATGTGTGGAACTCCCTCAACACTTCCTCCTAAATTGACACTGGTACCATGGTACATCCTCTGAAGAGGATGACATGCTCACCACCTTCAGAAAATCCATCAGGTGCCTGTCTTGTGGATATCTGAGAACGTCGTGCCTCGTAGTCACCATCCCCATGTTGCACCTCCATGAATTGCTAAAGAAGTGGGGGAGTGACTGTAAGAGATTGAAGAAAATATTCTCCATCTCTATCCATGAAGGATATCTACAAAGCACCCGGCTGCTCTGTCACCTCGCCTAGTAGCTATATACGAGATCTCTTGCGGAGTTCATCTGCTACAACATTCCCCTTCCCAAGAGTATAGACTATCTCGAAGTCATAGTCTAGGAGGAACTCAAGCCAACATCGATGTATCAGGTTCAAGTTCTTCTGAGAGATGTTATACCTAAGACACTTGTGAACATAGTACATAGTAAAATGCTCTCCCATCAAATAGTGTCGCCACATCATCAAGGAAAAGATCACTGTTGCTAACTCCTGGTCATGGGTATCATAATTCTGCTTGTTTTATCTTAGTTGTCGAGAACCATAAGTGATAATTGATCTCTCCTTCATCAGGACACATTCGAGTCTGGTCCCTGATGCATCGCAGTAGACTACATACCCTACGCCTTCCTCTGGAAGCCTCATGATGGGGGCACTAATCAGCCTCTGCCTTAGCTCCTAAAATCTCTAATGGCATCTCTCCAACCACACAAAGGGTTACCCCTTCTTCATCAAGGCTGATAGTGGAGCTCCAACTCTGGAGAATTCTGGCACAAATCTATGTTTGTATCTAGCCAAACACAGGAAACTCCATACTTTTATCACACTTCTGGGTGGTTCCCAATGAAGTACCGCCAAAATATTCACTAGATCTACTGCAACTCCAGCCTCCGAGATGACATGTCCTAGAAACCGAACCTCTCGTACCTAGAATTGGAACTTCAAGAGCTTACCATTAAGCCGGTGCTGTCGAAGTGTGTCTAGTTCTACCCGCAAATGATAGGCATGATCCTACTTAGTAGATGAGTAGATCATAATGTCATCGATGAAGACTACTACAAAGAGATCAAGGTATGGCTAAAAGATACTGTTCATGAGTCCCATGAACACTGCTGGAGTGTTGGTTACACCGAATGGAATAACCACGAACTTGTAGTGGCCATACAGACACCTGAAGGCTATCCTCTGCACATCCTCATCTTGTACTCAAAACTGGAGATAACCTGATCTGAGGTCCATCTTCGAGAACCATTGTGCTCCCTTCAGCCGATCAAAGAGGTTGTCAATCCTAGGGAGTGGGTATTTTTTTTTCACGGTCACCTAGTTTAGGCGCCGATAGTTGACACAAAGGCTCAAGTTCCCATACACCTTTTTGGAGAATTGAATTGGGGCATCCTAAGGAGAAACATTGTGTCAGATGAATTACTTACCTTAAATGTCCTCTAGCTGTACCCGTAGCTGGTGAAGCTCTGCATGAGCCATCTTATATGCTAGTGTAGATATCAGTGTCGTCCCGGTGTACAGTTCAATGTAAAATTACACCTCTCTAAGAGGAGGTTGACCCAAAACATCATCTAGGAAGACATCTGCATACTAGTCCACCACTATAGCCAACTGATGAGTGATCAGCTGCACTCTCCTCCGGGTAAGTCCATCCAATTCTGCAAAGTCTCCCTTAACACTGGTGAAGGTAAATCTGGTCCTAACCGTGCAGACAAACCACACTTTGCATGAAATAAATTCTATCTGAGAATGGCCTATTGATAACCAGTCCATACCCAAGATGATGTCGTAAGGCCTCGATGCCGCTACTAGGATATCTCAGTTGAAGCTCTAGCCTCCTCGAGTAATCTCACACTGCCGGACCCATTGGGTAATCGTCGAATCTTCTCCTGTAGGAGTATCTATTCGTAATGATCAATCCAAAAACTCCATCGAAATCTCCGAGATTCGAACGACGGTAGTGAAAATAAAAGAATGACTGGCACCTGTGTCTATGAATACTATAACTAAGGTGGAGTAGAAACAGATATTACCTCGTATCATCTCCGGAGTGCTGTGGTTGTAGGCCTCAGCTTCCTCTAGCCGATCTCTCCCCTATCTACATAATTCGTGCGGTCGAGGTGGACTTCTTGGTGGTGGTGGCGTTAATATCTCAAATCATCTCCCACCGCCAGCCGCATGACCAACTCCTTTGCTATGTCCACCTACTCCCTACGGACCACCTCGATCAAATATCTGTCTCTACCTTGGCGGTCTTTCGACCGTCTTCTGATCATCCATATGGAGGGTCGGAAAATCACGATCCATGTGACCCTTCCCATCTAATGAGTATCACTACCCACTCCTGGCATGCATGTCTTCGCCTCTGGTGCCCTGCACAACCGATCTTTAGTCATGCGGTCATCCACCTCTAGGTCTAGTCCTCTTGGACGTCTGCGAAATCTATCTTCTGCCAGCTGCAGAAGACTCCGCTACGTGTCGACTGGGGGTGGATCTCACTATTGGAGATTTATCAGCAAGGAAAATATCCACTAGGAGGGCAGTCTCTAACACCTCGACCTGCGTCAGGATGCTGAGTGAGATCACCGAAGCCCTAATCTCCCACCTGAGTCCTTGCTCAAAGGTACGAGCCCTGAAAAATGACTCTCGCACCATATCGGTGGAGTAACATGAGAGGTCAGTAAACCCCACTAAGTACTAATATACTGTCATGATACCTTGCTATAAACGAAGTGGCTCTTATATGCGCACTGCATGAAGAGTTACTGGAAAAAACTCTGCCTGAAACAGGCTCTCGAAGTCTACCCAGAGTAGCGTCACATCATCATGAACCTGGAGCATTAAGATCCACCATATGCCTATTGCTTCCTATAGAAGATTGGAATCAAGGATCACCATGAGGTATACTGGTGTCCCTACCAGTCACAAGACTCTCACCACAGCCTCCAGCTAATCCTCAGCTGCAAGTGGGTCCATCTATCCCATGAACCTGGGTGGCCTCTGGAGCAAGAACTCGTGCAACACGCTCAAGCGGTGTGCATCGCCTGCTGCTGGGGCTGGTGGCATTGGTGGCCCAATGGGGAAAGGTACCGTTGGTGCCTCTGCTGGAAGAGGGCCCTACATTGAGGCCTCATCTATCGGTGGGCTATTTGTGTGTACAACTCTTATAACTATAGCCGACTGTCTTCGTGGAGGCATCCTAAAATGAAATAGGTGCACTAAGGTTAAATGTTATAACTGGTGAGATGACCTAGTGAGATGAATTAAAGTAAACTTTTGGAAACACACACGCAATTAGTGTTTTCGTGCACTTAGTATTAAATCAGTAGTCAGGGTCCTGGTGTATGGATACGCCAGTCGTCGTACCAACACTGGACTACCTGAACTGAAAACCACACTCACTACACTTAAAACATTTGCTTCACAAAAAAGATGAGAGTCCTAAGTTCTGTGGTAGAACCTACTCCTATGATAATAGTTTGTCACGACCTGATCCCTAGGTCCCATGTCGTCACTACCCCAGTCCCACCTTCCATATGCCAGGGGCTGGCGACTACCACCAAAGGCGTAATCCCCTAAAGCTGGGAAGGCGTTGCCTTTATAACCTGTAAACACACAAAATAAAGCACCCAGCTGGACGAAACACCAAGTAAACTGTATAAAAAAAGAGTGATGAAAGTTAAAGGCACCAGAATACAAGCCCAATAGTAAAGGTACAAGTACCATTGAAATGAAATACAACTGAAGAAAGAGAAAAGAAAGCTATTGGATCGTCCTCCGAGGTTCCTATCTGAAGGGTAGGTATAGATCGCCTCCTCAACACTCCATGTCCATCCGTCTCCTCTGGGTAATGACACACGGTATGGTCCACCTCCGGGTACCGTCCAGTATTGGTACTCTCAGCCTCCGTCACCGCTATTCTTCATCTGCATCCAACACAATGAAGTGTGTGAATAGCCTGTGCATGGGTGAGTATAACAATACTAAGTAAGGACCCTAAGACCCTCAAGGTCTCAAAAAAATCCACCGGATAAACCTCAATGTATGAAATCAAGAGATAACCATACATAGGTATATGTCCACACATATACCTAAGTTATCAAGTGATCCATCTCAATCATGAGGAAAACATAGAAAAATTGACTCAACTCAACCAGGATTTTATTCGAGGGGTAGTATCAAGTAACATCCCCAGTCACATTATCGAATCCACGGATGCTGGAGAACTCCTCCTCTATCGAGTATAGTGGGGATTCCATGATACCAAGCGCTCTTCCTACTAACCTTGGAATGCGGAGGAACTCATCCTATCATGTATTATGGATCTGTCGCGCCATCAAGCACGCTCCCCACCATGGGTCTTCCGCATCACTATGCATGGTCCCCCTCCTAGACTGATGAGGTAATCCTCTTGTCAAGTACCATGGGTCTGCAACGACACCAAGGAACTCCCCACTATGGGTCTGCCGCGACACCAAGGCGCTGCCCACTGGGCAAGTAGAGTCACTCCAAGTCAAAACAGTCAGCATTCGTCAGGTCTCAGCCAGCTATTAGGTCTCCGTACTACGCTCGCTCTTCTTCAGGAGGATCTGATCCACAAGCTACTGGTCAATACTCCAATTGTCACGAAGTCCCACAATGAATTATCTCAATGGTCCTCTACGTCATAGGGGTCTCACCATAACAGACGACACATCAATTGGAAACCCGGTCGGTCAGTTATTAGCCTTTTATTTCCAGGGGCCTGTTTGGATTCGTGTTTGATCCAACCTGACCATTTATCTACTACACCCAAAAATCTAGTGAGGCAAAGGGTCTGTTATGCTCCATGATTTCTAGCCCCACCGACGGTTCATCAAATGGGCATCCGGTGCCAAAGTTATGGCCAAAGGATAAAAAAGGGTCATAGTGGGCCTTGTTCTGGTCTAACCCGGTCGGACTGACTTGGGACGACCTGGCATGGGTTGACCCAGTTCGGGTCGACCTGGCCCATCCCATTGGGTTCGGTCCAACCCGCTGGGCCCAGCCCAGCTGGCCACAAGGTTCCATGGAGAGCCGTGAGGGCATGGACCAGCTGCGAGTAGGCGCGAGGGCGGTTCGGCCCGGATGGCGCCACGTGGGTGGCTGGGCTGAGAGGGCTCTACGAGGGCAGCTCAACCCAGGGCACGGGGGGGTGGGGGGGGGGGGTTCGGCTTAGATGGCAGTGATGAGGGAAGCTCGGGGCGGCTCGGCCCAGAGGCTAGGATGGAACGACCGGGGACGGTTAGGCCAGCGTGTGGTGCAATCGGGGGTAGTTCGGCCGGGAGGCCGGGGTGTCCAGGGCCAGTTTTGTTGGAAAATGACATAGCCAGGGCGGCTCGGGGCGACATGGGAAGATCGGCCGGAAGGGAAGAAACTACATGGGAGGTTTGGCCGACGGCAACACCGAACGTCGCGGGGGCGTTGTGGGTTACAGTGGTCGCAGGTGGCAGTGTTGTTGCCTTTTTTGCCTTCATTTATTTCCTCCGTTTAGAAGAAATCCACAAATCAACACAATGGTTACGGAGAGGACGGTCCATGTTAGTTTGGTCCGCACTCTCCGCATTAGAGCAATAACAATTGGTTCACAAGAACGAAGAACATAAAACCCTCTCTTAAGGATTAATCCCTAACCCGCAAAAAGGAAAAATATGTGGATCAACTAGTTCAAAAGTTGATCTGTGTTCCTTATTCTAGAAGGGATGAACATGGGTATATAAAATCATTCAAAAAATCCCCTAACTTCTCTGTTTTTGGTTTTGGCGCGAGGAGGAAGGTGAATTCATCGATGTTCGTCTCATCCACCACACGCCTCCAATCCCGGGCTCGTGCGTTAGTGGCCTCTGCAAGATGCTTCTGAGGAAGAAGTCGAAGATGTTCCTCGCTGGCGCTCTTCATGGAGGAAGCGTTCTTCGTTGAGGAATCGTTCTTCATTGGAGAGCGTAATCCTCCAAGTGTTGGGCATCACATCACTTTACCAGCACTTCTTCGCTTGGTGAGGCCATCCCATATCCTCCTCCCAAGCTCCATATATATTAGATAGGGTAGTAGGTAGGTAACGATCATGGAATTTATGACGGTTCATTTATTAAGATCCTTCCTAAATTCCAATGATGCTGTTACTTAATTTAAAAAGGGGGAAAGCCAATTAACTAATTTGGTACAATTAAAGGTATGTGCGTTGGTGCAATTAATGAGGAGGAAGTCAAGAGGCTCCTCCACATTAATGAGGGGGGTTGAGAGTTTCTCTCAATTAAAGGGGGGGGTTTAGTCCCGGGTGGTCCCCACCACCAAACCACTCATGAGAGGTTGTGGTTCGGGTGGTCCCCACCACCATAACCTCTCATTGGAGGATAAGGTTTAGTGGTCCCCACTTCCAACTTCCACAAGGAGGTTTTGTTCTGGTGGACCCCACCTCTCAACACACACATGGGTGTTTCAAATAAAAATAAAAATGTCACTCACTTTTATTTTTATTTTATTCTTACATGAAAAACCCAAAAAATATCATTCACTCTCGACCAACTTCCATCGAGGTGAAAGTATCCATAAGAGGGAACCTTCACTACGAGTTCAACGGTGCTCTCAGATTTCAATTCCGAACACTAGTTCAAAATTTAGAAAAACTCGCTCGCACGTTTACGGAACGTACCCGAACAAAAGTCCAAAAATTAATTCCGGGAAGTCTGGGCCTTGGAATCACGACCCGTTAATTTTCACGGGCTCGTAAAATTTCCATATATTTAAAAAAAATTACATGGAAATTTTGGGACTTTAAAATATATATACATTAAAATTCAAATTAAGAGAATATCATCAGAAAATTATTTAAAGTGTATTTAATGGTAAACAATAATTTATAAACTAATAAAAAATAATGAAAACAAATATTGAGTTAATTGATATTAGAAATAGTTTATAATATCATGTATTTTTAATTTTTTTTCCTCTTTATGTAACGGAAAAATTATATTAGGATTAATTTATTATATATTTCTGTGAAGTTTAATTTTTTGATGAATAGTGAAAAATACAGAATTTTAATTGAAAACTGAGTTTTCTTCTAAATAATTTATAGTGTGAAATTATTTTTATAATTGATTTTAGATTATTTTTATATATATACTAAATATATTAAAAAAATTTAGGCCTTTTGAATCATTTTGATATTTAATTTATATATAGAATCTTTGTAATCTTTTGAACATTTTCATTTTAAAAACATGCTTTATCATCCCATGTGTGGGATTAATTTTAATTTAATTTCTTGCACTTATTTGATTGGAATTTTAAAAATTGTAATAAATATTTTTAATCAGAATAATTGATAATTTATTTCATGTTTATATTAATTTTTGACCAAAAATATTAGTGAATAAAATTATAATTGATTACATCGATTAAGAGGAAAACTATCATGACAAGGGATCAAAATTTAATGGTATGGACCAAAATGACCTATAAACTTGTAAAAAATCCATTATATGACCATATAATGAACATATACAATTTTTATTCTAATTTGGTTCCTTATTTAAGACATATTATGTAAGTGAGACCTCCCATTTCTGTTTTCCTTTTTATATTTACAATAATGCTATTTCTACTCTGCTATAAAAAATCACTCACCCCTAACCGATTCACACCATAAAGTTCATTTTTTAAGCCATAATCCACCAAAATAATATCCCAACATCCCTAACCTAATATTATAATCCCAAAATTTTGTATAATTTGAAACAATTAAGTCCTTTGGTATAAACTGAAAGGAGTTACCTGAAAAAAGGTAGTGTTTTTCAATGAGCACTTTTGTTTTATTTATTTACCCACCCATTCAATTATTATTATATAATTATTATATAATAACATAAATATAATATATTTACTAATATTTGGTTATGTTAATGGTATTACCAACACTTTTTCTCACTTCCATCAAATGAGATACACAATCATCATTTGTGTGTAGGGCGACAGCTGCCTCGCAAACTGAGGTTGTTTGTTCTTCCGTTACAAACTTTCACGATTGGGAATAATAAAGTATTTATAGTTAATATATATATATATATGATATTAATAAATTATTTAGTCTTATTTAATTCTTTTTTAACACATATCTTTATGATTCCCATTTTATAGTAATATGATAACAACGTTTGTGGACATGTGAACTACACCCTCCTCAAAGTGAAGTGACTCATTCACGCTTTACTTGGAATGAATAAATGATAATTTTAGTATAAATATGGTATAAATATGAAAGAAATATGATAATTTAATGATAATATACATATATATATCATTCAGTTTTATTTCTTTTAACTCAACATGACAGTGGAATCCAAGTTCAAGTGTACGTATGACCTACTATATCCATAAACTGTGTGTTTAATTTCCAATATAAAAAATTTATGGATTACTATAAATACATATATAATGAATATATATGATATTTACATCATTTTTTACTTTCTATAGATGATTAAATGATGATTTATGTAATAGGAACAAAAAATAACATTTAAAAAAATATTTGAAAAACCAAGAAGTTATTACCGAAAATGATGAAAATAAGGAAATATTATTAATGTATGGGTAATAAGATATTATAAAATAATCATATATGATATCATGAATATTAATAAGGTTATTTTATATGTTTATAACATTATTAAGACCATTATAATGGATGTGAAATCACGTTCGACTAATGAAGTGTAAGGTTAGGTATTTTTTAACTCAATTTCGATTAGTTAGGTTAAACTTCTAAGTAATTGTGTATGTTATACCAAGAATATGTGTGGAATGAACTATAATTTTATTATTATTTATTTAAGTGTTTAGTTTTTTAATTTACAATTGAAAAAAAATTATTTCATTGATTTATTCACATTTCATTGATATGATCTTTGTAAATGAATTTATAGTCTCACATTTATTTCTATTATAATTATGCCATATTCACCACTAATTTCATTTATATGGTGTATATAATATATATTTGACAATTAATACCATTAATAATTCATTATTCATTTAATTTTTAGTTTCAATTTTAATTATTTCATTTAAGGGGATTTGAACATAAAGTTACCAAGTGGTAAAGAAATTCCATAACTCAATTCCTTTTCATTGGATTATATTACTTAAAAATAGTAGTTAATATTATATGATTACATTTATAATTTATTTGAATATATATGGATGTATTTTTACTTCTTTTATTTTGATTTAAAATTGATTCAAATAATCAACTCATTAATTAATTATATCTTCTTCGTTATGTTCATTTAAGGGTTTATTTCACTATGTCATTCAAATCTAGATTGTTTATTCTTGAATTTTAATTATAAAAAAATAAATAATAATTTCTTAATAAATATTTTAATTTTCATCTCATATGTTTTTTTATATTTTTATTGTAATAGTTCGATTTTCCAACTTGTTGGTACTTAAAATGTTTTAAAAAATGTTTTTTAAATTTTAAAAATGATTTTCAAAAGTATGTTTTACCCATTTTTACATTATAACAAATATTCTTATATCCATTATAGAAAGTCACTTTTCTAACTGTTTTTACCATTAATGGAATTACCCACCATCATTTATTTGAAGCTGCCTTTGAAATATTAAAATATTTAATTTTTAAAAAAAGTTTTTAAAATTGATTTTCATTGAAAATGATTTTTCAAAATGGTTTTCAAAATGAAAAGGATATTTTACCATTTAAAATTTTAGAAGATATTTTTATAGTATTTATATTCATTAATGACATCAATCCATTATTTTTACACCACATTGAATATGTTGTGTTGATACAATCCTTATTCTTCCTCAGGATGTTTTTTGATTTATTTTACCAAGGATAGTACTGAAATTCACTTAATTTTTTCATTTTTTAGTCTGATTGAAATATTCACTTTATAATAATCATTTAAAATTATATTTACACAAAATATCCATATAATTTATCATGGATAGGATTATTTTCTAATCTATTTTCCATTTTTAAATACAATGTTTACATTGAATGTTATTTGTTATATAAGGAGATATTGATAAATCTATACATTTTAATCAATGTGAATTTTTAATTAGGCACATTTTTCATGAATTAAATTGATTATTTGATATATGAGGAATTATTTTTATAGGTATCACACTGGTAGGGGAACGTTATAGATATAGCATTGGTGCATCGGTAGTCTCATGGGATGAGTCAGTTAGATAGCCTTAGAGGTATTTTTTATCCTAGTATGTTTAAAACTATCTTATGAATGGTCGTGATAGTAAATGTATCATGTTCCTATGAAACATGTAGTTTAATAATTAAAAATTCCCTGCATTCAGATTCACTTATTATTGTCCATGATATTTTCACTATGAGAAAAATATGTGGATACATTTCATTCTATGTTTTTTTATTAAATAGAATATGTTTTCAATTATTTACCTCTCAATATTTATTATGGATTATCTATTTATTTAAATGGAATATGTTTCCAGATATTTACAATTCCATATTGTTCATAAAATTCTATCTTAGTTTATTGACTACATATAATGTGTTTGTTTAGTTATTACATTTCTAGATTGATTATTCTCAATGATTCATTATTTATTCCACTATACTTTACCCTTATTTAGAATTTGAGCTCCACTTATTATTTTCCTTTCCCTAGGATTCCATGAAGTTTACTATGACTGATATGTAGGGATATTCTCGATGTAATTAAGTTGTCATAAAAAATGATGTTGTAATTTTTGTATTCAATTGTAATATAATACTCTTTTATGAATCTTGATTTCAAAGACTACTAAACCGATCAGTACTTCGAGATGTGTTTCCTTATATCTTATTGCGATTTTATACTATCCCGAAACCATATATAGGATTACTGGGGTTGGGGGGATATAATTGGAATCAAATGAAGTTTAGTTGAAACCATGGAAACTATATTTTGGAAAACCTAGATTAGGTAACAAAACCCTAAGATAAACTTTTAGGATTAGTATAGAAGCACAAATGTCTCTACTAACTTACTAGTTATGGATACCATAAAATGATTATGAGATTAAGGTTGATCATAAGTTCTAATACAAAAATATACCTTTTTAGGATTTTTTTAATGGGAGTCTACCATCATTTAGGAAGTTTTAGATAATCTTATATAAAGTATAAGTTTTAGTAGAAAATTTTATTTGACTAATAATTCCTTTCTAGAATACAGAGGTAAGTTTAAAGGTACTGATAACCTTTGGGGTTTATATGATATGTAATGACTACATTGTAATAGAAAAACAAAATTATTAGTCTTTCTTAAAAAAAACTATATTGAAAACCTTAATAAAGGGATATTTAATGATTAATTTAATTTCAAGGGCGTCCATCATACCTTTTGGAAATGTTATAGAAATTATAGTAAAATAATTTTATAAAAAGGTAAAAATAAATATAGGGTGACAACCCGTCGTATCTAAAAAATTCGGTGGGGATTGAACCCATGAGTGAAAGATGAACAGGTTTTCACACCTACCACCAGCCTACATGATGTTCTGATTAATATTTCATTTTTTTAGTTAAATAATTTGATGAATAAATATTAATGATAAACTAGTAGTATTAATTTTGATGTTACAGATTAATGTATTAACCATATTAAAATAATATCTTTTTAGAGGTAGACTATCACTCATTTATATATCTTACAATCCGTTAAAGATATATTTTAGTAATTTAGGGAAAAAATAATTCTCTTGAATCAATTTTATAGAGTAAAGGGATATATTTGAAGTTAATATGAGCATACCAAAAGAATAAAATTATGTTTATAGAACTATATTATGAAATTATTTTTTCATATATTCTTAGGTAGGAAACTAATCACTCAACATTCGGAAATTGAACTTGAAATAAAATTCTATCATAATACATTATATTTTTTGTTGAACTAATAGTCTTTTAAATCATCATAGATTTATTGTTTTGAGGCATTAATATTTACATTAACAATTCACTTGTTTGTGATCGATGACCTTAATTATCACACCCCGACCAGATGTTTCTTTTTTTATTAATTATTTTTCAATGTGTAATCTTTGATAGAATTTTGGGTTTGGGTCCCGACCAAAAAATTCTTAAGGTTTGATGTGTTTGGGGGGGGGGGGGGTTGGACCAGTGTGTGGGACCTACATAGTTGGTAGCAACCCTGCGGTCAGCCCTGGTTCCCACGTGGTTTCCCACTATTTGAAAAAATAAAACATTATAAGAATAAAATAAGGTAATTGTTTAGAACATAATTATAATAATATTATTGTGTAGATAAAATATTGTTATTATTATTATTATTATTAATTTTAAATAATATTATTATCATTTGAAATTTTTATTAATATTATTATGAATAAATTGTTTTTAATATCATCATGGTTTAAAGTAAAGAGCATAAAATTTTTATTATAATTTATTTTATTATAAAAACTTTTATTAAAATTTTTATTATTAAATGGTTTCTAATTTTTTTATATTATCTCGATTAAATTATTATTATTTTATTAATATTTAAAATTAAATGAACAATTATTGTGATTATAAAAATAATTAGAATGCTTTATTGATGTATTAAAATTATTAAAAATGGGGATGATTTATTAAAAAGAATGTTTAATAATGTATTATTATTATTATTATTGTTTAAAAAAATGATTATAATAATTAATAGAATTTTTAGTATTATATTATTGGTATTATTATTATTATTATGTTATATTATTAAAATTAAAATTAAAATTATTATTATTAAAAAAATGAAGAAGCTAAGGAGGCCTAATCTCGTACCCCCTTTCCCTACATGTTATTCACCTAGACCCCCCCCCCCCCCACCGCACCTCTTACCTTGACACTCAGGACCATCCTCTCACTGGAATTCTGGTTGTCTTCCCCCTTACTAGCCCGCTTCCCTTGCTCCAACATGCCTCCAACAAACCCCATATCCACCTCTTCCATCAAGGAACAATGACACCCTCCACTTCCCCTTTGTGTGAAACAACCCCAACCCTAGATCCCACTTATTTTACTCTGACCAGCTCCTCGTCTGGACAAACCCCTTTCTCCGGCGCAACGTGCACTACCTCCTTCTTGTGCTACGTCCCGATGGCCCGATCTTCATGCTGGTTTGTTGTTTTCCCCTGGGTTTTGGGGGTTTTCTTGGAGATTGACATACCATAATTGTGGGGTTTTTATTCGTGTGTTTGTCTTAGTAATTGGTTGTGTGAAGGGACTTCAAAGCTCAGTTATTCCTTCTACAGAAATGGGGTCACATCTGCACTTCTTTGAGGTAGGAAAATCCATGTTTACCTTTTTGGAATGATCCTTTAGACCTTACATGTTTAAATTAATTCTGAAATGTCATTCACACCTCTATTATATTAATATGTATATTCAAATGGTGTTTTATCATTAATTGAATTTATTAAAAATATATTTTAACAATCTTCATGTGAAATTATTTGTTATCAAATGGTGTTATCTTGTTTCTTGTAACCCTTTTATGTGTGAAAATTGTGTTTTATTGTTTTCATATGAAATTATTAGCTCTCGAATTATTGTAAAAATATTTATTTGATTGTAATGTTTTTCTAGAGTGTATGGTTTTGAATTTTTATGGTTTTTTAAATGTGTTAAAATGTTTTGGGATGATTTTAATGGTTCTCAGGGGGATGGTTTTAAGTTTTCTTGATAAGGTGGGTGGTTGGACCTCAATTTTAAGGAAATGAGTGTTTTATGAAAAATATTTTCAGTGATTAATTAGTTTTTTGTGTGTCACTAGATGTTAGAACACCTATGAGTGCACTAGGTTCAGACATAGAAGTGTTATCAAATAAAGGTGATGCCTTAAGTTGTGGTTTTTGGGAAATATAGGTTTTATAATGGTTATTTTTTTATAGATAAGTTTGGGGTTTTTTTCATGGGTTATAAAAATGTATTTTAATTTTCCAATATGGTAGTCCCTCTCATGGGTTTTATAAAGAAGGTTTCAAATGAGATTTTATAGTTTACTGCTTCAAGTTTTTTGGAATAAAAAAGCATTGAATTAGTCCTCAGATTTGGCTATTTTGGATTTTAAACGTGTTTTGTTGTGAGTTTCAAAAAGGTAAAGGCGCATTTAGTTGACCTGAATGGTTTGGGTGTGTGTGTTTGGATTCTAAGGGTCTGTTTGGTATTAAAAATTTAAAAGTGGTATTTCTGTAATATTGGGTAATGTTTTTGGGAATCTCCACTCAAAGGCCCATTTGGTACATTCACATCAATAGTGAAGTTTGTATGAACTTTTAGAAAGGATTTTTTTGACAAACAAGTGTGCCAATTGGTATCCCGAAATATTTTACTAAATGTTTCGAATGATTATTCGTTATAGAGGCCTGATTGGAACCATGATTTTTGAAATGTAAATTTGAATTTATGGGGAACCTCTATAGGGGTATATCCATTTAGGGGTAATCGTATAGTGTTTCCATGTTTGGCGTATGAAAATACGATGACGATAGGTTAGGTGAGTCACATGTGTGATGAACTCTAGCATACATTGTATTGTTGTACCATGGGTTTTTGGGTGAATTTTAGATGATCGAGTGGCAGTTTCTTACTATACCCTATTAGACAAGTTAGTACCCCCTGGAGTAGAAGACATGCTAGGAGGAATGTTAAACTAGTGAGGCTAGGTTAGGAATACTAGTTGGTTATAGACTTAGGGGATTCAACATACACTGATAGGTTGTTCGAAATCGAGTACGTAGAGGGGTCTTATAGGGATGTGTAGTATCACCCATAGTTATTTCTTACTTTTCTTATTTACATTCATCTATACCTATTAGTTTATTTCTATCTTGTACTTTTATTTATTTCTTTTCACATAGCCTTGGTATTATCTATTATATGGTTTATAAAATTGTAAACTATATTTGGAAAATGGTGTGTGGCATGAGTTGGATTTTTTTAAAATAGAAAAAATGATGTTGTTTACATGGAAATGAAAACCCTAATTTCATACCTGTATTTTAAACTGGTGTTTCTGGATTGTTTTGGGAGAAGAGATGCTAGATTCTGTGGTATTTTGGAAACCCTACTAAGTGTTTCAATTATCACGCCTATTTTATAATTTTAGTGGAAGGTTCCCTTTGATCATGTTACCCTGGCATGGTTTCTCATTAATAGAGAAAGGTTGGTCTTTGGTTGGGTTGTGACCTGGATGGTCTCATAGACATATGCATAGTTTTATTTGTTTTCTACTGTATTTTTTATTTTTTATCATAAGAATTTCTATATTTTTTTATCAAATGATCATGGGTAAAATCATTCCTAATGGTTAAATTTTTATGCCCATCACTTGTTTTAAGACCACAAGGATCAAGAACTCCCCTAAGGCCATGTTGTGGGATGGTTCTAGTGACTGGTTAATGGTCGACTTGGGATGTTTATGGAAAATTTTTATCAAATGTGGCCATTGATATTTGGGGGTGCTATGGTATATGGAGATTAATATTATCGGGTCTTATGAGGTTGGTTACAGATCGGTGCCTGATCACCACTACTTGTGAAGAGACCTGAGTTTACCAGTGGTAGTCTAGGTTTTGAGTCATTTGTTTTTGTTTTTGGATTGAGGGATGACAATTGAAGTGACTCACTATCATGTGGTGACCCCACATGGAGTAATGACCCATTTTGATCCCAAGTGACTAGTTGAAGGTCCTATTAGTGTTATGAATTAATTGAGACATGGGCAATTACAATGATTTGGGTTAGGAATAAGAACTAGTTCCTCATTATTGATTAGTTTGGTTCATGTTGTGATCTGTCCTGGTTTTGGTGGTGTAAGTATATGTTGAGAATGAAAATGGATTTTTGAAAATAGGAATAGTTTTGAAATGAATATGCTCTATTTTAGATGGATTTTTTCAGCCCATTATGTTCCTTATAAACATTTTCACATGTGGGGATATGTGTATGGAATGTGCGTGTTGGAACATATGGATGGAAGTAGATGAACTAATGTGAAATGGTTCATGGGATTTCTTGTGTTTGTATTTAGAATTTAAGTCTTGACCTTGTTTTTATAAAGTTCTTTTCAAAAGGGTAATGATTTTAGAAATTTGTCTGAGAAGAAGGTAATTATTCAAATTTTAAAAAAGGGTTTATTTTTAAAGTGATGTTATTGGATATTTTTATTTGGTTGTTTTTAGATGAATGTGCCTTTATTGATTCCACTTCTTCGTAATATTGGTTTTCGATTTGTGTTTTATATGTTGTTTAGAAAATACCGCCTAGAATGTTCCCCAAGTTTCTGATAAGTCATGCCCGGTTTTTGTTCCTTATTAGAAGTTGCATGTCCTTCATGCTGATTTGGGTTCATTTTAGGTATCAGTGTTTCTTGAAGAGGAAGAACGTGTCTTCAGGGAATTGGGAACTCTCGAAGTTGTCAGAGTGCATTTGTTTTGGGGTCTTTTCAAAGGTCTAGATCTAGAAAATGGGATTTGTTCACCCCGCTATCAATGCAAGTTGGGATGATGTTGTATTTCTTTAAATCCATCTTCATTCGATGTTTCATACCTGAAGAGGCAAAGATAATGAAAAGAAAAGGGCTCATGCGTATTCAACAATTCCAATATACGGTGAAGGCATATGTTGACTATTTCAAGGAAATCATGTCTTTTTCTCAAGATGTAGTGTTGCATGATTTGATAAATACTTTTCTCTTCATCATGGGTCTTCTTCCAAAGATCATGGAGCATGTACTACCTTCCAAGGACCATAGTTTTGAGAAGCTGGTGGATGAGTCATACCTAGGTGAGTTGTTCATCAGAGAGTAGATGATTGACAATACGAAATATCCAGTTGCTCGTAAAGGTTCTCCATATGGAAAGAAGGGTGTACTAGAGGTACCTATTTATCGAAAAATATCCTTCTTTAATTCTACCTTCCAGTTTGTTGAATCATCCTCATGTGTTCCACCAATGTGTCTAGTTCAGGAACATGAAGCCGTTATGTCACATCCCTCTAAGACATTCCATCGCTGTGGTTATCTGGGACATCTGGAGTAGTTTTGTAGAGAGTGTATCTTAAAGAAGACATTCTAATTAGGGGATACTAGAACCTAATTGTGAGGAATAAGATGCTTTAACAATCAGAGCCCCAACCTCAGGTCTCAGGGTAAAGCTTGTGCATAGTATGGAGTTACTAGGGGTGTGAATTATTTATCTAGGTTTTGAGTTCTATGTTGGGAATGGAACATTTAAGGCCTTTTTGTTTTTGTTTTTATGATGTTAAAATTTTACCATTATTATAAATATAGTTTTTCATTATAAGAGTTTCATGGAATTTTTCCATAATAATCAAAATAGTTGTACCTATTTACAAGTTTCCATTTTAAATTTTTTGTTTTCCTTGAGTGTTTATGTTTTTCTCATTTGAAGATATTTATGTTTTATAGGATTGATGGCTAATGTACCTATTATTCATTTTGTGTGAGTTTCTTTTCATGGTTTACCCCTGGTATTGGAGGTTTTCAGATAATGTGGAAAGATTTTAGTTTCAATAATGGTGTAGTTTCACTCCTGCTTTAGAAGTTGGTTTGGATTGGTTAGAAGTTCCCATATTATCCCCTCCCTGATATGGTGTGTTGTAATTCTAAAATTTATATGTTAGTGGAATTATTATGGTGGGGAGAACCGCCTTGTGTTCTCAACTTTTTGTGGGTTGTGGTTTGGTCCTGATTAAATGGGAGTAACATTGGGAATAAATATTCACATCTAAATTCTTTGTTTCTTTTGGTGATGCTCAAGCATGGACTTTGTTTCAGACTAACCTTCAGCTTGGTGACTTTCTGGGGGCATAAAGTGTTAGTTGTGGGGAGAATTTTCAACCCCTGAAAAAAGTTATCTTTTATATTTAATTATTTTTTTCATTGTTTAATATTTTATTAATGTTTGGATTCGGGCATCGACTTAAAATTTTGGAGGTTGGATGTTTTTGTTGGTTTTTGGATAGGTGTGTGGGCACCACATGGTTAACAGTGACCATTGGTGAGACAGATTCCCATACCTTGGATCCCTACTCTTCTGTTCTGGCTAGCTCCCCATCCGGATGAACCCCCTTTCTGTGATGCAGTGCCGCATTTTTCATGGCGTCTTGGTGGCCCAATCATCCCCTTGTTTGTTTGTTTCCCATTCATTTTGGGGGTTTTCTTTGAGTTGGATATACCCCAATTGTGGGGTTTTTTATTTTTGTGTTTGTCTTAGTTTTAGGGTGTGAGAAGGGACTACAAAGCCCAGTTCATCCTTCCGCTAAAGCTGAGACACATCCACACAGGTTTGATGTAGGTGAATCCACGTTTTCCTTACTATAATGATCCTTTATCACTTAAATGTTATAATTAATTTTGAAATGTCATTCACACCTCTATTATACACATGGGATGATGCAAATTTTGTTTTATCATGGATTGAATTTATTAAAAATAGGTTTTAATGGTCCTCATGTGAAATTATTAGTTCTCAAATGGTGTTATCTTGTTTATTGTGACCCTTTATGTGTGAAAATGGTGTTTTCTTTTTTCTGGTGAAATTTTTAGCCCTCACATTATTGTGGAGATGTTTATTTTTTTGTTGGTCTAGAGTGTATGGTTTTATAAATTTTTCAAAATGGTTTCAGAAGATTTTAATGTTTCTCAAGGGGATGGTTTTATTTTTTTAGATAAGGTGGGTGGTTGAATTTGGTTTTTAAGAAAATAAGTGTTTTATGGAAATGTTTTTTGAGTGTTTTATTGCCTTTTAGTGTGTCACTAGATGTTGGCCCATCCATGGGTGCACTAGGTGCACAAATGGATGTGTCATCAAATGAAGGTGATCCCTTAAGTTGGGATTTTTGTGAAAGACTGGTTTTATAAATGGTTCGTATTTTTCTACATGAGGTTGGGTCTTTTGTGTGGTCTCTAAAAACGGATTTTAATTTTCAAATCATGTTTTCCACCTTGTAGTTTTTCTAATGAAGGTATTAAATGAGATTTTATATTTTATTTATTCATGTGTTTTGGAAGAAAATGGAATTGAATGTGTCCTTATATTTGGATTATTGGATTTTAAAAGTGTTTTGGTGTGAGTTTCAAAAAGGTAACGGCCCATTTAGTTAACCGTAAATATTTGGGTGTGTGTGTTTGGATTTTAAGGGGTTGTTTTTTATTGAAAATGTAAAAAAGATATTTGTATAAAATTGGATAATGTTTTTGGTCTTTTCGAATCAATGGTCTGTTGTGTACTTTCAATTCAAATGTGAGGTTTGTTTGATCTTTTAGAAAGGATTGTTGTTTGTAAGAATGTGTGATGGTTGGAAACCCAAAATGTTTTATGAAATGTTTTAAATTATTATATGATATAGCGGTCTGATTGGCCCCATGATTTTTGAAATGTATATATGTGTTTATTGGGAACCTCTATTGGGGGATATCCCTTTATTTGTTATTTTATAGAGTGTACATGTTTGGGGTAGGCATGTACAATTATGGAAGGTAAGGTGAGTCATGCAAGCGAGGGCCTCCTACTTACACAGTATTGTTTAACCATGGGGTACTGAGCATATTTTTGATGAATGATTGATGGTTTCATGCTAGCCCTAATTAGACGGGTTAGTCACCTCTCGAGTGGTAGATAGGCTTGGAGGGATATGCCATTAGCGAGTCTAGGTTAGGGTAGCTAGTTGGTTATTGACTTAAGGGATTCACCATACGCCAATAGGTTGTTCCGAATCAAGTATGTCTAGTGGTCTTCTAGGGATGTTTAAGATCTCCCATGGTAATTTATTGCTTTTCTTATTTACTTTTAGCTATACCTATTTGATTATTTATAGCTTGTACTATTTATTTATTTCTTTTAGAATAGTCTTGGTATTACCTATTAGTTTGCTTATAAAATTTTAAACTATTTTTTGGAAATCGTGTGTAGCGTGATTTTTATTTTTTTAAATGTTAAAAATGATGTTGTTTACAAGGAAATGAATACCCTACATTCATACCTATATTTCAAACTAGTGTTTCTAGATTGTTTTGGGAGACTAGATGTTGTATTCTATGGTATCATGGAAACTATATTGAGTTTCTCAGTGCTCAGGCCTATTTTATCAATTTTTTTTGTAGGTTCCCATTTCTTAGGTTCTCTTATCTTGGTTTCTCATTATTGGAGAAAGGTTGGTCTTTGGTTGGATGGTGACTCGGAAGGTCACATGGAGGTATATGCAGTTTTATTTTCTTTTCGCTACTATTTTATAATTTATCATCATTATTTTTCTATTTGTTATTTTTTTCATGGGCTAAATCATTTACAATTGTTAAATTTTGATTCCCGCCACCAATTTCCAGCCCGCAGGGATCGGGAACTCCCCTCAGGAAATCTTTCAAGATGGCTTAGGTGACTAGTTCAGGTTTGACCTGGGATGGTTCATGATATCAAGTACCCCTATAATTATTTATGATTTTCCGACATGACTATATCTTCACTTTTCATCATTGTTCTCCAAATTAGAAACCTTGTTATGTGACCTTATTAATATAATTTCTCTTTTATTAAGTGGAAATTTTTTCAACCCTTCCCACGATGTTGGATTTCAATGATGGCATTTTGAAATGTAAAACCCTAGATTACCAAGATTAAGTAGAAATTTTGAGGATGCAATTTATTTAATGTGGGGATAATAAACACCCCAATATTAAAAAAATAAGGATATTTTATTTCTTGTCTTATATGACATGCAACACCAAGTGTAAAAAGGAATATTACAACCATAGACATTATGTTATATTTATATTTAGATAAATTCAATAATTCCAATAGAATTTATCACATGAAAAACTAATATTAGATTGATTTACTCCCGACATGAATATTATCTTCCTATACATGGAACACTAAGGTTAGTTTTCATTATACACAATAAGGAATTTATTCGATGGCTTGTGTTACACGCATAACCGAGTTTTACTGAATATTATTAATATTATTATTTAAATTGAACATTACCTCCTAACCATTAAATTAATAGCTATTAAGTGTATTAACTAACTTATTAAAATATATTTATTTAAAAATTATAAACTTATTTCATTGGTTATAAATTAATTATAAATGAAAATAATATCACAATGTATATAACTGAAATGTGTTTATAAAAAAATATTTTTATGAACCCAAATGTGTTTTGTCTTAATAGATTAAATTAATTTCCATTATTAAAAGATATTAATAACATATATATTATATATAAAGTCAATTATTTTTTACATATATCCAATAGGTTTTATTGGCGTAAGATAATAAAAATACAATTTTATGCATAAAAGCTATATTTTTCTTAAGGGAGTTTTATCGCCTTTTAATGATTCAACTAGTTTAAAAATAAAATTTTGAAATTTTATAAATATTATATGTCAAAATATAATTTATTTATTAAATTGTAATTTCATAATTAGATCATGATGTTTTTTTATATTTTCATGAATTTTCATTTTTTAAGGAATGTTGAAACATACTGCATTTTAATTGAAAACTGACTTTTAATCTAAATAATTTATAATGTAAAATTATAGTAATAATTTATTATAATGTATTATTAGATAAATTTTACCTATATTAATAAAATTATGCCAATTTTAATCATTTTCATGTTGAATTTAGATACGAAAACTCAGTAAGCATTTCAAAATGTTCAGTTTAAAACCCTGCTTTCCCATCCCATCTATGGGATTGGTTTTAAATTAATATATTCAAATCATTTGATTAAAATTTGGAAAAATGGATTTAATATTCAGAATAATAGTAATTTATAATTTATATTATGCTAAAACAGTTTTTGAACAAAAATATTAAAGAAATAAATGAAAATTAATTTTATCGATTAAGAGAAGAACTAGCTTAATAAGTGACTAAACATTAAGCATAAGGGGGAAAGGACCTAGAAACAAGTATGAAATACATTGTAATAAAATAATTCTAAAATATATACTCTTAGATCTAATTTGGTTCATTATTTGTTGAAAATATTGTGAGGGAGTGCTCCCAATATTGTTTTCCTTTTTATATTTATAAGAATACCACTCCTCCTCCATTATAAATGGGCACTCACCTACCTCAGTTATTGACAACCCTAAATCCATTTGTGTCAACCAAAATACACCCAAATAATCATAAAAAATACATACCAACATCTTAGAATACTCACTTTTTGAATATGGACAACCAAGGAAGTATTTTGGTATAAACCAAAAGGAGTTAACAGAAAAAGAGGCAATGTTATTCAACAAGAACTTTTGTTTTATTTCATTCTCCACGCCTTAGATAATTATTATATCTTTATAATATAATAAAATAAGTATAATAAATATATTGATACATGTTTATTTTAACTTTATGACCTACAATTTTAAATAGTTACATCAATTGGCATACAAGATAATCATTTGTGTGTACGACAAACTTCTGCCTCATGAACCAATGTCATTTGTTCTTCCATTAACACATTTTAAGGTGGGTAATAATGGTGGATTAATAGTTTATATATAATATATGTGATATTTATAATTTTATTATGATTCTTTTATTCTTATATAACACCTAAAATTATGCTTTCTATTTTATGGTAATATGATAACATTGTTTGTGGATGTGTGGACTACCACACTCTCAAAGTGATGTGATTCATTCACAATTTACATGTAATGTATAAGGGATGGTTTTAATAAAAATATGTTATATATATACCATAAATATAATAAAATAATGATTATATATATCATTTAATTTTATTTATTTTAATATAATAAGAATGTTGAAACAACGCTCATGCATACGTAAGGCCTACTGTCTCGATGAACAGTGAATTTCTTTTCATATCTCAAATATTATTGATTACTATAAATAATTATATTATGAGTATATATGATATTAAAATCATGTTTTTAATTTCAGATATTATTAAAACATGATATATGCAATATGAAAAAAAATTATGAGTCAAACATACTTAAAAAATACCAGTTATTACAAAAAACTATTAAAACAATGAAAGATTATTAATGGATGGGTAATAAGATATTATAATATAATAACATACAATATAATAAAAGTTAATAAGTATATGTTATAGTTTAATAACATTCTTAAAACCATTATACAAGAGGTTAAATCATGTTAGACTAAAGAAAGCATAAGGTAAGAGATTTATTAAGTCAATTTACATTAATTGGGTTATTCTTCTATGTCATGGGTTATGTTATGGATAGAATATTTGTAAAATAAACTTGAATTGTAATATTTTTTTATTTAAAATTTTATTTATTTGATGTAAACCTATCACACAAAATTATTTCATTGATTTAATATCACTATAATGGTATGATCTCTTTAAGTGGATTTCTAGGCTCACATTTATTTCTATCAAACTTATCACATATTAACCACTTTTTTCTTTTATATGGTGAATATACTATCCATTTGAAATTTAATATAATGAATAGACCATTCTTAATCATATTTATAGTTTCAACTTTAATTATTTTGTCTAAGGGGATTTGAACATAATGTTACCAAGTGGTAAATAAATTTCACAAATCAATTCATTTTCATTGGGTTATATTACATCCTCGTTGTCGTTAATATAAATTGATTATGTGTATAATGAATTTAAATATCCATGGATGTTTTTAAAATTATTTTATTTTTATTTAATTTTGATTCACATTTTAAATTCATTGATTAATTTTCACTTAAATGTTATGTTCATTTTAAGGGTTAATTTCCCAATATTATTCTCATGAGGATTGTTTATTATAGAATTATAATTAAAATAAATATCACAATAATTATATAATAATAAATTTTATTTTATTCTCATATGGTTATTTATTATATTTTGATATAAGAGTACAATTTTCTTGTCTTTGGTAATTAAAATATTTTTTGAATTTTGTTTTTATAAAACCTAACTCCATTAATATTTTCATTTGGAGATCTCTTTTACCTCAAACCATGATTATAAAAATGTTTTTAAAAATGTTTCTATCCCTTTAAAAAAAAATTTAAACAAAATTTTACCCATTTATTATTTTAAGGAATCTTATTATCACTTTCTAAATAAGACACTTATCTGGCCATTTTACTATTAAAATGGAATTTTATTTTTAACTTGTAGGAGATTACCCATAGTCATTTTGTTGAAGCATTCTTTAAAATTTTACAATGTTATTTTTAAAGAAAATTTCTATTAAATTGATTTTCAAAGAAAATAATCTTCCAAAATGTTTTCCAAAATAAAAAAGAATATTTTCTTCAGGATTGTTTTGAAAAGATAATTTTATAGTATTTTTATTCATTAATGACAACAACCCTTTATTTTTACTACACTTGGGATATGTTTTATTGATACCATCCTTATTCTTCCTCCGGATAGTTTATGATTGTTTAGGTGAAGGGCAGTATTGAAATTCGGTCCCTTGATTCATTTTTATAGTCTCCTTAAAATATTCCCATTCTAGTGATCATTGAACCTTATATTTTCCCCAAATATTCATATCATTTATCATTTTTATGATTATTTCCTCAACCATATATAATTTTTATATAAAACTTTTACACTGAATATTATTTGATATTTGTGTAAATATTGATAAATCTATATCTTTTACTCAATGGAGATATTTGATAAGGCACATTGTTCCTGAATTAAATATATTATTCAATATATGAGGAATGATTTTGATAGGAATGGCATGAGTTGGACCCAGTTATTGATAACCCCTCGATGCATCAAAAATCTCACGGGACGAGTCATTTCGCTAACCTTAGTGGGTTTTTAACCTTGTATTTTTTAAACTATATTTTGAATGGAATTGATGGGAAAGGTATCATGTACCTAGGATACATGGAGTCCGATAATTAAACATTTACTTTATTCATATTTAGTTATTATTACCCATGATATTATCCCTATGAAAAAATCTTTGGATATTTTTCATTTTCAGTTTATTGAATAAATGGAATGTATTGTCAATTATATAACTTTCCCTATTGATTATTCATTATCCATTTATTTGAATGGAATTTGTTTCTAGGTATTTACCTTACAACAACGTGTATGGACTTCCTTCTCAATTTATTGATTATATAGAATGTGTGTGTTCAGTTATTACCTTTTCATATTGATTATTATCATTGAATCATTATTTATTCCATTGTACTTTACACATACTAATAATTTGATATCACCCTTTTTTTATTTCCTTTCCCTAATATTACATACAGTTTATGTTAGGTCAGAATATAAAAAACACAAAAGAGGGGGGTTGAATAGTGTCTTTTCAAAAAATCTTCCACAATCTTAAATATAAACACCCTCTGTTAATTATCAAGGATAAGAAGTGTTTTACTTATGAATAATGAATAAGTAGTAGAAAAAAAACAAATAAATGGATTTTTATAGTGGTTCGAGGCACAAATATCCCCAAGTCCACTCCACCATAATCACTCTTTACAAGCCTGTTGAATTTTACTAGTCTGGTCCTCCTATCACAAGATCATAATTATAAGAAATGAGTACAGGTAGTTGAAACCTTTATAATTAAGACTAAAAATTTCTTCTAGTTCAAAAACGAAAACCAATTATACATATCATAGATTGAGAAGATAACACTCCACTTCACCCGAGTACGAGTAGTCAAAACACAAATAAATCAAAAAGAGATTTGATTTGTTGAAACAGATTGATCTTCACAGTTGCAAAGAACCCAACTAACAATTGATGGATCTTATTATTTATAAATTCAATATTCCAGATGAAATAAGTTTGAAGATATTTATATTCATAGGAGACCTTCAATTCTAAGAGAAATAACAGAAAAAGAGTAGTTGAAAAGTTACAATAGAACAAGATAAAAGATGTATATCTCTAAAATGTAGTCTTCTTCCTAAGTCATTCATTCACTATACTACTACGAAAGTAATTTCAATAAAATATTGTCTTTTATTTGAGTTACTTATCCCATGTATATTTAAATATATATTTTGAAACATTATATAGGGAAAATGACTTACTTTAATATTTATGATCCAAAAGAATAGCCCGATTGGTCGTAGAAATTCAAATTTCATTTGACCATGTGAGTCAATACTTCCCATAGAAATTGGAATAGTTTTATTTGATAAAATAGATTCTTTGAAACAACCAAATGATCCTTAAAATTGGTTGAAAACAATCTTTAAAACATCATGTCACTCAATGAAGTCCGTCGCAGAAATTATAGAAAATATCGTGAAAATAAATCTCCAATATTGAATTGTCAAATGTACTGTTCCTTCAAAAAGTGACAAAATATTGAACATAAGGATCAACTATATAGCGTTGATCTTTTAAATGTAATGTTGAACATAAAGTTAATGTTGATGATCCATACATTTCAATTCAAAATTTAAGGTTCATTACTTACCTAGGGTTATGTAACCATACATTCTTTTCTTATCAAATGTAAGATTCCTTCTAAAAGTATGGTTCTTTTAACATAATTTTTTGATAATGTAAGGTTGATTAACCATACGTACTGATTTAAACATAGGGTTGGGAAACCATAATTTCTTCTTCCAGTATAATGTTAATGAAAAATGTAGAGATCATGATTCATATGTGTGATGTACACAGCCTAGAGTTAATACCATACATTACTCTAAACCACATAGGGTATGGAAAATGTTTCCATAATGTTCAAAAACATATCCTGAACAATTTTAATAAATATTTATTATTAATTGAAATCATGAAAACAATTTCAAAATAAATAAAAAATAATAAGAAATCCCTATAATATTCTTAATTAAAATCATTAGTAAAACAAACATGGGTATTTTTGAGAATCAAAATAATCATAAATTATATAGTATTGTTGAGAAAATACATTCCCAACAAGCTTTCACTTTATTATGACAAAAAAACAAATAAAATTATTAATATATTTTTGAATTTTACAAGAATTTTAAAGAAAATATTTAGATTTTGCAAAATTATTTCAATAAAGATAAGTGTTCTTTTTATCCAAATTTCTCTCCCTTTTTGTGATATAAAAAATAAAGTATAAAAAATGTTTAAAAACTTGTAATTATACATAGAAAATTACATGAATGATAAAATATAATGTTTAGATAAATAATACTGAATTTATGGAAGTAGATATAAACAGAAAATATTACAAAATAAATCATAGAAAATAATAAAAAAAGGGTTTTCATTAATAAAAATCTATATAAATACAATATTATATTTAACTAAGAAACATGTTTATCCAACTGATGTTGTCAGGGTAAAAGAATTTTGTTAGGGTTCAGCTCAGTTTCTAGTTTTGTAGGAATTTGAGCAGATTGAAACACTTCTTTAAGATCTACTATATGTACATGAAACCTTTTCATTAAACTATATCCCAAGTTCATAATGAAAACTCTGAAGTCTTGAATATTATACATAGTTTCAACAAGATTGAATTTTAAAAGTTCAAGCAAGCTTTCCTCTTTCTACAAAAACTATTGTAACTTTTCTATGAATTTTTTGAGAAGAAGCATGATACTGGGGCCACCTGAAGTAAATTTCTCAATCCGATATTTATGATTATCCAATAAAATTGGTAATATAGAACTATTGAACTAAAGGTTTGGGAGATTATCATTTATATCAGCCAAAACAATTATGATTTCTTGAAATCTTATTATTAAATATGGGGAGGTTGAAGGGAAAGAGGTAGATGCACTGGCCTGAGAAACACTTACTTTAATAGACTCAAATTGTATTCTTAAATACCACTTCAAATATGCAAAATTGGTTTTGGAAATAGATTAAGATTGAATTTTTTCAACTTCTTCTAACATGTCTCTTCTGAATGCATCAAAATTATTCCTTGAGGAAAAAGATTCTTTTAATTCTCTAAGCTGAGTCTGAAGAGACTCAAGCTCCATCCTTGTCGATGAGGAATTCTACAAAACACCAAAATATTTCCTTGAGGCCTCTAGTTCCAGCCTATGAATTGAATATTCTCCCTGAAATTTTATAAATTTCCTCACAAGATCATTATCATGATTAGTTAGGGAATCTAGTGTCCCTTCATCTAGATTATGTGGCTGGCCAATATCCATAATCTCTAAAGGAATTAAAGAAAAAATTTCTACTAATTTTCTACTAACTTGTCACTAGAGAATGATACATTATCAAGACTCTCTGTCTTGTCTCTAGAAAAAGATTCTTTTCTCTCAATCAATTGATCAAAAACTGAGAAATCCTAATTCTCAACAACTTATGTAGCCACATTTTATTATATGAGCATATTTTATTATCCTTGAATATATGAAATAGAAACATCCTACAATCCTTGATATTGGATTATAACTAGTTGATCTTCCTCAAAAACTGATTATTCTAAATTAATCGATATATTAGCTTCGCATGAACCCAACAAAGGTTCTTCAAAAGGTTGCTCTCCTCTTTTACATGATTTCATAACATGATCCTCAATAAATTATTCTTTTTCTTCTTCACCATAAAAACTCAATTTTCTATGAGAATATTTGGAAACACTATGATCTTTATAATCTATAATCCATTAATTTCCAATAGAACTTTTCTACCCCTAAGAAAATGATACTGACTTTTGTTTGTCATCTACACCAACTAGAATAAACATTAATTTCATGCTACTCTAGTAAAAACCAACTTTTATAAGAGTAAAAACATTTAATAAATTAATGTGATTTCATTTAACTCTTGAAATGAACACACAAACCATATTATTTATGAACAAAATTAAAGAGTGTATCCTTCCATAAGGATAAAAAGACAAACGAGCCTATTATTGACAACAATAGTTCAAATAAATCAACATATACCATAGAAAAATAAATATTATTTTACTGATGAACAAAAACATAACATATATGTATGGATTTAAAATTTCCCCCATCTCATCTTCTCTTGGTTCTATTGTAGTCTGAATAAATTTATCCAAAACTTTTTAATCAGCCTCAAGGACCTTAACAAACATCTTTCTGATTTCAGTTGATCCAAACAGAAATGAAATATTATCCATAGACTTATGATTGTTATTTCTAATAGACTATAGATCAAAATTAAAAACATCTTCATGGGGGACATTTCGAGATTTCAGCTATTTCTACAGAGGAAATCAAAATCCTTTTTTTGTAGAAATATTGTCACCCATCTCACCAAAACATAACAAAACACTATTAAAGAGATAATTCAACTCTATCTTATAAAATAATTCAATATTTACATTGTTAAAAAGAAATTACATACCTTGAAATGTGAGTTATTTCTTAAGAAAAAAATTGGTTTCATACAACCACTTGAAATCAATGACTTTTCCTTGAAATATTTTTCTTGCAGAATATCTCTGATGCTTCAGGTAACTAGGTTCACCCTCATTAGTTTTCTTAGGTTTGACTATTTCTTAAAAAAAATCTACGAGGTTCTCAAGTTATAAGGTTTCGAATGTGGATGAGGTAGTTAGTAAAAGAAACAGAATGAGAAATAAAAAGGTAACGAAAGAAAAAAGGTTTCAATGGTGAAAAAGTTTCAAACATCACCTTATTTGTTGTGCCATAATGTAAGATAGTTATGAAATTTTTTAAAACACTCGACTTTAAAAATTGAACAAAATTATTTAAACAAATAAATAGTGAAAATAAAAATAAGTAAAGTAGTGAACACAATTTAATATAGATAAATATTATAAAATTAAAGAAAACTTAGTTAAAAAATAAATAAATATAACTCCCCCTTAATAAAATCAAAACAAGTAGTTGGAAGTGTTTTGGTTGAAATATCGGCCAATTAATATTCATAATTAATAAATTAGAAATATACATCTTTTTTAAGGACATCATCTCTTAGAAAATGATGCCTTATATGAATATGCTTAGTCCTTGAATGACTTATAATATTCATAGAAATATTAATAGCATTAGTATTATCGCATAAAATAGGAATAATATTATAATTTAGTAGAAAGTATAGTAAAATGTTTTTCATCCAAATTAAATGCACACAACAACTTCTAACAGACACATATTCTACCTCAGTGGTTGATAGAGATACAAAGTCTTGGTTCTTACTAAACCATGAAACTAAATATTTTCCTAAAAATTGACAGGTTCCTGATGTACTTTTTCTATCCAATCTATAACCTCCAAATTCAGAATCTATATATGAAATTAAATTAAAATTAGAAGATTTATTGTAAATAAGAGATTGAAAAATAGTTCCCTTAAAATATCTAAAAATTATTTTAACAGTATTAAGATGAGATTATTTTAGATTTGATTGGAATCTTGCATAATGAAATAGAGAGAACATAATGTCTAGTTTGTTAGTAGTAAGATATGAGAGAATACAAATTATATCTTTATATAAGTTTTTGTCTACCGGTTTCCCACCTACATCCAAATCATGTTTTATATTAGTACACATGTGAGTTGTATATGTCATATTGTTTTCAAGACCAAACTTTTTCAATAAATCTATAATATACATACTTTGAATTAAAACATTTTCATAATGTTTTTTATAAATTTCAATTCCATAAAATAAATCAAAATCTCCCATCATACTCATTTTAAATTCTTTTTGCATTAGATTTGAAAAATCATGAAAAATCATTTTTTTAGTTAAAAAAAATATCATCAACATAAACTTTAACTAGTAAAATATTAGAAAAAAATATGTCATTAAAAAGTGTTGGATCTTAGAAACCAATAGTAAAATCATTTATCAAAATAAAATAAGTTGATCTTTCATACTAAGATCTAGGTGATTGTTTAAGGCTATGAATATTTTTAGAAAGTTTTAAAATAGAGTTGGTTTTTAGGGATTTTCAAAACCAGGAGGTTGTTCAACATAAACATACTCCATAAATAGCCATTTAGAAAGGTGGACTTAACATCCATCCGATATAATTTAAAAATCATATGAGATGAATATTCTAGAAGGATTATAATAGCTTCAAATATAGATCCTAGGGAAAATGTCTCATCACAATCTATAACTTCTTCATATTATAACCATTGGATACTAATCTAGCTGAATTATTTGTGATGATTCCTTGGTCATCTTTTTTATTTGTAAAAACACACTTGGTTACTATGATATCATTATTGGATGGTCTCTATATTAGTTCCCAAACATTATTTATCTTTAATTGGTTTAAATCTTCCTATATAGATATCATCCAACTCTTATCTTCTAAGGATTATTCAATTGTATTAGGTTCTAATTGAGATCGGAAAGATGATAATTCATCTAGGATTCACAAATTTCATCTTGTTCTTATTACAATGTCTAGGTTTCCTATAATAGTTTCTAAAGGGTAGTTCTTTTGTATTCTGGACTATTTAGGTAGAACTCTTTCAGGTTTTTTAGTTTCATGATCTTACGAACTGGATTAAACACTATTAATATTATTATCAAAATCATTTTTAGGGGTTTCTAGTCATATGTTATCAAAAGATTCAATAACATCATATGTTTTATCTTTTTCTTTAATGAAAGAGTCAGTTTCATCAAACTTCACAAGAACTGATTCTTCAAGAATCCTTGTATTTTTATAAAATACTCTATAAGGATTAAAGGTAGCAGAATATCCCAAAAATATTCCTTCATCAACCATTGGATCGAACATACCAATGTTTCCATTAGTATTTAATATATATTCCTTGCATCTAAAAACATTAAAGTAATTTAATTAAGGTTTCTTGATATTCCAAAGTTCATAAGGTGAATTTTAAAAAATAAGTTGAATTAAAACTCTATTCATGATATAGTAGGAAGTACATACAACTTCTTCCAAAAAATAGGTAGGTAGATTTTTTGATTCTGTATAGTCTTATCCATTTCATGAATAGTTCGATTTATTCATCAAAAAATTCCATTTTTTGAGGTGTTATGGGTACCAAGAAGGTATGTTTAATATTCAAATTTAAGAAAAAACAATTAAATTATTGAGTTTCAAATTCACCTTCATGATCACTTCTTAATGAAATTATTTTGAAATATTTTTTATTTTGAAATATTTTACAAAAAAATCAAAAATATGGAAAAATCACTCTTATGATTTAGAAAATAAACCTAGGAAAATCTAGAACAATCATAAACTAAATAATAAATATATAATTTACCAACAAAACTTTCTATCCTGGATAGTCCAAAATGATCCATGTGGATAAGTTCTAGAGGTTTTAATGTATCGATTTTGTTAATAGATTTAAAGGAATATTTGTGTTTCTTTCAAATTTAGCATGCATAATAGAATATATTATCATCAAATTTGAGAATAGGTAAATCAGAAATGAACTATTTCTTAAGAAATTTATGTAAATCATAAATATTATAATAAAAATATATCATATTTTTGACCCATGAATCATTTGTCTTTGTAGTTAAACAATTCAATTTTTTACACAATGAATGTAAGTACAATGTATAAATAGTTTAAGTTCATAGTGCTATAAACTGATGCAATTTATATTTAACCAAAAAGCAAGAATTTTTGTAAAAATCAAAATATAAACCATATTTACAAAGATAAGAAATACTTATCTTATTTTTCTTCAATCCGTGCACATAAAGTAATTTATTGATGTATATGATTTTTGGGTCTATAACAGTTCTAATTCAAATTATTTTCTCTTTGTCATTATCACCAAAAGTCAAAAAAAGCCTCCATCTATTTGAGCGATGGTGTGAATTTTCGATGGATCTATACTCACATGCCTCAAACTCCAACTATCCATGTACTGAATAACATTTCTTTTATTGTGACCTTTTACATGAAAATGAATTTAATCAATTGTTTGATTTATTACCCATATCATATTGGGCTAGATAGTGTTTTCTGGTAGATATCTAGGAATCCGTATCTACTTTGTTATCCCATAACCTATAAAATTTTCTTCAGATAATTGTTTTGAAATAGAATCTCTTTTAGTGCCACTTATTTGAGGATTTAATAAATGAAAATAATTTTTATATGTCCTTTTATACCACAAAAATGACAAGTAATAATTTTTGAGTTGGGAACAAAATAATTCTTATACTTTTTATATTTTCACCCTCACTTTCGATACCGAATATTTTCTTTTGAGTGGTATTCTTACCATGAATTTCAATCATAATATTTTATCATTCTTTAAAGAAAAGAGAAGAAATTTTATATGTTTCTAAATAATCCTGTAATTCATTAATCATATTTTAATGATCAAGTTATTTTTTAGTATATGTGTTAAATTTATCAATTAAGTCATAATTTTATTTTTTCATGGAATCTATTTCTCTTAAAACAAAATTATGAATATTATTTAATGTTTTTTGTTTTTTAATAAAGAGTATTATTTATCTTCTATTATTGTGTTGGGGAAGCCAATTTATAATTTGAAAATTTTAAATCACAATTATAATTAGATGAATAATAGGATTGTACATTATCTTGTTCAGCCATGAAGCATATATTTGATTTCAGATTCGATTATTCCAATTTTGAATCAGATTTTGATGAGCTATTGGAGTCTTCAAAAACATCCATGTATCTTTCATTTCACTTATTCTTTTATGTTGATAATATTCAGTTTTGTGATATCTATTATCTGGATATCTCTTTTCATCTTTTAGATGAGTACAATTAGAACTGAAATGACCCAATTTTTAATATTTATAGTATCTAACTTATCTTGGGTCTTTATCATCCTTTTTGAGGTGATTTCTGAATCCTCTTATAAAACTTGCTAAATTTTCTAGCTAATGGAGCCTGTTCCATTTCCGAATCAGATGAATCTGAATTCTTTTCTTTTCTAATTTATTATTTCATTTTTTTTCTTGGATTTTGAGATGTTACTATTACAGAAATGTTTTCCCTTTTCAAAAATATTTTAGGACCTTCATCTTCGGCATGAATTTCATCTTTATACATCATCAATGTCCCAATTAGTTCTTTCCTGGTCTGGTCTCTAACTGGTGATGATTTTTAAATAGCAGCAGATATTCCATTCCATTTAAAAGGTAGTACTCTTAGTACTTCCAACACTTGTTCATATTGTTTGATAGGTTCTCCTAAGGCTATAATATTATTGATAATTCTTGCAACCATTCCATTCATCTATTTGATTCTTTCTCCATACAAAATTCTGAATGAGTCAAATTTTAGGATGGTTATTTCATACCTCATATGTCTTTCATTATCCATTCCTTCATATGAAAATGCAATAGTTTTACACATTTAATAATAAGTAGGGTATTGAGAGATATAATTCAATTCATCTGGTCTAAGACCACGTATAATTGCATTCATAGATTTAGAGTTCATATCATATTCAGCTTAGGTTGTAGCATCCCATGTCTCTTGGGTAAGATATTTCCATAATGTATAGACCATTAAAATTTCATATTTCTATAGATTTATCCAAAAACATTCATCTGATACCAATTATTAGTTCTGAATATACAAAACACAGAAGAGGGGGGGGGGGAATTTGTATTTTTAAAAAATCTTCTACATTTTTAAATTTCTATACGCTCTATTAATTAGTGAATATAAGCAGTGTTTTACTTCAGATAAAATAATAAATAGTGGAAAATATAGAAATAAATTACATGACTTTTAATAGTGGTACGGGGAACAAAAATCAACCAGTCCACTCTACCAGAATCTCTCTCTATGAGCTTGGTTAATTTTACAATTCTGGTCTTCTTATCACAAGACTATAATTCCAACAACTGAGTGTAGGTAGTTAACACCTTTATAATTAAGACTAAAAAATTAATCTAGTTTTAAAAATAGAACTGATTATCAACAACTTAGATCAGGAATATGAAACTCCACTTCAACTGGGTACGAGTAGTCAAAACTCAAATAAATCAAAAATAGATTTGATATGTTGAAACATATTGATCTTCATAGTTGCAGCAACATACAAATGAAAATTAATGGATATTATTCTTTAGAAGGAAAATATTCAAGATGAAATAAGATTAAAGATATCAAGTTGAAATAGGGATCTTTTATTTTAATAGAAGCAACAAAAATTGGGCTGTAACAAATTTACAATAGAAAAATATAGAACATATATATCTCCAAAATGTAGTCTTCTTTCTGGGTTGTTTGTTCTCTATAGCACTGTGAAAATAATTTCAATAAAATTTATTCTTGTATGTGAATTACTTATCACTTGTATATTTTAAGAGATATTTTGAAAGAATATCATTAGAGGATGATTTTCATTGATATTTCAGATCAAAAATAATAGCTAGATTGGTCACAGAAATTCAAATGTCAATTGACCAGGTGATTTGAAAATTCCCTTAGAAATAGGAATGGTTTTCTAGGATAAACTAGGTTCTTTGAAAAAAATTAAAATTATCATTGGAAAAAGTTTAAAACGAGCTTTAAAAAATCATGTAACTCTATCATATTCATTTCAGAAATTACGTAAAATATCGCGAAAAAAATCCCTGATGTTGAGATAGAAAACATAGGGTTTCTTAAAAAAGTGACAAAATACTGAACATTGGGTTCTACTACATAGAATTAATCTTTCAAACTTATATTTGACAATATAAGGTTGATCATAAATGTAATGTTTATGATCCATACATTTCTCTTTAAAACATAAGTTTTATTGCATACGTAGGGTTCTTTAATCATACATTATTTTTTTTGTCAAAGATAAGATTCCTTAAAAATGTAATGTTCTTTTACTTTAAGTACTAATATGAATGTATTGTTGAGAAACCTAATTTCTTCTTCAAGCATAACATTGAAGAAGAATGTAGAGATCATCATCCCTACGCATTGTAATAACATAGGGTTTATACCATACGTTTTGCTAAATCACATAGGGTATGGACAATGTTTCGAGAATGGTCAAAAACAAATCCTAAACACATTTAGGAAATATTTTATTTTAATTTAATAAATGAAAATAATTTGATAATAAATAAAAATAATATTAAATCCCTGAAATACACTTTGGTAAAATCATTAGTAAAATAAACATGGATATTTGTGAGCATCAAAATCATCATAAACGAAAGAGTATTGTTGAGACAATACATTCCCAATAGTTTACTATAACTAATATGTAGGGATATACTAGATGGAATAAAGTAATTATAAAATTAAATTATTTTGTAATTTGTGTATTTAATTGTAATATGTGACTCTTTCATGTATTAGGTTTACAGAGACTACTAAAATATTTATCTCTCTAGGATTTGATTCCTAGTACTCATGAAACTGTAATGGTAGCCCGACTCTGGCTCTGGCCTGTTGGGGTCGAGGCGATATAATTTAAAATTTCAAATTCATTATTTACCATTTGAACACTAAATATTTTCAATAACATTATTGATATTTTCTTATAAATTGGGACTAATTCGAAACTTTTGAAAAAACATAGCATGATCATTTCTCTCTCCATATTCTACAAAAATTCCACTATATATATCATTTTCTTTATTCCTCTCATCGAACACTTTTTCTTATGTTATTATAACATCAAAATATTGTAAAAAAATGGATTTTCAATAAAAATATTATCTTAATATTTTGGTAACACCTCGAGATTTCAATATGTAATTTTAATTTAAATAAATACTATTTTGAATATTTCTTTTCACCTGAACCACAAAACAAGAGGGAGCCCAAAAATATTTCATGAACATTATTAGGAAAATTTATAAGAATAAAAAAACCTCTAGTAAAAAAACATTAATCAATAAAAAAATTGATTAAATTTATGGGATAAATAATTAATATGGTTTAATTTTAAAAAGGATTTTTTATAAAGAAATATTTTTAAAGTGTTTTAAATTTTATCCTACTAAATTAAAAAGATCAATTTTTTATGATTATAAGGAAAATGTGTAATTTTTTAATATATTAAATAATATATTAAAATTTATTTAATTATTAATTTATATGAAATATGATTAAAAACATTAATAGTTTAAAATAACCTTTTCATAAAAGTGTTATTTTTCTTTATATTTTATAATACCATTTAAAATGTAAATTTATGAATTCTAGTTTTTTTAATTTGATAAACTGAACTTCAATTTTGGATTTAAATATAAAAATTTTCTTCGGGTGAATTGTTTGGTTTTTAAGAAAAGATTAAGTTTTAGGTGAATAGTATAAATATCTTTTTGTACAAATATAGTAATTTTTATATCATTATTAGGATAAAAAAATCAATTAAAAATTTATAAAACCATTTTTCTAAAAAAATATTAACTGAATAAATAATATTATATATGTAAAATATTATATTTAATTTATAAAACTATGAGTAACATTTTAAACTTAAGTATTATTGTTCTAAAAACTATTTTTATATAGTTAAACACACTTTTTATTAAAATTAATATTTAGTACGAAAAAATTTAATTTTATAAAATTATTTCAATATTTATAATAATAATATACAAACTATGTAATAAGGATAATTTTATTTTTATGCATATAAATAGATTATCTTTTTTAGAAAATTGAGTTATCGTGGTAAAAGTAAATTAATATAAAAGTTAAAATAAAATTAAAAGACCTAAAACATATTGAAAAAAGTTTTAAAATGAATGTCTGGGGGATTTTCCAGCTAAATTGTACCTCGTAAATATTATTTTCTACTTATTGGGGCACTTTTCTTTGAAAGTGTCATGACATTAAAATGAAATTATCAGTATTTAAAAAAGTGCATCCCCTCTCACTTATAAAAGGATCCCTTCACTACAACAATTTTTCTCACATATAAATAAAATTTTATTCAATAAATTTTTCCCAAATATCTTACAATCTATATTTTACATGTTTTATAGGTTCTATCCTCACAGAAAATATTTTTTAAATTGATCAAGGATTTTTTCTGAGGAGTATGGTAAAAACACATAACCACTCATTTTTCATTTATATTCTTTTCATTCTTATTATCCCTCTAAAAAAATTATTATAACCATTATATAATAATCACACTAGTATAGTTATTTTAGTTAAAAATTATTATGCTTATGTAACAATCATTTTATACCTTCCTTCCAACAATTTAAAAAATTTAAACATCTCTTGTGCATACGATCAAAATGTTGTCCCATGGATGATGTGTTTCATTTTTCATTACTGCATTAAATGGATGGTTATAAGAATATATTGAATTATTAATTATTTTTTTTCATATAATTATTATTATTTAATTATAAATCAAAGTCTACCTTATTTTCACTCTGTTGAAAAAATGAAAACATTACCCACCTGTATATGTGGACTACCACCTCTATGGATAAAGTGTTTTATTATTATACCCCACATTACATGGGAAGATATATAAATGTATTTAATTAATATATATTATTTTAATTATTAAAAAATGTCATGAATAAGTTTTTTTATGTTTTAAAAAGTAATTATTGATTATTATAAGGTAACTTGTTGATATCAATGAATTAAAAAATATTGTCATAGATTTCATTTTCAAAAACCATGCCACTGTATTGGACATAATCCATGTGATTTTAATTCTTAAATTTGATAAATAATATTTTGAATAGTTTTAGGTTCTACATATTAATGGTATCATTTAAGTTAAACTATTTATTTTATTGTTAGGGTTTTATAGATTTATATATTAATTATTCACTAGGTGTTTTATTGATATTGAACATTAGCATTGTTTGTTCTAACAATTTTGGATTTAGAGAATGGATAGAGACTAGAGAAATAACTTTTCATTGTTTTTAATGATTTTATGATCCATTAAGAGATAACATTCCTCATTCAATAATGGAAAACTATTAATAATTATTCATTATGTAGAAAATAATTTTAAAGAGAGTTTTAAAAATGATCAAAACACCACCAAAGAAAGAAGTTATGCTTATAGAAAAGAATGGAATGAAGTAAGTATATATACTAATTATCTCTATATAAATTATACAATAATTCCCAAAACTCATTAAATAGATTATCTATTATGATATATGAGAAAAAAGTCACTTAGGTATCAAGGAATGATTTTTGAAACTCATTATCCTTCCTATTATGGTAATTACATAGTTATATGAATATTTAATTGAGAAATAGTAAGTTTCCTAGTAGTGAATATGAAATTAAATATCATTATAAATATATATTTAATATTATAATTAAATAAGATACAATAATTTTGGTAAAAAATTAAAATTATTAGGATTCAATTTATTTATTGGGGGTATAACATAACACCTCAAGAATTCAACAATTAATTCCTCTTTAAATAAATATTCATTTGAATAGCTCATTTCACACCCAACACGAAAATAGAACAAGATGAAACATATCATATAAACAATTTTAGAAAAATTAGAAGAATAATTAATACACTAGTATATAACAATTTAGTAACCATTTTAAAATTTATTTTGTTTAAGGGATAAATAATTCATATTATTTAACATTAAAAAGATTTTTTACAAAGATTTTTTTAAAATTTTTTGTTTCATTTATCCTAATAAATCAAGTTGATAACATCTAAAATATTATTATGATAATATGTAATATTTAAACTTATGAACTAAAATATCTACATTAGTTTAATTAGTAATTTATATGAAATAATATTAAAGACATAAAGTTTAAAAGTCAATTTTTCAATAAGGTCTGTTTTTATTTTATATTTTGTAGTATATTTTAGAAGATAAATTTATGAATTTTATAATTTTAATTTTATTAAAATAAACCAATTTTTTGGATTTATAATAAAAAAATTTATTGCAGGGTGAATTTTTAGAATTTTTCTAAAATATTTACCTTTAGGTGAATAACATAAAATAACATTTTAATAAATACAATGACGTTTATGAAATCATTAGGATATAATAATGAATTAAAAATTTATGAATCCTTTTTATAAATAAAATATTTATTTAATAATTGAAATTATACAATTAAAATATTTTATTTAATTTAGATATATATGATTAACATTTTTAAAAAACTAATAGTTTTCAAAAAAAAATCTTATTGTGTGAAGAACACTTATTTTAAATTTTTTTTAACAAATTTTAAAATTTAATCTAATAAAATGGTTATAATCATTTAAACAATAAAATATAAATGATATAATTCCATAGTTAAAATTTTTAGGTATAAAAATGTTACCAATGTTAAATAAATGAGTTATCATGGGGAAAGTAAATTAATTATAAAAAGTTAAAATAATAGTAAAAGATTTAAACATGTTAAAACATGTCACCAAAAGGATTTTTGAAGGATTATTAGACCAAGAATTACCCTGTTACATTATTTTCCACTTTTGGGTATAATTTTCTTTTAAAGTGACATGAAATTAGAATAAAGTTATATGTATCTAAAAAAGTTCCACCCTCTCACTTATAAAAGTTTCACTTTACCACCACACTTATACTATCATATAATGACTCTTAGATCAAAATTTGATTCCCTAAACCACTTATAGATTATATTTCACACGTTCTATATGTTCTAGAATAAAAAAATACATTTTTAAGAAGGCATAAGTAGTTGTCCTGAGTATTAAGGTAATATCTCATAATCACCCTATAACACACCAATATTTCATAGTATGTTATCTCTTCAAAGCAACTCAATAAATTGCGCTACTTGCAACACTGAGTTAAAGTGCATCACGAATTACCAAACTAGCCGTTCAAAAGCAGTTATGAAGAGTATTAACTGAATTTTGAATTTTATGTATTCCATATAATTCTAACATCCATATTATGTGTTTCATAGATATAATATAATAACAAATTCAATTTTTAGATAAAGGAAGTATTTTTTACAAAATGTAATTTTACCGCCTTTTAATGAAGATCCCTTTTTTAAAATAAATATTTGACACTTTTATATAGGCAATTTCATGAAATTAAATTATTATTTAGAAGCTGGACATAAAACATTAGTTAAGATAATTGTTTGGTACTTTTCCTATAACCTTCATATTTTGATAAATAGTGAAAAATACTAAATTTTAATTGAATTTTTTATAATAAAAATAGTTTATAGTGTTAAATTTTGAATTTAAATTGTTTTTAAGTATAATTAGATTATATTTTTATCATTTAATACAATGTAGGTCATTATTATTAATTTCACATTTAAATTTGATATAAACACATGTCAAAATTTTGATAGCTTTTACTTTTTAAAAACCAACTTTTTGGTTTTGACAATAGGAATTAATTTTAAATTAATTAATGAAAAATATAAGATTTTAATTTGGTAAAATGTAATTCATTTTTGAATTCATAATATCCATATTAGATTAGGGTAAATTTTTGGAATATTTCTAAAAACATTAAATTTTTGATGAATAGTGAAAAACACTACGTTGTTGTTTAAAACCAAATTTTTATTTAAATAATTAGTTTTTTTATATTAAATTATTTTAGGTCAAAATAGATACATAATACCTATATATTTTCAATGTAATTAATTAGAGAAAATATATAACATATTTAGATAAATAAAATTTTACTGAACTTTTTATCGTCTTTTACCCACCTTATAGGAGCTTTTGCAAATTCAAATAAAACATAATTTTACCACTTCTGTGAGTTTAATTTCAAAAATATGAGATACAAAGTTTAAATCAGTAAGTAAAATTTGGTTCAATAAGATGAAAATAATTTTTGGTGAATAGTATCTTTTTACTTTTATTTACCACGATTAAAAGTAAATAGGGTAATTAAAGGTATAAATGATATTATAATTACCCTAACACGTGTCGTAATTGTATATGATAAGTTTAATTCAACCAAAAAAATCTTTAGAAATAATATATGATCCTTTTTTTCTACATTGATTAGATTAGGATATTTATTATTATTTTATTTAAAGAAGAATTAAAAGTGTTAAATTAAAAGTCTAATAACTATTTTTTTAATATTGGGTTATAAATAAGATAAATTAAACTATTAATATTAATTAGAAAGATAAAAATATTCCCTACATCATGGTTTTTTATTTATAATTTTAGGCAATAAATAATTAGATTAATAAATGACACAATGATGGCGTTGTAATTACATTATTAATGAAAGAGTCGAATAAATGGTATTATAAATATTAAAATAAATATAAATTCAAATGTTTTTTTGACATACAAGTATTTTATAGGTGAATATGAAATGATAGTGTTGATTAAATGTATCTTGTTCGAAGTAATCATGTTGTGATGACTTTCACAAAAACCAAATACTAAATAGTTTCAAAACTGACATAAATGATTTTTTAAAACAAATATTATATTATTAAATTATAAAATATTCCTAAAAAATAAGGTTCGGCGAAAGAGATGAAATAATATTATATATTCCATTAATGAACCACTTGAGGTTCTCTTGGATGTTTAGAGTCTTTTTATTAATGATATAGTGTAAGACTACAAGAAGACACGGTAAAAGTTAAACTATATGACTAATAGTTAAATCTAAATGATATGGTTAATATGGTGACCTAAAACTGTCTAAAACCTATTGGTTGAGTGGATTTAGACCCATACCAAACTTATCCTAGAAATAAATCATTTTAGATCAACTATAAACCAAAAATTATTTTATTATAAAATAATATTTCAAGCTTTTCCGAAAGTGACACTCACCTCTCTTATAAAAGGATATTTTCCCTTCTCTTAATTTCCCACCTCCAAATCCATTTGGATTGGCCAAAACCTACCCAAATATCTCTAAACTACCTTAGATTCTACCTAGAGTCTTGGAATTGATTAGAAAGCCAACCTAAGGTAACCTTTTGATCAAATCAAAAGGAAAGACCCAAAGAAGAAGTAATAATTTCACCACCCTCTTTCATGTTAATTTTTCCTCCACTTCCTATTTCATTTTTGTTTCCATAAAGAAATAATAACTCCAATTCCATCAATATAATGTGATTATATTATAAATATTGTACATCCATGTTCGTTATTCTATCCATCCTATAAATGACAAAGTCACCATACGTGCGTACGTACGACTTACAGTCTCCACGTCGTGGTGTAACTTTTTATTCAAACACTTCATTATTTTCATGGGTATAATAATGAGTATAACTGATTAAAATAATAAATATAACATGTTAATTATTTTTTATATATTATATACCATCCAATTACATAGGATTTTACCATCAATATAATGATATTTTCACTCATGCGTATGTACAGATTACCATCTCTATGAATGTGATGGGATTCATTCCCTATAGTAATCATTCAGGAATAATTTATATTTTATGAATATAAATAATTATTAAAAACAAAATATAATTCTGAATATGGATCAAATAAATCCTATCCATAATAAACATGGCTCACAAAACCAATCAGATAAAGGAAAATGAATCAGTTAACACACGAAATGGTGATACTACTGAAATATTATTAACAAAAGCAATATTAAATGATCATATATGATATCATATTTATGTATATAGTTCTTGTATAAATTAATAACAATTCTTTAACTATTATACAGGAGGTTAACATACCATCTACTATGTAAAAGTACAAGGTAAGGGTAAATTTTACAATCTCTTTACTTTTCTGAGGTTGTTAATACGTAAGTATCTACTGGGATCTCTATTTCATCCACATATGTGATTTCTTAAAAAAATTTCAAAAAATATTTAATATTTACTAGACTATGGGTTAAAGTCATTTATACACTTATTTTAAATTATATGTTTTTAAAGGAATCATTTCATCGTTTTCTAAACAAGATACATTATTACCTTTTCAACAAAAATTAAGATAAGAATGTGTTTTTTAACTTATATAGTGGGTGCATCTATTTTCCACCATTATAACAACATCAAAGATTCCCTTACATGTTTATAATAATATTATCAAAATAAATGTTTTATTTTATAATAATGTGACTTTTAAATTATTTCTAAAAAAAGATATATTTCTCTCAAATTGTTTTGATTTCATCTATGTCAACATCCTTTGATGGATTTTAAACTTGTTTGAAATTGATTCATTATGATACAGATTGTTCGTATTGTATTGATGGTTTTGTGATATGTTTGACTATGGATGTGTTATTATTATACCATTGATGGTTTATGGATAAAGTATTGAAATTTCGTATTCTAGTTTTAATACTAATGTTTATGTTATGTTTAAACCTTTTCATATGAAGAATGCATTGGACTTAGTAAGTGACAGGTGGAGCCCGCTATTGCTCCTCGATGTATCGGTAGGTATAATCAGAGAAACTAGTGTCTTGGCACAAGGAATTGACAAAATATTATTTTTAGTCCTGGCACGAGGCCTTGACTATGTGGTTAGGATGTCCGACATTATGCATTCTATAATTATGAAATTGGATATTGATATTACATGTGATTATTATAATAGTAGAATATCCATGTTAATAAGTAAATAAAATTATTTGATTTATCTTTTCCATGTTATGATGATGTTTTATGTTTAAAAGGCTTGTGTTTTCATCTTATACATTGCCTTAAATGTTTATGCTTGTTTATGAATGTTTTCGCTATATTGTTATCCATACTGAGCATCTGAGCTCACCCCTTGCTATGTTTTATTTTTCCTAGGATGAGAAGAAGTATATTTTGACTGGCCTGTAGGGATCGTCTAAGGGATATGAATGTGGTGAATGAATAAAATTTTTATATTATATTTCTTTTTACTTTGTAATTTAATACTTATGAATGAATCTAGTACTTCCAAGTCTACTAAACTGTTCGATCTTTCGGGATTTGATCCCTTGTGATCATGCCAATGTATTAAAATAATGCACTGACTCTGGGTATCTGGGGTTCGGGAATTACAGTTGGTATCATAGGAATTTTAGTACAAAACATGGAAACTATATTAATATAAACTATAATTAGAGCACATTACGCAAAGACAAACTTGGAGAATTAGTATAGAAGAACTTTTTAGAATATTGGTAATGTAGATATTTTGTGTATTATCCAAGCAATACATACCTGTCTAGATATGAGAAGGTAGAGGCGGCTCTGGCACAGATGTACCTAGAAGTCAAAACTTCTAGAAGTTGTTTTGGTCCTGACATGAGGTATCCTGGTACACAACAATGAGCCTTGCTTCACACTTGGTTACAACACTACTGGGGGATATGATTAGGATAATTCATATTTTCATTAAAAGTCATTATGAAGGATTTCAGAGTAAATACTTTCTAAAAAAAACATTTTCTGATTATATATTATATGCATTATATTTTCAATTTAAGTTAGGTGTTTTACAAGTTTGGAATTATGATTTGTGGTTCTTAAACTAACCAAATGTATGCCAATGTTTAGAAATGGTTCCTAGTATAAGGAATGAGAACTCTAGTAATACACACTATCCAATGATTAATAAGGATCATATTTTTCTTTGCATTAAGCCAACATTTAGAAAGTAAATAGACTTCCACGTATTCACATCATATGAAGAAATAGTATCATCTGTTAATAAGATAAGTACATAATTCTTTGTGTCTTATGGATTTGAAGGGATGTAAGAGAAGAAAAGGATAGAAGAAAATAAGATGGATAGAGGAATGAGGGGAAACAATGATTCAACCATATGTGATGACTGTGGAATGAATCACCTTGGTAAATGATTGAAGGGAATTAGAGTTTGTTATAATTTTGGAGAAAAAGGACACCATGTACGTGATTTCAAGGATAATAAAAAGGTTTCAAATTTATAATGCTTCATATGCAAGGAGTTGGGATAATACACGAATCAATGTCCAAATCATCAGAGTATATCACAAATGCTTCTTTTGGATAACAATCAACTTATGATATTGCTAAAGATGAAGAGGAATGATTAGAGATTTATGTTGTTATTAAATTATTATTTCATTTGAGTATTGTTTTAATGATTTACACATTATAAGAATTATTGAGTATATAAGTATTGTACTTTAGAACTATTTCATTAAGAACATGAGATTGTATAGAATGAAGAAAAGTGACTCAAAAGGAGGTTAATATTTTTGGAAAATTTTTGGTTGAGAGAAAAATAATCCTTAATATGATTCTGATACTGAGGTAGTGATTTTGGGATAAGATATTATTGATTCTGATAAATTAAATTGGATATTCATGACTACCATTAAAATGATTAATGATTTGTATATTCCATCATTGTTGGAGTTTACAAAATTTTTGGATATAAGGAGTATATCCATTATTTTATAAGGAATACGGTAGCATGAGTGTAATAAATAAGGTTTTATAGTAATTTAGGTGGGTTACTATGTTTTAAAGTAATACATGTTGAAGGTATTCACATGTTATTATGTGAAAAAATGGATCTTCATTGTGTTTAACTTCCTTATAAATTTTGGACTGTGAGTTTGGACAGAAGTATTTTTGATAAGTCTAATGGTTGTAATGGATTAAGATAAACATTGAATACTTTTATTTAAGTCTAAAAAATACTTCTTAATATTATTTTTTATATGGTTATGAAAAAGACAACCTGGAGGTCAGGAGACAACCTGTCGCATCTGGAAAGGCCGTGAGACTTGAACCCACAACCGATGGGCGACAAGGGTGCATCACCTACCACTAGCCTACAAGATGTCCAAGTTTGTATAATGTAGTTTTTTTAATAGTCTGACAAATTAATTATAAATTAATTATAATTGTAACCCTATACGATTAGGATAAATAGAATATTTTTGAATTATATTATCTATTAGAGTAAAATATGAGTTTGTGGTAGGAATTAGTTGAAGGGTGAAACTCTACTTGTGAAGAATATATTTTTTACTCTTATTCTATGAATAAATTAATTATTAAACTTTAGGGAAGGGATCTTAAAACAAAAAATGTGTTATCCTAATACCTTATGTTTTTTTGAATAGATGATATTTTAAATCACCATAGATTGATGGTTTTGAGGCCCTTAATTTTACACTTGTTTGTGATTGATGACCCCAATCACTCTATATAAATATTTACGTTTTGCCTATAATTATTTTTCTCTAATTGCCACCAATTTTCTCCAAATCGAGATCATAATTTGGTGGTGACCGTTTCATTTTCCTTCCCTTCTTATTAAGACTAAAATTTATTAAACCAATTTACAATGAGGGTTTTCCACAAATTTATTTATCTATTTTTAACCTTTTATTTTTGAAGAACAATTTCAAATTGCATGAAATCAATTTATTAAAGGATGGGAGTGTGTAACACCCCAATATTTCATAGTATGTTATCTCTTCAAAGTAATTCAATAACTTACACTACATGCTACACCGATTTTAAGCACACCAAGACTTACCAAACTAGCCATTAAAAAACGGTTATGAATAATATTAACTAAATTTTGAATTATAAATATTCCGTATAATTTTAACATCCATATTATGTGTTTATTAGACATAATATAATAACAAATTAAAATTTTCAAATAAAGGAAGTGTTTTTTAGAAAATGAAATTTTACTGCCTTTTAATGGAGAACCCTTTTTAAAACCAACATTTTACACTTATATATATATATATATATTAAATTTCATGAAATTAAATTATTCTGAATAAGAGGGACATACAAATTTAGTCTGGATAAATTTTTTGTACATTTCTGATAACATTCATATTTTGATGAATATTGGGAAATACTAAATCTTAATTGAAAAAATCATTTTTAATAAAAATAATTTATTATGTTAAATTATGAATTTTAATGGTTTGGAAGTATAATTAGATGAAATTTTTATCATTTAATACAATTTGAGTCATTATAAGTAATTTCACATTTATATTTGTCATAAACACATGTCAATCTTTTGATTGTTTTTACTTTTTAAAAACCCGCATTTTGGTTTTGACAATAGGAATAAATTTTACATTAATTAATGAAAATTCAATGTTTTTAATTCGGTAAAATAGAATTAACTTTTAAATTTAGAATATCAAAATTATCTTAAGGGTAATTTTTGGTATTTTTCTGAAAACTTATAATATTTGATGAATAGTAAAAAACACTGCGTTATTTTTAGAACCGACTTTTTTTTCAATAATTAGTAATTTTATTTTAATATTTTTTTAGATAAAAATAGATACATAATACCTATATATGTTAAATTTAATTCATCATAGTCATTTTATAATAAGATTAGATATATAAAATTTTATTAAACTTTTTACCGTCTTTTATCCCCCTTCTAGGAACATTTTCAAATTTACATAAAACATAATTTTACCACTTCTGTGAGTTGAATTTGAAAAATACAAGAGACATGGATAAAATAAGTATGTAAAATGTTGTTCAATAAGATGAAAATAATTATTGTTTAATAGTATATTTTGACTTTTATTTACCACGGTTAAAAGTAAATAGTGTAATTAAAGGTAAAAATGATTTTATAATTACCCTAAAACATGTCCTAATTGTATTTGATATGTGAAATTAGACCAAAAACAACCTTAGGAATAAAATATCATCCTTTTGGTCCACTTAGATTAGATTAGGACATTTATTATTATTTTATTTAAAGAAGAGTTAAAAGTGTTAAATTTAAAGTTTATTAACTATTCAATTTTTAATATAGGGTTATAAATAAGATAAATTCGACAATAAATCTTTATTAAAAATATATAAATATTTTATACATCATGCAATTTTATTTATAAAATTTAGACATTATATATTTATGTTTATATATGACACAATGATGATGCAATAATTAACATATTAAGGAAATAATCTAATGAATTGTATTGAAAATATTAAAATAAATATAATTTCAAAGTTTTTAGGACATCCACGAATTTTATAGGTGAATATTACATGTTAGGGTTGATTAAATGTATCTTGTTATAAGTTATAAAATTGTGATGGATTTAACAAAAACCAAATAATAAATAGTGCCAAAATTGACATAAATGAGTTTTTAAAACAAATATTATATGATTAAATTATATAGTATTCCTAAAAATATAATGATTAGAAAAAGAGCTTAAATTATATTATATGTGTAATTAATGAAATAATTGAGGTTATCATGGATGTTTATAGTAAGTTTATTAACAATATAGTGTAAGAATATAAGAAGACACGGTAAAAGTTAAACTATTTTACTATTAGTTAAATCTAAACAATAAGGTTTATTTGGTGACCTACAACCGTCTAAAACCTATTAGTTGAGTGGTTTTAGACCCATAACCACAATATCCTAGAAATAAATCATTTTTGATCCATTATAAACTAAAAATTATTTTATTATAAAATAATATTTCAAACTTTTCCTAAAGTGACCCTCACCTCTCTTATAAAAGGGCACTTCCCCTTCTCTTAATTTCGCACCTCAAAATCCATTTGGATAGCTCAAAACCTGCCCAAATATCCTCTCAAAAACCCTAAAGTCTACCTAGAGTCATTACATTAATCATAAATCCAACATAAGGAGTCCTTTTGATCAACTCAAAAAGAAACACCCGAAGAATATGTAATAATTTCACCACCTTATTTCATGTTCTTTTCTTTTTCCACTTCCTCTTTGTTGTTTCCATTCCAAAATAATAAATCTAATACCTTATAAAAAATATTATTTTATTATAAATATGGTACAACTATATTATTTATTCTATCCATCCTATAAATGACAAAGTCACTATACGTGTGTAGGTACGACTTACCGTCTCCACATCGTGGTGTAGTCTATTATTCAAACAGTTCATTATTTGGATTGGTATAACAATGAGTATAACTGATGAAAATAATAAATATAACATGTTAATGATTCTGTATATATTTTATACCATCCAATTACATACAATTTCACCATAAATATAATGATATTGTCTCTCATGCGTATGTACGAATTATCGTCTCCACGAAAGCGATGAGATTCATTCCCCATCGTAATAATTCAAAAATAATTTTCATTTAATAATTAAAAATATTGTATAAAAATACTATATAATTCTTTATATGAATCAAATACATCTTATCCAGAACAAACCTGGCTTATGTAACCAAGCATATAATGGAAAACGAGTCAGTTAACACCTGAAACGATGATACCGCTGATATATTATTAACAAAAACAATATTAGATGATGATATATGATATAATATTTATGTATATAGTTCCTGTATAATTTAATAACAAATTTTTAACTATTATATAGAATATTAATATACCATTGACTAAGGAAACATACAAGGTAAGGGTTAATTTTACAATCTTTTTACTTATCTGATGTTGTTAATACGTAAGTATCTACTGGGACCTCTTTATCATCCACATCCGTGTTTTCTTAAAACAAATTTCAATACAATTTTAATATTTACAAGAATATGGGTTAAAGTCATTTATACCCTTACTTGACCATATATGTTTTGAAATTAATATTTCTATCATTTTCTAAATAATTTACATTATGACCTTTTCAAAAAAATTAATGTAAGAATGTCTTTTTTAACTTATATGACTGATGCGGCTATATTATGCCATTATAAAATATTCAAAGCATCCCTTACAATATTATAAGAATATTTTCAATATAAATGTTTTCTATTTTAATTATGTGACTTTTAAAAGATTAAAAAAAGGGATATTTCTCTCAAATAGTTTTGATTTCATCTATGTCAAAATCCTTTGATGGATTTTACATTTGTTTAAAATTGATTCATTATGATACAAATCATCCAAATGGAATTGAAGGTTTTCTGATAGGTTTGACTGTGGATGTGTTATGATTATACCGTTCATGGTTTATGGATATGTTAATGACATTTCATATGCTTGTTTTAATACGAATGATTATGTTATGTTTAAACCTTTTCATATAAAGAATGCATTGGATTTTTTAAGTGACAGGTGGAGCCCGCTATAGCTCCTCGATGCATCGGTAGGTCTCATGAGACAAACTAGTGTCTTGGTACAAGGAATTTACAAAATCTTATTTGTAGTCTTTTTATGGGGCCATGACTATGTGGTTATGATTTCCGGCATTACGCATTCCATCATTATGAAATTGGTTATTGATATTACATGTGATTATTCAGCTAGTAGAATATCCATGTGAATAAGTAAACATAATTTTTTTATTTATCTTTGCCATATTATGATGAAATTTAAGTTTAAAAGGCATCTGTTTTAGTCTTATACATTTCCTTAAATGTTTATGCTTAATTATGAATGTTTCCGCTATATTGTTATCCTTATTAATCATCTGAGCTCACCCCTTTATATTTTTTATTTTTCCCAGGATGCGAAGAAGAATATTATGACTGACCTACATGGATAGTTTAAGGGATATGAATATGGTCAATGGAGACAATGTTGATGTTTTTTTACATTTTATAATGTAATGTAAAACTTATTATTGTATCTAGTACTTCGAAGGCTTCTAAACTAATCTGTATTTCGGGATTTGATCCCTTATGATCATACCAATGTATTAAAATAATGCACTGACTCAGGGTAACTGATGTCGGGGTGTTACACACTCCTTTTTCATTACTAGTTTTTTCATTCTTCTTCTAATAGAACTTAATATATTACAACCCTACTAACATAATTATAATATCAAAATTATTATAAAAAATGTTTTATATGTTTTTTGAAAAACTATTTTCTATGCTCCTCTCAACTATTCAAAAAAATAAAATATCTCATGTTCATACATGCAGACTACTACCTCAATGGATGGTGTTTTTTATTTTTCATCTGTGCGTTAAATATATGGTTATAAGAATGAATTTTATTAATAAATATGAAAGATATAAAATAGTTATAATTGTGGAAAGATAAATAAAAATCTACATTACTTTCCTCCCATCCATTTAAAAAATGAAAATGTTTCTTGTGTGTACTTTTGGGCAACCGCCTCCAAGGATGACATGTTTTTTTCATCACCACATTACATGGAACGTTATAAAAATTTATTTTATGAATTATATGATATTAAATATTAATAATTTTCACGAATAATATTATGTATGTATAATAGAATAATTAATGATAATTATAATGTAACCCATTGATAATAGGAAATCACTCGTAATAAGATCAGCATAGATCCTAATTTCTCTATCCATACAAATGAATTCAATGGAATAAAAATTGGCATTCATAAATAATTGAAAAATAAATATTGTAATATATTTAATAATCTACGAATGATGAAATATTTTTAATAGACAATAACCCACTTCTCCATTATGACATATTAATTATAAATATGATATTATTAGCATCTAATGATGAAAATAAATTATAAATGACTAATATATGTGTAGAGAATTATTATAGATAAATATCAAAAATGATAATAAATATGAATAAGGTTCTTAAATAATTTCTTATTATGGGGTATTATTCTATAGTATGTTTAAGGGATTTTATGAATGTTGGGAGTGAAGGTTAAGGGTTTCTTTTCTGAATTTATTTTTCCTTGAGACATGTGTTGTATAATGAACCTATTTTATTTTATATGATGTATATACCAAATATTTGAATAATTATATCATTATTCAATTTATATTAACGGTATATAATTTTCAAATTTAAATTTTATCGTTCAAGGTATTTTCATTCAAAATTTACCATAAAAGTAAGTGTTTCTTTTCTAATTTCTCCACTTCATAATAAGGATGATTTCTCCCCCTTTACACTTTATACATCCTGCTATTGTTACCAATTATTATTTTTAAATAAAAATATTTTTTTATTTATTTTGATATTTATAATTATGTTTACAAATAATAAAAATGATGTTGTATTACTCTGTTAAAGATACAGGTTTTGATAAATATACATTGAAATATTATTCAGGCTCATATGTTTTATCTCCCACTACAAATTTGTATACTAAGACATTATTTGTTTTAAAAAATAAATTTTCAAGATTTATATTTTGAAATAATTTTTTAAATATTATTCTAGCCATATTATTTTAAATGATATTTAAAAGTAACTTGTAAAATCAATTTTTATTAACTTTAAATATCTTTACAAAATGTGAAAGGAATGTTTTGTAAACATTTTACATTCTAAAACATTTTCCCTCAACCTTATTCAGTTTTTTTATGATATTTAATAGCTATTTTTTCATATTTTTTTTAATAAACTTTATATTAGACATTAATTTATTTTTTTATTCTAAAAAAGGAATAAAAATGTAATGGTTATTTGTTCTTCTTCCTTCTAGTAAATTATTAATGATCATGTAAAGGTATTTTTTATCTATGTTAACATCCCTTAATGTTTCTAATGTTTTGATTTGGTAATACTCTAATAATCCATCCACCTTCTTTCTAGGAATGAATTATGAACTTTTAAATCTATTTATCTTTTCGTGAATTTATTGTCATGCTATATGTATATTATTCTAATACGGTTGTTTATCGATTACAAATAAAATATGAATATGTATTGTATTGTTATTAATTTCTTTTATATATTGAATTCATTAGAAATAATTTTGTAATGGTTGGGGAATAAAATTATTTAGCCCCTCGATGCATTGATTGGTCTTATTTGACAAAATGATTGTGAATTTGGTGTATACCTACCAATTTTTTTTATTACCCCGACACATGGCTTTGATGGAAGGATAATTTTTCCGTGGAAATTCAAATTGATGATAAGATCATTTTTTCATAGAACATGGATTTTAGGCTAAGATCATGATTTGTTGGGATATATCCTTGGTGTTAAGATCATAATGTCTTAGTATAAGTCCATGATGGTAATATTAAGATGTTCAACATTATATGGTCAATCACTATAAAATAAGTTCTTTTTATCCTAGTTATCATTTACATTTCTATGTTATCAATGGATATATTTCATTTTCATTTTATTTATTATATTTAACATTAATTGATTATCCACTCTACCATATTGTTTATTCCTTTTGAATCAGTGATAGTGTTAATTTTATGCTTCACCTTACTAGACATCTATGCTCCACATTTTATTTTGTTTAACTTTCCACAAGGTACTAAGGATAGATCATTGAAAAAAATTCAAGGATGTACCAAAGGGATAGTATTTTTAAGAAGTTTAAAATGTTGAATTTAAAATTTTGAAATATAATATAGAAATTATTTATGTACCTAATATCCAAATAATAATAAACTATTAAATACTTTACGATGTGATCCCTTATAACTTATACCAATATAATAAAGTATCCACTGATTCTAAGTTACTGGAGTCATGGTTGTTATAGTTTTCAATTAAATAATAAATATTTACAAGTAACCATAAAATATGATATTATTTATAGGTCAATGTTTTTATAAAACTCAAATATTTATTGGGGTTTCATTAATTTATACTCAATTGAAAAAAATTGTTCACCATATTGGTTTTATGATAGTTAATTCAATGATGATAGTTTTTAAAACATATGTCTTATATGAATATTAGTCAAAAATAATTTTATAATGAAATATAATATCAATATTAAATTTATTTAGTTTTTATTATTATTTAATTTTAAATTGTATTTCATAAAAATGAAATTAATGGTAGACAATAATAATAGTTTTTAACCTTTATAAGAAGATCTTGAGGAATGTTCTTTTAATATTGATTATTTCATGAATTATTGAACCATCTTAATTCTAAAATGATATGAAAAAATTCCTTGACAGTTGTATTACTTTTTAAAGCCATGTAAAATTAAATTTACCCATTATCATTATACTATAATATCTTAGGAAGTTATAAACTAAATAATCACAAAATAATAAACAAAATCAATACCAATTTGGTAAAAGAATAAAACATGATGATAAATGAAATAAAATAAATAATGATAATGGAATCATCATGGAAATTTTTATTATAAAAATAAATAATTTATATAATTTTAATATTCTAGAGGTTAGGGGATGTATTAGGTGTGTCAGGAATTGAGGTAATTTATTTTCATTTTAAGCAATTACTTGAAACGTTTTGAGGGTGTCCTCCCACAATATTCTCCTCCATGTTCATATCATTTATTTTTTGTTATAAATGTACTCCATATAGATCTCTGATTTCTTAAGAACATCTTATACTGTCCATAAATTTAGTTATAAAATAATGAAAGAAATATATTACGAATTTCCCAATGAGGAATTCTTTAAAAAAGTGTGAAATGATTTTATTATCAAAATCTTTCAACATGACCATGTTTTCCGGACATTATATTCAGTTATATTTACAAATATTTCCCTATTTTTTCATCATATTCCAAAATTAATTTATATACTAATTATTTTATCAATAACATTCCTCTTAAATAAAAAATTTTAAAACTAAAAATATTTTTTCTACTTATTATTACGGGTTAACTAAAAATGCTTCTACTTATGAGCTAAAAACTATTTTTTTATTATTTTTAGTAAAATGAAATTCTATAAGTTCTCAATACATGTTATTGGTTATGTAAATTATATAAATGATATGTGGTCTTGATATAGTCCCCAAATCCTTGTGTAGTGATTTATTCAATATATAAAATATGGAATACCACCTTTTAAAAATGTAACATTACATAACATTTTAAAAACAAAAGATCTTTTGAATTTTAGAGTCTTAAAAATATGGTACATAATGAAACATCTCATAAATAAACTATGGATAATAAAAGTGAACATTTTCATATTTAAATCATAGAATTTTAAAAAGTTCACATAGATCATAATGAAACATCTCATAAATAACACGTGGATAATAAATGTGATGAGTTTCTTATCAAAATCATGGCGTTTTAAAAAGTTCTTAAAAAATGATGCTATTTTCCTTTCAGACCACAAAAATTGAAGGTGGGATTCATGTTTGTTAATACCAAAATTAAAATATATTTATTCTAATATATATGTAAATATACTTGGAGAATATATATGTTTGGGTATTCATAAAATAAAAGAAAATAATTTCTTTATAAAAAGAGAGAAATTTTGAAAGGAAAATCCTGTAACATAACGGGTATAAAATATTATTTTAGAAAATATTAAAAAGAGAGAATACTATTGTATCAAATTAATAAATGAACCTTAATATAATTAAGGAATATAATGAAACAGATATAATAACATTATATATAAAATTTATAGATATACCACATAAAAATAGAAATTGAATGGAAAAGAGAAGTTGAGATATCCATTAATTTGAAGAGTGATACCTAAAACATGAAGATCGAGACCTTGGTGGCTTGAGTACACATTTTAAGGACTAATTCGTAGGTAATACTATCATAGATTTATAAAAATTGATTTTTTATTTAAAGGAAACAATGTAATAGTTGGGTATTTATAGAAAAATTGATTGAGTTTTTTATTAATTTCTAAGGACACTATAGTAGTGGTATCTGCAAAATGATGAAATTAACATGGTTTATTCTTATATTATTATCCACTTGGGAAACCTATTAATTTTCATTAACATAAAATATTCGACCAAAAAATTAAATTAATTATTACATCAATATGAAAAACTTGTGATGTCACTAAACATACGGGAAAACTCAAACAATATTTTTACTATTAATAAAAAACTAATGTATTTTATAAAATTCACATAAATTCCCCATAATATAATAAACACATTATGAATTAAACAACAAACTCCATTATATGAAAATGATTTTCCAAATATGAGAAAATCAATTATGAAGTAAAATCATTATTTAATCCAAAAATACCAATTCTAAAATAATAACTGATTTTATAACACTTTGAAAAAGTAACTATGGACCCATAATTTTATCTTATAATCATAAGATAAAATATATTAATTTAGTATTATATTTTATTAAAATTAATTTTCTTTTAAATCATTAAATTAATTATAAATTTTTAAATAAACATTTATGTTTTATAAAAATACAAATATTTAAATAATAATTTATGAAACATAAATTTACTTATACTATTATATAATTATACCAAATTAGCATTTAAGATTCCTAAATTATATTTATACATACACAGGTGAGATTACTATTCCATTGGTTATGTTACTATTCATAAGTGTAACATTACCATACCAAAGGGTCAAATCACTATTCATTATAAAATTAGGTCGATCCTGTTAGACTCTAAATACCGTTATGATCACAACCATGAATGCCTTTTTTTCAAAACGCTTCTCATAGAATCATTTATTTAGAAGAAAAATACTATATTTTTCAGTATTCATCAAAAATACGAAACTTCTTTAAAAAATATTAAAAATTCACCAAAGATTAATTTTGACATTTAAAATTCTAAAATGATGTTTATTTTACTATACTGTTTCTATAAGTATGATAAATCTCTAAAAAGAAAAATTTTTACCTTTATAATCAATTTATGATTTTTTAATTAAACATATATTCTATTAAGAAAATATTTTCATAAAACAGAAATGATGGAATAAAAAATTTATTAAAAAAATGATTAGAATTTAAGTTAATAAATCCTCAACACCTAACACCTTATAACACCATCTTATGACTGAAGAGTAAGGTCTGCGATGGTTATTGACACTTGGGGTGGATCGGATAACATTGCCCAAGTGGTAATGTCTACTTACCTAAACTTATCTCATTGGAGATTTCGTTCAAGATTAACATGTTCAAGTTCATCTTTCTCTTGGTTAAGAGCAAAGCCCGAAGATGATAACTCCCTCCAAAGTTCTAATAATAGGATTTCTATGATATAGTTCTACAAGATGAGGCTATTGAATCTTATTTCAACATTAATTAACCATTATCATTTCTATTTTTAACACTAATTATAATTTTAAAAGTATTATTTCCAATAGTCATATTGACCAACTGCCATATAACGGTCAAAACACAAAGGACACATTTCAATTACACTCACTTCATTATTAAAGGTATATGGTTTTCTGAGTAAAAATTAATATAACATCCATTTTTAGGAAATTAATAGAATTCATAATGTTCGAGTCATTATATTATTCCCTCCTTAAGAAATTTTATCACTAAAATTTCAAACCATTCACTCAGTTGAGAAAAGGTGAGAGTACTTATACCTCAATGTTTCATATGGTTACCATGTGGATTATTCATATTTTTAGTTCCTATACAACACTTTAACAAGGTGGTTAGTATTGTTCCGTAGATACATGTCTCTACGATCCAAGATCTCCACCAGCTACTCTTCATAAGAGAGATCATGTTCTAGTTTTACCAACTCTAGATTTAGTACATGTGAAGGGTTAGTTATGTAATTTTCAGTAGGGATGCATTGAAAACATCATGAACTTGTGATATATTTGGTGGATGTTCAAGCTGATAGACCATTTCTATTATAAAATCATATATTTCATAGGGGATAGTGTACCTATAAACAATCTTCCATTTTTTCCAAAACCTCATAACTCACTTCCAAGGTGAAATTTGAAGGAAGAATTTATCACCAACATCATACTACATATCCTTTTGATGGTTGTCAACATAGATCTTTTGTTTACTTTCAGAATCCTTAATCTGTTGCTGGATGGTATGAACCTTTTCTATAATCTCATGTAGAAGATCAGGCCCAAGAAGTTTTCCCCCACTAGCTTCATCCCAAAAAATAGAAGTTATACATCGCTTCCCATATAGAGCATCATAGGGTTATATTTTAATAGTCAAATGGAATTTATTTTTTTTATAATAACTCAACTAAGGGGGGATGTTGATCCCGTCCACTATTAAATTCCATTAAGTATGTTCGTAGTATTTCCTCGAGTGTCTTAATAGTTCATTCAGATTGGATATCAATTTTTGGGTGATAGGTCATATTGAAATTCAATTTGGTACCTAGAGAATGTTGAATACTTCTCCAGAATTTTGATGTGAACCTTGGATCATGATTAGATACGATAGAATGTGGAATTCTATATAGCCATAACATTTACTTCAAGTATATCGTGGTGAGTCGGTCAAGATATAATTCTTCCTAAATAGATATAAATTGAGAATTCTGGGTGAGATGGTCCACTATAAACCATATCATATTATTTTCTTTGGATGTTTTCGGGAGACTAGTGGAAAAATCCATAGTGATATTTTTCCACTTCCATGTTGGTAAGGGTAGTGGATGTAATACTGCATTAGGAATTTGTCACTCTTCCTTCACATATTGAGCACCAAAAACCTTGTTGTGTAGTCAATAATCACCATTTTCATGTTACCCCACCAATAATGATCACGCTAGTCCATATACATTTTTTTTCTTCTAGGATTTATAGATAAAGTAATTCTATGAGCATCATCTATTAACTCCTTTTAGATTTCTAGAATAGATTAAATAGATAGCCTTGTAAAATATTTTAGTATGCCTTATTGATCAATATTTAACTTATGAAACATACCCTTCTTCATAGCCATAAAATTTTTCTACATCAAGGAATCATCTCATTGAGATTTATTGATCTTATTTAGTAATTATGTTTGAGAAATCATTTGAGATAGGGTTGATGATGTACCATCCCTTACATTTCCCATGTCCGGTTTTACTAGTACCTTGATCAAAGGATATCTTTTAATCCTCATCATTTCCAGATGACATTGGTATTTGTTACTTAATGTGTATTTGAGATTTTTATATCTTCCAATATGATAATGAATTGAACAATAATAGTCTTTATGAAGTTCTAACCATCTCATATGTCTCATGTTAAATTCATTTTGTGTGAAAATATACTTCAAACTTTGATAGTCTATTTATATATCACATTTATCTACATAAAGATAGTGCCTCTATATCTTTATAGAAAAACACCACCGCCAACTATAGGATATGCATATGATAGTTCTACTCATGAGGTTTCAACTGTCATGATTCCTAAGCAATCATCTTGTCATTTTTCATGAGGACTCATCCATTCCCTTTCAGAGATGTATTGCAAAAAATAATGAATCTTTCTCTGATATAGGGTAGTGTTAGCATCAGTGTATTAAGAAATCTATTATTGAGAGCTTAGAAACTTTACTAACACTACATTGTCAATATTAACTTAACCCATTTTTGAGTTTACTTAGTTAGTGGATTATAAAGTCATGAAAAGTTTTTCAAAAATCTACTATAATATATTTCTCATATAAGGAATCTAAAAATCTCAGTTACTGTTTTACAATGAGGTGACTAATCCAAAAATTTATTCTTTATAGGGTCAATTGGGATTTCATCCCTTGTTACAATGTTTCCCATGAAAGAAACTTATTGTAACTAAAAATCAAACTTTCTGAACATTCTAAATAACCTATTCTTCCTTAGGGTTTTTAGTATCACAATTAGATAATCCCCATGATGATCATGGATTTTGGAATATATCCTAATATCATCAATAAAAACTACCAAAATGTTATCAAGGTAGTCCTCAAAGATTAAGTTAATAAAATTTATAAAAATAAAAGGAGAATTAATCAAGCCTAAGGGCATAACAACAAACTCATAATTCCTATATCCTGATTGGAAGGTGGTATTTTAATTATCTTCTTTCTTCACCCTTAATTAATGATAACTAGATCATGGATCAAACATAAGGAATAAATTCTCCCCACAGATCTGGCCAAATAAATAATCAATTCTTGGAAGATATTTCTTATTTTTCACTATGATCCCTTTATGTTATCTATAATGAATTCATAACTGCATTGATCCATCCATATTCTTTACAAAGAGAACAGGTTCTTACTAAGGATACACAATATGCATGAGAAACCCCTTCTCCAAAAGATCTTGGAGTTTCTTCTATACTACCTCCATCCCCACGTTAACCATTCTATAAATAGTTATGGATTTTATCTTGAAACCAAGCATGAGTTCAATAGAGAACTCTACCTCTCTTTCAAGGGGAGGTATTTATAACACCTTAGGAAATACGTCAATGAATTTAATAATGATAGAAATTTCTTCTATTCTTATACTTTTATCACATTTTTCATCTTCACTGATCAAATCCATATAGAAAGATACATGTGGTGCTTTGAGACAATGCTCAGTTTGAGATATATCTCGTATTAATATAAGTGTATGTTTTCCATTAAATACTATGGAGGATTTTTTATTCTATATTTGATATTAGCATTATAAATTGAGATCCAGTCTATCCCAAGTATAATATCAAATTTCAACATGGGAATGAAACCTAGATTTACTAATAGATTATACTCACCAAAGTGAATACTACAGTTTCTAAACAATGTTGATGCTTAGACAATCCATCAAAGAATATCGATTTATAAATATACTTATAGTAGTTTCTGGGTTGATTCTACATTCATTGAAAACTTGGAGGAAATAAAGGAATACATAGAACCAGAATAAAAAAAGTACTTTCTACCTTTGAGAGAACAATGAGAGTACTTTCCACCACATTATTTAGAGATTCGAATTTATCTTTCATGATAGAAAAAACATGATTTTTATCCCTTGGTCTATAATGAGATTGATGGTTATTACTATCCACTACCCTCGGATATGGACAATGATTGGAAAAGTGCCTGAGCTATCCACACATAAAGCATTGGACTTTAGGTAGGATCCGCACCATCTTCCATTAGTTGTTTTTTTTGAAAAGTTTTGGTTTCACTTCATGATGACTGTTCTGAGTAATATGGCCATCTCTTACACACTTGCAACACTGTTCACTATTGAGTTGGTAGTTCCCCAAATACTTCTTCCCACATTTGTTACATGTGTAATGTTCAACTTTCCTTCATCATATTCCATGATTAAATCTCCTCACTAGGATTATATTTAGAGGTCATTTATTCTCATTCAATTTCTGATACCATAGTGTCTCAAAAATCTATAGTTTTAATTTCATATCACTCTATATGATTTACTCATAGATTTCATAGTCTCGGTTGGATAAATTCTTCTATAGACGAGGATTTAGTTCACTAAAGAATCTATCAACCTTCCCATTAGGATCCATGACAAAGTTAGAGGTATAAAGAGAATTTATTGTGAAGTTCATCTCATAACATCCAACAAATTCATTATCAATATACTTATGTTCAAGTAATTACTTCTCAATTTTTTTTCTCATTGAATGATGGAAAAGCTTATTAAAGAAGATTCCCTTGATCTCCTTCCAATCTAAGGCTTCAATATTCCCTCTTGGCCTCATGTTTTTATTCAGTTCCAACCACTTATAAGCTTCTCCCTCTAAATGTTACACAGCCAGAGTGGATATCTCTTATTCTAAATAATTATGTATTGAAAAGATATCTTCTATAGAGCTTCTTCACTATTCTTCAATCAATGGGTTAGTAGATCAACAAAACATTGGTGGTTGTTGACACATAAATGACTCAAAGAAACGTTGTACCCTTCACATTGAAACCAATATATTCTATTGATTCATATTATTACCCATAATGTGAGATAGTTGATTTATCATTCTCCCAATGGTTTCAATTCTAGATTTCATCATAGGGATGTCAACGCATGGTTCGTTGCGCTCATCATTTACACGCTTCCTACAATTTCATTAAATTTTATAAAATAATAAAAACATAATGAGAATCATGTTTCTTTTAATAACTTAATAATTATAAAGAAAATTTTATATAATATAACATCATTCTTAAAATTTTTTCATTAAAAAAATTATATTTTTTATAAAAAACTTCATACTAGTTCATAAAACCCTTGTGATTTACCAAAAATATCCCCGAGGAATGTCAAACTAGTAGTGTGTAAAGTTTTGTTGTCATGAACCAGTTCCAATTTGAGTTTAGATCAAAATCTTGTTCTTTTATTTTACCCCTTGATACATATGTTCCAGATATACATCCACTTGTTTGTATCTAGATAGAAATTATTTTGTTCGAAAAACACTTACGTAATATTTCACCAAAATACCCAGATGTTTTCTTATATTTAAATTCCCTCTAAGATTATTCTTAATGTTTTCAAATTATGATTTCCACAAATAACTAAACCATCCTTTGATACCAACTATGGAATTCCATTTTATTAAAACACAACATGAAATTTTATTTTATAAACATAGGATAATTTAATTTTTAGTGTCTTAAAAATAATGTATATAATACATTAAAAAATAAAAAATAATTCTATTTCACATGAATGTCTTAATTAAGGTTCAAGAAAAGTAAATTTATTTCATCTCATAACTTGGGAACAGACATCAAATGAACAGGTGAAAATAATTCCTAGTAAGGGTAAATAAGTGAAACTGTTTACATGTTATCTTGTGGGATATCAATAAGAACATAAGGAAATTCAAAAAGCAGTGAGAAATAGAAGATGAGGAATATCATAAAATAACCTGAATCATAACATGGAAATGTTTCTAAAACATTTGATTGATTCATTCATAATAATATCATAATGGTTTATCACCTAGGTGTCAAAAACATTACCAAGGTTATTCACCAAGGTAAAACCTTTCATATCTAGAGATTAAATTATTTACACAATGCATTGGAGTGTTATCTGGGAGGACCATTCATATGTGTTAATTAATTTCGTGCACATATATTATAATGAAAAAATATAATAAAAAATTTGTGGATAATAAAAGAGACATATTTCATAACGAAATCATGGAGTTTTAAAAAGTGATAAAAACATGATGCTTTTTCATTTCAAACCCAAGGAAAAAGAGAGACGGTTTAATGTATGTTAATACCTAAATAAAAATAGATTCATTTTTAAAAAAATGTAAATACACATTGATTATATAGAGGTTTGGGTATTCCAAAAATAAAATAAAATAATTTCTTCATATTAAGAGAGCAATGTTGAGATGAAAATCCGACAACATAACGGGTATGAAACATGTTTTTAGAAAACATTAAAAAGGGAGGGTAAAAGGGTATCCCATTAATAAATCACTCTTAATAAATTAATTTGATAAAATAAAATGAACATAAAAACATGATATATAAATTTGATAGACATACCACATAAAAATTTACTTGAAAGGAAAAGAGAAGTTGAGATTTACCTTACCTCGAATAGTGACTTCTAAACTCAATGACTAGGACCTTGGGGGATTTAGGACACCTTGGAAGGAATATTTGGGATGTAATAATATCATAGATTCGTGGATAATGTTTTCTAATGAAATTAAATGGAAGAATGGGTGTATATTTATAGAAAAATGAGGACGTTTTTTACTAATTTTTTAGGACACCTCAGTAGTAGTTTTTGAAAAACCCTGGGCTAGCCAATGGTATTTTCTAATGGTATTGGAATCTTGGGAAACACTGAGTTAAATTAACACATAAGTACAGAACATCATTTTATAGTAATTATTAAATCAATCTGAAAAATCTATGATGTCTTTAAACATAACAAAAAACACAAACTGAATTTTTACTATTCAGAAAAACAAATATTTTTTATAAAATTATTATAAATTAACCCTAAATTAATATCACAATTATTAATTCAAAAATGAACTCAATTTTATGAAATTTTTTTCTATATATGATAAATTTAATTTTTATGTAAAATCATTATTTACTAAAAAATTACCAATTCATAAATTAAAATAGATTTTATAACACATTGAAAAAATAACGAAGGTCACATAAAATTAACATATAATAATAAAATAAAAAATAAAAAATTATGATTCTATTTTATTAAAATTGTTTTCATTTTAAATAATTATATTAATTATATATTTTTAAATAAACATTAATGTTTTATAAAAAAAACTAGTACTTAACTAATAATTTCTAAAACATATTTTTACTTATACTATGATATAATTATATAAAATTACCATTTACGATGCCTAAATTATATTTATACATCCACCAATGAGGTTACTATTCCATTGGTCATATTACTATTCGTGTGGGTAACATTACTATTCTAAAGGGTCAAGTTACTATTCACCAAAAAATCAAGTTGATAATATTAGCTTTTAAATATCATACTAATTTCAACCTTGTATATCCATTTTTCAAAAAGAATCTCATTGAATCCATTATAAAGAGGATAATAATTATTTAAATGAAAAATACTGTATTATTCAATATTTATTAAAAACAGAATCCTCTTATAAAAATACTAGAAATTCAGCCGAAAATTCTTATAAAAATTGAAATTTCTAAATGATGTTTATTTTACAATAATAATTCTCTATGTATGAAAAATAATTAAAAATTACAATTTTTACCTGTAAAACAAATTTATCAAAATTTCCTCAATTAAAAATATTTTTTATTCAGAAAAATAATTATTAAATTTGAAATTATGAAATAAAAATTTTATTAAAAAATGGATTAAAATTTTAGTGACTAAGGCCTTGACATATGAACTCTTATAACACCTGAAAATGGCATATGGGTGATGTTCTTGATAGTGATAGACTCTTATGGTGGTTCAGATAAAATCACCCAAGTGGTAATCCCTATTTACTTGAACTTCTCACGTCGGTGATTTCATTCATGTTTAATATGTGGAATATCATCTTGGGCTTGGTCATGAGAGAAACCCAAATATGCTACCTCCCTCCCTAGTTTTGACAAATGTGCTTCGTACAACATGATTCTACTGGATGAGGCCGTCGACTATTCTTTATATATCAATTAACCATTATCATTTATATTTAAAAAACTTATTATAACTGTAAAAGAATTTTTTCCAATAATAATATGGAAAAATTATCATAATTTATCAATGATCATATAACGGTAAAAACCCAAAGGTTATATTTCAATTATTATCTCTTCATTATTAAAGGGATATAGTTTTTTAATACAAAATAATATAATACACATTTGTAGAAAAACAATTATCATTCAAAATGTTCAGGTCTTTATATAAAATGTGTTGGAGATAATATAATAAGTTACTTCATTGTAAGGGTAATTATAATGGTGTTTATGAGAGTGATTATAAATATTACATACCAAGTAAACTTCATTATTATAATTATACCTTTATTCATGCTTATGGTTTTTATTTATAGAATTATTTGTGATAAGAAGTTTGTTCTATGAGTGATTATATGTTTTCACATTCTCAATGTTTATTATTTATAGGATAATCTTTTCATGGAGTTTTTTGTTTTTTCAATTTCGTAACCAATTTATTTATTTTCATACCCCTTACGAACATATATTTTCTCATACCTTAATTACAAATGATTATATAGGATTTAAGGATAATTAATAACATTTACCATGTCATGTTATAGTAATAATGATTTTTCTTGAATAATGAGAGTGTATCATTTTATGGTCCTATTTTTGTGAAAAAAATCTATACCAAGCCGATCTATAATTTATTGTATTGTAATGGTTTTTATAACACTTTAAGTATTTATACTAGAAAAATTTGGGTAATGTATGTAATTGCATATATTATATGAATTGTGTAATTATAGAGTGATTATGAATGGGGTGTTATAATTTTTATAAATGTAGGGTTTAAATAATATTTTCGGGTAGGAACTTGGTAATAAAAAATAGGAAATAGAATTTTTTGGATAATAATGTTTTTATGGGGATTATACATTGATTTATAGTTACATTATCATGATATAATTTTTAATTATTATAAGTGTATTCGAGTTCACTCATTTAATCAGTATTTATTTTAGAATGGTTATCCATTAACGTAACATGGTGAATAAATTATAAGGGAAATAAGAGGATAATAAACTTACAAATAAATAACATGAAATGGTTAGATTTCGAGTTGTGCAACTTTTTTCTATGTTAACTCAATTAACATAAGACATAAATTTTAGTATCTATGACATAGAGAGACTAGATTATCTATAATGGAATATGTTAATAGTAAATAATTTTATATGACATCATCCTTTAACATTTTATAGGACATCTAATGTGACACATCGATAATTATTGAATTTCTTTCAAACTAATTTAATATTTTTTTCATATTATTTACATAATGCAACACTGAATAGATTTTTTTATAAAAGTACTATGTTTGGATTTAATTTTATACAAAACTATGTTAATATTGCAGCATACAAAAAATTTAGATTATAATACAGTATACGCAACACTATATTTGTCTTTTGTTACACACAATTATGAATTCCTTTGATAGCATTGAAAACACGCATGACTATTTTTTACCAAACTACAATATACTATTAAGTTGATAATTTAAATATTATTATGGCTACGACCAAGCCACTAGAAAGGAATTTACAATTTAGATTAACATAACTGTGAAAATATGATTTACACATGTATATAAAATAAATACATTGGTTATCAATTAGAATAATTTAATGTAAGAAAGATTATTAATTAAGGAAATTATTTCTCTAAGAAAACTATTTTATATGTACAATCATGGTTTTATCTAAATAAATTAAAAAAATTGATTAGTTTTTTCAAAATAATTTATATAACATATATTCAATAAATATTTTTTATACTTATCAAATGGATTGTATAGGTATAAGAAAAGAATAAATAAAATTTTATGAATAAAAGATGTATTTTTCTAAAATTTAATTTTATCGCCACATAATTGAAACACCATTTTAAATATGAGTTTTGAATCTTTTATAATTATTAGTTGGAAAATTAAAATTCATTTTTGTATTCTAAATATCAATATTTACTTTGGGTGATTTTTGGTATTTTTCTATGAAACTTCATTTTAGAATAATAGTGAAAAAATAAAAAAATTTCATTCAAATATTCTATTCCGTTTAATTTATTTATATAGTTAAATTATAATTTTTAAAGTTTAATTAGATCAAATATAAATCAATTAATCCAATTTAGGTCACAGGAACCAATTTAACATTGATATTAGATATTAAAATATTCAAATCTTTTGGACTATTTTACGATAAAATCCCACCTTTTCATCCCTTATGTGGTAATAAATTTAAAATAATTTCTTCCACATATATTAAATATTTGAAATTATAAAAATTTATAAATTTTAATAAGGTATATTTTTTTCCCAAAAATATTAATAAAATTAATTAAAATTAATTACAGCTATTGAGAGAAAAATTATCTTAACAAAGGACTAACCCCTAAACCTATGGATCAAAATGAACTAGATGCTTGTAAAAAATCCAGTATATGGATATATTAATACCATATAATCCATTTTATAGAATGTACAATATTATTGGAGCCACATGACATCGGGAAAATGTGGGTGGAATACCGTCTTTAATAAATTTATAGGAATACCACCCCTCCTCCACTATAAAAAGATACTCTTCCCTATTACTTATTCACACATATCAAGAACTTTTTATCGCCCAAAATCTGATTAAGTAAGCTCCCATAACCCCTCCATTAATCCTATAAACTAAGTGTTTTCTATAAATCCATATCATGAAACGCTTTGATGAAAACCAAAAAGAGTTACCAAAATAAGTGGTATGATCATTCCTCAAGCAATTTTTTTATTTTCATTATCCACCCCCTAAAATACTCTAATTAAATTATCATATAATAATACACATAAAATAATTATACTAATATATTTTTTTCTATTGTTTATACCTACACTTATACAAACTTACATCTAATGTGTATCAAACTTACCGTTCTTGTATACAATGAAGTAACGCCTAATGAAACGATATTGTTCATTTTTTCCTTTCCCCCCTCATTGATGGAAAATATGATATAGAGAATTTTTTATTATATATATATATATGATATTTTTGATGTATTTAAACTTATATAATTATAATATTATATATTCCTTGATGATTTTAATTTTTTTCAAATTTGATAAGTTTGTTTGAGGATGTGTGTACTACCGCCTCCTCAATGCGATGCGATTCTTTCACACCTTACATAGAATATATTAAATATAGTATTAGTAATATAAAATGATATATATGAAATAATAATTAAAATGGAATAATATTATATATATATATATATTCATATATTTCAATTAACTTCTTTCTTTCAATATGATAATAAAACAGAAATAATGTTCATTCGTACGTATGACCTACCATCTCCATTAACAGTGTAGTCAATTTCATACATACATATTATATAAATTATAATAAATACACGTATAATCAATATATATTATATTTTTATCTTGTTTTCAAATTTTAAATTGTTGAAATCATGATCTATGTAAGAGGACCGAGAATAAAAAGTCAAAACATGTAAGAAAAACAAGGTTGTTTCACCGGAAACGTAACATTAACAGAGATTTATTAATGTACAGGTAATATAAATTCATAGGTAAATAAAAAATGAAATTATATATATAAATATTTTTCTGTTTTATATTTATAATAAACATATACTTATTTTACATATTTTTTGAATGAGTACGATGAGAGTCATGAACAAGGTAAGGATTTTCTCGTCTCACATTTATTTTTCAGGAGATAGAAGCCATTTTCACCACCTATTTCTTATATGTGGTGTGTTTACTACCCATGGATGTATTATATTATAATTATAATTTAATTTTTGGGTATTTTTATTTCTATTTTTTGATCTACCTTTCATGGTGTTTTTGTTATAAAATTTACCAAATCGTTTAAGTAATTTTGTCTCAATTTTACTTCATTGAGACACATGATATTTTATGCAACTATATTATTTTATGAGGTATATATACTACCATTTTATATGTTATATCATGGAACATATTATTTTAATGATATTTTATGCTTCATGTAATTTCATTTTCGTACATGGGGGGTATAATTCAAAGTTACAATATGGTAAGATTTTATTGAAACAATCTCATCGTTTATCAAGATTGATTATGTTTATGATTCCATTGATGAAATATTATGATCCATATCTCAAGAAAACTCCTTAATTATCTTATAATATGGTTATTCATGATTTATTCATTTATTTTTACCATTTAACAACTCTTTGGTACTTAATATATTTAAGAAAATGTATTTATAAAAGCCCAAATTTACCTCTCTCTTTGTTAGGAAATCTTGGTTATTTCAAAACCATGTTTTCTAAAAAATATTTTGATGAATTATTCAAATGTTATTAATTTATTATCAAATTAAAATGTTTTAAAAATTTTAGTAATTTTTCATATATTTTCAATTAAATTTAAAATAATGTTTTTTTTCAAAAAGTTTTAAACCATTATTTATATGTTCCATAGTATTTTAAAAGAAATAAGATTTCAAAAACTTTTCATGCATATTTTATATGTTTTGGAGGAAAATGGCTTCCCAAACGTTTTCAATATTCATTTATAATTTTGAAGGAATTTTTTTTCAAAACTTTTTCTGTATTTCTTTATAGGTGTTCAAAGAAAATGGTTTTCAAATTTTTTAATGCATCTTTTATAATTTTTATACTTTATTTTCTAGATAATAATTTTTAAAATGGTTTATGTTTTCAAAAGAATTGTTCATAGAAGAAAGGATATTTTCCTCAAGAAATTTTTTTAAAATATATTTTATCATTACTTCCCATATATGATGACATAATTTATTATTACTCATACCTTTATAAGGAAATAATCCAAAGGTTCTATACATATTATTTATCTAAATGGTTTATGAAAGGATGGTAGGATGTTTACGAAACCCATTTCTATTTTATGGGTTTTATGTTTATTAAAACCCTTACCCTTTTGTGGGTTATATTCTTATGAAACCCGCTTCTTTTCATAGGTTATGATTTGCTGAGATAGTTACGAAACAAGACTCTTTTTCTATAGGTTATTACACGATTACATGTTTATGATACCCATTTCATGTCAAGGGATATGATATGATTGTTTATGATCTTGTGTAACATGTATGAATGATTTAATTATGAGATTTTTGGGACCTATATCTCCATATAATGCATTGGGTAATGTTTTATATCTAATGGGATAGACAAGGCTAAAATCGGAAATGGACCCATTTTAGTAAATGAGTTTTTTTTAGTAAAATGGTATTGGGGGTGAATATTGATTAGTAAGATGGTCATGGGAATGAACCATGAATACCATGATGGTATAGGGAGTGAAAACATACTACTAATATGGTCTTGGAAATTATTCCTTGCTATAATGGAAATCAATTTATGTACTTATGTGTCTGCCAAGAATTCAATTTCTTGTTCCTATGTTATGATTTCATAGATTATGCTCCTGATTCTCTCATGATTCATGCATGAAAAACTCCCAATATTAATTCCATGACTCATGTGTATGATATTTTATATGCATGATGTGATCTTATAATGATATGACCATGTTATCAAACTCTTATATTTATGATGATACATTTGTATCTCATTTTTTAACCTTATAAAGAATCTGAGACCCACCCTTTCTTATTTTTACTTTCCATAGGTTAACAAGAAATGTTTTAAGTATAATTACTAATGAGGAAGAAATTTTTGGGAAACATTAAAGATCTCTCACCAAGTTATAAGATTTTGTCCAATGTTTTCAAAGACAGTAAACTATTACGGTCCTGAGGGGTGTATTTTTGTAATGTCTTGAATATTTATCTAAAATTATGTAGTATCCAAGAATGTTATACCTTAGTCTCTATAGTCGACATCAAATTAAAATTTTAGTCAACCATTGGAAACTAGGTTGAGAAAACTTTAGTGTGATCCCTAGTGATATTTCTATGTTAATGTCTAGGGATGTGTCTAATGATAAGCCTAAGGATTCATCTATTTAAATAAATGTGTCATAATTTAGACATAATATAACTGATTTTTAATGACTATGTTGTTTTAAAATATGATTAGTGTCTCTCACACAATGATTTCAGTTTTTATTCAATGGTGGGAAGTATAAGGAACTAGGTTAACAATGAATTTGATAGATAATTTTTTTATCATCTATCAAATGGGATGGTCATTGGAGTGAAGGATGTCGTGATCATGCCTAAACAGTTTTCTTGAACATAATTGAAATTTTATAACGTAACCAACTCTAGGACTCACCAAAGAAGAGGAGGAATGAGTTCCATAATATTTTAGCCAATGGAGACAATGGGGGAAAGAAGATTTGGTTACTTTTATGTCATGAATGGGGAAATAATCACCCAAGTGAATGTCTTATATGAATAAGAAGATGTTTTGAATGTGTAAAAGAAGGACACAAAGAAAGTAAATTCAAATGAAAAATGAAGGTTTTGGTTAATAAAATGGATGGGAATATTTTCCTCCCAAATACATCATCAAACGTTAAATGCTTTATGCGTGGAATGAATGGTCATTATGTAAATATATTTCCGATGTGTGAATATCCAGAAGTGAATCAGAAAGGTGGTACTAGTAGTAGTTATATTTCTACTAATGACACGTCTATAATTTAAATGCGAAAAGAAATAGGTATTAAGTAATAAGATGATGTATCTTTATTATGAATTAAGGTTAAAGTGGAATAATCAAATCTTTTTGGTATTTTGATTGAATAATTATGTTTTTTGAATGGTAAAATATATAAATATTGTTCATTTTATTTTTTTCACTATGGATTTTGCTAAATTTGTTGAACGGATCTGATGGAATATAAATGTGATTTAATATAAAGGTTATTTTCATAAATAACACATGATTAAGGGAAAGATAACCCTTAATCTGTTCCTTATGTTAAGATAATGTCACTTGGATAATGATGTGTCAGAGATGAATAAATAAATTATACGTTATTGATTACCTTGGAAATAATTAAGGATGTGATGAAAAGTGATTTATGATGTCATTAATGAAGTTTGAAATTTTTTTATTTAATAAATATATCCAATAAACATTGGAATAAAGAAACATTCCCAATTTCAGAAAGGATTTATGGTAATTCAGGTCATTATTTTGTTTCAAGAGAATACATGATGAATGTATTCACATGTTTGGTATGTGATAGATAAGAGCTAATATATTATATATGGGGTATTAATAATAAGTTAATTTTGAGAAATATAGTGATGTTCTTTTTTGATTTTTTTGACAATCATATTCCATAATGTTTATATGGTTAACCATTTATGGAATGTTTTATGTTAAAATTAGCATAAGGTTTTAGATATTGAAGTATTATATCACCATATAAGTATTTATACATATATTATAACTAGTGTTATCATTTTTTATGATAAAAGTATATGGAATGACCTGTAATTCTATTCATTTATCTCATGATCTATTATTGCTTCATGAATGACAAATTCAGATTCATTTCTTGGAATGTGAGATGAAGTGGAAGTTGACGAAGACACAATAAAATTTATTTTTTCCTCAAATCATATAAGTGTATCCTTTCATGAAAATTAATAAACTTTTTGGGAAAGGATCTTGAAACCAATATTGTTATCCTATTAACATTATTTTTGAGGAATCAAATGGCACCTTAAAACATAATAAATTTAGAGGTTTGTAATTTTTAACTTTCTCATAATCATGTTCTTTATCACTCTCCATCATAACATGATAGTTTGATTTCTCATCCATACCCACATTTCCAATTGCCATATTTTTCACCAATGTGGAAACTTTTTTTTGTTACATTGGGTAACAGTTACCTTTCCATCTTTCCATTTTTCAATAAAGTTACAGTATTCATTTTTATGATGTGGGTTTTTGTTAAAGTAACTCTAAAGTATTAAACATTTGATACAAAATTAATTTTAATGGATAAATTAATTTTAATGGGGTATAACATAAACCCTATAGTTTTTCTGATTTCCCCATATTAATTTATTCTTTTTGGTATTTTTCACTCCACACAACACTGAATATATTTTTTATAAAAGAACTAAGTTTGGATTGCATTATACGAAAATCTATGTTAATACTTTTTTCACAAGAAACAATTATATTAGAATAATGTATATATAACACTATTTTTGTTTTATGTTACACAAAATGTTGAGTCCTTCGATGGATTTTGTAACACAAAAGGCCGAGGTTTTACTGTGCTACAATATAATAGTATAAATATTATTAGAATATTATGATAACTACTACATAGATATTGGAAAGGAAGTTATGAATAAAATTAACTATATTGTAAAAATATAATTTCAAAATTTATATAAAATTAATCCTTTTGTTATCGATTATTTCATGATAATTTACAAACTATTAGGAAATAAAGAAATTACTTCTATAAGAAAACTATTTTCCTATGTACAAACACACTTTTTTATCAGTAAATTAATCTGAAAACTTTTGATTAACTTTTTCAAAGAAAATTATCTTTTATATATTAAATAAATATTTTTTATACGCATATAATATATTTTATACGTAAAATATATGATAAAATCGGATTTTATTAATAAAAATATGTATTTTTCAAAAAGGTAATTTTCCCATATTTTAATAGTAAACCCATTTTAAATATGATTTTAAAACTTTGATCATTTTTATTAGAAAAAATAAATTCTATTTAGGAAACTAAAATATAAAAAATTACTTCTATCAAATTTTTGGTATTCTTTACAGAAACATCATTTAAGGATGAATAGTGAAAAAATGTTGATTTTTAAATCAAGACATCTTATTCATTTAAATTTTTTATACAGAAAAATTATATTATATTATTTTTTTAAATTTAAATTATATAATATACACATAAATTATTCCATTATATGTAATTTGAACCAATTTATCATTGATAATGGATATAAAAACAATCAAAACTTATTAACCATTTTACATTAAAAAATCGATTTGTCATCCCGTCTGTGGGATTAAATTTAAATTAATTTCATCCAATTATTTAATTTTAATTTTTAAAAATGTATTCCATATTTGAAATAATAATAATATATAATTTCTAATAAGTTAATCAATGTTTTTACCAAAAATATTTGTGAAAGTAATTAAAATTAATTATAGTGATTAAGAGAAAAATTAGTTTAACAAAGGAATAATCCCTAAACGCATAGCCCAAAATGACCTAAACCCTTTTTAAAAATACATTTTATGGACATATTTACACCATATCCTACATTTTATTGAATTTGGACCATAATTGGAGCCACATGACCTGGAAAAAAGGTGGGTGGAATTTCCTCTTAAATATTTTCAAGAATGACACTCCTCCTCTACTATAAAATAGTACTCACCCATCCCACTTATTAAAACCACTAAATAAATTTGAATCAAAATAAAGTATAGAGATATAAGTTCAAAAAATCAACCAATTAATCTTATAATCCTTAATTTGGGTTTAAAGCCATCTAAGGAATCCCTTTGGAAATAACCAAAATGAGTTACCCAAAGAAGAGGATACATCCTTCCTCAAACTCTTTTGTTTTATTTTATTTGTCCACACCTAAAATTTTATTATTATATCATAATATAATAAAATAAAAATCCTAAATATACTAGGTTATTTTTATTTTAAGGTTTTTACTTACACTTATACACACATCCATATAATGGGTAACAAACTTACCATTCTTGTGTACGACAAAGTAATGCCTCACGCGACAATGTTGTTTGTTTTTTCCTTTACCACCACTCATAGTTGATAATTATAATGGAAAATATTTTTATATAAGATATATATTATATTTATCATGTATTTAATCTAATGTAATTTTTATATAAAATATACCTTTATTCATTAGCTTTTTTGTAGATACGTTAACTTTATTTGTGGACGTATGGACTACTCCCTCCTCAAAGTGATACAATTCATTCACTCCTTACATGGAATGTATTAAGAATGGTTTTATTAAACTTATATGGCATATATGAAATATAAATTTTAGTATAATGATAATATATATATATATATATATATATATATATTCATATAGGTCATTTACTACTTTTCTTTTAATACGAAAATAAAACGAAAACAACGTTCATTCGTACGTACGACCTACTGTCTCCATGAACAGTGTATTCCATTTAAAAATTATATAATATATAGATTATTATAAATACAAATATAATTAATATATATGATATTTATATCTTTTTTTAAATTATAGAAATAATTGAATCATTATCTAAGTAATAGCAATAGGAATAACATGACAAAATAAGGTAGCTATCACCAGAAACATATCTTTAACATGTAGTTATTATTTACCGAGTAATATAAAGTCATAAGTATATTATACATGGTATTATATATATTAATATGTTTATATTATGGACTTATAATAAAAATACACTTATTAAACATGATTTTTGAATGAGTAAAACGACAGTAAAGACATAAGTTTGAGGTTTTCTCATCATAAATTTATTTTCCATGAGACACAAGCCATGGTCACCACCTATTTTTTTATGGTGTGTTTATTGACAATGGAAGTATTATATTATTATTATAATTTAATTTATTTGTATTTACGGATATTTTTTTATGGGATTTATGATTCAAATGGTACCAAATTAGTAGAGTCAATTTTTATAAATTTTCTTTATTTGAGACACATACCATGTTATGAACCTATATTATTTTTAGATATATATATGCATCCATTTAAAATGTTATATCATGGACCCCATTATTTTAATTATATTTTAAGATTCATGTAATTTTAGTTTCATACATGGGGAGTATAATTTAATGTTATCAAGTGGTAAAAGTTTATTAAAACAATACCATCATTTATCCAGATTGATTCTGAATATATTTCCATTAATAAAAAATTATGATCCATATCTCAATAAAACTCAAGAATTTTATTCTCATTTAGTTATTTATTATTTATACAGGTATTTGTACAATTTTTACACTATTTGGTACGTAAGCTATTCAAGAACCTATTTTTAAAAAAGTTTTACCTTACCTCTATATTCAATTGGAAATATGTCTTCTTTAAAAATGATTTTTTATTTAAAACAATTCAAGAGTTATTCATAAGTATTCAATGTATTTTCAAAAGAAATTATTTCCAAATTTTTTTCAATATTTCATTATAAATATTATCATTATTTTAAAATAAAAATGTTTTCAAAATGTTTTCAAGATTTAATTATACGTTTGGAAATTATTTTTACATAAAAGGCTTTCTAAACATTATCAAGACCATTTTATATTTTTTCAATGAAAATGGTTTTCAAAATGAATTTAAGAATATTTTATAAGTTTCCAGGGAAAATGGTTTGGAATTTTTTTTCAATATTTCTTTATATGTTTTCAATGAAAATGTTTTCAAATTTTTTGAAAAGTTTCCTTTATAAGTTTTCATAATAATTTTCATGAAAATTATTTTCAAAATTAATTATGTTTAAAAATAATTTTTCATAGAATAAATGATATCTTACTCAATATTTTTTTAAAAATATGTATCCAAATTATTTCTTATCTAATATGTCATCTATTGGTGCTACTCTTGTATATCTTGGGAAATGATCCAAAGCATCCATTCATATTATTTCTCTAAATAGTTTATGTTTTGATGGAATAATGTTTATGAAACTAATTTCTCTTCACGAGTTATATATTTATGAAACCCATTTCCATTTCATGGGATATATTCTTATGAAAACTGCTTCTTTTTATAGGTGAGGATTCGATGTAAAAATTATGAAACCTATCTCTTTTTCCATAGGTAATGAAGCTATTAAATTTTTATGAAACCCATTTCATTTAATTAGTTATGATATGGTTTTTTGTGTTATTTTAGAACATGTATGTATGATTTCTTTTTTTATGGGTGGGAACTATATCTCTCTGCAATACATTGGGTAAATATTTATATCTAATGAGATAAACATAGATGGTACAGGGAGTGAACTCAATTTAGTTAAGGGATTTATCTACTAATATGATCTTGGAATTGATACTTGACTACTAAAATGATCTTGGGAGTGAGCCATGACCACCAAAATATTATGGATACTGAACCTATACTACTAAGATGGCCCTGTATGTGATTCATTAACTACTATGGAAATCATTTTATATTTTTAATTTTCTAACACAAATTCTATGTATTAGTCTTGTGTTTTGATTCAATAGATTATGAATATGATTCCAATATGATTAATGTATTATAAACTTCCAATATTTATTCCATGAATCATGTGTATGATCTTTCACATGCAAGGTATGATCTTCTAATTTTATTCTCATGTTCTCATACCCCTATGTTCATGATTATGATTATATATCTCTTTTATTTACCCTTACTGAGAATATGAGGTCACCCTAATATTATGTTTCCTTTAACTATGTTTTGAAGATATTTTTTAAGTAGAATTATTAACATGGAAGAACATTTTGGGAAACATTATAGATCTATCGCCAAGTTAAAATATTTTGTTCTATGTTTCCAAAGACACTAAACTCATATGGTCCATGGGAATAGTTTTTTATACTCTTATTAATATTCATCTAAAATAATATAATTCCCATGTAGGATAAGGTTGGGTCAACATATGTATCTTGATAATATATGAATGATGTATAAATGCTATGTTGAAGATTTTTAAAGTCTTGACATTTTCATAGAAACAGAAGTTAAATCTTATAGATTATCATCTTGGAGGTAAATATGATTATTAGTGGTATCTTGTTTAGAATAACACGGAGAATAATATGATTCATACCACAAAATAAATGGTATTTAAATAATTTTTTTGTGAATTTTTTCACAATGTGCATTGAAATGTAAATAAAATTTATGGAGATAAACAGAAGGAGGAGGACCCAAGTGCTACTTAGAAAGAAAATTTTACAACATGGGAATGATATAAACTAATTTTTATTATATATAATGAAAGTAAAATTGATTTATTTTATAAATGTTTGAAACTATGTTATTAAAGGTATTTAGTTATAAATAAATTTTGATGTTAGGTAGAAATTATTTTATTTACTGAAAAGGTTTAGGAGGCTATTTTATAACTCGAATGAATCTTATAACATCATGGATAAAAATAGATCAAGGCGACAACTATTGATGAAATAACCAACAAGGAAATTTAATACAATAGAATTCAATTTCCCTATTCCCTATATATAGTAAAAGTAATCCCAAGGAGTGTGTTATAAGGTTTCTTAAGTATAATCAATGTGGTAAAATTAGAAATATAACTTGTGGTTTCAAATAAATGAGAAATGATCAAACTAATAATGGTTATAATAAAAAAAATATTTTAAATTTAATAAAATTTTATATTATGGAAAATTGTATTTCAATATAAGTATTAAACGTGGAAACCATCGAGATCATATGAAAAAGGTATGGCAATGTCATTTTTATCTTTAGGTGAAATTTTTCCATCAAATGTAATGATTATATGTGTCTTACTATTTCACACTAATAATGATAATGACTTTTTTGACTCTATATCTATACATTTGTTTATTTATAGGAAATTTTCTAGTAATGTGAATGTATCCTCTCAAGAACAAGAGGTTAAAATTTTAATAAAAATCTTATTGGAGGTATTTGAGAATAAAGGAATTATATGAATCATCCTATAATTATCTATGGAACTATTTTTTATTAAAAATATGATTATCTTACCTATAATAGAGTTTCATATTAATTTAGATATGTATTTAATTTTGGGTTATCATGAAAAGATAGGTTAAAGTTTATAAGATTTTCTATATAATTATCAAAATTAGTTTTAGTCAATTTTTAGGAATGCGTTTATACTGTTGATAAAATACTAAGAAGCTATGAAATTAAAAAAATATGTAAGTAAAAATTATATATATTATATCAATTAAAATAAGTAAATCATCTAATAAAATGATTCAATATTATTAATTCAATATTTTTATGTATTTCATAATGATTTTGTTGTGTTAATCCTTATGAGGACGTATAAATATCTTTCCTTTCTTTATTCATATTGCTCGTAAAAGTTCAATAATCCCTTAAAAAAGGGATATAGTAGAGATATCTAAATCAAAAAATCAATTATAATAATTGCTGGATGGGATTTAATTTATATTAGAACATATCATTGGGATGCTATTTCATTATTTTTTAGGAATAAAGATGCTTCTATGAGGATTTTCATTGATTATGGACCACTAAATAATATTAATATTAAGAAAAAAAATATTTTTTTACTCATATTAATGACTTGTTTAATCAAATCAAGGGAGATTAGCACTTTTAAATGTTTTACCTCAAGTTTGAATATCATCAGTTGAAGGTAAAAGAAGAATATATTACTAGAACTACATTTCAAATGAGGTATGGACATTATGAGTTTGTATTAAGGACCTTTCCATTACTAAATTCTCCTACTGTATATATGGATTTACTGAATGAAGTGTTCAAAAAACATATTTAATTTAGTTTTGTTTTATTTAGTGATGATATAATATTATATTCTAAAATAAAATAAGTATCCTAGGAAATATTTGTGGAATTTTATCTAGACATTATGATAAAATAACTTATAAGTAAATGTTAGTAAATTTTTATTTTGGTTATAATAAATTTCATATCATGACTATATTATAACTAAATATGGTATAATAATTTATCCTACAAAAAGGTGGTATAAGAATAACCCAAAATAAGTAATATCATAAATTTTCATAGTTTTCTCAGAATTAGGAGATATTATAGGTGTTTATTTTGAAACATTTCACATATATCAATCATATTTACTAATTAATCATGAAAGGTTTTTATGTTCATTTTAATAAGTGAATTCACGGAATGTTTTCATGAATTAAAAATTATATTGGTTAATTCTATAATTTTATCATTTACATTAAGAAATAATAAAATTATGATTTATAGTGATGCTTCGTCAAATGGGTTTGGTTTAGTTTTGATGTAATTTTATCTTGTAATTTCTTATGCAACCTGAAAATTAAAACCCCATAAAAAATTATCCAATGCATGGTATGGATATTGAAGGAGTAAATTTTTTTTTATATTTTGAGTATTAATTTATATGGGGATAAATGATATATATATATTGATTATAAACTTTTTAATTATAAATTCAATCAAGAGTAGTTGAAAATGAGGAAAAATGTTTGTTTAAATCAAAAAAGGATTATGATTTCCCACATTATTATCATCCAAGTAAAGAAAATAAGGAAATATATTCCTTGAGTTAAAAGGATAATATATCATTAACTATGTTACATTGGATCCTGATACACTAGTTAATGAATTATTGAAAATTGTATTCGAGATTATCTATTTAGAAACCCCTTCCCATATAGATCAAGTAACAATACATTCATCCTTACAAGAAAGAATAAATTATAATAAAAAATAATATCATAAATTTTATGACAAATTAAAATTGATAAAGGAAAGTGACATGAGTTTATTATTGATGAAAATTGTGTCATAATACTTGTAAATAGGTTAGGAATAATAGATTACCCTAACATTAAAAAAAATAATTGAACTAGGATCCATGATCATTATATTATGTTCATCTAGGAAGAAAAAATATGTATAATGATCTTCCAAAAATATTTTCCTGTGAAGGAATAATAAATACATTACATATTTTTCCATGAAAATTTTAATTTGTTAATAGTTAAATATAAAAGAAAACTATTAAATGAAATATTATATAATTTTTAGTTATAAAATAGAAATGGGAACATGTATCCATGGTTTTATTCATGGTATTTCTTAATAAATATCAGGGTAATTGTAATTCCCCGACCCCAGTTATGGGAGTCGGTGCATTATTTTAATACATTATCATGATTATAATGAATCATGTCCCGAAAGACTGATTAGGTCAGCATTCTTGGAAAATATATTACATACATGAACATTACATTGCACATTAGAAAATAAGACAAAATATAAATGATCCTTTGATAATTCCATTAATCCCTTAACTTAACCCTGCTTATCAATCATAAAATACTTATTCAAATACTAGGAAAAATAAAACATAGAAATGGGTGAGATCAGATGCTCAGTAAGGATAACAATATAGAGAAAACTATCATAAATAAGCATAAACATTTAAGGTAATGTATTAGACAAAAAAACATTTTAAATATAAACTTCAGCATAATATGGAAAAGATAAAATCCAGTTATTCCATATACATATTCTCATGGATATTTTTTTATTTGAATAATCACATGAAATATCAATATCAACTTTCATAATGATGGAATGCATAATGACAGACTTTATAACCACATAGTGAAGGCCTTTTGCCAAGACTACAAAAAAGAATTTGTCAAGGACTTGTTCCAAGGCACTAGTTTGTCTTATGAGACCAACCTATGCATCGAGGAGCTATAGTGGGTTCCACCTATCACTTACTAAGACCAATGCATTCCTCATATAAAAAGGTTTAAACATAACATAAACATTCGTATTAAAACAAGCATACAAAATGTAAATGTAGTATCTATAAAAAATGAATGGTATAAAAATAACACATCCAAAGACAAAAATATCACTAAACCTTCAATACAATATAAGAGTTTTGAATCATAATAAATCAACCTCAATAAATAATAATATCATGTAATGGATGTTGACATAGTCAAAAATGATCAGTAAAAATCATTGAGAGAAATATCCCTTTTTCATGAAATCATTTAAAAGTCACATAATTTATAAAGGAAGTAATTTAAAATATAGTTTTGAATAAAATTGTCCCATTCCTCTTTGAATATTTTGAAAGGAATTAACATTTTAAAACATTCATGTCCATATAAATAAATCCTTAAAACCATTTTGAGAACATGGACATTAATTAGTAAGGTTTTGAAGAATAAATATTTAAAAAATTTAAAATGATGTTTTAGTAAAATATTACATTAAAAATAATACCTATGAAAACTCTTTTATGAAACATGGAAATGGATAATAAATATTTCCCAGTAGATACTGATGTAAAAACAACCTCAGATAATAAATATATTGTGAAATTAACCCTCACCTTGCACATTCCATTAATAGAGGGTTTGTTTATCCTACTATATAAAGACCATTTTTTGTGATTAAATTATAACAAACACATAATAATATTTATGATATCATAAAATAGTCATTTATGAATTTATACTACCCATTTAATAATACTTTCCATGTTCAATTAACATTTCGGGTAATAGTCGCTTTCTTTATCGTACGTTTTTAACTGGTTACTCTTAATTGTATCACTTAGATCATGATTTAAATACTTCTAGAATTTGAAACATGATTTATATATCATATATATTTATAATATAAATATTTATAATAGACGTATATATGAAATGGAAAACACCTTTTATGGAGACGGTTGGTCATACGTACGCATAAACGATGTTTCCATTTTTATATCGTATTGAACAGAACTATGTAAATAAGATATATGTAAGTATATATATATATATATCCCTAATCATTATTATGACTCATATTACATACTTATTAATGATATATTTTTTATAATCATCTTTGAATAGTGAACGTGGAAATGAATCTCATCGCGTCGTGGAGACGGTAATCCGTACGTACACACGAGCGACAATATCCTTATATTGAAGAAACAAAATCATATATAATTGCATGATATATCATATATACAGAATCATTAAAATATTATATTTATTATTTACATCAGTTATAGTCATTATTATACCCATCCAAACAATAAAGTGTTTGAATAACAAACTACACCACGACGTGGAGACGGTAATCCGTACGTACGCACGTATGGTGACTTTGTCATTTATAGGATGGATGGAATAATGAATATGGTTGTAAAACATTTATAATAACATCAAAGTATATAAACGATACTGGAGTTAATATTTTAGAATGGAAAAAATAGAGAAATAGGAAATGGAATAAGAAATGAACTGGAAATAGGTGATGAAATATTTACCTCTTCTTCAGGTTATTCATTTTGATTCGATCAAAAGGGCTCCATAGGATGGATTTATGACCAAAGTAAGGCCTATATGATGAAGGGATGAATGTTGGGAGGATATTTGTTTAGGGTTTGACCGAGCCAAATGTCATTGAATGTGTGGATTTGAGAGAAGGGAAGGTCCCTTTTATAAAAGAGGCGAGGGTTACTTTAGGAAAAGATTGAAATATTATTTTATAAAAAAATCATTTTCGGTTTCTAATTGTGTAAAAATGAATTATTTAAGGTATAAGGTGGGGATGTGTCCAAAACATCACAATAAATAGGTTTTATAAAGGTTTATTTCATCATATTACCCTTATCTTTTAGATTTAACTCTCAGTTAAATAGTTTGACATTTACCATGTCTCTTTGTATTTTTATATTATATGGTTAATAAACATACAATAAAATTTAAGGAGAACCCCAATAGGTTCATTAATGACATATATAATATTATTAAGGACCTCTGGACAAACCATAGATTTTTAGGAATATTATATTAACCGATAATATAGTATTTGTTTTAAAAACTCAATTATGTGAATTTTGACATTATTCAATAAATGATTTTTTTTAAAGACATAACAACATTATTACTTAGAAATAAATTCATATTTTCAATAATAACATGTCATATTAATCTATAAATTTTGTGGAATTCATCAAAAGTCTAAAATTACATTTATTTGGATATTTATAATATCAATTATTCTAATATTTCATTATTAAGGTAATTACTACAACAGTATTGTGTAATAAATAAATTAGTTTATTTAATGTATAAAATTATAAATAATATATAAATATGTTGGAAATATCTTTATATTTCTAATTTATATTTATATTCAAATTTATATTATGTATAACCCTATATTAAAAATGGTTTAGTTATTAAACATTGAATTTAACTCTTTTAACTCTTCTTTAAATAAAATAATAATAAATGTCCTAATCTAATCCAAGTGGACCAAAGAGGATAATATATTATTACTAAGTTTTTTTCTAGTCCAATTATACTTATACAATATAATTAAGACATGTGTTAGGGTAATTATGATTTCATTTTTATACTTAATTACCTTATTTACTTTTAACTGTGGTAAATAAAAGTCAAAAGTTACTATTCAACAAAAACAATTTTCATCTTATTGAACCATATTTTACACACTAATATTTAGTATGTCACTCGAATTTATGAAATTCAAATCACAGAATTGGTAAAATTTTGTTTTATACAAATTTGAAAATGCTCTAAGAAGGTGGGAAAAAGATGGTAAAATGTTTAATAAAATTTTATATATCAAAACTTATTATAAAATGACTCCAATGAATTAAACTGAACATATATAGGTATTATGTATCTAGTTTGACATAAAATAAATTAAAATAATTAAACTAATTATATAAATAAAATGTTGGTTTTAACTAATAACACAGCGTTTTTTCACTATTAGTCAAAAATTGAACGTTTTCAAAAAAATTCCTAAAATTTACCATAAGATAATTTTGATATTCCAGATTCAAAAATGAAGTAAATTTTACCAAATTCTACATATAGAAGTTACATTTTTTAATTTAAAATTAATTACCATTTTCAAAACCAAAAAGCGGGTTTTTTTTAAAAAAAGTAAAAATTATCAAAATATTGACATGTGTTTATGTCAAATTTAAATGTGAAATTACTTATAATGACCAAAATTCTGTTAAGTTATAAAAATATAATCTAATTATACTTCAAAACCAATAAAATGTATAATTTATCACTATAAATTATTTCGATTTAAAAAGTTGTTTTCAATTAAAATTTTGTATTTTTCACTATTCATCAAAATATAATAGTTATCAAAAAAGTACCAAAAATTTATCCAATATAAATTCGTATTTCCTGATTCTACCAAATTATTTAATTCCATTAAATTGTGTATATAAAAGTGTCTTATATTTTTTTTAAAAAAATGATTCTCTATTAAATAAGCGGTATAATTTCATTTTTTTGAAAAATACTTCTTTTACGTGAAAAATCAAATTTTTCTTTATATTATGTCTAAGAGACACAAAATAGGAATTCCAAAATTATATAGAGTATAATAAATTGAAAATTAAGTTAATACTATTCATAACCATTTTTTAACGGCTAGTTTGTTAAGTCGTTCTGTGCTTGATCTCAGTGTTGCGTGTAGCGTAAGCTATTGAATTAATTTAATGGGATAACATACTATGAAATCATGGGGTGTTACATTCTATCCTCCTTCAATAAATTTCACTCTCACAATTTGAAATTGTTCTTATAAAATAAATGGTTAAAAATAGGAAATTACCTTTGTGGAAAACCCTCATCGGAAATTGGGTTAATGAAATTTATTCTTAATAAGAGGAAAAGGAAAATGAAAAACTCACCAGAAAAATATGATCTCGATTAGAAGAACATTGTGGAAATTAGAGACACATAATTAGAGGAAAAATCTAAATATTTATAGGGATTAATTGAGGTCATCAATCACACACAAGTGTAAAATTGGGGGCCTCAAATCCATCAATCTAATATGATGTAAAATATCATCGGTTCAACAAAACATATGGTATTAGGGTAACAACTTTTTGGTTTTAAGATCCCTTCCCTAAAGATTAATAATTAACATATTCATTGAATAAGATAATATATATATATAATTGATAAGTGGAGTTTCATCCTTCATCTAATTCCTACCACAAACTCATCTTTCACTCCAAAAGATAATAGAATTCAAAAATATTACATTTATCATAATCGTATAGGGCTACCAAAAATAATGAATTTATAATTCATTAGTGATATTATTTAAAAAACTACATTATACCAACTAGAAAATCATAAAGGCCAGTGGTAGGTGATGCACCCTTGTCACCCTTCAGTTGTGGGTTCAAGTCTCACGACCATTCCAGACGTGACGGGTTGTCGTCCGACCTTTAGGTTGTCCTTTTTATGTCAATCCAAAAATAATCCCAAGAAATGATTTAACCTCAAAAATAGTATCCAATGTCAAACTTAATCGATTCCAACCATTATACTTTACTAAAATACTTCTATGCAAACTCACAGTCCAAAATTTATAAAAAACGTAAACACAATAAAGATGCTTTTTTCTATGTAACAATATGTGAATACCTTAATCATGTATTCTTTTAAAACATGGTTACACCCTAAATTATCATATAACCATATTGATTAAATTCATGCTCCCTTATTCATTATATAATACTGGATATACTCCTTATATCGAAAATTGTTTTAAACTCCACCAATGATCAAAAAAAACCATTAACCAGTTACAAGGATGTCAATAATATCCAATATAATTTATCCAAATCAATAATATATTATTAAAAAATAAATACATCAGTATCCGGACCATATTGATGTTTTTTCCCTTCAACAATGTATTTTCCAAGAAGTTTAACCTTCCATTGAGTCACTTTTCTTCATACCACTAATCTCTAGTCTTTAATTAAATAGTACTATAGTAAAATCCTTATATATTATATAATTATTATAACATGTACATCATTAATACAATACTGAAATGACACAATACATAAATAACAACATAATAACTATTAATAATTCCTCTTCATCTGCAGTAGTATCATAACTTGATTATTATCCAATAACAGCATTTGGGGTATACTCTGATGATTTGGACATTGATTTGTGTAGAATCACAAATCCTTGCAGATGAAGCAGTGTATAGTTGAAAAATTTTTCTCACCCTTGTAATCATGTACTTTGTGTCATTTTTCTCCACACCTATAACAAACTCCCATTCCCTTCAAAAATTTAACAAGGTAATTCATTCCATAGTTATACAAATATGCGAAAATACTTCTTTCTCTTATTCCCATTATCTATATTTCTCTCTACCATCCTTTTCATCTCTTTCTTCTCTTCAAAGACATAAGACTCAGAAAATTCATTACTTATCATATTAAAACATGATATTATTTCATTATATGATGATAATTTATGGGAGACTATTTCTTTCAAAATTTTGGATTAATACCATGAAATATATAATCCTTATTATTCTTTGGATCATGAATATTTCTATAGGACACATTCTATCTACTGGGTGCCATTTCAAAACAATAGAATGCACTAGGATTGTTTATGAATCACAATGCATAATTCCAAAATTGTAAAATAGTTAACATAAATTAAATAGTTCATGGATATAATCCATAATCATAAAAATGTTTTCCTTGAAGAGGTATATACTCATAAACCATCCTTAGTGGTTTGTAAAAAAAATGAGAATTATCCTAAACATATCCCCCGGGAGTGTCATAAAAAAGAGTGTAGCAAGGCCTGTTATCATGCACCAATTCCCGTTCTAGTCTAGCCCAAAGCAGTGTTTTCGGGTTTTACCCCTAGGTACATCTATTCCATAGCCACCTCTACCTTCTCGTATCCAAATAGGGATGTATATCTTGGAAAAGTCACAAAATATCTACATTACCAAAATTCTAGGAAGTTCTTCTATACTAATCCTCAATGTCTATCTTAGGGTAATGTGATCTAATTAGATTTTATCTAAATCTTGTTTCTATGGTTATTTCTAAACATACTCTGATACCAGCTATAATTCCCCGACCCCAGTTATGGGAGTCAGTGCATTAGTTTAATACATTAGCATGATTACAAGGAATCAATTCTCGAAATACTGATCAGTTTAGTAGTCTTGGAAAAAAGATTACATACATGAACATTACATTACCTATTAGAAAATAAAAGACAATATAAATTTTCCTTTTATGAAACCATTAATTTCTTAGTTTAACCCTGTTTATCAATTATAAAATACTTCTTCACATCCTGGAAAAAATTGAACATAAAAAGGGGTGAGCTCAAATGCTCAGTAAGGATAACAATATAGCAGAAAATTTCATAAATAAGCATAAAAATTTAAGGCAATGTATTAGACTAAAACTAAAGAATTTTAAAATAAAACTTCAGCATAATATGGAAAAGATAAAATCAAATAATTCCATTTACATATTCAAATGGATATTCTACTAGTAGAATAATAACATGCAATATCAATAGCCACTTTCATAATGATGGAATCCATAATGCCAGACTTCGTAACCACATATTCAAGGCCTTGTGCCAAGACTACAAATATTATTTTTTCATGGCCTTGTGTCAAGACACTAGTTTGTCTCATGAAACCTATCGATGCATCGAAGAGATATAACAGGCTCCACCCGTTACTTACTAAGTCCAATTCATTCCTCATAAGAAATGTTTTAATCATAACATAAACATTCATTTTAAAACTAGAATAAGAAATGTCAATAGTTTATCTATAAACCATGAATGGTATAAAAATAAAAAATCCACATCCAAAAATATCACAAAAACATAAATACAATATAGACGTTTTGTATCATAATAAATCAACCTCGATCAAGAATAATATCCTATAATGGATGTTGACATAATTTAAAATGATCAGTAAAAATCATTGAGAGATATATCCCTTTTTCATGAAATCACTTAATAGTCACATAATTTATAAAGGAAGTAATTGAAAATATAGTTTTGAATCAAAGTGTCCCATACCACTTTAAAACTTTTAAAAAGAATTAACATTTTAAAACATTCATGTCCATATAAATAAATCCTTAAAACCATTTTAAAAGTGTGGACATTAATAAGAAAGGTTTTGAAGAATAAATCTTTAAAAAATTTAAAATGATGTCTCAATAAAATATTACCTTAAAATTATACCTTTGAAAACACTTTTATGAAACATGTACATGGATAATAAACATGTCCAAGTAGATACTCACATAAAAACAACCTCGGATAATAATGTGATTGTGAAATTAACCCTTACCATGCACCTTCCTTTAGTCAAGGGTACGTTTAACCTCATGTATATAGACTATAGTATGTTATTAATTTATAGAAGAACCTTATTAATATTTATGATATCATATATGATTCATTTTTGACTTTATACTACCCATTTAATAATAATTTCCTATTTAAATTAACTTTTTGAGTAATAATCGCTTTCTTTATTGTACGTCTTTTAACTTGTTACTCATGATTGTATCACTTACATCATGATTTAAATACTTCCAGAATATAAAAAGAGATTTATATATCATATATATTTATAATATAAATATGTATAAAATACATATATATGAAATTGAAAACACTGTTTCTGGAGACGGTAGGTCGTACTTACGCCTAAATGTTGTTTTCGTTTTCATATCGTATTAAACGTAACTAAGTGAATAAGATATATGTAAGTAAATATATATATATATATATATATATCCAGTATAATTATTATTTCATATATTATATACTTATTAATTATACATATTTTATAATCATCGTTGAATGGTGACCGTGGAAATGAATCTCATCGCGTCTTGGAGATGTTAATACGTACGTACACTTGAGGGAAAATATCATTATATTGATTGAGAAATTGTATGTAATTGGATGATATATCAAATATATATAATCATTAAAATGTTATATTTATTATTTACATTTGTTATACTCATTATTATACCCATCCAAATAATGATGTTTTTGAATAACAAACTACACTACGGCGTGGAGATGGTAATCCGTACGTACGCATGTATGTTGACTTTTTAATTTACAGGATGGATAGAATAATGAATATGGATTTAACATTTTTATAATAACATCATAGTATATAAAATACACTAGATTTATTATTTTATAATTGAAACAACAAAGAAATAGTAAATGGAAGAAGAAAAGAACATGAAAGAGGTGATGAAATGTTTACCTCTTCTTCGGGTTCTTCCTTTTGATTTGATCAAAAAGGGATATTTAGGATGGATATATGACCAAAGTAAGGCCTCTAGGATTAGGGTAGGAAATATGGGAGGATATTTGGGCAGGGTATGTCTGAGCCAAATGGATTTGAAGGTGTGAATTTGAGAGAAGGGTAAGTTCTCTTTTATAAAAGAGGTGACAGTCACTTTAGGAAAAGATTGAAATATTATTTTATAATAAAATCAAATTCGGTTTCTAATGTCTCCAAAATTAATTATCCAAAGTATAAGGTTGTTATGGGACTAAAAAATCTCAACCAATAGGTTTTAGACACGTTTAGTTTATGATATTAACATTATCTTTTAGATTTAACTTTTAGTTAAATATTTTGACATTTACCATATAACCCTGTATTATTATATTATATGGTTAATATACTAACTATAAAATTCCAAGAGAACTCCAATAAGTTCATTAACGACATATATAATATTATTAAGGCCCTTTTTCCTAACATAAGACTTTTAGTAATATTATATCGACCAATAATATAGTTTATATTTTAAAATCTAAAATTATGAGAATTTTGACATTATTTAATAAATGATTTTTTAAAGTCCTATAAACTTTATTACATCAAAATAAATTAATATGATCAATCCTAACATGTCATATTAATCTAGATAATTAGTTTAATTCATCAAAAGTCTCAAATTACATTTATTGGGATATTTATAATATCAATTATTTTAATATTTCATTATTAATGTAATTACTAGGTCATCATTGTGTCAAAAATAAATTAAATTATTTAATGTATAAAAATTATAAATAAAATATAATTATGTAGGAAATATTTTTAACTTTAAAATTTATATTTATAGTCAAATTTATATTATGTATACCCCTATATAAAAAATGGTTTAGTTATTAAACTTTGAATTTAACTCTTTTAACTCTTCTTTAAATAAAATAATAATAAATGTCCTAACATAATCCATGTGGACAAAAGAGGATCATATATTATTAATAAGGTGGTTTTAGGTCTAATTAGACTTATATAATAGAATTAATACATGTGTTAGGGTAATTATGATATCATTTTTACCTTAATTACCTATTTACTTTTAACCGTGGTAAATAAAAGTCAAAAGTTACTATTCACCAAAAATTATTTTCATCTTATTGAACCACATTTTACTTACTGATATTAACCATTTATTTCATATTTTTGAAATTCAACTCACAAAAGAAGTAAAATTAAATTTTATACAAATTTTAAAATGCTCCTAGAAGGTGGGTAAAAGACGGTAAAATGTTTGATAAAATTTAATATATCTAAAATTATTATAAAATGACTCCAATGAATTATGTTGAAAATATATACGTATTATGTAACTATATTGACCTGAAATAAATTAAAATAATATAACTAATTATTTAAATAAAAAGTCAGTTTTAACCAATAACGACATGTTTTTTCACTATTAATCAAAAATTGAATGTTTTTAGAAAAATACTAAAAATTTACCCTAAGATAATTTAGATATTCCGAATTAAAAAACGAAGAACATTTTACCAAATTCAAAAAATAGAATTTAAATTTGTTAATTTGAAATTAAATCCCATTGTCAAGACCAAAAAGCGATTTTTTTCTTCAAAAAAGTAAAAACTATCAAAATATTGACATGTGGTTATGTCAAATTTAAATTTGAAATTACTTATAATGACCAAAATTGTATTAATGGATAAAAATATACTCTAATTATACTTCCAAATCATTGAAATTCATAATTTTTTAATATAAATTATTTCGATAAAAAAATTTGTTTTCAATTAAAATTTAGTATTTTTCACTATTTATCAAAATATGAGAGTTATCAGAAAAGTACCAAAAATTTATCCAAACTAAATTTTTAGGTCCCTATTATAATAAATAATTTAATTCTATTAAATTGAGAATATAAAAGTGTCATATATTTGTTTTAAAAAGTATTCTCCATTAAATAAGCGATATAATTTCATTTTTTTTGAAAAATACTTCGTTTATCTGAAAAATCGAATTTGTCCTTATATTATGTCTAAGAGACACAAAATATTAATTCTAAAATTATATGGAGTATATAAATTAAAAATTTCAGTTAATTCTATTCATAACTGACGAAGCGTTGTCGTGCACGCTCTCAAAAATATTTATAGCTAAGTGCAGCACAGGGGCTGACCTAGGTCGTTCTCTTGAGGAGCTTTTGTGGTTAATAAATCACTACTTCTATTCCACATAATCTAATTCTTTTTTTGTTGTTTAATATTTTATGAATGTAATACAATTTAATAAAAGATAAAACTAACATGCAATGACAAAATGCAATTAATTGAGAAAGAACTTGGCCTGTATGGGTTGGTATGTGGGTTTCATCAGTCTCCTTGTTGATATTTAAATTATGTTTGATAATTCAATTATGAGATCTCATTCATGAATTACTATTCTTTTATTTATTGGTGTGAAATCTTGAATGCATTTTTCAATCTTAACTTCACCTCCTCCTATAATCAAGGTTGATGGCACACCTCGATCGAGAGTGTGTCATCTTCCAAGACCTGGCTCCATCGTATGTCATTTCAACCACTGAATGGCTCAACTCCATCGTATGAAAAGCTTGTATCCAGTAGAAGGGAGGGAAAATATTTAATAAAAGAATAGAAATGAGTTTGAGATCAGTGTCGTGGTGGACGATCGCCACACCCGTGCACATCACTCTTACTCATCACAAACTTAATAAAATATAGGAATTTAAGCACCGAATTAATGAAATTTCCACATACCTCCCCCGGGCCAAGTCTCGGGTTAACCCCTCATATTTGAGGGTAATAGGTCACGGTGGATAATATGAGAATAATAAAAGAAGAAAAGAAGGAGAAAAGATGAAAAAGAAAATAAGGAGGAAGGGTGGACACAAAAATAAAAACAATGCATGAATTTTATTAAAAATATGAATTACAAACTAAAACTAAAATAAAGAAAATAAATGAAATTGGGAAGATTTCTGGTCGGCCTCCCTCGGTGGAGATCTCCTCCTTGGTGCCTTGAAGGAATGGATGGAGAATGGATGATTTGGGAAGGAGGTGAGGGCCTCCTTTTATAGGCAGAATTTGTCTCTCAAATGTAGACGCATTGTATACCCCTTTAATGACATATTCACGCGTTCCACCCTTCATAAATGTTGTTCCTAAATGTCTTGGCCGTCTCCTCCCAAAATATCAGCTGATTTGGAAACCGTATGTAGGAGTTATTAATTTTTCATTCTCGGTTGCTGTTTCTGGACGAACCATCCAGGAAGATTCCTCCAAAATAATGTCGTTCAATAGCCTCGTTAATGATCTCCAACTTCCTCCGAATTTATTTTAGAGACGTACCTATATGTCCTCAAGGTATCCCATGTGGAAACACATCATTTGGAGATGTTTAGGCCGCGTTTTATGTCCGTTACCTTGGGTGGGTCCATGCTGTCCGCCCGGAAAAATTCCAATCTTCAATGATTTTTTAGACCCTTTAGATGACCGAATCAGCTCCTGGTCCAGAAGAAAAAAATTAAGGAAATAGAATAAGGATTCTAACAAAATTTTAATCAGAAAATTTGGAATTTTATTTTTCCTGAAATGACCAAAATACCCCTGACGTAAAATTCTGTCAAAAATCCAGAATTAGTCTTTTTTCACATTTGGGTTCAAAATAGCACTAAAACCTAAAAACATGATAATTACCCATTCAATAACACTTTTGTGGGATTATAAACAATGTTTTACAGTATAAAATATATGAAAATGTGAGTTTCATCACTCCCCCACACTTAAACATTGCACTTCTGGGCAATCATCTTACATCCAAATCAAAATCCACACAACAATCAAAAATGAGAAAATATCAATGATTTTATCCAAAATAGAATTCCATCATGTCTCATTTATGAATAATAATTCTCTCATTTTCATTTAAATCATTAAAATTTGTTCAACCACATAAATCAATCCACGGCCCAATCACAACCTACCTCACATTGAATTTTATGTCACTCTTCACTCAATAGAAATTGATTCTGGAGTTATGCTCATACTTGAAAATCACATGTATCACCATAGGTTTGTGAAAATTATCATTTCTCCACAGCGTGAAACATGAAAATGAATTTAATCATGAGGGATTTAATTAATGGTTCAAATGATTCTGTGGCTTAGGGTCGGTGGTAAAATGATTGAAAAATGTTCCAAGCTAGAAAGAGGAGGTTGAACTTTTAAGTACAATGCATGATTAAATCAAGTGAAAACACAGGAAATTCCTCACTCAATACTACTTGTAAATGTGAAAAACAAACCCACCCCTCTTTATGACGTGGTACATGAGCCAATAAGTGATGATATCATCTAAGTTCTCCTCTTTTTTTTTTCAAAGCTCCAGAAAGGCACAGCTTTATTTTCTTTTTTTTTCTTTTTTTTTCTTTCTTTTTTTCATAGAGGATGAGCTAAAAAATTGAATACAATGAATGAATGACAATTCATGCCCTTGATTTTTGGGAGGGACATGAGTCATAAAATAATTTACAATGAGGAATTCAAGCTCATCTCTATTTTTTTCTTTTTTTAGGAGAAATGGATGAACCAAATAAAGCACAATGAAATGATGACACATGCCCAATTCCGTTGTTATCCACTGCCCAAAATATTGACACACACTTCACACTACCAATAAATGATACACATCCCAATGAACGCACACGAAATGCCCTTCCCCCACACTCAAACTTGAAATATCCATGCAAAAATACTAAAAGTGCGGGTAGGTATGGAAAAATTGGCTTGTAATGTGGCTTAAAACTATAAGGCAATTCATGGCATCTAAGGGATTACGAAGGATAAATGTAAAGGTAGGTCTTATGATAAAATGAGGCTAGCCAATGAGATGCCTCAATCATTTTAAATACAATCCATGAAATCCAAAGCTTCGAAAGAGAATATTCACAAATTCTGGTTCTCACACAAAATTCAAGTTTCCCTCAAGAAAGTGTGGGTATTAGGAAGAATATGTAAAAGTGGTTCAGAATACCTCACAGGATTGGAAAAAATATTTTGAGACAGTATTTCATGGTCATGGATTTCAAACATCAGTCAAACTCATAAAAATGATTGACAATCCAATTCAAGAAAATGTTTTCACATCAACAATCATTTAAAATCCATTATTTCAAAAATCATTTCAACTCTTTCAAAATAAATTGTTGTGTGAAAAGTGATAAGAATATTCATTAAAGCTCAAAAATCCTAAAAAAAATGAAAAGCACACAAGAAGAACTAAGCAGGTTGACACTCCCCCACACTTAAATTTAACTACCCCTTATTCCAACTCAAAAAAGTATAAATATAAAGGTAAAAAATCAAAGGGAAGGAAAGATACAACCTGAAATTATTTTAGAAGTGGATGCCTTGAGTTAAGCTCCTAGAAGCAACCAATTTAAGACTACAAGAAAGTAATAAAAATAAATAAGAAAAAATAAATAAATAAAAAGAATGAGAAAAGGAAAAGAAAAGAGATAATTCTTGGTTTAGACCCCCAAGCGGGTGCTAGGTTTTTACTGCCCCTAGTCAGGCAGTTTCAGTGGATTATCCTCGATCAGAAGGTGGATGTGGTTTCTTTGAGATGAACCACCACATGTGAGTTTTCCCGATGTCCATGATTAAAACCTGAAAGTAGATAACCCCAAATAAGATTTGAATGTTCCCAACCCCAGAGAAAGAATAAAGAAGAAATTTGATTTTCAAAGTGGGAGGGAATAAAAGATTATGGTGCTCCCTGTTAACTTCGGTGGTGTCCTCCTCCATGTGATATAAAAGTTGATGTATAGGAGGTAGTCGCACCACCACCATCTTCTCCGAATCTTCTTTCTTGATTACCACCACTTGGGTGGCCTCTTTCATATCATCCATGGTCTGCTCCATTTGTGCTATATCAGAAATTTCAAAGGAAGAGATGTCAGAAAACAATTTAGCTTGAATAAAATTAAAACATGACAAATCAATAAAGAAATCTTCCCTTTCAAGTAATTCAGATTGGTAATTGATCTCTTCAGGCATGACCATTGGAAACTCCATCTCAGCAGGTTCATCTTTTTCTTCATCTTCCAAAGCAAGAGTGAGGTCAAATGGTACTGATTGTTCAATATCAAGCATGGGAAGATCATGTTTCAAGTTATCTTCAAGAATGTTATTCCAAGATTCTTTGAAAAAATGTTGACCTCCCATCAGTGCATCAGTTGGAATGTGTACTTCTGGGACCTCCTTGAGCAATGGTTGAGTGCGGGATGATGTGATAAGTTCCTTTAAAAGTTCTTTCTCACCCGTCTCAGGTTCATTAAAATAAAAAATGATGGGTGAAATCTCTTCCACCACTCGTTCTAGTTCAGGTTCCGGTTCAGGTTCGGGTTGTTCTTGGGATGCGCGTACATATTCTGCAATCAATTCTATTTGGCTCTCCAGTTTTTGAACTTTATCACTAATCCTATGAAATTGAGCATCAATTTCATTGCAAACATTTTCTGGCACCTGAGATTGGTCAGTCCATGCAGAATAATTACCATTGAAATACATCATGAACAAAAAGTTTTTTTTTTAGTTTTTGAAATTTATGATTTTTTTGTTGTTTTTTTTAAATGAAAGGAAAATTATTTACACAATGTGAATAAAAATAGTGAATTAAAACCACTTGGCTCCCCGGCAACGGCGCCAATTTGACGAAGCGTTGTCGTGCACGCTCTCAAAAATATTTATAGCTAAGTGCAGCACAGGGGCTGACCTAGGTCGTTCTCTTGAGGAGCTTTTGTGGTTAATAAATCACTACTTCTATTCCAAATAATCTAATTCTTTTTTTTTTGTTTAATATTTTATGAATGTAATACAATTTAATAAAAGATAAAACTAACATGCAATGACAAAATGCAATTAATTGAGAAAGAACTTGGCCTTTATGGGTTGGTATGTGGGTTTCATCAGTCTCCTTGTTGATATTTAAATTATGTTTGATAATTCAATTATGAGATCTCATTCATGAATTACTATTCTTTTATTTATTGGTGTGAAATCTTGAATGCATTTTTCAATCTTAACTTCACCTCCTCCTATAATCAAGGTTGATGGCACACCTCGATCGAGAGTGTGTCATCTTCCAAGACCTGGCTCCATCGTATGTCATTTCAACCACTAAATGGCTCAACTCCATCGTATGAAAAGCTTGTATCCAGTAGAAGGGAGGGAAAATATTTAATAAAAGAATAGAAATGAGTTTGAGATCAGTGTCGTGGTGGACGATCGCCACACCCGTGCACATCACTCTTACTCATCACAAACTTAATAAAATATAGGAATTTAAGCACCGAATTAATGAAATTTCCACATACCTCCCCCGGGCCAAGTCTCGGGTTAACCCCTCATATTTGAGGGTAAGAGGTCACGGTGGATAATATGAGAATAATAAAAGAAGAAAAGAAGGAGAAAAGATGAAAAAGAAAATAAGGAGGAAGGGTGGACACAAAAATAAAAACAATGCATGAATTTTATTAAAAATATGAATTACAAACTAAAACTAAAATAAAGAAAATAAATGAAATTGGGAAGATTTCTGGTCGGCCTCCCTCGGTGGAGATCTCCTCCTTGGTGCCTTGAAGGAATGGATGGAGAATGGATGATTTGGGAAGGAGGTGAGGGCCTCCTTTTATAGGCAGAATTTGTCTCTCAAATGTAGACGCATTGTATACCCCTTTAATGACATATTCACGCGTTCCACCCTTCATATATGTTGTTCCTAAATGTCTTGTCCGTCTCCTCCCAAACTTTCAGCTGATTTGGAAACCGTATGTAGGAGTTATTAATTTTTCATTCTCGGTTGCTGTTTCTGGACGAACCATCTAGGAAGGTTCCTCCAAAATAATGTCGTTCAATAGCCTCGTTAATGATCTCCAACTTCCTCCAAATTTATTTCAGAGACGACCCTATATGTCCTCAAGGTATCCCAGGTGGAAACACATCATTTGGAGATGTTTAGGCCGCGTTTTATGTCCGTTACCTTGGGTGGGTCCATGCTGTCCGCCCGGAAAAATTCCAATCTTCAATGATTGTTTAGGCCCTTTAGATGACCGAATCAGCTCCTGGTCCAGAAGAAAAAAATTAAGGAAATAGAATAAGGATTCTAACAAAATTTTAATCAGAAAATTTGGAATTTTATTTTTCCTGAAATGACCAAAATACCCCTGACATAAAATTCTGTCAAAAATCCAGAATTAGTCTTTTTTCACATTTGGGTTCAAAATAGCACTAAAACCTAAAAACATGATAATTACCCATTCAATAACACTTTTGTGGGATTATAAACAATGTTTTACAGTATAAAATATATGAAAATGTGAGCTTCATCACTCCCCCACACTTAAACATTGCACTTCTGGGCAATCATCTTACATCCAAATCAAAATCCACACAACAATCAAAAATGAGAAAATATCAATGATTTTATCCAAAATAGAATTCCATCATGTCTCATTTATGAATAATAATTCTCTCATTTTCATTTAAATCATTAAAATTTGTTCAACCTCATAAATCAATCCACGGCCCAATCACAACCTACCTCACATTGAATTTTATGTCACTCTTCACTCAATAGAAATTGATTCTGGAGTTATGCTCATACTTGAAAATCACATGTATCACCATAGGTTTGTGAAAATTATCATTTCTCCACAGCGTGAAACATGAAAATGAATTTAATCATTAGGGCTTTAATTAATGGTTCAAATGATTCTGTGGCTTAGGGTCGGTGGTAAAATGATTGAAAAATGTTCCAAGCTAGAAAGAGGAGGTTGAACTTTTAAGTACAATGCATGATTAAATCAAGTGAAAACACAGGAAATTACTCACTCAATACTACTTGTAAATGTGAAAAACAAACCCACCCCTCTTTATGACGTGGTACATGAGCCAATAAGTGATGATATCATCTAATTTCTCCTCTCTTTTTTTTCAAAGCTCCAGAAAGGCACAGCTTTATTTTCTTTTTTTTTCTTTTTTTTTCTTTCTTTTTTTCATAGAGGATGAGCTAAAAAATTGAATACAATGAATGAATGACAATTCATGCCCTTGATTTTTGGGAGGGAAATGAGTCATAAAATAATTTACAATGAGGAATTCAAGCTCATCTCTATTTTTTTCTTTTTTTAGGAGAAATGGATGAACCAAATAAAGCACAATGAAATGATGACACATGCCCAATTCCGTTGTTATCCACTGCCCAAAATATTGACACACACTTCACACTACCCATAAATGATACACATCCCAATGAAGGCACACGAAAGGCCCTTCCCCCACACTCAAACTTGAAATATCCATGCAAAAATACTAAAAGTGCGGGTAGGTATGGAAAAATTGGCTTGTAATGTGGCTTAAAACTATAAGGCAATTCATGGCATCTAAGGGATTACGAAGGATAAATGTAAAGGTAGGTCTTATGATAAAATGAGGCTAGCCAATGAGATGCCTCAATCATTTTAAATACAATCCATGAAATCCAATGCTTCGAAAGAGAATATTCACAAATTCTGGTTCTCACACAAAATTCAAGTTTCCCTCAAGAAAGTGTGGGTATTAGGAAGAATATGTAAAAGTGGTTCAGAATACCTCACAGGATTGGAAAAAATATTTTGAGACAGTATTTCATGGTCATGGATTTCAAACATCAGTCAAACTCATAAAAATGATTGACAATCCAATTCAAGAAAATGTTTTCACATCAACAATCATTTAAAATCCATTATTTCAAAAATCATTTCAACTCTTTCAAAATAAATTGTTGTGTGAAAAGTGATAAGAATATTCATTAAAGCTCAAAAATCCTAAAAAAAATGAAAAGCACACAAGAAGAACTAAGCAGGTTGACACTCCCCCACACTTAAATTTAACTACCCCTTATTCCAACTCAAAAAAGTATAAATATAAAGGTAAAAAATCAAAGGGAAGGAAAGATACAACCTGAAATTATTTTAGAAGTGGATGCCTTGAGTTAAGCTCCTAGAAGCAACCAATTTAAGACTACAAGAAAGTAATAAAAATAAATAAGAAAAAAAAATAAATAAAAAGAATGAGAAAAGGAAAAGAAAAGAGATAATTCTTGGTTTAGACCCCCAAGCGGGTGCTAGGTTTTTACTGCCCCTAGTCAGGCAGTTTCAGTGGATTATCCTCGATCAGAAGGTGGATGTGGTTTCTTTGAGATGAACCACCACATGTGAGTTTTCCCGATGTCCATGATTAAAATCTGAAAGTAGATAACCCCAAATAAGATTTGAATGTTCCCAACCCCAGAGAAAGAATAAAGAAGAAATTTGATTTTCAAAGTGGGAGGGAATAAAAGATTATGGTGCTCCCTGTTAACTTCGGTGGTGTCCTCCTCCATGTGATATAAAAGTTGATGTATAGGAGGTAGTCGCACCACCACCATCTTCTCCGAATCTTCTTTCTTGATTACCACCACTTGGGTGGCCTCTTTCATATCATCCATGGTCTGCTCCATTTGTGCTATATCAGAAATTTCAAAGGAAGAGATGTCAGAAAACAATTTAGCTTGAATAAAATTAAAACATGACGAATCAATAAAGAAATATTCCCTTTCAAGTAATTCAGATTGGTAATTGATCTCTTCAGGCATGACCATTGGAAACTCCATCTCAGCAGGTTCATCTTTTTCTTCATCTTCCAAAGCAAGAGTGAGGTCAAAAGGTACTGATTGTTCAATATCAAGCATGGGAAGATAATGTTTCAAGTTATCTTCAAGAATGTTATTCCAAGATTCTTTGAAAAAATGTTGACCTCCCATCAGTGCATCAGTTGGAATGTGTACTTCTGGGACCTCCTTGAGAAATGGTTGAGTGTGGGATGATGTGATAAGTTCCTTTAAAAGTTCTTTCTCACCCGTCTCAGGTTCATTAACATAAAAAATGATGGGTGAAATCTCTTCCACCACTCGTTCTAGTTCAGGTTCCGCTTCAGGTTCGGGTTGTTCTTGGGATGCGCGTACATATTCTGCAATCAATTCTATTTGGCTCTCCAGTTTTTGAACTTTATCACTAATCCTATGAAATTGAGCATCAATTTCATTGCAAACATTTTCTGGCACCTGAGATTGGTCAGTCCATGCAGAATAATTACCATTGAAATACATCATGAACAAAAAGTTTTTTTTTTAGTTTTTGAAATTTATGATTTTTTTGTTGTTTTTTTTAAATGAAAGGAAAATTATTTACACAATGTGAATAAAAATAGTGAATTAAAACCACTTGGCTCCCCGGCAACGGCGCCAATTTGACGAAGCGTTGTCGTGCACGCTCTCAAAAATATTTATAGCTAAGTGCAGCACAGGGGCTGACCTAGGTCGTTCTCTTGAGGAGCTTTTGTGGTTAATAAATCACTACTTCTATTCCACATAATCTAATTCTTTTTTTGTTGTTTAATATTTTATGAATGTAATACAATTTAATAAAAGATAAAACTAACATGCAATGACAAAATGCAATTAATTGAGAAAGAACTTGGCCTTTATGGGTTGGTATGTGGGTTTCATCAGTCTCCTTGTTGATATTTAAATTATGTTTGATAATTCAATTATGAGATCTCATTCATGAATTACTATTCTTTTATTTATTGGTGTGAAATCTTGAATGCATTTTTCAATCTTAACTTCACCTCCTCCTATAATCAAGGTTGATGGCACACCTCGATCGAGAGTGTGTCATCTTCCAAGACCTGGCTCCATCGTATGTCATTTCAACCACTGAATGGCTCAACTCCATCGTATGAAAAGCTTGTATCCAGTAGAAGGGAGGGAAAATATTTAATAAAAGAATAGAAATGAGTTTGAGATCAGTGTCGTGGTGGACGATCGCCACACCCGTGCACATCACTCTTACTCATCACAAACTTAATAAAATATAGGAATTTAAGCACCGAATTAATGAAATTTCCACATACCTCCCTCGGGCCAAGTCTCGGGTTAACCCCTCATATTTGAGGGTAAGAGGTCACGGTGGATAATATGAGAATAATAAAAGAAGAAAAGAAGGAGAAAAGATGAAAAAGAAAATAAGGAGGAAGGGTGGACACAAAAATAAAAACAATGCATGAATTTTATTAAAAATATGAATTACAAACTAAAACTAAAATAAAGAAAATAAATGAAATTGGGAAGATTTCTGGTCGGCCTCCCTCGGTGGAGATCTCCTCCTTGGTGCCTTGAAGGAATGGATGGAGAATGGATGATTTGGGAAGGAGGTGAGGGCCTTCTTTTATAGGCAGAATTTGTCTCTCAAATGTAGATGCATTGTATACCCCTTTAATGACATATTCACGCGTTCCACCCTTCATAAATGTTGTTCCTAAATGTCTTTGCCGTCTCCTCCCAAAATTTCAGCTGATTTGGAAACCGTATGTAGGAGTTATTAATTTTTCATTCTCGGTTGCTGTTTCTGGACGAACCATCCAGGAAGGTTCCTCCAAAATAATGTCGTTCAATAGCCTCGTTAATGATCTCCAACTTCCTCCAAATTTATTTTAGAGACGGCCCTATATGTCCTCAAGGTATCCCAGGTGGAAACACATCATTTGGAGATGTTTAGGCCGCGTTTTATGTCCGTTACCTTGGGTGGGTCCATGCTGTCCGCCCGGAAAAATTCCAATCTTCAATGATTTTGTAGGCCCTTTAGATGACCGAATCAGCTCCTGGTCCAGAAGACAAAAATTAAGGAAAGAGAATAAGGATTCTAAAAAAATTTTAATCAGAAAATTTGGAATTTTATTTTTCCTGAAATGACCAAAATACCCCTGACATAAAATTCTGTCAAAAATCCAGAATTAGTCTTTTTTCACATTTGGGTTCAAAATAGCACTAAAACCTAAAAACATGATAATTACCCATTCAATAACACTTTTGTGGGATTATAAACAATGTTTTACAGTATAAAATATATGAAAATGTGAGCTTCATCACTCCCCCACACTTAAACATTGCACTTCTGGGCAATCATCTTACATCCAAATCAAAATCCACACAACAATCAAAAATGAGAAAATATCAATGATTTTATCCAAAATAGAATTCCATCATGTCTCATTTATGAATAATAATTCTCTAATTTTCATTTAAATCATTAAAATTTGTTCAACCTCATAAATCAATCCACGGCCCAATCACAACCTACCTCACATTGAATTTTATGTCACTCTTCACTCAATAGAAATTGATTCTGGAGTTATGCTCATACTTGAAAATCACATGTATCACCATAGGTTTGTGAAAATTATCATTTCTCCACAGCGTGAAACATGAAAATGAATTTAATCATGAGGGCTTTAATTAATGGTTCAAATGATTCTGTGGCTTAGGGTCGGTGGTAAAATGATTGAAAAATGTTCCAAGCTAGAAAGAGGAGGTTGAACTTTTAAGTACAATGCATGATTAAATCAAGTGAAAACACAGGAAATTCCTCACTCAATACTACTTGTAAATGTGAAAAACAAACCCACCCCTCTTTATGACGTGGTACATGAGCCAATAAGTGATGATATCATCTAAGTTCTCCTCTCTTTTTTTTCAAAGCTCCAGAAAGGCACAGCTTTATTTTCTTTTTTTTTCTTTTTTTTTCTTTCTTTTTTTCATAGAGGATGAGCTAAAAAATTGAATACAATGAATGAATGACAATTCATGCCCTTGATTTTTGGGAGGGAAATGAGTCATAAAATAATTTACAATGAGGAATTCAAGCTCATCTCTATTTTTTTCTTTTTTTAGGAGAAATGGATGAACCAAATAAAGCACAATGAAATGATGACACATGCCCAATTCCGTTGTTATCCACTGCCCAAAATATTGAAACACACTTCACACTACCCATAAATGATACACATCCCAATGAACGCCCACGAAAGGCCCTTCCCCCACACTCAAACTTGAAATATCCATGCAAAAATACTAAAAGTGCGGGTAGGTATGGAAAAATTGGCTTGTAATGTGGCTTAAAACTATAAGGCAATTCATGGCATCTAAGGGATTACGAAGGATAAATGTAAAGGTAGGTCTTATGATAAAATGAGGCTAGCCAATGAGATGCCTCAATAATTTTAAATACAATCCATGAAATCCAAAGCTTCGAAAGAGAATATTCACAAATTCTGGTTCTCACACAAAATTCAAGTTTCCCTCAAGAAAGTGTGGGTATTAGGAAGAATATGTAAAAGTGGTTCAGAATACCTCACAGGATTGGAAAAAATATTTTGAGACAGTATTTCATGGTCATGGATTTCAAACATCAGTCAAACTCATAAAAATGATTGACAATCCAATTCAAGAAAATGTTTTCACGTCAACAATCATTTAAAATCCATTATTTCAAAAATCATTTCAACTCTTTCAAAATAAATTGTTGTGTGAAAAGTGATAAGAATATTCATTAAAGCTCAAAAATACTAAAAAAAATGAAAAGCACACAAGAAGAACTAAGCAGGTTGACACTCCCCCACACTTAAATTTAACTACCCCTTATTCCAACTCAAAAAAGTATAAATATAAAGGTAAAAAATCAAAGGGAAGGAAAGATACAACCTGAAATTATTTTAGAAGTGGATGCCTTGAGTTAAGCTCCTAGAAGCAACCAATTTAAGACTACAAGAAAGTAATAAAAATAAATAAGAAAAAAAATAAATAAAAAGAATGAGAAAAGGAAAAGAAAAGAGATAATTCTTGGTTTAGACCCCCAAGCGGGTGCTAGGTTTTTACTGCCCCTAGTCAGGCAGTTTCAGTGGATTATCCTCGATCAGAAGGTGGATGTGGTTTCTTTGAGATGAACCACCACATGTGAGTTTTCCCGATGTCCATGATTAAAACCTGAAAGTAGATAACCCCAAATAAGATTTGAATGTTCCCAACCCCAGAGAAAGAATAAAGAAGAAATTTGATTTTCAAAGTGGGAGGGAATAAAAGATTATGGTGCTCCCTGTTAACTTCGGTGGTGTCCTCCTCCATGTGATATAAAAGTTGATGTATAGGAGGTAGTCGCACCACCACCACCTTCTCCGAATCTTCTTTCTTGATTACCACCACTTGGGTGGCCTCTTTCATATCATCCATGGTCTGCTCCATTTGTGCTATATCAGAAATTTCAAAGGAAGAGATGTCAGAAAACAATTTAGCTTGAATAAAATTAAAACATGACGAATCAATAAAGAAATCTTCCCTTTCAAGTAATTCAGATTGGAAATTGATCTCTTCAGGCATGACCATTGGAAACTCCATCTTAGCAGGTTCATCTTTTTCTTCATCTTCCAAAGCAAGAGTGAGGTCAAAAGGTACTGATTGTTCAATATCAAGCATGGGAAGATCATGTTTCAAGTTATCTTCAAGAATGTTATTCCAAGATTCTTTGAAAAAATGTTGACCTCCCATCAGTGCATCAGTTGGAATGTGTACTTCTGGGACCTCCTTGAGCAATGGTTGAGTGCGGGATGATGTGATAAGTTCCTTTAAAAGTTCTTTCTCACCCGTCTCAGGTTCATTAACATAAAAAATGATGGGTGAAATCTCTTCCACCACTCGTTCTAGTTCAGGTTCCGGTTCAGGTTCGGGTTGTTCTTGGGATGCGCGTACATATTCTGCAATCAATTCTATTTGGCTCTCCAGTTTTTGAACTTTATCACTAATCCTATGAAATTGAGCATCAATTTCATTGCAAATATTTTCTGGCACCTGAGATTGGTCAGTCCATGCAGAATAATTACCATTGAAATACATCATGAACAAAAAGTTTTTTTTTTAGTTTTTGAAATTTATGATTTTTTTGTTGTTTTTTTTAAATGAAAGGAAAATTATTTACACAATGTGAATAAAAATAGTGAATTAAACCCACTTGGCTCCCCGGCAACGGCGCCAATTTGACGAAGCGTTGTCGTGCACGCTCTCAAAAATATTTATAGCTAAGTGCAGCACAGGGGCTGACCTAGGTCGTTCTCTTGAGGAGCTTTTTTGGTTAATAAATCACTACTTCTATTCCACATAATCTAATTCTTTTTTTGTTGTTTAATATTTTATGAATGTAATACAATTTAATAAAAGATAAAACTAACATGCAATGACAAAATGCAATTAATTGAGAAAGAACTTGGCCTTTATGGGTTGGTATGTGGGTTTCATCAGTCTCCTTGTTGATATTTAAATTATGTTTGATAATTCAATTATGAGATCTCATTCATGAATTACTATTCTTTTATTTATTGGTGTGAAATATTGAATGCATTTTTCAATCTTAACTTCACCTCCTCCTATAATCAAGGTTGATGGCACACCTCGATCGAGAGTGTGTCATCATCCAAGACCTGGCTCCATCGTATGTCATTTCAACCACTGAATGGCTCAACTCCATCGTATGAAAAGCTTGTATCCAGTAGAAGGGAGGGAAAATATTTAATAAAAGAATAGAAATGAGTTTGAGATCAGTGTCGTGGTGGACGATCGCCACACCCGTGCACGTCACTCTTACTCATCACAAACTTAATAAAATATAGGAATTTAAGCACCGAATTAATGAAATTTCCACATACCTCCCCCGGGCCAAGTCTCGGGTTAACCCCTCATATTTGAGGGTAAGACGTCACGGTGGATAATATGAGAATAATAAAAGAAGAAAAGAAGGAGAAAAGATGAAAAAGAAAATAAGGAGGAAGGGTGGACACAAAAATAAAAACAATGCATGAATTTTATTAAAAATATGAATTACAAACTAAAACTAAAATAAAGAAAATAAATGAAATTGGGAAGATTTCTGGTCGGCCTCCCTCGGTGGAGATCTCCTCCTTGGTGCCTTGAAGGAATGGATGGAGAATGGATGATTTGGGAAGGAGGTGAGGGCCTCCTTTTATAGACAGAATTTGTCTCTCAAATGTAGACGCATTGTATACCCCTTTAATGACATATTCACGCGTTCCACCCTTCATAAATGTTGTTCCTAAATGTCTTGGCCGTCTCCTCCCAAAATTTCAGCTGATTTAGAAACCATATATAGGAGTTATTAATTTTTCATTCTCGGTTGCTGTTTCTGGACGAACCATCCAGGAAGGTTCCTCCAAAATAATGTCGTTCAATAGCCTCGTTAATGATCTCCAACTTCCTCCAAATTTATTTTAGAGACGGACCTATATGTCCTCAAGGTATCCCAGGTGGAAACACATCATTTGGAGATGTTTAGGCCGCGTTTTATGTCCGTTACCTTGGGTGGGTCCATGCTGTCCGCCCGGAAAAATTCCAATCTTCAATGATTTTTTAGACCCTTTAGATGACCGAATCAGCTCCTGGTCCAGAAGACAAAAATTAAGGAAATAGAATACGGATTCTAACAAAATTTTAATCAGAAAATTTGGAATTTTATTTTTCCTGAAATGACCAAAATACCCCTGACATAAAATTCTGTCAAAAATCCAGAATTAGTCTTTTTTCACATTTGGGTTCAAAATAGCACTAAAACCTAAAAACATGATAATTACCCATTCAATAACACTTTTGTGGGATTATAAACAATGTTTTACAGTATAAAATATATGAAAATGTGAGCTTCATCACTCCCCCACACTTAAACATTGCACTTCTGGGCAATCATCTTACATCCAAATCAAAATCCACACAACAATCAAAAATGAGAAAATATCAATGATTTTATCCAAAATAGAATTCCATGATGTCTCATTTATGAATAATAATTCTCTCATTTTCATTTAAATCATTAAAATTTGTTCAACCTCATAAATCAATCCACGGCCCAATCACAACCTACCTCACATTGAATTTTATGTCACTCTTCACTCAATAGAAATTGATTCTGGAGTTATGCTCATACTTGAAAATCACATGTATCACCATAGGTTTGTGAAAATTATCATTTCTCCACAGCGTGAAACATGAAAATGAATTTAATCATGAGGGCTTTAATTAATGGTTCAAATGATTCTGTGGCTTAGGGTCGGTGGTAAAATGATTGAAAAATGTTCCAAGCTAGAAAGAGGAGGTTGAACTTTTAAGTACAATGCATGATTAAATCAAGTGAAAACACAGGAAATTCCTCACTCAATACTACTTGTAAATGTGAAAAACAAACCCACCCCTCTTTATGACGTGGTACATGAGCCAATAAGTGATGATATCATCTAAGTTCTCCTCTCTTTTTTTTCAAAGCTCCAGAAAGGCACAGCTTTATTTTCTTTTTTTTTCTTTTTTTTTCTTTCTTTTTTTCATAGAGGATGAGCTAAAAAATTGAATACAATGAATGAATGACAATTCATGCCCTTGATTTTTGGGAGGGAAATGAGTCATAAAATAATTTACAATGAGGAATTCAAGCTCATCTCTATTTTTTTCTTTTTTTAGGAGAAATGGATGAACCAAATAAAGCACAATGAAATGATGACACATGCCCAATTCCGTTGTTATCCACTGCCCAAAATATTGAAACACACTTCACACTACCCATAAATGATACACATCCCAATGAACGCACACGAAAGGCCCTTCCCCCACACTCAAACTTGAAATATCCATGCAAAAATACTAAAAGTGCGGGTAGGTATGGAAAAATTGGCTTGTAATGTGGCTTAAAACTATAAGGCAATTCATGGCATCTAAGGGATTACGAAGGATAAATGTAAAGGTAGGTCTTATGATAAAATGAGGCTAGCCAATGAGATGCCTCAATAATTTTAAATACAATCCATGAAATCCAAAGCTTCGAAAGAGAATATTCACAAATTCTGGTTCTCACACAAAATTCAAGTTTCCCTCAAGAAAGTGTGGGTATTAGGAAGAATATGTAAAAGTGGTTCAGAATACCTCACAGGATTGGAAAAAATATTTTGAGACAGTATTTCATGGTCATGGATTTCAAACATCAGTCAAACTCATAAAAATGATTGACAATCCAATTCAAGAAAATGTTTTCACATCAACAATCATTTAAAATCCATTATTTCAAAAATCATTTCAACTCTTTCAAAATAAATTGTTGTGTGAAAAGTGATAAGAATATTCATTAAAGCTCAAAAATCCTAAAAAAATGAAAAGCACACAAGAAGAACTAAGCAGGTTGACACTCCCCCACACTTAAATTTAACTACCCCTTATTCCAACTCAAAAAAGTATAAATATAAAGGTAAAAAATCAAAGGGAAGGAAAGATACAACCTGAAATTATTTTAGAAGTGGATGCCTTGAGTTAAGCTCCTAGAAGCAACCAATTTAAGACTACAAGAAAGTAATAAAAATAAATAAGAAAAAAAAATAAATAAAAAGAATGAGAAAAGGAAAAGAAAAGAGATAATTCTTGGTTTAGACCCCCAAGCGGGTGCTAGGTTTTTACTGCCCCTAGTCAGGCAGTTTCAGTGGATTATCCTCGATCAGAAGGTGGATGTGGTTTCTTTGAGATGAACCACCACATGTGAGTTTTCCCGATGTCCATGATTAAAACCTGAAAGTAGATAACCCCAAATAAGATTTGAATGTTCCCAACCCCAGAGAAAGAATAAAGAAGAAATTTGATTTTCAAAGTGGGAGGGAATAAAAGATTATGGTGCTCCCTGTTAACTTCGGTGGTGTCCTCCTCCATGTGATATAAAAGTTGATGTATAGGAGGTAGTCGCACCACCACCATCTTCTCCGAATCTTCTTTCTTGATTACCACCACTTGGGTGGCCTCTTTCATATCATCCATGGTCTGCTCCATTTGTGCTATATCAGAAATTTCAAAGGAAGAGATGTCAGAAAACAATTTAGCTTGAATAAAATTAAAACATGACGAATCAATAAAGAAATCTTCCCTTTCAAGTAATTCAGATTGGAAATTGATCTCTTCAGGCATGACCATTGGAAACTCCATCTTAGCAGGTTCATCTTTTTCTTCATCTTCCAAAGCAAGAGTGAGGTCAAAAGGTACTGATTGTTCAATATCAAGCATGGGAAGATCATGTTTCAAGTTATCTTCAAGAATGTTATTCCAAGATTCTTTGAAAAAATGTTGACCTCCCATCAGTGCATCAGTTGGAATGTGTACTTCTGGGACCTCCTTGAGCAATGGTTGAGTGCGGGATGATGTGATAAGTTCCTTTAAAAGTTCTTTCTCACCCGTCTCAGGTTCATTAACATAAAAAATGATGGGTGAAATCTCTTCCACCACTCGTTCTAGTTCAGGTTCCGGTTCAGGTTCGGGTTGTTCTTGGGATGCGCGTACATATTCTGCAATCAATTCTATTTGGCTCTCCAGTTTTTGAACTTTATCACTAATCCTATGAAATTGAGCATCAATTTCATTGCAAATATTTTCTGGCACCTGAGATTGGTCAGTCCATGCAGAATAATTACCATTGAAATACATCATGAACAAAAAGTTTTTTTTTTAGTTTTTGAAATTTATGATTTTTTTGTTGTTTTTTTTAAATGAAAGGAAAATTATTTACACAATGTGAATAAAAATAGTGAATTAAACCCACTTGGCTCCCCGGCAACGGCGCCAATTTGACGAAGCGTTGTCGTGCACGCTCTCAAAAATATTTATAGCTAAGTGCAGCACAGGGGCTGACCTAGGTCGTTCTCTTGAGGAGCTTTTTTGGTTAATAAATCACTACTTCTATTCCACATAATCTAATTCTTTTTTTGTTGTTTAATATTTTATGAATGTAATACAATTTAATAAAAGATAAAACTAACATGCAATGACAAAATGCAATTAATTGAGAAAGAACTTGGCCTTTATGGGTTGGTATGTGGGTTTCATCAGTCTCCTTGTTGATATTTAAATTATGTTTGATAATTCAATTATGAGATCTCATTCATGAATTACTATTCTTTTATTTATTGGTGTGAAATATTGAATGCATTTTTCAATCTTAACTTCACCTCCTCCTATAATCAAGGTTGATGGCACACCTCGATCGAGAGTGTGTCATCATCCAAGACCTGGCTCCATCGTATGTCATTTCAACCACTGAATGGCTCAACTCCATCGTATGAAAAGCTTGTATCCAGTAGAAGGGAGGGAAAATATTTAATAAAAGAATAGAAATGAGTTTGAGATCAGTGTCGTGGTGGACGATCGCCACACCCGTGCACGTCACTCTTACTCATCACAAACTTAATAAAATATAGGAATTTAAGCACCGAATTAATGAAATTTCCACATACCTCCCCCGGGCCAAGTCTCGGGTTAACCCCTCATATTTGAGGGTAAGAGGTCATGGTGGATAATATGAGAATAATAAAAGAAGAAAAGAAGGAGAAAAGATGAAAAAGAAAATAAGGAGGAAGGGTGGACACAAAAATAAAAACAATGCATGAATTTTATTAAAAATATGAATTACAAACTAAAACTAAAATAAAGAAAATAAATGAAATTGGGAAGATTTCTGGTCGGCCTCCCTCGGTGGAGATCTCCTCCTTGGTGCCTTGAAGGAATGGATGGAGAATGGATGATTTGGGAAGGAGGTGAGGGCCTCCTTTTATAGGCAGAATTTGTCTCTCAAATGTAGACGCATTGTATACCCCTTTAATGACATATTCACGCGTTCCACCCTTCATAAATGTTGTTCCTAAATGTCTTGGCCGTCTCCTCCCAAAATGTCAGCTGATTTGGAAACCGTATATAGGAGTTATTAATTTTTCATTCTCGGTTGCTGTTTCTGGACGAACCATCCAGGAAGGTTCCTCCAAAATAATGTCGTTCAATAGCCTCGTTAATGATCTCCAACTTCCTCCAAATTTATTTTAGAGACGGACCTATATGTCCTCAAGGTATCCCAGGTGGAAACACATCATTTGGAGATGTTTAGGCCGCGTTTTATGTCCGTTACCTTGGGTGGGTCCATGCTGTCCGCCCGGAAAAATTCCAATCTTCAATGATTTTTTAGACCCTTTAGATGACCGAATCAGCTCCTGGTCCAGAAGACAAAAATTAAGGAAATAGAATACGGATTCTAACAAAATTTTAATCAGAAAATTTGGAATTTTATTTTTCCTGAAATGACCAAAATACCCCTGACATAAAATTCTGTCAAAAATCCAGAATTAGTCTTTTTTCACATTTGGGTTCAAAATAGCACTAAAACCTAAAAACATGATAATTACCCATTCAATAACACTTTTGTGGGATTATAAACAATGTTTTACAGTATAAAATATATGAAAATGTGAGCTTCATCACTCCCCCACACTTAAACATTGCACTTCTGGGCAATCATCTTACATCCAAATCAAAATCCACACAACAATCAAAAATGAGAAAATATCAATGATTTTATCCAAAATAGAATTCCATGATGTCTCATTTATGAATAATAATTCTCTCATTTTCATTTAAATCATTAAAATTTGTTCAACCTCATAAATCAATCCACGGCCCAATCACAACCTACCTCACATTGAATTTTATGTCACTCTTCACTCAATAGAAATTGATTCTGGAGTTATGCTCATACTTGAAAATCACATGTATCACCATAGGTTTGTGAAAATTATCATTTCTCCACAGCGTGAAACATGAAAATGAATTTAATCATGAGGGCTTTAATTAATGGTTCAAATGATTCTGTGGCTTAGGGTCGGTGGTAAAATGATTGAAAAATGTTCCAAGCTAGAAAGAGGAGGTTGAACTTTTAAGTACAATGCATGATTAAATCAAGTGAAAACACAGGAAATTCCTCACTCAATACTACTTGTAAATGTGAAAAACAAACCCACCCCTCTTTATGACGTGGTACATGAGCCAATAAGTGATGATATCATCTAAGTTCTCCTCTCTTTTTTTTCAAAGCTCCAGAAAGGCACAGCTTTATTTTCTTTTTTTTTTCTTTTTTTTTCTTTCTTTTTTTCATAGAGGATGAGCTAAAAAATTGAATACAATGAATGAATGACAATTCATGCCCTTGATTTTTGGGAGGGAAATGAGTCATAAAATAATTTACAATGAGGAATTCAAGCTCATCTCTATTTTTTTCTTTTTTTAGGAGAAATGGATGAACCAAATAAAGCACAATGAAATGATGACACATGCCCAATTCCGTTGTTATCCACTGCCCAAAATATTGACACACACTTCACACTACCCATAAATAATACACATCCCAATGAACGCACACGAAAGGCCCTTCCCCCACACTCAAACTTGAAATATCCATGCAAAAATACTAAAAGTGCGGGTAGGTATGGAAAAATTGGCTTGTAATGTGGCTTAAAACTATAAGGCAATTCATGGCATCTAAGGGATTACGAAGGATAAATGTAAAGGTAGGTCTTATGATAAAATGAGGCTAGCCAATGAGATGCCTCAATCATTTTAAATACAATCCATGAAATCCAAAGCTTCGAAAGAGAATATTCACAAATTCTGGTTCTCACACAAAATTCAAGTTTCCCTCAAGAAAGTGTGGGTATTAGGAAGAATATGTAAAAGTGGTTCAGAATACCTCACAGGATTGGAAAAAATATTTTGAGACAGTATTTCATGGTCATGGATTTCAAACATCAGTCAAACTCATAAAAATGATTGACAATCCAATTCAAGAAAATGTTTTCACATCAACAATCATTTAAAATCCATTATTTCAAAAATCATTTCAACTCTTTCAAAATAAATTGTTGTGTGAAAAGTGATAAGAATATTCATTAAAGCTCAAAAATCCTAAAAAAAATGAAAAGCACACAAGAAGAACTAAGCAGGTTGACACTCCCCCACACTTAAATTTAACTACCCCTTATTCCAACTCAAAAAAGTATAAATATAAAGGTAAAAAATCAAAGGGAAGGAAAGATACAACCTGAAATTATTTTAGAAGTGGATGCCTTGAGTTAAGCTCCTAGAAGCAACCAATTTAAGACTACAAGAAAGTAATAAAAATAAATAAGAAAAATAAATAAATAAAAAGAATGAGAAAAGAAAAAGAAAAGAGATAATTCTTGGTTTAGACCCCCAAGCGGGTGCTAGGTTTTTACTGCCCCTAGTCAGGCAGTTTCAGTGGATTATCCTCGATCAGAAGGTGGATGTGGTTTCTTTGAGATGAACCACCACATGTGAGTTTTCCCGATGTCCATGATTAAAACCTGAAAGTAGATAACCCCAAATAAGATTTGAATGTTCCCAACCCCAGAGAAAGAATAAAGAAGAAATTTGATTTTCAAAGTGGGAGGGAATAAAAGATTATGGTGCTCCCTGTTAACTTCGGTGGTGTCCTCCTCCATGTGATATAAAAGTTGATGTATAGGAGGTAGTCGCACCACCACCATCTTCTCCGAATCTTCTTTCTTGATTACCACCACTTGGGTGGCCTCTTTCATATCATCCATGGTCTGCTTAATTTGTGCTATATCAGAAATTTCAAAGGAAGAGATGTCAGAAAACAATTTAGCTTGAATAAAATTAAAACATGACGAATCAATAAAGAAATCTTCCCTTTCAAGTAATTCAGATTGGTAATTGATCTTTTCAGGCATGACCATTGGAAACTCCATCTCAGCAGGTTCATCTTTTTCTTCATCTTCCAAAGCAAGAGTGAGGTCAAAAGGTACTGATTGTTCAATATCAAGCATGGGAAGATCATGTTTCAAGTTATCTTCAAGAATGTTATTCCAAGATTCTTTGAAAAAATGTTGACCTCCCATCAGTGCATCAGTTGGAATGTGTACTTCTGGGACCTCCTTGAGCAATGGTTGAGTGCGGGATGATGTGATAAGTTCCTTTAAAAGTTCTTTCTCACCCGTCTCAGGTTCATTAACATAAAAAATGATGGGTGAAATCTCTTCCACCACTCGTTCTAGTTCAGGTTCCGGTTCAGGTTCGGGTTGTTCTTGGGATGCGCGTACATATTCTGCAATCAATTCTATTTGGCTCTCCAGTTTTTGAACTTTATCACTAATCCTATGAAATTGAGCATCAATTTCATTGCAAACATTTTCTGGCACCTGAGATTGGTCAGTCCATGCAGAATAATTACCATTGAAATACATCATGAACAAAAAGTTTTTTTTTTAGTTTTTGAAATTTATGATTTTTTTGTTGTTTTTTTTAAATGAAAGGAAAATTATTTACACAATGTGAATAAAAATAGTGAATTATGACCACTTGGCTCCCCGGCAACGGCGCCAATTTGACGAATCATTGTCGTGCACGCTCTCAAAAATATTTATAGCTAAGTGCAGCACAGGGGCTGACCTAGGTCGTTCTCTTGAGGAGCTTTTGTGGTTAATAAATCACTACTTCTATTCCACATAATCTAATTCTTTTTTTGTTGTTTAATATTTTATGAATGTAATACAATTTAATAAAAGATAAAACTAACATGCAATGACAAAATGCAATTAATTGAGAAAGAACTTGGCCTTTATGGGTTGGTATGTGGGTTTCATCAGTCTCCTTGTTGATATTTAAATTATGTTTGATAATTCAATTATGAGATCTCATTCATGAATTACTATTCTTTTATTTATTGGTGTGAAATATTGAATGCATTTTTCAATCTTAACTTCACCTCCTCCTATAATCAAGGTTGATGGCACACCTCGATCGAGAGTGTGTCATCTTCCAAGACCTGGCTCCATCGTATGTCATTTCAACCACTGAATGGCTCAACTCCATCGTATGAAAAGCTTGTATCCAGTAGAAGGGAGGGAAAATATTTAATAAAAGAATAGAAATGAGTTTGAGATCAGTGTCGTGGTGGACGATCGCCACACCCGTGCACGTCACTCTTACTCATCACAAACTTAATAAAATATAGGAATTTAAGCACCGAATTAATGAAATTTCCACATACCTCCCCCGGGCCAAGTCTCGGGTTAACCCCTCATATTTGAGGGTAAGAGGTCACGGTGGATAATATGAAAATAATAAAATAAGAAAAGAAGGAGAAAAGATGAAAAAGAAAATAAGGAGGAAGGGTGGACACAAAAATAAAAACAATGCATGAATTTTATTAAAAATATGAATTACAAACTAAAACTAAAATAAAGAAAATAAATGAAATTGGGAAGATTTCTGGTCGGCCTCCCTCGGTGGAGATCTCCTCCTTGGTGCCTTGAAGGAATGGATGGAGAATGGATGATTTGGGAAGGAGGTGAGGGCCTCCTTTTATAGGCAGAATTTGTCTCTCAAATGTAGACGCATTGTATACCCCATTAATGACATATTCACGCGTTCCACCCTTCATAAATGTTGTTCCTAAATGTCTTGGCCGTCTCCTCCCAAAATTTCAGCTGATATGGAAACCGTATGTAGGAGTTATTAATTTTTCATTCTCGGTTGCTGTTTCTGGACGAACCATCCAGGAAGGTTCCTCCAAAATAATGTCGTTCAATAGCCTCGTTAATGATCTCCAACTTCCTCCAAATTTATTTTAGAGACGGCCCTATATGTCCTCAAGGTATCCCAGGTAAAAACACATCATTTGGAGATGTTTAGGCCGCGTTTTATGTCCGTTACCTTGGGTGGGTCCATGCTGTCCGCCCGGAAAAATTCCAATCTTCAATGATTTTTTAGACCCTTTAGATGACCGAATCAGCTCCTGGTCCAGAAGACAAAAATTAAGGAAATAGAATACGGATTCTAACAAAATTTTAATCAGAAAATTTGGAATTTTATTTTTCCTGAAATGACCAAAATACCCCTGACATAAAATTCTGTCAAAAATCCAGAATTAGTCTTTTTTCACATTTGGGTTCAAAATAGCACTAAAACCTAAAAACATGATAATTACCCATTCAATAACACTTTTGTGGGATTATAAACAATTTTTTACAGTATAAAATATATGAAAATGTGAGCTTCATCACTCCCCCACACTTAAACATTGCACTTCTGGGCAATCATCTTACATCCAAATCAAAATCCACACAACAATCAAAAATGAGAAAATATCAATGATTTTATCCAAAATAGAATTCCATCATGTCTCATTTATGAATAATAATTCTCTCATTTTCATTTAAATCATTAAAATTTGTTCAACCTCATAAATCAATCCACGGCCCAATCACAACCTACCTCACATTGAATTTTATGTCACTCTTCACTCAATAGAAATTGATTCTGGAGTTATGCTCATACTTGAAAATCACATGTATCACCATAGGTTTGTGAAAATTATCATTTCTCCACAGCGTGAAACATGAAAATGAATTTAATCATGAGGGCTTTAATTAATGGTTCAAATGATTCTGTGGCTTAGGGTCGGTGGTAAAATGATTGAAAAATGTTCCAAGCTAGAAAGAGGAGGTTGAACTTTTAAGTACAATGCATGATTAAATCAAGTGAAAACACAGGAAATTCCTCACTCAATACTACTTGTAAATGTGAAAAACAAACTCACCCCTCTTTATTACGTGGTACATGAGCCAATAAGTGATGATATCATCTAATTTCTCCTCTCTTTTTTTTCAAAGCTCCAGAAAGGCACAACTTTATTTTCTTTTTTTTTTCTTTTTTTTTCTTTCTTTTTTTCATAGAGGATGAGCTAAAAAATTGAATACAATGAATGAATGACAATTCATGCCCTTGATTTTTGGGAGGGAAATGAGTCATAAAATAATTTACAATGAGGAATTCAAGCTCATCTCTATTTTTTTCTTTTTTTAGGAGAAATGGATGAACCAAATAAAGCACAATGAAATGATGACACATGCCCAATTCCGTTGTTATCCACTGCCCAAAATATTGACACACACTTCACACTACCCATAAATGATACACATCCCAATGAACGCACACGAAAGGCCCTTCCCCCACACTCAAACTTGAAATATCCATGCAAAAATACTAAAAGTGCGGGTAGGTATGGAAAAATTGGCTTGTAATGTGGCTTAAAACTATAAGGCAATTCATGGCATCTAAGGGATTACGAAGGATAAATGTAAAGGTAGGTATTATAATAAAATGAGGCTAGCCAATGAGATGCCTCAATCATTTTAAATACAATCCATGAAATCCAAAGCTTCGAAAGAGAATATTCACAAATTCTGGTTCTCACACAAAATTCAAGTTTCCCTCAAGAAAGTGTGGGTATTAGGAAGAATATGTAAAAGTGGTTCAGAATACCTCACAGGATTGGAAAAAATATTTTGAGACAGTATTTCATGGTCATGGATTTCAAACATCAGTCAAACTCATAAAAATGATTGACAATCCAATTCAAGAAAATGTTTTCACATCAACAATCATTTAAAATCCATTATTTCAAAAATCATTTCAACTCTTTCAAAATAAATTGTTGTGTGAAAAGTGATAAGAATATTCATTAAAGCTCAAAAATCCTAAAAAAAATGAAAAGCACACAAGAAGAACTAAGCAGGTTGACACTCCCCCACACTTAAATTTAACTACCCCTTATTCCAACTCAAAAAAGTATAAATATAAAGGTAAAAAATCAAAGGGAAGGAAAGATACAACCTGAAATTATTTTAGAAGTGGATGCCTTGAGTTAAGCTCCTAGAAGCAACCAATTTAAGACTACAAGAAAGTAATAAAAATAAATAAGAAAAATAAATAAATAAAAAGAATGAGAAAAGGAAAAGAAAAGAGATAATTCTTGGTTTAGACCCCCAAGCGGGTGCTAGGTTTTTACTGCCCCTAGTCAGGCAGTTTCAGTGGATTATCCTCGATCAGAAGGTGGATGTGGTTTCTTTGAGATGAACCACCACATGTGAGTTTTCCCGATGTCCATGATTAAAACCTGAAAGTAGATAACCCCAAATAAGATTTGAATGTTCCCAACCCCAGAGAAAGAATAAAGAAGAAATTTGATTTTCAAAGTGGGAGGGAATAAAAGATTATGGTGCTCCCTGTTAACTTCAGTGGTGTCCTCCTCCATGTGATATAAAAGTTGATGTATAGGAGGTAGTCGCACCACCACCATCTTCTCCGAATCTTCTTTCTTGATTACCACCACTTGGGTGGCCTCTTTCATATCATCCATGGTCTGCTCCATTTGTGCTATATCAGAAATTTCAAAGGAAGAGATGTCAGAAAACAATTTAGCTTGAATAAAATTAAAACATGACGAATCAATAAAGAAATATTCCCTTTCAAGTAATTCAGATTGGAAATTGATCTCTTCAGGCATGACCATTGGAAACTCCATCTCAGCAGGTTCATCTTTTTCTTCATCTTCCAAAGCAAGAGTGAGGTCAAAAGGTACTGATTGTTCAATATCAAGAATGAGAAGATCATGTTTCAAGTTATCTTCAAGAATGTTATTCCAAGATTCTTTGAAAAAATGTTGACCTCCCATCAGTGCATCAGTTGGAATGTGTACTTCTGGGACCTCCTTGAGAAATGGTTGAGTGCGGGATGATGTGATAAGTTCCTTTAAAAGTTCTTTCTCACCCGTCTCAGGTTCATTAACATAAAAAATGATGGGTGAAATCTCTTCCACCACTCGTTCTAGTTCAGGTTCCGGTTCAGGTTCGGGTTGTTCTTGGGATGCGCGTACATATTCTGCAATCAATTCTATTTGGCTCTCTAGTTTTTGAACTTTATCACTAATCCTATGAAATTGAGCATCAATTTCATTGCAAACATTTTCTGGCACCTGAGATTGGTCAGTCCATGCAGAATAATTACCATTGAAATACATCATGAACAAAAAGTTTTTTTTTTAGTTTTTGAAATTTATGATTTTTTTGTTGTTTTTTTTAAATGAAAGGAAAATTATTTACACAATGTGAATAAAAATAGTGAATTAAAACCACTTGGCTCCCCGGCAACGGCGCCAATTTGACGAAGCGTTGTCGTGCACGCTCTCAAAAATATTTATAGCTAAGTGCAGCACAGGGGCTGACCTAGGTCGTTCTCTTGAGGAGCTTTTGTGGTTAATAAATCACTACTTCTATTCCACATAATCTAATTCTTTTTTTGTTGTTTAATATTTTATGAATGTAATACAATTTAATAAAAGATAAAACTAACATGCAATGACAAAATGCAATTAATTGAGAAAGAACTTGGCCTTTATGGGTTGGTATGTGGGTTTCATCAGTCTCCTTGTTGATATTTAAATTATGTTTGATAATTCAATTATGAGATCTCATTCATGAATTACTATTCTTTTATTTATTGGTGTGAAATATTGAATGCATTTTTCAATCTTAACTTCACCTCCTCCTATAATCAAGGTTGATGGCACACCTCGATCGAGAGTGTGTCATCTTCCAAGACCTGGCTCCATCGTATGTCATTTCAACCACTGAATGGCTCAACTCCATCGTATGAAAAGCTTGTATCCAGTAGAAGGGAGGGAAAATATTTAATAAAAGAATAGAAATGAGTTTGAGATCAGTGTCGTGGTGGACGATCGCCACACCCGTGCACATCACTCTTACTCATCACAAACTTAATAAAATATAGGAATTTAAGCACCGAATTAATGAAATTTCCACATACCTCCCCCGGGCCAAGTCTCGGGTTAACCCCTCATATTTGAGGGTAAGAGGTCACGGTGGATAATATGAGAATAATAAAAGAAGAAAAGAAGGAGAAAAGATGAAAAAGAAAATAAGGAGGAAGGGTGGACACAAAAATAAAAACAATGCATGAATTTTATTAAAAATATGAATTACAAACTAAAACTAAAATAAAGAAAATAAATGAAATTGGGAAGATTTCTGGTCGGCCTCCCTCGGTGGAGATCTCCTCCTTGGTGCCTTGAAGGAATGGATGGAGAATGGATGATTTGGGAAGGAGGTGAGGGCCTCCTTTTATAGGCAGAATTTGTCTCTCAAATGTAGACGCATTGTATACCCCTTTAATGACATATTCACGCGTTCCACCCTTCATAAATGTTGTTCCTAAATGTCTTGGCCGTCTCCTCCCAAAATTGCAGCTGATTTGGAAACCGTATGTAGGAGTTATTAATTTTTCATTCTCGGTTGCTGTTTCTGGACGAACCATCCAGGAAGGTTCCTCCAAAATAATGTCGTTCAATAGCCTCGTTAATGATCTCCAACTTCCTCCAAATTTATTTTAGAGACGGCCCTATATGTCCTCAAGGTATCCCAGGTGGAAAAACATCATTTGGAGATGTTTAGGCCGCGTTTTATGTCCGTTACCTTGGGTGGGTCCATGCTGTCCGCCCGGAAAAATTCCAATCTTCAATGATTTGTTAGACCCTTTAGATGACCGAATCAGCTCCTGGTCCAGAAGACAAAAATTAAGGAAAGAGAATAAGGATTCTAACAAAATTTTAATCAGAAAATTTGGAATTTTATTTTTCCTGAAATGACCAAAATACCCCTGACATAAAATTCTGTCAAAAATCCAGAATTAGTCTTTTTTCACATTTGGGTTCAAAATAGCACTGAAACCTAAAAACATGATAATTACCCATTCAATAACACTTTTTTGGGATTATAAACAATGTTTTACAGTATAAAATATATGAAAATGTGAGCTTCATCACTCCCCCACACTTAAACATTGCACTTCTGGGCAATCATCTTACATCCAAATCAAAATCCACACAACAATCAAAAATGAGAAAATATCAATGATTTTATCCAAAATAGAATTCCATCATGTCTCATTTATGAATAATAATTCTCTAATTTTCATTTAAATCATTAAAATTTGTTCAACCTCATAAATCAATCCACGGCCCAATCACAACCTACCTCACATTGAATTTTATGTCACTCTTCACTCAATAGAAATTGATTCTGGAGTTATGCTCATACTTGAAAATCACATGTATCACCATAGGTTTGTGAAAATTATCATTTCTCCACAGAGTGAAACATGAAAATGAATTTAATCATGAGGGCTTTAATTAATGGTTCAAATGATTCTGTGGCTTAGGGTCGGTGGTAAAATGATTGAAAAATGTTCCAAGCTAGAAAGAGGAGGTTGAACTTTTAAGTACAATGCATGATTAAATCAAGTGAAAACACAAGAAATTCCTCACTCAATACTACTTGTAAATGTGAAAAACAAACCCACCCCTCTTTATGACGTGGTACATGAGCCAATAAGTGATGATATCATCTAAGTTCTCCTCTCTTTTTTTTCAAATCTCCAGAAAGGCACAGCTTTATTTTCTTTTTTTTTCTTTTTTTTTCTTTCTTTTTTTCATAGAGGATGAGCTAAAAAATTGAATACAATGAATGAATGACAATTCATGCCCTTGATTTTTGGGAGGGAAATGAGTCATAAAATAATTTACAATGAGGAATTCAAGCTCATCTCTATTTTTTTCTTTTTTTTAGGAGAAATGGATGAACCAAATAAAGCACAATGAAATGATGACACATGCCCAATTCCGTTGTTATCCACTGCCCAAAATATTGACACACACTTCACACTACCCATAAATGATACACATCCCAATGAACGCACACGAAAGGCCCTTCCCCCACACTCAAACTTGAAATATCCATGCAAAAATACTAAAAGTGCGGGTAGGTATGGAAAAATTGGCTTGTAATGTGGCTTAAAACTATAAGGCAATTCATGGCATCTAAGGGATTACGAAGGATAAATGTAAAGGTAGGTCTTATGATAAAATGAGGCTAGCCAATGAGATGCCTCAATAATTTTAAATACAATCCATGAAATCCAAAGCTTCGAAAGAGAATATTCACAAATTCTGGTTCTCACACAAAATTCAAGTTTCCCTCAAGAAAGTGTGGGTATTAGGAAGAATATGTAAAATTGGTTCAGAATACCTCACAGGATTGGAAAAAATATTTTGAGACAGTATTTCATGGTCATGGATTTCAAACATCAGTCAAACTCATAAAAATGATTGACAATCCAATTCAAGAAAATGTTTTCACATCAACAATCATTTAAAATCCATTATTTCAAAAATCATTTCAACTCTTTCAAAATAAATTGTTGTGTGAAAAGTGATAAGAATATTCATTAAAGCTCAAAAATCCTAAAAAAAATGAAAAGCACACAAGAAGAACTAAGCAGGTTGACACTCCCCCACACTTAAATTTAACTACCCCTTATTCCAACTCAAAAAAGTATAAATATAAAGGTAAAAAATCAAAGGGAAGGAAAGATACAACCTGAAATTATTTTAGAAGTGGATGCCTTGAGTTAAGCTCCTAGAAGCAACCAATTTAAGACTACAAGAAATTAATAAAAATAAATAAGAAAAAAAAATAAATAAAAAGAATGAGAAAAGGAAAAGAAAAGAGATAATTCTTGGTTTAGACCCCCAAGCGGGTGCTAGGTTTTTACTGCCCCTAGTCAGGCAGTTTCAGTGGATTATCCTCGATCAGAAGGTGGATGTGGTTTCTTTGAGATGAACCACCACATGTGAGTTTTCCCGATGTCCATGATTAAAACCTGAAAGTAGATAACCCCAAATAAGATTTGAATGTTCCCAACCCCAGAGAAAGAATAAAGAAGAAATTTGATTTTCAAAGTGGGAGGGAATAAAAGATTATGGTGCTCCCTGTTAACTTCGGTGGTGTCCTCCTCCATGTGATATAAAAGTTGATGTATAGGAGGTAGTCGCACCACCACCATCTTCTCCGAATCTTCTTTCTTGATTACCACCACTTGGGTGGCCTCTTTCATATCATCCATGGTCTGCTCCATTTGTGCTATATCAGAAATTTCAAAGGAAGAGATGTCAGAAAACAATTTAGCTTGAATAAAATTAAAACATGACGAATCAATAAAGAAATCTTCCCTTTCAAGTAATTCAGATTGGTAATTGATCTCTTCAGGCATGACCATTGGAAACTCCATCTCAGCAGGTTCATCTTTTTCTTCATCTTCCAAAGCAAGAGTGAGGTCAAAAGGTACTGATTGTTCAATATCAAGCATGGGAAGATCATGTTTCAAGTTATCTTCAAGAATGTTATTCCAAGATTCTTTGAAAAAATGTTGACCTCCCATCAGTGCATCAGTTGGAATGTGTACTTCTGGGACCTCCTTGAGCAATGGTTGAGTGCGGGATGAGGTGATAAGTTCCTTTAAAAGTTATTTCTCACCCGTCTCAGGTTCATTAACATAAAAAATGATGGGTGAAATCTCTTCCACCACTCGTTCTAGTTCAGGTTCCGGTTCAGGTTCGGGTTGTTCTTGGGATGCGCGTACATATTCTGCAATCAATTCTATTTGGCTCTCCAGTTTTTGAACTTTATCACTAATCCTATGAAATTGAGCATCAATTTCATTGCAAACATTTTCTGGCACCTGAGATTGGTCAGTCCATGCAGAATAATTACCATTGAAATACATCATGAACAAAAAGTTTTTTTTTTAGTTTTTGAAATTTATGATTTTTTTGTTGTTTTTTTTAAATGAAAGGAAAATTATTTACACAATGTGAATAAAAATAGTGAATTAAAACCACTTGGCTCCCCGGCAACGGCGCCAATTTGACGAAGCGTTGTCGTGCACGCTCTCAAAAATATTTATAGCTAAGTGCAGCACAGGGGCTGACCTAGGTCGTTCTCTTGAGGAGCTTTTGTGGTTAATAAATCACTACTTCTATTCCACATAATCTAATTTTTTTTTTGTTGTTTACTATTTTATGAATGTAATACAATTTAATAAAAGATAAAACTAACATGCAATGACAAAATGCAATTAATTGAGAAAGAACTTGGCCTGTATGGGTTGGTATGTGGGTTTCATCAGTCTCCTTGTTGATATTTAAATTATGTTTGATAATTCAATTATGAGATCTCATTCATGAATTACTATTCTTTTATTTATTGGTGTGAAATATTGAATGCATTTTTCAATCTTAACTTCACCTCCTCCTATAATCAAGGTTGATGGCACACCTCGATCGAGAGTGTGTCATCTTCCAAGACCTGGCTCCATCGTATGTCATTTCAACCACTGAATGGCTCAACTCCATCGTATGAAAAGCTTGTATCCAGTAGAAGGGAGGTAAAATATTTAATAAAAGAATAGAAATGAGTTTGAGATCAGTGTCGTGGTGGACGATCGCCACACCCGTGCACATCACTCTTACTCATCACAAACTTAATAAAATATAGGAATTTAAGCACCGAATTAATGAAATTTCCACATACCTCCCTCGGGCCAAGTCTCGGGTTAACCCCTCATATTTGAGGGTAAGAGGTCACGGTGGATAATATGAGAATAATAAAAGAAGAAAAGAAGGAGAAAAGATGAAAAAGAAAATAAGGAGGAAGGGTGGACACAAAAATAAAAACAATGCATGAATTTTATTAAAAATATGAATTACAAACTAAAACTAAAATAAAGAAAATAAATGAAATTGGGAAGATTTCTGGTCGGCCTCCCTCGGTGGAGATCTCCTCCTTGGTGCCTTGAAGGAATGGATGGAGAATGGATGATTTGGGAAGGAGGTGAGGGCCTTCTTTTATAGGCAGAATTTGTCTCTCAAATGTAGATGCATTGTATACCCCTTTAATGACATATTCACGCGTTCCACCCTTCATAAATGTTGTTCCTAAATGTCTTGGCCGTCTCCTCCCAATATTTCAGCTGATTTGGAAACCGTATGTAGGAGTTATTAATTTTTCATTCTCGGTTGCTGTTTCTGGACGAACCATCCAGGAAGGTTCCTCCAAAATAATGTCGTTCAATAGCCTCGTTAATGATCTCCAACTTCCTCCAAATTTATTTTAGAGACGGCCCTATATGTCCTCAAGGTATCCCAGGTGGAAACACATCATTTGGAGATGTTTAGGCCGCGTTTTATGTCCGTTACCTTGGGTGGGTCCATGCTGTCCGCCCGGAAAATTCCAATCTTCAATGATTTTTTAGACCCTTTAGATGACCGAATCAGCTCCTGGTCCAGAAGACAAAAATTAAGGAAAGAGAATACGGATTCTAACAAAATTTTAATCAGAAAATTTGGAATTTTATTTTTCCTGAAATGACCAAAATACCCCTGACATAAAATTCTGTCAAAAATCCAGAATTAGTCTTTTTTCACATTTGGGTTCAAAATAGCACTAAAACCTAAAAACATGATAATTACCCATTCAATAACACTTTTGTGGGATTATAAACAATGTTTTACAGTATAAAATATATGAAAATGTGAGCTTCATCACTCCCCCACACTTAAACATTGCACTTCTGGGCAATCATCTTACATCCAAATCAAAATCCACACAACAATCAAAAATGAGAAAATATCAATGATTTTATCCAAAATAGAATTCCATCATGTCTCATTTATGAATAATAATTCTCTAATTTTCATTTAAATCATTAAAATTTGTTCAACCTCATAAATCAATCCACGGCCCAATCACAACCTACCTCACATTGAATTTTATGTCACTCTTCACTCAATAGAAATTGATTCTGGAGTTATGCTCATACTTGAAAATCACATGTATCACCATAGGTTTGTGAAAATTATCATTTCTCCACAGCGTGAAACATGAAAATGAATTTAATCATGAGGGCTTTAATTAATGGTTCAAATGATTCTGTGGCTTAGGGTCGGTGGTAAAATGATTGAAAAATGTTCCAAGCTAGAAAGAGGAGGTTGAACTTTTAAGTACAATGCATGATTAAATCAAGTGAAAACACAGGAAATTTCTCACTCAATACTACTTGTAAATGTGAAAAACAAACCCACCCCTTTTTATGACGTGGTACATGAGCCAATAAGTGATGATATCATCTAAGTTCTCCTCTCTTTTTTTTCAAAGCTCCAGAAAGGCACAACTTTATTTTCTTTTTTTTTCTTTTTTTTCTTTCTTTTTTTCATAGAGGATGAGCTAAAAAATTGAATACAATGAATGAATGACAATTCATGCCCTTGATTTTTGGGAGGGAAATGAGTCATAAAATAATTTACAATGAGGAATTCAAGCTCATCTCTATTTTTTTCTTTTTTTAGGAGAAATGGATGAACCAAATAAAGCACAATGAAATGATGACACATGCCCAATTCCGTTGTTATCCACTGCCCAAAATATTGACACACACTTCACACTACCCATAAATGATACACATCCCAATGAACGCACACGAAAGGCCCTTCCCCCACACTCAAACTTGAAATATCCATGCAAAAATACTAAAAGTGCGGGTAGGTATGGAAAAATTGGCTTGTAATGTGGCTTAAAACTATAAGGCAATTCATGGCATCTAAGGGATTAGGAAGGATAAATGTAAAGGTAGGTCTTATGATAAAATGAGGCTAGCCAATGAGATGCCTCAATCATTTTAAATACAATCCATGAAATCCAAAGCTTCGAAAGAGAATATTCACAAATTCTGGTTCTCACACAAAATTCAAGTTTCCCTCAAGAAAGTGTGGGTATTAGGAAGAATATGTAAAAGTGGTTCAGAATACCTCACAGGATTGGAAAAAATATTTTGAGACAGTATTTCATGGTCATGGATTTCAAACATCAGTCAAACTCATAAAAATGATTGACAATCCAATTCAAGAAAATGTTTTCACATCAACAATCATTTAAAATCCATTATTTCAAAAATCATTTCAACTCTTTCAAAATAAATTGTTGTGTGAAAAGTGATAAGAATATTCATTAAAGCTCAAAAATCCTAAAAAAAATGAAAAGCACACAAGAAGAACTAAGCAGGTTGACACTCCCCCACACTTAAATTTAACTACCCCTTATTCCAACTCAAAAAAGTATAAATATAAAGGTAAAAAATCAAAGGGAAGGAAAGATACAACCTGAAATTATTTTAGAAGTGGATGCCTTGAGTTAAGCTCCTAGAAGCAACCAATTTAAGACTACAAGAAAGTAATAAAAATAAATAAGAAAAAATAAATAAATAAAAAGAATGAGAAAAGGAAAAGAAAAGAGATAATTCTTGGTTTAGACCCCCAAGCGGGTGCTAGGTTTTTACTGCCCCTAGTCAGGCAGTTTCAGTGGATTATCCTCGATCAGAAGGTGGATGTGGTTTCTTTGAGATGAACCACCACATGTGAGTTTTCCCGATGTCCATGATTAAAACCTGAAAGTAGATAACCCCAAATAAGATTTGAATGTTCCCAACCCCAGAGAAAGAATAAAGAAGAAATTTGATTTTCAAAGTGGGAGGGAATAAAAGATTATGGTGCTCCCTGTTAACTTCGGTGGTGTCCTCCTCCATGTGATATAAAAGTTGATGTATAGGAGGTAGTCGCACCACCACCATCTTCTCCGAATCTTCTTTCTTGATTACCACCACTTGGGTGGCCTCTTTCATATCATCCATGGTCTGCTCCATTTGTGCTATATCAGAAATTTCAAAGGAAGAGATGTCAGAAAACAATTTAGCTTGAATAAAATTAAAACATGACGAATCAATAAAGAAATCTTCCCTTTCAAGTAATTCAGATTGGTAATTGATCTCTTCAGGCATGACCATTGGAAACTCCATCTCAGCAGGTTCATCTTTTTCTTCATCTTCCAAAGCAAGAGTGAGGTCAAAAGGTACTGATTGTTCAATATCAAGCATGGGAAGATCATGTTTCAAGTTATCTTCAAGAATGTTATTCCAAGATTCTTTGAAAAAATGTTGACCTCCCATCAGTGCATCAGTTGGAATGTGTACTTCTGGGACCTCCTTGAGCAATGGTTGAGTGCGGGATGATGTGATAAGTTCCTTTAAAAGTTCTTTCTCACCCGTCTCAGGTTCATTAACATAAAAAATGATGGGTGAAATCTCTTCCACCACTCGTTCTAGTTCAGGTTCCGGTTCAGGTTCGGGTTGTTCTTGGGATGCGCGTACATATTCTGCAATCAATTCTATTTGGCTCTCCAGTTTTTGAACTTTATCACTAATCCTATGAAATTGAGCATCAATTTCATTGCAAACATTTTCTGGCACCTGAGATTGGTCAGTCCATGCAGAATAATTACCATTGAAATACATCATGAACAAAAAGTTTTTTTTTAGTTTTTGAAATTTATGATTTTTTTGTTGTTTTTTTTAAATGAAAGGAAAATTATTTACACAATGTGAATAAAAATAGTGAATTAAAACCACTTGGCTCCCCGGCAACGTCACCAATTTGACGAAGCGTTGTCGTGCACGCTCTCAAAAATATTTATAGCTAAGTGCAGCACAGGGGCTGACCTAGGTCGTTCTCTTGAGGATCTTTTGTGGTTAATAAATCACTACTTCTATTCCACATAATCTAATTCTTTTTTTGTTGTTTAATATTTTATGAATGTAATACAATTTAATAAAAGATAAAACTAACATGCAATGACAAAATGCAATTAATTGAGAAAGAACTTGGCCTTTATGGGTTGGTATGTGGGTTTCATCAGTCTCCTTGTTGATATTTAAATTATGTTTGATAATTCAATTATGAGATCTCATTCATGAATTACTATTCTTTTATTTATTGGTGTGAAATATTGAATGCATTTTTCAATCTTAACTTCACCTCCTCCTATAATCAAGGTTGATGGCACACCTCGATCGAGAGTGTGTCATCTTCCAAGACCTGGCTCCATCGTATGTCATTTCAACCACTGAATGGCTCAACTCCATCGTATGAAAAGCTTGTATCCAGTAGAAGGGAGGGAAAATATTTAATAAAAGAATAGAAATGAGTTTGAGATCAGTGTCGTGGTGGACGATCGCCACACCCGTGCACGTCACTCTTACTCATCACAAACTTAATAAAATATAGGAATTTAAGCACCGAATTAATGAAATTTCCACATACCTCCCCCGGGCCAAGTCTCGAGTTAACCCCTCATGTTTGAGGGTAAGAGGTCACGGTGGATAATATGAGAATAATAAAATAAGAAAAGAAGGAGAAAAGATGAAAAAGAAAATAAGGAGGAAGGGTGGACACAAAAATAAAAACAATGCATGAATTTTATTAAAAATATGAATTACAAACTAAAACTAAAATAAAGAAAATAAATGAAATTGGGAAGATTTCTGGTCGGCCTCCCTCGGTGGAGATCTCCTCCTTGGTGCCTTGAAGGAATGGATGGAGAATGGATGATTTGGGAAGGAGGTGAGGGCCTCCTTTTATAGGCAGAATTTGTCTCTCAAATGTAGACGCATTGTATACCCCTTTAATGACATATTCACGCGTTCCACCCTTCATAAATGTTGTTCCTAAATGTCTTGGCCGTCTCTTCCCAAAATTTCAGCTGATATGGAAACCGTATGTAGGAGTTATTAATTTTTCATTCTCGGTTGCTGTTTCTGGACGAACCATCCAGGAAGGTTCCTCCAAAATAATGTCGTTCAATAGCCTCGTTAATGATCTCCAACTTCCTCCAAATTTATTTTAGAGACGGCCCTATATGTCCCCAAGGTATCCCAGGTGGAAACACATCATTTGGAGATGTTTAGGCCGCGTTTTATGTCCGTTACCTTGGGTGGGTCCATGCTGTCCGCCCGGAAAAATTCCAATATTCAATGATTTTTTAGACCCTTTAGATGACCGAATCAGCTCCTGGTCCAGAAGACAAAAATTAAGGAAATAGAATAAGGATTCTAACAAAATTTTAATCAGAAAATTTGGAATTTTATTTTTCCTGAAATGACCAAAATACCCCTGACATAAAATTCTGTCAAAAATCCAGAATTAGTCTTTTTTCACATTTGGGTTCAAAATAGCACTAAAACCTAAAAACATGATAATTACCCATTCAATAACACTTTTGTGGGATTATAAACAATGTTTTACAGTATAAAATATATGAAAATGTGAGCTTCATCACTCCCCCACACTTAAACATTGCACTTCTGGGCAATCATCTTACATCCAAATCAAAATCCACACAACAATCAAAAATGAAAAAATATCAATGATTTTATCCAAAATAGAATTCCATCATGTCTCATTTATGAATAATAATTCTCTCATTTTCATTTAAATCATTAAAATTTGTTCAACCTCATAAATCAATCCACGGCCCAATCACAACCTACCTCACATTGAATTTTATGTCACTCTTCACTCAATAGAAATTGATTCTGGAGTTATGCTCATACTTGAAAATCACATGTATCACCATAGGTTTGTGAAAATTATCATTTCTCCACAGCGTGAAACATGAAAATGAATTTAATCATGAGGGCTTTAATTAATGGTTCAAATGATTTTGTGGCTTAGGGTCGGTGGTAAAATGATTGAAAAATTTTCCAAGCTAGAAAGAGGAGGTTGAACTTTTAAGTACAATGCATGATTAAATCAAGTGAAAACACAGGAAATTCCTCACTCAATACTACTTGTAAATGTGAAAAACAAACCCACCCCTCTTTATGACGTGGTACATGAGCCAATAAGTGATGATATCATCTAAGTTCTCCTCTTTTTTTTCAAAGCTCCAGAAAGGCACAGCTTTATTTTCTTTTTTTTTTCTTTCTTTTTTTCATAGAGGATGAGCTAAAAAATTGAATACAATGAATGAATGACAATTCATGCCCTTGATTTTTGGGAGGGAAATGAGTCATAAAATAATTTACAATGAGGAATTCAAGCTCATCTCTATTTTTTTTCTTTTTTTAGGAGAAATGGATGAACCAAATAAAGCACAATGAAATGATGACACATGCCCAATTCCGTTGTTATCCACTGCCCAAAATATTGACACACACTTCACACTACCCATAAATGATACACATCCCAATGAACGCACACGAAAGGCCCTTCCCCCACACTCAAACTTGAAATATCCATGCAAAAATACTAAAAGTGCGGGTAGGTATGGAAAAATTGGCTTGTAATGTGGCTTAAAACTATAAGGCAATTCATGGCATCTAAGGGATTACGAAGGATAAATGTAAAGGTAGGTCTTATGATAAAATGAGGCTAGCCAATGAGATGCCTCAATCATTTTAAATACAATCCATGAAATCCAAAGCTTCGAAAGAGAATATTCACAAATTCTGGTTCTCACACAAAATTCAAGTTTCCCTCAAGAAAGTGTGGGTATTAGGAAGAATATGTAAAAGTGGTTCAGAATACCTCACAGGATTGGAAAAAATATTTTGAGACAGTATTTCATGGTCATGGATTTCAAACATCAGTCAAACTCATAAAAATGATTGACAATCCAATTCAAGAAAATGTTTTCACATCAACAATCATTTAAAATCCATTATTTCAAAAATCATTTCAACTCTTTCAAAATAAATTGTTGTGTGAAAAGTGATAAGAATATTCATTAAAGCTAAAAAATCCTAAAAAAAATGAAAAGCACACAAGAAGAACTAAGCAGGTTGACACTCCCCCACACTTAAATTTAACTACCCCTTATTCCAACTCAAAAAAGTATAAATATAAAGGTAAAAAATCAAAGGGAAGGAAAGATACAACCTGAAATTATTTTAGAAGTGGATGCCTTGAGTTAAGCTCCTAGAAGCAACCAATTTAAGACTACAAGAAAGTAATAAAAATAAATAAGAAAAAAAATAAATAAAAAGAATGAGAAAAGGAAAAGAAAAGAGATAATTCTTGGTTTAGACCCCCAAGCGGGTGCTAGGTTTTTACTGCCCCTAGTCAGGCAGTTTCAGTGGATTATCCTCGATCAGAAGGTGGATGTGGTTTCTTTGAGATGAACCACCACATGTGAGTTTTCCCGATGTCCATGATTAAAACCTGAAAGTAGATAACCCCAAATAATATTTGAATGTTCCCAACCCCAGAGAAAGAATAAAGAAGAAATTTGATTTTCAAAGTGGGAGGGAATAAAAGATTATGGTGCTCCCTGTTAACTTCGGTGGTGTCCTCCTCCATGTGATATAAAAGTTGATGTATAGGAGGTAGTCGCACCACCACCATCTTCTCCGAATCTTCTTTCTTGATTACCACCACTTGGGTGGCCTCTTTCATATCATCCATGGTCTGCTCCATTTGTGCTATATCAGAAATTTCAAAGGAAGAGATGTCAGAAAACAATTTAGCTTGAATAAAATTAAAACATGACGAATCAATAAAGAAATCTTCCCTTTCAAGTAATTCAGATTGGTAATTGATCTCTTCAGGCATGACCATTGGAAACTCCATCTCAGCAGGTTCATCTTTTTCTTCATCTTCCAAAGCAAGAGTGAGGTCAAAAGGTACTGATTGTTCAATATCAAGCATGGGAAGATCATGTTTCAAGTTATCTTCAAGAATGTTATTCCAAGATTCTTTGAAAAAATGTTGACCTCCCATCAGTGCATCAGTTGGAATGTGTACTTCTGGGACCTCCTTGAGCAATGGTTGAGTGCGGGATGATGTGATAAGTTCCTTTAAAAGTTCTTTCTCACCCGTCTCAGGTTCATTAACATAAAAAATGATGGGTGAAATCTCTTCCACCACTCGTTCTGGTTCAGGTTCCGGTTCAGGTTCGGGTTGTTCATGGGATGCGCGTACATATTCTGCAATCAATTCTATTTGGCTCTCCAGTTTTTGAACTTTATCACTAATCCTATGAAATTGAGCATCAATTTCATTGCAAACATTTTCTGGCACCTGAGATTGGTCAGTCCATGCAGAATAATTACCATTGAAATACATCATGAACAAAAAGTTTTTTTTTAGTTTTTGAAATTTATGATTTTTTTGTTGTTTTTTTTAAATGAAAGGAAAATTATTTACACAATGTGAATAAAAATAGTGAATTAAAACCACTTGGCTCCCCGGCAACAGCGCCAATTTGACGAAGCGTTGTCGTGCACGCTCTCAAAAATATTTATAGCTAAGTGCAGCACAGGGGCTGACCTAGGTCGTTCTCTTGAGGATCTTTTGTGGTTAATAAATCACTACTTCTATTCCACCTAATCTAATTCTTTTTTTGTTGTTTAATATTTTATGAATGTAATACAATTTAATAAAAGATAAAACTAACATGCAATGACAAAATGCAATTAATTGAGAAAGAACTTGGCCTTTATGGGTTGGTATGTGGGTTTCATCAGTCTCCTTGTTGATATTTAAATTAAGTTTGATAATTCAATTATGAGATCTCATTCATGAATTACTATTATTTTATTTATTGGTGTGAAATCTTGAATGCATTTTGCAATCTTAACTTCACCTCCTCCTATAATCAAGGTTGATGGCACACCTCGATCGAGAGTGTGTCATCTTCCAAGACCTGGCTCCATCGTATGTCATTTCAACCACTGAATGGCTCAACTCCATCGTATGAAAAACTTGTATCCAGTAGAAGGGAGGGAAAATATTTAATAAAAGAATAGAAATGATTTTGAGATCAGTGTCGTGGTGGACGATCGCCACACCCGTGCACATCACTCTTACTCATCACAAACTTAATAAAATATAGGAATTTAAGCACCGAATTAATGAAATTTCCACATACCTCCTCCGGACCAAGTCTCGGGTTAACCCCTCATATTTGAGGGTAAGAGGTCACGGTGGATAATATGATAATAATAAAAGAAGAAAAGAAGGAGAAAAGATGAAGAAGAAAATAAGGAGGAAGGGTGGACACAAAAATAAAAACAATGCATGAATTTTATTAAAAATATGAATTACAAACTAAAACTAAAATAAAGAAAATAAATGAAATTGGGAAGATTTCTGGTCGGCCTCCCTCGGTGGAGATCTCCTCCTTGGTGCCTTGAAGGAATGGATGGAGAATGGATGATTTGGGAAGGAGGTGAGGGCCTCCTTTTATAGGCAGAATTTGTCTCTCAAATGTAGACGCATTGTATACCCCTTTAATGACATATTCACGCGTTCCACCCTTCATAAATGTTGTTCCTAAATGTCTTGGCCGTCTCCTCCCAAAATTTCAGCTGATTTGGAAACCGTATGTAGGAGTTATTAATTTTGCATTCTCGGTTGCTGTTTCTGGACGAACCATCCAGGAAGGTTCCTCCAAAATAATGTCGTTCAATAGCCTCGTTAATGATCTCCAACTTCCTCCAAATTTATTTTAGAGACGTCCCTATATGTCCTCAAGGTATCCCAGGTGGAAACACATCATTTGGAGATGTTTAGGCCGCGTTTTATGTCCGTTACCTTGGGTGGGTCCATGCTGTCCGCCCGGAAAAATTCCAATCTTCAATGATTTTTTAGACCCTTTAGATGACCGAATCAGCTCCTGGTCCAGAAGACAAAAATTAAGGAAATAGAATAAGGATTCTATCAAAATTTTAATCAGAAAATTTGGAATTTTATTTTTCCTGAAATGACCAAATTACCCCTGACATAAAATTCTGTCAAAAATCCAGAATTAGTCTTTTTTCACATTTGGGTTCAAAATAGCACTAAAACCTAAAAACGTGATAATTACCCATTCAATAACACTTTTGTGGGATTATAAACAATGTTTTACAGTATAAAATATATGAAAATGTGAGCTTCATCACTCCCCCACACTTAAACATTGCACTTCTGGGCAATCATCTTACATCCAAATCAAAATCCACACAACAATCAAAAATGAGAAAATATCAATGATTTTATCCAAAATAGAATTCCATCTTGTCTCATTTATGAATAATAATTCTCTCATTTTCATTTAAATCATTAAAATTTGTTCAACCTCATAAATCAATCCACGGCCCAATCACAACCTACCTCACATTGAATTTTATGTCACTCTTCACTCAATAGAAATTGATTCTGGAGTTATGCTCATACTTGAAAATCACATGTATCACCATAGGTTTGTGAAAATTATCATTTCTCCACAGCGTGAAACATGAAAATGAATTTAATCATGAGGGATTTAATTAATGGTTCAAATGATTCTGTGGCTTAGGGTCGGTGGTAAAATGATTGAAAAATGTTCCAAGCTAGAAAGAGGAGGTTGAACTTTTAAGTACAATGCATGATTAAATCAAGTGAAAACACAGGAAATTCCTCACTCAATACTACTTGTAAATTTGAAAAACAAACCCACCCCTCTTTATGACGTGGTACATGAGCCAATAAGTGATGATATCATCTAAGTTCTCCTCTTTTTTTTCACAGCTCCAGAAAGGCACAGCTTTATTTTCTTTTTTTTCTTTTTTTTTCTTTCTTTTTTTCATAGAGGATGAGCTAAAAAATTGAATACAATGAATGAATGACAATTCATGCCCTTGATTTTTGGGAGGGAAATGAGTCATAAAATAATTTACAATGAGGAATTCAAGCTCATCTCTATTTTTTTCTTTTTTTAGGAGAAATGGTTGAACCAAATAAAGCACAATGAAATGATGACACATGCCCAATTCCGTTGTTATCCACTGCCCAAAATATTGACACACACTTCACACTACCCATAAATGATACACATCCCAATGAACGCACACGAAAGGACCTTTCCCCACACTCAAACTTGAAATATCCATGCAAAAATACTAAAAGTGCGGGTAGGTATGGAAAAATTGGCTTGTAATGTGGCTTAAAACTATAAGGCAATTCATGGCATCTAAGGGATTACGAAGGATAAATGTAAAGGTAGGTCTTATGATAAAATGAGGCTAGCCAATGAGATGCCTCAATCATTTTAAATACAATCCATGAAATCCAAAGCTTCGAAAGAGAATATTCACAAATTCTGGTTCTCACACAAAATTCAAGTTTCCCTCAAGAAAGTGTGGGTATTAGGAAGAATATGTAAAAGTGGTTCAGAATACCTCACAGGATTGGAAAAAATATTTTGAGACAGTATTTCATGGTCATGGATTTCAAACATCAGTCAAACTCATAAAAATGATTGACAATCCAATTCAAGAAAATGTTTTCACATCAACAATCATTTGAAATCCATTATTTCAAAAATCATTTCAACTCTTTCAAAATAAATTGTTGTGTGAAAAGTGATAAGAATATTCATTAAAGCTCAAAAATCCTAAAAAAAATGAAAAGCACACAAGAAGAACTAAGCAGGTTGACACTCCGCCACACTTAAATTTAACTACCCCTTATTCCAACTCAAAAAAGTATAAATATAAAGGTAAAAAATCAAAGGGAAGGAAAGATACAACCTGAAATTATTTTAGAAGTGGATGCCTTGAGTTAAGCTCCTAGAAGCAACCAATTTAAGACTACAAGAAAGTAATAAAAATAAATAAGAAAAAAAAATAAATAAAAAGAATGAGAAAAGGAAAAGAAAAGAGATAATTCTTGGTTTAGACCCCCAAGCGGGTGCTAGGTTTTTACTGCCCCTAGTCAGGCAGTTTCAGTGGATTATCCTCGATCAGAAGGTGGATGTGGTTTCTTTGAGATGAACCACCACATGTGAGTTTTCCCAATGTCCATGATTAAAAACTGAAAGTAGATAACCCCAAATAATATTTGAATGTTCCCAACCCCAGAGAAAGAATAAAGAAGAAATTTGATTTTCAAAGTGGGAGGGAATAAAAGATTATGGTGCTCCCTGTTAACTTCGGTGGTGTCCTCCTCCATGTGATATAAAAGTTGATGTATAGGAGGTAGTCGCACCACCACCATCTTCTCCGAATCTTCTTTCTTGATTACCACCACTTGGGTGGCCTCTTTCATATCATCCATGGTCTGCTCCATTTGTGCTATATCAGAAATTTCAAAGGAAGAGATGTCAGAAAACAATTTAGCTTGAATAAAATTAAAACATGACGAATCAATAAAGAAATCTTCCCTTTCAAGTAATTCAGATTGGTAATTGATCTCTTCAGGCATGACCATTGGAAACTCCATCTCAGCAGGTTCATCTTTTTCTTCATCTTCCAAAGCAAGAGTGAGGTCAAAAGGTACTGATTGTTCAATATCAAGCATGGGAAGATCATGTTTCAAGTTATCTTCAAGAATGTTATTCCAAGATTCTTTGAAAAAATGTTGACCTCCCATCAGTGCATCAGTTGGAATGTGTACTTCTGGGACCTCCTTGAGCAATGGTTGAGTGCGGGATGATGTGATAAGTTCCTTTAAAAGTTCTTTCTCACCCGTCTCAGGTTCATTAACATAAAAAATGATGGGTGAAATCTCTTCCACCACTCGTTCTGGTTCAGGTTCCGGTTCAGGTTCGGGTTGTTCTTGGGATGCGCGTACATATTCTGCAATCAATTCTATTTGGCTCTCCAGTTTTTGAACTTTATCACTAATCCTATGAAATTGAGCATCAATTTCATTGCAAACATTTTCTGGCACCTGAGATTGGTCAGTCCATGCAGAATAATTACCATTGAAATACATCATGAACAAAAAGTTTTTTTTTTAGTTTTTGAAATTTATGATTTTTTTGTTGTTTTTTTTAAATGAAAGGAAAATTATTTACACAATGTGAATAAAAATAGTGAATTAAAACCACTTGGCTCCCCGGCAACGGCGCCAATTTGACGAAGCGTTGTCGTGCACGCTCTCAAAAATATTTATAGCTAAGTGCAACACAGGGGCTGATCTAGGTCGTTCTCTTGAGGAGCTTTTGTGGTTAATAAATCACTACTTCTATTCCACATAATCTAATTCTTTTTTTGTTGTTTAATATTTTATGAATGTAATACAATTTAATAAAAGATAAAACTAACATGCAATGACAAAATGCAATTAATTGAGAAAGAACTTGGCCTTTATGGGTTGGTATGTGGGTTTCATCAGTCTCCTTGTTGATATTTAAATTATGTTTGATAATTCAATTATGAGATCTCATTCATGAATTACTATTCTTTTATTTATTGGTGTGAAATATTGAATGCATTTTTCAATCTTAACTTCACCTCCTCCTATAATCAAGGTTGATGGCACACCTCGATCGAGAGTGTGTCATCTTCCAAGACCTGGCTCCATCGTATGTCATTTCAACCACTGAATGGCTCAACTCCATCATATGAAAATCTTGTATCCAGTAGAAGGGAGGGAAAATATTTAATAAAAGAATAGAAATGAGTTTGAGATCAGTGTCGTGGTGGACGATCGCCACACCCGTGCACATCACTCTTACTCATCACAAACTTAATAAAATATAGGAATTTAAGCACCGAATTAATGAAATTTCCACATACCTCCCCCGGGCCAAGTCTCGGGTTAACCCCTCATATTTGAGGGTAAGAGGTCACGGTGGATAATATGAGAATAATAAAAGAAGAAATGAAGGAGAAAAGATGAAAAAGAAAATAAGGAGGAAGGGTGGACACAAAAATAAAAACAATGCATGAATTTTATTAAAAATATGAATTACAAACTAAAACTAAAATAAAGAAAATAAATGAAATTGGGAAGATTTCTGGTCGGCCTCCCTCGGTGGAGATCTCCTCCTTGGTGCCTTGAAGGAATGGATGGAGAATGGATGATTTGGGAAGGAGGTGAGGGCCTCCTTTTATAGGCATAATTTGTCTCTCAAATGTAGACGCATTGTATACCCCTTTAATGACATATTCACGCGTTCCACCCTTCATAAATGTTGTTCCTAAATGTCTTGGCCGTCTCCTCCCAAAATTGCAGCTGATTTGGAAACCGTATGTAGGAGTTATTAATTTTTCATTCTCGGTTTCTGTTTCTGGACGAACCATCCAGGAAGGTTCCTCCAAAATAATGTCGTTCAATAGCCTCGTTAATGATCTCCAACTTCCTCCAAATTTATTTTAGAGACGGCCCTATATGTCCTCAAGGTATCCCAGGTGGAAAAACATCATTTGGAGATGTTTAGGCCGCGTTTTATGTCCGTTACCTTGGGTGGGTCCATGCTGTCCGCCCGGAAAAATTCCAATCTTCAATGATTTTTTAGACCCTTTAGATGACCGAATCAGCTCCTGGTCCAGAAGACAAAAATTAAGGAAAGAGAATAAGGATTCTAACAAAATTTTAATCAGAAAATTTAGAATTTTATTTTTCCTGAAATGACCAAAATACCCCTGACATAAAATTCTGTCAAAAATCCAGAATTAGTCTTTTTTCACATTTGGGTTCAAAATAGCACTAAAACCTAAAAACATGATAATTACCCATTCAATAACACTTTTTTGGGATTATAAACAATGTTTTACAGTATAAAATATATGAAAATGTGAGCTTCATCACTCCCCCACACTTAAACATTGCACTTCTGGGCAATCATCTTACATCCAAATCAAAATCCACACAACAATCAAAAATGAGAAAATATCAATGATTTTATCCAAAATAGAATTCCATCATGTCTCATTTATGAATAATAATTCTCTAATTTTCATTTAAATCATTAAAATTTGTTCAACCTCATAAATCAATCCACGGCCCAATCACAACCTACCTCACATTGAATTTTATGTCACTCTTCACTCAATAGAAATTGATTCTGGAGTTATGCTCATACTTGAAAATCACATGTATCACCATAGGTTTGTGAAAATTATCATTTCTCCACAGCGTGAAACATGAAAATGAATTTAATCATGAGGGCTTTAATTAATGGTTCAAATGATTCTGTGGCTTAGGGTCGGTGGTAAAATGATTGAAAAATGTTCCAAGCTAGAAAGAGGAGGTTGAACTTTTAAGTACAATGCATGATTAAATCAAGTGAAAACACAGGAAATTCCTCACTCAATACTACTTGTAAATGTGAAAAACAAACCCACCCCTCTTTATGACGTGGTACATGAGCCAATAAGTGATGATATCATCTAAGTTCTCCTCTCTTTTTTTTCAAATCTCCAGAAAGGCACAGCTTTATTTTCTTTTTTTTTTCTTTTTTTTTCTTTATTTTTTTCATAGAGGATGAGCTAAAAAATTGAATACAATGAATGAATGACAATTCATGCCCTTGATTTTTGGGAGGGAAATGAGTCATAAAATAATTTACAATGAGGAATTCAAGCTCATCTCTATTTTTTTCTTTTTTTAGGAGAAATGGATGAACCAAATAAAGCACAATGAAATGATGACACATGCCCAATTCCGTTGTTATCCACTGCCCAAAATATTGACACACACTTCACACTACCCATAAATGATACACATCCCAATGAACGCACACGAAAGGCCCTTCCCCCACACTCAAACTTGAAATATCCATGCAAAAATACTAAAAGTGCGGGTAGGTATGGAAAAATTGGCTTGTAATGTGGCTTAAAACTATAAGGCAATTCATGGCATCTAAGGGATTACGAAGGATAAATGTAAAGGTAGGTCTTATGATAAAATGAGGCTAGCCAATGAGATGCCTCAATAATTTTAAATACAATCCATGAAATCCAAAGCTTCGAAAGAGAATATTCACAAATTCTGGTTCTCACACAAAATTCAAGTTTCCCTCAAGAAAGTGTGGGTATTAGGAAGAATATGTAAAAGTGGTTCAGAATACCTCACAGGATTGGAAAAAATATTTTGAGACAGTATTTCATGGTCATGGATTTCAAACATCAGTCAAACTCATAAAAATGATTGACAATCCAATTCAAGAAAATGTTTTCACATCAACAATCATTTAAAATCCATTATTTCAAAAATCATTTCAACTCTTTCAAAATAAATTGTTGTGTGAAAAGTGATAAGAATATTCATTAAAGCTCAAAAATCCTAAAAAAAATGAAAAGCACACAAGAAGAACTAAGCAGGTTGACACTCCCCCACACTTAAATTTAACTACCCCTTATTCCAACTCAAAAAAGTATAAATATAAAGGTAAAAAATCAAAGGGAAGGAAAGATACAACCTGAAATTATTTTAGAAGTGGATGCCTTGAGTTAAGCTCCTAGAAGCAACCAATTTAAGACTACAAGAAAGTAATAAAAATAAATAAGAAAAAAAAATAAATAAAAAGAATGAGAAAAGGAAAAGAAAAGAGATAATTCTTGGTTTAGACCCCCAAGCGGGTGCTAGGTTTTTACTGCCCCTAGTCAGGCAGTTTCAGTGGATTATCCTCGATCAGAAGGTGGATGTGGTTTCTTTGAGATGAACCACCACATGTGAGTTTTCCCGATGTCCATGATTAAAACCTGAAAGTAGATAACCCCAAATAAGATTTGAATGTTCCCAACCCCAGAGAAAGAATAAAGAAGAAATTTGATTTTCAAAGTGGGAGGGAATAAAAGATTATGGTGCTCCCTGTTAACTTCGGTGGTGTCCTCCTCCATGTGATATAAAAGTTGATGTATAGGAGGTAGTCGCACCACCACCATCTTCTCCGAATCTTCTTTCTTGATTACCACCACTTGGGTGGCCTCTTTCATATCATCCATGGTCTGCTCCATTTGTGCTATATCAGAAATTTCAAAGGAAGAGATGTCAGAAAACAATTTAGCTTGAATAAAATTAAAACATGACGAATCAATAAAGAAATCTTCCCTTTCAAGTAATTCAGATTGGTAATTGATCTCTTCAGGCATGACCATTGGAAACTCCATCTCAGCAGGTTCATCTTTTTCTTCATCTTCCAAAGCAAGAGTGAGGTCAAAAGGTACTGATTGTTCAATATCAAGAATGGGAAGATCATGTTTCAAGTTATCTTCAAGAATGTTTTTCCAAGATTCTTTGAAAAAATGTTGACCTCCCATCTGTGCATCAGTTGGAATGTGTACTTCTGGGACCTCCTTGAGCAATGGTTGAGTGCGGGATGATGTGATAAGTTCCTTTAAAAGTTCTTTCTCACCCGTCTCAGGTTCATTAACATAAAAAATGATGGGTGAAATCTCTTCCACCACTCGTTCTAGTTCAGGTTCCGGTTCAGGTTCGGGTTGTTCTTGGGATGCGCGTACATATTCTGCAATCAATTCTATTTGGCTCTCCAGTTTTTGAACTTTATCACTAATCCTATGAAATTGAGCATCAATTTCATTGCAAACATTTTCTGGCACCTGAGATTGGTCAGTCCATGCAGAATAATTACCATTGAAATACAGCATGAACAAAAAGTTTTTTTTTTAGTTTTTGAAATTTATGATTTTTTTGTTGTTTTTTTTAAATGAAAGGAAAATTATTTACACAATGTGAATAAAAATAGTGAATTAAAACCACTTGGCTCCCCGGCAACGGCGCCAATTTGACGAAGCGTTGTCGTGCACGCTCTCAAAAATATTTATAGCTAAGTGCAGCACAGGGGCTGACCTAGGTCGTTCTCTTGAGGAGCTTTTGTGGTTAATAAATCACTACTTCTATTCCACATAATCTAATTCTTTTTTTGTTGTTTAATATTTTATGAATGTAATACAATTTAATAAAAGATAAAACTAACATGCAATGACAAAATGCAATTAATTGAGAAAGAACTTGGCCTGTATGGGTTGGTATGTGGGTTTCATCAGTCTCCTTGTTGATATTTAAATTATGTTTGATAATTCAATTATGAGATCTCATTCATGAATTACTATTCTTTTATTTATTGGTGTGAAATATTGAATGCATTTTTCAATCTTAACTTCACCTCCTCCTATAATCAAGGTTGATGGCACACCTCGATCGAGAGTGTGTCATCTTCCAAGACCTGGCTCCATCGTATGTCATTTCAACCACTGAATGGCTCAACTCCATCGTATGAAAAGCTTGTATCCAGTAGAAGGGAGGGAAAATATTTAATAAAAGAATAGAAATGAGTTTGAGATCAGTGTCGTGGTGGACGATCGCCACACCCGTGCACATCACTCTTACTCATCACAAACTTAATAAAATATAGGAATTTAAGCACCGAATTAATGAAATTTCCACATACCTCCCTCGGGCCAAGTCTCGGGTTAACCCCTCATATTTGAGGGTAAGAGGTCACGGTGGATAATATGAGAATAATAAAAGAAGAAAAGAAGGAGAAAAGATGAAAAAGAAAATAAGGAGGAAGGGTGGACACAAAAATAAAAACAATGCATGAATTTTATTAAAAATATGAATTACAAACTAAAATTAAAATAAAGAAAATAAATGAAATTGGGAAGATTTCTGGTCGGCCTCCCTCGGTGGAGATCTCCTCCTTGGTGCCTTGAAGGAATGGATGGAGAATGGATGATTTGGGAAGGAGGTGAGGGCCTTCTTTTATAGGCAGAATTTGTCTCTCAAATGTAGATGCATTGTATACCCCTTTAATGACATATTCACGCGTTCCACCCTTCATAAATGTTGTTCCTAAATGTCTTGGCCGTCTCCTCCCAAAATTTCAGCTGATTTGGAAACCGTATGTAGGAGGTATTAAATTTTCATTCTCGGTTTCTGTTTCTGGACGAACCATCCAGGAAGGTTCCTCCAAAATAATGTCGTTCAATAGCCTCGTTAATGATCTCCAACTTCCTCCAAATTTATTTTAGAGACGGCCCTATATGTCCTCAAGGTATCCCAGGTGGAAACACATCATTTGGAGATGTTTAGGCCGCGTTTTATGTCCGTTACCTTGGGTGGGTCCATGCTGTCCGCCCGGAAAAATTCCAATCTTCAATGATTTTTTAGACCCTTTAGATGACCGAATCAGCTCCTGGTCCAGAAGACAAAAATTAAGGAAAGAGAATATGGATTCTAACAAAATTTTAATCAGAAAATTTGGAATTTTATTTTTCCTGAAATGACCAAAATACCCCTGACATAAAATTCTGTCAAAAATCCAGAATTAGTCTTTTTTCACATTTGGGTTCAAAATAGCACTAAAACCTAAAAACATGATAATTACCCATTCAATAACACTTTTGTGGGATTATAAACAATGTTTTACAGTATAAAATATATGAAAATGTGAGCTTCATCACTCCCCCACACTTAAACATTGCACTTCTGGGCAATCATCTTACATCCAAATCAAAATCCACACAACAATCAAAAATGAGAAAATATCAATGATTTTATCCAAAATAGAATTCCATCATGTCTCATTTATGAATAATAATTCTCTAATTTTCATTTAAATCATTAAAATTTGTTCAACCTCATAAATCAATCCACGGCCCAATCACAACCTACCTCACATTGAATTTTATGTCACTCTTCACTCAATAGAAATTGATTCTGGAGTTATGCTCATACTTGAAAATCACATGTATCACCATAGGTTTGTGAAAATTATCATTTCTCCACAGCGTGAAACATGAAAATGAATTTAATCATGAGGGCTTTAATTAATGGTTCAAATGATTCTGTGGCTTAGGGTCGGTGGTAAAATGATTGAAAAATGTTCCAAGCTAGAAAGAGGAGGTTGAACTTTTAAGTACAATGCATGATTAAATCAAGTGAAAACACAGGAAATTCCTCACTCAATACTACTTGTAAATGTGAAAAACAAACCCACCCCTTTTTATGACGTGGTACATGAGCCAATAAGTGATGATATCATCTAAGTTCTCCTCTCTTTTTTTTCAAAGCTCCAGAAAGGCACAACTTTATTTTCTTTTTTTTTCTTTTTTTTTTCTTTCTTTTTTTCATAGAGGATGAGCTAAAAAATTGAATACAATGAATGAATGACAATTCATGCCCTTGATTTTTGGGAGGGAAATGAGTCATAAAATAATTTACAATGAGGAATTCAAGCTCATCTCTATTTTTTTCTTTTTTTAGGAGAAATGGATGAACCAAATAAAGCACAATGAAATGATGACACATGCCCAATTCCGTTGTTATCCACTGCCCAAAATATTGACACACACTTCACACTACCCATAAATGATACACATCCCAATGAACGCACACGAAAGGCCCTTCCCCCACACTCAAACTTGAAATATCCATGCAAAAATACTAAAAGTGCGGGTAGGTATGGAAAAATTGGCTTGTAATGTGGCTTAAAACTATAAGGCAATTCATGGCATCTAAGGGATTACGAAGGATAAATGTAAAGGTAGGTCTTATGATAAAATGAGGCTAGCCAATGAGATGCCTCAATCATTTTAAATACAATCCATGAAATCCAAAGCTTCGAAAGAGAATATTCACAAATTCTGGTTCTCACACAAAATTCAAGTTTCCCTCAAGAAAGTGTGGGTATTAGGAAGAATATGTAAAAGTGGTTCAGAATACCTCACAGGATTGGAAAAAATATTTTGAGACAGTATTTCATGGTCATGGATTTCAAACATCAGTCAAACTCATAAAAATGATTGACAATCCAATTCAAGAAAATGTTTTCACATCAACAATCATTTAAAATCCATTATTTCAAAAATCATTTCAACTCTTTCAAAATAAATTGTTGTGTGAAAAGTGATAAGAATATTCATTAAAGCTCAAAAATCCTAAAAAAAATGAAAAGCACACAAGAAGAACTAAGCAGGTTGACACTCCCCCACACTTAAATTTAACTACCCCTTATTCCAACTCAAAAAAGTATAAATATAAAGGTAAAAAATCAAAGGGAAGGAAAGATACAACCTGAAATTATTTTAGAAGTGGATGCCTTGAGTTAAGCTCCTAGAAGCAACCAATTTAAGACTACAAGAAAGTAATAAAAATAAATAAGAAAAAAAAATAAATAAAAAGAATGAGAAAAGGAAAAGAAAAGAGATAATTCTTGGTTTAGACCCCCAAGCGGGTGCTAGGTTTTTACTGCCCCTAGTCAGGCAGTTTCAGTGGATTATCCTCGATCAGAAGGTGGATGTGGTTTCTTTGAGATGAACCACCACATGTGAGTTTTCCCGATGTCCATGATTAAAACCTGAAAGTAGATAACCCCAAATAAGATTTGAATGTTCCCAACCCCAGAGAAAGAATAAAGAAGAAATTTGATTTTCAAAGTGGAGGGAATAAAAGATTATGGTGCTCCCTGTTAACTTCGGTGGTGTCCTCCTCCATGTGATATAAAAGTTGATGTATAGGAGGTAGTCGCACCACCACCATCTTCTCCGAATCTTCTTTCTTGATTACCACCACTTGGGTGGCCTCTTTCATATCATCCATGGTCTGCTCCATTTGTGCTATATCAGAAATTTCAAAGGAAGAGATGTCAGAAAACAATTTAGCTTGAATAAAATTAAAACATGACGAATCAATAAAGAAATCTTCCCTTTCAAGTAATTCAGATTGGTAATTGATCTCTTCAGGCATGACCATTGGAAACTCCATCTCAGCAGGTTCATCTTTTTCTTCATCTTCCAAAGCAAGAGTGAGGTCAAAAGGTACTGATTGTTCAATATCAAGCATGGGAAGATCATGTTTCAAGTTATCTTCAAGAATGTTATTCCAAGATTCTTTGAAAAAATGTTGACCTCCCATCAGTGCATCAGTTGGAATGTGTACTTCTGGGACCTCCTTGAGCAATGGTTGAGTGCGGGATGATGTGATAAGTTCCTTTAAAAGTTCTTTCTCACCCGTCTCAGGTTCATTAACATAAAAAATGATGGGTGAAATCTCTTCCACCACTCGTTCTAGTTCAGGTTCCGGTTCAGGTTCGGGTTGTTCTTGGGATGCGCGTACATATTCTGCAATCAATTCTATTTGGCTCTCCAGTTTTTGAACTTTATCACTAATCCTATGAAATTGAGCATCAATTTCATTGCAAACATTTTCTGGCACCTGAGATTGGTCAGTCCATGCAGAATAATTACCATTGAAATACATCATGAACAAAAAGTTTTTTTTTTAGTTTTTGAAATTTATGATTTTTTTGTTGTTTTTTTTAAATGAAAGGAAAATTATTTACACAATGTGAATAAAAATAGTGAATTAAAACCACTTGGCTCCCCGGCAACGGCGCCAATTTGACGAAGCGTTGTCGTGCACGCTCTCAAAAATATTTATAGCTAAGTGCAGCACAGGGGCTGACCTAGGTCGTTCTCTTGAGGAGCTTTTGTGGTTAATAAATCACTACTTCTATTCCACATAATCTAATTCTTTTTTTGTTGTTTAATATTTTATGAATGTAATACAATTTAATAAAAGATAAAACTAACATGCAATGACAAAATGCAATTAATTGAGAAAGAACTTGGCCTTTATGGGTTGGTATGTGGGTTTCATCAGTCTCCTTGTTGATATTTAAATTATGTTTGATAATTCAATTATGAGATCTCATTCATGAATTACTATTCTTTTATTTATTGGTGTGAAATATTGAATGCATTTTTCAATCTTAACTTCACCTCCTCCTATAATCAAGGTTGATGGCACACCTCGATCGAGAGTGTGTCATCTTCCAAGACCTGGCTCCATCGTATGTCATTTCAACCACTGAATGGCTCAACTCCATCGTATGAAAAGCTTGTATCCAGTAGAAGGGAGGGAAAATATTTAATAAAAGAATAGAAATGAGTTTGAGATCAGTGTCGTGGTGGACGATCGCCACACCCGTGCACGTCACTCTTACTCATCACAAACTTAATAAAATATAGGAATTTAAGCACCGAATTAATGAAATTTCCACATACCTCCCCCGGGCCAAGTCTCAAGTTAACCCCTCATGTTTGAGGGTAAGAGGTCACGGTGGATAATATGAGAATAATAAAATAAGAAAAGAAGGAGAAAAGATGAAAAAGAAAATAAGGAGGAAGGGTGGACACAAAAATAAAAACAATGCATGAATTTTATTAAAAATATGAATTACAAACTAAAACTAAAATAAAGAAAATAAATGAAATTGGGAAGATTTCTGGTCGGCCTCCCTCGGTGGAGATCTCCTCCTTGGTGCCTTGAAGGAATGGATGGAGAATGGATGATTTGGGAAGGAGGTGAGGGCCTCCTTTTATAGGCAGAATTTGTCTCTCAAATGTAGACGCATTGTATACCCCTTTAATGACATATTCACGCGTTCCACCCTTCATAAATGTTGTTCCTAAATGTCTTGGCCGTCTCCTCCCAAAATTTCAGCTGATATGGAAACCGTATCTAGGAGTTATTAATTTTTCATTCTCGGTTGTTGTTTCTGGACGAACCATCCAGGAAGGTTCCTCCAAAATAATGTCGTTCAATAGCCTCGTTAATGATCTCCAACTTCCTCCAAATTTATTTTAGAGACGGCCCTATATGTCCTCAAGGTATCCCAGGTGGAAACACATCATTTGGAGATGTTTAGGCCGCGTTTTATGTCCGTTACCTTGGGTGGGTCCATGCTGTCCGCCCGGAAAAATTTCAATCTTCAATGATTTTTTAGACCCTTTAGATGACCGAATCAGCTCCTGGTCCAGAAGACAAAAATTAAGGAAATAGAATAAGGATTCTAACAAAATTTTAATCAGAAAATTTGGAATTTTATTTTTCCTGAAATGACCAAAATACCCCTGACATAAAATTCTGTCAAAAATCCAGAATTAGTCTTTTTTCACATTTGGGTTCAAAATAGCACTAAAACCTAAAAACATGATAATTACCCATTCAATAACACTTTTGTGGGATTATAAACAATGTTTTACAGTATAAAATATATGAAAATGTGAGCTTCATCACTCCCCCACACTTAAACATTGCACTTCTGGGCAATCATCTTACATCCAAATCAAAATCCACACAACAATCAAAAATGAGAAAATATCAATGATTTTATCCAAAATAGAATTCCATCATGTCTCATTTATGAATAATAATTCTCTCATTTTCATTTAAATCATTAAAATTTGTTCAACCTCATAAATCAATCCACGGCCCCATCACAACCTACCTCACATTGAATTTTATGTCACTCTTCACTCAATAGAAATTGATTATGGAGTTATGCTCATACTTGAAAATCACATGTATCACCATAGGTTTGTGAAAATTATCATTTCTCCACAGCGTGAAACATGAAAATGAATTTAATCATGAGGGATTTAATTAATGGTTCAAATGATTTTGTGGCTTAGGGTCGGTGGTAAAATGATTGAAAAATTTTCCAAGCTAGAAAGAGGAGGTTGAACTTTTAAGTACAATGCATGATTAAATCAAGTGAAAACACAGGAAATTCCTCACTCAATACTACTTGTAAATGTGAAAAACAAACCCACCCCTCTTTATGACGTGGTACATGAGCCAATAAGTGATGATATCATCTAAGTTCTCCTCTTTTTTTTTCAAAGCTTCAGAAAGGCACAGCTTTATTTTCTTTTTTTTTCTTTCTTTTTTTCATAGAGGATGAGCTAAAAAATTGAATACAATGAATGAATGACAATTCATGCCCTTGATTTTTGGGAGGGAAATGAGTCATAAAATAATTTACAATGAGGAATTCAAGCTCATCTCTATTTTTTTTCTTTTTTTAGGAGAAATGGATGAACCAAATAAAGCACAATGAAATGATGACACATGCCCAATTCCGTTGTTATCCACTGCCCAAAATATTGACACACACTTCACACTACCCATAAATGATACACATCCCAATGAACGCACACGAAAGGCCCTTCCCCCACACTCAAACTTGAAATATCCATGCAAAAATACGAAAAGTGCGGGTAGGTATGGAAAAATTGGCTTGTAATGTGGCTTAAAACTATAAGGCAATTCATGGCATCTAAGGGATTACGAAGGATAAATGTAAAGGTAGGTCTTATGATAAAATGAGGCTAGCCAATGATATGCCTCAATCATTTTAAATACAATCCATGAAATCCAAAGCTTCGAAAGAGAATATTCACAAATTCTGGTTCTCACACAAAATTCAAGTTTCCCTCAAGAAAGTGTGGGTATTAGGAAGAATATGTAAAAGTGGTTCAGAATACCTCACAGGATTGGAAAAAATATTTTGAGACAGTATTTCATGGTCATGGATTTCAAACATCAGTCAAACTCATAAAAATGATTGACAATCCAATTCAAGAAAATGTTTTCACATCAACAATCATTTAAAATCCATTATTTCAAAAATCATTTCAACTCTTTCAAAATAAATTGTTGTGTGAAAAGTGATAAGAATATTCATTAAAGCTAAAAAATCCTAAAAAAAATGAAAAGCACACAAGAAGAACTAAGCAGGTTGACACTCCCCCACACTTAAATTTAACTACCCCTTATTCCAACTCAAAAAAGTATAAATATAAAGGTAAAAAATCAAAGGGAAGGAAAGATACAACCTGAAATTATTTTAGAAGTGGATGCCTTGAGTTAAGCTCCTAGAAGCAACCAATTTAAGACTACAAGAAAGTAATAAAAATAAATAAGAAAAAAAAAAAAAAAGAATGAGAAAAGGAAAAGAAAAGAGATAATTCTTGGTTTAGACCCCCAAGCGGGTGCTAGGTTTTTACTGCCCCTAGTCAGGCAGTTTCAGTGGATTATCCTCGATCAGAAGGTGGATGTGGTTTCTTTGAGATGAACCACCACATGTGAGTTTTCCCGATGTCCATGATTAAAACCTGAAAGTAGATAACCCCAAATAATATTTGAATGTTCCCAACCCCAGAGAAAGAATAAAGAAGAAATTTGATTTTCAAAGTGGGAGGGAATAAAAGATTATGGTGCTCCCTGTTAACTTCGGTGGTGTCCTCCTCCATGTGATATAAAAGTTGATGTATAGGAGGTAGTCGCACCACCACCATCTTCTCCGAATCTTCTTTCTTGATTACCACCACTTGGGTGGCCTCTTTCATATCATCCATGGTCTGCTCCATTTGTGCAATATCAGAAATTTCAAAGGAAGAGATGTCAGAAAACAATTTAGCTTGAATAAAATTAAAACATGACGAATCAATAAAGAAATCTTCCCTTTCAAGTAATTCAGATTGGTAATTGATCTCTTCAGGCATGACCATTGGAAACTCCATCTCAGCAGGTTCATCTTTTTCTTCATCTTCCAAAGCAAGAGTGAGGTCAAAAGGTACTGATTGTTCAATATCAAGCATGAGAAGATCATGTTTCAAGTTATCTTCAAGAATGTTATTCCAAGATTCTTTGAAAAAATGTTGACCTCCCATCAGTGCATCAGTTGGAATGTGTACTTCTGGGACCTCCTTGAGCAGTGGTTGAGTGCGGGATGATGTGATAAGTTCCTTTAAAAGTTCTTTCTCACCCGTCTCAGGTTCATTAACATAAAAAATAATGGGTGAAAACTCTTCCACCACTCGTTCTGGTTCAGGTTCCGGTTCAGGTTCGGGTTGTTCATGGGATGCGCGTACATATTCTGCAATCAATTCTATTTGGCTCTCCAGTTTTTGAACTTTATCACTAATCCTATGAAATTGAGCATCAATTTCATTGCAAACATTTTCTGGCACCTGAGATTGGTCAGTCCATGCAGAATAATTACCATTGAAATACATCATGAACAAAAAGTTTTTTTTTAGTTTTTGAAATTTATGATTTTTTTGTTGTTTTTTTTAAATGAATGGAAAATTATTTACACAATGTGAATAAAAATAGTGAATTAAAACCACTTGGCTCCCCGGCAACGGCGCCAATTTGACGAAGCGTTGTCGTGCACGCTCTCAAAAATATTTATAGCTAAGTGCAGCACAGGGGCTGACCTAGGTCGTTCTCTTGAGGATCTTTTGTGGTTAATAAATCACTACTTCTATTCCACCTAATCTAATTCTTTTTTTGTTGTTTAATATTTTATGAATGTAATACAATTTAATAAAAGATAAAACTAACATGCAATGACAAAATGCAATTAATTGAGAAAGAACTTGGCCTTTATGGGTTGGTATATGGGTTTCATCAGTCTCCTTGTTGATATTTAAATTAAGTTTGATAATTCAATTATGAGATCTCATTCATGAATTACTATTATTTTATTTATTGGTGTGAAATCTTGAATGCATTTTACAATCTTAACTTCACCTCCTCCTATAATCAAGGTTGATGGCACACCTCGATCGAGAGTGTGTCATCTTCCAAGACCTGGCTCCATCGTATGTCATTTCAACCACTGAATGGCTCAACTCCATCGTATGAAAAGCTTGTATCCAGTAGAAGGGAGGGAAAATATTTAATAAAAGAATAGAAATGATTTTGAGATCAGTGTCGTGGTGGACGATCGCCACACCCGTGCACATCACTCTTACTCATCACAAACTTAATAAAATATAGGAATTTAAGCACCGAATTAATGAAATTTCCACATACCTCCCCCGGACCAAGTCTTGGGTTAACCCCTCATATTTGAGGGTAAGAGGTCACGGTGGATAATATGATAATAATAAAAGAAGAAAAGAAGGAGAAAAGATGAAGAAGAAAATAAGGAGGAAGGGTGGACACAAAAATAAAAACAATGCATGAATTTTATTAAAAATATGAATTACAAACTAAAACTAAAATAAAGAAAATAAATGAAATTGGGAAGATTTCTGGTCGGCCTCCCTCGGTGGAGATCTCCTCCTTGGTGCCTTGAAGGAATGGATGGAGAATGGATGATTTGGGAAGGAGGTGAGGGCCTCCTTTTATAGGCAGAATTTGTCTCTCAAATGTAGACGCATTGTATACCCCTTTAATGACATATTCACGCGTTCCACCCTTCATAAATGTGTTCCCCAAATGTCTTGGCCGTCTCCTCCCAAAATTTCAGCTGATATGGAAACCGTATGTAGGAGTTATTAATTTTGCATTCTCGGTTGCTGTTTCTGGATGAACCATCCAGGAAGGTTCCTCCAAAATAATGTCGTTCAATAGCCTCGTTAATGATCTCCAACTTCCTCCAAATTTATTTTAGAGACGGCCCTATATGTCCTCAAGGTATCCCAGGTGGAAACACATCATTTGGAGATGTTTAGGCCGCGTTTTATGTCCGTTAACTTGGGTGGGTCCATGCTGTTCGCCCTGAAAAATTCCAATCTTCAATGATTTTTTAGACCCTTTAGATGACCGAATCAGCTCCTGGTCCAGAAGACAAAAATTAAGGAAATAGAATAAGGATTCTAACAAAATTTTAATTAGAAAATTTGGAATTTTATTTTTCCTGAAATGACCAAAATACCCCTGACATAAAATTCTGTCAAAAATCCAGAATTAGTCTTTTTTCACATTTGGGTTCAAAATAGCACTAAAACCTAAAAACGTGATAATTACCCATTCAATAACACTTTTGTGGGATTATAAACAATGTTTTACAGTATAAAATATATGAAAATGTGAGCTTCATCACTCCCCCACACTTAAACATTGCACTTCTGGGCAATCATCTTACATCCAAATCAAAATCCACACAACAATCAAAAATGAGAAAATATCAATGATTTTATCCAAAATAGAATTCCATCATGTCTCATTTATGAATAATAATTCTCTCATTTTCATTTAAATCATTAAAATTTGTTCAACCTCATAAATCAATCCACGGCCCAATCACAACCTACCTCACATTGAATTTTATGTCACTCTTCACTCAATAGAAATTGATTCTGGAGTTATGCTCATACTTGAAAATCACATGTATCACCATAGGTTTGTGAAAATTATCATTTCTCCACAGCGTGAAACATGAAAATGAATTTAATCATGAGGGATTTAATTAATGGTTCAAATGATTCTGTGGCTTAGGGTCGGTGGTAAAATGATTGAAAAATGTTCCAAGCTAGAAAGAGGAGGTTGAACTTTTAAGTACAATGCATGATTAAATCAAGTGAAAACACAGGAAATTCCTCACTCAATACTACTTGTAAATTTGAAAAACAAACCCACCCCTCTTTATGACGTGGTACATGAGCCAATAAGTGATGATATCATCTAAGTTCTCCTCTTTTTTTTTCAAAGCTCCAGAAAGGCACAGCTTTATTTTCTTTTTTTTCTTTTTTTTTCTTTCTTTTTTTCATAGAGGATGAGCTAAAAAATTGAATACAATGAATGAATGACAATTCATGCCCTTGATTTTTGGGAGGGAAATGAGTCATAAAATAATTTACAATGAGGAATTCAAGCTCATCTCTATTTTTTTCTTTTTTTAGGAGAAATGGATGAACCAAATAAAGCACAATGAAATGATGACACATGCCCAATTCCGTTGTTATCCACTGCCCAAAATATTGACACACACTTCACACTACCAATAAATGATACACATCCCAATGAACGCACACGAAAGGACCTTTCCCCACACTCAAACTTGAAATATCCATGCAAAAATACTAAAAGTGCGGGTAGGTATGGAAAAATTGGCTTGTAATGTGGCTTAAAACTATAAGGCAATTCATGGCATCTAAGGGATTACGAAGGATAAATGTAAAGGTAGGTCTTATGATAAAATGAGGCTAGCCAATGAGATGCCTCAATCATTTTAAATACAATCCATGAAATCCAAAGCTTCGAAAGAGAATATTCACAAATTCTGGTTCTCACACAAAATTCAAGTTTCCCTCAAGAAAGTGTGGGTATTAGGAAGAATATGTAAAAGTGGTTCAGAATACCTCACAGGATTGGAAAAAATATTTTGAGACAGTATTTCATGGTCATGGATTTCAAACATCAGTCAAACTCATAAAAATGATTGACAATCCAATTCAAGAAAATGTTTTCACATCAACAATCATTTGAAATCCATTATTTCAAAAATCATTTCAACTCTTTCAAAATAAATTGTTGTGTGAAAAGTGATAAGAATATTCATTAAAGCTCAAAAATCCTAAAAAAAATGAAAAGCACACAAGAAGAACTAAGCAGGTTGACACTCCCCCACACTTAAATTTAACTACCCCTTATTCCAACTCAAAAAAGTATAAATATAAAGGTAAAAAATCAAAGGGAAGGAAAGATACAACCTGAAATTATTTTAGAAGTGGATGCCTTGAGTTAAGCTCCTAGAAGCAACCAATTTAAGACTACAAGAAAGTAATAAAAATAAATAAGAAAAAAAAATAAATAAAAAGAATGAGAAAAGGAAAAGAAAAGAGATAATTCTTGGTTTAGACCCCCAAGCGGGTGCTAGGTTTTTACTGCCCCTAGTCAGGCAGTTTCAGTGGATTATCCTCGATCAGAAGGTGGATGTGGTTTCTTTGAGATGAACCACCACATGTGAGTTTTCCCGATGTCCATGATTAAAAACTGAAAGTAGATAACCCCAAATAAGATTTGAATGTTCCCAACCCCAGAGAAAGAATAAAGAAGAAATTTGATTTTCAAAGTGGGAGGGAATAAAAGATTATGGTGCTCCCTGTTAACTTCGGTGGTGTCCTCCTCCATGTGATATAAAAGTTGATGTATAGGAGGTAGTCGCACCACCACCATCTTCTCCGAATCTTCTTTCTTGATTACCACCACTTGGGTGGCCTCTTTCATATCATCCATGGTCTGCTCCATTTGTGCTATATCAGAAATTTCAAAGGAAGAGATGTCAGAAAACAATTTAGCTTGAATAAAATTAAAACATGACGAATCAATAAAGAAATCTTCCCTTTCAAGTAATTCAGATTGGTAATTGATCTCTTCAGGCATGACCATTGGAAACTCCATCTCAGCAGGTTCATCTTTTTCTTCATCTTCCAAAGCAAGAGTGAGGTCAAAAGGTACTGATTGTTCAATATCAAGCATGGGAAGATCATGTTTCAAGTTATCTTCAAGAATGTTATTCCAAGATTCTTTGAAAAAATGTTGACCTCCCATCAGTGCATCAGTTGGAATGTGTACTTCTGGGACCTCCTTGAGCAATGGTTGAGTGCGGGATGATGTGATAAGTTCCTTTAAAAGTTCTTTCTCACCCGTCTCAGGTTCATTAACATAAAAAATGATGGGTGAAATCTCTTCCACCACTCGTTCTGGTTCAGGTTCCGGTTCAGGTTCGGGTTGTTCTTGGGATGCGCGTACATATTCTGCAATCAATTCTATTTGGCTCTCCAGTTTTTGAACTTTATCACTAATCCTATGAAATTGAGCATCAATTTCATTGCAAACATTTTCTGGCACCTGAGATTGGTCAGTCCATGCAGAATAATTACCATTGAAATACATCATGAACAAAAAGTTTTTTTTTTAGTTTTTGAAATTTATGATTTTTTGTTGTTTTTTTTAAATGAAAGGAAAATTATTTACACAATGTGAATAAAAATAGTGAATTAAAACTACTTGGCTCCCCGGCAACGACGCCAATTTGACGAAGCGTTGTCGTGCACGCTCTCAAAAATATTTATAGCTAAGTGCAGCACAGGGGCTGACCTAGGTCGTTCTCTTGAGGATCTTTTGTGGTTAATAAATCAATACTTCTATTCCACCTAATCTAATTCTTTTTTTGTTGTTTAATATTTTATGAATGTAATACAATTTAATAAAAGATAAAACTAACATGCAATGACAAAATGCAATTAATTGAGAAAGAACTTGGCCTTTATGGGTTGGTATGTGGGTTTCATCATTCTCTTTGTTGATATTTAAATTAAGTTTGATAATTCAATTATGAGATCTCATTCATGAATTACTATTATTTTATTTATTGGTGTGAAATCTTGAATGCATTTTGCAATCTTAACTTCACCTCCTCCTATAATCAAGGTTGATGGCACACCTCGATCGAAAGTGTGTCATCTTCCAAGACCTGGCTCCATCGTATGTCATTTCAACCACTGAATGGCTCAACTTCATCGTATGAAAAGCTTGTATCCAGTAGAAGGGAGGGAAAATATTTAATAAAAGAATAGAAATGATTTTGAGATCAGTGTCGTGGTGGACGATCGCCACACCCGTGCACATCACTCTTACTCATCACAAACTTAATAAAATATAGGAATTTAAGCACCGAATTAATGAAATTTCCACATACCTCCCCCGGACCAAGTCTCGGGTTAACCCCTCATATTTGAGGGTAAGAGGTCACGGTGGATAATATGATAATAATAAAAGAAGAAAAGAAGGAGAAAAGATGAAGAAGAAAATAAGGAGGAAGGGTGGACACAAAAATAAAAACAATGCATGAATTTTATTAAAAATATGAATTACAAACTAAAACTAAAATAAAGAAAATAAATGAAATTGGAAAGATTTCTGGTCGGCCTCCCTCGGTGGAGATCTCCTCCTTGGTGCCTTGAAGGAATGGATGGAGAATGGATGATTTGGGAAGGAGGTGAGGGCCTCCTTTTATAGGCAGAATTTGTCTCTCAAATGTAGACGCATTTTATACCCCTTTAATGACATATTCACGCGTTCCACCCTTAATAAATGTTGTTCCTAAATGTCTTGGACGTCTCCTTCCAAAATTTCAGCTGATTTGGAAACGGTATGTAGGATTTATTAATTTTTCATTCTCGGTTTCTGTTTCTGGACGAACCATCCAGGAAGGTTCCTCCAAAATAATGTCGTTCAATAGCCTCGTTAATGATCTCCAACTTCCTCCAAATTTATTTTAGAGACGGCCCTATATGTCCTCAAGGTATCCCAGGTTGAAACACATCATTTGGAGATGTGTAGGCCGCGTTTTATGTCTGTTACCTTGGGTGGGTTCATGCTGTCTGCCCGGAAAAATGCCAATCTTCAATGATTTTTTAGACCCTTTAGATGACCGAATCAGCTCCTGGTCCAGAAGACAAAAATTAAGGACATAAAATAAGGATTCTAAAAAAATTTTAATCAGAAAATTTGGAATTTTATTTTTCCTGGAATGACCAAAATACCCCTGACGTAAAATTCTGTCAAAAATCCAGAATTAGTCTTTTTTCACATTTGGGTTCAAAATAGCACTAAAACCTAAAAACATGATAATTACCCATTCAATAACACTTTTGTGGGATTATAAAAAATGTTTTACAGTATAAAATATATGAAAATGTGAGCTTCATCAATAACCAATTTTTTATAGCTAGTTTGTTATGTCATGGTGTGCTCGGTCTCGGTGTTGCATGTAGTGCAAGCTATTGAATTACTTTAATGAGATAAAATACTATGAAATTGCTAGGTGTTACAATAGTAATACGATATGGGTTATTGTTCATTATTTGAATAAATTACCTCATTTTTTCATGTTCTATATAATATTAATTTGGATAATGTTTCTTGATTATATTTTTAAAAATATATTTAATTTACATGGAGTTACACTTTATATTGTATTTGATCATGATATAAGGTTTAAAAAAAATTGAAATGAATTTAAAATTCATTAGGTATCGAATTATGTTTCTGTAAAACTTTTCATATTCAAACTGTTGAAAAATTAGAGTGGTAGATATAAAATTTATAGGATATTCATAGAGTCTATTTAATATATAATCATAGAGGTTTGTATGAAGACATTTCTTTGGATGATTTTTTTATAATAAATTTTTTTAATTAATTATATAGATGAAACCATTTAATGGATAATATGGAATGTTATGTCAAACTCTTCCTTGTAGTTATAAAATTTGGGATTGGAAGTTGTGGGGCCCCAATATTGGGAATGGAATGGTTGAAGAGGTGAAATTAATTATATGTTATTTGAAATTTGTTAAATTAATAAGAAATAGTTATATAAATAATCAAAGTAAATATATTTCATTTGGGATTGGTGTTAATTTTTATATTAAAATATCTCCATGGAATCATTTAATTCATTTTGGTAAGAAAGGGAAGTTATGGGAATAATTTTTTATCCATATTAAACCTTAGAATAATTAGGATAAATATCTTATCAGGTAGTCTTTCCTATCAGTTTATCTCAGTAACATAATATGTTTCATGTTTCTTTGTTAAAAAAATGTTTACCTAATAAACCTCATATATTTATCCCTAAAGTAATATGTTTGGATGAAAATATTTCATATAAGGAAAAATCAATTTGATTCCTGATCATAGGGATAATGTGATAAAAACTATGGTGACTTTTCATATTAATGTTTTATGGAAAAATCATTTGATTGGAGAAGAAACATGGGAAGTTGAGTAATCTATGAGGGGAAATTATACCCATTTGTTTTTCAAAAAGTAAAAAAAATAGTGGGGCACAATCTCTTTAGGGGAAATATGAAAACCCAAAATGTATACTGACAAATAAATTTAATTTTTTATTAATATTAATGTTAATCTTATGTATTCATACTAATACGTAAAATTTTATAAATAATTTTATTAAGGAACAAATTAATAATATTATTTTTTATTTAAAACATAATATATTTTTATTCTAAACAACTTTATTTTATATAATAATATATTTTAATTTTAAAGTTAAAATTATAAATTTTATAAATTTGATTTTATAAAATATAAATTCTTATTTTCATCAAAATATCTAAATTATATTGTTGTTATTTTTTTGATATTTTTCTATGATTGTTTGTTTCTAATGAATTATTTGAATATAGATTTTATAAAAATAGCATATATTTTATGACATAATTATAATATAAATGTTGTATAAAAAAATATAAAACATATAGAATGGGAATAAAATGATGATAAATATAAGTAAAAAAATTATTATCCATTTAATATAAATTATATATTATTTAATGATAAATATGAAAACATTTATTTATGTTAATCCTGTACTTGTGAAACATTGGAGAAGTCAAATATGTTGTCATTGCTATAATAAACAAGAGGGGATAAGTATATTATCAACTTAAAATTTTTATAATTATAAAATTAAGAATAAATAATTTCATGATTTTTTAGATAATTATATTGACTAATAATATACCATATTTATTTATTTATTAAAATACTAAATAAATGTATAATTATCTATAACATTGATACAACATCGATGTAGCAATTGTGCAAGCAGAAGACAAATCATAGAAAACCTTTCTAGAAATATTTAAATTAATAATATTGAGATGAATAATATAATTTGAATAATTTAGGTAATAAAACTGATACTTAATGAATAATATATATTTTCTAATAAGAATTCCATAGTTATCTTGGAATTTTCATAAATGTCTAGAAAATAATTTTAAATTTTATTTATAATTAAAAAAATAATAAATAGACTGAAATAAATAATTAAACCTTATAATAACTCAATTTATATGGGTAATATTATATAATATCATCTATTCTATATTTTTTAACCACTTTCTAATTTAAAATTACATTCATTACCATTTAACACTAAATATTTGTAAAAACATCATCAAAAGTTTTCTATAAAAGTGGACTCATTATAACATTTTCAAAATATATCTAAAAATTTATTTTATCTCCATATTCTACCTAAATATTTAATTATAATTATTTTCTATGTAATTAATAATATTTTATTTCTTCAAATTATTTGTAAACAACCCAATGGATGTGGTTTGAGGAGTAAGGTAAGTGTTTTCATGGCTCTTTCTCCTTTCCTGTTTATAACTATCTACCTTAAAAATATTTTAAATATATTATTATTTATATTTAATTACTCTATTTACATGATATTATATTCTTATTTATCTATAATTTATTAAATATCATCCTTTTTCAATCACAAAATTTTTTACTTAAGCCTTTCATACCTCGAAATACTTGTTTTATGAAAATGATGTATTTTATTTCAATTATCATCCTAATATTTTAATAAAATAATTAATATTTAAAATAAACCATAAAAAATAGACTATTTAAAATATAATTTTTTTATCGAACTAAAAACTTTATTAGGGTCCCCCTTCTTTTAAACTCGTTTAAAGAACATCACTCACTATGGTGGTTGTATACTACCTAATTGAATGATGATGTATTCATAAACATATTTCACCCATGAATATTATTCAAAAATAAAATAATAATTGTATAAATGTTAACATTAACTTAGTTTTTTATTATGATTTTTCAATATTAAAATATCTATCATTACAATGATATTAAAGGTAAACAACCATAGCAATTTTTAACCATAAAAAAATATTTTTGGGGAAAATTATCAAAACAGTGAGTATTTCGTGACCTATTATACTCTCAAGATTGTGAAATGATATGGAATAAAAAAATCAACACTTTGAGATCTTAAATAAATCATGGAAAATTATCTTTTATTGCTACCATTATACAACAAACTTTTTAGATGTTAGGAATGAAAGATTAAAAAAAGATCGACATACAAAATACCAATTTAGTAAATGAATGGAACATGATAATAAAAGGAATAAAATGAATAATAATAATTAAATGTACATGAAAATGGTTATTAATAAATTAAATAATTAATATAATTTTATTATTCATTAGTGTAGAGGATGTATGGCGTGAGTTGAGACTCGAGATAAGATATTTTTCTTTGAAACCTTACATGAAATGTTTTGAGGGTCTCCTCTCAACTTTTTCCTCCTCCATGTTAATATTCATAATTTTATATTATAAATATTATAAAAAATACTTATAATATTTGTTAAGGTAATTTTATTTATTGAACTTGAATTTCATTATAAAATATTTTGATAAATCATATTACACATTTCTACATGGGTTAATCTTTACTAATGTTTGAAAAACATATCTTTTTAAATGATATTAATATGATTTCATATTATTATAATCTTATTTAGTTTTCTATAAAATGGATCCTTTATAAGTTTCTATATATTTACAATGTAATTTATATTCTCATTTTTATATGACAATATTTAATTTGAAATAAATATTGTTAAAATTATAAAGGGGTTTTCTTCTTATTTTCAAGGGTTAACTGAAAATGATTAAGTTAATGGGTTTAAAATTAATGTTCTGTGTGTTTTATAGTGAAAATGAAGCTCCTATGTTTTTTAATAATGTTACAATTTTGGGAATTATATATGATTATGGGTGGTTATAATATAACCCTCCAATTCCATGGGTAATAATTTATTCTCTAGATAAAATATATTGAAGATAACCAAATAGGCTATTCAATTATATGGGTAGTAGTCAGGATTTTTGTAGGAGTTCCTATTAATATGATGTATGAAGCAGCCTTAATGATTATTATTTTACCTTTATTATTAATTTTTATATTTTCAAGGGAATTGTTTTAAAATTAATTGACATTATTAGTTATTATTGGTTTATATGAGCTCAATGAATATAATATAATGGAGATAATTATCAGGGAGTTTTTATGTTTTTTAATAGACTAACCATTTTTATTTCTTTTAATGATCTTAAATGAGATTTATTTTCTCATACTATATTTTAAAATATCTGTATAGCGATTATGAATGAGTACAATCACTAACTAATAAATGTTCTAATTATATAAATTGGTACAACATAAATAAAGTTTATCATTTGAGGAATATGTTTTTGAGGAAAAAATGTACACTAAATAGAAGTGTGGTTTTTTTTATTTGAAATGGATTCCTAATCCTCCAAAACATTATACCTAAATGCTCATGGGAATGTATTTAATGAATTATGTTTATAAATTATATAATTATATATTGTGATTATTTAAGAGGTGTTACACCTTCCATAATATTTTAAAAAATTGATAAACCATTTATCCTAGATTTTTTTTATTCTTACCTTTTTCTTAAAACGTTTAATGTATTTTGATAACTCATAAAACATGTGTATAAAATTAATAAAAATGTTTAAAAATAATTTTTAATAAAAAAACTTATATTATCATATGAAATAAATTATCTAAACATTCACATCCTTGAAAATCCATCGGAGCTTGATATATACTTTTTTATTAAATTACTAGTAGAGCAGCTCTTGCTTCATCACTTGAATAAATACTACAAGATCTACTAACTATTATATTAATTTTGAATTCATGTACACTTAAAACATTTGTGAAATATAATTCATGTATTATATACCAAAAAAATTATATAATTGATTTATATAACACAAATACATATCATGGATATTACATAGTGTCTTGAAAACCCCAATATAGTACCTAAAACAATCTATTCTATAGAGTCATTACTCCTTCATGATTATAAAATTAGGATCAATAAAAATGATGGGATACTCAAAGAAAATTTGTTAAATTCTCAAGATAACATTTCTTCTTACAATTTAAAATTTTATCCATGTGTGGAAATCATAAAGTCAAGACATCTATTCCAAACTCTTGATAATATATGGTAAAATATTCTTTAATGCATTCATACTATAATAAAATTTCCATAGATGACAACATAATGAATTCCTAGACTATAATAAGCTGTTATAAATCCTAGAGACACAAACATTTGTTATAAAAATCAATCATATTATTATCATTTACATACCCATTCATATTGAGTTTATGATTCAAGACTAAAATCCCTTATGTAATTTGAAATCTAATTACATTGAATCTTATATGGAATTATTCTATGATTTACAACTATATAGATTAACATATTGAATACTTTCAAAACTTGGTTACTCAAGATTAATTTCATTGATACATAATAAACTTTCTTACGTAATAACCCATTTTAAATTACAATTCATAGAGTTTCTTACATTAAAATTTCACTTTATAAGGATTAATCTAAATTTTATGTTTGATGAAGATGAATCTATTATATAAAAAATAAGAATTTATCAAATTAGTATCATATTTTATAACTCTTAATAAGGACCTTTATTAAATGGGTTTCAAATAAAATTATAACCGCTTACAAGATCCATCACATCCAATAGTGGTATTATATAGATATTTTAGTAAGTAAGGAGTATGATTTTATGTTCTTATCACCACATAGCAATTTATGTAGGGAATCATTCAAGCCTTATCAAATTTTAATCATGTATAGTCTGATGGATAACTATTTTTCCAATTCTTTATATGAATAAAATCAGATTTATTTCTCTAGTATACTACATATTAGGTTTTCATAGCCAAGTGTTCCCAAAATAAAATGGAAAGGGATAGTTTAAAAAAGAAAATATAAGAGAACCCAACAATATAATGACTTACCTTGTTGGACAATATAGTATAACATATTAATTTATTTCAATTTCAAATTCAAATCAATGGTACCCCGCTATATCAGAACCAACCAGATTGAATAAATGTTGTCTTCAAAAGTACAACTTTCGAAAATAATTTGTCACTTAGTATTTAGAATTTAATTTACTATCTATTCATTATCACATGTTATTACTTTTATTTTTTCATGCCGCTAATGATTTAATTTTGGAATAATATTACCTCCACATAATAAATTTGTTAAATCCATATTGACATGTAACTATACAAACAACCCAAAATTTATGTTACTCACCCAAAAATAAAATTCAATGATATATATATATATACAAATCCATATAATTCATAAGGTACATGAACATTTATTATAATGTTTTAGAATATATGAGCTTGAAAATTTCTATATGAGTATGTCCCATGGCCCAAGTACATAATACCCACCTTTTTAAAATAATGAATAATCCTTGAGGCCAATGGGAAGTATAATAAAAAGTCCCTCCACTCAAAAATACTTTATTAAAAATAAAATCCAATTCATAAAAAGTCTAAAACATTATATGTATAAACTATGTTCAATAACTAAATTCAATCTAATAATTTCAATTACCAACCATTTTAAATGTAGATTAAAACTAAATTTTATGTAATCACACATAGCCTTGAATGAAAGTATTAAAAATATATAAGATATAGTTTAAAATTTTAAACATATTCATAAATATATTCAAAATATATTAGAAACATATAACTAAGACTATATAAGGGATAAACATTAAATAAATAAACTTATCATATATTTAATCATGATATAGTAATTCATGAACATTTCATAAAATAGATAATTAGAAACACTTTATAATTTTATATTATTCATTATATACATTATATAATTTTTTATATAAACAATTTATATTTATTTTCATATTATCCAGGATATTACATTTCCTTTTAAATATATGATATTTTATGATTTTTAAAATTTTAATAATTTAATTTACTTTAGGTATAATTTTATATAATCCATGTATCAAATAATTAACACTATCTAAACCTTGATCAAATAAACAATTAAAACTATTTTTATATTTTTTAAATAACACGTAAAACAAGGCCCCTTCTATTTTGAATAATTGAAATTAATAATAAAAAATTCATAAATATAAACTATTTTTATTTTTTCATTATTTTTTAATTTATAAGATATTTATAAATTACCCATTTTATTAATAAATAATACCTTTATTTAAAATCTATAATGAATGATAGATAATTTGTTTAATTATATTATTTCGATATGAAAATTTTATATCAAGGAATGTTTAATGATTAATGTTTCATAAATATTAATCAATAATTATAAACTCTTCATGATTAATTAATTTATAATCAAATTAAAAATAAATAAATATACCCAATATAACTTTTAATAATCATTTATAAACAATTTATAAATAATTAAATCAAATTCATAGTTGAATTTGTAATAAAAATAAAATTTTCTTAGCAATCATTTTCTATGATTGAGGTTGAATCATCATCTATGATATATAATGTTTTCTTATTTATTTATTTATTGATAATTGATATCTTGTGATATTCCCCCTTAGTGCATCAATATTGTGTTTAAATATATGCATTATTTGAATTTTATGATAAAATGGTCTATTTTTAACATATGAAATAGTGATACTATTTCACACAATATCACATATCATATGCTAAGATATTTTTAAAAAATAAAGTATAAAATTATACATTTTTCTCTTCTATATTATCTAGTAAAGAAAAATACAATCAAACATTATGATATTTAAAACCATAAGACAAACCATAGTGAAAAAATTGAATCGTATTCAGTGATATGTAACACAATGGGCTTTACAACTTTTAAATATTCATTTACATAGAATTATTTAAAAAACTAAAGCACTAGGGATGCTTGGATACCATTGATAGAATTTAATGGAATATATTTATACATTCTACACTGAATATAATCAGTCAAAAGAATCCCTACCAAATATCTTTGTGTATAGAAACATGAAATAAACATAATCTATAAATAAATAAATTCTTTAAAACCATACCTTACACAAAAGAGCCACATTTTCCATATTTTAGGTTTGATGAAATTTTAAAAAGGGAAATAAAATTATTCCCTTCTATGTGACGTATTCATATGATGCTAAATTATTTGAAATTTATAAAGGATCTCATTTTACTCCATGACATGCTAGCACCTCATAGTGATATGGATGAAAATGAAGAGTTCTTCAGGTTATTGAGTCTTAACCAATCATCCACACCTCCAATAATATCATATAGAAGTGTGATTCCATATAATCATCGAGGAAACTACTAGGGTGTTAATATATGCAATAACTCATGAGTTATAACACATGTGTTAGTGCCACATCCAACTTAAAAATCTCATGCACAATAATCCCTCATTTTACATCTTATATAATGATTCACTTAGTGATAACATATTTGGGAAGAACATTCACCTACCCACATAATCATAGGAAACACCATACATTACCAAAAAAATATGGATACCATTCTATATAACTACGTAAAAAAGAATCATTATAACATGATCGAATCATACATTATGATTTCTTAGTTTGATGAAGGAACTGACATGAAATATTATTCCATGAAATTCCCTATGAATTAACCTGGTCCAATGATACAATATAACATGTAGTTTCATGATTTATCTAAACCATTTTATATGATATTCCCCAATTGTATTAATTTATTCCCCTATAGGTATCTCATGTAAATGAGATTTACAGAATATTCTCTCTTTAGAGGCATACATTGAAAGATAAATCGTATATAAGGAAATCATCCATTAATACCTCCATAAATTCTTCCATTATGTTTTTAAGTATAATTTTTATGAACCAATAGAAAATGGAATGTGTATTGCACAGACTGATATGTACATTTCATTAATAAATTTCTGATATTAAAATAATTTTTTTATATTTAAAATGATAATTATATTATAATTATAATGATTTTGTCATGTGTAGAAGAATATAACATTTGATTAAAATGATATAAAAAGATAAATATACCAATATTTTTACTAAAAGTGGGATTTAAACGATAAAAGATGATCTAAGAATGATTCATGGGGTCACAACTGAAGAAGATGGATGAAACAAAGAAAAATTGGTAGAAAATATTAACACATGGTTTGAAAAGAGAATTCAGGGCCAATTCTTTTCATAGAGAAAATTGAGGGAATAAAATTTCAATTCAGTGGAAAAAAAATTTTCATGTTGGGAATTCAGGATGTGAAAAATGAATTCAAGGATTTAAAAGTGAACTCATGGCCAGAAAATTGAATTCAGAAAAATTAAAAGGCATAAATGGATTGGATCCTTGACTTTAACAATGTAAACACTATTTTTAAACGATGAAATTGTCTATAAATTCCCAATAATTGTCATATTCAGTGTAACCTTCAGTGAAAAACTCAATTTAGGTCTCAGAACACAATTAAACACTAGGATTGACTCAGGCCTAATATTTAGATGCATTTAAGGGCTAACTATATCAAACCCAAGTACCCTGTAGATCTATAAATTGAGGCCCATGATACCACTATCAAAGGTCGATCTTGAGGCCAATGTTTGGGGTGATCTGTTGTGCTGCAGTGTCCTCCACGAATTCCTCTTGTCCACTTAATTTTATTTATATATCATTTTCTTTACTCATTCCCTCTAACACTTTCATTGGCATAAGGGGTAATTATCTCCATGTTCAAGGGTGATGTAGATAAAGTGGGAAGGTGCATTAGATTTATTTATTTATATAATTCAAGTCTTTGAATTTTCTTAATTTCTAAATTAGAATTGGAATCTCATTTTTCTCATCACCATTAATAAAAAATCAAGAATTTTAAAATTTTAAAATTGTAAAACTAATTTCTTGAAATGATATCATGACCATTTAATCATCCAGAACAATTTATTAAAATAGTTATATTAGGAGAAACATTGTTTGATAATATCTTAAAATTATCGACAATTGGAAAGGGGGGATTGTAGTGTCAATAAAGGGATACCATTTCCATTAGATCTACCTCATTTTAACTCTCACAAAAATCCTGAACATATAAATTTAATTTCTAAATATAATTTAACTTAAAACCTAAATATTGAAAACAACATCATGTCTTGAAAATAATTTTCAGAAACCAAATCTGATATTTTCTCTTCAATCTAGTTTTCGAAAAATACTTTTAAATAAAAAATCTTCCTTTCTCTACAAATTCCTAAAATCAATTAATTTTTTTTTATTTTAAAATCCATAAAAATGGATTTCACCACCACTTTGGGTTTTGGATTGAAATTACAAGTTTCTAATTTAATTAATTAGTTTCAATTGTTTGATTATATATAAATAATTAATTTTTTAAACTCTATAGGAAACTAACAACACCTTGTGGGTAATAAAAGTTTTTACACTAATTTTGAGGAAGATTGAAAATTATTATTTTTTGGTTATTATTTTTATTAGTTTTATTTTTATTTCCCAATTTACACCTATGTGTTTCTTTTGTGGATTTAATGTTTTTAATTTTTATTACATGACACCCATGCATGCTTTAATAGTGAAAAGATCCTGTAATTAAACCCTATGTGTGAAAAAATTATAAGGTTGGGAAATGTTAAAACCATGGATGGTACATAGAATCAATAAGTCTCCAATTATCTTCAATGTGAATCCGAGATGTACACCCTCATGGATTACAGGTGGCCTTCAGACCCAAGATTTCATTAGTGAATCCTAGTACAAATAGTTACGGAAAATCACTTTGAGATAAAAAAAATCATCCAAATTATATTGAATATGATAAAAACAATTTAGCCTCCCATGTGATGATTTTAATGTTCATATATGATGTTTTCTAGATCTACAAGACACTCTAAAATTCTCTGATATGTCTAATGATTTTTTAAGGCTTCAACTCATTCGATTTTTCTTTTGTAAGAGATATATTAGGAATGGATTCAATGATTTACAGCCCAATCAATCACTATATGTGATGATCATGAAATAAATTTTCTCACCTTTTACTTTCCTCTATCCAAGTCAATAGATATTCTTGTAAAAATTATATACTCTAATAAATTTTAAGATGATTCATTATATAGTGCATGTAAGATATTTAAGGATTTAATCATGAAACTTCCATGTCATTGAATAATGACCTAGATATTAATAAAATCATTATATTAGGGACTTTTATGTGAAAATAAGTCAATTTTAGTTGATGTAGTTGAAGTATCATTTATGAAAAATTCACATGAGGAAACTAATAATCTTTCAGATGAAATAGAAAACAATAACTTCCAATAGAAAACTAAAGGTACCTCATAACGTGGCATGAGAATGATCGACAAAAACAATTGGATGTAAAAAAAGTAATTGATGACCACAAAAATTAACACCATGATGAGATAGAAGTAATCCGAAGTTACATAAACATTGGAAGTAAATTATGAGAACTATAACTGTTAAAAAACATTTCTTGGTTGGTAGCCATAATAACAAAAAGGTAAAGAATATCAAGATAGGGAACCGGGTCTTCAAACACAGCAGTAACCATCACTACAGAACCATTTTCACACACTCGAGGAGTCTTTGGATACATTCATGACTATCACCAGGGATACCATCAAGGAACTAACAACTTGTTAAAAAGATCAAGGAGTAGCAAAAAAATAATAGTATTATGGCTCAATGGATCTGATGGATACAATATGAAACCTAAAATTCCATGTAGGGAAGATTATAGTGAACCCTAAAGAGAGGCCTAGAACAGTAATAAATAGATTTACTAAAGTACACCAACTAGAATATTTAAAATTCATTAATCTGTAAGGTCGAAAAGTCACCAAATATGAAACTGAATCAGAAATGATACCAAAAGAACAAAAATATAAAAAATGTTTACGAGATTGAAAAGAACAATGAAAAATGGGTTGTTGATGATAAAATGGAATAATTACCACAATATAATCCCAAGATATCATTCCCAAAACTATTAGTGAAAAGGAAAAATTATACTATGAATTGTAATTTCCTTAATCAATTAAATAAAATCATATTTAAACGTTCTTTTTTGATTCTCTAATAAATATTTTCATGTATTCCAAATTCATGAATAAAATAATTAAAAATAAAATGAATCTAAAATGAATTTGGCACGATACCACTCACACGAAAGTGTTCGTCTAATGTATCAAAAGTCACACCAAAGAAAAAATGGCCCCTAAATTATTTTTAATAACTACTAATATTGGGTATAACAAATTTTTTAAGGAACTCTATGATAGATATCTGGGAATGAACATTATGTCATATAACACATTCATATTCTTGGGTGTAGAGAAGATGAAGAACACCAGAGCTTTACTCAGGATGGAATATTCAATAGTAAAATACCCCTGAGGAATAACTGAATAAATCATAGTTGAAGTTTATAAATTATAATTCCCGATGTATTTATTAGTTATAGACCTGTAGGAAGGTAAGATTCATCTAATTTTAGAAAGGCCAATTTTTTATAAGAGGCACACACTAATAAACACTAAGAGTACATAACTATGTATGGGAGTTGGTTATGAATAAGAATATTTCAACCATAATTGGGTGATGAAGAATTATTATTTGAAAAATGATGATAATATGGTAGATGAAAAATACATGAACTTGAGGATATTTCTTATATTAATGAATTAAATGAGGTATATTATGTTTTATAAGAGGAAATTAAACATTAATTTCATAAGAAAAAGAAAGTTATGTATAGATATTATACCACTAACACTAGGGGAGGGATTGATTCCATGATATTGGAAAAGGCTATCAAGTATGGATGGTATATAACCTTACATTATCTTCTTCAGGATTAAAAAATAACTGGTGGATCAATGAAATTTAAATTGACCAAGTGATACCAATGAGAAGAGTTAAGTTACTTTCAGAAGAAGGAAAGGGACAGAATTTCATGGATTAATCATAACTAAGGCCATTTTTAGACATAAAAAAGGTAAAATATTTTCAATCATCTTTCACGTGAGATAAAATATATAAGTTAGATTGAACCACATTAATAAAAGTGATTTCGAAAGGAAAATCAAATTTTGTACAATTTATTAATATTACTTTAATGAATGGAATATTTCCAAAAATAATAACATTTTATATAATATGGAATGTACATTGAAATTTATTTTTTCATATTTTAGTACCATTAATTCACTAAAATTAAAATAGAATGAAATAAATGTTGAACCTGGATGACCCAACCTAAGTACTTCATTTGAAGGGGAGTAAGAGTTTCATTTCTAATTTTTTATATTGCATTCTCCACATATATTTGTTTTTATACATTTTAACTACCAATTTCATGCCTTTCTTTGATTCTTTCTACAATCAAATGAAAATGGAAACACAAACATCTAGGATAATTAAAATTACATTTTTCTGAATTTCTTTGTAAATAAAATTGAAAGAAAAAATTGGAAAATAATTTGTATAAATAAATCATGGATTTGGATTTAAAAAAATTATGATATAGGGCGACATGTTGAGGTTTTTTAGAAATATCGTGGTAGTGCCTCTTTTATTATAAGAAAAAAATATAATACCATAATAACATATGATAAAATAAAGATAAAACCCAATGAAAAATAGTTGATGTTTGTAAATGATAATTTTATATGAATTATCCTACTTTTAATTTATGAAATTTTCTTTAATTTGTTTTTATTATTCATATTCATTTCCATGATTACTTAACATAATCCTTTCTTCTCATTCAAGAGACATTTTTTGAACCAATATTTCAAATGATTTCTTTAGTATAATTTAAAAAAAAAAATTGTGCATGTTCTATTCTAGATCATTTTTCACATATTATCATTACTATGACAAAAATAAATCAATTTAAATATTATTTATCAATAATTTTATTTAACCTATACTCATTAGACCCATTTTACATCAATCCTTTTAATTTACCATATAATCTGTGAACCATCTTATTTGTAAATGATCTGTTTTACTAGCCTATTTTATCCATTTCTACCTACCTCTAAATATTTTTTCGGATTTTCAAAAATAAGTGTGGGGGTGATTATTCCATTTTGGAAGGGAGTTTTTTATTCAAAATAAGTTTATGGTATAATTATAGTGAAATTGTTGTAGTAAAACATGACCTTTATATGTTATATTAACTATAAACCGTTTAAAAATATTAGGTTGTCTTTAGAGGCTCAAAAATCACCATTTCTAGATTGATGATCACTTAATCCTACGTGGTTAGGTGGTGTATGTGAGATTTTTCTCAAAAAAACGTTCAAAAAATAAATTAAATAGATATTAATGTAATAGGGTGTTTTATTCAATGCATTTTATTTTTATAATTATCACATTTTGAGCATGTGTGTTGGGGGGGGGGGGGGCAGAGGGAGATGAAATTTGTAAAGAGGAATTTTTCATAGAGATAATTTTGATTATCATTCACAATACCTTAATGATAAATAATTTTTGAGTTTTTATTGTTTTTAAATATTTACATACCATAGATAAGACTCAAATTCAATTTAACATAATGATTAATCCCGCATGATTATTTATGGTTGCAGATGTTTTCTATGAAGATGCTAGATTCCTTGTATGTTTAAGGTAAGTGACATGTTCTAGAGGTATGAGATTAATATCACTTTTATTTATTAGCAAGATAATGAAAGGAAAAAAAATCAAATTATATTAAATAAGAAATTGATTTCTTATTAATAATTTAATTAAAAATAAAAAATCATGACAGAAAAGGTGTTCCTATTTAAAAGGAAGAAAAGAAAAATACTTGGTTGACATTTTTTTGGAAAGTGTCACATTGATGGAATATACTCATGTAATGATCAAATATTTAATTCCCTAATTTATCAATTTATTTTATTAACATTGATTTAAAATCATGGTAATGTGAGAATAATTTATAGTATGTCGATATTTCCCCAATCATATGAAATTATTTTCTGTAAGAACCTCCTAAAAACTAGATTTATAGAATATAAATTCTATAACGATATACATTGAAAGAGAAACCCTATATAGGTAAATCATCAATGAACACCTCTATAGATTTTTACACTCTTTATATATAGATATTTCATTCAAAAATAAAATATGAAAGCTGTATTACACATACCAATGATATATGTTATATTTAAATGGTCATTAAGGGTATTTGGATATGGTTTTTATTTTATAGTCAGGTGCTATTGGAATTGGATTGTATCCAAAAAACATGAATAAGGAATTAAAAGTTATTCTCAGATATAAAATATAATATTTGATAAATATAAGTAAAGGGAATGTGTATTTCCCTCATCAAACCATTTATATATCAGTAATCAATACAAATTATCAAACCCATCACTATTTTGGAAAAGATATTCTAATCGTCCTTATTTAACACAATTATTCCAACATTCATTTGAAAAAATTGGGGGGGGGGGTCTCCCATTCCTTATTAGATATGGTTTATATTTTTCAGGTATTTGAGGTCTTTATGATCTTCTTATTTATGAGTTACTTTATAAGAGGTTTCAACCACTATTGTGATTTCATTATCAATTTTCTTTCTTACTAAAGTATTACCTTGTGAGTGTTATTAGTAGGGTTAATACCTTTAAAATAATAAATTCTCCATGAAATATCATTATTAATTCTCTTAATTACTTCTATAAATTGATTATTTTATATAATCAAAATTTTAGAACCAATAATCACACATAAATCATCTCCAAATCCAAATAATGAGTACCTTAGATTGATCGAAAGTTGTTTTAGCTTTAATTTGTTGGTATTAATATTGGTGGAATAAATATTGAGAAAAGTTTTATTTCTAATAGTTTTATGTGAGATTATTTCATCATTGAGGATGGGAAGGGTAAATTTGAGGTCAATCTATGTCACCAAATCTTAATCAAAAAAATTAATTCCCATCATTGGTTAGTGTGATTGTATATTTATATTGATTATCTAATGATGAAAGATAGAGTGAGATAGAAAATATAATTAATAATAGGAAATCTACATTTTAGAAACTCTTTCTCTCATAACCCGTCCTTGGGGCCCGTTCCGTGACAACCCCAAGACCGCCTTCCATAGGCCAGGGGCTAGCGACTAGCACCAAAGGCGTAAATCCCAATAAAAGGAAAGGAATTTCCTTTATATAAGAAAAGAAACACCACAGAGTACACAAGCTGAAGTAAACACTAATTAAACTGAGTACAAAAGTAAGTGCTGAAAATTAAATGGGCCAGAATACAAACCCAACTAAAAGTTCAGTACAACTGAAACATAGTACAACAGCCGTCAAGTAAATCAGCAACCACAGAGTCGTCCTCTGGCTATCCCACCTGAAGGGTGGGTACGGATGATCTCCTCAGCTCCTCGGGTCCAGTCGTCCGCTCCGTGTATGTCCCGCCTGATAGACCAGCTCCAGGTACCGTCAAGCTCCACAAGCCTCAACCAGGATCAGCGCTGGCCATTGTCTACAACCAGCACAACGTAGTGCGGGAATAGCCCGTGCAGGGGTGAGTATACGATACTCAGTAGGGACCCCAAGACCCCCGAAAGTCTCCCAAAATCCATAAAGGATAAACCAAAATGGAAGGATACAAACATGAAGTATTAACCAACTCTACTTAGGTATATGCCCATACATATACCTAAGTCGTCATTTCCAGTTCAGCTCCAACTCACGAGCCAAAGTACAACCTATTCCACAAAGGAAAGCACAAACCAATCCACACAAGAAAGCACAACCCAATCCACACAAGAAAGCAAGTCAATCATATCAAAGATAATGATTGAAAGTCAAGACTCATCTCACACACGTAAACATCATTCATAAAGCAAAAGAGATGATCAGATGTAGTTACTGATTCATCTAAGCTGGGACCCAAATAGGATACTAGACCAACTAAACTGTCAGACCCACATAGGATACTAGTCCAGCTACTCTTTCGGAACCACGTAAGATACTATAACAGATGTCAATACTGTCGGACCCACGTAGGATTCAAGTACATTAGTCGTCTCTGCCAAACCCATGGAGGATTCTAGTATGGTTGTCGTCGTTGTCAATCCCACGGAGGATTCCCGTACATTTTTCTTCACCGTCGAACCCACGGAGAATTCCAGTACGATAGTCATTGTAGTTGCATCCAGCTCTAGGGTTCCGGCACACAGCATACTCGATTCCAGGAGGGTCCGCTCCTCGAGTCAACGGGATGGATACATCAACCATCACGATGTCCAGGGATGATGTATCCCAACATTCCGTCCCACGTCCTAGGTAAAAACCAAGAAAAATGTGACCAAGTCATAGAAGTCGAGACGACCAATCCATTTTCCAAAAGTACACGGCGTGTAGATAAGAAATACACGCCGTGTCATCAGACACCAGGTACTGCCTATGTGATACAGCCCATGTCGCAAGGCTGGTCATGTAAAAATTAAATACACGGCGTGTGGTATGGTTACACGCCATGTCTTCAATCCATGGGTACTATCCATGTACTACAACCCGTGTCGATGGGCTATTCATGTAAAAAGTAAATACACTACGTGTGGTATAGTTACATGCCATGTCCAAACTTCTGGGGTCTACTCCGTGTACACTGGCCATGCCTAGCCATGTGGTGGAGTAGAAGCTCGTGTACCCCACCTCGTTTCCATGTATTCCAAGAATACACGTCGAGTCATACCGAAGCCGCTTCTTCCCTGGTGAAGGAAGTATACGACGTGCCTCTTGGCGGTGTAGTTCTGCCCGTGTCCATGTGTCTCCCAGATTACACGCCATGTCCATCAAAGTATCCTCTTTAAAACTGACTGGATAGTATACACCATGTGACCGGTGTAACACGCCATGTGTCACTTCTTCTGATGTCCGTTACTTCTGCCACTGAATGTTTGTACTACATGGCGTGTGCTTTGTAAGTACACGCCGTGTATTCTGGAATTTTCCAAAAAAGACGCCACTGGTCAACATTCCTCCAGAGGCATCCGTCCTTTATTCCGATGATCTGTTTTCTACAAAAGTCCTGTTCCAAGTTCATACCGAAGCTCCGAGGCCGTTTCTGATGTTTTCGGGCCCCCGATCGGCTCCAAAAACATTCCTTGATTCACCACTCAAGAATGGTTGGAGGACACCATACAATAAGAACGATGGAGGAATCGGACCATGATAGTTTATTCTGGTTCCTTTCGCATTAGTTTGATAGAAAATGGTTTAGAGTAAAACATCAACAAGGAAGGAAAACCAATAATTCTCAATTCAAAACACACCCCTACCTCAAAGGAAGTTTGCAGGTGTCAAGCACCGCGAATGATGGTGTTGATTTCATCCTCGTCAGTGTATCCTTCCTTATCGTAGAGGAAGAAGAGGATGGAGAATCCGAGATTCCGAGTCGACGTTCTTCATCGGAGAGTTGGCGTTTTTCATTGATGGGTGTTGTTCGTCGCGAGAGGATGAAGTCCTTTCAAAGTAACTTGAGCTCTCTCCTCCAATTCTTAACACAATGAGCCAACCCCCAAATAAATTAAGGCTCTTCCTTATTTTATTCATTCATGAAATGCATTTAAATTTTAAAATTCAAACACATCACCCTCTTAATTGATTATGTGAGTTGGCATGATTTAATATGGAAGAGGATAAGTCACTAAATTAAAGAAGGAGAGAGGAGAGTTACTCGAATTAAGGGGGACTTAGGGAATGTGAAGAGATGGGGCTCGTGTGGGCCCCACCTCACCTTTATCCTCTCAAAGGTACCTAGTGACTAGTGGGTCCCACCCCAACTCCCTACTTAGGATATATCCACATAGAATAGGAATAGAATTTGTACCACAAATTTTATTCAATTATTTATTAATCCCAATAATTAAACTCCTTCTCCCAATCAAAGTCATCTACAGTAAAATTCCTCTTAAGCAATTACCGGAGCTATGGTTCCATCGGTGCCCTCGGATTTCAATTCCAAGCACCGGTTCAAAAGATAGAAAAACCTGCTCATTCGTTCACTGAACGTACCCGAGCTAAACATCAGAAATTGATTTCAGGCACATCGGACCTCGGAATCAGGTTCCGTCAGAAACTGCATTCTCATAAAATCCCAAAGAATTTAAGAAAAAAATTTCCAATAAATTTTAGGGTCTTTACATTACACACACCTCAGGGATTTACGTCCCCGTAAAGATACAACATAAACTAGGGAAACAAATGAGGGTACTGAGCACGCATCTGAGCCTCCCACTCCCATGTTCTCTCTTCGAGGTTCCCATGCTGCCACCTGATGCGCACTAGAGGAATTGATTGTCCACGTAGGACCCGCTCCTATCGATCATCGATCTCCACCGGGACCTCCACAAAAGTTTCCCCGTCATCGATGTCCAGCTCCCCATGGTCGATGATATGCGTCGGGTCGTGCACGTATCTCCTCATCTGAGATACGTGAAAGACATCATGCACCTAGTGAAACTGAGGTGGAAGAGCCAGGTGATAAGCCACCTCTCCTATCCTGCTGAGAACCTGGAATGGTCCGATGAAGAGCGAAGTTAACTTTCTGCCTCAACCAAATCTCTGTAATCCACGCCGAGGTGAGACCTATAAGAAAACGTTTTCGCCATCCTCAAACTCTAGTGGTCTCCACCTCCTGTCAGCATAGGACTTCTGTCGGCTCTGAGTAGTCCTCATCCACTCCTGGATGATCTGTACATTCTCCGTCGTGGCCTGGACCATCTCGGGTCTTACAAGTGCTGACTCCCCACGGTCTATTTAGCATAGAGGTGATCTGAAAGGTCGGTCGTACAATTCCTTGTTAGGTGCCATCCTGATGGTGGAGTGGTAGCTATTGTTGTATGTAAACTCCACCAAATATAGGTGATCCTTCCAGTTGTGACCAAAGTCAAGGACACATGCATAGAGCATGTCCTTGAGTGTCTGAATGGTCCTCTCCGTCTGACCATCCGTCTGTGGGTGAAATGCGGTGCTCAGGCGTAGCTGCGTCCCAAATGCCTCCTGCAACCCATTCCAAAGTCAGGATGTAAAAAGAACATCTCGATCAGAGACGATAGATGATGGCACACCATGAATCCGTACGGTCTCCTGAACGTATAGGCATCCCAAGCTCTCCACTGAGCCCTACTCTCTGATAGGTAGGAAGTGGGTCAACTTTGTGAGTCTGTCGACAATCACCCATATCAAGTCATGACCTCTAGAATTACTTGGAAGTATTGTCACAAAATCCATTGATATCCCATCCCACTTCCCCTTTGGAACCTCTATGGGATGTACAAAGCCTACTGGTACCTAGTGCTCCGCCTTCACCTGCTATCAGGTGAGGCATCATGAAACGAACACTGCCATAGCCTTCTTAATAATCGGCCACCAGTGCTGTCACCTGAGGTCATAGTACATCTTCGCTACTCCAGGATGTACCGCTAGTGGGGAAGTGTGAAACTCTATCAGCACCTCCTCCCGTAATGCAACTGGTACCATGGTATATCACCTGAAGAGGATAACGTGTTATCCGCCTTTAGAAAATCCTTCGGGTGCTAGCCCTGAGGATATCTGAGCACGTCGTGCCTCACAGTCAACGTCCTCACGTTGTGCCTATCTGACCCGCTGAAGTAGTGTAGGAGTGACTGTGAGCGACTGTAGAAAGGCTGCTCCATCTCTATCCACGAAGGATATCTGCAACGCAGCTAGCTGCTCAGTTGCCTCTCCTAGTAGCTGAATGCACGACATCCTACTGAGAGAATCAGCTACTACGTTCCCCTTCCCAGGAGTATAGACTATCTCAAAGTCATAGTCCAACAAGAAATCAAGACCTCACAACTGTCTCAGGTTCAGGTCCTTCTGCGAGAAGATTTACCTGAGACTCTGGTGGTTAGAGTAGACTGTAAAGCGCTCACCCATCAGATAGTGCTGCCACATCTTTAGAGCGAAGACCACTGCTGCTAACTCCAGGTCATGGGTAGCGTAGTTTTTCTCATGCTGCTTCAACTTTCGCGATTTATAGGCAATCACTACCCACTCCTGCATCAGGACACACCCGAGTCCGGTCCCTGATGCATCGCAGTAAACTACGTACCCCACTCCCTCCTCTGGTAGCCTCAAGATGGGTGAACTAGTCAATCCATTCCTTAGCTCTTGGAAACTCTACTGACATATATCTGACCACACGAAGGGTTCCCACTTCTTTTTCAAAGCTGAAAGTGGTGCTGCAACTCTGGAGAAGTCTGGCACAAATCTCTAATAGTACCCAGCCAGACCTAGGAAACTCCGCACCTCCGTCACGCTCCTGGGTGGCTCCCAAGCTAGAACTGCCTCGATCTTCGCAGGATCCACCGAAACTCCCACCTTAGAGATGACGTGCCCCAAGATGTGGACCTCACGTATGCAGAACTGACACATCGAGATCTTTCCATAAATCTGGTGCTCTCGGAGTGTGTCTAGTATAACTCGTAAGTGGTAGGCGTGCTCCTCCTCAGTGGTCGATTAAATCAATATGTCATCGATGAAGACTACGAAAAATCGATTGAGGTAAGACTGGAAGATCCTGTTCATGAGACTCATGAACACTGATGGAGTGTTGGTTACACCGAAAGTCATAACCAAGAACTCATAGTGGCCATACCGACATCTGAAGGTCGTCTTCTGCACATCCTCATCTCGAAGTCTGAGATGATGATAGCCTGACCAGAGGTCTATCTTCGAGAACCACCGTACTCCCTTGAGCTGATCGAAGAGGTTGTAAATCCTCGGAAGTGGGAACTTGTTCTTCACGATCACTAGGTTTATGCGACGGTAATCGACACACAATCACAAGCTCCCGTCCACCTTCTTAGCGAACAAAATTGGGGAAGCCCAGGGTGAAACAATGGGTCGAATGAATCCCTTTCCCTGCAAGTCCTCCAGCTATACCTATAGCTCTCGAATCTCAATAGAAGCCATACGATATTATGGAGTAGATATTGAGGCTATCCCACGGTACATGTCAATGTAGAAGTCTATATCTACGAGGAGTTAGTCCTGGAACATCGTCAGGAAAAACGTCTGCATACTGATCCACCACAACAGGAAAACTTGGACTCCGCACGTCAACTGCTCCTAGGATGAGGCTATCCAACTGATGAGTGATCGGCTATCTTATCCTCTTTGTGAGTCTGTCCTGTGCTGCAAAGGTTCCCTTCTCGCCGGTGAAGGTAAACCTGCTCCCATCGGTGCAGACACACCCCACCTTGCGCCTAATACACTCGATCTGAGCATGGACCATAGATAACCAATCCATGCCCAAGATGATGACGTAAAGCCTCATCACTACTACAAGAAGATCTTAGATGAAGCTATCGTCTCCTAGAGTAAGGTCACACTGCCGACACCAGTGCGTAATTGTCGAGTATGCTCCTGTAGGAATCTCTAGCCGTAAGGATCGATCCAACAGCTCCGTCGGAATCTCTGAGGTCCAAACAAGGGCAGTAGCAATAAAGGAATGACTCACTCCTGTGTCTATAATAACTGCATCAAGGGTGTAGTAGACACATATAGTACCTCAAATCATCTCTGGTGTGCCGTGGCCATAGGCCTCCACTACCTGGAGCTGAGCCTGCCTCTTTCTGCCAGATCCCTATGGTCGGGGTTGAACTCCTGGTGGTGGTGGTGGTAGAGCCTAAAAATGTCATCCACCACCTGCCACTCGGCCAGATCCTCTACCTCTTCCGCCTAATCCCTGCGGTCTGCCACGGTCGAACCTATGCCTTTGCCTGGGTGGTCCCTCAACCATATTCTGCTCCTCTGCATGGAGGGTCGGGCAGTCACGAGCCATGTGGCCCTACCCGCCGGATGCATAGTACTGCCTTCTCCTCGTATAGCTGGATCTTTTCCGAGTGCCTCACACAATAGAACCTATATCTTGAGGTCATCCACCTGAAGGTCTGGTCTGCTTGGACCCCTGTGACATCTGTCAACTACCAGCTGTAGAAGACTCTTCTACATGCTACCCTGCAGTAGGTCTCGCTGTTGGTGTTGGCTCAGCAAGAAAGCTCTCTACAAGAAGGGATCTCTCTAGAACTCTTTCCTGTGTCAAAATACTAAGGTAGATCATCGATGCCCTGATCTCATGCCTCAGTCCCTACTTGAAGGTCCGGGCCCAGAAGAATGGGTCCCATACCATGTCTGTGGAGTAGTGCGAGAGATCGGTAAATCTTTCCGACTACTGGGCCACTGTCATGATGCCCTACTGCAGCTGTAGTAACTCCTGAATACGAACTACATGACAGGTGGCGGGTAAGAACTCCGAGAAGAAGATGCTCTCGAAGTCTAACCAAAGAATAGATTCCTCGTTGTGCACATGGAGCATCAGGCTCCACTATCTACTTGCTGCTGCGTGCAGGAGACTCGCCGCAAAAATCACCATAGGATCCGCTGGTGTCTCTACCAATCTAAAGACTCGAACAACTGCCTCCATCCAATATTTGGCTGCCAGAGGTTCCATCTCCCCATGGATCCTGGGCGGTCTTTGATGCTAAAACTCGTGCAGTGCACTCAGGCGATGTGCAATCTCAGCTGCTGGGGCTTGGGGCATCAGTGGATCGACGGGTAGAGGTACCGTCGGTGCCTCCGCTGTTATAGGGCCCTGCACCGAGGCCTCGTTGCTCGTTGGGCTTCCATCTCGCACAAATCTCGGAACCCTAGCTAGCTGTCATCGTGGGGCCATCCTGAAAGAAACAGGTGCACCACGGTTAATACTGTATACCTAGTGAGATGACACAAAGTAATCACAATGAAAACTTTTGAAACACACATGCAATCAATGTTTTCGTTCAATGAGTCGGAAATCAGATGTCAGGGTCCTGGTGTATGAATACGTTGGTTGTTGCACCAACACTGGACTCCCATGAATGATAACCACATTCAATAACCTTAACACTATTACTTCACACAGTAGAAATTGTTAGAGTCCTGAGTTTTGCGGTAGAACCGAATCCTCTGATACCAAATTTGTCACGAATCGTCCTCAGGGCCCGTGCTGTGACTACCCCAAGCCCGCCTTCCATAGGCCAGGGGATGGAAACTAGCACCAAAGGTGTAAATCCCAATAAAAGGGAAGGAATTTCCTTTATATAAGAAAAGAATCACCACAGAGTACGCAAGATGAAGTAAACACTAAGTAAAATGAGTACAGAAGTAAGTGCTGAAAAGTAAATGGGCTAGAATACAAACCCAACTAAAAGTATGGTACATCTGAAAAGATAGTACAGTAGTAGTAAAGTAAATCAGCAACCAACGAGTTGTCCTCTGGCTATCCCACCTGAAGGGTGGGTACATATGATCTCCTCAGCTCCTCGGGTCCGGCTGTGCGCTCCGTGTACGTCCTTTCTGATAAAACACCTCTGGGTACCGTCACACTCCACAACCCTTAACCACGATCACCACTATCCATCGTCTGCAACCAACACAACGTAGTTTGGGCATAGCCCGTGTAGGGGTGAGTATATGATACTCAGTAGGGACCCTGAGACCCCCTAAAGTCTTCTAGAATCCATAAAGGATAAACCACAAAGGAAGGATACAAACAAGAAGTATCAACCAACTCTACTTAGGTATATGACCATAAATATACCTTAGACATCATTTCCAGTTCGGCTTCAACTCACAAGCCCAAGTACAACCCAGTCCACAAAGGAAAGCACAACCCAATCCACACAAGAAAGTACAACGAAATCCACACAAGAAATCAAGTCAATCATATTGAAGATAATAGTTGAAATTCAAGACTCATCTCATACATGTATACATCAATCTTAAATAAAAAGAGATGATTAGATGTAGTTACTGATTCATCTAATATGGGACCCACGTAGGATACTAAAAAAGTGGTCAATACTGTCGGACCCACGTAGGATTCAAGTACAGTAGTCGTCTCTGCCGAACCCACAGAGGATTCAAGTATGGTTGTCATCATCGTCGAACCCATGGAGGATTCCAGTACATTAGTCATCACCGTCGAACCCACGGAGGATTCCAGTATGATAGCCGTTGCAGTCGCAGCCAGCTCTAGGGTTCCCACACAAAGCATACACTATTCCGGGAGGGTCCTCTCCTCGAGTCAAAGGGATGGATACATCAATCGTCACGAAGACCAGGGTTGATGTATCCCAGCGTTCCGTCCCATGTCCTAGGAAAAAACCAAGAAAAACGTGCCCAAGTCACAGAGAACAAGATGACCAATCTATTTTCCAAAAGTACACGACGTATAGATAAGCGATACATGCCGTGTCATCAGACACCAGGTACTGCCCGGGGGATACGGCCTGTGTCGCAAGGATGGTTGTGTAAAAAGTAAATACACAACATGTGGTATGGTCACACGCCGTGTCTTCAGTCCACGAGTACTGTCCATGTACCACAGCCAGTGTCGATGGGCTGTTCATGTAAAAAGTAAATACACAGCGTGTGGTATAGTTACACGTTTTGTCCAAACTTCTGGGGTCTGCTCTGTGTACACTGGACATGCCTGGCTGTGTGGTGAAGTACCAGCTCGTGTACCCCACCCCGTGTCCGTGTATTCCAAGAATACATTCTGAGCCATACCGAAGCCGCTTCTACCATGGTGAAGGAAGTACACGTCGTGCCTCCTGGCCGTGTAGTTCTGCCCATGTCCGTGTATCTCTGGAATTACACGCCATGTCCATCGAAGTCTCCTCTATCAAACTGACTGGACAGTACACTCCGTGTGACCGATGTCACATGCCATGTGTCACTTCTTCTATTGTTCGTTACTTCTACCGCTGAACATTTGTACTACACGGCGTGTGCTTTGGAAGTACATGCCGTGTATTCTAGAATTTTCCATAAATGATGCCTCTGGTCAGCACGCCTCCTGAGGCATCCGTCCTTTGTTCTGATGATCCGTTTTCTACAAAACTCCCGTTCCTAGGTCATCTCGATTTTCTGAGTCCGTTTTTGATGTTTTCAGGACCCAGATCGGCTCCGAAAGCATGCCTTGATTCACCAATCAAGAACGGTTATAGGACACCATACAACAAGAACGGAAGGGGAATCGGACCGTGTTAGTTTGGTCTGGTTCCTTCCGCATTAGTTTGATAGAAAAAGGTTTTGAGAGAAACATCAACATGGAAGTAAAACCTATAATTCTCAATTCATAACACACCCCTACCTTGAAGGAAGTTCACGGGTGGCAAGCACCATGAATGATGGCATCGATTCCGTCATCGTCGGTGTCTCCTTCTTTGTCACAGAGGAAGAAGAGGATGGAGAAACTGTGCTGCCGAGTCGACGTTCTTCGTCGGAGAGTTGGAATTCTTCGTTGAAGGGTGTCGTTCTTCGCGGGAGGATGAATTCCTTCCAAAGGAACTTGAGCTCTCTCCTCCAATTCATAACACAATGAGCCATCCCCCAAATAAAATAAGGCTCCTCATTATTTTATTAATTCATGCCATGCATTTAAATTTTAAAATTCAAACACATCACCCTCTTAATTGATTACGTGAGTTGGCATGATTTAATATAGAAGAAGAGAAGTCACTAAATTAAAGAAGGATAGAGGAGAGTTACTCGAATTAAGGGGGAGTTAGGGAATGTGATGAGATGGGGCTCGTGTGGGCCCTACCTCACCTTTATCCTCTCAATGGTATCTAGTGACTAGTGGGTCCCACCCTAACTCCCTACATAGGATATAACCACTTATAATAGGAATAAAATTTGTACCACAAATTTTATTCAATTCTTTATTAATCCCTAAAATTAAACTCCTTCTCCCATTCAAACGCATCTACAGTAAAAGTACTATTAAGTAATTACCAGCGCTGCGATTCCATCGGTGCCCTTGGATTTCTATTCTGAGCACTTGTTCAAAAGATAGAAAAACCCGCTCATTCGTTCACTGAACGTACCTGAGCTAAACTTCAGAAATTGATTCCGGGCACACCGGGCCCGGAATCTGGTGCCGTTAGAAACTGTATACCCGTAAAATCCCAAAGAATTTAAGAAAAAAATTTCCTTGAAATGTTCTGGTCTTTACACTTTCTATCAACAATCTAATACAGAGTGAAAAAAGGTTTTGATCCCACTATGCACACTCCTATTTTATTATCAATAAAGAAAAGGAAAAGACTAGGGATATGACCATAAAATCTAATTAAAATAATAATTGGAAAGCACCAAAAATATGACTGATATTTTCTTTTCAAGACGTTAAGTTCCTTATGTACATAGATAGGTATACAGATTTGTTTTTCTCTTTATTCCTAAACAAATTATTTCTAAAATTTTTTGATATTTCTCTCAATGATTTATTTACCTTTCTTTATGGTTCACATTCCCTTTGATCCTATCTAAATCAATAATTTTACATATTCTTCATATTTTAAATAATTATTTTATATAACATAAAATGAATAATATATCAGTTAGATATGGAATGTGAATCCCATTAGTTTTATGTTTGTATGGCCACCATTGTAGTGTTATAAAGTGAATTTTAGAATGAATCTTTTTTTCCATAGATTCAGAAAGTCATCGTATTTTCATTGCATCCCCAATATGGTGTGAATACCTTTGGTATAGTGGGAATTTCCAAGTTGTATAAAAAATTTAATTCTTATTTTACACTATATAAATAGAAATAATTTTTTGGGAAAATCATAAGAATGCAATATGTTCCCCTTAATTCCACACGAACATGCACCATGACACAACCACGTTTTATTCTCTATGGATCTCATATAAGAGTATATTTATCTCATCATAAAATCCCTTATGATTTAACTATCTTATAAATAATATAATCATTCTAGATAGGAGTAAAACTCCTCATACACATCATCTTGATTTGGAATGTTCATCACTATTGACATAGTGATTTTCACCTAATCATTATTGATGGGGTCTCTTGGATCATTATATGACAGTTTATAAAAGAAGAAAAAGAGAACATAGAAGAATAAATATCCATATAATCAACCATATAAGTTTTTATAAAAAACTAATCATAATAGGAACCCCATATACATCCAAGAATAATCAATATCTATATTCTTCCAGTTAAATAGTGTGAATGATGATAATCACAAATAGTAGAAGATGAATGTATTCTACCTATAAAGGGGAAAAATAAAAAATGGATCTAAAAATAAATTATGAGGAATCCCAAATTTTAAAAGTAGTGATAAAATTGTCATTGAGTGATGAATGATATTAAATAATAAAAGAGTGTTTTGGTTATGGATCAATCATGTCTCACACACACATGACATAACCAACATGAGATGATCAAATAATTTTATATGCATCCTTGAAACTCTTCAACGAATGAAGAGCATAAGAAATTTGAAATGGTTCAAATGATATCACATTTTACTATAAATTAATTGTGTCAAAGTGTTCATTCATTGAACATTTTAATTAATGAAGTGTTATATCCATAAGTGAACCAACCCTTTGATTCATAACTGATGAAATCATGTGGGAGTAATGTGGAACCACACATGAATCATATACATGTCAAAAAAATTGTTTATATTGAACATGTATACACATAAAACAACAAAAAATAATGGTTCTGATTTTATTTCACATAAAAAACTCTCACCTTCCTTAATATCGTAAAATGTTTTTTTTGAAAAACTTTATACCTGTTCTCGAATCCATTCAAACTCCTTTTGATATTGTTTCATAAATATTTATTAATTATGGAATAAAAACTTTTTTCAAAATTTAATCACTATCCAAGGGCCTAACAATGTGGCCCCACATTCCATAGTAACATTGAAAACAAATTTAGAATAACTATTTCATAGATATAAGCAAAGAAAGGACGCTATAAAAGAATCAGTGGTAGTCTAGATACTAATGTGTTTGGTGTGACCTCCACAAAACATATAAAAATATTTACACAATAAGAGGTGTCATATACATCATAAGATGCATCATATACATAATATTTTTACAATATTTCGATTAATAAATGGACATAGAATACATTAATATAGTATATCTAACTCATTTTTCTTTATTCTTTGAAAAAACTATCCATGTTGATGAACATGCCACATGTCAGTAATGCTAAATATGGGTGTATCACATGCCATTCATATAATTATCTGAACACATAATATGTGACTCAAGTAAATATATACATGAATTTTTTTATTCAAATTCAATCATGGTAAATATTTATTTTTTTGTTATATAAGTTTAAAAATCTTATCTTAGTTATGTTCCAACTGATGATATAATAAAAAACATACCCGACCACTTTCATATTTTCTTCAAACATAAATTTATTGGGTTCATATTCTATGAATCATTCCAACATTTGTTAATAAATATTGATAATAGGAATACACCATCATTATATTGATGAATATATGAAATTTCATGAGTTATATGGTGTGATAGTCCAAGTAATATGTCTCTATTAATTACCAGATGAATTTATTGTACGTATCTCATATGAAACTCTTTATAATGAACATAATATTATATTCATGATAACATTATAATATTATTACAACCTATAATAGTCTTTAATGATGATTGGTTATGGATAACCCAAGGTTAAACTTTGAGGTAATATTATCTTTTGATCTTCAATGTAAAATTAATTACAACACACATGAATGAATTATAATTAGATATTGACTTTATTATAATAACATGATACATTTAAAACCATTACAACCAATATATCATACATCTTATACCCATAGATTATACTTGACCCTAATGTTGTTTCTATATTAATCTTTTCACTAATGGATCTTCTAAATTCTCTTATGTATACAACAAAATAATCGTTACATTACCCCTATCAATGATATACCTTATATGATAGTATTTCAATTAGATGTGTTTTATACTTTGGTGATATTGAGGATCCTTAAACTAAGAAAAAAACCCCATTTTTATCAAAAAACACAATTTCTCTCTTTATTATAAGATTAAAACTATGTTTAGTGATGGAATTATTGATCTAAATAGATTGATCCATAATATTTGATGTTTTGATCTATTCTTCCTATATTTTTAGTTCACTATGGTAGATGGATTAGAACTTTTAAAGATGATATATCCGCTATTTTCAAAAAAATGAAAATCCAGATTGAGTTCTTATATAATCTTTATTAGATTGGTAACAAAAATCCATGAATCCCTTTAAAAATATCTCATAATCTTCTGGTATAATTACTAAGAACATTTCCTATGTCCGTATCAAGTACTAATGAATTTTAATTATTGAAATCCATTGACTCTTACTAGGATATGAATGATGTGTACCTATTATTATCAAACTAAAATATACACTGAAATGATTACACAACATAGAATATGTAATACATCTAATGATGGATTCATAATGAATCTTATCCATCCTTTTTAACTCTTTAGAATGATCATGAATCTTCTTAAGATTTATTCCATTAAACATTGATTGAGAACCCTTTTTGGAGTTCTCCATTCTATACAGCTTAACAATTAACCAATATAAATGTTCTTACTAATTAAAAGAAACATTAGAGATTTATACCTATTTATATTTACACATACTATTTAAGAAGATTCCACCATGTCTTTTATTGAGAAATATATACCCAGTCACATCCTCATTGAGTGAAGTGTTTGAAAATAATTTTAGATAATTTTTTTTGATTATATATAATTTTAAAAATACTAAGCCAATCCCTCTAATATGCTTCTATACTCAAGAATAATCTAAATTTTTGATAAACCAAACTATTTTATTTAATCATAAAACTATACATTCTATCTTTGATATGATTCTATAGTGAATAATTGGACCTTTGCAACTTGAAAACCTCAGAAGATTAATTGGGAAATTGAAAACACCCACATTGTATCATATACATGTAATTGGATAAATTAACATTATGCAATGTGGTTTTGAAATAAATTTTATCTAACTTCTTAATCATAATGATTTATTATAGGTAGATGAATCAGAATGGATTTTATCATCCTTAATTGTGAAAAGTTCTCTTTACAGTTAATTATATAAACCTTGTTTTGACCCTTCCCCACCATGAATGCTTTATTGGAAGATACTTTAACATATATGTATATTTTATAAGGAAAAAAAAATTTGCATCCAATGTGTCTTACCCATCATCATTAAATCTTGGTTTTTGTACATGAAGACCATATCAGATTCCATAGATTTTAACCATTTCTGAAAATCAAAACCCTCAATAGCCTCTCTATTGGAAGTTGTTATATCTGTTATGAACATTACCTCATCTTCATTAAAACGGATTAATCCATATCACTAGGTTATTAGTGAATCTCTCCAGAAATTCAATGTAATTGTGTAACTTGATTCCTTTATTCTTCCATAAATCATTACATAATTGGCACAACTTCAATCGTAGGAACACTTCCTGTTTATTGTTCTTGAACATCTCCATGTTCTAAATTCCTCCCACAAATTCTCTTAATTTTAAATTCATTTTCCTGGAATATATCCAATTAAGTCACAATAAGTTTTTTTCAGTATATAATTTTAGTAATAATATCCCCTTGTTTTCATAGGTTAACCAAAAAATAAAAACATTTCAGATATTTGGCGATTTTTTTAAAATATAATCTTTATACAAAGGTTTCAGAACCCCAAATCCTCATAAATGATAATGTAGGATATTTACCATACCATATCTCATATTTTGTCATAATGAATGATTTGTGTGGAATGATATTTAGAATAATATTATTTTTCTTTAGAGTATAAAAACATAGTGAAATTCAAATATCACATAAAATATTAATTGATAAAACCATGAATAAAAAGGTATGATTCCACTTTTAATATAAAACATTAAATTTGGTTTTATATGAGGACTGTGATTTTAAAAACTTTATAATCTCTTAGATGAGATATGAATTTCTAGATAAAGTTTTAACCGTCCCATTCGGATTAAATAATCATAGTACAATTGAAAGGTTGACTCTATACATTTTTCTAAAACTCATTGAAATTTTTAAAGGTTTCACAGATGTTAATAATTATAAACACATAACCATACTGAGTAAATTTATCATTAAATGTAATGAGGTACCTAAAAGCACTACTTTATTTAGTACTCATTTGTTAACATATATCACTATTTATGTGATCTAATAGTCTACTAGAACATTTACCTTTTTTCCCAAAATGTGATTTTTAAATTTTTACCAATAAACAAGATTCATAATTCTCAAATTATTTATAATAAATTGTGTCCAAAAAATCTATTTTTATGGATTGATTAAATTCATTTCTAATTATAAGTACAAGATGATAATTCTAAAGTAAGGTGGGATTAGAAAAAAACCCTTACCTTCTTATTATATATGTTATAAATAATATTGTCCATATTTAGAATATACAAACCATTAATTATATTAATAGTGACAAAAATAATATCATTTTTATATATGGAACAACTATTTTTCTTAATAATGAATGAAAATAATACCATTTTTAGATTAAGGTATAGAAATAAAATTCTTATTTATGGTGTGAACAAAACTAATGTTTCTCAATTCATGTATTAATCCACTTGGTAAACATAGTTTATTAAGAATAAATTTATAATTTAGTAACTATTTATCTAACACCTAGTTGAATATATAATTCTCTCTTAATTAGTTCCAATATATATCTTATTCTATGTTATCACCAAAAATGTGTGACAAACACCTACTATTTAAAACCCATGAGTTAGAGTTAGATGAATTAATATCTGTAACATTCAAAAATTGGTGCTCAGAATGCTTCTCCTTGATAACAATTATCAACCATAGATACTAATATTTAACAATTTTTATATTATACCTATTAGAGATCTCAAAAGGATCATTATTATTATTTCTATTATCTACAATAAATATATATTAGTGGTTGAGTATCATGCATTATATTTTTTCATTGATGTATTTAACTGAATGAGATCCCAAAAAATGATGAGCACTATAGATCATATCAATTTAGTGGTCCACGATCCATATTTCACAAAGTAATGAGTTATATAGGGATTTTATCTCCTCAGACAATTATTTATTTATGGAATCATTCTAATTATAACAGTTTTGACACCTAGATAGATGAGTGGATAAATCAATATAAAAATCTATCTTGTATATCCCCTCAACTCTACTCCTTTAGTATCCTTTCTAATGTATTCCCACCTAAGTATAAACCAATAAAAATAAAAATATTATAAACTACAATAAGATAATATGAGGGAACCCTACTAGGGTAGAACCTACCCAAGGAAGATCTAATGTAATCTATCACATTATTTCCCCACATAAGATATTTTAGAGGAATCCTTTAAGGTAATAACCTACCAGTTTAATGATCATTTTATTAAAAAGCGCTTATTTTCATGGAGTCTCACACATAGTATATAAGGGTTATCCTTTTTTAGTACTCACTAATTAAATACAAATGAGATTAAAATTTAATTCAAAACCATTACATTTTATATAATCATTATATTCTCATTATTTAGTCATTTTTTTGTATAAATTATTGTAATTATTTAGTTTCTGAATCCCTATTCTAATAACTAATGTAATATATTCACACCACATTAATGTGTAACTATTTATAAAACCAACATTTTTACGTTACCCACCCAAAAAAAGAGGTCAAACATATTTAAATATATCCAAATGCATCATATAAATAAAGTAAATGAACAAATTATGTAAATTAAAAAATATTTATGATATTGACATTCTCTAAATGAGTAGACTTGGAGATATATATTGCTAACATCATTCACCATTCAAGAAAAGGCATAGCCTCCAGGAAGGTAGGTGGTCCATCCCAAGTCCCTCTACTCTGGGAGACATTACTCAATTGAGAATTCCATTCATAATAAATCTGATAGAAAATATTTAGAAAATCAATTCAATAACTATTCATAATATCATAAAATAAAAAACTAAGGTCAATGAATATGAAATTTAATTTTAGATTCATACCTAGCATGTAATTCATAGATCTAGATCCTAGAAGTAGTTTAACAGTAAAAAAAGGCATGATCACTATTCATTTTTCTAAAAGAATTAATAAATATGAATATTAAAGGGATTTAATAAATAAATTAAAATTTTATTTATTTTCCAAAACATGATAGATTAATGAACTATTAATATATATAAGATAACCATAAACATTTTATAGATTATCCGATACTTAAAAAATAAACACTTCACCTACAAAATCAATATGAAATGATTCATATTAACATTAAATGGAATTTGAAATTATATTTAAAACATTAATAATATTAATCATTAAAGAAGTTTTGATATGGTCAAAATCAAATATTTAAATATGGACCTTCTTTTAATTTGAAAATTTAAAATTAATCAATTATGACCAACTTAAAATATAAACCCTTTTATAGTTAGTCTGTATTTAATAATTTCAAACCAATTTAAAAATTCTTTCATATTATTTATAGATAGCCATTTTATTTCAAGAACATAAGAAATGATAGGTAATTTTTAAATGGTATATTCAATATCTATATTTAATATTTTTATGATAATAGTTGAAATGTTTCAAAAAAATTAATTAATTATAAAAAAATTATAATTAATTAATTTATGAATATTTTTAAATACAAATATCCAAAAATACCATTTATACTGTTATGAAAACCATTTAAATAAAAATATTTAAATATGATTTTTAAATATTTTAATGATTCAACCTAAATTTTAAAACCTTAGGGCCCCCAAACTCTTGTCAATTTAGAGTAAACTAATGTGAGAATTTTTTTAACTAAATGGAGAGCACTTCATAAAAGAGTATTTCAAGGCTTCAACAGAATCCCAATGGATAATATCCCATGGAATCACTATGCTATAGTGATAGTGATATAGGAATTTTGAAGTCTCCATGGATTCACCACGACAACCAAAATGTCATTATAATAATGTCACTTTTAGAAAACATTGATTAAAAATATTAAATCATTGAAGAAACTACCATTGATACCACAAGTGGGTTTTATTTGATCATCATATAAAATTTTCTAGAATATGAAAATCCAAAAACAGAAGAATTTTTCTAAAAGGAATCAAACATATAATTATATTTGAAAATTAGGGTATAATGAGAATATATTAAACATGCAATAATCAAATGCATCCATCTTTTTCTTATGAATGTACATGATTTATAAAAATCATAAGAAGTAAAAGAATAATTTATTCTACCTATGAGTGGGGTTAATGGGGGATACTAGCCAATAAATCCGTGAAGGATTCGTGAGGACTCCCAATTTCCTAATGTTTTGTTAACACCTTCACCGAGTAATGAACAAGAATTAATAGTAGAAGAGAGTTTCAGATATGGGTCAATCATGTCTCCAAAACGAAATGGAAACAAGAAGATATGATCAAATTATCATATAGTAATCCTTGATGACATTTAATAAATAAATATCATAGACCAAGTAAATGTTTCAAGTGACATCACATTATGATTGAATGTTACACTCATTTGAGTGTTCATTTATTCAACACTTCAATCAAAGAATTGTGTTGACCCTAAATGAAATAATCCATTGGTTTTTAAATGATAAAATCATATATTATTTATTTATAAAAAACATGCAATATATAGAAATTAATAAAAGTGTGTCTGTCGACCAAGACGTCACATGATCCACCACAGTTTGGTAGTTTCCTTTTTAGTGCACAATTAAAAGGTATACAGTTTTTCCTTTACAACACCTCTCAACTCCATTGAGTCTCTAACACATAACTTGTATAGCTCATAAGTGTATTTATTTATTAAACTATTATTTACATTCCTCAAATTTAAGATTATATAAATACCATACTATATGACATAAATGTTCTTTTGAGAGTACTCAAAATCTTAGTATAATAACAAATATTAATTTTCCATGCCTCAATTGAAATTAACTCACAACATCTGATTTTATAATTAACATCAATATGGAAATCAAGATTCTCCAAAACTTATCATGATCATTAACAAACCCCAACCATAAAGGTAACTTCAAAATCTCCACATGGGATCTTAAATACCTCCCTTTATTTATGTTGGAAATATGAGAATCAACATATGATCTCTTCATAAAATTTTATCTTCCTAATCATTAAGTATCCCAATAGAATATCACCAACAAAAAGAAACAAATTGTTTTCCCATTTTTATGAATTTATCCTTTCATATTCCCCCCTTTGTTAACAAATTAAAATTAATAAAACACGGAATGTAAAAAAAGAAAGCATAAAGGTATTTTTCTGAGAAAATGCACATCCAAAAACACTCTCAAGTGTTGTAGGGAATCACCCTCCTCTTTTACCTATAATCTATTTTTTTTTAATTTTAAAAATAAACTATATTTTGGTTGAGTGGGAACCTATATGTACAAACGTAATACTTGAATAAAACTAACATAATGATTTCAACCCCATAGAAAAAAAACAAAACAAAGGCTCAAAACCCAAAAAAACAAAATTGAAATTAAAAAAAAAAGAGTTATCGGTATTCATAAGTTATGTAAAGAGCTCAATACTAACTAAAACTACATTATGACTTGATCCTTTCAACTTACATAATGAATATTGATGAACCCCTATAAATATGAACACTTAACACTACTAATCATAAATAGATTCATAGATACTAGAACCACTTTTAAATATTATCTAAATCATCATCATCATCATCGAGGATATAATATACATCAAAATTGTATAAAACATCACAACATACACTGTAAAAGTATACAATGAGATCACCATAACTAAATACAAGATATTAATAAGAACCTAATGGAAAATAAACACCACAAAAATAGAGGAACAACTGCATACCATAAAAACCAATTCCATGAAACATTAAGTATCAATAGACAGGGAGATCCAAAATTACATTTCATAATCCTTATGAGTTCACCTAGTGATATACCAATTAAAGGATACCATTATAAAATTAGTGCAATATCTCCATTGAGGAATACCACCATAGTTATGTTCCTAGGAAGCTACACTATGAGTAGATTAGAGAGTCAGTACCATATAAATGAACTATAAGAAATAGAATTAAGGGGGATTAAAAACCTCACCATGAATGTAACATAATAATAGTGAAAACACAAATAAAAATAATCCATGAACACACTAAAATAAATAACAGAAACCAATGAGAAAAGAAAAAAAAAAGAAAAACTATGCATGAATGATTCACTACTATCTCATCCCTACCATAGTCCCCAAATTCCATAATATTCCATTATTATTATCTAAGATAGGGTTTTTCATGATTTCTTAGGAAGTAATGGAATATAAAGAAACTATTAAGAGGATTAATATAACCCGAAATATAGAACAAAAAAACCACAACCAACCCCAAGGGGGTCCCACTAAACATGAACAATAACATTTTTGAAATCAAAATAAATATTTTCATGCAGAACTATGATTGGTTCCATATATGGTGGATCAATAAGAAAATGAATTAATGTCTCATAAATGAGATCCCAATATAAAGTATCTTTTTAATGAAATCATAGAGAAGTAATAGTGATTTGAAACACTGTAAGAAAATAATAAACATAAATAATACGATAAAATCTTACCACTCTCCACCTTCTCCTTGATGAAATTTATTTGATGTCATAATGATTCAACCATAAATATTTATAAAGATTAATTTATATGTTGGTTTCACTTTTATTGACACAATTAATCGTTAATGTTTATGGGAAATATACCCTCATTGTGACAACCTAAACACTAAAGGCATGAAATTAGTAGTTTTTTTATTAAATTGGCACAAGATACAAGGGATCATATCATCAAGGATCAATGAGGTTAGTAGTCTTGGAGTACTATAAACACATGTGGTTCCCTTATTATATTAATAACAAAAAAGAAAGTAATATGGAAAATTAATCTACACCCTTAAACAAATTTAAATATTTAATCTTCATATATTTAAAAAAAGAGGTGAGCTCAGAATCTATGTATGGGTTTTATAAAATGGGAAATATCATGAGTAAATAATTTATAATGAATATGGAATGGTAAAAAACTAAAAAATAATTCCACTTAATCAGTAACATTAGAATGAAATGTATCAATAGAAAATATCTATATGAAAATAGCATGGATAATAATAACTAAGTTGTCAATGAATGAAATACTTAATATTGGATGACATGATCTCAGGAATTATGATACCACTACTGTCATGACTTTTCACAAGACAATTTAAAACTATGGGTAATGAACCATTTAATTTTCCCAACTGATTTGTCTTTTGATACATGTTGATGCATCATGGGTCTATCTGTAACCAGGCCCCACCTATCACTATATGTTCAAATCATTCCTCATACATTTAATGGTCAATTAAATTTATAAATTACACACCTTATCAAAAAATACATCTTGAATAATGGATACAATTTTCCTAACCTTTTCACCAAACAATAAAATATTTTTTTAGTAAAACAACATATATAAAATGGAACACGGTTTATGTAATAATCATATACATGGTATAAATAATATGGATATATATGAGAAATTTAATATGAAATGATTATAAGTATGTAAATGTGTCATATGATTAAAACATATCCCCAATGGTTAATAAGTAAAACATTTTTTTTATAATTATAAATTTCTTTCAATGATCATTAATATATTCCTGATGAAAATAAACATTCTATTTTTTAATTTTTGTTTAAAAACTGTTCAAATATAATGAAACAAAATTTTATTTGAAAATAAATTTTGAATAATTTAAAGTAATCCTCAAATACAAAATTATTCATGATGGTGGGAATTGTTTATCAATAAATATATGTTAGAAAAATACTTTTAATTATTTTTCAGAAAGGTCACAAAGTACATTGTTTGAAAAACAATAAAAAGATTCATTATAAATTATTTTATAAAAATTCAAACATGAAAAAAATAACTTTATATAAATCATTTTATAAGTTAAAAAATAGAAATTTTTATATAAAATATATATATGGAAGAATAATATAACTGATCAAAATAAAAATAATATCAGTTTTTCTTTCAAACATTTCTTTTCTTTATTCAAGATCAAACAAAAGGGAAAATGGGAACAAAATATAGAAACAATTTAAGAGAGTAAATGTGAAATGAAATTTAATAATAATGAATAAATATATATTAATTTTTATCAACTAGAATGTAATTATATACACCACCTAAAAATAAAAAGTTGTATACTTTGAAATATATCTTAACAGAGGGAAAATTGAGACGAAATCCCTTACCTTACAATTCCCAATAGTTGATAGTTATTTAACCTCATGTTAAATGGTTTTAAACATGTTATTAATTTATTATAGAACCATTTTAATATTTATAATATCAAATATGTTCATGTTATATAATATTTACACCCTTTTGTTAATAATATTTCTTTATTATGCTTGTTTTGAGTGTTAACTGCTTCATTTTTCCAAAGCATGTTCTGTCATGTAAATTCCATTTATTTTTAATTCAATATAAATAAATCCTCTAAAAAATTATATGAAGGTTATATATGTATATATTATATATGTTAATTAAATAAATTATTTCAATCACTCTTAAAAGGTTTTCAATTAACACTAGTCACATCTCTTCATGGAGACAGTAAGTTGTACATACACATGAGCGAAGATATTATTTCTAAATAGTTGAATTAGTAAAGAAGTGTATGATATATTAATTTTCCAAAAAAAATATATTTTCATAATTATCATATATACCTGTTATTTATATCTTTATAACGTTCAATTTAATATAGTGATAAAAAATAAACTACAATGTTGTGTGGAGATAATAAGTCATACGTATGCACGCACACCTGGTATTTTTCTTTTTCACAGCATGGATAAATGGTGTATTATGGTTTTATGATAATGAAATAACATCTTAGGATATATATTATACTATATTTGTTAATTTATTATGGAAATAACTAATTAATATGAGTAAAAGAAGAAATAAACATGAAAGAGTTTGTAAAGTTGATTACCTATTCCTCAGTGCACTCTATTTAAATATGTTTTTGTAGGATCTAAGGTTGGTTTTTTTGATGGAAAATAACCTCTATAAATTTGATAAGGATTTTTAAAACATAAATTGTTATATTTTGGGCATGCAATATTGTTAAATGTTATGTAAAGAAGCGAGGAATGAGGTTCCCTTTTAAAATTGAATTGATGGGCACTTTGGGAATTTTATAGAAGATTAAACTATAATAAGACTATGTTAGAGAACAATTATTCCAAATAACCAATAAATTTACATTATATTACATTATAGACAATATTTTATTTCCTATATCCATATTTAATGTTTATATATTTCTTAAATATTTTAATAAAATATTTCTTTCATAAAATATTATTATTCTCAATTTTAACACTACACTTTACATTGACATTATTAACATCAAGAGACTCATATAAAATAAAGAAAGTTTTTTAATAGATCCCTAAAATTTAATATATTTCTAAAATTTTCATGGGTCACATTAATTATCTCAAATTATAATAATTATAATATTTTTAATATCATTTGATTGATTTTTTTATTAATTTAATAATTACTACCTTAGTGTTGTGTAAGCATTTAATGCAACAATTTATTCACTAAAACATTAAAATTAATTACCATGATTTATATAAAAAATTTATACTTTAAAATTATGTTTTAGTTTCATATATCCTTTGGATAAACCTATAATAAAAATATTACAGTTATTAAAAATAATAGTTTGACATGTTTAAATTTTCTAGAAATAAAATACTAGAAATATCATATTCTCATAAAAATTTCCATATAAATCTATAAAACAGAATATGGGATGAATATGGATGAACTTTTCCCTTACAATAATATTAATTTGAGTGTTAGTGTCATTTGATAGTCTATAAAATTTTATTTTAATCATTAATTAGTAGATTTACCCTTTATTAGGGTAATATAAATTACTAAATTTACTATTAATATTGACAAAAAGGGACCTATTGACTTATTTTGGGAATTATGAATCCAAATATGGAATCAATTTTTCAAAATTAAAATCAAATAAATTTTATTATTGAAATTAAAATTAATCTAGAAAATCACAACATAAAATAATTTTCAAAAAAATGGGGTTTTAAGTGTAAAAATGTTTTTCTATAAAATTAAACCATTAAATTGATTTCAATGAAAATAAATGGATAATTAATACTTTTAATTTTTAATTTTACACCAATTTTAAATTTAATATATCTTTTCAAATGGTTGAAACAAAAATAGATTTTTCAATAAAAAAATTATTTTCACTATTCATTATCAAATTAATTGATTCAAAAAATTCCAAAAAATTAGCATAAGATAATTTTTAAAATATATTTTTTTAAAATAATTTATTTTATTGAAAATATTTTCTAATAGTTTGAAAAATAAATTTTATTTACTTTCTCACCAAAATAAATAAAAATTATTTCTAAAGAAAACATATTTTTGAAGAATAAATGACGACAAAAAATTGTGTGATTATTTCCAAAGAAAAAATTTGAATTGTTTATTACCTTCACATATATTTAATAATATTGGGTTTCCTATTAATTACTAACAATTAAATGAATACATTATAATCATAATATTTAATTTATAATATTTTATACTTTGTATAAACTCGGTGTTGCATAATTTGTATGATATCAGACATAGTCTAATTTAATAATAATCTTGATAATACATTCTAAACTCTTAAAAAAACTTATCCTTGAATTTTTATGGAATATGAACTTTTATATAGATAAGGGTGGTTCTTCATCATATTATAATCTGGTTTCATTCTTGCTTCCTCCATTTTATGATTTCTATAAAGTACGCCTTCTAGTTAGGTTATTTGGTTTCGTAAAACATGCTCTCTAGTATCAATAATATGGATTAGATATTCAGAATACGATATATATAGTCCCAATTCTAATACTTCAGAGGTGATCACTTGTGTTGGGAATAAAATGTACTTTGTTAATAATGATATATGGAACACATCACGAACTTTACAATGACTTGGTGGAACTACCAAACAGTAAGACTCAACCCCAATTCTATCCATGATTTCAAAGGGCCTGATATACCAAGGCCTCAATTTCCCATTATTATTGAACAAAAAAACCATTCCATTTATAAATTTTTAAGAAGACATGATCTCTCACATAAAATGAAGATTTTTCTTCTTGTTATCAAAATAAATTTTTTTTTACTTTTAAATTATTTATATTAGTATGTATAATATTTACCTTTAATTTTTTTCATTAAAATGTTTTGTTCCAACAAGCTTACTTTCACTAACTTCATTCCAACATGTAGGAGTATGACACCTATTTCCATATAATACTTTATATGGTACCATTTGGATACTTGAATGGTTGTTGTTGTTATAGATGAACTCTAAAAAAAGTAAATAATCACCCCACATACATTGAATGTCAATTGAGAATGATATCAATATGTCCTTAAATTTTTGAATAGTCCTTTTGGACTTTCCATCAGTTTGTTATTGACAGAAAGTGATCAAGTGAAGCTTAGTTTCCAAAGCCTAATGAATAATTTACCATAGTTTTGATGTAAATCTTTGAGAAGATCAGAGAAAGTTGAATGAGGTGTTTCATGAAATCTTATAACATCATTAATATATAGTTGTGTAAGGAACTCAAGTGGTAAATCTTCTCTTATAGAAAGGAAATTCATACATATCAGAAGTTTAATAAAAAATAACCAATATTTGATCACTCTTTCAATGATTATGTGGTAATTTATTTATGAAATCCTTTGTAATATAATCTTACATCCACACAGGAATAGGTAGTGGTTTTATGAGTCCTCTAGGATGTTGTTTTTCGACCTATAATTGCTGACATACCAATCATATTGATACATAATTAGTAATTTCCTAATTCATGTTATCCCGACAATAATTTCTCATCAAATCACTATAAATAATGGTGATTCCATGGTTTATAGTGAAATTCTACTAATATGTATAATATAATAATTCCATTTTTAGCTCTGGAATATATGGAATATATAGTCTCTTTATAAATCTCAAAAAACCAACTTTGTATAATAATTTTTTGAAATTTCATATCATTCCCATCATTAATTATTCTTTTAATAATTTCATGAGTATATTGATAAGTTTTTATACATTAAAATACAAGAGGATTAGAAATAATTTTAAAAAATAGTGAGGCTTCCCCTACCTCAACCATTCCCATATCTATCTTTACTAAATCTATGATCCTAGGATATTTATCAATCCTAATTTTGGTTTGGACTCGAAAATAATTTATGGTAAATGCATCCACTACCTTATTTACCTTCCCTAGTGGAAGTGTATTGAGTTATCATAATCCATGAGTAGCTTGAGCCAACACCTTTACCACATTTTGATCTCTTTCGGTGAAAATACATATTTCAGGATCTTATAATTATTACATATCTCACATATTTCTCCATAATGATATTGGACACCAAATTAAGAAAATGGGTTGGGTAATTGTGTTCATAAATAACTAACTACCCTGGTGCATATTCAATAACTTTATCATTCTTCATAAGGATACTATAAGGCCCCAACCTTAAACATTACATAATATTGAATTAATTTAATTATTCAAATTGATGATCTTTTCAGGTTTAGAGTTTTATACAAATTGGCCATAACTTTTACATTACCTCTCAAATATTACAAAGTAGACACTTCTACTAAGTATCCATTTTTTCATAAAATAAAAACACTTAAAAATAAGAATGTTTAGTTCCATGTTTTATATAGAATGAGTTTTCCTTGAATCCCATCCTTGATTCTATTCCACTTTATGTCCAGTGAAAAACATTTCAAAAAACTGGGGATGAGCATAAACAAGCTCAGCAAGGGATATAAAATAAAGAAGAAAACATTAGTCCATGAATACATACAAATAAATGAAAACATACTTTTCAATATAAAAACATAATCTCCTTAACATAAATCACAAAATCATAAAATTTATGAATAACATATAAAAATCATAAATCATAAAGGTAACATGTGAAATACATAACATACTTACGTTTTATCTTTTACAACTATGTAGGGAGTTAAATTTGGAATACCCATCACTGTATATTCCCTAAATCTATTATGAGAAACATTAATTTTTACCTCTGTCTCGTTAACCAATTCATTTGAGAGCTATCTTGGGCTCACCTGCCCTAGGTTTATCACGTAACCCCTCGTATATGTAAACAATTCCCAAGAACCATAATATAATCATGACACATAACACAAGAATAAAAGAAATGATAACATTTCCACATTACAATCATTTCAATATATTGACCTAATAAACCCATTATCAAAACCAATTTCAATACCAAAATACATAAAAAGAGTATATGGTATTTATTTTTCTTTTAAATACATTATGGCTTGTTAATAAATTCAAATATGAAATAATTCTCACGATGGCGGAAAGGTTGTTGTCGTCGCGTACGTTTAAAAGAAAAATTCTTTTTTCAATTTAGTAAAATGCATCATAAAAAAGATTCATTTTTAATAAACGTAGAAGTCAAAGAGGTTTATTACACAGAGTATAAAAGAAAGTCATGTATAGATCAAAATATTCCTCAATGAAAGGAGATTAAGACAAAGTCCCTTATAAAGATCATATCCTTAGATTAAGGAAAAATAAATGACATAATTATGTGTGAAAAATAATAATACACCCAATATAAGTGGATATTATGTGTAAAACAATCATAGTTCATTAACACATATTCATAGCACAAAAAAATCGAGAAGTATAAGTTTAACCCAAATAATTGAAATAGAGTTAAGATGTTCTCTTACAGAAATTAGATAGCCTAACGACGTCACCTTAAAATTCAAAAAATGAGTTGATGAGAGTGAAAAGGGTCCATAATCACATGGACATAAAATTTACAGTAATAAAGGTATATAAGAATATATCCCAACATAAGAAAAATTAAATTAAAATAAACGAAATAAAAGAAGTCATTGACAAAAAGAGTATGGTGAAAGGTTCCCTTACCGATTTGGTAAATTACGTATCATACACCCCATAAAGTAAGGATCATACAATAAAGATGTAAATAAAAATAAATTATATTATATTAAAAAAATAATACAGTCATGGGTAGTACATACAACACAAAAAATAGTGGCAAATATAGCATGAATCTCATAGGAATAAAAAGTGAGATGAAACACCCTTAACTGATGTTTTACTTTCCATGTATTTGTTTTAAAGGATGGGACCGAAGCCTCATTTATTATTAAATCAAAGAAAAGACCTCCTTTAACTGGGTAGGGGGATACCCATTACATTTTCTGAAGGCCCAGTGGGAATTTATTCCATTACATAGCCCGTAGGCCCAATTTTTTGGCATAAAGCCCATTCTGTAAATAGTACTGCTACAGTACCCACCTGCTACAGTACCACACAGTACCCAGCCACTGTTATAGTAACCTGCCACTGCTACAGTGTATGTCATTGCTACAGTGCCGCCATTTATATAGTATTCTCCAATGCTGCTACAGTCCCCTGCGCCCAATGGGTTCTGAACCCCCATTTTCATGTAGGATTATGGAGTGCTTACCACTAAGCCAAACCCCAACTATAAATTTGTCATGTATGTTCCTTTTTATTCCTAAATAATAAACTTAAGTTAATTTATAATTGATTAAGAACCTTTTTCAATTTTATTATTATTTTATATCACTTATTACCTTTCTATAATAATTAGTTAATTATTTGAGTTCATATTTGACATTTTCCCGATGTTCGGAACATGCGTAAAAAATGAACATGTTATAATTAGAAATTTTCCAATGGGTAAAAAGTCCATTATCCCCAAAATGATATTCATTATTTAGATATCAAATATTTCTAGTATATATATAATTAAAATAATCTATATAATTGGGATATATGAAAATTATATACATCGTTCATGTAGATCATAAGTCGTACGTACGCATGAATGCTAATTTCATTTCATTTTTTATTTTTAAAGGAATGAAAACTAAATAATAAAGAGGTATATTATTATTACATTATAATATCATATATTATATATGTTACATAATTTCATTAACACTATCCTTTATATGTTCCATTTATGGTATCAATGAGTCATATCACTTTGAGGGGCAGTATTTCACATTTCCCAAAATTAAATTATCGTATTTACCCATTATGGAACCCATAATATGGTGTAAATGAAAAATAAAAAAGTATAGAGAAAATATAAATATAATATATATAACATATAAATATAGTTCCATCATAATGGTCACTATGATAGGTGGTATGAGGTAATTGAACAATCATCGTTTTGTGAGGCAGTAGTTCGTCGTCCATAGAAACAATATGTTCATATACATTAGATGAAGGTAAGTGGAAATTTAGTTTGAATACTCCTTATAAAAACATACTAGTATATTGAGAATATTAGTTTTGTTATAAAGTAATGTAATAGAAATAGTTTATGGGTTGGACAAGGAAAATAAAATAAAAGAACTTGAGAGAAGATGTTACCTTTAAATCGGGTAAATCCTTTTGGTTTGAATTAAAAGGCTTTATTGAATTGCCTTATGCCTAGGGGAAGGATTATAAAAGGAATAGCATGATTTTGGGAGCTTCTTGGAGTAGTTTTTGGATGAGCCAAGAGGGTTTAGTGGTGTGAGTAATGAGTTAGAGGTGGTGTCCTTTTATAAGAGTTAAGTGGGGCTCTTTAGAAAAGTTTTAAAGTAGTATTTTATTATAAAATTATATTCTTTTTAAAAAGGTCGAAAACTTATTTAATTCAAGGAAATGTTGTATATAAGTCAGAATAAAATCATTAAATAATAATTGGATAGGTTTTGGATATTTTTTAATCCTTATCTTTTTTATTTAACCCATTGTTAACTCATTTAACTTTTACCATGTCCTCTTATATATTCAGAATACATGGTTAATATATTTAATATAAAATGAAAAGAGATGAAAAATGGACCATTTATGACATTTTTTACATTATTTATGTAATTATATATTATCATATATTTTTTGGATTGTTTTATCATTTAATAAAATATTAATTATTTTAAAAACTCATTTATGACAATTTATAAAATATTCCTATCATGACTTTTAAAAAAAATCTATAACAAATTAATTATTTCAAAAAAAATTCAATAATTCAAATATAACAAGTCATTATTATCTATAAAATTATTTTATGTCATTAAATTTTCAACGTAAATTTATTTTAAAAGATACAATATCATTTATTTGAATCCTTTAATAATGAAGCAATTACTACATCGCCATTGTGTCAAAATTAATTTTTTTATTTAATGTCTAAAAATTATAAATAAAATTTCATGATGTATTAAATCATTTTATTTTGTGAATAAATATTTATAATCGAATTTATCACTTATATAAACCCATATAAATTTTTGTACTAAAAGATATATGTTTATTTTACTTTTGTCTTTACTTTAAATTAATTAATATAAATTGTCATTATCACTACCATGTAGTACCATGGGGTCCCAAAATCGACCCAAGGATTACCTTGGTGGGAAATATATCACCCAATAAGGTTAGAAAAAGTTTAACAGTAATTTAATAATAATATTATATTATTTTTCACCCTTATTTAAATGATTCGCCCTTTAACCATAGTAAATAAAATATTTACTGAAGTAATATTAATAATGTATAAAAATAAAAGTAATCTATATACAAAATTTGGACCTCATTATTCCATATATTGAATCCATATTTCCATATTCAAAACACATAAGTGGCATAAATTAATATAAAATTAATTCTTGTCGTCAAAACAAAAAGCTTGTTTTTCAGAAATAATAACTACCAAAAGATTGACACCTGTTTATGTCCAATTTCAAAGTGAAATTATATCCAATGACCAGAATAATATTAAATGATTAAAATATAATCCAATTATACTTTAAAACCAATTAAATGTTTGATGTAACCATATAATCAAATTATATTAAAATGTAGTTTTGAATTGAAATGCATTATTTTTTACTATTCATTAAAAAATAAACTTTATTAGAAAAATACAAAAATTATACCCAAATAAAATTTTAATGTTCCTATTCTACTAGAATTTTATTTTGTCAAATAGGACATAATAACGTGAAAAAAATAGATTTAAAAATTGTTTTCCATCAAAAGGAGGTAAATCGATATTTTAAAGAATATTACATATTTATGCTTAAAATTGGATTCATTAATATTTTAAGCCTGCAAATTAAATTGGATAAATGTAAAAAAATATAAAAAACATGTATAAACATATTTTAGTTAGTTACATTCATTACCTTCAGTACAACAACTATGCATTAACTACCATTTAATATAATAATATAATAATATTATTTTTTGGTATAACTCAACGTTGTGTGTAACGTAAGATTTCAAAGAAACCTGTTGTTTTGTGTTGAGTACATTATCCGACATAGCATCCCCTTGGAAGTAATATTAATATTTAATTTATAAATATTAATAAATATGAAAATCTCATATACTTTATTTACCTAAGGGGGTACATCCTTCTCCCCTTTTGGGAATTTCTTCCTTATAATTTTAAAATTGGGCTCAGAAACATCATTAAAATCCCTACATCATAAAAATAGTTAATAAAACTATCAATTTAAAATAAATAAAGATAAGTAAAAAGGTAAAATGAGATAACCCACACCTGGATTCCATGAAAACATGGATATGTATGAGAAACTAAGCTTCATGTTTTGATAGAGAGTGATAGAAAATATGATCATAAGAAAGTTAACCACCAGAAAACCACAAACTTGTGATAGGTTAAGCCATCTTTCATTCCCCTATCTGAAAAGTAAATGAACAATGTTTTTTTGTTTGAAGTTCCTTTTAAAAAGGTTAGAGGATTATTTTATGGGATTCACTATGAACATAAGGGAATATACTTACTTTTCAAGTAGAGTTTTATCTTTTAATAAGTTTCTAACAACAACTCATCTTATCTCCAAACAATGAGTATTCAAGATGACTTGGTCACACCTAAAGCACTAGAACCAACTTCGTGATAATCACATAATCCAAATAAGATGAAGTATATATTACCATTTTATTTATACATCTTCCAAAACCAAAATGGTCAGTACAAGATTGGATAATCCCCCAAAAAGGACAATGTTTTATTAAAAGGAAATACTACTCTTAATTTATATAATTGAACAAAAAATACCCAAAGTTCAGAAAATAACTTTCAATAAACAGTAATCCTTATAATTATTCAAATTAACCCAAACTAAGATTTACATCCAAAACTCAAAAGGATTTAATCACATATTCTTCCACATTAAATCTTTACATTTATCTCCAAATAACATTAACCACTCTTAAAGTCTCATACTGAAGAGTAACTAACCTACTAACATATTCTCTATGAAAGGTTAATAATTTTCATAATTAACCCAAATTTATATATGTCCACAATAAAAACATAGATTCTTCCAAAATAAAATTTCAACTATTACTCCACAAATGAGATGCCATAATATTCTTTTTTCCCTAAGCATATAGTGTTCTAAAAGAGAGAACGCCTTCCAAAATAACCATTATTGCTTAATCACAAAATCATTTTCTTATATAATGAATATTCATTAGATAAAACATAAGTTACCAAAATAATCTTATTCTTGATCCATAATATGATCTAAATTAAAATATATAGTAATAAATACTAGAGATTTCACGTAGTCCAGTGGTAGGTGATAAATCCCAATCGCACTTTGGTTGTGGGTTCGATTCTCATAGGTTTGTTCGATGTGATAGATTGTCACACGGTCTGCGTATTGTACTTTTTGAAAATCTATATAATTTTATAATATTCTAAAAAATGTGATAAATTCCTCAAAAATACCATATCATATTTAACCACAAGATTTCTCATTGCATCTCCCAATTCATTAGGTTGCTCTCTATGAAAACCACTGTAGTTTACTTCACATATATTATTATGTTGGTTCCCGCTAGATCCATCAATTTACTAATACAAAAGAGTTCATTGTGAGTATGTCATTAAAATCAACCTATAATATCTTATGAGGCAGGTAAAAATCAAGATATACGTATTCATGTTATCTTAAACCCATTCAATTTATCTAAAAAAACTACGACTCTTTAAAATATGCTAAACATTGTGGTTATGTAAGTTATGCTAAAATAACACCCTGACCTCTAAAGTTATCTAAACCAACCTCTTATACCAAAAATAAGGCTCCAGCCTTAAACATTACATAATAATGAATTAATTTAATAATTCAAATTGAGGATCTTTTCATGTTTATTTTTTTATAGAATTAGGCCATATCTATTACATTACATCTCAAATATTAATAATTTGACACTTCTACAATGTATCCATTTATTTTATAAAATAAAAACACATAAAAAATAAAAAAATTTAGTTTCATGTTTTAAACAACATAAATATTCCTTGAATCCCATCCTATTCCTATTGCACTTTATGTCCAGTGAAAAACATTTCAAAAACCTGGGATGAGCATAAAAATATCAGTAAGGGATATAAAATAAGGAATAAAAACATTATTACATGAATACATACAAATCCAAGAAATCATAATTTTCATTCTTAAAACATAATCTCTTTATCATACCCCAAAAAATCATTATATTTATTAATAACACATAGAAATCATAAATCATAAATGTAACTTGTGGCATACATAACATACTTACATTGAAGGGAGTTACATTTGGAATACCCATCACATTATATTCCCTAAATATCTTAGGAGAAACATTAACATTCACCTTTGTCACGTTACCCAATGCATTGGAGAGCTATATCGAGCTCAACTGCCCTAGGTTTTTCATGGAACCACCCATATACGTAAAAAATTCCCACGAACCATAAAATAATCATAACAAATAACATAAGTATAAAGGAATGATAATATTTCCACATTGAAATCATTTCAATATATTGAAATAATATATCCATTGTCAAAACCGATTTCAAAAAAAAATATATAAAAATAGTATATGGTATTTATTTTTCTTTTAAAAACATTACGGATTTATAAGGAATCCAAATATCAAATAATGTTCGCGGTGGAGGAAAGGTCACTGTCTTCACATACATTTAAAAGAAACCTTATTTTTTTTGTTTATTAAAATTATATGTAAAAAAAGATTCCTTTTGAATAAAAGTAATATTCAAAGAGTTTTATTATATGGCATATAGAATAAAGTTTTTTATAAATCAAAATATTCCTTAATGAAATGATATCGAGACGAATTCCATTACAAATATCATATCCTTAGATTAAAGACTAATCAATGAAATAATTATGTGTGAAAAATAATAATACAAAAAATATAAGTGGATATTAAGTATAAACAAATCATACATAATTCACACATATTCATATCATAACATAATATATAAGTATAATTTTATCCCAAATAATTGAAATTGGGTTAAGAAGTTCTCTTACCGAAATTCAACAACCTAACAACGTCGCTTTGAAATTCATAAAATGAGTTGATGAGAGAGAAAAGGGTCCCTAATCACATGGAGATAAAATTTACAACATTAAGGATATAGAAGAACATATCCCAACATATTAAAAATTATTTTAAAATACATGACATAAAATAAGTCTTTGACTAAAAGAGTACAATGAAATGCTCCCTTACCGATTTGGTAACATACGAAACATACACCCCCTGAATGAAGGATCATACAATAAAGATTAGAATAACCATAAATTAAATTATATTACAAAAATAATTAAATCATGGATAGTACACATACCACAGAAAATGAAATAGTGGCCAATATAGCATGAATATTACAGGATAATGAGTGAGATGAAAATCCCTTGCCTCATGTATGACATGAGTTATATGTTACTTGTTATTATTGAATAATAAACCTAAGTTAATTTATAATATAATAAGAAATTTTTTCATTTTTATTAATCCTTTAATATACCTTATTACCTTTCTATAATAATTAGTTAATTATTTGAGTTCATATCGTACATTTTGTCGATGTTCGGAACTTGCGTAAAAAATGAACTTGTTATAATTACAAATTGTCCATGGGTTAAAAATTACATTATCTAAAGAATTATATTCATGATTTTGATATCATATATATCATGTATATCCATTATTTATATATTTATTTTAGTCTATATAATTTGGATATATGTAAATGAAAGGCACTGTTTGAGGAGACGGTAAGTTGTACGTAAGCATGAACGCTACATTCATTTCAGTTTTTTCATATTTAAAGGAATAAAACCCAAATGATACATTGGTATATTATTATTGTAGTATAATATCATATTATATATATGTTACATATGTTTATTAAAACTATGTTTTATACGTTCCATGCCTGTCATGAATGAGTCATATAAATTCGAGGGGGCGGTATTCTACACTTCCACAAATGAAGTAATCATATTTACCGATTCTGGAAACCATAAAGGCATGATATAAATGAAAAATAAAAAAATAGATAAAATATAAATACAATATATATTACATATAAATACATTTCCATCATAATGGCTACCATGAGCGGCAGTAGGCGATAATTGAACAGTCTTCATTTCGTGAGGAAGTAGTTCACCGTCCACAGAAACTGTATGTTCGTATCCATTAGATAAAGGTGTGTGAATGTGTAGTTAGAATAAATCTCATAAAAACATCCTAGTTCTTTTAGGATACTTATTTCATTATAAAATAATGTAATATAGAGAGTTTAGGGGGGATGGAGAAGGAAAATAATAGAAAAGAACTTTAGAGAAGAAGTTACCTTTAAATCAGGTAACTCCCTTTAGTTTGAACCAAAAATAATTCTTGAATTGCCTTCTGCCTAAGGGAAGGATTCTAGGAGGAAGATAGGGACGTTGGGAGATTTTTGGAGTAGTGTTTGGGAAATCCAAGAGGCTTGATATGTTTGAGTAATGAGTTAGAGGTGGTTTCCTTTATTAAGAGGGAGAATGGGCTCCTTATGAATGCTTCAAAGTATTATTTTATTGTTAAATTATTTTTTGTTTAAAAAGGTCCAAAACCTTATTAATTATAATATAAAGTGCATATAAGTCTAAATAAAATCATCCAATAAGAACTGGAAAGGTTTTGGATATTTTATAATCATTATCGTTTTTATTTAACCCTTTTTCTACTTATTTATCTTTTACCATGTCCTCTTATATATTCATAATATATGGTTAATATATTTAAAATTAAATTCAAAGAAACCCAAAATAGTTAATTTATGACCTTTTTGACATTATTTAAATCATTTGGCTTAATATTATATTTTTAGGATTATTTTAACCTTTAATAAAATATTAATTGTTTTAAAAACTCATTTATTTCAATTTATAAACTATTCATATCAAGACTTTTTAAAAATATATATAACAAATTTAATATTTAAAACAACCTTAATTAATTAAAATATAACAATTAATTATTATCTCTAAAATCAGTGTATGGAATAAAATGTTCAAAATAATTTTATTTTAATATTTATAATATCATTTATTTGAATCCTTTATTAATAAAGTAATTACGGTATCACTATTGGGTCATAATTATGTTTATTTATTTAATGTTTAAAAACTATAAATAAAATACCATGATGTAGGAAATATTTTTTTTCTTTTAAATTAATATTTATATTCAAAGAGAACAGTTATATAACCCATATAAAAATTGTCTTAATAAAAGGTATATGTTTATGTTACATTTGTCTTTACTTTAAATTAATTAATATAAAGTGTCATTATCACTCCTAAGTGGATATATGGGGTCCCAAAATAGACCCAATGATGGCCTTAGTCAGAAATAACTCATCCAATAGGATTAGGAAATGTGTAAGGCTAATTTAATATTATTATAGTATTATTTATTACCCTTATTTACCAGATTTACACTTTAACCATGGTAAAAAAAATATTTATGGAAGTAAATATTCATAATTTTTAAGAATAAAAGTTATATATTTACACAATTTGGACCTCCTGATTCAAAATATGGAATCTATTTTTTCAAATTCAAAACACATAATTGGAAGAAATTAATTTAAAATTAATTTCCATTGTCATAACAAAAAGCTTGTTTTTATGAAATAATAACTATCAAAAAATTGACAGTTGTTTATGTCCAATTCCAAAGATAAATTACATACAATGTCTAGAAATGGATTATATAGTGAAAATATAATCCAATTACACTTTAAAACCAATTAAAATTTTAATTTAACCATATAAATATATTATATTAAAAGAAAATTATGAATTAAAATGCATTATTTTTCACTATTCAGTAAGAAATGATCATTATTAGAAAAATACCCAAATTTTACTCAATCTAAATTTTTATGTCCCAAATCTAATTAAGAATTTTATTTTTTTGAAATAGAACATAAAAAAGTCACAAAAAATATATTCAAAAAGGGTTCTCTATCAAAAGGCAGTAAATCGATATTTTAATGAATATTTGAGTATTTATCCTTAAAATTGGATTCATTCACATTTAAAGCATGTAAATATTATTGGATAAATGTAAAAACATTTAAAAAACATGTATAATAATATTTTAATTATTTATATCCATTTATTCTAATATAATGACTAGGGTTAAGTACAATTTAAAATAATAATAATATTACATTATTTTTCTATATAACTCAACGTTGTGTGCAACATAAGATTTCAATGAAACCCCTTGTTGTATGTTTATTACGGTATAGGACATATCATCCCCTGAAAGTTAAATTAATATTTAATTTACAAATATTAATAAATATGAAAATTTTCATATTCTTTATTTACCTAGGATGTTTCAGAAATTTCCAAGTCCCTTCTTTGATGGATAACAACATATCCAAATTAATAATTTCTAAATGATGAAGTCAAAAATGGTGCATTAGCCAATGTTACATTTAATTATTCAAAAAATTCTTCACATTACATTATCCATACTAACTATACGCATTTACTTGTAAATATGGGTAATGGATTAGGTAATCAAGAATTTTTCAGAACAAATATCTGATAGTAACATGGAAAACCAGTGAAACTACATAATTTATCTACTTTCATTTGGTATGGCCATTATTTGAATGATTTTTCATCATGGGTTAAATTGATATTCCTTTAGAACAATATGGACAAGAAAAGAAACATTCTATATCCATAATTCACACTTGATAAATTTCCCATATAAGTCATTTTCACTAAGGGACATACTAATAATCCATGTGTAATTTATAGGATCCTACAAACATTTATAGTAAAATATTATCTCATTAATAAACACCAAAAAAATTTATAAATATATTAATTACATACTCTATTCATTAGAACCATAAAATAGAGGGTGAATTATTTAATTCATATTGAATGACTGTAAACTCATAATGTCCATACCTTGTATGTAATATTGTCTTTGGGACATCTTCCTTCTTTTTTATAATTGATGATACCCAGAAAAAAGAAAAATCTTTGAAAAATATTGATATCTCTAATAATTATTGAATAAGTCATCAATGGAAGGTATAAGATACATATTTTTATCGAAATAACATTGATGTCAATAGAAAATTCCACTTAATGTTTTGGTGGACGTTCAGGTAATTATTTTTAAAATATATCAATGTATTCTTATACAGTTGTTACATACTAAATTTAAATATTACCTTATTCATCCATATATTATTTTCCTCTATACCCAATAATATAGTTTATAATATATAACAAGGGTGGGTCTAGATATGAATTAGGTGACGAAGTATGCACACTAAAGATAAGAAATCTTATATTTTCATCACCAATCATAACTTCGTTATCTATGTAATAAATTTTTTATTCATATTTTTAAATAATGTCCTTACCAAATATTATATTAATGTCTTCCATTGGTTTGATATTAAATTCAGAAACTATAGAATTTCTATGTGTAATAATGGGAAGTAACTAAAACATAATTTTGGTAGTGATGTTTACTATATGATTTTTAACAGAAAACACTCTTGTTATAGTGCAAGGTAAATATCAAATTTTCATAGAAAAAATGTGGGATATAAAAGTTTTGTAGGGTACATAAAAAAATTAATCATCAAGTAAATTTGAATATAATATTAAAGTACGTACCACCACATCCTTAGGAACTTCAATATCAACAGTAGTGATTACACAAGCTTGGCCTTCTTCCCTCAGAATCTTTTGTGGTATGTTACCTTGACTCTTGGAAAATTGGTTTGAATAATTCCCCATTACTTTATAGTTTAAGAACTGGATAGTTTTGTTTTATTTATTCTCCATGTATTAGTTATCCTGATGACTATTATCTCTAACCTTATAAGAAACTCCCACGGTCTTCAAACATTTTACCAGATGATTCTTTCCATAGTTTTCACATGATGGAAATTTCTTCATTTTCATATTCTTTGATGAATTCTCTTTTCACTGGTGTTCATTATATTAGAAATATTATGTTATTACAACATATCTATATTTTTTTGTGTTTTTAAATATTAAAAAAATAAAAAAAATTATTCTAAAAATGTTATCTTAAGTGATTCAAACAACAGTTTTGAGCGATTATCATATATAAAGTAAAGTTTCAGATCTATGAAAAAGTGTTTTTTCATAAAGGAATTTAATAATATCTTCTATATACAAAGAATTAGAAAATATATAATGTGAAATTATCAAAAAAATATGTCTTTATGTTTCAAAGATAATTATTTATTTTTTGAATACTCATGACTTATGCTTTAGTTAAATAGAAAATATGAGAAGACACTATCTTATGAAAAGGATATTCCTAAAAAATTATCTTATGATAGTCAAAGAAGTTGGGATGATAAGTATCACTCTTACATAAAATATTTATCTCACAATAATTAATTATCATATTAAGTATTGAATTCATTTTTTTATGAATAATATGAACATCTCTTTTATCTAATGATGTCTAACATAAGTTTATCTTATAGAGAAGAAAACAAATTGTTGAATATCTTATGAATAATTATCTATATGTATAATTTCTAGATTATTCTCCTAATATCTTGGTTTTTTTTAATTATTGTTGAATGTTTCAGAATAATCATGGTTTATTTAAGTAAATGTATTCATGTAAAAAATGTTATTTTTTCTTAAAGTAGAAATATATTAAGAATAATATCTTAAAAAGGACAACTACAAAATCTTGTTCTATATTTGGTTAGAAAAAATGAAATTCATTAATTTACATTATCATGAAATAATTATCAACTTGGGATTTAGGATTATCTTACTTTATAAGATCAAATTTAAAGAGGAGATATAAAATGAAGACTTAGCCGATGTATGGAAGGGGACAATGAATATATATATATATATATATATGGATGAGAAGAATGATGAGACCAAATGTACACATGAATACTATAAATTAATGTACATAAAAAATATTATGAATAGTCACTCATGATAGACCTACATGTTTATCACCTTCCCATAAGAAAATCCCAAGCTATAATTTTATGACTATTATATTTTTGGGATTAATCTTTGACCACGTTCAGTTTCTACTTACAACTATATGGTGCAATAGTTTTTCCAAAAATTTGTTCATTCTATGTTTCATTATACTTATTGTAAGAGTCTTCGTTGATATTGTGGATAGCTTTTATAAATGGGAGATCCTAGTTAACTGTTCTTGGACAATTTTATTAAGTGTATATATCTTGTACTTAGCAAGGAGCCCCCAATAAAATGGGTTTTGTAGGGAAAATCAAAAAACACATGAATTATAATGTTAGTGTAGTGTAATTTAGGATTTATATTCCCCAAATCCTTTTAAATATTTTGTTTTTGAGAAATTTCCTTTAATTTTATATTTCTACGACCTATATTTATTTATGAAATGATCATAACCCATATATCATGTAGAGGGAAGTTTTTGTAAAGAAAATTTTTAGGAACATCATTCACCCCCTCTTGAGTGTTTATCTAGACATTATCTAGGAGAAGAATTAGTATCAAATTATGTGATTCATGAGTTCACAACTATCAACTATTGAATTCTAATGATATATTCTTAAATGGATACCATAACTAATAACAGATAAAGTATAACAATGGTTAAAAGTTTTTATTATAATGGGGAAAATTATGGTAGATATAAGGCTTGTATTACAAACTATCTAAAAAATATTTTTTCAAAATATTATCTCAAGTAAGTAAAGCCCTGTGAAATTCCTAAGAAATACCCTCAAATGTGAGATACTACAATTAAATAATAATACAACCAATATTCTAAATATATGAATGATATAATATGTGGATTGGAATCAGGTGAATTTAAAAAACATTATAAGTGTCAAACAACAATTAAATGGGGGACACTATACAATAGTACCAAAACTGTTAAGAACAATAGATATGACACTTCCAAACATATGTTCTATACAATGAAGATGATAGAAAGATAGATAGTCACTTAGTTAAATGGAAGACTCACTGAGATATTAAACATCATTTCTTCTCTATAAACACCTATTAATAAGCTTGAACGAGCATTGAATGTTCCCAGAGTCTTACCACCCAAGTTGTGTGGAATCTCAACTGCTTCAAAAAAATATAGAGATAAATTTTTTTAAAATATAATATCTCATTGGAACTCTTATGATGTAAAAAACATAGATGGAATCTTCAGATGGATAACATAAAATGGTCCAGAAAGAAAATGATTCCTCTAAGGTTTCTACTTATATAGATGATATGATGAAAAAACATAAAAACATATATAGAAAAATACTCCTCATGTTATTCTCGATCAAATGTGGAGATTTCAATGTTTCCTTGAAAATTCACAAAATAATACAACAAGGGAAGATGGCTCAGAATAAAATTCAACAAGTATAAGAAAAATGGTTACAAATCTAAAGAGATAAGATTTTATGAATTCAAGAATTTAGTACATATCAAGCCTAGTTTTTCATAGATTTTGTAAAAGAAAAATATAAAAAAGAAATAAATTAAGAAATTTTGTTATTAGAAGAATGATAAGAAAGCTATGAAGGCCACCTGGAGGAATTCTACAGATTCTACCAAATGCACATCATTATAATTTGAACCTAATGTTATTGATCAAAATTATAAAAAATACGGTATTGAACATTATCATAAGGTACCTTTATACAATTATTCTCATCAATAATTTGAATTCGAAAATAAAAAATATTCATATAAATAATTAAATGAATATTGTACCATGTTAGAGACTAAATATGAAATCCTAATGAAGAAAAACTAGGCTCTTAGTAACTCTAATAATTAAATATTTAATGGAGAGAAATACTTGAGGAAATATATTACAAAACCTAAAAAATCAATTAGATTATTCTACTACATCAAATACTAAACATGATAAGACAATAGAGAACCTAAAAAAGTTATTTCAAGACATTAAAAATTTTGTAATTACCATTACTAAAGGAGAATATTATCTCAATAAAATTCTTGGAAAATAAAATTAAGAAAAATATTTGGAATAAGAATTCATGGTGTAAATACCAAATTCTATAAAAATTATTTTGTACGTAGTTCTAAAAAATGAAAAACTTTCTAATGTAACCATTTTTCATTATGCTAAATTATAAATATATACTAACAACTATAATTTGAAAAATTCTCAATTTTATAGAATAAAAATTTCCATTCTAACAAATGTTTTTTTAAAACATTTTTCTGTGATTTATAGATAACAAAACAAATTATTATACCATGATATCTTATAGATAATATTTATATACCTAAGAGAGTTTGGTTCCAAATACATCTATTGAATGATTTTTCATTGTAGGAAAAAAACCACATGAATAAAAATGAAAAATGGTTTATAGACAGTGGTTGTTCATGAAATATGAGTGGTGTTTTCTAACAAATTCACTCAATACCAATTTTTGGTTGAGGCCATGTAACATTTAGTGATAATGAAAAAGGAAAAATAGTTGTCATTGGATATGATAAAAATCATTAGTATATTCTCATAAATAAATTTCTTTATGTTAAAGGGTTGAAGCACAATCTGATAAGTATCCCCCAACATTATGATGATGAATATTATGTTGATTTTTCTAATAATGTATGTTTAGTGGTCAAAGAAATGCATCTCATGTTTAAAGAACACAAAAATAATACTTTTTAAACATGAAATCTCAATTCATTGTTTATATAAAATATAAATTGTTTGAATACTAAAATTGATGAATTCTGGATTTGAAATGGAATATTTTTACATTGTAATGTTTATCATCTAAATATGTTGTCTAAAAAATATTTTATTTATAACATGATAAACATAAAATTGGATAAAAAGAAACAATGTGATGCATGTCAAATGGGAAAGCAACATAAGTCATATCTTAAGATAATTAAAGAGGTTTCTAATTATATACCTCTAGAGATTATCAATATTGATTTTTTATGAAATACTAAAAAAAATAATTATTGTAGGAAAATTGTCTGTTTTTGTTTTAGTTGGTGCTTTTTTTAGATTAACATGTGTTAATTTTTTAATATTAATGATTTAATAGTGTTTTATTTTTATTAATTTGTGTACGATTGTGAAAACCCAAAAGAATTCTAAAATTCTGACTTTAAGATGTGATCATTGAAGTGAATTTGGGAATCATAAATTTAATTCATATTTCTTAATGTATGTAATTATACACAAATTTTATTCCCAAAAGAATCCTTAATAGATCGGTGTTGTTTAATAGATGAATAGTACATTGAAAGAAATTTTTAGGACTATGTTATGTTAATATAACTTACCCACTCATTTTGGGATGAAGCTATCAATGAAACATGTTATGTCATTAATGGATATATAATACGACCTATCCTAATGAAAATACATTACGAGTTATAGAATAATAGAAAACCAAATGTAGCATAGTTCAATTTTTTTGGATGCATGAATTATATCTTGAACACCAAAGATAATTTTGATAAGTTTGATTCAAATACTTATGTAGGTATTTTCAAAGTTTAGTCTACAAAACAAAAATCCTGTATAGTTTTCAAGAAATGGTCAAGGATTGTTGAAAAATCACCTCATGTAATGTTTGATAAAAGTGATACTCTTGATCAAAAAAAAAGTTTAATCTAAGGAACAATGTAATTCACTCATGGACATAAGACATGATGTCCTATTTATCAACAACAAGGATGATGATATGGAACATTATTTATTTAACCCAAATTCAGTATGGGTTGACACTAGTGAACCTGAAAGTGTGTTGCCTAGAATACCTAAAAATATTAAAGACTATCCTCTAGAAATATATATATGAAGTATTAAAAAAGAAGTTATAACTAGAATAAATATAGGAGACATGGTATAATTTTCTTACTTTTTTGTTAAACTAGAACCTAAATCTATAGAAGACAAATTGTTAGATGAAATTTTTTTCTTAGACATTCAAGATGAGATAAATCAATTTAAATGAAACAATGTTCTATAATTAGTTGAATGACCCTATGAATATCCTATAATTGGAAAAAAAATTAGAAATAATAAATATCATCATAATGTAATAATATGAAATAAATATATACTAGTTTCCAAAGGATACAATCAAGTAGAAAGAATATATTAAAAAGCAACAATTTCTCATATAACTAGTTTAAAATATTTTAAAATCCTTCTAGAATATGAATATAAAATGAATTTTAAATTATATCAGATCGTTGTTTAATCATATTTTATAATATTTTTTTTATGGAGAAAGATTACATAGAACGACCTACTAATTTTTAACACTGTCACTTTCAAAATTATATTTTTAATCATACTAAAGCTTGATATGGGCTTAAAAAACTCCAAGAGAATGGTATAAAATATTAAGATATTTTATTTTATCAAATGGTGTTATTGTTGTAATATAAGATCCCATATTTTTAATAAAACTTAATATATAGTTATTCATTTCATAATTATATGTTTAATACTTTATTTTGGATAAAAAAATCAAAACTCATGTCATCATTTTTCAAAGATTATGAAAAATAATAAAAAATGAGCATGATGGTAGAGTTTAACAATTTTGTATGAATTAAATTTCACAAAAATGATTTTTTATATATTTTAAACAAAGTAAAATACATAATTGATATACTTAAGAAGTTTGGACTTTGAAATATCAAGACATAATAATCTTATTTGAGCTCCAATATTAAACAAGATATGGTTAAAATTGGAAAAGAATTTGAAAACAAGTTCTATTCAGGAATCACTGGATGTTTTTATATCATACTACATGTAGACCAAATATAATGTTTTCAGAATATATTATTGAAAGATTTTAATGTAATCCAAACTAAGTTCATTTAAATTCTTCCAAAATAATTTCTTTATGCTTCAAAGGAATTGTTTCTCTATCTCTTATTTTTTCAAAAATATTCATAATTTAATTTAACATTATATTTAGATGCTAATTTTTTTGGATGTAGACTAGATATGAACAGAAAATCAGGAAACTATCTTTTTCATGGAAAATTCTTAGTATCAGGGTTGAGTAAGAACCAACACTTTGTATATTAATCATCTATTGAAGATGAAAATATTGAAGGAGGAAGTTATTGTGAACAAGTATTTTAGATGAAACAAAAATTAATGTATTTTGGATTTAATTTCAATTAAATACCAATAAAATGTGATAAAACATGTTCTATCAACATTTTAAAGAATCCTATAATCTATTAAATAATACCAAACATTTATTAGAACATCATTTATTAAGATATCATGCTCAAAATAATGATATATTATAAAATTCTTCCCACACCTAAAATAAAGTAGAAATAATTTTTAATAAAACTTTTCATACTAACAGATTTGATTTCATTAAATCAAAATTAATTTAATTTAATTTTTCATAATTATATTTTAAATATAGAATAATTTATTATTTTATTTATATATGTTATTAAACTTATTTTTTTTAATTTCTGGGTATTCTATTTTAAGTATTATTCATATCGAATAGTTCACATATCTTCGTTTTAATAATAAATACATTCCACATCACCGCACAACCCTCAATTTATGTAAATAAAGATTAGTGTTTCTGCTATGCAAATGAAAATTTTTATAGAAATTTTCTTTATTTCCATATAATAACCAATCCTTTGTATCCATAACCCACAAATTTGATGAATATTTTCATCAATAGAGAAAATAATGAGAAGAAAAGATGTTTCTTCGAGTCAAATCAGGTGTTAAAGGGTGTCCAGGAATGTGATAAGTGGATGAGAGATGAATTTTTACTAGATCTATGGAACATATATGATTCTCTAGAAATTTTTCAACAATAAAAGATGAGATTATTTCTTAGATTAAAGGAAAACCATTTATGTGGTTAAAAGGGATGTTTCATTATTCTATGAGTACAAATTGTTTTATTTTGATGATATGGAAAATTTAGTTACGAAAAAAAAGAATGAAAAGTGTTCCGTGCTAAAAACATTGGAAATGGATGAAGTTTTCAAGTTCCTTAATGAAGGATATGTTTATTTTCGTAACTCATTACACAACCAAGAGTATGTTTTCCCTCTAGTGATTATGAATTCTCTTCTTGGAACAGCTAAAAAGGACAAGAAGATAGTGAAGAATCTATAACAGAAAATAAATGTCCATATGAAGTTCATACAATCCTCCATTTCTCAGTGTAATGGTGAGTTTTATGATTTTCAATTTCTATTATAAATATTTATGATTTAAGAGCTGGTTAATCTAACATAGAATTTTATGAGATATATGTCACATTTGTAGAACATGCATTTAAATTTGTTTTATTTTAGTGGAATGTTAATTTTAGTTTTTTGAAATGATGAATTTTTTTTATGAGAGTTCCATCAATTTTTTATATGAGTTAATAACATTAAGTGGATTTATTTTTAGAATAAGTGGTATTTATTATAATTATTCTTTGAAGAAGTTGGTGATGGTGGTCTCGTAAGAATATATTGGAATATACCATGAATCAACTTAAGGTGGGTCATATAGGTAATGTTTATCCACTACTGTTGAAGTTCCTATAGATATACTTGTATCAATACAAATGAAAAATTTATATATGGATGAAAGATATATTTTTGATGATGAAACTTTGAAAAAAAATATGGCATGTGAGACTATTTGTACATTCAAGAGGAAAAGATTCTCCTGATATTACTTCAACTCTTTCTCATACATCAGTCAGGCCTGATAATTTCCTAGTTTCCTTAGAAAGATAAGAGTTGGTTCTTGGATTCAAAAGATTAATAAATTTAGTCAAGTAAGGATATCAAATTTTATTATTGAAACCCTTATAATTGAGATATTTATGACCAGTTAAACAAGTTTACGAATTAGATAGAATTTTGGCTTGATCAGTAAAAATGTTGCTAGATAAGGAGAGCATAGAGAAGAAGAAAATGTAGCTCAATTAGTTTCATGTGAAGGAATGAGATCTGTTTCCTTATAAATATTACAAGAAGTTTGACCCAATTCCAATATATATAAATAAGTAGATAACACGAGGAGTATTCAAGTTCATCAGGGAAACGTTTTCCCTAATATAAGCTAGCGTTCTTAATAAGTGATTCCTACAATAGAGTTAGACATAGATGAAAATAGGTATAGGGGAATTTAGTCAATGTTTATTTCAGATGTGGAATCTCTGAAGAAACATTTTTGAGAATCCAAAAATATAATAAGCATTCTTCATGATCATGCAATTTCAATAAGTGATTTAAATGAATTTTATATTTTAGTATACATAGTTATTGAAATGATATTAGTGTAACCATTCACTAAATCACAAAATCAAAAGGGTGTCTGTTTCTAGTAATAATGAGTGTCAGTTTCCATAAACATAATGAATTTTAAACATTCCAAAATGTAGTGTGACCTGATACCCATGGAAGTAATTTTGGATCTTCAAAGACATGTAACAGAGAAATCATAAGGATTCCTATGTTTCCATAGAACTCTATCACATAAATTAATCAGACAAAAAATGAAATCAGCACTCTATTATGATAAAAATGTACCCAAATAATTCACCTTTTAATGAACTATTTAAAAAAATATGTATGTTTCACTATCTCAGGATTACAAAAAAAGGATGGATCTCTATGCAATAATTTTTAGGACATGGAAAAGATATTTGAAGATTTGAACCAAGAAGTTGTAAACATTATGAAGCCAGAATATTTTGATGAAGAACAAAATTAAAAAGAATTTGATGCATTTCTTCATCTCTATGAGCGGCTAATGTTTGTAAAATGGAAATATATTACTTTATAAGATCATTTAGTTAGTATCATATAAAATCAATTTGAAGAGATGAAGACATTAATCATTACATATTCTATGAAGGGGAATGTTTAGAATATTCATGTAATTTTTTTACAGAGGATATTAAATGGTTTTACAACTCTCTTATATTTTTTAAGAATGAAATGTTATAAAGGTTCGATGCATGGACCAATTATTTGTTTTATATGAGAGGAAGTAATATGACCTAGAAATCCCATCCCTAATCATAATGACTATTACTTACAAATAAAGAATGAAATACTTGATATGGATAACATTGTTAAAAGAGAAAATACAGTATAGATTTGATTTACTGAGAGATCAGTACACTGTTTTCAACATCTAATCCACGTCAATAGGTATTTCTCAAAGAGATCGATTAAGTCTTGGCTCATATTTAATGAAATTAGGTGATGTTGTTGAAAAAACAACTAATTCCTCCCTACATAAACCATATTACCCTTTTTACATAATATAGTCTTTAATAAAACAATCCCAAAAAACCATTTCACATTAAATAGTCGACACAAATAGACTATTCAGTTTGTATAATTGGTTTCCTAGTGGATCTGAATATTATAAACATTTGAATCATGAATGGTTTAATGAAATATTTAAATATGTTAATCTATTTTTCAGATAAAATTTGAAAACATATATTATTTCAAATTTATTTTTATGATTTTTATTTTTGAAATGATTCAATATGTTTAGTAGTTATTCCCTATTCTTGTCTTATGACTTATTTTTTCTTTTACTCAATACTATTTTAAATGTTTATACACATGATTCATATATTTTATTATCTATTTTCTATTAATATTTTACTTTACATAATTTAATAATGATCTATATTACTTATTGATATATCTTGATGCCAAATTATAATCATAAATAGTATCATTACCAATTTACAATTGTTCATGTACAATATTGATTGTTTTCTTTTTCTCTACTTCCTTCTGATACCAAAAAAGTGTGGAAGAATATGATAATATATAAATTTAATGAATATTTTATAATATTAATTGGATAATAAAATGATAATATTTATCAAATATAGAGTATCGTTAAATATGGAGAATAAAATAATGATTTTATAATTTATAAAGTATTATCTTACCTAAAATGTTTGAAAGGTAAAAGATTATTTTATGAAATTTTTTATTTCTCTTTCATGGGATTGGTTTTGATAAAAAAGATTGATATTGTTGGAAAAATTATTTTATTCCAACATATATTAGTTTTTATGTGTTTTGATATTTTACAAAATACAAACTTTTTATTCAAATAATGATATCTTAAGTGTTTCAAAAAATAGTTTTTAGAGTTTATCTTACATTGAGTGAATTATTTGATCTATGAAAATGCCTTTTATCCTATGACAATTGAATAATATATTCCTTCTAATGAAAATTATAAAAAATGTTTATTTTAATATAAATATATAATACTTTATCATACAATGAGAATGTTTGAGTTTCTAAACGCTCGAGTCAGATGCTTTACTCAGAATAAAAACCTGAGAAGATATTATCTTATGAAAAGGATATTCATATCATAGTATAACATGATAGTAAGAATAGTTATGAAAGCTATGTATCACACATATGTATCTTATTTATCTTGCTCTTAATAATTATCTTATATAGTATTAAACTCAGTATATCTTCTGAAGAAGATGAAGAGTTATTTTATCTTATTATGTCCCCAAAAAGTTTATCTTATAGAGAAAAATACTCCTTGTTGAATATCTTATGAAAAAATTGATATATAAATAATTTCCTTATTATTTTCCAAATATCTTTCTAACTCATTTTATTCTTTTTAACCATTTTAGAATAAGTATTTTATATTTATGTAAAGGACATATTACATTAAATGTTTCTTTTCTCAAAGAGGAATTATATTACAAAAAAGATCCCTTACAATTTTACCACATAATCTTATTACATATTTGGAAGTAATGAACACAATTAATTAATTTACTGTACCATCAATGTATTATCAAGTAGACCATTAAGATTATCTCAATGTTTATGTTCAATTATAAAGTGGAGATAGAAAGGAAGTGTTAGCCACCACATGGAAGGAGATGATGAAAAAATAAATGGATGGATGAGAAGAACGATTATAACTCATGTACAAATGAATACTATAAAATATTTTTCATATAAAAGATCAATAATAACCACTCATTCTAAACCTATAGCTTTATCATATACACTAAATGTCATTCCATGATATACTTGGAAGATTATAATATTCACAGGATGAATATTTGAATACTATCAGATTCTTCTCGCAACTATGTGGTGATTTTTTTGAAATGTTTATTCATTATATATTTTACCACACACATTTCAAGAGTTTTTATTGAGACCATATATACGTCTTGTAATATGGAGGTCTGGTTTGATAGTTGTTGGACCTTTTTATTAAGTGGAATCTACTTGTACTCAGATGATAGTCCCTAGTAAAAGGGCTACTATATTGAAAATCACCAAATTGATGGAGTAGAGTGTTGGTGGAGTGGAATAATATATTTCTATTTTCCAAACCATTAAAAATATCCTTTTTTATCTCATTAATTTATATTTTTATTTCCACTTCATATCTTTATTATAGAAAATATCAGAACTCGAATATTTTAAAGAGGGAAGTTTTTTATGATAAAAATTTTTAGGAACTAAAGTCGCCCCTTAAGTGTTTAGTTACCCATTATCAAGGATAACACAACCAAGCTTTTATATTTTTTTTCAATTTAAAAATTAGGATCTAAAAAATTCCATGTTCTTTTTGATGAATAATATCACTATTTCATCATATGATAGATTTTTTTTTGAATCCCAGGCCCTTTAAATAATTGGCTCAATACCTTCTAAAAATGATCGTTATTTCTTTCTAAAATTAATATGTAATATTTAGAATTCCTAGATAGTCCTATAAAGTTACTCTCATACTATGAAATAATATATTCTTGTTTTTTTAAAGATATGAAACTTTCTTTTCAATTTTTTTCGTTTCTGATTAGGGGAATATTTTTCAATGAATGTTGCATTAAAATCTGTCCATTATATTTGTTATATTTCTTCTTATTATCTATAATTTTTTATCAATGATAATTATTTATTAGCATATCTATAGATATAAGATAATACCAGTACAAAATTTTCTCTTTCATCATATACCAAATCCAGAAATATCTTTTCAAGGGGCTTGACCCATTTCCTAAAAACCACTGGATTTGTAGTCCGACTAAAAGATGTGGGTTTCTACAACTAGAAACACTACAAAATAGATGATTAATTCCATGGAACAAATTTTTTCTCTATTTAGGTGAGGTTTTTAGATATAAACTGGGCCATATACTCATGTATGGTCATGATTTTTTCAACTCCAATAGCAACTTTATAATCTTGATCAGTGGGGAAATACCTTAATTAATCAATGCTAATTATTTTATTTCTTCAATTTGTTCATATCACTAAATAATGATACACACCAAGTTAGTTTGTAATCATCATGAATATTGAACCAAAAAATAAAAAACCCTTGAATGGTAAAAATTTTAAAAAAAATATAAGGAATTATCATATTTCTCATGGTATTTGTGTTTCATTAAAATCTAGTTCTTGTGTTTTCTTTTAAAATTACTATATTACTAACTATTATATCCTCAACACCGAAATATAAGAGATAATAGTTATTTTATTATATTTTTATGGGATACAAGGGATTACATCACTATTGATCAATGATTTTTAGAGTCTTGAAGAACTATATACTAACATGGTTCCCTTATTACATTAGTAATAAAAAATAGAACATAAAGGAGGAATTTAATATAATTCCTTGAACTCAATCAAAGATTTCATCTTCATGTCCTTGGGAAACAAACCAAAATAAGGGTGAGATCAAAAAATAATTAATGGTTATGTATATAATAAAAATGATTATTAATTAAGGCATGATCAATATGGAAAGGTAAATAACTTAATATAATTTCCATTTTATCAATAACTTGAGAATGGAAGATATATATAGATAATATCTACGTGAAAATATCATGCATAATAATAATTTCTAAATTTTAACAGAATTAAATTATTAATATTGGACATCATGATATCAGACATCCTGATACTTGAAGTTTGAATACCTTCCACAATATAGTTTTAAATTATGTGTAAAGATCAATTTAATTTGGGAAACAGATTTGTATCAGGAGACCTATTGATTCATCAAGGAGATATCTATAACTAAACCCCATCCATCAATATATTTTCAAAGCATTCCTCATATATTTAATGATGAATTTAATTTATAAATAATATTCCCTTTCAAAAACAATCTATTTTTAATAAATTATTCAAATTTATCCACATTTTTTCCATTAAATCTTATAATTTCAATAGTAAAATTTTTATATCAAATGGTAAATGGTTTATGCAATAATCATATACATAATACAAAGAAAAAAAGATATTTAAGAGAAATTTAATATCTAATGACTACAAATAAGTGAAAGTGTCATAGGATGGAATCTTTAAAACATATCCTGAGTGGTTAATAAGTATAATAAATGGTTCTTATCGTTTATGAATAGAAATTCCATTTAAATATATTTAAATTATTCTAAAGGAAAACAGCCTTTCAATTTTCAAAAACACCTATTTAAAAAATACTACGCAAAGATAAAGTCAATTATTTTCCATGAAAATAACCTTGTAAAATTATAAAATAATATTAAAAAAATATTAGTCATGGAGGTTGGAAAAGATAATCATTATATATATGTTATAAATATATTAATTCAAAAAATAAATCAGAAAAGTTGCAGACAACCTTCTTTGTAAAATGAAAAAAGTATTCCTTTCAAAACATGAATGGGAAGTAAAATAACAAATAAACTTTAAAGAGTTGGAAAAGATGATTACCTCTTAATCGGTAGAATTCTTTTATATCTCTTCTTAAGGGATATAGGGTTGGAATTATGGAAGGACTAGAGTCTCTATAACTTGGGTAAATATTTTAATAAAATAATTTATCTGTTTTTTATCTATATGGATCAAAATGATGTAAATAAGTGGGTAATGAGGATCCCTTTTTAAATTTATGTGAGGGTTACTTTTGGAATGTCTCAAAAGATTAATGTATAAAATGTTATAGATCCAAATGATTCCAAATGTCCTTTAAATTCATATGGGAAGAAATTTAAAACCATATAATATTCCTTATGTCATTTTTTAAAATTTTAATGAATTTAAAATAAAATACTAAGATATTATGTTCATAAAATATCATTATTATCCATTTGGACACCATTAATTACATTAGCTTTAATAACATAATGAGACCAATATAGATTTAAAAAAAAATATTTTAATACATCCCTAAAAAGTCATTTTCAAATATAAAATTCATGGGTAATATTAATTATCTAAAATTATAATACTTTTAATATTTTTAATATAATTTGTTTTATTTTTCCTTAAATTGAATAATTACTAGATCAAGGGCATATAAGATTTTAAGTTAATTATTTTTTTCTAAAAACAAAAAATAAATTACCCTGATGTAGATAAATATTTTATATTGAAAAATAATATTTATAGTTTAAAATATTCCCTAGATAACCCATATTTAAAATATTAACTTTACTAATAATATGGGGGAAAAATGTTTGAGTTTTCTTGAAATAAAATAATAATATTCATGTAATCCTATTAAAGTAGAAATAAAATTCAATATAACTAAATATTTGAGTGTTAATGAAGAAATGATAACATCCAATAAGATTAATTAAAGTGTTAGAGACATTTTATATTCCATATCATTTAATTTATATCATTAATTACTGGATTTAACCTTTAACACGGTAAAAAAATTCTAAAGTTTCTATTCATATTGATCAAATATAAAAGGAAAATATAAACTAAATTTTGAAATATTTAATAAAAATATAGAATATAATTTTCAAAATTAATAATACATATGTTTCAAAAATTAATTTTAAAATATTTTTTAGAAATTCAATGAAAATTTTTTTTAGATGATTTTTTAATTCTAAAATTGATTTTATACCAAATTCGACAATGAATATTATTAAAATGAAAATAATATTATTATTAATAATATAAATTATTTTATTTTCAAACCTTTAAAAAAACTGAACTTATTAAATAGTTGAAAAAATATATTTTAAAAAAAGAACCAATATTTTTCACTATTAACTAGGAAATAAATATTTTCAGAAAAATAAAAAAATCCTTAAGATAAATATATATTTAGATTAAAAAAATTATTTATTTTTATTAAATAAACTTTCTACAAATTTTAAAAAATTAGTTTTTTATCTTCTCATGGATGGAAATAAAAATCATTTTTCCTGAAAACATATTTTTGATGAATAAAATGAATTTTATGAAAATTGATTGCTATTTACTAGGAATAAATTTCTTTTGAAACATACACTAAAATATAGGTAATAATATGTTTATTCCTATTCATTCATAAAAATTAAATGTTTAGGTTATAAAGGTCATATTTGAATAATAATATTTCACAGTTTTTTAAACTCGGTGTTGTGTGTTCTATACGCTATCTAACATAGTCTTCTATTAAATAAATATAGATATATTACACTCATATAATTAATATATGACTTCATGCACATACTTTATTTCATGTATTGATATTCCAAATCATATTAAACTTCCATTGTGACTAATGTGACAACATTGTGTTTCATTGAAAGCTTTTAATTTCACCTTTCTCCAATCAAAAATACACCTCAAAATGTAATCTTTTGATCAGTGACATATCCTACATAATAAACATCATAATACACAAAAATATAATATAATTTGAATTTATAATACCTAAAAACAATATCAATATTCCCTTTTGATGTTACATAAGATCCATATCACCAAAAAATTGAATCCTTCGGATTTATTAAGAATTATGAAAATAAAGTAACAAAAATAAGATGTTTGATCTCGATAATGGAAAATAAATTATGATACTAAAATAATTTAGAAATATAATTATTCCACTATAATTCATCCTCTATCATTGATCAAATTAGTCCCAAGATCAATAAGAGTAGAGTCCAATCAAGATTCTTCTATATGAATCTTCTTCAATAGCTCATGAGAGAACATCTCTTATGAGATGTAGAAAAAATCCATAGTGTTTGGGAGTTTCAATACTAATAAAATTCCATCTTAACAATCATCAATATCATATAATGTTTCCTCATTTGGGTAGAAAATTATTCATTATTACATTCTTCGTTTTTAGTAAAAAAAATCATTTCACTTCTTACACAACCACAATATCTGTGATTACACTGTCCCTATTGACATAAAAATAAGAATCATCTTCTCCTTTAATTAATTTCACACTCCTTAATATAAATTACAATTTGAAATACCACAATATATCACAAACCAATCCTGGGTCATCCCTGAACTAGTCACCTGGTCCAGTATGTGATAAGGGTTGAAGGGCATTCCAAATCACCATGGGATGGAAACTGGTGTTTGGAATAAAAAATAAAGAGGTCAGAACGATATGGCCTATAAATAGATGAAAAATAAATAAATAAAAATATACAATGAAAATGAAAACAAGCAGTGATGAGAAAATAAAGCTGTACATACCACCATGTGACCCTATGGGCCACCACCGACCTTAAACCAATGTCATACTATGATGAACGAATTCAAGAAAGAAGCAACGCCTGAAGATAAAATCAAAGATAAAATATAGGTGTGATTATTAAAACATTGTATGATAGCCTAATGGTATATATCCCAATGCACTTTCTTTAAAATAAAAGAAAAATAAATTCCTAAGTTTGTAATATAATATATCAATGTATTCTTTTCTACTCATTATACCAAAAAACAAAATACAACGCATTACCCTTATTCATTTCTAAATCCCAGATCAATCAATTTTTGTTCCATTAAAAATTTTAGAATAAACGTACATTCCCCTTTCATTTTTTATGGAAAGAAATATCACAAAAAATTTACTTTAAAACATTTTTCACAAGATTTTAGAAACCAACTTATCACTTCTATGTAAACAATACGTGGGAGAGCCCTGTAATAATCATATAACAAGGGAAATGAAAATATAAACACATGTATCACATTTAATACTACAGGAAACCAAGTGCAAATAGAAATAGGTGAACCCAAAAGATTATGAACAATCCAAAAAATACCAATACATGAGACCATATCCTTGGTATCAAGCCACACATGAGGAAATTAAAAATGCCCAAACACCCTACCAATCTAACTCAGTATAGACCGAGGGTCCCAATAACATGTTAATAAACACAAGTATATCCACCTACTATAGTCCCATGGTTAGTACATGACCAACCAGTGTAAAAATTGTTCTTTGAAAGCTCTCTCAACAATTCTGGCTCCCATGTATCATGTATATAATTGCGGTGATCCAACCAATTCCGACCAAAAATCCACTCACACATATATATATAAATATAATAATTGAAAATAGGTATCACCCTAAGTCACCCCATGGATTGATTCACATTCCATAAAAGAGTATAACTCATGGAGCCCATATTGAGGTCCTCCAATTATCATAATGGATCACGGGGACTCTATAGAATTGAAATATCATCCATTAAACATAATTAAGGCATGAGAATCACCCAGTGGAGGCTTTCATGATAAAAAATTTCACTATGTTCACAATAGTTCTAAACGGGTCTTTGATCATTCACCAAAAAACTATCACTTCAAAATAACCAAGTACATTTCCTAAAAAAATGTTAAAACATCCTTTTTCCATTTCAAAAATTTTTTGGAAAACAATTCCTTCTAGGTACCCACATTTCAATTTCAATACAAAACCATTTTAATCAAAATTCCAAACGTGCCACTAATCAATAGTACATGACAAACCACATTTTAAAACCAATAAACATTCTTTTTAAATGAAAAAATTCATTGTAATACAGTTCATGGAAACCAAATAATCAATTTTCATACAAAAAATATATTCTCAAGTCCTAACCATGATTTATTTTTCCTAAAACACATTAAAAACCAAAGAATGAATTTAATCGAACACTTTGTGTGCAACATATAACAATAAAATTCTATTTAACATTTATCAATTAATAATTCCCCACTTTACACACTAAATAAATATTTAAAGGATAACATTTTACTGATTAGTAATAGATAAAGGTGAAAAAGACATGAAATCAATGAATCTCAACTTAAAAAGGGAATGTTCATTTGAAAACTACCTCAAAGTATGGACAAGTGAATGCTTTATAACTCAAGCAGCAGCCCGTTCGAACAAACACTTTTCTGTTTATAAATATATATATCCTTAAACTGATGCATGTGTTCCCCTTTCCATGAGGGAACACACACACACACATGATTTATATATTTATACATATCCATACCTAGGAATATGTGTGTGAGATTTTGAAACCAATCGTAAATCCCTATAATAAATTCCCAACAATAAAAAACACCGTAAATAAATAATTTTGTGGGTGAAAAACCAAAAACATGATTAGAAACATAGGACATATTGATGGAGGTGTAGAGAATCGACCTGAACTGCATCACCTTTAGTGACAGTTGTTGGAACACCAAGAAATGGGTACCAAGACACTATCCATACTATCGTATAATCAGAATAATCATGAAAAACCTAATCAAATCCTCACATAGGGATTTAGATGAATGGGAAAGGAAACGAGAAGTCTGAAATTTTATTGAAAATTTAAGGCGAAAGGGAGAGGAACCCTTACCTAGGAGATTCAAGTGGGAACCCATGAAGAATCAGACAGATCAAAGGCTATAGGGGAGGAAAGATCTCTAGAGAGGAAGAGTGTTCCCAAGGAAGGTTTTGACTAAAGAGAAGGTTGGTCGAAGGAGGGATCATCAGAGAAGGAGGGTTTTACATGGGTTGGGTCATGCTATAGGCTATCGATGGAGAGGGATGTGGTGTAAGGGGGAGGTTGGCCAGAAGAGGGTTGCGCACTGGGGAGGTTGGCCAGAGGAGTGGTGCACACATTAAAAGGGGAAACACGTAGTGTATAGGGGGGTCACGCTACATGGTAGGGAAGGGAGAACTCAGAGAGTTAGGGTTTAATTTAATAAATAAATTATTTAAAATAAATTACTAATAATAATAATAATCATCATCATCATCATAGTATTCATTTATTTTTTTTATAATAATAAAATTATCATTGATATAATTATTAAAACATTCCCCAAATTTCATGTTATTCTATTGTATTTACATAAAACTTATTCAATTTAAAAACTGGGAAACTGTGCAGTTACATTGCATGGTTTAAGAAACCATGTGAAAACCGTGTAGTAACTTCTGTTCATTCCAAAAGCAACCACATTTGTAACTGGGATGACCAAATGGTTTCCTCTAACTATGTAATGCCTAAAAACATCCTAAAACCCATAAAAAATCTCAATACACAAAAAAAATTAAACCAGCACCCATACCTGAACATCAAACAAAAGGTCTGATACCTAATAAGGGAAAAAATAAAAAGGGTCAGAGGTTGGGGTGTGACAATTCTCCCCACCACAGACAATTTATACCCCCAGAAAGTCACCACGACAAAGGATGATAAAAACACATGTCCATTCTTAAGAAAAACATAGAGAAAATAAGAACCTCAGGGTAATATTTCACTCCACAAGTCACACATGACCGATCCAGAAGAAACCACATTACAAGATAATGAAAGAAAACATGAGGGTTCTATCCACCACAAAGAATCAACTGGCACGGAATTTAAAACCAAAAAATATCACCCCTAGAATGGTGGTCATCATTGGGAATCCAAACTAATCCAAACCAGTTTCCAGTGCACATGAAAAACAACTCCACCACTAGAACTAGAATTATTCCACGTCATCCAAAAACCCTCAGCAGCAGGGGAAACTCTTAAAAAGAAACTCAAACCGAACAATGAACCGGTTACAATAGCCACCAATTCCAAAAAACATATATATCTCCAAATTTGCACAACAAAAACAGAAACTTGAATTAACCCACACCAAGTTCAAATAGTGAAAGGAAACGATTGATTAAAATGTTCCACATTTAAACAAGTAAAATATGATGGATTTAAATAGAATATGTCCATCACACATTTATAATGAATGGTGAATTTATGATAGTAGGAAAACAAGATGTTTAGAACATTAAACACTTCTATCCTAAAATGGATGACAAATACTAGGACAATCTTTTACACACACTCTTCATCTTCTGAACGCATTCAAGATTCACTCTAAGACCTATGGCTGGATATATAATGGATGAAGCATCTATCACATCATAGTTATAAAATGGAATCCCTTGGTCATAAAATATTTTTTAGCTGAATTTTTTAAAAAACTTATCCAAGCGATAATACATGAGTAAACAATGTCATGTCTTCAGATGGATGCAACATGACGACTTCAAGTGCCCAAACCAGACAAACTAGTGGCTTACACGAGGATGATTCGATGAACTAGAAATCAAAATCATTTTATGGAAACTATTTATAAGAAGGTTTATCTGGAATATACTTCTCTCCAAATGGGAAACCTTCATAAGTAGAAAGAGATGTCGGACTACCAAACACATATGCTCTAGAGACCAACTCAGCCGGGAACGCTTCATCTACTAGCTTCTCAATGTAATGGTCCATATAATAGAATACATGCTCCTTCATCGGGTCTCTATTAAAATTTTCCTAAGTATATTTCATTGATATTGATTAAACTATGGACATTAAAAAAATTAATGTTTTCAAAAATAGGTTACTTATAAACCATAACTCAAGAGTCATATTTGTTAAATATAGCTTTAGTAGGAACTGGTAGAAAATATAGATTGGTATGAATAAGGATTTTATTCAAATGTATTTCAATACTCCATGCTCTTATTAAATGGTTCTACCCATGTCCACCAAAACCTAGTTCTTATATTTAGATACTTCATTATGTTAAAGAATTTATAACGTATTGTTCATTACTTATTCTAGGCTTTGTAAGATATTACTCAGACTCATCATTCTTGTATTTAAGAACATTATTTGTCTAAAATAGTTTGATAACATGTGACATTTAATTATTATAAAAACATGAAAATTTTTGGAATCTAAAAATAGGTTATGATTTACTTGATATAAAATAGACATAAGTCATATGAGTAATATTATCAACAAGTCATGAAATATTTTTCTCTATTGGTTGAATTCAATCCCAAAAACCAATTAAATCTTTTTGGATACACTAAAAGGATTATTTTTCTTGATCTACACTAGCTTGTAGTTATTTTCAAACCTCTACCCTAGTTTTCCATTATTTATGTAATTTAGTTTTGATTCTAAATTATTTATTTATCCTCTCGGTCTGAATTTTATTTAAATATTAATGTTTTTTTCATTTAGTGTATATAATATGGTTTGATCATGAATAGTACTAATTTTGAGAAAACTTCATGATAGAACTAGAATTTTAAGTATAAATAAATGCAAGGTTAATGCACTATTTGTGTAACTATACATCATGTTCATGCGCTATGCTCCCATTCATCTAGTTATGATAATATGACTGATACAATATTTGTTTAATAGTGTTTCTAAAACTTTCATTTCTATCAAGGATTAAATTTTTTTAGAAATTTAAAAAATCACCCTCACTATTATTTTAACCCAAAATCAATTCACCCTCCCTCTCTCCAAAATGAAATTTATAATGCACATAGATGCCTAGTATACCCCTAACACATGAATCCCAATATGTAATGGATCTATTATTCTTGTATTTTCATGTTATACTCATTCGAGTTAGGCTCCCCCCTTCTTACTCTCCTCCTTACTCTTATTTCCAATTACTCTATTCTCAATATCTTACTCTTCGAGTTTCATGGATGAATATTAGATATAATATGGTGCTATTAATATATGATTATGGGTATTAAGTCTTTTATGGATTTATTTAAGTCATATTCTTGTGGATTCCATCAATGGTGATGCATTTATTTCAATTTAGGGTTACTTATCCCTTTTATTTGGTCAATTGATTATTGAACCATGATTTTTAGTGTTTTTAAATTATTATATGAATGTAAATTGATTATATTAAATATTTTTTAGTATTATTTTAAGGGAAAACAATGTTTCCTTTTGTTTACATTTAACACCCATTATTAATTTGATAACATGGAAAAAATTATTTTAATTAACCTTATACACCAATTGTTTGGAAATTTCCTTGAATGAATTTTTTAATGGTATTTCAAAATTATAAAATATGTTATGGATTTAAACTTTTTTTAATTGAACCACTTGAATTTAATGGGCGTTCATGGTCATTCCATGTGGGATGTTTCGTTTACAAAATATTATTAAAGGACTTATATTATTGAGAAAATGGTTTTTGGAATGGTTTTTCAAAACATGAATTTAAATTAAAACTATATAGCCTCGTAAAAACCTTTAAATTAAATCCGTGAAAGTTAAAACCCATTGAATTTTCCCATTTAAGGTTATGGATGTGATGAATTTTTTATTATTACATGATGAATTCACATTTAAGGAATGATAATATATTGAATAAATATTGATGGAAGTGTGATAATTCCATGATGGGGTTTAGAGGGAATGAAGAATAAGTATTTTCCATTTGAAATTATGATTATATATATATATGAAATGATTCCCTCTATTTATTTTTCATGGGATGATTGGTTACAAGGGTGGTAAATCCTCGGTCTTGGTGGGTTCCCCCACCACTAGTTATTCTAGTGAAGTATATATGACTCCCCACTAGATAGTGATGTGATAATTCTTCCACTAATCAATGTTATCCCAAATTGGTGATATAATGTTATTGGTTCCCCCATCCTTTGTGACCTTTGGGTATTTTACCATGTTCCTTGATTTAAATTATTGATTATATGGGTTATTTTATAATCCCTCTTATAATCTAATGTTTTATTTTATTATTCCTTAATCAATAAACCTCTTTATTTATGTAATTCTATAAAGGTGTATTTGAAATTGTTTTTTTAAAGAGTGGTTAAAAAAGTATAAATCAAATGGGGTTTTAAGTAAAAGAGTCTTTAGCAAAAAATTATTTTAAATTGATTATTTTTATATAATGTAAATAAAATAGTGTGTTTATAAAATTAAAATAGATATGATATTGGATCAAATTTTTTATACATAAGAAAACAATTTTTAATAATACCTTTAACACTTTCATTGAATGGATCATTCATTTGATGACCATTTATAAAGTGTTGTTTCCTTTTAAATTTCTAATAGGTCATCATACTCATTCCAATTTACATTTTTTGCTCTATTTTAGGTCTTCTATTCTCAACGAGCATGTTTGGTTCATGGTGGGATGGTGACCTATGGTCACATGGAGGTAATTTGGTTACTTTATTTTTTGATGATTTCCTTGTCACATTAGTATAAGAGGTATTTTTATACTTCGTTTACTTTAATTTATAAAATACATTATATACAAAGTTATGAATGTTAATTATGATGGATATTTTATGCGAGAGTGTTGGACATGATTTGAGAGATTTGTTTAATTTAAATTGTTTAAATTTCTTATTCAATTTTAGTCATCATATTTGTTTTGACTTAGACATCTACCTTATGGACAGTTCACACCCTAATTCATGGTAAAGCTAAAATTATTAATTAAATATTTTTTTGTGAAACCATTTCAATTTTTTTATTATATGACCATGCACTTATTCTATTCTATGGGATACAAAATTCCATTCATGTTTATCATGTGCTATCATGAGTGTTGATTTTATGGGTGGCCTAGTGTTTATGAAAAATGGTTTCATTGCCATGATCATTATATGGAATATATTTATGTTCTCCATTTTTATTTATTTTTGTTTTATAAATGAAGGTAGTACTACTAAAACACAATGGGTAGGAGCCAAAAAAGTTTCATGGGCTCTTTCCCATCATGAAACTTGAGTTTCCATGGGATATTGTATATTTATTTTGTAGGGTTTTGAGTTGTTTTCTATTTTTTTCTGATAATAAATATTTATAATTATTTTCTATTTTATAGGTATGAGAAGGGTAGTGAACTGGAAGAAGATGGTGATATTGAAGGTCCATTTAATCAATGTGGATCCTTATTACATGGATCAAAATGAATCATGTTTCTAGTTGATTGATTTGAATATATTCTTCCAATTCACAAGATTAGGCCACACGAAGACACTAGTCCCCCTTCTAATTATTCATTGTAATGTTTTCGTTTTAATTCATAATTGATCATATTATGTCTATGTTTTTTGGGTAAAATGTTTTTATCAATTTTGAAATCATGGTTTCAAAATAGAAAGTTTTTTGTTTTAAATTTAATAAATGGGATTTCTTAAATTAATTTAAAGATAAAATTGATATTTTTATTACTAGTTAAATTATTTTGATAAAATGATATTTGGTTTTGGATGAAATTATTTTATATTTATAATGAATTAAAATTTTACAATGTCTTTTATGATAAAAGTTTTAAAATATTTTTGAGAATTATTATAATGAATATTTATGGATTTTATTAAATTGTTATAGAGTTATAGTACTGTCAAAGTATTGTTTTTGAAATATTAATAGTGATTTATTTTAGAGTGAAAATTTGTTTTAGAATAGTTTTGATTAAGACTAAATTATTCTATTTCAAGTGGTTTGGAATGAAATTTTGGAATGAATTTTTATGATTTAAAATAAAGATTTGGTTTGTGTTATTTAGAAGAAGTGCCCCTTATTGAATTGAAATTTTTTTTGGAAAATTATTGAGAAATGGGGTCTTTTTATTTTGGATAAAAATATTTATTATTTTGAAAAGGGTAATGTTAATTTATTTTATACATAATTTTTTAACACAACTTTTAAATTTCCCTCTTGAAATTTTATTGATTTAAAAGGAAAGAGGTAGTTATTGAAAATGGTGTTTTTGAGACTTTGTAAATGTTTTTTTGGGATTTAGCTTTATTTGATTATAATACATTTGTTTGAAATTGTGATTTAGGGTATAATTGGCCTTTATATTATGTTATTTAACTTTGACCCCAGTAGGAATCTAAATAATGTGTTTAGTGTATCACTTTCATGATGGTATAAGGGCTATAATCATTAATAGTTGAGGTTTAGTGCCGTTTTAGAACACTGTTGATTTTATATTTGTGACTTGTTCTTATAGTTCCCAGATTAGACAAAGTCTCTTGGGTGGTTCTTAATTAGGGTGGATCTTTGGGATTCCCCTTGTCCTTTTCTCTCAATAGAGCATTGATTGTCATGGAAATGTTTCTGTTTTAGTTATCAAATGTTAAATTCCTATCCCATGATATTAAAATAATTTTTTGGTTTTTCATATTAGGTGATGTTAATGGGAAGCATTGGGTGTGTTCTATAGATTAATGTAATAGTGTTTCCCCCATCAGAGGTTATATCATACTTGGTACTTTAATAATTCAGAAGGGTTCATTACGGTTTCTATAACACGCCATGTTTTTATGAACCTTTTTTCTGAATAAATTAAATGTATATTATGTATTTCATTATACACTACACCAGTTTAGTTTTTGGTACATGAAACATCGACTTATCTTTATTTAGATGCAACACTATGTTTCTAGGAAACATCATTTCATTATTATATTTATTTAAAATAGAAAACTATAACCCCACCATTATAATTTTAGGTATGAACATGATTAACTGTATTTAAAAATTTTGGTTTACACATAATTCATTTACTGGTAATTTATAAATTAATTTAAAAACCTTTTTAAAATATAAAGTATTTTGTTTTTGAATTATAAATTCAATGTGAAAAAGTGTGTTTCATAACAATAAATAAAAAAATAAATTTTGATGGATTATATTAATAAAAAAATATATAATATTCAATCAAGTTTTTATCATTTATATTATTAGTTTAATAGACATGATATAAGAACAAATCCAATTTCACACATAAAAGAAGTATTTTTCTAAAAAGTATGTTTTGTAGCCCTTTGACGTTACATTTGTTAAAAAAATTTTTTTGACACTATTAAATATTATATTTGATAAAATAATCTTCTTATTTGAAATTAGGATATGAACATTTATATGGCGTTAACTTTTGGTTTTTATGAAACGTTTCATTTATTGATGAATATTGAAAAATACTAAATTTTAATTTAAAACTATTTTTTCATCTAATTATTTATTCCGTAAAAATATATTTTGAATTGATTTCAATGTGTAATTAATTATATTTTTTATCATTTAATCCAATTTAGTTAATTTTAATCAATTTCAAATTGTATTTTATATAAAAACATTCCACTATTTGGAACATTTTTTCTTTAAAAACACACTTTCTTATTTTTTTTCAACATGATTAATTTTAAATTAACTTAAGAAAATTATGTTTTTAGAATTATGAAAAAGTGATTCTATATTTTGGATCAGAAGGTCTGAATTTAGTAATTAGGTATCTTTAATTTTTGCACAATATGTGAAGTAACATTAGAATTTCTTATTTATATGCTGAAGGTTATACTGAGAAATTAAGGTTAAAAATAATATAATAAATATTATAAAACTACCATAACAAATTCACAAATGATATTGGATGATTATAATTTCTCCTTTAATACCTAAGGGTCAAAATTTAAATTTATAATTGACACTAGTCCATGAAAATGACTTAAATATTATTAAACTCATATGGAGTAAAAAAATGTCACACTCTTACTTTTAATATGAATACTATTTTTAATATGGGTTTAAATAGATGATATGCTTGACTATATATATATATATTTTTTATGGAAGATAAAAAAATTTATCTCATTTTTTTGAAATTTATTTTCAAGTTTTAGTGATGATATAATGATCATCAAAAATTACAAAATAATGATGTAGTAATAACTCAATTAATTGAATAATTAACTAAATTATATTATAGATAATAAAATAAATATAATTTGACTTATTTAAGGTGATACATGACTTTTATAGGTGAATACTAAATATTAGGGGTGTATGAAATGAATTGGTTAGAAGTAATTTTGCAAGATTTATTTTTTAATGTCAATGTTATAAATTGTGTCAAAATAAATACTTTAAGATATTTTATGAAAATAATATTTTATTAAATTATTTGAAAATAATTAAAATATTGAATAATGATAATGGGATGATATATGGATAAAATATCTACAATTGTACATTTATGGTACAATTTCAACTTTATATGTAAACATTACACCCCCTTACTATTTTGAACATTGTTACTATAGTTAAAATTATAATGGCTTAACTATGGGTTAATAAAAAAAATAAGGTTCAAAATGATACAAAATCTTGTGTTAAATCTATAGGTTAACTACATTAGAACATTATCATATCACAAATTCTAATAAATGTCCATTTGTTGGTATTTTTATTGATATTATATTTATTATAAATTTATATTTTTAGAAATTATACAAGTTCGATCCCCTCTCCTATAAAAGGAAAAAATTTCCTCCCTTCATCATGGAGTGTCCACTTTGGGCATAAATCCAACCAAATGATCCATTTTTTAAATCAAAAGGAGATACCCAAAGAATATGTAATGTTCATCAACAAATGTTGTTATCATATTTATTCCTTAAACCCTATAAGTTATTTTTATTTCATATTTATATAACAACCTCAGTATACAAGATATATGAATATTTTTTTATATTAAGTCTTAGAACTACTATCACACACACTTCCATCAAATGGGTAAAGAACATACCATTCTTCGGTACGAAAACTATCACCACACAAAACGATATTTTTCATTTCTCCTTAAACACCTCTCATTTTTGGGAATTATGATGTAAAATATATTTATATATGATATATATCCTATTTATGATGTATTTATACTTATTTAAATGTTATATAAAAAATACCTTCATGGTTTTTATTTTTTGGAAATTCAGTAACTTCGTTTGTGGATGTATGGACTACCACCTCCTCAAAGGGATGTGACTTGTTAAACCATTACATGGAATGTATTAATGATGGTTTCAGTAAAATTATATGATATATATAACATAATAAATTGACCAAAATGATAATATATATATATAATCATATTTCATGTATATACATATATTAAATACGAAATGAAATAGAAGTAGTGTTCATGGTAAGTACGACCAACCGTCTCTGTAAACTATGTATTTAATTTTCTATTTGTATATTTTTTAGATGACCATAAATACATATAAAATTTACATATATGTGATATTTAAATCATTTTTATCATTTTGGATTTAATGAAATCATAATCTACGTTTGAGGACTAAGAATAAAAAATCAAAACATATAAGAGAAACCAAACAATTATTACCTTAAACATATTAAATAGGTATTATAATGTTATAATTAAATCATATATGGTATTATATATATGAATATTGATCTTTAATATATTTATAATAAACTTATATATATTATTCAAGACATTTTTATAGGCACAATGAGAGATAATATATATATATTAAGGGATTTTTATCTCACTTTTATTTTTCTAGGAAAATTTCCCTATACACTACTCCTTTATTTTGGATGGTGTATATAATTTTCATGAATTTATTTTATGAGTATTATTATGAAAATATATTTTTATTTACATTTCCATTTTTTGAATTCTTTTTCATGGGGATTGTAATTCAAAAGTTACCAAATTAGTTTGGAAATATGGTTTAAATTTTAGTTCCGTGATACACACATTATATTGGGAACCAATACTAGTTTAAGAGGTCTATATACATCTATTTGACATTATTTTATAATTAATATAATTATTATAATGAAATTATAAGTTTTATACAATGTTATTCTCTATTCAATCTTAAATATTTGTTCTTTCAAAATAATGTTTTATAAAAATGTTTTATATTTTTTAAAGGATATTTTAATAATTATAAAGTAAAAGGACTTAAAAGATGTTTAAAATGGTTTTGAATGATTAATTTACATGTTTTATGGTTCTTTTCAATGAAAAATGTTTTCTAAATGTTTTATGATTTAAAAACTTTTTTTTAAAAATGGAAAGGATATTTTCATCGAGAATTATTACATGTGCTCTTTCAAAATCATTTTCCATATCAGACAAAATTATTTTATGATAATTATTTTTAGTGGATATGATGAAATGATACCATTTTTATTATTTATCTGAAGGGTTTATATTTATTATGGAATTATTTTTAGGAAACATATTTTATTTTGATGAGTTATGATATGATGAAGTGTTTATGAAAATCAATTATTTTTAGGGGTTATGATATGATAAATATTTTATGTTATTTTGGAACACATATGTATGGTTTTTATTATGAGATTAGTAAGACCTATATCTTCCTTCAATGGACTGGGTAAAGATGGATACCTCATGAGGTATATATTCTATGTGTGAACCTAATTTCATGTTCCCAATAATATTCATTGACTTAATTTTCATGTCTATAATTTATGTTTTGACCTAGTTTTCATGTCCATATGTTTATAAAAGGTACAAATTTAATGCCTATACTTTAATGAGTGAACATACTACTATTTATACATGTTCAAAACTTCCAAAGTTTATGTGTATTCCACAATTTTATGTCTTAGGTTAATGCTATGATGTCGTGGATTATATTCTTTGATTTTATTATGATTCATATCTTATTAAATAATAATATTTATTCCACGGTTCCTGTTTATGATATTTTATATCCAGTGTATTATCTCTTAATGTTTTTATCACATTATCTTGACCTTATAATCATGTTTATGCTTACATATCTCTTTGTTTATCATTACTGAGCATCTAATCCCTCACTTTTCTTATGTTTCCATTCCCCTATTATAAAGAATGGTTTTAAGTAGAAGTACTAAAGGGAATGTTATTTTTTGGAAACATTGAAGATCTTCCACCAAACTAGATTTTTTTGTTACAAGTTTCTAAATTCACTAAACTAATATGGTTTTTGGGTGTGTGTTTGTATAATGTATGAAATGTTCCAAAAAAGGATGTAATATCCAACTATAAAAGTCCCGGGTCATTATAGTTGGTATCATAGAAAAGATATATTCATGCTTTTGAAACTAGGATAAGAAAATATTGTTGAGATCACTAGAGATGTTTCAAAGTATATGTCTGGGGTTGTCTTTAAGGATAAGTCTATGTATAGTTTATAATTCTATAGTTTTGGTAATATTCATGAATAACCAAGGATTAAACCTAAGGTGTCAAATATTTAAATATTTCATGTAATTTACATTTATTATGTGGTACTAACACTATTATTAGTTTTTCTCACCAAATAATTTTAGGGTTTACTCAATGGATAACTTGAAGGAACTATGCTAATGAGGAATACGATGAACAATTAAATGATGGACCTCTTGAGAAACCAAATTTTATAGAATATTAAATGAAAACATCATTACTATGACCACACAAACTTATCAATCCTTGAATCTTACTAGATATTCAAATGATTAAAGGAGGGAACATCATTCTCTCAAATCCTTCTTAAGGAAACTTCCACATTCTTTTATAGGAAAAACTCGTCCACTAGTTTCGGATAAATGGATATGTACAATTAAAAATATATTTTTCATTATTCATTGTTTAGAATTTGAAAAAATTATGTTAGGAATATATATCTTGGACGGTGAATAAAATTATTGGATGAACATTATCCATAATAAGAGGGAATAAGATAAAATTTACACCACGGATTGTGACGAGTACATGAACTTATTTTTCAGTAATTAAATAACCCATATTTTTCTTACAAAAAATATATATTTATGTTTCCAATATATATCATGAATATGAAAATAAAATAAGGATGTAACTCGAATGAAACTCTAAAACTATGGATAGAAGAAGATTAGATTTACATTATGCCTAATGTGTAGAAGGAAACATGGATGAAATTTCCTTAAGAAGACTAGTAAATATTTTTATTTTTTGGAAAAAAGTTCATCAATAATTTAACTATCGATGTAATAAGAATAGAAACAAAACTCCAAAGATTGTCCCATCCATAATTTATTGCTTCAATTGTATGAATTTTTGTAATTACAATTACTAGTGAACTAATCAAAGAAATAATGTTGATGGTAAGTCAAAAAAACCCTTGAGGAAAAATGACAAAGGGAAATCTTATACTATCATAATATATGATGTAAATAATGATAAATATGGAATAAATACTCCTATCATTTTGTGGGAATTTCATGTCTAATTTTGAATGAATAAACCCTATTAAAATCTTCTTATTCACCCATTATTTAAATTTCATATGATTATATACTTGGATTCTAGAATAATGAAATCACATCTTCTATTAGAATGAGGATGGACCTAAGCTTCCAATAAAATGTTTTTTTGTAGAATAAATGTGTTTATATAATTAATGAAGAAGCATGAGTGTATTTAATGTGGTTTTATATTAATTTAGGTCATTACTATGTTTCTATAAATTATATGATAATGGTCTTAATTGGTTTGGTGTGCGATAATTAAGATCTATATAAAGTTGTTTGTGGGATCATCGACAAGTTTATTTTTTTAAATTTAGTAACCTACTTGGAATGTTTGGGATTTTAATCTTTTTGAATGTTCATAAGGGTAACCATATATTAAATTTTTTATATTGGACTTTGAATGTTATTTTATTGATTAATGTTTCACATAACCATATGAGTATTTATGTGTATTGGATAACATGTGCTGACAATTTTGTTATGAAAACTAGGGAAAGATGAAATGAATTTTCATCTCATTATGGATCATATTATCAATTAGTTCTTTAGGAATTATAATTTCAACCTCATTTCTTGGAATAATAGATGATGTCTAAATTGATCAAGGCACACATGATGAATGTGATCGTTTATAAAAAATGGAATGAAATCAAGTAAGTATATTTTTTTTGTGAAAATTATTAAACATTAGGAAATTCATTGTGTAAAAAAGATTCGGTATACCTTCATTTTGGATGAATAAAATGATACCCCTTTGATCATTATAGATATATTGTTCTGTAATGATTAACTTTATAATAACAATGTTCTATATTACTCTATATCAGAACTTTATAGATGGAATTCTATTCTATGTCCATGATTTTACCTTCCAAAAATCATAATTATATGGTAATATTAATCTTTTACTTTCCCTCTACTTAAAGGTAGGTTATATTGACCACTTTTATGAAGTGGGTTTTTTGTAAATAAATTATAAAACATCCTAGTTTTATTTTTGAAGTGCAATTTGAAATTTCAAGGACGGTATTCCCTTTTTAAATTCATGATCATATTCAAATGGTAGACTCCACATTATAAATTCCACCATATATCTCTCATGTTCATGATTTACTCTATGTATCTCTTCCGAAGAAGTACATAGTTGATCATTCACATGTACTAAACACAGAGGTCATACTGATGGAGAAAGATCCTTGTTATGTATAGAAATTGATATAATTGATAGATCGTAGAGATAAATTTCTAAAAAACCTTACCAGTCACCTGGTTAATGTTTATTGGAGAAAACCACTAGTTTGAAGGAGCTTTATAATAACTTGAGTTTACGATGAGGTGGAAGTGTCCTCAATTGTTTTTTACTATATTGATGAATTTTGAGGGCGGAATTCATTTTAAGGAGGGTAGAATGTAACACCTTGATTTTTTATGAACCTCTTCTTTCATATTTATTAAAAATTAAATTTCTTTGATTAATTTCATTATACGCTACACCAAGATAATCTTGCGCAACATGTAACTTCAACTTAGCTTGTAATACACATAACGATGAGTTTCTATGAAACATCATTTTATCATTGTATTTATTTAAAAGATAAAATTATAACCTATTAATTTTAATGGAATGTATGAATAGGATTAAAAAAATTATGAGGTTATGGTTTATATATAATTCCTTGACAAATTAATTATAAATGATTGTAAATCCTTTTTAAAAAAATTTATTTCAGAAAAATTATTTAAATGTAAAAATGTTTGTTTCATAGTAATATATAAAATAACTATTCATGTATTATATTAATGATATATATAATATTAAATATAATTTTATCATTTTTCATACATTTTTTCTAGATATGATAAAAAAATCCAATTTTACACCAAAAAGATATAATTTCTTAAAGGCATATTTACTGCAATTTAGATGAACACTTAATTAAAATATTTTATTTCACACTTCTGTGAATTATATTTCACAAAATAAACTTATTATTTAAAATTTTGATAAAATAATTGACCCTGGGTGGCCTTTTGGTATCTTTATCAGATGTTTCATGTTTTTATAAATAGTAAAAAATACTGAATTTTAATTTAAAACTTCTTTTTCTTCTATCTTATTTATATTATTAAATTATGTTTGAATTTATTTTAATTATAAATAAATTAGTTTTTTATTATTTAATCTAATGTAGGTCATTGCAATAAATTTTACAATGAATTTGGGAATAAAAATATTTCAATCTTTTGAATTATTTCACTTCAAAACCCCTTTTTCTCATTTCGTCAAGGGGGTTGATTTTATATTAATTTCTAACAATTTAGTGTTTATAACTATGAAAAATTGATTCCATATTTGAAATAATATGTGTCATATTTAGTAATTAGGTCTCTTTTATTTTTGGAAAACATGAATTGTAACTTTAGTATTTTTTTATTAATATAGTTACAGGTGAATCAGGTAATTTATGGTAAAAATAATATAAAAAATACCATAAAACTACCCTAAAACATTACCAAATGATATTGGAATAATTTAATTTTATCATTAATAACATGGGATCTAAATTTATTTTTTTAAAGGACACTTGTCCCAGAAATGAATTAAACATTATTAAACTCAAAGGGCATGACAAAATGTCAGCATCTTAGTTTTAATATGTAATTTTTTTAATGTGGAGTTAAATAGAAGATGATATTGAAAATATATATTATTCTAGAATATAAAATGATTATCTACATCATAGAATTTTATTTTTATTTTTAGTGAATAAATAATTACCATAAATAATTACAAAATGATTATGTATTCATTACTCAATTAATGAAAAAATCAATTAAATGATATTAAAAATATTAAAATAAATATAATTTTACTAAATTAAGTACATACATGAATTTTATAGGTTAATATAACGTATTATGGGTGTATAAAATGTATTTTTTATGTAATATTGCTGGATTTATTTTCATAAAATCAATGTTATGACAAGTGTCAAAATCGACACTTATGATATTTTAAGAAAATAATATTTTTTAATTTATTCAAAAATCATAAAAATATTAAATAATTACAAGGCGTTGATATATCATATAAAATATCAAAAAATGGACATTTATGGTCCAATTAAGACTTTATATGTAAAAATTACAGCCACTTAATATTACGTTTTTTATGATAGTTAAAATTTATATGGATTAACTATGGCTTAATAAAAATGATAATGTTTAAAATGAAACGAAATATTGTCTAAAATATATTGTTTTATGGGATTACAATTTTATCATATATTATCTTCTAATAAATGGCCCTTTATGGTTTTTTGAGATTGAATTTATTATAAATTGATCTTTTTAGAAATTTTAAAAGTTCACATCTCGTCACTTATAAAAGGAAACCTCTAATTATCTTCTATTCACACATCAAAACCTATTTGGTGATATTTTGATACATAGTAGAAGCATTCCTATGTGGGATATATATTATAATTTTTTTATTAACATATTCCCAAAACCAAGAGTGGTGATCTTGCACATAAATTTATTATTAATTTATTTAATATTTTAATGATATAAATACTTGGGATTATGAACATTAATTTTTGGTGAATGTAGATAATCTAAAATGACCCTTTCAGATTAATTCATTGAGATATAATTATCTAAGGATAGAATCCCTCTAACGATGATCTACACATGCTACTATGATGTCCGAGAAAAACCCCTCAATCTTCAGATGCTAGTTTGGTGAGTCGAATGTCTTGCATTGTTTGTTCATGATTAATCATTTTTCAATATTGAAGAATTATCTATTCCACTTTTAATTATTGAGAGGGGGAGACAAGGAGTTTATAGACAATTCCTTGTGAAAAAGAATTCTATATTCTCAATTTTGGATGCTCTAGGCAATAGACATAACCTTCTATTTTTAGAGTTAGGATTTGAGTTAAAATATTATTTAATTTGATACCAGTCATTAAATAACATTTATTACCTTTAATAAATCTCTTTCCTCATATTAATAATTATTTTATTATTATTTTTTTGCACACAAACTTTCACAATAACAAATATCTTGTAACTTTATTGTAAATTAATATTTTTCACCAGACTCGTTCTCGGTACGTTAAAAACTCCTCTATAATTTATTAAATAACTGAATAAATATTATATTCATATATAATTATTTTATTCACAATCTAGAGAATAAATATTTTTTAAAGTATTCAACAAATAAAATAAATACCTTATTCATGTGCTAGTTAATAAATATTTATTTAATTTATGTGATCAATATATATTGAATAAAATTATTCCCTGAACATTAGAATAATATTTATTCCATTAATTAATCTCAAAAAGAATTTAATCAAGATCAATGAAAACACGTAGTTTTTGACCCTATAGGATTTGATCTCTTTGTAATTATGTGGGCTTGCCAAAAGTACACTATTTCTATCTAGAAACAAGTCAAGTCCCTCTAGGGAAAGAACTTAATGTCACAACATCGATAACCACATACAAGCACAAAATATGTAATATCATCCCACTTTCACAATATCTCATCATGAAGGTATAATATCTATGTCAACAACCTATTTGCTCGATATTTGTTTCTTTGACTGTTTGAAATAAACAGATCATTACACTATGGGTATGGAATTTAAGGTGACAATTTTATTCCAATCAAAGGGTTGGGATATCATCTTCCATAAATATGGAAGGGGGAAATCCATCCATGACTTATTCATTAATTACATGTCACCCATGACACACCCAATGTATCCAACTTCTCTAGGACATTTTATCATCATGGTTATGGAATACATCTAAGTACCAAGTTGTAACATGCATTAATAATAATTTTAAAGCCTATAGACCGTCACACATACATATAGATAAGAATATTCAATGACACTAAAACATGAAGAATTTATATTGGTGGGTATATTCTCATAATATACCATATTGGAGATTATCAATTGAAAACTTTTTGAGAATAAGCCTTATCTTCTTATGAGTACTCACCCATGATAGTGTATATAATATGTGTCCCAACATAGTATCTTATCAAACCAAAAAGATTTATATGAGAACATCACCATTTCACATAAATGTTCTCATCATAGTGGGGAACTGATATAAACTTATAAAGGCGACACATACTCTAGGAAATTATTATCATAGAGTCTTTCTGAACAATAAAAAATATGTAATAACGAGTTTTTTTAATATTCAATATAGTGAATATTTACATAATCAAAGTACAAATAGTTGATCCTAGAACACCAAATCCAACAAACTCCCTCTTGGTCAATAGATAACTACCTATGAAATTTAGTCTTATAGACCTCACATGATATTCATGTTTATACTGAGTCAAGAATTTAGTCAAGGGGACTACCACATTGTCTTCCATTGAAATACTGCTTATTGAAACTTCAAATCTCTTAGAAAAATCCATTAAGAGATGATATTTATGATGTATGTGTTTCATCTACTGAGGTGAACTTGGTTATTTTGAATGATACACCTCTGTAGTGTTATCACAATATAGTGTCATAGAATCTTTACTTCTAGTTACCACATCAATCTATTATATGAATTTTCACATCCATACTACTTATTTTGTTTCCTTATAAGTCGTAATATACTCATACTCAGTTATAGAATATTAAAACCACAACCTAAATTGAACTCTTCCATCTCACTGAACCTTCATTAAAATGTGAATATGTATTCTATTTGTGAATTCATGAAATCTTGATCAGTTTTGAAACTAGAATCTGCATATCCTATAATTACTAGTTTCCCATCTCTTCTATAAACCAATGACATATCCTTATTACACCTCACATACATAAGGATAGACTTTATTACCATCCAGTAGAGGTCACTTGAAAAAGAATGGTATCTTCCTACAACACTTAATTCATAGGAGACATCTAGCATAGTACATAGAATATCATACATGAATGCCCCAATCACTGATTCATATGGAATCATTATCATTATATTTTTTCTTTATGTTCTTGGGGTCATATTTTCCTAGAAATATGACTGCTATGTGGCGTTGGAAGGGATCCACTCATGTATTGTTCCATATTGAATCTATTTAGTATATTTTCAATGAATATACGTTTACTTAGGCCAAGAAACATATTAGATATGTCATGATAGATATTGGTCCCAAGAATAAATGATTCATCTACCAATTCCTTAATAGATAAAAAAGTATTCAACTAGAAATTAATAGACTATAAGACTAATATTTCATTTCCAATGAGTAACATTCAATCAACATATACTATTGAGAAAATGGATGCACTCCAGTTAAAAAATTTAGAAACAGATGATTCACACTCATTATTTATGAATCCAAATCTCATTATGTCCCCATAAAAATGAATGTTACATGATCCATATGATTTATTTAATCCATAAAATGATTTGTTCAAATTGTATACCTTGTTGACATCATTAGGAGTCATAGAGACTTAGGGATATTTCATATTGAAATATTCTGGAAGGATACCTTTCATGAAAGGGTTTTTGAAATATATTTTCCAAATATCATAATCATAGAAATCCACAATGGAAATTATAATTTTTATGGATTTTATCATTACAATAAGTGAAAATGTATCACTGTAGTAAATCATTTTAAACAATTTAAACCCTTTTGCAACCAGTCATTCCTTATAGGTACTGACTTGTACTTCAATGTCTAGTTTGTTCTGGAGTACCCATTTTTATCCAAAGAGATTTACATCTATAGGAGGGTATATGAAAATCCATACTTAGTTTTGGTACATTAAATACATTTCATAATTCATGGATTCTAGCCAATTGGAAACATCTATTCCACTTACTTGTTTCCTTATAGGATAGGGGTCATTATTATTAACTAATAATGACTCACCATCCTTGGTGACTAGAAAACTATAAATTTATGGTTCTTTAACCTCTCTAGTACTCCTACATAGTAATTATGTATTTGGACCAATTTCTTCTTCCAAGGGGATTTGTGGAATATTTTCATGTGCCAACCTATGTGTTTCTTGAGATTGGACTTCGTTGAGGTCAATATCACTCCCACTATCTCTTTTAGAGAAAATATTATCCTCAAGAAATGTGGAACATATGGAAACCAAGATATTTTTGTCTGATGTAATGTATATGTCGTATCCCTTTATTTCTTTGGGATATCCAATAAAAATACACTTTTTTCCTCAGGGTTCAATCCTAATACTTGAGGAAGACATAATAAATTATTGGAAACTGTGTCATGACCCATCCTTGGGGCCCGTGATGTGACTACCCCAAGCCCTCCTTCCATAGGCTAGGGGCTGGCAACTAGCATAAAAGGCATAAATCCATATACTGGGAAGACATTTCCTTTATAAAAGTAAACAAACACAACAGAGTACGCAACTGATGTAAGCACTAAGTAAAACTATATACAAAAGCAAGTGCTGAAAGGAAAGGGGCCTGGAATACAAGCCCAACAGAAATTACAGTACAACTAAAAAGCTACTACAACTATAGGAGAGTAAAATAGAAACTACTGAGTCGTACTCTGGGAATCCCACCTGAAGGGTGGGTACAGATGGCCTCCTCAGCACCTTGGGTCTGTCCGTCTGATTCGTGTACATTTCACCATGTGGTCCAACTCTGGGTACTGTCTATCTCTACAAGTCTCTACCACGATTAGATCTATCCATCATCTACATCCAACACAATGAAGTGCAGGAATAGCCCGTGCAGGGGTGAGTATATGATACTCAATAAGGACCCCGAGACCCCCGAAGGTCTCCCAACAACCATGAAGGATAAACCACAGAAGAATGATATGATCCTGAAGTATCAACCAAATCTACTTAGGTATATTCCCATATATATTCCTAAGTTATCTATCAATGTTTGGATCCAACTCTCGAGCCCAAGCACAACCCAGTCCACACAGGAAAGAAGTCAATAACATAGATGATAATGATTGAAAGTCTAGACTCATATTACATAGTTATAATCCTTTCTTATAGTGATAGAGATGATAAAATTTAGTCACTTATTCATCTAAGATGTCGGACCCACATAGGATACTAGACCAGCTAAGCTGTTGGACCCACATAGGATATAAGACCAGCTACTCTGTCTGACCCACTCAGGATACAAGAATAGAAGTCAAAACTGCCAGACCCACATATGATATAAGAACATTATTCATCGCTATCGAACCCATGTAGGATTATAGTACATTAGTCTTCGTAGTAAAACCCATGAAGGATTATAGTAAGGTAGTCATCGAAGTCGCAACCATCTCTAGCGTTCCCACACACAACACGCTTGGTTCCGAGAGGGTCCACTCCTCGAGTCAATGTTTGAAACATAAACTACCATGAAGTATTGATTTGATGTATCCAAAAGTTCTGACTCATTAAAATAAACCCAATGTAACAGACGTCACCTCAATCGGACTCCCGGTCTGAGAGTTATTGGATTTTCTATTCTAGGGGATCGGTTGGAATTACACTCATTCCAAACCCGGCCATTTTACAAAGTCATCCAAAACTCACTTAGAGTATAGAAAAAGGACCACTTCGTTGCGGGGTCCCAGTGCTATAGAATACATGTCAATCAGACGTACGATCTAGAAGTTATTCACGTTTAAGCATAATGGTCCCAGCCCGTCAAGCCCAGTGGACTAGCAGCGGCTCGACCAGCTAGTCGAGCAGAGCCGGGGGGGGGGGGGGGGCGCAGCCCTCTGGTTCATTGTAACGTTGGCGCCAAGCATCGCCACCTCTCCTGACCGGCCGGTGGAAGCCGGCCGGCTTTCCCGGCGCGAGTGGCCCGCCCAGCGCGGCGGCATAAGGCGCCGCGATCTTCTGCCCGGCCGGTTCGTCTGGAAAACTGGCCTGCAGATACAGGCCGCACCTCCTCCGTAGCACGCCACCAAAGGGGCTCCATAGTTCTTTCAGCCCGGCTGACATGAGCTGGCCGGTTCTTCTTCTTCCGAGCAGCCCGTGAATGTGGGCCGCGGTTTCCTCCACACGGTCAGTGTGCGACCGACGCGTCCGATCGCCACTTCCAAAATAAACAAGAAATTTTCAGAGGATCGTCTGTCTGTGTTTGTTTGGACCGCGCCCTCTACGTTAGGCTATATCAAATGGAAATATATGATCACATGAATTCATAAATGATGAGAGTATAGTTTTATTAAACTAAAATTATACAAAACCCCCTACCTCGATTTAAGGTACGTTGCACGTCGACGAGCTGCGGAAGACGGTGTCCCGGAATTCGGGCATCATGGGATACAAACGTCGATTCTGTTGACATCGGGGTGCATCCAAAGTGGAAGCATCGTGGAAGAAGATATTCATGTTCTTCATTGGAGATGTTCTTCGTTGAAGAACGGTGTTCTTCATTTAGAGAATGAAGTTCCTCCAAGAGTTTTCTCCCAAAGTCTCCCCACAAATATTTTACAAGGAAAATATAATAATAGGCTTCCCCCAAAAATATAATCTTTCCATGCATTTAAAATTAATTAAAAAAACCCATGACACATCAAAATAATTAATAAAGGAATTAATTATTCTTGAGGTGGAAGCATTATGAGGGGAAAGTGGAAAGGCTCCACTTAAAGTGGGAGTTCAAAAGTTAAGAGAGGGGTTTCATGGGGAGTTGAAGGGTTAGGGTTCATGTGGGCCCCACCCTTAGTTATATCCACTCAAGGGAGGTTAGGTGGGATGTGGTACCCACCTATAACTCCTCTATGGAGAATTTAACCACCACATGAAAAAAAAATTTTGTAACACAACAATTTTAATTAATTAATTAAGAATCCCCAAATTATAACTTATACTCTCGACTAAACAAAATTGCGGTAAAGGCACCCTTAAGAGAATACCATCACTGTGTGTTCATTGGTGTCCTCGCATTTCAATTACAATCACTGGTTAAAAAAAAAAGAAAAACTTTCACGTACATTTACTTAACGTACACGAAAAAAACATCAGAAATTGATTCCGGGCACACTCGACCTCAAAATCAGGCGCCTTCAGAAACTGCGAACTCGAAATATTCCAAATATTTTAAGAAAAAAAATTTCCTTCAAATTTCTGGGTCATTACAAACCATGAACATGTATATTATACACCGCGAGTTTCTTTCCATTCTATAGTTTGTATGATATACCAAATTTTTCATTAGATGCAACTCAGTTAAGTACGCATGTTGCACTTTGTAATACGTATCCCCAAAATTATTATGGATGACTCATATAACTCATCATTGATTTCACCATATACAATAATGTACAATTACACCTTTCACTTACACCATTCCAAAAATTATTATAAGGAGAAGTGAGTCGAGATGAAATCCCAAACTCCCATAGATAATAAATTAAGTCCTGATTAGGATATTGTCAATCATGATTTGAGTTAAGATTCTAAATCTTCTTACCAAGATGGTTCTCATCTTCATTCTTGTATTCCAGGAAATTTTCAATTTAATCTAACTTATACATCATTAAGTAGATATATCCATATCTACTAAAATCATTAGTAAAATTTATGAAGTATGATTACCCACACCTTTATTCAATTAGATTTGGTCTATACACATCAGTATGAAGTAATACTAGAATCTCTTTATCCCTTTCACCATTCCCACTAAATGGATATTCGGTCATTTTTTCTTGTAAACATACGAGATATATACTAAGTGGCTTTAGATCAAAAGAATCTAAATATCCATCTTGATGTATGTTAGTCAAGTGCTTTTCATTTAGATGAACTTGCTAGTAATTCACAGGTTGAGTATGGTATGATTCATATGAAGTAACATTGTTATCAATTTCCATTATTTGGGTCATGTAATCTAACACATAATTACACTTATTTAATCATGACATACCATAAAAAATGATATCATTATTGAAAGAGTAAAATTTCTTCCAAAATTTGAATATAAATCCATCTATATCAGATTTGGATATAGAAAAAATGTTTTTGGTTACTAGAGGAACATAATAACAACCCTTTAATACCAAGATCATTTCAACTGGAAATGTGATGTGTTAGTCCCCAATTTATACAGAAGTATGTTTATCTCTATTGGATGCTCCAAGATATACCTATCCTCAATCAATCTTTCTAAATCTACTTGGTAACTCTATTTGAATACAAATGTGAGGACCATAAGATGTATCTAGTACCCAATCTGTAGAAAGAGATGAATTTCACTCAATAATAGACACACCTAAATATTCCCCTTGCCTATTTGGCTGGGTGCATTTTTTCTTCCTATGTCCCTTCTTGCCACATGTGAAATAGATAGCATTTGGTTCACTTTCTTTCCCCTTTATCTTCCTCTTCTTGGAAGGTAGTGAAGAATATTTTGGACTAAAGCTCTTTACTTTACCTTTTTGTTTGTTCACTAAAAGGATGGAAGGTTTTTCATGATTCATATCCTTATATACATGGATACGAAGAGTAAGATGCTTTGGAAAAGGCTTATAAATTTGGTTCATATTAAAAATAAAAAAAATCTGGAGATGCAATGGGGGAATGATTCAAATATGAGGTCGATGCCAAGTTCTCCAAGTTGTTTAATCCCAATAACCTCTAAGAACACAATGTATCCAGCAAGATTGAATATATGATGCTCAGTGGGGGAACCCTTTCCAAGAATTCTCTGAAAGATAACTTTGGGACTATTAAACTTTTCTTATATGTAACTCTCTAGGTAATGACCACAAAGGTTATAAAGCATAGTACTCACATCCATGTTTTCATGAGACCACATTAGTTTACTAGTCGTTAATGAAATAATCAAACATTGATTGTCAACTATGTCGCTCAATTTTTTTCATAAACAATGAACTCTTCATCGCTTACTTCTTTAGTTGGAGGATCATGAAATGAGGATTCTAGTGCATATGATTTTCATTCATGGCGTTGCACAAACGGAAGGCATCTAAACCACTCCATTAAATTAATGACTGTTAGGTGGTTATCATTATCCAATATTTATCACCGGGATAGTGTGAATGATGAACATTTGATTTTATTCTATAATTAGAAATATCATATAATTATAAATTTTATTGTTTAAAAATTAATTGAGATTTAATAAATTAAATGTTTCTATTTATTTATTAAATAAATCTCCCACTATTTTATCATGTCTCAATAGCCCTCACAATTGAACCCAGATGTCTAGTTTCTTTATCATTCTAGTGGAAAGATCCCCCATTAACTATATCAATGATACATACATTGTACCTAAATATCACAACAATGTAATTAGGTAGGCGGTCTTTCCAACAATGGACTTACATCTCAGTTCTTTGAGTTGATTCCCCTATTTTGAAATCCTGACATGGATTTCCAAGACACTTGCCTCCAAATTTTTATTGAAAATACTTTGGGCATTAAACCCAATACAATTTCTGTTATGTCAACCCAAAACCCTAATGATAACTCCCCAATATAAGTAAGTGTCTACACATTGGTCATGTTCTACACTTAGTTATACAGTTTCATTACAAATGAATTAATGGAGGGATTTTTTTAACTTAATATTTAATTAAAGGATTCCAATTTATTATGAATAAATTTTATCGTATTTTATCCTTTACAGATATTTTTAATAATAAGTTGATGTTACTTAATTAATTAACGATGTTGGATAAAACATTTATGTATAACTGATTTATTTGATTTATATACTTTCACATTAATTCATTTATTTATGTGATCTTGGACTTGAATCCATAATATGAGTAATTTGATAGACTGAAATAGATAATTAGTTAAATGATCCATTCATGAGATTTGTCTAATAGTTGATTTAATGACTAGGCATTAAATAAACATTTAACCTATGGAAAATAACTCATATTTTCTGTCTTGTAATGAGTAAAAACATTCCACCTCTCCACCAGTGTAACACCAGAGTTTTCATAATTATGGTTTTGTCTTGAACTACCTCAGCATGTCTTGGAATGATCCATTAATTAAAAATATTTATTACTCCCACGCAGTTGGGGAGAATGAAAGGACTGGTTAAAGCGGATTATATAAATATCATTGGACATGTAGGTCCTACATAATACTGGAGGGAGGGATGACTCTTAGTCTATAATTTAATTTAATATTAAATAATTGAAAGTTAATGAAATAAATTAAATAAAAACATCTAACGCATACACTATTCTTGTTCAAGCTCATGAATAGTCATACATGCAATGCATATAAAAAGTAAACAACTACCATTAATTTATTTTTTCCTTCTATAATTATTTAAGATAAAAGTGCTTTCATTAATTAATTGTAAAATTAATTATTTAATTCCCATTCATTATAATGATAATGAAATATTATTTGAAGACACCCATAATTAGTGGAATTAATCGAAAATAAATGACATACTGAATAATGAAATATTGATTACAATAAATTAATTGAGAATTTAAAATTCCTTTAAACCATTATTATATTTTAAAACACACAGTGGTGTTCTAATCAATAAAATAATGTTTTAATGTTGTAATTTAAAATTTAATGTAATTTTACATTTTTCTATTAATGAAAAACTACAAGTCATGTACATGCAGTTACATGCCATGTACCTTGGTTGTCATCTATCCAAGTCACACAACTTGGTCTTTGATGCATTGACTTATCCAGATTACATAGTGTGTACATTCTATTTACACACACTATATCAACTTTTCAAGAGTTAGGTTGGCCTGGTCAACACATGGTGTGCAATAAAATAACCAAATATAATTAATTGCACATCTCATCTAGATACAATGTGCATGGGCATAAGACGTATGCACCAACTGCATGTCATGTAATCTAGTTTTACCGACCAATGATTTGGATCCTCCTAATGGAATCTCCTATCATTCATAATTTTTCTTAATCCATTAAAAAAAGAAACACTGAATGAACATGATTAATATGTCGATAAATTTTTAATTCAAATCGGATTAAAGAAAAAATTACATGAAATGAATATATGACAATGATTATGCATTGATGAACACTTAAATAAATAATTATAAATTTAAATGTGTCTGCTATGATACAAATTAATGGTTCTCATAAAAAAATTGTGTAGTGGTGGGCATTATATTAAAATTTATTTTAATAATTTTTTCCAAAAACCAATAGAATTGATATTTTACATTAAATTTATAATTAATTTAATTAAAATATAAAGAAATTAATACTTGGTCTTATTAACTTTCTTCATTGGTGAATATTGATCATCTGAAAGGACCCCTTCAGATTACCTTTACTGTGCAGTAAGGATCCATGGATTTAATCCCTATAGCAGTTATCTATGTGTACACCTATGATCTATGAGAAACACCACTCAATATTTGGGTGTTATAGTGGTGAGTTGAATGTCTTATGTTATTCATTCTTAATCGTTCATTCATCTGTCTTGAAGAAATATATCTTTCACTTCTGAATATTTAGATGGATAGAGGAGGTGGAGTTCGAAGAGAAATCATTGTGCAAAAAAATTATATATTATCAATTTCGGATTCTCTACACAATAAACAAAGCTACCTATTTATAGACTTAGGATTTAAGTTAAAAAAATACTTAATTTTATATCGACCATTAAATATGATTTATTACATTTAATAATTCCCATGTCTAATAATAAAAATTTTATAAATATTATTTTTTGGTGAACACCAACTTCCCCAATAATAAATTTTATTTAACAGTATTGTTAATTAATAGTTTTCACTAGACTCGGTCTTTATCCAATGAAAATCCTCTTGAATTTGTTTAATAACCAAATAAATATTTTATTGATAAATAAATATTTTATTCACCATCTAGAAAAAAAATTAATAAAATATTCAATTAATAAAATTAATATTTTATTCTTGTTCTGGAAAATAAATATTTTTTAAATTTATGTGATCAATATAAATTGAGTAAAATCATTCCTTATGCTTGAGAATAATATTTATTCCATTAATTAAACTCAAATATAATTTTATTGAGATCAATTGAAACACATCGTGTGTGATGCTCTAGGATTCATTATCATTGGAATTTTGTGGGATTGTGTAAAGTGCAAGATTAATGTCTAGCAATGGGTTAATCCATCCAAGAAATAGAACATAATGCCACAACATCAAAAAAAACATAATAATGATCAATGTATAATATAATATTTTTATCACAATTTTTTATCAAGCAGGTTGCACACCCATTTCACTAACCTATATACTTGATATGTATTTTTTCACTATCTTAAATAAACATATTGTTGCACCATGGACATATACTTTAATGAGATTGTTATATTCCAATCAAAGGATTGAGATATCAGATTTTATAAAGATGAAAAGGACAAATCATTACTTGAATTATTAATTAATGACATCTCAATCAGGAAACACCCAATGTATCCAACACATCCATGATTGTTTATCATAATGGTTTATTTAAAGAATATAAATACATGAGTTGTAACATGAATTAATAGTATTATTAAATAATAGGGACCATCACACATTCTTTTAGATTGAAATATTTGATTACACCAAACATGAGGAATTCCTACTAGAGGGTCTATTCTTATAATCGCCCAACATAGAGATTAAGAAATGCAATCATCATGAGAAGAGGCCTCGTCAGCTTATGAGTACTCACACCTAAAATTATATACACTATGTGTCCCATCATAGAATTCAATCCAACCGAAGAATATTATTTGGGAATATCATCATAGAATATAAAATTTTTCATCATAGCAGAGAAATAATATGACCTTATTAATGAAATATATACTCTTGGAAGTTATTACATTATATTCCTGTATAACAACAAATAATATGTAATAAAAAGTTTTATAAATATTCAATACATTGAAAATTCATGTAATCAATGTACGAACAGTTGGTCCAAGGTTACCAACTCCAAAATTTTGTTCGACCAAAATACATCTAAATATCCACCCAAAATCCCAATCCTCATTCCATAATCCTTACATTGGACATAAATCTAACCAATGGAATCAAAAGTAGGTACCTAAAGAAGAGGTAACATTAATCATCAAACATTGTTGTTTTATTTATTAATTACACCCAATAATTTTTTTAAATCATGATTATATAATTACCTCAGTATAATAAATGTACATATATTTTTTATATTAATTTTATTACCTACACTCACACACACTTCCATCAAATGGTTAATGAACTTACAATCCTTGTGTATGGTGAACTACCACATCATGAAACAATGTTGTTCATTTTCCATTAAAATAACTCATGGTAATGAATTATAATGGAAACTATATATTATATTATATATATTGTATTTATGATTTATTTATTATTCTAATAATATTATATAAACATAACTTCATGGTTTCCATTTTATGGAAATACAATTACTTCGTTTGTGGATGTGTGAACTACCACCTCCTCAGAGTGACATGACTCATTCACACTATACAAGGAATGTATTAATGATGTGTTCAATGAAATTATATGATATATATGACATAAATTTTTCACTATAATGATAATATATATACATATTTCATTTAATCTCATTCTTTCAAAATGACATGAAATGGAAGTAGCGTTCAAGTATTCATATGACCAACCGTCTCTATGAATGATGTATTAAATTTTATATTTATATCATTTATAGATAACCATTAATTTATATTTAATTAATATATATGATACTTATATCATGGTTATCATTTTGGATATAATGAAAACATAATCTATGTATGGGGACTATGAATAACAAGTCAAAACATGTACGTGAAACAAAGAAGTTATTATTAGAAAAACAACATAAACATAGAATTGTTAATAAGAGGGTAATATAAAGTCATAAGTAAATTATATATGATAATATATATATGAATATTGATATATATATATATATATATATATATTATATTTATTATATATAAGGTTTTCACGAGCATGACAAGATTCAAGATACAAGGTACGAGATTTTTGTCCCAATTTTATTTTTGTGGGACACATGCCCTATACACTACTTGTTTATTTTGTGTGATGTATATACTGTTCATGAATTTATTTTATGAGTATTATTCTAAAAAATTAAGATAATTTACATATCCATTTTATGATCTCTTTTTTGTGGGCATTACAGTTCAAAAGTTAACAAATCAGTAAGGAAATTTTGTTTGTTTTTTATTTTTTGAGATACGAGTTATGTTATACACCTATATTAATTTACAAGGGTTATATAATTATAGTTGACATGATTTATCATAAATATCCTTCCTTTCAGGATATTATATGTTATTTTCTCTTCGGTCCGAAATATGTGTTCCTTCAAATCAATGTTTTCTAAAAATGTTTTAAAAAATGTTTTTAAATGATATTTAAATAATTTTAAAGAAAAATGATTTCAAAGAAGGTTTAAATGGTTTTAAAATATTCCTTTGTATGTTTTAAATGTAATCTTAAATGAAAATGGGTTTCTAATTGTTTTATTACATAAAAATAATTTTTCAAAATGGAATGTATATTTTACTCAAGAATTATTTCAAGTGACCTTTCAAACCCATTTTCCATATCAGAAAACATTATTTTATGTTACTTGTGTTTTATAGAGGATAAGATCCAATGATAAAATTATTATATTTCTATATGTGGTATATATATATATGATGAAATAATATTATAGAGATGTTGTTAAAACCATGAAATGCATTCCAGGAACTTTTCTGTAGAATTGGAGTTATAAATATCACATAGACACCATCTATTGTGTTGAATTATAAATACCTAATTATGCCAGAAAGAATGAGAAGAATGGATTTACATGTGTCAAGAAGATGAAAATACTTTTCAGGTCTGAAAAGATAATGGTACGACTCTATTATTCATGGGGGTCAGTGACAGTATTAAAGGGACCAACCTGAAGGGCCATGACAATTGCACGTCACTGATCCTGTGAAGGGGTGTGAGGGTTGTTCCCCTACGGTATGTAGAAACAGTTTCACCCGAGTGATACTATCAGGTAACCCCATGAACCTTCAGTTCTCTGGGTACCATTGAGTCCACCTGTGCAACTAGTCTGAGTGAGAGCCTATGCGTCTAATCTAATTGAGAACCAGTGTGGATAGCCTACATGGACATCCTATGTGAAGTAACTCCATTTCACATGAATCTTTATTTTCACTAAATAGGACCATTGGGTTCCTTATTGGTATGGAAATAAATTCACAAAGGCCTCCCAAATGCTATGATTTACCTTTTCCTTCACCCAAGACCTTGAAAACCTTCTAGGTTCTCCTAAAGAAATCATAAAAAAAGACAAATTAAAGGGGGATACCGAAAATAAATTCCTACCAAGATTTAAAATAATGAAAATCCAAGATAATTAAATATCATCCCTTTGGTAGATAAACAATTGAATGATTTCTCCTTCCTTAACTAGGGAACTACATGAGCCATTTCTGGGAACATCTGTGGAGACCACATAATGCTTGATCAAGGCCCCACCCATGTGTTTTTTCCCAGGTTCTCTGTCACCCACTATACCATCACCTTGCCCATGGTACCTATGTGATCCTCCCTTGGATCACGCATTACAACTTCCATGATCCACCATTATATCTCTTCATCCTACCTGTTAGAGCCTCCATAATATTACCCTTGAATCTACCCTTCATGAGCTTCTCCTGAGTACCTCCTCTAAGCCTCCCATGGTAGATCCTTCCCTTCATTGGATCCCCTGTCTAAGACGGACAAAATATATGAATCCACCAGTGCCTCTGGAAATGAAATCCATTCATAAATTCACAATACTATGTATCCCATTTGTATTTTCGTTATACTAGTAATAGGATTACCAAAATTTTCATACCAACCAGTTAGGGTCTTCATGGTGCATTAGGGTTTCCATTACCTCAGTCATTAGGACCCCTACCAAAAGGAACATTTTAGGGAGTTTGCAGTCCCAGAATTAAATGATTATACAATTTCCTACCCTTTTTATCTATAAAACACAAATAATATAGTTCCTGTAAGGATTTTTAAGGATTCTTCTTTTCTTTCCATTCAAAATGGAATAATATCCTCCTCCCACACTATGAGACCTATTTTAGGGAATCCTTCCTGAAATAAGCCCATATCCTTTCATAAAGTAGGTTTCCCTCATAATTCTCATAACCCCATGGATAATGGATCTGAGTGGGGAGGTAATTAGATTCACCTCCTCTCTCTCCTATACCATTTTCCTCTTCCACCAACGGAGTAGGAGACGTTTGGATTTCTTGATCTTCCACTTCTTCCTTTTATGTCACGTTCAATCATGACTAATACAAAATCATGTGTACATAAATGATATCCACAATCTGAAAATCCACACCATAATATGTATTTTTTGGAAGGGGAACATCCATTGAATCTTACTATCTAATTTCTTTATAGATTCTCCACTGGAATAGGTCCTCAAGGTCATGAATCCAACCTCAAGAAAATGAAGATTGATTGGTTTCATGGATATTCCATTTCATCTTGTTTACCACACCAAGTATGACTTATACGGGCATAGATTTTGATGGTGGTCATGAAATCCACATGATCCAAAGCATTTTGGGCATCATTCCAAGTGTAATCCCCAACCCATATCAGGGCCTCCTATATGGTATCAGCCCAAAATTTTCAATATCCTGGGATTCCTCCTTAGGAGGAAGCCTGAAGACAAATCAATCTATGGGTATACTTCTTAGAAGTAAGACCCAATCATAATCTCCATTAATTAGGGAATCCTCTTTAGGGGTAAGTTCCAAATTAATCCTCTCAAAAGGTCACACTTCCATATTATTCAAAACATCAAGGGAAACCATAGTTGTAGGTCCTCACAAAAGAACTACATAGGCTTTGATTCCCATCTAAATGGGATACGTAGGAAACCTCCATAAGTTCCAAACCCAGTACTCAAAATAAACCCTATTCTATTTACATCATATTCCTAGAAGGGTCCAGTTCAACCAAGAAATTCATATCCCTTCTAGGTTCACTGGTCTTCTTTGGCATAAGCCCAACACCAAACATTAAATAGGAACCTCTCTCCTAGGAATCATTGTCTGATTATGTTAAACTAAATGGTTTGGTCCTTATAAAATAACCTTAAAAGATATGATCTGACTCATTAAGTGGCAGTAATCTACATGGGTTCTTATTTCTATAAGGATGATTCATAGGAATCCCATCGTATGGTTTCGATCCTAACATAACTAAAACACTCATTTACCTAGATGAAGATATACTCTAGAGCACCCCACTATGTGGCTAGAAAACTAGAAATATTATAATAATGACCATTCTTCTTCTAATTAGTAAAAAGGGGATTCAATTAATGGAGAACCTCAGAAACATATAGATATCTCTATCGATGAAGAACCTTAGATACATACAAATGATTCTAAGTTCCATATATGCTAATAATTGATTGTTAATTCAAGGGTGGACGACATCATACGTGTTAATTATTTAAGGATTCAAAAACACATATTAAATCTATAAGAGAGTCCTATAGTAGGAAAAATCCTCCCCCCCAAAGGGTGTGATAAGCCCAACCTACCATCCTCTCGACCAATGTGAGTTCTTAGTAATTGTTTGAAAAATTTCCCATTATGAATTTGCATTTGGAATCTAGGTCCCCAGGGATAGGGAAGCATTGGGTGTTTCTAGTTAAATTATAAAACACTTTGGAAAAGAAATACGTGTGTTTCCCAATAAGAATTTTCATTTGGAAACTAGGTCCTCAAGGATAGAGAAGCATTGGGATGACATTAATATTTATTGATACGAATCAAACTTATTTCTTTTGGATGAGTTTTTTTATGATAAAATGTTTATGCAAATAATTTCTTTTTATGTGATTTGATATGATTAAATATTTATTTTATTGTGGAAAACATATGTATGGGTTTCATTATGTGATGGGAAAGACCTAAATCTCCCTCAAATGCATTGAGTAAATATGGATAACACAGAAGGTATATATGTTATGCCTGAACCTAATTTAATGTTAACAACACTATTCATGGACCTGGTTTTAGTGTCCACAAGATTATGTGTGGACATGGATTTCATGTCTATATTTTTATGCAAGGGACTGATTTCAGGTCCTTAATTTAATGAGTCGTTCTATTACTATTTAAACTTCTTCATAAAGTTACAAGATTATGTATATGCCACAATTTCATGTCTTAGGTTAATGTTATTATCTCAAGGATTATGTTCTTTCTTTTTGATATGATTCTTGTCTTATGTATTGGCATTATTTATTCAATAGTTCATTTTTATGATATTTTATATGAATGGTATGATCTTCTAATGTTATGACCACATTTTCAAAACCTTATTCTCATTTTTGGACATACTTCTCTCCTTTTTAACCCTTTTTAATAATATGTGATCATCCTTTTCTTATTATTGGATTCCCTAGATTATAAGGAATGGTTTTATATAGGAGTAATAATGGAAAATATATTTTTGGAAAACATTGATGATCTTCCACTAAACTAGAAGTATGTGTTACAAGATTTCAAAGGCACTAAACTAATAATGTCTTTGGGAATGAGTTTTTATAATGTATGAAATGTTCCACAAAATGTATTTAATATATATGTAGGAATCTCCTGGTTCATTATAGTTTTAGTGTTCCAAGTGTTATTCCAAAAGATGATTCTTCTTTTACTTCCATTATAAGGCTAGTATCAATCATTCATGTTTGGAATATCTTTTCTGAGGTTCTTGCCCATTATGCCTTGTCTTTTCATACTCGATTTATTAAAATTAACCTTATTTAAGATTAATATTTTCCCGAGCATTATAGATGATATATTCTTTTGTAATTTTTGAAATATTATAACATCTCTTGAAAACCCTTTCATTCATCAATGATCTTCAATTTTCTTTTGTGATGATCTTGATTTTGTGTATTCCTATTGTTTTGAAGAGTCAGTCTTATAGTGTTATTTTTAAATGGTATGGATACCAATATAGGTGAACTTGGTTGGGGATTCTAGTCCTTTTTTCTTCATGCACACCTCTTCATTTTGTAGTTAAGTTGTGGTGTCTGGTTGGGGAGATGTTTTTTATTCATTCATAACCACTATAACCCACAAGATGTGGGTTGATCATTGGTATAACATTTTTTGAGATGTTTATTTAGTATTTTGATTGATTTTAATTTATGAATTCTTCCTCTGTCTCATTTTAATCATCTTATTCCTTGTATTTTCTTTATTTTAATTTTGTCCTTTGATTTTTCTTCTATAGTCCATTATGGTTTCCCATGATGAAGGACTAAGAAAATTATAGTGTGTTCAATTTCTGTATTGGGAATGAAATTTTTAGATATGGAAGTTAAAATATTAGTTTTATGTGTTTCTTGAGTCGCATATTTTGTATGAGTGTTAGAACCTTCCTATTTTGAAGCAACTATTTTAATAGAGGATTTATGGCGGTTTAAAGATTTATGATAGATAAATCATCACATCCCAAACCCAATTTTCCATAAATTATTTTATTATTTTTTAGATTCATTTATTTCTCTATCTTATAAGGATTATTTCCTTTGAAATTGAAATGTTTTGGGAAATCAGTGCATGTTAAATGATTTAAGAAAAATTAGTACAAAACATCCAGAAATAGTGTGAGATGCCTAAGTTTTTAGTAATGCACAACATAGGGTTAGAAAAAATTTCTTCTAAACCTGAATCACACACATGAGTTTTTCTTCATACCCTCTAGTGAGTCTCACATAGTTAGTTCATGATTTTTCCAACTTGGAATCCGAACTACATATGTCTCATGGGGATAATTGTTTTAAAAAAAATTAAAATTACCAACAATATTTTTCCCCCAAAATCAAATCACCCTCTCCCCTCCTACCTCAATCACACATTACATTGGGATTCCTTAGAGACCACACTCACAAGTATATCTCAATATAAACAATACTTTACTCTTTTGATTTCATGTGAGACTCTTTATTGTTAGACTTATTCATTATCCTTCTCCTTCTTAATATTGTTTCCTCTTGTTCTCTCATCCCTCCCTCATTATGTTCATTCCATTACTAAACCCTATGAAAAAATCGGTTTTCAAATTTATGAATATTGGTATCTAGGGATCATGATTATTTATTTTAATAATATTCTAGTGATCCCCATAAAATATGATGAGTTTCTCTCTATTCAAGATAGGTTTTTGATTATTTTTGGTCTTTAAATTCTAAAAACCTGATTTCTTATTTTTAATAATTTAGTTATCTATATTAAATGAGGATATTACATATATTCTAGGATTATTTTAATTGGGAATAATTTTTCACATGATTTCAATTTCAATACATTGTATTTTTAATCTAGAAATAAGGTAAAAATATGTTTTAATTAACATCTCACAATAAGTGTTTTGAAAATTGCCTGAATGGATTTCATAAATAGATTTAAAAATCCTCAAATATTTTTTGACCTTAAAACTTATTTTTAAAGAAACGCATTTAGTTTTACAGGTGTTCTTGGTCTTCCAAAATATAATGTTTCATTTACTAAAGTGTTTTAATGGTTTTACTTAATTGAACAAATGGTTTTAGGAATGGTTTTTCATGCTATGATTTTAAAGTATGATTTGATAGCCTAGTTGGGACCTTTAAATGAATTCATTGATAAATAAAAACCATGTAAAATTCCATTTTCGGTTATATATGCAATGAATGATTTAATATTATGTGATGAATTATTGTTTATGAGATGCTTAAATGATAAATAAATTTTTATGAAAGGGGGATAATTCCATGAGGGAAGTTCGTAGTCCAAAAATAATAATTGTATTACTTATAATTTTATCATATATATATATATATATGAAACTCTCACTTTTATTTATTTTTCATAGGAACCTAGAGTGATTTTGTATAGAAGCCTTGATCAGGTTAAGTTCTACCACTACAAGCTATTCTAGTGAATTAAATGTGATTCACTAATAAAAAATGATGTGGTACTCCTTCCACTAATTGATGGACTCTCTAATTAGTGAAATAATATTACACATTACCCTCTACTTAGCTACCTTAGGGTGTCTTCCAATGTTTATTATTTTTAAATTATTGATTATATGGTTTGATCTGTACTCTATATTCCACAATATTGTTTTATTTTTTTCCTCCTGAATAATTAACCATACTTGGTAAAGTGGTTTTCTAAAAGTTTATTGAAATTAATATCTTTAAAAAGTTCATCCAAATGTATTACTCAATTAGGTGTTTTCAAATAATGGATTCTTCATCTTGAAAATTATTTAAAATTTGTTATTTTCATCTAAATAAATGAAAAATGAATGTTTATAAAATGACTATAGAAAAGATATTTTATTTGATGTTCTTGTTTTTGAAAAGTACATTTTTATTAACGCATTTAAAACAATCTTGAAATGATTCCTTTAGTTAAAGTCAATACATATGGTGTGGCTTCTTTTTGGATTCCATCTGGGAAATATTTCTAATACTTATTAACATTTTAGGTTCTGGTTTAGCTCTTGTATGCTTGTGGAGCAGGATTGGTATGAGGTTAGATGGCGACTTATGTGAATATAGAGCCATTTAAGTTATTTGTTTTATATATTTCCTTGTCACGTAATCCAAATAAGTCATTTTGATATTCATTTAATTTAATCAGTGGTAAAATTTAAATATATCTTTATGGATGTTGAATCTGATGAATATTATATGAAATGGAACTAGAGATGAGTAGTTGGTTTTCATTAATTTATCTTGTTTAAATTTTTTAATATGTTTTTATCTAATTATTTATTCATTAATGGATATTTAACTTATAGATGGGGTTTTCTATAATTCCAAGTGAGGTTTCATTTCTTATTTAATTTCATTTGTTTTTTTAAATGTTCATAAATGGTGTTTCCTAGATACAGATGAACTTATTCCATCCCATGGGGATTGATAACTCCCATTGGGTATACCATGGGACATCCCTTATGCTCGGTTCAGTGGTATCGAAGAGTTAGTTTTTGAAATATATTGATAATAAACTTTCCTTTATGATACTTATAAAAATCCTATAACATTTTGTTATCTATCTTTTTAGAATCCTCAAAACATCAAACTAGATTAACTTTTCCATGTATTTTTTCCACAAATGGCCATATATCATATTCCATAATTGTATTCACTCTCTAATTAATATATAGAAAGTTTCTTGATCAATTAAAATATCATATAGACTTTTTATTTTCTAATGTCACTTCATTAATATTATCCCCTACTTTAACCATTTTATAACACACCCATCATTATAAATGATCACCATGTTCCCATTTTCATAATCTTGAGAAAACCATACGAGATTTTACTTCTTTTTGGAGAAGATGTAAACATCACTTGATATCTTTTTTGAATATTGGTTAATCTAATTTCTCACATATTTAGAAATCCATACTTTCTAATATTAATAACACATATATCATACCATTATATATCTTTCAAAAGATTCTTATTTCAAATCATTTTGTTAATGAGAAACCACTATTTAGTTTACAAGGTTTTTCTACTTTTACAACATCATAATACACCTCAACTACTATTGTTTATTCTTTATTATTTCTTATCTTGATAGATTTATAGTTATAATTTTTCTTCAATTTCTATTTTATCTCAATTAGACACTTTATTGTGGTGTTATTTGGGTTTATCATTCATTACAAAAGTTTTGTAAAGAGAATAAAATGTATTTTTAAATTTTACATTATAATTTGGATATTGTATTGGATATATTATGGGAACATTATGCCGACTCCCCCTCAATTCATTAACTCTATTTTATTAGGTAAGTCACAAGTTTTACAAGAAAAATATATATTTTTTGATCAGATTTTGAAACACCAATACCTTTTTTAAAAATGAAATCACCTTATATAATAAATATATATATTTAAAAATATAGTAATAATTATTCCTTATAAATTGAAATATTTTATTTGAACTTCTCATGCTTAGAAACATCTTACATTACTATGATGTTACCCTTATTTTAATCTTCAATATTATTCTTCTCCAATTAATTAATAATTTTATTATTTCAAAAAACGACTACTAAATATAGTAAACAATGTTTTTACATTCTTGGGTGGTAGAATTACCTTATTCCCTTTACTTTTTATAATTCCACCACTTATAATGTATTATTGAGTGTCTAAAATGATATTTCATAGAACCATAATACAATCAACTTGTTTATTTGTAGCGTTAGAAACAAATTCTATAGACTTTGATCATTAACCAAATTCCTTAACAAATTTTTATAACATATTAGGAGTTCTCCTCAATGATTTTATAGAATCAAACATTTTTTACACAATATACTGTATTTCATAGTCTTTATTAATAGGTTTTGTTGTAGTAATCTCAATAATATTATCCCAATATTCATAGATTACATTTAGATTAAATATCATTCATGTGAAAAATAGTTGAATCTTAAAAATGACTTTACATCAAGTTTAATCAAGATATTTCTTCAACAAATCATTCACATATTTCCAATCCTTCTTTCCTCTATCAGTATCCTTGTTTTCTTTTTAACTACACTTAAATATACATTCTTAATTAAAATAAATTAATTGTTTTCTCACTATTACTCTCTTCCTCTATAATAATCACATTTTATTCTACATTTAAGATATTTTTGTGATGAGTTGATTCACTTTAAATTTTATTTTACATTAATACTTTCAGTTCCCTTATGATATTTCCCAATCATAATCACTAGATATGGAATCATGTTTTGAGAAAAAATTATTCTTAATAAATGTATTGGCCTTTATATTTTTACAATGAAACAATTTAATCTATTGAAGCCATTATCCCCCTTGTTACTAATTCTTGAACATTATGTTTGGTCATTCACTTCATATTATTTCTATTTATATGATCAATTAACTAAAAAGTGATTAATTACTCCATAATCAAAAAAATAAATGGGATTTTACCTTTTCATTTCCATTTATTCATTGTAAACCTTTTTAAATTAATGACATGGTCTCATCAATATTCAAGGAAAATTTATCCTATTTTGTTTCCTCCTTATGAATATTTTTAGTCTCATAATATTTCTAGTATTTTTATTCATTTAATTCTATGTCCTTATCTAACATTTTTTTTCTACATAATTATATCCCTATCCTCACCTTATAAAAAATAAAAAAATTATTGATTTTATCAATGATACACTCATCCATTTCCAAGTATGTAAGAGAAAAAATATTCACATCAAATTTATCATGGATAATTCTTATAAATGTATTCATCATGTTATAATATTCAAGAATTTATCTATAACATTATATTTTTATTATAATTATGTTAACCTGATCAAATATCTTCTCCACAATTTCGTATTTTCCCATGAAAATATCGTTTAATTCATCAAAACATGTTTATAATCATGTATCCTTTACATTATTATCTCTTTTATAGATATCATAGTGTTTCTTCAAGATTATATTCTCTATTTCATACTCCAACACTCACATCCAAAAATTCTCTGAGAAGAATGAAATTAAAAAATTTCAGGATCTCTCATAATGATTAATATTATTCTTATCTTGTAGAATATATGTTTTTTCAAATTTTATCAAGACTAACACCAGGATCAATGATGTCAAGATCAACCAATCCAACTGATAATGATATGAAAACACCCTCTAATTTAATATGAATAATCCCTTTGAATGAACACAGATACTCTTTTATAGTTGAAATTGTTCATATTTTCCATATATAGATTCAATAAAATATCTTATTTATATGAAAAAGTAGAGTTATATTGTAATAACTACCACAATCCAATTTAAGAATGCTCTAAGACCAACTGATATTCCTAGAAGATAGAATATAACCACTGGGGTGGGTGAATTAGTGGTTACCCTAAGACCCCTAATCTCAATCAAACAATGTTATTACAATTATTTGATAATGTGATTGGATATTTCTAATAATGATACTATGATAAGATATTGAGAGAGAAAAAACATATTGAATAAGGGAAAATAAATGGTTCACCAACTCTTTATATAATGTATCTCATCCTCAATGAACAACAGTTGTGATGTTGTAACACATGTTCCTATTTTATTATCAATAAGAACAAAGAATGTTCTATGGATATGGCCCGAGAATTTGATTGCAATAAAATACAAAAACCACTAATGCATTTATCAACCCTTTTATTTCATGAACGTAAGTGACATTGAAATTTGGATCATGTGGGAAATATTTTTCTTTGTCTCTTTCCTAGGAAAAAATTATAATGGAAGGGATGACCAAATAACTTATAATATTTATCACTTTTTCTCCCAATACACTCACTTTAAGATCTTGACTTGTAGTGACCTATGATTTCATGAAATTAATATTACATCTCTTTAGATGAATATTAAATATATTTCAAAAATACATGCCATAGAACCATAATGGATTAATGAATTTTGAGAATAGATACACTTTATTCTAATTTCATAAATTAACTTCAAAATATCTTACTATGATCACCCCATTTAGTAATATTCATAGAAATATATAATTAAAAACCATTATTTATGAGCTAGGTAAAATAAATATAAGAATGGATGATATCGAATTATTAGTAAGGGTATGAAAGGTAGATATCAATAATTACATAAACATATACAGATCATAAGAACATGAGATCACGATCATAACAATTAAAAACCATAACCTATATAAGACACATTATAATCCTAAAACATTTCATAAATCTTGGTAGTTAACAATACATTATAAATAAAGGAATTCAATGATTATAATCCAAGAGAGCATAATATAGACATAGTAATGTGGTAAAAACCTATGGTAATAACATTGTTAACATGTGTAAATAAAAATAGTTTCACTTATTAAATAAATGACATAAAATCAGGACATCTCTTCAAATTATGGACATGAATCCAATTCATCTGATAACCTTATGGACATTAAATAAGGTCCACACATAACCTTAAGCACATGAAATTAGGCCCATGAATAACTTCATAGACATGAAAGGAGGTCCACATATAACATTATATACATTAAATAAAGTCCATGAATAACCCTATAGAGACAAAATCAGCTTCAAACATAATATATTTAACTCATTAGTTAGGAATTTTTACCCAATTACTTAGAGATCTATAATGTGCTCACACATCCTCAGTTTATAATGGAACCACCCATCCAAAGTCTATAATAGAACAACCTCTCACATAAGAAACCATAAATATCTGTTCCAAAAGGTCATGTAACAATAAAAATAACATAAATCATGAAAATAAATGGGTATTATAAATTTTTTATCATATCATAACATGTGAAAAAATAGGTTCAATATACATTTCATCATAACATAACCTGTGGAAGAGGAATGGGTTTTATAAAAATATTGTAAAAAACTATATAGAGGAAGAATAAATATGTAATCATTGGATCATATCCCTAAAAAAACTTATATATCATCAAATGGTGTCAACGTAGATGGAAAATGATTTTGAAAGATCACATGGAACATCTCTTGAGGAAAATATCTTATCCACATCTACAAAATCTAAAAACAACCCAAATATTAGAGAAAATGTTTTCTCTAAAAACAGCCCTATAAAGTTGTAAAGTAATCTTTAAATCATTTATTATTCATGTCATTGGGAAAAATTATTAATTCCATACACATTAAAATGTTAATTCCCTTCACATTTCCAATAAAATATAAAAAATCCATAGTTTGGAAGATTACAAGAAGATTCCTTTAAAAAAAATTGTAAAAATTAAAAAATGCATAAAAATTTATTTAAAAAATGATTTGAAAGTTGTAAAAACATTATATAATCAATTTTTTAAAACCTATAAATAGTGGAAAATGATTTTTGATTGATGAGAGAAATAAATATGGTCTTCCTTAAAAAAACATTTGGACACATGATTACATTACGATAGGAAAATAAAAGGAGAACATTAAACTTCTTGGAATAACTAGAGGAGAAGAAAGTTAATGTGTTTATTTAATGTAAAATCATAATATCTCATCATTGGAATGATAATGATATAAAATCTTGATAAGAAATGAAATTGTAACATTAAACCCTAATAACATTGATAACTTTTGAATCATAATCCACATGAAAGAAATAACCTTATATGTACATGTTAATCCCTAAAAATTAAATAAGAAAAATCCTAAAAGATTTTCAAAGGTAGTATATAAACCAATAAAAATTACCAAGTGGTGAATATGGCATGTGTCCCTTGGAAATAAAAGTGGGACAAAAATCACTTTCCACTTTGAAAACTTTGGAATTTTAATCCTCATTAAATAATAACATTAAATGAAAATATAAATATCATTAAAATAAGTTCGTTCATGAAATTACATGTATAAATATTTGTATATAAACCACACAAAGTAAATTGTTTTGGTATAAGTACTATATCTCCCTAAAATAAAACAGATACTTGAAATGCCTTACCACAAATCGTGAATTTCAAAGAACATATTCAAACTAACATGACATAGATATCCTTCTTTGGAGTTCCAATCATCAAACATATAGTTTTCCATTTGGGAAGAAAACCTACTCCATAATGTGGATGAGGATGTTGGGGATATATTTTTGTAGTGGCTTTTCCTAAAAATGTCTTAAGATGTGTAATGAAGTGAGGGAATGTGGTTCCCTTTTATAAGGAAGAGTTTTATTTTTTGTAAATACCCAGATCTATTTAATTATGTGGAGTCAATATCAATACAAATGCCTCCAAATTTCATAAATAAATAATTTTAATTAATATATTATGTACTGAACCCTCTAACATAAAAATAAAGAGATATTTTTTAAACATGTCATTCCCTTAGACATTATGTTTACTCATTTTAGCCATTTGATTTTTCACTATGGTAACTAGAATATGTTTATTGTCCTCAGAAATTTATTCTTTAAGACTTAAAATAAAATGATATTTAATTTTTAATTTATACCCATTGGTTCAATATATAAAATCCTATTTATAAAATAAAAATAATATGTTCACAACCCCCTCCACACAATGTGTACCCCCACTTGGGCATCTATGGGAGAAGAGAGATAGTTACCATTGATTCATGCCTCCAGTAGGCCCTGGGATGGTGACTAGCATTGATGGTATAATAAACATGTAAATGGGGGGTATTACCCTATATTAGAAACTCATGCAAAAGAGATAAATAAGAAATACACCAACCAACTCCTTCTCATATTCCAATATAAAAGAAAACCCAATTAAAAAAATGAAATTTCATACAAGAACTACTAGAATTGAAATGGAAAATACAAGTACCAAAAGAATGAAATGATGGTAGCGACCACGAAGCCCAAAAATCTCTATAAAACCCCCAAGATAGTAGTAACCATACCGATCTCAAAACTGCTGCAACATACCTTAAAAATAGTCTATATTTACATTGGGTGAATATAACAGTATACTCTGTTGGATAATCCCTAAAGCCTCTCATGAAAATGGAAAAGAATGATTGCTAAAGCACAGTGAACAATAAGTGAAATGAAATCGTCACCTAAACAGATATACTAGTTTCCCAGCCTCACCATGGTATCTCTGCCCAAGTATCACATACATGATCATATTATATAATAAAGAATATCAAGGGTACCCCTACTATTTCCCCACTGGTTATCCACTTTTCCCTAAGGTCACATGTCATGATCATCTCTTTCTAAAAGGTTAGACGGCATACACATGGGTGAAGCATGACAACATGCTCCTCATGTAACACACCACCATGTACATATAAAGAAAAGTAACATATTAGTTTCTGGGAGCCACCACATTCTGTATAACATGTATCATATACTGGGTTTTAATCCTCAATCCATTACATCCCATACACTGAGTAAGAATCCTCAAGCCATCATATCCTATATGTGTTATACTTATTTATTCCTCAAGAAAATTTATCTATAATATATGTGTGTGAAATAACCACAATCCATTACATCCCTCTACACGAATATGTTGTAAAAACTAATCAATGTTCATACCATAACAAGTAACTATCAATAGAATATATTGGGTATAAAGGGGTATTTATCCATCAATCCTTCAACCTGGATGTTGGAAAAAACACCCCCTCAAGGATCAGAATCACGGGGGGTGTGTGTTTCCCTAATCTAAAGGGTGGAGTAGCATATAGAAACAAAAAAAATTACATGAAGAAATATTGCCCACAACCACACTATTGGTATATATTAGACTCCGAATCAATTGAAACTAACGTATATAAGAATCATGTATTCCACTGTTCAGACTAGATATCCTTTATGCACATATCCATTGAAGAGCTATGTTATGTTACATTCTTCCTTTTTCATTAGTTTCACATTACATTTAATTAATTATTTAACCATTAATTAATCATTAACAATTTATAGATTATAATTCATTAGCATCCCAATAATGTTTGATTCCCTCTATGCATAAGAAAACCAATCCCACAGATTCTCAAAATTATAACCCCATCATTGAATCCCTGCAAGCTCCAACCAAAGGGTTAAGCATTTATTCATTTATTAACAACATTAATACCCATATTACTACATTTTCAAAGAAAACATTATAATCTATCAAACATGAGAGTCTCAACATGGTGATTAGGTGAACTATCTGTTGATTCTTCGCCACCTATAGTAGGAAAGTAGACTCATCCAACCTAGATAATATAAACATAGAAAGAACGTTTCATACCCCTTGAATCTTTACCTCTCTTCAAAGGAGAGTGAAAAAAACAATTTTCTTTAATCAGCAGGTAAAGGAATTTAGATTAACAATAACATGTTCTTTAACTATGAAATTGACTGAAACTAGAATATAGGTTTCATAACAACAGGTAAGCCTAGAGTCATCTCATTTTCCATCTCTGGTGTCCTCTCTGACACCCACATGAGTATACTGATGCATATCTCCACTCCAATAGTCAAATTATTCCACAACAACTGGGCCTCCCTGCCCCTCATACCATAACACCCCTTTTGGTTTTTCTATTACAGGCTCACAACACATCTGATCCTCCCCACCCCAGATACTACAACAACCCTCTAGGATAGGCTATTCTAGACTCACACTACATCACAAGCAGCAGGAAAAAGACATAACAATCGGGATATTATCCCAAAGGCAAGGCAACCAACCTTTCAACATAATGTTCTATCATAGATCCAAAGCATAAGGCATGTGGCCTCTATAGGAAAATGGAAAAATCAAGCCCTATAATGGCAATATCTTGTATCACACAACCAGTTCATATTCTGTCTTAAATCAACCAATTCATTATCCATAGGTTCTAAATATATGAACCCTAGGAAACATGCTTTCCCATGTTGTAACATATTAATTTAACATTGAATTTGGCATGCCTTTAATTATTTTATCAACAACAATCATCATGATTTAGGTTTATTAAACAATTCAATTAAACATTAACACTTAAATAAATTTGATTATCATCAAATGACAAAAATAACTGGATTCATTAGACATTACTATTTATCATTAATACAATTAATTATCAATTACATCCAACATTACTTCATTATAAATGTTCATCAAGAACATCATGATAAATCATTTATGGCATATATACCACACTATATAGTAAATTGAGAGGAAAACCATTATCCTATTACCAAAAACAACATCTTCAAGTGATCTATATAATATTTTTAATCTAGTTTAAATTACTATTTAATCAATTTCAGTGTGATACTATACAATAAATCATTCTAAATCTATGATTTCACATGATAAAAATAGAGAACCAATGAATCCCCTGCCTCAAAATGTTTTCAATGTACTTAACACGAGAACATATCACATAATAGATCTTTCACCACCTCTCCCTTGTTATCTTCATCCATCTGAGGATTTGACATCACCAATACACCAAAAAAAATTAAATAAACCCCATTAGAAACATGGTAGATCATTTAAAATCACGTGGAAAAAAGAACAGGTATAAAAAGGATCAAACTAGAAGAACCCGCTATAAAATTATGGAAAAGCACACCTTGGATCAAACCGAGTCACCACAGATTCATGATGGAGGCATGAGATCGATCTCCATCCAAGGGATCTCCAAAAAATTGATGAGGAGACTTCCAAGTCACCTGGGAAAAGATAGTGGAAACCATAGCCATAGGGTTTGACAACACAAGCAGTTGGAAGAATATTAAAACATTACATTAGAGGGGGTTACACAATGTGTAATCCCCTTTCCCGTAATATAATGCCTCTAGGTTATTTTTTGTAAAAAAACACCCTGTTTTCATTTTATTTTCTTTTTCAAACCCCAAAATATTACATGATGTGAATCCGACTTTCACATCATTAAATTATTCAACATAGTGTGAAACCAACATTCACATCATGAAAGTTCCTTGCACCCAGTTCTCAGTACCCAAACTCCTCCCAAACATTAAATGATCCTCTTTTGAGATTCAAAACCCTCAAAAACACGTAAAGGTTTTATCCACAAAAATATCATTACTCACATTAGATACATCTAAAAACATTCTCATCTCCGTGAATCCAAAACCAACTCAAAGAGAAAATAGAAAATGGGTTGTCTGAACAGCCACCCTATGAGATATTTCTCTAAGATCTCACCACTATAAAAGCTCAATAAAAAAACTAGGCGAATAAAAAAACCAAGAAAGAATAATAAAAACCCACTTAACACTATCATGGGGGATATACCTCTCAAAATATATCAATACACAATAAAAAACAAGATAATGTTATCTTATAAACCGAAAATGTCTTACATCCACAAAACGAACAACATTGAAAAAGAAGAGATGAACATAAATCAACATAGAGGTATTGAGATTGTATCTTCGAATAACATTACTAGGTATTATCCTCCATACCACCATGCCTCCACAAGATAGAAATCAATGGGATAGAACACCCACACAAAAACTTCTCATGGTGGTCTTGGATCTCTACAGGATGCTCCTCAAAAGTTGTATCAGTATAAACATCGATCTCACCACAATAAATGAGGTGAGGTTCATCATAAAGATATCAACATAGCTGCAACACATGAAAAATGTCATGTATTTGTATTGTCGATGGCGGGAGAGCTACTTGATATTCCATAACTCCAACATGAGCCGAAACCGGGGGTAAAGATTACTCCCACGACCAAAACATCACTTCCTATGATGCTAAGTTGCCTTCAGGAACACATGATCCCCAATTTAGAACTCTAGTAGTCTCATCCTATGATCAACATAGGATTTCTCACAATCTTGTGCTGCCTTCATCCTCACATGAATCACATAAGCCGTCTCGGTCATATTCTTTACTTGTTTTAGCTTGATAACTAATAACTCCTAGAACCCACTACAGTATAATGGAGAACAACAAGGTCAAAAATACAAGGCTTCAAAATGTTCCATACCAATGATTTAATGAAATCTATTTTTTTTAATCAAACTCTACCAATGGAGTGTGACTCGTCCACAAACATCCAAAACCCCAGACACTAGAGATCAACATTTCATGAAGATTTTGGATGGTCTTCTTTGTTTGACCATCCATCTGAAGATGAAATGTAATACTAATGAATTGTTGAGAACAAAATTCATGATGGAGACCTCTCCACATTCAATAGGTAAATAGATGATCTTGATCGGAAATGTTCTTCCTCAGGACTCTGTAGATTCTCACAACCTCATCCTGATAATGACTTGAAAAACCTCCACTTATACTGAATCCTAGATCACTGTAAAGAGGGATGATTTTGTTAAATAATACACTACCACATATATAGAGTCATAAACTCCATGATATTGAGGACAAGTGCTAAAAAATTCCATTGGTGTTTCCTCCCACTTCCACTAAAGAAGATATAAAAGCTTGAAAAAATCAGAAGGAACACAGTGCTCAACCTTCACCTTCTGGTAGACCAAACATCAAGACACAAACCCTACAACTGCATGATCTTACCCATGCAACTATAACTGACCTCTCAAATCTTGGTAAATATATTCACAGTAGGACTTACCGGTAACAGTGAACTATGGAACTCTCATAGAACCATCTCATGCATCGCCAAAGTAATGAACAGTTTTCCTTGAAATAAAACTCAATGATTATAATCCTTATACAAACCATCATGAGACTCACCATAAATAACTCGATCTCTCTAGACCACCACCTCATGATCCTATAATTAGGATTCGTCCACCAATTACAGCAGATATTTCTGCACTATCATCTGAAAAACACAACCTCTACCCCTAAATTCTACCATATCTAGGTACAATGATGAATGTTTCTTAATCAACCTTAAAGATTAATCTAATTCATGCAATGCATCAATGTGTGACTTTTGAACGTGGCAACATATACAAAATTCCCCTAACCAGGTGTATATGAAATCTTGAAGTCATAATCATATAATAATTTCATCCATTGAGGCTGGTGCAAGTTCATGTCACGCTGGGAGAAAACAATCCTTCAGATATTATGATTTGTGATGTCTAAAAAATGCTAACCTATGAGGTAATGTCTATGTAACCTCATGAAAAAAATACCTCCCAAAAATCATGATCATTTTTGTAATATTTATGATCTTGGGGATGTAACTACTAAGACCCATAAGAAACGACGGATCTATGTTGCATCAGAACATAGACCAAACCAAGATGTAAATCATTATGGAAAACCACAATCTGAAGTCCCTCTATTAGAATACAAAGAACCAGATCACTATCCAAATTCTCTATTGTATACTAAAAATATGACAAAAATCGATCAGTACACATGAAATCCTAATCCTTTATGGTCAATGCTATGATAAGAGTTGTAACCTGAGATAAATTGGATCCAAATATCTTATAATATACTAAAAGATAAAGGAAACATCATACATCTTCCATTGTCTTGGAATATTCCCAAGACCCAACTTCTTCTATCTTCGATGGATCCATAGAAACTCCATTTTGCGATAAACATGCCCCAACCAACAGACTTCTCATGACCAAAACTCACAATTCAGAAACATCCCAAACAATTTCTCACAGAGAAGAAATCCCAAAATGAAATGCATATTCTCTATATTATTCTCCTCAAGCATAGATTACACAATCATGTTGTTAGTGAAAAATAAAATGATCTTATCTTGGAACTCATGGAGCACAATGTTCATTAACCCCATGAACATTGATGGAGAATTCGTCACATAGAACATAATCACAAAAAACTCATAATACACATGGTGACAATAGAAAGTGGTTCTCATGAGATCCTCATCCTTTACACGCATATGATAATATCCAAACTGAAATTAAATCTTATAAAATAAACATACACCCTTTAGTTGATCTAATAAATCATCAATACACAGAATATGGTATAATTTCTTCATTAAAACATGGTTCAACTAATGATAATTGATACACAACTGCAAAATGTCATCATCCTTCTTTACAAAAAATGGGTTCACCCTACGACAAAACACTCTTCCAAACAAAACCACGCCATAACATACCATTGAGATATATACAAAGCTCTCGCAACTCATAATGTGTCATCCTATACGGAGACATTGAGATATGAGACATACCTAGATATAGTTTGATCCAAAACATGATATCTCATCGAGTGGGTAACACTACAACGACTTCGAGAAAGACATCAGGGTAGTATTCTATGACCCAGGGAAATGAAAATTTTTGATCCTATGATGAACTCAACATCATCTCATCCATCAAGGATGAAAAGAATAGAACACACCTCTAACCCATATTAGGGCCTCACTCACCAAAAAACACTACTAGCTCTCTATCTACATTGATGAACACAACCCGACTCCTGAAGCAATACATGATAGCCTACATGAAATAAAACCAATCCTTGACAAGGATTATGTCATATAGATGTATCTATAAACATAGGAAATATCCCCAATATTTGTTCTTCCCTAGCACTAACTCAATGTTTTTATATAATTCAGACAAGTTATCTTGACCTTCAATTAGCGTAGTCTATGCATGGGACACTTGAAGTACCTCTACATCAAGTCCCAAGGCATGGACATGGGAATGTGACATGAAGGAGTGTGTCCCTCAAATATCATAAAAACATGAAACCACATAGATAACAAGAAATTATTACCTCGAACAATATTTTTATCACTATGAACTATCAATGCTAATGAATAAAGCTAACCACAACCTACTCTATGGACTCTTTGACCCTTCTAATGACCACCTCCATGGTCAATGCTTTCCCTTTGAGGACAAGGAACATCCCAGGGAAATCCTATTCCTTCCCCAACTACTCTCCACTGATCCCAACCCAAATAAACATTCTATTGTTTTCTCGGTTCTTATTTCCACATCCGTGGAACCTGAAGTGGAACAACTGGTGCACACTGACTACTCTGAAAAGGATAGGCACAATCACAATTGATAATCTCATTCTCTAAAAGAAATACATTCATAAAATGCCTTGGAATAGGTCTGAGATCTGCTTCCCCTAGAGAAACAAGACATTGAGGGATGAGACCAACCTCAGATGATTGGAAGATATTCTATCCTGACAGCTGGGAACCCCAAACCTTATCTCTACATCTTGAGTAATCATGAAAACTTCCTTATAATGATTATTAAGTTATGGATCATATTCTCTCGATGACCTATGCTTTTTACAACACATCAAGATACATCTTTAGCATAAATACCGTGACCATGCACTGGATCTCTAGATACAAAGACTCCTCGAACAACCTCTCCATGGACTCCTCATTTTGAAATTGGTCTGAATCATGTCACAGAATGTTCTTGAAATGGATCCTAATCTCTTCCACACTAAAAGTCCCCAGTCGCATGGTATGTAGCTCTTGGGGACTAGACACCTTCGCTGTCAAAGAAAGAATCTAATCACTGAACTAGTCTCAGAACTCTTCCCATGAGACTGTTGAATCCTTACGATCATCAAGGAACAGTAAACAACAATTCCTCACTACCCCACATAGAATCATTTAATGCAATGATACCCAGTGCTCCATCTAAGAACAGATCGAACTGGAGGGTATCTCAACTTCCCCCTAATAGTCTTCCAAGAAAGAATCTAAAACACATCCCTAATACCTTTATACAATATGGCATAGAAACTCTTGGAGTTTCCTCCTTCCAAGAGTCATCATCATCATCCTCTACTCTACGTTGATCTACTCATGAAACATATTGAACATATTATGTGTAAAATTGATGAGAACATTGACTTGGATCCATGCCAACAAAAGAACAAAAAATTAGTGCTCCTTACCTGAAATATATAAAACATTCTAATTAATTAATTCTTTTTATTTATTCATTTTAGGTTAACCTATCCCATGTTCTACCCATTGAAACACATGCACAAAAAAGAATGATGCATGATCATTTCATAGGTATCTGCTTTGGAACTGGCATCACTTTGTTTAGTAGACACTATAATATTAATGGTTTGTGTATCAAATAACATGGGGCCCTAAATACTCGTGTCTTAGCTGGTCTCCCATGTTTACAGTGCTTTCTAAACATAAATTACATTGTCTCACAACCATCCCATGAAACCTCACATATGTAAAACTCCAAACACTATCATATCGCTCAAGCAGACCTATAATAACACTCTCTCACGAACCCTTCCCCATAAGGTGTACCACTCCTGGGCCTAAAATGGGAAAAGATAGATAGTGACCCCCTATAGTCCCACCACCAATAGTTCATGGGTTAGGGATTAGCATTGATGGTATAATAAACATGTAGAAGGGAGGCATTGATTTTTAAGAGAAATGAATGGGTAATAGAGAGATAAAATAGACACCAACCTACTTTTTCTTAGACACTAATAGATAAAAAACCATGTACTCAAATCTAATGTCATGCATCAACTACAAAAACCGAAAATGAAAGTTTCATGTAATAAAAAAATTAAAGACGAAAGTGGAAACAAAGCCCAAGAAACTCCAGCGAAAACATAAAGACAGTAGTACCCATCCTTATCTCCAACCTTCTATGACTAACCTAAATAATAAATTATATATACATAGGGTGATTATAATTGTATACTCATTAGGATCCACCCCAATGCCTCTCGTGAAAAAGGAAATGAAAAAATTCTAAAGCCCAGTGAAAAACAAGTGTAACTAAATCCTCACCTAAACAAGTATAATATGTCTTGAGCCTCACCATGGATAACATCACCATGTATCAAATACAGGAGAATATAGTATAATAATGAATAACCATGGTACCCTACTAATGCTTCCCAATGGGTTTTTTCACTCTGCCCCATCATTACACGTCCAGAGAATCTCCTTCCAAAAAACGCTAGCCCATAGACACCTAGTTGAATCACCAAAACATGCACCTCATGAGACACCCCACCACGTCAACGTATCCAAAAGTAACTAGGTAGTTTCCAAGATCCACCACATCTTACGTAATGTGTATCATATATCATGTGCTAAACCACAAGCCATCATAACCTATACACTGAGTAAGGATCCCCAAGCCATCACAGCCTATATGCATTATACCTATAATAGTCCTTAGGAAAATTTATCAGGAATAGAAGTGTGTGAATATACAATAAGACAATAAAGAACATTACACAAAAATATGGGGAAAATCAGATATGTTTTTACCATCCCCAGTAACTAGAATGAAAATAGAGAGGGGAAAACTGGGTAGTCCACCATCCGTCCTCCAACTAGGATGTTGTGGAAAAAACCCCACAGGGCTCAGAATCCTTAGGGTGTTAGTTTCCCTAACCGATAGGGTAGATTAGAATATAGAAACACAAAATGTACATGATATAATATATCTCACTACCACACTATAATAATATCCAATACTCAGACTCAAATCGATCAAACAACTTTTGGACTCACAGATTCCATTGTTATGACCATATATCCTATAAGAACACAACCATTCAAAGAGAAACATTAAGTCGCATTATTAATTTTTTATTAGTTTTTCATTATGTTAATTAATTATTTATCCATTAATTACCCATTAAAAATTTCCACATTGCATTTCATTATAATCACAACAATGTTTTATGCCCTCCAGACATAAGAAAATCAAGCCCACAACTTCTTATAATTAAAACCCTATAATTTCATCCCAGCAAGTTCCAACCCCATGGGTTAAACATTTATAAATTTATTAACATAATTTCCTTCCATATTACCAATATTTTTAGGAAATCATTTTAAGATTCCAATAACAATGGGCTCAACAAAGTGAGTAGTCGAACTACCCATCAAGTCTTTTCTAATAACAACAGGTGTAAAGAATTATCCAACCTCGAGAAGCTAAACATGGAAAGAATGTGGAATACCCCATGAGTACTCCCCTATCATGGAAGGAGAGTAACCAAAACCATGTTCCTCATGTAGTTGGAAAAGGAAATTAGATAAAAAAATAGTTATTAGCTAAACAAAAAATTCAAACAATCATCCAGCTTTCATACCAATTAGTAAGCCCAGCTTCAACACATTCATCAATATTCGGTGTCCTCCCCAACACCCACATGTATATCCCAATACATCTCACCATTCCATGAATAAACTACTTCCATAAAAACTGGGCCTCCCTACCCCTCAACAATGGCATCACTATTGGATCATCGATAATAGGCTCACATCACATTTGGGCCTCCCTAACCCACATACCAGAATAGGCCTACAGGCTTGGCCATCCCTGGCTAACAAAACATCAAAAGCAGAAGTTAAGATACATAGCAACCATGCTCTTGGATCTAAATAAAGGCATCCATATTTTACACACACTGATCTATCATGGATCCAAAGCACGCGACATGCGGCCTCTATAAGAAAATCGAAAACTCATTCCCTATAAAAGAATAATATTTCATCACACAACCAGTTCTTATTCTATGTTGAATTAACCAATTTATTTTTCACAGGTACCAACATAATAAACCTAAAGAACAATCTATCACAATCTATACAAAATTAATTAACCAAATAATTTAACATGTATTTAATTTATCTATCAATATGAATCAATATTTTTCAGGGTCATTATCCAATTTTATTAAACATGCACACATGCATCAATTTGATTATCATAAAATCAGCTCAACAACCAGATTAAATAAACATTAACCACTATATTTTAGCCAATTAATTTAAATTTTATTCTGGATTTATGTTCTTTTCCAATTTCTATCAAGAACAACACGATACACCCAGAAAGGAATAAATATCACACTATCTAAAAAAGGAAGAGGCAAACCATTATCATGGTACAAACAACATCTCCATGTGATTGAAATCAATTCATTAATCTTGTTCAAATAATTATTCGGTCAATTTCATTATGTTCCATGGGGATAAATTATGTTAACTCTGTGATTTCATGTAATAATAATATAAAATTATTAAATCCCCTACCTCAAAAGGTTTTCAACATTATTCGCATGAGAATGAACAATATAATGGATCTCTAATCACTTATCCCCCAATATCTTCATCCATATGATGATGTCGTGACACCACTGTGCCAACATCAACCCTGATAAACCATATTGGAAATATGGGAGATAGTCCTCCATCACATGGAATGAATAATGGGAGGAAAGCTGATCAAATGAGAAGAAACTACTAGAAAATGAATGAAAAACACACCTAGGTTGAATTTTTCTCACCATAGACTAAAGATGGTGGCCTGAGATCAAACCCCCTCGAAGGGATATCCAAAATTTCAAAGAGGGGACATTCATGTCTCCTTAAAAGAGAGAGAGGGAAACTAAAATGGTAGTGATTTACAATCTGAGCTACAAGATAATGCTTAAAAAATTATAACGTCGGTGGATTACATGACTCAAAATCCCCTTTAACATTGTATAACGCGTTGAGGTTAGTTTACACCAAAAAAACAATATCATATTTATTTTATTTTATTTTTCAAACCCTAAAATATTACACAATATGAATCCCACTTTCACATCATGAAATTATTGTACATGCTGTGAAACCCACTTTCTTAATTTGAAAGTTCCTTGCTCCCAGTTCTTATCACCCAAACTCATCCATAAATCCTTCGAGCCTCCTCCGATCTACATATGAATCAAAAAAACACAAATGGTCAATCTATATTGATCCTAGACCACAAAATATGTGTGAGAAATAAAATTTTTACATATTCATGTTTAAGGTGCATAACCCCATTTTATTCTTAACTATGGTAAATAATTTTTTTACTGAAATAACTTTTCATTATGAACAGAAGATAAGTTTATCTTTTTACCTAATATTAATTACCATGATTAAAAATAAGTTTTCCATTTTAAAAAATTAAATTAATATTAGTTGGAGAATTTAATTTAAAATTAAACTTGTAGAAGTGAAAAAAAGTGGTTTTTAAAGAATAAATTCTCATAATTTTATTATTTATTTATGTTAATGTTGAATATAATGTTTATTAAAATGACCAAAATTAATCTAATAATAAAACAATTTAACCAATTATACTTTTAAAACCACTTAAAAATAAAACTTTTAATTTAAATTCTTTATACAAAAAGTTAGTTTTTATTAAAAATCATTATTTCCAATATTCATTGGAAAAGTAGACTTTTTAGGAAAAATAAAAAACTTAATTCTTAGATAATTTTGACATGTTTTTTTCCATAATGATTTTATTTTTCAATATAATTTTTCTAAAAATTTAGATAATTATTTTTATTATATTTTCACAAAGTGTAATGGATTTTTTTGAGAAAAGATATTTATAAACAATATAACGGCTATAATCAAAATTATTTTCTTTTTTTCAATATATTAATTTATGTAAAAAAATTATGACTAATTTAATAAAATTTTGTTATTACAATTTATAATACCATGTTTAGTGGATATTTTATAAGGGTCATACTTATATAAAAATATTAATTTTTTGTTGTGGTTCACTAAAACTCAGTGTTGTGTGTCACAGAAGCTATCAATGAAATTAATTTTTTTAAATTAATTTGTTAAATATCATGGTGTTAAATTATACCACACATAAAATAAAATTTTACAATAAAATTCCTTTAATGTTTTTCAAACCACTAAGGATACTCTTACCACATCATATTCTCTACTTTTCACATAGATCCTTCAAGCTGGTGGTTTTCCACAAAACATTGATCATGTGAGTGGTATTGTTTCATAACACATTATCTTTATGATCTAGAATATCTATATGGTATTATAAATAATAAATATCATGATAAAGTGGTATAATATATGTGTTAATTACATGTGATGTATTAGGTATTCAATTCCACATGAGATATACATGTAACACATTGTTAACTTAAGATAGGTTTAGTAGAAGCTCTAAAAAATAAGAAACCGTCTATACAGAATCAATAATCTCAGAATAGTCATTATAACTAGGGACTATAGTTATTTTTTTAAAATTAATCATAACCTTATACCATGGAGATATTAATAGAAAATTCAATATCTCATAAACTTATTCCAATGGATAAATTCATAGAAAGAACATCCCACCAATATCAAATTCTGGATAACACTGATGATTATAAGAAAATATTCTCAATTAACAATGTATTTCCCTTATGTATTAATAAATGGATAAAACCATATCTACTATTTATTTAGATATATTGAGTTCCAATAGATCTATTACTCCAACATCATCCCATTACATTGTATTTTTAAACTTAATTCCACAGTGGGTTTCACAAGTATCCATCTGAATGCTTGATTAAAACATATTGTTGTATAAAAACACAACTAGAGGAGGGTGTTGATCCCAACCACCATTGAAATCTATCTAAAAACAAATTATAAACTTCTATATGGTTTCATTTGTTCTCTCATTTTGAACATATTTATGAGGGTTATACTTAAATCTAAAACTCAATATTGTTTCAATATCTTGCTCGAGGCTTCCCCAAACCTTCAAGGTAAACCTCATATCTTAATAAGATATAATAGAATGTGGTACTCTATTAAACCTTAAAAATTCCTTAATTTATATCCAAGAATGATAATACAAAGGGAAATATTATCTAATATTTATCATGTGAGTTGAATATTTATGGTGATCAACTAGAACCTATATAGCATTGTGACATTTAGATGTTTTGGAGTGTCTAATGAAAAAAATCCATGAATATTGTATCCCATTTGCATTTAGGTATTTGTAATTGTTGAAACATACCCTTATGACATTGTATATTATCTTTAACTTTATGAAATACCAATAACACAAGATAAAACACTAAAATATCTCCATTCATGTAACACCATCATAAATAATATTTTTGTTATTTATAAATATTTTTAATTATTGGATGAATAGAGAATATGAACTATAATATTCCTTTAATAGTTCTTTTTTCAAATTTTGAATGGAAGAAAACATACATGGTTCTTAAAACTTATAATTCCCTTTATAATCATTATTATATCAGAAATGTTTCTGATCTTCTTTCATGACAATAAATATTTCTTCCATGCCTCCTTAATATTTATTTGGATAGAAGGTTGAACACTTATTTGAGCAAGATAAGATTTTCCCCCTTCGTTGAAAATTTCCTTATCCATCATTTGAAATTAAATAAATATTGGATCTTTGGTGATATTAATCATAGATAAGATATAATTATTCATTCAACTCAAATAATTTTCCTCCTTGTTCTTTTTCATAGGGTGGTAAGGTATTGAGTGGCCATATTCTTTAATCATCTCCAACCACCTTCTCTAGTGAATGTTCAATTATTTATCAATGAATATATTAATTAAACTCTTATGATCAATATATATATATCACCCCTTTCTCCAAAAATATAATGCCTCCATATATTTAATTTAAAATTTTCCATAACTAACTCCAAATAATGAGTAGGGTAATTTTTCTCAAAACCTCCATTATTTCATGAGGCATTAACTATCACCATATAATCTTAAATGAAAAAAATATCATAGACCCTTATTCAATAAATCACTATATAATACAAATTCTTATCCACTATGGGGAAATATAAGCGTAGTTTCATTTACTAACCTTATCTTTATTACAATGAAATTATATTTACATTCATCGGTTAAAAGAAACATTGATCCCTTCAAATTTAACATGGTGAGTGGATAAACATGGTGAGTAGATTAGACACTCCTGATAATTTCTTTAAAAACTAGTGATAATTTCCATCCAGACCAAGAAAACTACAAATATCAATCACCATTGTTGATCTTGGACAATGATTAATATCCATAATCACTAGTGGATCCACTGATACACCTTATATTGAGATTTTATGACCCAATAATGAAGCATTCATTCATCCAAAATTCACAGATGGTAAATTTTACATATAAATTATTATCCCTTAGTGTCTTAGTACAATCCCCAATAGATCTTCATTTTCTTACCAAATCTTTGAACAGATAATAATATCATTTATAAATACTTTCATGAACTGATTAAGTTACTCTCTAAAGACTTTTTTTATTAAATCCATGAATATATCAAGGGAACTAGTAAGACCACATGAAATCACTATATATTAATAGTGTTTATATCTATTAAGAAATGATGCCTTGGGAATATCATCCTTCTCAACCCTCAATTTTTGTTATCTATAATGAATTTCAAACATGGAAAATTATTTAACTCCACATATTTTATAAAAAAACATCATCATTATAGGGTACAAAATAATTTTTCTTTATTGTGATCTTGTAAAATTCTCGATAGTCAATGACAAGTATCATTGGTTCAAATTTCTTCTTGATAAAAAGAATAGGTTTACCCCATGTTGAAACACATGGAAGAGTAAATACCTTTTAAATATTCTCCTAGAGTTTCATATTCAACTATTATTATTCAATATGGGCTATTCAATAAGGGTTCCTCGAAAAATATGTAGCCCACGGTATAAGTTCTACTAAGAAATAAACTTCATAAATAAGTGTAAAACTAATAATCTCTTCTATAAAGAAATCAAAAAGTTAATTACATTATAAATATCATCAATGTTGAGTTTCCATCGAACCATATGATATATACACCCCTTTTGAATAGGAATCATGAACCATACAATGTATTTTATTTCTGTTGGATGTATATATTTATCATCACATTGATTGAAGATAATAGGTTATTACTAAATATAAAATTTTATATCACTTACTTGGGAATTGATGTGGAATTTAGGTAGATAAAGACAATCAAAGCCTAAGATAATGTCAAATTAAACCAGAGGGAGATTAATGAGTTTTTTAGGAAGCACATTACCAAAAACATCAACTATAGAAGAATCCTTGAATTCAGGAATTATCATCATTCCATTATGATTTTTCACTACTAATTCAACATCTAATCATTAGGAAGAATAATGAATAATCCTAGATAATTTTCATGATATAGGTAAAATCACATAAAAAATATCAAATAGGATACTGCAATATTTTATTATACCTATTACCACCTTAACTTTTTCTTTCTATATTCAATCATATTGTAAAACCAAAATGGTATGTATTAATATCAAGAATATTTGATTAGAGTGATTAATAATTCATATGATATCTATATCATACCAAATGTTTTTTAACCTATGATACCTTAGGTTTATCATAGTATTTTCATGGTAAACAATTTTTCAAATCCTTCATAAAAGTTCATAAAGAGTTTGTTAATTTATACAACATATCCCCCATGAGTTTCAAACATAGTCTCCATAAAGTACCCTTTTCATGAATTGGGTGAGGATCAAGTAAAATACCAATACACCCTTTTTTGAATTTTTACTCCTAGGAACAATTGTCTAAGAGCCACATCTAATTGTTGTATCCATATATAGATGTAACTACTTGGAAACCACTCACTCTTTCCTTCACCAAAATCACATGGGATTTTCCTAAACGTTGACTTATACTTAGATGTAACCTTAGACATGTCCCTATAGATCTCAGTAATTTTTTCTCATCATAGTTTCCAATGGTTACTTAACCCTTACTATGATAACAACTCTAGTGAATGAGGATTTCCATTAAAAAAATTGTACACTTCTTTAAATGAATGTTCAATAATTTTCACAAATATATTACATAAGACTATAAATTTTTAGAGTCTTTGGATTGTAGATATACAATATTCTTATTTCTGGAATGGTGTTTGACATCCCCCATAATGACCTCCTCATTTAATATGCATCAAAGACATGCCCTACGTAAGACCTTTCATCATGACCTAAGGAAATAAAACATAATAAAGAGTGAGCTCAAATGATCTGTAAGGTTAATAAAGGGAGATATCAAAAATCACTAAAACATAAAATGGTCATAATGGTATTATAACATGATCATAAAATTTTAAAAACACACCCTCCATAACATAGATCATAATCCTAAAACATACAATAAAGCTAGGAAGTTCATAAGACATGAATCATAAAGGAAATTAGTGATGATAATACATTATTTCATATCATAGACATATGACTGTTGAAATAAAATAAAATAATAACATGATTAAAATCTTTAAATAGAAACATGTTCACTCATTAAGTCAATGAAATAAAATAAGGCCCTTATATAAACTTATGGAAAAGAAACCACGTCCCCTCATAACATTTTATACATGAATTATGGTCTACACATAACCATATGTACAAGAAATAAGGTCCATTCATAAACTAATGGACATGATAGGAGGTCCGTAAATAAATTTATAGGCATGAAACAAGATCCATATATAACCTTATGGAAATAAAATCTGGTCCTCATATAACATTATTAACATTAAATCTTGTTCACACATAACATAATTAACTAATGAGATATCTATATTTACCCAGATCATTGGAGCATTCTAACTTGCTCACATGTCCTTGGATTAAAATGGATCCACCAATCATAATTTCATAATAGAATCCCCTTTTACATAAGAAACCATACATATCTATGTCATAAGATCATAAAACATTCATCATTTCAAAAACCAAGAAAATAAATGGATTTCATTAACATTTCATCATAGTATAACTCATGGAAAAGAAATAAGTTCAGTAAACATGTCATCATTTCATTATATTATAGCTCTTATAAAATAAAGAAGATTCATAGCACTCTTTTTGACATAAAAATTGACCATACAAAGCAATAATAAGGATGGTATCAATGGATCCTATCCCTAGTAAATATTAAGTAACATATAATGATATCCTAAAAGATGAAAAATGATTCTGAAATTTTACGTGGACCATTTAATGAGGGAAATAACATTTCCACTTATTTAAAATCTAAAAAAATACCAAATTTTAAATAAATATTTTTATTTTAAAATAAATATGTGGAATAATTATGGAACATTAAAATAATTTGTTGTTCATGGAATCAAGAAACACTATCCATACAAAAAATATTTAAAAAAATATTCTTTTCACATTTTCTATAAAGGATAAAAATTACTTCTTCGGAAAAAATCGAGAACATTCCATTAAATAGTTTTTAAAATATTCAACCATGGGTAAAAAGTTCTCTAAAATATCAATAGAGAGTATTAAAAACATTCTTTTATTCATTTTTACAAAACATGGATACCTAAGAAAAAAATTCAACCAAAGATTGAAATAATATTAGTTTCCCCTTTAATTTTATTTGGACTAATGAGTACATAGAGATGGTAAAATGAATAGAAAAAGTAAAATTTAGAGAAACAATAACAGTTTAAGGAGAGTCATAGAAATAAATCATAATAACTCATCTCTAAAAGCATAATCATAAACAATCCCAATAAATAATGAGATTGTAACATCAAACCATTAGGAATTTGAAAGATTTTGAAAAATATTCTGTATGATTGAAAGAACCTTAGATTGACATGTAAATTCAAATAAAATTCATAATAGCATGATAAAATTAAATTCAGGTTTGTATATACCCAAAAAAATGAATCACGTAGTGAATATAATATGTGTCCCGTGGAAATAAAAGTGTGATGAAAATCCCTCGTCACATGGAAAACTTTTGAATCATAATCCTTATTAAATAATATTATGACTAAAACATTAAATATCATTAATAGAATAATATTCATGATATATCATGTAAAAGGGGTAATATAATAACCATAAAAAATAAAAAAGCGGTGAATATATAATATGACTCCCATAAATAAAAGAAATACTAGGAATCCTTTTATTAAAGTCTTGACTATCTTCATACATGTTCAAACCTCTTTCACTTAGAACAAGATAATTTGGACTTATTATTAATAATATCTATGTTTGTGGTTTGGGAAGTCCAAATAATCTATAATGTGGATAAGGATTTTAGAGAGATTTTTTGGTAGGGTTTGGCCGAGCCAAATGGCTTAAGATGCATAAAGATGTGAGGGGAGGAGGTGCTATTTTATAATTTAGTAGTATTTTAATTTTTGTAAACAGCCAAAAATATTTAATAATGGGGATTCACTCTGAATAAATGTTCTTAAAAATTTGATAAAAATAAATTATGGAATATAAAGTTTCGAAAAAAATATACCATAATAAAATAAATTTTTTAAATAGGTTATTTATTTATCCTCTATGTTTAATCTATTTTACCATTTTAGTTTTCACCATGATAACTAGTCAATTTTCACTTTTTTGTGTAATTTATCCATTAAGAATAAAATTATAAATCAAATATTTATATAAATTTTAATGAATAATTGTAAATATTAAATATAATTTTTTAAATAAAAATCCTATGTTTGTGTAAAAATAATTTAAACACACACACATGTAACATTAAATCCCCATGCTTTAACCTTATGAGCAGTAATTTATTTATACTAACTTTACTATTCATTATTTCTAGAATTTAATTTGAACTTGCTACATAATATTAATTATTATGATTATAATCATGGAATCTATTTCACGAAATTCAATTAAGATAATTGTAAGAATTTAATTTAAAATTAAACTAGTAGACTTGAAGAAAAATTGGTTCAAAAGAAAAACATTCTGACAAGTGTAATATATTTTTATAAAAAATCTCAATATAAAATAGATTTAAATGAAATAAATTATATTATAAATAATATAATCCAGTTTTTTTACTATTGATTATAAAATGATTCTTTTTAGAAAATTATCCAAAATTAACTCTAATATAATATTTACTTGTTGAATTAAATAATGATTTTTATTTTCATAAATAATATTTTACAAGTGAAAAAAATACTTTTATAATTTGTTCTATGAAATAAATAAAATACATTTTTTGGAGAAAATTATTTTTGAAGAAAATAATGACATTACTAAATCTTATGTACTTTTCAGCAATAATTTTTATCTATATATATCATTATAAATAAATTTAATTATGTGTATATTCATATTCATAAAAACAATTTTAAGTACTTTGATATAATAATCATGTTTAAATAATAATATTAATAGTATATTGCGGTTTATTAAAATTTGAGGTTGTGTTTCACACAAGCTATCAAAGAAATTATATCTATTTGGAAAAAACTATTTCATAATATATCAAGGTGTTAAATGGAATGAATATCTATTTTAATAGATTGTTTATACATTATGACATTATTTCCTAACTATCACGCCCCATCCCTCGAGGCTCATGCCCTAACTACACCAAGCCCACCTTCTATAGGCCAGGGGCATGGAACTAGCACCGAAGGTGTAATTCCCTAAAACTGGGAAGGAATTGCCTTTATAACTTGTAAACGCACACAACAGAACACACATCTGGATACAATACACTATGTAAACTATATAACAAAACTGTGATGAAAAGTAAAAGGGGCCGGAAATACAAGCCCAACTATAAAGTATAAGGAACTGAAAGTACAAGTATAACTGAATAAAGGAAAAAACAATTGTTGGGTTGTCCTCTGGGATTCATAACTGAAGGATAGGTACAAATAGCCTCCTCATCACTCCACGTCCGTCAGTCTCCTCCATGTACTGACTCATCGTAAGGTCTACCTCAGGGTACAGTCTAGTCTTGGTACTCTCAGCCTCAGTCAGCGTTGTTCGTTGTCTGCATCCAACAGAACAAGTTGCGGGCATAGCCCATGCACGGGTGAGTATAACAATACTCGGTAGGGACCCCGAGACCCTCAAGGTCTCACCAAATCTATCAAGGATAAACAAAAAAGTATGAAATCAACATATGACCTTACTTAGGTATATGCCCATACATATACCTAAGATATCAGTTAATCCATATCAATCACGAGGAAAACAAAAAAGTACTGACTCAGTTCAACCAGGATTGTATTCACATTATTGAAACCTTGGCTGCTGGAGAACTCTTTCTCAATCAAGTACAGTGGGCCAGCTACATTACACAGACGACCTTTCTACTACCCTTGGACCGATGAGGTACTCCTCCTGTCGAGTACCATGGGTCTACTGCATCACACAGAGGTACTCCCCACTGTGGGTCTACTGCCACACCCAGGCGCTCCCCCTTATAGCCTGCAGAGGTAATCCTATTGTCGAGTACTGTGGGTCTACCACGTCAACAAATTCACTCCTCCACTATAGGTCTGCTGCCACAACTAGGCACTCCCCACTAGGCCAGGCGAGTTACTCAGAGTCAAATGGTTAGTAGTCGTCTAGTCTCAGCCAGTTACTAGGTTCTGACACGAAATCTCGCTCGTGTTACTAAGATCCTCTCCACAAGCTACGGGTCAATTCTCCCACAGTCCCAAAGTCCCATAAAGAATTATCTCAAAGGGCCGCCTCGTCATAGGTGTCTCAACGCAATAGATGGTGTGTCAACCTAATGCCTGGTCTGTGAGTTATTAGACTTTTAGTCTCAAGGTCCTAGTTGGATTCATGCAGGATCTGACCTGACCATCTCTAAACTATACCCAAACTCCAGTGGGGTATACTCAAAGGGACTTTCATGATTCAATATTACCAGTGTCGTTGAAGGTTCATCAAACGGAAGCCCGATGCCAAAGTTATGGACAAAAGAAAGTAAAGGGTCATAGTGGGCCCGAGTATAGTCCGACATGGCCTGACCCGATCTGGGCCGACCCAGTTTGAGTCAACCTGCCAGAACCGGTTCAGTTCGACCTGCCCGACCCTGTTCTAGTTGACCCGTCCTACTAGGCCCAACCCAGCGGGCCGTGAGGGGTCGCAGAGAGCTGAGAGGGCACGGACCGGCTGCGTGTTAGCGTGAGGGTGGTTCATCCCGGAGGGCGCTGCGGGGGTTATTCATCCCGAAGAGAACTGTGAGGGCAAGGGCTGGTTTGGACGGGGCGTCGTGAGGGGCGCGGGAGGTGGGATCGCCAGAGGGCACCATGAGGGGCGCGAGAGTCAGGTTCGGCCAGGGCGCCGCGTGGGGCGCGGGAGGCCGGCCCAGCCTGGGCGCCCTGAGGGGTGTGAGAGGCCGGCGCGCTGCGTGGGGTGCTGGAGGCTGGCTCGGCCAGGGTGGATCAATGGGCGCTGCAAGGCTGGTTGGCTGGGAGGTTTAGGTGGCCGGGAGCCAGGGCATGGCGTGATCAAGGCACAGCGTGGCTTGAGCCGGTTCAGCAGGCAGGTGGCGTGGCTGGCACAGCCCAGAAGCTGGTGGGTGGCGCGGTTCGGCCCGGGGCAGCGGATCCGGTTCGGCCGGAGTGCCAGAGCGTCGCGGGGGTGGTGCGAGTTGCAGAGGTCACTGGTAGCACATTCGTTGTCTTCGTCGCCTTAAACGCTATTTTCACCTTCCTCCATTTCTAAGAACACCGCAAATCAACACAAGGGTTACAGAGGGGAAGGTCCATGTTAGTTTGGTGATACTTTCCGCATTAGAGTGGTAGCATGAGGTTTACCATGAACATAATCAATAATAAAGACAGAAGATATTTTCAATTCCCATAATCCCTCGTTAATTTATTTTCCCAACCCCGCAATAGAAAAAGAGGGGAGAACAAGGGATGTGTTAATCAAATAATGAATAAACCCCAAACTTTTTCATTGTTTGTCGTCATTGTCATGAGAAAGAGGATGTCTATTCATTGTAGAAAAACATGTCCTACGTTGAAGGAGGTTCCAAGGAATAATGTCGAAGTCACGGTCGTTCTTCATTGGTGGATCGTTCTTCGTCTGGAGATGATGTTCTTAGTTGGAGAACTTTATTTCTTTCAAGATCTCTCCTCTCTAAATTCCACCCAATTTCCAATTAAGCCCCAAAATAATATATTAATAAAACTATAATTCTGTTGGAAAAAAGGATAATTAATCACTTTGTTGGCACATTAAATGTCATGTGTGTTGGCATAATAAAGGTAGAAGAGGTCAAGAGGCTCTCCCTCATTTATGAGGGACTTGAGAGGTTTTCCTCTCCCGCCATTATTAGAGGGCCAGGTGGTCCCTGCTCCCAAATTTAAATTGTATGGTTTTGAAAACTCTGGTGGTATCCATCACAATTAAACATGAAGAGGTGGTTTAGGCCTCTGGTGGTCCCCACCACCATAACCTCTCATGAGAGGTTAAGGTTTGGTGTTCCCCACCTCAAACTTCCACATGGGTGGTTATAATATGTAAAATAGAATAAAACATTTCTTTATTTTATTTTATTATTTCCATGAAAAAACCATTTACTAACATTCACCCTCGACCAACTACTGTCGATGTGAGTGTCTCCTTAAGCAAAAACCAGCACTGCGAGTTCAACGGTGCCCTTAGATTTCAATTCCGAGCACCAGTTCAAAAGATAGAAAAACCCACTCATACGATTACTGATCATACCCAAACAAAACTTTAGAAATTGATTCTGGGCACTCTGTGCCATGGAATTATGCGCTGTCAATTTTCACGGACTCGTAAAATTTTTATTTAATTAAAAACAATTACATGGAAATTACATGTCTTTACATTAACTTGTGGGGTGACTATAGTATTATTTACACATGGAAGGTAAATCCCAATAAATTTATATCTATATGAGATAAACATCATGGCGTGATCATGTGACTTGAATCATTGTAATTTTATTTTCCTCAAATCTGGTAAAGCATTGAATTATTATGTCATGATCAATGTGTCATGAATGAAAATGTTTAAATTTTATTTCATTAGTTGTGATGTTATTTAATTATTATTATATATCTATATAGAATCAATAATTCAATAAAAACAATCCATTGCACAATCTATAACATGAAATTACATAGGTACATTCATCATGGTGAGACTGGGTATACTATAGAATAACTCTCATATATAAAAATAAGTTCATATCTACCTCAACTATTTCATGTTGCACGAGGTTTTTTGTATAATTAGGCTTATGTGTATGATCAAAAATCTTATCCTACATAATTCTATTTTTTTATGATCACCTTCAAAAAGTAAATTCATTTTCCCCAGTATAAGTTCATTAATTCACAACCCCACTATTTTCCAATGATTCACCATGTCTCCTGTGAGTATGTTTTCAATAAATAAAACATGAAAATACTTCTATATATCTTGAATGAATTTTCTCAAGAACCCATAGATAACATTCCCCATGTTAAAAGTTTTATAAATAAAACATTATAGGATTGAATGGTATTTCTATGATTACTCTAACTCTCGTTGTAAAAGTAATGATATATTTAAAATGTCTTCATTGATATAAACCCATGACTCTCACATTTTTAATTATATTCAATAGGGTATTCTCTATTCCCCAACACTCATCACACTCATCAATTTACCATATTCATCATAAGATATTTACATTCCATAAAGAGGCTCTTTAAAAATTAATTCTAAATAATTTACATATTTTGCATGGACAAATTCTCTTCCAATGTACTTATTTATTATATGAACTTATTTATCTAATATTTATATCATGTAACTTTATTTATCCAAATATATTTTAGTAATCCCATATCCTTATTTATTAGGGATGAAATCATGAAAATTCCAGGTGTTTGGAATTATTGATTATTAGGGTGGGATACTAACTGTTCTTGAGGTAAAAGTGTTGGACCTATGGAATGAGTGAATTTTTTCAATATTACTTGTTTCATCCATAACTGGTGTTGAACAAAAAACCAAAATTATTATCCATATTGATTTTTAATGAGTTTTTTATGCCATTTATGGACAATAAAACTTTCTCGACCCATTTGTTTCTACTCAATACCATCATATAAACCTTAAAAAATATGTAGACTCTACACATATCATATGAATTTTTTTAGGATCATGTACTAAATATTACATTAAATAGCTAATAATACCTCAAAATTATTGGGTATTGTTTCCAAATGGGATAATATATTGGTGTCCTTTTTTTACTTAGTAAATTCATCATCTTAGAGGGCCTCATAATCCTTATCAATGAAATTAGTTTATTAGAAATGATATCTTTTTTAATGCTTGGTATCTTCTTCAATAGACTTCCTCCAGTGGTAAAATCAAAAGTTACTCTTGAGTTTTATTTTGAACCAAATTGGAGTATCAAACATTATATATAAGGGTTTAATCTATGATATTGATATTTCATCCATATATCTATCCAATTGAGATTTTTTTGGAATATTTTTCTAGTGATTCACTTTCTTTGATAGTGGGATGTAATTCTATATAAAATATATTTCAAACACATCCCATGAGGTTGTAGAGTTAATCATTTTTCATTTTTTATGAATCCTTGGATCCATAATTTAGTGAAAAGGAATGTACCTTATCCTTTTTTATATCTTCTGAGACTACATTGTTCTTTAAATTATCATATATATCCAAAATATTAGATATGTGTCTATGTGGATCCTCACCATGCATCCTTCAAAATTTACTAATATTTGAGGTAATTTTTCTAATAATCAATTTTTGATTATGGTCTTTTGATTGCATTAGATTTATTATAACACATAGTTCTAATCTAATGATCACAGGATGTCCATAATACATGATTTTCATATCTCATTTCATTTTTGATTCATAGTTGATGAGATTTATAACCACATTCTCATTCAAACCGTGATAATTTCTATATATAATTAATATTAATATATGGATTGAAAAATACCCCTCAATATCAAGGTTTTAATATATGGGTTCACCAGATTAATACTCCTTGATTGAGTGATTTTCATTATTCTTGGGAATCTACTACCTATGAGAGTAAATACAAGAAACCCCATGGATGTAAAAAAAAATAAAAAGTAAAATGGAAAAAGAAATAAAATTAGTGTAATTAATAAATCAAAAAATAAATATTGTTTCTTATATTATGGTGTATTTATATATCTATAAAATATAAAAAAAATATGACTACCTAATGCATTATCAATTCCAATGGATGTTTCATTGTTTAGAATATATAATTGTCAGCCACTTTGACCGAAACTAAAAATATGTAGTATAGTTTAATGTCTATATTTGTTCGACATGGAATTAAAATTTCCAAATATTCTAAGATATATGAACTTATAATTTTTTTTAATCTAATATTTCAAAAGTAATAAACTAATAATGAAAAGGAAACATTTTCTTAATAACTAAACATTATTACAGAAAATAAGAGATATTAAACTAATTTTAAAAGATTTTTTCTAAACATATTAGGTTTTTTTGTTATTAATGTAATATAATTATAAATTTAAACAATTACCATGGTAAATTATTTACATCATATTATCATCTTCAATACTATCATAATCCTTTATGTTTTTATGACAAAAAACATACTTTAACAAAATATGCATTAAAATACAATATTATAAGAAAAATATGTATCAAGGTGACATTTAAACCCAAAACTTATCTCTATAATATTGATTTTACTCTCATAGTAACTCTTTTATAAAATAAATAAAATAGAATAATATAAAAAATTCATTATCAATATGATACAAAACCAAAAAATCATTAACAAAAAATCCATATTTCATTATATACCCATTAAATTCTCTTGATTTACCTTCTATTAAGGTGAATACTCACTTATGTTTTTAAAAGGTTCAATAATAAATGAATAATTTATCTTAAATTAATTATAAATAATAAAAGAGAAGAATATATCAAATAAATTAGACAAGATAATTGGTGAATTTTATGTGTTATAAAGGATTTATTCAAGTCTGCCACACCGATGTTCCAGATTTTCTAAAACTCAATAGATAACTAAAACCATCATGAAACTATTAAAAATTAAAAAATAAATAAAATTTATAAATCCATGAAAATCCTTGACTAATTATGGAAATTTGACAATAAACAGTATATCGCTGAATCCTCTCTTGATTTTTCTTCACTATCTTCTCATTATGTCTCCCTTTCATAGTATATATTATTTTATGTTATAACATAATGGATCTTATTGTGATAAAATAGTATATATAGTTAATGAAATAGGTATGATCCTATATATTTTTTCAACTGGATCTTTACATTAATTTGTATCCTTCGTCTACACATTTCACTATAATGCCCAGTGCATTGCAACATGATATCTTAAATTCCACACTATTTATTCTTCCTTCCCTATTTTGGTATGATAAGGTCCTATGAATCATAAATGTTATATTATACAGAAAATTTATGGTTAAATGGTTCCTTCTTCATATAATAATGGTTTATTATTTAATTAATTAATGACTAATCATAAACGAGCATTATAATGTGATATTTTATCCTAGTTTTATAATATTTTCTTGTATTTGATCTTTAATCATCCAAAACTAAAACAACATAATGACATGTGTTGTGAAATATTATTTCTCACCAACTTTAAAAATATAATTAACTTATAAAAATTTATTCAAAAGCTTAATTATAAAAAAAATAATTAAATAACAATGATTTTTGTTGGATTAAATTAAATTAATGATATAAATTTATAAAAAAATAGAGTTATTAATTATCATGTAAAAAACATCATACCTACATGTCATTATGTCATAAAACGTACATGTAATTTTGTCCCATACTTGTTCTACCATACAAAAAATATTTTACTATATTCCTTATGAAACAAACCTATTATGAAATATATAATTCTCATCATCCCATCCTAGAATATCATAAGGACAAACTCGTATCACATTATTGATTTCAAGTGTTATCACATCATATACACCCTATCTGACTCACTAAGCCCATCCATATACCACAAAACCAATTATTTATCTTAAAAAAACATAAATCTTATATTAAAACCTTTGTCATTCACATCTCAATGATTCCCACAAGCCATGTTTAGGTCATACATTCCCTAGAACAACATATTATTTATTGAATGCATAATTTATCCTCATTAAGGACAACTCTGAAACTAAGAATGTGGAATGATTACACTACACATTTATCAGACCCAACACATGAAAATCAATTTAGTGGTCTATAGATCATGACCATATTATAATAATTTGTTCTCTAGTGGTTGATTCAAAATGAACATATTGTAATCCATGTTATTACACCCCATTCATGGATTACAATAGGACTATGTATGTCCTTTATGAATATGACCCAAATATTTGAACAACATGTCTATGAATGACTCTGAAAATGATAATCCTGATTGAATGTCAATATTAACATTTCCATCTATATGGAAATATCATCAAGGAAATTATTCCACATACTCATCAACATCTATTTAGTTATTTTCTCTAATTAATTAGTTGTTATATACATATATAACCCACAGAAAATTTCTTATAAAAAATGAGTTGGCATGAACATATAGGAATCTATATTAATTTATCCTAATTAAAAGGTAACATATACATATATTTTCCATAAAAACAATACACTAAATAAAAAGCAAGGAATTATCACACTTATCGATCATGTTTAGTCAATCCGTCACACACATCCCTAAATTATCTAGATATTCTATTTCATTACACAATGTAACCGAACATTTATCATCTCATTAGATATTTATCAAATAAATTATATTACCTTTACACAAATGTGGTTATCTTATTTGGTCCAAACATTAATCCTCAATGTAATATTTCATCAAATAGATGGATGTACTTTACTCTTATCCTAGGGATCTATTTTGATCCATCAATGAAGAAGAAGGACTCAGTACACTTATATTCATACTATTCAACATGGATTTTCAATAATTACATATTTAATTTTTTGTCCTTGGTCATGAAACTAATGTTTAGGAAACTATTTTGGGTCCAATTTCCACCTCAATCACTCGGGTCTATTAAAACTTATCTCCCATTAAGAACTGTGTAGCGTTCAAGATCCGGGTTCCACTAAAAAGGTTCCCCATACCTAGTTGGCCACAAGACCTCAACCACATTTCCCAAAATTTCAGAGGTTTTTTACTAGTATTGAGGGCCTAAGGTGCGATAGTGGGAAAAATAGTCCCTTATTGGAAGAGTGTAAAACAATAGAGAAATAATATACAATTGCAGATGCAATAAACATTATACAACTGAAGTAAACTGTAGAAGACTAATAAGATAAATAACCATAATTCATTCCATAAAAAAGATGATACAATAATTTATTTAAAATAAAATAGCTAAAAAATAATATAATGCAGTCATATATAATATAAGTATAAAGGATCCAAAATAAAAAATAAAACTCAGAAGCATTGCAAGACTCGGCTAGGTCCCAGGCTCTCCTTCTCCTAAAAAGCAACTCATGAATCGGTAGAAGGGTCCTTAACCTTATCAACACCTATAGAAATATAATATTCTTGGGCTTATAATATGGCCCAAACAGGGTGTGAGAATAAATCCCAATAGGCAACCACTTAAAATCTATGCCAATCTGTCAGTCAAAATAAGTAACAAGAAGTGTACAATAGTGAAAGAAATAAACTATGAAATAAAAAAAGTAATCAATCCTACAATAACTGGTTCCATTTATGTTCATTTCATATTCATTAACAGTTCAGTTACTCTGAATGTATATAAATCTCGAGACCCAGCTTATGCCTGACTATCCCCTTGTAAAAGAGATCACAACAGATAACTTAGAAGATTATTAAGAAAATGTAAAGTGAAGACCAAATCCAAGCTTGTGCACTATCATAGTAGACGTATCATATGAAAGACCATTAAAATATTCAATTTATAATCTAATTCTATTCATAACATTCCAAATGTTTAATCCAAGTATAACTCCTTGTATATAACCACGTTCATCCTATAAGCCTATCTGTATGATTCTATAAGTTAGCTAGTCTCACTCTAGGTGTGGTGTGAGTATATGTCAACAGGGCCATCCTTGGATCCTACAAATAAGACCCAATTATCTCCGATGACATATAAACATTCCAATAGAACCTGTCTATGGTATCCCTCATTCCAGGACTCATTCAGATGTTTTAATCATAGCCTACATGAGCCTGGCCACTATATCTGTGGCTCTCTCACTACTAGACATAATAACCCATCATTTAATTCATCCATGGAATCCCTCAATGGATGCATGGGTCACTTGGGTTATAAGGTACAATAGTCACATGAATCCATCCATGGCATTCTAATCAGAATCCATAGTTCATCCATTACCATTTCCCTTTTCTTATAACTAGATCAATTAGAATTTTCATTAGGCATGCAATATCACACCAAAAGCTTCCAATATAATCAAGCAAGAGAAAATCCGCTTAAGGCTTGGCCTTTAAAATACTCAAATTATAATGAATCATATATCAATAAACACTTGTAAATTAAACAATTACATGATCCAACAATGAAAAATCATGTGGACACATTTCATTTATCAATAAACACATGTTAATTTAATTATGGCATAGATTTTTCCGATAAAAACTCAGGTGGGAAATTTATATCTCAATCATTGTAATTTTTCCACCAATTAAATGTAATGAACGAATATACTCACATAGAATGTTTATATTTTATAAAAATATTCCAATCATGATTAAACAAGCATGTGCATAACATGTTCCAATAGGGAAAACACTAATTCCAAAACATAATCTATTTAATTACAATTTTCCCAATTAAAATTCTATTATAACCAATTCATTATTAACAACTCATATAAGGAAAAAATTACAAGATTTCTTTATAGGAAACCTTGGCCAAAGGCTATAAATGAAAATTTAGGGGAAACACACCCATGGGGTGGCCTTAATTCAAGGAAATCAGTCTTATGTATTGATGAAACCACATATTCAATGACCTTGACATCATTAGTCAATAAAAAGGGTAAAAAATAATTCAAGGTGAAACCCAAAAATGGTTGCCTGAAACTTCATCACATATATTCATCTCAATAATTAATGAGAGCCACAACACCACCAACCTAGTCCTCATGTGACTCTCCTCAACCAGTATCAGCCTCAACTTCAAGCTAGAATGAAGTAGATCTATGAAAAAAGGATAAACACTCAACCATAAATGACTTAGTTGGGAGAGAGAATAAAAAATAATGACTCAAGTGTAATGGAGAGAGCATACAGATTGGGTTACAATGCATCCAATGGTGAAGGAATCATAGTCTGGATGATCAAACAGGAGGATATTGAACGATCGTCGCTCTTGTTTGTGAAACCTGGTGAGTCCCTTCTATCCTGAATGATATTGGAAGGAAACTTCCCATTTTTAGCGGAAAAATACATGGTGTGTAGTCCATATACATGGAATCTATTTCATTTTACTATTCACTTGGTGTCTATTTTTTGCTGACATCCTTTCCAGGACCTACCGACATGACTACATGTTGTGTACTAAGAGGCTCATGGCGTGTAGTAGGCTTTTCATTTTTTGTTTTCTCACCAACATTCGCACATTCCATGTATTCCCGTCATTCATGGACAAACTACATGGCATGTACCTAAAATTACATAGAGTGCAACACTGATTCCGGTTGTGTGATAGTATGATTCCAGTACTTGCCCATTTTCCACTATTTTATCAAATAAAACTCAAAGGAAAAATAATAATAAAAGAAACCCATACCTCAAAGTAAGAATAAAGTTCTTACAAACTTCCCCCCTTAAATAAATATATCCATGAATTTCCCTTTGGAGGGTGGTGAAGAAATATATGAGAATAACTCGAGACACTACAATCATACATTGGCCTCCCTCTCATAGGTATCGTCCTTCACTCGTATGTGCTATCATAGAACCCATATAGAAGGAACAGATCAGCAACAAAGAACCTTCATGCTACGATCCACAACACGAATCAGATGCTCGGGAAACGATGCATCAACCTGAATGTCAACATCCTCAGGCTGAAAAACATGAGATTGGTCTGAGTGATAACAGCATAGTCGAGATACATTAAAAACATCGTTTGTGGCTTGGTACCTCTGAGGTAACTTTAAACAATAGGAAACCAACCTGACCCTTTATATAGTTTTAAAATACCCGACATATCTTGGAGAAAGATTACTCTGTCTCTTAATCAAATGATGTCCGAACCTTGGTAAAACATGAAAGAAATCATGATCCCTAACCTCGAACTCTAGATGTCATATTTGGTGTTAAGATAATATTTTTTAAGAGATTGCGATGTAGCCATATTTCTCTGAATCAACTGGACTTTCTCAAAAGTCTCCTTTGTCAGATGAATTCCCAGTACTATTTCCTCACCTTCCTCTAACCTGTATAATGAAGAACGGTGTGTCCTACCATACAAAGCCTCATATGGTGCCATATCGATAGTCTACTAGAAAATATTATTATAAAAAAAATTCAACCAAGGGAATATGTATCTCTTAAGAGCCCTCTAAATCATGGATTCATGCTTATGACATGTCCTATAACAACTATCTAGTACACTCTAAATTTCCATTATTAAGAAGGTGGTATGTTGTGCTCAGAAGCACCTGTGTACCCAGTGCCCACTGAAAACATTCCGAGAATTGAGATGTAAAGATGGCATCCCTATCTAAAACAATAGAACAAGGGACCCTATGAAGTTGTACTATATCAGGAATATACAATGTTCTGAGATCATCAACACCAAAGGTATCCAAGATTGGGATTAAATGAGCGTCCTTCATAATCCTTTAAATAAAAATCCACACAACATCGTTACATTGAGGAAACCTTGGTAATCCCATCACGAAATCCATCGCTACATCATCCCGTTTCCATTCCTGAATAGGTAACTATTGTAAAATCCATGATGGACACTGATGTTCCTCAATTACCTACTGATAGGTGGAAGACCTCAAATCAAATCCAGTTATTTATTTCTTCATACCCGAATACTTGTATTGACATCACATGTCACGGTACATCTTAGTGACTTTGAGGTGCACTTCCCAAGATGAAGCATGAAACTCCCACGTCAACTCCTTGCATATATCCCCTAGAACCCACATGCATCCATAGATACATAGAACCTCATCCTCTCATACCGTCCATCTAGGAGGAGTGTCCTTACCTACCATAATTTCCCGTAGAGCTAGGCGTTCAAAATATAATAGTTGTCTCATCCTCACATTGTCTAGTATGGTATAGGTAACTACCAAAGTTGAAATAAAATTCATTCCTTATATGCCATAAACATCTAGATGTATCTTAGATAACAACGCCATAATATTCCACTCACCACTTGGCTCTTGCACTACCTATATCTATGTCCTCCTGCCCAACAGATCCACTAGTGCATTGCCTTTCCCAGGTGTATAGGTAAGCTCAAAATGAAAGGACTGAAGGTATTCCACCACCTTCGGTATCTCAAATTTAGATAACGCTGAGTAAAGAAGATCTTTTGGATTTTGTGGTCTGTGTACACTCCCAAAATTCTCTTCCAATAAGTAATATCCAACAATACAATGCATGGAAAACCATAGACACCTCTAAATAGTTTTTAGGGTAATTCCTCTCATGTGGCCTCAACTACTAAGACCCATACACAACAACTCATTACCCAAGCAGAGGAAATACTCCCCACCTGATAACTGATGCATCACAGTACACTATGTAACTCTTTCTTGGATTTGGAAATATTGTTATATTTACGGAATTCAAATTTCCCTTCAGCTTCAAAAAGGCTGTCTCATAAGGATATGACCACACAAACTTGACACCTTTCTTAGTCATGTCTGTCAGCGGTGCTTCCAAGAATGAGAAGTCCGATATAAAACCCATGTAGTAACCAACTTGCCCAAAGAAACTCTTTATCTCAAAAATTTTATTCATCTATCCCTAGGAAACTAAAGTTCTCATCTTCTCTGGGTCCACTCATACTTCTATCTCTGAGATGATATGACCTAGGAAGTGAATTTGATCCATTCAAAAGTTCCATTTTGTGACCTTAACATATAAATGATGATCTTGTAGTGTATTTAAAATTATCTTAACATGGATGGCATGGTCATGTCCATTGTGATAATAAACCATGATATTCTCCATGAATACCACAAAAAATGAATCTAGGTAAGTATAGAACACTCGGTTCATCAGCGCCATGAAAAATACTTGCATATTCATGAGACCAAACGACATAACTAGGTACTCATATAGACCATATCTTCTATGAAAGGTTATCTGAGGTATGTATTCTGGTCAAAAACATACATGGTGATTACCTAACCTCATACAGATCTTTGAGAACACTCGGGCTCTTTGAAGTTAGTCAAATAGATCATATATTTGTGGAAAGGGATGTCAGTTTTTAACCATAAACTGATTTAGTTTTCGATAATCCAGGCATAGACTAAAGGTACCATCTATATTTTTACCAAAAAGGACCAGAGAACCCCAAGGAGATGTACTGGGTCAGATGAAACCCTTATCATCTTGATCTTATGACTGCCTCTTGACCTCTTGCGACTCTATAAAATCAATCCTGTAAGGAGGAATGGATATTAGTGTTTCTCCCATAACTATATTGATAGTGAACTAAAACTCTTTGACTATAAGTAATCCTGAAAATTCATCCGAGAAAGATACCTTGAAATTTTCAACCACTATAGGGAAATCTACCTGACATGTTCTCTGGTTATCTAGATATAAACTTACAATCTGTCCTGTTATCCCACCCAACCCACATTGCTCAGGTCCAGTTCGGCTTGCTTGGGAAACCCATTCACCCTTATGTATAAACTATCTTCCTTATAGTGACATGAAACTCACCAAGTGAAGATAAAAACAAAAAAAAATCTAGAAAAGAAACTAACTAGTCCATTCCATGAATGGAATCAAACCCAATCATCTCTATGACATAGTGGTTCCATAGAAAGTGACACCCACCAACCTCAAGGGGGAAATCCTTGATCTGACACACACATACCGTTATAACTTTTAATGGAGTGTCTAGCATCATAACATCATCAAAAGTAAACACATAGAGGCCAAGGCTCTCCGAAACAGGAACATGTATGAAACTATTAGAAGCCACTGTATCAAAAAGTGTAGAAGCTAAAATAGAGGTGACTAGAATATTACCTATAATAGAAGAAGGTATGGAATCCTTCTTAGTGGCTCTGTTTCATTACATAAGTCTGACCTGTACTATGGCCCTATGACACTGCCTAGGTACCCTGAGCTAATCCACCATACTATCCTTGAGTACATAGGGTATGGCTACCCCGGCCGAGACCACAACATCATCCTGAATAACCTGACATATTTCAATTCCCTTACTATTGAGAAGATTATTGAATTACCCCTAAACAATGATTCAGTGCAGAACCACTCTCACTAGATAATGGAGGAAATGTCCTATATAATCATTTTCGGTGACCCATGTTTCTGCAAGCTCAGTACTCGCCTAGGTCCTTCGGAAACTATGACCTTATATGCCCCAGCCTACCACACAAGTAGCACCTCACGTGGCTACGTAAAGGTACTTTATGACTACTACTGTCACCATGAGAAAAATCCAGATGATAATTCTTGCTGCTGGTCAAATAGTACCATATCATGGTGCTAAAATACCATGGCTCGAACATCCAAATTCCCTCATATTAGGCTCGGTAATCAATACTTGATTCACTATAGTAGATACCATAGTCAAATTGAAGACATTTATATGTGATCAGTCGTCATACTTGGGGCCATTCTCAAAACACCTAGCCATAATTAAATCATAACCCATCAGAATAGGTTCGAAATGCTAAATCTCAATAAAATGGGTAGAATAGTCGATTAATGATAGTGTGCCCTTCTACAAATGCATAAAATCTCGGGCTTTATCATCCCTTAGTGTCTTAGAATAGTAATAGTCAATAAAGACTATCTAAAAATCTCCTCATACCATATCCTAATGACTCTCCATTTGATTAATCACATCCCAACATCTCTTGGTGGAATCATGCCGCATATAAGTCACGAGATTCACCCTCCTCTCATGAGGCATCTCAAAATACATGAATATCGAGAACATGGCCTCAAACAAGGAATATGTAGACTATGGTCCCCTATCCCTAGAAAATCTAAGAGGATGATACTGCTGGAATACTCCCATAAGCTCTGTCATTGACATGTACGGTTTTGGTGATCCCTGAAAAGTTTTCATAAACCTCATAATGCTTTCATGGAACTATACATCAACACCTTCATCTGGTATATCAGCTGGTGTCGAGACTGGAACAACTGGAGGATCCACTAGTAGCCCATAGCCTACCACCTCAAGAGTATGTACATCACCACTCTCCAAGTGTACAACTAAAGGTCTTCATGGCACCATGACTCTACAAGGTCAAGTATAAGCCTTAGTTCAAATACATTATCATGGTTTTTACGTTCAACTGCCAAAACAAAACAGGAAATATCCCTCCAACTTCTAAAAAAAGTAACTACATGACATATACAATAAGAACACATCGTGCAACTACCAATAACCATCATCCAGTCTTGTATCTCACAAATCAAAAAACCTGGTCATAACTACACAACATGTACACCTGAGTACAAAACATGTAATTATAAAAATTTTCTTACCGAACAGAATAATACATGGAATGTGTTCATAGAACCACACACTGTGTTGTCTAGGTTTCTAGAGAGTAAGACTAAAAAACTCCCCCAAAATTACATTTTATGAAAAATAAAGCAACGATGTGCCAAATTAGGATCTGTGGGGGGGCTATAATCCTTGCGAATCAATGATTGACATCCACATTAATCACAGAACAACCCAATCTATATCACTTGGTCAATACCTGATCCACAAAATTCTGATCCAAGCGGGCCCATACACCTAAGGGATCAAATATTAGAGTCCATCCATATTGAACAGTATCACATACCAATACACCTATCACAACACTTGGAAAATCTATCAAGGAACATTCACAAAAACATGTATATGTATCACGACATCTATCAGAACAACATGTAATCAATAATTCATTCTAAATGGCATGGAAAGAATACATGTCATGTGATTTATAGAAAGTGATTATATGATGTATGATATTGGATACCCTCATATCTTTAGGTTTAAACAAAATAGAACCACAATGATATCAAAAATAACAACACAATATGAGTGAAACACCCAACGGTGAAATCAAATCAACTGTAATAGCTCAAAATCCAAAAGCACAATTTAATTCGAGGCAATTTGGATTTTCCATATACACGGGGTACCTACTCCCAAGAATAGATAATTACCAAATTCAATAATAATTATATTCATCACTAAATAGTAAAGAAAACCAGAAAATAAATACCCTATGATTCAACTTTGTAACGTCCTGGATTCGGGTTCCACATAAAAGGTGCTCCGTACCCGGGTGGCCAAAAGACCTCAAGCGCATTTCCCCAAATGTCAAAGGCGAATGACAAGTAGTGAGGGCCTAATCTAGGATAGTGGAAAAACTATGACATCATTGAAAGAGTGAAACACATTAGAGAAATAATATACAATAGTTTACGTAGTAAACAACATTCAATAGAAGTAAAAAAGTGGATGACTGATAAGATAAAAAACCAAGCGTCATTCCGTACAAAAGATGATGTAACATGTTATTTCTAAAAAAATACAAAACATTATATACTACAGTAAGATAAAATACATGTATCAAGGAACATAAGTACAAATGAAAAATTGGAGTCATTGAAAGCCTTCACTTGGTCCCATGCCCTCTTTCTCTTAAGAAAAAATTCATGTACTAGTAGAAGGGAACTTTACCTTATTAACATGTAAAATAATATAATCTTAATGGGTAAAAAACATGTCCATAATAGGGTGTAAGACTAACTCCATATAGGCAACCACCTAGGGTATGTTTAAATCTGTCAGTGAAAATATGTAATGAGTAGTGTACAATAGTGAAAGTAATAAACTAGGATATACTCATAAGTAAAAAATCCTACAAGTACTGGTTCCATTTATGTTTAGTTCATGTTCATTAACAGTTCAATTACTCTGAAGTCATATTAGTCTCAAGACCCAGCCTAGGACCGATGATCCCCTTGTAAAATTGATCACAACATATACCTCATAAGGCTATCAAGAAAAAGTAATGTGAACAAAATATAATATTATGCTTTGAAATGGAAGGCACATCATAAGAAAGTCTTTTTCATTATTAAATTTATAATCATAGTCTATTCTTTACATTCCTAATGTGAAATCCTAGTATAACTCCTCGTATATAACCACCTCCATCCTACAAGCTTGTCCGTACAATCCTCTCAAGAACCCAGTCTCACTCTAGGTGTGGTGAAAGTATATTTCATCTTGGTTGTCCTTGGATCCTATAAATAATACCCAAGTATATCCCACAACAAATAAAAATTCCAATATAACCCGTCCATGGTATCCTATATTCCATGACTCGTTTGGCCTTTTCAAACATAGCCTACATGAGCCCAACCACTATTTCTATGGATTGTTTACATCTTAACATAATAAACCCCATTTAGTCCATCAATGGAATACTATAATGGATGAATGGGTCTCCCAAGGTATAAGGAATAATAGTCATATGAACCCATCTAGGGCATTATTATTGGAATCCATAGTTCACCCATTACTATTTCCTTTTTCCTATAACCAGTTCAATTAACCATTGCATTAGGAATGAAATTTCAAAACAAAAGCATCCAATATTGTCTAGAAAGGTCCAACCTCTTAAGGCTTATCCTTTTAAATACTCACATGGGAATGAATCCTAAATCAAGAAACACATGTAAATTAAACTATTACACAGTTCAACAATGACAACACACAGTGGGACATTTCATTTAGTAAGAAACACATTCTAATAAAACCATGTCATGGATTTAGTAGTTAAAAAATCACATTGTCAATTTATTTCTAAATCCTTTATTATAGTCCTCTGATTATATGGTTTAAACAAATATACTCACATGTAAAGTTAATAGTTTATAAAAACATTCGAAGAATGCTTAAAAAACATAGGGAAAATATCAAACAATGGGAAAGACAATAATTCCAAGACTTAACCTATCCAATTACAATTCAACCCAATTTAAATCCTATTATAACTAAATTCATTTTTAAATCCCATATAAGGGATACAAACAAGGCCTTCCTAATAAGAAACCTTGTCTAAATGAATATAAATGAAAATTCAATGAAAACACACCCAGGGGTGGATCTAATTCAAGGAAATCAATATTATTCATGGATAACAACACTTATTCAACTACCCTAACATCATTATAGAATAAAATGGGTCAAAAACTAATCATGTTGACCCCCAAAAATGTTTACTTGGCACTTTTTCACATATATTCATCTCAATAAATAACGAGAGGCACAAGACCACCTACCTAGTCCTCGTGTGACTTTCCTCGTCCAACGTAAACCTAAACTTCAATCTAAAATGATGTAGATTTATGAAAAAGGATAAACAGTCAACCATACATAACACAATCTTGATATGAAATAAGGAATAACAACTCAAGAGTAATTTAGAGCTTACTGATTGGGTTCTAATGCTTCTGACAGTTAAGGAATCAGAGTTTAGATGATCAAATGGGATGTGACTGAAGGTCTAGTGCTGATGTTTGCGATACCTGGAAAGTCCCTTCTGTCCAAAATGATATATGAGGAAAACCACACTTTTTAGTAAAAAAACAAAATACAAAGAATTTTTGTCCATATAAACAGCATGTATATCATTTTACTGTTCGCTTGGTGGTTGTTTTATGCCGAATCACTTTCCAAGACCAGCTGACATTACTATATAGCGTGTACTAAGAAGTACACGATGTGTAGTTGGGTTTTCCTCCTTTTCTAGACAACATTCCAACATGCCATGTATTATAATCATATAGGGCCAAAATACATGATTTGTACATAGGATAACTTGATGTGTAAAACTGAGTCAGGCCATGTGATAGTATGATTCCAGTACATGGACAGTTTTCCATTGTTTTCTCAAATACAACTCAATGGAAAAAGAATAAAAGAAACTCATAACTCAAAGTAAGAACTAGGTTATTACGAACTATGGATGCCAAATCTGGAAACTACATAACTCAAGATCATCAAAAGTGTATAGAAATAACAACCACAAGGTTGATAGTCAACTTCAACACCCATATCTTGATTAATGTGAATCATTACATGCATTTCCATTGGTCCTTAAATAACTATATATATTAATGTGAAATGGGTGGGCCATGGATATTATGAAAAATACAAAATGTCTTTGAGATTGTATGGGTTTGGCCGGAAAATCATGCATGTTATATAGGTAAAATTTTATTATCTAACCCCAACTTGAAGAAAAATCTTGTTAGATTATGATTAATCAATAGTAAAAAATTTAATTTACAATTTTTATTGTTTTTACTATAACCAAGAATGATTTTAGATAATCTCATTGTGTAGTTTCTTTTCAAATATAAAAATATTTTTATATAAGTCTATATGAGTTTATTTAAAATAAATTTTAAATTTTATATATCAAAAAAATATTTATATTACTAATTTTTATATAATGTTAGTTGATGGAAACACACATGGGGTTATGGATTCTTGGGGGGAATGTGATTTTGAATCATGAAAAATGAATATATATTGGGGGGTTTGGAAATGTGTATAATCAGGAGGAATTTTGGTTTTGAAACTTTTATACAATAATGAGAGTTTATATATTTTTTAGTTTAGTAATTTAGAATCATGGAGGGAAACGTGTATATAAAAATCGAGACTCATGGTTGAAGCATACTCAACTATTGAGTGCTCTCTTGTGAGGATAATGCCTACATAGATAAAAGGGGACCTTCCATTATATATATATATAACCTATACAGATTAGTTACCCATGGTACCTGAGTACAGAAACCAATTTTTAATAAATATATGACTTGTAAGACCCAATACACCCCTAATATAGCCCAACCCACCAAAAACCACAATACTATAACCAATTTCATGTAGTTATAATGATCATACACCATGTTTGATAGTCAATTAGAATTGATATATTATTAAACTATCATATTTATTCATTTACTTCCATCTAAACCTATTTTATGGTGAGTAAGTTTGTACCCATAGAAAAGTAAAAAAAATCCGAATGAACAAAGAAAACTACTCAAAGCAATTAAAAAAGAATATAAAAATAAGAAGAAACGTGAAAAAATAATGATTTGTTGTTTATTATTAAAAATGAATTTGTATAGTGATAAAAATATTTGAAATATATTTTATCAAGGAAAATTAACATGTAAAAGATAAATTAGATAATGTTAGAAAAATAATAGGGGTGTTTTGATTATTAAATTAAAATATTTTTCTTATTTCATTTGAAAATGTAAATATAATGAAATATATTATAAAATACATACTAAATATTTCAATGAGATTTAAAATAAAATCTTTGATTACATAATTTATTAACTGTTGATTGTAATATAGCCATTGGAAATGGTGGGTAGGATATGAGTCACCAAGATCAATCTATAGATCAATATTGGTGTTCTTTCCGAAAAATAAAACTTAATTTTTTTTATCAAAATACTTTTAAAAAAAAAATTCTTAATAGTTTTAATGTTTTGAACAATATTGACCATCCCTAAATCTTTTCACATATATGATTAGTTACCATAAACAAGAAAAATGAAGAATAAAATTGATCAAAAAAATAAAATATAACATTAAAAAGATAAATTAAATAACAATAGCTATGTCACTCCTCATTCCAAAATTTCGCAAAGAAACATTTTGGATTCAAATATTTAAAGTATTTTCATATCAATGTAAATGGGAAAATAAAGATAAATTTGATGTCTACTAATCATCCCTATTAGGAAAAAATCATATCCATACTGTATTCTCCTCCTGAAGATCATCATCAATGCTCATCATTGAATGACTCTAAACTCCCATTACTTCCTCCAATAAATGTGTTTAAAATTAATCCCTTGTAAAATGATCAATCTATATTTTATGAATGCATCCACAGACCTTTAGGAAATGAATCATATCTTTTCACATCATAGTGAGCTCCATGAGATGAATCACTAGTCTCTACATAAATTAGGTTACTATTAATCGTCTTCTACTTGTAACTCAAGTTTATAAATGACCATGAATATCACAGGCCGTTGTGATCTTGAATCATCCTTCAATATTCATTCCTAGATCTGAAGAGCTCCAAATCATGATAATAGCTTTTAAAATTCATATCATCTTTCTTTAGAATATGATTTAAAGATTTATGGATTTTTTATTTAATTGATATTTGAGGTATTTATTTACATTTTTGTTCATTTTAAATATATTTATATGAATCTTAAAAAAGTTATGTGACACTTATGTAGCCTCTTTTATGCTCAAGATACCCTTATGTATGTTCATGAAGTGTGAGATACACTTATGTGACACTCTTCAACTAATGTGATGCCCTTAATTTTCCATTTTTAATCATGGTGGACCTTAATGTAGGTATATTCATAAACCATATGAAGATTATATGTGACCATCAAATTAGTTTGCTGATGTTTGTATTGACCATTTTGAAGGTATCCTGATTACCTTCACATGATAATATTATATAGAATTTCCTTTAAAAAGATAATTTGAAACACTGGATGGACTATACTTAAGTTGTCTTTAAACCTTATATGGATCCTTTAATGGAGGTCTTACCCTTACATATGTATGCATGGCCTTAATGCTAGTTCTATCATAGTAGTGATGCCTAAATTCATGAATTATCTACAGAAAAAATATATTACCTTGTGAAAACATTTAATTCAAAATGAAAAACAATCTTGAAATCGTTAAATAAACCAAAGAATTAGATAATTCAAAAATAATTAAAACATATTAAAAAAGATATTTAACATACAAACATTCAATTTTCAAAGAAATAATTCCAAGATAAAAGAACATTATAAAATTAATAAAAAAATATAGAATTAAGTTTTTATTTCACTAAAATAATTCAATGTATTTTTTTGCTGAAATATAGGGAAATTATAATTATTATCAATTAAACATTTAAGAATAAAAACAAACATATTTTCATTTAAAAGTAGAAAAAGTACTTTTTTCACTAAAAATGATTAAAAATAAATTATTAGTTAATTAAAGAACATTTTTATGTATAATTACTAAAATAACCTTAAAAATGTGGAAAAAATATTTTCCAAATTATTCAACAACAAATTCCCCCATACATAATAAATTTATTATCCTTAAGAAATGAAACATAGTTTGTGAAAGATAGTTATCGTTAAAATTTAATGTTCTTAAATTCCAAAAAAGATTTTGTTTTCATAATTTTTTTTCACCCATGGAATTTATTATATAAGATAATGTAATTTCATTTCTCAAAAATAAATATTTTATCCAAAAATCCATTTCATATTTTGAAAAAATGATTGAACTTGAAAATATTGAAAAGTGTTTCAATAGGATTCAGTTGGAATTTAAAAATTCCTTAAACTTTGTACTATAATCTGTGGTTAAAAACAAAATTAATTTGTAGAAAATAGATACAAATGTGTTAACTGATAATTAAAAAACAATTATACAACATAATTAACTCAACTAATAAATGAAATAAAAATAAAAAAAATTCAACAAAAATTAAGAATTCATTTCCAAAACTTATTATTTTAATGTTGATCATGAAGTTTAAATTCAATTAAATTTTAAGAAACCCTCTAATAGTTTAAAAAATATAAACTAGTTACAATAGTGAAAAATAAATGAATTTAATCTATTGAATATATGAATGAATAGAGAAGTCTAATCACTCGAGGTTTCAAAATATATTTAATTTTAAGAAATAATTTTGGAAACATAAAATTGAAAATAAATCATTAAAGAATAAATTTGAAAAATTTTAGGTGTAATTTTATGAGTACTGTATTGAAAAAAAATAGGAAATGGAATATCAACTTTACTACACATAAAACTAAACATTGTCCCTAATGAAGAAATTCAATGTTGAGGAACACTAGAGAAAGTTAAATTTCAAAAATATTTATCATTTCAGTTGTTTAACAGAATTTATAAAGTTGTTAAATAATGATCAAAATTCATATTCACCATACTCATCAAGAATCAGATAGATTCATAAAAAAATTTCCAAATATACATGACTTAATAATTTTTATGAAAATGTGGGAATTTTATGTAAATTGAATGTTTATAGATAATGTTTACTGAGATTTAAAATAAGGAATAAAAACAATCATCCCCTACCAAAAATTCACCACACAAAGTCATCAAAACATTTATATAAACTAACATAATTCTTTTAAATAGTTCCATAATGTAAACCCAAATTTAAATCAATATTTAATGACCAGATATATACAAACATATACATCAGTTTTTAGAAACTAAATGAGTATAAAAATGGTAAAAAATCCAAACAAGAACTTCCCCAATATAGAATCATAATCCCTTAAAGTTCATTAGTAAGTACTATATTCATTATTCTTCCACTAAAATCTATATAGATGCTTATTTCTAGTTCCTACATGGTGTAAATTAAAATATAAGATTTCCAAAATTATATATTTCGAATGAAGATAATCTATAGTGTGAGTTTTGGGAAGGGTGATTAAAAATTACCGCTAGGTGATTTTGAAATTCTATTCCTCATGTTCTTTAATTGAAATCTCATCATTCCTATAAATAATAGGGAAGTGAAATAATTAAAAATCCCAACTATTAAAAATAATCCAATATATTTCATTGTACTATAGTGAATGAAAAAAAATAATTTTTAAATTTAAACTGAATTGTATAATAGATATAAATAACAAGATTTAAATCCTATTAATAAAATCTATAGACGAAATAAAACACATAAGAATGACCATGAGTTAACATCCATGAAGCCTTGAGTCTTAATTCCATATTTAGAGTCAATGCCTTTTTTGTAAAATAATAATGATAGAAACCAAGATAATTGTATTACCTATAATTAATGGTTTATTCTTTTTCTATAAACAAAAAATATCTTATTATATTATCTAACTAACTAAAAATAACAATTTACTATGAACATAATTATATTAAAGTGTCCCAAAAATTTAGACGTATATTTTTTAGAAAACTAAATGAGTATATTATTTAAAAATAACATCTTTTTATTGGAATTAAATCATTTAATTCGGGTGATAAAATCATGATATTAATTTGGTCATTCTTTTTTAATATAAAGATTTTCCAAATATTACATACTAATCTCATCAATCCCACTCAAATACAACAATCTTATTTATCTAATAGACTGAAAATTAAATTTCAATTCATCGATAGACCAAAAATACATAAAATGAAACTCAATGGGAAAAAGATAATATTTATGAAATATAATCTATAGGGAGACATACCTATCGGTGTTTTGAATGCAGTTTTATAATCCAAAAAAGGGTAATTCAATTTTGGAAAATTATCTTTTCTAGATTTAATGAAAATTTTATCTAAAATTTGTTTAATATCAGAAATAGATATTTTTTCTTGTTTTCTTGAATGGGGGTGGTATGAAGTTCCATTCTAATGTACAAAATTATATTTTTCCATAAAAATACAAAATTTAATGTTCCTAAAATGGTTTCAATTATTAGTGACCAATTCTTTGGGAACTCAGAATCTAGAAATTATATTATAATAAATGATTTTTAAAATACTATTAACATGACTATTAAGATGTTCCAAAACTTTTGGCTACATGGAAAGATAATCTAACTTTATTAGAATGTAATCATTCCCATTTAATGTTATGAATGAACCTATAAATTCCAACCCCACACATAAAAAAACATCAAGAATTACCATTTGTGGGTGCAATTGTTTTCTTCTTAAAATTTTTAATTTATCTCAACTTTTTACCAAAATCCTAGCATCATTGAAAAATTTATTCTAACAAAAACAATCCTTTAGATCTATTTAGTATTTTCTTTTCTCCCCCAAGATGTCATCCCCATGGTGAAAATTTACAACTCTCATTAATGGGTAACATATCTTACTCACAAACATATCTCCAAATAATACCATTACCACACCTCATAAATAGAAATGGGTCATTCGGAAAATAATTTTTTGTTAGAAATGAATTTTTCCCTCTGATTTTGTGGGAAATTTTTTAGAATGATTCTATAGGAAAAACAAGTCAAAAAATAAATATACCAAATAGATTATTTCACTGATATTGAATGAATTTTTTTATAAGGAAAATAATATTTAATCTCTATTTGGGACATCATTTTGGGTTTTGGAAAGCCTAAAAGCATGGTAAACCCCAACATTTATAACAACATATTTATCCCTAACCACTAAATCAAAATTTTAGGGCAGATGAAACCATCTAACAAGTCTTGTCCTTGCTTATTTTTTGGATCAATATATACTTCAAGGATGAATAGTAAGTAAAGCCATTGACTTTTTAACCCACCAAGTACATCATTAATTTTTATAGATAAATAAATACAAAAAAAATATTCCTCATCTGTGGTTTAATTTCTTTATGAATTATCTGAAAATCTACTTAGAAAATATAACACATGAAAAATACTCTATTTTATTTCCCCTAAATATCATCCCACTCCCACATTAATTGCATCATACATACTTTCAAACTGTATGTTCCATCCATTGTTAATGATGATGGTTGATAAATTTATTTTTACTTAATATGAAAAACATTTTATTGATTATTTGGTAAAAAAAAGTTGTATCTTCTTCTAGAAGAGAGATAAAGGACCTTGGATTTTAAAAAACAATTTTTTTGATATCTATTAGAATTTGATATACCCAAATAATATTATACAAAAAATTACATTATGAAAAGGGAGAGTTTTTAATGAACTCAATATTCGCATTACAAACCATAATTTTCCTACTAGAAACCTTATGATTAAACATTATACCTTTAGTAACAATGAATTGAAAAAAAATCAATTCAGTACAAGGTATGTTTCTTGGTGTCTTAAAAAACGAAATACTATATTTTCTACATAGCTCTCTAATGCAATACCAACTATGACATAATCATCCTTAATTTTTTTTTAGATTATAAGCACTATACCTGACATTTATGTGATCCACTTGAGAAGATAGTCACAAGATTAATTCATAATAGATGGATAAATAATACAAGACTGTAATTGATTACTTAACACAACATCTTTACAATTAAATCCATAACAACCTCAAGTGGTGAAATAAACTGGTATCATCTTTTCACTATAGATCTAAAGAATTTAGGGATTAATTTGGTTTTTTAAGATGTTTTCAATTCTATAATCAATGATGTGATAAAGTTTTCTACTTATTTAAATCTATAAATTATATGTCTTCTTTGACACTTAAAGGTTCTAATATGTAGAAAATAGTGTTTAATTTTTTTCAATAAGATGTAAACATGTCTGTGGAAAGGTAGTGATTATGGTTGTGATAATGATTAATGAAGGGAAGTTGTTCTAAATATTATATCACTTAGAGAATAATATGAAATTACATTGGATGTCATGCTTAGACATTCTCCATAACTAAATAAAAGGATTGTTGAGTTGGTCTTAAGTTCCAAGACCCATGTTAATGAATCATACTTGTTACAACATTTGAAGAAGGTCATGAAAAACTTGATTTCATAGTGAATTTTGAAGATCTATGCAATAGATTATTATTGGATGAAGTTGGTGAAAAAAAGTAGAAGATTGGTTATACTAATCATAAAATACCAAGACATGTGTTAAGGAGAACACATTGTTGAATACAATGCTTCCATGAATTATGTTTCAATGCAAGAGGGAGTGAAGAGTAGTAACATCAATGGTGGGATAAAGTAAGATGAGTAATGGTATTTTGAATTACAACTCCAAAGAGAATTGAGGACTTAAAGTAATGACCATGAATGGTTATGATCCACTTGTTTGAAGATTAATAAAGCATGCATAATGGAATTCATAATGCATGACAATGAGAATATTTAAATAAAATAAAAGAAGAATATAAAAAGGGAGGTGGCCAAGAATGCTTTAATTAATAAGTGCCCATGCATTTTACACATAGAAAATTGTTTTACGGGCTTACCAAAAAATAGGACCATCTACCAACCAGCTGACCGTCTCAAACTAGGCACTTGCAGGAAAGGGTAAACCACTCCCAAGAGAGGCCGTTAAGGCTATCTAAGAAGTGGCAGTAGATCATGGGTTGGGCGCATTGCGTGCCTACAGAATGGTACGGGGTGATACTAGGAGGAGGAAAATATTTAATTGACGAATGTCTACCATAGTTGGATACTTAAACCGAATGAATCCAGACTCTCCATTTTGATGTGTGAAATGTTTTTAAAAACACATAATCAATCCCATTTATCCATATGATCTCATGAGTGATCACGACCACACGCTCCATCTCGCATCTTGTGAATAAAAACAGGTCATCTGTAGCTGATCTAATGGCCAAGGTGAATCCAAGCGGTCATCTGCAACCTCTGAAACACCTGACTCCACTCTACACCTGGAACAGAGCCACACCTCCAGGATCATGCTTCTAGACACCATTTATGATTGAGTTAAATGCATGATCATTGTCTGGACATCATGAATAGATTCATGAAATTAGATGTGCATGCATTCAATGTAGCACAAAGAATGGTCATGGTCTGAGGAAAACATAGTTGCTGGAGGCCGCATCATCTTGAGAAGATCATTTTCATTCATTCATAAATGCATCCACGTGAAGATCATACCAAAATAATGGAGTCATATTTTGAATGAAATATCTCATGATATTCAGCATATCATATCCATGTTTGAGAATATTCAAATTTCAAAGATCTCGTACAACCATCTCGGTATATCCCAAGGGATTTCAACATGTATCATAATATATAGAAGAAGAATACCTGAGGTAGAACATGATACTATTGTTCACATATTATAGACCTATCTTTTCTCTAAAAAACAGAGCCCCTGCGAACTCCTCTTGTTCATGAAAGGCAATGGTTTCTGTGTAGATCTGTTACATGAGGGATAAGAGAGTTCCCACGGACCATCTATAGGTGCAATGATCTCTCTAATAATCCTTGTGACGAAGGAGAGGACCCTCACCCTCTGTGTGATGGAAACCCACGAGCACATGATATGTTCTCATGAATCCTAATTCTGTTTTGTGAGGAGCATCCCACAGGTACATAATAGGTGTAATTTCATAGTTTTTGTAATATTCAAATATACAAACCATGAATCACTATTGGTTATGTGAAGTAGATCCAAAAACCCTCCTTTCATGAAAAATAAGAACCCTTTCTCCTTTGGTTTTCATGAAGAAGCCCGAGGGTATGCATGGTTTGTTTTTGAAGAAGAAGGAAAGCGCATGAGCTAAAGGATTTGGAATGTTCTTAAGATACTGTACACACTGTTATTATTGATAATAATAATTCCATCACACACCAAACATTGAGTGTGGATACATAAAATTTTGAGGAGAAGAAGAAATGGAAGGTCATTCAGGTAGCATAAAATCGTATCTTAGATATACATGCCCATGCACAATTAAAGAAGGAAGTGCATGCACATGCATAACACACATTGAACCCAAACTAAAGAAAAAGTGTGTGTGTGTAAAGACCCAATGAAGGAATTGTTTTCATATTGTCAATGAAGAACCAAGTTGACAGTGCATGTGTAATTGGATATCCCATGCACATTGAGCCTAAAATATTTATACAAGTGAATAGTGTGTTCCTCGATTAACAAACTACATGTTATACATGCATGAAATCATAAATGAACATATGAAGGTGTAATAGGTAAATTAAGAGATGAAAACATGATGTTTTAAGTGTCATTCATTTTATTCATGAAGTGGAAATGAATTGAGATTGAAGGCGGGTGGAATTAAAAAACATCCCATATCTGAGTTGACAATATTTGAGGATTCAAGAATGGAGATAGTTATAATATTTTGAAAGATGATTCTTTAATATTATATTATTAAAGAAGTTGTGTGAACCATTTTCACAATTATTAGTGAGGTTGGGTCTTCATCAAAATAAGAAATAATTTCTTGAGCAATGTTGAACTGGGGACTGATCAGAAAGGTGACCAAAATTACTGGGCAAGGCCAACATACCATACCAAAGGCTATGGAAGATTCATGAAGAGATACACAAAAAAATTTGATTCAGAATACCCATGTGGGAATATCATAAGATAAATATACAGTGAATAAAGTGAACAAAGAAGGAATCTTCTCATGTTACTCAAGATCTAAATGAATCTTTTGTGTTTTAGGGAGGAGAGGAAGTATTCAGTTGGATTCTGAAGCAGGCTAGTGGGACTTTGGTAACACTATGGGAAGCAGTATAATGAAACTCATGTGGGACATAGGAGAGATACAATGGGACTCTATATTGACCATTGAAATTGATAATAATATTACAGCGGAGAATCTTCTTTTTGACGAATAACCAACACATTAATGAGTTGGTCTTTGATCCCATTCTTTTAAATCATTCTGTTAAGTTACTTTACATATACAACATCATTCAAGGTAAGCCTAAGAGACACAAGAAGTTTGTATTGAGGATTTAACAAACCATAGAGTTTTAGTTTAAAATAATCAATTTTAAAAAATATTTAAATGGATTACTGATTCCCCCTCCCCATCTTAGTGATTCTACACCAATTTGGTCACTATATTTGGTATTAGAGGGAAGGTTAGTTCTAAATGATACAAGGGAGTATTTATAAAGTGGTGATTTTATGATATGAGTGAACAACTTCAAATGGAGTTTTTTTCGAAGACATAGAAAAATATAAAGAAGAAACATGCAATGAATCAAAAGAATAATTATACTACTAATTTGGATACACCTTCTACTGATGGTAATCTGAAAGGTACAACATGTGATAAATATTTTTATTATTCATCTTCTGATGAATCATGTTAATGATATGATGATAATATATTAACTACTTTTCTTCAGTTTTCACTAAATGATCAGTTTAATAAAATCCATAGATAATTAGAATGACATATTTCTGCAAGTATTATTACTATTGAACATGAAAAATTACAGCTAGAAGAAGAAGATGATTCCAAAAAAGATGCATTGGCTAGAAGGTTTGGCATAGCCAACACTCTCACAAATCAATTGAAGGAAAATGAAGAAGGAATTTCCATTTTCAAGGAATGTAATTATATGTTTCTGAATAATTTCAAGGAAGTCTTTTTGGGAAATAATTCTTTGATATTAAAATTTTCAAATCCTTCCATGCATTTTAAAAGTTTCACAATGTTACTATGGTTGTCAAAGCTGCTCAACTGGAAGAAAAATATAACGAGGTAAAGGATCTTGACATATATTTGTTAGAATTAAATAATGTGCAAGAAGAACAAATGATATTGAAGAAGAATAATTTTGAAAGTAAGTTGTGGTGTAACGACCCGAAATTTTGAATAAATTTTATTTCATAATTTTGTGTGTTATTTTATTTTTTATACTCAACAAAAATGTTTCATTTGATAACATGAGTATAATTAAAATGAGACCATTGGTCTTTGACTCTTATTTGACCATTGGTCAATATGACCACTGGAAACTAAACGTTTTGATTATTGCCTCTAAATACAAGTAATCTTGGTTAATTATTATAGAAAGAAGATTCGATGGCCTCACCCAGTAGTCTTGGACCGATCGAAGCCCATCTAACAGAACTCGTGAAGGAGGTAGCACCACTGGGCTTTGCTCTGGACCAAACCCAAGCCGAACTTCATCGTGTGAAGCTAGAACAGAATCTCCCTTCCGAGAAGTTCAAACTAATAGAAATTACTACTCGTGCGATGTTATCCGAGCCTCCTTCAGATTCTCTCACCTTAGCACACCTTACACTTAGGTCATATGGTGGTGTGATAAGGGGATATGTAAGGAGACCGTAACTGCCTTGTGTAATCCTTTGTTTTAAATAAAAACTGGGATTTCTTCTTATGATGAAGTTTATGAATTTTCAAATGACAGGAAAAATATAGTATGCATATTTTTTATGAATTTTAGAAAAAGGATATTTAAAAAATGGTTGTGTAAACCTTAAATAATTAAAAATGTGTAATCATTTTCGAAAAATGGTCTTCTACAATTATGTTCAGTACGAAATTTAAAGACTAATAAGATCAACTGAATTTTTGATGAATAGTAAATTATGAATAGTGATTTTATGATTAGGATTAGTAATGTGTCCAAATAGATTAGTAATCTCACTTAAAGAAAGTATTAATATAATCTAGGCACCCTGATTAAGTAATGTGATTCAATAAAATGGTTAAATAACGGTTTCATAAAATTATTATTCAAGTATTAGTTTTTTCGGGTGAATAGTGTTTTTTAATTAAAAATTTAATTAAAAATATTTAGAAAATTATTTTTATAAAACGGATTTCATTTTTGAACTCAGAGCACCGATATTATGCTATGTTAATTTTTGGGGTTTTTTCTGAAAAAATGAATTTTCGGTGAATAGTGTTTTTATTTAACAATTAAATTAAAAATATTTAGAAAATTATTTTTATAAAATGGAGTTCATATTTTTAATCAGAGCGTTGATATTTGGTTAAGGTGAAATTTTGGGATTATTCTGAGAATGTTGAATTTTTGATGAATAGTGAAAATACAGTTTTTAAGTTACGGGTGTCTAATGACATCATTAAATGATGTATTAAGTATGTAATCAATATGGTCGACTTATTAATAGTAATATAAGGTATGCGGTGTCCCAAGTGGCCAATACCATGGGCAAATACCATGGGAAAGCCCCTGGTTTTTCCAAAACCACTAATGAGATGTCCCTTGGCCATTAATGCCTTGTCCCCTCACTTTCCCTAAAAATACCAAGCCATCCTCTCATCCATTCGGCTCCCCACTCTCCCCCAACGAATTTCTGGTCTCCTTACCTCCCAAGGAGTCCTCCCATGGTGCCCCCATGCCCTCAAGGTCCCAAAATTTGAGTTTTAAGAGTTATGTTTTAAGGTAAGGGATCCGACCTCTCTCTTTCATTTCAAGTAATCTCTTTTATGTCATTCATTTTATGCTACATGTTCTTATGTTGGAGGATGTTATTTTATACTCCTTTTACTGCCCTTTTTAAGTTCATATAATGAGAGATCCCCTCTTACTCTCATTATTTCGTTTTATGAAGTTTTAAGTGGTGCTGTTAGGCTGCCGAAATTTTTGTAACGGATTCATTCTCCTTCTCATTTTTCAAGATCTATTTTCATGTAAAGTATTTCAAGTTCCTTTTTATTATGTTGGGGTATGATCTCTAAATTTATCATACTGATCTTTTATGATCATATTATGAGATACCCCATTTGATCTCTTCAATTTAGTATTTTGATGTTTTAAGTGGCGTCGTTAGGCTGTCGAATTTTTAAGTGGTTCTTCACCCTTCTCGTTTTGAAGTTCTACTTTCATGTCAATTCTTTCAAGTTCCTTTTTGTTATGTTGGGGTATTATCTCTATATCTATCGTACTGGAATATTATGTTCATATTATGAGAGACCCCATTTGATCTCTTCGAATCAGTATTTTGACGTTTTAAGTGGCGTCGTTAGGCTGTCGAATTTTTTAGGGGATTCTTTCACCCTTCTCATTCTTTTCAAAGTTCTACTTTCATGTCAAGTCATTCAAGTTCCTTTTTAATTATGATGGGGAATTATCTCTATATATATCATACTGAACTCTTATTTTCACATGATTAGAGACCCTATTTGATCTTTTCAAATCATTTTTGTTGAATTTTAAGTAACGCTGTAAGGCTGCCGAACTTTCATAAGAGAAATCTAATTTTTGTTTTCCTTCCATGTTTTTCATTTCAAATGGTATGTCCTTGAAATTTCATTACCATGTTCATATATCCATAATATTTTTTCCCTCTACTGGTTTATGGATCATTTATGATTGGGTGACCCATTTCCCCTCTCTTTTTAATGTCTTCTAAAACCTCGTAACAAAGCCATTCTACTGCAAAATTTCCGTCTCAAAATGTCTCTCTATTTTTCTAAAGTTCTTTTATATTATTACGTGAATACTCAAAGCTCTTCCTTCTAAAGGGGTATTCACATATATACCAAAATGTTCTATTTTAAATTCTGAGATTTACATACATGAGACCCACCTTCCTTTTCTGTGGGTTTTAAAGTGACGTAAGGATCATGTCTTTAAAGCAGTTTTTAAAAAAGTTATGATTATGAAATGAAACCCATTTATTTTATGCTATATGGGTTATTTATGACATTTTTGATGATGATATATGTGGCTCACATGATAATAAAGGCAAATTTAAGGGTGCGCCCTGATAGCGCTCCAATGCATTGGGTAATGATGTAACCACTAGAGATTACAATTTTCACGATACCTTGGTGAATAACCTTGGTAATTTTCAAATGACACCTTGGGGATGGACCTTGGTGATATGTTCATGATTGTCTATTTTAAATAATTTAGACACATCTTCAAGTTATGAAAATGTTATTTTTATTATGATATGCCTCATGATTTCATTCTCATGCCTTAAAGTTCTTTTCATGACTTTATTGAAGTATCTCAAGTTCTCATGTAAAATGTTTCTCTTGTTTCCCTTATTGGGATTTTTTCTCACCCTTTCTTTTGATGTATGTCCCCAGGTTATGCGATGTAGTAATGAACCTAGGATGAACATGAGGAGAATCCTTTCAAGTGTTTTAGAAGAATGTTTTATGTTTTCCTGTTTAATGTTCCGGGTTTCCAAGACACTAAACCTTAAAGATCCTCGGTTTTGTAAAATGAAATGAAAGTTTATTCGATAAAAATGCGGGATTCTATAGTTGGTATCAAAGGATGGTTTAGTTATTTGTGGAAATTAGGATATGAAAACTCTAGGAAGAACCCTATAGAAAAGTTAAAAAAATAGGAAATCTTCCTGGTATTTTTGTGAGTATTGAGTAAGGGGTTTCCAAGAAAATACATCCCTGTCTGCATACGAGCAGGTAGAGGTGGCTCTGGCACAGAAGTGCATAGGGGTAAAACCTGAAAACACCGCTTTGCTCTAGACTCGAACGGGAACTGGTACACGACAACGGGCCTTGCTGCACTCTTGGTTACGACACTCCCGGGGGATATTCTTTGGTAAATTCATAAGCTTAGTATGAACCATTGTTAAAGGAACAAAGATAAAATAAAATAAAGATTCACATAAGAATATACGATCATGGATAACCTAGATGGGAACCTAGGGGATCACAAGTTAGGGAATACTTTTCTTCTACAAGTTATCCTTATATGCTTTCAGTTCCTTTTCATGATTATTGGCTAAGTACTTAAGCCCCTAATTATGCTTTCTCTTATTAGTTAATGGTGGGAAATGGAAGAACATGTCCAAACAACCAATGTGATAGGAAATGAGATGATTGTCGTATTAATATGACAGGGATGATTAGGGGATTAAAATATGATTATTATTTTGGAAGATGTTCACTATTTTGGGGACCCTATATGATCGAGATAAATAGATTACTACTGTATTTTCATGGAAGAGTAAGGTTGACTTATATTTTGAAGAATCGATGAATTTAAGGTGGAATTATAGTAATTTAGGTTACTTATGGGAATGATTAACCTATCTTGGGTAAAATATGTTTAGGTTAGATACTTTTGTTATAAGATGTTAGGAGTGGTTGATGTTGTTTAGAGAATAACAATGAAGTTTATTTTGGAAGACTATGTTATCAAATCCTTCTTGTATTTAGGTTTCAATCTTAGTTTGGTTTATTTTGAAGAATATTAAGGACCGTTGTTTATGGAATGGACTATGATGAACTTTGGGTAGTACCATGGAACTTTGAAGATTTAAAAGTATTTTCCATTCCTATGGGATTATTTCTTTTTGAAGAGTTGTTTTACCTTACCCTTTCTGTTTTTGGGATAATGTTTAAAGATAGAAGAAATAGATAGCTGATCTTTTGTGGATTATGTGATTCTCTAGAAGATGATTCTTGTGTTTTGGTAAGACCAAGTAGTTTTGAATGCTCATCGTTTAGAGAAAAGATTAGTTTTGGTAGAAACTTATTAATTTATGAAACTCTACATGAAGGTAGATATATTTTCTTATGTTTTTGTTTTATGTTGTAAATGAATTCCTAAAAATTATGAAAAGGAACATAAAAAAAATGTTGTTGGTTTAAGTTTCCTACTTGGTAATCAAAGACCGTTTACACACATCATAAGTTTGGGATTTTCTTATGGTTAACGTTATCCTAATCATGTTCTCTATCACTCTCCCCAAAAAATTGACCCTTTTCTTTTCTTCCATGTCCATGTTTTCCACAATGGAATCCTAGTACGGGTTAACTCGGGTGACCTTTGTACTTCCCTTTCTTTCTTTTAAAGTAATAGCTTTTCTGACTCCTTTTCCGTTGTGGGACTTTCAATGAAATTTCAAAACCCGTTTAAAAAAAAAATTACGAGGACGCAATTTCGTAAGGGGGGAAGATTGTAACGACCCGAAATTTTGAATAAATTTTGTTTCCTAATTTTGTGTGTTATTTTATTTTTTATACTCAACAAAAATGTTTCATTTGATAACATGAGTATAATTAAAATGAGACCGTTGGGCTTTGACTGTTATATGACCATTGGTCAATATGACCACTGGAAACTAAATGTTTTGATTATTGCCTCTAAATACAATTAATCCTGGTTAATTATTATAGAAAGAAGATTCGATGGCCTCACCCGGTAGTCTTGGACTGATCGAAGCCCATCTAACAGAACTCGGGAAGGAGGTAGCACCACTGGGCTTTGCTCTGGACCAAACCCAAGCCGAACTTCATCGTGTGAAGCTAGAATGGAATCGCCCTTGCGAGAAGTTCAAACTAATAGAAATTACTACTCGTGCGATGTTAGCCGAGTCTCCCTCAGATTCTCTCACCTTAGCACACCTTACACTTAGGTCCTATGCTGGTGTGATAAGGGGATATGTAAGGACACCGTAACTGCCTTGTGTAATCCTTTGTTTTAAATAAAAATTGGGATTTCTTCTTATGATGATGTTTATGAATTTTTAAATGACCGGATAAATATAGTATGCATATTTTTGATGAATTTTAGAAAAAGGATATTTTAAAAATGGTTTTGTAAACCTTAAATAATTAAAAATGTGTGATGATTTTCAAAAAATGGTCTTCTACAATTATGTTCAGTACGAAATTTAAAGTCTAATAAGATCTACTTAATTTTTGATGAATAGTAAATTATGAATAGTGATTTTATGATTAGGATTAGTAATGTGTCCAAATGGATTAGTAATCTCACTTAAAGAAAGTATTAATATAATCTAGGTACCTTGATTAAGTAATGTTATTCAAAAAAATGGTTAAATAACGGTTTCATAAAATTATTATTCAAGTATTAGTTTTTTCGGGTGAATTGTGTTTTTTAATTAAAAATTTAATTAAAATTATTTAGAAAATTATTTTTATAAAACAGATTTCATTTTTGAACTCAGAGCACCGATATTATGCTATGGTAATTTTTGGGGTTTTTTCTAAAAAAATGAATTTTCGGTGAATAGTGTTTTTATTTTAAAATTAAATTAAAAATATTTAGAAATTTATTTTTATAAAATGGATTTCATATTTGTAATCAGAGTATTGATATTTGGTTAAGGTAAAATTTTGGGATTATTCTGAGAAAGTTGAATTTTCGATGAATAGTGAAAATACAGTTTTTAAGTTACGGGTGTCTAATGACATCATTAAATGATGTATTAAGTATGTAATCAATATGGTCTACTTATGAATTTTAAGATAACGTATGAGGTGTCCCAAGTGGCCAATACCATGGGAAAATACCATGGGCAAGCCCATGGTTTTGCCAAAACCACTAATGAGGTGTCCCTTGGCCATTAATGCCTTGTCCCCTCACTTTCCCTATAAATACCAAGCCATCCTCTCATCCATTCGACTCCCCATTCTCCCCCAACGAAGTTCTGGTCTAATTACCTCCCAAAGAGTCCTCCCATGGTGTCCCCAAGCCCTCAAGGACCCAACCTTTGAGTTTTAAGAGTTATGTTTTAAGGTCAGGGATCTGACCTCTCTCTTTCATTTCAAGTAATCTTATTTATGTCATTCCTTTTATGCTACATGTTCTTATGGTGGAGGATGTTCTTTTATACTCCTCTTACTTCCCTTTTTATGTTCATATAATGAGAGATCCCCTCTTACTCTCATTATTTCGTTTTATGAAGTTTTAAGTGGCGCCGTTAGGCTGCCGAAATTTTTGTAACAGATTATTTCTCCCTTCTCATTTTTCAAGATCTATTTTCATGTAAAGTATTTCAAGTTCCTTTTTATTATTTTTGGTTATGATCTCTAAATTTATCATACTGAACTTTTATGATCATATGATGAGATACCCCATTTTATCTCTTCAATTCAGTATTTTGAAGTTTTAAGTGGCACCGTTAGGCTGCCGAATTTTTAAGTGGTTCTTCACCCTTCTCGTTTTGAAGTTCTACTTTCATGTCAATTCTTTCAAGTTCATTTTTGTTATGTTGGGGTATGATCTCTATATCTATAATACTGGACTCTTATGTTCATATGATGAGAGACCCCATTTGATTTCTTCGAATCAGTATTTTGACGTTTTAACTGGCACCGTTAGGCTGCCGAATTTTTTAGGGGATTCTTTCACCCTTCTCATTCTTTTGAAAGTTCTACTTTCATGTCAAGTCTTTCAAGTTCCTTTTTAATTTTGTTGGGGAATTATCTCTATATATATCATACTTAACTCTTATGTTCACATTATGAGATACCCTATTTGATCTTTTCAAATCATTTTTGTTGAAGTTTAAGTAACGCCGTTAGGCTGCCAAACCTTCATAAGAGAAATCTAATTTTTGTCTTCCTTCCATGTTTTTCATTTCAAATGGTATGTCCTTGAAATTTCATTACCATGTTCATATATCCTTCATATTATATCCCTCTAATGTTTTATGGATCATTTATGATTGGGTGACCCATTTCCCCTCTCTTTTTAATGTCTTCAAAAACCTCGTAACATAGCCGTTATGCTGCAGAATTTCCGTCTCAAAATGTATCTCTCTTTTTCTAAAGTTCTTTTATATTATTAAGTGAATACTCAAAGCTCTTACTTCTAAAGGGGTATTCACATATATACCAAAATGTTATATTTTAAATTCTAGGATTTACATACATGAGACCCACCTTCCTTTTCTGTGGGTTTTAAAGTGACGTAAAGATCATGTCTTTAAAGCAGTTTTTAAAAAAGTAATGATTATGAAATGAAACCCATTTATTTTATGCTATATGGGTTATTTATGAAATGTTTGATGATGATATATGATGATCACATGGTTATAAAGGAAAATTTAAGGGTGTGCCCTGATAGCGCTCCAATGCATTGGGTAATGATGTAACCACTAGAGATTACAATTTTCACGATACCTTGGTGAATAACCTTGGTAATTTTCAAATGACACCTTGGGGATGGAACTTGGTGATATGTTCATGATTGTCTATGTTAAATGATGTAGCCACATCTTCAAGTTATGAAAATGTTATTTTTCTTATGATATGCCTCATGATTTCATTCTCATGCCTTAAAGTTCTTTTCGGGACCTTATTGAAGTATCTCAAGTTCACATGTAAAATGTTTCTCTTGTTTACCTTATTGGGATTTTTGCTCACCCTTTCTTTTGATGTATGTCCCCAGGTTATGTGATGTAGTAATGAACCTAGGATGAACATGAGGAGAATCCTTTCAAGTGTTTTATAAGAATGTTTTATGTTTTCATGTTTAAAGTTCCGGGTTTCCAAGACACTAAACCTTAAAGATACTCGGTTTTGTAAAATGAAATGAATGTTTATGTGATAAAAAGGTGGGATGCTATAGTTGGTATCAACGGATGGTTTAGTTATTTGTGGAAATTAGGATATGAAAACTCTAGGAATAACCCTATAGAAAAGTAAAAAAAATAGGAAATCTTCCTGGTATTTTGGTGAGTATTGACTAAGGGGTTGCCAAGCAAATACATCCATGTCTGGATACGAGCAGGTAGAGGTGGCTCTGGCACAGATGTACATAGGGGTAAAACTCAAATACACCGCTTTGAGATAGACTCAAACGGGAACTGGTACACGACAACGGGTCTTGCTGCACTCTTGGTTACGACACTCCCGGGGGATATGCTTTAGTAAATTCATAAGCTTAGTATGAACCATTGTTAAAGAAACGAAGAGAAAATAAAATAAAGATTCACATAAGAATATACGATCATGGATAACCTAGATGGGAACCTAGGGGATCACAAGTTAGGGAATACTTTTCTTCTACAAGTTATCCTTATATGCTTTCAGTTCCTTTTCATGATTATTGGCTATGTACTTAAGCCCCTAATTATGATTTCTCTTCTTAGTTAATGGTGGGAAATGGAAGAACATGTCCAAACAACCAATGTGATAGGAAATGCGACGATTGTCGTATTAATATGACAGGGATGATTAGGGGATTAAAATATGATTATTATTTTGGAAGATGTTCACTATTTTGGGGACCCTATATGATCGAGGTAAATAGATTACTACGGTATTTTCATTGAAGAGTAAGGTTGACTAATATTTTGAAGAATTGATGAATTTAAGGTGGAATTATAGTAATTTAGGTTACTTATGGGAATGATTAACCTATCTTGGGTAAAATATGTTTAGGTTAGATACTTTTGTTATAAGAAGTTAGGAGTGGTTGATGTTGTTTAGATATTAACAATGAAGTTTATTTTGGAAGACTATGTTATCAAATCCTTCTTGTATTTAGGTTTCAATCTTAGTTTGGTTAATTTTGAGGAATTTTAAAGACCGTTATTTATGGAATGGACTATGATGAACTTTGGGTAGTACCCTGGAACTTTGAAGATTTAAAAGTATTTTCCATTCCTATGGGATTATTTCTTTTTGAAGAGTTGTTTTACCTTACCCTTTCTGTTTTTGGGATAATGTTTAAAGATTGAAGAAATAGATAGTTGATCTTTTGTGGATTATGTGATTCTCTAGAAGATGATTCTTGTGTTTTGGTGAGACCAAGTAGTTTTGAATGCTCATCATTTAGAGAAAAGATTAGTTTTGGTAGAAATTTTTTAATGTATGAAACTCTATATGAAGGTAGATATATTTTATTATGTTTTTGTTTTATGTTGTAAATGAATTCCTAAAAATTATGAAAAGGAACGTAAAACAAAAACGTTGTTGGTTTATGTTTCCTACTTGGTAATCAAAGACCATTTACACACATCATAAGTTTGGGATTTTCTTATGGTTAACGTTCTCCTAATCATGTTCTCTATCACTCTCCCCCAGAAATTGACCCTTTGCTTTTATTCCATGTCCATGTTTTCCTCCATGGAATCCAAGTATGGGTTAACTCAGTTGACCTTTGTACTTCCCTTCCTTTCTTTTAAAGTAATAGCTTTTTTGACTCCTTTTCTGATGTGGGACTTTCAATGAAATTTCAAAACCCGTTTTTTTTATAAAAAAAAATTGCGAGGACGCAATTTCTTAAGGGGGGAAGATTGTAACGACCCGAAATTTTGAATAAATTTTGTTTCCTAATTTTGTGTGTTTTTTTATTTTTTATACTCAACAAAAATGATTCATTCGATAACATGAGTATAATTAAAATGATACCGTTAAGCTTTGACTATTATATGACCATTGGTCAATATGACCACTGGAAACTAAACGTTTTGATTATTGCCTCTAAATACAAGTAATCTTGGTTAATTATTATAGAAAGAAGATTAGATGGCCTCACCCAGTAGTCTTGGACCGATCGAAGCCCATCTAACAGAACTCGGGAAGGAGGTAGCACCAATGGGCTTTGCTCTGGACCAAACCCAAGCCAAACTTCATCGTGTGAATCTAGAACAGAATCGCCCTTGCGAGAAGTTCAAACTAATAGAAATTACTACTCGTGCGATGTTAGCCGAGCCTCCCTCAGATTCTCTCACCTTAGCACACCTTACACTTAGGTCCTATGCTGGTGTGATAAGGGGATATGTAAGGAGATCGTAACTGTCTTGTGTAATCCTTTGTTTTAAATAAAAATTGGGATTTCTTCTAAGAATGAAGTTTATGAATTTTCAAATGACCGGATAAATATAGTATGCCTATTTTTGATGAATTTTAGAAAAAGGATATTTTACAAATGGTTCTGTAAACCGTAAATAATTAAAAATGTGTAATGATTTTCGAAAAATGGTCTTCTACAATTATGTTCAGTATGAAATTTAAAGTCTAATAAGATCAACTTAATTTTTGATGAATAGTAAATTATGAATAGTTATTTTATGATTAGGATTAGTAATGTGTCCAAATGTATTAGTAATATCACTTAAAGAAAGTATTAATATAATCTAGGCACATTGATTAAGTAATGTGATTCAATAAAATGGTTAAATAACGGTTTCATAAAATTATTATCCAAGTATAAGTTTTTTCGCGTGAATAGTGTTTTTTAATTAAAAATTTAATTAAAAATATTTAGAAAATTATTTTTATAAAACGGATTTCATTTTTGAACTCAGAGCACCGATATTATGCTATGGTAATTTTTGGGGTTTTTCTGAAAAAATGAATTTTCGGTGAATAGTGTTTTTATTTAAAAATTAAATTAAAAATATTTAGAAAATTATTTTTATAAAATGGAGTTCATATTTGTAATCAGTGCGTTGATATTTGGTTAAGTTGAAATTTTGGGATTATTCTGAGAATGTTGAATTTTCGATGAATAGTGAAAATACAATTTTTAAGTTACTGGTGTCTAATGACATCATTAAATGATGTATTAAGTATGTAATCAATATGGTCGACTTATTAATAGTAAGATAAGGTATGAGGTGTCCCAAGTGGCCAATACCATGGGAAAATACCATGTGCAAGCCCATGGTTTTTCCGAAACCACTAATGAGGTGTCCCTTGGCCATTAATGCCTTGTCCCCTCACTTTCCCTATAAATACCAAGCCATTCTATCTTCCATTCGACTCCCCACTCTCCCCCAACGAAGTTCTGGTCTCATTACCTTCCAAAGAGTCCTCCCATGGTTCCCCCAAGCCCTCAAGGTCCCAACCTTTGAGTTTTAAGAGTTATGTTTTAAGGTAAGGGATCCGACCTCTCTCTTTCATTTCAAGTAATCTCTTTTATGTCATTCCTTTTATGCTACATGTTCTTATGTTGGAGGATGTTCTTTTATACTCCTCTTAATGCCCTTTTTATGTTCATATAATGATAGATCCCCTCTTACTCTCATTATTTCGTTTTATGATGTTTTAAGTGGCGTCGTTAGGCTGCCGAAAGTTTTGTAACGGATTCGTTCTCCCTTCTCATTTTTCAAGATCTATTTTCATGTAAAGTATTTCAAGTTCCATTTTATTATGTTGGGGTATGATCTCTAAATTTATCATACTGATCTTTTATGATCATATGATGAGATACCCCATTTGATCTCTTCAATTCAGTATTTTAAAGTTTTAAGTGGCGCCGTTAGGCAGCCGAATTTTTAAGTGGTTCTTCACCCTTCTCGTTTTGAAGTTCTACTTTCATGTCAATTCATTCAAGTTCCTTTTTTTATGTTGGGGTATGATCTATATATCTATAATACTGGACTCTTATGTTCATAGGATGAGAGAACCCATTTGATCTCTTCGAATCAGTATTTTGACGTTTTAAGTGGCGTCGTTAGGCTGCCGAATTTTTTAGGGGATTCTTTCACCCTTCTCATTCTTTTCAAAGTTCTACTTTCCTGTCAAGTCTTTCATGTTCCTTTTTAATTATGTTGGGGAATTGTCTATATATCTATCATACTTAACTCTTATGTTCACATGATTAGAGACCCTATTTGATCTTTTCAAATCATTTTTGTTGAAGTTTAAGTAACGTCTTTAGGCTGCCGAACTTTCATAAGAGAAATCTTATTTTTGTCTTCCTTCCATGTTTTTCATTTCAAATGGTATTTCCTTGAAATTTCTTTACAATGTTCATATATCTTTCATATTATGTCCCTCTACTGTTTTATGGATCATTTATGATTGGGTGACCCATTTCCCCTCTCTTTTTAATGTCTTCTAAAACCTCGTAACATAGTCGTTATGCTGCATAATTTCCGTCTCAAAATGTCTCTCTCTTTTTCTAAAGTTCTTTTATATTATTAAGTTAATACTAAAAGATCTTCCTTCTAAAGGGGTATTCACATATATACCAAAATTTTCTATTTTAAATTCTGGGATTTACATACATGATACCCACCTTCCTTTTCTGTGGGTTTTAAAGTGACGTAAAGATCATGTCTTTAAAGCAGTTTTTAAAAAAGTTATGATTATGAAATGAAACCCATTTATTTTATGCTATATGGATTATTTATGAAATTTTTTATGATGATATATGTGGCTCACATGATAATAAAGGAAAATTTAAGGGTGCGCCCTGATAGCGCTCCAATGCATTGGGTAATGATGTAACCACTAGAGATTAAAATTTTCACGATACCTTGGTGAATAACTTTGGTAATTTTCAAATGACACCTTGGGGATGGACCTTGGTGATATTTTCATGATTGTCTATGTTAAATGATGTAGCCACATCTTCAAGTTATGAAAATGTTATTTTTATTATGATATGCCTCATGATTTCATTCTCATGCCTTAAAGTTCATTTCATGACCTTATTGAAGTATCTCAAGTTCACATGTAAAATGTTTCTCTTGTTTCCCTTATTGGGCTTTTTGCTCACCCTTTCTTTTGATTTATGTCCCCAGGTTATGTGATGCAGTAATGAACCTAGGATGAACATGAGGAGAATCCTTTCAAGTGTTTTAGAAGAATGTTTTATGTTTTCATGTTTAAAGTTCCTGGTTTCCAAGACACTAAACCTTAATGATCTTTGGTTTTGTAAAATGAAATTAAAGTTTATGTGATAAAAAGGCAGGATGCTATATGTGGTCAGTTGAGTATGATAATAACTATCTCAACATGAAATATCTTGAGTTGGAGGTGAAATTTAAGAATCAACAGTCACTCTAAGATATAATTTGGAAAACAACTAGAAAAAGAGATGTTTCCACTCATGTTTTCATTGATATCTATCATTAAAAAGAATGTATTAGATAATATTATAATCTAATGGAAACATCCTCCCAGAAGGATGTATCCCATAACCTAGTTATTTCTATTTCTACAAATGCAGATTCATCTACAAGTACTGGTTTAATGTTAAAATCTAGAAAGATGAAATTTGATAAAAAATGTTGATACATCCATAAAAATTTCAAGATTGGATTTTAGAATGATTTTAAAGAAAACTCTCAAGTTTATGCTTCCAATAAAGAAAGAGAACTCAAGAAACCACAAAGAACTGAATCTTTCCAAAATGATACTACAAGAAAAAGAAGAAGATATATTTTCCATTATTAGTGTTTTTGGATGTTTAGGCATCATTTCAAAGGTTTCTGGAATAATGTTTCAACATATGAAAATTATGGGAGGAATACATTTTGGGAATTTTGATATGAAGAAATAAAGAATCCTTTAAAGCTAAAGGAGAATATATAGATAAAGAAGATTCTGTATATCAAGAAGAGATATAATTATCTTGAAGACTTTTGTGATAATTTTAACAGTATTGGTCACAATGATGATGAGTTTTGGTTTAGTCCAATCATGAAGAATGCCTATGTTAAAAAGAAGAAAATCCACAACAAGTACTAACGAGAGGAATAATAGTTGCAAAATATTCCATTGGGAATATGTAAAATAATGAAGTCAAGAAAACTATGACATAAACTATTCCAAATAATAATATTGAGCTAGACTCCAGAAAATTCATTTCATCAATGAAAATATGCTTCTATTGAGGAAAGAAAGGTCATAAAATGGATCACTAAAAACAAGCCATGGAAATGAATTAAATAACGATGAAATTGAAAGGAAAATCAATCCAGAAGAAGATATGATTTATTGAAGACATTCTTGACGATGATATGTTGCCTAAGAAAGGTAACCTGAAAGATTTGAAGAAGCCATGTGGAAGATCCAAAATAGAATATGTTAAGAAGGAGTGTTTAGTTATCCATCACAATCAATTGAAAATTGCTATAGAACTGCAAAATCCTTAAGATGGAGCAATAGCTAAAGGAAAGGCCAAGGAGAGACATATCGTTTTACATGAACATGAATTCGAATTTCATGAGAGGTTTTCAAAACCTGACAACCCAAGTGTCTCACAACTACTATGTGGAAGGTTCACGCATGCTATAAATTATGCAAAAAATTTATAAATGTTTTACCTTGTCAAATGGAGATATTGAAAATTGAAAAACATGCACCAATGGTAGTTACTTCACTATTAGAAAAAGTAACAACAAAAAATCTACACAAGATGAAGGTGAATTAAAGTAAAGGGTCAATACTGATAATGAAATATCAAAATTTCAAATGAAGAGAAGACACCATCATGAAGAGTACTAGACGCATTAAAGCTACAAGGAATGGAGTTCTTCAGATGAGAGAAAATTCACATCCCTATTTCTGCTATTTAAAATCTCACATATGTTCCATCATATTACCTTATACTTTTTTTATATTTGTTCTTACATTACAGGGAATTGAAGGCGAAGGTCATTCTAAAGATGATAATTTAATGAATCATTTGTAGAATAACATGTTTGACTGATTATTCATGATTTGATAAATACTTTTAATGTTCCATAATGGAAGATTATCAGTATGAATATTATAAATATTATCTGATGATATTTTCCACCATGATGAATCAATGGGATTTCACCACTTTATGGGGAAAAATATGAAGGAGATGATATCAAGGATTATGTCACGAGAAATCGTGAAATTCATATCATCTCAGGAAGTTGAAAGTTGAGGTATTCCAATAAAAATTTCATCCATTATTCTTAATTTTATTCATCATGTCAATTTAAGGGGAGTTCTTGATTGATGAAAAGATGGGATTAAAGGGGATCTTTAAATTTTCACTTTTTTATTTTCAAATATTTCTTGTTTTCTACCCTGGGTCCGCCCAAGTAGACTTAGAGTTGATTAACTAAAGGATAATTGCTAAGTGATCCATGTGACATCAGCCCTCTATCAGAATTATTCAAGAAGAAATTATTTAATGGTAGGAGGACATGTTTTTGAATAGACCCCACTAAACCATTGATTTTGGTTTCTGATATGGGGTAGAAAAGATTGGCCCACATATTGACCCATAAAAAGTGTGCTTAGGTGATATCGACAACAAAATACAAAGATGGAGATTTTGAAACATTGTGTTTCATTTGTTCCCAATAATATTTCAATATGTGTATGGAAAGGTAGTGATTATGGTGGTGATAATTATTAAATAAGGGAATTTGTTCCAAATCTTATTTCACTTAGAGAATTAGTATGAAATTACATTGGATGTAATGCATGGAAATTCTCTATAACTAAATCAGATGATTTTTGAACTCATCCTATGTTCCAAGATATGTTTCAATGAATGAAACATTATTACAACACTAGAATAAGGTCATGAAATACTTTATTGCATGGTGAATTTGAAATATCCATCCAATTTCTTCAAATTGGATGAAGTTGGTGAACATAAGAAGATGATTGGTTGTGCTGATCATCAAAGACCAAGACATGTGTTAATTAGAACACATTTTGGACTATAATGTTTCCATTAATTATGTTTCAATTCACGATACATTGAGTAGTAGTACCATCCATGGTTGGATAAATGAAGATGTGTATAGGTCGTAAAAGTTATAATTCAAAAAACAAATAAGGACTGAAATAAATTTCCATGAAAGAATAAGTTCCATTTGATTGAAGATGAATAAATCATGTATAATGGAATCAATAATTCATGATGATGAGAAGATTGAAATAAAAGAAAACAAGAATAGAAAAAGAGAGGTGGAAATGCATGATTGACTTACTATGTGGCCATGCATTTTAGACATAGAATAATTTTTTATGGGTTTACCAAAAAATAGGGCCAATGACCATCCTACTGACAACCTCAAACCTAGGAAAATTGGGAATAGTGTAAACTGAACCCATGTAAGGCCATCAATTCTAGACGGGAAGTGCCAGGAGAGCATGGGGTAAAGATCATGCATAGAAGTGTGCCCAGAGGGCGCATGGGAGAATGGACAGAGTGCCACTGTTCGAGGAAACACGGCTGCAGGGAGTATGGGTTGGGCATAGAGCACAACCAAAGAATGGTATAGGGTGGTACTGGGAGGAGGAAGAGAATTAATTGATGAAGGTATTTCACAGTTTGATACTAAAACAAAATGAATCCCACATCTCTGTTTCGATGTAGGGAATGTTTTTAAGAACATGGAACCAATATTCGTCATACATTGGATCTCATGAGAGATCACGACCACACGCTCCATCCTACATCACATGAACTAATCCAGGTGGTCCGTCACTGATCCAATAGCCAATGTAAAACCAAGCTTTTGTCATCAACCTCTGAGCCACCTGACACCACTATACAACCAGATCACAACCAAACCTATAGGATCATTCTTTTAGCCACCATTGATGGTCAAGTTAAATGCATGAGAATTGTCTGGATATCATGAATAGATTCATGAAATTAGATGTGCATGCATCAAATTTAGCATGAAGAACAAGTGTGGGACAAGGAAAACGTAGTTGCTAGAGGCTGCGTCATCTTGAGAAGATGATTTTCATCTGTTCATAAACGCATTCATGTGAGGATCATACCAAAATAAAGGATTCAATGTTTGAATGAAATATCCCATTATATTCATCATATCATATCCATGTTTGAAAATATTCAAATATTAAAGATCCCATACGATCCTCTTGGAATATTAAAAGGGATTTGAGTGCACATACTCATCTATAAAAGGAGAATCCCCAAGGTATAATGGGATACTACCATTCACATATTGGAGATCACTTGTTTCTCCAAAGAAAGAGAGCCACCACAAACTCATCTAGTTTTTGAATGGAAGAGTTTTCCACAAACTATGTTATGCGAAGGATATGAAATATCCCACATACCTTTGATAGGTTCTATGCAATCTTGAATCGTCATTACATAGAAAGAGAGAACCTACACATTCTATGCAATGGAAACCTGCGAGCATGTGATAGGATCTCCTGAACCCTCATTTTATTTTGTGAGGAGCATCCCATTAGTAAAAAATATATGATATTTCACCCTTGTTGTACTCTACAAAGACAAAAACCCAGAATAACTCTTGGTTCTATGAAGGAGATCCACACACACCCATTTCATGAAGAATAAGAAGAACATGTGCTCTTTTGTTTTGCATGAAGAAGCCCGAGGCTATGCCTGGTTTTTTTTTGAAGAAGAAGGAAAGCACATGGGTAATAGACTGTGAGAAGTTCTGAAGTTATTTTACACACACACTACTAATTGAGATGAATAAATCTTTTACAAACCAATCATTGAGTTTGGATACGTGAAATCTTGGGAATAAGAAGAAAAGGAAGGGCATTCGAGAACATAAAATCCTATCTAAGATATAAATTCCCATACACACTTAAATAAGGACGTGCCTGCACTTGCATAACACACAATGGACCCAAACGAAACAACAAGTGTGTGTGTGTGCAAAGAACCAACAAAGAAATTGTGTGCATATTTAAAAAGAAGAACCAAGGGAAAGTGCATGTATAATGGGACAACCCATGCACATTGATCCTAAAATATTTATACAAGTGAATAGTGTGTGTTTGGGTTGATAAACTACATGGTATACATGAATGCAATCATTCATGAACACATGAACATGTAAGAAGTAAATTTTGATATCAAAACAAGAAGTTTTCAGTTCCACGAATTCAATACATGAAGTTTAAATGAATTGATACCGAAACTGGGAATAATTAAAGATGACCCCTTATCTGAGTTGGCATTATTTGAAGATTTTAGAAGAGGTATATGTTGATATTGTTCAATATCATTCTTTCATACTATATTCTTGAAGAAGTTTTGTGCACCATTTTCAAACTTATTTGTGGGACTAGATCTTCGTAAAAATAAGAAAGAATTTCCCGAGCATTGTTGAACTGAGGACTGATAAGAGAGGTGATCAAAATTACTAAACAAGGCCAACAGACCTTATCAATGGATGTTGAAGATTCTTAAAGAGATACACAAGCATGTTTTATTCAGAAGGTCAGTGCGGGAAGAGCATAAGATCAATCTACTGGGAATCAAGTGAACAAAGAAGAAAGATTCTTGTGTGACTCAAGAGCTAGAAGAACCCTGTGTGATTTAGGGAGGAGTAGAAGTCTTCAGTGGGACTTTTAAATAGGACAATGGGACTCTAGTAACACTGTGGGAAGCAGTATAAAGAACCTCTTGTGGGAATCAGGAGAGATATAGTGGGAATCTCCATTTACCATTATAATCAATAATAATATTATAGTGAAGAATCTATGTTGGAGAGAATAACCAACACAACAAGTATTAGGTCTTTAAACCGAACCTTGTAAATCCTTGTGTTCAGTGCCTTTACATTTATAGAATCATTCTAGGTAAGGCTGAGAGACACAAGAAAAGTGGACTTAGGCTTTAACCATCTACATAATTTTAATTGAAAAGAATGAATTTGTAAAAAGATTTAAAGGGATCACTGATTCAAGTCGTCCCCCTCTCATTGATTCTACACTGATCAAGGAACTTAAATTGGTATCAGAGGGAAGGTCACCTATAAAAGATCCAAGAGAGTCTTTGTGATGTTTAGATTTTAGAAAATGATTGAGAAACCGCAAATGGAGATTTCTACAAAGAGACTGAAAAATAGAAATAATAAATAGTAAATGAATCTGGAGAAGAATCATACATCTAATAAGGATACACCTTATACTAAAGTTAATTTGAATGGTACAACATGTGATAACTCTTTTTATTATTCTTCTTTCGATGAATCATTTTCAAGCAGTGATAATGATAGATCGATTAGTGATATTTGGTCTTCACACAAAGATCATCTAAAGGAAATCCCTAAAGATGTGTCAATATATATTTCTTCAAGCATTAGTGCTCTTAAAGATGAAAATTTATAGTTGGAAGAAGAAACTAATGCCATAGAAGAGGCATTGGCTTAAATGGTTGGCTTATCCAACACTCACACAAAACATGTGAAGGCAATGGAAGAAGCAATTTCTTTTTGCAATGAAATACATGCTCAAGTTGATGAATAATTTCATGGATGTATTTGTGAGAAAGAATTATTTATGATTGTATTTTTAGGATATTTTTGTGCATTTGAAATGTTTCACAATGTTTCTATGGTTGTCAAAGCTACTCAATTGGAAGAAAAATCTATCAACGTAGAGGAGATTGACCTATCTTTGAAAGAATTATTGAATGTGCATGAAGAAAAAATTATAATTCTAAAGAATAATTGGGAAAGTAAGATAAGGTTAGTTGAGAATGAGAAAAACTCTCTCAATATGAAATGTCTTGATCTATAATTGAAATTGAATAGTCAATATTCACTCTAAGCTGGAACGTTCCAAACAGCTAGAATAAGAGATGTTTCTTCTTAAGTTTTTTTTAGAACTATGAATCCAAAAGGATTATTATATTATCTTTTAATCCAATGGAATCATCCTCCAAGAAGAAGGTGTCCCATATCAGTGTTATTTCTGTTTCTATAAATACAATTCTATATGCAAGTACTTCTTCAATGTTAAAAACAAGAAAGATGTGGATTGATAAAAATTTTGATACATCCATTAAAATTTCACGAATTGATACTGGAATGATTAAGAAGAAGAACTCCCAAATGGATAAGCCAAAAATGAAAGAAAACTATAGAAACAACATTGCATTGAATATTGACAGACTGATATTACAAGAAAAAGAAACAAATTTATTGGCTACTGTTGGTGTTGTTGGATGTTGGACCTCAATCCCATGGTTTCTGGAATAATGTGTCATAAAATAAAAAATATGGAAGACCTATATTCAGGGGAAGTAGATGTGATGAAATGAAGCATATTGAAAATCTACAGAATAATACATAGATGATGACGAATATGTCAATCAAGAATAGATTTAAATATCTTGAAGACTTATGTGATAATTTTAATAGATGTTGTCTTAGTCATGATGAGTGTTAGTTTAGTCCAACCTTCCAGAATGCATATGATGATAAGAAGAAAAGTCCACTACAAGTGTAGAAGAAAGGAAAAATAGTTGTAAAATCTTCCAATGGGATTATACAAAATAATGAAGTCAAGAAAACTATGAAAGAAACTATTCCAAAGATGAATTTGGTGCTAGGATCCAATATTGAAATTCCAACCATTAAAATATGATTCTACTATGGAATGAAATGTTATTCCATGGATCATTGTAAACAAGACATTGAAATGAATGGAATAAAGCTGAAATTTATAGGATAATCAATCCAAAATGTAGGATTTATTGAAGACATTCTTGAAGATGATATGTTTCCTAATAAAGGTTATATGAAATCTTTGAATAATCCATGTGGAAGCTCTAAAATATAATATGTTAAGAAGTAGTGATTAGTTAACTGGCCTAATCAATTTCAAATTTCTAGTGAACTGTAAAAGTATAAATATGAAGTACAACCTAAAGTAAAGGAAAAGGAAAAACATATCATTCCATATGAAGATGAATTCTAATTTCATGAGAGGTTGTCAGCACATGGAAACCCAGGTGCCTCACAAGTACTGTGTGGAGGGTGAAAGCATTTTGGACATCATGAAAACAAATTTATAATTATTTTACTATGTCAAATAGAGATGCTGAAAATTGAAAAACAAGCACCAGTGGTAGTGACTTCATTATTGGAAGATATAAGGAAAAAAATCCACACATGTTTTAGCTGAATTTAATTAAAGGGTCCATGATGACAATGAAAGATAAAAATTTAAAATGGAGAGAAGACACCAGCATGAAGAGTACTAGACATATTATAGGTATAACAAAAAAAGTTTTTGGGTTGAGAGAAAATTCACAGCGGTTTTGCTCCTATTAAGAAGCTCACATGTGGTCCTTCTTATTCCCTTATATTTTTTATATATGTTTTCTTACATTGTATGGAATTTAAGGTGAAGTTCATTCTCAAGATTATAATTGAATGAACAATGTGGATAATAACATGTGGGACTAATTCTTCATTATTTGAAAAATACTTGGAATGTTCCACAGTGGAAGATTATCAATATGAACATTTTGAATATAATATGATGATGTTGTCCATCATGATTAATCAAAGGGATTTCCCCTCTTTAGGGGGAGAAAATATAGAGGATATGACAACAAGGATTATTTCATGAAAAATTATGAAATTCATATCATCTCAAGAAGATGAAACTAGAGGTATTCCAATGAAATTTTCATCCATTATTCTTAATTTTATTTGTCATGTCAATTAAGGGGGAGTGCTTGATTAATGAAAAAATGGGATGGATGGGGAGATTTATCATTTCACTGGATCTTTTTAATATTTTTGGTGCAGTAAGTGCAGGTTTTATAATTTCATTGATAAATTTGACTATCTACAATACCTTAGATAACAAATGAAACATTATGAGCATGATTTCACATGCATGGTTGTTTATGGACAACATTGAAAACCTTGGTCATATCTCTCTTGTTTTCTACACTAGGTTATCCCAAGTAGACATAGAGTTTATTAACTATAGGATCTTTACTATGTGAACCATGTGACATCATCTATGTCTTAGAAATATTCAAGAAAATATACTTTAATGGGAGGAGAATATGTTTTTGAATAGACCCCACTAAATGTTTTCCATTGTTTTCCAATAAAGGGGAGAAAGTATTAGCACACATATTGACCTATACAAAGTGTGAATAGTTGATATTGACAACAAAATAAAAAGCAGCAGATTGTAGAACATAGTGTGGAATTTTTTTTCAATAAGAGGTCAATATGTGTAAGGTAAGGTAGTGATTGTGGTGCTAATAATAATTAAAGAGGGGACGTTGTTCCAATTCTTATTTCACTTAGAGAATCAGTATGAAATTACATCGGATGTCATGCTTGTACAAACCCCAAAACTAAATCATAGGATTGTTGAACAAGTCCTATGTTCCAAGACATGTGTCTATTAATGAAACTTTATTACAACATTTGAATATGTTCATTCAATACTTGATTACATGGTGAATTTGGAAGATCCATCGAATATTTTTTAATTGGATGATGTTCATGAAAATAAGCATATGATTGGTTCTGATAATCTTTAAAGAACATGGCATGTGTTAAAGAGAACACATTTCTTAATATAAAGTTTCCATAAATTATGATTCAATGCATGAGAGAGTGAATAGTAGTACCATCCATGGTTTGATGAAGGAAGATGTGTAGAGGTCTTTGGAATTACAATTCAAAATATAATTGAGGACTTAATTCAATGGCCATGAAAATATAAGACCCATTGGTTTGATGATGAAGAAAGCATGAATAATTGAATCTATAATGCACGAAAATGATAATATTGAAATAAAAGAATAGGAAAAAAGTGGTTTCCATGCATGTTTGACTCACTATGTTTCTTTTAATTTTACACTTATAAGAATGTTTTTTTGGATTTACAAAAAATAGGGCCATCCACAAACAATCTAATAGCCTCAAACCTATGCACACGCAGGACTGGGTCAACCGCACCCACGAGAGCCCATAAAGGATATTAGGGAAGCACTATGAGAGCACGGGGCAAATCTGGAGCATTGGAGCACTCCCACAGCGGTTCATGGGAGAATGAAGAGAGAACCACCATGTAGGGAAGAATGGTGGTAGAGTGCAAGGGTTCGGTGCAAAGCACACCGATAGAATGGTTCAGGGTGATACTGGGAAGAGGAAGAGAATTAATTGAAGAAGGGACACTATGGTTTGATACATAAATAGAATGAATCTTGCGTCTCTTTTTCAATGTGTGACATGTTTTTAAAAATTTAGAAGCAATCCCCATCTTTCATATGATCTCACAAGAGATCATGACTGCACGATCCATCCTGCATCCCACGAACTAATCAAGGCCATGTGTATATGATCCAATTTCCGAGGTGCAACCAAGGTGTTGGATTCATCCTATGATCCACTCGACGCCACTGTACAACCGAATCACAACCACACCTCCAAGATCTCACATATGGCTACCATTGATGCAATAGTTAAATGCATGAGCATCATCTGAATGACATGAATAGATTCATGAAATTGTATGTTCATGAATGAAATGTAGTACAAAGAACAAGCATGGGAGAAGGAAAAAGTTGTTTCTGGAGGCTGTTCCATCTTGAAAAGATGATTTCCATGCATTCATAAAAGCATGAAAGTGAGGACCGTGCCAAAATATAGGAGTCATCATTCAAACAAAATATCCCATGATATTCAGAATATCATATCCGGGTTTGAAAATATTCAAATGTGGATGATCTCTTACGATCCTCTCAGAATATCACAAGGTATTTGAACATTCATACTCATCTATAAAATGATAATATTTGAGGTAGAATTGTCTGTTACTGATTACATTTTAGAGAGATCATGTTTCTCCAATGAAATAGAGCCACTGCAAACTCCTATAGTTCACAAAAGGAATATGTTTTCATGCATCCTTGCTATGTGAAGGAGAATAATGATCCCACCGACCTTCAATCAAGTGATACACACTCTCAAATAGTTCTTGTGAAGAAGGAGAGAACCTACACCATCTGTGTGAAGGAAACCAATGAGCACGAGATAGGTTCTCACAAACCCTCGTTCTGTTCTGTGAGAAGCATCCCACTAGTAGAAAATAGGTGAAATCGCACCCATGTTGTACTCTTCGAAGATAGAAACAAAGAATCACTCTTGGTTATATGAAGGATATCCATGCACAATCCTTTCGTGAAGAAGAAAAACCCATGCTCCTATTTTTTTATGAAGAAGCCTGACGTTGTGAAAGGTTTGTTTTTGAATAAGAAGGAAAGCGCATGAGGAAGAGGGTGTGAGAAGTTATTAAGATATTGTACACACACATTTACAATTAAGAAAAATAAATCCAGAACACACCAAGAATTGATTGTGGATACGTGAAATATTGAGAAGAAGAAGAATAAAATGAATGGAATTTGGGTAGCATAAAAAACTATCTAAAATATACATGCCCACACACACATAAAGAAGGAAGTTCGTGCACATACAGAACAAACATTGAACCTAAACTAAATAACAATTGTGTGTGTGAACAAAACCAATGAAGGAATTGTTTACATATTGAGAAAGAAGAACCATGTAGATAGCGCAAGTGTAATTGGATAACCCAGGAACATTGAACCTAAAATATTTATGGAAGTGAATAGTGTGTTATCAGGTTGAAAAACGACATGTTATACATGCGTGCAATCATGCATGAACACATGCACATGGAAGATGTAAATTGTGATATCAATATAAGAAGTCTTTATTTCCATGAATTCCATTCATTAAGTGGAAATGAATTGAGACTAAAGTTGGGAAGAATTAAAGAAGATTTCATATCTAAGTTGACAGTATTTGAGGATTCAAGAAGAGAGACAATTATGATATTGTGAAAGAACATTATGTCATTTTATAATCTCTAAGAAGTTGTGTGCACTATTTGAACACTTATTATTGAGTCCAGGTTTTCATGAAATGAAAAAATTATTTTCTAAGCGTTGTTGAATTGAGGAATGATTAGAAAGGTTATCAGAATTACAGAGCATGGCCAGCTGACCTTTCAAAAGGCTATTGAATATTCGTGAAGAGATACACAGGAAACTGTGATTCAGAAAGACCATGTGGGAATAGAATAAGATAAATATATAGTGAATCAAGTGAAAAAAATAGAGGAGCTACTAATGTGACTCGAGAGCTAAAAAGACTATGTGATTTATGGAGGAGAAGAAGTCTTCAGTGGGATTCTGAAGCAGGCAAGTGGGACTCTGGTAACACTGTGGGAATAAGTATAATGAACATCACGTGGAACTCAAGAGAGATACAATGGGACTCTATATCGACCATTGTAATTAATAATAATATTATAGTGCATAATCTACATTGGGGATATTATCAAACATAATAAGAAGTAGGTATTTGAATAGAACCTTGAAAATCCTTGTGTTTCATGCATTTACATTTACATCATCATTCGGGGTAAGTCTAGTATACACAAGTAGTGTAGATTGAGGCTTTAACCAGACATATAAATTTAATCGAAAAGAATCACTTTGCAAAAATATTTAAAGGGATCACTAATTCACCCCACTCTCAGTTACTCTACGCAGGTCTGGGAACTTTATATTAATTGCCACATTTGAGGTATGATATGTGAAGAATTAATAACTACTATTCAAAACAGTTATTGGTTTTCTATCTGTAGTTTTTTATAAATGTTTGGAAGTTATTTTTCAATTATTTTTTAGACGATTTTGTCTCATGTTCATGATATTTATTATTTATTCTTTGGATAATACTTCTATATATCTCAGTTTGGTGATCATTCAAAGGTTGATAAACTAGTATAGAGTCAAACTGATCCACCTCCTTACTCTTGGGTAGTGTGAAGATAAATCTATCATTGAACCTAGACTCTTATAACTCTCTAATACAATAAAAATTTAAAAATTGAACATTATATTAAAGGATAATAAGGTGGATCATCTAAGATGTATAAGTGGAAAACATACAAAATATGATGAGCTAGAGATAATATAGAAATATCATGGAGAAGGTTATATAGTTAAAAGAATATGTTGGAGTCCCTAAATTTGACAAGAAGTTGAGTTGAATATCACCACAAATCCTACCACATTGATATCCCAAGCCTACTAGAAATGTAATTATAACTTTTCCCATTCTTTAAAATATACTAAATATTGATTATAAAGTATTTTCTCCACTTAGGTATTTAATTGTAAAATTTACTATGTATTTTTTCTACATTTAATAATTAAAATATTTTTTATTTTCTTAATTATATGACCTAATTTCTCTATGTCAACACAAATATATCTTTCACCACTTGTTTGAAGGAGGTAAATTAATATGTAACATATGTTTTTTTAATTTATTTCTTATTTATTATTATTTTAGGAAATATTTATAGTTAAAATTATTATGATGATTGACTATTTTTTTCATTATCTAATATATTCTATTATTATTATTATTCTTTTACTTCCATTCATCACAACATTCCATCATATGATGGTGCAATGTTATATTGATGATGTATGGTGATACAATTGTCAAACACTCTATAAGAAGAGGTTCTTTTAAATGTAAAGTGATTCGATACAATATAATCACATTCTAAATAAGATATATGAGTATTAAATGGTGATAGAGTCTTCACTAAAATAAAATAATAGTAATAATTACATTTCATTAGAATAGTTATTAGTAACCACTGGTAAATTCCGAAGGACAACATCATTCTTCCAAACCTCTATGTCACTTCTATATTAATATGAATCAATATTTATTATGAATTTCTTTCTATTCCATTATAATTTAAATAATATCCATTTTATAAAATGGAAAATATAAGCAACATTTTTTGTAAATAATAGTGATTGATTGGGTACTTCATTCCAATATTAACCCTATGGTTGCTTCTATAATACATTGTTTTAAAAAAATAAATTAAATATATTATTTTGAAACAAACAATATGTCTAAAATATAAGTCCCTTATTTATATTAAGTAAATTTTCCTATTGTTAACTTTAACCCAAAGAAATAATATAATCATATATCCAAATCTATAAAACACTAAGTATTAGAAGTTCTCACATTCTGATGAAATGGTGTAGACTTTAGCCCTAAGAAATATTTTATCAAGGATCAAGAAGAAGAAAAATCCATTGCATAAGAATAATCAATCAAAGATAGGATAATGGGATTTCACTATTATTAGCAGTTATTTATTAAGAACCCATTCATTGAAGTGAAGAGGTTAATAAATTTGATGGGATCATTGTGATCTTTTAGAATAAATACAAAATGAGACAGTGATAAGGCATGCCGGATTGCAGTGAACTATAATAAATCCATTAATTATTTTATACTTCAATAAGATAGATTTATATAATAATCACAGGGATATATCTAAGTGAATGATCTCTCAATAATTTTCCATATTTCAATCAACTCTCTAGAGGAAAATATATATAAGAAATTTATTCCCACATGTTTTAATTAAGTCGTTTTGTGCCTTTATATAATGTTATCATTTTTCCATTGATGCCTTTGGACCTTACTGATTCTTCTCATCTTGATATCACTTATTTTAAAATTGTATCATTTATGGATTTTATTTTTCTTTTTTATATGAATAACCATTTTAGCTGATGTATCTTTATATTCACCTATTTATTTGGACTATTATTACTAAAGATGTATTATCTTGATGAATGTTGCTCTTTAATTATTTCCGTGTTAATGTGGATATACTTTATTTACTTTTAGGATTCTTGAATATAACCATTAAAAGGTGTTATCAAACTAGATAAAAATATGTTTTATCAATTTCCTTGTAAAATAATTAAAGTATAATATTTATAATATTTTATTAACCTTCCAAAATACATATAGGAGTAAAGTGTTTGGAAATATTTCTTGGATGTTAATCATGTTTTAATTCATTTTGTGAGCTTATTTCATTCAACATCAACATTGGTCATCTATTCTATTATGAAATATTGATAGGATGTTGATTCTATATTGATCAATACTGAAATGTGATTCATATATTCAACTAATTACCTTCTTATATAGATGTTTTATCATTAATTTATTTCAAGAAGACTTGGGTTATTCTATAAATTTTTTTCTACTTATTCTTCATTTATTCGTAACATCATATTTTCAATATTCCCCTTGATATTAAAATTGATTTTATTGAAATATTTTTAATGTTTTTTATCACATATCTATCTTTGTCACGACCTGTCCTCAGGGCCCGTGTCATGACTACCCCAAGCCCGCCTTCCATAGGCCAGGGGCTGGCGACTAGCACCAAGGATCAATTCTCGATAAAAAGGGAAGTCATTGCCTTTGTAAAGTAAACAAACACCACAGGGAAAGAAAGCGGTAGAAGTATACACTAAGTAAAAGCTGATACAAAAGTAATTGCGGAAAAGTAAGTGGGCCAGAATACAAACCCAAACTAAAATTAATGTACAACTGGAAAGGGAAAACATCAACTGAATGTAAAGCCGCAGCCTCGAGCCATCCACTGGAACTCCCACCTGATTTGTGGGTACAAATAGCCTCCACAGCCCCTCGGGTCCAGCCGTCCGCTCAGAGTACATCCTACCCAGTGGTCCACCTCTGGGTACCGACCTGCTCCTCGTTCCATAACCACGATCAACGTTGTCCGTCATCTGCAACCAACAAAACGTAATGTGGGCATAGCCCGTGTAGGGGTGAGTATAAGATACTCAGTAGGGACCCCAAGACCCCTGAAGGTCTCCTAGAATCCAAAAAGGATAATCCATAATGGAAATATACAATCACGAAGTAACATCCGACACAACTTAGGTATATGCCCATACATATACCTAAGTCATTAATTCCAGTTCGATCCAACCTCCAAGCCCAATTTCATTCACATCCACCCAGGAAATCACAGCCCGATCCACACAGGAAAGCATAACGTAATCCACATAGGAAAACAAGTCAAGATTCAACTCACACATGTATACTTCTTCGTATGATGATATAGATTATCATATAGAGACACTGATTCATCTATGTCATCGGACCCAGAGAGGATAGATAGGTACTAACCCCTGCAATGACCCATAAAGGATCAGACCCACATAGGATCGATAGGTAACTAACCCCCGCAAAGACCCACACAGGATCGGACCCACACCGAATCAGTAGGCACTGGACCACAAAAGACTCCTGAGCGCTAACCCACACAGGACCAGACCCACACAGGATCGGTAGCACTAATCCACGTAGGATCACTGAGTGTTGTAGTCGTCGCCGTCGAATCCACGGAGGATTCCTACACAGTCGTCATCGTTGTCACAGTCACTGCCAGCTCTAGGGTTCCCGCACACAGCAAGCTCGTTCGGGAGGGTCCGCTCCAAGATCAGAAGGGATGATACATCAACTGACACATAGTCCAGAGTTGATGTATCCAAATGTTCTATATCGTCAACAGGAAGTCAACGTCGTAGACGTCGTGTCAATCGGACGCCCTGTCTGAGAGTTATTGGATTTTTCGTCCTAGGGTCCTGGTTGGTTTTTAAGTCAAAATCGACCTGAACATACTCCAACTGTGTCCAAACGTCGAGCAGAGTAAGCCAAAAGGTCTGTCTCACTTAGAGCAATCCAATGAAGTAGACCGCACATCAATCGGACGTCCGGAACTCAAGTTATAATTGTTTCTGCTCCGAGGGCCTGGTTCGTTTCATATAAGAACCAACCCGGCCGAACCCAATGTTCTCTGAAACACTGATTTTAATATACCGAAAAGATCATCTCGATCCATGGATCGTATCGCAGCTAACAGTCCATCGATCGGAGGTCCGCAGCTCATGTTATGGGAAACAGACCGAAAGAGGTTCGGTATTAGGGGGTTCGGGCCCGGTCCTACACAGCCTGATACCCCCAGGGTCGGCCCGTTTGGGTGCGTCCCGGCCCAGTTGGCACGGACCGGCCCGGCCTGGGCACGACCCGGCTCAGCGGCCTGGCGTGCTGGCGGTCTGGCGCGATGGCCAGGTGGCTCGGCCGAACGGCCGAGCCGTTCGGAATGCGGGGGGGGGGGGGGGGGGGGGCTCCCCTCTCATGTTGTAACCGCATCCCCTTAATTGGGCCACTCACATCTGACCAACCAGGGGTTTGAACCCTTGGCTCTTCCTTGCCCAGCCGGCCCGATCCGGCCGGCTGGCTTCTACCGCCACAGGACCGGCAAGGCCGGTCCCACTGCTCCGATGCCGGCGGCCGGATTCCAGCCGCCGGTTCCCCTGCTCTGCTGCAACCTTGGTCTGTCCCACGCGGCACGACGGCGCCGCGCCACTCCCCCACAGCCCTGCTCCGGCCGCGGTGTCTTCGGGTTTTTCTAGCACGACACGACGGTTCAACGCATCCTTTCTACTCGTTTCCGCGCGGTGCAATGGTACCGCGTCACTTTCCTTCGAACCGCAACAACAATGATAATAATAAGGGAGGAGGGCGGTTGTGCTTGTGCGGTCCGGCCCCCTCCCATTAAACGACATCAAACGGACCAAATGAACGAGGATAGATTGCGGAAGAATTCACAAATAAAAACACATAAACCCCTACCTCGCCGAACACATTGAGTGAGGATTCGTTGCGGAGATAACTGTCGCGGAAGGAGACGTCGCAGAAGGAGACGTCATAGAAGGAGACATCCTGGAAGGAGACGTCGCGGAAGGAGGCGTCGTGGAAGGAGACGTCAGTCCCCGAGGAATCTGACATTCTTCTCGTTCTTCACGTTCTTCTTCTTAGATAAAGAAGTTCCTCATGCTCCTTAGCTTTTCTCCCAAAGGCTCCCACAACCATAATTTCAACAAAATAAAATAAGTTCAACACTTATTTTATTATCATAACCTAAGAATTTGAATTTCAAACACTCACAATTAACTCACTTAATTAATTAACATAAGTTGTCAAAAATTAATGGTGAGTTGATGGGGGTTAGGGAATATGAAGGGGTGGGGTTCGTGTGGGCCCCACCGGCTTCATAACCTCTCATGGGAAGTTGGGTGGTTACCCAACATCCACCCAAATGTAAAACACTTTGGAAGAAAAATAAAATTTGTCGTTTAAATTTTATTTTAACTTCCACAAATTTTAACAACTTCACCCATGAAAACGCAGCTCCAAAAAAGGTGTTCCTAAGCAATTACCAGCATTGCGGTTCTATTAGTTCCTTCGGAATTCTATTCCAAGAACTAGTTCAAAAGTTAGCAAAACCCGCTCATTCGTTCACTGAACGTACCCAAGCTAAACTTTGGATAGAAATTCTGGGCACACCGGGTCTCAGAATCATGTGCCATCAGAAACCGCGTTCTTGTAAAATCCCAAAGAAAATTAAGAAAAAATTTCCCTTTAATTTTATGGGTCTTTACATTACTCCCACCTCAGGTAATTACGTCCCCACAAAGATACATCAGTACTAGGGGTACAAATGTGGGTACCGAGCACGCATCTGAGCCTCCCGCTCCCAAGTGCTCTCCTAGAGGTTCTCGTGCTGCCATCTGATGCGCACTAGAGGAATCGACCATCCACATAGGACCCGCTCCTCTCGATCCATGATCACCACTAGGACCTCTGTAAGAGTCTCCCCATCATCAACGTTCGTCTCCCCATGGTCAATGATATGTATCGGGTCATGCACGTATCTCCTCAGCTGGGAAACGTGGAAGACATCGTGCACCTGGTGAAACTGAGGTAGCAGAGCCAGGCGATAAGCCACCTCGCCAATCCTGCTGAGGACCTGGAATAGTCCGATGAAGTGTGGAGAAAACTTTCCGTCTGGGAAAAATCTCTACAAACCACGTCGAGGTGGGACCCGCAAGAAGATGTGGTCACCATCCTCGAACTCCGGTGGCCTCCGCCTCCTGTCAGCATAAGACTTCTTCTGGATCTGAGCTGTCCTCATCTGCACCTGGATGACCTGGACCTTCTCCGTCGTGGCCTGGACAATCTCTGGTCCCACAAGTGCTGACTCCCCAGGGCCTGTCTAGCACAGCAGTGATATTTAAGGTCGGCCGTACAACGCCTCATATGGTGCCATTCCGATGGTGCAGTGGTAGCTATTGTTGTACGCGAACACCACCAAGGGTAGGTGGTCCTCCCAGCTGCGACCAAAGTCGAGGACACATGCACAGAGCATGTCCTCGAGAGTCTGAATATTCCTCTCCATCTGACCATCTATCTGAGGGTGAAAGGAGGTTCTCAGACATATTTGCATCTCGAAGGCCTCCTACAACCCCTTCCAAAGCCAGGAAGTAAAGTGAGTATCTCGATCGGAGACGATAGATGATGGCACACCATGTAGTCATACAATCTCCTGAACGTAGAGACGTCTGAGGCTCTCCAATGAGCCTTGATCTTTGATGGGTATAAAGTGAGCCAGCATGGTGAGTCGGTCGACAATCACCCAAAGGGATTCATGACCTCTGGAAGTACGTGGAAGTCCAGTCACTAAGTCCATAGATATCCCGTCCCACTTCCACTCCGGGACCTCCATTGGTTTTACCAAGCCTGCTGGTACCTGGTGCTCTGCCTTCACCTGTTGGAAGGTGAGGCATCGAGAAATGAACTCCGGCACAACCTTCTTCATGCCCGGCCACCAGTGCTATCATCTAAGATCCTGGTACATCTTCTCCACTCCAGGATGTACCGCCAAAGGGGATGTGTGAAACTCTCTCAGCACCTCCTCTTGTAAAGCATCTGGTACCAAGGTATGTCTCCTGAAAATGAATTCATGCTCTCCTCCTACAGAGAATCCATCAGGTGCCTGTCCTGAGGATATTTGCGTACACCGCGTCTCACAGTCGGCGTCCCCACGTTGTGCCTCTCTGACCCACTGCAGTAGTGGATGAGTGACTGTGAATGAATGAAGGAAGGATGCTCCATTTCTATCCATGAAGGATATCTGCAAAGCGTATAGCTGCTCTATCGGCTCCCCATGTAGGTGAAAGCCCGTCCTCCTGCTGAAAGCATCGGCTACCACGTTTCCCTTACCAGGAGTATAGATTATCTCAAAGTCAAATTCCTGGAGGAACTCGAGCCATCGCCACTGTCTCAGGTTCAGGTCCTTCTGTGAGAAGATGTACTTGAGACTCTGGTGGTCAAAATAGACTGTAATGTGCTCTCCCATCAGATAGTGTCGCCACATCTTCAGAGCAAAGACCATTGATGCTAACTCCAGGTCATGGGTAGCGTAGTTCTTCTCATGTTGCCTCAACTGACGTGATCCATAGGCGATCATGGCCCGCTCCTGCATCAAGACACATCCGAGTCCGGTCCTTGATGCATTGCAGTAAACTACGTACCCAACTCCCTCCTCCAGAAGCATCAAGATAGGCGCATTGGTCAATCTCTGTCTCATCTCCTGGAAGCTCTTCTGAAATCTTTCTGACCACACAAGGGTTTCCCCTTCTTCGTTAAAGATGAGAGTGGTGCCGCAACTCTGTAGAAGTCTGGCACAAATCTCCGATAGTATCTAGCTAGTCCCAAATAACTCCGCACCTCTGTCACGGTCCTGGGTGGCTCCCAAGATAGCACTGCCTTGATCTTCGCAGGATCCACTGGAACTCCCGACTTAGAGATGACGTGTCCCAAGAAGTGGACCTCGCGTATCCAGAACTGACACTTCGAGAGCTTTCTATAAATTTGGTGCTCTCAGAGTGTGTCAAGTACATCCCGCAAGTGGTAGGCGTGCTCCTCCACAGTCATCGAGTATATCAAAATGTCGTCGATGAAGACCACGACAAATCGATCAAGGTATGGCTGAAAGATCCTGTTCATGAGGGCCATGAACACTGCTAGAGCATTGGTTATGCCGAATGGCATAACCAAGAACTCATAGTGTCCATACCGACATCTAAAGGCCGTCTTCTGCATGTCCTCTTCCAGAACTCTGAGCTGATGATATCCTGACCAGAGGTCTATCTTTGAGAACCACCGTGCTCCCTTGAGCTTATTGAAGAGGTCATCAATCCTCGGTAGCAGATACTTGTTCCTCACTGTCACCTGGTTCAGGTGACGATAGTCAACACAAAGTCTCAAGCTCCCGTCCTCCTTCTTAGCGAACAATATCGGGGAAGCCCAGGGTGATACACTGGGTCAGATGAATGCCTTTCCCTGCAAGTCCTCCAACTGCACCCGTAGCTATCGAAGCTCGGCGGGAGCCATCTGATATGATGGAGTGGATATCGGGTTTTTCCCATGGTACAGGTCAATATAAAAGTCTACCTCTCTGCGAGGTGGTAGTCCTGGAACTTCGTCGGGGAAAACGTCCGCATACTGATCCACCACTGCAGGAAAACTAGGACTTCGCATGCCAACCACTCCTAGGATGAGGCTAGACAACTGATGAGTGATGGGTTGTCCTCTCCTCTGCGGAATTCCATCCTGTGCTGCGAAGGCTCCCTTCTCACCAGTGAAGGTGAACCTACTCCCATCGGTGCGTACACATCGCACCTTGCACCTAATACAGTCAATCTAAGCATGGAATATAGATAACCGATCCATGCCCAATATGACGTCAGAAGGCCTCAATGCTGCTACAAGAAGATCCTAGCCGAAGCTCTCATCTCCTAGTGTAAGATCATATTGTCATCACCAGTGCGTAATCGTCGAGTCTGCTCCCATAGGAGTCTCTAGCTGTAAGGATCGAGCCAACAGCTCTGTCGGAATCTCCTAGATCCAAACAATGGAAGCGGATATGAAGTAATGACTCGCTCCTGTGTCTATAAGAACTACAACAAGGGTGGAATAGACACAGATAGTACCTCGAATCATCTCAGGCGCGCTGTGGTCGTAGGCATCTACTGCCTGAAGCTGTGCCTATCTCTGCCCGCCAGCTCCCTATGGTCGGGGTGGACCTCCTAGTGGTGGTGGTGGTAGAGCCTCAAAGCGTCGCCCACCACCTGCTACTCGGCCAGCTCCTCTGCCTCGTCCTCCAGCTCCCTACGGACCGCCAAACTCAACCCTCTGCCTCTTCTTAGGTGGTCCCTCAACCATCTGCTGCTCCTCTCCATGGTAGGTCGGGCAGTCACGAGCCATGTGGCCCTACCCGCCGCATGCGTAGCATTGTCTGCCTCTTGAAAGACTTGCTCTGCGCTGTGTACCCCGCACTGCAGAGCTACTATCTTGAGGTCGTCTGCCTGAGGGTCTAGTCTGCCTCGACCCATGAGTCATCCGTCGACTGCCTGCTGCTGAAGACTCTGCTACGTGCCGCCCTGTGGTAGGTCTCACTACTGAAGCAGGCTCAGTAAGGAAGCTATCGATTAGAAGGGATCACTCCAGTACTCCTACCTGTGTCAGAATGCTGAGGGAGACTAGTGATGCCCTGATCTCCTTCCTCAAACCCTGCTCGAAGGTCCGTGCCTGGAAGAATGGGTCTCGTGCCATGTCCGTCGAGTAGCACGAGAGATCGGTAAATCTCACCCAGTACTGGGCGACCGTCAAGATGCCCTGCTGCAGCTGAAGAAGCTCCTGGATGCGCAGCACACAGAGGGTGGCTGGGAAGAACTCCGAGCAGAAAAGGATATCAATGTCCGTCCAAAGGATATATGCCTCGTCGTACACTTGGAGCATCAATCTCCACCATCTTCCTGCTGCCGCGTGTAGTAGGATCACTGCGAGGATCACCATGAGGTCTGCTGGTGTCCTCACTAACCTGAAAACTCGTACCACTGCCTCCAGCTAATCCTTGGCTTCCTGGGTGTCCATCTCCCCGCAAAACCTGGGCGGTTGCTGGCACTAAAACTCGTGCAGTGCACTAAGACGACGTACATAGTTAGAGGCTGGGGAAGGTAGCATCGTTGGATCGGTGGGTAGAGGTACCGTCGGGGCCTATGCTGTCAAAGGGCCCTGTACCAAGGCCTCATTGCTCACTGGGCTGTCGTCACACACAACTCTCGGAACCCTATATTTCTGCCATCATGGGGCCATCCTGAAAAGAGACAGGTGTGCCACGGTCAGAACAGTATACCTGGTGATCTTTCACAAAGTAATCACAAAGAAAACATGAAACACACATGTAATCAATGTTTTCATGCATTAAGTCAGAAATCAGAAGTCAGGGTCCTGGTGTACGGATATGTCGGCCGTTGCACCAACACTGGACTCCCTGGACTGATAACCACACCCAATACGCTTAACACTATTGATTCACATAGAAAAAGATCAGAGTCCAAAGTTATGTGGTAGAACCGAACTCCTCTGATACCAATTTGTCACGACCCAACCTCGGGGCCTGTGCCATGACTACCCCAAGCCCGCCTTCCATAGGCCAGGGGATGGCGACTAGCACCAAGGCGTAATTTATGATAGAAAGGGAAGGCATTGCCTTTTAAAAGTAAACAAACACCACAGAGAAAGAAATCAGTAGAATTATACACTAAGTAAAAGCTGATACAAAAGTAAGTGCATAAAAGTAAGTGGGCTAGAATACAAACCCAAACTAAAAGTAAAGTACAACTGGAAAGGGAAAACATCAACTGAATGTAAAGTCATAGCCTCAAGCCTTCCACTAGAACTCCCACCTGAAGGGTGAGTATAGATAGCCTCCACAACCCCTCGGGTCCAGCCATCCGCTCCGAGTACGTCCCGCCCAGTGGTCCACCTCCGGGTACCGACCTGCTCCTCATGCCCCAACCACGATTAGCACTGTCCGTCATCTACAACAAACACAATGTAGTGCAGGCATAGCCTGTGCAGGGGTGAGTATAAGCTACTTAGTAGGGACCCCGAGACCCCCGAAGTTCTCCCCGAATCCACAAAGGATAATCCAAAAAGGAAACATACAATCACAAAGTAACATATGACACTACTTAGGTATATTCCCATACATATACCTAATTCATTAATTCAAGTTCACTCCAACCTCTGAGCCCATGTTCATTCACATCCACACAGGAAATCACAGCCCGATCCACACTGGAAAGCATAATGTAATCCACATAGGAAAACAAGTCAAAATTCAGCTCACACAGGTATACTTCTTCATATGAGGATAGAGATGATCAGATATAGCCACTGATTAATCTATGTCGTTGGACCCATAAAGGATTGATAGGTACTAACCCCCGAAATGACCCACAAAGGATCTGACCCACACAGGATCGATAGGTAACTATCCCCCGCAAAGACTCACACAGGATCAGACCCACATAGAATCTGTAGGCGCTGGCCCACATAGGACCACTGAGAGCTGACCCACACAGGATCGGACCCACACAGGATCGGTAGCACTGATCCACGTAGGATCGCTGAGTGTTGTAGTCGTCGTCGTCGAATCCACGGAGGATTCCTGCAAAGTCTTAATCGTCGTCGCTGTCGCAGCCAGCTCTAGGGTTCCCGCACACAGCAAGCTCATTCGGGAGGGTCCACTCTATGAGCCGAAGGGCAGATACATCAACTGACACATAGTCTTTAGTTGATGTATCCAAAAGTTCCGTATCATCAACAGGAACTCAACGTCGCAGACAGCGCAACAATCAAACGCCTGGTCTGAGAGTTGTTGTTTTTTTCGTCCCAAGGGCCCGGTTGGTTTTTAAGTCAAAACCAACCTGACCATACTCCAACAGCATCTAGACCTCGATCAGAGTAATCCAAAAGGTCCGTATCACATAGATGAATCCAACAATGTCGACGACACGTCAATCAGATGTCCAGAACTCAAGTTATAAGCGTTTCCGCTCCGAGGGTCCGGTTGGTTTCGTGTACAAACCAACCCGGCTGAACCCAAAGTTCTCCAAAACTCTGAGTGTAATATACTGAAACGAATTTCTTGATCCAAGGATCGCATCACAGCTGACGATGCGTTGATCGGAGGTCCGGTGCTCATGTTATGGGCAACAGACCGAAAGAGGTTCGGTATTAGGGGGATCGGGCCCGGTCCGTCCCAGCACGATACCCCCAGGGTCGGCCCGAACGGGGTCGGCCCGAACTAGGTCCAGGTCTGGCCCATTTGGGCGTGTCCCGACCAAGCTGGCATGGCCCGTCTCGGCCTGGGCATGGCGCGACCCGGCCTGGGCGCGTCCCGGCTCAGCGGCCCGGCGCGCTGGCGGTCCGGCGCGCTGGCCAGGTGGATCGGCCGAATGGCCGAGCCGTTCGTAATGCTGGGGGGGGGGGGCACTGCCCCCCATGTATAGTAACCGCAGCCCCTTAATGGGGCCACTCACGTCCGGCCAGCCGGGGGTTTGAACCCCCGACTCTTCCCTGTCTGGCCGGCTTCTGCTGCCACGGGACCGACAAGGCCAGTCCCCCCCTGCTCCGACACCGGCGGCCCGATTCTGGCCGCCAGTTCCCCTGCTCTGCCGCGGCTTTAGCTGCGGCCTTGGTCCATCTGGCGTGGTGGGACGGTACCACGCCTCTCTGCCGTGGCCCCACTCCGACCGTGGTGCCTTTGGGTTTTTCTGGCGTGGTGCGACGGTGTCGCGGCTTGGTTCAATTTCCAAATGTCCGGCGCGATGGCGCCGCCCATCCTTGCCACTTGTTTCCGCGCGATGCGATGACACCGCGTCACTTTCCTTCGAACCGCAACAAAAATAATAATAATAATAGAGGAGGTTCGGCCGTGTTTGTGTGGTATGGCCCCCTCCCGTTAAACGATATCAAGCGGTCCAAATAAACGAGGATAGATGACGGAAGAATTCACATTAAAAACACATAAACCCCTACCTTGGCGAACACGTTGAGCAAGGATTCGTCGCGGAGATAACCGCCGCGGAAGGAGATGTCGCAGAAGGAGACGTCGCGGAAGGAGACATCGTGGAAGGAGGCGTCGCTGAAGGAGACGTTGATCCCCGAGGAATCCGGCATTCTTCGTGTTATTTGTGTTCTTCGTCTAAGATGAAGAAGTTCCTCAAGATCCTTAGCTTTTCTCCCAAAGGCTCCAACAACCAGAATTCCAACAAAATAAAATAATTTTAACACTTATTTTATTATCATAACCTAAGCATTTGAATTTCAAACACTCACAATTAACTCACTTAATTAATTAACATAAGTTGTCAAAAATTAATGGTGAGTTGAGGGGGGTTTGATAATATGAAGGGGTGGGGTTCATGTGGGCCCCACTGGCTTCATAACCTCTCATGGGAAGTTGGGTGGTTACCCAACTTCCACCCAAAGGTTAAACAATTAGGAAGTTAAATAAAATTTTTCGTTTAAATTTTATTTTAACTTCCACAAATTTTAACAACTTCACATGTGAAAACGCATCTCCGGAAAAGGTGTTACTAAGAAATTACGGGCACTGTGGTTCCATCGGTGCCCTAGGAATTCGATTCCGAGCACCAGTTCAAAAGTTATGACAAACCGCTCGTTCGTTCACTAAATGTACCCGAGCTAAACTTCGGATAGAAATTCCGGGCACACAGGGCCTCGGAATCATGTGCCGTCAGAAACCGTGTTTTTGTAAAATCCCAAAGAAATTTAACAAAATATTTCCCATGAATTTTACGGGTCTTTACAATCTTATTATGTTAGAAGTAAGTAGTGTAAAAATATTTGTGTTGAATCAATTGATTTAATCATCCGGTTGTTCACCTAAGTTTTTCATACATTCGTTTTGTCAAATGATTCCATTATGATCCATAGATGAGTCATCATCTTATAGTATTTTGTGATATTTTTTAATTTTCAAATATGATTCATTTTTAAAAATACTGATTTATTTCCATCTTCACTATTATAGTCTTTGTCACGACCCGTCCTCGGGGCCCGTGCCATGACTACCCCAAGCCCACCTTCCATAGGCTAGGGGCTGGCGACTAGCACCAAGGCGTAAATCCCAGTAAAAAGGGAAGGCATTGCCATTTTAAAGTAAACAAACACCACAGATCAAGAAAGCAGTAGAAGTAAACACTAAGTAAAAACTGAGTACAACAGTATGTGTGGAAAATTTAGTAGGCCAGTATACAAACCCAAACTGAAAGTAAAATACATCTCGAAATGGAAAACAGTAACTGAAAGTAAAGCCGCAACGTCGAGCTGTCCACTGGGAATCCCACCTGAAGGGTGAGTACAGATAGCCTCCACAGCTCCTCGGGTCCAGCCGTCCGCTCCGAGAACGTCCCGTCTAGTGGTCCACCTTCAGGTACCCTCCTTCTCTGCAAGACTCAACCACGATCAGCGCTGTCCGTCGTCTGCAACCAACACAACGTAGTGTGGGAATAGCCCGTGCAGGGGTGAGTATAAGCTACTCAGTAGGGACCCCGAGACCCCCGAAGGTCTCCCAGAACCTACACAGGATCGGACCCACACAAGATCAGTAGGCGCTGGTCCACACAGGACCGCTGAGCGCTGACCAACATAGGATCGGACCCACACAGGATCTGTAACACTGATCCATGTAGGATCGCTGAGTGTTGTAGTCTTCATCATCGAATCCACTGAGGATCTCTGTACAACCGTCGTCGTCTTCGCAGTCGCAGCCAGCTCTAGGGTTCCCGCACACAGCAAGCTCGTTCGAGAGGGTCCGCTCCACGAGCTGAGAGGCAGATACATCAACTGACACATAGTTGGGAGTTGATGTATCCAAAAGTTTCGTATCATAAAGAGGAACTCAACGTCGCAGACGGCGCGTCAATCGGACGCCCCGGTCTGAGAGTTATTGGCTTTTTCGTCCCAGGGGCCCAGTTGGTTTTTAAGTCAAAACAAATCCAATCGTACTCCACCTACATCCAATCCTCAGACGGAGTAAGACAAAAGATCCGTATCACTAAGAGGAATCCATCAAAGTCGACAGCACGTCAATCGGATGTCCGGAGCTCAAGTTATAAGCGTTTCCGCTCCGAGGGCCCGGTTGGTTTCATGTACGAACCAACCCGGCCGAACCCAAAGTACTCCAAAATGTTGAGCATAATATGTCAAAACGACCGTCTCGGTCCAAGGATCGCATCACCGCTGATGTTATGTCGATCGGTGGTCCGTAGCTCAGGTTATGGGCAACATACCGAAAAGGGTCCGAAAACGGGGGGTCTGGGCCCAGACCGACCCGGCCCGTCCAAGGTGGCCCAGCCTGGCCTGGGCGCGACCCGGCCCGACCGGTGGGTCAGTGCGGCCGGTTACAGCCGAGCAGAGCGGGGGGCGCCTGCCACCGCGTGGGAGAGCCGCGGCCTTGCGTGGGGCCGCCCTTGCCAGCGGGCACGGCTGGCTGCCACGTCCCGTCCTTCGCCGGTGCCGCGCAGTCGCGGGACGGCTGGCCTGCCGCCGTGGCTTTAGTGCGGATGATCCTTCCGGCGGCGCACCGGGCACCGCCGACACCTGCCGCCGGCGCTGCCGTGCCGGCGAGGCGTGCCAGTGGGCTGCTCTGCGGACCACCAGATGAGTTCTGTTGGTCGAAAAAACACATTGTCTTCGCCAATGGCCCTCCCGGGGCCCGTACTTCACTGCGAGGACCTTTCGTCACCCGTGCGGCTTGTTTTGTTGTCATCCACCGTTCCGCACACCAAGAATGAAAAGGGTGGTGGGTTCAGACTTGTTCGTTGGTCCGCACCCACCGCGTTAGCGGTTTTAAAAGTCTCACAACAAATTATTTAATCATACGTCATGGGTATAAAGCACAAAGATTTAAAAGTATCAAAACCCCTACCTCAACATTGTCGTCGAACGTGAGTTCATCGCAGATTTGACCGTCATGGAGAAGAGGATCGTCGCGTCGCGGAAGGGGCATTGCTATCGTTGCGGTACACGGCGTCACGCCATCAAAATCCAAGGATTAAAAACACATAGATTTAATTTCATCAATTAAACCCATGTTGAGGATAAAAATTCACAATGAATTAAAAGAACCAAAACCCCCTACCTTGATCGGTTGTTGATCGAAGATTGTCGTGGGGAAGGAATGTCGTGGAAGAAGCGTCGCGGAAGGAGAATCGTCGGCGTCATGGAACACGGCGTCGCGTCATCGATCTCCGAGGGTTCGGTGTTCTTCGTGTTCTTCACGTTCTTTGTATTCTTCGCGAAGGAGGATGAAGATCTCCAAGCATGAGAGCTTCTCCCAATCCTCTCAACAAGCAACCCTCAAGTAAACTTTTGTTGGTCTTATTTTATTCGTATGCCAACAAATGAAAATCAAAGACAAGAAACGCTCCATTAATTCAATGAAATAATGGTAACGACTTAACTGCCCAATTAATAGGGGCGTTTAGAAATTAAGAAAACGCACTGGTTGAATTTCATTAAAAGGAGGTTTCTGTGGGTGCGTTACTAAGAGGAAAAGAAATAGTGGGGATTTTGATGGCCCCGCCTCACAAATATCCTACCAAGTAGGTAGGATATCGTGGGTCCCACCTTATCCGCTTAACTTATCTTAAGTGGCTTTAAGTGGCTTTAAGTGAAAATAAAACAAAGTGTTGCACCACTTTTATTTTATTTCATAACTTCACCCCAAAAACTAAAAACCACACCCGAGAAAACGCAACTTCAGAAAAGGCGTTTCTAAAAAAATATTGGTGCTGCGATTCTATCAGTGCCCTCGGAATTCTATTCCGAGCACTGGTTAAAATGTTAGAAAAATCCACTCATTCGTTCACTGAACGTACCCGAGCCAAACTTCATAAAACGATTCCGGGCACACCAGGCCTCAGAATCAGGTGCCGTCAGAAACTACGTTCTTGTAAAATTGCCAAGAAAATTCATAAAAATATTTCCTTGTATTTTATGGGTCTTTATATCACTCCCACCTCAGGTCTTTACGTCCCCGTAAAGATACATCATAAACTAGGGGAAAAAATGTGGGTACTGAGCATGCATCTGAGCCTCCCACTACCAAGTGCTCTCCGGGTTGTTCTCGTGCTGCCATCAGATGTGCACTAGAGGAATCGACCATTCATGTAGGACCCGATCCTATCGATCCTCAGTCTCCACCGAGACCTCCGCAAAAGTCGCCCTATCATCAACGTCCAGCTCCCCATGGTCAATGATGTGCGTCGGGTCATGCACGTATCTCCTCAGTTGAGATATGTGGACGACGTCGTGCACCCGGTGTAGCTGAGGTGGTAGAGCTAGGCGATAAGCCACCTCTCCAATCCTGCTGAGGACCTGGAATGGTCTGATGAAGCGTGGAGAAAACTTTCTGCCTCGGCCAAATCTCTGTAATCCACGTCGAGGTGAGACACGCAAGAAGACATGGTCGCCATCCTCAAACTCTAGTGGCCTCTGCCTCCTATCATCGTAGGACTTCTACCAGCTTTGAGTTGTCATCATCCGCTCCTGGATAACCTGGACCATCTGTGTCGTGGCCTGGACCATCTCTGGTGCCACAAGTGCTGACTCCCCAGGGTCTGTCCAACACAAAAGAGATCTGCACGGTCTGCCGTACAACGCCACGTATGGTGCCATCTCGATGGTGGAGTGGTAGCTGTTGTTGTACGCAAACTCCACCAAGGTTTGATGGTCCTCCCAGCTGTGACCAAAGTTGAGAACACATGCGCGGAGCATGTCCTCGGGAGTCTAAATGGTCCTCTCCGTCTGCCCATCCGTATGAGGGTGAAAGGCGGTGCTCAGACATACCTGTGTCCCGAACGCCTCCTGCAACCCCTTCCAAAGTTGGGAAGTAAAGAAAGCATCTCGACCGGAGATGATAGATGATGGCACACCGTGAAGCCGTACAATTCCATGAACGTAGAGATGTCCCAAGCTCTCCACTGAGCCCTGCTCCAGGATGGGTAAGAAGTGAGCTGACTTGGTGAGTCGGTCGACAATCACCCAAATGGAGTCGTGACCTCTGGAAGTGCATGGAAGTCCCATAACGAAGTCCATAGATATCTCATCCCACTTCCACTCTGGGACCTCCAAGGGCTGTACCAAGCCTGCTGGTACCTGGTGCTCTGCCTTCACCTGCTGGAAGGTGAGGCATCGAGAGATGAACTCTGCCACAACCTTCTTCATGCCCGACCACCAGTGCTGTCATCTGAGATCCTGGTACATCTTTGCCACACCAGGATGTACCACCAAAGGGGAAGTGTGAAACTCCCTCAACACCTCCTCTCGTAAGGAAACTGGTACCAAGGTACGTCCTCTGAAAAGGACATCGTGCTCTCCTCCCACGGAGAATCCATTAGGTGCCTATCCTGAGGATATCAGTGCACACCGTGTCTCACAGTCAGCGTCCCCACGCTGTGCCTCTCTGACCCGCTGTAGTAGTGGAGGAGTGACTGTGAGTGACTGAAGGAAGGACGCTCCATCTCTATCCATGAAGGATATCTGCAAAGCGTCTAGCTTCTTTATCGCCTCCCCAAGTAGCTGAAAGCCCGTCCTCCTGCTAAGAGCATCGGCTACCATGTTTCACTTACCAGGAGTATAGACTATCTCAAAGTCATAGTCCTGGAGGAACTCGAGCCGTCGCCGCTGTCTCAGGTTCAGTTCCTTCTATGAGAAGATGTACCTGAGACTCTGGTGGTCAAAATAGAATGTAAAGTGCTCTTTCATCAGATAGTGTCGCCACATCTTCAGAAGAAACACCATTGATGCTAACTCCAGGTCATGGGTAGCGTAGTTCTGCTCATGTTGCCTAAACTGACGTGATCCATAGGCGATCACGGCCCGCTCCAGCATCAGGACACTCATGAGTCCGGTCCTTGATGCATCGCAGTAAACTACGTACCCAACTCCCTCCTCCAGAAGCCTCAAGATAGGCACATTGGTCAACCTCTGTCTCAGCTCCTGGAAGCTCTTATGACATCTGTCTGACCACAAAAAGGGTTTCCCCATCTTCGTTAAAGTTGAGAGTGGTGCAGCAACTCTGGAGAAGTCTAGCACAAATATCCGATAGTATCTAGCTAGTCCCAAGAAACTCCGCACCTCGGTCCCGCTCCTGGGTGGCTCCCAAGCTAGCACTGCCTCGATCTTCGCAGGATCCACTGGAACTCCCGACTTAGAGATGACATGTCCCAAGAAGTGGACCTCGCGTATCCAGAACTGACACTTCGAGAGCTTTCTATAAATTTTGTGCTCTCAGAGTGTGTCAAGTACATCCCGCAAGTGGTAGGCGTGCTCCTCCACAGTCATCGAGTATATCAAAATGTTGTCGATGAAGACCATGACAAATCGACCGAGGTATGGCTGAAAGATCCTGTTCATGAGGGCCATGAACACTGCTAGAGAATTGGTTATTCCAAATGGCATAACCAAGAACTCATAGTGGTCATACCGACATCTGAAGGTCGTCTTCTGGATGTCCTTGTCCAGAACTCTGAGCTGATGATTGCCTGACCAGAGTTCTATCTTCGAGAACCACTGTGCTCCCTTGAGCTGATCGAAGAGGTCATCAATCCTCGGTAGCAGATAATTGTTCCTCACTGTCACCTGGTTCAGTTGACGATAGTCGACACAAAGTCGCAAGCTCCCGTCATCCTTCTTGGCGAACAATATCGGGGAAGCCCAGGGTGATACACTGGTTCGGATGAATTCCTTTCCCTGCAAGTCCGCCAACTGCACCTGTAGCTCTCGATTCTCGGCGGGAGCCATCTGATATGATGGAGTGGATATCAGGTTTTTCCCATGGTACAGGTCAATATAAAAGTCTACCTCTCTGCGAGGAGGTAGTCTTGGAACGTCGTCGGGGAAAACGTCTGCATACTGATCCACCACTACAGGAAAACTAGGACTTCGCACGCCAACCACTCCTAGGATGAGGCTAGACAACTGATGAGTGATGGGATGTCCTCTCCTCTGCAGAATTCCATCATCTGCTGCAAAGGCTCCCTTCTCACCAGTGAAGGTGAACCTACTTCCATCGGTGCGTACACATCGCACCTTGCGCCTAATACATTCAATCTAAGCATGGAATGTAGATAACCAATCCATGCCCAATATGACGTCGTAAGGTCTCAATGCCGCTACAAGAAGATCCCATCCGAAGCTCTCATCTCCTAGTGTAAGATCATATTGTCATCACCAGGGTGTAATCGTCGAGTCTGCTCCCATAGGAGTCTCTAGCTATAAGGATCGAGCCAACGGCTCTGTCGGAATCTCCTAGATCCAAAAAATGGAAGCAGATATGAAGTAATGACTCGATCCTGTGTCTATAAGAACTACAACAAAGGTGGAATAGACACAGATAGTACCTCGAATCATCTCAGGCGCACTGTGGTCGTAGGCCTCTACTGCCTGAAGCTGTGCCTATCTCTGCCCGACAGCTCCCTGTGGTAGGGGTGGACCTCCTAGTGGTGGTGGTGGTAGAGTCTCAAAGCGTCGCCCACCACCTGCTGCTCGGCCAGCTCCTCTGCCTCGTCCGCCAGCTCCCTGCGGACCGCCACAGTCGACCCTCTGCCTCTTCTTAGGTGGTCCCTCAACCATCTGCTGCTCCTCTCCATGGTAGGTCGGGCAGTCATGAGCCATGTGGCCCTACCCACCGCATGCGTAGCACTATCTACCTCTTGAAAGACTTGCTCTGCGCTGTGTACCCTGCACGGCAGAGCTAGTGTCTTCAGGTCGTCTGCCTGAGGGTCTAGTCTGCCTTGACCCATGAGTCATCCGTCGACTGCCTGCTACTGAAGACTCTGCTACGTGCCGCCCTGTGGTAGGTCTAACTACTGAAGCAGGCTCAGCAAGGAAGCTCTCGATTATAAGGGATCACTCTAGTACTCCTGCCTGTGTCAGAATGCTGAGGTCGACTAGTGATGCCCTGATATCCTACCTAAAACCCTGCTCGAAGTTCCGTGCCTGGAAGAATGGGTCTCGTGCCATGTCCGTCGAGTAGCATGAGAGATCGGTAAATCTCGCCCAGTACTGGGCGACCGTCAAGATGCCCTGCTGCAGCTGAAGAAGCTCCTAGATGCGTAGCACACGGAGGGTGTCTAGGAAGAACTCCGAGCAGAAAAGGATCTCAAAGTCCATCCAAAAGAGATATGCCTCATCGTGCACTTGGAGCATCAAGCTCCACCATCTGCCAGCTGCCGCGTGTAGTAGGATCACTGCGAGGATCACCATGAGGTCTACTGGTGTCCTCACTAACCTCAAAACTTGTACCACTGCCTCCAGCTAATCCTCGGCTTCCTGGGTGTCCATCTCCCCGCAAAACCTGGGTGGTTGCTGGCACTAAAACTCGTGCAGTGCACTAAGACGACGTGCATCGTTAGCGGCTGGGGCAGGTAGCATCGGTGGATCGGCAGGTAGAGGTACCGCCGGGGCCTCTGCTGTCAAAGGGCCCTGTACCAAGGCCTCATTGCTCAGTGGGCTGTCGTCACACACAACTCTTGGAACCCTAGCTTTCTGCCATCGTGGGGCCATCCTGAAAAGAGACATGTGTGCCACGGTCAGAACAGTATACCTGGTGAGCTTTCACAAAGTAATCACAAAGAAAACATGAAACACACATGTAATCAATGTTTTCATGCATTAAGTCGGAAATCAGAAGTCAGGGTCCTGGTGTACAGATATGTCGGCCGTTTCACCAACACTAGACTCCCTGGACTGATAACCACACCCAATACGCTTAACACTATTGCTTCACATAGAAAAAGATCAGAGTCCAAAGTTATGTGGTAGAACCGAACTCCTTTGATTCCAATTTGTCACGACCCAACCTCGGGGCCTGTGCCATGACTACCCCAAGCCCGCCTTCCATAGGCCAGGGGATGGCGACTAGCACCAAGGCGTAATTTATGATAAAAAGGGAAGGCATTGCCTTTTTAAGGTAAACAAACACCACAGAGAAAGAAAGAAGTAGAAGTATACACTAAGTAAAAGCTGATACAAAAGTAAGTGCAGAAAAGTAAGTGGGCTGGAATACAAACCCAAACTAAAAGTAAAGTACAACTGGAAAGGGAAAACATCAACTGAAAGTAAAGTCATAGCCTCAAGACATCCACTAGAACTCCCACCTGAAGGGTGAGTATAGATAGCCTCCACAGCCCCTCGGGTCCAGTCGTCCGCTCCGAGTACGTCTCGCCCAGTGGTCCACCTCCGGGTACCGACCTGCTCCTCATGTCCCAACCATGATTAGCACTGTCTGTCGTCTAAAACCAACACAATGTAGTGCGGGCATACCCCATGCAGGGGTGAGTATAATCTACTTAGTAGGGACCCCGAGACCCCAGAAGTTCTCCCCGAATCCACAAAGGATAATCCAAAAAGGAAACATACAATCACAAAGTAAAAATGACACTACTTAGGTATATTCCCATACATATACCTAATTCATTAATTCCAGTTCACTCCAACCTCTGAGCCCATGTTCGTTCACATCCACACAGGAAATCACATCCCGATCCACACAGGAAAGCATAATGTAATCCACATAGGAAAACAAGTCAACATTCAGCTCACACAGGTATACTTATTCATATGAGGATAGAGATGATCAGATATAGCCACTGATTCATCTATGTCGTCAGACCCATAAAGGATCGATAGGTACTAACCCACGAAATAAACCACACATGATCGATAGGTAACTAACCCCCGCAAAGACTCACACAGGATCAGACCCACACAGAATCTGTAGGCGCTGGCCCACATAGGACCACTGAGCGCTGACCCACATAGGATCAGACCCACACAGGATCGGTAGCACTGATCCACGTAGGATCGCTGATTGTTGTAGTCGTCGTCGTCGAATCCACGGAGGATTCCTGCAAAGTCGTCATTGTCATCGCTGTCACAGCCAGCTCTAGGGTTCCCGCACACAGCAAGCTCGTTCGGGAGGGTCCACTCGATGAGCCGAAGGGCTGATACATCAACTGACACATAGTCTTCAGTTGATGTATCCAAAAGTTCCGTATCATCAACAGGAACTCAACGTCGTAGACAGCGCAACAATCAAACGCCTGGTCTGAGAGTTGTTGGCATTTTCGTCCCAGGGGCCCGGTTGGTTTTTAAGTCAAAACCAACCTGACCATACTCCAACAGCATCTAGACCTCGATCAGAGTAATCCAAAAGGTTTGTATCACTAAGATGAATCCAACAAAGTCGACAACATGTCAATCGGACGTCCATAACTCATGTTATAAGTGTTTCCGCTCCGAGGGTCCGGTTGGTTTCGTGTACGAACCAACCCGGCCGAACCCAAAGTTCTCCAAAACTCTGAGTGTAATATACTGAAACAACTTTCTTGATCCAAGGATCGCATCGCAGCTGACGGTGCGTCAATCGGAGGTCCGGTGCTCATGTTATGGGCAACAGACCGAAAGAGGTTCGGTATTAGGGGGATCGGGCCCGGTCCGTCCCGGAACGATACCCCCAGGGTCAGCCCGAACTGGGTCTGGGTCCAGCCCATTTGGGAATGTCCCGACCTAGCTGGCATGGCCCGTCTCGGCCTGGGCATGGCGCGGCCCGGCCTGGGCGGGTCCCGTCTCAGCGGCCCGACGCGCTGGCGGTCCGGCGCGCTGGCCAGGTGGATCGGCCGAATGGCCGAGCTGTTCATAATGCTGCGGGGCGGGGGGCGCTGCCCCCCATGTATAGTAACCGCGTCCCTTAATGGGGCCGCTCACGTCCAGCCAGCCGGGGGTTTGAACCCCCGACTCTTCCCTGTCCGGCCGGCTTCTGCTGCCACGGGACCGGCAAGGCCGGTCCCCCCTGCTCCGACACCGGCGGCCCGATTCTGGCCGCCGGTTCCCCTGCACTACCGCGGCTTTAGCTGCGGCCTTGGTCCATCCGGCGTGGTGCGACGGCGCCGCGCCCCTCCTCCGTGGCCCCACTCCGGCCGTGGTGCCTTTGGGTTTTTCTGGCGTGGTGCGATGGTGTCACGACTTGGTTCAATTTCCAAATGCGTGGCGCGATGGCGCCGCCCATCTTTGCCACTTGTTTCCGCGCGGTGCGATGACACCGCGTCACTTTCCTTCGAACCGCAACAAAAATAATAATAATAATGGAGGAGGGTCGGCCGTGTTTGTGTGGTATGGCCCCCTCCCGTTAAACGATATCAAGCGGTCCAAATGAACGAGGATAGATGACGGAAGAATTCACATATAAAAACACATAAACCCCTACCTTGTCGAACACGTTGAACAAGGATTCTTCATAGAGATAACCGTCGCGGAAGGAGACTTCGCAGAAGGAGATGTCGCGGAAGGAGACGTCATGGAAGGAGGCGTCGCGGAAGGAGACGTCGATCCCCAAGGAATCCGGCATTCTTCGTGTTATTTGCGTTCTTCGTCGAAGATGAAGAAGTTCCTCAAGCTCCTTAGCTTTTCTCCCAAAGGCTCCCACAACCAGAATTCAAACAAAATAAAATAAGTTTAACAATTTTTTTATTATCATAACTTAAGCATTTGAATTTCAAACACTCACAATTAACTCACTTAATTAGTTAACGTAATTTGTCAAAAATTAATGGTGAGTTGAGGGGGTTTGATAATATGAAGGGGTGAGGTTCGTGTGGGCCCCACTGGCTTCATAACCTCTCATGGAAAGTTGGGTGGTTACCCAACTTCCACCCAAAGGTTAAACACTTAGGAAGTTAAATAAAATTTTTCGTTTAAATTTTATTTTAACTTCCACAAATTTTAACAACTTCACCTGTGAAAACGCAACTCCGAAAAAGGTGTTAATAAGAAATTACGGGCACTGTGGTTCCATCGGTGCCCTAGGAATTCAATTCCGAGCACCAGTTCAAAAGTTATGAAAACCCGCTCGTTCGTTCACTAAACGTACCCGAGCTAAACTTCGGATAGAAATTCCGGGCACAAAGGGCCTCAGAATCAAGTGCCGTCAGAAACCGCGTTCTTGGAAAATCCCAAAGAAATTTAAGAAAATATTTCCCATGAATTTTACGGGTGTTTACAATATTATTATGTTAGCAGTAAGTAGTGTAAAAATATTTGTGTTGAATCAATTGATTTAATCACCCGGTTGTTCACCTAAGTTTTTCATACATTCATTTTATCAAATGATTCCATTATGATCCATAGATGAGTCATCATCTTATAGTATTTTGTGATATTTTTTACTTTTCAAATATGATTCATTTTAAAAAATACTGATTTATTTCCATCTTCACTATTATAGTCTTTGTCACGACCCGTCCTCAGGGCCCGTGCCATGACTACCTCAAGCCCGCCTTCCATAGGATAGGGGCTGGCGACTAGCACCAAGGCGTAAATCCTGGTAAAAAGGGAAGGTATTGCCTTTTTAAAGTAAACAAACACCACAGAGCAAGAAAGAAGTAGAAGTAAACACTAAGTAAAAACTGAGTACAACAGTATGTGTGGAAAATTTAGTAGGCCAATATACAAACCCAAACTGAAAGTAAAGTACAACTCGAAATGGAAAACAGTAACTGAAAGTAAAGCTGCAACGTCGAGCTATCCACTGGGAAGCCCACCTGAAGGGTGAGTACAAATAGTCTCCACAACTCCTTGGGTACAGCCGTCTGCTCCGAGAACGTCCCGTCTAGTGGTCCACCTTCAGGTACCCTCCTGCTCCGCAAGACTCAACCACGATCAGCGCTGTCCGTCGTCTGCAACCAACACAACGTAGTGTGGGAATAGCCCGTGCAGGGGTGAGTATAAGCTACTCAGTAGGAACCCCGAGACCCCCGAAGGTCTCCCAGAACCCACACAGGATCGGACCCACACAGGATCAGTAGGCGCTGGTCCACACAGGACCGCTGAGCGCTAACCCACATAGGATCGGACCCACACATGATCTGTAACACTGATCCATGTAGGATCGCTGAGTGTTGTAGTCGTCGTCATCGAATCCACTGAGGATCTCTGTACAGCCGTCGTCGTCTTCGCAGTCGCAGCCAACTCTAGGGTTCCCGCACACAGCAAGCTCGTTCGGGAGGGTCCGCTCCATGATCTGAGAGGCAGATACATCAACTGACACATAGTTGGGAGTTTATGTATCCAAAAGTTTCGTATCGTTAACAGGAACTCAACGTCGCCGACGGCGCATCAATCAGAAGCCCGGTCTGAGAGTTATTGGCTTTTTCGTCCCAGGGGCCCGGTTGGTTTTTAAGTCAAAACAAATCTGACCGTACTACACCTACATCCAATCCTCAGGCGGAGTAAGACAAAAGATCCGTCTCACTAAGAGGAATCCATCAATGTTGACAGCACGTCAATCGGACGTCCGGAGCTCAAGTTATAAGCGTTTCCGCTCCGAGGGCCCGGTTGGTTTCATGTACGAACCAACCCGGCAGAACCCAAAGTACTCCAAAATGTTGAGCATAATATGTCAAAACGACCGTCTCAGTCCAAGGATCGCATCACCGCTGATGTTATGTCGATCGGGGGTCCGTAGCTCAGGTTATGGGCAACATACCGAAAAGGGTCCGAAAACGGGGGGTCTGGGCCCGGACCGACCCTGCCCAACCCCCCTGGGTTGGCCCGAACCGGGTCGACCTGACCCGGTTGGCGCGACCCGGCCCATCCAGGGTGGCCCAGCCTGGCCTGGGTGCGACCTGGCCCAGCCGGCGGGTCAGCGCGGCCGGTTACGGCCGAGCGGAGCGGGGGGCGCTCTACCACCGCGTGATGGAGTCGCGGCCTTGCATCGGGCCGCCCTTGCCAGCGGGCACGGCTGGCTGCCACGTCCCATCCTTCGCCGGTGCCGCGCAGTCCCGGGACGGCTGGCCTGCCGCCGTGGCTTCAGTGCGGCGGATCCTTCCGGTGGCGCACCGGGCACTGCCGCCACCTGCCGCCGGTGCTGCCGTGCCGGCGAGGCGTGCCAGTGGGCTGCTCCGCAGACCACCAGATGAGTTCTGGTGGTCCGAAAAACACATCGTCTTCGCCAATGGCCCTCCCGGGGCCCGTACTTCACTGTGAGGACCTTTCGTCACCCGTGTGGCTTGTTTTGTTGTCATCCACCGTTCCGAACACCAAGAATGAAAAGGGAGGTGGGTTCATACTTGTTCGTTGGTTCGCACCCACCGCGTTAGTGGTTTTAAAAGTCTCACAACAAATTATTTAATCATACTCCATGGGTATAAATCACAAATATTTAAAAGAATCAAAACCCCTACCTCAACGTTGTCGTCGAACGTGATTTCATCGCGGATTTGACCTTCATGGAGAAGAGGATCGTCGCGTCGCGGAAGGGGCATCGCTATCGTCGCGGTACACGGTGTCGCGCCATCAAAATCCAAGGATTAAAAACACATAGTTTTAATTACATCAATTAAACCCATGTTGAGGATCAAAATTCACAATGAATTAAAAGAACCACAACCCCCTACCTGGATCGGTTGTTGATCGAAGATTGTCGCAGGGAAGGAACGTCGTGGAAGAAGCGTCGCAGAAGGAGAATCGTCAGCGTCATGGAACACAGCGTCGCGTCATCGATCTCCGAGGGTTCGGCGTTCTTCGTGTTCTTCGTGTTCTTCGTATTCTTCGCGAAGGAGGATGAATATCTTCAAGCATGAGAGCTTCTCCCAATCCTCTCAACAAGCAAACCTCAAGTAAACTTGTGTTGGTATTATTTTATTCTTATGCCAACAAATGAAAATCAAAGTTAAGAAACGAACCATTAATTCAATGTAATAATGGTAATGACTTAACTGCCCAATTAATAGGGGCGTTTAGAAATTAAGAAAACGCACTGGTTGAATTTCATTAAAAGGAGGTTTTCGTGGGTGCGTTACTAAGAGGAAAAGAAACAGTGGGGCTTTTGATGGCCCCGCCTCACAAATATCCTACCAAGTAGGTAGGATATCGTGGGTCCCACCTTATCCTCTTAACTTAGCTTAAGTGGCTTTATGTGGCTTTAAGTGAAAATAAAACAAAGTGTTGCACCACTTTTATTTTATTTCATAACTTCACCCCAAAAACTAAAAACCACACCCGAGAAAACGCAACTTCAGAAAAGGCGTTTCTAAAAAAATATCGGTGCTGCGATTCTATCAGTGCCCTCGGAATTCTATTCCGAGGACCAGTTAAAATTTTAGAAAAACCCACTCGTTCGTTCACTGAACGTACCCGAGGAAAACTTCAGAAAACGATTCCGGGCACACCAGGCCTCAGAATCAGGTGCCGTCAGAAACTGTGTTCTTGTAAAATTGCCAATAAAATTGAGAAAAATATTTCCTTGAATTTTACGGGTCTTTACATCACTCCCACCTCAGGTATTTAGGTCCCCGTAAAGATACATCATAAACTAGGGAAACAAATGTGCGTACTGAGTATGCATCTGAGCCTCCCACTACCAAGTGCTCTCCTGGTGGTTCCCATGCTTCCATCAGATGCGCACTAGAGGAATCGACCATTCATGTAGGACCCGATCCTATCGATCCTCAATCTCCACCGAGACCTCCGAAAAAGTCGCCCTATCATCAACGTACAGCTCCCCATGGTCAATGATGTGCGTCGGGTCATGCACGTATCTCCTCAGTTGAGATATGTGGACGACGTGGTGCACCCGGTGCAACTGAGGTGGTAGAGCTAGGCGATAAGCCACCTCGCCAATCCTGCTGAGGACCTAGAATGGTCTGATGAAGCGTGGAGAAAACTTTCCACCTCGGCTAAATCTCTATAATCCACGTCGAGGTGAGACACGCAAGAATACGTGGTTGCCATCCTCAAACTCTAATGGCCTCTGCCTCCTATCATCGTAGGACTTCTACCAGCTCTGAGCTGTCATCATCCGCTCCTGGATGACCTGGACCATCTGTGTCATGTCCTGGACCATCTCTGGTCCCACAAGTGCTGACTCCCCAGGGTCTGTCAAACACAAAATAGATCTGCAAGGTCTTCCGTACAACGCCACGTATGGTGCCATCCCGATGGTGCAGTGGTAGCTTTTGTTGTACGCAAACTCCACCAAGGGTTGGTGGTCCTCCCAGCTGTGACCAAAGTTGAGAACACATGCGCGGAGCATGTCCTCAGGAGTCTAAATGGTCCTCTCCGTCTGCCCATCCGTATGAGGGTGAAAGGCGGTGCTCAGACATAGCTGTGTCCCGAACGCCTCCTGCAACCCCTTCCAAAGTTGGGAAGTAAAGAAAGCATCTCGATCAGAGACGATAGATGATGGCACACCGTGAAGCCATACAATTCCATGAACGTAGAGATGTCCCAAGCTCTCCACTGAGCCCTGCTCCAGGATGGGTAAGAAGTGAGCCGACTTGGTGAGTCGGTCGACAATCACCCAAATGGAGTCGTGACCTCTGGAATTGCGTGGAAGTCCCATAACGAAGTCCATAGATATCTCATCCCACTTCCACTCTGGGACCTCCAAGGGCTGTACCAAGCCTGCTGGTACCTGGTGCTCTGCCTTCACCTGCTGGCAGGTGAGGCATCGAGAGATGAACTCTGCCACAACCTTCTTCATGCCCGGCCACCAGTGCTGTCATCTGAGATCCTGGTACATCTTTGCCATGCCAGGATGTACCTCCAAAGGGGAAGTGTGAAACTATCTCAACACCTCCTCTCGTAAAGAAACTGGTACCAAGGTACATCCTCTGAAAAGGACATCGTGCTCTCCTCCCACAGAGAATCCATTAGGTGACTATCCTGAGGATATCAGTGCACGCCGTTTCTCATAGTCAGCGTCCCCACGCTGTGCCTCTCGGACCCGCTGCAGTAGTGGAGGAGTGACTGTGAGAGACTGAAGGAAGGCTTCTCAGTCTCTATCTACGAAGGATATCTGCAAGGTGGATAGCTGCTCTTTCGCGTCCTCAAGTAGGCGAATGCCCGTCCTCCTGCTGAGAGCATCAGCTACCACGTTCCCCTTTCCAGGAGTATAGACTATCTCAAAGTCATAGTCCTAGAGGAGCATGAGCCATCACCGCTATCTCAGGTTCAGGTCCTTCTGAGAGAAGATGTACCTAAGACTCTGATAGTCATAAAAGACTGTAAAGCCCTCGCCCATCAGATAGTGTCGCCACATCTTCAGAGCAAAGACCACTGCTGCTAAATCCAGGTCATGGGTAGCGTAGTTCTACTCATGCAGCCTAAACTGACGTAATCCATAAGAGATCACCGCCCGCTCCTGCATCAGGACACATCCGAGTCCGATCCCTGATTCATCGCAGTAGTCTTCGTACCCTACTCCCTCCTCAGGCAATCTCAAGATAGGGGTGCTGGTTAATCTCTGTCTCATCTCCTAGAAACTCTGATGACATCTGTCTGACCACAAAAAGGTTTTCCCCTTCTTTGTCAAAGCTGAGAGTGGTGCCGCAACTCTGGAGAAGTCTGGAACAAATCTCTAGTAGTATCCAGCTAGTCCCAAGAAACTCCGCACCTCCGTCACACTCCTGGGTGGCTCCCAAGATAGCACTGCCTCGATCTTCGCAGGATCCACCACAACTCCCGTCTCATAGATGACGTGTCCCAAGAAGTGGACCTCACGTATATAGAACTCACACTTCGAGAGCTTTCCATAAAGCTGGTGCTCTCGGAGTGTGTCTAGTATAACCCGCAAGTGGTAGGTGTGCTCCTCCTCAGTCGTCGAGTATATCAAAATGTTGTCAAAGAAGACCATGACAAATCGATCAAGGTATGGGTGAATGATCTTGTTCATGAGGCCCATCAATACTGCCAAAGCATTGGTTACGCCGAATGGCCTGACCAATAACTCATAGTGGCCATACCGACATCTGAAGGCCATCTTCTGCACATCCTCGTCCCGAACTCTGAGCTGATGATAGCCTGACCTGAGGTCTATCTTTGAGAACCACCGTTCTCCCTTGAGCTGATTGAAGAGGTCATCAATCCTCGGTAGCGGATACTTGTTCCTTACCGTGACTTGGTTCAGGCGACTGTAGTCGACACAAAGTTGCAAGCTCCCGTCCGCCTTCTTGGCGAACAATATCGGGGAAGCTCAGGGTGAAACACTGGGTCCGATGAATCCCTTGCCATGCAAGTCCTCCAACTGGACCCGTAGCTCTCGAAGCTCAGCGGGGGCCATCTGATATGCTGGAGTCGATATCGGGACTGTCCCGGGGTACATGTCAATATAAAATTCTACCTCTCTGTGAGGAGGTAGTCCTGGAATGTCGTCGGAAAAGACGTCTGCAAGCTGATCCACCACTGTAGGAAAACTAGGACTCCGCACATCAACTGCCCCTAGGATGAGGCTAGCCAACTGATGAGTGATGGGTTGTCCTCTCCTCTACGGAAGTCCATCCTGTGCTGCGAAGGCTCCCTTCTCGCCAGTGAAGGTGAACCTGCTCCCATCGGTGTCTACACATCACACCTTGCGCCTAATACAGTCGATCTGAGCATGGACTATAAATAACCAATCCATGCCCAGGATGACGTCGTAAGGCTTCGACGCCACTACAAGAATATCCCAGCCAAAGATCTTGCCTCCTAGATTAAGCTCACATTGTCGGAACCAGTGCGTAATCATCGAGTCTGCTCCCGTAGGAGTCTCTATCCGTAAGGATCGAGCCAACAGCTCTGTCGGAATCTCCGAGCTCCGAAGAAGGGCAGTGGATATGAAATAATGGCTCGCTCCTGTGTCGATAAGAACTGCATCAAGGGTGGAATAGACTCAGATAGTACCTCAAATCATCTCGGGCGCACCGTGGTCATAGGCCTCCGCTACCAGGAGCTATGCCTGTCTCTGCTTTCCAGCTCCCAAGGGTCGGGGTGGACCTCCTGGTGGTGGTGGTGGTGGTAGAGCCTCAAAGCATCGTTCACTACCTGCTGCTCGGTCAGCTCCTCTGCCTCGTCCGCCTTCTCCCTGCGGACTGCCACGGTCAACCCTCTGCCTCTGCCTGGGTGGCCCCTCAACCATCTGATACTCCATGGCATGTAGGGTTGGGTAGTCACAAGCCATGTGGCCCAGCCCGCCACATGTGTAGCATTTCCTGCCTCTCGAAAGACTTGCTCCGCGTTGTGTTCCCCGCATTGCTTAGCCAGTGTCCTGAGGTCATCTGCCTGAGGGTCTGGTCTGCCTGGACCCATGAGTCATCCGTCGACTGCCTACTGCAGAAGACTCTGCTACGTGCCGCCCTACGGTAGGTCTCGCTGCTGAAGAAGGCTCAACAAGAAAGATCTCGATCAAAAGGGCTCGCTCTAGTACTCCTGCCTGGGTCGTAATGCTAAGGGAGATCAACGATGCCCTGATCTCATGCCTCTATCCCTACTCAAAGGTCCAGGCCCGGAAGAATGGGTCCCGTACAATGTATGTCGAGTAGCGTGAGAGATTGGTAAATCTCGTCGAATAATGGGAGGCCGTCAAGCTGCCATGCCGCAGCTGTAGAAGCTCCTGGATGCGCACCGCACAGAGGGTGGCTGGGATGAACTCTGAGCAGAAGAGTCTCTCAAAGTTCGTCCAGAGAAGAGATGCCTCATCGTGCACCTAGAGCATCAAGCTCCACCATCGGCCAGCTGCCGCGTGTAGTAGGCTCGCTGCGAGGATCACCATGAGGTCTGCCGGTGTCCTCACTAACCTAAAAACTCATACAACTGCCTCCAGCCAGTCCTCGGTGGCCAGAGGGTCCATCTCCCTGGGGAACCTGGGCGGTCACTGGCACTGAAACTAATGCAGTGCACTAAGGCGACGTGCATCGTCAGCAGCTGGGCTGGAAGCATCGGTGGCTCGATGGGTAGAGGTACCACCGGTGCCTCAGCTGTCAGAGGGCCCTCTACCGAGGCCTCGTCGCTCGGTGGGCTGTCGTCACGCTCAACTCTTGGAACCCTAGCTGGCTGCTGTCATGGGGCCATCCTGAAAAGGAAACAGGTGCACCACGATCAGAACAGTATACCTGGTGAGCTAACACATTGTAATCCCAAAGAAAACTTGAAACACACACATGAAATCCGTGTTTTCGTGCATTAAGTCGGAAATCAGAAGTCTGGTTCCTGGTGTACTGATGCGTCGGCCACCGCACCAACACTGGACTCCCTGGACTACTAACCACACCCAATAATCTTAACACTATTGATTCACATAGAAAAAGATCAGAGTACTGAGTTCTTCGGTAGAACCGAACTCCTCTGATACCAATTTTTCACGACCCGTCCTCGGGGCCCATGCCGTGACTACCCCAAGCCCGCCTTCCATAGGCCAGGGGCTGGCGACTAGCACCACAGCGTAAATCCCGGTAAAAAGGGAAGGCATTGACATTGTAAAGTAAACAAACACCACATATCAAGCAATCAGTAGAAGTAAACACTATGTAAAAACCGAGTACAACAGTATGTGTGGAAATGTAAGTAGGCCAGTATACAAACCCAAGCTGAAAGTAAAGTACAACTCGAAAGGGAAAACAAAAACTGAAAGTAATTCCGCAATGTCGAGCTGTCCACTTGAATCCCACCTGAAGGGTGAGTACAGATAGCCTCCGTAGCTCCTCAGGTCTAATCGTCCTCTCCGAGAACATCTCGTCCAGTGGTCCACCTCCAGGTACTATCCTGCTTCGCAAGCCTCAACCACGATCAGCACTGTCCGTCGTCTGCAACCAACACAACGTAGTGCGGGCATAGCCCGTGCAGGGGTGAGTATAAGATACTCAGTATGGACCCCGAGACCCCCGAAGGTCTCCCAGAACCCACAAAGGATAATCCACAAAGGAAAGATACAATCACGAAGTAACATCCGACACTGCTTAGATATATTCTCATACATATACCTAAGTCATCAATTCTCGTTCGGCTCCAACATCCGAGCCCAATACAACCCAGTCCACACAGGAAAGAAAAACATAAATCCACACAAGATAGTGCAACACAATCCACATAGGAAAGAAAAACAGGATTCAGCTCACACAGGTATACTTCTTCGTAAGACGATAGAGATGATCAGATATTGCCACTAATTCATCTAAGTCGTCGGACCCACAAAGGATCAATAGGTACTAACCCCCGCAATGCCCCACAAAGGATCGGACCCACAAAGGATCGATAGGTAACTAACCCCCACAATGACCCCCAAAGGATCTGACCCACAAAGGATCGATAGGTAACTAACCCCCGCAATGACCCACAAAGGATCTGACCCATAAAGGATCGATAGGTCACTAACCCCCGCAAAGACCCACACAGGATCTGAAAGCGCTGGTCCACATAGGACCGCTAAGTGCTGACCCACACGGGATCTGTAGCATTGATCCACGTAGGATTACTGAGTGTTGTAGTCATCGCCGTCGAATCCACTGAGGATCTCTGTACAGCCGTCGTCGTCATCGCAGTCACAGCCAGCTCTAGGGTTCCCGCACACAGCAAGCTCGTTCGAGAGGGTCCGCTCCACGAGCTGAGAGGCTGAGACATCAACAGACACATAGTCCGGAGTTGATGAGTCCAAAATTACTGTATTGTCAACAGGAACTGAACGTCGCAGATGGCGCGTCAATCGGACGCCCGGTCTGAGAGTTATTGGAATTTTCGTCCCAGGGACCCGGTTGGTTTTTAAGTCAAAACCAACCCGACCGTACACCACCTGCATCCAAACCTCGGGCGAAGTAAGCCAAAAGATCCATCTCACTAATAGGAATCCATCAAAGTCGATGGTACGTCAGTCGAACGTCCGAAGCTCAAGTTATAAGTGTTTCTGCTCCGAGGGCCCGGTTGGTTTCGTGTACGAACCAACCTGGCCGAACCCAAAGTCTCCTAAACCTTGAGTGTAATATGTCAAAATGACCATCTCGGTCCAAGGATTGCATATCCACTGACGGTACGTCGATTGGAGGTTTGTAGCTCATGTTATGGGTGACAGACCGAAAAGGGTCCGAAAAAGGGGGGTCTGGGCCCGGACCAACCCGGCCCAACCCCCCCTGGGTCTGCCTGAACCGGGCCGACCCGACCCGGATCCGGTTCCGACCGGGATGGCGCGACCCGGCCTTGCTGGGGTGGCCCGGCCCGGCCAGCGGGTCGGCTCGACCGGTTACGGCCGAGTGGAGCGGGGGGCGCACTGCCCCCGCGTGATGGAGCCGCGGCCCTGCGTGGGGCCTCCTTTGCCAGCGGACGCGGCTGGCTGCTGCCTCCCATCCTTCGCTGGTCCCATGCGGTCACGAGATGGCCGGCCGGCCTGCTGCCGTGACTTCAGCCTTGGAGGATCCTTCCAGCGGCGCGGCGGGCGCCGCCGCCACCAGCCGCCAGCGAGGCACGCCGGCGGGCTGCTCCGCGGACCACCAGATGAGTTCCGATGGTCAAAAAAACACACCGTCTTTACCAATGGCCCTCCCTGGGCCCGTCTTTCACTGCAAGGACCTTTCGTCTCCCGTGAGGCTTGTTTTTTTGTCGTCCGCCATTCCGCACACCAGGAATGAGAAGAGTGGTGGGTTCATACTTGTTCATTGGTCCGCACCCAACACGTTAGGGGTTTTAAAAGTCTCACAACAAATTATTTAATCATACTCCGCGGGTATAAATCACAAAGATTTAAAAGAATCAAAAACCCTACCTCAACATTGTCGTCGAACGTGAGTTCGTTGCGGATTTGACCGTCGCAGAGAAGAGGATCGTCACGTCATAGAAGGGGCGTCGCTGTCGTCGCGGTACACGGCGTCGCGCCTTCAACCTTCGAGGATTAAAAACACACAGATTTAATTGCATCAATTAAACCCATGTTGAGGATAAAAATTCACAATGAATTAAAAGAACTGCAACCCCCTACCTCAATCGGTTGTTGAATGAAGATTTTCGCGGGGAAGGAACATCGCAGAAGAAGCGTCGCGGAAGGAGAATCGTCGGCGTCGCGGAACACGACATCGTGTCGTCGATCTCTGAGGGTTCGACGTTCTTTGCGTTCTTCGCGTTCTTCGCGAAGGAGGATGAATATCTTCAAGCATGAGAGCTTCTCCCAATCCTCTCAACAAGCAACCCTCATGTAAACATGTGTTGCTCTTATTTTATTCATATGACAACAAACGAAAATCAATGTTAAGAAATGAACCATTAATTCGATGAATTAATGGTAATGACTTAACTGCCCAATTAATAGTGGCGTTTAGAAATTAAGAAAATGCACCGGTTGACTTTCATTAAAAGGAGGTTTTCGCGGGTGCGTTACTTAGAGGAAAAGAAACGGTGGGGCTTGTGCGGGCCCCACCTTAAAAATATCCTACCAAGTAGGTAGGATATTGTGGGTCCCACCTTATCTGCTTAACTTAGCTTAAGTGGCTTTAAGTGAAAATAAAACAAAGTGTTGCACCAATTTTATTTTATTTCTTAACTTAACCCCAAAAACTAAAAACCACACCCGAGCAAACGCAACTCCGAAAAAGGAGTTTCTAAACAAATACCGGTGCTGCGATTCCATCGGTGCACCCAGAATTCGATTCCGAGCACCGGTTCAAAAGTTAGACAAACCCACTTGTTTGTTCACAGAATGTACCCGATCCAAACTTCAGAAAATTATTTCGGGCACACCGGGCCTCGAAATCAGGTGCCATCAGAAATTGCGTTATTGTAAAATTCCCAAGAAAATTAAGAAAAACATTTTCTTGAATTTTAGGTGTTTTTACAGTCTTGATATTTTGTATTTTGGTAGGTTATGCAATCATTGTAATTTTACATTAAATGTTCTTTTAGGAATGGTTTTATTGGACCAACATTATCTTATATAAATTTAATTAATATTCCACGTATTAAATATTATATATTCAGGATGATTGTTATTTTTTAAATATTGTTTATACTTCTTCATTCCTTATTTGATTATGTATTTATAGTATTTTTCACATTAACTGGTTATAGTAGTTCCCTATTATGTTGAGTACCTTAGTATGATATGAAAATATTCATAAAGATTTGTCATATGGTATATAAAAACAATTATTATAGGACCTAGATTACTTTTAATGATGAGGTGTTAGGGGTACATAAGTATTTAGACTCTTCTTATGAAGTTCACACCGTACGATCTCGAATTAGGGAGGTCATGTAGACATAAAATGTATAGAAATTTCATATATCATGTGTGTCATTGGGTATTCTTATTTGCGAGTGTGTCCATTGGTCTTTGTACGTGTTTCCATTTTCAATATATATCATGAATGGAATTCTTTGATTCATCATAGAAAGTTTAAAATATATGTTCATTGTGAAGTAGATTGTGTTGGGTGTGTTGTGAGGGGTATAATTTTTTATTGAATTTTTATGAGATAATTTTTCCCTTTCATGTTATGGAGGAAGATATATTTTTCCCATTAATTGAGATGAAAGAGCTTTAGATAAATCCCTATACATGGTGGTTTTAGGCATGATCATCTATAAAATTCATATAAATAAAAAATAATAATTAATGGATGACAACAAAAATATGCATCCCACTAGATGACATATTAGTTAAAAATGAATTATATTATATAATAGTGTTTTTAGGAGGTTGTGGTTTCCATGAATTATTTTTTTCTCTTAAGGGTATTTTTCTGTTTCTAGATACCGCTATTGGTGTTTGGATCGAACCTATGATAATCCAAAAAGAGTCCTAAAGTGTTACACACTCTTTGGATTGAGAAGACATTTTGATTAAGATAAATCAGATCATTAAAATGGAATCGGTCAAAAAATTTGGATAATTATCCATTCATGTTTTGTGGATAAAAATTCAATCCCAAGTTACTATTGACTAGGGTAAGGAAGTTTCATTATATTTATTAAATATTCATAGGTAATTTGGGTTAATAAATACCTGAATATTTATACATGTGATAATTCTAGTCATGTTAGGGATATGATTACCAGATATTGTAAAGAACATTAATCATTTAATCATTTAATATTTTTTAATATATCTTCTAAATAAATAATTTATTTTAATAAGTAATATATTAAATAATAAAATAACCTACAGTGATCATTTATTTATTAAAAATAGGTTTAATGGTTTCCCAAGGATTATTTTTAGAATGAGAAAAATTCTATGGATATTTTAATAGCTTCCAAACCCTAAAATGTAGATATAAATAAATAAATTATTTATTTATTAGGGTAATTTCATTATATTTCTCTAATTCACTAATTATTTATGGTTACAAATGGAATTCTCTCCATTCCCTGAATATTTAAGTGAAAACACATAAATAAAATGTGTGCCATTTAAATAATGATATTAAAAAGATCTAGATCCACCACACTACCTCTTGATTCATGGGGGTCGACATATCAAGCATTAAAGATTCATGTGTAAATATTATTTGAAGGATTTCATTTTAGACCATATAATAATGTAAAATAGTAACAAGTCCGAAAAAATCAGACCAGGAAAATTGTATTTCATAACATTATTTAATTATACAATGAACCGCATATAATATTATAGAATTTGAAACAAGTTTATATTGATATGAAAGTTTAAGATTTATCTAAATAAAATTTTAATGTTTTAATCTCACCAATACAGACCAAATAAATCCAACTCCTATAATAGTTATCGTCACAGGCATGATCCTTGTATGGTTATTTTAGATTTGAACAAACTTAATTCTTAATTATTATATATATTTCCTTCAAATTCTTGAGAAGTATCCTTAGATACCACATCTAAATTTGAAGAGATGCATAATTAACAAAATTATTTTGATATGATTTTCATATTCATGGAATATCTAGATATGGAATTTTAGATTATCTATCCAAATATGAATGGGTGCACCATTCATGAAAAATAATGATCTGGTTTTTTCATTCATGGAATATCTAGATATAGGTCTTAAAATCTAGTTTTTTGAATGAAAGAGATATGTTGTTTTTGTGTATATTTGGGTCAAATTTTCCAATTATTAGTATATATTGGTCTTGATCTTCATAAATGGTATCGAGATCGTAATAGATGAATAGTCAGCATAAAAATATTTATATGAATATAAAATTATTAGAGTATTTAGACATGAATATTTATATTTTTTATCCAAATATGAAAATATAGGATGTTTGAGTAGTTTTCACTGAGGTGCTTAGATATCTATATACACTTGTGGGACTCACTTAGGGGACGAGTAAGGAATTGACCCATGTTTATACTAAGTCACTCATCCATGCATTCAAAATACCAATTAGCATAATGATTATGTGAAAATACCCTTATTTTTTATTAAATAAAAGGATTTAATAATAAAATTTAGTTTACATATTTATTATTACTAATATTATTTTCCAAAAAATTAATTAATTTGGATATGTATTGTTTTTGTACTATTTAAAAAATTGGAATTTATTGATTATTAGAAAATAAATGGATATAAGAATGAAAAATATCTTTTTTTAAATATCCAATAATACTAGATGAGAAAATATTTATCTGTTATTATATTGTTTCATAATGGATAATCACACGATTGAGTCTTACATGTGTATTCATTATATTTCTTAATTAAATCATAGTGTATTATTTATATAATGATTACTTTTTAAGTAAAGGTGATATGAAAATAAACCACCATTTATTTTATGATGTATGATCCAATATGTTGATGATTTAGTTTTATGTAATCCCTTACAATGGCCCAACTCACATATGTGCAAGAATCATTGTAAAGGATGTGATACCATTAGCACGTGGTTCAATAGTTGATCTATAAAATATTTAAACTATTGGAACCATTGGAGAATTAATGATTCTATAACTCAAGCCAAGATGGACACAATGAGTTACCCCCTAGGATTTTGATTGGTATACCATTGATTAATAAATCAATCACCAGTTAATATATAATGATCATTCCATGTATAATGTTTACTAATACATGGTTAGTTATCTTGTTTGCGATCACATAAAAAAAAATTAATATGAATGATCAAATAAAAATGAATTGTCCATAAATTTTTATTATTATTCATTGGTGATTATTTTTGTATGAAATCACATATATAATTTAACAATCATTCTCATATTAAACTAGATGAATTATAACCAAAAATCCCTCAAAGATAATATTAATTCTTATTTCATCCATAATGGTTGGCATGATACTGTATATTGAGGTTCTTCCAAGAACATAGTCAAGACCACATCTATTTATTAGGGAGTTTTAGTAAAAGTGATGGGTTGACATAACAAAATTGGTTTAATGGAAAATTTCAGTTTACATAGTGTAGATTTATTAATAGCATCGAGAAAACGTGAGTCCGAAATTTGTGGATTAGAAATTCCACTAAATAGATCAAGGATCTATGAGTTAATTAACTTGGATAGAGATTTTCCTACTCAAATAACATAATTTAGTATAATATAAATAATATATACTAAAAACGCAGAGATATGAATCATTTTTACTACAATTGATTATGGTCATATGTTTTTAATCTAATAGAATGATATATTATTATTTTATTGAATATTGGGGGTATATTAATTTAATTAATAATACAAATTAAAATTTATCAAGTTAAAATAATAGTTATAATTTTATTTTATTTTTTAAATTGTGATTAACATAACCATTTTTTTAATAAGGTGAATTATTTTTGACAAATAAAATTTCCTCACCAATATTAAATTCAAATGTTTTTGGATGATCTTTCACATATTAATATAACAATAGTGTAAATTTTATGTATGAGAATCTCCTGGCCCTGATAATCCACTTCTTGAGGCTAATATGGGAGAGAATAAATCCCATTGTAAGAACATAGATGATGCGTGTGATTTTTATCAAATCATATATTCATTAATTTACCTCATGTTCTAAAATAAAAACATGGATACAAATAGATAAACCATATTGTCTCTTCTTAGAGATATACTCTAAGGGAATTTACGGAATGAAATAGATGAGATATTCATTTCATTGTTTATATATAGATTAGAATAAGCAATCTAAAAAGATCACCATTCAATGAAGTTGGTAATGTATTTAGATTTATTTTTATAGTTAGGATTCATGATGTATAAAGGCAAATCCACAAAACTAATTCACTCGTCATTTCCACATATATTTTCGATGTTTACTCATAGTTATAAGAGAAATAATAGATAGAAAATTCCTTTTAATCTTATTGAAATTATTCCCTAAGTTGATAAAAATAATAAGAATGATAAATATTTTATTTATTATATTTAATTACTAAGAAGTACATGTGTTATTTTATTACAAGGAGGTAAATATTCCAAGAGATGGTAACATGTAAGTGGCTTTTTTTCATTTCATGTGGGATAAAAGGCCAGTTAAAAAAGAAAAGTGATTATTTTAATTAGGTATATTTGTTATTTATTTAAAAAATTTAGATTTTATATATTGGGTATTATATAGAATATATGCTTTAAATATTTGTAACCAAATATATGAACTAATACATTTTGGAAGATTTCAAGAGGTAAGGTAGACCTTGGAGCTGCTAATAGAGTTGGGTTTACTACATTGCTAGAGAAAAATTCCATTTCACTTTTCCAAATGTAACGATTTGAGTGTTAAAAAAATAATATAAACTATTAATAAAAAATAACCTTTGAGTCATGTTTATACATGAGTACTTTATTCATGATTCTAAATAATTATTATTTAATTTAAAAAGATTAAATTTGATTTATTAAAAAAAATTAAAAAATAGTATATATATACTTGAGTTGGAAACTTATACATTAAAAATAATTAATGAAATAGACACACATGACTCATATTGTTAAAAGTAATTGAATTTTAAACTAGTTTAATTAAAAAAGAGGTGTCTGATAATGCTACACCTTGGAGCATACTTGGAATCAATTGAATTTAAGTCCTTTAATGTGTGTAACACTTATATTTATTGAAATATTCCCATGAAACCTTTTAGTTATAATGGTTAACAATAGAAAATGATTTTGAAAATAGCACTTATAGTTTATTACAGACCATTTATTATGTAATCCAGAGGAGGATTATCGTATTTTATCAATTTTATAGATGGGATCACTAGATATGAATTTGTTTACATAATGATATATATGTTATATTATGTTGAGAAATCTAAGGAATGAAAAATTGAAGTAGGGAACGAATCTTAAAATAATAAAAGAATCTCTAACCAGATTGAGGTAAAGAATATAATATCCATTAATTCATTAGTAGTTTTAAAGAGAATGTGATTATATCCCAACACACACCTCATATTACTCCCCAATAGATTGGTGTGATTGAATAGAGTAATCATGATTTATTGAATATGGTATGATCAATGATGGCTCATGTATATCATTCCATATCTTTTTGAGGATATGTAATATATAAAATGGCATATACACTCAACTAAGTGATAACTAAGGTAAAATGTGTAATATCATAAGAGTTATGATATGGGAAGAATACTTCGATATCCCACATTCATATATGGGGTCGTGAAGTGATTATTAATGTTTTCCATTAAAAAAACTAATAAAAGGATGTTTAAAGTGTATCTTTATAAGAAATATTAAAGAGATAAATTGATATAACCTATATAATCTCATATATAGGAATGTAATATTAATTAGATGAGTTATATTCCTAGAAAGGTAAAAATACACAAATTATAGTTATACAATGAAAGATATAAATGAATAAAAGGGTTATGACACACAATATTTGGTATGAGAATGAGTTCCAAAATTTATCTTCTAAGAAGTCATTCGAGAGATGAATGTGCAGAATAGGTGCACATGTTAGGTTAGAATCTAGAGAGACATGAATTATTATCCCCAAGGATGGATACATGTCATTAATTGTGTGTGATGAATCTTTTTATTATAAATAACCTTTGTATGTCCTAAAAGAATATATATGGAAAGAATCGTTGAATTTAGAAATGAATTATAAATACAAAAACCAAGATTGGACATTGGTTGAGAATGCAGTTTGAGTAAATCCTATCAGGTGAAAACGTATCATCATGAATAAAAAAACACATGGATACTAATGTTTTAACTATAAATCATGGTTGGTTACTAATGGGTTCAGTCATTTTCATGGTATTTACTATAACGAATCCTTTTCACTAGTAGTGATGTTGAAATCCATTATAGTTATACATTCCATTCCATGATACCATGATTATGATATTTTAATAAAGGATGTTAAAATATGATTCAAATATAGAAATATTTTAGAAGATTTATAGAATAAACTATAAGTGTTTGTGACACAATATAAGGTTAACAATGTGTGAAAGTTGTCATGTTCTATATAAGGAATAATGAAATAATTAATATCATGGAATATTCATTTTTTATGAGTGCATTATATTTTTCGGTATATTTAAATAGTAAGTTCACCTTGATTCTATAATAAGTTTAGTAAGAGTTCCACAATATTTTATTTAACATATAGTGATGTCATATTATTAATTTAAATTGAGAAACTGAAAAATATTAAATTAATTATTCTCCATGGTGAAATTAAATGAAGAAACCTATGTTCTAGTGATAAATATCTATATAGAAAGATCCACGAGGTAGCTAAAATTATGTTTGCGTATGAATTTTGAATAAGTATGAAAATTTACTAGATAAACAATATAAAAGTGGAGTTTTTCTATATCTCATTAGACATGTGATGAGAAATAAATGATGAGTATAATTTCATATGCCACTGTAATTAGGAATATCATGTATGTTATTCTATGTAATAGACCAGATTTTTCTTAAACCTTGATCATCATGAGACTATACAATGTAGATATATAATAGTTGAGTAGTATTTATAATAATACTAAATAACTTGAGTCATTTCAAGGACTTGTTCTTTATAATATTTCTCTCATCTGACACTCTCTTGCATGAAAAAATAATGTTGGTTACTAGACCTCAAGCATGCCTCCTTATATTACAGAGGCCTATGACTAAATGAGGTGGTGTAGATAACATTGTGATTAGACAATATGCCTTGGTATAGAGTTTCAATGTAGTAGAAATAATCAAATACTAGAATAATAGAAATAAGAGAATCAATAAATCAAATAACTAGAAGATAATGGACGTACCATGTAATCCAAATAATAATTGACCATGTATTGTCAGGTTGAAATTTAGCTAAATGAAATACTAGAAGCCATAAATATCAAAGAAAAATATAACAAAAATAAACTCAAAATACCTCTATCCTGAATCCCTGGTTGGTCCTATCTTCAAGTTCTAACCCATCCAACAATCAAAAATAAAAAAGGTCCTTTTCCCATATCTGAACCTTTATCCATGTAATATTATCATGTTCTAAATGGAAGAATAAATAGGGTGTGAGTATACCTTAGTCGGTCAACACCAATATGTCTAAACAAAACTAGTTTGATTGTAAGTTTATGTAATAAAGTAATAAACATGAGTATTAGTTAATTAATTACTATTGTGTAACAATGAGATTATTTTAGAACCATTCTAGATTATCTATGAGAATATATCATTACTATGAAATCCATAACCACATGTCCATTCTATAATAATATAACTATGAAAAACCCATTGTATAATAATTTCAGTAAAACTAAGCCAATACCTGTATATATGTATTTTATTATAACTAGGGTTAGACTTATAAGAATTACAAAACAACAGGGTGAATCCATAAAATCATTACAATATAACACTTCCATGGCATATAATAATTATAGAATAACGAGGACAAGACCTATAATCATTATAACTTAACAAAACCAATCCCTCTATGTAAAAATTTTATCATAAATAGGAAAATCCCTATAAGCATTAAACATAAAATCTCCAATCCCTATAATAATTACAAAAAAACCCGGCCATGACCTATATGCATTATAACATAGCTAGACTAAAAAATGTAATAATTACAACATAAAATACAACAGAACTGATAATTTAAAGAAGAATGAAATATTACAACATAAACCAAATAGGTCAATTTATCCAATTATGTTTTATCATTCAATTCCACTTCATTCAACACGGTATGTATTACACCATTAACATTCCAGTTTACACAACCATATCAAGTCAAATTATCTTCATTCATTTCAATAAATAGTTAATCCATTTTATAATGTGACCCTATCACTTGAAATCACCAATGGTATAATTCCATGCGAATTATTGTTGTAAACTAATCACTAGATATTTATTTTCCAATCAGACAACTTCCCTATGGGCCGTCCCAAGCCATGTCTTAACACTATTGGATCCAAAAATATCCAAGTAGTGGTCAATATAAGTGATTATCATCACCTAATAATCTATTAGTTAACACACTCATTATATCAATATGATCACATAGTATTGTAAGAAATAAAAAAATAAAAACATACTATATGGATTTTTTCTAGACCAACTACCTTTATCATATGGTCAAAGAAACACCCTCAATAGGCAGTTCCAATGAAGAATGAAGGCGAAAGAGATACCAATGAAAACATAGATCACAAAAACATCAATATCAAAAATCATTTCAATGAAGGTCATGATATCACAAATAATAAAATATAGAATCTTGTAATAATGTATAAAACTAAAGTAAAGGAACTCACTGGAGATATAATGATAGACATGGATATTTAAGAGAGAATGATTGAACCAAAAATTTCTTAATGATTCAATAAGGTTCAAGAGAAGAGGTATAATAGTTAAGGAAAATAAAATCACATTTGAAACATGGTTAAAACCATTGATCTAGAGATATTCGTGATGTGAAGACATTTCACAACACTAATATCTTGATTTATATGATATTCATAAAAAACATCACCGTAGGTTAAGATAACATCGGTCTATCTTTTCATGACATCAAAAAGTCTCATGGTGTGTCAATGTTTCACACTCTAAAGCAATTCATGAAATCTTCCAGACAATAGGATCACATCATGTAACTTATAAATGATGTGAAATTGTCCAGAAGATATATCATAGCCTAGATTCTTTAAAAAAGACCTAAACCACGTCTGATGAATTCCAAAACAAAATAGAGCCCCCAACGACCATGAAACATTTTTACGTGGAATCCATTAATTCAGAAAACATACATCCCTTAACATTAGGTAATTTTCCACAGTAAAATTTCTTTATCCCTAATTAAAAGCCTTGACCACCATGGTTTAAATTAGAAAAAACCCCCAAAATATAGTTTCAACTAAAAATCAAGGGTGACATACAAAGAAAATATGGGATCCTACAACCTCCCACCCATATAATAGCTCATCCTAGAGTTCTTATAAGAATAACCATGGGGTCTCATTGAAAAAATATAGCCACTATAATAACATATCATATTCACTCTCATATGTATCCTCTTGAACACACCCAGTATACCACTGAAGTCGAGCTATAGGTATGGTCTTTCCATAGAGATTCTTCTCAATATAGTCTATCAACCGCATCAGATGCTCCTCAAAGGACACATTAACACCAAGCTTGATGTGATGAACATATTTCATGTGAGAATTTTTTAATGAAATCTCCTATTCGTTGATACATGAAACATGTCATGCATGGAATTTTAGTACTGTGGAAGGGAAAATCATTATTCCACTGAAAAAACCCTCCCTAATATATCATATGGCCTAAAAACCTATGCACTAGATTTATTGGTTTTTTAATTTAGCGTTTCCTCAAAATTAGTGATATACAAAAGAAAATCATTGTAACCCACATCAAACTCTAGAGGTCATCTTGGATGGTTAGTGTAAGATTTTTTCTTACTCCACATGGTCACCAATCGCTTTCGAATCATCTAAAACTTCTCATACATCTGATGTTTGATACTATGAATAATGAATACAAACCCTAATACCTCTAACTATCAAAGAGGTGAATAGAACAAACTTCCATAAATATCCTCAAAGGCTCTATATGAATTTATGATTAGAATATGGTATTACAAAAAAACATTATGTGTACCATATGATTCTCCCTTAAACCACAAAAATCTAATACACATGCTCGAAGTATATCCTCAAAAATCTAAACTATCCACTTTTTTTGGCTATCAGTCTAAGGATAATATACTACACATAGAATAACCTACAATACTAGATCCCTCTTAAGACCCATATTGAACTGATATGTGAACTAAGGATCTCTATCAGAGATGGAATTTCATGAAACACCATGAAATCGAGAAATATTCCTCAAATAGAGACTACCCATACCATCAATAGTGAAGGTCTCCCTAAAAGAAAAAAGTGGTCTACATTCATAAGTTGATCTACGATCACCCATACTGCATTATTCTTGCATGGTGTTTTGCATAATACCATTACAAATTTCAAAGAAACATAATCTCATTTCCATTAAGTAAATTAAAAGTTTTTAATAACCTTGTAGGCCTCTAATGGTTGGAAATCACTTATTGTCTAGTGAAGGATATGGCCACAAATCCCACAATCGTATTTTTATTCATGTCCAGCAACACAATCTATTTAGATCAAAATACATTTCTACCAGATCGTGGTGTACCTCCTATCAAGAAGCATGACAATATCTTATTATCTCCTTACATAAGACCATAGGAACTAATACATGGATATGGTAATGTAGAGAAGTCTTTTATCAAAGAGACCATCTTAATGGTGAAACCAACCAATATAAGACCTCCCACCCCCCGAGCTACGACCTGTGGAACTGATATCATATAGGTATTCATCTGGTCCAAAAGAAAATTTATAATAGAAGTATAACTCTGAGATAATCATCCCCGAGGATCTAGAAAATCTAGATTCATGTCTGTAAAAAGTTCCATCATCAACCACTCATCACATAAATCCCACAATGAATATGTCTCCATCATTCTTCTCAAGTCATCAACAAAAAAATTTCCATTTCCTGGGTCATCAGCCAGCTCAATGTCAATATACTACAGATAATTGACCCTCCAAATATTCTAAAAGACCAAGTACACAAATAGAAGATACACATGAGTCTCTTGTGGTCTATGTACACCATAATACAGTTTCCCGAAAGATTGTGTCTCCAACATATCAATGTGTATACCACCAAAGATAACTGTAGATTATGAGTTGGATAACACTCACTTGTTGTCTTCTAACATCCTATCTTTTGATCCATTTAACCTAAGATCTGATCCGGTGGGTTACATGTCCTTAAGTGCACCTTCCCATATGAAATAGGATTCCAAATAGTAGTAGGGGTGTGAACGTGGTACATTGGGGAGACTATACAATTTATTTAGAGTGGAAAATCATATTAAAAAAATAACCATTAAATAGTAGAAGTATATAATAAATAGACAGAATAAATAATAAATAGAATAACAAATAACCAAAGAATTATATAATAATAAAAATAATATAGGAAGATTCATATTCATGGATACACATCATGCGAATAAAAAAAAGGAGAACATGAGATAGGCAAATACATGAATGTTATAAAAAACTATGAAATACCAAAAAATACACTACTAGCATCTCATGACTATGTCTGATCCTATTATACTAAACTCCAACTATCAGTTATGAATGTCAAAGACTAGTAGTAGGGAGATTCCCCTTTTCCGTACATATATACAAACAATCTTATTAGGTACCAAAGGCACCCCTATTAGGGTGTGAGATAAAATCTTAGTAGGACACAACAAAGGGTGTGTATAGATAACCAAAAAAGTTCTCTTTACTAAACACATTGTAGGTATATAAGGAGTAATAAACTAGTGCTAAAATAAATTACCAGTCCTCTCATGTTTTTAAAGGAATCATGGAGGATCTACCTTCTTTGGATCATGGATGTAATAAATTTCTAATATGTAAAAATATTTATAGGAAGTAACAATATATATAAGGTAGTTATATTTTTTTCCACATATATGGACCACATTTGTGCGGATGTAAGTGTTCATATACATAGAATACTAGTTTCTAGCTGGACCGGGGTGTAACTAAAACATCTATAACTAGTCTAACAAGCCTATAAGCTCATAAAATAGGGTACATCCCCTATATCTCATAATTATTTGGTTAAATCATTCTTCACACTAGATATGGTGATAGTTTCATCATGTCAACACTTAAACATGACACATGGCACCTAAATCCAAAAATCTAAATGGTGTTAATGGTGTGAGACCTCATTCCCAACATATGATTAAAGGAAGAGTGATACCATCATGATCAATAGAGCCCTTACCATAATACCACATCCCCTAACAAGCAATGTTCACAGTTATAATTTCAAACATGTGGTGATACGTCTCATGTGTCATGTTTACAAAGAATATTTATATATATAATCCATAGTAGTTCAACTAAGAATTTGATAAGGTAATAATAATTAAGAATGGACTTTACACAAATTAAAAATTTCATTTCCAACTTTATATTCATTAAAAGAATATAAAAGAAACATTCACAATCCATTCCACTTAAATAATACATTCAATTACTAATAACAAGGAAAATCTATTCATAAGGCTCAAAGGGAAAATTAAAACTGTCGAAGTCTTTTAAATTGTGACATTGTCAGCAAGAAAATTAACTACAAATGAAAATATAATTATATGTGGGGAAAGAACTTAATATGTGCCGTGGTTTCCATTAAAAACTCATATAATAATGGAAAATCCATTTAATGTCCATGTCAAATGCTAAGAAGGCATTTAGGGGAAAATGAATTGAACCATGAAGGGATATTCAATGTGACACATGTAAGGGGGTGTCCATAAATGATGCCAGCAACCTTTATACAACTAAATAAGGATTAAATAGAGTAAATCATGGTTCATTGATCAATTTTCTACGAATAACTCAACTAAAAGGTGATTCTCTGAAAAATATGGTGTGCAGAACAACGACATAGTTATGAAATATCAAACTCAATGTGAAACTGATGTGACCACCCAACTCAATGATCTAGATGACTCCTCACTCAATATCATCCACAAATTTAGAGAATATAGAAAGAAATCTACGAAATGATCAAAAGCCTTGAAAATTGGGAAAAAGAGAGTGCACTAAAATAGCGTGATGGATTCAAAGATAAACTTAGATAAGAAGGAATATGATTTTAGATCACAACATTAATAATAAAAAACCTTCTAAGGATCTTGAATCAGATAATGGATTCAAGAGTTATCAAGGAACCTAGATCAGAGGTGATTTGAGCCATGAGAGAGGAGGAGAAGGGCTTCACACTATAAATGTTGTAGGAATGAAAAAAAATTAGGTTTAAATATTTATGTGAAAAAATGGGATTTTATCCAAAAAACATGGGCATATGGTTTAGCGGCAGAGTTGCCCAACCCATGTTCCAACCTTACATCATTCACTTCTTCAAAGGGGCACACCACACAGTTATGAGGAATGTTTTTACAAATATGAATAGACAATGTGAATGTGCTATGTCCAAAATGACAACAACACATCATGTATTTGAGGCCTGGGTCAAACAATTGATGAAAAACCATGCGGCCTATTCTCTTCTTCTTATTTTAGGGGTCTAAGCCTTGAATGATCTCCAGAAATGCCCCGAAACTCCTTGAATTTATTAGGCATAACTATTTTGGTTGTCTATGTAATTAAATTATAAAATGAGTGGTACTTTCATGAAAAGATGGGTCATTACCACCTCCCCCCATAATTAAACTCATATCCGAGTTGGAATTCTATGGAGAAAGTGGTATCATTTACAAAGAATTATAGACAATAAGATCATATATCAACTTCATGTTCCTAGGTATTGTCTTGTAATTGGTCGTACTACGATAGAACTCATACCAAAGGAACTGACCTTCCTCATAGTGTCTTAATGCTCTGATCAATAGTATGTATGGGATACTTCTCAAAGTAATGATCTACATCTAGATCATCCTCATCAGGTTGAAATACATGTGTTATGACTAGAGAGTATCATAAAATTTGTGATATGTGAATGAAAACATGCATATACCAGCATATCTAAGGAAGTATCAACTGGTAAGCCACAAATCTTATCCTCTTCACAACCATGAAGGGTCAAACCAAACTAAGTGAGAGATTACTCTATATCTAAAACATCTATTTACCAACCGAGGTGAGAATCACCCGAAAACATGATCTCCCAATATGAACTCAAGAGGTCATCAGAATTTTTTGCCATATGACTACTATCTTGGATGATATATCATCAGACTCTTTTTCATCTTCTAGACCAACATTGTAGTCTCTTACACAAGACGTGGTCCAAGCATAGATGCCTCACCTAGCTCTAGCTATCATAGACGTGATCCTCAAGGACTACCATATATGGAATCATAAATATCCATCCCATTGGTATCATGAAAGATTTTATTAAAAGCTAAATCAACAATGAGAGTGTGTTTCTCCTAAGGACCCCCAAAGTAAAGGACACAAGTACAAAGCATTTAATCTAACACTGAAATTGTATGAACTATCTATCCATTGATATTTGTGTGATAAGTTGTGATTAGATGAACTTGTGTAACTAAGGACTTCTACAACCTTTGACAGAACAATGTCATATATAAATATTCTATTTTAGAAATGATAGAATGAGGATCACTATGAAGATGTGAAAGCTTCCAGATTTAGAGACATCCAAAATATTCTATTTAGAAGGCCTCTCGCATAGGTATGAAGTGTAAAAACTTCATAAAGTTATCATTAACAACCCACAGTGTATCATGTATCTGAGGTAATTTGGGTAATCTTTTCATGAAATCCATTGAAACATCAACCCCTTTACACTAGAAAATGGAAAAAGATGTAAAATCCCTACTAGTCACTAGTGTTCCTCTTTTATATACTGACAGGTGGAGGAATGAGAGATGAATCTAGAAGTCTCATATTTAATACCAATCCACCAATACAGGTGGTATAAGTCTCAATAAATTTTTGTTACTATGGTGAACCGACCATGCTAAGGCCGGGTAATACCACATCATCTCCACTCTGATGCCTGTTGGGACCCATACATGCTCAAGTAATAGTAATGTATCACCACTATCCACATTATAAACTAAATATTTATCATAATATGAGATTATTCCCCTTATAAAAAACCTTTAGAAATAGATAGTTTCTTTATTATTACATTTTCCCGAAGAGTAGAAGTCACTGCTATGGTCGAGATGATATTCTGACCTTGGTCCCCCTAAACGTCAATGTAAATCTAGGAGAATATGTCTAAGAGATTCAATTCTCCACTGAACTCATGAAATACATGAGTTTATGTATTTCATATTAAATAATCATCCACAACATTTCCTTTACTATGGTTGCAGGAAAGGAGAAAATCTAACAAATCTATATACTCAACCCACTTAGACTATTTGAGATTTTGATCCCATTGTGTAAAAATGTACATGAAACTTTTGTGGTTAGGGTACACTAAAAAAACTCTCTATAATTAAATATTTTCTCAAACAGTGTAGAGCATGTACAATAGAATCTAGCTCAATGTCATGCATTAGGAAGTTTTGCTCATATGGCCTCAATGGATGAGACCTGTAGACAATTACTCCCTCATCCTACATTAGAACAACACCAATCATGATACCTGATGTGTCATAGTATACAGTACAGATCCTTCCAAGCTCTGGAAGAATAAGTATCAGCAAAAAAGTCAAATGGTACATCATCTCCTAAAAGGATTCTTGAAAATATTCTAAGAATATAAATTTCACACCCTTATTTTTCATTCGCAGAAGCGACATTATAAGACATGTGAAATCCAATATTAAGATTCTATAATATATATCCACCCCAAGAAACACTAAATGTAAAAGTCGTTCTTGGTATGCTCCCATGAAACTAGAGATCTCACTTTCTCTAGATCTATTGAAACTCCTTACTTTGAGATAATGTTATCTAGGAAGCGGACATTGTCGATCCAAAAGTTTCATTTACTAATCATGTCATAGAAATGGAGATCTATCAATGTATTCATTATGATATCAAGATTATTTTCATAGTTGTGTCTATAGTGTGAATACTCTATGATATCATCAACAAAGACAACCACATATGAATCTAAATACTGGTGGAAACCTGATTCATAAGATCCATGAAGATATTAGGTGCATTAGTGAGACCAAACATCATGATCAGGTACTAGTATAGTCCATACCATCTTCTGGAAGATGTGAAAGGTATGTATGAAGTCTTTGAACACACTTTATGGAAGAAAGAACTCATATGTATCTTTTAAAACATATTCTTTCCTCAGAGATGGTCAAAGAGGTCGTCTAATATAGGAAATCGATACCAATTCATTACCATGATCTAGTTCAATTAACCATAATCCAAAAATTCCTAATTTTAGTATCTACCTTCTCGTTGAAAATGAAAGGTGAACCCCAAGGATAAGTGTTGGGCCATATGAATCATTTATCATCAAGATCCTAAAATTGCTTCATGTGCAACAGAAGCTCGATAGGTTTCATCCTATAAGGAGTAATAGTCACTAGTGATGATCCTAGAATAAACTCAATGGTAAATTATAATATTCATACAATAGGTAGACTATAGAATTCTTCTAGAAAGATGTCCCTAAAATGCTCCACCACAAGAGGACAAGCTACAGGTCACAACCCCTGGTCATCCAGGAAAAGACTAGTGATTTGATATGTCACACTACCCAACCTCTTATACATAGGTCCTGAGCATGTATCATGAACATCACATTCTCAATAATTCATGGTACTATAACCCATTGGTGATATAAACATCACCTTTTGTTGATAACATTAAATTTCATCTCATAAGGGAAATAACCTCTCCATCCGGATGATTACATCAAATAGATTCATATTAAGGATGAAGATGTTTTATATGAAGAGGTAACCACTATAACAAACCAGGATTGACATACATATACATAAAATAAATTTTCCATAACACTGAAAACATTACTAAAATAGACACCCAAATACCATAATAGTTTAGATCCTTTAGAAACATATAACACATTCGTATAATTTGTTGAATGACCTTAAACATATCCCATTAAGGTATTCCACATTAGTATTCCAACCTAAAAAATTTATTTATATCCAGGTAAAGTGAAACATATGAAAATAGTGAGATCAGATGCTTAGTAAGGGTTATCAAGGAAAATATCAATAAAAACATGAGAATAATAATGTAAAAACATGAATATAACTTTCCAAAATCAAACCATGCTTAAAATATATCACAATATTTAGTAATGTAATAAATATTGGGAATTCATAAGACATAAATCATAAATTAATCAAGAGAATAATCCAAGAAATCATAAAATGGAATAAGACATGAAATTTTTTGTAAACACATAATCAAATAAAATTATTTCCATAGTAGTCAAGGCATCATTTCAAAGGCCATCACAGTTGGATGGGTTCACTCCCCATGCTATCTTAGTAGAAATGGTTTACTCTCATACCCATATTAGTAGTGACGGTTCACACAAACAACCATCATGGAAGTCATGGTTCACTCATATAACAATCTATGTAGTCAAGGATCACTCCCAAGACCATCTTAGGAGATAAGGAACGTTAAGTATATCGCCTCAGATATAAATATTTACCAAATGAATTAGAGGGAGATATAGGTCCCACCCATCACATAATGAAAACCATACATATGTGTGCCATATTAATATAATTCATTAAACCTACAGATCCCATGAAATTGAATGGGTTTCATAAACATCAATCAATTATAACCTTACTCATAGAGAAGAAATGGTTTTCATAATTATAATTCCATAAAAAACATAAATAATTAAAAGAAAGAATAAAAATTTTAGTATTGAATCATATCCCTATTAAAACAAAATTAAAATGAAATAATGTAATCATTGATGTTAAATAATGTTATGATATCACTTGAAAACAATTATTTATGGAAATATCATTTATTATTTGAAAACTATTTATTTATTTACAATTCCACACAATTATTAAAACATATTTGTAAATAATCTTGTAATATTGTAAAGTAAGCTTCAAATAATTATGGTATCATGAAATTTTATAAATCCATTCTTGTCGTATATGTTAAAAAAACATTTCTTTCTTACTTTTTCTAGAAAAGATACATAGTACCTTATTTGGAAAATGAAAAAATGATCCCATAAAACTATTTTATAAAAATTAAAACATTGGTATAAAATGAATTCAATCATTTATTGGAGAACATTATGTACATTTTTTAAAATAGTTTTATAATATATAGACATGGATAATAAATATTCCTCAACACAAACTTTAAATGAAACAATCCCAAATATAGAATAGATTGGGAAATAAATACTCATCACATTATAACAAGTATAATCATATGACTTGTGAAATAAATTAAATTTTATTGATATAAAAATACTATAATATTATGGAAAATACTCATAAAATTCATTCCTGGGATGTACATAAACCACGTACAAGAACCAAGTAGTGTATAAGGCATGTGACCCACAGAAATAAAAGTGAGATAAAAATTCATTACTACATGGAAAAAATTAGAATCATGAATCCTATGAATGAATAATGTAAATTAAATATATTAATATCATAAAATAATGAAAATTTATGATATTAGAATTTTAATGTCACTATATAAACCACATAAAATATGTGACTGTTGAATATGGAATTTATCTTATAGAAATAAAAAGTGGGATGAAATTCTCTTACCGTAATTCTTGACATCATTCATACATGTTTAAACATCATATGTAATAAATATAAGGTTATTATACATACACGTCATAATAATAGTCACATATACATATCATATATGATTTACTTATGACTTATTATTATCCTGTTTATTAATAATTTCTTATTAATGGTACAGTTCGGGGAATATCCGCTTTGTTTTTCATTAGTGTTTTGAGATGATATCCATGGAACTCTTACATAGACCATGATTTAATTAAATCCATAATGATAAACATGACATAAATATCATATAAATTCAGTGTATATGTATTTATTACAATTTAAAAAATATAGAAATAGAAAATTAAATACACTTTTCATGGAGACGGCAGGTCATACGTGTGCATGAACATTGTTTTCATTTTCTTACCATATTAAAATAAAGAAAATAATGTTATATATTATAATTATAGAATAATATTTGTAATATATATATATGATATATATATGTATAAAATTTATCCTTACTACCATAAATTTTAAATATAGATGAGAAACAAATCATATTGCATCATGGAGATGGTAAGCTATAAGAACACACGAGCGACAGTATCATTTTCCAAAATTATTAGATGGAGGGTAAAAAAGGTAGAAATGATATCATAATTAAAAATTTATAATGTTGTAATATATATAATAAATTTTATATAAAAATTTAGTTTCTATTTTAATTTCCACCATGAGAGGTTGTAAAGGAAAAAATAACAACCTAATTTTGTGAGACGGTAGTTCTCCAAACACAAGAACGGTAAGTTAATTAACAGTTAGTTGGAAGTGGGTTTGATTGTAGGTTTGACCGTTAATCTGATAAAATCCTGGTATATTTCTGATAGTGATGTTATTATATGAAATTTACATAAAAATAATTGAGAATTTTAAGGAAGAAATAAAACAAAAACTTTCATTGATGAATGTTACCTCTTCATTGGGTACCTCATTTTTATTTTCACAAAAGGACACCTTTGGATTGATTTATAACCAAATAAAGGATTCTAGGATAAATTCAATTAAGTATGGAGGACACTTGATTATATTTTCTTTGAGAGAATTGAAATTATAGATGTGAATAATAGGGTAGGAGAGGTTCTATTTTATAAGAGAGGGGAGGGGCACTTTTGGATACTCTCAAACTTGTATTTAATATAATTTTATTTTTTGATTTAAAATTGCTAAAAAGTGACAATTTTTAAAATATATAATTATTATGGGTCTAAATACTCTATACCAAGTTATTTTAGGAATTTTTAGTTCTCAATTATAACATTATCTTTTGGATTTAAACCATAGTTAAACCCTTTAATTCATACCATGAAAACTTTTCTTTTTTACACTTTAGGGATAAGATTGTTAATATAAAATGCCAAAATAATCCCAAATGGACCATTTATGACATATAAAAATTTATTATAGCCATCTGGAATAATTTTATAATTTTATAAATTTTATGTCATTTAATAAAAAATTAATTATTTAAAGTATAATTTTTTTCAATATTGATACTATTCAATATTTGTCTTCTAAAAAAATACTAAAATCATGATAACATTAAACCATAACTTCTAATATATCACTAAAATATTAAATTTATATATATTATTCTTTAATGTCATTAATTATGTTAAATTAATTTTCTTTTAGTATTTTTATTATTATTTATTTGATGTTTCTATTAATTAAATAATTACCCCATCATCATAATGAAACTCATTGATTAAATTATATCATCTCTAAAAATTAAAAATAAATTTTCATGATGAAGATAATTTTATTATATTTAATTTTAATATATATATTCTAATTTATCTTTTGTATTTCCCTATATTAAGAATTATATAGTTATTGAAAATATGAGTATGAAAACATTAATTTTTCATTAAATAAACTATTATAAATGTATTACTCCCATCCATGTTGCAAAAAATGATATAATTTAGGCCCAAGGATTATTTTTTTCAAAATAAATACATGAAAATTAAATACGACAAGTTTTATGGTAATTTTATATAATTTATAATATAAATTTTTACCATTAATTAACATATTTATCTTTTTATCGTGTCAATAAAAAATCACTAAAGTTACAAATAATAATTCCCAAAAAAAGAAACCTTTTTTTATAATTTAGAACAAATAATTCAAAATATTTAATCATATTTTAAAAATTCAAAATACATAGGTTTTATTAATTAATTTAAAGCTAATCCCATTGTCAGGGTGAGAAAATAGGTTGTTAAAGGTATAACATGCAAAATATTAAATCATTTTTGAATCTCAATTCAAAATAATTTTTTTAACAATGAACTAAATAATATTTACTGATAAAAATTTAATCTAATTATACTTCAAAACAAAACAAAAATATAATTTTACAATACAAATTAATTTGATGAAAATGTTTTTTTGATTAAAATTTAGTATAGTTTTACTATTCATCAGAACATTAAAATCATCAGGAAAAAATCAAAAATTAAATAAAACTATATATTTATGTCCCACTATCAATGAAGAAATTTATTTTTTGAAATAAAATATATAAATTTTCAATAATTTTATTTAAAATTGGTTCTCCATTAAAAAGTAAATTATTACCTTTTTTACAAAAATATACGTCTTTATGAATAAAACTGGGTTAGTTATTATATTATTTCTATAAAATCGATTTAATGAATATAAAAAAATATTTGATTGAATATATAACATACATATTTCCTTAATTTCATTCACTAATTGTAGTTAATTTAATTTATCAATACAAAATGACTTTGGGAGCATAAAAATAAAAATATTTTCTTGTTCTTAAACTGGTATATATTTTCATTTATAATTAATTGGCAACTAATGAATTCCCATTTTCATAAGTTAGTTAATAATATTAATACCTAATAATTTAATATCCTGGTTATTATCTTATTTAAATAATAATAAGATTAATTTTGTAGAAACTTATTATTGTGTGTAATGTAAACTATGTCGGTGTGGTGTGTAATGGAAGCTTAACTTGGAGTATCATATAACACAAGATATCAAATAAATTTAAATGATTCAAAAAAAGTTCATTGAAACATAGGGTGTTAAATTCTACCCCCTTAAAGTGAATTTAACCCTCAAAATTCAATATTCTGATGAAAAAATGAGGATACTTCTAATTCATCATATCCTCAAGTTCCCATGTAGCTTCCTCTAACTGATGGTTTTTCCAAAAAAAAAATCCTCTTGCGAGTGGTCTTATTTCATAGAATATTCTCTATATGATCCATAATTTCAACTCGTTACTTATCATAAGAAATATCCTTCAATAGTGATATGAACTCTGAGTTCACTACATCAGTAGGGTCAGGTATTCACTTTCTCAGTAGAGATATAGGGAACCCATCATGGATTTGAGAGGGATTTAGAGGAAGTTCTAAGTGATAGGATACCATCCAGATAAGATCTAGAATATCAAATGGACATATATTCCTAGGGTTTAGTTTCCCTTTTTATCGAGCCTCATAATATTATTCTATGAAGAAATTATTAAAAACACCTTCTCAACAACTACATATTATAGACGAAGTCATTGGTTATCATTATAAATTTTCTTGTCGACTTTGTGCTGCCTTTGTAACGCCCCCGCTTGAAACATTACATAATCGTGAATTATGTTAATAATTTACATTGAGGATCTTTTCATGTGTAGATCTTTATATAATTCGGCCATAAATTATACATAACAACATGAATATTTCATGTAGACACATCTACTCACTATCCATTTTTTTCATAGAAAAAACTCTTAAAAAAAGAAACATGCCTTGTTCCATGTTTTAGATAACATGACTTTTCTATGATCCCATCCTTGACCCTGTTTGTCTATATAACCTGTAAAAAAAATATTCAAAACATGGGATGAGCATAAAAATCTCACTAATGGATACATAAAAAAGGTAAATTTTTAGTTATAAAAACATGTAAACCATTAATAATTTATCATAAATTAATATTTTTTACTTTAAATATGTAGCAAAAAAACATCACTAAATATAAACTCTTTGCTTACCCTTTTTAAGACCAAAATATTACCATAACAGCCATAAAAAACAACATATGGCATATAAAGGTAACATGGGACATAAACATACATAAATGGAATAACCATATGGTCGACTTCCACACATGTCATTAAATGGAATGGCCATATGTATGACTTCCACACCTATTTCATTGGAGGTTATAATGTTACCACACATACTTGGTTTATCACGGAACCACCTGTCATTTGGTTTATCACATAACTACCCATCATTGGTTTATCACGTAACCACCAATCAAACATCCAAGTACCATGATATAATAATAAAAAATAAAATATTTCAAATATCAACATTTCCCTAATAAAATTTCATTTGCAATCACAATAAATCATTTCAAGATATTGAAGTAAAAAATCAATTTTGATGACCATTTAAAACAGTTAATAAAGAGATTTTTGGATCAAAGTGTCACATACCACTTAGAATCTTTTGAAACTAATTTAGACATAAAACATTCATTTCCATGTAAACAATTCTTTAAAATCGTTTTGAAAACATTGACATGAAATAGACGGTCATAGAAGAATAAATATTTAAAGCATTAAAAAAATATTTTAGTTGAAGTGATATTTTTCACTTGAAAAAAACATGAATAAAAATAATTAAGGAAGAACATTAATCAAAACTCTAAATATAATTATAATATACTAATTCATGATATCACTACCACAAAACTGGGTTTCCGCATCGCCACCCTTTATCAGTGCTAAAACAAATCGCTGATAAAGGGAACTTTTAACACCACTAAAAAAGTGATGTTAACGGTGACCCTTTATCAACACTAAAAAAATAACTGTTAAAAGTGACCCTTTATCAGTTATTTTTTTAGTGCTAATAAAGGAACCCACTTTATCAGTTCTTTTTTAATGCTGTTAATGGCCCCCCCTTTATCAGTTCATTTTTTCCTAGCACTAGTAAAGCGTATATTTCAAAAAAATATCATAAAAAATAATAAATTGTTATGTAAATATATAAGTATAATTATGTTTATATATATATATTAAATATGTTTTAGATAAGTATAAATAAAAATTTTCTCTTAATATATAAGATATGTAGTGAAAATGACTTATAAAATATCTTAAAAAATTATAAATTAATAATTTTCTAATAATCATCGACTAATAATCATTTAATAACAATTTAAAGCCACAAAAAATAAAAAAAATAATAAAAATTCTAAAATATGTTAAAAACGTAACTCAAACATCAAATGACCATAACTTTTGATCCAAGTGTCTGTTTGATCTCTAAAACATATCAAATCGAAGCCTGCGACGAGCTCTACGTGCTAGTTATCCGATGGAACCTCCTGTCAATGGTGACCCTTTATCAAAACTAAAAAAAGAACTGTTAAAATTGACCCTTTATCAGTTATTTTTTAGTGCTAATAAAGGTACCCCCTTTATCAGTTCTTTTTTAGTGTTGTTAATGCCCCCCATTATCAGTTCATTTTTTAGTATCATTGATAAATGAGGGGCTCTATGAGTGCATTTTTTCCTAGCACTAGTAAAGTGTATATTTCAAAAAAAATCATAAAAAATAATAAATTGTTATATAAATATATAATTATAATTATGTTTATATATATATATATTAAATATGTTTTAGATAAGTATAAATAAAAATTTTCACTTAATATATAAGTTATTTATTGAAAATGAATTATAAAATATATTAAAAAATTATTAATTAGTAATTTTCTAATAATCATCGACTAATAATCATTTAATAACAATTAAAAGCCACAAAAAATAGTAAAAAATAATAAAAATTCTAAAATATGTTAAAAACGTAACTCAATCTTCAAATGACCATATCCTTTGATCCAAGTGTCTGTTTGATCTCTACAACATATAAAATCAAAGCCTGCGATGAGCTCTACGTGCTAGTTATCCGATGGAACCTCCTGTCAATTTTTTCGGGGCCAAATAATTCCCAAAATGCCACCAACATTGTGTTTTTAGTCCTGATATCCAAATTTTTTATCATTTGATTGAATTTTAGCCTCGTTTAAGGGGTTAATTTTGATTTTTTCACTGGGGAATGAAATAATTCTAACTGGTTACATTTATATTGATATTATAGCTTTGAAAGTTTATATTTTTTTCATAGCGTAATTTTATATATAATCAATTATATAAAAAAATATATATATTTTTTATATACGCACCTATGAAAATAAAATTTTATAAATAAATTAGTGTACATATTTACATTTAATGTATATTTATCAACATATAAGGCTTATCTAAATAAAAAAATTATATCCATTTTATTTGAAATACAAATATATTATTATTTATATACTTTTATGATGTTTTTGTGTGTGTATATATTTATTTGTGTGCAACTGTATTCACAAACTGATAGATATTTTAATGACATGTATATACATACTAATATATAATATTTGTAAATATATATATAAATATGTGTAATTATATTTACAAATACACATATTATATAAATGTGTGTGTGTTGTATATAATTATTTATTTATTTATAAACACTCACAAAAAATAATTTTTTTTAAATGTATTTAAAACTGATCTTATAAATATATATTAATATACAAATATATATAAATATATAAATATAACTATATATGTATATATATATATATTAATATACAAATATATATATATATATATTAACATAAATATATATTAATATACAAGTAAATATAACTAAATATATAAATAAATAAATAAATAAATTAATTAATTAATGAAGGGCAGAGCAACAACAACATGGTGGATTGGTAAATGCTTAGGTGTGCTGTCAATAGGTCCCAAGTTCAAATCCAGGGAGAGGCGTGTCATGCACGTTGGTGGAATAATGGTTAGTGCTTTTAAAGGGTGGGGGATAGCGTTGTTAAAAGCTGGGGGTGGCTGGGGTGTGCGGGCTAGGGTGGGGGTGTTGTTGGGGGGGGGGATTCAAGCGCTGTTGAATCCCCCTCCCTGATTTGCAGATTTTGTTAATGTATGTTAACTTTTATCATCACTTTTAAAAAACCGCTGATAAAAGGGGCCTTTTATTAGTGATAAAAAAAGCACTGATAAAGGAACCATTTTTAGAATTTTTTTAGCCCTAAAAAAGACAGATTTTCACAGAAAAATTTATTTACCACTGATAAAATGGGTCTTTATCAATGCTTTTTTTAGCTCTAATAAAAGGGACCCCCTTATCATCGCTGATATTACCTATTGTATTTTAACGCTATAAGAATACTTTTCTAGAAATGATAAATTATATATTCTTAGTGGTGTATAATGAGTCAAATAGTTGTATATTAACTTTGTAGGATAATAAAGGTGCATAACAACAATAAATGTCTCAATAAAAGGATATTGAGATGGAGTCACTCAAAAAGATCATCTAAATGACGTAAGAAACTATCAATGAGGTGATTCTTTATAGAAATAGTATATCCACACAAAGGTAACTAGAAATTATAATAGTAAACTTCTATGATTCTATAGATAAACATGGCATAATATAATCAACAAAGTATCCGTAAAACCCATTGAGAGAAAATTGATTTTAGAAATTCCCTAATGAGAATTCTGCAACCTAACGGTGGAACTTAAGAATTCATAAAATGTGTTGATGAGAGAGAAAAGGGTCTCTCATCATATGGACATAAAATTTAAATCAATAATGATATTGAATAACATATACCAACAAAAGAAAATGGAAATTAAAATACATATCTTAAAATAAGTCTTTGACTTAATGATGATGGTGAAATGTTCCCTTGCCTTGAGTCAGATTTGTCATATATGTTCCTTTTTCATCTTGAATAATAAATTTAAGTTAATTGATAATTTATAAAGATCCATTTTCATGTTTATTATTCATTTTCTATAACTTATTACAGCGTTCTAGAAATTACATAATTATTTTAGTTAATAACAATCATTTTTTTGATATTGGTACTTGAGTTGAAAATGAGCTTGTTATAATTTCAAATTGTCTATGTGGTCAAAATTCCATCATATCCAAAATTTTATTCATTATTTAGATATAATATATATCTGGTATATGTATTTATTAATAATATTACATAACATTTGGAGATAATAAATTAAATTCATTGTTCATAGAGACTATAAGTCGTACGTACGCATGAACACTACATTCATTTCATTTCCATATTTATAGGAATGAAAACTAGATGATACATAAGTATATTATAAGTAACTTATAATATAATATTTTATATACATTACATATGTTTGTTAACACCATCCTTCATATGTTACATGTATGGCATGAACGAGTCATTTCACGTTTAGGGGGCGGTACTCCGCACTTCCCCGAATGAAATTATTATATTTACATATTATGGAAAGAATAAAGGTACTATTTAAATAAAAAAATAAGCATATAGACAAAATAAATATAATAAATATAATATTTAAATATATTTTCATCTTTATTGCCACCATGAGAGGTAGTAGGAGATAATTGAACAATCATCATTTCGTGAGGCAGTAGTTCTCCTTCCAAATAAATAGTATGTTCTAAATCCATTAGATAGAGGGGTGAGTAAGTGCAGTTAAAATCCATCTAATAAAAACATCCTATGATATTTAGGATACTGGTGTTTTAATATAATCAGATAATAAGAATTGAATAGGTAGTAAAGAATTTGAATATTAGAAAGGAACTTTAGAGCAGACGCTACCTCTTAAAACAGGTAACTCCCTTTGATTTGATCCAAAAGGCTCTCTTAAATTTTTTATACCTATGGTAAGGAATATAGGATGAAAAGTGAAATCTTGGTAGATTATTGGAGTAGATGTTGGATGATCCAAGGGCCATTAGAGGTGTGAGTAAGGGGTTAGAGGTGGTGGTCTTTTATAAGAGGAAGGAGGGGTACTTTAGGAATGTCTTGAACGATTATTTTATTGTAAACATAATTTCGATTTTATAAAGGTCAAAAACTCATTTAATTCGAAGATAATATGATTAATGTTCGAAATCCTCTGAAAAAATAAGTTTTGGACAAGTTTTTGTTTCAAATTTAACATTATCATTTCGCTTTAACCGTTAGTTAACTAATTTAACTATTACAATGACTTCTTGTATATTCATTATATATGGTAAATATAGTTACCATAAAATTCCAATAGAACCTCAAGTAGTTCATTAATGACAATTAAAACATTATATAAGTAATTTGGACGAATATTATATTTTTAAGACTATTAGATCATTTAATAAAATAGTATTTGTTTTAAAAACTCATTTATGTCAATTTTTTAACAATTCCTATCATGACTTTTTAAAAATCCATAAAAATTTGATTATTTCAAAAAAAACATCATAAATTTAAAGATAACAATTCATACTCTATACTAAAATCATTTTATGGAATAAAAAGTTTATAAATAAATTTATTTTAATATTTATAATCTCATTTACTTAAATCTTTCATTAATAAGGTAATCACTACATCGGTAGTGTGTCATAAATTTATTTATTTATTTGATTTAAACATATTATAAATAAAATACCATGATGTAGGAGATATATTTAGATATATTATTAATATTTTTAGTAAAACAAATAACTTATCTATCCCCCTATAATTATTTTTACTAAAAGATGCATGTTTAGTTTATATTTTCCATAACATAAAATTAAAGGTAATTAAATATCATTTTCACACAAAAGTTGCTCCATGGGGTCCTAAAATCGACAAATGGATTCCCATGGTCGGAAATATCACATCCAATAGAGTTAGAAAATATTTTAGGGTAATTTAATATTATTATAATATTATTTTTACCCTTCTTTACCAGATTTACCCTTTAACCATGGTAAATAAAATATTTACTAATGTTACTATTCAAAATGTCTAAAAATAAAAGTAACATATTTACACAATTTGGACCTCCTGATTCCAAATATGGAACCCATTCTTCCAGATTCAAAACAATGAAGTTTAAAAAATTAATTTAAAATTAATTTCTGTTGTCAAAACTAAAAAGCGTGCTTTTAAGAAGTAAAATCTACCAAAATATTGACAAGCGTTTCAGTCCAATATGATAGTGAAATTACTTCCATTGACCAAAATTAGATTAAATGATAAAAATATAAACCAATTACACATTGAATTTAATTAAAATTAAAATCTATATTTAGAAATATATTATATTAAATGGCATTTTTGAATTAAAATACAGTATTTTTTACTATTCATTAAAAAAATGAAGTTTAGCAGAAAAAAAATTCAACCAAAGTTAATTTTGATGTTCCTATTATAATGAATAAGTATATTTTGTCAAATAAAAAAATATAATGTTTTTTAAAAAATACATTCATAAAAGGTTCACCATCAAAAGCTGTAAAACTATATTTTTAGAAAAATACTTCTTTTTTTCCAAAAAAAAGGAATCTATCCTTATATCATATATAGAAAACATATAAGATGAATTTAAAACATTACAATGAATATATATCATTACTTTCAATTAATTAAAAATCTATAATGAGTTATATGAAAATAAAATTATTCTATTTTAAATAGGTTTTCATAAAAACACATCTATTATATTCAATTAGTTTTTATTTCCATTTATAATAAATTTTGTAATCAATGAATCATCATTTAAACATGTGTAAACCATATTTCAAAATTCAGTGGATACTCTTTATTCCATCCTATCCAATTTTTATGCGTTAACTACCATTTACAATAATTATTTTATTATTATATTATTTTTTAGTATAACTCAATGTTGTGTGCAATGTAATATTTCGGAGAAGCCCGTTGTTGCGTGTCGAGTACGCTATAAAAAAGAGTCCCCTTTGACTTAAAATTAATATCATATTCATAAGTATTAAAATAAATAAAATTTTATTATTCTATAAATACCAAATTTGTTACATCCTTCCCCCTTTTGGAAATTGTGTCCTCGCAATTTTAAAATTGGGCTCATAAACATCATTGAATGTACCACATCAAAAAAACAGCCAATAAAAATATAACTTTAAAACTAATAAAGAGAAGTACAAAGGTAACCCGAGATAACATATACTATGATTCCATGTAGGAAATCATAGATTTGGAAGAGAAAATGAGTGTCATGTTCTGATGGAGAGTGATAGAAAACAAGATCTGATAAAGTTAACCACTAGAAAACCACAAACATGTGATGGGTTAAATGGCCTCTGATTTCGCAGTGGGAAACGTAAATGAACAAAGTTTATATTTTAATATCCTTTTTATAAATTTGAGGAATTTATTTGTGATCTTTAATTATAAAAAAAGTTAACAAAATTACTTGTGATGTAGACTTTCATCCTTTACTAAATTTCTTCCACAAACTCATCATTTCTTCAAATGATGAGTATTCAAGATTACTATAACTGAAGTGATCGAATCAATATCTAGAGAATCCCATAATCACATAAAATATGAACTATATATTTCCCCTATATTTAGACATTAACTAAAACCAAAATGATTAGTACGAGATCATATAATCCCCAAAAAGGATAATCCTTTATAAAAATAAATACAACTCTTAATCTCCAAAATTAAACAAATAGTACCCAGTGTTAAATAAAGACTATTCAATGCACAATTGTCCTTAAAATTATTAAATATAATGCAACCTGATATTTGAAACCCAAAATATAGAATAATTTGATCATATAGTCTTCCATGATAAATCTTAACATTTATCTTAAAATAACATCGACTACCCTTAAATTATCATACATAAAAGTAATTTTTCTAATCACATATTCTCAAATATAGGTTAATAATTTCCATATATAACCCAAATAACTATAATTACACAATAAAAACACAGATTCTTCAAAAATAAAATTCCACCAATACTGCTCAAATAAAATCCCACAGTATTCTATTTACCTTCGGTGTATAGTGTTCCCCAATGAGTGAACATCTTCCAAAATAACATTTATCACTTAATAACCAAATTATTTTACTATACTAAGGACATATATTTAATAAAACATATCTTCCAAAAATTAATTTATTCATGATCTATAAATTCATTTAACTAAAAATAATTATTCATACTAACTAGGGACATCATGTTGAAGAGTGGTAGGTGATGCACCCTTCTGTTGTGGGTTCGATTCCTACGACCTTTCCAGACACGAAGGGTTTTCACCCATCATTCTTATATTCCATTTTTATAAAGATAAAAAACAACCCTAACATGTTTTGACCTCAATGGTTGTATTATACCTCTCATTTTCATCCGAACTCATATTGACCTCAGTATATTATTTTATGATGTCTTATATATATTGAAATTTTTCTACCTCCATATGATAAAACAATATTATTCCCAAAGATAGAACATCATACCATGTTCATGGTGTCCTCCTAGTTTCATAGTTGTAACACCCCGAGATTTTATGAAAAATATTCATTTCATTAATGTCTTGTGTTCTACGCTACACCAAAATAAGCTTGCACAACATGCATCATTGACTCTCCTTGCATTACATGCAATCGCGACCTTCCTTGATAGCGTGTGTAGTACGCAATACCGAGTTTCATTAAACAACGATATGCTATTAAAATATTATTAAAACTAGCCGTTATGAATAGTAATAACCACTTTTTGAAATTTTGTAAATTTTATTTTTCAAAATGCACTTTATTTTTGGATTTGGAATATCAAAATTAGCTTAGGGTGAAATTTTGGTACTTTTCGGATAAATTTCATATTCTGATGAATAGTGAAAACTATTAAATTTTAATTAAAAAGAACATTTTAATAGAAATAATTAATAGTGATAAATTATTAATTTGAGTGGTTTTAGAGTATATTTAGAATATATTTTTACAATTTAATACAATGTTGGTCATTGGATGTAATTTCCCATTTAACCCAGTTATAAACAAGTGTCAATCTTTTGATAGTTATTATCTCTTAAAAACATGATATTTGTTTTGATGACGGGAACTAATTTTTAAATTAATCAATGCAACTGATATGTTCTGAATTTGGTAAAATAGGCATCATTTTTGAATTCTTAATATCAAATTTAGCTTAGGCCTAATTTTTGGTATTTTTCTGAAAACTTTCAATTTTTGATGAATAGTGAAACCACTAAGTGGTAGTTAAAAAAACTAAATTTTTCATAAAACTTAATTTTACCGGTTCTATGAGTGGAATTTTGAAAATCCGAGAGACGCGGTTAATATCAACGACTAAAATGTGGTTCAATGAGATGAAAATAATTTTTGGTGAATAGTAACTTTTTATTGTTTATTTACCACGGTTAAAAGTAAATATGGTAACTAAGGGTAAAAATGATATTATTATTACCCTAAAATAAGTCTTAATTCTATTGGAAAAGTTTAATTAGACCAAAAACAAACTTAGGAATAAAATATGACCATTTAGGCCCACATGGATTAGATTAGGACATTTATTATTAATTTATTTAAAGAAGGGTTAAAATAGTTAAAATCAAATTTTAATAACTAAATAATTTTTAATATGGGGTTATACATAAGATAAATTCGAATATAGATATTCATTAGAAATATAAAACGATTTCTTACATAATGGTATTTTTATTGTAATTTTTAGACATTAAATAAGTTAATTTATTTATGACACAACGATGATGCAGTAATTATCTTTTTAATTAAATATTGACATAATTGATGTTATAAATACCCAAATAAATATAATTTGAGACTTTTTATGAATTAAACTAATTTTCTAGGTTCCTATGACATGTTATTATTGATTTAATTAACTTTTTTAGAACTTATCATTCTTTTATGATTTTCACAAAAATCTTTTACTAAATAGTGTCAAAATTGACATAAAATAGTTTTTAAAAAAAATATTATATTATTAATTGTTATTTTATTCCTAAAAATCTATGATTCGGCCAAATAACTTATATAAGGTTATATATATTAATAATAAACAACTTGGGGTTTGTTTGGCTTGATATAGTAAGTTTATTAACCTTATAGTGTAAGAAAACAAGAAGACACTGTAAAAGTAAAATTATCTAACTTAAAGTTAAATATAAACGATAAGGTTAAAATAGGAACCTAAACTTGTCTAAATTCTATTGTATGAGAGGATTTCGACCCATCCCCACCTTAGCCTCTAAATAAATCAATTTTGAGCTATTTAAAACCGAAATTGACTTTATAATATAATAATATTTTTAGTTATTCCAAAGGTTCCCCTCTCCTCCCTTATAAAAGGGCAGATCCTCCCTCTCTTCCTCACACCACATTGATCCTTCAAGCTCGGACAAACCCTGCCACTTTCTCCTCTACACATTCCTAGAGACAACCTATAGGTCCTGGTATTTTTCAAAGACCAATTTTAGTGCCCTAAAAGAAGGTCTTAAAGAAGCACTTCAAAGAAGAGGTAATGTCCGTTACCGATTCTTTCATCTTTATTTCTTCTTCCACTTCTTCTTCTTTAGTTGTTTCATTATGAAGTAATAACATCAGTATCAATCATATAATGATATGTTATTATAAGTATGAAACAACCCTATCTCACCATCTATCCATCCTACGGAAAAAGAAATCACCGCGCGTGCGTACGTACGGAATACCGTCTCCACGTCGTGGTGTAATCTATTTTCCACCACCACCTTACATGGATGGGTATAATGGTGTAAATAATGACTATACATGACTATTATAAAGTGATATTGATTCTGAAATAGTATACATACACTCCAATACAATTCCACGATCATGGGAAAGATATCATCGCTTGTGCGTACGTACGGAATACCGTCTCCACGATGTGATGCGATTCGTTCTACATGATCTTCATTGCATAATGATTATATAAATTAATTGAATGAATAAATATGATATATAGTACATTAATACCATTCTGGAAATGATGTATCTATATCCTAAAGAGAAGAAGAAGAATTTATTCGATAAAACATGCATAAGAACAAAAAGTTATAAACACCTGAATAACAAGTAGCAATGAAATATTACTACCAAGAAACTAATAATATGACCATATATGATATCATAACAATAATTGTGATTCTGTAATAAGTCAATATCATTATTTAAATCATTATACCGGAGGTTCAGACACTTACGAGGCAAATCGGACATAAGGTAAGGGAAAATATCACAATCTCATTTTTATCCGAGATTGTTTATACTTTAGTATTTACTGGGGTGTATTTTATCATCCACATCCATGTTTCCTCAATATGTAATATTATTTTCATCCACCTACAATTTTTTAAATCCAATTTTACCATTCGGTGTGTTTTTAGTAAAGGATATGAAAGGAATCTTTTGTCGTTTTTCGTACAAATAACTTTTTGACTTTTCCGACAAAAGTACGAAGAATGTTTTTTTTTAACTTATACGGCATGAATGGATTTTTAAAAAATTATTTCCAAGAAGCTTCCTTTACAAGTTTTCAAGTTAATTTTTAATCAACTTCTTTTAGTTTAGAAGTGTACAACATGTTAAGAAAGGAAAAGTATTTTTGAAGTTGAAAGGATATTTTCCTCAAGAATGGAGTTCAAGTGTTTTATCAAAATTATTTTCCATCTAAGATAATAAAGGGTTCTGTTTCTATCCCTATTATTACATTTATTTGATTATGTTGTGATGGAATCATTTTTATGAATTACTTTATCTTAAATGAATTGTTTTATGATGTCATGATGTATAAGATTCCCATTTTTATTACATGGGTTATGCAATGATGTATGATTTAAGATATTGTGGCACACATAAGAATGGTATCATTATAAGATGGGTGGGACCTATATCTCCCTCCAATGAATTGGGTAATGATTTTATATCTCATGAGATAGACATGGCTGGAACAGTAGGTTATACCAGTTCAGTGAAACATGACTGAAATGGGGAGTGAACTCGGTTCAGAAAGGGACTTTATCCACTAAGATAGTCTTGGCAATGAGTCTTGACTAATAAGAAATGATTCTCTATGATTATGTGTGTATGCCACAAAGTTTCATGTTTTATGTTATGATTATTGGGATTACATTTCACTACTATGATTTATCCCATGTTATGAAATAATGATCTCTTTTGCAGGTTAAGATTTCCAAAAGATATGTTCTTATGAATATGACATGATTGATATTTCTTTTGTTTACCCTTACTGAGCATTTGAGCTCACCCTTTTATGTTTTCTTTTCCCCAGGATATAAAGAAAGGGTTTAGGTAAGAAAAAAAAGGGAAGATCTGTATTGGGAGATGTTGAAGATCTTTCACCACGATTAGAAGATTTTATTCCGAGTTTCCAAAGACACTAAACTATTACGGTCCTTGTGTTTCTGTTTTTCTTATGTATTAAGTATTCCGCAAAAGTAATGTAATATTCATGTACGTCACGCTTCAGGTCTCTACAATTGGTATCAGAGGAAAGGTTTAGTCAACCTTTGGAAACTAGGATGCGAAAATGTTAGTGAGATCCCTAGAGATATTTCTAAGGTATGTCTAGGGATGTCCCTAAGGTTAAGTATACGTATAGGTTATAGTACTAGAATTAAGCTAATGATCATAGAATTAAACCTAAGATGTTAGATATTGAAGGTACTCTCCCTTTATTATGTTGTTTTCCCTATCATGATTTTTGCCTCTCACACTATTCTTTTTGGGTTTTAGACGATGGCTGGAACCCGAAGGAACCGTGTTGATCAATGCAATGGACAATTCAATGATTGTCCTCATGAACAAACAAATGCTATGGGAGATGGAGTGAAAAATCTTATTGCAATACTTACACAAGTTATGAATCATTCTGGACTTCCAAATGAGCAGAGAAGGGAACAATATTCTATTGAGTCCTTCATGAGGAAACTTCCACCTTCTTTCAGCGGGTCTACTGATCCATTAGTTTCTGAACAATGGATTAGTACTACTGAAAAGATATTTTCAGTTCTTCAATGTTCTGAACATGATAAAGTCATCTTAGCAGTGTATCGTTTGGAAGGTGATTTTGATCAATGGTGGAACCTTATTAATAAAACGAGGCAAAGGGATGAAATTGAGTCCATGGAATGGGATGAGTTCATGAACTTATTTATCAATAAGTACTTCCTTCGTATTCTTCGAACAAAGATGGAGAAGGAGTTTATTGAACTAAAGCAAAAGGATGATGAATCAGTTGGTGTATACGAAGATAATTTTACAAGGCTTTCAAGGTATGCATCTGGCTTTATCATCCAACCTGAAAGTAAAGTTGATCGATTCTTCAGTGGCTTAAAACCAAATCTTTGAAGGGAATTAGCTATAAGAGACGTCAGTAGCTATGAAGAAATTGTGAGTTGTTCTATCAAGATAGAAATGGAAGTTGGTGTTACTTATCTATCTAGTAGTTTTGACAAGAAATGAAAGATGGAGTTCAAGGATAAATCTCAAAATAATGGTGAAAAGAAGATGAATGTTTCCTTATGCTCAAAGTGTGGAAAGAAGCATGGTGTAGATTGTCTTAAAGGGACAAGTAAATGTTTCAAATATGGAAAGGAAGGTCATCGGGTGTTTGAATGCTGCAATGATGGGAAGAAGATGTCTAATCATGCAAACAAAGGAAGAGATACACAGAATGAACCTACTACACTTCAATGTTTTAAGTGCAAGGAGATGGGACATTATGCCAATAAATGCCCTAATCCAAGTGTTAGTGATGATCGACATGAGCAACCAGTTAAGGCAAAGGACAAAGGGAAGTCACATGCGATCACCATTGGTGATGTTGAATATGCAATGATGTTGTGGAATGATTAAGTGTTTATGTAATGGGATTCCAAAATAATGTTGAGTATTGGAATATTTATGTATTGGTCTATTGTGGTCTTCAATAATTTTATACCGGTAACCATGGAAAGTGAATGAGATATTTTTGGAAAAAAAGCTGATATGCCCATAATGAAGGGAAAATGAGGAAATGACATATTTGACAGTATTCATGAGCTCATGATTGATATAAGGACTAAGTGATATCATGGTTTCAGTATATAGAATTTTGAGGATTTTGGTATATGGAAAATGTTAACTTTTGACTGCATTCATGTTTTCACTAAGGTTCAATGGGTATTCAAGAGAATACATGATCAAGGCATTTGAATGTTAGGAATGTGACCAACAAGACATATCTTATGATATATGGGGATCAATGATGGTATTAAATCTCTGGTAATCGTTTTCACTATATTATGAGAATGGACTGTAGTATTATGGATAAGCTTAAAGATTGGAATCGATTATGTTGGACATAAGTTAGTATTGTTTAAGGATAGATTTTTTTTTCGATATTATTGATGGGATGTTATAGTAATATAGTTTTAGAAAAAGGACAACCTGCAGGACGGGCGACAGCCCATCGCGTCGGACAAGGTCGTAGGAATCGAACCCACAACCGAAGTGCGACTGGCCTTTATCACCTACCACTGGCCTACAGGAAGTCCCTGGTTAGTTGAAACTAGTTTTATTTTATTACGCGGTATGATATATGAAGTATAAGTTCATTTTTGGAATTGTATACAATTAACTTTACCATAGATGGTCTTATGTATTTTTGATAACTTTTGTAACCTTCTGTTTGAGACAGATGGAATGACCCATCATTCTATCACATGATCTGCTAAAACTTCACGAATGACAAATCCAACTTCATTTCGTTAAGATTTGAAGTGGAAATTGTCCAAAGAATGACCAATGGTGACACAGTACCAAAATCACGAAAGTATTTCTTCTAATTCCAATTTCATCAACTTTAGGGAAATGATCTTGAAAACCAAAAATGTTGTCCTAGTGCTCTTATATCTGATGAATTAGATGGTACCTTAGATCGTCACAAATTTATGGCATTGTGATTGTTGGATTTTCCATATCCATGTTCTCTACCACTCTCCATCAGAACATGATGGTTAGATTTCTCTCCCATATCCATATTTTCAACTATGTGGAAACCCAGTGATTAGTTTATTTGGGTAACCATTACGTTTCATACTTTTGTTTTTGAATAATGGTTTTGTTATTCCTTTTTATGATGTGGGTTTCTATTAAAGAAACTTTCAAGTAGTAAACCATTTATAACCCCGAGGAATTTTGAGGGCAAAATTCATTTTAAGGGGGGTAGAATGTAACACCCCGAGATTTTATGAAAAATATTATTTTCATTAATGTCTTGTGTTATACGCTACACCAAAACGAGATTGCACAACATGCATCATTGACTTGCCTTACATTAAATGCAATCGCGACCTTCCTCGATAATGTGTGTAGTAAGCAATACTGAGTTTCACTAAACAACGATATGCTATTAAAATATTATTAAAACAAGCCGTTATGAATAGTAATAACCACTTTTTGAAATTTTGTAAATTTTATTTTTCAAAATTGACTTCATTTTTGGATTCGAAATATCGAAATTATCTTAGGGTGAAATTTTGGTACTTTTCGGATAACTTTCATATTCGATGAATAGTGAAAATTACTAAATTTAATTAAAAAGAAATTTTTTAATAGAAATAATTAATTTTGATAAATTATTAATTTGAGTGGTTTTAATGTATATTTAGAATATATTTTTACAATTTAATACAATTTTGGTCATTGGATGTAATTTCACATTTAAACCAGTTATAAACAAGTGTCAATCTTTTGATAGTTATTATCTCTTAAAAAAACGCTATTTGTTTTGATGACGGGAACTAATTTTTAAATTAATTAATGCAACTGATATGTTTTTAATTTGGTAAAATAGACATAATTTTTGAATTCTTAATAGCAAATATAGCTTAGGCCTAATTTTTTTATTTTTCTGAAAACTTTCAATTTTTGATGAATAGTGAAACCACTAAGTGGTAGTTAAAAAAACTGAATTTTTCATAAAACATAATTTTACCGCTTCTGTGAGCGGAATTTTGAAAATCCGAGAGACACGGTTAATATGAAGGACTAAAATGTGGTTCAATAAGATGAAAATAATTTTTGGTTAATAGTAACTTTTTACTTTTTTTACCACGGTTAAAAGTAAATAGGGTAATTAAGGGTTAAAATGATATTATTATTACCCTAACACATGTCCTAATTCTATTGGATAAGTGTAATTCGACCAAAAACAAACATAGGAATAAAATATGACCATTTAGCCCCACTTGGATTAGATTAGGACATTTATTATTAATTTATTTAAAGAAGGGTCAAAATAGTTAAAATCAAGTTTTAATAACTAAATCATTTTTAATATGGGGTTATAGATAAGATAAATTAGACTATAAATATTCATTAGAAAGATAAAACTATTTCCTACATAATTGTATTTTATTTGTAATTTTGAGACATTAAATAATTTAATTTATTTACGACCCAACGATGATGCAGTAATTATCTTATTAATGAAATATTGACATAATTGATGTTATAAATACCCAAATAAATATAAATTGAGACTTTTTATGAATTCCAATAATTTTATAGGTTAATATGACATGTTATTATTGATTTAATTAACGTTTTTGGAGTTTATCATTCTGTTATGATTTTCACAAAAATCATTTACTAAATAGTGTCAAAATTGACATAAAATAGTTTTTAAAACAAATATTATATTATTAATTGTTATTTTATTCCTCAAAATATGAGGTTCTGCCAAATAACTTATATAAGGTTATATATATTAATAATAAACAACTTGGTGTTAGTTTGGCTTGATATAGTAAGTTTATTAACCTTATAGTGTAAGAAAACAAGAAGACATGGTAAAAGTAAAATTATCTAACTTAAAGTTAAATATAAATGATAAGGTTAAAATAAGAACCTAAACTTGTCTAAATTCTATTATATGAGATCATTTCGACTCATAACCACCTTAGCCTCGAAATAAGTAAATTTTGAGCTATTTAAAACTGAACTTGACTTTATAATAAAATAATATTTTTAGTTATTTCAAAGGTGCCCCTCTCCTCCCTTATAAAAGGGAACCTCCTCCCTCTCTTCCTCACACCACATTGAGCCTTCAAACTTGGCCAAACCCTGATACTTTCTCCTCTCCACTTCCCTAGATACATCCTAGAGGTCCTGGTCTTCTTCAAAGACCAATTTTAGTACCCTAAAAGAAGGTCTGAAAGAAGCACTTCGAAGAAGAGGTAATGTCTGTTACCGATTCTTTCATCTTTATTTCTTCTTCCACTTCTTCTTATTTAGTTGTTTCATTATGAAGTAATAACATCAGTATCACTCATATACTGATATGTTATTATATTTATGAAACAACCCTATCTCGCCATCTATCCATCCTACGGAAAAAGAAATCCCCGCGTGTGCGTACGTACGGAATACCGTCTCCACGCCGTGGTGTAATCTATTTTACACCACCACCTTCCTTGGATGGGTATAATGGTGTAAATAATGATTATATATGACTATTATAAATTGATATTGATTATGAAATAGTGTACATACACTCCAATATAATTCCACGATCATGTGAATGATATCATCGCTCGTGCGTACGTACGGAATACCGTCTCCGCGATGTGATGCGATTCGTTCTACATGATCTTCATTGAATAATGATTATATAAATGAATTGAATGAATAAATATGATATATAGTACATTAATACCATTCTGGAAATGATGTATCTATAACCTAAAGAGAATAATATGAATTTATTCGACAAAACACGCGTAAGAACAAAAAGTTATAAACACCCGAATAACAAGTAGCAATGAAATATTACTACCAAGAAACTAAGAATATGACCATATATGATATCATAACAATAATTATGATTCTGTAATAAGTCAATAACATTATTTAAATCTTTTACCGGAGGTTCAGACACTTACGAGGCAAATCGGACCTAAGGTAAGGGAAAATATCACAATCTCATTTTTATCCGAGAGTGTTTATACTTTAGTATTTACTGGGGTGTATTTTATCATCCACATCCATGTTTCCTCAATATGTAATATTATTTTCATACACCTACAATTGTTTAAATCCAATTTTACCCTTTGGTGAGTTATTAGTAAAGGATATGAAATGAATCTTTTGTCATTTTTCGTACAAAGAACTTTTTGACTTTTTCGACAAAAGTACGAAGAATGATTTTTTAAACTTATACGGCATGAATGGATTTTTAAAAAAAAATTTCCAAGAAGATTCCTTTACAAGTTTTAAATTTTATTCTTAATCAACTTATTTTAGTTTAGAATTGTACGACATGTTAATAAAGGAAAAGTGTTTTTGAAGTTAAAAGGATATTTTCATCAAGAATGGAGTTCAAGTGTTTTATCAAAATTATTTTCCATATAAGATGATAAAGGGTTATGTTTATATCCCTATTATTACATTGATTTGATTATGTGGTGATGGAATTATTTTTATGAATTCCTTTATATTAAATTAATTGTTTTATGATGTCACAATGTTTAAGATTCCCATTTTTATTACATGGGTTATGCAATGATGTATGATTTAAGATTTTGTGGCACACATAAGAATGGTATCATTATGAGATGGGTGGGACCTATATCTCCATCCAATGTATTGGGTAAAGATTTTATATCTCATGAGATATACATGGCTGGAATGGTAGGTTATACTGGTTCAGTGAAACAAGACTGAAACAGGGAGTGAACTCGGTTTAGAAAGGGACTTTGTCCACTAAGATAGTCTTGGCAATGAGTCCTGACTAATATGAAATGATTATCTATGATTATGTGTGTATGCCACAAAGTTTCATGTTTTAAGTTATGATTATTGGGATTAAATTTCAGTACTATGATTTATCCCATGTTATGAAATTATGATCTCTTTTGCAGGTTAAGATTTCCAAAAGATATGTTCTTATGAATATGACGTGATTGATATTTCTTTTGATTACCCTTACTGAGCATTTGAGCTCACCCTTTTATGTATTCTTTTTCCCAGGATATAATGAAAGGTTTTAGGTAAGAAACAAAGGGAAGATCATTATTGGGAGATGTTGAAGATCATTCACCACGATTAGAATATTTTATTCCGAGTTTCCAAAGGTACTAAACTATTACAGTCCTTGTGTGTTTGTTTTTCTTATTTATTAAGTATTCCGTAAAAGTAATGTAATATTCATGTACGTCAAGCTTCAGGTCTCTAAAATATTCATCTTATTCATGTAGATAGAAGGTCCATGCATTGCAATAATTTTTTAGAGATCCTTCAAAATCATCTGCTTCTTTTGTCCATATACACCTCGTAAAACTTGGGTCATATTGGTGTTCATAGAAAAATAGTTTTGAAAAATAATCATGTTGAAATATAATTTCAAAATATCTAATAAAACATGACTTTTATAAAACAGTCAAACCGAATTTGAGTTGAAACTTTCAATCAATTGTCCTTTTACATTACCAAAAGAATGTACTGAAAGACTATTATTTAAAATCAAATATAAATAGGTTGTTCAAGGGTCCCCTTCTTCATCACCTTTTTCAAAATAATAATATTCTTCCAAAACATGTGATAATTTAAAATATTTGAAAATGCGTTGATAATATTTACCTTTCTTGAAAATGTGAGAATACTGAAAAAATAAGATTTCATTAAATAAAACCCATGATCCACGGTGGTATCGAGGTATAGTGGATGTGTTTGATATATCAAATATCTTATTTCAATTGAGTTTTGTGTTAGAAACTGTTTTAAAATCATCCGAACATCACTTTTCTATAATTATTGTGACTATGTCATTAGGAAGAGATAGGAATGTCATTTCAGATCCCCCTCCTTCCATTTCTAACTGACTTTCCTTGATCTTGAAAAGTTATAAAATAAGGATTTAACTGAAATAATAGATGTATAAACTAACCATGTGTTTACAGAAAACTCTTAATCCCTAAAGTTGTCTAAACTGACCTATAATACCAACTATAAGACCCCAACCTTAAACATTACATAATCATGAATTAAGTTAATAATTCACATTGAAGATATTTTCAAGTTAAGAGGTTTAGCGAATTGGGTCCTAACATATACATAACAACTTGAATATTAAAAGTAGACACTTCTAGTCACTATCAAATTTTTTTTATAAAAAAACTCTTAAAAAAGATACATTTTTTAGTTCCATGCTTTAGACAACATGAATTTTCCTTAATCCCATCCTTGACTATATTTGTCTTAAATTCATATGAAAAATCATTTAAAAACATGGGATGAGCATAAAAAGACCAGTAAGGGATACATAAAGAATGAAAACTATTAGTTTTTATAAACAACATGTAATCCATGAATACATTATCATAAAGTAATACTTTTCACCTTAAAAAAGTATCAAAAACACTTCACTTAATATAACCTCATTGCTTACTATTTTTGTAACAGAAATATTACCATAAAGCTCATAGAAAACAACGTATAGGATATATAGGTAACTTGGGATATAATGATACTTAAATGGAATAACCATATGGTCAACATACACAAATATCACCAAATGGAATAACCACACGGTCGACTTCAATACCCAATGCATTGTAAGTTAAAACGTAACCACCCTTCCTTGGTATATCACAGAACCACCCATCATTTGGTTTACCACAAAACCTTGCATCATTGGATTATCAAGTAACCACCAGTAAAATGTCAAATACCATTATATAATCATAAATCATAAAAAATTTAATATATCAACATTTCACTAAAAACATTTATTTAAAATCACAATAAATCATTTCAATATATTGAAATACTCAATCCATTTAAAAAACAATTAAAAACATTTAATAAATATATTTCTGGATCAAAGTGTCACATACCACTTTAAATCATTTGAATGGAATTTACACTTAAAAACATTCATGTCCATATATATAATCCCTCAAAATCATTTAAAAAATGTACATGAAATAGAAGGTTTTATAAGAATAAATCTTTAAAACATTAAAACAATGTTTTAATTAAAGATATATTTTCTACATGAGAAACACTTGAATAAAAATAATTATGGAATTAAATTAATAAAAACTCAAAATATCAGTATAATAAACCAATTCATGATATAATGAGTGAAATGGTTGTATATACATTTTATAGAATAATAAAGGTGCCTAACATCAATAAATGACTCAATAAAAGGTTATTGAGACGAAGTCCCTTAGAACGATCATATAAATGACATAAGAATTGATCAATGAGGTGATTATTTGTATCAATAGTATATCCAGACAATGTTAAGTGTAAATTATAATAGTAATAAATAAAATATGATTCCACACAATGTCTTCTCAAAATATAATCAACAATGTATGTGTAAAACCCAATGAGGGGAAATTGAGTTTAGAAATTACCTTATGAAAATTCGGCCACCTAACAACGTCAAATAAAAATTCATAAAATGAGTTGTTGAGAGAGAAAAGGGTCTCTAATCACATGAACATAAAAGTTAAATAATTAAGGAAATATAATAACATATCACAACATAATAAAATTGAAATTAAAATACCTAACATAAAAGAAGTCTTTGACTAAAATATGAGGGTGAAAGGTTCCCTTACCTTGAGTCTGAATCAATACACATGTTCCTTGTTCTTCCAGAATAATAATATTATGTAAATTTATACTAGATAAAGACATTTTTCAAGTTTATTATTCCTTTTATATGCCTTATTACAACATTATAAAAATTATATAATTATCTAAGTTAATATTGGTCATTTTGGTGATATTGGTACTTGAGTAAAAAATGAACATTTTATAATTACAAATTGTTTATGTAGTAAAAATTAAATTATCTATATAATGATATTGATAATTTAGATATCATATATTTCATATATATCCATTTTATGTTTTTATTTATAATAGTTTATAACATTTGGAGATAAGAAATGAAAAGCACCGTTCATGGAGACAATAAGCCGTACGTACGAACGTATGCTATTTTCATTTTTTTCATATTAAAAAGAATGAAAAATAAATGAAACATAGATATATTATAATTATAGAATATTATAATATTTTATATACATTACATATGTTCATTAACTCCATTTTCTATATGTTCCATGTATTACATGAATGAGTTATGTCACTTGGAGGTGGCGGTAGACTGCAATTTCTCAAATGAAATTATCGTATTTACACATTATGGAAATCATAAAGATATAATTTAAATATAAAATATAAATATAGAGACAAAATAAATATGAAATATATCATATATAAATATATTTCCATATTAATGGCCACCATGAGAGGCGGTATAAGATAATTGAAAAATTATTATTTCATAAGGTAGTAGATCGTCATCCACAGAAATAGTAAGTTCTAAATCTATTAGATGGAGGTTTGTGTAAGTATAGTTATAATAATTCTCATAAAAATATCCAAGTATATTGATGATACTGGTGTTGTTATGTAATCATATAATAAGAATATAATAGGGAGTGAAGAAGTAGAATATTGTAAATGAACTTTAGAGAAGACACTACCTCTTAAAATGGGTAACTCCCTTGTATTTGAGCCAAAATAATTTCTTGAATTTCAATATTCCTAAGGTAATGTTTATAGAATGATGAGAGGGATTTTGGGAGATTATTAGATTATATTTTCGGACGATCCATGGGGATTGAGAGGTGTGAGTAAGGGGTTATATGTAGTGTCCTTTTACAAGAGGGAGGAGGTGTACTTTAAAAATGTATTGAAATATTATTTAATTATAAACTATATTTAAATTTTAAAAAGGTAAAAATCTCATTTAAGTAAAATATAATATGATTAATGGTCAAAATACTCTCAACCAATAGGTTTTTGAAAAGTTTTGGTCTCAAATTTCACCTTAACATTTAGCTTTAACCCTTAGTTAACTAATTTAACTATTACCATGTCTTCTTGTATAATAATACTACATAGGTAATATAGTTACCATAAAATTCCTATCAAACCTCAGGTGGTCCATTAACGATATTTAAAACATTATCTAAGTAATTTGACAAGATCTTATATTTTTAGTACTATTATATCATTTAATAAAATAGTATTTGTTTTAAAAACACATTTATGAAATTTTAATACTATTCATATAATGGAATTTTAGATAACCCATAAAAACATGATTATTTCAAAAAAAACATCATAAATTAAACTATAATAAGTGATACACATCCCTAAAATTCGTGGATGGAATAAAAAGATTCAAAATATATTTATTTATATATATATATTCTCATTTATTCAATTCTTTCATTAATAAGGTAATCACTTCATCATTATTGTGTCATAAATATATTTATTTATTTATTTGATGTATAAAAATTATAAAAATTATAATATAAATAAATTATATTAAAATGCCTTTTTTAATTAAAATGCACTATTTTTCCCTATTCATTAAAAAAAACTTCAGCAGAAAAATACAAAAATTTCATCCAAAGTGAATTTTTTTGTTCTAATTCTAAATAAGATTTTTTTTTCAAATAAAAAATATAAAGTTGATAAAAACTATATTTAAAATGGATTCACTGTCAAAAGGTGGAAAACTACATTTTTAGAAAAATACATCATATTTCATAAAAAAAATTATTTTATCCGTATATCATATATTGAAAACATATAAGATGAATTTAAAACATTAAATTGAATATATATCATATATTTTTCATTAAATAAAAATCCAAAAATAGTGATATAAAACCCCAGTTAGTGTTTTTTAAATAGGTTTTCCTAAAAACACATCCATTATATTCAATTGGGTTTTATTACCATTTTTAATAAATTTTGTAATCAATGAATCATCATTTAAACACGGGGAAAACATATTTTAAAATTTAGTTGATACTATTTATTCCATCCATTCCAATGGCTAGGAATTAAATACCATTTTAAAAAGTAACAATATTATTGTATTATTTTTCATTATAACTCAATGTTGTGTGCAACATAAGATTTTGAAGAAGCCTGTTGCTTTGTGTCGAGCACACTATCAGAACGAGCATCCCCTATGACTTAAAATTAATATCTTATTAATAATTATTAATAGAAATCAAAAATAATTATTCTATAAATAATTGGGATGTTACATCCTTCCCCCCTTTGGAAAATTGTGTTCATGAAATTTTAAAATTTGGCTTGGAAACATCTTTGAAAGTCCCACATCAGAAAAAGAGTCAATAAAAATATAACTTTAAAAGAATGAAAGAGAATTACAAAGGTCACCAAAGATAACACATACTATGATTCCTTATAGGAAAACATGGATATGTAAGAGAAACTAAGCGTCTTGTTGTGATGGAGAGTGATAGGAAACATGATCATTAGAAAGTTAACCACCAGAAAATAACAAACTTGTGATGCGTTAAACGGCCTTTGATTTTACAGTAGGAAAAGTAAAGAAACAATGTTTTTGTTTTAATATCCTTTTAATAAAGTTAGTAAATTTATTTATGAGTTTGACTAAGAACATAAGAAAACATACTTGTCATATACACTTTCATCCGTTACTAAACTTTTACAATAAAATCATATTTTTCTCCAAATGATGAGTATTCAAGATGACTTGGTCACACCTAGAGTGATATAATTAACATCAAGAGAATCACATAATCAAAAAAATATGAAATATATATTTTCCTTGTCTTTAGACATTAACCAAAACCAAAATGGTTAGTACGAGATCAGATAATCCCCCAAAAGGATAATCTTCTATAAAAAGAAAATATACTGTTAATCTCCAAAATTCAACAAACAGTTCACAATGTTCAACAAAGAACATTCAATACGCAATTGTCCTTAAATTTATTCAATATAATCCAACATAATATTTGAAACCCAAATCGTAGAAGAATTTGATCACATAGTATTCCTCGATAAATCTGAACATTTAACTTGAAATAACATTAACCACTCTTTAAGTATCCTACTTAAAATTAATTATTCTAATCACATATTTTCAATGATAGGTTAATGATTTTTATAAATAACCCAAATAACCGTAATTCCACTATAAAAACATTGATTATTCCAAAATAAAATTCTACCAATACTCCTCTAATGAAATCCCATAGTATTCTATTTTCAGTAAGAATATAATGTTCCCAAAAGAGAGAACATATTCTAAAATTACATTTATCACTTAATCACCAAATCATTTTCTTATGTTTTGGATATCCATTTTATAAAACAGAAGTTCCGAAATTCAATTTATTATTCATCCATAAAATCATTTAACTAATAATAATCAGTCATAATAACCAGGGACTTCATGTCGGCTAGTGGTAGGTGATGGTCCCTAGTAGCCTTTATGTTGTGGGTTGATTCTGGCGACCTTCCCAGATGTGATGGGTTGTCACCCATCTTTAGTATTGTCCTTTTTTATAAAACTAAAATAATAACCCTGACATGTTTTAACCTCAATGTTAGTCTTATACCTCTCATTTTCATCCCAACTCACAATGAAATCAATATATTAATTCATGATGTGTTATATATATTGACATTTTTTACCTCAATATGATTAAAAAACACTATTCCCAAAGAAAGAACATCATTCCTTGGTTATGGTGTCCACATATTTTCATTGCCATCTTATTCAAGTAGATTCAACATCCATTCATTGCAATAATGATTTATATATCCTTAAAAATCATATTCATCCTTTATCCTAATACACCTCGTACAACTTAGGTCATATGAGTGTTCACAGAAAAAGATTTGTGGAGAATAATCATGTATGACATATATTTTCAACACATCTGATAAGACATGTTTTTTATAAAAAAATCGTACCACGTTTTAGTTGAAACATTCAATCAATGGTCCTTTTAAAATACCATAAGTATGTGTTGATAGACTATAATTTAAAATCAAATATAGATTGGTTGTGTAAGGGTCTCATTCTTCAGAACCTTTTTAAAAATCATAATATGCTTCATAATCTTGTTATACGGTAAATTATATTACAATTACTCGATAATATTTACGTTTCATGAAAATATGATAATATTGAAAAAATAGGATTTGATTAAATACAACCCATGATCCATGACGGTATCAAGGTTTAGAGGATGTGTTTGATATATCAAATAACTTCTTTCAATTGATTTGTATTCTAAAAACAGTTTCACAAACATCCGAACAATAATTTTCAATTATTATTGTTAGTATGTCATTATAAAGATATTGTAATTTTGTTTTAGATCCTTCTCCTTCCATTTTCAATCGATGTTCCTTGATATGAAAAACCTATAAAATAAGTTTTTAACTGAAATAATATTTGTAGAAACTATCCACATGTTTAAGAAAACTCATGATCCCTAAAGCTTTCTAAACAGACCTTTGATACCAACTATAAGGCCCCATCCTTAAAAATTACATAATCTTGCATTAAGTTAATAATTCACATTGATGATATTTTATGGTTTCGAAATTTATATAAATAGGTCATAAATTATACATAACAACTTGATTATTACAAGTAGAAACTTCTTCTAACTATCGATTTTTTTCATTAAAAACTATTAAAAAAAGAAACATGTATAGTTCCATGCTTTAGACATCATAACCTATCCTTGATCCCATCCTTGACCATATTCATCTTTAAGTCATGTGAAAAACATTTCAAAACTTGGGATGACTATAAAAAATCTCAATAAGGGATGCATAAATAAGTAAATCTATTAGTTTTTGTAGAAAATATCTAAATAATGAATACATTATCATATAATAATACTTTTCAACTTAAGGAAGTTGTAAAAACACTTCACTGAATCTAACCTTATTTCTTACCCTCTTTTTTAACCAAAAGATTACCATAAATCCCATAGAAACAACTTATAGCATATAAAGGTAACTTGAGACATAAACATACATAAATGGAAAAACCATATGTTTGAATTCCACAAATATCACAAAATGGAATAGCCATACGACTGACTTCCATACCCATTGCATTCGAGGTTATAATGTAACCACTCGTCCTTAGTTTATCATGGAATCAACCATATTTCGGTTAATCACATAACCACCCATCATTGGTTTATCATGTAACCACCTTTCAAATGTCTAAGTACCATTATATAATAATAACACATAAAATATTGAAAATATGAACGTTTCACTAATAACATTTTATTTTGAATCACATAGAATCATTTCAAGATACAAAAATACTCAATCCTTTTCAACGAAAAATTAAAACAGTTAATAAAGGGATTTTTTGGATCAAACTATCCCATACCACATTGAAACTTTTGAAATGAATTTACACTTAAAAATATTCATGTCCATATAAATAATTCCTTAAAATAAATTTTAAAACCTAGAAAAGAAATATATAGTTTTAGAATAATAAATCATCAAAAAATAAAATAAATTTTTAGTTAAAGAGATCTTTTCCACTTGATAAACACTTGAATAAAAATAATTTAAGAATAAAATTAATCAAAAATCTTAATATAATGAAATTATATTAATTCATGATATAATGAGTCAAAATATTTTATATAAACCTTAGAGGATAATAATGGCACATAACATTGAGAAATTCCTCAATGAAAGGAGATTGAGACGAAGTCCCTTACAACGATCGTATAAATGACATAAAAATTTATCAATAAACTAATTATTTGTAGGAATATTATATAAAAAAATGTAATTAAAAATTATAATAGTAATAAATATACTATGATTCAACACATAATTAAGGAAAAATATAATCAACAAAGTATGCGTAAAACCCAATGAGAGGAAATTGGGTATAGAAATTCACTTACAAAAATTCGGCAGCCTAAGAGCGTCACTTAAAAATTTGGAAAATGAGTTAACGGGAGCGAAAAGAGTCTCATGTAACTTGGACATAAAATTTAAATAAATATGGATATATAAGATCACATCCCAACATAAGAAAATGGAAATTAAAAGACATAACCTAAAAGAAGTCTTTGATTAAAAGATAAGGATGAAACATTCCCTTACGTTGAGTCTGATTCATCACGTATGTTCCTTGTTCTTCATGAATAATAATCTTAAGTTAATTTCTACTTTCTAAAGAATTTTTTTCAATTTTATTATTCCTTTAATATCACTTATTACAACACTATTGAAATTACATAATTATTTAAGTAAATATTGGTTGTTTTGTCAATATAGGTACTTGAGTAAAAAATAATCTTGTTATTAATAAAAATTGTCTATGTGGTCAAAATTACATTATCTCAAAAATTATATTCGTGATTTAGATATCATATATTTCATATATATATACAGTATATATATTAATTTTTAATAGTACATAACATTTGGAGATAGGAAATGAAATACACCGTTCATGGAGACTGTAAGTTGTACGTATACATGAACGATAATTTCATTTATTTTTCATATTTAAATAAATGAAAACTAAATGATACATAGGTATATTATAATTCCATTATAATATAATATTTCATATAACTTACATATGTTAATTAATTTCATCCTTTATATGTTCCATGTATGTCATGAACAAGTCATATCACTTTGAGGGGGCGGTAGTTCGCACTTTCTCAAATGAAATTATCGTATTTACAAATTTTGGAAAGAATAAAGGTATGATTTATATAAAAATAATAATAATAGAGACAAAATAAATATAATAAATATAATATATAAATATATTTCCATATTAATGGCCACCATGAGAGGCGGTAGAAGATAATTGAACAATCATCGTTTTGTGAGGCAGTAGTTCATCGTCCACAGAAATAGTATGTTCTAAATCCATTAGATGGAGGTGTGTGTAAGTTTAGTTAGAATAATATTCATAAATAAATTATAGTGTATTTAGGAAATTTTTTTTAATGTAATCAAATAATAAGAATATAATAGGGAGTGAAGAAGTAAAATATTGGAAGGGAACATTAGAGATGATGCTCCCTCTTAAAATGGGTAACTCCCTTTGATTTGAGTCACAAGGATTTATTTAATTGCCTTATGACTAATTTAATGATTTTAGGAAGAATACAGGTATTCTGATAGCTTATTGGAGGAGAGTTTGGATGAAAAAATGGGAATGAAAGGTTTGAGTAAGGGGTTAGAGGTGGGGTCCTTTTATAATAGGGAGGAGGGATACTTTAGGAATGTCTTGAAAGATTATTTTATTATAAACTGAATATCGATTTTCAAAATGTTAAAAACTCATTTAATTTAAATATAACATGAGGATTATTAGAAATAATCTCAACAAATAGGTTTTAGACAATTTTTGGTTACAAATTTAAATTTATTATTTAGCTTTAACCATTAGTTAACTAATTTAACTTTTACCATGTCTTCTTGTATATTCATACTATATAGTTAATTTAGTTACCATAAAATATCAATCGAACCTAAAGTGGTTCATTAAGGAATTTTACAATATTATCTAAGTCTTTTATCCAAATAAAATATTTTTAGGACTATTATATCATTTAATAAAATAGTATTTGTTTTAAAAACACATTATTGTAAATTTTATTACAATTCTTATCATGACTTTTCCAAAAATCCATAACAACTTGATTATTTCAAGAAAACACTATATTTATAAATATAACAAGTCATAAACATCCCTAAAATTCGTGGATGGCATAAAAAGAATCAATATAAATCCATTTTAATATTTATAATCTAATTTAATTAAATATTTCATTAATATGGTAATCACTACATCATTATTGTGTCATAAATATATTTAATCATTTAATGTATAAAAATTATAAATAAAATACCATGATGTAAGATATTTTTTTAGATTTATATTGAATATTTATAGTTGAAAATATATGTAACAACTTATGGTTTTAAAAAAAATAAATGAAATGAATTAAACATTGTTTAAGTACATATTTATAACTAGTATTTAAACATAATTTTGCTACTTCGGTTTTTTGAATTTTAAAAAATGGTCATATGCAATTATGTTTAGTAAGTTATTTGGAGACTAACAGAACCAACTAAATTTTTGGTGAATAGTAAAATACCCTTAGGAATAGTAATATGACCCTAATAAATAGTGATTATTATTATTATTTTATTTTCTTAAGGAATTAAGATAATGACATCTTGAACGATTTTTCAATGTGATATAAAAGTAGTTATAGTTTTTAAATTATTTATTTTTTAATTAAGTATTAATTTTATTTAAAAGCTAAATTAATAATATTCAAAAAATTATTTTCAAAAAATGGAGTTCATTTTTTGATTTTACACACCAAAAAATTGTAAGGGTAAATTTTTGGTATTTTATGAAATTCGTGAATTTTCGACGAATAGTGAAATACGGTAAAATACCGTATATTAAAATTATCAGTAAAATACACTATTTATGACATCATAAGTGATGTAAGGCCACTTGGTTCGAAATCACATGACATTATTACTATTTTTGGTCACATGAATTAAGATTATTCATAGTATTGAGCAAATGTATTATAATAATGATTAAAATAATGAAAAATACCCCCTCTCATCCACTAAAAATACCACCCTCATTCCCCTCTTCCTCCTATACATCTCAAGCTTTGAAAATTTTCTAATTTATACCAAATTCCCTCAATAATATTATTCCCCATGACCTAGATCTTACAATATCACTAAAATACCAAAACCAAAGGCCTTAAGAATGATCTCAAGCAGAAGAGATCAAGAGGTAAGCATCCTCTTTTATTTTCTTTGTATTCATTCATTTTATGTTATTATTTTTTTACTTTGGATTATGTTGGGATATGCCTTTAAATATTCCCATTAATTCCCATATTAAGTAATAATTATGAGAGAACCTGTTCGTCTCATCAAAATTTTATATGAAATTTTAAGTGACGTCGTTCGACTGCTAAATCTTCATGAGAGATTTATCAATTGTTGTTTTATTTTGTGTTACTTTATTTTCCTTCCTCGCCTCCTATTATTCAAGAGGCATTGAAGCTCCAGAATCATTTATATTATATATTTTCCCATATTCATGTATAATTGATCATCAATCTTCATCTCATCCCTCACTTATTCAAGGAATTAAAAATATTGTACGTGATGTGTCGAATTATCGACATCGTGGAAGATGTGATTTCAATATGATTTAATTCCTTCAAGGATGGTCATGAAACCATTTTTATGGTTGAACCAGGTTATAATATATGTTTTATGTCTCATAAATGGTTCTATAATTATTTTTTACTCATGGTTTTAATTTATAAAGAAAAATGAGGTTGTTATTATCAAAGAACCACTAAAATTATCTAAACAAACGTCATTATTATTTAACATATGAATCATACTCAATTCCAAATTAAAAATGATAAATGGATTGATTTATGGTTCTATAAATATTGAACTATCATTCCTTTCCAATTCTAGTGTTTCACTTCTAATCTAAAAGATCATCTATCCTGAACTGATAATGGAAAACAAGTACAGAAAGCACCCAAAACAATGGAAGGAACAAAATACTAATAATTAAAGGGTGAGATGATGTTATTAAATGATCATATAAGGTGTTATTATCATGAATATGTTTCTTTATGATGTTAATAAAACTTTTTTAACCATTTTAATGTATTATAAACACTTTTGAAGTAAGACCCGAGGTAAGGGAATTCTTACCCCAGTTTATATTCTTTGGGTTAACCTTATTCTTTATTCATTATGTGGTTATAAGATTATTCGTGTGATGAATTATGTTTTATATTATGTTGTATTATGAGTATTTATAGTTTATAAACATATCCAGTCTATTTTATTAATTCACATTCCAATTATATTTTAAAGGGACTTTCCATTTAAAATCCTTTTAAAACTCTATTTAATAAATTTCAAAAGGATTGTTTTTTATATGTACGGAATGATAGGTTTCTACTATTTTCAAGATAATTTATTACCATGATATGTTCCTTGGACATTATTTATGTTTTTTGGATCCCATTATAGCTCAAAATATGATGGATTGATCCTATTATAGCTCAAGATATGTTGGGTTGAGCCCATTAAAGCTCAATATATGACGGGTGAGCACCATTATAGCTCTCCAATGAATTGGGTAATCTGGAGATGGAATTTTACCAATAGATTTTTCCATATGTAAGGTTGAATGTAAGATTGATATGGTAAATGTGTCAGAATTAAACAACATGAGTATTCTATGCATTTCAGTTTTTATGATATGGGTTTTATTTGTTTTTATTTTATCACAAGACTAAAGATTTCTATCATTATCGCTTATTGAGTTTTATAATCATTCCCTATTTTTAAAATGTTGTTCACGTGATATAAATATGGGTAGGAGATATAAGGGATTCATGATGATTGATATAGAGTGTTGTTAATTAAATCATGCTTTATGTTTTAATGTTTTATATTTTGAAAAAAAATGGAAACTTTTTTTAGTAGTATCCTCTTATATGATTGTGGTATGGTATGTTTGTAACGTATATGTATTCACTAAAATTATAAACTCAAAAAGATCTTCAATGTGTAAGAAGGTTTATTATTAAATAAAATTCAAGATTAATTAACATTTTAAGGTCGGGTCCTTATAGTTGGTATCAGAGGATGGATTAGATAACATTAGGGGTTGAGATGATATTTAAAGTATACCATAACTGATTTTAATTATTCGATTAATTTGAAATGTTATATAATTTAAGGATTACAATGCTGCTTCATCTATGTTATTTTTGTTCAAAATGTTTGTTCGTCGAAGAAACAACGAAGATAAAGTAGGAAGGCACCAAGAGGCTGATTTCTGTATGAATCTATAGCCTGAAATGATGGGAATCAGAACCAAATAGTTTGTGATAGAAATGGCTCAATTGACTCAAGAAATAAATAGTTATGGTATCCATGCTTGATAAGAACGAGATCTACCAAGAATAAAAATTTATTTTTTGGATAATTTTATGAGGCAACATCCTCACAACTAGAAAATGAGGCTACTGCCAAGGACCTATAGCCACAGTTTTAAAACCGTAGCTATATAGGGATATAGACACGGTTTCTGTGGCCTATTGCCATAGTTTTAAAACTATGGCAATATGCTAGTTAACATTTCCTATGGCCACAATTTTCAAAAATGTGGAAATAGGCAGTTTCTATAGCCACGATCCTGTGGCCCATATCCATGGTTTTAGAATATTAGCAATAGGCCACATTTTTTAATGGCCTATTTCCACGGTTTTTCAAAACCGTGGCAATTGGGTTCCTGCACTTTGGCGGGAAAAAAATTTCCCACCAAAACATTTGCTGGAAGGCCTACCACCACGGTTTTGAGGATATTTCCATGGTTTATATTAATATATATATATATATATATATATTATAATATATATATATATAGCCTTAATTTCACTTGGTGTAGTGGTAAGTACTCCGATTCGCAGAGAAAAGGTGCAGGGATCTAAATATGCTGGTGATATTTTTTATTTTGGTTATTACTATGGTTTACAAGGATATAGTCTAGGTTAAAAAGGTGGAAATAGCTTCATATAGCCATGGTTTAAACCGTGACCATAGTTCAACTGCCACGGTGGAAGTTTTTAAGAACTATAACCATAGTTTTCAAAACCATGGCTATAGGCAGCTATTTCCAATGTTAAAACTGTGGCAATTGGCTAGGACCTACTGCCATGGCGATAGTGGCCAAGGCTGTCCAAAACCATGTCCATAGCCTAAGGCCACAGTTTTGGGGCTATTTCCACAAATCAAACCTGTATAAATAGGCATTTTTTCAGTTGTGCCTCCAGTATTTAGTGGAACTACAAATCCAGTGATACCCAAAAGATGGATCAATACTCTAGAAAAGATATTTGATGTCATGGGATGTTCAGAATTTCAAAAGGTAATACTATCCACATATCATTTGGAAGGTGAAGTTGAATAATGTTGGTCTCTGGTTAATAATATGAGAGAAAGATATGATCTTGATAGTCTGGAATGGGATGATTTTAATATTTTTTTCTGGAAAAATATTTCCCTGAAACTATTTGACTGAGAATGGAGAAAAAAATCTTGGAACTAAAGTAGAATGATAATGATTCTTTGGAAATATATGAAGCCAAATTTCCAAGACTGGCCATGTATGTACCAGATTTTAGATGGGATTTTGAATAAAAAAATATTATATTTTACTCTGGTTTGAAACCATTTTTGTGAAGAGCTTTGGCCGCTTGAGAGTTGAAAAGATATGAGAAGCTTGTTAATTATGCTGAAAAAGTTGATATAGAGTTTTCTAAATCATATGTGCCCTATGATGACAAGAATACAAATTTTTCAGGTTTCCAGTCAATGGGGAAGAACTCATCAAAGAATTCTTGAGGTAAGAAAATGAATTTCTCTTTTTTTGAAAAGTGTGGTAAAAGGCATCCTGGTGAATGTCTTGTAAATTCTGGGAAATGCTATCGATGTAGAAAGTTTGGACACATGTATCGTGATTGCAAGGAAAATGATCCAAAAATTAATGATAAGTTGATGGTGAGATGCCTTAACTGTAAGTAATTGGGTCATTTTTCTAATGTTTGTCTGAAGCTAGCCACTAGAGCAGAGAATCATCATGATAAGAAACATAAGGGTATGGATTTTGCAACCAATTTTGTTTATGTTGAGCCGTCAAATGAGGTGTTCTCATGTAAATTTATTTTTTCAGATTTTGAAAATGTTTTGTTTGATTCATGGTCTACACATTCTATCATTTCTGAAATTTTTTAAGAATAATTGGGTATTCAACCTCATTAAATGAAACCAGATCTCATGGTAAAAACACTTAGAGGAAATATTTTTGCATAAATAAATTATAAGAATCTGCCTATCATTGTATGTAGAAAGAATCTACCTGAAAACATTATTGTTTTTCCTCTAGTAGAGTTTGATGATATTCTGGGTATGGACTGGATTTCTTTTTATCATGCTAAGACAGATTTTAGAGAAAAAGTAGTTGTTTTTCAAAATGAATTTCATTTTGTGTAAAATAATGAACCCATACCATTAATAACATATCAGGAAGCTAAGAAACTGATAATGTATGGAAATTATTGTTTTCTTGCTCATATTTTTAAAGATAGGGGAACTATACATATTAATGATGTACTAGTGGAAAATGAATATATGGATGTTCTTTCTGATGATTTTCTTGGTGTTATTCCTAATCTAGAGGTTGAATTTACTATTGACATGGTTCTTGATGCTAAGTCAATTTCTAAACTCCCTATCGAATGGCCCAAATGGAACTTCTATAATTAAAAAATCAATTGCATGAATGACTAGATAAAGGCTTAAACTAACCTAGATCTTCACCATGGGGTGTTCATGTTTTTTTAAGAAAAATGATGGTTCAACGAGACGTTTCATCAATCATAGAGCCTTGAATAACATTACTATTAATAATAAGTATCATGTTCCACATATCGATGATTTTATTGATCAGCTCTAATGAGTGCAATATTTTTCAAGGGTTTACCTAATGTCGAGGTACCATCAGTTGAAATTAATGGATGAAGACATCCGAAAGACTGTGTTCCATACTCGATATGCTCATTATGAATATGTATTTTTTCATTTTGTGTTAACAAATGATCCTTCTGTATTCATGGATATTATGAATAGAATATTTCATGAGTTCTTGGATAACAATGTGGTTGTGTTTATTGATGATATTCTGGTATATTCTAGAAGTATATAGGAGCATAAAAAACATCTAAGGGTTGTTTTGTCAACCTTAAAAGAAATTAAATTGTATTGAAAATTCATCAAGTGTAATTTTGGGTTCAACCAATTTCATTTCTTAGGCACATTGTAAATAAGGATAGAATAAAAGTTGATCCTGCAAAAACAAATGTGGATGATGAATGGTGAAGGCCTAAAATTTTTATAGAGATTTATAGTTTTCTAGGATTAATATGATATTTCGGAAGGTTTTTTAAGAACATTGAATGGTTTTCTAGCATGATAAATAAGCTAACATGAAAAGGGGTTAAATTTGTTTGGATAGAATAATGTAATGTTTGTTTTTAGGAACTTAAGAAGAGATTGAAAAATGCTCTAGTTTTGTCCTTACCTTCCTGATAATGTGTATTTGTCATCTATAATGACGATTGTTTTAAGAGACATGGTTGTGTTCTGATGCAGAATGATCAGGTAGTTTCTTATGATTTACGACAACTAAAATCACATTAGTTAAATTATCCCCCATAAGATTTGGAATTGGAAGTTGTTGTTTTTTCATTGAAAATTTGGAGGAACCATTTATACAGAGCTAAATTTCAAATATATACTAACCATAAATGTCTGAAGTATATATTCACTTAGAAAAAATTAAAAAAGAGGCAGAGAGAATGTCTTGAACAGATTAAAGATTATGATTGTAAAATCAATTACTATCTAGGAAAAGAAAACAAAGTGGGAGATTCCTTGAGTCAAAAACATCATTCATCATTAACCATATTACATTTAGAACATGATTTTTTGGTTAATGATTTGATGAATTTTGGTTTAGAAGTTATTTGTGAAGGGAATACATATATTTTGTTTCAGGTTTTAGGGTAGTTATCATTATCAGACAGAATTAAGCAAGTGCAGAAGAAAGACCATGATCTACAGAAAAATGTAGAATTCGTTAAATTGTGTAATTTTCCCAAATTTAACCTTGATAAAGATTGTGTTTTATGATTTTGAAAAAGGTTGTGTGTTCCTTGGAATTCCTAGTTGAATAAAGACTAATTGTGTGAAGTTCATATTTATCCATTTTCAGTTTATCCTAGAAGTACTAAGATGTACAGAGACATTTGAGAGTATTATTAGTGGCATGGAATGAAAAGAGATATTACTGATTTTACTTTTTAAGGCTTGAAATGTCAATAGGTTAAAGTAGAGTGGTAGTTACCAAAGGGTATGATTCGGCCTTTTCCAGTGCCAGAGTGGAAATGGGAGAATATATCCATGGACTTTGAAGTGGGACTACCTAAGACTTCTCAAGGTAACAATGAATTTTTGTGTCACTATTGATCGGCTGAATAATTATAGACATTTTCTTTCTATTAGAGAAACAATATAATTGGACTAGGTTTCTCACCAGTACCTCAAAGTGATTTTCAAGATACATGGAGTTCCTCTTTTCATGGTATTTGATTCGTATCACAGGTTCACTTCTAAATTTTGGAAGGGGTTAAGAAGTCGTTGGGCATAGAATTATATTTCAGTATAAATTTTCATTCTAAATATAATGGGTAGTCAGAATGAACGATTCTGATCTTAGAAGATATGGTTCGAGGTTGTTCAATGGACTACCAGGGAATTTGGGATCGACACCTTTCTTTATTTGAGTTTTCTTATAAAAATAGTTTTCATTCCTGTATATAGATGAAACCTTTTGAGGCACTGTATGGGAAGCGGTATTCAACTCCATACTTATTGGGATGATGTTAGTGGAAGAATATTAATGGGTCCATAATTAATAGAGGAAGTCGATGAAAAAGTGAAGATGATCTAGAATCACATTAGGATAGCTCAGATCAGGCAGAAAAGTTAAGTAGATAACAGAAGAAAATACATCTATTTCATGGTAGGTGACAATGTTTTCTTTAAAATCTATCCTTGGAAAAGAGTGATGCATTTTGGTATGAAAGGAAAGATAAGTCCATAATTCATCTTTCCTTTAAAATTTTGGATAAATTTGGACCAGTTTCATACCGAGTAGCTTTTCCTTTGAGTTTGTCTTTGGTACACAATATTTTTTATGTTTCAATGTAGAGAAAGTATGTGCAGAATTAAACTTATGTTTTGAGCCCAAAATATTTTCAGCTGGGAAAGAACCTTTCTTATGAAGAGAAACCAGTTCAGATTCTTGATCAAAGGGAACATGTTTTGCGGAATAAGGTAATCCACTAGGTAAAGGTTTTGTGGAGAAACCACATGGTAGAAGAAGCAACTTGGGAGTCTGAAAATGCTATGAGGTAAAGGTACCCTCACTTGTTTAATGAGTAAATAAAATTATGAGGACATAATTTATAGAAGCTAGGGATAATGTAACTCCTGAAGATTTTAAAACAAATAAATATAATTAATTAAACTTCTTTAATGAAGATATTTATAACTATCATTTAAACATAATTTTTTTCTTTTATGTTTTGAATTTTGAAAAAAGGTCATCAACAATTTGGTTCAGTATGTTATTTGGAGTGTAACAGGACAAAAATAATATTTGGTGAATAGTAACTTACCATTATGAATAGTAATATGAATAGTAATATGGACCTAATAAATAGTAAATTATATTATTATTTTATTTTCTGAAGGATCTAAGATAATGACATATTGAGTAAATTTTCAATGTGGTATAAAAATAGCTATATTTTTTAAATTATTAATTTTTTAATTAAGTATGATTTTATTTAAAAATTAAATTAATAATATTTAGAAAATTATTTTCAAAAAATGGAGTTCATTTTTTGATTCTACATGTTGAAAAATCGTAAGGATAATTTTTTTTTATTTTTTTGAAATTTCTGAATTTTTGATGAATAGTGAAATACGGTAAAATATTGTATATTCTAATTATTAGTAAAATACACTATTAGTGACATAATAATTGATGTATGGCCACTTGGTTAGAACTCACTTTCCATTATTACTATTTGGTGTCACATTAATTATGATTATTTATAGTCTTGAGAAAAAGTTTTATAATAATGATTAAAATAATGAAAAATACCCCCTCTCTGCCACTATAAATGCCACCCTCATTTCTTTCTTCATACCACACATCTCAAGCCTTGAGAATTTCCAATATTTTTTCCAAATTCTATCCCCAATATTTTTCCCCATGACATAGAGCTTCTGGTGTCACCAAAATACCAAAACCAGAGGCCTTAAGAAGGATCTCAACGACAAGAGATCAAGAGGTAAGCATCCTCTTTTAATTTTTAATTTTATTTCATTTTATGTTATTATTTTTATTTCCCATCGGATTATGTTGGGATATTCCATTAAATATTACCCTTAATTCTTATACTATTTATGAATTATGAGGGACCCCTTTCCCCTCATCATAATATTTTATGAAATTTTAAGTGATGCCATTAGGCTGCCGAATTTTCGTGAGAGATTTTTCAATTTTTCTTTTGTTTTGAGTTCTTTTCTTTTATTTCCTCACATCCTCTTATCCAATAGAAATTCAATCTCCAGAATCATGTATATTCTTTATGTAATATATGTGTTATGTCTCATCCAGGGTTCTGTAATTATTTTTTACACATGGTTTTAAATTATAAAAAAATGAGGTCGTTATTATCAAAGATCCACTAAAATGATCTAAATGAACATCGTTATTGTTTTAACATATGAATCATCCTGATTTCAGAAATCAAAATGATAAATGGGATAATTTTTTGTTCTGAAATTTTTTAAATACCATTCCATTACAATTCTATAGTTTTTCCAATAGAAATGATCATCCATCATGAACCGATCATGGAAAACAGGTTAATAAGGAACTGAAAACAATGGAAGGAACAAAATAATAATAATTAAAGGGTGAAATTATATTATGAAATAAACATATAAGTTGTTATAAACATTAATATGTTTCTTTAATATATTAATAAAACTATTTTGACCATTATAAATGAGTTTTAAAAACTTTTAAAGTAAGAAAATATTGAGGTAAGGGAATTCTTAACACAATTTCTATTATTTAGGCTAACCTTCTTCTTTATTCATTATGTGGTTATCAGATTATTAGTGTGATGAATTTATTTTTATATTATGTTGTATCATGTCTACTTATAGTGTATACACATATCCAATGCATTCCATTAATTCACATTACAATTATATTTTTAATGGATTTTCCTTTTAAAATCTATTTAAAACTCTCTTTAATAAATTTCAAAAGGATTGTTTTTTATGTGTATGGAATGAATGGTTTATCATGTTTTCAAGATACTTTATTACCATGATATGTTCCATGGACTTTATTTATGTTCATTTGATCCCATTATAGCTCAATATATTTTGGTTTCATCCCATTATAGCTCAAAATATGTTGGGTTGAGCCTATTGTAGCTCATGATATAATGGGTGAGCCCCATTATAGCTATTCAATTCATTGGGTACTCTGAAGATGGAAGTTAATAGAAATGTTATTCCATATATAAGGGTGAATGTGAGAGTGATATTCTAAATATGTACCAAAGAAACAACATGAGTATTCTATGAATTTGAGTTTTTATGATATGTGTTTTATTGGTTTTTATGTTATCACTTGACTAACACTTTCTATCATTATATCCCTTAACGATTTTTCTACTAATCCCAAGTTTTTTAAAAAAATTTCATAGGGTATATGAATGGGTAAGAGAAATATTGGATTCATGATGTTTGATATGGAGTATTTTCAATGAAACCGTGCTTTATGTTTCAATGTTTTATATTTTGAAAAAAATGGATACTATTTTTATTAGTATACTCTTGAATTATTAGGCATGTTATATATGTAATGTATCATAATTCACTAAAAATCTAAACTCAAAAAGATCCCCAGTGTGCAATAATTTATATTAATGACGAAAATTTAATATTATGTAAAATTTTAAGGTCATGTCTAAATAATATAACTTTTCTTACACCATATAAAATAGTTCTACTAAAAGATACATGCTTAGGTTATATTTTCCTTATCATTAAATTAAATGTAATTAAATGTCATTTCCACATGAAATTGGCTCCATGGGGTCCTAAAATCGACCCAAGGATGCCAATGGTAGGAAATTTCTCATCCAATAGGGTTAGAACATATGTTTGGGTAATTTAATACTAATATAATACTATTTTTACCCTTATTTACCGGATTTACCCTTTAACCATGGTAAATAAAATATTTACTGAAATAACCATTCATAATGTCTAAATATAAAAGTTGACTATTTTCTCAATTTTGACCTCCTGATTCCAAATATGGAATCCATTTTTCCAAATTCAAAACACAAAAGTTAAAAAAAATAATTTAAAATTAAATCCTATTTTCAAAACCAAAAAGCATGTTTTTAAGAAGTAAAAACTTCCAAAATATTGACATGTGTTTATGTCCAATTTCAATATGAAATTACTTACAATGACCAAAATTAGATTAAATGATAAAAATATAATCTAATTAAACATTAAAACCAATTAAATTTAAAATTTAACTATATAAAAAATTTGATTAAAAGGAATTTTTGAATTAAAATATAGTAATTTTCTCTATTAATATAAAAATGAAATTTGAGAAAAAAATACCAAAATTTAATCCAAAGTAAATTTTGATGTTCTTATTCTAAATAATGATTTTATTTTTCAAATTAAACATATAAAGTTGTTAAAAACTACATTTAAAAAGGGTTCACCATCAAAAGCAGTAAAACTACATTTTTAGAAAAATATTACTTTTATCTGAAAAAATGAATTTATCCGAATATCATATCTTGAAAACATATAAGATGAATTTGAAACTTTAAATTTTATATATATCATATATTTTTCATTAAAAAATCCATAAAGAGTGATATGAAAACACAATTATTATCTTTTAAATAGGTTTTCATAAAAACACCTCAATTATATTCAATTGGTTTTATTTTTATTTCTAATTTTTTTTTTGTAATCAATGAATCATCATTTAAACATGTGTAAACCATATTTTAAAATTCAGTTGATACTATTAATTCCCACCATTCCAATGGATAGGAATAAACAACCATTTAAAATAATTATAATATTATTGTATTATTTTTTAGTATAACTCAATGTTGTGTGAAATGAATGAATTTTGAGAAGCCCGTTATTTCGTGTCTAGTACACTATAATAGAAATCACCCCCTTTGACTAAAAATTAATATCTTATTCATAATTATGAATTTAAATAATAAAAAATTATACTATGAATACCTGGGTCCTTACAACCGTGATGTGTTGTGGAATGGTTCTAAACTTTCAGCCATCTCATTAGCGATCTGAATTCATAATAGCATCATTTTTCTATCTTCATCCTAGCATGTTGAATCTCTAAAATCCATCCCATATAGTTTCTCATAAGTATCCATCAGAATTATTAAGTGAGATATATTATTGTATGAAAACTAAACTAGAAGAAGGTGTTGATACCAACAACCATAAATATCCATAGAATAAGATCTCAACATATCCTCTAGGTTTTGAATTGTTCTTTCCGACTAGACATCTTTCTCGGGATGATAAGTTGTATTGAAACTCAATTAAGTATCAAGTGATTATAGAATAAATCTCTATAATTTTGAGGTATACCTTAGATCCTGATCATATTCAATAGATTTTGGTACTCCCTGAAGCCTAACCACTTTATTAATGTATATCATAGAATATTGATCACGAGAGAATTATTCTATGATAAAAATGATGTGTGATGACTTAGTAAGGTGACCGACTACAACTCATATATTATTAAACCCCTAAGAGGTCGTGAGTGTACAATAACAAAATCTATAGCGATGTTCTCTAATTTCCATTCTGGTATGGGCAATGGATGTAACATCCCCTTAGATTTTTACCTTTCAGCATTAACTCACTAGTATACAAAAAAACTGAGATAAAAACTCTGAGATATCCCTCTATATTCCATCCCACCAGAAGTGATCCTTCAAATATATATACATCTTCATACTCCATGAATGAATATATAATTAAGAACTATGAACTTCTTCTAATATATCATTCTTTAAATCTAATAAATATTGAACACATACAAGGTTACTGAACCTTATAATTCCATCCGAATAAATTTTAATATTAGGAATATTTCTAAACATATTTTTTCACTCTAAAAATTATTTCTATGTCTCTATAATAATTAATTGGATTGAGGGTTGAATATTCATTTATACTAGAAAATATTTTTCCACTTCCTTCAAGATTTATAGATCCAGACTTTTCAAATCATGAAATATTGGATCTTTTGTGAACATCATCATGGATAAGCTAGCATGATACTTTCGAATCCAAGTATCATCTTCCATGTTTTCTTTCCCTGGTGATAATATATTGAGAAGTCAGAATGCTTTATTAGCTCTAGACATCTCAATTAGCGCATGTCCAACTCCTTTTATGTGGATATATATTATATACTTTTATGGTTGGAATATATATAAATCTATTATCCATAGATATAATGAATGCAAATCATTAATGAAAAAACTACCACGACTAACTCCAAATCATAAGCTGTGAAATTTTTCTCATGAATATTCTATTGTGAGGAGGCTTAATTGATAACCATGTTTATCTACATAAGGACACATCCCAATAAATTATTTTATGAATCAATAAATATTATAAACCATTCCCCATTATAGAGTAATTTTATAATAGGTTTTATTACCAATCATCCCCTTTTTCATTGAAATTTTCCTCACATTCTTCTATCTAGAGGTATGTGGTGCCCCTTCGATTTAACTTTGTCAGAGGATATCCTAGTTATGATAAATTATACACAATACCTCGATAATATCATTCTAAACCATGAAAACTACAAATATTAGTTTCCATGGTTGGTATTGGACAACATTAAATAGCCTCTATCTTTGATATATCTACTTAGATACCATCTATTGAGATTATGTGACCAAAAAATGAAACTTTTTGTAGAAAAAATTCACACTTTGTATATTTTACAGGTTGTTTCTCCTTCTTTAGGGTCATTAGAAAAATTCTCAAGTGGTATTCAGGCCCTTACACTCTCTATACATAGATAAGAATATAATCTATAAAGACTATCAGAAACAAATTGAGGCAATCTCTAAAGAATCTGGCAATCAAATCCATGAAGATAGAAGGGGAATTAGTAAGAAAAAAATGAATTACTATTTTTTCAGAGTGACCATACCTTGTTTAGAATGTCGTGTTTGGTATATCCACTTTCATGAAACTCAATTGACGATATCCAAAATGAAGTTAAATCTTGGAAAATTATTGATCTCCTTATAGTTGATCAAACAAACCATCAATACATGGAACATGGTACATGTTCATGATTGTGATATTGTTCAACACCCAATAATCTATGCATAATCAAACTAATCCATATATGTTCATTAAAAAAATAACTAGTGCACCCCTTGGTGACACATTTTGATGAATAAATCCCTTATAAAGGATTTATTGGTGTTTCATCTTCAATGCCTACAACTCAATTGGAGTCATTCTACATGGAGTCTTTGAAATTTGTGTAAGACCAGGTATGAGTTCTATCGAGAACTTAACTTAACATTTAGGTGTATGACTTGTAAAATCATCCATAAATACACCCACATCATCAAAAGCAATAGTCATATCATTAATGTAAGTATTCTACCAAAAAATTTGATATAAAAATCCCTTATGAATGTGAATTAATGCCCATACACTAGATGTAATATCCATAGTAAGTTCTTACATATCATCACCCAGATAACCGATCATAGGATGGTTTGAAACATCAAATGAAACGTCCCTTTATTGACAATTTAAGTTAGATTTATATATAAAAATACAATCCATTCATATAAAGACATAAAATTCAACTAGAAGAATAATGTCATGATATACAGAAAACACATTACCACAAACTTCAACCAGTGAGGAATCATAGACATGAGATGAAATAATCATAATGTTAGGGATTTTGATGGATAATTACACATCTAATCTAACCATCTAGGTTAAATAATAACACCCATAAAAAATATTTAGATATTAAAAAATGGATAGATCAAAAATCAAATAATTCATTAGTAGTTTTAGAGTAGATAGTAATTGTAACTTTGACCATGTTGTTATCACAACCCTCATTAGAAATAGTTATTGCATGAGATTTCCCCTTATCCCGTGGCTTAATATCTTATTGAAATAGATCATCATCACAATCCCTTGGTTTTGGGTATTGTTTATCATAATTCCCATTCTCCCCAAACTTGTTGCACTGAATCAGGAGATATGCACTTTGAGAAGAATTATCTATATTAACGTTGTTAGCTAACTTATTCATGTTACTTTGACAATAAAATTAATGGTGACCTTCCTTTCCTAGATTAAAACATTTATTAGACCACGAAAGAAAATTTCATCCATAGTACTTCCCCCACATAGAGAATAATGTAATGCTCGTCTTCTTTTTCCCAAGGTTTTTAGATTTTCCTTTGAACTTCATCTTTATCTTCTTGAAAACCCATGTGATTGAAATGTAACTCTAACCTCCATTTCCACCTTGAATGTGCAACAAACAATAACTTTATTTACAGTTAAGTATCTTATTTATAATTACATTATCAGACTTGGTTTTAATCCACTAAATAATCTATCATCTTTACTTTTGGGATGGATGATAATTCCAGAATCGTACCTCACAAGATAGGTAAAGGTTTCTTTATAGGTACTAAGAGATTAATAATTCCTTAACATTAACATGAGAAACTCCTTCTCCATTTTCATAGATCACATATGAGTCAAGTAATTGTTGATTAATAATTTCTTGAATAATTCCAAATTCATGTATACAATATCTTCTCAACACATCATATTCTTGATTATATTCCACCTCTACTCTAATTCGCATTCCAATTTATAAATATCCAAGATGACTTTATCAAATTCTGAACACTGGATAATAGATAATATATTTTTAGTGGTGAAAATACAGTGTTTAGTAAAAAGTAAGTCAGAATACATGTTGAGTTAAGATGGATGTTGCCTCATCAAGGACTCAACAAAATGTTGTTCCCTATATTGCTCATTTGAAAGTCCATCATGATTCATAGATTGAGAATCTGGGTGAGAATTGCAGTTATATTTTTTATTCCAACTTCCATAAAATTCAGATTCTCATTAGTTAAATCATTTAATTTTCCATAAAAATTTTAATTAACGTGGTTTTTTCGTGTTCCATCTATTAACAAAAAAAATCATAGAGTAAGATTCTCTTTTTAGAGCAAGGAACCACATAATCATGGAAACAACTTATAGAATTTATATATTTTGACACATTCATTAATCTATGAAACCTTAGGTTCATTCGAGGTTATTCATATCCAAATTATATATAAATAGTTCATGATTTATCATGAGGTGGGTTTGAATTCCCAATGTATATTCCCTTGGAGTATCAAACTAGGTGTGCAGTAAGGACCATTATAGTGTACCAAGTTACACTCGAGTCAGGACTAACACAAACTTTTAGAGTTGTTAGAAGTAGTTAAATCTATGAAAGATCTACAAAAAATTGTATTATCTATACATTGATTTATTTATTGGAAACCCCTCATTCTATCCTTTATCAAAATTTGATGAAATTTTACTTATCATTAGACTTATCCTTATACATGTACATAGGGGTGTCACCATGTTTTTCTAATCCTTGTTACCAATGGTTGACTAAAACATTGATATGATAGTAACTATAAAAACCCAATCTTGATATAAATATATGTTACATCACTTTTTTTCAAAATAATTGAAACATTAAAAAAATAAACACCCTAAAATGGTATTTGTTTAGTTCCATTGTAAACATAGAACACATTATTCTAACATGGTGAAATATCTTCATCATCTCCCATAAATATATCACCCTTTATTATTCCTACCTAAAATATTTATTTTTATCCTTGGAAAATTAATCATATAAAATTTTTGATCTTAAATGCTCAGTAAGGGTAATAAAAGAATATAACATGAAAAACCTAAGAATAAGAATGTAATATCATGAACCAAACTTTATAAAATCAAACACTTTATAACATTTATCAAAATATTGAGTCATAGAATACATAATAATAGTTAATGGTAAATAAATAAAAAAATCAAGAGTATAATTTAAAAAATTATAATATGGAATAAGACATGAAATTTTTGGTATACACATAAGAATTTAAATTGATTTCCATAGTACTCAAGGCAACATTGCCAAGGCCATAGTAGTAGTATGGGTTCACTCCCCTTACCATCTTGGCAGTCATTATTTACTACCATATGAATATTGGTAGTCATGGTTAAATCCTATAACCATCTTTGTTGTCATGGTTTACTCCTATAACTATATTAGTATTCAAGGTTTACTCCTAAGGACATCTTAGAAGACAATGTACTTTATATATAACTCATTAGATTAAAATCTTTACCAAATACATTAGACATAGGTAAATATCCCAACAATAAAATAATGAAAACCATACATATTTGTTACATAATAACATAAATCGTTCATCATATCTGAACCCATGGAATGAAATGGATTTCATAAACATCATTCAATCATAACATAACCCATGGAAAAGAAATGGTTTTCATAAATATCAGACCTTCAAAAACATAAATAATTCATATAAATAATATGAATGGTATAATAGAATCATATCCCTAGTAACACATAAGTAATATCAAATAATGTAATGGTAGATAGAAAATTAAATTGAGAGATCACTTGAAAAAAATTACTGATGAAAAATATCTTTTCTTCTTTGAAAAAATTTTATTTTCATAAATTACTTTACAATATTAAAATAAAAAAAATTTAATGAAAATAAAGATTTAATATTATAAAAGAATATTCAATTAATTATGGTTTCATGATATTGTAAAAATATGTTCATGCTATATATTTTAAAAATATATTCTTTTCTTACTATTTCCAGAAAAGTAATAAATTACATTGTTCAAAAAACGAAAAAATAGATCACTCTAAAAACATTTAGTAAAAAGTGAAACCTAGGAAAAATGTAATTAAACAACTATAAGATCATTGTTAAAGCATTTCTGAAAACATTTTTTGAATAAATGTATGTGGATGATAAATATTCCCCAACCAAGACATAAAATGAAACAATCCTAATTATTGAAGAGATTGGGAAATAAATACCCATCACATTATAATCACTATAATTATATGAATCATGGTAGAAAAAAAGTATATGGATATAAAAATACAATAATCATCTAGATAATAATCATAAAATACATTACTGGGTATAATATACACCACATAGAAGAAAAACGTAGTGTATAAGGCATGTGTCCCACATAATTAAAAGCGAATCATAAATCCCTTGTGACATAAAAAACATTAGAATCCTAAACCCCATGAATGAATAACATCACTTAACTATTTTGAGATAATTAAAAAATAAAATTAATGATATAAAATGTCATAGGTTAGTATATACACTGCACAAAAGAATATAGTGGGGAATATGGAATTTATCTCACTGAAATAAAAAGTGAGATGAAATTCTACTACCTTAAGTATTGACTTATTTCATACATGTTAAAACCTCATTTATAATAAATATAAGTCTATTAAACTTCTACTAAAAAATAATATTCATATGTATATATATATCATATATGATTTACTTATGACTTAATATTACACATTTATTAATAATTCCTTGTTAATGTTATTCTTTGAGTAATATCTGCTTTTTTCTTCGTTCATGTTTTCTCATGTTATCAATGGTCCTCTTACATTGAACATGATTTAATTATATCTATAATGATAAAAAAGTTATAAATTTCATATATATATATATATATTCAGTATATATTTATTTATAAAAATTTATAAAATATAGAAATATTAAATGAAATACACCGTTCATGGAGATGGTAGGTCGTACGTACGCAGGAACAATGTTTTCATTTTCTCTCCATATTAAAATAAATAATAGAATATGATATATTATCATTATAGATTCTGATTTATGTTATAAGTATATATATATATCATATATATTAATTAAATTAATCTTTTTTACCATAAATTTGAAATATAAAGGGAAACGAATCACATCACATCATGGAGATGGTAAGCCATACGTACACATGAGCGACGTTTCCATTTATTGAATCTATTAGATTGAGGTTAAAAAATGTATAAATAATATTATCTTTAAAAAAATATAATTACATCTTAAATATCATATATATCATATAAAAATTGAGTTTCCATTGTAATGAAAACCATGAGATATGGTAATGGAAAAACAAAAAACATCGTTTCGTGATGCTGTTGTTCCCCATACACAAGAACAATATGTTATTTACCTATTATATGGATGTGTGTGAGAGTGTAGGTTAAATAAATAATATAAAAATATCTTAGGATACTGATGATAGTAATTTCATTATATAAACATGAAATAAAAATAATTTAAGGTGTTTATTGAATAAATAAAACAAAAATTCTAATTGATGAACGTTACCACTTCTTTGGGTATCTCATTTTGATTTGAAAAAAGGACTCCTTTGATTAGATTTATGGACAAATAAAAGGTTCTAGGATTCTAGAAAGGAATTTTGGAGGATACTCGTGTAGAGTTTGTTTGATACAAATTTTTTCAAAGGTTTGAATAAAATAGAATGAGAGGTTCACTTTTATAAGAGAGGGGAGGGGCATGTTTGGAAACTCTCAAAATATTAATTTTATAAAAATTTATTTTTGATTTAAAATTGTTCAAAAGTGAGTTATTGATAATATAAGATGTGTATGTGTCTCTAAAATATCAACATATTATTTTTATACATGTTTAGGCCATACTATTAACCATATCTTCTAGCTTTAATTCTTAGTTAAACCCTTTAACTATTACCGGGACAACATGGATTATTTACTCTTTAGGGTTAATATAATTACAATAAAATTAAAACAAGCATAAAATATATCATTGAATAATTATTCAACTTTATTATATTTATTTGGAAAAAATTTAGATTTTCGTGAATTTTATTTCATTTAGTAAAATATTATTAAATTTAAAGTATCATTTATATCGATTTTTATTTTATTCAATATTTTCCTTTTTAGAAATATGCAACACCATGATAACTTAAAACCAACACTTAAAATATATCAATATCATATCAAATATATCTATAAAATTTGTGGATGTCATTAATTATGTTAAATGATATTTATTTTAATATTTTTAGTGTCATTTATTTTATATTTCCATTAATTAAACAATTAATGCATCATCATAATGATAGAATTTAATTAAATTATTTCTTCTATAAAAAATAAAGATAAAAATAAATTATAATGATGAAGATATGTTTATTTCATTTAAAATTAATATTTATAGTCAAATTTATCATTTTTATGACCCGATAATAATAATGATATAGTTATTGAAAATATGAGTATGACATATTTAAAATCTCATTAAATAAAATATAATAAATGTCTTACTCTAATCCAAGTGGCTCAAACCCTAATAATTTCCATACAAGGATAATTTTGGTTGAAATTAAATCATCTAAGGAAATTACAAAAGGTGTTTTGTTAATTTTATATTATTTATAAAATTACTTTTTACCCTTATTTACACGATTTAACTTTTTACTGTCTTAATAAAAAATTACTAAAGTTACTATACATAATGCCCAAAAATAAAAAAATCATATTTACAAAATTTTTACCATATGATTCCAAATATTGAATCAATTATAAAATAATCTAAACATAATAGATTTAGTAATTTATATAATATTAATCTCTTTGATGGTGTGGGAATACCAACTATTAAAGTTAAAACATTAAAAAAGTTGAAATTTTTTAATATACCAATTCAATGTAAAATAAATGGTGATGAACTATATTACATTAATATGATAAAATTATAATACAATTATAATTTAAAACAAATAAATAATATAATTTTACACTATGAACTATTTTGATGAAAAAGTTGTTTTTGATTAATATTTAGTATTTTTTTACTATTCCTCAAAACCTGAAATGTATCATAAAAATACCAAAAAATCATTCAATGTAAATTTTTATATTTTGAGTTAAAAAATAATACAATAAATTTTCAAATATAATATATAAAAGGTCCAAAAAATTGATTTCATATAGGTTCCCCATCAAAATATAATAAAATTATATTTTTAAATAATATAGGTTTTTATGAATAATATTGGTTTGGTTATGATCTTATGAATATAAAATATATTTTATGAATATAAAAAAATATTTATTTGAATATATAACTTATTTATTTATGAAATTTCATTCTCTAATTTTAATTAATTTCATTTATTAATACAAATTGATATTGGGAGCATAAAAATAATAATATTTGCTTTATATTAATATGGTATATATTTTCTTATCTAATTAATTGGTAACTAATGAATTAAAAACTTTATAATTCAGTTAATACAATTCATTCCCTCTAATTTAATAACTAAGATATTATCTTATTTAAATAATAATTAAACGATGTTTTATAGAAACATAGGGTTGCATGTAAAAGAAGAAAAGCTGTTTTTGCATGTAGCGCAATCTTAACATGGTGTATTGTATAATAGAATACATAAAATAAAAATAATTTATATGAAAAAATTTCATAAAAAATATTGGTGTTACACCCACCTATCTCAAGGGGATAATCCTTACAATGGTGATTTCCCTATTATTGGATACCAAACATGGTATTAAGTGTCATAACCCCATAAATGAGTTCAATATCAACACCCAAAATTCCCATAATAGTTTCAAATATTAATGTGTGACACACACCTATGTCAAATAAATCCAAACCTAATGTGGAGGATACTAGAATAGTACCTTATACAATAGAAGTTCTTGTTCTCTACTCCTCCGGTATAGGTTGGACTGCATGTACTGGCTTGTACTATAGCTGTAAGTCACTGTCTAACTCTCTTAATCAGTACCACTCTATTAGAACCCAAAATCAAGAGTTTAAATTCCTCTACCTCAACCTATACCTCGGCCTGAGATGTTGGTGGTATTCCAGCTACCTTCTTGTCATGATACAACTCGCACTACTCATGAATAAAGGGTAAGAGTAGATCCCCACTTGTAAGGAACAACTGGTAATGATATATAGACAAAGTGAGAATGAACCATCCTACAAGAACCTCTACATTCAGCTGAATCCTGTAAGAAATAATATTTAGTGTGTCTTAGATTACCACACTAATGACATATCATGAAATTGTCTGTATGAGGAACCTGAATATTTCTCCCTCAATGATTAGATTAAAAATATATCATTATCCCATAAGAAGACCCACTAATAGATCTAGGTGTCGAACAACCCTGACTCACACCATCAGAATCCCTCAATTATTTCTCAGTGATAAGTTGATGATTGATGATTTTAGAAATGGTCATGATACAAAAAATGTTTCACTATGACTGGATGTCATGTACGCATCCCATCCATGGATTGTGTGGTGGTGATAACGTCATAACCTTGCAGAGTAGAACTAAATTTCCTCGACTTGGTAAAGCGATACAAGTATTCCATAATTGATATACTCCCCTACTGTAGTTTCATGAATTATCTAGCTCTGTCAACCCTTAGTGTCAGGGAAATGAAATAGTTATATGAGATTATATGGAAATATTCCCTAACCAAACTATGATGCTGATATTCCTTGTTAATAAGTTCCCATTACCTATTGGTAGAATTGTGAGGCATATATGCATAATGTTTGATCCTATTCTCTATACGAATTTCCAGTAGCTCAAATATATAGTGAATAGATTCAATACATGAATCAACAACATGTGGTCCACCATCCACCCAAATGGTAAGAGGATGCTGCCGCTCGAACTCACGAGTCATCTCTTCTATAATCCGGGCAGGTAGAGATACCCTTGCAGATTCCACAATATATGAATAAAACCTTTTCAAAATAGTGAATTAGTTCCCATATTAGGAATATAGAGAGGTTCTATAGTTGGCACTATAGGAGAGATCACTGGCGGCTCATGGCCTTCCACCTCATGTTCAAGGTCATCGAAACCTTCAAGGTGTGTGGCTAGAAAATGTTGTTATGGAATGGTATTGCAATTCCAAACACATGACTCATAATTGATTAATGTAATTTAAAATTTTTGATATAGAATATGTATAATTTACTTCTATAGAAACCATCACTCATCTTTTATTACTTCAAAATATAAGTATGGGTGGAATTATTGACCACAACAGGTCATTAGAATTTAAGATACAACTATCTACCCACTAAAAGGAAGGGTTCAGGATTATTTATTTATTTAATATGTATTGAATAACTAAACTCTCTTTATAAAAATATATATTTTAATCCTATATTTGAACAAATATTTAAACCATATTTAATTTTTTTAATTAGATGGATTAAAATTTCTGATCCATAAGGGCCCATACTCATTATGATCTAAAATTTATCATCCACTTAACTCATACCATAAAACATTCTATCCTATGTGACCAATGTTCCATGACATAATTTTCGATAATTGACTACTTAAGTTGTATGATTTAACAAATCAAGGAAAACACTATTACCCTAAAGAAGGAAATTTATGTATCAATCATGTTTTCCAATCACCGCAGGATGTGTCAGCACAATTCAATACATACTCAAGGCTCTAATAATATGAATAGGTAAATGTACTCTGAAAGTATATGTGACATTGAAAAATTAATTTCTTGTTAATCCTATTTTTCCTATATTTATTTGTGAACTAATGAAAACCTATCATTTAATTAGTCCATTGAAATGAAACCCGCATATTAATAGTACAAATATTAAAAACATTACAAGACAAGTGATTTATCGAATGATGACATTATATCAAATATAAATGGAAAAATCAAAAACTGCAATTACCCATCCTAGGTAATTTGGGTTTCCCATGTACATGGGTTAGAAACATCCAAAAACATGGTCAATTTCAAATTTCTTTAAATCCTAGTGCCATGTATAATACAAAAATAGTAAGAAAAATTCTAATTATAACTCTGATACCACATTAAAACATCCCAGCTTGGGATCCACATAACATGTGCTCTGAGCCGGTAGGTCACATGTCTTCAACTACACCTCCCCGTATGCAAGATGTTGACGACTAGCAATGAGGGTGTAAATGTGGTATAATGGGGAGATTATAAGATCTTCTCTTAGTGGAACAACAGATAAAAATGTTAAACATACAACATCAAAATACGATAATAAATACATACAATAAATAAGTAGTGTAAGAATAAATAATTAGACAATAGAAAAATAATAAAAATTCACTAGGTAGTGTCATAGACATGGATGCATGACATTATGATAAACAAAAATGGTAACATGGGACATGAATATACAAACATGATATAAAAACTAAAAAAAGCCAAAACATTCTCCACTATCATCTCAAGACTATGCCTGGTGCTCTGCTTCTAAGCTCTAATTATTGATAAAGCATATCAAAAACCATAAGTAGGACTCTTTCCCATATCAGTACATGTAGATATATAATCTTCTCAGGTACCAAAAGAATCTTATGTAGGGTGTGAGATAAAATCTTAGCAGGCCACCACCAAAGATATCTACACGTAATCCATGAAGTTCTCATAACTAAATAGTGTATAAATATAGATGAAATAGAAAACAAGTGATAAAATAAACCACCAGCTAGCATAGGTTTTTAGATAACACCTAGAGGATCTACCTACATTGGATCATGGATGGAAAATATTTATAATCATTATCTATAAATATAGAAATAATATATGTAGTATATTCATATATTTGAACAACCTATATAAACAAAGTATGCATAGACATAAATGGCCATATACTTGGAATACTGGTTGTTGGCTGAATCGGGGCATAACATAGACATCCATAACCCGTATAATGAACCTATATGAAAATAAACATGCTACATGACCTACATCTCTTAATGAGTGGGAGATGTCATGCTCGTCACTCGAGACAGTGTGTGTGGAATCATGTCAACACTTGAATAAGGGACATGGAACACAAATCACACATTACACTATAATCAATTGTGTAAGACATCATGCTTAACACTGAATATATGGGAATGTGATATCGTCATGCTCAGCATAACCCTTACCATCATACCACAACCCCTAACTAGTAATATTAACATTTATAATATCAAGCAAGGGGAAATACCTCTTATGTGTTAGAATTACCAAACCTATATATATTTATAACATATCAGTTCAATTAAGCATTTGATAAGGTAAGAAACAATAGGCATGGCCTTATCACCCACTAAACATTTCATTTAAACATTTTTTTCATTAATGGAAAGTCAAACAAACATGCATAATCCATTCTACTTAATTAATCAATTCAATTAATCATAAATTGTAAATTACATTTATAATTCTTAAAGGGAACTTATAAGGTTTCAAATACATTGAGATGGTGACATGACCAACAAGGAAATTTACTACATTGTAAATTCCAATTATAGGTGGGACAAGCACTTAATAGGTTTTTTGGTATCCATTAAACATTCATATAATAAGGGAGAGTCCATTTAATGTCTAAGATGAATTCATAGAAGGCATTCGTGGAAAATAATAATCTAATCATATAAGTAAATTCAATTTCTACACACAAGGGGTGTCCATTTGTGCGGTCAAAACCATCTAAATAACTAAAAAAGGATCAAAGTGAGTGCATATAGGTGGTTTGAAAAATTTTAGATGAATTACTCAATTAAAAGGAGATGCTTGAAAAAATATAGAGTGCATCACAACGACATAGCTAAAAAATAAAACATAGGGGGAAAATGATGTGACCATACACATTAAGGTTGTAGATGATTCATTATTTAATATCATCCTCATGTTTGGTGTTCAATGGAAGAAATGTAATAAATGGTTCAACACCATATTAACAGCAAATAAGAGATTACAGCCGAATATCACTATGTGTTTGAAGATAAAATCAGATAGGGAGGGATAGGATTAGAGATCTCACCTTAAAGAATCCAATCCCTTAGATAAATCATGAATCACAAAACGGATACGAGAATTATCAAGGGGCCTAGCTCAGAGAAGATTTGATCTTAGATATATGAGGATAAGGGATGCACAATGGAAGTTGGAGAGGAAATAAAATTAGGTAGTTTATATATTAATGAAGGGGAAATGTTATTTTCAACCTAAAATCATGGCCACATGGTTTTTCCTCACTGTTGGCCAAACCACACACCAATCACGTGCCATTCACTACATCAAAGGGGCTCATCGCATGACTATGTGAATAGTTTTTCCAACCATGCACAAACCATGAAAGTGGGATATTTCTAAAAATCCTATTAGATTTCACAACAATGTCTCCAAGGTCACATGGTTTGAAAAAATTGTGTGTTCTTTAGGTATCCACTCTTTGCAACTGCACAGTTTATATAAACCATGTTGGTGGGCTACAATGTTTTTTCTAACTATGTGACACAATCTTTTCTTCCCATTTTGGGGTTCTGACCTATAAATGATCCTCAGATTCACCTGAGACTTTTTATACTTGATTAGGAATCATTGTTTGGATCATTAAGTAATTAGAATTTTAAAAAACTGATATGTACCTTCAGGAAAATATGGTTCATTATAGGTGTCATCATTCTAGAGACATAAGAAACCACTCATTCCACATAAATCAAAACTTCTCTAAAGCCAACTCTGGATGAATCATTGTACACAATATGATCCTTCGTCAAAACAGGTTAGGTGATGATCTATGATTATTTCAACCTTCCATTCCTCTCATGAAAAGTTCTATCACAAGCATTCTACTAATGAAACATTAATCCTTTCCTGGTCAAACCGGTCATCTATACTTACAAAAAGAATAAGCCCTAGATAAAACATCGATAATACCCTACCAGAGAAATAAAACTATGAATTTTGAATAAATTAATGGGTTTATCAAAATATACGATAACTAAAACCATCCTTTGGTCCACCAACACTCCATCCTAGGATATAAAATGACATAATAATTGAAATTTATCATTCTAAGAAATACATTTGGTTATCTTGGTGTAATGATGGTGCTCCCTCAATGTACTCATGATTATTTCTAGATGTTGGAAACAATTTCCTTTTTACTTGGTGTATAAATGGATTTTATTGATAGAAATAAACACAAAATGATCTAGAAAATAATAAAATATCTGATTCATCAAGGCAATAAATACCACAGGTGCATTCATCAGAATGAATTACATAACAAAGAACCCATATAATCCATAAATGCTTGTAAATAGAGTTTGATATTTGTCTCACGGTATCACCATAAAATTATGGTACCCTGATATCAAATAAATCATAGAAAATATTTTGGAACCTCTTAGGTGAATTATTGATGAGCGGAAGGGGATATTGTTTCCTGATTGTCATCTAGTTCAATCTATGATAGTCTACAGTCAATCAAAAAATACCATCTTACTTCTTGGAGAAAAGAACGGGAGAACCCCAAGGTGATGTACTAGGTCATATATATCCTTTACCTTTTAGATCATCCATATAAACTTTAAATTCATGAAACTTTATAGATTCCATCATGTAACGTGTTATAAAAACTGGCTCTACTCCCAACATTAACATAGTTATAAACTTGACATCCTGATTGGGTGGTAATATACAGATCTCATTATGAAACGTCCTAAAAATGGTCTACCATAGGAGTAAAATTGTCATGATTTATTGTACAATAATATATAGAAATAAATGTTATCTAATCCATGTGAAAATACAATCTGCATTATATTGGTCCTGCATAACCATCCTGATGATCCCACTCAATATAGTAAAAATAACTTCATCCTTGTGGAGATAGAAAGGCAAATCTACTATAGTAATATTAAATCTGAATTGTTATTGAGATAACCAATCAATAGTAAGAATAAAATAAAAACATATCATTTATAGCATTATAGGTTCCCAAAATTAAATGTAACAACCAATTTATAGATAACACACATTGTAATGATTAATATTATCTAACCATACTACCACTGATGTATCAATAGTCAAATATCCATTTAATCATTAAAAACTATACACAAACCATTTGAAAAAAGACATGATATAAAGAACTATTATTCTATTTTATTAAAAACAAGAATAAAGGGTAGATGATATAATAATAATAAATATGATGATAGAAGTTCCTACATCCAAACTAGATAGAGTATACAACATAGTGTATAACTATCTTATCCTCATACCCATAGATCTAGTTTGAATCCCATGTGATGCTCTATTTAGATGGTAATATTGTTCTTACACTGAGGAACCACATAGCCAACCTCATATTGAATGTCTAGTAGAACTCAACTACTAGTCTGCTGATGGGTAGTTGAGTTCTTACCAAAATCTAGTACATATGTTGACCCATACCATTAATCTTCTATTGCATTCCCCTATGAATCCTCTACAGTTGGCCCATCCCTCTATATGAATTACTCTCTAATGCTAGGTATGAACACTTATGATTATCATGCTCAAACATACCACACTAATGATATTATAATAGAGCATGATCATAATATTGATGCTTACTTTATTTTTTTTTCTATTACTGTGGTGGGAACTATCATAGCTACACTTCGTTCCACTAGATGAAGAGCTCCCAGTTATCCCAACTAAACCAATGTGTTCACTACTCGAGGCCTCAATCAAATCTTCGTTGTGATGTGATTATGATCCATCAAATATGAAATGATAATCAAGAGAAAATTTTTCTCCAATAACCAATTCTTATAGTGAATCCCATCATGGAAACAACATTCCATGGAAATATCATTCACTAAAAAATATAGTGAAAAGCACAACATGTTGGTGAAACATCTAACATATTCTATCAGTGACATTCCCTCCTATGTGATGTGTATGAACTCATGATTCTTCTCATCCCTCAATGATTCATGATAGAATGTTCATAGTAATATTTCCTCAAATTCCATCTTGGATATCTTTTATTACTTCAGGGAATTCTCAATAAGGTCCCACCAATACATTGAAGGTCCACGAAGAATGTATTCTAGTAGATTCATCCTCCTATCTATGAATGTCTTGAGGTGATTGAAGATCATCTAAGATAACATGATCTAAAACATATCTACCTATAGGCCTAAATCTATAGTGAACATAGGCTATTTATATAGATAGAACACCCTCTTCAACTAAAACATTGAAGGTATAGTGAAAACAATATCCCTTTCCAAGGATTTCATGACCCTCATGAAGCTGTAGGGAAGCTGAACATCCATATGATCAACCAGAACTACATCAAGATCTCATTAAGCTATGTAACAAGTGTTTAGATTACCATTATCCTGTACAAATGTGAACCACTTTCTCATGGTATCTCTATACATTCATTAAAAATTAAATTTTAATTACTAATAGTTATTTAATTTCATTTACCAGATATAGTAGGAATCTCATTTCACAGTTAACATAAGAAAATATATCACATTAAATAAATATTTCCATATCTTGAACAATTCATTTCAATATATATATATATATATATATATCCCTATATGCATATCAAGATGCATGTGTACTCATCTCGTGCCATGCCTAGCCATGGGTCTAAATCTCATGAAATAATAACATCACACAATATGTAAATCACCTATGGTAAAATAATATCAACCATTAAAACTAACAACGTGAACAACAACCTCATCCCTGGGTACTAAACATTTCCATTATACTTGGCTTAGCTAATCCAATGAACAAGCTCATTAAAATGTCTTGACATGCCCCTAGTATCTTTTCTTCCTTTACAAAATTTTAAAATAATATAAAAGAAATCATAAGTCCCTAATACCAATTTTTAATTTCCACTGATACGATGCTATCACATGTGTCCAAATCACATAGTTAAATGAACCTCAAGCATGCCTCCCCATATGACATAGGCTATTGACTAGTATATGGGGTGTAGTGAACATAGCAGGGATACTATACCCCATGGAATATAGTTTTCATATATAAGAAATAAAAAAAATATAAGGGTAACAAAATTAGAAGAAATTGTATATCATACAACATAAAGATATAGGATTAACCATGTAAACCAAATAATAATGAACCATGTAATGTTAGGCTGAAATGTACATAAATTAAATACTGTAAGTCATATAGATAAAAGACCAAGATACTGAAATAAACTCAAATGACCATGGTATAGAATCCCTAGTCAGTCTTGTCTCCGAACTCCAACCCATCCTGCAATCAAAAATCAATATCAAGGACCTCTTCCTATGTAAAAACTAACATTTATGTAATCTTCTCATCTATATAATGGAGGCCTGAATAGGAAGTGAGTATTAATCAATAGTTTGAATCCACGATGTCAAAATAAAATTAGTATGAAAGTAAGAGCATTTAATAAAATGATAAACATGTGTATGAATTAATTCATTGATATATTATAACAATAAACCTTACTTATAACCACGCCAAAATATATCTAAGACTATAACATTAACATGACATCCGTAACCACAATTCATGGGAGTTATTACATAATCATGAAAATACATTTGTATAATCATTTTAGAAAAACCATTCCATGCCCTCTCTATATGTAATTCTTCATAACCAGGCTAAGACCTAATATAATTGGGCCAAGACCTATAAATATTATATAATTACTTACCCAAGACCTATAAAAATTACAAATTTACTCAGGAAAAACCTATAATAATTACATCATAACCATTCTAATAACTCTATATAAGAATTTCATTATAACTGGGACAAGCCCTATAAGCATTACAACATTATCAGGCCAAGACCAAAAAGAATTATAGAGTAACCATGACAAGACTAGTAAGAATTATTGTATAACTCAGAAAATACCGATAAGAATTAAAATATAACGGGTCCATTCACTTTAAACATTAAAACAGATAATACAACACAAGTCATATTTAAAGAAGAACCCAAAATTACATCATAATCTACAAAGTTTAATTCTCCCAGTTACCTTTTATATTTAAATTTTCTTTTATTCATCATATTATGTCTTAATCCATTAAAATTATAGTGTAAAAAACCGTATCATTTGAATGTATCACCAATATTTACAGTAAATAGGTTATCCATTTTTCAAAGATATCTTATCACAAGGAACCACCTAATATTTATTGTCATGCTAATTTTATTTGTAAACTAATAGGCAAATTATTATTTTTCAATTGTAGGATCACCCTATGAGTGGTGAAAATCTAGGTCTCAACATTGCAATATAAAAAAGGACCCATGTAGTATTATTAACACGTGATTATCATTACCCATTAAAAAATTAGTTAATGTGAAAATTGTTTTATCATGATCACAAACTTTTTCACGCACTTAAACAATTAAAAAATGGCCTTGGGCACATGAGCCTCAGCCCAGTTGGTGAGGACTCCTTAAGTAAATCCATAAGACCCAGGTTCAAAACCAGGAAGAGGCATAATTTTAGGTACTGTAGAGGGACTGAGTAGGGACTGTAGAAGGCACTGTAGCAGTACTGTGAGGTTAATGTAGATGGGAATGTAGTAGTTACTATAGTGGGTAATGTTTGGTACATTAGTAGATGGAACTATTCACCTTGGGCCACCAGTTTGGGCTTGGAGTCCTTAAGTCCTTTTGGAAACCCAATCCTTTGGGTCAAAAAGGCTTCTGGGCCACCTTTAAGGCCTTCGGGCCACCTCAAGGCCTTCGGGCCACCTGATAAGTGCAATTCCCCAGATAGACTCTACAGAAAAGGAGCAGCCCCAGATGAGGATTCAGAGCAAGTGCACTCACCAGAACAGAACCGAATGGATTTTTTAGAATGAGAGGCTACGTCTATGACATTGGGATCAGCCTGTGCTTACATGGTAAGCCTAGCTAGACAACCATGTGAATGTGGAGAGCTACTACCATGATGCAAATGCTAGGGAGGGGCAGTTCCTTGTAGATAGTCTGGTTGAATTCTCTAAGACCATCGGGTCATGTTACCTCCTAAGCCTACGAACCATGTAATCGCTAATCCTAAGAGCCTTGTAACGGTTCCCCCTCATCCCTAGAAATGGGGGTTATAAAAAATTAATAAAAATGAAGGCCTTCGGGCCATTCGGGCTAAGACCATATGGATTTTTTGTAGACCACCAAACTTTATATGACCATCAATGAAACACCCTGAATAGTGAACACTAATGAATAAAAATTGTGAATAAGATCATAAGGATATCCTAGTTCCGATAAATTTAAGGTCAGCACTTGATTCAGTAGAATTTAAGAGATCAATCCTCAATAAAAATGGATGGTAAAATAAAGGAGAAAATAAATGTGAAGGAACTCTCCATATATAAAATCCACAATAGTGATATCTAAGAGGGGAGAAATCTCCCAAAAATCCCTTGGATCCACCTTAGGGTTTCTGAGAACGGGATTCACATTGAACAAAATAAAATCATTTCTGAAGCATGGTTAAAACTACTTATCATGATATATTCATGATGCGAACAAATTTCACAATGTGAATTTTTCAATTTATAATATTTACCGAAAAAATATGTTGCCTCAAGTTAAAATAACCCAGATCCACCATTTCATGATGTGAAGTAGTTTCTTGGAATATAAATTTTTCATTCTCTAAATGAGTTCATATCATCTTACCAACAACAAGTTTGTGTCATGTAATCTGTTCACAACATGAATGTTTCCAGTAGATATATCACAAAAACAATTCTACTATTAAAACCTATATCACCTCCAATGATTTCTAAAACCATGGATAACCCTAAAAGTACATGAAAAAATTATACCTAGACTCCACTAATTCAAATAAAAATACATCCATGAACATTAGGTAATTTTCCATAGAAAAATTTCCCCATCTACAATTAAGATGGTCGACCACTAAGGTTTAAAGAATAATGGAAAACCCAACTAAAATAGGTTCAATAGAAACTCTACAGGGACATAATTGGAAAATATGGGATCTTACATTCATAGTGTATAGAAGATAAGAATAAATATTTATGGGGTGGTACAAAAATGATAGTTTTCAAATATATTAGGATAATATAAAGTAGAAATAAAGATATAAATTTAACTTAAATAGTGATATAGTTAGCTGGAGATGCATAATAATTCTAGTGGTAGTAGATTATATAGAATATATTTATTATATTGGGGATTATGAAGTAGATAAATCATAAATTTGAAAATATTGTTTTTTCTTAGTATTAATTGTAATACTAAGAACTTTTGGCCTTGGGGAAAAATATTGTGATATTATTTTGGTTGTGATTCTATAAAAAGAACCAAAATCACATCATAGAACAAAGAATATACTATAAAATTTTCATATATAAAATGATATTACAAAATGTGGTGAAATTATAATGAGTAGAGTTTCAAAATAAGATAATGTGGTAAAACCATTGACTAAATCCATATCTCATCAGATTCATTAGTCTCATGTGTAAGATGGTGGGTTGAGAAATTTTAGTAGTTACCTCCATTATATGTGAGAGATTATTAAGGTTGGTACCCTATAACCGACATTATCATAAGTACTTTTTTTATCACTGAATGTATTCAAAGTATTTTATACATGATGATTATTCTTATTTCATGTTGTTTACACTTATGTTTTCCTTATTTGATAATATCCTCAAAATATTTCCTCCATTGATAGTTCATAGCAGTTCGCTGTTATTATGAAAACATAGTCATGCCATGAAAATATTCTTAATGATATTTTATAGTCTAGAAACATTATTCTATAAAAAAATATGGTTATTAAGTGAATGTTATTAGGGTATCATATTCATTAAGACGTCGCCTCATAATGTTCACACAAAGTGGTATCTAACCAGGGAGGTCATAGGGATATACACACTATGTAAATTCAGTATATCATGAGTTTCAACAGATATTCTTATCTGTGTGTGTTTATTGATCATTTTATTTGACATCAATTTCAATATATATCATTAAGGTAATACAATTATATGTGATAAAAATGTTGAAATATATTCTCTTGGTGAAGATTCATTCATTAAGTATTCCATGTGTTGTATTCTTATTGATTGAAAGATAAAAATAGGATTTTTCTATTATGAGTTATGTTGGAGGATATATGTAGGCCATTAAAGTAGTTAAAAGTTCCTTTTAAAATCCATGGACATAGTGATCATAAGTATGACCTTATCATAATTTCAAATAATGATAAAGAAATAATTTAGGTTTGATGACATGGGAATGCATCCCATATGACAAGATACCAATTAACTAAGGGATTATATTACAAAATATTGTTTGTAGGTGGTAATAATTACAATGAATTATCACTTTATCCTTAAGGGATATGTTGTGTTACTGATACCACTCGAATTCTAAGGTTTATACCCACTTAAATAGAAAACGGGTCTTAGAGGTCCACCCACTAAGTGAATCGAGACCATTTAGATTCAAATGAATCTAATAATTAGTATAAAATCAACCAAAGCTTTAAGAATGATATATGTTTAGGTTTTATTGATGATAACTCAATACGATGTTAGTATTGAATAGTGTGATGCCCTGTGTTTTTGAACTGGATGAAAAACCATAGTAATTTGAATTTTCGCCTTTTCTGGATGGGAAGATTTTAAACCAGGATTCAGAATGTAATTTCTAGATTGGGAACCCTGAGATGCATTTTTATTAAAAATAAATTAATTTACTTAATTTAAAATTTCAATAAAATTACGTTAAATTAAGGGAAATATAAAATAATAAAAATAATGAAATAATATATTCTTATTTTTATTATTGATCTTGTTTTTGTTATTATCATAATTCTAGGTTTTAAAAAATCTTAACTCACCCCTATCTCTTACTCCATAGCATGACACCCACCCCCTTCCTGAGATCTCCTTGTTTGCGCGATGCACCTCCTCCCATCCTCCTCTCTAATGGATAATGCCAACTGGATTTATTTTGCCTCTTTATTTGGTCCTTCAAGATAGGACTCCTCCTCTATTATCCTTTCCTATTCCTACAATTTTTCACTCTCCCCATCACATATTGAGGTTTGACCTAACACTAGGGTAAGGTGTTGACATATTTTTGGTTTTCTTCCACTATTAGGGTATGTGAAGCATCTTTTGGGACTCCCGTGTTCATATTCTACCATCTTTAGTCAAAGGAGAGTAGGATTGGTTCGATTAGGCATGTCATCAACTCTTTAGGGGTAATTATTTTTATCTTACTTCATTGTAACTCAATTTATAATTGGTGTTTTCATAATTTTTGAGGAACTATTATTTATCCTTCTGTGTGTTGGTCCTTGGTGTCGTTTTTTTGAGTTTGTGGTGTGGTTCATAGAAAATATGATGACCCTGTGAAGGCTTGCAATCATATACATATGTATGTGTGTGTATGTGTGTGTATATATATATCTTCCTTATAAATATTCTATAATGGTGAGGGAAATATGTGAATAAGATTAAGGGATATAAATATATATATATATATATACACAATAATTTATGTGCATTCAAGGGTGGAGTGAATTGGAGTTGTCATTTTCAAGTCATCAAGTTCTATGTTTTCATCATTGTCTACTTTTAAGGTAGGGTCCCATTAATTTGACCCATAAATTTAATAATGTATTAATTAATTGATTTCTCTATTTCATTGTGTTTAATTAGTGCTGAATAAATTTTTTGAATAAATTTTTCTATCTTTGTAAATGAATTGTTAATGAACAATTCCATTATTTAATAATAAAACCCCTCCAATGGAGGTGTTCTATATTATAAGATAAAGAGTAATGATTAGACATTTATTAGTTCTTGTCTTATTTATGTGATATTTCTCTTTGATTTGATGACTTGTATAGATATGTGGACTTATTGCACATTGACTGCATTCATGTTAGTAAATTGTGATTTTCATTATTAAAATGTCTCACAGACCACGGCACCTTCTTATGTGCGTGTTTTACACACTATTACCTAAATTAATATTGAACCATGCTCACTATAAGGGTTGGAAATGACATTAAAATAAATTTTACCAAGTAGGTAAATCCCCCTTTTGTTCATTGTACCCTCTAAGTGCCTTTTTTCATTGATAGGTGTCTTTATTTGTTTTTTTACCTAAATGAAATGTATTGTAATAATTGAATTATTAGTTCAATGTGGATTGTGTACATGCCTATGAGAAATGGTCATTTCGAAATGGAATAGAATATAGTGGTGCGACCGTGACTCTAATTAATTTAATAAGCATGAAAAATGATATTTTTATGGTTTAAAAGGTTTACATATATGTTGGATTATTAAACCAAACATTTTGTCATGTGATTTCATGATATGGTTCACTTGACATGAACTGATAAAGAACATGGGTTCCATATTGTGGACTCATTGACTAAATCCCATGGTCGATGGGTTGTAATCCTATGCACCGAGGGAGATGATTTTTCATAATAAGAGAGGATTTCTCGGGTAGTTTTTATACTCCAGAGTAATACTGGTTTCCTAGGGGAGAAGTTGTGGATTGACCAATTTTAAATATTACTACGCTATGCCTTGGGTAATACATGATCCCCTATGTGAGATACATAGGGTAGACATAGAGTAACCATGACTCGAGTGATACTTGAGACATCTTATTGGTCATCTCAGATGGGATTAGTGGTAATTTATTACATCAAATGTTCATATCAAAATAATTGGTATCATTTGTAGATCACCTTGGATGGGCATAGAACTCCACCATTGGATTTAATGGATTTATTGTTTATCTTGTGCATCGAAATGTTTATTTGAAGGATGTTAATTAATTTTATATTTGTTTTTCTTTGGGATATTCCATTTTGATTTGGTTCACATGACATGGACTAGGAGAGTACATGGGTTCTATATTAAGGACTGGTGGATGGACTCAAATTCTCGATGAGTTATGACCTGATGTGCCATGGGTAATTGTTTGTCTTTCCAAACGAGGGCTTATCGGGCATTTATTATACATCAGAGTGATAAAAATTCCCTATGATAGAAACCATATAAAAACATGTTGGAAAGATGGATACTCAATGCCTCAGGTGATACTCAGTCCCCTGTATAAGATAGCTAGGACAAAATCAGTGTTATTATGACTACAGTGTTACTCATAACACCTTACGGGTCACCTTGGGTGGGGTTGGTGGTATTGGATTAAATAGGGTATTCTCATTGGGATACTTGGGATTCTGTGTAGATCACCTTGGATGGGCATCAGAGACTTGTTGATTCAATAAGGTTTTCCCTATGACTTTTCCATTCCTTCTTGTTTTGAAAATCACAAACACCTTATACTAAAGAAAATATAAATTTTACCTCCATAAGGAAAATTTATATCTTTAAAAAAAATTACCCTAACCTAGATTTTCTTATACATAGCAATATTTATCTTAAGTACAAAAACCAGATTCTTAACCAAAATCCCAGAATCATATAGTGACAAGTATTGGAGTATTATTTTTCTAGGATCCGAATTCTGGTTGTGAACTATAATGAAGTTCCACCCCGAATTATGGATACAAACTCTTATAATGTTCGACTCCGAACTCTTAAGTAGACCGACTCCAAACTCTTAAATAGTTCAACTCTGAACTCTTAAAAAGTTCAACTCCGAACTCATAAGTAGTTATACTCCGAACTGTTAAGTAGTTCGACTCCAAATTCTTAAACAGTTCGACTCCGAACATTTAAGTAGTTCCACTCCAAACTCTTATAAAGACTGACTCCAAAATTTTAAGTAGTTCGACTCCAAACTCTTAAGTAGTTTGACTCCGAACTCTTAAGTAGTTCGACTCCGAACTCTTATGATGTTCAACTCCGAACTTTTACTAGTTCAACTTTGATCTCTGCAAGTTCAGATTACGATCTCTGGTGAAAGCAGACTCCGAATTCCTATAAAACAGAATCCGAACATTTCCTAACATAGACTCCAAATTTCACTTTGGTGAGACTCCAAACTTTTATTTTAATTACACTCCAAAATTTTATATGGATTTTACTTAAATCTTCTCCTTTTCAAAACAATGTCGTGCATTCAGTTATACATGATTTATTATTAAACAATGTCGTTCATTCTGTTTCTAATTAACCGTTGGTTGAGTTACACGTGTACAGGTCCCTTCGAATTTCATGGAAAATATGACCGTTGGAGGAGGGAGCCGACCGTTGGAAATTTGCCTATAAATAGGAGCTCTTTTGAAAGAGATAAATAACGAGTTAATCGATCTAGAGACCACACGCTGTTAAGGTGATTTCTAGAGATAGAAGCTTTTCATGCCTTGTGCATACTGAACTGATCGTTCAGATTGCTTCGTGCGACTCCAAATGTTGGTGATTACATTCGAGGACTTCCGGGGATAGGAAGAAAGAGGTTCCGACTACCTTGAAGTTAGAGGGCTTCCTTTCTGAGGAAGACAGAGGTTCCAACTACCTTGAAGTTGAGGGCTTGCGGGGATAGAATGACAGAGATTCCGATCTTCGTATCGAGGGATTACCCTGGTGTGGGTAAGACAGACTTGCTTGAAAGTATAAATCAAGGGACTTTTATCTAAGGTTGTTGAATACCCTTCCCTTTGGGTTAAAAGACTTATATCATGTTACTTGTAGTTTTACTACTTGTTTGTTTCCGCTGCATATTGTATTTTAAGGAAAGTATAACCTTCTTATATTTCCTTACACTTGTACTCTGATAAGTTTAGATTCTATATGCTTTAAGGTAGAATCTCCTATTGCAAACCTCAATTCCAATTCTCCAATTGGTGTTAGAGGTGTTGTGAATCTGCTTTGTTTAACTTTATTAAACATAGAACATTCCTTGTCAAAGGAAAACATAGTTATCCTTAACCATCTTTAAAGGTTCCAAAGGAATTTTTAAAGTATACAATTCACCCCCTCTTGTATATTGAGAATCTACATCAATATTTCGATCCTACAAATCTACCAATGGATTCGACAGATTGGATGTATTGTGTTGATTGAATTCTTTTTCTTAATTTAATTTTCCGCACTTGTTGCTACTTTTTTATTGTAGACTATGTATGTGTGATACTTCTTCCTTTCTTACTAGCATCCTTATGTTATGAAAATTGAATTAGACCCCAATCTGATGCACAATCCTAGGGGTATTCCTTTTGGGTTTTATTTATTTATATTGGGATTTCAATACATAGTATTACTTGAATAAGTTCTCTTTTAGACACCAGAAATAGACTGATTTAGGTGGTATGGTATGAGTGTTCATTTAGGAACCTCAAACAAGTTCGTGTTATTATATTTTTATCACTCTATATTTATTATAAGTGATACACTTCTTAAATTAAATTTGAAGGAATGGATTGGGATTATCACTGTGGGTACCGACATACTGATATTTATATTTCACACCCTTATTAGGAACCATTTAAAACTAGAGTAGATCTTCTATCTCACATGTATTTTGATTCATTGAGTATGTTGTGCTGTGTACGTGGGATTTAGGGAGCACATGACTGGGATTTCTCTCAAGATACTCATGGAGATGACTAATGGATTTTTCTTTTTTTCATATTTTACTATTTGTTCCTTGTAGTAACACATGAAATTACAAGCAACGTTATATAGAATTGGGTTTGGGAATTTTAGTTTGTTCAGTTATTATATTTATTCTTCCACTAATGTTCTCATGTATTTATTTTTATGATTTTTTTCATTTATTACCTATTCATCCTCTATTTTATACTAATTTACACCGGTTACAATTCTATTCATACTCTGATCTATGTGAAAATAATCTCCTCATAGAAAGACCCTAGGCCATCACTACTAGTTGACAACCTCTCACATTTGAGTAGATATGCTTGAGGTCATGTGGTGACCGTTGTGACTACCAGTTTAGTGGTAATTTAGGCCAGGATGATACAAAAGTGGTATCATAGGGTACTTTTTTCATTTGCCTTATTATTTTGTTCTAGTAGACAGGATACAAGGAATGTGTTGGTTCTTGGTAAATAGTCATGTTTGGTACTGATACCCTCATGTACAGAGAAATAACTAAGTGTCCAGGGATGAGATTTTTATTCATGCTGATTATTATTTTATTTGATATGATCTCATCATGAGTTAATTTTATATTTCATACTGCTGGGGATTTACGGTTTTTTACTTATTTTTTTCCTTAGACTATTAAGGTAAGGATGAATCATTACATGAAACATATTAGTATTATAGAAATTCACATTCCTTGCATATTCCATTCCATATAGTTGCATTGGTATTTTTCCAATTTCATTGGATTTTGTACCTTAAGTGTATAAAATGACTTTAATTTATTAGCATACCTATTATATGTTATTCAATGTTTTATTTTTTCTCTAGCAATTCTTCTTGTATAAAGTGATTGTTGTGTTATTTAGCATGTTATTTATTTCCTATTTAGGTAATTATATGCCATGATGCCAATTTCTATATCATTTTATGCTTGTGTACCACACTTTTGGGCTTACAATGTGTTGTTTTGTGTCAACTTCTTGTACTGACATGATTTAATTTGTTTCAAATATATAATTGAGGGAATTTTTTAATTTAATCGGTTATGATTAAAATGCGATAAAGTTTTCAGTTTAAGGTGTATGGATGCCTTAAAAATTAGAAAATGTAACATGTATACTCAATCTATATCCATTTTGTAAATATTATTAAAGGATGATGTGAAAATTTAATGTTCTACTAAAGTTTAGTTTTAAAATGATTTTGTTAATAATGGGACAAAATAATCAATTTATTAAGTGTATGGGAACTTTATATATTGGGGGATGGCATCCCATATGACCATTATATATATGATGATGTGATATATTTTAAAATGGTTCAACATGTGTAGGTTTATTAATTTAAAATGACCTGGTTAATTATATAGATGCTCAATTGGACCCAATTAGGTCAGTTGGGGCATATTTTTTGTTTCATAACCCATTATTATTGTTTGAAACTTAAATAATTAAACAATACATATTGGGTTGCTTCATAATGAAAACTGGTTGGATTAGTGGGGCCCTTGTTGGTTGCCTTATTTTTTATAATGTAAAGAGAAATTTATTTCAAAAATTTCTAATTTTAGGATGGGATGTTAATAAATTTTTATTGTTTAAAAATTATGTTTATAAGACTTTTCTATTTTTTTTAATGATTCTTTTGGTAGATCAAGTACAAATTTATTTTGTTTGAAATAGATATACTTGATGTTTTAAATTAAATATTTTAAATTTTAAAGATTAAATGTGAATAAATGTAAAAACCTTATAAATGGAACCCTTGGTGGCTTCCTTTGTTTAAAATCCATGTGTAAGGGATGTTCAATCTCATATTTAAGTTTCCTTTGAATAACACTATAATTTTTTTCCGTATGCATTCTTCTTTTTATAAATTGTCTAAATGTTTGGATTTTGAGAAAGTAGCTTACAATTTTTCATGAAACAGTGATAGGTTTGACACTTATTCTCTAATAAGGGGTTATCCCATGGTTGTTTGTACTCATAGAGTTTACATTTCTTTCTTGTAATGTGATTTTCCTGACGTTTGGTGTCCTTCGGGTGTCAATTTCCCCAGTAGGACCACTTTTAATTTTAAATAAAACCTTGTGTGGATGTGTGTTTATGTTATACATTACCTTATTATGTTTTTTATCATCAATTAATGATTGGATACAGCTGGTTACACATGCCTGGGGCATGGTTATCAACTTCGCAGGTCGTGTGACTCTCTCTTTCTTTATGATGGATTACATTTTAGGTTGTCATCCAAGTTAATGGTCATATGGGGAAATGTGACTATGAGTTAAATCTATTCTACATTCCATCATATTCTTGAATTCATAAGGATTAAAACCTATGGATTGTGTTCAAGATGTTTTTATTTCTTCAAAATCCTCATGGTAGTACGCATTCACATACACAGTGTCAGTTGAGTGAAAAATGATATAATGAACTCCTAGAGTTTGGTTAAAAATGTTGAGATTTATGCTATTATGTATGGTTTCAAGTCATCTTCAATGAACATTTAATGTAGTGCTAAATAAACAAGTTCAACCTAATGATCAGGTTGATGTTTCAAGAGACTCATGTGTTTTGGTATGCTGGTCGGTCTGGTTTTGGATTTCTTTGAATGATTTGAAATTATGATCATGGCTTGGAGGAATTTCACACATTTTTATGGTATTTTTGATCTATCATTCTTCTAAGAAGCTAATTAATATTATCTATCATCAATTAGGACATGCATATGTTAGGATGCTCCACATCGGTCTGGTGAATGTGCCCTTCCATGTTGAAGGATCACAACCAATGATGAAAATTATGAAATGGGCAGTCTTGCTTAAATACCATTTTGGACTGGTGAGTTTTGTAAATTTTGGTTCTTTCTTGAAAGGATGATGTTGATGTGGTTGTCTATGATCACAGCCTTTGAGAAACTCCAATTGTCTTGGTGGACTTTGGTGGGTAATGCATGAGAGATCACATAATGCCTCAAGTGGAAAAAGGCATTGTGATCTGTTTTAATGATGCATCACACTGTAAATCCAATTTTCATATAAGGTATCAACTAGTATTGGTTTTTCTCTTTTCATTATGGTAATATTTAAAATTATTTTAGTGTACTATGTTATTTTATGATCATGTCCCCTATCTTCACATCATCCTTGATGCACTAATAGAGTATTAGTTTTATGCCACACTACAATTTAAAAATTTGTTGATCTTGTTGGGTGTATATATTTCGGTGTTAAACACTGGAGGCATGGTTCATAACGCGGAATTGTATTTATATGTATCCCTTGGCTTCCAATGTAGGAAGGCCATGGAAAGACTCTTGTACACCATTTGTTTCTTCTTATGTGACCGTCAAGTAGATTCTGCTATGGGCGTAGTCCATGATCTGATGTGGATGTTGTGACCTTGATTCAACATCTCACTTGTAATTATAGTGTGTAAACTACCTTGTAATTGTTCCTTTGGACTCTATTCATTTGAATATATGGTTATCCTAGACTCTCTATCTTGCTACGAGGTGAATCTTTAAAAAAATGTGTGGTGATTCTAGTGGGATGGATTTGGATTACCCCTCTATTCTTATCATACCATGGCTTTTTTAAAATGGCCAGGTGATGTTTTGACCAAGAAATATCGTCATGTATGGACTTAAGTAGATGGTGTTGTTTTAAACTCTTAATACCTCAGAGTAAGGCATTGTGGTTATATTTTTAATATGTCGATAGTCTAATTTGAACTTCTTATAATTGTATGTAAGAGTGGCTCGACTAGTTGTGTTTCCATGTTTAATATAATGGTCAAAAGGAACTATTTTCAAGAATTCCTTCAGGTTAAGGAGGGTGTAGTTTAAATTGTCATCTATGTCTTTGAAGGAAATCTTATGAGACCATTTTTAGCTTTTTTAATCGTGATTTTTCTAATTCTTTTCTTTGAGATCCCTATTATGTCCTTCAATGTAGTCAATTTTTCCCTATTAAAGGAAACATGATGGGATCATGATTAAAATGCTTTAGATCATGATTTATAGAAACTTACGATGGTGGAGGTGTCATTGTATGAAATTGGACCGTTTGTGATGTTAAATTTTGAGACCTATAGTGGAGAGAAGCACCAATTATTCTTTCAAGAGACAATGACATGGTTGTCTCTCTAGAAAAATGGGCTCGGGTATATGACCTTTCAATGTTTCAGTAGGAAAATAAACATTGGATCAGATCTTAAAAGCTATTGTGATGCTTTCTTAACCAATGATTAATGTTTCTTGGGTGTTTAAAAGGGAAACACAACCATTTGAGTGAGACTTCAAGAACCTTGTAGCTCAAGTGATGTTTTCCTTATTTTCCAAAATGTGTCTCAGGGAGGGGAAGTTCTATGGTGGGGAGGTTGTAAGGACTCGGGTTTTTTAAAATGATGAAAATACAAATATGTTTGAATTTTTTCATTTACAGGACGGGTCATTTTTAAAAATAGGATTCATATTTTAATTCTGAGAGTGGGGATACTGCGATGTTTTTTTCTGAAAATGAAATTATTTTAATCAATTTCAAATTAAAATAAAATTATGTTAAATGAGGGGAAATGGGAAATAATAATAATAATAATAATAATACTATTATTATTATTATTATTAAAGGTTTTAATAAAACCTAACTCACCCAGTTACCTTACTCTATATTGTGACACATGCCCCCTCCCAAATCTCTCCTTGGCTGCATGATTCACCTCCTCCCAGACTCCTCTCCTACGTATGATTACAATCCGATTTCTTTTAGATCTTCCTTTGATCCTTCAAGGTAAACATTTTCCTCCCCTTTTCTCCTTCCATATTCCAGCTGTTTTTTATATCCCCATTTCCTGGCGAGGTTTGGCCAAACCCTCGGGGTAGAGGTTGAACATATCTCAATTTTCATCCATTGTTAGGGTTATGGGAATCATCTATCAGGACTACCCTATTTATATTATGGCATCCTCTTCCGATTTGATTGATTTGGATTTTCATCATCACTTTGGGGAAGGGTTTTCCATCTTTCTTCATTTTTCTTCTCAATTTATAATTGAATAATATGTAATTTTTGAGGTGTTGGTAATTTTCCTTGTGTGTGTTGGTCCACACTATAGTGTTTTTTAGTTCCTAGTATTGTTTGTATACAATTCAAAGACATTGTTATAGATTTCACTCATTTACATTGGTGTGTGTGTGTGTGTATATATATATATCTTCATCATAAATATTCCCTTATGGCATGAGAAATATGTTAATTGGATTAAGGTACATATATATAAGATTAAATGAGCATTAAACTGTAGAGAGAATTAGATTTATCATCATCATGGTGTCAAAAACTATGTATATAGTATGGTATACTTTTGAGGTATGATCTCATTCCCTTTCCCCTTAAATTTAAGTTGAATTAATTTATTTACTTTTCACTTTCCTTTTGTCGAATTAGTGAAAAATTAATTTTTTGAATATGTGTTTAATTCTTGTTAAAATAATTTTTAATGAACAATGTCTTTATTTTATAACAAACCACCTGCAATGAAGGTGCACTGTCTTCTAAGCTAAAAAGTAATTATTAAACATTTATTCTTTTTGGATAATTCTTTTTATCATTCCCCATGTATTAATGTATTTATTGAATACGTGGAATGCTTGTACATGGACTTTATTAATGTTTTTAAATAGAGTTTTTCTATATTAAAATATCTCATTTTACATTGCACCTCATAAGTGCATGTTTGACACACACCTACCTAAATTAGTATTGAAGAAAGATCCCTCTAATAGTTTATCTTGACTTATAAATGGATTGGTACAAGTAGGTAAATTCCCATTTTGTTCATGATACCCTGTAAGTGCCTTTTAATTTTGGTATGTGACATAACTTATTTTGTCAACTAAATGTAATATATTGTATTGTAATAGTTGAACTAAATGTTAATGATGGATTATGTACCTCCCTATGTTAAATGGTTAGTTTTAAATTTAATGGAATATGGTAGAATGGACACAACAATGGTTAATTTAATAAGAATTACTTATGAAAATTTAATGTTTTAAATGGTTGAAATATATGTAGAAAAATTAAACCATGCATTTTTATGTGATTTATTGATATGGTTCACTTGACATGGGTCGAGAGAGAACATGGGTTCTTTATTAAGGACTCTTGGACATGATCACATGAACATTAGTTTATGATTCGACACATTGGGGGAGATTCGTTTGATTTTTGGGAAAGGGATTACTTGGTGGTTATTATACTCTTGTGTGATACAGGTTCCCTAAGGGTGAAACTGGGGATGGGCCCATTGGAAATATGACTACACCATGACTTGGGGGATACTCAGTCCCTTAAGTGAGATATCTAGGACGATATTAGAGTAAACATGCATTGAATAATAATTGGGACTCCTTGTGGGTCATGTTGGATGGTCTCACTGGAATTTTCGTACATCAACTCTTCCCATTGCGATACTTGGGATCCTTTGTATATTTCCTTGGATGGGTAAAGGACTCCACCAAATAATTTTATAGATTACACATTTTTCTTATTCATTGAACTGTTTATTTGAAGGCTTATTATTTATTTTATATATGTCTTGCCTTGTGATATTCTATATTGATTTGGTTCACTTGACATCAGCTCGAAGAGAACATGGGTTACATATTAAGGACTCATGGACAGACTCACATGCTCAATGGGATATGACCAGACACACTAAGGGCCATTTTTTGGCTTGTCAGATGAATCCTTCCAAGGCTGTTATTATAATCATGAGTGATATCGGTTCTTTATTGGAGAAACTATGGATGGGAACGTTTTTCATATGGTTATTTTATGCCTCAGGTGAAACCTGGTCCCTTATATGAGATACCTGGGATGGACTCAGAGTTACCATGCCTTGTGTGATACTTGGGATGCCTTATGGGTCACCATGGATGAGCTCAGTGGTATTATCTAACATCATATGTTCATTTTGAGAAACTTGGGGTCATTTTTAGATTTCCTTGGATGGGTATATGACTCAACCATTGTATTTGGTGGATTGGTATTTTTCCACTGATTGAATTATTTTTTTAATTTCTGGTGCCAAACTTGTGGCTTCTCTTTCATATTAGACCATGTACTTGTGATTTTTCTACCTTTATTACAAGGATACTTATGTGATGACATGTGAATTAGAGCCCGTATGACTTTTGGGTTTTCCTTGTTTAGTTTGGGCTTCATATATATATAGTACATGTTAAACATGCACTCTTTCGTACACAAATTTTTTGCCAAAGAATGAGGTATTGGAAAAGTGTTTATTTTGGAACCCAGACCAAGTTTTTATTATTAATTATTTATCCCCTTGCATTTATTATATATGGAACACTTAATAAATTATATTTAACATACTGGATAGGTCTTGAAACCGTTGGTTCCTTCCAAATATGATTTATATCTCACACCCATATAAGGGTCTGTTTGGCACCCGAGTGGATATTATTGATTGATGTTCTTTGGATTCATTTTTTATGTTGAGCTATGTACTTGGGAGCTTTGGAGCATAGGGCAGGGATCATGCTCAGGATGCTCGAGGAGTTGTCTCCTATATTATTCTTTTTCTTTGTTATATTTTACTTCTTGCACCTTTTATTAACACATGAAATTACATGAATCATTTATAGAATTTTCATTGGAAATTTTACTTTTATTCATCAATTAAATTTATTCTTTCACTGATGTTCTCATTTATTCATGTTTTCTCTTTTTTTTGTTTATCACCTATGCTTCCGCTATTTCCTAATTATTTACACAAGGTACACTACTCTGAAAACTCTAATCTATGAGGGAATAATATCCATAGTGACAAAGCATAGTCCCTTACAGGTAGTCGACAACCTCTACTGTTTTGAGAGATACACTTGAGGTCATGTGGTGACCAGTTTGACTACCAGTTTAGTAGTCAGTTTGGACGAGACGTTATAACTAGGATGAAGAGATTGGATTATATTTATTAAATATTCATATTTTGTTCAGCATAATCAATAAGATAATATTTATTTTTGAGTGAACTAGGTCTTGATAAATAACTGATCCATATGATTATTTTATGGTTTAATTATTTAATCACCAGAAAATTTATTTAATTATTTTTTAAATAATTAAATTATTTATTTAATAATTAATATATTAAATAATAAATGAATATGTGGTGATCATTAAATTATTAAATATGTGATTAATGGTGTCATGAGGTTTTTTGAATAGGTAGAAGGATTGAGACATATATTTTATTTCCATATCACAAACATAAGAGAGAAATCCATTAATAATCCATGGATTTGAGTAGTATCTCAATGTCACTCTACAATTCAGATGAGTTAGGTTTTTAACAAGAAATAGAATTCCCTTAATTATCTAAATATTTATAATAAGAATAAAAAATTAAAGCATGTATGATCATCATAGAGACATTTGAATAATCTTGATCAGTCATGCTAGTAGTAGATGCATCGAGGACAGTCTCCCAACTTAATTATAAATAACAAAAATGAGTGAGAGAATTCTAAATCGTGGTAATTTGTTTCACAGTAACAATTAATTATAAAATGAAAAAATGATTTTATTCTAGGATTCATGAACACATTTCACAGATATAGTGGTTTTATATTATATCTATAGTAAATGTTAAAGTTAAAATTTCTCCAAAACACTTCTAATATGTGAAAGTCCAATAATTTCTTCCACGTATTTACTATATACTATCTCATTTGTTTATAAAACATTTTTATAATTTATATTTAATAAATTGAGTGTTTTCAATCATTAAAACACACAATCTTTGATTATAGATAATTGTTCTATCTAGAGGATGACATAAAAATATCCCCCTTTAGATAGGGATAAGATGTGATATATTTAAGAGAAAAAATGACTCAAGATAAAAGGATCAGTGCATTGTTTCTCATTAAAACCCATTAATCTGTATGATTACGAATTGTGGTATTTATAGAATCACTCACCAATCTAATACATTTTTATACTCGCAGTACATCTAAAGTAGATTGCTTAAAACCAAATTTATTCAGTAATTTTAATTACAAGTCTACATTATTTCCATATAATGACATTACATATGAATTATTTAGGTAATAATGTATTTAAATTATTAATCACAACATTAAATTATAATAGTTCCCTGTTATAATGAGAATCGATAGATGTTATGAAAATATTCTTAAAACTATATCATATTGTCTACATATATCAGGCTAATGAGATACATGAGATGTATTACTGCTTATTATTGGGGGTATTATAATAATTAACACTTCTTCTCATAAATTTATAACTTAGTGATATCAGAGAGAGGAATTCATAATGAAAATACCACTAATAATAATTTCATGTATTATATGTGTTATTGAAATTTCTATCAGTGATCATGTGTTTTTGTCCTTAGATTTGGATCAATTATTATTATATATTATGAATCATGCACATTGATGTATATAAAAAATGTGACGAAATATTCTCCTGGGGAATTAATATACATTCTACATATCATAAGTGATATGATATTAAATGAATGGCCATGATATTTTTCACTTCTATTTCAATAGAAGAAGTTATCATTATCACTTCGATGAAATATATGCTTCAATATACATTACATGTCCATGGTGATCTCATATAACTAATTTGAAAAAGTCAATGAAAGATATGTTTATTTAATAAAATAACGAAACATGTATGTATACTATTTTATTAGATATTAACATATAAAGGGATTATTAAATACTAGTACTCATATGAGGTTGTCATTAAGGTGACTTTTATTATATAGAGGGGCCATGATGTGTTTCATGATATTACTTTTCGTATTTTAGTTATAACTACTTCCACTAATAGTAGTTTCTAGTGGGTCACATAGAAAGTATATTTAAAATCTTGTTATATTCAAATGATTCCATGTTTAAGAATAAATTTTCTCCCAATTTTAATAATATTATATTTTCTTGTTTATTCCATCAAAAAATCATTAACAAAATTCTTCATGTCAAGAATAAGTGATTTTAATTATATCTATTTTTTTTAATAATATAAATAAGTATAATATTTACTCCTTCACAATATATATTTATATACTATATATACATATATATTTATTTATTTATAATAAAAATGGAAAAAATTATATATTTATTCACATTTTATGATATTATAATATACATTTTATAATGAGAAAATCATTTTATATTTTATGGATAAATAATTTTTATTTGAGGATTTGGATCAAGTTAATGATCAAATAAAATTATTTTAATATATTTTAAATAAATTTTTATTTATTTAGTACATGGTATTTGAATAATATATGTCACCTAAAATAATAATAGTTTAATATTATTTAATGGGAAGAGATATAGAGTTTTTATATGGTTAATTAAAATTTAAATAATTTATTTTTAATTGTTTTAATTATATCATAAGTATAAATACTGAAACAATTCATTTATTTGAAAATAGACTCTAAATTTTCCTAAATCTCATTTAATGATCTAGAGGGAGAATTATAGAAAATAATCCCTATATTCTCATGTCACTATGGAGAGAAATTAAGAGTTTTATACATACAATCCAGAATATAGTATGAATAACACATGATTACCTTATGATAGAATATCATATATGAGAAAAAATGATTTGGTATTCATGGTACATTAGTGGATATCACAAGAGAAATTCATTTTTTCATTCTTGAAGAAATTATAACATTAACATGAATGATGTTTGGATTAATGACAAAAATTCTGACCAGGAATCAAATCAAAAGAAAAACAATTGAGGAATTTATTTTATTTAAATTATTAATTATTAATTTTGAGTTATAATCCTATAAAAAGGCTCAGTTAAATTTTCTTAAGTTTATATTGAAAATATTTAACCTAGAATCACATCATATATCTTCTACTCTGCCCGAATTTCAAAAGTGTTGTTAGGCAATTCACAGAATTTCATAGTCATTATTAAAACTTGATTTATTAAAATTAATCTCTAGGGTCTAATTATAGTTCCTAGATTAGAGGGTTAATATGAATAAGTGTTTTTATGGTTAATATTTGTCCAAATAGTATGTGATTTGATTTAAAAAACACAATTATTTTATTTATTTTATTATGATTAAATAAAATAATAAATATTTGTGTTTTTTTACCAAATCGTAATCATTTTTTTATTTTCATTTGATTTTAATGAATTATATATATATATACACATAGAGATTACATATATTTTTTGATAACACACACACTTACATCAATATATATATATATTAACATTATATATATAAAAATTAAAACCCTAAGGGGGAAGTTCCCCCTAATCTCTCATATGTCAACCCCCCCCCCCACAAATTACTGGGGGACAGGGGTTGTTCAATTTAAAAATAAAAATAAAAATTACAACATGGGAAACCTCCCCCAAACCCCAAATGTTACCTTTATATATATAATATTGGTTATATTATAGAGATATTAATATTAATATATTTATTTTAAAAGTTATATATTTTTGTTTCTGTACATGTTAAAGATATAGAAAAATCCCTAAAAATATGAAATTAGTTTTGGTGGTTTTGAAGGGAACTCAAGGATAATAAGTGAAAAAATAACATACCTTGAATATATTTAATTGAAATCGAGATATATTTTAACAATGATATTAATTTCTAAAAGTTATTTCATTGAAAAAGATAACGAACTAGACTGAACAATGAACATTTCGTTTTTTAAATTTAATTTAATTTAATTTTTAGAGGGATTAAATTCACAATAACTACTATCAAATTATTATATTTATAATCTTTGTATAATACTTACATAATTAAATTATATATGGGAATAAAAGTCAATATTTATTTATTAAATGTAATTATTCTGATGCAACTATCTTAGTTTACCCTATCTATGTGTGAGTATAAAATTGTGATTGTAATGTCCTTAGGTGGCTCACTATATAACTCGTGGTTAGACAAGTTCACTACATGAACTCTTGGACACCTCCACGCATGACGAAATATAATGACTAGAAGTGAGGGTTTAATACAGTATATTGGAGATATTATACCCCTATATTAGATTTTATATAAATAAATAAATAAACAACCATTATCCTTGTAAAAATGAAATCACAGTATGCATAAACAAATAAAAATTAAACCATAATACATGAAAATGAAATAATGGCTTGAAAATCCATGATGTAAAAAAGTATAACCCATTAGTCCAGTTACACATACATACCAGAATAAAATAAAATGAACAAACTGATCTTTTATATCCCTGTAAATCATATCATCCAATCTTCAAATACCAAATAAGCTATCTTTCTCAACAATTCTATCCCAAGCCACATCCTAACCAAGAGCCTAAAATAATCATGTATGATCTTCTTGGGGTACACAATTTAAATGAAGGATGGAAGAGGGTGTGAATAAAACTCATTATGTTGACACCAAAATGTCTAAAAAATTCCAATCCACGAAATATAGTGCACTGAATAACCTGATAAAGAGTGGTATTAATTAATAAATTAATACCACACATAAAATAAACATTCTCACACTATAGTTATGAGTTAAATACCAAGGGAAGTCAAACCTTCTTCACCACATTTTTGGATAACTATGAGCACATTCTAAAAAAAGGAAACTATAAACATAGTTAATCCTAAATAATCACATTTCCCGATAACAATTTCAAATGGTGGATCCACCTGTATGAATACAAATCACCCATACCCTGGAGAATATTTCTACCTATGATGAATAACTGATACCATATGTCTAGAGAAGAGTGTATATACCTCACGATACATTTATTCAATCAAATAACCCTTAGTAATAAATGAATCAAACACACTCTTCACCCATAGAACCCAAGGATAATTATACACCTTTCTCGTAGGCATAAAATAATCATGCACCTATCCCTTAGATAGTCTATATTGTGAATCTATCTCTTATGTGGTACATTAGCATGCATGTATGATTTAGAGAGATTGAAACAATACACCTAGACCTCAAGAACCAACATACACATTGATTCCTAATAAGAAAAAATATCAAAGGGGCCGTATAACATTTTCCTATCAGGAATCACTCATAACAAAGTCATCATTAAACAAAAATATAATAGGAAATTCACCTAGCCAAGAACCAAATAAAATTAATAGTTCATTATAAGTTATAATTTCCTAGGATATCAAATAACCATTTCTCAATCCATTTTTCATTCCATATAATTCGGTTCCCCTATTATCATTATAATTGGAACTGATTCCATTTATTTTCATTTTAGGCTCAAAATATGCTAACATTTCAAAAACTATTTATCATGTTTTTAACAAAATAACCCAATTAAACATCATTTAACAAGTATATTCCATGTGATCCATTCTAATGGAATCATTACAATTCACATTCTATGCCAAATTGGTCAATTTATCTTGCTAAAAAAATCATGGCAATAAATCTATTTACATTCCCAATCAATTAACAATGTTAAACCCCATAATAAAAAAATCATTTCATTCAAGTTCTATTTGTTTACTCTGGTTAAGATGACAACTTAGGGTCAAGTGTTGGAACACCACTTGGGTGACCACAAGTCCAAGGCTCAATAAAAATGGACCCAATGGGATCCAAATGGAGTTTTATACATTTATATAACATTAATTCATCCAATTACATATGTTCCACACATAGTGTTCCAGCATGTTAAAACATATTGAACATACTAGAATAATTTTAAAGAGAAAATTTAGGATATGTTTCGGACAACCTACATATAATTTAGTTTACACTAGCCCACAAAAGGTCTAAAATCACTTCCCATGTTCAATTAGAGTCTCCTCAAGTGGCATGAGTTTAAGATAATGAAGCCAAATTATAACATTGAAAAATCATCCATGGGTGGACTGCAACGCGTTTTCAACACCATCCAAGTAAAATTCCATTTAATAGATCAACGTTTAATTATGTGTTCATACACACAGGATACCCTCTCCCTATGTAGATGGAAGATCCTTACATTGATCATCTTGACCTGTGTCACCAACCCAAGCTCCGGGAAACTCCATCACAAGGAACCATAAAAATGGGCATCTTTTACTCCTGATGTAATTCATATTTTGTGATGTAAAAAATCCATGATTAATTTTACCAAATTACATCTGACAAAATAAATTTATGGTAATCCCCTTAAGGAAATTTAAATATAGTCAAACCTCAATAAATCAATGTACGAATATAGTAAAATGGAATCTTGGGAAACCATCATTCAAGGATTTAAGGAATATATGATAAATACTGTAAATTTTCAATATAATTTTTCAATTAGAATTTATTAACATCCAAAATAAAAAAAAATTTGTGTAGTAAAGGAAGAATCTATGGATTTCAAATTATAGGGTTAACTTAGAGGAATATGTCCCAACTGAAGATGATTTAATAGAATAGGAGATGAGATCACAAGGTTTTTCAGAAGCCATGAACCTCCATCTCATCACTTCTACAGCTAACCGGTTCAAAGGTATTAGTTTTTATGGTTTTGTAAAATAATACTATCATTTTACAAATGATATAAAATCATACATCAAGGGTCCATGAAGTGTAAAATAAATTCACTTCATGAAAAACTCATAAAAATGGTCTTATTTGGGCCCAGCCATCCAGTTTCATGCCTTGAATGTTAATTATATGCCTCCTGGACCTTATCTTTATGTCCTATAACATTATAACTACACCACATGAAAATTATTCATGTTATGAATCATATTAACAATTTTTATTGACTCTTAAAGGTATTTTTCATATCTTGGTGCATCTGTCTCATCTCCAATGTTAACCTAGACCATGAGGACAACCAATAAAAAAATTTCTAAATCCTAAACCCCGATTTTTAAACCTTAAATCCATTATAACCAGGTTATGATTGATGTATTTCCAAACCAAACGTCCATAAAAATTAAAATTTCCTCTTGGAAAACTCCACATAAAGGAATGAATATTCTTATCGTCTCAACACCAAAAAATATCTCATCCATGGGAATACTCAATAAGAATTTACCAGACAAACATGACTTCCACATATAAAAAATAAATTCTCTTCTCTGGGTCACTGAAGGAGAAGTTGTTGTATGAATTTGATTATGGAGAACATTACTCAACAAAACATGAGCCACAACATGTAGCTATTAATGGACCCCTAGATGGTGTTCTCTAACAGAAAAACATTCAAACACTCCCCTAATTCATCTGTTATTTCACTTATAGGTTCATGTTTATCCCCACCTTAGAAACCATCTTTCGATGACCACTTCTGAACTATGTAATTACCCATCATCAAGGGCGCATATCATAACACAACATTTGTGGTCCCATGACCCACTCTTCAAAGCTTCAATCACACCATGATCAAACATGGAAAAAAACCATCCAAAACTGGTACCGTCTCATATCTCTGATTTCATGCCAAACATAAAAGTATTAATTGCAGACACACTAGTCCCTCATATACTGAAATATCCATGGAAGGTCCTGGATAAGCCTCTAGATACTCCCATTGTACTTGGAATGATGTTCTCAATCCATGGTAACAACTTTATAATATTTTTTTTGTAATTTCACCCCAAATGGTAACCTCATCACATTTCATCACATGTTTATCCCCCTGGATCATTTCAATGAAATATTTCACAACATGTTTAACCCCCTAAAACAGTCATCAAATAGGGATTCACTCTTTGATTCAAAGAGATAAAATAGTTTCACCTCTAAAAAAATCTATATGTCATGTTAAGTGCCATGAAACAAGTCATGAATAGTGGGTTACCCAAGTAAAACATGTAATGAAATGGGACAACCCATGAATCACCTTAAGACCAAACATGAACATTCTGAGCTTGATGAAGATTCACAAACCCCATATCATGTCTTTTCTAAATAACAAATCTTTTTTTATGGGAGAAGAAAATTCAGACTTTACAAATGTTGGTGTTCAAAAACCGCTCATACCATCCAATTGTCAATTCATCCAAGACAAGGACCCTTGAAACATGAGGATAATCCTTCAACTACCCACGGTGTTCTCCCCTGCATATAAATTTTTTCCACTTCTCTTTTTGATTAACCACAAGAGGCCCTTCATCCAACAAGAAATACATTTAGGTAGATAAATACACAGACAAACACTTATCATCATACTCATGATGATATTAATATTTTAGGAATGATCTTACCTAAAATAACATTGTACTTAGATTTCATAAATAGTTACCACCACAAACACAATTATTTTTCATGTCACCTCTTACTACTAGAACATGCCAAACTCATAAAATTTCCCTAGGCCTATATTCCCAAAAATGTATCATCATATCCTAAGTATCATCATTCAAGAGGTACTTATTAGACCAGACATAGTCAGGCCTCACGTCTATCTACCAAGCAGCTGTATTTGTATGTTTACTGTGGAACTGCCACTAACACACAACATAAGTTCCTTTATCACAACATGAATGATTTACAATGAATAAAAATTCCTTACACCAATATAAAAGAATTAGTCCAACCATAATTAGTTCCCACCACATTAAACTCTCTTAAAACAATAGGATCTTTATCTTGATCCACCCCTTCACACATCCCAAATGACATTGGACATATCCAACATGTGCCAATCATCATGTTCTCATAAAAAACCCCTGCAGTTTTCTCCTGAATATGACTATTCGTTGAATCGGAATAAAAATCCAATGAGTCGCATCTCTCCGAATATACGCTCAAACTCCAGGTAATCAAATGAATATGCCTCTTTTCCCATTAGCCTTAAATTTCTAGAATCTTCCTTTAGAATTTCCAAAAAAAATCTCATGAACACCTACCTCACAACATCATTCAAACATGATAGGTTCATATCCTTAGTTGACAACACAACAAACCCATCCACACACTTAGCCGTTTACCAGAGAGGTTCTAGTAAGATGTTTGCACCTATGCTATGGATACAATAATAAAGTGTTCTCAACACCTAGGTCCAGATGTCACCATATTTATAACCTCTATAACACTCATCAATTCTTAAATGACTAACACAGAAGGTTCCCAACTTGAAAAACATGTGCACTATCGTGCGTCTGTCTCAACCCAAAAAAATTAAATACTATCTCACAATGGTCTGATTTGAATACTAGGAGCCCCCCATGCTTCAGATATATCCCAATTGGTTAAGTCTCATGACGTTTCTAGGTATTTTACTGAAGGTCAGAACTCATGGGGCATCAATAATTCCCGATTCCATTTCCCATGTTATAAAATTGTAAATACATCTATATATGAGTCTATAAAATGATATGAATTATAAGAGATAATATATTACCATTAGTGGGTCACCTTTCAATCCCCCCACATATAGACAACTGACTATTCCCTATAAAAAATCCATACAACCAAACCCAAAAAAACCACTAAAAATATGTCCAAAGTATATGCACTAAATGACATACCATCCTTACCAAGTTAAATACTCATCATATGCAGAATAAAAGATTTTCTATCCCCTTCATCAAGCATCTCACCATATATACACATATCCTTCTATCAAAAGTAATTTGTATACAAGTCCATTAAGCTAAGAAAAATTACATCATGTACTTATACATTAAAAAACTATATGATTAGTTGTGGATACATTAAATAATTATTCCTCTATCATTAGTGAAATCATAGACTGGAAACCTATCATAAATCAAAATATCCAAACCGCATGCCTATCGGCCAGGGTGAGAATGAAAAACAAATGTAACAAGGAAAATCAGAACAACAATACCATCCCTTATAACCCATACATCCTACTAGAATAGGTTTTCATGATGAACTAAACAAGATTCCATCACAGTATCACTCTATAACTAGTTCCGGGAATGGATACCCAAATAATAACATAATGGAAAAATAATTCTCTACCCTACTTTTTAAAATCTTGACTAGGCTCACTATATAACAAGTGTCCTGACTGGTTCACCACATGACCTCAAATGTGCCTCCCCATATGCTAGAGGAATTGGAATATCAACATGGGTGTAAAATCGTACAATTGGTATACTATACCCCCTATATCAGAGTGCACAATAAAAAATTAATAAATAAAAATATTACATTTAAATTAGAAATCAGAGTATGTGTAAATAAATAAACATCCAACTATAATATTGAAAAATTTAGTAAATTTTCAAACAACCATGTTGTATAAACAAGACTGACCACTAGCTTAGTTAAATATGCATACTAGTATAAAAGAAAAATGATCAAATGGCTATGATACATCTTTGATAATAATCTCATCCAAAATCCAAAAACTAATTAATCTATCATACTCATCCAAGATACCCCATGACACATCCTAATTAAGTTTCCAAAACAAACATTAATAGTGGCTTGACTACCAAATTGAAATAGTGCCCAAGAATGGTGTGTGTAAAACTCAGTTGGTTGACACCAATATTTCTAAAAAAATTATGTATGAACAAATTTGTTCTTGAAATAAAGTAATAGATTGGGGTATTAATTAGTAAATTAATATTGCACAGAAAATAATTTTACTAACCCTCAAGTTACGAGATAACACCTATAGTCTCTTAGACCTTCTTTAGTTTGATTCCAGATATATCTAAGCACATCATAGAACTAGGAGAACCATAAACATAATAATATATGCATTTTAACATTTCCAGATATCTTTTTTAGGTGGTGGATCCACCTATATTAATATAGATAACCCATTCCTTGAAAAGTTTTACTTCCTAGGATCAATCACTAATATCATATGCTTGTATCATATTGTATTTCCCTCATGAAATGAAAAATTAAAAATATCATCCTCAGTTATCAAATAATAAAATAGGCTCCTTTCTCTCAAGAACCAAGGGGAATTATACACCTTTCCCTCATGCATCACATAATAACAAACCCATCCCTAAAATAGTCCGTACCAAAAAGCTAGGCCTCGGGATGAATATTTTCATGAATCTAACCCTCAGGGGGTCTGAAGCCATGCACCTATCCCACATGCTCCAACATACAAAATGATTTATAATAAGAAATAATCTCAAAGGTGTCATGATACATTACACCCTCATGCATCACTCATAATAGATTCATCACAAAATTAAAATCTCATATGAAATTATCATGGACAAGAACCAAGTAAAATAAAAATGTATTCAAAAGTCGTAATGGAGAGTTTATCAAAAATCCATTTATATTTCCAATTTTCATTCCATAATGTTTGGTTCCAAGATTATCTTTATAATTTTAACTGGTTCCTCTCATTTATCATTTAGGCTGAAAAAATGCTAACAATACCAAGGCCATTTATCATCATGTTAACACAATAAAATAATTACACATTATTTAACTAGATTAGTATATTTGATCATGTACCATGTAATCAATAAAATTCATAAGCCCTTATATTGTGCTCAATTTATTCACTTAACGAAATCACAGAAGGAAATAAATTGAAATTCCAAACCAATTATCATGGTTTAACCCAAGTGTGAGAAAAATTCATTTTATTCAAGGGATCTTGGATTATTAATCTTAAGACCAAAAATTAGGTTAATGTGTTGGCACACGCCTTCGGTGACCAAAATTTTGTGTATCAATACCAATGGACACAAATAAATCTAAGAGATGGTATAAACATGTATAACATGTCAATTCATCCAATTAATTAGGCCACACATCCAATGCGTCGACGTGATCACAAATATTTTAAAACTAAGATAATTTTAAATAAGAAAATTTGGGAAATGTTTTAGAACATCTAACTCAAATGATGTTATCCCCAATCCATATATGTTTCACATCAATACGTACATTTCCCAAGTCAAATCTTCCTATATTCAAGTATTGCATGTTTTTGAAAATTATTCAAATCCAAAACAATAACCAACCATCCATGGGTATTATATAGCATGATTCTGAATCTATCTCAGGCAAAATCATTTAATAGAACACGATTTAATGGAACATTTAACCATATATGATACCCTCTTTCTATGGAAATACAATATCTCCCTTTTGATCATCCTATCCTATCTCAATCATTTGGGCTCCAACAAACTCCATCATTCTAGAACCATAGAAAATAGGGTGTTTTCTACTCCTAACACAACCTTGGAACTAGGCTGCATGAAATGGATAACTAATTTTACCTATTTTATTGCTTCTAAAATAAAATATGTGGATAATCCATTCATAAAGTCAAAATAAAGACAAACCATAATGGATTTATGGGTGAATGTAGATAGAAATTGTCTTGAAATCCTCTCTTTCAATACTGAAAGGAATATCTAATGAAAATATGTTATTCCCCATCTTATATATCAACTGGAATTAAGACATGGATAAAAGATAAAGAATATTTTTAAGATAATGGAAGCATCCGTTAATTTAAAGGATGAGACTAACTAAGAGGAATCCCTCATAACTGATGGTTCTTAAATTATGCGAGAAATGATATCGCAAGGTTTCTTAAAAGATAAGAACATTCAACTTATAACTTCCACGTGTAAGGGGATCAAATCAATTGATTTTGGAGGGTTTCAAAACTAATATCATTGCATTAAAAATTCCTAAAAATCAACCATAAAAGTTTCAAAATTGTATATTAAATTCACACCATAGAAAACATGAGAAAAGGGATTACGAGGTTTGGAAATCCAGTGTCATATTATTAAACTACATGTCACGCCATGAAAATGTGGTCCATGCCTCTCAGCCATTATTTTCGCATCCTAATTATTTATATGTATGTCCCATAAAATTTATTCCTGTCATGAAGCATATTAGTGTTGTGTGTTGACTCCTAAGGATATTTTTAGCAACTTGATATGTTTTTTTCCAATACGGTGTTTGCTTTGACTATCAATACTTCCACTAAAATATTGAACATTTCCTAAAACAATATTTCATGTTTTCAAAACCCACAAAACCAGATTCATATTTCAATATTTCCAGAGTGCTCTCTATCAAAGGAAAAGTTTTAATTGTCCTAAGGAAAACATAACTCAAAAAAAGAAATGTTATTTAAGTAATGATATATTACCTCAATGAGTGTGTTAAGGTGATGATCCAATATGGAAATAAAACAAAAGATATTCATAATAGAATGTAAGATAGTACACTAATGTTAGGATGAACTCAAGGATTTGTCCCCCTAGGGTAACTGTTTTTTTCTCATAACTCAATAAACCATATGATAATTAATTATAATGATCTTATCATATTTATTTATTTATTTTATTATTTTTTTGTTAATTATTTATATAAGTGACCTATGTTTCAGTTTATAATGAAATGTTATCAAAAATATTGATATATTCATGTTTAGATGGAATGAAATAAAAATTCAAGAAATTTATTTTATCAAGTATGGTTATTTTATGAACATTCCCGTATAAGATTATGAAAAGGTGTAGAAGGATAAAATTTGATATATTTAATATATAGAAAACCAAATAGACCTTTAATGAAAATACTCTGTCATTATACATCTTATATTACTTGAGTCAGAATATAACCAATGTTAAAGTACTTATATATACCTCACTGTAGAACATTCACTATTTGGTATGTTCTAATAATTGTTTTTCATCAATTAATCAATATTAAATAAAAATTATTTTCCCTAGAATTCTTAGTGTACTTTAGAGGACTGTGTTGAGAAAATAATAATAGTGTGTCTTTTGATTTGGGAGTCCACTCAACGGATCAAATAACTATGAGTTAATCCATTTGTAAAGAGTAAATCCAACCTAAATTAATTTATTTAATTTTAATGACTATTTTCTAGATTATGATAAGGGAAATATGGATCCTTTTGATTAGAATATCCAATAAACTAGATATTCCAAATCCAATAACAATGGATGTTGGTATTTGATAAAATACTAGGATTCATAATGGATTAGGTAATCAGTAATTTAATATTTATTAATCTGGATAATTTACTAAATATCTATTATATATTTTATATACAATGAAATGTAATACTACTAGTACATTTTTATTGAGATATATTTTTTGTAAAGAGGATTCATATACCAGTGTAAAATTATAGGATGTGTACACATATTTTATGTCATTGATTCACTAAAATGGGTATTTCATATTTTATGATACATATAGAGTCATTAAAAGCAATATGTGTATGAAGATGATTATATTATAGCTTATGATTTGTATCTATATTAGTGTAAGATAAATATGTGATATCTTATGCATGTATATCACCATGACTTCCACATAGATTTATTTAGCTATGAATCAATGTATTGATCAATTTATGTTTATAATATTATGATATAATCTTTGAAACATCCAATTATTATCTAAAACCAAACATTCAATTTTGTTTGTAAAATATGTTAGTTTTCAAGGGTTGTAAGCCAATGTTCGACTCCCTTAAATAAATAAATGGATCCTATGTAAAAAGGAGGATACCCTCCTATTGGGTGTGTAGGTTATTCCTATTATCAATAGATGAAGATCTATTTATCCCAATTTCCCATATATTATCAAGGTGAAGGTAGATGTACATAATTGGAGTTTAGGTTTAATCTCAATAAAAATTATGATTATTGTTTTTGGTGTACTACATATAGAGTTGAGATACCTTTTTCTATAAGTTATTGTTTACAATAAATAATACATCATCATGTTTGACAAGTATTGAGATCATTACTATAAAGGTATTCCAATTTATGTTTATCCTATTCATACTCTATATTGATTAAGGATGATTGATTGAAAACCTTAATGGAATTATTCTACAACCTAGATAAAGTAATGACCATTAAATACACAACAATATTATATGGGCTACTTTCATTAATGAATCAATATGATCTTTTTTATTTTTTTTAAGAATATGCATATCATAATATATGACTTACCATATGAAAATGTACTATATGATGTGGTTGAATGTGAGTTATTTGATTGCTTCACCAAGATTTTGGATATAGTATATCATAATTTGATTTTCTATTTCTTTTAGTCATAGAGTATGGTTGGAGTGTTTCATAAGGTATGATATGCCCAAAACCCATGGTTTATTTTGAACCATAAGTTTTGATATTCTATATTTTAGGTTATGAATGAAGCCCAAGTTATGTGAAATTAGATCATTGAGTTATAGTTATATTTACCATATATCAAAGGATATGACTGGTCCTTATGTAAGAAATTTCCCATACATAATTTTGATCATTGTCATGAAAAAATATATTACATATGGGTTATTCAGTATTTAAAGATTATCCTTTTCATGAGAGATACTCTTACGTATTAAATAACTCATACAAGAGATTTTCTCTTTGTTAGATATTTAAAATGTTTTGTAAGGGTATAATGTAATACTCATATAAATGGGAAACTCTATTACAAAGGGTTTCATAATTAGGACACTTTTGTACATAACAGTTATATGAATAAGAGACATTTTTTCCATAAATAAGAGTTGATTTTCCCATATTTATGAGTAAATTTCTCCATAAAAAAGGGTTATGGTGATGGTCTCTCAATATGTAATTGTAATCATGGGTTTCCATTGACACGTAATTAATACAAAAGTTTATGGAGCAATAATTGTCATAGATTATCATTGATAATTATACATATCAATTAGAAACTATTATTTAACCCAAAATTATGAAATTAATAGTTTGTTGATAAAATGATTACAGTTTATAAAGTTTTTATAAAAGATGTGTATTATAAACTCTAATTTGGATATTTTTCAGACTAAATAATATATTAAATGTTTATATTTATAACTCATGATTGAAAAATAAACACAATGTTAATTAATTTATTTATTCATTATAAATATTAATTTATATAAATTTATTATTTAATTTTATTATTATGTGTGGGTAAATAGATACATTAATACTTATATATTCTTAATAATTCATTGAGTATTAAAACATGATATATTAACGATTGAATGTGATGCAATAGTTATACATTTAAGATGTGTATTATGTATATTAAATTGTTGAATCATGTAGAGAATAACATATAATTTATAAATAAAGGGTTTATATAGATATTATAATGTAATTTATAATATGGTAATAAATTAAAAAATAAGACTTAAATAAAAAAGTGTCCATATTAAAAGTTATAAACACCTCTTAATTATTAATTTAAATTGTACAAATTTAATAACTTATTTGTTGAAATTATTTAAACTGTTCCAGAATGAGTTTTAATGATTTATTTTATCATGGTATAAATAATATGCAATTAATAATATTTATATTATATAAATTGTCTTAGTAATAAAAATTGTATTATAAAATGATTATAATTCATTAATGTCATATATTTAAATTTAATTATATATAATGAATTATATGAATGATTTCATGTTAGTAAGTGAGTATAATGTGTTTATATTCAATATTATTTAATGTCTATAATGAATAACTAAATCATAAATTGTTTATTTTTATCATTATTTGTTAATTAATCATTGATATTTCTCTTTTATTTAAATTTATAAATTTTCTATTTAATTAATCTTTTTTGTGACTTTCGTCATTGATATATTTTTTATTTTATGAAATTTGTTGAATAATTTAGTTTATAGGTGTTTATACAACTTATAGGTAATCATACATGCATTTATATAGCCACATTCTAGGTAGAATAATGAATTTAGTTTTTATTTACCTTGAATATGGTTTAGAATTAAATTTATTTTCACAGGGTTTCCTATTAAATATAGTTCATGCATATTAGTTTATAGTTCTGTGATATAATTGATATCTCTCTAGAGTAATTCATCCCTTGGTATAGTGACTCACTATTAGAGATTCCACTAATCTGGAGGTTAATTATTCATTCTCAAAAAGTGTGTCTTGAATATCAGTGGCTTTGATCTTACTCATGAAATGATTTTTAAGTTCATATAATTATAATGCTTTACAAGAAAGTGGAATTGATTTTTTTCAATGAATCAATGGTATGTGGTATCATTAAATTAGTCCCTAGAATAAGGAATAAATTTTTTAAAATTCAATTTTTCCAAATTTAGAGTTTGATAAAATATATCTAATGAAGCTCGGATAGACTCAGTATGAGTTGAAAAAAATTTCATTAATACTTTATGGTATTTTAATACATTTTTTGGAAAAAACTAAAATTTGAATAGAATATTTATGATATTCTTTATGTTACAATTAATGATATAGTGATTTAGATTCTTTTTTCAAATCTTATGAGTAGCATCTATCATGGTGTACAATAGATAAGTGATATGTGATATCAAGTGCATGCCTAATTATAAATTTTTAACAAAATTTACCTTTGTTATGTATCAATTTGTTCACTAATTCACATATATGTGTTTTAGATATAACAATTGAGAAGCAGAAGAATAATTTAAAACCTAATGGGTATTGGTTATTGTATCTTATTTAAGATGTTCAGTGACGTTAGATGCTGTTCAAATCCATTCATTAAATCAAGGGACCTTATATAAAGGGTTAATAGTGTCATTTTGGGTGTGTTTACATTAATCCATAGCCATGGATCTCCCTAGAGTATTTCTATATTTATCATCTAGGTGATGTTGTTAGACCACATTTGGAGAATAGGGGTCCTCTTATTATAAACAAGGATTCTAGTGTCCAGTGTACAACATGTGGATGTGAGAGCCCTTTGAATTTCATTTGGTGATCTCAATCAAGCATATTCAATCATGTACAATAAATACGGAGTCTATATATATAATGTTTCTATTTTTTATATTAAAGTAATTCATAATACATGTTGATTCATAGTGATAGGTTGAGAATATTAATGGGTTTATTCTCATTCCATGATCATGTGATAATCCTCAAAAACCCATCTATTTTCACATAATAATATGAAAAGACAAAAATTATTATATACTAAAATTTACATTCCTACTGAGAGAGCATGGTAATCCAGGGGGATGAGAGAAATTATTAATATAGACATGTGGATGACTCATTATATTTAAATGGAATTATGTTATCATTAATATGAATTTATCAATAACATAGTGAGAAGGAAATGACTTATCCATTATATCTTCTCATCTACCAGAGATTTACTAAGAGAAATATAGAATAAAGAAATAATAAATCTCAATATAAAAATTTATGAAATATTAAAGAGAGTATGTACATATTAGACACAATAAATTCAAGAAGATAATAATACCTTTGTTTTCAATAATGATAATAATCAAGTGATTTTATCATTACTAATAAAATCTGATAGCATTTATCATCACTCTTAAAAGATGTTTTTAACAATTATATATGTTTTATTGATATCAAATCACCTATATTAGTACACTCATATATATAACTTTCATATTACAAAAAATAATTAAATAAAAGAAAAAAATTTAAAACATTATATTATAATTAAGTAAAATTAAAAAAAATTACTATTTAAGAACCTCAATACCTTATAATTTCCCTAATATATAAAATTTATTATATACATTTACAATTTTCCACCAACTCAAAAATAATCTTGAATCACTCGGAGTCCTGATGTCCTAGGTTTGGTGTAAAAAACATAAATCATTACATACCTGTAATGATACCAACTATAATGATCCAATTTTTATCATCCATAATTAAAATGCAATATGAAAATATTATGTAACTTACATTAACATTACCAATTTTTTGGTTTAGATCTCTATATAATTAGGAAAATAATTTACTTAGAAAAAACCATGTTTTTCTCATCAATTGGGTGTTTTACCCACTATACAATATAATACTTATTTCATTATATGACTTCGACATATACAAAAAAATTATTTACACATGGTATCAGTGTTGACATATCTGACATAATATCATTCATCATAACCAATGAATATTGAATCTTAAAAAGGGGGATTTCAAACCCTCATTACGTATAAACATAGGAATTATCAATCAAAGATCAGAAGTGAGCATAAGATAAGAATAAGGGTTTCATAACATGCCCATAACATTGAGGATCATAAACAATAATTAATTAACCATAAAACATGATCCATTGAATAAGGAATTTTTATAAAAAAGATAGAATTTATAAGAGTGTGGAGTCAACAATAATAAATCATGATCCATGAGAGCATATCATAAGAATATGACATAAGTTTGATTCATAAAATTATGGTATAATAAGAAGAATAAAAAAAATAATATTCATAGACATGTATCACTACAAAGATTATAAAAGTGGGTAGAGTCCCATAGTGGATGGGGTTAAATGTCCATTCCCCTAAAAAAATAAATAAAATGTTACAACTAACCACCATGACATGAATCACATATTAGACTTGGTATAACTACCCGTGAACCTTATTGTGCTTGGGTCAACTACTTATTTACCCTCATGGTCTTAGGATAATTAACCATAGACCCTCTTTAGCTTGGTATAGTTAACCATATACACTATTCGTCTTGGGAAAAACTCTTCATGTATACTTTTATGCTAATATGATAAAAAAATTAACCAATTCATTAGAGAGATATAATGTGGAAATAGTGGGTTCCCTAGACCCAAATATTCCGTTCTTTTGATTACTATATCGTGTATATAGTTAGCTATACATGAAGTCATCTTACCATTATACTATTGAATTTTCTGCATCCACTATTGATATGGTAATGTCCAAAGCTTAATTTTCATATCGAAATGTTATAGCAGTTCCCAGGCTATAGTGAGAACCTCTTGATACTATAAAATTAATCTTAAATATATGTTATATGGTCTAGATACTTCTTACTTATTGGAAATAGTATGTTTTTGACTATCTGGTGTTGGTGAATCATAAACAATGAGACATATTCTCATTAAGTTCGTACTTGGTGATCTCTAGTAGTGAGATAATGTGGGCTGAACCGCCAATAGAAACACCACATGTTTTAGGTGTTAATGGATATTTCTATCAATGATCATGTGTAATAGTCTCCTGACTGGAGATCATTACCAATGAAATTCATTTGATTTTGTAATTTGATGAAAGTAAAAAACCATGGAAATGAAGTCATGGAGAGGTAGTTCCTGTTGGGTACGTCATTGGTGGCATGGAAATGGTTGAACGGTAAAGAAAGGACTTGTCTCTTCTAGGTTATAGAAGTTATATATCTCAGGCCATGTTGATAATGATGGAAGTAACTTTATAAGACCATGGCCATGGTAGTCATGGGTAAATCTTTCTAGTTAAATCAACAATCAATAATGTAAGAAAAGGTAGATGACATGAGAGTGTGTCATACTTTATGACATATAAGAAACAAAGAGATTATATTACACAGTGCGTGTTCGTCGGATAGTTGTCACTACTGTGACAATATTTATCTCTTCAGGGGCCATGATGGGTTACTAAATCCCTCTCTTTGTCTGTGAATACTATTCGCTATTGTCAGGATAAGGGCCTAGAGGGTCGCACATAATAGAATATTCTTGAATCTTCCCTATTCAGTATAATAAGATTTTTGGACATGGTGGACCCTAAAATAGGTGTCTTGAATTTTTCCAAGGTTAAATGATCTCCAATGAAATAAATAAATTTATATTATTCGACTTTAAGATAATGAGCACTGAATGTATTTATTTAATTTCTTTACGAGTATTAAGTAAATACAAGAAAACATATTAATTGAAGAATATTAAATTATTTGAGGTTTAATTAATATTTATGGGAATGAAGAGTCGAGTTAATGACTCAATTATTATTACAAGTAAATGATAATAATATTTATGACTCAGTTTATTAGTCATGAAATTTTGTTGATAGTGCGTTATGTATTCGGGCCAACGGGGTGATACTAGGTATTTTAATTACCCACTATAAATATAAGAGGAGAGGAGACTTTCAATTACTATTCATGGTGACTCTCTCTCTTCTACAATCGCACATGATCTAGAGATAGAGGATCTGGATCTAAGGAGCATAGATCAAGAACTCTCTTAGGCATCCCTTATGTAGTGATGCAATGATCATTGGAGAATCAAAGTCATCATCTCAATTCCATGATAGCACCCGAATTACAACTTATAACCCTCCCAAGGATTTCTTGATGCATGTGTGGACGATCTAGAGGTGTTCAATGTCAGATTCTTCGAGCAGCAATCACCAACGACGAGAATATGTCATGCATGGATTTAAAATTAAATTAGGTATTTTTACAGTTTATTTTTGTGCTTAACCCCTTTACGCGTAGTCCTCAGCTTTGACCGGGCTGATCTTTGCTAATGTCGACATGTTCACGTCGAACGTTGATGGAATTTTTTTAAAAACCCACCTGTTTGGGGCTTCCACTACATGCCTGGTTCCAATAAGTGGTATTAGAGGGACATTTGATGATTTTATGTCAAATGAAATAATTAAATTTGAATTAAAATATAAACAAGGTGTTGACCTGGTCACAACACCACAGATGGAATCAGAACTAGATATCAGATGGCCAGTTTGCATCTATCTGATGATTTGAATTGGGATTCGAGATTAAATTCTGGTGTTGTTTCATATTTCGACCAGAAATCTTGTGGCTTAAATACTCACCGGAAAATCAATTTTTATTTGATATTAATTTCTTAAAATTAATAGTATTATTTTTATAATAATAAAAATAGTTGGATTTTTTATAATAATAATATTAATTTTATTATAATAATTTTATTTTTAAAATTTTATTTTTATTTTACAAATCATGATAAGGTCTTATGAAATTTTTAAAAGGGGTGAAAGACTTGTTTATAAAAATAAGAAAAAATGTGGGGGGGAGACCTGTATATGCAGGTCATGAAAAAAACACTTTGTTTTTGGGGTTGAGCGGCCACCTATCTCCCAACCGTGGAGCCCTTAGGGCTGCCTTTCCTCTGCTCCAGGCACAGAATTGCACCACCATGGCACCCTGGAAACCTGGTAGGTTCACCGGTCCCCCCTCGTAGTAGCCCATGGAGGAAAGGTGCCTCTCTGCACCCTTAGCGGTGCATCGAACTAGGAAGGTGAACAGAGTCAACCGACTCCCTTACTAAACTGGGAACAGAAAACCAAGAAGCTACTTTTTCTTCCCGTGGATCCACAAAGCACATGCCAGAAGGCCTCCCACAACATAGCCTCCACCTTGGCCACCTCCCCCTCTTCCCAAACCAGGCCCCCACTATTTTTTTCATCATAGAGACACCTGCATGGCTCCTTCTTTGTGCGGTGAGGCACAACACTAGGGCACCGATGCCTGCCAAACTGGTCACCTAACTGGCGTCCTCCAGACATTCTCGGTGAGCTTCATCCTACTTTCCAGAGCACCACTGGCCCTATTCAAGGCTCAATCCCTGGTGGCCTCCCGGTCTTCCTAGTAGGCATGTAACCTTACTATATTGAAATAGCTCGAAGCAGGCCGTACAAGCCCCGAATAGGCTAGGGTAGACCGGCCCATCCCAGAACTCCCTTGCACAGGATCGGTACCACCTGGACTGGGCCTGTACAGGTTCCCCCAAACCCGAAGAGGCCCTTCCAAATGTTTTAAGGGCATGAGTGTTTTAATTTAATAAAAATTATTTAAAATAAATAATTTAAATTTTGTTTATAATTAAATTAATTAAACATTAATTTTTTTTATTAAAATTTTAATGCGGCGTGATTAATTTAATTTTGTGATTAATAAAATTAATTAAATAATTTAATTTTTAGTTTTAAAATTAAATTAATTAATCGAAACCAGACGACGTCATAATTTAATTAAAAAAAGAGTGATGTTTTAATTCAATTAAATGCCCTTAAATTCATTTTAATTCAAGTTTAATTTTTATTCTTTATTTTGTTAATATATGTGAGTTTAATGTGTATATGATTGGTCATGAGCCATCGACCTGCCAATTCATGTCTGGTGTTTGATTATTCAATTTAATTTATTTTTTATTTATTGTATACCAGTTTTTAATACTTATTTTAATTAAATAAAAGACAATCTCTGTGTCATCTCAAGTGTCATTACTTGTATAAGAGAATGCCCGCCCATTATCTTAGTTGTATTTTATACCCTGAGACCCTCTCTCCTCGGTGTGAGTACTGTTGTATAATGATGTGACATTGTATGAAGAAATTCACACCAGGTGATAGCAACACACCAGACAAGATGTGATGGATTCAAGGGGAATACCCTACATTTTTAGCCATTGGTGACATGACACAAGGTATGACTTCTAGGGTTTAGGTTGGTCCATTATTAACTCAACAGATCAACCATTAGAATTGTCTCATGATCAGGATTTTCATTTTAATTCTTCATAGTTTATTATTTTGTGAATGTCTAGTTAGAGTGCGCTCACGTAGATTAATAATAAACAAGAATGAAAGATAAAATTTACAAGTGACACAATATATTTTTCTATTTATTGAATGGTAAATTTGTGTGTTCGATCACCTTGTTCATGATTATAAAAATAGAAAATGTATTATTTAATCACATTGAAAATAATACAACCCTTAAAGATATATTAAATCGTAACTGGCTTCCTTCATTCAATTTTCGAAAAAACTGGCTTTTTGAGGTGTTAGTCCTGCCATAAATGAGGGTTTCTTTTACTAGTAAGGAGTTTGTATAAGAGTGATGTGTCAACATAAATAATATTGCAGCAAATAAATATCAATATCTAGCTTGCTGTAATTTCAGAGGAAAACATTGGGTAATCAAATTCTGATTTTAAGAAGCTGGGACTTCACTCAAGAAATAAAAGAACCGCAAGTTAAAGCAGTCTACCAGCCAAATGCCCACCTAAAACCCTCCATGAATTTTTTGTAGCATTAGCTTGTAGACTGTGAGGGGTGGTTCTGTATCCTTACCAATAGAATACTCAAGCGATAGAGTATTCAGATTCAAGCAAAAAGTGTTTCTAGAATCCGATAAAATATTGGGACACCTTAAATGATTTAATTAATTAATGAAAATGTCTAAACAGGTAATACAGATAAATAGTACTAGTCAGCTAAATTTTATTTTGTGGTTAAATGGAAAGTTATAACAAAAGTTTAAACTATGATAAATATTAGATAGGGTAAATATGCACATTTTCCTGAGTATACCAAGAATAATATGGGAACTTGAATATAGTATTATGTTATAGGAAACTGAAGATGCCAGTTTCCCCAAAATTGTTTAATTACCTAAAAAATCGTGGGCCAAACGGCTTACATGAGACTAATGTAAAAAAGCAGGTTTTGTTTATATCATTATGCTTACATCAATATCTTGTGTCATATGCGGTCTCTACACCAGGACATGGATGATATAAACAAGAAGTCTCATCTCCAAGATTCTTGCAAGGATAAAATGAAGCAATGATATGAATAAGGAGATGTTATAATAGTATGTGCCAATTAAAAGATCGATATTGATATTTAAATGGATCTCTTTCTCATATAATTTTCACCACTTTACTCAAGTTTCATATTAAAATATAAAATATAATAGTATTGAGTAAATGCTCCATTACCTATCTAGGTATGGTTTGACAAGTGAATAAGAATAAAAGATAATTCAGTTTTAATTATTATAGAAAATAAATTCAATGACAATGTGGAATGGTCAAAGGAATTCAATTCCAATGGAACATTCGCGACATCCTTCAAATAATTAAGTATTAAAGGAGGTTATTTTCGTTTCATATTATAAAAGAAAACAATAGATGTTTAAATGAAATAAAATGATTTAAAAAAATCATGTTTTCGCTTCTATAATAAGAATATTCATCAATGTAATGTTTCTTATTACTACATGGGTATTTAATACTATATTCTTTTTACATATATGTATTTCAATACAGTTACCATGTATGTATAGAAACCATACTAGAAGTTAGGTGTATTTTCCAAGTGGCTGTGAAAGGTTGATACCTAGGTCAATGTTGTGAAGTGCATGACTTCTTAATTTCCATGTGAATGATTCATGTTGATCTATTATTGAGTATAACTGGAAACATTAATCTCATGTGTCCTTGGATGCAAGGATATATCCTTTCAGGTTCTGTAATGATTTTTTTTTGGTAAACTCAATCACTAGTTCAGTGATACATGAATCATAGGCAATTAGCGATGAATATAAATATAAGACTTATACCTTGTTGTGAAAAGAAAATTATTTTTTAAGTAATACTAAAACTGGACATATTTAATATACCATGAAAGGTATTTAGGCTTAGCACATCTAAATAAATGTGGTATTATCGATGTATTCAGTTAGGACAAAGGATCCTTTAGAAATAAAGGTGTGTCACAATGATATTTTAAAGAGTTCAACAAGTAAGTGTGACTATTAATTGTATATGTTAGAGGTATATATACTTTGTAGGATTCCTTTAAGTAATTAAGGAATAATAAAGTGATGTATATGCATCATCATGAGATATGAGTTGCTTCGGGTTGGGATACCCAAGAATATCTTGACCAAGCATTCATTAATCCATATAATGTAGTGTGGAGTAATTTTTAAATGAACATTACCTTATGGACAACACAACATTGATGTTAATGAGGAGGATTGATGATGAATTCTTACATATCAACATTTATCAACAAACATGTAGCGTGGGTAAATTTCTAAACACATGTGTTATACTTCAAAATTATGATGTAGGAAGTATCAATGATATAACATGATGAAACATCCATTGTATTTCATGAAATTCATTGCAAATAACTATATAATCCCATAATCATATGCCAAAAAAATTGAAAAATGGTAATCATACAAATTATAGTATGATGTAAATCCATTATTTCATACGGACATGTGTTTGGATGCAAATAATTTTTTTGGATACAAACAAACATTCATCAATAGAAACACATTTTCCCTCTAATGTACTTGTCCTAATGATTGTTTATGATATTACATAAATCTATACGATAGTTATAATCATGTGATAGACTACATTATATAATAGGGTGCACATCTCTATTAGAGATAGTGGGATCTATATTGACTTTTGTTTTAGTCAATGATCAAGATGCAAAAAAAGCTGGTATAAGAACTAGTTTCACAAGCCCATGTGGAACATAGTATATTCCAAAGTCACATAATTCATAGGAAAGATACAACCATGGTAATGGTTTTTATATTCCCCATTGTCAGTGATCAATTATTCAATGTTAATATTATTTTATTTAAGCAATATGTTTCTAGAAATTAGTTATAATTTATAAGAACAACTAAAATTCAATTAGTGGATTCAATGTATCAAATTTCAAAGGGGCTTACTATTTTGAATATTGTGGTGGGTATTCAAGTGTGTTGATGCATGGATGGTACAATCATAAGACCAATAAGGCTTGATTCGTTTGACCGAGTCATTTGACCTAAATCCATTATAATTTTTTTTATCATAGATAACATCTATGATAAAATAATTTAGCATTAGATTTCATGACCACCAATCATGGATGGTGTCTACATGAAGCAACCAGAATGGGATAGTCATGTAACATAATGCTAATAAAGGTTGAATGTTACATAAAACCGATTTATGATTGGAATAAGAAAGATGGCCATAGAAAATTCTTTTGAAACAAATGATTCCCATGCATCTACCAAAGGTTTGTGGGAGAACCATTGTTTTCCATGTAAAGTATGTTCGGTAACATATGGAAAATAGATGTTGGTCTTGCAGTTATTTAAGACCAAGATGAAATTTATTCTCTAGTGATTGACTTAATGTATCAACCTATGTTCTAGGGAATATGATCTACTATGGTAGATCTATTGGCTGCTTGGTCCTAGTCAATAGTACATATACTGACTTTTTATTGAACAACAAAATATGGAACAATTCAAGAGATGAATTTTTGCCTATGTCAAAGGGAATAATCTCTTTAGGATGACATGTCCGGTACATGGGAAGAGATAAATGTAGTGAGTTGAAATCCACAAATCAAATTGATGGATCAGTTAGTCATTCCATAAAATATAAAAGAACCGATATTTCCAAGGTATATTTTACATTAGTAAAATATCAGTTATATCCAGGAGCACTACAAGGGGTGCAGTTAGAACTATCTAATTGTACATCAGCAATTACAAAAGATATGTACTCATTAAGTGGAGAAGAAAGGATACTAGTTTTTAGGGATACAAACTTTTCATCCATAGATCAATGAGATCTACTATCCTAGCTAGGCTAATGATGATAAGTGGGTAAAGATTGTATAAGATAGTGGTGGCCATACCTACAAATACTGAGTACGTTGCAGCTTTTAAGGCAGTTAAGAAGCAGATATACAAAAATCTATTCTAGTTATTTGAATCTCACCTATTATGAAAAGTATTATCAAAATGTAAATTATGATATTATTTGTATCCAAGATGTCACGTTATAACATTAGACAAAAAGAAAATATAATCGTGATACCATCTCTTGTGATGTTTTACTCAAGGTGATGAGGTCACAATAGCAGAAAATCCATGCGGCATAACTGTGGCATTACCAGTAGCAAAATCCATTACTTAGAAGAAACATGATGTTTTTCATGCGAGTTTCTAACAAGTTTGGTTAGAATGATGGATATAGTGAGAGTGGGAGTGTTGAAATAGTTGGTACCCTAGATCCAACAATTCATTGATTTTGATTACCATATCATGTATATAGTTAGCTATACAAGATTTCATCTTACCATTATAGTATATACTTTTCTGTGTCCACTATTGAAATGGTAATTTCCAATGACCAATTTTCGTATTGAAAGGTTATAGTTGGCACCATACTAAAATGAGAACCTCTAGATACTACGACATTAATTCTAAATATATGTTCTTTGGTCTAGATACATCTTACTAATTGGACACAGTAGATGTTTGACTATTAGGTTCTACGTGATCATATTCATTGATTCTTCTTCATATGAAGTTCGCACTTTACGATTTCTAGTAGTGAGATCGTGAGGACTGACCTGCCAATAGGAACACTACATGTTTCAGGTGTCATTAGATATTCCTATCTAAGATCATTTGTAATGGTCTCCTAACATGAAATCATTACCAATTCATTTCAATTGATTTTGTACATTGATGGAAGACAAAAACCATGGCAATGAAGTCATGGTGAGGTAGTTTGTGATGGGTGTGTCATTGGTGGCATGGCATTGGTTGAATGGTCAGGAAAAGATTTTTCACTTTCAGGTTATGGAAGTAATATATATCAGGAGAGTTGATATTAATGGCAATAACTTTATTATACCATGGCCATGGATGTCAAGGGTAAATCTATCAGGAAAATTAGGAAGCAATAAAGAATGAAAATTGCAATGATAGGAGAGTATGTCCTGCTTTATGAGATATTCCAAATGAAGAGATTATATTACATAGTGCATGTTCGTAGTTTGGTTGTCAATGTTGTGAAAATAATTATATCTTCAGGGCCATGATGGGTTGCTAGATCCCTCTCTTGGTCTGTGAATACTATTAACTTTTGTCGAGATAGGGGACTAGAGGGTCACACACAACAGTGTATTCGACAATATTCCCTATTCTGTTGAATATGATTTTTGGACATGGTGGGCTCCACCACAGGGGCCTGGGAATTTTCTTATGGTTAAATGATAATCAAATCAATAAATAAATTCATATTATTCATGTCTAGAAAAATTAGCTTTGAGTTTATTTATTAAATGTATTTACGAGTTTTAACAAAATACATGAAAATATATTAATTAAAGGATCTTAAATTATTCAAGGTTCAATTAATATTTATGGGAATGATGAGTCAAGTTAATGACTCAATTGTTATCATATGTAAATGATAAAAATATTTAATACCCAGTTTAGTATTCATTAAATTTTGTTGATAGTACCTTAAGTATTTGAGTCAGTGAGGCGATGACGGGTATTTTAATTAACCACTATAAATATAAGAGGAGAGGAGATTTCAAATTACTATTCATGGTGCTTCTCTCTCTTTTCCTCTATCCCATGATCTAGAGAGAGGGGCTCTAGATCCAAGGAGCATGTATCAAGAACTCTCTCAGGAATAATTTTCAAAGCGATGTAGTGATCATTATATCATCGAATGTGTCGTCACAATTCCATGCTTGCACTGGGATTACAATGTATGGCACCCCCACAGATTTCTTGAAGTGCATGTGGATGATCAAGAGGAGTTTGATGTCTGATTCATTAGGGATTACCAATGATGAGCATACATCATTCACAACTTTTGAATTAAACCATTTATTTTTATGGTTTATTTTTGTGCTTAAAACCCTTCACGCGTGGTCCTTGTCTTTGATCAGACTGATATTCACTAACGTCGACAAGTTCACATCGAACATCAGTGGAATTGTTTTAAAAACCCACATATTTAGCGCTTTTGCTGCATTCCTGGTTCCAACATATAATGGACATACCTATCACATAATTATTAAACATTCATATATATACCATAAGAACATATGAACATTCACCATTCCATCATATTTTAATTAAACATTGACAAGGAACCGAGATTAATAAAAAACAATAAAACAACATCATAATAGGCCAAATAGATAAAGGAATAGTATAAAATCATAAGTTAATATCCCCAATGAAGCATAAAAATCCATAAAAAATGTTTACATAGATGAAAAATACTTGTATGAAATTATTTGAACGATTCTTTAAAAAACAGGAATAAATATTTTTTTCTTTCTTTATTTACCACTAAAAAATACTACAAAAATTGGAATTATATATTCCTAGAATAATCATGGAAACATGTAATGGAATTTAAATGATGAATATATGACATGATAGGGTTAAAATCCATTCATTTTATATTTTTTTAAGTAAAGCATTCTATTCTCATATTTTTAAAAATTCAAAAGTGACTCATAAAAAACCATTTGAAGAGATTTCTTTTTAACGTTTAAAAAGAAATTAAAATTTGGTTGAGAAAAAATTTAACAAAATATTATAGTATAAGAAATAAAAATCATGAAAAATATCAAAGAATATATACATGAAATAATATACTCCTGATCTAAAATACTAAATAAGTTCTCTTTTTCTACAAACCATTCCTTTTTTATTTTTGAGTACCAAATAGGTGTAAAAAAGAATCATTACATGATAATTATAAAAATAACCATATGGTAATTAAATATATTGGTTTTAATATATAAATAACATGAAATTACCAAAATATGTATAGAAATGTAAATAATATTGATAAAAATATAGATTATAACATAAACCCTTACAGTTTAGGTAACATTTGAATAAAACTTTAATGAAAGAAAGAACATTTTAAGGATTTTAAAATCCATATAATTTTCATAAAAACATTATAAAAATCATTTATGGGAAATATAATCACCACACAAAATAATGAAAGAGGTGATATTTTACATATCTCTTTGTTAAAAAATTGATATGAGGAAACCCATATAACACTTGTATCTCTAGAATTGAAATCTTGAGAGAGATAAATATTTATAAGGATTTGTGAATCCATTTAATTTCATGAATGTCTTATAATGAAAAACATAGTTTACTATATACAACCCATGATATAAACCTAGTGGTGAATAAAGAATATGAATCAAAAAATTAAATTGAGACAAGAAACCCCTACAAAGATTCATAACATTGAAAATAGTAATCCTTAATAACAATAATAATGTGGAATTCATGTTAATCCACATAAAAGAAGTATAAATAAAATTTTAGAAATAAAATTATATAACACATATTTTTTTGAATAACATAGTCAATAAAGAAGTGAAATAACCCAATTTATGGAAATTGAGATAAAAATACCCTTACTTTAGACATCTACTTGGTTAAACACATTGTATCCTCACATATAATAAATTTATAATTATTATAAATATATTATAAAAAATTTAATATTTATACTACTATTTATCATTCTCTTATAATTTCTTATAACCCACATAATAGTATTTCATTGTCGAAATAAATATTTTTGTGTTAACTATATAGTTTTTTATGTATTTTTTGATTGTACAGTTCTAATCCTTGCACCTTGGTCATGATGTCATCAATTATTGAATGTTCATGAATATTTAAATCACACATTTTTTATAATTCTAGATGTTCAAAATCATTTTTGGTAACTTATTGTAACGATTATCATGAAACACTTAAAAATTCCATTTTTTGATTATTATAGAATATTAAAAATGTATTGTATAGATATGTAAATATAATTTTTAATATTACCTCTACAGAAATTTGAAAGCATCATACATTCATAATTACTATATAATATTATGTAAATATATCATTTTTTTAATAATTGAAAACATAAACAATATAATAGTGTTCATGTTTGTTGTAAAATCAACGAAAAAAACTTATAATTAGTGAATGAGTACGGAGAAACCTCCTACCATATCTACTGAAGCCTCATGTACAAATCCAATCCATCTTGCTTAATCATTCCTAGAACATAGCCAAGACTTCTACTATAGTGGAAGCCTAAGAAAGGTGTGAGTACCCAACTTAGTAGGGGACCACTAATGTGATCCCATACATATAAAGTAAATGCATTGTATGTTTATGTGTGCTAATAAATTGAACAATACAGAACAACTACTAATAAAAATAAATAAATAACCAAATTAGTATCGAGGTTTAGATAGCTACCATGGTCTGACTAAAATTACATTAGCTAGTGCCAAAAAATATCTCTGAGCATGCTGCATCACCTTAGGAGGGTACAAGTCCAAGACCTGGGACCACCTGTACATTCCTCTAATAAATATAAATCATGATTCTAGGTATCAACTAGGAATCCCATAAATAATTCATTGATATGGATGTCATACCACTCAAGTCATGTGTAACCAGTGGAACCAAAATGATATGTTTGTGTTTCCTAAGACATTCTGATGTCAGATTCCTGAGTCCCATTTTATTGAAAATCATTTCATTAGAATAGGATAAATCCAAAAATGGATGAACTTTTTGTTATATATAAGGAATATTATCTTGGATGCAAGATAATAACTCGATATCCTTAAATCACTCTCTTAACAACCCTTCCCTAGAAAACACTAGGAAATGTAATAAGGTGTATCTACACAATTCTATATAGTAAATTAGACATCAATCAAGAAGATCATCATTAATCCACAAGGATTTCATAAGAATTTAGTGCATGGGGTACAAATAATCCACCTAAAAACCCATGGAATCACCTAGATCCTAGCAGTGTTGGAATCTTGGGCGGTAATTAGTCGAATAGGGTCTCCAAGAAGCTCTCAACAACATCATCTATAATCCATATACATGGAGGAAACCTAATTAAACTAGGTATTCTCATTATAATTTCATCAAATTAAATAATTCTTATAATTTGGATCCAAGTAAGAACCCCTATCCATCCCCATTATACCAACACATCACATTTGGCCCACATGTTTTGATTCTGGAAGCGTTGATAGAAATCATAGAAACATCAATAGTTTCTAAGTGAAATATTAAATATATTTGTAAGGTTGGATGATTTCCCTATACAATATCTACCAAAACAAACCCTTAGTCTCACATGTTTTTTATGGGTTCTAATGAGATAATTAATACTACCTATATCACAACCCATAACACATTGAATCAGGTTTGGTGATGCATCATGGAGCCCACTGGGGTACCCTTGGTCAAATAAACATGATAGGTATCCATTGTGAGATCCTCATGGTGATCACATAATTAGAGTAATCCCTATAAAATAATGTAATTCAAGTAATCAAATCATGTAAACACCTAATAAACCAAGTCATAAAGTTCGATGACTTCATGAATAGGGTATAACAACCTTGTTAGCTACTTCTGGTCTTACAACTACGACAACCATTGAGTTTCGGGTCAAGACCAATATTAGAGCCCAAGGATTCTTAGGGATGTTCTACACACTCAACCCAATCCTAGTCTACTTGGGGGATTTCCACCTAGGCTTGAAATAGTGATTATTTTCCTCACCATATCTAGTATCACCTACTAAGCGGTTTTGTCATGATCCAAAATGGGTGGACCCTGAATCGGTCACCCGAGTTGGCCCACAACAGGGCCCAAGATGCGTTCTCGATCCTCCCAGGATGGAGAAAGGTGCCAAGGGAATATACATAGTGAAAATGGAAACAATTTCTCCAAATATAAATAAATAGAGGCAGTGGAATTATAATAAATCAACCCCAAAAGAAAATAAACTAAACATAAAAACTATGAAAGAATTTAAAAGAAAAACTAACCGGACCTGATGACCACTAAACTCCACATGACCCCGCGAGTCACTCACCAATCCCATGACTCAACATCGCCCATAGCGATCGTGATCAAACTGAAACCTATGCTTGAGACTAAACACAAGAATTAAGTATATGCAAGAATATAATAACTTAGTAGGTGTGCCCAAGTAATCTATTCCCAATGCATTACCTTTAAATAAACGAACATTAATTTAAGGTTTGAACTAAAATATATAAAATTAATATTTTCACACATTTTTTTAAAGAAAATATTAGTTCATTTCCATTTTTACCATTCAAAATCCTAATCATTCTCAAGAAGGAACCACATGATTTTTTTAAAAGATAGATGATATTTTAATTATAACAGGGAGAGTGAGTATAAAAAATTTCCAAAACATTTTTCCATAACCATTTGAAATCACTATTACTTTAGCTATAAACCCAACTATTCCCAAAGAATTATCAACAATCATTCAACAAGGTAAATGGAAACTAACACAAAAGAGTATCTATCCAACAGTGCATCTAAAAATTCATGCTAATGGACATAGGTGAACCCTAGGAGCTCATGAATTTTCTAGAAAGTATATACTTGTGACTCATCCTGAAGACATTCCATAATCAATGACATCATAATGCCCAAACGCTCAGTGTTTCCCTACCTGGCCAAACCGAGGGGACCAATCCCCTAGCAGGTCAAAGCCCGTACAAAGGGCCACTAACAAGTGCATAATCTAAACTAGTGTAGTAGTCATGAACATTAAATTAACTCACTCTTCCAGGATCCCATGCTAACATGTATAACAAAAGGGTGAGTCGACTGGTGCCATCAAAGCATCAAATCACATAGGCACTGGTATATTTATATATACACACACAATAAGCATCACCCGAGTCACCCCAAGGAATCAGTCCCTCGCCATTATACCATTTGATCATAGGGGAGTCCTACACAGCGGACCCATATAATATACAACTCAACTAAAGATAAGGGACTACATCCAAGGAGAGTTTTCTTGAGATAACTATCTTTACAAAGTGCCATCTGAGCCTCACTCTATTTTTCTCATGCCCAACCATTTCTTAAAGAATCACACGCACACCATTTTGGAAACCAGAAACACACTTGGAAAACCATTTATGAAACCCAATTAACCACATTAAATCTTAAGAACATTTATAAGGGCCAAAAATTGAATTTCCAAAAATAGTAATAAGTGCATTTAATAAAATAGTTTCACAAAATTCAAATACACAGAGTGTATTACTTTATTTCACAATAAGTAATTATTCTAAAAGCCATAATTTTTTTTAATAACATTAAATGAGGAGTGAAGTTATAGAAACAAATTATTATTTAAATTAAATCAATATTCATAGGGAAACCTACCTCAAAAGGGGGCGGAGCAAGATGAACAACTCGACACCCGATGCCTTTGATGAAGACTGCCCAACAATTGCACACACTTACACCCCTATATATATACCCCTTATTCTAATACACATATTCCCCTCTCTATGAGGTAATATATGCAAGGAGGATTTACATATATATAGGTATACGTACCTATGTATGTGTGTTAAAACCTTCAAGAAGTCACCGAACAATCTAATTAACCAAAAAGAGAATCTAGGATTACCAAAAATCTAAATAAAATTGAAATAATAAAAAAATGTGGAAGAGATCAACCAAATGCACGGGCCATGACACTTTGTAAAACCTTACATAAACCATGATCATTTTTAGGACATGAGTTTCACCACTCAAAACCATCTACATTTGATAATGAAAAATACAAATCAAGTTCACATGTCAAATATTTCTTTTTTTCCTTCAAAAAATCATTATAGAAACATTTTCACCTTAAATGCCCTTAAAAAGGTTCTCACCCCGCCAAACAACCCTCAAAAAATTCTCATGAAACACCACACCAAGACACTCGCACAAAAAATAACGAATTTCTAATACAAAACCTGAACCGAATACACTAGCATGTCAAACCCTTCAAAAACGTATTTTTCATCACTCAGGCAATATAATAACCCATTTACACTATTTTTAAAAACCATTTCAATAAGAAAAAAAATATTTTACACCTAAAGTACACACACATTCCCAAACAATTCCCCAGAAAGACACATATTATAATTAAACAAATATAAAATTCATACGTAAAACACACAACAAGGCATACATGCCAACACTACTCCACTCTTCATTAAAAAATAATTTCAAAAAAATACACACCTCAATTTCCTTTGAAAATATAAATTAAACTTTGAAAACAAGACATAAAATACATTTTTCAAAAACATTTCCACACAATATGCACATCACATAGCCATTTGTTTTGCAAAAAACCCATTTCTAAACCATAAACATGTTAAAACATTACAAATTCACACTTCACACTACCCAAATAACATTTAAAATACGTTAAAATTAACTAAATAATTAATAGGTTAAAATAAATCAACCTCACACAATGATAGATGAACCATAATGGACCGAAGCACTTCAGCTTCAACGGCGGATGCTGAAACCCACATGAGGAAGACCCGGAATACCTGTTGTTCACCCTAAAGATGGAAGAAATCATCACAACCTGGTAAAACCATGACCGAGGGTTCGAACAAGGAAAAAATCAAAGGAAATTACCTATCAAAATAAGTGACAATGAGGTCGCACAAGGAGAGGAGTCCGCAAGAGGTTGAGGTCATTGAGGGGTATTTTCGCTGGGATGAGGGAGCAAGGTTGGCGGTCCCTGAGGGAGGGGTCGACGTCACAATGCAATAGGAATGAGAGGGGGTCGGCTGCGTTGAGCATGAAAAGGGGGAGGGGAGGGTTTGTCATGTGGTACAGGGAAAGGTAAGTGTTAGATTGGGTTTTTTTTCATAATTAAATTAAATTCATTTTAATTTTCATTCAATTGATTTAATTTAAAAAAAGGAAAACTCAAAAATCAATAAAATTTAATAGAAACTCAAGAAAAAATAAAATAACCGTGAATGTCGAGTGGGGGTGTGATAGGTTTATAAGACACTCAGTGTCTTGAGGGACTATGTATCAACCATTCTGGTCTAAGGTAGGATACTAGAACACATGGGTTGTTAGTGACCCATGGTTCCTTCCATTATAATTAACCAAATTAATTTAACTAATAGTTCATTCGAATAAATATAGACATGGATTGTCACCATCAAGGGTGAGTGTGAGCATTCAAATACTAAGATATAAATTGATAAATACCTTAGGGATGGTATGATACACCGCCTACCTTATATGAATATTTACTTTTAACTTGCAATGGCTGATAGTAGCTTCTAAGGCATGTCAAAGATCATCCAAGACATATAAGCTCTATCTCACTACAAAACCACCATAATTTCATTAATTTTACATAAATTATAAATAATTAACTTAATTAAACAAGTTATAAACAATTTAGAAAATTTATTTGCAAATTAATACTGGCTAAAGCCTCACTGAATGACCTTGTCTCATCTTAACCATGACCTAATTCTCCCCAACAACCCACAAGACATTATCAACCTTGAATCATACATAATCTATTAGAAATGATGTCATGGAAAACACCCAAGAAACATATATTAATATTCAGATCCTTATAATATCATTGTGATGATATTACTTAATGAAACAATATGCGTTGAAGTATAAAGGGCCTCATGGGACATCCTATACCTTGGTAAAGAAAAATCCCCCTTACTTGTATCTGATTCCAGTACGATTTTGTGGAAGTAGAAACCAAAAAATCAATGAGGGAAACCAAAATTAATGGATGAATAAGGGAATCACAAAATAGGTTAAAAAATTAAATGAATTACCTAATGTTTTATGAAATTGGATTAAAAAAATACTATAGACACCCCTTGAAGGGGATTAATGAAGGGAAAGAGATGAGGGGGATTATCGGGTCACGTGTTATAGAGGGGGGGCGAAAATAGTGGGTTTCACTCTTGAAACCTTAATGGGGGGAATGTGATAAATTCTATCTTTTTATTGATTTTCATGTTTTGTCTAGAAGGTTGGCTAAACCATGAACCAAACGTGTGGCCCTATTATCCGAGGCACACATACATTTCTTGTTTTCTACACAAATTTTAGAATTTTTTTTTCATCCATGTTGTATGTTTTAAATTAATTTCAAACCCCCTATATGGTTTTTGATAGCCCACTGCACAGTTTCCCAACCCATGTTCTTATAAAATGAACATTTCATAGTTAACACTAATAGTGCGTGAACCGCGTTCCCTAGGATGCACCTTTCCAAAACACTAACCCTAGTTCCCAAACCCTAGGACATTCTCCAATCCTTTGAGGTATCTTTGGATCCTCTTTCAATATATAAAATAAAATATTTAATATGTTTCAACTCTTCAAATTCCATTTCGAACCTCTGATCAAAAACTGACCCATCTAGTATTGTAAATTTTTGAATTCCTTAAGAAATTTTAAACTCATATTGATGAGGGATCTTAAAATCACACTAATTTAACACTTTTCTTCCCCATTATGTCTTAGTGGATACCAAAATTAACATCCTAGCCAATTTCGGTTAGGAATTCCCACTCGAACATCTGCATTACATTCCTAAATTCACATCATGGTTACAATTTTCACATTAATCATACATTACTTCTCCCACAAAAACTCGAGCCAGTGATCATAACTACTATATAAGTATCGGGAAAACACCTACCTAATACCATTTAACATATGAAATAGAAAAATCTTTTTATCATCCAGAAACTCTCCTCTAGAACTCCGCACCATAGTTTCATTCCTTCAATTTCCAACTTCAAAACATGATACCTACATTTTTAGAATTTACTACTAAAACACATCACCAATATCCTTAGAATTATCCCATCAATTTTTTTTAACTTACTTCCTTGACCAAAATGAGTAATCTAATTTTAGTCCTCAATTTAATATAAAATGGTGGAATTACACTTGACCAAGGTCAATGAGGTTATGCTAGATTTTCTTAGAAAATACATGTTCGAACCTTGAACTATATGTGTCTCAACACAAATATTTAAGTAAATGAAATTCCAAACATTTATTGAATACTATTCCTGAAATTCATAGCTACTATGACTAAAGTATCAACGAAACTGGAATCCAATGAATTTAAGCCAAGGCACATCGAGTTCATTCTAATAACATTTATTGAAGACCATACCTGACATAAAGTATCATTTCTTGGATGAAGCACCCCCTCTGATTTTCTATTTCCATTCCATAACACAAACATTGGTGAAATCCAAATTCAATACCCGTATATCTTAATAACCTATCTCGAGCATAATGCCTATTCTCAGAATCTACCCATGTTTTATTCAAGCCTGTACCTGGTATTCACGAAGAAATGATAAAGTACCAGTTTCGATTTACCTGATGGAATCTAATATCCAAAATGACCATCCAATGAATTGTCTCATCCTTGTATGACTCAATTTCATATGATGTTATCTCACTAGGGACTAATGTGATAATCCCCACCTTCGGTGGGTAATTTTTATCTCATAGTCAATATATGTTATTAACCCTTATAAACCTTGCCCTGTGAATTTATAGACATAAAAAATTGATTGACTTAAAACATATTAATTCAAGAGTTACAACATAAATTTTAGAAATCTACCATTCCTAAATTCATCGGAATGAAATTAATGAATTTCAATGAGTTTCAAATTAGAAATATTTCATAACCCTCAAGGCATTCCTCAAAATTCTTATCCGTTAAATGTGTGATTCTCTAGCCGAGCGATGATTACACCAAGCTGGGATTCAACTGCATTTAACTAGCCCCTAACATCAAGTCTCAAAATAGTGTATGTAAAGATCCACCCTTAGGGAAACCATCCCCAAACACCTAATTTAATTCCCAGACATCCTAAATTAGCAGGCACTACAATTAGTTCGATCAATTCTCTGGGTCACTATGACCACAAGGATGACATTTAAAACCATCAATCCTTATCCAGCACTAATATGCTCATTATTGTTACATTTTAATTTTTTACAAGGAAAAACTCATATAAACTATACTCTCGCTTACAAGGTAGGTGTAAAAACCCATACAATCCAACTCACTCTATTTTGATTGGCATGTTCCAAAGTCCAAGATGATTGTTCTTCAAGGAATTTTGGTATAAAAATGACATGAATGCCCTGGGATCTCCAGTTCAGAATCAAGCACCTCACCCATACCATGATTTATTCCATTACAACCGATCACATGGAATCATCCATGCACATTATCTATGCATCCTCATCTAAATTCTTCCATCCACATACACATTCATGGTTTCTTGGGGGAACTATTCTAATCATGATCAACTACTCATGCATTGACAATATTCAAAAAAGAGTGCACTGGTAAATATGTTTAGACACTCAAATAGTCTCAGCCTTTGAATTAGTCATCGATACCTGTGAATCCTAGAAGCTTCCTCATAAAACAGAGTATCCTTTCTACCTAGGTCACATATTTCGTAATATCATATTTGAATCAAGATTTTCATGAGTGTACCACTAAGATCATTACCTATATAGGTATCCATAAAGTCAGGCCAACCCCTCTCACAAGTCTGCCTTAACCAAAACAAATAATGAATCAGTATATTTTAATCTAAAACTAATGTCCTTTAGCTCTCCCTCATATAAATATGAGTTAGGTCTCACATAAGGGTCACTATTTCCAATAACGTATCCCCTAGGTCTCTTAAAACTAGGATATAAAATTCTTTAACTTACACACACATGAACATCCCAGTTCCAACCACATCTATTAAACATCTAACTGACCTTTAAAACCTAACTAAGGGACATAAATATATCATTATCCTTTTATGTACAAAACCTATCAATACGAAGTTAATTATATACATATTTGATTCAAATATATAAAGGAAAACCCCCTATAAGTAGTAAATAGTAACCCTTTTATGTGAAACCCATTTATAACTTAAAAAGATTCTCCATTCTTAAAAAGTGATGGAATCTCCTTCCTAGATTCATTATACCAAGCCCTAGTCTTATATGATAATCCTTATAAGGGACTTTTACATGGATTATCGTGATATAATTAGAGAAAATATTATTAACTATTCCTGATCAAGAATCTGTATGCAGTAATACCCCCTCGAGGTCTTCGTTCACTATAAATCATTCAAGTACATATTGGAATAATACTATTTAAGCAATATATATCTATAAAGTATGGTAGATTTTTGGAAACATCATAGAAATTTAGATGGAAAAAATAATATAGGCTATTATGAATTAATAGTTAACTAAACTATAAAATGATACAGCCATAAAAGGTCTAATGAAAGGGCATTAGTTTCTGGTATAAACCTATAAGGGTTAGATGTACACAAACAATTTCATATCAAATGATCTGTTTCGTAAAACAATCACATGTTTTGGTTAGATATAATTTCATTCCATTATATTATTAAACACTATATAAGTCGTTATGAGAATTTGAAATAACCAAACGAAAGTAACAAAACCCCATGAGGGGTCTATCACTTGGGAACCATGTTCCCTATTGACCTGTTAGGGTTACTACACCTCCCATGCCTGAGGAATAATTCATCATCCTCACTATGAAATGTTTCAATAAATATACATTGGACCTATCACCGAAAATGTAACTATGGTGGTATAGATGGGTGTAATAATGATAAGAAACTAAATGGGAAAAAAATATTTTAGATTTTGTCAAAACCTCAAATAGTTATCCACATTCAGTAGAAAAATCACACACTATAAGTCCTATAACATGTGGAACCTATATTCAAAATATGATGCATGAAAAAATGCCTTTTTTCCTTTACCAACCAAGAGTGAAAATCAGTCACAAGCCTCTTTTCATTGGAATGAGAGCTCTAAATTCATAATAAATCTCGAAATAAAAACCACGTCTATATCTGTCATAAAAGAAATTGTTACAACTATAATATTTCATAACAGGAACTCTAATCTCATGTCCTTGAAAACTTTTACTTATCACTGGAACATGTGATCATAATGAACCTATTTGATATTCATCACATGCTCCAATACCTTCCTAATACTCTTATATACCATGTCCCAAATATTATAAAAATAGTAAACTAAACTGCTACCACTTTGTCACACCTCATCTTGACTCAATCTATGAACATTTTCATGTTTAGTTCTCAACATGTCCTTAAGTTTTCCTCCCCATATCCCAGATCCTTTCCAAATATAGTGAGGGCCTAGGGTTTGTCAATGGGGAGACAATGTTATCATATCTGACAATAATAAAAACTGAAAATAACTAACTTCCATTTGTACTAGTAAATAATAATTTTCTAAAATAAAGAAATAGAGAAAAGGCCCTATTAAAATTAAATGGATTAATGGAATGAACAAACATGTCATACAAAAAAATTTATTGCCTAATGGTCTGACCATTTATATAGGAAAAAATAAAAAATAAAAAATAATGAAGAAGTACAATGACCTACTACCCACACCAAGCCATACCACAAACTAAGCTCAATGTACGCACTCAAGTCATCATTCTTGATTAGTCCAGGGCCTTCTACCAACCTTTAACTACAAACACGTGATCATTATATTAGATACCATAGTTTAATTGTGGCAAGATTAGTTTTTTTAACATTTAAATATTTTAAAAAATAGTCTATTTTTTATAGAAAACAATATATCAAACATTAAGTTTAGAAAACCCAAAAATGTTGTTAATTAAATATGATCCTTATAACTAATCCTTATAATTTTTGGAAATGAATATGAGTAAATTCTCATGATTTTGGAAGAATTAATTGTTGAAAATATTTTGAACATTATTTCTTCTGAGGAAGTGGTTGAAAGAATGATAGCAAAGTCCCTATGGTTGAATACAATTGAGGAGAAGGGATCATGGATTGATATTAAAGACACGATTCTAATATGGGGATTCAATAAGGGAAAGATAATTATTAACGAGTGCATCCAGGCTAGGGGCAAGCTAGCGTAAAGGTTCAAATATCTTCTGATCAAGGAACCTAGTACTCAGGTAAACACTATCTCATGGAAACTATTTAAAAAGGTTAAAACTAGTAAGCTTAAATTGTACATTAATGGTATTGTTATTTCCATTTTTTCTTGAACTACGATTTCTCACTTTTTTTCCATAAAAGTGTTTGATAGAAAAATCATGTTTTAGAGAAATTCTTCGGAAATAAGAACTCAATGTTTAGTAAAGTCATTTTTTTCTTCAATAATATATTTTTTTCAAAAATGGTTTTATTACTTCTTATAATAAAATATTAAAACTAAATTATGAAACTTTTATAAATTTAATTCATAATAATGATATTATTTTTTAATTTAAAATTTTAAAATTTTCATAGCAATACTTTTTTAAAATTTTATAAAAAGTTTGATTTCTCAACCAATAGTGAAAATAATCATTTTTATTGAAATATATATTTTATCTTAAGGTATTTACAAAGACAAATTATAGTTTATATTATTTTATAAATTTAAATTGTTTATATTTTTTAATTTTAATCCAATTAATGTCTTTGGAAAGAATTTTTGACTTTAATATGGTATAAAAATATTGTATACATAAAAGTAAATTTTCAGAAAAAATGATTTTCATCTTATTTTGGGGGTTTATTTTTAAACTAAATTACAAAAATTATTGGAATTTAATAAAGAAAAATAGACTACATATTTTTAATCAAGTGTTACAAATTTATTAAATGTATCCCTTTAATTTTTTGTTAGTATGAATAGTGACTAGACTAAATATTTATCACCTTGTTAAAGGTAAATAAAGTAAATAAGGTTAAAAAATAACATAATAAGGATTAAAAAATGAATATAACACTTTCTTTTATCCTATTGGATGAGTGGATTTCTTCTATTTCAATAAATTCTTCAATAATATGGAAATTTTTTTCCATGATTCTTTGTTTATTACCATTATAATATTTAAGTGAAAGATATAATCAGAAATGTCACTTACTTAATATTAATAACTATAATATCATTTTATAGGGATAAAAATAATTTTTTTTCTATTGGAAATAGTAATTTTAATAAAAATTTATTTTATATTTTGGAAATTTATTTATTATTTTTATAGATCAATAACTTCCTTAAGGGATTATAAAACACAGAATCTATATTTATCCAATAAATAGAAAAATAATATAAATTATTTTTAAAATATTAAAAGCAATATAATATGAATTAATTATTTTGTTTTATGAATTTCATATAAAAACATAATATGTTAGGGATTTATGAAAGGATTGGATTTTAATTCCTTTATTACCACGTAGTTTTTAAATTCAAATTAAATGAATAATTCTAAAATTTTCATTATTGATATTTTATAAAAAATAATAATTTATTAAATTATTTAATATTCATAAAATTTCTATATTCCAAAACACTATTGGGATATGTTTTAAAATATATACTATTTTTTATTTATGGTCTAATTATCCTTTTATAGTTACTATATTTACCCTTAAATGATAAAAAACAATGTTATCATAGTAATCATCAAAAGGGTTAATGTAAGTGTAAAATAATATGATAAGGGAGAAAACATCCCCAAAATAAGTTCATTTTTTTGGGGTGAGTGTATTTTATCTCATAATAATTTTAACATAGATTTATATCATATTCCCTTTTAAGAATTAATAATAATTTATATAAGTGTTACACTTTAAGAAATTCAATGAATACCCCTACCCTCATTATAAAAATGAACCCCTCTTCATTTTTATTTATAATTAAAAATTAATTTGGTTTGGAATATCCCTAAAAAAATTATGTACTATAATCCCTCCCATCGTTATAGAGGTATTGGTTTATTTATAATTCCATCCTTAGAATACATAAGGTGTAAGGTAAAGGTGATTATCTAAAGAAGATGTATAACATTTAACTGAATGTTTTAGTTTTATTTCTTATTTCACCCCCATAAAATCATATTCACCCATTATTATATAATAATAAAATATCTACCATAGACTATTATGTTTTTATTTTAATTATTAAACCTATATCCATTTCTTTCACCCATTATGTTGGATACAAATCCATCATTTTTGTGTATGATAGACTACCGCCTCATGAATCGATGAAATTGTTTTCCCATAAATACTTATCATGGTTATATATAATGGTGTATTTAATGTATATACACTATATTAATGAAATATTATTAATTATTTAAACAAAATATATCATAAAATTCCATACCATTTCATTATTTGAAAAATGACTATGTCATTTGTGCCTACGTGTGGACTACCACCTCTATGAAGTGATGTGATAGGTTTTTCAAAAACACATTACATGGATGATATATATAATTTTATTTAAATAAATAATATGGTTTTTATTTTATAATTATAATTATGTAATGTTAAAATAATACATACCTTGTTTCCATCATGATCATTAAAAAGGGAAATGTTACACATGCATAAGTATGACATACTATCTCCATAATTGTAATGTAATTTTTTCATAACCATAATTCATATTTTTTTTAAATGAATAATATATATATATATAATATAATTATATCATTAATATTATTCTATATATTATAAAATAATTTCCTCTATAATGATATTGAACCTACCAAATTTATTTTTAACATATGAACAAGATATCGTCAAAATGTCTGATGTGTACTTATTTGATTTTGTAAATGATGTTAACATGGTTAATGAAATTATATAAATGAAAAGGTTATTAATAAAGTATATAATTAACATGATTTCATTATTCAGGATTATGTGGTATGTATGTGATGAGACAGAATTGAAGGAAGGGACCATTTAAAATAATGACCATGTTTTAAATATTTATAATGATATATTTTAAAAATATTTCTATTTAATATACATATACTTAAATTTATTTTATTTAAATATTTATAAGAATGTTAAGAAATTAAAATTAAAATTTATGTCTATTTTGATTTTATATTTACAATTTACAAAAAGAATCTGTTTTTATGTATTCTGTATGTAATGTTTTGAATTTAATTACAAAAGTCAAAAGGAATATTCTTTTGTAATATATACGAGAACTACTACTATTCCCGCCTCCATAACCATTATTTTTATGTATTATATTATAATCATACATATTTTATTAAAATAAAATATATTCTTCATTTTGTTCTAGTAATTTTAGTTTTGAAAATTGGGTCTTAGAGGAAATAAATATATCAATATAGGAAAATGTTATTATTAGAAGTGGATAAAATATTTTTATCCAATATCTCATGTGTTATTATTATGTTATGGACCTTGGGAATTATTTATATTGGAATGTTATGGAATTATAAACCATGTACATGTGGTTCCATTTTAAACCAAGGCATGTTGATTTGGTTATAAACCATGAATTGGTCAGGCCAATATAGATCTTCAATGAATTGGGTAATGATATAGAGTTAATTGATTATATTTCTCATAATATTTAATTAGAATTTTTAGTGAGGGTTATTTCCTATGTAAGATTGATTGTATGAATAATATGAAAATAAATCTACAATTAACCTATATTATATATCTATTCATGGTATGGATTTTTATTGAAATATTATGATTTGAAAAAGGAAAACCACAAGATTATGTTTAAAAAGAAATTAAATGTAACTTTTTAAGGGTGAAAATTATACCTTTTTAAAAAAATTCACGTGTTTATCCATATTTAAATGAAACTTTGATGTTTTTTATTTTTACATAAAGATTTATAATTAATTATTTTATGAAAACCTTTAGGAAGCAAAGATGAAATCTTGAGTAAAAAAATGTTCATTTTTAGGCCATTCTTAATTTTGAAATTGGAAAATTTTATGGGTGTTCGTGGAATAAACTGTTTATTTGTTTTTATGTCCATCAATGATATTTTCATGATTATCCAACATTTTTAAAAAAAATCACGGGGTTTTATGGATGAGTTAGGAAAGGAAACATTAATATGAAACTTTTGAAGATATGCCATGAAAAAAAATTAAATCATAAAACGTTTGTTTTTTTTAAGAAATTGATATTGAGTGTAAGTTATTACATTGTGATTTAATATTTATTTATTTAATGGTGTTGTCTTAATTCTCTAGAACTCAAATATTTAATGATCCATTAATATAAGAGAATAAAGTTTTTACTAAAAACGAAATATAGGTAATATTTATGGTGGGTTCATTAAATTTGGTATCAGAAAATCTTGTTTAAATAAATTTGGAGATTCTGATATTTTCAAGTGATTTTAACTTAATAGTTATAAATACCATCATGGGTTTATTATTTTATGTTTCATAAAAAGTTAATTTTTTTATACCTATTATTGGGATTTATGTAATGGGATATTAAGGTGATTAATAATTTTTTGTGACATGTTTTATTGTGATTAGTAATATGTAACATATTAGTTTAACATTAATGATTATTTTAGAGTAATTATATTACATTGTAGGGATGTATGATGAAAGGTTTGGGATAACATATGAGGTGAAAAAATTGCTTAATATTAAAGTTATTAAGGTAATTTTCAGTATGATTATAAAATATTTGTGAACTTTATGGGAATTATTTTTATATTGTTTTAGTAAAAGAAATACCATGAGATCGAGTGAAAACAATTACATCTGGAAAGGCCATCGATCTTGAAACCACAATTGAATGGAAATAAGGTTGGAATACCTAACACTATCCTACATGATTTCATGGTTAGTTTGATATTATTGTTTTACTTAAATTATTTGAAAGAGAAATATTATTTTCATTTAGGGAACAAATTTTATATCAAATAGATAAATATGGGATTGAGTAGCAATTTGGTGATAAAGTGATTATTGTTTTTTTTGAAGTATATAACTATAATTTTAGGGAACATTATATTATTATATAAAGAATAATATTATGTGATTTTACTATAGGAATAAAGGTAAAATTGTATTTTGGAATCATATATGATTTTAATGTGGATTTATGGTGATTCAAGTAATCTATGGATAATATTATCATATCATTAATATAATATAATTAGGCAAAACAAATTTTTGTTATGAGAATTTATGAGTGGTTATTATTATTTCGATATAAATTTTTAGTTTACCTTTAAAGAATATGAGATAAAATCAATATAATATGTTAGTTTTAATCTTAGTAAAGAATATATTGATTTATTTTAGGATTGTTATTTATTAAATGATTAATGTTGAACATTGGGTGTTATTGTTGATGATATGGAGATTAATGTTACATTATTTAATATGTTGTTTTATTCATTTTAGGAATAACCTTACCTTGTTCTAACATTATGGTTTTGGTTAACATGTAAATATAAGAGGAATTTATTTTTATTCTTTTTTAGAATATTCTGATCCATTAAATGTTGATTTTAATTTTTTAGGAATAAAAAAATCTTCATCAATATTCATAATATGGATAAAAAGATGTTATTGTGGTGGAATTTGATTAAAGGATGAAATTATACTTATCAGGTAAGTATATTTCATTATATTTTAAGTCTATATGGTAAATAAATTTCAAATCTTAATGAAAAAGAGGCATAAAATAAAAATTTTATCATGCTACTTTTATTTCATATAATTCAATGGTAGGTTTCACACCTATTTGGTTTATGGTTTTTTGTACGTGGAATATCTCTGGAACATTTGAAATCTTATGATAAATATTCTTTTTCATGCTCTATCAGTATTTTTGGATTGTAAATTTTTTTATATGTGGATACTTTCACTAACCACTAATTTTATTTCACTTGGAAACCTCGTATGTGTTTTTCAGAATACCTTCATACTTCCCTTTCACTATTTTCAAGAGGATGATTTATTAACCCTTTTCATGATGATGGATTCTAACAAAGGTTTTATAAAATTTCAAAGCATTGATTTCTATGATCAAGTAAAAATTTTGAGGATGAAAATTATTAAGGGGGTGGGGGATGATGAAGTATATTAAGATATTAAATAAATTATGATATTTTAAAGCATACAAGATATGATAATTTGAGCTTAAAAGAACCACAAAACAATATTATTTAAATATGATCATTATAAACGAGTTTATTATTTAAATTGAATGAATATGATTAAATTCTTTATAAATATTATAAAATGCTATTAATCATAAATAATTTATAGATTAAAACTTTGTAATTAAGAATTTAATTTTTAATAAAGCTATTTTATGTTTCAAAAATATGTTCTTTTCAAAAATAGATTTATAAATTTATGAAAAAATATAACAATTAATTATTATAAATTTAATACATTTAATTTTATATAAATTATATTATTTTTTAATTAATCATTTAAAAATTATCTTAGGATGTATTTTTTAGGTTTTTCTTAAAAGTTGATTTTTCAATTAATAGTTAAAAATTGTCATTTTTATTGAAAACTATGTTTTATTTTAAAGTATTTACTAAGAAAAATTCTATTTGGATCAGTTCTAAAATTTAATCAGTTACTTATTATTAAACATAATGTAGTTATATTCAATGGAATATATTTTATACTTGAATTTTGTATAAAAAATTTAGTATTGATATTCATTTTTCTAAAATCTAATTTTTATTATATTTTGAGAGATTAATTTTAAATTAAATTATAAAACTTCTAATAATAGAATCCTGAATAATATATTAAATATTTCGAATCATGATTTCTAATTTCGGTATATAAGCACTCTTTATTTTTGTTCCTCATGACTACTAAGCATAGTAAAAAAAATTAAGCTTGGTAAGGGTAAATCATGTAATTATGGTTATGAAATAATTAAATAAGGGATAGAAAATTACCCTAAAATTTACATTTATGCTTTTTAAAGAGAAAACTTTTTCTATGGTCTTCCATGTTTCGATAATATAGAAACTTGTTCCATATTTCAATAATTTTTTTATTTATAATATTTATGTGAAAAATAATTTTAAAATATCACTTTCTTACTTAAAATAAATATAATATATTTTAATATTGATAAATAAAACATATATTTAGTTAAAAAAATTAATTTTAATGATAAATGTTTTTTTCTACATGTAAATTTATTTATTATTTTTAGTGATGAATAATCACCTTAAATTCTTACACAATGAAGACATAATATTTATTTATTTAATAGAAAATAAAGTTAATCATTTTAAAAATATTGAATGTAATATAATCTGAATCAATTTTTGGGTTCTATATATCAATGTAGATATGTTTGAAAATTAATTTTCTATCATGTAGTTATCTAAGTCAAATTAGGTGAATAGTTCAAAACATGACACTAATGGGTTTTTATAATAAATAATATTTTATTAAATGACATAAACTTCCAAAATATCATATATTTAGACAAGTGATTGGGATATGGTTGTAAATATCATCCAAAACATATTTATTGTAAAAATATTCTTTTTATAGATAATATATTGACAGCTAAAGAGTAAAAAACAGTATTATTTAAGTAATCTTCAAAAAGGATTAAATGAAGGATAAAACGAAACGACATGGGTGAAAACCTACCATAAAAATTTCAATTTTTATTGTAAGAGATAATTTTCACTAAATCTCAAATTAAATTCAAATTATATCAATTATTATCCATTTTATCACGAAAATTAATTTATAATAATTTAATACATTAAAGAATTCAAATAATTCCCCTCCCCCATTATTATAGGGAACCCCTCTATGCATTTCTTCACTATTTAAAATCTATTTTCATTAGAAAAACACATCCCAAATCAGATCCTATAACCCATATATAAATTATATTGGTCTTTTTGAGAATAATACCAACCTTATAATGTTTTTGGTGTAAAGAATATGATATTTTTTGAATAAGAGATACAACTCTTAACCAAATATTATTGTTATAATTATTATTCAACCTCCTTAAAATATTCATAAACCATGATTATAAAAATAATTGTCTAAAATATATTTATTGGATAATTTTTTATTTTCATAAGTTATATAAATCTCCTTCATCCATCAAATGGGAATCGAAACTATCATTCATGTTTATAAAAGACTATTTCCTCGCATACTGGTTTAATTCAATTTCTATCACTAACTATAATTAAACGGTATAGTGATTTATTTAATTTATATATATTATTAAATACATATTCATCATTATCTAATGAAAATTTATCTTATTCTTTATTAAATTTTCATTCATTGACAAATTGTAATATCTTTCATCTGTACGTGTGGACTGCCACCTGTGTGAAGTGATGCAATTTTTTTTCATCACCACATCATATGTATGATATATATAAGTTTATTTGAATAAATAATATGGTATTTATAAAATGATAAATTTTTGGAAAGATAAAATAATACTTAGATTCATTACATCATGATCATTGAGAAATGGAAACGTTACTCAGGCGTATGTACAACCTTCCTTCTCCATGATTGAAATGTAGTTCATTTTTCATAACCACATTTCATTGTTGGTTTCAAAAATTAAAATTTACATTATAAATTTATAATTATTTTATTAATATTATTTTATAAATAATTTAATGTTGAACTCTTTAAATATATTCAACCGAACAAATTCATTTTTGATATATGATCATAATATCGTCAAAACATCACATCTGAACTTAAATGATTAATTAGTTAAATAGAAAATCGTTAAGGGAATAATAAATAAGAAATAGATTGTTAACAATGTAAATAATTGACATAATTTTATTTTTCAGGAAGATAAGGAATGTATGTGATTATTTTGACATAAGGTAAGTGAAACTTTACATTAAAAACCTCATTATAAATATTTTAATGATTCATTCTCTAAACCATTATTTTCCATGTAAATATTCTTAAAATTACTATATTGATGTATTTATATGTATATAAATGAATTATAAATAAAATTTTGGGCCTAATTTTTTATTCTTAAAAAGGTTTTTGAAATTAATATTTTTTACATATATCACACAAGACCTTTTTTCAATATTTTCAAAAGGAAAAAAGAAATGTTCTAGTTTATCATATATGGAACCAATGTATTTACAACTGGAATTACCATTTTTATTGAATTATAGGATTAAATGTTTCCTTTAGAGAAAATAGTAAATCACTTTAGTTTAAGAAATTTTTTAAAATAGTGTTATAGAGGAAGTGGATATATCAAGATCCAATAATAGTTTTCTTACAAGTGAAAACACAATTTTAATGCAAGATTTAATGTGTTATTATTTTTTTAGGATTCTAATGATTTTTTTGGTGATGAGTGGTTCTTTAATTAACCAAGGATGGGTGTGTTTTTTTTAATTCAGGGATTTGTGGTTCCATTATAAATCAATATTAGGGGGGCATGATATAACTCTCCAATGAATTGGGTAAAGGGTTAGAGTTAACCAATAGGTTTCTCCTAAAGGATTTTGTAATTTATTTAATAGGTTATTCCATTTAAAAGAGTGATTGTAAGAGTTATTTGAAGATAATTCCTCAGGTTATCTATATAATTTATCTATTATTTATATATATTATAATAGAAATAATATGATTTTAAAAAGGTAAGGAATGTTATTATTTTCAATATGAAAGCATATATTATTTCTTAAGGGTGAAAAGTATAAATTTTCTAAAAAAAATGATTTTATAATTATTTTATACAAACCATTATTAGTTTAAGTATGACGTTAAAATTTATTATGAAATTTTTTATTAAAAAAAATGGGTATAGAAGTTCATTTCCTGAGTAAAAACATGTTTATTTTGATCCCTAATATTATTTTGTTAATGAAAATTTTTTATGAGTGTTCATAGATTATGAGTTTCATTAATTATTTTTAACATGCCTAATACAATTTTTGTTCTCATCCAACATTTAAAAAGAATATCATATTGTTTTATGGTTTATTATGGACAAGTATGATTCTAGGATGAAAATTGTGCAGTCATATGATGAAAATAAAAATTATTACATATTTAATGTTTTTATGTTGAAAAAATGGATATTAAGTGGAAGTTTCAACATTGTGATGTAATATTTTATTATATAAGAGTAATGGATTTATTATTTATGACTCTAAAAGTTAAATATCCTATAATATAATATAATTAATTGTTGATTAAAACATCAATATTATATAATGTTTAGGGTTATTTCCTTACAATGTTAGTTTGAAACTCATTATGGAACCCCCAACATGGTCTCATAGAATTTTAGTAAATGAAATATATGTATTTGTGAACTACTCATCTGAACATTAAGTAAATAAAAACATAAAATAATAAATAAGAATATAATGTCATAATGATGACCTAATGGATACCCTAGTCTGACCATACCTTCTTCAGCCAACACCAAATATGTATCTGAGCAATCTATGTCTCCATAAAAAGATATAAGTCCATGACCTGATATCACCCATACCAAACTCCATTAAATATAATATAGTTCTCTATTTGTTAACTAGGCATCCTATAAATAATGTTTACAGATTGATTCTATAACTTTCAATCCATGTTTATCCTATAGAACATAGATGATGTCTTGGAATTCCCTTATCCATTCCAATGTTGGGATCATAGGTTTTACTCATAGGCACTGATGACATTAAAATGCGATAAATATCAATGGGGGTAACCCTTATAAAATATTTAAGGATTAATTTTATGTATCTAAGATGTTAAATAAATTTCCTTCAATCACTAGATCAACATCCCACTTCCAGCTAGCTCTTGACATTGCAATATAGTGCATCCACCCAATCATGAGGATAATCCTAGTCATCAATAAGGGAAATCATCATCCATTCTCATGGATATCACAATAATCTATTTATTAGGTGAACATAAACCACTAGAAATCATCTAGAATCACCCATATAATTGTAGGGACAGAATCCTTGGTGATAAAAAACAAAAGATGGACCATGATATTCACTTAGAAACCTAATCTATAATCCCTACACTAAAATAAAACTAAGTGAAATTAGGAATTTCGGTAATAGAATCATCAAATCTAATAACTCTTATAAAATAGATCATAGGAATAAATTTTATGCATCCCCACCTTAACATCTAATTTAATATGGCCCATGGGACATGTTCCAAGAAGAACACTTAGAAATCATAGCAACAACAATATTCACTGAGTGAATATATATTTATAAGAGTCTATTCAGTTAATTGCTAAATCTGGTATCCACCACAATATCCCTTATATTCACATGTTCGGTACTAGTAATAAGGAAACACACGGTACCATCTATACCCAAACCCATAACACACTAACTCATGTTCGATCAACCACTAAGGCACCAACTATGCTCCTGGGTGAATTAGACTAGAGAGGTATCCCTAGTAGGATCCTCGTGTTCCTCAAATAAGAATAGATACCCCTATAGGATCCACTAACTCAAATCATTACCTTGGTTCAACACCAATGTTACCTATATTTCATGTCCCATGTCATATTGAATAGGGTATCATGAATGTTTTATATACAAAGGGTCTTTCCACTATGAAAATCATCAAGAGATAGGTTGGGAACCATATTGGACGTAAATGTCACATTGGGATGGTCTACTCACCCAACATAGTCTCATCCTACCTATGGTATATCGACCTGGGCATATATAAGGGATGGATTACCTAACTAGTCTTTCCTTACCTCATAATAGGTTTCAAGGCCACTCACTGTCTCAAATTTCTAGCTCTTGACCATCAAGGGTCATGGAATGAAATTATCTCACATGGGTTGTTAGTCACACATGGTGTATTCCATTATAATTAAATAAATTAATTTAATTTATAGTTTATTGTAATATGATTAAAATATGGGATTCACAATCTAGGGAGATCAAGAAAATTCACATACTATTATAAACATATATAAATACCATAGGGAAGGTACAACATAACACTTTCCTTATAATAATCATTCTATTTAATTTTCTAGGGATGGAAACTACTGAAAATTTCTATACATGACCATATTATACATACAAGTTCTTATCTCATAACCAAACTACCATAATTTAATTAATTATAACTACATTATAATTAATTAATTAAACTCAATTGAAAAAAACTATTAAATAATTTATTTACAAAGGTATGATGCTCGAAACCCCATTGTTCGATCCCGTTACATCAAAACTGTGACCTAACACTCTAAAAAATTCATAAAATTATTCTCACACTTAAACTGGGAATAATACTAAGAAATAATATCAATAAAAATATATCAAAACATAAATTAATCATTATAACAATAAAAATATACCAAAATGATACATATTGATGAAATGACATGTAATGAAGTATAGAAAAATTCTCGAGACATCCACTTCCTAAGAAGAAAAAATACCCATTACAAATATGTAATTCCGCCATTATATGGTGATATAAGAAATCAAAACCCTAAATAGGGAAACTAAAATTGAAAAAATAAGAATAAAAATACAAAATAGGTCAATAGAATCATATATATACCAAACATCACTAGAAAATAGCTTTAAAAGACACCATGAACACTACCTTAAAGTAGATTGATAAAGGGGAAGAGATTATGGGGCTTCCTGAGTCACACATGGGAGAGGGAAGAAGACAAAAAGTGGATTTCCATCTAAAATCCAACTGTGTAAAAGTGTAAATTCCCCATTTTTAATGGGTTTCATGGTTTGGTCACACAGTTGTACAAACTGCACACCCGCAATGTCTAAGGCATACTCTCAAAATCCTTAAGATAATGTTCTGTAAAATGTTTCCAAAGTTTTTGTTATCATTTCTATTGACCATCAGTATTAATATCATTATCAAATTTTTTTAATATTAATATACTCATTAAGGGATAATGATAATTAATAAATTGTTTCATTATTTGATTTGTTGTAAAATAAGGAATGTCTATAATAATTTTACTCGAATGACTTTGAAATTATTTCCTTCAATACAAGAAAAACATTGGGTTGCATATCTATTTCAATCAACACATGAATTCAATTCCTGAATCCAATGTAACTAATGAAAATGTACTTGTTGGGGTTAGTAGGTTAACCATTTTTATTCCATCAAACCTTTAATTACTGTATTTTCAATTTTTACTAACTTTGTGATTCAATGTCACTCTTTTATTTTTCCAACCCTATCAATTTCTCCCAAATTCTCACCTTCAAGTAGTTTATTCACTTAAAAAATGTTATTTTTTCTATCAAATTTTCTAACATTCAACATTTCTTAAATGTTTTCGCTTAAAATTATTATCACCAATATTAACTAAACCAATTATTTTTAAGAGCATATAAAACATTTTTTATATTTTATAAATACATTAGTGTACACATAATATCATTAGAGATAAAAATGTTTATAAAAAACTAATAAGAGTCTTTTTTTCATTTTTATTGAACACATTTTTTTATAAAATGTTAAAGGGATTTGAAACCTCTATAAATTATCCAAATAGAACATTTTTATCACCAAATAACGAACAATACACCATCTATAGTGGAAATAGTTTGAAATGATTACAACACCCCCTTGAAAGGTTCATCAACAATATAATTTTCATTTAACCTTGTAGTTTTCTTTGACCAAAAGAGAACAATTGAATAATTACTTCTTGTAGGGTTTGGAAAATATTATAATTCTACTGCATATGATATAATTATGATTGATTCACATATAAAAACTTATTTACTGAAATTCACCAATACAAATCCAAATTTATAATTTTTAATTTCACTCCTCTTATAAAGCGATTTTCATCATAAAATTTACTACTAGAAAAATGATATAACAATGGTTTCAACCATTGTTATAATAACAAAAACTATTTTTTATAGCCTATAGAAATGGTTTGAAGACCTATTAGTGGTGATTATATTAAAAAAATACTAATACATCTTTTTTTCCAATCCATTGATATAGGTGATCTCTACAAATAGTTCTCAAACCATTACTATAAATCATATAAAATAACTGTACAAATAGTTTTGGAAAAGCACTCAAAATGGTACATTTTGGTCAGTTTATGAAACATATAAGAAGGGATAAATTAGTTCTTATAAATATTTTTGTTAAATATTATTTATTTTAAGGTCCCCCAATTTAAAATCAAAACTGGTCAGTTAACCAAAGTTGCTGATTTGTAAAAGATTTGAGAGTTTGAAATATTTGTGAATGATTGATTAATTGTCATTTAATGAAATTTATGATGTCACATAAACTTTTTAAATAATTATAAATATAAAAAATATAATGCAGACACTTTCTAAGATTAATTATTATAGAAATGTAATGTTTTCTGATTTGAATAAACAAATAATTGCAAGAAAACACAACTTGAACACAGTGGAGAAAAAAATGGTTATGTCTCAAGAAGAGACTTAGTGTTATCCACTTGGTGATCACCTGCCACCAAGATGTTCATATTAATAAACTGTATCTATACCCTTGATCGAGCTTTATAATATAATACAAGTTGTCCATGTCAACTAGACCTCTACCATAATTGTACATTAGAAAAAAATATAACCAGGTCAAATGTAGAACTCTTCCACATATATAATTGGATATAAAATGGTGTAAGAAAGTATTAGTGAGAAGATATCTTGTATCCTTTACTTTATCACAAGATACAGTGTATGTTTTTAATAAAAATATAGACACTTCTCAAAGGAATAATAAAACATTTCACAAAAAAGAAGAATATGATAAGAAGGGATTATAAATACTCTGAGTGTTGTTCTATGTAGTTCTAGATTCGTTGAGTGTACCATCTTTGAAGTTTAGATAAAATTATAGAAATAAACTCCAAAATACAGTGTTGTTAGATCTATGTTATGGTTTCCAGTTGAATGAGATGTTCTTCATAGATCTTCATCTTCATTTATTTTCTTCTACTTCAAGGATATTCAAAGATTGGTTCAAAAGAAGTTCTTTGTTATTTCACAACAATCAAGATGGATTATTATGGCTCTCTTACAGGGTAGGGTGTGTATATATCTATTATTTTCTTCATCTCATATTTGATAGTATATTAATCCTCGAGTGTTTTTGTTTTGGCCGACAGAGATCATGATCTCCACACATCGTACCTTGTACTTTCTGCACACATGTCTGCAAGAATCATTAATAATATCAGTATCATTAAATAGCTCAAATATGAAAATTATAAATATTTTTGAATTTAATTGATATAAGGTAGAAATTGATAATTATGTAATGGTTTCACAGTCAATGGTGACATATGAATGATGTCATTAGAACAATGAGTAAGGAGTGGTGCCACATTCAGCGATGACTCTTCCTTTGCATCTATGTGGGGCCTCTATACTGACGTCTCATACATTACAAAAATTATGAATTAATTAGGTAATGCAATATTTTTTCAGCAAATGTTTCATGTAATTTATGAAAAATTATGTCACTAGAAATAGTTTCCTTGAAATGGTGTCTGATGTATTAGAAGAAATGGTGTCACTGGAAATGGTGTCCTTGAAATGGAGTTTGGTCCTTCGTGAAATTTTTGTACTAGTGACATGATACAATAGTGTCTAGTACATTTTTAGTCTTGAAACCAGTAGCAAGATACAATCGTGTAACTATAATGGAGACTCATAGATTATTTATTTTCAGACTAAATGGTGAATCCTTTTGGTCACAACAACAGTGACTATGAGTTTTCCTTAACGGTGACTCATACATTACCAAATATCGACAATCTTTATTAAGAAGTTATACTCACAGAATGGATTAATATTAAACATGATCATACTGAAACATTATATAATAAGAATAAATATTATTTACAAGAGTTAAAAATGATTTGTGATTATTAAGACAAGAGGATCCTACAATCTCTCACATTTTGATGATAAAATTTTAGTGCATTTACAAGCCATACACTTCATAAAGGAATAAATAGTTTCTTAACAAATCAAACAAATTATATGAGTATAATAAATAAGATCAAGGGTGTCCATTATTATATTTGAGACGATATGTAAAAAGAGCCTAAATGTCAGTTCTTATCCCAAATTTTGCATTATCGAAAATAAATTATAAAAAATAAAAAAAATAAGCACAAAATAAAATAAAAAATTGATTAAAAGAGAGTTTACATTTTATTGAAAATAATGACATAGAAATATTGATTCAATATGGTTTCCTTTTAAATTTTACATTCTTTTATGTTTTAAAAATCACACACACTCTATCTCAAGGAAAATTTTATTTCTCCAAAGATTTATCTTAATAACGAATATTTTCCATTCCCATGAAAATTTTCTCATTATATTAATTTTCATTGTTCATGATTTAGTTTCTATTATTCTATCTTATTTTATTTCTAATGTGGAAAATTAAATTTCATATATAAAACCTCGGAATCCTATAAATAATTAGATATGAGGGATTATATGTTCAGGTTCTGAATTCTGATTTTGAATTCTCTGAATTCAGATTTGGAATTATCTGAATTTTGATTCAGAATTCTATAAATTCAGATTCTGAATTGTCTGAATTCTGATTCTGAACTCTCTGAATTCCTGTTCATAATTCTTTTAAATTCAGATTCTGAATTCCTTGAAATTCGGATTCCAAATTCTCTAAAATTAAGACTCCAAATTCATTAGAATTATGGTTCCAAATTTCATAGAATTCAGGATCTGAATTACATAGAATTATGGTTATGAGATCCTTATAATTTAGGTTTTGATTTTCTTAGAACTCAGGTTTTGAATATCTTATAATTCAAACTCCAAAGTCTATAGATTTCTGATTCTGAATTCCTTGAAAAATAGAATATTTATATCCATGTAATATAGACTCTGAATGTTTATTTTATTAGACTCCAAAATTTATTTTCCTACACTCTGAAAAATAGATTTGGTTAAACAACTATATTTTTCTTACCCTTTTTTTAGTTGTGAAACGATGTCATACATTCTGTTTCTAATTAACCGTTATTTGAGTGAAACATGTACATATCCCTCCAAGATTCAAGAAAAAATATGACTGTTGGAAGATGGAGCTGACCGTTGGGAAAATGCCTATAAATAAGAGCTCATTTGAACAAGATCATTACTGACTCGATTACTCTAGAGATTACATGCTGCTAAAATGATTTATAGAGAGAGAGATACTCTCATGCTTTGTGTGTACTAAAAATCTTGTTCTTCTTCCTTTGTGTGACTCTGATTGTTGTTGTGTACAATCGAGGGATTCCTTGGATAGAAAGACATATGTTCCAACTACCTAAAGGTTTTAGGACTTCCTTGATATGGGATATAGAGGTTTAGACTACCTTGATTTTCGAGGGATTGCGGGGATAGAAAGACATACATAGATATTATTATTGAGTGCTTACCCTGGTGTGGGTAAGATTGACTTTCTTAAATGTATAAATCAAGGGACCTTTATCCAAGGTTTTTGGATACCCTTCTCTTCGGGTTAAAAGAAGTCATACGTGTTACTTTTATTGTTTTAAGTTTATTTTACACTCCATTTTGTTTAATAAGGAATGTATAACTATCTTATACATTTCTGTACTTGTATACTCTAATTAGTAAGATTTTATACACATTAAGGTAGAATATTTGTCCTTGTAAACTTTTCTAATGTTTCATTTTCGAAAGCATATTTTATGAACCTATAATGTTTATAGAAATAAGAGGTCGTGATAATTTACCTTTTTTTACCTTGTTAAACATGGTTTTTATTAAAGTTAAATATGAAAGTTTTATATATACTTTAAAGGTTCCAAAATAATTTTTAAAGTATACAATTCACCCCCCTTCTTGTATATTGAGCATCAACATTCATATTTTGATTCTACAATTATTATCATAGGAGGTCTTTGAAATAAATATATTCCTATATAAGTTTCCATGATTAATTTTTCATTGTTCGATATTTTCCTTGATTAGGATTTTTATCTTTTTTTACAGACTTTTATTATTAACAAGTTTCTTTTGGAATGATATTTTTTTTAGATGACTGGAATGGATGTAGATTCGATTGAAAATATTAATCATATTAGACCACATATTTTTTATTGGAATTATTATGAATATTGGAGAGATCACATGAAGACTTTTTGTATTACTATTGAAGTGGAAAACTTTGTTATGCTTACTGGAGATTACAAGATTTTTGATAAGGAAGTCATAACTTTTACTAATCAATAAAAGTTGGAATATCAACTAAACTACAAGGTACAAAATACTTTGTCATGTTTAATGACCAGGATTATATATAGTCATATTTCTGCTTTTGAAGCTACAAATTTTATTTGGAAGAAATTTGAGGTTACTCATTTTGGTAAATCCAAGGTTATAGAAACTAGATGATCCATGCTTAGAGCAGAGTATCACAGATTTATATTTCCTTATGGAGAACCAGTGTGTGAGGTATAACAATTATTTATGACTATTTTTAACAGTTTACAATCTATGGGTGAGAATGGTTTAGATGATGAGGCACTTGTGGACAAGATTATAGACATCAAGAATAATGAGTGGGAATCTAAGAGAATAACTATTGATGAGAATAAGAAAATATCTCAGATTACTCTTGATGAGATTTTTGGAAGTCTTAATCAATATGAGAAATGAATGAAAAGAGATGATGATCTGAATAAAAAGATGAATGGAAATGAAAGTGTAGCCTTTACTACTATTAACACGAAGACTTCTAAAAGGGTTACAAGATCCAAGTTTAAGAAATTCACTGATTTATCTAAATCAAGTGAAAGTGAACATTCTGAGAATGATATTTCTAATCTTTCTCAAAGGATGAACAAGATATTTGGGAAGAAAGTTTTTCAGTATAGATACAAGAAGAAAGAAATAAAAGACCAGAAAGGATCTGAAGTCACTTGTTATAAATGCAAAATAGCAGGGCATATAAGGAAAGATTGTTATATGCTTAAGAGAAAGTATAGAAAAGAAAATCATTCCGAGAAGAATAAGAAAAGGTACTATAAAGCTAGAGCTAAGAATGTTTCGTAAGCTAATGACATGTAGAGTTCTAGCGGTAGAGACTCTTCTGACGAATCCTCAGAGTATAAATCATCTAGTCATAAGAATCTTTGTTTAATTGCAAAGTTACCCATTTAAATTCTTCGTCTAATAGCCATGGTACACAATTCTAAATCTATAACCAATGTATCCTTGATTTCTCATTATAGTAATAATAAATATTATGAATCATCAGATGAGGAATCTTCTTTTGATAAATATAAGACTTTAACTAATTATGAAGAAGTGTCTTGGTTTGCTAATATTCTTTAGAATGAAAATTCTAAAGTCAATAAAAAGCATGATAGGGAAAATTCTATAATTTCTATTCTTATTAAAGAAGTATCAGATCTTTATAAAGATCATTATACGAAAATTTATTATTTTGAATGTATTTTAAAATCCCTTGAAGAAGTTAATTCTATGAAGGATGAACTTTATATGGATCTAGAAAAAGTAATTTCTATGAAAAGTATTTTAGAGACTATCTCTAGTGCCAAATTTGATGTTTTTAGGATAAAAAATTAGTTATTAAACTGAATCCATAAATATTTTCCTTGAAGAAGTGTTTTCAAAAAATAACACAAGTAAGAAAAACATTGATAAGATGTATTACCAAATTATAACTCTAAATAATAATTCAGAATTTGGTTATACTCATCCAAAAATGATTTTTAGTAATAATTATTTTGTTTAAAAAGTTCTCTTTTCTGCACTAAGTGTTAGTGTGGTGGGAATCTGGAAAAAAATGTTCTTTAAACAGAACACCATCTTTAGGTTTCCATAAAGCTTATTTTTCTATGAAAGCATGGATTCCTAAATTTTTTTCTTTTTGAAGTTTCCAGATCCAACAATGTTTGGGTTCCAAAAGACCAACAGTCTTATTTTCAAGAAAATAAAGATAGTACCGACAACAATAAATAGTACATGGATATTCGAAGTGCCTAGCACAAGACTGGTAACAAAATCTTTTTTGAAAATATTAACAAGACGAAAGGAGAAAAAATAACTTTCAGAGATAATTTAAAGGGAGAAATTATTGGTATAAGTAACATTGTTCTTCTTGGAAAACATTGAGTTCGAATGTTTTTTTGTTAAGGGTATTAAGAAAAACCTCAATAGTATAAGTGAGTAATGTTAGGAAGGTTACCTTGTGAATTTTAGGAATGATAATTACTTAGTACAGTATTTCAAGGAAGAGTTTATTCTTTCTGCTCATAGGAAAGAGAATGTATACACACTAAAATTAGAAGAACTTAAGATCCAAGATCTGTCTTGTCTTAATGAAATGGAAGATTGTTTCTGGTTATGGCGTAGAAGGTTAAGACACTGTATCCTTAGAAACATAAGAAAAATATCTAATAAAAGACTAGTTAAGGATATACTAGAGCATAGATTTGATTCCTCAAAAGTTTGTAATCCTTGTCAATATGGAGAGAAACATAAATCATGTTTTAAATCAGTCGGTGAAGTCTCGAAAACCGGTGCATTACAATTGGTGCATATGGATATTTTTGTTCGAACACAAACTGAAAGAATAGGAGGCATATATTATGTATTTTTCTTGGTTGATGATTATAATATATTTACACGGGTTTATTTTCAAACATAGAAATATGATATTTTTTCTTATTTAAACATTTTTAGAGGCCATGTTAAGAATGAAAAAAAAACTTCCTTTGATAACTATTCATATTGCTCATGGAGGAGAATTTCAAAATTATGATTTTAAAACTTTTTTTAGTAGAAAAGGAATTACTAATAAATTCTCAGCACAAAGAACACCTCAAACAAATGGTGTTCTTGAAAAAAAATCAAATTCTTCAATATATAACAAGAACCATATTGAGGGAATATTTGATAGCCAATCATTTTTGGTATGAAGCTGTAAGTACTACTTGTTATACTATAAATCGAGTTTTTATTAGACATTTTCTTAAAAAATCCCTTATGGGTTATGGAATGGTAAAAAACCTAGAATTTCCTACATTAAGGTATTTGGTTGCAAAGTATTCATTCTGAATACTAAATATAATTTACATAAATTCTCACCCAAATCTGATGAAGGAATTTTCTTAGGATACACCAAAACATATAATGCTTATAGAGTTTTAAATATAAATACTTGTACTATTGAAGAAGCAGTACATGTTAGATTCGATGAAACCCATCCCTTTGCTTTTAAAAACCGTCAACCTACATCTTCATATGTGTTTTCGAAAACAGATTATTAACCATTGATAGAATATCATTCTTATAAGGAAAATTTCCAAGAAAATATTTTTGAAGCATTTACCCGAGATGATTTTTTACCATATGTTGATGAATAGGTTTTACAAAACCCAAATAAGTTGTTTCTTAAGAATCATCCCAGTGATAGTATAATGGGTGATGTAAATCAACCAGTAAAGACTACAAGTTCGTTATGAAATAAATTAGAACATCTAGAAATCATTTCCAAATTAAAACCAAAAAGCACTAATAAAGCTTTGGGTGATGATGACTGGATAAAAGCCATGGAAGATGAGCTAAATGAATATAAAAGGAATAAATTCTGGACCTTGGTTAAAAGACCTGAGGAAACTTATATTATTGGAGTAAAATGAGTTTTTAGAAATAAGTGTGATGAAAATGGAATCATAGTAAGAAATAAATCTTGATTGGTTTCTAAAATCTATAATCATCTAAAAGAATAGACTATGAAAAAACCTATGCTCCAATATCTAGACTTGAATCTATTCATATTTTACGTGCCTCTACAACATTATTTAACTTCAAAATTTTACAAATGGATGTTAAATGTTCTTTCCTTAATGGCTATGTTCAATAGGATGTTTTTGTTGAACAACCTCCTAGTTTTGAAGATACAAAACATCATGAACATGTTTTCAAACTTACCAAATCTTTATGTGGACTAAAAAAATCCCTCATAGCCTAGTATGATAGACTTATTGGATTTTTTTTAGAAAACAATATTGTCAAGGGAAATGCTGATCCAACCATTTTTATAAAGAAAGACAAGGAAAACGTTTTGATTGTTCAAATTTATGTTGATGACATTATATTTGGTTCAACTCAAAAATATTTAACTGATTCCTTTTCAAATTTAATGAAATGTGATTTTGAAATGAGTTTGATGTGTGAGTTAAAAATTTTACTTGGTTTTCAAATTTCTCAAAAATTAGAAGGAATATATATCCCAACATAAGTATAATAAGGATCTTATTAAAAATTATGCATATGAAAACACTAAGAGTATAAGTACTCTCATTGGTACCTCAAATTCACTTGATCTTGATGAATATGGGAAATCAATATATCAAATAAAATTTAGAGGTATGATATGAAGTCTACTTTACTTGAAAACTAGTCATACAGACATAATGTTTTCAGTATGCTTATGTGCAAGATATAAATCCTAACATAAAGAACTTCCTTGAAATGTAGTGAAAAGGATTTTCCACTACTTAAAGGGAACCACGAATTTAGGTCTCTTTTATACATCTAGAAATGATTTTGTTTTAAAAAGTTTTTATGATGCTTACTTTGGTGGATGTAGAATGGATATGAAAAGTACATCTGAATCTTGTCATTTATTAAGAGATTCATTAGTTTCTTGGGCATGTAAAAAGCAACACTCAGTAGCACATTCCTCTGCTGAAGTAAAATACGTAGTAGCCAGAATGTTTTGTACTCATGTTTTGTGGATGAAACACACAGTCATAGACTATGTTATGAGTTTTACCAAAACACAAATTTTATGTGATAATACTAGTTCCATTACCTTAAGTAAAAACACTACACATCACTCTTGTAAAAAATACATTGATATTTGGCATCACTTTCTTAGGGATCACACACAAATAAGTGATAACATTCTTCAATTTATCAGAATGAAAGATCAACTTGATGATATTTACACAAAATCTTTACCATTCGATATATTTGAATAAATTAAACAGAAGTTAGGAATGATAACCGTAAGGTAATATTCCATATTAACATCTTGTTAAAACCTATCTCCTTATATTAAGTAAATATTTTTCATATCGGGTGGGGGGGGGGTACATTTCATTTTTAGTCAAAATTTTATCGTAACCAAAATTTTTCATAGTCAATTTTTTTCGTAGTCAAAATGTTTCATTGTCTAAATTTTTTCGTAGTCAAAATTTTTCGAAATCCAAATTTTTTGTAGTCTAAATTTTTCATAGTCATTTTACTCTATCTATAGTTCTTCCAGAATAATTTATTGATTAGAAATATTTTTTCCTAAGTAATTTGAAAGGAATGGTTACTTTACTGTGTTTTCATAATCATCTTTTTACCTGCTGGTATTTTCATTATATCTTAAATTTTTCGGAATTACTGTTACTTAAATCTGAATGATTTTCATAAAAAAACCATAATTGATTGGAACCTAACAAAATCCTTATTCTGTTATCATCTCAACCATTAGATATGATTATAAGTTTCTTTAACTGTTGGATCAACTATGGAAGTTGAACCATCACCTCAATTGCCTATATAAATCCCCTTCGATGGTTTCCCCACATCGGTTTTCAATTTTTTTCATGAAGATGATTTGCCTCTATATTTAAGGTCGTTCAGGATCTGCAATGATTCCTTAGTTTTGAATTTCTGCTGAAGCTTCTCCTTAGAATGATATGTTGACAACTAAGGAAATATCTGAATGGTAGATTTTCTGAGAAAAGAGAGTTGATCAGAAATTCATCGACAATATGATTCTTTTATTTCCATGAATTTTAAGATGAATAGCTGAGATAGTATTTTTATTTCAAAACTGAAGGCACAAGATCCGGTCTATGAAGACATGGTGATTGAGTTCTATGAGACAACATGTTTCTTCAAGGAATAAGGAAGAGGCAAGTTCTATTTTATTTGTTATGGAAAAACATACCCTCTTTCTTACAGTAAGGCATCAAGTCTGATTGGAATTCATTAAGAAGGATAATCAGAGTTTTGTACTCACAAATTACCTAATGGATCTGGATCTTTTGACAAAGAAAATGCTATAGAGTGTCTTGTCCTGAAACGAGTGAAGACTCCAAATATTGTCCATCTCTCTACGAATTTACGAATTCACGAATTGTGGGTTCAAGTATTTATAATTCCATGGAAATGGGATAAGGATACTCTAATGAAGAGTGATATCTATATATTGGATTTTTAGTGAAACTAAAGAAGATTTTCTTTGCATTCATTCATTCAAAATTCCTTATAGTTACAAGCCTAGAAACTACAAGGTAATTTTTTTTAATGATGATACCCTAAGGAGGTTGAAGGATAACTTCTCTACTGAATCCGCATAATTTTATGATATTTCTGAAGAAGATGTTGTAGATTTTTAAAAAAGGCAAAATTGGTTGAAATCTCAAAGACTGGATGAAGGAAGAGAAAGGATAAACAATTAGAAGTGAAATGAAAAACCTTGTGGCTATGGAATTTCAGTCAGAACCACTAAAGAAAAAGAAGAAAAATTATTATCCAGATACAGTAGTGGATAAGTGGACAGAGGATAAGAAAAAAAGGAAGTAAGGGGAGCCTATGTTTGGCATGGGCCATGATGTGGAAAAATATTTATGAATAAAGGATGCTAAAGAGCATGAGAAGTAATAGAAAGAGAAGAAGAAAAAGAAATATATGTTTGTGGCTCAGATAGTGTAATCATTTCTCAAGGATGCTGAGAATGTATCTGAACAAATTCCGGTACAAGAGTCATTATTAGAACCATTACTAGAAACTCCTGGAAAGAAACTGGTAATTTTGGAATCACATCATGAATAAGAAGAATTTGAAAAAGAATAAGAAGAAGAAGGACATGGTGATTTAAAATATATCATAAATTATGTTGATGATTACCATGAGAAAGAAAGTCCATCTGTAAAATTGTCTATCCGTACTTCCCATGTTGAATCCTCAAAACATTATACACTATGTAATGAAGAGAAGGATCAGGAAGAAGTGAACAAACCTTCTGAAGATGAAATAGATAATCAGGACTTCATTCATCCAAAATATCAGGTAGCCAATGTAGAGAAAGGGAATATTGAGGAAGATAAGATTTTTTAACTATGAGATAGTGAACATGAATCACATAAAGCAGAAGACATCATTTCTAGAGATGATAATGGAAATCAGGTGGTATTGGATACACCTAATAAATTTTTGGTGGAGAAGAAATATATTGGTGCTTCATAAAAGTGTAAAGATGAGGATAAATAAAAATAATCTTCACCAACCAAACAATCGGACTCAAAATCATCTTCCCTCAGACATGATTTTTTTGTTCAGTCATTGAAAAATCTAGTTGTTACTATTACCTTATTCCCAAGCATAGAACCAAGATGTTATATGCTTCAACATATGATAAATCACAAATTTGGTTTAGTTTCTATGGTTATGGACAAATTTGTTGGACTAGAGGTACATTTCTAAACCTTTCTCATTGGTTATGAGGCTCAGAAAAGATCTTGCAAGAAAATTACAATCTAGTAACAAAAGACAATAAAAAAATGATAATCCTTAATTAATTTCATGATAATGTTAAGGATGCTTTTGATGCCAAATATGGGAATATCAAAGATCTTTTAAATACTTTTTAGGAAAATTTATTCCTAGAAGAGACTACTCAGAAGCAAGATGTTAAAGATTTAAATGACAAGCTTAACTTTGTGGCCATGAAATGGAAATGGGAAAGGGGTCTAAGAATAGAGATTGAAGAGAAGTTTTCTAAACAACAATAAGTGTCGAAAGATGAGGCATACATTCATAAGTCTCATGAAAAAAAATTAAAGCCTTAGAGAAGAAAAGTGAAGATTAGGATCAGTTACAAAAGCATGCAGAAGAGGATCACAATGAGCTCAAGAAGCTAAAAACCTTTGTGAAGAAGATGATACTAAAGGAGAAATGAGGATAGTTTATTTCCATTCATATCTTTTATTGTAGTTTTTCTTGTACAAATTCTTTCAACATTAATGAAATATTTATTGTTTTTTATATATGTTGTTTGCGGTTGTTTAGTATTAATTTTTTAGGTACCAATTTTTCTTTCCATACCCTTTATTTCTTTTTGAAAATAACAAAGGGGGATAAAGGAATGATAAAAATAATACAATGTAAAGAAGGTATTTTTTAGTAATGGGTATTTCATCTAGAGGAATTTTCTTATCAATGATGTTTTTCAAATACAAGAAAATGAAAAATTTTATTCATGAAATAAAGAATATTATTCAAAGGGATTTAAAAGCCTAAGGGGGAGGTAGTCATATTCAATATGATCTATATGTAAAGGGAGATAAGTTTTCATTTCCAAGACCATAAAATTTATAAGTCTTTAGATTCTTTTTTCCAAAGGATGTTTGTGCTTTCCAAAAATTAGGGGATTGTTGGGTGAATAAGGATTCCTTATGTATTTTCCATTTCTTTATGTTTTGAAAATCACAAACACTCTATCTCAATGAAAAATTTTATATCCTTGATGATTTATCTTAATAAAGAAATTAACCATCCAAAGAAAATTTTCTCCCTATATTTTTTATTGTTCATGATTCAGTTTATATTATTCTAACTCATTTTATTTATAAATTGTAAAAATATGTTTCATATCTAAAACCTCAGAATCCTATAAATACTTAGATATATAGTATTCTTTTTTTAGGTTCTGAATTCAGATTCTGAATTCATTGAATTCAGATTCCGAATTCATTGAATTCAGATTCCCAATTATCTGAATTCAGATTCAAAATTTTCTGAATTCAGATTCCAAATTCTCTGAATTTGTATTCAGAATTATCTGAAATTCAGTTTCCAAATTCTCTATAATTTAGACTCTAAATTCCTTAGACATTAGGTTTTGAATTAATTATAATTAAGTTCCAAAATACTTAAAATTCATGTCTCGAATTATATATAATTCTGATTCTGAATTCAATAAAATTCAGACTCTGAAGTCTATAGAATATTTATTCTGAATTTCATGAAAAAAAATCTATATATCCCTGTAATATATATTCTGAATTTTTATTTTCATAGAAACTGAACTTTATTTTCTTAGAATCCAAAAAATGGATTTGTTTAAGAAACCATGTTTTTCTTAACTTTGTTTTATTTGTGAAATGATTTCATATATTCTGTTTATAATTTACCATTGTTTGAGTGACATGTGTACGGGTCCCTCTGAGATTCGAGGAAATAGTTGACTGTTGGAGGAGGGAGGTGACTGCTGGGAAAATTCCTATAAATAAGAACTCAATTGAATGAGATAATTAATGGATCCATTACTCTAATGATTAAATTCTACTGAAGTGATTTCAAGGGAGATTGACTCTCCTACTTTGTGCGTACTGAACATATTGTTCATCTTGCTTTGTGGGACTCTAATAGTTGATGTGTACAATCGCAGGATTCCTGGGATATGTAGAGAGAGGTGACAACTAATTTAATGTTTGAGGACTTCTTTGACAAGGAAGAAAGTGGTTCTGAATACCTTGATTTTAAAGGTCTTACAAAGATATCAAAATAGAAACCGATATTCTTATAAAGGGATAATCCTAGTGTTGGTAATATAGACTTTCTTGAATTTATAAATCAAGGGACCTTTATCCAAGGTTGTTGGACACCCTACTCCTTGGGTTAAAAAATTTCATACATGTTACTTGTATTGTTTAAAGTTTATTTTCAATTTCATTTTGATTAATAAGTAAATTATAACTATGTTGTACTTTCTTGTACATATAAACTCTAATTAGTAAGATTCTAAATGCTTTAAGGTAGAATCTGATTCCTTATAAACTTTTCTAAAGTTTCATTTCTGGAACCATATTTCTAGAACCTAGCAAGTTTTTATAACTAAGAGGTATTGTGAATTTACCTTGTTTAACATTGTTAAACATATTTTTTATTTTGGTTAAATACAAATGTTTTATATCAAATTGAATGGTTTAAAAGGAATATTTAATGTATAAAATTCACCCACCTGTATATTATGGATCTACATTAATATTTCGATCCTACAAGCACTGTATACTCACAAAATGGAAACACATCATAGACCTATAAAAAATGATCCTTAAATTCTCATTGGAGTCTGCAGCCTTCCCTTTATCCTTGATAGAGACAGGAGGAGGAGGAGGATCATGTTCAAAAGTAGGTGAGGTGGTAGAGATAGAGAAAAGAGAGAATGAATAGAGAGGAATCCATTTAAGAAATTAAGGTTCATGCCTTGGTCAAAATTAAGAATGAGGAAAAGATTGCCCAGTTATGATAGGTGTGATCTGGCTTAGAGCCTGAGAAGGGGTCATCGTAACTGGTGAAATGAAGGTAGAGAAAGACGAAGTGATAGAATAAATTAGGCCAAGTTTGAGAAGAGAAGCATCAGGAGAAACTATGTATGTGCTTTGATCAGGAAAATACAGATTCAAAAAGTTTATAAAATCATTCATGATCTCACCACCATACTCCATAGCCTTCAAAAATCATCCTTATTCATCATAAATTTATCAAGAGTAGGTGTGATTTCATTTAACTTTTAAACATGTTCCTTGAAAGCCTTAGTCACTGGAGGTAGCTTCAAAATTTCCACTAAATACATGGAATGATTTGTCAACTCATTCTTGGAGTGGATCCACTTAAAGTATCCATACACTTTATTATAGATTTATTCATGAACATTTAAAGATTCCTTGTAATAATGTATTACCATGGGATGCAGATGATCAATATTATTCAAAACTTTTGAGAGACTATCCTGATCAGTTCCACTCTTCAAGGACTGAATCTCTTATCTAATGAAAAATTTGATCATTTCATTGTCCAATGGTTGAGATGGATGAGTATGAATAGATGGATCCTGATAATCTGAAGGGAAAGCATCGAGCCTTTTAACAATAGTTTCTAAATATCATTTATACTCATCTATCAGTTGATTTATTGTATCCACAAGTCAACACATTTCATTTGTTATATTGGAGTTTTTTATGAAAATTTCTTCAACCAATAAAATCAAATTGGGTAGAATCTCAGCAATAACCTTTTTAAAATCACGGTAGAATCATCTTCACCCATAATAATGACCAGAGTTGGGGCTGGATTAGGTTGTTCATTTTTCTTTAGTTCATCAACCAAATACTTGAAATATTTTATGTCATCACTCAATTGTCTGGTTTCAATTTTTTCTTCTTGAATCTCATGAATAATAATAAGTTGAGTCTACCATATCAACTACTCCAAATGTTTTTAATCATCACTATTACTAATGTTATTCATAGAAGAAGTTTGTGACTTCATGATTTTTTCAAATCGAGACTATAGATTTTCTCTAAAAACATTCAGATCATTGTGTCCTACATAACTGGTGGTTGCTTGAGAAGGTTCGGGAATAGAGAAAGGTTTTAGATACTTAGCAGATATCACTTTTTTTCTATGATTGGTTTGAGTTGAAAATAAGTTGAGGGGTCCATTTATCTAAATAAGGACATTTCAGAATCATCAGCATCAATGTAGTTGTGAAACCTATAACAATCATCCACTAAAATTGAATCAATAGGATATAGAACTTCAATCCCTTCCAAATTGTGGTTTTTATCCCCTAAACTAATGCTTCCCTAGGATAATTAAGTGACTCCATTATTTTAACTACCTACACAAATTTTATTATCTATTGGTACCTCTTAGTCTCATCCACTCTTCTTTATAACTAAAAATCTTGTTCTGTCCTTACTTAAGAAGATAAAATGACTTCTTTTTCTGTAGATTTTTCTTCTGTATATTGTTCATTAGAAACATATACTTCCTTAGTTTCTTAACCTTTATTAGCATATATATGGTTGGTTTTATTTGCTTCACTTTGAACTTCACCACCTTTATAGATAAGAGAATATCTATAGGGAATAGACTGTGATGGTTTATGAGATGCATAAGGAGGATCTTCAGCCCTTTTTGAAATATCTGGATCACTAATTTCATAAAAAAATCCATATTTATCTCTAAGAACATCAACTTCTATTACTTCATCTGAATATATCACAAACTCATGTTGTTCCAAACTTGGATCAGTGACATCCATAGGTCTTGAAGGGTGTTCACTAAGATTTAAATCCTCATACAACCTTTCATTGTCTTCAACCCAAAACCTTTTCCATGGATTCCGACTTATTTTCAATCACCAATATATTTCATTAGATAAGAAAAACTCACAATCCTCTACAACTTCTTCTTCCTTCCTTACCAAAAACATTTCTTTAATCATAGTTGAAATGAATCTTTAATAGAATACGAAGGATGTTTTTGAAGTTATGTTGATCATATCACAAATGTGATGGACAAGGAACTTGCAATGATTTATCTTGTGAACATTCTTCAAGAGATACAAAAATAACATATCTTGATATTTTACATTAGAAAATTCACCATTCCTTGGACCTATCATGTGTTGAATAAATTTTAATTGCAATCTAGTTTCTCTATCCAACTCAACAGCTGTTGGCCTTCTCCTTTTTCCATATCCAGTCATGTCTCCCAAAGCCTCTTATAGGAAAAACATTTCCCTTAGTAGTAAAGGGACACTTTGATACTACTCAAATGTGACTTCATGAGGCACTATTAATCTTACATTCCACAACCTTGAATAAATAGTACACCTTTTTCCATTTATCCAAATTATAACCACAATGTCATCCTTAGTATGGAATGTAATCTCAACATACTCATAAAACTCAAAAAAAGCAACAAATATATGGGTCAATTTTCTTCTGTAAAACATTTTAACCATCACTATTCTTAAAAAACTTTTAAAATAATATACATACTCAATAAAATCCATTTTCGCACACTTATTTTTCTGGAATGACTATACGATCTATGAGAATGGGGTTCAGCGGTTTCTCACAAAATTTGATAGGGACCTTTTATGATTTCATTGACCACTTTCACTTATTTGGAGTTGTTGAATATTTATGCTTTATCATCATAATTTTTCACAATAAAAGACGGTTTTCAGGAGAGAAAGGAGTTCGAGAGAGAAGGGTTTTTATTTCGAGGGTAGAGAGCATGAGTGAGGAGAGAACTGGAGTGATGGGTTTTTATCATTCAGTGATTTCAGAAGATTCAAGATAATATAAAAATATAATATAAAAGTGAAATATCATAACTAAAACAATTATGTGGGAAAGGAAACTAAACATAGAAAGTCAAGTCATAATATTGAGACTATAATGTGTAGTCACAATGGCATAATAGTAGTGTGACTCGGACCGGTGAGACAAAAATTATTGAGACAACAAATGGTGAGAAATCAAACGGTGAGACATAAAATGGTGAGATAGTAAACTGTGAGACAATAAACTGTGAGACAGTAAACTGTGAGATAGTAAACTGTAAGATTGTAAACCCTGAGATATTAAACAATCACTCAAGTTTGATTATTCCCAATTCATTTACGATGTAGCTCATTCTTTCAAAATTTAATGGCATTGTAAAAATATCATCCAGATAATATTCTATGCTAATTAATTCTAAAGTAATATGACTTTTTTATAATGATCTCTAAAAAATTGATGTGTTAAATAAATATGTTTTTTCCTGAATTAGAAAAATTATTCTTAAAGATGTTAATTGAACTTGAGTTATAACAGTTTATAAAGAAATGTCTAAATTGATATCCATAATCTATCAAAGTGTGTCTCATCCAAAAAATATGATCACAAAAACTACTAGTAGGTATTTATTCAGCTTTAGCAATAAATAATGCAAAAAAAAAATTGGCCTATGACTACACCATGATACTAGTGACTTCCCCAAAAGTGACATGTTCCAGAGTTTACTTTTCTATCTAACTTTAATCCACCAAAATATGCATCAGAATAACTATCTAAGTCAAATGTTAGTCTTCTAGGGTGGAATAGTCTTATGTTGGTTATATGTTTGAGGTATTTGAAAATTCATTTAACAAAAGTTAAATTATTTTATTTAGTATTTTCATGAAAATGAGAACACATATACACACTAAATATAATATCATGTCTACTAGAATTCGAGTATAGTAGGCTTCCAATCCATCCTCTTTAATTGGTTTGATCGATAGATTTACCATTTTCATCAAGATCCAACATACAGGTGGTACTCAAAGGAGTATCACTACATTTAATTCAACCCAATCCATAATATTTTAAAAGATATTTATTATATTTACTTTGATTTAAAATAATATTTTCCTTATTTTAAAAGACTTGAAATCCAAGAAAATTTTTTATTTCACCCATTAAACTCATTTAAAACTCATTTTGCATCATTTCAAAAAATTGAAACATAAAGAATTTTTTGATGATCCAAAAATGATATCATCAAAATAGATTTGTATAGCTAAAACATCTTTAGATGTTATTTTTATAAAAAGAGTATGATCATATATACCTTTTGTAAAATCTTTAGAAATAAGAAAAGTACTTAGTCTATCATACCAATATCTTAGAGCATGTTTTATACCATTTAATTCCTTTGATAACATAAAAACATGATTTGGAAAATGAGGGTTTGTAAAAGCAATGGATTGTTCAACAAAAACATCCTTATCTATATATCCATTTAGGAATGCACTATATACATCCATTTGATATATCTAGACATTTATGTGTGCATCATTTTCTAGAGGGATTCTAATAGATTCAATTATAGAGACTGGTGAAAATTTTTCTTCATAATCAATGCCATGTTCTTGACTATATCATTGTGAAAGCAATCTATGTTTATATCTTACAATATTACCAGCTTCATATATTTTATTTCTAATCACCAATAAAATGAATTTAGTTAAGGTGTCTTTAGGTCTATCCAGTATTTTCGAAAAATTATTTCTTTCAAAACGATTCAGCTTTTCTTGCATAGTAAATACCCAAAATTCATCATTGAATGCATAATTGATGTTCATTGGTTTAATCTGCGAGAAAAATTCTTTATGGTTAACCTAGTTTCCTAGAGAAGTTTTAGTTTGAGTCTCTTTGTCCAAGTATCCAAATACACATCTAAAGGATGGTCCTTAAGATTTCTAATGGGTTTAGAAAAAATGTTCTAGTAATTTTAGCTTCTTCAATAGATTTGGGTTCTCTAGGATCAAAATCTGGAGATTTTCTATAAATGTCTAATTTAACTGGTTACTTAACAGTAGGATCGAAATATTTGGTAGTTATGTTTATATTTGATAGGTCATCCTCCATATTTTTTAGGGAGGCATTGGATATATGAGGATATCTTTCATTAAATTTGATATGTATAGATTCTTCAACACACTTGGTTCTTTTATTAAATACTCTATTGGATTTTCTAGAGATCGAGTAGCCTAAAATTATTCCTTCATCACTTTTGGTTGAAAACATTGTATTTTCATTAGTATTACGATTATTAACATTTAAATTGAAAACTTTAATGTAATTGACTCTGGGATTCTTATTAGTCCACAACTTATAAGGGGATTTCATTAGAATATATCAGATTAAGACTCTACTAATTATGTAACATATTGTATTGACAGCTTTATTCTATAAGTTAATAGGTAAATCATTTTCATAAATCATAGTTTAGGCTAATTCTTGTAATGGTATATTTATTTTTTCTACAACTCAATTCTTTTGAGGTGTCCTAGTAGCAGTGAAGTTATGGCTATAACCATTTTTTGAAGAAAAAAAATATTCAAACTCTTGGTCTTCACAATCACAACAATGGACACTTCTTAAGGATTCCATCCTAATAAAACATAGTTTTTCTATTATTTTAGAATACTTAGTGAAATGTGAACAATCTTAACTTTTGTGAGAAATAATAAAAGTCCATGTATATATAGAAAATTCATCTACAAAAACATATACATAGTTCTTCCCATTAAAACATGAAACTCATTAAGGTTTAAAAACATCAAAGTGAACTAACTCAAGTGGATGAAAAGTTGATACATATTTATTTGGTTGGAACTAAATTTTGTGTTCTTTACCTTTTTGGAAATGATTACAAACTTTGTCATTTTGAAATTATAGTTTGGGCAGATCCTTGACTAGCACTTTCCTATTAAGCTATCTATGTGAGTGAATATTACAGTGTCGTAATATCCAATTTTAGAGCCAAGACTCATTGTTAAAGGAACTAAAACAATAATCATTTTGAGAAACTAAGGAATCTAAATTTACTTCATAAACATTTTCAATTCTAAAAGTAGTAAAAACTAAATCATTTTCCAAATTAAACACATTTCATGAATAATTTTCAAATTTAAAATTGAAACCATGATAACATAACTCAGAGATGCTAAGTAAATTATATTTTAATCCATCAACAAAAAATACTTATCAAATTGAAATTGAATTAGTGTTACCAATCTAATGAGTCAAAATATAATGCTTTTTCATTTTCACCAGAAGTGAAATACCCACCATTAATAATTATGAGATTCATGAAGAATTAATAGTCCCATGCCATGTGCCTTGAACATCCACTTTCCAAGTACCATATACTTTTATAGGATCTCTTAAAATAGTTTTACTACAAAAAAAATTCAAAAAAGAAAATATTTTAGAACCCAGACTTTTTGAGGTTCAGTAACATTTGTAATAAAATATTTGGGAACCCACTTTTGTTTCATGGTTTTCCTGTGAATTGTTTGTAAATTATTGGAAGAAAATACATTTGTTCTAAAAAAACTAGAGGCAGTAAATTACTATCCACTGCTCAAGCTAGCTGTAGAATATTCAATTATGGGCATAAAATTAGTTTTTCAAGATTTAGATATAAAATTTGGTTTGACTGGATTCCTTTACACTACTATGTATCTTATAATAGTAGTTTATTTTGGTTTAACTTGTTTACCAAGCATTGGTGTGAGATTATTTTCCCATTGGTAAAATTTTCTTAGTCTGTTTTCAATTTATCATTAGACAGTTTAAATTCAGTGTTCTATTTAAGAAATTGAGAATTATTTTCTTTTTATACAGTATGTTCCAATTTAATTATAGAGGTAAAAGAATACTATTTATTTAAACCCATATATTTAGATTTAAACTCATTGCATGTATCTTCCAGAATGTTGTATTATTCAAACAATTATTCATTATAAATATTCAATGAATCAGATTCATCTTCATAATTGTAATAATTATGAGGAGGAGATTCAATTGTTACATCAGATATGTTTTTCATAAAAAACATGTTGGCTTTATTGGATTTTCAACATGTGAGGATTCTGACTCACTTGAGCTATCCTATGAAGCACTCCATGTGGCCTTAATTTCTTTCTTGAACATTTTATCCCTATCCTCATATTTCTTTTTATACTATAACATAGGATAGTCAGCCATTATATGTCATATTATTTTATAATCATAGAATACTATCTCATTTTTACTCTTATTCTAGTCCTTTTTAGGTACCCTTATTGTCATATTTTCTATTCTTTCTTGGCTTCCTAAAAAAAGTCTTTTTGCTATAGAAAATATTAAAACTTCTTCCTAATTGATACATTTCCTCATCACTATCAAATGGCGACTATTAATGTATTGAATTGTCTAAATGAGTTTATGTCATTTCATTTTCTTTATATTTATATGTTGATCATTTGAAATCCACTTACATTCTCTTTAGATCATCTTATTTTTATTTATTGACCATTAATTATCCCTTATACATCATCATATTTCCTATTATCTCCCTGACTAGAAACTTACTAATTTCACAAGATTTTCTAATTTATAGTTAGGTTCCTCTCTATATTTCATGTAGACATCTATCTTGCCACATGATTTGTCTTTGGCATCCATTGGCTTCCCATGAGATCTCAATGTATTGACTATATCATTAATCCTAAGACACATATCAGATATGGGTTCATCAGGATTTATCAAAAAGTTATAATATTTAATAGTATAGGTATTAAGTATCATTTCATTAACATTAGTGTTTCATTCATGTGAGACATCTAAAGTATCCCAAATTTCAAAGGTAGATTTAAATGAAAAAATTCTATTAAATTATTCATCCCCTAAATCACAAAACAAGTATTTCATATATTTACATTAATTTTTGTATGATGTTTTTGGGAAAGACTCCATGTAGTTCATAGAGTGTTCGGTATGTCGTATTTAGCTTTCATTACTGTCTATATATCAATCCACATTCTTTCTATGTAAATTTTCATCTTTATTTTCAATTACGAATAATTTATACCATTATATAATGGAGGTCTATTTTTAGTAGAACCATCCAATATATTATCCATAATAAAAAATAAATATTATATTTTAAAGGGAAATTTGTTACAACTAATAGAAATTTAGAGATCCTTTAAAGAAAAATAAAATCAAAGTTGAAAATATTTTAAAATATGAGTTTAAAAATAACCTCTAATACCAAATGTTAGTCAGAGTAGGACACTGAAGATGATGGTGAATTGAGTTCCTATAAAAATTTCTGTTAAAAAATATTTATTTGAACGTCCCCCAATTTAAAATCAAAATAGTCTAGTTAACCAAAGTAGCATATTTGTAAAATATTTGAGTGTTTGAAAGATTCCTCATAGATTGTTTACTTCTTATTTAAATCAATTTATAAAGCTACCTCATATTTTTAAATCAGCCGACTAAACAAAACTATAATAATGACTCTCTCTATGATTAACTATCAATGAAAAGTGATTTTTTTCTGATTTGAATAAACAAATATATTCAAGAAAATAAACCATTAACACAATGGATAAAACAAGATGTTTCATATCAAGGAGATACCCAGTCCTCTCGTCATGGTGATCACCTACCACCAAGTAGTTTATATTAATTAACCCGATCCACTCCCTTGATCGGGGTTTACAACATCATATAAGCTTCCCAGGTCAACTAGACCTATATCGTATTTTTAGGTGGGGAAAAAATATAACCATGCCACACATAGACATCTATAACAGTTATACGTGGGATTAAAATGGTTTTAGAGAGTAGTAGTGATATGATATCTAGTATCCTTCAGTTTAACATAGGAAAAAATGTGTGTTTTTAATAGAGAGACAAAAGGAACTCATATGAATAGCTAAACTGTATAAAATAGAGAAGAATATTATAAAAATGATTATAAATGATCTTAGTGTTGTTCAATGTATTTATGGACTCATTTAATGTAGTAGATTTTATGCTCACATCCTCTTCTATAAATAAACTCAGAAATAGAGTGTCGTGAGTTCTGTATTTTGGTTTCTAGTTCAATGAGATGTTCTTCATATATCTTCCTCTTCTTTTAGTTGTTACTAATGCAAGGATGTTCATATATTGGTTTATATCATGTTCTACTTTATATCATAGTTAGAAAGAGGGATTATCATGGATCTCTTACCTGGTCTGATGTGTGTCACTTTCTTAAATTCTTCAGCTTGTGTGCCAAAATATATTTATCCTTAAAGTATTTATTTTGGTCGAATGGGAGAATGATCTCCACACCTCATACATCATACTTTCTGTTGTCATGTATGAATGAATCATTAATAATAGAAGTACAATTAAGTATCTCAAATGTGAATATTATAAATAATTTTTAATTTAATTGAAATAAGGAAAAAATGGATAAATATGGAACGGTGTCAGGGTCAACAGTGAGATAGGAACTATGTAATGGGAACAGTCAGTCAGGAGTAGTGCCACAGTCAGCAATGACACATCGTTTTCTTATAATCAGTTCTTCCAGACCGTTGTCTCATACTAGGTGAAAATTATGAATCAATTAGGTGATGCAGTGGTTTTACGACAACGATTTCATGTACATTGTGAGAAATAGTGTCACTCGAAATAATGTCTTAGAAATAGTGTCTGGTCCATTGTGAAAAATCTGAATCAGTGTATGATACATTGTGAGTTCTGGAACTGGTATCTTGATACAATGGTGTCATTCTAATTATGACTCATAATTTACCAACTTTCAGACTAAACAGTGAGACTGTTTAGTCATAGCAATGGTGACTGTGAGTTCACCATAACAGTGACACATACATTACCAAATATCTACAATATTTCATAAGAAGTATTACTCACATAATGGATTATGATTAATCATGATCATAATGAAATTTTTTAAAACAATATTAAATACGATTTTCACGTGGTAAACATGATTTGTAAGCATTAAAAATAGATGATTCCAACAATAATATTAAAAATAAAATTGTCATGAGATTCACTTTCAAGACCACCCAATTAACCTTTAATAAAATTTCCATTAACCTATAAAAACATATATATATATATATAGTAATATATATATATATAATAATTTTAAATTTTAAATTAATTATTATTATTATACATAATAATTCCAATGTTATGTGTTAATTTATATCAATGGTTCTTTAAAAACTTTAGAATAGTTCCATATCAATGGTTGGGGAGAACCATTTCTATAGGTACCCATATTTTTTGGGACCAATAACAATGATTCTATTAAACTATTGGTTTATGTCCCAGGGTATATGATATATTTGGAGTGGTGATTCAAACATAAAATGTTGTATAATATAACCCCCATTGTTGTTGATGATTCCAAAGTACAATATATTAATGTAAATATGATTTATGTATTTGGTAATAAATACATGAATTGTTTCCACCATAAGAGTAAGTACACTATTTTTCATCATTGCATGTTCATGATATTCCTCTCTATAAAATATGTAACTATTGATTACATAACCATCATATGATAATACATGTAAACATAGTATTCTAGTTAGAAATTGATTTCATTTTGAAGATTAATTTAGATGTTCAGATAACTCCTTTGAAATATTTTTTCAAATCAATCCTATAAACTAGTGATTATGGGTATTTACTATCCTACATTATACCCTTAAAGGATTTAAATAACTAAGAATTAGATTATTAGTTTGAAAATATTGAATAAATAGTATACTATTATATAAAACATAAATGTGAGTTCACTCCCACTCTATAATTCTAATTGGGACAATATTGTCTCTTAAAACTACATCAACCATAAGGTTCCCTCTGTGATTAGATTTTTTCGCAACTAATATTATTCATATCAGATAGTTAGATTGTATATAATTCAGTGGATTAATCATTATTACAAGTCTATATAATACAACCTTCTATATGATTTTTTTTTTAAAAAAAACACAATCAAAATATTAATATATAATTTCATGGGGGTACATCCATCTGTAATACACATGACCACATAGTAAGACCACTATAACCAATTGAAATATCAAGTATTCCTTTATATTAAAAAATGAATATGGGATGAACATATCCAATCCATATAATATGACAAAAAAATATTTTCCATAGTTTGGAATTTTTTGGGTCTAAATATTTACAACATATATATTTTAGGGACATGAAAACCTTGGTTAATGTGTTTCATATATTAATATGTAGAATAAAATGTAAATACCTAAGCAATAAATTCCGAATCAATACATGAAATTCATGTAATTTTAATATCAATAATTTATATCCATAAATCAATATAATATTTTTGATATTTTATGAATAAAAATAATAAACCATTACACTATTAATGAAGTTCAAAATTTGAAATCCCTCTTGTTTGGAAGGATAATAAACCACATGAAGAAGAAAATTCTTCCTTCCACCACACACAGTTAACAACTGTCTCATGATCTCCTTCTCAGTCATCTTACAACTTTTCTTAATTCCATATTATATTTTTCTATGGAAATGTAGTAACATACCAATGTAAATATCACATATAAATTTTTTTATATGTCTGTGACATTGAGAATTTTTTTTCTACACACAAAAATTTAATATTTTAATTTAAATAAATGATATCATTTTATAACTCCTTTCATAAATTTTTTAGAAGGTTTACTAAAATTGATGAAACAATTCTTTTATTTCTAAAATTTTTCATCGCCCATTAATGGATAATTTTTGGTTCCTACATTTAAATTTTAATATAATAATGTATTCTAAGATCATTATTTTTTCCCTCAAGGTAAATTTTTATTATGTATTTCAAACACTACCTTCATGTATGGTATGAAATTGAATTAGTGTATAACTTTTCAAAAATTGGATACCCAAACATTCCTTTATTGATATATAATAAAAATTTTATATAAGTAAAAATGTTATTTATAATCCCAAAAAACATGTACCTCAACATGAACTTTTCATTTCAATCTGCATCATAAAACATCAAACCAGAATCCAACATCAATTTCTTATATTGGATAAACGAATCAAAATAAAAAACAATATCATTATTAAGTTGTTTTGGTATTGATATAAGAAAATACTATATTATGTAGTTGTGATTCGTGCATAACCACAATAGCATGTTATAATTCACAAATATAAATATCCAGATACTATTAGTGATACTTTTTATACCAAAGGTTACAATCCATTTTTTGGATAGACAATGATAGAAGTTTATCAACATGATTCCAAATTTAGGATAATAATAATTATATTTATTCTATCTAGAAGAGTCTAAGGAATGATAAATTTTCCCATATTGAATTATTTTTTATGTGTTAAATATTAAATACCTTTCACTAAACTAAAATATATATAACATTTTTAACTTTTTAATGATCAGAAGGTACCATAACATTTTCCATAAACATGATTCACCTTTCTATCATCGATCCATCCCACACATACAGAAATTTTTAGTTATTTATAGTCCCTGAGAAACAATATATTGGAATTTGGATAAAAATATTTTCTTTCAGATATCATAACCATTGAATATAATTGTTTTAACAGATTATTTTCAATAAAGAATCTCATTATCATCACCTAATTTATTCTTCTTGAATGAAAATAGTTCAATAAAGTTGTTGTCCCTATCCACTACCAACTTTAAAATTATATAGATTTAATATATCTATAATAATTTTTATATTAATTATAAATAGAATAAAATTAAATATTTACATAGATCTTGAACTTCTCAAAGAAATTTAAGAAACCATGATGTTATATTCAACTACCTTTTTTATTTCATCAATACATTATACATCATAGATTCTAGTAGAACTATAAAAATGACACATAAACCATAGGGTTATCCTATCCACTAGTTAAAATCATTTCATCCACATGTTTATACCAATATTCATGAAAATAATTTATTCATTGACAAATAAATAAACAAATTATTCTCAAATCATATTAACAAATTAACAAATCATATTAACAAATTATTCTTTAATAAAAACAATTTAAAAATGGAAAAATTATTTGAGATTGGTCATTTCTATGCTATGTTGCAAACTTGATGAACTTATTAACATTGCCCACATATTATTTTTCAATTTTATTGTCATACTTACATTTTAAAGTCATATTATTTTTATTTTTTTCAGCAATATTCGTACTCAATAATATCTTAATATATATATAAAAATTATCCAAATAATATATCATTTTATGAGTAAAGATTATGTAATGTATGACATTAAAAATAAATATTTATAAATTATAATTCATTCATATGGGAGATATTTAGTGTATTCAACTATATTTAAAATATTAATGGGGTTTTAATATGTTGTTTTCAAACACTATTTTGATACATAATGATAAAGGTTTTAAATTTTATTTTACGTGAACACACATGATGATCTTTGATTTATACGTGTTTTCATTTAAACCCTGATTTGGAACGTTTCCATGATACTTGTTTTATAGTATATTTTTAATTTTTAAAAGTTAATTTTATATTGTTATAATTTTTTGTTTGCATTAGGTAGTGATTATATCCTTCCATGTTCTTATATTGATTTTATAATGTTCAAATGTACTTTTTCGATGAATAACTTTTAAAATTATGGTTTATTATGGTTTTATTTTTTATGTGTCTTTTATCATGTTTTATTATTTTATAAATCTATCTTCCCTAAAAATAATGTGGGGTATAGAGTTACTTAATTACATACATCCTTCCCTTAGTATATTTTTATGATTAAAAATATTATAAAGATCTAAATAGATTGTTCATATATAAAGAAATGATGTTATTCACATGTTTGGGTTATTTCCCTTTAATTTATTTGGATTCAGTAATAAAAAATTTACATGACGTAGTTCTTTGATTTTGAATGGAAATTAATATTTGATTCATATTTTTTTATCATGAGTACTTTCAGTAATTCTAAACATAGCTTGTAAATAAATTATTCAAATGGTATGAATATACCTGAGTTAATAATTCATTTCTGAAATTTATCATGAATTATAAATAAATTAATTTGTTTCTATTAAAATGTTTATGAATTATATATCTATGAAAAATATGTGAATTTGTTTATGAATTGCATTAGTTGTGAGATAATGTTTGGGATTGACCAACTTAAAATGAATTTTTTGGTTCTTAAAGCTATTGAGTTTCATTAATTTGGTTTTTTCCCTACACTAAATATAACACATTATATATAATAATGGTATGAATTTTTCATAAATAGTTTATTATAAAATTATTTTTATATAGACATAAAAATTTATTATTATTTATAGTATATCCATGACCTTGGATAATTGCATTCATTAATATTTTTTATTTAAAAAAAAATATTCCATCCCAAACTAAATATATTTAATTTATATTGTAATGATTTAATGAATAAATATTTACTATCTTTAAATATAGAAAACATGGGTAAACCATATCTTGATAGAAAAAAATATATTTAGTAAACATTTTTTGTTTTCTAAAAAATTTATTAAATATAAAAAACAAATTTAAATAAGGACCGTATATCTTTATTCATATATTCCATAAATAGTGTTTAATATTTTTGTATCCTTTAAAATATTATTTAACTGTATGAATTGGGTATCATCAATATCATACTAAATGCCTTAATTTTAAAGTCATATGACAAAAATGGTGTTTATTATATGACTTCCATTTCTAAAAATTCACAAAGAAATCAAAAGTTTTTTTAAAAAACATTTTAAAACATTTTCATTCAAAATAGCTCTTCTCGAACATCAACCAATGTGTAATTATTAATATTATTTTAAATATACCACACTTTATCACTTATTTAATGATAAACATGAAACATTAATAGCAAAAAAAATCACATGTAAATGATTTTCATGAGGGGGTGAAACATAGTGTAGAAACATTTAATATGAAAAAAAATAAAAAATGAACAAAAAACCAATAAGAATTCAAGAATGTTCCAGACACTAAATATAATAAATTAGATTAATAAAAAAATTATGTGAGGGGGAAGTGATAGAGTGTAGATTCTATAAAATAATGAATTTTAACTAAGATATATGTTGATATTAGGGTTTTTTTTAAAATACTATAAGGGATTTATAATCACAAAAAAATAATTTTATAGAGAAGATTTCCTTATTGATAAATCATAATCACTATATGTAACGTCCTTTGGTCTATGGCCACCTATTGGTGTCCTAATTAGGTGGCCTTTTTACAAGATCTCAAGCGCACCACCCCATATGTTAGAGGCTTCTGACTAATAGGAGGCATTTTGGGTAGTACCATGGGGAGACTATAACATAATAATAGAGTATTCAGTAATAGATAATATAAACTAAAAATAATTCAAAATAATAACCATCAAGGTACATGTAATTGTAAAATATATTCATTAATAATAAATAATTAAATGTAGAAGTACCCTACCATCAGTCTAACCTCGTATAAAGAATAAACACAAGAACAAAATAAATTTAAAATAGGATCTACTAAATCACTTCATCATAATATCTAGTCTCATTTATGTTATCAAGATGAACAATCCAATATTGGGCCTTCGACCAACGAGAACCTACAATTAGTAAAGTCTGATCAGGTAGCCAACTACCATGACTGCCTGGTCTAGGTGTGAATACAACTCAGGAAGGAACTACTAACACATTACTATAGATAAAAATTAAATTTGGGGTTTATATATATAATATTATTAGCTAAATAATTGAATAACTATGGAATAATTAATAAAAAATTCACTTTTGAACCTTGGGTTCTACTATTAAACCCATGATCAACCCAAACCTACTTCATCTAGTGTATGGGAATATCTAAAAAATCCATGTAATTGTGCTAACCAAACATCATCTCGGTCCCAAGGAACTACTCCAATGTGACCCAAACCTATATGGGGATATATTTCCAACCCTAGAACTAGTTTATCATCATGAATCTGAGGATAAAATACATGGAATACCAAATCATAGTACTCCTATATATAATCCATTGTAACCCAATTCATGGTATCATGGATCCAAATCCATGTAAACCAATATTGGGGTACTATTGGATTCAATCAATGATAGTGTAAATCTCGGCACTCAAAGATCCAATCCATTTTAGCCCAAATCATGGTACTCCAAGCTCCAGTCCATGACAACCAAAATTGTGGTACTCCCAAATCCAATACATGGTAGGCCAAATCATGATATCTTAGTGGGATATAAATCCCACCATAAGGATCCAAAGACCTAGTCTAATGCCTTTCAAATTGTGGGTTAGAATCAGGATCAACAAATAGATTCTAGGATAATCTTCTAGGCATACCATGTATATTAATTACCTAACAATGGGTAGTGAACCACTCCCAAATAACAAAAACATATCAACTTTACTGGTTGTACATCTTCCACAACCTATCATAGAAATGTATTATGTCTTCTCTAGGGTACTACCTTCCATCATTTTAGCCATCACAAGATCAAATCGTAGATTTTTGTTCTAAGGTGACACACATTGTCATCCCTACCCATTTACCATATGGTCCCTCATTAGGGAAAACAAATCAATGGGGTTCCCACTAGGGTCCCCTATGTTACAACATATCCATGAAACCATATATGGTATCTTATAACGTATTATATTTTCTTCATTCATTACCCATAACTCATATGTAATCACATCTCCCAACATAGTAAAAATACAATTGAAGTTGTATTGGACTCCTATAAATATATCACAAGTGATATGGCCTCAAGTGCATTCCTTTACCAAGTCACCCTTTATCTGTCCTCACACCCAACCTATCCATTATTCTCTACTGGGTATACACACTCAAGTAATCACAATATTAGTGGGGGAGAACACTTTCCCCATAGTCATCTCACTAGTACGAAGCCTTTTGGACATCTTAATGTTCTCACATAGTGTAAATGATCCAATAGATCTTAATTTATCACTCAAATATACATTGAGGTCACTAAGCAGACATATTACATTGTTTTTAACATAAAAATAATCTTATTATATTTATTTTACATCCCTCATAGAACAAGTGTAACAATTCACACTATTATAATCAAGGCCTTAGCCATCAGAAGAAATGGTAACAAAAGCAATTCCTAACAATCCTTCATGGTCCTTATAAATGTTTACAATCTAGGAAGTTCATTATAATTAAAAAATTAATTTAATTTATAAATAGTTGATCTCCCTCATGGTCAAACTACACATCCCATTCCATATAATCATAATTCATAGTAAAAAATGTGTATGTATGATGGATAACTAATCTCAATTAAATGTTTATTCCCATTTAATATGAATCCCAGAAACTCCCAATCTCTACTATTTCTAAGAAACATCATCAAACCACCTATGGAACTAACTCACACCCAGAAATCCCATAGTTAAATATATACCATTTTTATAAATTATTCAAAACACTTTCAATCACATTCAATTAATTTAAAAATTAATCCAAATTGTAAATACGAATAGATTATCACTAAGCCATAACCGTTCACTAAAACCAAAATTGGGGGGTGAGGTCCACTCCCAACACACCCTCAAGCCTATGAAAAAGATACCTAATTAATTTATCGATTAATTTATTTCAAATCCATAAAAATCTTAATTAATTCATATAGTGATGAATATTTACTGAAACGATGAATGACAACATATAGATAGAGTATATGGTCCGTGACTACATAATCTAAGAAAAATCCCCATAAAACATGGTTGATTCTGTAATGATTTAATGGAATCAATGAAAAAACTAGCATCGAACTCAAGAGGAATTGGAGGTATAAAATAAGTAAGGTAAAATTTGGATAACATACCTAAAACAAAAAAAAATAAAATAATCCACCATAGAACAAAGAGGAAGAAAGAAATAAATGAGGGGGAGGCACCAATGGAGACCCCTCCTTGTCTGTCTGTTCAACCTAAAATTATGAGGTTGGGGTTGATACCTTCATTTACTTATTTAAAAAAATTATTTCACCCATTCATGACATGGAAATATGGATCACACTCTAAATAATTGATGTATATGGGTCTTCTCACAATCCATGATCTTCTATAGTGTGAACCATATGTTCATTTCCTTGAATGGATTATGATTGTAGTTTGGTAGAAGTACAACCACTCAAAATTCCTTTGAAAAAATAAAAAACCACTAGGGTATCCAATGAACCTCAAACCATGTTTAATAACACCATCTTAGGGTCATCAAAACTCTCTAAATATCATTCTTAGTCCATGTTTTAAAAATGTTCCATCCCCTAAATCAAAAATCAAATTCATATTGAATTTAATAAATTGTTTGGACATGAAATATTAATATTTACCTATCATATAACTTTTCATCCATGATAAGTCTCATTAAACTTTAATTATATAATATCGACCTGCCTATGCTATGAAATGATGCTTAATTTTTTCATTTTAAATTGGAATACAAAATGTGCTCCAAATACACAGCTGCAAACAGGTGGCACACTATGCATCAATATCTAATCCTCTAATAATCTCTATAATTTAAAACTATAGAAAATTCTATAAGTAAACCTTCAATATCAGGACACTACTATTTCATCAATCAATTAATTTATGATCTTATTGTTATCACCACCATAACACTCAACTCATTATGGTTTATTCTTGAGACATGGTGCTCCCCACCATAAAAATTTGAAACCATATTGAATTTTACATCCTATAAAGACTCACTCAGTGTGGTTCACGTCTCAACAAAGGAAAAAGTAACCATGAAAACAATAATAACTTGAAATTGCTTGTCGTACCTACTAATGTGATATATTAAAAGAATCACCCAACTCTAACTTGAAATTTACACTAACAACCCCCACACGTAGGGCCCTACACATATCTTAGGCCACAATAAAAAATTACATTTCTTTCCCAATCATTTAATCTTCGTATACACCATTACTAATTTTTGTCACATGGTTCACCATTTGAATCATGTAATGAATCTTATTTCACACCCTCAATTAAGTCACAAATTACTATTCAAACCTCAAAATATGTCACAAATCACTATTAAATATATGAATCATGAAAATAACCATAGTTAACCTCATGAAACATGTTATAAATAGTTTTTAACCAAATGGATCATCCTTATATCACAAAAATATCATCTTGAATTTGATACAAATGCATATACCCTGTCTAGTATCACATATGAATCTCAAATTTGGTGTTTACATTGGACCGGATAAATTGTATTCATTAGCCAATCGATATACCAATTCCATATTGACCATCAAATGATTATTCCTATGATTCCAATGACCATTCCAACACAGGGTCTTGTCTCCATGGCCCAAAATACATCCATTACCACATGAATTGACTAGTTGGATCCATTCCATTCACACATGAGAATTAATGTAAAACTATAATGGATTGATTTTCCTCAATGATTAGAATATAAACCATAAAACTCACTATAATTTATTCATGACAAGGGTGAAACCATAAACTGACCAACAGTGTACTCCCTAGATTTTGGCTCACCTTACAATGAACTGTGATCCCCACATGAACGAGTTTCATCATCAACCATATTTCGGTCCTCTCGATCCATGCTCATCTCACTACAAGAAAAAACTATATAGGTTAAATACATAGTTTGAAAATATTTGATCGAAATGACTAGAGGGGGATAGATATTCAAAAAAATATTTTTGATAGAAATAATAAATCATAATGTATTAATAAATAATTCAATAGTGAAATGTAGTGTCCAAGATTCTCTATAGATAAAATTGAAACGTGACCAAAAAAATTATATAATGGTTTGGACTACCATGATCCTAGTCCACTCTTCCATATTCATTAATCGGTGAGAATATTTGTATCCACTATGAATAAATACATTTTAAAGGTGTGTTAACCAATTTTTAGACGCTTCCTTTAATAAAAACATAATGCAATACCCAGAATTTTTATAGGAGTCATAACCTATATATAACATGAGTTTTATTTGGGAGTCACAACCCAAGAACAACCATTTGGGTGGTAGAAAAAAAATAACATCTTTTCTTTACTTTAAAATAATAAACCAAAGATTCATTTTAGAAAATAATTAAAGATAAATAATATTAAGAAAAGCAAAACTGAAAAAGAGAAAAGATAACAAGATATAGAAAATGATGTATCTTGATGATCTTTTCTTAATTCAGTATAGATATTTGAACGTAGTAGTTATTCTATGATCTCTTAGATGAAAAATAGTAATATAAGAATTTCTCGAGTTTCATGAAAATAATTATTGTCATCAAGTATTCCAAATACCAATTAGTATTTTATAATTTATCAAGAGTTGGTGAAAACAAATGCCTTTTTCTCTATTTATCGACCAATCATAAATTTTCATATTCTTTTCCCTTCAATAAAGAGTTTCATGAACTCATCACTTCCATACAATAGTTATAAATATTTAAAATATTTAGACACATCATTACTAATTAAAAACATACAGAAATTCAATAATAATATTGACTATATATAATTCCTTCATTAAAATCACATCAAAATTCTAATATATTTGTTTGAACATATTAGAATTATAAAAATAATTAGAATTATAAAAATCACTCACATTGACTTGATGTAAATGAATAATTAAAAAACATATAAAACTATGGATGAAAGAAGTAATAATAAAAATATTGTTTCCATATAAATTTCCACAATATTTCTCTTTTCACTAGTTTTAAACAAGGTCATAATTATATATAACTATTTTACAAAGAAAATTAATAATTAAAAAATTAAATCAAATTTCAGTAAACCAATTTAACAAAAAATATAAAAAATATTGTACACAGTAAAATGTAATTTAAAAAAAACAAATTAAATAACTCACCATGAGGTTTAATCTTTGTGGTTGGTATACATATTATGTCATCTTGTGTGGTCAGTATACTGATAGTGTGAAAACATTTGTTATGTTGTCTGTATACTGACCATTAGATCAAATTTATCATCTGGACACTTAAGAAAATTAATTATGGAAACTTAGAAATATACAAATTGTGGTAACATAGAAGTTAAATTCATAGTAAGTATAAAATACCTCTTTATAGTTGATAGCTACTTGATTCATGGAAAATCGAATCCTCCTTTCATGGTGGGTAATAAAACTCCTCTTTTAGTAGGTTTTATACTTTATGTTATGTTTTACAACTTGTAGTAGGTACTTTTGGTAGAACCCCAAGGTCACATGTAATGTTCTTTCAAGGTAGGATCACATGGCTCATGATTGTTACTAGCATTGGAAAACCACTTCGACAAAACTAAAATAGAGTGACGTTTGAGGCTATTTACAGATTGATATTGTAGTGGAGCAAGTCGAGCAACTTTGATGCCATGAATGAGACTGTAAGCTAATTTTTTGTTCATGATATCACAATCATTGGTGGATAATGAATTGTGTGGTTGAATGATGATTCTCTCATTATTGAGGACTATATGTTCCATGCACGGTGTCTCTACAACAGATATTGTGAGTGTCTACCAAGTGAGGTCACTGACTAATAGATATGATATCTTTGTAATTTTTCATGTGTATTAAAATTATTATATCGCTACCAATGTTTCATTCTATTTTGAATTACTTCATTTTCTTAATTTTGACGAGTTTAGATATTATTGGTGAAAATAACCTAATTCTATAATATTAATAGTTTTCATTAAATTGTTATTATTAGAATAACTTTTAAAAATGACATCCAATTTAAAAAATTGTTTTTTTAGAAAACCATCATATTTTTTTAAAATTTCATCCAACTGGAAAAAGTTCCGAACAGACCATTTGGAAGCCCAAAGAAATCGCCCAAGTTGAAAGTAAACTTTTCATATAGAATTGAGATTCCTTTAGTAAATGAGAAATAACTCGAACCGAATATGTCTAATTAGTGCGATTCTAGATGAAAAAGATAGAGGACATTGTGGCTCATCTCAAAATTAATTACCATTCCAATCTTATTCAATCAAGATGGTCAGTGAGAAGGTTTTATAAGAGGAATTTTAAGAGTAACATCTTCAATAATTTTTTTAATAAATTAGATATATCATTTTTAGAACATGTCACAATCATATAACTGTTGTGGTCAATGATTTCAGATGTGTTCGAATAAAATTTATGATGAAATTTTCCATCATTTGGGAGGAAGGATGTCCAAAATAAAGACAAAATTCTGAGTACAAAAATGAGATATAATATATTTCACAACATTTTTTTATATATTTTTATCTTCACTTTATTTTAAAAGATGTTTGAAAGAGGATGGATTCTATAAGAATCTAATATTCTCGAGAAAATTATTTTTTTATGCTGTAATGATGCCCTGGAGGGTTAGAATCAAAATGTCCAGTGGCGGTGGAAGCATGGGGATAATCTCCCATTTTGAGTTTGTTCTTTTCATTGTTATATTTTTCTTCTCAATTTAAACTATTTTCCTGAATGAAGATGGAATTTTTCATTCTTGAATAATCTTTATTTTTTATTATGTTTGGATGTTTTCATATTTATAATGTAAAGGGGTTATTATATTTATTTAAATTTCATTGGGTGAGGTCTCCACATTGAGCATAGTGAGTTTAATCTATTTTGGATTGCTTAGAGGTATTCAGGATATCAAATCACTTTGATAAAGGGATCAACCATATTATTTGAATACTCAATATGTTGTATACGTAATTTAGGTGTATACCTTAAGGACCTGATATATACATTGAGAAATATATGTGGTATATTCATTTGAATACAATGATAAAGGGAGTGTCTGAAGATGGAAACTTTTACACTGGTTTTATCTCGTGTCTATAAAATTATATCTATTTTTCTTATGATTTTTAATCACTAACACAAATTTATAATTTTAATATGGTTGTATTTAGTTTAAATATGTTTAAATAATTTCAAGCGTCACATAAAATTTTATCATTTAAGGAAAAATTTAATATAGTCCTTGTTTTATGACTTAGTATCCATCCCACTTGTGAGAGAACCCCATGCTCATCACTAAGCAACATTTTTAAAGGAAAATTATTGATTGGGATTTCACAGAAAAACCGCATCATCTCTACTAGTGGCTATCACAGTATTAAGTGATGTTGGGGGTGTTCAACTAATAGGTTTGATGTGCTTGTTTCTCAGAAGGCACTACAACCATATCCTTTTGTCGTGCATGCATGGATGAAATGGAATGTTTAATAGAGGAATTTGCAGAATCTATAGACCATAACTTGTGGGGAATGAATGTTGAAGGATGTTGCTGATTGGTGTGCATGCGAGCTCCTAACATGGTGAATCTAATCCGTGGAGATGGTAAACAGTTAAAACTCAACATTTATATTTCAATATATATTTGAAAAAAATAAAAATGAGACAAATGTATTTAAAATAATAAAAATAATAGTTAATTAAAAATGATAATATATATAATTTTTTAAAAATTAAAACATATAATAAAATGATTGGAATTTTTTTAATAAGATAGGATTTATAAATTAATATTATGAAAATATAATATTTAAAAAATATAAAATTAAATGTAATTAAACAATAACTGTAGGCCTATAATTCATAATAATTATATAAATTATTAGGCAAAATAAAATAATTTAAGAAATATAATTTTTTATGTAATATTAACGGTTAATTCCAACAATATCAATTAACACATTTTTGAATGATGATATTTAAATATAGTTACCTATGAAAAATTAAATTAAAGGGTTGATTCAATTAAAAAAATTATATTAAATTAAATTCTTGAGACTAACAATTTCACCCATTTTGTAAATGAAAAATCAAAAATTCTGTTAAGAAAACCAAAAAATTTTCTTCCATTTTTATTAATTTTTTAAAAAGTTCAAAAATTAAATCTAATTCAATCTACTTAATATTTTGGATAAGTTAAAAAAATTTTAAAATAGAAAATTTTCTAAAAAATGGTAATAATAATTTATTAAAATAATCCATTTAATATTTTTTGTATCATGAAATAAAATGAATTTCATGAACATATAACAAATAAAGCATTATGATTCTTCTATAGCATTTCCCCAAAAGGCTAAACATATTTTATTTAATATTATTTTTTTAAATCCCCCCTTTGTTTAAGAATGTAAAATATCTAAAAAATGTAGACCAATTATTCTAATTCTATTAATTTCACGCATATAAAAAATCATCTTTGGTAGAAAGAAAACAAGTAATCACATAACACAACAATATGAACTAACCATATAAGATAAACATATGTAAAATAATGATTGAAATAAACTAATTTGAAAGAAGAAAATATATTTAAAATTTACTGAAGAAAACCTTGGATTTTTTCTACCCCAAATTATATTTTAACCACTATATGAAAAAAATATTAGGGTAATATATAGTTAACTAGAAACATCCCAAAACTGTTCTGTAAAATCTTTTTGTTAGAATATAATAAAAATTATTTCTTAAAAAAAATCAGTTGTTTAAAGATATTTCAAAAATATTTATCAAAAACAAAATCATCTTATACTAACTAGATAAACCCTCATTTAAAACTCAAATTTTAGTATGTTAATTAATTTTACAAATAAGGGGTAACTCCACAAAAATTCATGCACACAAAAATATGTAAACTATTTATAGGAAATATATGAACAAATTCAACATATATAAAACTAATAATTTATCTAAATAAACTAGAACATATTTAGTTGATAAAGCAATAAAAAATAGATGTTTTTGATCATTCTTTATATCTAGAAAAAAAATATGAAAAAGGATATTAGAACTTAATCACCAAATTATTATGAATTCAAGAATACTAGTTTATATATGCATGTTTTCAAATATAAAATATTATTATGGGCATGGTGACTATATTAGGCCAAATAAGGTCTGAGTAAGATCATTTTAGTACCCATTTTGTCTTGGATTTAGATGAATTGGTTGAAATATTTGGAACCCAAATTATTTTTCAACATTTATTTTTGGGAATAAAAGAAAATATACTCATAGATAAAACAGTTTTAGTCTATCCTTGTGATTGAGTTAATCTCCAACAAATTGTTTTGGCATAATTCCCTTGAATTATTTATTTAAAGACGGACACACAACAATTTTTACCATTTTAGATTTTAACCAAAGTATTCTTATTAATTCATGGTGAAAATAAGTAATGAAAAAATTGTTCTTCTTATAATTTGGTTTCAAAATAGATATATTTTTATCATATTTCTCTTTCCCTGAACTAAATTTCGATAATGTTTATTTTTGATTGGAAACTTATATTTTCCAATTCATATTCTATTATTAAATATATTCTAAATAAGTATAAATGTTCACATTAAAATTGGAAGATGAATTTCTAAATTTCTTATTTTTTATTGAAATTCATACATTCATTGTATAAATTATTCAAGGCATCCAAAATTGAATTAAACATTTTGTCCTTATATTTATTTTTTATATCAATAAATTATATAATTATTTTGTTTTCATATTTTATTTTAAACAACTAATAATCATAATTCCATTTAGATTATTCATTCTGAGAAAAAAATATATTCACATTTTCACATTTCCCATCCATTTTTTCAATTTTTTAAGAAATTTTTTTTTATTATATTTTATTAGTATACTTTTCAATAATCATGACACTATCTTTTTTAAATTTCTCATTTTCATTAATTTTTTATTTAACATTATAATTAAAAGAATCAAAAATAGAATAAGAATCAAAATCAACTTATTTTTCATCTTCAGATATATTATTATGATCAAAATTAAGAGGAGTTATTAATTGAGTAAAAATATGAATTAGGTATCTCACATTGTACGATCATCAGAGAAAGGTTACCTTTTTAATGTTTAATTCTTGAGTCACTACATGATTCAGAAATTTCTGAAAAATACCATCCTAAAAAAGATTTATTTTTCATTTCTTATTTTATCTATTTAATTCTTTGACTTCTTGATTTTGTTGTAATCAAGCTAGATGTTACCTTTCTTCTTACAAGAATGATAGATTAACTCTGAAACATAATTATTTGTACTAGTATCTTATTCTCCTTTATCATTTTTTAAATTTCATCTGGAAAAATTGTTTTCATAAACAAAAAAACTCCTTACTAAAATGATCTATCTCCTTATCGGATTCCTAGAACTAAGATTCAGTAGAGTTAGTCGATTAATTAACATTAGAATTCAATGTTTACCTTTTCATCTATATTGTATCCTCATCAAGATTGTTTTTAAACATAATCTCATGCTATTAATAAGGATTTATTTTTTCATCTAATGAATACTGTTTAAAATTATTACTTTATTAATATTTACTTCATTTGCAAACCATTTCTTTAGTATAGATCTCGGTATTACATCATGTAAAGATATGTTGTCCATTATATCACCAAGTGAACTCACAGTGCTTATAATACATGTAAATAGTTGGAATATCTGGTTGACTAACTCATCTTATCCAATATTGAAATCTCGGTATTTTACTCACAACATTACAATTTAGGTTCTTTTAAGATTTTCTATAATGTAGTGAGGTACATGGAGGATTATCCAAATATCTTAGGCAGTCATAAAGAATGGAAATTGACTATAATCAGTTTATCTTATAGTATAATAAGAAATATTTCTATCATAATAATTTAAAATATACTTTAACATACTGTTACTTATAAGCGTATCAAGTTCATCATTGGGTAGATCATATTATTTATCCATGATAATCTAATTATTGACACTTAACAGCTTCTGTTAAGATTTTATTTGTTCTTTATAATAATCACAATCACTATCATAAAAAATGGGGGCTTTTAAAGAGTTAATCCACCATTTCCCTTAATTCCTCCAACCTTCATGAACATAAATTAATTACATTGAATATTAGGTCTAAAATATTAGGGTTCAAAAAATTGTTAAAAATAAAAAAAACTCTAAAATCATAATGAAGGTCCACGGTTTGAAACCAATTTTTTGGTACAATATTAAAACCATCAGAGCATCTAATTATTCTTTAATAAACCAATTATCTGATAATTTTTTTGGATTGATATTGATGAGAATAATAATTAGGGGTGAATAGTTGATAAAAACTTTTAATACACATAATCAATAAGATTTTATTATTGAATGAATAAATAGTGTAGTGTAGTGTATAAATCTTTTTAGTGGAAATTAAAATGTCAACATAGTATTGTTATTGTTTTTTGAATCACCATGATCATAGTCCACTCTGAAATCTTCTATAATCAGAAAAAATGTCGGTACCCACTAAGGATAAAATCTATTTTAAAGGTTTTATAACCTATTTATAGACTGTTATATTTACAATACCAATAAGAACAACACTTCCATTTTATATGAGTTATAACATTTTTATACCATGAATTTTATTTGGGATTCACTACCAAAGAAAAACATTTTGGGTGGTATACTAACCAAATATTAACCTCCTTCTGAGTGGGAAAAGAATAAAATGATTCAAACTATTACAAAGTGATTCAAAAAATCATATGATGAAAATAGACAGAAATAAAAACTAGTTGTGATCAGAAGATGTAGAATATGATGTAGCTCTATGATCATTGATCACTTCACTATTACAACGTTGAACCTATAAGTCATTCTATGTTTTTAGAAACAGAACAATACTCATGGAGTAAATTTGATGAGTTTCCAGAAAATATTTCATCTTATATAGTATTCAAAAGTTAATTCAGTAATTAAAATGTCAACGAGAGTTGTTATCATTACATGCTTCTCTATTTATAAACTAATCATCAATAATTATCTTTGTTTCTCATTACATGAGAGTTTTCTAAACTCATCACCACATTATAATGGTTAGAATAATTTAAAATTTTTAAACATGTAATTACCTATTATTACCATTCACATATTCAATAATGATTTTCACTAACTGAAATTTCAACATTCAACTCCTTAAAAAATTAAGAATATATTCGTTACAACAAATTGGAATTATTCAAATTATTAGAATGATAAAAAACACATTCATAGAATTATATTAAATAATTATTTAAAAAACATAACAAATGAGTACAAAATATGTTGTATGAAAAATATTATTTCTATATTAATTTTCACAATAATTTTCTTTCTGATAGTTTACAACATGGTCATAATAACATACAATAATTTATTAGATATATAACAGTTAAAATAAATTAATTAAACATGAATTTAATCAATTTATTAAAATATTACTAAAATATAGTATAGTATAAAATATTATTTATCACAAAAATGAATAAATTAAATGATTGAATATTAGGAACAAATATTTTTGTCAGTATACTTATTGTGTCATCACATACGATTGGTCCATGTGGAGAAATTTGTCATGTGATTAGTTTATTAACCATGAAAAACATTTGATGTGTTGTCAGGTAAAAATTACTTCCGGAAACATAGGGAAATACCACATTTGGTAACATAGAAATTACCATTGTGGTAGGTATAAACTTACTCTTCACAGTAAGCTGATATGTGCTTCATGATAACATGAATTCCCTCTTTTCAGTTGGTTGTAAAACACCTATTAGGATACGTTGTATACTTTGAGGTATGTTAAATAACATATGGTAGGAAATATAGGTGGAACATCATAGTCACTTATATTCATCTTTGTGGTAGGTTTTCCTAGCTCACAGTAGGTACATGTAGTGCAAATTCATTGTTGTGGAACCAAAACAGAGAGATGATTGAAGGTGCTACCACGTAGATGATTTTTTTGAACTCGTCAAGCCACTTTTTAAACATCAAGGGGACCCTAGGCCAGTGTCGACATTTTAATAACACTGTCGATGGTCTCTAGACCACTGCATAGTGGAAAAATTCTACTTTTTTTGGGGATGGTATATTCTGTGAATGGATATTCTAAACTAAGTGTTGCAAGAATCATTCTAGTGAGATCACCATAGGTTGCTATCATGTTGTCGACTGATGCTGAGGATAGTTGACGTGGGGGCGTGTTTTATTGGTTTCTCAGAATGATCTACCATCATATCTTATAATCATGGATGAACAAATGTGATGAAATAAGGTGTTTTCAAAAGCTATCGACCAGAACAAGTGACGAAAAAAAGCTAGAATGAAGTTTGTGATTAGTGCACACTAGCATAGAGAATCATGCTATGGAGATGATAAATTGTGAAATATATATATATATATATCTGTGTGTTTGTGTGTGTGTTTATGAATTTATAGGTATCCACACACACACACACAACTATATATATGTAAGATAAATAAACCTAATAAAAATCTATTTAGAAAATTCTTATTAAGAAATAATTAACCAAAATTAGTAAATCTCATTTTTCACTAAACATTCACATGAAATTAAATGATTGGAATAATATTTGTTAATTAGTGAAAAATTATCAATAAAAATTATGACAATATAAAATTTTAGACTATATAAATTTAATTTCGATAAATCATTAAATCCAAAAATATAATTCATAAAAAAATTTCTTTATCATGTAGAACCATATAATTTCAAAAATATAATTCATTATAAATTTATTATATTATAATTCAGACAAGATAAATTAAATAACTGAAGATATTAAAATGAATGGATTTACAAATTTAAATAAATGTTAAAAATTAAGGGTTTTTTCAATTTAAATGAACAAGTAAAATATAAATAAAATTCATGAGGATAACAAATTGTACCATGACCATATATTCAACAGTGATGTCTACTCTACCAAATAATTTTTTTTCCTTCTTATCAATTTAAAATCTATGTTTTTGTTGTATAAATCTCTAGAATTTTCTAAATGATATATTCAAAGTAAGATCTAGAGTTGGTGCCAAATTCCTGACCACATGGAGCCCTGATTATTAATATTTAAGAAATATTAAATATAATATATTATGAATTTATATAAATTTTCAAATAATGGAATATATTTATTTTAGTCTCAAATAATAAAATCAATACCACTATTAATTCTAGAATGTTGGTTTTACTCTAGGTGTTATATATCCTTTATAAGTGCCAGGTGTTTCATTTAAGTGTAGACTCAAGCTGAATAATGAAAAATTAAATTATTAAATCAATTTACCATCTATTAAATCATAAAACCATAACATTTATATATTCTAAAGTGATGAATGTAAATTACTATGGGGTGATTTAAAAAACATGAACATTTATGATGATCAACAAGGGTTGAGAACTCCACTGTAAGAGAATGAAGAGGATGAACGAAGTAGGATTAGTGATGAATAAGTGATGAATGCTGCTACACTCTTCAATAAAAAACATGGGATCATTATAACTCAATGATCAATATGATATTAGGGTAGGTATTTTTATTTTTTGGTTTATTTCTTCATTCTTGATTTACCATGATGATGATGAAATAATTATTCTCGAGATTATTCCACAGATCAACAATGTTTAATTACATATTTATTATTTTATTCAAAAACTCAAAAATTGATAATACTTTTTAAAAAAAATTGAATAATTGAATTTTTTATCAAAAAATAAAAAAATAAAATAAGTGACCATATTAATTTTTTGTTTTTTTTTCAATCCAAAAACCCTTCATAATTCGTTCGTTATCGGTATTCAATTAGTCAGTGATTTGACTATATCCATGATCATATTTCAAAGTGTTACTGAATCATTTTTTCTATGGATTGTTTATATTGGTTCTATTTTTGGGAAAAATATGTGGTAGAGGTGTGATAATGAAAATGGAAATCTGATGGTAGTGCGAGTGATGGTGGTTCCACAAGTCTTTTTGAGTGAGTACTCTGAAATGGAGGAGAAATATGATTTTTGAGAAAAGGGTAGATAGAATCTAGACACAAATGATGATATTTCCCTGATTAGGATGGATCAAATCGAAACATCTATGATTTTCATTTGAGGATGAGATGATGGAACACCCAGAGGGTGTATATGATGTTTTATATTTTTTAAAAAATTATGATCTACATTAAAGGAAGTTTTCATGATCATACACTATGTGTATGCTTTCATGTTGAGGATAGGGTTTAGGTGGATAATAAATATCAAATTGTCAAGTCCCTATTCTACATGTAGGTTTATCCCAAGGTAAATAGATGAAAATATACCATCCATGGTAGACAGAGATTAATATTAGATGTTTACACAGAAATAGTTAGGGTAAATTTACATGGGTAATATACATGATTATGAGTTGTATACATAGGTACAAAAAAATTACTCTGACCTGGGTAAGACCATACATAGTGGAAACACTGTGTTTCCCTTGTACAGACCATGAACTCCTTCTAGGGTATGTAAAATATCTTATTTTTCCCAATCTATCTTCGGTTCTAACATGTGTGAGTTCCCACAACTTTATCATCTATAGGTATGTTCACTTTTAAAATTCCTATGAGTGTAATGTTTGGAATCCCATTCTGGGTATTAGAGAGAGATCATCCCCTATATGGGATAGTTCATGATAGATTCATGTATACATTTTCCCAACCCTGGGTGTTATCCACTATCTAATTATTCCCTACATTTGGTAAAGTATACATCATACAAGACATATGATCCCCTTCATAGTGGGTTATTCCAAATAGGGTTGAGTAACCACCCTAGGTCCTAGGAATTATCCCATACATGTATATCAATACCATATAAGTTCTATTTTGTGCTACGAATGGAATGGACTGGTGATTATGACCCTTAGATGACTACTATCATTATAGAGAGACTGATGTGTGAGTTTTCTTAGGAATGTGTTTCCTTAGAAAATTGAATAGAATCTTGAGGTTCGTAGTGAGGTTGTGAACTTTTTATAAGAATTTGATGTTATCTAAGAGTATATCTAGGTCAATCATTCCATCTTCTCTGAATCATATTATTTTTATATTGATCTAACTATCTTCGATAATATGTTTGGCGTTTTTAGGGTGTACTACTAGGTATGTTTATGTTCCTCACTACGTGGACTCTACGCACATGTTCCATGTCTTATGTAGATGATATAAATTTGTTTTTACTCTTATGTGGACTAGGTGTATGAAGAGATTTGTTAGAATAGATATGTCATAGATAGATCCTAGTGAGGCAGTTTGTTAGTAGTCCACTTTTCTTAGTAGGTAGGACTCATTTCCAGTATTGGTGGGATTTTATTTAGCCCCCTTTTAACTTAATAATTCATTTTTATACTTTTATGTGAGATTATATGTACTGAATGAATATAAAGTATCAATAATTTTCTTTTTTTATTATTCTAGTTCATGGTGATTTTTGCATGTATAGATAACATGGGAAAATGCCCCCAATCTAAGTTATATGCCTACTCAATGCTAGTATCAATGCCTTGAAGTACCAGAGGAGGGATTGTGGTGCAATTTTTAGCTTACTACAATCTTGGAAGGCCCAGATGTGTTAGTTCATGAAAAAGTTGTATCAAATCCTAGGGTGTCTTTGAACCATAGTTTGGACATTTTCTAGTCATTAGGATTGGTTTGGATATTAGTGAATTAGTGTTAAAGTGTCTTATGATTTTATCTTAGGCCATGGAGACTAGTGAAGCTACAAAAACAAACATATCCATTGACTAGGACCTAAACAATGGGACCATTAACTTATTAAATATAGGCCCTAGTTTAAGGTCATACATTAGTATATGCATAATATAAGAATGGGTTATTGTTTCCACATCCTTCTTGAAGAAACACCATACATGTTATCTTCCAACCATTGTAAATGTTTAATATTTTTGGATACCAACATAATGTCAAAAAAATGCGGACATCATGACATGATTTCATTGATGATTCTCTTAGCAATGAAGAGTCAGTCAAAGGGCCTAAGCATGAGGTGATTCCTTTAGGAGGATTACTCATGGCACCATCACCCATCAAGCATCTGATTATCCTAGAAGTATAGGAATGTGATGTGCAACTTCTAATAACACATCATGAATTCCTATTGATGTTATTATTATGGATTCATGTCTATCAAGACTTTTAGGCAGTCAAGGAATTTCTTGTGGAAGTAGAGTGAGTTATCCCCATTATTATGATACTTTCAGAACAAATGGTAGTGAAAGTAGTCAGCCTTCTCCATAGATTAGTAGGGAGATGTTGGAACCCGACGATGTAGACACATGATGATATTACTCTCTCTTGGATATATTTGGAGTTCCTCTCCAAATAGTTTTTTTTTCAAGTGACCCTGAAAGATGTACATATCCTTGAGCATCTATAGAACAAGTAAAAAATATTATCTATCATAGAGTATGCGTTGAGGTTCACTAACCACTCAAGGAATTACATATACATGGTTCATGATGGATAATTTAATGAACACACATTTTATTTTCACCTTTACAATGATATCATAGTTATAGTGGTTTATATTTTCATACTTTCTTACTTCAGGTTGTTGAAGTGTAAATTGGTTGTGGGAGGTTCTTATTTGAGTTTTTTCTAGTAAATATTTTTATAAGTGGATACCCAAAAACTGAGACGTAAATAGATATTATTTGATTTATGAATCTGGATCCAGGTGCATAAGGTGGATTTAAAGGTAGTCTCATGATAGTGGTTTAGCCGCTTAGGGCTCCCATAGAGGTTATAGTCAGCAGAGTAAGAGGTGATGATTATATGACGACAGATGTGTCCATATTTCATGGGATTTCTTAAATAGTCTTGTAGTAGAAACAGAGATGGTCGATGAGACACCAAGACCGAGGTAGTGTCTCAGTAAGGTAGGTTCCTAGGGTATCATATGTGGTAGAGGTGTAGGGAGAGCTGCATACGGTGACCAACATTATGATATATTACCACCACAACCACCTCTTGATGTACCATTTCAAGATTAGAGAATTGGTAATCATAGACATGGACAATTGGTGATCCGGTACATGCCACTCCTTTATTCTTGAATACCTATATTGATACATAGGGAATCTAGTAGATGACATTATCTCGACCCTTGAAATTAATGGTGAGGTATATTTGGTGATCACTAAATATTCTCTTTAGTTAATCCAAACTCTTATCAGGGAACATTTCATGTGTGATCTCTATATAGCCATGACGAGGCCTTTTGATGTCATCTAGGGTATGTACTAGATCATTGATTTCCACACACATATTGATTGTTTATGGTGGAGGATACAATGTTTCTAGTTGGATGAGATGAGATTTCCATTAATTAGAGATAAATTATCTCCATAATAGTGGGATGGACTCATATGTAAGAGGGTAAATCCAATTTTATATTAGTTTTCGAGTATGGACATTGGGGGAGAAAAAACTATGAGCCTTTAGTTTCATGTAGTAGTGGAGTAGTATGATTCTATATTATCTGATTACATGCTAAGATTACCAACCCAAATACTGATCAACCTCTATATAGACCTTCAATCAAGGACTATACTTATTTTTGAACTTTCATATCATATGGTCCCCACATAGCATTTAGAGATGAAGGTGTAGTTGGTGGATCTATAGAAGAAGGGCATTGTTAGACTAAGTGATCCCCTAGGAATCCTTTGTTTTCTTCACCATAAATTAGGATGAGAGATTATGGGTGAAGTGGTTCTCAAATATTGACCATTGGATAGTTTTTTCAGCATCTCCAAGTTCAAAAGGAGGATATATAGAAGATGGAATTCAAGTTCCAGTATGACCTCTATGAGTAAATATTGATCACATTTGGTGTGATAAGAACCCTAATAGAGTTCATTGGACTCATGAACTAGATATTTTATCCCATCTTGGATGGGTTCATGTAAGTATTCATATATTAAATCCTTGTGTAATCAGCGTCAGAGGATGAGTATACGAGACTTGTGAGTATAGTTCTTGACATGCTTTGAGAGTACATATTTTATGGGAAGCTCTCAAAGTGTTAGTTATGGATTTAAGAGGTCCACTTACTTTGAAATGTCATATAAGAGGACAAAGTGGTAGTGGACCCCATAATGATCACATAATTTCTTTACTATGAGCCTCTCTAGAGAGTGACTGAGGTGTGAATATTTCCTGGGTTGGTGTACTACTATCTGATATTCATTCATGATTTCTCCCAGATCATGACACCTCTGACTTCATTGAATTGATATTAGTATCCCTTCATGTGGATGGATATGTTTTAAAAATATATCTAGGATATACTATATAGGATTATGAGTACACCCATTTGTAGAATTCCAGAGGGGGTGATGAGAATTTGGTGTCATGCGATTCCTCTAGTGTTGGGATTTGAAGCGACATGATATAAAGGAGGGTAGTGATTTATTATGGGTTCTGGAAACTGAGACACAATTAATATAATTATACAAACAATTATTTATAACGATAAGTAATAGTTTTCACCCTATATGTATAGTGAAAAAATATTATAGGAGAGTGATTCATCATCTATTCTGACCATAAGAGTCTTTGGTATATCATCTCAAAGAAATATCCTAACATGAGTTACTGTATATTATTGGATTTCTTATAGTACTGTGACTTTTAGATTGTCTATAATCATGGGAAATACAATATGTTGGATGATTTTATCAATATTAAATCCTATTTTTATTTTTGGACTTTGGAAATCGAGAAGTTGGCCTCATTGATGTAAGCCTTTACGGATGAATGTGGAGTGATGTATATCCAATCAATGTTGGTAACCAGTAAAATTATCTATAAATTCTAGGATATACAGTTCTAAGATATCAATCAAGAGTCCTCTCATGACCCTATATCCATTGTATATGCTTCTGATAGATTCTTGGATTTTATGGGGGACTTCATTCTTTTCTAAGTATGGAAAATGGTTCCAGTCACATAGTGGGAGGAGGTGTTTATAGAGTTTCATATACCCCCTTAGTTGTAAATCCTATAGTGGAAATGATGTACCAACATTTTTAATGTCCATTTTGGTGACCATTGATGAAGCATAGTGTATATGTGTTCATCTATTAGTACTTAACCTTCTAGTAGGTGAATGTCGAGCATCAGGTACCAGTGGATTTATCATAAACCCTAGAGGTAAAAGACTGGAATTGGGAGGAAATATACATGGATTTTGTGATGGGTCATATAATATGAGAAATTTATCAAAAATAATATCTAGGTTATTGTAAGACAAATCAAAATTTGGGCCACTTTCTAGGTGTTAAAATTAGAGTGTAGTAGATATATTGGGATACCTATACATGCAATAGATTTTTTGACATCATGGAGTTCAGAAAATTATTATTTTAGACTATGATTCTAATTTAAGGAGTAGACTATGGAGTTTATTACACGAGTCTTTTGGGATTCAGTTATGAATGCAAAATAAATTTCACCCTTAGATTGATAGTCAGATATACTAGGAAATCCGAGTTCTATAGAACATGCTACAAGATTATATGTTGAATTTTCATGAATGTTAAAGGATCAATTACACTTAATAGATTTTACATTCAACAATAGTTACTATTCCTCCATTGGTATGAAACCATTTGAGGAAATCTATAGGGTACACCAGAACTTGTCAATTTTATAGATAGAGTGAGGAGAGGAAAAAATTATGGACATAAAGATCCATTATGTTACAATAGAGATGAAGAAGATCATTTAGAAGTGTATGATGACTACTATGAAACATGAAAATCACTATAAAGGCTTACGATGGATTCCTCTGAAGTTCAAAAATAGAGATTATGTGATTATTAATATGTCACCTCAAAGGGTACTATAGAGATTTATCTGAGGTAACAAGCTATCTCTGAGGTTAATTGGAATTTTTCATATACTCTGTAGGGATAACAAGGTAGCATACCAATTATCCATACAACAATGGGCAGATAAGGTTCATTACATTTTATATGTGTTGAAACTATAGAGATACTTTTGAATATGCACTAAAATAATTAAATGGTATATTTTATTTTATTTTATTTTTCTTCCATGAGGTTTCATTAATGGTAATAAATTATGGATTACTTTTCTTGAATAATCATTATATACGATTCAACAAATCAATAAAAAGTATAATTAATGTATATTTTTTAAAGGTTAGGGCTGAAACCTCATATTATTATTAAAGGAAATAAAAAACATCTTTTTTTCTAGGTAGAGGGAGACCCATTACATATCCCAAATTCCCTAAGGTATGAAAGCCCATTTTTTTCCCATAGGTCTCTTCAATGATTAGTACTGCTACAATACCAAGACTGCTACAATACCAGCTATAGTACAACCACAACTACAGTTTATCTATAGTACCTCCACTGCACAGTGTCGTCACTGCTATAGTTCTTCCGCTTCTAACATAATCCAATAGTGCGCTGCTATAGTGATTCTATAGTATACAAAAAAATTTCCCTACTAAGAATTGATCATGGGACTTATGGATATCTATATAAAGGGATATGATCCATCCTGTTGACACAATTCATGGTCAATATTTCTCTTAAGGCTCTCTTCCTTCCCATTTCATGTTCATCATATATGGTGAGGATTATAAAAATTCTTCAGCTGTATGGGAGTTTCTTGATTGATATTGGGATCCACGAGATAGCGTAACCACTTTAAGGTAAGAATCTTTTTTTTGCTACTATAGTGATCTTCCACAAGAAAATTTTTCGAATATTGTTTCATTCGGTATACTTGTACACATATTTATGTTATTTACTTATTACACACTGATTGAATTGAAGATATATCATATAAATTTTCATTTTTCTTCAATTTATATGTCCATATGTCGAGAAAAAAACAAAAGTATCATATTACAGGGTATGCTTCTTTGTTGAATCAACATGGTCATTTTATTGTTTAATGTGGAACACGATTTTCATGGTGTAAAATAAGATATTTAAATATTTGAAATAAATATTATATTTTATATTTTTTTAATAAATAAATAATTGTTTTAATTTAATATTTACATTATGGATTTTTATAAAATAGTTTTATAAATTTTATTAGCATTAATAATATTGGCCTAATAATTTTTTTCTGACTATCCTACGCCAAATATGAAAGGTTCTTATTTATTACAATTTTTTATAAAAATATATAATGTATATATTTTAATAATGGGATTTAAATTTTGATTTATACACTATTATATATAATTTTTTTTAAATAATTGAAAAAGTATTTTTAAATTTTTATAAAAATTATAAAAGTGTCTTATAAATTAATTAACAATTAAATGGTTATGGTTAATTGTTAAATAATTTTGTATATGCATGGTTTATAAAATGATTATAAATCATATTATATGGTATTTTGAAAATATTTTAATTTAAAAATTGTTTATAAATTAATTAATTATAAATTTATATAATTAATTATATAAATTCCACTAAACATTATTAATAAAATATTCAATATATAATGTTTTATTATATAAAATACCATTTACCAAATTATTTTTTATACATTAGGATCTAAAATAAAAATTTTATTTTAGAAACATAATGGGTAATTTATAAATGTATTTAAATTATAATATAAGCCCAAAATATAATAAAATTTATATTTTAAATTATGATTTGTTTATAAATTATATATTTGATGTTGTTCAAGTAAAATGTGTCTTTATGTTATGATTTTTTTAAAAAAATTGGTAAATAAATAAATAATTTGTTTATAAAGTTAATACAACTAAGAAGTTTCATTGATTACTTATAAATTGTTTATAAATAAATAAAAGGATTTATGGAGTGTGTAAAATTTTTAAAAGAGGCTTTATTGATATAATATTTTTTTAGGGATTATGAAATTGACATATAAAAGAGTTTATAAATATCGTAATTGTTTTTAAAATATAAAAAGTGTTTATATTAGTAATTTTGGATTGGTTATAATTAATTTATCTGAAAATATTTAAATTAAATGGTGTCCTTATTCAATGATATTATTTAATAAAAATTTAATGGTTTTGATTTTTGATTTGATCAATGGTTTAAATACTAGCATCAAATTTCATATAATAAATTAATATTAAATAGATCAGATTAGATTTAGTATAAAGGAGTTTATATTCAAAATTATGGAATATCAATAATGTTAGCTAATTTATAAAAGTGTTTATAGTTAGTTTTCATTTATGAATAATTCATAAATGGTTCTCTCATGTTTCAATATTTTAATTTTTTATTTATTTAATTTCTATTCTCTATATTATTCATAATTATAAATTAATTAAGATTTTAATGTGCATGCTTTAATTTAATTTTTAAATACATTATATGAGTTAGATCCGTATTTTACATTCAATGTATGACTCCATAATGTTTATTTTTCATAGACCGTGATGTCAGTTTCTAATTGAAGTTATTATCTTGAATTTAATTTTTTTACATATTTTGTGGATATTATGTGTTATATATATCCTGATCTATATTCAATCATGATTAATGTCCCCTCAGGTATAGGTACATGGGGTTAGACAACCTACCATGATAGATTCTTATACATTGTCTCGAAAGGTGAATGGGGTTGGCTACTTATTGCTCGATGATTACTCATGTAGATATTATCAATCCCATAGAACTCTATAAACTTACATAAATAGGTCATATGGCTTATGAATATTATTAATTCAGAGAGTTTTAATATGTTTTAACTTCTATTTTTATGTGACTCGAAGAAAACATGGGTTGTGTAAGGAGTTAAATAGTAATCTAGTGCGAACACATTAATTTTGGTGGTTGGAATTGGGTTTCAGAATACTAAATATTAAGAATCATTGATACAAAAAGGAAATAAAACATTAGAATATAATAATTATAAAAGATGTAAAAATTATAAATTTAATATTCATATGATTTATATTCAATTAGCGATACTTTAAAGTAAAACAGCACAAATATTGCGTATGTGATTCTCTAACATCCCAGGTAAATAAATAATATGACATTTTCATATTTATTAATATTTTTTAATTAAATATTAATTTTACACTAAATAATCTGTTATTTTTGATAGCGTACTCATCACGCAACAATGAGTTTCTTTGAAATCTTACATTGAACACAACTTTGAGTTATACAGAAAAAACAATATAATAATATTATTATTTTAAATAGTAGTTAAGGCCTAGCCTTTGTATTTCCGGGTATGAAAATAACTAAATATGATATGATTACACATTTTTTTCAAATGTTTTTAATTTTATCAAATAAGTTTTATAGGCTTAAAATAAGAATGAATCCAATTTTAAGCTTGGAAAACTCTAATATTTTTAAAAAGTCATTTTACTGTATTTTGATGAAGAACCCTTTTTAAATCTAGTTTTTTTTCACTTTTATATGTACTATTTAACATAATAAACTTTTTATTCATAATATGGACATCTAAATTTACTTTGGGTAAATTTTTCGTATTTTTCTAATAATGTTCATTTTTTAATGAAAAGTGAAATATACAACATTTTAATTCCAAACTTCCTTTTAATCTAATTTATTTATATAGTTATATTTTACTTTTAATTGGTTGTAAAGTTTAATTGAATTATATTTTTATCTTCTAATCCTATTTTTTATCATTTTATGTAATTTCACTTTGAAATTGGACATAAATACATGTCATTCTTTTTGTAGTTTTTTACTTCTTTAAACACGCTTTTCAGTTTTGACAACGAGAATTAATTTTAAAATAATTTCTGTAACTTCTTTGTTTTGAATTTGGAAAAATTGATTCCCTATTTGGAATCATGTGGTCCATATTAGTTATATAGGTGTATATTAATTTAATTCATTCTGAATAGGTACCTGAGTAAATATATTATTTACAATGGTTATAAGGTAAATCTGGTATATAAGTGTAAAAAATAATTTTATTATAATATTAAATTACCCTAAAACATGTACTAACATGATTGGATGATACTAGACCTACCAATGTAATCCTTGGGTGGATTTTGGGAGCCCATGGAGCCACATGTAACTGAAAATTACATTGTATAAAAATTAATTTAAAGTTAAGGAAAAATGTAACTTCAACCTATATCTTTTAATAAAACAATTTTTATACATGGTCATATAATGGATCTATTTGACTATAAATAGTATTTTTAAAGATAAAAATATTTCATAAATCATTATTTCATTTATAATTTTCATACATCATATAAATAAAATTATTTATTACACAGTGATGATGAAGTGATTTCTTTTTTAATGAATGATTTAAATAAATGAGATTCTAAATATTAAAATAAACTTATTTTGAAACTTTTTATGTCATCCAAAAATTTTGGAGACAATAATTACTTTTTATATTATAATTAATGTACTTTTTTCTAAATAACAACGTGTTTATAGATTTTTTAATATCCTTGATATGTAAAGTTTATAAATTGACATAAATGAGTTTTTAAAATAAACACTTCTTTATCAAATGATATAATAGTACTAAAAATATAATATTCAGAATAATTAATTTTATAAGTTTTAAAATGTCAATAATGACCCACTTTAGGTTCTATTGGAAATTTATAGTAAATATATAGACCATATAGTGTGAATATACAAGAAGACCTGGTAAAAGTAAAATTAGTTAACTCAGGGTTAAAGATAAAATATATGGTAAATTTTATGCCCTAAATTTTTCCAAAACCTATTGTATGAGAGTATTTAGATCATTCTTCACCTTATCATTGAATTAAATGTGTTTTGAGATTTTCTAATTATAAATTTCGTTTATAATGAAATAATTCTTTCAAACATTCCTAAAGTTCTCCTCCTCTCTCTTAGAAAAGGACATCACCTCTAACCCATTAATCACACCTCTCAATCCACTCAGATCATCCAAACTCTTATCCCATAATCTCCCAACATTCTTACCTTCCTCCTAGAATCCTTCCCTTATTCTTATGAAAATTCAATAATGCCTTTTTGTTCAATCCAAAGGGAGTTACCCAATTTAAAGGTAACCTCTTCTCTCAAGTTCTTTTTTATCATTTTCCTTCTCTACTAACTATGATCTTATTATTATTATTTTAGATAAAAACAACAGTATCATAAATAGAATTGGTTTTTTTTATGATAAGGTTTCGAAAAACACTTACACAAACCTCTGTCAAATGGGTGTAGAATACATTGTTTCTGTGGACGGTAAACTACTTCCTTACGAAATGATGATTGTTCAATCTTCTCCTACCACCTCTCCTGGTGGCCATTATGAAGGAAATGTAATTATATTTGATATAAATGAATTTTTATTTGATCTATATTATTTTCTAATTCTCATTTATTACATAACTTTATTCATTTCATGTTATAAATATATGATAATTTCATTTCAGGAAGTGTGGACTTCCACCCCTTCAAAGTGATATGACTCGTTCATGACAAACATGGAATGTATAAAGTATTGAATTAATGAAATTATCTAACATATATAAATTATATATTATACTTTAATTAAAATTCACCTATTTTTCCTCTATTTTTCATTCTTTAATTAATAAAAAAATTAATGCAGCGTTTATACGTACGTACGACTTACCGTCTCCATGAACGATGCATTTCATTTCTTATATCCAAAATCTTTGGACTATACTAAATGCATATATAATGGATATATATGATATATATGACATATAAAGTATTAAAATAATTACGTAGATGATTGATATTTGACCACATGGACAATTTGTAATTATAACAAGTTCATTTTTTACTCAATTTCATAACATCCACAAAATGTACGATATGAACTAAAATAATTAAATTATTGTTATAGAAAGGTAATAAGTGATATAAAATTAATAATAAAATTTAAAACTATTCTAAATATACTATAAATTAACTTATGTTTTTTATTCAGGAAGAATAAGGAAAATACCAGACAAGTCGGGCTTGAGATAAGAGACTTCAACGCAATCTCCTTTTATTGAGGCATATATCCAAAATATATACCCCCTTATTTTATACAGTGTATAATAAAACCATTTTACATTTATATTAATTAAAAAGAAATATTTTATCTACGAATCATTTTACTAAATGACAAAAGGAATGTTTTTAACGATTGCGGCAACTATGACCTCTCTGCCGCCATTATCGTTATTTGGCTTCCACTTTATGCATTAATGTTTTTCAAAGTAAAAGAGATAAAATATTCCATATTTGTTGTTTTGGTATTGAAATTGGGTTTTTAAATGGATTGTGTATTTCAATATCTTGAATTTATTTGTTGTGATGGAAAATAAAATGTTATTAGTGAAATTTTTCTATTTGCAATATTTTATGTGTTATGATTATATAATGGTGCATGAAAATTTGACGGGTGGTTACAAGATAAACCAAAATATGGGTTGTTTTGTTATAAACCACGAATGGGTGGTTAAATTATATCCTCCAATTCAATTGGTATAGAATTCGGTCGTATGGATATTCCATTTAGTGATATTTGTGGAAGTTGACAGTATGGTTATACCATTTAAGTCTGTTTATGTCCCAAATTACATTTATATGATATAAATTACTTTCTATAGGCTTTATGGTAATATTTTGGTTTAAAAAATGGCAAGAAATGATCTTATAATCAGTGATGTTTTTTTGCTAATTCTATAAGGTTAAAGGAATTAATTTATGATAAATTATTCATGGTTTACATGTTGTTTTGAAAACTAATTTTTTTATTTATTTTTGTATCAATTAATAAAATTTTTATGCTCATACCATGTTTTTGAAATGTTTTTTCAGAGGAATTAAAGTGGAATATGGTCAATGATGGGATCAGGTAAAATTAATGCTTTTTAAAACATATACCTAAACATGTTTCTTTTTTTTAGAGTTTTTATTTTATGAAAAAAATGGATAATATATAGATGTGTCTACATATAATATTTAAGTTGTTATGTATATGTTATCATCTAATTCTATAAATATATAAACCTAAAAATATCCTCAATATGAATTATTAACTTAATGAAAGATTATATAATGTTTAAGGCTGGATCTTTATAGTTGGTATCAAAGGTCGATTTAGATAACATTAGAGGTAAGGGATTAATTTATGCATAAGTGACCTAACAATAATAGTCGGTATATTAGAAAGAGTCATAGTTAATTTGGATTATTTTAACGAGTTTAAGATAATATGAATATGTACATCTCAGTGTTTAACAACCTCATAAGATAGTATATGATGATTTTTCTGATATACTAACACTTATATTTTTGGATTTTTTAAATGGATGGATCTAACAGTAACCAATTTAAAAATTGATGTGAAGGAAATTGTGTTAGTTTTCTGAATTTGAAACCGAATGAAATGGGAGTTACAATGATAACTATTGTGGTTATTCTCAACCAACTATCTATAGTCATGATCTAATAGAGGAAAATTAGAAGGAGAACGTGAAGAAACCCTTGATCCTCAATGACAGATGGGTGGACCTTTATCTTACAAGAGGTCTAAATCTCTTCAATTATGATTCTCGGCTCCAATATGCCTTGCAGATGTTGAACGTCACGATGAAGGTACAAAAACTTGATGACCGGTTAGGAGACTTCTCATACTCAGGAATCCCTACAGGATCCTTTTTTTTGGAAAACTGAATTGCTCTATGCATTGTAAGAAAGGGATATACAGGGAATGTCTAATCTTCCGATGGAGTGATTTTGCTACGGTTAGAGCTTTGTAAGGATTATTTTATCTCTCGAATCTGACTATCTAAAGGTATGTAACCTTGGAAAATTTCTGATCTTGTTGCTCGTCTATCTTCTATTTGGGGCATTAATGAATTCAAGTGTGTTTCTCTTGGGAGAGGATTTTTCCACTTGTTGTTCCCTCTACTGACTTGAAGGGTAAATCATTGAGTTTTGGATCTGTCAACATTAAGCCTGGATCTCTTAGGATATATGAATGTAATCCGAATTTTAGTCTCTATGATTTTAAATATACCTTTTCTAAAGTATGGATTATGATTTATGGCTTAAATTGGTTATTGTGGCATTCTGAAATCTTATATGACATTGCTTCCGTGATATGAATACCAATCCAAATGGACTTGGCTACTAATAAAACTATTTATAGACAATTTTCTAGAATCCTAGTTGAAATTTATTTAGGTTCTACTATGATTGATAAGGTGGTGCAATCCACCTCTCATTATGATGTCAATCTAAGAATTGTGTACGAAAAAATGCCTCTGTATTTTGATTTGTGTTGTATTATTGGACACTCAAGGTCCAAATGTCGATCAAACATTAGTTGTACTAGATGCATACTGAAAGGGCATGATGAGACTCACTATAGAAGGAGGGAGAGTGGTAAATGTTCCCAAGATACTACTGTGCATTCTCCTAATCATGTTTGGAATGAGATTCCTCAGATGTATTAGAGAGGATTATTAACCTCTAAAAACATCCAGGCTGAGAATATTCTGTTTGAGCATCAGTGTATGAGTGGTGGTAAAAACCCTGGACAGGATTCATCTTAAAATGGTAGGAGCAATGTCATTTGGTCTGATTTAGCTGATGAAAACGACCCAACTGAAGTGGGTATCTATTTCAAGGATGCACTGGTCAAGGACATGGAAGAAGTCAAAAATGTGTCAGACTCAGATGATAGCCAATTAGAGAGATGTAACTCAGGACAAACTATGGCTGATGCTGAAATTAGGCAAGAGATTCATGATCTAAAATGTAGAAAATGGAATATTGTTCTAGAATCCAAAAATTCAATGAAGGTCAAGAAAAAAAGTGTTTACATAAGGAAAGATCAAGGAAGTAACTCTCCCAGATATGCGAAGGTCTCCTCCTGCCACTCTAAGAGAAAAAAAGTTGTCATAAGTGCTGATTCTCTTGACCCTTCCACTAGGCTGGTTCCCCCTGTCACCCGCACAATTAGAGGTTCTACAGGGTCATGCTATGATCTCAATTACCATTAAGGATAGACCAATTCCTTGGTGGTGAATTCCTATAAAGAGACAAGTCCGTCACATAATGTTATGTAAAATTCTATGTCTACACCTAAAGTAAGGCAGATTTTGAGTGTGAAAGACTCATATATGATGCCCTATGGAATGCAAGATGCTGCACAACCTGTCCCAAGGCAAGAATCATGTTACCAAATATTAGATACATTAAAATATATGGTGGATACTTCTCAGATCATTGCTGAACAGGCACTGGACAAGTCTGAAAAATTCAGTATTGCATAGATCACTACTGAATAGGTGCGGTACATGACTGGAAAATCCAACGTTATGGTTGAAAGGACACCCCAATCAATACATATAAGCTTTTGATGGTTCCCTGCACACTGGATTCAGATGGATCTGGACCCTCTGAAGTTCACAACAGGATTTACCAACCTCCTGGAGAGGTTTCAAAATAATTGGAGGCTAATGCAAAACCAAAACTGAAGTAGACATCGGCTGACCACAAGAAAGAAGATGTTGCATGGGACTCTGTTGGACATGGTATGAAGAGGAATGAGAAACCCAATGCATGAGAAAGACCTATTCCATTCATAAGTCCACTTTCTCACCCTATAAAGGTAAAAAGTCTTGTTAGTATCACTAACTCGTTTGATATGCTCACTGCCAACAACAGATGAATCTAAGATAAATAAAGTCTCTGGGTATAAAATCATGACTATTGATGATGAGGAGGGGTCTTGGGATGATGGAAATGGTTCATGGATTCTATAAAATACTGGTAGGAGGGGGAGACATACTCGTGGTAGGGGTGGACGACTTCCTCATCATAGTATGAGTACCCGCTCTACAACAGGTTAGGGACCTTTGTTCCAATTTTTTATGTTTTTTCCTCTGCTGGATTTTTTCTGCATTTAATAAAAAGGAATTTCTGCCTCAACCTTTATAAAAAAAATATAGAGTCATGAATTACCAGCTAAACCTTGGTGATTTTTATAAGGCATCGTATATACAAGAAACAAATCCCTAAATAAGTTCGAGTAATAATCATAAAAGTAATTATATTAAAAAAAATATGTGTCAAGGATGTGGAAAGAAACACCTAGGAAAATGCTTCAAAGGGGAAGTATGATTCGATAGATGTTGTAATGAAGGTCATAAAGCAAGAACCTTCCATGGAAAAAAGAATCATCCAGTTGAATCTAAGAAAGGGAAATATGTTTTTTCGAGGGATCAATTGAATGTTTTAAATTTTGCGTGCATAGTCACCATACAAATATATGTCTTACAAAGAAGTATCATTAATGGGATCGGTAAGACCATAAAAATATATGTTTACCAATACCTAATTCCATTCTAATTGAGGATGAGAAAACTGATTATAAACAATGAAATTTATGGATTATTTCTTAGCTGATGTTTTGACATTATTTTTTTTAGGATATGATTCATGATTTTGTTTTTATGAAATAATTATTATAGAATAATTTTGAAAATAATGGATAATGGATTATTACTAACTTTTAATGACTACGAAGTCTACACATAAGGGATTCAAGAGTTATGCTATATTTTAGGATGATGAAATGCCTAAAATTATTAAGTCTCTTTTAATGACCTGATTACTTTGGAATACTTTTTATAGTATGTGTAACCCTGTTGTATGATATGTGAAATTTTTAATCAAGAAATAAATATCTTTTCTAGTGTTGACATAATGGATAACCTTAGAGGTCCACATGATCTTTTTTGTTGATGTGACAAATGGTTATTACATTTTGGGATAACAAATGAATGGTATTAGATAACATTTGAGGTTAAAATAGGTTATGGTTTTTTTTAAATTATCTTATTTATTAAAATGTTATAAAAATGACATGGTCTTAGAAAAAGGATAACATATAGGATGGGTGACAACCCACTGAGTCTATCAAGGCCACATGAATCGAACCCACAACTGAAGGGAAACAAGGGTGCATCGCCTATCACTAGCATACGTGGAGTCCCTTGTTAGTATGACTTATTATTTTTAGTGAAATGATTATGGATCAAGAATAATTTGATTTTGGAAGTTATTTTTTATCAAATAAATATCTTTAGTATAGGAAAATGATTTTGTGCTTAAGTCATAATTGTTATTTTGGAAGACGTTCACTCTTTTGTGAAAACTATATGTGTAAAAAATAGAATAATATTGGATTTTATTTGAGTAATGGTTGAGTTTTTTGGAATAATATATGTTTTATTGGGGACTTATAGATATTTGGGTTATTTATGAAAATTATTAATCTATCTTTGAGAATTTTTGATTAGGTTAATTACTTTTTGGTATGATTCTTTATGAGTAGTCAATGTTATTTGAAGACAAATGTTAGTATTTGATGTGAAAAATTAATTTATCAAATTTATCTTAATTTATGCGTTTCAATCATAGATTGGATTACATTGAATAATTTTAAGGTTAGTTGATTATTTAATGGTATTTTTTTAACTTTGTGCACTATTTGTTGCATTTTGGAGATTAAGAGTAGTATTTAATTTTACAAAAGGATTATCCTTTTTGGGGGTTATATTATCTCATACTAACCATTTTTTGTTTTTGGTAATGTCTAAAGATAGTGGAAATATATGGTTCATCTTTTTTGGATCATGTTATTCTCTTGGTGTTGATTCTAGCGCTTTAGGTGTGACCAAGTCAACTTTAATACTCATAGTTGGGAGAAAAGATGTGTTTTTTGTATAAATTTATTAAATGATGGAACTATACATGATAGGTAAGTATATTTCATTATATTGTTAGTCATGATCATAAATAAATTACGGAACTTTATTAAAAGGATATTAAAACAAAAAAAATCATTTACTTTTTATACTGTGAAATCTAATACCATTTAACCTATCACAATTTTGTGGTTTAATGGTGGTTAACATTCACCTGAATCATGTTTTCTATCACCCTCCATCAGAACATGACACTTATTTTCTATTCTAGTTCAATGTTTTCCAATATGAAACCCTAGTATGGGTTCTCTCTTGTGACCATTATACTTCTATTAATTTAATTTAAAGTGATAGTTTTATTGACTTTTTTTTCACCTTGGGATATTTAATGTAGTTTTTTAGCCCAATTTTAAAATTGCGGAGTTTCAATTCCCAAAAGGGGGGAAGGATGTAACATCCCATGTAAATAAAGAATATGAAATTTTCATATTAACAGTTTTGAATTAAATATTAATTTTACATTAAAGGGGATTCTATGTCTGATAGCATACTCAACACGCAACAATGGGTTTCTTTAAAATCTCACGTTGCACTCAACTTTGAGTTATAACAAAAAATAATATAATATTATTTTTATTTTAAATGGTAGTTAATGACTAGTCATTATCTTTGTGGTAATGAATAGAACTAAGTAAAATTTTATTATACATTTTTTAAATGATTTTAGTTTTATCCAAATGTTTTAGACGCTTAAAATAAAAATGAATCAAATTTTTATTATGAAAAACTCTAATATTTCTAAAAAGTCATTTAACAGCCTTTTGATGGTGAACCCTTTTTAAATATAGTTTTTCTTGACTTTTATAGGTTCTATATAAAAAAATAAACTTCTTATTAAGAACCAGGACATCAAAGTATACATTCAGTATGTTTTTGGTATTTTTCTTAATAATGTTAATTTTATAATGAACAGTGAAAAATAATGCATTTTAATTGAAAACTACATTTTAATTTAATTTATTTATATAAATAGATTATGATTTTAATTTTTTTTAAATTGTAATTGTATTATTTTTTACCTTTTAATCAAATTTTGGTCATTGGAAGTAATTTCACTTTTAAATTGCACATAAACACATGTCAAACTTTTGGTACTTTTTATTTCTTAAAAACACAGTTTTTAGTTTTGACAACATCAATTAATTTTAAATTAATTTCTGAAACATCTATGTTTTGAATTTGGAAAAATAGATTCCATATTTTTAATTATGAGGTATGAATTTTTCAAATAGTTAACATTTATTTTTAGACATTATGAGTATTATATTTCTTAAATAATTTATTTACCATGGTTAAAAGGTAAATATGGTAAATAAGGGTAAAAAATAATGTTATAATAATATTAAATTTACCTAAAATGTGTTCTAACCCGATTGGATGATACATGTCCAACCATGGGAACCATTAGGTGGATTTTGGGACCCTATGGATCCACTTGTAAGTGAAATTACATTTTATAAAAATTAATTAAAAGTTATGGAAAAATGTAACTTAAACTAATATATTTTAGTAAAATAATTTTTATATGGATTTATATAAGTGATATATTCAACTATAAATAGTATTTAAAAATAAAAAATATTTCCTACATCATTTTATTTTATTTATAATTTTTAGACATCAAATAAATAAATATATTTATGACATAATGTAGATGTAGTTATTACCTTTTTAAGGAATGGTTTAAACAAATCAGATTATAAATATTAAAATAAATTTATTTTCAAACTTTTGTTTCCATAAACGAATTTGAGGGATAATAATGACTTGTTATATTTTAATTAATGACTGTTTTAAAAATAATCAAGGTTTTATAGATTTTTTAAAAGTCTTCATATTAATAGTTTATAAATTGACATAAATGATTTTTTAAAATAAATACTATTTTATGAAATGATATAATAGTCCTAAAGATTTATTATTCGTAAAAATGACTTATATATGTTTTAACATGTCATTAATGAACCACTTTAGGTTCTATTGTAATTTTATTGTAACTATATTGACCATATATTTTGAATATACAAGAAGACATGGTAAAAGTTATATTAGTTAACTAAGGGTTAAAGCTAAAAGATAAGGATAATTTTATTCCATTAAATTTTTTAAAACCAATTCGATGATAGAATTTAGAACACATATCACTTTATCTTTGAATTAAATTTGTTGGAGACTATTTGAAATCAAAATTCAGTTTATAATAAAATAATACTCTCTAACTTTACTAAAGTTCCCATCCTCTCTCTTATAAAAGGTCAGCACCTCTAACCCATTAATCACACCCATAAAGCCCCTTGGATCATCCAAAATATTCTCCAATAATCTCCCAAAATTACTACCTTCCTCCAAGAAGCCTTACCCTTGGCATAAAGTAATTCTACAAAGCCTTTTTCTTTAAACCAAAGGGATTTACCCGATTTAAAGTTAATGTCTTATCTTGAGTTATTTAGTTTTATTTTCCTTCTACACTCCTTTTGATATTCTAATTATTTTTTTACATAACAACAAAAGTATCCTAAATATACTTGGTTTCTTTATGATAAGGATTATAATAACACTTACACACACCTTTGCTAATAGGTATAGAACACACTATATCTGTGGATAGAAAACAGCTCTCTCACAATACAATGATTGTTCAATCTTCTCCTACTACATCTGTTGGTGGAAATTATGAATGAAAATTGATTATATATGATATATATGATATTTATTTTATCTCAATGATTATATAATTATCTTTTAAAACCTACTTTTATTCCTTTCTTGTCGTATATATACGATAATTTCGTTTGAGTAATTACAGACTACCACCCCCTCAAAGTGATATGACTCGTTCATGCTATGAATAGAATATATAAAGGATAGAATTAATGAAAATATGTAACATATAGAACATATATATTATAAATTAATTATTATATACCTAATTATTATTTTGTTCTCATTCAATTAAATAAGAAAAATAAATGAAAGTAGTGTTCATGCGTGCGTACGACTTACCGTCTCCATGAACGGTGAATTTAATTTTGTATATCCAAAGGCTATGGAATATTCTAAATACATAAATAATGGATATATATTATATTTATAACATCTAAATCATGAAAATAATTCTGTATATAATATACGGTTGACCACAAAGTCAATTTGTTCTTATAACAAGTTCATTTTTGACTCAAGTTATGAACATCCAGAAAATGTCTGATATGAACTCAAATAATTGACTAATTATTATAGAAAGGTAATAAGTGATATAAAATGAATAAATATTTGAAAATGGTTCTGAATCAGGTATAAATTATCCTATTTTTATTATTCAAGAAGAATGAGGAACATACGAGACAAGTCGAACTCGTGGTAAGGGAATTCGTCTCAATCTCATTTCATTGAGGCGTATTTAGATAATATATACCTCGTTCATTTATAATATGTTTAATAAAAACCATTGATTTATAAATTCTTTCCAAGGAATATTTTATCTATAAGCACTTTTCAAAATGAAAAAATGAGTGTTTTTAACGTTTGTTGCGATAATGACCTCTCTGCCACCGTAATCGTTATTTGGATTCCTCTATAATACTTAATGTTTTTAAAGTAAAAGAAATAAATTATTCACTTTTGGGTGTTACCGTATTGAAAATGGTTTTTGAAATTGATTGAGTATTTTAATATATTGAATTTATTTCTTGTGATTTCAAATAAACTTTTATTAGTGAAATATTTATATTTTCAATATTTTATGAGTTATGATTATATAATGGTACTTGGACACTAGACCGGTGGTGATGTGATAAACCAAATGTCGGGTGGCTTCATGATAATACATGGATGGGTGGTTATGTTATAACCTCTACTGAATTAGGTATGGAAGTCAGTCGTATTGGTATTCTATTTAGGGATATGTTTGGAATTCGATAGTATGGTTATTCTATTTATGTATGATTATATCCAATGTTACCTTTATATGCTATATGTTTCTTTCTATGGGTTTTATAGTAATATTTTGGTAATAAAAGAAGGTTAGGCAGTGAGCTTATATTCAGTGAAGTGTCGTTTCAAATTATTTATGGTTAAAGGTGTTGCTTTTAGATAATATATTCATTGTTTACATGTTATTTTTAAAAGTAATAGTTTTATTTTTTTATGTATCCCTTATTTAGATTTTTATTCTCATCCCCATTTTTTGTAAAAAAATTTCAGAGGACTTAAAGTTGAATAGCGTTAAGGATTGGATTAATGAAATTTTATGATGGTTAAAACATGGAACTAAACATGTTTATATTTTTAGAATTTTTATTTTATGAAAAAATAGATACTAAGGAGAAGTGTCTACATGTAATATTCATGTTTTATATATATGTTATGAAATAATTATCTAAATCTCTAAACCTACGAATATCCTCAATGTTAATTATTAACTTCATTCAATATTATATAATGTTTAAGACTACTTCCTTGTAGATTTTTTCTGAAGAAACACCTTTCAAGACCTCGATCATCCAACCAGGTAGTTTCACACCAAAGTGGGGTTCCAATAGATTATCATCTGTATAACATGAAAGTAACAAGTCACATAAGATAAATCAATTGGTATTTTCACTCCAAAGTGGGGAGCTCTTGGATTGTCCTTTATTATCATATTCTTGAAATTTTATTTGGGTTACAATTTATTTAAAACCCCCAAGGGTTGTGATATGAGACAAATAGAATTGGGTACAACCATATAATGGATTTGGATAAAGAGTTGTCCCATCAACTAACCATGATTCAAAACTATTGTTAATAGGAGGAATCCCTACCTAAATAACTAATGTAACGAGTTCCATTCCCAAGAAGGATCATTTCTCTTTGAAATATGTATCTTGCCTCATTAAATGGATATGATGTCCATGGTCATCCATTTTTGTAGGATCACTACTTTTAAAAATATATAATGAAAATATATAAGACATGATTTTATTCTAATTTTTTTTCTAATTTAGAAAAAACATCACCATCATCAAATTAAAAGTTTTAATAAATCATTGAGATGAAAATCCCAATGTAAGTAACTCCTAAAACTTTTAGTTTAAAAATATTTATTATTTAAGATAAATATACTATGTGTTAAAATATTTTAATCCTTAGTAACCAACTATTGATGTTGTTCAATATGTAAACCCTTATTTTTGTAGAACTTAGAATGATTAACTTAAGGTTTCAAATTAATTTAACACAAAATGGCCTAATGAATTTTGGAATCTTCTCATATACTAAAAAAATAATTTATGTTAATGAAATTCAATATGATTGAATTAGATAAAGACATAGAGATACTACATTTCTTATTCTGGTCAGGGAATTCATTATGTTTCCATATTTTGAAAATTTGAGTGAATTTCAAAACGATTTAATAAATATTCTCAATGGTTTAAGAATTAATGAACTGTAATTATGATTTTCTTATTCTTTTATTGTTTTTATATTACAAATGGTTAATGCTTCAAACCATAATAATAATGTCATCTGAAGATCCAAAAATATTTCCTTAATAATCTATTTTAGGTTATTTGAATCCAAAGGGTAATATCATATAAGATTAATGATTCAGTATTATTGGATTATCTAGTATTCCTTAAGTGTTTTGTAATCTTCATGGGATATCCATGTTAGTTATTGACGTTATAGAAATTTATTCTTTGATTTTTAAGGGTTTGTACTACCAAGTGAATTTTTTAAAAGTGATTTAAATATACTGGAGTCCACAATAATAGTAATGAATTTAAATAACATATAGTTTTCATTAATTTGGTGAAGTAAGTAGTTGCAACATTAAAAACTTGAATGTAATAGGGTTTTTCGTGTTTTCATTAATTTATGTAATGGTAGTTTATCTTCATCGCACTTCACAAATATGGGAAGTTCTTTTAAAAAGTTTTGTTATAAATATAAAGAGTTGATTAATTGTAAACATTGTGTCAATTAATCATAAGATTTTATATAATTTTTTAGAATAATATAGGGATTAAAGTATTTTACTTTGGACAAAGTGTTTATCAACCTATTAGATAAAAGAACATGGAATTTAATTCCCACACAATGAAGATGTATTTTAATGATTCAAATCCTTTTTCAAGAGAATAATCCTATCACATTGAATACTATATGATATATGAAAATAATATATTGTTTTTCAAATAAACCCACTAAAAGTAAATAAGTTTTATTTTTTCTCAAAAAGATGTTGGTATTGAATCTTAGTAAGGATATAATGTCTAAGAGTCTAGTGGGAGAATTTTTGGACATAGAGAAGTTCAAAGATAAAAAATTAATGATTTTCATGTTAAAAATTATAGTGATTATCCATTTAATATCCAAATCATGTTTGTGATATTTGATGGTAATGAAAAATATAACGAGTAACATTTAGTAAACATAACTAGTAAACAATATTATTCCCTAAAGGTTAATACTAAACAACACAAAAAATGTATCTCTATGTATCATAAATGAGTTTAGGGTATTATGTTAAGTATAAATGTAAATAGGTACGTTAGATACCAAAATGACATGGAGAAAACATTATATTAAATTATATTATTATTTATTTATAAAATTATATTATAAATATATAATTTTTTTATAAAAATATTTCAAAGATATTTTTTTGGAAAGGGTTCCAAGTAGGATCATGATGTTAATAGAAATAATTCAAAGTATAAATCAGAATATAAAAATATAACATTTGATGTTATAATGTTATATAATTTGAATGTATGTTCAAAGAGTTAAACTTAAGTAATATAATTCCTAGAACACTCCATTATTCAAACTATCCTTCTTCTTAAATGTTTCGCTCTTAGAGGTTAATGTATGTATTTTCTCAGATGGTCATCTAGGGATGATTAAATAATTACATATGGATGTAATGTCCAGAAGATAAAATCTACTACTATAGAAACCATATGAGAGAAATATTATATAAATATATATTTATATATGTGTGTGTGTGTGTGTGCGTATAACACATAATAGATTGATTATAATTGTTGTAAACATATCTTGTATTTATTATAATGGAAGTATCCATTTATCATTAATTCATGTGTGCTAAAATTTACTTTACATTAATGGTTGAAATGATGAATATCCCCCCAATGTAATAACATTGAGTTGTAAATAATAAATCACCATAACGAAGTTTTTTGGGTTGTGATAATATCTATATATTATCTTCAATAGAATCTTATACTCCTTACGAAGGGTTGTAAGAAATATAAAAATAATATATTCATGAGATAATAAGTAAATACTTATTACATGGAAAGAATTTATATAATATTTCGTAGGAAATATCTTATTATCTTTAATATACATAGTGTTGTATGCTTGTTAGGAATCCTTATAACCTATTGTTTGATAGCATCCTAGCATAAGAACCCATATTCTTTGATACCCCACATACACAAGTCAATATATGAAAATAGTTAATATAGGGGTGGTTGTCCATGGTCTTGATTTTTTATCAATTGGAGTGCAAAAAATGATGTGATTTTTCCACTAGTATGATAAGAAAATTAATTTTACCAGGATATGATTAGACTTGGGAAATTAATTTCCATGTTTTGTTAAAAAAGAAATAGTTATTTAGCTACTTGGATGAGGGGTATGTGATTTAATCATCCATTAGATGTATGGAATGCAATGTATTCCTCAACATGGATAGTATATTTATGTGCATCAAGAAAGAGATGAGTTGACAATACCATATTGACATGTTCCATATCCATTGGTCACCTGGTGTTATGGAGAAATGACTATATAGGTATTCATATGATGTATATGACACATCTAGTGGCTGACTTGCTCATATAGAGATATGAGTATATTTGATAGATATCACACCAAACCCTCTAGTGTCTTATGTTGAAATGATTATTTTCTACAAGCTCTTGTATTCTTATATAAAATAAATACATATTTTATAATTGGTGTCAGTATTTCTATGTCCCATAGGGTCATAAAATATGGTCTCTAGATAGGAACTATATTTTGGTAAAGTGTTTGTTTTTAAATAAATATCGTATGATATAATTATATCCAAAAAGTGTTTTAGATAGATTCATAAATATTTGTTTTGTTTTTCATAGAGTCCTTATTTATTTTAGTGTAAGTAATAGATATTTAAATATACAATAAAATAATTAAATATAAAAATTAAGTTACGTGAATTTATATTCCGTGCAGTTTTATTGATAATAATCTATTGTGAATTAAATGATATTAATATTCATTTAATAGTATTAAATGAATTAATAATAACGTGAATAAATTACTTTTGATACATTAAATATTAATGATGTGTTTCATTAAATGAAACATGTTAGGCATGGATATATAAAAATATGTGATCCCCTGATTGACAAAAAGGATTATATATAAGCCTATGAAATCACTATTACTTATCAAAACATATATTTCACATTTAGTGACGACTATAGAACCTATAAAAATGTATTAGAGTCTTCTAATTGAGATCTATATCCACAAGCTTGTGTAATCCCCCAAAATATTGTAGAATTTGATTACAACCCCGGTGATCTTCTTAAAGAAAAATCATTGCATATTATTGAATTAGGTATCTAGTTAAACAAATTTATGGTCATTATTTATTTGAAATTTATTCCCTTTAATATAGAACATAGATATTTGAGTTTTTATTTCACAACCACTTCAATTTGATCAATAAGAAAATCCAAATAGATACAACCAAGATTCATCACATGTTGTTTATTGAGGCAATTTGAAAATTAAGGATAGAGTTACCCTCTCTATGTAAATGATGTCTATCAAGAATTTCCTAGAAAAGATCACTTTTTTCGAGTGATTAAATTGGTAGGTGTTTTTTGGTATCAAGTGAATGTTTATGATAGAAATAGAGAGCGGGAGATCAAGGCTCCAGCTCCAAATCCTTATTTATTTGAGTAAGTTTTTTCTCTTCTGGAAAAAAACACTTCAATGTTTTGATAATTTAATGAATAATTTAATTCTATATGAAACATTTGAATAATTTAAGTAATATATTAATAGTATGGTGTGATTTTGGGGTGGAATTATAAACTCTCTGGAGCTTCAATTATTGATATATTAAAAATAATAAATACAATATGTCACATGAACATATAAATTTGGAAATAATGGAACATATCTTAAAGAAAGTATAAGATGAGAAAACTAAGACCACAATGTATTTCCCAATATATGTTTCATTATAGTAATGAAATAATATTTAACTGTCATAGGTTGTTTCATTTTTGATCCATCACAGGCAGTATAATAGACAATTAAATTTTTAAATTTATTTATTATATACTAATTGATAAAAAAATTCCATTAATCTACTTTAACATGGTAATAGAAAAATTATAATGTTATCTGCATAATTCTAGATCATTAGTAGAGATTGGTCATGGTGGATAACTCTATTGGTGATGAACATAGAGTAAGAATGAAGGATAATTAGTAATGAACAATTGAATATTGCTTTGAATATCAACATCAACAATGATGTAGGACCATTCTTCATCAGTCTTCAATATTATATTGATTTAGGAAATTTAATTATAGGTTTATATCCAAATTATATATTTATCATGATGAAACTAAATAAATTATTTTAGATATTAAATCATGGATTGTCTATGTATAATTACCCATTGCTTATTTTCTTCTTAGAATTAGAAATTGATAATAATTTTGAAACCACAATGAGGCATTGATTTTTATTTCCACAAATTATTCAAAAAAATGTAGAATAGCAATTTATCCTCTTTTTTGTTTTAGGTCTTTCTCCATATTTTCTTCATTTAACACTGATATTAAATTGGATGGTGATTCCACTATATCTGGGAAACAGTTTTAAAGTGAGATTGATTAATTATTTTTATGGAATTTTCATGAGAGTGTTCTTTCAGGATCAAAGATGTGGTAAGTTAATGAAAATAAAAAAACATTGGAAGTCTAGTCAATGGGAATTTCATGAGTTGGATCATGTGGGTACATGAGAATGGAATCAAATGACAATTTTAATGAAAATGTTATTTGGAATCTAGTCATGGGTACTGATTCTAGAATTTTTAATGAAATTATCAGCATTACAACTATGATTTTTTGTAAAATAAAAGGTGTCTTCATTGATAGTATATGTACATAACGATATATAATTTCAAGAAAATTCTTATCTTCACAATGTATATTTTGTATGAACACACAATGTGTGGACCGCTTTAGGCTATGACTATGAATTACACAGAATATAATTATCCAAAGACATTGTTCACAGTCCAAACACTATTTGATACCTATGTCAACATATCGATATGTATATAATATAATACACAAGAAAAGAATTGGGAAATATACATAGACATGGTCAATGTATATAAATTCCTGAATTTTACATAGACATGGGTAGAATAAATTCGGATGAGTAGAGTACTATGACACATGTAAGACCAAAAATAGAGGGACATGTCATTTTTCTATAGTGTATGTTGTGTTATCCTTTTAGGGGAAGTTAGATAACTTTTTTCCACATTATAATTTCAGTTATAGTGTGGGTTAGTTCCCTTTGCCTGTTCGTAGGAGGGTATAGTTTGTCATCCCTTCTAGAGGATAGAATGGGAAATATAATCTATAATCTGGTTCTCGATAAAGTCTGATTTTCATCTATGGGGCCCCTAGTCTAATCCTCTATCTCATTCATCCATAAGATAGGTTAGGTATCCCATTTCTGACATCCAGGATGCATGATACCCTTATTTTTGGGTTATTATGGATAAGGTTTGGTATCCCCCAGAGGCCATGAGCATGATCCACAAATTTTGTACGAATAACTTCTAAGATACATTATTTCTATGAATGTTAGGGCACAATGAGTGTTAAACTATGAAAAGTTCTATATGTATAGATTGAAAAATGTGTGAGTTCTCTTAGGAAATTGTTACCTTGGATCCTTAACCATAATTCCTAGGTTGTAGGTGTGGTAATTACCTTACTATGAGAAATGTATTATATCCATGACCATATTTGGGTTTGATTTTCATATTTATTGACTCGATTTATTATGATATTGAGATAACTCTATTTGATTCCTTATTTTGTGTTTCTAGTGTGACATGCAGGATATGTTTATACACACCATTGTATATTGTTTTCCCTCATGCTTCATGTTTTATGTAGAAAAATAACTTTTGATAGAGACCTAGGTGGATCTAGAGTAGGTGGATCTTAGTTGTATTTGATAGGCCACATAAGGGTCCTGAAGTTGTAGTTTGATAGAAAACACCTTTTTATAGAAGTCTGAATTCATTTACAGCATAGGCAGACATTCATGGGTCCCCTTTTTCATTTATGAAATCATTTTTAATACTTTCATGTGGTAATATATGTTATGAATAAATATAAAATATTAGTTATTTAACATTTTTGTTATATTGGGTTATGGAGATATGTGTGTGTAGGTACCATAGGATATGGCGTTCTATGTGTGTGATATGCCTAATTACTACAAAGTCTCAAACCCTTGGACAATTAGATGTGGTCTTGGTGTGTTATTATTGACTTACTCATTGTTAGTAGGGTCTCATTGTGTTAGGTTATGAAAATAAAAACCCTAAGCAACCAATACCACAAGAATCTCATTTATTCCATCGACGATCTTTTCAAAAAACAGTCACTTACTAATTTGAAACTATTTAATTTAGTGCATATCTTGTGGATGAAACCTTAATATGATTTGAATGAAAAGAATGTAGACTCCCATACCAAATGATCACACAACCTGACACATTATACGATGAGCCATATCTCATTAATCCATGTTTTAAAAGCCTAAAGAGCTGACCATGCCCCATGGAATGCTCACCTCCATTATCATTTCAATAACCCAACACCCCTCAAAGGGAGAGGGAAAATGAAAAAATTCATAATAAAATACATAATTACAAAACCAAAATTATTTATCCATGATTTATCACTACATTATTGTGAACACTTCCAGAAAACATAGGGAAATTCACAATACTCCTACACTAAAATTCTTACTATGTTACCAAAATCACAAATATTATTTCATGTTGAAGATCATATAAGTAATCCTCATTCCTATATCCCATACTCAAAATCCCCTAACTTGTACCAATATTATAACCCAATTAATGTACCTATTATTCGTGTATCTAGGGTACTTACAAGCCTAATATAACCATTCTCATTGGTTTACTACACACACAGATATATATATATATACATATATATCAAATCTCATCTGAGCCATATTACCCAACCCACTAATACCCCAAGACACATATATAACACTAGGATCTTCTACTTATACACATAAGTGACACCTCATGTAGGCTATAAATAATGAGAAAAACCTCTATATCCCCATTTCAAACACCACAAGAAATATCACATGCCATCAAACCTAGTACACTTTTCACATATATATGTCAATATCACATGCCAAATAACAGCTTATATGGGAACAGATTCTCAGTGAGCATCTACATACTTGAGCACACCTTTATAATACAAAATCTCAGGATGATCCTCACCATGAAACTATATGAGGGATTCACCCCCTTGAGGATCACATTCTAATATATACATATATAATAGAAATCCCTTAATATGATCCATATCTGGTATTCTATAGTCATATAGATTATATATGTAGAATACCAGTATGAATCGATATGGGAAAACACCGTATAGGTTTTTATTTACACTGTAAATATATGAAATTATATTCATTCAAACTAGGTACCATAAGCACCAACTATGGGTCTATTAAAACTATTTAAGATTCATTTACTATCCAACTTGTGTCCCTATAAATATCATATATTTAAAGTTAACATATTCATAATCAGTTTCATCATCTATATCATTATAGATCGATATGAATTTTCAATAGAATTAAATATACTATGGTCAATCTAAGTAGAATTCATTCTATAAAAGTTGTTCATGACATGGACATACAATATCCATAGAAATATATCTTACACATCCCTATGTCTCTATGCCCATATGCATCACACTGATACATTCTATGATATCAATTATATAAAATCTGTAATAACAATTTGTGACATCATGCCCCATGTCCATGGCCATTGTGTGGGGACCTAACTAGGGGAGTCATCACTTGAAATTAAGAATATTTCCCCATATACTTGGGGATATAGACTAGTATTATGGGTATATAATAGTTTCACAATTAAACTATACCCCATATATCTGTTTTCTGAATATCAGATAAAATAAAAAAACATCATCTACAATAATAAACATCAAGGACAACAAAATGGCATGAAAACCACAGTTATATAGAAACACATTTAAAAACTGTGGCCATAGGTATCATATATACCCCATTTTTATAAACCATGGCTATAATCCCACATATATCTACATATATTTGAAACATTAGAGGTAGGTTATGCAAGAACCACCAAAACAATTTGGGAACATGGTGGGAAATAACTATTTCAATTTTTTTTCGAAAATCATGGAAATAAATTTCATGAAAATAACCTATTTCCATGGGTTTCTAAAAGTATGGAAAAATACCTCCCAAAAAATTGAATAATCCATAGTTTTAAAAAAGAGTATAAAAATTCCACATATTGCCACAGTATTGGTAAACCATGGATATAGCCATACATAATTTCGATTATATCCATAGTTTTAGAATTTTGATGACATTTTACTCTAAAACTAAACCTAATTCACTAGTTTTATTAAAACTATGGAAAACTCCCTCCGAAAAATGACACATTTTTAGGGTTTTAAAAAAAATTGAAAAATAACTCTAGATAATTACATATTTCTATATTTTTGGACTATTTAAGAAATAATACTCCATCAGATATAGGTTTTTTTAAAATTTTATCAATTATAATTATATATAATTATATATTAATATATAAATATATGTGTATAAATATATACATATAGAAGAGTTCAATATAGTGGTAAAGTGTTAGAATTATTATAGAATAATTTACAGGTTAAAACCTGAGTAGTTTCATGTAATTTTATCAATGATACTACCATAATTTAATAAACACAATATATAGGTGTATGGTAGCAATCCTATAGATACAATCCACATAGACCGTATCAATATACCACCTATTTTCATTATTCTCTAAACCATGGAACTAGGTTCCATTGAACTATCCTACGGCTATGGTCCACATAGACCATGTACATAGCCACCAAAGGACAATGTTGGAAATTGTGTCTATAGTATAGACCATTTGACAAAAGAAATGGGGGCCACATTTCGTGTAAATCTTGACCCTAGGCTATTTCCACAGTTCTTGATCTTATTTCCATGGTTTTAAACTGTAGAAATAGACTGATTTTGTAGCTATGTTTCTCCATTAATAAGGTGTCTTTGGGAATGGCATGTAATCATACCAACCAAACATCATCTTGGTATTAAAGAGCTAGTTCATCGTGATAAAAAACTATAAAAGGATGTATGTCTAACCCCCGAAACAGTGTATCCTCTTGAATCCAATGATCATATCCAAGACAAAAAAATTATGGTACTCTAGAACCAATCCCTATAATCCTAAATTATGGTATTCCATATCCTATTCCTTGGTAGGAAAAATCACTATACTCATATATCCAATCCATGGAATCCCAAATATTCATAAAATTGGTTCTAATCCATGGAAACCTAATTGTACACTTGGATATAATTCATGAAATCCCAAATCATCATACTCTCATATATTATCCATGGTGGCCGGAGTCATGATATCTCAATAGATTTTCTATACCACCATAGTCATCCAGTGATATAGATAAAGTCCTCGAAAATCATGGTTTGGAATTTGGATTAGTATTAAAATACTAAGAGAATATCATAAAAATACCATGTATCTCAAATACATCACGTTGGGAAGTGAATACCATCTAAATCACACCATACATATCATCCTGATGGGTTAGATATCTTCCCAGACCCATCATAACGAATGATTTTAGACTCTTTACTGCACAACCCTCTATCCTCGTAGTCATAATATTCTTAAATCATTAATTCAAGATCTTAGGTGACACGTGTAATCATAACTAGTTGTTCTTACAAGAACCCTCCCTAAGGAAAACATATTAAAAGGTTACACAACAAGGTCCCATATGTCACATCATATCTAGGTCATCCTATATTGGATCCTCTATCACATTATCTTTTCTCAATCATCATTTATCACTAAAAGAGAATTATGTCCCTCTGAATAGTCAAAATCTCATCGAGGACTTATTGGCCTCCTATACTAGTCTCACAAGGGAGATGGCCTGAAGACTATTCTCTTCCAAAGTCACCCTTCACTGATCCTCATACCCAACCTGTCCATCAGTCTCTATAGGGTCTACCCACCATGGTACTCAAAATATCATTGGGGGGGGGGCACTCTCTCCTTGATATTCTCATTGTCCTAAAGTTTTCAAGGTATATAATGGCTATCATAGGGCCTAAATGTTCCAATAGATCCTAATATATCGTTGAACTCTAATTGGTGGTCAATTAGGGTGCCTATTACTATGTTTAATACATCCCATTCATCTTGGTTCATTTAGATTACACCACTCGGGGTCTAAGTTTCTCACAATACACTAATGTAATCAAGATCTTGGATAAAGATGATTGAGGAAATCATGCTAGTGCATAATGGAATATTGGGGCCCTTGGAACTTTTTTTAGTATAATAAATTAATTAAAATAAAAAATCATTTATTTTATTAAGGGTCAATATTCTTTATATAGAGACCAAACATCAATTTTTTATAAAAATAATCTAAAATACCAAGGGGTATATTTAAAGGATCACATTCCATAATACTGGAGTTATTCTTTTATAATCTCATTCCAACAACTCTTTCTTGAGCTCATCCATGTCCAATGACCATCCTACAACCACTCAACATCCTAAATCATTCCAATAAATCCATCAAAATTATAAAACATTATTATTACTATTTTCAAAACACATTAACAAATTTATAAATAGTTTAAACATTTCAAAAATTATACATAAAGCCTCAAATCTCATCAAGCCATTACTATTCTCCAAAACTGCAATCAATGGGGTGAGGACTACTCCTTATACAACCATAACCCAATGAAGTAGAAAATTCCCAATTAACAATGCCTCTTACATGGAAAAGGTATTCATGATTTGTAAAAAACTATAAATAAACCATATGGTGATGTACCATCATTGAAATGACACTAAACAGAGTGAAGATTAAATTTTGAGTCATCCTCCACAAAGGTTTATCAACATCCCCATCGAATTCAGTTGATCTTAATATTGTCCAGTGGAATGAATGAAAAATATATCTCCAAAATTTAGTAGAATTATAGGGATAAAATAACATAGATAAAAATATAATATCATACCTATGTTCACAAAATAAAATAGGAAAACACTCCACTATAGGTCAAGGGGGAATGAGGATAGGAATGTCAGGGAGGTGTCAACTGTGAAACCTCCCCATGTGTCCTTGTTCGACATAAAATAATGGGGGGAACCCCTTTATTTATTTAAAAAAATTATCATCACATTTTTATGATGTGGAACTCTATTTATTACCATGTACCTATTTGGAAATGAGGTCCTCCAAAATTTCCTTAAATTTCCTAGATTGAACCATAGATTCACACCGTGAATGGTTTATTGATGTTATTTCCTCTATCCTAACCATTCATTGTTTATCTAACACTCTCCTAAACCCATTGGTAATCCAAAAAACCATAAACCATTTCTGATAACATCCAATATGGAGGTCTAAACTCATATAATCTCATTCTATTTCCCGATATAGGAAATTTTCAATCCATTAAATCAAAAAAACAAATTCCCATTGAATTTCATAACCCATCTTGAAATGGTATATTACACGGATAATTTAATACATTACCAATGCCACTTTTGACACTAATAATTCATCATATTTAAGTATCACCAACATAATACATAAGGGTTTCCACTTGATACGTAAGGGTTACCCCATGATATGTAAGGGTTACCACCAATAATAGTGATAATTATTGTGTTTTTAAATGCTAATTTATAATGGCTAGGGCCAAATCCAATTTATTTAAGAGAAAAAAAAATATGAAATGGAGAAAAAAAATGATCTTCCCTCATTAAGAAAGAATAATGGGATAAAAAATAATAGGAGTGTTCAAAACATCAGAAACATATAAAAGGATCAAGTCGTATGAGAACGAGTGCTAATGCTATCATGAGAAACACATCCACCCCAACATCAAAATTTTCTTCCTATTCTCCATGACTAATCCCATAACCATGGTCCTCCTCCATCATAAAAAGATTCATCATCATTATAAATTTTGGTTTCATAAATTTTTGGTTCAACAATACATTATTGTCTATCCTCCATACTACAATCAGAGGAAAGTATCTAAAATGGATTTTTAATTTGAACATTACCTTTGATATTCTTATGCACTCACTTAATAGGTCTTACAGAAACATAGTGCATAATATTATCCCAAACCATCACTTCATCCTTGGAATATTCATATGACCCTTTGACAAAAATACCAGACATCCTTCTATGATTAAAAACATATTTTTGAGTCACTTTATGTGAAACTTGAGGGATATAATTACCTATAACCATCGAAAGAAAATTCAAAAAATCCTCTACTTCATTTAATGAAGATGGTCCAACCATGGGTATGGAAACTTACAAAACTAAATTACCCTCCATTTACTGGATCTACTACACTGGTTCTAGAGATAGAAAAATCACATTACCTCCTTTAATCTTACTTTAATTTAGTAGATCAATCTTTTAAACTGACTCAATTATAAAATTTGCCTTGCATAAATTAGACAACTTGATGTTAGTGGGAATAGAAATATTCATGCCAAGTGGCACAACCAAAAACTATTTATTAGAAACCCTTTAGGGCTCATCCAAGGGAATGAAAACTTTTAAATCTCAATTTCACCCCATTCCCAAAATGGGAGCTAACACACTGATGCTAAAAAACATTATAATCCCTCAATTCCTATAATTATGAATTCTTGAATTTAGTTTATCAATAATTGAAATATTCTCATTAGAATCATTTGACTATCAAGAATTTACATACTTTAAATCCATGATAGTGTCCATATCAGTTTACACATCCAAAAACTTGGCATTAGCATCCCTTGAGATATCATCCTTCAATGCCACTGATTTGTCCTTGGAAAACGTTTCTGAAATACCAAAATCCATATTTTCTTTCCACTTTATATTCATTTTGGAATCCAATTTATGGTCATTCCATAATCTAATAACGTCACCATGGTTTTCTTCAAACTCATGATCATTTTGATGATCACCCTAATCCCTATTTTTCTCCCTAAATTCTTCAGCAAATGAGTTATCTTTCTCCGAAACGATACCATCCCATGTCCTTGTACGAATAACCAAATAACTTTTTTTCAATACCAACATCTCTAGTATCCAATATATATGGGGTTAGGGAATCTTTTTCTTGAAGAGGATCCCCAGCTATAGACTGTTAAAGTATGCCAACATTGGCTGGAACCTAAGAAGGTTCCATTTTAGAGGGACCATAAGAAATCCCCTGTAGAAGATCACCTTAATTTGAGTCACATTCCATAAAGCCTTTAACATAAGGCTTTATTATACAATATTTATAAAAAATACCTATTACGTTTCAATTACCATAGATTAAACCCCTACGACATACATCCTTAGAATCCCCAGCATCATTACAATATACATAGTAATAGGGAAATTTTCATACTCTAAACGTAGATGAATATCATCATTTGGAGTGGAATGAATAAACATATCAATAAGAGTGGCACTGCGGTCCACATCCATTATAATTATTGAAAAATTATTGAATCTTACATGTTTAGTCTCTTTGTCAAGTATAATTAGATGACATATTGATGTGGATATATAATGTATGACTTTTGGGTGCCATAGGATTCATTTGAGCACATGGATACTAATCCAAACTTGTTAAAATACAATTCTAACAGCTGAAAAATTGAATTCCAAGATCCATTCATGGAACTAAAGCATAACATGATTAAGGTTCATGTATTATGAGCTCAATGCTCACGTACTAACTTCATCCAATGAAAATAAGAAATGGAAGATCCCATGACCAATTGAGACACACTTCCAGGTCAAAGAACCCCAAATTTGTGAATTTGTGTGAACCAAATATTTTAGAAACCATGGTTTCTAACAATTGGAAAGAGTGAGCCTTGCAATTATGAAGTTTTTACCCATTTCTAGCCTTTCTCAGACCACATCAGATTTTTCATCAATGTGTTCCAAGATTCCTTTAATCACAATTCTACCTATAGACAGTTCCCTGTATGTGGAAAGTTGTCATGTACCTTCATTAGAAATATATGCACAACATTGATCAACAGTCCAAATCGGAGTAGATGCATGGATATTTTTTCCATATATAATGATAATGCTTCTAAATAATTGATAGGTAATCTGATACATAAGAGTTTCCACAAGATACATAAAGGTAGTAAATTATAATTAAAAATATTTTTATTGTTATAAAGGGATGGATATTTTTTAAAATATATCATTGATTTTATAAAAATATAATTATATTCGTAAATAATTATATGTTTACCTACACGAAGATAAATCCCAATGATAAATACTAGTATAATAATAATTGAAATTTGTGAATATTATTTATAATATAAAAAATCAATAATAGTTAATAACTATATTTTATTAAAGCTAAAATTATTTAGGAAATATTATTAAATATATAAATGATTAAATATATTTTACTATATAAAAATTCATAGATAATAATAAAAATTTTATTAATTACATGTAAATAAGAAATATTTATAATAAATTTTTAATTATATAAATGTTTAAAATATAAAATACATATATTATTAATTTTAACAATATTGAAATATTTTCAATAATATTTTATAAATTATTAATTATATAAATGAATAAATATATACACTTATATTTAAAAATATTAATAATTATGATTTAATATATAAGGGATTATTTCAAATATATTACTAATTACCATTAATATTAAAATATACTTTAATTAATATAATATAAAATTATTATTATTTTAAGGAAAAATATATAAATTAGATATATAAGAACAAAATTTTTTTATGAACTACACAATTAACATAAATGAATATATATTTTTTCATAATATATTATTAATTATTAAATGGAAAAAATATATGTAATAATTTCATGGACTAATGCCTGATGAAGAACTTGTTGATGATATCAATGCCTCCACATTCTACTATAGAGGGAGTATGCAATATGGGGTATGGAAGGGACACTGTTGAACTTTCTATAAACCAAAAATTGGAAATGAAGGTATGGGATGTGAAATTTATGGACTGTTCTTCTGTTACCCTGAATGGCCCAAAGTCCTTCTTTTAATTTATTTTCTGGATAATCTTCCATTTAGTGGTTGAAGTGATCCCATACATGACCAACATGCCCATGGAACAACCCCCATACATGACCCAATACATGACCTTAAAGGCCCAAGACCTGAGACACTTGAAACAGCCCCTCCCCATTATCTGCATCTTAAGGGCACCTAGCTCCTTTCCTCACAGGGATGATATGCATGAATTTACCTATGCAGAGTTCCATAGTGCCTAGTCCCAATTACAGTTTCCATACCCTCTAATTTATCAAATCTGGTTATATATGCATTTGTGGTTTCTATTTTTTCTCTGAATCATATTTTGTGTCATAACTCATGCCCCGGGGCCCATTATGTTACTACCCCAAGCCCGCCTTCCATATGACATGGGTTAGAGACTAGCACCGGAAAGTCATTTCCCTTAAACGAGAAGGCATTGCCTCAAAACATATACACACATAGATATGTAACACTGCACACATGTAAAACAAAACTGAATGAAAAAGGTATAACCACAACTAAAAACCACCACATAGTGTAAAAGTAAGTGTAGAAGTAAAGGGAACAAATACAAACCCAACTGAAATGGAAATATAGAAAAAAGGGAAAACAACTCCTGAGGTCATCTGCCATGGATCCTATATGAAGGGTAGGTACAACTCATCACCGTGGCTCTCCACAACCACCTGTCACCTCTATACACTATCAAGTCATATCTCCTCAAGTCTCAGTCAAATATACCCAACATCTGCAAAAGACATAACATGTTTAGGCCGAAGCCCATGTAGGGGTGAGTATAACAATACCCAGGTGGGGCCCCGAGACCTCTAAAAGTCGCTTAAAATCCCACAATGTAAAAACCACACAACATGATCTCAATCGCATAGCCCAAAGAACAATACAACTTACACAAGGAATATTCTAGGGCAGTAAAAGTTAAATCATTAGTCACATCGTCGAACACCTTGACTAATATAAAACTCCTCCTCTATCAAGTACAGTGGTCCTACTAAGTCACATAGAGATGGTTCACACTAACATTGAACAACTAAAGTATTTATCCCCATCGTGTATTGTGGGTCTTTTGGGACACACAGAGCTACTCTCCACCATGTCTTACTGAGGTACTTCTTCTGTCAAGTATCCTGGGTCGGTCAAGTCACATAGAGCCACTCCCCACCATAGGCCTGCAATGTCACACAAAGGTGCTTCCCACTGGGCTGTCAAGTAACAGAGAGTTGAAAGTCAGTAGTCATCAAGTCTCAGCCATTCGTAGGGTTCCATAAGTAGCGCTCTTGGGAGAACCTATCCTCAATTCATCGGTCATATTTCAACTTGCACGAAGTCCCATGAAAATGTAATCAGATGATCTGACATGTATTAAGGGTTCCATTGCAACAGATAGTGCGTCAACCAGCCGCCCGATCTGTATGTTGTAGGAATTTTAGTGTCGAGGGCCCGATTTTATTCTAGTACGATCCAACCCATAAAAACACAAAATTTTTATGTGTATCATGTGGAGTATATTTAAAAATGCCCCCCTCGTATTAAGGGTTCTGTTTCTGTATAAAATTCATCAAATAGACGTCCGATTTAGGAGATACACTCGTTCAAGCGTAAATGGAAAAAATGGGTCTGCATACAGTCTGACCTGGTCGGCTAGACTTGATCTGGCCAGCTGGGCCCGGCCTGAAGGGGGATGGGATCATCCCGGTTTGGGTGGGCTTGGTCTGGTCTACTAGGCAGTGGGCTCGGCCCATTGGACAACGGGTCCAACCTGGCACACCAGGTTTGGCGTGGCCCACTGGACAGTAGAACCGCTCGGCCTGCTGGCCGAGCACGGGGGGGGGGGGGGGGTCTACTCTCCTCCCTAATGGATTTGGACATTTAAGACATCAAAGTCGCAATGCTAGACGGTGTCACAGCTCCTAGCTAGTCCGCGTAGACCGACCAGTTACGGACCCGCGGGCGTGGGTCCACCCTCCATCACGACTGGATGTTACGACACTCCTCTACAGCACACCACCCATCTTATCAGCGACATCGGATGGAACCACACCACTAGGATGATCCATACAGGCCGGTCTGTAGGGGACCCACAGGTGCGGGTCTGCCCTCCGCCATGACATGAAGCCACAACCTTCCTTCACGGTGCGCCGCTGCAACACGCTACCTCGCTTCAATGAGACTGGTGCTAGCTGATCACTCCTTTTTTTCAACGTGGTGCCTTCAGTCTCAATTGTTCTTTTTCAGTCAGTGGGTGTTGGCCGCTGCCTCCCTCGGTAACTAGCACCACCACAGCAGCGTAGTTTCTGCGGGCCACCAGTGAATCTCTAATGGTCTGTTTTTGTTCTCGTCCGCACCTATAGGCCATCTAGGACAATTCCTACGTTGTACAGACCTTCGTTCCACTTTACTGCCATATCTTCCAATTTCCCATGAAGAACGCAATCATAACTGATTTTGGTAGAGTGTTCGGGCCTTGTTCGTTTGGCTCACGCCCTCCGTGTTAGCATAATAACATGAGAAGCATTTCAAGAAGGAAACAAATCATTGTTCAACATCAAAACCCCCAACCTTGTATCCATTGGACGTCACTGTAGATGAGGATGTATGGTCTGCATCCGAAGGTGTTCGTCGGTGCTTACTTTCATTCGTCGATTCCTCCAATGATAGTCACTTGATCACCATTCTTCCTCAGAGTAGGAAGTCTTCAGAGTTTCATCAGATATTCTTCTCATAGCTCTCCCAAAACTCAAGCTTGAGAATTGATTAAAGAGATAAAAGGTGGGGAACAATGCATTGTATAATTAATGGGGTTCATTAAAGAGTTTAATTAATGAACCAATTAATTCTCCCAATGGTGTGGTTACTCAACCTATTAATTCTCCCAGGAGTGTAGTTACACAAACTAAGGTTCAAGCCATTTAATGGCCTAACGTTTCACTATGGTCCCACTGACATTTGTCAAATGGTTGTAAAAAAATAAAATAAAACAACCTTTAATTATTTTTTTGTAAAGTCCAAGAAAATATCTTTTTCATCTGACCCTTATTGGTGAAAGTTATTCATTCATAAAGTGAACCTCAGCATTGCAGATTCAACAGTGCCCTCACATTTTAAATATGAACACCGATTCAAAACATAGAAAACGTCACCCATACATTTGCTGAACATACCTAAAAATGATCAAAAAACCATTTCGGGCTCTCTGGTCCTCAGACTCACGTGCCACCAATTTTTACATACTCATAATAACACTAATAAAATAAAAAAAATTAACATGGAATTTTCAGGTATTTAAATTCTCCCCACATTAGAGATTATCATCCCTGAAAACTATAACAAAACTAGGAAATGAAATGGTGGAACTGAACACATGTCTAAGCCTCCTCCACCCATGTGATCTCCTAGAGATTCATGTTTTTCCAACAGACTCACGCCAGATGAATTGACCACCCATGAAAAACAAGCTCCTGTCAGTCCTCTACCTCCACCTAGAACTCCACAAACATTTCCCTATCATCGATGTCCATCTCACCCTAGTTGATAACGTGTGATGGATCATGAACGTACCTACTAAATAGCGACACAAGGAAAACATTATGCACCTGGTGCATCTGTGGGGGTAGAGATAGACAGTACACTACCTCACCTACTCTACTAAGGATCTGTAAGGGCCCTATAATCCACAGGGATAACTTGCTGCCCAGGCGAAACCTTCGTCATCCTCATTGGGAAGAGACCTGTCAGAAGACATAGTCTCCCTCCTCAAACTCCAAGGGTCTCTGTCTCCTATCGGAATAAGATTTTTTTCATCTTTATGCAGTCTTATTCTACTCCTGGATGATATGCACCTTTTCTATGGTAGCCTATACCAACTATGAACCCATAAGTGCTAACTCCCCTATGTCTGTCCAGTAAAGAGGTTATCTACGAGGTCACCCTTATAGGGCCTCAAATAGAGCAATGTCGATGGTGGAGTGATAATTGTTATTGTATGAAAACTCCACCAGTGAAATTTGGTCCTCCCAACTACGACCAAAATCAAGGACAAAAGCATGGATCATGTCCTCTAGTGTCTGTATGTTCCACTTCGTCTGACCATCTATCTGAGGGTGAAAGGCGGTGCCCAAGTGTAGATGAGTCCCGAACTCCTGCTACAATCCCTTCCACAAGAGGGTTGTAAATTGAGCATCACGATCCAAGACAATTGTCGATGGAACCCCCTAAATCCATAAAATCTCGTATACATAGAGACGTCTGAAGCCTTCTACTGATCCCTTCTCTCATATGGGTAGGAAGTGGGCCGACATAGTGAGTCAAACAATGATCACCCAGATGGAATGTTGGCCCCTAGACATATGTGGTTTCTCTATCATGATGTCCATGGTGACACCTTCCAACTTCCATTATGGCACCTCAAGTAGTAGAGTTAAGCCTGGTGGGACCTAATGATCAGCCTTCCCTTGCTAATATGTGATGAATCATGATACGAATTCTTCTATGGATTTCATTATCCTTGGCCACCAGTACAAACACTAGAGGACTTGGTACATCTTCTCCACACCCGGATGTACCGCCAAAGGGTATGTGTGGAACTCCTTCAACACCTCCTCTTGTATCATCACTGGTACCATGATGAATCCTTTAAATATGACAATGTGCTCCCCAACTTTAGAAAATCCTTTAGTAGATTGTATTGGGGATATATGATCATGACAAGCCTTGCAGTCAAATTCCCCATGATATGCCTCCCAAACTCGATGATGGAGTGGGGGATTGATAGTCATAGTCTAGATGTAAGCTGATCCATATCTATCCATGAAATACATTTTCAACACAGCTAGCTACTCTGTCACATCACTCAGTAACTATAGTCTAGACCTCCTGTTGAGTGCATCTTCTACTACATTCCCCTTCAAAAGAGTGTAGACTATCTCAATGTCGTAATCTTGGTGGAACTCCAGCCATCACCACAGTCTCAGGTTTTGGTCCTTCTATGAGAATATATACCTAAGAATCTTGTGATCAGAGTAAAAAGTAAAATGTTCACCCATCAAGTAGTTTCTCCACATATTCAGCACAAAGACCACTACTGCTATATCTATGTCATGGGTAGCAAAGTTCTTCTCATGCTATCTCAACTGTCATGAGCCATTGGTTATCACTACTTGCTCATGCATTAGGAAACAACCTATTCTGGTCTCAGATGCATTGCAATAGACTACAACCCAACTCCATTTTCTGATAGCCTCAATATGGGGGCACTCACCAGTCTCCATCTCAGCTCTTAGAAAACTCTACTGGAACTTCTCCGTCCAAAAGAAAGGATTCCCCTTCTTAGTTAATGTTGATAAGGGTGCCACTACCCTGAAGAAGTTAGTTACAAATCTCCGGTAGTACCCATCCAATCCTAGGAAACACTGCACCTCAGTCACACTTTTGGGTGGACCTCAAGAAAGCACTGCCTCTATCTTTTTCGGATCCACTGCAACTCCATCCTATGAGATAAAATTCCCTAGGAAGTGGAATTCCCATATATGGAATTATAACTTTGAGAGATTTCCATAATGTTGGTGCACTTAGAGTGTATCCAGAACACTCGTTATGTGTTTGTCATGATCCTCCTCCATCGTTGAGTACAACAAGCTGTCATCAATGATAACTACCACAAAGAAATTGAAGAAAGGCTGGAATATCATGTTCATGAACCCCATGAAAACTTTTAGAGAATTGGTCATGCTGAAGGGAATCACCATGAACTCGTAATGGCCATACTATCATTTGAAGTTTGTCTTCGGTATGTCATCATCTAATACACAAATATGATGATAGCCTGATCTGAGGTCTATCTTTGAAAACCACCATGCTCACATAAACTGGTCGAAGAGATCATAGTTCCTTGGTAGAGGATACATGTTCTTCATAGTCACCTGGTTCAGGAACTGATAGTCCACATAAAGCCTCAGACTCCCATATTTCTTCTTGGAGAACAAAATCAGGGCTCCCAAGGAGAAACACTAGGACTTACAAACCCCTTCCTCTCAAAGTATTAAAAATGGTCCCTTAGCTCACAATGCTCTATAGGGGGCCATCTAATATATTGGTGTTGATATCAGTGTTACCTCAGGGTAAAATCCGATGTAAGAGTCTACTTCACTAAGAGGGGTTAGTTTTGGAACATTGATTGAGAAGCCATCAGCATACCATTCCACCACTACTGGATAGCTTGGACTCCAATCGTCCAATACATTGATTGTGAGGCTATCCAACTGATGAGTGATTGGATAAACCCTCCTCTAAGAATGTCCACCCTGTGCTGCAAGGGATTCCTTCTCACTAGTGAAGAAAAACCTGATCCCACCCTCGTGGATACACCACACATTGTGCCTAAAATAGTCGATTAGAGCATGGACCAGGGATATCTAGTCCATACCCCAGATGACGCCGTAATGCCTCGATGTTTCTACTAAAAGATTCTATCCAAATCTAGTTACTCCTAGAGTGAGTTCACACTATCTACACCAATGTATAATTGTATAATCTTCTCCCATTGGATTATCTAATCATAAAGATCAAGCTAACGACTCTACTGTAATTTTTGAGCTCCGAATGAGTGTCGTGATAATGAAAGAGTGACTGACACATGTGTATATAAGAACTAAATCAAGGGTGTAATAGATACAGATCGTACCACTAATCATCTCTAGAGTGTTGTGGTAATAAGACTCTTCCACTTGAAGTTGAACTCACCCATGCCTGCCTACTCCCCAAGTTTAGGGAGGACATCTTGGGGGCGGTGGCGGTAACACCTCGAACCTGCTCCCACCGACTGCCACTCAACTAGCCCCCTTCCAGATTTTCCACCCTACGAACCTCATCACTCTAACCTATGATGCTTCTTGGTGGACCCTCAACCATCTACTGGTCATTTGTACGGTGGGTCAGGCATTTACGCTCCATGTTTCCCTTCCCGACCTGGTGTCATGGGGTTGGCCTCTGAAGGTCCTGGCCCTCTTAGGACCACGCGTATGACATCTGCGACCTTCCGAAGACTGTGACGTCTCAGTCTGATAGAATCTATAACTACAGGTGCATTCTCTTCTAAGAAGATCTCCATCAAAAGGGCTTTCTCCAGCACCCCGGCCAGGGTATAGATGCTGAGAGACACCACTGAATCCTTGATCCCCCACCCTAGTCCCTTCTCAAAGGATCGAGCCCTAAAGAAATCATCTTTCACCATGTCTGTGGTGTAGCATGAACGCTTTGTGTACCTTGTTGAGTACTCGGCCAATTTCATGTTGCCCTTCTATATGTGGAACAACTCTTGAATTCCCATAGAGTGCAACGTCACGGGGGAAAACTCCTCCTGAAAAATACTCTCAAATTAAACCCAAGTGTGGTTTACCTCATCATGATTCTGGATGGTGAAACTCCACCATCTCCCTGCTGAGCCTTGTAGAAGACTCACTGCCAAGGATTTCATATGGTTAGGCGATGTCCCTACTAAGAAAAAGTCCTACGTCACAGCCTCTATCCAGTCCTCTTTAGCATGAGGATCCATCTCTCCCCTAAACCTGGGAGGTCTTTGTCTCTAAAACTCATGTAGGGAACTAAGCATATGAACATCCTCTGCTGTAATCATCGGCAGTAGATGATGACCATCAGGTGGTGGTAGCACTGGTGCACCACCTGGTGGGACCTTCTCAAGCACTGGTCCCTGAACAGATGCCTCATTGTTGGGAAGGTTGTCCTCATGACCTTGTATGAGGATCCTAGCAGGTCATCCACAGGGAGGCATCCTAAGATTGATCAAGATGTACCATGGTTAGAAGGTTATACCAGGTGAGCTGACTCTTAATCAAATAAATGGGACACTTATGCAACCAGTGTTTTCAGGTATTGAGATGAGAATATAATTCATGGTCCTGGTGTATGGATATGTCATCTTCCGCACTAACACTAGACTCCCCAAATAAAAATTTCGGACTCGTAACACTAAATATTGTTTCCCCAAAACAAAACATCTAACTCTTGATCTTTGAGGGGGAACAGACTACCCTCTGATACTACTTTTTCACGACTCGTCCACGAGGGACTCTATTATGACTACCCCAATCCCACCTTCCATAGGCCAGGGGTTAGTGAGTTTCATCAGAAAGTAATTTCCCTAAAATGAGAAGACATTTCCTGAAACCCTATACACACATAAACATGGAACAATACGCACACATAAAACACAATTGAAGGTGAATGCAAAAACCACTACTACAACCCATGATAATGTGTAAAAGTAAGTACTAATGTAAAAGGGCCAGAATAAAAACCCAACTAAAATGTATATTCAATAAAAGTGGAAAATAGCCCTTGAGGTTATTGGCCAATGATCATGCCTGGATTATATGTATAGCTCGTCAATGTGGCTCTCCACATCCATCGGTCACCTCCATACACCGTCAGGTCTTGGTTCCTCGAGACTTGGTCAAATATGCATGTCGTCTACACAAGACACAACAAGGTGCAGTCGAAGCCCATGCAGGGTTGAGTATAATAATACTTAGTAGGGACCTTAAGACCCCAAAAGGTATCTCATTATTACACAAAATAAAAACCCTAAATCACGATCTCAATCCCAAATCACAAAGAAAAAGTTGACTCACACTAGGTATATTCTATGGTAGTAATTGATGTATCACCAGTCACATAGTTGAACACCTCAGCTACTAAAGAACACCTCCTCTATCGAGTACATTTGTCCTAACAAGTCAGACATATGTGCCTCCCACTAATCTTGATCTGCTTAGGTACTCCTATTCATCGCGTATAATGGGCATACCTAGTCAAACAGATCCACTCCCCACTATGGTATACTAAGGTACTCCTCCTATCAAGTACCTTGGGTCTACTCGATCACACAGATCCACTCCACACCATGGTCCTGTAAGTCACATAGAGGTACTTCCCACTGGTCTGTCGAGTCACACAGAGTCGAAGTCAGAATTCTTTAGGTCTCAGCAAGTCACCAGGTTATGCATATAGCGCACTTGGGAGAACCTATACTTAAGACATCAGACATATTTCAACTGGAAAGAAGTCCCACAAAGAATTAAATTGAAGATACTCTATGTCAGAATGGTTCCATCGCAACAGACGATGTGTCAACAGAATGCTCGGTCTGTAAGTAATTGGAATTTTAGTTCTGAGGGACCAGTTGGATTTTGGTATGATCCAACCCAGCCGAACTCCAACTTTCTCTGAGTCTCTCTTGAATTATCTCAAAAGGACCACCTCATCTAAATAGTTCTATAACCATAGACAGTTTATCAAATAGATATCTGGTTTAGGAGATACGACTATTTAAGCGTAACTGGGAAAAATGGTGTTCGGGTACGGTTCGACGTGGTTGGATAGACCCGAACCGACCCACTAGGCCTGGAACGACGGGGGATGGGCTCAGCCCAGTTCGACTGGGCCATGTCCGGCCTGCTGGGTTGCAGGCTCGGCTCGCTCGATCGCATGTTCAACCCGACCTGCCGGGCCACAGAACCCCTAGGCCCGCTGTCCGAGCGTAGGGGGGTCAACTCCCCTCCCGATTGGCTTTGACCATTCGGGTCTTCAAATCTGTGGTTCCAGTTGGCGCCACACCTCCTAGTCAATCCGCGTGGACTAGCTAGTTATGGACCCACGGGAATGGTTCCACCCTTCGCCGCGGTTCGAAGCCATAGACCTCCTCACGGCGTGCTGCTGTAGCATGCCACCTGGCATAGCAGCCACTCCAAATGGTGTCGCACCACCTAACAAATTTGTGCGGATTGACCAGCAATGAACTCACGGGCATGGGATCACTTTCTATCATTGCTCGAAGCTACGACCTTCCATCCCAGCACATCACCCCTACACACCGCCCTGCTTCAATGCAGTTAGCGCTGGCTGACAACTCTTTTGGCCGTTGTAGCACCTTTATGCATCATTGTTCCTTCGCGGCCAATGGGTTTTGGCCACCTCCTCCTTTGGTCATCGTCTTAGCTTCCGCAGGCCCCCTGGTGAAGATTTAGTGTTTCTTTTTTTTTCTCGTCAACCCCGACGAGCCTCTCGGGACGATTCCTATGCTATGCGGCCCTTGGTTCGACATTACTGCCATATCTTCCTTTTTCCCACGAAGAACACAACCATAACCGAGTTCAATGGAGGGTATGAACCTTGGTCATTTGGATTACACCCACCTCATTAGAAAAATAACACATGAATCATTTCAAGAAGGAAACAACTCATAGGTAATCATTAAAACCCCCTACCTTGTTTTCGTTGGAAGGCGATGCAGATGAGGATGTAGGGTCTACATCTGAAAGAGTTCGTTTTCACATTTCATCATCCGTCGATTCCTCCAATGATCATTACTTGATCACCATTATACATCGGAGAGGGAATTCACCGACATTTTGTCTGATCATCCTTTCATATCCCTCTCAAAAATCAAGTCCAAGCTTTGATTAAATATAAGAAAAGAGGGGAACAATGAACCACATAATTAATGGGGTTCATTAATGAGTTTAATTAATTATCCCATTAATTCTACCAACAGTGTAGTTACTCATCCTATTAATTCTCCTAGCAGATCAGTTACACAACCTAAGGGACAAGAAATTAAATGGTCTAAAGTTTCACTACGATCCCACCACTGTTTATCCAACAGTTTCAAACAAATAAAATAAAATAATGTTTACTTATTTTATTATTATTTTTGTGATGTCCATGAAAATATTTTTTTCATCTAACCCTTGCCGGTCAAAATTAAGCTTCCCTTAAGTGAATCCTAGCGATGTGGATTCAACGCTGCCCTTATATTTTTAATATGAGAAACAGTTCAAAAGATATAAAATACCGCCCATACATTTACTGAAATACCTAAAAAAACTCCAAAATCCATTTTGGGCTCTCCATGCCTTGGAATCACATGCAGCAAATTTTTTTAGACTCTTAATAACCCCAAATAATTATAAACATATATGGAATTTTCGTGTATTTAGAGTCTAGGCCTACTCTGGTATGTTCTACCCCAATTACTACTTGGTCTATATTGTGGCCTGAAATCCATGGGGCCTGAAGGCCATTGGTGGCCCGAAGGCCCTTACATCCTGAAGGCCCTATAGCCCGAAAGACAATGGTGGCCCGAAGGCCCTGATACCCATAGGCACAAACCGGTGCTCCGAAGGCCCAAACTGGATGAATAGTGTCGACTACTTCAGTACCAAACAATAACTTCTATAGTAATACTATAGTAACCTAGAAATTCACCCCACCCAGATTTTATCTTGGGTCTCTTGGATTCCAAACAAGAGCCTCTACCACTTGGGTACATGCTCATTGGCGAGTGTTCCTATATTTATTTTTGAAATTTTGGCCCAAGAAAATTTCATGAACTTGGTGGAATCGATGGGGTTATGGCTATATAGATCAATGAACAGTTATAAAATATCGAGTCTCTGATGAAAAATATAATTGGTATAGTTGTTTTTTTTCTATGACTTCTATTAGAAACTTGTTTTTCATTTATTACATTGGGAAACACAAAATAGTGTACAAAAGTGTCAATAATTGTTCCTCAATATATAATTTTAAATGTATCAAAGAAAAGGACATAAATGTGTGTAGGAGATCCCAACACACATGTCTGTGTATCAAACAATACAGAATGCATATAATATTTTTTTTTTGAAATTTGAGTTTAAAATATACTAAAATTCATTGATTTATATATATTATATATATATATATATTAATATGTATATAATATTACTAATATATAAAAAATTATATAAGAAAATTTCTAAAATTTTCAAAGTTCAATTAATTAAATAATTTATTCATTAAAGTTACATATCATTCATTAAAATCATAATATATAATTATTTTATCTTTAATAAATAGTTAAATATTTTATCCATGTTACTACTAGCATTGATAAAATTCACATTTATCCGTGTGAAATAAAACACTGAAGGATGTATAACTTTGTTTCAAAATGTATTTTTAAACACACAGACACATGTGTTTATATATACATATATATATCGGTTTCTATTTAAATATATACATAAATGTATATATGTATGTTTTAATATATATATTTTATAAAAATGTATATATATATATATATTGAAATATATTTAAACACACACAGAGACATATATTAATTTATTTTTATATATATATATAAACACATATGTACACAGATACATATATTTTAATATTTATATATTTACACACACACACAAACAAGAATATATTTGTAAACAAACAAACACACACACACACAGAAATATAAACATATATTTATAAACACATACAAATATACACACCTAGACATAGACACACAAACACACAAACACATACACACACATGTATAAACACTAACATAGATATTTTCTATGAAATGAATATATATATATATATATATAAAAATTACGAAAGGAAAATTACTAATTTTTTATTCTATTTGGATTTATATTTTTAAAAATACATTTTATATATACAAATTTTTGAATATATTTATATATATATATTTATATATACTATATATTAATATATTTTATAATAAAGATATATAATTGAATAATTATATATATAAACACATATATATATAATTATAAACAAATAAATATAATCATCTTTACTTTATAAATTTTTTAATATGAAAATAAATATAGATCCTTAAATAGGTAATATATTTAAGTTATTTAGATATTTTTTTAAAGATTTAATATTACAATATTATATAATATATATATAATTATAAATATATATATATTTATAAATAAAAATAAATGAATATATATATAGAATATATGAATATAAAAAGATATATATTTTGTAAATGATAATTAAGAATAAATAAATTTGGATATATAAATTATATCATCTATGGTCACCTTTAGCTGTGATAAAAAACTAATAATGGGAATCCATTATCAGGGATAAATAAAATAAAAAATTGAGGGACACCTTTAGGGGAAAAAATGGTCTTATAAAGGAATTAATTTATCACTTCAAGAAAATGAATGGAAATTTTTTAACCACTATTATATTTTTTTCAGTATAACTAAAGGCTTCCCATTGTTCGTTCTTTTTTTAGTACTGATAAAGGATGCCCCTTATCAATTTTTTTTATCACTCATAAAGGTCAGTGTAATTTTTTTTACAACATTTTAATAATGTGAATTTGTTTCCCAACATATTACACCATCCAATAGTTGAAAAAATTGAAACTGATGAATAAATTGATTAAATTTAGTTGATTATTAAATACTTCATAAGGAGATGTCTAAATTAACAAAAATGACCCCTTTTAAAATAATCTATAATATATTTAAACAAGAAATGTTACAAATTAATATTTTATTTTTATTATTCCTATTTTGAACCTAAACCATATATATGGATATTAATTAAAATTAAATTTATTATTATTTAATTTTATTATCATTCTATGTTTTTTTATATAATTTTCTAGCAAAAAAATTTCATCAAAATATAATAATTAATATAGTTGACAACATAACCAAAACAATTTCACTATAAAACATGTGACCAACATTTATATCAGTTGAAAAGAAACTATATTGAATCAATTTATTGTTTAATAATATGCAAGGTTATGTTAACATGGAATGGGCGGAATCATATTGTTAAAAATAGTAATATATTTAAAAAAACTCAAATATATATTGTGGTAGTTGTGTATCAATCATTCATATGAACCTGACATAAGAATATGATCAAAAAATGTGATTAAATATTTTCTTATAGATTATCATTGTGTTGTATTATTCTTAAATACCTATAGTTTCATTCATTTATTTATAAAATACCTTGTTAATCAATTTGATGAATAACTACATTCAGAAATTATAATATGAAATGAGTGAAAACATTTTAGTCAAGGAAAAAACATCTTGATTGAATTGATTTATTTTTCAAAAATTCATTAGAACAAGTCCACAAAAACTAGACTAAGAAATATTATCAAAAACCATTATATATATAACCTATATTTATAAAACAATTATCATTATCCATGGCTCATTTGAAACACATATAATGATAAAATTTCTAAATGAAATTTATATATTTTTTTGTGTTTGATTGTCATAGTTATTTCATCTTCATTACCATATGTGGTTTCATCAATCAATTTAAAAAATATATTAATTAATTTAATAAATAATTTAACTCAATAATTATACTACCCAACTAGTGAAGAAAATTTCAGCCAATGGATTAAATAGAGTTATATTTTCAATAATCCATACATATAAATCATTCTGGACCGACCGAAATCATATTATTAATTTTTTTAAAACTATCATTTATATATAATTTTTTTCTTGAATATATATCATGAATGTAAGACTAATATAACATTATTATTTCTTAATAAAATTTATTTTTAGTGAATAGTCATTATGACTTAATTTTATTTACTATATATGATTAAATCAATCAAATTATAACAAAATATACCTATTAATTTAAAATATAACATAACAAAAAATTTATACTACCCATGTGGTGAATAGTATATAGACCAATAAAATGAAAATGTTATTATGTTGGGTTATTATTTCAATAATACACTTGGATAATTCAATATGGAATTGATAAGTATTATTTTAGAACAGTACTAGCACAACTAGAAGTAATATTTTTCATCTTTAAATAAATCTCATAAAGGTACTACATTGTTCAAAAATATATATATAAACACACACACCTATACATGAGGTTTCAAGATTTAATTTAGGGTAATAAAAAATAAAAATAGTTCCAATGGATTGGTTTTAATTATCTTTACATTCCTACATAGGAGAGTGATATTAGTTTGTATGGGTTGGTGGAAACTATGATAGTTGTCAAAGAAAATATAGTATGTGATTTTTTTTCTTGGATTTTCTCTTTAGGGGTTGTTTACTTGAGCTAAACATAGTGATTTATAGGATATTATTACAATAGATAATGGTTTATGGTGTTATAAAATATTGAATCATTCATCATATATTCTCAGATAAACCATTAATCCAACATGGTGGACATTGGTTACCAATTATATTTAGTTTTAGAAGGATCGGAGAAAACGTTCTCAACTTTATTTCCCAGTGTGTTTAGAACCAATCATTTCAACCAAGGTGGCACTATCGACCCTAGTAATTCTTTATGAAGTCCTTAATGGGAAAAAATATTTTTCTAAATTTTTTTTCTATCAATGTAAAAGGGTTGAGTTATTTATTTACCTAGTGGAAATTGTCTCTTATCCTCATCTTCATGCGTCTCTCTCAATAAGAGTGTGGATCTAAAAGACATTTTGTGACCATTTTTCTAGAATAAATGACATTTTGTTAAAATATTATTTCTTTGGTGATGTATTTTATGGAATTATCTATATTTAATTTCATTCATCTAGAATAATGCTATTTCTTTTTCATATTAATAGAAACATTGCTTCAAGGTGTTTGAATCCACTACCCATCTTTTCAAAAAATTCATATGGGTGTTGGATCTATTAAACTAAATTCCAAAAATCACAAATTTTACTCCCAATATAGATTCATTTGAGATTATTGTCTATTTGTTTCATGCACATGGTGAAAATCTAAATAGGCATTCTTCACATATATATTTTAATGACCGACAACTGGGCATCATGGTGGGGATAGGAAAATATTTTTCTTGACCTGTATGACTTGTCTTTCATCTTTATTTTCCATTTGAGTAGACAAAATATCTCGTACATGGTCACTGATATTAGGTAAGTATATATATATGGATTCATTCAATTCCAATATTAATAGATCCTATGGTTGAGGGTGAGGTATACTATTTTGGACAAATTTAATTGGATGATATGGAAGTCCCCTTGTTTCATGCCCAAAATGATCACTGGTGGCTTAGTTTACAATTATGTTATTGGGGGTGGGGGTAGATTATGACCAATGTGTATCATTGATGATGGGATTTTCTATATAATATGGGAATGTCTCTTAAATTAATGATGAGGCCAAGGTATTATTGTTGGGTATCATAATTTATTATGGGAGATGAATTCATATTTATTACATTTATGTGACTGATTCTAAATTTGTCAAGATCTTGAAAAAACTAAAAATCATCCCACTAGTTAGATTTCCACCTTATTAGTGCCTATGTTATAATGATGGTCAAGATAACTACTATCTATTACATTTTTATAGATGGAAATATTTTTTATGATTCTCTTTTTTCATACGGGAATGCTATAATGTGGTTTTGAGGTCTTCTGTTGTCCTAAGAGTCTTCCCTCCCTATGAAAGGAGGTTTCAAGGTCTAATATACTATGAAGTCATTTTATTCAGCTATCATAATTATGGGGTTTTCTCTTTATTTTGGCATATTATATAGTCCCAAATCTGTATCTTAATAAAAAAATAATGAAGATGAACCAATATATTTTTTCTTGAAAATTTATGCATAAATTTAAATATATATAGACAAACAAAAGAAGACATATATTTACATATAAATACATAGATTGAAATGGAAATATATTTATGTATAAACACTCACAGACATATACATATAGAAATATATTTATAAATGCGTATTCACACACACACACACCAATACATATGTAAACACACACGAACTATAAATTTATTTTTATATAAATTAATAAAGGCCAAGGCCAAAAACACTTACAATCCAGACACTCAAGGAGGCTGAATGTAATGTAACCCTAAGGTATACCTCATCACAAAGGACCTACACTCAAGTGGTAGAGATCCCAAGATTCTATAAATAACGACCTCGCATCCGCAACAAAATTTCCCACCCTCCAACTATGGTAGGTGATCTGTCCTTGGGTGGCCTCCCAGGCACACCTCCTGATGATAAAAGCTAGATCCCAAGGTGCATCTGACCATCCCCAAACTTATTTAAACATGAATTTCGAGTCTGACTCCACCTCTAACACTTCAAAGACACTGCTCCTACATACCTTCAGTCCCATAAGGAGGGCTTGAGCCTCCTCCCCCAATGAATTACCCATACAAACGGTAACACTAAAGGATAGGTAAACCAAGACTCCTAAGTCACATAAAACCCCACCCCCACTCATTATTCCACGCATGCAGGACCCATCAACATTTAACTTGAACCCGATGGAAGGATATTTCCATATTACCCACAAACCCTTCAAAACAGTCTGTGCCTCGAGGTCTTCCCAGAAAATTGCATGTCACAGTCAAGAACTCATTCATCCTTAATAGCGAGACCAACTCATAGACCAAAAATCTTACTCTCAACTAAAGATAGAAAATCAAGATTTAGGAACACAATCGTTCCTTGTTTTTGGCCTCCCAATCAACCCAACAAACTACATCGAGAATACACTCTTACACCTTAACTTTTGAGTCACTGATTGTCACTCCGAGAAACCATGAGGAAAGGAGCTCCTAGAAGCAGAAATGCTAAAAAATGATGCAAACTAGAGGGTTGAACGTGATCTATATAGCCACTTCCTAGTCACTGTGGAAAAATAGGTGAGTTGTTGATTATCTCTTCGGTACCTTAAAACAGAAGTAGCGGGATGCTCGGTAGATTCTTTTGGTTTTGACGTTTTCATTTGTCAGAAGGTGTCTGTCTTTGACATTCCAGACCCGAAATTTCATTTTGGTTGGGATCTCCTTACACCATATTTTCTCCGAACCATTTTCAAGGCTGATATCCATAATCTTCCACTCCCTGTATCCATGAATGGAAAAAGTTCCTGAGCTTGATCTCGTGAAGCAGCATCAATCCCCTTCCTCATTAATTCATATACTATCAAACATCATCTTCTATTATTGACTTAGAACCAAACTAATGAACGTTGGATACTCAGAGGATTCCCTGAAGGTGATATCTGGTGTATGAAATCCAGGGAAAAACAAGCACCCCCAACCTAATTTTCTTTCCAAAAGATGGAATCCCCTCTTCTAATGATCCATATGTCTCGGCCGCATAGCACCTCAAGGAATCCTATTATGCACACAACTAGTCGAGAGGGTTGAGCCCTGTACTCATTTTTATTCATCCCTAGATCCCCATAGCACTCTTTGAAGAACGTCACCCATAAAGAATTCCCTACCACAATATCTCATGCTAAACACGCTTGCATGCCCTGCATGTAGCTGTGAAATCACGTATCCCCACTCCCCCTCCTCAGTTAGTTTGTCCAGCAATGCCCATGATGACCAATGGAACCAGATTGCTTGATTGGCATCCCAAAGAATGATCGTGAGGGTCTTATCCATCATATCCACCATATCCACTATTACCTTTAGAGGCTGGATGATAGAAAAAACATGCATCAGAATCGAAGATAGGACATTGTTGGTCAGTGAAACCTTACCACCGAAGGATAGAAACCTGGTTTTAAATTTGTAAATTCTTCCCATAATTCTGTCCATAACCCCCTCGAAGAGAGCTCTCTTGATCTGCCCATAATAAAGAGGAACCCTGAGATAACTCATGGGAAACCTCTTCTGTTGAAAACCCAAAATGCTTTGTATATTCCTGCATCGCCTGGTAGATCATTTATTAGAGATATACACATGGATCATAGATGAATAGATGAGATTCCCACTAGCTATTTTATACCTAGAGAACACTTCCATAAGATCAAGCAAGGGTCGTAGACTACCGTTAGTGAAGATTAAAATGTCATATGCAAACATGAGATGGGAAATGGCCTCCCTACCCCGCCGCCCGACATACGGCCTTAGGCTTCCTCTGGCTTCATTCCTTTACAAGATCCTAGAAAGATCCACCTACTCCAAAATGAAAATACTAATAAATAGGGGGTCTCCATGTATCACTCCCCGAACCGTAATAAAAATACAAAACACTCCCCTTTTAGAGAAATGGACAACCAAGGTGAGGAAAAACATCAAAAAACAGAGGTCATATGCCCATTCCTGGAAGCTGAACCTGTGCATCTCCCTCAGAATAAAAGACCACTCCTGTTTTTCATAAGCCTTGTCCATATCTGCCTGAAAAATGATAATGTATCAAACCGATCACTTGTTGATATCGTTAACCTGCTCACTCGAAATACCCATCGCTCATTAAATGTTGTGTCTCTTATTAAACCCATGTTATTTCTTGGATACCAGATTCGAAATCAGTCCACCCATTCTCCAAGTTGTGAGGCATGCAAGGATTTTTTATAACACATTGCACAAGCATATTATTCTGAATTGGCTGATGTTTGTGGGGTATTTGGTCTTCTGAATGCGCACTACCCTAGAAGCACTCCCGACCATGCCAAAATCCCCCCCTTGGATGAAATACTTGACCGCTGCCACCACCTCACATCGAACAATATCCCATGCATGCACATAAAAATATACCGGAAATCCATCTAGGCCAGGTGTGCTATCCGTTGAAATTTTAGTCACTGTATTCTGGATTAATTCCCCCTCTGAAATCATCGTTAGATGCTCATTTTCAAACACCCCCACCAGCCTTGGAACTCACTCTAAAAAGTCATCAACTTCTTCGATACTACCATAACTACCAGTTCCAACTCGAACCGCTCTATCCAGAAGACTTTTGAAATGATCTAGCACCATACCCCCATCAACATCAATATTATTCATATGTTCAGCGTTGTCCAGATGAATATTGATCCTCATGGTTTGTCTCTCTTTCATACAAGCATGAAAAAAGCTGCTACTGTGGTCACCCTCCTTAATCCACTTAACCCGAGATCTCAGTATGAGATCCCTCTCGATCTCCACCAGCTTCTCTGCCAAGAATTACAATTTTTCACAATGTGATGTAAACATATCCTCATTCCAGGCCAACATAAAATTATCCTCCATCAAATCAATGTCACTCTGAATTGAGTCCACCCTCACGATGTCATTTGCTTTGTTGCTGATCCAAATCAGGATATCCTTCTTGAGACGTTTGGGGTGGTTGGATATCCAATACCAAGGGCACCATCATCTCTTCCCTCCCACAAACTCCTCACCCTCGGCCAGATTTCAGGCGACTGATGCTAGCTTCTAGAGTAAGGAAAAGACTGGTTCCCATGATGAATTCCACATGCACTCAGCTCCACCAGCAATGAAGCGTGGTCCGAGAGTGAATGTGGAAGGTGAGTAACTAAAGTGCGACCAAAGGAATCTAGTTCCTGATGATTCGTAAGATACCTGTCTAGCCTACTCTAAATACAACAAGCACCCCTCCGGTTGTTGCACAAGGTAAAATAGCTCCCCTTGAACCCCAAATATAAGAGCCCCATAGAGGCAATGAAGTCCCTAAAGTCTTTCATCCTAGTGATAGTCATAGAGGAACCACCCTTCTTCTCAGATGGGTAATTGATGGGATTGAAGTATCCCCCCACAAACCAAGGCAGAGAACCTGGATGGAATGCATTGAGAAATCTCTAGTGCTCTAGACACGTGCGTAACTCAGTGCTCACATAGACAAAGCACCACAACACCTTGCCTATCAGACGAGAGATTTTTATGTTGATACGCTATGAATAAACACTATTCACCTCCACCTTAATAAAACTCTTCCTACAAATCCATATATAGTATTTATCTGGGGACCCATGCATGTGTGACTGGAAGCTGAGTTTCATCGACAGACCAGGGAGTTTACTATAATCTTTCTTCGGCTTGAGAATAACAATAATGAATGCACGATACTTCTTATCTTCCAAATTCAGAAACACCCATTTCACTTGCACCACCATCCCTATCACCTTCCAAATAACTAGGGACAACATTACACATCATAAAACCTAGATTTGAAACTGGGGACACTTAGGTGGGAATACAAGGATCGACCTGCAGCTTCCTTAACCTTAGATTGTGTGAGAGGACCCATACTACCTTTAGGCACGTCTCTCGGATTTGGAATGAGAATCCTCTTCTTAATGATTCCCTCCTCATCTTTGAGTAGAGAAGGTTACACAGAATAAGAAGACCCTAACGAGAAAGCCTCTACATCCCCTTGGAGCACGAAGAACAGGAACACCCTCTAAGGAGAAACACAATGGGACTCCACCTCCATTGTCACACTCTTTGGAAACAGAGTCGACCGTGGCATCGTGGAGGTCACCAACCTCAATTGGGTATGAAGGGAACACTGAAGAAACATCTGAGACAAGTGCGAAGAAATGCGAACCTGCTCTAGATACGGAGATAAGGCTCTAATTGGGGAAGGCCGGGATATGGGGAAACGATCATGCTTTCTCCACAGGTGGACATCAATATGATTTCTGGAGGCCACCCCACTGAGAACATGGGGGACCCGGGTGTAGAAGGGGACCACAAGATCAGGTCTAAAACCAATAGGCCAGAGGTTGGGGCCACTATCTGCGGACCATGCGCTTCATAAGATAGAGCCATAGGCACGTGGGACCCATTCATTGAATTTGAAAAAAGGTGGATAATGGTAACATTTTACCCTTTCTGCGCTACCATGCAGGACGGCCCCATCGCCATCATCCGCATTCCAGCCCCTCCACCTGATGATGTTGTAGGACCATAAAGATATGGCTTCATATTCGAAGAAACATGGCGAACAGAAGCCTCCTCCTCCACCCCGACTGCAATTTCGAGGCATGGAAAACGGCCAAAAGACTACCCCGGGGATCCACGTCAGAGGGACCTAGAACCGATAGACTCTTCCTGCAGAAGGTAACTGAATGCCCTTGAATCCCTATTGCTTTACAGAACCTCGGAGGAGAGTTGTAAAGGAGAGACTTCCACAAATGAAGGTCACTCCATGCTCGAACCAACACCCGAGGAGGAAACTTCATAGAGAGATCCCTCTCCACACAGATGCGAGGGTACGCTGCACTCAAAAAAAGGAGTTTCATACATCCGAACAAATAAATGATCCAAAAGAGTCACCAACAACTTTGAGGATTGACCGATTTTGAAGGGGGAGAGGAAGGCCTGGAATACACACCCAGAACACCGTAGTGGGAGATTCCCTTCTATAATGATGATACCATGACCATCGTGATTGAGAAAACTACTAGGAGCCACACCGCCACTCTTCCCCAGCCCAGGCCTACACAAAATCATCCCTAGAAGAGAAATGGATTTAGAGGGCCACTTTTGATATCTCAGACACCATCACATGTAGCTGTAGACCCCAAGAATCAACGAATTTCTGATACACATCCAATGAAGGTTTGTTGAAACCGAAGCGGGCTACTAGAAAAAGATCATGAAAGGAGGCAGCATCCAAAAGCTCCACCTCCATCAAGTCAACCATAGGAAAATGGTCAACTCTTCCCAAAGACTTGGGACCAACCAAAATTGGTTAGATGAGAACCCTCCCCACCAGCGCTTTACCACCGGGTAGACTAAAAAAGATGGCGTGTCATAGAGAACCTCCGAAAAAGAGGGTCTCAAGGAACCCCCTGCCAGAGAACTGCCCGCCACCAGACTCGAGGTATGATGACCCACACCAACATCGGCCAAACAAGGAGGAGGAAACATCTAGGATTTTTCTTTTTTTCCTAGATGACCTTGATACGTATATAAACCCACAAAAACATAAAATAATATTTATGAACATAAAGGCACATATTCATTAAAAAATTAATATATTGATAATATGAAAATAAAATTCACATAACTTTTATTTTGCATTATGTTTTATATTTTTAAATATAAATTATATTTAAAAATATTTTTATATAATTTCATTTGTATTTATACATACAATATATTTATATATTTTATAATATAGATATGTAATTATATATATATATGTAAAAACACATACATATATATTTATAAATAAATATAAATATATATTATAAATTGTATAATATGAAAATAAATATAACCATTAAAAATGAACTATATTTAATGTATTTATATATTTATTTAAACAGTTTACATTTCCATATTTTATAATATTTATATGCAATTAAAAAATTGTATACGATTATAAATTAGTATAAATATATAAATATATGTAAATGGATTCTCTATAAATAAATAAATATATATTTCTATATAATACATGTTAATTAATATATAAATTTATAAATATGTTAATATAAATAATATTATACATGATAACATTTATCTGTGCAAAAAAAAACTTATAAAGTGAAACCATTATCAGTAAAAATGATAGCATAGATGAAGGGAGTATTTTATCAGTACTATTGAATCATTGAAAATTTTCATCCATTATAAAAATAATTTAGTACTAATAAAATCTTCTCTTTATGAAGGATTTTCTTATATAACTCATAAAGTCTACCCTTTGTCAGCGCTTTTTTTGTACAATGATAGAGTTCATTTCAAATTTTTTTCATTCCTTAATAGTATTTATATTTTATTAACCTCAAGATATTATATTGTTTTAAATAGGAGAAGGTTTCTATGTAGAAAAATTTTGTTTTCATTCTATGTGTGCTGGGGTGGTCCGAAGCTTAAAAAAATTACCTCTCTTTTACCAAGTACAGTAAATCCAACCATATCATTGAACTCAATTATTTTTAACTTAATAAAAAATTAATATTACTAAATTAATCGTTATATTAATAGATAATTTTAAGGGAGAATCTATAATTTAATGTTGTAAATATTTTATGCTATGATGATCTAGAACTAATTTAGAAATCACATTGAGGGGCGTATTTGTTTAGTATAATTTGTTAGAGTCATTGATGTTCACCTAAGTCTAAGATAAAGATTACTTAAAATCAAACCATTTAGGTATCCTGAGGTTAATGGAGACGGTGTTATAAATGTTTTATTATTTATTTTAAAATTAGGAAATTATTATTCTATAGAAACTATTCCCCTCTTTGGGATTAGATCATTTTATATGCTATATAAACATGTAATATTTTTTAATTAATCTGTTTTGTTTACTTCTCTGGATTATGTGATCACATATATCTATATCCATGGAGAAATAACTTTTTTTAAATTTATAAAGGATGTAAATTAATAGGTACATTGATTTATTATTATGCCTTAATATTTTTTTTGAGAATATAGTAATTGTTAAAATAATTATGATTAGTGATTGTATTTTTTGTCTATCTACTAAATTACAGTATTCTTATTCTAGGTTTTCCCTAACTTAATCATCACAATCCAGAATATAAATGAGTTGGGAAATTTCAATGATGTATTATGATACAATTGTAAAACAATATATATAATGAGGTTCTCATACATTGATAAGGTTTTAAGGAATAATAACTTGAATTTTAACAAGTGAGGTGAGAGGTAAATATTGATTAACCATTTAATGAATAAAAATAATATGAATAATTATATATTATAATAACATTGATTAGTTTCCTATAGTAAAAAACAAGTTAAAATAGCATTATTATTACCAATTTTATTGCATCAATATTCACATAAATTCATATTTTATATGAATTTATTTCATTTCCACCACAATTTCAGTAATTTATTTTTTAATATGTAAAATATAAATAATATGTGTGATAAATATTAGTGGTTGATTGTGTACATTCTTGAGATATTTACCCTATGGTTTCGTCTATATTAGGTTCTTTAGACTAATACAAAATTAATAATGTTTATTAAGAACTATAGATAAGTCCTAAAATATAAGTCCCCAAATTTATATTAATTATAATTACATACCCATGGAATCATTTTTACTTTTATCCTAATGAAAAAATATAATCATATATCCCGGTCCACAAAATACTAATTATTTTTTTATGAAATACACAAGACATTATCCCCGTAAATTTTTAAATAAGGGAGCAGTAGCTAAAATTTTTTCATCCCTAAAAATTCTATAATCATAGATTTGATGAAGGAAAATCCTAATCCCCAGAGTTTATTTGATTAAATTATTTGATGATGGAGTTATGATATGTAAATAATATATGGGGTCTTTTTACCATTTTGAAATTAATAAAAAAGAATAAATTGATAATTTAATGATGATTTTTAAGTGAATGTTAATAAATAAAATAACAAAATTACATCACTTCTAAGAGTAGGATAGATATGAATATAAAAAGTGATATGTCAAAGTGGATGAGCTCTCTATGATTCTCACTTTTTTTCTCAAGTGATTATCCACAAATATATAAAAATTATTTATTTATTTTTATTTAAATGATATCTTATTAATCCTTTATATAGATTAAAAATTTGACAATTGATAAATATAGAATTTAGAGATCAATGTTACTTCTCATTAGACCACCACTTATTTTATTATTTTATCCATCATGGATTTTCTTGAGGTTATTCATCCATATAACTATTTTAACAGACGTGGATTCTTGTGAGGAAATTTATTTTGAATGTTTTCACTAAATAAGGTTTATCTTGATGAAATATTCTCTTTAATTAATTTATATTTGACATGGATATTATTTATTTTTTCCCAATAGGTGGAATTTAATCATTAAAAGATTAAATTGAGATTGAAAAAATATAGACATTGAATATACTTTTCAAATAATTAAATTAAAAATATTATATATATTTTTACTAATATTCTAGTGAAATTATTGGATTTATCTGTTTGAATGCATTTATTGGTGGATATTAATTGTGAACTTTGATTACATTAATTTATTTCATTCAAAATTCACATTGGTATATTATTTTGGTGATACATGTCTAAATTATTTTGATTCTATATTGATCATTAGCTAAATATGATTCAATAATTGATATAATTATCCATTTTTCTTTTTATTCTATTGATAATTGTATTCTTTATTGTTTAGAAGATTCTATATAGGTATTTTTTCTACTTCTACTTCAGCTATTCATCCCATAATACATTTTGGCTTGCACAAGATATTAAGGTTTATGCTGTGAATTTTTTTTAAGATTCAGTATCATTTATTTTTATTATTGGGATATCGATAAATGGAGTTGAAATATTTTTAAAAATCATAGGATTCATCACCTATTTGTTCACCAATGATTATCTTATATTAATTTTACAATATAATTCCCTTTTTCTCCACTGATTGGATAGAAAATTCCATAATGTTTTCATATTTTTTCCTATATACGTTATGATTATTCTTCTTACATATTTTTTATACTTATACATTGCTTATGTTATATTAAAATTATAATATTGTTCACATATATGGGTAAAAAATATTCCTTTTATTATGAGAACCAAGGTATATTATGAAACTATTTTTAAAGATATATCATATGGTCTAGAAAAAACTATTCTTATTAAACATAGATGTGAAGGTTACAAGGAATTAATGAAGCATTTGGGACCTTATAAATAATTGTTTTTCATTAAATTATGTGAATAAATAATCTATAAATGAGGAATATAATACCCAAAATCATTTTAGATTGGATCATTTAATAATAATTTTTAATTAATTTATATTTGTGATGAATTGCTGAATTTCAGTTTTTTTATTCATATTTTAATGGTTTGACCTATTCCTACCATGTTTTAATTTCAATGAATGATCTAATGGTATATTCCCTCTTGGGGTGACCCATCAGTTCTCTATGAATTTATAAATTACAGCATAGGTATATCATACTAATAACATAAATGATTTTAATAATTTCATAATTCTTTATTGATTACGTTAATAATTATGAGAGTGAATAATTCTTTCACATGTTTTCTAAATATTTTAGACGGAGGAGGAAGATCATTGCACTCGATTATTTAGTTCATTAGAATGAATCTATATTTAGGGTTGATAGAATTATCTATATTGAAAATTTTACGAGAAAATCCTCTAACCGTAGAAATTGATATAACCAATAATTTAGAGAGATAGGTTAAAGATTAAATTAATTGTACTAAAGAACTTATTATTGTATTAATTCTTAGTGAACCCGATGTATAAAAAATGATAATATTTTTATTATTTATTTTTTTGGTAAAAAATCAGGGTAAATATCCTTTTATTTAAATACAAAAATGGCCATAGTAGACAAGAAGGTGGGTTCATACATGACATGCTACACTGATCAGACACAGTTGAGGCTAGGATTTTTTATAATCTTAACTCCACGATCATGTTTTTCATCACAAATTAAACTCCAATTGACATGTACATGTCCTCAGCCTCTATCTATATGGTACCGTTTTATCTTATAGGACTTCTCTTAATACCAAACAATTTGATAAAAAATTCCCTCAGAGTCTATTTTCCGTACATCATATTGAGGTTCCACCATCTTAGTTGAGTAATCAATACCAGAATATTTACTGTCTCCCTATGTGAGTGAATGAAACTTATATATTTGAACTACTCTATCATTTGAACCATTAGTATAATAAAAAATCTATAATATATTTGAGTAGTAACCAGTATTTGTTTTCAGGCATCAAACATCCCATGAACACTGGATGGAAGAACATTTATATTCACTAGGGGTATGCTTCAGGGATTGGTACTGCATACTTTTGGGACCTTGGACCTCAGTGTTGGTAGGTATCTTCCAAGAATCTGACATTGGTTATTGTGTTTCTGTAGTAGTTTTAACCTTTACCAAAGATTTAACTTTCAATTTTTTTTACCTTTTTGATCCCTTAATGTAATCAGTTCTTCCTGATTTAGCTAATGATCTACTAACCCTTGTATCACGACTTCATCAATAAGTTGGTTCTCTATTATGTACTATATGGTACAAAATACGTTTTTTTACATTAATCCATTTTATTATTTCTCATGTCAATCATAATGTTATTTTCTATACTTGTTAGAAGTTGAGGGGTTATAAAAGCATCGAGTTTAGATGTTGAGGTATCTCCAGCACCGTCCATAATCCTATTTTCTATATAACAATGACCCACATAACTAGATGTCTAATTTCCAAGACCTAACATATTTCTCAACTAAAATAAAGAATTTTATAAATTAATGTCTCATAAATAAGGCATATTTTCCTCTTTATGAGAATGTTCTAGAGATTTATGATCAGATTAGTGGCCATTAATCTAATTATCAGAGTGAGAAGATTCCTCTTCCATAACATCGGCCAATGATTTAATTTTATTCTACACATTTGGGGTTCCATCAAATGGTACCTCATTAGTAGTAACACCCTTATCTTTCCCTATAGAGTTCAAACAAGATACATCAATTTCTTCCTCTTAAACTTGAATATTAGCATAAGGGGCATTAGTTACCTCTTTGACTACTGATAAGATAGACTTCACAAGATGTCCCCATCTATAGCTATCAGTATCATCCCCCTGAAATTATAGATGGTAAAGAAAATATTCCATTGGAATATCTCCATAGAATGTACAAAAGATTGTCATATAGTGAAAAGTGATAAATTTCTCATATTTAATGGAAAAATCAAAATTTAAATTGGGAGTGGAACACACCACATAGTTAATGGGAATTGAATTGAGATCTACCTCCCTAAGGATACATGAAAAATATCAAAATCATTCTTCCTTAATTTATCAATAATGCTTGATCAGTGTGTCAATTTCTAAGTAAATTCCCAATAATATTCTTAGATTCCAAAACCCCTTATAGGACTATATATTCAAACCCAAACCCTAGTTCTCTCATTACAGATTGTCAATGGGTTGAATCTTGGATCATATTCTTATAAATAGAGCATACCTAGTTTTATAGCAACCTATCCAAGAGCCCAGGTCATCCACTTCAAATAATGTAAATGAAAATTGATGATGAATTAAACAAAATCTATGTGAATACATTTGCATTCCCAAAATCCCCAAATGGAAGATACAAGGTTTTCTTTATCAACTATGTTCAAAGGATTTTTCCCCAAAGGAAAAAATATTCTTGCAATAACAAGGAAATCAAACATATTAAACCATTAAATAATTAGATATTGGTTGGCTCAAATGTGATATGTGTTACCCTGATTGAAAATAATTTCAAAAACCCTATCCCTTTAAGGTATAAACATACTCTTTCTCTCTTCCATGTATATTCCATGAGTAAGGGAAAAATGACTTTAGATAGATAAATTTTTTCTTCACTAAAGGATGAAGATCACGTTCAACAAGGAGATCAAGCTCAATATATATTTGAGAGGTTGTGAAAACCTTGTTGTAAACTCATGGATAAAATGAATTATATTAAATTAATGAATTAAAATATATTTAAATGCCATTTAATATATCAAATCCACAAGACCCTAAACTATGTACAAAATTCATCCACAGAAATTATAAAATTTGGAATAATGAATATTTATCTAAATAAAATAATATAACTTCATTACTCACCCATAAATAAATAAATGTTATATTCAGTAAAATAAAAAATATCTATTTTTTTAATATTCAAATAACATAATTATTCTCTATTAAACCAATGAATAATTGTATGTAATGAAAATAAGAAAAAAATATTAATCCTTTTGACTAAAGATTTATATTCTTTTTAAATATTAAATTCATACAAAATTTAAAAAAAGGATTTGGATAATCTTATTATGTTACCTTATAGGCCCTTTTCTCATTAGAATTAGGCCAAAATTTCTAAAATCACATATCGATATCTAGAAACATATCTCAACACCCATAGATAAATGAATCAATATCGCGATGAAACGAACCCAATATAAATTTTTATTTTCTAATATTACACCTTTTTCATAAAATACCCTTCAAGAATATATCATTTATAGTGTCATCAACCCACATACATGAACCTACTTCATTGAATTTATAGAAAATAAATTATTAATAAAGTCACAATTTCTATGAACATAATAAAAAATTTATAACCCCAGCAAAGGGACTGATATATTTATTTATATTAAAGAACAAAAGTTGAAAATATTTTCTAGACTAATTAATTAAAATCATATCACCTATGAGTTGTGTAATTTTATGTATTAAACCAACTGTGATGAAATATCATATCACTTATGACACGACCGACATATCCTTCTTCACTAATAGAATATTTCATCATAGTTGGGAAAATAAATAAATGTTCACAACTCAGGGAATAAATTAATAATAATATTAATGACAAAGGATTCATACACATGATAGTTAATAGTAATATCCAATAACATATAAAACATATGGACTTACTACTGGCAGGATTGTTCTCATAACCTTCTATATTGGTTATTATTGAGGGAAAACATCATGAGATGATGTATCAATATTTTATTAGCCTCCTAACCCCTATAATTTGAATCATCTATGTCCTATTGAAATATATCACCTGACCATAAAAAATATACATTAAGAATATTTTTATCAAAATTCATGATTATCATCACATCAGAGAGATTCCCTAAAAATTCACTTACTCGAGTACCCTTAGGAAATTACCACATTCAATGTCACACATATGAAAAATCATGATATTATAAGTAATTTATAATAATATTCATGTATTTAAATATTCAAAAATAAATAGTATTTGATTCTACAAAACCATCCCAAACAAAATGATTTATAACTATACGGTGTCGAGGGTTGAGAATCATTACACCCCCTTACTAAATCCTCTCCCATTGTTCTCTAAATGCAGAGGTTATGGGGAAATACCTAGTATAAAAATTTCACAAATCACAATTTTCATTTGGAATTCAAATTTTTTTATTGTGTTTATTGGTCCATGGAATTGAGTTTAATGTCAATGTATATCGTGAATAAAATACATTGATTCATTATGAATAAAATTAAGATATATTCTCTTTGTGAAGTATATTATACTCAATATTTCATGAATGTTACGATATTTTTTGAATGATCATTAAAGGATTTTTCTCTATTCAATTGTGGAGGATGATATCATTATCCCTTTGATTGAGTTGAATGATTCTTTGTTTAATATAGGGCCATAGTGTTTATACTAAAGGACATCTCAAAATTTCCAAGAAAGGAAAATCATGGACTAATGGATGATTATAGAGGTATGAATCGGTCATGATGAGATATTTGTTTCAAAATTAATTTTAGTAGACACTATTGTTTATATGAAATTTTTTTGTGAAGACTTATCTTTTTATATTTTATATATATGTTTATTGATAAATAATGCTTGGTTATGTTTAATAGACTTGAAACCATTGAGAATGTGTTATAGAGAATAACACACTAAGTAAATCTAAAATATTGTAAGATTTAGATGGATCTAATCAGTATAATGGAGTCAGTTAATGTTTACTGGTTGATATCTATTTGATCTATATTTATCATAATTAAAACCCCAATTATTTATGAGCATGATAAAGGATTTTGATTATATTTATTAAATACTCATTATTTATTTTGGTATTGGAATAAATGAATCATTATTTAGGGAAGAATACAGGTTGAGTTAATTATTCCATTCTATATTATTTTTTAATGGATTACTTATTTAATTCCATGGGAGTTTAATTAATATATTTCTTTATTAAATAATTTTTTTAATGAGTAATCTAATAAATAAAAAAATAATCTATGTTGATCATTTATTTAAAAAATAGATTATTAATTGTGGTTTGGGGATTATTTAAATAATGGTAAACATGATATGATCCTTTTTAATGTTTCCATATCTTAATCTATTCATATAAACCCATTAATAACAGAAGGATTAGAGTAAGATCTTTAGATCTCTATAATGGTCTTATGGGAGTGGGTTTTGAAAATTTTATTTTAATCCTCTCATGATTTGGGTAAAAATAAAATTTGGTGTCTGTGATTGGTATTGGGATTTTCTAAATATCAATATTTATCATGATATCACTTGAGGAATCGAGAAAAACAACCAGATATTTTTAGATTCATGTTTTGATATCATTAGAGGGAAACAACTTCAGAACTTGTAGAAATGTAATATAAAAACATTGAGGGATAATGTATCAAAATGAAGAAAAAAATTTGATCATAAAAATATTTAATTTCATTTTCATTCATATATTATATTCACTAATTTGGTCAAAAGTTATATAGATATAAAAATTTTAGTTTATATTTTCATAGAATTTTATAATATATGGATATCTAATATGCTTTCATTGTTCCTAAACCTTGAAACATATATAAAATAAATCAATATTTTTGTATGATTATTTTAGATTCATTCTTACTAAATTACTAAATATCATATTATCAATCTAGATTAGAATATATAGATATTCCTTATATATTTGATGAGATACATCGTTGAATCATATATATATCTAAATGATTTTTCAATTCATGTAAAATTCAAATCACGGTCTTTAGATTTTGTTTCCTAAGAATAGTAGATGTGAAATTTGTATAAAAATATAGTTGTAGTTTTCTGATTAATTGAATATCTAGATAAAAATCATAAAATCTAGTTTCTGTACCTAAAGAGATATGTAATTTTCAAATTGTTTCTGATTTTTTTATTCATTCCAGATCTAGGTATAGATACTATAATTTGGTGTCTTTATATGATGATATTCATAGTTCATGTGAAAATATATATTTTATTTTCTTATTATTTCTAGATCCATCTTCGTATATTTTGATATAGTATCTTGATATGAATATATATGATATTCTTATATAACCATATAAAATATCTATTAACATGCATATTTTGTGAAAAAAATATTGATTATTATTTTTCATGAAATAAAATGATTTATTAATAATATTTATATTAATTATTTAATAATAATTATATTTTTTTTCTAAAAATTTATTAAAAATATATATTAAAATATATTAAAATTTAGAAAATGAGTTTTAAAGATCGTACAGGAATAAAAGAAAATAAATATATTTTTTCATTTCCATAATGAGTGAGATTGAACGAGATATTATTTAGTTGTTTTTATCCTGTTCCATAGAGGATAATCATGAGTTTGATACTGAACTCTGTTTATTTGACATCTGTTTAATTTATTTTTTACATTTTGATGTGATTAATATTTATTATGTAAATATGATAAAAATAATCCCTCTCTTATTTAATGATGTATGGGCCTGCATGTTATTGGTTCAGTTTTATATAACCCCTTATCCATATCCCACCTCACCTATCTGTGAGTATCATTATATAAGAGTATATCTCATTAGTAGGTGATCTAAGAGACATGCCAAAGGATATCCAAAAACCATAGGAGATTTGAGGATGTTGGAACTCAAGGTGAACCAGACTCAAGGAGTTACCCCCTTGGGGTTTGATTTTATTATCACCACTCAATAAACTGGCCACTATTTAAAATATCATGATTATTCCCATTTTGTTTATTATTTATGCATGGTTCGTTACATATTTTTGTGATCATGTAGAATAAATTAATTAACATGAATACTAAAATAAAAATTTATTATACATAAGTTTATATTATAATGTATGGGAAATGATTTATGTAAGTTGTAACATTGACATGTTATCAAGCATTCTCAAACAACAATAATCCATGATAAAATTATGTTACATGTATTCCATCATTTGGGGGAGTTGTAACCATAAGTCAAGGTACTATTCTAGACATATTCACAAGAACATATAGTTATTAGGGGGTTCTAATCAATGTTATGGGTTAAATTAACCAAATTATATTTAAAGGATGCATCTATAGGTTACTTGGTGTATCTTAGAGGAATGTAATATGAAAATTCTATTCTATGATTTATGGGTTGGTGAGACTACTCAACTGGTCAAGGAAGGGAAAAAATATATATTTGGATAAAGATTTTTCTACGTCACTATCTCAAAGTAAAAGCATTTCCATATTTTGTACTATGGTAATGGAAATATGGATCATCTCCACTAGAATTTCCAATGACCAAATATTATAAATCCAATGGGTAGGACTATTCATATTTTATTAAAATGTGGTAGAAATTTTAATTTAATTAATAATTTCTATGAAATATAATCAATATAATGTAACAATGTATATCTTAGTTCTTTTTATAAGTAATTATTAACACCATAAATTCATTAATACTGTGAAGTATTTTTGGATGACCAAAATTTCCTCATTGGTGTAAATTTCCATTGGTGTTATAGGTTATTCTGTATAGTACTTTGTTAAGATATGAAATTTTCTGTGTTGGATCACCTATATAATATGCCTCAACATAGGGGCATCGTTGTTGATAAGGAAGTCAACTAGAGGCAAATGGAGGATTTATATTTTCTGTATCACATCATTTATTACTTAATATCTATAAATTTCCAAAAAAACACATGGATATTGATAGATACATCATGTTGTCTCCTCTTGGTGGAATTTTTCTATAGAAGGTGAGGCGTGAGAGAGATTTGAGGCCTTCATTTCATTTTTATGTGTAAATCCATTGAAATAATCTTTATAGTTCCTCATGTACTAAATTAGATAGGATTAATAAAGTATTTTTTAGTGTTAGAATTCATTTTAGATAAAGATCAATCTGCAAAACTTATTCTTTTTATCATCTCCAAACAAGATTTTCCATATTTATTAACAATTATAACATAATTAATATGCATAAGGTTCATACATATCTAATTGATAAGATTCACAAAGATAGTAATAATAAAAATAAAGTTAAATATTTTGGTATTATGGTGAATAATTAGGAAGGAAATTTTCAATTCCCATAGATGTAAACAAATATTCTAAGAGATAGTAAAAAATAAGAGGATATTTACCTTGCACATGGGATGAAATGCCACTTTAACAATCATGGGGATTATTTTAAATTAGGCATGTATTAAATTGATTGTAATATTTCAGATTCAACATATTGGTAATTAGATAGATCTTATGGATAAATTGTTTTATCTAAACAATGGAACCAATTAGACTCTGGAAGATATTAAGAGTTGAGGTGAATCATTGAGCTAATAATGAGGTGTTATTTTTTCATTTGTTATAGGATAATACCATATCGATTTTTCTAGTTGAATGAATCTAGTATTATAACATTTTTGTTATGTTCCATGTATTAATGAAAATAAAATATTTGTGTTGAGTTTAGAGACACATGGTTTTTATATTATTTTTGGAAATAGAAAATGATTCATATATAAATAAAACACATGTAATGGATTTTAATACTTTAGAAATTTTTTATATGTAATTGTTATGTAAAATTACATATTGAAAATATATTAAAAACCAAACACACATGCATTATTTTATTCCATGTCATGTAACTACTAACAAGGTCATGTAAACTAAAAGAGTTTGACAAAGCTACATCGAGAAGGGTACTTGGAATCTTTTGAGTTGAAACCTTTTGATATTTTTCACAACAAAATACAAGGAAATATAACCAAGGAACATTTTATTAGTTGATGATATATAAATCTTCTAGAAACAACAATTACAGATGCATATGGACTAATTCATATAAATTTTGGATGATCGTTTTCTTTTTTTATGACTTTTACTAATGACATCAGTAGATATGGATATGTTTACCTGATTAAGTATAATTCATATACATTTAATAAATTTAATGAATAAAAATGTGAAGTAAAGAATCAACATTGAAATTATATATTGAATATGTTATCAGATTTAGTAGAGGAAGATATTATCTAAGAATTCATTGATCATATTAATGTGTATGTGGTTATAACCTAACTCACAGCTCCTAATACTCCAAAATGTAACAATGTGATTGAATAGAGTAATCACACCCTATTGGATATAAAGACCTCATTGAGGAGGAATGAAATTATTTCTTGATCCTTTTTTTCTAATATTCCTTACAGACACCAGTATATACACATAACTTAGTTCAAACTAAAGAAACAATTTGGATCCCATATGAGTTATGTTATGGAAATAATCCTTCCATATGACACATTCATGTATGTGGATGTGAATAATTTTTAAGGATAATATGAGTAAATAACCCACATAAAGGGGAATAAATTCTACCTTTTCTGGAAATCATAAGAAGATAATTGTATATTACCTATAAAATCACTTTAATAGGAAGGTAACAGTAAAGGGATAGAATTATCCCTTGAAAGAGAAAATATATCCAAAATATATTTTGGGGGAAAAGAAAGAATTTTTTTTTGATAATGGTGATGTAAAAAATATGTCATAGAAACATGTCCAAAATGATCTCATAGAAGAAGTTATTCTATAGGCATAATTTCACCATATGTCCACAATGGAGGTTATAGAACCAAAGAGATATTTTTTCATATCACAAATAAATGTAATACATTATTCATTGAGAATGATAAAAATCTTCCCTATAATTATGATTTGGATAGCTCATAATATTATAATTAAAAAGAATCAATGACATTAAAAATTAATTCTATATTCCAAAAATTAAGATTTGACTTTTGTAGAACGTCTGATTAGAGAAAATCACATTGGGTTGAAATAGTTCATGAAAATACTAGACATATTTGGTAACGTAAATACATATAAATCTTGGTTGGTATCTAATGGATTTAGAAATCATCAAGGTAATAAATATAATAACATATTTTCTATAGTAATGATTAAAAAATTTATAATAATTTAACTTTATAATAAAAGATACATGGTTTTGATATTTATCAGTTGGATTTAAAAACTTATTACCTAAATAAGAAACATTTGGAAGATGTATAGGGTCTAATAGAAGATTTTGTGACAGAAATTGAGGATAATAAATTTTATATGTTTCAATGATACATTAATGGAATAAGCAATGCGTTGAGATCATCAATTGTTAAATTTTATGTGACAATTAGAGATTTTCGATTCATTAATGTTGAGATTGAAAATTGTGTATACAATAAGGTTAGTAAGAGTGATCCAATTTTTCTAGTTATCTATACTGATGAAATATTATTAATTGAAAATGGGATATCATTTTTAAAATAAGATAATATATATATAAATTAATTCTTTACCTTGAAGTACATCAGTGAAGAAAAATACGTTCTAGTGATCAAGATCCATAAGGATAAATCTAAGGGGATGGTTGAACTATGTGATGGTATATATAGTGAAATGTAATTGAAAAAATACAAAATCGAAAAAAACCAAGATGGTATTATTTCCTATGTCACAGAGTAAAAATATCTTTGGGAATATGTATCCTTAAATATAGGATGAGAAAGAAATATTGATTATAATTTCATATTCCCTAATAATTTGATTAATCATATTGGCCATTATATGTTCTAGAAATATTATTATTACCACTTGATCAAGGAAATAATATATAAAGAAGATATATGGAAGTCATAATGTGTATTATTTAAAACAATTCTCATTTACATATGTCATACAATGGATATGTTTTCCAAATACAAAAAAGAAGATGAAAAATTTGTTAGGGGATATATATATTATAGTTTCCCAATAGATAATGATGAATGAAAGTCATAGTAGGTCTATGTATTTATCTTAAAATTTGGTTTTGTTATCTAGAGAATGTAAAAGTAACCAATGGTAGTAAGTTAATCAACAGAGTCTGAGTATATTATGGATTTTAATACTGCTAAGGAGAAACATTGTATACTCATATTTTTATATGAACATTGTTTGATTTTGTGGATTTTAAAATCGATCACAATATATCTTTATAATACTATGATGGTGGTATTAGTAAAAGGTCCCAAATCATATAAAAAACCAATCATATACTTCAAATGTATCATATATTACATGAATTTACTAAAAGAGGTGAAATATCAGTGAGAATGGGTTCTAAATAGGATAATATGGAAAACCAAAAGACTAAATCCATAATTCATTTGAATAATTAGTATCATGTCAGATCTTGTGGTTTATGAAATGTTAGTAGTTATCATTAGTGCCTGTGGTGTATTTTTATGCTTGGTACCCTGAAATAAACTTTATCACATATACTTTTTTATTTTCCCATGATGTATAGAATTTAATATTAACATTATGATTATTATTACATATTACTTAAACTTATAATTTCATTTTCTGAAAATATCATTATAATATCTCTAACATTGATAGGTTATAGAATATCCCTACTATGAGGAGAACCTAGGTATGCTATCAAAATATTCATAAATATATGTATTATAATCTTTAAAAATCATTTTGATATAAAAATTGTGATATTTAACTATAATTGTATTGGCATCATAATCATTGAAACCACTTCTCTTACTGTTTCCACCCAGTGATCTCCATGAAGGGTGTTTATGGGGATAGAACCAACATTGTACATCAACATATCATGAGTTTCATTTGATATTAAAATCCATGAGAGTGTTTGTTGGTCCTTATACTTGAGATAATTGCCAATATATATAATTAAGGGCATATTGTGTTGAATAATAAATAATTTGATAAGTTCTCTTGGTAATGTATATTTGATTGTGTACTTAATGAGTGGTATACTGATTGATTGAATGACATGGAGTGGATTTTACCTTCTATGATATGGATGAAAATAACATTGGACCTCTGACTTAGATGGTTGTTTCTTATTTATATTCATGAACATGGTAGTTGTATGTAATTTTATCTAAAAATTTCAAATAATTACAAATCATTAATTATATAATTATAAAAAGGTTAGACATCCCACATGATGAGATATCTATTGAAAAAGGAATATTCTACACAATAGTGTTTATAAAAGGTTTTCATTACTAATATTTTTGCCTTTTTTATTTGGGGTCAATGATGAGTTTCAAGATAAAATTATTTATCTATTTTTAGGCCATTTTAAATAAAAAATGTGGTGAATATGGTCACAAAATAATTTTATCCATAAGATATTTGTATTTATATGATTCAAATCATTAGAATGGAATCTTATAAAACATGTAGATAGGCATGTGTTTTTATTTGTGTTGTATATATTTTATCCCCATGTTAGTTTTTAATAGGATAAGGTAGTTTGATTTTATTTATTAAACATTCATATGTTATTTTAGTTAATGAATAAGTGAATATTTCAATGTATGAGATGTTGATTCAGGGTAATGATATAATTCCATTTGATTATTTTATTATCTGACTATATGTAAATTATTTAGTAAATTTTTTATATAAATAAATAAATTAATTTATGAATTTTTATAATTATTATAAAATGCATGGAAATACTTTATTTATGAAATTGTTAATTAATGTCCCTGTGAGATATATTTTTTGAATGGGTAAAATTAACGTGACCTCTTTATAATTTAAATATCATAAAACATAGATATAAACACTTAAATATGACATATATTATGGTATGATCTATATAGATATCTAAAATAGTAATGAGAGGGGATTTTCTTGAAAAAATATAATTCTACTAATTATCTCATGATTAAATAGAAAAAACTAAAGTGCAGTGTGTGTGACTGACTAGAGGATGATGGAAAGATCTAGATCTATCATTCTAGCACCTAGTTTATTGAGACTGAAATATTGATCCAAATAGATTCACATGTGGATATCGATAGCAGGATTGAATTCTAGAATCTATAATAATGATAAAAAGTCAAAATGAGTAAGGATTGATTTATTGGAGATAATTTTAATTCATAATAAATAATTATTTTTTCAATGAAACAAAAAAAAAATTTCTTCGATTGATAATAATTATATAGATCTAACAATTTTATCTTATACTTTTATTATATTTTTTACTTTTAATCCCACCAACAAACTTTTACAATGCTCAAATCTGAATGGTTCTACCAAATTTCTACCATATATTATTTATTTTGATAAAAAAAATTAAAATTAATTATTATATAATGTTTTTTTGTGTATTACTATCATTAAAACATGTAATTCTGAAGGATAGAGAGTTGTGTTATCTAGAGCATGACCCAACAGTCTCTCACTTTTTGATAATGAAAACGCATGATACATTTAAGAGAAAAATTAGGACAAGTGGTAAAATTATTAGTATATTTTTTCATTAAACCCGATGAATCTATATGATAAATAATTGTAGTATCACGAGCATGACACACAAATATCTTAATATTATGATCATGATACTACTGAAATTAGTGCATGAAATCTTACATTATCATGTAATTTCATTTAGCAGACAAAATTATTATTATATACTTACTCTAATTCAATATTACTGATTTCATAGTTTATATAAATTGTTTATCTCATCGAACGGCTAGAAGAGTTTATCAATAAAATGGGAAACAATATATTTCCAGACAAAATTCCTAAATCTAAGTCCTCTGGTCAAAATACACCACTCTAATTGGACACAAGTGATTTATGGCTATTTATTGTTTGGGAATCATAGGAATTGAGACATATTCTCAAGAAGTTAACACATATTAATATCCAATATTGTTGTTCATGAGGGAAGACATGACAATTGGAATATCAAATATTATATTTGTTATTGGAATTCATATATATGTACATGTGTATTGTCCATTATATAAGAGGTCATTATTAATGGTTATCACGATTCATGTGATTTGAAATATGGATTAAAATCATGGAATCATATACTCATGGGGAATAAATACACATTTGATATATCATAAATGATATGAAATTAATTGAATGGACAAGATACGAGTTTCCACTTTTAATTTAATAAAAAAGGTATCACTGGCCCTTTTCTAAAAGTAATATTTCTGAATGAATTCTATAACCAAGGCGATATTAGATAACTCATTTCAAAAATTAAAATAAATAAAGGTTGAATTTATAGGATGATGACATAAGTATGTATTTTAATTGATGAGATATCATCGTATAAAGGGATTATATCACAAAATAGTTTTCAAATCAGTTTTCCACTATAAAAAATCAATTATTCATTTTAGGGTCCATGATGTGTTTTTAGATACTACACTTGGTCTCTATGTTAGAATTATTTCATGTAAAAAAGTCTTGAGGGCCACACACTTTGTATATTCACAATCATTTTAGAATTAATTCAATATATGTTTAAGAAAAAATGTATTCCTAGTATGTAGAATAATATTTATTCAAGTTAAATAGATCATAAATTTGATTAAAACATTATTTAATTCATGAAAATGTTATTTAAATTATATTTTTATTTATTCTGAATAAATATAAATATATTATTGATTTATTTACAATTTTCGATAATATAATGTCTATATATTTATTTATAGGTAAAATGAGTAAAATAAATAATTATTCACATGCAATGCGAATATAATATTGATTTTATTTATTTTATTATTCAAGGTATGAAAATATTTATGAGATTATTTGGATTGATTTAACGTTCCAATAAATATATTTTTGTATCATTTAAATCCATAAGTAATTATTTTTAAAATAAAATGATATTAAAATAATACATGGAAACTAAAATAATAATAATTTTATTATTATTTTAAGGGAGGTGATATAGAGTATTTATTAAAGTTAATTAAATGAAAAAGGATTTAGGATTAATTTTTTCAATTCTAACTGAGGTATAAAAACCAGAACATATCATTGGTTTAACATGAAAATATTCATCTATATTAATATCTATTCAATACCTATAGAGATATGTGGATAGAATTATTACATTTTTATCAACTCACTTGTAAGAGATAGTAAGAAATTATATATATGATCATAAAATTACTACATGAAATAGCTGATTCCACTATGTTAGAATTTTATAAATCAATAACGATGTTTAGAGATTAAAGGATCACATGTGGATATCGCTAGTGATATTCTAGTTTGGATTCTTGATGTAATGTAAACATTAACATCAATGATGTTTGGATACTTTATTTAAACAATGATGAAGAATAAAATGAAAAATAAAATAACATATATATTTATTATATTTTAAAAAATAATTTTTAATTACGTGTGATAATTATATTAATAGATTCAAGTAAATATGACTATTTTTATATGGAAAAATTTTAAATTAGCATCACAACAAGCAAATTTTTTTGTAACTAAATTACTTATTTAATTTTGGAGAGGCACACTAATTAATAATTATTATTAAAATCTAATTTATTAAAATTAATCTGATAAATATAATTATGATTCAAGCGATCAAGATCTCATAGGAATCATCGTTTGTATGGTCAAAACCATAACTGAGATTATATGATATTAATCTATAGATATTTTATTTATTTTCTTTTCTTAATATAAAATAAAATAATATAAAATGTCGTTTTTTGCAATATCCTAATGGGTTTTTAATTTTTGTTTATTTTAAATTATATATATATATTGTTAAATATATTTTTAATACATTCCCGCAATCACATCAATTTATATATCTATTCAAAAAATTATATATATTGTTATAATATATATATATATATATATATATATATAATCAAACACTCAGGTAGATGGTGCACCCCTACTTGTCTAATGTCAAATCCCCCCCACACACAATTATATGGGAGGGTGGGTGCATTAATTTATAAAATAAGGGAAAAAGGATTTTTTGGGTATCATACCCCACAACCCCTCCATTTCCACACACACACACATACACATATATAATAATTATTATATTATTTATATTAGTATAAATATATTTATACTAAAACATATATATATTGAACTTATTAAAAATATTATGCAAAATAGAAAATAAATTTTAATGGTTATTAAATAGAACCCAATGATATTAAGTGAAAGTATAAATTGTTTTTCTATAAATTTAAAATTATTTAAGGGACATAAATATGTACTTTATGTGTGTTATTCAATACTAAAATTTACTACACTATGATTGATCATGAGTTAGACTGACCTATCTATATTTAGATTTATTTCTTTAATTAAATATATTTAGTTCATGGATTAAATTTATAATAACTGTTAATGACATGATTTTTAAAATATTATTTTCACCCCTTCACTAAATTATATAAGGCCTTAAACCTCAATATTTTGTTTTTAAATGTAATTATGGATTCTAGAGTTACCCCAACATGTGAGTGAGTATCTATAAAGATGGAATACCCTAATAAGATGGTTAAATGATGTTACCATGTGAAATTAAAACAAATAAGATTCATATGATAATAGAGGATACTAAAACATGAGTTCATCTAGACACATGGTCTATTACCCTAAGTGTATAGGTTGGTTTACCATTCCATCAAAAACTCACTAGTAATTAATTCTCATGATCGTATCAAATTTATTAAAATATTTATAATTTTATTAAATGTTTATTCGATAATAAAATATGATCCCATAAAAAATTACGAGGATGATTAGATAATATGAAATTGAAGTGTATAATATTTATTTAATCGATTTTGCTTTATTAATTCATGCTCTCACATAAGGTAACTTTCAAGTATACAGGGAAAAAATATCATATCTTATAATATAATAAAAAATAATAGTCCCTACAATAAAATTCAATGTCATCATACACCTTTAACTACTTGAGTTAGGAGGAGAAATTGGTTAAGGTACCTATCTATCCATTACCAGGGTATTATCCTATTTTCTAGAGTTATAATAATGGGTTTTCGTCAACTTAACCATGTTAAATAATTTTTTCCCTATTATGAAATGATTATTTTGGAGTGATGTGTAGGAAAAATTATAGAATTTAATTTTATATTGAGGGGTCCACCCAATGGATCAAGGAACCATGAGTTTATTAAGTTATAAAGAGTATAGCCTACCTAAATTCCTTTATGTAAAGGTGAAGTAGATTTTTAAAGACTAAATCGCTAAAAATTACATTTTATTATTTTTTTAATCATAATATTTCATGATTCAATATTGGAATTATATTTTTTAATTTATTGGAAAATATTTAATGGTAGTATAGAATTCGAATATAAAATTGCTGAAGATAAAAAATTGAAATTTATTTTGAATTCTAATACTATTTTTATTGCATTAGTATTATTATTTATAATTAAAAAGATATATTTTTTATTCATAACATTTGTGTAAATTAATGTTCATAAATTCTATTAATATATTAAACTTAATTTTTAGTGATTTCAGATTAATACATTGGCCTAAATTTTATAAATTGTAATATTGGTTTTGATGGATTAATTTATAAATAATTTCACTTCAATCAATATGAATTTATAAATATTTTTATGACATCATGAAGCTTGAAAATTTGTATATAAAAGGCGTTCTATATGATTATATATTATAAATCCAAATTCTTTGAAAAAATATATCCAATGTTAAAGTGAATATATACTATTAATCTTCTTAAAATAATTATATTTTAAATATTATTTTAGCATAACATGTTCTAATTTAGATAATGTTCATCATTTTTTACTTCATGGGGAATATGTATATATATTGAACATACATTTCATAATTTATACATATATAATTTATGAAATTTGAAATTATTTTGGAATATTATTTGATTATTTGAAATGTCTATATTTTAATCTCTTTAAATAGAAATTTTTTTCAAAATAGATGACTATTTCATTCTAATGTTTGTTTATATATTGATTTGATGTATTTTTATATTTTAAAAATGTGAACAATTATTTTTTTTAATAATAATGACCTCATGATTAATTGATGGGGATTAAAATTTTTTGATATTCTATAAAATTATTGGAGATGTATAGTAGTTTTTATGGATAATTGAATTAACTTTTGACACTTTAAGTGATTTCATGAATGGTGGAGAAAATGTTTTTAAATTTTAATCTTTTTGATAATTTCAAAAGGGGGATATTTTTATGTAAATATTTTAAATTTTATAATTATGTAAAAAGCAGAGACTGTTGATTGGATCATTATAAACTTATTTATTTTAATTTTATAATTCAAAAATTATATATTATTTATTTTTAATTCATTTTATTATCAAGATAAATATTTTTTATGTTTGGATATTTTATTGTTTATTTAGGAATTAATGTAGGTTTAGTTTAATATTTTATCATTAAATATATTTATCTTATATTCATGATATTATTTTATTTATCATATATTTTTGTTTTAGATATTTTAATAAATTATGTAATGTATAATGGTATGTTCAATGATGTGGAAATAAGAACAATGTTAGGGTGAGGACCAAAATTCATTGAATAGTGATGTTATGCACTTTCAAAATGGACATTTGTTTGGGAACACAATGTATTGAATGATATTTTGAACAAGAGATCTACCTGTAAAAAACTACCAAATCAATATGGTCATTTTAAGGATAGATAGTCTATAGTAAACAAAATATCATTTTTTTTAGAATTGAAACATAATAATATATTGAGGATGAACACCGTGCCATGGTTCACATATATATGGTTTGTAGGAAATGTTTGAACATTCCACATGAAACGTTTCCCAATTTTTCATATTATGGTGTAAATTTTTTCAATGATGTGAATATATAAAAAAACAAACTATGTAAAACTATCATAGTAGAATATTGAAGGTGTTTTTAATGGGTATATTGATATTTCACATTCACAAATAGAAAGGGACAACTAGAGTTTATTATGATATTGTGAATTTAATAGTACCCATCTAGTAGAGTAAAATGACTAACTAAATAATATTATTCCATGGTTAAAATATGTGGTCTACATTTATATCATGAGATAATTTGATGTGAATTAGTTGATATTTTCTTCTGATTCTATAATGTTCATAGTTTAAAATTGGAATTTTTTAGAAGATAAAAAGAAAATATTTCACATGAGGAATCTAGGAGTATTCATATTATTTTAGTTCTATTTATCTAAGGGGTATTTATTTCTACTATAAAATTTTATTCGATTGATTTTCCCTATAGTATATACATGTGGTTCATTCGATTTTTGAGATTTGATTATAAAATTCAAATATGTATCAGAATTAAATATAGTATATCATTCACATTATTATTTGGAACTATCAGTGACTATTTTTTAAAATAATATTATTTATTAAAGATATAATTATTATCATTTATTGGTACGTTTTTTATAGAATATCGAGATATTTATGTTTCATACACCCAAAGAATTTATGGTGAATGACTCATGCAACATACATGAAGTGGATCTAAATTTTATATTCTTTTTATATATAGAATACAATTAATTCAATTATCAAGGATTCAACTTGAGCTGTATATCCCTGAAACACTACATCTAAAAATATAGGTGCATCATTATTCTATTCTTGTCAAAGAAAATTTCTACAAAGTAGACTTTATCATTTGATATTCCAGAAGAGTCAATTTTCAATACTTCCAATACTATGTTTTTTCGAGCATCATTGTATACATATTAAAGGGCATATGGACTACCTATATGAGTTGAAAACATTGTAATGACCTAAAATTTGTCAATTTATTTTCCTTTAATAAATATTCTATTAATATTTTGTTTTACATGGAACTCTGAACTAAAGTGAATCCATGAAATATTGAAATAAAATATGATCGTTGCATCCTAGCCACCATCTAATAATGTATTATTAAGATTTACAAAATTATTTTAACACACACATAGATATATATATATATATATACATTAATATATATAAATTTCATTTTATATAAATTATTTTAGTTTATTTTGTTCTGAAATATTTTTTTTACATAAATTTTCATTTTTATTCTCTATAAATGTTTTTTAAATAAAACTAAGTATATTTCTTAAAAGATTATTTTTTTATAATTTAACATTAATTTATTAATTAATTTATTGTTATTATTTTATAGAAAATAAAAATTAAAACAAATTTTATTATGAAAACTTATTTTCCTACAAAAATAGTTTTTAATATTTTTTGGTTACATTCAGATATATTAAAACATGAATTTAAAAATTATACATCATTTCAAGATTCATAATGAAAATATTTTCATAGGATAATGTTCTGATATTTTTTAAAAGAATGATTTTTATGTTTAAAATAAAATTTATACAAATACCTAGAATTCTGAGACATTATTTTACTATAATTATTATTTTTAAATTTATGAAACCTTTAACTAAAAAAAAGAATACATTATAAAATAGAATGTAAATTTGAAAATGGTTATATTAGTTACAACCCTATATTTGATGTTTTTCATCTTATGTTACACAATTCACTAAAAAATATTTTAATTAATTATAAATTTATTATTTTAAAATTACATTTTTCAGTTTTATAAAGATAGTATAATAAAATGGATTTAAAATTTTAAATTATATAGACTATATTATGTAATAAAGATCATTTAATTTTTAGGCATAAAAAAATTAATTAATTAGGTAGAAACTAATTAAGAAAAAATGCCAAAATGGGTAAAATGGATTCACCAGAGTGGTAAAAGGCCAAATATGTTAGAAAAATGGTGTTTATTGAATTTTTGAGGTTTTTGTAAAACAAAAAAAATTATACCTTTTTTTGGGTGCCTTTCTAACTTGTAAACCATGTTCTCCCTTTATATTAAGATGAATTCATAAAAAAATTCCATTATCATCCCTTATAAAATGGTTCTCTCACCACCCCTTCAAGAACGCTACCAAATATTTATTTCCTTTCGGAACTCAAACATTTTCCCTTCCCATAGAATCAATTTTCAATTACATTATCTTCTGTTAATTTTATTTTATCTTATTCCCTAAATTTTGATGGAGTCGTCAGAGGGAAACCCAATGTTCACAATGCCTGTACTAAATTTTCTCTAATGTTGTCTATTTTTCAACGTTCCCTTTGAAAAGATTTTTCTTCCAATTTTATTTGATAAATTCTATATTTATATTTTACTTATTATAATTGTATTCTGTGAATAACCATTTACCATGTTTCTAATTTTCCTTTAAGGAAAAAATAAAGGGCATTTGTGAATCTATCTTGACTTCCACCTCTAAGAAGCATCATGATTCATTTTACATCCCCACATTACATTGATTTTTCATATGTGGTATTTAATAAATATTTAAGATATTAATAACATTTTTAGATTATTAAATATTAAAGTATACTATAAATATCACCCAATCTATGTAAAATGAAATCACCATCCATGTTTATGTGTGGACTACCACCTCCATGGAAAAGAGTATTCCATTTTTCATCAATATAATTTCAATAATGGAAATGAGAATGGATTTAATGGATAAATAAAAATTTTATAAAGTTGCTAGTATTTTGGTAAGACGCATTTTAGTCCCTATTAATAATATGATAAATTAATTTTTTTTGTAAATTCAAATTTCTAAAATGAAATTACTATGAATTAAAATAAATATTAATAATATATAATAGTTTAATATAAATTACATATTCTTATAATTATTGAAATTGTTATTTATCAATTTTATAAAACAAAAAATACTATCATTATGTCTATATAATAATGATATTACATGATGGTGTAGCGTTGGGCATAAACAAAAAACCTTTTTGACATGATGATAAGATATTATTTGGATATAAATCCACCAGGTTCCTGAGTTGTTAAATTACAAGAGTTATCTAAATTTTGTTCTCATAATATGGGTGATTATGTGGTAATTTCCATGTTATCCCAACTGGTTTGGTTGTGGTTTTTGTTTTCATTATAACCTCATCACCTTCTAGTAATTTTTGGGTTGATTTAACCACATACTTGAAAATGATATAAAATAATATCATAGATGAATATGAGAAGTTAATTACTAATAATATATTATATAAATAATTAAATACATATTTTTTCTAGAATGGTAACATTAATATTAAGTAATTAATTAAAATATGAATAGCGTTCAATTTAAAATCATTGAAACATGATCATTAGCGATTTCATCTTTAAGGATCATACCCAAAATTCACATAGGAAGAAATTATAGAATTATATATTATTATAATTAATAAATTCTAGTACCTTTAATGATTTGGGAATGGTGAACCATGGAAGATTAATTAAGAACAACACTACTATTATGAAACATGTTAAAAAAAATAAGACTACTCACACTTGATATTAAAAATATTTAACAGATAACTAATATTCATATAGATAATAATTGGAAAAATGAATTCTAAATGTTATATATATGAATAATGTTCAATAATTGGTGATTAATATAGTTATTTTATTATATATAATATTCAAGAATATTAGAATAAGTCGTGAATTACGGTAAGGGGTTCATTGCCTCAAATTTAATTATTGAGAAATTTATAAAACATGATATATTTAATATGGCTTGATTAGTACATAATGAATTTTCCATATTCATGTAATTAATAGAGATTGAAGATCTATATCATTGTTTTCCATTAAATGGTATTTGATTCAATAAATACCAAGGTTCTAAGGGTATATTGGTCTCATTTTTAAACCCAAGTGACATATTGGATTTTTCACACCATGATTTCTTAATGGTGTATAAATTTACCATTCGAGAAGTTATTACATATATTAATGTATATTCATGTTCTTTTAAGTTCAATTTCCGGAACTCTATTAAAGCGGGGGTTTATTAAAATTTTTGTAAAACTATAAGGGTTTTGGTTCTAATCATATCTTAAAATCATGATTTTTTTTGGAAATATAATCCATATAAGGAATTTGGTATATTTTATACATCCCCAATAATTTGAATTTTTTATTACAGGTGTTATAAATTTCACTTAATGATTTCAGTTACCCTTGAATAATATATTTTCTGGCATTTTTGTGTAAGTGAAACCAAACTCATATTTTATTTTCTATCTAGAACCCCCTTTTTGAATGTTTGTATTTATTAGATTATTTTGATAATTTCCTTATATATTCCTCAATAAATTATTAAGATTCATTTAAAACATAATTTAATATAATTAAATAGTTATAAAGTAATTTTTATCATTTTTTGTATGGGTTATTTTCATCAATGTGAGAAAATAAAATATTTTTATCATTTTCTGTGAGAAAACATTGATCCAACATTTTTTATTTTTAAATTGAACATACTCTATACAAATTTAATATTTTTAAAATAATTTATAATCCTCTATATTTTATAAAATATTCATTTTTTAAATAAATATTTTTAGATTTTCAACGATATTCTATTTTTTTCGAAGATATTTTTTTAATTCTCTAAAAAGTAATTTTCAACCACATCAATATATTTTGATATATTTTATGATGGATCAAGGATATTATTATAAATTTAAAATCCATATTATTTTATCCATATAACTTATGAAATGTTCTTTTCAATAATAGTATTGATCCATCATTGCATTTTTCTTTTCTAACCGTTGAATAATAAAAGTCATAATGTTTCTTCAAATCTGTTTCCTTTATAAATACCCTATTTTTAATATATTTGATTGAATATTGTTCACATAAATTCCAAAAATTGATTAGTTTGGGAATTTCGGGACTAAAATATATACCCTTTATGTATAAAATATAAATAACATATTACACATTGAATGATATCTACTTATAATGTGATTTATTATCATTTTGAACCCATTTATATTCTATAGATATATCGTGTTTATTAATGGAATTCTGAATATTGTCCTTATATGCTATCTTTAGAAAGGGATATGAAACATATTTTATTTCCATGTTTACTTTATGATATGATGACAATTTCTTTTATGGGGCACACATACCAATGTATGGTGATGGGTGGGGTCCTATAACACCCTCAAATGCATTAGATAGTTTTGATTTCTAGTTATATTATAAGGAATGATTATAAAGAGTTTGTTCACATTGTCATTGGAATAATGAGTTTTCTCACATTTTAATTTGTTCATATAACGAGTTTATTCAAAAATTCATGGTCATATTGGGATTTCTTAAAAAATATTCTCTAATTCTTAATTTTCCACCATTCTATGTTTCCTTTTATTTTTAGCTTTGTAATATTTCTTTGGTATGCCTATTTTTCAAGAAATTCTAAAATTTTATGTTATGCTTACATGTATTGGGATTTTTTTTGTATTTAAGGATAGTTATTATTATTTTTCCTCTAAATATGTTAAAATTTCAGGATATTTAATTATGTTATAACATTACTTATTCCATGATTTATGACATATTATTAGTTTGGTATAACTTTATTATGTATTCTTATTAGACCCATGCCCTCAACGGGCATCTTATCTCACCCCATTCATAAATTTCTGTTTCGTAGGCCAACAAATGGTCGACCATGACTTAATGATGAAGTATTTCCTAACTAATAGAGATGAATAAGAGACAAGGTGAGACATCAAGATCTTTTGGCCATGGAGGTTAAATTACATAGTGGATAATAAAAACCAAATAAATATCCCATATAGGGGAATACGTGATGAAGAATCTTATACATGAAATCGAGGTAATAAGAATTAGTGGAAGTCTTAGAAGAAAAAATGGATGCATCAGTGTAGGGAAGTGTTCTTGGGACTTGATTTTATGTATTTGACTTGTTCTATTAACAATACATTCAATGTAATTTCTTTCTAACATTGGGTTTTCAAGACATGTAATGGTTCTCCCTAAATACAATTAAAAAAAGATTATCTTCAAATAAAAAAACAAGGCCTCCAACTCATTATAAGAAATATTTTTTAAATAAAATTAACACATATGATATGTCTATAAGAGTATCTTGAGTGGATAAAATATGGAAAATTGGGATTACATTTTATGAATTAATAAGGTTCTTATATAGTTAAAATCATATCAATTAGTTAAAAACATAGTTATTGTTAATTATTTTTTTACTAATCCTCTAAAACATGAAACCTAAAGAATTGTTTGAATGTATTATAATGAAATACTTGCTTTAAGTCATATAATTATATGATTATCACATCCTGGGTCTATCATAGTTAGTTTAGGGAATGTTTTAGAGAACTGTAGAGGTTGGGATTTGTTTTAAGATTTTTTAAGCATTGATAAGATAAGGGTGATTAACATTTTAATGGTATAGAAAACCATTTAGGTCAATGTAGGTAATATTGAATATTTTCAAGATAAGGATACTAAAAGATTATTAAAACAAATTGGGATAATTCTATGTATAGGATAGAATTAAAATGTTTTTATTAAAATATATATTGTGTGGTTCTCCTAGAAATTACATCCCATCCTATATACTAGAAAGTGGATGTTGTTTTTGCATAGATTGACAAAGAGTTAATCTCTCTAAAAAGTTATGTTTGTTATGAAATCATTATTCACACTAGAGCACATAGAGTGGGCCTAATACTAGTCACTGATTTAGGAACTTCTATGTGATACACATTGGTTAATCACATTCTATATAAAATAAATTCTGAGGGATTTATTATGTTATGAAAGTATGTAACAAAATATGATATAGATTGACCTAAATAAACCTATATTGAACCAAGATTTATTGAAGATGAATTGAAAACTAATGTTCAAATTTTTAATAGTTATACATGTTTAGGTAACATTTTTAATGTAATTAACGTACAATAACTCTCTTATAATATTATTTTTTAATTGATTATATCTATTTTTGGTTTTATTAATGGGTTAATCTCAACATAACCATGTTAAGAAATTAATTCTATGAATAATGAATAGATATCCCTAATATAAAACCAAATAGTATAAGAGATAGTGTGAGAAATATTGTGGTCATTCCTAATAAACTATCAAAAATTATTAATAATAATGTGAACTTATTGGAGATTTAAAAAACATCAAAGAATAAAAGTATGGAGTCTCATGGATGTTTAGGTAATGATGATGATAAGGTAAAGAAGATTTAATTTTTATATTTGAAAGGAAATGTTTTAATAATCATGAAGGGGGGTGTGTTATAATAATTAAGACATGTTTCATGTGGGTAGAAGTAAGGCATTGAGGGAATAATTATCTTGGAAAGTAAATATCTCAAAGGGAATGGTAGAGGAAGTAGTTTTTTATGGTATCAAAAATATTAATAATTGGCCCCTTTTATTCTTGGGTACATGTTTTTTAAATTGGCCCCTTTTATTTTTGGTATATATGAATATGAATATTAATAATTTTTATTACCACAGTAAAGGGTAAATTAGGTTATTAATGATGAAAATAAGATTTTATGGACTATAAAATGAACCTAATAAATCGATATGTTTTTTTTGGTTGAGTCCATTTCATCAATAATCATCCATGTTTCGGTTATATGGTCTTGTTTGACAATTTTAATGTGATTATGAATTTTATAAAATTTAATATAAAGAAATGTCCAAAATTTCACACTCTTTTTTTAACAACTATAATATTTTTAATGTATGGTCAACCAAAGGATATTTCCATCTACAAATATTATTTTAAAATCTAAATGATTTATCCGAATCAGGTTATTTTTATTTCTTTTATGTGATGCAATATGTAACATCCCAAGTAAATTAAGAATATGATATTTTCATATTTATTAGTATTTGTGAATTAAATATTAATTATACTTTAATGGGGATTCTATGTTTGATGGCGTACCCGATACCCAACAATGGGTTTCTTTGAAATCTTACATTTCATACAAAGTTGAGTTTTATAGAAAAATAATAAAATAATATTATTATTTTAAATGGTAGTTAACGTCTAGCTGTTGTATTGGAGAGAATGAACAGAACTAAATAAAAAATGAGTATACATGGTTTTTAAATGTTTTAACATTTATCCTATAATATTTAGAGGCTTAAAATTATAATGAATCCAATTTTAAGCATAAATACTCTAATATTCTTTAAAAGTTCAATTCCCCACCTTTTGATAAAGAAACCATTTTAAATCTATTTTTGGTCACTTTTATTTGATCTATTTGGAAAAATATAATTCTTTTTTAGAATCGGGAAATCAAAATTTATTTTGGATGAATGTTTTGTATTTTTCTGAAAAAATTTATTTTTTAATGAATAGTGCAAAATTCTTCATTTTAATTCAAAACTGCCTTTTAATATAAATTCTGTATTGGGTTAGATTACCATTTTAATTGGGTTTAAAGGGTAATTTTATTATATCTTTACCATTAAATCCAATTTTGGACATTGAATGTAATTTCACATTGAAATTGGACATAAACAAATGTCAATTTTTTGATAGTTATTATTTCTTAAAAACACGTCTTTGGTTTTAACAATGGAAACTAATTATAAATTAATTTATTGAAATTCTATGTTTTAAATTTGGAAAAATTGATTCCATATTTGGAATCAGGAGTTCCAAATTTTTTTAATATGTAACTTTTATTTTTAGGCATTAAGAATATTTACTTCAGTAAATATTTTTTTACCATTGTTAAAGGATAAATCTGGAAAATAAGAGTAAAAATAATATTATATTAATATTAAATTACACATAAACATATCCTAACCCTACTGTATGAGATATTTATAACCAAGGGAATCCTTGGGTCGATTTTGGGACCCCATGGAGCCACTTGGGAGTGATAATGACGCTTTTTTTTAATGAATTTAATGTAAGGGAAAAAATAACAGAAACATATATCTTTTCATGAAAACATTATATATAAGGTTATATAAGTTATATATTTTATTATAAATATTTTTTTAGTTGTACGAATATTTCATACAACATTGTATTTTATTTATAATTTTTAAGAATTATATAAACAAGTTTAATTATGACACAATGGTGATGCAGGGATTGATTCATTAATAAATGATTACAATAAATGATACTATAAATATTAAAATAAATTTATTTTTAAACTTGTTGTGGAATAATAGAATTTTATAGATTAATATGACTTGTTATATTTTAATTAATGATGGTTTTTTGAAATAATATAGTTGTTGTATAATTTTTTTAAATGTCTTGATATGAATAGATTATCAATTGACATAAGTGAGTTATTAAAACAATTAACATATTATTAAATAATAAAATAGTTCTAAAAATATAAGATTCGTCAAAATGAAATATATGATGTTAAAAATGTAATTAATGATCCCTTTTGGGTCACATGGAATTTTATATTAAATATATTAACCATATAGTATGAATATGTAAAGGGACATGATAAAAGGTAAATAAGATAACAAAGGGTAAAATAAAAAAGATAAGGATTAAACAATATCCAAAACATATCAAATTACTATTGTATGGTATTATTTAGATTTATATATACCTTATCATAGAATTAAATAAGTTTGGACCTTTGAAACATAAAATCATTTTATAATAAAATAATACTTTCTAACTTTCCTAAAGAGGCCATCCTCCCTCTTATAAAATGACACCACCTCTAACCGATTACTCACACATCTCAAGACTTTTGGCTCATCTAAACCTTGCACAAAGAAGCTTCCAACCTCCATATATTCCACCTAGAAGTATTTACTTTGGAAAAAGTTGATTCACTAAATCCTTTTTGTTCAAACCAAAGGGAGTTACCTGATTTAAATGTAACGTCTTCTATCACGTTATTTTCATTTATTCTCCTTCTCCAACCCCATAAACACTCTCTATTCCATTATTTTATAACAAAACCAGTATCCTAAATATAAAAGTATTTTTTATAATTAGTATTCAAACAACATCTCCACACACACCCATCTAATGGATATGAACTTGTTGTTTCTGTGGACGACGAACTACAACCTCATGAAACGATGATTGTTCAATTGTCACATACCGCCTTTCATGGAGGCCATTATGATGGAAATGTATTTATATTTGATATATATTAAATTTATATGGTATCTATTCTTATATATTTTTCATTTATAGCATACCTTTATGGTTTTCATAATGGGTAAAGGTGATAATTTCATTTGGGGAAGTGCGGACTAGCGCCCCCTCAAAGTGATATGACTCGTTTAGGCCATACATGGAATGCATAAAGGATGGAGTTAAAAAAATTATATATGATGTTATACTAGAATTATAATTTTCCTATGTATCATTATCATTAAATTCCATTAAATACAAAATATAAATGAAAGTAGCGTTCATGCATACGTACGACTTACCGTCTCTATTGACAGTGCATTTCATTTCTCACCTACAAATGTCATGTACTATTATATATATACAATATATATATGATATATATGATATATAAATCATGAATATAATTCTTTAGATAATGGTATTTTTACCACATGGAAAACATGTAATTATAAAAAGTTCATTTTTGACTTGAGTACCAAATATCGAAAAAACAACCATAATTAACATAGATGATTATGTAATGTTTATAACATAGTAATAAGTTATCTAAAATGAATAATAAACTTGAAAAATGTTTTTAAGCAATTATAATTTAACTTTAGTTACCTATTCAGAAGATTAATGAACTAACGAGTCAAGTTAGACATGAGGTAAGGATCTCAGTCTCAATCTCCTTTCATTGAGGCATAATTTGTTTTCTACATGAATTTATTTTATACAATGTATAAACCACTTTGAATTTTCATTTCATTAAAATGGAATCTATTTCTACATTCAGATTTTCTATATGAAAAAGGGAATGTTTCTTTTTAACGTTCATAGTGACAACGACCATTCCACTGCCACGAGAATTATTTGATATTTTATTCCTCTACAAACCGTAGTATATTTAAAAGAATAATATAAACCATATACTCTTTTTACATATTTTGGTATTGAAAATTGCATTGATAATGGATTGATTATTTCAATATATTGAAATTATATATTTTCATTGAAAGGTATAAATTTTATCTTTCATTTATGTTAATTTTATGTGTTATGAATATGTTACAGTTATGGGGAATTGTTTACGTATATGGGTGGTTCCATGATAAACCTAGAGTGGGTGAGCCCGAGATAGCTCTCCAATATATTGGGTAACATGATGGAGGTAAATGTTAATGTTTATACTATGATAATTAGGGAATATACTGTGATGTGTATTCCAAATGTAACTCCCAACCAAGTTGTGAAAGCTAAAACGTATGTATGTTATTGATGCCACAAGTTACCTTTATTATTTATGATTTCCAAATGTTTTTCATAAATATTAATGTCTTTTGTAGTATAATAAAGGTTTAAATGTCTAATTTCAATAAATTTCATGTATTGGTGGACTAATGTTTTTGTTCCATATTTTATAACCCTGACTAAGCTTTTTATGCTCATCCTATGTTTTTGAAAAAATATTTATAGGATTGAAGGCTGGGTAAGAGAGAGGATGAATTCAATATAGTTTATATCAAGAAAATAATTCTTACATTTTTTAAGTGTTTATATTTTATGAAAAAATGGATACTGAGTAGAATTGTCTACTTTGTAATATTTGAGATGTAATATAATAGTTATGGCCTTATTATCTAAAACTCTAAACCCGAAAAGATCATCACTATGAATTATTAACATAATTCATGATTATGTAATGTTTAAGGTTGTGTCCTTATAGATGGTATCAATATTCGGTTTACACAAATTTAGGTGTTACGGTGTTGTTAAATTAATATCCATAAATTATTTTATGTTAATATTGAAAAGATATAGCATTTGCAGATTACCATGTTGCTTCATCTAATATATTATTGTGTTTGGAATGGTTTTCCTCAGAGGAATCAGGGTATCTATGATGGAACAACATTAGGGGGAAGACAACCTTCCAAATCAGCACCCTAATATGGTCGAATTCAAAACAGAACATTTTTTTGCAGTGATGGAATAATTGGCTCAGGATATAAATGGTGGTGGTATCCATGCATGATATCAGCTAGATCAACCACTAAAAAACATTTCAGTAGTGGAGAATTTCATGAGGCAATATCCTCAATCATTCAAAGGATCATATGACCATGTTTTAGTATAAGGTTTGGATTAAAGCACTGGAGATGATTTTTGATGTCATGGGGTGTTCAGAACATCAAAAGGTTAGTCTTGTTGTTTACCATTTTGAAGGTGAATCCGATCAGTGTTGGTCGATGGTGAAAATATCAGGGATAGTAATGAGATTTATGCTCTTGATTTGGATGAATTCAAAGATATGTTTCTTGAGAAATATTTTCCTAAGGTGTTACATCTTAGGATGTAAAAACAATTCTTGGAATTGAGATAAGAGGATGGATCAGTGGCTGTTTATGAAGAAAAAATCACTCGACTGGAAAGGTATGCTCCAAATTTATACGAGATATTGCCATTAATATCAATCATTTTTAATCAATATTAAAGCTAAAGTATCCAATGTATTTAGCTTCTCGTGAGTTCAAAAGTTATGGACAAATTTTTCTATGTGTGGAGAAGGTGAAAAAGGAGTTTGCTGATGATCAGGCGTTCTTTGACAAACAACAAAATAAGAGGTTGAGGCAGAAGACGAAAGGGAAGAACTATAAAAAAATTTGATGGTAAGAAACTTATGTTTATAGTTTGAGAAAATTTTAATAAAAATCATGTTGGGTAATTTCTTTCAAATTCAGGTAAGTTGTACCGATGTGGGAAAATGGGACATAAGGCTCATAATTACACTAAAAAAGATTAGGTTAATGGTACGAAAAAATCATATATACTGTCAGTAAAATTTTTTATGTGAAATGAAATGGGTTATTATGGAAATGAGTGTCCAATTAAGAACTCAACTAAAGGAAATAAATTGGACTATAAGAATAAAGGTGTGGTGAAATCATTTCAAACTACTCTATCAGATGTTGGGCCATCGAATAAAGTAGTATCATGTACACTATTTCTTTTTTTCATATTATACCAATGTGTTTTTTGATTCAGGGTCTACACATTCATTCATCTCTAATAAGTTTTCTAATAAATTGGGAATTCCATCTCATAATATGAATCCTGAATATATTCTAAAAACACTGGGTGGAAATTTTGAGACAAAAAGAAATTATAAGAACCTTCCTGTCCTTGTGTGAGGAAAGACTCTACCAGCAAACCTTATTGTTTTGCCTCTAGTATAGTTTGATGTTATTTTGGTTATGGATTGGATTTTCATTCATCATTATAAGACTGCATGTAGAGATAAAGAGGATTCTTTTCAGAAATAATTTTATTTTGTGTTCATGAATGAACCCATAGTTTTGATAACATATCAGAAATATGAGAAACTAGTAAAAGATGGAAAAGAATGTTACCTTGCACATAATGTTGAAAACAAAGGAAATTTTTAGATTAATAATGTGTTAGGGGTAAATGATTGTCCTTATTTTTTACTGGATGAGTTTTCTAGTATAATAGATGAATATGAAGTTGACTTTAATTTTTACTTAGTTCTTGATTCTAATCCAATTTCAAAACCACCTTATCAAATGGCTCAAACAGAACATTTAGAATAAAATAAGTAATTGTAGGAGTTATTAGATAAATGTTTCATTCATCCTATCACATCACCATGGGTTGACCCCATCTTGTTTGTTAAAAAGAATGATAATTCAATGAGACTTTTCATTGATTATAGAGCATTCAATAACATCACTCTTAAGAATAAGTATCCTTTTACTCATTTAGATGATTTGTTTGATTAGCTCTAGGGAGCATAGCATTTTTCGATGATTGACTTGAGGTTGGGGTACCATCCATTGAAAGAAGAGGAAGAATACATTCCGAAGACCTTGTTTCATACAGGATATGACCATTATGAATCTTTAGTTATGCCTTTTGGATTAAACAATGCACCTACTATATTCATTTATCTTATTAATAGAATTTTTTGTGAGTTCTTGGATGAGTTTGTGTTTGTTTTTATTGATGATATTATTGTTTATTTCCAAATTAAAGAGGAACATGAAATGAATTTAAGGGTTATATTAAAAAACCTTAAAATAAAATAAATTGTATGTGAAATTCAGCAAGTGTGAGTTTTGGTTACAAAAATATTCATTCCTTGGTAACATTTTTTAAAAAAATGGCATAACTATTGATAATTCTAAAACAAAAGTTGTTTAATAATGTCCAAGACTCATAAATATAAATGATAACTGTAGTTTTATTAGTTTAGAAGTTTATTACTAGAGGTCTGTTGAAAATATTTCACAGTTATCTAGTCCAATGACTAAGTTAACTCGAAAAGGTGTTAAGTTCATCTAGAAAAAAAAACGTGATGGTTGTTTATCGAAAATGAAAAGATGATTGGTGAATGCTCTTGTTTTGGAATTTCGTTCTAGAGATGGTAAATTTGTTATATACAGTGATGTATCGTTGAAAATACTTGGTTGTGTCCTAATGCATAATGATCATGTAATTGTTTATGCTTCACTCTAGTTCGAATCTCATGAGTTAAATTACCCTACACATGATTTGGAATTAGCTGCTATTGTTTTTGCTTTAAAAATTTAGAGGCATCATCTGCATGGAGTAAAAGTTGAAATATATACTGACCACAAAAGTCTTAAGTATATATTTACTTATCATTAATTGAACAATAGACAGAAGGGATTACTAGACTTAATCAAGGATTATGATTTCATGATTCGTTACCATCTAGGAAAGGCAACAAAAAAGTGGTTGATGCTTTTAGTCGAATGAGTAATGCTACATTAACCATGTTACATTTGGAACACGATCCTCTGATTAATGATTTGATAAACTTTGGAATAGAAATTGCTGGTACAGGAAATTCCTCTGTTTTTTAGGTGTTAGTGAAATCATCTCTATCAAACATAATAATGAAATCATAGAAGGATGATAGTGAGTTAAAGAAAAAGATAGAGATGTTTTAGAAGCTATGTTGACGGATTTTAAAATTAATAATGATGATGCTTTGAGTTTTGGGAGGAGATTTTGTGTGCCTTGTGATTCATAGTTGAAGAAAGAGTTATTATGTGAAGCTTATAGTTCTCTATTTTCAGTACATCATGGTTGTACTAAGATATACAAAGATATTTGGGAGTGTTACTGGTGGGATGGAATGAAAAGAGATATTACTGAAATTACTGTGAAGTTTCTAACTTGCCAACATGTTAATGTTGAGCAGCTATTACCAAAAGGGACGCTTCATCCTTTAACTGTACCAGAGTGGAAATGGTAAACAGTGTTTATTGATTTCATCATGGGATTTCCCAAGTCTTCTAAATGTTATAATGCAATTTGGGTTATTGTTGATCGATTGACTAAATCTGTTCATTTCCTACAAATCTGACAAACTTTGTCTCTAGATCAACTTTCTCAGTTGTATATTTAAAAAATAGTCAATTTTCATGGATTTCCCCTCTACATTGTATCTGATCATGATAAAAGGTTTACTTCTATCTTTTGGAAAGGCCTTTCGATGTCATTGGGTACTGAATTAAATTTTAGAATAGCTTTTTATCCTCAATTATATGGGCAGTCAGAATGAACAATTATTATATTGGAAGATATGTTATGAGATTTATCAATGTATTTCCCTGTAAGTTGGGGCCAACATCTTTCATTGGTTTAATTTTCTTACAATAATAATTTTCATTCATGTCTATAGATGGCACCATTTTAGGCATTATATGAAACGCAGTGTCGAACTCCTACTTTTTTGGATGAAGTAGGTGAAAGAAAGTTGATGGGACCAGAATTGGTAGATGAGATGGTAGAAAAGGTTCAATTGATTTAGAAGCACAAGAGAATATCTCAAAGAAGGATGAAAAGTTATGAGAATAAACGAAGGAAGAATTTTTCTTTATAGGTAAGTGATCATGTCTTTCTCTAAGTTTCTCCATGGAAAAATGTGATGTGTTTTGGTTGGAAGGGAAAGTTGAGTATGAGTTTTATTGAACCCTATGAAATCCTGGAGAAAGTTGGATCAGTTGCATACAAAGTTTCATTACCTTCATGATTATCTGATGTACATTATATTTTTCATGTTTCAATGTTGATAATTTATATTCCAGATCTATCTCATTTTTTGAGTCCATAGGTAGTTCTGTTGGAAGAGAATATTTCGTATGAGGAACAACCAGTCCAAATTCTTGACTGAAGAGAGTAAGTGTTGGGGAATAAGGTAATTCATCAGGTAAAGGTGTTATGGAAAAACTATATAGTTGGAGAGGCAACGTGGGAATCTAATAATTTTATAAGGGATAAATAGCCCCATTTATTTAATAAGTGAATAAAATTGAGAAGACACAATTTACAAAAGGGGGGAAGAATTTAACATCCCAATTTAATAAAGAATATTAAATTTCAATATTTATTAATATTTTTGAATTAAATGTTAATTTTAATTTAAAGATGGTGATATGTTCTATGGCGTACCTGATCGCAACAACGTGTTTCTTTGAAATCTTACGTTGCACACTACGTTGAGTCTTACTAAAAAACAATATATTATTTTTATTATTTTAAATGGAAGATAACGTTTTTCCATTGTATTGTCGAGAATGAACAAAAATAACAAAAATATGATTATACATGTTTTAAAATGTTTTTACATTTATCTAATAAAATTTAGAGGTAAAAAATGTGAATGAGTCCAATTTTATGCATAAATACTCTAATATTCTTTAAAAGGTCGATTTACCACCTTTTGATAATGAACCCCTTTTAAATCTGTTGTTTATCAATTTTATATATTCTATTTGAAAAAATAATATTTTTCTATAGAACAGAGACATCAAAATTTAATTTGGATGAATTTTTGTATTTTTTCTGATAAAGTTCATTTTTAATGAATAATGATAAATACTACATTTTAATTCAGAACTACCTTTTAATCTAATTTATTTATATATTAAGATTAGATTTTTAATTGATTTTAAAGTGTAATTAGATTATAATTTTACCATTTAACCCAATTTTTGTGATTTGAAGTAATTTCACTATGAAAATGTACATAAACAAATGTCAATCCATTGATAGTTATTATTTATTAAAACCACGCTTTTTTGGTTTTGACAACGGTAATTAATTTTAAATTATTTTATGAAACTTTTGTGTTTTGAATTTGGGAAAATATATTCCATATTTATAATTAGGAGGTCCAAATTTTGTAAATAGGTAACTTTTATTTTTATACATTATGAATATTTACTTCAGTAAATATATTATTTACCATGGTTCATTGGTAAATCTAGAAAATAAGGGTAAAAATTAATATTATAATAATATTAAATTAACCTTACACATGTTCTAGCCCTATTGGATGAGATATTTCTGACCAATGGAATCCTTGGGACGATTTTGGGACCCCATGGGTCCACTTATAAGTGATAAGGACACTTTATATTAATTAATTTAGAGTAAGGACAAAAATAACATAACGTTATATCATTTAGTGAAACAATTATATATGGGGTTATATAAGTGATATTTAAAACTGTAATTATTAATATGAAATCTAAAAATAATTCCTACATCATAGAATTTTATTCATAATTTTTAGACCTTAAAAACAAATTTAATTATGACACAATGGTGATACAATAATTGCTTCATTAATAGAGGATTAATATAAATGATATTATTAATATTAAAATAAATTTATGTGCAAACTTTTTATGACATACACAAATTTTAAAGATTATTATGTCTTGTTATATTTTAATTAATTAAGTGTTTTCAAAATAAAAAAGTTGTTATTAATTTTTTTAAAAGTCTTGATATGAATAGTTTATAAATTGACATAAATGAGGTTTTAAAACAATTAATATTTTATTAAATGATAAAATAGTCCTAAAAATATAATATTCTTCCAACTGACATATATGATGCTAAAAATTTCATTAATGATCTAACTTCAATATCTTGGAATTTTATTGTAAATATTTGATCCATATTGTATGAATATATAAGAGGACATAGTAGAAGATAAATAAGTTAACAAAGTCTTAAATAAAATAGATAAGGATTAAAAAATATCCAAATCCTATATAATTATTATTGGATGATTTTATTTCAACTTTTATGTAACTTATATTTTAATTAAATATTTTTTGGAGATTTTTATAAAGAAAATAATTTTATAATAAAATAATACTTTCAAACTTTCCTAAAGAGCCCCTCATACCTCTTATAAAAGGACTGCACCTCTAACCCATTACTCACACATCTCAAGCCTCTTGGATTTTCCAAAATCTACTAAATGAAGATAAAAACAAACCCCTATTTCTCCTATAAGCCTTCCCCTAGACACAAGACAATTCAAGAAATCCTTATGGTTCAAACCAAAGGGTGTTACCCTATTTAAAGGTAACATCTTCTCTCAAGTTCTTTTCTTTTTCTCTCCTTCTCTAACACCATAAACTCTCTATATTCCAATATTTTTTTAACAATTATAGTATCCTCAATATTATAATATTTTTTATGAGGTTTATTCGAACTACACTTCCATGAAACTCCATCTAATGGATACGAACATACTATTTTTGTGGGAGACAAACTGTTTCCCCACGAAAGGATGATGGTTCAATTATCTCATACCACCTCCCATGGTGTACATTATGATAGAACTATATTTATATTTGATATATATTATATTTCTTTTGTCATTATTATTCTTTATTTTTATTTATATCATACCTTTATGGTTTCAATAATGGGTAAATTCAATAATTTCATTCGAGGAAGTGCAGACTACTTCACCCTCAATGTGATTTGACTTGTTCATGCCATACGCGGAACGTATAAAGGGTGGAGTTACCGAAATTATATATGATATTATACTATAATTATAAAATACCTATGTATAATTTATTTTTCATTCCATTAAATATGAAATTGAAATGAAATTCATGTTAATGCGTACGTACGGCTTACTGTCTCCATGAACGGTGCATTTAATTTCTTCTCTCCAAATGTTATGTATTATTATAAATAAATAAATAATATATATATATATATAGGATATATATGTTATATATGATATCTATATCATTAATATAATTCTGGAGATAATAGGCTTTTGACCACATGGACATCATGTAATTTTAAGAAGTTCATTTTTTACTCAAGTACCATATATCGAAAAAATGACCATTATTAACACAAATGATTATGTAATGTTTATAACCTGGTAATAAGTGATAAAAAAATAATAACCTCAAAAAAGTACTCAATATGTTATGAATTAGCTTTTGCCTATTATTTAAGAGATTAAAGAATGAACGGGTTATGTTGGACACGATGTAAGGGACTTTGTCTCAATCTCCTATCATTGACGCATAATTTGTTTTCTACATGACATTATTTTTACGGTGTATAAATCCCTTTTAATATTAATTTCATTCAAAGGTAATCTTTTACTACATTGATTTTTACTAAATGAAAATGCTAATGTTTCTTTTTAATGAATGTAGTGACAACGACCTTTCCACCGCCACGAGCATTATTTGATATTTTGATTCATTTGCAAGCTGTAGTGTTTTTTAAATGGAAAAAAATACAATATATTACTTTTACTTATTTTGGTATTGAAAATTGTTTTGAGAATGGATTTATTATTTCAATTAATGAAATGATGTATTTTTATTGAAATCTAGAAATGTTATCTTTCCATTATGTTTGTTTTATTTATTATTAATATGTCATGGTTCTTGGGAATTGTATACGTATACATGTGGTTCCATGATAAACCTAGGGTGGGTGATCCTGAAAAATATCTCCAATGCATTGGGTAGTGTGACTGAGGTACACATTAATGTTTCTCCTAAGAGATTTAGGAAATATACTGTGATGGGTATTCCAAATGTAACTCCCTACGTAGCTGTGAAAGCTACAATATAAGTATGTCATAGATACCACAAGCTTCCTTTATGATTTATGATTTACATGTGTTATTCATAAATCTTATGATATTGTGTGGTATGATAAATATTGAATGGTATGATTTCATTCACTTGTATGTATTTGTAGACTAATGTTTTCGTTCATTGTTTTATAACCCTTACTGAGATTTTTAGGCTCATCACACGTTTTTGAAATATTTTTCACAGGATTTAATGTAGTTTATGATAAAAGAAGAATCTAAGAATATTTATATCAATAAAATAATTCTTATTTTATTTTAAGAGTTTTTATTTTATGAAAAAAAATTGATACTCAATAAGATTGTCTATTTTTGTAATATTAGAGATGTAATGTAATAGATATGCCATATTTATGTAAAAATATAAACCTGGAAAGATCCTAAATGTAAATTATTAACTTAATTTAATATTATGTAATGTTTAATTTTATGTCTTATATAATAATTATCTTAATATTTTACACAATGCTGATGATATAATTATTAAATTAATGGAAAATACAAATAAATGATATTAAAAATATCACAATTAAAATAAAATTTTATAATTAATATGATACATGAATTTTATAGATTAAACCGACATGTTATGGATGTAAAAAATATATATTTTTAGAATTTTACAAATTTACTTGATGTTTTTAAAATCAATGTAATGGATAGTTATAAAAACTGACATTAATGATATATTATAATAAGTAATATTTTATTAAATGATATGAAATTAGTAAAAATATTATATTCATAAAAGAGATTATAATATGGTTTATTATATTATACAGGGTCTATTTATGGGGTTTTTCCATTTATTGTAACTATATTGACCCTCAATGTGTAATAATCCTTATTGTTACTGTAAGTTCGAATGGTGTTAACAAGATGTTAAAATAATATAAGGGAGAAAATGTAGAGAAAGTATAAATTTTTATTTTATGTTATTATTTAGACCCATAAACATCCTATATTCAAAATAAATTATTTTGTATCCATATCAAAATGAAAATTAATTTATATTAATTAATTTTTTTTAGAAATTCCAAGAGTGTCCCTCCACTCTTTTATAAAAGGGAACAACTTATTTCCTTTAAATAATGCTTCAAAATGATTTTGGTTCAGTCAAGATATTCCGAAACACTATCCTTAAAATTACTACCCACCTTTTATGGGACTTATATTTGAAATAACACCAACCTTAGTGGTATTATGGTGTAAAGAAAAATGATCTTGTTTAAAGAAGTAGTATTGTTTTTAATTGAGAATTAATGTTTTATTTATTCTTCCACATCCTAAAAATAATCATTAACCATTACTATATAATAAATCTAATATTATAAATATAATTTGTTGTTTTTTCATGTCCTAACCTATATCCATCTCCTCTTCCATAACATTGGAAACAAAACAATCATTAATGTTTACAGCAGATTACCATATCTCGAACTGATGTAATAATTTTACCATAATTATCTCTAAATAATTGGTTATAATGATGGAATTTATGTTAATATGTGATATTAATAAAATAATTATCATTAATAAAAGATAATATATCATTTATATTTTTTTCTCATACTTTACTTAATAATGATAATGCCATTCATGCGTTCGTGTAAAATACCACCTCTACAAAGCGACGTGATTTGATTTTCAACACCACATGACATGAATGTCCTATATAATTATATTTTAGGGATTAATATGGAATTTATTATGTTATTTTAAATCATTAAAAATAATTTAATACTCACATTCTTTCCAGAATGGTCATTGGAATATGGAAATGTTACACTTGCGTATGTACAACCTACTTTCTCCAATATTTTAATTTAGATCATTTTTCTTATCCATATTTAATAGTTGCATTCAAATGTATAATTGTTTTCTAAATTTGATAAATATTTCATGATTATTATTATAATGATGATCTAATAATGACCTATATGGCTATAGTAAATCTACCGATGTAATTTCTGACATATGAGATGAATATATTCAAACCCCCAATGTGAATTTAATTGATTATTTACTTTTATATAACAAGGTATTAAATAAAATAAATGAATAATGTACAGGAAAATTTTCTTATAAAAGAATAAAATTTTATCAAAATTATCCAGGAAGATAAATAATGTGTGTGACATGTCCGACACAACATAAAGACTTTAATTTAAAAATCATCATTTAATGCTTCATTAAAACACTAGTATTACACCATATCTATATTAATAAAATTATATATTGTTCTTAATATTATATTATTATTTTTAAATTCATTTTCCACATTTTTTAATTTTTTAAAAGTGGTTTCAAATGAACCTTTATTTATTTTCCAAAGGAATTATTTTATAACTTTTTCATAAATATTATGGAAGAATGGTTTTAAACTTATATATAATGAACAAAATTTTCAACTATTATTGTGATTAAATAATTTTAAAAATCCTTTAAATGTTTAAAATATTATTTATAGAGATAATTTTATCCTTTTTAGTTACTCTATTTTTAAATATGTAATTACAAAATTTAAAGGTCAGTTTCTTCAAGAATATATTTTGATTATAATGATGAAAATTAAAGATTTAATGTTTTATTATTTATTATAAAAACTTTTACGATGTAAGAATATATTTAAATACAAGGATGGGTGGTTATGTTATTAATAAATGATGGGTGGTTTGTGATAAACCAAGGATATGTGGGTCTATGATATCCCTACAATGCATTGAGTATGAAAGTCGACAGTTTGGTTATTCCATTTGTAATAGTGATTGTAAGAGAGATTTGGAAATGTTTTCCAAACTACCTAAAAGATATATATATGAATTAAATGGGGTTTTCAAGAATAATATGATTTATTAATGAAATATAATGACCTTTTGTTTAAAGGGAAGCATATGATAATTTTAATTGGAAAAAAGTTTAGCCTGTGAAAAAGTTATTATGTGTTTTATTTTGACTTTTATATTAATTATGAAACGTTTTCTGAAAAAATTTAGGCAGATATGGTGATTTATTGGGTATAAAAATGGTTATTTTAAGCGCAATGATTATTTTGAAAAAATGAAATCTTTTTTAAACATTCAATAACTAACGGGTTGTTTCATTTTATTTATGTCCCTTTTAGTGTTTTTTATGTTCACGTCACATTAAATAATTTTTTTATACGGATTAAATATGGGTGTGGGAAATAAATAATTCATGTTGAAATTCATGATGATTTACCATGAAAAGAAATAATTTTTATTTTTATAATTTTATATTGTGAAAAAATATGTACTAAATAGAAGTTTCCGGTTTGTATATATATATGTTTGTTATATAATAGTTATGACATAAATATCTAACTCTATAAACCTAAAAGATATATGGGAAATCAAAAATATGGATTCTATTTCAAAGATGCTATATTTTGTGATGTTTAAGGTCGGGTCCTTATAGATTGTGTCACTGTAGGGTTTTCATAACTTTTGAGGATAAAATTTCATTTGAGTATATTTGAATGTCCTCAAAAAATGGTTTGTTTATTATAGATAATCAAACTTATTTTAGATATTTATTAAGAGTTTTATATGAAATTGATATATATGTTTTAGTGTTTACTCTACTCATTAGATATCTTATTATGATATTGTCACACTAACCATTTTGATTTTAGTAAATGGATGGATGTAGTAGGAGTCAACACAACATTAGATGTTAAAGAAAATATAGTGGTTTCAGGATGAGAAACCAAATGGAATTTGAGCTGTAGCGATAAATATTATTTTTTTTCTTAACCAACTGTTAGGATTAATTGTTTACAACTTTATCCTCAATGAGTTTACTAATGATTCCAGAGAAATGAAGCCTTTAAGTAAGTTCAAATGATAATGATTAAAAAGATAAATATATTCAATAACCTATATGATAAAAAATTTAAAATATCTACTAGAACAATATATTAAATAAATTGGAAGATGCTTTATAGTTTTTACAAGAGTCATAATGAAATAATACTCCAAGGATAAAATAAATCATTATGTTAACTCAAATAAGTGGAAATAATTTATTCTTGAGGTTTCAATTGATTGTTATAAATATAGGGAGAATTTTCATTATGAAAGTTGATATTCTGTGTGTAAAGCTCATGAATGTTATTGATCGCACCACGATTTCACTATTTCATTTTCACCCTTACACCACTGAATTAAGCTAATTTTGTATTGTAAACTGAACATATTATAACAAATTTCACTCCATATTAGACTGAATTATTTTTTAACACAGTTTTCAAGGGAAATTTTAATGAAATTTATAGTTACATTGTAGGTTGAGATGATTTGGAGGTCCATTGATGAAGTACAAGAAAAATGGCTCAAACTTCATTGGATCTATGCATACTAGGGGATTCAACTGCATACGTCTGCTAAACCATGCATCTAAATGGGATGATATTTTTATTCTGGTTCAAATTGTTTTGGGATATATTTCATGTAATGTAAACCAAGCCTCATTCGTCAATCCAGTGTCCCAACCGACCTAATCTATCTAAAGCACTGAATCCGCACAATGTCAAAATTAGTGTGATGTGTTCTATCAATATCTTCAGTTTTGGTTGTCCAAATGGAACCAAACCATTGGTGGTTATAGTCAATATTGTCATATACAATATTTTTTTCTCAAAAGCGATATAAGATTGTCTAGACATATAAAACCATTGGTCAATTGGTTTCTCGAAATCAGGGTTATCAAAACCACATTATAATTTTCCTATAAAGTTGAACATTGGGATCCCTATTTGGGAGTTCGACAAAAAAATGGATGTACATAAAAATTGATGTTCTAGATGATTTATTTCATCCACTTGGAGGTTCTAGATCTTACTATTTTAATATGGAGAGCAAAAATGAAGAAGGGGATGCACCCGAGCTTTCTCATCCTCTCGATGTTGGGCTAAACAGTGGGTGTTCGTTGTGAGGGAGCTACACACGTGTCAAGTGTTTTCTGAAACATATATTAGCTACTGCTTTTGAGTAATTTGGGTGATGAGACATTTCATTCCATTTATCTTACATGATTTTACATATTAATTCTTTTCTTGATGTATGTGAATGTTATGCTTATAATTTCTAACCGATTGGTGTGATGTTTTGAGTGCATGAATTGTGTTGTTCCGATTGGACAACACAAGAATAATTTTCATAAAGATCTTATTAACATTTCAATCTTATTTTGAATATCTCATTCAATGCTTATGTTTGGGACTGTGATAATATGATTGTTAAAACATGGTTGGTTCTTTAAGCATTAAAATAAATTCTTAGGAATTAATTAGGATTCTAATTAATTTCAACAAAATAATTACTCCAAATATGAATGAATATTTTATAAAAATTAACTTTAAATGTTTGTAGTGAAATTAAAATGACCCGTATATCTCATAGTTTTTAAAATCTACTTGGACTTTTAACTTCTAAACTATTTTGATTTAGTTATTTTTCTTAAACTATTTTCAAAATCGGCCCATCATTTAGTAATGTTTATTAAAAATTCATACTAAAACTACCAAATATCCTAGATATATGACCTAAATTCCCTCCTATACTATAAATAAACCATAAAAATAAGATGAATTTGACATGTCATGACTACGTGGTCATATTTTGACATCATTTCCAGGAATTTATTTGGTTTTAGTGCCTGGTTTTGATAAGATTTTTTGTAGATTTTGTGAATATTTATTTATTTTATCTTATACATTTACCTATCTATTTGATTTTTGATTTATTTCTTTTGAATGTTTTTTATCATGATGCATTCTCATTCGGAAGACTTACCACATTTCGAACACAAACTGGAGAGGATCATAAATCAGCGACACTGAGATGCACAAGACATGCCTTTTAATGAGGACACACCACCACTTGAGACTTTTCTAAACCCATCTTATTTTGAAAACCAATTAGAATATAAAATTAATGTATATAAATTGGATGAAAACAATAGAAGGATAAAATAACAAACCTCTCATAATGTTGATATCCAACCCACATATATTTAAATAAAAGGCGAGGCACCCAATTTTAAACTAAAATCTGGTCTAATTTAATTGTTACCATGATTAAATGGACTCACAGGAGAAGATCCACATAATAAAATAAAATAATTTCATAATATGTTAAACCTTAAAACATAATAATGTTGATTAAGGGAAATTAAATCTTAAGAAATTCCTATTTTCATTATAAGACTCTATGAAAGAATGGTTGTATTTTGTTAATTCACCAATTAGAGGTTAGAAGAACATGAAAGGCCATTTTCATGAAAAGTATTTCATATCCTCTAGAACTAAACAATAAGTAAAGAAATATTTGGGATAATAAAATTAAAAGGGGAAACACTTCATGAATATTTGGATAGATTTAAGAGGTTATGTTAAATTTTTCCACACCACTGAATAAGTGATCAACTTTTAATTCAGTATTTTTAAGAAGAATTAATTCATATTGATCGAAATATTCTTGATATAGCTGTAGGTGGTGCACTATTTTATAAAACCCCAATTGTTGCAAGGACCATAATTGAGAACATGGCTCAATGAACTCAAAAATTTGGTCCATGTACCAGTGTACCCATTAGAGGTTTCCATGATGTGCAATGTACTGAATTCGAGAAGAAGGTGGAGACAATGTTCGAAGAGTTAAGAAACCTTGTTCAAAAACACGATCATTCCAATGGGAAATCCCAATATCATCCTCCCATACTATTTGGTATATGATCTTCAAACACCCACTACTCTGACCAATGTTCTCAATTGAGAGAATATTCTGAGAGTTGTGAGGAAATCTTTCCAGGCCGCCCCTATATCAAACCCTTTAGGCATGAACCATACTATCCATCCAAATCTGGGTGGAAATAAAAACAATATTATAGGGAAGGGGGTATTCAAACCGACTTAAACATCCATGGAACCAACCAGGGAAGAGTAATCATCCACCACCACAACCCAGAAACACCCGACCACCATAAAGGCCTTTCCAACCACCCCTCCAACACACGAGCCTAGCATAAAATATATTAAGAAAAATTGCTTCCAATAATCTCTAATTACATTAAACCACACAAGCAGTCATACAAGACATAAAAACCATGTTAGGAAAACTAGCTAAATCTATGGGGGGAATTCAAAGTCAAGGGGAAGGTTAACTACCCTCTCAACCAGTAGTTAACCCTAGAGATAAAAGAAAAGTTAGTGACATCGACCTTAAGAGTGGAACTCATCTTAATACCCAAATGACCCCTCTAATGGATTTATACCCTCCTGATGAAACCATCATCCCAACCACTGCTAAAAATGGTCTAAGAGAAGAAAATCATTATCCTGAGAGAAACCCGTCCAAAAGAAAGAGTGTGTCTACTGGTGAGTCACATAGACCAACCATTCATCTTCAATTTCCCCAAAGATCCACCCATCCAAGAAAACAAATGGAAACTAAACACGATAATGAAATATGGGAAACAATCAAAAAATTAAAAGTTAAGATTCCTTTAATTCATGCCATGAATCAAATTACAAGATATACAATGTTTGATAAGGATATGTGTACACACCATAGGTGAATTCGAGACGATGAGAAGGTGAGCTTGGGGAGGAAGGCATCAGCATTGATAGAGCCATCGCATCCTACCGATTCCAGCAATCCTTGGACATTATTGAATTTATGAACCATGGGGGAGTATTATTTATCCAATGATATGCTTGATTTAGGTGCTTCTATAAATGCAATACCTTAATCTATTTACACTTATTTACAGATAAGAAAACCGAATCCCACTAGAATTTTTGTGAAACTAGAAAACAAGAGTACCACATACCCCTTTGGTGTTCTAGAGGATGTTCTTGTGTGGGTGAAAATTTTAATTTTTCCTGCTAATTTTCATGTGAAAAAAATGGAAGATGATAGGATGCATGGTAATTCCCCAACAATATTGGGTAGAACATACTTGAAAACATCCAAAACCATAATTAATGTCCAAAATACTACATTATCTATGGATTTTTGTTGTGAAAATTTTCATTTTAACATCCTTGATTCCATGAATCACCCATTGGAAGAACATTCCTCTCTCTATGTTAACTCTATAGATGTACTCCCTTCCCATAAAAAAATTTATTTTCTTTCCCCTGATCCCCTTTTTGTGTTTTCATCATTGACTGAAATGTTAGGTAAGGAATTATTCATTGAATACTGTACCGGTCTATAAAAATGTCATGCATGTGTGTTAATTGATGATTCTTTGAACACTAAGGATCTCATGACCATCAATGATACTGATAATCTTGTAAAACGTAATTCATCATATGAGGATGATTCCATTGAGTAGTTAGATGATATTAGTGACCTATCACGTTCACACACACTCCCATCAATCCAAAATACCCTCAAACTATAACTATAAAAAATACATCCTGATTTAAAATATTCATATATTTAGAATGGAAAAAAGATTCTTGTCATCACTGATAGATCACTCCCATAAGTGTATGAATTTTGATTACTTGAGCTTTTGAGGGAGTATAAACATGATTTGGAATGGAAATTTTCTTAAATTCTGGGTATTAGCCCATCAATTTTCAAATATCGTATACTATTAAATTATTATGCTAAACTAGTGAGTCAGTTTCAACGTCGACTAAACCCAAACCTCCTTGATGTTGTTAAAAAAGTTAACAAAATTAGTTTCTAATGGAATCATTTACCCCATCTACGATAGCCAATGGGTCTGTCCAGTACAAGTGGTACAAAAAACAATAGGTCTTACTGTAATAAAAAATAAAAACAATGAATTAGTTCCAACTCATGTGAAGAATAGTTGGTGTGTCTATATAGACTATCTCCGACTAAATCAACATACTAAGAAGGACCGTTTCCCATTTCTATTCATTGACCATATTATAGAGAGTCTAGTAGAGAAGTCCCATTATGGTTTCTTTTATGGGTATTATTGATATTTTTAGATCCATATTTACCTTTAGGACTAGGAAAAGTCAACCTTCACATGCCCCTTTGGCAGATTTTCATATTAGAGGATGCCATTTGGTCTATGCAATGCTTCAGGTTATTTCTAGCAATGAAAAGTTAGTATTTTTTGAATTTCCTGGAGAATTTTAGGGATCTATTGATGGATGATTTTAGTATTTATGTCTCCCCTATTGATGAATGTATGAGTAGTCCTTGTTCAGTCCTACATTGCTATATTCAAAAGTATCTTGTATTAAATTACAAAAAATTCCATTTCATGGTCAAATAAGGTATATTTTTGGGACAAGTAATTTTTTGGGGAAGGTATTCATGTAGAAAAATCAAAAGTAGATGTCATATATTCCTTTCCATTCCCCAAAAACGTATGGGATGTGCAGTCTTTACTCGGTCATACTGAATTTTACCATCACTTCATTCATGAAATTAGTAAAGTTGAACTCCCCCTCTCTTGACTACTCCAAAATGAAAAGGAATTTGTTATTGAAAGAGAATGTGAGGAATATTTTAATAATATAAAATGGAGTCTCACATCACCTCTAGAAATCCAACCAACTTGGTGGGATTTACAATTTTATCTCATGTGTGATGCCTTTAACTATGTAGTTTGGGTAGTCTAATCATAAAGGACTAACTGGGATCCAAATTTCATTGCCTATGCATCACATACTTTGGAACAGGCCCATGAAAACTACACCACAACTGAAAAATAATTTCTTTCCATTTGGTGTTCCTTGGATAAATTTGGGTCATACCTTTTAGGGTCCAAAGTCATTGTGTTCTTGGACTATTCATCCCTCCAATATCTCTATAAGAAATCAGAAGAAAAACCACGTCTCATTTTCTAGTTGCACCTCCTTCAAGCATTAAATTTAGAAATTAGAGATTAAAAGGATCATAGAATGTGGTAGATGACCATATCTATTGGATCCATAAATCCTCAGACATTGACTCATCCCACAATATTTCTATAAATGACATGTTTTCTAAATGATCAATTATACCAAGTGTAAGATGTTATTCCTTGTTATGCCGAAATTGTGAATTATTTGGTAGCATCTTCCATTCTGGTGGATTTTAATAAAAACCAGGACGACCATCTAAAATATGAGTCCCATTGTTACATTTTCAATGACCCCTACCTTTGGTGCAACTGTAGTGATCAATTTCTCATACGTTGTGTTCCCAATAGTGAGTTTTAGTATGTACTTAGGTTCTACCATACTCTTGCTTGTGGGGGACACTTCAGTCCCCAATATACAACTCGCAAGGTCCTCTACTATAGTCTCTATTATAAAACACTTTTTTGGGATTCCCATGATTTCTATAAATCTTGCCCTCACTGTCAAAGAATGAAGTATGTATCTAAAATTAATGAACACCCAAAAAACCCTTGCTCTTCCATGAAATTTTTGATGTTTTGATAATTGGATTTATGGGACAATTCCCCAATTAATTTGCGAACCTTTAAATTCTTGCGGTGTTAGATTATGTTTTAAATGGTTAAACGAATGAGCTACAAGGATTTATGATTATAAGGTTGTTGTGGAATTTTTGAGAACCCAAATCTTGTATAGGATTGGATTACCTAGGTTCATCATCAGTTATCATGGTCTAAATTTCCACAACAGAACAATAAAATATCTTTTGCATCGGTATGGGGTTGGTCATCAAGTGTTTACTTCTAATAACCCACAAACCAGTGGTCAAGATGAGGTGTCAAATATGTAGGTAATACAGATTCATGAAAATGCGGTTCCACATAATAGAAATTATTATAATCTTAGAGTTTATTATTCATTATGGCCTTAATATACTGCCTTTAAAACCCCAATTATATTGTCACCCTATCAGCTTGAGTTTGGAAATATTTTTCACCTTCCTGTTAATATTGATCACTAGGACTACTAGGACATCAAACAATGCAATTCTAATCTTTTTGTCTCATGTTCTCAAAGAATGTTAATGATTCACGACCTGGAGGAAATGAGAAGAGATACATAGGAGAACTCTAGTATTTATAAGAACCAAACCAAGGATTTCCACAATCATCTCATCCTTCATTGTAAATTCCAAATTTGGAAGAAGGTCCTACTCTATAATGAAAGGATAATGTTGCATCTAGGTAATATTTGTTACGACCATTTTGGACTATAAAATATTACTAATGTATCTCTATTTGGTGTTGTTCAGGTTTAGAATGATGAAACTGAGTAAACCTTCACTGTCAATGGGAGATGGCTAAAGAAATTCCCCAAGTCCATTCCAGAGTCACCGATGAAGGAACTCCATGTTCTATAATAAACATACTAATGAATTCCATCAGGTTTTATCCTTCATTCCCATATACTATTTTATTATAGTGAGGACACTATACACTTTTGGTGTGGGCGATGGGTATATTCCTGGGTTAGTTAGGAATTTTCATCAACTTTCTTCTTCTTTTTTCATTTTAGCTTACTAAATAGTATTTTAACTTCCCCCTTTCCCATCGTTCCCCCCTCCCACCCTCAATTTTGTGATAAAATTTTAATTTTTTATGACAAATTTATTATGGAAAATGATGCCCATTTAGTCTTGTAAGTTATTGAAAATAAATGGGTAATTTATCTATTTTATTTTGTTTTAACATTCAAAAAATGTCTGGTGAAATGTGAATTTTAGTACGAATTCAATACTATGATGTCACTTTATCTTTGAATTTGATTATTTGATGATGAAATAAATGGTTGTATAATTTCAAAACCATTAAGAAGAATTGTACCCTTTTTTGAATAGTTTAATGGAAAATTGTTTCACTTAATCTCTTTATATGTCTTTGAACCCAACCATGAAGTGTGAAAATATCTTATGTAATGGAAGATAAATATATGTTATGTTGATTTTTCATTACATTAAAAAATCATTTTTCCATATGTTTGTTCCTTATCTGATCTATTTCAATACTATACCAGTTCAACCTATGTGTGTGTACCTATTATTCGACTGTTGTATACCCTAACAAAACAAAAAGGATTGTATAATGGTAGGGAAAACCCCCCTTCATCTACTTTATATCTTGTTATAACTATTAAAATTTGTGTCGTGAGGAGATCAAACAAGGGTTGAGAGAAGTGTATGAGATTTGATCCAAGTGTATATTTTTAGAAACAATAATAAATTAGAGGAGTGATGAAATGTACAACATTTTGGGATATCTAGCTCCAGATATTATGGTTTGAATTTTGGGATGATTAATTTAGTGGGAACTGAATTTTGATTGGAAAGGATGTAGGGAATGTTTGGTGGAAAGGATCTTGTAAGTAGACAATTATTTAAATAACTTATATTTACTTGATAGAAAGTGGAAAGAATAACATGAGATGGAAATCACACACACATGTGAAGAATTAGTTAAATGGTTAACTTTGGAACTATTTTCTCAAATTGGTATCATTAAACTCCTTGAATTTCATACTAATAGAATTTTTGAGACTTCTTTTTGTTTGATCCCTGGGAATAACTCCTCAATGTTATTTTTCTCTTTCATTGCATTTATATTGGGAATTTAATTTTCATTGAATGTTAAATAATTATGAAGTTGGACATATCTACATTTATAATTTTTGGAATTGTGAATTTTCCTAGGAGTGAATATGTTTAGGTGTGGGGGTGTGATTGCACTACGATTCACTGTTTCATTTTCACACTTACACCACTGAGTCAAACTGATTTTGTATTATAAATTCCAATTATTATAAAAACTTTCACTCCATGTTAGATTAAATTATTTTTTGTTTTACACTATTTAAAATGGAAATGTTACTCATTTTTTATAGTTACATTATAGGTGGAGCTGGTTTAGAGGACCCATGATAAAGTCCAAGAAACATGGGCCAAACTGCGCAGGCTCCAAGCATACTAGTGGACTCAACCGCATACTAATACAACAACGCCCCGACCCTAGTTGCACAGAGTCGGTACATTATTACATAACATTGTCATGATCACAAGAAAGATCAAGTCTTGAAAGACTGATTATTTTAGTAGCCTTGAAAACACTAGATATATTCATAAGTCTTACATTACATCATATAAATGAAAACTACGACATCATCTTTTCTTCATAGTCCACACTCATATCCCCATATACTATCCCTGCAGGTCATTCATAAATTACTTCTTCACATCCTGAGAAAAATAATACATTGAAAGGGGTGATCTCATATGCTCAGTAAGGATAACAATATAGTAGAAACACTCATAAATGTACATAAACATTTAAGGAAATGTATAGCTAAAACAAAAGCCATTTAAATATGAACATCAGAATAATATGGCAAAGAAAAAATGAAATAAGGCCATTTACTTATTCACGTGGATATTATAATAGTAGAATAATCAGATGCAATATCATTAACAACTTTCATAATGATGGAATTCATAATACCATACTATCATAACCACATAGCCAAGGCCTCATGCCAAGACTACAAATAAGATTTTGTCAAGGCCTTATGCCAAGACACTAGTTTGTCTCATGAGACCTACCGATGCATCAAGGAGCTATAGCGGGCTCCACCTGTCACTTATTACATCCAATGAATTCCTCATATAAATAGGTTTAAACATAACATACACATTCGAATTAAAACTAGCATACGAAATGTCAATACTTTCTTCGTAAACCATGAATGGTATAAAAATAACACATCCACAGTCAAACATATCACAAAACCATCAATACAATATGGAAGTTTTGTATCATAATATATCAACTCCAAATAAACATAAAACCCATCCAAGGATGTTGACATAGATGAAATCAAAACTCTTTTTAGAGAAATATCTCGTTCTATTTTGAAATCATTTAATAGTCATATATTTATAAAATAAAACATATTATTTCTAAATATTCTTATAAGCTTTTAAGGGAAGCTTTGACGATTTTATAATGGCGGAAAATAGCCGCACCCACCGTATAGGTTAAAAAGGACATTCTTACCTTAATTCTGACGAAAAGGTTAAAAAGGACCTTGTTCGGAAAATGACAGAAAGATTCCTTTATAAAATTCTTATAAATAGTCATCAAGGTGATAAATTACTTTATCCCATAGTCTTTAAAATAGTAAGAATTATTTGAAATAAATTTTTAAGAAACATTTTTGTGGATGATAAAGAGCTCCCAGTAGATAATCATGTACAAACAACCTCGGATAAAGAAGAGATTGTGAAATAAACCCTTACCTTGTACTTTTCCTTAGTCGATGTTCTGTTAACCTCCTGTATAATAGTTAAAACATTGTTATGAAATTATACTAGAACCATATACATAATTATTATATCATATATGATCTTTTAACATTGATTTGTTAATAATATCTTAGTATTATCGTTGTTTCGGGTGTTAACTTACTCGTTTTATTTTATATGTTTTATTACATAAGTCATGTTTGTTATGGATAGGTTGTACCTTATTCATATCCAGAATGATAGAAAGTTATTAAACATTAATTTTAATCATCAAATTAGAATTATTCTTGAAAGGATATGATGGGGAATGAATCTCATCACGTTCGTGGAGACAGTAGTCCAAACGTACACACGAGTGACAATATCATTCTTTTGATATTGAAATAATGTATAATTGGATGGTATATCATATATACAGAATAATTATCATGTTATATTTATTATTTACATTAATTAATCATCATTATTATACGCATCCAAATAATAATATATTGAATAACAATTACACAACGACATGGAGACGGTAAGCCGTACGTTCGCACGTATGGTGACATGTAATTCAAAGGATGGAAAGAATACTGAATATGGTTGTACCATATTTATAAAAATATCATAGTATATAGGAGATACTGGAATTAGTATTTTATAATGGGAATAACAATGAAATAAGAAGTTGAAGAAGAAATGAACTTGAAAAAGGGTGGTGAAAACATTACCACTTCTTCGGGTTCTTCCTTTTTATCTGATCAAAAGGGCTCAATAGGTTGGATTTCTGAACAAACTATGGCCTATAGGTTGTAGTGAGGGAAGTTTGGAGAGTATTTGGGAAGGGGTTGGCCGAGCCAAGAGGTTTTGAATGTTTGAATTAGTGAGAAGTGGGAGTGTCGTTTTATTAGAGGGGTGAGGGGCACCTATGAAAAACCTAGAAATATTATTTGATAATAAATTCATATTCGGTTTCTAATGGCTAAAAAGTGGATTATTTAAAGGTTAAGGTGGGGATGGGTCGTAACCCACACAACCAAAGGAATTTAGACAGGTTTGGGTCATTATATTAACCTTATGATTTAGATTTAACTCTTAGTTAATTAGTTTGACACTTACCATGTCACTTTTTATTTTTATATTCTATAGTTAATAAACATACTATATACCTCAAATCGACCACGAAGTGGTCCATTAATGATACTACTATCATGATATAAGTCTTTTGGATGAACCTTATATTTTTAGGAATTTAATATCAATTAATAGAATATTATTTGTTTGAAAAACTCTTTTATGTCAATTTTTACACTATTGGGTATTTTGATTTTGATAAATTCATAATAGCATTATTACTTCAAAAAATATTTATATAATAAATCCTAATATGTCATATTAAACTAGAAAATTAGTGGAATTCCTAAAACGTCTCAAATTACATATATTTTGAAATTTATAATACCAATTATTTTTATATTTCATTAATTAGGTAATTACTGCATCACCATTATGTCATAAATAAATTAAATTCTTTAATTTCTAAAAATTATAAATAAAATACCATTATGTAGGAAATCATTTTAGATTTATAATGAATATTTACAATCGAATTTACCTTATCTATAACCCTATATTAAAAATGGTTTAGTTAATGAAATTTGATTTTAACTCTTTTAACTCTTCTATGAATTAAATAATAAAAAATGTCCTAATCTAATCCAAGTGGACTTAATGATAATATTTTATTCCAAAGATTGTTCATGGTTGAGATACACTTTTAAAATTGAAATTAGGACATGTTTTATGGTAATATTAATATCATTTTTACCCTTAATTTCCATATTTACTTTTAACTGTGGTCAATAAAAGTAAAAAGTTACTATTCATGAAAAATTATTATCATCTCATTGAACCAAATTTTACTCCTTGATATTAACCGTGTCTCTTGGATTTTCGAAATTCAACCCACAGAAGCGGTGAAATTAAGTTTTATGTGAATTTCCAAATTCTCCTAGGAGGTGGGTAAAAGATGGTGAAAAGTTCAATAAAATTTTTATATATCTACAATTATTCTAAACTAACTCCAATGAATTACGTTGAACTTATATAGGTATTATGTAGCTATTATAACCTTAATTAAATTTAAATAAAATAAATAATTATTTAAATAAAAATTTGGTTTTAAACTATAACTCAGGGTTTTTTAACTAATCATCAAAAATTGAATGTTTTTAGAAAAATACAAAAATTTCACCCAAGGATAATTTCGATATTCTGAATCCAAAAATGAAGTCCATTTTGAATGATAAAATTTATAAAATTTGAAAAATTGGGTATTAATATTCATAACGGCTAGTTTGATTGGTTGTGTTGTGTGTGTTAGAACTCGAAGTTGCGTACAACACACGCTACTGTATTATTCAAAGGAAAGCATGCCGTGGAAGCTTGGGGAGTTACATTCTCCCATCCTTCAAATAATTTTGTCCTTGAAATTTCTAGAATACTACAGCATGAAAAGACTCAGGTGGTTCTTCATCATTAGTTCAATGGGTTCCCACGTTGCCTCTTCCATCTTATGGTTTCTCCATAGAACTTTTACCAGACAAGTCGTCTAGTTTCTCTGCACGTGTTCTTTGGTATCAAGATTCCTGATGGGCTCATTGCAATAAGACAGATCGGGTTCCAGTTCCAATTCCTCGTAAGTGAGTACATGCGTTGGGTCAGGCATATATTTCCTCAACAAAGATACGTGGAAAACATCGTGATCTTTGGAGAGACTTTGCGGCATTTCCAAACGGTAAGCTAAAACTCCAATTCGTTCTAGAATTTTGAAAGGTCCGATGTACCTGGGACTCAATTTACCCTTCTTACCGAAACTTATAATTCCCTTCCATGGAGATACCTTCAAGAAAACATAATCTCCTACTTGAAATTCCAAATCCTTCCTTCAGTTATCGGCATAGCTCTTTTACCTACTTTGAGCTTCATTGATGTGATTTTGGATTACCTTAACCTTTTCCATTGTTTCTTTCACCAGTTCAGGATCTACATGTTTTCTTTCACAAACGTCATCCAAACAAGTTGTTGTGCGACATCTCTTTCTGTATAATGCTTCATATGGCGCCATGTGAATACTCGAATGGAAGCTATTGTTATATGAAAATTCTACCAGAGGTAAATATTGATCCCACATACCCTAAAAGTCATGTGAGCAGGATCACAACATGTATTCTAAGGTTTAAATAGTCCATTCTGATTGTCCATTAGTTTGAGGGTGGTAGGCAGTGCTCAAATGAAGTTCAGTATCCAAGGCCTTCTGAAGAATCTTCCAGAATCTTGAAGTAAAACAGGGATCACAATCAGAAATAATCGATAGGGGTACTCCATGAAGTCTCACAAATTCATTAATATATAGTCTTGCTAGCCATTCAAGTGGTAAATCTTCCCTTATAGCATGAAAATGTTTTGAATTGGTAAGATGATCAACAATGACCCATATTGCATCATTCCTTCTAGGAGTCTTTGGTAGCCCCATGAAGAAGTCCATCGTAATGTTATCCCACTTACACTCAGGTATAAGAAGAGGTTGCAATACTCCACTAGGCTATTTTCTTCCAGCATTCACTTGTTGAAAAACCATACATCTTGACACAAAATCAGCAATCTCCCTCTTCAGGTTTTCCCACCAAAAATGTTCTTTCAAATCACTAACATTTTGGTTCTCCCAGGGTGTATAGAGAAATTGGAACTATGAGAATCATCCCGCAATTCCCTTTTTAGATCAGGTATATCAGGAACACAAATCCTCTTTCCAAATTTGAAAATTCCATCATCATACACAAAGTATCTCAATATCCCATCATTCACATCTTTAATCGTCTTTTGAAATTCTTCATCATCAGTCTGAGAACGCTTAATCCATTCCAGTAAAGATGGTTTGGAAACCATTTTAATAACCACTGATGTTTCACCTTCCATGGTTATTCCCATGTCCATCTTCACTAGATCCATGAAAATTTGATCCCTTTCAATTATCATATTGTTCAAAACTCCATGATATTTTCTTCTCCAAGCATCTGCCACCTTTTTTTCCTTCCACAAGTGGAGTGTGTCATGAAATCATAATCCTTGAGTAATTAATGCCATCTCCTTTGCCTCAGGATAAGTTATTTTTGTGAGAAATTATACTTCAAACTCTTGTGATCAGTATCAATCTCACATGTTTCACCATAGAGGTAGTGCCTTCATATCATCAAAGAAAAGATCACAACTGTTAACTCAAGATCAGGAGTAGGATAGTTTTTCTCATGAATTTTCATCTGTCATGGTGCATAAGAAATAACTCTATCATTCTTCATAAGAACATAACCAAGTCCTTTCATTGATGCATCACTCTAAATAATGAACCCATCATTCCCTGATGGTAGAGTGAATATAGGTGCATTGACTAATCTTCTCTTCAGTTCTTCAAAACATTCTTCACACTCTTTTTCCCAGACAAATTTAACCCCTTTACGTTTGAGCTTCATTAATGGGTTAGCCAATCTGGAAAAATTTTGGACAAAACATCGATAATAACCTGCCAAACCAATAAAACTGTGTACCTCAGTTATTCTCGTTGGTGCTGGTCATTCATGTATTTCCTTAGTCTTAGAAGGATCAATAGAGATTCCATCTTTGTAGATGATATGGAGAATGAAAGAAATCCCCTAAATCCAGAATTCACACTTGCTAAACTTCCCATATAATTTATGACATCTCAGAGTCTTCAGGGTAATGCGCAAGTAATTTTCATGATCTTTTATGCATTTGGAGTATACCAAGATATCATCAATAAATAACACCACAAAATCATCAAGATATTCCTTGAAAACTCTGTTGATTAGATCCAAGAATACAGAGGGTGCATTAGTCAGCCCAAAAGGAATTACTGTAAACTCGTAATGCTCGTACATTCTTCGAAATGCTGTCTATGGAATGTCTTCCTTCTTCAAACACAACTGATGGTATCCAGATCGACGGTTAATCTTTGAAAATTATTGAGCTCCATGCATTTTGTCAAATAAATCATCAAAGCGAGGTAGGGGATATTTGTTCATTATTGTTATAGCATTGATCTCCCTTTAGTCGATACACAACCTCATAGATCCATCTTTCTTTTTAACAAAAAGAACAGGGGCTCCCCATGGAGAAACAATAGGGAGAATAAATCCCTTATTACTCAATTCCTTTAGTTTTTTCCTTAGTTCAACTAATTCCATAGTGTCCATTCTATAAGGGGTCTTCGATATAGTCCTTGATCTAGGAATTAAATCAATGGAAAACTCAACTTCTTGTTCTGGAGGATGTCCAGGTAAATATTCCAGAAACACATCAACATATTATTTCACAATAGGTACATCCTCTATTTGAACATTCTGTTCCTCACCCACAGTCATTTCATTCTCTTCCTCCCCAATAATTTAATTTAGATGAGCTACTGGGGGTGGATATAGATAAGAATTAGGTGGTGATGATTCCGCCCTAAAGATGAGGTGTTCCTTATCATCATCATCAAAAATAGTAACCTCCCTCTTCTTACAATAATTTTTTTTGTCTTGGTCCAAAACCCAATCCATACCAAGGATTATATAAAACTCAACCTTAGGTATGATGATGAGATCAGTGGATAAAGATCATTTATGTGCTCTAATGGGGACTGATTCACAAAATATTGTTGCAATGATACTTCCATTAAGAGTTTTAACTGACAACTCCTTTGTTAAATCAAATAAGAAATATCTAATTTTCTTAGCAAACAGGGAAGATATGAAACAATGCGACGATCCAGAATCAAATAATGCATTTTCTAAACTTGAGGAAACTAATAAATTACCTTCCACCACGTCTTTTGGAGCTTCTACCTCAGCAGTAGTAATAGAATAAGCTTGGCCTTGATCACTTGGCCTTTTCTGAAGTAAGTTCCCCTAACGCTGACGACATTCATTTCCATAATGTCCCATCTCCCTGCAATTGTAGAACTAAACATCGGTAGCTTCCTTATTCCCTTTGCAATCACGAGCTTGATACCCTTTTTCACCACACTTATAACAGACACCCATTCCCTTCAAGCAAGTACCGGGGTGTTTCTTCACACATTTACTGTAGGACTGATATTCAACTTTTCCCTTTGTCCCCTTATTTCCATTTCTAGATAGATTAACAGATCTCTTCTTCTCTTGCATTTCTTTAAAGTCGTAAGACTTAGAGAGTTCCTTTTCTGTCTTGATAGCACATGAGACAATGTCTTCGTACGATGTGAAGGATTGGGAGACTAATGCTTTATGGAGAAACGGTTTTAACCCATCAAATATATGATCAATCTTACTTCTTGGGTTACGTATATAATCTCCAGCATACCTTGATAACCTTGTATTGTTAACCTCATACTTTGTGACATTCTCATCCTCCTTTTGTCTCAGACTCAGTAATTTCCTTTCCATATCTTCTCGATGGTCATGAGGAAAGTATTTTTCTAGAAAGAGATCATTGAACTCCCTCCATTGTATATTTGATACTTCATCATCTTCCTTCGAGTTTTGAATCAATGACCACCATTGATCATCATCTCTAGTGAGGCGATAAACTGCCATGATAACTTTTTCCCTTTCACTAATCCCTAAAGCCTGAAATATTTTCTCTATGAAACTTATACATTTCTCAACTACCAATGGATTTGTACTCCCATTTAATGTTTGCGGTTTTTGCCTCATGAAGTGATCTAACATTGATCCACCACGTTGTGGATCAGGGTGCTCCATAGAGGTAAGGTTATTAATCAAAACCCGAGTGAGTTGTCCCAGTATGGTGATAAGCGGATCAACACCAGTTGTATCACCAACTCCACTATAATTATCTTGAGCAGGCGGGAAATCCTTACATAGAGTGCGTGCATTGATACAGTTTCCATTTCTTCCACTAGGCGCCATTTCTAAACGATGGAATTAACTAGATCAGTTTATGAATCAAAATGCATAATTCCATACTTATAAAACACTAAACATAAATTGAACTATTTATGGATATAATCCATAATCATAAAAATTCTCTCTTTCAGTAAGTATATACTCATAAACCCTTCATAATGATTTTTAATGAAAATTAGAGTTATCCTAGGAATATCCCTCGGGAGTGTCGTAACCAAGAGTGCAGTAAGGCCCACTGTCGTGCACCACTTCCCGTTTGAGTCTAGCTCAAAGCGGTGTTTTTGGGTTTTACCCCTAGGTACATCTGTTCCAGAGCAGCCACTACCTGCTCGTATCCAGACAGTGATGTATTTCTCGGAAAACTCACAAAATATCTACCATACCAAAATTCTAGGAAGTTATTCTATACTAATCCTCAATGTCCATATTATGTCTATGTGCTCTAATCAAAGTTTATCTAAATATAGCTTCCAAGGTTTGTACTAAACTTACTCTGATACCAACTATAACGCCCTGACCCTAGTTTCCCAGAGTCGGTGCATTATTACAGAACATTGGCATGATCACAAGAAAGATCAAGTCTCAAAAGACCGATTAGTATAGTAGCCTTGGAAACACTAGATATATTCATAAGTCTTACATTACATTATAAAAATAAAATCTACAACAACAACTTCTATTCATAGAACACACTCATATCCCAACATACTATCCCTATAGGTCATTCATAAATTACTTCTTCAAATCCTGGGAAAAATAAAACATTGAAAGGGGTGAGCTCAGATAATCAGTAAGGATAACAATATAGTGGAAAAATTAATAAATAAAAATAAATATTTAAGGCAATGTATAGCTAAAACAATGGCATTTTAAACATGAACTTCAGCATAATATGGCAAAGATAAAATGATATAATTCCATTTACTTATTCACATGGATATTCTACTAGTCGAATAATCACATGCAATATCATTAACCACTATCAAAATGATGGAATGCATAATGACAGACTATCATAACCACATAGCCTTGGACTCATGCCAAGACTACAAATAATATTTTGTCAATGCCTTATTCCAAGACACTAGTTTGTCTCATGAGACCTACTGATGCATCGAGGAGCTATAGTGGGCTCCACCCGTCACTTATTAAGTCCAATGTGTTCCTCATATGAATAGGTTTAAACATAACATAAAAATTCATAATAAAAATAGCATACTAAATGTCAATAATTTCTTCATACACCATGAATGGTATAAAAATAACACATCCACAGTCAAACATATAACAATACCATCAATACAATATGGAAGTTTTTTATCATAATGAATCAACTCCAAATAAACTTAAAATACATCCAGGGTTGTTGACATAGATGAAATCAAAACTATTTTTAGAGAAATATCTCTTTCTATTTTGAAATCATTTAAGAGTCATATATTTTTAAAATAAAACATTTTCTTTGAAAATGTTCTTATAAGATTGTAAGGGAAGCTTTGATGATTTTATAATGGAAGAAAATAGTTTCACCCGCCGTATAAGTTGAAAAGGACATTCTTACATTAATTCTGACGAAAAGGTTAAAATGGACCTTGTTTGAAAAATGAAAGAATGATTACTTTATAATCCTCATATAAAAAGTCATAAATGGTATAAATGACATTATCACATAGTCTTTAAAATATTAAGAATTATTTGAAATACATTTTTATGAAACATGAATGTGGATGATAAAGATGTCATAGTAGATAATCACGTTTAAACAACCTCGGATAATGAAGAGATTGTGAAATAAACCATTACCTTGTACTTTTCCTTAGTATATGGTATGTTAACCTCCTGTATAATAGTTAAAACATTGTTGTTAAATTATACAAGAACCATATACATAATTATTATATCATATATGATATTTTAAAATTGATTTGTTAATAGTATCTTAGTATTATCGTTGTTTTAGATGTTAACTTACTTATTTTATTTTATATGTTTTGTTACATAAGTCGTGTTTGTTATGGATAGTTTGTACCTTATTAATATCTATAATGTCATAATGTTTTTAAAAATTACTTATAATCATCAAATGAAAATTAGTCTTGAATGGATACGATGGGGAATTAATCTCATCGCGTTCGTGGAGACGGTAGTCTGTACGTACGCATGAGCAACAATATCATTATTTTGATATTGAAATAATATATAATTGGATGGTATATCATATATACAGATTCATTATCATGTTATAGGTTTTATTTACATGAATTGCACATCATTATTATACCCATCCAAATAATAATATATTGAATAACAATTACACCATGATGTGGAGATGGTAAGCCGTACGCACACACGTATGGTGACATGTCATTCAAAGGATGGATAGAATACTGAATATGATTGTACCATATTTATAATAATATCAAATTATATATAATATTCTATATTTATTATTTTAGAAAGAAAATATCAATGAATGATGAAGTTGAAGAACAAATGAACTTGAAAAATGGTGGTGAAAACATTACCTCTTCATCGGGTTCTTCTTTTGATTTGATCAAAAGGGCTCCTTAGGTTGACTTTCTGATCAAACTAAGGAATCTAGGATGTAGTTAGGGAAGGTTAGAGAGTATTTGGATAGGGGTTGGCCGATCCAAGAGGCTTTGAATGTGTGAATTAGTGAGAAGGGGGAGTACACTTTTATAAGAGGTGTGAGGGGCACCTTTGGAGATGCTAGAAATATTATTTTATAATAAATTCATATTCAATTTATAACGGATCAAAAGTGGATTATTTAAAGGATAAGGTGGGGATGGGTCGAAAACCACTCAACCAATAGAATTTAGATAGGTTTGGGTCATTATATTAACTTTATGATTTATATTTAACTCTTAGTTAAATAGTTTGACACTTACGATGTAACTTTGTATTTTTTATATTCTATAGTTAATAAAGTTACTATATACCTCCTAGAGACCCCCAAGTGGTCCATTAATGATACACCTATGATTCTATAAGACTCTTGGCCGAACCTTAGATTTTTAGGAATTTAACATCAATTAATAATATAATATTTGTTTTAAAAACACTTTTATGTCATTTTTGACACCATTTGGTATTTTGTTTTTGTTAAATTTATAAAAGCATTATTACTTCGAACAAAATTTATATAATCAATCATAATATGTCATATTAGCCTATAAAATTAGTGGAATTAATAAAAAGTCTTAAATTACATACATTTTGATATTTATAATATCAATTATTTTAATATTTCATTAATTAGGTAATTAATGCATCACCATTGTGTGATAAATAAATTAAATTATTTAATGTCTGAAATTTATAATTAAAATACCATTATGTTGGAAATATTTTTATATTTCTAATTAATATTTACAATCAAATTTACCTTATGTAGAACCATATATTAAAAATGATTTAGTAAATAAACATTGATTTTAACACTTTTAACTCTTCTTTGAATTAAATAATAATAAATGTCCTAATCTAATTCAAGTGGACCTAAATGATAATATTTTATTCCTAAGGTTATTTTTGGTCGAGGTACACTTGTCCAATAAAATTGGGACATGTGTTAGGGTAATATTAATATCATTTGTACCCTTAATTACCCTATTTACTTTTAACAGTGGTAAATAAAAGTAAAAAGTTACTATTCACTCAAATTATTTTCATCTCATTGAACCACATTTTACTCCTTGATATTAACTGTGTCTCTCAGATTTTTGAAATTTCACTCACAAAAGCGGTGAAATTATGTTTTATCTGAATTTCCAAATTGTCTTAGGAGGTGGGTAAAAGACGGTGAAAAGTTCAATAAAATTTTTATATATCTAAAATTATTCTAAACTAACACTAATGAATTACATTAAACTTATATAGGTATTATGTATCTATTTTAACCTTAATTAAATTTAAATAAAATAAATAATTATTTAAATAAAAATTTGGTTTTAAACTATAACTGAGTGTTTTTTCACTATTCATCAAATATTGAATGTTTTTAGAAAATTACCAAAATTTCACCCTAGGCTAATATCGATATTCCAAATCAAAAAATGAAGTCCATTTTGAAAGATAAAATTTATAATATTACAAAAATTGGGTATTAATATTCATAACGGCTAGTTTGATTGGTTGTGGTGTGTGTGTTAGGACTCAAGTTGTGCACAACACACACTACTGTATTATTCAATGGAAAGCGTACCATGGAAGCTTTGGGTGTTAAATTATCCCCTCCATTAAATAATTTCATCCTTGAAATATCTAGAATACTACCGCATGAAAAGACTCAGGTGTTTCTTAATCATAATTAACTCGGGTTCCAACGTTGCCTCTTCCATCTTATGGTTTCTCCATAGAACTTTTACCAGACGAGTCGTCAGGTCTCAGCACTTGTTCTCTGGTATCAAGAATACTGATGGATTCTTTTCAATAAGATAAATCGAGTTCTAGTTCCAATTCCTCATAAGTTAGTACATGCATTTGGTCAGGCATGTATTTCTTCAACATTGATATGTGGAACACATCTTGAACTTTGGAGAGACTTGGCGGTATTTCCAAACGGTAAGCTATAACTCCAATTCGTTCTAGAATTTCGACTGGTCCGATGTACCTGGGACTCAATTTACCCTTCTTAAAGAAACTTATAATTCCCTTCCATGGAGATACCTTCACGAAAACATGATCTCATACTTGAAATTCCAAATCATTCTTTAGGTTATTGGCATAGCTCTTCTGCATACTTTGAGCTGCTTTAATGTGATTTTGGATTACCTTCACCTTTTCCATCGTTTCCACCACCATTTCTAGACCTAAAAGTTTTCTTTCACAAACGTCATCCCAACAGGTCAGTGTGCGACATCTATTTCCATATAATGCTTCATAAGTTGCCATATGAATACTCGAATAGAAGCTATTGTTATATAAAAATTATACGAGAGGTAAATATTGATCCCACATACCCTAAAGGTCAATTGAGCAGGATATCAACATGTCTTCTAATGTTTGAATAGACCATTCTGATTGTTCATCTGTTTGAGGGTGGTAGTTAGTGCACAAATCATGTTCAGTATCCAAGGCCTTCTGAAGACTCTTCCAGAATCTTGATGTAAAACGGGCATCACAATCAGAAACAATTGATATTGGTACTCCATGAAGTCTCACAACTTCATTAATATATAGTCTTGCTAGACGTTCAAGTGGTAAATCTTCCATTATTGCAAGAAAATGTTCTGAATTGGTAAGATGAGCAACAATGACCCATATTGCATCGTTCCTTCTAGGAGTCATTGGTAGCCCCATGATGAAGTCCATCGTAATATTATCCCATTTCCACTCAGCTATAGGAAGAGGATTCAATACTCCACCAGGCTATTGCCTTCTAGCTTTCACTTGTTGACAAACCATACATCTTGACACAGAATCAACAATCTCTTTCTTCTTGTTCTCCCACCAAAAATGTTCTTTCAAATCTCTAAAAATTTTGGTGCTTCAAGGGTTTATAGAGAAATTGAAACTATGAGCATCATCCTACAATTCCCTTTTTAGATCAGGTATATCGGGAACACAAAGTCTCTTCCCAAATTTCAAAATTCCTTCTTCATACACAAAGTCTCTCAATCTCCCATCATTTACAGCTTTAATCTTCTTTTAAAATTATTCATCATCAGTCTGAGAACTCTTAATCCTTTCTAGTAAAGATGGTTTGGAAACCATTTGAAAAAGTATTTATGATTCACCGTCCATGGTTATTCCCATGTCTATCTTCACTAGATCCATGAAAATGGGATCCCTTTAAATTCTCATATTGTTCAAAACTCCATGATCGTTTCTGCTCAAAGCATCTGCCACCTAGTTTTCCTTCCCCGAGTGGTAGTGTATCATACAATCATAATCCTTGAGCAATTCAAGCCATCTTCTTTGCCTCATGTTGAGTTCTTTTTTTTTAGAAAATATACTTCAAACTCTTGTTATTAGTATAAATCTCACAGTTCTCACCATAGAGGTAGTGCCTCTGTATCCTCAATGAAAATATCCCAGCTGCTAAATCGCGATCATGAGTTGGATAGTTTTTCTCATGAATTTTCTGCTTTTGTGATGCATAAGCAATAACTCTATCATTCTTCATAAGGACACAACCAAGTCCTTTCATTGATGCATCACTATAAATAATGAACCAATCATTTCATATTGGTAGAGTCAATATAGGAGCATTGACTAATCTTTTCTTCAGTTCTTCAAAACATTATTCACACTCTTTTTTCCAGAAAAATTTAACCCCTTTACATGTGAGCTTCGTTAATGGGTTAGCCAATCGGGAAAAATTCTGGACGAAACATCGATAATAACTTGCCAAACCAATAAAACTGTGTACCTCAGTTATACTCGTTGGTGCTGGCCATTCATGGATATCCTTAGTCTTAGAAGGATCAACATAGATTCCATCTTTGGAGACAATATGGCGAAGAAAAGAAATCTCTTGAAGCCAGAATTCACACTTGCTAAACTTCCCATATAATTCAAGACTTCTCAGAGTCTTCAGGATAATGCGCAAGTGATTTCCTTGATCCTTTTAGCTTTTGGAGTATACCTAGATATCATAAATAAATACCACCACAAAATCATCAAGATATTCCTTGAATACTCTCTTCATTATATCTATGAATATAGAGGGTGCATTAGTCATCCCAAAAAGAATTTACGTAAAATCTTAATTCTCATACCTTGTTTGAAATGTTGTCTTCAGAATGTCTTCCTTCTTCATACACAACTGATGGTATCCAGATCGAAGGTCAATCTTTGAAAATTATTGAGCTCCATGCAGTTGGTCAAATAAATCATCAATGCGAGGTGGGGGATACTTGTTCTTTATTGTTATAGCATTGATCTCCCTGTATTTGATACATAACCTCATAGATCCATCTTTCTTTTTAACAAAAAGAATAGGGGCTCTCCATGGAGAAACACTAGGGAGAATAAATCCCTTATTACTCAATTCCTCTAGTTTTTTCTTTAGTTGAACTAATTCCATAGTGGCAATTCTATAAGGGGTCTTCGATATAGGGCTTGATCCAGGAATTAAATCAATGGAAAACTCAACATCTCGTTCTGGAGGATGTCCAGGTAAATCATCCGGAAACACATCTACATATTCTTTCACAATCGGTACATCCTCTATTTGAACATTCATTTCCTCACCCACAGTCATTTCATTCACTTCCTCCCCAATAATTGAATTTAGTTGAGCTACTATGGGTGGATCCAGATAAGAATTAGGTGGTGATGATTCCGCCCTAAAGATAAGGTGTTCCTTATCATCATCATCAAAAATAGTAACCTTTTTCTTCTTACAATAAAGTTTTGCATCGTGGTCCGAAACACAATCCATACCAAGGATTATATCAAACTCAACCATTGGTATGACGATGAGATCAGCGGATAAAGAACATTTATATGCTCTAATGGGGACTGATACACAAAACATTATTGCAATGATACTTCCCTTATGAGTTTTAACTGAAAACTCCTTTTTTAAATCAAATTGGAAATAACTAATTTTCTTAGAAAACTGGGAAGATGTGAAACAATGCGATGATCTAGAATCAAATAAAGAATTTGCTAAACTTGAGGAAACCATTAAATTACCTGCCACCACCTCTTTTGGAGCTTCTCCCTCAGCATTAGTAATAGCATAATCTTGGCCTTGATCCCTTGTCCTTTTCTAAGGTAAGTTCCCTTGACGCTTAGGAAATTCATTTGCATAATGTCTCATCTCCGTGCAATTGTATCACTGAACATCGGTAGCTTCCTTCTTCCCTTTGCAATCACGAGCTTGGTGGACTTTTTCACCAAAATTGTAACATATACCCATTGGATTCAAGCAAGTACCAGGGTATTTCTTCCCACATTTACTGTTGTATTGATATTCAACCTTTTTCCTTATTCCCCTTATTTCCATTTCCAGATTGATTATCAGATATCTTCTTCACTTTCATTACTTTAAAGTCATAAGACTTAGAGAATTCCTTTTCTGTCTTGATGGCACATGAGATAGTGTCTTCATATGATGAGAAGGATTGTGAGACTAATGCAAGATGGAGAAATGGGTTTAACCCATCAAGGAAATGATCAATATTACTTCTTCAATTACGTATATAATCTCCATCATACCTTGCTAACCTTGTAATGTTAGCCTCATACTTTGTGACATTCTCATCCTCGTTTTGTCTTAGACTCCGAAATTGCCTTTCTATATCTGCTCGATGGTTGCGAGGCAATTATTTTTCTAAAAATAGAACTTTTAACTCCCTCCATTCCATAATTGATACTTTATCATCTTCCTTTGTGTTTTGAATCAATGACCACCATTGATCAGCATCTCCAGTGAGGCGATAAACATCCATGACAATTTTTCCCTTTCACTAATCCCCAAAGCCTGAAATATTATCTCTAGGGAACTTATCCATTGCTCATATACCAATGGATTTGTACTCCCATTGAATTTTGGTGGTTGTTTTTCTCATGAAGCGATATAACATTGATCCTCCACATTGTGGATCAGGCTGCTCTATACTAGTAAGGTTATTATTCATAACCTGAGTGAGTTTTCCCAGTATGGTGATAAGATGATCAACACCAGTTGTATCACCAGCGGCAATATAATTATCTTGAGAAGGAGGGAAATCCCTAAATGGATTGCGTGGATTGATACAGTTTCCATTTCTTCTACTAGGATCCATTTCTAAACAATGGCATAAACTAGATCATTTTATGAATCAAAATACATAATTCCATACTTATAAAACACTTAACATAAATTGAACTATTTATGGATATAATCTATAATCATAAAAATGCTTTCTTTGAGGAAGTATATACTCATAAGCACTTCATAATGATTTTTAAAGAAAATGAGAGTTATCCTAGGCATATCCCTAGGGTGTGTCGTAACCAAGAGTGCAGCAAGGCCCATTGTCATGCACCAGTTCCCGTTCGAGTCTAGATCAAAGCGGTGTTTTCGGGTTTTACCCCTAGGTACATCTGTGCCAGATCTGCCTCTACCTACTCGTATCCAAACAGGGATGTACTGCTCGAAAAACTAAAAAAATCTCTAAAATACCAAAATTCTAGGATGTTCTTCTATAATAATCCTCTAAGTCCATTTTAGGTCTATGTGATCTAATCAAAGTTTATCTAACTCTAGCTTCCAAGGTTTGTACTAAACTTCCTCTGATACCAACTATAACGCCCCGACCCCAGTTTCCCAGAGTCGGTGCATTATTACCTAACATTGGCATGATCACAAGAAAGATCATGTATCAAAAGACAGATTAGTTTGGAAGCCTTCGAAACACTAGATATATTCATAAGTCTTACATTACATCATAAAAATGAAAGCTAAAATAACATATTTTCTTCATATTCCACACTCATATCCCCACATATTGTCCCTGGAGGTCATTCATAAATTACTTCTTCACATCTTGGGAAAAATAAAACATTGAAAGAGGTGAGCTCAGATGCTCAGTAAGGATAACAATATAGCAGAAACATTCATAAATAAACAGAAACATTTAAGGCAATGTATAGCTAAAAAATCCTTTTAAACATGAAATTTAGCATAATATGGAAAAGATAAAATGAAATAATTCCATTAACTTATTCACATGGATATTATACTAGTCGAATAATCACATTCAATATCATTAACCACTTTCATAGTGATGGAATGCATAATGCAAGACTATCATATCCACATAGCCAAGGCCTCGTGCCAAGACTACAAATACGATTTTGTCAAGGCCTTGTTCCAAGAAACTAGTTTGTCTCATGAGGCCTACCGATGAATCGAGGAGCTATAGCGGGCTCCACCCATCACTTATTAAGTCCAATGCATTCCTCATATGAACAGGTTTAAACATAACATAAAAATTCTTATTAAAACTAGCATACGAAATGTCAATACTTTCTTCATAAACCATGAATGGTATAAAAATAACATATCCACAGTCAAAAATATCACAAAACCATAAATACAATATGGAAGTTTTGTATCATAATAAATCAACTCCAAATAAACTTAAAATCCATCCAAGGATGTTGACATACATGAAATCAAAACTCTTTTTAGAGAAATATCTCTTTTTATTTTGAAAACATTTAAGTGTAATATATTAATAAAATTAAACATTTTCTTTAAAAATATACTTATATGCTTGTAAGTGAAGCTTAAATTATTTTATAATGGCGGAAAATAGCTACACCCGCCGTATATGTTAAAAAGGACATTCTTACCTTAATTCTGATGAAAATGTTAAAAAGGACCCTGTTTAGAAAATGACAGAATGATTCCTTTATAAACATCTTATAAAAAGTCAACAAGGGTATAAATGAATTTATCCCATATTATTTAAAATAGTAAGAATTATTTTAAATACATTTTTAAGAAACATGGATGTGGATGAAAAAGAGGTCTCAGTAGATAATCACGATTAAACAACCTCGGATAATGAAGAGATTATGAAATAAACCCTTACCTTGTACTTTTCCTTAGTCGATAGAATTTTAAACTACTTTATAATAGATAAAACATTTTTATTAAATTATTCAAAAACTATATACATAATTACGATATCATATATGATCTTTTAACATTAATTTGTTAATAATAACTTAGTATTATCATTGTTTCAGGTGTTAACTTACTCGTTTTCTTTTATAAGTTTTGTTACATAAGTTGTGTTTTTATGGATAGGTTGTACCTTATTCATATAAAAAATGATATAAAGGTCTTATAAATTACTTTTAATCATCAAATGTGAATTATTCTTGAATGGATACAATGCGGAATGACTCTCATCGCATTCGTGGAGACAGTAGTCTATACGTACGCACGAGCGACAATATCATTCTTTTGATATTGAAATAATATATAATTGGATGGTATATCATATATAAAGAATTATTATCATTTTATATTTATTATTTACATGAATTACACATCATTATTATACCCATCCAAATAATAATATATTGAATAACAATTACACCACGACGTGGAGACGGTAAGCCGTACGTACGCACGTATGGTGCCATGTCATTCAAAGGATGGATAGAATACTGAATATGGTTGTAACATATTTATAATAATATCACAGTATATAGGATATACTATATTTATTATTTTAGAATGGTAATAAGAAAGAAAGAAGAAGTTTAAGAAGAAATGAACTTGAAAAAGGGTGGTGAAAACATTACCTCTCCTTTGGGTTATTCCTTTTTATTTGATCAAAATGGATCCTTAAAAAGGCATTTGATCAAAATAAGGCCTCAAGGTTGTAGTGAGGGAAGTTGAGAGAGTATTTGGGCTGGGTTTGGCCGAGCCCAGAGGCTTTGAATGTGTGAATTAACAAGAAGGTGGAGTGCCCTTTTATAAGAGGGGTGAGGGGCACCTTTGTAAAAGCTAGAAATATTATTTTATAATAAATTCATATTCGGTTTATAATGGCTCCAAAGTGAATTAGCTACTGATTTAGATAATTTGGGTTTTTAAACATTTCCTTCCATATATCTTACATGATTTAATATTTCAATGCTTCTTTTGATGCATGTGGATGTTATCCTCTTAATTTATAACTAATATGTGTGAGGTTTTGAGTACGTTACTTGTGTTGTTCCGATTGGACATTATAGGAATCCATTTCATACCCACCTTCTTGATATTTCAATCTGATTTGGATGCTCGTATTCCATGAATAAGTGCTGGACCTTGACAATATGATTGTTATGTCAAGGTTTATTTCTTTATGCATTGAAATATAATTTTAGTAATTAATCGGGATTCCAATTAATTTCAACCAATGAATTGATCCAAACATGAATGAATCTCTAAGAACTATGAACCTATAATGTTTTTAATGAAATCATAATTACCCCTTTATCTAATATTTTTCAAAATCTACTTGGTATTTCAAAATTAAAAGTATTATGATTTTTTTATTTAAATTAAACTATTTTCAAAATTTCCCCCTATTTTAGTAGTATTAATTAAAGAGACATACCATAAACTACCAATTATCCTTGATAGATGACCTAGGGCTTTCCATAGACTGTAAATAAACCTTAAAAACATAATCAATTTGACATGTCATGATAATGCGGCTAGTGATCAACATGAATTTAAATATATTTTTTTGGAAGTTCCTGATGAAACTAAAATTAAGGATTAAAAAAATTCAAATTACATATGAAAGGTTTGGATTATTTCTTATATTATGTTTTGACATTGTTGAATTAAGAAATTGATTCATATTTTCGTTTATAGGAAAGAAGTATAAATTTAATAATATTGGAGATAATGTTTGATTGGTTATGAGTAATGTTGAATGATTAATATTTCAACATATAATGTATTTAATAGTTGTGGTTTGTTCAGGGATGTTTATATGTTTAAAATAATTAATACACTATTGATGGTGTGGGTAATTTGTTAAAATTTTATTGAGTTTTGATAGATGCTTTAGGTATATGTAACCATTAAGTTTATCATGTGATAAATTATTTGTGGTAGAATGATCCTTTCATTAAATGGACATGTTTTTAAAGGTATGTATAACCTTTAGGGTTTATATAATCCATTATTTTGAGGTTATTAGGGTTAATATATTTTTAGAGAAATTAAAGGTATGATATGACCATTGAGGTTGAATCATGTATTTAATATCGAATATAAAAACATTCTCAAAGGATTTTTATAACATTTTTTTTAAATTTTTTAAAGATTATATTAATATAGTTTTATAAAAAAGAAAAAACCTCAAGATGAGTGATAACTTGTAGCATCTGAAGAGTCTGTGAGGATTGAATCCACAACCAAAGAGTAGAAAGGTTTCATTTCCTACCACCGGATTACTTGATGTCCTGGTTAGTATACATTTTTTTTATTTATTTAAATTATCTGAAAGATAATAATTATATTCCTTATTAAATATATTTTTTATTGTACAGATAACCATGTGATTATAAGTGATTTGGTGATTATGAGATTTCATTAAATGTTCACTATTTTTGTAGAATTATATGATGAACGTAAATAAATAGTATAGGGTATTATTTGATGAATAAATGGTTAAATTAACTTTTTAAGAATAAATGATTCTATTATAGCTTCATGGTGATTTAGGTTATTCAAGGAAATTATTATTATACCTTGGGGATTATGTGATTAGTGCATATACTTTTTTAGAATGAGATATTAAGAGGGAATGTTGTTATATGGATACAAATACTAAATTTGTATTGGAAGAATATATGATGAAATATTTATGTTTTTTGGTTTTTAATATTTGTATATAATATTTTCAATAAATTTAAGGGTATTTATTTATGGGATAATATATGTTGAAATTTTGATATTATTATTAAATTATGGAAAATAATGTAGTTTTTCATTAACATTCCCAGGACTATGTTCTCTATCACTCTATCAGTCCTTGGGAGATAGGTTGTTCTTAAATATCCCTATTTTTACATTCCTAATAGGTTATCATAATTGGAAACCAATTATGTTTTTTTCCATATGACCATCATAGTTCCCTTTATATCATTTCAAGAATATGTTTTATTAACATTATTTATGATTTGGGATTTGAACAATGTTATTTTAAAAACTCAAACCAATGGTTTTCGATACTAAGATAAAATTTTGAGGATTAAATTTCATAAAATGGGTGGGGTAAAATTTAATATCCATCTTTTAAAAAAGGGAAAAACTATATTTGATTACATATAAGATACACAACACCTAGATTAAATGAATAATTAATTATTATGATTTAAATGTGTCTGATATAACATAGATATTAAATTGGATGCAAGGAATATTATTTACTTTATTATGAAATATATAATTTTCCTACTCATTTATAATGTATTAATTAATTATTTTTAAATAATCATCGAATTTTTAGTAAATTTATTTTATTTTTTAAAAATATATATTTTTTATAAATAAGGTTTCGTTCTTATTAGGAGTTAATTTTATAATTAAATTTTTGATAATTTAGAAAACAAAATTAACAAAAAGAAATTTGTTGTTTTCATTAATAATTTAGGAATTAAATTAGGATGAATAATTGTTAATTTCCAAAAAAAATATTATTTTTCAATGAATATTAAAAAATATTGATTTTTAATAACTCGTGTATTATTTTAAGTTATATATAAAGTAAAATTATATTTTATATTAGATTTAAAATGTAAAATGATCTATTTTATTATAATTTATCTAATAAATTTATTTTAATTGAATTTTATCATTGAATTTATTATATTAACATTTAATATTTAAAAATGTCATTTTTATGGGACACCATTTTGTTGTTTTGTTTTTCCGATTTTATTTTAAATTAAATAATAAAAATAATATATTTTGAAATTATAAATATATATTTTATATTTGGAATCATTGGATTCAAATTTTTTAAATAAATTCCTTTTTTGGAAATAGGAATAGTAACCTTATTATTTTTTGTTATGATGGTAAATGGTAAATCATGTATTTAATATTTTAAATAAAATGGTAAGGTATATCAAATTACCCTAAAAATTTAATAGATTTTATTTTATGGTTCCATTTCATTCATACGCATCGAAAAACAATTATGTGGAATTTGTTGACAATTTTAATGGGGCTTTTACTTTTATAATTTTTTAATTAAATAAAGGTAAAAAATGACACATTTTTTATTGACAGTAATTTTTTGAAAATAAGGTTACACAGAAGATATGTTCGGTTATAAATATTATTTTGAAAAATAAATAATTTATATTGATCATGGAAATTTATTTCTAATTTTTAGTTATTATATACATACCTTACAAATTTACATAATGTTGATGTTGTAATTATTAAAATAATGGAAAAATAAAATAAATGGTATTCAAGATATTAATTGTAATATAATTTTTCTATAATTACTGTGATACACTAATTTTATTTATTAAAATGACATGTTAAAGATGTGTAAAACTATTTTTCTATTTTACTTTTTTTCATCATAATATTAAAATCAATGTAATGAATAGTTCAAAAAACTAACATTTATGATATAATATAATAAATAATATATTATTAAAATATATATAATCATTAAAAATATTATATTTAGAAATTTTATTATTATATTATATATTATATCAACCATTTTCTATTTATAGGATTTTTTTAAGTATAAAAAACTGTATTGGGCCTCAATGATTAAAAATACTTATTGTCATGATAAGAGTGAAAGGGTTTAACTGGGGTTTAAAAACGATATGGGTAAAAATGTGGTCAAAACATGTATAATATTTATATTATGAGATTATTTTACCCGTAATCATCATCGATTTAAAATGAATTTTTTTATTTCTTTTTTAAATTGAATATAAATTTATATTAATTAATTATTTTGAGAAATTCAAGAGTGCCCTTCCACTCTCTTATAAAAGGGAACCACTAATTTCATTTAATATACCGTAAAATACCATTTGGTTTAGCCAATATATCCCCAAATACAGTCCTAAGATACATTCGCACATTCTGGAGACCTTATATAGGGTATAACACCAGCCTTAGTGGTCCTGAAGTCCTATGAAAATGATCTTTTTCAACAAAGATGTATCATTTTAAATGCAGAGATTCTTTTATATTTTTTATTTCATATCCATAAAATATTACATAATCATGAATATAGAAAAAAAGTGTCTTAAATATAATTATGTGTTTTTATGTTAATGTTACAGCGTATATCCATCTCTTCTTCCATCACATTGAAAACAAAACCATCACTCTTGTGTATAACAGACTACTACCTCCAGAACTGATGTAATTAACTTTTCAAAACCACATTTCATGGATTAAATAAAATGATGAAATTAATTCTTATTTATGATATTAATTAAATATTTATCCTTCTAATAGATATTATATTATTTAGTTATTACTTTTCCATTCACTGAAAAATGAAAACGACTTTCGTGCGTTTGTCTGGAATACCACCTACACGATGTGATTGGATTCATTTTTCATTACTACATCACATTAATAATATATATTAGTATATTTTTAGAATTAATATTATATTAATGACATTATTAAAATTCCATAAAAATTAAATAATGCATACCTTATATCCAAAATCATCATTGAAAAATGGAAAAATTACTCCCGCATACGTATGACCCATCGTCTCTATGATTGTAACATAGTTCATTTTTCATAAACAAGGAAATGATTAGATTTAAAAGTATAATTTATGTATAAAAATTGTAATTATGTCATTTTATTATTCTTTTGATAATGGAATAATGAACTCATTGACTACATTCAACCTAATGAATCCATTTTAGATATTTGATCTGAATATAATCAAAACACAAGATGTTAATTTCATTGATTAATTAATTGTATTTAACATGGTTTTAAAAGAAATAAATGAATAATTAACATGATTTTTTTATTTAAGTTTAAAATTAATATACTTTTATTATTCATAAAGATATAGAACATACGTGATAATTCGTGATCATGTTAATATAATTTCTTTTAAAATCATCTTTTAAAGATTCCATTAAAACTATTTTATTATTCAATATCTATATTATAAAAACCCATATTTTTAAAAAAATTATTTAATATTATATTTTAATTTAAAACTCATTTTTATCCATGTTTTACTTTTTATAAAACATCTTTGAAGGAATCATTTTTTTCAAACGAGGTTTTTTTTCTCTTTTTAGAGAAACATATGAAAAAAAATGTTTTAAACTTATAAAAAATGAAAAGAATTTCACCCCAACATATTAATAGATGATTTGTAGTTTAAATTAAAATTTCCCAGTGTTTTATTAAAATATAATGTTTTCCTATTTAATTATATAGTTTTTAAATATGTTTTTTCAAAATGGAATGGTTATTTTCATCAAGAATATTTTGCGAGTAGAATGTTAAAAATAAAAACATTCATGTTTTATTGGATATTGAGAGTTGTTATTATATTGGTTTGTTATATTATAATCCAAGGTTGTGTTTTAATTATCAAACATTATGTGGTGGTTCAATGATAATCCAAGGATGGGTTGGTCTATGGTATCCCACAAATGAAATTTGTATAATAGTTGACGTAATGGATATTCTCTGTGTACGAGTGACTATACGAGTGATATAGAATTGATTTCCCAGTTAATCAATATATTTAATAAATTCTTTCAATTATTTTTATAGTAATCTTCTGATTTCTCAAGGAATGTTGGCTAAATAAGGTTTAAAGGGATGTATATGCTAATTTTAAGGGTGAAATGATTACCTTTGTTAAAATTCTAATATAAGTTTTTCATTATTTCAAAAAAATCCATTAAGAGTATTATTTTTATTTTAATATTTAGTATGAAATTTTTTATTAAATTTTTTTGGAGAATAATGTGATTTACTGGGTAAGAAAATATTAATTTCGAGATCAATGGTTATTTTAAAAAAGAAAAATTTTTATAAGTATTCATTGAATAATTGTGTTTATCGGAGTATATCACTCAAGAGGGGGGGGGGTGAATTAAGTAACTATAAAAATTTATATTAAAATTGGTTATTTAAAAAAATATTCCCCAATGAAAATACACTCAATGTAATTTTATAGAGAATTTATTAAAGTTATGAATGTTAAATTAATTTCTCAGAAGATTGTTCAGTTCTTCTATTTACCAATCCAAATATTAATCAAGATTTTGAAACTAATATACTAATTAGAAATAGATATAAACTATTTCTAAACTAACTACCAAAGTTCATTTTAGATTTATTTGAAATTAAATAAAAATTGATCAGATTAAACAAAAAGATAAATACACAGCAGATAAACACAATAGCTCCAGTCTCAAGTTGAGACTTAGTCGTCTCCTCTAGGTGATTACATGCCACCAAGATTTTTATAATAATAATATTTTGATCCACACCCTAGATCGGGGTTCACAACAGAACACAAGGTTGTCCAAGTCACACTTGACGTTTACCATTGTTATTCATGGAAAAAACAACAAACATATCACACATGATCTATTCTACTATTCTACATGGGATATGAGAGTCAAAAGAGAGTGAGAGTGAGGATATTGAGTATCCTTCAGTTATGCATAGGAGACAGTGTGTGTGAAATAGATAGATGCACACATATTACTCGAAAAAGGATAAATACAAGATCACAATAGACTTATAAATAAATAAAGGAGTTTTGAAATCTCTATTTTTTATGCAGTGAAGATCTATACCAGATTGAAGGAGAGAAAAAATATTCAAGACCTATTCTATAAGATAGCTTCAGAATAGAGTATCACAGCCTCTATATTATATCTTACAGGTGTATAAATGTCTTCGATGTTTTGATGTTCAGAGAAGTTCAACACGTTCCTGCTTGACTTATTGAACTCTTTTTGTACTCAGCTTCGAGTTCTTACACAGCTTTTTGAGTTCTTCTGTTACACTATTTAGCACAGTCATCCAGTCTGTCTCATACACATGCTTTGCCGGGTTTATCATGTGATCCTTTTATACTTCATGGTCCTGTATGCATGAAGATCTCCCCACATGCATGTACCTCATACTATCTATAGATAATCACACAGAAAACATTAATTAATATCAGGAACGTTAATTTTTTCAAATATGACCGTTAGAAATAAATTTAAAATAATAAATTTGAAACATTATTTATGACTTTTCGTGAGTCATAAGTATCGGTGACTCATATGCGTTGTTCTCTCAGTATCAGTCTGTAATCATTTGTGACTCAGAGTATTTGTTAGTTATTTTCCTCAGTATAAGTGACTTAGTGTATCGGTGAGTCATTTGTGTTATTGGTCTGTCACCCATCAGTGAGTTGTTCATCAATGACTCGTCCATCAGGATGTCGATTAGCAGTGTGTCTTCCATCAGTGTGTCGATCATCTTCCATTGGTGTGTCAATCATCAGTGTGTCATCCATCAGTGTGTTGATCATTAGTGTGTCATCCATCGGTTTGTCGATCGAACTAATTGTGTCGTGGACACTAAGAAATATATTAAGTCTCTATCTTACATAGAACACTACTAAATTAAGTGAAATCCCTAAATACATGGAATTATACACTTCTTTGTATATTGAAGCATAAATATAATTTATTGAGTTATTGAAATATATTGTTCAGTGTGACATAATTGATTTACATAGAAATATTAAATAACATGAAATAATCGAATATGTAGATTAACATTATTTGTGATTATAAAAACAAGTGTATCATAGGGGGTCGAACAATCACCCACTTATTTTATAATAAAAAATTATGGCATACATCTGATGTTAAGGAATAGTAATTACTTGACTTAGCATATCTCACTGAATATAATCTTTTAAAATAACTAAAACTTTCCCTTATTTTTTGTTTTTAAAACATAGCTCCCCCTCAAATATTGGATCAAAGGAAATATTTGTACATATATCATAGTGAGTACATGTCATGTGTCTTAGTCCATAGTTTATCCCCCTAAAATGAATAATGTATGCCTATACCATTAATTAATAATTTATTCATATAACATTAGTTAATAATTTATGCCAATACCTTTATCCCCCTTTTGGGATTAGAAAAAATAGTTAAGAGAATGAGAAGGAATAAAGAGAAATAATATAAAGAAGATGAGAAACATATTGAAGACCAAAAATATTTCCATTATGGGTCAAAAGGGTACAATCCGAAAAATAGAGATACAAATCCCTATTAAATACATCTTCCACCACTAATGATTTATCTTTTGAGGTGATTTTTCATTATCTGAAGTACAAAGAGTAGGATCATGATGTTTTGGATTGGAAGATGGAAGAGGTGGTCTGAAAATAACACCAGGAAAGGAAACACCTTTAGGGACATTTTCTACAAGGATATGTCTTATTTCTGACAAAAAAACAGCTCTGAGGTTGCTCGGTAATGACTGGTCAAATCTGAGAAAAAACCTAAGAGACAGTCATTAGAGCAGGATGATGAGAGGTAGTTCTAATGGAAGCAGCAGGAGGAACCACAATTTATTCAACATGAACATGCAGATATGTATTGAGGAGCGTCATGAAATCATTACTGATTTCACCACCATATAGCCTGGCCTTCTCGAAATCATCTTTATTCTCTAGGAATTTATCCTCTATAGTGGTAAACTCCTCCAACTATGCCACCTATGACATGAAGGATACTATAACAAGATGAATTCTGATATTTTATGCTAAACACATGAAGCTATTGATGATATCATTCTTGGTATAGATCTTAGTAAAGTACTTATCCACTTTACCTCTAATATACATCTAAGAAGCAGAGTCTTAATTTGTGAATTGCCTCACCGTATTGTAAACATGATCTATATTTTTATGTACCTTTGCAGGAGCTTCATTGTCTGAATCACACTTATTATTCTTGAGTTCTTCTCTTATTTCAACCTTATGATACTTTAAATAAGAAACCACAGCTCTCCCACAATTATAAGTGGATGAGCCAATGATAATTTTTCAAAGCTCCTTTTTCAATTTCTTCTAATCTACACTAAGTAGATGTGTCACTATGGTTTTAAAAACATCCACCACACCACTAAAAGAAGTATTGAAATCAGTGTTCAGAGTGTTTAACTCATTGATCATCCTCATTACTTATTCTCTCAGAAAAGTATTATTTCTAATGATGGTTTCAGCTATTGTAATGATATTCGGTTGAATCTCTTGAATCATCATCCTTGATATTGTTGCAGCATCAGCATCCGAAATAATCATTGATTTAGAGGATTCACTTCTAGATTTAACTGATTCTCTTACTGACTCAAAAATGTCATTTTTTAATTTCTCTAAATTAGAATTAGTGACATAGCCACTAGGCACAGGTTGTGCTTCTGGCTCATATGCTCGAAGTGCAACTTGTGAAGCGGGAGCAACCAGTTCTGCTTCAGCTTGTGCTCGAAGGGAAAGAGGAGGTGTTTCTATCTTCTCATTAGAATTATATTCCACACCAAAAAGAATGTATCTGGTAACTCAATTCAATTAATGATTACAGGTCTAATATCTTGGCTCAACAGGGTCAATCCTGACTCTTCTTCCCTAAGGCTCAGGAACATCTTCATCATCATCTTCTTCTTCACCTTGTCCTCTAGACAAAATAACATTTTTGGGCACATGTACCAATTGAACCTGATGATCTTCATGTGATCTAGCCTTTTAAAATTCTCCAGGAACTTCCTCAATATGAGTAACATGATACTCAGTTTCTTCCTCATGTCCATGATCCATGATTTCATTCAACTCTTGAATGAGTTCTTGATTTTAAACAACATGATGATGTGGTCTTGCCTCCTAACCAGAATCTATATGACCAACAACCTCTTGTTCAATGATATCAACACTATCTGTATCACTATATACAGATTCCTCACTAGATTTTTCGACTACTTATTGACCCACTTTTAAAAAATCACTGACATGCTCATCTTCTCCCTATTCATCGCCTTCATCATCATCATCAGACTCCTCATCTAACTTACTCACATATACTTCCACTCTAGTGACTCCTATCTCTTCCTCATCCTCTTCACCTAACAAAGTTTCCCATGAGGGTAAGTCCAAAGTCGAACTAGCTGGTCCATAAGACATGCCTTTTGGGTCTTCAGTTATATCAGGATCCCTACTGTAATCAAAAGGAGATCCTTCTTCCCTTGGAAACTCAGCCTCCGCTTCCTCATTATAATAGACAGGTTCCTCTCCTAATTTTAGGAATGGATGAACTAGATCCTTTGGTCTGGTAGGATGGTCAGTTAGATTGAACTCCTCATATTTTCCTTCCTCATATCCTACCAAATGTTTCTTCCATGGGTTATAGAAAATCTTTAATCTCTATAAATATCATTCTGAAGGCTAAAACTACCGCAAGCACTTATCATTTCATCTCTATCTTCCACACAACCCAAATTTTTTTATCATATAAGAGATAATTCTAGGATTGTACACGCATGTTGATTTCATTGATGGTTTTATCAAATCTTAAATATGCGCCATTAGATACCTACAAATATTCATCGTTATCCCATTTTTCAAGAGGTAAATCAAGAATACATCCTTGTACATTATAGTAGAGAAATCTCTCTTCCCTGGGCATATTTGTTGTTGAATAAACATAAAATGTAATCATGCATCTCCACATAAATCACTATTAGTAGCTGACCTCAATTATTCATTTCTATTCAAGTCTTTCAATGTAGCTTCATACAAAATATAAATTCAAGGAAGGTAGAATATTACCCTGATAATCAGCACAGAAACCATCATGATGCATTTCCAAGCATTCAACCCATTCATTAGATGAAAAAGATATATCTTTTCCCTTCACCACAGACTTCATCCTTGTTTCCTCATGTCCATCTAGGGATATATTCAAGTGTAGATAAAACACATGTTCTAGATATGGATAATGAGTCCTTTTATTATTTGAGAACTAGCTCTGCCACCCATGAGATTCTAGTACTAAAAAAACGACTTCCTTGACAGAATCCATTTATCAAACACTTCCTTCTCAGTTATAACCAATCATCATTTCAAACATGGTTTTGAAGTACCACAAGATTCACCCTTCTGACACTTAGTTGATGGAGATTTTCTCAGATCTTCTATCTCTATTTTTTCCGTTCCATTTCAAGGGTTCAGATTCGAAAGGAGTTGAAGGGTCATGGGTCGAGAGAAATAATGTCAAATAGAAGAAGGTCCAAGGTAGAGAGGACGTTGAAAGTTTTGGATGGATTGAATTTATTATATAATTTAGGGATTGTAAATTGGGAAGAAAAACATTGAAAAGCGGTAAAAATAACATAAAACTGATTCGTTTTATTTAAAACATAAATAATTAAAAAATGGTCGTTGAAGGGCTCAGTTTCACAAAATTGGGTTCAAGGGATCTGTTTCAAGTGATCAGTTTCATTTGATTGGTTTCACGGGATCTGTTTCACTAATCGATTTCATGGGATCAGTTTCACTGATTAGTTTCAGAGGATCAGTTTTAAGGGATCGGTTTCATAGATCTGTTTCACTAATAATAGAGGTTTTATAGGACATTAAAGATTTAACATTACTATTTCATGTATGATGTAGTCTATTCTCTAATATTTTAAATGTTTAGTGAATATGTTATCATGTTGATGCTTAGTCCCAATAAATTCAAGAGTAATATCACTGTTTTGAAAATGATCTCTCAAAAAGTGGTGATTTAATTCAATATGCTTTGGTAAAGAATTAAAAATTGGATTCTTAGAAATGTTAATAACACTTTTTTAATAGTTTATGTGGATATGTATGAATTGATATCCATAGTGTAATAAGGTTTGTTTCATCCACAAAATTTGTGCACAACAAATATCAGCAACTATGTACTCTGCTTCAGTAGTTGATAATGCAACCAAATTTTCCACATTAACTACACCATGATATTAAAGTATTTCCCAAAAAGTGACATGTTTTAGAGGTACTCTTTCTCTCTATATTACATTCAACAAAGTCATCATCTCAATAACTAAATAAATCAAAATATTGTCCTTTAGGATAAAACAATCCTAAATTAATTTTATACTTGAGGTATTTTAAAACTCTTTTAACAACATTTAAATGTGACTCTTTTGGGTTTCCTTGAAATCATTCACACATACACACACTAAAAATAATATTTTACCTACTATAAGTTAAGTACAAAAAACTCCCAATAATTCCTCTATATGAAGATTGATCAACATATTTTCAATTTTTATCAAGATCTATCATACATGTAGAACTAATAGGGGTCTCTCTACTCTTAATTTTATCAAGACCATATCCTTTAAAAAGGTATTTTGTGTAATTAATTTGATTTATAATAATAAAATTCTTTATTTTGAAATATTTGAAATCCAAGGAAATATTTAAGTTCACCCATCAAACTAATTTCAAACTCACTTCGCCTTATTTTAGAAAAATCATTACATAATTAATTATTAGAAGATACAAATATAATATAATCTACATATATTTGATATATTAAAACTTCTTTTTAAATTATTTTTATAAACAAATTAGAATCTGTAACTCCTTTTTTAAACTGTTTATAAATAACAAAATTACGTATTCATTCATACCAATCTCTTAGAGCTTGTTTCAAACTGTATAAATATTTAGATAATTTGATAACTTGATTTGGAAAATGTGGATTAGTAAAACTGAGGTGTTGTTCAACAAAAACATCCTCAACTATATAACCATTTAATAATTCACTCTTGACATCCATTTGGTAATGTTTCAAATCCAAGAGTGTTTCATAGGCAAGTAAAATTCTAATGGCTTCAAGACCAGATACTAGTGAAAAGGTTTCTTCATAATCAATTCCTTCTTCTTTATTATATCTTTTTCAAAAAACCTAGCTTTGTTTATAACAATATTTCCAACTTCATCCACTTTATTTATAAACACTCATTTGGTTCCTATGGTCGGAATATCCTTTGGTCTATCTACAAGCTTCCAAACATTATTTCTTTCAAACTTGTTAAGTTCTTGTTGCATAGAAATTTACCAAAAATTCATCATTGATAGCATCATTGATATTTTTAGGTTTATGTTGTGACAATAATGCTTGATTTTTAACCTAGTTTCTCACGGAAGCTATAGTTTGTGTTCCTTTATCCAAATCTCCAATAACAGAATCAAAGGGATGAATTTTTAAGTGTTTTAGTCGGTCTTGAAAAGGTTGGACTAGTTATTTTACATTGATCATTTTGATCTGGTTCATTATGGATGGGATCTAGATAATTTCAAGAACTGGTAGTTTTCATAGATTTTTTCATTTAATGATTTGAGGTTTTATCATTAATATCCGGATTGGACATATCCTTTTCGATATTTTCTAGTGAGGTCTTAGGCTCATGTTGATAAGTTTCATCAAACATGACATGTACAGATTCCTCTATACTCTTTGTTATCTTATTTAATATGCTATATGCTTTCCTTGATGTAGAATATCCAAGAAATATTCATTCATCACATTTGGGAAAAAATTTATCTAAATTATCTTTAGTTTTTAGAATATAAAATTGACATCCAATAACATTAAAAAACATACTTTCAGTTTTCTATTATTCCAAAATTCATAAGGAGTTTTCTTAAGGATGGGTCTAATTAAGACTATATTTATTATGTAAAAAGCATTATAAACAGCTTCAGCCTAGAAATAAATTGGTAGGTCATATTCATTAACCATAGTTCGGGAAATTTCCTATATAGTTTTGTTTCATTTTTCTAACCCAACATTTTGTTGACGTGACCTTGGAGAAGAGAAGTTATGATTATAGCCATTTTGTGAGAAAAAAGCTTTAAAATTTTGATTCTCAAACTCACAACCATGATCACATCATAAATATTTAATCTTAAGTTCACTGAGATTTTCTATAGTCCTAGCATACTTGGTTGACTGAGAACAAGATTCACTCTTGTGATCTAGGAAAAAGTCTAGGTATAACTAGAGACATCATCTAAGAAGACATAAATATAGTGCTTCCCATTGATACTTGAAACTCTTGATGGTACAAACAAGTCAATGTGAATTAACTCATGAGGTTGAGAAGTAGTTACTTCATTCTTTTGTTTGAAAGAGGTTTTATGTTGCTTTCCTTTTTGATAAGGATTGCACACCTTAGTTTTTGGAAAATCTAATTTGGGTAGGTATTTAACTAAAAATTTTATATTTTACTTATTAAGGGATTGTATGTTGGAATTTCTTAGTCTTCTGTGCCAAATCCATTACTCTTTGTGAAAGAAATTTAGACAAGAAACATTTTTCGAGGCTAGTGTGACTATATTTATAGCATATACATTATAATTTCTAAGAGCAGTAAATACTAAGTTTTTCTTGGCATAAAAACCATGTAATGAATAATCTTTTAATTTAACATTAAATCCATCATCACATAATTGAGATATGATAATTAGATTATACTTTAATCCATCTATATAAATTACTTTGGAAATTGAAATAGAGATAGGGTTACCAATCTGTCCTAGGCCGTGATTTTTCCATTACCATTGTCACCAAATGTAACATGTCCTCTATAGATCTTGATAAAACTTTTAAATCTTGAATAGTCCCCTATCATTTGTCTTTAACACCAATGGTATATGTACCATATATTTATTCATGAGATCTTTTAGCAGTTTACCTACAAAATAGTTCATCCAAGAAATGATTTTGGTACCCATATTTGTCTGGGTCTACCAACATTAGTGATATAAGATTTAGGAACCCACAATTTTTGTATGGTCCTCCTATATATAAAAACCTATAGAGAATAAAGTAATCGTTGTATGTCATTACATAATTCATTAGAGGGATTAAAACTTCAAAATGAATAGTGGGATTGAGACTAATTTCAATGAAGTTGATCCTCATGATAAACAAGAGTTGGGGCATCACACATTTCATAGTACCCTATAGAAGGTGCTATTCCTACGATATATGTGTCATATTAGAGAACTAGAGTGGTTATATATCCATAACCAAGTATGGTGAATCATTATTTATTGAAAATAAAATTCAACTTTCATACAAATAGGTACTAGATAGATAAAAACCTATAAGATGGTAAGATACAATGATTTCTATTATAGATTCCATGTGTCATAACTTGGAATTGGTTTTGGTCATTTATCATATTGATGCAAATACCATTGGTTGAGAATGGGTATTCATGAGAAACCACTACATGGATGTTAAAGTGAGTACTTGTAAAGCATGAATAGAGGATAAAAGGATTAAAAATTATTAGGTCATAGACTATGAAAAATAAATTCAACTAGTAGGCATACATATATTATTCAGATCTATACTTTCCATTTAACTTTTTCATGACTATTAGGTATGAAATATAGATGTGAAAATAGATTTATTTAATGGGATCCTTGTAAAATATTTCTACAAAACAAAACATATGAGATTTTGACTCCATAAAATGACAATAAGGTATCAAAGTTATAGATATCAATTTATAGATTGACTTAAGTATATATGCAATGGAATAATTAGTTCAGTGAATCCATTCAATAATTTGTTTCTATAAAGGAAGAACATAATCCATGTGTTTATAAAAGGTTTCTTGTGATGATAGTAATTTTTAGAGATGTGTGTTTCGATGAAAAATTACATATTAAAAATTATATACTATCCTTATAGTCAGTTAAGGAACAATTGAAAAAGGTATTCTCTATGATTGACATCAGTGAAAAGGATATATTCTCTAGATAAAGATCATTAATGATAGATCCATGATCCTAAATAGAATATGTCAATGTACTTAAATAGGCCAAGTACTGAAGAAATTTGTGTAACACCCCGAGCTTCCACGATACGCTTCTCATTCAATAATGCAATAGCTTGCATTGTACGCAAGTTCGAGTTCTAACACACCGCAACTAATCAAAATAGCCGTTATGAATAGTAATAACCACTTTTTAAAATTATAGAAATTTTATATTTCAAAATGGACTTCATTTTTGTATTCGTAATATCGAAATTAGCCTATGTTGAATTTTTGGTATTTTTCTGAGAACTTCTAATTTTTATGAATAGTGAAAAATACATAAAAACAAATTTTTTAATCAAAATAATTTATACAGATAAATTATACTATTTAGTGGTTTTAAGGTATAATTAGAAAATATTTTTACCATTTTATCCAATGGTGGTCATTAGAATTAATTTAACATTGAAATTGGACATAAACAATTGCCAAACTTTTGATATAAATTGTTTCTTAAAAACACGCTATTTGTTGTAACAGCGGGAATTAATTATGAAATTAATTAATACAACTTATATGTTTGGAATTTTGTAAAATAGACATCATTTTTGAATTCGGAATATCAATTATAGCTTAGGGTGAAATTTTGGCCTTATTCTGAAAAACTTCAATTTTTGATGAATAGTGAAACCACTAAGTGGTAGTTAAATAACTGATTTTTCGTTTAAATGAAATATTACAACTTCTGTGATTTGATTTTCAAAAATCCGACATACATGGTTGTCATTAAGAAGTAAAATGTGGTTCAATGAGATCAAAATAATTTTTTGGTGAATAGTAACTTTTAAGTTCTTAATCGCGATTAGTGGTAATTAGTGTAGTTTAAGGTATAAATAATACATTAATAATATGAAATGACCTAGACACATGTCCCAACCTCATTGGTTGAGTCATGGCCGACCAAGACAAGCCATGGCCTAACTTGGGGACCCCATGGATCCACTTTTGTTGGGAAATAACATAAATTACTTTTTATTTAATGTTAAAGTGAAAATGACACTAACATGAAGTGTTTTACTAAAACAATTTTTAAGTAGGGTTACACAAGTCCAAATTTTGATTATAAATAGTCATTGGAAAGATAAAAAGATTTCCTATATCATAGTATTTTTTTTATAATTTTTAGACATTAAATAAATTTAATTATTTATGACATAATAATGATGCAGCGATGACATCATTATTTGACGATTTAAATAAAATGGAAAGATAATATAAAATCTATGAACTACACATGGCCAAAACCAATTGGATGAGTGGATTTCGATGCCTTATCACCTTATCCACGAATTCTATCAATGTGGGACCTTTTAAAACCGAAACACATTTTCAAATAATGTAATGTTCCTTTACTTTCCAAAAGTGCCCCTCCTCTCCACTTATAAAAGGCCCCCACCTCTCCCACCTTATTCACACCATCAAGCCATTTGGCTCGGCCAACCTCTGCCCAAATACTCTCCCAACATTCTTTCCTTACTCCTAGAAACCTCACTTTGGGCAGAACTCTTCCCAAGGAAGCCTTTAGCTCAAATCAAAAAGAGTTACCCGATTTTGAGGTAATGTCTTTTCTAATGTTGTTTTGTTTTATTTTTCTTCTCCAACCCCCTAAACTCTTTTTATTCATTTCTTTTGTAACAACACCAGTATCCTCAATATACTAGGATGTTGTTATAAGAAGGATTCGAGCTACACTTACACACACCTACATCTAATGGTTAAAGAACATACGGTTTCTGTGGATGGCGAATTTCTGCCTCACGAAACGATGATTGTTCAACACTCATATAACACCTCCAAAGGTGGCCATTAAGATGTCACTATTTTTATATATGATATATAATATGTTTTTGTTTTACTTATGCTTCTGTATTTCTCATTTATGGCATACTTTATGATTTCCATTATGGGTAAAACGCGATAATTTCATTTTAGGAAGTGCGGACTACCGCCCCCTCAAAGTGATTTGAATCGTTAATGCCATGTGTGGGATGTATAAAGGATGGAGTAAATGGTATTATACACTATATTATACTGGAATTATATTATACATTTATATCATTATGATTTCATTCCATTAAATATGAAATTGAAATGAAAGTAGCGTTCATGCGTACGTACGGCTTACCGTCTCCATGAACGGTGCATTTCATTTCTTACCTCTAAATGTTACGGAATATTATAAATGAATGTATATACTGTATATATATGATATATATGATATCTACATCATTAATATAATTCTGGATATAATGGATATTTCACCACATGAACAACTTATAATTATAAGAAGTTTATTGTTGACTCATGTACCAAAGATCGACAAAACGACCGTTATTAACTTAAATAATTACATAATGTTCATAACATTGTAATAAGTGATATAAAAAGGATAATGAAATTGAAAATGGTTCTTAATAAGGTAGATATTAACTCTAGTTTATTATTCAGGAGGTTAAAGAACGGTTGAGTCAAGTCGGACACAAGGTAAGGGAACTTCTTAACCCAACTTCAATTCTTTGGGTTAATCTCCTACTTTCAAATTACTTCATGATATTATTATGTCCTATCTTGTATTTGTACGTTCTTTATGTGTATATATAGTGAATACACCTAATAGATATATTTTATTTGTAAGGGAATTTCTTAACCCAACTTCCATTCTTTGGGTTAATCTCCTACTTTCAAATTATGTCATGATATTATTATGTATTATTTTGTATTTTTACTTTCTTTATGTGTACCTATAGTGAATACACATAATATATCTATTTTATTTTAAAAATGATCTTTTTATGGACTTCGTCTCAATCTCCTTTCATTGAGGCATATTTCGTTTTATACACAACTTTCTTTTATACGGTGTATAAACTCCTTTGACTTTTACGTTTATTCAAAAGGAATCTTTTTTATACGAAGAGTTTTACTAAACGACAAAAAGGGAATGTTTTTCTTTCCGTACTTATGCGGCGACAACGACTTCTCCGCCGCCATGACCATTATTTGAGTTTCAGCTTCCTCTACAAGCCATCATTTTTTTTAATGAAAAATAAATAAAAAGTTTTAACTTTCTTTTATTTTGGTATTGAAAATGGTTTTGAAAGCGTTTTTATTATATCAATGTGTTGTATTGATATCTTGTGATTGAAATGTGGAAATGTTATGTTTCCTTTATGCATGTTTTATGTGATACGATTATGTTATGGTTTATGATATGTTTAAACCTATTCATATGAGGAATGTATTGGACTTAATAAGTGACGGGTGGAGCCCGCTATAGCTCCTCGATGCATCGGTAGGTCTCATGAGACAACTAGACATGGAATTGGCCGAGGCCCTTTCCCAATTTGATTTATGGTTTTGGCCGAGGCCTTAATTATTTTAGATGTCTTGGCCGAGGCCTTGACAAAATGTTTCAGAATGTCCGGCATTATACATTCCCTCATTATGAAAGTGGTTATTGATATTGCATGTGATTATTCGACCAGTAGAATATCCATGTGAAGAAGTAAATGGCATTATCTCATTTTACTTTTGCCATATTATGTTGAAGTTCATGTTTAAAAGGCTTTTGTTTTAGTTATACATTGCCTTAAATGTTAATGTTTATTTATGAAAGCTTCCGCATTATTGTTATCCTTACTGAGCATCTGAGCTCACCCCTTTCAATGTTTTAATATTTTCCAGGATGTGAAGAAGTATTTTATGAATGACCTGCAGGGATAGTCAGAAGAGGATATGAGTATGGACTATGGAGACTTTGTTATTGTAGTTTTTCACTTTTTGATGTAATGAAAGACTTATGAATGTATCTAGTGTTTCCAAGGCTACTAAACTAATCGGTCTTTCGAGACTTGATCCTTTGTGATCATGCCAATGTTACGAAGTAATGCACTGACTCTGGGTAGCTGGGGTCGGGGCGTTACAGTTGGTATCAGAGGCAGTTTAGTACTAACCTTGGAAGCTAGATTTAGATAAACTCTGATTAGAGCACGTAGACCTAAGATGAACTCTGAGGATTAGTATAAAAGAACTTCCTAGAATTTTGGTATTATAGAGATGTTATGACTTTTCCGAGCAATACATCCCTGTCTGGATACGAGCAGGTAGAGGCGGCTCTGGCACAGATGTACCTAGGGGTAAAACCCGAAAACACCGCTTTGAGCTAGACTCGAACGGGAACTGGTGCACGAAAACGGGCCTTGCTGCACTCTTGGTTACGACACTCCCGGGGGATATGCTTAGGATAATTCTCATTTTACTTACAAACCACTATGAAGGGTTATGAGTACATACTTCCTCAAAGAAAACATTTCTTTTTATGATTATGGATTATATCCATAAATAGTTCAATTTATGTAAAGTGTTTTACAAGTATGGAATTATGTATTTTGATTCATAAACTAACCTAGTTTATGCCGTTGTATAGAAATGGCGCCTAGTAGAAGGAATGTGAACTCCAGCGGTACGTATGATCCAAAGAGTAAGAAGGATAGTATCTTTCACGGTATTAAGCCAACATTTCGAAGGGAAATAGTCTCCCATGTGTTCTCAACATATGAAGAAATAGTATCATGTGTTAATAGGATAAGTAAATAACTCTCTGAGTCCTATGGCTTTGAAGCGAAGCAAGAGATGAAAGGGATGGAAGAGAGAATGATGGATAAAGGGATGAGGGGAAAGAAGAATTTTCCAATATGTGGTAATTGTGGGAAGAAACATCATGGAACTTGCCTAAAGGGAATGAGAGTTTGTTATAAGTGTAGAGAAAAAGGACACAAAGTGCGTGACTGCAAGGGTAAGAAAATGGTTTCAAATGTACAATGCTTCTTCTGCAAGGATTGGGGACACTACGCAAACCAATGTCCAAATCATCAGAGCATGCCCCAAATGATGTTATTGGATAATAATCAAGTTATGATACTACCACAGATGAGGAGTAATGATTAGAGTTCTTATGTTGTTATTAAAGATTTTTTTTTAATTTGAGTGTTGTATCAATGATGTACTGGTTATAATAATTATGGAGTATATAAGGATTGTACTGCAGTACTATTTCATCAAGGACTTGAGATTGTGTGGAACCAAGAAAAGTGACTCCACAGTAGGTTAAATTTTTGGAAAATATATGGTTGAGAGAAAGATAAACCATAATATGGTTTTGGTACTGAGATTGTGATTTTGGAATAAGACGTGATTGATTTGGATAAATTATATTGGATATACTTAACTTCCTTGAAACTGATTGATGTTTTGTATACATTTTTGGATAGAAGGAGTATATCTAGTATTCTATAAGGAATAAGGGATCATGGTAATTCAGTATGTTTAAAAAGAATACATGATGAAGGTGCTCACATGTTGTTACATGGGATAAAGGATCTTCATTATGTTTACCTTCCTTATAAAATTTGGACTGTGAGTTGGACAGATGTATTTTGGATAACTATTAAGGTTGGAATGGATTAAGTTGAACCATGGATAGTATTGTTTAAGGTTAAAAAATTTATGAAGATTATTTTTGGAATATTATGATACTATAGTTTTAGGAAAAGGACAACCTGCAGGGTGGGGCATAACCCGTCGCGTCGGACAAAGCTGCAGGAATCGAACCCACAACCATAGTGCGACAAGCCTTTATTTCCTACCACTAGCCTACAGGAAGTCCCTGGTTATTACAAAATCGTTTTACTAATCTAAATGGTATGTGTTAACATTTGGAACCTTATACAATTAGGATAAATAGAATATTTTTGAGTTCCGTTACCATTTGGAGTAAAAGTTGGGTTTGTGGTAAAAATTTATTAACGAATGAAAGTATACATAACAAGTATGTATATTCCCCTACGTTCTTAGTAAATCTCATAAATAAATTCCTCAACATTATAAAAGGTAACTTAAAACAAAAATGTTGTCGGTTAACTTTTCCAACTGGGGATTCAATGACCGTTTAACCAATCACAAGTTTGTGATTTTCTTGTGGTTAAACATTCTCCTAATCCTGTTTTCTATAACTCTCCATCAGACCTTGATGGTTTGTTTCTCCTCCATATCCATATTTTCATAGAATCCTAGAATGGGCTATATCGGGTGACCTTTGTACTTATCCTGCTTTCTTTTAATGTTATATATTTATTAACCTTATTTCCGATGTGGGTTTTCCACAAAGGTATTTTTTATTTTCAGCCTTTTATTATCAAAGAAAAATTTCAAATTGCGAGGACGCAATTTATTGAAGGAGGGGAGAATGTAACACCCCGAGCTTCCACGATACGCTTCTCATTCAATAATGCAATAGCTTGCATTGTACGCAAGTTCGAGTTCTAACACACCGCAACTAATCAAAATAGCCGTTATGAATAGTAATAACCACTTTTTAAAATTATAGAAATTTTATATTTCAAAATGGACTTCATTTTTGTATTCGTAATATCGAAATTAGCCTATGTTGAATTTTTGGTATTTTTCTGAGAACTTCTAATTTTTATGAATAGTGAAAAATACATAAAAACAACTTTTTTAATCAAAATAATTTATACAGATAAATTATACTATTTAGTGGTTTTAAGGTATAATTAGAAAATATTTTTACCATTTTATCCAATGGTGGTCATTAGAATTAATTTAACATTGAAATTGGACATAAACAATTGCCAAACTTTTGATATAAATTGTTTCTTAAAAACACGCTATTTGTTGTAACAACGGGAATTAATTATGAAATTAATTAATACAACTTATATGTTTGGAATTTTGTAAAATAGACATCATTTTTGAATTCGGAATATCAATTATAGCTTAGGGTGAAATTTTGGCCTTATTCTGAAAAACTTCAATTTTTGATGAATAGTGAAACCACTAAGTGGTAGTTAAATAACTGATTTTTCGTTTAAATGAAATATTACAACTTCTGTGATTTGATTTTCAAAAATCCGACATACATGGTTGTCATTAAGAAGTAAAATGTGGTTCAATGAGATCAAAATAATTTTTTGGTGAATAGTAACTTTTAAGTTCTTAATCGCGATTAGTGGTAATTAGTGTAGTTTAAGGTATAAATAATACATTAATAATATGAAATGACCTAGACACATGTCCCAACCTCATTGGTTGAGTCATGGCCGACCAAGACAAGCCATGGCCTAACTTGGGGACCCCATGGATCCACTTTTGTTGGGAAATAACATAAATTACTTTTTATTTAATGTTAAAGTGAAAATGACACTAACATGAAGTGTTTTACTAAAACAATTTTTAAGTAGGGTTACACAAGTCCAAATTTTGATTATAAATAGTCATTGGAAAGATAAAAAGATTTCCTATATCATAGTATTTTTTTTATAATTTTTAGACATTAAATAAATTTAATTATTTATGACATAATAATGATGCAGCGATGACATCATTATTTGACGATTTAAATAAAATGGAAAGATAATATAAAATCTATGAACTACACATGGCCAAAACCAATTGGATGAGTGGATTTCGATGCCTTATCACCTTATCCACGAATTCTATCAATGTGGGACCTTTTAAAACCGAAACACATTTTCAAATAATGTAATGTTCCTTTACTTTCCAAAAGTGCCCCTCCTCTCCACTTATAAAAGGCCCCCACCTCTCCCACCTTATTCACACCATCAAGCCATTTGGCTCGGCCAAACTCTGCCCAAATACTCTCCCAACATTCCTTCCTTACTCCTAGAAACCTCACTTTGGGCAGAACTCTTCCCAAGGAAGCCTTTAGCTCAAATCAAAAAGAGTTACCCGATTTTGAGGTAATGTCTTTTCTAATGTTGTTTTGTTTTATTTTTCTTCTCCAACCCCCTAAACTCTATTTATTCATTTCTTTTGTAACAACACCAGTATCCTAAATATACTAGGATGTTGTTATAAGAAGGATTCGAGCTACACTTACACACACCTACATCTAATGGTTAAAGAACATACGGTTTCTGTGGATGGCGAATTTCTGCCTCACGAAACGATGATTGTTCAACACTCATATAACACCTCCAAAGGTGGCCATTAAGATGTCACTATTTTTATATATGATATATAATATGTTTTTGTTTTACTTATGCTTCTGTATTTCTCATTTATGGCATACTTTATGATTTCCATTATGGGTAAAACGCGATAATTTCATTTTAGGAAGTGCGGACTACCGCCCCCTCAAAGTGATTTGAATCGTTAATGCCATGTGTGGGATGTATAAAGGATGGAGTAAATGGTATTATACACTATATTATACTGGAATTATATTATACATTTATATCATTATGATTTCATTCCATTAAATATGAAATTGAAATGAAAGTAGCGTTCATGCGTACGTACGGCTTACCGTCTCCATGAACGGTGCATTTCATTTCTTACCTCTAAATGTTAAGGAATATTATAAATGAATGTATATACTGTATATATATGATATATATGATATCTACATCATTAATATAATTCTGGATATAATGGATATTTCACCACATGAACAACTTATAATTATAAGAAGTTTATTGTTGACTCATGTACCAAAGATCGACAAAACGACCGTTATTAACTTAAATAATTACATAATGTTCATAACATTGTAATAAGTGATATAAAAAGGATAATGAAATTGAAAACGGTTCTTAATAAGGTAGATATTAACTCTAGTTTATTATTCAGGAGGTTAAAGAACGGTTGAGTCAAGTCGGACACAAGGTAAGGGAACTTCTTAACCCAACTTCAATTCTTTGGGTTAATCTCCTACTTTCAAATTACTTCATGATATTATTATGTCCTATCTTGTATTTGTACGTTCTTTATGTGTATATATAGTGAATACACCTAATAGATATATTTTATTTGTAAGGGAATTTCTTAACCCAACTTCCATTCTTTGGGTTAATCTCCTACTTTCAAATTATGTCATGATATTATTATGTATTATTTTGTATTTTTACTTTCTTTATGTGTACCTATAGTGAATACACATAATATATCTATTTTATTTTAAAAATGATCTTTTTATGGACTTCGTCTCAATCTCCTTTCATTGAGGCATATTTCGTTTTATACACAACTTTCTTTTATACGGTGTATAAACTCCTTTGACTTTTACGTTTATTCAAAAGGAATCTTTTTTATACGAAGAGTTTTACTAAACGACAAAAAGGGAATGTTTTTCTTTCCGTACTTATGCGGCGACAACGACTTCTCCGCCGCCATGACCATTATTTGAGTTTCAGCTTCCTCTACAAGCCATCATTTTTTTTAATGAAAAATAAATAAAAAGTTTTAACTTTCTTTTATTTTGGTATTGAAAATGGTTTTGAAAGCGTTTTTATTATATCAATGTGTTGTATTGATATCTTGTGATTGAAATGTGGAAATGTTATGTTTCCTTTATGCATGTTTTATGTGATACGATTATGTTATGGTTTATGATATGTTTAAACCTATTCATATGAGGAATGTATTGGACTTAATAAGTGACGGGTGGAGCCCGCTATAGCTCCTCGATGCATCGGTAGGTCTCATGAGACAACTAGACGTGGAATTGGCCGAGGCCCTTTCCCAATTTGATTTATGGTTTTGGCCGAGGCCTTAATTATTTTAGATGTCTTGGCCGAGGCCTTGACAAAATGTTTCAGAATGTCCGGCATTATACATTCCCTCATTATGAAAGTGGTTATTGATATTGCATGTGATTATTCGACCAGTAGAATATCCATGTGAAGAAGTAAATGGCATTATCTCATTTTACTTTTGCCATATTATGTTGAAGTTCATGTTTAAAAGGCTTTTGTTTTAGTTATACATTGCCTTAAATGTTAATGTTTATTTATGAAAGCTTCCGCATTACTGTTATCCTTACTGAGCATCTGAGCTCACCCCTTTCAATGTTTTAATATTTTCCAGGATGTGAAGAAGTATTTTATGAATGACCTGCAGGGATATTCAGAAGAGGATATGAGTGTGGACTATGGAGACTTTGTTATTGTAGTTTTTCACTTTTTGATGTAATGAAAGACTTATGAATGTATCTAGTGTTTCCAAGGCTACTAAACTAATCGGTCTTTCGAGACTTGATCCTTTGTGATCATGCCAATGTTACGAAGTAATGCACTGACTCTGGGTAGCTGGGGTCGGGGCGTTACAATTTGTCTTAGAACTATCCAAGATGGGATTGATTTCGATTTCACATAGAATACATTTATCTAAGAATATATTTCCTTAGATAAAAGAAGAGAGATAGGGTTAGTAAGATCCCATATGAATCATTGATAGTATGGATCATGTATACCATGTTATGAAGTAGGATTTATATTCTACATTCCTTGATCATGGTACGTAGATATCAAGTTGATTGAGAAAAATTACACTGGTCTTATGGAAATGACATACATATGTATATGAGGTGCGGTAAGGATATAGACTAGTATATAATAGAAATAAAGAATTTTTCATCAATATATACATTATTAAATGTTTCTTAACCTATTAGAATGATATGAATTCAAAATTAGGATATGTCTTCAATGATAATGAATGAAGTATGGGCTCTAAGAGTGTAATGCAATAGGTAATCAGTGATTATACATGTAAGATTAAGTAAATTGTATCAAATAATGTATCAAAATATGGGGTTTGGATATGAAGCATCACCAATGAGAATGATTTGGAACATAGTAGTAATGATGGTATGACATTATATAGTGATAATATTTTAGTATTGAATCTTGAAAAAGTGACAAGGTCAAATCAATGAATGGATAACATACATTGGACGTATCAACTATTAAGGGATTCACATGAAATTGTGAAGGTCATTTTGATAAGATTTTCCATATTATATAACATGGTGGATTCCATGAGTAAATACTTATTTCAGCAGTATCATGAATATCCAGTGAGTGAAAGAAGACTAAATGTTATCAGCAGTTGGATCTAGTTCAAGTTGAGGCTGTTGGATTCAGTTAAAAAACAAACTCATGTGTAATTTTCGATTATTTCTATTCCTAAAATTTTATTTTTTATTATGTTTCATCACATCATTATTCTTATTTTTTGTGATATTGTATATGGTAATTTCTTAGGGGTAACATTTTCACTAAAATATCATAGTAGTTCACTAATAAGTTGAGAAACTATAAGTATAATTATAGTATTCTTAAACATATATTCTATACCTATATTATATCATTTTAGGGATAAATATGACATATAACATCAATAGAGTAGATTCCTAAGACATTGAGACACTTTCTTATGGTTTAATCCCTTAGTACTCCCAATAAAAGTTCCTATGAGAACATGTCCCATCGGAAAAAAAATCTAAATTTATATGACTCATTGGATGTTCTGAAATAAAATATTATATAATAATCCAGATAAATTATTTCTTTTACTAAATAATATTATGAGTTATATACTTTTCTTTTTTGACCAAAACTATGAAGAATCATTTTCATGGAAACTAGGTCACATTAGGTGTGTTATGAGTTACATATATCTAATAATAAGGTTGGAAATGAATTTTCACTTCATTTATTCATTGAAAGATGATATTTAAAGACCTTAAATTTTAATATAATCTACTAGTTATGTACATGGTCATGAATTTTTTTTATGCATGTTCATCTGCAAAATTCTAATCAAATAGAAATCAGGAACATAGCTTGATGACTCTAGTATGAAATGTCTTTCATTAGAGATATCATGATTAAGGGATTATGTTATAAAATATATTATTGTATATTTTTATTTTAGTTAAGGAATATTAATTTTTTCCATATGTGTTCCTTGGAATATTTATAGTTTTTGAACTTGGAAGTTTTTTGTAATTCCCTATCAATACTGAAAATGAAACCTAAAGGGGCACAAACTAAGTGTATTCAGATCCTATGTTGAATTATTGTTTAATTTTATATGTTGAAAAATTTCTTTCCAACTACATGGTTTAAAAAAATTTATATTTTCATCCATCTACAATTTTGAGTTATTAGTTATTCAAGATAATATATTTGAGTTTATTGTCCAATATATATTTATTTAATATTTAGGAAAATATAAAATTTAATTAATTACTAGTGAGTAATAAAATGATATTTATTTAATTATATAAATAGTAATTATTCTAGTTTTAATAAATTTTCATAATATTAATGTATTGAGTTTAATTGTTCAGCGAGAAATTATATATAAATTTTTCAAAAAAATTATTTTATTTAGTCCAGAAATTATATTTTACTTATATTTTATCACATGTCATGTAAATAATATAATAATATTATTATTTAGATATGGTATTTTAAGGGGATTAATAAAATAATATGGGACCTTGTTGAATAATTATTTTCTTTTAGTAGATTTATTTAAACTGGATTATAACTTATTATGTAACTCATTTGTATTTCCTATGTATTCTAGTGAAAAAATTTGTTGTATTCAATAGTGCTCTTTACACGCAACTTTGAGTTTAATTGAACCATGATATAGTACGTTTATTATAATATATCCAGTGTATTTCATGGTATAAATAATATAAAAGACATTATGAAATATGTACATATATATATAGGATTTCCAGATTTCAAATTTATTTTATAATACCTTAAAAATAGTCATTAATTTTTAGTAAAATCATTTCATGATTGAAATACAAAATTTATTGAAGAAATTTATTTTTATAGGTGTTATTAATTTTTATATAAAAAATATTTTAATCACCATTAAAAGTTATTATGAATATTTTTATTGGTAATTCAAGGATAACCAATCATACAGTAGTTTCCAAATGGTTAGGAATGATGATACAGTCATTTGAAGGTGAAAAATAGTTATAATATATAAAACTATATTTATATGTGAAATGAACTATTTCCTAATAAAATAAATAAATTACTATTTCTTAATGTTGTTAATGAATTTAATATAATTTATTTTCAATAATTTTTTTAACATTTGTCTAGTAGTTTTTATTACTCAATGAGTGAATGTAAATTCAGTTTTATGCTAAAAAATCCCTTCTTTAAAAAAAGGGGTTACATTTTATTTCATATGATTATTTTATTATTAATTTATTCCACATATATAAATTAAAATTGATAAAATGAATTCCATATTTGAAATAATAATTTCCATATTTTCTAATGATGTCATTTTCATTTTTTGGGTCATAATGAATAGTAGAAAAAAAATTGTTTCCACGTTTTGGGATAAAATAGGTTTACTAAGGGGTTCAACAGAGATATGAGGCTAATATAGAAGTTAATATTGTCAAAATATTATATATTGAATATATTTAAACTATTCATTATATTTTATTAAAAATATTTCCTATTTTCAACTTTCATAAGAATGTGACTCTACAGTATTGAAATCTTTTATGTAATCCTATTTATATCCCTCCCCTCACTTATAAAAGTTAACCTATACTCATCTATTATTCCCAAAATTTGAGACATATATATCCTCCAATAGTTATGCTAAAAAAATTATATATTACCTACCAATATCCTTGATCTCTTGGAAATACCCTAATAGCATCTTAAGAAGGATTAAGGTGTAATCTAAAGGAGTTCTTTAAAAAGATAATCTTCTTACCCAAATATTTAAGAGATTGTTTCTTCTTATACATAATTTAGAAATAATATATCCATAATTTAATTAGAAATATATTATATTAAATATAATTTGATGTTTTTATCTTTATGGTAGTACCATATTCCACCTTCTTTCAGTCAACTAGGAAATGAAAGTATCACATGTGCATACGTGTGGACTACAACAACAACATAGACATATAATTGATTTTGTGTCAAAATATTTCATGGTTGTTTATTATTTTTGATTTAATATTTTTATATATAATATTTATTAAATAATTATTCTTCTATAATTATAATATCTTATCTACCCTGTTACTTTCCTATATGTTGGAAATTGATAGCTTCTCCCTTGTGTAGGTACAGACTACTACCTCCATGAATAGATGTGTTTTTTTCATAACCACTTTATATGAATTATTATAAAAGGGTATATATTAATTAATTATTATACTTATGATATTATTATGATTATGTATATTATTTTATAGAGATCAATGTTCAAGGGCCACAACTGCCAAACTGAAACATACATGAAAAATGTAGATAACACAAAAAATAATTATGATAAAGAAATATTATTAATGAATGGGTGATAAGATGTTGAAATTAAATAATTTATCGTTTTATATTTATTTACATGTTACTTTTAGAAAATTATAATTAATTAAAATTTATTATATGGTTGGTTAAAATAAACGGTGTAGAATGATGTTCTTGATGAATGGGTTTCTCATCTAACAATTATATTTTTGATACATATTCCATGCTCTCCCCATTTTTAATTTTTGTGGGGTATATACTACCCATTTGATATATTATATAATTAATGTATTTATATTAATGATATTTAATTTTCCATTTAAATTTATTTCATTCATTGTGTTATGATTTCTATGTATACACATTGTTATGTTTTTTACATTAAAATATAACTCTTTATCGAGATCGATTTTCTTGAGTTTTAAATAATGAAATTATATGAACTACCTATAATAAATATAATTTAGTTTCTCAAAAATAGGATATCTATAGATATTATACATTTTACATTGAATTTCATCTCTCTATGTACTCATAAAACGAAAATAATGTTATAACGGAGAATTATATTGATTTCTCTTTTGAATGGGAATATTTGTGTTACAGTACTGTACATTCTATAAAATATTTTAAAGAGATTTTTAATATTCTAAAATAATTGATTAATCTAGTTTTTACACATATTTTACATTCTATAAAATTTTATTAAATTATTTTTCTTATCATTTTCCAAATATGCTATTTTATAAGAAAGGTGTGAACCAAATATTTGTTTAAATGTATACCGCAAAACAAATTTTCCTAATATCATGAAATCTCTATTATTTTAATTTTTCATTATAAATTTCAATGGGGTTATCAAATATTTTATTAAATTATTTTATAATGTTTTTAGATTTTCATTTTGGGGATTTCAAAATGGAAAGGGTATTTTCCTCAAGAAATGTTCATGTGTTCTTTTGAAGGTATTTTCATCTATAAAAACATCCATTGATGTTACTTATTCTTAACGAGGTATATGATCTAATGATAAAATGTTTATTAATTGTATTTATGGTTTATTATTATGATGATGATATACTGATGAAACTCAATTTCATTTAATGAAGTTAAACTTTGAAGATATGATAAATAATTTCATGATCTTGTGGAATATGTATGAATGGATTATGTTTATGTGATGGCTAGATCCATTATTTCCCTATAATGTATTGGGTAATGTTTAATGTTTATGAGATCAATGGCCACACAATAGGTTATGTCATTCCAAAAATAGGGTATATGGGAGGTTATACAAATCCCAAAATAAGGTAAATGGGAGGTTATCCAAATCCCAAAGAGGGTACACGTTTAGTTAGACGAATCCCAATATGTGAATAATTTCATGGTTGATAGAATTGAAAATTTATTTCTATGATTTTGTTATTCAAATATTTATGTGACATTCTTATGACATGTTCTTATACAATTTTTATATTCTCCTAGATCAAGACATTTTCTTATGTTATGATTAATTTATAATGAACTGTCAAAGATTTATTTCTGGATTCCTGTTTATAATATATGAATTGTTGTGTACGATTATAAAATGTTAAGGTCAATATCCCATATAATTATATGTATTTTATTATCATTTATGATCTCTGATTGGTATCTTACTTTTTTACCCTTACAGATCACCTCATCTCACCTTTTCTAATGTCTATTTTTCTCATGTAATGAAGAATGGTTTTACTATGGAATGACTAATAAGTGAACTATGAGAGAATTATATTTGTGATTTGTTTCATATATGTAAAAAATAATAATATAATGATGTATATAGTCTCAAAATAAACTGAACCTTTATGGTCATGAGGTGTGTATTGTTTTGAAATATTTTGAATAATTATCATAGCTGATGTAATATCTACGTATGTAATATTTTAATCATCTTAGTTGGTACCAGTGGAAATTTTTCTTTATTTTTTTAGATTAGGTATGAAATAATTTAGTGAGAAACCTTAGGATATGTATTATTATAGAAGAAAAAACTTTTTTATGGTAACAAAAAAATGTGTGTATTTCTTAAAAAATAAATCCCAATATAGATTCTACAAAGTGGATTTTGTTGTTGCACAGATGTACCTAATGTGAAAAACTATTGAAGGAGAATATTTTTTTATTAACATGATCATTAATAGCACATAATTAGTGGGGCTATGTCTGTGCACCTAAATAAACACTCTGGTGATATTCTTGGGTTAATTGAAATTTTCTTTATGAACCATTTTGAAAAGTTTTATTAGATGATGACTATGGTTGACCAAGGGATAACCTATGGAGTTATAGTTTGAAAATAAGGTGTCATTATATGTACATCCTATTAATTATCTTTCATTTTTATATTATCTTTCAAAATGATTATTGTTTCTCAACATATGGTTTTTAGTTTTATTCAGTGGATGGAAACATGTGAAACCATATTAACTGGGAATGTCATGGAATATGAAATAATTTTCCTTATGATCAGCCAAATGAGATGGGAGCTTTAATGTAAAATATAATGATTATATCTTACCATAAACCTTGATGTATTATTAACAACCTAAAATTGGGTGATTTTATTAACACACCCAAAAATTGAAATTGGTGATTCATTAGTGTTTGATTGATGTTGAACATGCAAGAATAATATATTTTATTACTTAATGTAAAAATTAATAAATAAGAAAATATAAAAATTTATCAAATGAATTAGATAATGTTTTATGTGTGGAAAATAAGGGAATAAATTAAATAATGGACAACAAAAAATGAGGATTAAAATGGAGGGAAATAAATTTCATCATATGGTACCACCAATAGGTCAATGTATTATGTCTTGTGACTTGTAAATTATTCGAGCCAATTCCATAATCCATGGTATAAATTCTAGACAAAATAAAATCACATGATATGTCAATATTTATACTGAATCATGATAGTTAAGGCACACTTTTCCATCACTCCAGAGTTGGGGATGTAATGGTAATGATTGTAATAATTTTCCAAATGAAAATATTATTATTATTCCTTTAGTTGAATATGACATTATTTTTAGCATTTATTATCTCTATCAATATTTATCCATTATTAATTTCTAGGATAATGAAATAACATATGACATTTGGATTAATCCTATGATTATATATAGATGTGAAGATTAAAATGAACATATTCTAGGAATTTCTTCCATTTTATGAGTATTACTACCTACTCATGAGCAATATTTGTCTCAAATGGATGTGGAGAGACTCAAAATTGAATCTATGGATAATTTATGGGAGTGTATTGTTGACTTTCCAAAATATTTTATTATTATTCCTCTGAATCATGAATTTGATTCATTAATATATCTCATATATAATGATTGACCAAAATAATATTTATATATTGGTCCTTATTAAGTTGTAGGAATTATATATGAAATTCAATGAGAATCTTGATATGGGATTCATTTAACCAAGTATATTTATGAGGGGTGAACCTATTATTTTTTAGATGAATGATTGATCCATCATACTATGAATTTATTATAAAAAAAATTAACAAGAACACTGTAACACCACATGCTTCCACGGTATGCTTTCCTTTGAATAATACAGTAGCATGTGTTATACGCATCTTCGAGTTCTAACACACACACCACATCCAATAAAACTAGTTGTTATGAATATTAATACCCACTTTTTGAATTTTTATAAATTTTATCTTTCAAAATGGACTTCATTTTTGGATTTGGAATATCGAAATTAGCCTAGGGTGAAATTTTTGTATTTTTTTGAAAACATTCCATTTTTGATGAATAGTGAAAAACACTAAGTTATAGTTTAAAACCAAATTTTTATTTATATAATTATTTATTTTATTTAAATCTAATTAAGGTAAAAATAGATACATTATAAATATATATGTTCAATGTAATTTATTGGTGTTAGTTTAGAATAATTTTAGATATATAAAAATTTTATTGAACTTAACACCGTCTTTTACCCACCTTCTAGGAGAATTTGGAAATTCACATAAAAAATAATTTTACTGCTTCTATGAGTAGAATTTATAAAATCCAAGAGACACGATTAATATCAAGGAGTAAAATGTGGTTCAATGAGATGAAAATAATTTTTGGTGAATAGTAACTTTTTTACTTTTATTTACCACGGTTAAAAGTAAATAGGGTAATTAAGGGTAAAAATGATATTAATATTACTGCAACACATATCCTAATTATATTGGACAAGTGTATCTCGACCAAAAAAACAATAGGAATAAAATATTATCATTTAGGAGCACTTGGATTAGATTATGACATTTATTATTATTTAATTCAAAGATGAGTTAAAAGTGTTTAAATCAAAGATTATTTACTAAAACATTTTTAATATAGGGTTATACATAAGGTAAATTCAATTTTAAATATTAATTATAAATCTATAAACGTTTAATACATAATTGTATTTTATTTATAATTTTTAGACATTAAATAATTTAATTTATTTATGACACAATGGTGATGCAGTAATTACGTAATTAATGAATAACTAAAATAATTGATATTATAAATATCAACATATATGTAATTTGAGACTTTTTATTAATTACAGTAATTTTCTAGGTTAATATGACATATTAGGATTGGTTATATAATTTTCTTTCGATGTAATAATGCTGTTATGAAGTTATCAAAAACAAAATACCCAATAGTGTCAAAATTTACATAAAAGAGTTTTTTAAAAAATATTATATTATTAATTGATATTAAATTTTTAGAAATCTAAGGATTGGAAAAGAGACTTATATAATGATAGGTGTATCATTAATGGACCACTTGGGGGTCTCTTGGAGGTATATAGTATGTTTATTAAATATATAATATAAAAATACAATGTGACATGGTAAGTGTCAAACTAATTAACTAAGAGTTAAATCTAAAACATAAGGTTAATATAATGACCCAAACCTGTCTAAATTCTATTGGTTGAGTGGTTTTAGACCAATAACAACCTTAAACTTTAAATAATCCACTTTGGAGCCATTAGAAACTGAATATGAATTTATTATAAAATAATATTTCTAGCTTTTCCAAAGGTTCCCCTCACCCCTCTTATAAAAGGGCACTCCCCATTCTCACTAATTCACACATTCAAAGCCTCTTGTCTTGGAAAAACCCTGCCCAAATAATCTCTCAGCTTCACTCACTACAACCTAGAGGCCTTGTTTTGATCATAAAGCCAACCTAAGGAGCCATTATGATCAAATCAAAAGGAAGAACCCGAAGAAGAGTTAATGTTTTAACCACCCTTTTTCATGTTCATTTCTTCTTCAACTTCTTCTTTCTTTGTTATTATCATTCTAAAATAATAAATCTAGTATCTCCTATATACTGTGATATTATTATAAATATGGTACAATCATATTCATTATTCTATCCATCCTTTGTATGACATGTCACCAAACATGCGTACATACGGCTTACCGTCTCCACGTCGTGGTGTAATTGATATTCAATATATTATTTTTTTATGGGTATAATAATGATGTTTAATTCATGTAAATAATAAATATAACATGATAATGATTTGGTATATATGATATAACATCCAATTATATATTATTTCAATATCAAAAGAATGATATTGTCGCTCGTGCGTACGTACGGACTACCGTCTCCACGAACGTGATGAGATTCATTCCCTATCATATCCATTCAAGACTAATTCTAATTTGATGATTAAAAGTAATTTTTAAGAACATTATATCATTCTGTATATGAATAATGTACAACCTATACATAAAAAACATGACTTATGTAACAATACATATAGAATAAAATGAGTAAGTTAACACCCGAAACAATGATAGTACCAAGATATTATTAACAAATTAATGTTAAAAGATCATATATGATATCATAATTATGTATATGGTTCTTGTATAATTTAATAACAATGTTTTAACTATAATAAAGTAGGTTAACAGACAATCGACTAAGGAAAAGTACAAGGTAAGATTTTATCTCACAATCTCTTCATTATCCGAGGTTATTTATACGTGATTATCTACTGGGACCTCTTTATCATCCACATCTATGTTTCTTAAAAATGCATTTCAAATCATTTTTACTATTTCAAATACTATGGGATAAAGTCATGTATACCCTTTTTGACTTTTTATAGGACGTTTATAAAGGAATATTTCTGTCATTTTCCAAACAAGGTCCTTTTTAACCTTTTCGATAGAATTATTGTAAGAATGTCATTTTTAACTTATATGGCGAGTGAGGCTATTTTCTACCATTATAAAATTATCAAAGCATCCCTTACAAGAATATAAGAATATTTTCTAAGAAAATGTTTTATTTTATAAATATATGACTCTTAAATGATTTCAAAATAGAAAGAGATATTTCTCTAAAAAGAGTTTTGATTTCATCTATGTCGACATATTTGGATGGATTTTAATTCTATTTAGAGTTGATTTATTATGATAAAAACATCCATATTGTATTTATGGTTTTGTGATATGTTTGACTGTGGATGTGTTATTTTTATACCATTCATGGTTTATGATGAAAGTATTTACATTTCATATGCTAGTTTTAATATGAATGTTTATGTTATGTTTAAACCTGTTCATATGAGGAATGCATTGGACTTAATAAGTGACAGGTGGAGCCAGCTATAGCTCCTCGATGCATCAGTAGGTCTCAGGATACAAACTAGTATCTTGGAAAAAGTCCTTTAGAAAATCTTATTTGTAGTCTTGGCATGAGGCCTTGGCTCTATGGTTATGATAGTCTGGCATTATGCATTCCATCATTGTGAAAGTGGTTAATGATTTTGGATGAGATTATTCGACTAGTAGAATATCCATGTTAATAATTAAATGGAATTATTTCATTTTATCTTTTCCATATTATGCTGAAGTTCAAGTTTAAAAGGCTTTTGTTTTAGCTATACATTACGTTAAATTTTTATGTTTATTTATGAATGTTTCTGCTATATTGTTATCCTTACTGAGCATCTGAGCTCACCCTTTTCAATGTTTTATTTTTCCTAGGATGTGAAGAAGTAATTTATGAATGACCTGTAGGGATAATATGTGGGGATATGAGTGTAGACTATGAATAAAAGATGTTGTTGAAGTTTTCATTTTTATGATGTAATATAAGACTTAAGAATATATCTAGAGTTTCCAAGGCTACTAAACTAATCAATCTTTCAAGACATGATCTTTCATGTGATCATGACAATGTTTTGTAATAATGAACCAACTCTGGGAAACTATGTTCGGGGTGTTATAGTTGGTATCATAGGAAGTTTAGTACAATCCTTGGAATCAAGATTTAGATAAATTTTGATTAGAGGACATAGACCTAAGATGGACTTTGAGGATTAGTATAAAATAACGTACTAGAATTTTGGTATTGTAGAGATTTTGTGAGTTTTCCGAGAAATACATCCCTGTCTGGATACGATAATGTAGAGTCGGCTTGGGCATAGATGTACCTAGGGGTAAAACCTGAGAACACTACTTTGAGATAGACTCAAACGGTAACTGGTTCACGACAACAGGCCTTGCCGCACTCTTGGTGACGACACTCTCGGGGGATATTCCTAGGATAACTCTCATTTTCATTACAAATAATCATGAATGATTTATGAGTATATACTTCTCAAAGAAATTTTTTTTATGATTATGGATTATATCCATAAATAGTTCAATTTTTGTTAAGTCTTTTATAAGTATGGAATAATGTATTTTGATTCATTACCTGATCTAGTATATGCCATTGTTTAGAAATGGAACCTAGTGGAAGAAATGAAAACTGTATCAATGCACGCACTCCATATAGGGATTTCCCACCTGCTCAAGATTATTATAGTGAAGCTGGTGATAAAACTGGTGCGGATCAGTTTATCACCATACTGGGAGAACTCACTCAGGATATGAATAATAACCTTACCCGGATGGAGCATCCTGATCCACAGCGTATAGGATCAATGTTAGATCGCTTCATGAGGTAACAACCACCATCATTCAATCGGAGTACAAATCCATTGGTAGATGAGCAATGGATAAGTTCCCTTGAGAAAATATTTAAGGCTATGGGGATTAGTGAAAGGGAAAAAAATTTCATGGCAGTTTATCACCTCACTGGAGATGCTGATCAATGGTGGTCATTGATTAAAAACATGAAGGAAGATGATAAAGTTTCAAATATGGAATGAATGGAGTTCAAAGATCTATTTTTAGAAAAATATTTTTCTCGCGACCATCGAGCAGATATGGAAAGGAAATTTCTGAGTCTGATACAAAAGGAGGATGAGAATGTCACAAAGTATGAGGCTAACATTACAAGGTTAGCAAGGTATGCTGGAGATTATATACATAACCCAAGAAGTAATATTGATCATTTCTTTGATGGGTTAAAAGCATTTTATGTCGAGAATTAGTCTCACAATCCTTCTCATCGTATAAAGACATTGTATCATGTACTATCAATATAGAAAAGGAATTATCTAAGTCTTATGACTTTAAAGCAAATCAAGAGAATAAGAGAACTGCTGATCAATCTGGAAATAGAAATAAGGGGAAGAAGGGAAAATTTGAATATCAATCTTGTAGTAAATGTGGGAAGAAACACCCCGGTACTTGCTTGAAGGGAATGGATGTCTGTTACAAGTGTAGTGAAAAAGGCCACCGAGCTCATGATTTCAAAGAGAAGAAGGAAGCTACCGATGTTCAGTGCTACAATTTCAGGGAGATGAGACATTATACAAATGAATGTAATAAGTGTCAGGGGAACTTACCTCAAAAAAGGCCAATGAATCAAGGCCAAGCATATGCTATCACTACTGGTGAGGTAGAAGCTCTGAAAGACGTAGTGTAAGGTAATTTAATGGTTTCCTCACGTTTAGAAAATGCATTATTTGATTCTGGATCATCACATTGTTTCATATCTTCCCAGTTTTCTAAGAAAATTAGATATTTCCAATTTGATTTAACAAAGGAGTTGTCAGTTAAAACTCCTAAGGGAAGTATCATTGCAACAATGTTTTGTGAATCAGTCCCCATTAGAGCGCATAAATGTTCATTATCCGCTGATCTCATCATCATACTAATGGTTGAGTTTGATATAATCCTCGGTATGGATTGGGTTTCGGACCACGATGCAAAAATATATTGTAAGAAGAAGGAGGTTACTATTTTTGATGATGATGATAAGGAACACCTTATCTTAAGGGAGGAATCATCACCACCTAATTCTTAGGTAGATCCACCCCCAGTAGCTCAACTAAATTCAATTATTGGGAGGAAGAGAATGAAATGACTGTGGGTGAGGAAAGGAATGTTCAAATTGAGGATGTAACTATTGTGAAAGAATATGTAGATGTGTTTCCAGAAGATTTACTTGGACATCCTCCAGAACGAGAACTTGAGTTTTCTATTGATTTAATTCCTAGATCAAGGCCTATATCGAAGACCTATTATAGAATGGCCACTATGGAATTATATTAACTAAATAAACAACTAGGGGAATTGAGTAATAAGGTATTTATTCACCCTAGTTTTTCTCCATGGGGAGCCCCTGTTTTTTTTTGTTAAAAATGAAAGATGGATCTATGTGGTTATGTATCGACTACATGGAGATCAATGATATAATAATAAAGAACAAGTATCTTTTACCTTGGATTGATGATTTTTTTGACCAACTGCATGGAACTCAATACTTTTCAATGATTGACCTTCGATCTAGATACCATCAGTTGTGTGTGAAGAAGGAAGACATTCCAAAGACATCATTTCGAATAAGGTACGAGAATTACGAGTTTACGGTAATTCCTTTTGGGGTGACTAATGCACCCTCTGTATTCATGGATCTAATGAATAGCATTTTATAGGAATATCTCAATGATTTAGTAGTGGTATTTATTGATGATAACTTGGTATACTCCAAAAGCTACAAAGATCATGAAAATCACTTGCACATTATAATGAAGACTCTGAGAAGACATGAATTATATGGGATGTTTAGCAAGTGTGAATTCTGGATTCAAGAGATTTCTTTTCAAGGCCATATTGTATCGAAAGATGGAATCTCTGTGGATCCTTCTAAGACTAAGGCAATGAAATAATGGCCACCACCAACGAGTATAACTGAGGTACGTAGTTTTATTGGTTTGGTAAGTTATTATCGACATTTTGTGCATAATTTTTCCCGATTGGATAACCCATTAAAGAATCTCACACATATACGGGTTAAATTTTTCTGGAAAAAAGAGTGTGAAGAATGTTTTGAAGAACAAAAGGGTATATTAGTCAATGCTCATATATTGACTCTATAATTAGGGAATGATGGGTTTGTTATTTATAGTGATGTGTCAATGAAAGGACTTGGTTGTGTCCTTACGCAGAATGATAGAGTTATTACTTATGCATCATGACATGTGAAAATTCATGAGAAAAACTATCCTACTCATGATCTAGAGTTAGCAGATGTGATATTTTCTTTGATGATATGGAGGCACTACCTCTATGGTGAAAAATTTGAGATTTATACTGATCACAAGAGTTTGAAGTATATTTTATCACAAAAAAAACTCAATATGAGGCAATGGAGATGGCTTGATTTACTCAAGGATTATGATTGCAGGATAAACTACCACCTGGGGAAGGAAAAAAAGGTGGCAGATACTTTGAGAATAAAAGATCATGGAGTTTTGAACAATATAAGAATTAAAATGGATCAAATTTTCATGATTCTAGTAAAGATAGACATGAGAATAACCATGGAAGGTGAAACATCAATGCTTTTTCAAATGGTTGACAAACCATATTTACTAGAAAGGATTATGAGTTCTCAGACTGATGATGAAGAATTTCAAAAGAAGATTAAAGCAATGAATAATGGGAGACTGAGAGACTTTTTGTATGAAGATGGAATTTTGAAATTTGGGAAGAGGCTTTGTGTTCCCGATATACCTGATCTAAAAAAGGGAACTTCTGGATGATGCTCATAGTTCCAATTTATCTATACACCTTGGGAGCACCAAAATGTATAGAGATTTGAAAGAACATTTTAGGTGGGACAACATGAAGAGGGAGATTACTGATTTTGTGTCAAGATGTATGGTTTGTCAACAAGTGAAAGCTGGAAGGCAATAGCCTGGTGGAGTATTGCAACCTCTTCCTATACCTATGTGGAAATGAGATAATATTACGATGGACTTCGTCATGGGGATACCAATGACTCCTAGAAGGAACAATGCAATATGGGTCATTGTTGATCGTCTTACCAAGTCAGCACATTTTCTTTCTATAAGGGAAGATTTACCACTTGAATGGCTAGAAAGACTCAATTTTAATGATGTTGTGAGACCTCATGGAGTACCCCTATCGATTTTTTCTGATCGTGATCCCCATTTTACTTTAAGATTCTAGAAGTGTCATCATAAGTCCTTGGATACTAAAATTCATTTGAGAACTGCCTACCGCCCTCATACAGATGGACAATCAGAACGGACTATTCAAAACTTAGAAGACATGTTGAGATCCTGCTCACTTGACTTTCAGGGTATGTGGGATCAATATTTACCTCTGGTAAAATTTTCATATAACAATAGCTTCCATTCTAGTATTCATATGGTGCCATATGAAGCATTATACGGAAAGGGTTGTCGCACACCGACCTGTTGGAATGACGTTGGTGAAAAAAAACTTCTAGGTCCAGAACTGGTGGAGGAAATGATGGAAAAGGTGAAGGTAATCCAAAATCACATCAAAGCATCTCAAAGTAGGCAGAAGAGCTATACTGATAACCGAAGGAAGGATTTGGAATTTCATGTAGGAGATCATGTTTTCTTGAAGGTATCTCTATGGAAGGGATTGTACGTTTCGGTAAGATGGGTAAATTGAGTCCCAGGTACATCGGACCTTTCGAAATTCTAGAACGAATTGGAGTTGTAGCTTACCGTTTGGAAATGCCGCCAAGTCCCTCCAAAGTTCACAATGTGTTCCATGTAACATTGTTGAGGAAATACATGCCTGACCCAACGCATGTACTCATTTAAGAGGAATTATAACTGGAACCCGATCTGTCTTATTGCGAAGAGCCCATCAGGATTCTTGATACTAGAGGACAAGTGCTGAGAAACCGGACGACTCGTCTGGTAAATGTTCTATGGAGAAACCATAAGATGGAAGAGGCAACGTGGGAACCCGATGAACTTATGATGAAGAACCACTTGAGTCTTTTCATGCAGGAGTATTATAGAAATTTCAAGGACATAATTATTTTAATGAGGAGAGAAAGTAACACCTCAAGCTTCCATAGTACGCTTTCCTTTGAATAATACAATAGCGTGTGTTGTATGCAACTTCGAGTTCTAACACACACACCACAACCAATCAAACTATCCATTATGAATAGTAATACCCACTTTTTGAAATTTTATAAATTATATCTTTCAAAATTGACTTCATTTTGGGATTCAGAATATCGAAATTAGCCTAGAATGAAATTTTGGTATTTTTCTGAAAACATTCAATTTTTGATTAATAGTGAAAAAACACTGAGTTATAGTTTAAAACCAAATTTTTATTTAAATAATAATTTATTTTATTTAAATTTAATTAAGGTAAAAATAGATACATAATACCTATATATTTTCAATGTAATTCATTGGAGTTAGTTTAGAATAATTTTAGTTATATAAAAATTTTATTGAACTTTTCACCGTCTTTTACCCACCTCCTAGGAGAATTTGGAAATTCACATAAAACATAATTTTACTGCTTCTATGAGTCAAATTTAGAAAATCCGAGAGACACAGTTAATATCAAGGAGTAAAATGTGGTTCAATGAGATGAAAATATTTTTTTGGAATAGTAAGTTTTTACTTTTATTTACCACGGTTAACAATAAATAGGGTAATTAAGGGTAAAAATGATATTAATATTACCTTAACACATGTACTAATTCTATTGGACAAGTGTATCTCGACCAAAAACAACCCTAGGAATAAAATATTATCATTTAGTTCCACTTGTATTAGATTATGACATTTATTATTATTTAATTCAAAGAAGAGTTAAAAGAGTTAAAATCAATGTTTATTTACTAATACATTTTTAATATAGGGTTATACATAAGGTAAGTTCGATTGTAAATATTAATTAGAAATCTAAAATGATTTCCTACATAAACGTATTTTATTTATAATTTTTAGACATTAAATAATTTAATTTATTTATGACACATGGTGATACAGTAATTACCTAAATAATAAAATATTAAAATAATTGATATTATAAATATCAAAATCTATGTAATTTGAAACTTTTGATGAATTCCAGTAATTTCATAGGTTAATATGACATACTAGTATTGGTTATATAAATTATTTTCGAAGTAATAATACTGATATGAATTTATTAAAAACAAAATACCCAATAGTGTCAAAATTGACATAAAAGAGTTTTTAAAACAAATATTATATTATTAATTGATATTAAATTCCTAAAAATATAAGGTATGGCCAAGAGACTTATATAATAATATTTTTATCATTAATTTACCACTTGGTGGTCTCTTGGAGGTATATATTATGTTTATTAACTATAGAATCTAAAAATAGAATGTGACATGGTAAGTGTCAAACTAATTAAGTAAGAGTTAAATCTAAAACATAACGTTAATATAATGACCCAAACCTTTCTAAATTCTATTGGTTGAGTGGTTTTCGACCAATCCCCACATTAACCTTTAAATAATACACTTTTGAGCCATTTTAAAACGAATATTAATTTATTATAAAATAATATTTCAAGCTTTTCCAAAGGTTCCCGTCACCCCTCTAATAAAAGGGCACTCGCCCTTCTCACTAATACACACATTCAAAGCCTCTTGGCTCAGCCAACCCCTGCCCAAGTACTCTCTCAACTTACATCACTACAACCTAGAGGCCTTATTTTGATCATAAAGCCAACCTAAGGATCCATTTTGATCAAATCAAAACGAAGAACCCGAAGAAGAGGTAATGTTTTCACCACCCTTTTTCAAGTTCATTTCTTATTCAACTTCTTCTTTCGTTGTTATTCCCATTATAAAATAATAAAACCAGTATCTCCTATATACTGTGATATTATTATAAATATGGTACACCCATATTCATTAATATATCCATCCTTTGAATGACATGTCACCATACGTGCGTACGTACGGCTTACCGTCTCCACGTCGTGGTGTAATGGTTATTCAATATATTATTATTTGGATGGGTATAATAAAGATTTTTAATTCATGTAAATAATAAATATAACATGATAATGATTCTGTATATATGATATACCATCCAATTATATGTTATTTCAATATCAAAAAAATTATATTGTCGCTCGTGCGTACTTACGGACTACCGTTTCCACGAACGCGATGAGATTTATTACCTATCGTATCCATTAAACAATAATTATCATTGTATGATTAAAAGAAATTTTTAAGAACTTTTTATCATTCTGGATATGAATAAGCTAAATCCTATCCATAACAAGCATGACTTATGTAAAAAATCATATAAAAGAAAACTAGTAAGTTAATACCCGAAACAACGATAATACTAAGATATTATTAACAAATCAATGTTAAAAGATCATATATTATATCATAATAATGCATATGGTTTATGTATAATTTAATAACAATGATTTAACTATTATACAGGAGGTTAACATACCATCTACTAAGGAAAAGTACAAGGTAAGGGTTTATTTCAAAATCTCTTCATTATTCGAGGTTTTTTATACGTGATTATCTATTGGCACCTCCTTATCATCCACATCCATGTTTCATAAAAATGTATTTCAAATCATTATTAATATTTTAATGACTATGGGAAAAATTTATTTATACCCTTGTTGACTTTTTATAAGAATTTTATAAAGGAATCTTTCTGTCGTTTTCCAAAAAAGTTCTTTTTTAACCTTTTCGACAGAATTAAGGTAAGAATGTCATTTTTAACTTATACGGCGGGAGCGGCTATTTTTGACCGTTATAAAATCGTTGAAGCTTCACTTACAAGCTTATAAGAATATTTTCAATGAAAATGTTTTATTTTAAAAATGTATGACTCTTAAATGATTTCAAAATAGAAAGCGATATTTCTCTAAAAAGAGTTTTTATTTCATCTATGTCAACATCCTTGGATGGATTTTATGTTTATTTGGAGTTGATTTATTATGATACAAAACTTCCATATAGTATTGATGGTTTTGTGATATTTTTGACTGTGGATGTGTTATTTTTATACCATTCATTGTTTATGAAGAAAGTATTGAAATTTTTTATGCTAGTTTTAATACGAATGTTTATGTTATGTTTAAAACTATTCATATGAGGAATGAATTGGACTTAATAAGTGACGGGTGGTTTCCGCTATAGCTCCTCGATGCATAGGTAGGTCTCATGAGACAAACTAGTGTCTTAGAAAAACTCCTTGACAAAATCATATTTGTAGTCTTGGCACGAGTCCTTGGCTCTGTGGTTATGATAGTCTGGCATTATGCATTCCATCATTATAAAAGTGGTTAATGTTATTTCATGTGATTATTCGAAAAGTAGAATATCCATGTGAATAAGTAAATGGAATTATTTCATTTTATCTTTGCCATATTATGCAGAAGTTCAAGTTTAAAATGCTTTTTTTAGCTATAAATTACCTTAAATGTTTTTTTTATTTATGAATGTTTCTGCTATATTGTTATCCTTACTGAGCATCTGATCTCACCCCATTCAATGTTTTATTTTTCGCAGGATGTGAAGAAGTAATTTATGAATGAACTGCAGGGATAGTATGTGGGGATATTAGTGTAGACTATGAAGAAAAGATGTTGTTGTAATTTTCATTTTTATGATATAATGTAAGACTTATGAATATATCTAGTGTTTCCAATGATACTAAACTAATCGGTCTTTTGATACTTGATATTTCTTGTGATCATGCCAATGTTATGAAATAATGCACTAACTCTGGGAAATTAGGGTCGGGGCATTACAATCACAACCTAGAATTAAAATCCATTACCATGGACTGATGATCTGTTTGATCAACAATGAGTAGATCAACACAACTCCATGAATGACATGCGCTCTAGATACAATCATTTGATGGTAAAAGGTGAAGACATACCAAAGTTAGTCATTCAATTGAGTTATAGATACTTAAAATTTATAATTATTACATTCGGACATACTAATTTCCTTTTTATTATCATGAGTTTTTAGAATAGTATCTTTAGAGATTATCTTGATCAATTTTGGTAGTCTTTATAGATGATATTATTATAAAATGAAAGAGTATGGATAAGAATAAATATATCTTTATAATTTTTTTTAATACCATATATAAGGAGAAACTATATTCCAAATTTTTATAGAGTTATTTCTGGTTATAAAAAGTATATTTTTAGGTCACATGATCACAGGTGATGGTATATCAACAGATCTTACTCAGATAGAAGTCATTGAGAATTATCCCAAACCAACCATTATGACATTTATTCATAGCTTTCTTAGATTAGGTACATATTTTATTATTATTGTGAATACATTCTCATCATTTTCAAATCCACCCCAATGTTAACACAAAAGGGATTCAAGTTCATTTGGGATATGGAATGTGAAGAAACATTCTTGGAGATGAATAGAAGGATGGATAGTGTACCTAAAATCATACTAAACTATAGTGAACAATATTATGGTTTTTGATTTATAGTGATATATATGATAAGGGGATATAACGTATTGTTATATATAAGTATATGGGTATAGCTTATGAATATTTTCAATTTATTTTAACGATAAAAATTACCCAACTCATGATTTGAAGTAAGATACAATAATTTTTCCATTGACAATTCCACAGAATTATCTATATATAGAAATGTGGGATATATACACTGATTATAAAATATTTAAGCAAATAATCAAAAAAATATTTGAATACTTACTAATGGAGATGGTTGGAACTGAATATTGATTATGAGTTCACAATACAATTCTACATAGAGAAATCAAACATTGTGGATGATGCTCTTAGTCTAAAAAATCATGTTAGATTATCGATGATGTGGATCACAAAAGATCTAATATTTATGTATAATTTTTGTATAGACATTGAGATATTGATATGAGGGGAGATATATAGTCTTGATCAAATGAATTCTCTACCATTTATCCTTGTTAAGAATAAAAAGGAACAAAAATTAAACATAGAGATGAAAAAAAATTGAGAAATGTTTCTGAGCTATACCTTGATTATAGTGGAATGATAAGGAACATGAGCTCAATATGTTTCCCATTAATACCAGACCTATATGAAGAGCTATTGGAAGATTATAATAGTTTTTTATTCTCTATTAATCTTTGTAGTATGAAGATGTATAGTTATATGGAAGAGTATTTTTGTAAGATCAACACGAAGGGAGGTATTGTAGATTATTTATATCATAACATGGGGTTTCAGCATGTTAACATGGTGAGATAGAATTATAAAGGTATTCTAATACCAATACCCTTAAAATAATGGAAATGGAAAAAATGTTCCCTTTTATTTCATCATTTGACTCCCAAAACACTTAATGTGAATAATGACTTTTGGGTTTTATTTGACCATCCTATGAAGTCGTATCATTTTATTTTTATCAAATAAAATTTCCCTCCTGTTTAAATTCCCTGATATATACATTATTCAAGAAGTAATGTTTCATACATTATAATATATTATTTTATCTAATTGCGATCAAAAGATTACCATAAATATTTGGGGAAGGTTTCAACAAGATCTGGATAAAGAGACGTGTTTCAGTACTACCTTTCATCTTCATATTGATGTTTAGAATGAGAGAATAATTCAATATCTGGAGAATATTATAAGATCATTTTCATTATAATTATATGGTGGTTGACCGAAAAACCTTTTTATTTTGGAATTTTAGTATAAAAATAGTTTTCATTTATGCATTCAGATGGATCTTTATGAATCCATATATGGAAATAAGTCTATAAAATTTAACACCCCGAGCTTTCACGATACGCCTCTCTTTCAATAATGTAATAGCTTGAATTTTACGCAAGTTCGAGTTCTAACACACCGCGACTAATCAAAATTGCCATTATGAATAGTAATACCCACCTTTTGAAATTATATATATTTTATATTTCAAAATGGACTTCATTTTTGGATTCGAAATGTCAAAATTAGCCTATATTGAATTTTTTGTAATTTTCTGAGAACTTCAAAATTTTTATAAATAGTGAAAAATACTTAAAACAACTTTTTTAATCAAAATTATTTTTAGTGATAAGTTATACTATTGAGTGGTTTTAAAGTATAATTAGAATATATTTTTACCATTTTATCCAGTGGTGTTCATTAGAATTAATTTCACTTTGAAATTGGACATAAACAATTGTCAATCTTTTGATATATATTATTTCTAAAAAACACGCTATTTGTTGTGACAGCAAGAATTAATTATAAAATTAATTAATGAAAATTATATGTTTGGAATTTCATAAAATAGACATAATTTTTGAATTCGAAATATCAATTATAGCTTAGGGTGAAATTTTGGCATTGTTCTGAAAAACTTCAATTTTTGATGAATAGTGAAACACTAAGTAGAAGTTAAAAAACTGATTTTTTTCATTTAAATGAAACATTACCACTTCTGTGATTTGATTTTCAAATATCCGACATACATGGTTGTCATTAGAAAGTAAAATGTGGTTCAATGGGATTAAAATTATTTTTTTGTTGAATAGTAACTTTTAAGTTTAATTAATCGCGATTAAAGGTAATTAGTGAAATTTAAGGTAAAAATAGTATTATAAAAATATGGAATGACCTTTAAATATGTCCAACAACTATTGGATGTGTCATGGCCGACCTAGAAAATACATGGGCCAACTTGGGGACCCCATGGAGCCACTTTTTTAGGAAAAGGACATAAATAACTTTTTATTTAATGTTAAAATAAAAAGGTCACAAACAAGAGTTGTTTTACTAAAACAATTTTAAAATGGGGTTATACAAGTCATATTTTTGACTATAAATATTTATTATAAATATTAAAATATTTTCTACATTATGATATTTGTTTTATAATTTTTATACCTTAAATATATTAAATTATTTATGACACCATGATGATGCAGCGATTACCTCATTAATTAACGATTTAAATAAAATGAATGCATAATGTAAAATCTAAGGCATACACTTGTAAAAAACCTATTAGGTGAGAATATTTAGAACCTTCATCACCTTATCCTAGAATTATATAAATTTGGGACCTTTAGAATTCGAAAACAATTGTATAATAAAGTAACATTTAATTACTTTCCAAGATTGCCCCTCCTCTCCACTTATAAAAGGCCCCCACCTCTAACACCTTATTCACACTTTCAAGCCATTTGGATCTGCAAACCTCTGCCTAAATACTCTACCAACTTCCATCCCTTACTCCTAGAAGCCTCAATTTGGGCATAATTCTTCCCAATGAAGCCTTTGGCTCAAATCAAAAGAGTTACCCGATTTTAAGGTAATGTCTTCTCTTGTGTTCTTTTATTTTATTTTTCTTCTCCAACCCCCTAAACTCTTTTTATTATTTTCTTTTGTAACAAAACCAGTATCATAAATATACTAGGATGTTTTTATAAGATGTTTTTGAGCTACACTTACACACACCTTCATCTAATGGTTAAATAACATATTGTTTCTGTGGATGGCGAATTTCTGCCTCACGAAATGATGATTGTTCAACACTCATATAACACCTTCAAAGGTGTCCATTAAGATGTCACTATATTTATATATGATATATAATATTATTATGTTTTACTTAAGATTCTGTATTTTTCATTTATGGAATACCTTTATGATTTCCATTATGGGTAAACGCGATATTTTCATTTTAGGAAGTGCGTACTACCGCCCACTCAAAGTGATTTGAATCATTAATACCATATGTGGGATGTATAAAGGATGGAGTAAATGTTATTATACACTATATTATACTGGAATTATATTATACCTCTATATCATTATGATTTCATTCCATTAAATACGAAATATAAATGAAAGTAGCGTTCATGCGTACGTACGACTTACCGTCTCCATGAACGGTGCATTTCATTTCTTACCTCTAAATGTTATGGAATATTATAAATGTATGTATATAATGGATATATATGAGATATATGATATCTATATCATGAATATAATTATGGATATGATGGATATTTCACCACATGAACAACTTGTAATTATAAGAAGTTTATTTTTGACTCAAGTACCGAAGATCGACAAAACGACCATTATTAACTTAAATAATTACATAATGTTCATAACATGGTAATAAGTGATATTAAAGGAATAAGAAACTTGAAATGGTTGTTAAGAAACTATAAATTAACTCTAGTTTATTATTCAGGAGATTAAAGAACGATCGAGTCAAGTCGGACACGAGGTAAGGGAATTTCTTAACCCAATTTCCATTCTTTGGGTTAATCTCTTATTTTCAAATTATGTCATGATATTATTATGTAATATCTTGTATTTGTACTTTATTTATGCGTACTTATAGTAAATACACATAATAGATCTATTTTATTTAAAAAATGATCTTTTTAAGGGACTTTGTCTAAATCTCCTTTCATTGAGGCATATTTGGTTTTATACACAACTTTCTTTTATACGGTGTATAAACCCCTTTGACTTTTACATTTATTCAAAAGGAATATTTTTATACGAAGCATTTAATAAACGACAAAAGGGAATGTTTTTGTCGTACGTATGCAGCGACAACAACTTCTCCACCACCGTGACTATTATTTGAGTTTCGGCTTCCTCTACAAGCCATACATTTTTTTAAAGAAAAATAAATACCATGTTTTACCTTTCTTTTATTTTGGTATTGAAAATGGTTTTGAAAGTATTTTTATTATATCAATGTGTTGTATTGATATCTTGTGATTGAAATGTGGAAATGTTATGTTTCCTTTATGCATGTTTTATGTGATACTATTATGTTATGGTTTATGATATGTTTAAACCTATTCATATGAGGAATGCATTGGACTTAATAAGTGACGGGTGCAGCTCGCTATAGCTCCTCGATGCATTAGTAGGTCTCATGAGACAAACTAGTGTCTTGGAAAAAGGCCTTGACAAAATCTTATTTGTGGTCTTGGCACGAGGCCTTGGCTACATGGTTATGATAGTCTGGCATTATGCATTCCATCATTATTAAAGTGGTTATTAATATTGCATGTGATTATTCGACCAGTAGAATATCCATGTGAAGAAGTAAATGGAATTATCTCATTTTACTCTTGCCATATTATGTTGAATTTCAAGTTCAAAAGGATTTTTTTTAGTTATACATTTCATTAAATGTTTATGTTTATTGATGAAAGATTCCACTATATTGTTATCATTATTGAGCATCTAAGCTCACCCCTTTCAATGTTTTAATATTTTCCAGGATGTGAAGATGTATTTTTTGAATGACCTACAGGGATAGTCAGAAAGGGATATGAGTTTGGACTATGAAGACCATGTTATTGTATTTTTTTACTTTATGATGTAATGAAAGACTTATGAATGTATCTACTGTTTCCAAGGCTACTAAACTAACCGGTCTTTCGAGACTTGATCTTTTGTGATCATGTAAATGTTACGAAGTAATTCACCGACTCTGGGTAGCTGGGGTCGGGGCATTACAGTTGGTATCAGAAGCAGTTTAGTACTAACCTTGGAAGATAGATTTAGATAAACTCTGATTAGAGCACATAGCCCGAAGATATACTTTAAGGATTAGTATATAAGAACTTCCTAGAATTTTGGTATTATAGAGATTTTGTGAGTATTCCGAGAAATACATCCCAGTCTGGATACGAGCAGGTAGAGGCGGCTCTGGCACAGTTGTAGCTAGGGGTAAAACCCAAAAACACTTCTTTGAGCTAGACTCAAATGGGAACTAGTGCACGACAATGGTCCTTGCTGCACTCTTGGTTACGACTCTCCTGGGGGATATGCTTGGGATAATTCTCATTTTCTTTATAAACAACTATGAAGTGTTATGAGTATATACTTCCTCAAAGAAAACTTTTTTTTATTATTATGGATTATATCCATAAATAGTTCAATTTATGATAAGTATTTTACAAGTATGGAATTATGTATTTTGATTCGTAAACTAATCTAGTTTATGCCATTATTTAGAAATGGCGCCTAGTGGAAGGAATGGAAACAGTATCAATGCACACACTCCGTGTAGGGATTGCCCTCCTGGTCAAGATAATTATTGTGGAGTTGGAGATACAACTGGTGCTGATCAACTTATTACCATACTGGGACAACTCACTCAGGTTATGAATAATAACCTTACTCGTATGGAGCACCCTGATCCGCAACATGGAGGATCAATGTTAGACCGCTTCATGAGGCAAAAACCGCCAAAATTTAATGTGGGTACAAATCCATTAGGAGCTAAGCAATGGATAAACTCCTTAGAGAAAATATTCCACGCCTTGGGGAGTAGTGAAAGGGAGAAGGCTGTCATGGCAGTTTACTGCCTCACTAGAGATGCCGATCAATGGTGGTCATTGATTCAAAACATAGAGGAATATGAAGAAGTATAAAGTATGGAATGGAGAGAGTTCAAAGATCTTTTCTTAGAAAAATACTTTCCACATGACCATCGAGCAGATATCGAATGGCAATTTCTGAGTCTGAGACAAAAGGAGGATGAGAATGTCGCAAAGTATGAGGCTAACTTTACAAGGTTAGCAAGGCATGCAGCAGATTATATACGTAACCCACGAAGTAAGATTGATCGTTTCTTTGATGGGTTAAAACCATTTCTCCGTCGAGCATTAGTCTCACAAAACTTCTCGTCGTATGAAGATATTGTCTCATGTGCTATCAAGACGGAAAAGGAATTCTCTAAATCTTATGAAAATAAAGTAAATCAAGAGAAGAAGGGAACGGTGGAATAAGAGACAGATAAAAGGGGAAAAGGGAATGAAGGATTTTCCATTATGTGATAATTGTGGGAAGAATCACCCTGGTACTTGCTTAAAAGGAATGGGAGTTAGTTATAAATGTGGAGAAAAAGGTCACCGGGCGCGTGATTGCAAGGGAAAGAAAGAGGATATCAATGTTGAATGCTACAATTGTAGAGAAATGGGGCATTATACAAATGAATGTCCTAAGCGTCAGGAAAACATACCTCAGAAAAGGCAAAGGGATCAAGGCCAATCTTATGTTGTGACTACAGTTGAAGCGGAATAATTAATGTATTCATGCTTTTGGACTCATGGATTATATTCTGGTTATTAGAATAATGAGATATATATATATAAATATTGTACTCCAGCACTTGTTGATTTTATTAAGGTTTTAATATGATTAAGGTAATCATATTTTTAGTATGTGACAATAAGAGAAACTTTACTTTGTTTGGGGAATCTGATGTTACAATTGATTTTGGAATTTAGAGACCTTTTAGAAAAAGTCTGGACAGAGGTATTTTGGATAACTATATTGGTTGGAATGGATGAAGTTGAACCTTGGATAGTATTGTTTAAGGTTAAAACATTTATGAATATTATTTTTGGAATATTATAATACTATAGTTTTAGGAAAAGGACAACCTGCAGGGTGGGGCATAACCCGTCGCGTCGGAAAAAGCTGTAGGAATCGAACCCACAACCATAGTGTGACCGGCCTTTATTACCTACCTCTAGCCTACATGATTTCCCTGTTTATTACAAAATAGTTTTAATAATCTAAATGGTATGTGTTAATATTTGGAACCTTATAAAATTAGGATAAATAGAATATTTTTGAGTTCTATTACCTTTTAGAGTGAAAGATGGGTTTGTGGTTAAATTTTTTTTTTATGAAAGTCTACATGACAAGTATGTATATTCCCTTACATTCTTAGTAAATCTCCTAAATTAACTCCTCAACATTATCAAAGTTAACTTAAAACAAAAACGTTGTCGGTTAACTTTTCCAGCTGGGGATTCAATGATCGTTAAACCAATCACAAGTTAGTGATTTTATTGTGGTTAACTTTCTCCAAATCCATTTTTCTACAACTCTCATCAGACCTTGATGGTTTTTTTTCTTCCATATCCATATTTTCATAGAATTCTAGTATGGGCTATCTTGGTGACCTTTGTACTTATCTTTATTTCTTTTAATGTTATATTTTTATTAACCTTATTTTAGATGTGGGTTTTCCACAAAGGTATTTTCTATTTTCAACCATTTATTTTCAAAGAAAAATTTCAAATTGCGAGGATGCAATTTATTGAAGGTGGGGAGAATGTAACACCCCAAGCTTTCACGATACGCCTCTCTTTCAATAATGCAATAGCTTGCATTTTACGCAAGTTCGAGTTCTAACACACCGCGACTAATCAAAATATCCATTATGAATAGTAATAGCCACTCTTTTAAATTATATATATTTTATATTTCAAAATGGAATTCATTTTTGGATTCGGAATGTCGAAATTATCCTATGTTGAATTTTTTGTAATTTTCTGAGAACTTCCAAATTTTTATGAATAGTGAAAAATACTTAAAACAACTTTTTTAATCAAAATAATTTGTAGTGATAAGTTATAATATTTAGTGGTTTTAATGTATAATTAGAATATATTTTTACCATTTTATCCAATGGTGTTCATTAGAATTAATTTCACTTTGAAATTGGACATAAACAATTTTCAATCTTTTGATATATATTGTTTCTAAAAAACACGCTATTTATTGTGATAACGGGAATTAATTATAAAATTAATTAATGAAACTTATATGTTTGGAAATTAATAAAATAGACATAAATTTTGAATTCAGAATATTAGTTATAGCTTAGGGTGAAATTTTGGCATTGTTCTGAAAAACTTCAATTTTTGATGAATAGTGAAACCACTAAGTGGAAGTTAAAAAACTGATTTTTTCATTTAAATGAAACATTACCACTTATGTGATTTGATTTTAAAAAATCCGACATACATGGTTGTCATTAGGAAGTAAAATGTGGTTCAATGGGATTAAAATAATTTTTCGTTGAATAGTAACTTTTAAGTTTAATTAATCGCGATTAAAGGTAATTAGTGAAATTTAAGGTAAAAATAGTATTATAAAAATATGGAATGAACATTAAACTTGTCCAATCACTATTTTATGTGTCATGGCCGACCAATAAAATCCATGGGTCAACTTGGGGACCCCATGGAGCCACATTGGTAGGAAAATGACATAAATAACTTTTTATTTAATGTTAAAATAAAAAGGTCACAAACAAGAGTGGTTTTACTAAAACAATTTTTAAATGGGGTTATACAAGTCATATTTTTGACTATAAATATTCATTAGAAATATAAAAATATTTCCTACATTATTATATTTTTTTTTATAATTTATAGACATTATATATATTAAATTATTTATGACACCATGATGATGCAGCGATTACCTCATTAATTAACGATTTAAATAAAATGAAAGGATAAAGTGAAATCTATGGATTAAACTTGTCAAAACCCTATTGGGTGAGGGTATTTCGAACCCCTATCACCTTATCCTCGAATTATATAAATGAGGGACCTTTAGAATTCGAAAATCATTGTATAATAAAGTAACATTTCATTACTTTCCAAGAGTGCCCCTCCTCTCCACTTATAAAAGGCCCCCACCTCTAACACCTTATTCACACTTTAAAGACATTCGCTCATCCAACCTTTGCCCAAATACTCTCCCAACTTCCCTACCTTACTCCTAGAAGCCTCAATTTGGGAAGAATTATTCCCAAGGGGGCCTTTGGCTCAAATCAAAATAGTTACCCGATTTTAAGGTAATGTCTTCTACTGTGTTCTTTTATTTTATTTTTCTTCTACAACCCCCTAAAATCTTTTTATTATTTTATTTTTTAACTACAAAAGTATCCTCAATATACTAGGATGTTTTTATAATAAGTATTCGAGCTACACTTACACACACCTACATCTAATGGTTAAAGAACATACTGTTTCTGTGGATGGTGAATTTCTGCCTCACGAAACGATGATTGTTCAAAAATCATATAACACCATCAACGGTGGACATTAAGATGACTATATATTTATATATGATATATAATATGTTTATGTTTTAGTTAAGCTTCAGTATTTTTCATTTATGGCATACCTTTATGATTTCCATTATGGGTAAATGCGATATTTTCATTTTAGGAAGTGCGGACTACCGCCCCCTCAAAGTGATTTGAATCGTTAATACCATATGTGGGATGTATAAAGGATGGAGTAAATGGTATTATACACAATATTATACTGGAATTATATTATACCTTTATATCATTATGATTTCATTCCATTAAATACGAAATAGAATTGAAAGTAGCGTTCATGCGTACGTACGGCTTACCGTCTCCATGAACGGTGCATTTCATTTCTTACCTCTAAACTTTAGGGAATATTATAAATGAATGTATATACTGGATATATATTAGATATATGATATCTATATCATGAATATAATTCTGGATATAATGGATATTTCACCACATGAACAACTTGTAATTATAAGAAGTTTATTTTTGACTCAAGTACCAATGATCGACAAAACGACCGTTATTAACTTAAATAATTACATAATGTTCATAACATGGTAATAAGTGATATTAAAGGAATAAGAAACTTGAAAAGGTTTTTAAGAAACTATAAATTAACCCTATTTTATTATTCAGGAGATTAAAGAATGATCGAGTCAAGTCAGACACGAGGTAAGGGAATTTCTTAACCCAATTTCCATTCTTTGGGTTAATCTCCTATTATCAAATTATGTCATGATATTATTATGTACTATATTGTATTTGTACTTTATTTATGTGTACTTATAGTAAATACACATAATAGATCTATTTTATTTAAAAAATGATCGATGTAAGGGACTTCGTCTCAATCTCCTTTCATTGAGGCATATTTGGTTTTATACACAAATTTTTTTATACGGTGTATAAACCCCCTTTGACTTTTACGTTTATTCAATAGGAATCATTTTTATACGAAGCATTTACTAAATGAAAAAACGGAATGTTTTTGTCATACGTATGCGGCGACAACGACTTATCCGCCACCGTGACCATTATTTGAGTTTCGGCTTCCTCTATAAGCCATACCTTTTTTTAAAAGAAAAATAAATACCATGTTTTACCATTATTTTATTTTGGTATTGAAAATGGTTTTGAAAGTGTTTTTATTATATCAATGTGTTGTATTGATATCTTGTGATTGAAATTTGGAAATTTTATTTTTCCTTTATGCATGTTTTTTGTGATACAATTATGTTATAGTTTATGATATGATTAAACCTATTCATATGAGGAATGCATTGGAATTAATAAGTGACGGGTGGAGCCCGCTATAGCTCCTCGAGGCATCAGTAGGTATCATGAGACAAACTAGTGTCTTGGCACGAGGCCTTGACAAAATCATATTTGTGGTCTTGGCACGAGGCCTTGGCTACGTGGTTATGATAGTCTGGCATTATGCATTCCATCATTATGACAGTGGTTATTAATATTTCATGTGATTATTCGACCAGTAGAATATCCATGTGAAGAAGTAAATGGAATTATCTCATTTTACTTTCGCCATATTATGTTGAAGTTCATGTTCAAAAGGCTTTTGTTTTAGTTATACATTGCCTTAAATGTTTATTTTTATTGATGAAAGCTTCCACTATATTGTTATCCTTACTGAGCACCTGAGCTCACCCCTTTCATTGTTTTAATATTTTACAGGATGTGAAGAAGTATTTTATGAATGACCTGCAGGGATAGTCATAAAGGGATATGAGTGTGGACTATGAAGACCATGTTACTGTAGATTTTTTTACTTTATGATGTAATGAAAGACTTATAAATGTATCTATTGTTTCCAAGGCTACTAAACTAATTGGTCTTTCGAGACTTGATCTTTTGTGATCATGCCAATGTTATGAAGTAATGCACCGACTCTGGGTAGCTGGGGTAGGGGCGTTACAAAAAACATTATTTTGAGATGATTTTTGGGAAATATTTATTCTAGGAATAGAGCTAGATGATGAAATATAAAAAAGGTTAGATCCATTCATAAGATCATCAGGGAATCTTAGAGTCAAAAGAAGAGTTATGATGATAATCATTGGGAGAATATGGAATTAGATATTAGTGGGAAATTGTTCTATTAAATTTATCCATATAATACAATTATTATAATCACAATGAATTAGAATTTAACTCTTAGGTATATTGGCCCTTTTTGATTCTTTATTGAGTAGGGATGGTATCTTATTACTTGTCACTTATATTGATCCTACTTCATGTTTATGATGTCTTCCATGTATCTATTTTGAAAATGTAAATACCTGAACCTGAACATGTATTGAAATTATAGGTTGTAAACTTGGAAGAATATATTTCTTACGAGGAATAACTAGTGGATATTTTCCATTATAGAGATAAATTATTACGCAACATGATTACCCACCTTGTTAATGTATTGTGGTGAAACAATAAGTTTGAAGAAGATAAATGGGAACTCATAGACCTATTGATGTGGAATTATCTTCATTTCTTTCAGTCATATTGTAATAATTTTGAGGGATAAATTCATTTTTAAAATGGGTTTATTGTTACACCCTGATATTTTAAATATATTCATTTAAAAAAAATTCAATTATATGATATCATTCTTTACATGCAACTCGTAGTATAATTGAACCACAATATATTATGCCCTTTATAACATGCACAATATTTTAGAGGGTATAAACAAGATTAATTTCACAATGAAATATATATGTATAAATTAAGTCATTAATTAATTTTCTTTGATTAATTCCTAATAAATAAACATTAAATATTAATTAAATGATTCATGATTAAAAGATCTATTTTTCTAAGAATATGTATTTTTATAGGTGTTATAATTTTCAATATAAAAAAATATATTGATAAATATCAAAGAATAATTTTAAGTAAATTTATTACTAATGTATGAATAATAATTAATACATTCGTTATCTAATGGTTAATAATGAAGAAAAAATCATATAAAGGTAAAACAAGTTATTTTTTGGAAAATTGATTTTTATTGAATAAATCATTTTTATATTAATAAATTTAATATACAACTATTTATTTATTTATTTTTTAAATTAATTTAATATATTTCATATGATTTTTTTAATATTCATCCTGTAATTTTTATTAAGTTTGAAATTAATGAAAGCAGGGTTTTCTTCTAAAAATACATTTCTCAAAAATGATTTTTCATTACGTTTTTCATGATTATTTTATAATTAATTTCTTCCACTTATTAAAATATAATTTAATAAAATAGAGTAGATATTTGGAATCATGTTGACTAAATTTTTTAGTCTGGAAAATTTCATTTTTGGCTATAATAAATAGTAAAAAACAATTTTTTATTATAGTTAGGGTTAAAATGTCGTTATTGAGGGGTTAAACAATGAGATAAGGGTAAAAATTCAACTTACATGACCTCTTGAAGATATTTCAACCTTAATATATCTTTAATTTTATTTTTATCCATTTTATTCTACTTCCATATAGAAACCCATACTTTTTATACATTGATATTATATCTTAATAGATGAATATTCGATATGTTTTATAAATAGACACCCATGGAAAGTAATGGATTAGCATATTTATAGACTATACACATGAAGTGAATATTTTATAAAATATAATTAATATATGCTAATGAAATATTCCCACATATTACTCATCTCATAAAAACCTTACACAAAACCATTCTTATTTAAATTTGGAATGAAACATAAGAAATTGGGAGATCAGATGCTTCGTAAGGGTAAATAAAGAAGATATAAATTATTAATTAATAATAACATGAGAATAAGTGTATGATAACTTGCATGATTTGTTTTTCAATTTATATCAAGTATATCATCGATCATAAACATTAATCAATGTATGATGTTTGGAGGTTCATAAGTCATGAATCATAATGTAATCAATGAGTATGAGGCATGAGAGTATAAAATTTTCATAAGATAAATGTTTTTATCATACACATAATCATAGATAATTATTTACACCCACAAGGATCTATTCCAAGAATATCATAGTGGAATTGGTTTACTACCTATTCCATTTTATCATTAATTAATGTTCCCAACCATGTTTATCAGAATGGATAGAGTCCCTTAATAAACTAAGTTCACTCTCCATTCCAGTACCTATTATCTCATGAGATAGAAATATTTACCCATTCCATTGTATGTCCATAAAATTATGTCCCCACCCATAATATAATTATAATACATTAATATGTGTTTTACAAGATCATAAAACGTTCACTATATATCATAACCCATGGAAATGAAAATAGATTCACAAATATTTCATGAATTCATCATAGAATAACCCATGAAAATTAGATGTGTTTCATAAACATATCATCATCATAATATTTAACAGTTCAGGGAAATAATATGGATGGCATGTAAAATCACTAGTTTTAATTTTAGAATTACTTTAAACATTATCATCAAAAAATTATTTATATATTGACTCGTTAGTAATGACAATACTAATAAAAAATTTAATGAATAATAATTTGTCTATAAATAAATAAATACAACATGTGAATTATAATATGAAACTCTTTAAAATTTGATTTATTTTAATTAATTAATAAATTATATTTTATTAATTTTGATGTGTTAATTTTAATAAGTAATTGTTTTAAATAATTTTTTACAAATTTTATAATAATTTGTAACCAACATTTTATAATATTGAAATTAAAATTATTTCACATATAAATTTTAAAAAATTATAACCATGAAGTTATAAATTAGATTTAAAAATATATATAATAAACATATATTTTTAATGATATGTGTGTTATGTATATAATTTGAAAAATAAATGTAATGTATAAAAATACATCTAAGAAAAAATTAATTAAAGTTAAGGCATATTATTATGTCGAAACAAATTATTATTATAAAAATTTTCAAATAATTAAAATTGGAATATTAATAATTATGAATATTAAAGGTAATATATTTTCTTATAAAATATATAAACTTATGAATATATTAATATATGAAATGATGAAAATTATGGAAATATAATTATTAAAATTTTTATATAGTCATAATTATTAATACTAAGGGAAATTTATTAATCAATTTTATGAAATAAAAAACAAACGATCAGATAAGATAGGGGTGTTGAATGGGTCATTTTTGGGAGGAACCAAGCATAAAAGTGGAACATTTCTCTCATTAGGGTGTCACAAATGGGATAAGAATCAAATTCTAAAACATATAAGAACAAATGAAAGATCAAATATAGAAAATAAGATCATAACATGATCAAACTACTAAGAGATTAAAAAACTATGAAATACATATAGTTTATTGAACACATTATTTTCAAGAATAAGATACTATCTTTTTCTATCTCTAGTATAATGATTTATAGATACTTGAAGGTATGAAAACATATATTATATCGGTGCTAAAATTATTTATGTAAATATTATTTTGAGAGCCTTTTATGGATTAACACTAACTTGTTCATCTTATTCATGAATTTACCTCCTCAATAATTATTAATAATTCAATTTTCATTATTAGATAAATGCATATAAATATTTTCTATCTTTCATGGAACATTCAATGTGTATAATGATTTTCGGAATCGATAGAGACTATAGGTTATTAGATATAACATAATTTATTAACATGTAATCCATTCTTCACATGAACTGGATTTAGTCTTCATTATTAAAGATAACAAATCGATTAAAATATTATTGTGGTATGGTGAGAATATATAAATAGTTACTATTTATATATTTGAAAATGGCCACATGTATATATTTTCCATCCTTTGAGACATCCTCATATAAAATACATATATATATATACATCATACCTTGAGGATTTTTAAATAATTTTTATTTTCCAATTATTTATTTATAGAAAATTGTAAGTGTATATAAACATGAGAGGGGATTTATAGTTCTCGATTTATAGGAATGAAGGAGTGTACATTATTTTCCATTGATTTCCTATGGGTTTGGTTGATAAGAATAAATCTTCTATTGTTAAGAATAATTTTATGGCGGATAATTCGTGCCTAATAAAATTCATAAATTAATGGGATTATTTTTAAAATTTATATTTTATGATTTTCATGAAATATTCTATTTTACTATTTTCAGAATAAAAAATTATTAGTTTTGTTTTATTACAATTTGATGTCTTCATTTTGAAGAACTCCCATGAAATGATATTTTTAAACAATAAATTCATTTTGAAAATAATATTTTTATCATGAATTGGGTTAATTAATTTTTTTATATATGATTTAAAAAATACAAGGAAATATACCATTTTATATTCATAATTCATTAATGATCCATAAATTCATTTAATAGAATTTCTCTTCATGATGAAATTCCATGATAGATTTAAAGGAATTCTCTATAGAATTAATTTTTTGAAAAATAATTTTATTCAATTAATATATTTATTTATCATAAAACAAAATTCTGTTTCTTTTGATGAATCATTATTGAATTATGAAATGAACTTCATATTGTGGAAAATGATTTTAAAAGGTAAAATTTTAATGGTTGTTAGAATGAGAAAGGCTACTAAATAAATTTGTCTTATAAAAATATAATCCATGGTAAATGAAATTCATGGTGATGGATTGGGTGTAAACCCATAGTCTAAATGGGTATTTCCCACTAAATTTATGGGAATTCCCATAATAGTTATTCAATATTCCAAGTGGACTAATGAGTTTTTTAGTGTTTTTAATATCATTAGGAATTAAAAGAAAATATTCATATATTTCTGAAATATAAAACATTGTATTTGAAAAAAAAATTGTGAAAAAGAAATCATTTTTTATGGTTTTCTTGAGATTATTTTAAATAGTATCATTTGACCCTATGAAAAAAAATTCAAAGAAAAGTTTGTGTTTGTTAATTAGATTTGTTAAAATCCACTATTTTTAAAATACATTTATATCATATTAATGAATTTATGAAAATAAATTTCCTCTTTATTTGTAAAATCCATTAAAAAGTAGTATAATTATCATATCATGTTTTCATAAAAAATAGCACAGATCATAGTAATTTAGTAGAATATATTTCTGATTAAGGCTTTGATTAAGGATTTTAGCTGTAGAGATGATAATTTAACAATATTAATAGTTTTTTAGATATATTAATATTTATATTATAATAAATTGAGTTTTGATGTATTTTTTTTAATTTTTAGACCAAAATGATCCTAAGGATGGTATTGAATTAATTTTAAATAATGATATAAAATTGATTTTTAAAAAAAAATTGGTATATTATTTTTTATTAAAACTAAATAAAAAAATTTATGCTTTAATGCTAATATATTAATTGTAGGTTTCAGACAATTTTATTTGGCATTAGTGTAAAATATTAAAAAACAATTGAGATTAAGAAGATAAAATTTGCGGAAAATATATGGCTTAGATGTATTATTTTGTGGTTTTAAATGGTTACATTTTAAATGAATCTTAAGAATAAAAATATTGAAACCATAGATTCCCTAATTCATGCAATTTATATTCATTATTTATTTAGACATTACATAATATTTAGAGGATGTAATTCCAATATGGGGTTGTATGTTATATACTGAGTTTTAATATTATAATTACTTATTCTAATATTTCAATGAGTAACTTTATTAATTAATAACTCAAAAATAATAATACTATCAATAAAAAAGAGAAATAAATAATAATTTAATATTAAAAAATAAGTAAATTATATGAAATATAAAAAATATATTTATAAATTTATATATAATTATAAATTATTAAATTATAATTGATTGTTTTCTTTACATTTATCCTAATAAATAATTTTAGTAAATAAATGTTTTAAAAAGTTATTCTAAATTTTAACCTAAATTTTATAATTTTTAAATTGTGATTTTTTTGAAGGGCATGCACATGGATGAGGGATAGAGTACATATAATAAAGTAGAAATGGGATTGGACACTAAAGATAGTAAAACGTAAAATGGATCAAATACATAACATGAATATTGATGTCTATCAAAGAAGATATTCCGAACATCACCTTTCTCTAACATAATCATTTATAGATATTCAATGTTATAGGTATTTATATTATCTAAGTGTCAGAATAATAATTTAAAACCTATTTGGAGAATCATTTTTCGATTACCAGTTACATCTAAATCATCATCCAGAATTTTTTTCATTGAGTGTTACTAATAATGATTCGTTCATTTACAAAGATATTGACACACATATATATATAGACACATATAATTATATATATTTAATATTTTTTTTTTGATCAGTCATAGAATATATTGATTTTTTTGAATGGATATAGACTAGAGCTTGATTAGAAACAATAGCATTTATTGAACTATAATTTTTCCTTAACATGAAATTGATTTTATCTTTGATATTAAATATAATGAATAAAAGATTAAATTCTTGAGTTAAGGTAAGAAAATTATAATAGTAATTGATGATATATTTTATAATTTCCGAATTTATAATTTTACCATCTTCAGAAACATTCTTGGATAATATATATATATATATATGAAGGTTTAAGGATTGGAAAATAAATTTTTTCAAGTCATGTAGATATTTATAAAAAATCATATAGGTATATATATATATTTTTTTTAAAGGAGGAATATTTCTTATTATATTATGAGGATTGATTGGAATTTATTTTCCATTAATATCATCACATGTTAGCTAATAGTTATATGGTAATAAAGAGGAAATTTTATAAGGAATTTAAATGAATAAAAAAATCAGAAGGCCTGGAAATCGATAAGAATATGCTGATAAGAATGTGGTTCAACCTAATCAAATAGTGAATTAGAATCCTATTAAAATATTTTTACAATAATTTCAAACTATTAAAAACATAAATAATATTGAAGGACAATTCTTTGTTGTCCTTTATTTATAATATTAATGGTAGAAGCTGCAAGACCTTATATTTTTTAAAATTAGTATTTTTTTAATTAATTTAATCTTTTTTATATTTATCATTTCATGAAAAAATTATTTTTTTACTATTAAATAACTAATTAAAAAATTATTTATACACTAAACCAAGGTAATATTTATATACACTCAACACTCACCTAACTTTTGTTACACACAACAGTGAGTTTCTATGAAACATCACTTTATTATTATAATTATTTAAACAATGTGATTATAAGATATCTATTAAACATATAAAAAATAATATTAATATCTAATTTTTAAATTTTATTTATAATTTTTTAATATAAATTAAATAATTATAATGAAATATACAATTTTTTATAAAGTATTTATGTTAAAAATACTACTTTTTTAAAAGAACTGCATTTTTTTCATTTTGTGATAAAATAATAAAATTAATTTCAGACAGTTTTAGAATTTTAATTTGAGAAAAAAAATTAATTTTTCAATTCATAATGTAAAATTTATCATAGGGTAAATTTTTTGGCTTTTTATAAGAATCATTATTGTAAGAAGAATAACGAGAATATAAAATTTTTATTAAAACTTCTTTTTCATCTATTTTTTTATATTGTCAAATTATATTTTATATTGTTTTTATAGAAAAACTAGAGATATTATGAATCTATTAATCCAATTTATGTAATTGAAATCTTTTCTAGTTTGAACCTTGAAATAGAATCCTAATGATATTTTGAACATTCCCATTTTAAAATCCCAATTTCTCCCCATGTTTGGCATATTAACATTAAACTAAATTTGTATTCCTGATTTAATTGAATTTTAAAAATTGGAAATAAAAAGTTTTAATTACTATGAAATTTATAGTCTAATATGATCAACATTGTTTTTTACCAAAAATAGTAGTCAAAGCGATTAATATTGATTACTACAATAAAGGTAAAATAAAGCTTAACAATGGAATAAACCCTAAATATAAGGTCCCAAATGACCTATAAACATATCCAAAACTAATTTTATGGAAACATTTCGGATAGAAAACCTCCATTATAGATTTTGGTTAGTTTTGGGAGACTTTTGTTTTTAGAAAAAATGTCGGTACTACTAACTTGTTTTCTAAAATACCAATAGTTTTCTTTCCCTCCAATATAAAAGGCCACAACCTCTCCACCGTATTCACACATCTTAATCCATTTTTGTTAGGCCAATATATTCCCAATTCACTTATAATAATGTCTCAATTAATCATTTAAAACCCTTATTGGGCTGAAAGGCATCCAAGGAAGGCCTTTTGTGCAATGAAAAATGAGTTACACAAAGAAGATGTAACATCCTTCCTCAAACTCATTTATTTTATTTTCTTTCTCCACCACCTCAATTATTATAATACCATGAAAAAATGGTATCCTAAGTATTATAAATTTAATTTTTTGTTTTTATGTTATGGTTTCGAAATTCACTTACACACACATCCATCTTATGGGTAAGGTACTTACCATTCTTGTGTACAATGGACTATCACCTCACGAAATGATGTTGTTTGTTTTAACTTCACCACCTATTATGGTTGGGAATTTTGATGTACACCATTTTATATGTTATATAAGATATTTATTCTTCATATATAATTATTTATATATTATGTAAGACCTATATTCATTCTTTCCATTTTGTGTAAACATGATAACGTCATTTGTAGAAGTATGGACTACCGCCTCCTCAAAGTGATGTGATTCATTCACACTATACATGGAATGAATTAAGGATGAGATTAGTAAACTTATATGATATACATTGAATAAAAATTCCACTATAATGATATTATATACATATATATATATATTCTATTTACTTTCTTTCTTATAATACACTAGGGAAATGGAATCAACATTAATGCATACGTACGACCTACCATCTCCATGAACGGTGTATTCCATTTCATATACCTATATTTTATAGTTTATTATAAATGATTATATACTAAATATATATGATATATAATTAATTTTATTTATTCTAGAAATATTTAAATCATTATTTAAGTAAGAGGATCAAGATCGACAAGTGAAAATGTTTACGATAAACAAAACATGTATTAACCAAAATGTTACTTTAACAAATAATTTTGAATTAATGGGTAATAGAAGATCATAATATAATATTATATGGTAGGATATATAATAATATTATTTTTTAATAATTTTATAATAAATATATTCTTATTATACGGGAGTTTTGTATGTGTACTATGAAATATATGATACATAGTAAGGTTATATCATCTCCCTTTTTATTTCCATGAGATACATGCCATATTCAACACCCATTTTTATTGTGTGGTATTACCCAAATATATTCTGAATTTTTTTTGAATTAATTTAATCACTTCAGGATTTTTCATTTCACACAATACTAAATATTGAATTTTTATATGAAAAACACTATGTTGGGTTTGCGTTATACACAACACTATGATAATATTGCTCCAAAAAACAACGACTTATCTTTCTGTATATGAAACAATATACTTGGATTGTTTTACAAAAAATGTCTATTTCCTTAGATATCCATTATTTGACGTAAGAACTAGTTTTACAGAAAAATATTATATTATTAAAAAAAATTATTCTATATAGTTAGATATAAACTAGTCATTAAATTAGTAGTCACAAATAGTAATAACTAAATTATGAAAATATAAGGATTATAATATGAATTCATTAGTAAAAATTAATTGTAAATTAAAATTTATACCAATTGATTATGAAGGAAATAGTTTTATTTGTAATATCCTAAAGTTATTTTTTCTTAATAAGTTAAATAAATCATAATTATAAAATTATATTAATAAAATATATATTTTATATATTTAATAAAATATTTATTATATTCATACAATATATTATATAGTCATAACCTAAGAACAAACCCAAGTTTATACATAAAACCCCATATTTATCGAATCTTAATTTCACATCCTTTTAATAGAGAACCTATTTCGAATATAATTGTAACAATTTTATATATTATATGATCATAAAATAAACTTCCTATTTTTTATGAATATAATAATTTAATTTGTTTGAATCTTTGGTATTATTATAATAATTTTCATGTTTTTATGAATAGTGAAAATTACTAAATTTTAATAGATTTTTTTTTCATTGAAATAATTTATAGTGATAATTTTAAAATTTAGTTTATTTTAAAGTATAATTAGATAAAAAATTTATCATTTAAAAATTTCTATTTCATTGAAATCAATTTTACATTGATTTTTCATATAAATACATATCAATATTTTTCATGTTATAAACCCTAACAACTTGTTTTCTCACCTAGTCAATGGGATTGATTTTAAATTATTTACTAAACATTTTCTATAATGAATTTTTAAAATGGATTCAATATTTTGAATCAGTGATTCCAAATTATTTAAATATGTCTATTTTATATTCGGGTATATGAATAGTAAATATAGTAATATTAATATTACCACGATTAAGGGTAAATCAAGTAATGTGGGGTAAAAATAAAATTATACAATTACCCTAACACTTGGCCTAATTTTATGGGATGACAATATTTTGAACAAAATAATATTTGGTCCTATATTATGGCCTCTTAAATCCACTTGTATGACTTTAAGGATTTTATAGTATTTTATTTTAAGGGATGTCCAATATGTCACACCATTATTTTTATAAGTATTCAAATTTTTTATATACGCGTATTTGGATGATGTATTTTACAATAAATATTAATTTGAAATAAAAATTGTTAATATTAATAATTATATTTTATTTTATTTTTTATGGACGAAATTATTAAATTAATTGCTTTCACAATGATGCTACAATTGTAATTTAATTCCTAGAATAATCAGGTAAATGTTATTAAACATATGAAAATAAATATAATTTTATATAATTAATTCTACCCACAAATTATATGGATGAATTTGAAATTTTGTGATAATTTAATTGTTTTGGCTCAAAGATATCATGTTTTTATGAAAATTTTAAAATGTCACGTAATGAATACTATCAAAATTGAAATTATTGACATTTGAAAATGAATAAAATTTTATTAAAAGATATACAATTTAAAAAAATATACAATGCACACAATTACATAGGATATGTCCTAAAATGTCATTAACGGATAATTTATTGGTATTTTTGTTTTATATGGTAATGTTATTGACCCTCAAATTATAAATTACCCATTGTAATGTTAAGAGTTGAAAGGGTAAAATAAAGGTTAAAAATGATATTGATTAAAAATAATGAAACAACTTATAATTTTCATGTTTTTACACTATTTTGGACCATATTTATATTATCTTTTAAATAAATTAATTAAGAGACTTTTGGAATTGAAAATTATTTAATATTAATTTATTATTCTAAGAGTTTCTTAATGTTCCCCTCACCTCAATTATAAAAGGCCACCTCCACTGATAATTATTTACCCAATTTTGAGCATTCAAGATCTTCAATACCATGAAAATTTACCTTATCATCTTCCATTACAACATTATAGTGGTTTTGGTATTTCAAAAAGACTAAATCTAGTGTCCTTTAGTGGAGATCTAAAGGAGTCACTCCGAAGAAGAGGTAATCACTCTAACGAATCATTCATAATTTATACTCTTCTATACCTCCTATAAATCTATGATAGATATCATAAAATAATAAATCCAGCATCCTAAATATTCAAAAATGTTATTATGATTATGAGTACACAATTATACATCCCTTTTCCCATCGGAGAAAAAATTGAAGTATCGCTTGTGCATATGTACGATATACTGTTTTCACGTAGCAATACAATTTAGTTTCTGTCACCATAGTTTATGAGTGAAAATTATGATTTCTTAATATTTATATATCAAATTTAACATATAATTATTATTCTATAATGATAATATCATATCTACCTTTTTCCACCTAATATTTTTGAAAAATGATAAAGTCGCTCAAGCATATGGATGACTTACTATCATCACGATGCAATGTAATTTTCAATTCACCTATATTTCAAATGTATGGTAATAATGATGAATTTTATCAATATATATGTAATATATGAAATAAAAATGATTCTTTAATAATAATATATCTTATAATTTCGTTTCTTTTAGCTCAACACGGAAATGAAAACAACATTCACGTGTATGTACGACCTACCGTATCGATGAACGATGTATTTTATTTTATATCTCCAAATATTATGAATAACCATAAATAAATATATAACTAATATTTATTTTCAATTTAAATCATTTTTACCATTCTATCAATGATTAAATTAGGATATATATAAGAGGACCATAGATAAAATGTCAAAACCTGAATGAAAAACCAAGTGGCTATTACCAGAGACATAACATTAACAAGGAATTGTTAGTAAAATGAGAAATATAAAGTCATAAGTAAATCATTTATGGTATAACATATATGAATTTGGTTCTATATAATATTTATAATAATATAATATTTATTATACATTAGGTTTTAACATATGTGAAGAACAATCAAGACTTATGGTAAGGAAATTTCATCCCACTTTTTATTTCTATGAGATCCATTCCATATTCACAACTCACGTCTTTTTTGTGGTGTATATACTGAACTATTACATTTTATATAATTAATTTCCCTTATTTAATTATATTAAAATCATTTATTGTCATTATTATTTAATTGTGTTTATAATTCAAAAGATACTAAATTATTAAAGGATTTTTGTGTAACCTTTATTTCGTTGGGATAAAAACCTTATACACTATTGTTTCTTCTACATGGTGTATATACTTCCCAAGAATACATTTTATGATTATTATCTATATTATTGTATTATTTTAATATCCATTTAATTTTCTATCATTCACCGGGAATATGGTTCTACTGATTTTATAAATATGAGCACTTGTTTCACAATATAATCAATATTTTGGATTGTTTTGTTTTAAAAATATATTAGGGAAAATTTATATTCCACTTCCATGTTTTCTAAATAAATCAAAAAGGTTTTTACCTTTGTCCTAGGAATATTTAAAGTTATTTTTACCCATGTTTTAAAAAAGTGTTTTAAAGTTATCTTTTTTTTTTGTCTTTTTCCAAAAAAGATACTTTTTGAATTTTCCATCATGGATATGAGAAGATTTTTTTAACTTATAGGACATGAAGGAATTTTAATGATTTCATAAAACCAAAATTACTTGATTCTTAACTTAAAATTTTTGAAATGATATTTTTTAATAAAATATTTTCTTCTAAAATATTGTGCAATTTTATAGAATAAAATGTTTTCAATGAAATGATATTTTCCTCAAAAATTATTTACCAGTAATATCTCAAATATTAAAAATGTTTTAACGGAGATATTTTTTAATGATTATATATATATATATATATTATTACTATGGTTGTTTTATTTTTATGATGTAATGATGCTTATGAAACCCATTTCATTCCATGGTTTATTATGTGAGTGAATTATGTTTATGATAACTATTTATTTTAATGTATTCTAGTGTGATCAATCATTTATATTCTTGGAGACCAAGAAATTTTGGATATCATTATGTGATTGGTAGGCCTTATAATTCCCTCCAATTAATTGGGTATTGATAAATTGTTTATGAGGTCAAATGTTTCATGGGAGGTCTTTCCAAATAAAAAACAAGAGGGTACACAGGAGGGTATCTCATTCCTAAAACAAGAGGGTACACAAGTGGGAATCCCATGCCTGAAGCAGGTACATGTGTAGTTAGAACCATTCAAAAATGTTGTGAAGGTCTTGGAAATTATCATGGAAATTGGGTTTTTATATGGATATATGTATGCCACAAATTCAATTTCTTATTTTTATGTCATGATTTCATGGATTATTATCTTGATTTAATTACGATATATATCTTATGAACTGCAAATCAATATTCCATGATTAATGTTTATGATATTTGATATGAAGGGTATGATATTCTAATGGTCACAATATTTTTCTTATACCCTTATGTTCATGATATTCTTGTGCATTTCCTTTATTTTGCCTTAATGAGTTGTTGATCTCACCCCTTTCACATGTTTTCTATCTCCAGGATATGAATGAATTGTTTTATATAGAATTAATAATGGGGGATATATTTGTGGAAAATATTGAAGACGTTTCAATATGTTATAAGACTTTTGTTCCATGGTATTTAAGGAACAAATCAAATATGGTCTTTAGGCATCAATTTTGTGGCAGTGTTTTAACTATTTTGTAAAAGTTATTTTATTTCTATGTAAATCAATCCTAAGATGTTATAGCTGGTGTTAGGGAAATGTTTTAGTCATCCTTTAATAATTTGGATGAGAAAATATTAATGATACCCCAATGAATATTTCTATATTCATGTCTAGGGATATCTCCAAGGATAAGTTTAAGAATGCGGGATGATCCTAGAATTTTGGTAATGTATAATGAAAGTGGTTTCCTAGAATTACATCCTTTTCTGGATACTAAAAGTGGATGTGCCTCTAGAAAAAATGCACTGTGGTGTTATAAATATTAAATTATTCATTAGCCTTAACTCGAGTATAACCCGGTACCTGAAAATGGGCCTTTTTTCACACCTAGTTTGACACTCTTGGGGGATATGATTTGGGAACTCATTATCTCTTTATGAACAATAATGAAGTATTTAAAAATAATTTGTCTATTAATATCCTAGGATAAAACTAGGGTTCTATAGATTATAGAATGTGTAAAAATTTAGACATTATATAAGTAAATTTTAATTAATATATGGGTTTCACAACGATATGTGTTTCTCACATTATTCTTTCTAGTTTTAGTTGATGGAGGGAACTAAAAGAACTTGTTTAACATGGAATGTGATGAATAATTTTATAATGATATTTTAAAAGGAATGATCACTAGAGACAAAGATATTTTGATTATTCTGAATTAGATATCATGATATATGATTAACAAAGTCTCCATTGGTTTAATTCCAAACATAATGAATAAGAGGAAGATAGAAATTTATAAATGATAACATGTTAAGAAATATAGAGTAAAGAAGAATCGGTTTCCAAAATGGTAAGAATAATGGTCAATGAAATTTTAGGAATATATAAAATTATGAGTAATATGTTATCTTTGTAGGAAAAAGGTTCATAGAGTGATGTATTTTCATAGAGTTCAATGTATCATCTATGGAGAACACTAGAATTTCCGAACTCAATACCCCAACCAACAAATTTATATCTAAACCCTGATAGGACCTAATTCATACCAATCATTAATGTGTAAGGATCAAATTAAATATGTAATTTTATTCTAGAATCATGGATGGTATATTATATAAGGGTTACTAAATTTCTGTTTTTTGATAAGGATTTTTACGAATATGTTGAATAGTTCCAATGGAAAAGAATGGTTATTTAATTAAAATGTTTCATTTTTGGAAAAAACATGATTAAGGGAAGGATTACACTTAATATGTTCATGATTTTGAGATAATGATATTTGGAAAAGAATATATTGGATATGAATATGTAAATTGGATAATACTGATTTCCTTGGAACCAATAAAAGAGTTTTTTACATAAGAGTTTTTTATTTCATTAATTGAGATTATATAATTTTTGGATTCAAAGAATATATCTAATGAACTTTGGAATAAAAAATTCATTTTTTCAATAAGGATGTATGTTTATTTAGGTTATTACTATTTCTCAAGAGAATATAATATAAACATACTTAAATGTTTGGAATGCCAAAACCAAGAGTTAATTTTCATTATAGGGGGATCAATGTTAATCTGATTTCGTAACAATATTTCTAATGTTTTATATTTTAATCTTTCATATGTGTTATAAGGTTATATATTTATATATTGTGTATGTTATAATTTGGGAGATTTTTGTAATAGTAATGAATTATCTCACCACATGAGGATTTATTGATATTGGATAACCTATGATAAAAACAATTTTTGGTTGATACCGATGACATATGTGATGGATTATCATGGATATCATGATCTGTTAGTGCTTCACGAAGAGAAAAATTCACATTTTTGGAGAAAGAGGTGAGACACGATAAAGGGTGAGATTTTATTAAATTAATTAAGTATATAATCTCATGAAAATTATTCAACTCTAGGGAAAGGATATTGAAACCAAAAAATATATCCTATTACCTTCTTTTTTGATGAATCAAACAGCCCCTTAGATCATTTCATGTTTATGGTTTTGGGGTTGTTAACATTCTCTTGACCACGTTCTCAATCACTCACCATCCGAACGTAGCTTTTTTATTTCTCATATATGTACTTGTTTTCACTTTCAACATATGTTTTCTTATGTTGAAATCCTATTATGAGTTTCTCTGGGTTTATGATAAGCATTCAACAATGCCTTTTTAAAAGAGAATTTTATTATTCTTTTTTATGACGTGGGTTCCTTTAAAATAAAAATTCTAGTATTAATATTTGACAACCTAGATGATGATCAAGGGAGATATTAATCTTACGGGGTGTATAATTTTTCACCATAATATTTTGTGAATTTTTTTCAAATTAATTTAATCTATTCGATATTTTTCATTCCACACAATACATAATATACGTTTTTTATATGAAAAACTTTGTTTGGCGTGTGATATACACTACACAAAGATAATATTTCACTACCCATAACACCCAAATTTCTTTTAGTATACAAAACACTATTCTTGTCTTACGGTACACATAATTCCGAGTTCCTTGGATAGCTTGCATTACACACAATACCGAGTTTTACCAAAGAATAGTATATTATTTAAATATTGTTATTTAATATAGTAATATATAACCTATCCATTAAATTAGTGGTTATGAATTGTATTAAATATATTATGATAATATAAGGATTATAATATAAATTAATTGTTTACCAAGAAATTTTAAATGAAAATATATACAAATTGATTATAAAAATAATAGTTTTATTTTTTCACTCCCAAAGTTTTATTGACACAACAAATTAAATTAATTAAAACTATAAAAAATTATTAATAAAATATATATGTTTTATATTCAATATTTTTTTTATCTTAATAATATAGTTTTTATAGAAATAATATAACAACAATACAAATTTTATGCATAAAACCCTATATTTTATAAAAGTGGAATTTTATGACATTTTAATGAAGATCCAATATTATATCCAATTTATGTTTGTTTTATGTATTATATTTCACAATATAATCACTATATTTTAAATCATGACATAAAAATTTAATTTTTATGAAACTTTGTATATTTCTGATAATTTTAATGTTTGAATGAATAGTGAAAAATTCTAAATTTTAATTAAAATAAAATTTTCTCATCAAAATAATTTATCATGTTGAATTATAATTTTAATTGGTTTTAAAGTATCATTAGAATATTTTTTTATCATTTAATCCAATTTGTTTATTTGAAATCAATTTCAAATTGAATATTTATATAATAACATCTCAATATTTTTCACAATTTAAACATTAATAACTCGGTTTCTCACCTCATAAATAGGATTAATTTTAAATTAATTATTGATGCTTATATGTTTTGTATATTAAAAATTAGATTCCATATTTGGAATTAGTGAGTCCAAAGTAAGTAAATAGGTTTTTTGGGCATGTGAATAGTAAATTTAGTAATATTTTAATTACCATGGATAAGTGTAAATTCGGTAATTAATGGTAAAAATAAAATTATAAAATTATAAAATTACTCCAACACTTGTGATATTTTTTTATTAGATATTTTTTACCAAAATCCTAACTTATGATCTTTTTAGCCTCTTGGAGCCAGACAGATGGATTTAAGGGTCTTACAGTATTTTTTTCTAAGGGATGCCCAATATATCACCCTCTTATTTTAATAATTAGCAATGTTTTTATACATGGGCATTTAGTCTATATTTTTTACTATAAAAAGTAATTTAAATTAAAAAATTGTAATATTTATCATTAAAAATAATTTATAAATTTTTTTAAATAAATAATTTAATTAATGACTTTCACAATAATAATGTATTAACTATTTAATAAATAGAATAATATAATAAATATTATTAAAAATAATAAAATAAATATAATTTGATATAATTAATAACATATAAATATTTTTAGATGTTTTATACATGTTATTTATATTATTACAGAGTTTTTCTTAAGATATCATATTGTTATGATATTTTTAAAAAGGTAAGTAATGAATAGTGTCAAAATAGACATTATTAATATTTTTTAAAAAATAGTGTTTTATTAAATGATATAGAATTTATAAAAATACAATTTTCAACAAAATAATAAGTATATGTCCTTGAATGTCAGAAGTGACCAATTTATTGGTTTTTTGGTGTGTTATATTTATTATATAAACACTCAAATTTTAAATTACATGATGTCGCATTAAGAGTTAGACAAGTAAAATAATGTTTTAAACAAAAAGATAAGGATTAAAAAATAATAAAAACTATTATAATATTCATTGGATGATATAGTTTACACCCATATTAATATTATATTTGAAATAAATAACTTTTTTCCCTTTTGTAATTGAATATAAATATATATTTATTTATTATTTTACGTGTTTCCTAAAGTTCCCTTCACTTCAATTATAAAATGGAACCTCCTACCACACTTATTTACATAAAATTAAACTTTAAATACAAGAAATTTGTTAAATATTTACATTTTATACTTCCATAGAAACATTTTAGAGGTGATGGACTTCCCAATGGACCAGCTCAAGTGTCATATAGAGGACATATAGATGATTTGTTCCAAAGAAGTGGTAATCATTACAATCGATCATTCTCATTTTCTAATCTTATATAACTATTATAAATATATGACATATATCATAAAATAATAAATTAATATACCTTGGTTTATATTTTATTATTATTATTATTATGAACACAAAATTATACACCCTCTTTCCCATTATACAAAAAAATGAATGTATCAGTTGTGCGTATGTACAACGCACCATCTCTACACATTTACACAATTCATTTAACATCACCATATTTTATGAGTGATAAATATGATGTGGTTAATATTTATATATTATATATAATATATAATTAAACATTCATAATGATAATATCATGTATACCTTTTTTCATCTACAATTTTTGGAAAATGATAATGTCACTCGTCTGTACATATGGATTACCATCTCCATGCGATGTGATTCGTTATTGCCCTATATTTCACATTGATGGTAATGAATATGAATTTTATGAATATATATATCTTATATATTACATAAAAATTATTCTTGAAAAATAATATAGCATATAATGTCCTTTATTTCAACTTGACAGGATAGTGAAAACAATTTTCATACATACGTATGGCCTTCCATATCCAAGAACGGTGTATATTTTCTTCTATATCCAAATTTTATGAATCACCATGAATAACTATAAAATGAATATTTAAATTATAATTATATCATTATTATCAAATGTTATATTATTTAATGATGATCAATGTTAGAGGACCATGCATAACAAGTCAAAACATAAATGAAAAGCAAAGTGGTTGTTACCAGAGACAAAACATTAATAAGGTATTATTAATAAAGGGAAAAATATAATGTCATAAATAAATCATATATGGAATTAAATATATGAATATGGTTCTTTGTTATATGTATAATATGAATATATTTATTTTATGTGAGGTTTTAACTTATTCAAAGGAAATTAAGACTAATGGTAATGAAATTTCATCTCACATTTTTATTAATATGAGATACATGCCATATTCAGCACTCAATTATTTTGTGTGGTGTATAAAAAGAATTGTGAAATTTTATATAACAAAATAAATTTATTTTAGGATACTGAAATCATTAATTTAGGTTTTTCTTTCATGGGGTTCATAACTCTAAGGTTACTAATGTAGTAAGGGATTTATGTCTCCATTTTATTTCATTGGGAAACAGGCCTTATATAATAATTGTTTTTTGTGTGTTTATACTACCAATGACTGTCTTTTATGAGTATTATTGAAACTATTATAGTATTTTCAAATCTATATAATATTATTTTTTTCATGGGGATTATGATTCTTCTTGATTTTAATCTGATGAATATTTATTTCATAATCTCATCAACCTATGGAAATACATAATTTTAAATATATATTGGGGAATATTTAGCTTCCAATTAATTTTAAAAAATGTTTTTACCTTTATACTCTTAATATATAATGTTATTTTTATTAATGTTTTACTAAGTGGGTTTAAAGGTAACTTTTTGAGTCCTTTTCCGAATAATTTAATTTTTTTCCCAAATAACTATGATAAAAATGATTCCCTAAATTATATGGAATAAATTTATTTTTATGATTTATTGATTACTTAATGCCGTGAATATTTCATTACATTTATATAATTTTATTTTCCAAGAAAATAGTTTCTTATAAAATTTAATTGAATTTTATGAAAATAAAATGTTTTTAAATATATGATATTTTTCTCACGAATTATTTACTATTCATATCTCAAATGTTATTTATATTTTAATAGGGATACATTTAACATATGATATATCTATTATTCCTATAGTTATTTTATGTTTATGATAGAATGATATTTATGAACCCATTTTTTCCATGGGTTATGTTTTTATTAAATGATGTTCCTGAGACACATTTCTTTTCATAGGTTATTATATGAGGAATCATTTATGTTCTTGTGGAACACAAATTTATGGTTTTCAGTATGTGATGGGTGGGACCTATATATCCCTATTATGAATTAGGTAATGATAAATATTATGAGATGTCAAAGGGTACATGGGATGGCATCCTAATCACAAAATATGTGGGTACATGATAGGGCATCCAAATCCTGAAACAAGAGGGCACATAGAAGAGAATCCTATGACCAAAGAAGATACATGGGTGGTTATCCTATGAATGACTGAAAATTAACATTTTATTTCCTAACACTTTTTGGAAAAAGTGCTAAACCGCACAACCCTTAACACTTATTATAAGGCCCCAGCCTTAAATCTTACTTAATCTTGAATTAAATGAATAATTCACATTGAGGATCTTTTCAGTTTAGAGTTTTAGTGAATTAGGGAATAACTATTACATCTCAAAGATTACAAAATAGACACATCTACTTAGCTTCCATTTTTTCACAAAATAAAAACTCTTGAACAAAAGAGTCATGTATAGTTCCTTGTTTTAGTCAACCTGACATTTACTTGATCCCATCCTTGACCCTATTCAAATTTATGTCGCGTGAAAAACATTTCAAAAAAACTTGGGATGAGAATAAAAATCCCAGTAAAGGATACACAAAGAAAGAAAACTATTAGTTTTTCAAAACAACATGTAAACCAAGAATACATTATCAAAGTAATACTTTTCACCTTTATGAAGTTGTAAAAAACTCTTCACTTAATAAAATATCATTACTTACCCTTTTGTAACCAAAATATTACCATAAAACCCATATAAAGAACACATTATATATAAAGGTAACTTGGGACATAAACATACTTAAATGGAATAACTATATGGTCGAATTCTACACATATCACTTAATGGAATAGCCATACGACCGACTTCCATACCCAATGCATTAGAGGTTATAACGTAACCACTCGTCCATTTATTCATGACACCACCCGTCATATGGTTTATCACATAACCTCCCATCAAATATCTAAGTACCGTTATAAAATCATAACAATTATAAAGGAAAGAAAACATTTCCACATTTCAAGCACAATATATCACTTAAATAAATTGACATAAAAAATACATTATCAAAACCATTTTCATTACCAAAATACATAAAATAATGTATTATATTTATTTACTTTCAAAAATCTACAATGTCTTGTTGAGGAAGCCAAAGATAAAATAATACTCGCGGTGGCGGAAAGGTCATTGTCACCGTGTATGTTAAAAAGAAACATACTATTTCCCATTTAGTAAAATGATTAGTATAGAAAAGATTCCGTCCGAATAAAAGTAGAAGTCAAAGGGGTTTATACACCGTATAAAAGAAAGTTGTGTATAAAACAAAATATTCCTCAGTGAAAGGAGATTGAGATGAAGTCCCTTACAAAGTTTGTATCCTTAGATTAAGGATAAATCAATTACATGATTATGTGTGACAAAATAATACACCAAATATAAGTGGACATTAAGTGTAAAAAAATCAAAGGATATTCACACATATTCATAGAATGACATATGCAAGGAATACAAGTTTAACCCGAAAATCATAATTGGGTTAATAAGTTCCCTTGCGAAAATTCAACAGCCTAACGACGTCACTTCAAAATTCAGAAAATGAGTTGATGAGAGATAAAAAGGGTATCTCATCACTTTTACAGTAAATTTATATTAATAAGGATATATGAGAACATATCCCAACAAAAGAAGATGTAAATTAAAATACATAACAAAAAGAATTCTTTTTAAAGAAGAGGAGGGTGAAAGGTCCCCTTACCGATTTGGGTAACTTTTGAAACGTACACTCCATGGAAGAAGGGTCATAAAATGAAGATTTAAATACCCATAATTGAAATTATACTACAAAAAGAGTATAATAATGTGCAGTACATACACCACTCAAAGGAAATTGTGTAAAACGTAGCATAAATGTCACGAAAATAAAAGTGATATGAAAAATCCCTTACGAACACTCGACAGCCTAACGGCGCCACTTAAAACATCCAAAAATTTATTTTTGAGATCAAATAGGGTCTCTCATAATATGAAAATAAAAATTAAAGTATGAGGAATATAATATAACATCCCCAAAGATAAAAAAGATGAGCTTAAATGAAATGACATAAAAGAGAGTACTTAAAAAGAAAGAGAGAGGTTGGATCCCTTACCTCAAGTCCGACTTGCCTTGTTCGTTTCTTTATATTCCTAAATAATAAACTTTGTTCAATTTATAATTGCTTAAGGACCTCCTTTAAATATTATTATTCAGCTAATATCACATATTATAGTGTTATAATAATGGGTTAATAATGTGAGTTCATATCAAATGTTTTTGTCGACATTTGTTACATGAGTCAAAATTGAGCTTGTTGGAAAAGAATTTTCCATGAAGTTATAGGTACATCATCTCCAGAATATTATCAATGATTTAAATATCATATATATCCAGTATATATTTATTTTATACTATTCCATAACATATGGAGATAAAAAATTAAATCCACCGTCCATGGAGACGGTATGCCGTACGTACGCATGAACGCTTATTTCATTTCATTGTCATATTAATTGAATTAAAACAAAATGAGAGATATATATATTATAATTCCAGAATTATATCCATCACTTATATGTAATATATTACATATATATCCATTGTATATATGTAATTATAATAGTACATAACATTTGAGGATAAGAGATGAAATGTACCGTTCATGGAGGCGGTAAGCCGTACGTACGCATGAACGCTACTTTCATTTTTTTGGTATTCAATGGAATGAAATAATAATGATATAAAGATATATTATAATTCCAATAGGCTATAATATGTAATACCATTAATTCCATTCTTTATACATCCCACATATGGCATTAATGAATCAAATCACTTTAAGGGGGCGATAGTCCGCACTTCCTAAAATGAAGATATCGCGTTTACCCAAAATGGAAACCATAAAGCTATGACATAAATGAAAATTACATAAGCTTAAGGAAAACATAAACATATAATATATCATATATAAATATAGTGACATCTTAATATCTACCTTTGAAGGTGTTAAAAGAATATTGAACAATCATCATTTCGTGAGGCAGTAATTCACCATCCACAAAAATAGTATGTTATTTAACCATTAGACAAAGGTGTGTGAAAGTATAGCTATAATACTTTTATAAAAATATCCTATTATATTTAAGATACTGGTTTTGTAACAAAAAAAGTAATTAAAAGAGTTTTAAGGGTTGGAGAAGAAAAATAAAACCAAAGAACACAAGTGAAGACATTAACTTAAAATCAAGTAACTCTTTTTGATTTGATCCCAAAGGCATCCTTGGAAATGATTCTGCCCAAAGTGAGGCTTCTAGGACTAAGATAGTTATGTTTAGAGTCAAAATAATCATATTTTGGACGAGGCAATGTCTTGAGAGGTGTGGGTAAGGAGGTAGAGGTGGGGGCCTTTTTTAAGAGGGAGGAGGGGCACTCTTGGAAAGTAAAGATATGTTACTTTATATTAAATTGAGTTTTGGATTTTAAAGGTCCCACATTGATATATTTTTAGGATAAGGTGATAAGGGTTAGATATATACTCATACAATAGTTTTTGGACAAGTGTAAGTCTTAGAGTTTCTATATCTTTTCATTTTATTTAAATCGTTTATTAATGAGGTAATCGCTGCATCATCATGTTGTAATGAATAAATTAATTTATTTAATGTATAAAAATTATAAAAAAATTACAATGATGTAGGAAATCGTTTTATCTATCTAATGGATATTTATAGTAAAAAATATGACTTTATAACCCCATGTAAAAATTGTTTTAGTAAAACAATACATGTTTGTGACATTTTAATTTTAACTTTAAATAAAACGTTATTAATGTCATTTTCCAACCAATGTGGCTCCATGGGGTCCCCAAGTTGACCCATGGATTTTCTTTGTTGGCCACGACTCATAAAATAAGGTTAGGACATGTTTCAAAGTCATTTCATATTATTATGACATTATCTTTACCTTAAATTACACTAATTACCTTTAATCACGATTAATAAAACTTAAATGTTACTATTCACCAAAAAAATATTTTAATCTCATTGAACCACATTTTACTTGCTAATGAAAACCATGTATGTGTTATTCTTTAAAATTAAATCACAGAAGTGGTAAAGTTTCATTTAAATGAAAAATCAGTTTCTTATCCACAACTTAGTGGTTTCACTTTTCATCAAAAATTGAAGTTTTTCAGCAAAATAACAAAAATTCAACCTAAGTTATTTTTGATATTATGAATTCAAAAATGATGTCTATTTTAAAAAATTCCAAACATTTATGTTTCATTAATTAATTTAATATTTAATTCCCACTGTCAAAACAAATAGTGTGTTTTTAATAAACAATATCTATTAAAAGATTGACACTAGTTTAAGTCCAATTTCAATGTCAAATAAATTCCAATGACCACCATTGGATTAAATGGTAAAATTATAATCTAATTTCACTTTAAAAAAAAAATAAAAATATAAAATAATCATATATGTAAATTAGATTAAAAGGAGGTTTTGAAATAAAATACAACATTTTACACTATTCATTAAAAGAACGAACATTATCTGAAAAATACCAAAAATTTATACAAATTAAATTTTGATGTACCGATTATAAAATGAATTTTATTTTTTCAAATATATCATATAAAATTGTCAAAAAATGGATTTAAGAGGGGTTCTCCATCAAAAGGAGGTTAATCGACCTTTTAAGGTATATTAGAATATTTACGCTTAAAATTGGATTCATTCACATTTTAACATTTATTTTAAAATGTAAAAATATTTGAAAAACGTATATAATCATTTTGTAGTTAGTTCTGTTCATTCCTGACATTACAACGGCTAGGCATTAACTACCATTTAAAATATTATTATTTTATTATTAGAGTGCAACGTAAGATTCCCAAGAAACTCGTCATTGCGTATTGGGCACGCCATCGAGCATAGCGTCCCCTTTAAAGTAATATTAATATTTTATTCACAAATATGGATAAATATGAAAAAGTATTATTGTTTATTTACCTAGGATGTTACACTTATCCTAATAATAAAATGTTAAAAAAGTATTATAAGGTATCCTTAACATAGGAAATTTATATGCTTATGTTTATTCCACAAATTCAATGTCTTATTCCTATGTTATGATTTCATGTATTATGCTCTTGATTTTGTTATGATTAATCTCTTATAAACATGAAATCATTATTCCATGATTCATGATTATGTTATTTGATATAAATGGAATGATATTCTACTGATCATGATTACAATATCTTATCTTGAAGTTTATGATATGATAATGAATTTAATTTATTTACCCTTACTAGTCATTTGAGCTAACCACTTTCTTATGTTCTCCTTACTCATGTTCTGAAGGAAAGTTGTTATATAGAATTAACAAAGAAGATGATTTTATGGAAAAAATTAAGATATTTCACTAAGTTAGAAATTTTTGTTCATTGGTTCTAATAGAACTAAACTAATATGATAATTGGGTGTTTTTTTATAATGTTTTAATTATTCCACAAATGTGATGTAATGTATTTATATATCAAACAAGGGTTGTTATAGGTGTGGTGTGTATAATTCCCATGTATGTATTCTATAATTATTATAATTAATGAACTAGTATTTACATATAAATTTTATGATATATATTTAATGGGATTTATGTTTCAATAGTTATCATGTGGATAAAGTAATTTTGTATCAATTTTCATTCTTTGAGACACATGTCAAGTTATGCACCTATATTTTTTCAAGAGGTGTATATAGTTCTTTTGAAATGGTATATCATGAATCTCATTATTTTTGTGATATGTTCATATTCAAGTGAAATTATTATTTACATTATATTATCATTCAATGCTTCCTAATTGGTAGTGGTTTATAGCTACAATATCACCTTTTAGTAATATTATTTATGATGATTTACACATTAATGAAATATTATGATACATATATCATGGTATATTATGAGTTTCATTAAACTCTAGTTAATCAAATTATATTGATGTAACAGATAACTTTTTAGACTATTTTGTATAAAAGATGATCAAGAAAGCGTTTTTAATAGATCCTGACATTAAATATCTCTTTGGTCGAACATATATATTAATTCAAAACCATTTTTTCTATAAATGTTTAAAAAATGGTTTATGTTAAAATAGTATTCAAAATATATTCAAAAATTATTTATATGTTTTAAATTTACTTTTAAAAAAATTATTTTCAAAAAGATTTCAGGTTTTAATTATATGATTTCAAATTATTTTCATATGAATTTTTTTAAAAAGATTTTAATATTATTTTATATATTTTCAAGGTAAACAGTATTCAATTTGTTTTCTAGCTTCTATTATATGTTTTGAATGAAAATAGTTTTCAATGTGTTTTGAAGATACTTATTTTTGTTTTCAATGAAAATGGGGTTCTTCAAAAGGGTTTCACGTTTCTTTAATATGATTTAATTGAAAAAGTCTTTCAAAATGGTTTGAAGCCTTATTTTTTGTTATCAAATACATTTTCAAATAAAATTGGGTTTTAATTGTTTTATCTTTTAAGGAGCCTTTTCAAAGAAGAAATTATATTTTATTCTAGAATGATTTTCAAAAGATATTTCAAAATTATTTTCCATCTATGAGGACATCTGTTGATGTTACTCATTACCTTGTAGGAAATTATCCAAAGGTTTCAATCATATTCTTTCTTAAATGGATTATGTTATTATGGAATAATTCTCCTGACACCCATTTCTATTCCATGGGTTATATATTTTCAGAACCCTATTAATTTCACAGGCTATGATTTAATGAATTAATAAGGAAAACATTCAATTTTCAATAGATTATGATGTGATGAAATGTTAATGATACCCATTTAATTTCATGGGTTCTGATTTTATGTTTATAAAACCCATCTCTTTTTATGGTCCAAGATACAATGAATGATTTTTTAAATTATGGAACAAATATGAATGATATTATTATGATATTTATGGGACCTATATAACTCTCCAATGCATTGGGTAATGATAAACTATATATGAGATAAAATGTTACACTAGAGGGAATCTCTAGCCTGAAGCAGGTTAAAGGTTTATATCCCAAGCATGAATGTAAAATGGTTTATGGGTTGTAGACCATGCTTTAATGTAAGAGGGAATATAGTTTTTTTACAACCGTGAAAGTAAGAGGTTTAACGAATTGTTTCCCAAACATGAATGTTAGAGGGAACACATGTTGTAGACAATTCATAAATTTAAGGGGGTACACTAGTTGTACCCTAAGACAAAAAATAATAAGGTACATTGGTTGTAGATAAATCCTAAAATTTAGTAGGTACACATGTTTTGTCCAAACTATGGCTCTTATATAGGTTTTGTTAGATATAATTGACACAATATTTTGTATTATTATGTTTATTCCATAAATTACATGTCTTATTCCAATGTAATACATTTCAGGCTTATGATCTTGATTCACCTAATATTGATTTCTTACAAACTTGCAACATTTATATCGTGATTCATGGTTATGAGCACTGATATACAGGGTTTGATCTTGGAATGTTATGATCATGTTTCAGTACACTTATGTTCATGTTAGGATTATATATTTATTTTACATACACTTATAGAGAATTCAAGATCACCACCTTCTTATGTTTTCTTTCCAATAGTAATGAAGAAAGGTTCTTAAGAAATATTAAGATGGGGGAAGATACTTGTGGGTAATATTAATGATATTTTACCAAGTTAAAATCCTTTAGTTACAATCTTCCAAAGGCACTAAACTAACATGGTCTTTGGGAATTTAGTTTTGTAATGTATTAGGTATTCTGAAAATGTGATTTAATGTCCATGTATGTTATAAATGGTCTTTTATAGTTGGTATCAGATTCAGGTTTAGTCAACTATTGGAATCTAGAATGAAAATTATTTAGTGAGATCACTGGGAATATTTAGAAGGGTATGTTTGGGGATGTCTATAAAGTTAATTTTAAGGATGTGAAAAAGTATAAGAAAATGGTGTGGAATTTTGGAAATGGATAGAGCAAGTGGTTTCATAGAAGTAAGTCTATTTCTAGATAATACAAGTGCATTCGGATCTAGAGTAGATATACATAGGTGTAATTACTCCAAAAAGGTGTGTTTGTCCTGACTTAACGTAACTTGGTACACAAAAATAGGCCTTGTTGTACACTTGGTTGGACCCTCACGGGGGATATGATTTTGAAATATGCAAACTATTAATAAAAAATATATTGTATTTTAAAATATGTTGGATATAAATAACCTAGTATAAACCTAGGGAGTGATAGATTATAGAATGTTCCATAATATAGATATCCTATAAGTAATTCCTTTTCATGATTATATGGTTTTACAATATGAGAAGTGGTTCTTAAACTATGAATTCTTGTTGTATTCTATGATATGAACCAGAAGGATGTGTGTTAACATTGAATGATTTAGATTTGGAATATATTGAAATTATGAATATCAATTGGAATGCTCATGTAGAGAATTATGAAGGTCCATGAGTATTGGTTTTACAACCAAAGATAAAGAGAATGCAAACATCATATGAAAGATATGAGATATTCTTCCAATATTCCTTACATTAAATGTAAGAAGAATGATTAGATTGCGGTCAAATAACATTATGAAATGATTCAAATTTTATATTCAAGGAAATATGTATTAAGGAATAAGTTGATGAAGTCAGAGTAATGTTTGAAGAATAATGTTTGATTAATGAAGTATTTATGTTTGGGAATTCAATGATTTAGTTTTATAAATCATGAAACATATGATTATTTTCAGTATAAGAATTCATTAATGATATGTTGAATGATGATGAAGACATAAAAAAGTGATGTAATGGAAATGTGATATTTTGATTAAGGGAAGGAAACCCTTAACGTGTTCATGATATAGAAGAAATTGTATTTATCTTGGATAAATATATGCTTGTTTTGGTTAAAGTTAATTGGATTGTATTAATGAACTTAGAACCAATTAAGGACGTGTTGAAAAGTGGCACATATCATCATGGATGAATTTTAATATATCATGGCTTTAGGAATATATCCAATAATCATTCAAATATGAAGTCATGCGTTTCTTTTCAATAGGACTTATTGTCATTCATGTTTTTACCATGTTTCAATAGAATATACGATGAAGGTATTAACATGTTTGTAATGTGAAAACTAAGAGGGGATTTTTTATATATAGGTTGTAATAGTTAAAATAATTCTGTTTCCATATTTATAATTTTTTTGTTTTAATATTTTAGAATGGTTATAAGGATTACCATTTATAAAAAGCCTAAGTTAATCATCGTATGACATTTGGTAGATTAAAGTATTATCTCACCACATGAATATTCTTGTATATTGGAATAACCATTCTAAACACTTATCATCGATGGAGGATAGAAGGAATATGTATGACTTATCCTATATATCATGATCACTTAATGTATTAGGAATGAAAAAACACCATCATTTATTTGAATGTGAGATAAAGTAATTTTTTATCAAGTCACAACAAAGGATAATGTTTTCATAATAGTGTGTAAGTAAATATTTTCATTGATATTCTTAATATTTTGGAAAAATAATCTTGAGAATTTTTTTATCATTGAACCTTCATTTCAGATAAATCAAATAGCCCCTTAGATCGACATTGATTTAGGGGTTTCTGTTTGTTTAATTTATCTTGGCCATGTTCTCTATCACTATCATCTAGAACATGATAGTTATATTTCTATTTTGTGTCCATGTTTTCACCTTCCACCTATATTATCCTACATGGAAACCCATCTTATGAGTAAATTTGGGTAATTGTAATGTTTATAATTTTTTTTAAAGAAAAATTTAGTATTAATTTATATGATTTGTATCTTTGTTAAAGAACATAAAATTATTAAACCGTCGATAAATCAGATGAATTTCAAGGGAGTAATACATTTTATATAGGGTAGAAAGTAACACCTCGAGTTTTGTGAATTAATTTTTATGAATTTATTTAATCTTTTGGATGTTTTGAATTTCATGAAACACTGAAAATATTTTTTTAATATTAAATATCTATGTCAAAATTCCATTATACACTACACCAATCATATATTTTACCAAATGAAACACTGATATGGATTTTGTTACATGTAACATTGAGTTTTTATGAAATATCTATTTATTATTATAATTATTCAAATGAGGTAATTATAACCTAACTGTTAAAATTCGTAAAATGAATAGTAATGACACATTATTAAATTTTATTTATAATGGTTTCATATTAAGATAAAATATTGATATTGAAATATATAATTTGTGGTAAATTTAATATTATTAAAAATAATATTTTATTGAAATAACATCATTTTATTTCCATCTAAAAATAATAATAAATTCCATTTTTGACATATTTAGAAATTAAATTTGGTAAAATTAAAATCATTTTTGATTCAAAATTTCAAAATTATATTAAGGTGTATTTTTTGGATTATTATGAGAAATATAATTTATGTATGAATGGTGAAAAATACTGAATTTAAAATAATAACTGATTTTTTATCTAATTTATTTATATAGATTAATTTTTTTTAATATATTTTTAATGAAAAATTAGATCTATCATACATATATTAATTCAATGTAGTTCTTTGGAATAATTCTTATTTTATAAATATACATAAAAGATTAATGAACTTTTGAACATTCCCAGCTTAAAACCCGGCTTTGTCGCCCCGTTTGGGCGATTGACATTAAACATAAATTTTCCAAATTTGTTAATGGAATTTAAAAAATTGAACATAAAAACTGTAAGCATGATTATATTAATGGTCCAATAACTTAATTTTGTCTAAAAATATCAGTGAACGTGATTAATATTTATTACATCATTTAAGGTAAAATTAGGTATACCATGGGAACAATCCATAATCTTTAGGATCCAAATGACCTAGATACAAGTAAAAAACCAATTTTATATAAATATTTATCCTTTAAAACTTCTATTATTCATTTTTTATGATTTTAGGGCTTTTTTGGTATAAATGTGGGTACATCTATATTGTTTTAAAAAATTACATGCGTGTATTATCCCACCCCTATAAAAGGCCACCACCTCTAACCATTTTTTCACCTCTAAAGAAACATAATATATACCATCCTCAAAAAACATAACTTCTCAAAATCCCTCCCTTACTCTATGAATCCTCCATTTGGGTAGAAATCCAACCAAAGATTCTCTTTTGTGCGAAGCAAATGGAGTTACCTAAAAGAAAGGAAACCTCTTCCCTCAAGATCCTTTGTTTTTTTTCCATTCTCCCTCACCTCAATTATTATTATTACATGAACATATAATAGTCCCACTATACTAAATATACTGATATATTATATTGTTAAGGGTTCTATTAGAATTTACAAACACGTTCATCTAATGGGTAATGAACTCACCGTTCTTGTGTACGAAAAACTACTTCCTCACGAAATGATGTTGTAGATTTTATCTTTACCACCTCTTATGGTTGTGGATTAGGATGAACAACATATTTTTATATGAACAATTTAATATTTGTGATTTATTTATACTTCTATATTTATGATGTTGATTCTTTTTTCATGCTTCCCATTTTGAGTAAATATGATTACTTCATTTGTGGAAGGGTGGACTACCACCTTCTTAAAGTGAAGTGAATCTTTCACCCATTACATGGAATGTAGTAATGATGGATTCAGTACAATTATATGATATATTTGATATAATAATTGAACTATAGAGATATTATATAGATATAGAAATAAATGTATTTTACTTTCTTTCTTTCAATACACCATGAAAATGGAAACAATATTCAGGTGTACGTATGACCACACATATCCATGGATCATGTAATAAATTTCATATAATTAAATTTTATAGTTTATTAAAAATGATTATAAACTGAAATTATAAATTATTTTTTCATGTATTACATTATTTAAATAATTAAATAATAATTTAAGTAATACGATCGAGAATGACATGTCAAAACACACATGATATACAAAGAGGCTATTAACCGAAACATTACTTTAACAAAGATTTGTCAATAAATGTGTAATAATATGCATAAGAATATATTATATGGATTTATATCTGTGATTATGGTTGTATGATAATTTAATAATAAACTTATACTTATTATATAGGATTCTTGTACGTGTATGATGAAATTCAAGACACAAGGTTAGAGAATTTCATATCACTTTTATATTTTCTTCAGATATAGGAATTTTTAACCACTAATTTCTTTTATGTGTTGTGTATGCATACCATTTTTTTATTATATTACTTTTATAATAAAATTTATAAATATTTTCATATCAAATTGTTGATATTTTTCCCTGGGGTTTATTTTTGAAATGTTCCCAAGTCGGTAATGTAATGTTTTTCTGAATTTCTGTTCTTTGAGACACATTCCGTGTTATGCACCTATATTTTCATATGAGGTATATATAATTACAATAACATAGTATATCATTATTATAATTATTTTAATGATATGTTAATCTACATATTATTTTATTATTTCCATTTTATTATGATTAAAATTTAAAAAAAATTGTAATGTTTTATAGATAAAATCTCACTGTATATCAATATTGCTTATGATTATGCACCCATTGATGAAATATTATGATACTAAAATCAATATATATATAATGATATTTATTAACATATATTTATTCATGTTACATCCATGTAATGGTACCATTTTACGATCTTTGGTACATAATATGGTCATGAATGTTTTTTAACAAAGTCTATCTTTACCTCTCTCTTTAGTAAAAAATATATGTTCCTTCAAAAAAGTGTTTTCTAAAATGGTTTTGAAAAACTATACTCAGTTTAAATGGTTTTCAAATTTTTTTGAAGATTTTTTTGAATGTTTTCATAATATTTTCAAATAATTTGTTTTCAAAACTTTTTCAATCATTCTTTATAAGTTTTCAATGTGTTTTCATATAAGAAGTTTGTTTTTAAATCTTTTGAAGCTTATTTTATATGTTTTCATTGAAATCATTGTCAAAAAAATTTCAGGAATATTTTATATGCCTTCAAGGAAAATGTTCTTCAAAATGTTTACAAGTTTTTTTTATGTTTTCATGGGAAATATTTTTTTTTCAAAATGTTATCAATCTTATTTTATAGTATTTTACGAAAAAAGGTCTTCAATATTATTTCATTACTTCTTTAAATGTCTTAAATTTATTTCAAATAAAATGGTTTCCAAAAGTTTTTATGTTTTAAAGATTCTTTTTCAAAAAATTAACAATATTTTATTCAAGGAATATTTTTAAAAGAGATTTAAAAATTATTTTTCGTATATCATGAAATCCATTGATGTAACTCATGTCATTTTAGGAAATGATCCAATGGTTCCATTTTTATTCTTTCTTGAGTGGTTTATGTTTTAATGAAATGATGCTTCTGACACCCATATCACTTCTAATGGTTTTATGATATTGAAACCAGCTACTTTTCATAGGCTATGCATCAATCAAATGACTAGGAAACTGGTATATTTTACATAGATATGATTATATGAAATGTTAATGATACCCATTTCATTTCATGGGTTATGATATTTTGTTTATGAAAACCATCTATTTTTATGGGTCATGATATGATGAATGTTTTATTACATTATGGAAGTTGTATGAATGATTTTATTATGATACTGGTGGGACCTATGTCTCCATACAATGTATTGGGTTATGATAAGATGTATATGAGATAAAAGGGTATACATTAGGGAATCCCAAGACCACTGTAGGTACACATGTTTTAGAAAAATAGTAAAAGAATAAGGGTACATGTGTTTTAGGCCATGACTAAAAGTTAGAGGAAACACATGCTATAGCCCAAGCCTGAAAAAATAGGGTTTACATGTTGTATCCCAAGACTTAAAGTAAGAGGGAAACAAGTTTGTTTCTCAATACCAAAATTATGGGGGTACATAGGATGTGTCCTAAGTCAAAAAACCAAAAGGTGAATGGGATGTGGTGAAATCCTAAAAATATACTGGTACATAGTTTGTAGCGCAATCCTGACATGTTATAAAGGTCTATGTAGGTACATTAACATTATATTATCTATGATTTAGTGTATACCACAAATTCCATGTCTTATTCCTCCATAATTCTTCCATGGATGAATCACTTTATTAAATTATGATTCACGTCTTATGAACATCTAATATTTATTCCACAATTCATGATTACAATATTTGATATGCATGTTTTGATATTTGAATGTTACACTCAAGTTTTCAAAACCTTATTTTTAGGTTATGCTTATGTATTTCCAATATTTACTCTATTTAGGAATTAAATATAAACTCTTTCTTATGTTTCATTTCCCATGGTTGTGAAGAAACGTTTTTATGTAGTAATTATAAAGGTTAAGATCTTTGTGGGAGTCATTGAAGATCTTTCAGTGAGTTAGAAGATTTTAGTTCGAAGCTTCGAAAGGCACTATAGTAACAATTGAAGGGGGCATATTTTTTTGTATTATATTAATTATTTACCAAAATTGATTTACTATCAATGCATGATATGACTGGGATATTATGGATCCCATGTATATTTTTAGGGGATTCAATAAAATAATATGAGGATTCATTACTTGGTCAAGTGAATATAATATTCTATTTCCATAGAACTATAGTCAAAATTATAACAACCCTATTTTTTAATTCATAGTAATTCATGATTTATTACATAAAATTACACATAATAAAACCCAAAAATATAAATAATACTAGTTTATTTTGGAATTAGGTATATAGCATAATATATTTGACATGGGATACAACAAAATTATTGAAATATCCTTCACATGCTTATAAAATTCCACACCTTTTTAAAGGTGCACAAGATAACCATGGGACATACGTAGAAAAGGGTTGATCTATAAAGCCCGGTAAGGTAAAAAAATGGACATAAAATGAATAAGATAATACATTCTATAAAATAAGCATATCAATAGGGAACAAAAGGAGCATAAATAATAAGGCATTATATAGCATGATAAACAACACCAGGAAAATGTGGAAATAACTTAAAACACTGCATCATAAACCTAGATCGTGGAAAAGATGGAAGAAAACATGGTGGAAAAATTAACATAAAAGAAATAGGTTCACAATCTGTCCCAACATGATTTATCATGATACTAAACATTACTGAATATAAAGGATCACTATATAATTTTAGGTGCACTAGTCACATTCATTTCATTATCATGTTTAATTGCACCACATAGATCATAATACAAGGGTCCATTAATTCATAGTAATTTATTCCACGATTAGGGAGTCCATAATATATTAATTTTAGTCCCGAATAAAAAAATTATATGTGTATAAAGGTGAACACCCCTGATAGGAAATGGGTATGTTATTCACTCCAAAATGGTTTTGGCATAGAAAATAACTGTGAAATTTCAGCAGTATAATGACGTCAATTATGGATTGATAAAAATGGGTTGATGAAAGAGACATGGGTATCTCACCACATAGAAATAAAATTTTAATTAATGGGGATATGGAAAGAAATATAAAAATAGTATAAATATTTACATAGAAGGAATAAGTTAATAATGAAACTTGAATAAAGAAAAGAATCTGAACAAAATTTTAACATGCTAATGAGTGAACATAAATCACAATGGGTGAGTTAATGAGACTAAAAGGTTTAAGTGATAATTTCTATATAAAATGGGAAGGGTAATATATAAGAACATATCCCAATATAAGAGAATGTAATTTAAGGAACATAACATAAAAGGAGAGCTTCAATGGAAATGAGAAGATGGAAATCCCTTAACTGAGTGTGTGACTACAAATGCATGGCATGAGGTTATTAAGAGTGTTTAAAACCCCTGGGAGGATTCTAGATAGTGAAAAAAATAATATGGATATTCTACAAGGATTATTATTGAAGATAAATGGTTGATTTTGTGGGTTTATATCGGAAAAGTGGAAGATGTTTTTATTATTAAGGTTTTGGACTCTAAAGAATAAAATCACTAAAACTGAAATCCATCCCATGGGTTTTTAGATTAGTTTCTGAAAAATGGGAGTTGATATCATTATTTTATATATTCAAGGGGTGACCTTAATAATATAATATTTTTTTATTGTGAACGTGAGTCATACTCTTAGAGAAATTTTTTTAAAATCTAAAAATATGATGAGGGGTTTTGAGGGTAAATAATGGCATTATAAATTTAATAAAATAAACCTAAAATTTTATTGTGTTAAAAGATAAATCATATATTTCATCTTAAATACAATTTATATTAATTATTACATAAATTTTTAGTCATTATGATGTCATAATACACATGAGATGGACATATCATCCCCCAACTGATGTACAATGAAATCATACTATCTAGACCAAAGAATACAATCTTTGAGCTTGTTAGATTTCATTTAAATATTCATGGGAAAACCATTCTACATATTAGAGTATTTATATACTAAAATTTTTCATTCTAATATATATATATAGATCTATTTGAATAATTGTATGACCAAACATGCATATCTTTACTTTATTGTGTAGAAATAAGAGAAAAATTACTAATAGGAACAAGCCATATTCATGAGATGTCTTTGAAGACACAAATGATTAGAAAATGGATGAAAATATCCCCAAGACATCATAAACCATATAAATTTTAGCATTGTCACCCATTATATTTTTTTCATGGGTGATCATATATTATTTAAATTATCTCATAGGCTTAGGCATCTTCATAAGGAAAACAATGTAATGTCATGTCCATAGTATGTGAGACTATTTGAGGTACTTGATTGAATTCGAGATATGGATTATCTATTTTAATTATTTCCAAGATGAATCACAGTTAATAATAAACTTCATGTTCTTTATTGAAGTAGTGAAAACCTAATCCTAGACATTTAATTCGATGGGATCATGTAATAATTGAGTCAGATGCCACACTTATCCATTCATATATTGGTATCTCCGATATAAAAGATAAAATCATACTTGTCAAATGTATTCCTTTAACTAGAGTATTTTGGAAATATGATTATATTAATGATAATTCTTGGGGGGGAAATAAATTCATGTTGAAGAAATGGAAAGAGATTTTCCCAAAGGCCATCAACTTCTAGTTTTCCAGGGATATAAAACCAGGGGTGGGGAGAATTAAACAACTAATATATTTATTATATACTTATTATTTTGTATTTGTAAATAATAATTAATCTACATCATTGTTTAGATAGAATATGAGTGTTGGTTTCTAAAAGAAGTAGTGTTTGGGATTTCCAGGATGTAATACATTATGGGGAAGACTGTGTGGCAGCTATTAATTCTTGTAATTTTGTATCTCTTGTTTTGGGGGACATCTAATCCATTGGGAAATCACCATACACTAGTTTCATATATTTTAACGTGTGTGGGGGATAAGAGTACCAGTAGTGGGAAATGGGTGGACAAAAATGTTGTGGGGATTAGGCATTGTTAGTTATAATGGCCAAGAAGATTCACCATTACATGGTAAAGAGAATGGTACATTCCCACTCAATACATCATGGGTAGACGCACCATGTAGTGGATTATGATATGTTTTGAATCTTCAGGTTTTATGAAAAGTCTAATTTAAAAAAATAATTTTTAGAATTCTCGTGTTCTTTGATAGGTAGGCATGTGTGATCATATTGGAGTATGTATTATAATGTTTTTACTTTACTACTTTCTATAAGAAATAAAATTATTTCTATCTTTATGTGGACATAAATCTTAGATTTCTATGAGTAATAATAGATAATTTAACCTCTTGGATGAAGATTTTAATTTTATTCTTTGACGTGTTTTCATATTTTAAGGTTGACGCATTCTTTATTTCCGTAGATTCTATAAGACAAGAAATTATTAGATTTATAGAATAAAATACATATTATTTTCAATGGAAAAACATTATTGTTTTGTAAATATAATTTTTTTATTGTGGTTCATTCCAGAAAAAAATTTGATTTACTGATAAAAGTAATTTTTTTATTCAAATAATTATTTGTGTGTGATAACATAGCATACACATATGATTCGTTTGATCACATCGCATTATCTAGGTATTTTTTTATACTTGGATATTGGTGTAGGCTTGGGGAACACATGGGTATATATCAAAGTGAAGAATTGTGTCTAGAATGACTGATCCTTTTTTCATGAGTTAGAATAGTTTAATTGAAAGTTTCATATATGTGTTTTTAAATTATATATTGGGTATTCCATATATAAGGAATTGTTTTCACTGCGTATTTTGTCTAATTTTTGGTAAAACTAATTTGATAAATTTTCCTCCTATTTTAATGAAAAAATATAAGATAACAAGAACTTTTTCAAGTGGCATGTATGGGATGCCCTGGATATTTCCAACCAAGTACACAAACTAACCAATGTAAATGAATATTGGTGAATATATAGACGATTTTATCATGATTAGGGCTAGGGGATGATTTATACATCACTAGAAGAGAACTATGATGTTTTATTCATGGTTAATGGGATATAGATCTTGGGAGTTGTTGAGTCCTAGTGTATGGAGTGGTTCCACTTTGGTGGCTTGATTTTTGAATGTTATCTATGTATTTAACATTTTTACATTATCTTTCAATGCTAGAATTATGTTATATATTAGTTAGGTATATTTATTTTCATTGGTGTAATTTCATTCATTCTATAAAGATTTTTCATTGTTTTATTGGTGGGATCTTACACATCATGTGTTTGTAAGGGAAAATTCTTCTCTAACATTGATCTATGACTTTGGAAATTATTTATAGCAATTGGTGTCCACGGTAACTTCCCCTAAGATTATTATAATTTCAACCCCTCCGAAGACAATGGGGAGAGTAGAGATATTATAACCAGACTCTTTACTCTATGAATATGTGGTTTGTAAGATTATTGTCTGTGAAATACATGGATGAAGTGGCCTATATTTAGGGTATAAAAATATATATAGAAAAATCCAAGGGGCTTCATAGAAGCAGTATGGACAGAAGCCTCAGTAAAGTGATAGATTAATATTTCACAAAGAACCCCAAATTGGGTTATTTAGTAGTGTTTTATAGTACACGTCACTAAAATATTAAAGATAATTATTAGTAGTTATAAATGATTGATATAATTCACTATAAACCCTCTATAGGATCTATTCTATAGTATATGTTGTGTACATATACTTAAATTAACTAGGATCTAATAATTACTATAGGATTTAAATCCAATCATGGTTAGATTCACTACACTACTATGAAAAAAAAACTTAAATTAATTAATGGATAGTGGTTTTTTATTTTTCATTGTATAAGAGAATGAACTCTGTGTAATGTTTCACACAAATGTTAGATTCCAATATGATAGATACCACATGAGATCTCAACAAGGTTTTGTGTTTTCCCTAAATAGTGGATTTATAAATATGAAGGGTTCCACATAGGACACCCTTGAAATGTAAATAATAGAGTTAAAATACATTTAGATATCAAATTATAACGTGGAATATATTTAAATCAATAAATTAAACACTAAAAATGTGGTGGTTCTAACCATTGTGTGAGAAATCAAGAATTACTATGATAAAAATTATGTCATAACTCATGAAAATGAACCATGGTCTCCTAATAGGACTGGAAACATCTTTTAGATTACAATATCAAATTTTAGATCATGTATAAGGGAAATTTTAGGATTCATTGGGTCAATGTAAATGATGATATAGTATGAATCCATTACAACAATAGTAACATAAGGTCTATATTAAATATCTTGGTGTAAAATAAATAATATATTGATGAAAAAATTCTAGATACATAGGAAATATTGGTTTCTCATTCATTCAACTGTGCTATAATTTTCATTACAAGAATTGTTGAATGACAGTATCCTCTAGAATTTTATCTTTTAGTTTTCCCTAATTGATGATCGTCACTGAGTATTATGGTTTGTTATGAAATAATAAAATAAATTTTAGTAGAATCTTATAATTCATTCAAAAAATTTATATGAGATGTGAAAAATATATTAATAAATAATTATGTTATGAATTATTATTTTGAAAAAATGACAAAATTATACCTCAATAAATTATGTACTATTAGTAGTGTATTTAGGTGTATATGGTAATTATGAACACCTATTCACTATATTGGGTTAGGTAACTATAATTAGAACCATTATACAAGGATATGTTTCTTATATAGGGCTTAATTATTAGCTTTTCAGGGGTGGTTGGGTATATTTATAATCATATCATTGGTTAGAGAATAGCCAAGATAATGTTTTTCTACTTGTTTGGTGAAAGAATACATCTCAGACCCTGATTGATTTAGAATAAGGAAACCCATTTTCAGGCTTTGTTATGTTATATTTGATCTGATTAACTACTTAGAAAAAGAAAATGTAATGTTTTCATTTATCAGATAAATTTCAAGTGATGTATTTATCAACTATGTTAGTGTGTTTCTTGATATCCATAAAGTTGAAGATGACATAAACTAGATTGAGATTCTTTATGTTTAGTGGTAACACAAAGATATTGGAATGAGATTATATGGGTATACATATGATGTATATAATATATCATGAAATAGACACATTCATATAGATTTAGAAGTATGTTTGGTCGAAATAAAACTAATTCCCATAGAATTTTGAGTGATAATGATTTTTTGTTAGATGATACTAATAATATATATATCTGAAATCAATATTTCATAATTTATTTATCAATACTACTAAATTCCATATGTTCACAAAGTTAATCTATTGGATAATGATTAATTATTTGATAATATGTTTATTCCAATATTAAAATAATTGAATAAATTATTTCAAAAAGGGTATTGGATGCATCCATGTAGAATTTTCATATTTTTCACACTTTTTAAATATATTTTTGTTTAGATGGGGTTTTTTTTTCTTTAAAGAAAATGAGATATGCATATGATGCATATAAAGCTTAAGGTTATATCTCATACAAACATAGTCATGTGTGTCTGTGATTTATCATGTGACTATACTTCTATTATCATAAAATTAGTTTATGAACATGATTTCATGTGTGTATTCACACAATTATATAAGATAACATCAGTTATAAATCAAAGAGTTCAAATATTAATTTCTTGTTGATTCAATTGAAATGATTAAACAGTAATATACTCTAATGGGTTGTAATATAAGAGCTCTAGGAAATAGAAGATTTCATAGATGATGTTCTATGTTTATTTAATAGCATTGTTGATATCTAATTAAGGGGTAGATTTACCTTCCTTAAAGACACCCTCAATACATACAATCTGTCCCTAACACTCTTCTTTTTTCGATCATCTCTTATCTCATAAATAAGGTTTTAGCACCCTATCAGCGATCCAATGTCTTATTAAAATGATAGATTATCTACTGATGGTTTAATAAACTTGGAGACATAAATATTATTTTACAATTCAATAATATCTATTAATAGTATGTTGAAGCATAAAATTTAGATTATTTTTTAAAATATATATGCAATATTGTCTTTTTATTTAATTTTATGTTGATACTAGGGAATATAAATTTAAAAATAAATTAGAATTATTCAGTATAAAAGTTCATGTAATTAATATTAAACTCTCATAATTAGTTTTTATGTAAGTAAGTTAATTAAAATCATGGAATTAATCCAAGAAAGAAATGAAAGTACGGGTTTGGTGGAGCACTGTAACACCCAAAAATCTTAATAGAATTACATTTTATGTAATGGAGTATTTAAGATAAAACCCTATCTTGGAAGGGAATGTAACACCACAATATTTTATAATATGGTTCATTTATAATAATCCTACTTATATTGATATCTTATGATACAGGAAATAATGTATTTAATTGATTACTTTTATTACACGCAAGACTGAGTTTTACCAAATAAAATGCTTTTAGTATTTATATTTACAATAATAGTAATCACCTAGATGTTATAATTAAGGGTACAAATAAAATAAAATAACTTATGAAAATTTATATTTTACGCACATTTATTTTTATTATATTAATTATTAATAATAAAAAGAATAATTTAAAGGAAACTTAAATGTTTCCATAAAACTATATTTTCTTCAAAGATTGTTTAGTCTCACTTGGTGAAAATAATTTAACATAAATTGTAAAAAATTAATAAAAAATATATCAAAAGTTAAATTTTATTTTATTAATCATTTTTTAGAAATTATCTTAGGTTGATTTTTATTAATTTATCACAGAAGTTTCATTTTATGTATTATTGTGAAAACAATTGAATGTTAATATAAAATTGTATTTTTATATAAATAAAATATATTTTAAAATAATAATATGTATTGGTTTTAAATCATTAAAATACAAATTCTACTTATATGAATAAAATTTAGGTTATTGGAATCATTTTAAATTTTAATTTAGATATAAAACATTGTAATCATTTCGAACATTTAATCTTAAAAAAACTAGATTTCTTGTCCTATCTGTGGGGTTCATTTTAAATTCAATTTTCCACATAAGTGAGTTTAATTTTCCCAAATGTATTTCATATTATTATTAATAATAATTTATATCATCTAATTGGATCAAATTAATTTTTTAACATCTTTATTATTGAATATGGTTAAAATTAATTATAGTGATTAAGTAAAAAAGTTGATTACTTAGTGGTTAAACATTGAATATAATGAGTAAAAATGACCCAAAATTGATCCAAAAATTATTTTATTGACAGATTTAGTTCATAAAAATTATAGGATTAATAATTTACCAATATTTGGGTCTATTTGTATGAAACAAGCATGGTTTTAATTCCCTCATTCTGAACCATTAAAATTGTTCCACTCACTCCACTAATAAACAACTATCTCGTCTCATATCCACTTAAAACATTATGAAATATTTCTTTAGGAAAATTCTTAACCAAATAACTCTACAAAGTTCCTCCCTTTATCATATTATCCTTATTCTGGGAGGAAATACATCCTTTGAAGGTTTTAGTGAAAACAAAGAAAGATACATATATAAGAGGTAATGTTCTTCCATTAGTGTCATCATTTTATTACATCCTCCACATAATTAAATTCATTTAGAAATATTATTACATAATATCCTAGGTATATTAACTATAATGAGATATTTTTATTTTATGTTTATAATATAAAACCTCACACACAACCATAAAATTTTTTATTGTATCATTATTCTTGTGTAAGGAGGACTTCCACCTTAGGAACAGACGTTGTTAGTTTTTCCATTTCCACCTCTCAAGGATGGAAATGATGATGGATATAAAGTATATATTATATATATATAACATATTTATACATATCTATCCATTATATCACATATATATTATTACCTTACAATCTATTATAGACATGGTAATGTCGTTCATGTTTATGGTGAACTACCTCCTCATGAAGCGATCTGATTCTTCTTTCATGCACACTTCTTATGAATGGTGATAAAAATACATTTAATGGTTATATATTATATAAATGAAATAATTATGATATTAAAGAATTATTTATCATTCTTTAATGATAATATACATCATATTCTTTCTTTTCTTTTCACTCATGTAAAGATGATAACATCATTTGTGTAAGTGTAGACTACCTTCTTCACAAAGCGATGTGACTACCTTTTCATCAACATAATATTGTAAAAATATAGAATTACATAATAAGATATAATTATATCCTAGTAATTATATAAAGCTAAATTATTACCTTCCTATTTTCCATAATGGTGAGGGAAAATGGAAACATTACTCATATATATGTATGGCCTACCATCTCGATGGTCGTAACATACTTAATTTTTTATAACCTTCATTCATTATTGGTTTAAAAAGTATAATTGATTTAAAAATATAATAATTATTTCATTATTTTTATTATAAATATTATATAACTATATAATAAGGGGATGAATCAAAAAATTCATAACAAAACACGATGAGAAAATAATGTAATTAATATCTGAAACAATGAAAATAATGAAATATTATAAAAAAAGGATTATAAGCTGTTATAAATGAATCATATATGATGTCATAAATAATAATATGGTTATATAATAATTTAGTTAAATGTTTAAAAAAACTATTCAATAGGTTAATAAAAGCTCAACCGGAATGAAGCATTAGTTAAGGGATTTCATCTCAATTTCATTTTATTGATGCAAATTGTAATATTATACACAAAATTACATATTTGTGGTGAATATAATTTTTATATGACATTGAACATAATTAATATATTAGTATTAATTGTTTCTTAGTTTTCAATTTGATTCATTTTATCCAAGGGTATTTGAGATGATTGTTACCATGTGAATAAGAAATTTCAATAACTAAATTTATTTTCCTTGGTTTATATTACATATTAATTATCATTGTTATTATATTATTATGTGTATAAATACATTTTAATTTATATTGTTTTATTTCAAATATTTTTGTTTGGATTTTTAGTTGATATATTAATTGATTTATTGGTTCATTCACACATCAAAATAATGACAATGTTAAGGGTCATTTAACAATCTCATTCTAATCGAGATTATATATTCACAAATTTAAATTAAAGGATTTTATATGATAATTGATCAATAAAAAATTTAATATCTTATCTTCTAGTTATTAATTATATTTTTCATGTGTTAGCACAATTTGTTTACTCTTTGATAAGAATATTTTCTAAGAAACTATTGTAATAAATTATGAGTTCATTACTCTCTTTGGTTGAAAATATTTTTTTTGTAAAAAACAATTTATTTTATAAAAATTAAATTTTTTTTTTAACCTTTAAAAATGATTTAATGAAATAAATTTTAACAATTTTTTATTTATACAAAAGTTTTTTAAATTAATCTTCCTATCAATTTCTGAACAAGGAAGTTTTCTAGACTTTTCACAAAAGGAATGTTCATTTTTAATTTTACAAAATGTATATAATTACCCACCATCATGACTATAATTTAATTTAATATTACTTGGAATTATTACAAGGATATTTTTTATAAATTTTTTTTAAATGTTTCTTTTAATGAAAATTGATTTTCGATATATTTTTTAAAATATAAAGGATATTTTCTTAATTTTTATTTGAAGATTAATTATTTGCATTTATGTTTATAAATGAAAAAAAATTCATTTTTTCTTACTCCATTGGGTATAAGTTGTATTGATTCTATAATAATTCATTATATGGATGGTTTTTTATCATTTTGGCTCAAGAAATTATTGACATGAACCTCTTAATTTTATTTTTTTGTCAATAACATTCCAATGAAATATTCACTTTGTTGTGCTCATTAGTCATTAAATATACCACGATTATATAGAATAATTATCAAAAAAATGATTATTCTATAAACCATATACCATTTTTATATACATTATTTACATTGATAGTTATTTTATTATCTTAGGAAATATTAAAAAATATTTATTCATTATATAATATAGATATTCGAGAAGGCACATTTTTTATGAATTAAATCATGTATTCCATATAAAAGGAATGCTTTGTAAATGTATGACATGGTTTAGGGACTGGTTAATGTATTCCACTCGATGCATCTATAATATAATTGGATGAATTAGTTGGAAAACCTTAGTTAAATGGGTTTTTATCCAATTTGTTTTAAACTATTTTGGGAAATATCGTCAAGTTAAGGGTTTCATGTACCGAGGAAATATGATGTATAATTATTTAGCATTTACTATATTCAATATTTAGTAATTACTATCGATTTGATTTTCACTATGGATTTATCTCTAGATGCATTTAATTGTCATTTATAGATTAAATGGTATGTGTTTTTAGTTATTTACCTTTCCATATTGATTGTGCATTATTGATTCATGTAGTAGTGTAATTTAAATTTAATGCGTGCATAATTATTTATATTTTCATAATGATTATTCCTTATCATATTATTGATATAAAATGTGTTCTCATTAATTTTCCTTTCAATGTGGATTATTATTTGTCTGGTTAATTAAAGGTCATATATACTCAGTTATTTACATTTCAAATTTGAAAATTCTTGTTGATTCATTATTTTTTAACATTGTACATATTATGTAATGAGAATTTTAGTTCCCTGTTAATTTTTTTCCATTCCACATGATTCAATTTAGTTTACTATAAAATATAATTTAGTATATAATCTATAAAATAATTTTATTCTCAAAAAAATAATTTTGTAATATGTGTATAAAAATATAATGTAACACTAATGTATACATATAGTTTACCACGACAACTATACTAATAGGCCCTTTAGGATGTGATTAATTATATCTTATGAAAATTATTTGGTAATAGTAATCAGCTATGAGCATACTAGGTAAGGGTCCCTACAGTTGGTTTTAGATATTGGTTTATTAGAAACATTGGGAACATGATTTACAATAATACAATAATATGCCATTAATAGTGATAAAAATAGCCTCTATCATCCCAAGAGAAGTGATGTCAACCATAATGAGATTAAAATATCAAGTATTTTATTAGTTCTAAAAAATTTCTGATAAAGGGGCCATTTAACAGTAGTTTTAGAAGTGTTGATAGAAGAAAACATTTAATAGTTCATTTATTTATTGTGGATAAAGGGGCGTGATATAGTGTGTTGTAATAGCACACTATAACACTAGTGCATTGTGCTCTAACAACAAACGATACCCCTAAAAACACCATGAAAACTAAAAAATCAACTACCAATATAAAACAGAAATTAAATAAAATTTATATCCCAAATACACGAGAAAAAAATATATTGTAGAAATTTGAATAATTGGTTTATACAATTACATAAGTAAAAATTATAACATATAATTAAAAACATTAATGCTATTTTTTATTTGAATCCTAACACCTTCTTAAGGAAAACCAAATCTATATAATGAACCAAAATATATGTTAGAACTAATATTAAATAAATTAATCAAAAGTGTTAATTTTATTTAAACATTGATTCATATAGGGAACTAAATGTACCAACTTGATTTGTCATTGATTATTACACATTAGAACCTTTCATGATCATCTTCAATCATGATCTATAGGAAAACTTACTAAATATGTATAAGATAAGAATGATAATAAAATTAGTTAATTAATAGCAGATAGAATGATGTGAAAACAACCTAGGATCGTTTTCCTAGTTTTGGTGACATGATGCATGTTTTATACTAAAATGATATTTATATATTGAAAATATGAACATAGAGTCATACCGATCACAACATGATTTGGATTTTGGTGTGGGTGATTCATACTTGTCAAAAATGACCTGTGGATCATTATAATAAAGCATCAAAACAATAGAAATGCATTTTCTTTTTGTTGAGTACGTAAATTTTCTTTTTTACTAAAATTTCATTTCATGCTCGAAACACACACTTTGACTCATGTCAATCACTTCGTGTGCTGGATTTATGTGATAAAAAATTATATATGTTAGAAATGGATCACGATTCGATTTTATGAATTATCATGAATATTCAATCATGTTATCATGATTTTAAGTGAGTGAAACTTTTTGAACTAAAATGTCGATTTTAAATTGATAATTGGAACATTGAGTCAAACTGGCCACAACGTGCATCAACTTGAGGTGATTCTAATTCCTACACATCTTAAAAGACTTATGGAACATTTTAGTAAAGTAAATTAACAATCAAAACTATTTTTATCTATTTTGAGTTTTTCAATGTAACGCCCTGAACCCAGTTACCCAGAGTCGGTGCATTATTACATAACATTGGCATGATCACAAGAAAGATCAAATCTCGAAAGACCGATTGGTTTAGTAGCCTTGGAAATACTAGATACATTTATAAAGTTTTACATTACATAACAAAACATCTTGTCTTCATATCCCCTCATACCATCCCTGCAGGTCATTCATAAATTACTTCTTCATAATCCTGGAAAAAATAAAACATTGAAAGGGGTGAGCTCAGATGCTCAGTAAGGATAACATTATAGCAGAAGCTTTCATAGATAAGCATAAACACTTAAAGTAGTTTATAACTAAAACGAAAGCCTTTTAAACTTGAACTTCATCATAAAATGGAAAAGATAAAATAAAATAATGCCATTTACTTACTGACATGGATATTCTACTGGTCGAATGATCACATGAAATATCTATAAAAACTTTCATTATGATGGAATGTATAATTCCAGACTATCATACCCACATAGCCAAGGCCTCATGCCAAGACTAAAAATAAGATTTTGTCCAGGCCTTGTGCCAAGACACTTGTTTGTCTCATGAGGCCTACTGATGCATCGAGGAGCTATAGCGGGCTCCACTAGTAACTTATTAAGTCCAATTCATTCCTTATATGAACAGGTTTGAAACATAACAAAAACATTCATATTAAAACTAGAATACGAAATGTCAATACATTATCCAAAAACTATGAATGGTATAAAAATAGCACATCCACAGTCAAACATAACTCATTCGATAAAATATGCAAGATTGTATTGTATCATATTAACCTCAATCAATAATAATGAAGGATATTGACATAGATGAAAAGAATCATCAAAAATATTTGAGAGAAATATCCCCCTTTTTATTTAAATCATTTAATGTCACACTATTTGCATGAAGCTATTTAAAAATAGATTTTTTAATCAATGTGTCCCATTCCTCTTTGAAACGTTTAAAAGGTGTTTTAATTTTAAAACTTTAATGTCCATATAAATAAATCCTTAAAACCATTTTTTAAAACCTGGACATTAATGAGCAAGATTTAGAAGAAATAGTCTTTAAAACCTTTAAAAATGTAATTTTAGTTAGATTTTCTATACAAAAGAGAGACACTTGAATACAAATAATTGAGGTAATCAAAACATTTCAATATAATGAGAATAAAGTAATTCATGATATACTATGTCAAAGTACATTATATACACCACATAAAAGTGATTTGGTGTATAACAACAACAAAGAAGTCTCAATGGAATGTAAATTGAGATGAAATCTCTCATAAAGGTTGTATCCTTAGGTTAAAGATAAATCAACGACATAATTATGTGTGAAAAATATAAATACACTAAATATGATTGGATATTCAGTGTAAAACAATCAAAGGACATTCACACATATTCTTGTAAAAACAACACCAACGAATTGGATGTTTAACTCAACAAATGGAGAATGAGTTAAAATTACTCTTATCAAAATCATATAAATGACTTGAGAATTATTAATGAAGTGATTATGTGTATCAAAAGAATATACACAGGAAGGAAAGTGGAAATTATGACATAATCAAATGAATAGTGATTCCACACATAATCTTGGGGTAATATAATAAATTAAATATGCGTAAAGCCAAATGAGTGGAAATTGAAATTTTAAATTCCCTTATCGATTAGGTAACTTACGAAACATACACCCATGAAAGAACGATCATACAATGATTATGTAAATACCCATAAATTAAATTATAATACACAATGAATACAATTACGGGTAGTACACATACACCACTTGCAATAAATAAGTGGTGAACAATGAAATTATCACGAAATTAAGAGAGAGAGATAAAAAAACCCCTTAACTTGAACTTTTCCTTGGTTGGGGGTAGGTTAAACTCCTGTATAATGTTGAAATAATTGTTATTAAATTATTCAGGAATAATATACATTAATATGATATCATATATGATCTTTTAACATTTCTTTGTTAATAATATCATAGAATTATCGTCGTTTCGGGTGTTAACGGGTTCATTTTACTTTATATTCGTTGTTATGTGAGCCATATTCGTTATTAATGGGATGTATATTATTCATATCCAGAATGATATCATGTCCTTAGATACTATTTTTAAATCATCAAATGATAATTATACATGAATGGATATGATGGAGAATGAATCTCATCGCGTTCGTGGAGACGGTAGTCCGTACGTACGCCGAGCGACAATATCATTTTTTTGATATTAAAATAATATATAATTGGATGGTATATCATATATACAGAATCATTATAATGTAATATTTATTATTTACATGAGTTACACATCATTATTATACCCATCCAAATAATAATATATTGAATAACAATTACACCACCACGTGGAGACGGTAAGCCGTACGTACGCACGTACGGTGACATGTTATTCAAAGGGTGGATAGAATACTGAATATGGTTGTACCATATTTATAATAACATAAAATTATATACATGATAATGTAGTTATTATTTTAGAATGGTAATAACAAAGAAAAAAGAAGTGGAAGAAGAAAGGAACTTGAAAAGGGGTGGTGAAAACATTACCTCTTCTTCAGGTTCTTCCTTTTGATTTGATCAAAAGGGATCCTTAGGATGGCTTTCTGATCAAACTAAGGCCTCTAGGTTGTAGTGAGGAATGTTGGGAGAGTATTTGGGCAGGTTTTGGGCGAACCAAAAGGCTTTGAAGGTGTGATGAAATGAGGAGGAGTTCCCTTTTATAAGATGGGTGAGGGGAACCTTTGGAAATGCTAGAAATATTAATTTATAATAAATTCATATTCGGTTTCTAATAGCTCCAAAGTTTATTATTTAATGTTAAAGGTGGGTATGGGTCGATAACCACTCAACCAACATAATTTAGACAGGTTTGTGTCATTATATTAACCTTATCTTTAAGTATTAACTCTTAGTTAATTAGTTTCACTTTTACAATGTCTCTTTGTATTTTTATATTATATGGTTAATAAACATACCATATACATCCAAGAGACCCCCAAATTGTCCATTAATGATACAAATATATTGATACAAGTCTCTTGTCCGAACCTTAGATTTTTATGAATTTAATATCAATTAACAATATAATATTTTTTTTTAAACTCTTTTATGTCTATTTTGACACTATTCAATAGTTGATTTTTGTGAAACTCATAACAGAATGATTACTTACAAAAAGGTTAATTAAATCAATCCTAATATGTAATATTAACCTATGAAATTAGTTTAATTCAATAAAAGTCTCTAATTATATTTATTTTGGTATTTATAATATCAATTATTCTAATTTTTCAATATTATGGTAATTACTGCATCACCATTGTGTCATAAATAAATTAACTTATATAATGTCTAAAAATTATAAATAAAATATCATTATGTAGAAAATAGTTTTATATTTATAATGAATATTTATAGTCTAAAATAAAACATATATAACCCTATATAACAGTTTTTTTTCTAATAGATATACGCTTGTGTCATTTTTGTATTCATTTTAACATAATTAAAATAAAGTGTCCCTATCACTTACAAGTGGATCCATGGGGTCCCAAAATCGACCCCAAGATGTCCATGGTCGACCATGTATCGACCAATATGGTTAAGACACGTTTTAGGGTAATTTAGTTTTATTATAATATTATTTTTTAGCCCTTTTTTACCGGTTTTACCCTCTAACCATGGTAAATAAAATATTTACCGAAGTAATTATCCAAAATGTCTAAAAATAAAAGTTACCTATTTACACAATTTTAACATCATGATTCCAAATATGGAATCCATTTTTCCAAATTCAAAACACAGAATTGGAATAAATTAATTTAAAATTAATTCCCGTTGTTAAAACAAAAAATGTGTTTTTAAGTGATAATAACTATCAAAAGATTGGCACTTGTTTATGTCTGGTTTAAATGTGAAATTATGTTCAATGACCCGAATTGTATTACATGATATAAATATATTTTAAATATAATTTAAAACCACTCAAATTCATAATTTATCACTATTAATTATTTTGATTTAAAATGTTGTTTTTAATTAAAATTTATTAATTTTTTACTATTCATCAAAATATAAAAGGTATCCGAAAAGTACCAAAATTTCACCCTAGGATAATTTCGTTATTCCGAATCCAAAAATGAAGTCTATTCTACCAAATTCAAAACATAAAAGTTTCATTTATTAATTTAAAATTGATTCCTACTTTCAAAACCAATAGGCGTATTTTTATGAAATAATAACTATCAAAAGTTTGACACTTGTTTATGTCCAATTTCAAGGTGAAATTACTCAAAATGACCATAATTGGATTAAATAGTAAAAATATACTCTATTTATACTTCCAAACCATTAAAATTTATAAGTTAACAATATAAATTATTTTGACTAAAAAAGTTGTTTTCAGTTAAAATTTAGTAATTTTTCACTATTCACCCAAATATAAAAGTTATCAAAAAGAAACCAAAACATTATTGATACTAAATTATTATGTCCCGATTCTAAAGAAGAATTTAATTTTTCCAAATTGAATATATAAAATTTTCAAATATTATTTTTTAAAAAGGAATCTCCATTAAATGGCGTTAAAATTTCATTTTTTGAAAAATACTTCTTTTATCTGAAAAAATGAATTTGTTCATAAATCATGTCTTAAGAACTCATAATATGGATTAAAATTATAAGGATAATATAATATTTAAAATTTTGTTAATATTATTCATAACCTCTTTTGAACAGCTAGTTTGGTAATTCGTGGTGTACTTGAACTCAGTGTTCCGTACAACACACACTATTGTATTATTCAAAGAAAAGTGTACCATGGAAGATTGGGGTGTTACATTCACCCCTCCTTTAATAAATTACATCCTCTCAATTTTAAAAATTGGGCTTGAGAATATAATGTAAATTCCCACATCGGAAAAAGAGTCACTAAAACTATTACTTTAAAAGAAAGAAAGAGATGTATAAAGGTCACCCAAGATAACCTATACTAGGATTCTAGGTAGGAAAACATGGATATGGATGATAAACTAAGTGGAATGTTTTGATGAAGAGGGATAGAAATCATGATCAGGATAAAGTTAACAATAAGAAAACCACAAACTTGTGTTCAAAAATACGGTCATTAATCTCCTAGTAGGAAAAGTAAATAGACAACATTTTTTGTTTTAAGTTACATTACATAAGGATGAGGAATTCATTTATGATATTGAATAAGAATATAAAGATATATACTTACTTTTTAAGTAGAGTTTCATTCTTTAATAAATTTCCACCACTAACTCATTTTTTTTAAACTATTAGTATTCAAGAAGACTTGGTCACACTGGAAGATCTAGAATAATATTCTATAGAATCACATGATCCATGCAGGATAAACTATATATTTACATTGTCTTTAGAGATTAATCAAATCCAAAATGTTTAGTAAAAGATCTAATGATCCCCCAAAAGGACATTCCCTGAGAGAAATAAACACTAATCTTAATTTCCAAAATTAAACCAACAATACCCCAAAGTTAAATAAATACAATTCAATAATCAATTGTCCTTAAAATCCTTTAATATAATCAAAACTAATATTGAAACCCAAAACTTATTAAGAATGTAGTCTTCTGCATTAAATTGTATCTACAAATGACATTAATTACTCTTAATGTCACATACTTAAAAGTAATTAACCTAATCATTTCCATAAATAACCCAAATCATTATAAATCCACAATAAAAACATAGATAAAAAACCACCATTACACCTCAAATGAAATCCCATACTATACTTTTCTTTGGCATATAGTGTTTTCAACAAAGCGAACAACTTCCAAAATAACATTTATCACTTAATCAAAAAATCATTTTCAAATACCAATGGTATTTATTTGATAAGTCATAAGAATCCAAATCAACTTATTATTGATCAATATTTAACTAAAAATAATTAGTCCAACTATGCAAGGACTTCACGTAGTCCAGTGGTTAGCGATAAATCCCATTCGTACTTTGGTTGTGGATTTGATTCTCACGGATTTGTCCGACGCGATGGGTTGTCACACGGTCTACGTGTTGTCCGTTTTTGAAAACTATATTTTATAATATTACCAAAATGAGATAAATTTCTCAAAATACCATAACATAATTTAACCACAAATGTTGTATCATACCTTGCATTTTCATCCCAAATTATAATTACATATAATTCTCTGAAACCCCAATGATCGTATAAAACCAAATGGCTATTTATACTTATATCCACAAGAGAAGAGATAATTCTTCCTCAAATATCATTCTAATAAGGCAAACTGCGGGGTTACAAATACAAGAGAAAATTATTCCAAAGTAAACCCATCAATAAGGAGCACTAATACTTTTTAAACATTTCTCCAACCATTTATTTCTACATAGCTTCTTCTTTTAAAATATAGTATCCTATAGAATAGGGCATTCACTCGGGTAATGGCCAGGTCCCCTACATTTACGGCAAACGTCTGTAAATGGACTCTTGGGACCATTTTTATCTTCTTCCATAGTACTCTTCATTTTTCTTCGGCAATTCTTCACTTTATGTCCTTCCTTCCCGCATGTAAATCATTTCTGTGTCCCTTGAGACCCCTTCCTGGGTGTCTCCTTCCACATTTCCTGAATGATGGAAATTGAGGATTCCTTTCTCCATGGTCTCCACTGCTGGAGCTCTTATCATTCATCACCTTTCTCTTCCTTGTTGAGTCTGGGAGTTGGTTAATATATATGTTGTTGATCATATTTTTGGAAAATTGATTTGGCATAAAGAAGATATCTTTTACGCCTATCAACATTCCATTTTGTTTCTCATTTCCACCACCGTTCCCACCTTTTACATCATTCTCAAAGTCACTATGACTTCCTTGGAATCCAGCCATTGACTAAAACCAGAAAGCATTGTGTGAGTAATAGTTGTCATACAATCATTTAGAGATTAACATGTCACCATATTCTCAATTTGAAACACATTAGGATTAACCGAGGTCATTTACTCTCATCTTATATATATAATACATTAAATTGGTTTGTAAAGAAAATATAAATTATCCTAAGCATATCCCCCGGGAGTGTCGTAACCAAGTGTGCAGCAAGGCCCGTTGTCATGCACCAGTTCCCGTTTGAGTCTAGCTCAAAGCGGTTTTTTCTGGTTTTACCCCTAGGTACATATGTGCCAGATCCGCCTCTACTAGCTCATATCCAGACAGGGATGTATTGCTTGGAAAACTCACAAAATCTCTACAATTCCAAAATTCTAGGAAGTTCTTCTATACTAATCCTCATTGTTCATCTTAGGTCTACATGCTCTAATCAGAGTTTATCTAAATCTAGCTTCCAAGGATTGTACTAAACTTCCTCTGATACCAACTGTAACGCCCCGACCCCAGTTAAACAGAGTCGGTGCATTATTACATAACATTGGCATGATCACAAAAGAGATCAAATCTCGAAAGACCGATTTGTTTAGTAGACTTGGAAATACTAGATACATTCATAAAGTTTTACATTAGATCAAAAAAATCTTGTCTTCATATCCCCTCATAGTATCCCTGCAGGTCATTCATAAATTACTTATTCATAAACCTGGGAAAAATAAAACATTGAAAGGGGTGAGCTCAGATGCTTAGTAATGATAACATTATAGCAGAAGCTTTCATAGATAAGCATAAACACTTAAGGCAGTTATAACTAAAACGAAATCCTTTTAAACTTGAACTTCAACATAAAATGGAAAAGATAAAATAAAATAATTCCATTTACTTACTCACATGGATATTCTACTAGTCGAATGATCACATGTAATATCAATAACCACTTTTATAATGATGGAATGCATAATGCCAGACTATCATAACCACTTAGCCAAGTCCTCGTGCCAACACTACAAATAATATTTTGTCAAGGCCTTGTGCCAAGACACTAGTTTGTCTCATGATACCTACCGATGCATAGAAGATCTATAGCGGGCTCCACCTGTCACTTATTAAGTCCAATGCATTCCTCATATGAACAAGTTTGAAAGATAACATAAACATTCTTATTAGAACTAGCATATGGAATGTCAATACATTATCCAAAAACTATGAATGGTATAAAAATAGCACATCCACAGTCAAACATAACTCATTCGATATAATATGGAAGATTTTATTGTATCATATTAACCTCAATCAAGAATAATGAAGGATATTGACATAGATAAAAGTAATCGTCAAAACTATATGAGAGAAATATCCCCCTTTTTCTTGAAATCATTTAATGTCACACTATTTGTCAAAAAGCTATTTAAAAATAGATTTTTGAATCAAAGTGTCCCATACCACTTTGAAAATTTTAAAAGTATTTTTAATTTTAAAACATTAATGTCCATATAAATAAATCGTTAAAACCATTTTTTAAAACATGGACATTAATGAGCAAGATTTAGAATAAATAGTCTTTAAAACATTTAAAAATGGTATTTTAGTTAGAGTTTCTAACCAAAAGAGAGACACTTGAATACAAATAATTGAGGTAATCAAAATATTGTAATATCATGAGAATAAAGGAATTCATGATATATTATGTCAATGTACATTATATACACCACATAAAAGTGATTTGGTGTATAACAACAAAGAAGTCTCAATGGAATGTAAATTGAGATGAAATCTCTCATAAAGGTTGTATCCTTAGGTTAAGGATAAATCAACGACATAATTATGTGTGAAAAATATATATACACTAAATATTATTGGATATTCAGTGTAAAAAAATAAAAGGACATTCACACATATTCTTGTAAAAAAACACCAATGAATTGGATGTTTAACTCAACAAATGGAGAATGAGTTAAAATTACTCTTATCAAATTCATATCAATGAATTGTGAATTATCAATGGAGTGATTATTTGTATCAAAATAATATCCACAGGAAGGGGAGTGGAAATTATGACATAATCAAATGAATAGTGATTCCACACATAATCTTGGGGTAATATAATCAATGAAATATGCGTAAAGCCAAATGAGTGGAAATTGAAATTTCAAATTCCCTTATCGATTAGGTAACTTAAGAAACATACACCCATGAAATAAGAATCATACCATGATGATGTAAATACCCATAAATTAAAGTATAATACACAATTAATACAATTACGGGTAGTACACATACACCACATGCAATTAATAAGTGGTGAATAATGGAATTCTCACGAAATTAAGAGTGAGATAAGAAACCCATTACCTTGTACTTTTCCATGGTTGGGGGTAGCTTAACCTCCTCTATAATTTTGAAATAATTGTTATTAAATTATTCATGAATCATATACATTAATATGATAACATATATGATCTTTTAACATTGCTTTGTTAATAATATGTTAGAATTATCGTCGTTTCGGGTGTTAACGGGTTCATTTTACTTTATATTCTTTGTTATGTGAGCCATATTCGTTATTAATGGGATGTATATTATTCATATACAGAATGATATCAAGTCCTTAGATACTGTTTTTAAATCATCAAATGATAATTATACTTGAATGGATATGATGGAGAATGAATCGCATCGCGTTCGTGAAGACGGTAGTCCGTACGTACGCACGAGCGACAATATCATTATTTTGATATTAAAATTATATATAATTGGATATTATATCATATATAAAGAATCATTATCATGTTATATTATTTATTTACATGAGTAACACATCATTATTATATCCATCCAAATAATAATATATTCAATAACAATTACACCACGACGTGGAGACGGTAAGCTGTACGTACGCACGTATGGTGACATTTTATTCAAAGGGTGGATAGAATAATGAATATGGTTGTACCATATATATAATAACATCGCAGTATATACATGGTACTGGATTAATTATTTTAGAATTGTAATAAAAAAGAAAGAAGAAGTGGAAGAAGAAAGGAACTTGAAAAGGGGTGGTGAAAACATTACCTCTTCTTCGGGTTCTTCCTTTTGATTTGATCAAAAGGGCTCCATAGGTAGATTTCTGATCAAACTAAGGCCACTAGGTTGTATTTAGGGAAGTTGAGAGAGTATTTGGGTAGGGTTTGGTGGAACCAAAAGGCTTTGAAGGTGTGAAGAAATGAGAAGGAGGAGTTCCCTTTTATAAGAGGGGTGAGGGGCACCTTTGCAAAAGCTAGAAATATTAATTTATAATAAATTAATATTCGGTTTCTAATAGCTCCAAAGTTTATTATTTATAGGTAAAGGTAGGGATGGGTCAAAAACCACTCAACCAATATAATTTAGATAGGGTTGGGTCATTATATTAACCTTATCTTTAAGTATTAACTCTTAGTTAATTAGTTTCACTTTTACAATGTCTCTTTGTATTTTTATATTATATGGTTAATAAACATACCATATACATACAAGAGACCCTCAAATTGTACATTAATGATACACCTATAATTATATATGTATATTGGCCGAACCTTATATTTTTATGAATTTAAAATCAATTAATAATATAATATTTGTTTTAAAAATATATTTATGTCTATTTTGAAACTATTCAATAGTTGATTTTTGTGAAACTTATAACAGAATGATTACTTCAAAAAAAGTTAATTAAATAAATACTAATATGTCATATTAATGTATAAAATTAGTTAAATTCAATTAAAGTCTCATATAATATTTATTTGGGAATTTATAATATCAATTATTCTAATTTTTCACTATTATGGTAATTACTGCATCACTATTGTGTCATAAATAAATTAACATATATAATGTCTAAAAATTATAAATAAAATATAATTATGTAGGAAATATTTTTATATTTCTAATTAATTTTTATAGTCTAAAATCCAACATATATAACCCTATATAAAAATTGTTTTTCTAAAATATATAGGCTTGTGTCATTTTGGTATTCATTTTAACTTAATTAAAATAAAGTGTCTCTATCACTTACAAATGGATCCATGGTTCCCAAAATCGACCCAAAGATTCCCGTGGTCAACCATATATCAACCAATAGGGTTAAGACACGTTTTATGGTAATTTATTATTATTATAATATTATGTTTTTACCCTTGTTTACCGGTTTTACCCTCTAACCATGGTAAATAAAATATTTACCAAAGTAATTATCCAAAATGCCTAAAAATAAAAGTTACCTATTTACACAATTCGAACATCCTGATTCTAAATATGGAATCCATTTTTCCAAATTCAAAACACATAAGTGGTAGAAATTAATTTAAAATTAATTCTCGTTGTTAAAACAAAAAGCATGTTTTTAAGAGATAATAACTATCAAAAGATTGGCACTTGTTTATGTCTGGTTTAAATGTGAGATTATGTTCAATGACCCGCATTGTATTACATGATAAAAATATATTTTAAATATAATTTAACACCACTCATATTCATAATTTATCACTATTAATTATTTTGATTAAAAAAGTTGTTTTTAATTAAAATTTAGTAATTTTTTACTATTCATCAAAATATAAAAGTTATCCAAAAAGTACAAAAATTTCACCCTAGGCTAATTTCGTTATTCCGAATCCAAAAATGAAGTCTATTTTACCAAATTAAATAAATAAAAGTTGTATTTATTAATTTAAAATTGATTCCTACTTTCAAAACCAAAAGGCGTATTTTTAAGAAAAAATAACTATCAAAAGTTTGACACTTGTTTATGTCCAATTTCAAGGTAAAATTACTCAAAATGACTGTCATTGGATTAAATAGTAAAAATATAATCTATTAATACTTCCAAAACATTAAAATGTATAATTTAACAATATAAATTATTTTGATTAAAAAAGTTGTTTTCAGTTAAAATGTAGTAATTTTTTACTATTCACCCAGATATAAAAGTTATCAAAAAGACACCAAAACATTATTGATACTAAATTCTTATGTCCGGATTCTAAATAAGAATTTTATTTTTCCAAATTGAATATATAAAAGTTTAAAATATTGTTTTTATAAAAGGCTTCGCCATTAATAGGCGGTAAAATTTTATTTTTTGAAAAATACTTCTTTTATCTGAAAAAATGAATTTGTTCATAAATCATGTCTTAGAAACTCATAATATGGATTAAAATTATAAGGATAATATAATATTTAAAATTTATTTAATACTATTCATAACCTCTTTTGAACGGCTAGTTTGGTAAGTTGTGGTGTACTTGAACTCAGGGTTGCATACAACACACGCTATTGAATTATTCAATGAGAAGTGTACCATGGAAGATTGGGGTGTTACAGTCAGTTTTCATTTTTACTAAAATTTTTGTCAATTTTTTAAAAAAGATTCACTTGGAGTCATATCGGTCACACCGTGTGTCAAATTGATGAACACATGATTCATACACATCTTAAAAGACATATGGACCTTACCATCATTTTTTGCCTTTCCCCAACCCGGAGTCTCTCCCTGCCTTCCCATGTATCGTCTTTTCCCCAATGGTTTCTGGATTTTCTAATGGAGGTCTGTCGCTCCCAAATTCCCATGAAGAATTATCAGAAGCATTATCCTTGCACAAGCACTCCTTGGTTTCCCACTTCAGTTTCCAGAGTCCTTCTGTTGTTTTCATCGACAGGCATGTCAAATCTTAGTGCGGTCTTCATCAACGAGCGGTGGTTGGCTTGATCAATTCTTGGTAAATGATGATTCACTTTTTTTTGAAGAAGACCTATCTCTTGCTTGGTCTAGTGGCTCATGCTCCATCAAACGATTTAATTTTAGCCTATTTAGATTGTCCATTTATCTACACATGATTCAAGATCCAGATACCTCCACAATTTGGATCCCCCTTCCAGGTGTGCCTCTCGCTTTTAAAAATACATCAATTTTTCAGATGAAATATAATCTTGTAGGCCACTTTCTGATTGCGGATCACAAAACCCAAGAAGTCTGCCATCTTATTGAACCCCGAATATGTGTTCAGGTTGATGTATCAAAAATTCCTTTGGAATTAATTTGGATTGATATTTAGGGAGTGTACAGATACAAACAGCCTATTATGTATGAGTCGTGGGCTCTCTATAGTTCCTCCTCCTTTCTCCATGGACATTTAGCACTAAGATGTCGTCGTGGGGGTGTAGCTATTCTTGAATCGAATCCGCTGAATAAAGATTTCACTCACCAAAAAAATGTTGAAAGTGGAAAGGGGTTGGTGGTTCCAGAGATCAATGAACGATGTGATGTCAATCCTCCTTCTTATGTGGAAGCTGTGACACAATCGCTCACCTCGACTATGAGAGTAAGAGCTAATTCGAATGAGACCAGACTTGAAATTTCAACAGAATTTATTCATATAGATGACATGAGTTTTCCTGATGGAAAAGATATGGTAAATGAGGTCCTGTCCAATTCGAAGATAGACATGGGCCAATCCAGGAACCAGATCAAGGGATCTAGATGAAACTTGAACAGGTTTGCAGTATTGGGTGATGGAGACCTAATTCCTTTTGAAGGAGGGAAATGCGAGGATGTAGGACAAGAAGGGGTTAGTTCTCATGGAGGGAATGAGGATGGATTTGAAGTTGAGATGGATTTTGACACTTGTATATGGTCAACCGCGAGTAAGGGAGTGGAACAAGAGGATGTTTTCATTCGGTCCTCCACCACGAAGGGCTAGAAGACCATCATGGACTTAGAGGGCTGCACCAAACATATGAGGAGGTCGCGTCCTCAGAAAGACTAATCTAATTTACCGAAACCACCAGTTACTAGATCTATTAGTAGATGGTATCTCATGAAAAAGAAATCACTCGATGACATAAAGAAATTTGTGAAAATTGGAATAGAAAAAAGATTTGTCTTCAATACAAGATGAACAAGTTTCTCCTCCTAGTGAAGAGGTTGCGGGATCTCAGGCTGATGTAGATTCCAATCAGAAGCTAGATCCAGTGGTTTCTCCATTTTCAAAGTGTCTAGAGAGGCAATATAACTCTATTAATTCCCCTTTTTATGTGAAATGGGGTTCAAAGGCTTAGGAGACACTGAAAAAAAGACAAGACCCAACTTCCATTCAAATGGCTTCTTCTGAGGTCCTGATGGAGGCTAATAAACAAGATTAGGTTACCCCTAAAATCCCAGATCTATGCCTCTTCTCTTATTCACCACTAATCTCTGATCTAATTAAGAAGGAACTTATTACACATGACTTGGAATGGAAATATAGATGGGCTCCCTCAGGCTAGTGGCCAACTATGTTCATTGGTATACAAGGGATTAGAGGGTTTGCAGGTTCACTCTTTCTTTTTCTGCTTTTGTTTTCTGGTTAACTTGTCTTTAGGTGGTCTGTTTTGATTGGTGTCTTATTTTCTTGATGATTTTCTATACGGTTCCCACTCCCCCACAAATTAGTTTCATCAAGATAATAAAAAAATAGGACTGAAGTTGATAGTTGATCATTTTCTTAATGTATAAAAATAATTAAAATTCCTTTTATTGATTTTGAATATGCCACTATCCATTTTTTCTAAAATGTCATTTTAAAATGGAATCACAGACATTGACTCATAATGATCACATAATGAATATGTATGACATGAGACTAATTACTACACATCAAAAAGGATTTACGAATCTATTTCCATAAAAATAAATAATATCCAATTTTTTATTTACATTCATTAAGTGAAAATTGTTGATAAAAAATAGTTTTTTTTAAAAAATAACAGAAACCTTTAGTCATACTTGTCAAAACATGCATCAGATTGGGGAGAAATTAGTTTATACACATTACAATTGACATATGGATCATTTTAATAATGTATCAAAATAATCTAAGTTAATTTTATTATGTTTGAGTAGGACATTTGTTCTTTTTGCTAAAATTGTTTTAAATTTTAAATAAAAAGATACACTTGGATTCATAACTGTCATATCAGCCATTATATCGAGGTTCAGATGATTCCTCAATCTCTCAAATTATTTATGGACCAATTTTTTTAAAATATATTATAACAATAAAAATACATTTTCTAGTTTTTGAGATTGATACTTATCTTTTTTTCTAAAATTTCATTTAAATTAGAAACGCACACTTTAACTCATATTGATCACATTATGTGTCTGTTTGATGTCAGAATGTGGCATTAATTTAAGAATTTATATATGAATTTATTTACTAAATTATCAGGATAATATGATCATATTAACTCATTTTTTTAGCGATGAACACTTTTTGAAGTGAAATGTATTTTTTAAATTAATAAGGGACACTTTGAATCACACCAGTCACACTATGTGTCATATTGAGGTGGAGGTAATTTTTACATGTACCAAATTATTTATGTATCATTTTCAAAAAGTTTCTAAAAAATATGAATGCATTTTCTTGGTTTTAAGTGGCTCAGTTTTCCTTTTTACTAAAATTGATGTCAAATCTAAATGAAAATACACACTTGGATTCATACCTATCACACAGTTCATTAGATTGAGGTGATGATTATTCATAAACATATCAAATGATTAATGGATCATTTTCGTAAAGTATTAAAACAATTCAAATGCATTTTATTATTTTTCAGTAAGTCACCTACCTTGTTTACTAAAATGACTTTTTAATCCAGAAACACACACTTTGACTCATATAAATCCCATCATCTATATTTTGGATGTGAAACTGATTCCTACAGATAAAATATGATATATGAATACATTTAAAAAATTATGAAGATAATCTGTGAATTTTTTCTTGATTTTCTGTGGGCAAAACTTTTCTACCTAAAATAATGATTTTAAATAGATAATAAAAACAGTGTGTTATATTAGGTAAATCATTTTTCATATTTAAGTGTGTCTAATTCCTAAATGTCACAAATTTCTTATGGATAATTTCACCGAATATTCAAAACAATTTGAATGGTGTTGGTTAGTTTTTAGTAGGCAAGTTTCCTTTTTTACAAAAATTGATGTCAATTTTAAATGAAAGAATACAATTTCAGTCATACCTATATACCATGCATCATATTGAGGTGAGTATGTTTCCTACGCATCCAAAAGTACATGTAGATAATTTTTCAAAATTAAAAAAAATCAAATGTGTTTTCTCAGTTTTGAGTACGTCACATATATTTTTTCCTAAAATGTCATTTTAAACTAGAGACATTCAATTTGACTTATAATAATCTCATCATGTATCAGTTTGATGTGAGATTAGTACATATATGTCACAAAATTTTTATGAATTTATTTCATAAATTATCAAGAAAATAAAAGCACGTTTTTTATTCATTCATTGACATTTTTAGAACTAAAATATCAATTTTAAGCTAATAATAGACATTTTAAGTCATATCGGGCACATCATGTGTCATATTGATTTTCAAATGATTCATACATGTAAAAATTACATATATATCATTTTCCTAATGTATCAAAATAATAAGTATACTTTTTCATGACTTTGAATATGTAAATTTTATTTATCAGAAAAATTAATGTCAATTGTAATAAAAAAAATTACGTGGAGTCATACTGGTCACACCATGTGTCCGATTGAGGTTTGGATGATTCCTACATATCAAAAAGCTTAACAACAATCAAATCAAACAATGTTATCTTTATTTCTATTGTATTTATTTATCGAACTTCCAAAACACAATATTGACTTGATGTTGTTATGAAAAAACATTCTAATTTTGGAAAGCTATATGAGCAGAAGAAGCTCATATGACTATTATACCACGAGAAATCATCATAATGGGAACATGAGATATCACCACTCTTCTAAATAACAACAGTGATAACAGTTTTTTAGAAATGAACATCAACATAATATGCAGTTATGATAGTTTGACAAAAAGGAATTAGAAATCATGGTTACATTGGAAGAAATTTTTTTATCTCTTTTTTTTATTGTTATAGATTTTGGAAAGAAAAATATGACTTCAAAAAATAACTATGAAAAAAATGAAATAAGTATTAGATAAAAATTATAAAGAAATTAGCTTATAAATAGTAGATAAAATTATGAAAATAATTAATAAAATAAGTAGTAATAATTCACATTCTAAGATGGCTTTATAAATTATGGATGAGTTTCATATTTTTTTAGTATCATAGAATTAGGCTTGAACAAAACAATCCACCTCTACAAGAAAAAAAATATGTCTGTAATTATAAAAAGAAATAAATTGATCATAAATATGAAATTACATATTAATTCTATGGAAAATTATTTTATTTTGAAAAAATAAATAGTACATATGTGATTTAATAGTTAAGGGAAAATTAAAAAAATGATAAATTCCAAAATTACAAGGGTGAAAAGGTCTTGATGGAGAATATGTTTTTGCATGTTTTCGTGTAGAAAGGAATTAAGGATGGACACCCCACCACATCTCAATGAAAATAATGCACCTATATAAGAAAACAATTATTATTTGAGTAATAACAAAAATAAATAAATTAATCATAAATATGGAACAATAAATTAATTCTATTGAAAATTATTTTACTATTAAAACATTATCATTACCTATGTGGTTGAGTAGAGGTAGTGTCATTACTTTTCTTGCAAAGAAAATAGAGTGAACTTGATGGAATGTGATAAATGAAACACATAAAGGGTGAAAATGATTTAAGGGAAAATATTTGTGTGGTTGTTTTGTGTAGAAAGGCATGAAATATTTACATAAATCCTTTAAAATGAACAATAATATCATGGAATAATGAAAATTAAATCAATTTTTTGTTAAATTGTTTTTGGTAAAATAGAGAAATTATATCGTGACATTACGTTTACATATTCTAAAAGGTATTATTCATTGTAGTTTGTTCTAATAAGAGATTTGTAACATCAACATGTGTAGGAAAAATTATATATATATATATATGAGTAGTCAACCATTTAATTTAGAATTTTGTAATGTAGTAGAGAAAATATATTATTATGAAGAAAAATATAATATACAAAAAAATTGTTTTACCTTCTCATTGAACTCTCTTTATTTCATTTAATGGATTTAAAATTTCGGTACCTCTAATGAAATCAGAATCCCTCTTTGTGTTCCCTATAACCTATAAGACATTTTCTACATTGGAACCGACCAGGATAGATTTCATTATCCAAATGAAAGGATCATCCTAGATTGAATGTTTAAATGACCCTACATTTGTATTACGTATAATTGGGGAAATCAACCATTTTTTTCTGGATATGAGACATAAAATACATTGAATGCATTTGATAGCATTATGAAAAAGTCATCTCTTCTCCTTTCATAATAAAATTCAACTCTGTAAAACCCATTTCATAAACTTTCACGACACTCATTTTCTCAAATCACTTGGAATATAAAATAAGAACATGAAATTTTGTATAATAAAACTCATGTAACAATTTGATAATGCGGATTAATGACATATTTTCATAAATGGTATTTTCATACGTGGAACATGATATGTGCATATCCTTCTCCATAAGTGTGAAACCAATTTTTTTCATCCTAAAACTATCATTGTGATATTTTGTATAGAATGTAAGACCTTTGATTAAAAAACCTGTATAAGATATAACATTTTCATTTCACCACCATGCCAACCATTGATGTTTTTCGAAAATTGAATTTTTATTTACATGAAAATCCTTATAAATTTGATTTTGAAACCATCTTATAAACCATTGATTATGATTATTTTGTAAATATCCTTTATCCCTTAATATATTTAAATCTATAGGAATTTGTTTGGGGGCTTCAGTATATGGATCCACATATTCAATATAATGTAAAATTTAATGGTTATATTTTTTCCTCTTTATCAAGGTAAATGTAACCAAATCACTTCCAAAAATATTTTCGCCTATAAGGATTCCATTGTGTTGAGTATTTGGGGATACTAATGCTATCAATATCTGGTAGGTAATGAGTACAAAATTGAACAGTTTCTTCAATAATAGATTTTCTTACAATAGAACCTTCTAGACAACTTCAATTCTTAACATACCCTTTCAAAATATTCATATATTTTTCGAGGGGGTACATCCTACTGTAATTGACATGACCAACATGGTGAAACTCTCTAAATAAGAGATCTATCAGGTTGACAATTATATTAAAGAATGATGGTGGTATGAAAATATCTAATTAACACAATATGACTGAAACCTCTTTATTATTTATTTGAACCATTATTGGGTCTATAAATGTACTACATATGGATTTCAAAAATATGTAGAGTCTGGATAATGTATATAAACTACTTTGATACAGATTACAATGAAATAAAACATGCACCAAATCATGCTTCAAAACATGAGATTCATGTGATTCCAGTCCCTGTAACATCAGATTATTCATTAACATGACATTCTTGATATTTGATAAATACTAATCTGTAACTCTTACACTATTAAATAAAAAGGTAAAATTTTAATTTTTCATATCTGGATATAGTTCAAGTTGCTGGAAGAATAAATTCATTCCCTTTACCCTTTAGCGGTGCCAACTCTTCCCTTATCCCCATGTTAGAAATTTTCAGCCTATCCTTGATGCCATCTTAGAATTTTCATGGAACATATAGTAATGTGTCAATAAAACTATCAAATATTTTTTCTAGATGCATGAGATCATTATGATTTCTAAAATATTAAAAATTACAATAGGTTAATTAAATGAATATTGATCTCTTCTTAAAACCTAAATTCATATGGTTTTTAAATATGGTTTACCAATAACAGTGTCAATACCATTTACTTTATCAAATAGTTGAGCACCCATTATTGGAGACAATTTTGAACCTTGTTTGATAATCCCATGGAATTTTATCATCCATGATTGTTATTTATTTCATTGAGGTAAAAATTTACAATGTCCTAAAAACATAGTCATTTAGGAAAGTTTTAACAAATCCAATAGTGTGTGTTTAGAAAAAATCGGACACCCAAACATTCCATTAAAGATATATCTTGATAAATTTCAATAAGTGGTGAATTAATTTATATTCACATACAATATGTCCTTGAATGTGAATTCTTTACTTTTATGAGCATCATAAATTTTAACACATGTATTCCACATCAATTTTAGATCATCAATCAATATATCCAAATAGACATCGATAACATTACTGGGTTACATTGATCCAGATATAAGTAGATACAACATAATATATTTTTTCTTCATAAAAAACCTTGGTAGAAAGTTATAATTTACCATTATAATGGTCCATGTACTCTGAGTATTACATTATAAACCAAAAGGACTTATTCCATCTACAAATAACAACAATTGAAAGTTTCTCAGCTCATTACCAAATTCAGGATAAATGTCATCAAATTTCTTCCACTAAGGATAATCATTATGATGAAATTGGTTTTTGTCCATAATGATTGTATCAACATGACATGTCAGTTGGATTGGGATTTATTAGTATCAATATAGTCTTATAAATCATGTAATTATAGGAATTTATTTTACATATTTTGAAGGACTTGATTAACATTTCTTGTATCGATCCTTGATACACTTAAGTAATATTATGAGTTATTCATGTTGCTTGTGAGAAAATATGAGATAATTCTGTAATGAATGTATTTTATAGATATCATTCCCATTGAATATAGAATTAATTTACCATCATATTTTTGACATGGAAGTTCATTTTCTTCTTGTATCATATCATTCATGAGATCATGTAGTTTTGTAAAGATAATGTCACTCTATACCCTACCATCTTTCAAATTATATATCTTCAATACAACCCAAAATGTTCGGTATTTAGTCAACTTGTATATAGTGGTCTCTTATAACTGTTATTTAACGTCTAAAAAATATTTTGACAATCATGAAGGTCATCTTCAAATTCCACAATAATTTCTTCCATGTTATCTCCATTATCATTTACACTCATATTCATATAAAATGATTCATAATCTATAGAATCATCCCAATCGGTGTGCACGTTTAGATTTTCCCCATATTTAGCCCAGCATTTATTATTCCAGTTTCTTCTTGGATAAATCAAATGTTCTTCCAACAATTCTTGGATAATTCATCTAATATAAATACAATGTTATCATGGAAGAATTATTTGATAAGGTTGTATGACTTATAAACTACAATCATGGAAAATTTATTAAATCCATCATCATAATATTTTTTGGAATTATTAGTCTATGTATATTTCTGATTCATATACATCCAACTGGTTTCATAAAATATTAATGTTATGAAATCTAAACATATATACGCAAAATATATTCATTACCAAATGTAATTTTATAGATAATTATAATAAAAAACCCCAACATATTATTGTGTAAATGAATTTAAATATTCATTAAAGAAAATGGGAAATTAAATGTAAGAAAATATTTAGTCTACTATTATAGGTGATATCCTATGAATTCATCCAATGGTGAAATCATAGGCTACTGTCATCCTCATCGTATCATCCTCTGAATTATAATCATTGCATTTTGTTCTTTGGAACTCATCTTCCATCTCTTTTGGACCTACACCTATGCTGATTGAAATAGCTTGTGAAATTGTAAAACATATGATTACTAATTTTCAAGGTAAGACAACAGATATAAAAGAGATGATGGATGATTACTAAGAAACAAAGTTTAATAAAAACTATTCGGGAGATGAAACTCATGAGAATGATAGCTTTACACCATTGTATTCTCGAAAAGGGGTCATGCCTCTAATTTGTGAAAATTAAATAGGTGTTAATCAAAGATTAATAAGGGTGGAACAAAAAATAAATGTTAAAGAATTATATATTTTTATATGGAAATATTTAAAAAATAAATAGTATTTATTATATGTGTGATGAAAGAAACAATGATTTTTATGATTTATTAATGAGTGGGTTATCATTTCAAATATGGCTATATTTTTAAAAAATAAATTGAAAAAATCAGAATCGTTTTTTAATTTGGGGATGGAAAATATTTATGGTAATTTGGATTGAAATTTGAAATTGATTTTTCGTAGTCAATAATTGATCATTTTACATAATGAGAAAATTAAAAATTCTCTTAAAAGGATGGGTTGTGATATTTTTATGATGAGAAGATATATTGATAGATATTTTTTACTAATTAGAATGAGGGGATTTATAATAATTAAAATAATGATGATGTATCATAGGAAATTAATGTCGAATTGAGAAGCATATGGGGACTAAACGGGGATCAAGCTGACAAAAAGAAGTCATTTATAGTGAGGATAATGAAAAATTATTTTTAACTATATGAAATACAAGAATTTATGAAATCAATGAATAATATTTCTTTTTTGATCTGAATATTTTGATGCAAAATCAAAGTAGTAGGACTCTAAAAACATCATCTATTCCCAAGTAGATCCTAAATCATTTAAAGAGGCTACTAATGTTGATAATTGGATAAAATCTATTCATGAAAATCATGATATGAGTAAAAATAATGTAACATCGTAAATTCTTCCATGGATGGAAGTAAAAATTTTTACCATAACCAAGTATGCATTATTTAATAAAATCATTGGCTATGGAAAGGTGGTCCAAAATAAAGAATTGTTAGAGATTAAGGTAAATTCTTATATTAAATGGATTTAAATTTATGATAAATTTAATCCCATATATAGGGGGTAAACATTTTGAATTATCTTATCTATTTTAGTGGAAATGTAATTAAAATTATACTAAATGGATTCCAAATCCATGCTCCTCTATGGAGTTCTTAAGGGGGAATGTATACATTGAGAAATTCTATGGGTTTATTATGGATGAAAATCAGATAAAGGTGTGAAGTTTAACCAATTATTTTTATAAGATAATGATCAAAAAGACATCGCATTTATATTTGGATCAACACTTATGAATGATTTGTTTTTCTGAGAGGAAGAGTTGATCAAAACCTCTACATCAAGAAAGATACTGATCAAAGGTTAATAATACTCAGATATGTCAAAAAAATAATATTTTAGGATTAAAAAAATTATAATGTAATTTTTTGGGTGGATAATATAAGATATGATATCGATATTTTAATGATTGATGAGTTAAAACGTTTCATTTTTTATATTTGAATCAAGGAAACCATATAACATTAATTTCAAAATCAATATATGAAAAATAGGTTCCCATGTGATTTGAATGGGAATATACCAAACCAATGGAAAACCATCTTCTATATGGATTGTTTTTTAAAAAATTTAACGATTAAAAAGAGGTAGATACCATGGAATATACGTACTGGGATCCTATAATACCTAAAAAAACATGAACCGCCATTGGGTTTGATATATTTCAAGTGGAACAATAATAATGTAGTCCAAGATAATACACATTCTATCGGGGAAGAAGATACTTTATTATATCTAAAAAAGTATGTTTTCTGATGTTTTATTATAGGATTGTACAACTAGAGTTTTCGGTGAAACACCTATAAATTCTGTAGTAATAACCTTACATTCGATAAAGTCAATGACACATGACACCAAGTGCGTAAGGGAATATAATAAACAGATATCTTATTACCTATTTACTATTTAAAATATATTATTTATATTTAAATGTATGAAACATCATTTTATACTGAAGCACATGCATGAATAACCTTTCATGATATATTGAATCTCACACAAGAGTGACCTTCCTCAAAATCAAGTGTTACAAGCAAGACAGAGATTCACCAAATAAAAATGTATTATTAAAATATTACTCTTCAATATAATATGATATAACCTAGCCCTTAGATTAGATGTTATTAATATTTTTAACTAACATATGAAAATTTATGGTTTATATAAATATAAAATGAATTCATGGGTTGTAACATCCCAGGTAAATAATGAATATGAAATGTTCATATATATATTCATATTTGTGAATAAAATATTAATATTACTTAAAATGGGATGCTATGTTCGAAGGCATACCCAATACGCAACAACGAGTTTCTTTGAAATCATATATTGCACGCTAATAATAAAATAATATTATTGTAAATGGTAGTAAAATCCTAGTCAATGTAATGGCGGGAATGAACAGAACTAGGTAAAAAGTGATCATATATGCTTCTCAAATATTTTTACATTAATTCAATAAATGTTAGAGGCTTAATATGCGAATGAATCCCATTTTAAGCTTAAATAATCTAATATTCACTAAAAGATTGATTTATCACCTACTGATGGTGAACCCACTCTAAAAATAGTTTGGTCACTCTTATACATTCTATTGGACCAAATAAAATCCTTCTTTATAATCTAGTCTTCAAAATTTCTTTCTGTGTGTTTTTGGTATTTTTTCGATAAAGTTCATTTTTATTGAATATTGAATGTTGTGGTATTTTAATTCAAAACATCCTTTTAATATAATATATTTATATGGTTTTATTATAATTCTAATTGTTTTAAAGTTAAATCATAATATATTCATACCATTTAATTGAATGGTGGTTATTTTAATTAATTTCACTTTGAAATTGGACATAAAAAAGTGTCAATCTTTTGATATATATTGTTTCTTAAAAACACGCTATTTGTTTTGAGAGCGGGAATTAATTATTAAATTGATTAATGAAATTTATATGTTTTGAATTTTGTAAAATGGACATCATTTTTGAATTCGGAATATCAAATATATGTTAGGGGGTATTTGGTATTTTTCTGAAAAACATCAAATTTTGACGAATAATGAAACCACTAAGTAGTAGTTTAAAAAACTGATTTTTCATTTAAATGAAATTTTACCACCTCTGTGATTTGAGTTTCAAAAATCCGACATACATGGTTGTCATTAAGATGTAAAATGTGGTCCAATGGGATTAAAATAATTTTTGGTGAATATAAACTTTTAAGTTTTATTAATCGTTATTAAAGGTAATTAGTGTAATTTAAGGTAAAGATAATGTTATAATAATATGAAAAGACTATGACACATGTCCTAACCTCATTGTATGAGTCATTTACGACCAATAAAATCCATGGGACAACTTGTGGACCCCATGGAGCCACTTGGGTATGAAAATGACATTAATAACTTTTTATTTAACGTTAAAATAAAAATGTCACAAACATGTATTATTTTACAAATTCAATTATTACAAGGGGTTATACAAGTCATATTTTTGTCTATAAATATTCATTGGAAAGATAAAATGATTTCCTACATCAGAGTATTTTCTTTATAATTGTTTAGACATTTAATAAATTAATTTAGTTATGACACCATGATGATGTAGCGAATACCTCTTTAATGAACGATTTAAATAAAATGAAAAGATAATGTAAAATCTAAGGAATACACTTGTCAAAAACCTATTGGATGGGTGGATTTATAACCCTTAGCAACCTATCCTAGAAATATATAATTTTGGGACCCTTAATATCCGAAAATCAATTTATAATAAAGTATCTTTTCAAGATATTCCAAGAGTGCCCCTCCTCCCTTTTATAAAAGGATCCCTCCTATACCCCCTTACCCACACCTCTCAAGCCTTTGTATTGACCAAAATATGCTCAGTTTATCTCTAAAAATACCTATATTCATCTTATAATCCTTACCATAGGCATAAATCTCTTCAAGAATCCCTTTTGGTTCAAACCAAATGGAGTTACCCAATTTAAAGGTAATGTCGACACTTGTGTTCTTTTGTTTTATTTTGCTCCTCCAACCCCCTAAACTCTTTTTATTCCTTATTTTTATAACAAAACCAGTATATTAAGTATACTAGGATGTTTTTATGAGAATTATTTTACTTCCAATTACACAGACCTCTGTCTAATGGAAAGGAACATACTATTTCTGTGGTTGGCGAATTTCTGCCTCACAAAACGTTGATTGTTCAATATTATTCTAAAACCATTCATGATGGCCATAAAGATGTAACTATATTTATATATGATATATATTATTTTTATGTTTTCTATATGCTTCTGAATTTTTCTTTTATGTCATACCTTTATGGTTTCCATTATGGGTAAACACGATATCTTCATTTTAGGAAGTGTGGACTACCGCCCCTTCAAAGTGATTTGATTCGTTAATTCTATATGTGGGACGTATAAAGGATTGAGTTTATGATTTTATATATTATATTATACATCAATTATAATATACCTTTATATCATTATGATTTCATTCCATTAAATACGAAATAGAAATGAAAGTAGCGTTCAAGCGTACGTATGACTTACCGTCCTCATCAACGGTGCATTTAATTTCATACCTCTAAATATTATGTAATATTATAAATGAATGTATATACTGGATATATATTATATATATGATATCTAAATCATTAATATTATTCTGGATATAATGTATATTTTACCACATGAACAACTTGTAAATATAAGAAGTTTATTTTTGGCTCATGTACCAAAGATCGACAAAACAACCGTTATTAACTTAAATACGTACATAATGATAATTACATGGTAATAAGTGATATAAAAGGATTAATTAACTTTATAAAGGTTCTTATTCAAGTATAAATTAACTCTATTTTATTATTCATAAATATAAAGAAATGAACAAGACAAGTCGGACTTGAGGTAAGTGATCCTACCACTCTTTCTTTTTAAGAACTCTATTTTATGTCACTTTTTTTAAGATCCTATTTCTTATGTTGAGGGATGTAATTTTGTATTACTCATACTATAATTTTTATGTTAATATTATGAGAGACTTTATTTCATCTCATGAATCCATTTTAGGAAGTTTTATGTGGTGCTATTAGGCTGACGAAATTTCGTAAGGGACTTTTTATCTCCCTTTGTGTTCCCGTGAGATTTATGATACATTTTACACCATATACTTTGAGTGGTGTATGTAATACCCATTATTATACACTTTTTGTAATATTCATTCTTTTATGGGTATTTACATCAATTTTTTATAGTCCTTCTTTCATGGGGTGTACGTTTCGAAAGTTACCCAAGTCGGTAACGGAACCTCTCACCCTCCTATTTTTAAAAGACTCCTTTTTTGTTATATATTTTAATTTACATATTATTATTCTGGGAAATGTTCTTATATATCCTTATTGATGTAAATTTTTTTACAAGTAATAAGATACCATTTTCTCTCTCATCAACTATTTTTCTGAATTTTAATGTGACGTCGTTAGGCTGTCGAATTTTTTTAAGGGAACTTCTTAACGCAATTTCAATTCATTGGTTTAAAACTATAATTCTTGATAATATCATGATATGAATATGTTTGAATGGCCTCTTATTGTTTTACACTTAATATCCACTTATGTTGGGTGTATTTATATTTAGTACACGTAATTACATAATTTATTTATCCTTAATCTAAGGATATCATATTTGAACGAGACTTCGTCTCAATCTCCAATCATTGAGGTATATTTTGTTTTATCCACAACTTTATTTTATAAGGTGTATAAAACCCTATGAATTTTAATTTTATTAAAAAGGAATCTTTTCTATATGAAGTGTTTTACTAAATGACAAAATGTATGTTTCTTTTTAACATACACGGTGACAAAGACCTTTCCGTCGCCACGTGTATTATTTGATATTTGGCTTCCTCAACAAGCCGTAATGTTTTTAAAAGTAAATAAATACCATATACACTTTTATGTATTTAGGTGTTGAAAATGGTTTTGATAATGGATTTGTTATGTTAATATATTTAAGTGATATATTGTGATTGAAATGTGTAAATTTTTTCATTCCTTTGTAATTGTTTTATGTGTTATGATTTTATAATGGTACATAGACATTTGACAGGTGGTTATATGATAAACCATATGACGGGTGGTGCCGTGAATACCAGGACGGGTGGTTACATTATGACCTCCAGTGCATTGGGTATGGAAGTCGGCTGTATGGCTATTCCAAGTAGTGATATGTGTGGAAGCCGACCGTATGATTATTCCATTTAAGTATGTTTATGTCCCATGTTAGCTTTACATGTTATGTGTTATTTATATAGTTTTATGGTAATCTCTTGGTTACAAAGGATATGTAGTGAAATTTTATTTAGTGAAGAGTATTTACTACTTCATTAAGGTAAAAAGTATTACTTTGATAATGTATTCACGGTTTACTTGTTGTTTTGAAAAACTAACAGTTTTCCTTCTTTGAGTATCCTTTACTGGGATTTTTATGCTCCTCCCATGTTTTTGAAATGTTTTCCATAGGACATAAAGATGAATAGGGTCACAGATTTGATCAAGTAAAATCATGCAATCTAAAACATGGAACTAGACATGTTACTTTTTAAGAGTTTTTATTTTATAGAAACTTTGTAGAAGTGTCTACATTGTAATCTTTTGAGATGTAATAGTTATGTCCTAATTTTCTAAAATTCTAATCCTGAAAAGATCATCTATGTGAATTATTCATTTAATTCAAGATTATGTAATGTTTTAAGGTCGGGTCCTTACATGGTTTACCAATTAGTGAGGAATGAAAATAAGAACTAGTTGGATATAAATAGAAGGACTATTATCTATATGCATCAAAAGGAGTAGTTTATTAATAAGAATAATTAATTACAATAATTTAATGATTTTAATAAAATATATGTGTTATATATTTAATAAAATATTTTTTATATTCATCCTTTAGGTTTGATATGCATAATATAAGAAGAAACCCTAGTTTACACCTAAAACCAATAATTTTTATCACATTGTAATGGATAACTAATACGAAATATAAAATTTGGCACATTTATTAGTTTAATTTGATAAAATTGAATTAAATTTTGGATTTATAATTTCTAAATTTTCTTAGAGTGTATTTATGTTATATTTTATAGAAAAATAAGTTTTGATGAATAGTGAGAATAATGCATTTTAGTTAAAAATGCATTTTCTTTTAAATAATTATTAACATCAATTTATTTTATAATAAAGTTATGAAGCTGTATTAAATAAATTATATATAAATTACTATAATTTATTTTACTATAATCAATTTCACATTGAAATTGAAGAAAAAAACATTACAATCTTTTGAACATTTATCTTCTAAAACCAGGCAATTCGTCCATCTGTGAGATTAGCATTAATCATAATTTTCACGCATCTGTGAATTGAATTTTTTAAAAAAGTATTTACAACATTTTAATCAGGATGATATTTTGAGTCTAAAAATACAATATTTTTTTCCAAAATTATTGGTGAATGTGATTAAAATTAATTACATTGATTAATGTGTAATTTAGATAAAAAGTGGACAAAACTCTAAATATAAGGGCCCAAATGACCTATCAACTTGTCCAAAACCTATTTTAGGGGAATATATCAGTCGAATTATATCTATTATTTATGTTGGATGTTTTGGTATGACCTTTGATATGTAATAATATGATTACACATAACTTGTTTTACAAAAATTCTAATTGAGTCCTTTTCGTTACCTATAAAACTCCACCACTTTTTCTACTTCTTCACACCTCTAAAACCACTTATTATAGACCAATATATACCGAAATAGTATAAAAAATCCCTCTATTAAAACTAGAAACCTCTATTTTGGAATAAACCCTTCCTAGTATGACTGTTGGTATAGACTAGATAATGTTTCCTGATTAATATTTGACATTATATCTCATGATTTACAGTTTCATTTCCATTGTCCATCCTCTATACTCTTCTTTTTTCCATTAATTTATAAAAATTGGTATCAAAAAATATAATTGTTATTTTTTATTCTATGGGTTCTAACTACACATACATACTCCTTCATCTAATTGGTAACTGACATACTATTTCGGTGTATAATGTACTACAACATCCTAAAAAGATGATTGTTCATTTTTTCCTATGCACCATTCATGGAGGAAATTATGATGGAAAATCTATTTTTTAATGTTATATATGTAACTTTTTATGTCTTTATATTTTATTAACCCTGTTATATTACATACATTTAATAATTTCTATTTTACATTAATACGATAACATTGTTTGAGGTTGTATGGACTACCACCCCTCAAAACAATGTGATCCGTTCACAAAATTCATGGAAGGTATAAATGATTAATATAAAAAAATTTAAATGAAATAAAATAATTTTATATTAATTAAATAATTACTTATCTTTATATATATATACATATCATTTTCATTACTTCCCTCTCACGCACTTAAAAAGTGACAACGTCACTCATAGACGTGTGGACTACCGCCACCTCAACATGATGTGATTCTTTTTTATCATGATAATTTTATATGTTAGTAAATATTATAAACTAACATGGTATTTATGGTATATTTAACATTATTGAAATATATGTTGTTACATACCATCTTTCTATAATGATCATTGAAAAATAAGAACATTAATCAGGAATATGTACGACCTACTGTATCCATGATCGTAACAATGGTTAAATTTTCATAATTATATTTAATGATTTATTTAAAAGATATTATTGATGTTTAAATATAATATTTATCAAATGATTATTATTCTGTATATGTTATATATTGACTACTTTTACCATTGTTGACATACCAATGTTGTTTTGGACACACAAACCAAATTTGGTCAAAACACCTGATGTAAACATAATTGGTTATGTAAATGTAAACAACATAGATATGAGTAATGATAAACATGATATATTTTCTCATGAAAGTTGAAAATTAACCGAAGTTTATTATACAGGCTGTTAAAGGGCTTTCACCTAAAAGGTAACATATGGTATGAGACTCTTGTCTCACTTTTCTTTATGTGAGGCATACTTTATTTTTGTGAACCTAATTTCATATATATGGTTTACATCAGGTGATATTGACATGAAATATCATGAATTATTTTATCTTCATGGTATTTAAAATTTTCAGCTAATTATTGTTACTTTGGTTTCTTTCAATTCATATGTAAGTGATTATCCTCACACATTTTACATCCTTGAGATAAATGACATGTTCACCACATACATCTTTTGTGTGGTGTATCTACTACCATTTTTTAATAATATATCATGAATTAAATAATAATGAATGTATTTAAGGATTTTATTTAATATTATTCCTTAATTAGGTTCATGATTTAAAAATTTTCAATGTGGTATGGGACACGTTTGATTGTTTAAAGATTATTTTATTCAACAATAACATTAATGATCATTAAATGGTATTTCTATTAAACGAAATTATATAAATTGTTTTTTTTAAATAATTTATTTATTATGTTTTTATTCAGGACTTTTATCATGTATTAATACCATTTTTACACTCTTTTTTAATCAAATTTTTTTAAAATTGTTTTTATTGAAACCCAACTCCATTTCTCTAATTAGTTAAAGAACCTGTTTTCTTCTTAAAATAATTTTTTATTAGAATTTTATCAATTTTTTAACATTTTTAAAATGATTTTGTATATAAATTTTTACTATTTATTTCTTTTACCCAATTATTAAAATTAATCTCTATCTCACTTTCCCACGAGGGAATTTGAAAACATGTTACCTTAAAAAAGGAATATTCTTTTCACCTTATATGACATGTGATGATTTATCTGCCATATTTTCTTTGAGGCTTACATTTCATGTTTAAAAGGATTACATTTAAAGAAAATGTTTTGAAAAGGTTTTTTTAATGAAAAATATGTTATAATGGTTTTTAAAATTTTAGTATATTTTCCACAAGAATATTTTTATAAGTTATTATTTCATTTCATCAATGAAAATATCACTTATTGTTTCGTATTCCACTCTCAGGTATTATTGATGAATCTGTATTCTTTGTTCAATATGGATATTTGATAAGTCATGTTATTTATTTTATATATGATGAATGATTTGGACTCATAGAAACAGTTTGGGTGCCATTTAAGGAAATCCCTACGGGTTTGGGACTGGTGAATGAAAGCTCCTTAATGCATTAGTAGTCTCATTGGAAGAATTAGTTGGAGATGAACCCATCACATTTGATTATAATTATAATAGAGAAGGAAGATTAATTTTGGGGACCTATTAATGAAATCCCCTTGATGCATCAGTATTCTCATGAGACAAAATAGTTGAAAACCACCTTAGATGGGGTTTTACCTGATAGCTAAATCATCTTATGAAGGGTGTTGACAGTTCTCGTTCCATGTAACTAGGAAACATGCATCTAGTAATTAAGCATTTGTATTTATATTATTTATTTTTATTATTGATCTATGAAATGTTGTGTTGACATATCTATGTATAAATTTAATTCTCAATTCATTTATTAAATGGATGTGTTTTAGTTTCATAGCATTCCATATTGATTTTTTCATATCGTTTTATTTTAATAGAATGTGTTTGTAGTGATTTCCTTTCAATATTGTTTATGTACATCCTTATTTATTTTTTGAATACATGGTATCTATGTTCAGTTATTTATATTCCATAATTATTACTCTCAGTGATTTTCTATTTTTTCCCACATATTATCTTCTTACTAAACATTCAAGCTCACACATATTATGTTTTGTTTCCCAGGAATCCATGAAGTGTACTACAAAATATATGAGGGGATTTTCTAGATGGATTAGAGTTATCTTAAAAGTTATTTCGAAGAAAAAAATTATTTTTTAATTAGTGAAATAATTTGTAATAAAAGACTCATGTATATATCTGGTTTACCAAAACTACAAAACTTATTGGTCCTTCAGGGAATGATTCTATGTAATTATGAAAAATTAATTGATAACACTCACTAGATCTGGGATATCTAGGGTTAGGGAGCTACATTTGGTATTAGAGGAAGTTTAGTTGGAGCTTTGGGAACTATATTTTAGAAAACATATGTTAGATAACATAATCCTAAGGTAGAATTTGAAGATAAGTATAGAATAAAATCATAATTTTTTTGTAAAGTAGATATTATGTGGGTTTTCATTAAATACATCCTTGACTAGGTACTATAACTGAATGTAGTTCTAGAACAAATGTATCTATGAGTAATAATTAAAACAATGTGTTCCAAGTCTAACTCAGGGTAACCTGGTTCATGACAACAAGCCTTAGTACACACCATGAATGAAACTCTCAGGGGATAATGAAAATTAATATTCTAGGATAAATCAAAATATTTTTAGATTGAAGATATGGTGCTATGGTTTAGAAATAAAATGAATGATATTTTTTTGTAAAACATTGACCAAGGAAGGACATCTGTTATTACATAATAGATGAAGTATTTATGTATTAAAGATTCATTTAAAATAATTGTTAATGTTCTATTTAAATATTTACATAATTTCATGGATGCACATTTGTAAATTATATTAATTTTGTTTTATAAAAGTACAAAATGTATGCTTGGTGATAACAAGTAAAACCTGGTAAAGTCGTGGGATATAACCCAGGACCTAAGAATGATAATTGTTTCACGAAAACCTGTAACCTACGCAACGTACTATTTAATATTCATTGTTTTTAGAAAAAAATTGATGAATAAATATTAAGGATCAACCAGTAATATACATTTTTGCATTTAAAAAATAATGTATTAAAAATGTTGGTTTGGGGTGATAGTTAAAGACAAATAGTGAAACTTATAAATCTTTTATTGTTCTTAAGATCTTTTAAAAGTCTATTTTAGTGATTTAGGTATAAAAATATTCATTGTTAATAATTAATTTGTGGGAGTAAAAGGATGAATTATAATTTGATCAAAGCCCAACCAAAATATAGGATTATTCACATGAAATTGAATCCTACCAGGTATGAATATTTCTATATACTCTTGGTCTGTCAAATAATTAACCATCATTAATAAAATGAATTAGAAATACAATGTTGTCCTGTTACTATAATATTTTTTGGAATGATGGTATATTAATTCTTCAACGATTTATGAATTGGGGGCCCTAAACATCACACTTATCATTCACTTTTATTCATTTATGAGCATATTAACTCCAAATATATATTTATATTTTTGCACTAAGTATATTTTTTAACTTTCCACTAATGTTCTTCTACTTATAAACCTAGTTACATAGTAGGTCATGGGACATTTGTAATTCCCATTATCACTTTTATAAAGTATTTCAAATGAACCCCTATTTTGATTTGGGATTTCAACATAAGAAATATAAAGAAATATTTTACCAATATTGAGTTTAAATTGAGTGGACATGATTTAATTAAGGTGGGGAGAATGTAACACCCCAAAAATATAATGTAAGAACCTTGCATTTGATAGCGTTCATGACACACGACCCCAAGAACATAATGGAATATAATTTATAGATACATTATATTATATATACTATTTATAATATATTCTATATATTTCAATTAATGAAACTCCATTTAAGCTTGCATTACATGCATGAGTGACCTTCCTTGATATATTTAGATACACGTAAGAGCGTCCTTCCTCGATTTCTTGCATTACATGCAAGACTGAGTTTTACCAAATAATAACGTGTTATTAAAATATTATTATTTAATATTATATTATATAACATATCTTTTATGTTAGGGATTATGAATAGTATTAACTACTTATTAATATCAATGGTTTACCTAAAATGAAAATGAATTCATGGGTTACCAATTAAAGAAGAATAAAAATAATAACCAATTGGATATAAAACAAATATTATTATATTGATGCTTCTAAAAAAATTTTATTAATAAAAAAAATTAATTAAAATTTGTTACTAATATAAATTAATTTTTTATATATATATTAAAAAATATATTTTTATATTAATCCTTTAGGTTTGATATTAATAAGATAATATTAAACCCTATTTTATAACTAAAAACCTAAATTTTTAGCACCTTTTAATGGTGAACCAATTTAAAATATACAATTTGACAAATTTATGGATTTAATTTGATAAAATAAAAATTATTTCTGATTTTATTATTTCAATATTATCTTGGGCTTAATTTTTGGGATTTTTCGAAGAGAGGTCATTTGTTGATGAATTTTGAAAAATTCAACAATTTAACTTAAAACTACCTTTTAGTTTAAATAATTATTAATTATTAGTTATATTATAAATTTATTATAAAGTTATATTAGATTAATTATAAATATATTTATAAAATGTAGTCTATTTGAATAAATTTCACTATGAAATTGAATATAAAAACTTTACAATCTTTTGAACATTTTTCTACAAAAACGAGTTAATTCATTCATTAGTGAGATTAACATTAATATTAGTTTTCCTAATTATACTAAATGAATTTAGAAATATAGAAATACTCTGTTTTAATCAAGATGATATTTTGAGTGTAATAAGAAAAACTTTTTTCTTGGAAAAATTAATTTTTGCATGTGATTAAAATTAATTACAGTGATTAATGGTGTAATTATGATAAAAAAGAGACTAAACCATAAATTTAAGGGAAAAATTAACTTTCCACCTTTAAAAAAACTTACTGTATGGAAATATATTGGCCATTAACCTTTCAGTAGTGAGTTTTTTGGTTGGTATGACTTGTTTGGGAAATAATAGGTATACACCTATCATGCTTCCAAAAATTCCACGTGGGACATTTCTCTTGCCCATAAAAGGCAACCACCTTTTCCACTTCACCACACCACCCAATACTCTTATTTTCAGCTGATATCTACCCAAATAGTCTCACAAAATTCCTTTCTTTTACCTAGAATCATTTATTTGGGTATAAATCATTCCAAGTAAATCTTTTTTGTATAAGCTAAATGAAGTTACACGATTATGAGGGAACATATTCTCTAAGGATTTTTAGTATGATTTCAACTATCTACCCCTATACTCTTCTTATTACTTTATTTTATAACAACATAAGTATAATAATTATATTAGGATATTTTTATTCTAATATTTCAACCTATACACACACCTCCATTTAATGGGTAACGAACAAACAGTTTTTGTGTAGAGTGACCTACTACCTAATGAAACGATGACCGTTCATTTTTCCCTTACCACATCCCATGTTGAAAATTATGATGGAAAATATATTATTTATTTTTTATATATGATATTTATTTTTTATTTATACTTATGTATTTATTTTATAACACCGTCATTTAATACATTCCATTTTACATTAATTTGATAACATCATTTGAGGAAGTGTGGACTACCAACTCTTAAAGAAATATGATTGATTAAAATGATCTATGGAATGTATAAAAGATAAATATAATTAAAAATGTGTGACATAAAATAAATAAATATTATATTCATGACATAATTACCTTTCTGTATATATACATATATATATATACCATTTTCTTTATTTCACTTTCACACACCTAAAAAGTGATTATGTCATTCTGGGATATATGGACTACCTCCTCACCAACATGATGTTATTATATTTTTTATAATATAATTCTATATATTAGTAAATGTTATTTATATGAAAATTATCATTCTGAAATGATATGGAATTTATGACCATCTTTCTATAAAAATCGTTGAAAAATAAGAATGTTTCTAATGCGTACATACAACATACTATATCCATGATCGTAACGTTGATTAAATTTTCAAAACATTATTTAATGATTGATTTTAAAGTTATAATTGATATATTGATATGATAATTATTTCTTTATTGTTATTATGTATATGTTATATATTGACCCCATTGACCATAATTAAGCTATGAATGTTGTTTTTTGACACACAAACTAATTTTTTTCAAAAATCCCGATGTAAAAGTAATTGTTTTAGTAGATTTAAAAAACATTGAAATATGTTAAAAAATTAATAATAAATATAAGGACCTTTCTCAATAATTTATAAAATTATCATAATTTTGTAATACAGGATGTTAAAGGACATTCCCCGAAAAGGAAACACAATGTAAGGTTCTTTTTTCTCACTTTTCTTTCTTCAAGGCATACTTTATTATTGTGGACTTAATTTCCCATATATGGTCAACATACATAATAATTTACATGTAAGATGATGAATTACTTTATCTTCATGGTATTTAGATTTTACATCTAATGATTATTACTTTTGGGTCATCCGATTCATTTGTAAGGGATTGTCATATCACTTTTTACATCCGTGAGATAAATGTCATGTTCACCACATAAATATTTTGTGTGGTGTATCTACTACCTATTTTTATATTTTATATTGTGAATTGATTCATCTAAATGGTATTTAATACTTAAATTTAGTTTTGTTCCTTCTTGTAGTTTATGATTTAAAATTTTTCAATGTGGTATGGGACACTTTAGAATGTTTAATGATTATTTTGGTCAATAATCATATTAATGTTATTTTAATTTAATTTATATTCGGGGAAATTTTATACCCATATTTGAAAGATATATTTCATTATTTTTGGGTAATTCATGACCATGATTACGAATTTGTACCATTTTCCACTCTTATTTAATAATTTTTTTAAAAAATATTATTAAGAAAACCCACCTTCATTTCTCTCTTTAGTCAAAGAACATGTTTTCTTATAAAGATAATAATTTATTAAAAAAATTTATCATTTCCAAATTGATTTAGTAAATAAATTTTTAAGCTTTTGGTCTTTACCCACGTTTTCAGTGGAATATTCTTATTTCTTTACCAAAAAGGGATTTTTTAAAAATATTACATACAAAAGGAATATTTTTTTAACATGTTCGACATGTAAAAATTTATCTAGTTTCATTTCGTTGAATCCTACATTTCATTTTAAAAAGTTTATTTTTTAAAAAATTCATTAAAAAGAAATTGTAATTGAAAAACATTTTCATTTTGTTTAAAATAAAAGTATATTATCTTCTTGAATATTTTTAAAATTTATTCTTTTATTTAATCAACAAAAACAACCCTTGTTGTTACTTGTTCCCATATGAGGTATTATTTGATAAATCTGTATTCTTTTTTTAATATATAAATTTGACGAGGAATGTTATTTATTTGACATATGAGTAATTCATTGGACTCGTAGACATGGGATGTGGACCATTTAAAGAAATCCTTATGGATTGGGGATAGGTGAATGAAAGCCCAATGATGTCAGTTGTCTCATGGGATGAGTAAGTTGTTGAAAAACACTTCACATTTGTTTCTAAGTAGAATATAATATTAAGATATGGTTTGGGAACTGAATAATGATATACCCTAGATGCATCGGTAGTCTCATGAGTTGCAATAGTTGTCCAGCCACCTTAGATGTGTTTTTAATCGATAGCAAAACCATCTTCTAAAAGGTCTTGACGGTTCTAGTTCCATGTACCAAGGAAACATGGAATACAATAAATAAGGATTGGAATTCATATTAGTAATATTTATGATTGATACATGATATTTGTTATTGAAATATCTATTGATACATTTCATTTTTAGTTCATCGATTAAATGGAATGTGTTTTCATTTCATACCTTGCAAAATTTATTTTTACTTATCTAGTTATTTAAATGGAATGTGTTTACAATTATTACCATGAGATATTTTATATGAAATAACTTCTCATTTTTTGGGTTACATGGTATGTGTTTTCAGTTATTTACATGCCATTATTATTAACCTCATTGATTCATTCTTTCTTCCGCTATATTTTCCATTTATGAGCATTTGAGCTCACCCATATTATGTTTCTTCTTCTAGGAATCCAAGAAGCGTACCGTGAAATATATGTAATGAATTAATAAATGGATTAGATTTCTCCTAAAATTTATTTACAAAAGAAAATTTATGTTGAAATTTCAGAATTCATTTGTATTTTAAGACTCATGTTTGTATCTAGTTAACCAAGACTACTAAACTGATCGGACCTTTGGGGATTGATTTTTTGTAATCATGAAAATGTAATTAATACTTGTCACCATATATGGGATATCTTTGGTAGGGGAACTATAGTTGGTATGCATAGATGTAGGTTGAGAAGGTTCAAGGGATAACTGAGTGAATGTAGATATATCCAAAAATGTAGATTTCATTTAATTCTTGTTTTTTTAAACCCTTGAATCATTCAAGCCCTGGATATATGCCTTAGAGTAGTTTTAGCCTTGATTCTAGCTTAAATTTGATCTTTGATTCGATGAAGAGGAGGGTCAGTAGCAGGTGAATTTTTTAGAGTGCTTTGGATATAAGGAACTACTTCGTGATGGTTAGGGTTCTTAAAATAGATCCTAGTAGTTTTAAAAATACTGATAAAGATCTATTTTATCAATGTGTATTTCTTAAGTGCTAATAACGGGTTTATAAATATAATTTATTTAATTTTTTTTATATATTAAAATAATTATATATATATATTTAAATACATATATATCTATATACATATATAAATGCAAGGAATATATTCTTTATTTGAATATATTTATTAAAATTTTATAATTAATTACATATATAATTATTTATTTGTAATAATATAAATTCTTCTCAGAAAATAATACTTATATCATTATGTATATTTATATAAGTGTACATATATATACAATAAATACATGTAAATATAAATACAGTAAATATATTTATTATTTAAATAAATTTATTATATGTTTATATTTATATAATAAATATAATTTTTTATGTATAATTATATAAATACAATTTTAAAAATTAATATCTATTTATTTATAATTATAAATGTATAAATATAGTTAATATATATTTATAAATTTATATATTTTTAAATATTTTTTTACAAATATATTGGTAATATTATTAATGAATATTTTATCTTAAGTGCATGAATGTTAAAAATGAGTTAAAATGATTAATTAAAAATGAATACACATTAAGAATAATAAAAAATAGATATGTTTTATTAATTAAATATAAATTATAATGAAATATGGATATATAATGAAATAAAGAGAAACATATATTTCAAATATTAAATCATTGCAATGAAATTTATATATATATATATAGTAAATAATATAAATTGATTAAATTCCCCCCAAAAAATAATGAATAGAAAATAAAAATAAGAAATATTAAAAGTGAATAAATAATACCGAAAATAAATTATATTAAAATTAAATAAATAAATTTATTGATTCGAAATATAATATATTAAATGTGTCATGTTATAATGAAATTATAAAATGATTACTAAAATTTGAATAAAATACATAAATATTATACATGTTCCCATATAAGATTACATTAATTTTTTAAATACTTGTAGGTGCACAATTTATATCAAATTTTATTAATTATTTATATGTATGAGAAATAAATATGAAATTTTTTCAATCTATGTAAAATTAAAAAATCAAAAGAAATTCAATTAATGTCCATCACTTGATAGAATTAGTCAGTAAATTTAATTCATATTAATTATTAATTATAAACCATTATTCTCTAAATCTATTACTGCTTAATGTTAAAGAATATATATTATTTTTATTCTATAAATCATATTTTTATACATTTAAATATATTGATATTATATATATATATATATAACAATATCGATAATTATATTTTTAATAACATGGTTAATATTTTTCTCACTTTACTTGTTTTTAAATTTTATTTGATTAGTTTTCATTTTACATATATTAATATATTTGATATATAATATTTATTAGTGATATAATTTATATATAGTATAATTATTTTATTAACTTTTTTCAATAATTACTTAAATATAAAGTTTTTAATATTTTTTTAATAAACTTATTTTTAAATTTTATTTATTTAACTATTTCATTTTTCAAACCTTTATCATTTCTAAGAAAATATCTGAAAAAATGATTACTTTATGGGCACTACAAATAAATAGCTAATAAAGGGTATCCTTTATAAGCGCTAAAAAAGAACACATAATGTTACCCTTTATCTGTGCAAAAATAAATGGGTTGATGATGGGTACCCATTTCTAGTGAAAAAAATGCTGATAAAGGGAACCTTTTATGAATGAATTTTTTTATAAAAGATAAAATTTATGAGAACTTTTTTTTACCATTGATAAGAGGAATATTTATCATCTTTTTTATATCACTGATAATGGACAATGTTTTCAATGACATTGTTTGTATTACTGTTAGGATAACATAGATTAAGGAACATAACCCTATTATAGAAATTGAGGATAAGTTTAAAGCCATAAACCCACACTTCCCAATTCAATACTAAACCATGATATGTATTTTTTATTAAAATCTAATAGAAAAATAAATATTACATTATATAATTCAGGACCTTTTAGATTTTAAAATTTGTAAGATTACATAATCCAAGCATTAAATAAAATTTACAAAAATAATAAAAAATGAAAAATTATATTCATATGAAATACCACATTAGATGTCCTTTGAAATTATATTTAATCCTTTGAAAAAAAAATTAAAATTTTAGGATGATCACAAAATCTCAAAACGTGACATAAGGAAAGATAATAGTTAGTCCAATGAAAACATAAAAATCCATTAATAACCATTTTCAGGAAAACTCATAAATATCCATAGAAAAATATAAAAATATCCATGGGAAATAATTATCATATCAATTTTACAAACACATTTAAAAATGGAACAATATTATGGGAAACTTCCATCTTTGGAGTACCCAATGCATTAAAGAGGAGTAATGGGTATCACCCATTATATCTGGAGCTATAATGGGTTCAACCCAACATATCATGAGAATTTATGGGGCTCAAACCATCATACCATGAGATATAATGGTTTAAACCCAACATAACAATGTCCAAGGACCATATCATGAATAAAACACTTGGAAAATCATCTAAACACATGAGAAAAAACACTTTAAAATATCATATTCTTGTAATAAAATTACTTTTAAAATATAAAATATATATACAAATTAACGAAATCATAAAATTAAAAAATATATTTGAAACATTATAATCTAAAAATTATTGTAATAATTTTTGGTGAAATTAGGTGAAATCGATCATACAGTATATAAAAAAACCTTTTTGAATGTAGTAAAATAGACAATTAAAAGTATTTCAAAATAAAGTATCATACAAACCGTATGAAAAATAATAATTTTCAAAAACACATAAAAGAAATTAAATAATTAATAATTTTATAAATATATTCATAAAAAATAATTTAAAGTCATGAACACAAATACAATGATTTATGGAAATAAATAATAAAAACATTTAAAACAATGTTTTTGGTCAAGTGTACCATACCTCTGGTTTGAATTACATCAAAATCAGTAAAACCTCATGTATAATAGTATGAATAGATTAATTAATATATTATATACCTAACAACATGTTTATAGAACATTATATTATCCTTTTATTACATTTTCCACCCATTTATTATCATTATTATTTTATTTTCATTATTTCATGAGCATTCTTTTCATGGACTCTAAGGTCAGTTTGTTATGATATTACTTGTAAATAAAATAATAATAAAAAAGTTAAATATATATATATTTAATTAATTTTGTAAAATTTTTCTTGAATTATAACATCACATGAATGCAGTATTGGGAAATGAAACTCAACATCCACGCAGGTGGTAAATTAACACACCACATACAATGATTTCATTATTTAAGAATAAAAAGAGAAAATATGACAATTAATGATTCATATACAGTTGAAAAAAACCACTCTAGTATATATATGAAACTGGATTTGTCATGAATAAATGGATATGAGGTGTAGATAATGTACAAGTGAAAAATAATATAAAAGAGAAGAAAAAGAAATCCTACTTATTGAAAATTATTTTTTGAGAAATTACTCAAGGATCATGGAAGTGGTATTTTTAGGAAAACAGAGTCAATGGAAGGGGGAATGGGATGAGGATGAAAGAATTTTTAAGAATTTATCTGAGAAATATGTCTTATTTTTAATAAAATATGTGAAGGATGGAGCCTCCATTTAAAATTTAGGTGAGGGGTAACATTAAAATTACTCAAATTATTAAAATATAATAAATTTATTATAATATTTAAGATTTCAAAAATGCCTTAAAATAAAAGGGATTAAATTTTTGACATAATATCTTCTGATTTATATTACCAAATATTTTTGGGATTTTTTATATAATTTAATAAAATATTTTTATCATGAAAACTAATTTTGTAAAATTAAACACTATTCAAAATTATGACATTATACACATCAGAAAAATGTATCAAAGTCGAATAATTATTTATTTTTTCATATAATTTTAATATTCATCTAGGAAAAACATTATTTAGCTTAAAATACAATATTATATTTATTGTATTATTTTAAATATGATTAATTTGATTTATACATTAAATAAAAAAGTATTACATCATAATTGATAAATACCATAAGGTATTTATTTATTCCATGCAATTAAAAATAGAATTTAACAAGTAATATATATGTTATATTTAAATTTTCTATTTATTTCCATAAAAATATACTATAAAATCATATATTAAATCATTACACAAACAATAATTTATTATCTGAACACCTTGCCTTACATTTGAATAAAATACCATAATTGTATTAATGTGATTATTCTGGGTAAAAAATGTACTAAATTCAACGAAAAATCATGATAAGGGGTGAAAAATAAATATTGGAAATGATCTATCCTAAATATGGATCATTTAACAATTGATATAATTTTAATTTTAATCATTTTATTTATTTTGGTTATGTTTGCAACAACACTACATCAACATTTAATATTCATAAATATTATTTATTTCACATATAAAAATTTTAAATAAAAATATATAACAAAAATAAATAAATTATGCTGGAAATAAAATTTTATATTCCTTCATTATGTATATTCACTCATATACATCCCAAGATATCTTCTAATTTTTCTAATTTTATTTCTTATTATACTGTACAATTATTGGAGAGAAATTGGATAATATTTATGTCATATAACAAAAAAATATAATTTAACTGATAAAAACATGAATAATACATATTAATTAATAAAACAATCAGTAAAATAATTTTTCTCACTCAATTATTATTTATAAGTGTCGAAGTTTGACATTTCCAATGCGACGCAGACAATGAATTGGCTCTGACAACATTTTTTTCTTATCGAGAAGTAAATTATAACATTTAAGTTATGAATTATTTATACAAAATACCACTCATATAAAATAATAATTCAGTTATTGAATAAATTTTAAAAAATTTGTATCATATTTATGTTTTAATGATGTCATAAAAATTACAGTATTTTATAAAAACCCAAATTTTTACTATTTATAAGATATTAAACATTTTCAAAAAATTATTAAAAATTCATACTAAGATAATTTCAACATTATATATTAAAAATTAAAAATGGTTTTTGAAAATTATAATCATATAATTTAAAAATTAATTTTTTAAATAAATACCCTATAATAAATTATTTATTTTAAGAATTACATTTTAAATCATGAATATGAAGACAAATTATTCTTTAAATACATGGGTTGTTCAATTATCCCCTTAAAATTAATTGTCCCATTGCAATTAGTTAGTTAAAAACAGAATTCTTAATTTACATATTGAGAATTATGAAAAAAAATATTTTTTATGTGTACTTAATAAACAAGAAGTATAAAAGTAAATTATATCGATCTTTTTTAAAAACAAAAAAAGTCTAAGCTCCAATGTTTTCTAAACCATTTATTGGATACAAAATAAAAATCAGTCCACACACATATCTATATTAAATAATAAAACATACTATGTATTTTTTTATAAAATATAATCAAGAAACACATAATACATTATACAATCATGGACCTTTTCCTGTATAGGTTTTCGAGGATTAGAAAAACCATAAACTAAAACAAGTTTACAAAAACAATAAAATAAATAAATAATTATATTAATATATATTAGAATGTTATATATCATTTTAAATTCAATGTAATCATGTGAACAATATTTTAATACATGAGATGAGCACTAAAACATAGTAAGTGACCAATAGAATGAAAATTGTTAGTCTAGTGAGAACATGAAAATTCATTAATAAATTTTCGTAAAAATTAATAAGTATGAAAAAAAAGTCATACAGTAACTGTGGGACATCATTACCATATCACAATTATTTTCAAAATTATAAATTAAATAACCTTATTGTCAAATTCCATCTCTAGAGTACCCAAGGCATTAGAGAGCTATAATGGGGCTCACCCATCATATCCTGAGTTTAAATGGGATCAGCCCAACATATCTTGTGTTATAATGGAGATAAACCAATCATATCTTGAGTTATAATGGTCTCAACCAAACATATTAATGTAAAAGGAACATATGTTGAATAAAAATATTTATAACCCATCTAAATACATAAAAATAATAATTTCAGATATCAAAATACCTTATTCTTGTAAATAATCACTTTTTAAAATATAAAATCAACAAGAAAAAATAATGAAAAAATAATATTCTAAAATACTGTTGAGAAAATATAAAAAGAAATTAAATGAAGATGTCATAATGAAATTATTAGAAATTTCTCATATAGTATACATAGAAAAACAGTCTTTTGGAATTTCATAAAAGATGCATTTAAAATGTTTTGAAACGAAAGTCCCATACATAACACATGAAAAATATACCTTTTAAAATATATTAAAGAAATTAAATCATTAATATTCATATAAATTCATCCGTAAAATCTATTTTGAAATCATGATCATAAATAGAAATATGTATAAAAATAAATCTTTAATACATTTAAAACAAAATTTTACTTCATGAGTTCCTTACCCAGGGATCAAATTCAATCAAAAGTGATAAAAAATTATGTACAATTAATTTAATAGTGTCATTAATATATTAATTAACTAAAGTCATGTTTATAATTCCTTACATTATATTATAATATCATTATCCACCCATTTATTATATATATTTTGTTATTTTCATTGGTTCAGGTGCATTCTTTTCATGGTTTCCAACGTCATATTACTATAGTATTCATTGTCAAAAATAAATATTAATATAGGAGTGTCAACTTATAAATAATTAGTTCATTTTAGGAAATTATACTTGAATTAAAACATCCAGTGATTTTTGTAATGGGAAACAAAACTCATCATCCATGAAGATGGTGAATTGACACACCACAGATGATGATTTATTTATTTAAGAATAAAATTAGGAAATTAGAGATTTTTTGATTCATATACCATTGAATAAACAACACTCCAGTATATATATGATATTGTAATTTTTATGAATCATTATATAATAGGATAAGATAACTTATATGTGAAAAAAAATTTAAAGAGATGAAAAATTAATCTTACATCTTGAAAATTCATTATTGAGAACGTCCTCAAGGATCTTGGAAGTGGCCTTTTTTAAGAGACTAAATGCATATAAATGTATAAAGGGAAAATGATGAGGGAATTTGGAAGAGTTTATCTGAGAAATAAGGATGAAGGTGATGAAAATTTATGAAGGAAGGAGCCTCTTTTTATAATTGAGGTGAGGGGGAACAAAAGAATTACTCAAAATTTTAAAGTATAATAAATTAATTATTTATTTTAATATTTTCAAAAAGGAGTAAAAAATAAATTGGATTATATTTCAGTTATAATATCAATACCATTGTCCTTATTAGATATTTTTGTGATATTAATATAAATCAGTAAAATATTTTATTCATGATTGTATTTCCAAATTAAACACTTTTCAAAATTATGAATTTATACACATAAAAAAGTTTCAAATTAAAATTAAATATTCAATTATATCATTTAATTATCATCTAAATCTATGTAAAACACGAATTATCTTATGGATATCAAATAATATGTATTTTATTATTTTAAATATCATTAATTTGGTTTATTCTGTATTTAAATAATCACTGCGTCAAAATTGTTCAACTCATTAAGGTATTTATTTATTCTCTAATTTTCTTTTGAAAAATATAATTAATATTATATATGTTATATATCAATATAATTTTTATTTTAGAAAAAATAATAAAATATCAAACAATATATTAAAATATTATACTCACTACAATTTATACTATGAACACCTTGAATTGATTTTAAATAAAATAAAAAAATGATATTAATTTTCTGGGTCTGAAATGTCACAAATTCGATTAAAGAATGATAATTGATAATTAATTCATATTGTTAAACATTTAACAAAAATATGTATCATTTTATAAATCATGTAATTTTAATTAAAACGTTTTATTTTTTTCAATGCGTATACGAGAACTGTGATAGTGTTACAAAAACAATAATGTTAATTATTTCATAAATAAAAATTATAAATAAATTAATAAAATGAAAATAAATTAATTATGATCAAAATACAATTATATATTCTTTAATTATCTATATTCTCTCATATACATTTAAAGAATACTTCTTAAATTTCTTATTTTTTCTTTTCGTGCCATGGTCAATTATTGCACAAAAATTTGGATATGATTAATGTTATATAACTAAAAAATAGAATTTAATAGATATAAACAGAAATAACGCAGACTAATTTAATAATAATGTGTTGAAAATAAGTTTTATCACTCAATTATTATTTATGAGAAAACAATTTTTAACATTTCCAAAGCTACACAGGCACTGTGTCGGCATTGACAATAATTTTTATACCTATAAAGAAATAAATTATACTATAAATATTATAAATTATTTATAGAGAATATAAAATTTAAAAATAATAATTTAATTATTCAACAAATTTAATAAATATTATTTCCTAATTATTTCTTCAGGATGTCATAAAAAACCATATTTTATAAAAACCATATTTTTTAGTATTCAACAAAAATAACATTTTTCATAAAATTTTTAAAATTTCAAACAATGATAATTTCAACATACTAAATTTAAAAATGAAAATAGTGTTTCAAAATTAAGATTATTTAATTAAAAAATTAATTTTTTAAACAAACAACTAGATAATATATTATTTATTTTATTAATGACAATTAAAATCAAAAATATAAAAAAAAATTATTCAATAAAAACATGGGTTGTCCCAATAATTATAGAAAAACATTTTCACATTTTGTTATAGTGGAAATCATATACTTTTTCTTATAAATATATCACATTCTAAAAACAAAAAGTGGATGTTGTTCTAGAACAGAGGTACCTAGGGGTAAAAAATCTAAAAAGGGCACGTCAGGATTGACTCTTGTGTTACCTTGTACCTAAAAAAATGCCTTACTTCACACCTGATTTGACACTCTCATGGAATATGATTAGGATAATTAATTTTCTTAAAAACCACTATAATGGACATCAATAGATAATTAAACTGAGTGAAGTAGGTTAAAAACTAAACCAAGGATGAACATATATGAAATTAAAATGCATGACGTGTTTATATATTGGGATTCAAGAATAAAATTGTCCAATTATTTTTACTAAAGTTATTTTTTATAATAATCATGAAAAATATAAGAATTGGGTTAAATTTTGGATGAATATATTTCATCAATAACATATGATATATGGGTAAGATCATGGGATAATTATATTAAGATTTATCATAAGTTCAAAGTCCAAAATATATCTCATTTGGATTTATATGATGGGATTCTACCATGATTATGAAAATTTTGTGGAATTTATACATAATATATGTTTTAGTGGAAAGGTTATATGATGAATACTGAGATTACATTTTATTTACCTAATTTTAATATTATTCTTAATATTTAAGGTTAATGTGATCATTAATTTCATAGTAATAATGATCAAAAAAGGTTTTTAGAATATATAAAAAGAAGTAGTATTGAACACCATAATAAAAAATATATTTAATGATTATTTTTTTTGGAGGATTTATATCATATTATTGGTAACATTATAGGAATTTCATTAATATTGTTTAGAAAAAGTTAATCATATAGGTTGATTGAAACTCAACATCACTAGTAAGGATGTGAGGATTGACCCCATGACCAATGGATATAAGGGTTTTGTTCCTACCAATGGCTTATGTGATGTAATGGTTAATATGTATTTTTTTTAGTTAAATGGATTAAAAATAAAAATAAGTATTAATGATGAACTAGTGGTGTTAATTTTAAGCATTATATAATAATTTGTAAGATAACTTGTGTTAGGAATATTAGTTTTAGAAAATATATATATTGAAATACTTTCCATGGTTTTTTTGATATAATGATTCATTAAAAGTTAATTTTAGTTCTTTATGAAGAAAAATAATTTTTGTATATCTATTTCATAGAGTTAGGGATGAATTATAAATCTATCAATGTATAACGAAATGAGGAATCAATTCCAATGAAATATAAAACTAACAAGTATGTATATTTCATTATATTCTTGGTCAATAAAAGAATTCCTCATCATTAAATAATGGTTATTGAAAAAAATGTTATCCTATTACATTCATATATGACAAAACACATGGAATTTTAAATAATAATAAATTTATTGTCTTTTGTGGTAGGGGACGATATCGGTTTTTGGATGGTGGTTGTAAGAGTGGTACATCTGGGTGTGGTAGGGACAACGTCAGGCGGAGGTGGGGTCATTCTCGACGGCGGCAGGAGCCGTGAGCTCTCTGCTAGGGTTTTATCCCCTTCTTCTTCGGTTTCCTCGCTAGCATCACCCCATGGAATGGAGGATTTGGTGGTCTGGACTCGTTCTCGTTCGGCTGTGATTATCAGTTCCTCAATGGTGATTATCGTTCTCGATTGGAGAGATGCCTTCGTCGATGGATTCATATTGGTAGAAACTCGGGTGGTGGAAAATCCATCGGATCTGGCATCTGAGAATTGGGGAGACGATGAATCATTATGGAGAGTATGAATGGTTGTTTGTGTGAGGCTTCAGTCCACGATGGCCTCAATGGTGGGGCGAACCTGGCTATGGCGTGATGCTATATCAGTTGTTCGGATGCCTCTAGCCTTTGGGTACATAATTATGGCTACGATAGTGGTCACGACCTTCTCTGCGATGGAGGTGGACGTTTGATCGGGCTTTTGAATTTGGCGAGGTTTCGGTGGCATTCACGTGTGGGATCAGCACGGTTCTATTTGGTGCGCGGTGGTGATGTGAGTTGGTCCTGTGATGATCAACTGCAGGTTTGTCGGCAGCACCGGCGTGTATCCAGCATGCGTCTAGGGTTTCATTTGTAATGGGTTTTCACACTAGGCTCCCAAGATATTTTATATTTGGACTTAGAGACTTTGGACTTGTTATGGACTTTTGGGTTTTCCCTTCTCCCACAAAAGGGGTTTTTATGTTTTATTTTCTTTTTTTAATAAAGGGGTACAACCCCACCTTTCCTTTTAAATTTATGGTTTTGAGCACCTTAAAATTGCATTCTCCATTCACCTTTTTGTGATAAATGAATACTATCATTATCTATAATTATTTACACTTTAATTCCATGTCTACATGTTCAATTTTCACCAATTTTATCCCATATATAAACTATGTTATATGTTATTCCATTCGACATTTATAAATATATTTCTCTATTTTTAAGGAGATATTTTATTAAAAGTTATAAATTATGGATTTTTCAACAATTTTGTTTCTAAATATCAATCCATTGATTACTTATATCATGTTTAAATTTCTGGGGAACAATTTATTTATATTTAGGAGAATATTACACCCTAAAATTATAAAATAATAACATTTTATTTAAAAGAATATATGAAATGAAGAAACTAAATTATAATAAACTATAACACCCCAAGTAATTAAAATATATTTCTTTTAGAATATATTTAATTTTTTTGGTACCATAGCAGACACACAATAATGAGTTTCTTCGATAGATTTTATTACACACAAGACCAAGTTATACTGAAGAACAATATACTATTAATATTATTATTTAATATTATAGGTACTGACATTCAACTAGAATGGTGAGTATTAATAAGATTAACTAAATTATGAAAATATATTTTTTACTTGGATTTATTGGCTTCCAATTGATTATATATAATAATATTAATCATTTAAAATAAGAAATAAATGTTTTCTTAAAAACTATATTTTTCTAAAAACTATTTAGTCACCCATGGTGAACTACATATAATTTTTTTTTTAAATTTTATGAAAATTAATATTAAAAAAAGCTCAATTTTCAATGATTTATTCTGAAAATATCTTAGTGTTATTTCTTGGATGTTTTTCTAAGAAGATTACTTTCTTGATGAATAGGGAAAATTACAGGATTTCGATTGAAAACTACCTTTTCATCTAAATAATTTTTAATATTAAATTTTTATATGAATTGGTTTGGAGTAAAAATATTTAAATTATAAAAATACTAATCAAACATGGGTAATTGGAATAATTTTCATATTGAATATAGAAATAAAAACATTCTGAACAGTTGAACATTTCATCTTTAGAAACTAGCTTTTTCTTCCCTTCTATGAGATTAATTTTAAATTTAATTTTTCATATTATGTGATTTGAATTTGGAAAAATGGATTCCATATTTGTAATTAGACTAATTTATACTATATAATAATGTCAAATTATTTTTTAACCATAATTATTAGTGAAATATTTTTAAATTAAGAACAACGATTAAGGTAAAAACTAGTTTAATTAGTGGATAAATAGAGAATATCAGTTGTAAAATTGATTAAAAACATTCCCAAAAACAATTTTATGGCCATATGTATACCTTATACTTTCTAGGATATACCATGGGAAATTATATGGGTATATTTTTTTGAAATAATTTGGGTAGAATTCACACTCTTGAAGAAAATAACAAGTACGCCACTCACCTGACATATAAAAGGACACCCCATATCCTTAATACTTTACAACATAAAAACACTTTAGTTAAGAAAATACCTTATAAAAACCATAAAAAAAATTTATCCCTTCATTCAATAATCCATATTTTCAATATATATACATCCCAGGATGTTTTTAGTTAAGGCTAATGTTTGATACCCAAAGGATATGTGATGTTCTTTTGTAAGTATCTTTATTTGATTTCCTTCTCCACCCCATTCAATTAGTTTCAAAAAATTATTATATACAACCATAGTAAATTAAATACAATGACATTTTTTAAGGGTATGACCATCAACCACACACACTTCTATCAAATGTGTTCTAAAATCATCATTCGTGTGTAGGAAAAAATACTTCCCCTGGAATCATTGTCATTTTTTCCTTTTTACACCTCTCAATGTTGGATATGATAATTGGTATCAAGTATATTTATATGACATTTAAAACATATTTATATATCTAAATTCACTGTATCATATATATATACCTTACATTTCATAGGAGACAATATAATATCGCCTGTGTATACGGTGGACTACAACCTCGTGAAGCGATGTGATTCGTCTTCCAGTAAACATCACATGGACAATGATTAAGATAAAGTTAATTATTATATGTGACATAAATGAAATAATTATGATATTAGTGTCATATTTATTCTTCTGGGAAGATAATATACAAAATATGTTTTCATTTAGTTTCCCTCACATAATGATGGTAGCATCATTCATGTATGTGTTGACTATTACCTTCACAAAACGATGTGAATATATTTTCATCACCACATCACATGTTTGAAATATATAAATATATAATTTGTTATTAATTTTATTGTTATTAATATGGAAAGGTAAAATATTACTTACCCAATTTCCTTAATGACCAATGAAAATGGAAATGGTACTCATGCATACGTACAACCTACAATCTCTATGGTCAAGAATGCAATTCATTTATCCAAAAAATCATTCATGATTGGTTTAAAAAAGTAAAGGTTACATAAAAATATAATAATTATTTATAGACTATTAATTTATATATGAGAATATAATCTAATATAGGAAATAATTAGAACATTTAGAATAAAGCACACATGATAAATAATGCAATTTACACACAGAATAATGAAAATAATTGAATATTATTAATGAACATGTAAAAATATGTTAGAAAAGGATATTATATGATATGATAAATATAAATATCTTTCTTGAATAATTTAAAAAACATGTTTAAATCAACTATAAATGTGGAAAATTAATTTCCATCTAAAAAGAAGCATAATGTAGGAGATCTTGTATCAATTTCTTTTTATTGGGGGATATTATAATGATATACCGCAAATTAATTTTATATGGATTATACATATACACTATGACATATAATATCATTAACTATTCATTACTAATGGTATATTATTTTTTAATTTAAATTATTTCATCTAAGAGGATTTTAAGTTAATGTTACCAAATGATAAGTAAATTTCAAAACTCAATTACATTACATTGGCTTATATTAATTATTTGTTGTCATTGATATTATATGATTATGTTTATAAGTAATTTTTAATATTCATTGGTTTATTTAAAATTTATTTTTTGGTATTTATTGATGGTAAAAAATAATCGATTCATTGATTAATTCACAGCTCTACAATTTTATCATTTTGAGGGTTGTTTCATATTCTCATTCTAATAATAAAATTATTATTAAATTTGAATTTAAGGAAATTATTTGTTCATTTTTTTAAAAATAATTAAAATTTATTTCAATATGGTCTTTCATGGTTATTTTATAGTGATAATACCATTTTTTTCATTGCTTGGTACTCCACTCTTTTTGAGAAAATGTTTTAATAAATTTGTACTTCGTTTCTATTTTTGACCAGAAATCAATTATCATAAAAAACAATGTTCTCTAAAATCATTTTTTAATTTTTTTATTTAATAATTTAGTAAATGATTTATTAAAATAAATGATTTCACATTTTCTATTTTTATGAATTTATTTCAAATAATTTTTCTTATTTTGTTTTCAACATGGAATATTTCTAACCTTTTTACAAAAAGAATGTAATTTTTTATTTTATAAAATGGACAGACTTACATGAAATCATGAAAATTATTTAATTAATGCTTAATTTTCATTTTCTTGAGATTATTTTTAAGTAAATTGTTTAAAATTATTTTTAAAGAAAATTGATATTGGCATATTATTTCAAAATGAAAATTATATTTCTTTCAAGAATGTCATTAAGAATCTATCTATGTTAGTTCTATTCATCAAAGAAAAAAACACTTTATTTTTAATCAAGTGGGTATATGATTTAATAATAACTTATTAATTCATTCAAGAAATTTTTTTTATCATAAGGACTAAGGGAAATTTTGAAATTCACTTAATTTATTATTATAGTCAATAATTTTACAATTAAATATTCACTCTTCTATGATCATTGGATATTATTCTTCCACTAAATATTATCATTACATATCATGGATATGATTATTACATAAATTGATTACCATTTTTACATACCAGGTAATTATGTATTCATTACTCAATACAGATATTTGATAAGGCACAATATTTATGAAATAAATAATTTATTATTTATATGGATAATTCTTTGAAAATGTATGAAATGTGTGGGGGATCAGTTAATTTGATCTCATTGATGTATCAGTAGCTTAATGGGATGAATCGGTTGGATATAATTACATAATGGGTTTTTACCTAGAATGTTTTATACCATCTCATGAAAGATATTGACGGAAAAGGGTTCATGTAACTAGCAATGATAGCATCCAATAATTAACTATTTCCTTTATTCATTATTAATTTAATATAATATAAAATATTTCCACTATGATATTATGTATCGAATAATTTCATTATCAGTCTTCATTGATGGGCATGTGTTTTTACTTACTTACCTTTCCATATTGATTATGCATTATCAATTCATGAATTCAATATATTTACATTGAATTCATGATTATTTATTTAAAATGAAATATGGATTATTATTTTTCATATATTTAAATGGAATGTGTTCTCTATTATTTAACTTTCCATATTGATTATTTCTTATTGAGTAATTTAGATTGAATGTGTGTTTAGTTATTTACATTTCCATGTTGATTAAGATTATTGAATAATGATTTATTCCAATTCACTAAACACTTACTAGGAATTTGAGATCACCGATATTTTTCTCCATTAACTATGATTCAATAATGATTACCATGAATGATATGTAGGGATACAGAGGAAATATAATGTTTATTAAAAAAACATTGTGATTTGGGTTTTCAAAATAAATATAATACTCATGTTTATATATTTTTTATAAATACTACCAAAATAATTGGTCCTTCAAGATAAAAGCTTGTGTATCTTATGCCAATTTAATGGTAGCTGGAGCCGGCTCCAAACTTATTGGGGATAAACCGTAATAAGGAAACTATAAAGATAAATTATGGCAGTTAATAGAATGTTTTCCATTATTGTAACACCCTAAACCAAGTTTCCTAGAACTAGTAAATTGTTTTATTACAATGGAATGATTACAAGAAAGTATTTTCCATGAGGACTGAATAATTTAGTAGATTTTGAAGACTAGAAACAAAAAAGGATCAACATTACAACTTGAAATTAAAAACAATATAGCAGATCCATTAGTAAATATCATAACTCCTAGATTATCCTTAAAAGTCATTAACAGAACAAATAATCTCATACTAGGTAAATTTAAAACATAAGAAAGGGATAATCTCGAATGATCCATAGGGTAAATAATACAATGGAAGTATTCATAAATGTAAACACAAAATTTTATGAGTAACTAAAAACACATTCCTTTATAAATAAACATTAGCATAATATGGAAGGAATAAAAATTTATTATATAATGCCATAAAACATAACCATGGATATTATACTAGTAAAATAATAACATGGACTATCAATGTCTAGTTTTATTTTGAGGTAATGAATAATGATGGACATCATAGTCATTCTGTGAAGGCCCCATGCCAAGACCATACATAATGTGTAAAATCCAAAGCTAGTTTATCTTATGAGGCCTACCAATTCATCGTGGGGATATATCGGTCCCTACCTATCACATAATATATCAAATTATTTCATAATATTAATAGAGAGAAATATAATCAACATGTAAATTCTTATTTAAACAAACATATGAAATGTAAATAATATTCCCTAATAAATATACATAAACACTATACATTTAGAGTAATATAGTGAATGACATCAGGACAAATCATCCATAGTCCAACTAATCTTAATCAATTCAATAAAATATAGCATATAATTTCTTAAAAGATTAATTCCAACTAAACATAAGAATAAACAAATGTGTTTAAATACATGAAAATACTCAAATAAAATCTTCGTGTAATTCTTGAGATAAATACTATTTTACTTTTAAAAGAAACTTATTTTGGAAAAACATTTTCATAAAACCAGAAGTCGATTACCTTATTTTATTAATAAAAAAATTAGTGATTTTAGAAAAATAATGGTGGTAAAAAAATATTATAGAGTTAATTTGAAAATATGTAAATATTCGAGAAGTTCTATTGAAATGGGATTGTTTATAGGGAAGAATTTTCAAAAGATCATTTTAAAACATGTCAATACAAATAAAAAGAAGAAGAATTATTTTTGGTACATATATATAGAAACTTAAAACAGAATTACTGAGGAGTACATAATAATAATTAATAATTTCATTGAGGTATGTAGAGAATAAATGTAACCCGAATGAAAATGGTGGTTTGGGTAGAAAACCCTTACCTTATGTCTGAACATGTTCTTTACTTGTCCATAACTTTCTTAATAATCAAATTAAATCTACTAATTAACTAATTTTTAATCTTATATACATGTATTTGATTAATTATAGTTTTGTTAAGTTAATTTATGACCTTATTGATAAGTTATATGATTAATTTATATAATTCATGAGTGTTCGTTTCCTTAATTGCATGATTGGTTCACTTGATTATAAGTAATGGAGTTCATTTAGAATTGTTATAATTATCCATAATTGTAATTTAATGTTTTTAATGATAATATATATGGGTAAATGGTTATATATATCATTTGGTTATTTATTATGAGGGTGAATCATTATATAATACATTTTGTGATAATTGATTATGTTATTTTGGCCTTGATTGATCATAATGAACTCATTTTGTATTATCACATGGTATTATGTAAATATGATACAGATAGAATATAAAAGTAGTTTTAATATTAATTTTAAACTATGTTTCAATAATTAAAATGGTTTAATGAACTTCGTTGAAAAAATAAATTGATGGAAAAAACTTCATCATCCAGGAAGGTTATAAATCGACACTTCTCAGGTGATGATTTACTTTTTTAAATAAGTGAGAGAGAGAGAGAGTAAAGAGATTGATGATGGTTCATTCATTAACATGGTTTAATTATAGTATATAATTTATAATGGAGTTATCATGATCATTTGGGCAGAGGATATGAGGATATAATTACATAATTAAATAAAAGGAGGTGAAATTTAATGGAAAAGGAAAGGGGTTTACCTCTTGATATGAGCACCTTGAGAACCTCGTTAAGAAAAGGGATTTTGGAATTTTGAAAAGACCATAAAATCAAGTATGTGGGGAGAGGCTAGGGAAGAGTATTTGGGCAGAAGTTTGAGAAGATTAAAGGATTGAAGGAGTGAGGAGAAGAGGGGGAGGTGTGGTTTTTATAATAGAGGACATGGGTGATTTTTTAATATCATATTCATTATTTTATTATTTTTCACAAGATAAGAAATATTGTTGATTGTTGTGACCAAAAAATGTAATAATAAGATGTGTGTTTGAAAAAAAGTGTTCTTACATGATCCACACTTCAAATATGGCACATCAAATTATGTATATAGCATTTATCCTTAATTAATATATTTTATTATTCCCTAAAAATTAAACTATTTTAGAATCAACCCAAAAATACTCTATAACCATTTTTAAATGTGTAGAATTTCAAAATGGTATCTTTTTGAAAAATATAATTTTAAAAATATCTTAAATTATTTTTTTAAATAAAATCATTATTTACTTCAAAAATACATATTTCAATTTTAAAACAATATTTATAATACTTTGAAAAATTAAACAAGGTCTCGTAAAATTATAATAAAATTATAGGAAAAATAAATTTATTTAGGAATACATTTAAATGAAATAAATTTTATTTGAAATAAATTTAATAATTTAAAATTGTAGTTAAATATTTATTACTCACAAAAATATCACCACTTAATTATTAATTTTTAAAAATTTCACCACCATTTGTAGGGTTCATAAATTTTATTTCTACTTAAATGGATTAGGTTACTCTTTATAGGGGTCATATTACTATTCATAAGGGTATATTACTATTTATAAGGCTCAGGTTACAATTCAGCAGAAATGCATGTTAATCATATCAAACTCTAAATATATTTCTGATCCCAACCGTGTGTGTCTATTTTTCCAAATTCAGAACTCAAAATCTAAAGAATTATGTCTAATGGATAGGTTATAACTATCTTCTATAACAAAAATGTGTTTGTTTTGTAGATAATCAGTGCTTCATGAATTTTATATTATGTTCATATGTAATTACATGGAATTCTATATTCTTCCACCCTTACAGATAGTTAATCCTCAAAATTACCAAAAGGATACCTTATAAAACGATTTGGGTAGTTTTTTTATCATAATCTCCTCAGAAACCATTGTCGCATTCTCAATTTTATGAGTTTTTCAAAAAAATTACCATCAATGTTTTTAGATTTCTATACACATATTATATAGAGTGTAGAATTCGTAAAGTCCCTTCACAATAAGATATATCAGGTTACAATTCTATACCTTCAGAAGTGAGTGCATGTGTTGGGTCTGGCATGTAATTACTTAATAGGGAGATGTGGAAAAAAATTACTTTAGAAATTATTGGTGTCATTTCCAAACTATAGAAAATATATCCAATTCTATCTATAATTTCAAAAGTTCCCATGTAAATAAGGCTCAGTTTCCCATGGTTTTAAAATCATATAAAACCTTTTCATTGAGATACATTCAAGAAAATGTGATCTCCCAATTGAAATTCCAAATCCATATTTTGATTACTAGAATAGATTCTTTTCCTGCCTTGTGATTCTTTGATATGGGTTTGAATAGTATTTAGTTTTTCTATCATTTCCTCCCCCAAACTCTGGACTTACAAGCATTCCTTCACCAACTTTATCCCAACATGTTTGTGTACGACATCTTTTTTCATACAATGCATCATACAGTTCCATTTGAATAATTGAATTGATATTATTATTGTATAAAAACTCCACCAATGTTAAATACTAATCCAATATACCTTTAAAATCATATGATCATAATCTAAACATTTCTTTTAATGTTTGGAGCATCCTTTCTGATTTCCCATCAGTTTGAGGCTGATAAGAAGAACTCAATTAAAGCTCAGTATCCATTGATATCTCAATAAATTTCTGTAATTTTGAATCTTATCATAGATAACAATTAGAAAAAATTGAGATAGGTTTTCATTGAATTCCCAAAACTTCATTAATATAGAGTCGTTCAAGGCTCTCTTGTGAAAAATCATCCCTTGTAGTGAGGAAATGTGCAGATTTTACAATTCAATCAAAAATAACCCATATAACATCATTCTTCCTTGGAGTTTTATGATATTCTAGTTAAAAATTCCATAGATATGTCATACTGTTTCCATGTAAAACTATGAAGGGGTTTTATGAATCCTCTAGGATGATGTCTTTTGGCCTTCACATTTTTAGAGACTAAACATATTGATACATAATCATAAATTTCTCATTTGATTTTATTCCACACAAAAATTCCCTTCAAATATCTATATATTATAGTGCTACCAGAGTGTATATAGAAAATAAAACTGTGGGAATAATCTAAAAACTCTATTTTTATCTTGATGATAGTGGGACCACATAACCTCCTCAAATATTTTAGAATTCCATCCTCACACATGATTTCATTCAACTTTTCGACATTCATAGTGTTAATTCTCTTTGGAAGATTCTATTAATTAGAGTGAAAACATTTTATTCATTATAATAAATATGATTGGGAGACTATTTGAAAAATAAGTGATGTTTCACCTTCTTTAATAATTACCATATAGATCATCAGTTGTTTTATGTACATAGGATTCGTGTAAATTATTATTTTTCATAATACTCGAAGATAGTTTCTACTCAATGCATTATCTACCTTATTTTCCATTGCTAGGTGGCATTTTATAGAAAAATTGAAATACTTGGGTAGCGCGAGCCATATTATTTTCCTCGTGTTTCATTATTTCTATGAATGATATATTTTATGCATTTGTGATCTATATATATCTCACATCTTTCTCCATAGAGACAATGTATTCAGATCGTCAGAGAAGAAATAATACCTACTAACACAAGATCATGAGTTGGATAGTAATGTTCATGAATTCTTAACATCCTTAATGTTTAGTAGCTAACTATATCGTTCTACATAAGTAAACACCCGAGTCTATTCATTGAAACATCCCTATAGATCAAAAATCCCATATTCCCCAATGGTAGTGTCAGGGTCAGGAAATTTAATAATATTCTATTAAATTCATCAAAACATTATTCACATTATTTTTCCCATTTGAACTTGACCCCATGACGTGTATTCTTGGTTAACGAGTTGGATAATTGGGTGAACATCTAAATGTAATACCAATAACAACTTACTAAAGCAACATATCTATGTATCACATTAATGTTTGTTTGTGTAGGCCATTATTGAATTCCATTTATCTTTAAAGGATCCAATAAAATTTCATCTTTATAGAAAATGTGACATAGAAATGAAACAAATCGATGCCATAATTCACATTTTATTAACTTCCCATATAATTTATTAATTATATGATTATTTAAAATAATCTGAGTGTTAATATCATGATCTTTATAGATTTTCGACTATAAAATGATATCACAATTTAATACCACAAAATATTCATCATGATATTTCTTAAAAACTCTATTCATGAGATTCATGAAAACAGAGGGTGTATTTGTTAGTCTTAAAGGCATTACATTAAACTCATAATGCCCATACAGGGTTGAAAATTTTGTTTTTGGAATATATTCTTTTCCCACACACCACAAATGATATCCATATTAAAGGTATATGATGGAAAAATACTGGGATCCATTAATTGGATCAAATAAATCATCAATGTGAGAAAGGTGATAATTTTTCATTATGGTAATAACATTGATCTCCTGGAAGTCAACTCATATCCTCATAGATCCATCCTTTTTAATGAAAAAGACATGGGATCCCCATAGAGAAACACTATGGTGGATAAATCCTTTACCAACAAATTACCCTAGTTGTTTCTGCAGTTCTACTAACTCCATAGTGGAAATTCTATAAGGAGTATTTGATATAGGTATTAAACTCGGGATTAAATCTATAGTGAACTCAACTTCCCACTCTAGATGATGTTCAGGTAAATCCTCTAGAAATACATCTATTTATTCTTGAACAATAGGTACATCATCAATTTGAATATTTCATTCCGCACCATATATATTTCCTTATCATCCTCCAAATAATCTCATTCAGTAGAGATGATGAGGGTGGATCTAGATCAGAATTAAACGGAGAGGTTTCTACTCTAGAGATAAAGGATTCAACATCATTTTCAAAAATTGTATCCTACATCTTCTTGAAATACATTCTCAAATCATCATTTGAATGAAAATTCATACAGATAATTATATCAATATAAAGAATGAGAATAATGATAATGCCATCAACTAAATTGTGTTTTTGTGTCATAAGGGGGGCCTATGAACACATATTTGTTCCATGATACTTACCTTAAGATTTTTTACTAAAAAATACTTTAATATGACAAATTGGAAATTTATAATTTTCTAAGAAAACTAGGAAGATGTAAAATAATGTGATGATCCAAAATAAAATAAATCATTGGATATGTTTGAGGAAATGATTAAAGTACCTCCCACCACATCATTACGAACTTCAACCTTGGCAGTAGTTATCACAAAATATTGGCCTTTCTCCGTTTTCCTTCTATAATGAATGCTTACTTGATTCTTAAGAAAATAATTTTCATAATTTCTCATCTCTCTATAATTGGAGCATTGACCATTGGTGGCTTCTTTAATTCCCATACAATCATGGGATATGTGGACTTTTCTTCCCATCTTGTAACAATGACCCATACCCATTAAAAAGGTACCTGGGTGTTTCTTTCCAAAATTATCATAACATGGAAAATTAATTGTTTCATTATTTACCTTTTATGTATTTCCTTTTCTAGAGTGTTCAGTAGCACTTTTCTTCTCTTTAATTACTTAATATTCATAAGACATAGAGAATTATTTTTCAATCTTGATAGCACATGAGACTATATATTCATATGATAAAAAATTTTGGAGACTAGTTCCCTTCAGAGGAGTGGTTTTTAAAAAATCAAATAATCAATCCATTATGCTCCTTGGATTATGTTTGTAGTCAACTGTCACACCCCGACCGCAGATATCTTTATTTTACTTTTTCTTGGTCCCGATTTAAAATTTTTGAGGTTTAGTTGTGTCGGCGGTTTCGCGCCGGTGCGCGGTCGTCGCATCGCTAGCAGTGATCGTGCGTTCGACCCGGGTGACTATGCGTTCACCCGGAGTTTTAAATATTAAATTTTTTTTATGTTGACATTTTATTATTATTACTAATTAAGTTGTGTTACCATTATTGTAGCTATTTTTTTTATTTTATATATGTTTATATATGTGTGTATATATATATATATATATGTTTGTATATGTTTAAATATATGTATATATGTCTATATATATATATGCGTGGGTGCGCGCGCGCGCGCACCCGCGCACATTTATTTTCAAATGGTTTTAATATTTTAAATTTTTTATTAAAGATAATTGTTATTATAAATTTCCTAATTATTATTATTATTATTATTATAAGGACTTATTACTATTATAATGTTTTATTATTTCTATAAAGAGTATTATTTTTAGGATTTGTTTTATTTAATTACTTATGTTCAATATTATTATTAGTATATTATTATGATTATAGTATTTTATTATTTTTACATATTATTATTAATATTATTTTCATATTGTTATTTATATTTTTGTTGTATTATTATTATTATTATTATTATTATTATTATTATCATATATATATATATATGAACCGAAACCCTTTTTTCCCCTCCTAACCTACCCAGCCGCCACCCTCTCCCCTCTCCTTTCTCTCTCCCCCGTTTTTCTTCCTCTTTTTTTTCTCTGGTATAGCCGACATGTGGCTCCCTCCGGCATCCCACCTGCTGCCCGCACCCTCCCCTCCGGCGCGCTCCGCCTCGCCTCATCCCGGCCCCAGTTTCCCCTTGCGCACCCGCCATCGTGCCGGCTCCCTGCCCGGCTTCCCGGCATCCCGACCACCCTCCTCCTCACCGGCTCCCGCTCACCCCAGTACCCCGGCGGCCCCCTCCATCAGCGCCGACCCCGCCTCCAGCTCCCACTCCGCCACTGCGCACGGCCCGGCTCTGCCTTCGCCGCACCGAGCCCGCACCCGGCCTCCCTCTGTCGACGCACCCTCCATCTCCATCCCGGCCCTCCGGTGCTCAGCCCCGCTCAACCCGGCCCTCCGGTGCACCTCCCTTCTCAGCCTACCCTCCGACCTCCATCCCGACCACTGCACCCAGCAGCCGCCACTGCCGTCCCCGACCCCTCCGCGCGACCGTCCCGTCGCTGTCTCCTTCGCGTGACCCCGCCGCGCCTAGCGGCCGTCTCCGCTGCTCCCCGTCCCGGCTTCCCCGGCCCTCTCCGCCACTCCCCGTCCCACGCACCATGCCCGACCGGCCACTCCCCTGCTCTCCCTCTTGTTCCGCCTCTCCTTCATCGCACCGCTGCCGCACCCGCTTCCCTCTGCTGGCTCCCCCACGCGTCCTGCACCCTCTCGTCGCAGTCCTCCCTACTCCGTCCCCTTCGTTGGCCTGCTGCCCTGCCGGCGGGCCCTCCTCCGACCAGCGACCTCCAACACCCCCACGCCGGTATGTTTTTATTTTATTTTATTTATTTATTGATTTAAGTATTATTTTTTTATTTTACTCCTTTTATTAATTTTATTCTTTTATGTATTCGTTTATTAATTAATTATTTTATTTATTCATTTAATCATTTAATAATTTTTTTCATTTAAGTATTTGTTAATGATTTATTTATTTATTTTTTATTTTTTAGTATTTGTTAATTAGTTATTTATTTATTTATTCATTTAATTATTTGTCAATTAATTAATTCTTTATTTATTTACTTATTCATTCATTTATTTAATTATGTTTTTTTGTTTGATTACATATTTTTTTATTCTTTTGAGTATTTATATATTCATGTATTTATTATTTATCTATATATATTTATCTTAGTGTTTTTATTTAATTTAAAATAATCCTTTTTCTGTCGCGGGTTGAGTAATGTGTACTTTTTCACTATTCAGTGTACGCAGTTAGTCCGCAGGGGTTCGTTCTACTTTCTGTTGGGGTTCCGTCGCGTCCGCTCCTTGTTTGAGGTAGGCGAATTCAACTGTTTCCTTTCCGAGGTACTCTGCTGATGCTTGAATTGTTTTAAATAAATTTTATCCCATGATTCGCGTGTTTATGATATCCTTGCGCAGCTTATTTTGGTGTTTTAAAATCTATAGTTTTTGTTCGAAAGTTATGTTTGAAGCAATTATATTTTTTTCCAAGGTAGTTGTGCACTAGATGTTGTCCTGCACTTTTTATTGTTTATATAGTGCACCTGTTTAGGCGTTGCCATCTAAGGTGGAACTAAATGCTTATGTTCTCTTATGTTATCATTGGTTGTCTTGAGCGGTGTTTTCTTTTTGTAAAGAAAGAATCATTCTTGGATCTTATTATCCTGTGCTAGTTAGTTTTATGAAATTTAGTATTATTTGGAAATGTTGTCGTGCCCCTTTGCAGGTTTGACGCACCATTGGATGTTGACACATCCATGGGTGCACCAGGTGCACACATGTATGTGCCCTCAAATGAAGATGGTGTTTGAAATTGTTACCATTTATTATTGTTTTTATTTATTTTTATTTTCTCAAAATCTCAACTTTTCTAAATGGTTCTTGGTTTCAAAATGTTTTTACCTCTTCATGAGACACATCTAACTGGTTTAAAAAAAAGAAATCTACGAAAATATGCCCGTTTTGCCTTTTATTTAATACAAAAGCAGCGCTTGAGTTTTTTGAAAAAGATATTGTGAAATGTTCGTGTAAAGTCATTTGATTTTGTAAAAACTGAGTGCTCGCTTGGAGACTTCAGGTATTTTTATAAACTGGTTTTGATAATTAAATGACGTGATGTCCCGGTTGGAACTTTATTAATTGTGAAGTGATTATACATACATATATATATATACACTTACTTGTGAGGTCATCTCTACAGGGGGAGTTCCCTTCGAGGGTTGTCGTGTAGCGATGTCTGTGTAAGGGGTTGGCAAGTGCGGTGAGATGAGTCACGCATGTGAGGGTCACCCACTTACACAGTGTTACAAAAACCAACATGGGTTCCTAAGCGTCTTGTAGATTATCAAGTGACGGTTGCTTGCTAACCCTGATTAGACGGGTTAGTACCCCCTGGAGTTGTGGACATGCCAGGAGGGATGTGCCACTAGTTGGCTATTAGGGCGGCCAGTTGGTTATTGACTATGGAGTACCACGCCGGCAGGTAGTCTGAACCCGAGTACGTCCTGGGGTTTTCTAGGGATGTTTAGGATCACTCATGGTTACTTGTTCTCCTTGATTGTTTACTTTCAGTTTTTCTTTACAGCTTATAGTGTCACTTGTGTCCTTTTGCACTACTTTCATCTTGCATTACTTGGCTACGTTCTGTTTCACTGGTCTGTTTTCAACCTGTACTGTTTACCTGTTCCTTTCTAGCACAGTCGTGGTATTATTTGTATTTGGTTTTGTTTATACAAATAGGAAATGGTTTTGAAAGTGATTTATAGTGTGCGTTGGGTTTTCAAAAGGGGAAAAATGTTGTTTATTTTTAAATGTGAAAAATCTATTTTTATAATTGTATTTTTCAAACCCGTGTCAACGGACTGCTTGGGAAAGGAAACATTTGGATTCAGTGGTTTACTTTGGCTTACCTACTGGGCATTTTTAATGCTCACTCCTATATTATCATTTCAGTTGCAGGTCTTCCCTTGCTCAGGTCTACTGTTTTGAGTCGCTCAGTGTTGGAGCGAGGTTGCTCTCTGGTTGGGTGGTGACCTAAGAGGTCACATGGAGGTACGTGGTCGTGTGGATTTTATTTCTTTTCCGCTGTTAGTGTTTATTTGCTCTGTTCTATTTACTTTTGTTTGGGATGAAATCGTTCCCAACGATCAAATTTTAATGCCCGTCACTTGTTGCCATCCCGGGGGGATCGGGAACGCCCCTCTGGACTTGCTGCGGACCGGCTCGGGTGACCGGTTCAGGGTCGACCCAGGCTGGTTCATGACAAAATGGTATCAGAGTAGGTTCTTGTTATTTTGGGTTGTCCGGTAGAAGGAGATTAGGACTGTCGAAACTCGAGGGGTGGTTGTGGGAAGAGCGTCGCGAACTCTTGCTCGCATTGATCCTCGAGTTACCAGGGGTAGTCCGGGAATTGTGTCCTTGTCTTTTCTGGTTTGTCTTGGATTGAGAGATGACGACGGAGGCAAGCCGACGTTACATCGTTATTTCACATGGAGTAGTGACCCATGTGGAGTCTGAGTACACGGTTTGAATTCCTCCTAGTGGTCGACGCTGACTTGGGACATGGCCCACTACCATGTCGCCAGGTTGAGTGTGACTACTAGTCCCTCATTTCAGTGATTGATGCAAATTTTGGATGTTTTTTTCATTTTGGTCTGTGTGGGTGCGTAGTTGGAAATTAAAAAAGGGGTTTTTGAAAAATTTGACTGGTGTTTTTAAAGGACTTTAAATATATGAAATGAGTTTTAAAACTGAAATCTCTTGATTTGGAGATCTGTTGTTTTCTTGGAATTGGTTAAGAATGATTTGGGGTGAAACCCCAGTTCCTCTTTATGAACGTTTGCACATGTGTGAGAATGCATGAAAAATGCGTGTTGGTGCGAGTATTAATGGACGGTGGATAAAGACATGTGCAACGGGTCATGGGAGTACCTGGGTGTGTATTTGAGATTTAACGCTTGACCTTGTTTTCTAAATTGTTTTAAAAGGGGAAATGGTTTTGGAATGTTTTTGGTTCGAAAATGGATTGGTTTTGGAAAGTAGTCTTGAAGAGGATGGTTTGGAAGTGTAAAATAAAAAGGAGATTTTATTTTGGGTTGTGTTTGCATATTTTCGGTCTTGTGATGACTGTTTTTGATGAAGGAGCTTTTATTGATGTTGCTTCAGTTTGATATTGGTTTTGGCTTCGTGTTTTAATTGTCGCTCAGGAAATGCCGCCCAGAAAGGTCTCTAAGGATTCTGATAGGTCATGCCTAGTTTTTGGTCCTCCTCAGACTTTGCCTATTCTCCATGGTGATCAGGGTCTGTTAGAGGCAGTAAAATGGATCGAGGAAGTGGAGCGTGTCTTTAGAATGTTGGGAACTCTCGATAATTTTACGGTTCGTGCAATTATGAAGTTGTTTGAGGATCCATCTCTGGACCAGTGGAAGGTGGTTTCCCCACCATCGACGCAAGTTTAAATGATGTGGGATGTCTTTAGAATTGTTTTCATCCAATGGTTTGTACCTGACAATGTGAAGCTGGAGAAAGAGAGAGAGCTTGTGCATATTCAACAAGGCCAACGGACGGTGAAGGCATATGTTGACCATTTCAAGGAACTGATTTAATTTTCTCCAGATGTAGCATCGCATGAGCTCATGAAGGTCTCTCTTTTCACTGGGGGTCTTCGTCCGGAGATCAAGGAGTGAGTCCTCCCTTCTAAAGACCTTTGTTTTGAGAAGTTGGTAGAGGAAGCATTCTTGGCTGAGTTGGTTTCCGGTGTGCGGGTGGTTAGTACTTCAGCATCCCCAGTTGTTCGTAAGAGTTCCTCCTCTGGTGTAGAAAATAAGCCAGAGATACATGTTCCTAATGAGTTATCCCCTTTGGTCCCAGCTTCCAGTTCATCAGATCATTCGATGGTATGCTTTCAGTGTGGTCGTTTCGGGCATTTAAAGTCGTCTTGTCGCAATGCTCCAAAGACGTGTCATCGATGCGGTTGTCTAGGTCATCTGGAGAAGTTTTGCAGGAAGCGTCGCTTGAAGAGGACGCTGTGATTGGAGAATGTCAGTACCTGACTGTGAGGCAGAAGATACTTCAGCCATCAGAGCCCCAACCACAGGTCTTGGGGTGAATCTCGCGCACAGTCAGGAGTTCCCAGGGTTGTGAAGCCTTGGTCTAGGTCTTGTCTTCCGTATTGACGGTGGAGCAATTAAAAACCTTTTCATATTTGTTTACCTGCTATGAAAGTTCCAACAACGTTGTAAATGCGTTGTTTTTCTATAAAGTGATGATGTACTTGTTCTATGATAATCTAAGCAGACTTGTCGTGTGGATTTGGTATTCTGATTCGTGTGTCTTTATTAAAAGTGTGTTTGACCCTTGTGTGGGTTTACCTCAGTTGAGTTATGCTTGTCGGATGTGGTTATGTTTCGTGGATTTCAATGGGTCATGTTTCTGATTCGATGTCCGGTTAAGTCGTTTCTATGGGTTTTCCCTGGTGTTGAAGATTGTTGACTCTAGTCGAGGATTCAATGTCTCAATGTAGGTGTTGTTTTAATCGTTCTATAAGAGTTGGTTCGAATTGGTTGGGAGTTCCCGCGTCGACCCCCCCCCCCCTTTCCCAAGGTTTTCTATTTAGATGGTCAACTTTTCTACACTAGTTGAGTTCTTGTGGTGGGGAGAACCCCTTCGTGTTCTCCCCTCAACCTCAGACCTCAGTTTTCTCTTGGATTGGTCGGGTGTGACCTGTGTGGGGTAAGGTTATCCTGAGAATATTAGTTCTCTTCAGTTCCTTTAGTTCTGTTTGGGCATAGACTTGGATTTTGACTGACTTGTGGCTTGGTGACTTTCTGGGGGCAGAAAGTGTCTGTGGTGGGGAGAATTGTCACACCCCGACTGCAGATATATTTATTTTACTTTTTCTTGGTCCTGATTTAAAATTTTTGAGGTTTAGTTGTGTCGGCGGTTTCGCGCCAGTGCACGGTCGTCGCATCGCTAGCGGTGATCGTGCGTTCGGCCCGGGTGACTATGCGTTCACCCGGCGTTTTAAATATTAATTTTTTTTATGTTGACATTTTATTATTATTACTAATTAAGTTTTGTTACCATTTTTGTAGCTATTTTTTTTATTTTATATATGTTTATATATGTGTGTATATATATATATATGTTTGTATATGTTTAAATATATGTATATATGTCTATATATAGATATGCATGGGTGCGCGCGCGTGCACATTTATTTTCAAATGGTTTTAATATTTTAAATTTTTTATTAAAGATAATTGTTATTATAAATTTTCTAATTATTAATATTATTATTATTATAAGGATTTATTACTATTATAATGTTTTATTATTTCTATAAAGAGTATTATTTTTTGGATTTGTTTTATTTAATTACTTATGTTCAATATTATTATTAGTATATTATTATGATTATAGTATATTATTATTTTTACATATTATTATTAATATTATTCTCATATTGTTATTTATATTTTTGTTGTATTATTATTATTATTATTATTATTATTATCATCATATATATATATATAAGAACCGAAACCCTTTTTTCCCCTCCTAACCTACCCAGCCGCCACCCTCTCCCCTCTCCTTTCTCTCTCCCCCGTTTTTCTTCCTCCTTTTTTTTCTCTGGTTTGGCCGACCTGCGGCTCCCTCCGGCATCCCACCTGCTGCCCGCACCCTCCCCTCCTGCGCGCTCCGCCTCGCCTCGTCCTGGCCCCGGTTTCCCCTTGCGCACCCGTCGTCGTGCCGACTCCCTGCCCGGCTTCCCGGCGTCCCGGCCACCCTCAGCCTCGCCGGCTCCCGCTCACCCCAGCACCCCGACGGCCCCCTCCATCAGCGCCGACCCCGCCTCCGGCTCCCACTCCGCCCCGGCGCACGGCCCGGCTCTGCCTTCGCCACACCGAGCCCGCACCCGGCCTCCCTCCGTCGTCGCACCCTCCATCTCCATCCCGGCCCTCCGGCGCTCTGCCCCGCTCATCCCGGCCCTCCGGCGCTCCGCCCCTCTCAGCCCGCCCTCCGGCCTCCGCACCCAGCAGCCACCGCTGCCGTCCCCGACCCCTCTGCGCGACCGGCCCGTCGCCGTCTCCTTCGCGCGACCACGCCGCGCCCAGCGGCCGTCTCCGCTGCTCCCCGTCCCGGCTTCCCCGGCCCTCTCCGCCACTCCCCGTCCCACGCACCGCGCCCGACCGCCCTCTCCACTGCTCTCCCTCCTGTTCTGCCTCTCCTTCACCGCACCGCTGCCGCGCCCGGTTCCCTCTGCCGGCTCCCCCGCGCGTCCCGCACCCTCTCGCTGCGGTCCTCCCTACTCCGTCCCCTTCGCTGGCCTGCTGCCCCGCCGGCTGGGCCTCCTCTGACCAGCGACCTCCAACACCCCCATGCCGGTATGTTTTTATTTTATTTTATTTATTTATTGATTTAAGTATTATTTTATTATTTTATTCCTTTTATTAATTTTATTCTTTTAAGTATTCATTTATTAATTAATTAGTTTATTTATTCATTTAATCGTTTAATTAGTTTTTTCATTTAAGTATTTGTTAATGATTTATTTATTTATTTATTTATTTTTTAGTATTTGTTAATTAGTTATTTATTTATTTATTCATTTTATTATTTTTCAATTAATTAATTCTTTATTTATTTACTTATTCATTCATTCATTTAATTATGTTTTTTTGTTTGATTACCTATTTGTTTATTCTTTTGATTATTTATTTATTCATGTATTTATTATTTATCTATATATATTTATCTTAGTGTTTTTATTTAATTTGAAATAATCCTTTTTCTGTCGCTGGTTGAGTAACGTGTACTTTTTCACTGTTCATCGTACGCAGTTAGTCCGCAGGGGTTCGTTCTACTTTCCGTTGGGGTTCTGTCGCATCCGCTCCTTGTTTGAGGTAGGCGAATTCAACTGTTTCCTTTCCGAGGTACTCTGTGGATTCTTGAATTGTTTTAAATAAATTTTATCCCATGATTCGCGTGTTTATGATATCTTTGCGTGGCTTATTTTGGTGTTTTAAAATCTATAGTTTTTGTTCGAAAGTTTAGTTTGAAGCAATTATATTTTTTGCCAAGGTAGTTTTGCACTAGATGTTGTCCTGCACTTTTTATTGTTTATATAGTGCACCTGTTTAGGCGTTGCCAGCTAAGGTGGAACTAAATGCTTATGTTCTCTTATGTTATCATTGGTTGTCTTGAGCGGTGTTTTCTTTTTGTAAAGAAAGAATCATTCTTGGATCTTATTATCCTGTGCTGGTTAGTTTTATGAAATTTAGTATTATTTGGAAATGTTGTCGCGCCCCTTTGTAGGTTTGACGCACCATTGGATGTTGACACATCCATGGGTGCACCAGGTGCACACATGGATGTGCCCTCAAATGAAGATGGTGTTTGAAATATTTACCATTTCTTTTTGTTTTTATTTATTTTTATTTTCTCGAAATCTCGACTTTTCTAAATGGTTCTTGGTTTCAAAATGTTTTCGCCTCTTCATGAGAGACATCGAACTGGTTTAAAAAAAAGAAATCTACGAAAATATTTCCGTTTGTCCTTTTATTTAATACAAAAGTAGCGCTTGAGTTTTTTGAAAAAGATATTGTAAAATGTTCGTGTAAAGTCATTTGATTTTGTAAAAACTGAGTGCTCGCTTGGCGACTTCAGGTATTTTTATAAAGTGGTTTTGATAATTAAATGACGTGAAGGCCCGGTTGGCACTTTATTAATTGTGAAGTGATTATACATACATATATATATACACGTACTTGTGAAGGAATCTCTACAGGGGGACTTCCCTTCGAGGGTTGTCGTGTAGCGATGTCCGTGTAAAGGGTTGGCAAGTGCAGTGAGATGAGTCACGCGTGCGAGGGTCACCCACTTACATAGTGTTACAAAAACCACCATGGGTTCCTGGGTGTCTTGTAGATTATCGAGTGACGGTTGCTTGCTAACCCTGATTAGACGGGTTAGTACCCCCTGGAGTTGTGGATAGGCCAGGAGGGATGTGCCACTGGTTGGCTATTAGGGCGACCAGTTGGTTATTGACTATGGAGTACCACGCCGACATGTAGTCTGACCCCGAGTACGTCCAGGGGTTTTCTAGGGATGTTTAGGATCACCCATGGTTACTTGTTCTCCTTGATTGTTTACTTTCATTTTTTATTTACAGCTTATAGTGTTACTTGTGTCCTTTTGCACTACTTTCATCTTGCATTACTTGGCTACGTTCTATTTCACTGGTCTGTTTTCAACCTGTACTGTTTACCTGTTCATTTCTAGCATAGTCGTGGTATTATTTGTATTTGGTTTTGTTTATACAAATAGGAAATCGTTTTGAAAGTGATTTATAGTGTGCGTTGGGTTTTCAAAAGGGTAAAACATGTTGTTTATTTTTAAATGTGAAAAATATATTTTTATAATTGTATTTTTCAAACCTGTGTCAACGGATTGCTTGGGAAATGAAACATTTGGATTCAGTGGTTTACTTTGGCTTACCTACTAGTCATTTTTAATGCTCACGCCTATATTATCATTTCAGTTGCAGGTCTTCCCTTGCTCAGGTCTTCTGTTTTGAGTCGCTCAGTGTTGGAGCGAGGTTGCTCTCTGGTTGGGTGGTGACCTGAGAGGTCACATGGAGGTACGTGGTCGTGTGGCTTTTATTTCTTTTCTGCTGTTAGTGTTTATTCGCTCTATTCTATTTACTTTTGTTTGGGCTAAAATCGTTCCCAACGATCAAATTTTAATGCCCGACACTTGTTGCCATCCCGGGGGATCGGGAACGCCCATCGGGACTTGCCGCGGACCGGCTCGGGTGACCGGTTCAGGGTTGACCCGGGCAGGTTCGTGACATCAACAATAAGCATTGATATCCTTGAAAAGTTTTCTTCAAACTTTTCAACATTCTCATCCTATTTTTGCCTCAGATTCTAAAACATCTCTTTCATGTCCACTCGCTATTCACAAGGAATGTATTTTTGTAATAATATTTCTTTAAAATCTATCCATTCAATATTTTATATATATTTCACCTTCTTTTTGTTTTTAATCAATTACCACCATTTATCAAAATCTCTCAATAGACAAAAAACTTCCATGAAAACGTTCTCGATTTTTTCACTACTCAAAGCAATAAATATAATTTCTATGAAATTATCTACTACTCTACTATGAATGGGTTTATAGTCCCATTAAATGATGGAGGTTCTCATCTCCTTATTTTTTATAACATCTCTCCCCAATATTGTGGATTATGAATCTCTATTTGGGTATGTTTATTGTTTAAAACCTGAGTATGTTTCCCAGTATAGTTATAAGTTTTTCAGCACTAGTTGCAACATGTGTATCCTACAAAGGTGGGTGATACCTACATGGGATACGTGCATTCATAAAATTTCCATTCCATCCACAAGGATCTATTTCTAAATAGTTTCATACACTAGATTTGGTTATGAATTGTAATGTATAATCACAAATAGAAAAATAACTAACATAAATTGATATCATATTCCTAGATAATCTAATTATCATAGATATGGTTCCATCATGAAAAATATAATTTTAAATCCTCCATAATGACTTGTAAATAAAATGTGAATTAAAATACGAATATCCCTTGGGATTATCAAACTAGTTCCATAGTAAGTCCCATTATTGCATACCATGTTGCCTTGTGTCATGCATGGAACACCTTGTTTGAGTTTTTACTCCTAGGTACATCTATTCCAAAATCACGTCCACTTGTTGTATCAAGACATTGAGATATTTATAATAAGAACCACATATTCTATGAATTATTAAAATTATAATATGTTCTTATATTCCTATATTCAAAGTCTATATTAGGGCTTTGTTCCCTAATCTATGTTTTTTAAATCTATTTTACATGTATTCTATTAAACTGCCTCTGATACCAATTGTAACACTAAGTACCCAATTTTATGAAGCCAGTAAATTAATTTATTACATTGGAATGATTGTAATAATGTTTTATCCAAAAGGACTGAATAGTATAATATTTTTTGAAGACAAAAAAATACATATGTTCAATATTATAACTTGAAATGAAACATAATTTAGCAGATCCGTTAGTAATTCCCATAACTACTTGATTATCCATGAAAATGATTCATAATAAATTTCTTCACATCACGGTGATATATAAAACATAATAAAGGGTGAGATAATATTCTCAGTAAGGGTAAATAATTTAGTAGATGTAATTGTAAACATAAACACTAAGCACACCGAATAACTAAAAAACATGCCTTTAAATGTTAACCTAAAAATAATATGGAAGGACTAATAATAGATTAAATAATTCCCGACAACATAACCATAGATTTTATACTATTATAATAATCACATGGAATATCAGTCTATAGTTTCATAATTAGATAATACATAATGTCAGACATCATAATAATTTTGTCAAGGCATCATGCAAGGACTATACAAAATCGGTAAAAAACCTAGTCTTATTTTTCTCGTGACACCTAACGATTCATCAAGGGGATATAACAGGACCTACCAATCATATAATAATTTCAATGAAATATTAATATGAATGGGGATAAACATTAACAATGTAATTACATATTTAAACTAACATATGAAATGTAAATGATTTTCCACAATCATTAAACATAAACCCTAAAAATTCAATGTAATATAGTGAATGGTATCAAGATAACACATCCACATTAAAACTAATCATAACCAATTAAATAAAATATTTTAGATGATATCATTAAATATTAGTCACAACTAAACATAAGTATCAACAAGGGTGTGGAAATCTATGAAAATACTCATATAAAATCTTCAAGTAATTCTTGAGATAAATAATCTATTACTTTTAAAATATTAGTTCTTTTGGAAAAATATTTTCATAAAACCATAAGTGAGTTAATACAGTTTTATAATAATAAAATCATTTATTTTATAAAAATAACGTTTCCCAGAAATAGATTATAGGGAGTATTTTAAAATTGTCAATAATTTTAGAAGTTCCTTTGACACAAGATTGTTTATTTGGATGAATTTTTGGACGATCATTTAAAATAATGTAAATACCTATAAAATAAAGAAGGATTATGTGTGGTAAACATATATAGAAAATTCACATAAAATTATTTATAATTATATTATAATGATGAATAATTTCATTGAGGTATGAAATGAATTACTGTAACCCGAATGATAATGGAGGTTTGGGTAAAAACCCTTATCTTATGTCAGGATGTGTTCATCACATGACCTTAACATCATGGAATATCAAATTAAATCCATTAATTAATTAATTTTTAACCTTATATATATATTTATTTTATTAATTATAGTTTAATTAAGTTCATTTGTTGCATTATTGATAAGTTATATGGTTGACTTCCGTTTTTCTGGAGTGTTTGTTTCCATGATTTCATGATCGGTTCGCTTGATTATATGTAATGGAGTTCATTTTAAATTAACATAAATCTAATGAATTGTAAGTCAATTTTGTAAATGATTGTTTTAAATTTTAAATGGTTATATATGTCCTTTTCATATATATTATGAGTATGTATTATTATATAATAATTTAGTGATAATCATTTAGATTATTATGTCATTTATTGATCATAACGAACTAAATTTTTATGATAACTTGGTATTCTGTAAATATGTTAAATAAAAAAATAAAATACATTATTATATTCATTTTAAAATATTTTTTCAAGAATTGAAAAGGATTAATGACCAGTCTTGAAGGTTAAATTGAAGAACGAATCTTTTTCATCAACAAAGGTTGTAAACCAACACTTCCCGGACATGGGGAGATTCTACGAAAGGGTATTTCGTAAGACCTTTGAGAAGATTCAAGTCTTAGAAAAGTGATGGGAAGAGGGGGTGAGTGGTAGATTTTATAGTGGAGGAGAGGTGTGATTTTTGAATAACTTATTCATTATTTTATTATTTTTCTCAAGACAGGAAATTGTGTTGATTCATTGAAAAAAAATAGTAACAAGTTCATGTGAGTTTGAAAAAAAATTTCATATATCATCCATTCATCAAATATAACTCAAAAATCTTATATTTAGAAATTATAGTTATTTATCATATTTTACTATTCATTAAAAATTTAGGTTTTCTGAAAAATTCAAAAAATTAACCGTAACAATTTTTCTACCAGTATAATTTATAAATCGATATTGTTTTATCTAAATAGTTTTCTAAATTTATCAAATTTCTTTTTTTAATTAAATCGTTATTTACATGAAAATTAGAGAGTTTAAATTTATTACTGATATTATAATAGTTTCAAAAACGAACTGAGTTCTCATAAAATTATCCTAAAATCATAGGAAAAAAATATTTATTAAAGAATTCATTTTATGAAAATTAATTTTATTTTAAATAAATTTACATGATTATATTTATTATTAAATAATTATTACTTGAAAAATATGCACACATAAGTATTTATTTTTAAATTAGCCACAACCATTCATAAGGTTTATAAATTTTATTTCTAATTAAATGGGTGAGGTTACTCTTTATACAGATCAAATTTCTATTCATAATGGTACATTAATATTCATAAGGGTCATGTTCATATTCACGAAAAAAGTAATTTGACCCTATCAGACTGTAAATATCATACTGATTGCAACCTTGTATGTCAATTTTTAGAAATTTAAAACATAGAAGCCAAAATATTATGTATAATAGCTATTTTATAACTATCTTCTATAATAAAAATGTGTTTCATTTATTGTGACTTAGTGTTTCATGAATTCTATATTAAATTTATTTTTAATTACTTGGGGTTCTACAATGCTACTATAAGAAGAATAATCACTTGGATAACACAATATATTTTGAAAGGATAATAGAGTATTCAAAATAATGTTAAATTACCTAAGTAAAAAATATGGATATCATATCCAAAGTAAATAGTTATTCTCAATTGGTTTGAAAAAGAATATGACTTAAGAAATCATGAGAATATATATGAGAGGTGCAAGGAAGAATGAAATGTTTATGAATACTTTTCAATCACATTTCCAATAAGTGTATAGATTATAAAGAAGATAAAGTAGGAACAAGGAGATGAATGTGCTTTGATTGTTCATATGAAGAAGAAGACCCCACACAAAGTTGATCCTACCTGAATCGAGGAAACCTTGATTCCCAAGAAAACTAGTTAGAAAAATTAAAATTAAAAGCATGAAGATTTATCCAAAATATTAAGATTGAAGGAAATAAGTATCATGTTTGTGAAGAAATTCACAACCCTAATACTCTAATTTGGTATCATATATTTTCCATATTATTCCCATATATTGTGTTTTTTATGTTTTTATATGAAATTGATGTTTATGTATTTATTAAGGGGGAGACCTAATGAATATGTGAATGTTTTTATATCTAGATAGTTGAACAGAATTCACCATCATGAAATTGATCGAACATTTTATATCATTAAATAATTTAAAATAAAATGGTATTCAAATATAAATTGAAAATTGAGTTTATCCCTTAAGGGTATAATTGTATTTAGAATCTCCAAATTTTACTATTTCATAAAAATCAGGAATTTTTAAGAATATTTGGAGAAGTGTCATTGATAATTTATTCTTATATATCATATCATATCTATTTTGAAATACAAATATATGTTGTTAACAGATAGAATATGTCTTGATCAGTGACATAAAAATGAATATAATTTAATAAGATCAATATCTGATTTCAAAATAATAACATGGAATCTAATTTCAATGTTTTTATCTTTTGTGTAAAGATGATTTTAGTAATTTAATGTTGAAAAAATAAAATAATGATTATTTTAACAATTTCTATCATGTGAATTAATTTAAAAAATCGGTATAAACCATAAATTAATTTTAATAGGCCCGTAAAAAGGAAATATTAGTTGGTATTTTAATTATTCTATTTAATTGGTAACATTATTATCTATATTAAAACCACTAGTTCTATACATTGTTCATGCCTCACCGAACCTTAATGTATAATTATTTATGGATATTTTATTTTATTTTATTTATATCTCAACACATCAAGTTCATTGTATTTATTTTAATAAGAGGGATAGATAAGAAAACATAAAAGACATATTGATAAAAAAATTATATAGTTGGTATTAGAAACCAATAAAAAAGTGGATAATGGTGGATACGCATTGTTTAATATTATTTTTATAAGTATTAATGAATTTTAATGACATTAATATGTGTTAATGGAGAATAATGTATAAGAATATTTATTTTTTTAATCACGGGGAGTAGAAGGATACTGAAGTTATCGAGAAAGATTTTTTATGCACACATAGCTGAGAAGATTTGATACTATCAAGATGTTTTTTGTTTAAATAATAAATAAATAATTTTATGTTATTCGTAAAAAACAAAAAAGGAATACATTTTAGTGATTAATTTTCATATATTTTTCTTGTTGAATAGAATTAGCCATCTACTAAGAGGCTCATGATTAAATTTGATAGATCATATTTGAGAAGCATGTAATTGAGGTGTTTATGATGTAAGAGCGATTTTTCCATTATATTATTTGAGATCCCTTAATACATGTAAAAGTTGATTGTAAAAGTATTTTAAGTGCTTCCAAAAATACTATTTTATGGAAAATTAATATTTTTCAAGAGGGTTTGGATGTTTTAATTATTTCATCATAAAATATTTTGTGTAGAAGTGGATTAAAGGGGATTTTTAATAAGTATTAAGAATTTATTTTTCATATATTTTGGGTATTGAGGAATTTTATATATATGTGAAGATCATTAAAATCTAACTATGATGCTCTATGGTAGGTGTTTTATTTCATGAAGTGTACACATGGGGGATGTTGGTAGAGTATCTAAAGTGGGTTAAGGTTGTGAATGTTTTAAGGGAAGATTTTGTAGAGTATTTATATATTATATTTGATTTATAATTATTTATATAATGATTAAATTTTATTTTATGATATTACTAATCAATTTTATGTTCATTAGTTAAGCAATGAAATTTGGAGTTATGTCTAGGAACAATTAAATTTCATGTTCTTGAAATTATTCTATGTATAACATTCTTAATATATTTCCCAAACATAGAAATTTTTAACATGAATATGTTAACTTGTAATACATAATATCTTTGAAAAATAAAACATATTATATTCAACTATGTTGATAGAAAAATGGAAAAGGGGAGAATCATGTTGAGATACATAATATAATTCACATATTATGTAAGTTATTTTCCATATAGAGAAGTGTAGATCACCAAATGAGAAGCTTGAATATGTTTTTATAGGATGTGTATGTTTTATAATGATACATAATCTATTCTATTTTCCATAATTTTTTTAACCTCAAGATATGACTGTGAAGAATCTTAAGAAATACGTACTTATTATAATTTTTTTAATAATAATTTATGGAAATATTGTTAAGGGAATAAAAATATTAATATATTTTCAATATTTTCAATATTTTTTTTATAACTGATTAATTTATGTAAATTTGGGCAGATGATGATTTTATAGAAGATATTTGTGAATGTTTAACCAGATGATGTCATGTTTTATCTTAAAAAAATATACCCTTGATTTTATTGAATACATGATTCAAGATATTAGTTTTAGTGATAAAGAGGTTGGTCTTCTCTTCACATCATGAAGAATTTCCACATCACAATGTGTGTCATGGAAGAGTGTAGTGAATGATTAACACCACAACCAATCCATTATATAATAACATGTATGCATAGAATAAATCAATATTCTTATGATTTTTTTTAACTTTTGATGTATAATAATTTACAAGTCTCATTCATATTTAGTATTGGATTAAATAAAATATTTCTTGGGACATTTCATGAGAATTACAAATAATAATGTGTTTCCTCTTATCAAGTGATATTTCTGTATTCAGTTATGTTATGATATTCTCATGTGATTCTTAATATAAGAAAAGAAAAAGGATAGGAGGGTGTATTGACACTGGTATCATTCAATGAAATCCAAATTTTGAAAAATACGATAAGAACTAGATATTGTATTCCACGAAATACATATCTATTGCAGATAAAATATATAATATAAAATTCCATGATATATGTATTAAATAAAATTAAAGACCCAATGTTTTAATCACCATGAATATTTTTTTCTGTGAATAAAAAGGATATGGATGTTATTATATCTAGTATTTTATATTTTTGATAAATAAAAAGAAAGAAAATGTTTCTAAGAGAGATTGAACTTATGCATTGAATGTGAAAAAGAAGAATGTTTTTTTAGTATAACATTATCTAATTACCAGTTAGGATGAAGGAGAAGTGGTCGGTTTTCCATTATTCACAATCTATTGATCATTATATATGGTGAAGATTTTATAAGACCAACCTAAAATATAACTATATTATCATGTTTGAATAATAGAAGAGGAATCCACATGGATTTTTTCATATTGAATAAGCTGATATCATAATATAATCTGGGATATATATTATTATTTTCTACCTTAATTATATTACTCTGTCATACATGATGTATGTTGTATTTTAAGTGGTTTATGTTTGCACTTTCATTATAAGTGTTTGTTTCTAGGAGTATGAGTCCTAGTATATTATCATTATTTAGTTGTTATGGATAATTAATGTGTGTAAATGGGTACATGGGATAACAAAAATTATACATTGAAGATGTAATAGTCCATAATAAAGATGAATCTCATTAAAAAAAACATGGGATCCTTTTTTTATTTATCATCAGATACATGAAACCTAAAGGATAGATAAAAATGAGTGAACCATTCATTTAATAAGTGTATATGTATATAAGAGAAATTATTCTAATCGAAAGTAAACTATATTATACTATTTATCCCTCTTTATTTATTGTTTTCCAGACCTCAAGTTATCATAATAGTATCTGAATATTTTTTGATTAAAGAATCATTCTTCAATTTTTTTCTATGTGTTTCCATGATATTCACAATCAAAATAAATTTGTGGTAAAAATGATAAAATATTTTATTCATTTTTTACTGTTAACTACATATATTTATTATAACACATAACATGATTTATTCAATAAAATTCATCACTACCTTGAATAGTTTTATGTTATTTTTTAAATATATTTTAATTAGTATAATAAGTAGATATTTTTTCCACACCCTTTAATGAAAGATAGAGGCTTTAGTGAGGTAAGGGAAACTTAATTGTTAGTGGAACCATTAATATCACCCATGATAATGTATGTCCCAATGTTATTTTTAACATTCATCCTATTTCATTCCATGGACTCATCACTCTATTTGACTAATGCATTGTTAGAAATTTTGGGTTCCCTAATCTCCATTTTCATGATCAATAGTATTATTCCGGATTAATCTGTGAACCCAAATCATATGCCCAAGACATTGATATATGTTTTGTGCCTCATTTCAATAGGTATCAATTTGGATTACCCACAATATTTTATGTTTTCTTCTTTCATTATCTATAAATCCCCCCATGAATCCCATTTTATAGAATATGAAGAGGATAGTGTAAGGATATGGGTACATACCCTAAAAAGGAGAGAAGCTCGGATGACCTGATCCATCTAAGTGTCACAAGAATGTCATTACATAACGTTTTCATGACATATTAAGTCAAAAAATTTGAAAATTATGGAAATCAGGGATAATGATTTTTCCTTAAATGAATATAATACATAATCCTTGAAAAATTCCACTTCCATTAAGATCATTAATGACACAGAAAAAGAAGACCCGTCTCATGGACTCATCACTAGGGTGACACTTTTCTTGATCCTTTAACTAGGGTGATATATCTCACTACTCAATAATAGGGTGAAACTTCACCTTACATAATACTTTGGTGACATATCCCCCAAACATTTCTATTAAGCTGACACATTGACCTACCCCGTATTAGGTCGAGCCTTCACCCAAGCCCCCAACTGTAGTTCCAATTCACCCTAATCACCTACTTGGATTCAAAATACCTTTTTACCCATGGATTTATACACCCTATAATCAGACTCATATCAGTGATCTCATTTTCTATTTCCTCATACATGGGAATCAATTTTTACAAGACTCACACTATGGTTCCAATTCTCTCAAGGATAATACATGGGCACCACTTCACCATTGTCTTCAAAAATGGAAGCTAAGCTTCCGTAGTCTCCAACTCAGGGATATTATTACCAATTTTTTCCTCCTGCATTGTATCTTAAAGTTGATTATTGTGATATTCACATCAACATGCACCTAAAAATAATGTATTCATTTGACAATGAGGATTATCCCCCCTTTGAATGGACTTTACTCTATTTTAATCCAAAAATTATTGAACCCTTAGGGTAATTATGATCATGTGTTCCCTTGATAATAAGAGTCCATATCATGGAGAAGCTTGTTAATCCACTCCTAGAACATCCTATTCATCAAGATGACCATATATAAAGAATCATGTCATTCCCGGTATCCAATGGATTCATTTTTTTTACTCAATTGGATGGTGTTATATAGCCCCTTCTAGGTGTAATCCCAACTAAATCCTCAATGATGGATATTTCCATCATCTACTTAATGATCATGGGATGCCATATGGTCTTGCAACATGGAGTGAAAAATAAAAGGATACAATATATCAAGAATCAGGTCAACCCCATTTTCAAATGGACCCATTTTTTCAACTAAATATTAAGTGGTGGTACACAACCCCCTATCAGGTGTAATCCCATATAAATCCTTTATGATAGATATTTCTATCATCTACCTAATTATCTAAGGATACCATATGGTCATGTAATATGGTGTATGACCCATAAGAAACAATCACATATTTCAACATCTTCGATGAAATTTAAAATAATGGCTAATACGTAAGCCCCACTTAATTATACAATGTATTTAATTTTATTACACCAAAATTATTACTATATGATGTTAAAAATCATGGGTTGTTCCATAATTATGACTATAAAAATTTTAACTCAAACTAAAATGGTGTTGATTCATGTTAACAAGGATATGTTGTATGCCCCTCTAAGGATCAAACATAAACCCCAATACTATTCTTAGGCCTTCAACTAGGTGTAAGACCCATTATTTACTCACTGATCCATATACCCTGTGAAAAAACCTCACTAGGAAACATTTACATTGAACCCAATATTCATTAGTATATATTAACCATTAGTATAGTCATACCCCTCATTTCTAATTACCAAAATATTTGGGGAATTAAAAATTATATCTCAGGCATAATCTGCACACCAACCATTTCTAAGAACCGTTAAACTAGTATTATTTTATGCATGATGTTAAATTTTATAACATATTGTTTATTCCACATGATGTTCAACTTATTATTATTGGTTCTAGATGTATTACCTTAAAATAAACATCACTTAGTCACAGAAGAATATCGTTAAAAGGCATTAAATCGATCTATCTCACATAACCATAAAAGGTGTTACATGTCCCATTATGATGCACTAAACTACATGGCACTATTGGAAAATGGACCTATCCCCACAGTTTTCTCCAAAACCGTGGGGATAGACCCCCCCTATACCCACGGTTTTCCAAAACCGTGGGTATATGTGTCTATTGAAGACCTATACCCACGGTTTTCCAAAACTATGGGTATAGGGGGGTCTATCCCCAGGGTTTTCCCAAACCGTGGGGATAGGTCCTGAAAAGTGACCTATACCCACGGTTTCCCAAAACCGTGGGTATAGGGGTATCTATCCCCATGGTTTTATGGAAAATCGTGGGGATAGGTCTGGGATAAAATTCATATACCCATGGTTATGACAAACCGTGGGTATAGGTCACTTTTGTGTGCGCGGGAAATTTTTTTTTCCCGCGGGAAAGAAATTTTTTTTGCGGGAAACCTATACCCATGGTTCTTCCCTCTATACCCGTGGTTTTAATAAATATATTTAACTATATATATATATATATATATATACATATAGGTGATGTTAGGGTAGTGGTTAGACGCGGTGTTTGCAGCGGAGAGGTCGCGAGATCGAAACTCGGCGCCTGCATTATTTTAGGACCTATACCCATGGTTTTGAAACCGTGGGTAAAAGCCGTTGATACCGTGACAATTGGATATGTTTTGGTGACATGGTGGCAGGACACCTATACCCACAGTTTTGGAAAACTGTGGGTATAGGCTGGGGACCTATCCCGACGCCGTTCCAGCCCACGGTTCCCAAAACCGTGGGTATAGGTTGTTTTTGCAGTAGTGTGGGTTCTAATGATATTCATAATGAAATGCATGATGTTCATCTAATTGGTATTTTTGTAAATTCACAACACATACAACCTTCATAGATGATGAAAATTTCATGAGTACCAAGTTGTATTTCATTAAAAAGCAGTATAAAAAACTAATAATAGTGTGATACAGAACATATAAACCATATATATGATCAGATAAAGGAATGGTTTGGATAATATCAAAACAAGATTGAAAATTTATTTAATAATATTACATTTAAGTATTTATAAAACATTACTTAATTATATAATATAAACTCAAAGTATGTAATAATCACACACACAAAAGTGAGGTGAGTATGAACAACTATTCTATCAACCAATATGAAACCATAGATTCACCAATTATGGATTATCCAATATATGACCATAGAAATCTGGTCAACCTCAACATAGAGAAACATTTATGGGTGATGTGGTACCTTGGAATATGATGGTGAACACACCATTAATCCAATACAAGTGAGAGTGGTCTATTAGATACAGACTATTAATTATGAATATACATTAAATGGGTTTTTACACTAATCCATTTTATGAACCATTTTAGAAAAACCTTAAATATAAATTGAAATATCACATAAAAATCAATAAAACCCTGAATTATTTAGGCATATATATTCCTCAAGAGCATAAAAGTTTTTGTCCCCTAAAACCAGAGAGTAGTTGTAACTAACCCAATGGACCCATAAAGTAGTGGATACTTCCTTGATGATGGAATAAAAAAAATGAATTCATCTTAAATTAGTGTTAGGCAAAGAGACCCTCTAAGAGATGAAGACCAAATATCCATCATATTAATGAAAATATCATGATGAGCATGTGTCCCCAACTCCCATGTTCAACCACATAGAGAGTTTTTCCCTAGTGTATGACAAAGGATACATCCCTTATTATAGGGAATTGGATGAGTAATTTAGCCATGTAATCACTATATCCTAAAAGATACCTTGAAGGGATCATTATAGCTATCACTTCCAGCATTGTATGGCCCAATATCCAAACGTGTTTACTAAATATACTTCCCATATGTCTCAAATATTGTAAATTAGACTACGAATCCTGGGAGAAGTTTTCTCCCAAGGAGATTTATGGAAAATGAAGCACAAGAGTTGGATCATATTTATGGTCCCACTCATGAATACCACCATCACATTCTAATAGTTACTAGAGACGAGGCCTAGATTATTTCTCACATTTAAGAAGCACATCAATATTTTCAAGTGTAAATAATGAATTAGACCCATATTCCAAATCACATTCAAGGTACATTGTATAATATTTTGATAATTATTGAATTATAGGATCATGTACATATTTGTACCAACAATGTTCATAAATATATTCCAATGTATGCAATTTATATTTATCATATACATTCTCACCATAGATCATCCCATCAATATATCTTGTTATTAATCACATTACATGCTCAAACACATTCCCAAATAAGTGCAGATAGTTGGAAATTTTTTGTTTTATCCATTAATGAAGCCTATATTAAATAATATATTCAATAATCATATTATCATGTCATGGTTCCATCTGTAAATTAGAAAAAAATCTTTACACTCTTTGAAGAATGACTCTAGTAAATCCAAATAGAAATGAAACTTTTTGTTTCATATCCCTTCTTATATCCATAAGATTCCTCATTATATTACAAAATAAACATGGGATCACCTATAAGGGATATCTCTCAAGAATTATACTACCTAAATTTCATGAACATGAAAATAATTGAGGTCCCAACCTTGATTTAACAGTAGTGGATATCATGAAGGAGCTATTTCCATGAAAATCATACACTCCAAAAGAATATTTATATTGTTTCCCCCATAAATTCTAAAATTATTGAGGGTATTTATTATATTTCACTAGAATTCCAAGAATCTATTGACTATTTATCAATAAGATAAGATTTTTATGGGCCAAGATGTCCACATATTAGATCCATGATCTAAAACATAGGAGGTACTCTACAAATCACCTATCATGAAGCTCATACCCATAGAAATATGAAGATCATAATCGTGACACCAATTTTAGAGGTCCTCTCTACATCATTGAGATCGATGTGATGTATTTTATATCCCTTTAAAAATTATTAGAAATAAATAACTATATTGTTTCTCCTCATAAAATCCCTGATAATAACCCTTGAGGTCCTCAATGGGTAACATGTCACAGAGGTCCTACATATAAAAAAGTTAGTATCTAAAATAGAGGTTATACCAAAAATGAAGAATGAAAAATCATCCTTTTAGATCCTTAATGTATTTATATATTCCAATAATAGGAATTACATCCCCATATTGAAGCTATTATAAGGATTGCATTACAAAAAGAGGCATGTCTATAATTGAGGATAATTGTGTCAAGAACTCCATCACCAATTGATGACACATCATCTCTATAAAATGATGGACCTAGGAAAATATCATCATTTATACCTCCAATAGACCATACACTATTCGATAAAATTAAAAATATTCCAAATGATAATTATCCTATTGGAAAATTAATGAATAAAATACTATTATGGTCATATCAGGTCAAGAAGGTCCTCACTAAGGGAAGGATAACTCTAGGGTTTGGTGGAATGAACTATCCCTGGAAAGAGTACTGGGCACATTCTGAACCATATCTACACTACCGTATGACATTACCAACACACTGATAAGATAATTCATAACCTATTTACACCATAACAAGTCAGAAACTATCCTCCATCTTAAGGAAAATTACATAACGTAAATAATATATGTTAATACACTCAATATGTTCGAGGATTTTCTTTTTCTGTCAATATGGATACTTTTCCGTAACATGGAACAATATGTTAGGGAATTAGTTTGTGTACCTTAAATGTGACTAGCTCTGTACTATAGTGATGCTCCAACAGATAGACACTAATGTGCTAATAGATAGGCTCATAAAATTGTGTTGAATATATAAAGCTTCTCTTTCCTCCCCAATTAATAACTAAAAATGACTATCAAAGAAGGAAAATTGAAACATTGTTGCTTTGGGGAATGTTTGATGCCCTGAATCTATATATTATAGGTGGTTTATCAAGTGTAATTATTCAATGCTTATGTAATTTAAGAGGTTTAACTAATATAAATTATCAATTAATAAACTCCTACACTATGCAGCAAAGAATGTCATGTAGGATTCATATCGGTGAAATACAGATCCTATATTTTTGAGGAAACCCTTAGTTTATAGTCGTTATAACAAAGAAAAGGATGTATCTTGAGTTTTCCTAAATAAATGATAAAAATTGTAAGAATTACACAAACATATTTAAATCAATAACATTATAGGATGATCCCCAGCCCACAAGGTTTGGGGAATTTTTTCAACCACCACCACCACCTAATTATCATTAAATCCATAGTGGGTATATGATATCATGGTGGTAATTCAATACATACCCGATATTTCAAGGATCAAAGAATTATTACCTCCTCCTCCTTAATATGAAATTGGTTTTTTATATACTATGAGTCGATTCATAGGTAAAAAAATCATGGTTTTAACCACTTTGTGATATATCTCCATCACTATGGACAAGTTTGGTATAGGCTCATGGAAATTTTCCTAGGATCACCATTTAGAAACCATCCCTATAAAATGTAAATTGGAGAGGAAGTGATTCCATTTATGGTTGTAAGATAAATCAGACTTCCATGAATGTAGATATCAAGGGGAATTATGATTAATGCCACCCAAAATATTTTTAAAGGACAAAAAATACTCCTATAAATATAATTAAGATATGATCCCGGATATATACTTTACATCAGTGAATATAAATGGAATCATTTCCATAAATAATTTGAAACATGGCACCAAAGTAAAAGAGCATAAGAAGGAGGACTCTATTAGAAATATTGTTTTAAATTAATAACATGAAGAAGGTGTGTGTAAATTTCATCGTAGGTATACTCACGATATATAATCCTTATCAAATATCAATCCCCCACCTCTATAGTGGGATTTAGACTAGGATAGAAGAATGAGTGTGGGAATATATACTTCCATCGCCTCACTTAATAAAGTTGAGACGCATTCCCCGAAGTAAAGAATAAATAAATATGTAATTGAGCTTGAGAAGTAAATGATAATAATTTCTTAATTAACCAGAGTAAATATTCCTTTTGATTACACACTCAAGAAAAAGTTGGTATATTTTATTCTAAAAAATAATTTCCCTTAATTAGATTGATCCAATCTATTGAAGAGAGTGGAAGATAATTATCTGACTATCCAATTAAAAAATTAACTTGTGTATTTGTCCCCAAGAGTAAAGTATATCAATAATATTACCCTAAATGGTAGAAACCACTATTATATCAAGCAATATAGCACAGATTTTATCGAGTTGGACACCACCAAAATTCATAAGGGTGATGTCTGTGTGAGGACACACCAATACGTCTACCCAATGATTTCCCGAATAATAGTCCCACATAAACTCTTCAACTCAATATATCTATTTAAACTAGAGTAGAAAATATTAAAGGGATCCACATACTAGGGTGGCATAATAGGAAGTCATATCATGAAAGGGTGGATTTTATTCCACCACTAACCAATGATGGAAATTCCTCATTATTGAAATTCATTATCATGGGATTACTCAAATAAATACTCATTCATATCATGTTTCTATGTAGCCCTATGATGGGGAAACAAAATAATAATTATGTATAAAAACATCATTTTTTCATATTGATATTGGTGGGAATAAAGTCCATTTAATATAGAAATTTTAATGGTCGAGTCTATAGCTAAGAAAGAATATATGAAATTATTGTTAGTAAATTATTCTAGTTCTAAACTAAGGAAATAAATAATTCTTGTCAAATAAAATTGAAAACAATGTGAATGTTACAGGGACATAGAATTTATCAATTGGTGAAAATGATGTAGAAATTTATTCAATTTTTAACTTGTAAAAAATATTCTATAAGATATATATATATATATATAATTTTTTTCATGAGTTGTGGGATCTGCTTGTTCTCTTAATGTACCCTTGTAGTTTTTATGTGTTGGAATCCTTCATATGTCTATTTAAATACAATATTTGGTAGTATAAGGCTCTGTCTCATCCATTGTTATCAACACATGTGAAGAAACCTAGTTGAGTCAACACTAAAATTTTCATGATCATGCCTGTGTTAATGCCCGCTCTGATTTCCAAGATTAATTAGTATCATATGGTTTCTCTACATAAACAATAATGGTAGAAAAACCATTCTCAACTTGATAGTATGATGGATAAATTGACCTAGAGTTTTAGGATCAGAAAATAATGATTATCCATTTTAAAAAATATATATAGGGCATTAAATTTTATCCATAGAGAATAAACAGTTGATGATTCGTATAGTTAGAAATACTCACAATGTTTATATGAACGATCACCCTATATTTATTTGAAATTTTACCAGATATTAGGAAAAATAATTTTATATTATTTCATCATTAAATAGATACTTTGTAATATGGTTGAATCCCCTTAGGTAATTCTTGGAAAACCTTCATCACATGTGGAATTCATCTCCACTACCCCACCCAAAGGGGAAAGTGTTCGGAAATAATATTATAATAAAAAATTCATATTAATTTGATAACATAAGGATTAGAAAATGAAATTGTTTGGAACATTCCATATTCACGGATCAAATAAACTAGAAGGTCGTGACCTTAATTCCATTGATTTTATTTGAAATGACATATTTATCGTCATAGTCTCCTAACAAAAATAAAATTTATGTCAATGAAAAAAATTAACTAGAAAAAAAAAATCCATTTTTAGTACCCAAGAGGGTATAGAATCTCCAAGACTTCTTACCTATATCATAGGGAGGATAGGAATCATTCCACCAAATGATACAACCAACACCCCTGAAAAATATTTTTTTTCTTTGGATGAGGATCCAAAATATTGTATAATAAAAAAATCTAGTTGACGTGCCCCTTCACTAAGGATGATGATATAAATAAACCAAAGCTATAAATAAAAAATTGGGGAGGTGGTCACATAGGTTGAAGAGTGTAGGGATGATGGGTTCATAGAAGAACCAATTGTTTAGATATTGATTCTAATAAATAAATTTAAATAAAATTAACACAGATGCAATAAATCCAACCTGATCAATATGAATTTTATTATGATCCTAATTCATCTCATAATTTTTTGGATCCAATTATACATGTGGGAAACTTATAAAACATGATGTTTCTTAGTTAGTCGTGATGTGTGAGTGGACTTGTTTAAACTACTAGAATATCAATATATTCCCAAGAACCAATACAAATGGTTTTAACTAACAATTTATATAGGATAATATTTAATGGGACATACTAAGGGTTTTAACTAAGCATTGGTATTGGTTGGTTTTTGATGTACTCTACCAATGGTTTTTTAAAATTAATTGATATATCCTTGCATATATTCCAGTTCAGGTAACCCACTTTGCCTCCCCCAAATTAGTTTTCCAAACAAAGATATTTTTTTTGACTTGGATTCCTCAGGTTACCTCAATAATTATTGCACAAAACATCAATTAATTATTCTTATAATGATTATATGGTTTAATCATTATGATGTTTTTATTCTATTTACCTTCTTTCATATTATAACCTCATCTTTCTTTATATCCACACCTAATATTTTTAATTACCTAAAATAGAATGCAATTTTCATGGGTTTTGTTATAAATCCACATAAATAATAGAAATATCATATTTATAATAAAATATAAACATTGTCTGATTATCATTTAATGGTATGAGTTATAGATGTCCTATATTGTAAAAGTGGTTTAGAAGTCAATTTTTATATTTTGTAATTGGAATTTAATTTTTTTTAAACACTCATTCATGCACTCAATATTTTCTTAATGGAATTTCAAAAGTAGTTTTTTGTTTTCTTTTTGGGCTTTAGAACAGAAATTCTTTCATGATTTGATGTCATTTTTAATAAATTTGGGCATGTTGGGGTTACAATAATATTTTCTTAGACTATAAAAGTCATCTTTATTAGTATTTATTATACTAATGTATTGAGTATGTATAAAATTGGTTCCAATAATCTTTCAAATGAAATTTTAGTTTTGATATATTTATTTTAAGAAGAGTTTCCATTTAATTATCATCTATATATGAATTAATGGATAGTTTGTAAAATACCTAATTGTTTACGTTACATGATTGAAACACAATTATGTTATTTTTTTTTTGAAAATAATGATATTATAAGATATTAAATTCATATTATTACATAATAAATATGCATTTTTATATGTTTTCTAGATCTTTTATAATGTGTTAGGTATAGTTATTACTCATTGATATAAAGGATTTAAATATTAAGTTTTTATATATATGGTATTCTATTATCTAATTAGATAAAGATATGAAACTAGTTATATAAGTGTTAACCATAATAACTGAATTATTTTCATAGAGGATTATTCCTTCTCAAATTATAGTTTTAATGCTAATATATATTTTTATAGTGATGTATTCATGTATGTTAAATTTTGTTTTTATATATAAAAATATAGAGTAACATAAAATGTATTTGACTTTAATTTTATTTCAATAATTTTTATATTATTATAATAAATAAAAATTGATTCATTTCTATAAATTTATTTGGGACTCAGTAATTAAATTTATCCTATAACCTGAAATGGTTGGAAATTTTACTCAAAATATTATTCGTTTTGAGGATTTCTGTAATTTCTGTTTAATATATTGACATTATTAGGAAAAAAATTGTATAATATTATGGATAATGTTCGGATGCTTGAAATTGATCAAATATTAATGGTGATTCCTGAGATGTTATTTTTTTTAAATTTTTCATTTATCAATGCTTCAAATTGAGATCTTATACATTTTTTTTAATATGGTGTATAAAGTTATTTTTATTATGATAATAAGTTAGATTCTATGTATTTTTATTTTCATACAATCCATTTTATCTTGTATCCAAACGGTGAGAAAATATAATTGAATACTTCTAATTAGGGAAATCAAGGAGCGATATAGAAACATTGATCTTTAATCAGTTGTCATAACTGAATAATCATGAGAATCATATCATGTAAATTATAAATTATAATGATAAAATACATATGATAAATCTAATTAAAATAATGATGTTGAGGGAGTGGAAAAATTATTTTATGTAACTAGTACTCTTATATATCATGAATATAGTCAAATAATAATGTTTTAATTTTTAATTTTGTTGTGCCATTAGAAAAATCATTTTTTTAATTTCTAATAATATCATCAATTATATTCATTCCCTTTTAAATAATTTCTTCCAACTGACATATATATTTCATGAAACCATTATATGGCATGAAAATTAATTAACCAACTTGTATTTTATATTAATAAAATTCTTGATTTTTAAATATTTTGTAGCTTATTCTAAGGGTAAATTAGAAGTCTAAATGTATGTAATGGATGTGATGTATTTTTATGGAAGCCGAAGTAAGATGGAACACTATCTCATGTGCCAAAAAAAATTGTGGAACCTTCCCTTAATTCATAGGCTCTAAAACCATTTCATGTCTCATAAAATATATTTAAATTCTTAATAGCATAGAAATGATTTAATTAATGACAATTATGAGTAGGTTCATCTTGAAAATGGATTTTCATAGAAGGAATCTGATATATTGTATCTAGCTTTCCTTTATAAGGTGTGAAATGTAAGGTTAGGTCTATTATGTGATATATTAAAAATTTTCTTCATATGATTACTTCTCACATAATGTGGACATCTTTTTTTCATATTCATAACATTCCTCCAAGGATATATATGAAATAAACATTCAATTTCTTGATTATTATAACATCTAGAACTTATGATCCTAGTAATGATATAGATGTGTACATAAAAACTTTTGTAGAATATTTAAAGCTTAATTTTAATATGGGTGTGCGCACATACAATACTTCGTCAAAAATATATTCCATATTAATGATACACTAACCTCATTGATGAATTATTTTTATGATTATGTTATGTTTTCTGGATTGAGTATGATCATAAAACTATTATAACCTATTTTCATTGAGAATATATGATTTAAGAAACATAAATATTATCATATTTTTAGTTTCATGTAGCATCAATCTTTCCAATGGATCAGCCATTTATGAATAATCATCGATGGATTGAAAACACAATTGTGGTTGGGAATCCACTTCAGTGCATGTATTGAACTGATTTAAGTTATGATTTTATATATGTCATCTATTAATTAGGTCATGGTCAGATAAAATTAAGAAAAAGGAATAATATTCCCAATAAATTTATTTAAAATTTGAAAAATAAAAGTATCACCATTGATTTTAAATAGTATTCATACAATTTGGTACATAATTGTTTATAAAAATGATCATTAAGAATAATATATGTTAAATATTATGTTAAATTCATCTAAATATCCAAGATAATAAAAAAATATATGACTTATGATCTCAATATGACCTGGTGGATTTGGGTATTAAGTAGAAATAGAATCATATTTCTGTTAATGATGAAATATGGAATGTTCGGTGTTATTATTATGTGATGAAACCTTCATTGAAAAATAAATTTTTGATGTATTATAGACTATCAGTGATCCTGATGTCTAATTAATAAGCAAATCAACATACATTAACAGAAGAGTGAAAAAATTATTATCCAAAAAACTTTTGATATACAAATCCTTCATTTGAAATTGATTCCAATTGAAATCCATCATTTAATATCATATAATTTAATGGTAAAGGTGATTCAATAAATCCATTTCTATAGAAAAAAATTTTCAAAATTTTTTTCCATGTTTTTAGTGATAAAAAAAATAAAGGGGAACCAAGATTTTTTTGTGTGTTGTAATTTGTTTCCTTACATATTTATTTTCTTACATGCTACATCTAATTTTATATCATTAAACTAAAAAATTTCTTGGGAAAAAATCCTTTTTGGTTGATGTATCCGACCAAAATAAATATATAAAAAATGAAGTGTCATGTATGTAACATGAATCAGCATAAATTTCCCATTTTCAAAAGAAATATAACATATCAAAGTATTTATTCAATATATTTGGCTGATGTGAGTAGAATCCATAACCAACTAGTGAGAAATGAAGATGAATGGTATGAGAATTTTTCCCCAATTTTCTATATCTTTCCCAAATAGAGGGAATTATTGTTATACCTCTCTATCCCATGGTTCTTTTGTGATAAAAAATACCCACCTATATTATTAAAAAAAATTAAATGAATTTTATTATTACTTTTAAATTAAAACTGATTATTTATATGGCTTATTCAATTCAAATTAAATCATTGATGAAGGATTGGTATTTTCTCATTAAATTTTTAAAAGTTTTTTAGAAAATTAAAAAGTTCCATATATGTTGTAAACATGAACATAATATAGATATAGATGATTCTTTGCATCTGTATATTGCACCATCTACTCTGTGTAGTTCACTAACTACCCAGGGATATGGTGACAACAACCCTAATGTGCAAAACGACCATTGACTTCCCAATGGAAGTGCATTAACTAAATGATGTCTCAAGAAGGTGTACATTTGTTCTTTTTTAAGGTCACCAGCAACTTGGTATCTAGTAGATCATATCTAGTGGAGGATCACTAGAATCACCCATCTATAAGAAGCATAACGACAACACTTTGGATGCTACTAGTTACCTGGTGGCATCGAGAATACTCCAGTGAGAATGCATTTATTATGGGAAAAAATGACATAATTGATTATTTTCCCTGGTTTATTTCTCTTGGAAAATTATAGATGATTCTTAAGCCTTTTAGATCGTATAAAATTTCTCCCTTGGAAATTTTTAAGAACCAAATTACTCTAAAAAATTTCTTGATCCGAATCAACACGAAATAAGTTTTCCTATCAAGATTTTGAAAGAGGGATTTCCAAAGTATGACATCCTTCAAAGACTCTCTACAATTCATTAAAATCTCTGATACTATATTATATTTTTTTCATCAAGATATTTGTGACCAACATCATAATGGGTTTTCATAATGTAAACATATATTTCCTCAGGATTCCATCAAGGATGGTTCACACTCAAAAAAATTTTAAAAATGTTACTTGATGACTTAAAACATTCAAGAGGTTTATCCTAGAAACAATATTTTGGTACAAGTTTTTTATTCACTTTTGACATAAATAAATTTTCAAAATAGACAATTTGTGTTCATGTAAAGGGATTTAAGGGGTAACATAGTGCTTTTTTAGACTCCTTATCAATTATATATGTCTATTATTTACTTTTCAGCATTACATTATTTTAATTCACCCCAAACACATTCATAATTTCAATTTGATCATTTTTTAACATTAATTCATTTGATATTATCATCATAAACATGAATCAAAATTTTTAAATCTTATGTATTTCATATATCAGTTTATTATTTCAATGTTTTCAAAAATTTAAATTACTAATGTAATTACAAAAAATATATAACGGTATATTCTACCACCCTCTTGTAATAGTTTCATAAAAATCATTGATATCAAATGAGATAGAGTATTTTTATTAAAAAACCATCATTTTCATTAATGTGTTTAATTTAGAATATTATTTTTAAATATTTAATTGATTTCAAAGTTCATTTTTATTATGGAATCTAATTTCAAATTTCTGTTTTAAATTTTTATTGTATTGAATATTCTTATTAAGATAATAAAATGTTACATTTTATGGTAGTATTTCATATTCAATTATTAAAATGGTATTGAATAAGTGTATTCCCAAAAAATAAAAATAAAAATAGACTCTTGAATCTATAAGTAATTTTAAAATGAATAACTAATCTATTAATTCCATAAATTATTTTTGTTATATAAATGATTTGAATTGTTATTCTATATGTAAATATACACATATGATATATAAATTATGATATGTAACCCACAAAGGAAAAAATAATTTAATGTATAAAATATAATATATGTTCAATCAAGATTTTAAAAATTTTAATATGGATTATGATGAATCTATTAAAATAATTATTTTGATATTTATTAACATATTCAATGGTATAAAGTCCATTAATGATGAACCATCTACAAATATTCATGCAATGAAAATCGTATGGGTTATAATTGTCTCTTGGGTGCATCAAGTGATGTTTATCTAAGAATCAACATGCTTAAAAAAGATGGTGGTAAAGTAACTCCTTATATTCTTAAAGAAATATGAAATAATAATGAAACACTAAACATAAAAAGATTACAATAAGGATTAATAAGGAAAAAAATATATCTTCCAAAGCTAAAAATTATGTAATCTAGAGGCGAGGATCTATATTATTATCTTCTTAGCAAGAACATGTTCGACCAAATCTAGAAGAATAAATCCCAAAACTGATTGGAAAATCCAAATAAAATTTTAAAAATTGAGCAGATGTGGTAAATAAAAGTAAAAATTAAATGTCACATGCAATTAGACTTCCCCATATATAATTAAAAATTAAAATAAGAAAGGTAAAAATCAAATTAATGTCTCCATGTGGATTAGTAGTGATGACTCTATATAATCAACTTTATAATCCATGTGAAGTTACTAATGCTAAAAGTTCTTTTTTGCTCATGTAAATGAAAAAGTAATGGTTAGTAATCCATTTTTTATTTCTCCCCTCTTGTTTTTCCCTTCAGTGTTCTTCTCTATTCCCTTTTTATTTTACTTAAATAGTCACATTAGTTATAATGATATAAAATATTACTAAATCGACGTGAAAATGGATAAAATCAACGTAATTATTTATATATAAATAAAAATAAATATAATAATGTATATAAAAAAAATTCTACAAATAAATGTATATCCTCATCTATTAAAAAAGAAATCATACCTTTGAAAATAAAAAATCAATTGGATTTTGAAAATCATGAATAAACAAATAAATATCCTAAATTTTTTTATTTTAAATTCATCCAAGGCGATAAATGTTTTTAATAAAATTGCATCTCAAATACCTATAAAATATTGGATTGACTGGATACTAATATTATGTGAGAACCTCTATGAATTAGTTAAAAATTAATTTTATAAAAGTGTTTTTTTGATATTTTTTTTAAAGTATTTTAAAAAAACAATTCATTTAAAATATGAATTTGATTTACAGAACATGCAACATGGAATCGAAATTCAATTCAAATCAGTTCCAATATTTAAAAAAAATACTATTCAAATCTTTATTTTTAAATTATTTTTTGAAAATGTATGAAGACCCAAGATTTTTTGGGTAGTAATATCATAAATCATTTAGTCTTATAAAATAGTTGTCTTCTGGAAAAAACCCAACAATCAATGTGATACCTAGATTCTAGATACTTAATACACATGTGTGGAAATTCATTGATGTTAATCAAATCAATAAACTCGAAGGAGGTATTATCACATTTGGTGATAATTATAAGGGTATAATAATTATAAATGTTTACATATTTTTCTTTCTAAATTGACCAGGATTAAAAATGTTTTATTCATAAAATAATTGAAACATAATTTATTATGTTTTAATTAATTGTGTGATATAATCTTTAAAAAATATTTAGAGAATGATTTTTACAGTGTTTTAAATATTATTGGAAAACTATAATTTACCACTTCAAATTTTTTAAATCATTAAACTATTATTTTAAATTATATTAATATCCCAAATTCTAAATGTTTGATTGAACAAATCACCGACGTGTTGTTATAGAATAGACACTATGGTAATATAGTTCTCAATCTACCATCAATGTTAATTGATATCAATAAGTATGAGATCTTCCAAAATTTCATTTTTATGATAAAATTGTTTGTGATGAATTCCAATAAGGTAACAAACACAAATAATATTTTAAATTTAAAATTGTACCAAATCTTAAAAACCGTTTAAAATAGTGCATTTTTCCTTTTATATCCAAATAAAAGAGTGAGTATAAGAGGAAAAACGTATTCTCTAGTAATTTTTGTTGAATATACAATATTGAAGTGGGATGATTTGATGCATCAAATTAGTGGAGCGTGAAATCCTTAAACATGTTTTCTAAAAATATTGAAAATAAAAATTGTATTAGTATTATTTTGATTTATATATACAATGGATTTGAATATTATAATATGAAATTTAATTACCTATTTTATTTTAAAGGAAATGACCATTAATTTTAAACTATTTATACCCCTAACAAATGAGGTAGCAGAGAGGTGATATTTAACAGTCCAAGAATCTTATCAAGCTCTTTTAAATATAATTTATATTTTTTTTTTGTTATGGTCATGAATATGATATTATATATCATTAATAATGTTTTTATTAGTACAATTCCTAAGAAAACCTCATATGAGTAGTGGGAAAAAAATCAACGTTGGTATTCTTCAAAAAAAATTATTATAAATGCTTTATATTAAATAATAATGAAACATTTGGAAAAATTTCTCCCAATTCTAATGAAGTCGTCTTTATTTGGTACTACAACTCAAGAAAATATTATAGAGGCACTAAATAAATACTAAAATGGTGGAAGAATAAATTTGTATACTTTTATGAATACTTTCCAAAACCTCTACCTAAAAATGATTTTGAAAATATTTACCAAAAGGTACATTTTCAGACTAAAAAAAGATAAAGATAAAGAATAATCTTCATAAAATTATAATAATTTGTTTTTTTATTAATTTTCATTTCTTTAAAAATTTGATTGGTGATTTAACAGTTGGATCTCATTCTTATAGGTTAGTCTTAATTTTGACTAAACACCTATAATTTATCTCTCACCTTGAACACAAAAACCATAACAATTCCATCAAAGATGAAAATTGGAATATTTACAGGCAATTAGAACCTAATAATTTCTATAAAAAGTAAATATCTACCTTCATGTAAATTCCAATTGGTCATAATGTTATTGGCACTAAATGAGTTCTATGAAATAAACTAGATGAATCTGGAAATATCACTAGAGATAAGGACCATTTATTTCAGAAAGGTTATAACCATGAAGAATGAATTGATTATGGTTAAATTTTTTCCGAGTCTCTTGGATATAATTTGTTAAAACATTGTAGGAATCTCTTCTTATGTGAATTGTACACACATTAATACAGTCGTTAAAAGTTTTTTTCTAAATGTTTTTATTTTTGGAAATTATATTTTGAATCAACCACATTGTTTTGAAAATTCAATTTTTTTAATTTTTTTTAAATCTTTTAAATTATATTTATTTCATAATATAATCCCCTCAGGCATGGAATAAATAGAGGTCAAAGTATAATCTTTGAAATGGTTTTAAAATAAAAAAACTAGAAGTAAACCTATTATTAAAACACATAACAAATTATCTTTTACTCATTCAAATTGACTTTGGTTATGTCATTTTTGTATATAAAAATAATTGACTATATTTATAATTTATTAAGTTAATTAAAATTTTATTTTTGATATATCTTATTGGTAAACACAAATACTTCCTCAGTTTTCAAAATTTTATAACTTTTGATGGATATTTGTATATAAAAAGAAAATGAATTAAATTATAAAATGTTTCAAAATGGATCATGCTATGAAAATTATTACTCACAGGAGTAATAAATGATTGTAGTGTTGGTTAAAGATGAATAAATAGTTGACAAAAAACTTTATAGGAGTATGATATTTAGTCTACTATACCCTTGAGAAACATGGATTGGAATCATGTCTAGTGTTTTTCATTTCATTTATTTGAAAAAAAATCCAATGGAATATAATATTAAATATATCATAAAGATTATTCATTATTTAAAAGGATATAAAAATTTTGGATTATTTTACACAAAAGCAACCTCATTATGAATTATAATATTTTTCTAATGTTTATTTTGGGGGATTCGAACAAGGTATGAAATGTACTAGTGGAACATTTCATATACTATGAAAATAATGTGGATCATGTAGTACTAAGAAATAGAATTTATATTATCTTTCTATAAGTGATGTTGGATATATAGACGATCAGAATTATTATGATTAAATTATATAGATGCAATACACCCTCATGGACTTTGGGATATAATTTAACCATATCATTATAAACTGTGAAAGTAACAGTTCCTTAAATATCTCTAAAAATATTATCCAACAATATTAGACAAAAAAATTGACCTTTTTTCACCATTTCCAACAATATCAATTCTAAAAAGGTGATATATTAAAAGAATTTATACCTACAGAATATAAACTCACTGGTATTTTCACCAAACCTTAAGAAGTTGATTTTTTTTTTAATTAGAGCTAAATTACAAATTATTCACTTATGAAATTACTTATTTTAAATATTGTTATCCTAAATTATAAAAAAAACCTTTTTCAAATAAGGTTTTTAAATTATCTTGAAATTTAATTCTATTTATTTACATGTTTTTATTTTATTTGTTTTTCCTTTGACCCCTTTATATATCATGTGATATAATTTGAGGGGGATCGTTTAATCTTTTTTATTTTAAAAAATTTATTAAGTGAGATATTTAATATTCAAAAAAAATATAAATTTTCAAACTATTTTATCCTATTTTGAAATTTCAAATTAACTTTTTAAAATAATGGATTTTATATAATAGTTCATTATTATAATAAATCTATTATGAAAATAATATATTTATTGATAATTGTTTTCATGTATTATTAATTAAAAAATTCTTTTTAAAATTGATATATTTATTTATTCATTTACATTCTTTTTTATCAATCCCAAAAGAGATTAATGTTGAGTGAAAAAAATTACATATAGTTCTATGAAACAATATCTAGAGTTATATTTTGATAAAGGGTTAAATTAGAGAAATATTTGCAAATAGTGGAATAACTTCAATGTAATAACCTTTCAATCACTTTTAAAGAAGGAAATCATTTACTAAAGGTGAATATATTCCTTTTATAAAAATGAGTCACTTAAAATGTGCGTACAAATTTAATTTCATGTTTTTCATCTCTTATTTTCTTACATTTATTTTTTCCCTCTTCTTTCTCTTTCGAAAATTCATTAATTTTCTTTAAAAAATTTCAATTTTTATTTTCCCTTTTGATACCCATTTTCTTGATCATTTAACTTTATTTTGTTGAGTAAATAAGATTTACTTGTGACTTTTGAATTCCTTCATTGTTTTGAAAATCAAAAATACCCTATTTTAAGGAAAATTTTATTTCCCCAAAAATTGATCTTAAAAAAATCCTTCCCCAAGGAAAATTTCTCCTAACCTTTGTTTTTGTTATTCATTTTATAGTCTCTCTTATTATAAGTCCTTTTATTTCTAAAGTGTAAAATTTAGTTTCATATCTAAAACCTAAAAATCATATAAATATTTAGATATAATGTATTCTGTTTTAAAATTCTGAATTCTTTGAAATTTAGATTCTAAATTATTTAAAATCTAGATTAAAAATTCTCTGAAATTCAGATTCCGAATTCTCTAAAATTCAGATTCTGAATTCTCAGAAATTCTGATTCTGAATTCTCTGAAATTTAAATTCTGATTTCTCTGAAATTTAGGATCCAAATTGTTTGAAATTCATGTTCCCAATTCACATAATTCAGGTTCTTAATTCCTTAGAATTCAGACTCTGAATTCCATAGAATTTAGACACCAAATTACTCATAATTCAGACTCCTAATTCCTCAACATTCAGACTGCAAATTCCTTAGAAATCAGGCTTCAAATTCCGTAGAATTTGGACTCCGAAATCTATAGTATTCAGGTTCCACATTCCTTGAAAAATAGAATCCAAATATTTATGATTTATAGTCTTCATGTTTTTATTTAATTAGTATCCAAACATTATATTTCATTAGACACTGAAAAATAGATATGGTTAAGAAACCATATTTTACGTGCCCATGTTATAGTTTTGAAACAATGTTGGGAAATCTTTTTCAAATTAACCTATGTTTAAGTGACACATGTAAAGGTCCCTCCGAGATTCAATAAAAAAATATGACTATTGGAGGTGGGAGATGGACATTGTAAAATAGAATATAAATAATATCTCATTTGAACGATCTCATAACCGATCCATCACTCTAGAGATTACATTCTGCTGAAGTGATTTCTAAAGAGAGAGAGGCTCTCATGACTTGTGCGTACTAAACAACCAGTTCATCTTGATTCGTGTGACTTCGATTGTTGCTGTATACAATAGAGGACTTACGAGATTAGGAAGACATATGGGTCGTCTACCTCTAAAGTTGGAGGACTTCCATGGAAAGAAAGACAGAGGGGAAAACTACATTAAAGTTATAGGTCTTGTGGGGATAGAAAGTCCGATTCTGATATTCCTATCATGGGATTACCCTAGTGTGGGTAAGATAGAATTTCTTGAAAGTATAAATCAATGGACTTTTATCCAAGGTTGTTATATACCCTTCTCTTTCGGTTAAAATATTTCATACTTATTACTTGTTTTGTTTCAAGTTTATATTCCTCTATATTTTGATAAAAAAGGAATGTATAACCATCATATACTTTCTTATTCTTTTGTGTACTCTGATTAAGTAAGATTCTATATGCTTTAAGGTAGAATCTTTTTCTTGTAATGTTTTTTCAAGATTAATTTCCAGAAAAATATTTTTGGATCCTAGAATTATTGTTTAATTAAGAGGTATTTTAAATTTACATTGTTTATCTTTGTTTAACATTGTTTTATTGAAGGTTAAAAATGAATTTCTTTAAACATACAATTTACCCCCTCTTGTAATTGAACATCTAGATTCATATATCAATCCAAAAATTTGTATTAATGGAGTTTACTGAAATACATATATTCACATATATGTCTTCTTTATCAAATTTCGTGGTTCTAAATATATTTTCCTTGTTAGGATTATTATCCTTGTTTACATGATTTTAATAACTTTATGTGGAAATATATTTTCTTTTAGATCGTAGGAATGAATTTTGGTTCGACTGACAATCTAAATCCTACTAAGAAACCTATATTTGATGGGAATGATTATGAATATTGGAGAGATTGTATGAAGACTATTTTTATCAATACTGGAGTGGAAAAATTCTTTATTCTTACCGGTTATTACAAGATTCCTAATAAATAAATCATAGCTTTTAATAATCATGAAAATTAATAATATAAACTAATCTACAAGGTACACAATAAATTACTGTGTTCCTTGACCAGGGATACATACATTCAGATTTCTTCTTGTGAAGTTACAAATTTTATTGGGATGATGTTGGAGGTTACTCATTTTGGTACATCCAAGGTTATAGAAACTAGATGATCTATTCTTAGAGCATAATATCATGGATTTATATTTCCTTATGGAGTACAAAAATCAAAGGTATACCAAAATTTTATTACCATTGTTAACAGTTTACAATCAATGGGTGATAATGGATTAGATGATGAGTCACTAGTGGTAAAGATTATAGTCATCATGCCTAATGAGTGGGAATCTAAGAGAAAAGATATTGATGAGAATCAAAATTTATCTCAGATTTCACATGATGAGATTTTTGGAACTCTTATTCAACACGAGACATGATTGAAAATAGATTATAATTTGAACAAAAAGAAGAACGATAATGGAAGTATAGTCTTTACTAATTCTAATGTCAAGACTATTGAAAGTGTTAGAAGATCCACGTCATAGAATGTCACTATTTTTAATGAATCAAGTGAGTGTGAACATTACAAGAATGAGCTAGTTAATCTTACTCGAAGGATAAACAAGATAGTTGGGAAGATAGAATTCTAGTATAGATTTAAGAATAAAGAATAAAAGGACAAGAAATATTCCAAAGTTACTTGTTATGAATGAAGAAGAGCAGGGAATATAAGGCAATATTGTTCTATTCTTGAGACAAAGGATAGAAAGGAAAAGCATTCTGAGAGAAATAAAAAGAGGTACTATAAAGATAAAGCTAATAATGATTTGAAATCTGATGATACATGGAGTTCCAGTGGTGGATACTCTTTTGATGAAACCTAAGAGTATGAATCTTATAGTCAAAAGAATATTGGTTCAAATTCCATGATACCCATTGAAAATCATTATCTACTGGGAATGGTACTGAATGCGGAATCTATAACCAATGTATCCTTGAATGCTAATTTTAGTGATAATAAATATTATTAATATTTTGATGAACAATCTTCTTTAGATGAAGATAATACTTTACATACATATGAATAAGTATCATGGATTTCTAAGATTCTTTGGAATGAAAATTATAAAGTCAAGAAAATGTTTGATAAGGCAAATTCTAGAATTTCTATTCTCGATAATGAAGTATCATATATTTCTAAACATGTTGATCATAAAATTTATGATTTTTAACTAATTTAAAAAACCATTTAAGAAGTTAATCTGGATAAGGATAAACATTTTAAGGATCTATAGTAATAAATTTCAAAGAAAAATATATTAGAGTCCAACACTAGTACTAAAACTAATTTTTTAGAGGATAAAACGTAGTTATCATACTAAAGTCAGAAATATTTTTTGTGAGGAATTTTTTTATCAATATTTACCTTAGATAAGGAAAACATTGATATGATGTATTCTTAAATTCAACCTCTGAGGATTAATTTTGGATTTCATTATACTCATTCAAAACCAGTTTTATGTAATAATTATTTGGTTCTTCAATGTGCTCCATTCTTCACTAAGTGTCGGTGTGGTGGGCATTTGAAAAAAAATTGTTCCTTAAACAAAACTCAGTCTTGAGGTTTTCATAATGATTATTTTTCTTAGAAAATGTTGATTCCTAAAATTTTTATTCTTGATGTTTTTGGATCCAAGAAAATTTGGGTTCTGAAAGTCTAAAACTCTTATTTCTAGAAAAGTAAATATTGTGACAACAACAATACATCTTCCATGGATAGTGGATGTTCCCTGAACATGAATGGTAACAAAAACATCTTTGAAAATATTATCAAGATGAAAGGAGGAAAAGTAACTTTCGAAGATAATGATATGGGATAGAGTATTGGTATAGGTAAAATTGATCTTCATATAAAAACATTGATTTCAAATGTTTTTTTGTTAACGGCCTTAAGCATAATCTCATTATCATAAGTCAATTATGTGATGAAGGTTGCCTTGTAAATTTTCTAGAATGAAAAGTATTTAGTACACAATTCCATGGAAGAGTTTATTCTTTTTTCCAATATAAAATAGAATGTTTACTCACTAAACATAGAATACCGTAAGATCCAAGATCTACCTTGTTTTTGTGCAATGGAAGATCATTATTGGTTATGGAATAGATGGTTAAGACAGTATAACCTTAAGAACCGATGTAAACACTCCATGAAAATTCTAGATAAATATATACCAGAGCTTAGGATTGATTCTCAAAAAGATTGTAATCCTTGTCAATATGGAAAATAATATAAATTGAGTTTTAAATCTGTTGGTGAATTCTCAACTACTGATGCATTACAGTTGGTAGATATGGATCATTTTGGTCCAACACAAACTAGAAGCAATGGAGGAAAATATTATGTATTTGTTGAAGTTTACGGTTACACTAGATTTATGTGGGTCTATATTCTAGCAAAAAAATATGAAGCTTTTTCTTTTTTTTTATAATTTTCGAGCTTAAGATTAAAATGAGAAAAACCTTCCATTGATAACTATTCATAGTGATCGTGGAGGAGAATTTCAAAATTCTGATTTTAGAACTTTTTGTAGAAGAAAAGGAATTACACATAACTTCTCAAAACCAATCTCTCCTTAAAAAAATAGTGTTTTTGAAAGAAAAAATCGATTTATTCAATAGATAACTAGAACCATGCTGAGTGAATATTTCATAGCTAAACATTTTTTTTCTCAAGCACTATATAATGCTTGTTAAACTATAAATAGAGTTTTGATTAGACCTTTTTTAACAAAACCTCTTATGAGTTATGGAATGGTAGAAAAACTAGACATTCCCACTTAAAGTTATTTGGATGACAAGTATTCACTCTGATTACTAAAGATAATTTACATAAATTCACACCCAAATCTGATGAAATAATTTTTTAGGTTACTTCATAACATCTAAGGCTTATATAGATTCAATAAAAATACTTGTATTGTTGACGAAACTGTACATCATAAATTTGATGAAACTAATCCCTTTGTTTTTAAACAACCTCAACCTACATATTCTGATGTTTTTTTAAAAAAATGATTATCAACACCTGATAGAAGATCCTTCTGATAAAGAAAATGTTCAAGAAAATGTTTCAAAGTCATTTACCACAGAATATTTTCTACAATATGTTGATGAATAGGTTTTACAAAACCCAAATCAGTTCTTTCTTAAAAATAATCCCAGTGATAGCATCATTGGTGATGTAAATCAACCTGTATGGACTATAATTTTCTTATGAAATGAAGTAGAATATATTGAATTCCTTTTTCAATTAGAACCTAAAAGAACTGATGATGCGTTAGGTGATGATGATTGGTTAAAAGATATTCCAGATGAGCTAAATAAATTTGAAAGGAATAATGTTTTTACATGTGTTGAAAGACCTAAGGAATTTTTTTTATTGGTGTAAAATGGGTTTTCATAAATAAATTTGATGAAAATGGAATCATAGTAACAAATAAATCTAGATTGGTTGCTAAAGGCTGTAATCAATAAAAAGGAATAGACCATGATGAAACAAATTCTCTAGTATCTAGACTTGAATATATTCGTATTCTACTTGCCTTTACAGTATTCTATAATTTCCACCTTTTTCAAATGGATGTTAAATGTGAATTCCTTAGTGGATATGTTCTAGAGGATGTTTTTTTTGAACAACCTCCTATTTTTTAAGATACAAAACATCCTAAATATGTTTTCAATCTTACAAATGCATTATATAGACTTAAACATTCCACTAGATCCAGGTATGATAGACTTTAATGATTTTTGTTACAAAAAAATTACATTAAGGGAAATGCTGATCCAACAGTTTTTATAATGAAATATATTAATATTGTTTTGATCTTCCTAATTGATGTTGATGAAAATATATTTGGTTCAACTAATTAATCTTTAACTAATTTGTTTTCGAATCTAATGAAATCTGAGTTTGAAATGAGTATGACGAGTGAGTTAACTTTTTTCCTTGGTTTTCAAATTTCACAAAAACTAGAAGGAATTTATATATCTCAACATGAGTATATTAAAGATCATCTTAAAAAGTATGGATATGAAAACACTAAGAGTATAAGTACTCCCATTGTTACCTCAAATTCACTTGATCTTGATGAAGCTGGGAAACCAGTGGATCCATCAATATTTAGAGTTATGCTAAAAAGTTTACTATACTTGACAGCTAGTCATCCAGACATAATTTTTTCTATATGCTTATGTGCATGATATCCGTCTAATCATAAATAATATCATTTAAATATAGAGAGATGTTTTTTTGCTACATAAAAGGAAACATGGATTTATGATGCTTTTATACTTCTGGAAATCATTTTATTCTAATATGTTTTTTGGATGATGACTTTGGTTGATGTAGAATGGATAAGAAAAGTACATCCAGAACATTTTATTTCTTAGGAGATTCATTAGTTTCATAGTCATGAAAAAAGAAACACTCGTTAGCATTTTCCACTACTGAAGATGAATATATAGTAGCTTGAAGTTGTTGTTCACAAATATTTTGGATGCAACACACACTCACAAACTGTGGTATGAGTTTCTCCAAAACAAAAATATTTTGTGATAATACTAGTGCCATTACCTTAAGTAAAAAATTATCACATCACACTCATGCCAAACACAACGATATTAGGAATCACATTCTTAGGGATAACAAAAAAGAGATATCATTCTTAAATTTATCATAAAAAAAGATCAACATTATGACATTTTCTCAAAATATTTACCCTCTGATAGATTTGAATATATTAAACAAAAGTTAGGAATGATTACCGTAAGGTAATATTCTATATTCACTTCATTTTAAAACCTATCACCTTATTGTAAGAAACTCATTTTCATATAGGGAGAACATTTTCTTATTATTCAAATTTATCATAGTCAATTTTTTGATAGTCATAATTTTTTTGTAGTTAAAATTCTTCATAGTCAAAATTTATTGTACTCAAAATTTTTCGTAGTAAAAATTTTTCGTAGTTGAATTTTTCGCAGTCAAATTTTTTTATAGAAAAATGTTTCAGTAGTCAAAAATGTTTTCATAGTGAAGAAAAATTTTCCTCATTATGAATAATATTTCTAGCAATCTGAAAGGTATGGTTTCCTTTTAAAATTCTCATAATCATCTTCTAGTATGTCAGTATTTTTATAATTTTTATGATTTTTTTTCAGATTTACATTTTCTTAAATCCAAATGTTTATCATAAAAACCTCAAAATATCATAACCAATAAAAATCATTCTTCAGTTATCATCCCAACTGTCAGATCCAACCAGAATTATTTCAATAGTTGGATCAATTAAAGAAGGTGAATCATCACCTCAATCGCCAATATAAGGACGCCCCCCAATGGTTGTCCTACATCATTCTTCATGCTCTGGAGTGCTGAATCCTTGCTGCTCTACTTAAGGTTGTTTTTAATTTTCAAGGTTTAATTACTTCTGAATGTCTTATGAATCCTCTACTTAGAATGAAATGTCATTTGTAAAGGAAATTTTTGAATTGAAGATATACTGAGAAAGGATGGTCGATCCGAAATTTTTTTCTAGGTATAACTCTATCATTACAAAGAATATCAATTTCAATGGCTGGGAGAGCAGATGTATATCAATACCAAAGGCAAAAGATCCGGTATATCCGGACGTTCTGATTGAATTTTATGAGATGGAATTTTTTCAAATAAGAAGGGAGAGATAAATTTTCTTTCAAGAACTATGGGGAGACTGATTTTCTTTCTTACAGCAAGACAGCATGTTTGATCAGAATTATTTTTGAAGGCGAAGAGAATTTTGTACTCACAAATTAACAGATGCTTTCGGATATTTTTATAAGAAGAAGTCTATAGATTATCTTGGTTTTAATAGAGTGAAGACTTTAAAGATTGTTCATCTATCAACAAACCTTAGAATTATTGAGTTTGGTTCCAAGGATTTGTCCTTCCGAGAAAAGGGGATAAGGAAACCGCAAATAAAAGTGATATCTATATTCTAGACATCTTGGTGAACCACAAGAAGACTAAACTGGTTAAGTATATCATGGTTACTATTTCAAGTTTTCAAAATAGAAATTTAAAATCTCAGATTGTCATGTATCTAGATATTCTTTCGAAGATTATAATTATTTTTCTTCTGTTTCTCAAAATTCCTTGTAGTTCAAATCCATATAATTTCAAAGTAATGTTGCTAGGTGATGATAATATAAAGATAATGAACGTTTATTTTTCTTGTGATTCGAGATAATTTAATGATTTATTGGATGCTAAAATTCATGCTCCTTCAAAAAAACAGCATGTGGCTGAGACATCCAAGAACAGTGGAAGGAAGAGGAAGGATAAGAAACCAGAAGAAAAAGGAAAAAAATTTGTGGCTAAGGAAACACAGTAATCACTACCAAATACAACGAATAAAAAGGATAATTCTGATGAAGTAGTAGCTATGTTGAGAGAAGATAAGTAGAACATGAAGAAAGGGGAGCCTAAGTTTCAATTGGACCCTACAGAGGAAAAATGTAAATGCTAAAGGTAGATGAAAAATGTGATAAGAAATGGAAATAGAAGAAGTAAAGTGCAAATTTGTCTGAAGACGAAATTATACAATCACTTCTCACGGCTTCTGAGAAGGAATCAAAAAAAATCTTAGTGCTAGAATAATTATTGATAAAATCTCTTCCTAAGACTCCTGAAAGAAGAAGGTCATTCCATATCTCGAACAAGAATAAGAAATTTTTTAGGAAGAGGAAGATAGAATAGAATAATAATAAGAGGAAGAAGAATAAGGTAATGAAACTGATGATGCCATAATCTAACATGAATATTATCATTAGAAGAAATGTCACTCTTTAATAATATCAATGTAGATATCTCAAGCTGAATCCCCTAAACATGACACTCCAAGGAATGAATAAAAGGATCAAGAAGAAGTAAGAAAACCCTCTAAAGAAGAAATAAGTTATCTTTATTTTGTTCATCTATAAGATCAAGTGGCAGATGCTGAGAAAGTGGAATTTGAGGAAGATAAAATTGTTTAGTTGTCAGATAGTTATCATGAATCACCTAAACAAGACAAGAGCATTAAAACAGTTGATAAGAGAAAGTATGTGCTAGTCTATACACCTGAAAAATCTGTATTGAAAATTTTTTTTTGGAAGTTTTTCAAAGAGGAAAGATAATGAGTTAAAAAAAGAATCTTCACCAACCAAACTTTCAAATTCAGAATCGTCCTCTCTTGGAAATGATTTTTTGGTACAGTTTTTTCAAAGAAAATTCCAAAATATTCCCTTATTTCCTAGTGTTGATTCTAGATATCAGATGCTTCCACATTTGATGAATCATAAATTTGATTCAGTTTCCAGGGATTTGGATAAAATATTTAGACTCGAGGCATATTTCGAATTTTTTCTCACTGGTTATGTTGGTCATAAAATGACATGAAAGAAGATTACAATATGGTCAAGGAAGACAGTCGAAGACCTAAGAGTTTTTTATGAATTTCAAGATAACGTCGAAAATGCATTTGACACCGAAGATGGAAAGCTCATTGAACATTCTAAGGGCTTTGAGAAAAATATGACTCGTGAATAGACTACTCAGAAGTAAGAAGTTAAGGATTTGAATGGAAAGCATAATTCTGTAGAAATGAATTGGAAGGGGGAAAGGGATCATAGAATAGAATTCTAAGAGAAGCTATTTAAACAAGAAGAAGTTATGAATAGTCACGTAGAATGTATTAAGGCTGGGGATGAAAATATTATAGCCTTGGAATAGAAAATCAAAGATCAGGTTCAGTTTCTTAAGCATTTGGAAGAAGATAACATGTAGCTCAAGAAGCTGAAAACCATTTTTAAGAAGCGTATGATGAAGGAAAAAAGAAGGGTAATTTTTACAATTATGATATTTTTTTGAAATTATTCCTTCTAAAAATTCATTCAAAAAAATGAAATTTTGGTTGTTCTTCAAATATTTTTTGTTTTAATAGTACTCATATTTCAAATAAAAAAATTTCTTTCTATTCCCTCTTTTCCTTTTTAAAAATCACTAAGGGTGAGAAAATAATGATAAAATAAATACTATTTAAGAAGTGATTTCCCTATGTAAGAAGGAGTTCATCTAAGAGGAAGTTTTTACCAAAGATGATTTTAGTATGCAAGATAATGTAAAATATCATTCAGGAAGTCAAGAATAAGATCCTTAGTGATTCCAATGCCTAAGGGGGAGTTTGTCATATTCACATTGATCCATAAGTAATGGGAGATATGTTTTTATTTTCAATCCCTTCAAAATTCTAAGCCCTTATATTCATTTTAGTAAGGATGTTTTTTCTTTCCAAAAAGGGCGAGATTGTTGAGTCAATAATATTTACATATTACTTTTCCATTCTTTCAGCTTTTCAAAATCACAAACAACCTATCTTAAAGCAAATTTCATTTCCATGTGATTTATTTTAATTAATAAATTTTTCCCTCCCTAAAGAAATTTTCTCTATACCACTGTTTTAATTGTTCATATTATATAAACCCTTGTTCTAACTCCTTTTATTTATATAGTGTAAAAATTAGTTTCATATATGAAACCTCAGAATCTTATAAATCCTTAGATATAGAGTATTCTGTTTTCAAATTTTAAATTCTCTAAAATTTAGATTCCGAATTATCTGAATTTCAGAATCAATATTTTCTGAAATTTAGATTATGAATTCTTATAAATTCAGATTCTGAATTATTTGAAATTCAGGTAATCAATTCTATGATATTTAGGTTCTGAATTCTCAGAATTTTGGTTCCGAATTCCTCAGAAGCTAGACTCCAATTTCCTTAGAATTCAGACATTGAATTCCTCAGAATTAAGACGGATAATTCCTTATAATTTAGACTCTTAATTCCGTAGAATTCAGACTCCAATTTTTTTAGTATTCAAACTCCTAAATCTATATAATTCAGGTTACAAATTCCTTGAAAATAGCATTTGAATATTTATGATTTATAGTCTCCAAGTGTTTATTTACGTAGTCTCTGAACATTATTGTGCTTTAAACACTGAAAAATAGATATGGATGAGGAACCATATTTTACATACAACTATTATAGTTTTTAAATGATGTCATGAATTCTGTTTCTAATTTACTATTTTTTTAGTGACACATGTACAGGTCCATCAGAGATTCAAGGAAAAATATGACCATTATAGGAGGGAGATGACCTTTGGAAAAATTCATATAAATAGAAGCTCCTTTGAACGATCTCATAATGGATCCATCACTCTAGAGATTACATGACATAGAAGTGATTTCTAGTGAGAGAGACTATCACGCCTTATGCATACTGAACATCTTATTCAGCTTGATTTGGTTGACTTCAATTGTTGATGAATATAATCGAGTACATCCAGGGATAGATAGATTGTAGTGCTGACTACCTTTAATGTTCTAGGACATCCAAGGATTAGAAGATGGAGGTTCCGACTACATTAAAGTTTGAGGGATTGCGAGGATAGATAGAAAGATTCTAATATTCCTATTGATGGCTTACACTAATTTGGGTTAGATAGACTTCCTTGAAAGAATAAATCAAGGGACTCGTATCCAATGTTGTCGGATACACTTATTTTTTGTGATAAAATATTTCATACTTGTTACTTGTGTTGTTTCATGTTTATATTCCGCTGTATTTTGATAAAGGAAGAAAGTATAACTTTCTTATACATTCTTGTTCATTTGTGTACTCTAATTAAGTAAGATTCTATATGCATTATGATAGAATCTTTTTCTTGTAATCTTTTCTTAAGTTTCATTTATGGAACCATATTTTTGGAACCTAGCATGTTTGTAGAACTAAGAGGTATTGTAAATTTACATTGTTTAACATTGTTAAACATAGTTTCCCTTAAGGTTAAAAACGAATGTTTTTAAACATACAATTCACCCCCTTTGGTAATTGAGCATCTACATTCATATTTCGATCCTACATACACTTCATCTCTATAATGATCCTATTTTTTGGGTAGCATTAAAATTTAATAAGTGTTTTAAAATTATCCTCCTTTCTCCATTCTACTTTTAACAATCCTCTATCAATATAATAAATATTTTATTGAAGATTTTGTAAAATTAATGGTTTTCTAAATCATCAATATTTCTCTACAATATTTTCATTACAAAGTCAATTTTCTCACGAAATGTTATTAACACTCTATTTCTTCTCATTTTATTTCCCTTTTTGATAATTTCATGGGGGGGTTAATGTATAGGGCTTCATAGGGGGATATATTTTGTATTGGGGGATTTGAAAAAATTATTTTCTATCCACTCGTTAGTGCTTACAATGTTTTATAATGTATGTTCTCTTAAAATCTCATAAAATTATTATTTATAGTTGTTAAAACAATGCTTAATAAATTTAATTTTTGAGCTTATTAAATTTCTGGTCAATCACCTGAATTTGTTTTCAATCACTTTTTTAGTTAATATAAGATTAAAATAACTTTTTATATCTTATTATGATCATAAAAATCATATAGATTATAATACCTCTCTCAAGAATTTTTCAAACTAAAAAATACTCACATATCTTTCTAAAATTTTCATTAAATTAAATTTATATATTTTTATTGAATTCATTATTGTGTTTTACATGAAATATTAAGGTCACTTTGTTTATTTGATGAAGGAATTGTATTATTTATTTCAATCATTTAAATACTTAAAACTAAAATATGAAAAAAATAAAATGTGTTCGAGTGAAATTGATGAGGCTCTAGATAAAGGAGAAACTATGAAAACTGTCTGGCTACATAGAGACATAGTAGTAGCAGCCCTAATGTGAAAAACAAAAATTGATTACTTGGTGGAGGAGAACCATCCATCTGATTTCTCATATAGGTGTACAGTGGTTCTATCTGAATGCCTCTATCTAGTCACTAGCTAGTACTATCTAGCCCATGGAGGATGTCTATCAACCGCCACTACAAGAAACCCACTCGCTACCCTGTGGAATAGAGTAGAATCCTATGAGCTTGTGTTTATTACATTCAAAATGAATTTAATGGAGTACTATCCCAAGATTATTACAGACAAAGAAATTCAAAATCTTCCTGGTACATTAAGATATTATTAAAATCATCCATTGGAACTTGTGATTCTTCACCTTTCTCTCGAACAACATTCTTCATCAAAATACACTTCAAATTTTCATGTCTCCCAATCATCTCAAAAAACCATATTCAAAGTTCCAAATCCTTCAAAGGATCATCATTATCTTCTAAAATCTCTAATCCTCTATTGTATTTCTCACATCAAGTGATTTTTGAGTGACTTTTTAACATGTTTTACTAATGTAAAACTCTCATTCCTCATCATCCTTTCACCAATGGTACTCACATTGACCAAGTGTGAGACAACATACTTGAAAATTAATTATGTTAAATGGGAACTCACAAGACCTAATTATGAGGAATATTTATATTAGTCACCATTAAGACCAATGGATTTATAAAATAGACCTCTAGAGTCGTGGGGTTGAGACGTAGAATCTAGATGTGGGATTTTTACAAACTCATTGTCAATTTTGGTTTCTGTATATTTACTTTTATACACATTATCATTTAATATCAACTCACATACTTCCATAATACCAATTTTTTAATTTATCCACATTAATTAATTTTATTTTACCTTTATAAACATGATTCAAATATTTCATATTCTATTTCTTACTTAATCATTTTAAAATCATTTAATTTTGAAATTAATTGTTTTAAGATAAATTCACCCTTTTCTATAATCTACTCCTAAACATTAATGGGTCATATACAGTGGATACATATAAATTGTGAATGTGGAGGAAGGAACATCACACAATCTTGTTTAACTATGAATTTTTTTATGACTACATCAAGTAAGTAATTTGAACATGTAAATATTATTTCAAACTACATAGTTACACAAATATTATAAACATTTTTTTATCATTTTATGTAAGGAACATTAGAAAATTCTATGTAGAATTCACCATTAGAAACCCTTAATAAGTAGAGATACATTTCATAGAATTTTTTTTTTGGTGGGAATCAAATCTATGATAATTTATTTAATAACGTCAAAAAATAAAGACACATTTAATTTTAATATACATTTACATGTCAGGTTTTTAGTTTAACTATATAAGTTTAATCATAATAATTAATAGTGATTTATTTTGATCCCAATTCTTTGGTTCATTAATTAAAATAAAAAATAATAAATGAGAATTTTTTTTCCTAGATCAAGATGTGATTGTAAGAACATAATACATATTAAATATGTGAACTATAACAATAGGCTATTATGATAGTGCATCAAATAGTGGACCTTAATATGAATAATTTTCATCATATAGAATTGTAGATAAAATTGTAATATTGTATTATTACTCTCATGGGAGAGTCACTGTGATGAAATTAAACTGTTTTAATTTAGTTATGTGGCAAGGAATTATTATTTATGGCTGTATATTTAGAGTTAAATATATAACTATCTTTTTTACCTATAGATAAGTCAAATATTTTGGTATCAATAGAGGAACAATTCATTTATTTTAAATATAATCTATGAAGTAAATTTCGTATCATTACTGATATAATCCCACAGCATATTTCTAATGATGATGGGGATGAAACTGTCACCATCACTACCCCCATTGGTCTTGATCAAAATATTGATAATGAAACATAAAATAGTCTAATTTTAAGAATTTATTGTGAACATGAAGTAGTGGTGGGTAATATATTGAAGAAACCATATGTAGTCTAATAACACTTTTTATCATAATTTGTGTATTCGAGGTCAGTACTATTGTAATTACATTAAATTGGTTTCATTTTGGAAGTTTATGGTTGGTGGATTTTTTATGACAACCCATATCATTGATACACATTATTTTAGGATATATTATTTAAGGTTACACAATGTGAAAACCCATAAAATTTTGATGAATATATTATTTTCATAATTAGGAACATTATAAAAAAACATGTAACATAAATTAAAATATGGAAACTAAAATTAAAAAAAAGTACCTTAAATTCCTTTGATATTATAAAACTACATGATATGTCATGGTGATTTACATAAGAATGTGGTGATCTAGAAACACCGGTACGGTACTAATAAAATAATAACATCATAAAAATTATACATGTTATTTAATTTTCATATCAATGAAACATAATATGGGTGAATCATAAACTTGAAAATCATTGATTTATAGTTGATTATAACACAGTGGAAACATGGGATTATAGAAACAACATAAAACATGAAATCATATTATATGGTAAATGATATCCTTTAAGTCATCATAAAATTATGTACCAAGGATTACCTTCCATGCATCATTCCTTATATCTCCTGAGGTAATTACATTACCCATTTAATTATAAAGATATAAAACTTTGGGCCCACCCGTCATAGCCATATCAGGTACATGCATTTTTATTCCACATGGATGATAAAATATAAGAATTTTATTCAAAATTTTTTATTCAACTATTAACTAATATGGGTTATATACATGTTATTACTTAATAAATAAAGTATTTGTACATATAGATGAATACCCTTTTATAGAAAGGGGTTGGTATTCACTAAAAGAATATCTGGCATGGAAAATCATAGGATAATTTCAACAACATAACCGGTTTACAAAATGATTCAAGGAAGGTTTTAAAGATAGATAAAGGTGGTATATCATTAATTTTAAATAATAATAATATCAAAAGTTGTGTATAAAATCATTTAAACTAGGTTAATTGTAAAGACATGGAAACTCCATCGATTTTTTCCCCTAAATTCATTGATTTTTATGAGTCCGCGAAAATTTACTGTGCCTGATTCCAAGGCCCGGTGTGCCTGGAATAAATTTATGAATGTTTTTTTATTACGGTCAGTAAACATACAATTGAGATTTTATATCTTTTGAACCGGTGCTTGGAATTTAAATCGGAGGGCACCGTTGAGCTCACTGTATCAGTGATTACATAGTGTGACCTTCACCACAGCTACATACTATCAGGAATGGGAGTTAGTTTTTCTTGTTTTTAATTAGATAGAATAAAAATAAAGTGTTAACTTTATTTGTATTTTATGGTGGCTAAACATCTCCATGAGAAGGATAGTGGTCGGGCCCACCTGCATGTATCCTCCCATTGGAGGATATCTTAGTGGGGACCCCCCGGGGGTTGTAACCCATTAGAACCCCCAATTAAGCGGTGAAACCCATGAATATTCCCCACCATTTAATTATTCCAACCCTATATATTAATTAATTGAATTTAATCACTCAATTAATTAAACCTCCTTTTTGAATATCATGCCAACAAATTAATAACGTGTCTTAATCTATTGATTTGATGGGCGTTGGTATTTTTGAGAGAGCATGGAAAGGAGAATTGAGGAGGAGAAGAGTTCTCCACTGAAGAACGACAAACACCTACATCAATCTTCAACCATGCCAAAAGAGAAGGAGTTGACTATGAAGAATTCCATCCTCGACTTCATCACCTCTGAACACTCATTCACCAATGACGGATATCCTCATTCTTTTCAGACATTGACGAATCGACGCTACCATTCCATAACTTCATCAACGATTATAGTTATATGAGGTAGGGGATTTGTGTAGAATTTATTCCCATTATTCTTTGTTCATTTTATGGTTTGAGAATTTTCGTTTGATATCACCATAATGAGGAGGGATCGGTCTGCACTAACACGGCCCAACCCTTCCCATTCGTTCTATCTCGTTTGTTGACGATGATGGTGGTGCAATAGAGACAGCAGATGGGAGGACCACGGTGGAGCTTTAGTGACTGGCGACAAGCCGACCGCAAGAGGAACCGGCAGCACAAGGGCCCTTGGGTCACCAGAGGAGCATGGCGCCTTCGCGACGTGCGGAGAACCGGGCCGCGACCAAGTGGTACACGGCGGTGCCGGAGGGGCGCGGTGTCGTCACACTGCACTGAAGGATGGATAAGTAGCCACATATGCCACGATAGTCGGATAGTCTGGGTGCGGCGCCTGTACCCCACGGCGGTCGGAGTAGGGCGGTCGACTGAGCCAGCTGCTGGTGTGCGCACCACAGGCGGGACCCTTCGGCTCTTGCGGTCACCGGGACGGCGCAACATGCCTGAAATTGTAGGGAGACGGAGGGGGGGCTAACCACATCTTCTAAATATGCTCATTCAGGGTGGGCCTCGTGAGCCGTGGCCCCTACTGGCTCCATCTGGCGGTCGACCTCCCAGCCACGTGGGTTGCGCCACCCGTGGGTCGGGCCGCCGCAAGGGCTGGGCCGCCTGTTGTGGTTCGGGCTGCCCGTTGCGGGCCAGGCCTCCCGTCGCGGGTCGGGCCAATTTCCAGACGTACGGGTTGGACCCTGGTTTGGGTCCACACATGGGTTGGGTCGTGTCGGTCCGGCTGGGCCTGACCAGACCAAGACCCAGTTTGATCCATTTCACCTTTTCGCCCATATCTTTGGCTATGGGTGTCCCATCAATGAACCGTCTATGGTGACAAAAATCTTAGAGAAAGAAGGTTATTTTGTAATACCCCACTTGAGTTTTGGATGCAGTTGGGGTACAGTCGAGTTGGATTGAACCTAAATCCAACCGGGCCCTTGGAGTAGAAATGACAATAACTCCATGACCGGGTGTCCAACTAACACGTCGTATTTCTTGTTGGGTTTCATATGATGAGAGAGAACTATATAATACATCAACATGAGACTTCATGGATGTTGATGTATCGACCCTTGGATCATGGAGCGGACCCTCCTGTAATCGAGCGTGCTGTGTACGGGAACCCTATGGATGGGTCTGACTGAGATGATAGGATCCTACGTGGACCTACTACTATACCAGGATCCTCTGTGGGTTTGAAAATGACGATACTATACCAGGATCCTTCGTGGGTTCGACGGCGATGATACTGGACCGGGATACTCCATGGGTTCGATAGTGATGACTTCTATACTAGGATCCTCCATGGGTTCGACAGCACTGATAATGTTCCAGGATCCTATGAGGGTTTGATAGAGGAGATGATTCAGTGTATACATCTAATCATCTCTACCCATCTTCATGAGTTTCATACATGTGTGATCAGAGTCTTGACTTTTAATTGTTCTCATCGAGAAGAATGACTTTACTTCCATTGTGGAAGGGGTTGTTCTTGGGCTCGAGTGTTGGAGCCGAACTGTGATTGGTAACATAGGTATATGTATTGAAATATACCTATGTAGGGAGGGTTGATACTCTGTGATTGTATCTTACTACTTTGGTTTATCCTTAGTGGATTCTGGGAGGCCTTTGGTGGTCTCGGGGTCCCTTACTGAGTATTGTTATACACACACCTGCAGAGGATTATCCTGCACCTTGTTGTATTTTGTGTAGACGATGGTAAGAAGTGATCGAGGCTAGGGGTGACAAACAGGAAGCTTCTCAGAGCTGGACTAAATGAGACCTACCTCAGGGACGGGTTGTGGAGATCTGTACCTACCCTTCAGGTAGGATTTCCCGGTGGATGATCCAGGATCTGTTTTTCCTTCTCAATTGTAGTTGTACTTGTTTTTCAGTTGGGTTTTTATACTGGCCCACTTACTTTCAACACACCATTATTTCCTATTTTAGTACTTGTTTCTTCTACATCTTGTGTTCATACTATGAGTGTTACAAGTTTAAAGGCAATGCCTTTCCTTTTATCAGGGATTCACTTTTGGTGGTAGTCTCCTGTAACACCCCAGGTAAATAAAGAATATAACATTTTTATATTTATCCATATTTGTGAATAAAATATTAATATTACTTTAAAGGGGATGCTATGCTCGATGGTGTACCCAATACACAACAACGAGTTTCTTAGGAATCTTACGTTGCACTCTAATAATAAAATTATATTATTTTAAATAGTAGTTAACGCCTAGCCGTTGTAATGGCAGGAATGAACAGAACTACCTACAAAATGATTATATATGTTTGTCAAATATTTTTACTCTTTAAAATAAATGTTAGAGGATTAAAAATAAGAATGAATCCAATTTTAAGCGTACACATTCTAATATTCATTAAAAGGTCGATTAACCGCCTTTTGAAGGCGGACCTCTTTTAAATCCACTTTTTGACAATTTTATGAGTTATATTTGGCAAAATAAAATTCTTATTTAGAATCGGGACATCAAAATTTACTTTGTTTAAATTTTTGGTATCTTTCTGATAAAGTTCCCTTTTTAATGAATAGTGAAAAATGTTGTATCTTACTTCAAAACCTCTTTTTAATCTAGTTTATTTATATGATTAGATTATCTTTTGGATTATTTTTTTAGTAAAATTTGAATATATTTTTACCATTTAATCCAATTGTGGTCATTAGAATTAATTTCACTTTAAAATTGGACTTAAACTAGTGTCAATCTTTTGATACTTATTGTTTCATAAAAACAAGCTATTTTCTCTAACTGCGGAAATTAATTATAAAATTATTTAAAGCAACTTCTATGTTATGAATTTAGTAAAATAGACATCATTTTTGAATTCAGAATATCAAATATATATTTTGGTGAATTTTTGGAATTTTTCTGAAAATCTCCAATTTTTGATGAATAGTGAAACCACAAAGTGGTGGTTACAAAATTTGATTTTTCATTTAAATGGGACTTTACCACTTCTGTGACTTGAATTTAAAAAATCCAATTTAAATGATTTTAATTGTTAAGTAAAATGTGGTTCAATGGGATTAAAATATCTTTTGATGAAAAATAACTTTTATGTTTTATTAATCGCGATTAAAGGTAATTAGTGTGATTTAAGGAAAAAATGATATTATAATAAAATGAAAATATATTTACACTTGTACTAACCATATTGGATGAGTTATGGCTGTCCAGGACAACCCATGGGTCGATTTTTGGTACCCCATGGAGCCAATTGGGTATGATAATGACATTTATGCCTTTTATTTAAAGTTAAAATAAAAATGTCACAAACATGATTTGTTTTACTAAAACAATTTTTACATGTGGTTATTGAAGTCATAATTTTGACTATAAATAGTCATTGGAAAGATAAAAATATATCCTAAATCATTGTATTTTTTTTATAATTTTTAGACATTAAATAAATTAATACCTTTATGACATCATGATGATGCAGCGATGACCTCATTATTTAACGATTTAAATAAAATGGAATGATAATGCCAAGTCTAGGACCTACAGAATTCAAAAACCTATTGGATGGGATGATTTCGGACCCTTATCACCTTATCCTAGAAACACATAAATTTGGGACCATTAAAATCCGAAAACCATTTGAAAATAAAGTAACATTTTATACTTTTCCAAGAGTGCCCCTCCTCTCCTCTTATAAAAGGCCCCCACCTCTACCACCTTACCCACACCTCTCAAACCTTTGGTTCGGCCAAGATCTGATCATTTTGTCTCTACAAATCCATCTCCTCATCCTATAGGCCTTAACATATGCAGGAAGCTCTTCAAAAAACCCTTTTGGTTCAATCCAATGTGAGTTACCCAATTTTAAGGTAATGTCTTCACTTGTGCTCTTTTGTATTATTTTGCTTATCCAACTCCCTAAAATCTTTTTATTCATTCCTTTTGTAACAACACCAGTATATTACATATACTAGGATGTTTTTATAATAAGTATTCTAGCTACACTTACACACACCTTCATCTAATGGTTAAAGAACATACAGTTTCTGTGGATGGAGAATTTCTGCCTCACGAAATGATGATTGTTCAACACTCATATAACACCTTCAATGGTGGCCATTAAGATGTCACTATGTTTATATATGATATATAATTTTTTTATGTTTTACTTAAGCTTCTGTATTTTTAATTTTTGGCATACCTTTATAGATTCCATTATGGGTATACGCGATAACTTCATTTTAGGAAGTGCGGACTACCGCCCCCTCAAAGTGATTTGATTCGTTACTGCCATATGTGGAATGTATAAAGGATGGATTTAAAGTTATTATATATAATGTTATACCATAATTATAATATAGCTTTATATAATTATTGTTTTCTTTCCATTAAAGTATGAGATAGAAATGAAAGTAGCATCCATGCGTACGTACGGCTTACCGTCTCCATTAGCGGTGCATTTCATTTCTTATTCTCAAATGTAATGTACTATTATAAGTACATATAATGGATATATATGATGTATGATAGATCTAAAGGATAAATATAATTCTGGAATTAAAAATATACACATCTCTCATTTAGTTTTAATTCCGTTAATATGACATAGAAATGAAAGTAGCGTTCAATCGTACGTACGGCTTACCGTCTCCATGAACGGTGCATTTCATTTCTTACATCTAAATGATTATGTAATATTATAAATACATGTATATTCGGGATATATATGATATATATGATATCCAAATCAGGAATGTCATTTTGGATATAACGAACCTTTGACCACACGAACAACATGTAATTGTAAGAAGTCCACTTTTGACTTAAGAACCAAATATCGACAAAACAAACATTATTAACTTAAATGATTAGATAATGTTTATAACATGGAAATAATTGATATAAAAGGAATAATGAACTTGAAAAATGTTCTTAATCAAGTATAAATTAACTCAAGTTTATTATTCAGGACGTTAAAGAACGATCGAGTCAAGTCGGACCCAAGATAAGGGATCCTACTCCTCTCTTTTTTTAGCACACTCTTTTATTTAAATCCTTTTAAGCTCATCTTTCTTATGATTGGGATGTTATTTTATATTACTCCTACTGTAATTTTTATGTTCATATTATGAGAGACCCTATTTTCTCTCATAAATCCATTTTGGAAGTTTTGAGTGGCACCGTTAGGTTGCCGAATTTTCGTAAGAGATCAAACCTCTCTCTTTCTTTTTTAAGTACTCCCCTTTATGTCACTTCTTTTAATCTCCTATTTGTTATGATGGGGGATGTTATTTTATATTCTTCTTTCTGTAAATATTATTGTAATATGATGATAGACTCTATTTAATCTCATCAATCCATTTTTTGGATGTTTTATGTGGCGCTGTTAGGCAGCCTAGTTTTCGTAAGAGATTGTTCATCTCACTTTTAGTCCCGTGAGATTTATGCTACATTTGCCACAATTTACATTTAGTGGTTTATTTACATCCCATTATTATACTCTTTGTGTAATATAATTTCATTTATGGGTATTTACATATTCATTTTATGACCCTTCTTCAATGGGGTGTACGTTTCGAAAGTTACCCAAGTCGGTAAGGGAACCTTTCACCCTCCTCTTTTTAAAAGAATTCTTTTGTTATGTCTTTTAATTTACATCTTATTATGTTGGGATATGTTATTTTATATCCTTATTGATGTAAATTTTATGTCCAAGAGATGAGATACCCTTTATCTCTATCATCAACTCTTTTTCTAAAATTTGATGTGACGCCGTTAGGCTGTCAAGGGAACTTCTTAACCCAATTTCAATTTCTTTGGGTTCAACATGTAGTTATTGAATATGTCATCCTTTGAATATGTGTGAATTACATTTGATTATTTTACACTTAATATCAACTTATATTGGGTGTATTTATATTTGTCGCACATAATTATTGGATTGATTCATCCTTAATTGAAGGATGCCATCTTTATAATGGATTTCATCTCAATTTACATTCTCATTGAGACTTCATTTTTTTTATGCATCAATTCACTCTTATATGGTGTATATACTATCCTTTGGAATATTATATCATTAATCCCTTTATTCTCATGATATTATGAAGTTCTGATTAAATTTAATTCCTCAATTATTGTATTCAAGTGTCTCTCATTTTGTTAAAAACTCTTTAACAAAAATATTGTTTTAAATGTTTTAAAGATTTATTATTCTCAATATTTATATTTAATGTCCATGTTTCCAAAATGGTTTTCATTATTTATTTATATGGACATTAATGTTTTAAAATTATAATTCCATTAAAATCTTCAAAGTGGTATGGGACACTTTGATTCAAAAATCTCTTTTAAATGGTTTTTGATAATGGATTGATTAATTCAATATCTTGGAATTACTTATTGTGATTTCAAATGAAATGTTGTTATTGAAATGTTTATATTTTCAATATTTTATGTGTAATGATGGTACTTGTACATTTTATGGGTGGTTACGTGATAAACCATATGATGGGTGGTGTCGTGAATACCAGGACGTATGGTTACGTTATAACCTCCAATGCATTGGGTATGGAAATCGGCCGTATGGCTATTCCATTAAGTATGTATGGAAGTTGGCCAAATGGCTATTCCATTATTTGATATGTGTGTATGTTGACCTTATGGTTATTCCACTTAAGTATTTTTATGTACCAAGTTACCTTTTATATGTTATGTGATCTTTATATGGGTTTTATGGTAATATTTTGGTTATAGAAGGGTAAGTAATGAACTTTTATTCAGTGAAGAGTTTTTTACTACTTTGAAAAAGTGAAAAGTATTACTTTGAAAAGTATACATGTTTTACTTGTTGTTTTGAAAAACTAACAGTTTTCATTCTTTGTGTCTCCCTTACTGAGCTTTTTATGCTCATCCCAAGTTTTTGAAATGTTTTTTCACAAGACTTAACGTGGAATAGGGTCAAGGATGGGATCAAGGGAATGTCATGCAACCTAAAAACATGGAACTGGACATGTTTCTTTTTAAGAGTTTTTATTTTATGGAAACTTAGTAAAAGTTTCTACTTTGTAATCTTTTGAGATGTAATAGTTATGTCCTAATTCTCTAAAACTCTAAACCTGAAAATATCCTCAATGTGAATTATTCATTTAATTCATTATTAAGTAAGGTTTATGGTCGGGGCCTTATAGTTGGTATCAGAGGTCAGTTTAGACAACTTTAGGGATTAGGAGTTTTTGTTAGACACGTGATTAGTCCCTATACCTATTATTTTAGTTAAATCCTTGTTTTATTACTTTTTTTCAGGTCAAGTAAAGTCGGTTACGAATGGAAGGAGAAGGATCTCAAACGACATTCCTATCTCTTCTTGATGACATGCTTGCAATAATTATTGCAAAGTCATGTTCGTATGATTGTAAAACTTTTTCTAGCATACAACTCACTTGCAATCATTTGTTTGAGATATCAAACACCTCCACTATACCTCGTTATCATCATGGATCATGGGTTGTTTTTAGACAAATACTATATTCACAATATTCTCATATTTTCAAGAAAGGTAAATATTATCAAGGTATTTTCAAATATTTTACCTTATCAGAAGAATTTGAAGCATATTATGATTTTAAAGATGGTGCTGAGGAAGGAGACCCTTGCGCAACCTATTTATATTTGATTTTAAAATATAGTCTCTCAGCACATACTTATGGTATTTGAAAAGGACCAATAATAGAAAGTTTCAACTCAAATTCTGTCCGACTATTTTATAGAAATCATGTTTTATCAGACGTTTTGGAATTATATGTCATACATGATTATTTTCCAAAACTGTTTTTCTGTGAACACCCATATGACCCATGTTTTACAAGGTGTATTTGGATGGAGGAAGCAAATGATTTTTAAGGATATCTAAATCATTGTTGTAATGCATGGGACTTATACCTACATGAGCAAGATGACGATGAAACCGAGTGGACGCCATGATCAAGGTATGATGTTATTCATTTTGGGAATCGTTTTATTTTATCTTATTCTGGTGAAATAAGACTTCAAGAATTAAGATGTTGAGACCGTAATTAATTTGGATGAAAATGAGAGGTATAAGGAATCTATTAAGGTTAAAACATGTTAGGGTTATTTTTGGAGTTTTATAAAAAGGACAACACGCAGACTGTGTGACAACCCGTCACGTCGGACAGAGATGCGGGAATCGAAGCCACAACAAAAGTGCAATGGGTATTTATCGCCTACCACTGGACTAGGTGAAGTCCCTGGTTAGTATGACTTATTCTATTTAGTTATGTGACTTTATAAATTAAGAGTAAGCTGATTTTGGTTGTTTATGAAAATTATTAACTTATCATGGAGGATATTTTATTAGGATAATTACTTTTCAATGCGAGACTTTAGGAGAAACTGATGTTTTTTTGGAGATAAATGTTACAACTTAACTTGGAAGACTATGTTACTAAATCCTTCAAATATTTGGGATTCAATCATAGTTTGGTTTACTTTGAAGAATTTTATGGAAAAATTGTTTATCGAATGGTCCTTGTGGAACTTTTGGTTTTGTTGGGAAAATTTTGGAGATTAAGAATATATTTTATTTTTATAAAGGGTTATCCTTTTCTGGATTATCTGATCTTGTACTAACCTTTTTGGTTTTGGTTTTGGTTAGAGTCTAAAGACATGGGAAGTATATAGTTCTCTTTTTTGGATTATATAAATTTATTATTGTACTATTAATGCAAACAAGTCTTCCTAAATACTCGTCTTTTGGATAAAATATGAGATTGATTAAGGAATCTAGTAAAAGTTGGAAGTCTACATGACAAGTAAGTATGTTTCATTATGATTTAGTTGGGCTCAAAAATAAATTCCTCAATGAAGAGTAACTTAAAACAAAAATGTTGTCTGTTAACTTTTCATACTGGGGAATCGAATACTGTTTAACCCATCACAAGTTTGTGATTTTCTTGTGGTTAACTTTCTCCTAAACATGTTTTATATCACTCTCCATCAGAACATGACCCTATGTTTTCTCCTCCATGTCCATGTTTTCCTACATGGAATCCCATTATGGGTTAACTCGAGTGACCCCTGTACTTATCTTTCTTTATTTTAAAGTCATTGTTTTACCAACTCTTGTTCCGCTGTTGGACTTTCATGGATATTTCCAAGCCCAATTTTAAAATTGCGAGGACAAAATTCCAAAAAGGGTGGAAGGATGTAACACCCCAGGTAAATAAAGAATATGAAATTTTTATATTTATCCATATTTGTGAATAAAATATTAATATTACTTAAAAGGGGATTCTATGCTCGATGGTGTACCCAATACGCAACAACGAGTTTGTTAGGAATCTTACGCTGCACTCTAATAATAAAATAATATTATTTTAAATAGTAGTTAACGCCTAGCCGTTGTAATTGCAGGAATGAACAAGACTACCTACAAAATGATTATATATGTTTGTCAAATATTTTTACTCTTTACAATAAATGTTAGAGGATTAAAAATGCGAATGAATCCAATTTTAAGCGTAGACATTCTAATATTCTTTAATAGGTCGATTAACCGCCTTTTGAAGGCGAACCTCTTTTAAATCCACTTTTTGAAAATTTTATGTGTTATCTTTGACAAAATAAAATTTTTATTTAGAATCGGGACATCAAAATTTACATTGTCTAAATTTTTGGTATCTTTCTGATAAAGTTCATTTTTTAATGAATAGTGAAAAATGTTGTATTTTAATTCAAAACCTCTTTTTAATCTAGTTTATTTATATGATTAGATTATATTTTGGATTGTTTTTTAGTAAAATTAGAATACATTTTTACCATTTAATCCAATAGTGGTCGTTGTAATTAATTTCACTTTGAAATTGGTCTTAAACTAGTGTCAATCTTTTGATACTTATTGTTTCATAAAAACACGCTATTTTCTCTGACTATGGGAATTAATTATAAAATTAATTAAAACTTCTATTTTATGAATTTGGTAAAATAGACATAAATTTTGAATTCGGAATATCAAATATAGCTTAGGGTGAATTTTTGGTATTTTTCTGAAAATCTCCAATTTTTGATGAATAGTGAAACCACGAAGTGGTGGTTACAAAATTTGATTTTTCATTTAAATGGGACTTTACCAATTCTGGGATTGAATTTCAAAAATACAATTTAAATGATTTTAATTGTTAAGTAAAATTTGGTTCAATGGGATGAAAATAATTTTTGATGAAAAGTAACTTTTAAGTTTTATTAATCGCGATTAAAGGTAATTAGTGTGATTTAAGGTAAAAATGATATTATAATAAAATTAAAATATATTGAAACTTGTCCTAACCCTATTAGAGGAGTTATGTCCGACCAATACAACCCAGGGGTCGATTTTTGGTACCCCATTGATCAACTTGGGTATGATAATGACATTTATGCCTTTTATTTAAAGTTAAAATAAAAATGTCACAAGCATGATTTGTTTTACTGAAACAATTTTTACATGTGGTTAAACAAGTAAGAAGTTTTACTATAAATATTAATTAGAAAGATAAAAATATTTCATACATCATAGTATTTTTTTATAATTTTTAGACATTAAATAAATTAAATTCTTTATGACATCATGATGATGCAGGGATGACCTCATTATTTAACGATTTAAATAAAATGGAATGATAATGAAAAATATAGGACCTAAACATTTCAAAAACCTATTGTATGGATGGATTTCGAACCATTATCACCTTATCCTCGAAAAACATAAAATTGGGACCATTAAAATCTGAAAACCATTTGAAAATAAAGTAACATTATATACTTTTCCAAGAGTGCCCCTCCTCTCCTCTTATAAAAGGCCCTCACCTCTACCACCTTACCCACACCTCTAAAACCTTTGTTTTGGCCAATCTCAGATCCTTTTGTCTCTACACATCCCTCTCCTAATCCTAGAAGACTTAACTTAGGCAGGAAGCTCTTCAAGAAACCCTTTTGGTTCAAACCAATGTGAGTTACCCAATTTTATGGTAACGTCTTCACTAGTGCTATTTTGTATTATTTTGCTTCTCCAACTCCCTAAACTATTTTTATTCATTTATTTTGTAACAACACCAGTATCTCCAATATACTAGGATGTTGTGATAACAAGTATTCGAGCTACACTTACACACACCTTCATCTAATGGTTAAAGAACATACAGTTTCTGTGGATGGCGAATTTCTGCCTCACGAAATGATGATTGTTCAACACTCATATAACACCTTCAAATCTGGCCATTAAGATGTCACTATGTTTATATATGATATATAATATTTTTTATGTTTTACTTAAGCTTATGTATTTTTCATTTGTGGAATACTTTTAGGGCATCCATTAAGGGTATACGCGATATCTTTATTTTAGGAAGTGCGGACTACCGCCCCCTCAAAGTGATTTGATTCGTTAATGCCATATGTGGGATGTATAAAGGATATATTTAAAGTTATTATATATGATTTTATACTGTAATTATAATATACCTTTATATAATTATTGTTTTCTTTCCATTAAAGTATGAGATAGAAATGAAAGTAGCGTCCATGCGTACGTACGGCTTACAGTCTCCATGAACGGTGCATTTCATTTCTTATCCTCAAATATAATGTACTATTATAAGTACATATAATGGATATATATGATTTATGATACATCTAAAGGATTAATATAATTATGGAATTAAAAATATACACATCTCTCATTTAGTTTTAATTCCATTAATATGACATAGAAATGAAAGTAGCGTTCATGCGTACGTACGGCTTACCGTCTCCATGAACGGTGCATTTCATTTCTTACCTATAAATGATTATGTAATATTATAAATACATGTATATGCTGGATATATATGATATATATTATATCCAAATCAGGAATGCCATTATGGATATAAATAACCTTTGACCACACGAACAACATGTAATTGTAAAAAGTCCACTTTTAACTTAAGAACCAAATATCGACAAAACAAACATTATTAACTTAAATGATTACATAATGTTTATAACATGTCAATAATTAATATAAAAGGAATTATGAACTTGAAAAAGTTTCTTAAGAAAGTAGAAATTAACTCATGTTTATTATTCAGGACGTTAAAGAACGATCGAGTCAAGTCGGACTCGAGGTAAGGGATCCTACTCCTCTCTTTTTTTAAGTACACTCTTTTATTTCAATCCTTTTAAGATCATATTTCTTATGATTGGGATGTTATTTTATATTAATCCTACTATAATTTTTAGGTTCATATGATGAGAGACCATGTTTTCTCTCATAAATCCATTTTGGATGTTTTGAGTGGCGTTGTTTGGCTGCCGAATTTTCGTAAGAGATCAAACCTCTCTCTTTCTTTTTTAAGTACTCTCCTTTATGTCACTTCTTTTAATCTCCTATTTGTTATGATGGAGGATGTTATTTTATATTCCTCTTTCTGTACATTTTATTTTAATATGATGAGAGACTCTATTTTATCTCATCAATCCATTTTTGGAAGTTTTATGTGGCACCGTTAGGCTGCCGCGTTTTCGTAAGGGATTGTTCATCTCACTTTTAGTCCCGTGAGATATATGCTACATTTGCCACCATTTTCTTTGAGTGGTGTTTTTACTTCCCATTATTATACTCTTTGTTTAATATAATTTCATTTATGGGTATTTACATATTCATTTTATGACCCTTCTTCAATGGGGTGTACGTTTCGAAAGTTACCCAAGTCGGTAAGGGAACCTTTCACCCTCCTCTTTTTAAAAGACTTATTTTGTTATGTATTTTAATTTACATATTATTATGTTGGGATATGTTATTGTATATCCTTATTGATGTAAATTTTATATCCAAGAGATGAGATACCCTTTACCTCTCTCATCAACTCTTTTTCTAAAATTTGATGTGACGCCGTTAGGCTGTGAAGGGAACTTCTTAACCCAATTTCGATTTCTTTGGGTTCAACATGTAGTTATTGAATATGTAATACTTTTAATATGTGTGAATGACCTTTTATTATTTTACACTTAATATCCACTTATATTGGGTGTATTTATATTTCTCTCACATAATTATGAGATTGATTTATCCTTAATTTAAGGATACCATCTCTATAATGGATTTCATCTCAATTTACATTCTCATTGAGACATCATTGTTTTTATGAACCAATTCACTCTTATATGGTGTATATACTATCCTTTGTAATATTATATCATGAATCCATTTATTCTCATGATATTATAAAGTTCTGATTAAATGTTATTCCTCAATTATTGTATTAAAGTGTCTCTCATTTTGTTAAAAACTCTTTTACAAAAATATCGTTTTAAATTTTTTAAAGATTTATTACTCTAAATATTTATATTTAATGTCCATGTTGCCAAAATGGCTTTCATTATTTATTTATATGGACATTAATGTTTTAAAATTATAATTACATTAAAATCTTTAAAGTTTTATGGGACACTTTGATTCAAAAATCTCTTTTAAATGGTTTTTGATAATGGATTGATTAATTCAATATCTTGGAATTACTTATTGTGATTGCAAATGAAATGTTGTTATCGAAATGTTTATATTTTCAATATTTTATTCGTAATGATGGTACTTAGACATATTACGGGTGGTTACGTGATAAACCATATGATGGGTGGTGCCGTGAATACCAGGACGGATGGTTATGTTATAACCTCCAATGCATTGGGTATGGAAGTCGGCCGTATGGCTATTCCATTAAGTATATATGGAAGTTGGCCGAATGGCTATTCCATTAAGTGATATGTGTGGAAGTCGACCTTATTGTTATTCCACTTAAGTATTTTTATGTACCAAGTTACCTTTATATGTTATGTGATCTTTATATGGGTTTTATGGTAATATTTTGGTTACAGAAGGGTAAGTAATGAACTTTTATTCAGTGAAGAGTTTTTTACTACTTCGAAAAGGTGAAAAGTATTACTTTGATAAAGTATAAATGGTTTACTCGTTGTTTTGAAAAACTTACAGTTGTCATTCTTTGTGTATCCCTTACTGAGATTTTTATGCTCATCCCAAGTTTTTGAAATGTTTTTCACAGGACATAACATGGAATAGGGTCAAGGATGTGATCAAGGGAAAGTCATGCAAACTAAAAACATGGAACTGGACATGTTGCTTTTTAAGAGTTTTTATTTTATGGAAACTTTGTAAAAGTTTCTACTTTGTAATCTTTTGAGATGTAATAGTTATGTCCTAATTATCTAAAACTCTAAACCTGAAAAGATCCTCAATGTGAATTATTCATTTAATTCAATATTATGTAAGGTTTAAGGCCACGGCCTTATATCGCCAGCTCCTGGCCTATAAATGGTGGGCTTGGGGAAGTCACGACATGGGCCCCGAGGACGGGTGGTGACAAATTAGTATCAGAGGAGTCAGTTCTACTACAGAACATGGACTCTGATTCTTTTAAAGGAAATATTGTTAAGTGTTTTGGGTGTGGTTATCAGTTTAGGGAAACTGGTGTTGGTGCAGTGGCCAACGTATCCATACACTAGGACTCTGACTTCTGACTTCCGACTCAGTGCACGAAAACACTGATTGGATGTGTGTTTCCTTTGAAAAGTTTTCTTCATGATTACATTGTATCATCTCACAAGGTATATTATTTTGGTCATGGAACACCTATTTATTTTTAGGATGGCCCCACATAGGGAGCCATCCAGGGTTCTGAGTTTTGTATGAGATGGTATCCCACCAAGAAACAAGGCCTTAGTGCAGGGCCCCATCACAGCGGAGGTCCCAATGGTACCAATGCCCGCTGGGCCACCGATACCACCAGTTCCAGTAGCTCCGAGAGCACGCCATCTGAGTACGTTGCATGAGTTCCAGTGCCAGAGCCCGCCCATGTTCAGGGTAGAGACAGACCCACCGGAAGATGAGGATTGGCTGGAGGATGTTGTGAGAGTTTTCATATTGGTAGGGACACCAACCAACCTCATGGTGATCCTTTCCGCGAGTCTCCTGCAGGCTGCAACAGGATGATGGTGGAGCCTGATGCTCCTGGTGCATGAAGAGGAATCACTAATCTTGGAATTATTCGAGAGTCTCTTTCGGTTAGCGTGTCGTCCTACCACCCTTCATGTCGTGCAGATTCAGGAGCTGCTACATCTGCAACAGGGCAGCATGACGGTGGCACAGTACTCAGTGAGGTTTACCGACCTTTCTCACTACTCAACAGATATGGTGTGGTACCCATTATTCAAGGTTCGAACCTTTGAGAAGGGACTCAGGCATGATATTAGGGCTTCGATAATCTCCTTCGGCATTTTCACATAGGTGGGGGTGATGTAGTGAGCCCTTCTTGTGGAGACCTTTCTAGCTGAGCAGTCGCCAGCAGTATGACCCACCACAGGGTAACACATAGTGGAGTATTCTGAATTCGGGAGTATACAGATGTCACAGAGGTCCAAGCGGACTAGTCCATCTGGTGGGTGACCCCAAGATACAGGTTCGGTTGTGCGGAGAACACGAGACAGAGAAAGCCATAGGAAGAGTAGGCAGTGCTATGCATGCAGCGGGTAGGGTCACATGACTCGTGACTGCCTGACCCATCATACAGATGAGCAGAAGACAGTAGAGGGACCTCCTAGGTAAAGGTAGAGGTTCTATTTTGGTGGTCCTTCGGGAGAAGGAAGACATCTCAGAGGAGATGGTCGAGCAACAGGTGGTGGACGAAGTTTTGAGGTCCTTCCACCACCCCCACCATGAGGTCCACCCCGACAATAGGGAGCTAGAGGAAAGGGGAGGGATCAACTCCAGCAAGTATAGGCCTACGACCATGGTTCACCTGAGATGATTTTATGTACTATTTGTGTCTACTCTACCCTAGTTTCAGTACTTATATTCATAGGTTCAAGTCATTCTTTTATTGTTGCTGTCCTCGTTCGAAGCTCAGAGATTCTGATGGAGCCGTTGGCTCGATACTTACGAGTAGAGACTCCTACGGGAGAAGACTCGATGATTATTCACTGGTGCCAGCAGTGTGAGATTACTCTAGGAGGCAAGGGCTTCAGCTGGGATCTCCTCATAGCGGCGTTGAGGCCTTACGGCGTCATCTTGGGTATGGACTAGTAATCCACAGTTCATGCTTAGATTGAATGCATTAGGTGGAAAGTGTGGTGTGTTCGCGAATATGGGATGAGGTTTACCATCACCAGTGAGAAGGGATCCTTTTCAGCATAGGTTGGACTTTCCCGGAAGATAAGGGCATCCGATCACACATCAGTTGGCTAGCATCACTCTCAGAGCGGTTGATGTGCAGAGTTCAAATTTTTCTATTGGGGTGGATCAATACGCGTATATCTTCATTGATGATGTTCCAGAACTACCTCTTCACAGAGAGGCAGACTTTTGCATTGACTTGTATTCTAGGATGACACCAATATCCACTCCAGCATAACGGATGGCTCTCACTGACCTTCGTGAGCTACAGGTACTGCTGGAGGACTTGCAGGGGAAGGGATTTATCTGACCCAGTGTTTCACCCTGGGCATCCCCGATTTTGTTTGCCAAGAAGGAGGATATGATCTTGCGTTTGTGTGTTTATTATTGTCACCTGAACCAGGAGACTGTGAATAACAAGTAATTACTCCCGAGGATTGACGACATCATTGATCAACTAAAGGGAGTGCATTGTTTCATAAAGATATATCGTTGGCCGGGCTATCACCAGCTCAGAGTACGGGATGAGGATTTGCAAGAGATGGCCTTCGGATGCCGGTATGGCCACTACGAGGTCTTGGTTATTCCATTTGGTATAACCAACGCAACAACAGTGTTCATGGGACTCATGAACAAAATCTTTCAGCAATACCTTGATCTCTTTGTGGTAGTGTTCATCAATGACATTCTGATCTACTCAGCTACTGAGGAGGAGCACGCCTACCATATATGGGTAGTACTGGACACACTCTGAGAGCACCAGCTCTATGGGAAGCTCTCGAAGTGACAGTTATGGATCCGAGAGGTACACTTTCTGGGACATGTCATCTTAGAGGGTAGAGTTTAATTGGATCCAGTGAAGATCAAGGCAGCACTTTCTTGGGAGCCACCCAGGATTGTGATGGATGTACGACATTTTTTGGGACTGGATGGGTACTATTAGAGATTTTTTATAGACTTCTCCAGAGTTGCTGCACCACTTTCAGCATTGACGAAGAAGGGGAAACCCTTCATGTGGTCATAGAGATGTCAGCGAAGTTTTTAGGAGCTGAGGCAGAGGCTGACTATTGCACCCATCATGAGGCTACCGGAGGAGAGAATTGGGTACGTAGTCTATTGAGATGAATCTGGGACTGAGATGGGATACATCTTGATTCAAGAGAGAGAATGATAGCATATGGTTCTCTTCAGATGAGACAACATGAGTATAACTACGCTACCCATGAACAAGAGTTAGCAGTAGTGGTGTTCACCTTGATGATGTGGAAACAATATATGATGGGAAAACATTTCATAGTCTACTTTGACCCCCAGAGTCTTAGGTACATCTTCTCGTAGAAGGACATGAAGCTCAGACAGCGGCGTTGGCTTGAGTTTTTCTAGGACTATGACGTTGATATAGTTTATAATATTGGGAAGGGGAACTTTGTAGATGATTCTATCAGCTAGAGATCAAGCATTCAGCTACTAGGAGAGGCGACAAAGCAGCTGGGCGCATTGTAGTTACCCTCTGTGGATCAGGATGGAGCAGTCTTTCTGCAGTCTCTTACAATCACACTTCCACTTCATCAGAGAGTCAGGGAGGCGCAACATGGGTATGTTGACAGCAAGACTCGGTGTGCATAGATATCCACAGGGTAGACACATGATGGATTTATATAGGTGGGATCACATCATTCTCTTTAGAGGATGTATTGTGGTACCAGTATCACTTCAGAAGGAAGTGTTGAGGGAGTTCCACACATCTCCTCTATCGGTACATCCAGGTTTGGTGAAGATGTATCAGGACCTCCTTTGATAGCACTGGTGGCCAGGTATGGAGAAGGAAGTAGTAGAGTTTGTCTCACGATTCCTCACTTGTCAGCAAGTGAATGAAGTGCACTAGGTTCCAGCGGGTTTAGTTCATCCCTTAGAGGTCCCAGAGTGGAAGTGGGATGGTATATCCATGGATTTCGTGACGATACTTCCACGTACATCCAGAGGACACGAATCTATATGGGTGATCATTGACCGACTCACCAAGTCGGCCCACTTCTTAACGATCATAGAGCATGGTTCAGTAGAGAGATTGGGACGCCTCTACGTATGGGAGATCATATGGCTTCATGGTGTGCCCTCGATGACCGTCTCCGATCAAGATGCTCTTTTCACTTCCCAGTTATGGAAGGGGTTACAGGAGGCTTTCGGGACACATCTTCCCTTGAGCATTGCCTTCCATCCTCATAAGGATAGTCAGATTAAGAAGACCATTTAGACTCTTGAGTAAATGCTCCATGCATGCTTCCTCGACTTCGGTCGCAGCTGGTATGATCACTTACCCGTGGTAGAGTTTGCGTATAACAAAAGATACCACTCCACCATTGGGATGGAACCTTTCGAGGCACTGTACGACTGACCTTGCAGATCGATTCTATGTTAGACTGTCCAAAGGGAGTTAGATCTTATGGGACCAGAGATGGTGCAGGCTACGACGGAAAAGGTGCAGATCATCCATGAGTGGATGAATACTGCATAGAGGAGGCAGGTATCCTATGATAATAGGAGATGGAGAGCTCTGGAGTTCAAAGATGGTGACCACGTCTTTCTACGGGTCTCAACTCGACACGGTCTTTGGAGATTTGGTCGAGGCAGCAAGTTGTCTCCACGATTCATCAGACCATTCCAGGTCCTCTGCAGAGTAGGCGAGGTGGCTTACTGCCTAGCTCTTCATCCTCAATTGCACCTGGTGCACAATGTCTTCCATGTTTCTTAGCTGAGAAGATATGTGCACGACCCGTCCCACATCATCGACCATGGAGAGATCGACATTGATGATGAGGTTACTTTCATGGCGGTTCTAATGGAGATTGAGGATCGACAGGAGCAGGTCCTTCGTGTATGGTCGATACCTCTGGTGCACGTTTACTGGCATCACGGGAACCTCTAGGAAATCACATTTGAGTGGGAGGCTTATATGTGTGCTCAGTAGCCCCATTTTTTCCCTTATTTCGAGTTGTAGCTTATGGGGACGTAAATCACTGAGGTGGGGAGAATGTAAAGACCTGGAAATTTCATTAAATTTTTTTCTTAAATTCAAGGGAGTTTTACGAGTCTGTGAAATTTACAACGCTTGATTATGAGTCCCGGTGTGCCCGGAATCAATTTATGAAGTTTTTTTTGGGTACGTTCATTAAACGTATGTGTAGGATTTTATAACTTTTGAACCAATGGTTGGAATTGAAATCCAAGGGCACTATTGAGCTCATAGCATCAGTGATTTCTTAGTGAGACCTTCACCGCAGTTGCGTACTGTCGGGAATGGGAGTTAGTTTTGGGGGTTTTTAATTAGATTGAATAAAAATAACGTGTTAACTATATTTTTATTTTATGGTGGTTAAAAATATCTAAGATGAGGTTAGTGGTGGGTCCCACCCACACATAACCTCCCTTGGGAGGATATCTTGGTGGGGACCACCTGAGGGTTTTAACCCATTGGAACCCCCAATTAATTGGTGAAACCCTTGAACTTCCCCCACCATCTAATTACGCCATCCCCCTCTATTAATTAATTCAATTTAATCACTCAATTAATTAAACCCCCTTTTTGAATTCCATTCCGACAAATTAATGGGATGTCTTAATCAATTGATTTGTTGGGCGTTAGTCTTTTTGGGAGAGCTTGGAAAGGAGAATTGAGGAGGAGAAGAGTTCTCCACCTAAGAACGACGATCACCTACATCGTTCATCAACCATTCCATAAGAGAAGGAGTCGACCAAGAAGAATTCCATCCTCCACTTCATCACCTCCGAATTTTCATTCGCAAATGACAAATATCCTCTTTCTTTTCCAAATTGAAAAATCAATGCCGACTTTCTAAGACTTCATCAACAATAATCATCACACGAGGTAGGGGATTTGAGTAGAATTTATTCCCGTTATTCATCATTCATTTTAAGGTTTCAGAATTGTTGTTTGATATCCCCATAACAAGGAGGGATCGGTCCACACGAACATGACCCGACCCTTACCCTTCATTCTATCTCGTTTATTAATGACATCGATGGCGAAACGGTGCCACCAGAAGGGAGGAACATGGTGGAGCATCGGCGGCCGGTGACGGTCCATTCACGAGAGGAACCGGTGACACAATGGATGTCGGGTCACTGGAAGAGTGAGGCGTCATCGCGCTATAGGGAGAACTAGGCCGCGGTGGTGCTAGAGGGGCACACCATAGGCGGGAACCTTCTGTTCCCACGATCACCGGGATGACGCCACACACCGGTCATTGCAGGGGGATGGGGGGGATGACCCCCCCCCCCTCCTTTAATCATTCAGGGTGGGTCCCGTGAGGTGTGGCCGTCGCTGGCTTCGGCTGGCCGTCTGCTTCCCAGCTATATAGGTTGGGCCACCGCGTGGGGCTGTCCGCCTCCCAAGGCAGGCCACCGCGCCGGCAGGGCCGCCGATCGCGGGCCGGGCCATTTTCTGGCGGTCCGAGTCAGAACCTAGTCTAGGTCTAGACCCAGGTCGGGTCAACCCAAACTGGGTCGGGTCGCCCCATTCTGGGGTCGGTCAGCCCAGTTTGGGTTGGGTCTGGCCCGGACCCACACCTAGTTTGACCCATTTCACATTTTTGCCCATATCTTGGGCTATTAGTGTCCGATCGACGAACTGTTTGCAGTGACAAAAAGATTAGAGAAAGAAGTATTTTCTTGTCATACCCAACTTGAGGATTGAATGCAGTTGTGTTATGGCCGGGTTGGATTGAACCTAAATCCAACCAGGCCCTTGGAGCGGAAATGCCAATAACTCACAAACCGGGGGTCCGATTGACGCGCCGTCTATCACGTTGGGTTCCTTATGATGATATAGAACGCATGGATACATCAACTAGAGACTTAGTGGTTGTTGATGTATCAACACATGGCTCATGGAGTGAACCCTCTCGAGAATCAAGCTTGTTTTGTGCGGGAACCCTAAGGATGACTGCGACTGAAAGGATAGGATCCTACATGGACCTACTACTATACCAGGATCCGCCGTGGGTTCGATAGAGACAATACTATACCGGGATCCTCTGTGGATACGACAGTGACGATACTGGACTAGGTTCCTCCATGGGTTCGACAGCGATGACTTCTGTACCAGGATCCTCTGTGTGTTCGACAGAGCTGATACTGTTATAGGATCCTATGTGGGTTCAATAGGGGAGATGATTCATTGGATACATCTAATAATCTTTACCCCTCGGCATGAGTTGTATACCTGTGTGAGTGGATTCTTTAATTTTAGTTTTTATCATCAAGATGATTGACTTTACTTCCTTTGTGGAGTGGGTTATGTTGGATCTGAATCTATAGATTATACACAGGAGGGGGGTGAATTGTGTCTTTCAGATTTTTTGGTAACTCTTTGATTAAACGAGTTCTTTCCTCTATGATCTATTAGAGAAATAAGTAAAAGCAGGGATACAAAGATGTATAGTGGTTCGGGGAAAAGAAAGCCCCTAGTCCACTCCACCAACGCTCAACTCCACAAGCTTGGTGATTTTCATTATCTGGTCCACTTTTACACAGACCGGTTCAAAACTGAGTACAGGCAGTTGACACCTTTAAAATCTTCAGGCTAACAAAGCCTTCTAGTCAAAACACAAACCTACACAACATAGAATGAGAATCTGTTTACTGAAGAATAAAAAAAATTCAGAAAGATGTTTTCCAGTTGATCTTCACAATTTCAACAGAAAGCAATTGACAGCAAATAGATCGAAGTCTCTGGAAATATTGATTTTCAAGTCAAACCAGTTCTGAGTTGATACAGTTGAAATAGATATAGAGATATAGTTCACAACATCAATAGTAGTAGATCCACAGTAGATATTCGATGTAGAACAAGTGAATCTTCTATCGAGTTCTTTCTTCTTAAACAAACAGAGCTTTGATGCTCCTTTTGAATTAGCAGAACTGGATGTTTTTTTGCAGTCTCTATTTTCCAACATTTTTATTAAGGATTAGTCACCATACACACTTGTACTTGGTGTTTTAGAGAGAACATATATAATAAGGCTGAGCATATCTCCTGCTCATTTAGATCCATAAAAGTCGGATTTTTATTCGCGATATTCAAAAATTTGAATTTACAGAGAAGTTGTAACTTCCCTTAAGACTAAGCATAAAAATCTCTTTTTAATTCGATCTTAAATCCAATGATAAAACGGATTCGAATCAGTAAAAGTCGTAGTTTAAAAACTACTTTAAATCTGGCTTGAAATCCACCCAATAATCAGCTTGTTGACCGCTGCATAAAAATATCTTCTTTTAAAATTTCTGATGCCAAACGTAAGGTTGATAACGTGGCCTCCAAACGTAGGGTTGATGACATAGTCTTCAAACTTAAGGTTAAAAATGTAAGGTTGAATCATAAACGTAGGGTTGATCATCCATACTTTTTCTGCAACTATCAAACGTACGGTAAAAGATCCATACTTTTACTTGATCAATACTTTTCCACGAAAGTATTGTTGTTTACAAAAGTAAGGTTGATGAACCATACATTTGAGAAACAAACTTAACATTTAGTACTTATGTACAGTTCTCCTTCCATACTTTGCTGATAATCAAAACATAAGGTTTCTTCCTAACGTAAGGTTCTTTTTTCATACTTTGCTGAAAACGTATGGTTGTTTAACCATACTTTTCACTTATCTCAAAAATTATACACGCATTTCATCCTTACACTACGTTTATCCACGTAGGGTATGAACAGTGATTCCAAAACATGCTAAAGAAGATTCCGCGCTATATTTATCCACGTAAGGTATGAATAGTGATTTCAGAACAAGTAATAAATTCTCGTTATTTCAAGCGTAAAATAAATTAATAAACTCCTGCAAAATTCTAAATAAAATCATTAGAAAATTACTAATGGTATATGTGAGCATCAAAATTATCATAAAGTGTCAGAGTATTATTTTCAATAATCTCCTCCTTGAAATAACATTATTATGTATTGTTGAAAACAATACTTTTCTCAACAAATCCCCCTTTTTGATGATCACAAAACCCATAAGATAATAAAATTAATAAAACAAAATTAACATTCAAAATTAGATACATAATGTTTTAGAATTTTCAGAGAATGAAACAATATTTAATTTTAGAAAAATTATTTTAATAAAAATAACTCCCCCAGAAAAAAAATATTTAGAAATAAAATGTTAGTTTTATCCAAATTTCTCATGTAATTCTACCCCTAAATAAAAATGTATGTATCAAAATTCTCCCCCTTTTGTGATATCAAAAATAATGATAAATCATGGATTTGAACACATTTAAGGGTGCACTGAACTATAGGTAAATTCTTATTATTAACTGTTTATCAATAATTAAATCTGGTATATTGGCATATATTAACTTAAAATAGTAATAAACAAATAGAAAAAGTAAAATATAAACAATGAAGGAAATTTTCATTCAAAAACAACATTATATTCATGAAAATGATATACATAGGAATCAAGGTTTGGCTATGATAGGCAAAATGTTCTATCTCCTCTAGATTATAGACTTGATTTCTGTAAACTATTCCCATAGTCTCTTCATCATCCCATCTATAATTTTGATAATGAGCTCTCTGTTCTCTTGAGTCATATGAATATCCTCGATTAAATTGACTTTGAAATACTCATGCATCCTTTCCACTTTTTCAACAAACCTTGACAGCTTCTCTGACAACTGATTTAACAGGTTTCTGATCGATAGATCACTGGATGTCTGTTGATCTACTAAAAACTTCTGATTTTCCAATAACACTGATAAAGGAGCACTGTTACATTGAAGATCTTGTAACCTGTCATTCATTTTTCTCATCACAGTCGTGATAGATTGAAACCTTCTAATTAAATCAGGTGAAGTACATGATCCACTAACAACATTATTCGCAACTGATGCAAATTAGTTCTCCATAAACAAGTTTAGATCTGATAAATCTGACTTCATAACCATTTCAGATACTAATTGTGCAACTACTATCAGCATATCATTTCTAAACATTTCAACTTCTTGCCTTGAGACTGTAAAATCCTTCAGATTTTGAATAATGAAATTTTCTAAGTCAAAGGAATTCCTTAGAATGACATTCTCAAATTCCAACTGAGATACTTTTCTGTATAGTTCTCCAATTTATTCTTTCCTTGAATCAGATGTACCCTATGCTTGATTCATATTCACATGCTCTGGTTGATGCAGCAGTACCAAAGGTAATGATTCAGCATCAGATTTTTCATTTTCTCTGTCCTAAAAAGGTTGGTCCACAGATGTTTCCTTAGAGTTTCCAAACTATTCCATAGAAAAATCCTCTTGAAGTACATCTGTGTGAGCTTCAAAAGCATGGTCACCACAAACATCAGCATCTTGGCCTTCCACTGAGTTTTCAAGTACAATATCTTCATGAGTTTCTTGAGGTCTGGCCACTTCCCCATCAGGCACTGCCTCCTAATCTTGGTTCTGTTGAAGTGTAACTTCAACATCAGCGACAATTTGTTCATGATTCTCCCTTTGAGATTCTTTTTGAGCTCCTGATCCCTCTACTGGTGTTGTTCTTTCACAAAAAACATCCATGGTATTAGAAACAACAACTTCTCTTACAAAAGAATAATAAAATAAATATTCTGTTGTTGTTTCCAATATAGGGGAAGTAACTTCCTCATTAACATGTCTCTTTTTTTGTATTGAAGTCCCTCCTGACCTCTGTCTTCCTCAACATCTTCCACTTCAAAAATAATCCTTCTTGCTACATTGATGACTCTGGATTCAGCTTGTCCCTCCTTGGACTTATCAAGTTGAGCCTGAGCACTCTCGGAATCTTCCTCAGCTCCTACTGGAAAGAGTTTTTCATTAATGGTGCTCCAGAAATATCAAATCTTTTTTAATGTTCCAGCATTAAACGTATTTTTTTGATGACAGTTTACTTGGGAATCCACTAATCTCACAATGTCTCTCTTAAATAGCAGTTTAGAAATAAATTGACTGAAAGGGTAGAAATTCATCTGGGCATCGCTTTGATAGCAGTAATTGAGATACCTTACCATGTACCTAGGGAAGTTTAACATAATATCGCTTAATATAAGAAACATTATATACATATCAATGTAGAAAATATTTTTCATTTCTTCCATTCTTGGAGTTATTACAGTCCGAACAAATTTGGCCCAAATTTTCTGATCAGGGACCAAATCCTTGATAATCATTTTCTTTATAGTCTTAGTACAAAAAATAAAGGACATGATGTCCTTAGATTTATGCAGAAAGTATCCAATATTTTTCAAATCGAAATGAAAAACTCCCTCATGAGGGCAGTTGAGAATCTAACCAATCTCTACTGATGAGATTGAGAAATCCCTAGCCTCTATCTTAGCCATCATACTATCCTCGGTATATCCCAGAATAAATTGTACATATTTGAAGAAGTATCTAAGTTCTACCTCATACAGAAAATCTGTATTTTCACTATTGAACATCTGTTCAAGGTCTTGAACCGAGAGAGCTTGTTTAAACAACATATTTTTCTGGAATAACCAGTCTTGATCGATTACCTTGCCCTGTAAGATTTTTCTTCACTAAGAGCATTGTCTCGTGGCATTTCATGGCTCAACTTCATTGACACTTTTAGTTCTTACCATCTCTACGAGAATATATGAAGGTTTGAAGGTTAGGGTTTCAGAGGTTCGAAGATTAGGGTTTAGAAGAAGAAGTGTGATTTTCAGATTTAGAAAGGGTTTTGATAGTATTGAAACGGTTTAGAAGTCGAAAAGGCTCTAACAGCCTTGATTCCCATGTAATCACTAATCATTAAATATATTTAAAACAAATAAAATTTTCATTTGGAGAAAGAAAAAAAATCTTAAACAGTATTCAAAAAACAAAACAAAATTTACTAAAATAAATAAAAGTAAATAAAAATAAAATTTATTTAAAATTAAATAAACATAGCTCCCCCTTATGTAAATCAAACCTTGTAGTGGGAAGTGGTTTAGTAAAAATATATGATAATTGAATTTCAATATTTATATATTCTAAAAATATATCTTTTCTAATAACATGATCTCTTAAAAAGTGATGCCTTATATCAATGTGCTTAGTTCTAGAATGACTAATAGGATTTTTTGAAATATTAATTGCACTTGTATTATCACATAAAATAAGTGTATTATTTAAATTCAATACAAAGTCCATAAGAGTTTTTTTCATCCACAACACATGTGCACAACAACTGCTAGAAGACACATATTCTGCTTTGGATGTTGACAGGTCAAATGAATGTTGTTTCTTACTAGACCATGATACAAAAGACTTTCCTAAAAAGTGACATGTTCCTGATGTGATTTTTCTATCTAATCTACAACTTCCAAAGTTATCTTCTGAATATTAAATCAAATTGAAATCAAAAGTTTTATGATAAATAAGAGATTGAGAAGTAGTTCCTTTTAAATACATAAAAATTATTTTAACAGCAGTTAGATGAGATTCTTTAGGATTTGATTGAAATCTAGAACAAAGACATACTGAATACATTATATCTAGCCTGATAGTAGTAAGATATAACAAACTTCCAATCATACCTCTATATGACTTATTGTCAACTGATTTTCGAGTTTCATCCAAATCATGTTTTATATTAGAACACATAAGAGTTATAAAAGGCTTGATATTTTCAAGTCCAAATTTCTTAAGTAAATTAGTAATATATTTGCTTTGATTTAAAATATTTCCAAAATGTTTTTGAAATATTTGAAGACCCAAAAAGAAATTTAATTCTCCCATCATACTAATTTTAAATTATTCTTGTATTAACTTTGAAAAATCATGACAAAGGGTTTTTTTAGTTGATCCAAAAATTACATCATCAACATAAATTTGAGCCAATAAAACATTATTTTTTACAGTTTTTTTAAAGAGTGTTGGATCTGTCAATCCAACAGTAAAGTCATTTTTCAAAAGAAAAGAACTTAATATTTCATACCAAGCTCTTCGTTCATGTTTAAGGCCATAAAGAGCTTTAGTACGTTTAAAAACAAAATCATGTTTTTGAGAGTTTTCAAAACCAGGAGGTTGCTCAACATAAACTTCCTCCATTAAATAACCATTTAAAAAGGCAGATTTCACATCCATATGAAATAATTTAAAATTCATATAAGATGCATAGGCTAAAAGGATTCTAATGGATTCTAACCTAGCTAAAGGTGAAAAAGTCTCATCATAGTCTATTCCTTCTTCTGGATTATATCCTTTAGCTACTATTCATGATTTATTTCTAGTTATTGTGCCTTGGTAATCTTGTTTATTTCTAAAGACCCATTTGGTTCCTATTACAGGATAATTCTTAGGTCTTTCCACTAATTCCCAAACATTATTTCTTTTAAACTAGTTTTGTTAATCTTGTGTTGTTATTACCCATCATTCATCTTCTAAAGATTCTTCTATAGACTTGGGTTCTTGTTGAGATAAGAAGGCAAAGAATTCCACTAGGTTTCATATGTTTCATCTAGTTTGAACACCAGTTTCTTGGTCACCTATTACTATTTCTAAAGGGTGATTCTGTAGGGTTCTAGACTGTTTAGGTAATATATATAAAGTTTCTTCAGTATCATGTTCCTCTAAACTGGACTGAATTTATTTTATATTATTTAAAAAATCATTCATTAAGTTCTCATGTCTCATGTTATCATTAGAGTCAAGTTCATCCATTTGATCTGTCCTTTTATCAAAGGAATCAGATTCATCAAATTTCACATTAACTGATTCTTCAACAATCCTTGAATTCTTATTATAAACTCTATAAGCTTTTGAGGTAGCAGAATATCCTAAGAAAATACCTTCTTTATATTTTGGATCGAACTTACCAAGATTATCCTTGGTGATTAAGATGTAAACATTGCATCCAAAAACATTAAAGTAGTTAACATTAGGTTTTCTGTTATTCTATAGTTCATAGGGTGTCTTTTTCAAAATAGGTCTAATTAAAACTCTATTAATTATATAGAAAGCTGTATTCATAGCTTCTACCCAAAAATATATAGGTAGGATATATTCATTTAACATAGTTCTATCCATTTCTTGAATTTTTCAATTTCTTATTTCTAAAATCCCATTCTATTGAGGTTTTATTGGTGTAGAGAAGGTGTGTTTAATACACATATTTTATAAAAAGTAATTAAACTCCAGATTCTAAAATTCTCCACCATGATCACTTCTCAATGAGATTATATTAAATCATTTTTCATTCGGAACAGATCTGTAGAAACTTTCTAATAAAGTAAAAGCTTCATTTTTGAATTTCAAAAAGAAAATCCATGTAAATCTTGAATACTCATCAACTAAAACATATACATATAATTTACCAGCTAATCTTTCTACTCATGAGGGTCCAAAAAAATCCATATGATTAAGTTCTAGAGGTTTAGATGTAGCAACTTTATTAACAAATTTTATGGATGATTTGTGTTACTTTCAAATTTGATTCTAGGTAAATCAGAAACTAAATGATTCTTAGATAATTTAGGAAAAAAATATACATTGAAATGCCCAAGTCTCCAATGCCAGATCCAGGATTCACTTACTTTAGCAGTCAAGCAGTTTACTTGCTGTTTACACAAGTAATTTAAATACAATGTATAGACATTATCAGTTCTTGGTGCTTTAAATTTAAACAGTTTATCATTAAAAATAGTAGAACAATTGTCAGTAAAATCAATAGTATATCCATCATCACAGAGTTGAGAGATACTTATCAGATTATGTTTTAATCCTTGTACATAAAGTACTTTGTTGATTGAGACTGTTTTTGGATCTCCAATAGTTCCAATGCCAATGATTTTTCCTTTGGCATTGTCACCAAATGTGAGAAGTCCTCCATCCTTTTGAGTGAGTGAAGAAAAATTCAATGGGTTTCCACTCATATGTCTTGAGTAGCCACGGTCCATGTACCATATATCTTTTCTTCTCTGGTGGCCTACTACCTACAAAGACATTGAAACATATTGCTTTGGTACCCATATTCTGTTGGGTCCAGGTGTGTTAGCTAGAAATGATCTGGGTATCCAGATTTGCTTTGTTCTTTTAAAATCAACTGAATTATATAAATATTTTGAAACATAGTCTGTAATAATACCACAAATTTGAGGCTGTCTTATGAAACCGTTTTTAGCTATATATCCCTTGGTCCCACAAAAATTACAATTAACCTTTTTAGAGCTAGAAACAAAATAATTTTTATATAGCTTAGGTTTTTCTCCTTTACTTCCAATTACAAATCTCTCCTTTTTAATGAAAGTTTTTCCAAGAATTTCATTTAATAAATTTTCTCCTTTTGTAAAAACCAATGCCGCCTGTTTGTAAGATTCTACTACATCCTGTAGTGTTTTTATTCTTGATTCAAAATTAATATAGTCAGTGTGAATAGAATTATATTTATCAGTTAATTCCTTATGTTGTTTCAGCATTGTATCACTTTCATCTAAAATAGATTTATGTATGTCCTTTAGGGACTTATGTTTTTTAAATAGTGAGTCTTATCTTTCTTCAAGCATATTTCAGTAGGATGTAAGTTTTTCATTTGTGTAGCTTGATTTATAATTTGATTCATTGTTTGAGTCAAAGGAGTAATATGAGTGTACCTCATCAGTTTCTTACATGAAACACATGATTGACTTTAGATTTAATTCTTCTTTTTCTAAGAATGATTCAGGAGAGCTACTGGAGTCTTCAGAAACACTAAAAGTGGCTTTTATAGCTTTCTTGTCTTTCTTCTCAATGCCATTTCTTTTGATGAATTTCTTCTTCTTTGCATCCTTCAATTGTAGGTAATCTGGTCTGATATGCCCTATCTTCTTGCATTCATAATATCTTACTTCCTTATTATCTCCCTTAATGGATTTTTTGAAGCCTCTTTTCTTGCTGTAGAATTTTCTAAATTTTATAGCAAGCTGATCCAGTTCTTCATCTAAGTTTTATTAGTCAGAGCTCTCTGATTTTGCTTTGACTTCTCTATTCCTAATCTTTCTATTCTTTTGTTGTGACGTTACCTTCAAGGCAGTATCTTCTCTTTTGATAAGAAGTTTATGTTCTATTAGCCTCATCTTTCATTTCAACTTCATACATCATCAGTGTAGAAATCATCTCTCTCATGGTTAGATCTTTGACAGGTGTTGATTTTCTGATTGCAACAGAGATACCATTCCGTCGAGTATGAAGTACCCTTATAACTTTTAATTCTTGATTTTCCTGCTTGATAGGTTCTCCTATAGCTGTTATATTATTGACAATTTTTTCCAATCTCCCATTCATTTGGGTAATGCTTTCACCTTCAAACATTCAAAAAGTATCAAATTTTAGTTTTGCAGTTTCATATCTCATTTGTCTCACTTTTTATGTTCCTTCATATGCCACAACTATTGTTTGCCACATCTCATATGCTGTTGGAAAATGAGATACTCTATTAAATTCATCTATTTCTAGACCGCAGATGATTGCATTCATAGCCTTCGAATTCATATCATACACTGCCTCTGTAGCAGCACTCCATGTCTTAGGATTTTCAGGAATTTCATAAGGAGTCAAAATCTTTGAATAGACTTTATATCCATGGTATTTTTGATATATTATCATGGGAGATTTCCAGTAGCCATAGTTTTCTCTATTAAAATATGGTTATCTGACCATTGACATCCCTTCTCATGTATCAGTCATGATTCTCTGTTGTAAATAATCTTTAAATGTTTCTTTATTGCTAAGGATCTATCAAAATCTCCTCCTTTGATACCAATTGTTGGATCGGAATCTACAGATTATACACAAGAGGGGGGTGAATTTTGTCTTTCAGATTTTTTGGTAACTCTTTGATTAGATGAGTCCTATACTCTATGCTTCATCAGATTTTATCATGCAGCGAAATAAGTAAAAGCAGGGACATAAAGATGTATTGTGGTTCAGGGAACAGAAATCCCCTAGTCCACTCCACCAATACTCAACTCCACAAGCTTGGTGATTTTCACTATCTGGTCCTCCTTTCTACATACCGGTACACAACTAAGTACAGGCAGTGGACACCTTTACAATCATCAGGCTAACAAATCCTTCTGGTTCAAACACGAACCTACACATCTTTGAACGAGAAGCTGGTTACTCAAGAATAAAAAGAATTTTAGGAAGATGTTTTCTAATTGTTATTCACAATTGCAACAGAATACAATTGACAGTAGATTGATCAAAGTCACTAGAAATATTGATTTTCATGTCGAAGCAGTTCTGAGTTGATCCGGTTTCAATTGATATAGAGATATAGTTCACAACATCAGTAGTAGTATATCCACAGTAGATATTCGATATAGAACAAGTGAATCTTCTATCGAGTTCTTTCTTCTTAAACAAACATAGCTTTGACGCTCCTTTTGAATTAGCATAACTGGATGCTTTTTTGCAGTCTCTGTCTTCTACCTTATTTATAAAATATTGATCACCATACACACTTATACCTAGTTTTTCAAAGAGAATATATATAAAAAGGTTGAGCATATCTCCTGCACATTTAGATCCATAAAAGTTTCCTTTTTATTCGCGATATTCAAAAATTTGAATTTACAGAGAAGTTGTAACTTTCTTTAAGACTCGGCATAAAAAGCTCATTTTAATTCGATCTTAAATCCATTGATAAAACAGTTTTGAATCAGTCAAAGTCGTAGTTTAAAAAAAACTTTAAATCCGGCTTGAAATCCGCCCAACAATCAGCTTATTGACCACTGCATAAAAATATCGTCTTTTAAAATTTCTGACACCAAACGTAAGGTTGATGAAGTGGCCTCCAAAGGTAGGGTTGATGACATAGTCTTCAAACGTAAGGTTGAAAACCTAAAGTTGAACCATAAACGTAGGGTTGATCATCCATACTTTTTCTTCAACTCTCAAACGTACGGTAAAAGATCCATACTTTTACTTGATCCATACTTTTCCAAGAACGTATGGTTGTTTACAAAAGTAAGGTTGATGAACCATACTTTTGATAAGCAAACGTAACGATTAGTACTTACGTACGGTTCTCCTTCCATACTTTGCTGATAATCAAAATGTAAGGTTCCTTCCTAATGTAAGGTTATTTTTCCATACTTTTCTGAAAATGTATGGTTGTTTAACCATATTTTTCTCTTATCTCAAAAAGTATACACGCTTTTCATCCTTATGCTACGTTTATCCACGTAGGGTATGGAAAATGATTCCAGAACATGCTAAAGCAGATTCTGCGCTATATTTATCCATGTAAAGTATGAATAGTGATTCCATAATGAGTAATAAATTCTCGTTATTTCAAGCATAAAATAAATTAATAAACTCTTTCAAAATACTAAATAAAAGAATTAGAAAATAACTAAGGGTATTTGTGAGCATCAATTTATTATAAAGAGACATAATATTATTTTCAATAATCTCCCCCTTTAAATAACATAATTATGTATTGTTGAAAACAATACTTTGCTCAACAATTTCCACGTAGGGTATGAACAGTGATTCCAAAATGCACTAAAGCAGATTCCGTGCTATATTTATCCACATATGGTATGAACAATGATTCCAGAACAAGTAATAAATTCTCATTATTTCAAGCATAAAATAAATTAATAAACTCCTGCAAAATACGAAATAAAATCATTCGAAAATAACTAAGGGTATTTGGGAGCATCAAAATTATGATAAATAGACAGAGTATTATTTTTTATAATGTCCCCCTTTAAATAACATTATTATGTATTGTTGAAAACAATATTTTTCTCAACAGGTTTTTTCTTGGGCTAGAGTGTTGGAGCCGGACTGTGATTGGTAACTTAGGTATATGTATGGGAATATACCTAAGTAGGGATGGTTGATACATCGTGATTGAATCTTAATTCTGTGGTTTATCCTTACTGTATTCTGGGATACCATTGGGGGTCTTGGGTTCCCTTACTGAGTAATGTTATACTCACCCCTGCACGGGCTTCACCCGCACCTTGTTGTGTTCTATGCAGACGGCGATCACTAGTGATCGAGGATGAGGGAGATGGACGGAAGGATGCTCGGAGCTAGACTAGACAGAACATACCTCATGGATGGGTTGTTGAGATCTGTACCAACCCTTCAAGTAGGATTCCCTAGTTTATGATCTAAGAGATGTTTTTCCTTTTTACTTGTACTTGTACTTGTTGTTCAGTTTGGTTTGTAAATTGGACCACTTACTTCCAGTACATATTTCTTTTCTATTTTAGTACTTGTTGCTTCTACTGATTCTGTTCAGACTGTGTGTGTTACAGGATTAAAGGAAATGCCTTCCATTTTATCAGGGATTCACCTTTGGTGCTAGTCGCCAGCCCCTGGCCTATGGAAGGCAGACTTGGGGTTGTCACGACACGGGCCCCGAGGACGGGTCGTGACATTAATTTTAATTCTAAAGGTTATAATTCAAATAGAGAGTAGTAGAGGAGCCCTTACCTTGAGAGGGAGACCCAAAAACCATGGTTGGAGATTCTTACTATATATACAGAACCTTTGGAGGGATCTGGAGTTGAATTTTCATAGTAACATAATGATAAAGGGGTTTTGAGTAAATATAAATGATTTTTTGGTGGGTTTTTATATAATATGAAAGGGTAATTTTTTATTAATTTTAGAACATAGGTTATAGACTCATTATGATAAATTAATCCATACCACATATCGTCCCATGGGTTTTCCCATTACTTCCCTAAAATGGGGCGTGTTTCATTACATTATATTTCTATAAATATAACTCATTCAAACAATACACTTAGTGATGTAGAAATGAATCCTATTTATGATGGATTGATTTTTAAACCATAAAAAACAATATTGGTTTTGGATTACTAATTATGGATTTATAAAATTAATCAAATTAAATCAAAAAAATTATTTTAAAATTTAAAATTAAATTTTCTTCAAGAAAACAATTTATAGTATTTATTACATCACTTTTTGGATTTTAGGATGTCATAATACTTACCGTGAATTTATAATGTAACTAGTTTTTACCAAAAATTTCAAATGTCTTGAAAAATAATGAAAAATTTATTGTTGGATAATTTTTACATGTTTATTTCGAAAAAATATATTTAATTTATCAAAAAAATCATTTAAATATGAAATTTTATAATTTATAATAATAAATATCAATTTATAGAAAAATACAGATTTTTATGACCATAACAGCTTATAACCCTTGAAATAATTACATTGGACATCCTATAATTATTTTATTAAATGAATTTAATATTATATTAATTAATAATAATATATTATTAATATAAAATTTACTACAAAAATTTCTGAATTCATTAAAAATAGTGTCTTTATTCAATCTATATATTTCCCAAAAATACAATTTATGTTTCATCATATCAAAATAAAATTTTTGTCTAAATTATTATCTAATCATTCTAAAGTAATAAAATATTTAAATATAACTATTAATTTATGAATAATATATTAATATAATAATTCATATAATTAGGGTCTTGATAAATAACCACTTATAACACCGGTGTATGACCTAAGGGTATGGTGTGCTTTGGTAACACTTTCTTGGGTTTCATTGACGAACAAGGTTTTTTCCATTATCTCAACAACCATGAACATATATTGTAAATTTTTTTTCATATTCTTTATTTATTAAATCTCATCTCAGATTAATAAAGGAAAAACCTCAGTGATTTTATCTCATTTGGAAGCTCTCATAAATAAGCTTCATAGAGTACAATCCCACTAGTCAAGGCCATCATTTATTCTATCTATGTCAATTATAATTTATCATAATTCTTAATATACTAATCATAATTTTCACTATTCAATGGTTAGATTTTCAATAGTCATGATTATTACAAGTATTTTAAATATGATTGGATATAACATATAACATTCAAAAATAGACAAATTATTTCATGTGTTTTTGTAACTATATTGAATAATTATGAATTTATTTTTTAAAAAGGGAAATTAATTTCAAAATTTAACACTCAATAAATTGTCCCCCATAATAAATTCCTTGGAATAAATATTATTTCATAAACTAAAATTGATGAGGGTTTATCTATTTCATCACCTCATTTGCTTCCAATGTCTCTTAATAAAACTTATTATTCCTCTATAGTACATTTCATTATTGAGATATTTTGTTTAATAGATCTTTGCCCATATGATCCATGTCCCTCACCTATTACTCCACATATTAAAATCATTATCTATGGATAACGCATATAGATTCCTTACATGTGACGGTACTAGTATTTACATCCTCAATGGGATATAGGGAACACATCATGTACTTTAGATGGGTTTGGTGGGGGTGCATGTCGATATGATACAACTGCGATACAATCAAGTATCCTAAGGGGAAATTATATCAATGAAAAAACATTCTTTTATTCGCAATCCTCATGAATTTCATCCATTGTGAAATAAAAAGGAACACTTTATCTCTGAAATCAAACTATATGTCACATTAATGACTGTCTGCATAAATTTTCTATTGAATTTTGTTGTATATTTTAAGACATTAAATGGGTTTAAACATCTCAGTTATCTCTAGGATAACATCAAATAAAAACAGTTTCCACTCTCTAATACCATCCCAATATACTGATGTCTTACACTTCTTCTCATACAGAGCCTCATAATGTGCCATTTGAATTTTATAATTGTAAATTTTGTTATATGGGAGATCTACATGGGGAATTGTTTGATCCCAAAATCCTTGTAAATACATTGTACACAATAATGACATATACTCTAGACTTGGAATTGATATCTCATACTAGCCATCCATATGAGTGTGATATACAATAATAAAACTCATCTCTATATGAAATTAACAATAAAGGATTCTCTAAAACCATGAGAAAAACCATGGATATTGATTAGATACAATGTATAGTGGAACTCCATGTAGTCTTACAACCAATCGTATATATATAATAACATCCTGGTCAAGAGGGATAATAATCCTTGATATAAATGAAAGTCACTAACTTTTTATGGTTTTAAACTACCACCTAGATTTTTTTATTTCATTTAGGTGTCTAAGAAAATCCTATGATGAAATACATGGTGATTGTTTCTATTTATATACAAGTATTGAAAATATTATCATAATACTCTTAGAATTATTTCATTATGAAATGACTTGATGGGAATAAATATTGATATATAAATTCTTATGTCTCATACTTAATGGTATCTAACTAATAGATTTTATTTAGATCTTATCACATTATAGTTCTTCCAATATTATTAGAAAATGATGAGATATGAACATCATCCAGATTTTACATCTAAAATTTTGGTTTTTATGGTACACATACCAGGGTTCCAAACCATATAACTCTATGTTTAGAAAATTTTTACTCAGACTCATTCATAACCATTTTTTGTATCCCACCATTAACCTTTTAAGCCTCCTCAATATTGTAAAGATTATTTGGTTGAGAAGTTATTTGAGATACATAAGACTAATTTCCCTCTATTTTTCCTATGTCCCTCATTTTCCAGTCAAAGAAGATTGGATCCTTTAAAATCGTCATCACGGAAAGGGTTGTGGGATACATTCTACATTAATAATATTTTACATTTTTTCTATCATGTTTTAGTATTGAATTCAACAATCACGATCCTCGATTATGTCAAATAGTCTTCATTGGTTCATGTTAATATCCCTTTATCTAAATATATTATAGAGGCTTCTATGATGTTTGTATATGTCACACTTCTCCGTATAGAGGATATTTCACAAAATCATTAACATGAGGATCATTGTAGCCAATTATAAATCATTTTTGGGTACTTCTACTAATTGATCATTAATGGGTGAGAACTATAGGCTATAACATTTTCATTATTAATTATTAAAAAATAAAACACCTTTTTAAATTCATAATTATAGAACGAAAATATGTCCCTTCTAGTGGGTAATGTGAGTATAGGTGGAATGAATATCCTCTTACATAACTCTTTAAATATCCCCTCACATTCATCAATCTATAAGAACAAGACTCCCTTCTATGTTATCTTGTTTGATTGACTTTAAAATCATGAAAGAGATCTAAAAATATGATGATAGTGCCAATATAATCGAAAGAATCTCAGATTTCCATCACATGGGTTGGTTTGGGGAATCCTTAAATAACATCTATATTAGAAGGATCTGTAGATATTTCATTTATGGTGATTATAAATACATGGAATGATACATTATCTATAAAAATTCTTGTTTACTAAAGGTCTTTAGAACAATATTCATATTCTCCTCATGTTCCCCTTTACTATTGAAGTAGATAAAAATATCTTCTATAATTACTACATAAAATATTTCAGTGTAATACATATAGAATATATTCATTAATTCCACAATTATTTTTGGTTTATTAGTGAGTCCAAATAGAATAAAAATGAACTCATATTCTCAAACCCTATATTAAATCTATTCCTAGAGATATCCCCCTTCACATTTATATCAATGTAACTTGACAAGATATCCACCATAGAGGAGTATTTGGATCTATGTTTCTGATCAAACAAGTCATCAATCCATTGAAGAGGATAATTTTTCTTTATCAAGATCTTTTTGAGATGAAGATAGTAAATATAGAGGTTCATTAAACCATACTTCGTTTTAAAAAAGTGGACCACTACCCCCTATATTGAACCATTTGAGAGTATAAACCCTTCATCCAGATTCTCATGTAGTTTCTTCAATATCTCCTTATGTTCAACAATATAAATTCAATACAGAGTCTTGGTTATTGGAAATTCTCTAGGTATAATCTTGATTAAGAACATAACATCATATATTGGTGAAATACAAGGAAATTGTTCAAGAAACACATCAAAATATTATCTTATAATGGTCATGTCTTCAAATCTGACCATTTCCTAAGTATTGATCATTTAAGATATAAATTGTTTCTCCGAACGTAATATTATCCATCATTTATATGATGATAAAAAGAGTGACTCATTATTGACCTTTCACATCATTAGAATTAGAGAGCTATTTTCGATACAGAAGGTGATTTCTTTATCTCATATATTTATGTTCCCTCTATAAATGGAAAGCCAATAAATACCCAGAATAACATAAAATTCTTATAATGGGTTGGTGAAAATATTCACTAGGATTTTCATCACCCAAATATTGAATGAGGAAGAGTTATATAAATAGGATGTAAAAGTTTCCCCAATTTTCATTTTCATAGATATCTCTACTTCCATGTTTTGAGGTGGTGTTTAAAGTTTTCTATTAATCATTCATGATATCAAAAAATTCATTGAATGAGAATCAAATAGTATATTCTCTTTTCTTGATTTAATAACTAGCGTACATATATCTACATAATTGGGGGGATTCACCTAAGTGTTTTTTATAAAATATGTTATCCCATTATCTCTAAGACAATTAGTTTTTCTTCAGCAGTAATGATTGAAAACCTTTTGATTAGATCATTTATTATCATACTGTCTTTATTCCTTATAGTTAAGACATTGGAGAGATATGTGAGGGTTGACTGGATTCCATTCTTCCATAAAATTTATGGTTTTATTCTATTATAATTCTCTAGATTGGTTTCCTTCCTCCCAAAAACTATAACATTTCCAGGCCCTGTTCAGTAAATTTATTCGATGCCAATCCCCACACTTTTGAAAAGTTAGATATTAGAATTTCTTTACCCATGGAGATTTATCAATCGCACCATCAGAATTAAAATCCCTTATATACTTCCTATCTCATGACTGATGAAGACATTAATATTTGATTATATTTGTTTTTTGTTTGAGGTTACCATATAAAATTATTTATAGGTATTAAATTAATATTTATAGAAAATATTTTCAAAAATTTCGTTTTATCACACCAATAAAGTGTTCAACTTTACATTTGGGGTAGATTACAAAATTAGAGGTATATCATTCAAGTATTATGATGTTGATATCATATAACCCAACAGATTAATAATAATTTTCCTTGAGGCAAAGGAAATCCTTATTTATTTATTTTTTGTGTAAAGACCTTCAAATTTCAATGATTTTATTTTAAAATTATTTGAAATTTTACGAGTACGAAGTTTTTGACGGCGCTTGATTCTGAGGCCTGGTGTGCCCGGAATCAATTTCCGATGTTTAGCTCGGGTACGTTCAGTGAACGAACGAGCAGGTTTTTCTAACTTTTAAACTATTGCTTGGAATTAAAATCTGAGGGCACCGATGAATTCACAGAGCCGGGATTCGGTTAGGCGAAGCTTAACTTCAACCAATAAGGGTCAAACGAAAAAGATAAGTTTTTAGACTTTCAGAAAAAGAATTGTATATAATAAAATAACTATAAGTTATATTATTATTTTTCTTCCACCGTTGAGCGGTAGTTGACGGAGTCGCAGTGTAACGACGATAAATAAACGGGGCCATTTAATGACTTCTCCCTTTGGTTGTCTAACAGAAACGCCCGTGTGTTTAATTGGTTCATTAATTAAGGTTCATTGATGAACCATAATAATGAACACAATGTCAGGATTAATTATTTTATTAATCACCCCTTTAGCAAACGAATTGAGAAACTGAGGGAGGAATCTCTGCTAAAACGTTGACGATGCCAACATCCAATGAAGAATGAAGAAGAACGTCGGTTCCTCGGAGATTGATGACGTGCCACCAAACCTCTTCGCCACGGCAAGAAAGTAGACACTGCTTCCTATTCGGTGCGCCCTGACGACGCCTGTGATCCTTTTCTCCATGACGCCATGTACCACGATGCCAACGATCGTCTTCCGGGTTGAGTTAGGGGTTTTGGTATATATTTTTTTACGTGATTTATACCCTCGGCATGACGTATAATTGTTGGAAGTTGTTTGAACAAATAACGCGGTGGGTGCGGACCAATGAACAAGTCTGAACCCACTTCTATTCTGTTCTTGATGCGCGGAATGTTGGGCGACGATGAAACGGGACAGCAATGGAATTTGAAGGCCGTCGTAGTGATGAGCGGGTCCCGAGACGACCACAGGCATAGACAGAAGCAAGAATAGACCACCAGAATGACTCTGGTGGCCCGCGGACATCTCCGGCGGCGCGGGTCACTGGCGCGGCGGCGCCGACTGGCCTCCCGAAGGAGGCGGCACCCCAGGGCCCCACCGGCAGGATCCTCCATGGCTGAAGCTGCGGCAGTAAGGGATTGGATCCTATGGCCTTGCGGGATCCGGAGGAGACGCGGTGTCGGCCGCGTCTGTGGAGTGCAAAGGGAGGGGGACCGCATCCCCCCTGCTCGGCCGCTGGCCGAGCCGGCGCCCCCCCCCCCCCCCCCCCCGGGCCGGGGAGGGTCGCGCGGACTGAGTCGGGCCACACCCAGCTGGGCCGGGCCGTGCCCTCCGGGCCAGACCAAGACCTGTGTCGGGTCGATCCGGTTTGGGACGACCCAGGGGGGTTGGGCTGGGTCGGACCGGGCCCAGACCAACCATTTCAGACCACTTTAGGTCTTTTGCCCATAACATGTTCTACTAACCTCTAATCGATGCAACATCAGTTTCATATGAATCCTCGGATCGAGACGGTCATTTTGGTATATTACACTCAAGCTTTCGGTAAAGTTTGTGTATGGCCGGGTTGGTTCGAACCCAAAACCAACCGGGCCCCGGGAGCAGAAACGCCCATAACATAACGACCGGACATCCGAATGATGTTCCTTAGGGCACATTTTTTTTCCTCTTAGTGATATGGTTCTTTTGGCTTACTCCACTTGAGATATGGACACAACTGGATTATGGTCGGGTTGGTTTTATCTTAACAACCAACTTCGCCCCTGGGACGAAAAAGCCAATAACTCTCAGACCAGGTGTCCGATTGATGCACCGTCTGTCGCGTTGAGTTCCTATTGATGAGATAGAACATTGTGATGCATCAACTTTTTACTTCATGACAGTTGATGTATCAACCCCTTGGATCGTGGAGCGGACCCTCTCGGAATCGAGCATGCTGTGTGTTGGAACCCTAGAGCTGGCTGCGACTGCAACGAAGACGACTATACTTGGATCCTCCGTGGGTTCGGCACCGAAGACTACTATACTGGAATCCTCTGTGGTTTCAACGATGATGACTAGTATTTTTGTATCCTATATGGGTCCGAATGTATTGACCTCTGTACTTGTATCATGTGTGAGTCCGGCAGAGTAGCTGGTCTAGTATCATGTGTGTGTCCGATAGCTTAGATGGTCTTGTATCTTATGTGGGTCTGACAGTATAGATGAATCAGTGGCTACATCTGATCATCTCTATCGTCATATGAAGTGTATTCCTGAGTGAGTTGAGTCTTGATTCTCTATCATTATCATTGATGTAGTTGACTTGTTTTCCTGTGTGGATTGGGTTGTGATTTCCTGTGTGGACTGGGTTGTGCTTTGCTCTATGGAATGAGTTGTTCCTGGGCTCGGGAGCTGGAGATGAATGTTAACTGATGACATAGGTATATGTATGGCCATATACCTAAGTAGTGTTTTTATACTTCATGATTGTATATTTCTTTTTGGTTTATCCTTCATGGATTCTGAGTGACCTTTAGGGCTCTCAGGGTCCCTACATAGTATCATATACTCACTCCTGAACGGTTTATGCCCGCACTGCGTTGTGTTGGTTAAAGACGACGGACAGCACTGATCGTGGTGGAGGCTTGTGGAGCTGGATGGTACCGAGAGGTGGACCACTTGGCGGGACGTACACAGAGCGGACGGTCGGACCCAAGGAGATGAGGGGAAGATCTGTACGCACCCTTCAGGTGGGATTTCTGAAGGACGACTCGGTGCTGCTATTTTACTTAGTGCTATTGTAACTTCCTTTCAGTTGTACTGTACTTTCAGTTGGGTTTGTATAATGTCCCATGTACTTTTTTCAGCACTTACCTTGTACTCAGTTTTATTTAGTGTTTACTTCACTTGCATGCTATGTGGTTTTTGTTTACACTTTAAAGGCAACACATTACCTTATTTGGAATTTACCCCTTTGGTGCTAGTCGCCAGCCCCTGGCCTATGGAAGGCGGGCTTGGGGTAGTCATGGCACTGGCCCCGATGACGGGTCATGAAAAATTGGTATCAGAGGAGTTGGTTCTACCGAAGAACATAGGACTCTCATAATTCCTTCAATGTGGAGAAATAGTGTTAAGAGTATTGAGTGTGGTTTTAGACCAGGGATTCTAGTGTTGGTGCGACGACCGACATATCGATACATGAGGACCCTGACTTATGATTTCTGACTCAATGCACGAAAACACTAATTGCGTGTGTGTTTAATATTCAAAAGGTTTCTTTGTGATTACATTGTGTCAGCTCACAAGGTATACATTATTAATAGTGTCATGCCTTTTTCTTTTCAGGATGGCCCCATGACGATAGCTAGCTAGGGTTCTGAGCTTTGTGCGAGACGACATCCCACCGAGCGACAAGGCCTCGGTGCAGGGCCCCATCACAGTGGAGGCACCGGCGGTACCTCTACCCGTCGAGCCACCAATGTTACCAGCCCCAGCGGCGGAGAGTGCATGCTGCCTGAGTGCATTGCACGAGTTTCAGAGGCAGAGTCCGGCCAGGTTACATGGAGAGACCGATCCTAAGGTAGTCGATGATTGGCTAGAGGCTGTCGTCAGAGTCTTCAGGTTGGTAGGGACACCAGCAGACCTCATGGTGATCCTTTCCTCAAGTCTTCTGCACGCAGAAGCAGGTAGATGGTGGAGCCTGATACTCCAGGTGCATGATGAGTCATCTCTACTATGGACGGACATCGAGAGCCTCTTCTTCTCGGAGTTTGTTCCAGCCACCCTCCATGCGGTGTGCATCAAGGAGTTACTGCAGTTGTGGCAGGGCAGCATGTCAGTAGCTCAGTACTCGGCGAGATTTATCGACCTCTTGCACTACTCCAAGGACATGGTACGAGACCCATTCTTCTAGGCCTAGACCTTTGAGCAGGGGCTGAGGCATGAGATTAGAGCTTCAACGATTTCACTCAACATCCTGACCCAGGCGGGGGTGCTGGAGCGAGCCCTAATAGTGAAGAGCTTTCTCACCGAGAAACTATCAGTAGTGAGACCCACCACAGGATGGAACTAAGTGGATTCTTCTATTATTGTCAGTCGACAGATGACGCAGGGGTCCAAGCAGACCAGGCCGACAGGTGGGAAACCTCAGGATTTGGGTTCGACTGTGTGTGGCACACGACACAGAGCCATCCTTCCGAAAAGAAGATAGTTTTATGCATGCGGAGGGAAGGGCCACATGGCTCGTGACTGCCTAACCCACCATGTAGATGAGCAGCAGATAGTGGAGGGACCTCCTAGGCAGAGGCAGAGGTTCGACCGTGGAGGTCCGCAGGGAGCAGGCAGACGAGGCAGAGGAGTTGGCCGAGCAGCGGGTGGTGGACGACCCTTCGAGGCTATACCACCACCACCCCCAGGAGGTCAACCCCAACCACAGTAAGCTAGCGGGAAGAGGCAGGCTCGCTCTTGGGAGTGGAGGCTCATGACCACAATGCAACCTAGATGATTCGAGGTACTATCTGTGTCTACTCCACCCTTGCTGCAGTTCTTATAGACACAGGTTTGAGTCATTCTTTTATTTCATGTGCACTTGTTCAGAGCTCGGAGATTCCGACGGAGCTGTTGGCTAGATCCTTGTGACTAGAGACTCCTACAGGAGCAGACTCAATGATTACGCACTGGTGACGGCACTGTGAGATTACTCTAGGAGGCAAGATATTTGGCTGAGATATTCTTATAGCGGCGTCGATGCCTTATGATGTCATCTTGGGTATGGACTGGTGATCTACAATCCATGCTCAGATCGACTGTATTTGGTGCATGGTGCGGTGTGTCCGCACGGATGGGAACAGGTTCACCTTCACCGGCGAGAAGGGAACCGTCGCAGCACAGGATGGTCTCACACAGAGGAGAGGGTAGCCGATCAGACATCAGTTTCCTAGTCTCATCCTTGGAGCAGTTGACATGCAGATTCTGAGGTTTCCTATAGTGTTGGATCAGTATGCGGACGTTTTTCCAGACAATGTTCCAGGACCACCTCCTCGCGGAGAGGTATATTTCTATATAGACCTATACATCGGGACATCACTGATATCAACTCCGTCATACTGGATGGCTCCCTCTGAGCTTCGTGAGCTGCAGTTACAGCTAGAGGACTTGCAGGGGAAAGGTTTCATATGAACCAGTGTTTCACACTTGGCTTCTCCGGTACTATTCGCCAAGAAGGCGGATGGGGGCTTGCGACTGTGTGTCGATTGTCGTTTCCTGAATAGGGTGACCATGAGGAACAAGTATCCGTTTTTTAGGATTCAAGATCTCTTTGATCAGATTAAGTGAGCACGTTAGTTCTCGAAGATAGACCTCATGTCAGGCTATCATCAGCTCCGAGTTTGGGACGAGGATGTGCAGAAGACGTCCTTCGGGTGTCGGTACAACCAATATTAGTTCTTGTTCATGCCTTTTGGTGTGACCAATGCTCCAGCAATGTTCATGAGTCTCATGAACAAGATCATCCAGCCCTACCTCGATCGGTTTGTCATAGTCTTCATTGACAACATACTGATTTACTCAACGACCGAGGAAGAGCATGCCTACCACCTACGGATTGTACTGGATACACTCCGAGAGCACCAGCTTTATGGTAAGCTCTCGAAGTTCCAGTTCTGGATTCGAGAGGTTGAATTCTTGGGGCATGTCATCTCTAAGGCTGGAGTTGTAGTGGATCCCGTGATGGTCGAGGCGGGTACTTGCATGGGAGCCACCAAGGAGCATGACGGAGGTGCGGATTTTCTTAGGTCTGGCTGGGTACTATATGAGATTTGTGCCAGACTTATTTAGAGTTTCATCACCACTTTTGTCGAGACCCGAAGCCTGACATACATGGACATTACATTACTTTTGCAGAATACATAGTACATAACAAAAACACGCACACAAGGACCGTAATAGTTTAGTGTCTTTGAAAACTCAGAATATAATCTTCTAATCGTGGTGAAAGATCTTCAACATCTCCCATAAAGATCTTCTTTCTTTTTTAAACCTAAATCCTTTCTTTATGTCCTGGGAAAATGAAAACATAAAAGGGTGAGCTAAAATGCTCAGTAAGGGTAAAAAAATAAATATCAATCACGTCATATTCATAAGAACATATCTTTTGGAAATATTAACCTGCAAAAGAGATCATAATTTCATAACATGTGATAAATCATAGTAGTGAAATGAAAACCCAATAATCATAACATAAAACATGAAACTTTGTGTCATACACACATAATCATAGAGAATCATTTCTTATTAGTCAAGACTCATTGCCAAGACTATCTTAGTGGACAAAGTCCCTTTTTAAACCGAGTTCACTCCTCATTTCAGTCCTGTTTCACTGAACCAGTATAACCTACCGTTCCAGCCATGTCTATCTGATGAGATATAAAATCTTTACCTAATTCATTGGGGGGAGATATAGGTCCCACCCATCTCATAATGATACCATTCTTATATGTGCCACAAAATCTTAAATCATACATCATTGCACAACCCATTTAATAAAAATGGGATTCTTAAACAACATGACATCATAAAACAATTCATATAAGATAAAGGAATACATAAAAATATTTCCATCACAACATAATCTAATCCATTTAATAGTTGGTACAGAAATAGAACCCTATATTATCTTAGATGGAAAAGAATTTTGATAAATCACTTGAACTCCATTGTTGAGTAAAATATCCTTTCTAATTCAAAAACACTTTTCCTTTCATAACATGTCGTACAATTCTAAACTAAAAGAAGTTGATTAAAAATAAACTTGAAAACTTGTAAAGGAAGATTCTTGGAAATAATGTTTTAAAAATCCATTCATTCCATATAAGTTAAAAAAACATTCTTCTCGTACTTTTGTCGGAAAAGTCAAAAAGTATCTCATACGAAAAACGACAAAAGATTCCTTTCATATCTTTTACTAAAAACTCACCGAAGGGTAAAATTGGATATAAACTATTGTATAAGGATGTAAATATTATATATTGAGGAAACATGGATTTGGATGATAGAATACACCCCAGTAAATACCAAAGTATAAACAATCTCGGATAAAAATGAGATTGTGATATTTTCCCTTACCTTAGGTCTGATTTGCTTCGTATGTGTCTGAACCTCCTGTATAATGATTTAGATAATGTCATTGACTTATTCCAGAATCATACTCATTGTTATGATATCATATATGGTTCACTTGTGGCTTTATATTACCCGTTCTTTTGTAAATTCCATGTTAAAGAGCGTTTTGGGTAAAATCGTTTCATTTGTCGTCCGTGTTTTGACTTGTAATTATTCATATGATTAACATGATTTATATATAATATATATTCATAATATATATAATATATCAGTAAATGGAAATAAATACATCGTTAATGGAGACAGTAGACCGTACGTACGCATGAACGCTGTTTTCTTTTCCTTATTGAGTTGAATGGAATTAATTAGATGACATACATATATATAAACATAAATCCAGAATCATTATTATTTCATATCTTTCATTATTAATTATTATATATACTTTATAATCATTCATTAATGGTTAACTTGGAGAATGAATCTCATCACGTCGTGGAGATGGTAGTCCGTATGTACGCACGAGCGATGATATCGTTCTAATGATCATAGAATTTTATTGGAGTGTATGTATACTATTTCAGAATCAATATCACATTACAATAATCATATATAGTTATTATTTACACCATTATACCCATCCAAGTAAGGTGGTGGTGGAAAATAGATTACACCACGGCGTGGAGACGGTATTCCGTACGTACGCACGCGCGGTGATTTCGTTTTCCATAGGATGGATAGATGGTGAAATAAGGTTGTTTCATAATTATAATAACATATCAGTATATAATTGATATTTATTTTATTACTTCATAATGAAAAAACCTAAGAATATGAAGTGGAAGAAGAAATAATGATGAAAGAATCGGTAACAGACATTACCTCTTCTTTGAAGCGCCTCTTTGAGATCTCCTTTTAGGGAACTAAACATGGTCTTTTAGGAAGACCAAAACCTCTAGGATGTTTCTAGGGAAGTGGAGAAGGGAATTTTTCAGGGGTTGTCCGAGCTTGAAAGCTCAAAGTGGGGTGTGGAAGAGAGGGAGGAGGTGCCCTTTTATAAGGGAGGAGAGGGGAACCTTTGGAATAACTAAAACTATTATTTTATTATAAAGTCAAATTCGGTTTTAAATAGCTCCAAATTGATTAATTTCGAAGATAAGGTGGGGATGGGTCGAAATCCTCTCATCCAATAGAATTTAGACAAGTTTAGGTTCCTATTTTAACCTTATCATTTGATTTAACATTAAGTAAAATAATTTTACTTTTACCGTGTCTTCTTGTGTTCTTATACGATAAGGTTAATAAACATACTATAAGAAGCCAAACGAACCCCAAGTTGTTTATAATTAATATATATAACTTTATCTAAGTCATTTGGACGAACCTTAGATTTTTAGGAATAAAATAACAATTAATAATATAATATTTGTTTTAAAAACTATTTTATGTCAATTTTGACAATATTTTGTAATTGATTTTTGTGAAAATCATAACAGAATGATTAGTTCGAAAAAAGTAAATTAAATAAATAATAATATGTCATGTTAACCTAGAAAATTAGTTGATTTCATAAAAAGTCTGAAATTACATTTATTTGGGTATTTATAACATCAATTATGTCAATATTTCATTAATAATATAATTACTACATTATCTTTGTGTCATAAATAAATTAAATTATTTAATGTATAAAAATTACAAATAAAATACCATTATGTAGGAAATCCTTTTATATTTATAATGACTATTTATAGTCTAATTTATCATATGTATAACCCTATATTAAAAATTATTTACTTATTAACCTTTGATTTTAACTATTTTAACCCTTCTTTAAATAAATTAATAATAAATGTCCTAATATAATCCAAGTGGGCCTAAATGGTCATATTTTATTCCTAAGGTTGTTTTTGGTCGAATTACACTTATCCAATAGAATTAGGACATGTTTTAGGGTAATAATAATATAATTGTTACCCTTAATTACCCAAATTTACATTTAACCGTGGTAAAAAAAGTAAAAAGTTACTATTCACCAAAAATTATTTTCATCTCATTGAACCACATTTTACTTACTGACATAAACCATGTCTCTAGGATTTTTTAAATTCCACTCATAGAAGAAGTAAAATTAAGATTTATGAAAAATTCATTTTTCTTAACTACCACTTAGTGGTTTCACTATTCATCAAAAAAATGAAAGTTTCCAGAAAAATACCAAAAATTAGGCCTAAGATATATTTGATATTATGAAATCAAAAATGATGTCTATTTTAATAAATTCAAAACACATCAGATTCATTAATTAATTTAAAAATTAATTCCCGTCGTCAAAACAAATAGTGTGTTCTTAGGAGATAATAACTATCAAAAGATTGACACTTGTTTATGTCTGGTTTAAATGTGAAATTACATCCAATGAACAAAATTGTATTAAATTGAAAAAATATATTCTAAATATACTTTAAAACCACTCAAATTAATAATTTTTCACTATTAATTATTTCGATGAAAAAGGTGGTTTTTAATTAAAATTTAGTAATTTTAACTATTCATCAAAAAATAAAAGTTATCCGAAAAGTACCCAAATTTCACCCTAAGCTAATTTCAATATTACGAATCCAAAAATGAATTCCATTTTGAAAAATAAAATTTAAAAAAAATTCAAAAAGTGGTTATTACTATTCATAACGGCTAGTTTTAATAATATTTTAATAGCATATTGTTGTTTAGTGAAACTCGTTATTGCGTACTACACACGCTATCGAGGAAGATTGCGATTGCGTGTAATGAAAGGCAAGTCAAGGATGCGTGTTGTGCAAGCTCCTTTTGGTGTAGCGTATAACACAAGACATTAATGAAATTAAAAGGAATATTTTTCATAAAATCTCAGGGTGTTACATTCTACCCCCCTTAAAATGAATTTCACCCTCGAAATTCGTCGGGGTTATAAATGGTTTACTGCTCGAAAGTTTCTTTAATAGAAACCAACATCGTAAAAAGGAATACCAAAACCAATCTTTAAAAACAAAAGTATGAAACGTAACAGTTACCCAAATAAACTAATCATTGGGTTTCCACATAAGTGAAAATATGGATATGGAAGAGAAATCTAACCATCATGTTCTGATTGAGAGTGGTAGAGAACATGGCTATGGAAAAGCCAGCAATCACAAAGCCATAAATTTGTGATGATCTAAGGTACCATCTGATTCATCAGATATAAGAGCACTAGGACAACATTTTTGATTTCAAGATCATTTCCCTAAAGTTTATGAAATTGGAATTAGAAGAAATACTTTCGTGATTTTGGTATAGTCTCGCCGTTTGTCATTCTTTGGAAAATTTCCACTTTATCTCTTAAATAAATGAAGTTGAATTTGTCATTCGTGATGTGTTAGCAGATCATGTGATAGAATGATGGGTCATTCCATCTGTCTCAAACAAAATGGTTAGAAAAGTTATCAAAAAATACATAAGTCCATCTATAGTGAGATTAATCATATATGGTTCCTAAAATGGACTTATACTTCATATATCATACAGCTTAATATAATAAAACTAGTTTATACTAAACAGGGACTTCCTGTTGGATAGTGGTAGGCGATAAAGGCCAGTCGCACTTCGGTTGTGGGTTCGATTCCCACAGCCTTGTCCGAAGTGATGGGTTGTTGCCCGTCCTGTAGGTTATCCTTTTTCTAAAGCAATATTACTATAACATCCCATCAAAAATATCAAAAATGTTTTATTCTTAAACAATACTAACTTATTTCAAACATAATCCATTCCAATATTTAGGCTTATCTAAAATACTTCAGTCCAAGCTCATAGTATAAAGAAAATGATCACGTGAATGCCATCATTTATCCCCCATATATCGTAAGATATATCTTGTTGGTCAAATTAAAAATATGTAAATACCTTAATCAGGTATTCTCTTAAAGAATGAATATCCATTGAACCATAGTGAAAACAAGAATGCAGTTAAAAGTTAACACTTTCCACATACCAAAAATCCTCAAAATTCTATACCCTCAAACCATGATATCACTTAGTCCTTATATCAATCAGGAGCTCATGAATACTATCAAACATATTAAATTCTCTTTATCCCTTCATTATGTGCATATCATCTGCTTTCCAAAAAATATTTCAATCACTTTTCATGGTTACTGATGCCATAAAATTACTGAAAACCAAAATAAAACATAAATATTCTAATATTTCACGATACTATATACAACATTATTCTGGAATCCCATTACATAAACACTTAATCATTCCACCACATCATTGCCATATTCAAGATCGCCAATGGTGATCGCATGTGACTTCCCTTTGAACTTTTCCTTAAGTGGTTGCTCACGTCGATCATCACTAACCCTTGAATTAGGGAATTTATTAGCATAATTCCCCATTTCCTTGCACTTGAGTCATTGAAGTGTTGTAGGTTCATTCTGTGTATCCCTTCCTTTGTTTGCAACATTAGTCATCTTCTTCCAATCATTGCGGCATTCAAATGCATGATGACCTTCCTTTCCACATTTGAATCATTTACATGTCCCTTTAAGACAATCTCCATCATGCTTCTTTCCACACTTTGAGCATAAGGAAACATTCATCTTCTTCTCACCATTATTCTGAGATTTCTCCTTGAAGTCCATCTTTCGTTTCTTGTCAAAACTATGAGATGGATAAGTAACACCAACTTCTATTTCTACCTTGATAGCACAACGCACAATTTCTTCATAGCTACTAAAGTATCTTATAGCCAATGCCCTTCGAATATTTGGTTTTAAGCCACTGAAGAATCGATCAACTTTACATTCAGGTTGGATGATAAATCCAGATGCATACCTTGCAAGCCTTGTAAAATTCGCTTCGTATATACCAAAAGATTCATCATCCTTTTTCTTTAGTTCAAGAAACTCATTATCCATCATTGTTTGAAGAATACGAGGGAAGTACTTATTGAAAAATAAGTTCTTGAACTCGCCCCATTCCATGGACTCAATTTCATCTCATTGCCTCGTATTCTTGATAAGATTCCACCATTGATCAGCTTCACCTTCCAAACGATATACTGCTAAGATGACTTTATCATGTTTAGAACATTGAAGAACTGAAAATATCTTTTCAGTAGTACTGATCCATTGTTCAGCAACAAGTGGACCAGAAGACCCACTGAAAGAAGGTGGGTGTTGCCTCATGAAGGACTCATTAGAATATTGTTCCCTTCTCTGCTCATTTGGAAGTCCAGAATGATTCATAGCTTGTGTAAGTATAGCAATAAGATTTTTCACTCCATCTCCCATAACATTTGTTTGTTCAGGAGGACAATCATTACATTGTCCATTGCATTGATCAACACTGTTCCTTTGGGTTCCAGCCATCGTCTAAAACCCAAAAAGAATAGTGTGAGTGGTAAAAATAATGCTAGGGAAAAAAACATAATAAAGGGGGAGTATACTCAATATCTAACATCTTAGGTTAAATTCTATGATCGTTACTGTAGTTCTAGGACTGTATTCTATATGTATACTTATTCTTAGGGACATCCCTAGACATACCTTAGAAATATCTCTAGGGATCTCACTAACGTTTTCGCATCCTATTTTCCAAAGGATGACTAAACCTTTCCTCTAATACCATCTGTAGAGACCCAAAGCCTGACGTACATGGACATTACATTACTTTTTCAGAATACATAGTACATAACAAAAACACGCACACAAGGGTCGTAATAGTTTAGTGTCTTTGGAAACTCGGAATATAATCTTTTAATCGTGGTGAAAGATCTTCAACATCTCCCATAAAGATCTTCTTTTTTTAAACCTAAATCCTTTCTTTATGTCCTCGAGGAAAGGAAACATAAAAGGGTGAGCTCAAATGCTCAGTAAGGGTAAACAAAAGAAATATCAATCACGTCATATTCACAAGTACAAATCTTTTGGAAATCTTAACTTGCAAAAGAGATCATAATTTCATAACATGGAATAAATCATAGTAGTGAAATGAAAACCCAATAATCATAACATAAAACATGAAACTTTGTGGAATACACAGATAATAATAGAGAATCATTTCTTATTAGTCAAGACTCATTTCCAAGACTATCTTAGTGGACAAAGTCCCTTTCTGAACCGAGTTCACTCCTCATTTCAGTCCTGTTTCACTGAACCGGTATAAACTACCGTTACAGCCATGTCTATCTCATGAGATATAAAATATTTACCCAATGCATTGGGGGGAGATATAGATCCCACCCATCTCATAATGATACCAGTCTTATGTGTGCCACAAAATCTTAAATCATACATCATTGCATAACCCATGTAATAAAAATGGGATTCTTAAACAACATGACATCATAAAACAATTCATATAAGATAAAGGAATTCCTAAAAATATTTCCATCACAACATAATCAAATCCATTTAATAATAGGTATAGAAACAGAACCCTATATTATCTTAGATGGAAAAGAATTTTGATAAAACACTTGAACTCCATTCTTGAGGAAAATATCCTTTCTACTTCAAAAACACTTTTCCTTTCTTAACATGTCGTACAATTCTAAACTAAAAGAAGTTGATTAAAAATAAACATGATAAGTTGTAAAGGAAGCTTCTTGGAAATAATGTTTTAAAAATCCATTCATGTCGTATAAGTTAAAAAAACATTCTTCTCACACTTTTGTCGGAAAAGTCAAAAAGTACCTTGTACGAAAAACGACAAAAGATTCCTTTCATATATTTTACTAAAAACACACCAAAGGGTAAAATTGGATATAAACTATTTTATAAGGATATAAATATTACATATTGAGGAAACATGGATGTGGATGATAGAATACACCCCAGTAAATACCAAAGTATAAACAATCTCGGATAAATATGAGATTGTGATATTTTTCATTACCTTAAGTCCGATTTGCTTCATATGTGTCTGAACCTCCGGTATAATGATTTAAATAATTTCATTCACTTATTCCAGAATCATACCCATTGTTATGATATCATATATGGTTCACTTATGGCTTTATATTACCCGTTCTTTTGTAAATTCCATGTTAAAGAGCATTTTGGGTAAAATCGTTTCATTTTTCGTCCTTGTTTTGACTTGTAATTATTCATATGATTAACATTATTTATATATAATATATATTCCGAATATATATAATAGATCAGTAAAGGGAAAGAAATACACCGTTCAGGGAGACGGTAGACCGTACGTACGCTTGAACGTTGTTTTCTTTTCCTTATTGAGTTGAATGGAATTAAGTAGATGACATACATATATATACACATAAATCCAGAATAATTATTATGTCATATATTTCATTTTTAATTATTATATATACTTTATAATCATTCATTAATGGTTAACGTGGAAAATGAATCTCATCGCGTCGTGGAGACGGTAGTCCGTACGTATGCACGAGCGATGATATCGTTCTCATGATCATGGAATTGTATTAGAGTGTATGTATACTATTTCAGAATCAATATAACTTTACAATAATCATATAAAGTTATTATTTACACCATTATACCCATCCAAGTAAGGTGGTGGTGGAAAATAGATTACACCACGGCGTGGAGACGGTATTCCGTACGTACGCACACGCAGTGATTTCATTTTCCGTAGGATGGATAGATGGTGAAATAAGGTTGTTTCATAATTATAATAACATATCAGTATATAAGTGATACTGATGTTATTACTTCATAATGAAACAACCTAAGAAGAAGAAGTGGAAGAAGAAATAAATATGAAAGAATCAGTAACGGACATTACCTCTTCTTTGAAGCGCCTCTTTGAGATCTCCTTTTAGGGCACTAAAATTGGTCTTTGAGGAAGACCAGAACCTCTAGGATGTTTATAGGGAAGTGGAGAAGGGAATTTGGCAGGGTTTTGCCGATCTTGAAAGCTCAAAGTGGTGTGTGGAAGAGAGGGAGGAGGTGCCCTTTTATAAGGGAGGAGAGGGGCACCTTTGGAATAACTAAAACTATTATTTTATTATAAAGTCAAATTCGGTTTTAAATATCTCAAAATTGATTAATTTCTAAGCTAAGGTTGGGATGGGTCGAAATCATCTCATCCAATAGAATTTAGACAAGTTTAGGTTCCTATTTTAACCTTATCATTTAGATTTAACATTAAGTAAAATAATTTTACTTTTACCTTGTCTTCTTGTGTTCTTATACTGTAAGGTTAATAAACATACTATAAGAAACCAAACGAACCCCAAGTTGTTTATTATTAATATATATAACCTTATCTAAGTCATTTTTATGACCCTTTGATTTTTAGGAATAAAATAACAATTAATAATATAATATTTGTTTTAAAAACTATTTTATGTCAATTTTGACACTATTTTGTAATTGATTTTTGTGAAAATCATAACAGAATGATTAGTTAGAAAAAAGTAAATTAAATCAATAATAATATGTCATGTTAACCTAGAAAATTAGTTGATTTCATAAAAAGTCTGAAATTACATTTATTTGGGTATTTATAACATCAATTATATCAATAGTTCATTAATAAGATAATTACTGCATAATCTTTGTGTCATAAATAAATTAAGTTATTTAATGTCTACAAATTACAAATAAAATACCATTATGTAGGAAATTATTTTATATTTCTAATGACTAGTTATAGTAGAATTTATCTTATGTATAAACCTATATTAAAAATTATTTACTTATTAAACTTTGATTTTAACTATTTTAACCCTTTTTTAAATAAATTAATAATAAATGGCCTAATCTAATCCAAGTGGGCCTAAATGGTCATATTTTATTCCTAAGGTTATTTTCGGTCGAATTACACTTATCCAATAGAATTAGGACATGTGTTAGGGTAATAATAATATGATTTTTACCCTTAATTACCCTATTTACTTTTAACTGTGGTAAAAAAAGTAAAAAGTTACTATTCACCAAAAATTATTTTCATCTCATTGAACCACATTTTACTTACTGACATCAACCGTGTCTCTCAGATTTTTGAAATTCCACTCACATAAGCCGTAAAATTAAGTTTTTTGAAAAATTCATTTTTCTAAACTACCACTTAGTGGTTTCACTATTCATCAAAAAATGAAAGTTTCCAGAAAAATACCAAAAATTAGGCCTAATCTATATTTGATATTATGAACTCAAAAATGATGTCTATTTTACTAAATTCAAAACATATCAGTTTCATTAATTAATTTAAAAATTAATTCCCGTCGTCAAAACAAATAGCGTGTTCTTAAGAGATAATAACTATCAAAATATTGACACTTGTTTATGTCTGGTTTAAATGTGAAATTACATCCAATGAACAACATTGTATTAAATTGTAAAAATATATTCTAAATATAATTTAAAACCACTCAAATTAATAATTTATCACTATTAATTTTTTTTATTAAAAAGGTTGTTTTTAATTAAAATTTAGTAATTTTCACTATTCATCAGAAAATGAATGTTATCTGAAAAGTACCAAAATTTCACCCTAAGCTAATTTTGATATTACGAATCCAAAAATGAATTCTATTTTGAAAAATAAAATTTACAAAATTTCAAAAAGTGGTTATTACTATTCATAACGGCTAGTTTTAATAATATTATAATAACATATTGTTGTTTAGTGAAACCCGTTATTGCGTACTAAACACGCTATCGAGGAAGGTCGCGATTGTGTGTAATGCAAGGCAAGTCAAGGATGTGTTTTGTGTAAGCTCCTTTTGGTGTAGCATACAACACAAGACATTAATGAAATTAAAAAGAATATTTTTCATAAAATCTCGGGGTGTTACAACTTTCACTTTTGATGAAGCAGGGGAAACCGTTCAAGTGGTCAGACAGATGTCAACAGAGCTTCCAGGAGCTTAGGTGTAGATTGACTAGTGTACCCATCTTGAGGCTACCATAGGAGGGCATAGGGTATGTAGTTTACAACGACGCATCAGGGAATGGACTTGGGTGTGTCCTGATGCAAGAGTGAGTAGTGATCTCTTACAATTCACATATGTTGAGGAAGCACAAGCAGAACTACAGTACCCATGACCTGGAGCTAGCATCAGTTGTCTTCTCTCTGAAGATGTGGGGGCACTACCTCATGGGTGAGCGCTTTACAGTCTACTCTGAACACTAGAGTCTCATGTACATTTTCTCGTAGAAGGACCTGAACCTGAGATAGTGGAGATGGCTCGATATCCTCCAGGATTATGACATTGAAATTGTCTATAGTCATGGAAAGGGGAATGTTGTGGCAGATGCTCTCATCAGAAGATCGGACATTCAGCTACTTGGGGAGCCGATAGAGAAGTTAGCCACTTTGTAGATATCCTTCGTGGAAAGAGATGGGGAAGCCTATCTACAGTCCCTCATAGTCACTCCTCCACTTCATCAATGGGTCAGAGAGGAACAGCATGGGGACGTTGGCTGTGAGGCTCAACGTGCTCGGATGTCCTCAGGGCTAGCTCCTGATGAATTTTCTGAAGGTGGGGAGCACTTCATCCTCTTTCGAGGACGTACCATGGTACCAGTTACATTGCAGAAGGATGTGATGAGGGAGTTCTACACTTCCCTTCAAGCGGTACATCCTAGAGTAGCGAAGATGTATCAGGACCTCAGACGACAGCACTGGTGGCCATATATGAAAAAGGTTGTGGAAGAGTTCGTTTCTCGATGCCTGACTTTCCAGCAAGTGAAGGAAGAGCACCAGGTACCTGTAGGCTTGGTACAACCCTTAGAGGTTCCGGAGTGGAAGTGGGATGGGATATCTATTGATTTTGTGACAGGACTTCCACTTACTTCCATAGGACACGACTCAATCTTGGTGATCGTAGACCGACTCACAAAGTCGTCCCACTTCTTACCCATCTGAGATTAGGGGTCAGTAGAGGGATTGGGATGTGTCTACATTTAGGAGATCGTACGACTTCATGGTGTACCACCGACTATCGTCTCTGATTGAGATGCTCGATTTACTTCCCGGCATTGAGAGGGGTTTCAGGATGCCTTTGGGATGCAGCTACGCCTGAGCACCGCCTTTCACCCATAGACGGATGGTTAGACGGAGAGGACCATTCAGACTCTCGAGGAAATGCTCCGTTCATGTGTCCTCGACTTTGGTCGTAGTTTGGAGGATCACCTACCCTTAGTGGATTTTGCATACAACAACATCTACCACTCCACCATCGGGATGGATCCATATGAGGACTTGTACGAAAGACCTTGTAGATCACCTCTGTGCTGGATAGACCCTAGGGAGTCAGAACTTGTAGGAACAGAGAAGGTCCAGGCCATGATGGAGAAGGTGCAGATCATCCAAGAGCGGATCAGGACTGCTTAGAGCCGACCGAAGTCCTATGTTGACAGGAGGTGGAGAAAACTAAAGTTCGATGATGGAGACCACGTTTTCTTACAGGTCTCACCTCGGTGTGGATTACAGAGATTTTTCCTGGGCGGCAATTTATCACCGCGCTTCATCAGACCATTCTAGGTTCTTAGAAGGATAGGTGAGACGGCTTATCGCCTGGCTCTTCCACCACAGTTGCACTGGGTGCACGATGCCTTCCACGTATCTTAGCTAAGGAGATACGTGCACGACCTGATGCATATCATCGATCATGGGGAGCTGGATGTCGATGATGGGGAGGATTTTGCAGAGGTCTTGGTAGAGATCGATGATCAACATGATAAGGTCCTACGTGGATGGTCAATTCCACTAGTGCCTGTCAGGTGGCAGCACGGGAACCTCCAGGAGAGCATATGAGAGCGGGAGGCTCAGATTCGTGCTCAGTACCCTCATTTGTTTCCCTAGTTTATGATGTAGCTTTACGGGGACGTAAATCCCTGAGGTGGGAGTAATGTAAAGACCTGTAAATTTCATGGAATTTTTTTTAAATTCTTTGGGATTTTACAAGTACAAAGTTTCTTGACGGTGCTTGATTACGAGGTCCGGAGTGCCCGGAATCAATTTCCAAAGTTCAGCTCAGGTACGTTCAGTGAATGAATCAGCAGGTTTTTCTAAATTTTGAACCAGTGATCGTAATTAAAATTCGAGGGCATCGATGAATTCGCAATGCCAAGATTTTCTTAGGTGAAGCATAACTTCAACCAGCAAGGGTCGGATGAAAAAGTTATGTTTTTTGACTTTTAGAAAAATAATTGTATATAATAAAATAACTATAAGTTATTTTATTCTTTTTATTCCACTTTTGAGCAATATTTGACGGGGCCATAGTGTAACGATGATAAATAAATGTGGCCATTTAATGAATCATCCCTCTGGTTGTGTAACAGCTACTCCTGTGTGTTTAATAGGTTCAATAATTAAAGTTCATTGATGAACAATAATAATGAACACAACATGAGGATTAATTCTTTTAATAATCACCCCTTTGGAAAACAAATTGAGAAACCGTGGGATGAAGCTATGAAGAAACGATGATGACGCCAGCCTCCGACAAAGAAGGGCGAAGAACGCCGGTTCCTCGGAGATTGATGACGTGCCACCAAACCTCTTCCCCGCATCCTGAAAGGAGTCACTGCTTCCTCCTTGGTGCACCCCGACAACACGTACGATCCTTTTCTCCATGACGTCGTGTACTGCAACACCAATGATCAACTTCCTGGTTGAGGAAGGGGGTTTGTTTTGTATTTCTTTACGTGATTTATTCCCTCAGAATAACGTATAATTGTTGGGAGTTGTTTGAACCACTAACGCGGTGGGTGCGGACCAACGAACAAGTCTGAACACACCACTATTATGTTCTTGATGCGCGGAACAATGGACGACGATGGAACAAGACCACAACGGCTTTTGAAGGCCATCGTAGTAAATAGCGGGTCCCGAGATGACCGCAGGCGCAGACAAGAGTAAGAACGGACCACCGGAATGACTCTAGTGGCCCGCAGACATCTTCGATGGCGCGGGCCGCCTACGTGGCGGCACCCCAGTGTGCCGCAGGCAGGATCCACCGCGGATGAAGCCACGTTGCAAGGGTACCGTATCCCACGACTGTTTGGGATCCGGAGGAGATGCTGCGCCCGCTGTGTCTACGTAGCGCAAAGGGAGGGGGACCATGTCTCCCCCGGCTCAACCGCTGACCGAGCCAGCGCACCCCCCCCCCCCCAGCCGAGCCAGGGCGAGTTGCGCGGAACGGGCCGGGCCGCGCCCAGCCAGGTCAAGCCGCGTCCTACCGGGCCAGACCCAGACCCGGTTCAGGCCGACCCAGCGGGGTTGGGACGGGTCGGACCGGTCCCAGACCCCCCTTTTCGGACCACTTTCGATATTTTTCCCATAACTTGTGTTACGGACCTCCGATTGATACACCGTCAGTTTCGTATGAATATTTGGATTAAGACTGTCATTTCGGTATATTAAACTCAAACATTAGGTAATTTTTGGGCATGACCTGGTTGGTTTAAAGCCGAAACCAACCAGGCCCTTGGAGCGGAAACACCCATAACATAACGACCGGACGTCCGAATGGTGTACCTTTGGTCACATTGTTTTCATATTAGTTCGAAGGTTTTTTTGGCTTACCACTATTGAGGATTGAACACAGCTAGAGTATGGTCGGGTTGGTTTTAACAAAAAACCAACTAGGCCCCTGGGACAAAAAAGCCAAGAACTCTCAGACCGAGTGTCTGATTGACGCACCGTCTATCACGTTGACTTCCTATTGATGAGACCGAACATTGTGATACATCAACTATGGACTTCATGACATTTGTTTCATTGAATCTTTGGCTCGTGGAGCAGACCCTCCCAGAATCAAGCATGCTGTGTGCGGGAACCCTAGAGCAGGCTGTGACGGTGACGAAGATGACTTTACTTGGATCCTCTGTGGGTTTGGCAGTGACGACTACCGTACTGGAATCCTCTGTGGGTTCGACGATGATGACTAATATTCTTGTATCCTATGTGGGTCTGGAGGTATTATCCTATGTACCTGTATCCTATGTGGGTCCAGCAGAGTAGCTGGTCTTGTATCCTCTGTGGGTCCGACAGCTTAGCTGGTCTTGTATCCTCTGTGGGTCCGATAGCTTAGATGAATCAGTGGCTACATCTGATCATCTCTATCGCCTTACGAAGTGTATTCCAATGTGAGTTGAGTCTTTATTCTCAATCATTATCATTGATGTGGTTGAATTGATTTCCTGTATGGATTGGGTTGTGCTTTCCTGTGTGGACAGGGTTGTGCTTTCCTATGTGGACTGGGTTGTGCTTGGGCTCGGGACCTGGAGCCGAATGGTAACTGATCACTTAGGTATATGTATGGGCATATACCTTATTAGTTTTTTTGATACTTTGTGATTGTATCTTTCCTTTGTGGTTTATCCTTCGTCTATTCTGAGAGACCATCGGGGGTCTCGGGGTCCCTACTAAGTATCGTATACTCACCCCTGCATGGGCTATGCCAGCACTACGTTGTGTTGGTTGAAGATGATTTAAAACACTGATCGAGGTGGAGGCTTCGGAAGTTGGACGGTACCCGGAGGTGGACCACTTGGTGGGATGTATACAGAGCAGACGGTTGGACCCGAGGAGCTGAGGGGACCATCTGTACCCACCCTTCAGGTGGGATTTCTGGAGGACGACTCAGTGCTGCTATTTTACTTACTGTTGTTGTACTTTCCTTTCAGTTGTGTTGTACTTTCAGTTGGGTTTGTATACTGGCCCATGTACTTTTTTTAGCACTTACCTTGTACTCAGTTTTACTTTGTGTTTACTTCAATTTCCTACACTGTGGTGTTTGTTTACTCTTTAAAGGAAATGTCTTCCCTTATTTGGAATTTACGGTTTTGGTGCTAGTTGCCAGCCCCTGGCCTATGGAAGGTGGGCTTGGGTTAGTCACGGAATGGGCCCAGAGGACGGTTCGTGACAAGTTGGGTTGGGAAAAGAAAATATTTATCAAAAAAATTCAGGAATTTGTTCCACTCCATCTCTTCGATGTCCTAAAACGACCTCGAAATTTTGGTCAACATACAACATTGATTAACGTCTCCATAAATAGGACAAATAGCCATCGTGACTATCTATTTAATATTTAATTAATGTAAGATTATGTCCTTTTTAATGGATTAAATCATTTGTTTTGGGATTATGGGATCAAATGATACACTAAAATTTGGAGGCCTTTGTCACATAATGGTCACAATTTTAGCTTTATCTTTTGTAGAGGGATGTTTGATTTTATCTTTATTGGTGTTTATTTTCAGAAAATGGTTTTATTGACAATGTATCAACATAATGGTCATTATTAATACTCCCACTAGATTGGGTATCTAATTATAGAATTTTTAAAATTACCCATCACATTGGCGGTTGACTCATCTTCTCCTATTTCCATCCATTGACTAAAAATAATGAATATATTATAGATTATAATTTTAAAACAACTAAAAAATCTCAAAATATAAAATAATTATAACAGACCAGATATTAACAGAATAATAATATTTATATATATTAATATTTAAGAATAATATATTATTATTATATTAATGGGGATTATTTTTCTAATAGTGTACTCAACATCCACGAATGGGTTTTTTTGAAATCTTTTGTACCACGCAACATTGAGTTTTTTTGAAAAATAATATAATTATTTTAAATGGAATTTAACAAATAGACATTTAATTAGAGGGAAAAAAACAAAACTAACTAAAATTTGATTATACATGTTTTTTAAATTCTTTCACATTTATCCAACAAATTTTAGAGGCTTAAAATGAGAATGAATCTATTTTTAAGCATATAATACTTTAATATTTTTAAAAGGTCATTTTACCGCCTTGTGACTGTGAACCCTTTTTATATAAAGTTTTTGTAACTTACATATATTATATATTATAAAAAAATTTCTATATAAAACTGGGACATAAATATTTACTTGGGATAATTTTTCGCCATTTTTATGAAAAAGTTCATTTTTTTATGAATAGTGAAAAATATCGCATTTTAATTCAAAACAACCTTTAATCTAATTTATTTATATAGTTAGATTATATTTTTGATTAGTATTAATTTTTAATTGTATTATTATTTTTAACATTTAATACAATGGTTTTTATTGGATGTATTTTCACTTTTAAATTGGACATAAACACAAGTTAATCTGTTGATAGTTTTTATTTCATAAAAACATTTTATCCAGTTTTGACAATGAGATTTAAATTTAAACTTAATTCTAAAAATTATGTTATTTGATTTTTGAAAAATGGAATCTATATTAGTTATTAAAAGTTCCAAATTTTTTAAATAGGCAACTTTCATTTTTGAACAATATGAATAGTAAGTTCAGTAATTATTTTTGTTTACCATTGTTAAAGGGTAAATCAGATAAATAAGTGTAAAAATAAAATTATAATAATATAAAACTACCCCAAAACATGTACTAATCTTATTTTATGAGATATTTCCGATCATGAGAATCCTTAGGATGATATTATGGAATTTTAAAGCCACTTGGGTGTGAAAATGACATGTTATAATAATTTATTTAAAGTAAAGAGAAATCAAACATAAACATGAATGTTCTAACTAAAAAAAATTTATGTGGGGTTATATAATTGAAATATTTTACTATAAATGTTCATAATATAGCTAAAAATATTTTATACATAATGGTATTTTACTTATAATTTTGAGACATTAAAAAAATAAATTTATTTATGACACAATGATGATGTTGTGATTACCTTATTAATGAAATATTCAAATAAATTATATTATAAATAAAAAAATAAATATAATATGAATATTTTTATTCCATAAACTACATTTATGGATAATTATGACATATTTTCATTTAGTTAATTAATTTTGTTATAGGAAATCATGTTCATAAGACTTTAACAAAAATCAATTACTAAATTGTGTCGAAATTGACATAAAAGAGTTCTTAAAAAAATACGATTTCTGTAAATGATATATAGTCCTAAAATATATAAAATTAAACAAAATGATATATATAATGTTAAAAATGTCATTAATGTTCAAATTTTAATTCTATTTTCATTTTAAATTAACTATAGTACGTATATAATGTAAAAATACTAGAAGACATGGTAAGAGTTACTGTTTTTAACCAATGTTTAAAGCTAAATGTTAAGGTATATTTTGTTACCTAAACATGTCAAATATTATTTTTAATATTGTGATATGATCAAAAATAATATTATATTTTATATAAATGTGTTTGGGACCATTAGAAACCTAAAATAAATTCACAATAAAATAAAATATTAAGACTTTTTGAAAGTGCCCCTCCTCCCTCTTATAAAATGCCACCAACTCTACCCACTAACTCACACCTCTCAAGCCTATTTTATCATCCCAATTATCCACATATAATCTCCCAAAATCCCTCCCTTAATCCTATAATATTTAACTTTTGTATAAGAAAATTATAGAAACCCTTTTGGCTCAAATAAAAACAAGTTACCAGATTTAGAGGTAACATCTTCTCTCAAGTTCCTCTCCATAATTTTGCTTCTCCACTCCCTATAGTATTATTATTATATGATTAATGAAAAAATACAATATCAAAAATATACAAGGATGTTTTATGATATTCATTCAATCTACACTTACACACCCCACTATTTAATGTATATGAACACACTGTTTCTCTGTAAGGCGAACTACTTCCTCACAAAACTATGATTGTTAAATTTTATACTACCACCGACCATGGTGTCCATTATGATAGAATAGTATTTATATATGATATATATTATGTTTATATTGTCTTTTTTACTTCTATAGTTTTATTTACAAAATACCGTTAATATTTCCATGATGTGTAAATACAATAATTTTGTTTGAGGAAGTGTGGACTACCACCCCATAAAAGTGATGTGACTCACCTACTCTATACATAAAACATAAAAAAGATGGTTTTATTTAACCTATGATTCATATATTACATAAATATAATACATGTATTATAATATACATTTATATGATTTTATTATTATTCTTTTAATATGACCAAGAAATGATAGTTTCTTTCATGTGTGCATATGGCCTAACATCTCCCCGATCAGTGAATTACATTTCCTATCACCAAATATTAATGCCTATAATAAATACATATATACCAGATATATATGATATTAAAATCTTGAATATTATCTGGGAGATGATTTAATTTTTACCATGTGGACAATTTACATCAAACAAGTTCATTTTCGACTCAAGTACCAAATATCAAAAAAATGAAAAATATATACTTAAATAATTATGTAATTTTCATAACAAACTAATAAGTGATATAAATGTAATAATAAAGATTAAAAATGTTCTCAATAATTTATAAATTAACATATGTTTATTATTCATAAATATAATGAACGAATGAGACAAGTCGGATTCGAGGTAAAGGACTTGGTCTCAATCTTCTTTTATGGAGGCCTATCAGGTTTTCATGTACATTTATTAACCAATTATGTGTATATAAAACCCTTTTGACTCTTTATATAAGGAATTATAATATTCTCATGATATTTAACGTTATATTTAATTTTATTCACTAATAATCTGTTATTTAAATGTTTCTCAAGTGGTAAGGGACTCTCTAATTAAATCATTATTTTTAATGTTTTAAAGAGATATTGATTTAATACCTTAAATTTCATGTCAATGTTTTCCATATATTTTTAACTATTTATTAATGTGGAAATGAATGTTTTAAAATTATAATCAAATTCAAAATTTTCTATGTGGTTTGGGATACTTTGATTCAAAATTATCTTTATTAAATGTTTTAAAAGGTTTTGGAAATGGGTAGAATATTTATATATATTAAAATGATCTCTTGTGTTTTCATTGTGGAAATGTTATTTTTTCATTATGCTTGTCTTATGTGTTATTATTATTTAGTTGTACATGGAAATTTTACTTATGGTTATGTGATAAACCCAGGATTGGGGGTTATGTGGTAAACTAATGATGGGTGTTTCTGTGATAAACCAAGGATGAGTGGTTGCGTTACAACCTACAATGCAATGGGAATGGAAGTAAGCTGTATTGATATTCCATTTAGTGATATTTGTTGAAGCCAAATGTATTTTTATTCCATTTATCTATGTTTATGTCCAACGTTACCTATATATTTAATATGTTTCTTTCCATGGGATTTATGGTAATATTTTGGTTATAAAAAGGGTAAGAAATGAGAATATATTCATTGATGAATATTTATTACTTTTAAGGTGAAAAGTATTATATTATGATAAAGTAAACATGGTTTTCATTTTTTCCCATGACTAATAATTTTCCTTCTTTATGTATCCCTTACTGATCCTTTTATGCTCTTCCCATGTTTTGAAATTTTTTCATAGGACATAAATAAGAATAGGGTCAAGGATAGGATCATGAAAAATTTATGTTGTTATAACCTAAAGGGTGGATTAAAGCACTGGAAAATATTTTTGAGGTATTGTTGTATTCATACAATAAAAAGGTTAGTCTTTATGTCTATCATTTTGAAGGTGAATCCCATCAGTGGTGGTTAATGATTTAATATATTAGAGGAAGTGAAGGACTTGATTCCATGGAATATGATTAATTTAAGAATATATTCTTTGAGAAATATTTTCCTAAGGTAGTTCGACATAGCATGGAAATGTAATTTTTATAATTGAGACAAAGGAGGAAGATTTTGTGGCTTCATATGAATAAAATTTCACCCATTTTTCAAGGTGCATCCCAAATTTTTTCCGAGATATTGATAGTAAGATATATAATTTTACTCAGGATTGAAGAAGAAATATCGAAGGGTGTTTCTTATCTAGAGTTCAAAATATATGAGAAACATGTTTGAAGTAATAATAAGGATGAAATGTTGTTCTCGGATGCTCATGTGTTCAATGGGAGAAAACAAAAGAAGTAATCTATTTGTTAGGAAATGGGAATGAAGTCATCAATGAAGTTTGGGGGTAAGATATCTAATTTTACAACTTGTGAGAAGTGTGGTAAAATACATCCTAGAGAATTTCTCTCAAGTTCTGGGAATTTATTTTAATGTGGTAGGAATGGTCATATTTCTCATAACTAAAAAGAATATGATCAGACTGGAAATAAAAAAATAGAGATAATATGCTTTAGTTGCAATAAGATAGGATATTATGCCAAAGTGTGTCCAAAGTTGATTACCCAGGGTGGCAACCAACATGATCAATAGATGGTGGCCATGAAAAAAAATTTCTACTACTAAAATTAATGTTGGACCATCAAATTAAGTGGTGATTGTAATGTTACAAGTTTCTTCAAAATATGCTAGTACTCTATTTGACTCCAGATATTCACATTCCTTCATTTCCAAGAGCTTGGTAATTAAATTGGAAATAGGACCACGTGAATGTGATATATATCATTTGGTAAAGGATCTAAGTGGAAGTATTAAAGAAACCAAGATTTATAGGAATCTTCTTATTATCATTAGTGGGATTTTATCTCCTGCAAATCTTGTTGAACATTCAGTATTGGAATTTGATATCATTTTGGGAATGGATTAACTTTCGTTTTATATAACTCAAATATATTTCTTATAAAAGAATGTTTAATTAAATGATTTAATAACTTTATTAACATACTAAGAAGCTGAGAGATTGATTAAAAATTGAATTGAATGTTATCTGCATCATGTTGTTGAAAATAAAGAAACAGTTTTGATTAGTGACAATCCAGTAGTGAATGAATTCACATATGTTTTTGTGGACGAATTGTATAATATTAATCCCAATTGGGAGGTTCAAATTACTATTGATTTAGTTCCTGATTCTAAGAATATTTCAATTCCATCTTATCGAATGTCTAAATTAGAACTGGTGGAATTGAAAAAACAATTTCATGAATTACTTGATTAAGGATTCATTAAACTTATAGCTTCCACATGCTGTAGTCTAGTTTTATTTTTGAAAATGAAAGAATGTTCTTTGAGATAATGTATTTTTTAAATAGATTTTAATAACATAACTATTTAGAACAAGAATATGTTTCCTCATATTGAGGATTTGTTTTACCACCTCGAGGGAGCTCACTAGTTGTCAAAGATTGATTTGGGGTCTAGGTACCATCAGCTAAAGGTGAAGGAGGATGACATTTGAAAGACAGATTTCTGAATGATATATGGTCATTATGATTTTATAGTTATTCCATTTGGGTGAAATAAATAACCTTTTGTATTTATGAATCTCAAGAATGGAGTCTTTCATCTATTTTTGGATCAGTTCATGGTTGTGTTTATATATGACATTTGGTTATTTTATAAAAGCTTATAAGAACACCAAATTAACATGATAGTATTATTTAAAACCATAAAAAATTATATCGATTGTTTAGTAAAAGTGAATTTTCATTCAAAAAAATTGTTTCCTTCGTCATATATTCTATAATGAGGACATAATAGCTGACCCTTAAAAATGTTTTTTAGGAGTGTCCTAGACCTACCAATATCTGATAGATTCATAGTTTTCTTGAATTAGCGGGTATTTAATGATGTTTTTTGAAACATTTTCTCCATTATCTATCGCAGTGACTAATCTAAATCATAAGGGAGTTAAGTTCATCTAGACCATAGAAAGTGACAATTGTTTTTGTAACTAGAAAGAAGATTGGTAAATGCTCCAATTTTAGCCCTACCCTCCATGAATGTTGAATTTTTTATCTATAGTGATGAATAATTGTAAGGGATTTTTGTGTCCTAATATAGAATGATTAGTTAATTTCTTATGCATAACATCAGTTGAAACCTCATGAGTAAAATTACCCTACAAAAGATTTGGAATTAGCTGCTATTTTTTGAAATAAAAATTTGGAGGCATCATTTTTATGGAGTAATGTTAAAAATATATATTGATCGCAACAGTTTGAATTATTTATTCACTAAGAAATAATTAATCATGAGGCAGAGGACATTGTTGGAATAAATCAAGGACTATGATTTTATGATTCATTACCATCCATGAAAAAAAAATAATGTGGCTGACACATTGAGTAAAAATTAGTAATGTTATGTTAACTATTCTATTGTTGGAACCAGATCCTTTTGTTTTTGATTTTATGAATATTGTAATGTAATTTTTTGGTGTAGGTAATTCCATTATTTTGTTTGAGGTGGTAGTCAAATCATCTCTATTAGAAAGAATTAAGAAAACGCACAAAGAAGACAGTGGGTTTCAGAAAATGGTAGAATTGGTTTATAAGTGTAAGTTACCTGAATTTAATAGTGATAACGATTGTGTTCTGAGCCTTAGAAAGAGATTATGTGTGCCTTGTGATTCAAATTTGTAGAAAGAGTTGTTATGTGAATCTCATAGTTTTTGGTTTTCAGTTCATTGTGTTATTACTATGATATAATAATATCATTAGGAGTATTACTGATGAATTGGAATGGAAAGAGATATTAATGAATTTACTGTGATGTGATTGACTTGTCAATAGGTTTATGAAGAACAAAATTGGTTGAAATGGAAGCTTCATCCTTTTCCAGTTCCAAAGTGGAAATGTGATAATATATCCATGGATTTTGTAGTGGGATTACTGAATACATCATGAGGTAACATTGCAATATGGTTTATTATTAATTGATTGACTAAATATTATCATTTTATTCCTATTAGAGATAATTTTTCCCTAGATCAACTTTCTCTATTTGATGTTAATGAAATAGTAAGGTTAAATGGAGTTCCACCCTCAATTGTATCTGATAATGATCTCATGTTCACATCTATCTTTTAGAAAGGATTTCAGATGTCATTGGGATCTGAATTAAATTTTAGTAAATCTTTTCATCCTCAATCTGATGGGTAATCAGAATGAACAATTCATAACTTGGAGTAAATTCTACGTGTACTCTAATGGATTATCAGGGATGTTTTATTCAACATCCTTTATTAGTGTAGTTTTCTTATAATATGATTTTTCATTCTAGTATACAGATGGCACTATTTGAAGCATTATATGAAAATTGGTGTCTAAATATAGCTTTTTAGGATGATTTAGGTGAAAGGATGTTGATGGGACAAGACTTGGTGGAAGAGATGTCAAAAAAGATTCAGTTGAATTAGAATCACTTGAGAACATCTTAGATTAGGAAAAAACGTTATGCAGATAACTGAAGGAATGATCCTTCTTTTGAGGTTTGTGATCATGTAATTCTTATGGTTTTTCCCTAAAAAAGTGTGATGTGAATTGGTTAGAAAGGAAATATATGTCTATGGTTCAATCAGACCCCTTGAAATCCAAGAGAAAGTTGGATTAGTTTTGAATATGGTTTCGTTACCTCTATGTTTATCCCCGGTATACAATTTTTTTCATGTTTCGATGTTGAGAAAGTATATTCTAGATCAATCTCATGTTTTTAGTCTATAGATTGTTCAGTTGTAAGAGAGTCTTTCTTATAATGAATAACCAGTACATATTTTTGACCATAGAGAGAAAGTGATGTATAATAATTTGATTTATTAGGTAAAGGTTTTTTTTTGAAAACTCGTATGTTTGAGGAGGTAATGTGGGAATCTGAAAATTATATGAGAGAGAAATACACTCACTTATTAGATTAGTAAATAAAATTGCTCGGACACAATTTCAAAAAGGGGGAATGATGTAACATCCCATATATTTAAAGAAAAATAATATATCATATCTATTTATATATATTAATAAGATATTATTTTTACATTAAAGGGGATTCATTGTACTATAGAGTACTGAAGATGATACAATGGGTTTCTTTGAAATCTTATGTTGCACAAAACATTGAGTTACACTGAAAAATAATATAATTATTTAAATTGGTAGTAAAACCAAGCCATTTTATTAGTTGGAATGAACAGAACTAACTAAAATATGATTGTAAATGTCAATTAAGTGTTTTTACAATTATTCAATAAATTTTAGAGGCTTAAAATGAAAATGAATGCATTATAATCATAAAATACTCTAATATTTTTTATTGGTCATATAACCCCATTTTGAGAGAGAACCCTATTTAAATCTATTTTTGTCACTTTTATATGTTTTATTTGAAAAAATAAACTTATTTATATAGAATTGGGTCATTAAAATTTACTTTGGATAAATTTTTGTAATTTCCTAATAAGGTTTATTTTTTCATGAATAGCGAGAAATACTAAAATTTAATTCAAAACTGCCTTTGAATCTAATTTATTTATATAGTTAAATTATATTTTTTATTGGTTTTAAAGTGTAATTGTATTATGTTTTTATAATTTAATCCAATTTTGGTAATTGAATGTAATTTTAATTTAAAAATTTACATAAACAAATGTCAACATTTTGATTGTTTTTACTTCTTACAAACCCACTTTCTCGTTTTGACAATGGGAATAAATTTTAATTAAATTTCTTACAGTTTTTTTTGTTTTGAATTAGGAAAAATATATTCTATATTTCTAATCAGATGGTCCAAATTGTTTAAATAGGTACCCTTTATTTTTTTTCATTATGAATAGTAACTTTAGTAATTTTTTTATTTACCATTATTGAAGGGTAAATCAAGTAAATAAGGGTACAAAATAATATTATAATAATATAAAACTACTGTAAAACATGCCATAATCTTATTTAATGATATATTTTAGACCATGAAAATATTTCTTCAGACATCCTGCCATTTTGGAGCCAGTTGGGTGTAAAAATGACATGTTATAATAATTAATGTAATTTAAAGAGAAATATAACATAAACCTATTTCTATTTACTAAAAACATTTAAGGTGGGGTTATATAAATGATATATTTGACTATAAATAGTCATTAAAAAGATAAATATATTTTATACATAATTATAATTTATTAATAATTTCTATCTATTTTATAAATAAATTTATTTATGACGCAATGATGATACATGGATTACCTTACTAATGAATGATTCAAATAAATGATATAATAAATATTCAAATAAATATAATTTGAACATTTTTATGACATCCAATAATAACATCGATTATTATGGCATATTATATTTGATTTAATTCATTTTCTAGAAGGAATTAGGTTTTTATGAATTTGAAAAAAATTACTATATAGTTTCGAAAATGACATATATGGGTTTTTAAAACAAATACCATATTAGAGTTAAAAAACCAAGTTACATACTCAAAGTTATGAAAATACCAAAAAAATAAAACTCTAATGTGAAATCAACCAACAAAACCCCCAAAAACTCTTGGATCATACTCGACATAACAAGCCTAAGGTATCAAAAAAATTAACTAAATAATTAAGATAATTTCCCTTTACCTTTGTATTAATATATGAAATATAGAATTGTACAACGTTTCTCAAGTACATGGTGATTCATAACTCAGTAAGATTTCCCAATTGACTGCCCAAATATTTTTATTATATCTAAAATAATTAGCACATTTTATAAAATATATTAAAGAGGTAGAAACAATTCATATCATATCTAGAAATCAGTTTTCTAAAAAACACAGAGATATCTTCCAATACATTTTCATTTGAATTAGAATATTCATTTACATGCACAAAAATGACAGTATTGGTGTTACCATTGATGGTGTAACAACATGTCCATACTATATCCCCTTGATGATGGTACTTCATGACCATTATTTGTACCATTTAATTCATGACCAACCATTTATTCCACCATAATTCGAAGTAATTTACATAAAAAACTTCATTCATCAAAGTACTTTAACAAATAATTTACATTTATCAACCGAACCTTATGCTTAAAATAATCATTTACGAATTATAAAAAATGAGGTTTTCTAGAAACCAAACATTTTCCACAATTCTAAAGACAATAAAAAAGAATGATTTCTATCAAGAATCTCACAAATATTTCAATATAATTTTAAGAAAATCATTCAACTAAATCATACACATCATGTCTAAATCAAGTATAATAGAGAGAGAAGGAACCTACCACATAAACATTGGTGAAAATGGAGAAAAAAATAACAAAACATCAAAGAAAAATTTCATAAGGGTATAATAAATAATATTTATACCTATAACTATTAAAATAAAATATTAATAATATGTAATCAATTTCATAGATCCATATAATTACTTACTCTCTAAGTTTTTCTCTTTTGTGCCATATTATGATTACATAGGTTTTAGAGCCATGGTGTTCTGAGAATATCATTGGATCACTCTACTCTGATCACATGAATTATTCTGTTAGAATTTCCGCATCAAAGAATTTTGTTTTGGAGATGCATGATATGTGTCTCTAGAACCCAACCTTGGAGAACTGTGAAAATACCACTGAAGCTTTCCCATCTTGTTGTGGTTGTACCATGATTTATGTGGTTCCCTATAATCTCATTTGATGAGATCTTTTTATTCACACCAAATACATCCTGAATTATATATGGATATAGATAAAATATATACTAATCACACGGTCAGATCCTAAGGTGTACCACCACTTTTCATTTAAACTTCCCTCTTCCCCTTATTACCAGCATTAGAGTTTCAAACTATTTCAGTAGGAATAAAAAAGATCCCTAAAACTATATTTCCTAAGATATCTGATTCTATTATAGTTGTTCTATTAAAGATCTCATTATAATATGTTATTCAAAGTGATACAATCATTAAGTTGATATATAGTTATAACAAAGACAAAAATATGTGTTCCTTTAAGGATTTACTTGTGAAAAAATATTGGGAAAACTGGCCTAAATTAATATAACTATACTCATACTCTGTCTCCAATAGACTTTCTTACATAATAATTATGGTTTTTATTATTCTAACAATATTATTTTTTTGATGATATAAATTTTTTTTGGATAAATCTTAAAAATCATTCCATGTGATTTATTGTTCATGTTTACTCTAAATTGGTAATTCCCGCCATTAGCATGAAAAATCCTCCATCATATAAATTATCAACATCACTTTCAACTCTGTTGGCATCTTAGATAAATCAAACATCTAATTAATCATATTCTGCCATTTTTATTTTTTATAGAGATCAAAATCCCAGAAAAGTATGGTTGGATTATAATTTTGGAGATGAAATGAATTGCCCAATTTCTTGGTTCATTATCAATATTAATAATATTCATAACATTTAAATTCTGATAATGATTTGAACAAACTATTGGTTCACTGATGGTTCAGGTGAAGCCACATTTTCCATAGCCTTTTTTTGTCAGCTTCTATGATGCCAACTCATTTCCATTCACTCTAACTAGAAAATAGATTTGTTTAATCCGAGTCATTAGAAACAGATGGATTTGAAATATCAATTTTCCACTTTTAATCATTTTAAAAAATTTCTTTCTTAAAATGACCCATTTTCATCATTACAACCATTTTTGTACATATTGAAACCTTTTATTTCATGAGAAACCATTTTATCATTTTACAAAATCACACATTTTATTCATTTATTAAAATATGTTTCTAAAAAAGAAAGAATAATTATTAATGGGAAGTCTTATTATCAATTTATTTCATGAAAATATAAATTATTAGGCACATGCTGAAAACATGATAACTCTCAATGAAACATCTTAAAACACTAAAGTACTTAAAATATATGGTAACATGACATTCAATATAAAGATATTAGCTATCACTTTTTATGTTGTACAATAATGTTCCCACCATCCAACTCCTTAATACAATCCCAGTAGATAGGTAGATGTTATTTCTAATTTCTAGATCAAACTGAGCTGGCACAATTTCCATTGTCATGGAATAAACAACGGTGATACTATTTGTCCCAAAATAATAGTTGGACCAAATGGGGATGATCCTATTTTTAATATCCTATATCGAACAAAATAATACCATTTTTCACAAAAATATATTTCAACTAAACATGAATGATACAATTTGTATTACATTACCTGTCATCGATTGGCTGGGAAAGAGGCAGGGGTGTTATGGGGCCATAGGTGACAACCCCAAGACACCAAAGGCTGGAAATTAATAACAAAGGCCTCACAAACATTTGGGGGATAACATTACCTTTGAATGATAAAAACAACAAATAAAAACTAGTCAAACATTTATATGATGCATGAGTACAAAAATTTATCTCAAAACACAACCAATATTGGAAAACCAATAAGATTACAAGATAAAATCATAATACTTACTCAAAGAGTACCAAAATATGAAAAAATCAAAAATCCAAAATTGACATCTCTGAGAAACACCCAACCTACTAAAAAATTCAACACCACCTTCCATGAAAAATGTATTAAGAAGGATCATTAAGTAACTAATATAACATACATTTTTCAACGTCTTTATATATTCTGTATTCAAATTCACAATTAATGCTAAGAAATGGGTGTGACTAAAATCTTTAGGATTTCCCTAATGACCTACCAAATATCACAACTAGAAAAAACCATTTACAAATCATATAAAATAATTTCGGGATGTAAAAAATAGTTCATATCAAATCCATAAACTAATTTTACAAGGAAATAATCAAAAAAATACTTTAATCCATTTCTCATTTTATTTGGCATAATCATTTCCACTTCCACACATGCAGACACATAACCAGGATCTGCGTTACCATTGGTGGTACAACTTCCCATCCATACTTTGTCCTATTTATGATGGAAATTCACAACCATTATCCATCCCATTCAACTAATTCACAACCATTTATGCCAAATTCATTATAATTCATTTCGAAGAATACATTTTTTTAAATAATTTGTAGAAATATGTTACATGTGTCAATCCAAAAAAATATTTTAGGACCATCATTTTAAAATTTTAGACAACTGGTTTTTACAAAAACCAATAATTTTCAAAAGTATCCAATCCAATACCAAAACACAAATTCAATCACGAATATCTCTAATATTACACTATAATTTGACAAAAATCATTCAAGTTAAACATAGAAATAAATTCCGAATCAAGTGGAGTTGATGTAAAATAAAGATGAATAAAAAATGTTGGAAAAAAATGAGAATTTCACAACAAAACATCAAGATTAGAACAGAATCCATGTTCCCTTCACTAGATCCAAAACAGTTCCACCACAAAACCAAAAATATGAATAGGTTTATCTATAATGGAGTAGATATAATGTTCTAATTTAATTTATAGCCTTAATTATATGAATAATGAAGAATAATCAGAACCTTATGATGATTTTTATCCTCTAAAGAATTTCGATTTACCAATATATAACTCTTGGACCAAAGGGGATCATCTATCTAACATGGGGAAAAATAATTAATTATATGAGAGGATTAAGGGGAAATGATGGTTTAATGGGTTATTTCGTATTAGATCCACTTTTTAAAGAGGTAAGAACACCTGAAACATCGTAAATCCACACAGTTCAGAAAAACATACACCAAGCATGTAGTACTACATTATTAAGGACACACCTCACACGGTTGGCTAGCATAATTAGAAATATCATATTCCAATCACATATATCATAATATTTCAAGAAAAAGGGCTTCTCATAGGCATCATCATGGTTTTAAAAAATAAATAAAAAACCTTGAACCAACCCAATATCCACTCTGTTCTCTTTCACAGTGTCCTAGAGATTTTGGTTGTTGTTTACTAACTATGTTCAAATTGGGCACCTACAGAAATAGAACCAAAATGAACAAGTACTCCATGTGACCTCCTAAAGTAAAATTAGAACATTTTATGTCGGAAAAATACATGAATAAAGGGCCATGTACCTAAAACCGGGGTTGTTTAATTCTCCCCACCATCAGCCTTTCCATCCTCAAAATGAAAAAAACACTTTTTTTCATTGGACAGTTTTAATGAACTGTTCAACGAATTTCTTTTATTTCTCCCACATTTCTTCCAAAATCAAACCATTTCTCCATAAAACACAAAATATATTTATTTTTTTCCAAAAAAGATAATTTCATTCCTATCCACAAATAATAAGATCAAATGAATCAATGTACCATCTATCTCTATGTCAATGTGATCCCATCGAATCACATGTTCAGGATCAAGTTGGTACTTATTTAGTTGAGACACATGTAACAAATTGTCCGCAAAACCAAAAATTAGTGGAAAAGATAACTAATATTACACCTAATCAACACATTCATGAATCTAAAAAGTCTATATGTCTTGAGGATATAATTTACAGTACATAATAGAACAATGACCCCAATCCTTATAGAGAGATTCTCAAGAACAAATCACCACTCACCTCAAATGACCACAGTCATTGATAATGATTCACATTGGATACATGATGACTCTGAGCCACCACCATTATCATTATAATAAATTGTATCTATTATAGTTTCACTCACATAGGACATGGTCTAATTAGTTAACTCTCACATATTTCCACTCGAAAATAAGAGAACAACATGTAGGTGCGTACAATTTATCAAAATGGTCCATCTAGAAGTAGTTTTATTTCTTCCATTTATTCCCAACATTAGAGTTCCCACATTTCCCCCAAGGAATATATATTCTCCCTACATTCATATTTCTGAAGATATCCCTTTCTAATATAGTTTTTATATTTTACTATTTGATGAAAGGGAAAAAATAATAAAAATGATAGGATTTGAATTCCAAAGATGAGGAAATCCCAATTTTGTTATTTTTAAATTCATTCACTAGGGACTCAATTGATTATTAGATCAATCATGTTTGGTATCAATTTTTTTTCAATATTGATCCTTTATATGGGTGTCCTACACTATGCTTATGATTTCACTATTCGAATGGTCATATAGTAGGATTAATCATAGATATAGGAGACCCAAAATCATATTTTAACAAAACAATCCTAGATTGTATAATAGTCACGAAAAAATTGGCAGATCAATTGATAAAATTAAATGAAACACCTAAAATAATACAAAATGTTCATGAAATAAAAAAAAGAGAGTGAGTTTTAATTGATAAATAGAGTTGCAATAATTCAAAACATGAATAAATTTTTTAAAAAAATCAATAAAAAACTCCCCCATACAATAATGAAACTAGACATAATAAAACTACTCACTCATGAAAGGAATAATGATTAAAAGAGGCATTGATACCCAAGGAATATTGGTTGTGGTGTAGGGATGTGGTAGTGTGTGTGTCATCTAGAAGTGGTCCGTCAACTCCCCACAGTCCAAAATGCTCCCTATTGTACTGCCAAGGAGGAGACTTTAAATACCACCCATTAGAAACCTTTTAAATGTGTATTTAATTTTTATAGTCACTAAAACATACATGATGTGTAAAATTACACATCATTTAATCCACATCAGAGGTGGATTATCTATATATTCTTATATCTTGCTTCATTATGTTGTGTATTTGTGTACATGACATTTGATGAATTTTTAAAGAATATATTCGTTAACAACATCTTCTAATCAGAAGTGTCCTCTCTATAATCATATGTTTTGAAAAAAAATACACGACATGTAATTGGTTTTTTCCAAATTCAACATTCTTCTATTTCTTAAAAAATTTGGCGGTTAATCTCTTATTTTCAACCATTTTCTCTCCTTTTTCAAATAATATCATTCCATCCCAAAAACACAAAAAAAATACAATGATTAAATAATTAGAATGATTCATCCATTGAATACAGAAATTTGAATATTAATGTTCTATAAAATACACAAATTCAATACAGATATCACAAGTTTTATTTAAACCTTAAAAAACATGGATGAGAAAATATTAGTGAGAAAAATAAAGATAATCCTACACATAAAAAATATCATCAAATTTTTTTGAGGGATATATAGTGTTGTTTCAAAGAAATTATATCATTTCTAGATACTCTATGTGGATGTGGATTTGTTGTAGTAGTATATAGTGGTAATAAATATAAAATGGGCACATTGAGATGGACTCGATCACCCACTTGTGCAAGAAAATAGGTCATTCCTCATACTTGGATTGACACTACTAGGGGATATATTTTTGAAATTGACAAAAAATTTAGGAACCATCAGGATGTATTTGAATCAGAACCATGAATTTCCTTTTAATGCCTATGGTGACCTATATTGAATGTAATTTTTCAATATTTAGAAATCCTATCAGTGAACTTCTCTAATTATATGGTATTGTAATATTATTATAATTTCTGACACTATTTTTTTCATTTTACAAATAGAAATCAATGTGAAAATTTTAATTCCATGTCTAATGGATAATGAAATGATTAACCTCATGAGTATCAAAATGTTATCGTACACAGATTGAAAAAGTCTAATTTTCATGCTCAATTAATTTTATCATGTTATGAATGATATTGAACATCCGAATGAGTAAAAAAGTGAACAACAATTTGTTGAGTCCATCATGATGACCCATGGAAATTATTTTAGGTGTTCTTATAAAACACTAATAGTTATGTAATTGATCGGTACAACTAAAATGATATTTACTATTCACTAGTGTTCAAATCATGAAAAAGAAATTTTGGATCTCTATCTTTGAGAAGGTTAAAAGGATCGATGGTAAACAATTATAAGTAATTAGAGTTAACAAGATAAAATTTATTCCATGTAATCAGATAATTTTAATGAATTATTTTTCAATAAGTAATTTCCCTGTATTATAATAATAAAAATTGAGAATTTATTCCTTGAGTTAATTGAGAAGGATGATGAATCTATTTGAACCTATGAGGTGAACCTTACAATAATTCTGATGTATTCTTCTATTAGTATCTTCCAACCCAAAAGTACGATTGATTGATTTTTTTGTTTCATAAAACAAAATCATTAAAAGAAAATAGACATAAGGGACTTCAATAGTTATGAGGAATTTTTTTTGTATTATCGTGGTAGAAATAAAGATTAGGGATACCCATCATCCATATGGTTTTGATAAGAAAAATTATGGACTTCAAAGGGAACACTAAAAACAATGGCGAATAGAATATTTTTCTTTTTTATGATCACATTGTGGAAGGAAAGATAGAGAAAATATTATAAAGGGTAATGGTAACTGTTTGAGTTCTATGAAGTTTGTTGATTAATAAATTGATTACAAAAGTAATGAAAAAATTTATCTAATGATGCAAAAAGATATAAATGCCCATATACTAAATAACCGAAACTATTGTTTTTTAAAATCATTGTGAATGTGAATTATGCAAACTAGAGATGAAATATGATGTTTAACGATGATGATTGATGCCATAAATATAATAATCTAATAGAAAAAGGGATATTTCATGCAATCATTTTTTCAAATGAGGGTGGAAATGAAGAAATAGTTAGAGGTACACATATCATCCACTTTAAAACATGTAATGTTTTATTAGAATATAGATTGAACCACTCTTTAATATCTAATTTTTTTAAAGGGTTTCAAAATTAAACACCAATGAATATGTGTTATATCATAATCGAAAACTAGTAATGATACATTGATCTCATCAAAATTATATGATTCATATCTGGATGACGTTTATAGGACATGGGTTCATATAGAACTTATTTTTCTACCTCTATTCGATTTTGAAGTTATAATAAGCATGGATTGGATTTCATTACAATAATCCCACATCATTTTCCATGGAAGGTAATTATATTTTTATATTCCAAACCAACTTATCATTATTTATTAGTGAAACAATAAATATGAAGATTTGATGGAAACCAAAAAATCTATATGGGTTTTGATTTATATTAAAAAAAGATATTTATATCATATGGTTGGGGAGAGACTCAACATATTTAATATGCCATTTTATAAGATTTGTTTTAATATTTTCATAAGAGATATTTATGTTCTTCCAAATAAACATGATGTTATGTTCTCAATCAAACTCAATCCTAGTGCCAAACTTATTAGAAATACTCCCTATAGAATTTCCCCGATTGTGTTATAGTAATTGAAGAAGTATCTCTAGAAAAACCATGAAAAATTAGTCATTTATCCCGTAGTGTCATGTTGGGGTGAACCTATTCAATATGTTAAAAAACAGGATTCATGAAAATATTCATTGACCATTGGGAGATGAACTAGATCATGATCAATAAAAATTATACTCTACCATGTATTAATGTCTTGTTGGATCAGTTTTATGAATCTCAATACATTTACATGATTGAACTTAATTCATGATATCATAAATTTGGGGTCTATTAGGAGGGTAAACCTATGATAAAATTTAATTAATTTTATGAACATTATTAGTATATAGTGATTCCATTCAATCTTACTAATTTCCCCACTTTCTTCACAGATTTAATCAATAGACACTTTAAGGATTACGTTGATTAGATTGTGGAAGTATTTGTAGAAAATATTCTAATTTATTCAAATGGAATGTAAGAGAAAGGATATCACTTGATAATTTTTCTAAATCCCTAAATAAAAATAAATTAAACAAAAAAATTATGAATTATGAATTATGGATACAAAAAGTTTCATTTGTTGGTTCATATAATCTCCATAGTGGGCGTATCAGTAGATCCATCAAATATGGATTTTATTGAAAGTTTTCTCAGACCAACCATAGTGAATGGGATCTATTATTTTCTTGGTTTATCATTATATTATCAATGTTATTTTGGATAATTTATCATTATTATCTAATCAATTTACTAAGTTAACATAAAAGAGAGATAATTACATTATATAAATGAATGTGAGGGAAATTTCATGTAACTAATGAGAATATTAATCAGTTATCCTATGATTAAATTAATATATATTTCACAATGACTTCCAATAAATATTGATTCATCCACAAAGTTATTAGGATGTTTTCTAATTTTGAATGAAATTGATATAGATTATTCCTCATGGAATATGATAGTTCATGAAGAAAAATACCCAAATCATGATTTAGAGTTAGTCACTACACTTTTTTCATTAAAGATACATATTCATTATCAATATAGTGAAATCTATGTTTTATGTTATCATATGATTTTAAAGTATATATTAAAATATAATGATTTTATTATGATCTATAGAAGAGGGTTGGTGCAGATTAATGGTTATTATTTCTAAATACATTACCACATCGGGGAAAGTGAACAAGGTGGAAGGGGATTTGACTCAAATGGATCATGATATTTATATATGATAAGGATATGAAATGATCCAATATTTAATGATTTTCTAACGATGGATCCGAAAATCACGAGGGAAGGGTGGATATCATTTTTTTCACAAATATGTATTCAAACATCTATATATTTGAGGATTAATGAGCTGCAGAATGTTGATACAGATATGTAAAAGAAAGTAAGAAATGTTCATGATATTAACCTCAATAATGATGAAATGTTAATATTTATGAACCTTATATGTTTTCTTTCAAAATTAGATCTGATGAAATATCTATTATTGGAATCTTATAGTTCTCCATTCTCTATTTATCTGTAAAATAATGGATTTATAAAGACATGAAAAAGTAATTTTGGTGGGATGGAATGAATAGAGATATTAAAATTTTTGTTTCTCTTTTCTTGGAATGTCAACATTTTTAGACTAGGATAAAAAATTATAAGGGTATTTCATGAAAATTATGCATACTAAAATAGAAATTGGAATCATCCCCTTGGATTTTTTTGTCAAAATACTCAAAACAGCCAAAGGTAATAATGCTATATGGGTTGTAGTTGATATCCATTCAAATTCAACACATATAATCACTATAAAAAATATTTTTCTGTAGATTATCTTTCTATAATATACACTAATTATGTGTTATGTTTTCATGGATGCCACATTCAATTGTTTTTTATAAGAATTTGACGTTTTCCACAATCTTATGACATTGTCATAAAAAATATTTTAATATAGAGTTGGGTATCATCCCAACACATCATACCCTAATAGATGGTCTGTTACAGATTAATATTCAAACCCAAAATGATATTATATGTTTTTATTATAAGGAATTAAATGGTGGTTGGGATCAATACCTTCTTCTGGTCATGTTTTAAGACAACATTATCATTCACTTATGAATTAGGATGGCTCCTTATAAATCCCCCTATGAAAGTAATTGTAGAATTATAATGTAATGGGATGAATCTAGAAAAAGATACCATGAGGGATATAATATAGGTTAATAAATCATATTATGATTATATCCATTTGGAAACACATAATGGTATAATAAAGGAGGAAATAAATCTATATTGACATTTACTGACATTATCTAGAATTTGATGTTGGTGATACAGTGTTTCTTAGAATTTTCTCAAGGGAATAAGGTTATGATATATCAGAAGAAATGAAAACTAATCCCTTGGTATACCATCCACTTCAACATTCATAATCATATTGGGATGTTATCTTATCATTTATCACTTCCAGTGATCCTCTCTCTTGCCCGTGATGTGTTCCATGTTTCTCACATGAGGAAGTAGAAACATGATTCATCACCTATAGTGAAATTTAATGTTATACCAATAGAGAATGATATTTTTTTAATATGAAAAATCACTAGATATTTTTTATCATAAAAGAAAGTTCTACAAAAAATAATCACTCACATTGTAAATATTTTTTGTCAAAATAACCAATTTGAGGAAGCTACCTGGGAAAAAGAGGATGTAATACAGTAGATGTATGATAATTATTTCATGATTAAGTGAAATAATTTCAGGGGTCAAATTATTTTTAAGGGGGTTTGAATGTAACTCCATAATACTCTATGAATATTTTTAATAAATCTATTTTTTTAAATATCTTAGGATCCACGTGACACTGACTTTTTAATGATTCATGATAATATTATAATTGGGATGATACCATTATAACAAATCCTTTAAACATGGAAGTATGAATTAGAATAATTTTTTAAAAATAATAATTTTAATGGATTTAAATAAAATAAACATATTGGTAAAAAATTACATTATTTTTAATAATCTCATTTTATGTCATGAAAATATTGTTTTATAAAAAAATAGTTTCATTTCATTTTGTTATAAAATAATAAAATTATTTTTTAAAATATTCATAAAATATGTATGAAAAAATAAAATTATTTTCTCTAAATTTACATATATAATAAATTCAGGGAATTTTTTTTAATTTATTAAATGCTTAATTTCTCAATGAATAGTACAAATACTATTTTTTAATGAAAATGGATTTTTAAAATCATTGACATTCTCTATTATATTAAATTTTTTATGAAAAGTAAAATTAGGTCATTAATATTTTAGTTATTCCAATTTAGGTCATTTTAATGAATTTCTATAATGAATTTTGGTATTAACACATTCTTTTATTATGATAAATTTATCTTTGGAAAACATATTTTTCATCATTCATGTGGTCTTAATTTTAAATAAACATTTTTTACTTCTGTGAACTGAATTTGAAAAATGTTTTATATATTTATAAACATAATAATTAATATTATACAATAATTTCACCTTAATTTTTTTTCAAAGTGTATATTAAAAACAATAAAAATTAATTATTGTGGTTAATATTAAAATAGGTTTACAGGGGATAAAATAATTAGATAAGGAAAAAATAACCTATAAACTTGTAAAAATTCCATTTTATGGACATATTTAGACCATATCTCATACATGGTTTGTTAATTATCCATTTTGGATCCCTTTGCATGTGATAATCATGGGTACACATTATTATTTCAAAACCTCCATGTCTGTCCTCTCTCCCACATATAAAATGTTACCCATATCCTCTTCTATTCACACTTTCAAAACCATTTTTTCATCAACTAACTAAAAAAATAACTTCTTTAGTACTCATCTGACATTTAAAAGGCCCTATTTTGATTATAAAATCCTTCTAAAAAGGATTTGGGTATAATCCTAAAGGGGTTCTTAGAAGAGGAGATAAAATCATTGATAGAGTTTTTTATATTATTTTTTATTCCACCTCCTTCAGGTATTATATAACTGTGATGATATAATAAAAATTATCTCACCTTTAATGAGATATAATCATATTAACGAAATAAACTATACCCATCTCATCTTCCATCAAATGGAGAATGAAATAGTCGACCTTGTGTATGGTGAACATCTGCCTCATGAATTATTATAATTCATTTTATATAACCACTTCTCACGAATAGATATAATTTTAGACTAAACATAATTATTATATTTATGAAATTATTATATATATGGAATTATTATATCACAAATTTATTTTTTTTACTTTCCATTCCTCTAGAATATGATAATGTCACTAGTGTATTTGGCAGACTACTGCCTCGTAAAGTGATGTGATATTTTCATCCCTTATGATTTATGTTAAATTAATAGGAACATGTTCAATAGAAATATGTGATATATATGACATAAAAAAGATTATGGAAAATTAATATAACATTTTCTTTATTTCATTTCATCTATAAGGAAAATGGAATCATTGTTCTTGTGTTTGTACAACTTACCATATCCGTGAATATATATTATATTTATATCATTTATATCATTCTTGATATTATGGAACCATGATAAATTTGGAATTGCCATGATTACTGAACTAAATCCTACATGAAAAACAAAAACGTTATTACCCAAAATGGGATATTAACAATAGATTTTTAATAAACATATACCAAAATTTCATATGTATTGTATATACGGTATGATAAATAGTTTTATAGTTACATAATATATTTTAATTAATAATATATTTTTCATACTAACGGTTTAAGCATATACAAAAGTATTTTATAATTTAGGTAAGTAATTTTTGTCTTGTTTTTTCATCTTTAGAGCATATATTATGTTGTTTCCTATTTTTGGTGAGTTTTATGTACAACCACTTTGACATGTAATATCATGAAAGTTTTATTCTCATGATATTTTATATATAATTTATTTTATTCTTTCGTGGGTTTTATAATTGAAATGTAACAAAATGGTACCAGATGGATGTTAAAATGTAATTTTTATCAATATAGTTTTTTATTATGATTTTCATGAAGAATATTTTTAATTTATTTGTCAATAACATCAATAATTTTTTCCTCCACTAGTTATTTCTTGATAATACACATTTTCAAATACTTCTCCTCTCTTTATAATTATGAAACCAGAATTATTTTTGAAATGAAAAATATTATTATTTATCTCTTTAGTTGAAAAACATTTTTCTTCCATATCCATGTTTTTCTCAAAAAGGATTTTAATACAGTAAAATTATTTTTGAAATCTTTTTTATCCTTTCTTAACTTCATTCAAATTGGGTTATAATGAATCTTCTTGTTTTTGAATAATGAGGTACTTGTCACTTTTACCAAATAATTTAGTAGAATATTTTGTTTTTAAACATGTTTTCCATGAACAGAATATTCCACCTTAATGAATAATAAATGAGTTAAATAGTCTTTTATTTGTTTACATGTGTATTTTTAAAAAAAATTATTTTGATACTTATTTATGAAATTTAATATTTGAAAATTTATTTTTATCCTCAAATGATATTTTCCTCAAGAAATGTTCTCGGTGATCTTTTAAAATCATTTTGTATCTAATATGGAATCTATTGATTTTATGTATGATTTAATGGTTATATGATATAATGACACTATTATTATTATTTCTTTTAATTGATTATGTTTATGAAAAAAGAATTTCTTAATGGTCATTTATCTTCCACAAGTTATACCATTATAAAATTCTTATGAAATTAATATCTTTTTCCACATGTTTTTATATGATGAAATAATTAAATGATGAAATGGTGAACTGATTATGAAAAATATTTATTTTCCATGTGTTATTTTATGAGGAAATGTTTATGAAGCCAGTTTGTTTTCATGGGTTCTAATATGATGATTTCTTTATTATCTATATGAACACGTATATATAGTTTTCATTATGTGATGTGTGGGACCTATGTATCCCTCTAATGAATTGGGTAAAGATTGATATCTCATGAGATAAATAGTGTTGTAGAAGGGATAAAACCCATCTCAGTAATGGAGTTCTTCCAATATGATAGTATTGAGAGTGAACATTGACTACTGTGATGGTTTAATTAGTGACCCCATTCCACAATTATAGTTTTGGAAACAGGCCTTGACTACTAAGGAAATGATTTTCCATGCTTATGTGTTTTCCATACATATAGGTATTCTTCCAATGTTATATTCTCATAGATCTAGGTCTTTAATTATATCATGATTCATTTAATATGAACTATGATGTTTTATATCATGAATTGGTTTTATGATCTATGATTTGCTGGGTATGGTTTAAAAATTTTATTCTCATGTTCTCAAACCCATAAACATATGATATCTTGTTATCTCTATTGATAACCCTTATTTATCATTTGTGGTAACACTTCTTTATGTTTTATTTCTCAGGTTATAAATATAGGTATTGTGTATGATATATCTACTAAGGGTTCTAATTATTATGAACATAGACGGAGATGATATATCTCACTTAAGAACCATTTGATTATGTATTTCGGTATCCAAGGGAATAAGAAAAAATTGATTTTCGAACAAATCATTATCCTATATGGTAAATATTCATCTATTATGATATAATATATATATATACAAAAAGTATGTGTCGCTATAAAATGGGCCTGAGTATATATAAAATGAATCAAACTAAATATGATAATACTATAACTGAACTGAATTGTTATAATAAGTATGAAATCAATCTATAAAATATTTTAATAAATTGAACTACAAAAATTAGAAGTGAATTGAATATTAAAAAAATGTATAATATTGATTACTACAGAACCAAATAAAAAGTGATTGATCTTTAAAATAAATTATGAACTAAAATAAATAAATACCATAAATTTGACTAAGACGAAAAACCCATTCCATATTTAGCTGAACTATGCTATCTCAAAGTAAACAAAAATATTAGGACCCAAAGTAAACTAAATTTTTGTGTTGTATTCATAAATAATACAAAAAATAAATTAATGGTATCTAAAAGTGGTAAATTTTCATAAAAAAATTAATCAACATAAACTCTCCTAAACCTAGTAGAAAAAATAAAAAAATGAACACAATGGATCATAATTAAATTCAAAAAAACAAATTCAACCTGATTGACTATAAAAATAATAGAACATATTTAAAATTCCGTAAAAATTGGTATATGTTTATTCCTATTTATTTTAATGATTTTAGTTTCTCTATAGTGGGGATAATATGATTCATTTTTGTGAAGTTATGTTTGATTTAATTTTGTTTTGATCAGTTAAATATTGTTTAGATTGATTAATTTTGATTCCACAATACAATATTATTGAATAATGTATTTTTACATTGAATATAATTTCAAAAAGCTTTTATTAAATATATATGGAAATTTACCTAAAGAAAATTGTTTTGTTTGAGTTTGAAGAAGAATAATTAATGTTTAATACATGAACAGACATAAGAAAAAATAGTATGTATTATTATGTTTCTGAAAAAATTTAATTTTTATTTTTTAAATAAACGCATTATTTAATTTCTCAATGTATTCTTCCAAGGCCCTTGATGAGAAATACAATGATAATTTTGGGCCAAATGTTGATTTGATATTGGTATTATGTGAAAATCACTAAACAAGAGTCTGATGTCAAATTCCAAGGGGAATTACCCCTATAGATATTTCCCAATTACGAGTGTTTCTAACAGCTCTGGAAACTCTGATGTTCAAACGGACCATTCCAAATTAGTTGAGGAAAAAAATAGATATACAGAAGTATGGAATAAGTAAAATGTACACTGAGTAGTTATAAAAGGATATGAATAATTTATGTTTATCACTTACAACATTGGATTTTGTGGAATTTGATTAATGTATATCAACAATAAACTCTTTATTAGATTCAATGGGGGTGGAAGAAGGTCTTAGTGGTGTTTGGGTATATTACATTGCTGGTGATGATGATGATGTTGATGATGATGATAGTAGGAAATACATTTTTGATGAGGTTAATGACCATGATAGTAGTGGTGATTATGAGGAAGATATTTATCCCCTTTATTTTTGAATATATATTAATGAAACAATTTTATGGATGGTGTTTTATGAATAAAATTTGTTGTATGTGAGTGTTGGGTTTTATTTTCTAACTTCTCATATAATAGAATTTATAATATTGAATATATTTGTTACTTTTAATGTGTATTGTTATTTTATTTGTTTATATTTTTTTTGTATGTAATATGTTGAATAGTGGGTAAATGTGTTGGATATGGGCATTACCATAAATCAAGGTATCTATAATCCTGTGTTATATGTTAACACTAATGGTTTACCAAAGCTATTAGTATAGAAAATCTCCAATGGGGTGATAATGATTGTTTGAATGAAACCATTTTTGTGGCCCTATAATGATTCCAAAACATCCAATGGTTCAAGGAACCATTGGTATAGACTATACAAATGGTTCTAGGGAATAAAAATGGTTTTAAATCATTGGTAATGGGTGATTATCCAGTAGTTTCATTAAAACGCACTAATCAATAAAATTTCCCCAAGTTTCTATCTGGGAGGAGAGATTCCAAGACATTTGACTTTTTATATAAGGCCTCAAACAAGAGAACAACCTTATAGTAAAACAGAATTAGCCCTTAGTTTAGAAGCATTACATCTTGAGGCATCTAATTGTCATCCTGACTAGACTACTACTCTTGGATTATCATTACCTATGTAAATAACTCATAAATCTCTTATTAATTCTTTTTTGTTAAATTTTCAATCCAAGGATAAAATCACTATAACATAGGCATATCGTATAAAGACTAGCTCCATCGAATGACACATAGTTGTTCTATTGATAGAGAATGAGTGTGAATATGTTATATCTGGGAACATTAGACCCTTCATTGAAAACATAAAAACTAAATGACATCAAAATTCATAAATTCGTATTGAATAGAAATTTTTGTACAAATATCAACCAGATCAATACACCAAGAATATTATGCTAAATTAAAGATAACATGTATCCTTACATAATTTATTTGGATTTAACAAGAGAGAAAAATAACCCTTCACAAAGATGATGTTGGGGACACAATTTAGTAACAACATGTCTAAATCTAAATTCATGTTCATTCTCTAATACCAGGCTTTTAAATTATCATTGGGAAGTTAATATTCCCTTGTTCTTATAGAAGTGACCTCTTTATAACACTAGTTCCCAAAGTACCTTATTAATGAATAAGTTAGTGTATAACAGGAAATAATTCAACCATTATGTCATTAAAAACTCTATATGTGAATACTAGTCTCTATTAATGGGAATATATGCATTTGATGATGAATATTTCTATATATTGTTGCTTCTAATATCCAATAAACTGATCTTATTAGAATATAGAACAAACTCATTGATGAAAATATGTTTCCCATAAACTCAATTTAGTCCAAAACTCCCAATTTTGGATGTATTTGGGTAACATTGGTAAGATTTTATAGTGGATTAAAGTAACCAATCACATTAGTATCATATAATTTCCATATAGATTTTTATATTAAATGATTATAACCATAGAATGAAATGGTTTCTCAAAAATACCTATAAATCAACTATGCCCCTGAGAATCTCAACGTAATTGATGGTCTATGTGATATTTATATATCATTTCAGTGTTTCATTCAACAAATTTATATGAATCCCAAAAAAAATAACATATGTTCTGGACATATTCTCTCCTTTCCCAATGGTGTCAATTTTTAAGATGATCTTATCCATTCATAAGATAGATGTCATTATGATTGTAAAAAAATTAAATCATTTTTACTACTAGATATAATGATTAGCATACTTTTTATGTATCATAAAATATAAATTAAAGAACAAAAAAGAATAAAACCTCATGGATTTTCATCCATGTATTAATGATTTTATCTCAACAACTATTAATGAACTCTAAAAAAATAATATAAGGGCATAGGAAGATTCATTGATTAAATTGGTTAGCTCCACCAGGACCCATTGATAATAGTAAAATTATATCTCCTTCCTTAATAAACATTAAAATGTGTTCCCATGTAACTAAAATAAAAATGATCAAATAGTATCCTGATGTGGATACTGGTCAACTGGTGTTTGTAGATGTTCACTATGGTAATAAACAAGTGGCGATGAAAATAAATCTAACCCATGCATCTAAATTAGGATCCAAATACGATAGAATCATTAAATAAAACATAATTTATGTTTTATAATTCATAATTTTTCTCTATAATATCATCCCTTTTTAGGGAAAAGAATAATAAATTTTTGAACTATATTATCTAAATGGTTCTTAATCATTATTTACCAAATTATTATTATCAATTAAATATTAGGAATTTTTACCCTCTAGTTCGTGGATTGATATTATGGTTATAAAAAAATCCAAATAGCCCATAGGGTGAGAAATTAATTATCTCTTTGGTGAACTAATGGGTATACTACTACATAGTAATGAATTCTAGTTTGATGATTTTTGGTTGGTCATAAAAATATTCAATGAAAAATATTTTGAATAAATTTTTGGGGAATATCATGGAGTGATATATTGATGATTTAGTGGTAAATTTTTATAATTATTTAATATACTCTTAAATTTGAAATAACATTTAAAAAAATTGACAATAGAGATTATGGGTGAACCCCTTGAAATAAAATTTTGGTGTAACATTTGGGAAATTATTCTTCTTCATGGTAGTCCATCATGACTTGAATGTCAACCAAAAAAATACTAAGGTGATAATTAATATTCCTCCAAAACGGAATATCAAGTTGATTGGTGGAATCTATGGAAGAATCAAAATTATTGAGAATTTAGTATATAATCTAACTATAAAATGTTTTACCTTCAAAAATATGGTAATGAAATGGGTCACCTATATGTGGGATGGAGATTTCCCAAAATGTATTGATAGTATTAACAGTATTTGAGTAATCCATTAGTCTTGATTCCAACATTAGAAGGTAATATTATCATCCTCCATGTGGAATCAATAGAGAAATGTATTGATGCTATCATTTCTTAGAATAATGTTACAATCATGAAAACCAACTGAAATTATTTTATATTTAAAATGATTGGTGTTGATACCTGATTCATTTACATCCAAAATATCATTCTATGTATTGATATTTTCATTGAATATTTTATGGAATTATTTGCAACATCAAAAGGTTTACTTAATCTCAAATTGTTTTCCTTATCATGTATATTATAGGATATTCAAAATTAATTAAACATTTAGCATGTGGTTAGTCATTATGTAGTAGTTGGATATCCAATTGAAGTCCCAAAAGGAAATAAAAGGATAAAAATTAATAAAATTCCTCACAATTCATTTTATCCCAGAGAAGTAATTATTGGACATGAAGCTCCATTAAAATTAAATCTTCTCCACAAATGGAATATCCCAAATATGGGAGATAAAAATTAATGTGACCTCTAATATATCAACTTATAAAATGATAGAAATCTATAAACTCAACTCGGTTGTTCTAGGGATTGTCTTTTTCAATCCCAAAAACATTATTATTTTTTATTCTTTCATATGATTATATTGATGCACAAAAAATGAGGTGGAATATCAATAACTTATAGAAGTTATAGATTTTTCGATAATAATTCCAATTGCCTTATTAAATTTTAATGATGACTTAGAGTTGGTTATTTTGAAAACAGATGGAAAACAACGCATTAAAGGGGAAGTTTTTATTTCCTTATGTGAATATGTATCAGGTTTTATTGCTGAATTCACCTAAAAAAATTCTATCTCAAATTAATTTAATGAATAAGAGGATTTATTATCCAATAAGGCTACACCATTATAAATTCAAGAACACGATGAGATAGTCATTCACATTAGATATCACTAGGTTTTCTCTCAATTCCAAAATAAGGAAATTGATTTAATTAAGGAAGATAAAATGCCATTGGATATGTGGAACTTAAATCGACCCAAACCAATGCTAATGTCAAAAATACTTTCCAATTATTAAGAAAATTACAATTAAAATCATTCTGCTAGATCAAAAAATTAAGAAATCCATTTAAAATCATGTAATACACTTTATCCTCTATGATGACCCAAATTTTAAAAAGGTACTCTAATGTGTAGATTTTACGGAGTCCTCCTCAAAAAAATTAATGGGGATAAAACCCTTCCATTATAAAGGATGTTTATGATGTCACTAACGATGCTCATCAGTTAGGAGTCAAGATCTTCTAAAAAAATTAGGAGGCCTAAATACTTCAAACCACTTATTGTGAAATATTTCATAATGTTTAAAAAAAAATTTACATTTTTTAGATTCATTCTAACATCATATATCAATATAATTTTTTTCCCACAATGCTAAATAGTAGTGTTCATTTATGAAATGGGTGATTCATTTATTGGGAACATATACCCATGCTACAACCAAGAAGTTAATTTTCATCCTTATTACCTACAATTCATTTTCTAAATGGGCAATGTCTATATTACTCATTGAATTCATAAAGAGGTAATTATAAATTTCATAGAATCTAATATCATTACCATATTTTATGTCCCCACCACAATTTTTTTTAATGATTAAACCAAAATATATTCAACTGAATTGAAGCAATTATATTAAGAGTATATTATCCATTCCAAATATCTGTCCTACTACCATGAAATATCCAATAATAAATTATATTCCTTTAGCAAAACTCTACATAATATCCTTATAAAGGGGAGGAAAAGAACATGAAATATTTTTTTGACAATATTCTCTATGGTTTTTTATTATTATTTCACCACACCCTGTACTGCCACATAGGATATCCCATATTGTATTTCAAACATAATTCTACAATTCCATCCCACTATGTTCATAAGACCTTCACCTCACATTAATATCTACAATCAGTTATCTTAGGATGATACGTCGGAAATATAAACAGAGGAAAGAGAGAAACATTTGAGAATTGGTTTCACAAAATACATGGATTAGATGTTTTTCAAAATCATTTCATGAATATAATAAACAATACTTCTCACCACAACTCATTCATACATGGAGATTTAGTGATATATCTAATAAATCACATGATACTATATAAGAAACCATTAAATATTAAATAAATATGGGAAGGGCCTTGCACCATATATATTTATAGATAAAATATTTCCTCTTCATTAGTCATGATGGATGAGGATCTTATTGTACCCCACACTAATATAAGGTTCTTTAAGAAGTATATTTTATAATTCTACATTGGATTCACTAGTCGTATAACCATGATGTTAAATACATAGGTTAAATTCCATTATGTATGAAATGGATTGGAGTTGGTCACCATCACACAAAAATAAACTACAAAGGATGATAATAGTTTTTCCATAGCATTAAACTACATTATATATAGTTCTCTATGCATGATGTTCTAAATTATTTAGAATGGAATGTCTATGAGACTTGTTCTCCTTACATGTGATTTAGATTCTTGTATGAATTCACAATGAATGGGTTTCTTGTTTTATTGATTTTCATTGAGGTAAAATTCCACTATATTATAAAAACTATTTGTGGATAGATTTCGATCATATATAGGATATATAGAGGCATCTAGATAACTTATATCAAACCCATCACTTAGATTTACCGAAATAAAATTTCACTTTATCCTTGTCTATGAGTTATCCCTTTTTATGTTGAGTTATCTCCATTAACTAGAAACTATGATAATAATGATTTATTTTGAACATGATGTGTATCTATACAAATCCATATATATAAAATTCCTCATATTATGGCCTTAAATATCATGAATTCCATGTTCTAAATGCATGTCTACAGAAAACATAATATGTTGTCCTTGTTTCATGACAATAAACAATATGAATTGTGGACTAACTCATATGACCATAACATACTCATATTTTTCTATTTAATATAACATAAAGTGGAATGATTTACCCATGTAAGATATTAATATAATTGGGAATGTATTTCTCTACATGATGGTTTGATGGGTGCTAATACACATTCAAACCATCATTTCATGGTCCACAAACTAATAAAAAGATTTCCCCTTGATTATAACTAATTATGTCTTTTTTGCATCATACCTTAGGATACATAGCAATTCATATATCTATTATCTTATGAAAAAACCTTAATTCCATCAATATGCAACCCCATCATGTGTATAGTATTCTCATTCACTACGGGCATATTGATATTAGAGTATACATTGGGATAAACTATATTTTTCTCAGAGTTATATGTCAATTGATTCTTCCTGAGACACATAGTTCATTCTATATCTTTTATATGAAGTCTAGTATTAAATTCAATTCCCATTCCCAATTTAACTATAGTTATGATAACGTTCTAATTAATATTTGGTTTCACCCTTCTCTCTCATTATATCATCCATTCACATTCACCATTCCCTTATTTACATGATTAATATATATAAATGGATACCATTTATAATAAAAATAAATATATTTATTCAAATTTTTTTAGGATATTCCATGACACCTAGATGTCACCAACAGGGTCCTGAAATTTACTCCATAGGATTTAGTATGTGTTATAAGAATCATGTTCATTCACTTTGGGCCAATAATAACAGTCATACAATAAGATAAATTCATTTTGATTTATACCCTATACATAATATTGAACCTTGTAGAGGATTGATACTCAAAACTATATTTGTATTTAAACATATTATCATAGGATATATAGTAACACTTTGAATCTCTTACATGAGTCATAGAAATAAATTTATGTTAAATTATTTCCTATCACATAATGTGTTTCTTTTTTAAATTCACTTTATGTCTTCCAATATCAGACACCATGTGAGAACAACACCTATTTAATCTAGACTATTTCTGGATTAAAACATGTCATCATAAGAAATGTAGTTACATTCCCTATGGGGTTTTCTACAAGTTTAGTGGATGTTTATATTATACATATCAAGTTACCCATTCCCTTATCACTGTTCATGTCTCCATACACTAGATCAAATAATATGACCATAAAAATTATCCAATACAATTCAAAGTCATATGAACAAAAAATTTAACCCTCTATAGTCCAAATTGAATAAAATTAAACCCAAATTTAAAAGATATGTAATGAATCATTGGGTGGAAAACTCATAAAGTGAGACATGAGATAAATTGAAGTCCTCACTGACTAATTTATTCTCATCCATGTCTTAGAAATATTTATAACTAAATATTAAAGAGAATCAAATGATAATGAGACCCACCATATGAACCTATAAAAAAACAAATATTAATTTGACCTAATAGTATAGAAAAAATTATATTGAATTTTATTCTCCATGTTAATATCAGATGATGTTTTGTTCTTGGTGCATGTTTTCATGATAACCTTTTATCTCTTCATTCCAAGAGGATCATCCCATGAATATAATCATATACTCGAGCCATATTCATTCATATATGTTCACCCGAATATTATGTTCAATAATTGGGGTAGTAACTTTCATGTTTCTCATAATATTATTAAATTGTTATTTTTTCCATTAAACACAACTCTTTTAATGAGTAATGAAATCATCCTAAACTTTTCATGGTTATTAGTAACAATCACATTCGACACTAAATGAAAAAATAATCTTTTTAATGATATTCATTCTTATATATCCTTAATTTATGACATGATTTATATTTATTCTCGATGAGGTGGTCCTCTAACCCTAGGTTTATACCAACAATACATTCATAGAAGAAACCATTCAATTGTTGGTTTGTTTTCATCATTGAGATTTAGTATTTATCCCATTATTTCATGATTCCAATTTATTGAGTAATGATTGACACATTAAATAATATGAATATTAAAAAAATATTTGAATTATCTTGGTGTTACTCATCTCTACCTCATTCCCATTTTGGAGAAGGATTATAATAAAATGTTCATTTTTCCCTATCCTCTTCTATTTTAATTTGGGTATACATATTTTGTGATGAAATAAAATCCTTGAGTTTATAAACTCCACTTGGAAACTATAATATAAAACGTTTTTAATGATTCCATTTTTCCTAGAAAATATAACGACACCCATAATCCATGTATTGAGTTTATAATTAAAATATTATTCCCAGTAAATTAAAGATTATGATAACTCTTTAACATATATAGATAACTCTCTAATAAAACTATATTGGGATGAAACCATTTAATTTTCCTCTTTGTATGAATTATATCTATGAAAATCCTCAAAACAATGTTCCTTTTCATAAGACCTTAAATAGTATGAGACATATTTCCAATACCCTTGAATCTAAACTACATGAAATGATTTCCCATCACATGAACTTAGAAAACACAACATTTATTTCCTTGTTTCATGATATTAAACAACATTTCATATGGTCTTTCCTGTAATACCTCTAAACAACATAGAGTGGTTCATATGGTGTGGCATAAAATTCCCTACAAAGTAGATATATATATGTAAGGGAGCTTGATATATGGTTAATATCCATGATCATAAACCATGATAAATTTCCATTTTTTTACAAAATATGACCCAGTTTTTAGGCCTCCCATATTTACATTGTATTTTCTAACATTTCTACACACGAGTGTATAATCCCATGTGCGACCAAGGGACCTCTTCAGGTTTGTATCATGAAAAATAATAATAAAATTCCCCATATAAGATTAATGTGTGTCGGAATCCTAAAATAACATTATATATAGTAATTTATATTATATATATTTTTACCTAGTTGTATAATTTTCTATTTCCACTACCTATCCACTATCACATAATTGATCTATAGTGACCGATGCTTAACATAGATGGATATTACATCATATTAGATGAATATTTAGTAGATTACTAAAAATAAATGCATGAGTACTATAATATTTTAGTGTGTTTAGAAGAATGGAAACCAAATATTTTATCTTGGTGAATTATCTTGAAAATAGTCTATAAATATCTCCACCTTTTATTACTTTTCCTAAAACATTTAATCATAAAATGGGGAATGAAAACATAAGAAAGGGGTGAGCTAAAATTCATAGAAAGGGTAATCAAGGGAGATATGTAATAATTATCAAGAGAATAAGGGTATTAGAACACAATTAAGAAAATATAATATCATACCATTCATAACAAAGATCACACACAAGAATCATGTCATAATTATTGGTAGTTGGTAATGCATTAATGTTAAGTAAATAAAGAACATAATCCATGAAACCATAACAAAGGAATAAAACATGGTTCTGTGGAAGTCACAAAAGAATATATAATGATTTCCATAGTAGTAAACGGATTACTAACAATACCATATTAGTGGAAAAATTCCTTTATTTGAATTAATTTTACACCCCATAACAGCCATGTATTACTGAATTGTGTTCACCCCTTATTCATGCCCTGTATTACTGAAATGAGTTCATTTTTCATTCCAGCCCTGTAACACTGAATTGATTTAATTTCTCATTTAATCCTATTAATACTAAACTTACTTAATTTTTCATTATATCTATATCCATATCATGAGAAATAAATCATTACACAATTCATTGTAAGGATATATAAGTTCCACCCATCACAAAATGAATTCAAACATACATGTTCCAAAAAATCATAAATAATCATATCATAATTGATACAATGAAATGGGTATATTAAACTTGTAAATATATCATAAACTATGTAAAAAGATACATTTTTCGTAATCATTTCATCAAAATCATTACCTATGAAATTTAAACGGATTTCATAAACCTATTATTCATGGAAGGAAACAGGTTTCATAATCATATAACTTATTAAAGTGAAATAGGTTTTTTAAAGACCATGAAATTAATAATAACCCATTCATAAAAAGAATATGATTTGAAAAATTAGATCATTTACGTTATGGTCATGAGTAGAATAAATGTATTTCATCCTAGATGGAAAATAATTTTGAAATTCATTTAAAAAAAATTCATGAGGAAAATATTCATTCTTATTTGAAAAGTATTTTTAATAAATAATGGTATTTAAAAATAATTTTCATAGAAAAATACAATGAGAAAATATATATAATTAAATATTTTTCACATACATAAATTATTTTAAAGGTAAATTTCATTTAATTTCTATTAATTTTTTGTTTTAGGGGTTTTCCATTCATTTCATTAGGAGAGGGTGAGTTTTCATGATTTGGGCCAAATCGAGAGCCCATTTCATGATTTAAAAACCAATTTTGATTATTTTATAACTATTTAATTTTTAAATATTTTTCACCCATTCCAATTCTAAAATATCCTACACTGACCTTTTAATACAAAAAATGCAATTTTGACCCATTATGAATCCATAACAATGGGGTATTTGGGTTTTTATTTAAGAATTCGGCTAACCTGAAATCTCATTTTCCAGTTTTAAATTGTTTCTTTAATTTTTTGATATCCTTTTCATTATAATGAATTTTTCGGTTATTCCACCTCCCTTTAGACCCTATGAAGCCTCGACGCGCTCCCATTGCCTTTCCCCCCTCCTTGGATCCCTTTGAAATCTTGAATTAGGGAAGAACTTCAAAGGGTTTCTAAAATTGGCCATAATTGAAGAGGTTACTTCATCCCTTTTATACTCTCTCAATTTTTAATATGTTTTCTCCATTCTAGTTCTTAAATGGCCTAATGATTCTTTTTCGAATGAACCCTGATTTTTGGCTGTTTTAAATTTCACTTACTGTTGTTTTGGAGTGATTACTTCAAGATACATCAAGTAAGTGAGTACATTTTTTGTTCTTTTAAATGGATTAGGGTTTAATTCAATTTGATTAGGGATTCTTCTTTTTTTTTTCTTGAATTTACAAATTTTCAGAGGGTAGGGGTTCGATCCTAGGGTTTAACCGTGGGGTTTCTTGGTCATTTATTGTGGTTTTAGGTTTGATCTAGGTCCCTCTTTGTTCGGTGGTAGTGTGATTTGATTTTCACACAAAGGATTTAAGGTTTTAGCTAAATTGGTAGGTGATTCCATTTTTCATGAAATTTTTGTTACATTGCTTGCTGTGTTCATGGTATTTTCATGTTTATTTAATTTGAATGTTTCTTCAAATATTGGTTTTAGTTTCATTTGTAAATCCAATGAAATTTAAGTTTCAATTTTTGGTGGAATTGGGCGGTTTTTATACAAATCTTTTATTGGTTCATTTGGGGCTGACCGATAATTACTTAGTAGATTTTATTGAACTATATAAGGACTGAAAATCATGTTTTGAATGTTTATTCTTTTTTTATGTTGCTGTGAATGTTTGTTTAAATATTTTTTGGGAAGCAAATGGGCTTTAAGTGCCATGTTTGTGTCAAAATGGGGGGCTTTAAAAGATATAACTTCATGGTTCACGTGGGGATACCCCAAAACTGAATCCTTGGTTTCATTAAAGGTTATTAGACTTCCATTTTTTTTGTTGACTTAATAGTTTTGCACATAGTGTGAAAAGTGGATACTTTAATGAGCTTTGGGTGCAAAACAATGGGATATTTTGAGAGGTTGTTTTATTGAAAATATAAATGTTTTTTGTGTATTTTAAATGGTATAAAGTGTATATAGATACTGTATTGTTTGTTTATGACCAATAGTGGTGTTTTATATGTTAAAGGATGTGTTTTTTTTTGAAATTGTTTGAGTACAAAAATGGGGAATCCTTGGTACTTAGGTGGGTGGATATGTACTAATACAGCTAGTGAACCAGATGGGTTGTGTCCCTGTTTCACTGAGAATATGGATAAAGACAACTCCAAATAAACTATGTGGATGATATTTGGGGACCACAAGGTTATGGGTATGTTCCCTACTAGTGGCTCGTGTACAGGAAATGATTGTGACTTGGATACTTTACACCGAGGTACGAGGTACATAGGGACCAAGAATATCTAGTGGCCTAGGGGTGTTCTTGGTTTTGGTGCTCATTGGATTTGTGGTATTTACCCTTGTATTGGGGTGTTTTTGGAAGTACATTACAGTATCTCACATTTCTATTTAAATGTGTGGACATTCTGAAATCTTTTGCTTCAAAACTGTTATCAATTGAAAGTTGCATTTCATGGATTTTATCAGTTCCTATCTTTTCATATATAAATTGCTTGCCTTTTCACATTGTATTGAATTATATTTGCAATCATTGGGTGGTATCCTATTGGGCTTAGGCTCACACCCTACTTACACACATTGGGTGTAAGTAGACTTGGTTATGTTTGACTCAGGTAATGGAAAGGTCAAGGGTGATGGCGGTTCAGGGTGTTAGTCCCCATCGCTGGGGCGGAGTTGTGGATACGGCTTGCGGGTGATGAACCCCTTGTCATGCTGAGTACACGGGGATGTATTTCTATTGTCATTATTTGTATTTGGACCAATTGTAGTGTCTTTAAACAAATGTATTCATATTTGGTTTTGTGAAGAACTGTTTAGCATGAAAATTTCAGATTCTTATTGATTGTTTTTTTATGTTTTATGCTTTCATACTCTGGTAAATCATTCCCAAACTAGATTTTTTTGAAACATGGGAACTTGTGAAAACCTATAGGGATAGGTAACGCCCTTTGGGCCTTATCATGGTCTAGGATTGGTGCTGGTATTGGTGGTTACCAGATCCAGTTCGTGAAAAAATGATATCAGAGGAGGTTAATTTTTTTGGGTTATATTGCTATATTGGGATGAGTTGGGATAGACGTGAGATAGGACTGTTAGGGCTTGGGTCTGGGTAGATCCAGTTTAGGGCCCAAACACAGACTAGTGGTCATCACCTGAAAGATACTGGACATCTCCATGTAGTGGATCATGCACTAGCAGGATCAGAGGCGGGACCATCGACAGTTCGAGGTACCATTCTGATCGCATCTTCTATAGATACTGCTCTTTTTGATACTGGAACCCCTGTTTCATATATTTCTACCCATTTTGAGGACATGCTGAATTTTCCAACTTATTTGATGTCATTAGGGATGGAGTTGGTGACAACGCTGGGAAAAAAGAAATAGAGGGGCCTCAGGTGCCCCTCGTGTGTGCTTTCCGTGTCAGGGATTGAGATTGAGTGGGACGTCCTAGTTCTAGATATGGAACAGTTTGACACAATACTTGGCATGGATTGGCTAGGACACTTCCAGGAACACATTTATTACTATAGACGGTGTGTGAGTTTCACGGCACCTGATGGGAGTTGTTAGGTTTTTCGTGGAGAATGGTATCCTCAGTCAGGTCGCGCAGGGCCTCCACTCCCAGATTTAGTAAGTGTTATCATCCAGTTATCTTCTCTTGTGCTAGTGGATGTTGTTTCGCTTTATGGTGCACTACCTCATGTAGTGAATGAGTTTCCAGAGTTATTCCTGGATGATTTTTCGGGTTTTCCCCCAGAGCAGGATATGGAGTTTTCGATTGATCTGGCACCGGAAACACAGTCGATATCTCTTCCATATTATCGCATGGAGCCCATAGATCTGATGGAATTAAATATACATATGGATGACTTAGAATAAAAAGGATTCATTCGCTTGAGCATATCTCCTTGGGTTGCTCCTGTGTTGTTCGTGAAAATGGCTGATGGATCCCTCCGGTTGTGCATTGACTACCGGAAGCTGAATAAGGTAACAATTAAAAATAAATACCCTTTTCCTAAAATAGATGATTTGTTTGATCAGTTGAAGGGGGAAAAGAGGTTATCAAACATAGACATGCGTTCAGGGTATCATCAACTCATGGTGAAGGAGTCAGATATCCCAAAGACAGCCTTCCAAAGCAGGTATAACCACTTTGAGTATTTAGTCATGCCCTTCGGATTGACCAAATCTGCAGTAGTATTTATGGAACATATGAATATGTTGTTCCATAATTACCTTGATTACATTGTTGTGGTGTTTGTGGATGAAATTATGGTATACTTTGGCACTGAGGAGCAATAAGAACATCACTTGAGGATTGTTTTGGGCTCTTTATGGGATCACTGCCTCTATGAAAAGTTGTCAAAGTGAACATTCTCGATTCGGGAGGTGAAATTTCTTGGTCATGTGATATCTGAGTAGGGGGTTTCAGTGGAACCCAATTTTATTAGTGTGGTTATGTCATTGGAGCATCCAAACAATGTGTTTGAGGTCAAGAGTTTCCTTGGCCTCGCTGGTTATTATAGGATATTCGTTCGAGATTTATCTCAGCTTGCTTCACCAATGATAGCACTCACCCGGAAAGGGGTGAAGTTTGTATGGGGTCCAGAATGTTAGGCATCATTCGAGGTGCTGAAGAGGCGGTTGACTACTGCCCCCGCACTGATTTTTCCAGAGGCTGTAAAGAGATATGTTGTATATTTTGATGCTTCGGGTATGGGTCTTGGGTGCGTGCTTATGTAGGATGATCACGTGGTGGCATATGGCTCTCTCCAACTACGAGCACACGAAAAGAACTACCCAAACCATGACTTGGAGTTGGTAGTGGGGATCCATGCTTTGAAGACATGGTGTCACTACCTCTTTGGAGAGAAGTTTGTGGTCTACTCTGATCACAAAATCATGGCCTATATCTTCTCGCTGAAGGACCTCAACATGAGGAAATGTCATTGGATAGAGTACTTGTAAGGGTTTGACATTGACATTTTCTATACACCAGAAAAGGGTAATGTGGTGGCTGATGCTTTGAGTAGAAGAGTTCTTGTGCAGGCTTTAAGGAATTCCAGTGATGAGTGGACTTTGATGGGACTCTTTTCATAGATTCATGTAGAGACCAGGGAACACAATGGAGTGGCATTCTTGGCGAGCATCCAGTTGACACCTTCTCTATTGGAGTTAATTCAGCGGGAAAAACCTAGGGATGAGCTTTTTCACCAGTCAAAGAAGTTTTTTCATGGTGGGGATACATCCTCTGATTGGTCTTCATCTCCCGAGGGAATCTTGTGCTTCAATGGATATTCTGTAGTGCTATTATCTCTAATGACGTTGGTCATGCAAGATAGCCAGCAGCCTCAGTGGGCTGTACTTCTGGGTGCCACTATGATGTATTATGATATCCGTCGGTAGTTATAGTATCCTGGTATTAGACGGGACACAACGGACTTTGTGTCGAGATGCTACACATGCCAGCATGTGAAATCAGAGCATCAAAGGTCCTCTGGTTTTCTCCAACCACTACCCATTTTTACCTGGAAGTGATACGAGGTCTCCATGGACTTCATTGTTGGCTTACCACATACACCTCTGGGTAAGAATTCCATTTGGGTGGTTATTGATCGTCTGACCAAATCATCCCACTTAAATCCAATAAAATATACCACTAAAGTGGATGAGTTGGGCCATTTGTATCTTCATCAAGTGGTGAGACTCCATGGAGTACCATCCGTAGTTGTCTCAGATAGAGACCCCTGATTTACTTCTCGATTTTTGTAAGGCCTTCAGAAGGCCTTAGGGTCCCAGATTAAGATAAGCACAACATCCCATCCTCAGACGGATGGTCAGACAGAATGGGGAATCATATTTTTGAGGACATGCTTTGTGCATGTTTCCTAGACTTTGGAGGTTCCGGGGATACCCATTTGGGATTGGTTTAATATTCATATAATAACAGTTACCAATCATCGATTCGAATGTCTCCTTTTGAGGCGATCTATGGTCGGCCTTGTCGGTCTCCCCTGTGTTGAGATGAGGTAGGTGAGACCTCACAACTAGTACCGAGTCTGGTGAAGGAAACATCTAAGAAGGTAAAATTAATCAGGCAACATTTATTGACTGCTCAGAGTCATCATAAATCATATTCTGACTAGAGGCGTCGATACCTAGATTTTGTTGTGGGTGATAGGGTATTTTTGAAAGTGGCCCCTCGTCTGGGCCATCGTCGATTGGGGAAGCAAGGGGAGATAACGCCGCGGTATGTCAGGCCCTTTGAGATCACCGTGCATATTGGAAAATTGGCATACAGTTTGGCCTTACCTTCTCAGTTGACGTTCATCCACAACGTATTCCATGTCTCCCAATTGAAGAAATACAACCCGGATACGTCCCATGTGCTGAGTTGGGAAGAACTGAAGATAGAGCATAACTTGTCTATTATAGAGTGAAAGGTGCAAATAGTGGAGTCCCAAGACATGGTTCTTCGAGGGAAGTCCATTCCACTATTCCGAGTTTATTGGCCTCATGGTAGTGATACTCATGAGATATGGGAGCGGAATTCATGGGTCGAGGAAGAGTACCAATTCCTATTTTCAAATCAAGCTTCATGTTCACTTTCTGGGGTGGAAAGCCTTTAATGGTGTGGAGAATTTTCACATACATAAATCATTTTAAACATAAATTTCATTTAATTTCCATTAATTTTTTGTTGTAGTGGTTTCCCATTAATTTCTGGAGGAAAGAGTGAGTTTTCATGATTTGGGCCAAATCGAGAGCCCATTTCCAAATTTAAAAATCAATTTCGATTATTTTATAACTATTTAATTTTTAAATATTTTTCACCCATTATACTTCCAAAATATCCTTCACTGAACTTTTAACACCAAAAATTTAATTTGGACCTCTTAAGAATCCATAACAATGGGGTATTTGGGTTTTTATTTTAGAATTGGGCCATCCCGAAAGCCCATTTTCCAGTTTTAAAATGATTCTTTAATTTTATAATATCATATTATTTATAATTAATTTTTTGGTTATTAAACCTCCCTTTCTACACTATGAAGCCCATGAGTTCTCCCCTTTCCTTTTCCCCTCCTTAGAGCTCTTTGAAATCACGATTTTGGGCAGAACTTCATAGGGTGTCTCAAATCGGCCAGAATTGAAGAGGTAACTTTATCCATTCTTAACTCTATCAATTCGTATTATTTTTCTTCCATTCTAGTTCCTAACTAGCCTAATGATTCTTTTTCGAACGACCCCTTAATTGTGGCTGTTTTAAATTTCAGCTATTGTTGTTTTGGAGTGATTAATTTAAGTTACTTCAAGTAAGTGAGTCAATTTCCTTCCTCTTTCAAATAGATTAGGGTTTCAATCAATTTGATTAGGGATTCCTCCCTTTTTATTGAAGTAACAAATTTCCAGAGGGTAGGGGTTCTAACCTATGGTTTAAACTTGGGGTTTATTGGTCTTTTATTGTATTTTTATATTTGATCAAGGTCCCTCTGGGTGTGGTGGTGGTGTGATTTGATTTTCAAAGGATTCAAGGTTTTAAAAAATTTGGTAGGTGATTCCATTGTGAATGAATTTTTTGTGAATTAGCTTACTGTGTTCATGGTATTTTAATTTTTATTAAATTTTAATGTTTCTGAAAAATTGGCTTAATTTCATTTATAAAACAAATGAATTTTAAGTTCCAATTTTTTGTGAAATTGGGAGGTTTTCATACGAATCTTTTATTGGTTCATTTGGGGCTGACCAATAATTACATTGTAGATTTTATTGAACATTATTAAGACTAAAAATCATGTTATGAATGTTTATTCTTTTTTTTTTTGCTGTGAAGGTTTTTTTAAATGGTGTTTGGGAGGAAAATGGGCTTTAAGTGCCATGTTTGTGTGAAAATGGGGGGTTTTTAAAAGAAATAACTTCATGATTCACATGGGGCTACCCCAAAACTGAATTGTTGGTTTCATTAAAGGTTATGGAACTTCCATTTTGTTTTGGTGACTTAAAAGTGTGAATATAGTGTGAAAAGTGGATATTTCAATGACCATTGGGTTCAAAACAATGGGATATTTTGAGAGGTTATTTTATTGAAAATCGAAATGATTTGTTGTGTATTTTAAATGGTATAAAGTGTGAATAGCTACTATATTTTCTGATTGTGGACATTGGTGGTGATTTATATGCAAAAGGATTTGTTTTGATTGCTGAAATTGTTTGAGAACAAAAAGGGGAATCCCATGAACTTAGGTGGGCGGATATGTACTAGTACGGCTAGTGAACCAGATGGGTTGTGTCCCTATTTCACTAAGAAAATGGATAACGACAACTCTAACTAAACTATGTGGATGATATTTTAGGACCACTAGGTTATGGGTATGTTCTATATTAGTGTATCATGCATGGGAAATGATTTTTACTTGGATAATTTACACCGAGGTATGAGGTACAGAGGCCCCGAGACTGTCTAGTTTCTTAGGGGTGTTCCTGGTTTTTGTGCATATTGGATTTGTGGTATTTACCCATTTATTGGGGTGTTTTTGGAATTAATTTACAATAACTCTCATTTATATTTAAATTTGTGAACATTTTGAAATTTTTATCTTGAAAACTGTTATCGATTAAAAGTTGCATTTCTTAAATTTTATCACTGCTTTTCATTTCTTTTTAAAATTGCTTGCCATTTCACATTGTATTGCATTATATTTGGAATAATTTGGTTGTATCCTATTGGGCTTAAACTCACACCCTTATTACAACCCTTGGGTGTATGTAGAATTTGTTATGTTTTACTTAGGTAAAGGAAAGACCAAGGGTGATGGCGGTTCAGAGTGTTAGTCCTCATCGTTGAGGCGGAGTTGTTGGGAGGGCTAGCAGGTGATGACCCCCTTGTCATGTCGATTCCTTGGGGATGTTTTGTTAATTTCCTTATTTTTATTTGTACCACTTTTAGTTTATTTAAACGAATGTATTCTGATCTTATTTTGTTAATAATTGTTTAGCATGAAAATTGCATATTCTTATTGATTGTTTTTTTATGTTTTATGCATTCATACTCGGGTAAATCGTTCACAAACAAGATATTTCTTGAATCATGGGAACTTGTGCCAGCCCGTGTAGATAGGGAACTACCTTTGAGCCTTTTCATGGGATGGTTTTGGTGTTGGTATTGGTGGTGACCTTATCCGTTTTGTGACTAATTTGATATCCTTTTTCTAGGAATTTTTTAAAAATAAGTTCAAAACATTTTCAATAAATTTTTCTTTGAAAACAATTTGAGAACTTATAATGAATGCTTGAAAAAATTTTGAAATATATTTCATTGTAAATATATAGAAAAATTATAATGAAATATTGATTTTTTGAAACCCATTTATTCAAAAATACATTTAAAACATATAAATAAATCATGAAAATATTTCAAAAATGATTACTTTCAAAATACTTTGAAAACGTACATATAAGGCAAGAAAATATTTTGAAAACAATTTTATTTTAAGTCACTCTTAACAAAAAATTTCTTAAAAATTAACCTTTTATAAAGGAAAATGAATATTTAATTAAATAACGTCTGTCAAATTTGTACATGTCATATGAGGTAGAATGAATATTCATTTTTAAATTTAAAAGGGATAGAAAAATTCCTTTTTTTGGAAAGTAATAAGATGATTTCTATGAAGTGATTCGTAAAATAAAAAAATAGAATTTTTTTAAGATTAATGGATAATGGACACTATTGTTTGAAACAATTTTTAAAAAATTTGGCTTTGAGGGAATATATATTTCTTCCTGAAGAGAGGGTAATGTAGGGCATCAATAAAAACACATTATTAACATTATTATGTACTAAAGAGTGGGAGAAATTGTACCCATATAAGGAAAAAATATTTTAAACAATATTATATTATAATTAAAGAATTTTATAATGATATAAATTATAATATTTCATAAATAAATAAATAGAAACAATCTTTAAAAGCTATTTGATTATCTCAATAAAATATTATAACATGGTAACTTGTGATCATACACCCCATGTAAGAAAAGGTAATTAAATAAATTTTAAATTATAATTAAAACATGTTAATTCATGATATTACATCTAAAATGGAATTATATAGACCTCAAAAGAAAATTTTGGTGTATAACAAAAAATGAGTCTCAACGAAGGAAAATTGAGACTGAACCATTTCACCGATTTGGCAGCTTTTAAAATTATACGCCATGATGGAAGGATCTTAAAATTAATAAGTTAATACCCATAAATGTCATTATATTATATATATATATATATATATATAATAACATTATTGGTAGTAAATATACCACACAAAATGAAAGAGTGGCGAACATATCATGTACCTCATGGAAATAAAAAGTGAGATGAAATCCCCTTACCTAGTGTCTTGACTCTTGTCGTACTCTTTCAAACCATATGTACAATAAATATAAATTTCCAATAAATCCTTTAAAAAACAGTTTTATTATATCTAACACCATATATTTTTTATCATGACCTTATATTACCTTCTTGTTAACCATCATATGTGAAGGTTTTACGTTGGTTAATATTCACTTTGTTCTTTTGTATGCATCTTAATTCATTATATTTTTTGTCCTTAAATTTATATCATTATTATAGAATTTAAAAAATTATTTAAATATTATATATAACCAGTATATTCATATTATAATAATTTTATAATATATTATTGTGAAATGGAAAGCACAGTTCAGGGAGATGTTAGGCCATATGAACGCATGAACGGTATTTGTGTTTAATTGTTGTGTTGAAAAAATGAAAGTAAAACACATATATGTATATTTATGTATACATATCATTGATAACATATATCAAGGATATAATATATATCTTATATAATAACTAAAACCATACTTATTACAATCCATGTAGTGTGTGAACGAATCATGTCGCTTTGAGGTCACGATAGTCCACACATCAACAAATGAAATTATAAAATTAACACCAAATGAAAAGTAAAATATATATGTGATGTATGAAGAATAAATAAGATTAAATAAATAATAAATATAATATTTAAAATATATAAATATATTTTCCATTATAATTTCTACCATGGGAGTTGGAAATGAAAATTGAACAGTCATTATTTAGCGAGGCGCTAGTTCACAGTACACATAAACAGTGTATTTATTTCCCATTAGATGGAGGTGTGTGTAAGTGTAGGTAAAAAATTTGAATAAAAAATAATATTATATTGAGGATATTTATTTTATAAAATCATGGAATTAATAGTTTGGAGGGGTGGAGAAGGAAAATTAAATAAAGGACTTGAGAGAAAAGGTTACCTCTTAAACGAGTAACTCTTATTGGTCTGTGCCAAAATGATTCCTTGAATTTCCTTATGATCAAGTGAAATATTATATGAATAATTTAAGTATGTTTGGAATATTTATGGGAGTATATATTTCCAGCCTAAATGTTTTTATATTTTTGGAGAAGAGGGATAGATGGTTTCCTTTTATTGGAATAGAAAAAGACTCACATGGAATTTTTGAAATCGAGTTAGGTGTACACTAGTAATAACCTAAAATAAGACATAAAAAACCAAAATAAACATATTATTTAAGTTTTATAGACGAAATATTTCTATAAATTTTTTTTTTGACAATTTTCTAGGTAATTTGGGACAAAATATTATGTTTTAGTCTCAAATTAGGCATAATTTGATGTTAATCGCTGCGATTAATTTTAAAAACTTTTACTAATATTTTTAAAAAAAAATTAAGTTGATATTATTTTAATTCATATATTATATTGATATAAATATTTAATGATGGGTTTTCAAAATTTAATTAACCCAAATGGAATAAATAAGAATAATTTTAGTCCAGTATATGGGACGAAATTATTGTTTTTTAGAGTAGGAAGAGTTCAAAAGTATATTATGTTTTTATATTCAATTTGAAATTCAAATTTATTAAATTACCAAAATTAAATTAATATATGTATAATTGATCTAATTTTACCTTGTAACAAATTTAAAATTAAAATTTAACAATAATTCTTATTTAATAAAAAAGATAGTTTTCATCTAAAAATATGTATTTTTCACTATTAATCATAAAATGAAGTGCCTTGAAAAAAAATCCAAAAAATTAAACATAATAAAATTTCGACATAATAAATCCAAAAATGAATATTATTTTATAAAGTTAAATTTCTAATTATATAAAAAATTAAATTTATTATTTTAATAGGTTTATTCGAGAAAAAAATATTTGTAAACGTAAAAGGACTTTTACAAAAATGACAACATTCATTACTAATATATTTTATCTATATAAATAAATTATAAATAATATTGGGAAAATGTTTATGAATAATCATATAAAAAATTTAATATCTAGGATATATTTATCTTGTTTAAATAATTAAAACAATAAAATGATGTTTCATAGAAACATTTGTGTTTTGGGTAATGTGTGCCAAGTCAGTGTTGTGGGTAGCGCAAGCCATGTATGTATTTAATGAAACTCATGCCAAGTAAGTATTTCATGTAGCATAATCCATTTCAGTGCCTTTTTAAATTAATGTTTGAATTTATGTTTTAATATATATATAATGAACTGTTTCTAGTGTCACGTGAAATGAAAAATATCAAAAAGATAAACATATCCAAAAAAATTAGTTCATAATATCTCATGGTGATACATTTTAGCCCCTTTAAATTCAATTTTCTTAATAAATTCTCATGGGTTATGAATGTTTTAATAATTAAATGTTTCATTCATAGAAACCCACTTTGTAAAAATGAAATACTAAAACTTCTCTAAAAAGGTATTGTTGGGACCAAAACTATTATCGAATGTAATATATAACTAGATTAACACATATGAGAACATAAGTTGGGTGTGATTATTATATATGAAGTAAAAGGGTACATATTTATAACGATTTATTTAATTCATAAATAAAAAAAAGTGAATTATCAAATAATAGTTGAGGGCCTTATATTCATAAATCAGTGATGACTTAAAAGGGCATCGATTCAAAATAATTAACGTATTTGGATAACACATTTTTTAATCATTATAATAACATTGAGTAATTATTTTATTGACCAATAATATAAGGAAACTTACATTGATGACATATTAAATGAAAAAAATGATTTTTTAGTTATTCTTTTATCAATTTCTAATTCATCCATTACTTCATATAATGGTCATCAATAAATTAACTTTTATGTCTGAAGTACAAAAATACACTTTTATCATATCATAAGACTAAAAAATGAATGAAATTTATAACTATTTATCTATAACTATTATTAGAAAATAATATGGTTAATATATTATCATATAAAAATAAAGAGAAACACAACGGTTTCATCATAAATAATTATTCATCAAAAATAATTATTTATTAACCAAGACTTCATATGGGCCAATGGTAGGAATTAAATGCTTGTTTTCCTTTGATTATGTTTTCAAGACCCACATCCTTTTTGGGATTTATTAGTAGTCACTCGAAATACATGGTTCTCTTTTATAAAACATTGCTAATTTAATTTTGTAAATATGATCGATATCCTTGAAATAAATTTAATCACAAAATAGCATTTTAACAAAGGTTTTCAATATAATATCAATACATAAATACTTCCTATGAAGTTTATCTTAAACATTTCAGGAATGGATAACCTTAAATCCCTTCAAAAATATAAAAACCTATGAACTTAGAAAGAATGTCACAAAACAATCTTAACATTGACCCCCAATATATTACAAGGAAATTTTTTATTGCCACATTCCAAACATGGGAATGCCCTCTTGGTAAATTATCTTGGAAAATTATAACTAAATAAATTACCATAAATCATATTGTAAAACATGACATATTCTTTATTTTATAGATTACTGAATATATTCCATAAATCAAAGTTGTTGTAAACTTAATCCATGATAACATGATCTACTTGTCAAAATTCCCATAATTAGTTGCAAGGTAATCATTACCATCCAATTTACATTCAACATTATCTTTACATAAATATCATATTAATGGTTAAATTTTCACAGCCAAAATATCAAATTTTCATTAAATCACCTCACTAGTATATTGGGAAAATTCAACATTAACATGTAAATATATAGAAAAAGTCAAAAATAGAACAATTAATGTATATTAAATAATGCATATAACATAATTTCCGATTCTAGACAGATAAATAATTTATTATTCCACTTCATCCTTATGTGATTAACAAGGTTACCTCATCACATTACACAAAACCAGTTCCCTTTCACATTTCTTATATAGTCTCATAATCATCAAAAATGTAACCATTACTCACACCACCATTATGGTCCCCTTCATGAGATTTTATATTAAGATATTGAGTTTCATAATTACCATTTAATCTACATTTAAAATTCTAATCCATTGTTGATGTATTAGGGAGGCCAACATTCTCATCAAATTTGTTAACGGAGCTCTTCATTGATACCTTGTAGTCACTTGCTTTGTGTTATTATTTTAAAAAGTCAAAACATCTTCTTCTCCCTCTAAGACATTCACTTTGATGGGTTTTTTCTATATTATTGACACAATGAAAATTGAATCTTATTTTCTCCATGGTATCCACTACCCATACTCTATGTGAACTCATTCTTTATCTACCATGGTGAGTTTGGGAGTTGGTTTAGGTAGACATTGTTAATCATGTTCCATGAAATCTAATTTGGCATGTCACACCATCATTGAATCTAGTGATCATCCCACATGACTACTCATAAACAAATCATCCATAACATTAAACATTAATTTATTTCTCTCAGGTTCCCACCATTAACTAAACCCAAAAGATTAGTGTGAGTATTACTTATGATAGCATAATACCACATAGTCATGAAAGGAATTACTTAGTGGATGTCTATATCATGACACCACCATTTTTATATAACAAAAATGGTTCATCCTCGGTTATTTTTAGCCAACATATTTTTAAATTCTTCATGATGGTTTTTAAAGTGTTTCTGAATTCCAAATCATATCTGACGAGAGTGTCAAATGAGGTGTTTAGTATATCTCATTGTCATGTACCATATTTCCTTGAGTCTAGACCCAAACATTTGGTTTTAATTTTTAAGACTAGGTACATATATACAATATCCACACCCACTTGTAGTATCTATACAATGATATTTACTAAGAAATCACTAACCCCATCTTTTACCAAAATTACAGGAAATTTTCTTAAATGTCAACTCAGCCTTATACTTATCCTTAGAAATATCCTAAGATATATCCTTATAAATATACCTAGGTATATCTATAATGCTTTCTAATCATAGTTTCCAATGTTTGAATAAAAAATTCCATTGATACCAACTATAGAGACGCCAACTTATCACACAAGGATATTACGTCATTTTAGATGAATATTTAGTACATTAAATAAATACATGTCTAAGGAATATAATTTTTTAGTGTCATTGGAATCATTAAATGAAAATTATCCATCCTAGTGAAATATCATCAACATAACCCATAAATATTTCCACCTTCATTACTTCTTCCTAACACCATTCTTCATAACCTAGGGAAAGAAACAACAGAATGGGGTGAGCTCAAATGCTCTGTATGGGTAAACAAGGAAGATATAGAATCATAATCATGAGAAAAAGTGTATGATAACATGATCATGAAAATAAAATATCATAACTTTTGTATCAATGATAATATAAATGGATCATGGAATTATGATTTGTAGTTCCTAAGACATAAATATTTATGAAATAAATAACATAATCCATGAAATAATAACATAAGAAAAAAACATTGAATTATAGAAGACATATAGGTATATATAATGATTTCTATAGTAGTAAAGGCATTTTTTGGCCAAGACTATATAAGTGGACAATGTCCATTACGGAATTGGGTTCACCCCATGTTCTAGAATTGTATTAAAGAAATGAGTTCACCCTTCATTCTAGAACATTATTACTAAATTGAGTTTATTTCTAGTTCATCTCTAGTAACACTGAACCGAGTAAATTTATTTTTCTAGACCTATAATATTTTACTGAGTTCTTTTATAATTATATCTATGTATATCTCAAGAGAAATAAGTCTTCACCCATTTTATTGGAGAGAGATATAGGTCCCAACCATCTCATAATTAAATCATAAATACGTGCACCGAAAAATCATAAAGAACCATATCATAACCCATGTACTGAAATGGGTATCATAATAATGTAAAAAAATCATAAATTGTGGGAAAATATATTGGTTTCATAATCATTTCATCAAAATCATAACACATGTAAGAAAAAAATTACCAAACAAATAAACTATGGAAGTGGAATGAGATTCATAAACATATAACCTATGATAGAGAAACAGGTTTCACAAAGAAATTGAAAATTAGAATAACCCATTCAAATAATTAATATTAATGGAACCTTTATATCATTTCCAGTAAGGTAATGAGTAACATAAAATGATTTCATATTTGATGAAAAATAATTTCGAAATATATTTCAACAATGTTTCTTGAGTAAAATATCATTTCTTCCTTGAAAAAACGTTTTAGTATAAAAAACCACTTAAAAGTCACTTTTATATAAAAATATATCTAAAACATATAAATAAGACTTGAAATCATTTTTAAATAATTTTTCCTTGAAAAAATTAAAACATTGTTCAGAAAAATTTAAAGTAAAATTTCGTTGAAAAAACATTGAGAACATACAAATAAATCATGAAAATATTTTTCAAAAAATTTCAATGAAAATAAAATGAAAACTTATAAATAATACTTTAAAAAAAATTTAGTACCATTTAATTTAAAGTACTTTAAACCATATAAATAAACATTTACAAAAAATTGAAAACATATGTCATTGAAAATAATTTAAAAAATTATAAATTAGGATTAAACTGTTTTCAAAAAAAATTCCCTTAAAATTTATTTTCCAAAACAATTTCCTAAAAATAAAACATTAAATAATGAAAAGGAAGATTCAAAGATATAATATTGGGTAAATTCTTACATACTATATGAGGTTAAATGAATATTACTTGTGCAAGGTAAAAGGGTAAGGAAAAATTATTTTTTTGGAATCCAATTAGAAGATCCCTTTGAAGAGACTCTTAAAATTAAAAAATTGTAAAAATTTATTTTAATGATTAAATGATAATGTTACCTTATTTTTTCAAAACGCTTTTTAGAAAACAAGGTTTTTAAAGAACATATATTTCCGATCGAAGAAATAGTAAAATCAAGATTCCTTAAAAAACAAATTCTTAACTATATGATGTACCAAAGAGTGGGAGAAATGTTAAAAATATATGAATAAATAATAATAAATCATATGAGAAAAAAATTCATAAATTTAATTGAGAAATGGAACATATAATTTCATCAAAGTAATCCTAACCCTAAATAATATTGAAAAGAAATAAGATAGTATCATAAACTCTTATGACTTGGTAACATGGGATCAGACAAACCACGTAAGAAAAGAAAATTAAATTAAGCATCAAATATCATGAAAATAATTTTATTCATGAAATAAAATGTAAAATTGATGTATATACACCTTGGAAGTGAATTAATGTGCATAAAAAATTTGAGTCTCATAGAAGGATAATTGAGACAAAACCATTTCACCGATTTGGTGACTTTTGAAATGTATACCCCAAGAAATAAAGATCATAAAATATATATGTTAATAAAAATAAATTTATGTATAATATATATATATTAACATAATGGTAATTACGTAATACATAGAATACAAAAAGTGGATAAAAAATCATGTATCTCGTGAAAATTAAAAGTCTGATGAAATCCTCTTACCTTGTGTCTTGAAAATCATTTTACCCATTCAATCAACCTATATAATAAATTTAATTTTATAATAAGTAATTTATATAACCATGTTATTATATATAATAACATATTATTTTTATTGGGACCTTATATTAACCTATTGGTAACCATCCCTTGTTAACATTTCCCATCGTGTAATAATCTTGTTGTTCTTTGTATGTGTCATAATTCGTTATATTATTTTTCCATATAATTATATAATGAATTAAAATTTTAAAACATGATATAAATATCATTTATATACTTTATATGTGTATTATAATAATCTATAGAATATATATTATTGTAACAGAAAACACCATTCATGGAGACGATAGGTCAAACGTACACATGAACACTATTTCCATTTAATTGTCGTTTTGAAAGAAAGAAAGTAATATATATACATATATATGTATATGTATGTATATATATATATCATTATTAAAGTAGATTTATTATTTCATTTATATCATATATATTCAATAAAATCATCCCTAATATAATCCATGTTGTGTATGAAAAAATCATATCACTTTGAGGGGGTGGTAGTCAACACTTCCTTAAAAAAATTATCATATTAACACCACATTGAATGTAAAAGAATATATGTTTTGTAAAAGGAATAAATAATCATAAGTAATGAATTAATATAATATATAAAATATATATAGAGAGTTTCCATCACAATTGCTTGCATGATATGCGGAAGGTAAAATTGAACAATCATAATTTAGTAAGGCAGTAGTTCGCCGTACACATAAACTGTATGTTCGTTACCAATTAGATAGAGTTCTGTGGAATTTTAGGTCAAATAATAATTATAAATAATCCTCATATATTTAGGATACTATTGTTTTTATATAATCATGGAATAAATATAGTTGATGAGATGTCTAAAGAAAAATAAAAAAACTACATGAGAGAAGATGTTACGTCTTAATTAAGTAACTCCTTTTGGTTTGTGCCAAAAGACTTAATTGGATTGAATTATTCACAAGGTAAGGATTATAGTTTGAATTTAGGGATTTTTAGTTATCAGATATTTTCTGATCATAATTGTTTTTATAGGTTTGAAGAAGAGGGATATGTGGTTTCCTTTTACATGGAAGGAAAAGGACACACTTGGAATTTGTGAAAACAACGTTGGTGTTCACATGTGTTTTCCTAAATAAAGTCATACCAATCCAAAATAAATCAATAATAGAAGTTTTATGGAAAAAATATGACCATTAATGGATTTTTGAAAGGATTATTGCTCATTTGGGACACTAATATTATGGTTTTGTCCCTAACTAAGCATAATTTGAACTTAATTGTTGTGATTAATTTTAATCAATTTCACTAATATTTTTAGTAAAAAAATTATGTTGATGACATTAGACATAAAATATTATTATGATTAAAATTATTTATGTATATTTTTAGAAATTAAATTCAAAAAATTGAAAAAAAATAAAATTAATTATAATATCAAAGACGGGACAAAATTACCAGTTTTTAATGTATGAAGAAGTTCAAAAGATTATCAACTTTATTTTATTCAATTTCAAAGTGAAATTGATTATAATGAAAAAATGTTATTAATAGATTGATAATTGATATAATGTGGCATTGAAATAAATTTTAAATTTTATTTAACAATTATAATTATTTAAATGAAATGGTAGTTTTTAACTAAGAAGCAACATTTTTAACTATTCATCAAAAAATTATGTTTCTCAGAAAAATCCCAAAAAGCAACCCTAAGCTAATTGAGACAATAAAATTGTAATTTTTTTATTCTATGAAATTAAATTTCTCATTGTGTCTAAATTAATTTTATTATTAAAATCATGTCATTCAAGAAAATGATATTTTTAAGCATAAAAGGACTTTACCAAAAATCATATCTTTCATTACCAATATGTTTTATCAATATAAAAAATTATAAATAATATTTGAAAATTAGTTTTTACTATACATATAAATAATATTAAATTTTAGGTTATAATTATCTCATTTAAGTAATTATAATAATAAAAAGATGTTTCATTGAAACATTTATGTAGCATGTAACGTACATTATGTCAGTGTTGCGGGTAGCGCATGCCAAGTCAGTATTGCATGTAGCACAAGGAAAGTTACTGTTGAATTAAAGGAAGGTTTCACATAGTGTATTAACACACACACATAGACACACACACAAGGAGAGATATATATATAGTACTATTTCTAGTGTCACGTGAAATGAAATATATAAAAAAGATAAATTAATATGAAATAATTAATTAAAAAAAATTGAAGGTGTTATATTCCATGTCTAAGTGATATTTGACTATGGTGTTCCAATCACATCTTGAATATCTTCCTAAATATTCATTAATTAATTAATTATGTTTTTGTATCACCATAAACCTCTCATGGTTATTGGTAAAGATCATAATTGAGTATATAAGAAGCCTTAACATGGGAATAATAGTAACATCTCCATAACTAGAACTACCAACCATAGGCATATTTTGTTCCAATGAATAGGTCATTCAACCCCTTATTCCCTATATGTTTTTTTATTAGAACTCATTATTTGAACAATACTAAATATTTATCCTCCACATGATTGTTCCATAAAACCTTCTTTTGGTTCAAGTACTCCAAGTAATGATTAAACTCATTTATACTCCAAATTTAAAGGTGTTGGAGCACTCATAGCTCTTGAGACCGATCTAGGATGTCAAACATTATAAACATTCATTTCATTACTACATTATTAAATTATGTTAACCCATCCAAGAGATTGTATAGAGTATAATTTTTCACTATATTCATATTACTGTTTTCTATCCATTTTCATATAGACTATGAATCCCTTGGTCAGGGTAGTATGACCTAAAGTATCAGCTATTTTTTGTCTATGTTTTTCAAACATAAACTAAAGTAACTATTGTCCCATGAACAATTAATTTAAACTATATACACCCATATAATAGGATATATACATTACCATCCTTGAGATTTTGTTCATGTGGGGTCAATCCCAGAATTGTTACTAGGTAAAGTACAACTACATATGATTTGGGAAAAAAATGCATTATACTTTATCTATGTTAAAAAGGTGCTCATACAGGGAGGGGGTCATTTATTAGCACTATAAAAAATCCCTAATAAATGGATATTCATTTAGTAACAAAAAATTGATTACAAAAGATCCCATTTTTAGTGCTTTTTTAGTGCCAGGAAAAGTACATGTAATCAACAATTTTTTATAGCACTGATAAAGGTGACCTTTATCCTTTCAAAAATATCATGGATAAATAAAATTTTTTTTAGTCATAGATAAAAGGGAACAAAAATGGTCTATTTTATTTCCACTAAAAACGCACCGACAAAGGATGGTTTTATCTATTCATTTATTTTAACATTGATAAAAGGCACCCTTTATGATCAGTTTTTTTGTAGTGCTGATAAATAGATTATTTCAAAAGAAAATTAAATAAAATTAGAAATAAAAAATTAATATATATATATATTAATATTTATTAAAATTTAATATTTTTTAACAAATATTATTTAAAGAGGGATTAATATAAATTTACTCAAAAGTTATACAATATCTAGAGAACAATAGCATATAAAATAATTAAATAGCAATATTAATTAATAATTTGGTAATTATTGACGTGTCATAGTGCTTTTATTAACTTTTAATGACATAAAAACAAAATAAATTAATGATTGATCTTCGGTAAGCTGTAAACATGATTTAAACCTGAAAAGGTCTTAATTTTTTATTGAGGTGTCCATTTGGGCTGTACAACAAATCAAATAAAATCATGAAAAAATGCTACACCATATTGATGTTGGGGCCCAATTTATTGTATTTATGAGGTAAAAATGCATAGATTGCCTCTAAAACTAGGCTTTTCAATGGGATGCCATAATGATTTCACATTCGATTGGATTTCACCTTCATTTAAGAGGGCATTCATATCATTTTTCAATATTGACTGAATTTCTCCCAATAGATTACAGTCATATATATATTATGGTTTTAAAATTTTTATTGTTTTCATCGATTTCTATAAATTAATACATAAATGTTTTCTTATATTTACAAATAATATATCTGTTATAAAAATTAATATATAATCACATTTACATAATAATATATTTCTAAATTTATAAACTATACAGATATAAATATTATATATTCAGTTTATTTAAAATAAATAAATTTCCAATTTATTTATAATAAAAAAATGAATTTTTATATATATATATATACCTATACAAGTAATTTTTTTATATAAATATGTGTGTGAAACAGAAAAATATATATTTCTGTGTATATTCTAATATATGTAATTAAATATATATTTGTAAATATTTTTGCATGTATGTCTGAAATATAAATGTGCAAGATTGTGTGTAAATATGAATGAATGTGTGTGAGTCAATATTATTTAAATACATCATATATTTAATTTATAAAAATTATATCTAAATATAAAATATGTAGAAATATATTTTAATTGAATTAAAAATTAATTATATAAATCATAAAGAAATAATAATTATCCATTTTATTTGAAAAAACATCTAACAATTTTTTACCTTTTTTAAAATATCCATAAATATAATTATACAAATGTATATATAATTTTTAGGTATACATATATGTTTGTATTAATAAATAAATATACATTTACATTTAATTTCTAATATATATAATTTAATTTTATTACATTATATATTTAAATAAATAAAAGCATGTATATATATCACACACACAAAATAATACATTTTTAAATGTATTTAAACATAATTATATAATTATTTTTAAATATATGAATAAACAAATATGTAAATATATATAAATAAAAAATTATTACCATAAAATATAGAATAATACAAGCTTGGAGAGGAGAAAAATATGTTGGAATACACAAAGAAGGTTAATCATCATGTAAATATATGCACATTGGTGAACAAGTGTTTAGGCAGTGGAAAAGAATAAACAAAGGGTCTATGTAAGCACTAAAAGGGGTGGGGGTGCATGAGAGTGTGCGCATGTTGAGGGGGGAGAGAGAACTACAAATTTTTTTTATATTGTATCTTCTCTAAACAAATCTCTGGTGAATTTGACATTTATTAGTGATTTCTTATATTGTTGGTAATGGTTTCCTTCACAATCACTTTTTTAGCAGTGATAAATGTGAACTTTATCAATGCTTAAATAAGAGCTGATAATGGACCAATTTATTATTGCTTCTATATTATAATTAATTAAGGTATACGTTATTAGTACTTTCTTTAGTGCTGATAAAAGGACAAGGATATTAACACCACATAACGTAACAACACTTTTTATCACTAATAAATACAATTTCTTGAACTTTTAAAAGCCTTATATGTAGTATTTCAATCCATCCATTAATCAGAGCTATTCAAGATTATACCTTTGTCTCACCTGTATAAATTATATAACCAAAAACTTCCCAATGAATGAAAATTACTACTCTCCAAAATGGAATCCTAAAAATGGAATTTTGGGTAAACGTCACGTCACTACTCACTTGGCATGCACCTCACACATCTTGTAAAAAGTATAGAGTATAATAAAGGAAAATAAAGAAAACATTAGGATGAAAAATTGAATAGGGTGATCTGTGAAAAAATTGGGTAACTCTACCATAATCTTTTCCTTATCTATGGAATAAAAAAATATTAGGGTAATTTCAAATAGTCATAATTATTATATGGTTCTCTATATGACCCTATAAAATTCAAACAATTATCATGACGTCCCTCTACATTGACTATGTTAAGGAACATATTTGATTCTCATATATTGGTTCATAAAATATAATTTAAATTCCCAATAGTGTAGTTTCAGCGTGGTTATGAACTTTTTAAATTTGGAATCCACATTCCAGGGCCCCTTCAAATTTTACATGATAATAAGTAATCCGATTTTCTCATATCCAGGTAGATTAAGCTTAGGTCATAGTGATTGTAAATATATAGGCATATTCATCCCATAAATTTCCATATATGTTATTATGTGTATAAAGTAGCCACATCCCATATCTAAATGGACTACGTGTAGCTTACAGTGTTGGTATATGTATCATTATATCTCATCTACTATGTTTCATCTTGGAGTTCGTACAATAGGATGTCATATAAATGAGCTAAAATTATCTTATTACGATGTTATACATGCCAACATATCTATCCCACCTACACATGTATATGTTAACTTAATCGATTGAAAAATAATTACTATAATTTTTTATCTCATTAAAATTCCATGTATTATGATGATGGTATATGTGCCACCATATTCAGCATATGTATATATATTAAAGGGTAAAAGTTCATTAGATGATGGATTTATTTATTTATTCTATTTATGGTTTAAGAATATAGATTTTTTGAATCACTATAAGTGGTAGGAATTCCAGGAGGTCCTAGTATAGAAGATTTCATTGTCTATCAGTGAGATGAATTCATGGAGGTTCTAACCTAGGACCATATCGATCACTCAAGGGAGGTTATTCTATATTATTTTCTTATGGTTACTTGCTCACAAGAGGATGTTAATAGGATATTTGAGAAACATCAACTTATGGAAACCAACCATGAGAAGGCACAATAGATCAAGAAGAAATTCATTATTCTGTTACGAGGTTTTAACGCACAGAAAATGACTTTTTAAGAGTACATCCAATCAGTATAGGATGGATTATTGGTTCTAAGATCATATAAATGTTGTTCCAGATACCTAGTTAAGTATTATCAATTGGAATTTATTTAGGGATAAGATGTTAAATAAGATGAAATTAGACCTTAATGGTTCAACCATATCTTATGGTATCTGATTCTTGTATTCTGAATTTCATGGGTTCTCACATTCCCATAAAAAAATTGCTTACTAAAAAAATAATATTTAGTTAGTTAGATCCATTAATATTTGATGTTTTAAATGATTCTCTTCTTATAAAATTAATTTTTGTTGTATTTTTGGATTGTCATAGACATATTTTTAATGATATGGTAGGTGAATCGTGAATATTTAAAATATCACAAAAGCAAAAATTAATTTCTACATTCCTTAAAAAATAAAAAGATGAATATTCTCAAGTTCGATCCTCCATTAATATCTAAAAAATAGAAGAATAAATATGTCCTGATAAAAGACACATTAAATTCTATTCTCTACTTGTTTATGAATTTTGTTAATTGATCTCATGGTTCCATCAATATAGTCTCAAATTTCAACTATATTTATAGTTTCAACATTATTGGAAATGGGTAACTCTTTTTTTACATAGTATCATTTCATTACCTTATTTTGTAATCATAACTCACCTTTTGTTCCTCTAACAATATTTATTTTAATACAAAATTTTTTTTGGGGGATGGTACACCGTTTTTTTCTTTTAATTAGTCATGTAATGTTTTTTGCAATATCATATCCACATAATTATTCATTTCTAAATGAATTGCAGAAATGAGATCTATAGAGTATTCTGCCGACTCAACCAGGTTGAGACACAACTGGGACATCATCTCTTTTCCCCATTGATAAATGATATATTTCAATGAAATATGGAAAGATCACCAAATATACCAACCATATCCCTAGGTTAGGAACATTGGTAAAATCATATGTATTTTCTTATGGAGACACTCAAGAGGGGTTTGGGGGAACAACTTCTATAAGCCCTTATATACTTTTTTAAATATTGATAAAAAATAAATTACCTGACTCAGAAAAACATCTAGAGAATTACATACACTCTAGAACCAAGTCAATCAAAGGGATCACATGTTAATCACCTCTGATTTGATCAGTAGTGAATTAGTGTTAATAACAATTTCTTCTAACTATTGATCCACTAGGATTGTACCAACATTGGTTGGATCATCTGATTTCAACTGCTATGTTACATGAGATATAAAAGATGAATACATAAGATGATGAATACTACAGACCATATAATGTGTTATGGATACTCACCCATTTCCACTAGAGTACTAGCATCTTCAACTATTATCACTTTCTCAATTAGTGGAATATTTTGATCTACTCGTTGGGTAATTCCTCCCCTACCATGATGAAAACATCATTGGGTGTTATCATTCCATATTTTTTCATCATGAGAGTTTCATCACATTAAATTATTTATTCATCAATAAGTGGATCATAAACCACTCCCATGTTGGTTTTGTAAAATATTTATTAGGGATATATTTTTCTAGTGAAGAAATGCTTTGAAAGAATGTTCATGAGCCACATCAATAATATAGAGTGAATCCCCCCGTCAAACTATTGGGTTATAAATTGATTTACATAATGATCTAATATGGTTATGATCACTCATTGATGGTTCAATATTGATATATTTTTTGAAGATATATCTTAATGACCATGGAGTTCAAATAATAACACCATGTAAGTAAATAATTTATAAATTATAATAATGGGAAATATATTCCTATATGGATCTTTTTTGTTTTCATTGAATTTAAAAAATGAGGTGGGGATATCCATTCCATCAATGAGATCATCTATTGTGGTTCTAAATCTAGTACATCTTAAAATCCCTTCAATGGGGATATAATTAAGTAGGGTGATACAAAATTATATAATTTAGCTCATTTATTATACCTAATACATCCATTACTCCCCTGGTAGAGGTGGTTGTAACAATAGTTATTAACATCATATCCACTATTGTTGTTGTTATTTATTTAGGTGATAGTGAGAGTAAACCCTGATAAACCATTTCATCAACTACCAAATTTGGCTCATGGGAGGCCCTAACAATGAAATGACACAATATAACCCAAATAAATATGTTATTTATTTCCAAATGAGAGGGTAAATATGTGTTTGATTATTTAACATTTTCACTAGTCAGAATGTGATTGTATATTGTTTCCCATTTTGAAAATGTGTGATTATTAATAACAGAGTATCAATCGTCATTTGGGGGGGAGGTTCAGGAGGTGTGAGGGTGGAGTTTATATCCATCCCCTCTACTTACAACATCACAAACTACCTGCATAATTCACATTCTATGTCAGAATGGCCTATTAATCAGTTATATATATGTATATATATATATATATATATCAAATTTTCGTTCTCTACTATATTATTACTGGATTAATTGGGATTTTTCATAAATTCAATGCTTCCAATATCCTTACTGTTTCTATAATGGGGGATATAGACACTAATCTAAAGGGTGGACCATAACCCCGTAACATTTGTATCAGACAATCCCCCCCCCCAAAAAAAAGAGGATGGCCCCAGGGTATATGTATCTTAAAGAATGATCAACTTCCCTTTCTCTATCTATTAATTTTGAATAAGGATTATGTGACTTCAATTACTTTTTTGGCCTCTCATATCCATCTTGGAAAATATTCATAGTCACTGGTTTGACTATTGGATCTCTGACTCCTAATGTTATAGCTCTTCAATTTCAAGGTGTTTGGAAGCTTATAAGAAAGGTTGGTACATAGATATATATTATTTTAAATTTCTTCATTCTTAATGATACTTCATAGTGAATTTTTCCCTCTCTCTGGGGTTAAAGATTTTGTAACTCTATGGATCTTTTTCATCATACCCCATTGTGTTAGGGTCACATCCTGGCTCAATTGTACACACGTATTATCCAAATGAATGAATTATATTAATGAATATTAAATGTTTCCTAGTTATTCCAATAATACATCACTAACCATAATTTACATTCATGCATTGGGTAATTATCCATCCTAATGTTCATCGGTGGCACTACTACATGACATTGAATGTAACAGCCCGAGATTTTATGAAAAATATTCTTTTTAATTTTATTAATGTCTTGTGTTGTACGCTACACCAAAAGGAGCTTGCACAACACGCATCCTTGACTTTCCTTGCATTACACGCAATCACGAACTTCCTCGATAGCGTGTGTAATACGCAATACCGAGTTTCACTAAACAACGATATGCTATTAAAATATTATTAAAACTAGCCGTTATGAATAGTAATAACCACTTTTTAAAACTCTGTAAATCTTATTTTTCAAAATGGAATTCATTTTTGGATTCGGAGTATCGAATTTAGCCTAAGGTGAAATTTTGGTACTTTTCGGATAACTTTCATATTCTGATGAATAGTGAAAATTACTAAATTATAATTAAAAACAATTTTTTTAATCGAAATAATTAATAGTGATAAATTATTAATTTGAGTGGTTTTAAAGTATATTTAGAATATATTTTTACAATTTAATACAATGTTGGTCATTGGATGTAATTTCACATTTAAACCAGACATAATCAAGTGTCAATCTTTTGATAGATATTGTTTCATAAAAACACGCTATTTGTTTTAACAGTGGGATTTAATTATAAAATTAATTAATGCAAATTCTATGATATGAATTTGGTAAAATAGACTTCATTTTTGAATTCGGAATATGAAATATAGCTTAGGATGAAATTTTGGCATTGTTCTGAAAAACATCAATTTTTGATGAATAGTGAAACTACTAAGTGATAGTTAAAAAAATTAATTTCTTCATAAATCTTAATTTTACCGCTTCTGTGAATGGAATTTAAAAAATCCGAGAGACACGGTTAATGTCAGTAAGTAAAATGTGGTTCAATGAGATGAAAATAATTTTTGGTGAATAGTAACTTTTTACTTTTTTTTTACCACGGTTAATAGTAAATAGGGTAACTAAGGGTAAATATGATATTACTATTACCCTAACACATGTCCTAATTCTATTGGATAAGTGTAATTCGACCAAAAACAACCTTATGAATATAATATGACCATTTAGGTCCACTTGGATTAGATTATGACATTTAATATTATATTATTTAATGAATAGTTAAAATAGTTAAAATCAAAGTTTAATAACTAAAACATTTTTAATATGGGGTTATACATAATATAAATTCGACTATAAATATTCATTAGAAAGCTAAAAAGATTTCCTACATAAGGATAGTTTATTTATAATTTTTAGACTTTAAATAAATTAATTTATTTATGACACAACGATGATGCAGTAATTACCCTTTTAAGGAAATATTAACATAATTGATGTTATAAATACTCAAATGAATGTAATTTGAGACTTTTTATGAATTCCACTAATTTTCTTGGTTACTATGATATATTAGTGTTGATTTAATCAACTTGTTTCGAACATATAATTCTGTTATGACTTTCACAAAAATCATATATCAAATAGTGTCAAAATTGACACAAAATAGTTTTTAAATCAAATATTATTTTATTAATTGTTATTTTATTCCTAAAAATCTAAGGTTCGTCCAAATGACTTAGATAAGGATATATTTATTAATAATATACAATTTGGGGTTCGTTTTTCATGTTATAGTAAGTGTATTTACCATATAGTGAAAGAAAACAAAAAGACACGGTAAAAGTTAAATTTTTTAACTTAGAGTTAAATCTAATTGATAAGGTTAAAATAATAACCTAAACTTGTCTAAATCCTATTGGTTGACAGTATTTCGACCCATCCCCACTTTATCTTAGAAATAAGACCCTTCGGAACCATTATAAACCGATTTTGACTTTAATATAAAATAATATTTTGAGATATTCCTAAGGTGCCCCTCTCCTCCCTTATAAAAGGACACCTCCTCCCCCTCCTCCTCACACCGATTTGAGCACTCAAGCTCGGCCAAACCCTGCCAAAATCTCTTCTCCACTTCCCTAGCAACAACCTAGAGGTTCTGGTCTTCCTCAAAGACCAATTTTAGTTCCCTAAGAGGAGGTCTCCAAAAGGCGCTTCAAAGAAGAGGTAATTACCGTTACCAATTCTTTCATCTTTATTTCTTCTTCCACTTCTTCTTCTTAGGTTGTTTCATTATGAAGTAATAACATCAGTATCACTCATATACTGATATGTTATTATAAGTATGAAACAACCCTATTTCACCATCTATCTATCCTACGGAAAAAGAAATCACCGCGCGTGCGTACGTACGGAATACCGTCTCCACGCCGTGGTGTAATCTATTTTCCACCACCACCTTACATGGATGGGTATAATGGTGTAAAGAATAACTATACATAGTTATTAAAACATCATATTGATTCTGATATATTGTATAATTCACTCCAATTCAATTCAATATTTATGGAAATGATATCATCGCTCGTGCGTACGTACGGACTACCGTCTCCACGACGCGACAAGATTCATTCTCCATGTTAACCATTTAAGAATGATTATAAAGTATATATAAGAAATAATAATGAAATATATGACATTATAAAGCTACTGGATTTATGTATATATATATATGTATGTCATCTATTACTTCCATTCAAGACAATAGGGAAAGGAAAACAGCGTTCATGCGTATGTACGGACTACCGTCTCCATGAACGGTGTTTTTCATTTCATTTATCTATCTATTATATATATATATATATATACTGAATATATATGATATATAAATCATATTTTATATTCTGGAAGTAAGTAAATCATGATATAAGTAATAATAATGTCAAGAACAACAAGTCAAAACACCTACGATAAAAGAAACGATTTTACCCAAAACGCTTCTTTAACATGGAATTTACAAAAGAACGGGTAATATAATGTCATAAGTGAACCATATATGATATCATAACAATGAATATGATTCTGTAATAAGTCAATGACATTATTTAAACCATTATACAGGAGATTCGGACACGTACAAAGCAAATCGGACCTAAGGTAAGGGAAATATCACAATCTCATTTTTATCCGAGATTGTTTATACTTTGGAATTTACTGGGGTGTATTTTATCATCCAAATCCATGTTTCCTAAATATGTAATATTTATATCCTTATAAAATAGTTTATATTCAATTTTACCCTTCGGTGAATATTTAGTAAAGGATATGAAAGGAATCTTTAGTCATTTTTCGTACGAGGTACTTTTTTGACTTTTCCGACAAAAGTACGAAGAATGTTTTTTTTAACTTATACGGAAAGAATGGATTTTTAAACATTATTTCCAAGAAGCTTCATTTACAAGTTTTCAAGTTTATTTTTAATCAAATTCTTTTATTTTAAAGTTTTATGACATGTTATGAAAGGAAAAATGTTTTTGAAGAAGAAAGGATAATTTCCTCAAGAATGGAGTTCAAGTGTTTTATCAAAATTATTTTCCATCTAAGATAATAAAGGGTTCTGTTTTTATCCCTATTATTACATTGATTTGATCATGTTGTGATGGAAATATTTTTATTAATTCTTTTATCTTATATGAATTGTTTTATGATGTCACGTTGTTTAAGAATCCCATTTTTATTACATGGGTTACGCTATGATGTATGGTTTATGATTATGTGGCACACATAAGAAAGGATTCATTATAAGATGGGTGGGACCTATATCTCCCTCCAATGCATTGGGTAAAGATTTTATATCTCATGAGATAGACAGGGCTGGAACGGTAGGTTATACCGGTTCAGTGAAACAGGACTGAAATGAGGGTTACTCGATTCAGAAAGGGACTTTGTCCACTAAGATAGTCTTGGCAATTAGTCTTGACTAACAAGAAATGATTCTCTATGATTATGTGTGTATTCCACAAAGTTTCATGTTTTAAGTTATGATTATTGGGATTACTTTTTCACTGCCATGATTTATCCCATGATTATGAAATTATGCTCTCTTTTGCAGGTTATGATTTCCAAAATGTTATGTTCTTATGAATATGATGTGATTGATATTTATTTTGTTTACCCTTACTGAGCATTTGAGCTCACCCTTTTATGTTTTCTTTTCCCCAGGATATAAAGAAAAGTTTTAGGTAAAAAAAAAGAAGATCTTTATGGGAGATTTTGAAGATCTTTCACCACGATTAGAAGATTATAGTCCGAGTTTCCAAAGACACTAAACTATTACGGTCCTTGTGTGTGTGTTTTTGTAATGTACTAAGTATTCCGCAAAAGTAATGTAATGTCAATGTACGTCAAGATACGGGTCTCTACAGTTGGTATCAGAGGAAAGGTTTAGTCAACCTTTGGAAACTAGGATGCGAAAACGTTAGTGAGATCCCTAGAGATATTTCTATGGTATGTCTAGGGATGTCCCTAAGGTTAAGTAGATGTATAAGTTATAGTACTAGAACTACGCTAACGATCATAGAATTAAACATAAGATGTTAGATATTGAAGGTACTCCCCCTTTATTATGTTGTTTTCCCTAGCATGATTTTTGCCTCTCACACTATTCATTTTGGGTTTTAGAAAATGGCTGGAAACATGATGATTCACGATAATGGAGGATATGATGGACAATGGAATGATATTCTTCATGAGCTACCAAATGAAATGGGATTTGGAAGTCCAAAGATCATTATTATGCCGAATCAGCAATCTCATAATATGATCAATAAAGTAAAATTTGGTAAGTTTCCTGACTCGGCTAATAAGAGAAAGATGGAGTTTCATGATGATCATAGAGGAAAGAAAGTTCAATTTCCCTTATGTAAATCATGTGGGAAGAGGCATCAAGGAGAATGTTTCAAGGGAACTGGAAGATGCTTTGGGTGTGGAAAAGAAGGACACAAAGCAAGTAAGTGCAAAGGAAAAGGTTCGGTTAACACCATGGATGAGGATAATGGTATTGCTACGACATCAAAAATGGTTAAGTGTTTTAAATGTGGAATGTATGGGCATTATGCAAACAAATGCCCTAAGGGAAAGACTCATGAAGAGAATCAGTATGGTCATATGGGTAGTATTTATGTGGATGATGATGAAGAGACTACAAATGATATGTGAGATGAAAGAATTGTTGAAGTTCGGTCAACGGTTTAAGAATGTAGTGGAATGATGACTTGTTTATCATGTGTAATGTTGTATAAGTAATCTCATGGTACTATGGAATAAAGATACATCTAAGGATTATTACACTGTTGTCCTTCCTTGAGTTTTGAAAGTGTATGATTAATGGTACAAGTATCCATGAAAGGTTATTCAGAAATTTTTGGAATGTAGATGATATGTGCATAATGAAGGGATAAGACGATAATGAGATGTTTTATTGTATTCATGAGCTCATGATTGATATAAGGACTAAGTGATATCATGGTTTGAGTATATAGAATTTTGAGGATTTTAGTATGTGGAAGGTGTTAACTTTTAACTGCATTCATGTTTTCACAAAGGTATTCAAGAGAATACATGATTAAGGACTTTGAATGTTTGGAATGTAACCAACAAAACATATCTTATGATATATGGGAATTGACGATGGTATTAAATCCCTGGTAATCGTTTTCACTATGTTATAAGAGTGGATTGCAGTATTATGGATAATCCTAAAGATTGGAATGGATTATGTTGGACAAAAGTTAGTATTGTTTCAGGATAGAAGTTTTCTCGATGTTATTGATGGGATGTTATAGTAATATAGTTTTAGAAAAGGACAACCTGCTGGACGGGCGGCAGCCCATCGCGTCGGACAAGGCTGTGGAAATCGAACCCACAACCGAAGTGCGACTGGCCTTTATCGCCTACCACTGGCCTACAGGAAGTCCCGGTTTATTAGAAACTAGTTTTATTATATTAAGCAGTATGATATATGAAGTATAAAGTCCATTTTAGGAACCATATATGATTAATCTCACTATGGATCGACTTATGTATATAATTTTTGCTAACCTTTTGTAGATGGAATGACCCGTCATTCTATCACATGATCTGCTAACACTTCAAGAATAACAAATTCAACTTCATTTATTTAAGGGATGAAGTGGAAATTGTTCAAGGCACGAACAACAGTGAGATTGTACCAAAATAAAGTACGTATTTATTCTAATTCAAATTTTCAACTTTAGGGAAATGATCTTGAAAACCAAAAATGTTGTCCTAGTGATCTTATACCTGATGAATCATATGGTACCTTATATCATCACAAATCTATGGATTTGTGATTACTGGCTTTTCCATAGCAATGTTCTCTACCACTCTCCATCAGAACATGATGGTTAGATTTCTCTTCCATGTCCATATTTTCACCTATGTGGAAACCCAATGATTTGTTTATTTGGGAAATCTTTACATTTCATACTTTAGTTTTTAAAGCTAAGTTTTGGTATTCCTTTTTACGATGTGGGTTTCTATTAAATAAACTTTCGAATAGTAAACTATTTATAACCCTGACGAATTTCGAGGGCGAAATTCATTTTAAGGGGGGTAGAATGTAACAGCCCGAGATTTTATGAAAAATATTCTTTTTAATTTTATTAATGTCTTGTGTTGTATGCTACACCAAAAGGAGCTTGCACAACACGCATCCTTGACTTGCCTTGCATTACACGCAATCACGACCTTCCTCGATAGCGTGTGTAATACGCAATACCGAGTTTCACTAAACAACGATATGCTATTAAAATATTATTAAAACTAGCCGTTATGAATAGTAATAACCACTTTTTAAAACTCTGTAAATCTTATTTTTCAAAATGGAATTCATTTTTTGATTCGGAGTATCGAATTTAGCCTAAGGTGAAATTTTGGTACTTTTGGATAACTTTCATATTCTGATGAATAGTGAAAATTACTAAATTATAATTAAAAACAATTTTTTTAATCGAAATAATTAATAGTGATAAATTATTAATTTGAGTGGTTTTAAAGTATATTTAGAATATATTTTTACAATTTAATACAATGTTGGTCATTGGATGTAATTTCACATTTAAACCAGACATAATCAAGTGTCAATCTTTTGATAGATATTGTTTCTTAAAAACACGCTATTTGTTTTAACAGCGGGATTTAATTATAAAATTAATTAATTCAAATTCTATGATATGAATTTGGTAAAATAGACTTCATTTTTGAATTCAGAATATGAAATATAGCTTAGGATGAAATTTTGGCATTGTTCTGAAAAACATCAATTTTTGATGAATAGTGAAACTACTAAGTGGTGGTTAAAAAAATTAATTTCTTCATAAATCTTAATTTTACCGCTTCTGTGAATAGAATTTCAAAAATCCGAGAGACACAGTTGATGTCAGTAAGTAAAATGTGGTTCAATGAGATGAAAATAATTTTTGGTGAATAGTAACTTTTTACTTTTTTTTTACCACGGTTAATAGTAAATAGGGTAACTAAGGGTAAATATGATATTACTATTACCCTAACACATGTTCTAATTCTATTGGATAAGTGTAATTCGACCAAAAACAACCTTATGAATATAATATGACCATTTAGGTCCACTTGGATTAGATTATGACATTTAATATTATATTATTTAATGAATAGTTAAAATAGTTAAAATCAAAGTTTAATAACTAAAACATTTTTAATATGGGGTTATACATAATATAAATTAGACTATAAATATTAATTAGAAATCTAAAAAGATTTCCTACATAAGGATATTTTATTTATAATTTTTAGACTTTAAATAAATTAATTTATTTATGACACAACGATGATGCAGTAATTACCCTTTTAAGGAAATATTAACATAATTGATGTTATAAATACTCAAATGAATGTAATTTGAGACTTTTTATGAATTCCACTAATTTTCATGGTTACTATGATATATTAGTGTTGATTTAATCAACTTGGTTCGAACATATAATTCTTTTATGACTTTCACAAAAATCATATATCAAATAGTGTCAAAATTGACACAAAATAGTTTTTAAATCAAATATTATATTATTAATTGTTATTTTATTCCTAAAAATCTAAGGTTCGGCCAAATGACTTAGATAAGGATATATTTCTTAATAATATACAATTTGGGGTTCGTTTGGCATGTTATAGTAAGTGTATTAACCATATAGTGAATGAAAACAAAAAGACACGGTAAAAGATAAATTATTTAACTTAGAGTTAAATCTAATTGATAAGGTTAAAATAATAACCTAAACTTGTCTAAATCCTATTGGTTGATAGGATTTCGACCCATACCCACTTTATCTTCGAAATAAGACCCTTTGGAACCATTATAAACCGATTTTGACTTTAATATAAAATAATATTTTGAAATATTCCTAAGGTGCCCCTCTCCTCCCTTATAAAAGGACACCTCCTCCCCCTCCTCCTCACACCAATTTGAGCACTCAAGCTCGGCCAACCCCTGCCAAAATCTCTTCTCCACTTCCCTAGAAACAACCTATAGGTTCTGGTCTTCCTCAAAGACCAATTTTAGTTCCCTAAGAGGAGGTCTCCAAAAGGCGCTTCAAAGAAGAGGTAATTACCGTTACCAATTCTTTCATCTTTATTTCTTCTTCCACTTCTTCTTCTTAGGTTGTTTCATTATGAAGTAATAACATCAGTATCACTCATATACTGATATGTTATTATAAGTATGAAACAACCCTATTTCACCATCTATCTATCCTACGGAAAAAGAAATCACCGTGCGTGCGTACGTACGGAATACCGTCTCCACGCCGTGGTGTAATCTATTTTCCACCACCACCTTACATGGATGGGTATAATGGTGTGAAGAATAACTATACATAGTTATTAAAACATCATATTTATTCTGATATATTGTATAATTCACTCCAATTCAATTCAATATTTATGGAAATGATATCATCGCTCGTGCGTACGTACGGACTACCGTCTCCACGACGCGATGAGATTCATTCTCCATGTTAACCATTTAAGAATGATTATAAAGTATATATAAGAAATAATAATGAAATATATGACATTATAAAGCTACTGGATTTATGTATATATATATATGTATGTCATCTACTTACTTCCATTCAAGACAATAGGGAAAGGAAAACAGCGTTCACGCGTATGTACGGACTACCGTCTCCATGAACGGTGTTTTTCATTTCATTTATCTATCTATTATATATATATATATATATACTGAATATATATGATATATAAATCATATTTTATATTCTGGAAGTAAGTAAATCATGATATAAGTAATAATAATGTCAAGAACAACAAGTCAAAACACCTACGATAAAAGAAACGATTTTACCCAAAACGCTTCTTTAACATGGAATTTACAAAAGAACGGGTAATATAATGTCATAAGTGAACCATATATGATATCATAACAATGAATATGATTCTGTAATAAGTCAATGACATTATTTAAACCATTATACAGGAGCTTCAGACACGTACAAAGCAAATTGGACCTAAGGTAAGGGAAATATCACAATCTCATTTTTATCCGAGATTGTTTATACTTTGGAATTTACTGGGGTGTATTTTATCATCCAAATCCATGTTTCCTAAATATGTAATATTTATATCCTTATAAAATAGTTTATATTCAATTTTACCCTTCGGTGAATATTTAGTAAAGGATATGAAAGGAATCTTTTGTCATTTTTCGTACGAGGTACTTTTTTGACTTTTCCGACAAAAGTACGAAGAATGTTTTTTTAACTTATACGGAAAGAATGGATTTTTAAAAATTATTTCCAAGAAGCTTCCTTTACAAGTTTTCAAGTTTATTTTTAATCAACTTCTTTTATTTTAAAGTTTTATGACATGTTATGAAAGGAAAAATGTTTTTGAAGAAGAAAGGATAATTTCCTCAAGAATGGAGTTCAAGTGTTTTATCAAAATTATTTTCCATCTAAGATAATAAAGGGTTATGTTTTTATCCCTATTATTACATTTATTTGATCATGTTGTGATGGAAATATTTTTATTAATTCTTTTATCTTATATGAATTGTTTTATGATGTCACGTTGTTTAAGAATCCCATTTTTATTACATGGGTTACGCTATGATGTATGGTTTATGATTATGTGGCACACATAAGAAAGGATTCATTATAAGATGGGTGGGACCTATATCTCCCTCCAATGAATTGGGTAAAGATTTTATATCTCATGAGATAGATAGGGCTGTAACGGTAGGTTATACCGGTTCAGTGAAACAGGACTGAAACGAGGGTTACTCGATTCAGAAAGGGACTTTGTCCACTAAGATAGTCTTGGAAATTAGTCTTGACTAACAAGAAATGATTCTCTATGATTATGTGTGTATGCCACAAAGATTCATGTTATAAGTTATGATTATTGGGATTACTTTTTCACTGCCATGATTTATCCCATGATTATGAAATTATGCTCTCTTTTGCAGGTTATGATTTCCAAAATGTTATGTTCTTATGAATATGATGTGATTGATATTTATTTTGTTTACCCTTACTGAGCATTTGAGCTCACCCTTTTATGTTTTCTTTTCCCCAGGATATAAAGAAAAGTTTTAGGTAAAAAAAAAGAAGATCTTATGGGAGATTTTGAAGATCTTTCACCACGATTATAAGATTATAGTCCGAGTTTCCAAAGACACTAAACTATTACGGTCCTTGTGTGTGTGTTTTTGTAATGTACTAAGTATTCCGCAAAAGTAATGTAATGTCAATGTACGTCAAGATACGGGTCTCTACATTGAATGCACTAAAATCAACATCCAATTGATATGATGTGTAAGGATTTCAAAAAATATCAATAATAATATAGGCCACTAGAAGGACATCCTAGATGACCGTCGTGTACAAATAAACTTCATTTTTTATACTCTAATTTTGATTGTTTTGTGGTATGTTTTTGAATTTGAATAAATGAAAACATCGACTATTTACTTTGGAGCATAAAAGATTTGAAACCCCTCAATGATAATATATTGATGCCAAATATGGATTATACTAATTCTATAACTCTATATATTGGTATAATAACATTACTAAGGATCTCATATGTTTTTAATTGTAATTCCATTCAATCCTTATTCACTTTAAAGGGCCCGTTTTATGAAACATGAACAACACTCTATATTTGTGCATCAGATAAAAGTGAATATTGGCCAATACTGGTACTTCTATTATATATTAACTCCATTATGCCAAAAAATCAACAACTAGGAAGCTACTCAAGCATTCTATGTTATGTGAATCCTAAATTGGTACTAGTTACACACCTAGGAACATGGTAAAGAACCTAGCTAAAAGAGATTGAGGAGGGGTTAATGGGAAGACCAAATAAATCTTATCCATATGACAATATTGAAATTCATCTATGGGTAGAAAACCTTCCCCATTGAAATAATGGATTCTCTCAAAAACACATGTGCCAATGAGGGATATTTTCACACACATATATATATATATATTCCAAGTATCCTTTGGGGTAATTAATTCATCGTACAGTGATCCTAGGATTGATACCACATATTCCTTTTATATGTCCTATAAATATATCATTTTTTATAAAATAATGAGGCGGAATGTGTAAATTTCTGTGACACAATAGTTGAGTATCTGAAGAAGGATGTCCAAATTATTATATTTTTTACTATATGAAATCCAACTAGTATCTTCTATTATTTAACCTTCAACTAGTTATCATACTGAGAACCTATATGATGAAATAAGTATTCCCACCTGAAATTTCACTTAACACTACCTGCAAGATGAAATTATGCTTACTTTTCCTACCATCAGAGTTAATCTTGGAACAATCAATGGAATTTTGATGTGTAGCAGTGATTATAAGGCTATGATACAACATAGGTGTTTTTAGGGGATCATTAGAGCAGTGCATTATATATGTATGGGGTCAAATCCTCATAACTAATGTATTCCACTTGAATATATGTTGAAAATAATCAATTGGTAACACCATATAATCTAAGATTATTGGATATTAACATCTTTCTACGGGAGATCCACTTTTATAATAAGTCTATGAACATATTATAAACCGATTTTTGACCATAAATTTTTCTAGTGATTCTCTCCCTTAACATGTGAAATAGTTAATATATGTGGCCTGTATTTGGAGGAATATCCATGATTTTCATTTTATTTTTTAAATTTAATGTGGGTGGTGGCCTATATTTTATGAAATCATGTTAGAATTATGGTGTCAATTTTTTTCTCAAGCAAGAATCTCAACAGAGTTAGTCAGGTTAAATTAAAATAGAATCCCCCAAGGAGAGAAGTAATACAAACATGAATAAAAATAGATGAAAAGTATAAAATTTCACCTAGGTTCCTTCAATAGATGACCATATATTAACATTCCTGAGTCTCCCAGGATCATTTTATTAGGTATATGTGTCACACTAAGATTAGTGTTCCTAAGATAACATCATTTGGTAAAATAATCCTAGAACATGGTTCTTAGTTTGAGTTAAGTGAGTGACATGAGTGGGAAGATAGTTTGAAACTTAATTTATTTCATATGTTACAATGATGAGTTTTAGTGAGGTGGTGCCTCACTACTTAAAAAGGATCCACATCCCTAATCATGGAGCTAGTTCACATCAAGTTCTTATGTACAATTTCACATGACATTCAGACCCACTAACCAGAATTCATGAAACATGCTTTGATGTAGTGTTTATGCCAGAGTAATGTATACTTTTGAATTTTATTATATTCATACTAATCAGATACATTTCAAATAGGGGAGATTTATATCTCTCCCTTTTAAAAAATATAGTGAAATTATTCAGAAGGGAAAAAAATACTAGTACAGGGATCCATCAATATCACCTAGGACCATTCTCATATCGATTTCACTCTTCTCTAACCTATAGAAGAATGAATTGTTCACTTTAACATAGTCTTCTAGTGCATGCCTAGGAATCCATGGGTACCATTTTATCTAACATTTCACTAATAACTATTTGAATGAGATAAATCTATATGCCAGTATTACATATATTGTTTATTGGTTACTAATAGGTGCCTCATCTCACATGGTTGGAATGGAATTAACTATTGCGACACATAACATGAACTATCATATCTTGTAATGAATTCAAAAAAATTTAGATTTATAGCTATTATTATTATAATTATGAACCAATTTTACCCATAAAACCCTATAAAATCACAAGGAAATCAAGGATCATTCAAATTTAGGTGGACCATTTAGTTTTTGAGTTATAAAAAATTCAAAAAAACATATACAAATAAAATTCACATGTTTTAAAATGATAATTTCTCCCATTTAACATTGGTTTTCGCATTTCATGTTAGGTTATCAACATCATCATTGTAAAATAATTTATATACATAAATCATTCAAAATAATTTTTTATAACCTATGGAAAAGGAATAATAAGAATAGTGAGGTCAAATGCTTTGTAAGGCTAAATCTGACCATTAGAAAATGAATGTCATCAGAGAGAATAAAAAAGGAATAATAGTTTGACGACATAATAAAAAATCATTAAAATAAACTAATAATAATTGTACCCATAAAGACCTAGATTGTGAAATAAAAGAACATGGAATATAGAATTAATAATGGAAATAGTCAGGGTGACAATAATCATAATTCATGTGATATAACAATTAATAAAAGAAATATCACAACCCCATAACAAAAATATCTAAAACATTTTGTTATCTTGGAACATAATCTCATAAAATATATATATAACACATGGAGAATCAATAGTGAACCATTATAAATGGAATAAAAAATATTTTTTTATATCCATCTCTAAATTACCCAATGCATCAGAGTGAATTCTAGGCACACCCATCACATAATCTATAATGGGCTTCGCTGATGAAATCTTGGAACACCCATAATTTATAATGTCTACGATCCAAGTTCATATGGACTTCATAAAAAACATAGAAATATCCTTTATTCTATTTAGAACATCATCAACCCATGGAGTGGAAATATGTTCCATAACAACTTATTTGAATCATAGTTAACCTGTGAAAAATAAATGGGTCCCATAACAATATATTTGATAAATGATTATACAATAGAAAATAAATGGGTTCCAAAATAATCACTATGAACCATGGTTAAAACATATAAAAGAAACAAGTTCCATAAAAATATATTTTACATGGGATTAACTGAGGGAAAATAAATTGTTTCTAAAATAATCTCTTTGGAAACATCATAACCAATATAATTGAAATGGGTTTCAAAACAATCTTTTTGAAAAAATTATTAACCCAGGAAATATAAATGGGATCACAAACAATCCCATTAAAACAATCAATATCTATCTTGAGAAATAATGAGCATGGTATCAATTAAAAATATCCCTAGTGTAAGATAATTAACAAAAATTTTTTTTTACATTTATGAAGGGAAATAATATTAAAATTTCATGAAAAAAATCTAGAGGAAAATAATATTTAAACATTCCAAAGTGTCCCACACCTCTTTAAAATGTTTGAATCACAATCCACATGAATTAATATCCATAAATGAAACATATATTATTATTAAATTAAATTTATTCATGATATATCATGTTATAGGAAATAACATACACCACATAAAATAAAGGAGTTCTGAATATGGAATGAGGCTCAAATAAATAAAAGTGAGGGTACAAATCACCTAACAACTACAGTAACATATATTCTAGAAGCCTAGAAATTAATAATCATAAAAGGAAACATTTTAATACCATGAATATCAAATAATTCATGATATGATATATCAAAATTTTTGGTTGATAAATCACACAAAATAGATAATTTTTAAATATTAAATTTATCATAATGATGTGAAAAGTGAGCTGAAAATACCATACAATGACCGTATCATTTGAGTGAGAAAAATCAATGAAATAATTATTGTGAAAAATTTAAATCCAAAATAATAAAATATTAAATATATAAAAATAAAATAATAGGACACTTCATTAATATTAAGGGCATAAATAACATATTAAATATAATTCTAACCCAATAAATGGAAATCAAGTTAAGAAATATCTTACATCTGTGGAAACATCTGAATCAAAAAGCCCAAAAGTTTTAGTAATTATATGAAACATTTAGATATAATGTGTATAAATAATTCTTTATATAATATATCCACATTGGGATTATCTAAATGTCAAAAAATAAGTAAGTGGTGAATATGAATTTTTTCTCAATGATTTAAAACGTGAGATGAGAATTCCTTATAAACATCATATCATTGGAGTGAAAATAATCTAATGATACAATAATGTCATAAATATTCAATTCAGAAATTTCAAATTAAAAATAAAACATAATAAAATAATAGGTAATTTTCACATATATTAGTGGAATAACACAATCAATGAAATATAAATATTTTCCAAGAATGGAAATTGAGTTTAGAAATCCATTACTTTGAGTCCTATTTATCATGTGTGTCCCCTATATTCATTGATAATAAAATTATGTTAATAATTTACATTATTAATAATCCTTTTCATGTAAAATATTAATTTTATTTCATTTACTAAAATTTATATACATTTACTTAATTAATAATGATTTAGTCAGATGTTTTGACTATATTCATCTTATGTGTCAATACTAACATTACTATTTTTACTACAGTAAATGCAGACATTTTTTAAACATATCCAAAATAATAAAAAAGAAATAATAATCTCATTTGAACACAAATTATACTTTTAAAATTGAACAAGAAATATATTTTATGAAAAATGAACTAATTCTACGATCATGGAGACATTATACCACACAAACGCATGAGTAACGTTCCCATTTATCAATGATAATTATAGGTAAAATGTAAGTAAAATATTTATTTAAATAAATAAGATTATATCATAAATATAATATTAATTTTTATATACAATTATATATATCATCCTCTGATGTGGTGGGGAAAAATGAGGAATCACATCACTTAGAGGAGGTGTTAGTCCACACATCCACAAACAACATTATCACTTTTTCAGTCTACGAAACAGAAATATTTAAAGAATATGATATATTTATAGATAAATAATTATGTTATGAATATAATTAATTTTTAATTTATATCATATATGTTTATTAAACCAATTTTTAATACATTATACTGATTGTGTAAATGTATCACATTGCTTTAAGGAGGCAGTAGTCCACAAACCAACAAATGATGTAAATGTATTTCAAAAAATGGAAAGAGTGAAGTTAATTTTTATTTAAAAATTGATGAAGTAAGAAAAAATTATAAAAAAATTATATACATCATATAAAAAAATATTTATATCATAATTACAAACCATTATAGTTGGTAAAGGAAAAAATGGATGACATCATTTCATGAGGCGATAGTCTTCCATTCACACAAACAATGATTTTATTATATATTTCATTGAAGTGTATGTAGATATGAGGAAAAAAATAAAATAAAAAATAAGTATATTAAGGATAATTATTTTATTATATAATCATTTAAATAGAAGAATTTAATGGATAGAGAAATATGTAAAACAAAAGTTCTCATTGAAGATTGATACCTCTTCTCTAGGTAACTCTTTTTGTTTTATATTGAAGCACATACAAGGATTGATTTCTGCCCATATTGAGGATTCTATATGATATTAGAGAATTTGGGAGATTATTTGAAATTATTTTGGACGAGACAAATTTTATTTACTGGTGTGGAGAAGTGAGAGGTTGAGTGCGTTTTTGTATTGGTGGGGAGCGGTATTATTATAAATATAAAAAGGTAAACACTAGTGCGAGGTACCCAAACATCATGTGCCTAAAAAAGTTAATTTTTATAAAATTATCGATATTGTCCAAATAATTCCATAAAATGAGTTATGGAAAAGTGTCTATGCATTTGGACTCTTAAGATTAATGTTTAACCACTATGTAAACTAGTTCTTACCTTAATTGTTGAAATTCTTTTTAATTGATTTCTTTGATATTTTTAGTCAAAAATGAAGAAAATTCTGGAAATTTTAAAATATTATTATACTAAATATTTAATTTATTTTTAAAAATATTAATCAAATAACTGGCAGAATATAATTTAAAACTAAATCTCTTATAGGGATGGAAAAATGAATTTTTATGTTAAAATGCTCAAAAGATTGTTATGTTTTTATATGTAAATTAAAATAAAAATTATTAAAATAGTCTGAATTGGATTGAATGATATAAAATTGGCCAAACACTACTTCAAAACCAATTAAAAAAAGAATTTAACAGTATGTATTATTTAGATGGAAAATAAACTTTCAACTAAAACTCAGAGTCATTAGCAATTCATCAAAATATAGAAGTTCTCAAATAAATACCCAAAATTCACCCAATGTATATTTTTTATTCTTTTTTTAAGATATAAATTTATTTTTTTAAAAAAAATATACATGTTTCGAAACATTATTTTAATACAATCCTACAATTAGTAGATGACAAAACCTACTTTTAGGAAAATATATCTTTCTATGCTTATAATTGGATTTATTCATATTTTAATTCTATAATAATTATCATATTGATTAAGAACAATATCATTAAATATATAACACATATATTTTATTGATATATCTCACTAATAGTGGTAAATTTAATATATTATGATAAAATTCCATTATCGTCATAAAAGGTATTTTTTATAAGACCCCATCGTTTCTATTTTGTTGGTTTTTATATTCATTTATAAATAATTTTTTACCAAATGATTCATTTAACCAACATATTTAAACCATATAATCATACTATAGTAAGGAATATTCATTATTCACTATTACAATGGCTAGTTGATGAATATAATTTCAAAAGACAATATTAATCATATATTGTTATCCGGTAAGACACAAAAAAAATTTACAGAGAAATCTAGTGTTATAAGAAACACAAGCTAATATTTGTGTTGTTTATAATAATAGATAAACTTTTCATTGAGTGTAACTCTTGCTATCAAAAAATATATATTAGTTTTAAATTGATATTTCATAAAATGTCAGGTTGCTACATCATACCCCCTTTAAAATAAATTTCACCTTGAATATTCATCTTTGTTATCAATCGATTATCATTTTTAAAAACTCATTATTGTAACTCACAATAGAAAAATTAATTACCAAAAAAAATAAAATGATAAACATAAAGGTAACGTGAATATATTCATAACTAGGACTCTAAATAGGTAGATCATTTTTTAGAAATTAAATGATTTACTTGGAAGAAAAAACTGATTCCCATTGAATAATTGAGAGTTATAGAGGACATGGTTAGGAGGAGGTTAATGAAAAAAATCAAGCCAAATAGGTTTAGAAAATAACCCTTATACTAACAGAAGATATTGTAATATGGTGAAATTTTGTTTCAAAATCCATTTTTTATGTTATAGGATTTCATTCACCATCATGATTAATAGAATATAGAAGTATATATAATTGATGTGTGAATTTTATCTGTTACCACACTCTCAAAGATGAAAATAAACCTTTCCATAAACCAATATCCAAAACAACCTCAATATCCTCCAAATTAATTTTTTTTAACATTAAGGGTTACCTCACACCTTTCCGATTTAAATCAAAAAATATGGAGATCTTATTTTGATGTATTTTTTTCACTTAGTCACAAAATCATTTTTAAAAAATGTGGTTATCCATATAATAATACCTTTTTCAGACTATTATATAACTTTCCAGGATAATATAAAATTTAATGGTTATTAGTACCTTAAAACATATTTATGAAAAAAATAAGGGAATAACTGACATTAAGAATAATTTCACATATATTTCAACTCAATAAAATAGATCATAATATTTTATAAATAACCCCAATATTTTTACTACATAGAAACCTCAAATGGTGTATCTAAGAATTTGAACATTTGATCATACATGATATTATAATCCTATGAAGGTATCCATAACTCTTTAGATAACCTCATATGAAAACACCCTTATATCTATATTTATCTTAATCCACCTTTAATACAAACTATAAAATCCCAGAACCCACACTCCTATATCATGTACTGAATTCATAAATGTTATATTTCTGGTTATGATGCTGATAGTTTTGACCTAATTGTTTTCCATTAAACCGTACAAATTCCAATAAATATTTATACTATTTGACTTAGCTTTTATTATTTTATATTAGGACATCTAAAAAATCATTGAAAAATAATTTATATAAATAAATAAACAAACAACGTTATTTATAACCTGGTGAAATGGAAAGATTAGAATGGTGAGAAAAATTGATCAATAATGGAAAATGTAATAATTAACAAATTAATGTCATCAGTTTAAATAAAAAGATAAAAATAGTATGATGACATAATCAAAATGCATGTATATAACATAATAATATTCATACCCCTTAATACATATATCATCATACATGAAAAATTTTAATAAATATTCAATAAGGAAAATATTCATGAGAATTAATAAAGATGGGGCATGCTATATCAAAACAGATAAAAAGAATCTTCATAAAACAACAAAAAAACATAAATAATACATAATTATATATTAGAACATCATCTCAAATAAACCTTACAAAAGGCTTACAAATCCCTTATAGATCCCTTACAAATGAGATGAACAATATAGTTCACTTCCATCTCTGGAGTACCTGATTCATTAGAGTGATATTTAGGTGCACTCATTATATATTATATAAGGCTATCATCAAGTACTTATTAGTAACACCCATAATTTTTTATTTTCTTGAACATAATTTAGAGTGAAATAATCTGAAGCCATAGAAAAATAAATTATTACTTTTAGAATAATATAAATACATATTAAGGAAAATTGTTCCCTAAAAATGTATTTTAATCTTGGTTATCCTATGCAAATTTAATGGGTTCGATAATAATAACATTGATATGTGTTTACCCCTTGTAAAAGTAATGTGTTCTAAAACAATATCTACGAAATAAGATGACCATGTAAAAAATAAATAGGTTCCATAAAAATCACTCCAATTAAATATTAACACATGTAAAATAAATGGGTTTAAAACAGTCTTATTGAAAACATTATTGACCCATGGAAAAAATGGGTTTCAAAATACTCTCTTTGAAAACATGATTAACACATGAAAAAAAATGTGTTCAAAAATATTCTATTTTATATAATCATTATTTATAAATATAAATAATTATGATTTTATTAATATAAAATATCCTTAGTGGACACAAAGTAAATTTTTTTATTATTGATTTTGATAAATGGAAATACTGTTAAAATATCTTTAAAACATCCTGGAGGAAACAAATCATTAAACATTAATAAATCCTCATCCACTTTTAACAATTTGAATCAAAATACTAGTGAATTAATATAATTAAGTGAGACTTTTATTATAATGATAATTATCAGATTCATGATATAACATTTACTATGGAATAATATAAACCATACTAATGAAAGGGGAGGTGAATTTGGAATAAGTCTCGTAGAAATAAAAGTGAGACCAGAAATCCCCTTAAAACCGAGGAAACATATGAATCGAAATACAAAAATGTTGTAATTATAAAATTAAACAATTATATACCATTAATATAAAATATTTTATGATATTACATATATAAATGGTCATTAGAAACACAACAAAAAAGAATTAAGTTGTGAATATTACATTCATGTCACAAGGGAAAAATGGTATTTGAAAATCACTTACGAAGCATGTATAATTGGAGTGATAATATATAAATGAAAAAATTATGTGTGAAAAATGTAAATCCACATAATGAAAGTGTAAATATAGAATAATATATTATTATTTTATTTCATGCATATTCGTTTCATAACATAAACAATGAAATATAATTTTATCCCACTGAATGGAAATTGAGTAAATAAATCCCTTACAATATTACTAACATCTAAATCATAAGCTTAACAATAATAATAATGAAATAAATCATTTTAATATAAATAATATAAAATAATTATTGTTATAATATTTCAAAAGGGTCTATATATACACCATAGAAAATAAATAAGTGGTGAATATGTCAATTATCTAAAAGATATAAAAAAATGATATGAAAATACTTTACAAAGACTATATCATTGGAGTGAGAATAAATTAGAGGAATAATTATGTGTGAAAAAAATTAAACCCACAACATAAAATTTAAAATATTAAATAACAAAATCAGATTTAATTTCTAGAAATATTATTGTCATAACATAATCAATAAAATAGAATTTTTACCTATGTAATATAAATTGAGTTAAGAAATCCCGTACCATGATACTGAATTTTCATTATTATAATCTATATTCCTAAATAATAAAACTATGTGAATTATTTAAATAAATTAAAACCTTTTAAAAGTTTATTATTAATTTTATTTCATTTATAAATATGCTATATAAAATTACATAATCAATAATGTTTATGGATGATGTTTAAACCATATTCCTCTATTATGTCAAAATTGATTTTGATATGTCAACTAATATCGATGTGGACATTATATGAAAAATTCTAGAATAATAAAAAAATTAAGAAAATTTTAAAATGAATTACTCACTTTTAATCCAATGGTAATGGTGTTTATCAAAAATAAACCAACGTTATGATCATGGAGATGGTAGGTCGTACGTACGCATTAGTAACATTCTCATTCTTTCAATGATCATTATGGGAAAAAGGTAAGTAAAATTTATTTTATAAAAAATAAAAATAATATCATAAATAAAACATTATTTAATAATATATAGATATATATATCATTATGTTATTTGGTGATGAAAAAAGAACAATCATATTGCATTGAGGTGGCAGTATTCCACATATCCAAGAATGGAGTTACGAATTTTTCAGTGTGTGAAACATAAAAAGAAAATGATTTGTTTTATGTGAAAATAAATAATTATGTCATTTATATCATAAATTTTTAATATATATCCTATATATTTTATTATAATAATACCTAATTCTTTTTATGTAATGTGTTAACATATCACATCGCTTTGAAGAATTCATCGTCCACACATCCCCAAATGATGTGAATGTATTCACACAAAATTGAAAACCTGATGTTATTTGATATATAATATATATATATATATAATTATGAATAAATTTTAAATATCCAATATATAATAAAATAAATGTAATGGGTGGTTAATGATGATCAAACGACATCATTTCGTGAGAAGGTAGTCTACCGTACACACGAATGATATTTTCATTAATCATTGGATGGAAGTGTGTGTAAATTTAGGAATAATGATTAAAATAAAAAAATATAAGTATATTTAGTATAATGAGGTTATTATATAATAATGTATTAATAATATTAATGTTTTTGGGAAAAAATAAAACAAATGTTTTCATTGATGAATGTTACCACCTTTTCGGTAACTCTTTTAGATTGGTAAAAAATAACATCCTTGGGATAAGATATACATATTTTTAGGATTATATGATGAGATAATATAATTTGTTATTTTTTTTATGGTAGGGTTTTATGAGTTAAAATTACTTTAGTGGTGTGAATAAGTGATGGGGTGAGCTCATTTTTATAGTAGAGCTTGAGTGGAATTCATGTTAATATAAAAAGGAAAACACTATTATGAAGACTCCCATTGATAACAATAAAAAACTAATGGGAATAATTAGATAAAAGTTGGGATATTGTAGAAATATATCCATATAATGAGTTTTGGAATTGTTATTAGTTTATTTTTCCCTTTAAGAATAATGATTATCCACTAAGTAAACACGTTTTTACCTTAATAACTATAATTAACTTTATTTAAATTCCCTAATATTTTTGGTCAATGTATAATGTTAAAATAATAGAAATTATAAATTATTATGATTTTAAAAATATAATCCATTTTAAAAAATTCAATCATAACATTTTCTGAATTTCATTTTAAATTAATCCCACAAATGGGACAACAAAGCTGGTTTTTAAAGTTAGAATGTACAAAAGTTTGAAATGTTTTGGATAGATTCAACCACAATAAAAATGATTAAAATAAACTTAATTGTATTAAATGATATAAAATAAATGTAATTATAATTTAAAACCAACAAATAAATAAATATTGAGATCAAAACGCAGTATTCAATTAAAATTTGAGTCATTCACTATTCATCAAAATATGAAAGTTCTCTAAAAAACAAAAAGAACCAACCAAGTAAAATTTGATATTATTATTTATAAAACTAAGTGTTTTCTATGTAATAATAATTATAAAAGTTTCAACTATTTGGTTTAATACAATTCTTCCCTTAGAAGAAATAAAACCTGAATTTTTTAAAAATATAGTTTCTATGAATAAAATTGGATTTATTATTATCTTAAGCCTCTCAAAATTATTTGATGATTTAAAAAATATTTAATTAAATATATAACATATAAATTTCATTATCATATCTCACTAAAATAGAATAATTTATTTTATTAGGATAAAATGTTATTCTGTTTATAACAATATTTTTTCATAAAAACACATCCCATAAGTTCAATTTGTTTTTATTTTCATTTTTAATTAATTAGTCACAAAAGGATTCAATATATGAACAACTGAAAACCATATATATTCATAATTTAGTTATACATATTCATCCCCAACATTCCAATAGGTAGGTGATAACTATCACATTAAATAATAATATTAATAGTATATTGTTTTCCAATAAAACTCGACCACAAGTTATCAAAGAAACTTAATGTTATGTGCAACACATGATAAATATTTTCTGGTGAATAATGCATGAAATTTTTGTAATTGAATATAAATCAATCTAGTAAATAATTTAAATTAATTATAAATAGATATTTTATAAATATTAGGGTTGTTAATGTTTCCTTATATGACCTGTACCTTAGTCACTCATTGCTTAAAAATACCGCCTATGCCTCCAATTTTACAAACTTCTAAGAGGAGTACACAATGTGATAGATGAGGGCCACAAAAATAGGGATAAATTAATGAACCTATCCATTTATAAATTCATCCCAACTCTATATTTTCATGTTAGGAAACTTATTATGTCAGAACCTATGGGAATTAGTGAATATTAGGTGCAATTTCATTATTTGAGGAATTTAATACATAAAAATTCATGAAAAAACACTTCCCAATTAACAATTAAAGTATTCGGTGATGGACACACATTCCATGGTTGCCTCACTGAGGTGAAATATTTCTTAGGACATCAATCAGTGGGATACATAACCCAAACCTATACAAGAGAAACCCTGATACATTCATTATAACATAGTGAAACGTCACCCTACTATTTATACTAGTGTGACACTTCAACCTACCCCATACTAAGTAGTGCCACCACCCATTCCCTAGAATAAGGCTCCAATTCTCCTTATTAACCAAAATGGGTTGAATTGTATTCCCATAGATATGCATTCCCTCAACATAGTTTCAAGCATGGTCTCAAATTAATCATGGCCTCATATTTAGATAATAGTTGTTCCATTACTTATATCTTGATTCCAATTTTATAAGGGATAATTACATGGTTCCACTTAACCTCAGTCATTATATATGGGAACTATACTTCCCTAGTGCCTTTCCTAAGGCATAACCAATATATTCAAGCCTTCTCTACATATAATTGTGGTATATTACATGGTTATAAACATCTAATTATACCCCGATTGATCATTTATTTCTTTGATAATATGGATTGGGCATCCTATGAATGTCATTTATTGGGATTTCCTCCCAAATTGATATATTCATAAAGGATATTACAATCATGAGTTCTTTTGATAATGAGTTTCTTTATCCTGTGGAAACTTTTAAACCCTCTTCTATTTCATCTTATTCATATTGGTTACCTAATGTCAAGAATAATTTAAATCACAAAATACAATGAACCCATTTTTCCTCTCAATGAGATAGGGAGGTATATGGTCCTCCTGTATGGTGATAGAACCTACTATATACTCAATGATGGCTAGATCCCACATAAAATCAATGTACCATAGATAAGATTTGAATCTCGAATTTATTGAAATACCTAAAATATGAAAACACGTATATAAACATTAAGGATGAATTATAGATGATATACAAAAGGTTAAAACCCACATGACCTCTAAGATTTTTCTCTTTCATGAAACTAATTCACTTACCCCATATAACTAAATTTCATGGACTAGTCCTAACATATGACCTCAAACTATGTAACATAAACTATATGTATTTCAATATTGTAAATTAGCATACATTTCATGTCTCTCTAGAGATCAAAACCAACATAGAAATACATATATCAGGCCTCCAACTAGGAGTATTCCCTATATTATCCTTTGTGGGAATCACTACATTTGAAAATTATCCTCTCTTGGCCATATTACCCATAAATGTTATCCTTATTTGTCAATATTACTCTTGATTATAGCCTTACCCCCTCTTATACATTTATCATTAAAATTTATGAAACATAATGGGTCTCTTGTTCCTAAGTTCCACAAAAACCATTTCTATGAACCATTCACTATGTATTCCATATTCATAATGATAAATTGCATAGTATAAAGTCTATTATATATCTTTTAAAACACCTTGGAATAGACTTCATATACAGAAACATAAAAGGAACATAACATAGTAATTTTCACATGTCTATAAATGGAAACATATCATTACATTCGACACGACCATAAATGGTACAACGTTCCCATTAAACATGATCATAATACACATATTCTAATTCCAATCATAAAGATACCAAATAATAACTTCTCAAGGTTTTGATTCAATCTTCACAAAATATTTTACCTCCCATGATAGAGATAAATTTTGGGACACCGTGTTTTTTATTAAACAAGAGTATATAAATCTAATATAAGATTGATGAAGAACCATTAATATATAAATAGGTTCATATCTATTCATTATTTTGATCAATTACTATAATTATAGTTACATTTAGTGATATTATTATTTTTAATTATTTATGTAACTTTTATTAAATAATTTATAATTTAATAGATTGGGAAATAATTCCATCCCAAATGGGTCTAGTGATCATTACAACCCATCCTCTACAACAATGTGTATCCAAAGTGTCATAGGTAATGTCCATGTGATTTCTTCACTTCATAATTTAGGTTCACACAGACTAATTTTTTTCGGTTTGTGTGTATATTAGAAAAAAATTGGTAACCTAATAAATTATTGATAACAAAATATTAGTTGTTTCACATGTAAAAAAACCATACACCTAGGATTTATTCATCGATCATGTAGAAAAAACCTAATTAGAAAACATTTGTGTCTATTATATAGATAATTTTTATTTATTATTACTTGAAAATGAACCATGGTTGAAAAAATGATGAAATAAATATTCACTAAAAAGTATAGTAGTTTAATAAAGAGGAATGATTTTATTTATAATATTAAATAAAAATATTATTAAAACCACTTTCAGTGTGGAACATAACGTATGTGATACAGACCATTAGAATCAAAGATGCGGCTCCTCTTCTAATTAGATTTTAAAAATTTTCTAGTTTTGATGTTTTCAATGTTTTTGAGTTTATCTTATAAAAGAATTTATGAAGTGAAATTTTGAATATGTTTTTCAATTACCATTCTAAGTAACAATGTAATATAAATTTCTTAATACACTATTTAATATGAATAAAAAATATACCTTAAAATGGAGAGAATCCAAATAGATCCCATCCTATTATTTTTGTGCATAATTTGATTCTTGATGGAGCTTGTGGTGAGAAAGAATCCCTCTTATATAGAGAGGAATAAAAATTAGTTTCCCCATGATATAATTATGATAAATATAAATATAACATAAAAGAAGTGAATTTAATGATTGAATATACTAACCAGAAGATTGAATAATTTTTTACCATAGAAGATTCATAATTTTAAAATGGATATATGGTAATATTAATTTATTATCAATAAATTAATATATAATTAAAAAGAAATTGTAGGGAATATAATAACATTGAGTATTCATAATATGATTCTATTTTTAATTTTAATGACATACAATATAATTTAACCAAATAAAGGTTATATTTAATTTCTGGCATCTTTAGAATCTTGTAAGAGGATACCCCCTATCTTGAAGAAGATTATAAATGTTCAAAGATGTATTTAGGGATTATTTGATAACATGTGTTCAATTATACATATTGTTTTGGACCTTTATTTCAATGAATATATATCTATAAGAAAGGTTCTCAAGATTTTATAATGAGTAACCCAACATAATAAACAAGGGAGATTAATAATGTAAAGGTGTTAACAAAAATTAACATGCGTTTTAGGAGAATCGAAAGGCTTGAATTAATTCCAAGAGTAACCCACTAGAAGTTAAATAAAATAGAATTTAATAACACTCATTTTTTAAAAGAGTCAAAAAAATGAATGAAGATCAAGATAAGGTTATTAAAAATATCATCCAAGAGTTTAACGGTAGAATGAAATTAGTATGGTCTGAAGAAATTGTCCAGAATATATATTATCTTGAAACAGACATTAAACATTCCAATATGGATATAGAATATGTTAATTCCTCACATTGAAAATATAAGAGCTTCTATAAAAAATAATTCCACAGTATACTCTTATGCTAAACGACACCAATATAATAGAAATAACTATTTCAAATCATTTAATGATTATCCTTTATAAATATCAAAGAGAAAATCAATATCATCTCTATAAATTTTCTTTATGTTATTTTTATATTAATTTAAAATGTATGCTTCAAATATATATATAAGAGAATATAATAAAACTATAAGAAACTAACTACTATATATATAATGAATGTGAGAATGTAAGGTAAAATATTTTTCTAATTAAGACTAATTGATTAATAAAACATAAAAACATCAACCATTAAATTCGTTCTAGATTAAAAGTGAAGAGAATATATAAATATTTGTTAGATACTATAGGTACTATGAATGATTTAGATATATGGTAACTTGTTGTAGACCTAATAAATTAACTTGTGGAAGTCAAAGGAATCCTATACCATAGGGGAATGGTTGGGTTAATGAAAGTTACATTTATAACATATGTAAATATGATTATCAAAATAGAATTTTAATTTAATAAAAAATTGTGTGGATACTATAAACGAAGTGGTTATATTAAAGAATCAATCTTCTAAAAGTCAACAAAAAATTTCCCTAAAATGTTTTATAATAGAATGGTATATAATAATAATATTAATAGAGTTTAATTTGATAGATATTTAAGTTATAAGAAAAATAAAAATAATGTTCCGAAATAATAAAATAAAATCAACAAGAATAGATCACCAAAAGGGATATATTATATTATTGTGGAAGTAGAAGATTCACTATAGAATATTGTATACAACCCAAGTGTATTAATAATGTGGAATAAAAGATAATGGAAAGGGATAAATTAATCCATTAATGAAATATCAGTTTTAGATTAGTGGAGTTAATTCTTGAGAATCTTTATAGAAGTGTCAAGATATATTACCATGCTTCTAAAAAACATGTGATCATATATATAGTATAATTTTAAATGGTAACAATGATGAAGAAATAATAATAAATTTAAATTTATATTGAAAATTATTAATTTGTAATAAAATAATTTCAATTTAATGTGTTTTTATAAAGAAGATATGATCCAAGAACTCATAAGATTCTATGTTAAAGGTGTAACCTATCTTTACCTATTTAAAAAGACTTATTGATCATATTTCCTACCCATGTCGTAAGTAAAAATAATAAGATCTTCTCAAAAAGAGATGAGTGTTCATTATAGGTTTATATTAATAAAAATATCCCAAAAAAGATAATGTTTGAAGAATCAAGGAGACCTTGATTTCTAAGATGGATAATTATAAAAATAGACATTAATAATAAAATATTTAATGAAAATGTGGGGATAGAAAGAATGATTTATATATACTGAGATGAAATTATCAACATTTCCAATTTAATTAATTGATAAAAACAAATCCACTTTATTCCCATATATTTTGTTTGTTCTTTCTATAATGAGTGTGGAATTTTATTCATTTACCAAGGTGGATAACAAAAGAAGATTAGAATTATGATAGAAGAATCAATGTAATCATAATGAAAGACATCCAAAACATGATATCACAATTTACATTTGTAGAAATATTTCTACCTTTATACGGTGATAATTTTGGTTATCTCTTGAAGTGAATTGTATTGAGAAACAGTTGGAGTTACTATATAATTCCAAGACAGAATTTCTAGAGATTTATTTGAATGTTTACCTAAAAAGGAATGATTATATATTCTAGGATACCCCTTTTCAAAAGAAAAAATTAGTTGTTAAGGGTGGTTGAAGCTGAACTGACTAATGGAATAAAAATTAATATAATTTATTACATGAAGGGGATGATTTATAAGGAAAAACTTTCTAGATATTTTCAATGTTTTTCGTTCTTCATAATGGGGAGTGAATTATTTTCTTGTTGAAAAAATACAATGTGAATTATTTTAAAAAAAATTATATTTAGAATTCATTTATCAATTTTTTAACAACATAAATAATATTTTAAGATCCTTTAAGAAAGGAATATTTAATTATTATCATATTTATATTAGTTAATGGATAGCTTTGTTGACAACATTTGTGGGTTTTTGGATAAATTTTTGAAACATATCTTTGATTAATTAATTGAGTTTTTGAGTGGAATGATGAATTTATTATAGAAATAGTGAATATTGGTTAATTTGAGTAACATTTTTTATTTATGAATTATTTTATTACAAATATGTGTTTTGGGGGTTTTATTGATCAATATTTTGTGTTTTTTTCCAAATATTGTAAAACATAATTTTTAATGTTTTGTATTTTTAATTATTATTTATTTTTTAAAGATATTTTTTATGTTAACCAAGTATAGAAATTCAATTTTTAAGTTATATGGTTTTATTATATACATATTTTCTAGAATAAAATATTCTTTGATTATTGGGTTTTAAAAAAAATGAAATGTATTATTTTAGTATAACTTTTCTCATTCCAAAAGACATGGAAAATTTTTAAAAGTCTTTATTTCATGAATTTCATTTTCATATAACATATTCACTTTTTAATTATATATATATTATTAATGGTTGATCATTTACATTTTCCACTCTCTTAACTTTATAGTCATAGGGTATTGATAGTATGACTTTCCAGGTTAATGTAATACTTTTGTGCCCTGATTTTAAGACTTTTACCCATTATAAAATTTTATGACTAAGGAACCAAGGATAGTTTGAATTAAATCTTGCAGAACAAAGAATTGGATTCCATATCAACGAGAATCATGTTCTACATAAATAGGGGGATAACTCCGAGGTTAATGTTATTGATGTTCGAAGAACTCATTCAATATTCTTTTTAATAATAATTTAACGGAAAAATGAGGGATAATTTTTTCATATTGTGGGAAAATAATATTTAATTAAACAAAAACCCTTGAGAAAGGTTTTAACTTTATGTAAAGGTTTCTTTCATTGTCCATTAAGTCTTAATTTATATTCCGATACAATCAAAAAACAATGCTATAGAAGAGAGAGTGGGAAATTTATAGAAGATATTTATGTGAGAGAAAATCAAGGAGAATCAACTCAATAAAGGTCAATGGATCCAGGTATGTCTTGTATTTTGAAAATATTTATCAAGATATGTAATAAATATATATTATAATAGACCTGAATTAATTGAAATTATTTTTCATTTTGTATGAAGGGGAGGTTGTAATGATTATATTTTTACATATTTAATTTTATTATATGTTTAATTGAATTAATAATTATAAATATGGATTAAGGTCATAAATACCCTTTCATAATAATAAAAATAATCATTTTATTTTTGGAATTTCATTTTATTTTTTGGGTGATTTTAGAAAAATTTATTCTCATCGCTTGTATTGAAAAATAATGACGCTTTTTATATTAAATAGTTCTAATAATAAAATTCTAATGTTGAACCATTCTGATTTTACATATCATTGAAATTTTAAAAAAAATTGATTTAATTTATTTATGGGTTCTCATTGGTCAATGTGGATTCATTATTAATGTTATTTTTTAACATACTGTTCAAATTACATCATCTGTTGGACCATGTATGATTCAAAGGATTAAGAAACTACCATGATGGATAAACTAGAATGTTGTCTCTTAAAATTGTATTTATATTCTATTTATATATTTTTTTAAATTTTAAATATCTATGAACTATTTTTTAATTTCCAAAATAATTTGTGGTAATTTATTATATATTGCTATGGATTTTTGAAATTTGAGTATTATGTGATTTTTTTGGAAATCCAAATATGATGCATCTCCCCTCACAATTCTAGAATTTGAAATATATTTTTTTATTTGAAATGTCATTTAATTTTTTCAAATTTATAATGTAATGTGTTATGTTTTCAATTAAAAATATTATCTTTAATTATATTAAACAATTAATTGAGTATTTATTTTAGTCCATAAAAATAAAGAAATAATATACTTCAAAAATGGATTTTAGTTTATTAAAATTTTATTTTTCATTATATCATGTTATGATGTGTTATATTTGGAAAATTATTATATGATATTCAGTAATGACCAAAGTGGTTATATATTAATGTTGAAATTGTTCCAAAATTATGTGAAAATAATATAAATAGAACACAGATAAAGTTGAGAAAATGAAAATATTTTATGAGTAATTGAAATTCATTATTATATGATATTAATTAATTTCCAAAAAATAATTGCTCATATTCTTATTAGTTATTAATATAATTTATTTATATAAATACATATATATGAAATATGAGATTTATTAATATATAAAAATATAATAAATAAATCTAATTGGTGAGTATAGTATATCTAAATCATAAAAAATTAATTTTCTCAATTATGATGGTGTATTACTGTATCACCCAAATGAGAACACTAATACACATTTTTTGTTAATTTTTATTCAAAATTTGTGCATTATTATTATTATTAATCTATTAAGTAATTTGAATAATGTTTTTATTATAGTTTTCATTCCATCAATGTTACACTCATATAGATCAACTCTTCCAATCTTTTATCGATTAAATTTCTACGATTGGAGTGACAAAAATCAATTTCAACATGATGTATTGAATCTTTATTGACCACTATAAGAAGAGAAACCTAATTATATTACATAAGAATGTATCTATGAACATAAAATATATTATTAAATATTGGATAGATCAAATATGTTGTGTTTAATGTTTATTTGATTGATAATGGTAAGTATCATCATGTATTATCTCCCTAAATGTGAAACTGAAAAATACTATATGAAATATGTGGTTGACCTTTCTCAAACTAATTATAAATCTATTTTGGGACATTAATTAGTAAATTAACCACCATGATGTTTTATGGCTATCATAGTATTCATTAAAATATCATTTAAATTAAATTTATTTTAGTAGGACTTAAATATTTGGGAATGGAAGGGGATGAAATTTTCCATGTATAGTTTAAACTAATATCATTATCATCTATGTATGGAGAATTACAAATAAACTATAACACCATTAATGATAAATTGAAGGTGCATGAATTTCATCGTCTAATAGTTCAAGACGTAATATGTTTAATGAGTAAGGGAATTCACTTTGTCCATTTTATACATAATCAAGGTGGAAAGAGATATGGTATAAATAATAATGGAAATGTAAAGGGTCCATTGAAAGTTGTTGAGTCCTCTTGAAAGAACCAGAATAATGATAATAAAAATAAATTCCATTTATAAGGAAATTTTAGACATTTCAAAAAGTATTACTTGAAAAAAAATGATTAGTTTGAAAATATATGTAGGAATAATCCTTTTACATGTTTTAAATCAAACATTACTAAAATTCCAAATAGTATTTCGTGCATTTATTCATGTTGTACGACTCAAATTTCTATTACAATATAGGTATTCCATTCAACCCAAATCAAATTCCCAACTAAAAATTTCATTTTCATCCAGAATAGAGTGAGGGTTTGAGTGGAAGTAAAAGGGAGTTAAAATTTGATCCTTGCTAGTGGATATAGTTTAAATTTATGTGATTCATTTTGTGAAACTAGTTTATGATTGAATTTTTTATCAACATATGATTATTTTATATTCTCCATTAACTTTAGGAATATATTTTTTAGATTAATACTCATACATTCATTATTGGATTTGGTTTATTATATGATGGTTTATATAAATTAAATCTTGATATTTTTTATACTAAAATTCTAATGAACATGCATTATAATTTTGGTATAAAATGTGATTTAGTAAATTAATAGTATTATTTTTTTTTATTAATGTCTATGTCATATTTGAAAATAATTCTTGGTGAAATTGAATAATAATTAAATCCTTCTAAATTTATAATTTATTAACCCAAAAATTAGTATGGATCATATTAGAGGTAAAAAACAAAACACACATTGAAAAGTGTGATAATATATTCTAAAATCCATGTGTTCATATATATAAATATATGTACACAATTTTATATCATTTCCTTTGGTAAGGAAAAATATATTATCACCATTATTAATGATTTACCACAGTATATATATTTCTATTTATTACATGATATATATCAAAAAATAATTACATTGGAAATATATGTAAATAAATTTACGGGGTGATTAGATGGAATTATAAAGGTCATAAGGTATGATAGGGGTGGTTAAAATTATGTAAGATTGTATTAATAGGTAAATAAGTATGTTCCACAGGTAACATTTCAGAAATTACATAGAAAATGTGCACACTACACTATTACATATAACCACAACAAAATGGTGTACTCGAATATATTAATATAACGTCAATGTATATGATTAGGAGTATGTTATGTAATTTTTATTTATACTTATAATGACTAATGTATTGATTAATAACAGTTGTGTTTTTTTATAATAGGGTTTCTATAAAACTAATTAAAAATTATACTTTTGATAGTTTTACTCGTATGAATCCATTTTTGAGACAATAACATGTATGCGGTTTTCTAGTACAAATAAGAGAATATAATCTACTATAATGAAAGTTGAATGTAAGAAAAATATACGGATATTTCATTAGTTATAAAATTAAATCAAATGGGTATAAATTTTACTTCCCCAACCATAGTATACGAATTATTGAAATAATAAATTGTAGATTTTTTAAAAATAGAAAATCCATTGGGAATGAAGTTACAAAGAAAATTGTAAATTAAAGAAGGTTGATTTCAATATCCATTTTTTTTTACTCTAGATTCACTAGTTTTTGTTCATAAAATTATTACATAAAAAATAACCATGTAGAATAAATTTTTTTCCAATTTAAAAATGAATATATGGTTAACAACCACAATAAATGGGTTTTAGAAGATCATAAAGGGAAATAAAATCATATAATTTTGTTGACTTTGTTATATATTCGAATGAGATAGGAAGAAGTATTCATAATAATAATGTTATAGTTTCTTTCTATCATTCCATCAATTCTACTAATTATGATAAATGTTTATATTTCATGATAAATGAGTTGAATTCCATAAGAAAAATTAATCTATGGGACCTTATGGAATTATTTATAGGATGGTTGGGAGTTGGATGTAAATAGGTCATCAAAATTAGTCATGACTCTCCTAGTAACCTTGAACATTACAAGGGAAAAAATATGATAAGAGATTCACTCAAAAATATGATATAGATTATAAATAAATCGTATAATCGGTTTCTATGAAAGATTATTTATGAATAAATATGTAATCAGTAGTTTTATATGATTTAATGTTATATAAAATTATTTTTAAAATAGACATTATATATGTAAATTTAGAGGATGATGTATACATATATCAACCAATTGGGTTTCTCATTAATTGAAACGAACGGATGGTATGTAAATTAAATAATTCAATACATGACCATAAAAAAGCTTCCCAAAAATGGTATATTAGGTTCAATGATACCATTTTATCCTTTTTATTTGATTAAAATATCATTGGTTGGGGTATATACTGTAATATTATTGGGATAAAATTTATATTCTTGATTCTATATGTTGGTTACATATTTCACAAAACAAATGATACTGCTTTTTTATTCAACGAAAATAAATTTCCCACTAAAAATTTTGAAATGAAAAAATGGGATAAGCCATTTATATGATTATAATAGAAATAGACTTTAATAGAACATATAATTTTTTGGGATTATCTCAAATCTCATACATTAATACAATTTTATAAAGATTTTGGAATGAAAATTGTTCAGCAACACAGATTTTAATTCCAAAATGAAGAAGATTTAATCTCATTAAATGTCCAAAAATGACCTGAAAGGATAATTGGTGGATGTAATTCCTTATTAATATATTATATTAATAGTGATGTATGATTAGACATGAAGAAGGCTAGATATTAGTTTTGTAGTTGTTATATTGGAAATATACCAAAGTAATTTTGGATAGGGCCACTAGAGAATTTAAAATAATTTTTTTCTCTATATTCATGGAACAATGGATCTCATAACTACTTAAAAATGAAATAGTTACCTTAAGGGGAGTGGATAATCTATTTCATACTTCATTGATTCTATTTATATAATAAATTACAATTTTTTATGCGTATCTTCAAGTCGAAGAAGAAATATCATGAATTATTTAAAAATTAATCACTATAGATTCTTAGAACAATGAAACTAAATTTATAGCATGCATTGAGAAAAAATATTGGGTATTTGTTTGTGGAACATTATTTGAGGACTCCAAATTCATGAGAGTATCACCAGGCTTATAAAAATTTATTATGAAAACTCTACATCAGTATTCTATTCAAGGAATGATCGGTATTACAATTGTTCTAAACCAATGGAATTAAATAAAATTGTAGTTAATGAGGAATTTCATATCCCTATTGTGTCAATTGAAAATATAATCTCAAATAATAGGATTTCCTATACTTTAAATAAAGGGTTAAAACCCAAGAGATCTATTGGATGTGTTTTATATATTGGAATTTTTTCGAATAAGGTTTTATTGTATATAATTATTTTTATATTTACTACAGTTAATACATGGGTTTATAAATGTTTTGATCGTATTTCATGTTTTTATATAAGTATAAATAATTTAATTAAATAATTAAATAATTTATATTATTAAATAAATTCTTCCTCATTAGAAAAAACTACTAACATACAATTTTAATTGATATTTCGAAAATTTCAGAATTGTAGTGCATGAACAAGAGTATATAAATAGAGGATATATGACTTCCATGACTCATTTGGAAAATTTATATAATTATGGTTCATGTTGAATAGATTATATAATAAATATAAATGCGCATTATGAATGGTTTAATGTATCAAATATCATAAACTAATATAACCTGAGTTATGTGGGAGAATTCTGTAATTAATCATGTAATATTATTTTTAATATTACTATAATATTATAATGGGGGATAATTTTCTCAAATTGATTCAATTTGATAGCTAATTACCCAACCACATATGAAAACTATTTTATCCCTATTTAAAAGGGTCCAATATTTTCTATATTATTTTTAATTTTTAGTTCGGAATCCTCAAAAATTACTATTGAAGAGATAGTGGGAAAAGGATAGAAAATCAAGAAGTTTAATTAGATAAATGTATGTCTTTTCTTTTGATTTTAGTTATCTAGGTATGTGATGAATATAGATTTTAATGATCTTAAATTAATTGAAATTAAATAACAATTGATGTATTTTGGTAGATGATGACCGATTATTATGAGGTAAGAGCATAAAAAGTTAATTCAAACTAATTCCCATCAATGAAAATGAATACCAAATAGGATTAAACTAAATTAATTTTTCATAGAAGAATATATTAGGTCAGATGAGATGAAACTAAGGAAAAGTGTTGTGATTCATTAATGAAGAAGAGATAATAATGGAAGAATAATACTCCTATTATGATAGAATGAATATTTGTTATAATATAAATCCTCTATACACCAATCTCTATCTCAGATGGAGCTCCCATAGCTCTCAAATATAATGGAGTAAACAGAGCTCAAGTGTTGGCTCTTTGGATCTCCCCAAAAAGCCTCATCTTATTATCATGCATAGAGGTTTTATGTTTTATATAAATCCCCTGAGAACCCCCACCAATCCCCAAATACCATTGACATCTCTCATGGACGAAAAAGAAACAACTACCGCACATGAAAAATGTCACGCCTCCATGAAAAATGTCTTCAATGGTCGGTATATTTGGTGAACCATCCACCAACCAAGGTAGCTAGAAATATAATCCATCAATTACCACCCTCCAGTTATATTACATTGAAGAATATCCAATGATATATATTCTCTTGAGAAACCACCTTTTCTAACATATTAGTTATGTTCTCTTTCAATTGGATCATCACTGTTATCGGTATATGTCAATCCATCACTTTATGTGTGCAATGATACTGAGTTTCAATTTTCATCATCCGAGAATGATACACGAAGTTTATACAAAAGTAAAAATCAATTTTACTTTCATAATAAACCTTTTATGCATTCTGGATGAATCTAATATCTTCTAGAAAATGATTTATCGATAACCTCTCTTTGGAATATTATAGAGAATAATTTTAATTTGATTCTATCATGGGTGAAGAGAAACAATTCTATAACTCTGACTTCCATGGTCTAGCTTCTCCGACAAAATTATAGATGTCTCGGGATATAGAATTCTGAAAATCAGGATATCTTAAATTATCTAGATATCTATATCCCTCCAGGAGTGATTTATCTCCCCTGTAGAACAAACATATCTTTAAGGAACCATTGAGATACATATAGATAAATTTTATTACACCCAAGTGTTGCCTCATCGGACTGAATAGAAGTTTTACCATGATCACCACCTCATGAGAAATGTATGCCCTCATATTAACTTTAGTGTACATCAATCTTTAGAATATTGGGGAGTATGGAATCATCTCCATGACTTTTATTTCATAATTGGGTGATATATATGAACTATTTCCCAACTTCTAATTTCTTGGATGAGGAACGCTCAATGGTTTGATGCTTTCAATGTCCAAATGATTCAAAATATGATCAACATACTTCTTATAAGATATCCATTAAAACATAATTTTTCTATAAAAAATTATCTATATGACTAAATTATATTGATTATATACTAATTAATTCATATTAATAGGCTTGGATAACTACTTCTTTATCTAAATGATATTCACATCATTATTCCCAATTATCAATATGTTATCATTATAAACATGAAGAGAAGATACAATTTTTAAATATTTATATGTAAAAAATTTATTCCTCCATTGTCTTCTTGTATCCATGACTCACCATGAATGAGTCAAACTTCACATAACACTATTTGGGAGATTTTCTCAATCCTTACAGACTCTAAATTAATATAAAGATATGTTTTTCATTTCCATAATCCTTAGATCCTTTTAGATGGAACATATATATATCCTTAGAGAGATCATTTTGAGTAATAGTTGTATTCAAGTACATCTATGCAATTTACAAGTCCAATCCAATGGAAAATAAAAAAAAGACTTGTATTGAGTCAATAATCACCACAGTTGAAAAGATCTAATCAAATTTAGTTGTTTTCATTTGAAGGTGTCCCCTAACTATTAAACAATATTTTTTATTGAAAACCATTTTTATTTCCTTCATACTGATATTAAAAGTTCCATTTTTTCTTTATTTCCTTCTTACCATTGGGTAGTTCCACCAAATCATATGTATTTTTCTCTTTTAAAGACATCATCTCATCCTCAATTACATTAAACTACATGAGTTATTTTGGATAGTAAACTACTTCTTGGTATCCTTTTGGAACCCCACATTAGTCAATAAGAGGTACTTCAACACCAAATATTTTTCTAATACATTCATTCCTCCTATATGTATGCAAATATGTAAAATGTTATTTTTGAGAGGAAAAACATTACATTGATCTTGTGATGGTTATGTAGCTTCCTTTGGATAAGATTGAGTATCTTCCTACTAAATTTCCTCTTTCACTACCACATGTTCCAATATTGATGAGTATTCATACACATACTCCTCTTCTTTGATATGTGGTTCTAGTACAAGTTTTGGATGAAAAATTTATTCCTCAACACATTACCTTAGAGAAATTAGAGGGTTTTAATTCCCACTGTAATGTGATATTCATGGAATATTAACTCTCTACTTATGATCATATTATCCTCCATTAGGTCCCAAATCTTGTATCTAACATCCCCATTTTTTTAAATGATTTAGATTCATGGAGGAGATATCCTATCTAGTCTTTCTGAGCTCCTCGGATACATGTGAAAGCACCTAAAAGCCAAATACTCATAAATTAGTGTAATATGGATGATTAAAACACCGTATATTCTATGGAACCACAAAATTCATAGAGAATGATGGAAATATAATGATCTTGTTTCGTGAACCATGAAGAGAATATCAATAGAATAGATCAAAAATGTTATCCAATCTCGTCATTCTTCTAACCTTCATGAGTATGGTTATTTATCATTTTCACATCTCCGTTGTGTTGTGTGTTGTGTGGGACTGTCCTATCATATTAAATTTTTTAACTCATACACTTCGCATTAAATTCCATGAATGTTTATCTCATTTATATTATGAATGAAGTAAAAAAAACTTCATTTTATTTACACTCACCACCATGGCATGGAAAATTTTAAAATATAATTTTACTTAGTCCTTCATTCACAAGAACACCCACACCTTTCAAGATTCATCATAAATAATTTATAAAAATATTTTTTACCTCTCAATAAATCAACCTCTATGCTCCTACATTCATTAGATTGCACCAATTTTAATAAAAATGCAATCTTTTATAAAGCATTATAGAATGAGACTATATACTCCTCCCTATATAAGAAGTATTCTCATTGATCAGATGATGCATCCTTGTCAACAATATTGTACTTATTATTCATCAATGTAGATAACTCGCTTTCACTCATGTTGATGAGTCTCATATGCCATATTTTCTTTTGAATTATCTCCTTACACCATGTCGATGTTATCTACACATACCATGAAATAAGTTTGGTACAACATACCACATATGCTTCCTTGGGTAAAGATAATTGCTCCTCTTTTCATATTCCATGCCCTATAGTTGATGATTTTGTTATATCCTTCTTGATAAAATTATATTCATGATAATTTATTGTGTCATAGGATTGGAAGAATTTGAATATCCTTAAAGGTGATTTTTTATCCAATTTTCATATTTACATGGATATCACCCATGCCAAGAATCAAATGGTATTCCCCATCTTGAATGAACCAAAGTCACCAGCATGATTAGTCTAAAATATTTCATAATCTGAAATGATGTGGTATCATGATACAATACCGAACACCCTTTATGTGCCTTAGATTGACGTATGAATGCTTTTATTTTCATCATGTTTGTTGCAAATCCTGATTTCTTTAAATAATTTCATGCCAGCATCTCCATTTATTTTGTGTTAGTTGTTATATTGGCCCTTTTATTATAACAACATTTAGGTTTACTTCTTAAAGAATCCCTATATGCAGTAATGATATATTTTTTATAATTGTATCCTACCACCTATGAACTAGTTCTGGATTTGTAATCTGATTCTGGTCCCTTGACCACCTCCCATGAATAGTCCCTTAATATAAATTTAATACTGTAAAAATTGGTGATGAATTTTGAAAAATGGAGCATAATGTTTCTTCTGAAATGGTCAAAAATAATGGAATCAAATCCTGGATAGATGAAATGATATATTTATAGATCAAGATATGACCAAATCACTATTAATATCTAAGATCTACCAATGACATGGTGATAATGCGGCATTCCAAAGGAGCTACTAGAATGGAACCATAAATATCATCAGCACCAAGACAATTCCACGATATCCTATAATAGTGAACTATAACATCAAATATTTTAACAGTATTTGACCTTGCCTACGGTGCTCATTTTAGATCATTATTTGACAATATATTCACCGTTGGAGACAAATCGACACAGTATTATAGAATCTATCATCAAAACAAGATTTTGGGTAAATTTACTCTAGTATGTAAGAAATTTCCAATATTCCCCACAATTATTCTAGAATCTCCCCTAATATTCCATTTTCTTAAACTCTGATCATGAAGAGAGATTAAGGGAGGGAGTATACGACCATTATTTCAAAACAAATAAAGGTTAGCGAACAAAATCTCTCTATACCTCTCTCTATCTCTCTTGAATATCTCATGACTCTCTAATATTATAGAGCTCACCTTTTTAGATGATAAACTGTGGAATTTCCCCAAATCCTTTATTTTATAAGAATAGAGGTAGGATTCGTTTTTAACCAAACATCCCCTACAACACCAATAAATCCCCATCTTCCTTGAATTTCTCCCATGGATCCCAAAGGAATAAGAGTTTCACATGAATAATGTGATGGGGAGATAGTGGAGAAACATCTATTACTCTCCCAAACACACCGCACACACTTCTTAGTGTTTAAAAATTTCTTATCATTGTGATTTCTTCAGACACACATGATGAGTGGATGATGATGGATATGGATTTTTATATGGATCATATATTACTCATAGTCTCATATCCGACTTCACCATAGATTTTTAGGGATGAAGATCTTCATCAAAATGTTTCTGATCATCCCCTTGGGATGTCATCGAATTATGTTTTCCTTAACTATCAGTTAGCTCTAGATTCCTTCCCCCCTCAGCTTTTGATATAGCCTCATGTTTTGTTGGATCAATTTTAGAGGATGTTTGTTCATCACTTACATTTTTTACCTCTACCTTTATGGAAGTATGAACTCATATTTAATACTTTTTGGTGGATTGGTTTGGTGAAAACACACCTCCCATGGATGTTTTCTATAAATTTTTATGCTCTTAGGAGTTTGTCAATCCTACTACCATCTCGTTTCTAATCTTGAGATCATTTTTCCTTCTCCAAGATTATCATAGATATTTCTTCAAAGAATGATCTCAATATTTGAGAAACATATGGTTGAGGTTCTTCATGATTTTTTTGGGCCACAAATTTCTATAGGGGGATAGAATCATTTCATATGGTGTTTATTATAAGTCTTCCTAGACTACCATTCTGGTTTCATAACATTTCATTTATGGAATGGATTGGAATCATGATTGGGGAGTTCCTTTGTGTGAATGGGTGTACTCTAAGGCTTCATGATTTTATTTCTTCTAAGATCATGTAGTTTTTGATCTGTCCTATCCTCCTTCATCAAGTATCAATTTTTGGGAGAACAGTTATTTAAAATGGAGACAAGAAGTGATGTACTATTCAGTGCGTCAGTTTTGATTATCTTACCACCTTCGTGGGCATTATTTTTTAAATTTTTGTTGGTCTCGTTCTTGTATACCATCTACTCATAAAAAGTGATTCTTACATAGTGATGGTTTATCAGCATTGCAAAGAGGATATTTTTGTCCTATTGATTGGAAGACTATAATTCTAGGTGATTTATATTATGGTCACCTAGATCAGTCATTCATGGACCATTATTCTAATATATAGGGATTGTAGCAATTTACTCCCCTAACCCATGAAGAATCATGGTGACTTTGAAATCATCATGTCTTCATCATCGGTTGGAAGGTACATCCTCGATGTGGCCTCATTTCCTTGCATGGTATTCATTGAATTCATTGATGATTTCTTTATTTCCTCAACAGTTCTCTCCTTTATCTAGAATCTATAAAACACATTTTGAGTGTTCTCACCTTCAATGGATGATTGTAATAAATTTTAGAGAACTTATGTGTGGAAAAACACATTCTCAGTGTCGACGAGTCCATATTTATTGAAAGTTATCAATTCCCTTCATCCAATGCTAGTAATGAATTAGTTTTGGATGGGTTGTCTTCTCTAATTTTGATGATTCTCAGTCCAAATCCAAATTTTTCTCACCCATTTTCCAATCTAATAGATTCAGCATCCTCCCACTTGATGCACATGGTGTGGACTAGTCGAGCCCTACTCCTTCTTCAGTTTATAGAGGGGAGTGTACTTGTTCTTAGCTGAGATGTAGAGAATATTTATCATCCTTTATTTAATTGTGCTCTATGTCTCCCAGGTCCAAAAACAATTTCCAAATTTCCAAATGATTTCTATCCTCATATAGAATTCCAATGGTCTTGGGACTCAAATAACAACATATTTTCTTACTAATTATGTACATTGCAATATGGATTCGTTAGTGGCTATTCTTGAGCGGAAGTAGCCACCATCCAAAATATCAGTATTTTCTCTGTTAATTGACTTGGGATAATTCATTCCTGGTGATCATATTAATAACCATATCAAGATTTTTTAGGGACCAACTATTTTATAAGATAAGTTTTAGGTATCATTTCATCATATTTTTACCATGATATATCTGGTGGTGAATGCTTTTTCTTGCCCTTTGTATATGAAAATTATGATCTGAGAGGAGGAAAAAGTTTGTGGGAGGCACTGAAATCATTTAATTACATAGGCTTAGCTTGGGTTTTAATAGGTTCTTTTAATGTTATTTTTAATATATCTAATAAAAAGGGTGGTAACCTTTATCTAGTGAGTGGTTGGAAATCCTTTTCTTCATGTGTAGTCAAAATTGGGTTGATAGATTTTGGTTTTACTAATAAAAAGTCCACATTTTGTAACAACCAAATAGGTCATATATGTACATGGATTTGGTTGGGCCATGTCATGAAAATAGATAGGCCATTTCTTGCTTTCCATATGTTTGGGGAATCATCTAGTCCACTGATATATGATCATTGGGCTTCAAATAAAGAATACGAAAATGTAAATAGGGAATCGTGGATTAAACCTATTCATAGGGATTCATGGATTTAATTTCACAACAAACATAATTGTCTCTATTATAATCTCAAAACATAGAACTCTCATCAACCAGATAGATTTATAAATCTCGATTGTATTGAAAAGATATTAATATTCTATAATCTATCCTTGTTGTTGAGTGGATTTTTTATATTTTTAAGACCTTTATTTACAAGTAGAACCAAAATAGTTCATTTCTTATTGAGCATGAGAGTGTGGTCCGTGATAGAGCTATAGTCATATTAATAAAGGAAGGAGAAAAAAATACAAAATATTTTCATTCTTGTATCATAGAGAAGAAGCGTGGAGTCATTCCAAATATGTTAATGGAAGATATAACATTCTCTAATTATCTGGATTTCAATGGAGGTGTGGATGATAATTTATTAAAGTCCTTTCTTACTGGTCATAATCCTTATATATAGGGTGGATATTGAAGTGGTCATATTGATTTATTCAAATTAATTCCTCAAGTGGTGTCTTCTTCCACAAATGAGTTATTCATGTCCATTTAGGATGATCAAGGTCACATGGAGCAAACATTTTTCCAACATCATTTTATATCATTTCTTAGGTACATATCAAATTGGACCTTCTGATATTTGTACATGATGTTTTTCTTCGTGGTAGACTTTCTTGGTCTATTAGTGCTATATTTATTATGCTCAACATCTATATAAAGGATCCTTCTTGTTTCAATATTTTTTTTCATATTAGTATTTGGAATGTTTCATATAGAATTCCAACCATAATTCTTAACATAAGGATCTCTAAACACTTATTGTACTAGGTCTAAATGGAACAAAATTGGTTCATAAAAGGATGATTATCTCAAAATGAAATCATAATTAATCATGAAATGTTCTCAGATATTAATTATATAGTGTGTGGTTCTAATTTTTCATCAAAATTATCACAAATATAGAATATGATAAGGTTTAACACAGTTATATTCTATGATTTATTGAGTTTTTGGGGTTTTCTAATAGTATTCACGATTTGTTTTTTATATGATATAATTGTACTTGGATCTCAATATCTTTGATGGGGTAGATAAGTGGATTTTTAAAATCTATCCAAGGCCATTAAAAAGGTGACCTCCTATCACCTGGAATTTTCATCATGAGTCATGACCCTCTAAGTCTTCTCCTTAAGAGGAATATGTACAATGTAAATATTAAGGCTTTCAAATTCAGTGATGATTTTCAAGGGGTAACTAACCTTATATTTATTCTATATTATTTAATTTATAAATAGAGCTAAATGATATATTAGAGGCCTTAAAATAGTTTTGGATGAATATAACACATAGAGTGGCGAATGAATCAATTTTGAGTAGAGTGTCCTTTATGTGCATCAAGATTTCTCTGAGGGTAGGGGGAAATGATTGCATGACATGATTGTCCTTATCAGAATACATTTTAACCATATGTACATGGGGTCCCCAATATATAATGGTAGATTATGTATTGTTCATTGTGAAGGGGTGGTAAATAAAATCATAGAACAAATTAATATTTAGAATATGGTTTCCTCTATTTTAGTGGTTGAATTACTATTATCAACTGCGTTATAATATCAATTTTGATGCATATATTATCAGTTATCTATGTCCATAGTGGGGTGATTATAAATAAATTAATGTTCCTGACAATGATTATATATGACTCTGATGGTAAGTAAGGTATCACTCGAATTTTTGAAATAGAATGTCTAATCTTTTTCATGAAGGGGGATTTAATTTGTGTAGTGTGGAGATGTCAATAAATGTATTATAAGATAAATTTGTTTGGGGTGTAATGGAGGGACAATATCTATTGAGTAAGTTCAATAATGTTATTTTCTGATCAAATACTGAATCTACAAGGGGAAATGTTTTTTTGGCACTGGAAGTCCAATTGGGTACGCACTCTTATATTCCTTCAATTCTCTCAGTGGATTGTAGAGAGTGGTAACTTGAACATCTATTTTCGTAATTGGGTGTGATATAAAATGGGCTTCCCTAGTTATCCAACCTCTGACATATCATTTTCCTAGGATATCCTCTTCCATTCAATTATTTATGATATTCTTTACCATCATCAACATGTCTTATTTAATGGCATTAAGTTATCCTTAGATATTTTGATCGTCTGATTTTCGCTTCATATTGTGTGTTCTCATATAAGGATAATAGGTATATGATATAGAAATAATTAGGTAATAATAGGAATTTCAGTTTTTTCTAGTGTAAGGAAATTCTTATCTAGTATCACATACAGCTTTGGGACCTTCTTAATAAATTCATCCTTATGAACAATGTGACCTGTATGAAGGGTATATCCATAGAATCATAATTCTAGTGATATCATAGAAGTAATATGGAATCAGTGAATTATATTTTATTTAATATTGACTAGGACTCAGAGGTGTGGAGGTATCTTGGTAATGGGATGGGATTCGACTTATATTATTTCATTGAAGGAGGCATTCAACAGATGGTCATGCATGTTGATGAAATTTAAGATAATGTTCACATTTTGTAGACTACTATCATGGATGTGGGATGCATGATGATCTGGAATGTGTGGAAAACATCTCACATGTAAGGTATTTATAGTTCCACTTTTGTTGTCAGTTTTTATTCTAATTAAATTGTGGCGGAACTACATCGCCATTTTACAAAGTGGGATACAATCAGAACCATGAATCATCTCCTTCACTCCATGGGTAGTTTTATCCATTCATGGGGGTTCATGATTCATCAAGACCAAGGAGGTGGATTTTTTGGTGTCCTACTATCAATGGTTTAAATGTTAATATATATGGGTCCAACAATATTGGATTGATGTGAGGAAGAGAAGTGGTTTGGGACTACAATGGGACAATGAATATGGATTTTAGCAGCTTCTATGGATATGTGAGATCATTTATGTTGGAGGAAAAGGACCTTATTAATTGTTTATATGTTTTCATCTATCACAGTCTGCCAATATTAGTAATTGAAACTGTTTTAGCTATTGTTCATAACTCTATTCAAGGAATAACATCTACTCCTTAGTCTATTCTATATCTTATTCTGTAGTGTATGAGGAATTTTTTTAACGGTGTTGACTTTTTTCATACATGGTGGACAAGAAAAAATTTTGTGGATATTTTATCTACAATGGTGTAACTTTATAGACCTCATATGATTTTTTCTAGTGTGGTTAGTCTTCCTCTAGAATGCGTGGATCTGGTTCGGGTTGACACCCTTGGCCTACATTATTTTTCACCTCCTTAGCCTCCATTGATTTTTTACCTTCCTATATTGTGTTTGTTTTTTTGACTTGTTATTGATAATAAAATAAAAAAATTTGTACTTTATGAAGAATATGCATATTCCATGTGATATTTCTTCAATGGTGGGATGTGTTGGTGCACCATCCACAAACCTAGAAAGATGAAAATAATACTCCATCGGGAATATTGATTGAATACAAATAAGAGAGATTAGGTTTTCTGAGAGAATATATGAATATTAACCAATTAATGATAATTGATTTGAGTATAATTTTACTATAATGAATTAATTGAATTACATGATGATTCAAGATCAATGAAAAAAGAATAATAGTTACCTTAAGACATTAATGAGAAGAAAAAATTCATTTAGAATTACCATCAAATAGAGATGTGATTGAGTGGAAGATTGTTTCTATCTAAATCCGATGCCCATGCATAGGATCTTGAGAGGATATAGGAAATAAATGAGAAAAAATAACATGGAATATTATTTAACACTAATTGTTTTCAATGATATTAAACAATTATAGATTTTCATTGATCCACCATTAAATATTTACACAAGTGAATCCTATACAATGTGGGGACTAATTAACTCATCTAAACCAAGATCATGGAAGAAGTGAATTGAGGTGTGACACAAAAAATTTTAATTTAGGGATGAATTTGATCTGATATCATCAATAATACTTTAATTCATTAGGCTAAATTTTCATGTTGGTATCAATTCTGATGTTTGATTAGGGAATCATGTTCTTAATTTTTTCGATTGTAATATTTAATCAAGATGAGTGCTAGGTGTTTGACTATTAGTCCACATGCAAAAAATGAAGGGGAGACCAAGATTTATAAGTTTTTACAAATTAAAAAATATAAGAATATAATACCTAGTTGATTGTAATATAACTAATATCATAAACTATGTTCAATTGAGGATTCTCAAGCAGTCATGATAAATAAAATCATGTAATATGATGTTGTTGATGTCGTTTAGAATCTGATGAATCATTCAATGGATGTAACATCAATGTACCAGCTGAAAATTTGGGGGTTATATATTTGACAATTGGGATAAAGATAATAGAAATCCAATATAATGATCAATTAGTAGAGGCATGAGTTAGAGTTATTTATAATAGGAATCAAAAAATATTTTAGTAAATGTTTCTATTAGATTTGGATACGTTTTATGTGGATTGCTTGACTGACTATTAATGCTTATAATTATTGAGTGCGTAGAGTGAGAATAAATATGGTCTAAAAATATGTCAGGATTTTGATAATAGTCCAAAATGAAATTGACATATTGTGGTTGAATATACATTGTGAAATGAGACAATAAGATAATTAAATTAAAGAAATTGTAAATCAAGGAAAAATGACCTGATAATTTTTGGGATGTGATATTTACATCCACATAGAAATTGGGGATAAAATTTGAATTAAAAGATTAATCATGTTTTGGGATATTTTAGGATGTGGCGAGGATTTTGAATTCCTTATACATTGAGGTGTTGCTCTCAAAAATATAGAAAACTACTTAATCGGTAGAATAATCATATATTTATCTGAGGATATCAACTTTTTCAAGTTGACACAGTACAATTCACATATTTAAAATGTTTATTAGTCAATAATTTCATGCATAATCCTACAATTTGGATTTTTTATATACAAAAATGTTTGTTGAGTTAGTAGAAAATGTATCAAAATAAATATCTGCTTCTTTGTTAGTGAAATAATTATATAAAAGGGGGAAGCATCAATGGAATAAGGGAACCCAAAATTAGAGGAATATGGATTTAATACATTAGGAAGGATATTCTATAACAGTAAGAGTTGGATTTGGTGTTCCAATATGTTGACTCTTTATCTTTTTTTTGTTCTATTTCTTGGTTTTTTCTCTGAAACTCTTGTTTTTATTAATGAAAAAAATGATTGTTGGTTATATTATTTAATAGGGGAATAAAATTCTTAGTTTCTTATTACTTTACCATATAGTTATTGAATATTTCACATTTGCTATTTATTTCACTATGAAATATTGATTTTTTAAAATAATTGAAATCCATTTGAGGTCAACGACAGTTTTCTTGATTAATATTGTAAAGATTTTAACAAACATTAGTCCTTGTAATCCTCCTAAAAATGAGTTTTGATATAGTGAGAGAGTAGTGAACCATAGATGAATTATGGTTTTAAGTATGTTTTTCATATTATATTATTACAAATACAAGGGAAAAAAATTCCAAAAAAGGAATTCTAATTCACCTTTCTCATCAAATATCTACCATCCATGTCTAATTATTTTATTGATCAATTCCATCAAACATTTACTCTTATTTTATCATTGATTTATTTGACGCATATCACCAAAAATATATTCATGTTGTGGTTATTTTATTTGAGATATTATTTTTTCTTTCTATTTTGAACAACCTTTACTTTAGGGTCAACCCATTCTTACTGATGCACTATTTTTAAATATGGAATATAAATTTTTATTTTATTTTTTCCAATAAAAGGAATTTAAATATTTTTGAACCATTAATAGGGGAGGATAGTTGGACTAATTAATATACATAAATACTATATAATAGATAAACCATTAAATATATTTTCAAAAAAATAAATTAATAAATGAATCATTCTAAAAATAAGAATATTTATCATAATTGTCGGATTATTTTAAAATTATTTTCACTTCTATATGTATGCACACCAGAGCCACATTATCTTCTGAGTTAAAAACCATGATTCCAAAATAAAATACATTATAGTTCCTTAAAAAACTATGATATAGTAAATCTATAATTTTATATTATATAAAATATAAAAATGAAATTGTGCCACATCAACATAGAAACATAATAATTGATAGGAAGGGTGGGTATTTCCATTTTCCTATGGTTTCTAAAACACTTATTTCTTAAATCGGTCTCCTATGTCTAGAAATTACTAGATTAAACAATCCCTACTCTCCATTCTATGATCATTTTTTATACAAACAAGTGAGGGTTATTTAGAATTTATTGGAAAAATTTTCATCACTATTAAACAATTACCTTTACAGGGTCTTAGTTAGTAGGAGATTAGTATGAGATTGTTCCTATTTTGTTTGAAAATTAAGAGTTTAAAATATTTTATGAATTTTGATGAGTAAATTTTTGAAACATGGGGCCTTATATTATATTAATTAAATGTTAAATTTTTCTTTATAACTATGACTACAGTGGTCAGGAAATAAATCATTGTATTTGTATAGGATAAAGAAGAACATTTACATGGAACATGGGATATATTTATTTGGATTATTCTTTAATGACCCAACCATCCTCTTAATCCTTGTATAATTGTGAAAATATTTTATAATTTTATCACTCCATAACACCATAAAATATTTTACCATTTCTTGAATATATTTTACTAATCAATCAAACGATGGGTTAAAATAATTATTTAATAAAATAGCTGGAAAATCTCAACATAAATTTTATAGGAAGATAATAATTCATAAGTGTTAAACTAATCAATAGGATTCTTTAATTTTCATTGATAATTCTATTATAGAACAATGATATCATTGTGGAATGTTCAGTCATTTAAAGAACTATTTTTATAATTTTAATATACCCTTTAAAATATTTAACACTCCTCAATTTTTATATTTTTTTGGAATTAATTAGGGTAATAATGAACCATAATAAAAATTAAAATAATTAATATCACATAAAATAACCAAACCAATAATTGAAAGATCATATTCTGATGAAAAAGTTATCTTCCCAAGGATTCCAGGAATATACTATGCCACATTTTTTGAGTCAATTTAGGGGTTAGACCTCAAATTCAAAATTAAATACAGAGGGGATCTGTAACACGTCATCTTTTTTTATAAATAATTATTTTTTTTAAATTGAATTTCATTTAAAGTTTTCATTACAGACGACATCGAGTTATGATTTTTTTATACAAGAAACCATGTTAATATTTCATTTCATGGAGCCCCATGTTAATCATTAGCTATACACTACACCAATTTATGCTTGAGCTATATGAAAAACAATGTTAGCATTCATTAAAAACTGAGTTTTAACAAACCATGACATACTATTAACTTATTTATTTAAAAATATCCATAATAACCTAGATTTTAATATTATTAATATTAATATTAATAATTAATATTTAAATTCAAATTATTATGTTTATACATAAATGATACATATTTATAAAAATACTTAATATTAATAAATTCTTTAACTGTTTTCAAAATAAATTTTCTCAAGAAATATTTTAATAACATTTTGTGAAAATTAATAAAATATATTTTTAGCAAATTAATAAAATATAATTTATAAATTAAATTTATTTTTTGAAATAAAATTATCATAATTAGATTATGGTAATTTTTTCGGTTTTTTTTGAAAATATTTATTTTTTGATGAATAGTAAAAAATACTAATTGTTAATTAAAAACAGTCTTATTATCAAACAATTTATATGGATAAAAAAATCATAAATTTATTTCAATATATAATTAGATAAATTAATCATACAGTCAACCATTTTAGTCCATTGGAATCAATTTCACAATGAATTTTGAAATAACAAATTTATAAACTTTTGATCATTGATCGCATTCGTGGGTTTGCATTTAAATTAATATTTTGAAATTTATTAATTATAATTAAGAAATATTGATTCCATATTCTCAATAATAATAATTTCTAATTTCAAGTATGTTAAAATCAATCTTTTTTGACAAAAATAGTACAAATAGTACAAATTAAATATCGCGGTTAAGGTCAAAATGGATTTACAGTGACTTTAAACTAAAAATATATGAGTAAGACTACCTAAATTTTTTTAAAAATCCCATTTTATGGAAATGGATTCACATTATATCTTATATGATCGAGATTGAAACATTTTGGAGGCTATTGGAATGATGAAATCATGGGTATAATTGAATCGTTGTAAAAAATTATATGTTTCCCACTCACCTCACAGAAAAAAGGCCACCACCTCTCCTCTCTTTTTCACTAAAAGAAATGATTTTATTAACTAATACCTTCCAAAATAAAATAAAAAATTTATTCAACTAATCCTATAAGCCATATTTTCATACCAAAATGCATCCAATGAAGGTTTTTAGTACAAATCTACAAGGGATACCTTAAGATGAGGTAACATTCATTGACAGGCATTTTTTACTTCTACCCCCACATCATTATATTATTATTATACCATTTTTATATAATAACCATATTATTTCCCATATTATTATAATTTTCAATTTCATGGTAATTTCCTATAACCATCTCCAATTCCGTCACATGGGTTATAAAATCATCACATTTGTTCTTGGAAAACTACAACCACGTGAACCGATGTCATTCTTTTTTTCCATTGCAACATTAGATGGTTGGAAATTATGATGGATTTATTATTTATATATTATAATTCTTAAATTATTATTGTTATGTAATTATTATATCACACATCACTCTTTATTATCCTTTTTGGGAATATGATAACATCTCTCTTATGTAGGATGAACTATCACCTCGTGAATCGATGTGATTTTTAAAAATTTACATAGAAGGTAATAAAGATTAGTATAATGAAAATTTCTTATATATATTAAATTATATGTCTATAATGATAAAATATAATTTATCAGTATTTCACTAAAACAATAAAATGGAAATAACCTTAATGTGTACGTAAGACCTGCTATCTCTAAAAATGATGGATTTCATTTTCCATCACAAAATTTTATATATTAATCTAAATAATTATTTAATTAATATAAATTATAATTATATAAATGTTAAAATAATGGATATAATGGAAATATGATCAAGGTATTAGGACCAAAATAAAAAATTAAAACATATATGAAAAACAAAGTTGTTATTACCCCAAACGTGTCTATAACATGGAAATGTTAATAAAATTGTAATAACAAGTCATAAGAAAATAATATATGGTATGATATATATATATAAGTATTGTTATTTAATATATTTATATTTATCTTCTATTTTTTATATAAGTTGTTTTTAACTTGTATGACATAATACAATACCTAAGGTAGGGCATTTTTTCTCAATTATTTCTCTTTGAGATGTAAGTTAGGTTATGCACCAATATTATTTCATGAGGTGAATATACAAACTATCCAAAATGTAAAATAATGAATTTATTTATCATCATGATATTTTAATTTCCATGTTATGTTATTCCTTCATGTGTTAACATTATAAATATACCAATGTTTTTCTAATTTTATGTTACAATATCATCATTTTCACATTTTTTTAAAATATATTCAAACTGATAATATATTATAATCCATATCTCAAAAAAATCATTAACTTTATTTTAAACTATTATTAATAATATTTTAATGTAACACCACCATTATTATACTCTTTTTTACTTATGATAATTTAGAAAAAGTTTTTAAGAAAATCATATATCATTTCTCTCTTCGATCAAAAATCCATTTTTTTCAAAATAATGCTTTTTAAAAACATTTTAAAATTTTCATTATTATTATACTATGAATTTTAAAATGAAATTATTAACCATGTTTTAAATTTTAATTTTTTTGAAATGAATCGTTATATTTTTTTCCAAATAATTACTATGTGACTTTTACTGAAATATGAAAGGAATTTTTTTATTAAAATGTACGACCTGAATGAATCTTTGTGTCATCATGAAAATTATTTTTATTAAATAAATATTTTTATATTTCAAGGTAATTTTTTAGGGAAAATAATTTCAATAAATTTTTAATTTTAAAAAATATTTATCATAGAGGATTAGATATTTTCCTCATAAAATGCTTTAAATGATCAATTAAATCATTTTCCATATAAAATTACATATATGAATGTTACATATTCCTTACTGAGGATATGTTACAAGGATAAAATTTGGATTCATTATCTTAGTGGTTTATTTTAAGGATGGGATAATATTTATGAAACTTGTTTCTTTTTCACAGGCTATACGATGATAAAATTTTTATGAAATCTGATTCAATTTACATGGTTTATAAAATGATATAAATATTATGGCACGTTCTTATTATCTGTGGGCTTTTATAGGATGAAATGATGAATTGAATATGAAGATTATCTCTTTCCATATATTTTGATTGGATGAAATGTTTATGAAACCGATATCATTTCATGGGTTATGATAAGATGATAGTTTATGATCCTATAGAACACATATGTATGATTTTCATTATGTGATGGGAGGGACCTATATCTCCCTCTAATTAATTAGATAATGGTAAATTTTCTATGATTTTAGAGTGTACATGTTTGGATAACCCATTCCAAAAATAGGAGAGAACACTTATGGTTATCCCAATTCCGAAAGATGTTATACGGGAGGTCATCCAATGCATGAAAAAGGTACATTAGTGGTTATCCAAAGCCTAACATGATATAAATTCTTTTCTGGGTATCCATCACAAAATATTTTCATGATTTTATGTATAATAAAAAATATGTCAATGGAAAATGTTATACGCTTATGGATCATGTTTTTTTATTTCATTTTGATTTACATCTTATGAGCTTCAAAAATTTATTCCATGACTGATTATAATGATTTATTATATGTAGGGTTTGATTTTTATATGTTATTCTCTAGCTCTTAAACCTGTATATTTATGATATTATTTTGTATTTCCTTTATTTATCATTTCGAGGAATCTAAGCTCACCTTTTCTTATGTTTCCTTCCCCCAGGTAATGATGATATGTAATATATAAGATTTTTCTATGAGGGGTTCTAGATATAAATATCTTCAAGAGAAATAATTTATCTCCTATATAAACTATTTGTTTTTGTTTTAAAGGTTCAAAAGGCACTAAACAATTATGGTACTCATGCATGTGTTTGTTTGATATAATGAATATTTGTAAAAATTGATATAATATCTATATGAGATAAGTCTAGATCTCTATAGTTGTTATCAGAGGATAGGTTTAGTTAGAATTATGAAACTAGGATGGGTATAATATACTAATATCGTAAGGATATGTTTAAAGATATATAAATGGAAAATTAAATGTATAGTTAAATGATATGAAATTTGGTTAAAGGATAGAGTGAGTGGTTCCCATGAAATTGCATCCATGTCTGATACCACAAGTAGAAATGGCTCTGACATAAAGGTAAATAGGATTAATATATCTAAAAAGGGAACATTTATCTAGACATGATAATCTCCTAGTGCACAATAATGATCCTTTCAGAACAATTAGATTGACACTCCCTATTGATATCATTTGAAATTTCACAAACTCTTTATGAACCATAATGATGGATTCAAATATAAATTTTCTTTTACTGACCTTAGTTAAACCTAAGGTGTTATTGATTTGATATGGTGTTAAATTTGTTAATACAATAAGGGGATTTTCATGATTATGTGGTTTCCCATCATGATTATTGTTACATGTACTATGTTTTTTTTGTTTTAGTCAATGGATGGATCCCGAACAAACTTTGTTAATGATGAGTGTGATGGACAATGAAATTATTTTACTCATGACCATCCAAAAATTATGGTTTATGGAATAAATAATTTCATTTAATTTATCATACAAATTTGAAAAGATATGAATCATGATAAACATCGAAATGAACAATGTAGAGAACAAAATTATGTTGACTACTTCATGAGGAAACACCCAAATTCAATTATTTGTTCTTTTGATCCAATATTTATTAAGAAATGGATCAATAATAATAATATTATATTTTTCATTCTCCAGTGTTTGGATCATGATAAATTCATTCTAGCTTTCTATAATTTGGGAGGTGAAGTTTATTAATGGAGGACCCTAATCAAGATTCTGAGTTTTTAAGATTAAATTTAATCCATGTATTGGGAGAAGTTCATGAAATAGTATTAAAAATTGTTCTCCTCAAATTTATTTTAAGAATATGGTTAAAGAGTCTATTGGGATAATTTATAATGATGATGAATCTATTTTTAGAAATGAGAAATATTGTATAATATTTTTGAGGTTTTCATATAGTATACTATCATCCATCATTAAAGTAAAATTGGTTGATTCCTCATATAGTTGAAACCAATTCTATTAATGGTGTTATCCATAAGATACTTGATTTACTCTTAAGGTATTGTTCAATGTGCGATCAAGGAGGAAATGGAGGGTGGGACTATGTAACAATAACATTGCATTAATAAGAATGTAAAAATAAAATTCAAAATAAAATATTGGAATTATGGGGAGAATAAGATGAGTTTTTTATGATTAATGTGCGGGAATATGTATGGATGAAATTAAATTAAGGGGACTACATATTTATTTAGGTGTGGAAGATAAGGTTATAAATAAAATGATTTATGTAGTAATGGGAAGAATATATCTAATAATTTCAATAGAGGGAAAGATCCATAGAAAGAACTTCTAACACACTAGGGTTTACAATGAACTATGTTTGGGCATTATGCTAACAAGATCTCAAAAATAAGAGTTAATGATGGTGATCAATGAAAACAGTATATTAAGACAAAGGATAAAGGAAAATATAATGTGATCAGTATTTTTGGAAATGGTTTCAATAATGATAGGATTAATGGTACACATATCATCCACTCTAGAACTGAAAATGTCTTATTTGAATCAGGATCTACACATTATATCATATATGTAGAATTTTTTAAGGGTATATAGATTCTAAAAAATGATTAGATGTAAAAATTTTATTTAAATACATCACTGATATGATGATTTTATGTCATGTATATGATTATCCTATCGTTGACTTTAGTGGGAATTTTCTTTATTAAAATATTTTTATTCTTCCTCTCATTGAATTTGAGGATATATTTTTAATGTATTTCCATTATCTACATAAATAAAACATCAATAGATGAGGAAGTAAAGTTACATTTGATATTAAAAACCGAAATATTATTATCTCTCTATGTGAAGGTATGTATAAATTTATAATGGCGGTCATATACATTTTATGGGTCCTAATTCCCCTTCTGAAGTGGTGTTTGTCTTAGATGGTTGGGGAGAAAATCGACATCAATGATACTCTCATAGGGTCGGAATAATTTGATTCCATTAATGAATAGTTTTATAACCTTCCAATAAATTGTGAAGTTGAGTTATCAATATAAATCTTACGTGGTGGCATACTAATTTCAAATAATCCATATAGAATAGCTCAGATTAATTTGTAGCAAATAAAGAATCAACTCCATGAAAATCATGAAAATGGATTCGTTCAACCATGTTTGTCATCTTGGGGTGAACTTGTTGTTTTTTTAAAAAATATGGATCAATGTGAATATGTATTGATTATAGATATTTTAATTATATTAATATTGATAAAAATTATCACTTACTATATATTGATGACTTATTTGATCAACTCTGTGGAGCTCAATACTTTTTCAATATTAAGATTTATTCTAAAAATCATAAATTGAGGGTTAAGAAGGATTATATTCCTAAGAGGTTAATACATACACGATATGGACAATATTAATATATAGTGATTCAATTCTTTATTTCTAATATACTTTCATTATTCATGTATTTAATGAATTCTGTATTTAGATATTACATTGACTAGTTTGTGGTAGTATTTGTAGAAGGTATTCTTATATACTCAAAGTGAATTGAAGATAAATAATGTCACGTGAGAATTTTAAAAAGACACATATTATGGAGACACTATATTAAATATATACAATGTCTAAATATTGGATGGAAATTTTTTTAATTGTTGTGTCAAAAAATTTGAAGAGAGGGTATATCAATAGATCCAACAAAGGTAGAGGCTATTGAATGATGGAATATACCAACCACAATGATTGAGATATATATTTTTCTATTTTTTATAGATATTATTGATGGTTTTTGGGGAAATTACCACCCATATTTAGTCTTATGACCATGTTAACATGGAATGGTTCCATGTTCATTAAGACAGACGAATGTGAGTAAAAGTTTATGGAACTAAACAAAAGATTCCTCACTGAACATATTTTTACATTTCCCTATAGTGGATAATTGTTTTTAATTTATAGTGACACATATAATAAAGGGGAGGGATGTGTTATTATATATAATTACATAGTTATAGCTTATTCCACATGACAATTTATGATTCAGGAGAAAAATTACCAAACTCTATTTTTGAAGATAGGTGCGGTATTGTTTACATAAAAGATATAGAGGAAATATATTTTTGGATAATAGTGTGATATAAATAACTATCATAAATTATTAAAGTATATATTCCAAGAGAGATAGTCTAATATACCGCAAAGATTATGGCTAGAACTTATTAAATATTATGATTACTCAATACATTACAACAAAAAGAATGAGAACAATAATTTTGAAGATTTGAGTTGAAAGGATCATATACGATTATCCATGTTGAGGATTCAAAAATATATAATATTTTGGTATTTTCAAAGGATAGCTCAAAAAAACATGAATTAATGGTAACAAATTTATCTCAATCAATTGAATATTCAGCCACAAATACAAGTTACGATTAAGAAGAACACAAGGAATATGTATACCTATAAAATCCATTTATAAATGTTTCCTAGTTTAACATTGATCAGGATGGAATGATAAGGTTTAAGAACTTTGTATCTGTTTCATCCATACCATAAATGTAGTAGTTGTTAGAGGAAAGTAATACTTATTCATTATCTATTTATAATGGAAATATGTATATGTTTATATATTTTTAAAAATACTTTTGATGGGATAGAATGAATAGTGATATTGTAGCATTTGTATCTCATTTCTTGGTATGAGAGAAATATAATATTGTAATAAAAATTATTAAGGGGATTTCTCATCCATTACCCATACATAAATGGAAATGAAAAAATATCACCTTAGATTTTTTCAGTATACTCTCCAAAATGTATGAAGTTAATCACACTATATGTGTTTTTTAAACTCCTTAATAATTCATCACACTTCATCTCTATATGATATGATTACGCTCCTGATCATCATTCTAGGATATACGTTAATAATTTTCTAAGTTTGTTTGTATTTCCACATTTCATTTTGTATGATAGGGATACAAGAATGACACAAATTATTTTGGTGGAGTTTATTTGCAAGATATTGATATAATGTTGAGTTTAATTACTACATATAATCCCCAAAATTTTGGTTAGTCTAAAAGTACAATTCTTACACTAGAGGATATATTGAGATATTTTTTTTGGATTTCAAAGGTTTTTTGGATCAACACCTTCCTCTAATTTAGTATTCATACAAAAATATGTATAACTCAAGAATTCATATTGTTAATTATAAATCCATTTATGGAAGTAAATTTAGTAATTCAACATACTAGGATGACGTTAGAGAAATAAAACCATTGCGACCCAAGATAGGTAATTAAATGGAATAAAATGGTAGATTCATTAAGTAACACATCAAGGTAGATCAATATTGGTATAAACGTTTTACTGATAATCAATAGTGTGTTATATAATTTTGATTTTTTGAAAAGTCTTTTATAGGAATGTTTCCTTGAAAAAATATTATGAAATTCAGGAAAAATGTAAATTGAGCCCTAGTTATATCGTTCATGTTAAAATTATAGATCATATCAAGACTGTAGGATACCACTTAGAACTTCCACCAATACTCTATCAATTCCTTGATGTGTTCCATGTATATATTCTAACGAAGTAAATAAATGACCACTCACATGTATTAAACAAAGAGATCATACCAATGTAGCAAGATATTTCTTATAAAGAACAACCAGTTCAGATTCTGGATCACACATAGAAAGAATAATGAAACAATACTTCTCACAAGGTCATGGTTCTGTAGAAAAACCACCAGTTCTAAATAGATATATAGTAAAAATAATATATGAAAGTGGATATGAATCTTTATTCTTTTTGTATTAGAGTGGAGGATTTTAATGGAGATGTTCATTAATAGCGGTATAATGTTACACGCTGTGTTTTTTATGAATTATTTTTTTGAATATATTAAATTTCATTGATATCTAGAATTACCCGAAATAGAAAGTTTAAATGGATTTAAAAAAACACTATATTATTAGTTATTTACATGAATTAAATATACATACATTATATATATGTAAAACCATATTATTCTTGTACTACACACAACACCGAGTCACCTTTTGTTAAAAATTGAGTTTTAACAAAACCATAATAAAATATTAATAAAGTAAATTCATTGAAACAATTGTAACCTAGATATTAGATACTATTAAATTAATGTTAATATTTAATATTTAAATATTAATCATAAAGTTTTTTCAAAAAAGAAACATATTTATAAAAAGTATTTTATTTTCTAAAAGTGGTTATATGTTTCAAAAATAATTTTTCATTAAAATGGGTTTTTATTTATTCTTCGTGAACATTAATTAAATTTATTTTTCGGACATTTATAAGATTAATTTTATAAAATAAAAATATTTTTATGTCCACATGTAAAAATTAGCTTCTAGTTAATATTTGGGATTTTTTGTAAAAGATTCTTTTTTTAATAATACTAATAAATGGAAAATTTTAATTGAAAATATCCTTTTTGATTAATTTATTTTTAAAGTTAAGTAATATTTTAATTTTTTTTAATATTTATTTAGATCAATTTTACAACTAATAATCCAATTTAATTCATTGGAATCAATTTTATATTGAAGTTAAATATAAATACATTTTAATGATTTGAAAATATTCTCTTTAAAAACATGCTATCTCATCATGTATGGGATATTAATTTCACATCAATTTTTATAACATATTAGAATTGAATTTTAATAGATGGATTCTTTATATTGAATAAATATAATTTATAATCTCTAATTATTTTAACATAATTTTTGATAAAAATTAATAATGAAAATTGTAAAAAAAATTCACTATTGTTGTAAAAATGGATTTTGCGTGGAATTAAATGATGAATATATGGGTAACAATGAACAAAAAAAATTGAAACATCAATTTTTGGCCATGTTTAAAATTATATCTCTTTTTTTCAGGATTTTCCCATTATTGTGGCTTATGAATAGATAAAAACATGGGTATCGCTGAATCATTTCGTAAAATTACATGTTTTCTGGTAACCTCATTTATAAAAGGCCACCACCTCCGATCCATTCATCACAAATTAGAAACATCTGGGATTATCCATGGTTGTTTCGAATCACTTCACAATATTTCACCTCTCATTATAGAAGCCCTATTTTCATTTAGAACCAATCATGGAAAGGCTATTGTCCAAACCAAACGAGGAAACCCAAAGAATTGGTAAGATTACTTAATGGAGGTTTAATTTTTATTTCATCCTCTACCTCCAAAAATTATTTTTATTCTGTGTCCATATGAAAACACTAAAATCATAAAAATACTAATATGTTCCTATGTTTAGTTCACGACCTACAACCATCTCCACTTCTATTAAATTGTGTATGAAATCCTCGTTCATTGGTATTGTGGACTATTGCTTCACAAACTAATGTCATTTGTTTTTACATTACCAACACCAATGATTAAAAATTAGGATGTCCAAGACCTAGATTATAGTAAAGAATCACCTATCTCAGTTGGTCACATGGACTTATGCACATCTCCCCAAATTCCAGAGGATACCGACTATAAATGAGGGCCTAGGGTGTGTATGTGAGGAGACTATGCCCTCATCAGTAGAGTGTAGCATAAATTGTGAATATAATATAAAATTAGATATTTAGTAGATGAAATTTACTAATTAGAAAATTCATAAGATGCATGCATGAATGATAATACAATATGTGCAACGGATATAAATATACAAAAATCAATTGATGGGATATGCCACATCTATAGAAAGATGGAAACAACGGATACAAAAAAGCATACAATATATGATATAAAAAGTATTGAAAGGATTTAAAATATTCTCCCAATCATACCTAGATCTAGATCAATAATTTTCTACCAACTCTATCCTATGAATTCATGCAATCAAGTGTCTAATGTTATACACTTCCCTTTATCAACACCTATAATCATATATTTTCCCCAGGTACAATTGGCGCCCATATAGGGTCTGATATAAATCTTAGTAGGCCACAACCAATGGTATATATATCATCTTATCAACATAATATATACATCAACATTGTATTATCTTAAATATATAAAAGTACTGTATTAAATTAATATAAATACCCAAGTATCTACTTCATCCCTTTAATGGTGTTTGAACATGTAACTAGTTCAATAATTAATTAAGTTTCCATTTATATAAATATATAACATAAGTAATAGGTAGAAATAAAATCACATATTGATATTAAAAAAATTGTTTCAGATATGTAACATGTACACCTATATTGATATTAATATTTAAATAGTTCCTTGGTAATAACCCAGGAAACCCAAACCTCAATGTTTTCTAACTCAGTGTTAACTACAACCTAACTAAGGGATAAGAGTGTAATAATAGGATCCCTATTAAAGGAATTAAAAAATAATTGTAATCCAATCGACTCCATGGAATATATCCTTATTAAATGGGGATATGTTATGTCTAGGCCCTATGAAGTAACCAAGGAACCTTATGTCCATAGAAGCCATGTTTGTAACACCCAAAGTTTTTCTGAATTATTTTTTTCGAAATAATTTGATCAATTTGATATTTAAAATTTCATGAAACACTAAAAATAGTTTTTTATTTTTAATCACTATATAATACAATATTTATTTTTATTCCAAGGTTTTCTTTTACTACATGTAACATTGACTTGGCTTCTCTCACCCACAATATCGAGTTTCTGCGAAACATCACATTATTATAACAATAATATAAATGAAGTAATTATAACATGGATTTAAAAATGGAAAAATAAAATAATTAATTAATTTTAAAATTCTATTTATAGTGGTTTAATTTAAATAATACGTAATTATAATGTAATATTTTTTGTAATGTCTTTATATGTTTTTAAATAATATTTTCTAAAGTGAATTGGATTTAATTTCCTCCTATAATAAATAAAAAATAATAATTTTAGACACTTTTATAAATTTAATTTGATAAAATAAACTTATTTTTTGAATTTATAATGTAAACATTATGTTCAGGTAAGTTTTTGAGAAAATTAATTTTTTGTTGAATAGTAAAAATTATTGAATTTTAATTAAAAAATTAGTTTAATATTTTATTAATAATGATAAATTATACTTTACGTTGGTTTTAAATTAAAATTTGTTAAATTATACATATATCAATCTAACTTTTGTCATTTGAATCATTTTTATGTCAATCTAAGATATAAAAGCTTAATAAACTTTTGAACATTATAACATTGACCTGAAATTTTATTTTTTATTGGATTATCAAAAGCCACTTTAAGGGTGAGCGAGAACCAGAAAGATAAGTAACCCATTACACATTTCAAATTTCAAAACCTCCACAAAATCCCGATGACAACATTTAATTCAAAATATATCAACAAAACCTGATGATCCACGTCATAATCATGAGTACCATTGCTGCTTGCTAGTCATTATAATCACTTGTACCACTTTTTCATCTCCATCCATCACCACGTCTTCATCATCGTCCGACTACCGCACCAGAGACCACTAAAGATCGGGGACCATCGGTGCCACCGTCATACTCAACATCCACACATCTTTTTGACACTCATCATCACCATCCAAGCCGACATCGCACACCACAATAGTAACGAATAACACCAAAACCAGATGCCAAAATGACTTTTCCACCGAATTAACATTAAACAGATCAAACATTTGTAGATGTACATTTGCAGACATACATTAAACAGATCAACAGTAATGAACATTCTCATATTGAAAACATACTTTCTTTCTACATTTGGGAGATTATTAGAAAACATGATTTCTGAACTTCTATGAATTTAATTTCAATAAATTGACCTACATGGTTGTAATAAATATGGAATTTATAGTCTATCAATTTTAATTTTAATTTTTTCCATAAGAATTTTTGAAAGTGATTAAGAATAATTGAAGTGATTAAGGTAAAATTATGATTAACAAGGGAATAAATATTAATCTTAATGGCCCAAATGAACTAAAAACCTTTCAAAAACTCATTTTCTGTAATTAAGCTTCAATAAACCATCAATTATTGTGTGGAGTATGTTTTGGATGTTTTTATTGGGAAAAAACATGGGTACAACTAACTTGTTTTCAAACATTCCATGTGTGTCATTGACCAACCCTATAAAAGGTCACCATCTCTCCCACTTCATCGCACCTATAAAGTCACATAGGTTAATACATGATATGATAAATTCTATTTCCAAAAATACCTCACTTTTTCTTTGTATCCTCTTTTTTTGAATAAATACAACCAATGAATACCTTTTGTTTAATGAAAATTGAGTTAATCAAAGAAGAGGTAACATCCTTCTACAGGACCCTTTCATTTACTTTCATTATACACCACCATAATTCATCTTATTTCATGAGAAATTAATATCCTCATTATCCACAATATAATGAGATGCTTTTTTAGTTTTTTTACATACTGTTACACACACATCCATATAATGGATAAAGAACATACCGTTCTTGTGTATGACAGACTAATGCCTCACGAAATGTTGTTTTTTGTTTTACATTTACCATATATTATGATTTGGAATTATGATGTAAAATATATTTTTATATTATATATATTATATTTATGAATTATTTATATTTTTTAATTATTATTTTAGTCCCACCTCCATTATTTCCAATCATTTTAAATATATTAACTTTGTTTATGGTAGTTTCGACTACACCCTCCTCAAGGCAATGCGAGTCTTTCACACATTAAATGAAATGAATTAAGGATGGGTTTAGTAAAAGTATATGATACATATGAAATAATAATTATTTTTAATTATATTATATACAAATATTCTTATATTTTATTTAAATGTTTCCTTTAAAAACACCATGAAAATGAAATAGTGATTATGCATACGTACAATATGTCGTCTCCAAAAACATTGTATACCATTTAATATATGTTTATATTATAGTTTATTATAAATGTTTATATAATTAATTTATATGATATATATATCATGTTTTAAATTCTGGAAATAAATAAACTATTACTTAAGTAATATTATAAAAAATGACAAGTCCAAACACGTATGATAAACAAAGCACTTATTACCCAAAATGTTATTTTAACATGTAATTATTAATAAAAGGGTAATATAAAGTCAGTATAATGTATTATATGGTTGAATATATATTAATAATTTTCTATGATAAATTTTAAATAATATTATATTTATTTTACATATTTATTTTACATGTATGAAAAAAAAGTAAATACACAAGGTGTGGGAATTTCATTACACTTAATTTTCATGAGTAACCTTCCTTATTCACCACTCATTATTTTTTGTGGTATGTATGCATACCATGGATGTATTATATGACTATTATACATATTTTTATGCATATTTAAATTTCAAATTTATTATATTTCTTTCATGGGGTTAATATTTCAAAAGTTATCAAGTCGATAAAGTAATATTGTCTCAATTTTCTTTCTTTGGGACAGAGGTCATGCTATGAACCTATAGTTTTCCATTAGGTGTATATAATTTCATTTACATGGTATATAATTAATATAATTGTTTTAATTATATGTTCATCTTCATGTGAATTTTTTATTTAAATTTTATTATGATTCAATGTTACCAAATTATTAACAGTTTATAGCGAAAATCTCACTATTTATCAGGATTATTCATGAATGTTCACCCATTAATGAAATATTATTATAAAAAAACAATTGATCTCATATTATTTATTACTCTATGTTTATTCAGGTTATATAAATATAATGATAGCATTTTTTCACTTTTTGGTACATATGATAATAAAGAAAGTGTTTTAAATAATTTATATCCTCACCTTTATAATTGGTTAGAAATAAGTGTTCCGTTGAAACCATGTATTATAAAATTGTTTTAAAAAATGAATTTTGATTAAATATTTTTCAATATTTCTTTATATGTTTTGAAATTATTTTCATATAAATGGTTTTAAAAGAGTTTTAATGCATTATTTATATGTTTTTAAAGTGTTTGCATAGAAAATTTTTTTAAAATGTTTTGATACTTATTTTATATGGTCTGCATTAAAATGGGTTTGAAATTGTTTTTAGGCTTCATTTTTATGTTTTCAAGGAAAATAATTTTCAAAATTTTTTCAATATTCTTTTATATGTTTTCATGGAAAATGATTTTTTATTAAAAATTTTGTAGGATTATTTTATAATAGTTTGAGGAAAAATGATTTCGAAATTATTTCAAGCCCTTTTTCTATGATTTCAAAGTATCTTTCAAAGAAAATTGGTTTAAAAATGTTTTATTATTTAAAGAACCTTTTTCAAAGAATATCAGATAATTTATTCCAGAATTATTTTTAAAATATATTTCCAAATTATTCTCCATCTTTGATGTCATCTCTTGATGTTACTCATACCCTTCTAAGAAATGATCTAAAGGATTAATTTATTTTTTCTTTAACAGTTTATGATTTGGTGGATTTATTCATATGACACCCATTTCCCTTCCACTAGTTATATAATTTTGCAATAAATTCTTTTCATGGGATATTATTTAATGAAATTTTTAGGAAAACTATCTATCATACATAGGATATGATGTGATGAATTTCTAATGACACCCGTTTCATTTCAATGGGTATGATTTAATGTTTATCAAACCCATATGTTTTTATGGGTTATAATATGATAAATATTTTATTATCATGTGAAACATGGATTAATGGTTTTATTATGAGACAGGTGAGACCTATATCTACCTCTAATACATTGGGAAATGACTATATTTATATGATATCAAAGGTTATACAGGAGGGAATCCCAAGCCCAATATAGATACATAGGTTGTAGCATATTCCTAAAAGTTAGAGGGTACATAGGTTGTATCTAAATCCTGAATGTTAGAGGGAACATGGGTTAAAATGTAAGCCTTAATGTAAGAGATAACATAGGTTTTTCCCAAGGTATAAAGTTATAGGGCACATAGGTTTTAAACAATTCCTGAAATTAAGAAGGTATACCGGTTTCAGCCCATGCTCGAGATCATTAAGGTATAGAGGTTATAGCCCAGTCCCAAAAATAAGAAATTACCAATGTCATATCCCAAGATGGACATATTTTAAATTTATTGTCAGATTTACCTAACATGACATTTTATATGCTTATGTATCTAAAACAAATTTCATGTCGTATTCCTTTGTTATGAGTTTATGGGTTATGTTCTCTTATCACATATGATTCATATATTATTAGATTGTGGCATTTATGTAATGATTCATGTTTATGATCTTTGATATGAAATGTTTGATCTCAAAATCTTATTCTCATGTCCTCATATCTTTATGTTCATGTTATGATTATATATTTAATTTATTCACCCTTACTAAGCATTTGAGATCATCCCTTTCTTATGTTTCCATTCCCTAGGTTACAATGAATGTTTTTGAAGTAAGATTACAAAATAAAAATATATTTATGGGAAATAATTAATATATTTCACTGAGTTATATATATATTTTTTCAATCTTCCAATGGCACAATACTCAAAATGTATTTGGGATTATATTTTTAGTATGTATTAAGTATTCCAATGAAGTGATGTAATATCTATGTTTGTTAAGATTATTATGATATAGTTGGTATCAGAGAGAAGGGTTAATCAATCTTTGGAAATAAGAATAAGAAAACTATAGTGAGATCCCTAGGAACATTTCTATGGATATGTTATGGGATATCTCAATGGATAAGTTTAAGGATTATGAAAAGTATTAGATAATTACCATGAATTTTGAAAAAAGGATAGAGACAGTGGGTTTCAAGAAATACATATTTTTTTGGACACTACACATGGTTGTAGATTTTTAATAGTTGTACATATGGTAGAAAACACTAACATGTTCTGTCAATGTTAACTTGACATAACATGGTACATGACAATGAGCCAGGCTGCACACCTTGTTTTACACTTCTGGGGATATTCATTGTGAATTCAAATACACATCACAATCCATCGTGAAGTATTTAAAAATATGTAAGATTTTAATTACTGGGGATAAACCTATGGTGTCATAGATTAAAGAAGGTGTTGTGATTTAGAAATCCTATAAGTAATTAATTTTTTAATGATATGGTTTTCCACTATGATACGTATTGCTCAAAATATAATTTTGGGTTTTAGTCAATTGTAGGAACAAAAAAACATGGTTAACATTGACTATTTTAGATATGAAAATTATGGTCATAATGAATGTCAGTTTGAAATATCATGACGATAATAAATATGTTCTATGAGTATTGGTTATAGTTCGGTAGATATATAGACTACAAACATCATGTGAAGGGTATGATATTTTCTTCAAGTATTGTTTACATTAAATTTAATAAGCCCGATTATATTGAGTTTGGGGAACCAAAAGACCAGATTAATATTATATATTCTATTAAAAATTTATAAATGAAATAGTTTATGATGCTAGAGTGAGTTTTTAAGAATAATTCTGGATGAATGAATTGTTTATGTTTTTTAATTCAATGATCTTGTTATATGAATAAAATATATAAGTATTTTTAGTATAAGTTTTCATTAAGGATATGTTTAATAGTAATAAAGACATAGAAAAGTGATTTAATGGACCAGAGATATTTTTATTATGCGAAGGCTACACTTAATGTGTTAATGATATAGAGAAATGTGTGCTTATCTAAGATAAAGAGATGATTGTTTCTGATAAAGTAAATTATATAATATCAATAACCTTATAACCAATTATGTATTTATTGATAAATTGGTCTATGACATCACGGTTGAATTTTAATGCTTCTTGGATGTATAGAATATATATAATAATGTTTTGAATAAAGATGAATGCATTTTTTCCAAAAGGTTTTAGGGTAATTTAGGTTACTACCATGTTTCCAGAGATTATACGATGAGGGTATTCACATGTGTGACTTCCCTTATGGTCCTCAGTACCCTATTTTTCCCTTTCTAATGTGTCTCATTTTAAACCGGAGGGGGTGAAATTAATTCAGGGCAATGCCCTTGGCCATCAATATTTCCATCCCTAAAGGTATGGTTTCACACTTCTTTGTATTTTCCATCTTGGGACTCCTTTTTGGAATAAAAATCGTAATGTTGCATGGGATGGAGTATTATCTCACCACATGAAGGTTTCATGTATATTGGGTAACCTATTCAAACCTATTTTCATTCATGGTGGATTAAGACTTATGGGATGAATTATCATGTATATCAGGATCTATTAATGATTAAGGAATGAAAATTCATCTTCGAATCTTTGAATGTAAGATGGTAGAAAATTTGATCATGGCATAACAAAGGGTAAATTTGTCATGAAATCAAATAAGTATATATTATCGTTAAAATTCATCAACATTATGAAAAAGGATATTGATACCAAAAATTGTATCCTAATACCTTCGTTTTTGATGAATTAAATGGCCTCTTAGATCATCATTTATTTATGAATTTGTGATTTTTGAATTTTTCCTGAAAAATATATCTATCAATATCCTCCTAAATATGAAATTTGTATTTCTCTTCCACGTATATTGTTTCACTTTCCACCTTTATTTTCCTTTGTGGAAATACAACAATGAGATACTAGGGGTAACTCTTATGGTTCTATTTTTTAAAATATATGTTTTAGTGATAAATTATATGATTTGGGATTCTGTTAAATGAACATAAAAGAATTAAACCATTGATAACCTAGATGAATTTAAAGTGATTAATTCATTTCCTAGGGGTATAATTTAACACCCAGAGTTTTTTTGAATTATTTTTTTGTATTATTTAATATTTTTGATATTTAGAATTTCATGAAACACTTGAAATATTTTATTTATATATAATCCTTAAGTAATAATTTCATTATATGGTACAATAATGTATGTTGGATCTACATACAAGTCCATCTTGGATTTCATTACACACAACACTAGGTTTCTGTTTAACATCAATTTATTATTAAAATTATTTAAATAGGTAAATATAAAATAGGGATTATAATTGGTAAAATGAATAGAAAAACTAATTTTTAAATTATATTTATAACTTTTTTATATTAATGAACCATATTTATAATAATATATTATTTTTGGTTAATGTATTTATATGTTTGAAAATACTATTTTCAAAAAAGAACAAATTTTTATGTCTTTATGGGAAAAAGTATAAAATTTATTTTAAGATCATTCATAAATTTAATTTGAAAAATAATATTTATTTTATAATTCATAATTTTAAAAAATTCTAACATTTAATTTTTGGGATTTGTTCGAGAAAAATAATTATTGGATGAATAGTAAAAATTACTGAATTTTAATTAAAAATAAATTTTAAAATAAATTTTTTAAATAGGTAAATTTTATCTTAATTTTTTTAAAAGTAAAATTATTACAAGTGTGGTCTTTATTTCATATTTAAACATGATTTATTGCATTAATTTTCACTTAGTACAACTCATAATATTGATAGATCTAATGTGTTTTGGGTGTACAAAAATTTCATAAAAACACAAAACAAGTGGTTCATAACATTATTGAAAAAGTAATTTTACATTATGACAACAGTCCTTCTTACTTAGAATTGTATGGGGTAAACTGATTAAATACATGGGAAAAAGGTGATCTATAAAGCCCAGTAAGGGAGGAAACAAGGAATAACATGAAGAAGAAAATACATTCTAGTCAATAGGCATATCAATGGAGCATAAGAAAAACATGAAAATAAAGGGATGATATATCATGATTATCATAACATATAAATGTTGAAAAAACATAAACACTGCATCATTAACATAAAGGATTCAGGTAAAACCATGTACCAACATGGTAGAAAATTTTCTTATAATGAAATTTGGTAATCCCCTATCCCAAAATAATGTATCATGATACTATACATTATCCAATGCATTGGAGTGTTTTTAGGGAGCACCCTTCGTAATCATTTTAATTTCATAGTTAAGTGTGCCACATAAATCATTTATCATGAATTCATTCAACATCCTAATGTATTCCCTAATCAAGGAATGTGGATATCATACATGTAAGTCACCATTTGATATGTATGTCTATATAAAGTTGGATACCCTTGATAGAAGAATGTGTATGATATACACTACATGGTTATTTTGGCATGTAAATCGCTGTGTAATTTTGGCAACATAACGATGTCATATAATTTTTTTTTAAAATGGGTTGATTATAGAGAAAGTTTTATCTCATTATTTGTGCATGGGATGGACATTAAGGTTATCATGGAACATAATATCCAAAATGTTAAATGTAATTTCAGTACATAATATAAAATAATTTATTGAATGGAAATGTGAAGAGAGAATTCCCTTATAGAATTTCAGAATAGAAACGTGTTAGATTATATGATCATAGTGGGGATTAATGGTAGTGAATAGAATATCACTTCATTTTTACACAAAATTTAATGTATGGAGATATGGAAGAACATATTACAAATAAAGAGAATGGAAATTAAACGGCATGACATAAATTAGTTGCTTGAAGAAAAAGGAAAGTGTGAGATCTCTTACATGGATGTGTGATCCTATATGCTTAGGGATGGATTCTTTGGAGATTGGTGGTGCATTGGGAGGAGTCTTGGGAGTTGGGGGAAGATAGTGGTAGAGCATCAAAGATCATGAGTAATGAGAAATGGGTTCATGGGTCAATTAATATATTAAATATGGGGGAATTCTTTATTATTTAGGTTTTGGACACTAGACACTAAAATTTTCAAATTCACATACCCAACCATTGTTTTTTCCATGTTATCCAGAAAAGGGGAGTGTGATACATTATTTTATATGGCTGAGGGAAGAAGATATTAAAATATTTCTTTTTCTAATGTGGAGGTGAGTCATACTTTAATATAAATGATTTTAAACGAATTAAAATATATTATATGTCTTGGAGGATTCACTAAGGATTTATAAAATAAATCAAATAAAAATGAAATTACATCATTTTAAAGGAAATCTTTTTTCCTTCTGAAATACCATTTATCTTAATTTATTACGTCACTATTGGTTTATTATGATGTCATAAAACACATTATATATTTATACGGTATTTATTTTTAACCCAAACATTCGACTGTCTCAGAAAATTTTGAAAAATTCACAAATAGATAATTTATAAAACCTGATTCCAAAAATAATATTCAGTTTATCTAAATAAATTTCTAAATATGAGATTATTTTCTTTTAAAATAAAATCAGACATTTATTGAAAATTGAAGGGTTTTAACAAAACTAATTTTGAAACCTTAATAGAAATTACACTTGACATCTTAAAAATTATATGATCATTTATATTTAATAAAATTATATTAATAAAAATATTTTTTAAAATATTATTAAATTTAAAAATATATTTATTCATGAAAATAGATTTCTAAATTAAATTTAATATTAACCAAAAATACTATTTGTGCCTTAAAATTAATTTAAAATGTAAAAATAATAAAATGAAAGTATATTCATTATTATATAAAACAATAATTCACATAATAATAATTCTAGTTTCTTGTTACATATCCCATTATTTAGTTGGCATATGCCCTAAAAATATGGTGTGTGATGATGGAGCTTTCATGGCGTTATTCTGTGAACATGGTTTGGGTCGTGATATCGATGAGCTTGAACTTCTTCCGTTAATAGTTTCTCTCACACTTACGTTGTTGGATCTCTACTTAGGCTTGGTCTTGGTAAAATCATAGAATATCTTCCTCCCTCATAAGCTCTAGTAAATGGGCTTCATAGGGTATGGTCATATTGGTTGAAGTCATCACTTACTTTGTATGTGTAAAAAGGATTTATTAAAGACCTACATTTATACTAGTCATGTGATAAATATTAAACTAATATATTATCAATATTAAGGATACTTAATAGTCATTTAAATGTAATTGGATATATTTTAAAAAATGATTCTATATTTTTTAAACCCATAAGACAATTAATTAAATTATTGTTAATTTTATGCATAACTATTTGGGTCATTAAAAATTTCCCCCTTATGAAATTTCACCATCAAAATTTTTTATTCCCAAACTAAAATAGATGAGAATAACTCTGTTTCATCAGATCCTAAGGGTCCATTTTTTAATATTCAAACTTTTGTATTCTCCACAACACTTCGACAAGGATAATTGCCTTATTTTTTGTAACATTTTCTCTAAAATCTATGATCATCAACCACTTCTTTTCATAGGAGATTTCATTATTCAATGGTATCACCTCTTGATTGAGTACATGTGATGGGTTTGGTATATAATTCCTTAATATTGATACATATAATACATCATGTACTTGAGACAGCATTAGTGAGAGTTCAAGTCGTCCATTACACTGATGTGATCAAGGATCTCAAAATACTCGATGTACCTTGGACTAAGTTGTACCATTTTACCAAATATCATAATTCTATTCCGTGGAGATATTCCGAGGAATACCAATTCTCTAACATCAAACTCTAGGTCCCCTCTATTATTGTCAACATAACTCTTTTGTAGACTATGGGAAGCTTTGATGTGATGCTGGAAGGTCTTAACATTCTCTACCATTTCATCTACCATTTCCAATCATAATATTATTCATTCACCAAAATCATCCCAACATGCTAGTGTTTTTCACCACATCCTATAAAGGGCTTCATAAGGATCCATTTTGATGCTTGAGTGAAAACTGTTGTTGTAAGAGAAATACAAAAAATAAAGATGTTGTACCCATTGACATTTGAAGTCCATTGGGCAGGCTAGAAACATGTCTTTAAGTGTTTGTATAGTCCTCTTAGATTTACCATCAGTTTGTAGGTGATAAGCCATACGTAATTCAAGATATATGTTTAAATCATTCTACAAACTTTTTTAAAATATAGAGGTGAATTTTAGATATCAATCGGACATAATAAATAGTGGTACATGATAAATTTGATCTAATTATCTAATTTATATCTATCCTAGCTGATCTAGTGAGAAATCCTATCAAATTGAAATGATGTTTGTAGTATTTTTATGTCAATAGACTAAATCCTAGATAGAATTATTTCTTTTTAATGTCTTTGGATGTTCAGTGACGATTTCCAGGTTAATGTTCTCCCATTTCCATGTAGGTATAGGTGATGGTTTCATCATCGCTTTATACATATTCCTTTCAAAAGTAGATTACTAATATACCAGAAACTTTGATGTATATTGATTAATCACATTCTTCATGTTATCCCACAAATTATGATCCCAAATATCCTGATACATATTCATGTTTCCTAGGAGAATAGATAAATTTGAACTATGTGAATCAACCAAAAGTTCATTCCTTGAATACAGATTTGATGGAACAAATATCATTCAATGAAATCTCACAATTCCTTATTAATTGACATTAAACTCCAAGTATTTACGTATTATGATAGAATCCACTTTTTTATGAATTCCTAAATCATCTTTTTGAGAATCATTTAACCATTCCAAAAGAGATGGTTAAGAAACTGTTTGTGAATGTAATGATGATGTTCCGTTCGTTATGATTTCCACATCCATATTCAACATATATAAAAATATTGGATCTTTTTAAATTATCCTCAATGATAAAAATGATGGGTCCTTTTTACATAGAGAATTCCCCCCTGTTGACTTTCTCATGGTGGTAATGGATTGAGAATTTGTAATACCTGATGTTCTACAACCATATTCATTGTCATATATTCATCTCTATCTGTGTGAATATATATTTGATACTTTTTTGATCTATATATATTTTAGAATTCTCCGCAAAGAGATAATGCCTCTAGATTCTAAATTGAAAGATCACCACATCCAACTCCAGATCATGTCTGTTATAGTTTTTCTCTATGATTTTCAACTGCCTTGATTCATAAGTAATGACTTTGTCATTATTCATCAACACACAACCCATGCCCTTATTCGAAGCATCGCTAAAGATTACAAAAAGATCCCCACTTATGGTTACTGTGAGCACAAGGGTAGAGATAAGAGTCTTCTTTAAATCCATAAATCATTCTCCACATTCATCATTCCACGAAAACATGACTCCCTTATGAGTTATCTTAGTAAGAGGGATTTATACTTGTGAGAAATTTCTCACAAATTGATGATAATATCTTGCTATCCCTAAGAATCTATTAATATCCATCACATATTTCAGCCTCGACCTTCCCTCAATTACTTTTGTTTTTGAAGAATATATAGATATCCCAATACATGTGATGATATTCCCCATGAATAATACTTACTTCAACTAGAACTCACACATGATGTACTTTTCAAAGAGCTTCTCCATTCACAAGGTCTATAGAATGGTTCTTAGATGCTCCCCATGATCCTCCTTGGTTTTGGAGTATACTATAATATCTTTTATAAATACTACAACAAATTTGTCATGTTATTAACTATAGACTCTATTTATCAATTCCATGAAGATTTTTGGCGTATCAGTTAGTCCAAAAGGCATTATTATGATTTCATGGTGTATGTAACTTGTACGAAAAGTAGTCTTGGGGATATCCACTTTCTTCACCCTGACATGGTAATGTCCTGACCAAGGATCCACCTTGGACGTATTTTGATCCATGTATTTAATCGAATAAATAATCAATTCGTGGAAAAGGAGACTTGTTACTTATCGTGATTTTTTTGAGATGATAAAAATCAACACAATTATGCATTTACCCATCCTTATTCCTGATAGATAATACTTGTGCACCCCATGGTGAGGCACGTGGGCATATTAACCCTTTTTCCAGATTCCCATGTAGTTGTTTCTTTAGCTCCTCAAGCTCTAAAATAGCCATTATATATGGAGTCTTTGATATTGGAAACTCCCCATGTATGAGATCAATAGAAAATTTAACATCTCTTCCTGGAGAAAGACCAAGCAATTACTCAAGAAAAACAGTAGAAAATTCCCTCACAATAAGCATGTCTTTGAGGATGGTTCTTTCCATAAACTCAATCATCTGAGAAGTATACACATTCCCAAAGGGTAGTAATATCTATTCTGGATATGATGGTTCCAAATAAGATTCATCCTATTCATCTCACTTATATAGAATCAAGGGGTCAATTCATCATATAGATAGAGATTTCTCTCTTATGGAAATTAATGTATGCTTTATATATAGGTAAATCCAATCCATGCCAATAACTGTATCAAATTCCACCGAGGGAAGTATGTCGTGGTTCACTGGGATGTTCAATCCAAAAATTGTGATAGGGGAGGAGTTATATACATTGGATGAAATAATTTCCCCATTTTTCATTTTCACGGACATCCCAACATCCATGCTTTATGGTGTTGTTTGGATTATTCTACAGAACATTCATGATATAATATAATGTGTAGAAGAAAATAAAAAAAAATTCAGTATTCTAGAATTAATAACCAGTATACCTATCAGCAATTCATTGTCGGGATTAGCATCAGTCGTATTGATGAAAAAAATTCACCCTTGCTGCCATGGAGGTTGTCGTTTGCCTCTGAAAACCATTGGCGTAGGTCACTCATTCACAATTTTCCCTAGTTGTTATCAATTATATAAATAAACAATGAGTTGAGGAATTAACGGATTGTTCCTTTCCTCTATATCAGTAGCATGTTTTTCTTGTAGGCAATCACTAGCTAGGTGCCCTTCAAACCCACAACTAAAGCATTTACTCATCCCCTTCATGAAATTTATGGGGTGATTATTTCCACACATTTGACATGAGGGGTGATCTATGTTTTTTTATAACCATTGTATTTATCCATTGGACCGCCAGAATTAAATTCCACTCTCCGGTTCTTCTCTCATGATACCCCTAAGATTCACCAATCATAGTCTCACATTTAAGGGCACATTGAACAATATCCTCATATTAGTCAACATCATGGATCTCTAGGTATTTACTAAGGCTAGGTTTTATCCCACTAAAGATGTGTTCAACCTTAAATTTTGGGGTACCGATAAAACCAGAGGCATATCATGCATGTCTGGTGAAGTTACCCTTATATTCCCCAACAGATTCATCGTTCATTTTCTTGATTGCAAGAAATTATCTTTACATATAAAGATACAGTGTAGTGGGAAAATATTTATCATATTTGTTTCTCAGAAATCATTTCATCTGATCACCGCGATCACTTACTCAGGCTCTGAATTTTTTTATCAATTTCCACCATTGATTAGCTTCACCCTCCATAAGATAATAATCCATAATAACAATCTCTTATTAAAACACTAAAGGATGGATAATATCTTTTCAATGGAGTTGATACATTGTTTGGTGATTGAGAGATCAAATGATCCATTGAATGTAGGAGGCCTATGTCTCTTGAAGCTCTCGATTGTGACTAATTATTCCTTAGGGGGGTTGGATTCTCCACTTGATCCATATTTCAATTCAACACATGAGTTTAGCTGATATAATATCTTGAAAAAGTGTGTGATCCCTACTTCCATCATTTTGGGAATATCATTAGTGCAGTGATCACATTGATCTTTTCATTAGTTATAAGCCTGATTCCTCATATTGTCAGCCACTGGCTAAAATAAAATGAATAATAACATTAAATATTTTAATCTATTAAACTCATAAGGGTGAATATAAGGATATTAAATGGGTAACATAAAAATTACATTTATCTACAAAACTTATGAATCAATATGTTTCGACCTAAGTTATCTATGATTTACTTCCTAACATATATTATTATAGGAAATCTTTGTTCCCATTATAATGGATCGCACTATGATTATGTATTACAAAAGTATATCCCCCAGTAGTGTCAAACCAAGACTACAGAAGGGCCTGTTTTTGTGAACTAGTTAGTTTTTGAGTCTATCTCAATGCATTATTTTCAGGTTTTACCCCTAGATATATTTGTGCCAAAGTTTACTTTACTTGTTCGTATCTAGACATGGTTGTAATTTCTTGATAAAAAATAACTATATACTTTTCTAAATTTAGGGATTATTTTCTTATACATAGTCACTTCCCTATGGATTTAACTTGTGTTTCTTAATACTAATCCCAAAATAACTACCCCTATCATTTGATAGCAACTATAACAACCATATTCGTTATTTCATATTTTTACAGTATTTATTACCTAAATTTTCACTTCATAAAACATAAAAGATCAATATTTCTACTATATTTAGGGATTTGGAATAATAAATAACAACATAAAACATGAAATAAACATATTTATTGAAAAAATATCTTACATAATTTAAATATTACTTCTTACTTAGAATTTCATGGGCTAACCTGAGGACATACATTATAAAATGGTGACCTATAATGCCCAGGAAGCTATTAAATAAGGAATAACATGAAAAATTAAATACATGGTAGTCAATTGGTATATCAATGGAGAATAATAGAAACATTAACATAATGTCATGAAATATCATGATTATCATAACATGGAAATATGGAGAAATATTAAATCACTACGTCATTAACATAAAAGAATATGGTAAACCCTAGTCCCAACAAGGTGGAAACAAATTATATAAAAGAATCAGGTAAAACACTATTCAAACTAGATTTATCATGACACTAAACATTAACCAACACATTAGAGTTGTATCAGGGAACACACTTCATATCATTTCAATCTCATGCTTAATTGTTCCACATAGATCATATATCAAGGATTCATTCATCATCCTAATTTATTCCACAATAAAGAAATGTGGAATTCATAAATGTAGGTCACTATTTGATAAGTATGTTTTCATAAAGTTGAATACCCTTGATATAGTAATGGGAATGATATTGACTACACAATGATTTTGGCCAGGAAAATTATGGTTTAAACTTGACAGCATAATGATGTCATATGAACATTCATAAATTTGGTTTATGATTGACAAATGGGTCTCTCATAATTTATACATGGGATGTAAAGTAATAGGTCTATGGAACATAATATCCCAACATGGGAATTAAAATTTATCTTCACAATATAAAATAAACTCTTGAATGGAAAAGAGAGGAGGAAAATCCCTTACGGAATTTTAGCATTGTAACAGTTGGGTTTAATGGATCATAGAGGGGATTAATGGGAGTGAAATGAATATCCCATAATGTATATACCAAACGGATAGTAAGAATACATTTATGAACATATCCTAAATCATGAAAATGTAAAATAAAAGTCATGGCATAAAATAAGTTCTTGAAAAAAAAGAGATGGGGATCCCTGGCTTGGTAGTGTGATCCCAAAGGCTTGGGGAGGATTTTTGGGAGCTTGGGGTGCCTTGGTAGGACTTTAAAGAGTAGGGGGTACCTTTATAGGACTCTAATAGAGTACAGGAAAGATGTAGGTAGAGCTTAAAATAGATTAAGTAAAGAGAAAAGGGTTCTAGGGTGGGTTTAAATAGGAAATGTGGAGAATTCTTTATTATTCTTGTTTTTGTCACTACACACAAAAATTTTAAAAACCAAAAACCATCCCATTTTTTTTTCCAAAGGTTTATATAAATGAGGAGTTTTAAACAATTTTTTATAAGGCTAAGGTATGATGATAATAAAATATTTTCCATGCTTATTTGGAGGTGATTTATACATTCAAGGAAATGAATCTAAAAATTTTAAAATATGTTATAGGTCTTCTAGGATTCACTATGTCTTTCTAAAATAAATAAAATAAAACTAAAATTTAATTATTTAAAAAAAAAGAAAATATATTTGTAATAGCATTCCTTTAATATTATTTTATTACATCACTATTGGGTCATTATAATGACATAATTCAAATTTTATATTTATGTGGTATTTAATTTTTATCCTAAAATTTGAATGTCTCAAAAAATTATGAAAAGTTTACTATAGAATAATTTAGATGTCCTGATTTCAAAAATAATATTCATTTTATATACATAATATTCTATATATTTGAATTTTAAATTTTAAAATAAAAATAATAAATTTTTGAAAATAAATTGGTTTTGATAAAAACAATTATCAAACCTTAATAAAAATAAAATTTGAATTCATAAAAAATATTTTATAATTTATATTTAATAAAATTAATTAATTTATATTATTTATTAAAATATTTTTTAATTAAAAAATATATTAATTCATAAAAATAGAATTTTTAATTAAATTTGAATATTCATCGAAAATTTTATACATGCTTTAAAAATAATTTACAAAGATACAATAATAGAATGAAATTATTTTCACTATTATATTCAAAAATAATTCACATAATCATAATTTTATAGTCTTGTTACATACCAATTTATTACACCTGCATACACTCTAATAGTAATGTGTGTGATAGTCGGGATTTCATGGGGTCATTCAGTTAACATGGATTGGGCCATGATCTAGATGAGATTGAACATATATTATAAATAATTTTTATCACTCTTAAGTTGTATGATATCAACTTGGTCTTGGTCTTTGGAAAATTGATGAAATGCTATCTCACTCGAAAGCATCGATAAATGAGATTCATAGGGTAGATCCTACTAGTTGAAGCCATCACTTCCATTGTATGTGCCGAAAAAGATATGTTAAAACCATATACTTATACTAGTTGTGTGATCACTGTTCACAGACAATATTATCAATGGTAAAGATACATAACTGTCATTTAAATCCAATTGGATATAATAAAACAAAAGGGGTTCATGTGTTTTTTATTTCCAAAAGACAGTTAATTAAAATAAATGGAATTTTATTCATATATATTTTGGTCGTCACCAAAATTATATCAATTATACATATAATATTATAATTTAGATCATTGGAATCATTTTTATGTTAAACCTATATACAAAACATTAATGGAATTTTGGACATTCTCACTTCAAGAACCCTCTTTCTCACCATGTCTTTGAGATCTGCCTTAAAAATATTTTTTTGAATTATATTAATTGAATAATGAATAATTGAAATTATGGTATGTAAAAATTTTGATATTTATATTATAATAATTTCAACTTAATTTTATACCAATTTTTTTGAATGTGATTATGATTGGTTACAATGATTATGGTAAAATTAAGCTTAAAAAAGGAATAAACCACAATCTTAATTGAAAAAATGACCTAGAAACTTGTCCAATGCCAATTTATGGCCATATTTAGTCCATAAAACATACATTATTTTGATACTTTGGTTTTTTTTCTTTTTATTTAAAACATTTGGTACATTAAACTTTTTTTAAAAAATTATTTGTGTCCCTTCCCTCCCCTATAAAAGATCACCACATCTCCTCGTTCTTCATAACTATCAATCCTCCTATTTTTTGAAATGATATTCCAAATTATCTTTCCGACATCGATACCTTCCTCCTTGAATCCTCCCTTTTATATATAATCCAACCATGGATTCCCTTTTGTGTAGAGAAAAAGGAGTTACCAAAATAAGAGGTAACAACCATCCGGAATATCCTTTCTATTATTTTTATATAGAAACTCAATTATTCATATTCCATGAACACATAATATCCTTAGTATCCTAAATATAATGATATGTTTTTAGGTTATGTTTTTGACTTTCACTTACACATACTTCCATTGAATGAGTAACGAACATACTGTTCATGTGTACGACGAACTACCACCTCACGAACCGATGTTGTTCTTTTTAATTTTAACACCTCTTATAGTTTAGAAATATGATTCAATGTATTTTTTATATGATATATATGATATTTACATTGTATTTATACTTATTTATTTATTATGTGAATCCTACCTTCATTCTTTCCATTTGGTGTAAATATGATAAATTTATTTGTGGCTGTGTGGATTATCACCTAATCAAAATGATGTGATTCATTCACAAATAAAGGGAATATATTAAAGATAGGATTTTTATTTTATATGATAAAAATTAAATAATAATACGATATTAATGATATTACATAAATAAATAAATAAACATATATATATATATATATATTTAATTTACTTTCATTCTTTCAATAGGCCATGAAAATAGAATCATCGTTCAACCATACGTATAGAATACCATCTCCTTGAAAAGTGTATTCCATTTCATATATCTATCATTCATAGTTTATTATAAATTATTATATACTGAATATATATTTTATATAAGTCCTGTAATATATTCATGATATAAGTAAATAATTATTTAAGTAAGATGATCAAAAATGAAACGTGAAAACATGTATTCTAGACAAAATAGTTTTTTTACAAATCATTATATTAACATAGAATTATTAATAATATGTTTATATAAGGTCATAAGAAAATATAATATGGTAGTATATATTTTAATGTGGTTATGTGATAAATTTATAAAAAAATATAATCATTTTTCATGAGGGTTGTAAGTGTACAATGAAAGTCAAGACACAAGCTAATAAAATTTTTTATATCACTTTTAATTTCCATGAGACACATGCCTTATTTACCACTCATTTCTACTTTGTGGTGTGTATACAGAACATGGATTTATTATATGAATATTATAATTAAAATTATGGTTATCTAAATATCAATTTTATGATATTTCTTTCACTGGGCTTATGTGTCAAAATTTATCATGTTGGTAATGTAAATATGTCTCAATTTCCCTTCTTTGACACACAAGCCATGAAATAAACCTATAATTTTCCATGAGTTTTATATAATGAAATTGACAAGGAATATAATGAATCTAATTATATTCCTATTATGTTAATAATCATGTGATTTTATTCTTTCCATTGTATTATTATTCAATGTTAACAAATTGGTTACATTTTATAGCTACAATCTAACCATTTATTGAGATTGTGTATGATTATGAACCCAATGATGAAATATTATTATACTTATCTCAAGAGATGTGATGAGATTTCTAAACCTATTTTTCTTTCATAAAGGTTATATTTATCCACAAATTAATAAATAATATTATTAAGAATGTGATTTTAATGAATTCAATATTTATTCCCCACATCAGTCAGAAATCAATGTTCCTACAAAGAAATGTTTTATAAAAAGGATTTAAAAATTATGTTTTATAGTTAAATAGTTTTAAAAAATTATCATGATTTCATTATGTGTTTCCAATTTAATTTCAATTTTTTTTCAAAATGTGTTTTGGATTTTGTTTTAATTTTAATGTTCTTTCATAGAAATGGATTCTTTAAATGTTATTAAGAATATTTTTTTAAGGAAATTTGTTTTAATTTTTTTTCATGCTTCTTTTTTTAGTTTTCAGGGAAAACGGTTTTTAATATTTTTTTAATATTATTTTATATATGTTCAAGGAACTGGTTTTTATAAAATAAATAATATTATATATTTTTTCAAGAAAAAATGTTTTAAAAATGATTCAAAGCATCCTTTAAAAAATTATAATGTATTTTTTAATGAAAATGATTTAAAAATGTTTTATGTTTTAAGGAGACTTTTTCAATGAAGAATATATATCTTCATGATGAAACATTTTATAGTTATATTAAAAAAATATTTTCCATCTCTGATAAAATCAATTGATGTTACTGGTTTTCTTCTAGGAATTGATCCAATGGATCCATTCATATTTTTTCTTGAATGGTTTATTTTTTTATGGAATGATGCTTCTGACACCCTTTTGTCTTTTATGGGTTATATTCTTCACAAAAATTCAAACTTTCATGGGTAATTATTTAATTAAATGATTCAGAAACCAATATATTTTCCATGGACTATGATGTGATGACATGTTAATGATACACATTTCATTTTGTGGGTTGTGATTTGATATTTATAAAACCCATTACTTTTTATTGGTCATGATAAGATGAATTGTTTATTATCTTGTGGAAAATATAAAAATTATTTTATTATGATATGGGTAGTACTTATATCTCCCTCCAATTAATTGGGTAATAATATGTTTCATATGAGCTCAGAGGGTACACAGGAGGGTGTCCCATGACTGAAGCAGGTACACGAGTTGTAGCCCTATCTTGAGATTAAAAGGGTTCACTGGTTGTATCACACACATGAAAGTAATATGGAACATGGGTGGTATCCCAATCATTATATTAATAGGTAACATGGGTTGTAGCCAAATATTGAACGTAACTGGGAAAATGGGTTGTATCCCATGTATAAAATTAAGAGGTTACAAATAATGTCTCCAAAGACTAAAAATAATAAGGTATATATGTTATAGATTGGGACTGAAAATAAATGGGTTCACGGGTCACTTACCATGCCTATCATGTTATAAAAGGACTTGGTATATATCCTTGATATATAATTTTCTATTATTATGTATATTCATTAAATTCCATGTCTTATTCTGCAGTTATTCTTTCATGGATTATTCTAATGATTTACTTTCAATTCTTGTCCAATGATCTGCTAACCACTATGCCCTGATTCATGATTATTATATTTTATATGAATGGTATTATTATTGAATGTTATTATCTGGTCCTCATACCATTATATTTATTTTATTATTATGTTTTTCCTTTATTTACCCCTTACCGATAATTCAACATTCGGTTTTCGGTTTTGTAATGTTTTTATTATTCCGAAAAAGTGGTGTAATATCCATGTAAATTATTATTTTGATTTTATAGTTTGTAGTATAGTGATGGTATAGTCAAATTTAAAAAACTATAATAAGAAAAATTTAGTTATATTCTTAGTAATAAATCTAATTATATTTCTATGTATGTCTCTAAATATAAGATTAAGGATGAAAAAAAGTATAGGAAAATGTTCTAGAATTTTTTTGAATAGATGGAGCAATTAGTTTCTTATAAATACATATCTATCTAGATACTACATGTGGATATGGATTTGGAATAAATTTACCTAGGGGAAACAACTATAAAATTGTGTGTCAGTCCTGACTTGACATAACCTAGTTCTTGAAAATGGGCCTTGTTGCACACCTTGTTTGACATTCATGGGAAATATTTGTTGGGAATTCAAAAACCCTTCACAAACCATAATGAATTATTTAAAAATATTTTGGATATGAATAACCTAGGATTAATATAGGGTGTCATATATTATGTAAGGTTTCATGATTTGGATATCCTCTATGTTAATAATTCTCATGATTATGTGGTTTTACACTCTGATATGTATTTCCCACACTATGATTTATGGTTTTAGTCAATGTTAGGAACTTGAAAGAAGGAGGTTAACATTGAAAGTATCACATGAGTAAATTATGTTCATGTTAAAAATAGAATGGCAATCAAATTAGGAGAATTAAGAAGGTCTAATTGTATGGGTTATACTATTGAAGATAAAAATACCACCAATGTCATGTAAAATCCATGAGATGTTCTTCCAGTATTTTTTACATTAAATGTTAGATGTATAATTATATTGAGGTTGATGAACATTATGTTATAATTAATATATTATATTCTAGGAAATTTTAATTAAGGAATATGTTGATGAATCATGAGTAACAACGTAATAATAATGTTGTATGAATGAATAATTTATGATTTGGAATTCAATGATTATGTTATTTGAATCTAGAAATGTATAAGTATTTTCATAATAAGTTTTTATAATGTATGTACCTAATGTCTATGAAGACATAGAATATAAATTTATGGTAAAGCTGATATTTTTATTAAGGTAATGTGTCCCTTAATTATTTCAATCTATAGGAAAAATTTTCTTATCTCGAATAAATAAATAATTGTTTTGGATATTATAAATTTGATATTATAAATGAACATATAACCCATACTTTATTTTCTGAATGTGTTGTCCATGTCATCATAGATGAAGCTTCAAACTTCTTGGATTTAAGGAATATATCATGTAATATTTGGAATATATAAAAATGCATGTTTTTAAAAAGTATTTATTGTAATTTAGTTTTTTACTATGTTTCAAGAGAATATACAATTATGGTATTCACATGCTTGGAATGTGAGAACTGGGATATACTTTGTGATATATGGAGGATAAAAATAAATCTAATTTATTAACCTTTTCCCTAATGTTTTTTATTTCCATATATTAGATGGGTCATACGGATGTCCATTTATGGAATGTTTATTTTAATATTTGGATGAAGATAGTGAGATTAATGTATTATCTCACTATAAGAGGAGTTATATACATTTGATGGCATGTTCTAACCACATTACATTGATGGTGTATGAAGACAGATTGGATGACTTATCATGGATATCATGATATCTTAATGCTTTAGTAATTAAAAATTAACCTTTTGTTCATGGAATGTGAGATGAATTCGAAGTTGATCACAACAAATGGTTTGGTTATCCAGAAATCATGTAAGTAAAAATATTCATTAAAATTCTTCATCATTGGTAAATAGGTTATTGGAACAAAAAATGTTATCCTAGTACCTTTGTTTCTGATTTATATAATGGGCCATTATACCATCATTGATTTATGAATTATTTATTATTCAAATTCTCATAACCGTTTCTTTATCACTCTCCTAAAGAATACGATATTAGAATTTCTCTTCAATTTCCATGTTTTCACTTTCCACCTATGTTCTTCTACATGGAAACCCTGTTATGAGTTACATTAGGTTCCCATTAGGGTTCTAAATTTTACTAAAAGAATGTATGAGTGATCATTTTTATGATATGGTTTTCTATTAATGGAATTTATAATTATTTAACCATTGATAAACTAAATGAATTTCGAAGGTGAAATTCATTTTGAGGGGGGTAGAACGTAACAACCCAAGTTTTGAGATTTATTAATTTCTGAAATCAATTAATCTTTTTGATATTTTCCATTTTATGAAACACTTATGATAATGTTTTATATTAATTATCTATGTATTATTATCATTACATGCTACACTAAGTTAATATTGTGAAACACACAACACTGACTTGGCTTATGTTACACAAAACACTGAATTTCTTCAGAACATCACTATATTAGTATAATTATTAAAATAAGGTAATTGTAAATGATTCATAAAGTTGTTAAAATAAATATTAATAAAAAAAATTAAATTCCCATTTTGATGGTTTCATATAAGTAAAACATATGTATAATAAAATTTGTAATTTTTTTAATGTTTTTAAATGTTTAAAAATACTATTTTCATAAAAGAACTGCATTTTATGTCATTCTATTGAAAATAGTAAAATTAATTTTAGACCCTATTAGAAATTTAATTTGATAAAGTAAACTTATTTTAATTAAAATTGATAAAAGTATATTAGGGTTAATTTTTGGGTTTGTTCTATGAAACTTCATTTTTTGATGAATAATGAAAAATACTAAATTTTAATTAAACATTGTTTTTGTATAATTAATTTAAATTTTAAAATTATATTTTAAGTTGTTTTATTGTAAAATTAGGTCAATTATACATATATTAATCTAATTTTTTTCATTGGAATCATTTTTATGTGGAACCTTTATATAAACGCTGAATGAATTTTCAAACATATTTACATTAAAGACTTGATTTCTTACAATGTTTGGGAGTTTAACATTAAAATAAATGGTTTCCTAGGCAATAATTGAATTTTCTAAAATTAAAAAAATGGTTATATTAATTATTATATTTACAATATTATAAAATCAATATAATTTTTGTACAAAAATATTATTAAAATTCATTAAGATTGATTACAATGATTATGGTAAAATTAAGCTTAACAATGTAATTAACCATATACTTAAGGGCCAAAATGACCTAAAAACATGTACACCAACAATTTTATAGCCATATTTCAGCCATAAATCTTCCATTATTTAGTTTTTTTCAGTTTTTCGTACTTGTTTAATTAAATGGTGTGTACAACTAAATTTTTATCAAAAATTCCAAGTGTGTCATTTACCTTACATTTAAGAGGCCTCCATCATTCCCCATTATTCATTCATCTAAATCAACATATTATGGGCCAATATCTACGAAATTTAATTCAAAAAACTCCTCCCTTCTCCCTTGAATCATCTCTATAGTCTTAAATATGACCAATGAATTCCTTTGTTCGAAGAAAAAATAGTTATCCAAAGAAGAGGTAAAATCCTTCCTCAAGTTCCTTTTTTTCATTCTCTACCACCTCAATTAATCTTATTATATTAATAAATAACAGACTCATTATCCCCAATATACTGATATGTTGTTATTTTATGTTTTACACATGCACTTATAAACACTTCCATCTAAATGATGAAAAACATACCGTTCTACTGTACGAAGATCTACCGCCCCATGAAAAATGTTGTTTGTTTTAACATTACCCCGTATTATGGTAGGGAATTATGATTAAAACTATTTTTGTATATTATAGAAAATATATTAATTATTTATCAATATTTATACATTTATTATATAAATCCTCCATTCATTCTTTCCATTTTTTGTAAATACAATAACTTCATTTGTGGATGTGTGGAGTACCACATTCTAAAAGAAATGTGATTCGTTCACACATTACTTGGAATGTATTAAGGATGGTTTTAGTAAAATTATATGATAAATATGACATAATAATTATACTATAATGACATTATATACATATATATTTATATGTAATTTACATTCTTTATTTCAATACGCCTTGAAAATAGAAACAACGTTCACGCGTACATACTACATACCATCTCCATGAAAGGCGCATTTGATATCATATATATATATATATATATATATCATTTATAGTTTATTATAAATGATAATATAATTAATATATAAGACATATAAGTCATTTTTTGCCTTATTTTATTAAGAAAATATTTATCTAAGTAAGAGGATCAAGAATGAAAAGTGAAAACACATACGATAAACAAAGTAGTTATTTCCCAAAACATTATTTTAACATAGAATTGTTAATAAATATTTAATATAAGGTCATAATAAATTTTTTATGGTATTATATTTATTAATATGGTTCTATGATAAATTTATGACACACTTATACATATTGAACGGGATTCTTGTATGTGTATGAAAAAAGTCAAGACATGAGGTAGGTGAATTTTACCTCACTTTTTATTTCTGTGGGATACATGCCTTATTCACCATTCATTTACATTATGTGGTAAGAATAATTTTCATGAATTTATTCTATGATTATTATAATTAAATTTATGGGTATTTAAATACCAATTTAATTTTGTTTATTTCATGTGATTTATCTTTCTAATTTTATCTAGTCGATAAAGTAATTTTGTCCAAATTTTCCTTCTTTGAACCACATACCATGTTGTGCATCAATTTGTTTCCATGAGGTGTATTTAATGACATTGAAATGGTATATAATTAATATTATTATATTCATAGAAAAATAATATTAATTTCATGTTATTCTTTCCATTGAATTATGATTTATAGTTACCAAATTGGTAACAGTTTAAAGCTACAATATCACTGTTTATCGAGATTAATTATGATTATTCCCCCTTCAATGAAATATTATGATATATATTTAAATATCTATGATGATTTTTCTTAATATTTAGTTTTCCTTTTATATCCAAGTAAGTGAACTGGTTTTCCTCAATCATGGCCAGAACCCCTACACAAGGCGGCCCTGTTGGTTGTCTCAAACCATTTTAATAGCCTGTCCACGGAGCTTGAAAACAAGTATGTCCTTTATCTCAGGGAGGCAAATGAAGTTGATGGTGATGATTTGACCTTAGATTACCATGGGTCATGCTCACTATAATCTACTAGATATTGTCACCACCAATACTAGGTGACCTATATCTTCACCCGGAAGAGGATCTTATACTGAGGTCACCTATTGAATTTCAAAAGATGTGGGCCCCTCAGGCCACCTACCGAGGAAGGAAAACATACAATCAAGAGTAGATCATCACCCATATTCATGAAGAGGAACTCTACCATACAGACATGACATTATTCAATGAGTATACATACAACTCTATCCCCTCCACAAAAACCCACCATAAAAATATAGTGGTGGAGTACGAGCACGAGCACATTCCTACCAATGCTCGCCGGTTCGGCCATGTAGACAGAGTGACAAATTAAAGGCAGATGAAAATATCTGTTGATGTACAAGGAGATCGTCAACTGAAATTTAATAGAAACAAGATACATAAAAACAGAAAAACCTACTGATGGATATCAATCCCCCCACACAAATATGGATGACATTAAATACGGGTTAATTCAAATTCTTGTGGATGCAGACAAAGATCGTGAGAAAAATACATTGGAAAAAAAGAAGATTCAAATTCCCGCTTGTGAATATGAATCACAATAATCAAATATTGTGGAAACCGAAGAATAAAATCAGCGATAGACTTGTTCTTATGTCCCAACATAGGAGAACTACTAGTGTCCACTAAAAACCTATGGGGGAACAAAGCATGCCCAAACATCTACTATGGAATTAGAATGGGCCTTCATACCTATTACATCAAAAGATGTCTCTCCTCACATCCTGGAAATAATGGAGGATCATACATTGATTGCAAACCATATTCTATAGACAGTTCAATATATCATTGCATCACTGGAAATAGTGGGGGAACCAGGCCCCCGACCTGGTTTCCTCAAACAGAATGACTTCCTTGAAAAATGGGTTAGTTTCTCTATAGAAGTTAGGCATCCCTCCTCTTATCCAGGAGGGCCAACAGAAACATCCCACAATTTACGGACAACCAGATTGGGTACAAAAACCCATTCCAACTGGCTGACATCAGTACAACATGGTGACCACTCTAGGGCAGGAATATATCCCTACCAAAACTCAAGATGTCTTTCATCATATCTCAGAATCATAACGAGAACCAACTAAACAATGACCCATTTATGAAGGACGTTTCCAATAGTAGATGGCCCTTATTACCAGAAAAAGAGTAACCAAAAATGAAATACACCCAAGGAAATCGGAAAGTGAAAAGCATATACATGATCCCTTCCTATTGGATATAGATATTCTTGATTCCCTTGAGTATATATCAATAAAGGATCAAGAACATGTCAGTTAATTTCCAAATTATCGAAGAGGCATAAGATGTTGTGAAGGACCTACCCGTAATATTGCTACCAGCAGCTCTAAAGGTCCTCCCCAGAGCACACATGGGGGCTTACTCCATGGGATAGGAATGAATGATCCCGAGAGTCTATCTCTTAAGGCATGTCAGGGAAGACCTCCCCTTAACTGGAGGGTTAGACGGTAAGAAATACATCTCCTTGTTGTTGTCCTCCCTGATGGTTCTCTCCAAGTTATACACTATAGATATGCTTCTCCTTGCAGTAGAACATTAAGTCATTATGGTAGTCCACTCCATGAAAGAAGCCATTGTGAAAACCCTCCCCGCGGTGGTAGTTGATGTGAAGGCCCTCCCCGAAACAACAACAAGTAACGAGAAGACCCCCCCCCCCTCATTACAGTACATCCGGAAGGCCTTCCCCAGAATGTACATTGTATAAATTCATCCTATATCCAGATATGAATCTATGATAGCAGCACATTCCATCATTGTAGTCACCATGAAGGTCCACCTATCAGTGACACCACACCACAAGAAGGTCCTCCCCTCACTGCAACCCACCCAAATGGTTCTCCCCAAGGTATACACTATAGGGACATTCCCTATGGTCAAGAATCATGTTTCAGCGGTCTCCCTCACCATTGTATCACCAAGTGTGAACCCCCCCCCCCCCCCCCGTAATCAAAATTCACAATGGCAAGAATGTCCTCCCCTGACTGGAAAAATGTGAGAAATCCATGTTATGATGAGGTACTCAGAATCATGGATTCAAACATGTTAGACACTCTATCTATGATGAGTGATATCCTTTCTCGACCAGATGATGATCTAGGGCCACACTCATATTCTGAGACACCCCTGTTCCATTAAAATTCCAATGAGGCTCCCACCAACCCTACTTCTTGGAAGGAAATCATTAAGAAGTTTTCATACTTGGAATATCAAGTAGAAGAGTCCCAAAAAGAAAAACAACATGATATTTTCCCATGATAAGACAAATAGCTGAGGATAATATACCTATGATTTATTATCCCACAACAACTTCTCATTTAGACATACCAAGTGAGTTGTCTGAAGAATGTATGTATAACATTCAACTAAACATTTGGACGGATATTTTCCAGCTAAAATAATAGTTCATTCCCTATGAAGGGTATGCATACAATGTCAATACATTAAGAGATCTTTACCATTGAATTAACCTGAAAGCCCTCCCATCTACATAGAATCCACAATCAGAGTGGAGAATGAAAAAAACCATAATTGGCCTACCTCCACACATTGCACAAGTTGCATTGCCCCATCGGTGATTCCCCATCTGAAGATCATATTCAAGGATAAGGAGACCATGAAGCTCTTCATTTCACCACATGTCTCATCCATCAGACCTCTTTGAAAATGAAATCATTTAATTTTCCTACCCAAAGTAAGAAATCAAAAGAAATCCCTACTTAGAAAGGTGGAACACTCTACAAGAAATGGCATTGAGTGCATCTCATAAGTGTTAGGCCTGACAAGATCATGCCATCGAGATGCTCCTGATCCAGGATACCATTAACATACTATATGCTTCCAGCATTCGGGAATCCAATCATCAAGTAGTGCTCATGTCATCTAATGTAAATAAATCTTGTGGAACCCAATAGTAAGACTTGGATCACACCCAAGAAAAATTGAATGAAATAGAAAAAGTGGTCATGGAAGCAGATACAATCTTAATAATGAAAAAATACAATCTCATAGGGCTAGGGGTATTTTTAACACAAAATTACCTCGTATGACCATAAAAATCTGTGTAATAGTGCATCAATGGAATAATGGGAGAAACCCCAGCCCATAGGGTTAGGGGCATTTTTACCTCAAATTCTCTCACAACAAATGTCTATCATCTCCCGTCTCAGAAGAATTATGAGTTGAGAGGTCACATTTTCAACCTCGTCATGTGGTTCATACCCTCCAAGATCTTTTCTTATAGTGAGTTCATATCATGGCTCCTTTTGTTTAATCATCACATCGATATCTGAAGGATACCACAAAATTCAAGGTGGAAGTCAAACAACGGATAAAAATATCTCTTCAACCATTTGGTATCAGGTACACCACCCCCAATGCAGTATGTATTAGTGAACATGGTGATTGATAGACCTAATGATATCACAAGAAATGAGAAAATTGATAGGATGAAAGAGAATATGGTTCCATCTCAGAGGTATCCCACACCAGGCTTGGTGGTTTGAATACCCAGAACAAGTGAGTAACCCTAAATTTGGGTGAACCCTCAACAAACAAATTACTACCTCCCTCTTGAATCCCCAAAAAAATGTAGATGAATAAATCCCGGGTAATCTATGAACCACCTACTTCTCCCCCTGAGAATGTTTCCCTAGTTGTCAAGGAAATATTCATGATGCAAGAGGAAGAAATGAAAGTGATTAGGAAAATCAATACTGAGTTACCTCGAGGGAGCCATTTTCCTTTTGCATTCATGAAGCCGAATGTCGACAGGCACTCCCAGAAGAGGTTCCCCTACCACAGGAACTCATCCTAGTAAATTATACTAATCTCGGATTCCTGTACAATCCAGCCCCAATACCATCATCCAACATGAATGCAGCCTTAGAAGGAAATCATGACTAACCTTCACTAGAAAGGCAACTGGTGTATATTCTGGAAAACCCACAATGGATGCCCCCAATTGGGTATCCACCCCAAATTCTCTCAGTGTATTCTTGTCTATCATTTATCCCTACTACAACCACTCATGCTCGTGTCTGGTAGGATATGCATCAAGGGATCCTGAATACCATCAGGAAACTAACAGCTCAACTGGAAGCCTAAGTGGGAAGTGAGCTCCGATACAAACAGAATGTAAACCTTACCCCGATTGGGAGAGCAATGATCTACCACCCCAAATCTGTGGGAACACCATATTTCTAGGGTTTAATGGATCAGGAAGCCTAGAACCTCATTTAATGCACTATGTGTCTTATTGTGACCCAATGATGGGAACCCTGGAGTAATAATAAGAAGTATAACACATGTTTTTCATGCAAATCTGTAGGGTTCAACCTTTGTGAGTTATACTAGCTTGCCAAACAACACAATCACAGGCTGGGAGGTCATCCATAAACAGTTCCTCTTCCATTTCTGTTTGACATTACCTAAATAAATAGTCAATGTCTTTATGAAATATATGTAGTGAGAGAATGAGAGAGATTAAAACTTCATTGCCAAATGGAAATGACTGACATACTCTCTGAAACAGACACTCCCCTAGGATGAAATGAGTACAATGTGCATCAAAAATATATATAATGAATGCAAAACAACGTTCATCCTAGTGATGTTCACAATTAGGATCCAATATTTACCCACCATTTCCCAAATGATATATGAAAACATGGAAAAAAAATCAATGAATTATATTAAGTGGCCCCATCAGAAATAGGAAAATGAATGAGAAAAGATTAACTGGCTTCGGTCATGCGTAATCCACCCCCGCATCAGCTCCATTTTCCAGGCCTCCACCAAACCACGCTGGACCCCCTGGACACCAATGGACACCCCCAACTCAACAAGGTGAGTGAATGGGGCGAAATGAAATTAGTTCTAGAAACGATGGAATATGTTTTAATCAGTGTGTGATGATCATGTCAGTGGATACTTCATAGCCACCATGAATTGAAACTTTCTTCGACTACCAGAGACAATGTGAGACGATGATGTGGGTCTCAATGATCGTAAAAATTAATGTACAAATCATTGGATACTGGGACACACTATACAATGGTTTTTTTTCAAGGAACTCCTACAAAATATGGTGGATTCTGGAGATGTCAAGTAAGGTCTTCCACCACCACAAGTGATGTTTGTATCCACCAAAGACCACAGAGAGGAAGATGAATAGAGAATATCACCAGTAAAAAAGGAGAAATTTTTTGACAGTTGGATGAATTGGAATATAGTAAATCGACTCATGGAATCCTCCAGGCATAGTTTAAGCAACCAACCATTTCCGTAATAGATCCTGATTCAACACAACTATCATCCTCATAACCAAAATCATATAAGGGATGAAAAGGAAGAAGGAATGAGTAATAATTTGAGCCTGCGCCAAAGCTTAAACTGGACATGACACATTCAGACTTCATTCCAAATTTTTTGAAAGTACGGGCATCACCCTGTCAAATAGCACAATGGTCACCACCCCGCCAAACTGCACCATCAAGTGTAGATTGTTAGACAAAACCATTGTCAGATCATGAACTGTTCTTAGGCTCTATTAATGAAATTTAATTGACGGCCCACTTCTCTGATGGAGACTATGTCCCTGAATACTAATTCCCCTCATTCGACTAGAAAACCGAAGGAAGAGGCTCCAGAGGCCGAGGGTTTTCTAGATGTTGTGATCGTGGAAAGAGTCAGATCCCAACCACACCTTACCTAAAACATTTAACATTATAGAAACTATAGAAAGGAGCCTCCGGGAGACACAACAGGAACCATAATGATCCTATACCCCTTCCAGATGAAATCCAATCCCATCCATATAGATTTATTCATTGTATGAAGAAAATAGGACTAATATTTCCTAATGTGCATGTAGACCAATTCAGCCAAACTCAGAAAGCACAGCAGCACCATCATCCCCCATCACTAAAGAAAAACCACATAGATCCAAATCTCATTCCCCTAAATAACTTATAAAATTTCTTCCCTAGGTCAGGATGTGCCTACCTTTATAGAAAAGATATAATATTTTTATATAGCTATACTCGGTAGTAGAAAAAAATCGATCATGGATGCCTTGAGTCTATCAACAGACCTTTGGGAGGCACTCATTGAAGCCCTACTAAGCCCATATTAATTCGAGGCCGATGTAAAATCCATAAATGTATTTAGTATAGAGGCCAATCATGAAGAATTACAAGTTTTCATATCCTTAATAGATCATGAAGAAGAACCATCATGAAAGGAATCATCAAACACTTATATTTGTCTGGAAAGATAAACGACATTAATGCTCAGGGAATTTTCATCGATAATGGTTCCAGAGTAAACCTCCTCCGACTGTGAACACTTCATCGATTAGGATATGATGAGGATAGTCTCTCACCATACATCAAAACTCTAGTGGGATATGAATAATAATTTATAAGACATTAGGATGAATCACGCTTAAAACATGGCTTGGTGACATCATGTTTGATTATGAGAATCTAGAAGTGTTGAAAAGTATGGCCATCAACTTCTTATTGGGGAGGACCTAGCTGCATCATCACACTGTAATTCCCTAATCATACCATCAGTTCATTAAATATTTCCTTATCGGAAAAAAAATGGGACCCTTCACACCAATAAATACCAGTTTCAATCCTATGAATTGAATTACATCAATGCTGGGTACTATTAACTAAAAGAGATGTTGTCTTTTGATGAAAATGTTGATTGGGTCACCACCCCAAATGGATTTGAAATTTCTCTCAATGATCCCCTCAAACAACATGGAGAAGAGTATGTACTACCCATCAACCATGTTGTGTGAATAAGTTCAGGATCAGATACAAACTCAGTTGTTTTCATGATCTCTATTATGGACACCAAGTCCAAAGACAACAAAAAGTGCACTGGTCCCTTTCATAATGGGGAAGGCCCAAACAAAAATTCTTCCGACTATCCTCATTACCCTAGATAATTACTGTCATACTCACTAAGAAAAAAGATGATTTCTTATCACAAAAATAAAGAAATGAAATTTTATCCCCTTTAGAGAACTACCTACAGTCAGTCGGGAAAAAATGAGTTATTTCAATCTACCTAAATTAGATTAGTGATTCCACTCCTATTATTGGAGAGTAAATTTCTCGAATAAACTCTCCATCTGAAGGGGAAGAAGTTGATGAAGCGGGTGAAAAAGAAAATGTAGATAAAGGAGAAGACATCAAAGATGCCTCTTCTGCATTTGAAAAAGGTGTCCCCAATACGATTGATGATCTTAGGGAGATAAACCTAGGCATCGAAGATGACCTGCATCTAACCCTAAGTAGTGTGGATATACCCTACAAAGTGAATGAATAATATACCTACATTCCATTGAAAAATCATGATGTTATTTCATGGATCTACATAGAAATTCCAATCTTGATCCTGATGTCACCACTCATCACTGGGGTCTACCGAAAGACCATCATGGCTATATGTAGGATTTTAGAAAGACCCACCTGACACATACTTCAAAAATAGAGGATGACGTTGAAAAAATAATCAAATATAACATTATTTGTGAATTAAAATATCTGATATGGTTGGAAAACATGTCCTTGTCAAAATGAAGAACATAGAGATTAGATTATGCATAGAATTTAGTTAACTCAACTGACACTGCCTGAAAGATGATTTCTTGACCCCGATCACAGAATTATTGATTAATGTAACTACTAGATAAAAATCCATCTCTTTCATATATGGCTATTCTAGATACAAATAGATCAGAATGGTCCATGTATATGAAGAATCCACTGCTTTTTGAGGCCCTAGAGGGTATTCCACTATAAGGTGATTCCCTTTGGTTTGAAAAATGTTGGCGCTACATACAAGTGCACCATGCATCTCGTTTTCAAGCCCTTCCGGGTAATGTTCGTATAGTTCTATGTCAACCACCTGGTGGTAAAATAATGATAGCACTCAAACCACATGAGGGATCTTGAAACATTATTCAATAAACTATGACATCACATTCTAATGATGAATCACCTAAAGTGTGATTTTGGTGTCACATCTGGAAAATTTATCATCTTTTTCGTACACCACTACACCATCGATGTCGACCTTGAGAATTTGAAATCCCTCCTTGTAATGTCTCCAACTTAGAACCTCACCAATTTTAAGGGTATCTTGGGGAACCTAGAAAACATTTGATGCATAATATCCAACCTTGTGGGTAAGTGTTTTCCTTTCGCAGGGTTGATTAAGAAAGGGATGGCATAATAGTGGGATAAGGATTGTAAGGAAGCGTTCGAAAATCTAAAATCATATATCTTAAGCCCACTGGTGTTGATGCCACTAGTTGATGGAAAACCAATCATCTTGTAAGTAACCACCTTGGAATATTCATTATGTCCATTCCTCATGTAGAAGAATGATGATGGTTGTGAGAACAATATCTATTACCTTAGCCAATCAATGATTGATGCTAGGACTCGATATTCATGGATCAAAAAGAACTTCTTAGCCCAAATCATTACGGTTTATAAATTTAGGAATTACTTTCCACACCATGAGGTCTATCTGATCTCCTATTTAAACTTTCTAAAGTATATTTATAGTCATCTTATACAATTGGACGCCGATAATGGCAGGAATTCCTCCTACAACAGTTTGAAATATGATACATGCCACATAAATCCAACGAATTCTAGGTGTTAGTAGACTTCCTAGTGGAGCACCCCTCAAAAGAAATGAACCCATTGGATAATGAACTTCCTAGTGATGACGTATTCTCTTCCCAAGAAGGCCCCTGATGCATGGGAAATTTAATTCAACAGTTTCTCTAGAAGCCTGATGGGGAAGAGGATGGAGGATCCCAAGATCAACAAAGTATGGCTAGGTGTAATACTCATATCCTTAAAAAATTCAGCCTTTCCATACTCCTTCTTACATTTATAGGGGTTCACAAATGATTATTTAGAATTATAGGCTCTCATTGTTGGCCTAGAGATGGAAATCCATGCATGAGGTGAACACCTAAATATTAATGGTGATTACAAGATGGTCTTCAAGAACGTCAATGGTAACTATTCCTTTAAGAAAGAAGTATTGGCACCCTTGATGAACCATGTCTGAGATCTTATGTAAGAATTCCAATCATAAAAATCAGAGATTTATTTCCCCTGACCATAAAATACTCAATCCGATGTATTGTAAAATGAAACCATAACCATTAGTGATCAAGACCGGGATGAAATAGTCATCAACATTTCCCATTATTAGATGGTCTGGTCATTCATTTAGAACAATGCAGAGGAAATAGAAGTGATTGGACCCATTTTGAGCCATGTGGTCACATCATCAGCCGGATGACTCCCATTTCAAATTAACTAAAGATGGAGAAACTCCCTCAAGATACAGTTGGAAGCGAACCGATCCAGAGCTGGATAATCAATTTTTTTCTGTACAATAGAACAAACCATGTAAATGTCCTCTATAAAAGAGGCCTTGATGAAATCCATTTATTGTGCATCGAAGGATAAGAGACTACTTGTTACACTCCAAGAAACCGTGATACAGTTTCTTTTTTAATAATTCTATAGTGTTCATTATATGTAACACTGAGTTCAATCGCACCACGACCGATCAAAATAGATGTTCAAAAAGATATTATGAAAACTAGTAACCACATTTTATTTTTTATATATCCCATATAATTTTAACATTCATCATTTTTTTTCTTTGACATAATATAAAGACAAATTCAAATATTTAGATAAAAAAACATTTTTCATAAAATGTAGTTTTTCTACCTTTTAATAGTGAACCCTTTTTAAATAAAAAATTCCACACTTTAATATATTCCATTTGATTAAATTAAATTCTTCTCTACAAATGGGAAATAAAAATTTAGTTTGGAAATTTTTTTTATTTTTCTGAAAACATTCAAATTTTGATGAATACTGAAAAACACTAGTTATTGTTTAAAACTGACTTTTTATTTAAGTAATTATTTTTCATTTAAATTTATTTTAAATTCAAAATATATTCATAGTACTTATATTAGAAAAATTTAATTCATTTGAGCAATTTTATAATAAAATTAGATATATAAAATTTTATTGAACATTTTATCGTCCTTTACCCACATTCTAGGTACATTTGAAGATTCATAAAAAATGTAATTTTACTGCTTCTGTGAATTGAATTTCAAAAGTATGACTGAAATAGTTTTCATCAGTAAGTAAAATTTCACTCAATAGAATGAAATTTTTTTTGGTGAATAGTAATTTTTGAAATTTATTAACCACGTTTGAAGGTAAATACGGTAAATAATGGTAAAAATGATATTATAATAATATAAAATTACCCTAACACATGTAAAAATTCTATTGGATATATATATTTCACTCTAAATCATCCTTTGGTTGAAAAAATGAACTTTTTTAAGCCACTTGTGTATGATTATGACATTTATTATATTTTATTTGAAGAAGTTTTAAAAATGTCATATTCAAATTCTATTAACTAAACCATTTTTATTATAGGTTTATACATATGGTAAATTCCGATTTATATATTAATTAAACATATAAAAATATTTCCAACATAATGGATATTTATTTATAATATTTACGAATCAAATTTTAACTTTAATTAAGACACAATCATGATTCAATAATAGAGTTATTAATAAAAGAATCAAATAAATTATTTTATTAAAATGAAAATAAATATTTTTTGAACTAATTAATTCCATCTATTAATTTTATGGACAACTAATAAAGATTAAGATTTATTTACTGAATTTTTTTCGAAATAATCATGTTGTAATGACTTTGGAAAAAATCATGTGTTAAATTGTACAAAAATTGACCTAAATGATATTTTAAAATAAATACTAATTTATTAAATAATAGAAAATACATAAAAATCTATGCTTATGCCAACTAATATTGAATGTGATTCAAATTTGAAAAATTATCCACTTTAGCCTTATTTGGAAACATCGAGTAACTATATTAACCGTGAAGTGTAAAAATACAAGATGACCTGGTAAGAGTTAATCAATTTAACTAAATGTTAATTTTCAGTGATAAGGATTGTTTTATTAACTAAACTTGTCTAAAACCTAATAAATGATATCATTTAGACATATCATCATCTTAGCTTCAAAATAATTCAATTTGGAGCATTTAGAAACCAAAAATAATTTAATAATAAATCAATATTCCAGGCCCTTCTAAAGTGCCCCCACCTTTATTATAAATGTGCACATCACCTTCTCATAAAATCACACCTCCACAAACAATTGTCTTTTATAAACCCTACCAAAATCTCTTAAAAGCTACCCCCACATAATCCTGTAGCCCTTACATTGATCAAAAATACAACCTAGGGAGAACTTTTGTTCAAATCAAAAGGAAGTACCTGGAGAAGAGGTAATTATTTTATCACATCTTACAATTTTGTTTTATTATTCTACTTCCACTTTATTTTTTGCTTCCACAAAAAAATAATACCTCTAGTAACTTCAATATACTGGGATTTTATTATAAATATGGTACCACCATATTCATTATTCTATCCATCATATGAATGAAACGGTCACCATGTGTGTGTACATACGACTTACTATCTCTACGTTGTGGTGTAGTTTGTTATTCAACACAAAATTATTTGGATGGGTATAATAAGGAGTATAATTGATTTAAATAATAAATATACCATGATAATTATTCTTTATAAATAATATACCATCTAATTACAAATTATATTACCATTAATAGAATGATATTGTCGCTCGTGGTACATACGACCTACCGTCTCCATGAATGATGTGTTCCATTTTATTTATCTATCTATTATTTATATTTATATATAGAATATATATTATATATAAATCATATTTAACATTCTTGAAGTAATTAAATGATGATTTATTTAATATTATAATGAACAAAAAATCCAAACACATTTGATAAACAAAGCGATTATTACCTGAAATGTTGCATTAACATTGAATGGTTAATAAATAGGTAATATAAAGTCATAAAAACCACATATGAAATCATACATTTTATTATTATTCTTACATAAGTTAATAATATGTTTATAAACATTATACAGGAGTTTTAGACATGTATAGAGAGTATCAAACCTAAGGTAAGGGTTAATTCATCAATCTCATTATTATCCGAGATTGTTTATGTGTATGTATTTACTAGGGAATATTTTTCAACCATATCCATGGTACATGAAAATGTTTGTAGAAGAAATATTTTATGGTTTTATTGAAGGGAATCTTTAAATATATTATCATTTTAAATGTTTTAAATATTTTTTTACAAATATTTTTAATTAAAGTCCATGTTTTCATAATGATTTTAAGGAATTATTTATATGGACATGATTATTTTAAATTTTTAATTACATTGAAATTTTTCAAAGTGGTTTGGTACAGTTTCATTTATAAATATCATTTAAATGAAAACCTTTTTAAATAATGTGACATTTAAATGGATTCATGAAAAAATGGATATTTCTCTCGAAGAGTTTCACTAATTATTTTTATCTAAGTCAACATACATTATTTTATTTTATTCTTGATTGGGGAATATTTTTTATAAAACATTATTCCATATTTTTTTGAATGATTTATGATATGTTTGACTATGGATGTGAAATTTTTATACCATTCATGGTTTATATTTAAATTATTAACATTTCATATGCTAATTTTAATACAAATGATTATGTTATGTTTCACCCTTTTCATATAAAAATGAATTGGTCTTAGTAAGTGATGAGTGGGGCCCGATATAGCCCCTCAATGCATCAGTAGGACTCATTAGACAAACTAGTGTCTCCTACATAAGGCCTTGACACACTACAAAAAAATTGACAGTTCATAGTGGTTATTTTTGTGAATGGCAGCGGTTTTAACCACTGCAATATGCTTTTGCGGCGGTTTCCATAAACCATTGAAAAATTGTGTTTCAAAACACTATTACCGGTTGTTAAAGCGGTTTAGTGGTGGTTTATCGGAATTTTTGTAGTTTTTACAGTTTGTGGTGGTTATGATGTTTTTTAGCAGTTGTTTTCTCGGGGAAGGTATACACTGTTTTCACAGCGGTTCAAACTATAGTGAAAAAAAACCAGCCACTGGTCAGTAAATCCACCGCTAAAAAAACATAACCACCATGAAATACATACATATGATGGGAAATTGTATCTAAGATTATAAACTTTACTAAATTTCATACCGTAGCGGCAGTTATAACCACCACTAATAGAAAAATGCTAACATTAAGAGGTGGTTAAAACCACCTCTAATTATTCATGTTACATTTAGCAGAGGTTCTAACAGCCGCTAATAAAAGAAATACCGACATTTTGTAGTGGTTTTATCCATCAAGAATTATTCTGGTCACTGTTAGCAGTGGATAAAACCATCGCTAAAAATAGATTTACAAAAACAAAAAAGCATTTTTTACAGCTTCTGTACCAGTGCCCTGAAATAAAAAACCATTCCTATAATACCAAAAAAATAAAATAATAAATACTACATTCAATATGAAATGAGATGCTTAACAAAGCACAACCAAGGTAATTTTGATTCATATTTAACAAAAACAAGACAAGTGGTGTGAACAATATCATTTTTTAAAATGTAAAACTTCTTTTTGTGGCCTTTGAATCTCTTCAACATTATCCACAAGAAAACAATTACCCCTATAATGAGTTTGATTATATTTTCATATATGAATGTTCTTAAGTATTGGAGATAAAATCTTTTGGAGAGATTTTCATGATCGTTTTTTTCATAATAATATGAGAAATATCTTTTCTTAGAAGTACACAAATCTCTAATAGAGGTGGTGGGTAGAGTACCTTCAGAAAATCTAGAGAATCATTCTCCCTCATGAATTTCTAAAGATTAAAAAGTCATATATTGAAGATAATTGTATCATCCTGGTTTATTTTTTTATATATTATTGTAATGTTTGTTGTTACTTTAGTTTCGGGGAAATTATACAGCAATCACTATGTTTTTCTAGGGATTGAAATGTGTAGGAGATAATTTTCACCATAAAGAGTGCCACTTAGTTGTGTATAGGCCGATTTTGGTGTGTGGGTGGGTGGGTGCGTAGAGAGGATTTTGGTGATACATCCATTTTTTTCAAGGCTACATTATGGAGAAGGCTCCCAGCATGGACCTTGGAGTTCTATGGACCTTAACAGTTGTACGTGAGTTTCCCTCTTCCCATATCCTAATTCTTTCTCTATTCTTAACTATGGTAATGTTGTTGGAAAGATAATGGTTGAATCTGTTAATGCTTTGGTAGGGGACTGATGTAGGTTGTTGTGTCCTAAATATTAAATGGGCTTCATGATTCCTCGCACAATCATTTCAACATCAATTTCCATCATTGAGTATTCAGAGAGTTTTGGTATGGAAGGTTGGTTACAATTCCTCTCATTATATCTAAAATATTTTCTAACCTCCATAAAATCTATGAAATTCTTTTTATATATCCACATAATATGACCTAGATCCCCATAACCAGTGTAAAATGCTTTGAAGTGGGATGTTCACCCAGGGCCAACAATCCTAATAAATTTAGGAAAAACTAATCATAAAAAATGAATCATCACAATAATGAATCGACATATATGGTGCACACCGCACTCAAGAAATCAAGACATGGAAGAAAGCATCCAAAATCAATAAAATACATAAAAGGAAACATGAAAAATCAATAAATTTATAGGTCATGAAAATATTTAATGGAAACTATGTGCCACACATGATACATAAAATAACTGATGAGGAACACATATCATCACCCTCTACACCTCCAACATATCAACAATAAAACTAATAACTATTCTATAATGAACACATTTCATCACCCTCTCCACCTCCATCATCACTTCCTTCTACCACTTGTAAGAAAATTACATTGAAAATAAAATAGTGTTTCATATTTACATTTAAACATAAAACCAATAAAAATTTTCATATTGAATTATTTTGAATTTTTGTTATTTAACTTATCACCACCAGTCGATAGAGTACCACCGGGGGCATATATGATCATATTCTAACGTATATCAGTCAAAGCTTTCTACAAAGCAGATATCTGATCCCTCTGCTCATGCACTATGTTTTGTAGAGGAACAATATCTCTCTGAGCATCTCTGGGTATGGACTGACTAAAACCAAGATTAGATGCAGCTGCAATCCCTGATGGCCTTCCAAAAACCTCAGATGGTACGGGTCCCAAACCCATCCCACGCACTCTACGAAGATGCTTCTTCCCAAGGAATTTAGTAACCTGGTCATCCTGGGAGTTTGAGTAAGACTATTTTGGATTGACATCCAAAAGTTCATTAATTTTTACCTATAAATAAAATATCAATATATATTAACATAGTAAAAAATGATAATAAGTCATTATAATGAAAAAAACGAGTTAATACCTGAACTTCATTGACAGGCTCATTTACAAAACTTCCTTCAGATTTTTTATGAAAATCAATCCACACTTCATTTCGGGATTCTTCGTGCCCTAAAATTGGTGACTGCATTAAACAAAGATAAATAAAAAATTTAATATATTAAACAAATAATATTGTCTTATAAATATTTAAACTAATGAAATGATTACTGGAGATGATCGGCTTCTAGAAAAGCTTTTTGACCCCGCAGTGTGATGGATAACTTGTTTAGCCCAGCTTGATGCATTCATTTTTTATAGATCCTTAAATAAATAAAATGTAATTTAATATTAATTTGTTCAATGTCATATCCTCTTCTTATACATGTATAAATGTAAAATGAGGTTAATATAATAATATATATCTAAATACCATCTGCTTCTCATCACAATGTCTGTAAAAAAACATTCCACTATTCATTGGGTTCCCCATTGGGTAGCTTCTCATACATTTGTTGGATGGTCAATGAAGAATCATTGACATCACCCCACAATCTCCATTTGAATTCTTTCAATTTCGTACCAAGATTCTTCAAAGTCTACTTTCATGCTATCACAATAGCAGCTGTAAAGGGGAAAAACATCTGTATACAAAAATTAATTTTGAACATATTAAAAACTTGGCTTTCAATTACACCATAATGTATTAAAATTACATTTATTTGGGAATCAAAAACACCATTTTTCCAACTTAGAGGCATATGTCTCCAATAATCATAAGAAAAAGGAAGGAAAATAGGCTCTGCTGCCAGCTGGCCTTGAATTCGGCCAAGCAATCCCACGGCATCATCTGTAGGGACCCCATATGAATTAGATGGGACAACTATATTCCCTCTATTAATACTCCAAAAATCTAAACCTTTTATATTTTTCTCCAAAATTTAATTTTTTTCATCTTTAATGAACAAACAGTTTGTTTGAAAATGTTAAATAAATTTATTTATATTAAAATTTGTACCTATAACAGTGACCCTCTAGTATATCCGTGATGAACAAGAATTGGAACACCGCCGCCCGACTGATGAGTTAGCTAAAGGGGGAGTCAACAACTCATCTTTTAAAGGGACACTCATGGAGGGTGTTAGAGATAGTGCAAAGGGAGATGGTGCAGGGGGTAGGCAACTAATGGCTCAAAAGTTGTAGGGAGGGAGACAGATGGATCTTCATCTCTCGCGGTAGTGGATGAAATAGTGCATCGCTTCCTCCTTGGAATTTATATCATTTAATAAAATAAAATTAAGTTCAGAACATATATTTCAAAAAAATTAGGCAGAAAAAAACTTAAAAATGATAATTGATTCTTATTACTAACAAACAAAATATTCATAACAATGATAATGAATGTTTGCACAAATGAAATAAGTTGTTTCTGAATGAATAAATAATTGTACATACAATTATTTTTCCCATCAATCATGCATGTTTCCATCCCCATTACTACATCCACTTAATTCATCCTTTCTAGACTAATATTTTCGATGTCATGATTGAAAAATAATTCTGCTTCTTGTTGTTGATGAGATTCAATTTCAGAATTCAAATCTTCTACTTCATCACCCATATCCTTTAAATATATTTGTATTATGTGAGAAACTACACTCCACCCATCATCCACAACATCATTCACATAATATAACATTTTTTCTTGCGATGATAAGATATATGAATCATGAAGTTCGCAATCCCCAGCATCCATCAAGGGGGAGAAGTTCACAGAAATAAATTGCAAGGAATATCTTTTAACACATCTGATAATATCGACCCAATTACATTTGTATAAAACAACTGAAAAATGTCTGTGGTAGTTTAATTCAAAAATATTAGTTATCTTTCCATTGTTTTTCACTTTATAAAATGTTAATATACCATTAATCTGTGTTTTCAGACCCTCTTCTCGATCGACATTACGAAATATAAAGCCATTCACGTTTTAAGCGTCTAACTTTCCAACTTGTTTTCGAGGACCTAGAGCAAGAAATATCAAATCTTCTGATTCCTTTGCTTGAGTATCAGTATTCATGATCTAAAAAATAAATATACATTATTATATTTTCAAAATATATGTTTCAAACTAATATTTTTATTTGTTGTAATATTTATGAACTTACACGTTGTGCAAACCATTATAAAAGCTCTTTATTTACAGCTTTCATTATACATTTCTCATTTGGTGTTTGGATTCTCATTCATTTATTTCATTGTATCCTACACTCTTTAATAAATGAATTTTCAATTTCACTATTCATCAGCACATATCTATGTGCCTGTAATAATTCCAATTCTATCTGTGTCACATTTGTGGTCCTCCCAACTGATCGGCCAATAGCAAGAAATATTTTTGATTTCTGATGTATTTGAGATTGAGTCAATTTGTCATCAACATTTCCAACTTGACTAAATATTTTCTCAAAATCATCCATGTATCTAGAGAAAAAGGTAAGACACTATTCATCTAAATAGCCTTCAGCAATATAGCCTTCTGGTTGAGCTTTATTTCTCACGTATGATTTAAAATGCCCAAGATATATGTGAAATAAATTAAACATGATTATGCATTTAATTAAGGGCCAATTTTTTTTACATAACTGAAAACATATAAATATAGTACCTATCAAATGGATATATCCATTGACAATGAACGGGGCCTCCTAATTTAGCTTCCTCACCCAAATGCACAGTTAAATGCATCACTACGGTAATAAACAGCGGAGGAAAGATCATCTCCAATGAACAAACGGCCAATACAACCTCTTCTGGAGGTTTTCAAGATGAAATGGATGTAGAGATTTCTCACATAGTTTTTTGAAAAATGTGCATAATTGGAGTACAATAGTAGTAATTTTTTCAGGTAATAATGTATGCAGTGCCAATGTAAGTAACTGTTGTAACAAAATATGTGAGTCATGACTTCTAAATCCATGTAACATATGATTCTTCAAGTCCACACACCTCGAGATGTTACTTGAATACCCATCAGATACCTTAAATTCCCTTAAAATTTGAAGTAATGTATCTTTATCCCAATTGTTATTTGCAAAAAAATTCATGGGATACTTTTCATTCTCATCTAGACAGAGATCACGTTTTATGTTCATTACTTGTAAGTCCTTGCGAGCATTGAGATGATCCTTCGAATTTCCATGCTCATTAAGAAATGTGAAAAAAAAAATCACATACATTCTTCTCAATATTCATCACATCAATATTATGTTTTAACAAATTAAATTCCCAATATGGAAGTGTGAAGAATATAATTTTTTCCTTCCATTTTTATGTTCTGATTTTGCTTGATGTTTCACTTCAAACCCATTTCCCGCAATCATTCAAATGAAAAACCTTCCCGAATTCTATTTCAACATTTCCAAGTGGTGTCAATATTTCAGAACCATTTAAAAACTTTGGAGGTGGTATACGTTCAATGAAACCATTAAATATTGATCTATTCAGCCGAAATCTATGATATGCATCGAGAAATAATTAATGGAACAAGAAGCCCCATTTTATACTATGAGGTAGCCATTTGGGATGAAAATAAATGTTACAAATAGGACAAGACAAACCTGTGTAAGTGTTACAAAGAGATAATTTCTCAAGCCCCTGGAATTCACTAATTTTCCTCCTTAATGAAACATGCATTTTGAACATTGTCTTAGAACAAGCATCAAATGTGTCAACGTCGTTGCTCTAAAAAAGTTGTAATTCTTTAATTAAAGGATAAAGGTATACATCAATATAATTTCCAGGAATTTTTTTCTAGTCATAATCATCGAAATGATGAACGAATTTTGATGAATACACATCCACAGAGGTAGATTGTAAGGGATCAAAACAATTGGAAAAATGACATAACTCGTACTCAGTGTTCCAAATGGGTTGAATCTATCGGTAGTCAATCCCAATCGAACATTCCTAGGATCAGCTGATAAATCTGAATGTAATGAATCAAATTTATTCCATGATTGGGAATCTTGTGGATGTCTCATTAACCCCTCATTATTATTATCTACATAATGCCACTTCATGTTATCAGTTATTTTTGATGACCTGAATATTCATTTCAATCGAGGAATTAAAGGAAAGTAATGCAAAACCATTTTAGTTGTGTTCCTTTTCTTCTTCTTCATGAATGTATGTTGACTCAGACTTCCAACATCACCCATTGAATTCCATATAAATGAATAACTTTTTTTACAATCCTGTCTACATGAATCCTCTCACCAATAAATCATAAAATCATTGGGACACACATGTATTTTTTTATAATTCTGACCAAGCCTATCAACAAATTTTTTTTCATATCATAAATAGACTCGGGGATGTTTTTTTCAAGAAATTCATCATGCAAATAATTCCAATATCATGGACAATGCCTTATTTTTAATTCCACGTAGAAATTTGATATGGTATAACTTCTGCATAAAAGGAATATTTGAATATTTAAAACATCCACTATACAATTCTTGATTTCCATTATCAACTATATCATGAAATGTATTTTCCTCAGTGAATTCGTCTCTTACATTAGTCTCCATAGAACTAAGAGGATGGTCCAGTGATATGTTACAATCATGATATGGATGTCCTACAGTCTCAAAAACATCACTTGTCTCATTGCTATTTCTAGCACCCTCATCTGGTTGTTATGATATGTTTTGATGTTGATGGTTTTCTCTTGCAGTGTCTAATTCATCATTTATAAGGTTTTTTATTTCATTTCTCATTGTCGACGATGTTGGGAGGATATTCTGTAGATTGACATCAGTGCTCAACCTTTGAGTAACGTTCGATTCTTCATGCAAAATCCAACATAAATATTGACCAGGGAATTGCTTCAATATCAATTGTTTGTAAACTTCATCTCTCTTCAAATATCTTCTAAATTTACATTTAGGACATTAAAATATTATTCTTCCTTCAACAGATCGATTGGATATTGTAAAATCTAAAAATGCATTCTAACCCTTAATGTACTGAGGTGTGCTCCTCATTAATGTGATCCAGCTTTTATCCATGTATATCACAATGTTCATATACAATATTAAAAAAATTAAAACACATAACTATTACTAAATTGGTAAATAGGTTCATATATACTAGTTGAAAAAATATATAAATATGTTACGTAATGATATCCAATATAAATACAAATGGTAAATAACCCACTAGAAAACAAAAGTACATATGTGCATGCATGTGTATGCTACACATGTGATTACAACATCACTTGAAGAAACAAGATGATAATGAGTATTTTCTTAGGCAATATACATTTTAACGAGGTTTTTTAATGATCGGTGATGGTTCAACATTTTGAATCTTATTTAATAAATACTTTAATTCACATACACAATTTGGGTCTTGTTATTTTGAATCCCCACAATACATGATGTTAAATTGGGACCCCCAATATTGAATATTAATGGCTTAAATTTTCATAACTCCTACACAAGAAAAGTATCCCTATGGGAATTTGGAAATAAATGATGGTTTCTATATATTGAAGATAGTCGAATGTAAATGAAAAATTTTATCTCCCAATCATTAAGGATGTAGTTAAAGGGACTTTGAGTACTAGTTATAACATTGTTGAATGAATCATAATAAACAAGCAATGAGAATATGAATCTAAACCCTATGAAAAATAAAATTTAAACTAAAGGATCATTAAATTTAAAGAATGATGAAAATGGAAGAATCTATCTCACCTATAAAATAAATGAGAATTAATTTATTGGATTCAGCCTATATTGGAATGGAAAATGTTTTCTTGATGGAATTTAAGGTAGTATTGTAAGAAAAATGCTTAAGTGGTCTCATTTACCAAACTAAAAAGCATGAGAATAAGACTGGTGGAATTATCCTTGAATAGAAAAATAAGCATAACAAAGAGTTCATAGACGGTGAATAGTTCATAAATTGAGGAAATATAAAAAATTAGGATTACTCCCACAACTAGGTTGAAGCCCAATGACTAGGACATCGAAGATTTTAAATTTAACATTGGTGGAGAAATTTTTACTAGTGTTGTCATCTAAAGAAGTACCACCACAAAGGATTATAATTGAACTAAGATATTAGTGTGATTAAAAAAAGTCCAACAACATTACTCAACTTATGAAAGTTAGATGTTCCCCTCTCCTATTAAATAAAATAACTCTAACCATTGTTTGAAGTGGCCCAATATTTAGGGGGATATATGATGCATGGGGTGGATTTGATAGTAAATTACATGTTATTCAGCTAACAGGTGATGTTATTAAATCCAAAACATGCATATAATAAGTGATGTGATAATTATTTCATGTCTCATTTGATATAAAATATGATCAAAACATGTCATGGCTGATCCTGACTCACCAAGTGCTGTTAGGAAACCACTTTTTTTTAAAAAAAGTTTATCTAGATGTTTCATGCTAACATAAAGTCACTTGTTGAATCTAGAATTACAAAAAAAGGGATTATTCTAGAATAAAAAAAAGTTTTTCAAGGATTATCTAAGGGAATCAATGGTTGTACTGGTTCTTTTCTCATGGGCACTCAATGTTTTATAAAAATGGATCATATAAGATGCATGATTGTATATGATGTAGATGAGACCTGATGAACATAAGGCAACTCAAAATTCCCTAAATTCCTTCTCTGTTCTACTCTAGAAGAGACCCTATGAACATAGAATAATAGGTCATGTATTTAACAAGTTTCCACAAAAAATCATATGGTTTTATATATCATTTGAAAAACCTGACTGGTACCATGTCTATTTATGTGTATGTTGCTAGTATTTCATTAATGTGAAATTTCATTATTTGATAATATTCAGAGGCCTATTAGACCTATTCATCCTAGTATCCAATGTAATGTAAAAATAATAATTAATCCAGGATCCTAATATCTTATGGGACTATTATATCAGTTTAAAACCACCCAAGTCCTCCATTACTAACAAAAAGATGGTCCACAAGAACTAAATAGAGTATGACCATTCTCTAGGAAATTCAAATACATTGAACTATTAATTACATGATTCTCACACCCTCAAAAAGTATTATATTACTGAAAACTACCCATTTACCTGTGGATGATGTTTCAACCCTCATAGTATTACTGAGGAAAAAACACTCAAATGGAATCACATTCATGAAACATTTCATAAACATTTAACAATTATTTTTCACATGGGGGGTCATACCACAACAGACTAACCCCTATTATAGAATGGCATAAAATTTTAAATTATATCAATGATAAAATTGGTTTTAGGATTACTAGATTAAAAGTCTAATACAAAAACATCCAAAGAATAAAAAAAACATGACAACCCATACCTACCACTATGAAAACCATCAGTGGCAGGGGAGGGGAGCTGACCTAGGGTAGGAACTCGATGGGGTCGGGGGGAGAAGGTGGAAACGCAGGTGTTGGGGAGAGAAAGGGGTCAGCAGCGACAGGTGGTGAGGTCACCAGCGACAAAAAAGGGGAGTGGACCTAGGGTTGGGGCTCGATGGGGTCAGGGGAAGAAGCATCGTTGTGGGTAGAAAGGGGTTGACTCGGGTGTGGGAGGAGGAGTGTCGCGACTATAAAAAAATAAATGGGTTTAGCGGTGGTTTTTAATAAACCACCACCAAAACATTTTAATAAATGGTTTCACATTGGTTTTGTAAACCACCGCTAAAAGACTACCGCTAAATGTGATTTATCAGAATATTTTGGAATTTTCATGGCCCAAGGCCCTGAAGTAGTATTTATTATGTTTGGAATTATGCATTCCCTCATTACGAAATTAATCAATATATGAGATTATTATACTAGTAGAATATTCATGTTCTAGTTTATATGGTGATGTTTGATTTATTTTTTCTATATTATATTCAATTGTATGTTTAAATGGATGATGATTTTTTATACATATTTCTTAAAAAATTTATAGATTCTACTGAATTATTTACCTACACTGAGCATTTGAGATCACCCCTTTATTATGATTTATCTTCCTAGAATTCCAAGAAGTGTATTATTATTGTAATACAGGGACAACATAAGGGAATAATGAAATTATACACGAATTATTTATTCTATATTTTATGTTTGAATTTTTTTTGTTATGTTCTTATAGGTAATCTATTTTCCAAGGCCGTTAAACTGATTGGTTTTTTGGTACTTGATTCCTTTTAATCATTCCAATGTATTAAACTGATGTACCTTCTTCGGGTTTATGGGGTCATGGATTTAATGTTTGTACCAGAGGGTGTTTTGCAACAACCTTGGAAATTGATTTAGAAACATAAATTAGGGATCATAACCCTAAGATATAATTTCAGGATAAATATTATAGAGAATACTAGAATATTAAATTATAGATTATGTGGGTATTAATGGAAAATATATCATTGTGTAGATAATACAAGTGGATGGGGATCTGTCACATATGTACATAGGGGTTAAAACTTTAACAAGGTGTTCTGAGATTAACATAGGGGAACCTGGTATATGAAAATTGGTCTTACAGCACACCTAGTTTGACACCCCCTGGAGATATGCTTAGGATAATTCACATTTTCATTACAAACCATTATGATGGATTTATGAGTAAATACATTCCCAATGAAAACATTTGTATGATTATGGATTATATGAATAAACTGTTTAATTTGTTTTAAGTATTTTACCAGTTTTTAATTATACATTATGATTTATAATGTAATCTAGTGTATGACATTGTTTATAAATGGTGCCTAGTGGATGAAATTTAAATCATATCAACGCACATAATACAAGTAGGGATTTCCCTCCTATGAAATATAATGATAGTGGATCTGGTGAAAAAACTTGTATTGAACGACTAATAACCTACTGGGAAAGAAGAGTTAGGTTATGAATAATAATCTTACCCATATAGACCATCCTGATCCCCAATGTGGAGGTTCAATTTTAGACTAATCTATGAGAAAAAAACCACCAACAATAAATTGGACTAAAAATATTTTTGTAGCTGAGTAGTTGATAATTTCTTTAGAGAAAATATTGGTTTCTTTGGGGAGTAACGTTAGGGAAAAAATTGTTATGGATTTCTATCATCTTTTAGGAGATGCAGATCAATGGTGGTCATTGATTCAAAACACAAAGGAAAATCAATAAATAGAAAATATTTTATGGATAGAGTTTAAAGATCTTTTACAAGAGAAATAATTTTCTTTGTAAACAGTGAGTTAATAAGGAAAATATATTTTTGAGTATATGAAGAAAAGAGGATGAGAATGTTGAAAAGTAAGAAGGTAACCTCAAAAGGTTAGCAACACATGCTTCAGACTACATACATAACCCAAGATGTAAGATTGATCGATTCTTTTATGCGCTAAAACCATTCCTCCAGTGGGCATTTGTCTCACAATATTTCTCATTGTATAAAGATATAGTCTCTTTTTCTAACAAGACAAAAAATAAAGTATATATGTCTTATGACATTAAAGTAAAGAAAGAGTATTAGAAAATGGTGCAGAAAGAGATAGATAAAGGGAAAAGGGGAAATAATGATTTTCCCTTATGTGATAAATGTGGAAATACACACCCTAGTATTTTCCTAAAATGAATGAGAAATTGTTAAAAATATAACGAAAAAGACCACAAAGCTCGTGATTTAAAGGGGAATAAAGAGAATGTGAATGTTTAATGTTACTATTTCAAAGAAAAAAGACATTATGGAAATGATTTTCCAAAGCATCAAGAAAATATATCTCCTAAAAATAAAAAGGATCAAGGACAAGCTTATGTTGTTACTATAGTTGAAGTAGAATAATTATTGTATTTGTGTTCATGGATTTAAGAATAATATTATGGTTATAAGAATAATGTGATATATATAAGGATGGTATTGTACTTCATTTTGTTTTCATTTAGGTTTTAATATGATTAAGGTAATCATATTTTTAGTATATCGCAATAAGAGGAACTTAACATTGTTTTTTAATCTGATGATACTATTTATTTTTTAAATTTAGAAACCTTTTAGAGAGAGTTCGGACATAAGTATATCGGAATACTCTAATGGTTGTAATGGATTATGTTTAACTATAGATAGTATAGTTTAAGGTAAAAAAATATATTATTATTATTATATTCTGAATGTTAAATACTATAGTTTTAGAAAAGGGACAACCTACAGGTTAGGAGATAACACGTCGTGTCAAACTAGGATGTGGAATCAAACCCACACCCGAATTGATACAAGGATTTATCACCTACAATTGGCTTACAAAAAGTATCTTGTTAGTATAACATTTTTTTCATTATTTAAATGGTATATGTTTATATTTTTAACCTTATATGATTAAGATAAATCGAATTTTTTTAGTTTCATTATATTTCGAAGGGAAAGATGAGTTTGTGGTAGGAATTAGTTAACAGATTAAACATTACATGTGAATGGAGTAATCTTCCTTGTGTCCTTATTCTATGAATTTATTATTCAACCCCTGTTATAATATCATAAATGTTTTCCAACAACTTTTTTCCCATGAATCAAATGTTCCCTGGGATTATCGTAGATTTCTGGCTTTCAGATTATTTAATTTCTGCTAATAATATAATTTATCACTCTTAATCATAACTTGATGGATTGTTTTCTCTTCCATATACATGTTTTCATATATGGAACCGTATCATGTGTTATTTTTTGTAACCTTTATACATAACTTTCTTTATTATAAAATAGAGGCCTTATTAATACATTTTTTAATGTGAGATTTTTAATTAGTTATTTTAAAAGGTCAATCCCCTTGTTTTTAATCTAGAGATTTAATTGAGAGGACACAGTTTATTTAATAAGGGGATAATGTAACACCCCAATCTTCAAGGTTATGCTTCTTTTATAAATAATTCAATAGAATGTCATGTACGAAACACCGAGTTCAAGCGCATCATGCCCAATCAAACAAGAAGTTTTAAAATATGTTATGAATAATATTAAACAAATTATGAATTTTATTTTTCCCTTTCAATTTTAACATTCATCCTTTGTATTTCATAGACATAATATAGGTAAAAATTCAATTTTATCACATAAATGTAGAATTTTTCTAAAAATGCAGTTTTTCCACCTTTCAATAGCGAATCCTTTTTAAATAAATTATTTAACACTTTTTTATATTCAATTTGATTAAATGGAATTCATTTTTATAATTGGGACATAAAAACTTATTTTGGATAATTATTTGGTATTTTTCTAAAAATAATCAATTTTTGATGAATTATTAAAAACACCACATTATTTTTTAAAACAAACTTTTATTTAAATAATAATTATAATTATTATTTTATCTTATTTTAAATTATAAATGGATAAATAATACCTATATATTCCAATTTAATTTATTGGAGTCATTTTTATAATAAAAATAGATATATAAATTTTTTTCAATTTTTTAATGTCTTTTACCCACCTTTTAGGAACATTTTTAAATTTGCATAAAACTTAATTTTACCGCTTCTATGAATTGAATTTATAATATTTTACAGACAAAGTTGTCTTTAGTAAGTAAAATCTGCTTCAATAAGATCAATTTTTGGGTAAATAGTAAGTTTTTACTTTTTTCACTACGATTAAAGGCAAATAAGGTCATTGAAGGAAAAATTAATGTTATAATAATATAAAATTACCCTAACACATGTCCCAATTATATTGGATATGTATATTTAGACCAAAATAAACCTTAGTTCTAAAATATTATCCTTTTTAATCCACTTGTTTTATATTAGGATATTTGTTATATTTTATTTGAAGAAAAGTTAAAAATGTCATATTCAAATTTTCTTAAATAAACCATTTTTAATACAGGGTTATACAAAATATAAATTCAAAAATTAATATTCATTATAAATATAAAAATATTTCCTAAATAATGGTTATTATTTTTTTTATGAATCCAATAATTAACATCAATTATGAAACAATGATGATTCAATAATAGAGTTATTATAAAAGAATCAAATAAATGGTTTTATAAATATTAAAATAATTATTATTTGAAAAAATTAAAGCCATCCACGAATTTTATGGATGAATATGACATGTTATTATTATGTTAATGAGTTTTGGTCAAAATTTATGACTTAAACAAAAATCATGTATTACATATTTACAAAATTGAAATAAATGATATTTTAAAATAAATACTATTTTATTAAAATATATAAAATCCATATAATCTAAGGTTCAAAAAAATATATTTTAATTTTATAAAAATTTCATAAATTATACTCTTTAGGTTTTCCTATCAACATATAGTAACTATGTTAACCATGTAACGTAAAAATACAAGAAGACATTGTAAGAGTTAAACAATTTAACTAAGGGTTAATTCTAAAAGATAATAATTATTTTATGATATAAAACATTATAAAACATATTGGATAAGTGTATTTAGACCCATACTCATATTATCCTCTAAATAAATCAATTTTTAGATAATCAAAAAAGAATATAGTTTTATTATAAATCAATATTTCATGCTTTTCCTAAAGTTCCCCCGCCTCTCTTATAAATGGGAACTTCCTCCTATAATAAATTTGAATTTCCCAATACATTTGGCTCAGCTAACCCCTACCAAAATCCCCTCCAACTACCCTGAAATCAACCTAGAGGCCTTAAATTGGTCAAAAATCTAATATAAGGAGCCTTTTTGTTCATATTAAAAGGAAGCACCTGAAAAAGATGTAATTATTTTATCACCTCTTTCAATGTTCTTTTCTTCTTCTACGTCTTATTTAATTGAAGTTTCCATAATAATTTAATAACTAAAATACCTTCGATATACCTAGATTTTGTTATATGGAACAACCATATTCATTATTTTATTCATCGTATGAATGACAAAATCCCCAAGCATGCGTACATATAACTTATTGTCTCCGTGTTGTGGTGTAGTTTGTTTTTCATCACTCTATTATTTGTATGGGTATAATAATGAGTATAATTAATGTAAATAATTATTATTATTTATTATTTATTATGTATATATAATATATCATCCAATTACCTAGGATTTCACCATCAATAGAATGATATTGTCCCTCGTGTGTATGTACGCCCTACAGTCTCCATGAATGGTGTGTTCAATTTTGTTATCTATAAATTATATACATTTAAATATATAATATATATGACATAAAAATCATTTTTCACATTATTCAAGTAATTAAATAATTATCTATAGAATAATATCAATAATAACAAGTCACAACACGTACGATAAATAAATCCATTATTACCTGAAATGTTGCATTCACTTGGAATTGTGAATAAATTAGTAACATAATGTCATAAAAGAAAAAAATAAGATATCATAAATATATATATGATTCTCATATAATTTAATAATATATATATATATAAATTATTTATGAGTTTCAGTCATGTATGAAGAGTATTGGATGTAAGGTAAGGGTTAATTCACTAGTCTCGTTATTATCAGAGATTGTTTATGTTTAAGTTTTTACTGGGACATATTTATCATACATGTCCATATTAGCTGAAAATGTTTTAAAAAGAATATTTTATGGTTTTATGGAAGTGATTATTTAACTAGATCATCATTTTAAATGTTTTAATGATTTAGTTTTTTAAATATTTTTCATTAATATCCACATTTTAAAAATGATTTAATGGATTTATTTATATGGAAATGATTATTTTAAAATTTTAATTCCATTAAAATTTTTAAATGTGTTTTGGGAAACATTGATTCATAAATCTTTTTTAAATGATTGCCTTTATAAATTTTTCAACTTTTAAATGATTTCAAGAAAAAAAGGATATTTTTCTCAAAGAATTTTTGTGAATATTTTCAAAAATGTAAACATATTGTATTGGATATTGTTCATGACTAAGGTTGATTTATTATAAAACAATATTCTATATTTTATTGAATGAGTTATTATATGTTGGACTATGAATGTTCTGTTTTTATACCATTCATGGTTTATGGTTAAAGTGTTAACATTCCATATTCTAGTTCTAAAATGAATTTTTATGTTCTGTTTCACCCTTTTTAAAAGGGGAATTAATTGAACATAGTAAGTGATGGGTGTGTCCCTCTATAGCCCCTCGATATATCGGTAGGTCCCATAATACACTCTAGTCTCTTGGTACAAGGCCTTGACAGAATATTTGTGACTTTTTATGTCACAATTCCTTGATTTAGTAGTTATTATATCTGGCATTATTCATACCATTGTTTGGAAATTAGTTATTACATGTCATTATTCAACTAGTAGAATACCCATGTGCATGTTTATATGATAACTTTTTATTTTTTTCTACATTATGTTCTATTTTATGTCTAAAAGGATGTTGTTTTTATTATACATATAACTATAAATGTTGATAGCTTCTAATAAATTATTTACCCTTATTGAGTAGTTGATCTCTCCCTTTTCTTATGTTTTATTTTCCTAGGATTCCATGAAAAGAATTATTATTTACATGCAGAGTTAAACTTGTGTAATAAGGGTGTTATCAATGTATTATCAACACAGTATTTTATGTTATAAATTTTAATGTTCAGTTCATGTATGTAATCTATTTTCCAGGAATGTTAAACTGATTGTTCCTTTGGGACATGATTCCTTATAATCATGTCAAAGTATTAAAATAATGCACTGACTCTGGGATTTTGGGGATATGGTATTACATTGCTGCCATCATGAAAGAAGTGCACAATGGAGCTTATGGAGCACAGTAATTAGTATCCATGCTCTTCCATCAAATTGGATGGCTTTGATACTATTGACACACATTTATATAGGATTTCACCACATTCACAATGAAGTCCCCCTCCTGACAAGTTTAGGATAATTATATTCACTAACCACCAGAGCTACTTCACATAATTATGTACTCCTGGGCATTTTCTGTATGGGGGATGGATGTCGTGGGACCAAATCCTCCCACCACATCCTGCAAATTCAATCTCATTCACATATCAACCAACTTCTTCTTAAATGGGATGAAGCCATACCCCTCAAAGTGGTTAGTGAAAATGCATTGATAGCTCTGTGAAAGCCAACATCATTACCAGATTTTGTGTCCCTAAGGAAATATTGATGAACGATGGCTCCAACTTCTACTTTGCCGAGTTGTACAAGTTAAACCATGAATATAGAATCAAAGCCAACCATTTATCCTACTACCATGTATTGGACAATGGGTAGATAGATGCTATCCAAAATACTCTATATAATATATCGCAGAAGATAGTAAACATGGATAATAAATTGTGGATAGATAACCTCCTCTCTGCTTTATGGGATTACTAGACCATGACCTACACTGCCACCCGGGAAACCCTGTACTCAATAGTATGTGGGACAGAGATAGTTCTGCCCATAAAAGTTCAATTATAATCACTTTGTGTTTCCGTTTGTGTTCAATTGTACCAGGATGAGAAATCCTAGAAATGGTTTGATGAGTCGGAGCAATTATATGTGAAAATGATACACACATTACACCATTTTGAAATCTAACTAAATTGAATCACACGAGCCTTCAACAAAAAACCTCATCTTTAGTCTATTCTTGATGGGGAGATGGTGTTGGTCCTCAGAACCTCGATGACACTCAAGATGAAATCCACAAATCATGATTCAGAAAGGGAGGGACCATATGTCATATAAAAAGTCTAGTCTAATAGAGAATTTTCATTGATATCAATGGATGGAAATATCCTCATTTCACCCAAAAATTCAGTGTTTCTGATGAAGTATATCGCATAATGGTGACAACATGTGTTCTTTCCACAAGACGTTAAACCGCATTACATAAATCATCATGATGGCACAATGATAAACTACTTGGTCAAAATCATCCTAGAGACAAGATGTTAAACGACATATTATAAATTGTAATAATCTCACAATGATAAAATTCAGGGTCAAAACCATTCATGTTACTAGACGTTAAACCACATTGCATAAATTTTCCTAATCAGACGATGAAAAATATTCCGATCAAAAGAATCCTAGCTGCAAGTCATTAAACCTCATAGTATAAATCATCCTAATCACATGATGATAAACTACGGGTTCAAAATCCTCCTAGCTGTAATATGTTAAACCACATAGAATAAAATGTCTAGATCACATGATGATAAATTTCATGGTAAATATAATCCTAGATGCAATACTATAAACCACATAGCATAATTTGTCTGTACCCACAAGAAAAAACTACAGGTTCCAAAAAATCATATCTATATGATGTTAAACCACATATCATAAATCTTCCTGATCAAAAAATGATAAACTGCAGGGTCAAAACCATCTAAGATGCAAGAAATTAAACCACATATCAAAAATCATCCTGATCGCATGACGATAAACTGTGGGGTCAAAACCATCCTTACAAAAAGACATTAAACTACCCAGTTTCCAAAGAACTACGTATGGGTTGATTCCGGTCCTGGCATGATATGTAGCAATGCCTCAAACCTCAATCATGGACTAGAGAACACATGAAACCAAAATTCCCCTACTATTAAACCTAAGTCAGATTGGGATAGGGAAAATTTAGAAATATGAATGAATTGATTCCTTCCCTTATAAGATATGTAGTGATGCTCGGATTTGACATCTTGGACTAGCCACCAATTAAAGGAAAATTCCATCTTATTTACACAAAATGTGGGCTAGTCCTCTGTAGGGAATATATAGAACTTTGTATGTCTTGATGACTACCTATTTAGGATATGTAGTGATTCCTGAATTTGAAATCTAGGACCAGCCTCCCAATATAAAAAAAGCATCTTCCTATGTGTATAGGTCAGACATTCATGTAAGAACCCAAGAAATGTACAAATCCACATGACGTTAAACTGAAAGGTTCTTAAAGAGTCTTGTGTGGCCCAATTCTCAGCATTATGAGATCCCAAACATGCCCGCAATTTCCTACAAAAGAGTTTAAAAGAGATGAAAGAAATTCCATTTATGAATTTTGACACCCGGAAGGAGTCAAAATGTAAAGAATCACCCAATATATGAGTCAAAACTATGTGGAAGCCTAAATGGTTCATGGTTAACCATGGTCTAGATATTTCATAAATTCCCACATGCATATTTCCCATATTCCAAACTCTATACTATGGGAAATCTTGGTTCTCCATAATCATCCATGGCCATCAGAGATATAAGGATGTGTTTTACGGACACCTTTTTTTACTATATACATCATGCCCAAGTGGTCCTGCATATGTTTCTTACAAAACATCCATCAATGAAAGGAAAATTATTCCCTAGATGAGTTCTTTCTTATTTTAATATGCCCAATGGAATTCATGTCCCATGTCATTTCTCCATATCCAAGTCTCCACCAAGACTATGGTTTATACCTTCTATCATCACTCATGCTTAAGAAATGCTAGAATAACCCGACCATGAATGACTCAAATCAATTCATGGTCTCTGTGACAATTTGTCTCCATAACATGATGGTAAACTATTTTGCTGACATCCTTACCACATGACTCTAAAAAACAATGCCAGAAATGTCTCAACAGCACAATATTAAACTACACTACTCAATGACTATGGTTATATTCTTATATTGGCATGGCCACATAAAAAATGATGTTCTTTCCTGCGCATGGGATAGACATCTGTAAAGAATGGTCATTGGGAATATTGTGTAACCCTACTTCCCCACAGATAAATATGTGGTAGACTTGAATACTAAAATTCAGAATCATCCAATGAAATCATTGAAATTTTTACTTTTCTATGCACGAATTGAATAAAGGAAGATAATCCTTGGACAAATCCTATCTATATGGATACTTAATGGAACTATTATTTTTCTTCTTTCACGTTGGGGTTACCCTATATCCACCCCACATGATGATAAATTGTGGGGAATTTTTTCCTTGATGCATGATTATAAATTGAATAGCATCTTTCTAAGAAAAAAATTTCTCCCTACTATTGATTATTATATTCTTAAGTGGTAACACAGAATCATCGAAATCCCTTATTACTCACACCAAGAGTACCGCAGGTGTACTTAGAGGCATCAGTAAAATATTTTCGAGGACATCATTTTAAATCATCCTAGGAGTATAAACCTAGTAGCACATCCCTAAAAGGCATGTTTTGGTTACCTTACCCAAAAGGAACCCATGGTTCCAGCCATACGATGAAAAACTGTAGGGTACTCTAATGATGGGAAGGATTCCTTACCCAACATATGAGCTAGATTCATGTAAAAGATTACTTGATCCCATCAGTGAATCACAGCTGAACATTTCTAATGTATCCAGATACACTCCTACCACACATCAAACTCCACGCTATAATGAATCATGGATCCCCATAAACCTCCATGGCCATCGGAGATGTATGGAAAATGTCTTACATACACATTTTCTTGACTATGAACATCATTCCCTAGTGGAAATGTATATATTTCCAATACAATGGACACCAATCAAAGGAAAATTCATCCCTAGGAGATTCATCTCTTACCTCGATACGAGAAATGGCTTCCAAGCCCCGTGGAACTCATCCTGATTCAAGAACCCTCAATGTCATGGTTTAAAATCTCCTTCCATACCATGACGTAGTTATATCATAGTATTTTACAATAAATCAACACTTGTCTCTCTTGAGGATTCAACAAAACAAAGATTCCCCATCCCTATGCACGAAGTTGATATGCTCACACACAAAAAAAGGCCCCAACATTTTTCTTATTTTCCTAAAAATGTTTATCCAATGAAATCCCCCCTTTCATGTTTAGGTGCACCACCATTAATAAGCAATACATCGTGTCTAGAAAGGTCCTAATATCCATAAATATTCATATCCATCGGCGATTTAAGGCCAGTGTCCGGCAGACACCTTTTTTTACAATGAATATCATTCCCCAGTAGCTCCTCATATGTTATATATAAGACATCCATCAACTAAAGTTAAATTCAACCTCAGGATAGTCCTATCCAGTTTCTGTACGGTCACAAGACATTAATGTCCTATCTCGCTCCACATAATTATAAATCCTCTAGATTATGGCTTACATATCTTCTAATCTCAAATGAATACTGATGAAAAGCATTTTTAATTAAACTACAGAATCATTCACTCTCCCTTGGTTAGAGGGAAATGATCTCCCATAATTGGTGTCAAATGTCCTAGATGCATGACACTATGTTGTACCATTCACTGGCTCTCCCTTAAACAAGATAAATTAATGTGGTAGTATTTTTCCATTCAAATCCAACATAAATATCCATAATAATTTTGGACATCATTTCCCATATAGGCCACCCACTATGGTCCCCAACCTAAAAATAAACTATGTCTCATAAATTTCCCATACCATAAAAGATGAAAGACCAGTGTCATGTGAACACCTTTGATTGAAATATCACATCATTCTTAGGTGGATCTGCATATATATCCTACAAAATGGAAATCAATGAATGGTAATTTATTCTTTAGGAGAGTCATTTACTGCCTTTGTATGCCTAAAATACCTCGCAAGCCCCATATACATATGAAACTCACAATGTCATAATCAAGAAAAATCACTCATTCTTGTATTAGAGTTATTTGGAAATTTTTGGATGATGAATAAAAAATTGGGGCTCCAACCCCATAAAGGTTGGTCAAAGTTTTTTGACTTAAAAAATCAATAACAAGACTAATTGGAAGGACTATAAGAAATAACATAAAAAGTGATGAAATACTCACCATTGTGAAAACCCAAAAAGGAAACCCTCCAATAAAATTCGATTACAAGTTCATTGAACCTATACAATGAATTTTTTAGGTGAAATTGTTGATTTGTAAAGTACTCAAAAGAGACACAAAGCATGTATGGTCGAAAACCCATAAAGTGAAGACTATGAAAAATCCATGTTATACCCGCTAAACACATAACAAACTGGATTAAGAAAAAATTAGGGTATTAATGGAAATGATGAAAAATTTTGTGAGGTTTTACATAGAATCCCAGAAATAGTTGAACTGTGATCGCTGAGTCTCAAAGCTTATGAAATAATTAGAAATTGATTTGATTATATCACATTACTAGTAACGAATCATGGAGTATGATTAATACATGATTGAAATAATGTTTTTATGGTAAATTGTGATTAATTGACATTAATCAAAAAAGTAAAAGAATAAGTATTAGAAAGAAAACATGTTCCATTATATTCAACAAATTATGGAGGAACATCCCTTGTTCGGAGTCTCTCTGTAGTATTAAAATAAAGTGATTACATCACAGTTTGGGAAAATTACAATGTCGCTCGGTGCACCCTCTCTATTAAATAGGAAGGTGACTTCCATGAGATATCCATATTTTTCTCCACTGTAGATCTCTATAACACCTTAGTTTCATCAATAACATGCACACATTCAATGAAGGCCTTAAGGTCCCTCCATTTCTTCTGGATAACATCATAATTGGCACCCGAGGAGGCCAGCTGATCCTTCATCCTTCACAATTGATCCTTGTATTCTCGTAGCTCTTATTTCTAGGTGACCACAATGTCATGAGACTTATCATCCTCAGTCATCATATGATCGATCTCATTAGAAACTTCATGGATAGTGATTGGATGATGATGTGAGGAATTGAATATTTAATGCATTTACTCAAAAGAAGCAAGGTATTCCTGAGAAATAACAATCTAGTAAATAATAATGTGTATACGCTGATAATCAAATCCACCCTAACCCAATTTAGAAAATAATCTTCAGAATTTATCTATTTCAATGGTGAAATTAGCCAGAGGTGTCCACACAACATGGATAGTGATTGGATGATGATGTGAGGAATTGAATATTTAATGCATTTACTCAAAAGAAGCAAGGTATTCCTGAGAAATAACAATCTAGTAAATAATAATGTGTATACGCTGATAATCAAATCCACCCTAACCCAATTTAGAAAATAATCTTCAGAATTTATCTATTTCAATGGTGAAATTAGCCAGAGGTGTCCACACAACAAGGACACATAACTGGAACCACAACTATTTTTAAACCGCTAGATGCATCCTCACAACATTATGGATTTTCTCCTACCCCGCTGCAATGGGGCTATATGAAGGAAGCATCATTATGATAGTGGGAAGGTACATAAGTTATGTTACCTAGGTGGGATGAATCTCCCACCCCTCTGATGGTTCGACACATAGAGCTGGGCATGGGGGACTAGACACTACTTATAGGGTATCAGGTGACACACTGTTGGGGAAAACCTCAGTAAGGTCGTGAATGGTAACTATAGGAGGGGAGCAGTTCGAATCATTCCCTATTGAGATAGGAAGCACAGATGAAGCCCCTTCTATACAAATCTGATAGTGGATTGAGTATCTTCACACCACAGTGACATGAATAGAAGGTGTAGCCGTCGCAGTCAGCATACGAATTCATATAGATGGAATGACCATCGGGGTCAAGATGGGGTGAGGGATGATTAATGGATTTCAACCCCATCAATTTGGTCCTTCCATCACTCCATCAAGATAATAGTTCACCCATAGTTGGGAATATTCTAATGATAGAAAGGTGCATCCCATCATATGAAGGATGACGACCTTTATAGCAACACCTTCTCGCATAACTATAAGTCATAATTGGTGAAGAACAACATGATGGGATTCTCCCCTTAACTGAATGGAAGGAAGAAGAGAAGTCTATTGAAGGCACACAAATTTCCCAGATAAACGATAAGGGAGGATTGTCTCAAAAATAGGAACTCGATCTATGCGAGTAGTAAGAATGTAATCTCTAAGAATTATAATGATTGAGTTATCCTTTGAAGAATTTCCTCCATCACCCCTTAGTGACCTATGAGAGGTAGGGTACCGTGCAAATGAGATGTGAGTATCATCAGTTAGCAGCCTAACTACATCTCTAATGCATAATTTCATAGGACAAACAATGATGATGTTAAGAAGGGAGAGATCAAATTCCGAGAAAAAACCCTTATAGTGTATTGATATTCATATCAGGAGAATTGTTCTGATATCAACCAATAAAAATTAAAGTTATCCATTGAGACGATGTGTAGGTTTACATTCTTGAATCTTCTAAAACAAATCCTAATGTCGGGAAAGAATATGAGTGGATAGATTAATTGGATGGAACTTTTCCAGTATATCCTCCATCATCAAAGTACAATCTCTTAACATGATATATATGTCACAAAATGGTAAGAGGCATCCGCTTAGAAAAATTCCCAGGAAACTTGTTAATAAAAGTTCATATTACACATAATGTCAAATATTGTATCCCCAAGTAGTATATCATATAACATCATGGGTGAAACAACATGACCTTGGAATATGTCGATATAGATAGGTTGGATGATTATGATTGCAGCAGGCTCTTGGTATATGCCCTTTCACCTACTAAAATGACCCTATTCAATACTCAAATGGAATAAGATAGAGATCCAGGAGGGGTGATTAAGCAGTCTCTTTTTTATGACCTTTAGGATCCTTTTCAATGGGGACACATGTTTGGTATTTTCCCATATAGTGGATTCCAGAAGAAAATATTCATACATGTTTCCAAGAATGGGGAGTCATATGAGCTAGAGGATATCCCTTAATCTGACCCCCAACTTATCAATATGATAAATGGAAGGTATTGGTACTTGAGAACCAGTGGATAAATAGTTTAGATATGATATTTTCTGGGGATAAAACTTCAAACTGGTAGACCCAACCTACCTGATACACGTTCACCACTTCCAACTGATTAGGGGACTCCAAACTGATTTGATGTTCCCATAATTCCCAATCACATTCATTAAAAACGCATCCCCCAGCTTTCAAGACCCATTTGGTTCTCAACCCCCAATTAGGGTTTTCTCAGGAATAGGTGATTATAGACGTGTAATCCTACGTGACTAGTCTCATGGATTTTTTCCACCAACTGTGATTACTCTAAGAAAACACCAAGCTTTCTAGTATAAACCCATTCTTTTGAATAGTAGTAGTTATGATTTCCCCTTTGAAAAAATATTGTCTTGATTATTCACTTGGAGTGCCTCTAAGAGAATGAAAGGTGGATTATGGTCACATATGGAAAATAAACATCATCAAAAGACCATAGCCATAAATCATCAACCACTATAACATAAATTGCATTTAGTGGTGGTATTTTAGCGGTAGTTTAAAAAATCGCCATGAATTATTTTATTAAAAGGGTTTCACATCGGTTTATTAAAAACCGCCGCAAACCACATTTATTTTTTTACAGTCGTGACACTCCCCCCCCCCCCACCCAAGAAGACCCCTTTCTCCCCCGACCGACGTGGCTTCTTCCCCCGACCCCATCAAGACCCAAACCTAGGTCTGCTCCCATCCCTTATTTTCAGTGACCTCGCCACCCGTCACTGCGGAACCCCCTTCTCCCCCTGACACCTATGATGCCACCTTCTCCCCTAACCCCATTGAGTTCTTACCCTAGGTCGTCTACCCTCCCCTTCCTCCAGTGGTTTTCATAGTGTCTGGTATGGGTTTTCTTGTTTTTTTTAATATTTGGATGTTTGTGTATTTGCCTTTTCATTTAGTATTCCTAAAACCATTTTTATCATTTATGCGGTTTAAAATTTGATGACATTCTATAATTGGGGTTAGTCTGTTGTGGTATGACCCCCATGTGAAAAATAATTGTTAAATGATTATGAAATTTTCCATGTATGTGATTCCATTTTAGTGTTTTTTTCCTGAGTAACACTCTTAGGGTTGAAACATCATACATAGGTAAATGGGTAGTTTTTTAGTAATATAAGACTTGTTGAGGAGGTGAGATTTGTTTAATTTCATGTTTAGTGTATTTGATCATCCTAGGAAATGGTTAGCCTCTATTTAGTTCTTGTGGACTATATTTTACTTAGTAATGGAGGACTTAGGTGGTTTTAAACCGATATAATAGTCTCATAGGATATTAGGATCTTGGATTATTTTTTTATAGTACATTGGATACTAGAATTAATAGGTCTAATAGGACTATGAATAATATCAAATAATGTACTACCTCATTAATGAAATACTAGCATAGTACACATCAATAGACACGGTACTAGTCAAGTTGTTCACATGGTATAGAAAACCATAAGAGTTTGGGGGAAACATGTTAAATACATGACCTATTATTCTATGTTCATAGGGTCTCTTCTACAATAGATAAGGGAAGGAATTTAGGGAATTTTGAGTTGTCATATGTTCGTAGGGTGTTATCTACATCATTTAAAATCATGCAACTTATATGATCCCTTTTTTCTAATACATTTAGAGCCCATGATAAAATAACCAATAAAATAACTAATTTTCTTAGTTAAGGGTTGGAATACTTTTTTTATTCAATAATAATTAATTGTTATGGTAATTCTAGATTCAACAAGTGACTTTACTTTAGCATAAAACATATAGATAATGTTTTGAAAATAAAAAGTGGTTCTTTAACACCACTTGCTGAGTCAGGATCAGCCGTCACATGTTTTGATCATATTTTATATCAAATGAGACTTGAAATAATTATTACATCCTTTATTTCATGCATTTTTTAGATTTAATCAGATCTTACTTTATCTGAATAACATGTACTTTATTAGCACATCCACCCCATGGATCATATCTCTCCCTAAATATTGAACCACATTAAATAATGGTTAGAATTATTTAATTTAATGGAAGAGGGGAACCTCTAACTTTATTAAATTGAGTAATGTGGTTGGACCTTGTTCACTCACCCTAATCTCCAAATTTAGTTTTAATCCTTTGTAGCGGTACTAACATTAGATGAAACCACTAGTAAAAATTTATTCACCAATATTAAATTTAAAATCATCTAGGTCGTAGTCATTCGGATTCAACCCAGTTTTGGGAGTAATACTAATTTTTTATATTTCCTCCATTTATGAACTATGCACCATCCATGAACTCTTTGTTATGCTTATTTTCTATTCAAGGCTAATTCTAGCAGTCTTATTCTCATGATTTGTAGTTTTGTAAATGAAGCAACTTAAGCATTTTTCTTACAATCCTTCCTTAAATTCAATCAAGAATACTTTTTCCCTTTCAATATAGGGTGACTCCAATAAATTAATGCTCCTCTATTTCATAGGTGAGGTAGATTACCCCATTTTCTTCATCCTCTAAATTTATTGCTCCTTTAGATGAAATTTTAATTTTCATAGGGTTTGGATTCATATTTTCATTGCTTTTTTATTATGTATCATACAACAATGTTATAACTGGTACTCAAAGTCCCTATAACTACCTCATCAATGATAGGGAGAGAAAATTTTAAATTTACATTCGACTATCTTCAATATATAGAAACCATCAATTATTTCCAAATTCCCTCAGGGGTATTTTTCTTGTGAAGGAGTTATGAAAATTTAGGCCATACATATTCAATATAGGGGTTCCAAATTTAACATCATGTATTTTGGGGATTTAAAATAAAAATACCCAAATTGTGTATGTGAATTAAATTATTGATTAAATAAGATTCAATATGTTGAACCATCACCGATCATGACAACAACTTTTTAAAATGTATATTTCCTAAGAATGTTCTCACTATATTCTGGTTTCTTCAAGTGATTTTGTAATCACATGTTTATAATCATACACATGCATGAACATATGTACTTTGGTTTTCTAGTGAGTGATTTACCATATGTATTTTTATAGGATATCCTTACGTAACATATTTATATATTTTTTCAACTAGTATATACGATTCTCTTTCCCTATTTAGTAATAGTTATGTATTTTAATATTTTTAATATTGTGTGGGAACATTGTGATATAAATAGGTAAAAGATGGATCACATTACCGAGGAACACACCTCAGTATATAAAGGGTTTGAATGAGTTTTAAGAATTTACAATTTTCAATCGATTCGTTGAAGGGTGAATAAGATGTCCATGTATTAAATGTAAATATAGAAGATGTTTGAAGAGAGTTGAAGTTTACGATCATTTAATATCGTTGAAATTTTCTGGTCAATATTTGCACTGGATTTGGCACAGAGAATAAAATGTTGCTGGAATGTTGATCATTGATTTCAATCCATAGAATGACCTCCCAACTTCATCGACAATGGAAAATGAAATGCAAAACCTTATAAATAATAAATTTGACACTGAAATATACCACCATCAATATCAAAACATATCAAAACAACCAGATGTGGGTGATACAAATAGCAACAAGACAAGTGATGTTTTTGAGACTGTATGAAAACCATATCAAGATTGTAACATATTTGTGGATCATCCTATTGATTTTGTAGAGACTAATGTAAGAAAAAAAATTCACTGAGGAAAATATATTTCATGATTTAGTTGACTATGGAAATCAAGAGTTGTATAGTGGATTTTTGAAATATAAAAAACTTTCTTTTACAATGAAGTTATACCATATCAAATGTCTATGTTGAATTACAAATAAGGAAATTCCCATGATATTGGAATTTTTTTGTGATGAATTTCCTGAAGCAAACATCCCTGTGTATTTTTATGATCTGAAAAAAGTTTTTAATAGGCTTGGTCTGAATTATACAAAAATACATGTGTGTCTCAATGATTGTATGATTTATTAGTGAGAGGATTCAAGTAGACATGATTGTAAAAAATGTTATTCTTCTAGATGGCAGTCAATGGGTGATGTTGGAAGTCTGGATCAACATACTTACATGAAGAAGAAGAAAAGGAACACACCTGAAATGGTTTTGCGTTAATTTCCATTAAAGCCTAGATTTCAGAGATTATTCATGTCATTGAAAACCTTTGAACACATGTAGTGGAGTTCTATAGATAATAAAAAATATGGGTTAATGAGACATCCAAGATATTCACAATCCTGGATGAAAATTTATTCATTACATCCTGATTTCATAGGTGATCCTTGGAATGTTCGCTTGGGACTTCCTACCGATGGATTCAACCCATTTGGGACTTTGAGTACCAGTTATGGCATTTTGCCAGTTGTTTTGATCCCTTACAATCTTCATCTGTGGATGTGTATGAAACAAACTTCATTTATCATTTAGATTATTATTCCTGGTAAAAAATGAATGGAAGTGATATTGATGTATACATGCAGCCTTTAATTGAAGAATTACAGGAGTGATGGAGAAAAGGTGTTGACACATTTGATGTTTCTTATAAGATAATGTTCAAAATTCAGGCTTCTTTAATGTGGATAATTAGTGACTTCCCTGAGCTTGGTAATTTATCATGTTGGAACACGAACACAGGTTTGGCTTGTAATGTTTGTAACTTTGATTTTTATCCCAAACGACTACCTCACAGTATAAATGGTGGTTCTTATTCCATTGAAGATTTCTAGATTCATCTCATAGATTTCAGCTGAACAAATCAAAATTTAAAAGTCTCATTGATCACAGACAACCTCAAAATTTTTAACTGGTTCTGAAATATTGACACAACAACAAAATGTTGAAACATAATTTGGGAAGTTTCGTCATTCGATAGATAGTGGGAAATGGGTTCGAAGTGAAATGTCAATCGAAATTGGAATGCAACAATGGAAGAACAAAATTATATTCTTCTAACTTCCGTATTGAGAATATAATTTGTTGCGACATAATCTTGATGTGATTCATATTGAGAAGAATGTCTGTGACAATTTAATTTTCACATTGCTTAATGAGCATGGAAATTTTAAGGATCATCTCAATGCTCAAAAAGACTTACATGTAATGAACATAAAATGTGATATCTGGCCAGATGAGAATGGAAAGTACCCTCCGGTAATTTTGTAATGAAAAATTGGGATAAATATACATTCCTTCAAATTTTAAAGAATTTTAAGGTATCTGATGGGTATTAATGTTCCATTTTGAGGTGTGTTGACTTAAATAATTTTATGTTACATGGATTGAAAAGTCATGATTCACAAATTTTGTTACAACAGTTACTACCATTGGCATTACATACATTATTACCCGAAAAAATTACTATTTCTGTGCTCCAATTCTGCACATATTTCAGACACCTCTGTAAGAAATCTCTAATTCCGTTTCAGATTGAAAACCTCCAGGAGATGTTTGTATTGACCCTTTGTGCAATGGAGATGATCTTTCCTCTATCATTTTTTACTGTAATGATGCATTTGATTATGTATTTGGTTGAGGAAGCTAAATTTGGAGGCCCCGTTCATTATCGATGGATGTATCCAATTGAGAGGTACTTTATTTATATGTTTTGTAGTTAAGTAAACAATTTTTTTCACATAAATAAATGCATAATCATCTTTTTTTATTTCACAGATATATTGGGCATTTGAAATCATACATGAGAAATAAAGCTCAATCAGATGGCTCTATTGCGAAAGGCTATTTGGATAAAGAGTATCTTACCATTGGTTCTAGATACTTGGACGATATTGAGACACGATTTAATTGAGTTAGAAGTATTGATGACACATTGAATCAATATAAAATACATCTGAAATCAAAAATATTTCATATTATTGGCTGATCAGATGGGACGCCCTCAAATGTGACACTGACAGAATTGGAATTATTACAAGCACAAAGATATATGCAAGTGAATAGTGAAATTTCAGATTCATTTACTGAAGAGTTGAGGATACAAACAAATATACTAATGAGAGTCTGAACAGGAAATGAGAAATATATAATGAAAGATATTAATAAAGAGCATGTAGAATGGTTTGCACGACATGTAAAGAATATATTTTATTAGATCATGAATATTGATACTTGATCAGAGGTGTCATAATATTTGAATTTTCTTGCTCGAGGTCCTTTAAAACAAGTCATAATGTTTGACACATACAATGAGAATGGATTTTGATTTCGTATGGTCGATCGAGAAGAGGGTTTGGAAACACATAATAGTGGTATATTTAAATTTTTTAAGTGAAATACTATGGAAAACTGGCTGGTATTATTGAATTAAACTACCATTGACATTTTTTAGTTGTTTTATTCGAATGAAATTGGGTCGATATTATCAGAGGTGTTAAAAGAGATTCCTTGCAATTTACTTTTGTGAACTTCTCTCGCTTGATGGATTTTGGTGATCATGAACTGCATGATCCATATATCATATCCTCACAAAAAAATGGTATATTATGTGAATGATTTTGTGGATGAATGGTGGAGTGTAGTTTCTCCCGTAATACAAAGAGATTTGAATGATATGGGTAATGAAGTTGAAGATTTGACCACTGAAATTGAATCTCATCAACAACAAGAAGAGGAATTATTTTTCTATCATGATATTGAAAATATTATTCTAGCAAGGATTAATGAAGTGGATGATGTAATGGAGGTGGAAATAGGCATGATTAAAGTGTAGAATGATTGTATATACAGTTATTTATACATTTAGCAACCACTTATTTCATGTGTGATGTAATTCATTATCAATGTTTTGTATATTTTGTTTGTTAGTATTTTGCATCTATTATCATTTTTCATTTTTTTGATCTGCATAATTTTTTTTGAAATCTATGTTCTTGACATAATTTTATTTGATTAAATGACAAGAATTCCATGGAGGAAATGATACACTATTTCATATACTACTATGACTTATGATAATCCATATGTCTCCCACCCAATGGAATCTAAGCCACCAACTACCTACCCACCTACACCATCTCCCCCTACACCATCTCTCACACCCTCTGTGTGTTTCCCATTAAAAGCCTATTTGTCGACTCCTCCTTCAGAAGCCTCATCAGTCGAGTAGTGGTACGCGACTTCTTGTTCACCATGGACTTCTTGGAGTGTCACTGTTAAATGTACAAATTTTAATATAAAAAACATTATTGCAAATTTTGTATACTAACTATTTGTTCATTAAATATGAAAAAATGAAACTATGGAGAAAAATATAAATATTTCAGATGTGTTTAATATGTGTGGAGATAAGATAAATGCCCCATTTGATTCATATGGGGTCCTTACGGATGACGTCGTGGGATTACTTGGACAAATTCTAGGCCAGCTGGCTGTGAAGCCCATTTACCTTCCTATTATTTATGGTGATTGTATAAATATGCCTCCAAGTTAGAAAAATTATGTTTTTGATTCCCAAATAATGGTAATTTTAATACATTATGATGTGATTGAATGTCATGTTATTAATAGGTTCAAAATAAATTTCTGTATACAGATGTTTTTCTACTTTAGAATTGTTGAGGTGATAACCTGAAAGTGGATGTTGAAAAATCTTGGTAAGAAATGGAAAGACTTCAAATGATGGTTTTGGGGTGATGTGAATGACAATTCGTTGACCGCCCAACAAATGTATGAGAAGATACCCAATGGGGTACCCAAATAATAATGGAATGTTTTTGTTGACAGACATCATGATGAGAAGCAGATGGTATTTAGATATATATATATTACTATATTAACCTAATTTTACATTTATACATGTATATTAAGAGGATATGACATTGAATAAATTACTATTAAATAGAATTTTATTTATTTCTGGATCTCTCAAGAAAGAATGCATCAAGCCAGGCTAAGGAAGTCATCCCTCACACTGCAGGGTCAAAAAGATTTTCTAGAAGCTGATCAGCTATGGTTGTATTTTCATTAGTTTAAATATTAACAAGACAATATTATCAGTTTAATATATTAAATTGTTTATTTTTATTTGTTAAATACAGTCATAGAGTTTAGGGCATGAAGCATACTGAACTGAAGTGTGGTTGGATGTTCAAAAAAATCTGATGAAACTTATGTTAATGATCCTTCCAAAGAATTTTGGGTATGAACTAATTTTTTAATTATATTAAGTTATTATAATTTATTACAATATTAATATATATTGATATTTGATTTATGGGTAAAAATTAAATAACTATGGGATGTCAATCCTAGGCAGTCCTACTCAGTCTCCCAGGATAACCCGGTTGCTAAAGTCCTTGGGAAGAAACATCCTGGTAGAGTGTGCGGGATGGGTTTGGGACCCGTACCATCTGAGGTTTTTGGCAGACCATCGGGGATTGCAGTTGCATCTACTGCTGGTTTTAGTCAGTCCATACCCAGATATTCTCATAGGGATATTTTTTCTCTATGAAACAAATTTCACGAGCAGGGGGATCAGATATCTTCTTTGCAGAAAGTGTTGACTGATATACGTCAGCAAATAAGAAGATATTCCCTCGGTTGTACTATATCGGCTGGTGGTGAGCAGGTAAATCACAAAAATTAAAAAATAATTTAGTATTAAACCTTTTATTGGATTTAAGTTTAAATATAAATATGCAACACTATTTAATTTTGAATATAATGTTTTTACAGGTTGTAGCAGGAAGTGGAGATCGAGGTGGAGAGGGTGACGATATGTGTTCATCATCAGAGAGTGATTATTTGTATTTTTGATATGTTGGAGGTGTAGAGGGTGATGATATATGTTCATCATCAGTTTGTATATGTATCATGTGTGGCATATATTTTCCACCAAACATATTATTGACCTAACATTTTCTTTATTTGACATGTTTCCTTTTATGTATTTTCTTCATTTCTAATGTTTCCTTTTATCTCTTGATTTCTTTAGTGTGGTATTCACCATATATATAGATTATTTATTGTGATGTTTCATTTTTTATGATTCGTTTATCATAAATTTATTAGGTTTGTCAGCCCTGGGTGAACATCCCACATCAAAGATTTATACACTGGTTAAGGGGATGTTGGTCCTATAATGAGGATATACAAAAGAAATTTCATAGATTATAGGGAGATTAGTAAAAAATTTAGATATAATGAGAGGCATTCTAACCAACCTTCCATACTAAAACTCTCTGAATACCCAATGAAGGAAATTTATGTTGAATTGATTGTGTGAGGAATCATGAATCCCATTTCATATTTGGGACACAATAACCTACATTAGTCCCCTACCAAATAATTATCAGAACCAACCATTCTCTTTCCATAAACATTACCATAGTGAAGAATAGAGAAAAATTTACGATATGGGAAGGGGGAAACTCACCTAAAACTGCTAAGGTCCATAGAACACCAAGGTCCATGTTGTTACCCATCTCCACAATGTAGCCATGAAAAAAATAGATGTATCACCAAAATCCTCAATGCGCACCCCCCCCCCCAACACACACACAAACACCACAAATAAACTATCCACACCTAATTTGCACTCTTTATGGTGAAAATTATCTTCTCTGCAGTTCAATCCCAAGAAAAACATAGTGATTTCCTTAAAATTTCCTTGAAATTGAAGTAACAACAAACAATAATAAAATATAAAAATAGTAACCAGGATGTTACAATTCTCCTCACTGTATGACTTTTTTATCTTTAGGAAGTCATGTGGGAGAAAGATGCTCTAGAATGTATAAAGGTACTCTACCCACAACCTCTATCTGAGAATCATGTACTTCTATAAAAATATATTGATCATACTATTATGCTAAAAAATGATCATAAAAATCTCTCCACAAGATTGTGTATTCAATACTTAAGCACATTCATATATGAAAAAATGATCAAACTCATTATAGGGGCAATTCTTATCTTTTGGATAATGTTAAAGAGATTCATAGGCCAAAAAAGGAAGTTTGAAATTTTATAAAATGATATTTCTCACACCACTTTTCATGTTTTCAATAAATATTAATCAAAATTACTATGGTTGTGCTTAGTTAATATTATATATTCATATTGATTGTAGTATGTATTCTTTTGGTCTTTTAATATTATTAGAATTTTTTTTCAAGGCACTGATACAGAACTTGCAGAAACTGCTGTTTTTTTTTGTAAATATGTTTTTAGTGGAAACTAAAAACACCGCTAACCATAACCAGAATAATTCATGGTGGTTAAAACTGTAGCTAAATGTCGGTATTTTTTTATTATCGGAAGATTTAACCATCGCTAAATTTAATAGGAATACATAGTGGCTATTTTAACCACCACTAAATGTCATCATTTTCCTATAAGATGAGGTTATAACAGCGGCTACGGTATGAAATTTAGTAGTGGTTATAAGCACAGCTAAATATTCCCATCTTCCACAGGTATTTCGCAGTGGTTTAAACCGCCGCAAAAAAAGTGAGCCCCTTCCCTAAGAAAATAGCCGCTAGAAACATCATAACTGCCAAAAAATTGGAAAACTACGCCAATTCATATAAACCACCGTTAAAAGAATTTTACCGCTGGAAATAGTGTCCCAATACACAATTTAGTGGTGGTTTTTAAAAACTTCCGCAGAAGCATATCGCGGCAGTTAAAACCACTGCCATACTCAACAATAACAACCACGAACTGTCAATTTTCCTGTTGTGAACTGCATGGAAAATGGGTAATCTAGATGCTCTTGCGTAAGGAGATCGCTTAATAAGCTATCCCTAGGAACAACGTAGGATCAAAGATAGTACTTAGGGTCTGCAACCATGGATTCCCTTCTCTTGACTGATTACATAACGGTTTATAGAAGATCCATTGCATTTTACCCAAAAAAATCCAAATGCGCACAAAAATTCTGACTAATGAGAAATTTTCTAGATAATGGCCACAATATCGGACAAGGGACTTAAAAGAGGGTCCTTATGGGACTCCACGTACTACTCCAAAACATGGTACATGAAATACATTTTCAATGTAGTGATAGTACATGGGATCCACTTCCATCATACTACATTGGTACATAGACGATATATCTCATGTTCAACTTCGGCATATGGAAGGCCCACGAGGTGTTGGCCCATGGAGAATTGGCTAGAAAACATAGGGCTTTGGGGAAAGAGGAAACTATGAACAGAGGCCTTTCCATGATGATAGTCAAATTGTGTATATTTAGTTTTATGTTATGTTTGAATGAATAAGGTTTATAGTTCAGTTATTCGATTTATGTTCATTGTGAAGAACATGAAAATCGTGTAGTGTTCTCCTACATAGAAGTCTGGAAATAAGTTCTAATTTCCATGGTGAAGTTCTTAAAAATAAAAAAATGGTTTTCTTGTAGAAGAAATTGTGAATTGTTTGCATCATGTAATGTACAATATGGTTCATGAATATGGGTTTCACAAAAGAATCGATACGCGGATGTATAGGAAGCCAAAGGAAGTTCGAGATCACTTTTTTCCAGGGGGAATGGTAAATAAAAAATGACATGGGTCCCTATATGTAGGTGTGGTCCTCTCCTACTAGACCTGTCTATTTTATAGAAAACCACTTGAGTTTAGAACCGCCTCTACATTGGAATAGCCTCCTCTTCATTCTGAATTGATCCCATTTTTATGGGGAATTTGTAGGGTCACTAAAACATTCCAAAGGAAAGTGAATACTTTTATATACACATTTAAGAAGGATGTAAACATTCTTAATGGTCCAACAATGCAAATGTATGCAAATTGAATTGAAAATTTGAGAAGAAACATGAAGAACCCAATTTTTTCAATAGTTTTATGTGAACCACATTCAATTACTGGGAAAGGTTCTTGGTGTGTATGAACCGTAAAGAATCATTATGTAGACAAACTTGTGTGGTTCCATACCATAGGGTGACGGATAGCCAACCCCAGACTCCACGAACATTGATTTCAACAAGATATAGAACATGAATTCCATTTTTGTACCATCCTAGAAGCTCATCAGTTTGCAAATGAAGAGAGTAGACATGGTTCCACGAACCACAAACCACGAACCACATCTGCTACAAACCCTAGTTGATCATGTCTTTCGTTAGATAATATGTATTTTCATGGGATTCTACAAATGGTATTTCATTCCCTCAGATCTGATTTCCCCAATGCTCTATAAAGGGAGTACAAGAGGAAGTGAAAATAGTCGACAGATGAAGAAATCACGGAAGAGATCTTAGAGGTAGGAAGAAAGAATTCATAGGGGATTCCGACATAGGTTTTGAATCATTGATGATGTGTAAGAAATGGATTACAATTCCATAGGTATAACCAGTAGTGAATCATAAAAAAATATCTTAATAATAATCGTTTAACTGAGAACTTAATTAGAACCATCAAGAACCATAAATTCCCTACAGATGAACTCCCCTTGAACCACAGGTTCCAAGACCTTTCTTTAATATGAAATTATTCATAGTGAATCTATTTAAAGATTGAACCATTCACCATTTTCCCCATCTGTACATCAGTGGACCCCGAAGTGACATGGAAAAATATGTCTAGGATCACCTACAAATTCAGTACGTACTAGTCCACACATATGTCCACATACTACTTCGATATGTGGATGAATCCTCTACCAGTATTACACAATGGTATGCTGGGCTCCTCCCATTGCGTATGAGAAAAAAGTACACATAATGGGGTGTCTTCAGGTGTCCTTCCCTCCAACTCCAATATTTCCCCTCCATTACTGGACAATTCTCCATAGATCCTCCACGAAATAGTCCATCGGTAAAAGTCCAAAGCCTCTTCCAAATCCACCGAACCCATATCATCTAATCACCAGGAACATTAGAGTTCCCCTTTGAGTAAAAAACACATGGAAAGTAGAGTCATGAAGACTATCCCAACAAAGGATCGGACTCTTGGGATACTGTAAGTCTACAATTCCATGGTAACCTAGAGTCCATCCTTGGGATGTTGACATGAGCTTCGCCTTTCTTTGGATTAAGAATGATCACATGATTTTCCATTCAATGAGGAATGATGATTAGTCGAAGGAATCATGATCAATTCTCCTCCTGATGAGAGGCGACGGTCTACCCCTTTCCCAAAGTGCATTCAGGGGAACTCTCATAGAGTTAAGTCCCTAACCTTCTGAGAGACGAGCTTCATGACCTCTAATGTCACCCCACATTGAATGGTTCATCGCTCCATGCCCTTGCCCACCATTTCCTCGGATTCTTCCTCCATAGGCATAACCTCTTTCATTAGCGGGAGATAAGATGTGTTGTTTTTTGAATCTTTCACATCCTATTGTTTCTCAAACTGAGCGTGAATCATGTGGGCTTAGAGATTTGTGATGATTACTAAATCCACACAACCAATCCCCTTGAACTATGAGAACTCTGATTCCTATTCAAACTAGGATACATAGGACGCCAACTTGAAGGCCCTATCTCAAAGTGGTACCCTTCTAAAAAGTTCCACCAAATTCCCCCCCCCCCCCCAAAATGGGCCTCCAACCAACTCCAATCCCCAAACCAACTGAACTATGTGGGCTCTAATTCCACTCATAAGGATATGTATGAATCCCATCTTATGGTTCTGACACCAACCTCAAACCACCTTCTGTCTCTCCTGGATGATGATATACTCTAAGCACCTTATTGAATGTCTTATGTCAGCATCACCTCTATAGAATAAAATATATGTATGTCCATGATGATCCAGCAACCCAGGGGTATCCCATGGACACACTCTTTGGGAATGAACCAAGGCTTCATGAACAAATGAACACGTAATAAATCTACAAGAGAGTCCTGGAATATTAAATAATTCTTCGTAAAGGATGTGATGATCCTGACCACCCATACTCTTAACCAATGGATTCGTTAAGTATTGTTGACAATATAATTATCAAACGAGTTCCTACCATTGGAAAGTCATTCCATGGATCATGGATACTAGGGTCGTTGGTTATTTATAGCTCAATGAATAAAACTTTTGGATATCGTCTGAGGAAATAATATCCTATGAGGACCGGTTGTAATGATACACAACCCCTTGAAATTTCCCTCTAGGACCATTTGGTTTTGGAACCTCCTTTTTAATACTAAAGGGACAAATTGCCCAGTCCCTATGGGGTTGATTCAATTCCCCCTAAAGGATAAAGACTTGGATTTGGCCGAAATAAAGCTAGAGATGGGAAGTCTCTATAATGATGGAAAAATTCTTATCACTTTTCATACCATTTGGCATTTTTTCCAAATTCCCACACACGTCTCCTTGGGTCGAAACAATGAGTATATGGAAGAACATGATATCACATGGATTGTTTTATTGTTTGATTAGATAGTATTTAATTGAGGAAATAACTTGACACGGGTGGTGATACATGAAATTTGTGACCATGTTTGATTAAATTATCAGATGAATGAGATTCATTTAAGTGTAGTATGACATGGCTTGACTGAGCTCACTCATGGTGACAGAATAGGGTGACAACATGAACCTCCTTATTCATAAAAATCAAATGAGGCTTGTAGGTGGGAAAGGGTCATTTTATTTTGGATTGTAAATTTTAGTAGAATATTTCGACAACCAGATGTTAATGAAATCCATGTTTCGGAACATTAGTGATTTTGGATAATAAATTAAAATAATATTGTTAAAAATTAATAAATTATTTTTATTTAAATAATATTTTTTTGGTATATATGTCTATACAATTAATAAAATGAACCCAAACATCATGAAATAATTTAATGGAGGGTATGACCTCTATATGATAAATTGTATAACTAAAATTGGATTTCAATATATTATTATTTATGAATTTTAATTTTTCATAATTAAATAACATAGAATAATTGAAATTAATAACAAAATTATTTGTTATAAAAAATAAATATGTATCATGGGAAGTTATGAAGATCAATTATTGAAGAAAAATGGTACATAATCATGCTAAAAATTATAATTGAAATTAAGTATTAATGATATTTAAAAACATAATCATTAAAACATTATTGGTTTCCTTGGTGGATATATTATTGTGTTGAAGGTAAATGTTTATATAGTAAATAATTTCAATTAATCTATTATATTTATATAATGATTATTATGGAATTATTATATATTATTTTGAATAAATGGAGGAAATCATTAAATCATGGATATTTTGTGTGAGATGGACAGCTGGAATTTCTATCTATTCCCTCATCATATGTAATTAGATAGAGTTTGGGATGTTTTCATAAAGATAGATCACAATGATTATTTATATAGTGATTTTATATTGTATATTAGTTTCCATGATAATTAATAGAGGCATATATGGAAAATGATAAATTGTAGATTTTCTTTAAATATAGGTTTTTAGTATAATTATGAAGGCAACGATTACATTTATTATAAATCTGGGTAATAATTTCCCATTATAAGATAGATAAAATATTTAATATATTTTGATATTTCTTATTTATCTGTTAAATCTTATTACACTTTTCAAGTATTCATAAAACCCCTATTTTATCTATGTTTTGGTTGGGATTCATTTAAGGTATCTTCAAGAGTAATTTTGATGATTTTGAATGTTTATTCTCTATGCATGGTTGAGACATGGTTTTACCAAACTACGTGACCTCTCAGTAGAATCCCTAAAAACCCATATAGTAGGATTTTTTAAAGCTGGCACATGATTTTAGAAAATTTGTTTCATCCAAGTAAAGACTATGAAACTGGGAAAAAAGGGAGCGTGTCTAGGGAATGCCATTTTTAACAGTGGGCCCCTGTATATAAAACCATTCAACCAAGAATTAATTAATTTGAAAATTATTTCTAAACCTCAAAATCACCATTTTATGTTCATTATGGGAAGGTAGAAACCAAATATTATTTATTCTTCCATGGAGGATCCCTAGATGTTATTTTTCCCTATACACCCCTTTAGAAGAGAATAAAATCTATGGGAATGATGTTCGATCCATTACTAGTAAATTTTATCTTATCAGTTTCTTTCCCCTAATATATCTTCTATTTTACATAGGGTCTTGTAGATCTAAATGATGTTGGAGAATATAATACCCTCCATTTTAGATCATGGATTTATGTTTGATTCATGGGTCTTCGTTTTTTATGTTCTTCATTGGAGTTTCTTAATGAAGGATTTTTTTGAGATCCCATGATCCAAAGATAGATTATTCTATTTATGATTGGCCTAAAATTAAATTATATAAATACAATTTTCTGATTTAAATTAAATTCCATGATTTAAATTAAATTACAATAAATTGGTTTGTTTAAAATCCAATTCTAGTAAATTAGGGATTTGTATTTTATTTGGAAGTAAATTGGTTATACACCAAATTCTAATTTGTTCTAGTGGGTTTGTAAAATTGATGGAAAAATTGGAAATTGATTTTATGAAATTGATTTCAATGTTTTATTTGTGAATATTTGCATAGAATGGGTTTTATGGAATCCCAATGGTTTTATCATGTAAAAATGAATTATTATTTTTCAAAAACCATTATTGAAATTCCTCATCCCCAATTTCCATGAGTTGGTTCATTATTTTATTATATTTACATAATTTAAAAATTTTCTTATCAAAATGTAAGGAATAGTTTAGTAAATTTGGAAAAAAAATATACAAACCTATGATGAACATTATAATTGGAAATGAAATAAATAATAAAAATCCCACTGGAAACATCTATGACTCCTAGATTATCCCTACATGTCATTGAAAATATTCATATACAAAACCTTGATAAAATGTAACATAAGAAAGGGTTAATATCATATTCCCAACAACGATATGTAATACAAAATATTTCATCATAATTATAAACACTTGTCATGGTGAAAAACAAAAAACACATGCCTTTAAAAATATACCTGAGCATAATATGGTAGGAATGAGAGATGATTACACAAGGCCATATATATGATCATAATAGAATGAAAATGAACCATTGATGTTGTAATAGTCAAATAATTACATGGTTTACCAATTATTAATACCATAATGAAGGAATGTATTATGTCAGACATCTGAAACATTTTTTTAGGGCCTCAGCCATGATGTTTGAAAATATTATAGTAAGTCCTCATCCAAAACCCGATTTTTTTTTTCTTATGAGACATAATTATGAATAAATTAGCTATATAGATCCCCAAATGTAACATTATTTGTCCAACTAGTTCCTCATATTAAAGAGGATAAACAAAAACAACATGAAAAAATGTAATAACATTCCCCAATCTGTACGCATAAAACCTAAACATTCTGAGTAGTATGGTGAATGGTATCAAGATAGCACATCAATAGTCAAAATTATCATAAAAAATTTAATATAATATGTTATATTATATAAAAAATATATTATCCTCAATAATACATAAAATTCATTATAGGTGTTCAAATAAAAAAAATACTCTAATAAAATCATTGAGGAATTTTCTAGTGAAATACACGTTTACATTGAAAAGAAGAGTTAATTTGGAAAAAAATTCCTAAAACTAGAAATTAGATATGGTAGTTTTCCATGATGAAATTAGTGGTTTTATAAATATATTTCATTAACTAGATTATACAGTGCACTTGGAAATAGGTATGAGTTTGAGAAGTTCCCTTAAATAAGGCTTTTTTATCAGGAATAATTGAGAAATATCTTTATAAAACTTTAAAATCCCCCTTAAATTAAAAATAATTATGATTGGTACACATATATATAACATTAACATAAAATTAATGGGGATTAAATAATAATAATATTGAATTTAATAGAGATTAAGACATACAAAGAGTAACCCAAAATAAAAAGGATATTCAGATAGAAAATGTATATGTTATGTCTGATTGGGTTCTACACATGACCTTAACAGCCTAGATAATCAAATTAGATCCATTAATTGATTAATTAAGAACCATATATTTATTTATCTTAATTATTATAATATTTTTATGTTCATTTTTGGATGTTTGGATGAGTTATAATATAAAAAGTTATCGCTTGGGAGCGTTTGATTCCTTTTTTTCATGATCATTATTCTTGCATATGAGTATGGATGTTCATGTCGAATTTGTATATTTCACTAGAAATGACGTTATATGATACTAATTAAAACATAAAATATTAAATTTTGATATATTTAGTTTGTTTATCTGGTATGTGGACGACTTATTAGACTGAACATTAGTAGTAATCATTTAGATTATTTTGTGATATTCTGATTATTAAGCACTTTTTTAATAAGAATTAGTATTATATATGTATATAGTTTTAAGAACAATAAATAAGACATATTAAAAAACTTACAGTCTTTTTCAACAATATAACTATGTTCATGACTATCCTTGAATGATAAATTTAATAATGAAGATTCATCGTCCATGAAGGTTGTAAATTTTCACCTCCCGGACAATGATTTTGTTTCTAAAACAAAATAGAGAGAGAGATAGTAGTTTGAGGTAGAATATTCCATTAACATGATATCATTCAAGTATATAGACGATACATGAGTTATCGTGATCATTTCGAAATAGGAGGTGAAAGGATGACAAGAAAATAAAATAAATTGAAAATGATATTAAAAAGAAAAATGAAGAGGGTTTGCCTCTTGACATATCCTCCTTGAGAACATTCTTAAGGGATGGGGTTTTGTAATTTTGGAATTAACAAGGGATATTGAATTGGGGTGATACTTGGGAATATATTCCCCGAATAACTTTGATAATCATCAAGGCAAAGAAGTGTGAAGAGAAGAGGTAGTAAGGGGTGGGTTTTTAAACTGGAGGATATGAGTGATTTTAGAATATCTTATTCATTATTTTATTATATTGCATAATCAAAGAGATATTTTTTGTTCATGAGACAAAAAAATATAATACGTTAATGGGATTCAAAAAAATGTTCTTACATCATTCATACAAAACCTATGACTTAATAAATCATGTATTTAGCATTTATCGTTAATTACTGCCTTTTACTTTCCACTAAAAATTCATGTATTTTAGAAAAATACCAAAAATTGATCATAATCATTTTTTTATTTTTATAAATAAAAAATTGGACTCATTTTTACCAAAATCATTTCAAAATATTGGAAATTTAATTTTTAAATAAAATCATTATTTACATGAAAAATACAAATTTTAAATTTAAAACTGATTTTATAGTCCATTCAACAATTAACTGTGATCTCATAAAATTATCCTAAAATCATAGGAATACAAAATATTTATATAGCAATACAATTTAAGAAAATGAATTTTATTATAAATAAATTTATTTATTTAAAATTTTAAATAATTAATTATTTCACACAAAATTACCAACACTTAACAGTTAGTTTTTTAAATATTCAGTATAATTTATATGCTGCCTAAAATTTCTTTATACAGACATGGATGAGGTTAATATTCATTCTTTTAATATTACTTTTAAAAAGGTTACATAAATATTCGTATGGTTCATGTTACTATTCACAAAATATGTCAGTTATTCCTATTTTATGCTAAACATCTAACTGATCACAACCGTGTATGTTCATTTCACCAAATTAAAAACACCTAGGAGGAAAATTTATATCAAATAGCTAGGTTATAAATTTATAATATAAATAAAAATTTGTTGATTCATAGATACTCTATTATCAATGCATTCCATTCTATATTAAATTTTTTTATAATCCATGGGGTGTTATATTATTCCCCCTTATAAAAATTTCATCTCAAAAATTACTAGAATGTTTTTTATAGAAAAACATGGGTAGAAAATAATCATAATTTACTCAGGCTCCCACATTTCCTCTTTAATTTTATGATTTTTCCAATGAACCTTTACTAGCCAAGTGATTTGATTCTTCAAAACATTTTCTTTACAGTCTAGAATCTAGATAAGGTCTTCATAGTTTGTTAATCCAGGATCCAATTATATACCTTCATAAGTTAGTACATGTGTTGGGTGTGTCATGTAATTCCTTAGAAAAGTGACATGGAACTCATTTTGTATTCTAGTGAGGCTAGGTGGCATTGCAAAACAATAATCCATAACCCCAATTCTCTCTATAATTTGAAAAGGTCCAATGTACCAAGTGCCCAATTTCCATTTCATTCAATGTCTTATAACACCCTTCTATGGAGATACATTCAATAAAAAATTATCACCCTCTTGAAATTCAGTACCCCACCTTTTATTGTCATCATATCCATTTTTTCTACATTGAGATGCTTTGATATGGGTTTGAATAGTCATTAACTTTGCTTTTGTTTCCTTTAAAAGCTCTGGGACCACAATCCTCCTTTCACCAACTTCATCCCAACATGTTGGTGTACAATATCTATTTTCATACAAATGCATCATATGGTTCCACATGAATATTTGAATGGAAAATATTATGATAGAAAAAATATACCAAATTTATATACGGATACTGTATACCATGAAAATAAAGTGAACATGATGTTACCATGTCTTCTAATGTTTGGATCATCATTTCTGATTGCACGTCGGTTTGAGGATGATAAACAATACTCAAATGAAAATCAGTATCAAATTATTTCTGGTGATTTTTCCATAATATTGATGTAATCTATAGATCATGACCAGACACGATAGACAGTGGTGCTCCAAGAATTATAACACCTTCATTAATATAAGTTCGTGGAAGGAGATCCGGTGGAAAATACTTCTGTATCGAGGAACTTTATATATTTGGTATGTTGATCCACAATTACCCATATTGCATCATTCATTCATTGTGTTTTGGGTAATCTAGTGAAAAAATACATGGTGATGTCCTCCCATATCCAAGTTGGAATAGGTTTAGGTTTCATGAATCCTTTTGGATGTCATTTTTCAGCCTTCATCTTTTGACAGACTATACATCTTGATATATAATTAGCAATTTCACACTTCATGTTGTCACACCGGAAATGTTCTTTCAAATCACTATACATCATAGTGCTACTAGGGTGTATAGTGAAATTAAAACTATGGTCATCATCCAATAACTCCATTTTTAGCTCAATTATAGGGGGAACACATAGCCTTCTCCCAAATTTCATAACTCCTTCCCCACACATGAAGTCCGAAAACATCCTATCATTCACAATTTAAATTTTCTTCCAAATATTCTCATCATTAGATTGAGAACATTAAATTCATTCCAATAATTATGGTTGAGAAACCAATTGAAAAGATAATACTGCCTCACATTATTTTATAATTCCCATTTCAAGCCTTGCTAGATCTATGTACATAGGATCCTTTTCAATCTTCATTTTTCCCATTACTCCATGATCTTTTCTGATCAATGCATCTTCCACATTTCTTTCCATCTCTAGATGGGTGTTTATGGGACAATCATAATCACTGAGGTGCTCAAGCCATACCTTGTGCCTCATGTTGAGTTCTTTATGTGATAAGATATATTATAAAATCTTTTGATCATTATATATCTCACATGTTTCACCATAGTTATTGTAGGATCGAAATAGTAATGTAGATGCTCAATATACAAGAGGGGGTGAATTGTATACTTTAAAAATTCCTTTGGAACCTTTAAAGTTAGTTAAGAATAACTATGTTTTCCTTATGCAAAGGAAAAAGGCTAAGTTTAACAAAGTTAAACTTAAGCAAATTCACAACACCTCTAACACCGAATACAAACTTGGAAAGAGATTCCGAAAGTTGGTTCCGAAAATATGGTTCTGGAAATTGAAACATAACAAAAGGTTACAATATGAGATTCTACCTTAAAGCGTATAGAATCTAAATTAATCAGAGTACAAGTAAGGAAGTATAAGAAAGTTATACTTTCCTTATATTACAAAATGTAGTGGAATAGAAACAAGTAGTAGAACTACTAGTAACAACATATAAGTCTTTTAACCCAAAGAGAAGGGTATCCAACAACCTTGGATAAAGGTACCTTGATTTATACTTTCAAGCAAGTCTGTCTTACCCACACCAGGGTAAGCCCTCGATACGAAGATCGGAGTCTCTGTCTTGCTATCCCCGCAAGCCCTCAACTTCAAGGTAGTTGGAAACCTCTGTCTTCCTCAGCAAGAAAGCCCTCGAACTTTAAGGTAGTCGGCACCTCTGTCTTCCTATCCCCGGAATCCCTCGAATGTAATCACCAACATTCGGAGTCGCACGAAGCTTTGAGTGTTAATAAGAGCCTCTCTCTCTAGAAATCACTTCAAGAAAATTTTTCAGCCTTTCAGCACTTTCATCAGCTATCAGCTTTGAGCTCTTTCAAATGAGCTCCTATTTATAGGTAAGGTCGGCTCCTTCTCCAACGGTCATATTTTCCTTAAAGATCGGAGGGACCTGTACACGTGTCACTTAGACAATGGTTAGTTTAAAACAAAATAGATGACATCGTTTTATAAAAAAACAAGTATAACAGAATGTACGACATCGTTTTAACTCTAACATAAAAGTTCGGAAAGAAAACTTCGGAGTGAAGGTTCGGAGTGTAAAGAACAATAGTAAAGAGTAGACAAATTTTAGAAGTGTAAGCAATATAAAAGTTCGGAGTCTAACAAAGAAATTTTTCGGAGTCTAAATTAATTCAGAGTGTATAAAACAAAGATACTCAAATTCTGTTTAATAGGTGAATTAGGAATGAGAATTTGGAATAGGAATTCGTCATCAGAAATCGTAATGAGAATTCATCATCAGGATTCGTAATGAGAATTCGTCATCAGAAATCATAATGAGAATTCATCATCAAGATTCGTAATGAGAATTCGTCATCAGAATTCGTAATGAGAATTCGTCATCAGAAATCGTAATGATAATTCATCATCAGGATTCGTAATGAAAATTCTTCTTCAGAATTTGTATCCTGAATCTGGAATAAAACTTAGTCAGAATTCATATCCGGAATTCGGAATGAAACTTCCTTATAGTTCTTATACAGAATATGAATCCTAAAACAGAATGCTTTATATCAAAGTTTCAATGATTCTGAGAAAATGAATCCGAATCTCATTCTTAAGAAAAATATGGATAAAAATATGATAAGGATAATTTTTCTTATAAAAGCGATTTTCCTTATAAAAGCGATTTTTCTTATAAAAGAGATTTTTCTTAAGAAAGCAATTTTCTTAAAGATAAGGTTTTTGTGATTTTCAAGACAAGAAGGAATGGAAAAGTCATAAGGAAAACCTTTTTGACTCAACAATCTCCCCCTTTTTGGAAAGCACAAACATCCTTACGAAAAAAAAATTCTAAGAAGAAAGAAACATATTAATGCTTATCTCCCTTTTTTTAAGGATATAGATGAATACGACTAACTCCCCCTTAGGCTTTGAAACTCTAAGGATCGTATTCATATTTCCGGAGCAATATTTCACAAGAAGGTCTTCTTTAAGAAAAACTCCCCATTAAACAAACTCTTATGAGAGTTCTTTTTCCTTGGGTATTTTTCTTTCTCCCCCTTTGATCAACTCTTATTAGAGTTCATCTTTTTCTTAAATATCTTTTCCTTCTCCCCCTTTGTGATTTTCAAAAAGAATTGGAGTGAATGGAAAAAAAATAACGATGTACCTGAAAGATTAGTAATGACAATAATGGAAACGACAAGCACAACTTTTATTAAATTTGAAATCTCAGCAACAAAGAAATACAACAAAAATATCGGATTAGGTTATTTAGGATCTTTTTCCATTGACATGAGTCCCTTTAGAATAGTCTTTATCTTCTTTAAGTCTTTATGATCTTCTTCAGCTTGCTTCTCTAAGACCACTATTCTTGCGGATTGAGCTTCAATTTTTTCTTCCTGGGCTTTGATCTTTTCTTCCTGAGCTTTGATCTTCTCTTCCTGAGCCTTCATCCTTTCTTCAAAATCGATCCGATGATCCCTTTCAAATTTCCAGTTCTGAGAAACAGAATTCAGTTTCCCATTCAGATCCCTGACTTCTGGGATCCAGAAGTTCTTTTCTTCAGTCAGCTTGTCTTCAAAGGAGGAAGTCAGCTCGTTTATCTTCTTGTCTTCTATCTCAAAGGCATCTTTAATATTTTCTTGAAACTCATCAAGCAAACTCATTTCTTCCACATTCTTCTTCGACCAGCTTGTCATCCTCTTGCAGGATCTTTTATGAGCTTCGTAACCAACAAAGAATGTTTTGAACTGAGCTTCAATCTCAATGCACTTATCCATAACCATAGATACAGAGTCGGTTTTCTGATTCAATGCATGTTGGAGCATCTGGCATCTTGAGTCAATACTAGAGAAGATCGGAATGGTTCCCAACAACTTCTTTAAGGACTGAACAACAAAGTCATGCCCCAACGATGATGACTCTAAATCTGAAATCTTGCTTGGAGAGTTTTCTTCCTCAATAAGCTCCAACATTCTCTTTGAAGAACTACCAGCCTCCTTTCTCTTCCTTACTTCTGAGCTCGGAGTATCAACAAGAATTTGCTTTCCCTTGTCTTTTTCCGGAATTGAGTCATGTTCTGGAGTTCTCTTCTCACTGTCAGAAACTTGAACGACAATATCTTCCTCATCAGCAACTTCTTGAATACCGACCTCTACGTTTTTCAACTGAGCAATATCATGTAAAAGTTGTTCTTCTTCTCCATGATTGGCAACTTCTTCTTCTCCTTTCTCTTCTTCCATTGCTGGAGTAACTAGCTTCGAAGATTCAGCTTCTGAAGTCCGGAGTGATAAGTGTTCTGAAGGTGTCCCTTTGTGATCATCTACTTGTTTCAGCACATCTCCGGTTTCACCACTTCCTTCAGCACCTTCTTTTATTTGTTCCACTTGCTCAACTTCCTCAGTATCCTTAGCAACAGCCTCTTCCGGAACAGCTAAATTCCTTCCTAGAGTCTCAGGTAGAGATTTCAGGGAGAAAGATCTCGGAACAGGAATGGTTGCTGAAACCATTTCATTGAACTTTAACAAGGCCTGAGCTACCTCAGCCTCGGACGTCTTCTTCTTGAGCTTCTTTTGCATTGCTTGTCTTTCAAGCTCATCAGCAGTTTTCTCCCTCAAAGCCTTAGCCTCTGCAGGGTCCAATCCGAACTGCGGGTCCCCTTCTTTCCTTTTCTCTTTATCAGCTCTCCACTTTGAAACAACTTCATCAGGATAAGCTTTCTTCTTCTTAGGCTTTGGAGGTGCGGAATGGACTTCCTTAGACTTAGGATTCTCTGCTTGTACTTCCACTTCTTTCAGCTTTCTCTTCCTTACTGGCTTAGAGGATTCCGGATCAGCAGCCTTCGGAGCCACTTCTTCTTGAGCAGGTAGATCAAAGAATTCACCAGTTTCCTTGTTGAAAGCCACATCCATCCTTTTCAGAGTACCATCGCTGACCAGCATGATCTTGCAAACTCTTGGATTAGATTTGCAAGCCTCCTTGAAAGACTCAAGGCACCGAACAATCAACTTGGAGAGGATTGCTGGATATATAATAATCTGAGCTCTCAGATTCCCCTTCTTCAAATTTTCAATAGTAAGAAGAATATGATTCATCAAGTTAAACTTCCTTAGATTTATCAGGAAATATAAGATATAGATCTCACTTTTCTTCAAGCTATCTTTATCACCTTTCCTTGGTACGATAAGTCCTTGTACCCATAACTCCAGAATCCGGAAATTTGTAGATAGACTTGCAATCTTCGGAGCCTTGTCATCAGGCAGTCCGAGGGTTTCTAAGGCCTTTTCCTTGTTGAAGCTACCCTTAGAGTCTGGCAACACATGCGAAATAAACTCGGCTTCTCCTTCATAAGACAGCCCTACCATGCTTGTAGCCTTGGTGTGAGAAAGTTTGTAAGTCTTTACATAAGACTTAAAAGAGAACTTCTCCCTATTATATTCCTTGAAGAAAGAAACTGACTCATAAAACTCGACAAGTAAGTCTGAATATACTTCATCTTGGTTCCCGGTTTTTGATACCGCAACATCTTCCCATCCATTCAACTTGATATTCTTTGAAATGCTAGAATTGTAGTTGCTGAAGAAAGCCGGATGGACTAACCTTTCTCTGTAAACTAACCACTGAGAAATAGGCTTAGTGGATGACATTTCTTGAGATGCTAACTCCGCAGACATTCGGATCTGAGGTTCTCTGAGAAGTTCAGAACGGAGACAATTGTAGTTCGGAACGACCTTAAATCAGAGAGGCAGAGATTCAGGACGCGAGAGCTTGAGATCGATGTGGGACGAGTATTTGGGTCCCCTTTATATAGGCAACGAGATGACGGTTCACATTCCACAGTTGATCTAACGGTTGGAATGAGTTGCGATCAGATCTGACGGTTGAAAACTTTAATCCGATCTTTTTGAAGTTTTTATTAAAACAAAGAATTAAGAAAACTATAATCCGAAAACTTAGTACAAGAAAATTCCAGCATGTAAAATATTACTATGAAAACTTGAGGAAGGAAATCATACCTTTCGGATTGGCTTAGGGAATTATTCGTAATGGATGATTTCTCAAAAATTTTACTATGAAAAATAAACTTAGTACGAAAAACTCATTACGGAAAACTCAGTATAAAAAAATTTCAGACAACTCAATATGAAAAATAAACTTAGTAAGGAAAAATCTTAGTACGAAAGATTCATTACAAAATTTGAAAATGAAAAACTTATTTTGGAAGATTCAGTACGAAAATTCCGTTATGAAAATACCAGTATGAAAGTTTTCCATTCCGTAAATTTTCAATACAAATACTTCCATTCCAAAAGTATTCTATACGAGAATGTCCATTTTGGAAAATTTTAGTTCTGGAAGTTCTATTCCGGAAATCTTCGTTCCGAAAAGTTTGAAAACAAAATTTTGAAAAAAAAACTTTGTTATACAACCAATCAAATGTACTCCCCCTATGAAAAGGAGTTTATTTCTGTAAGGATACTTTTTCAACAGAAAGTTACTTAAGAAAGATTACCTTACGGTTATCATTCCTATCTTCTATTTAATATATTCAAATCTATCAGAAGGCAAAGATTTTGTGAAAATATCAGCAAGTTGATCTTGCGTTCCGATAAACTGAAGAATAATATCTCTTTTAAGTGTGTGATCCCTAAGAAAGTGATGCCTAATATTTATGTGTTTTGCACGAGAGTGATGTGCAGGGTTTTTACTTAGGGAAATGGCACTTGTGTTATCACACAAAATTTGAGTTTTAGTAAAACTCAAGCCATAGTCTGTGAGTGTGTGTTGCATCCACAACACTTGTGCACAACAACTTCCAGCTGCTACATATTCAGCTTCAGCAGTGGAAAGTGCTACAGAATGTTGCTTCTTGCAAGACCAAGAAACTAGAGAATCTCCTAAGAAATGACAAGTTCCGGATGTACTCTTTCTATCCATTCTACATCCACCATAGTCAGCATCAGAAAAGCTTTTTAGAACAAAATCATTTCCAGAAGTATAAAATAATCCTAGATCCATGGTTCCCTTAAGGTAGCGAAAAATTCTTTTTACTGCCTTTAAGTGAGATTCCTTTAGATTGGATTGATATCTTGCACATAAGCATACTGAAAACATTAAGTCCGGTCGACTAGCTGTTAAGTAAATTAGACTTCCAATCATACCTCTAAAAGATGTTTGATCTACTGGTTTCCTAGCTTCATCAAGATCTAAAGAGTTTGAGGTACCTATGGGAGTACTTATACTCTTAGTGTTGTCATAACCATACTTTTTAAGAAGATCTTTAATATACTTATGTTGAGATATGTAGGTTCCTTCTGGTTTTTGATAAATTTTAAAACCAAAGAAAAATGTTAACTCACCCATCATACTCATTTCAAACTCATATTTCATTAGACTAGCAAAAGAGTCAGTCAGAGATTGCTGAGTTGAACCAAATATAATGTCATCAACATAAATTTGAACAATCAAAACATTTTTCTTATCTTTCTTTATAAAAAGGGTTGGATCTTCATTTCCCTTAACATAGTTATTTTGAAGCAAAAATCTAGTGAGTCTATCATACCATGCTCGTGGGGCTTGTTTAAGGCCATACAAAGCTTTGGTAAGTCTAAAAACATGATCAGGATGTTTTGTATCTTCAAATCCAGGAGGTTGTTCAACAAAAACTTCCTCTTGAACATAACCGTTAAGAAAAGCACATTTCACATCCATTTGGAAAAGTTTGAAATTAAAGAATGCTGCAAAAGCAAGTAGAATACGAATAGATTCAAGTCTAGTTACTGGAGCATAGGTTTCTTCATAGTCTATTCCTTCTTGTTGATTATAGCCTTTAGCAACAAGTCTAGCTTTATTTCTAACAATGACTCCATTTTCATCACATTTATTCCTGAAAACCCAATTTACTCCAATAACAGAAGTTTCCTTAGGTCATTCAACCAAGGTCCAGACTTTATTCCTTTCAAACTCATTTAGTCCATCTTGCATGGCTTTAATCCAATCATCATCACCTTAAGCTTGATCAGTGCTTTTAGGTTCTAATTGGGAAAGAAATGCTAGATGTTCTACTTCATTTCTTAAGGAACTTCTAGTCCTTACAGGTTGGTTTACATCACCAATGATACTATCACTGGGATGATTCTTAAGAAACACCTGATTTGGGTTTTGTAAACCCTGTTCATCAACATAGGGTAGAAAGTCTTCTGGGGTAAATGTTTCAGAAGTATCCTCTAGAACAATTTCATTATCAGAAGGTTCTTTTATCAAAGGCTGATAATCAGTTTTTGAAAACACATCCGGAGATGTAAGTTGAGAAGGTTTAAAAACAAAAGGATCTGATTCATCAAATTTTATATGTACTATTTCCTCAACAGTGCAGGTATTTTTATTAAAAACTCTATAAGCCTTAGAAGTTGTGGACTAACCTAAGAAAATTCCTTCATCAGATTTTGGTGCGAATTTATGTATGTTATCTTTAGTATTCAAAATGAATACTTTGCAACCAAAAACCTTGAAGTAGGATAGTCTTGGTTTTCTACTATTCCATAACTCATAAGGAGTTTTATTAAGAAAAGGTCTAATCAAAACTCGATTTATAGTATAGCAAGCAGTACTTATAGCTTCAGCCCAGAAATGTCTAGCAATAGAATATTCACTCAACATGGTTCTAGTTATTTCTTGAAGAATTCTATTTCTTCTTTCAACTACACCATTCTGTTGAGGAGTTCTAGGTGCTGAAAAATTGTGAGTAATACCTTTCTTACTACAAAAATTTTCAAAATCAGAATTTTGAAATTCTCCTCCATGATCACTATGAATAGTTTTCAATGGAAGGTTTTTCTCATTTTTAACTTGAGCTCTAAAACTTTTGAAATAGGAAAAAGATTTAGATTTCTTTGCTAGAAAATAGACCCAAGTAAATCTAGTGTAATCATCAACTAGAACAAACACATAGTATTTTCCTCCAATACTTCCAGTTTGTGTTGGACCAAAAAGATCCATGTGCACTAACTGTAATGCATCAGTTGTTGAGACTTCACCGATTGACTTAAAACTAGATTTATGTTGCTTTTCATATTGAGAAGGATCACAAACTTTAGAAGAATCAAATCTAAGCTCTGGTAGATCATTAACTAGTTTCTTCCTAGAGAGTTTACATAGGTTCCTAAGGTTACAGTGACCTAGTCTTCTATGCCATAACCAAGAATGATATTCTATTGCACTTAGGAAAGGTAGATCTTGGCTTCTTAGGTCTTCTATGTTTACGGTGTAAACATTCTCTTGCCTGTTGGCTGAGAGAATAAATTCTTCCTTGGAATTGTGATCTAAACACTTATCATTCCTAAAATTCACAAGGTAACCTTCATCACATAACTGACTTATGCTAATGAGGTTGTGCTTAATACCTTTAACAAAAAGAACATTTGAAATCAAGGTTTTACCTAAAAGAACAATATTACCAATACCAACAATCTCTCCCTTAGCATTGTCTCCGAAAGTTACCTTTCCTCCTTTCGTTTTGATAATCCTTTCAAAAAATATTTTGTTACCAGTCATGTTCCGGGAACATCCACTATCAATGTACCATGTATTGTTGCTAGTACATTCTTTATTATCCTGGAATCAAGAAGAAAATTAGACTTTCGGAATCCAAACTTTTTTGGATCCGAGATTTCCAGACAATAAAATTTTAGGAACCCACATCTTCTTAGAAAAGTAAGCTTTATGAAAACCTAGAGATTGGGTTTTATTTAAGGAACAAATTTTTGCCCAGTGACCTCCACATTGACATTTAGTACAAAATGGGGCACTTTGAGGAACAAAATAATTGTTACTGAAAACTGGTTTTGCATGGGTATAACCAAATTCGGATTTATTTCTTAATGGTCGTATTTGGGAATACATCTTATCAAAATTTTCCTTCCCATGTGTAAAGTTTGATAAACACTTCTTTAAGGAAAAAATTTTGGACTTGAGTTTTACAACCAATTTTTTATCCTCAAAATCATTAGTTATTAAACTAGAGCTAGGATCGAAAACATTTTTCTTAGAAATTACTTTTTCTAATTCTTTAGAAAGTTTGTTCTTATCAGAACTCACTTCTTCAAGATTTTTTGAAATAATTTCAAAATCAGCATTTTTCTTATCAAGATCTTTAGAAAGATCTGATATCTCTTTTGTAAGAATAGAATTCCTAGAGTTTGCTTTGTCTAGTTTCTTGTTGAGTTTGGAATTCTCAATCTCAAGAAGTTCAGCAAACCTAGAGACTTCTTCATAAGTAGGTAAAGTATTTTCTTCATTAGAAGATGATTCTTCATCAGAAGAGTTATAATACTTACTATCATTAGAATTTAAAGAAACATTGGTCAGAGATTCAGCATTTCGTACCTTAGCCATAAGACAATGATTATCAATAGGTAATCTGGCTATAAGACCAAGATTCTTCTGTCCTAAAGATTCATAATCAGAAGATTCATCCAAAGAGTCACCACCACTGGCACTCCAGGTGTCATTAGCTTTCAGAACATTCTTAGTTTAGCTTTATAATACTTCTTCATGTTCCTGTCTGAATTTCTTTCTTTTCTTTCTTTCTTTTTGAGCATAGGGCAATCTGGTCTAATATGTCCAGCTCTCTTACATTCATAACAAGTAACTTCTCCATCTTTCTTATCTTTCCTATCCTTTTTCTTATACTTAGATTGAAAGTTTCTCTGTCCAGCTATCTTGTTCATCCTTCGAGCAAGATTGGATAATTCATTTTCTGAGACTTCACTCTCACTAGATTCGGATTGGAAAATGACTTTCATAGACTTGGATCTGGTAACTCTCTCAGGAGTCTTAGCTTTCATCTGATTTGAAGTTGTAGTAAAAGCAACTGTACCATTCCCATTATTCTTCTTGATGTTGTCAGCATCTCTCTTCATTCTGGTTTCATGTTGTAGAAGAGTTCCAAATAATTCATCAAGAGTAATTTGAGTGACCTTCCTGTTCTCATCTATAGTTGTTATCTTGTATTCCCACTCATTGGGAATAATATCAATTATCTTGTCCACAAGAGCTTCATCATCTAAACCTTTCTCTTCCATAGATTGTAGACTGTTGACAATGGTCATAAATCTTTGTTGAACTTTACAGATAGGTTCTCCATAAGGAAAATTGAAGACATGATATTCAGCTCTAAGCATATCTCTTCTAGTCTCAATCACCTTAGAAGTCCCAAAGTGTTTAACTTCTAACTTCTTCCATATACAGTTAGCTGCTTCACAAGAAGAAATTTGGCTATATATGTTTCTGGTCATTGAACATAGTAAAGTATTGGTACCTTATAGTTGAGTTGATATTCTTGCTTTTCCTGGTTAGTAAAGGTTCTGACTTCCTTGTCAGGAATTTTATAATCATCAGTAAGCATAACAAAGTTGTCTACTCCAGTATTGATAACAAAAGTCTGCATACGATCTCTCCAGTATTCATAGTCATTACCATCAAAGATTGGTGGTCTTTTAGGATTCAGATTGTCAATTGAACCAACATTAATTCCTTCCATACTAGAAATAACTTTGCACAAAAAAATGTTAGTAGCAAAGATTCGTAATAACAATGTTCGAAATAAGAAATTCGGAATGAAAAAGTGAGCAAGAAAAACTTGTGTGTGAGTACAAGTATTTCTGTAACCTCCTCTGATACCAAATGTAAGATTGGTATAGAGTAAGAGGTTTCCAACCTCTGATACCAATTGTAGGATCAAAATAGTAATGTAGATGCTCAATATACAAGAGGGGGGGTGAATTGTATACTTAAAATTCCTTTGGAACCTTTAAAGTTAGTTAAGAATAACTATGTTTTCCTTAAGCAAAGGAAAAAGGCTAAGTTTAACAAAGTTAAACTTAAGAAAATTCACAACACCTCTAACACCGAATACAAACTTGGAAAGAGATTCCAAAAGTAGGTTCCGAAAATATGGTTCCGGAAATTGAAACTTAACAAAAGGTTACAATATGAGATTCTACCTTAAAGCGTATAGAATCTAAATTAATCAGAGTACAAGTAAGGAAGTATAAGAAAGTTATAATTTCCTTATATTACAAAATGCAGCGGAATTGAAACAAGTAGTAGAACTACTAGTAACAACATATAAGTCTTTTAACCCAAAGAGAAGGGTATCCAACAACCTTGGATAAAGGTCCCTTGATTTATACTTTCAAGCAAGTCTGTCTTACCCACACCAGGGTAAGCCCTCGATACGAAGATCAGAGTCTCGGTCTTTCTATCCCCGCAAGCCCTCAACTTCAAGGTAGTTGGAAAACTCTGTCTTCCTCAGTAAGAAAGCCCTCGAACTTTAAGGTAGTCGGCACCTCTGTCTTCCTATCCCCAGAAGCCCTCGAATGTAATCACCAACATTCGGAGTCGCACGAAGCTTTGAGAGTTAATAAGAGCCTCTCTCTCTAGAAATCACTTCAAGCAAATTTTTCAGCCTTTCAGCACTTTCATCAGCTATCAGCTTTGAGCTCTTTCAAATGAGCTCCTATTTATAGGTAAGGTCGGCTCCTTCTCCAACGGTCATATTTTCCTTAAAGATCGGAGGGACCTGTACACGTGTCACTTAGACAACGGTTAGTTTAAAACAAAACAGACGACATCGTTTTATAACAAAACAAGTATAACAGAATGTACGACATCGTTTTAACTCTAACATAAAAGTTCGGAAAGAAAACTTCGGAGTGAAGGTTCGGAGTGTAAAGAACAATAGTAAAGAGTAGACAAATTTTAGAAGTGTAATCAATATAAAAGTTCGGAGTCTAACAAAGATATTTTTCAAAGTCTAAATTAATTCAGAGTGTATAAAACAAAGATACTCAAATTCTGTTTAATAGGTGAATTCGGAATGAGAATTCGGAATAAGAATTCGTCATCAGAAATCGTAATGAGAATTCATCATCAGGATTCGTAATGAGAATTCGTCATCAGAAATCGTAATGAGAATTCATCATCACGATTCGTAATGAGAATTCATCATCAGAATTCGTAATGAGAATTCGTCATCAGAAATCGTAATGAGAATTCATCATCAGGATTCGTAATGAAAATTCTTCTTCAGAATTCGTATCATGAATCTGGAATAGAACTTAGTCAGAATTCATATCCGGAATTCGGAATGAAACTTCCTTATAGTTCTTATCCAGAATCTGAATCCTAAAACAGAATGCTTTATATCAAAGTTTCAATGATTCCGAGAAAATGAATCTGAATCTCATTCTTAAGAAAAATATGGATAAAAATATTATAAGGATAATTTTTCTTATAAAAGCGATTTTCCTTATAAAAGCGATTTTTCATAAAAAAGTGATTTTTCTTAAGAAAGCAATTTTCTTAAAGATAAGGTGTTTGTGATTTTCAAGACAAGAAGGAATGGAAAAGTCATAAGGAAAACCTTTTTGACTCAACAATCTCCCCCTTTTTGGAAAGCACAAACATCCTTAGGAAAAAAAATTCTAAGAAGAAAGAAACATATTAATGCTTATCTCCCTTGTTTTAAGGATATAGATGAATACGACTAACTCCCCCTTAGGCTTTGAAACTCTAAGGATCGTATTCATATTTCCGGAGTGATATTTCATAAGAAGGTCTTCTTTAAGAAAAACTCCCCTTTAAACAAACTCTTATTAGAGTTCTTTTTCCTTGGGTATTTTTCTTTCTCCCCCTTTGATCAAATCTTATTAGAGTTCCTCTTTTTCTTAAAGATCTTTTCCTTCTCCCCCTTTGTTATTTTCAAAAATAATTGGAGTGAATGGAAAAAAAATAACGAAGTACCTGAAACATTAGTAATGACAATAATGGAAACGACAAGCACAACTTTTATTAAATTTGAAATCTCAGCAACAAATAAATACAACAAAAAGATCGGATTAGGTTATTTAGGATCTTTTTCCTTTGACATGAGTCCCTTTAGAATAGTCTTGATCTTCTTTAAGTCTTTATGATCTTCTTCAGCTTGCTTCTCTAAGACCACTATTCTTGCGGATTGAGCTTCAATTTTTTCTTCCTGGGCTTTGATCTTTTCTTCCTGAGCTTTGATCTTCTCTTCCTGAGCCTTCATCCTTTCTTCAAAATCGATCCGATGATCCCTTTCAAATTTCCAGTTCTGAGAAACAGAATTCAGTTTCCCATTCAGATCCCTGACTTCTTGGATCTGGAAGTTCTTTTCTTCAGTCAGCTTTTCTTCAAAGGAGGAAGTCAGCTCGTTTATCTTCTTGTCCTCTATCTCAAAGGCATATTTAACATTTTCTTGAAACTCATCAAGCAACCTCATTTCTTCCACATTCTTCTTCGACCAGCTTGTCATCCTCTTGCAAGATCTTTTATGAGCTTCGTAACCAACAAAGAATGTTTTGAACTGAGCTTCAATCTCAACGCACTTATCCATAACCATAGATACGGAGTCGGTTTTCTGATTCAATGCATGTTGGAGCATCTGGCATCTTGAGTCAATACTAGAGAAGGTCGGAATGGTTCCCACCAACTTTTTTAAGGACTGAACAACAAAGTCATGCCCCAACGATGATGACTCCGAATCTGAAATCTTGCTTGGAGAGTTTTCTTCCTCAATAAGCTCCAACTTTCTCTTTGAAGAACTACCAGCCTCCTTTCTCTTCCTTACTTCTGAGCTCGGAGTATCAGCAAGAATTTTCTTTCCCTTTTCTTTTTCCGAAATTGAGTCCTGTTCTGGAGTTCTCTTCTCACTGTCAGAAACTTGAACGACAATATCTTCCTCATCAGCAACTTCCTGAATACCGACCTCTAGGTTTTTCATCTGAGCAATATCATGTAAAAGTTGTTCTTCTTCTCCATGATAGGCAACTTCTTCTTCTCCTTTCTCTTCTTCCATTGCTGGAGTAACTAGCTTCGAAGATTCAGCTTCTGAAGTCTGGAGTGATAAGTGTTCTGAAGGTGTCCCTTTGTGATCATCTACTTGTTTCAGCACATCTCTGGTTTCACCACTTCCTTCAGCACCTTCTTTTATTTGTTCCACTTGCTCAACTTCCTCAGTATCCTTAGCAACAGCCTCTTCCGGAGCAGTGAAATTCCTTCCTAGAGTCTCAGGTAGATATTCCAGGGAGAAAGATCTCGGAACAGGAATAGTTGCTGAAACCATTTCATTGAACTTTAACAAGGCCTGAGCTACCTCAGCCTCGGACGTCTTCTTCTTGAGCTTCTTTTGCTTTGCTTGTCTTTCAAGCTCATCAGCAGATTTCTCCTTCAAAGCCTTAGCCTCTGCAAGGTCCAATCCGAACTGCGGGTCCCCTTCTTTCCTTTTCTCTTTATCAGCTCTCCACTTTGAAACAACTTCATCAGGATAGGCTTTCTTCTTCTTAGGCTTTGGAGGTGCGGAATGGACTTCCTTAGACATAGGATTCTCTGCTTGTACTTCCACTTCTTTCATCTTTCTCTTCCTTACTGGCTTAGAGGATTCCGGATCAGCAGCTTTCGGAGCCACTTCTTCTTGAGCAGGTAGATCAAAGAATTCACCAGTTTCCTTGTTGAAAGCCACATCCATCATTTTCAGAGTACCATCGCTGACCAGCATGATCTTGCAAACTCTTGGCTTAGATTTGCAAGCCTCCTTGAAAGACTCAAGGCACCGAACAATCAACTTGGAGAGGATTGCTGGATACATAATAATCTGAGCTCTCAGATTCCCCTTCTTCAAATTTTCAATAGTAAGAAGAATATGCTTCATCAAGTTAAACTTCCTTAGATTTATCAGGAAATCTAAGATATAGATCTCACTTTTCTTCAAGCTATCTTTATAACCTTTCCTTGGTACGATAAGTCCTTGCACCCATAACTCCAGAATCCGGAAATTTTTAGATAGACTTGCAATCTTCGGAGCCTTGTCATCAGGCAGTCTGAGGGTTTCTAAGGCCTTTTCCTTGTTGAAGCTACCCTTAGAGTCTGGTAACACATGCGAAATAAACTTGGCTTCTCCTTCATAAGACAGCCCTACCATGCTTGCAGCCTTGGTGTGAGAAAGTTTGTAAGTCTTTACATAAGACTTAAAAGAGAACTTCTCCCTATTATCTTCCTTGAAGAAAGAAACTGACTCATAAAACTCGACAAGTAAGTCTGAATATACTTCAACTTGGTTCCCGGTTTTTGATACCGCAACATCTTCCCAACCATTCAACTTGATATTCTTTGAAATGATAGAATTGTAGTTGCTGAAGAAAGCCGGATGGACTAACCTTTCTCTGTAAACTAACCACTAAGAAATAGTCTTAGTGGATGACATTTCTTGAGATGCTAACTCCGCAGACATTCGGATCTGAGGTTCTCTGAGAAGTTCAGAATGGAGACAATTGTAGTTCGGAACGACCTTAAATCAGAGAGGCAGAGATTCGGGACGCGAGAGCTTGAGATCTATGTGGGACGAGTATTTGGGTCCCCTTTATATAGGCAACGATATGAGGGTTCACATTCCACAGTTGATCTAACGGTTGGAATGAGCTGCGATCAGATCTGACGGTTGAAAACTTTAATCCGATCTTTTGAAGTTTTTATTAAAACAAAGAATTAAGAAAACTATAATCCGAAAACTTAGTACAAGAAAATTCCAGCATGTAAAATATGACTATGAAAACTTGAAGAAGGAAATCATACCTTTCGGATTGGCTTATGGAATTATTCGTAATGGCTGATTTCTCAAAAAATTTACTATGAAAAATAAACTTAGTACGAAAAACTCATTACGGAAAACTCAGTACAAAAAAATTTCAGAAAACTCAATATGAAAAACAAACTTAGTAAGGAGAAATCTTAGTACGAAAGATTCATTACAAAATTTGAAAACGAAAAACTTATTTTGGAAGATTCAGTACGAAAATTCCGTTATGAAAATACCAGTACGAAAGTTTTCCATTCCGGAAATTTTCAATACAAATACTTCCATTCCAGAAGTATTCTGTACGAGAATGTCCATTTTGGAAAATTTTAGTTCTGGAAGTTCTATTCCGGAAATCTTCGTTCCGAAAAGTTTGAAAACAAAATTTTGAAAAAAAAACTTTGTTATACAACCAATCAAATGTACTCCCCCTATGAAAAGGAGTTTATTACTATAAGGAGGCTATTTCAACAGAAAGTTACTTAAGAAAGATTACCTTACGGTTATCATTCCTATCTTCTATTTAATATATTCAAATCTATCAGAAGGCAAAGATTTTGTGAAAATATCAGCAAGTTGATCTTGCGTTCCGATAAACTGAAGAATAATATCTCCTTTAAGTGTGTGATCCCTAAGAAAGTGATGCCTAATATCTATGTGTTTTCCACGAGAGTGATGTGCAGAGTTTTTACATAGGGCAATGGCACTTGTGTTATCACACAAAATTTGAGTTTTAGTAAAACTCAAGCCATAGTCGGTGAGTGTGTGTTGCATCCACAACACTTGTGCACAACAACTTCCAGCTGCTACATATTCAGCTTCAGCAGTGGAAAGTGCTACAGAATGTTGCTTCTTGCAAGACCAAGAAACTAGAGAATCTCCTAAGAAATGAAAAGTTCTGGATGTACTCTTTCTATCCATTCTACATCCACCATAGTCAGCATCAGAAAAGCTTTTTAGAACAAAATCATTTCCAGAAGTATAAAATAATCCTAGATCCATGGTTCCCTTAAGGTAGCGAAAAATTCTTTTTACTGCCTTTAAGTGAGATTCCTTTAGATTGGATTTATATCTTGCACATAAGCTACTGAAAACATTAAGTCTGGTCGACTAGATGTTAAGTAAATTAGACTTCCAATCATACCTCTAAAAGATGTTTGATCTACTGGTTTCCCAGCTTCATCAAGATCTAAAGAGTTTGAGGTACCTATGGGAGTACTTATACTCTTAGTGTTGTCATAACCATACTTTTTAAGAAGATCTTTAATATACTTATGTTGAGATATGTAGGTTCCTTCTGGTTTTTGATAAATTTTAAAACCAAAGAAAAATGTTAACTCACCCATCATACTCATTTCAAACTCAGATTTCATTAGACTAGCAAAAGAGTCAGTCAGAGATTGCAGAGTTGAACCAAATATAATGTCATCAACATAAATTTAAACAATCAAAACATTTTTCTTATCTTTCTTTATAAAAAGGGTTGGATCTGCATTTCCCTTAACATAGTTATTTTGAAGCAAAAATCCAGTGAGTCTATCATACCATGCTCGTGGGGCTTGTTTAAGGCCATACAAAGCTTTGGTAAGTCTAAAAACATGATCATGATGTTTTGTATCTTCAAAGCCAGGAGGTTGTTCAACAAAAACTTCCTCTTGAACATAACCATTGAGAAAATCACATTTCACATCCATTTGGAAAAGTTTGAAATTAAAGAATGCTGTAAAAGCAAGTAGAATACAAATAGATTAAAGTCTAGTTACTGGAGCATATGTTTCTTCATAGTCTATTCCTTCTTGCTGATTATAGCCTTTAGCAACAAGTCTAGCTTTATTTCTAACAATGACTCCATTTTCATCACATTTATTCCTGAAAACCCAATTTACTCCAATAACAAAAGTTTCCTTAGGTGTTTCAACCAAGGTCCAGACTTTATTCCTTTCGAACTCATTTAGTCCATCTTGCATGGCTTTAATCCAATCATCATCACCTAAAGCTTCATCAGTGCTTTTAGGTTCTAATTGGGAAAGAAATGATAGATGTTCTACTTCATTTCTTAAGTAACTTCTAGTCCTTACAGGTTGGTTTACATCACCAATGATACTATCACTGGGATGATTCTTAAGAAACACCTGATTTGGGTTTTGTAAACCCTGTTCATCAACATAGGGTAGAAATTCTTCTGGGGTAAATGTTTCAGAAGTATCTTCTAAAACAATTTCTTTATCAGAAGGTTCTTCTATCAAAGGTTGATAATCAGTTTTTGAAAAAACATCCAGAGATGTATGTTGAGAAGGTTTAAAAACAAAAGGATCTGATTCATCAAATTTTACATGTACTGTTTCCTCAACAGTGCAGGTATTTTTATTAAAAACTCTATAAGCCTTAGAAGTTGTGGAATAACCTAAGAAAATTCCTTCATCGGATTTTGGTGCGAATTTATGTAAGTTATCTTTAGTATTCAAAATGAATACTTTGCAACCAAAAACCTTGAAGTAGGATAGTCTTGGTTTTCTACTATTCCATAACTCATAAGGAGTTTTATTAAGAAAATGTCTAATCAAAACACAATTTATAGTATAGCAAGCAGTACTTACAGCTTCAGCCCAGAAATTTCTAGAAATAGAATATTCACTCAACATGGTTCTAGTTATTTCTTGAAGAATTCTATTTCTTCTTTCAACTACACCATTCTGTTGAGGAGTTCTAGGTGTTGAAAAATTGTGAGTAATACCTTTCTTAATACAAAAAGTTTCAAAATCAGAATTTTGAAATTCTCCTCCATGATCACTATGAATAGTTTTCAATGGAAGGTTTTTCTCATTTTTAACTTGAGCTCTAAAACTTTTGAAATAGGAAAAAGCTTCAGATTTCTTTCCTAGAAAATAGACCCAAGTAAATCTAGTGTAATCATCAACTAGAACAAACACATAGTATTTGCCTCCAATACTTCCAGTTTGTGTTGGACCAAAAAGATCCATGTGCACTAACTGTAATGCATCAGTTGTTGAGACTTCACCGATTGACTTAAAACTAGATTTATGTTGCTTGCCATATTGAGAAGGATCACAAACTTTAGAAGAATCAAATCTAAGCTCTGGTAGATCCTTAACTAGTTTCTTCCTAGAGAGTTTACATAGGTTCCTAAGGTTACAGTGACCTAGTCTTCTATGCAATAACCAAGAATGATATTCTATTTCACTTAGGAAGGGTAGATCTTTGCTTCTTAGGTCTTCTATGTTTAAGGTGTAAACATTCTCTTGCCTGTTGGCTGAGAGAATAAATTCTTCCTTGGAATTTTGAACTAAACACTTATCATTCCTAAAATTCACAAGGTAACCTTCATCACATAACTGACTTATGCTAATGAGGTTATGCTTAAGACCTTTAACAAAAAGAACATTTGAAATCAAGGTTTTACCTAAAAGAACAATATTACCAATACCAACAATCTCTCCCTTAGCATTGTCTCCGAAAGTTACCTTTCCTCCTTTCGTTTTGATAATCCTTTCCAAAAATATTTTGTTACCAGTCATGTGCCGGGAACATCCACTATCCATTTACCATGTATTGTTGCTGGTACTTTCTTTATGATCCTGAAATCAAGAAGAAAATTAGACTTTCGGAATCCAAACTTGTTTGGATCTGAGATTTCCAGACAATAAAATTTTAGGAACCCACATCTTCTTAGAAAAGTAAGCTTAATGAAAACCTAGAGATTGGGTTTTATTTAAGGAACAACTTTTTGCCCAGTGACCTCCACATTGACATTTAGTACAAAATGGGGCACTTTGAGGAACAAAATAATTGTTACTGAAAACTGGTTTTGCATGGGTATAACCAAATTCGGATTTATTTCTTAATGGTCGTATTTGGGAATACATCTTATCATAATTTTCCTTACCATGTGTAAAGTTTGATAAACACTTCTTTAAGGAAAAAATTTCGGACTTGATTTTTACAACCAAGTTTTTATCCTCAAAATCATTAGTTTTTAAACTAGATCTAGGCTCGAAAACATTTTTCTTAGAAATTACTTTTTCTAATTCTTTAGAAAGTTTGTTCTTCTCAGAACTCACTTCTTCAAGATTTTTTGAAATAATTTCAAAATCAGCATTTTTCTTATCAAGATCTTTAGAAAGATCTGATATCTCTTTTGTAAGAATATAATTCCTAGAGTTTTCTTTGTCTAGTTTCTTGTTGAGTTTGGAATTCTCAATCTCAAGAAGTTCAGCAAACCTAGAGACTTCTTCATAAGTAGGTAAAGTATTTTCCTCATCAGAAGATGATTCTTCATCAGAAGAGTTATAATACTTACTATCATTGGAATTTAAAGAAACATTGGTCAGAGATTCAGCATTTCGTACCTTAGCCATAAGACAATGATTATCAATAGGTAATCTGGCTATAAGACCAAGATTCTTCTGTCCTGAAGATTCATAATCAGAAGATTCATCCAAAGAGTCACCACCACTGGCACTCCAGGTGTCATTAGCTTTCAGAACATTCTTAGCTTTAGCTTTATAATACTTCTTCATGTTCCTGTATGAATGTCTTTCTTTTCTTTCTTTCTTTTTGAGCATACGACAATCTGGTCTAATATGTCCAGCTCTCTTACATTCATAACAAGTAACTTCTCCATCTTTCTTATCTTTCCTATCCTTTTTCTTATACTTAGATTGAAAGTTTCTCTGTCCAGCTATCTTGGTCATCCTTCGAGAAAGATTGGCTAATTCATTTTCTGAGACTTCACTCTCACTAGATTCGGATTGGAAAATGACTTTCTTAGACTTGGATTTGGTAACTCTCTCAGGAGTCTTAGCATTCATCTGATTTGAAGTTGTAGTAAAAGCAACTGTACCATTCCCATTCTTCTTCTTGATGTTTTCAGCATCTCTCTTCATTCTGGTTTCATGTTGTAGAAGAGTTCCAAATAATTCATCAAGAGTAATTTGAGTGACCTTCCTGTTCTCATCTATAGCTGTTCTCTTGGATTCCCACTCATTGGGCATAATATCAATTATCTTGTCCACAAGAGCTTCATCATCTAAACCTTTCTCTCCCATAGATTGTAGACTGTTGACAATGGTCATAAATCTTTGTTGAACTTTACAGATAGGTTCTCCATAAGGAAAATTGAAGCCATGATATTCATCTCTAAGCATAGCTCTTCTAGTCTCAATCACCTTAGAAGTCCCAAAGTGTGTAACTTCTATCTTCTTCCATATACAGTTTGCTGCTTCATAAGAAGAAATTTGGCTATATATGTTTCTAGTCATTGAACATAGTAAAGTATTGCGTACCTTATAGTTGAGTTGATATTCTTGCTTTTCCTGGTTAGTAAAGGTTCTGACTACCTTGTCGGGAATTTTATAATCACCAGTAAGCATAACAAAGTTGTCTACTCCAGTATTGATAACAAAAGTCTTCATACGATCTCTCCAGTATTCATAGTCATTACCATCAAAGATTGGTGGTCTTTTAGGATTCAGATTGTCAATTGAACCAACATTAATTCCTGCCATACTAGAAATAACTTTGCACAAAAACTTTTTAGTAGCAAAGATTCGTAATAACAAAGTTCGGAATAAGAAATTCGGAATGAAAACATGAGCAAGAAAAACTTGTATGTGAGTACAAGTATTTCTGTAACCTCCTCTGATACCAAATGTAAGATTGCTATAGAGTAAGAGGTTTCCAACCTCTGATACCAATTGTAGGATCAAAATAGTAATGTAGATGCTCAATATACAAGAGGGTGGGTGAATTGTATACTTTAAAAATTCCTTTGGAACCTTTAAATTTAGTTAAGAATAACTATGTTTTCCTTAAGCAAAGGAAAAAGGCTAAGTTTAACAAAGTTAAACTTAAGCAAATTCACAACACCTCTAACACCGAATACAAACTTGGAAAGAGATTCCAAAAGTAGGTTCAGAAAATATGGTTCCGGAAATTGATACTTAACAAAAGGTTAGAATATGAGATTCTACCTTAAAGTGTATAGAATCTAAATTAATCAGAGTACAAGTAAGGAAGTATAAGAAAGTTATACTTTCCTTATATTACAAAATGCAGAAGAATAGAAACAAGTAGTAGAACTACTAGTAACAACATATAAGTCTTTTAACCCAAAGAGAAGGGTATCCAACAACCTTGGATAAAGGTCCCTTGATTTATACATTCAAGCAAGTCTGTCTTACCCACACCAGGGTAAGCCCTCGATACGAAGATCGGAGTCTCTATCTTGCTATCCCCGCAAGCCCTCAACTTCAAGGTAGTTGGAAACCTCTGTCTTCCTCAGCAATAAATCCCTCGAACTTTAAGGTAGTCGGCACCTCTGTCTTCCTATCCCCAGAAGCCCTAGAATGTAATCACAAACATTCGGAGTCGAACGAAGCTTTGATAGTTAATAAGAGCCTCTCTCTCTAGAAATCACTTCAAGCAAATTTTTCAGCCTTTCAGCACTTTCATCAGCTATCAGCTTTGAGCTCTTTCAAATGAGCTCCTATTTATAGGTAAGGTCGGCTCCTTCTCCAACGGTCATATTTTCCTTAAAGATCGGAGGGACCTGTACACGTGTCACTTAGACAACGGTTAGTTTAAAACAAAAAAGACGACATCATTTTATAACAAAACAAGTATAACAGAATGTATGACATCGTTTTAACTCTAACATAAAAGTTCGGAAAGAAAACTTCGGAGTGAAGGTTCGGAGTGTAAAGAACAATAGTAAAGAGTAGACAAATTTTAGAAGTGTAAGCAATATAAAAGTTCTAATTCTGACAAAGATATTTTTTGGAGTCTAAATTAATTCAGAGTGTATAAAACAAAGATACTCAAATTCTGTTTAATAGGTGAATTCAGAATGAGAATTCGGAATAGGAATTCGTCATCAGAAATCGTAATGAGAATTCATCATCAGGATTCGTAATGAGAATTCGTCATCAGAAATCGTAATGATAATTCATCATCACGATTCGTAATGAGAATTCTTCATCAGAATTCGTAATGAGAATTCATCATCAGAAATCGTAATGAGAATTCATCATCAGGATTCGTAATGAAAATTCTTCTTCAGAATTCGTATCCTGAATCTGGAATAGAACTTAGTCAGAATTCATATCCGGAATTTGGAATGAAACTTCCTTATAGTTCTTATTCAGAATCTGAATCCTAAAACAGAAAGCTTTATATTAAAATTTCAATGATTCCGAGAAAATGAATCTGAATCTCATTCTTAAGAAAAATATGGATAAAAATATGATAAGGATAATTTTTCTTATAAAAGCGATTTTCCTTATAAAAGCGATTTTTCTTATAAAAGCGATTTTTCTTAAGAAAGCAATTTTCTTAAAGATAAGGTGTTTGTGATTTTCAAAACAAGAAGGAATGGAAAAGTCATAAGGAAAACCTTTTTGACTCAACAGTTATAATGTCTCCATATTTATTGAACATGGATTGAAACTACTAACTCGAGATCATTAGTTAGATAGTTCGGTTCCTGATTTTTTAACTTCTTTGATCCATATAAAATAAATCTATCCTTCTATATAAGAACAGAACAAAGTCCTTTCTTTGATACATCATTATAAATCACAAATCAACCATCTACTGATGGTATAGTTAGTTTCATAGAATTCAGTAATCTCACCTTTAATTCCTAGAAACATTCTCCACATTCTATTTTCTGTACGACCTTAACTACATTATGAGTATGCTTGGTTAATGGGTGAGGTAATTAGGAAATGTTCTGAATGAAATGTTGATAATAACATTCTACGACAATAAAATGATGTATTTCAGTTACATTGATTGGAGAAGGTCATTCCTGAACTACCTTTTTCATTTTTGGATAAACTATGATTCCATCTTTAGGGACAACATGGCCATGAAGAGAAACTATTTTAATCTAGAATTAATACTTTCTAAATATCTCATATAACTCATTTTTTCTATGTGACTTTATAAAAATGCACAGTTAATTCTTTTGATCTTCAATGTTTTTGGTATACCAAGATATCAAAAATAAACACCACAGCAAATTAATTAAGATATTACATGAAAACTCTATTAATTATATCCATGAAAAATAAAGGGTTAATTAGTTAATACAAAATTAATTATAGTAAACTCATAATGACTATTCTTGGTTATAAATGTTGTATTTGGAATATCTTACTATCTCAAACGAAATTGATGATATCCATATCATAGTTCAATCATTGAAAAATATTGGGCAAGTTGAAGTTGATCAAATAAATAATCAATCTATTGCAGGGGATACTAATATAATTGATTTCTCTGTAGTCAATGAACAACCTCATGGTACTATCGTTCTTCTTGACAAAGACAACATAGGATCCCCATAGAGAATCACTATGGAAGATAAATATTTTATTACTCAACTTCACTAGTATTTTCTTTAGTTAAACTTATTCCACTATGTCCATTATATTGGAGGCTTTGATAAAGGACCTTCACTACGAATTAAGTCATTAGAAATATCAATTTCCTATCATGGAGTATTTTTAGGTAAATCTTCTAGAAACACGTCAATTTATTCTTGAACAATAGGTAAATCCTCTATTTTAATATTTCTTTCCTCACCCACATATATTGTGTTATCTTCCACCCCAAGAATTTCATTCAGTAGAAATACTAGGGGTGGATCATGATAAGAATCAAATGATGAGTTTTCTTATATAAAGAGAAGGGATTCTACATCACTCTCAAAAATTGCAACTTAATTCTTCATGAAAAATGGTTTCTCATAATAAAATGAAACCTATTAATACCAATAATTATATCAAGGTATATCATGGGTATTATGATAGCGTTAGCAACTAAAGAACATTTATGTGTCATAAGGGGGACTAATCAACACATCTTTATTACAATGATACTTCCCATAAGAGTTTTGATCGACAACCCCTTTATTAAATAAAATTGAAAGGGTCTAATTTTCATGTAAAACATGGAATATATAAAATAATGTGATGATATAGAATCAAATAAATCATTGAGTATGTTTTAGGTAATGATTAACTTACCTACCACCACACCCTCAAGAGCTTGATCTTTAGCAGTTGTGATCGCGTATTCTTGGCCTCGTTCCCTTATCTTCACTGGGGAATGTTTCCTTGATTATTAGAGACATCATTGGATTAATGCACCATCTCTTAAAAATTATTTCATTTAACATTTCTAGCTTCATTATTTACCTTAAAATGTCGATAATGGTGGGGTCTTTCTCCATATTTGTAATAGTCTCATTTTCATTTTCAGAAGGCTCTTTGGGGATTCTTTCCACAAGTATCACATGTCGGAAACACCCCTTTTTATTCTACCCATTATCCATTCATTCCTCCATCACCCTATTCTTATATTTCGTTCCCTTAAAACCATATGACTTAAATTATTCCTTCTTTGACTTGATAGTAGATGAAAATATATCTTTGTATGATGATAATGTTTGGGTGACTAGTTCCCTTCAGAAGAATGGTTTTAAACCATAAATTGATCAATAAATATTACTCCCTAAATTATTTTTGTAGTATGCAACATGACCTTCTATCCTTTTAATATTATCTTCATACATTGGAATGTTTTCATCCTCTTTTTTTCCAAACTCATGAATTTCCTCTCCATATCTGTCCACTATTCTTGAAGAATTTTTATTTGTGAATAATTCCTTAAATTTTCTCCATTCTATTTCATCAATATCTTCATTCTCTTTCATATTTTTTATTAATGAACACCACTGATATGCATTTACTGATAGATTATGAACTTCCATAACAATCTTCTCCCTTTTATTACATACAAATATGAGAAATATCTTCTCTAAATAAATTATACACTAATTTTCCAAAAATGGGTTCGTAGTGGCCTTGAATGACAAAGACTGTTATCACATAAATAATTCTATCATTTCTCCTCTACATTATGGATCAGGATGTTCTATATGGGTATGAATATTGTTTATAAACTAATTCATCTTTCCCAGTGTAGTTATAAGTTTCCCAACACTAGTCGAAGCTCTAAAACAAACATTTTCACGTTAAATTAGTGTGATATCCCTACGTGGGATAAATTAATATATGCTGTTTCATTTCCTTACACTATGCATCGTTTATAAATTATTTCATGCACTAAATTATGTTATTAATCATAATTTATAATTTTGAACTATAAAAAAACTTATCATAAATTGAAATTTTAGGAATGTCTAATCACATAATCATAAGTATGGTTTCATTAATGACATATTTAAAATTAAATAATTCATAATGGTTTTTAAAAAATGTGAATTATTTATGAATATCCCCCAAGAGTTTAAAACTAGGACAAAAGTAAGTCCCATTGTCAAGTACCAAGTTACCCCTAGTCAAGCCCAAAACACCTTCTCAGAGTTTTTACTCCTAGGTACATATATTCCAGAACCACATCAACTTATAGATTCAAGATAATCATATATTTTTGATAAATATATACATCTTATATACCTTAAAAAAATTATAGGATGTTCTTGTATGCTTATCATGATAGTCTATATTAGGTTTTGTTCTCTTATCTAATTTTTCTAAATCTAGTTTCATCATTTTTACCAATCTTTCTCTGATAAAAACTATAATGCCTTGACCCCAGCTTCCTAGAGATAGTGCATTATTTATTTTACATTTTCATTATTAAAATATAGTCATATCCTAATGGAATGAATATATTTGTATTTTGGGAAAAAAAGAAAACATAAGTTCAACATTACAACCTAAAATGAAATACATAATAACCATCCAATTAGAAATAGCTATAACAACTTGATTATCCCAGTAAGTCATTCATATTATTCATCTTCACTATCTAGGGAAAATAAAACATAAGAAAGGTTTGAGATAAGATGATTAGTAAGGGTAAGTAGTACAATAGAAGTTATTAAATAAAAAAACTAGGGTTGTTGAACAACTAAAAACACATGCCTTTAAAAATATAGGTGAGAATAATATGGAAGGAATGAAAACTTATTAAATAACTCCTTATAAATGATCATAAGATACAAAAACAGAACAATTGATATTATACTAGTAGAATAATCACATGGTTTTCTAATTACTAATACCATAATGAAGGAATGCATAATTAGAGACATCTGAAAAATATTGTCAAGGAATCAACCAAGAACTATAAAAATACTAGGGTAAGGCCTCAACTAAAACCCAATTTGGGTTTGTCTCATGAGACATGTTGATGCATCAAGGTGACATAGTTTTTCACGACCCATCCTCGGGGCCCATGCCGTGACTACCCCAAGCCCACCTTCCATAGGCCAAGGGCTGGAGACTAGAACCAAGGCGTAAATCCCAGTAAAAAGGGAAGGCAGTGCCTTTGTAAAGTAAACAAACACCACAGAGCAAGAAAGTAGTAGAAGTAAACACCATGTAAAAACTGAGTACAAGTAAGTGTAGAAAGTATGTGGGCCAGAATACAGACCCAAACTGAAAGTAAAGTACAACTAGAAGGGAAAACAGCAACTGAAAAGTAAAGCCGCAACACCAAGCTGTCTACTGGAAATCCCACCTGAAGGGTGAGTATAGGTAGCCTCCACAGCTCCTCGGGTCTAGCCATCCGCTCCAAGAACGTCCCGTCAAGTGGTCCACCTCCAAGTACCGTCCCACTCCGCAAGCCTCAACCGCAATCAGCGATGTCCGTCGTCTGCAACCAACACAACGTAGTACGGGCATAGCCCGTGCTGGGGTGAGTATAAGCTACTCAGTAGGGACCCTGAGACTCCATAAGGTCTCCCAGAATCCACAAAGGATAAACCACAAAGGAAAAATAAAATCATGAGGTAACATCCGAACCTTCTTAGGTATATGCCCATACATATACCTAAGTCATCAATTCCAGTACGCTCCAACCTCCGAGCCCAAGAACAACCTGGTCCACACGGGAAATCAAAACCCAATCTACACACGAAAGAAAAACATAATCCACACAGGATAGAACAACACAATCCACAAAGGAAAGAAAAACATGATTCAGCTCACATAGGTATACTTCTTCATATGACGATATTGATGATCAGATATTGCCACTGATTCATCTAAGCCATCGGACCCACAATGAATCGATAGGTACTACCCCCGCAATGACCCACAAAGGATCTGACCCACAAAGGATCGATAGGTAAATAACCCCCGCAAAGACCCACACATGATCAGACCCACACAGGATCTGTAGGCGCTGGCTCACATAGAACCGCTGAGCACTGACCCACACAGGATCGGACCCACACAGGATCGGTAGCACTGATCCACGTAGGATCGCTGAGTGTTGTAGTCGTCGCCGTAAAATCCATTGAGGATCTCTGTACAATCATCGTCGTCATCACAGTCGCAACGCAGCCAGCTCTAGGGTTCCCGCACACAGCAAGCTCGTTCGGGAGGGTCCGCTCCACGAGCCGAGAGGCTGATACATCAATAGACACAAATTCTGGAGTTGTGGAATACAAAAGTTCTGTATCGCCAACAGGAACTCAGCTTCACAGATGGTGCGTCAATCGGACGCCCGGTCTGGATGTTATTGGCTTTTTCGTCCTAGGGTCCCGGTTGGTTTTTAAGGAAAAACCAACCCGACCGTACTCCACCTGCATCCAAACCTCAGGCAGAGTAAGCCAAAAGATCCTTCTCACTAAGAGGAATCCAAAAAAGTGGACGGCACGTCAATCAGACATCCAGAGCTCAAGTTATGAGTGTTTCCGCTTCGAGGGCTCGGTTGGTTTCGTGTACGAACCAACTCGCATGAACCCAAAGTCTTCCTAAACCTTGAGTGAGATATACCGAAACGACCGTCTCGATCCAAGGACCTCATCGCAACTGATGGTGCGTCGATCAGAGGCCCATATCACAAGTTATGGGCGACCGACCAGAAGATATTCGATATTAAGGGGTTCAGGCCCGGTCCGACCCGGCCTGATACCCCCAGGGTCGGCCCGAACCAGGTTGACCCGAAACAAGTCTGGGTCCGGCCCACTTGGGTGCGGCCCGGCCCATCCTGGGCGCGCTGGCCATGCGCTAGGACAAACGGCCGAGCCGTTGAGTGGGGGGGGGGGGCGCTTGCCCCCTGGCTTTGTAACCGCAGCCCCCATTATGGGGGGCCGCTTGAGCTGGCCGTCGGGGGTTTGTAACCCCCGACCTTCCCTTATCCGGCCAGCCCGCTCTGGCCGGCCGGCTTCTACCACCATGGACCGGCGACGGCCGGTCCCCCCTGCTTTGACACCGGCGGCCTGGAACCAGCCGCCGGTCTCCATGCTCCGTCGCGGCCCGGAACCGACCGCGACCTTGGTTCGTCCGGCGCGACGCATCGGCGCCGCGCCCCTTCACTGTGGCCCCACTCTGGACGTAGTGTCTTCGGGTTTCTACAACGCAGTGCGACGGCGTCGCGACCTTGTTCGGATTCATGGTGCGGCGCGACGGCGCCGCGCATACCTTGTCGTATGATCCCGTGTGGTGCGATGGCACCGCGCCATTCCCATTCCAATCTACATTATAATCAATCAACATAGATAAGGGAGGTGGGTCGGACGTGTTTGTGCGGTCTGGACCCCTCTCATTAATCGATAGCAATTGGTCATATTTCACGAAGAACGTCAAGGTAGTAATCACGAATAAAATAAATAAACCCCCTACCTCGAGCGTAGCTTGAACGGAGGTTCATCGAATGAGGATTCATCGCAGAAAGAGACGTCGCGAAAGAAGACGTTGTCAGCATCACAGTATACGGTGTCGCGTAGTCGGTTTCCGAGGACTCGCTGTTCTTCGTCGGAGATCGATGCGTTCTTTGCGTTCTCCATCAAAGACGAAGAAGTTCCTCACGTTCCTTAGCCTTTTCTCCCAAAAGACTCCACAACAAGAATTCCAACCCTTAATAAAATAATCCCACACTTATTCTATTAACTTGACATTAGTTTGAAATTCAAACACTCACATTAAACTCACTTCATTGATATCATAAGTTATTAAAAAATAAGTTGTCAAATTTAATTGTGAGTTGAGGGAGTTAAGGAATGTGAAGGGGGTGGGGTTTATGTGGTCCCCACCACCCTCATAACCTCCCAAGGGAAGTTGGTTAGTTACCCAACTTCCACCAAAATCTTAAATCCACTTAGAGAAAATAAAATTGAAGTTAAATTTTTATTTTAACTTCCACAATTTTATCAACCTCTCTCGTGAAAACGCAACTCCGAAAAAGGTGTTCCTAAGCAATTACTGGCACTGTGAATCCATCGGTGCCCTCGAAATTCGATTCTGAGCACCGATTCACAAGTTAGAAAAAACCGCTTGTTCGTTCACTGAACGTACCCGATCCAAACATCGGAAAATGATTCCGGGCACACCGGGCCTCAGAATCAGGTGCCGTTAGAAACTGCATTCTTGTAAAATCCAAAAGAAAATTAAGAAAAAAATTTCCTTGAATTTTACGGGTCTTTACATAGTTGTCATAGATTATCACATTATATGTCAAATTTATTACACATATGAATATTTATTAACACAAACAACATGAACATATGAAATAATTTTCCTTAATTTATACACATATACACTAACCATTCTGAGTAGTATGCAATATAGCACATCCAAATTCAAGATGATCTTAAACCATTTATAAAATATGTTCGATTATAAATGTAAGATACTACCCTCAATAAAACATAAAAACTCTAATAAAATCATGGTGATCTTTTTTAGGGAAATAAAATTTTACATTTTAAGAAAAAGTTCATTTCGAAAAATCATTTCATAAAACATGAAATTGTCTAAGGTATTTTTTCTTTAATCTAACCAGTGGTCTTATAAAAAAAATCTGCTTAAAAAAGATTATATGTTGCACTTTGAAATAGCTACTACTTTGAGATAATGCCTTGAATAAGGCTTGTTTATCGGGATGCATTGTGAAAGATCTTTATAAAGCATTTAACTTCAAATAAAATAAACAAGGATTATGTTTGGTAGAAATATATAGAACATTATAAAATAATATATGAGGTTTAAAAAATAATATTTAATAATATAATTTCGATTGATCTAGAAAATGAGTATCATGAATGAAAAAGGAGATTCAGGTAGAAAGTCCTTACCTTGTGTATGAATGGGTTCTACACTCATGATTATCCTCCGAGACACTAAAAATAAATCCATTAAATAATTAATTAAGAACCTTCTATGTATTTATTTTATTTATTATAATTTTTTTAATTTCATTTATGTGATTTTTTATGAGTTATAATATAAAAATTTATTCCTCAGGAGTGTTCGATTCCTTGTTTTTCATGATCGCTATACTTGTATATGATTAAGGATTTTCATCTTTAATTGGTATAATTATACAGAATTTTATATATTTGATACTAATAAATATCTATAATATTAAATTCGGATTTAATAAATTTTTATATATGAATTGGGGAAGAGTTATTAAATAGAACATTACTGATAATCAATCAGATTATTTTTGCAATATTTGAATTATTATGGAATAGTTTTTTCATATGAATTAGTATTATGTATATATACTTGATTTAGAACAATACATAAGACATAAAACATATTTTATAACCTGATTCAACCATAAAAATGGTTTCCTGACAAGAATTTAATAATAGATTTTAGAATGAAGGTTAATCTCCCATGAAGGTTGTAAATAGGAACCTCCCAAACGATGATTTTTAAAAAAAATAAAAGAGATAGAGATGGTAGTTTGAGGAAGGATATTCCATTAACAAGATGTTATATATAATAGTCATGATACTGGATTTATCATGATCATTTGGACTTAGGATTCTAGGATTTGATAAGAAAATGAAATAAATTGAAAAAGAAATTAAAAGAATATGGAAGAGGATTTACATCTTGAAATATCCTCCCTCAAAACCACCTTAAGGGATGGGGTTCCAGACTTTTGACATGACCAAGAGCTTATGGAAGTGGGGAGTGACTAGGGATGAGTATTTTTAAAGGACGTTAAGATGATTCAAGGATTATAGGTGCTTGATAAATAGAATGTGAGTTATTATTTTTATAGTGGAGGAGAGGGGTGTTTTTTGAATATCAATTTCATTATTTAATTATATTGATTATGAATATAAAATAGTGTTGATTTTTGTAAAATAAATTTGTAATAAGTGAGTTTGAGTTAGAACCAGGCATGCTTACATCATCCATACATCTCTTATGACTCAGTATACCATGTATTTATCATTTATAGATAATTACCTTATTTTCTGATTCACTACAGATTCAAGTAGTTTAGAAAAATACAAATAATTCACAATAAACATTTTTCTAAGTGTAAAAAAAATGCACTCATTTTTAATAAAATAATTTTATAAATATATGAAATTTCCTTTTCAAATAAAATCATTATTTACTAAAAAATAATGATTTTAAATTTTAAATTGATTTTATAATACTTCCATAATTTAACTCAAGTCTCATAAAATTATCCTAAAATGATAAGAAAAAAAAATATGTAATTAGGGATATTTTTTATGAAAATAAATTATATTTTAAATAAATTTATTAATTAAATATTTTAATTAAATATTTATTACTCTGAAAAATACCAAAACATAATTATTACTTTTTTGTAAGAACCTGGACCTTCTTTTTAGGTATGTTTTTCACTTTTCTAGTCTTTTTGAGAATAGTGGAGTTCAGTAAAATTTTCAAGTACACGCCGTATACTTTATGAGTACACACCATGTACTTCGTTACCATAAGAGGTTGTGTGCTTTCCATGTCAGGGCCACACACACAGTCATGTGGGGTGACATGGAGACCACATAAAGCGGAGTACGGAAACAGTAAGTACACGCCATGTACTCCAAAAGTACACTCCGTGTATTTTTTTAATTAAACGCATCAGGGTCACGTCAGACAGACAGAACAATCTCTTTTTAGGTATCGTTCTTCCAATACAACTCGTACGGATGCAGATCTTTGACGAACCCACAAGCCTCCGTCCATCCTCCGAATCAAACCTTTTCAGTTGTGTTGGATTCAGATTGGTGAGTTCTCCCTTATCCTAGAGTATTATTTTCCAATTTGTCCTCTTTCATGAGTTATCATAGGTTGAAGGTTTTGTGAATTTTCCTAGATCTACGGCATTCTAAGATGATTCAAGCCTCGTGGTTCAAGTATATTGATCTCCTAACCCTGAGGTAGGTGGTTTGTGCCTTTCCGTTCGAATTATTTGAGTATTATTTGAAAATTACACCAATACCCTTGAACGGGGTATTGCGTGTTTACCGTTTTACCCCTGTTGTTTTCCTACCATGCTTATATGCCTATTTAGAGGTAATTTGGATACTAATTTAGTTGATTTTTATTCTTTGTAAGTGGTTTGCCGATGTTTTGTTCTTTTTTGGACCATTTGGTCATGTTAGCCTTAGCTGCCTTTCCTAGTTTCCATGCCTGTTGTTGTAGGGTGGAGAATTGTATTCTGACAAGATTTTTATAATGTAAACTATTTATCCAAATAGTTTTGTAGGTTTACTTTGGCTATATTATACTTCTATTCTCATTGACCTATATAGGGCCCTGAGAACCTGGTGTAGTAGGCTATAAGGGGGGATTGACCGAGTGAGAATCCTCAGAGAGCCTAGAACCACCTGAGGCTATAAGGTGAATTGAATGAGTGAGCTTCCTCAGAGATTCCTTGATTACTTTAGATTATAAGGGGATTGACTGTGTGTGCTTCTTAAGTGAGTCATTGTTTGAATTGAACGACCTGGTCTATAATAAGAATTGACCAAGTGAGCTTCCTTAGAGAGTCCTAGACCTCGGGGAAATAAGGGGAATTGACATGTGATCTTCGTCATAAAGTACTTCACTACCTTTGACTATGCGGGGAATGGAATCTGTGAGCTTCCTAAAAGATTATTGCTTTACCCAGACTATATGGGGAATGGACTGTGTGAGCTTCCTCAGAGATTCTTGCTTTACCTTTGACTATGAGGGGATAGACTATGAGCCTTTCCTTCGAGAGTCTTATTAAATTCTTTTGACAGAACCAGAGGGGTTGGGCTGTGTGTACTACCCAGAGGGTTGTCTGTCCTTCTTAGATAGGACCAGAGGCGATGGCAATGTGTACATCCCAGAGGGTTACCTATTTGAGTTTTAGATGTTGTTTTACTGCTTCTTTATATTGAAATGTGGATTGTTTACTACTTATCACTTTTTTTTACTGCTTTCTATACTTTTACCTGCCATATATTCACTGACTATTAGGCATAGATCTTCAGGTGGTTTCCTACTAGGATTTAGTCTGGCACCCTGTTTGGGTCATGATTTTGGGCCCAAACAGATTATATTCTTGCAGTTATAGATAAGGGCAATCACCTTTCAAATTCAGGTACATGATTGTTGTGGAGCTGGAGAGCATGGGACCAAGCTATGGCTTGTGATGTTGAGGAGATGTTATTTCATTTTTTTTGTACTTGGTTTAGCACTATTTGTATTTCCAGCATTGTGACTTGTTTGGATGCTTTCCTAGACATATGTATCATGCATCATTTATGTTTATGTTCTCCATTTGATTTATTATTCCATTCTTCCACTGTTTACTATTGTTGGATATTTCATGCTTCTACTATTGTATGTATTTTTTTACTTCTGTTGTGTACTCTGCCAATGAGGTAATAGTTTCCCCACTATCGCACCCAAGTCCCTAACTGCTAGTCGACAGCCTCTGGCATTCGGGTAAATGTGTTTGAGGCCATGTGACCAACTAGGTACGGGGCGCCTCAAGGTGGGTTCCAGAACCAGGAAGTTACAAAGTTGTATCAAAGGAATTATTTTCTCTTGACTTACTTTTTGGAGCCTTTAGCTAGGGATAAGAAGTAATAGTTACTTTTTAATTAGCTGTGCCTGGGAGTAGCTAACCCATGTACAGGGAAAATCCAATCTACCACATTATTGAAAATTTTCTAGTTTTTCAATTTTACAATTGATTTTATTTTAACCGTTGGGTGACTCAAATGTATTGCGCTATTATTATTGATGTCATTCAGGTTTTGTTTCTGTTTCAACACGATGGGATGAGGGATTTCCATCTCGTACATCACATAGGAACCTGTAAGAAATCGCATGTCATTCATTTTTGTCATGCCATCTAGGATGCATTAGAGATTGCATGTAGTTGTGATAGATGATGTATAAAATATTCATGTTTTTGTGATAGTTTCCTTGATAGGAATACCTTCTGTTTGATAAGTTATTTATTGTGTAGTGTTTTGATTGGATGAACGCCAAAAATTGGTTCTTGAGGTATTATGGGCCCTCATGGACCAAAATGTGGTGGATCATTGCATTTTTCTTTTGTTTATAACATGTATAAGATTCCAAACATTGATTCACGGAGAGTATGGGCCCTCAAAAATCGGAATTTGGCACCTTCAATGTTTGTTTTATTGTTTTCTGGGCTCTAGAGTTGTTTCTGAGGCTTACTGTCAGGAAAAAACCAGAATACATGCTGTGTACTTTTTACTACATGCCATGTGTTCTACTGTTTGGAAAGAAAATTTTTTTCTTAAGTAAACGATGTGTACTTATATACATGTTGTGTAGTCTCTAACCGTGTCATAGCCCGTGTGGGCAGAGAGACGGGATGTGGAAATACATGTGGGAACACACCGTGTACCATTTTAGCACGCCATGTATCCTGACCTAGGTACCCGGCCGTGTCACACACAACACGGGTCGGTGTTATCTTTCCACATACACGTTGTGTCAGGATTATACATGCCATGCAGTCTGGCCTTATTACCCAGCAATGTCATGAAAAACAGGGGTCAATTTTACCATTTATTAATACTTGCTGTGTTTGTTTGGAACACACCGTGTAGTCTAACCTGGGTACACAGGCAGTGTCACTAACAACATGGGCCGATGAAGCTTGTCCATCACACACCATGTATACCTTGAACATGTCGTATAGTCTTTTTTTGGGAGAGCCATGTGGCTTAATCCTATAGAAGGACCCGGGTAGAGGAATAGGATTCAAGTACATGCCATGTTTTAGGAGAACACGCCGTGTGTTTGGGGTGTCACACAACTAGTTGGGGAAAGAGTACACACCCATGTGAATGACTTCAGGGAACAAGACGTGTAGGAAATGTACATGGTGTGTAGGCATCCTTTTTAAAACTTGTGTGATTTCTTCCTCAAGTTCCCTTATCACACTCCTTGTTTTTAGTCCTTGATATCTTGATCTAAGGTGTGTGCTTGACCTTGGAAATTCATGGCACCAAGACGTCCATTGGTTGTCCGCCAGTTGCAGGACAGTGATCATACGCCTGATATGGATGATCCGGGACTTCCTGCAGATCCTCATATTGTGCCAACCCTGGAACAAGGAGTTATATCAGTTGCAGGTGCTGATGCATAGTTGTGGGAGGGTTTTATAAGGATGATGCAGACCTTCCAGGGAGTGTATCCTCCTTTCCCATCGATGGTAGATTTGACAGTGGTTTTCCTGCAGTTGCAACATCCCACTTTCTCTGGGGAAGGAGGACGACATGCTGCAGAGTCATGGCATGAAGCCACCCTGACGATCTTCGAGAATCTCGAGGTACCACCAGAGGGGAGGCTGAAGCTCGTGACCAACATGCTCTGAGACTCTTCTAGGATGTGGTGGGATGTCATCTCTGAGGCGGGGAAAAACCAGAATTTTTCTTTGGGGGATTTCTAGTGTATCTTTTATGATTACTTCTACCAGGAGACCTTGAGGGCCGATCTATCCCGGGATTTCATGATCATGGAGAAGGGTACTCTTTCTATGATGGAGTATTCCTATCGCTTCATAAAGCTATAGCATTTTACACCAATTATAGTAGGTGATGAGTTTTTCTAGGCTAGGAAGATTGAGGACGGTCTTAGGTAGGGCATCCAATCTCAAGTGAATATATTCAGGTTGACTTCCATCACATCCATTGTTAACCAAGCACTGATTACGAAGAACAATCTGAGGGATTCTGGAGCTATGAGAAAGGGTCGTTCGGCATCCAGAGTTAGTAGTCCACAAGATGATAGAAGGAAGTGTTGTAGAGAGGATTCACTAGAAGATTAGAGTAGGCGATATGTATCTTCTGGTTGCCAGGTGTTGTGCTACCTGTGTGAGAGAAGAGGGAATACGAGGACACGTTTCCCGAGAGACCCAGTGTTGTGCCGATATTGCTGTAAGATGGGCCACCTTCTGTGCTTTTGTCAGTTATTCTCACTAGCAGCTGCTGATAGGGGTTTCTCTATGACTCCTCATTCAGGAGCAGTGCCAATAGCTTCTCACTAGTCTGGAAACTGGAGTTCTTCAGGTCGTTCGGGACAAGGTGGAGGTTGTGGTCGTGGCAGCCAGTCGGCTGGTTTTCAGCGACATCGGGGTGGATCAGCTCAGAGTGGTCAAGCAGAGTCACAGGGTCGCGGTACAGGCCAGACTTTTACAGTGGATCAGACCCAGCAAGAGCAGGATATCAGACCTTCTACCGTTCGATGTACGATCTTAGTAGCCTCAGTCTTATCTTCTGCTCTTTTTGATTCCTGGGCTTCCCATAGCTTTATATTTGTTTCTGTCATGGAGAGACTTAGGATCTGTATCTTTTCTTCTTCCGATATCTTGATGCTAGATACTTTTTTAGGGACTAGAATGGCTATTGTGTTTCATTTCAGAGAGTTCCCTCTACAGATTGACGGATGTAACTTTTTATGGGACCTCTATGTCATTGAGATGACATGTTATGATGTCATTCTTGGTATGGACTGGTTAGTTCCATTCTAGGTAGTCATCAATTGTTATCGCCATAGGGTGAGTTTCATATCACAAGAGGGTGTATTGTTTTTCTTTATAAGGGCTACTGGGATGTCTAGGAGAGAAGAGAGGGTCCAGAACATCATGGGTTTAGAGGGGTCACATCCCAGATTTCTAGTCCATATCTGGATGACCAGGGGACTTCACAATTATTCTTTCCTCTAGTTGTGGATCGTTTCAGAGATGTCTTTCTAGAAGACATTTCATGTTTTCCTCCAGAGTGCGAGGTATACTTGGCAATTGATCTTGTTCCTAGAGCAGCACTGGGGTCCATTCCTCCTTATAGGATAGATACAACTGAGATGTAAGAACTCAAGAAGAAGTTAAAGGAGTTTCATGCAAAGGGTTTCACCTGACCCTGTACTTCTCCTTGGGGTTCGCCTGTCCTATTTTTGAAGAAGGTAGACGGTACCCTCAGGCTTTGGGTGGACTATCAAAAGATGAACGAGTAGAAGGTTAAGAACTGATATCCCTTTCAAAGGATTGATGATATCTATGATACACTTCGTGGATCCCCAATGTTCTAGAAGATTTACTTGAGGTCCTATTATCATTAGTTTCACGTCAAACCATTAGGTATACCTATTACAGCCTTCATGAGCAAGTCTGGTCTATACAAGTATATGGTTATTCCATTCGGCCTCACGAACGCAATGGTAGTTTTCATGGAAATAATGAACCGAGTGTTCCATCCATACATGGATTCCTTTGCAGTGGTCTTCATGGACAATATCTTGGTATACTCTCACACTCGACACGACCATGCTACCCATCTTGAGATCTTTTTCAGTACACTGAGGGACCATCATTTATATGCTAAGCTCTCAAAATGCCACTTTTGGATGGACCAGATTCACTTATTAGGTCATGGAATCTCAGAGATAGGTGTATCAGTAGACCAAGAGAAAGTGAGAGAAGTAGTTTCCTGGGAGAAACCGAATAACGTCTTTGAGGTGCAGAGTTTCCTAGGGCTGGCTAGATACTAAAAACGCTTCATACATGACTTTTCATGCTTAGCAGCACCAATGACAGGTCTGACCATGAAGGGTGCGAAGTTCTTATGGTTAGACTCTTGTGAGTCATCCTTTCAGGAGAGGAAAGGGAGGTTGACTTCACCACTGATACTTGTATTTCCAGATCCGAGAAAGAGCTATACCATTTACTGTGATGCATCAAGTATCAGGTGGGTAGCTGTGCTTATGCAGGGAGATGGAGTCATAGCATATGGGTCTCGGCAGGTGAGTCCACATGAGAGGAATGACCCGACACATGATCTAGAGTTGGTAGCTTTTGTTCATGCCTTACGCTATAAGGGACTTTATATTATGGGAGAGCATTTTGTGGTTTTCACTAACCAAAAAAGTCTCAAGTACATTTTTACTCAGCGATCTGAATTTGAGACAACAGAGGTGGGTCGAGTACCAACAATCCTTTGATTTAGAGCTTTCCAATATGTCTAGGAAAGGCAATGCAGTGGCTGATGAATTGAGCAGAAGGACTCAGATACATGTAGTTCAAGAGGCCAGTAGTGAGTGGTAGCTAATGTCTATGTTCACTTAGATGCATTTGGAGGTGCAAGATAGTCAGGGGTAGACATTTCTTTCTTCTGTAGTTGTCACCTCTACTCTTCTTGATAAAGTACGAATGAGGAAGCTATCAGATTATGAAGCCCTAGTCCTACATGAAAGTCTATCAGGATATGACCCTTTTCCTGGGAGGACCATAGGTGAGGAAGAGGTCTTGCGTTTCTAGGGGCGTGTATGGGTGCAAACATATATAATCAAGGAGCTGATGCAGGACATTCTTTCCTATGTTTGGGTAGATTATCCTGGTGTTACCAAGATGTATCATGATCTACATCATCATTATTGGTGGCCAGGTATAAATAAGAATATTGCTGGTTTCACCATGAGGTGTTCCACTTGTCAGCAGGTGAAGGCAGAGCATTAGCATCCATCCAGGCTTTTAAAGCAGTTACCCATTCCTGAGTGGAAGTGGAACGACGTCGCGATGGATTTTTTAAAAGGGTTTCCGAGGATTCCATGATGGAATGACATAGTGTGGGCTGTCAATGACAGGATTACAAAGGTTTCTCACTTCTTACCGATTAAAGAGTCCTTTAGTGTTCATGAGCTGGGGTGGTTATACATCCGAGAGATTTTATGTCTGCATGGAGTTAAACACTGCAATGTTTTAGATAGGGATGCTCGTTTTACTTCTCAGGTATGGAAGGGACATCAGAAGGCTTTGGGTATATAGGTTCTTTTGAGTACAGCTTAACACACCCAGATAGATGTCTAGTCTGAGCATACAATTCATGTGCTTGAGGACATGCTCCAATCAGGAATCCGGAATTTTGGAGGTTCTTGGGAGAATCATATGCCTCTTTTAGAGTTTTCCTACAAAAATAGTTTTCAAGAAACTATTCAGATGGAACCTTATGAGGCTTTGTACAGTAGGCCATTCCAATCACCCTTATGTTCGCTGGAGGCAGGAGAGGCAGCTTTGCTGGGACTTCGTGTCATTACGGAAACCACAGATTAGATAGAGTTGATTTGGAAGATTATGGCTACTGCATAGTCTCATCATAAGAGTTGTACTGATCAATGGAGACAACCTTTGGAGTTTGAGGTAGTGGAACAAGTTTCTGACGTGGCACACCAAGGATGGGACACAAGAGGATTAGGAGGCAGGGTAAGCTTTCACCAAGGCACTTTGGGTCATTTGAGATATTGGAGATAGTTGGGACGGTTTCCTATCGGTTAAAGTTACCTTAGAGGTACCGAGCTATGAACGATGTTTTCAGGTATGTTAGATCTGACGTTACTTTTCAGACCTGTCACATGTCTTTCAACCCAAGGAGGTTGAGCTCGAACTGGATGCGTCATTCGAAGAGAATCCTATCCAAATTGTTGATTGCAGTACAAAGGTTCTCTATGGTTAATTTTTACCTATGGTACGAGTTCTATGGCATCACGGGCAGTTTCAGGATGAGACTTGGGAGAGGGAGGCCGATATACGAGCACAATGGCTAGAGTTGTTTGGGGTTTCTTCTTCTACGATGCGCTAGGAAATTCTGGGTAGAATTTCTTTAAAGGGGGAAGTTATTAAGAACCCGAACATTCTTTTCAGGTGTGTTTTTCCTTTTTCTGGTTTTTTTGAGAAAAGATGAGTTCTGGAAATTAATCATGTACACACCATGTACTTTATGAGTACACAACGTGTACTTCGTTGCCCCAGGGGGCCGTGTGCTGGCCGTATCATGGCCATACACACGGTCGTGTGGGGTGACGTGGAGGCCGCCTAAAGAGGAGTACGAAAACAGTAAGTACATGACATGTACTCAAAAAGTATATGCAGTGTGCACCAAAAGTAAACTAACTATATTTTGTTTTTTCATTAAATGCACTGGGGTCACAACTGAAGGATAAAACCATCATATCTTAGGTCTCGTTCTTTGGAGAGAACCTGTAAGACTGTGGATCTTTGACGAACCCCCCCAGCCTCTGCCCGTCCTCCGAATAGAACTCTGACAGTTGCGGTGGAATCATATCGGTGAGTTCTCTCTTCTCCTAAAGCATCATTTTCCAATTTCTCATATTTCTTGAGTTGTCGTGGGTTGAGAATTTTGTGTATTTTCTTAGATCTACAACATTCTAGGATGATTCAAGCCTCGTGTTTCAAGTATATTGATCTCCAAACCCCTAGGTAGGTGGTTTGTGCCTTTCCGTTCGATGTATTTGAGTATTATGTGGAAATTCCACCAATACCCTTGAATGGGGTATTGCGTGTTTACTGTTTTACCCCTGTTGTTTTCCTGTCATACTTGTATTCTTGTGTAGAGGTAATTTTGATATGAATTTTGTTGAATGCTATGATTTGGATGTGTTTTTCCCATGCTTTGTTCTATTTACAACCATTTGGTCCTGTTAGCCTTGGTTTCCTTGACTGTTTTCCATGCCTATTGTTATAGGGTGGAGAGTTGTATTCTGACATGCTTTTTATGATGTAGACTGTTTAGAAAAGTAGTCATTTAGGTTTACTTTGGCTATATTACATTGTTATGCTCGTTGACCTACACATTACCATGAGAACCTAGGGTAGTAGGCTATAAGGGGGGATTGACCGAGTGAGCATATTAGGCCCCAGCATTAAACATTACTTAATCATGGGTTATTTCAAGAATTCACATTGAGGATCATTTCAGGTTTAGAGTTTTAGTGAATTAGATCATAAATCATGCATTTCATTCCACATTTAAACAAGTTGGTTACATCAAAAATAATATTCATTTTTTTACATCAAAGGAAACATATTTAAAATAAAACATGGATTCTTTATTGACACTTCCTCGAAACTATCATCACATCATGTACCTTTCCATTGACCTAACAAAAACATTTCAAAAACTTGGGATGTTCATAAAAAGATCAGTAAGAGATATATAAATATAGAATGAAAACATTAGTCATTGTATACATGTGAAAAAGTGAAATCGTACTTTACTCATAAAACATAAGAACAATAACATACCACACGAAATGATAAGATTTATGAATAAGTCATAGAAACAAAAATACATAAAGGTAACTTGAGGCATTGATAACATTCTTACATAGGGAGTAACCCTCACGGTTACATTTGGAATACCAATCATAGTATACACCCTAAATATCTTCAAAGAAACCATAGCATTTAACTCTTTCACATTACCCAAAGCATTGGAGAGCTATCTCGGGCTCACCCGCCATTAGTTTATCATGGAACCACCCAACATCATAAACAATTCCCAATAACAACAACATAATTGTATCACATAAAACATGCCTAAAGTAAACAAAAAATTTCCACATTTCAATCATACGATATCAATACAACACATTGATATAATGAAAACATTTTCAAAACCATTTTTAATACCAAAATAAAAGAAAAGTAAAAAATGGTATTTATTTTCTATTTAAAAACATTATGGCTTATAGAGGAAGTAGAAACTGAAATAATGGTCACGGCGGCGGAGAAGTCGTTGTCATCGCATACGTAAGAAAAAAACATTAATTCTGTTGTTTAGTAAAACACATCGTGTAAAAAGATTAATTTTGAGTGAAATTAAAATCCCAAAGGGTTTATTATAAATCTAATAAAAGAAGTTAGTATATAAATTGAAGTATGCCTCAACTAAAGAAGATTGAGACGAAGTCCCTTGCCTCAAGTCCGACTTGTTCTCTTTCGTTCTTTATATTCATGAATAATAAACATAGGTCAATTTATAATTTCTTAAAGACTTCCTTTAACGTTTATTATTCAATTCATATCTCATATTATCATGTTATAATAATTAGTTAATTATGTGCATTCATATCATATGTTTTGTTGATGTTCGGTACATCAGTCAAAAATGAACTTCTTTGAAAAGAATTTCCCATGTAGTTATAAGTACATCATCTCCAGAATGGTATTAATGATTTCAATATCATATATATCCAGTATATATTCATTTTATACTATTCCATAACATTTGGTGATAAAAAATGAAATTCACCGTTCATGGAGACGGTAGGCCGTACGTACGCATGAACACTGCTTTCATTTTTTGTCATATTAATGGACTTTGAAACTAAATGAGACATATATATATATTATAATTATAGTATAATATATATGTTATATAGGTTAAATATTTTCATTAATTAAATTCTTTATAAATTCCATGTTTGGCATGAATGAGTCACATCACTTGAGGGGGTGGTAGTTCACACTTCCTCAGATGAAATTATTGCAGTTCCACAACATGAAAAGCATAACGATGTGATTTAAAAATAAAATTCAGAAGAATATAGAAAAATTAAAAACCATATATATCATATATAAATACAGTGACATCATAATGGCCACCATGAAATGTGTTAAAAGAATATTTAACAATCATCATTTCATGAGGTAGTAATTCGCCACCCACAGAAACAGTATGTTCTTTAACTATTAGATGGAGGTGTGTGTAAGTGTAGGTAGAATCCATATCATAACAAAATCCTAGTATATTGAGGATATTGGTGTTATTATGGGATCAAATAATAATAATATTTTGGTGAGTGAAGAAGGAAAATAAAAGGAAGAAACTCGAGAGATGACATTATATGTAAATCGGGTAACTATTTTTTTTTTTGATTTGAGCCAAAGGATTCCTTGGAATTTCTTCTTCCCAATGTGAGGATTCTAGAAGTAATAGAGGAATGTGGAGAGATAATTTTACCAAAGGTTGGATGAGCCATTTTCTTGAGAGGTGTGGTTAAGGGGGTAGAGGTGGGAGCCTTTTATAAGAGAGAGGAGGGTGACTTTTGGAAAGTCTTGAAATGTTACTTTATTATAAAATGGTTTTCGTATTTTAAAGGTCCCAAAATGATATATTCTGAGGATAAGGTGATAAGGTTTCGTAATCCACCCATAAAATAAGTTTTATACTAGTATAAGTCTTATAATTTACCTTATCTTTTGATTTTATTTAAATTGTTCAATAAAGAAGTAATAACTGCATCATCATGGTGTCATAAATAAATTTATATATTTAATGTCTAAAAATTATAAAAAATTACCGTGATGTAGGAAATATTTTTATCTTTCCAATGAAAATTTATACTCCAAGAGAACATTTATTTAAAAAAAATTAAAATTTTTTTACTTAGGTGCTACATAGTTTGGTTATATTTTCTGTTCTTTAAAAATAAAATGATAAAAGGTTACTATCACACAAAAGTGATTCCATGGGGTCCTTATGTTGGAATAAGGCATCCAATGGTCGTAAATGACACAAACAAGAGAATTTGGACACATGTTGGGGTCATTTTGTATTATTATGATATAATTTTTTTACCCTTAACTACCTGATTACTAATTAATCACGATAATTAATGATAATTACCGTCATTACTATTCATAATGTCCAAAAACAAAATAGTCTTAATTAAACAATTTTGGACCTTCTGATTCCAAATATGGAATCTATTTTACCAAATTCCAAACACAGAAATTGCAGTAATTAATTTAAATATATTTTCTGTTGTCAAAACAAATAGCGTGTTTTTTAGGAACAGTATCTATCAAAAGATTAATAATTGTTTATATCCTATTTCAAAGTGAAATTAATTCTAATTACCACCATTGAATTAAATTTTAAACATTTATTATAATTACACTTTAAAAAAAATTAAAAAGATAATTGAACCATATAATTAAAGTAGATGAAAAAACAGTTTTGATGTAAAATGTAGTATTTTTTACTATTCATTAAAAAATGAACATTGTCCGAAAAATACCAAAATTTTATCCAAAGTAAATTTCAATTTCCCAATTATAAATAATTATTTTATTTTGACCAATATTTCTTATAAAATTGTCAAATTTTAGATTTAAAAATGGTTTTCCATCAAAAGGCGGTAAAACAATATTTTAAAAATATTACAGTATTCTATTATTAAGATTGGATTTATTCTCATTTTAACCCTCTCAAACACTATATAATTCATAAATTGTAACACCCCAAGATTACATGGTACACTTTCCTTTGAAAAATACAGTAGTGTGCGTTGTACACAACTTCGAGTTCTAATACACACACTACAACCAATCAAACTAGCCATTATGAATAGTAATACCGACTTTTTAAAATTTTATAAATTTTATCTTTCAAAATGGACTTCATTTTTGGATTCTTAATATTGAAATTATCCTAGGGTGAAATTTTGGTATTTTTCTGAAAACATTCAATGTTTGATGAATAATGAAAAAACACTGAGTTATAGTTTAAAACCACATTTTCATTTAAATAATTATTTATTTTATATAAATTTAATTAAGGTCAAAATAGATACATAATACCTATATAAGTTCAATGTAATTCATTGGAGTTAGTTTAGAATAATTTTTTATATATATAAATTATAATGAACTTTTCACCGTCTTTTACCCACCTCCTAAAGGAATTTGGAAATTCACATAAAACTTAATTTTACCACTTCTATGAGTGAAATTTTGAAAATTAGATAGACACGGTTGATATCAAGGAGTAAAATTTGGTTAAATGAAATGAAAATAATTTTTGGTGAATAGTATTTTTTTTACTTTTATTTACCACTGTTAAAAGTAAATAGGGTAATTAAGGGTAAAAATGATATTAATATTACCCTAACACATGTTATAATTCTATTGGACAAGTTTATATCGGCAAAAAACAACCTTAGGAATAAAATATTAACATTTATGTCCACTTGGATTAGATTAGGACATTTATTATTATTTAATTCAATGAAGAGTTAAAATAGTTAAAATCAATGTTTATTTACTAAAACATTTTTAATATAGGGTTATATATAATGTAAATTAGATTTTAAATATTCATTAGAAATATAAAGAGATTTCCCACATAATGATATTTTATTTATAATTTTTAGACATTAAATAGTTTAATTTATTTATGACACAATGGTGATGTAGTAATTACCTAATTATTGAAATATTAAAATAATTGATATTATAAATATAAAAATATATGTAATTTGAGACTTTTTATGAATTGCACTTAATTTATAGGTTAATATGACATATTAGGATTGATTATATAAATTTTTTTCGAAGTAATAATGCTGCTATAAATTTATCAAAAACTAAATACCCAATAGTGTCAAAATTGACATAAAAGAGTTTTTAAAATAAATATTTTATTATTAATTGATATTAAATTCCTAAAAATCTATGTTTCAGACAATAAACTTATGTCATGATAGGTTTATCATTAATAGAACACTTGGGGGTCGCTTGGAGGTATATAGTTTGTTTAATAACTATAGAATATAAAAATACAAAGTGACTTGGTAAGTGTCAAACTAATTAACTAGGAGCTAAATCTAAAACATAAGGTTAATATAATTCCCCAAACTAGTATAAATTCTATTGGTTGAGTTGTTTTCGACCCATCCCCATCTTATCCTTTAAATAATACACTTTGGAGCCATTATAAACCTAATATGAATTTATTATAAAATAATATTTCTAGCTTTTCCAAAGGTTCCCCTCACCCCTCTTATAAAAGGGCACTCCCCCTTATCACTAATTAACACATTAAAAGCCTCTTGGCTTGGACAAACCCTACCCAAATACTCTCTCAACTTCACTAAATACAACCTAGAGGCCTTAGATTGATCATAAAGCCAACTTAAAAAGCCATTTTGATCAAATAAAAAGGAAGAACCTGAAGAAGAGGTAATGTTTTCACCACCCTTTTTCATGTTCATTTCTTCTTCTACTTCTTCTTTCTTTGTTATTCCCGTTCTAAAATTATAAATCTTGTATCTACTATATACTGTGATATTATTATAAATATCATACAACCATATTCAGTATTCTATCCATCCTTTGAATGACATGTCACCATACGTGCGTACGTACGGCTTACCGTCTCCACGTCAGGGTGTAATTGTTATTCAATATATTATTATTTGGATGGGTATAATAATGATATGTAATTCATGTAAATAATAAATATAACATGATAATGATTCTGTATATATGATATACCATCCAATTATATATTATTACAATATCAAAAGAATGATATTGTCGCTCGTGCGTACGTACGGACTACCGTCTCCACGAACGTGATGAGATTCATTCCACATCGTATCCATTCAAGAATAATTATCAATTGATGATTAAAATTGATGTTTAAGAAATTTATATTATTCTCGATATGAATAAGGTACAACCTATCCATAACAAACATGACTTATTTAACAAAACATATAAAATAAAACGAGTAAGTTATCACCCGAAACAACAACAATACTATGATATTATTAAAAAATCAATGTTAAAAGATCATACATGATTTCATAATTATGTATATAGTTCTTGTATAATTTAATAAAAAAATTTTAACTATTATACAATAGGTTAACATACCATAAACTATGGAAAAGTACAAGGTAAGGGTTTATTTCACAATCTCTTCATTATCCGAGGTTGTTTATACGTGACTATCTACTGGGACCTCTTTATCATCCACATCCATGTTTCTTAAAAATGTCTTTCAAATAATTATAACTATTTTAAAGACTATGGGATAAAGTCATTTATACTCTTGTTGACTTTTTATAAGAAGTTTATAAAAAAAATCTTTCTGTTGTTTTCCAAACAGGGTCCTTTTTAACCTTTTCGACAGAATTAATGTAAGATTGTCCTTTTTAACTTATACAGCAGGTGTGGCTATTTTCCGCCGTTATAAAATCATTGAAGCTTCCCTTACAATCTTATAAGAATATTTTCAAAGAAAATGTTTTATTTTATAAATATATGACTCTTAAATGATTTCAACATATTAAAATATATTTCTCTAAATGGAGTTTGGATTTCATCTATGTCAACATCCTTGGATAGATTTTAAGTTTATTTGGAGTTGATTTATTATTATACAAAACTTTGATATTTTATTGATGGTTTTGAGATAAGTTTGACTGTGTATGTGTTATTTTTATACCATTCATGATTTATGAAGAAAGTATTGACATTTCGTATGCTAGTTTTAATACGAATGTTTATGTTATGTTTAAACATGTTCATATGAGGAATGCATTAGACTTAATAAGTGACGGGTGGAGCCCGCTATAGTTCCTTGATGCATAGGTAGGTCTCATGAGACAAACTAGTGTCTTGGCACAAGGCCTTGACAAAATCTTATTTTTAGTCTTGGCACGAGGCCAAGGCTATGTGGTTACGATACTCTGGCATTATGCATTCCATCATTATGAAATTGGTTAATGATATTTCATGTGATTATTCGACTTGTATAATACCCATGTGAATAAGTAAATGGAATTATTTCATTTTACCTTTTCCATATTATGCTGAAGTTCAAGTTTAAAAGGATTTTGTTTTAGCTATACATTGCATTAAATGTTTATATTTATTTATGAATGTTTTCGCTATATTTTTATCCTTACTGAGCATATGAGCTCACCCATTTCAATTTTTTATTTTTCCCAGGATGTGAAGAAGTAATTTATGAATGACCGGTAGTGATATTATGTAGTTATATGAGTGTGGACTATGAATAAAAGATGTTGTTGTAGTTTTCATTTTTATGATGTAATGTAATACTTATGAATATATCCAGTGTTTCCAAGGCTACTAAACTAATTGGTCTTTCAAGACTTGATCTTTCTTGTGATCATGAAAATGTGATGTAATAATGCACCGACTCTTGGAAACTGGTGTCGGGCCATTACAGTTGGTATCAGAGAAAGTTTAGTACAAACTTAAAAAAGCTAGATTTAGATAAACTCTGATTAGAGCAGATAGACCTAAGATGGACTTTGAGGATTAGTAAAGAAGAACTTCCTAGAATTTTGGTAATGTAGAGATTTTGTGAGTTTTCAAAGAAATACATCCCTGTGTGGATACAAGCCGGTAGAGGTGGTTCTGGAACAGATGTACCTCGGGGTAAAACCCGAAAACACCACTTTGATCTAGACTCGAATGGGAACTGGTGCACGATAATGAGCCTTGCGGCACTCTTGGTTATGACACTCCTGGGGGACAGGCCTAGAATAACTCTAATTTTCATTAAAAATAATTATGAAGTGTTTATGAGTATATACTTCCCCAAAGAAAACATTTTTATGATTATGGATTATATCCATAATTAGTTCAATTTATGTTAATTGTTTTATAAGTATGGAATTTTGTATTTTGATTCATAAACTTATCTAGTTTCTGCCATTGTTTAGAAATGGAGCCTAGTGGAAGAAATGGAAACCTTATCAATGCATGAACTCCATGTAGGGATTTCCCACCTACTCATGATAATTACAGTGGAGCTGGTGATACAACTGGTTCTGATCAGCTTATCACCATACTCGGACAACTCACTCAGGTTATGAATAATAACCTTACCCGTATGGAGCACCCTGATCCACAGCATGGAGGATCAACGTTAGATCGCTTCATGAGGCAACAACCACCAACAATCAATGGGTGTACAAATCCATTGTTATCTGAGCAATGGATAAGTTCCCTAGAGAAAATATTTTAGGCTATGGGGATTAGTGAAAGGGAAAAAGTTGTCATGGAAGTTTATCGCCTCACTGGAGATGCTGATCAATGGTGGTCATTGATTAAAAATAAGAAGGATGATGATGAAGTATCAAATATGGAATGGAGGGAGTTCAAAGATCTATTTTTAGAAAAATACTTTCCTCGTGACCATTGAGCAGATATGGAAAGGCAATTTCTGAGTCTGAGACAAAAGGGGGATGAGAATGTCACAAAGTATGAGGATAACTTTACAAGGTTAGCAAGGTATGCCGTAGATTATATACATAACCAAAGAATTAATATTGATCATTTAATTGATGGTTTAAAACCGTTTCTCCATCGAGAATTAGTCTCACAATCCTTCTCATCGTACGAAGACATTGTCTCATGTGCTATCAAGACAGAAAAGGAATTCTCTAAGTCTTACGACTTTAAAGCAAAGCAAGAGAGTAAGAGATCTGTTGATCAATCTGGAAATGGAAATAAGGGGAAGAAGGGAAAAGTTGACTATCAATACTACAGTAAATGTGGGAAGAAACACCCTAGTACTTGCTTGAAAGGAATGGGTGTCTATTACAAGTGTGGTGAAAAAGGCCACCATGCTTGTGATTGTAGAGGGAAGAAGGAAGATACCGATGTTCAGTGCTACAATTTCAGGGAGATGGTACATTATGCAAATTAATGTCCTAAGAATCAGGGGTACTTACCACAAAAAAGGCCAAGGGATTAAGTCCAAGCTTATGCTATCACTACTGCTGAGGTAGAAGCTCCGAAAGACGCGGTGGCAGGTAATTTAATGGTTTCCTCAAGTTTAGAAAATACATTATTTGATTCTGGATCATCGCATTGTTTCATATCATCCCAGTTTGCTATGAAAATTAGATATTTCCAATTTGATTTAACAAATGAGTTGTCAGTTAAAAATCCTAAGGGAAGTATCATTACAACAGAGTTTTGTAAATCAGTCCCCATTAGAGCACATAAATGTTCTTTATCTGATGATCTCATCGTCATACCTATGGTTTAGTTTGATATAATCCTCAGTATAGATTGGCTTTCAGACAATGATGAAAAAATTTATTGTAAGAAGAATGAGGATACTATTTTTGATGATGATGATAAGGAACACCTTATCTTTAGGGCAAAATCATCACCACCTAATTCATATCTAGATCCACCCCCAGTACCTCAACTAAATTCAATTATTGGGGAGGAATAGAATGAAATGACTGTGGGTGAGGAAAGTAATGTTAAAATAGAGGATGTAACTATTATGAAAGAATATGTAGCTGTGTTTTCGGATGATTTACCTGGACATCCTCTAGAACAAGAAGTTCAGTTTTCCATTGATTTAATTCCTGGATCAAGGCCTATATCGAAGACCCATTATAGAATGGCCACTATGGAATTAGTTGAACTAAAGAAACAACAAGAGTAATTGAGTAATAAGGGATTTATTCACCCTAGTGTTTCTCCATGGGGATCCCCTGTTATCTTTTTTAAAAATAAAGATGGATCTATGAGGTTATGTATCAACTATAGGGAGATCAATGCTATAACAGTAAAGAACAAGTATCCCCTACCTCGCATTGATGATTTATTTGACAAACTGCATGGTTCTAAATACTTTTCAAAGATTGACCTTCTATCTCGATACTATCAGTTGTGTGTGAAGAAGGAATACATTTCTAAGACAACATTTCGAACAAGGCACGGGCATTACGAGTTTACGATAATTCCTTTTGGGATGACTAATGCACCCTCTATATTCATGGATCTAATGAATAGAGTTTTTTTAAGGAATATCTTGATGATTTTGTGGTGGTATTCATTAATGATATCTTGGTATACTCCAAAATATATAAATATCATGAAAACCACTTGCGCATTATCCTGAGGACTCTGAGAAGACATGAATTATATGGGAAGTTTAGCAAGTGTGAATTCTGGCTCCAGGAGATTTCTTTTCATGGCCATATTGTCTCCAAAGATGGAATCTCTATGGATCCTTCTAAGACTAAGGAAATCCAATAATGGCCAGCACCAACGAGTATAACTAAGGTACGCTGTTTTATTTGTTTGGCAGGTTATTATCGATGTTTTCTCTAGACTTTTGCCCGATTGGCTAACCCATTAACTAAGCTCACACGTAAAGGGGTTAAATTTGAATAGACAAAAGAGTGTGAAGAATTTTTTGAATAACTGAAGAAAAGATTATTCAATGCTCCTATATTGACTCTAACATCAGGGAATGATGGGTTGGTTATTTATAGTGATGCACCAATGTAAAGACTTGGTTGTGTCCTGTCACACCTGTTTTTATTTATTTACTTTATTTTTTTATTTATCTTAGCGTCGAGTGATTTTTCATGTGTGCGGGCGAGTCCAGGTCTAAAATATTAATGTTTGGATGAGTTTATGGTTTGGTATAGTGTGTGAACACCATATGGTTGTGATGCGCAGCCCATTTGCAGTCCACTTGGGAACCGTGCGGTGCGCGCGTACCCTGCGGTCATTCAGTTTTAACGTTATTAAATTAGCTCGTTGAGTGTATTAATATATATATATATGATTATATATGTGTATATAAATATGTATATGGATATATATTTTTATACATTATTATTATTATTATTTAACGTAATGTGCATATATGTATGTTTATATGTGTATTTATACATGTATGCTGATAAATATATATTTTCTTAACATTATATGTTTATGCATAAATGTGTTTATACATATGATTATATATTTCTATACGTTTATAATATGTTATGTATGTTCATATATGTATGTTTATAAATTTTTTTATATAGGTTTATCTATATATGTATATATATATATATATGTGTGTGTGTGTGTGTGTATATATGTTTGTAATTATAATAATTATTATTATTATTAATATTACAATTATTATTATTATCATTAATATCTTTAGATTTACTATCTTATTCTATTTTATTTTCTTTGATTTATTTATTTTATTTCTTTGTTTTTATTTCATTTTATTTATCCCTTTTATTCTTCTTTCCTTTTTTTCTCCTCTTTTCTCCCTAACCCTGGCCTTTTTTTTCATGCACAGCCACCCCCCATATTTTCTCTCTCTTCCCTCTTTCTCCCTTCTCCCTCCGCGCGACCCTCTCCCTCTCGGCCCCTCCTGGCGCTCTGGTCGCGCAACCACCCTCTCCCTCTGCCTGCGCCGGCCTCCTCCATGCGGCCGCACTCAGCCGAGCCGCTGCCGACCTCCTCTCTGACTCCAACGGCGTTCCCTCCAGCCGCGCCTTCTCCCCCACGCGGCTGCCTTCCGGACGAGCCCCAGCCGGCTCCTCCCTCCCTCTCCTGATCTCTGCGCTCCCTCCTCCCTCGCCGGACCGCTTCTGCCTCCAGCTGAAACCCCCCTATCGGTGCTGCTCTGCAACCCGACCCCGCCTCCTGTCCGGCCTCCCTCCTCCGGCCTCCCTCCTCCGGACTCCTCCGGTGCCCGGCCGTCTCCAGTAGCACCCCATGCCAGCACTGCCCTGCAAACTGCCCCCATCTCCTGTCCGCTATGGCCGCACAACCTCTGGCCAGCCTACTATTGGCTAGCACAACCGCCGACCAGCCTGCTACTGGCCCACACAGCCTCCGGCAGGCCCACCCTGGTTGCGCAGCCTCTGGCCAGCTCGCCCTGGTCACGCTGCCTTCGGCCAGCCCGCCTCAGGCCGCGCCGCACTCGACCTGCCCTCCTCGCCACACCCGTCACACTCGCTTCGACCTGTAGGCCTTTCGTGACATCAGCGTACTGTCTGGCTAGCAACTCGTAGCACCGCAACGCTGTCCGGCACCACTGCTCTTATTCGTGTGACCAGTCGCGCGCCTCGTTCTTTTCGAGGTGTGCGTCGAACACTTGCCGCTGAAGGCGAGCAGTTTGGGTTCACCCGTTTCACCTGCTCCGGTGTTGAGGTGTAGTTTTCATTGATTTTCATGGATTATTATATATCAACCTATATATATATATATATTAGTTATTTTTCTATTCCTGATTCATATAAATTATTTTAAGTCAGTATTTATGTGTTTTAGTTGTTTTGCATCTGTTGCAGCATGTTGGCAAGGAAACCCCTCATTACTGTCACTGTCTTACGTGTGTTAGCGCGCCTGTGTGAGGCATGTCGTTTCATTGCGTTTGGACTGCATTTCGAGTTAGGTTCTCCCTGCACTTGCCTTTAAATTTAGAATTTACAGATTCTCATAATTTCATTAATCTTTATTAAAATTGATGTAATATGAAGTAATTATAGTTAAAGTGGTGTTTTTCTAGAATTGGGACTGTATATTCCTTTGCGTTACACTAAAAGCTTATCTATGGATTATTGTTGCACAGTAATGAAAATGCCCGTTTGGCACTTAAAAGAAATTAAAATGTTTTCTTTTAAATGTGCAACATCATGGTTGATAAAATGCACAGTTGGCCCTTATAAATATATTGTGCTTTTTTTCAAGAACGGATTGGGTTGCAATGTGTTCGTCTTTATAAAATAGATTTCTTAAATGGGGTTTCAAATGATTTTTCTGAGGTTGAGAGTGTTCCTTTGATTCTTGTAAATGATTTACTATTAAATTAGTGCATGAGGCCCATTTGGTACTTTTAATGAAATTAATGTTTTGAAAAGCTTCTTTGGAGTGATCTTTTGTGTGTGTTGATTGGGTGAGCAGAGTATGTGATGCTCGTGCATCGTGACTAGTTTTACATTGTTGACTCACCCCTGATGATTATACGTGTCGACATGGGAACCTTGCATAGTGAGTGATTTCTCTGAGAACGATTATTGCACTAGTTTAGATTACGCACTGGCTAGTGGCCCTTAGTGTGGTTGGAGCCGCTAGGGGATTGGGCCCCTCAGTTAGGCCAGGTAGGGCTATACCGAGCGTTTGGGCGTTATGATGTCATCAAGAGTAGGCATTCCTTCTAGATGAGTCAAATGTATAGTACGTTCTGGTTTGTTCACGATCTCCTAGGTTTGACCCATGTCTCTTTTAGTGTTTATTTGTATGTGGAAGATGATTGAGAGGTCGAGTTTGGATGCCGACCCTTGTGTGCCATTTTTTCCCGTTTCCCTTAGTGGGTGTGTTGTGTGTGATTTTATTTTTGACTAACAACTAAATTTTGGATTTCTAAATTTTTCTCAAAATGTTTTAAAATGCAATTCACCTGTTTCATTCAATATTAAACTTATTCTAAATTAAAAAGGACAATGGACTGTTACTTTTTTTCAAAATGGAAAGTGTGTGTGTGTATGAAAACCCATATTTTCATTAATGTATTTCAAACTTGAAGTTGGTAAATTCTTCTTGTAATGGTAGTGCTTTGGGAATAGATTTATCGGGCTAGCCAACTGAGTTTTAATACTCACGCCTATATTGTTTTCTTGTTTTTAGTTTCTGTTGCAGGTTTGACTCGAGCTCTCTCGTTGTGGATGAGAGTTGGTTGTAGTTTGACGATCGACTCTCGGGGTCACGAGGAGTTTGGTTCGTGGTCATGTTAGTTATGTTTTTGGCTATTTTATTTTATTGTTGTTTATTTATTTTTGCTTCTTAGTAAATTTTTATTTGGAGAAATCATTCCCACGTGTACTCTGTAATGCCCTGGCACTTGTCGCCAGCCCAGGAGGATTGGGAATGCCTCCCGGGTCGTGTCGCGAATTCGCTCGGGTGACTGGTTCGGGGTCGACCCAGGTTGGTTCTTGACAAAATGGTATCATATGAGGTTGGATCCTGAGCAGACCTTGTTTTTCAGATCACCCATTGCTATTTGGGGTTTTCATTGTAAAAGGAGTAAAGTTTCTTGGACTCGAGGCGTAGGAATGGGAAGGATGTCATGAACCCTTGCTTGTTCTGAACCTCAAGTTACCATGAGATGTCCGAGTTTTTAGTGTCTTTTGGGTCTTTTGGATTTTTTTTATGTTGGGAAATGAAAAGGGAGTTGGGAAAGTAGCTCTGTGAGCTCGCAGGGCCTGGAAAGCCTTGTGGAGCCAGAGACTTCACCCTACAATGCTCTCAATAACGATGGTATGGCTGACATATGGCCGCCATCCATATGGTCGAGTCACCCATCATTACTAGTTTCCCGCTTTAGTGAATGGGGTTTTCCTTCAATTTTAAGGTCATTGAGCAATGTTGAATTTAAAATGGTATTGATTATGTTTTGATCAAGTTCCTCGTTTCTTTGTTGCGTAGTGTTCGCCCCCACTAAGGCTCAATGGATGCTCAAGGTGCATCTTTAAGTGGTGCATCCTTAGCTAATCCTCCAGTTGATCAGCCCATCGATTATGTTCTGGAGTACCGAATGTTGAACCCTCCTCTCTTTTATGGAAAAGAAGAGCCTCTTGAGGGAGAGGAGTGGTTGCAGAAGATTGAGAGGAAGTTCAATTTCATTGGGATACCTGAGTCATTAACGGTGAAGTTGGCTACCTTCATGCTTGAAGGCCCAACCTAGAAATGGTGGAAGTATCTGTCTTGAAACAAGCCTCGAGAAGGTCTGACATGTGATTTTTTCAATTCCTCATTCATCCAACAACACTTCTCTGAGTTGACGAAGCTAAGGAAGAGGATGGAGTTGTGTTGCCTTCAGTCGGGCATTGAATCGGTACTGGAGTTCTATCGACATTTTGTAGACCTAGTTCCGTATGATCAATGGTTCATTGAAAATGATCCCGGGAAGGCTCGACAATTCGATTCGGGGCTTCGACCTGAACTGTGATTGAAAGTGGAAGAGCTCATCCTAACCACTTTCTCGGATGTTGTGGAGCAAGCCTTTCTGGCTGAATCTGAGTTACCAGGAGGACATGAGGTTGGAAATCCTTCCCCGACCTTGGGTGACAGTGTAGAGGATGACGATTGGAATAATGGGAACTGACCTGACTCTGGTGGATCTAATAGAGGAATCAAGAGTGTAACACCCGAGACTTTTATGTTATATAAATCATCAAAGGAATCTTTTTCTACACAACACTTTCTTGGCTTGCTTTACACGCAATCGCGACCTTCCTCGATAGCTTGCGTCGTACGCAATACCGAGTTTCACTAAACAACAATATGCTATTAAAACTAGCCGTTATGAATAGTAATAACCACTTTTTGAAATTTTATAAATTTTATTTTTCAAAATGGACTTCATTTTTGGACTCAGAATATCGAAATTAGCCTAGGGTGAAATTTTGGTATTTTTCTGAAAACTTTCAATTTTTGATGAATAGTGAAACCACTAAGTGGTAGGTTAAAAACTGAATTTTGCATAAAACTTAATTTTACCGCTTCTGTGAATGGAATTTCAAAAATCCGAGAGACACGGTTAATATCAAGGACTAAAATGTGGTTCAATGAGATGAAAATAATTTTTTGGTGAATAGTAACTTTTTACTATTTTTACCGCGGTTAATAGTAAATAGGGTAACTAAGGGTAAATATGATATTAATATTACCCTAACACATGTCCTAATTCTATTGGACAAGTTTAATTCGACCAAAAACAAACTTAGGAATAAAATATGACCATTTAGGCCCACTTGGATTAGATTAGGACATTTATTATTAATTTATTTAAAGAAGGGTTAAAATAGTTAAAATCAAAGTTTAATAAGTAAATCATTTTTAATATAGGGTTATACATAAGATAAATTCGATTGTAAATATTCATTAGAAAGATAAAAAGATTTCCTACATGATGGTATTTTATTTGTAATTTTTAGACATCAAATAATTTAATTTATTTATGACACAAAGATGATGCAGTAATTATCTTATTAATGAAATATTGACAAAATTGATAATATAAATACCAAAATAAATGTAATTTGAGACTTTTTATGAATTCCACTAATTTTCTAGGTTACTATGATATATTAGTATTGATTTAATCAACTTGGTTCGAACATATAATTCTGTTATGACTTTGACAAAAATCATATATCAAATAGTGTCAAAATTGACACAAAATAGTTTTTAAATCAAATATTATATTATTAATTGTTATTTTATTCCTAAAAATCTAAGGTTCGGCCAAATGACTTATATAAGGATATATATTTTAATAATAAACAATTTGGGGTTCGTTTGGCATGTTATAGTAAGTGTATTAACCATATAGTGAAAGAAAACAAAAAGTCATGGTAAAAGTTAAATTATTTAACTTAGAGTTAAATCTAATTGATAAGGTTAAAATAATACCCTAAACTTGTCTAAATTCTATTGGTTGATAGGATTTCGACCCATCCCCACTTTGGCTTCGAAATAAGACCCTTTGGAACCATTATAAACCGATTTTGACTTTAATATAAAATAATATTTTGAGATATTCCTAAGGTGCCCCTCTCCTCCCTTATAAAAGGGCACCTCCTCCCCCTCCTCCTCACACCAATTTGAGCACTCAAGCTCGGCCAACCCCTGCCATTTTCCCTTCTCCACTTCCCTAGAATAATCCTAGAGGTCCTGGTCTTCTCCAAAGACCAATCTTAGTTCCTTAAGTGGAGGATTCAAAAAGGCGTTCCAAAGAAGAGGTAATATCCATTACCGATCTTTTCAATTTCTTTCTTCTTCAACTTCTTCTTCTTTAGTTGTTTCATGATAAAGTAATAACATCAGTATTACTTACATACTGATATGTTATTATAAATATGAAACAACCCTAATTCACCTTCTATCCATCTTACGGAAAAATGAAATCACCGCGCGTGCGTACGTACGGAATACCGTCTCCACGCCGTGGTGTAATCTATTTTCCACCATCACCTTACAAGGATGGGTATAATGGTGTAATCAGTAACTATATATGATTATTATTAAGTAATATTGATACTGAAATAATATATATATATATACTCCAATACAATTCCACGATCATAGGAACGATATCATCACTCGTGCGTACGTACGGAATACCGTCTCCACGATGTGATGCGACTCGTTCTACATGATCTTCATTTCATAATGATTATATAAATGAATTGAATGAATGAATATGGTATATAATACACTAATACCATTCTGGAAATGAATTATCTATAACCTAAAGATAAGAATAAGAATTTATTCGACAAAACACGCATAAGAACAAAAAGTTATAAAGACCCGAGTAACAAGTAACAATGAAATATTACTAACAAGAAGCTAATAATATGACCATATATGATCTCATATCAATATGTATGATTCTGGAATAAGTCAATAACATTATTTAAACCATTATACAGGAGCTTCGGACACGAACAAAGCAAATCGGACCTAAGGTAAGGGAAATATCACAATCTCATTTTTATCCGAGATTGTTTATTCGTAAGTATTTACTAGGGTGTATTTTATCATCCACATCCATGTTCCCTCAATATGTAATATTGTTTCCATCCACTTGAAATAGTTTAAATCCAATTTTACCCTTAGGTGAGTTTTTAGTAAAGAATATGAAAGGAATCTTTTGTCGTTTTTCCGTACGAGGTACTTTTTGACTTTTCCGACAAAAGTACGAAGAATGTTTTTTTTTAACTTATACGGCATGAATAGATTTTTAAAACATTACATCAAAGAAGCTTCCTTTACAAGTTTTCAAGTTTATTTTTAATCAACTTCTTTTATTTTAAAGTTGTATGACATGTTATGAAAGGAAAAATATTTTTGAAGAAGAAAGGATATTTTCCTCAAGAATTCAATTCAAGTGTTTTATCAAAATTATTTTCCATCTAAGATAATAAAGGGTTCTGTTTCTATCCATATTTTTACATTGGTTTGACTATGTTGTGATGGAATTATGTTTATGAATTCCTTTATCATATATGAATTGATTTATGATTTCATGATGTTTCAAGAATCCCATTTTTGTTACATGTGTTATGCGATGATGCATGTTTTATGATTATGTGGCACACATAAGAAAGGATTCATTATAAGATGGGTGGGACCTATATCTCCCTCCAATGCATTGGGTAATGATTTTATATCTCATGAGATAGACATGGCTGGAACGGAAGGTTATTTCGGTTCAGTGATACAGGACTGAAACGAGGAGTGAACTCGGTTCAGAAAGGGACTTTGTCCACTAAGATAGTCTTGGCAATGAGTCATGACTAACAAGAAATGATTTTCCATGATTATGTGTGCATGCCACAAAGTTTCAAGTTTTATGTTATGATTTTGGGGATCTCATTTTCACTTCTATGATTTATTCCATGTTAAGATATTATGATCTCTTTTGCAGGTTTTGATTTTCAAAAAGATATGATATGATTTTTATTTCCTTTATTTTCCCTTGCTGAGCATTTGAGCTCACCCTTTTATGTTTTCTTTTCCCCAGGTCAGGAAGATGGATATTAAGTAGAATATGCTAAAAGGGACCCTAGATATGATGAAATAAATGGGAGACACTGTAGAAGATTTATGAACCAGTTGTTTATGTTTCCCAGTTTCTAAAGACACTATACCTATACGGTCCTTTGTGGTTTTGTCATATGTTGTAATAAGTGTGATTCAATTTTGAAGTATTAACAATGTATGTAAAGTGTGGGTCGTTATAGTTGGTATCAGAGGAAGGGTATAGTCAACCTTTGGAAACTAGGATGTGAAATCCTTAGTAAGAACCCTAAGGATAAGTCTAAGCATAGAACACAATTTTAGAAATGGCCTTGAATAACCTAGGATAAGACCATAAGCATGAAAATTTTATTCTTGAATTATGTCGTTTCCTATTATAATTAGTGTTTCTCACACTATTCTTCTTGGTTTTAGTCAATGGCTGGAACCCGAAGGAACCGTGTTAATGCGGAATGCGATGGGCAATGCAATGATTGTCCCCCTGAGCAACCAAACGATATGGGAGCTGGAATGCAAAATCTTGTAGCCATGCTCACACAACTTTCTCAAGCTATGAATCATGCAGGATTTCCAAACGAGCAAAGGAGGGAGCAACATTCTGTTGAATCCTTCATGAGGCAGCGTCCACCTTCTTTCAGCGGGTCTACTGATCCATTAGTTTCTGAACAATGGATTAGTACTACTGAAAAGATATTTTCAGTTCTTCAATGTTCTGAACATGATAAAGTCATCCTAGCAGTGTACCGTTTGGAAGGAGATGCGGATCAATGGTGGAATCTTGTTAAGAATACGAGGCAAAGGGATGAAATTGAGTCTATGGAATGGGACGAGTTCAAGAACTTATTTTTCAATAAGTACTTCCCTCGTATTCTCCGAACAAAGATGGAGAAAGAGTTCCTTGAACTGAAGCAAAGGGATGATGAATCTGTTGGTACCTATGAAGCAAATTTTACAAGACTTGCAAGGTACGCTTCTGGTATTATTATCCAACCTGAGAGTAAGATCGATCGATTCTTTAGTGGCTTAAAACCAAGTCTTCGAAGGGCGTTAGCCATAAGGGACTTCAATAGCTACGAGGAAATCGTTCGATGTGCTCTCAAAGTCGAGATGGAGATTGGAGTAACCCATCAGTCACATGGGTTTGATAAGAAGAGGAAGATGGAATTCAAAGAAAAATCTAAAGAGCACACGGAAAAGAAGATGAACTTTCCCTTATGCTCAAAGTGTGGAAAGAAACATGGAGGGAGTTGTCTTAAAGGGACAAGTAAATGTTTTAAATGTGGAAAGGAAGGTCATCGGGCATTTGAATGCCGTGATAATGGGAAGAAGATGTCTAATGATGCAAACAAAGGAAGGGATACACAGAATGAACCTGCTACACTTCAATGTTTCAAGTGCAAGGAGATGGGGAATTATGCCAATCAATGCCCAAATCCAAGGGTTGATGATGATGGTCGACGTCAACAAAATCTTAAGGCTAAAGACAAAGGAAAGTCACATGCAATTTCTATCAGCGATGTGGAGTACGATAACGATGTGGTGAAAGGTACACTTACCATCCACTCTAAAGTAGCAAATGTTTTATTTGATTCTGGATCCACCCACTCTTTTATTTCTGAAGACTTTTCTAAGGGTATCACTGTACTACCTCAACAATTAGATGTTGAGTTAGCTGTGACAACACCTAATGGCACATCAATCGCATCAAAAGTTTATAATTCTTCTCCGATCGAAGTTTGTGGGAAAGTGCTTCCTGCAAATCTTATGATCCTTCCTTTAGTGGAATTTGATGTGATTCTTGGCATGGATTGGCTTTCTCTACATGGAGCTCATATCAATTGCCAAAGAAGGGAAGTCACATTTCATATTCCAGATCAACCTACGATCGTCTATCAATGCAAGGATGAACATAACCTTCCAGTGGAAATTTCTTCCATCTTATGGGTATTGATTCCACTAAATGAAGGTTATTTATCTCAAATGGTTGGTGAGAAACTCACGATTAAGAATACTCCCATTGTACGGGAGTTTGATGATGTCTTTCCGGAGGAATTGCCGGGTCTTCCACCAAATCGTGAAGTTGAGTTTTCAATAGAACTCGTACCGGGTGCTTTGCCTATTTCAAAGACACCTTATAGAATGGCCCCAATTGAGTTGCAGGAATTGAAGAAGCAACTCCAAGAGAATCTTGATAAGGGATTCATACGCCCTAGTGCGTCACCTTGGGGAGAACCTGTTCTATTTGTTAAGAAGAAAGATGGATCAATGAGACTCTGCATTGATTATCGAGAACTTAACAAGATCACTATCAAGAACAAATATCCTCTCCCACGCATTGATGACTTATTTGACCAACTACGCGGAGCTCAATACTTTTCCAAGATTGATCTTCGTTCAGGGTATCATCAATTAAGGGTCAAAAGGGAGGATATACCAAAGACGGCTTTCCGTACAAGGTATGGACACTATGAATTTATAGTGATGCCATTTGGTCTTACTAATGCCCCTGTTATCTTCATGTATCTAATGAATAGAGTCTTTAGAGACTATCTTGATCAATTTGTGGTAGTCTTTATAGACGATATTCTTGTCTATTCAAAGAGAAAGGAAGAGCATGAAGATCACTTGAGAATTATATTGAAGACCCTGAGAAAAGAGAAGCTTTATGCCAAATTTACCAAGTGTGAATTTTGGCTTCAAAAAGTTGCATTTTTGGGTCATATAATCTCAAAAGAGGGGATATCTGTGGATCCAGCAAAAACAGAGGTTATCGAAAGATGGTCAAGACCAACAACAGTAACTGAGATCCGAAGTTTTCTTGGTTTGGCTGGATATTATCGACGTTTTGTAAAAGATTTTTCACGATTATCTAATCCACTCACCAAGTTGACTCGGAAAGGAGTTAAGTTTGTCTGGACAGAGGAATGTGAAGAGAATTTCAAGGAGTTGAAAAGAAGGTTATCCAGTGCACCTGTGCTCACACTGCCTTGTAGTGGAGAAAGGTTTGTGATCTACAGTGATGCATCCAAGAAGGGATTGGGGTGTGTTCTTATGCAAAATGATATGGTGATAGCTTATGCCTCACGACAGTTGAAAATCCATGAGCAAAATTACCCAACACATGATTTGGAGTTGGCTGCGGTAATCTTTGCATTAAAGATTTGGAGGCATTACCTTTATGGTGAAAGGTGTGATATTTATACTGATCATAAAAGTTTAAAGTATATTTTCACACAAAAGGAGCTGAATATGCGCCAAAGAAGATGGTTGGAGCTGATTAAGGATTATGACTGCTCAATCCATTACCACCCTGGGAAAGCAAACAAGGTGGCAGATGCATTAAGTCGACAAGACCATGCTAGTTTATCCATGATGAGGATCACAAAAGATCCAATATTTATGGATTTACAAAGGATGGATCTTGGAATTATAATGGAAGGGGAAAAATCTTATCTTTCTCAAATGAATGTTCAACCATCTATACATGTGAAGATTAAAGAGGCACAGAAAGAAGATATCGAGTTACAAAAGAAGGTGAGAAATGTTCCTGAATTCAACCTTGATTGTGATGGGATAATAAAGTTCAGGAATCGGGTTTGTGTTCCTCCCATCCCCGAATTAAAGAAGGAGCTGCTGGATGAGGCTCATAGTTCTTCATTCTCTATTCATCCTGGAAGCACGAAGATGTATAGGGACCTGAAAGAGTACTTCTGGTGGGATGGCATGAAAAGAGATGTTGCTGAATTTGTCTCTCGATGCTTGGTTTGTCAACAAGTTAAAGCTGAGAGACAGAAGTCTAAGGGGATGTTACAACCATTACCCATACCCGAATGGAAATGGGAAAACATCACTATGGACTTTGTCACAGGACTTCCTAAAACATCCAAAGGCAATAATGCTAGTTGGGTCATAGTTGATCGTCTTACAAAGTCTGCACACTTCATTCCTATTAGAGAGGATTTCTCTCTAGATCAGCTTGCCAGGATATATGTAAAGGAAGTGGTAAGATTGCATGGAGTACCACTTTCTATTATATCTGATCGAGATCCGAGATTTACCTCGAAGTTCTGGCGAAGTCTTCAGCATACTCTGGATACAGAGTTGAGTTTCAGCACTGCTTATCATCCCCAGACAGACGGTCAGTCTGAGAGAACAATTCAAACCCTAGAAGATATGTTGAGAGCTTGCTCTATGGATTTCAAAGGAGGTTGGGATCAACACCTACCTTTGGTGGAATTTTCTTATAATAATAGCTTTCACTCCAGTATTCAGATGGCTCCTTATGAAGCTCTCTATGGAAAGAAATGCAGGACTCCAACTTGCTGGGATGAAGTTGGGGAAAGAAAGCTATTAGGACCTGATCTCGTTGATGAAATGGCAGAAAAGGTCAGATCTATTCAACAACACATAAGAGCAGCTCAGAGTCGACAGAAAAGTTATGCCGACAACCGAAGAAAAGACCTAGAGTTTGAAGTGGGTGATAAAGTGTTCTTACGAATATCTCCCTGGAAGAGGGTTATGAGATTTGGAAAGAAGGGGAAGTTGAGCCCTAGATATATCGGTCCTTTCGAAATATTGGATCGTGTTGGGAAGGTAGCTTACCGATTGGCGCTTCCACCGAATCTCTCTCAAGTTCACGATGTGTTCCATGTATCTCTCCTGAGAAAGTACATACCAGATCCTTCACATGTACTCAGCTCAGAAGTTGTACCACTGGAGCAAGATCTTTCTTATGAAGAACAGCCGATAGAGATTCTGGATCGTAGCGAAAAAGTCCTACGAAACAAGACCACTCGCTTGGTGAAAGTTTTATGGAGAAACCACCAACTTGAAGAAGCTACATGGGAGCTTGAGGATATGATGAGGGAGAAGTATCCTCATTTGTTTGTTGCAAAGTGACGAATTTCGAGGGCGAAATTCTTTTTAAGGGGGGTAGAATGTAACACCCGAGACTTTTATGTTATATAAATCATCAAAGGAATCTTTTTCTACACAACACTTTCTTGGCTTGCTTTACACGCAATCGCGACCTTCCTCGATAGCTTGCGTCGTACGCAATACCGAGTTTCACTAAACAACAATATGCTATTAAAACTAGCCGTTATGAATAGTAATAACCACTTTTTGAAATTTTATAAATTTTATTTTTCAAAATGGACTTCATTTTTGGACTCAGAATATCGAAATTAGCCCAGGGTGAAATTTTGGTATTTTTCTGAAAACTTTCAATTTTTGATGAATAGTGAAACCACTAAGTGGTAGGTTAAAAACTGAATTTTGCATAAAACTTAATTTTACCGCTTCTGTGAATGGAATTTCAAAAATCCGAGAGACACGGTTAATATCAAGGACTAAAATGTGGTTCAATGAGATGAAAATAATTTTTTGGTGAATAGTAACTTTTTACTATTTTTACCGCGGTTAATAGTAAATAGGGTAACTAAGGGTAAATATGATATTAATATTACCCTAACACATGTCCTAATTCTATTGGACAAGTGTAATTCGACCAAAAACAAACTTAGAAATAAAATATGACCATTTAGGCCCACTTGGATTAGATTAGGACATTTATTATTAATTTATTTAAAGAAGGGTTAAAATAGTTAAAATCAAAGTTTAATAAGTAAATCATTTTTAATATAGGGTTATACATAAGATAAATTCGATTGTAAATATTCATTAGAAAGATAAAAAGATTTCCTACATGATGGTATTTTATTTGTAATTTTTAGACATCAAATAATTTAATTTATTTATGACACAAAGATGATGCATTAATTATCTTATTAATGAAATATTGACAAAATTGATAATATAAATACCAAAATAAATGTAATTTGAGACTTTTTATGAATTCCACTAATTTTCTAGGTTACTATGATATATTAGTATTGATTTAATCAACTTGGTTCGAACATATAATTCTGTTATGACTTTGACAAAAATCATATATCAAATAGTGTCAAAATTGACACAAAATAGTTTTTAAATCAAATATTATATTATTAATTGTTATTTTATTCCTAAAAATCTAAGGTTCGGCCAAATTACTTAGATAAGGATATATATTTTAATAATAAACAATTTGGGGTTCGTTTGGCATGTTATAGTAAGTGTATTAACCATATAGTGAAAGAAAACAAAAAGTCATGGTAAAAGTTAAATTATTTAACTTAGAGTTAAATCTAATTGATAAGGTTAAAATAATACCCTAAACTTGTCTAAATTCTATTGGTTGATAGGATTTCGACCCATCCCCACTTTGGCTTCGAAATAAGACCCTTTGGAACCATTATAAACCGATTTTGACTTTAATATAAAATAATATTTTGAGATATTCCTAAGGTGCCCCTCTCCTCCCTTATAAAAGGGCACCTCCTCCCCCTCCTCCTCACACCAATTTGAGCACTCAAGCTCGGCCAACCCCTGCCATTTTCCCTTCTCCACTTCCCTAGAATAATCCTAGAGGTCCTGGTCTTCTCCAAAGACCAATCTTAGTTCCTTAAGTGGAGGATTCAAAAAGGCGTTCCAAAGAAGAGGTAATATCCATTACCGATCTTTTCAATTTCTTTCTTCTTCAACTTCTTCTTCTTTAGTTGTTTCATGATAAAGTAATAACATCAGTATTACTTACATACTGATATGTTATTATAAATATGAAACAACCCTAATTCACCTTCTATCCATCCTACGGAAAAATGAAATCACCGCGCGTGCGTACGTACGGAATACCGTCTCCACGCCGTGGTGTAATCTATTTTCCACCATCACCTTACAAGGATGGGTATAATGGTGTAATCAGTAACTATATATGATTATTATTAAGTAATATTGATACTGAAATAATATATATATATATACTCCAATACAATTCCACGATCATAGGAACGATATCATCACTCGTGCGTACGTACGGAATACCGTCTCCACGATGTGATGCGACTCGTTCTACATGATCTTCATTTCATAATGATTATATAAATGAATTGAATGAATGAATATGGTATATAATACACTAATACCATTCTGGAAATGAATTATCTATAACCTAAAGATAAGAATAAGAATTTATTCGACAAAACACGCATAAGAACAAAAAGTTATAAAGACCCGAGTAACAAGTAACAATGAAATATTACTAACAAGAAGCTAATAATATGACCATATATGATCTCATATCAATATGTATGATTCTGGAATAAGTCAATAACATTATTTAAACCATTATACAGGAGCTTCGGACACGAACAAAGCAAATCGGACCTAAGGTAAGGGAAATATCACAATCTCATTTTTATCCGAGATTGTTTATTCGTAAGTATTTACTAGGGTGTATTTTATCATCCACATCCATGTTCCCTCAATATGTAATATTGTTTCCATCCACTTGAAATAGTTTAAATCCAATTTTACCCTTACGTGAGTTTTTAGTAAAGAATATGAAAGGAATCTTTTGTCGTTTTTCCGTACGAGGTACTTTTTGACTTTTCCGACAAAAGTACGAAGAATGTTTTTTTTAACTTATACGGCATGAATGGATTTTTAAAACATTACATCAAAGAAGCTTCCTTTACAAGTTTTCAAGTTTATTTTTAATCAACTTCTTTTATTTTAAAGTTGTATGACATGTTATGAAAGGAAAAATATTTTTGAAGAAGAAAGGATATTTTCCTCAAGAATTCAATTCAAGTGTTTTATCAAAATTATTTTCCATCTAAGATAATAAAGGGTTCTGTTTATATCCATATTTTTACATTGGTTTGACTATGTTGTGATGGAATTATGTTTATGAATTCCTTTATCATATATGAATTGATTTATGATTTCATGATGTTTCAAGAATCCCATTTTTGTTACATGTGTTATGCGATGATGCATGTTTTATGATTATGTGGCACACATAAGAAAGGATTCATTATAAGATGGGTGGGACCTATATCTCCCTCCAATGCATTGGGTAATGATTTTATATCTCATGAGATAGACATGGCTGGAACGGAAGGTTATTTCGGTTCAGTGATACAGGACTGAAACGAGGAGTGAACTCGGTTCAGAAAGGGACTTTGTCCACTAAGATAGTCTTGGCAATGAGTCATGACTAACAAGAAATGATTTTCCATGATTATGTGTGCATGCCACAAAGTTTCAAGTTTTATGTTATGATTTTGGGGATCTCATTTTCACTTCTATGATTTATTCCATGTTAAGATATTATGATCTCTTTTGCAGGTTTTGATTTTCAAAAAGATATGATATGATTTTTATTTCCTTTATTTTCCCTTGCTGAGCATTTGAGCTCACCCTTTTATGTTTTCTTTTCCCCAGGTCAGGAAGATGGATATTAAGTAGAATATGCTAAAAGGGACCCTAGATATGATGAAATAAATGGGAGACACTGTAGAAGATTTATGAACCAGTTGTTTATGTTTCCCAGTTTCTAAAGACACTATACCTATACGGTCCTTTGTGGTTTTGTCATATGTTGTAATAAGTGTGATTCAATTTTGAAGTATTAACAATGTATGTAAAGTGTGGGTCGTTATAAAGAGGCCCTTAGGCCTTCAATCAACTTCTTCGCAGCGTAATGTCGTGACCTGTCACCAATGTGGTAAGCAGGGTCACGAGAAGCAGGTGTGCCCGAGTGCTCCAAGACCCTGCCACACCTGTTGACGTCTGGGTCACTTGAAGCGTTTCTTCCGAGGTGTTTCCAAAAAGCGCGCTAAAGCCAGACCTGGATCGTCGAAGGTCACTTCATCCTATCAGCAGGAGTAGGGAGATGTTGGTGGATGAGCTTGATGTTTTCTTCTTGTGATGTTTCATGGATGTATTAGTCGTTACCTGTACTTTTTTGTGGTGTTCTTTTCTTTCAGTTGAAAGAATGGTTGTGGCTGAACTCTTTTAAACCTTTGATCTTATGGATGTGTGATTGTTAAAATTCTGGTTCTTGTGTCATGATTCCGGGGTTTCAAAAACCTGACTGCAAAGCCGAAAGATGCTTCATTCATCAGAGCTCCAGCCAAAGGCCTCGGAGTGAAGCTACAACATAGTCAGGGGAACTCCAACGAAAGGTGAAGTCTTACGACAGGGTGTTGTTCTCAGTAAGAGCGCGTAGTTGGAATCATTTTCCGCCTTATGCCTAGTATGTGTGTAATAACCTCCTAGTCATGTCATTTCTCTCGTTTATTAAGAGATGCTCGCTTTATACTTTTTGGGTTGGGGTGGTGTGTTGGACAGCCCCCCTCCCACCCATGGGCAGTGATGGCTGGTGATAATGCTGGGAGGTCCTCCTATTCTTCACTCCTTGGAATCTTTATGGTGGGGAGTCCATTCGGTCTCCCCATGTTGAAAATTCGTGTGATCATGAATTTTTTTCTCATGTGATGGCTTTCTGGTCCTATTCCGGGAACTAACTTGACTCTTATGTTGGGGGTACCCATTACGGTTCTCATTGAATACAATTTGGCTTGTCTCCTATGGTGGGGAGTCCGTTCAGACTTCCCGTGTCAATATCCTTGTTTTTTTATGGGTTTTGGTTGGGTTGTGGTTGGTCTTATATGGAACCACCAAATTCTATATTCTTTTTTTCGTAAAGAGTTGGGGTGTGAGAGTTCCAGTGTAATATTGGGGTAAGGTTTTAAGAGATATACTTTGGACGTGGTTTTCACTTGATCATTGGTTTCAAAAGGGTCATTGTGTTTTTATTGGTGTTGTTCCGGATGTTTTGTTTTAAGGTTGAATTGAGGATGAAGAAATTGGTTGAGTTCTGTTGAATGGTGTTACGGTGTGTGTATGTTGGGCCTGAATTTACTATTATTAAAGTTCTTTGTCCTTTAAAGTGATCAACTGGAGGTGGTCACACTTTTGGGGGTGGGTGACACTTAGCGGCTAATTCGTTCCTATTACATGAGTTCTTTTGGTTTATCTCTCCCCTTTTTGGGAGTGTTTTAGGATCTCTTTGTTGTCGTTCTTTAGATATTTATTTAAATTGTAAAGTAATTTCGTTTTTCATTTGGGGTTTTGATCTTGTTATGGCTTTCCGGGGGCGGAAAGCTTTATGGTGGGGAGAATTGACACACCTGTTTTTATTTATTTACTTTATTTATTTTATGTATCTTAGCGTCGGGTGATTTTTCATGTGTGCGGGCAAGTCCCGGTCTAAAATCTTAATGTTTGGATGAGTTTATGGTTTGGGATAGTGTGCGAAAACCATACGGTTGTGACGCACAACCCGTTTGCAGTCCACTTGGGAACCGTGCGGTGCGCGTGTACCCTGCGGTCATTTAGTTTTAACGTTATTAAATTCGCTCGTTGAGTGATTTAATATATATATATATATATGATTATATATGTGTATATAAATATGTAGATGGATATATATTTTTATACATTATTATTATTATTTAACGTAATGTGAATATATGTATATTTATATGTGTATATATACACGTATGATGATAAATATATATTTTCTTAAAATTATATGTTTATGAGTAAATGTGTTTATACATATGATTATATATTTCTATACGTTTATAATATGTTATGTATGTTCATATATGTATGTTTATAAATTTGTTTATGTAGGTTTATCTATATATGTTTATATATATATATATATATATATATATGTATATATATGTTTGTAATTATAATAATAATAATTATTATTAATATTACTATTATTATTATTATTATTAAACTCTATTTATTTACTATCTTATTCTATTTTATTTTCTTTGATTTATTTATTTTATTTTATTTTATTTTCTTTCTTTCTTTTTATTTCATTTTATTTATCCCTTTTATTTTTTTTATTTTTTTTCTCCTCTTTTCTCCCTAACCCTAGTCTTTTTTTTCATGCGCCGCCACCCCCCTCTTTTCCCTCCCCCTCCTCTTTCTCTCTCTCTTCCCTATTTCTCCCTTCTCCCTCCGGGTGACCCTCTCCCTCTCGGCCCCTCCTGCACCCTCCGGCCACGCGACCACCCTCCCCCTCTGCCCGCGCCGGCCTCCTCCGTGCGGCCGCACCCAGTTGAGCCGTTTCCGACCTCCTCTCCGACTCTGGCGGTGTTCCCTCCGGCCGCGCCTCCTCCCCCACGCTGCTGCCTTCCGGACGAGGCCCAGCTAGCTCCTCCCTCCCTCTCCCAACCGCCGCGCTCCCTCTTCCCTCGTCGGACCGCTTCCTCCTCCGGCCGAATCCCCCCTGTCGGCGCTGCTCTGCAACCCGACCTCGCCTCCCATCCGGCCTCCCTCCTCCGGCCTCCTCCGGCGCCCGACCGTCTCTGGTAGAACCCCCCACCGGCACTGCCCTACAAACCGCCCCCGACTCCTACTCTCTACGACCGCACAACCTCCAGCCAGCCTGCTACTGGCCGGCACAACCTCCGGCCAGCCTTCTATTGGCCCACACAGCCTCCGGCAGGCCCGCCCCGGTCGCCCAGCCTCCGGCCAGCTCGCCCCGGTCGCGCTGCCTCTAGCCAGCCCGCCTCAGGTCGTGCCGCACTCGACCTGCCCTGCTCGCCTCACCCTTCACACTCGCTTCGACCCGTAGGCCTCCCGTGGCATCAACGTACTGTCCGGCTAGCCACTCGTAGTGCCGTAACTCTATCCAGCACTACTGCTCCTGTTCGCGTGACCCGTCGCGCACCTCGTTCTTTTCGAGGTGTGCATCGAACACTTTCCACAGAGTGAGAGCAGTTTGGGTTCACCTGTTTCACCTTCTCTGGTGTCGAGGTGTGGTTTTCATTGATTTTGCATGGATAATTTTATATCAACTTATATATATATATATATTAGTTATTTTTGCGTTCCTAATTCATATAAATTATTTTAAGTCAGCATTTATGTGTTTTAGTTGTTTTTCATCTGTTGCAGCGTGTTGGCGAGGAAACCCCACATTACAGTCACTGTCTTACGTGCATTAGCGCTCCTGTGTGAGGCGTGTCGTTTCATTGCGTTTGGACTGTGTTTCGAGGTAGGTTCTCCCTGTAGTTTACTTTAAATTTAGATTTTACAGATTCTCGTAATTTCATGAATCTTTATTAAAATTGAAGTAATATGAAGTAATTATAGTTCAAGTGGTGTTTTTCTAGAATTGGGACTATATATTCCTTTTCATTACACTGAAATCATATCTCTGGATTATTGTTGCACAGTAATGAAAATGCCCGTTTGGCACTTAAAAGAAATTAAAATGTTTTCTTTTAAATGTGAAACATCTGGGTTGATAAAATTCCCGGTTGGACCTTATAAATACATTGTGCTTCTTTTCAAGAACGGCTTGGGTTGCAATGTGTTCGTCTTTAAAAAATAGATTTCCTAAATGGGGTTTCAAATGATGTTTCTGATGTTGAAAGTGTTCCATTGATTCTTGGAAATGATTTAGTATTAAATGAGTGCATGAGGTTTGTTTGATATTTTTAATGAAATTAATGTTTTGAAAAGTCTCTTCGGAGTGATCTTTTGTGTGTGTTGATTGGGTGAGCAGACTATGTGATGCTTGTGCATCGTGACTAGTTTTACATTGTTGACTCACCCCTGATGATTATACGTGTTGACATTGGAACCTGGCATAGTGAGTTAATTATCTAAGAACGATTGCTGCACTAGATTAGATTATGCACTGGCTAGTGGCCATTAGTGTGGTTGGAGCCGCTAGGGGATTGGGCCCCTCGGTTAGGCTAGGTAGGGCTATACCGAGCGTTTGGGTTTTATGACGTCATCGAGAGTAGGCATGCCTTCAGGATGAGTCACATGTATAGTACGTTCTGGTTTGTTCATGATCTCCTAGGTTTGACCCATGTCTCTTTTAGTGTTTATTTGTATGTGGCAGACGATTGAGAGGTCGAGTTTGGATGCCGACCCTTGTGTGCCATTTTTTTCCCATTGCCCTTAGTGGGTGTGTTGTGTGTGATTTTCTTTTTGACTAACAACTAAAGTTTGGATTTATAAATTGTTTGAAAAATGTTTTAAATTCAATTCACCTGTTTCTTTTAACATTAAACTTGTTCTAAATTAAAAAGGGCAATGTACTGTTAATTGTTTTCAAAATGGAAAGTGTGTGCATGTGAAAAGCCATATTTTCTATGATGTAGTTCAAACATGTAGTTGGTAAATTCTTCTTTTAATGGTAGTGCTTTGGGAATAGATTTATCGGGCTAGCCTACTGTGTTTTAATACTCATGCCTATAGTGTTTTCTTATTTTTAGTTTCTGTTGCTGGTTTGACTCGAGCTTGCTCGCCATGGACAAGAGTTGGTTTTAGTTTGAAGATCGACTATCTGGGTCGCGAGGAGTTTGGTTCGTGGTCAGGTTACTTATGTTTTTGGCTGTTTCATTTTATTGTCATTTATTTATTTCTGCTTCTTAGTAAATTTTTATTGGGAGAAATCATTCCCACGTGTACTCTGTGATGCCCTGGCACTTGTCTCCAGCCTGGGAGGATCGGGAACGCTTCCTGGGTCATGTCACGGATTGGCTCGGGTGACCGGTTCGGGGTCGACCCGGGTTGGTTTGTGACATGTCCTTATGCAGAATTATAGATTTATTGCTTATGCATCATGACAGCTGAAATTCAGGAGCAAAACTATCCTACTCATGATCTCGAGTTAGCAGCTGTGATCTTTGCTTTGAAGATATGGAGGCACTACCTCTATGGTGAAAAATATGAGATTTATACTGATCACAATAGTTTGAAGTATATTTTCTCACAAAAATAACTCAACATGAGGAAAATGAGATAGATTGAATTACTCAATGATTATGATTGCACGATACACTACCACCCGAGAAAGGAAAACAAGGTGGAAGATGCTTTGAGCAGAAAAGATCATGGAGTTTTGAACAATATGAGAATTTAAAGGGATCCAATTTTCATGGATCTAGTGAAGATGGACATGGGAATAACCATGGAAGGTGAAACATCAATTCCATTTCAAATGGTTTCCAAACCATCTTTAGTAGAAAGGATAAAGAGTTCTAAGATAGATGATGAATAATTTCAAAAGAAGATTGAAGCTGTGAATGACCGGAGATTGAGAGACTTTGTGTATGAAGATGGAATTTTGAAATTTGGGAAGAGGCTTTGTGTTCCCAATATACCTGATCTAAAAAGGGAATTTTTGGATGATTCTCATAGTTACAATTTCTCTATACACTCTGGGAGCACCAAAATGTATAGATATTTGAAAGAACATTTATGGTGGGGAAACATGAAGAGGGAGATTTCTGATTTTGTGTCAAGATGTATGGTTTCTAAACAAGTGAAAGATAGAAGGCAATAGCCTGGAAGAGTATTGCAACCTCTTCTTATACCTATGTGGAAATGGGATAATTTTACGATGGACTTCATCATGGGGATACCAAAGAATCCTAGAAGGAACGATGAAATATGGGTCATTCCTGATCGTCTTACCAAGTCAGCACATTTTCGTGCTCTAAGGGAAGATTTACCTCTTGAACGACTAGCAAGACTATATATTAATGAAGTTGTGAGACTTCATAGAGTAACCCTATCGACTGTTTCTGATCGTGATCCCCATTTTACTACAAGATTCTAGAAGTGTCTTTAGAAGGCCTTGGATACTGAACTTCATTTGACCACTGCCTACCACCCTCAAATAGATGGACAATCAGAATGGACTATTCAAACCTTAGAAGACATGTTGAGATCCTGCTCACTTGACTTTCAGGGTATGTGTGATCAATATTTACCTCTGGTAGAATTTTCAAATAACAATAGCATCCATTTGAGTATTCATATGGAACTATATGAAGCATTATACGGAAAGACATGTTGCACACCGACCTGTTGGGATGACGTTGGTGAAAGGAAACATGTAGGTCCAGAACTGGTGGAGGAAACGATGGAAAAGGTGAAGGTAATCCAAAATCACATCAAAGAAGCTCAAAGTAGGCAGAAGAGCTATGCTAATAACCGAAGGAAGGATTTGGAATTTCAAGTAAGAGATCATGTTTTCATGAAGGTATCTCCATGGAAGGGAATTGTACATTTTGGTAAGAAGGGTAAATTGAGTCCCAGGTACATCGGACCTTTCGAACTTCTAGAACGAATTTGAGTTGTAGCTTACCGTTTGGCAATGCCTCCAAGTCTCTCCAAAGATCACGATGTGTTCCACGTATCACTGTTGAGGAAATACATGCCTGAACCAATGCATGTACTCACTTACGAGGAATTAGAACTGGAACCCGATATGTCTTATTGCGAAGAGCCCATCAGGATTCTTGATACCAGGGAACAAGTGCTGAGAAACCGGACGACTCGTCTGGTAAAAGTTCTATGCAGAAACCATAAGATGGAAGAGGCAACATGGGAACCCAAGGAACTTGTGATGAAGAACCACCCGAGTCTTTTCATGGGTTAGTATTATAGAAATTTTGAGGAAGAAATTATTTGAATGAGGGGAGAATGTAACACCCCAAACTTCCAAGGTACGCTTTCCTTTGAATAATACAGTAGTGTGTGTTGTAAGAAACTTCGAGTTCTAACACACACACCACAACCAATCAAACTAGCCATTATGAATAGTAATACCCACTTTTTGAAATTTTATAAATTTTATCATTCCAAATAGACTTCATTTTTGGATTTGGAATATCGAAATTAGCCTAGGGTGAAATGTTGGTATTTTTCTGAAAACATTTAATTTTTGATGAATAGTGAAAAAACACTGAGTTATAATTTAAAACCAAATTTTTATTTAAATAATTATTTATTTTATTTAAATTTAATTACGGTCAAAATATATACATAATACCTATATAAGTTCAATGTAATTCATTGGAGTTAGTTTAGAATAAGTTTAGATATATAAAAATTTTATTGAACATTTCACCATCTTTTACCCACCTCCTAGGAGAATTTGGAAATTCACATAAAACATAATTTTACCACTTATGTGAGTGGAATTTTGAAAATCAGAGAGACACGGTTAATACCAAGATTTAAAATGTGGTTTAATGAGATGAAAATAATTTTTGGTGAATGGTAACGTTTTGCTTTTATTTACCACGTTTAAAAGTAAATAGGGTAGTTAAGGGTAAAAATGAAATTAATATTACCCTAACACATGTCCTAATTCTATTGGACAAGTTTATCTCTACAAAAAACAACTTTAGGAATAAAATATTATCATTTAGGTCCACTTGGATTAGATTAGGACATTTATTATTATTTAATTCAAAGAAGAGTTAAAAGAGTTTAAATCAATGTTTATTTACTAAACCATTTTTCCTATTAAGTTATACATAATTTAAATTTAATTGTAAATATTAATTAGAAATATAAAAAAATTTCCTACATAATGATATTTTATTTATAATTTTTAGACATTAAATAATTTAATTTATTTATGACACAATGGTGATGCAGTAATTACTTAATTAATGAAATATTAAAATAATTGATATTATAAATATCAAAATATTAGTAATTTGAGACTTTTTATGAATTCCACTAATTTTATTGGTTAATATGACATATTAGTATTCATTATATAAATTGTTTTCTATGTAATAATGTTGTTATGAATTTATCAAAAACAAAACACCCAATAGTATCAAAATTGACATAAAAGAGTTTTTAAAACAAATATTATATTATTAATTGATATTAAATTCCTAAAAATCTATGTTTCGGAAAAGAGACTTATATAATGATATGTGTATCATTAATGGACCACTTGGGGGTCTCTTAGTGGTATATAGTAAGTTTATTAAATATAGAATATAAAAATACATAGTGGCATGGTAAGTGTCAAACTAATTAACTAAGAGTTAAATCTAAAAGATACGGTTAATATAATAACCCAAACCTCTCTAAATTATATTGGTTCAGTTGTTTTTGACCCATAATCACCTTAACCTTTAAATAATCCACTTTGGAGCCATTATAAACCGAATATGAATTTATTATAAAATTATATTTCTAGCTTTTCCAAAGGTTCCCCTCACCCCTCTTATAAAAGGGCACTCCCCCTTCTCACTAATTCACACAATCAAAGCCTCTTGGATCGGCCAAACCCTGACCAATTACTCTCTCAACTTCCCTAAATACAACCTATAGGCCTTAGTTTGATCATAAATCCAACCTAAGGAGCCCTTTTGATCAAATCAAAAGGAAGAACTCGAAGAAGAGGTAATGTTTTCACCACACTTTTTCAAGTTCTTTTCTTCTTCAACATCTTATTTCATTATTATTCACATTCTAAAATAATAAATCCAGTATCTACTATATGCTGTGATATTATTATAAATATGGTACAACAATATTCAATATTCTATCAATCCATTGAATGACATGTCACCATACGTGCGTATATATGGCTTACCGTCTCCACGTCGTGGTGTAATTGTTATTCAATATATTATTATTTGGATGGGTATAACAATGATGTGTAACTCATGTAAATAAAAATATAACATGATAATGATTCTGTATATATGATATACCATCCAATTATATATTATTTCAATATCAAAAGAATGATATTGTCACTCGTGTGTAAGTACAGACTACCGTCTCCACGAATGCGATGAGATTAATTCCCCATCGTATCCATTCAAGACTAATTCTCATTTGATGATTAAAAGTAATGTTTAAGAACTTTATATAATTATGGACATGAATAAGGTAAAACCTATCCATAACATAAACGACTTATGTTACAAAACATATAAAATAAAACAAGTAAGTTGACAACCAAAACAACGATAATACTAAGATATTATTAAAAAATCAATGTTAAAAGATCATATATGATATCATCATTATGTATATGGTTCTTGTATAATTTAATAACAATGTTTTAACTATTATACATGAGGTTAACATACCATCGACTAAGGAAATGTATAAGGTACAAGTTTATTTCACAATTTCTTCATTATCCTATGTTGTTTATACGTGATTATCTACCGGGACTTCTTTATCATCCTCATCCATGATTCATAAAAATGTATTTCAAATCATTCTTACTATTTTAAAGACTATGGGATAAAGTTATTTATACCCTTGTTTAATTTTTATAATAATTTTATAAAGGAATCTTTCTGTCGTTTTCCAAACAAGGTCCTATTTAACCTTTTCGACAGAATTAAGGTAAGAATGCCCTTTTTAACTTATACGGCGGGTGCAGTTATTTTCCACCATTATAAAATCGTCGATTCTTCCCTTACAAGATTATAAGAATATTTTCAATGAAAATGTTTTATTTTATAAATATATGACTCTTAAATAAATTCAAAATAGAAAGAGATATTTCTCTAAAAAGTGTTTTGATTTCAGCTATGTCAACATCCTTGGATGGATTTTAAGTTAATTTAGAGTTGATTTATTATGATACAAAAAATACATATTGTATTGATGTTTTTGTGATATGTTTGAATGTGGATGTGTTATTTTTATACCATTCATGGTTTATGAAGAAAGTATTGACATTTCGTATGCTAGTTTTAATATGAATGATTATGTTATGTTTAAACCTGTTCATATGAGGAATGCATTGGACTTAATAAGTGATGGGTGGAGGCCGCTATAGCTCCTTGATGCATCAGTAGGTCTCATGAGACAAACTAGTGTCTTTTCACAAGGCCTTGAAAAAATCTTATTTTTAGTCTTGGCATGATGCCTTGGCTATGTGGTTATGATAGTATGGCATTATGCATCCCATCATTATGAAAGTGGTTAATAATATTGCATGTGATTATTCAACTAGTAGAATATCCATGTGAATAAGTAAATGGAATTATTTCATTTTATCATTGCCATATTATGCTGATGTTCAAGTTTAAAAGGATTTTGTTTTATCTATACATTGCCTTAAATTTTTATGTTTATTTATGAATTTTTCCGCTATATTGTTATCCTTACTGAGAATCTGAGCTCACCCCTTTCAATTTTTTATTTTTCCCAGGATGTGTAGAAGTAATTTATGAATGAACTGCAAGGATAGTATGTAGGGATATGAGTGTGGACTGTGAAGAATATATGTTGTTGTAGTATTCATTTTTATGATAAAATGTAATACTTATGAATATATCTAGTGTTTCCAAGGATACTAAACTAATCGATCTTTCGAGAATTGATCATTTTTTTGATCATGCCAATGTTATGTAATAATGCACCGACTTTGGGAAACTGGGTTCAGGGCATTACAAAAATAGACATAGATATGAATATCTATTATTTTTTACTTAATTGGAATGTTCCATCCTTCCCCCATTTAAGAAATTGTGTCCCCATAATTTATTTACTTATCGAATAAGTGGGGGTATTTATCCCTCATTTCATTTTCAGATTCCTATGTTGCCTCTTCAACTATATGGTTTTTCCATAGAACCATTACTTGATTAATAACCTTATTCTGCAACACTTTCTCCCTGTGGTCAAGAATCTGGATCAGTTGTTCCTCATAAGATAGATTCTCTTCCAGCTGAAATACCTCTGGACTCAAAACATGAGATGGATCTGGCATGTACTTCCTTATCATTGAAAAATGAAAAACATAGTGTACCTGAGATAAATTAAAAGGTAAATACACTAGGTACGCAACTGAAACAAACTTTATTTAGAATTTCATAGGGTCCAATGAACCTTGGACTCAGCTTTCCATTCTTACCAAATCACGTCACAGTTTTCCATGGTGAAACTTTGAGGAAGACATGATCACCTATATCAAAAGAGAGATCATTCCTCCTGTTGTTCGCATAACTTTTCTGCCTACTCTGAGCTGTTCTCATGTATTTCTGAATCAGTTGAACCTTTTCGACCATCTCTTCTACAAATTCTGGTCCCATCAACTTCCTTTCACCTACTTCATCCCAAAAAGATGGAGTTCGACACTGCTTCCCTTATAATGCATCAAATGGTTCCATCTGTATACTAGAATGAAAACTGTTATTATAAGAAAACTCAACCAATGAAAGATGTTGGTCCCAAATTCCCTGATAGTCCATCGAACGAGCACGTAGCATATCCTCAAAATTATGAATTGTTCGTTTTGACTGTCCATTTGATAGAGGATGAAAAGTTGTACTAAAATTTAATTCAATACCCAACGACTTCTGAAGGCCTTTCCAAAAGATAGAAGTGAACCTGAGATCACGATCAGATACAATGGTGAGGGGAACTCTGTGTAACCTTACTATCTCTTTAATATACAATCGATAAAGTTGATCTAGGTAAAAAATAACTCGTATATTAAGGAAATGATCAGATTTAGTCAAGGGATCAACAATTACCTAGATTGCATTATTACCTTGATGTGTCTTCGCTAATCCCATGAAAAGGTCCATGGATATATTCTCACAATTACACTCTAGAACTAGTAAAGGATGAAGCATGTATTTTAGTAACCGCCTCTATGTTTAAACCTGATGAAAAGTCAAACACTTCACAGTAAAATCAGAAATATCTCTTTTCATTCCATCCCACCAGTAATAATCCTTCAGATCTCAGTACATCTTAGTACTACCTGGATGAACTGAAAATGGAGAACTATGAGTTTCACATAACAACTCTCTATTCAACTGTGAATCACAAGGCACACACAATCCTTTACCAAATCTCAAAACAAAATCATTATCAATGTTTAATTCAGGTAACATACCCTTCTAAACCAACTCTACCTTTTTCTACAACTCACTGTCTTGCTTCAGTTCTTGCTTAATTATGTCTGATAGAGTAGATTTCACTGATACCTGAAATAAAACAAAATAATTTCCAACACCAACAACTTCCAAGCCGAAATTCATCAATTCCTTAACCAAACGATCATGTTCCAAATGTAACATGGTTAATGAAGCATTACATTTTCAAATCAAAGCATCTTCCACTTTATTTTCTTTTCCTGGGTGGTAGTGAATCCTGCAATCATAATCCTTTATTATTTCCATCCATCTCCTCTGTCTCATGTTTAATTATTTCTAAGTGAATATATACTTTAAAATTTTGTGATCAGTATATATTTCACATTTTACACCATACAAATGATGCCTCCAAATGGTTAAAGGGAAAAAATAGTCAATAATTTCAAATCATGTGTAGGATAATTTATCTCATTAGTATTCAACAGACGTAAGAATAAGAAATTTCCTGATCATTCTGAATTAGGATGCAACCAATTCCTTTCAATGAAGCATCACTGTAGATAACAAACCCACCATTCCATTAAGGTAGTTCCAATACTGGAGCAATAACTAAATTTCATTTCAATTCCTGAAAACAATCATCACATTCTTTTTTCCAGATAAATATAACACCCTTCCGAGTTAGCTTAGTCGATGGGCTGGACAACCGCACAATTTTTTTAACAAACCTTCAGTAATAGCCTGCCAAACCAAGAAAACTACAAATATTAGTTAAATTTCTGGGTCCAGGCTATTCTTTAACAACCTTTTCTTTTGCAGGATCAACAATTATTCCATATTTAGAAACAATGTGACCAAGGAAAGAAATTTTTTGAAACCAAAACTCACACATTCTGAATTTCCCATAAAATTTATTCTCTTTTAAGGTTTAAAAAATATCCCTTAAATGACTTTCATTCTCCTATTTACTTTTAGAAAACACCAAAATATCCTCAATGAAAACAACCACAAACTTATCCAAGAACTCATGGAAAATTTGATTCATAAGGTTCATGAATATAGTATGTGTATTGGTTAACCCAAAAGGCATAACTACAAATTCATAATGGCCATATCATGTAAGAAACATGGTCTTCAGAATATCTTCTTCCTTTACCTTCAACTGATGGCACCCCGATCTCAAGTCAATCTTTGAAAAATAATGAGCTCCCTGGATCTGATCAAAAAAATCATCGATATGCGTCCAAGGATATTTTTTCTTAATGGTGATGTTATTCAAGGCTCTATAATCAATGCAAAGTCTCATTGAACAATCTTTTCTTTATCAAATAACAATTGAGCACCCCATGGTGATGTTCAAGATCGAATGAAACCTTTCTCTAATAAATCTTGAAATTTCTCCTTCATCTCTAACAGTTAAATTTGAGGCATTCGATAAGGGGGTTTTGAAATTGGCTTAGCATCAGAAACTAAGTAAACAATAAATTCAACTTCCCGATCTCATATTATTCGAGGAAACTCATTAGGAAAAACATTCAGATACTCATTTACTAATGGCACATCATTAATCAGAACGGTTCCTTTGTTTTCAAAAATATGTGCAAGGTAACATTCATTTCCATCTTTTACAAGTTTCTCAGCCTCTTGATATGTTATAAACAGTAAGGGTTCATTCTTGTACACAAAGTGAAATTATTTATGAAAAAAAACTTCTTTAGCTCTACAATCAATCTTATCATGGTAAACAGAGAGCCAATCCATACCCAGGATAACATCAAACTCAAATAGATGTAAAACAATAAGGTTTTCAAGTAGATTCTTTCCACGGATAAGTATAAGAAGATTCTTATAAATTCATTTTTCCTCAAAACGTCCCCGAGGTATTTTTACCACAAGTTCACGAGTCATTTCTTGAGATGGAATTCCCAATTTACTAGAAACTTCTTTAGAGATGAAAGAATTTTTAGACCCCGAATCAGACAACACATTGTCATAATCTAAAAAAACAAACAAAGTACCTGATACCACTTCATTTTATGGCCCAACATCTGCTGAAGTAGTTGCAAACGATTTCACCACACCTTTATGCTTGTATTCTGATTTCTTTCAATCATTCGAGCTCTTTGTCGATCACTCGTTTGTATAATGACCCATCTCATTTCACTTGATACATTTCACTAATTGTATATCAAATTTGGTCTTACCATTACCCTGATCTTTTCGATTGCAATCATAAGCCTTATGTCCCATCATAGTACATCAGAAGCACTTTCTAGAATTCATAATACATTACCCAGCATGCTTTTTACCACATTTATCAAAAATTTAAAACTCTGTTTTCTTACCATCAAACCTTTTTGAAGGATTATTCCCTTTCTCCGGCCACCTATGTCTCTTCTTCTGTTAGTTGTCATAGAACACTTCTACCATCTCAGCACATCGAACAAGCATTTCTTAACTTTTGAACTCACGAGAAGCTAATTCCCTTTGATATTAGGGATTTAATCTTCAGTAAAAACGATTGATTCTACTATCGAGGCCTCAGATAAAATTTGGAGCATACCTTGCTTATCGAGTGAACATTTCTTCATAAGTAGCCACTAAGTTTTCCTCTTGCCTCAATTACAAGAATTTTTTTTCCATCCTTAGTCGAACAACCTTAGGAAAATATTTCTCAACAGACATACCTTTGAATTCATCCCAGTGAAGAGCATCAATCTCATTAGTGTCCCTAGTATTTTTAACCATCAACCACCACTGATCTTCTTCACCCTCTAAAAGGTAAACAACAAGACTAACCTTTTGATTGTATAAACACCCCATGACATCAAAAATATTCTCTAGTGTTTTAATCCATCCTTCGGCTAGAATAGGGCTAGATGATCCTCTGAATGATGGGGGATGTTTCCTAATAAAATGTTTCACTACTGACATGTTCCTCTGTGGTTGATCTGGCTGATCTCGTGAATGGATACCACCACCTTATCTCTCTTGATTCAACTACACTATTACTACAACAAACTATTCAGTTCCAATTCCATCCATCTCATGATACTAATTTGGAAGGTCATTTCCTTCTATATTCCTTGCTAGCACTACTTCATTGTTTCCTCTGTGGAAAACCATTCTAAAAAAAACCTGACATAGATGAAGTAAAATGGTAATCTTCAAATACTATATCATTTCAATTTGACCATAATGTAAAAAAAATATTTTTGGATAATCATTTAATAGAATTATAACTCCTAAAGTTATCTAAACCGACCTCTGATAACATCTATATGGCCCCATCCTTAAACATTACTTAATCTTGGTTTATTTAAAGAATTCACATTGAGGATATTTTTAGGTGTATATTTTTAGAGAATTATATCATAAATCATGCATTTAATTCCTCATTTAAACAAGGTGGTTACATCAAAAACAGTATTCATTTTTTTCCATCAATGGAATCATATTTAAAATAAAACATGGATTCTTTCTTGACACTTCCTCGATATTATCATCACATCATTTACCTTTCCCTTGACTTGTGAAAAACATTTCAAAAACATGGGATTATCATAAAAAATCTCAGTAAAGGATATAAAAATACGGAAAGAAAACATTACTCCATGTATTAAAATGAATCAATGAAATCATACTTTACTCATAAAACATAAGCACATTAACATACCTCATGAAATAATAAGATTTATGAATAACTCATAGAAATCGTAAGACATAAAGTTAACTGGAGGCATTCATAACATTCTTACGTAGGGAGTAACCCTCATGGTTACGTTTGGAATACCCATCACAGTATATTCCCTAAATCACATCGGATAAACCTTAGCGTTTAAGTCCTTCATGTTACCCAATGCATTAGAGAGATATCATGGACTCACCCACCCATTGTTTATTACAGAACCACCCGACATCATAATCAATTACCAAGAACCATAACATAATCGTATAACATAAAACATTCATAAAGGAAACATAAAATTTCCACATTTTAATAACTATATATCAATACAACGTATTGATATAATCAAAACATTATCAATACCATTTTCAATACCAAAATAAAATTAAAGTAAAACATGGTATTTATTTTTCATTTAAAATCATTATGTCTTTTAGAGGAAGCCGGAACTCAAATAATGGTCACGGTGGTAGAGAAGTTGTTGTCACCGCATACGTAAGACAAAAACATTCCTTTTTTCATTTAGTAAAATTCTTAGTGTAAAAAGATACCTTTTGAATGAAATTAAAATTCAGAAGGTTTTATTACACATCTAATAAAAGAAGGTTGTATATAAATTTATGTATGCCTCAACGAAAGAAGATTGAGACGAAGTCCCTTACCTCAAGTCCGACTTGTTCTCGTTCATTCTTTATATTCCTGAATAATAAACATAGTTAAATTTATAATTTCTTAAGTAATTAATTTTATGTTTATTATTCAATTCATATCACATATTATCATGTTATAATAATTAGGTAATTATGTGAGCTCATATCATTTGTTTTGTCGATGTTCGGTACATGAGTCAAAAATGAACTTGTTTGAAAAGAATTGCCCATGTAGTTATAAGTACATCAACTCTAGAATGGTATTAATGATATAAATATCATATACATCCAGTATATATTAATTTTATACTATTCAATTACATTTGGAGATAAAAAATTAAATGCACCGTTCATGGAGACGGTAGGTCGTACGTACGCATGAACGCTACTTTCATTTTTTGTCATATTAATGGACTTTAAAACTAAATTATACATAGATATATTATAATTACAGTATAATATATATTTTATATAAGTAACATAAGTTCATTATTTACATTCTTTATAAATTTTATGTTTGGCATGAACAAGTCATATCACTTGAGGGGGAGGTAGTCCACACTTTCTCAGATGAAATTATCGGAGTTCCACAACATGAAAAGCACAACGATGTGACTTAAAAATAAAATTCAGAAGCATATAAAAAAATACCATATATATCATATATAAATACAATGACATCATAATGGATACCATGAATGGTGTTAAAATAATATTGAACAATCATCGTTTCATGAGATAGTAATTCGCCACCCACAGAAACAGTATGTTCTTTAACCATTAGACGGTGGTGTGTGTAAGTGTAAGTAGAATATTTATCATAAAAAAATCCTAGTATATTGAGGATACTGTTTTTATTATGGGATAAAATAATAAGAATTTAGTGGTTAGTGAAGACGGAATATAAAAGGAAGAAACTCAAGAGAACACATTACCTCTAAATCGAGTAACTTTGTTTTTTGATTTGATCCAAAGTCTTCCTTGGAAAGATTTTTCCCAAAGTGAGGCTTTTAGGAGTAATAGAGGGATTTGGATAGATAATATGAGAAGTGGTTGGATGATCCAAGGGCTTGAGAGGTGTGGGTAAGGGGGTAGAGGTGGCAACCTTTTATAAGATGGAGGATGGTCGCTTTTGGAATGTCTTGAAATGTTACTTTATTATAAAATGGTTTTCGTATTTTAAAGTTTCCACAATAACATATTTCTAGGATAAGGTGATAATGGTTAGAAATCCACTTATTTAATAGGTTTTATACAAGTTTAACTCTTCTATTTTACCTTATATTTTCATTTTATTTTAATCGTTCATTTATGAGGTAATCACTGCATCATCATGTTGTCATAAATAAATTTAATTATTTAATGAATAGAAATTATAAAAAAATACCATGATGTAGGAAATATTATTATATTTCCAATTAATATTTATAGTATAATAGATAATTTATTTAAAAAATTAAAATTGTTTTACTTAGGTGTTACATAGTTTGGTTATATGTTCCTTTCTTTAAAAATAATATGACAAAAGGTCACTATCACACAAAAGTGATTCCATGGGGTCCCTAAGTTGGCACAAGGCATCCAATGTTAGGACATGATACAAAAATGATGATTTGGACACATTTTGGGGTCATTTTAGATTATTATGATATTATTTTATTACCCATAACTACCCGATTACTAATTAATCTCGATAATTAAAGATAATTACTGTCGTTACTATTCATATTGTCCAAAAACAAAAGAGTCTTAATTACATAATTTGGAACTTCTGATTCCAAATATGGAATCAATTTTATCATATTCCAAACATATAAATTGCAGTAATTAATTTAAAAATAATTCCCCTTGTCAAAATAAATATCGTGTTTTTAAGGAACAATATCTATCAAAAGATTGACAATTGTTTATGTCCTTTTTCAATGTGAAATTAATTATAATTACCACCATTGGATTAATTGGTAAAAATATATTCTAATTAAACTTTAATACCAATTAAAAAGATAATCTAACTATATAATAAATTAGATGAAAACACAGTTTTGATGTAAAATGCAGTATTTTTCATTATTCATTAAAAAACGAACATTGTTAGAAAAATACCAAAAATTTATCCAAAGTAAATTTCAATGTCACAATTATAAATAATAAGTTTATTTTGACCAATATAGGTTATAAAAGTGTTAAAAGTTATATTTAAAAATGGTTTTCCATTAAAAGGCGGTAACATAATCTTTTTAAAATATTAGAGTATTTTATGCTTAAGATTATATTTATTCTCATTTTAAGCCTCTAAAACACTATCTAATTAATAAATAGACATAGATATGAAAATATATTATTATTTACTTACTTGGGATGTTACAAAGCATCCTCAAACATCCTATAACCACCTGGTTCTTTAAAGGGAATTGACTTAGTGAGCTTCCTCAGAGAGTCCTTGATTACTTGAGATTGTAAGGGGATTGAATGCATGAGATTTCTCAGAGAGTCTTTCTTTGAATTGAATGACCTAGGCTATAAAGGGAATTGATCGAGTGGGCATCCTCAGAGAGTCCTAGACCTTGGGGCTATAAGGGGAATTAAAATGTGAGCTTCCTCATAGAGTCCTTGACTACCTTTGACTATGCGGGGAATGGACTATGTGAGATTTTTTAGAGAGTCTTTCTTTACCTTGACTATACAGGGAAGGGGTTGTGTGAGATTCCTCAGAGAGTTTTGATTTACCTTTGACACTGAGGGGATAGACTGTGAGTGCTTCCTCTGATAGTCTTATTAAATTTATATGATAGAAACCGAGAGGTTGGGCTATGTGTACTACCTAAAGGGTTGTCTCTACTTCTTAGATAGGAACATAGGGGATGGTTACGAGTACTTTCCAGAGGGTTACCTGTTTGAGTTTTAGCTGTTGTTTCAATGCTTCTTGATATTGAGTTGTGGATTGTTTTCTACTGAGCACTTTCCTATTTACTCCTTTATGTACTTTTACTTGCCCTAAATTCACTGACTATTAGGAATGGATCTTCGGGTGGTTTCCTACTATTATTTAGTCTCACACCTTGTTTGGGTAAAGCTTTTGGGACCAAATAGATTATATTGTTCTATGTATAGATAAGGGAAAGAATCCTTCTACATCGGGTACTTGATTACTGTGGAACTAGAGAGCAAGGGACCAAGCTATGTCTTGAGATGTTAAAGAGATTTTATTTATTTTCTTTTTGTTCCTGGTTTAGTACTCTTTGTATTTCTAGCATTATTACTTGTTTGGTTTCTTTGCTAGACATATGAATCATGAATCATTTATGTATATGTGCTCTAGTTGTTTTATTATTCCAGTCTTCCACTGTTTACAGTTGTTTTATATTTCCTACTTATGCTATTGTATGTATTTGTTTACTTCTGTTGTGTACTGTACCAATGAGGGAATAGTTTACCAACTATCACACCCAAGGCCCTCGTAGCTAGTCGGAAGCCTCTAGAATTCGGGGAAATGCGCTTGAGGCCATGTGACCAACTGGGTATGGGGTGCCTTTGGGTGGCTTCTGGAACTAGGACGTTGCATTTTTAAAATATTAACTCATGTTTTAAGATTCCAAAACTTAATTTATACTTACATGGGATATGTTCCTCTTAATAAGGTTCATATTTTTATTCATAAGTGTTAATTAATATTCATAATGGTTATGTTACCGTTCGCCAAAATGTATGTTGATCTTACGAGATTCTAAATATCTTACTAATCTTAACTCTGAATGTCTATTTTTCGAGATTCAAAATATAGAGGTGGAAAAATAATGTTAAATGGATAGGTTATAAATATCTATTATAAGTATTTTTTTGTTTCACAGAGACTCACTTTTACATGAATTAAATTAAATATTAATTTTATTTGCAAATACTTGTGGTTTTACATGTTAATTAGGTTAAAATAGGAAATGGGAATATTAAAATTGTAAATGGGTTGAATTGTATTTTGAACAATTGTGAAATTATTTTCCCATAATTGTTTATCATTATAGAAATTGAAATTCTAGGTAGTTAGTGGGTTATTAGGGACAAACACAGTAACCTGCAAATTCCCTACCAATAGATTGAAACATTACAACATTAATCTTAAACATATTAGAAGATATTATATTCTTAAAGATGTATGTTAGTTCTCTTTGATCAGTGCCAAAGGGATTCATGTGCACAATGTGGATTTCACTGAATATGTGCATGGGGATTCAATAAACTGGAACTATCATACTTTTTTTTAGATGACCATGTTTCTCAATTTTTATATTTCTAATATATTCCATTGTTTTTGTGTGATGTTTTACACATTCCTTATGAATTTATATAAACTATTTTATATAAAAAGTTTATTAATCCATTTTTTCAAAGTATTTACATCATTTGAAATTTAAATCATGATTTATTTTAAATATTCTATTGAACTAAAATTCATATTTATTGAAAATGGAAATCATTATATGGTTAATTAAATGTTGGATTCATATTATGGACTCATCGGTTCAACCATACTGATATTTTATCTCACAAAATACCTCTTCCTTATGTTGTTTGTAGATTATATTATTTGAGGTTTATGTAAGAGTAAGTTTCCACATGGTGGGGTTAGAAACTATTGATCCTTGGGTTTGGAGAGTTTTGTTTGATGGGTTAGGGGTTTTTATGTTATTATTTATATTACTATGTGTTTGTACTTTGGTTTTTCTTACACATTTCAATTTCATAATAGTTCTCCCAATTGATTTTTTTGATGAATAATGAATTGTTTATCTTCCATCCATTATGTTTTTTTAATAATAATTCAAACATTCATATTATATGATTCTAGATACTATTTTTCAACCTGTGGGGTTTAAGAATTCCATTTGGGATATGTCAAGACCAGATCAGTTTTCGATTGACCAAGGTATCCAGACTAGTTTGTGAAAACCTATTATTAGGGGTGCATATTTTGAATCATTCCAATATATCAGCATAAAATTGTGTAATATTTCCAGGACATAGGAACTGTTTTTAATTGAGTACCTAACCATTTATCACTGTAATGAACTTTATTTCACCAAGAGTGGTTTCAGAGAGGCATCGTAAGGGTTAATTATAGTCTTTTCCATGGAATTGGTTTGGATAGATGGAAATCCATGTCTTGTTTGTCTATATGATGTGATTAATTTTCCTTAATAATCAATTTCATTGATAATATGATGTCTTCAATGTAGTCTAATGATGTTTTATATCATCTAGCCTCCAAGAAGATGTGCGAATAAAATCCCATAGGAAGATGTTTATGATCCTTTATGATTAAATTATCTTATGGACCCAGGTATGGTGGAGGTGATTGTGCATACATTGCAAGATCTAGGATAATAACAATAACCATTTACTATGCATGTTACATTTTTGGAACCTCATATGGTGTTTTTAGGAATTATTAATAGGATTTTATTTCCTAGATTCCATTAGCATTCACGAGCTCAAATGGTCCTCAAGAAGCTATGGAGTAATTGTGAAGGATTGAGGTTTTGTTTGAGTTCTTAGAGGCATATGATGAAATAAAGGTTAATTGTTCCCACACCATGCAAGAGGAACCTATAAGGGGATGGCGGGACATGATGGTGATGGAAATGAAGCATGATATATTTGAGTGGAGAGACATTAATACTATTTCATCGATGATTTCTGTCTATAGTCGATGGTGTTGGCCAATGATATTGAGTTTTTCAATCTCGATCAGGCTAAAAAGTCTATGAAATAATATGAAAACCATTTCTATGAGATATTGTATTTTTCTCATGGGATGGTTTCTAATGAGAATATAAAGACGTGATGGTTCAATATGGGACTTCAATATGATATTCATTCTCATGTTTTCTTGTTGAAACTTCCTTTTTATGATAATTTGCTGGATAGAGAATTAATGGTCAAAATGGACATGGATGGAAATTCTGGGTTGATGGGAGTATCTTTTTATCCTATTGTAAGTGTGAATTCCTCTAAGAGAAATGGTATTTATGTTGATTCTCATTGTGGTTCTCCAAAAATTGGGTTTTCTAGACCTTATGTAGTTCTTAGATGATGCCCTTTTTTCAACAATAATGGAAATCCTTGGACTTATAAGTGGGTATGTAATGAGTATCCCAAGAAATGTGGCTGTTTAGGATGATCAAGTCACTTGAAGAATCCATTCCATGTCTATTACACTCAGTGTAGTGGAATGAGATGATAAACGTTTTTTAAAACTACAGTGAAATATGATTCTTCCCATATAAAGGGGTTCCAACCACATACATATTGTATGATGCTTCTTGACATAGAGGAAGAGTATCTAAAGGATACAGATATGGTTCCACTGATTATGAGAGGTTCCATCACTATATCTTCATCATTTGTGACTGATATTTTTGATACTACTGCATCTATTTTTTATTTCAACTTGTATCATCATCTTATTAATCTTCCTACATGGATTTTATTTTTTATGATGGATATTACTATGCCCCATGGAATTATGAGAGAGTAGGGTCTCCATACACTTAATTATGATTTCTCATTATTAGATGCCATAATTTAATGGATTTATATGGTTATCAATATGAAACCTATAAACATCATATTTTTTATGGATAAAATTATTTCTAATAAATCCAAGATTGATATTTATCTTCTACAGGTCTCGTTCACTACACCTGATCATGTGTGTCGTGTCAGCCAAGGAGAATGGGTCTTGAGGTCAATTAGATTTGTAAGTCATTATTCATTTTTGTGGAAATTAATAAAAGTGTTTGATTTATATTTTTATATAGAATCTTTGTAAAGGGATCTACCTCCAGTTTTTATTTGGATTTCTAACGTGTTCCCTTCCAATTTCACTGGTTCAAAACCAGTAATGGAATTATATTTTAATATTGATTTAGTGCATGATACTCAAACAATATCTATTACTTCTTACCATATTGAACCTGCAACAATGAAATTTCTAGAGACAAAGTTGGATGATCATCTAGTGAAAGGATTTATACACCTTAGTGTGTCACCAAGGGTAGTTCCAGTTCAATTTTCAAAGAAAAAATATGGGTCAATTCACCTTTGAGTGGATTACTAAAAACACGATAAAGTTACGGTAATGAAAAAGTATTCATTTCCATGTATGGATGATCTATTTGATCAATTGAAAGTGTAAAATTGGTTCTAAAATATTGATCTTTGATATGATTATAATTAATTGAGAATAAATGAACATGATATTTAAAAAACAAAGTTTTAGAGAATATAAAACCATTATGTGTACCTTTTAGAGCAATTTGATTTAACCAATGCACCTCCAGTATTTAATGATTTTTTGAATATGATTTTACATGAGTATCCTGACATTCTTGGATGAAATCATAGTTTAATCTATGTCCTAGGATGATCGTGTGTGTCATGTGAGATATATTGAGGAATTATTATGAAATCAGTGATGTTATAACAATCCTTTAAGATGAGATTTATGGATTTGAGAAATGGTGTAATTGGGACACATATTGTCTGAACATTATATTTTAGTTTATCTTGAAAAACAAAAAGCTTTTAAGACATGCGAACAACCATGTAATGTTTTTGAGATCTAGAGATTATTGGGTTTATCTGGCTATTATAGCAGGTTTGTAAAGGAATTATCAATGTTTGATTCACTGATGATTGGTATAACACAAAAGGGAGTGATGTTTTCTTGTAATGGAAAAATGTATGTGTTTTTAAGGGGTTTAATGTATTTTGACTACTCCATCGTTTTTGACTCTTATTGGGGTTACATTGGGCTCTATGTTATTTTGGGAAGCATTAGGAATTGGTTTGAGATGCGTTCATATATCGACTGATCATTTTGTGACTTAGGTCTCTTGAAAGCTGAGGATCCATAAGAAGTATACCAAACCCATATCTTTTGACTAGTAGTAGTGATGATTTCACTTAAGAGATGGTGAAATTAGATTTTCAGATAAAGGTTTTTGTGTACTCTTACAACAAGAACATGAGTTAAATCTTCTCACAGAAGGATTTGTAACCTTTTAGTGGAATTGGATAGAAGACCTATAATATTTCAACATTGGCATCACCTATACCTTAATGGAAATGGAATGACTTCACATAATCATTGAGTGGAAACCATCCAATGAAGTTCATGAGATGAATCATCATAAGAGTTAATATTAGTGCCCCTATTTGAAAAATTTCATATTGTAGTATTAGAATATGGGTGTGGGGTTTCCTTGTCTAGTGTTTAGTGGACATACCCTCTTATCAAGAATATAGTTTAGGAATATCATCCTGATGATGTGTTTCCTAGAATTATAGCCTATCTTTATGGTGGGGAGACTTATGAATGCTATTAATTCTCCAGATATGGAATTATCTATTATTGGAATAATCGAGTTATTCCATTAGGAATATAGAAATATATTATGGTGTATTTCCATAATTCCCAATGGTCTATGAACTAGGGAACCATGAATATGTTTAATGACATGCGATAATGATTCTGATGTCCAATTATGATATGAGGAATTGATGATTTTTTTCTATTTTTTATACAGGCCAACATGTCAAGGGCGAGAACCAAAACCCTTCGAGTCTACTTTAGCCACTTCCAGTATCCACATGGATGTGGTGTGATATCTCTATGGATTTTTGGATTTTTTTATGTGAACCCATAAAGAGGAATGTGTTGTGGATTGTGATTGATAGGTAGACTAAATTTTCTAGCCTTATACCCATTTTTGATATAACCAAAGATAAAGAGTAAATAAATATATATGTGAATGATATTGTTTTTTTCATGGAGTTACATCCTCTATAGTCTATAATTAGGATCATTAGGTCACTTGTCATTTTTTGAGAGGCCTTCAAGAGGCATTGGGATCTCAAGTCTATTTGATAGCTACATACCATTTGCAGTCACATGGCTAGAAAGAAATATCTATATAGATTATTGTGGGTATTTTCCACACCAATGTTATTGACTTTAGTAAGTCCTGGGATGATCATTTGGGTATGGATGAGATTTTTTCTATAAAAATAGTTACCAATCCACAATTAGAATGGATCCTTTTAAGGCCTTATATGTTCAGAATTGTAAATCTCATTTGTGCTCGTTGAATATTTTTGAAATATTATTGGTCAAACTAATCTTGGTTCAAGAGAAAATAATAAAGATTCAGTTGATTCATCATATAATGATGATGGAATAGAGTCCTCATAATTTCTATGCTAATTAACATTGTAGACTATTGGAGTTTTTAGTTGGTGACTAGTTTTTCTTGAATTATTAGTCCCGGTTGGGTCACCGATGGATTAAGAGTCAAGGGAATCATGATCCATGGTTTTTGGGAACTTTTGTGGTTGTTGAATAGTGGAAAAATGGATTATAATTTATCACTTCAACAACAGATGTCATTGATACATAACGTGTTTCATGTATCTCAACTATGAATGTATCTATCTAATACATCTCATCTTATGAGATGTAATGATTTTGAGGTTGAATTATATTTATCTATTATTGAACATTGAGTCGGGATAGTTGATTTTGAAACCATGGTGCTTCATGGTATGGTGTTACCTATGGTTTGAGTTCTTTGGCATCAGTGTTCTGATTCTCATGAGATGTGGGAGAGGGAGGCACATATGAAAGAGAAGTGGCTTATCTTCTTGACATTTAACTTTCTTTGAAGTCTTTTAAGGGGCATAATGTTCTATAGTGGGGAGGTTTTAAAATCCTATTAATTTTTTTGGTATTCCTAAATTCCATCTTTTAACTATTCTATTTGTGGGTTTTATTTGTGGATACTAGAGGGGTAATTTTGTTTATTTTTAATGTTTCTAGACTATTAACGATTGGTTAACAATTTTCCTAAATCATGCACCCTATTAGTAGAAACAGTGAAAACTCAAATAATGGGGGGTTTTCACAGCTAGTGCATAGTTTTAAAAACCATTCTACCACCTATTTGATACCACACACAAGGAAGAAATAGTCACATGGCTAGGCCACATAGTTTTTTTAACCATGTATCCATTCCTCAGTAACCATACATAAGATAAATAAATAGTCCAAAATTAATTTTAATCTATAAATCCCATTTTATATGTTCTTAATGTGTCGTTATGAACATAATTTTATTTCTTCTTCCTTTAAGCCTCCTAAGAGGTTCTTCTGTCCCCTAAAACGCCCTCTAAAAATGAATTGAAGCTAAGAGAATGATACTTTATACCTTCTCTATTATATTCACCTTCACTTTATATTTCTCTAGTTCTCTTATATTTACTCCCAAGTATTTATACATATTTGTGTTGTGGGATAGTCCAATTGCAGATGTTTTAGATCTTGTTTATAGCACATATTTTCAAATCACCATTGTTGAAATTTTTCATTGGAGTTTCTTGATTAGGTATTTTTGTTATGTGACCCCATGATCCGAAGGTTGCTGATTCTTTTTATGATGGACAATTTGACTAACACTAAATTTCTTGATTTAAATTAATTTTTATGATTTAAATTCAATTGCATTATTTTAATTAAATTACATTAAATTGTATTATTAAAAACTGTATTCTAGTGAATTGTGGATTTGTATTTGATTGGACATGAAATTGGGGAAACCAAAAATTATAATGAATTAGTGTTTATTTTATAAATTGATGGAAAATTGTGAAATTTAAAATTTGAATTTCATTTGAAGAAATTCATTTCATAATTGTGTTTGAGAAAAAAAGCATAAAATTGTTTTAATGGAAACACAACAGTTCTATCCTAGAAAAGGCATTTTTTTAAAACCCCATGAAGTGTTTTTTAAATGAAATTAGAATATTGAAATTGTAAAAGGGTAGAATTATATTTTTACCAATTTTGAAATAAATTTCCCATCAATGTATGTTATTAGAACACATGATAGCCAAGATAGCGAGTTGTTAGGAAGAAACATGCTAGCATGGGAATTCCCTATAAAATTATTGCGACTTTAAAACTCTAACATAAACTTATTAGTATATATTATCCATATTAGGATGTTTGTTAGTCATCTTTGACCAATTCCAAATGGTAATCTGTGCACGTTGTTGTTTTCAGTATATTACTATGTGAAGATCGCATAACATGGAACTATCATACCTTTTGGTAGATGATCATGTTTCTCATTGTATTTATTTAAAATATAGTCTATTATTGTTATAAACTATTTTCATATGCTTTATAAATATATATAAATTGTTTTATATAATTTTTTTAGAATCCATTTTTTCAAATTATTCCCATCATTTTATATGTAATGAATTATTATTATTATATATTATTCTCAACTTCCATGCCTTTTTATTGAAAATTTAATTTTTTATTTTTTTAATAAAATGTAAGAATCCTATTTTAGAATCCTTAGTGAGACCGTACTTGGGTTTTAGATCACACTCTAGCTATCCCATTAAAGGATTTTATATTATCTTCTTCCTTTTTTGGTAAAGGGTAAGGCACCACTTGGAGGTTATAGTAGTTGTTGATCGTTGGTCATGAAGTGTTGTGTCTGTTGGGGCTTGGGTTTTTATCAAAAAGATTTCTAGTCCTTTGATTTGGTACTTTGGGAATTCATACCTATTTGAATTATGGTAAAATTATCTTAATATTTTTTTTCTTGTATTCATACTTACATATTTATCAAGATTCCATCGTTTTTGTGGAAAATTAATTCCCATATTTCGATTTTATAATGCCAGGTTCTAGTCATAAAACCCATGAAAATCGAGAATGCCATTCTAGATATGTCAGGACGAAATGGGTTATTGGGTTACAAGGGTATCCAATCTCATTTGTGACAATATTGAACAATGTCATGATGAAAATTTTGAATTACTTTTTATATCATATTTGAAAATTTTATTGATTTATTTGGGTGGTCAAGAATTTACACCCTAGATATTGTGCCATTTAAAATGTCACAAAAGGTGAATTATGAAATGATAAATCTTTTATGGTCATAATTTCATATCATGATCATGGTGGAATATTTTATGAGTATATAGAGATATTTTTTAAAAAAAATTAGATGATGTATTTTTTAAAAATAAATTACTCATGGTTGAATGGAATTGATTGTTTTAAAATAGATAAGTATGTATTATATTTATCCTTAGATTCTAGATAAGGGTACTCGACATGGTCGGATTTCAAATGACTATAATTTATATTGTTACTATTTATAGATATAATATTGTGTAGTTGTTATGAAGAAATTATTAATACATATGATATTTTTGAAAAAAGATAAGTGATGTGTCATTAGATAGTTTTTTATGTCACTCCAATTTTCTTATGTGTTATCCTACAATTTAGACCATTCCAATGGTGGTAATTTTTAAAAAATATAACCTTATTGTTCATGTGTTGTGATATAGGTTTTGATAGACTATCAACAACTACATACAATGTTTTGAGATTTGTGAATTCTTTGAAATTATCTTCTATTCTATAGTGGTGATGAATTAAAAAAATATTCTCCAAGTTATTAATAATACCTTGGAATACATATGTTAATAGATATTGATTTCTAAAAAGATTAATAATAGATAGACTTATGATGATATCATTGGTCATTGATTTTGTATAGGGAAACATCGGGGAAAATATATGGTGTTTTAAAACCTTTAGGGACCTATATATGATTTATATACACTCATCTCAATTAATGGCTTCTTTAGGATAAAAAATGTATGTAAATTTCTTTTCTATTAATATTCACAAGTGTGTTTATGTACTAGAGTAATTTTTAGAAGATCGATGTGAAATCTAGGGGGACTATATGGGACTATTATGAGGTTTTTTTATTTATATTATTAATGTTTATTAAATATGATCTATATTTGGGTAGGTATTGTTATCGGTTTGAGAGAAAATCCCTACAATATGTTTTTCTTTATTTGAAATAAGGATATAGAGGTGAAACAATCAAACTAACAATTCATGATTTTTTTGATAATAATCATTATTTATAATTGAATTATATTTTTAACTATTTGATATAATATTGGTAAAATAGATCATTCTATCTACATTTTTATCAATATCTATTCTTTGGTTCCATTGAAAATGTATACGACACCTTTTAATTACATTAATGATCTATACATTGAAGTTAGGATTTAAATAGGTAATGAGTGTTTAATATAATGATATAATCAGGAAATGATAGAATTTAAACCTATTATTATGATCCTTGACTATTTCAAATTTTGGTAGGATTACTAAAGCAGATGGAAAAAAAATTATATGAAATTAATGGATTTTTATTGAGTTTTCTTGGTGTTTTAAATAATAAAGATGTATCAAATTTGGATTAATTTAGTATTGTGGAATTATAAATTTTTTTTTCTGTTGATGAATATTTTAAGAGGATATTAATTTGAAATAAAATTAATCTAGATAAAACCTTTTGTATTATATTTAAATGTGGGAATATTTATTCCCTTTTAAATAATTGAACATTAATTTTTTTGATATGGAAGACAATGTTTAGAATGTATCAAATTATTTAGTGGTGATATTCTAGAAAAACAATAAGGATATCTTAAATTTTCCTGATTGATAGGTTATTAATTTGTGTTTTTTTCATTTTTTTTATAGTACCAATGTGAGTAAGTATTAGGATGGATATATATTCTTTTACATAGATAATATAAAATAATATGATGTATCATCTCTAGTTCTTATTATAAAACTTAGTTTTTCATGAAATAATTTTGCATAATGAGTAATTCTATTTGTTAAAATATATATTTAATATGTTTTCTTGAGTATGTGGGTTATTTGGTGGTAAATTTTAGTAATCATCTTTATTGGTAATAACATTCCATTTATTAGTTGAAATATATATTGAAGTCATCATAATTTTATAATAAAAATAAAAGAGGTGAATATCTATTCATTAGGATTCCTATGTCCAATATTCTTTTTCAGGATAATAGAATTTTATGGTTGGGAGAATGGAGTTTTATATGAATTTTTTTAGAGAATTGAGTGTGTGTTCATTAACATTGGTATATGTTTTAGATTCATTGAATTTAATAGTACTCAATTTAATAAAATGTGTAATTATTGAATTATAAATAAACACAACCTGATGTTTTGAAAATAAAAATTAATTTTATTTAAAAATGTTAAACCAATAATTTTTTCTATAAAGGAGTGTCGGATTTAGAAATGAACATTTATATTGATTCCAAAATGTTATGTTTTCTTTTGGATAATATTTTACATTTTATTAATGATATAAAGAGTTTAAAAAATCAAATTATATTATATAAAAAAGATTACATAACCAAAAATTACCTAATATATAAATTATTAGGATAAATAAAAAGGTTGGGTATGTGTTTCTATCTTCATAAATAATAATACCCTGATAAATGTATGAGGAATTAATTAGAGAACTAGGAATTGATAAAACTATATAGTTCATTGATTCTAAAATTTTCTTATTATAATTTTAAAGCCTTCAATTCACTATTCTCATATACTTATTTAATTATTAATTTGGAGACAAAATTTATAGATGATGATTAATATTACATACCCATGTCAATAAGATTTCTTTGATCAGAATATTAATATGAGTTTTTAATTAATCCTAATGAGAAGTTTGAGATATAAAAAATACTCTAGTTTTTTAACTATTAGAATAAAATTAATGAATCATGATTTTGAAATTATAATCCTAGATTCATTATGAAATTAAGGGAATAAAATTTTTATAGTTTGGAATAAAATATTTAGGGATATATTTGAGAGATATTTTTAAGCCTTTTATTGATAATTTTATAATACATATAAATACACAATGATTCCTATTTAAAATGACATATTATTTTAATATTTATAAAGAAATGAATCCAAAAATATTAAGAACAATGTTTCTCAACAAAAAAGCGAAAAATATATTTGGTAATAAATTTAATCTCATATCTATTGTCAATTTATGTTTTGATGACATTATGTTTTAACTAAAAGATAAAAAACTATATTTCCATGTTCCTGATGGATATAAAAATCTATGGTAAAAATTTTATGTCCAGTGAGATCCTTATCTATCTCTGTTTTGGGAATAATTTTTTGAATGAAGATATTAGAGTGTGGTATTATTGGAGTAATATGAGTTAACCAAACCAAAATCAATGATTAGGTAGACATTCAGGTTTCGCAATCTAGTAGCTAGTGGAATAATACAATTATGTGTTTGGAGGGATCTTCTAAATCATTAAATATTTATATTAGATATATAAAAAATATCTTCATGTCCACATAGAGGTGTGATTAATTCTATTGACAATTTAAATCTATGTTTTAGATCATTAATTCGTATGAATTCTAATGTAGGGCGGTACAGACTCAGGGTATGGGTTAATAAAAATTAGACTATCCAATATTCAATTGGATGGTATTTAATTACGGGTGTGGTGTGGAATTATATTATTGTATGAAACTATACGGAATTCATTATCATATGATCAAATTATAGAGTTTTATCCAAGGATAACTTTGTGTAACTATGTTTTGGTGGCATGTGTTGGTGTATTGTGGAAGAAAATGGAACCCCATTATTCATCCCAAACACTCATGGAATGTTGAATCATGTAGCATTGGATTTTGGTTTGTGACCATTTTCTAATGTAGAGTTTTATAATTTATGAATGATAAGTCCCAAAAGGGATCAATTGGAAACCCATATGAAGAAATTACACTACCACCATGGGATTCTCATATTCATGCTAGTGAATGTGGTCTCATATGATTTATTTGGGTTGACATATTCCAACCATATATATTTGAGTGGATAATGTTCAATGGAAGTATCCAACACATTTTAATTAAAAGAGTTCAATAAAGGGGTTAAATAGATATTGTCTAGTAGATAAAAAATAGTAGACAATACTTTAGAAGACACAAAAATAGAGTGGAAATGATATATAGGAGGTGGATATTTAATTGATTGGATATGATGACTCCATGGTCAATAATGTCTATATGAATAAGTTATAAAAAAAATAAGGGTATGGTTTCTGATATAACATGATGTTTTAGAGTTTGTGGGGATAGAGTGTGCATACATTATAGATAATGCGATGTCACTGGTGATAACATGTATAATAAATTCCAAATAAGATTTGTGAAATGTAAATTTTTATTCGAAGTTATTAGTGTGGATCGTGATGGTTACATATAATATTTCCTAGATATTGGCAGTTGATGTGGTGGATATTATAGGGAAAGAGAGATTTAAAGTTCTAATGGGAGGAATATGATGAATGTCGAATTGTGTTGGAATATGTTGACTGATCTAGAACCTTTACAAGGGGATTTACTGGTCCACACATGAAAGTATGTTGGATCACAACCTAAATCAAATGGTGGAACATAGAGTCTGTACTTCATGTGTTAAAGGCCTTGAGGCTTTAAGTAAGAGGTTTCTATCTGATCATCAGACACAGATGATCGAATGTATGTATTTATAAAGGTAGAGTATATTTTATCCTATTAATGTGTATTTTATTTTTAATATTATTATTATAAATTATATTAGTATGTGTGGAAGGTGTATTTCTCTCATCGATGTATAGAAAATCATATAAACCATTTAATCCCTTATATGATTTATGATTATGTTTAGCATTATGGTTATGATGTGATAATTCTTTTATTTACTTTTCATAGATGGAATATCATGAGGGATCTATAACCATTGAACTAAAATTTTAGTGTGGTGTGTGGGATTTAAAATATTCCCATTTCAAGGAATTGACATTGTGGGGGATACAATGTGAGATCATAACTTCTTAAGACATTCTGTAGTAAATTTCCGAAATTATATTATATTAGTAGGAGTCTAGTTCATTCACTCATGAGTTCTAATTGGTTTTAATAGACATAGTGGGTCTATGTACCCATGAAGTGACATTATAATTTTGGGGCCAATTGGATTTACATGTCATTAGTGGTACAATTTATCAAGGACCCCTAAAAGTGTCACATGGACTATATGGTAGTACCATATGTGTTTCTAGAATATAAAAAATATATATTGAGAAAAAATGACTTATTTATTGTTCCAATATTGTAGAGATATGGGGATCTTGGTTGGATGATTTTTACGTTCCCGTAGTGGAGCGATTGTCATCTTTAAATGGATATCATACGAAGGTAGTGGTGTTACCAGCGATGTTATGGGCATATCCAAATTCTAATAGAATGAATTGTGTCATATAGAATGATATCTGTATCATGGTGGAATTCATATTTAATATATAATGGTAGAGACACCTAGAAAACAACTAATGATTCATTATATATCTAGATTCAATGTTATTTCTATTCTATAATAATGAATTTCATGGATGAAGACAATTTGGATGGTACAATATTAGATGAATAATAATTTAGAGGGTATCTAGTTTCCCTTATTAGAGAGTTTTTATGTTTCATGGTATGGAAGTCTTACTAAAAGAAATGGTTGGTAGAAGATAATAATCAATCAGAAATTACAATAGTTATTCCATATTTTTATAATCATCTAACATGAAACATGTTCCTAGGAGGCATCAATTGTAAAATGAAGGCTACCAATTTTCACTTTTAATAAATTTTCATGTTTATTTTTGTAAAATAGGTTTCCATATTATAAAAGTATTTTTTAGATGGAAATGGATATTTTAGTTGTACTATTGGTACTGGCATGTTTGTTCTTAGAAGTTACAATATCCATAGTATCTATTATTATAATTTTCTAAAGGGTGTGGATCTGACTAAACATTATAATTTTTAATAATTTTTTCATACATGAACTACAATAGAACATCACATGGGCCTAAAATAATGGAGGCTCAAAACGTCATTAACAAAAAAAATTACACATTAATTGGGAAAGGAACCAAAGTTGAGGAAGTAGGAAATACTTTGGATCGATGCGGCCCTGGATGCCAAAAAAATCCATTACCATGTTCCCCCCGGCCTAGAGTGAGTAATCATAATGTGGATACCAGAGAGCTGTTTACACTTCATGATAATATACCTAATGTTCCAGGGATAATTAACCGCTCCAGAGGGGGAGTTTAGAGGGTCAAAGAGTCGGTTTCCACTACATTTAGGATAAGGTGTCTTTGCTCACATAACTCCAGAGCAGTGGCCATAGCCAGGGACTCTACCTCTAGAAAATCGCAACTTCCACAACAAGAAGAGAAAAAAGTTATGACAGACCCCTCCTTGTCCCGAATAACTCAACCACCACACATCACCATACTGAGAAGAGACCTATCTGAGTTAAGTTTGAGCCTGCCTATTGGGTGCCGCCAACGGACCCAATGCCCTTGCCCCAGCCTGCTGTCCTAGTTGGAAGAAACATGATTTTGGAGAAATGACCTGATCTTAGGAGCAGTCTGGAAGTTGGTGCACAATCTGACCTGGTCCTGTAAAATATTTCTCAGGTATAATGTGATACTTGTTTTAGTTCCTTTAGCAGTGTTGTGGAGAGCATAATTTTGGGCCTTCCAAATGACCTAGCATCCTGCATAGAGAATGAGAACCCAGCCTTTCCTCTTGGACCTCTTATTTTTGGACCCCTGAAACAATAAGCTGAAAAAACAGTCATGCAAGACTCTGTGGTTATCCTGACCTGAGATGATCCCATACTCCTTCCAAAACCTTCTCTCCCAATTGCTAGCGACGAAGATTTGATCCACTATTTCCTGGTTATGAACTCTACAACAATAACACCATGAATCTATATCAGAATTGTATGAGATTAATGATGGGGGATTCATGGTTATTAACAATTCTAGACAAGAAGGATTTTAGAATCGATGAATAATAGATTGTTATGTATTTGATATTACTGTCATGATATTATCGATAAGAGAAGTAATGGTAAAGAACCATAGTTGTTGGACTAATTTCTATAGAATGAAAAAAAAGTTTCTTCCAAGGATGAAATAGTTTGTGTTCATGTTCAAGAAGATGTAATTAGAGGGATTAGACTATGGAATGATGTTGTGATTTTATATTAGGATATTTTTGTAAAAAAATAGCTTCATTTATTTTTTTTCAATGGTTTTATTTTGATCATATAATAATTCATTAATGTATAAGACCACCCAAAAACCATGCGATCTATTTTCATGAAATATATATTAAAATTTGGTAAAAATAGAGTACCATTAAATCATTGTAGTTGTAGATTACATATACTTCCATAGAGGGAGTTTGATTGAGGGATATAATAAAGAGTAGTGAAAAAATCACTATACCTCCTATGGTATAGACCAACCAAGGGATCCATAATCATTTGATGAGGATACACAAAATCTAAAGAGATTATAAGATGTTTTCAAATGATATAAATGGAGAGTTTTAGGATGAAGCGTGTCTATAAATTATTTGTAAATATCCTACACATATTATGAAAAAATATGAGAGGTATCAATAATATTTTATAACTAAATATTGAATCTCACACATCATAACACGTGATATTGGTTATTTATAATTGGTTGTAATTCACTAAAATCATTTCAATGAATAAATTCAAATCATTAATGAACTAGATCTGTGGATCAAAATTTATTGAAACAGTTTAGGAGAGGTTTAATATGAGGATACATCATATAGAACTCACATATGGATCTCAGGCATATATATATATATATATATATATATATATATATATTATTCATGAATCTTATATGTGATAATTAAACATAACTGATATATATCATCATATATATATATATATACTCCATGCATAAAATTCATGAATTCATACATCACATTCATGTATATTACTTCCCATATAAAAATCTCCTACACACAATAAAATATGATAAGTACATTCTGAAAAACCAAAAATTCTTTATGAACCCTGGAGAACTCATTTAGATACTAATTTCCATTATACTCTCATTATTTTTAACACAAATATTTCTCAAAACATCATCTATATACAAGGGCCTAACTATGTGGCCATACTGGAATTATAATCAATGAAAAACAACTATAAACTCCATACTTCATATATGTGACCAAGGATATGCCTCTATCAACGATTCAATGCTACTCAATCCACTAATGTGTCTAGTGTGTTCTCTATAAAACATTCTCATATGACTATAAGAACATATCAACCATAATATATATCAGATAATTCATATATAGACCTATATAATCTATATGTCAATGAAATAAAGTGACCAATAGATATGGAACATATCACTCTAGTATTGTCCTTTCATTATATATTCATCATCCAAAATAGTCTAACAAATTCAATGAATACATCACATTTCATTCATTTATATGATAAGTACATCACATGTCTATTATCCAAGTTGTTGATCACAAAATAATTTAATAAACTATGAATGGATTTTAATTTACCCAGCCTAATTAAATCAATTCCCAAATGTATTAAACTCCACATACAATTGGAATGATCTCTGGTTTGAAAGTGATTCTTCTACTATTGTCCATGCTGTTCGGAAAAATCAGATCCATCTTGCCTGGAAGCATACATCGAAATGGATCAAATGTCTTGATACTCTTGCTTCAAAGAACTTCACCATTACACATGTTTACCGTGAAGCCAACTCTCTTGCTGATAAACTTGCAAATAAAGGTATTTCTGAAGATTCGGGTTTGCATTTGACCACTATTGACGAGGTGCTGCTTTATATTCTTACTAGAGACAAATGTAAAATCCCCTCATTCAGACTCTTGTAACTTGTTTTTCTTAATTGAAGCTTTAATGGTTGGTTTTATAAAAAAATAGAAACATTATCAACCCACATCCCATAATCTAAGATAATATGTAGACCTATATTAGTAGAGTATCAATGTATAAAGGTACACATTTTTTGTATGTCATCAAACTCAGGTAAATAAGATTTATTATAATTATAAATCACTAATTATATCATTTATTATATTAAATTCCATTAGATATACATTTGTGGGTCAATCTGAGTAATAAGTATCTTCTTATTAACTCAACAATCCATTATTTGTAACTCCAATGAAACTTTTTTTATTGAATAAAATAATATATTCATTCTAGTATTTTCTTATCATTATAACCCATAATAATCTACAATGAAAATTAATTGGGGACAAATCAATGTTTTACATTAGGTGGATATTATCCCTTGAACATTCATGAAAAATTAACTACAACAGAAATGAATAAATAAAAAACATATATTTTCATCATTATAATAACACATTACATTAAAAAAAATTGCAACCAAAATGTCATATCTTACACCAAAATAATAGACATTACCCTTATATTGATGTTTTTCCAGTAGTAGTTTCCTCAACATATCTACTAAATTATCCAGAGTATCCACTAAAATAATATTTACATTTGTATTATCAATGATATAATTAATTATATAATACTTGATAAATATGTTTGTCGGTGCTTTAGTGAGGTTTGAGATCATTAACATAATAAAAACCACAATTTTTATCATAATATAACTCATTTTCCCCTACTAAAATGAAGAATTCCATTTTCGAAAATTAAATTCTTGATCCAAACATATTCATTAATTTCCTCAGATATGGTGATGTAATATGACACTATTAACAAGTTTTCTAGTGTACCTTGTTTAAAAATTTTCTAACTAATTTGTCTATGATTTAAGAAATACATTAATTAATATTGATATTTCACATTATCTTTGGAAAATGGGGAACTTAAATATATATAAACCTTTATACAAATATCATCATCTCCTATAAAGACCAAGAATAAATCCTTTGTCCTTTTTAAGAAAATAAGGAAATTTTTTACATTAATCTAGTCACTCTCACTAGGAATGGATAGGTATCTACTTTATATAATCAAGTAACATAAGACATAATGTTTATATAAAACATTAAATATATTATATATTCTATAATGTACACATAGTAAATATTATCCATAATTTATATATAATTATAAGTATTCTTAATCTTCTTATCAATCGTGTCTTGCTTCACTGGTAATGACTCCTTATTGGAGTTCTCCATGATAAATATATTTTTTAATTTACTAATATACATACTCTAATATAGTCTATTAATGATAAAATATCTACCTATATTTATCCTTATATCGATTTTGTAAGTTGATTCTCCCAAGTATTTTATTTGGAAACATTTTCCCAGCGATATCTTTATATAGTGAAGTGTCATGATTTAATTTCTAATAAGTAGTATGAAATATATATAGTCTCAAAAAAACTTATATACTTCCTAAAATACACTCTTATTCATAGGAATAATCCCCATTATTTATGAAACCAAAATCTTTTATTACATTATCAAACTAGTTATTCTAACTCTTAGAAGCTTTCATTAGTCTATAAATGGATCATTTCAATTTTGAAACCATAACTACCTCACAATTAACATAAAAACCATCAAGAAGTATTATATACAAATCCATGATAGAATTTTAGTTATGGATTGTTGCTTTGAAATCAATATGATATATCTTACAATCATAATGAATAGTGTGGCTATCAAAATCATAATGGACTTTATTCTCACAACAAGTGAAGAGGTCTTGTCATAGATAACACCATTCACCTATTTGTAACCCTCTCCCACCAAGAATGATGAATTGGTAGACACTACTCCATCCCTAATTTTTTTGTGTAAAACCCACTTACACTCTTTGGGTCTCACCCCTTCAAGTACATCAACATTGTTACATACATAGTCAGACTATACAGACTCTATCTTAAATTCCATGGATTTTAACCTTTTCTTGAAATTATAACTCCTAATAGACTCACAGTAGAATTTATATTTATTTCATATGAATTTTACTTCATCATAATTACCCACATGAAATATATATAAAAGTATATAGGGTTCCAGATAAATCTTACTAGGCCTTTGAGTTTATTTTTAAACGTTATTCATTTCTTCATCAATATATAATTGCTAAACTAGACCAACCACTATCTCAGAAAAAAGTTAGGTTTGTTATTCTTGAACTTCTTCATGTTCGACATTAAACTCATTAAAACCATGAATCATGTGTTCCTTCTCAATAAAAACACGTCATCATCCCTTAAACAGATTTACTACAATATGATTAAAAAATAATATCTTTCAGTTTTTCTACGATAACCAAAAGATATTAATTTTCCTAATATGGATTTTATATTACCAGATGAAAATAATTTTACTAATTATTACCATCTCAAAATATACAATTAATAACAACTATGTGTTTTCACATAAAATATATTATATGATGTCTTTTTTAATTTCTTAGATGGAACAAGATGTAGAGAGAATGATGATTCTCTATTGGACAACCCCCAAAAGAAATATGATGGTCACATAAACTCATCATTGATCGAACCATGTATATAAAGGTAATAATTCTACTTTTTTATAAAAAATTCAATTTTTTCATTCTAGGTGGAAAGAAGTTTGAAAAAAAAATCAACCTCTTAGAAGAGATATGAATTTCATGGTCACGTATTCACCCATATGATCTGATCAGAGAACTTTAATAATTTTATGCAATTAATTATGTATTTCTTTCTAAATCCTTCTTATATTTTTAAAAGTTTAATTTTTATTTTTCATAAAATACATATACCTAGACAAACTAAATTCATCATAAAAAGCACTAATGAAACAAAATCCACCATTTTATTGTGTACACATTGGTCTATATTAGTCATGCAATATAAGATGTAATATTCCCCTATCCCTCTCACATTTTCTCCTAAAATTAAACTTTTATTTTTATGAATAAAAAATTCATATATATCAAACAATTCATAATATAATGAGTCCAAAAATACATTTAAATTCAGTATTTAAACATGATTATATTAACTATATATCTATGGTAATTATGAAAATGATTTGTGGGATTAAAAATGACTCATAACTTCTAATATTTATTATTATAGACATTATTATACATATTAAGAATATAAAAACTACTTATTATATTCAAAACATCAAAAAAATTCATTCTTATGTATAGATAAACTCTAATTATCAACAATGAATGAACAACCCATTATTTCCAAATAAGATATAATGATGAAATTCTTTTTATCATGGGAACATAATAATTGTATTTATATTCTTGGATAAATCCACATGGTAAAATTAGATAAAAAGTACCAAAATATTATATAGAAACTCATACTCCATTACAAAAATGAATATTTACATCACCCATTATTATACATTCTAATCATTGAGTCTGTGATTGTCATAATTGTTTTTGATATACACGTTGTTTGTAACATCCATGAGTCAGCATTTGAATAATTCATTTCTATATATTCTCATTTGGTTAAAAAAATGTTTCTTCTTGAGAACACATATATTTAAAAGATACAAATATTTAGTTATTTAATAGGTGATTCTTATTAATGATCTAATTATTATTAGTTTTGTGTATGTCGAAATGTAGAAAATAGACATATCAGAATGTGAGTATCATGTATTGTATTTTTTATTAATGTTTTTAAATGAAACTAGACCCACTAAAAACGATGATATCATATATCAAATCCATTTAGTAATCTAATATCCACAATGTAATGAGTCTTATATGGAGTTTTTATCACCAAATCATCATTTAGATTATGAATAATCCTAATCAAAATATTTGTGACTATTGAATAGTTCATTAGATAACACTTTATGAAAATTCCTCATATGGATTCTCAAAACTTTTTTCCTCCTATAACCAAATCCTATTACTATCTACCGACTACTGTAACCCAATGGGACCATAGAACATATGCTAACAAATTTAAATTTCACATGGACTATGTTATGTACTGGATTGCCCAATTATGTTCCAATATCACCAAATACATTCATGTCTTACACAACATAATCCATTGGAACCCAGCTATGGAATGTCCAATCCCATTGGATGATCGAGGTCATTTCAAGTGTTTTTTGGAATGGCCTTATACATGGTATTTAAAATGTTTCTTTTTTAATGTATAACCAGTTTAATATGCATGCGATTCATATTAAATTATTAAATGTTACATCATATGAAATATTAATATTTTTATGTTTTATTTCCTAATGTGTCTACATGATTCTAATAATTTAGCTTTAGAAATCCATATTCAATTAAAAATTAATTTATTCACACCACATTTATGTGTATTGCATTACAAAAAAAAATTATGTGTCACACACCCAAAAATTGAATCATATTTTATTCATATATATTCAAATTCATTATATGCATAAGAGACATGAATAATTCTTGTCAATGAATAATGTTATCTAAGAATGAAAAATACAACATGAGTAAGACCATAGTGACAGATATCCAACCCTACCCACTTTCCTTTCAACAAAATAAGCCAATAATAATGTAGGTGGTCCTACCCCAAGTCCCACTACAAGGGGATACTTTACATAATAGAAAATTAAATTCATGAAAACTATAACCCCAAATATAAACAAACCATTCAAAAAAATCACTCACAATATAATAACTATAATTACCAACAATGGTATTAGAAGATTAAAACTAAATTTTATGATATCAAACCTAGCATGAGATGCGAGACACTATCCTATAATTAATTTTTCATATAAAATTAAATAAAAAACATTTTATTATAGAAAAAATTTACGAAACATGAATATAAATAAAACTAATAAAAAAATGTATTTATCTTCCAAATATCAGATATTTATGATCTATAAATACATGATATTTATAAAAAAAATTATAAACTAAAAAGAATGTAAACAATTTATATTCATTTTAATATTAAATTATTCCTATTAATAGTATAATCAATTTTCATTATTCATAAAAAAATTTATAATTCAATTTCTATAAAATTAACATTTAAATAATCTCGAAGTCATATATTTTGTAATTTATAAACACTTTATAAATAACATCTTATGATTTAAAAATAAAAAAATTATATCTTGATCATTAGAAATTTCATATTGAGTTGTATATGTTTTAAATACTCAAAATGTATGCATATTAGATGGTTATTTTTCTATAATATATAAAGTAATTATATATATTTTCAGCAATGATGTTGAATTAAGATAAAGGACATACCCATGACATATGTTTGTGTTTCTTTTCAAAGGGTGGTGATAGACAAATTTGTGGTGTCTAACTCTGTAAAAAAATATTACCAGAAAATAATTAGATTAAAAAACAAACCATATCAAGGGAACATTTTTCTGATTGATCAGAATTGAGGATAAATTTTTCTGGGGAAAATAACCATAAATTCTTTGGTTTCACAAAAGGGAGTTTTAAGTAGGAGTTTATAATTATACAAATTATATCAAAAAAATTATATGTTCATTTCCTAGATGGAGGTCGATATTGATTATTTAAATAGAGATTCATGTAGTAGATTGACCTTAGTTTTATCTATGCTCAGTGTAAAATTATTCAGAGGGAAATGAATACTAGAAGGAGGGAGTTTAGTGATATTGTACATGAAATATTAATTCTATGATTCTTCAATGAGATTTGGACACAACCTAGGATGGTTTCATCGAAGTGTTACCATTGATGAATTCTGATAATATCATGGTTCTGTAGGGATATGAAGGTTATCATTTAGTGGGATACAAGATGATATGAAGAATAATAGATGATAATCATGAAATCACATATGGGATGAATAAACCCCGAGTTTTGGGGACTTTGGAATATGTATGAGAATAGTTTTTGAGTGGGAGATTATTTACCTTAACCCATGAAAACAACTTTCAAGTGGGATATTGTTGATTTATGTTGTGTGAATTATTAGTTGGGTTATATTTAAGAAGATCTCACTGGTATACTTGGAGACCCATATATATATATATATATTACACCAGTACCATGGGATGCTTGGAATCAAGACAATGGATTTGGGTTCATCGAATTCAATTGGTTTGAAAAAAACCAACCAAAAATAGATAATTACTCATTGATTAGTGGATGCAGTGGATTCAGTTAACATAAATATATCAATGGATAGATCTAAGAAGATATAACCCAAAAAATGTGATATATCATTTGACATCTCAATTGAAATATAACAATAGTGGATCATGAGTGTTGTAGGTGCATATTATATTGAAAAAATGAGTGCACTTTATGGATGGTAATTTATAGAAGAAGAAGTTATATAGAATTTACTATAAACTTATAACTACACCATGGAGTTCGTAATGATACAATCATAGAATGTGAAGATGTTATATCTTATGAAAATTTATTTGGGATGACATGTGAAATAAATTCCTCATGAAATTATGTAAAATTAAATGTTTCATTGAATTAATTAGTGTGGATCATTATGGTGATGTCTAATATTCACTAGGGTTTAGAGTTTGAATAAATTAGTGACATAGGGAAATAATGGTTTCAATCATCAAATTGATTTTGACCATAAAATTTTCATATTAGAGGAAAATTATGACTAACTAAGGCTATTTATAAGAGGATCCAATATACCACATGTGGATGTATGCCAGAATACATCATTTATTAGAGGGTCGATTCTTGAGTTAGAAATTTATGTTATAGAGGCCTTATGTAAAGAGGTAAGAGGTTGTTATCGATGTTTTAGGCATAGATGACTAGATATGTGTTTTAATTTTGGTATAGAATATTTCTTCCTTATAAGTATGATACATAGTTTATTATTATAGCATATATATGTATATAAGGAATATAAATCATTATATTTTTATCACACATTATTTGAACAATAAAATCTAATATGCGTTTTTTGATTTCTTTTGGTGTTGTGGTTATTGATATCATGTTTTCTTGTTTGATAATCTTAGAAGAAATACCACTTGGGAGTTACAACCAATGTAAATGAGTAGTGTGGTGGATAGGGTGTATGTAAATCATATTTCTAGATTTTGACTCTATATGGGATGTAGTGAGTCATTGGATCTTCCATAGAACATATTCTATAGTTTAGGTATATAATGTGCTTTCAGTAGTAGCAGATAGTGTGTCTGAGGGGTTTATCAAACACCGTGGATCTGCATCCCCAAATATTTGGACATAATATTTGGGCCTAAAAAATTCCCTTAAAATTTTATCAAAACCCTCAACCAAAAAAAATTATTTTGGTTCATTTCTATGATGTTGGATGATGAATAATTCTATTTTTATTGAAAATTATGTAAATTATTATTATAAAAAATTATAATAATTTCCCTGTTGATATATTTAAGAATTGAGATGAATAAATTTCACCCAAACATCATGAATTACTTATTTTAATAGTATCATTTATATGTGATAAATTATAATAATGAAAAGGTAAATGACTCACTTATGGATTTTTATTATTTATAAATTTATGGTAAATTTTTTTATTTATTGAAATGGGTTGGGAGAGTTCCAAATGATTTCATTCTCTTACAATTGTGCCATGTTTGACAAATAATTATGAGTTCCTTTCTCTTTTTTATTTCATTTATTTATATAGTTTTATAATTTTATTCAATTAAATATAATATTTTTGTTATATTTTATTACAATTTTGGTTGTTTGGTAATTTTTTTTGTCTTATACTTTTATTTAATGAAATTTATTACATAATCAATAATATCATATAATTGAACATGAAATATTAGCTTTATTTTTTATTAATACTGTTAATATGTTTCATATTATTATATAGGAACACTATTTAACAATCTCATATTATTAATATTTATTTTTAATTTTATATATTATATTTTTATTTTAAAAAATATTTAATTTATGTTGAATTTTATTTTAATTAAAATTTTAAAAAAAATGATTTTTATTCTTATTAATAACATAAATATGTATTTTATTGAAACATTATTGTTTCCTTATTATAAATGTAGTTACTTTTTATCCATTATTAAACATTTTTTAGTTATTTAAATTAGTTTTTCTACCATTTAATTTTTTTGTTGTTTAAAGTTATACAATAATTAATGTAGTTAGCTAGGTTTTACTTGATCAATACATAATCCAATTTTAAATTTTTTAAATTTATTTTCAAATTAATATTATGGTTTCTATGGTTTTTGGTTTAAGAAAAAATAGAATATAATAATAAACATAACTACTTATGTAATATATATTTTCATATATAAAATGTTTAACAATTTAAAATATTAATATCACCTCCCCGGGTTCCACAACTCAGTGTATGAACCTCATGACTACTTTGTGTCTGATATCTATGTTGCTCTAGTATTCTAGATACATGATCATGGATTTATTCATGGTATTAATTTTCCATAACATGGGGCATTTATGATTGTGACCTTACATCCACTATATATTGGGATACTAGTTATGCACCCCAATATGTTTTACTACTAATGGATCCTCACACTAATGTGTAGAAGAATCATAAATGTACTATGTTGAGGGATCTCAAAATAAAATGTAGATTCATATGTCAACAATAATGGATTCCCTAGAGGATCCCATGGAGATAATAATAATGGAACAAACATAGATTACCATAATTCAAAGGAATGTTTGAGAAACTTTGATATTGTAGCAGGTTCCGACCCCTCTGGATCTCTAGGGACATAGTCTGCAAGAATCTATGAGATGATAACGGTAAATCATTTTCATGATTAAATATATATAGTGAATAATATTCGCCATTAAATAAAGTATTTTACATCTTCATTGTAAAATCATATCTCTATTGTGTAGGATCCTTTCTCTTTGTTGTTTGAGAATCTCAAACATCATTATCCCTATAATCATATTTATGGCTGTATTTATCCTTATCCCAACAGTGGAATTGGGGGTGCATCTTCCAAACCATCCATATTAGCCTTAATAAAATCAGCATCATACACAACATCCTTATCAGGTGAATATTGATTGAGATACATTTTGTCTCAACATTATAGATTCTGTCATATATTGAATGGAGTGGTGCTCTGAGATCTACTAGATCTCCATGAAATACATCCCCACTAAAAACATCAATCTAAAGAGAATCAAATATGTGTATATGGTTACCCGACCCATATGCATAAAAATTGGAAAATATTTAGGATATTGTCAAATATTAAATATAAAAATATAATAAAAGGTCGTAAAAATACCAGTTAATGGAGGCCTATCCCATGGAATCTAAGGAATATGGTAGTGCAATTTTTTAACACATACACATACTCTTCCTAATTTGATTGTTGGAGCCATCCTAGGGGATGTGTGTGTGGAATGATACAATAATAAGAACACATATCTCAAAACACTATGTAAGGGGCATGATAATGAAGTCAACTGGCCTCCATCCTACCAATGAACATAATAGTTTAAAATGATACAATATTTTATAGACTAGTGAGGATATGTCACAAGGAGAAAAAAATAACATGATTATATGTTGTTGGGGACACTCAATGTTATAGAATTGGATTGCTGGCACAACTACACAATGGATTCTATCAATGAATTTAAATTTTGGTTGATGTGGCACCAAGACATTTCCACTATCTAGAAATTAGAAAACATGTAGTGAAAACATTGAGAAGTATTCATAAATTGGTACACTAATATAAAACATTTATCATTATGTTATACTATAAAATTAATCATAATATTAATTTTTCATAAAAAAATTCATATTAAATATATGTCATATAGATGTAAAATGTTAAAAATATGTTGAAAACTGTGTACACAATAGCTCTATGTATGTATATAATGCTGAACTCGACTCCTCCTAGTAAAAATAATATATAGTAACATTGTAAATTATATTACTAAATTAAAAAAACAGTTCAAATTAATGATATACATATACTAGATCCCCAGAGAATATTCCCAAAATAATAATGGGAAGTTTTGTGATAACTCTAGGAGAAATTCATAGAAACTGCTCTAATGCCCACATTTTTATCATAGAAAACATCATATAATCTGGTGTTACTCCCCATGAAATTCTCTATAGATGAATCTGTATATATAATTTTATACATATTATCCCAAAATTTAAGTATATATATTATCCATATTACTAAGTAATGGTATGTATATCATGTGTACAAAAGTAATATAGAAGGTGGCACAATCTGTGCCTTTGAGTATCCACATAATAAATATATGTGTGTGTTGAATTAGTGTCAACTCATAAAATCATTAAGAATATCTTGAATGATTTATTTAAGACAACCTATGTAAAATTGACCATCATGGAAGATAGGTGGTATATTAGAAACAACAATGTCCAGTAAACTATGAAAACTTCTTGATTGTATCATAATGTAACATTCATAACCACCAAACCAATGATAGGTAGACCCAGCATGTATGCTACATCCACTTAATTAATCATCATCCCTCCCTCAAGAATATTTGAATTGTGTGTCTGGTCATTATCTCTCAATGAATTCCAAATTAAAATTATGATTAATGGTAATCAATTTACACATGGAGGTCCCATAAAGTACATCATGTCTATGGTATAGAATAATGGTTGTTAGAGGTGTATCATGGAAAAATGATGTGTCTCTGAATAGTATGATGTTTAAGAGGTCATCATGCAAATACGATATATGATACTAGATATTTCTATAAAGACAAGGGATATTAATCCATCAAAAATGATAATTTTATTTAAAATAATTTGTAAGTAATTAGTATTTAAAATAATTTAATGTTATTAAAATGTTTTATTATGATTAAAAAATTATGTTCTCTACATCATTATATTTTTGGAAATTCGATATTAAAATAATTTACATTTTTGATTTCCAAAAAAAATCTATTCATTACATGGATATATTTTTACAAAAATAGTTAGAATACATAAATCATGTTGATCATCTTATGATTTACCAAAAAATCTAGTGGAATATGTATAAATATGTCCTTCTTATATACATAAACTACAAATTCATCCAACAGTCCATTTTTTGGTATAATCCATCACATTCTAAATATAGGTCGACTACATAACCTCCCTTAGTTGCATTCCACAAATTTTGGAACACCCATGTAATGTGGTAAAAACATATATTATCCTATATATCAATTAATGACCATACATCCCATATAAAATACCAATTTTAATACACTATCCCTCCTACATTTTATATTCCAATAAATAATTCACTATATAATATAATCCCCCTGCATTCAAACTATAGTGTTATTTGAAAACATTTAATTAATTTTTTTACCATGGTCCCTTCTAATTAACAAAATCTAATGATATTACTCCGTGTGAGTCCAATGGAGTAAGAAATAGACATTGTGCTAATATTAGTTATAGAAGTTCTCTATAATCACCATATAATGGTTCTAATGTGATTTACCAAAATTTATATCCCCCACACCTAATAAATATAAATAAACTAATCAACAAATTTCCATATATTTTAGTGATCAGACTTTATATTCACAATATAAAAAGTTATTTCTCAGTGTGATTAGGGTGGGGAAACAAAACAAAATACCTTAATTAGTGGTAAGGAAATGGCCCATAAATCACTATACAAGTGGTCTAAAGTTATTCCCCACAAACCACGCATTGTGATCATACTTTTTATTACATGATTATTACATCATCTTACTGAAAAAACATTATACTTATACATTAAAGTATTATAAGATTTAGTAACTTTGTAAAATTAGGGTCGAACATCACTTATACATAATAAATCATAAATATTCATTTAAATACTTAATCATTATCCTTATAAAATTTAATTTTATTATTTGTACATGTATTAATGTGAGGATATACATCAAAGAAAGAAGTGATCTAAAATAAAAGTAATAAGAGTAATAACTGAATGGACCAAAGGCATTAATTTTATTTATTTTATTAGATAATTCCCCTTTGAAGGGTTGAAGGGGAACCCATACATGACCTATAGGAAAAAGCCACATGGCCCATAAATGACCCAATATATGAACTTAAAGGCCCAAGACCTGACACACTTCAAATATCCCCTCCCCATCATCTGCATCTTGAAGGCGTCTAGATCCCCACCTCACATAGATGATAGGATAAAATTTTCCCATGCAGAGATGAACAATGCCTATTCTGGATGGGAGTTTCCATACCCTCTTATTTTTCCAATCTGGTTAGCTCTTGTCTGGTGGTTGCAATTTTTCCAGAAATCCTCATCTAGGCCATCTACTGTAATAGGAACAATAAGGTAGATGAATAAAAATAATATTGGTGAGAATAATAATCATCATAACATTATAAGAATAGGATCATCATCATAATGAAGAGTGAATATTTAGATAAAATCATGGAATGTGGTAAAGAATAAGAATGAAAAATCATTCCATAATGGTCCAATGAATAACATAGTTTTGAACAAAGATAACATAATTTTTGTGAAAAAATTATGCGAATAATAATAACATAATTATTGTTAAAAAATATAGTATCATGTTCACACATAATACACAATATCATATGACATACATCACATTACCTAGTTCATGGGATGGATATATAATTCTAGTCCCACCAATCACATCGTAATATTAACATAACCATTCATGGAAAATAGAATATATTAAATTCATAGTCAGTAAATAACCCATGGAATGGAATGGGTTTCAAAAGGAGTTCATGAATCATAATTTCATGAATATACATGTGATTCCAAAATAAATAAGGAAAATTTTTTCATAAAAACTTTCATTATTTAGTAAAGCAGAAACAGTCAAGAGGATTAAATTATGTGTTTTGGATAGAATGGTATGTTTCCAAAATCATTGTATTTAGATTATAAACCAAGGTGGTCACATGTATATCTATAAATGAAAATGGAATAATGGTGAATGAAAATTTATAAAACATTATATTATTATCGATATTTAAATTTAAGTGAAAAAAAGATAACCTAATAAAAATGAGTTGGGTTTGAGAATCTCCTTACTAGAAAACTTGATTTATTCCATAGATCCTTTTCCACCTAAATAATAAAATTAGGATTATTAAATCATATATATACAAAAGTTAATCCTATTATTTTCTACACAATTAATCCATTATAATTCGTCTATTATTATATATGACATTTTTTGTTTAATGTGAACTGTTCTAATATTGTGTTTTTATTAAATGTCTCTATTATTTATTATAACTTTTCTTATTTGAGGAAATTTATTCATTAGTATAGTTAAATAAATATTTATATATATATGAAAATAAATATACATATACATTTATATATCATAAATAATTATTTGTAACTAGACATAGTTGTGGTTATAAGTGATGGTTTGGAAATTCTATCATAGTTGATTAACTGATTGTTGATGGGACATTGTCAAAAGAGTGTGAAAGGGATGTTTGAAATTTATATATATCATAATTATGAAACATAAGCTAGTTTAAATAATTAATTTAATATCATAATAATTTATAATTAATTTTATAGGTATAAATTTTAAATGAATTGGGAAAATAGGAAGATATGAAGAAAAAGGGATAGGAGTTTATAGAAACACACTCTTTCCTAGGTTTATCATCCCTTGTACTACACTAAAAATACATTGATTTTTGGATTTTCTGTACCTAAAAACTTCCCTATGTATTCTAGGGGGACTCTAAGGGAGTATTTTAGTACACCATTAGATTTGGAAATTTAGGGACTCATGTTTTTATAAGGACTCAGTCCTAAAACATTAAATATTCTTGAATAAAATGATTAGGTCACATTGAGTGTCTTATTTGGTTCAGAGTTTTGGAGAATTAGGACATAACTATTAAATATCTGCTTGAAAATTACACATAGACACTACTACTCAATATCCATTTCGTTCATAAAATAAAAACACTTAAAAAGTGACATGTCTACATCCATGTTTTAGATAGCATGAATTTTCCTTGATCACATCCCTGACCCTATTCATATCTAAGCAATGTAGAAAACATTTCAAAAATATGGTATGAACATAAAAAAGATTAGTAAGGGTTATAAAATAATGAAAGAAAACATTATCCCATTAATAAGTACAATTCAATGAAACCATACTTTTCAATTATAACATACCTTATGAAATTATATGATTTATGAATAACACATAGAAATCATAAATCATAAAGGTAACTTGTGGCCTACAAAACATACTTAAATTGTAGCTATCACAACTATATAGAGAGATACATTGAAATACCAATCACAATATATTTCCTAAATCTCTTAGAAGAAACATTACCGTTTACCTATGTCACGTTACCCAATGCATTGGAGAGCTATCTCGGGCTCAATCGCCCTAGGTTTATTACGAAAACGCCCTTATATGTAAAAAATTCCCAATAACCATAACATATTCATAATGCATGAAACAAGAATATATGAAAGATAACATTTTCACATTTAAATCCCAATATATAATTTCAAGATATTTTTGTAATCGATGCTTTACCAAAACCATTTTCAAAACCATTTAAAAAATTTAATAATGAGATTTTTAATCAATGTGATCCATACCACATTGAGGATTTTAAATGAATTAAAATTTTAAAACATTAATCTCTATATAAATAAATCCTTAAAACCTTTTTTGAAACATGGACATTAATGAGAAATATTTAGAAGAACAAGTTATTAAAACATTAAAAATGATATTTTTTATAAAGGGTTCCCAACCAAAAGAGAGATGATTAAATATATATAATTGAGTAATAACATTAAAAAAATATTATAATGTCATGAGAATAAATATATTCATGATATAATATGTAAAGTTTCAGTATATAGAAAATATAAAATTGAATTGGTGTCTAACAACAATAAGCTTCAATAGAATGTAAATTGAAACAAATTCCTTTCCAAAGATAAAATCCTAATGATAAGGAAAAATCAATGACATAATTATGTGTGAAAAATAATAATACACCCAATATAAGTGGGTATTAAGTTTAAAAAACCATAGGTCATTCAAACATATTCATAGCATGACATAATCAAGAATTAGATGTTTAACCCAAAGAATTGAAATAGCGTAACGAATTCCCACACTAAAATTCGACAGCCTAACAACATCACATTAAAATTAAAAAAATGAGTTGATGATAGAGAAAAAGGTATCTTATCATATGAAAATAAAATTTACAGCAATAAAGATATAGAATAACATATCCCAACATAAGAAGATGTAAATTAAAAGACATAAAAAAGAAGTCTTTTAAAAAGTGGAGGGTGAAAGGTTCCATTACTGATTTGATAATATACAAAACATACACCCCATGAAAAAATGATCATGAATTGAAGATAAAAATACCGATAAATAAAATTATATTACAAAAATACTAAATCACGGTTAATATATACACCACACCAAATGAACTAGTAGAAAATATAACATGAATCTCATGGGAATAAAAAGTTAGATGAAAACCTCTTACTAAGTTGTAATCAATCAAGTTGTATAAACAAAAGTTAATAACCACCAATTGAATCACATAATACTATAAATATAAAAATAAGCATGATAATATATATCAAATATCAGTACAAAATACCTCACATGAAATAAATAAGTGACGAACAATGGAAATCTCACAGAATTAAAAGTGAGATAAGAAACCCCTTACCACGTGTCCGACTTAACTTTTTTGTCCCTAATTTTTCCAGAATAATAAACATAACTTAATTTATAATTTATTAAGAACATTTTTCAGGTTTATTATTCCTTTTATATCACTTATAACTTTGCTATAACAATTTTTTAATTATTTGAGTTCAAATTGGACTTTTTGTCAATATTCAGAAGTTGAGTAAAAATGAACTTTTTATAATTAGGTATATTATAATTCCATTATAATATAATATATAATTTAATTATCACCATCCTTTATACATTTCACATATGTAATGAATGAGTCATATAACTTTGAGGGGGCAGAAGTTTGCACTTCCTCAAATGAAACTATCACGTTTACCCATGATGGAAACCATTAAGGTGTGATATAAATGGAAAACATAGAAGAATAGAAACAATATAAATATAATATATATCACATATAAATATATTTTTATAATAATGGCCACCATGAGAGGTAGTATGAGATAGATGAACAATCATCGTTTCGTGAGGCAATAGTTTTCTATCCACAGAAACAGTATGTTATTTTAACAATTAGATAGTGGTGTGTGTAAGTTTAGTTAATATGAATCTCATATAAAACACTTAATATATTGAGGATACTTGTTTTTTTATAAAATAAATTAATAAAAATAGTTTAGGGGGTTGGAGAAGTAAATTAAAAGAAAATAACATAAGAGAAGACATTATCATTGAATCGGGAATCTCCCTTTGGTTTAAACCAAAATGTTTAATTGAATTGCCTTCTTCCTAGGGGATGGCTTCTAGGATGAGGAAAGGTACGTAGAGAGCTTAATTAGGTATATTTTTGATGATACAATGGGCTATAGAAGTTTGAGGAATGGGTTAAAAGTGAGGTCTTTTTATAAAGGGGAGGAGGGGCTCTTTAGTAATGTTTAAATAATAATATTTTAATATATAATGATTATCAGTTTCTAAAGGTCCAATATTCATTAAAGATGAAGATAAGAGGACTCATGTTCAAAATAAAATTATCCAAATAAAATTGGACATTTTTTGTTTGTTTTTGTAATATTTAAAATCTTATTTATTTAAATCATTCATTAATGAGGTAAACACTGCATCATTATTGTGTCAGAAATAATTTTAATTATTTGATAAATTATAAAACAAATATCATGATGTATGAATTATTTAAAGATTTAAAATTTATATTTATAGTCTAATAGATAGCTTATATAACCACATGTGTGAATTGATTTACTAAAAGATATATTTTTAAGTCACTTTTGTCTTTAATTTAAAATAATTAATATAAAGTGTCATTATCACTCTTAAGTGGATCCATGGGGACCCAAAATAAACCCAATTGATGCCCATGGTTGGAAACGTATCATAAAATAGTATTAAGACACATGTTAGGGTAATTTAATATTATTATAATATTATTTTGTTTACCCATATTTAACATATTTTCCCTTTAACCATGGTAAATAAAATATTTACAGAGGTAAATATTTAAAATGTCTAAAAATAATAGTAACATATTTCACCAATTACGACCTCCTGATTTCAAATATGGAATCTATTTTTCTAAATTAAAAAAACAAAATTGGAAAAAAATTAATTTAAAATTAATTCATACTGTCATAACGAAAAGCAGTTTTTTAAGAAATAATAAATATCAAAAGATTGACACCTGTTTATGTCCAATATAAAAGTGAAAATACTTTAAATGAAAAAAATTGAATTAAATGGAAATAATATAATCTAATTAAACATTAAAACCATTTATATAGATAATATATCAATATAAATAAATTATATTAAAGGGTCGTTTTGAATTGAAATACAGTATATTTCACAATTCAAAAAAATGATCTTTATCAGAAAAATACCAAAATTTTATCCATGGTAAATTTTGATGTCCCGATTCTAAAGAATAATATAATTTTTTTAGAAAGAACTTATAAAAGTTACCAAAATTAGATTTAAATAGGGTTCTCCATCAAAAGGCGTTAAATCTACTTTTTAATGAATATTAGAGTATTTATGCTTAAAATCTGATTCTTTATTTTTTCAAGCCTCTAATATTTATTGGATAAATGTAATAATATTTAACAAACATGTATATTCATATTGTAGTTTTTTCTATCCATTCCTGCCACTACAATTTTAAGGCGTCAACTATCATTTAAAATAATATTATATTATTATTTTTCAGTATTACTCAATGTTTTGTGCAACGTAATTTTTCAATGAAACCCATTGTTGTGTATCGGGTACTCCATCGAACCTAGAATCCCATTTAAAGTAAAATTATCATTTAATTCACATATTTTAATAAATATAAAAATTTTATATTCTTTATTTACCTGGGATGTTACATCCTTCCCCCCTTTTGGGAATTGTGTCCTAGAAATTTTAAAATTGGACTTAGAAACTTCATTGAAAGTACCACATAGGAATAAGAGTCAATAAAAATATCACTTTAAAAGAAAGAAAGTGAAAAAAAAGGTCACCCGAGATAGCCCATACTAGGATACAATATTGGAAAGACATGGATATAGAAGAGAAACAAACCATCATGGTTTGAAGGAGAGTGGTAGAAAACATGATTAAGAGAATGCTAACCACCAAAAAATCACAAACATGATATCTGTTAAACAGTCTTGGATTCCCTAGTATGAAATTTTAATAGACTATGTTTTTGTTTTATGTTACTTTTCATAAAGTTGAGTAATTTATTTAAGATCTTGAATAAGTACATAAGGAAACATACTTACTTTTTCATGTAGACAATAATCCTTTACTATATTTATACTACAAATTCATCTTTTATCTAAAAGATGAGTTTTCAAACAAACTTGGTCACATAAAAATCAATAGAATCAACTTCAAGGGTATCACATGATCCAAAAAAGTTGAACTATATATTTCACTTGTCTTAAGACCATGACCAAAATCAAAATGGATAGTACCAGATTAGATAATCCCCAAAAAGGATAATCCTTTATAAAAATAAAAACTACTCTTAATCTCCAAAAATCAATAAATAGGACCCAATGTATAACAAAGACCATTCAATACATAGTTGTCCTTAAAATTCTCCCAAATAATCCAAACTATGATTATAATCCAGAACTCATAATAATTTTATCACATAGTCTTCCATGATAAATCATAACATTTATCTCTAAATAAAATCTACTACTCTTAAATTCTTGTACTAAAGTGTAATTAACCTAATCACATATTCTCTGTGATATGTTAATCATTTCCATAAATAACCCAAATCTACATATGTCCACAATAAAACAAAGATTCATCCAAAATAAAATTTCAACCATTACTCCACAAATAATATCCCATAGTATTCTATTTCCCTTAAGAATATAATGTTCCCCAAAAGAGAGAACATCTTATAAAATAGACTTCATCACCTAATCACCAAAACATTTTCCTATATTAATGATTTCCATTTGATAAAACATATGTTACCAAAATCAACATAATCTTGATCCATAAAGTCATTTAACATAAAATAATAAGTCATACTAACCAGGGATTTCACGTAGGATTGTGGTAGATGATGCACCCTTATCGCCCTTCAGTTGTAGGATTTATTCCTACAACATTTTTAGATGTGGAAGGTTGTCACCAATATTACTAGATGTACTTTTTATAAAACTCAAAAACTAGCCTAACAAGTTTTAACCTCAATGGTTTTCTTATACCTTTAATTTTCATCCTAATACATCAAGACTTCAACATCTTATATATTGACATTTTTTTCACCTTCATATGAGATAATAAATCTATTCCCAATAGAAATAACATCATACCTTGATCATGGTGTCCTTATAGTTTCATCATCATCTTGTTCACATAGGTAGAATGTATCTTCTTTGAAAAAATGTTTTAGATATCCTTAAAAATCATTTTCTTACTTCATCCAAATACACATTGTATAACTTGGGTCATACAGGTGTTTATAGAATAACAGTTTCAGAAAATAATTATTTATGACATATAATTTCAAAACATCTGATAAAACATGATTTTTATAAAATAGTCATACCTAATTTGAGTTGATACTATCCATCAATGGTCCTTTAAAAATACCATAAGTATTTGAAGAGAGACTATATTGAAAAAGAAAATATAAATTGTTTGATCAAGGTTCTCCTTCTTCAGCACCTTTTTCAAAACCATAATATGCTTCAAAATCTTCTGAGAAGGTAAATTATTTGATAATTGTTTGATAATATTTACCATTTTTGAAAATATGAGAATACTGATAAAATAATTTTTGATTAAATAAAACCCATGATCCACAAGGATATCGAGTTATATTAGAGAAGTTTGATATCTAAAACAACTACCTGCAAGTGATTTGTATGCTAGAAAAATCATCACAATCATCTAAACATGACTTTGTAATAATTATTCCAATCATTTAATTAGGAAGAAATTGGAATGTTGTTTGAGATCATCCTCCATCAATTTGTAATTGACTTTCCTTGATCTAAAAAAATTATAAAACAAGGATTTAACTTAAATAATAAATATAGGGACTAACCATGCATTTAACGAAAACTCTTAATCCCTAAAGTTGTTTAAACTGACCTCTGATACAAACTATAATGACCCAGACTTAAAACATTACATAATCATGAATTAAATTAATATGACACACTGAAGATCTTTTCTAGTTATAGATTTGTATGGAATTATGCCATAACTATTATATATCAACTTGAAAATTACTCGTAGGCACTACTACTCAGTATCTATAATTACATAGCCTTAGAACATTATATTATCTTTAATTAAATTAATAATTCACATTGAGGATCTTTTAAGGTTAATATTTTTGGAGAATTTGGCCATAAATATTATATTACATATCAAAACAATTACAAAGTAGACACTTCTACTCAATTTCCATTTTTTCATAAAATAAAACCTCTTGAAAAAAATAGTTAGGTCTAGTTCCATATTTAAGACAACCTGAATTTTCCATGATACCATCCTAGACCCTATTCATCTTTAAGTCATGTGAAGAACATTTCTAAACCTGGGATGATCAAAAAAATCTCAGTAAGGGTTATGAAATAAAGAAAGGAAAAATTAACACTTCAATAAATAAAAATCAACGAAACCACACATTCCAATCAAAACATACCACATTAAATTATATGATTTTTGAATATCAAAATGAAATCATAAATAATAAAGGTAACTTATGGAATACCTAACATACATAAATTTTAGATTTAACAGCTATGTGGGGAGTTATTTTTGGAATATCTATCATAGTATATTCATTAAGTCTCTTAGGAGAAACATTAACTTTTACCATCGTCACGTTACCCAATGCATTGGACAGCTATCTCAGGCTCACCCACCCTAGGTTTATCACGGAACCACCCATATTCATAAACAATGCTGAATAAATATAACATACTCATAATATATAAACCATGAATAAATTAAAGATAACATTTCCACATTACTATCACAATATTTTATTTCAAGATATTGACATAATAACTTTTTTATTAAACCATTTTCAAAAACCAATTAAATGAATTAATAAAGAGATTTTTGAATTAAAGTGTCCCATGGCACTTTGAATATTTTAAATGAATTATCATTTTAAAATATTAATTCCCATATAAATAAATCCTAAATTCCATTATGGAAACATGTACATTAATGGGAAATATTTAGAAGAATAAATAATTAAAACATTTAAAAAGATATTTTAGTTAAAAAGTTTTACAAAAAATGAGAGACGCTTGAATAGAAATAATCGAGGAATAAAATTTAATCAGAAAATTATAATATCATGAGAATAAATGTTCCCATGCTATAATATTCCAATGGACTATATATACACCATATAAAAGTGAATTTTCACATAACAACAATGAAGTCTCAATGGAATGTAAATTGAGACGAAATTCCATAAAAAGACGGTATCCTTAGATTAAAGATATATCAATGACATAATTTTGTGTGAAAAATTTAAATACACAAAATATAAGTGGAAATTAAGTGTAAACCAATTATAGTTTATTCACACATTTCCATATCACGACATAATCTAGAAGTAGAAGTATAACCCAAAGATTTGAAATTGGGTGAAGTAGTCCCCTTAAAGAAATTCGACATCCTAACGATGTCACTTTAAAATTTAGAAAATTTGTTGAAGGAAAAGAAAATGTTATATCATCACTTGGAAAAAATTTATAGAAATAAGTATATAGAAGAACATATCCCAACAACAGAAGATGTAAATTAAAGGACATAACAAAAAGAAGTCTTTTAAAAATAGGAGGGTGAAATGTTCCCTTATCAATTTGGTTACATACAAAACATACACCGCATGAAAGAAGGATCATACAATGAAGATGTAAATACCCATAAATTAATTCTTGTTACACAAAGAATACAATCATGGGTAGAACACACACCACACAAAAGGCTATAGTAGTAAATGTATCATGAAGATCACGGGAATAAAACATGAGATGAAAACCTCTTACCACGTTGTAATCAATCGAGCCGTAAAAACAAAAGTTAATAATTACCAAATGGATCATATAATACAATGAATATTAATATAATCATGATAATATATATCAAATGTAAGTAATAATTACAACACATGCAATAAATAAGTGGTGATCAATGGAAATCTCACAGAATTAAAAGTGAGATAAAAAACCCATGACCTCATGTCCGACATGAATCGATCATTATTTAATCTCTTGAATAATAAAATAAAGTCAATTTTTAATTTCTTGAGAACCTTTTTCAACTTTATTATTACTTTTATATTAATTATTACCTTCTTAAAACAATTAGTAAATTATTTGAGTTCATATCGGTCATTTTGGCGATGTTCAGAACTTGAGATAAAAATGAATTTGTTATAATTGTAAATTGTCCATGTGGTAGAAATTACATATTCTAAAGAATGATATTCATGATTTAGATATAATCTATATCATATATATATATGTATTTATAATAGTACATAACATGTTGAAATAATAAATGAAATGCACCATTCATGGAGACGGTAATCCGTACGTATGCATGAACGCTACATTCATTTTTATTTAATATTTAATGGAATAAATATATAAAGATAAATAATTATATTATAATTCTTGTATAATATCATATATAATTTAAGTATCTCCATATTTTTTTGTTCCATTTATGGAATGAGTGAGTCATACCACTTTTAGGGGGCGGTAGACCGCACTTCCACAAATGAAATTATTGTGTTTACCCATTATGGAAACCATAAAAGTATGATATAAATAGAAAATACAGAAACATAGAAACAATATAAATATAATATATACCACATATAAATATAGTTCCTTCATAATTTATACCTTGAGAGGAGGTAGGATTTAATTTAACAAACATCGTTTCATGAGGCAGTAGTTTGTCGTCAACTAAAACAATATGTTTTTTATCCATTAAATGGAGGTGGGTGTAAGTTTAGTTTGAATAAATATCATAAAAATAACCTAGTATATTTAGGATACTGTATTCTTCATAAAATAATGAAATAAAATTTTTTAATGGGGATGGAGAAGTGAAATAAATGAAAATAACTTAAGAGACGACGTTACATTTATATCAGGTATCTCCCATTGAATTGAACTAAGAGGATTAATTGAATTTGATTCATACATGGGGATTGATTCTAGGAGGAGGAGTGGTATGTAGAGAGATTAATTCGATAGAGTTTGGACAAGCCATGGGGCTTGTGATGTGTGAGGAATGGGTTAGAAGTGGGAGATTTTTATAATTGGGAGGAGGGGCTCTTTTGGAAAGTATGAAAATATTATTTTAATATATAATGATTTTCGGTTTCTAAAGGTCCAATACTCATTAAAGTTTAATATAAGATGACTCATGTTCTAAATAAAATAATCCCATAATAATTAGATAGGTTTATGATATTGTTTTAATCTTTATAGTATTCTTTATTTAAATAATTCATTAATGAGGTAAACACTGCATCATTATTGTGTCATGAATATTTTTATTTATTTGATGTCTAAAAATTATAAAAAAAATATCCTACAGTAGAAAATATTTTATTCTTTAAAATTAATTTTTATAGTAGATAAGATAACTTATATAATCCTATGTAATAATTTATTTACTAAAATATATATGTTTAAGTCATTTTTGTCTTTACTTTAAATAAATTAATATAAAGTGTCCTTTTCACTCCCAAGTTGCTCCACAGAGTCCCAATATCCACCCAAAGATACCCACGGTCTGAAATTTATCATCATATAGGTTTAGGACACATTTTAGGGTAATTTAATATTTTTATAATTTAATTTTTTACCATTATTTGAGATATTTACCCATTAACCATGCTAAATAAAATATTTACTAAGGTAAATATTTAAATTGCATAGAAATAAAAGTTTCCTTTTTACATAATTTTGAGCTCTTGATTCCAAATATGGATCTATTTTTCCAATTTCAAAACACTAAAGTGGTAGAAATTAATTTAAAATTAATTGTTGTTGTGAAAACAAAAAACGTCTTTTTAAGAAATATTAACTATCAAAAGGGTGACAATTATTTATTTCCAATTTCAAAGCGAAATTATTTCTAATGACCAAAATTTGAATAAATTGTAAAAACATAATTTAATTACATTTTAAAACCATTTAAAGAAATTATCTAACCTTAAAAATAAATTAGATTAAAAGGAATTTCTGAATTAAAATACAATTTTTTGAGTATTCATTAAAAAAATGAACTCTTCCAGAGAAATACCAAAATTCCATCCAATGTAAATTTTGATGTCTCGATCATAAAGAATAATTAAATTTTGAAAAATAGAACATATAAAAGTTACTAAAACTGGATTTAAAGATGGTTCACCATCAAATGGTGGAAAATCTACCTATTAATGAATATTAGAGTATATATGCTTAAAATCAGATTATTTCTTATTTTAATCCTCTAAAATTTATTTGATAAATGAAAAACAATTATCACACATGTATATTTAACTTTTATTTAGTTTTATCCATTCTCACCAATAAAACATCTTGACGTTAACTACCTTCTAATATAATATTATTTTATTAATTTTTAGTATGACTCGGCATTGTGTGTAGCGTAAGATTTCAAAGGAACCCATTGTTGTGTATCAGGTACATCATTGAACATTAAATCTCATTTAATGTAAAATTAATATTTAATTCACAAATTTTAATAAATATGAAAATGTTATATTCATTATTTACCTGAGATGTTACAACTATGCCCCCTTTTGGGAATTGTGTCCTCCCAATTTTAAAATTGGGCTTGGAAACATCATTGAAAGTCCCACATCATAAAAGGCATAAATAGAAATACCACATTAAAATAAAGAAAGATAAATAAAAAGGTCACTCGTGATAGCCCATACTAGGATTCCATGTAGGAAAACATGGATATAGAAGAGAAAAAACCCATCAAGGTTTGATTGAGAGTAGTAAAAAACATGATTATGAGAAAGTTAACCACTAGAAGATCACAATATTTTGATGGGTTAAATGGTCTTTGATTCCCCAGAAGGAAAATTTAATAGACTATTTTTTTGTTTTAGATTACTTTTCATAAAACTGAGGAATTTATTTAAGATCTTTTATAAGAACATACAGAAACATTCTTAATTTTCATGTTGACTTTGAACTTTTACTAGATTTATACAACAAAATCATATTTTCTCCAAATGATGAGTATTCAACATGACTTGTTTGCAATGAAAGTGTTATAATCAACTTCTAGAGAACCACATAATCCTAAAAAGATGAACTATATATTTCCCCTTTCATTATACATCAACCAAAACAAAAAAAACTAGTTCAAGACCATATAATCCCCAAGAAAGGATAATACATTATAAAAAGAAATACTACTCTTAATCCCAAAAATTCGACAAAAAATACCCAAATTTCAGAAAATACCATTAAATATAAAAAATGTCCTTAAAATTCTTCAATGTAACCCAAAATAAAATTGTAACCCAAAACACAGAAGGATTTAATCACATTTTCTTCCATAGAAAATCTAATCATTTATCTCCAAATAAAATCAAATACTCTTAAAGTAACATACTGAAGTGTAATTAACCAAATCACATATTCTCATTGACAAGTTAATCGTTTCCATAAATAACTGAATCACCATATGTCCATATATTCTTCCAAAATAAAATTTCAACCATTACTCCACAAATGATATCCCATAGTATTATATTTTCTTTAAGCATATAATGTTTCCAAAAGAGAAAAAATCTTTTTAAATAATCTTTATCACTTAATCACAAAATAATTTTCTTTTATTAAGGATATCCATTTGATAAAACAACAGTTCCCAAAAACAATTTATTATTGATACATAAATTCATTTAACATAATAGAATAAATCATACTAACCATGTACATCGCATAGAACAGGGGTAGCGATGGGCCCTTGTCGCCCTTCGGTTGTGGGATTGATTTTTCTAGTATTTCCGAACATTACGAGTTGTCACCAATCATATAGGTTTTCCATTTTATAAAACATAAAAATAAGCCTAACATGTTTTAACCTCAAAGGTATTATTATACCTTTCATTTTCATCCCAATACATTAACAACTCAACATCTTATATATTGCTATTTTTTCACCTCTATAAGATAAAATAAAACTATTCCTAATAGAAAAAACATCAGACATTGATCATGGTGTCTATATGGTTTCATCATCATCTTGTTCATGTAGGTCTATGGTCCATCAATTGAAAAAATTATTTATATATCCTTGAAAATCATTTGATTCCTTTATCCAAATACACCTTGTACAAATTGGGTAAAATGGGTGTTAATAGAAAAACAGTTTCAGAAAATAATCATGTATGACATATAATTTCAAAACATCCGATAAAAAATTATTTTTATAAAGCAGTCAGATTGGATTTGAGTTGAAACGTTCAATCAATGGTCCTTTTAAAAAAATTCAGGGATGTGCTGAGAGACTATGTTGTAAAAGAAAATATATATAAGTTGTGAAGAGTCTCCTCTTCAGAACCATTTTCAAATTCATAATATGCTTCAAAATATTTTGATAAGGTTAAATATTAGAAAATTCCTTGATAATATTTACCTTTCATTAAAATATGATAATGTTGTGAATATATGATTTTATTAAATACAACCCATGATCTACGATGATATCGATGTATATTGGTGGTGTTTGATATCTCAAAGAACTTCTTGAAAGTGAGTTGTATGATAGAGATATTTTCACAATCATTTGAACATGACATGCCAATAATTATTGAAAGCATTTCATTAGGAAGGGATAGGAATCTCGTTTGAGATCTTCTTCCCATCATTTGTAACCAACTATCATTGATCTGAAAAATTTATAATACAAGCATTTAAATGAAATAATTGACATAGGGACTCACCATGTGTTTAACGAAAACTCATAATCCATAATTTTGTCTAAACCTCCCTTTGATACCAATTATAAGGACCCACCCTTATAACATTACGTAATATTGAATTAAATTATTAATTCACATTGAAGATATTTTTAGGTTTAGAGTTTTATAGAATTAGGCCATAACTATTACATTACATCTCAAAATTTTTACAAAGTAGACACCTTTACTCAGTTTCCATTTTTTCATAAAATAAAAACTCAAAAATAAAGATTCATGCCCAGTTCCATGTTTTAGACAACATGAATTTTCCATGATCCCATCCCTGACCCTATTCATCATTAAGTCATGGGAAAAGAATTTCAAAACATGGGATGATCATAAAAATCTGAGTAAGGGTTATAAAAAAAGTGAAGGAAACATTAATCCATAAATAAATACAATTCATTGAAACCATACTTTTCAATCATAACATACCTCATGAAATCATAAGATTTATGATTAACACATAGATATCATAAATCATAAAGGAAACATATGGTATACAGAACATACTTACAATTTATCATTAACACGTTTTTTGGGAGTTATGTTTTAAATACACATCACATTATATTCCCTAAATATCTTAGGAGAAACATTAATGCTTACCTCCATCCCGTTACCCAACACATTGGAGTGAAATATCAAGCTCACCCACCCAAGGTTTATCACGGAACCACCCATATTTGTAAACAATTCCGAAGAACTATAACATATTCATAACACATAAATCAAGAATAATATAAAGATAACATTTACACATTTCTATCACAATATATTATTTCAAGATATTGGCACAACCTATTCTTTATTAAAAAAAATTCAAAAACCATTTAAAACATTTTATAAAGAGATTTTTGAATCAAAGTGTCACATACCACTTTGATACTTTTAAATGAATTATCATTTGAAACCCATAATGTTCATATAAATAAATCCAAAAACCCATTTTGAAAACATGGAAATTAATGAAAAATATTTAGAAGAATAAATCTTTAAAACAATTAAAACAATATTTTAGTTAAAGAGTTTTTAAAAAAATGAGAGATGCTTGAATACAAATAATTGACGAATAACATTTAATTGAAAATTTATAATATCATGAGAATAAATGAATTCATTGTATAACATTCCAATGGTCAGTATATACACAACATAAATTTTAATTGGTTCATAACAACAATGAAGTCTCAATGGAATGTAAATTGAGATGAAATTCCTTATAAAGACTGTATCCTTAGATTAAGTATATATAAGTGACATAATTATGTGTGAAAAATATAAATACACCCAATATAAGTTGATATTAAGTGTAAAACAATCAGAGGTTATCCACACATATTCATAGCACAACATGATCATGTAGTAGAAGTTTAACCCAAAAAAATTGAAATTTTGTCAAGAAGTTTCCTTATAGAAATTCGACAGCCTACTGACGCCACATTAAAACTTAGAAAATAAGTTGATGATAGAGAAAAGGTTATCTCATCAATTAGAAATAAAATTTAAAACAATAAGGATATAGAAAAACATATCCCAACATAATAAGATGTAAATTAAATGACCTGACAAAATGAAGTCTTTTATAAAGAGGATGTTGAATGGTTCCCTTACCAAATTGGAATGTTATGAAACATACAACCCCTGAAATAAGGATCACATGATGAAGATGTAAATACCTAAAAATTAAATTATATTACATAAAGAATAAAATATTGGGTAGTACATACACCACACAAAAATAAATAGTATAAAACCTACACTACAAGAAAATTGACAGTTCGCGATGGTTATTTTTGTGTTTGGCAGTGGTTTTAACCGCCGCTAAATTTTGTGTCATGACACTATTGCTAGCGTTTAATGCCATTTAGCGGTGGTCTATAGGAACCATCGTACTTTTCATAGTTCAAGGAAGTTATGACGTTTTTTAGCTATGGTTTTCCTAGGGTAGGGGATCACTTTTTTCATAGATGCTCAAACCACCATGAAAAAAAGGGAACCACTAGTCGGTAAAACCGCTACTAAAAAAACATAACCTCCACGAATTTTGTGCAGAAGATGTGAATTTGTAGCTGTGTTTATAATCAACTCTAATATAAATATGCGGACATTCAGCGGCGGTTAAAACCCCCGCTAAGTATTCATGTTACATTTAGCGGAAGTTTTAACCACCACCAATAAAAAATATCGATATTTTGTGGTTTTTTAACTACAACAAATTATTCCAGTTATGGCTAGTGGTGGTTAAAACTGCCGCTAAAAATAGTTTTACAAAAAAACAGTAGTTTCTACAGCTTCTATACCAGTGCGCTAAAATAGAAACCATTCCAATAATACTAAGAGACCAAAATAATATATAGTACAGTCAATATGAAAAGAGATTCTAAACTAAGCACAACGAAGGGAATTATGATTCATATTTAATAAAAACAGGACAAGTGGTGTGAGCAATATATTTTTTAAAAATGTAAAACTTCTTTCTGTGGCCTATGAATCTCTTCAACATTATCCACAAGATAAAAAATACCCCTATAATGATTTTATCATTTTTTCATATATGAATGTGCTGAAGTATTGGAGACACAATCTTTTAGAGAGATTTTCTTGATCATTTTTATCATAATAGTATGAGAAATATGTTTTCTTAGAAGTACATGAATCTCAGATAGAGGTTGTGGGTAGTGCACCTTTAAACATTCTAGAGAATATTTCTCAAATAAGACTTACCAGAGATAAAGAAGTCATGTTGAGGAGAAATGTAACATCATGGTCACTATTTTCATATATTTTTAATGTTTGTTTTTACTTCAGTTTCATGGAAAATTTTAAGCAATAACTTTATTTTTCTAGGGATTGAACTACAGTGGAGATCATTTTCACCATAAGGAGTTCCACTTTGGTGTGGATAGGTTGGTTCTGGTGTGTTTGTGTGGGGGGGGGGGGTGTAGAGATAATTTTGGTGACACATCTATTTTTGTCATGGATACATTGTGGAGAAGGGTCACAGGATGGACCTTGGAGTTCTGTGGACTTTAATGGTTTTAGGTGTGTTTCAGTCTTCCCATATCCTAATTTTTTTCTATTCTTCACTATGGTAAAGTTATTGGAAAGGGAATTTTTGGTTCTGTTAATGATTTTCTAGGGGAATGATGTAGGTTGTTGTGTCCTAAATATGAAATGGGATTCATGATTCCTCGCACAAACAATTCTACATCAACTTATTTAATTGGGTATTCAGAGAGTTTTGGTATGGAAGGTTGGTTACAATTCATCTCATTATATATAAAATTATAACTAATCTCCCTATAATCTATGAAATTCCTTTTATATATCCACATTATTGGCCAGACATTCCCATAACCACTGCATGATGCTTTAAAGTGGGATTTTCACCCTGGGCTGACAAACCTAATAAATTTATGTAAAAGGAATTATAAAAATTGAATCATTATAATAATGAATTGACATATATGGTTCGTAACACAATCATGAAATCAAGACAAAAAAAGGAAACACCAGAAATTAATAAAATACATAAAAGGAGACATGAAAAATCAAGAAAATGTTAGGTCATGATAATGTTTGGTGGAAACTAGGTGCCACACATGATACATATACAAACAGACGATAAATAAATATCTTCAACTTCTCCACCTCCAACATATCAAAAATAAAACTAATCACTATCCAATGATGAATACATATCGTCACCCTCTACACCTCCATCTCCACATCCTTCAAACACCTGTAAGAACATTATATTGAAATTTAAATGGTGTTTCATATTTATATTTAAACATAAAACCAATAAAAGTTTTTATACTAAATGATTTTGATTTTTTTTTATTTTCCTGCTCACCAATAGTCGATACAGTACCACCGGGGGCATATCTGATCATCTTCTAACATATATTAGTTAATGCTTTCTGTCAAGAATATACTTGATCCTCCTACTAATGAACTATGTTTCGTAGAGAAACAATGTCTCTCTGAACATCTACGGGTATGGAATGACTATAACCAAGATTAGATTCAGATGCAATCCCCGATGGACTGCCAAAAACCTCAGATGGTACGGGGCCCAAACCCATCCCATATACTCTACCAGGATGCTCCTTCCCAATCACATTAGCAATCAGGTCATCCTAGGAGACTGAGTAGGACTGACAAGGATTTGCATCCCATAGTTCTATAATTATTACCTATAAATCAAATTTCAATATATATTAACATATTAAATACTCATAATAAGTTATTATAATGAAAAAATGAGTTCATACCCTAACTTCTTTGGTTGGATCATTAACAAAACTTCCATCAGATTTTCTGTGAGCATCTAACCACAATTCAGTTTGGGATGCTTCAACCCCTAAACTCTATGACTACATTAAACAAATATAAATAAAATTTTAATATATTAAATATATAATATTGTCTTATAAATATTTAAACTAATGAAAATATTACCAGAGTCGATCGGCTTCTAGGAATTCTTTTTGACCCCACGGTGTGAGGGATGACTTGCTTAGCCTAGCATGATGCATTCCATCTTGAGAGATCCTGAAATAAATAAAATAAAATTTAGTAGTAATTTATTCAATGTCATATCCTATTCATATACATGTATAAATGTAAAATTAGGTTAATATAATAATATATATCAAAATACCATATGCTTATCATCACGAGGTCTCTCAAAAAAAACATTCCATTATTCTTTAGGTAACATATTAGGTAGTTTCTCATACATTGGTTGGACGGTCAATGATGTATCATTGACATCACCCCACAATCTTAATTTGAAATATTTACATTTCTTTCCAAGATTTTTCAACGTCCTCATCCGTGCTGTCGCATCAGAAACTGTAATGTGGAAAAACATCAGTGTACAAAAATTCATTTTGAACATAATAATAACAAGACATTCAATTACACCTTAATGTATTAAAATTACCTTTATTTGGGAATAAAAAGCTTCATTTTCATAACATGTAGGTATATTTCTCCAATCATCATAAGAAATATGACGGGAAATGGGATATGCTGCCAGTTGGCCTAGAATTTGGCCAAGTAATCCCGCGACATCATCTGTAGGGACCCCATATGAATCAAATGGGAAAACTATCTTTTCTCCATTTATATTTTACATATCTGAACTATTTATATTGTTCTCCACAGTTTCATTTTTTTCATCATTAATGAACAAATAGTTAGTATAAAAAAGTGTAATAAATATATTTTTATTAAAAAATTTACCTATAACAGTAACCCTCAAGTATGTCCGTTATTGATATAAATTGGCGCGCCGCCGCCCGACTGATGAGGCTACTAAATGAATAAACAATTGTACATACAATCATTTTCCCCTTCAATCATGTCTATTTCCGTCTCCATTACTTCATCTACTTCATTCATCATTTCTAGACTAATATTTTCAATATCATGATGGACAAATAATTCTTCCTCTTGTTGTTGGTGAGATTTAATTTAAGAGGTAAAATATTACACTTCATCAACCATATCATACAAATCTCTTTGTATTACGTGAGGAACTACACTTCACCCTTAATCCACAACATCATTCACATAATATACCATTTTCTCTTGTGATGATAATATATATGGATCATGAAGTTCACGACCACCAACATCCATCAAGCGATATATGTTCATAGAAGTAAATTCCAATGAATCATTTTTTAACACCCTTGATAATATCGACACGATTTCATTTGATTAAAACAACTGAAAAATTTCTGTGGTAGATTAATTCATTAAAGTAAGTCATCTTTACATAGTTCTCCACATTATAAAATATAAATATACCACTATTCTGTGTTATCAGACACTCTTCTCGATCGGCTGTACGAAATATAAATCCATTCATGTTGTTAGCGTCGAACTTTATAATTTTTTTAGGGGAACTCGAGCAAGAATCTTCATATATTCTGACACCTCTGCTCGAGTATCAATATTTATGATCTAAAAAATGAAATATAAATTATTAAATTTACAAAATATATGTGTCAAACTAATATTCATATGTAATGAAATATTTATGAACTTACACGTCGTGAAAACTATTCTATAAGATCTTTATTAACAAATTCTCTTATATCATTCTCATTTCATCTTTGGCCTCTCATTCGTCTCTTTGTTGGTATCCTCAAATCTTAAATAAATGAATCTACTATTTCACTTTTCAACAACACATATCTATATTCCTGTAATAATTCCAATTCATTCAGTGTGACATTTGAGGTCCTCCCTACTAATCGGCCGATAGCAGGAAATATTTTTGATTTCTGATGTATTAGAGATTGATTCGATGTGTCATTAACACATCCAACTTGATTAAATCTTGTCTCAATATTATCCAAGTATCGAGAACAAAAGTTAATACACTCCTTAGCCAAATAGCCTTCAACAATAGAGCCTTCTGGTTGAGCTTTATTTCTCACATACGATTTCGAATGCCCAAGATATATGTGAAATAAAATAATCATGATTCTTCATTTAATTAAGTACCAAAAATTGTTTACATATCTGAAAAACTTATAAATAAAGTACCTCCCAATTATATGCATCCATCTATAATGAATGGGGACTCATAATTTAGCTTCCACAACCAAATGAACAGTTAAATGCATCATTATAGTAAAAACTGATAGAGGAAACATCATCTCCATTGCACAAAGGGTCAATAAAAACCTCTCCTGGAGGTTGTCAAGCTAAAAGAGATGTAATGATATCTCAAATAGTTGTCTAAAAATGTGCTGAATTGGAGTACAATAGTAGCAATTTTTCAGGTAATAATGTTGGCAATGCTAATGGTAGTAACTTTTGTAACAAAATATGTGAATCATGACTTTTCAATCCATGTAACTTATGATTATTCAAGTAAAAACATTTCTATATGTTACTTGAATACCCATAAGATACCTTAACATTATTAAAATTTTAATTAATGTATCATTATCCTTAATTCTCATTGAAAAAATTGTCAGAGGATACTTTTCATTCTCATCTGGACAGATATCGCATTTTATGTTCATTACGTGTATGTCTTTGCGAGCATTGAGATGATACTTCACCTTACCATGCTCATTAAGCAATGAAAAAATAAAATTGTAACATAAATTCTTCTCAATATGCATCACATCAAGATTTTCCAGTGACAAATTAAAATCCTAAAATTGATGTTTGAAGAATATAATTTTTTCCATTGTTGCGTTCCGATTTCTCTTGAAGTTTCCCTTCAAACCCGTTTCCCACTATTATTAAAATGATGAAACTTCCAAAATTCTGTTTCAAAATTTCCATGTTGTGTCAATATTTCAGAACCAGTTGAAAACTTTTGAGGTAGTCTACGATCAATGAAACAGTTAAATTTTGATCTTTTCAGCCGAAATCTATGAGATGCATCGAGAAATCGTTGATGGCACCAGAAGCACATTTTCTACTTTGAGGTAGTCATTTGGGGTCAAAATCATAGTTACAAACAGGACAATAAAAACCCGTGTAAGTGTTCTAGCTAAATTCCCAAGACGAGGGAAGTCACTAATTGTCCTCATTAAAGTAGCATGCATTTTGAACATTATCTTAGAAGAAGCATCAAATGTGTCAACACCATTGCTCCACAACTCCTGTAATACTTTAATTAAAGGCTGCAAGTATACATCAATATCATTTCCATGCATTTTTTTTCTAGGAATAATCATCTAAATGATAAAAGATGTTTATTTCATACACACCCATAGTGGCATATTATAAGGGATCAAAACAATTAGCCAAATGCTATAACTGGTACTCAAAGTCCGAAATGGGTTGAATCAATCTCTAACCAATCCCAATCAAACATTCATAGGATCATCAGAGAAATTTGGATTTAATGAATCAAATTTCATCCACGATATTGATTCTAGTGGATGTCATAATAATACATCATTGTTATTATCTACAGAATGCCACTTCATCTGTTTAAAAGGTTTCTATGACATGAATAATCATTGAAATCGAGGCTTTAAAGGAATGTAACACAAAACCATTTCTGGTTTGTTCCTTTTCTTCTTCCTCATGAAATATTTTTGATTTAGACTTCCAACATCACCCATTGACTTCCATATAGAAGAAGAACATTTTTAAAATCCATTCTACTTGAATCCTCCTACCAATAAAGCATACAATCAATTGGACACACATGTATTTTTGTATAATTCAGACCATGCCTGTTAACAAATTTTTTCATATCAAAAAATGACTCGGGGATGTTTTCTTTAAGAAATTCATCACCCAACAATTATAATATCAGGGGCATTGCCTTATTTTTAATTCCGCATAGACATCTGATATTGTACATCTTCAACAAAAAAGAATGTTTGGAATATTTCAAATATGCACTATAAAAATATTGATTTCTATCATCTACTAAATCATGAAACATATTTTTATCAATGAAGTTTTTACATACATTAGTATCCACAGAATAAATAGGACAATCCAATGATATGTTACAATCTTGATATGGATGTCCTACACTCTAAAAAACATAACTTTTCTTGTTGCTATTGGTAGCACCCTCATCTTGTTGTTCTGATATGTTTTGATATTTATGTTGGTCTCTTGCAGTGCCGAAGGCATAATTTATAAGGTTTTTCATTTCATTGTCCATTGTCGATGAAGTTGGGAGGTCATTCTATGGATTGACATCAAAGCCCAACCTTTCTGTAATGTTTGATTCTCCATGCCAAATCCAACACAAATATTGACCAAGTAATTCTTCAATAATAAATGTTCGTAAAATTATTCTCTCTTCAACCATCTTCTAAAACTACATTTATGAAATGGGCATCTTATTCTCCCTTCAACGGATCGATTGAAATTAAAAAACCTAAAAAATCATTCAAACCCTTAATATACCAAGGTGTGTTCCTCGGTAATGTGGTCTAGCTTTTATCCATGTATATCACAATGTGCCTACACAATATTATAACTAATTTAAACACATAACTATTACAAAATAGGGAAAGAGATTCATATATAATTTTTGAAAAAATATATAAATATTTTACGTAAGGATATCCTATATAAATACATATGGTAAATCACCCACTAGAAAACTAAAGTACATATGTGCATGCATGTGTAAGCTTATACACATGTGATTTCAAAATCACTTGAAGAAACAAGAAGATAGTGAGTATTTTATTAGGAAATATACATTTTAACAATGTTTTTTATGATCATTGATGGTTCAACATATTGAATCTTATTTAATCAATACTTTAATTCACATAAAAAATTTTGGTCTTGTAATTTTGATTCTTTACAATACATGATGGTAAATTGGGACCCCCTATATTGAATATGTATGGCCTAAATTTTCATAACTCTTACACAATAAATGTACCCCTGAGGGAATTGGTAAATAATTGATGGTTTCTATTTATTGAAGATAGTCGAATGTAAATGAAACATTTTATTTCCCTATCATTGATGATATAGTTAGAGGGACTTTGAGTACCAGTTATACAATTTTAGTATGAAACATAATAAAAAAGCAACGAAAATATGAATCTAAACCCTATGAAAAATAAAATTTAAAATAAAAAAGCATTAAATGAAAATGATGAAGAAAATAGGGGAATCTATCTCACCTATGAAATAATGGAGCATTAATTTATTGGATTCATATTATATTAAAATGGAAAAGTGTTCTTGATATAATTTAAGGAAGGATTGTAAGAAAAATTCCTAAAAGGTTTCATTTACAAAACTACAATGCATGAGAATAAGACTGGTGGAATTAGCCTTTAATAGAAAAATAAGCATAACAAAGAGTTAATGGATGGTGCATAGTTCATAAATGGAGGAAATATAAAAAAATAGGATTACTTTTACAAATGCATTGAATCCCAATGACTAGGACATAGAATATTTTAAATTTAATATTAGTGAAGAAATATTTACTAGTGGTGTCATCTAAAGTAGTACCACCACAAGGGATTATAATTAAATTAAGAGACTAGGGTGAGTGAACAAAGTCCAACCAAATTACTCAACTTAAGAAAGTTGGAGTTTCCCCTCTCCTGTTAAATTAAATAATTATAATTTTTCTTTGATGTGGCCCAATATTTAGGGTGAGATATGATCGATAGGGTGGATGTGCTAATAAAGTACTTATTATTGAGCTAAAGGAAGATTAGATTAAATCCAAAAAATGCATGAAATAAGTGATGTAATAATTATTTCAAGTCTCATTTGATATAAAATGTGATCATAATGTGTCACGGATGATCCTGAGTCATCAAGTGGTGTTAAGAAACCACTTTTGATTCTTAAAAACTTGATCTATATGTTTCATGCTGAAGTATAGTCACTTTTTGAATCTAGAATTACATAAAAATGGATTATTCTAGAATAAAAAAAGGTTTCCAAGACTTATTTAAGAGAATCAATGATTGTATTGGTTCTTTTATTATGGGCACTAAATGTTTTAGAAAAAATGATCATATAAGATGCATGATTTTATATGATGTTTATGAGACCCTAGGAACATAGGACAACTCAAAATTCCCTAAATGTCATCTCCATTCTACTCTACAAGAGACCTTATGAACATAGAATAATAGGTCGTGTATTTAACAAAGTTTCTACCAAAAACCTATAGTTTTCTAAACCACTTGAACAACTTCATCGGTACCTTGTCTATTAATGTGTAATTATCCAGTATTACATTAAGGAAGAAGTTCATTATTTGATACAATTCATAGGCCTATTAGTCCTATGCATCCTAGTATCCAATGTACTATAAAAATAATAACTAATCCAGGATCCTTATATCCCATGGGACTATTATATCAGTTTAAAACCACATGAGTCCTCCATTACTAAGGAAATGACGGTCTACACGAACTAAATAGAGGCTAACCATTCCCTATGAAGGTCAAATACACTGAACAAGAAATTACATGATTACCACACTATCAACAATTCTTATATTACTGAAAAACTAACCCTTTACCTATGGATGATGTTTCAACCCTAAGAGTTTTACTCAGGACAAAAAATTCAAATGGAATCACATTCATGAACATTTCATAAACATTTAACAATTTTCTTCACATGGGGGGTCATACCACAACAGAATAACCCCTATGATTGAATGGCATCAAATTTTAATCAGCATAAATGATAAAAATTGTTTTAGTCTTACTAGATGAAAAGGATAATACAATAACATCTAAATAATAATAAAACATGAAAAACATAAACTATGAAAAAAACTGGTGACAGGGGAGGGGTGCCGACCTAGGGTAGGAATTCGACAAGGTCAGGGGGAGAAGGCAGCATCATGGGTATCAGGGGGAGAAGGGGGGTCAGCGGCGATGGGAAACGAGGTTAGCGACGGAAAGTGATGGGAGCAGATCTAGGGTTGGGGCTTGATAGGGTCGACGGAAGAAGCCGCATTAGGGGGGAGAAAGGAGTCGCCTGGGGTGGGGGGAGTGTCGCGACGGTAAAAAAAATTAATGGGTTTTGCAGCGGTTTTTAATAAACCTCCATGAAGACCTTTTAAGAAAATCTTTCGAGGTGTTTTTGTAAACCACCGCTAAATGACTGCCACTAAATGTGATTTATGATGTAGTGGTAGCATGAAAATCATGGGAATAAAAAGCGACATGAAAACCTCCTACCACTTTGTAATCAATCGATTTGTGGGGAAAAAGGTAATAATCACCAAATAAATCACATAATACCATGACTATAAATAAAATAATGATAATATATATCTAATGGATGTACTCAATACACCACATGCAGTAAATAAGTGGTGAACAATGGAAATCTCGCGGAATTAAAAGTGAGATAAGAAACCCCTTACCTTGTGTATGATGTGACTCGATCTCTATTTAATCTTCTGAATAATAAACTAAAGCTAATTTATACTTGCTTAAAAAAATTCAATTTTATTATCCCTTTTATATAATTTATTACCTAGCTATAAAAATTAGGTAATTATTTGAGTTCAAATCTGACATTTAGTCGATGTTCGGAACATGAGTTAAAAATGAACATGTAATAATTATAAATTGCTTATGTGGTTAAAATTCCATAATCTCTAGAATCATATTCAAGATTTAGATATCATATATATCATATATATCCTATATATTTATATATGTATTTAAAATATTACATCACCTTTGGAGATAAGAAATGAAAGGCACCGTTCATGTAGATAGTAAGTTGTACGTACGCATGAACGCTACATTCATATCTATTTCATATTTAGTGGAATGAAAATGAAATGATAAATAGGAATATTATAATACCAGTATAATATAATATATAATTTAATTATCTCCATCCTTCATACGTTCCACGTATGGCAAGAACGAGTCATATCACCTTGAGGGGCAGTAATCCTCACTTCCTCAAATTAAATTATCGCGTTTACTAATTATGGAAACAATAATGGTATGATATAAATGGAATATAAAATATCATATAAACTATATAAATATAATATATATCACATATAAATATATATCCATCAAATTGGACACTATGAGAGGAGTTAGGAGATAATTGAACAATCATTGTTTTGTGAGGCAGTAGTTCGCCATCTACAGAAATAGTATGTTCTTTAACCATTAGATGGAGGTGGAAGAATGTATAGCTAGAATCCTTACCAATAAAACAAACTAGTATATTATGGACAAATGTGTTTTTATAAAATAAATGAATAAAAAGTATTTAGCGGGTTGGAGAATTAAAAATAAAAATAATAACTTAAGAGAAGATGTTACCTTTAAATCAGGTTTCTCACATTGGTTTGAACCAAAAGGTTTAATTGAATATCCTTATACCTAGGGGATGTCTCTTTAGAAGAGGATAGGGATATAGGTAGCTTAACTGGGCAGATTCTGGATGATCCAATGGGATTTAGTGGTGTGAGGAATGGGTTAGAAGTGATGGATTTTTATAAGGGGGAGGAGGGGCTCTTTAAGAATGTTGGAAAAATTTATTTTATTATATAACTATTTTCGGTTTATAAAGGTTAAAAACTCGCTAACGTTGAATATAAGATGACTCATGTAAGAAATTAAATCATCCAAACAAAATTTGACAAGTTTTGGATATTTTTTTAATCTTTATAATCTTATTTATTTAAAATGAATATTTATAGTCGAAGATATAACTTATACAAACCCATGTGAAATTTGATTTACTAAAAGATATATGTTTAAGTAATTTTTATCATTACATTAAATTAATTAATATAAAGTGTCATTATCAATCTCATGTGGCTCCATGGGGTCCCAAAATCGACATAAGGATGCCAATGGTTGGAAATGTATCAAAAAATAGGATTATGAAACATTTTAGGATAATTTAATATTATTTATATAATATTATTTGTTTACCCTAATTTACCATATTTACCCATTAAATGTGGTAAATAAAATATTTACCGAGGTAAATATTTAAAATTTCAAAAATCAATAGTTAACTATTTACACAATTTGGACCTCTTGATTACAAATATGGAATCCATTTTTTCAAATTCAAAACAGAAAAGTGGCAGAAAGTAATTAAAAATTAATTCCCGTTGTCAAAACAAAAAACGCGTCTTTAAAAAATAATAACTATCCAAATATTGACACTTATTTATGTCCAATTTCATAGAGAAATTACTTAAAATGACCTAAAATGTATTAAATAGTAAAAACAAAATCTAATTAAACTATAAAACCAATTAAAAAGATAACCTATCTTTATAAATAAATTACATTTAAAGGGAGTTTTTAATTAAAACACAGTATTTTCACTATTTATTAAAAAATGGAGATTATCAAAAAATGCCAAAATTTCATCCAATGTAAATTTTTATTTCCCGGTCCTAAATAAGAATTTTAATTTGTCAAATAGAATAAATAAAAGTGACCAATACTATATTTAAATAGGGTTCTCCATCAAAAGGCAGCAAATCGGCCTTTTAATGTATATTAGAGTATCCATGCATACAATCGGGTTATTTCTTATTTTAATCCTCTAATTTTTTTGGGATAAATGTAAAAACATTTAAAAAACATGTATATTCATATTTTATTTAATTCTATAAATTCCATCTAATAAAACATCTAGGCATTAACTACCATTTAAAATAGTTTTATATTATTATTTTTTAGTATGACTCAGCATTGTAAGCAACAAAAGATTTCAAAGAAACACATTGTGGCGTATCAAGAACGCCATCAAACATAGAATCCCCTTTAAATTAAAATTAAAATTTAATTAATTTTTTTAATAAATATGAAAATTTTATATTCATTATTTACTTGGGATGTTACATTATCCATTTTTTAAAAAAAATAAAAACTCTCAAAAAGTAACATGTCTAGTTCCATGCTTTAGACAACATGACTTTTCCTTGATAACATCCTTGACCATATTCATCTTTTTGACCTTTGGATAATTTTTAAAAAACATGGGATGAGCATAAAAATCTCTGTAATGTTTTTAAAATAAGGAAAGAAAAAATTATCTCATCAATAAATACAATTCAACAAAACCATATTATTCAATCATAACATACCTTATGAAATCATTAGATTTATGAATAACAAAAGTAATAATAAATCATAAAGGTATCACATGGCCTAGAAAATATACTTACATTATAGCTATCAGAGCTACATAGAGAGTTATGTTGGAATACCCATCACAATATATTCCCTAATCCTCTTAAAAGAAATATTAACACTTACCTCCATCACGTTACCCAATGCATTGGAGGGATATATCAGGCTCACCCTCCCTATGTTTATTATAGAACCAACCATATACGTAAACAATTCCCAATAACCAAATCATATTTATAACACATTAAACAAGAATAAAGGAATGATAAAATTTCCAAATTTCACTCAAAATATATCAATTAAGATATTTACGTAATCAATGCTTTACGAAACCCTTTTTCAAAACCATTTAAAACTTTTAATAATGATATTTTTTAATCAATTTGTCCCATAACACATTGAATCTTTTAAATGAATTAACATTTTAATACATTAATGTCCATATAAATTAATCCTTAAAACCATTTTTAAATTATTAACATTAATGAGAAATATTTAGAAGAATAAATCATTAAAACATTTAAAATGATATTTTAGTTAGGGTTTCCAACCAAAAGAGAGACACTTGAATACAAATAATTGAAGAATAACATTAATCAATGATTATAATATCGTGAGAATAAATAGAATTATGATATAATATGTCAATGGGACATATATACACCATATAAAAGTGAATTTGCGTATAACAACAATATGTTTTAAGGGAATGTAAATTGAGACAAAGTACCATCCAAAGATCATATGATTAGATTAATGATAAATCAATGACATAATTAGGTGTGAAAAATAAGAATAAACCCAATTTAAACGTATATTACGTGTTAAACAATCATAGGTCATTCACACATATTTATAGCATGACATAATGAATAAGAAGAAGTTTAACCCAATGAATTGAAATTGGGAAAATAATTTCCCTTATAAAAATTTGATAGCTTAATGGCGTCAATTTAAAATTAAAAAAATGAGTTGATGAAAGAAAAAAGTGTCAATTAGAGGACATAACAAGAATAAGTCTTTTAAAAAGAGGAGGGTGAAAGGTTCCCTTACCGATTTCGTAATATACGAAACATACACACCATAATAGAAGGATCATAAAATGAAGATGCAAATACCCATAAATTAAATTATATTACACAAATAATACAATCATGTGCAGTACATACACTACACAAAAGTATATAGTGGAAAATATAGCATGAATCTCACGGGAATAAAAAATTAGATGAAAACCCCTTACTACATTGTAATCAATCAAGTCGTATAACCAAAAGATAATAACCAACAATTGAATCACATAATACCATGAATATAAATATAATCATGATAATATGTATCAAATGAAAATTCAAAATACACCACATACTGTAAATAATTGGCGAACAATGGAAATCTCACAGAATTACAAGTGAGAATAGAAACCCCTTGCCAAGTGTCTGACATGACTCATCAGTTCCTTCTTCATCCTAAATAATAGAATTAAGTTAATTTATAATTTCTTATGAACCTTTATTATGTTTATTATTCCTTGTATATCACTTATTACCTTTCTATAATAAATAGTTAATTAATTGATTTCATATTGGACATTTTGTCGATATTTGGATCTTGAGTAAAAAATGAAATTATTATAATTACAAATTGTCCATGTCGTAAAAATTTCATTATATGCAGAATAATATTCATGATTTAGATATCATATATATCATATATATCTAGGATATATCTATTTATAAATGTACATAACATTTGGAGATAAGAAATAAAATGCACCGTTCATAGAGACTATAAGCCATACGTTCGTATGAACACAAATTTCACTTTTATTTCATATTTAATGGAAAGAAAATATAATGATAATGAGGAACAATATAATTAATGTATAATATCATATATAATTTAATTTTATTCATCATTTATACATTTCATGTATGTCATGAACGTGTTATATCACTTTGAGGGGGTGGTAGTCTGCACTCCCTCAAATGAAATTATCGCATTTACCCATTACAAAAAACATAAAGGTATTATATAAATGGAAAATAAAGAAACATAGAAACAATATAAATATAATATATATCACATATGAATATATTTCCATCATAATTTCCACCATGAGTGGTGATATGAGATAATTTAACAATCATTGCTTCATGAGGCTGTAGTTCGCCATCAACAGAAACAGTATGTTATTTTACCCATTATATGGAGATGTGTGTAAGTGTATTTCAAATACATCTCATAAAAACAATCTACTATATTTATGATACTATTTTTTTATAAAATAAATTAATAAAAAATAATTTATGGGGTTGGAGAACAAAATAAAACAAAAGTACTTAAGAGAAGACGTTACCTTTAAATCTGACATCTCCCTTTGGTTTCAACCAAAAGGTTTAATTGAATTGCCTTATGTATATGGAAAGGATTATAGGATAAATATAGGGATTCATGGAGCATAATTGGGATGATTTAGGATGATCAATAGGGCGTGAGAAGTGTGAGGAATTGGTTATAATTGAGGGATTTTTATATGGGGGTGAGGGGCTCTTTAAGAATTTTTAAAACTTATTATTTTATTATATAATAATTTTATGTTTCTAAAGGTCCAAAACACATAAAAGTAGAACATAATATGTCTCATGTTATAAATAAAATCATCCAATAATAATTTGACTGGTTTTGTATATTGTTTTAATTTTTATAATATTATTTATTTAAATCATTCATTAATGAGGTAAACACTGCATCAATAGAGTGTCATAAATAATTTTATTTATTTAATATCTAGAATATATAAAAAAATATAATGATGTATGAAATAGTTTTATCCTTATAATTAATATTTATAGTCTAAGATATCACTTATATAACCCCATGTAATAATTTATTTACTAAAAGACATATGTTTAAGACATTTTTGTCTTTACTTTAAATTAATTAATATAAAGTATCATTATCATAGTTAAGTGGGTCTATGAGGTCCCAAAATCTACCTAAAGGATACCCATGGTCAGATATGTATCATAAAATATTATTATGACACATTTTAGTGTAATTTAATATCATTTTTTACCCATATCTTCTATATTTACCCTTTAACCATGGTAAATAAAATATTTACTAAGGTAAATATTTAAATTGCATATAAATAAAAGTTATTTATTTACACAATTTTTAACTCATGATTCCAAATATGGAATCCATTTTTCCAAATTAAAAACACATAAAGGGTTGAAATTAATTTAAAATTAATTTCCACTGTCAAAATGAAAAGCGTGTTTATAATAAATAATAACTATAAAACGATTGACACTTGTTTATGACCAATTTCACAGTGAAGGTACTTAAAATGACCAAAATTAGATTAAATGGTAAAAATATAATCTAATTAAACTTTAAACCCATTTATAATGATAATATAACAATATTGAAAAATTATATTTAAAGGAAGTTTGGAATAAAAATACAGTGTTTTTCACTATTCATAAAAAAGTAAACATCGTCAGAAAAATACCAAAATTTTATCCAAAGTAAATTTTATTGAGCCGATTCTAAATAAAAATATAATTTTGTTGAATAGAACATATAAAATGAAAAAACTAGATTTATTAAGGGTTCTCCATCAAATTGCTGTAAATCGAACTTTTAATGAATATTAGAGCATTAATGATCAAAATCGGATTCTTTCTTATTAACCCTATAAAATATATTAGAAAATGTAAAAACATTTAACAAACATTTATATTAATATTTTAGTTATTTATTTCTATTATTTCCAATAAAAATTCTAGGCATTAACAACCATATAAAATAATATTTAACATTATTTTTCAGTATGACGCAACGTTGTGTGAAACGTAAGTTTTCAAGGAAAACTGTTGTTGCGTATCGGGTATTCCATCGAACATAGCATCCCTATTAAAGTAAAATTAATATTTAATTCACAAATTTTAATAAATATGAAATTTTTATATTCTTTATTTACCTAGGATGTTGCAGTTTTTACAAAATAAATATAATATAAATATAACATAATCTTTTTAAGATATAAAGAATTTTTATAGTTGGAATTCACATTGTTTATAAAAAAATTAATGTTGAAAACAAATTATTTAGGGGATCACTTCTGACATTAGGTTTTTGAAAATAATTTTTGGATTGTGAATTAGGATTAATGTATTTTAATAAATAATTTAATTAATTAATTATATTTTTCTAAACCCCATGTTCTATATATTTTTATGAATTTATTATATCCAAAATTATTTCATTTAAGATACACGGGTCGCATTGAAACTGTTATTTTTACAATTCACATGAACAATGAAGAATTTTAGAAAATTTTAAAAAAAACAACCATTCGAAAATTTTGAAGAGATGATTTTAAAATGATATTAGTTTTAATAAAATAAATTATTATAATAGGTAGATATAATTTTTAATATAAAATTTATGATTTTATTAAATAGTTTAAAATATATTTTATTACAATTATGCATGTAATTTTATTCTTTTTTTGTCATTATTTTTAGGTTTCGACATAATAATAATAATATTTAATTATATTAATCATGATTATTGTTTTTTATATTACATTTTACCAATTTTAGGTCAAATTAAAATTCCAAATTTTATGTTACATTTCCAAATAGCGAGGTTACTATTCCAATGGTGACATTACTTCTATAAATACCACTAAATTTATTCGATCAGTATTGTACTCAATTTCTCCCAATGTTATATATTTTCATTTTCATTTATTTTTATGGGTTTGAAAAAAAATTACTATAATATATTTGTGTTCCTTGGATTGATGATTGTATTAGATAAAGGAAAGCCATATGTTCTCATTGTAGGTTTTATATTTTCTATTTTTCCCTATTTTAATAACTATAGTTTTAATGGGTTTATTTATTAACTAATGTAACACTTTTATTTAAATAAATAATTTGTTTCCAGAATATCTATGAGTTTAATGTGTATAATATTGAATAATATAATATAATACAAATTTATTTCAAGAAAAAAAATCCTTTGTTTTTTATGTATTGTTACATTCATCACCCATTTATAATTTTTCTCCTTAAAAAATCAAATAAAATTCATTATAGGGTACTTTTGTTTCATTAATTCCCATAGATCCCAGGTCACATTATCATACTTATATTTCATTAACAAAACATCAACATGTAATGTTTTCATGTTTCATGTAACATTGTCATTATGGTCCAGGATCACCACTAGATCCTCTTTAGATGAGATTCCATTCTATAGTTTTACCACATATGAATTAAATAATGGTTTGAGTTCATGTATGTACATTCTCCGGGGAGATATTTAGAACACAACATGATCTTGATAAATATTTAGTGGATGTTTAAGCTGATTGCCTACCTCTATTATATGATCAAGGATCTCTAAGGGGACAATGTACATAAGAAAATGTTTCATTCCAAACCAAATGACACATTTTCATGGTGATATTCAAAGGGAATAATGGTCTCCATTTTCAAACACTACATCCCTTCAATGGTTGTTAGTGTATATATTTATCAGAATTTGATCAACATGTATGTGTTTTTAGATAGATTTATCCTTTTCTATAATCTCTTACACAATATCATGTCCATGCTTCATTCTTTATCTATCTTCATCCCAAAAAGACATAGTTCTATATTTCATCTAATATAGAGGTTTGTATGGATCCATTTTAATACTTGAATGTAAGATTTTATTATATAATAACTATATTAATGGAATATTTTGATCCCATCCTCCAATAAATTCAACTAAGCATGATCTTATAATTTCTTCAAATGTTAGAGTATTCCTTTTTGTTTGGCCATTATTTGGGGTGTGATAAGATACAATAAGATAAAATTCAGAACTCAAAGCATGTTAAATACTTCTCTAGAATTTATAGGTTAACATACGTTCACAATAAGATACAATCCAATGTGGAACCCCATCCTAACTCCCCAAATAATTGATGTATGTCATGAAATGTTGTTCTTGTAAGAAAACATATCTAATTGTGATAAAGTGGGAAGTCATGGGTAGTCGATGCAATATATCAAACATTTCCTTGTTTTATTTGGATGTCTTTGTATGATAAGTTAAAATATCCATGGTTACATTCTCCCTTATCCAAGTGGGTATATTATATGGCTTTATCATCCATTTGGTCTTCTTCTACTCTTATTTATCTAGTTGACAGACCAAGAACCTTGATATATACTCTGAAATCTACTTATTCATGTTTTCACAAAAGGAGTGCCCTCAAAGATCATGGTAAATCTTGTTTCTTTCTAGATGGATAAGGAAATGTGATATATGTTTATTATCTAATATATCAATATTTATATCAAGTTATACATGCACACAAAATCTAGTTCCAAATTGAATGAAATTATTTTCATCGATGTGGAACTCTCTAGGATTCCATACATTAACTGCATTCCCACTTTTTTGAGGCTCCAGATCATCAGTTGGTGACTGTTTTCTTTATCAGGAATAGATGGGTGGGAATCATCTAAGAAATTTTGATATATTCCCTGTTGTTATTATTTTATGATTCAGCCTCTACATATCTATGATGGTATGGTCTTTCTTAACTTGAATTTTATATAATGTAGCTTGTTCTTTTCTACTAAGTACACTAGCTACCTTGTGCTCATATCTAAGATAGTCATGAACAAATAGACCATTGACCATGATTGGATTTTACCATCTTCATTTACCCAAGTTGAGATAGTATAATTTGAATATATATTTTAGAATATTTTTATCCATACAAATGTCACACTATTTCCATAGAGGCAATGCAGCCAAATCTTCAAGGAAACGATTATAGCTTCAAACTCTAAAACATGCGTCAAATACTTTTTCTCATTGTTCTAAAACTATCATGTGGCATAAGATATGAATTTATTGTTCTTAATGAGTACACAACCAAAATAAATTCTAAAAATAGTCATTTCATATCACAAAACCATCTCCACTTGCTTTTAGTGTGAGTATTGGTGTAGTAATTAAACTCTTATGATCACTTCAAATATTTCCTCACATTATTCTATCCAAAAATACATTACTCAATTCCATGTAAACATAGTTAAATATCAAGGAAGAAAAACATCAGTATTACCCTTATAATACAACAAAACTATGAATTTCTTTTACACTAGTGGGTATGGATAATATATAAATTCTTTTGTATTTGAATATTCCATATAAATTCCTTCACTTGTGATCATACTCCCAAATAATGTAACTTACAAAATCAAATAATCACAATTATGAATATAGAAAACATTTTTTCCTTTCCTAATGTAACCATCACGAAAATTATATTACCTATAGGTTCCACCCTTATCTTAGAGTAAATGAAAATATAATCGGTATAAACTGCAAAAAAATTGTTGAGGTAGTCTTAGAATTATATATAGATAAAATACATGATGATTATAGTGGAATTCGTAATTAAATATGGAATCACTATGTAATCATATATCCCATACATTTTTTGAATTGAATTCATCAAAATAACATTATCATTAACCTTTATCTTATGATATCCAGAATGTAGATCCACCTTTGAGAAGTAATTAGGTCTTCATAGTTTATTGAACAATCTTAAATAATTGGTAGTGTATACTTTTTTGTTACAATGATTTTGTTGATCTCCCATTAATATATAGAAATCCCCATTTATCCAAAATTATTCTCTAAAAAGAGCACTAGCGCACCCCAAGACGATGCAATAGGTCCTATGATCCCTTTTTCCAATTTCCATTGTAGCAATTTTTATCTCTTCCATTTAAACTAGGTTCATCCTATAGGTTCATTTGGAGGGTGTAGTGGCTCTTGTTATATGTTCAATCAAGAGATCTACTTCATAATATGGGGGAAGTTTGGGTAAATCATTAGGAAATAAATATGTGTATTCCCATACTATAAGATGTTCTCTCAGTTTATTACCTTCCTTTAAATCAACCACTTAGAACAGGTATGATTATTCATGGGGTATCATCATACACACCATCAAGGGAATTTCCAAAGGAAATTCAGGATCTTACAAGAATTTCTAGTGGTTAATGAGATGTTCTGAAATATTAAATGAGATTTCTTATTCCCAAAGATTTATGTGTGCTCTATATAATGAGAGCCATTCCATCCCTAGTATTGCATCAAATTATACCAATGGAATAATTATGAGATTTACTGGAAAAATATTCATACATACTTTGAAAAAGGAATATTCCCACACTTGTGATGCAATTAATACACTAATATGTGTTTTTATTGATATATCTACATCAATTTACTGAGTATTCAATTCAATAGTTCTCGAAAAATGTACAATATAAAAGAATATGTTGAACCAGAAAAATATAAAACATTTTCAATACTTGATTGAATAAGAAGTGTATCATGTATGACATAATTTAAATTCTCCACTTTAGAAGTTGAGATAGCATAAGATTTCTGATTCCCCATTGTATTTTTTTGTTTTAACCACTAATGACCCTCAAGGACATACAATTTAGTGAACTTGCTTTCACAGTTCCTTTTCTCCTTATAGCTGATGTATTGAGCATTGGTTGGTGAATTAGAATGTTACTTCTTTTCCCCCATCATGTCGGCTAACTTATTCACATATCTTCGATATTCATGAGCTTGGTGGCCTTATCTCCCACATTTGTTGAATATTCCATCTCTTTGAGGCAATTCCCCTGACTGTTCTTCCCATATATTTGACATGTGTATAGTTGGATCATTATTCCTCTATAATTGACCCAAAATATTGAAACTCTATTCTCCTATTCTTATCCATTTGTACAAAATTACATTCTTGAATATCCATATATATTTCTAGAGAACAACAAACTACTTATTAATGACTTCTATAGTCTTATATAGCTATATCCCTTCATTGTTGTGGTTTTATACCAAAAAAGAATCAAGATATTCGGTTATAAATGTAGATAAAAAAACAAAGTTATATATTTAATTACTTGTAAAGTTTTATTCATAAGACATAATAGATTAACAATTTTTTCTCCACATATTTTAAGTCCTTCTCCATATCTATTTACATAGTACAAGAGAAATAATTATTTGGAAATATTTTTGTATTGTTGACCCTCATGATCTCTTCCATTTAATCCATTTTCTTGGTGTTCTTTATGAATTCACACAATTTATCAGATTATCACTCTAAATGACAGATGACCAGAGTCAAACTCTCCTTCTCAAAATAGTGGACCACCAAATTGATCTACTCCATTGAGTAAACCAAATTTCATGAAACAATTGCATTAAATTTTCAACTAAATGTTTGTGGTTATTCTTATATAAAAGTATTATTATCTAATTACTCTTACATAGGTGAAGGGGGACATTCTACATGGAATAATATATTTCTCATTTCTAAGGATATCTATGTAATAATTTCAATAAAATATTGATCTCCACCTCATATGGAATTGGGGATGTTCTTCAGACAGTCATTTTCTTGTCCCTAACATGGCTTATTTCCCTAGTTTCCCCATGTTCCTACTATTTTCTAAAATATAAAAAGATAGAATGAAACATAAGTCAAAAAATAATGTATAAATAATTTATTATATTTCATAATTATCTCTAATGGAATATCTTATGAGATACCTATGTTTATCCCTCATTTAAAATGGATCTTTTAGTATTTTTTAATAATAAATAGTATTATAATTATGTTTTTCAATAATTATTTGTAATCTAAATTTCAAAACTAAATAAACCATACCTCTGATTCCAATAATGAAGACCATTCATTTTATTACATGACAATTAAATAATAATAAAATAGTTATAAATTAAAGGATAAAAATATTTATTATCATTGGTTAATTTGGATCGTACATCAATTATACATAATAAATAAATAAAAAAATTACAAATCATTCTTCTTTATCAACCAAAAATATCATGTTTTTCATGTTACATTTAGTCAACTGTGGATATATATCAGGAAAGTTGTGAGCTAAGAGCATAGAAAGAGGTGAAATAAGGGACATGAATCCTTGTAACAAGTGTGTTAATAATCATCGTTATCACATCATAAGAATATAATTATTCTCATAATAATGAGGGAAACATTTTATTAAATCATGGAATGCGTCGGTGCATAAAAATGAAACATCGTGTGATAGTGGTCAAATACTACACATAGTTGTGAACAAAGATACCATCATGTTCATACATAACATATGTGAATAACAATAACATCATCATTGTGAAAAAATATTCCATTATGGTTATTAACAATAGAAATTATCTCAATAGATACACCACATTACCCAATTCATTGGAGGGATATATAATTTCATTCCCACCAATCACATCATAATATTTAGGAAATCATGCATGCCACATAGAATTTATAAAAATCCTTGTAATTTAATAATCCATGTAATGAAATTGGTAACATTGTAATTTAATCGTGATTAATTTCATAAATACACTTGTGGTTCCCAATTGAATAATGAAAAATATATTTTTAATTAACATCATAATTCTTGAGAGAAGGTGAAACAACTCTAGAGGAGTAAATGTTGTGATTTGGAAATAAAAATAATTTTAAACAATCAATGTATTTTTCTTATGAACCAATGCGGTAAAAACTTTATCTCTAAATGAATAGGGAATAATGGTCAGAGGATATTTGAGAATCATTAATGGAATATCTATACTAAAATTGAAGTGAAATAGGGATAACCCAATATAAGGAGTTGGATTCGAGAATCCCTATACCTTAAATCCCTATTTATTTCATTTATTTTCCCTCCACATGAATAATAAATATAGGATTATTAATATATAGTTTTTAAAGGTAATTATTTTAATATTTTCCACTATTTATTCATTATAATAATTAAATTTTAATATATAATAATACTTTCAAATACGATTTTTTGATATATTGTTTTGATTAAATTTTCTCGTTTTGTTTCGATGTCACTATTATTGATCAAGATACTTTATATACAATTAAAATTTTTTATAGAATCCTAAAGGGAATATATTTTTCCATTTATATATAATAAATAATTTATTTTATCCAACTATATGTTTGGTGATAATGAAAATATTGGAAACATCCTTGTTGGAGATTAACTGACCGTTGATAAGACATTGTAAAAATAGTGGGAAAGGGAATATTGAAATTTATATATTTCATAATTATGATACATAAATTAGTTTAAAATCATTAATATATGGATAATGTATTTTATAATTAATTTTTTTTTTATTTTTTAAAAAATGTTTTGAAAAAGAGAAAGAGAAGATCAAAACCAGAGAATAATCGATAGAAACTTGTACTTTCTTTAGTATAGATTCTCTAAAATGACACTAAAAATAAATTTATGTTTGGATTATATTTACTATAAAATGGTCCTAGTAATTATAAAGGTATTTATAGGTAGGATTTAGGAATAACATTGACTTTGTAAAGTGAAGGAGGAGTGGTTTTACAAGGGGAGGTTGATGGGTTATTTATACATAAGGAGAGTTGTATTTGTTGAATAGAAAATTATATCGATGGTAAAACACATAATATGGAATTTATAAAAGAATAATAATATGTAAATATAATATAATTGTTTTAAGACTTTAATCCTCTTTATAATTCAAATTCTAATAATTTATTCAAAAGGAATGTTGAAAAAATTGTTATTTTAAGGAATCTATATTGACATTAGGTTTTGGAAAATGGTTTGTAGGTTTTGAAATTATGCTTACTATATTTTAACACATTATTTAAGAAATTTAATATGTTTTGGTTTTACCTCATGTTTAATAGATAATTAATTAATTATTACATCATGAATGATGTAATTTATGATAACACATTTATGTCCAAAAAAATTCTTTTTTACTACACAACTGAAAATTAAAGTATTTATAAAAATTACTAAAAATAACCTAAATATAATTTTGAAATTATAATTTCAAAAAAATATATACATTTTATCAATATTAATTTATTATATAGGTATTTTTAAATTTTCATATCTTTTTTTATTTTATGAAATATCTTGTTATATAGTTTATTAATAATGTTCGTATATTTTTTAGAGATATTTAATCATGATATTTATTTTTTTAGAATTATAATATATATATATACTTATATTAATCCTGAAAAATATTATCTATATTAAATTTTATTATTTTGATGTCAAATTACTATTCCAATGGATGGGTTACTATTCTCAATAGTTTGGTAGTTATTCCAAAGGATACATTACCTCATATAAATACAACATAAATAATTCACTCAATATTCAAATCTACTCCACATAAGGTTATATGCTTTCATTTTCAAATATTTTTATTTCTTTACTAATAATTTTCTAGTTTATAAATTTTTTTGTATAGAATATGATGCTAAATTATTAAGGAGATCCATATTTCCATTTTTAATTTTTAATTTTTCTATTTTTGTCACCATCTAATGATTATAATTTTAATTGGATTTTTAATAGACTAATGTTATAGTTTTCATTAATGAAACAATTTATTTTTGGTTTCCCTATATGTTTAATGTGCAGAAAATTGTATAATTGAATATAATACACAGAAATTTCAAGAAAAACTAATTTATAACATCTTCATTGATGGTCTATAGTTCTCCCAATAAATAAAAATAATGAAACTATAAATTTATAAAACAATTATTTTAGTCGTGAATATTATAAATAAAATAATCTAAAGATAAAACTCACTTTGGGATTAGATTGTTAATAAGTGAAAATCTTACCAGACTGAGCCGGAGTATAGAAATAAAATTTATATGGAAGTGGTATAGAGTGATTCCCCACTACCAAATGCTCTCACCATAAATTAATCTAAAGAAATTTTTAATTAAAATAATTCTCATTTTATTATGAGTCACAGAATTATAAATCTATAATTATATTTTTTAGTTTTTGTATGGAGGACTAAGTACTCGAAATCTTTATGGTCTATATTGTCACGACCCGACCCTACCCGGGCTCGAGACGCAACTACCCCACGCCTGCCTCCAGAGGCCAGGGGATGGCGACCAGCGCCGAGGGCACAATAACTTAGGGAGGCCTTTGCCTAAGTACCTGTACACACACACAGCACACACCATGAAAAAGTGAAGAGTAAAAAAGAAAAGCAAAGGGAAACTGCTATAAATACACCACAATGTGCATCGACCTCAGTACAAGTAATGTTCTGAAAAGGATAAATTGGAAAAACATGCGCCAAACCAGAAAAGTGCTACAACCCAGCAACAGGTGAACAAAAAGTAAACAGCTGGAAGGGTCCCCCACCTGGAGCCCATCTCCGACCACCACACGCGGTCCAAGCTCCCAAGCTCCTAAGCTCCTCTAACGTCAAAACCAACCTGTATATTGTCTGCAAGGGCACACCAAGTGTGGGAAAATCCCAAGCATGGGTGAGTATAAAAATACTCAGTAGGATACCCCAAAGGCTCAAGGGAGAAAAAAAATGAGGGACCGAAGGGTGAGCAGTAGAGCAAACAGGAAAAGTAGAGGAGTACAACTGAAAGTGCAGTAAGAGTAATAGTAGAGAGTCCAGCTCAACCCAAAAAGAGGAAAGAAGGTAGACTCGTCCAGACAAAAGGAGCTGGAAACTGTGAGAAGATGAACTTCCCGTCGAGTCTTCGCTACCTATAGCAGGAGAGTAAACTCGTCCAACCATGAGAAGCTAGACGCGGAAAGCACGTGGCATACCGCACGCGTCTTCGCCTCTCCTGGAAGGTGAGTAACCGAACCCAAGAAGTGGGTACTAGAAAAAGGTATATACAAGTCCATATGATCAATAAGCAGCCCGAACAAGGTCGTAAGGGGATCTTCATCCCGTACCTCAGCCCAAGAAAAGAGTATCCAACATTCCCAAAAGTAACACCATTGATGCCCAGCATCCCGCATGTCTGCCCTGAACTACAAGTCAAGGGCTCAATCACCACACCTCGATACTATCCTCTTTGGACAGCACTGAATCGCCCGTACAGTTTTAGGTCATGTCACAAGGACGCATCTCGGTGGCGAAAGCGCTCCTCGTACTTGAGTGTTCAGGGGGAATGTCAAACCACAACTCGTCACCTTCCCGCGGTCGAGAGGTCTGCTCATATTCGACAGGTGACCCCCTTCCCAGCCCCACTGGAAGATCCCTGGAAGTCGAAGGGTTCTCACTACAGGGAGACCCAGAAAGTCGACGAGTGCCACACTTCCCAGTCCTGTAACAGGGTAATCCACTGGAGGGCAACCCGGCTAAAGTCGGATATGGGACCACTGCCCAGCCCAACTGGAGGTTACTCGGCATCAGGGACCACTGCCCAGCCCAGCTAGAAGTATGCCCGACATCGGGGACCACATCCCAGCCCAGCTGGAGGTAAGCTCAGCATCGGGGACCACTGCCCAGCCGCTCTAGAGGTAAGCTCGGCATTGGGGACCACTTCCCAGCCCAGTTGGAGGTAAGCCCGGCATCGGGGACCGCTGCACAGCCCAGCTAAAGGTAATCCTGACATCGGGGACCACTGCCCAGCCCAGCTGGAGGTAAGCCCGAAACTGCTCTGGCCATCCCTGCTAGATGGTACTGCTCGGTGAACACCGTTGTACTGGCCATCCCTGCTGGATGGTAACCAACTGGCGAGCCCTTGTCGATACAACCTCAACTCTGCTGGTAAAAACCTTATCCCTACTCTAAACAACCTCCTGGGTAGAGGATCGGTGCCTGCGTAAAGTTTTGGTCACACCGAATCCACAAGAACTCTACCAGGGAACACAAAGAATGGGAGAAACTCCCAAAGCCTCTCAAGGAGATCACGCTCCAATCCGCTAAGTCACTCTCGAAGTATATAGAGACAACTCATTCCAGAAAGTGGGAAAATGCCCACTCTGTATGAGCACACATATTCATAAACAGTGCCACAGTCCGGTGAAAGGGCATGGTACTAAAACCCCTCACAGCTGAAGAAACAGAGGAACCAAACCATCTCTTTCGGCCAAACAAGAACAGAACAAGGGGAAAGCACAACCCTGTCGGTCAACAGATGAGCACATGACAAGGGGAAAACTCAACCCTGCTGGTCAAAAAACAAAAAAAGGGACCCTCTACGTCACGAGAGGTCAAAAGTATGCAAAGAAGATCACGACACGCATGTGGGGCCCACATGACCTGTGGCCCCAAGTCAACCCCAACCGAGCGCAAAAATTTTCTCAGGTACAACCATCCACATGTACCTCCCAGCATTCTCGCATACTCCCAGAGTATTCCATTTCTCTAGCCCAAAGGCTAATGTGCATTAGGCACCCAACGTCAATGCTCTGGCGTGAATGTAACAACTCCACCTCAAAGGCCCACGGACGGCCAACCACATCTTGTGAATCATTTATATCACTCTCCCAAGAGTGCGCGATCACACGCCAAGGGTTCTCTGCAAACACCACAGGAACAACCTTTATTGCCACACTTTTCATGCTTCCACATTTAATAAGATCACGTATGGGGATCTGCTCGCCTCAACAGATAACACTGTTGTAATCCTCGCTGAAAAACACGCGAGATTTACTACTTACTCGCCTCCAACGGATATCCGACAAAAAAGTCACCAACACCGCCTCACGCCCGAATGGCGTCCCGTGATCCTGAGCCTCGGCCCCGAAAACAGTCAGGCATATCGCACCATTGTGATCCCCTCGGGAAAACATCCAGAAATGACTGCTCATACACCCCGAACAGACGTTCGATGAAAAAGTCATGAAATGCTGCAGGAAGATCGAAAGACGGGTCGTAGGGCCCGTACCTCAACTTCGGCCTCAATACCTAAAACCACCCTGGAAAGCTCCACCTTGGTTCCAGGGTTCCAACACCACTGATGGAATTCAAAACGGACGTCATACGCGTCTGTGCCATCCAAAAACAGATCCCCCGGAAAAATGTCAAAACACTTAAAGACGCGTCGCACCTCCGAGGCCCCTCGTTTTGGGAATTAAAAATTCTAAAAACCATCTCAAAAAGTACATCTTGTCCATACGGTTCCACTGTCATAGACGTCACTCAAAACGGACACCCGTGGCGGAAAATACGGGCGTCCGAAAACCGAGGGGGCAAGGCCCCTTGGGCTGGACCGGCCTGGACCAGCCGGTCTGCTCGGCCTGGGCCGGCCCGCGGCTTAGCCGTGCGGGCCGGCCGTAGAGTCGCGGTTCATGCACAGACCAGCCACGAGGGCTGTTCGCAGCCGCCAAGTGAAGACATGCACAGCGCGGGTCTTTGTCGCCACATGGGGGGTCGCGCGCCGCGACCCCGCGGTCGCCGCTCCCTGGCGACCCACCGCCGCGCCGAGGTGCTCTGCCTGAGCACCGGCCTCCTCCTGAAGCTGCCCCCTCGCCCTGGCCAGCCACCGCCTCACGCCGTGACACCCGCCTAAGGCTTACCTCGTGCTGCGATACCCTCCTGAAGCCGCCCGTGCGCCACCACCTGCCACTGCCCACGGACTTCCAGAAGCCCTCAAAACCTGCCGGAAAATCCCAAAAACCTGCAACTTTCTCCGGATGACCCTGACCTCCCCAGAACTCCGATTTACAAACCTAAAAGAGCGATGGAAATCTCATATAATTTACTACACGATCATTGGATTCATGTTCAGATTCGACATCAATTAAATAATGTAAAATTAGGATGAACATGATGCGGGAAACTAAAATGGAAACAAGATCCTACCTTGCAGGGCGCAGCCCGAAGCTTCTCAGTGATCTGCCGGCCGGCACGCCTTGGAGAATAGGGGAGAGGAGAACGGATCCTCCTTGGTTGAGGTCGTCTTCCAGGGGGAAGGGAAATGGGGAAAGAGAGGGGTGTGGTTCGGGATTAAATAAAGAATAAATTAAATTAATTTAAACCCAAATTTATCCCGCGCCCGAAACTCTCGATGGGGTTGAGGTTAAGCCTCCCCTAGGGTAAAAACCACCTCCCGAGCACAACAACTATCTCATAATTTTAATCTGAGGCCCCGTTCAAAAGTTATAAAGCTCAAGGCCTGAGGCTACCAAATTACGAAAGCTCCCCTGGGGCCATTTTTTACTAATGGCCCGCTCCCGTAAAACTTACACCCCTCTTCGGGTAACCAACATGATCCAAACTCAACTGCTCCCTCAGTTTTCCAATCTGATCCACTGTTTAATAGATACTTGCGATTCAACATTAAATGAATAAATTAGTTAATTAATTTATCTTTTTAACGTTCCAAAAGTGATCGAGGGGTCCAAACGTCTCGTGCCGACATTTTTTATGTCGTTCCTAGGGTAAAAACCTCATTTTGGACCCATCCGTACACTCGGATCCTTGATCTGAAGCACCATTTAGGATTTATTCTATTTATTTGTCATTTCCAGTGTGAACGCACTGAAAATTTAATTTCGGCCATTCCGGGGCTCGGAATCGCACGTCGTCTGAAGGCACTGCTCTAGAATAACATCAGGAATTTTTGAAAGTCCTTTTTAGCCAAAAAAAGAGTTCTTACATCATTCCCTCCTTCAAGATTTTTTGTGCCAGAAAAGAAAACCTAGCGAACACTCAAGGTACTAATCCCACTCCTGGCTTCACCGTACCCAGAATAACTCTCGCACAGCTCTGCGCCACCGCTCAAATACCAAAGGATTTGATTTGTTCACGCGAGGTATGCCCTCACCGATGCCGTGCATAGGAGCACGCACACCTCTTTTGGGTGTGTCACGTGGGAGACTTCATGCACCCAAACTAGCTTTTTGGGTTAGGGAAAGGTGTTAGGGAACCTCTCCATCCCTCTGCATGGTCTGAAATGGTCCGATGGACCTCAGGGGTAGCTCACCTCCCCGGTCAAACCTCTACGTTGCACGCCATGACAGGAATCACCGCTTGGACATGGGACAAGGCCGGATGATTCCCTCCTTCAGAATATCCATATGGTGATGCACCCAAGGATGTCTGGTCATGCATGATTTACATTCGATCTCCCACGACCAAGACTCTCTTACACGCTCGAAAGGTGAAGGAGTCGCCACCATCGACGAAAGAGAAGGGTCTCACACCTTCTACTTTACTAACACAGGGTTACACCCGAAGCCCTGTGTCACCCTGGTAACAACTCAAACAAGGAGCAGGAAGGAAATCATTCCACACACAGAGTCTAACAATTATACTGCAAGAAGTAGAAGAGCTATAGAGTATACCTCTTATCACCCCATGCTCTGCAGGATCATAGACATCCAAAGCTCGCAGTTGTTCGTGGTCCCAACTTTCAGCTCCCGAAGCCTGACATGGACCACCTAGTGGTGATGGGAAGTCCTCGTAAAGTCATCCCCCACTAACAGCTCCTCTCGCTCCTCTTCTAGCACCACCTCCCTGGGTACTACTCCGATTACGACGCTGCCTCTGTCGTGGTGGTGCACCTGCTGCCTTCCCGAGGCTCTCTGCAACTCGGGTCGGGTAGTCTCGTGCCAAGTGACATCGCCAGTCACAAGCATAGCACCGACTCTCTCTGGGCTACACCATTGCCCTCTGGTGCCACTGTGGTGTACGACCATGCCCTAGAGTCCGGTTGTCAGAAAGCCACCTGTGTCAAGGTTCTACTTGCCGAAACCCACTAGTTGCGGCAGACGTCTCGACTCCAACGTGTCTGCTGCCACCACCAAGTCCAGAATGTGACAGAAAGCTCTCTGTCACTGACACCTACTCTAGCACCCCAGCATATGTGCTAATTCCCAAGGGTACTATGATAGCACGAATCTCTCGGTGGTGACCCTGCTCAAACTTCCACACTCGGATGTTGTCTTCATAGACCAAGTCTGGGTAAAAGCGTGCATGGCCTGCAAAACTAGTCGCATACTATGCCACTGTCATCCCTCGCTGCTGAAACTGATGGAACTCATGAATCCAAACGGAGTGCAAGAAGGAAGGGAAAATCTCCTCACGAAACAACAACTAAAATTCATCACACGAAAGTGATGACTTGTCAAGAAACTGAGTCACCAGACTCCACCAACGCCAAGCTGTTCCACGAAAAAGGTTGGCTTCCAAAGCCACTCCTTGATCTGCCGGCGTCTGCACAAGCCTGAAAAGGAGAACCAATATATCTATCCAATCCTCTACTTCTTGAGGGTCTGGCTCACCACTGAACCTCAGTGGTCTCTGCCGCTGGAACTCACGGAGCACGCTCAACCTGCGCTCAAGCTCAGCCTACTTTGCTGAACCTGCCTGCTGCTCAACAGGTGGGGGTGCTACTACCGGCCCACCCGGAGAAAGTGTATCGCATTATGGGTCATGGACTATGACCTCGTAGCTCACAGGGTCATCATCCCAAACCAAAGTTGGTATCCTGGATGGCTGTCTTCGTGGAGACATCCTGAAAATTATCAGGGAATGTTGTAGTCAAATGAGCATATATGTATATACCAATAACAGCAACGATGGGGAGCTTACTCAAGGATGAAAGTCAAAGACTCAATCCTATGTGATGCACAAACAAATTTTCCCTGCAACAAGTGTCTCAGCATGCCGAGTCGACAAGCGGGTTATCAAGGTCCTAGTGAATGGATACGTCGGCCACTGCACCATCACTGGACTCCCTAGCCTGAGAGCCTCTCTCGAGACACATTAAAACTATTTCCATATATCCCAACCAATTCCTTTTATTTTAGGGACGTCCAAACAATGTCCCAAGGAACGAACCACCTCTGATACCACTTTGTCATGACCCGACCCTACCCAGGCTCGAGCCGCAACTAACCCAAGCCCTCCTCCATAGGCCGGGGATTGGAAACTAGTGTCGAACGCACAATAAATCAGGGAGGCCTTTTCCTAAGGACCTGTACACACACACACAACACACTCAATGAAAAAGTGAAGAGTAAAAATAAAAGCAAAGGGAAACTGCTATAAATAAACCACAATGTGCATCGACTTCTAAACAGAACAAGTAAAGTGTTGAAAAGGAAAAAGGGGAAAAATAGGCACCCAACCAGAAAAGTGCCACAACCCAAAAACATGTGAACAAAAAGGTAATAGCTGGAAGGGTGACCCACTTGGAGCCCATCTCCGACCACCACACGTGCTCAATGTTCCCAAGCTCCTAAGATCCTCTGACGTCACGACCAACCTATCCGTCGTCTGCAAAGGCACACCAAGTGTGGGAAAATCCCAAGTAGGGGTGAGTATAAAAATACTCAGTAGGATACCCCGAAGGCTCGAGGGAGCAACAAAAATATGTACCGAAGGGTGAGCAGTAGAGCGAACAGGAAAAGTAGAGTATTACAACTGAAAGTGCAGTAAGAGTAAAAGTAGAGAGTCTAGCTCAACCCAAGGAAAGAAGGTAGACTCTTCTAGACACAAGGAGCTGGAAACATTGAGAAGATGAACTTCCCATCGAGTCTTCGCTACCTATAGCAGGAGAGTAGACTCGTCCAACCATGAGAAGATAGACACGGAAAGCACGTGGCATACCCCGCGCGTCTTGGACTCTCATGGAAGGAGGGTAAACAATCCCAAGAAGTGGGTACTATAACAAGGTATATACAAGTCCATATGCTCAATAAAAAGCTCGAAAAAGGTCATAAGGGTATCTCCATCCCGTAGCTCAGCCCAAGAAAAGAGTAGCCAATAGTCCCAGAAGTAACACAATCGATTCCCAGCATCCCGCACGTCTGCCCTGAACTACAAGTCAAGGGCTCAATCACCACACCTCAAAACTATCTGTTTGGGCGACACTGACTCGCCCGCACGGTTTTAGGTCGCGTCACAAGGACGCGTCTTGGTGGGGAAAGCGCTCCTCTTACTTGAGAGTTCTGGGGGAACGTCAAACCACAACTCGTCACTGCCCCGCAGTCGAGAGGTCTCCTCAAAGTCGACAGACGACCCCCTGCCCAGCCCCGCTGGAGGATCCCTGGAAGTCGACGGGTTCCCACTACAGGGAGACCCAGAAAGATAATGGGTTCCACACTGCCCAGTCCCGTAACAGGGTAATCCACTGGAGGGAGACCTAGATAAAGTCGGTGATGGGACCACTGCCTAGCCCAGCTGGAGGTAACCCAGGATCGGGGACCACTGACCAGCCCAGCTGGAGGTAAGCCCGGCATCAGGGACCACTGTCCAGCCTAGCTGAATGTAAGCCTGGCATCGGGGACCACTACCCAGCCCCGCTGGAGGTAAGATCGGCATCGGGGACCACTCCCCAGCCCAGTTGGAGGTAAGCCCGACATTGGGGTCCACTGCCCAACCCAGCTGGAGGTAAGCCCGACATTGGGGACCACTACCCAGCCCAGCTGGATGTAAGCCCGGAACTACTATGGCCATCCCTGCTGGATGGTACTGCTCAGTTAACACCACTGTACTAGCCATCCCTGCTGGATGCTAACCCACTGGCGAACCCTGCTCGATTCAACCTCAGCTCTTCTGGTAACAACCTCAGCCCTACTGGAAACAATTTCTAAGGTAGAGGATCGGTGCCCGCGTAAAGTATTGGTCACACCGAATCCACAATAACACTACCAGGGAACACAAAGAATAGGAGAAACTCCCCAAGCCTCTCAAGGTGATCACGCTCCAATCCGCTAAGTCACTGTTGAAGCGGACCGAGACATATCACTCCAGAAAGTGGGAAAACACCCACGCTATACGAGAACACATATTCGTAAACGGTGCCACAGTTCGGTGAAAGGGCACGGTACTAAAACCCTTCACAGGTGAAGAAACAAAGGAACCAAACCATCTCTATCGGCCAAACGAGAACAGAACCAGGGGAAAACTCAACCCTAGCGGTCAACAAAAGAGAACAGGACCAGGGGAAAACTCAACCCTGTTGGTCAACAAATGAAAACTAAGAGACCCTCTATGTCACAAGAGGTCAAAAGTGCGCAATGTAGATCATGACACACACATGGGGCCCACACGACGTGTGGCCCCAAGTCAACGCCAAACGAGCGAACAAACGTTCTCAAGTACAACCATCCACATGTTCCTCCCAGCATTCTCGCATACTCGCAGAGTATGCCACGTCTCTAGCCCAAAGGCTAACATGCACCCAGCACCCATTGTCAACGCGAAGGAATGAATGTAACAACTCCACCTCAAAGGCCCAGGCATGGCCAACCACATCTTGTGAATCATTTATATCACTCTCCAAAGAGTGCGCGATCACACATCATGGGTTCTCTGAGAACACTGCAGGAAGAACCTCCACTGGCACTCCTTTCATGCTTCCACATTTAATAAGATTGCGTATAAGGCTCTGCTCGCCTGAATATATTAAATTGTTGTAATCCTCGTGGAAAAACACGTGAGATCGACTACTTACTCGCCTCCAATGGATATCTAACAGAAAAGTCACCAACACTACCTCACGCCCGAATGACATCCCATGATCCTGAGCCTCGGCCTCGAAAACAGTTGGGCGCATCGCACCATTGTGATCCCCTCGGGAAAACATCCAGAAACAACTGCTTGTACGCCCCGAACGGGCGTCCGATGAAAAAGTCATGAAACGTTACAGGCAGCTCGAAAGACGGGCCATGGGGCCTGCACCTCAACTTCGGCCTCAATGCCTGAAACAACCTTTGAATGATATTCCTTGGTGCCAGGGTTCCAACACCACTTACAGCGTTCAAAACGAACGTCAGACGCGTCCATGCCGTCCAAAACAAGATCCCCCAGAAAAACGTCAAAACCCTTAAAGACGTGTTGCGCCTCCGAGGACCCTCATTTAGTGAATTAAAAATTCCTCAAACCATCTCAAAAGGTCCATCTCATCGATACGGTTCCACTTCCACAGACGGAACTCAAAACAGACACCCGTAGCAGAAAATACGGGCGTCCGAAAACCGAGGGGGCAAGGCCCCTTAGGCTGGACCGGCCCGCGGCTTAGCCGCGCGGGCCGGCTGTGGACTCGCGGTCCGCGCACAGACCGGCCATGAGGGCTGGTCACAGTAGCCACCTGAAGACCTGCGTGGAGTGGGTCCTTGTCACTGCACGGGGGTCACGCGCCACGACCCCGCGGTCACCGCTCCATGGCGACCCGCCGCCGCGTTGAGGCACTCCGCCTGAGCCCCGACCTCCTTCTGAAGTCGACCCCTCACCATGGCCAGCCGCCACCTCACGCCGCAACACCCTCCTGAGGCCGCCCATGCGCCATGACACCCTCCTAAACCTGGCCACGCCCCACCGCCTTCCACCACCTTCGGACCGCCAGAAGCCCTCAAAACCGGCCGGAAAAACCCAAAAACCCGCAACTTTCGCCGGATGACCCCGACATCCCCCGAACTCCAATTTACAAACTGAAAAGAGTGATGGAAAGCTCATAAAATTTACTACACGATCATGGGATTAATGTGTAGATTTGACATCAATTCAATAATGTAAATTTATGATGAACATGGTGCGGGAAACTAAAATGGAAACAGGATCCTACCTTGAAGGGCGCAACCTGAAGCTTCTCGAGGATCCACCGGCTGCCATCCCTTGGAGAGGAGAGGAGAGGATAAGGGCTCCTCCTTGGTTGAGCTCATACACTAGGGGGAAGGGAAATGGGGAAGAAGAGGGGTGGGGTTAGGGATTAAATAAAGAAGAAATTAAATTAATTTAACCCCCAATTTATCCCACGCCTGAAACCCTCGACGGGGTTGAGGTTAAACCTCTCCTAGGGTAAACACCACCTCTATAGCACAACGGTGGTCTCGGAATTTTAATCCATGTCCCCATTCAAAAGTTATAAAGCTCAACCCCTGAGGCCTTCAAATTATGAAAACTCCCCTGGGGCCATTTTTCACTGAAGGCCCGCGCCCGCAAAACATACACCCCTCCTAGGGTAAACGACATGCTCCGAACTCAACAACGCCCTCGATTTTCCAATCCAAGCCACCGTTTAAGAGATACCTGTGTTTCATCATTAAACGAATTAATTAATTAATTAATTAATCTGTTTAACGTTCCGAAAGTGAGCAAGGGTTCCACACGTCCCGCGCCAACATGTTTTATGTTGTTCCTAGGGTAAAGACCCCATTCCAGACCCATCTGTACACTCGGATCTCTGATATGAAGCAGTGTTTAGGAGTTATCCCATTTATTTGGCATTTCTAGTGTGAAGGCACTGAAAATTTAACTTTGGCCACTCCGGGGCTCAGAATCGCATACCGTCTAAAGGTACTGCTCTGGAATAACATCAACAATATTCCAAAGTCCATTATAGCCAAAAAAAGGGTTCTTACATATATTATGGAAAATATCATATCACCATGAATGATATCCGAAGAGATGCCCCACTACCTTGAGTACTCACACAATTTAAATATAAATAAAACATTAATTAAAAAACATTTTAAAATTATAATTACCATATAAATTATAAATCATAATTACCATTTATGGGTATATAATGAACTAATTATATTTAACCATTAATTTATTCCATGATTTTGGTTATAATGTGTCCATATCAACTCCTATCATTATATTTCGACAATCCTTTATCATTTTCAATTTTCATTATCCATTCATATACTTGCTAATTAGATTTAAAAATTACTTCAAAAATAATCCTTATATATTGTTTGTTAAGAATCATATGGTAAAAACAATAACTAATAAGAAAACATATAGTAGTATAATATAGAAAAAATAATTTATTTAAAAAATATATACATACACAGAATCATGATTTATTTATTCATGGAATCATCATTGCACATATTTTTCATAGTTATTTTAACTTTTCTACTATTGTATTGATAATAAGAATAGGGAGATCTCTATGAAATTCTTGGAAATTTTAATTCATCCTTGATCACATTACATTGATCATAAATAAGACAAATTCATGCATAATTTTCCATAAACTCTCATTTCAATGCAATAAACCAATAATAAGATGAGATGTTTTTATTCTCAACAATAGAAAATGACAAAGGTTCCATTTAATGATATCCATTATAGGAGGTATAAAAAATTTTCCAATATATATTCCATTAAAATTATTACCATCAATTTTTATAATATTTTATGATGATAAAAGGATGAAACCCAAGTTATTAATGCCAAAAATATTCTATAAAACCACAATTTGAACCTATCATAGTGGTTTTTTGGTTGAGAATTTCAATCATATATTACTAATTCAATATATTATTATTGTGACTAAGATGTCTATATTCTGTAATAAAACTCAATAAAATTCATTCCATTTACAAAAAAACATCCACAATGTCATTTTTTCAGGTGACACATGCCATTATATATGAAATCACATAAAAAATATTATTTGATTATCTCCACCACCAAACCACTTGAATGTATTAACATAATTTTAAAATTCCAATAATAAATGTTGAATGAAATTCAATATCTATGGATATTTGATTCTTTGATTCGATTGTGATCACACATTTGTGCATTTTAAATTTGATAATATACCAACAATGGAATTTTTATCATGTATAACTTAGAGACACTCCTAAAATTTTGAATAAAAAATGTTATAATAAAAAATATATCATGATCTATTTTATCATTTAATAACATGATTGAGTTTTGATCAATGGGGTACTATTTTATCATGTTCTTTATCACTTAGTTTCAATAAAACTCCCTCTTAACATACTAAAAAATTTCAGACTACACTCAATTTTTTTCACCCATTATTCTAGCAAATCATGCTCAGTGTGTAATTATTTATCAATAAAATTTTTATAAGCATGTCATACATTTCATTGACCATGATTCCAAAGGTATAAGATGATTCAAAGGTTATATCACATTACAGTGGGGGTATTATAATGATATTTTTATTTTACATCACTATCTTATCCTTCTTATTTTGAATTTTCATCATCTTCAAAATTATACATCATCAAATTTACAATATACAAAGGAATATAACTAAAAATCTCACTCTATATATGAGATGTCGAACATTTTGATGTATCATATTACTGTGAAACTATGATTTACCAAATTCCATTTCAAATGGAAAATCTTCAACAACCAATACAGTGACATAAAACTCCATCAATTGACCTTTGTATTGGGTTTAACCAATGATAATATATATTTTTTGTTCCCCTGTAGGGTTGTAGCATAGTGTTTACTCCCTTGATGGCACTTTTGGGATGCCTCATGTTCGAGTAACTATGAGTAATTGTAGTCATGGTTTATTTCATTATTTTATTTTATTCAACATACTTGAACTATTATAATGTATACTTTTATTCCTTATCTTCAATATTTAGATATTCTATATAAAAAATCCCATACTTACATTGTATATATATGTATATTAGAGACTATATAACTTTGTTTTCCATGAGTATTAACCATCAATAAATTGTTATCTGAATTGCTTCAAAAAATATAATATCTCTTAGCATTACAACACTTTATGGTTTTCTATTACAAGGCGATATTTATTCATTATCTATAGTTTGAATATTTAAATAAATATTTGAATAAAAAATTAACTATAAAAATCAATTGTATTAGACTAATTAATTTTATCTAACCAGATTATTTGAAAATATTTAACACTTTATTTAAACTGTGGGTATTAAAATTAATAGTATCTATTGATATTACGTAATATTTTTGGGCGGAGTAAGCACTAGACATCTCTCCAACCCTGTCACGGAAAACCTCTATATCATAATGAAAGTGATCTAAAGTTATTCCCAGCATCCCAATGTTCTAACTCTAAATTAACATAAAAAACTATTAATTTTAATAATTTTTCAATATCCCTTACTATAACATATTATAATTATTCATTAAAAAAATAAAATCTAGCATACAATTCAATATTAAAATTACAATTTATACCTAATAATTAAACCATTATATTAATATTCATAAAAAATAAACATGTATCTTAATAATTTTCTTAATTATGAAACATTATATAGATAATTTCATAATTATAGAGAACATACTAAAATTAATATTATAATTTATTAATACTCATAATAATTATGAAGGAAATTTATTAATATTTCAAATTATAAAAAAATATACTTAATAAAATTCAAAAAAAACTATACTAATAATTAAAAAAATTGACTGATAACTATACAAGAAGAAAAATAATAAAAATGTAAATGAATAATAACTCAGATAATTCAAACATGTAACATAATAATAAACATGAAATTTATTTATTAAATAAAAATTTAAAATTACAAAAACTAAGAATAGAAAAAATAAAATACCAAACAATGTTGAATACTAGAAAACCTAAATGCTAAAAAGAGAAACATGAAATATTTTTTGTTAATTGTGAGAGATTTGATAGGATTTTTTTATGGGAAACAATGGGATTCACTTTTAAAAGAAACCTCGCATAGAGGGAGAAGTAATTTGAATTTAACCATAATAGCTTCAGATGAATAACACTAAATCATTTGGAACTAATTTAATGACTAAAATATGAAGGGTTCCAAATAATTTTTTTTACACTTCATTCTTAAAACAAATATACAAAATTATTCATCTCTCTCAATATATATGAGTAAATAAATAATTACAAAAAAATAAAAAATTAAATAAAAAATGCTATATTTTTTTCCATAATGAAAATGGATGGGGATACATAATTTTTATATAATATTAAAGTCAAAAAAATGTCTATGAATTTTTTTTAATTGATAAATTAATGGTACATTCATAAAAACCAATGATGATGTTTGGATAAAAATGGTAATTCATTAATTAGGGTAGATGTTGAAAAAATATGATAATAAAATATTTTAATGGAAACGAAATATTAGTTATTTGAAAATGGGAAATCATTCAAATTTAATGGGTTCCTTGGTGAATATCATGATATAGTGGAAATAATTTTTCACATGAAGAAGAATGTGAATTAATATATTATTATGACATAAATATGTTGATGGGATGATTCGATATTTTTCTGAATTATGGAAAGAAACCATGAAAATTATTTCCAATTACCTAACACAAGTCACTCCATAGTGACTAAACTAGATTGAAAATGGACCTTAAGGTTACATCACTATATTCTAAAGGAATCTTACTAGTAGTGAGGGGATTTAGGGTTATTGGGTGCTATTATACCCTCAAGTGAAAAATAATATTGATAACATCACTATAGAAGTGATTAAAATAATAAAAACAATTCTAAATATACAAACAATATTCGTTATAAAAATATTCCATTTTATGTAGTCATACAAGAGTATACATAATTTCCTAGGGGTTGATGAAAAAAAAATATTTTTTACCAAAATAACTAATATAACTACTAACCCATCATTGGAGAACCAACAAGACTGTCTAAATATTCCTACATAATTTTTTGATCCATTTCAATTCCCAACCCCACTAGGGTCTAGGCATCAAAGTTGTTCCCTAGTCTATACCAAAAAAACTACAAGTCATCCATAGGTCTTTTGTAGGGTGTGTTTATAAACCCAGTTTTCCACCAGTATTAGTGCCTCTAGATTATATCAATATATATAACGCTATATGTGATAACATAAATAAAGTACATTGAGAATATAATACACAACACACACCACTCTGATGTTGACATCCCTAGGCGATACATTACAGAACTAGGATAATGTTAGAGTGAAATGATGAATCCAATATCAATATTAACATAAAATTCCTTGAACTACCAACCAAATAAATATTTTATGGAAACATTTTCAGCATAAGCACATAACTATTCTAAATCCTCTTGATTCCCCAAAAGTGCAACTAAAAAATATTTCAAATGTCTTATAAAATTACATATTCTATTTACAACCACTAACTAAAAAACCTTATAAATCAAGGGAATATATATATATATATATATATATACTTCCATAATACCATCCCATAATCCCCAAAATAAATGGCGATCCTCACTCCCCTTTCAAGTGTTCTCACTTAACACAAACACTAACTTTCTATGGTAAGCACCACATCCATACTGATGGTAAGTACTATCCCCTATTTCACTTAATTTATGGAGGACTCTACTGATTATGAGTATACTAGACAACCTCATGGGTCATTCCCTCTGTAAAAAAACCAAAAACCCCATTTAAATCCTAGAATGAGAGAAATCTCCAACATTTGAGGCCACACCATAGAAGAACCTCTATCGCTATTTGTGAACCATATCTCCCACCAACATCAAATTTTAACACCATCTAAATCATCTTGGTGAACCACATATCCCTATTTAAAGTTATTAAAATAACTTATAGTCACATGGTTTATACCAAACATGTTCCCACGGAACCATATAAGTCACCACATCTTAGTAATGATGACTATATTAACCAAAACCCTGAGTAACCAAATTGAGAACCACACATCACATGAGGCCTGCCACACCATGACTAAAACTCTCTTTTTAGTCATTGGTATACTCTCTTTAATAACTCATGAAAATAAAAACAACTTTTAATTTCATTTTTTGGATCACCTTTACCACCCCACACACATATGTTTAGCACACATTATGTAACACATGCATAAAATTTGAAACATATGGGCACTTCCTAGTTGAAATATAAAGGAATATACTTATTAACAAAAATATTATAATGGTAATGACTATCTGGAAATATTATTGGGAGATATTTGGCTGTTTTTGGTGTCATAATGTGTTTGGTGGATGATTTTATCTATTTGGATCTGAAATTATAATTTTGAATAAGAATTCTTGGTCTGGGTTTTTGGGTCACAGTGTGAGAGTATTATCTTTAGTAGATATGTGGTTCTATAGTTATTTCTCACAATATAATGAGGTTTTTCGCATCTTGATTGGTCTAACAGTTTATTGGCAGAGTATATTAATCTTATAAAGGATTGATGAACAATATTTTGTTTTCATTTTAAAATTATGATTTAATTTATTTGTTTTTCAAGATGTGAAGTCTTCATTTGTGATACGATGTGTCTACTAAGTTATGAAGGTTCGTATGTGAAGTAGTTTTCACATCATAACTATATCTAATATAACAAATTTAATTGAAGGTATTTTCTTGGTTCTTATAACTCTATTTTTGTCACTCAATAATGGTATGGGTTGTGGTGTGACTCTTCCCTAGTTGGATCAGATTATAGTTTTTGGCCATATTTGAGAGGATTATGATTTGGGGGATCCATGTAATGATTTATAAATATCCAATGGAGATTCAAATATCATGGAATGAATATAATTTTCAAATCATAATTCAATTTTTTTGGTCTGTAACAACATGGGAACATCAATTTTTACCATAACATTGTGTTTTTCTATCCTAGGAACATATTAGAAAGACCATGAATTTGACCTTATTTTTATTCTAAATATATTTCAGTTGAAATGACCTATATGGAATTTTTAGAGAATCAAGAGGCCCTTTAATAATATTTTCACCATTATTTTATTATTATTTTTAATTATTTCTCTGGGGAAGTTTCTTTATATTTTTTTAACTTTTCCGACATTAATTGTCATGGGATCTTTGCAGTTGTGGGATTTGGTTTGTCTATATGAATTTGAATTGATAAATTAATGGTTGTGGTATTGATCTTGTTTATTGATATTTTCCCAGGTAGGAAATCTACCTTGGTATCATTTATTCCCCACATTTTCTCCAAATAGTGATATGGAATGCTTTAGTTGAGTAATGGTATTCAAGAACTAATTTCCATTATGTGTAAACTATAGGGGTTTTGTGAATTTTTTCATTTGGGGTGATAATATATATTTTCAAAATAAATACCATAAACCATACCTAATTAAATTTGAATATGTATTGTTTGAATCTTGTTTTTTTACAAGTTTCCATGATATTTCTAATGATATTTATGAATGATTTCTAATATTTCTGAAATAATTAATATTTTTTAACCTTATACACTGATAGTGTGATTTTTTTCTATTGGGATAAAAATTTATTTAAGTATTATCACATAAAGATGGTAATTTTATAGGTTTTTGGGAAAATATTATATCAAAATTATTTTTATTACAAAATATAGGAGCTCCGGTAGTGGTTGTTTCTAAAATTTTTTATAATGTTCTTATTTTCATTTTGTGGGGGTGTTGAATTTTTTTTTTGAGGTTTTGTTTCTATGGTTATATGGGTTTTCTCATCAATTGATTACTATATATTAGTTAAGATGAATTTATTTTCATTTAATGGGTAGAAATAGGGTTTTTTATATAGGATACATTTTTTGCTAGTTTTGAAGTGGTTGGCCATTGATGGTCGGTTATTCAGTGCGGGTTAGGTAGTGAAGCTATGGGTTATATACCATGGTTGGTGAGAGAAAACATAGACATTATCAATGGAATATTACCTAGATGGTTGTTCTGTATTGTTTCATTATCACACAATAATACTATAATGTCACTGATAATAACGAACATGATTAATTTCTCATTACATAAAATGAAACACTCAACGAAATTAAAAATGGATAAAAGATATAATTAATTTTTAAATTTGTCGGAAGAGGGTTTCCATAATAAAAGGAGTAAAATAGATTAGTAAACATAACATTGGTTGTTAATGTTAACTCTACAAATAGCTTAATAGTATGTTTAATTTGGATTTTGGAAATTTTTTATATAGTTATTTTGTATGGGAAAGAGGGCTAGATCACAACGTTATAAACTGGTGTGGAATTGGTGTGTGGAGTTGAGAATATAGTGATGTTTATGGGATGTTATAGGTTTTATTGGTGTGGAAGCCTATAAGATATAATTTAGAGTGTTATACATATATATATATATAAGATAAATTTTCTTATGAGTTATTTTTCTACCCCACCCAAGATAGTTTACTTTACTCACACCCACCACCAAATGTTTTTTGTTCTATGTGTTATCAAAAATATATTGGATGGTGAGGGAGAATGGTTATATACCTCTTATTTCCCACTCACCATTTAAGTGTAGAACAGAGTTTCATCTTAACATAGTTGGAGTTATGCATGTTAGGAGGATGTTATTAGGTTAGTGTCCTCCATGTTCATAATACCCTACTGTGACATATTTAGATGAGTTAGTGATAGGATGATGAGGTGGCATGTATAGTGTGGGTTGTTCATGGTAAGAGGAGGGTGTGAGATTGATGTCCTTCATGTTCATGATTCTTTAATATTATTTATGGTGATTTTAATATGGGATATTGATATTTGGTAGTGGATATGATAAAATGAGGATGATAATTTTGTCGAATAAGGTATGGTTTTCGTTATAGTATGGATGGAATGGTACTAGAACAAAATGTTAGTCAATGTGAGAGGTTTGGATAAATAAGGTTTTCATCCAAACCACAAAAACAAGGGAGGGATTGAGGACATGATATTTGATGTGGGGGTGTGAGAGTTTCAAATTAGGGGGAAGTGGTTTTGTGTTGACTTTTTTTTATATATTTATAATATTGTGTTATTTATCTTATATGTAATACTTGGTCAGTGAGATATAGCGTGGTTGATTGGAATATTAACTGATTGGTTCTAGCTTATTTTTCTATGTAATAATGTATATTGGGATTGTATGTGAAGTTACTACCTTAAACATTATAACTACTTTTTATAGAATTTGTATTTTTTGACATATTTCTGAATTGTGGGATTACTTTGGACCTTGTTTTATTTATTTATGGTGTTGATTAGTGGTTTATTTTTGTATTAGTATTAATTATGAAAGTAATACATCCATGTTGTATTTTTTTACCATATATGCTACTCACCAACATAGGGCCCATTTGAGGTGGCAATTTAATGTTACTCTCATATTAACTATAAGACAATGTGGTGTTTCCAGTGGGGATGGGTCATAAGAATGTGGTATCAATGGTTTCAGTTAGGAGTTATGGTTGATACATGAGTTTGGAACTAGTCATGATTTTATGGTTTGGTAGGGAAACATTACTAGAAGATTATAGTGTATTACATAATCCATGGAGAATAACCATGGTGTGGAATTTTATATACCATCATGATATAAAATTAGGATATTGAGCTTTCAAAATGACCATGTGAAATAGTGATTCTTGTAGAGTAGGGACTAAGAAGAGTTATATACATCATGATTGATTGAATATTTTTTGAATCAGGTATCATTTTGAGAAATTTAATGTTTAGGATTATAATAATGTTACTAAAAAAATTTCATGCCACCAAGATTAAGAATTTTTTTTCTTATTTGAAGAGACATCATCTAGTCCTCATCTATATATAGATTTAGTTTTGGGGGTTCAACTGTATAACCTAGTACACTATACAAGTGTTGAACCAATTAATGAGAATGTGATGTGGATAATGACATTATATGTGTTCAAACATATAGGATTGGAGTATTATGAGGGGTGTATCTCTAATATGGAGACAAAACAGTAATGTGATATGATTGATTCTGCCATTAGTTTGATTTTATCTAGGTATTTGTATTATGTTCAACTGGTTTTTAGTCAGATATGAAGTTTATTGATGAAATTATGAATCTTATATCATATGGAGTCAAAAGAGTAAAATGTATGTTTGGAGTATTTCTAAAGTAAGTTGTAGGTGGTGTACATGTATTTGACAGTAAAGTTGGTGAAGAGATAAGAGTTTCTCCCTATTCATCAAAAACTATTGACTATGTGGGGCTTGGGATTTAGTTTAAGAATCATCTTTTCTTCACCCTTTATATATTTATAGTTGATGAGTCTATGTATTTCTACTTGGAGAAACTTATTCATATTTTTATTCAATATAAAATCACTCTATTTTAATTGCCTATGTACTTAGTGTTGGGGAAAAACTTTAAGATAAATGAGAGGATGTGCCCATATCTCGGTTTGTCTTAATACAGGAACCAATAAGGTACCTCAATGTGTTAGAGTTGTTAGTATAGAATGTTAGGAATCTGGGCCAATAATCATTTAGTCGGTTGGTAGCTGGACTCATAAATTTTCATTCCCTCATAAAACAAGGATTTGAGGTTTCTATGTTACTTATAAAATAATTTCCCTAGTTTATTGTATCTGAAGATTTCAAGGTAATCAATGATCTTTTTTTCTTATTATTCTTGGGGTTTTTAATGATAAAGACAATATCGTTCTTTATTATCCTCATCTGTAGTAGTTTCCATTAAGTCCTTATCAACCGACAGTGTAGTAGGACTATACTCTAACTTGATGAGATAGGTCCAATATATTTCATCATTGTGATTCCCCTCTCCCTTAGGTACATAAGGCAGAGTGAAGTTATCTAGGAGGCCTTCAACAACGAGGCAAAGGATAAGGATATATAATTCTACAATCTATGGATATGACTACACTATAGGGGCCTAAGATCATCTGAGGTATCGTTAAATTGTCTAATGCCATAATATTTTTAAATTTATAAGGATCACACCTATTTTATACACTATGCATAATACATTCTATAGTAATTAGAGTAGGGAAGACTCTATTTCCTTGGGTATTGACAATGCTATTTGGAGGTAAAATGAGCATGTTTGATGTTTGTTAAGGTTGTGAGCTTATCAAGTGAAATTATTAGTCATATGAGGATTTTTTTTCTTCAAATATAGTTGTATTGAATTATTCATTACATAAAATGGTTTTACTATGTCAGAATATTTACTAATTTATTTTTTGAGTTTCTTTTATTTTTATAATAGGGGTCTAGAGTCTGGAGTTAATTGGTGAATGTGATCATAGGGTTTGTCAAATGTGTTCAGGTAAATTAATGTCACAACATGTGGTCCTATACACTTATTTAGTGGAGGAATATACAAGGGTGTTTTAAATTATTTGAGAAGATTTTATTGATTTTTTGTTTCAGGTGATTGTGAGCCGACCCAACTCGAGGAGATATAGTCTTCATGATAGATCAATTGTCGTTTGATTTTTTTAATGGATACCTATTTCATAGAACCTTCTAACCATTAAGTGTTAAGGATTCAGATTGATTATCATATGCAGAAAGCCTTTATTTATCCAATTATATCACAAGGGGCTTTAGTGGTGTTATTCACTAAGAAGATAGATAATAGTCTTTAAATTCTGATAGAATACTGATTAATGAATTCTATGATGTAAATGAACTATTAATCTTTTAAAAAAAGTATGATTTATTTGACTAGTTCATGATATACCACTAGTTTTCAATGATCGATATTTGGTCAAGATATGAATTAGTTATGGTGGGGTAGTAGCATATATCAAAGACCGATTTCAGTTATAGATATAAAAATGTTGAATTTGTGTTCTTGTCATTAGGTGGTATAGACATCATGACCTTGTCTATAGGACTCATGAACTCCAAATTCACAATGCTCATGTATGGATGTGTGGAAGTGTTCATTTATTTTATTCTTGTATACTTATTTTTATAGTGGGATCATCTTAAGTACCACATGGAAATTTTACTCATTTTTCAACACTAGAAGCGTTACGAGATGTTATAAAATTGTATCATCAATGTACATGAGGTTAACAACCTTAGACATGTGGTTTAACATAGGGATTGGTAGTGGATCAATTAATGATTTGGGAAGTAGTTTCAGGGGTAGCCCCTATGAATATGGGTAATAAATCTAGATTCCTTATACATACAAGCTATTATCAGAGGTGTGTGTCTAAATTATCCAGAGTTACAACCCATTAAATTTATTTAAAACAAAGGAAAATGGTATTTATAGATTGATCAGTGTCAAAAATCATTAAACCTTCTGATGTAGTGGTTGATTTATGCTCCCATTAATCATATTTAATAGGAGGGAGTGATGTTTGAGTTGTTTTGTGATTTTTTCCATCTCAGTTTTCTTTGTGAAATGATGAAAAAGTGGGAAGTGACATCATTGGGCCAATTTATTTATATCCCCAATAACATAATTATGGAACCCAAGATATTGAGTTGGAAATAGTGGGATTTATATGATGTTGTGGTGACATTACATAATTGGTGATCTCTTTCTGGAATATAATAATTATAATAGCCTATGTTTTGTTTTCTCATTGTGGGATCTAAATTAGAGAAAATGGTTGTGGATTGAGTTTCTCAAATATTATCACTTTGAAATATCATATACCCTAAGGAAAAAATTATAATTAACAATGTGATGAGTATGAAACCATAGATATTTTTATTTTTCAAAATATGGAGGTACATATAGGATGATGGAGGATCTTCAGATGATGAATATTAATAGAGATAATTTTAATAATAGGATTTTTTTATTAAAGATAAAATTTAAATTTTCCTTGATTTTGTGATAAGAGGGGTCCTAGTAAGGAGACTCAATAGTATTGGTTATGTCAAACTATATCATCCATGATGATGCTCTGGAGGGATAATTAGATTAGGATCAACATAAGGTGACATTTTTGGGGAGGTTATTTGTTTCATTTGTGATGTACGAGAAGGTTCTTTCAGAGTTTCATATTTATGAAGTGACATTGACTATTTAAATATCCATGATGTATAATTTCATTAAGGTTATTATATGGTGTATTGGGATTAAACGGTTGGTAGAAAAGTAAATATCAATTTTCTTGGCATGTTATTTTGTGATGAAAAATAATCATGTTCCTTATTTTTTATTGCATCCATTGGATATCACTAAGGGTAATTGGGAGGAAATATTGAGGGATTTTACCACTTTTATATCATTAGGAAAAAGGATTATATGATAAAATTTTGGTTATTATTGATTGGTTCATAAATTAATATCATTTCCTATTGAACAAGGATTAGAATATTATTGTGGTTTTTGAGGTGTGGTATATAGATGAGGGGAGTAACATTATGGGTCTTCAGGAACAACATTATTGAAGGGGGTCCAAATTTAACATTATGATTATATAGTGGATGGTTTTGTGATTTGGGATCCCATTTTCACTTTAAAACATCATTCTATCATTTGATGGATGGAAAGATAGAGCATACCATCTGGACATTGTGGGATATATTATGTTCTCTGGTATTATATTTTTTTGGATCTTGGATGAGGTAGATGCCCTTCCTTTAGATTTCATAAAAAATTATATTTCACTCTTTTGTCACCATAGACTCATTTGGGTAATTTAAGAAGAAAAAATAGTATATCATTTTTGGACTGACATTAGGGAGTTAGTGGCCCTTGGATCTAATTTAATGTCATGAATGATAAAACATATTCATTGATCTGATAGATGATAAACATGGAAGAAGACCAACTGAATTCTTGAATGAATCATTATATCATACCATTGAAGTTTAATGTTTAAGGCCATGTATTATTAAGGATTTATCCCCATTTTGGAAATAAAAGGTTTAACTAAAGTGTGGGGGAGTAATATCTATAATTTATTGTCCCTTTAAATGTGTTACAGTATATTAAGAATGTGTCATATCGATTGTAACATCCTCCATAGTTGACTAAGCTCTATGATGTCAGTCACATGTCACAAAAAATTAATATCTTCTAATATTACTCCCATGAAATTGAATAAACTTATTTTAATATCATGTATTATGGGACATTAATGGATATCATTTTTTAGTTGCATGATAATTAAGAGAATATTTTTCATCATGATTTTATTTCATTAGTATGCATCTTCTATGGGAATGGTGGAGTGGTGTGGAATACCTGGGAGTAGGGGCCTCAAATTCAAAAATTATATTCTATTTTATAAAGATTTTGATATAAATATATAATTTTATTATTGAATTGATTTATATTTAATTGAATCTATTTCTTTGCATATTTTTATTTTTAATAATTGTGGTTTTCTATTTGATAGGTATCTTATACGGTGTTTTTGGTTGGTGGTGCTTATAATTTTTAACTTCTAGTTTATTTTTATTCTCAAATATGGGAGTTGTTTTAGGGGTATCTATTTCAATTTGCAAGACATTTTTTACAAATTCATTAGGTATATTTTTGTGTTAGAGGAATGATGTGGTTTTTAGAGGAATAACAGTATTAATTAGATCTAATTTGTCTGATAGGAGAAGGAGTTTAAGAAAGGGTTGTTTGGTTCATAGATAGAGGGGAATAAAATAAGTTAATATATAGTTCTACAATTCAAAGTTGTGAAACAATGGGATGTGATGGGATGTGATGGTTATAAAGGTATAGTTTTAGAAAGGTGGATATTTATATTAGAGAAATTATAATTATATTGGTTTTATTTAAATATTATATTGATTTTTTCTTGGTCAGGTAATAAATGGTTCATTTATGATGTGACATTTCGTGGAAATGATTAATGTTTTCTGTCAAATATTCATCATAATTTTTCTATATATTCCATGACATGGAGAACCAATGACTAGTTTTTTAAATTCTATCCCAAATGATGTCACACTATAGTGTTATGTGTTACAACACAACTCTTCTCCAATTAGGTAAAATTAGATACATTTATTGGGTTTGAGTGATGAATGATTGATGGGATTAAAATAATGATTTATAGATATTTTATGGAAATTGACTAGTGTTTGTGTGAACATAATTTGTTACTCCACAATTTAAAATCTTCAGTATGATCAAATAATGTAAATATCTTATCAAGACCTAATTATGTGTATTTATATCCTAGGATTAAATTGTAATCTCATTTTATTTTCCCTAATTTCCATTGAATTCAATAAAATTTTAATGAACTTTTCTCTATTTCATAAGTATCTTAAGCCTCCTTTATAATTTTTCACTAGGATTCATAATAATGAGAATTACATACTTTATAGTTTTTTCTCTCTTTTCTTTTTTACATTCACTCCATTCATTTTATAGATAAGTTTTTCTTTGTGGGATATGGTTTGGTTGAGTAAATTTATGAGATATGATTATATCTATGGTTATGATCTAATTTTTTTTGAATTTTCACCTGGTGTGATCTTTATCTTAGTATTATTACTTAATTTTCTTATCCTTAAAGAGTGATTAATTATTCTTTTGTTGTTTTATAGGATTTAGGAAATCTCCACCCAGATGAATAAATAATTGGAATTGAATGATATTGTTTTCATTGGTTGGATAATATTGATTTTCTTGAAAAGGTAATGAATAATATCTAATAAATGTTGAGGAGGGTGAGGTAAATCACAAGAGTTTCCTTATTTACAATATATTTCTCATATCATTTAGGCATTTTTCTTAATTTTATTATTTCAATATGACTACTTTTATTGAAGATTCTGTTATTGTGTTTTTATTTTTCAATTGAAATATCATTTCATAAAACTTTAATCACATAATGATGTTAATTGAACTGACTATATTGCTCATATAATACTGAAATTATTTGTCTTGAAAATGAGAGTGGCTTCAATAGTTGTTTTTAATGAAATTTGTTGTTAAATTTTTTTCTCATGTTCATGTTGGGAATATTTTATGAAAATGGTTATTTTCTTCTGTGGGGTTTGTTATGAAATTATTTTTTTCAATTTTTTTGGATACATTGGTTGGAATATGCTTGGTAGTGGGACTAAATTAGTTAAAATGGGATGCATTTTGGGAAGGTTTATAGTGGGTGGTCAATCATTGCTGAACATTATGTCTAGGTTATGCAGCAATGATGTAGTTTCCCTTCCACAAATAGGTAAAGTGTACATGGACATTTTCATGGGAAAATGTCAATGTTTATTATCGTGGGTTGTTTTATATTTTCATGGAATTTGTGGAATATAAATAGTAATGATGAAATTATTAAATGAGTTATAGATAATAAATAAATAAATAATGGTATGGTAAATAAGAAAAGGTTGGAATTAATTTCCCTATTTGATGTAAATGGTTTAAAATATAATAAGGTGTTCAATAGATTAATGAACATAACATCTAATGGTAATTTAAAAATTAGAAATAAATTAATGGTAAGGTTAATTGGTTGTTTTTTAAATGATTTATATTTTTGTTTTCTATAGTAAATAGAGTAGTTTTTGGTGTTATATATGGAAATGGTGTACTATTTGGTGATGGTTTAGTAGTGATATTTATGATTTTTCATGGGGTTTTACTGGTGTGGACCCTTATCAGTTGGGTTTTTGAGAGAATATATAAGTATGGTGTATTTTAAAATGGTATCATTACACACTCCATCAAAATTTGATTACCTTACTGATGAGAAAATATTTTGTGTTATTAGTGTTTTACCTGACATCAATGTTTGGGGGAGTATGGTCAGCCACCACCAATTATCAAATATCACTATAGAAATGATACATGGTGGAACTGATAAATGTTGGGGATCATGAATGATATATGGATGGAATAAGTTTGATATACTATTAGTTTTTTATACCATACCATGATGGATATAGTTGAGTAGGTTATGGGATTATGATGCAAAATGTATTGTGAGGATCGTGCAGGGTTGGTGGAGGGAATTAGTTTTATGTACTTCATGTTCACTATAAAATATTATTATTATTCTTAATGTGTATATAGGATATAGATATATTTTATTGAATAATTCATTATGAGGATGGTTTAGCGGTGTCATGTGGTCTAGACATGGTGATGGAATGGATGGAGTGATGTTATCATGAGATATTTGACAATGTAGGTGTTTTGGCTAGGTAGTGTTGTGACCTACTCACATCAGTGTTGTAGGGATTCAACATATGAAATTTATCTTTTGGGGAATATAGTGGAAAATAAATGGGTATTAGTATATGTGGTTTTGTTTTAAAATATTCATGATTTTATTTTATTACTCATGTAAGAAATATTTGTGGGTGATCCCTAGTGAGGCCAACTAGTAGTTTACAAAATTGGTGTTCGGTTATTTAATTGTCTGTTCTCTGGAGTAATAATATGATTTTAAAATTTTTAATAAGTGGTGTTGAGTGTTATTTTACTACATATACATGTTTTAAAACTCCTTTTTATATAATCTATTTTTCCAATTTCCAGGGTGAGTCTGGTGACCAAGATCAACTGTTTTAGTTTGGATATTGGGATATAATGTAGAGGCGTTTCCTATGAAATTATTGGTAATTTATCTTGGTTTTTGTAAATTAATGACATATGTATACATTTCATGTTTATTTTGGTTCTAAATTTATTTATATTGTAGTTTTTATTCTTTAATTATTTATTTATTCCATGCATATATGAGGTAAATTTCATTTATCAATATGTTTTTGTCACTCATTGCATATTTCTAACCTAAGGACTATTAGAGGTAAGCCTCAAGGTTCACTCTAATCTTAAATACATGCACATTTGAGGTTTTTTTTGATAATGATAAATCCCTCATATTGTAATTTAATAAACAAATTCTTTAAAAAATAACCAAAACCCAATTTTTGGTCACTATCAACAATAATAAAAAACAAGGAGAAATCTAGAAAACAGACACACAATGATATTTGGTCATACCGGTAAGTCTACATGCATTAGATGAAAAAATATTACAAAAATTAATGGGAATAATACAAATTAAATAAGTATATAAAAAGGGAGATATTTTATATGTCTTATCAATGAGTTTTGGTTAATGAAACCCCTAACATCCACTTCTTATTAAAGTTTTAGGTAAAGTGAATGTGTAAAACCCCAATATTTTACGATATATGTCTTTTTAAAATCTTAATTCTTAGAATTCTTATATTACATATAACAATGAGATTTAACAAATGATTAAATATTATTATTATGAACGAGTCATTTGAATGGAAAGAATAAAATGAACTTTGAAAATTATGAAAATATAGTTTACTAATGTTTATATAAGGAATTCATTGCTTACTAATTATTTATGAATTAAAATAAAAACTAATTGAGCATAAATAATTTGTTTTTTATAAAGAAATTATTTTTGGCCGCAATTTCTCTTTATCTTATATAAATCACAATTATTGAAATTTCACAATGAAATTTATTTTTATTTATTCAATATAATATTTTTAAATTCAATCAATTTGTTTGATAAGATTATGGTAATAATAAAAACAATTTTATTTATAAAAAGATATATTTTTTAAAAATAAATTTAATACCTCTTAAAGTAGCAGGAGTTTAAAAAATAAATTTTTACGCTTTTATAAATTATTTTAAACAAAATAAACTTCATTTTTAAAAGCATAATGTCAAAATTATCTTAGGGTAAAATTTTCCATTTTACTAAAAATATTTCTTTTCTAATGAATGGTGAAAATCCTGATTTTTATAAAACTGTCAAATCATTATATTGATTATCAATTTATTATTTAAATTTTATCATCAAATATTAATTTATAAATAATGTTTTTTATCTTATAATTAAAAATATGATATACTTATATCTTGGAATATTTAAAAAAATATTCTTTAAAATGATAAATTATGTCTTAGTATTTCTATAAAGAATATGTGTTTATTTATAATCATATAATTAATATGATGATTTAAAAGAAAAATTAGTTTCACAAAATATATTCATAAATTAATAATTTATTTTATTATGATTAAAATACAACTTTATTAGACCTCAATTAATATTTCATTGTGTCACAAAATCTTTTATAACATTAAATTCATTATTTTTCAAATAAATGTAGATTCAAATTAAAAATTAAATTTCTGGTATATTGAAAATTATTTTCATAAAATGGAGTCCATTTAAAAATAAAAAAAATAAAGTCATATTTTTGGATTTTTCAAAAGTAGATTATTTTTTTTGAGTAATAAAATATGGTAATTTAGGATATTTAACATTATAATAAAATAAATGAATTATTGTGTTTTGGAGGTTGTATGGATGAGGTAAGAACCCATTGGTTCTAACTCACATTCACTAATACGTTAATTTACTCCGAAAAATCAACACAACTCATTATCTTGAGCCAAACTAATAAACTAATGAATAATATAATATGAAAACTCACCCTCTTCCACTATAAATACCAACCCTATCCAACTTTTCTCCTCGCACCTCGAAAGCCTTGAATATTGTCCAAATTTTCCCAATACCTCACCCAAACCACTCCATCACTTTCTTTTCTTTATTTACTCAAAAAATACCATTTCAATATTTTTTAAAGAGGTTCTCAAGTATCATAATTAAACAGGTAAAAGATTTGTTCATTCAATAAATTTTAATATAATTTATTTTCTTTTCTTATCCTTCCCTATACTCATCTATTTAATGTGACATGATTAATGAATTTTATTTTATTTTATTTTATTTCAATATTTTGATGGTATATCAATTATAAATTCTCATCTCATCCCCTTTTTTTCTTAAAATTAAAACCTCATCTATGAGGTGCCGATTTACATCTTTCATGGATGAAGGTTTTACATTTTTCAATTCCTCCGTCAAGGATAGTCATATAATTATTTTTATAGCTCAAAAATAATTTAATACTTGTAATTAAAATTATTTAATTCTACATTGATAGTATATATATTGAATATTAATTTATTAGACAAAACTAGTTCGTGATGATTGAAAAAAAAATCCAAAATAAACATAATGTTTATAATTAATGATTTATCTAATAAATCATCTTCATATGTGGAAATAAATGTTACCAAACATTATTGAATATCCTGATATACCATTAATAACATAGAATTTCAATTATGGATAACTATTTCCATTTTACACGATGTTTCGCAAAATATACATGTGAATAAATCATGAAAAATTAGGAAACAAACACTTCTGAATAACCCAATTGAATCTTACAACTCATCAAAAAGAATAAAAATGAACGTAATGAAATTATACTAAATAAAATACATGTTTAATAGGTTCTAAATCAAATTATTAAATTATATAATTTAATTTTCCTGGTCATTAAGTATAAGTGCATAAAACGTTCAGACATTAGGTACAGTTTTACTCATTTTACATTCATTTTTTCGATATATTCCATATTCAACACTATTTATCATGTCTATTGTCTATATAATGTCATTTCATGACTCATATAATTATTAAATTTAATTTAATTTTATCTTAATTAAATCTTCATTAATATTATGTGACATATGGTTTGACTATTTCAAAAGTTGTAAAGGTTTCTTACCAAACATCGATTTTCTTTTGGGATGCACTTTCTCTCTCTTTACCCCATTGTAATTATTAATTATTATTATGTAATCCTCATTAATTCAGTGTTTATTTTCCCAATATATTTATCTCTCTAAATTATTATTTCATTTTTGTGGACTTAAATGTTTTATAAGGTTCTATTTTCAATTCTACATGATAAGCCAGCCTGAATAAAGTGATCTTCCCAATTTCTTACCCATTTCATGCATACTCCATAATATATTTTAATCCCAGTATATTTTTATTAAATTGATATATTTATCATGAAAAACATTCATTTTTCTTTTTGGTTTTATAAAATCAATTATGACTATTTCTATTTTAAAGAATCGTATATTTTCTCTTAAACAACACCAAAGAGATACATTTCTTATGTTTCTTAAAAATTATTTTTTACATGTTTTTACATCAATTTGGTAATATTTATTCCTAAAAAACATTATTTTCCTTACATATTCTTTCTGATAAATACTTGTTTAAAATATGAATTTACAACAAATAAAAATTAATTTTCAACAACCAATCATCTTTAAAAATTCAAAAGGATATTTATTTCATGATTTCCTTGATGATTTTATTATTGTGTTTTCATATATTTTAAAACTCTCCATTTAATGTTATTATTATTTAGGATTTATGTTTTATGATATCATCTGCCATATTTTATTAAAAATGTTATCATCTATTTTACTATTGATGTGTTATATTGATATCATTCACCATATTAATCAAAATGGTTATTAATCATGTTTACTGATTGAGGAATGCAATTTAAATTTCATATGTTTATGTTTTTTATGATTCAAACCATTCATATGAGGAATTAATTGGACTTAAGTAATGATTGGGGCTCACTATATCCCCTCGATTCATCAATAGGTCTCAATAGACAAACTATAAATGGACATGGCTGAGGCCCTACCCATTTATTTTCTTGTATGATTTAGCTCAGGCCTTAACCATTTATTTTTAGATGTCTTGGATGAGGCCTCAATTATATGATTCAAATGCCCAATATTATGCCTTCCATCGTAATGATATTTTTAATTGATAAACCAAGTGATTATTCATCTACTAGAAGATCTATGGTTAAGTTTCATTCACATATTATTATTTATATATAATTATTTAATCATATTTTATTCATACAAAATTATTATCAATATTATGCTATAATGGAATTTTTTTTATTTACTCACCCCATTGTTTCTATTATGGTTATGATAGCTTCCACTGTATTGGTTACCCATACTGAGCATATAATATCACCCCATTATTATGTTTTATTTTCCCCAGGATTCGAAGATATATATAACGATTGAATTGAAGGGATAATATTGATATTTATGGGTGTTTCAAATTTATTTCAATTGTATTTTTTCAAAGATACAATGTAAAAAAATTATTTTTTTATATAGTTTTCAAAATCATCAAAACAATTCTGTCCTTTTGGGCTAGATCTCTTGATCATAGTACTAATGTAATTATGTAACTCACTAGCTCTGAGCTACTGGGTTCTGGTTCTTTATAGCTAGTATTATATAGATATTAATAGAAATAAAGGAAAATATATTTAGAGAACATAGTTAAGGGAAGAAAACATATTATAGACTCTAGGGGTATGCTTAGAGAATATCTTAGAATTTTTTTTAAGTTAGATATTATGTGGGACTCCCTGGAAATACATCCATGTCTGGATACTTCATGTTATCGGGGATTTAGAATAGATGTACCTAGGGTTTACAACCCTGACATGGTGTGTTGGGCCTGACTTGGCGTAACCTGGTACATAATAATGAGACCTACTTCAGATCTAGTGTGACACTACGTAGGAATATTTTTAGGATATTTCAAATTTTATTACAAAGAATTAAAAATGATTTAAAAAAAATTGTCCCCACAGAATCCATGTTTATGAATTTGAAATTATCTTTGCATAAAGTCTCAATTTAAGTTACATGTTTTACTAGTTTTAGATTATCCATTATGGTTCATAATGTTATAATATAATCTAGTGTATTCCATTTTATTAGAAATAGAACCAAGTAGAATGAGTGGAATATATATCAACATAAGTATTCCATGTAGGGATTTCCCTCCAAGGGATGCTAATGATTCCAAATATAGAGCTATAGCTAGAACTAAAAAATTATAAATATTTTAAAGGAATTTAATTAGTTAATGTAATATAACATTAACCTGATAGAATATCTAAATCCTCAATGTGGTGTAACAATTTAACCTATTTAATTCATCAACAACCTCTATTTTTCTATATGACTAAAACCCATATATAGCTGAAAGATTGATAATTTTCCTAGAAAATAACATTATCACTTTCAAAACTAATGAATGGGAGAATGTTTTACCAGTTGTTAATCATTTTTAAGAGATGGAAATTAATGGTTGACATTAATTGAATACAAAAATTTAGTAGAAGAATTTGAAATTATTGAAGGATAGGTTTTAAGAGAAATTTTCTCGGAAAAATATTTTCATTGAGAAAAATGAGTATTTTGGAGAGAAAATTCTTGAGTTTTAGAAAGAAAGATGATGAGAATAGTTCTATGTGTGATGTAAAAAAATACAATGTAATCAATTCATTTCATAGACTACATACATAATCCCTAGATGAAGATAAACCATTTATTTAATGGAATTAGGAAAATTAAATAAAGGGAACTAGCCTACAAAAAATTTTCATCATACGGGGATATAATATCATGTACAATCAATATTGAGAATAAATTCCATAATTCTTATGACTCCAAAAGGAAGCTAGAGAATAACCGTAGGTCAGCGAATAATATAGATAAGGTTAATAATGGAAAGAATTATTTTACTATATGTAAAACATTATAAGGAAAACCAATAGTGTTTTGTTGATGGTAATGGGAGTTTACTACATGTTTGGAGAGTAGGGCCACCAGGTTTGTGATTTAAAGGTAAGTAAATAAGCTTCATATGTCGAATAATTAAACATTATTTAGATGGTTAATTATGAAAAATATTTTCCATAGAATCAATAAAATATAGACTATAAAAAGAAACAGGTCCAAGGTAATTATAATTCTATTAGAATTGTCTAAATGGAATAATTAAAGTATTTGTGTTTTTAAGATTCCTCAATTATGTTATTCTAGTTATAGGAATCATAGGATATAAAAGCACTTTACTATAATACATATCTTTTATAGATTTTTAATCATTCATGTTTTTATAAGGTTTTTATATTGATCAATGTATTTATATAATTTTTTTGAGGGATTAGGAGATAAATTATTTTGGGAATCTTATGTTAAGTTGATTTTGGAAATATTGTGTCATTCTTTTTAAAATTATGATAATTAAATGTTGAAGGATTTTTTTTTCAATGACAGTAAAAATTATCTATATTTTGAATGAATCATTTTAAATATTGTAAATTATTTGTAGTTGATAACATGTTCATGCTTTATTGGTTTTACTATACATTTAGTGTTTGAAGGAATTAATTAAGGACCATATGACTCAATAAAATCAATTCAGATCTAAAAAAATAAACTTGAATATCCATATTTTGATTTAGAATATGACATGGAGATTGATACAAGCACAAAAAAGATTATATTATGAAATGGAATGAAACAATGTAAGTTCATTTTCTTTTCTACATATCTGCATATATGAAGAATAAATCAACTTTATGAAAAGTATTTTAGAATAAAAACTTTTTTCGTTTACTTTTCTTTTTGAGAAATCAATGGTTTGTTAAATAATCATATATTTCTGGTCTTGTAATGGTTATATTTATAATGATCATGTTCTCGACCAATTTATATAAGTAAAATTTTATTTATATATATTTTCCGTCCATATTTTTCACATCCCACTAATTTAATCTTATAGAGAAACCCAATTTTTTGGCGACAATTATATTGTTCATTCCCTCTTTGTAAGAGGGTGTTTTATTAAGAATTTTTATGATGAAGGATTCTTGTAAGGGTATTCTAAAATGAAAAATCAATGATTACCAATCACAAGTTCAAATTTCAAGGACACAATTTATTATTTTAGGGGATAATGTTACACCCCATGATTTTACAGTACTTGCCTTTTTAAAATTTAAATTAATGTATAGAATACATTACCCAGAATATAGATCATAAAAAATGATTACATTTTATTATTGTTACCCATCCATTTTAATATAGGTAATGAAATGGACTAGTTAAATTATAGAAAATAGTTTACACTTTTTTATAAAGTAAATTAATTTGTTACAAACTAATTAGAAATGAAAATAAAAACCAATAGAACATAAAAGATCAGTTTTAAAAAAAGTTACTTTAAAAAAATAATATAATTTTATCTTAAATTAATCACTATTATGGAAATATATTTATTAATTTTATATATTACAGGTTCAATAAAATATTTTTAAATTCAATCACTATATTTGGTGTCCTTAATATAAGAATAAATCCAATTTTAAGCATAAAAAGATATATTTTCTAAAAAGAAATGTACCACCTTTTAATAGAACTCATGTTTAAAAACTAAAATTTCGCACCATTATTAATTATATTGACCAAAATAATAATCATTATTAAAATAGGATTGTCATAATTTACTTAGGGTGAAATTTTGGAATTTTTCTTAAAATATTTATTTTTTAGTGAAATATGAGAATTAATGATTTTTAAAAAATATTCATTTTCATTACTTTAATTGTCCATTTAAAATTGGAATTGTAATATAAACAATGATAGTTTATATAAAATTTTGGTATCCTATAAATTATAATATTATATATTTGTATAATGGAATATGTAATTTTAAAAAAAAATATAAATTAAGAGTTGTTATTTCTATAAAGTGTAAATTTTTATTTACTATTCCATAATTAATGTAACGATATAAAAGAGAACTTCTATTCAAAAAAATATATTCATAAATTATTAATTTGTTTTCTTATCATTATAATTTAATTTTATGATACATTGACAAATATTAGAAAGTGTAATAAAATATGTTATACTTTCAATATCTGTATTTTTCAAATAAATGTTGATTTTAGTAAAATATAATAAAATTTATCATATTAAAGAAATCATTTTTTTTTAAAAAGTAGTCATTTTTTGAAATCTACGTGATGAATAATGGTTAGAGTGATATTTTTGGATTTTTCTAAAATAGATTATTTTTTTTGTGTAGTGAAATGAGGTAATTTATAGTATTTTATTTTATAAGTAAATAATTGAATAATTGATTCATGGATGATGTATAGTTGAGGTAAGATTACATTGGTTCAAACTGACATGAACTTTTTATTATATTAATCATAATATCATCACTATTCATAGTCTTGAGCAAAAAAATAAACAAATGAATAAAATAATTAAATCACACCCCTCTCCTCCATTATAAACAACACCCCACGTGTCCTCTTCTCCTAAAACCTTTAAAGATGCAATTCTATTTAAATTTAGGATAAATAACTATCCCAATCATCTCCCCCATGTAACAGTTTTTCTAGTAACAACCAATAGACATTTTCAATGTTTTTTGTCGATTCTCTCAAGAAGAGGAATTCTAGAGGAAAATCAACTTCCGTTATGTTAATTTTATTTCCATTTATTTTCATTTATTATCCTTTTGTGACATCCCCTATCCAAAGTGACATGTTAAATATAGCATCTTAGATTTACATGAATGTTATTATATAATTTCTATATAAGCAATAAAAAATCTTCTCTGCACCCTTTTTGTCTTAAAATGAAATCGAAGTCCGTGAGGTGCTGATTTACATCTTTCTTAGATTAATTTTTTTTGTTTTACAATTTCACTTACAAGGATTTTTAAAAACCATTTTTATAGTTAAAAAATACATAAATTTATTTAATAAAAAATATTTAATTTTCTTGAACCAATATATATACATAATTTTAATTCATAAGTGGAAACTAGTTCTTCATGATCAAAATGCGACGACCTAAACCCAGATTTCACTTAACGAGTGCCCTGATCTTAGTGGGCCATATGGTCTCAGTCACATCTTCCCAAATTCTAGAGGCTTCCAACTAGAAGAGAGGGACTAGGGTGTTTTCGTTGGATGATTATTCCCTCATTAGCAGAGTTTGGAACATCATAAAGAATGTAATGGAATAGTAAACAATAGAAGAAATATAAATAGATTGAATAAGAATACTGATGAAATAGATAAATCTGAATAACAATAATAGTATAAACTAGATCAATGATGATGTAATGTAATGTCACTAGAAAAATGGAAAGCATGGATACATGACAAAAGGAATAACATGCTCCATAAGGTAAAAGAAAACATGTCTACTCCAAGCATCCCAAGATCCTACTCGGTCATTTGTTATCATGTTCCATCCTATCAGCACAAAATCAAGTATTGGAATCTTCATTCTTCCCTTTTTCAATACATGCAACCAAGTAATCTACTCCAGGTACCAAACGTCACCTAGAGATGGAGTGAGATAAATATTAAGGGGCTACCACAAAAGTGTCTATAACATCTGGCCCATTTAATTGAATATAACAGTGTGGAGAAATGCATATATAATGTAAAAAAATAAATATAATATTACTAAATAACAAAGTACCTAATTCATCCCTCGACTAGTGTCTTAACATTTTACAAGATAATTAATTAATCAAATTCCATATAATGCTAATAGAACAAGTTAGGCATGTCTAACACTGACACAACCTTGTGATAGTATATGTAGTGAAGGCCCCCAAACATAATATGGCAACCAGACAATGATATCCAGTGAGGGTGTTATGGGGTAAAACCCAAGGTAATGTAAACTCACAAAAATATAAATCAAGAGTATCTGATTCTAGCTATGGGGTAAGATTGTAATCCAAGGAGCATAATAAAAGGAATTCCACAATAAGGCGCCTACCGAGTCCAAAGTGATCAACCAATATAAAATGGGTCTAGGTAATGACAGGTCTTTATGGGCTTTCACCATGGCACCTACAAGTCAATACTGGACCCAAAAAGTGTATCCAAGGCATCCTGTAATATAGAAAGGGACACGACGGTAGTATACTAGGAATCTAAGAATTTTAGAGAACCGAAATCTACATGGGTATCAACCAAAGAAGTCTATCTCCTCGAATCGTAGTGGGGTTCCCAAGACCCTATGTATTCTCCTCTCATAATCCATGGCGAGCTCAAGTCAGTCCATTCTTATTTGATATTTTAATCTTGTAGGAATTAATTTGGATCTATTCATTCCTTTCATTAGTGTGGATAGGTCATGTAGAGTTGAAAATATTTATTCATTGGTCCAATCCTTTTCGTTCATTATTGTGGATAGACTAAGTACTGTTGCAACCATTTAATGAAGTCTTAGTTAGCCATTAAGTTATATTCAATTATTGTGGTTCACTCTTATAAATTTCATCAACATGGAACGGGGTTCTATAAACATGTAACCTTAATTAAATTTCTATAAATAATTCCATGTTATATATATAGTATACATTCCATTTTACATTGCACATTTCTCTTTTAATAACCATTTAGAAGCACTTCGCTTAGGGGGGGCAAGATGTGAGCATACATGGTACATGACAATAATAAATTTTCAGTAACAACAAACCATTTATGTTAATAAGACTAACATTTAAAAAGGACAAGAAAAGGCACACCCAAACGGTGTCTCAAACATGCCCAAATAATAAAAATCCAATTATGAAATAACCTTTGACATGAGACAGATTGAGTTGTTGGTGTAACCACTAAAAAATAATCACATATTTAGAAATATCATAAACATACAATTCTAACAATTATAATCACGACATGTAAATTTAATAAATGGTTCAAATGAAATAGGTGGGCCCCACAAAAACATACAAAAAACAATGAAATTTAAGGATGAGTTATAGACCACCCACCTTAGTGTTGTATGATCCTTATACTAAGGTATAAACACTTTATTTTGCCTCAGATTAGAGTAGATCTAAGAAAAGTTGAAAAATGCTCACATGGCGATATCTAGGTTGAGATTGAATATGAAGAAGAATGGATAAAGAAGACTCCATTACTTTTCGTTGTGCATCCAACACAATGAACGGAAGCTCCATCAACTTCCAGACAAAGGGGATCTATTGATCTTTAGAATTGGCCTTCAAAAGATCTAAATGGATTAAAAAGGATGATATTACTGTTGGTTCTTGGATTAGGAGGAATGGGGAGGATTAATAGAACATTAATGGTGTTTTGGACATTTTATTCTAGTTTTTAGCCTGCATACGGATTGTCCACACTATTTTTCAAACCCTGCAGAAACTGTGCGAGATGATTCTACATGAAAATTCTTCCTCTGAATGGTTTGATCATATCGTGCACCATCCAGGAATAGTTACCCATGTAAAAGGGGAACTCGCATGGTTTGGCTACCTAACTATGCATCAAACGCGAGAGGTTCCACTGTCCGAAGAAAAAACTTCCAAACAATTTACTCTAAACCTTGCACAGAGTCTATTTTATCCATAAATATGGTTTTTGTACTCCGAACAAGCCTTGGACACCCTTGGATCCTTAACTAAATCATTAAGAAACCATATTAGATCAAAAATAATGACTTAGACTGAATGTTAAAGGATATATACATGAGTTAAATACCGGTTTCTTACAGTTTTCTCCCTTTAAAAGAACAATCCCTTGAGTTTTACTTCCATGGGTAAGGAAACACTATCTAAAAACAACTCTGCACTCTAGTTACGTAAATTAGATTCCCTCTTACATGTCTCATCCTATACTTAGATTTTTTTTTTATATCCTCATACAAGAGAGACATACTTTCCTCGGAGAGCCTTCGTGCTTCTATCAACAGTCCAGACTAGATACTCCTCAATGGTTGCATCGTCTTCTAACCCATCTTCCCTGGGATCAAGGTTATGATATGGGTCCGCATGATATTGGCAAAGCTGTGAGAAATGAGAGATGTAGTACATGGCACGATACCTCTGAGTTAGTAGAAAAAGATATGCTACCAGCCTGACTCTCTCTAAAATTTCAAATGACACGACATAATGAAGAAACATATTTCCCTACTTCTACAATAGTTTATTCCCTATCAAGGATGATACCCGATGAAATACATGATCCCCAACCTCAAACTCAATAGGTCATCATTGGAAATCAGCATATGATTTCTTTCTAGACTAAGAAGTAGTCATACACATCTGGATCAGTTGGACGTATTTTGAAGTCTCTTGAATAAGAAGAGGTCCAAGTAGGGCTACCTCACTTGCCTATAGCCTTCACAATGGTGAATGGCATGGCCTACCATATATGGCCTCAAAAAGAGCCATCTGAATCATCACATGAAACTGTTATTGTAGGTGAACTCAATGAGATGGATATACTTCTCCCAAGAACTGCTAAAATCAAGGCTGCATGCTCGGAGTATATCTTCCAAAACCTGTATTGTTTGTTCTGATTTTCCATTGGTTAGAGGATGAAAGGTTGTTCTTAGAAGTACCTGAGTTCCCATAGATTTATATAAACCCTTCCCGAACCATGAAGTGAAACGAGCTACCCAATCTGAAATGATAGTATGTGGAAATCCATTTAGTTGTATGATCTCATGGACATACAGTCTTCCTAGTTCATCAAGTGAGAATATCTACTAAATAGGAATGAAGGGGGATGATTTCTTTAGTCGGACAATAACTACCCATATAGAATCGATACCCCTCAGTGACCTAGGTAATCCGACTCTAAAATCCATAGCAACATATTTCCATTTCCATTCTAGGACTGTAAGTGGTTGTAACAAGCTTATAAGCCTTTTGTGAACCATCTTTACCTATTGATAGGTGGAACACTAGTGATGATCCCTTCAATCTAACATTTCATCCCAGGCCACCAATATTGGCATCCCATATCTTGATACATCTTTGATATTCTTAGATGAACATCCCACTGGGAAGTGTGAGAAACTATCACAAACTCCTCTCTCACATATGTAGGAACCCAGATACGTCCACATAGAGGCAAGACATCGTCTCTGTCCACAGACCAATCCGTAGGTGGGTTATCTAATGATATACTCTCACAGAGAACCAAACCTTTAGGATTTGAAAACAAAATACTATTCAACATCTCCTGGAGAGAATTGGTAACTGTTAACGCTGAGAGGTAAAACTGCTCATGACTGTCATGAAACTCTCGACGAAGTTCATAATAGAAGGTGATTAACTTCATTTCATCACTAGATTCTTCTATGGCCTACATTTGAGTATTCCAACTCAGTGTATCAATAACAACATTTCCTTTTCCCGATGTATAAGAAATCTCAAAATCAAAGGATTATAGATATTCGACCCATCTTCACTATCGAAGGTTAAAGACATTCTGTGAAAAGATATACTTGAGTCTATTCTAATCTTTATAAACTATAAATTTCTCAACCAAGAGATAATGTATCTAGAAACATAAGGAATGGTCAACTACTACTAGCTCAAGGTCATACGTCGGGTACTTTTTATCATGTGGCCTCAACTGAAAAGATCCATACATAATGAATTTTACTTCCTACATCAACACTACTCATAGTTGAATACCTGATGCATCAAAGAAGATTATATAACCGTTACCAGGTTCTAGAAGAATTTGAGTAATTATTGTGACAAGCCTCCCTTTCATCTCTTGAAAAGTGTTATCGCATTCTTCTGACCACAGGAACTTAACACCCTTCTATGTAAGTCTAGTAATAGGTGAATCAGGATGTGAGAAGTCCTATATAAAATGCCTGTAATATCATGTGATCCCTACGAAACTCCTGATACAAAAAAGTTCTTAGATTGCTCATAGGAGACTATAGCTCTAACCTTTTTAGGGTCAACTGATACTCTTGATTCTGAAATAATATGTCCCATGATGTAGAAATGGTCGATCCATAAGTCACATTTATAAATATTTTCATAAAAAGGATGCTCTCTTAGTGTACTAAAAATAATGTCAATATTTTTATCATGGTCGTTACGAGTGTGAAAAGACACCAAGATGTCTCCCCTAAAGTCCACCAAAAAAGAGTCTATGTAGGGATGGAAAACCCAATTCAACAAAGCCACGTAAAAATAGGCATGTTTGTAAGAATGAAGAACATAACCAGAAACTCGTTCAAACCATACATGCTACATAAATTTGTTCGAGGTATTCTTGAGGATCTGAATCGCACCATATGAAAACCCAATTTTAATTCAATCTTAGATAAAACCTTTTCTCCATAGATATAGTCAAAGATATCATCTATTTGAGGAAGTGGATACTTGTTCTTGTCTAGAAGTTGGTTCAAAATTCATTAATACCAGATAAATGGAGAGTTCCATATACCTTCATAGTGTAAAGCATGGGTGAACCCCAAGTTGATGTGTTGGGTTGTATAAATCCTTTGTCCTTTAAGTCCTCTATCTGCCGCTTGAGATCCTAAAGCTAAGAAGGTTCCATCCTGAATGGAGGAATTGATACCGGATCTTCTCCTAGAACAAATTCAATTGTAAACTCTACCTCCCTCTTAGGAGGTAAAATTGAGAATTCATCTAAAAAGACATCCGTGAAATGTTCAACTACTAGAGGGAAATCCGTTTGATGTAAACCCTTATCATCAATGAAAATATTTTCAATTTGAGAGGTAACTCCACCTAGCCCATGTTTCTTAAGTCCCACTCTACTTCCCTGGACATCCCACTCACCTTTGAAATGATAACTACTGACTTCTAGTGATATAAAAGAAACCCTACGGTGATTAAAGTCTACAAAGGCATTATATTGAACTAACCAATACATCCCGAATATGATATCGAAGCCCATCATCTCAAGAAAAAAAGAGATTACAGAAGAAAGGGAAACTTCAATCTTCAAGGGGGAAGTCCCTACGCTGGCGTATTCCATCAATCGGTATTCCCAATGGTGTATTCAGGGTCATTATAGCATAGTGGTATTGTATCTCTAGTCCGATACATTCCACAATAGATACAAAAATAAACAATTATGAATAACATGTATCAAACAAAGTAGAGATAATAATAGAGGCTAAAAAAATATTAACTAGTACTATAGATTGTCATACAGCCTATTCCTCGAGTATTGGTTATTAGGCATGAAACTGATATGATACACAACCCTATATAATAGATGGACCACTATGATCATAAATTCTCTATTGGCATTGCTGGTTATTAGGGACCATACAACGATGACCATGACCTCTACCTCTACCAGACCTACCAGTGCTACTCCATCTCCCTTCCCGATGTGGTAAAAAAGAACTCGCTTTTGAAGGATGAGCTGATGCTGATCTTTTTATACTCGAAGCTGGTAGAAAGGTATTTCAAATGCACTGAAGATGACCCATATAGCTACAAGACTGACACTCCATAGGGTCTCTACCACAATGTGGATTCTTATGCCCTAGTTTTTCAAACTAATGACATAATACTGAGCTGTTAAACCGAACACTATGGATACCACTTCCCTGATGAAAAGAATCAAGCGAATGTTTCCTACCAATAGATGAACTACTATCCTGATGTGGCACTATTTTTCAAACCCAGTACTCACTCCATCCCTTAGGTTACACTCATTGATTAGGGTATGATCAACTATTTTAGAGTAGGTAGGAAGGATAAATACATCCACCTGAGTTCGAATGGCGTAATAGAGACCATACCTAAAACTTCTAGAATGCGAGAAATCATCATCATCTAGAATTGGTGCATAATTGTGTAAATTAGTAAAATGTTATGAATATTAATTAACTCACATAGAACCCTACTCAAGATGCATGAACACTCTAGCTCTGTCATATCTCAGTGATTGATGAAAGAGTTGATCATAGAAGGCAGTTTGGAAGTTAACCCATAACATTAATTCATGATGACCAGCCATTTTAACAAAATCCCACTAATGAATGGCAGAACACTAAATCATGTATGTAGAAATCTTGAATCTCCACAAGGGAGGTGTTTCCATATGCTCAAATATAGGCAGCATTGCCTCCAGCAAAGACTCAACAACATGAGAACCAATCCCCTGAAAAAGTAGGAGGATGATGTTGTTAGAACTCATGGGTTAGATCAGCAATCATAGGTGTAACCCATGGAGCACCAATCATGGACTACATCATACATAAGAAACTATCATGGACTAGGGAATCAGTTCTCAGATTAGGTACAGAAGAAGGTGCCTCAAGTAGTACTCCTAGAAGTATGAATGGAGGCTCAGGGTCCACCATGTCTGGAGCATGGTCATCACCCCCCTCTTAGTGAATGACATGAGGACGTCGTGGTGGAATTGGTCTAAAATGTCAAGAACATACATTATAATAAAAAATGAAGAAAAATATTGAAACACTATCAGAATATGATCATAATAAAACTCACTACCCATGTCATACTACCTATAATACCCACATTTAATGTTAGGTGTCAATAAGTGCTCAATTTTACGTTTTATTTCATTTTGTAGTTAACTTCCAAGTTCACTACATCACCTTTCATAAACATGGAAAGGTTAGATAAGGAAGTAAAACCAATTCGTTTTAGATTTCAGGATTCAAATAATAATGGATAGTCATTTATGATGAATCAGTTACCATACACCTATCACTAGAAAGAACACCTAATTATTTATAGCATAATGGATTTACTTAGTAAAGTACTCATCCAAACCAAAGAGGTCCCATACACCTCATTAATTGAGATAGTAAATCACTAAATCAAAGCCAAAGTAATACAAGAACATGAAACTATCACAACATCAATCATCAATTATAGGCCTATCAATCAATGAATAGTAGTTAAAATCACCTAAATCACATGGAAATATGCAGGACATGTGAATTCTTGGTTCCTATGATGTTTCATGTTGCAATACTCCATGCCCTCGTATCATCAGGATAAAGATGAAATAATTTCCCAAAGATGAATAATAAAAAACACCACAAATCATGTGAGTCACCCAACATAGACATAATATTAACTGTAATAGGTAAAATAGAACATCAATTTCATTATAGGTAACATGACTTTTACACCGAATATAGTTTCACGATGCCAAATCACAGCTTATGACGATGTCTCAATCATTCCTATTCTTCAATTTATTGTCTCGAAACAGTTAACATAAAAAGAAACCACCTTCAATAACTCATTGTGACAACCCGGTCTCAGATGCCACATAACGAGTGCCCCAATCTTGGTGTGCCACTAGGCCTGAAGCACATCTTCTCAAATTCCATAGGCTCGTTACTAGCATCGAGGGCCTAGGGTGTGTCCGTGAGAAGACTATGGCCTCATTGGCAGAGTTTAAGGGAATGATAGGAATATAATGAAATAATAAAAAAATAAATGAAATATACATAAATAAGAGTCGAAAACTAATGTAATAGAAAAAAAAAGAATACCAATAATTGTATCAACAGGATCAATGATGATGTAATATCATGTCACTTTACAACTAGAAAGAATGGATACATGAAAAAAGGAATGGCATTATCCAAAAGGTAAAATAAAACAATTCTACTCTAAGAATGCCACGATCCTACTAAGTCCTATGCTATAAATCTCCATATTATTAGCATACAATGATGTATTGGAAGCTACATGATTCCCTTTGTCAATTCCTGCAACCATGTAATCTACGTAGGGTACTAAATATCACCTGAACAGGGTGTGAGATAAAACTCTGTGGGCAACCACCAACAGTGTCTATAACATCTAGCCCGTGTAATGAAGTGTTGCATTGTGCAGACATGTATATATAAATTAAAACAACTAATACAATATATCAAAATAACTATGTACCTGCTTCATACCTCCGCTGGTTTCTGAACATGTAACTAGTTTATTAATTAAAAAATTAACATATAAGGGTAATAGGTCATGTGAGGCATATTAAACACCGACACCACCTCGTGATAGTATATGTATTGAAGGACCTAAAACATAACAAGGATACCAGATAATGATATCTAGTAGAGGAGGTTTTAGGGTAAAATCCAAGGTAACGTAAAATCATGGAAAGCTAACTTAGAAGTATCTGAGAATAGCTAAAGGGAATGGGTGGAATCCAACAAGCATAATCTAAGGCATTAAAATATAAAGTTCCAACCAAGTACAAGGTGATAAACCAAGGTAAATGGGGCATAGAAATTACTATGCCCTATGGGATTTCACCATGGAACCTACAAGTCAATGATGGATCAAAATAGTGTATCCAAGGTATCCTGTAACAGAGGAAGGGACCCAATGGTAGTATATCAGGCATCCTAGGAATAGACAAGATTTGGAGTCTAGGTGGGTATCAACCTAAGAAAACTATATCCTTGAATCATAATAAGGTTCTTGGTACCAAATATATTCTCCTCTCAAAATGCAAGGAAATCTCGAGTCAGTCCACTACTATTTTATATTATAATCATGTAGAAATTAATTTGGATCTAGTGTTTCATTAAATTAGTGTGTATATGTTATGTAGAGTTAAAACCATTTATTAATTGGTCCAAGACTTTTCTTCCATTAATGTAGATATTCCACGTAGTGTTGCAACCATTTAATCAAGTATTAGTTAGTTATTAAGTCATATTAAATTATTGAGGTTCACTCCACTACCTTCCATAAAAATGGAAATAGGTCCTATAAACATGTGACCTTTAATAATTTTCTTTAAATTAGGTCATGTAATATACTAAGTACACTTGCAATTTTTTCATTTCACATTTCACTTTTAATAACTACTTATAAGCACTTACCTTAGGCATGTCAGGTAGTGAGCATACATGGTACATGCGATTATAAACTTTTGAGTAACAACAATCCATTTAGGATAAGTAGACTAAAATTTAAAAAGGGTAACACAATGGAACATGAAAACAGTGGCTCAAACGTGCTAAAACACTAAATACCCAATTACGGAATAACCATTGACATGACGCGGATTGAGTTGTGGGGGTAACCACTAAAACCTAATCACATATTTGGAAAGCAAAGTACCATACAATTATAACATGTATAATAATTGAATTTAAATATTATAAATGGTTCCTTTTGAAACTAATGGGACCCACATGAACATACCAAAAACACCAACTTTAGGGATTAGTTATATACCACCCAGCATAGGGTTGTACGATCCTTCTCCTCCAATATCAACCCTTGATTTTTCCTCAGATTGGAGTAACTCTAAGAAGAGGTAAAACATTTTCACATGGTGATATCATGTTTGTGTGTAAAAGTGAATAAGAATGGTTAATGAATACTTGAGTACATACCGTTGTGCATCTTATGTGATTAACGAATGCCCGATCAGATGCCAGATGAAAGAGATCTCTTGATCCTCATAATTATCCTTCAAAAAGATCCAAATGGATATAAAAGATGAAAATACCACTATTTCTTCAGTTAGGAGGACAGGGGAGGATTTATAGTTCATTTACGTATTTTTGGACATTTTTCATAGGTTTTATCCTCTGCTTGATTTTTCTGCACGGTTTGTCAAACAGTACGCAAACTGTGCGAGATGGTTCTGCTTGAAATGACTTCCTCTACACAGTTTGATCAAACTGTGAGTCATCTAGGAGCGGTTACGAAGTAAAAAATGGGAGTTTTTACAATTTTTCTTAATAGTCATGCATCAACCGTGCAAGGTGCCACTATCCGAAAAAGCACTTTCTACATAGTTTACTCTAAACCGTGCGTAAAGACCTTTTGTTCTCTAAAAAGATGGGTTGAGAGCTCCGAACGAGCCCCGAACACCCTCATAACATTAACTAACTCATTATAAATCCATGTTAGATACATAGTAAATATTTGGGTTGAAAATTAAAGGATCCATACCTGACTGAAAAACTGGGTTCTTACATAAAAAAATATAAAAATAATCTAAATGGTTATTATTTATGCTTTACCTAAGGAAACATCCTCATATCTAAAAAAATCATATATAATAACATTAAATATCCTTTAAAATAATTAATTATATATAATTTAAATTCTAAAAATCTATTTTTATTTTACACGATCATATGTACATATATACAATTGAACAAGTCACAAAAACCAAGGAAAGAAACACTCCATAACCACAAAATTGAATCTTATAACTCCTAAAAAGTACATAAATTAACTTAATAAAATTATAATAAATAAAATAGAAGATTAAGATGTTATTAATCAAATTATTACAGAATATAATTCATTATCCAAAACATTAAATGCAAGTGTGTACCACTTTCATATATAGGGTACATGATTTCTCATCTCACATTCATTTTTGTGAGATATGCCTTATTCCACACTATTTATCATGACTAGTGTATATATAATTCCATTTGATGTTTAATATCATTAATATATTAATTTTCATTTTATTAAATGTTTCATTTAATGTTTATAATATTTATGGGTCATTCAGATTGTATATTTTCAATGTGGAATGAGTTTATTCCTGTACCACCATTTTATTTCAAGATACATTGTCTTCTTATTTACCACAATTTATTTCATAATTATTATTATTTACTCCCCCAAAATTATAGGTTTATTTTCTAAATATATGTATCTATCTCAATTCCTCTTTCTTTTATAGGAAATTACTTGTTTTATAAGGTTTCTTTTTGTATTTCCTCCTTATTTCAAAGCCCTATTAAAGGAGAGTTCCCAATTTCTTTTCCATTTTCAAGTACCCTCCATTATATATTTTAAGAACCTAAATTTTTTAAAAATTATAAATTTTATAATAATAATATCTATTTTTTCATATCTGGTTTTATAAATACAATTACTACATTTTCAATATTAATAAAACTATATTTTCTCCTAAAGAAAACTGAATAGGCCCATTTCTAAAGATTCTTAAAATCCATTTTTACACGTTTTCACTTCATTTGGAAATATTTTTTGCATCAGACATAATTAAATATTAATTTATTTTTCTTTATAGTATATAATTGTTTATAATAAGATTTTATAAACAATAAAAATTATTTTTCAAGAAGAAGAATTAATTACAACATAAAAAGGGGTATTTATCTCAATTATTCCTTAATGATTATTTTAGAATATTTTTATCTATTTCAAAAACATTTTTCGAATATTATGCCTAAATTGTAATGATATTTTGTGATATAATCTACTATATTTTATTTAATGGTTAATAATTAGTTTAAACGTGGTTATTCTCTCAATATACCATTAACTATATTATTGAGTATGATTAGTGATTATTTTTACTGATTCGGGAATATTATTTACATTTCATATGAATATATTGTTTATATTTCACCCCATACATATTTGGAGTTAATTGGCCTTAGTAATTGATGGAAAGGTACTTCTATATCCCCTCTATGCATTGTTATGTATCATGAGAAAAAACCAGATATGGACATGGATGAGGACATTCCCATTTATTTTAAAATATGCTTTTATATGAGCCCATGACAATTTATTTTAGGATGTCTTTCAAAAGGCCTCAATGGTATGTTTTATATGTTTATAATTTCTCATTCCATCATTATGATATTAAAAAATGATAATCCATGTGATTATTAAACTAGTATAATATTCATGGTTATATTTTATTCATATATAATTTTGTATATGGAATTATTTAAATATATTTTATTCCTACCATATTTTGCTCATGATTATTCACTAAAGTAATGTTGTTTTAGTTATTCACCTTACGTGATTTATTATGAATGAATTTCAATGATAATCATAGATTTTATTGGTTTTTTTAATAGAGTTGGTGTATTTGTTATTATATCAGTGTTGTAATGTAACAATTATGATTTTCTTTGTTTTTACAAATATAAAAAACTATTTGGTCATTTGGGATGTGATATTTTATTCCTTTTACCAACTAAATTATGTAAGGAACTAGATATGGCCTACTGGGTTATGGGCCTTTAATTAATGTTTTCATATGTTTTTTAGAATATCATGAAAAGAATTCTATAAATGGTGGAATATTTCTTTACCATTTTGAAACTATAGTTAAAAATGGCTTGCTGAAAAAAAATATGTACCTCCCAAGACACTACTACATATCTTAATGAAAATTCTAGTTAGACTTATTAATAGTTTAATATTTGCATTTATACATGGTTACCTTCTCACAATAGTGAAAATTAGGAAGTCACCATTTTTAACAACATAAAAAGGACCTCAATACATGTTGTGAAAACATAAAGTTACCCTTATTCTATATTATATGATGAACCTTATGCATTAATACCCTTATAAAATATACCCTTATGCTTGAGGGTACAGATACTATATGGTAAACAATTGTTAAAATGTTAAAAATTAATCAAAACTCCAAAATAAATAAAAACTTACATAAACCACCATTTTAATAGAAACAAAAATTAAGAACAATATTAAACAATAATCATAAATTATAAAAAATAATTAACACAGAAAAATAGATTATTTAATAAATTAAAAAACACATAAAAGGAAATAAAAAAACCTTAATTGCACTCTTTTACTTGATAATCATTCCACAAACACCAAAAAGAGAAAATCATTTTCAAAAATAATACTAGAAGTAAAGTAATTATAATTTAATCCCCAATCCAAATACAACCATAGAGACCTATCATCAAGATAATATCGATACCCAAACATATCGAATAGATTAAATAATATATTATTGATATGATATCCAATCCAAAATTACCATTCTAAAATACATTAAGTGTACATTATTAATAAATTACCCAGTGATATTTCTACAAAATTTAATTTTTTTTTAATTAATTATTATCTAACGAATTTATTTGATGGATATTCATTAGGATATGTGGTGTAAATAATGAATTGAAACAAAAGAGGATATGATTTAAAAGTAAGGGATATAAAATGAGAACATCATAACATTCTTTCTAGTGATAAATATGATGTGATTGATGTGAATTAATTACAGAAACGAAGAGTAATTTCTTAATAATGTACAAAAGGATTATTAATTGAGTTGTTATGTTTTAAAATTGTTGTTCTTAATCAAAATTAATATATATTTTCATTTATTAAAGTGAATTAAAGTTTTTTAATATTATGGATTACATAATTCTTGGTTTTAATGATAATATTGGTATGAATATAAGATTAAGGATAATGATATTAATAGTGACTAAATATATATCCTTTAAATGATAGAATACTTATTATGAATGGTTATAAATATATGATATCTATATTGAGACATATTTTGATGAAATTTTGGAAGAATGATTTGAAATTCATTAATAAATGTTATGAAATATATTATAAAATTTAGATAAAATATGATAACAATGGAAAATATAGTGATAGTAGTATTTGTTAGTATTATATGAGATTAATGTTTCAAATAATTTGAATAATTATATTATTAATTTTACAAGTAAGTTATCTAGATAAAATCAATAAATTAAATTTATTATTATTGTGTTATTATTAACATTGAATTAGTTCTGAGTGCATGAAATTCATTAATTATTTTATGAAATAATCTAATTATTATTTGTGATTCCATATGTGATTGATAGATGAGATAATTTATTTTTGCGATGAAATTGTTTTTATACAACCAATTTTTATGTTTAGTCATCTAGGGAATCATAGATGTTGATTAATGGAGAAGTATATCCTGATATATCTTACACTAATCCACCATCCTAGGATATATTGTGTATATTTTCCCTTCTCATTCACAATTTAGTGTAGTGAAGGGTTTCAATAATTGTGGTAGAATGTGTTTCTTAAATTCCACCAAAAAATTTATTTCATAGTCTTTATTTATTTAGTATTAGTGTTATCTCATATCAAATCCCATAAGAAAGGATTTGTGGGAAGAAATATTTTGAAATTATTATCTTATATCTATAGAGAACTAATAATTAAAATTTAAAAACCAATGTGAAATTACTATAATTAAAATATGATGTGATTCAATGAAGTGGTGTTTAAAATTGAAAAATCATTGTGTTTTAGGGCTTATCATTGGCCAGTCTCAACATTATCAAAAGAATATTATTAATAAAAAATTTATTCTCATCTATATACTAATGAATAAAAATAAAACTATCATATTAAATATTTTCTGACACCCACATGAACAAAGGGTCATGAGACATTTATAATCATACTATACCTGTGTAATTTTTGGTTTAATATCAATAAATTTAAATAATAAATATGATGATAAAAATATATTTTGAAAATTATAAATCTCTTGTGAATCACCTTCTAAAAATATAAATTTCACTTTATTTTAAAAATTATGATGAATTTATTAATTTTACCCGAGAAACATTAGAGAAAAAAAGTTAATAATGAAAAAAATAGACATTATTAATGAAAAATTTTAAATAATGTAATAGAGAGATAAAAATAAAAGAGAAAAAAATTAAATTAATAATGTGATCAATAATGGAATAAATTTGGATAATAATTCATATGTTTCAAAAAATGTTATTTTAAAATCCAAAAAATAAAATGTCTACATCTAAAAATTTCAATTAAAAGGAATTGAAGTTAAAAAAATAAAAGACATATTTTATTTTTCTGGAGTTACATTTTTTCTGAATTCAATTACATATTTATAGATTCTAAAAATTCTTCATGTTACCTATCCAAAATCTAAAATTCATATGATTCCATCTTCATAGATCATCTTATCATTTTTTAAAAATTCAATCTAATTCATTTAATTTTTAAAAAATAATTTTTTCTACCTCATAAAAAACTATACAGTTTCTCAAATTTTATACATACATAAATCCTCAATAAAATAAATCTTTTACATCAAAAATAAATTTAGTAAACCAAAATATTTTAACCGAAAATACATAATAATAAATTAATTACCTCACAATAAAAAATAATTAATCAAGCCCCAATAATTCATCTAACCATTTTTCCCATACAATAATTTTAATTATAACTGTATTCCTTTGAATGTGTTCGATCCATAGGTCCCACAATTTCTTCTATGTTACTTCCAAAATAGCCATTTAGGAACTATGTAATCCAAAAATTACATACAACCATCCCATATAAAAAAATGATTGAAACATAAATAATTAATTAATTTGATTAACTTTTGTATATTTATAATGAGTATTTTGGATGGAACCACGAAAAATATTTTTTAAATGTGGTAAAGAAGGGGAATATTTTTTGGTTACTAAAATCACAAACCACCCTATGGAGGAGGAAGTATGGGTGATGGATCTTTCATATAAGTGGAAGGGATCTAAGATTAGTTTTCATCACCAATAATAATTAATTACATCATTATTTTCTAGTGTGTTTTATTTTTAAGATATCTATCTACTATTCAAATGGGAAATCATAATGATATTCTCCATATAATAGTTATAGGTTTTTTAGATTCATTTTAACATATAGGGCCTTATATTCTCTTGTGGGGTTTTACTTCATTCATTTGGGGGGGTTCAATTTTCATATAGAATGTATTTTTCAACATTTTCCTTTACTATTCTCCCACAAACACCATTATATCGAAGATCCAATCATTTTTTTATTCCAATTTTTTGTATCCAAAAATGGCCCTTTTATGAATTTGTTCAAATTTTTGGTGAATTAATAATTATGAAATGTTTTAGTATGTTATATGATGGAACATTTTGTTGATATTTCTCATTATATTTTGTTTGAGATTATTAAATTCACTATTTTGGAAAATATGATGTTTTTTATTGATGGTATGTAAATATAGGGGTGCAATTTTAGAACTAATTATTCATTAAGAATAATTTATTATTATTGATAATAAACATGAATGGGGTGTTGTGGAAGGATAATTGATTACATGATAATTATTAATTACATGATGGGTCTAACATTTGATAAATTAAATGAAATTGATATAAATTATTTTACTAATATCTATTTGGATTTAATAGATGAGATGTTGTTTATAATTACATAGAAAAACATAACAGATGAAATTTTGGACACTCTAACATGGTCAAATGAGGTTAAGTCACCAAATAAAAAAAATATTCATAAAGAGAAAACTTAACACTATTATAATGAAAAATTAGTCATAAATTATTGACCATATAAACACCACAAAATCCCTTTTTGATAAGCTCATGTAATTGGGCTACAAATTTTGAAATACTTAATACATGGATATTCTGATCCAAAATTTTCATTATTCATATAATCAGGTCATCATAATCCATTCCTAAAATATATTTGTGGATATATATCACTTGAATAATTTTTCCATTTCTAATTTTGAATATTAAATTTGGTTTAATAATAAAGAGTAAAAAAATTATGAATAAGTGGAGTCCTTGTAAATTTTGAGAGAACGAATAGTGCAGTGTGGTTCTATTGAGAGCGGAAATCGTGAATGGTATACATCGAGGAGAATGATTAAGAATGAAACAATTAAAATTTTTATAAGAATGATAATATGGCTTATTACTGAAATAAAATAATTTTTGTAAATAATTATCTATAAAATGTGGCATGTACTTCAATAATTAGAGACATAAGAGTAACTCAAGATGAAATGAAAGCTAGAGGTTGAAAACCTCTCAACAACACATGGATAATAAACATAGTGTAATTGTCACACCCCGACCGCAGATATCTTTATTTTACTTATTTCTTGGTCCCGATTTAAATTTTTCGAAGATTAATTGCGATTGGCGGTTTCGCGCCGGTGCGCGGTCACCGCATCGTTAGCGGTGACCGTGCGTTCAGCCCGGGTGACAGTGTGTTCACCCGGTGTTTTAAATTTTATAATTTTCATGTTGGTATTTTATTATCAATACCTTTTTATTTGTGTTATTATTATTGTATATATGTTTATGTATGGCCATAGATATATGTATAATAATGTGTGTATATATATATAGAACTATATATGTATAAATATATATATGTGTGTGTAACATCTTCAAATTATTTTAAAATTTTTATTTTAAATATTTGATCAAAACATTTATTATTTGAATTAACTAATTTATTATTTATTATTATTGTAAGTTTTATTATTATTATCTAAGTTTTATTATTATTATTATTATAAGTTCTATTATTATTATTATGATAAATTTTATTATTATTAAAAAGGTTTTATTATGATTATACATTTTATTATTGATTTACTATTGTTATTATTATAATTATTAACATTATTAAAATTATTATTAATATTATAATCTTTGATATTATTATTTTCATCATATATATATATATATATTATAACCTAACCCTAACCTACCCCGTCCCTACCCAGCCGCCACTTCTTTTCCCCCTCCTTCTCTCTTTCTCTTTCTCCCCTTTTCTCCTCTTTCTTCTTCCCCGCACCAGCGCCCCCCCTCTTCCGCAGCCGGCGCCCAACCTCCGCCTCACATCGCTGCTTCTCCCGTCCCGGCCTCGCTTTCCGCCTCCCTGCACCCGGCCTTGCAGCGCCCACGGCCCGCATTCGGCCTTCTCCTCCGGCGAACAGCCGCCGCTCCCTACCTCCTTCACCAGCCGATCCCCAGCCTCCCCTCCCATCCGGCGGATCCCCCATCCGCCCCGCTCTCCTCCTGCCTCGCTCCGCCGCAGCGACTCTCCCCTCCCTATTCTTCCTGCACCACCCAGCCCCCTTCTCCCGCTCACCTCAGCGCTGCGCCGCCCCAGCGCCCTGCTCCCTCGCCGTCCTCCCTGCCTGCTCCTCCCCTGCACCGGCCTTTCCGACCGCCGGCCTCCTCCCCGTTTCCCTCCTGCTCCCGCGCCGTCCTCCCTTCCTGCTCCTCCCCTGCGCCGGCCTTTCCGATCGCCGGCCTCCTCCTCCTGTCCTTCCCTGCTCCCGCTCGGCCCTCCCTTTCCCGGCCTCCCGACACACCGCCTCTCCGCGCGCCCTGGCGTCTCCCCCTCCGCCGTCCCGCTCCGGCGCCTGCCGCCTCCTCCCTCACCCCGCCGCTCCGCAACCTCCCCCTCCGCTGTAAGGTTATTTTTTTTAATTTTTATTTTTCTTATGTTAATCTTATTTTCTTTATATAACGCTTATTATTGTTATCATATTAATAATAGTAGTAATTATTATTATTATTATTATTATTATTATTATTATTATTATGGAATATTATTATATTATTATTATTATATTATTGTCGTTGCTAATATTATTATTTTATTGTTGATATTATTATTATTATGTTTGAGTTATTATTATTACATTAGCAGTATTATATTTAATATGTTAATGTCCATAATATTAAATTATTATTGTTATTATTTTGATTATATTATTGTTATATTGTTATTATGTTAATATTATTATTATTACTAATATATTTATTGTTATTCTAATTATTATCATATTATTTTTATTATTATTATTATGTTATGATATTCTTATTATTATTATTAAATTATTATTATTACTATGCTATTGTCATTATATTATTATTATTAATATTATTATGTTAACATTATTTTATATTATTATCATTATTATATTATTAATATATTATGATTATATGAAATTGGCATTGTTCCTATTATTATTATTGAATTAATAATATGATATTATTATTATTGCTATTATTAATATATTATTATTATGCTAAGTATATTATTATTGTTATTGTCATTGTTACGACTATATTATTATTGTTATTATATAAATACTGATATTAACATTATATATTGGTTACTGCTATTATATTATTATTACTGATCGTTACACCCGTTTTTCGGTCTACTGTTTTAGGATCTTTTTGACGGCGCAATTCGATGCGCCATTTTCGCAACGGGAGTCTTGGGCCGTGTCATTCGTCATTCTAATTTGAGGTAGGTCTCCCTATGCACTTGCCGCTAAATTAAGAATTTATTTATTCCTTGTCCTTTTATTAAATTTCAGTAAATTTAAGAAAATAATCTTAAGTCGTTTTTCATAGTGTGGCGATTTGCTGATAATGCAAACTGTTTAATTCTAGCATTTCTTTAAAAGTGTTTTCTTGGTTTCAATGGTGGGATTTTATAGTAATGTCGCTAAATGGTTCTTCCTGAATAATGAAAGACATGTTGAATTGGGTTTTGAAATGTTTTTGGCATGTGTAAATTATTAAATGTACTGTTTATGGAAAATAGTGTTTTCTTGTAACTTTGATTAGTGAAAACGTCGTGTGTCCCTTTGAAATTGTTTTTTGGAAACCTTACGTGTGGTTCTTGGTTGACGAAAGATGTTTTCCCTTGTTGTGTTATTAAAAAATGATGTTTTCTAGGTTGTGAGAGTTGGTTATGTTCTTGTTTGTGTGTTTCAAAGAAAGGGGTTTTTGCGAAATGATTGGGTAATGACATTTATATTTCTAGAAAGGTATTTTTGGCGTGCGTGAGTTTTGAAATATTGTTTGGGTGTGGAAATGGTGACTTTTGTGTGCGATATCTGGTTTGGCCTGCGATATGAGGAAGAAATATACTATGTGAATGTGAAGCTTGCTTGAGCACACGGGAAACCCTGGGTATCTAGGTGGGCGGACTAGAACTAGTGTGCTAGTGAGCCGGATGGGTGTCGTCCCTATTTCACTTAGCTGGATTGACGTTTGCAACACTAACTAAACATATGATATCTGAGGGTCGTGGCCTTCTAAGCCACGTGTTCTGAGGGTCGTGGCCTTCTAAGCCACGTTTTCTGAGGGTCGTGGCCTTCTAAGCCACGTTTCACCGAGACACGAGGTTCTAGGGTCCCACGCGTGCTAGATGAACCTTAGGGGTTATACCCATAGTGCTCTACCATCTCTGGCGTGGTGCCTTCCGTCGGCATACGGGGGACCACTTGGGTGTGAGTGTGTGTGTGTGTGTGAGTATGTGTGTGTGTGTGTGAGTGTGTGAGTGTGTGTGTGTGCCCATGGTTATTGCTGATAACTTCTGGTTTATTTTTACTTGCACTTGGTTTTTCCTTGCCTGTTTACTTCTACTTGCACCTGCTTTCTTTCCTGCTTGATTACTTTCAGTTCTTCTTTACCGCTTGTACTGGTTGCTTTGCGAAAATGGTTTTCAAATAAAAATGCGTTTTTCTCTTGTATAGTAAAACTGAAAGTGTAACACTTCTTTATCGTTCAGAACGAATCTAGAATCAATGAAAAGAAATTCAACTTTTAAAAAGGAATAAGGGTGATGGCTTGTGTTTAGTTTTTCAAGTGAAACATTGTAAAAGCATACTTTTATACTTTGTAGTTCAAACCTGGAATAGGTAGATTCTTTATTTACTGGCAGTGCATTGGGATTTGTTGTGGGGCTCACCTACTGAGTACTTTTGTGCTCACGCCTATCTTTTACCTTTTCAGTTGCAGGTTCCTTTTGTTCAGGTTCTCCTGCTTGAGTCGCTCAGTGTGGGAGCGACGTTGGTTGTAGTTGGGTGGTGACCCGCGAGGTCACATGGAGGTATGTCGTGGTATAGTTTTGTTTGTGTCTTTAGTGTTTGTCTGTTTGTTTAGTTTATATTCGTTCTTTCGATCCTGTTTTTAGCTTGGGCTGAAATCGTTCCCAACGATTAAAGTTTCAATGCCCGGCACTTGTTGCCATCCCGGGGGGATCGGGAACGCCCCTCGGGACTTGCCGCGGACCGGCTCGAGTGACCGGTTCAGGGTCGACCCGGGCTGGTTCGTGACAAAATGGTATCAGAGGCTGGTTCTTGTTATTTGGGTTGTCCGGTAGAAGGAGATTAGGACTGTCGGAACTCGAGGGGTAGGTACGGGAAGAGCGTCGCGAACTCTTGCTCGCACTGATCCTCGAGTTACTAGGGGTAGTTCGGGAATTGTGTCCTTGTCTTTTCTGGTTTGTCTTGGATTGAGAGATGACAATGGAGGTAAGGCGACGTTACGTCGTAATTTCACATGGAGTAGTGACCCATGTGGAGTTCGAGTACGTGGTTTGAATTCCTCCTAGTGGTCGACACTGACTTGGGACATGGCTCACTACCATGTCGCCAGGTTGAGTGTGACTACTAGTCCCTCATTTCAGTGGTTGATGCAAATTTGGATCCTGCTGTTGTTTTGGTTTGTGTGAGTGCGTTGTTGGGAATGAAAAAGGTTTTTGAAAATTGGACTGGTTTCTTTTAAAGGACTTTAAATATATGAAATGGGTTTTAAAACTGGAATCTCTTGACTTGAAAATCTGTTGTTTGCTTGGAATTGGATAAGAATGATTTGGGTTGAAACCTCGGTTCCTCTTTATGAACGTTTGCACATGTGTGAGAATGCATGGAAAGTGTGTGTTGATGCACGTATGAATAGAATGTGGATAAAGACATGTGCAACGGTTCATGAGATTACCTGGGTGTGTATTTGAAATTAAGGGCTTGACCTTGTTTTCTAAATTGGTTTTAAAGAGGAAATGGTTTTGGAAAGTTTTTGGTTTGAAAGCGGGTTGGTTTTTGGAAAGTGATTTTGAGAAAGGGTGGTTTTGAAATCAAAAATGAAAAGGAAATTTTAAGGAGGAGATTTTGTTTTGGGTTGTGTTGTATTTGATTGGTCCTTGTGCTGACTGTTTTTGATGAAGGCGCTTTTATTGATGTTGCTTCGATTTGATGTTGGTTTTGGCTTTGTGTTTTATATATCGCTCGGGAAATGCCGCCCAGAAAGGTCTCTAAGGATTCGGATATGTCATGCCCATTTTTAGTCCTCCTCAGACTCTGCCTATTCTCCATGGTGATCAGGGTCCGTTAGAAGCAGTGAAATGGCTCGAGGAAGTGGAACGTGTCTTTAGAATATTGGGAACTCCCAGTAGTGTTAAGGTCCGTGCAATTATGGAGTTGTTTGAGGGTCCAGCTCTGGACCAGTGGAAGATGGTTACCCCACCATCAACGCAAGGTCAAGTGACGTGAGATGTCTTCAGAACCGTTTTCATCCAATGGTTTGTACCCGAGGAAGTGAAGCTGGAGAAAAAGAGGGAGCTTGTGCATATTCAACAAGGCCAACAGACGGTGAAGGCATACGTTGACTATTTCAAGGAACTGATTTCCTTTTCTCCAGATGTAGCGTCACATGAGCTCATGAAGGCCTCTCTTTTCACTGGGGGTCTTCGTCCATAGATCAAGGACCGAGTCCTTCCTCCTAAAGACCTTTGTTTTGAGAAGCTGGTGGAGGAAGCTTTCTTGGCTGAGTTGGTTTCCAGTGTGCGGGTGGTTAATACTTCAGCGTCCCCTGTCGTTCGTAAGAGTTCCCCCCTCTGGTGAGGAAAAGGCGCCAGAGATACCTGTTCCTAATGAGTTATTCCCTTTGGTCCCAGCTTCCAGTTCGTCAGATCGTTCGAGGGTATGCTGTCAGTGTGGTCGTTTCGGCCATTTAAGGCCGTCTTGTCGCAACCCTCCGAAGACGTGTCATCGCTGTGGTTGTCTGGGTCATCTGGAGAAGTTTTGCAAGAAGCGTAACTTGAAGAGGAAGCTGTGATGGGAGAATGTCAGTACCTGACTGTGAAGCAGAAGATGCTTCAGCCATCAGAGCCCCAGCCACAAGTCTCAGGGTGAAGCTCGCGCACAGTCAGGAGCCCCTGGGGGTGTGAAGCCTTGGTTCAGATTTTGTGTTCCGTGTTAGCAGTGGAACAATTAAGATCTTTTAGTACTTGTTTTTCTGCTGTTAAGTCTTGACGTTATTGTACGTTCATTGTTTTACCATGGGGTTATCATGGACTTGTTCTATTATAATCCAAGTAGTCTGGTTTATGTGGATGTGTTGTTTCTGAATCGTGTGTCCTTCTTAAAAGTGTGTTGGACTCTCGTGTGGGTTGACCTTATTTTAGTTATGTTGTCGATGTGGTTATGTTCGTGGACTTTGGTGGATCGTGTCTCCAGTTTGATGTGGTTAAATGTTTTCCATGGGTTTTTCCCCTGGTGTTGAAGGTTATTGACTTTGGTCGTGGGTTCAACGTCTCGACGGAGGTGTTGTTTTAATCGTGCTATGAGAGTCGGTTTGAATTGGTTGGGAGTTCCCGCGTCGACCCCCCTCCCCTTCCCGGGGTTTTCTATTTAAATGGTCATCTTTTCTGCACTAGTTAAGTTCTTGTGGTGGGGAGAACCCCTTCGTGTTCTCCCCTCAATCTCGGACCCCAGTTTTCTCTTGAATCGGTCAGGTGTGACCTGTGTAGAGTAAGGTCATCCCCGAGAACCTCAGTTTTCTTCAGTTCCTTTATTTCTGTTTGGGCATGGACTTGGTTTTTGGCTGACTAGTGGCCTGGTGACTTTCTGGGGGCAGAAAGTGTCTGTGGTGGGGAGAATTGTCACACCCCGACCGCAGATATCTTTATTTTACTTATTTCTTGGTCCCGATTTAAATTTTTCGAAGATTAATTGCGATTGGCGGTTTCGCGCCGGTGCGCGGTCACCGCATCGTTAGCGGTGACCATGCGTTCAGCCCGGGTGACAGTGTGTTCACCCGGTGTTTTAAATTTTATAATTTTCATGTTGGTATTTTATTATCAATACCTTTTTATTTGTGTTATTATTATTGTATATATGTTTATGTATGGCCATAGATATATGTATAATAATGTGTGTATATATATATAGAACTATATATGTATAAATATATATATATGTGTGTAACATCTTCAAATTATTTTAAAATTTTTATTTTAAATATTTGATCAAAACATTTATTATTTGAATTAACTAATTTATTATTTATTATTATTGTAAGTTTTATTATTATTATCTAAGTTTTATTATTATTATTATTATAAGTTCTATTATTATTATTATGATAAATTTTATTATTATTAAAAATGTTTTATTATGATTATACATTTTATTATTGATTTACTATTGTTATTATTATAATTATTAAAATTATTAAAATTATTATTATTATTATAATCTTTGATATTATTATTTTCATCATATATATATATATATATATTATAACCTAACCCTAACCTACCCCGTCCCTACCCAGCCGCCACTTCTTTTCCCCCTCCTTCTCTCTTTCTCTTTCTCCCCTTTTCTCCTCTTTCTTCTTCCCCGCACCAGCGCCCCCCCTCTTCCGCAGCCGGCGCCCAACCTCCGCCTCACATCGCTGCTTCTCCCGTCCCGGCCTCGCTTTCCGCCTCCCTGCACCCGGCCTTGCAGCGCCCACGGCCCGCATCCGGCCTTATCCTCCGGCGAACAGCCGCCGCTCCCTACCTCCTTCACCAGCCGATCCCCAGCCTCCCCTCCCGTCCGGCGGATCCCCCATCCGCCCCGCTCTCCTCCTGCCTCGCTCCGCCGCAGCGACTCTCCCCTCCCTGTTCTTCCTGCACCGCCCAGCCCCCTTCTCCCGCTCACCTCAGCGCCGCGCCGCCCCAGCGCCCTGCTCCCGCGCCGTCCTCCCTGCCTGCTCCTCCCCTGCACCGGCCTTTCCGACCGCCGGCCTCCTCCCCGTTTCCCTCCTGCTCCCGCGCCGTCCTCCCTTCCTGCTCCTCCCCTGCGTCGGCCTTTCCGATCGCCGGCCTCCTCCTCCTGTCCGTCCCTGCTCCTGCTCGGCCCTCCCTTTCCCGGCCTCCCGACACACCGCCTCTCCGCGCGCCCCGGCGTCTCCCCCTCCGCCGTCCCGCTCCGGCGCCTTCCGCCTCCTCCCTCACCCCGCCGCTCCGCAACCTCCCCCTCCGCTGTAAGGTTATTTTTTTTTTCTTATGTTAATCTTATTTTCTTTATATAACGCTTATTATTGTTATCATATTAATAATAGTAGTAATTATTATTAGTATTATTATTATTATTATTATTATTATTATTATTATGGAATATTATTATATTATTATTATTATATTATTGTCGTTGCCAATATTATTATTTTATTGTTGATATTATTATTATTATGTTTGAGTTATTATTATTACATTAGCAGTATTATATTTAATATGTTAATGTCCATAATATTAAATTATTATTGTTATTATTTTGATTATATTATTGTTATATTGTTATTATGTTAATATTATTATTATTACTAATATATTTATTGTTATTCTAATTATTATCATATTATTTTTATTATTATTATTATGTTATGATATTCTTATTATTATTATTAAATTATTATTATTACTATGCTATTGTCATTATATTATTATTATTAATATTATTATGTTAACATTATTTTATATTATTATCATTATTATATTATTAATATATTATGATTATATGAAATTGGCATTGTTCCTATTATTATTATTGAATTAATAATATGATATTATTATTATTGCTATTATTAATATATTATTATTATGCTAAGTATATTATTATTGTTATTGTCATTGTTACGACTATATTATTATTGTTATTATATAAATATTGATATTAACATTATATATTGGTTACTGCTATTATATTATTATTACTGATCGTTACACCCGTTTTTCGGTCTACTGTTTTAGGATCTTTTTGACGGCGCAATTCGATGCGCCATTTTCGCAACGGGAGTCTTGGGCCGTGTCATTCGTCATTCCGATTCGAGGTAGGTCTCCCTATGCACTTGCCGCTAAATTAAGAATTTATTTATTCCTTGTCCTTTTATTAAATTTCAGTAAATTTAAGAAAATAATGTTAAGTCGTTTTTCATAGTGTGGCGATTTGCTGATAATGCAAACTGTTTAATTCTAGCATTTCTTTAAAAGTGTTTTCTTGGTTTCAATGGTGGGATTTTATAGTAATGTCGCTAAATGGTTCTTCCTGAATAATGAAAGACATGTTGAATTGGGTTTTGAAATGTTTTTGGCATGTGTAAATTATTAAATGTACTGTTTATGGAAAATAGTGTTTTCTTGTAACTTTGATTAGTGAAAACGTCGTGTGTCCCTTTGAAATTGTTTTTTGGAAACCTTACATGTGGTTCTTGGTTGATGAAAGATGTTTTCCCTTGTTGTGTTATTAAAAAATGATGTTTTCTAGGTTGTGAGAGTTGGTTATGTTCTTGTTTGTGTGTTTCAAAGAAAGGGGTTTTTGCGAAATGATTGGGTAATGACATTTATATTTCTAGAAAGGTATTTTTGGCGTGCGTGAGTTTTGAAATATTGTTTGGGTGTGGAAATGGTGACTTTTGTGTGCGATATCTGGTTTGGCCTGCGATATGAGGAAGAAATATACTATGTGAATGTGAAGCTTGCTTGAGCACATGGGAAACCCTGGGTATCTAGGTGGGCGGACTAGAACTAGTGTGCTAGTGAGCCGGATGGGTGTCGTCCCTATTTCACTTAGCTGGATTGACGTTTGCAACACTAACTAAACATATGATATCTGAGGGTCGTGGCCTTCTAAGCCACGTGTTCTGAGGGTCGTGGCCTTCTAAGCCACGTTTTCTGAGGGTCGTGGCCTTCTAAGCCACGTTTCACCGAGACACGAGGTTCTAGGGTCCCACGCGTGCTAGATGAACCTTAGGGGTTATACCCATAGTGCTCTACCATCTCTGGCGTGGTGCCTTCCGTCGGCATACGGGGGACCACTTGGGTGTGAGTGTGTGTGTGTGTGTGAGTATGTGTGTGTGTGTGAGTGTGTGAGTGTGTGTGTGTGCCCATGGTTATTGCTGATAACTTCTGGTTTATTTTTACTTGCACTTGGTTTTTCCTTGCCTGTTTACTTCTACTTGCACTTGCTTTCTTTCCTGCTTGATTACTTTTAGTTCTTCTTTACCGCTTGTACTGGTTGCTTTGCGAAAATGGTTTTCAAATAAAAATGCGTTTTTCTCTTGTATAGTAAAACTGAAAGTGTAACACTTCTTTATCATTCAGAACGAATCTAGAATCAATGAAAAGAAATTCAACTTTTAAAAAGGAATAAGGGTGATGGCTTGTGTTTAGTTTTTCAAGTGAAACATCGTAAAAGCATACTTTTATACATTGTAGTTCAAACCTGGAATAGGTAGATTCTTTATTTACTGGCAGTGCATTGGGATTTGTTGTGGGGCTCACCTACTGAGTACTTTTGTGCTCACGCCTATCTTTTACCTTTTCAGTTGCAGGTTCCTTTTGTTCAGGTTCTCCTGCTTGAGTCGCTCAGTGTGGGAGCGACGTTGGTTGTAGTTGGGTGGTGACCCGCGAGGTCACATGGAGGTATGTCGTGGTATAGTTTTGTTTGTGTCTTTAGTGTTTGTCTGTTTGTTTAGTTTATATTCGTTCTTTCGATCCTGTTTTTAGCTTGGGCTGAAATCGTTCCCAACGATTAAAGTTTCAATGCCCGGCACTTGTTGCCATCCCGGGGGGATCGGGAACGCCCCTCGGGACTTGCCGCGGACCGGCTCGAGTGACCGGTTCAGGGTCGACCCGGGCTGGTTCGTGACAGTAATGATGTAACATAATGTCTCAAATGGATTGGTTTGATAACTATGAACATTTTCTAGAATGACTAGTGTTCATAGAAAATTATTACACCAAGAATATTATTATAGTTAGTATTATCAAATTGATGATTCAAGATGGTATAGGTTAAACCATCTATGGATAATTTCATGTAACATATTTGACATCCAATTTATGTTTTTTTGAATTATTATGTATCATGTTTTGTTTTTATACCTTAGTGGAAATTTTAATTTGAAATGATGTACCATTGTTATCATATAAGATATTGGATGCTTCAATGAAATCACTGCGGCTAAAAGAATTATATCTTATAGTCGGTGGACTGCATTGTCTGACCTGTTGTGATGATAGTGGGGAAAATAAATTTTTTGATCTTAATGACATGTCGGTGAAAAAGGTATAATTATTGCATTCTTTTTAGGCACACCAACCTTCCAATAATTTCTATTTTCATGAATCATTAGTTGAAAATTTTTCCTTCTATTTCTATTATAATGTTAATAGAAAAACTAATCTAAACCATTCATATCCAAGACATCTAGGAGGGATATTTCTTTGTTTCTTATAATTCATCCTTCTCTCATCTTGGGTTCTTGAAGTACATAACAATACATGGTTCTAATTATCATATGTTCTATCTATTAGAAATATAATTTTCATTCTATGTAATTAATCGTAAATATAACCCATAATTCCGAGATTTTTGGATCTCCACCTAGATCAAATGTTGAATTCATGATGGATTTATAGACCAATGTTGGAAAATAATTATTACTGGCCTCTCCATGATCAATCTAAGATACACCCTTCATAAAAAATAAAATTTATTAATATTACCAAGATTTCATCCCATTTGGTGATTCCTTTAATTATTTCCAATCTTAAAGGATCTATATTGATGGATTCGATCTTCTTTTAGTGGACATTATTCTGGTGCTTGATTTGGGTGTCATTCCCTAGTGGATAATAGAAAATTTCTTTGATGCATTAATGGTAGGAATATCATAACCATGCATATACCTTTTATATTTCGGTTGGTATGATATGAGGAAATGTGTTTGTGTATATATTGTGAGATGCATAATCAATTTTGATTGAATTTTTGTGTGCATGTTTTCTATTTGACCCATGTAAGATTTTATTCACATTTATGTATGTGAGTTTTGGGATATATATACTCAATAAAAATATTAATTTTTTTTATTATATCTCTTTTTCACTTATTTATATGGATAAGTGTACTTGGGAGGTTTCACATTTGGTAGAAAATGAATGGTGGATCATCATGGATGGGTTATCCTTTAGAGGGGGAGAACCTGCAACCTGAAATGTTGAAGATGGAAGATCATGACATAGGGTAGGGGTAAGATGGATTTCAATATGTAGACAAGATAGTTTTGGGATATGATGTCCATGTGGCCAAACCCGAGGCAGATGTAATGGTATAATGACCATATTTATTGAATCATGATTGACAGAGGGATTGAAGAACTTTTTGCCCAAAGGAAGACTCATTAGACTTTTGTTTCTTTAGATATATGAGGTTACCAAGTGGTATACCCATGATCTTGATTTAAATTATGACCACTATTTGAACATGGATTCGATGCTGGTATATATTGGTATATGGCATATTGGATAGCACATAATTGGTTGGTAAAAGATTTATTGTTAATGTTTTTGAATTTATATATTATCCTGATACACACTTTATGAAGGTGAAGTTATGTGATGTTTAATTAGTGGAATCTTACTAGGATTATAATCAAAACCTATATTTGTATTAGGATGAATATATATACATTATAATAAAAGATATGGTGAAGGGAAATGGACTAGTGACAGATTGTCAAGGAGCGTGGAGTTAGAAATGGACATGGTTGGATAAAAAATATTCGATTTCATTCATTATATCTTACTTATATATTTACAATTTTATTACTCGTACTTTTTAACCTACCATATTAGTATTATATCTAATTTTTTTATTACATTAATTTACATTGAATCTATTATAAAATTTATTCATGGTCATTGTAAATTATTTTTTTAAATTAGATTATGTTAATGTGTGTACTTAACTGATGATGGCTTGGATTACCAATTTTTTAGTCTCCCCATGTCCCCATAGACCCTCTCCTTCAGTTTTCATGCCCTTTCATATAGGGATCAATACATAAGGAATTGTTTCAATTAGGATCATTCCCAACAATTTGGATAGGTGTGTTATATAATGGTATTAGAGGACATGATTCCATTTAATTCTTCATAATTTCTTATAGACATGGTAGAAATGAGATAGTATGTTTGGAACTTGTATAATAGAGTATCCATTTTCCAAGATATTTCATGTGTAATAGACCTCCAATTTATCATAGAAGGTATTTTACATATAAATTTATTTGATTTATGGGCATTCATGCATCATGAATAGGCTTGTATGATCACATTTCAGATATATATATATATATATATCTATGTTGTAATTTATGAAATGAACATTTTCATGATGTTATGATATATATATATATATAATCCTTATGACAAACATTAAGGTGTGACAGAATAGGATTCATCCTTGGGCAATATTAGGTGGGTTCTTCCTTGGGTATAATTATCTCTTAGGATATGACATCCAATTGAAATTCTGTATGTTTACATTATATTTGCAAAAGTATTTCATTGAAGGAATATTATTCTACATTTTTTAATTGTTTTCTAGAATTTCATAAGAAAGTTACCTCAGAGATTCCAAAATTATCTAACTACGGCTAATACACCCATTTTACCAATGTATATGGAGGTTGATGCACATGAGTGTGCTCCCATACTATCTTCAATGGTTATGGTGATAAACAGTCTAAATCCCAAATTATTATAGATGGTGCCTTATTTTGATTAGGGTGGATAAGGATATAATTGATTATTCATGTCATATTCAGCTCTAGGATCTATTATAATTGCATGAAAATGGTGGTCCTTGGGACGCTGTGGACTGGAAAAAACATGTTGAGGGAATATTCGACCCTGTGGAGTATCCCTTGGATTGGAATATGAAGGTAACAATGTGAATTTTAAAAAATTATTATTTTTTAAATAATTTAAATTTATTCTATATCTCTCATTACATGCAACATCATTTTAAGCATTCATTACAATCCGCACAAAGTTTTAACAAACATTGATATATTATTTATATTATTATTTAAAAATACCTCTATAACCCAACTGTTAATCATAGAATTATGAATAGTAATAAACTTTTTTTCAATATTATATAACATAGTTTTATATAATGAAAACATATTGATAAAAATGATTAATTCTTTTAAGAAGAAATGATATGTTTTAAAAATTTTAAATTCTAAAAAACATTTTTATTGCATTTTTATAAAAAATAAATTTATTTTCTACCATGATTATTGAATTATATAATAAAATAATATTTAATTTGTAAATATATAGGTCAAAATTCTCATAGGATGAATTTTTGGTATTTTATTGAAACAAATATTTTTTTCTAGGAATAGCGAAAAATACTAGTTTTTATATAAAACTACCAATTCATTAATATTATTTATATTATAGATTTTATTTTTATATGGCATAGAAAAATAATATTATATCAATTTTATATAAATTAATATTATTTATTTCATTTTAATCAATTTGATGTTTAATTTTGATATAAAAACATTCTAAACATTTGAAATATTTCTCTTCGAAAAACCACTTTTTCTTCATGTTTATAGAAATAATTCTAAATTAAAATTTTATATTTCTATGAAATAAATTTGGAAAATGGATTCATATTTGGAATAATCATAATTTATATTTTCTAATCATTTTAACATAATTCTTCAGAAAAATTATTTATAATAAATAAAGAAATAATTATTGTGGTTCAGGTGAAAATTGGTTTATCAAGGGTTAAACTAGAATGAAATAGTGTAAAATAAGATAGAAACATATACAAAACCCACTTTATAGAAATTTTTTTACCATATATATTTAATTATTAGAGAATATCCATTTTTTTCTTTTGGAATGTGAAAAAATGTTGGTACCCCTGTTTATTTTGAAAACATAAAAGCGTAACACTCACCTCACATATAAAAATGCTACCCCCTCTCTTCCCCACTTCACAAATCCAAACCCATTTTTTTGGAAATTACCTATCCAAATCACATCCTAAAATTTTTATCACGTACTATAATCATAGTGTTCATTATAAATACAACCTACTATGGATTTTGGTGAAAACCTAAGGAGGTCACACAAATAAGAGGTAACATTAATGAACAACTATTTTTTATATTATTTCTTCTTCCAACACGTTAAAATATTAGTCAAACATTATCATATAAAAATTTATTATATTTCATATAATTATATTTTATTATACTATTTTCATGATGAACATCGATATAAAATTCTATTAAATGGTAAATGGTAACGTCACTCTTGTGTATAGAGAACTACCACTATGCGAGCTGAAGGGACACAATTTCCATCAACACCTATCCAGATTGGATATAATGACTGATAATATATGTATATATATATATATTATTTATAAAATAAATATACTTCTAGAATTATCATATCCTATTTATTTTCATCCATTCTATTACATGGGGGATAAGATAACATTGTTCATGTGTATGGTGGACTACCACCTCGCAAAGCGATGTGATTCATTATTCAGTAACATTTTTCATTTATGGTAACTATGGTAAATTTAATGATTATATATGATATATATGACATAAAACATGAATCATTAATTTTAATAAATAATTTCATTTATATTATTTGATTTTTCAAAAAATTGAAACAATATTAATGCATACATACGACCTTCCATCTCAATGAATGGTGCATTTTTATTTTATAATTATAAAAATTATATATTACAATAAATATGTTAACAATGAATATATATTATATTTATATGTTTTTTAATAGTCTAGTTATTATGTACCTATGATAAATATAATTGTACTATAAATACAAAATCAAAATATACATAAAAAACAAAGCAGTTATTACCCAAAACATGACTTTAACATGGATTTTCTAATAAATGGATAATAAAAAATCATAAGTTAATTATATAATGTATGATATATCTAAATATTTTCCTTTATAAAATTATAATATATATATATTTATTATTCTAATGGTTTGATCATGTACAATTTATGTTGATAAAAAAATTAAGATTTTTTTTCATCTCGCTTTTATATCATTGATATAAAATTCATATTCACTAATTTTTTATTATATGTGGTATATATAATACACATGATATACATTAATATTTATCCTCCAAAATAGTATAAATATTTACATATCAATTTTAGGATATATTTTTATGGGTTTTATGATTCAAGTGACACTAAAAAGATAAGGGTTTATTTTCTCAATTTTTATTCTTTTGTGTCATATTTTATGATATACACCTATATTATTCTATGAGATATATATAAATTAAAATTTACATGTAATGTCATAAATTTATTTATATTCATGATTTATTATGTTTTATATATTTTTATTCTCTCATGGGGCTAACTAATTAATGTTATAAAATTTTTAATGGTTTTATGATATATCATCAATGTTTATTCGAATTGTTTATTTTTTTCTAAAAATGATGAAATATTATCACACATTTCCAAATAAACAAATAAAATTTATTTTACACTATTTATTTCATTATAATAAAGGTTTTCAAATAAGATTTGTCTTTTTATGTTCTCAAGAGTTCAATAAGATATTCTTATGAATATTCACTATTTTTTCAATATATTTGTAGGAACTATTTTTCCCTTATTTCATATCTATTCTTTCTAAATATGTTTTTAAAAATTATTGAATTTTTTTTCAAATTTTATATAAATTCAATTATTTCCCATGTTTTTATTTTTACTACATTTTTATACAGGATTATTCATTGAATTTTAAAAACAATGACCATTTAAATTTTATAGAATATGTGAAAGGAATATTTGTTTTATCATGTATGGAATGAATGAAATTTTTAGATTACATGAACAATCATTGTCCTAAAAAATATTATATGCTTTAAATTTTATTTTTCAAATAAATGGATTTGTAAACATTTTATCAACCTTTAGTGATTTTCAAAATAGAAATAGAATTTTCCTCCAAAATGATTTTAAATGATTTTTCAATATTCCGTCACAAGTATCCAAGGTTATTTTTTTTAAAAATAATTTTTAATAATTTTTATGTTTTAAAAAGTGTTTTACAAAATAGAAAGGTTTGTTTTTTTATGAAATGTTTTAAATTATTTTTAATTTATTATTTAAAATTTTAAAAAGTTATTTTCAATGATATTGATTTGGAAATTATATTATCTTTTAAAAGTGGGTTTGAAATAAAAAGAAGATTTTCTTTAGGAAATGTTTTAAATTATTTTTAAATCTTCATTTGTAATTTTCTGTGGTTATTTTCAATGAAAACGATTTTCAAATTGTTTTTTTTAATTATTCTTAGTGGGGAAAATCTATTTTCATCAGTAAATGTTTTAAATTATTTTTAAATTATTCATTATATGAATCCAATTTTATTTTTAAATAAACAAATTTTATATTTTTTTATGTTTTAAAATGTTTTTTTCTAACGAGAAATTATATATCCCTTATAACATGGTCTATGTGATCTTTAAAAATCATTTTTCATCTATTATTCAATCCTTTGATATTAATTATTATTTTATGAAGATAATATTGAATGATACCATCCTTATTAATTCTCAGTATGGTTAATGGTTATGTTAATATAGTTTTTATAAAACCCAGTTATTTTTCAATGGTTATACAATGATAAATTTATGAAATGTTTATGAAACTCATTTTATTTACACAGGTTATAATTTGATAATATGATTAATGTTTTATGATATTGTATAACCCATATGTATGGTTTTCATTTTGAGACATCTATTACCAATATCTACCTCCAATGAATTTCATAAATTTTATTTATTCCTGGGGGAAAATGAGAAACAAATATATGGGATTGATCCACTATAGAATACCAATATGTCCAGATCCACTTACTAATCCATAAATAGAAATATATAATAAGTATTAATCCACTAATTTGATGTCCATGGAAGTTAACACTGAATTATGAAATGGTTTTTTATATTTATTATTATTTCACACATTTATGACACACCCCATATTGTTCATGATATATTTTTGATGATTTATCCCACTTTTGGGACCTATTTTTTGTAATGAAAAACATGTATTCCATGAATCATGGTTATTATCTATGATAGGTTAGATATGAACATATTATGTCATGTTCAGGATAACATAACCATATTATTATCATATTAATTCATAATATCAATGATTTATATCTATTATGCTTACCCTTACTAAGAATCTGAGCTCACCCAGTCTCCCTCACGAGATTTTGAATAAGGTTTTAGGTAAGTTATGACTATGAAAAGTACTATATGAGAAGACATTTGTGGGATATATTGATGATATTTCATGAAATATGATTTCTTTTATTCAGGTCTCAAAATACACTGAACTATTACATTCATGAGTAATGTATTTATGAAATTTATTAAATAGTCATCTAAAAATACTTAATATTTTTATATAAAATGGTTGGGTCTATATTGTTCTACTGGACGCCGTTATGATCCAAGGATCCACCAGAAAAAGGTAGTGTAAAATCCCATACCAAGAATCCAAGAGTCATTTTATAATTTAATACTTTTATACTAAATAAAATACAAAACATCCCAATTGGAAAATTATTTTATTATTCCTGGTAAACTAGTTTTGTGGTTGAATCTCTCAATATATTTGAAAACAAAAAATAAAACAAAATATGTTCTTTGAGAACATCATTTTTTTCATATAGTATATTAATATTTATAAATCATAATGCACTTATGGAATATAGTGGAAAGGAAACATACGAATATGTTGAGATAAAATGCTCAGTATAAGAATACGTACTGTGGCAGCTATTATCAAATAAATAAGGCATGAAAAATATGGAAAATTGAATGATGATAAAATATCTCTATATAAATAATCACACGACTGTTAAAATTATCCATGGATGTCATAACTATTGAAATAATAAAATATAAAATGATAATTTTTTATTATATAATTCGTAATAATGGAAATTATAAAATCCTTGCTGTGGGCTCATTCCAAAACATCTTATATAGATTGTTTATGCATTAATAAAATACCCAACCAGTTTTGTCTCGTCAAACCTCTCACTGAGCCAATGTTTTATGTAATTTAAAACCTCACCTATCACATAATATGTACAATGTATTCATCATATTAATAAAAAATACAATGTAATCCACATGGATTATAATCAATAATTTTCCATATTAGAAAAATTAATTAGGGGATGTTATTAATTTCCCCAATCAAAATCATCAAAAACCATATAAAGAAATTTGTTGTATGGTTTAATTATATTATACCCTAATTAAACTATAAGATTCATCAATTTATTTTGACATAGATAAAAATATTTTTTTAATATCACTAGAATGTTCCTTTGGAAAATATCATCTTCATTTTGAAATCACTTATTTTAGATTTTGACAAGTTTAAAATAATATTGAAAAAATCTCCATTTAAATGTATCATATAATTCTGTAATGTAATCATCGAAAATATTTTATTCTTGATGGTGGAAAAATTCAATCATGCAGTGTATGCTAAAATCATTAATTTATTCACAACTTCGGTAAAAAGAGTTTTATTTGGAAAATGACAATTTTTTTTTGATAAATATAGAAAATGGGTAAAAATTAATTCAATAAAAAAATTTAAAATAGTAAAAAACTTCTTGAAATCATTCAACAAAAATATATATATGGTTGAAAATTATTCTTGACCGAAAGAAAAAAACTTCACATTTCTTTTAAAAACATCATATCTAAATGTTGAGTACATTATACTGTAAAATGAAATGAAATTATTTAATTTATAAAAATAACCTTTGTATAAGAAAATATATGAGTATTTTTATATAAAATTCATGTAATTCCCACTAGGTAAACTTAATCAACGAAAATCCAGAATGATAATGATATTGATAAATAAACACTAACATCAAGATTGAATTGCATCGAAAGTAGTCTAAATTCCTATATAATATATTTATATTCATTATAATTATATTTTTGAATCATCCACATACATATAATATCATATATGATTGATTAATAAAAATTCAAAATAATATATAATTAAAATATTCATTTCAAAGTATTTACAATTTTTTTCTCATGAAAATTGTTTAATATATAGTTCTGGCCCTTACACATTGATCATGGATCCATCAACTTTACAATTTTTTCCACTATATAAATATAATATATATTAATTATATATATATATATATATATTGATTGATCTATTAAAGGTAGATATTGAAAAAATGAATTACACCGTTCATGAAGGCGATATGAAATATGTATGCATGAACATTGTTTAAATTTTTAGATAGATGTAATAAAAGAAAGTTATATATTTATTCACCATAAAGAAATAATAATAATCCCATAAATAACATATATTAATTAATTAAATCATTATAATTATACATGTAATGTGGTGATGAAAAAAGAATTACACTGTTATAATGAGAGAGTAAGTCGTTCATACGTACAAGAAAGGTATTCACTTTATTTTAGATAGAAAAATGTGGAAAATTATATTTAAATGATATTAATAAAAATTATGTATATTTATGAAATCCAATACATAATTTAATATTTTATATCACAGATAAAAAGATATAAAATTGAAAATTCTTGGTTAAGAGTTATACCTCCTCATTGAGAAACCACTTTTGAATTACACCTTATGCAATGAAGATGTTCTATTTTAGAAAGAAAAGACGATATAGGATGGGATTATGGAAGATATGATGATATTATCTCAAATATTTTATTATCTATAAGATAATAATGTGTGAGGATGATAGGTGAAGATGTTCTATTTTATATGTGATGTGAGGGTCACTTTAAGAATTACATAATATATTTAATTAATATAAATGTTTTTTATAACCAAAAGATGAAAATTTAATATATCTATAATATAGGATGTGTAAAAGTTGAAATAATGTCATTAAAAAAATTTACATTATTATTTGCTGTTTTAACTTGTATCTCTCAATTTTAAACCCCCCATTAATCATTTTGAAAATTACCATTATATTTTAATTTTCTTCTATGTAATGTTTATTATTTTTAACAAAATAGTAATAGTGACCCATAAATAGTCCATAATTGATATTTCAAATATTATTCCATTTAATTTGATGAATATGTATTTTTAATGAATTTTAAAACAGTTATTAAAATATTACTTTTTGTAAGATATTATTAATTTAATATTTGGAAAAATTAATTTACATTGAATTTATAGTCATTGTGACAGATTTGGGATTTCAATAAAAAAACATAAAAAAATCCTTAATATGATATATTTATATAAAAAACATTTAGAAAATTTATTCATCCAAATTTATTAATTTTAATATTTTAAATATATCTTTTTCTTCTAATTGAATTAATACTATTTCGGAGTTACATATGAATTTAAATTAATTATTAAATCACTAATAAAATCAATTACCATGATAAAATAATTAATTTATTTAAAAAAATAAAAAAAAAATAGTTGAACATATCCCTTAATTAATCTTATATTAAAATTTTAGAGATATTAATGTCAAAAGAGTAGCGTTTTATATTTGTTCTTTTCTTAAAATAATATATTGGTCACTATCAATGGAAAATATAACCATGTGGATATATATTTTAAATTGTTATGGGAATGGATGAACTAATTACTTAAAAATGGATAGTGTTAACTATTATATAAATTTTACGGCCACATCCTAATCCTTTAACCATATTTTACCCCATTTCCCTAATTGAGATGATGAATATTTATTAAGATAATTATTCATAATGACAAAAAGTAAAAGGAGCCAATTTACCAAAATTAATATACTAATTAAAAATATTTAATCTGTTATTCATGATTGAGTTTATAGAACTGTATTAATTTAATTTATAAAAGAACTCGTAAAATGGGATGAAAATTTATTTTCTAGAAAAAAATCCTATGAAGTGTAAATTTATTTATAACAAAGTCCTACATAAAATTAATTAAAGTTGCCATATTTATTGTATTCATGAACTAATTTATATTTTAGAATTATTTAAAATTTAATTAAACATGGTAAATTATTTAATTGAAATTATTTTTTTCAATTAAAAATATTATTTTTCATTATGCATAAAAATTAATTTTTTGAAAAAAAATACCAAAATTGGAATAAAATAATTATACACTTTATTAATAAAAATCAATAAACACCATTTTTAAAGATAAATATATTTTTAATGCATATAATGATTTTATTAAATATATACATAATTCATATAAAAAATTTATATTTTTATTAAAAAATTTATTATACCTATTAATTTTGACAATTTTATAACTATTTTATAATTATATACTAAATTACGTTTTTTTAGACTCTAGTTTCATGTACCACATGTTATAGAAGAAAATAAATTTATTTGAGGATAAATATATCAATAAATATTTTTTTGTTACATTTAACTGAATTAAAATGAATTTATCTGTTGAAATTTAATTATTACATTCAAAAAAATGACAATATCTATGTTTCATCCTATATTTCGGTTCCCATGTAGATTTCTCAAAAAAATTTCTTTCACTACAAAACATTGACCATGTGATTGGACTATTTTCATTCCACAATATCTCTATGTTAAAAAATCACCATTAGTAATTCCACATAAGATTGATCTTGTTCAAGTGGTATGACCTCTATGATTAGAAAATTTTACGGATTATTAATGTAATTATTTCAGAGAGATACATGTAACGCATCATGATCCTTAGTGATATTCTGTGGAATTTCCGATCAATAAGTTATCATACTGATATGATCAATAATTTTAAATGTAAAAATAAACATAGGGCTTATCATACCCTACTATACATATTTGATAACCTTATTCTGTAGATATATTCATAGTAATAATTTTTAACTCACTTTGAAACTATATCTTTCTTCTGATAGACATATTTATGTATTTTTTAACATTGATCCTCCCTTTATTGTTTTTGAATCACTGTTACCTTATCCACCATTTCATAAGATAGATATTGTCACATTATATTTCATTCCCTAGCTTCATTACATAACATTAGTGTTCTACACCCCCTTCTATTGAATGATTCATAAGGATCCATACGAATATTTGAGAAAATTTGTTATTGTAAGAAAATTACACCACTTAAAGATGTTAATTCAAATAAACATTGATATACATAGATAATGAATGAAAAATTTCCTCTAGAGTTTGAAAAAAAAATCTCTTATAATAAATATCAATCAATGTATTGTAATAAATGCTTAAAAATTACTATATTTATAAATCCTATCAAATAATTCCCTATAATATTAAGTTAAACCTTATGCCCTTATATGATACAATTTATATGGTTATACATGTAATCTTACCACTCCCTTAATGTAAAACAGGGTACATCTATTAATATATAAATGATTTTTGATAGAAATTATTTTAGCCAATTTCATAAATAAATTAAATACAAACAACAAAACATTATTTTATTTTTATTTTTTTGGTATTCCAATGATGAAATCCATGGTGTTTTTCCAATTTACATTCTAGTGTTGGTAATGGTTGTACTATCCCTATATAATTATGCATCTTAGAACTCACTTTATAACATATTAAGAAATGGGATATATACATTGAAATATTATTTTTATCCCACTAGAAATGCTATTTTAGTTCTCTATACATATTTGTACATCCATGATGAATATGGAATGAAAAATAGTTAGATTCATACAATAACTCCATATTCAATTTAGTTATTATGTGACACATACACAGTTTGTGAACCAAAAAATTATTTATTTATCAGGGTTGAAATTCTAAACATTTCACATCATCTTCTGTAATTCTAAATATTTATTTTTTGAATTCTAAATCATCTCATCCATGGATTGATAAACATTAATATGCAGGACATAAGATATGTATCTTTTTCTTTGTGATTTCAAGATCTATCTTTTGAAAGTCAAAAATTATAGGATCTTTTTCAGTCATCTTCAGAAAAATACTATAATGTTCTTTACAAATTAGATAATAATCCACCTTTTCACCCTTTCATAGTGGTAATGTATTTTGAATTCATAATATTTGATCAGCTATAATTATTATCTTTAGAACATATTATACTCTTTATATGTTAATATATAATTGAAACTTTTATAATCAATATAAATATAACACCTCTATCCATAAAGATAATGCATCTAATTTATCAATGAAAAAATTACCACTTTTATTTTAAAATAAATTTTATGGTAATTTTTAACACAAAATTTTAATTTTAATGGGTAATGTGTTGTCACCATGTCATTCATCATGAGTACTCATCACAGCAACTTCTTTAATGCACCACTAATGATAAAAATATCTTCTCTAATATTGGATAGTCTACGATCTGGAATACTAACCAACATTCTCATCAGTTAATTGAAATTATCTTCACATTCACCTTTTCTCAAGAACATTAATCCATTTTGTATCAACAAAGTGGGTGGATTAAATAGTTGAGAGAAATTTCTCACAAAGTATAAGAATTATCCAAGCAATAAAAAATGTGTATATTGGTTACTAAAATTATTCTATGAAATTTATAAATAATGTATATCATTGAAGGATATACTGATATACAATCAAATGGAGTTGTATGACCAATGAATTAAACATTCTATTGGGAGAATTAAATCTTGACAAACTAATCATATAACTTTTTCTCCCAAGGTGTCTTTAACACAATTCTCAAATGATCTTAATGCTCATCCATTCACTATAAATATATCAAAATATCATTTACAAATACTTTAATAGACATATCAAGTTATTCAATTAAAATGACAACCCTACTTTTTCCCATGTATAAATTCATAAAGTTGAACAACCTTGATTGGAAATTGTTTTGATTAATCACTCACAATTGTTTGTCTAGGAAAATTGTGGTTATATTTTGATAGCATAATAGGGCCTCATAAATTTTCATTAAAAGGATCAATGAGAGTGGAAGAGGTGTATAATCATTTAGAAATAAAATTAAAGGTAATGGGTATATGGATGATTGTATCCTAACATTATTAATTGGTGATAAAAGGAATAATATAACAATGATACATAAATAAACACGAAAATGAGAGGATCCCTTACTAAATATCGGCATGGTAACTGGTGTACATAATGATTTATGGGATTAATAAATGAGAATAAAATTGGAATATAATCATTTATAATTAAATTTTATAGTAAGAAGATATGTAAAATGATGTCCCAAATAAAAAAACTAAAATTTAGTGGCAAAACAATAAAATTGGTGCTTGAATGAAAGGGTATTGGGAGATCCGTTACAATCAGAGAGTGATTCAAAATGCTTGAGAGGAGTTTTTTGGGAGAATTAGGAACCATGAGAGGACTCTATAGATGGTAGGGTATAGTAATTATGTGACTAATGGTTTTTGAGTGAATATATTAGGGAGATTGGGTGGGTTAATATAGTAAATGACTGGGTAAATCTTTATTTTTTCCCAAAAATATGGTTTGGACTTTATATAATTAAGTAATAAAAAAAACAAGTCATCCCATCGTTTTTGCACATAGTTTTTTTAAATGATGATTGGTTTTCACTATTTTATTTTTCTAGGGGTTTAAATTATTAAAATATTTTCACTAGTGATGTGCAAGTGGGTCATGTCCTTAAATAAAAGATTTTAAAACCTCAAAATTCATTATAGGTTTTGGAGGATTCATAAAGGATTTATAAATTTTTTCATATAAACATAAAATATAATTATTTTAAATAATAAAAATATTTTTTTTATTGAATACCCTTTATAGTATTTGTTACATTATTTTTGAATCATTATGATGTCATAATAAAAAAATATATATTTATTACGAATTTAAATTTTACCTGAAAAATCAACTACCATAAAACATTATGAAAAAATAACCATTTCATAATATTGATGTCATGATTCCAAAAATAATTTTTATTTTCATAGATAATTTTCGAGATATTTTAATTTTCACTTTTAAAACAATAATCTACATTTATTGAGAAATGGTTTTTTTGATAATATCAATATTCAAATAAATATAAAAAATAGATTTGAAAAAAAAAATATGATAATTTTTATTTAGTAAATGTAATAATATTTTACTAAAATATAATTTATATTAAAAATACTTTTATTATAATTCGTTAATTGAATTTGAATATTTAACAAAAATACAAATTGTTTTTTATTATATCAAAATGAATATCATTTATAAATTAATAGTAATTAGAATAAAATATATTAATTTATTGTATATAATATAGATATTCATATTATTATATAATTTATTATATCCCTTTATTACTTTGAAAAATTCTGTATGTGTATAGTGTTTTATAGTGAGAAGTTCATGGGGTGGTTTAGCATACATTGTGTGGGTTTTGATATTGATGAGCTGGAATATATCCCGTAAACGGAATTATTAACACTTAAATTGTTTGATGTCATCTTGGATATGGTTGAGGGAAAATCCAAATTATTATATACCCCTTTGAATTTCAAATAAATGGGATTTATAGGATACAATTTGACTCATTGAGTAAATTACATCTATTGTCTGTGATAATTGGTATTTTTTCAAACACTATATTTATACTAATAGTATTGTCATTGTTAAATGTATTTATTATGTATGGTTAATATGATTAAGGGTATTTTAAATCTGATAGGATATATGAAAACCAAGTAATTTCATGTGTCTCCAACAATAATAATATTTAATATGGAATTTAATTCCACGAAAAATAAAATTTTCAGTCTGTTACATTATTCACCCATCCGAAATTTCATCCTTGAAATTGTAATTTGAAACACCAAAATAGATGGGGTAACTCTGTTATAACACTATATCAGATTCCCACAAATTCTCTTCAAACATTTAGTTTATCCAAAGAACTTTGACTAAGTGAATGACCTTATTTCATTGAACTTTGTTTATATGATCAAAGATACTCATTGACTGCTCCTCATATGAAAGATCATTTCCAATGGTATCAACTATAGAGTAAAAATAGGTTATGTGTTTTGTATGTACATCCTTAATAGTGATTCATATAACACATAATTTACATGAAACATATTAGGTCAAATTTCTAGTCAATAGGACACCACTCTGATGCGATCAAGGATCTCAAAGGGACTGGTGTATATTGGAATAAACATTCCCTTATTCCCAAATCTAAAAAAAATCCATAGAGATATGTAGAGGAATATGTTATCTTGAACAACAATTTGTAGGTCTTGAGGATGATTTTCTTCATATCACATTTTACACTAAAATCAGTATTGATTTTTTTACCGAATAGTATTTACCATTTTCAGAATTACCTCAAATATTTCAAGACCTAGTATTTTTTGTTCCCCAAGATCATCTCATCATGAAGGTGTTCTCCAATAATTCCCATAAAGGACTTTTAAGGATCTGTTTGTATGATTTGGTGGAAAATATTATTGTATGAGAACTGGTCCAGAGATAGATTTTGATATCTTCCTTATTTGAAGTATATCAAGTATACTCGGAACATATCCTTGAGTGTCTTGATAGTTGACTCAGATTGGCCATTAGTTTGTGGGTAATAAGTCCTGATGAAGGCCAACTCAATTTTTAGAGCATATTGGAGGCACTTCCAATGCATAGAGGTCAATATTTGATATTAATAAGATACTATTGATAGTTGTTATACATACAACCTCCACTATTACATAATTTATTTCATTGCAAGTTGATCATATGAGAAGTTCTCTAAAATTGCAATGAACTGAGTATTCCTGGTAGGAAGATCCACCAAACCCATATGGCATTGTTTTCTAAAAATTAATTATAGGACATGTGAAAAATTCCATGGTTATGTTTTCCAGTTCCATGTATGTGTGGGTAATGGTTATATTACCCCCTTTGGTATTTCTCTTTCATCCTTCACTTGCGGACATAAAATATTTCTTGAGGTATATTAGGTGATCTCCCCTTCATATTATCCCAAAAATAGTGCTATCAGAGATCTCAATACATCCTTTTCCTCCCTAGATTGATTGAAAATGTTAAACAATGTGAATTATCTAGTACCCCCTTCTTTAACTAAAGATTTTATAGTTCACATAGTCTTGACCCAAATCTAACAACTCCTTCATCATTAACAAATAACATAAAATTTACATTTTCTTATATCATCACATGTTCTTATTATATCCCACATTATCTATTTGAGCATCCTTTATCCTCTCCTTAAGGGGTGGTTGGGAAACCATTGGTGACAAAAATTGATTATGTTCCATCCTTTATAAATCCCATGTCCATTATTTTCAGGTCTAAGAAAAATGTATCCATCTAAATTGTCAAAAATGATAAAAGTTACGGATCCATTCTACTTAGAGCATATGGAATGTTTTTTCCCAATATATTGGTGTATTAAGATATTATAGTCCCTAATCAACTCTAGCCATATTTCCGGGAACATATTCAACACTATTTGATTAAATACAATCTTTAGGATTGTTTTATCTATATGTATTTCATAATTCATTCTAATGGTATAATGATATAAAATTTTCAATTCATAGATCACTACATTCAAATCCATATCATTCACTATGTATTTCAATTTTCAAGCTTTTATTTTTCCTTATGGCGTAGGCTATCATTTTTTCATTATGCAATAACACAACCCATATTCCCTTCTTCAAAGCATCATTGAATACAGTAAAATTTTCTCCACTAGTGGGTAGTGTATGTACAGGTGTAGTGATAAGCCTCTTTTTTATCTCCATGAATCTCACTTCCCATTTATTATTCCAAAAAAATGTAACTCCATTGTGATTTATCTTTGTTAGTGGGTTTGAAAATCAAGGTATATTTCTCGCAATTTGATGGTAGTACCTAGATAATCCAGGAAAAAAATGGATTAACATCATATATGTTAGCCTCAATGATCCTTAAATTTCTTCTATATTTTAGGGGTTCAAAAATGAACCATTTTTTCTGATAATATTCTCTATTAATGAGACTTCCTCCAACCGAATGGCCCGAAGACCTTATTTTTAATTGATTTTTGAAAACCCCCATTTTAAGGGATGAGGGGGAACTGTTACAAGTCCCACATGCCTAGAGAGATCACATGACCCGAAGGTCTTAGGAAATATACAGACTATACAAGGAACTCCTCCTCCCAGCTTCTTCATCATGATATCAGCTCTCCACCTTTGCATGGTTGTTCGGCTAGGCTTCCAATGCCATCATAGGCTGGCCCTGATGGAAATTCCTTACACTCTCTTTCTTAAAAATCATCTTACCTCTTTCTATGGTTAATGTATTATCTCTGAATCTCCATCTAGTGTCCTCTCCTTATAGATTATATTTTATCATTTAAGCACAATGTCAGGGGGCCCGGAATCCTAGAGGTGGCCGACAATATTTACTTACCCAAAGGACATGGGAGGCCCAAAGGCTTTAAAAGACCCGAGTCCCAAACTGGTGGCCCGAAAGCCCAAATAGACGAATAGTTCTGGCTGCTACAGTATCAAATAGTGTCTACTACAGTACCGGATACAGTAACATCTTTTATACTTTTAATCAATATTATCCTTACATAAGGTCCTTATCATAATGCTCAAATTTTCACCGTGCCCCTATTTTGTTTTTGAGTATATTAGAATATCATCTATAACAACTACCAAAAATTTGTTGAGGTGTTTTCTAATAAATGTATTCATCATTCCCATGAATACTGATAGATAATTCGTGTTTCTGAATGGAATTACTAAAAACTCATAGTGCCTATACACTTTACAAAAATATTTCTTGGTGATATCCTCCATATTGACCTTTTTATGACAATACATTGATCAAAGAACCACCTTGGATAATTTCTCCCTAGTATTCTGATCTAACCATTAATAAATCCTTGGAAGAGGATACATTTAAAGTATCATGATCTTTCTTAGATCTTGGTAATCAATCGAATAGAATATTGGCCAATACTTTTTATTGACAAAGAGGAATGGTGAACCCCAAGGTGAACCCCAAGGTGAGCCCCTTTAGGGTATGACCCCTTACCAGATTCTTCTTTTGTGGTTAATTAGTCTCCTCATGTTCCACAAAACCATCTTATACAGTGTCTTGGATAATGGAAACACCCTATGTAGAATCTTGATTGAAAATTCAACCTTTAAAATAGGAGGAAGACAGTGATATTTTTTAGGAACCAAATTGTCATATTCCCTCAAAACAGACACATACTGGATGATTATATTTTACATAGACATAAAAATTTGATCTAAATACGCTTTATTGAAGGGTAATAATATCAATGTTTGAGATGTCGGTTCTAAATAATATTCATCCTCACCTTTACACTTGTAAATAATCAAATGGATATTTATAATCTGGAGTGTATCATATAAATTTGTGTTAGATCAATATTTGAAAAGATAATCCACACCAAGAATCACATCAATGTCCAGAAACGAGAGAGTTATTAAATTTTGAATAAGAACATTCCAAAAAACATCAATGTGTGATAAAAAATCATAGAATTTTTTCCCAAGGATATAAACTCATTTCTGGTTGTTACCTGATGTACTTAAAAAACATACAAGATATTCTAATAGGGGATGAATTGAAATACAACATGACATAGACATTTATTTAGTATATTTTTAATGTACTATAGTCATCATGATCTATCCCAACAAAGGATGTGCCTTGTTCCCTAGTTCCTAGAGATTATTGATGGTCATCATGATTCATAGCCATTGGAATAGAGAATTATCTTGGATAATGACCATATAAATCACATTTATGAAATAAAACTATATATGATACCATATACTGAACATTATTTGCATCCATTATAATATTTATTTTTTAAAGGAAATTGGATACTTTGGTCCATGTCTTTTCATACATATAACATCTACCAACCCCTTTTTGGAATTACCATAGTTCTTCTTACCACATTTTTTTGCAGAAAGGAAATGGGGCCTTCTTTCCGTTATCATAATTATTAGATATACTTCCATGAGATTTCATCATCCTCTACATTTATGTATTTTGGCATTCAAAAAAGTTCACGTTCTTAATTTTGATTTATGATATGTAGCTTTGAATAATCTAAAGATTTTAATAATCTATCATCCATCATGTTAGGAATCTCATTGGGGAAGTAATATCATTCTCATTCACATTCATTTCTTAGTGGTTTCCTTCTATTTAAATACATTTTCTATAATCAAGGAAAACATTAGGGAGGAGTTTTTTTAATCTACTAAATGCATAAATAAAAATCCAATGTCATTAATGGGATAATATATACATAACTTGTAATCCTTAAATTATGAATTTCACGCCTTAAATATATTTTATCCAATAGATAGGATCTCAAAGGGATTTTTTATCTTGGTCTAAGATTTCATGTCTTCCAAAATTTGATCAATACCTTATCTCCAACATCAACTCTTGGTCTTGTTAATGATTGTTAGCATAGATATTTTGTTTTATCTATAAATCCTTGAAGTGTTTCTAAATAGTATTGACCATCCCAACATTTCATAGACCAATGCATGACCTATTTTTTTATGTTCCCCAACATCAACCCAATATGATGGTGTTCTTCACTACATCCAAAAAATTGTTCTAAGAGTGCCATTATGATGATTTAGTGGAAACTATTATTGTATGAGTACTCAACTAGAAGAATATATTGATCTATTACTTTCTTAAAGTCAATTGAGCATGATATCAATATGTTATTGGGTGTTTGGATAGTTTTTTTATATAGGACATTAGTTTTTTTTGTGAAAACCCATGATGATGTTCAAATCAGTGTTTAGAAATTTTTAGATACTAATCTAAAAAACAAGGAGGTAAATCATGAATCTCAATCAAGTACAATTGATAGTTGTGTTCCTTGTATCCTCACCACTTATGTATTGTATATCCTTGAAATTTTATTGCGTGTAAAGTCCTAATAAATTTCAATTATATTAGTAGTATTTCTAGGATGATCCACCGCAACACATAAAGAAATATTTTCTCTTGATGTCTTCAAATGACCATTGAAGAATTATTTGGTTATTTTCTCCAGTTTTAATTTTATTATGGGTAATGGTTACATCATACACTTGGATTCTTTATAATTTTCATTCAATTTATTTCATAAAAGGCATGTTGATGTAAATTCTACAATCTCCTTCTTCATATAGTCTAACCAATAATTATCTTAGAGATCCTGATACATCATTGTGCTCCCTAGATGAATAAAAATGTAGAACTATATGCATCATCCAAAAAATCATTCATTAACTTATGATTTGATAGTTCACATAATCATGAACCAAATCTAAAAATTCCTTATTCATTAATAATTAGCTCTAAGTATTTCCCCTTTTTACAGCTTCTAGTTTTTTAAAATTCTTACATTGTCACATTGAGAATCATTTATCCACTCCAAATAGTATTTCTGGGAAATAATTTGTAAAAGGATTGATGATTTTCAATCCTTTATTGTTCCCATGTCCATCCATTTCATGTATAATATGATTATATTCTTCTCAATTATCAAAAATGATATAATTGTTGGATCATTTCAACCCATAGATCTGTCACTTTTTTTCTTCCCTAAAATGGAAGGGGATTTACCTTACATAGTATTTAATCAAATATAACCATATTTACTAGTTTATTTTAAACTCTTTTCATGTGATTATATAATTGAGGATATTATGATCCATATATATTTCAAACATCACACAAAAGGGATAATACCAATAGACTTCAACATGATGTTCACTACATTCAATTCTAGATCATGCATTGGGATGTTATGTTAGTGATATTTTATTCACCTTGTGGAATTGGAAATAAAATTGTAATTTTGTATTAACACACAACCCAATCACTTCTTTGAGTCATCACTATATACCTTGAAATGTTCTCCACTTGTGGTTATTTTATGTAAATGTGCAATGATAAGCCTCCATTTCCACCCATTGAACATCTCATAACTTTCATTATTCCAAAAAACATGAATCCATTGTGTTTTAATTTTTTCATAGGTTTTTATATTATTGATAAATTTCTCACAAATAAATGATATAACCCAACTAATCCAAGAAATCTATAAATTATTATCACATCATTTCAACTCAACCATCATTTAATTTCATCTATACATTAAGGGTCCATAGTTACCCCATTATAGTGATAATATTATTCATGAATAACACATCCTTCAACCATAACTCATATTTTTAGTACATTTCATTAATAACCTCAATTTGTAACATCCTTAGCGCAGTGCACAGATGCACTTCTTGCTCCTCCAAGATTTTTGAGTATATTTGAATATCATCTGTATAGACTGCCAAAAAATTATTCATGTAATATATAAATAATCTATAATCAACTCCATTGATAATTTTTTAGAATTAGTGATTCATAATGGAATTACTATGAACATATATTTCCCATACGTTGTATAAAAATCCATCTTTGAGATATCATTATTCTTCACTTTTAAATGATAATACTCTAACTAGTGATCCACCATTGAGAAGTATCGTTCTCCACATAGCTGATTGAACTAGTAATAAATCAATTGTAGATGCTACTTTTTCTTCCCCATGATCTTTCTTAGTTCATGATAAACAATGAAAATATATATTGATGTAACCATATACATGATGAAGAAGACTGGTTTACCCAATTTGGATGAACTTTGGCATATGAACCCTTTATATATATTATCTTTTAGTTTTTATTTAGCTCCCTATGTTCCAAAATAACCATTCTATAAAGATTCATACATAATGGAACCCCCCAATATAATATTTACTTAAAATATGACCTCTTAACTAGGTGGATGACTATAAAATTATTTTGAAAAATCATCATTGAATTCCCCCATAATGGGCATGTCTTTGGTGATGATCTCTTTCATTGACTCAATAATATAAGCTAGATACACCTACTTTTTGGGAAATAATATCCATTCATTAGATGGTAGAACTAAATAATATTCACCCATCTTCTTTTAATTATATGAAATCATAGGAAGAGTTGTAATATAGAGAGTGATTTACTTCTCAGGGGAATTTATGTGGGCACTCTATAAGGAAATCCAACCAATACCCATTATTGAATAAAATTACTCTAAATGTTGATTTATTAAAATTTAAAGTAAAATATTCTCACAAACACCAACACATGATTAAATAATCATATATAATTTTTCCTCTGATTTGAAATAAATTTTGGTGGTTAATCAATGTTTATAGAAAACCTACAAGATATTCTAAGTGGACATGAATTTATATCCAACATTAAAGACATAATTATTGAGTATTGGTTAAATGTACATTAATCTTCATGATCCATCTCAACATATAAATCTACATGTTCCCCTTTTCTAGGAGATTTTTTGGTTCTTATCCTGTTTCTTAGCCCCTAAAATAGAGCATTGGATGGGATAATTACCATATTCTACAAATTTAATGCATAAAACTGTATATGGTTCAATAGATTGAAAATTATTTCCATTCGTCTCATTATCCATTTTTTCATGGGAATAGAATAATTTATGCACTATCTTCCCACACATAAATCATCTCCTAATACAATTGAGACATTTTCATTAGTTCCTCATTATACACTTTTTTCATAATGTATATTATCCATTCTTTACCATATAAACATTATTAGTTGAACTTACATGAGATTCCATATTCCTCTTCTAGGATGTTTGTGTCCACTCAAAAAAGTTATAGTAGTAAATTCTGATTTTATATAGTTGTTTTGGTTTAATCAAAAGATGCATTACAAGATCTCCCATCATTTTAGAAATCTCTTTGTGTGTAGTCATCACATTCACCTTCACACTAGTTTTTTATTTAGATCCTTCTATATTTGTATAGAGGATAAATGAAGGGAAAATTTTGTATTAGTATTTTTAAACTACTAAATGAATAAATATAAATCCAATGAAATTAATGGGATAACCTATAAATAACATTTTTTTCATTTAATTATTAATTTATAGGATTCAATCTATATTTCCCATGATCTATTTACTAACATAGATACTTATAGAAAATTATGTTACGTTAATAATGATTTATATGGATATTTGGAATTTATCAATGAATATCCCTAGGGAGTGTAAAAGAAAGAGTTCAGAAAGGCATGTTGTTCTGTACCATTTTCCGATCAAGTCTTTCCCTATGCAGTGTTTTTGGGTTATACCTTATGTACATTTGTGAAAGAGCCTCGTCAACTTGTAGTATCAATATATAGATTTATATTCATGGAAACCACTTATTATATACTTTAACAAAATTTAGGGATGTCTTTTTATGTTTAGTATTATCACTAATGTGTATTATCTAGTTTTCTAATCATTATCTAAAAAATAACTTAACATTCCTCTAATACCAACTACTACAATCTTACTCTTTATTAAACATTTTTTCATGATTTATTAAATAATATTACACATAATACAAACTAGTTTATTGAGTTGTATAGTGACTTTGGTAATTAAAAACATTACATACCAACATAAAGAAGGGGGTACGTCATGATTTTTATAAAATTCTCTTACATGATTAAAATATTGATTTGTACTTAAAACTACATCAGAGGACCTGGGGACATACATAGTAAAATGATGAGATATAAATCCCAGTAAGGAAAAAAATATGGCATACCAAGAAGAATTTAATATATGTTACACAATATCCATATTAATTAGGAATAAAGGGGTGGGAATATTAAACAAGAACAATGAGTTATGATATAACATGATAATATAAAGGCACCATGGGAAGTGTGGAATCATCTTAAAACATGGAATCATAAACACAGGTCCTTTATAACCTAAAGGAAATAATAATTGGAAATTTATAGTAATGGATTAGGTTCAATCATTAATACCTTTCATGACATCTCATGAGACTAAAAAATTACCCAATTAATTGAAGTGCTAAATAATTATTGTAACACTAGTCACTTTCGTGACATTCTACTGCATAAGTGTTCCACATAAGTCATAAAACATGGATTCATTTATCATCACACTTTATTAAATGAAAATGGGGTGTCGAATAGATACATGTATGTTACAGATAAAATAATTATAAGTGCATAATATAAGGCCCCAGCCTTAAACCATACTTAATCTTGAGTTATTACAAGATTACACGTTGAGGATCTTTTTAGGTTTAGAGTTTTAGAGAATTAGATCATAAAACTTGCATTACATTCCACATATAAACAAAGTGGTTACATAAAGATAGTATTCTTCATTCCCATCAATGGAAACACATTTAAAATAAAACATGGATTATTTCTTGACACATCCTTGAATCTATCATCTTATCATGTACCTTTCCCTTGACCTGTGAAAAACATTTCAAAAACTTGGGATGAGCATAAAAACTCAGTATGGGTTATAAAAAAACATGGAAAGGAAACATGAGTTCATATATACATAAGAATTAAATCATACTTTACCCATAAAACATAGGCACTTTAACATACCTCATAAAATCATGAATAAATCATAGAAATCATAAGACATAAAGGTAACTTGAGGCATTCATAACATTCTTACATAGGGAGTAACCCTCTTGGTTACGTTTTGGAATACCCATCACAGTATATTCCCTAAAATCGCTTCGGAGAAACCTTAACGTTTCACTCCTTCGCGTTACCCAATGCATTGGAGAGCTATAACGGGCTCACCCGCCCTTAGTTTATCACGGAACCACCCGTCTTCATAATAATGCCCAAGAACCATAACATAATCATATCACATAAAACATGCATAAAGGAACCATAAAATTTCCACATTTCAATCACGAGATATCAATACAACACATTGATATAAAAACATTATGAAAACCATTTTCAATACCAAAGTAAAAGAAAAGTAAAACATGGTATTTATTTTTCTTTTAAAAAGAATGTATGGCTTGTAGAGGAAGCCGAAACTCAAATAACGGTCACGACGGCGGAGAAGTCGTTGTCACCGCATACGTATGACAAAAAAATTCCCTTTTGTCGTTTAATAAACGCTTCGTATAAAAAGATTCCTTTAGAATAAATGTAAAAGTCAAAGGGTTTTATACACCGTATAAAAGAAAGTTGTGTATAAAATAAAATATGCCTCAATGAAAGGAGATTGAGACGAAGTCCCATACCTCGTATCCGACTTGACCCGACCGTTCTTTAATCTCCTGAATAATAAACTTGAGTTAATATCTACTTTCATATGAATCTTTTTCATGTTCTTTATTCCATTTATACCATGTTATGAACATCATGTAATCAGTTAAGTTAATAATGTTCATTTTCTCGGTATTTGGTTCTTAAGTCAAAAGTAGACTTCTTACACTTACATGTTGTTAATTTGGTCAAAGGTTCATTATATACAGAATGGTATTCATGATGTAGATATCATATATGTCATATATATCTAGTACATACATGCATTTATAATATTACATAATCATTTAGAGGTAAGAAATGAAATGCACCGTTCATGGAGACGGTAAGCCGTACGTACGCATGAACGCTACTTCCATTTCTATTTCATATTTTATGGAATGGAATCATAATGATATAAGAGTATATTATAATTCCAGTATAATAACATATATAATATCATTAACTTTATCCTTTACACATCCCACATATGGTATTAACGAATCAAATCACTTTCAGGGGGCGGTAGTCCGCACTTCCTAAAGTGAAGATATCGTGTTTACCTATAATGGAAACCATAAAGGTATGCCCAAAATGAAAAAAACAGAAGCTTAAGGAAAACATAATCATATTATATATCATATATAAAAATAGTGACATCATAATGGCCACCTTTGAAGGTGTTAAATGAGTATTGAACAATCATCGTTTCGGGAGGCAGAATTTCGCCATCCACGGAAAACGTATGTTCTTTAACCATTTGATGTAGTTGTGTGAGAGTGTAGCTCAAATAAATATTATAACAACAGCCTAGTATATTTATGATACTGGTTTTGTTACAAAAGAAGTAAATAAAAAGAGTTTAAGGGGTTGGAGAAGCAAAATAAAATAAATGAACATGAGAGAATGAATTACCTTTAAAAGTGTAACTCCTTTTGATTTGAGCCTAAAGACTTCCTTTGAAAGGCTTCTGCCCAAAGGTAATCCTCTAGGACGAGGAGAGGGATGTGGAGATATTAAATGGTCAGGGTTTGGCCGAGCAAAAGGCTTGAGGAGTGTGTGAAATGAGGTAGAGGTGGGGGCCTTTTATAAGAGAAGAGGAGGGGCACTTTTGGAAAGTAAAGAAATATTACTTTATTTGAAAATGTGTTTCGGTTTTAAAAGGTCCCACATTGATATAATTCGTGGATAAGGTGATAAGGGTTCGAAATCCACTCATAAAATTGGTTTTGGCCATGTGTAGTTCATAGATTTTACATTATCTTTCCATTTTATTTAAATCGTCAAATAATGATGTCATCACTGCATCATGATTATGTCATAAATAATTTAATTTATTTAATGTCTAAAAATCATAAAAAAAAATACTATGATGTAGGAAATCGTTTTAGCTTTCCAATGACTATTTATAATCAAATATCTGATCTTTATAACCCCACGTAAAAAATGTTTTTGTGAAACATATTATGTTTGTGTCATTTTTACTTTTACATTAAATAAAAAGTTATTTATGTCATTTCCCAACCAAAATGTCTCCATGGGGTCCCCAAGTTGACCCATGGCTTGTCTTGGTCTGCCATGACACAACCAATAAGGTTGGGACACGTGTCTAGGTCATTTCATATTATTAAAGCATTATTTATACCTTAAACTACACTAATTACCACTAATCGCGATTCAAAACTTAATAAGTTACTATTCACCAAAAAAATTATCTTAATCTCATTGAACCACATTTTACTTATTAATGAAAACCATGTATGTCGGATTTTCAAAATTCAATACACACTAGTGGTAAAATTTCATTTAACTGAAAAATTAGTTTGCTTGATTACCACTTAGTGGTTTCACTATTCATCAAAAATTGAAGTTTTTCAGAAAATTACCAAAAATTCACCCTAAGCTATATTTGATATTCTGAAATCAAAAATGAAGTCTATTTTACAAAATTCAAATCATATAAGTCAAATTAATTAATTTAATAATTAATTCCCACTGCCAGAGCAAATAGCGTGTTTTTACAAAACAATATGTATCAAAAGATTGACACCAGTTTAAGTCTAATTTCAAAGTGAAATTGATTCCAATGACCACCATTGGATAAAATGGTAAACATATATTCTAATTTCACTTCAAAGCCAATTAAAAACATAATCTAATCATATAAATAAATTAGATTAAAAAGTAGTTTTGATGTAAAATGCAGTATTTTTCACTATTCATTAAAAAATGAACATTGTCAGAAAAATACCAAAAATTCACACAAGGTAAATTTTGATGTCCCAATCATAAAGGATAAGTTTATTTTGACAAACATAGTTTATAAAATTGTCAAAATATAGATTCAAAAATGGTTTTCCATCAAAAGTCAGTAAAACAATCTTTTAAGAATATTAGTGTATTCCATGCATAAGATTGTATTTATTTTCATTTTAAGCCTCTATAACACTATCTTAATCATTAATAGACATAGATAAAAATATATATTATTCATTACTTACTTGGGATGTTACATCCTTCCCCCCTTTAGAAAATTGCGTCCCCGCAATTTATTTACTTATCGAATAAATGGGGGTACTTATCCCTCATTGCATTTTCAGATTCCCATGTTTCCTCTTCAATCATGTGGTTTTTTCACAAAACCTTTACCTGATGAATCACCTTATTCCGTAACACTTCCTCCCTGTGGTCAAGAATCTGGACCGGTTGTTCCTCATAAGATAGGTTCTCTTCCAGCTGAACTACCCCTGGACTCAAAACATGAGATGGATCTGGCATATACTTTCTCAACATCGAAATGTGAAAAACATTGTGTACCTGAGATAAACTCGGAGGTAAAGCCACTCGGTATGCAACTGATCGAACTCTCTCCAGAATTTCGTCTGGTCCAATGAACCTTGGACTCAACTTTCCTTTCTTACCAAATCTCATCACACTTTTCCAAGGAGAAACCTTGAGAAAAACCTGATCACCTACCTCGAAAGATAGATCCTTATTCCGGTTATCCGCATAACTCTTCTTCCTGCTCTGAGCTGTTCTCATGTGTTTCTGAATCAGCTGAACTTTTTCTGCCATCTCTTCTACCAATTCTGGTCCCATCAACTTTCTTTCACCCACTTCATCCAAGAAATCTGGAGTTCGACACCGCTTCCCATATAATTCCTGAAATGGTGCCATCTGTATACTGGAATGAAAACTGTTATTATATGAAAACTCAACCAAAGAAAGATGTTGGTCCCAACTTCCCTGATAATCCATAGAACAAGATCGTAGCATATCCTCCAATGTCTGAATTGTTCATTATGACTGCCCATCTGATTGAGGATGAAAAGCTGTACTAAAATTTAATTCAGTACCCAACGACTTCTGAAGGCCTTTCCAAAAGTTAGAAGTAAACCTGGGATCACGATCTGATACAATGGAGAGAGGAACTCCATGTAACCTAACTATCTATTTAAGATACAAAGGGGAAAGTTGATCAAGAGAGAAATTATCTCGTATAGCAAGGAAATGAGCAGATTTGGTCAAGCGATCAACAATAACCCAGATTGCATTATTACCTCGAGATTTCTTCGGTAATCCAACAACAAAGTCCATGGATATATTCTCCCATTTCCACTCTGGCACTGGTAAAGGCTGAAGCATCCCTTTCGGTAACTGCCGCTCTGATTTAACCTGCTGACAATTCAAACACTTCACAGTAAAATCAGCAATGTCTCTTTTCATTCCATCCCACCAGTAATACTCCCGCAGATCTCTATACATCTTAGTACTGCCCGGATGAACTGAAAACGGAGAACTATGAGCTTCACATAACAACTCTCTCTTCAACTGTAAATCACAAGGCACACACAATCTCTTCCCAAATCTCAAAACGCAATCATTATCAATGTTGAATTCAGGCAACTTACCTTTCTGAACCAGCTCTACCTTTTTCTGCAACTCACTATCTTGCTTCTGTGCTTGCTTGATTCTATCTGATATAGAAGATCTCACTGATACCTGAAACAAAACAGAAGGAATTCCTGCACCAACAACTTCTATGCCAATGTTCATCAAATCATTAACCAAAGGATCATGTTCCAACCGCAACATTGTTAATGAAGCATTACTTTTTCAACTCAAAGCATCAGCCACTTTATTTGATTTTCCCGGATGGTAATGAATTGTACAATCATAATCCTTGATTAATTCTATCCATCTCCTCTGTCTCATGTTTAACTCTTTCTGAGTGAATATATACTTTAAACTTTTGTGATCGGTATATATTTCACACTTTACTCCATACAAATGATGCATCCAAATTTTTAAAGCAAAAACAACAGCAGCTAATTCCAAATCATGTGTAGGGTAATTTACCTCATGAGTTTTCAACTGTCGTGAAGCATAAGCAATTACCTGATCATTCTGCATTAGGACGCAACCAAGTCCTTTCAATGAAGCATCACTGTATATAACAAACTCACCATTCTTGGAAGGTAGTGCCAAAACTGGAGCATTCACCAATCTTCTTTTCAATTCCTGAAAACAATCATCACATTATTTTGTCCAGATAAACTTAACACCCTTTCGAGTTAGCTTAGTCATTGGACTAGATAACCGTGAAAAATTTCTAACAAACCTTCGGTAATAGCCCGCCAAACCAAGGAAGCTACGAATCTCGGTTACATTTGTGGGTCTTGGCCATTCTTCCACAACTTTTTTTTTTGCAGGATCAACAGTTATTCCATCTTTAGAAACAATGTGACCAAGGAAAGAAATTTGTTGCAACCAAAACTCACACTTGCTGAATTTCCCATACAGTTTCTTTTCTTTTAAGGTTTGCAAGATAACCCTTAAATGTTTTTCGTGATCCTCTTTACTTTTAGAAAACACCAAAATATCATCAATGAAAACCACCACAAACTTATCCAAGAACTCATGGAAAATTCTATTCATTAAGTCCATGAATACAGCAGGTGCATTGGTTATCCCAAAAGGCATTACTACAAATTCATAATGGTCATATCTCGTACAGAACGCGGTCTTCGGAATATCTGCCTCCTTTACCTTCAGCTGATGGTACCCCGATCTCAAGTCAATCTTTGAAAAAAACTGAGCTCCCTGGAGCTGATCAAACAAATCATCGATATGAGGCAAAGGATATTTGTTCTTAACAGTGATATTATTCAAGGCTCTATAATCAATGCAAAGTCTCATAGAACCATCTTTCTTTTTAACAAATAAAACAGGAGAACCCCATGGTGATGTGCTAGGTCTAATGAAACCTTTCTCTAATAAATCTTGCAATTGGTCCTTCAACTCTAAAAGTTCAATTTGTGCCATTCGATAAGGGGGTTTTGAAATTGGCTTAGCATCAGGAACTAAGTCAACTGTAAACTCAACTTCCCATTCTGGTATTACTCCAGGCAACTCATCAGGAAAAACATCAGGATACTCATTTACCACTGGCACATCATTAATCTGAACAGTTCCTTTATTTTCAACGACGTGTGCAAGGTAACATTCATTTCCATCTTTTACAAGTTTCTCGGCCTCTTGATATGTTATCAAAAGTAAGGGTTCATTCTTGTAAACAAACTGAAAGTCTTTCTGAAAAGAAACTTCTTTAGCTCTACAGTCAATCTTAGCATGGTAAATAGAGAGCCAATCCATACCCAGGATAACATCAAACTCTACTAGAGGTATAACAATAAGGTTTGCAAGTAGGTTCTTTCCACAGATAAGGATAAGAAGATTCTTATAAATTCTTTTTGCCTCGACACTTCCCCCAGGTGTTTTTACCACAATTTCAGGAGTCATTTCTTGAGATGGTATTCCCATTTTACTAGAAAAGGTTTCAGAGATGTAAGAATGTGTAGACCCCGAATCAAACAACACACTGGCATAATCTGAAAAAACAAACAAAGTGCCTGATACAACTTCATTTGATGGCCCGACATCTGCTGAAGTAGTTGCAAAGGATTTCACCACCCCTTTCTGCTTGTAGTCTAACTGCTTCCCATCACTCAAGCTCCTTGTCGGACACTCGTTTGCATAGTGACCCATCTCATTGCACTTATAACATTTCACTAACTGTAAATCAAATTTGGTCTTACCTTCACCTTGATCCTTTTCAGTGCAATCACGAGCCTTATGTCCCATCTTACCATATCGGTAGCACTTCCTAGAATTCAGAAGACATTCTCCAGCATGCCTTTTGCCACATTTATCACAAACTGGAAACTTAGTTCTCTTACCATCAGACTTTTTTGAAGAATTCTTACCTTTCTCCTGCCACCTCGGTCTCTTCTTCTGCTGGTTGTTATAGAAAACTTAGTCATCGGCAAACTCCATTTCCACCTTCTCAGCACATCGAACAAGCTTTTCATAACTTTTAAAATCACGAGAAGCTAATGCCCTTCGATATTTTGGCTTTAATCCTGAGTAAAAACGATTTATTTTACTATCAAGGTCCCGGATAAAATTTGGAGCATACCTTGCCAATCGAGTGAACCTTTCTTCATAGGCAGCCACTGAGTCTTCCTCTTGCCTCAATTCCAAGAATTGCTTTTCCATCCTACGTCGAACAGCCTTAGGAAAATACTTCTCAAGAAACATACCTTTGAATTCATCCCAGTCAAGAGCATCAATCTCATCGGCATCCCTAATATTTTTAACCATAGACCACCACTGATCTGCTTCACCCTCCAAACGGTAAATAGCAAGACTAACCTTTTGATTGTCTGAACACCCCATGACATCAAAAATCTTCTCCAATGCTTTAATCCACCCTTCAGCTAGCACAGGGTCAGATGATCCTCTGAATGATGGTGGATGTTGCCTCATGAAATGTTCCACCACTGACATGTTCCTCTGCGATTGTTCTGGCTGATCTTGTGCATGGATACCACCGCCATTTATCGCTTGAGTCAACTGCACCATTACTGCAACAAACTATTCAGTTCCAATTCTGACCATCTCAGGATGCTGATTCGGAAGGTTATTTCCTTCTGTATGCCTTCCTAGCACTGCTTCCCTGTTTCCTCTGCGGAAAACCATTCTGAACAAACATGTCTTAGATGAAGCAACATGGTAATCTTTAAATGCTATATCATTTCGGAAAAAAAAATATTTTTGGATAATCATTTAATAGAATTCTAACTCCTAAAGTTATCTAAACCGACCTTTGATACCAACTATAAGGCCCCAGCCTTAAACCATACTTAATCTTGAGTTATTACAAGATTACACGTTGAGGATCTTTTCAGGTTTAGAGTTTTAGAGAATTAGATCATAAAACATGCATTACATTCCACATATAAACAAAGTGGTTACATAAAGATAGTATTATTCATTCCCATCAATGGAAACACATTTAAAATAAAACATGGATTATTTCTTGACACATCCTTGACTCTATCATCTTATCATGTACCTTTCCCTTGACCTGTGAAAAACATTTCAAAAACTTGGGATGAGCATAAAAACTCAGTATGGGTTATAAAAAAAACATGGAAAGGAAACATGAGTTCATATATACATAAGAATGAAATCATACTTTTCCCATAAAACATAGGCACTTTAACATACCTCGTAAAATCATGAATAAATCATAGAAATCATAATACATAAAGGTAACTTGAGGCATTCATAACATTCTTACATAGGGAGTAACCCTCTTGGTTACGTTTTGGAATACCCATCACAGTATATTCCCTAAAATCTCTTCGGAGAAACCTTAACATTTCACTCCTTCGCGTTACCCAATGCATTGGAGAGCTATAACGGGCTCACCCACCCTTAGTTTATCACGGAACCACCCATCTTCATAATAATGCCCAAGAACCATAACATAATCATATCACATAAAACATGCATAATGGAAACATAAAATTTCTACATTTCAATCACGAGATATCAATACAACACATTCATATAAAAACATTATGAAAACCATTTTCAATACCAAATGAAAAGAAAAGTAAAACATGGTATTTATTTTTCTTTTAAAAAGAATGTATGGCTTGTAGAGGAAGCCGAAACTCAAATAACGGTCACGACGGCGGAGAAGTCGTTGTCGCCGCATACATACGACAAAAACATTCCCTTTTGTCGTTTAATAAATGCTTCGTATAAAAAGATTCCTTTTGAATAAACGTAAAAGTCAAAGGGGTTTATACACCTTATAAAAGAAAGTTGTGTATAAAATAAAATATGCCTCAATGAAAGGAGATTGAGACGAAGTCCCATACCTCGTATCCGACTTGACCCGACCGTTCTTTAATCTCCTGAATAATAAACTTGAGTTAATCTCTACTTGATTATGAATCTTTTTCAAGTTCTTTATTCCTTTTATACCATGTTATGAACATCATGTAATCAGTTAAGTTAATAATGTTCATTTTCTCGGTATTTGGTTCTTAAGTCAAAAGTAGACTTCTTACACTTACATGTTGTTAATTTGGTCAAAGGTTCATTATATCCAGAATGGTATTCATGATGTAGATATCATATATGTCATATATATCCAGTACATAAGTGCATTTATAATATTACATAATCATTTAGAGGTAAGAAATGAAATGCACCGTTCATGGAGACGGTAAGCCGTATGTACGCATGAACGCTACTTCCATTTCTATTTCATATTTTATGGAATGGAATCATAATGATATAAGAGTATATTATAATTCCAGTATAATAACATATATAATATCATTAACTTTATCCTTTACACATCCCACATATGGTATTAATGAATCAAATCACTTTCCGGGGGCGGTAGTCCGCACTTCCTAAAGTGAAGATATCGTGTTTACCTATAATGGAAACCATAAAGGTATGCCCAAAATGAAAAAAACAGAATCTTAAGGAAAAAATAAACATATTATATATCATATATAAAAATATTGACATCATAATGTCCACCTTTGAAGGTGTTAAATGAGTATTGAACAATCATCATTTCGGGAGGCAGAATTTCGCCATCCACGGAAACCGTATATTCTTTAACCATTTGATGTAGTTGTGTGAGAGTGTAGCTAAAATAAATATTATAACAACAGCCTAGTATATTTATGATACTGGTTTTGTTACAAAAGAAGTAAATAAAAAGAGTTTAGGGGGGTTGGAGAAGAAAAATATAATAAATGAACATGAGAGAATGAATTACCTTTAAAAGTGTAACTCCTTTTGATTTGAGCCTAAAGGCTTACTTTTAAAGGATTCTGCCCAAAGGGAATCCTCTAGGACGAGGAGAGGGATGTGGAGAGATTAAATGGGCAGGGTTTGGCCGAGCCAAAGGCTTGAGGAGTGTGTGAAATGAGGTAGAGGTGGGGGCCTTTTATAAGAGGAGAGGAGGGGCACTTTTGGAAAGTAAAGAAATATTACTTTATTTGAAAATGTGTTTCGGTTTTAAAAGGTCCCACATTGATATAATTCTTGGATAAGGTGATAAGGGTTCGAAATCCACTCATCCAATTGGTTTTGGCCATGTTTAGTTCATAGATTTTACATTATCTTTCCATTTTATTTAAATCGTCAAATAATGATGTCATCGCTGCATCATGATTATGTCATAAATAATTTAATTTATTTAATGTCTAAAAATCATAAACAAAATACTATGATGTATGAAATCTTTTTAGCTTTCCAATTACTATTTATAATCAAATATCTGATCTTTATAACCCCATGTAAAATTTTTTTTCGTGAAACATATTATGTTTGTGTCATTTTTACTTTTACATTAAATAAAAAGTTATTTATGTCATTTCCCAACCAAAATGTCTCCATGGGGTCCCCAAGATGACCCATGGCTTTTCTTGGTCGTCCATGACACAACCAATAAGGTTGAGACATGTTTCTAGGTCATTTCATATTATTAAAGCATTATTTATACCTTAAACTACACTAATTACCACTAATCGCGATTCAAAACATAATAAGTTACTATTCACCAAAAAATTATCCTAATCACATTGAACAACATTTTACTTATCAATGACAACCATGTATGTAGGATTTTCAAAATTCAGTACACATTAGTGGTAAACTTTCATTTAACTGAAAAATCAGTTTGCTTGATTACCACTTAGTGGTTTCACTATTCATCAAAAATTGAAGTTTTTCAGAAAATTACCAAAAATTCACCCTAAGCTATATTTGTTATTCCGAATTCAAAAATGAAGTCTATTTTACAAAATTCAAATCATATAAGTCACATTAATTAATTTAATAGTTAATTCGTGCTGCCAGAGCAAATAGCATGTTTTTACAAAACAATAAGTATCAAAAGATTGACACCAGTTTAAGTCTAATTTCAAAGTGAAATTGATTCCAATGACCACCATTGGATAAAATGGTAAAAATATATTCTAATTTCACTTCAAAACCAATTCAAAACATAATCTAATCATATAAATAAATTATATTAAAAAGCAGTTTTGATTTAAAATGCAATATTTTTCACTATTCATTAAAAAATGAACATTGTCAGAAAAATACCAAAAATTCACACAAGGTAAATTTTGATGTCCCAATCATAAAGGATAAGTTTATTTTGACAAAAATAGTTTATAAAATTGTCAAAATATAGATTCAAAAATGGTTTGCCATCAAAAGGCAGTAAAACAATCTTTTAAGAATATTAGTGTATTCCATGCATAAGATTGTATTTATTTTCATTTTAAGCCTCTATAACACTATCTTAATCATTAATATACATAGATAAAAATATATATTATTCATTACTTAGTTGGGATGTTACACATAATGTTGAACAACATTGATTAGAAATACATACGTCTATTCACTACACAATTGGTTGCCTGGAAAAATCATGGTGAAATTTCAGTAGCATAATAGGGGTATATAAATATGTTTGGGAGGGATCAATGAGAGTAAAAGGAGATTCAAATCATTTAGAAATAAAATTCATAGTATTGGTGATATTGATTAATATATCCCAATATTCGTAATTTGATATAAAAGGCATAAGATAATGAAGATTCTTGAATAAAGAGAAAATGGAGGGGATCCCTTACTAAATTTTAATATGGAAACTGGTATACATAAAGGTTCGTGTGAGGTATTAATGAGATTGAAATGTTTCTATCATCTTTTTAAAATCATATATACCGTATGGTTGATACGTAAGAACATGTGCCAACATGAAAAAACTATTATTAAGAGGCATAACATAAAACGGGTGCTTGAATAAAAGGAGAGTGGGTGATGGCATACTTTGATTTGGTGATTCCAAATTATATTTTAATATATATTTAATATAAAATTATTATCTTATTAAAATAATATTTATTACAAAAAATTATTAACTCATATATTCAATAATGTTATTTGAATATTACCCAAAATTTCAATTTTTATTTAATTGTATTAAAATCTAAATAATTTATTCTGTAATAATAATAAGATTATTTTATATTAATTTATTATATAAAATATTCATATTAATATGATTAGGGTCTCGAAACATATCCATTTATTATAGGAAAAATCTATTTAAGGGTAAGGTGTGAAATGGTGAATCTTTCTGGGGTGGATCGACGTACATGGTTCGGCATATGATCTCAATGATCATGAGAATCTCTTAAAAACTAATTCACTCATGCATTAGTTGTTGGACATCATCTTGGGCCTGGTCCAGGGAAATCCTAGTGATGATATCTCACATGGAAGTTCTAATAAATGGGATTCATATATTATTATAATACTTTTTAATTCCATCACTTCTATTGTGAATAAAAATTCGATTTTTTAAATCCCTTTATTTATTCAATCATATAATCAGCGGTCAATGGATATATTATCAATGGTTAAGATGATTAATAATCTTTTAAATCCAATAGAATATAATAAAACCAAGTAATTTAATGTGTTTTATATAACCATAATACATAATATGTAATTTAATTCAACCATAAAGAGAATTTTTTTATACAATTTTGGGTAGAAAAATTAAAAAACAATTCATCTAATTCATTAAGATATAAAGGTAATTAGTATGTAAAAATTTAATTAGTATAAATTTATCATCCCACTACTTTGTATACAATGATTCCTTGGGTATATCCGACTTCTTTACCTCCAACTAATTATATCTATAATGATATTAAATCATGAAAAAGTATTAATCTCCCCATAATTATCCATAAAAGTTTAAATAAGAGGAATAGGATACATTTTCATAATTTTGATCTTTTTATGTTCTAAATAACCAATGGAAAGATGAATTGATATATATTTCTTCTTAACAAAAAGAATAACTAATCCCTATGGAAAATCATATGGATGAATAAATCCATATCTATATTCTCCTAGTGTTTTGTATTGAATTATTGTAACTCAATTGGGGTCATTATATATTGAGTAAATGAAATTTGAGTAGTACAGGTCATGAGTTCAATTGAAAAATCTAATAGTTGATTTTGGATAAGATTTGGATATTTTGTGAAATACATCAGAATATTAATGAAAAATATGAAAAATATTAATGTTGAGTTTCTCCCCACCAATTTTATATAATGATTCATAAATAATGTGTATTAGAGCACAAATTTTGGATGTCATTTTCATTGGATGTTGAGGTTCATCCTCTCACTAATAGATGATCATATGATGATTTATAGTATCAAATGTAGCTTCATATCCAAAAAAAACATATGAACTCTATATAAAGAGTACTAATACATTCCCAAAATAAAATAAAATTCAAATATATTTAGAATAACAATATTTGATGTGAAAAAATTCCCAAATATGTATATTTTAGGAGAGATAAAGACATGAGAAGTGTTATTCTTAGCATTAAGATGTTTCATTGAAAACTCAACTAAAATAATTGAAAAATCTTGTTCTTATACACTTAGCATCATCTACTTTACGTTCCCTTGATGTTTTAGGCATTGGTTTTCATAGTTTTCCATATCATAATAGTTAAAATTATATATTTTTATGGATTCCCCCTTACCCTTTAATTCATGAGCATGATGACCTCTTTCTCTACACTTGTAGAAAACTCTTTTCACATTTAGAATGTAACATGATGTTTCTTTCTAATGTTATGCCATGTTGGATGATCTCCCATTATATTCTTCCCCTTATCCATTTATTTCTCAGGCACCCTCCTACTATATCCTTTCCCACCATTATATATGACTTGTATAATTAATTGTTTATCTTAATAGCACATGATACTATATTCTCATATGATGATATGTTTTGGGTGATTAGTTTCTTTTAAATGATTTACTTTTCCCATTAATTGAATAAATAAATAAATGTCATTGTTTTACATATGAAGTCCCCAACATTCCTCACTATCCTTGTAAATATATCTTCATACATAGAAATAATTTCCTCTTACTTTTATCATAAATATAAAATTGACTTTCCATATATTTTCATTGTTTGTAATCGAAATATTTTCCACAAAAAGGACCATAAAATATTTTAAATACATGATCACTATTTCTTCCACATTCTTAGAGTTTTAAATCAATGAAAATAATTGATCTCTATCACCTTGATACAGTAAACTTCCAAGACTACCTCCTACTTTTTATTAATTCCTAGATAATGAAATATATATTTTAAGTAATTTATCCATTGGTCACCTATTTATATATATATATATTTTTTCCTTGATTGGTCGATGTTGTTGTCTCAAAAAATAATATAACATTGATACACCTTATTGTGTATCAACATTATGCTCCATATAAGACAGTTAATTCTTCATAAATTGAGTTGATACCCCAATATATTTATAATTTTTTCATTTAATGTTCCAATAGTTTTCCATATCCATTATATTTTTTAAGAGGTCAATCCAAACATGGATTATGTGTATTGATATAGATTAAATTCAATTTCTAGGAGAAATTTTTATACAAATCATCATAGTAGATCTGTTCATAAATATAAGAATTAGAATATATTTTTCTAAAACTAGTGAAAAACATGACATCATTTGAATTCTCGGAAAATAAAATATCAAAATCTAAATCATATTATATTTTGTTATATCTAAAAATTGTAAAAATATTATTAAATATTTCATAATTGTTTGTAATGAAAATTTTACCTAACCCAAAAATATCTCCCTGTAGTTTAAAACTAGGTTCAAATTAAGGATCCATTCATCATCCTCCCAAAACATTGAATATATATACTCAATCAACTTGTTCAGAGGTTATTTCCCCTAGATCAATATATTCTAAAATCATGTCCACTTATAGAAATCACATAGCTTCTTACAAAATTTTATGATTTTATTATATATTTGTACTTATAATCAATATCTGTGATAGAGTTACGTTCCCAAATCTATGTTTTTTCAAAAATCGAGAATCCAAGGTTTATACTAAACATTGTTAATACCAAATATAAATTCCCAAAACCATTAATCCTATAACCAATGTTAAAATTATTATATTGGTAGTAGATATAAAATACCACATCCCAAAAGACCAAATATTTTATTAGTCTTGGTAAAATTGATACATAATTGAATCTCATATTACATTTTAAAAGAAAAAAACAAAACAATGATTTATAAAGAATAAAATTATTTCCTCTAGAATATTATAACATATAAATAATAATACACTTCTTAGAATATTGGGTAATGTAAACCTAAGATAGGTGTGAGCTCAAGTTATCAATAATAGATTGCATACATTGGAAGCTATCATAGAACAATAAAGAAATTATTAATATGGAATGAATAATATATGATCTAAAAATTTCTAATGAAGAACCACATGAGATTGAAACATACCAAATAATATCGTATAAATATTAATAATTAAATTAAAATAAATTAATCATTTTTTTATGATGTAATACATAATGACAAACATCATTAAACTATCTTTGATGCCTTATGTGAAGAAATATTTCACAAACGTGTAAGGCCTTAGCAAGAGACATAGATATTTTGGCATCATGATACATATCGATGCACTAAGGGGAAATGTAATTATGGGACATTCCTTTCATATAATAATTACAATTAATTAATTATAAAAATTAACACAACAATTAATCCACATCCCTTATAATTATTTAGTGTCTATATTAGAAAAAATAAATATGAAACATCATTACTTTCTCTAGTAGAACTGATCATAAACCATCCAAATAAATAGGTTAGATGGTAACATTAAATTATAACTTTAATAAATAAAAATATTCATCAATTTATTTTGACATAGATGAAAATAAATTTAAAATATCACAAGAATATTTATTGATGGAAATACTTATTTCATTTTAAAATCACCAGTTTAAAATTTAATAATATCTAAAATATAAAGGGAAAAATTTCATTTTAAATAACGTTTGAATATTATAAAGAAATTTACCAACTAAATAGTAGTCATGACATATGGAATAGATTATCGTTCAGGGTATGTTAAAGTAATGATTATGTACACAGTTTTTGTACAGGGAACCTCATTTGTAAAATTACAAGAATATTATTTCAAAACCTTTTTACAAAAGTAAAAAATGAGTAAGAATTATATTAATAATTCATTATATAATAGTAGAAGCATTAATAAAAAAATAAATTAAATACAACATCAAATATTGTATTATGGACCAAAAGAAAAGTGAAATTGTTTTATTTTAAGGAAATTAATTTGATATCTTTAGTACAGAAGAGAGGGAAATGGTTTGAAAAATATTAAATTCTTGAAATAACTATAGTGGAAGAAATATATATATATTTAGGATAAAATGGAACATATTATTCCCCCAATAGGTATGTAAAAATAAATAATCCCAAATAATGATTAGATTTTGAAATAAGCCCTTACCTCATTATCAAATTTATTCAAAAGCTCTTTGAACTCCTATAATATATATTTAAACTTATTATAATTTATTAAAAAACATGTTTATACATATAATATCATATATTATATAATTATAACATTTCAAACCCCACTTATTAATAATTCATTAATAAAATTGTTGTATCTAGGTGATAACAATTTTGTTTATCATGGATTTTTGGTTATATAGTTCTTGTACATTTACATTGATCATTTTTAAATCATCTATTTAATTTTTAAAATAATATAAATATCATATATATTGATTTTATAAAATTATAGTAATCCCTAAAACAATGATATAGAAAAATTAATTACATATTTTATGGAGATAGTCGGTTGTATGTACATATGAATGTTGTTTCCATTTTCATGGGATATAATAAAAAAAGGTAACTAATAATTTACTATCTACATAATCATAATAATATCATAAATAAAATATATATTAATGAAATCCATAATTATATCCATCCACGTAATTTTGTGGTGAAAACTGAAATGCACCACTTTTTGGTGATGATATGTCATACGTAAGCATGATCGATGCTTTCAGTTTCTATCAGATGGAGATATGGAGGATAATGGTTTATAAATAATAAAAACACAATCTTAATAAATTAAATATAGTTATTTTATTCTTTCATAATGAGAAAAATGGATTTAGAGGATTCATAAGAAGAAATAAACTTGGAAATGCTTTGATACGAGTCATACCTCTTTATTGGGAAAACTATTTTGTTATAACCCATAAGCCTTGAAGGGATGATATTTGTACAATAATGAAATATGTAATATGTTTTTAAGGAAACTATTAGGTATTATTTTATGTTATTTCTGATCTATGAGGCTCAAAATTTGGGATGAATATAGGAGAATAGGATTTTTTTTATAAGTGGGGGAGGGGTGCTCTTATAATTACTTAATAATTAAATTAATATAAAACCTTTTTTATAATGAGGATAACAAAAAAATAAAAATTTATAATATTGGATAATGATACTATTAAATAATATCAGAAAATAAAATTTATACAAGTTTAAGTGATATTTTAACCTCTATCTCTATTTTTTAATGAATATTCATTTTTTTTTAAATTATCATAATATAAATGTTTTCTGCTACACAATGATCATTAATGTTAGCATTAAATAAATATTTATCCATAAATTTCTAATTTTAGATATATTAAACAATATACAATTTAATTGGAAGAATATTTGTTTCATATGAATACTTAATCATTAAATAAAAAATTATTATAAAATATCATTAACAACATTTTGGGAACTATTGATTTAATCTGACTTTAAATTCATCAATATAGTTAGGGAATATAATTATAATACATCAAATATACCTATTAAATTATATTTATATAAAAAATTCTTTTAACACTAAAATTCATCAGAAATTCATTTCATTAAATATATTTAAATTAATTTATTTTATATTTTTATTAATTGATCAAATAATACATCACAGTCTCGTAAGAACATAAGGTAATTATTAAATAACTAAAAATAAAAAATAAATTTCCCTGGGAAAAAAATCTTCTATCAAATAAACATTTATAACAAAAATTATCAACTTCTTATCATTTTCTTAAAATTATATAGAATTAAAGTCGAGAGACTAGAATATTTTATTTATTCAATTTTCCAAATAATATATTTGTAATAATCAAAGAAAGATATATCAGAATGCCTGCATATTAGAATTTTGGATGTAAATTAATGAATTAAAATCATAAAATATGCATAAATAACATTTTATAGAATTTTTTTTCCATATCATGTATTTTCAACCCCATTTACTGATTTTACACTTATCGATATGAAAAATAATCATCCAAGATATTATTTATAATTTTAGAAAATAAAAATGACATATTTACCAATTTTTATCCTCTGAATAAAAAATATTTAATCACTTTTTCATGATTAAATTCATATATGATGGATAATTAAATTTCAAATTAAAATTGAAAAATGTTATGAAATGAAGCTTTAAAAAAAGAATGTTTATTGATGTAAGGATTTTTTATACTAATATAGTATATAGAATTAATTCCAATGACCATAATTAGAATATTTATTAACTAATTTTAATTTTAAAACCTCTTAAAATAAAATTGAACATTTTAAATTCATTAATCAAATCTCATGTTTCAATAAAAATCATTTATTTTTACTACTCTTCAAAAAACAAACCATTTTAGAAAATTAAAAAATATTCACTCCAATACAATTATGAACTTATTATTTAAAAATTAATTTCATTTATTTATGTAAAATTTATAAAATCGGAAGAATTTATTTATTTTATTTGTTCAAAGATACCAATAAAAACTATTGGTGTAGATTTTTTTATCTAAAGCATATAATGACAATACTAAAAATAAAATTGGTTAATCAAAAACCTTTATATAATTTCCTAAAAAAATCAATAATATTCATTCATCCAATTTATTGGATCAGTTATAATGGTATATTATATTATTAATGATTTAAGTAGGGGTTGTGTCTATCACAAGCTATTGAAGAAATTTATTTTTTTGAAGAGAAATATATCATTAAATATTAGTGTGTTATACGGGGAGTGGGTGTTATGAGATAAGAATGAAGGCTTGTTGGTCTTACATGGAAGGCCTTCAAGGATTTTTTCACTGAGGATTCCTTTCATAAAAAGTTGATTCAAGTTCAAGCATAGGAGTATGTGAATATTTAATAGGGGATTAAGCCAATTAATACTTACTAGATTTGATTTATGGAGTTTATATGATTTTATCCTATTTTGTTGGGAGTGAGGCATACATGGATATGATGATTTATATTGTCTTTCCTCTAGATCTTAGACAGTTGGTCGGTGCTTTGGACTGAGGAAATATGCTAAGTTTCATAAAAAAGACATGACTATTGAGATGTATGTAGAGGTTGAAAATAGTATTGGATGCCATCTATCTTACGGTGCTCAAAATAATTAACATCCTAGTTTGACATTTTGTTCCTCTTCCAATAGTATAAATATGATACACGTAGAGGTTGAGTAGGGTGGTAAACAAGAGGAACATAGTAGGGATTCTTTTACTACATCCTTGGAAAGAGGCCCCCATTGTTTCAACAATAGACAGAGTGGGAATTATCTCATGTTTTTTCCAAGACCACATATAATGTGTCTTAAATATGAAAATATAGGACATAATTAACAATTTTTATAAATGGATTTGTGAAAATTACCTCACAAAGGTGAGGGGAAAACCTGAACTATGACCCTAGGGTCTGTTTAGAGCCATGAACATTAGACTATAACCCCACATGATTCGGTATCCTAGGTGATTTATGCTTCTTAGGGACATTCCCCTGAAACAGATGTAGTAAATGTTTATATAGGTGGGGTGGATCTAATTATTCCTATAGAGGGACCTTCTTTGTTTTTTTGTATGATTATTACCACCTCTTTTTTTTCTACAACTTTTTTTGATACAAGTTATTCTTATTTTTTTTTATCTACTCAGGTCATTATTTGCCTTCATTTACTGGTTATATTATCTTATAAATTTATTTTTCTTGAATAAAATTATGGGAAGAGAGTAGTCATTATTGAGTGATGTATCAGGTGTCTCATACTTGTTACTAGTTATAGAAAACTATAATACTTTATAATATTTGATATGAATACTTTCAATGTGATATTAAGGATTCACTAGTTGACCAATTAAGGAGATCATATAGACTAATAACGGATATTGGTATCTTTTATCACACATAAAGGATATAGTTTTTTGTTGAAATGTTAACTGGTTATTGAGAATTTAGTATGGTATGATACATATTCTATATTATATTTATCATAGAACATGTATGATGATCAGTTCTCATACTAGATTCAGTAGTATCCCCCTCTATCATCCATCCAATAGTGTATTGTTATCAGGATTTATTCGTACATAAATTCACTAGTATATATTCCTCTGGATAGAGTTTTTATAATTGATATTGATCTTATACATGTGTTGTAACTATTATCGATTCCTCCTTTTTATATCGAACCAATTTATTTGAGAGAGTTAATGGTGGGGTAAGAGGATTTAGAGGTAATGATATTTATCGGTCCGAGGACATATACATTGGGTTCTAAGAAATTTTTTTCCATAAATACATATGGTATTATATGACTCTGTGTTGGGTATATAAAGCTAGATAAGGTAATACAAATAACTTTCACCCTATTCCAAGGATTTATAATTTTTTTAATTATTTGTAGACATTTGGTTTTAAAATATTGAATTCGATTTATGCTTCCATTAGAACTAGAACAAAGACTAGGATACTACCAAGAAAGTGTATAGGAGTAGATATAAACTGTATGAGTATCATTTCATTCTTTTTTTTGTTGAAAATTTTTCTTGTGGAATTTCTGGATCTAACGAATTGGATTTTTCATCCGCACCTTGATTCCATTCTCAATGTTTTTTGTGAATGATACACGGATATTTTTTATTGATTTAGTTATTCTATATAGGAACCTTGAGACAATATTGAAAACAAATTAAGAATATCTATTTTATGAAAAACTATCAAAGTGCCACTTTTTGATTCCAGGTGTGTATCTCCAGGTGGATTTTCTTTTTAATGATGGATTTTTTTGGACTCATTCAATGTTAAGGTCATGATGTCATGGGATTAACCTAAAAATATGTTGGAGAAAAAGAGTTTCCTTGGGTGTTCAGAGTACTTTGGACATTTCCACTAGGACATCTCTTATTTTATATCATCGATTATAGAACTGAGAAATATGGGGGTGATTTATGAGTTGATTGATCAATGTGAATATCCCTTCCATGACATGAATAAGAGATTGAAAACAGATATAGTTTTTATTTTTCAATAGCTTAGGGTTTGATAAACAATGTATTGTGGTTCCATAAGTTTTAGTTAGGTAGCTTTGTTAACGGGGAGAGATTGGGTAGTCCCTTATGGGTCACGTTATCTATGACCCCATGAGTGGAACTACGCATCAAATGAAATAAAATTGGATGTTGTGGTTCAGGATCTAATCTGTTGGTTTCATTTTAAAATCATATATAGGTTTATCATCTACACTGAACACAAGATATTTTTATTAATGTTCACTTAGCAGGATATCATTCTGAGGTAGCGGAATTCTGTTTATTATCTGTATACATTTGACTTTGGGATTCTATATGCTCTAGGTAATTGTAATTTCATTTAGGATATCAATTGATGGAAAATTCAAGAGACATGAGATCTTGCAGAATGTCCTTCTTATGAAAAATGACATCTAATAATATTAATGGTTGATTAGATAGTGGATGAAAAATTGGATCATGGAGTTATGAAAAATGTGTAGTTTGTTAAACATTATTCATTAGTAAACCTAGAAAATTACATAAATGAGTTTGATCCATAGTTTTTAGAGATGAATGTGTGCATGGTGGTGTGTTATTTGGTACTAGGATGATCTTTATATGATATTAATTTGATCTTAATTCATTGGAGTCTATTAGTGTCATTATTATTGACGTATGAGTTGATGGGATACTAAAATATTTAAAAATGTATAGTGCATATGGGGATGAAAAAGTTGTACCATGATATATGATGTCAGGTTTTGTATCCAAGTATGTAGGGGGTCATCAATAATTTTGTTTTACAATGTCTTGCATAAAAAATGGTATTGACCAAGATTCAATGTATTGGTGGGTTACATTTTCCACTTCTGATTCCTATGTAGAAGTGAGACAACATGACGATGAACATCATGATGGGGCTTCCTAGGACACTAAAGAGTCAAGATAGTATTTGGGTAATAGTTGATTGGATGGAAAAATTCTTTAATTAATTGATGATTCAAGAGTATCATTCACTATATGGGTTAGGAAGCCTATTTACACAAGAGATTATATGTCTACATAGAAGTATTTTGAGCATTCTAATAGAAAAAATGCATATTTCATTTCAATTTATTGATAGGTATTTCAAAAGGCTTTAGGTTCCTAAATGAAACTAAGTACAACATGTCATATTTATTTTCATATAATGAAATATAAGATAATATGTATTTCAATGGATATTTATAATCATGACTCTAGGACTTTGGTGGAACTCGTCTGATCACCATTCCTTGGTTGATTTCATGTACAACATTATCTTTTTTGTCAATGAAAATTATGGATCCTTTTTATGGCCTTTGTAGAAGGTGCGGTATCTCATTACAATATTGTATTGAGGATAGAGAGGATGATGTTGTGAGGATATTATTAGTATAAGAGATTTATGTGAGAGTTTATTTTAACCAAAATATGTTAGTCACCTCCCCTAGATGTTGGAGATCGTATATCTATTGTAAGAGGTTACACGTGGAAATCAATATTAGTTATGGAGTTTTCTTATGGAAAACCCCTCGATAAGGGATATGATGGATGAAGATGTTTTGGATAAAGGAAACATGATTTTTTTTGGAATGATTGTGGTTTTTTATTGAATTTGGATTGTGATGTACTATTTAGATCTTCCTCCATGATATTGATATATGAAAGATACAAACAAAATTCTACACATTTGAAAAATTGACAGGATATTATGTAAGAACCAAATGCATCATTTCTAGAGTTCTCAGGGCATATTAGATACTAGAGTGAAAAGGTTTTCTAAGGGAATATTACACCACTTTTAAATTTCCTTTCATAGTATGGATGGTATTAAGATGATATATGGGAGAATAAGTCTTCTATTTTTGTACAATGCCTTGATTTGTTCAAGAAAAATCACTAGGTAAACCTCTTGATTATGTGAAGTAATTATTTTTGGATAATTAATACATCAACATATTTAAAGGTACTTTTTTCTAAATATTACATTTAATATTATTTTTTTCTCTCTCTGAGGTGTGTTATGGGTATATGGTTCTATGAGTTAGAGTTCTAGAGGATAGAATATTAAACAGAACAACAATGGATTAAATAAGGAAACCATCTATATGGTGGATTTTACCAAACAAACTAGAGGTATTGTGAATAGGATCCATACTTTTTTTGTTCCCATCGACCTCCCGATGGTCATGTCAGAATGCTTTCATTTTTATTAGGCACCCCAGTCAGCTGGATGCAAGTAAATAGATTTCTAGTGGTGCCAAAATTATATAATAAATAAATTTATGATTTTATTTTCTATATAACATGATTATTAATCTATCCCCCACCCCCAATCTATCCCATTTTCAACCAAAACCTCCAGGAGTGATCTTCGTTGGTGCTCTCGGATTTATCTTCCACTAATCTTGAGTGCTTTATTTCTAGATTAGTTTAGGGAATAAATTATTTTTTGGTTAATCTATTATAAGATTATGTATTCATCCATCTCTATTATTTATCATATTTCTAAGATAATTGGCTAGCTCTATGTTTCTACACCTATATATAAGGTTAAACACATGCTTGATTAATAGATCGGAGTTGGATCATTAGTTCTGGTGGTCTATCAATGATCTATCCTTTATCTACCATTCATATTAACTTTTTTGGTAAATTGATATGGATTCCTTACCATGTATTTATTATTTTTTCATTTAATTCCAATACTATAGGTTATATATTGACATATTGGGCATTATTATAATAATAATTGGTGTAGGGAAATGATTCGGTTTTTATTCCTCGATAAGACATTGAACATTAATTCTAGATGATATTTATATGAATATCCATTCCATTTATATCATTTTTTATAATTTTTTTTATATATAATGATATGAAGAATTATATCTTAGGAGATCCACACAAGATTTTTATTTCAAGTTTGTGTGTGTATAGATCATGAGACCCATGTTTTATTTTCATCAAATTTGTGTGTGTGTTGGTCTATTGATACTCATAGTTGATATTAAATGTTGTTCCCATGTGTGTTAAGATTTAATGTGTATGTATAAGTGATCCTAGGTGGTTTTTCTTTTGCTATAATATTATATGAAGTATGTTATTGTTCGGTTACCATTTAGAGTGGAAGCAAGGTAACATGTGACATTGACGATGATGGACTGACACATAGGGTTGAGGTATGAAAACATTTTTTGGCTGACCCAATATAGTTCAAGAATATAATGGAAATGAGGCTTAACCTAAAGAAAAGGTAGGGGTATAGTGACCTTTTTATTTGAACTATGATAAGGATGGGGATTGATTACCTAATTAACTAAGCCAAGACTCATTTTACTTGTTACTACTCAATGATATAGAATGTAACCTAGTGTTCAAACTGTAATCAAAACATCCATTATGAACTCTATTCCAGTATGCATCTGATGTAGGTATAGTTAGGGTTAATTTTTGTTGAGTTAGTGAATGAATTCTCAAAACAAGAATGAATTTTTTGTTGCATTTATCTATTATCAAGGATCACACTCTTATTTATTTGAACTTATATTATAGATAAAATAGTATATTCCAACATTTTCTATACTCACACCTTATAGAAAAATCTATGTGAGTGAAGACTTCATGATTAGAGATCTAGGTAAGGGAAATGTCTCAATGGAATGTTGTTGAGGAGCATAGATTTAAGGATGGAAATTTTTCTATTAAATATGATAGGTACCTTAAATAGTATCATAATTATCCATTTCTATCCAAATTTATCATACTTTTTTACCTTCCAGAATGGGTTTCCTTATGGTAAATTATTACATGACATGAAATTAAAACTATTATAGAAATTTCCCTTGGTTATATTTTATTATGCTGATTAATTGGATTATGTTGATGTTTTTATTCATCTGATCATTTTTATGATTACCGAGGGTGCAGTCTCCCCATGTCAGCTAATACCATCACCATTAGTCAGAATCATTATTTATATAAGTGTTGTTCTTGTGGTTATGTGGCACTATGTATTTAATATGGTGAGTTGGATTTTAGTATTAAATTTCATGTGAATCCTGAAGTGGAAAATATTTATAATTGGATAGTTTTAGGAAATCATGTGTAATAGTCATAGTAATAAATGAGAAATGGAAATATTGAAATGCATAGTTCTGGTTATTAATAATGATAAGATATCAAATAAACTATATGTTATTATAAGTGAAACCTGAAATTCGGTAGATATTGTTTTCATATCAAATGACTAAATTTAATTGTTGATGAAATAATGGAATAAAAAACATATCCATATATAAAAATTGGGAGATAATATTCATATTGATCTGAAGATTCTTCTAGGAAATCAATGGAATCTTTACCTTTTCTTCAAATTATTTATTGACTATGAAATATTGTTTAATGCTAATGATATTAATAGGGAGGATAAGGGAGATCTTAGAGTCAATTTATTATAATATTTGGAAGGTATCGGTTATATCCCTATAAAGAAAAAGGTAATATGTATAATTTTGTGATGATTTTTTAGGTGATGTTTGGTAAACCCAATTAAAAGTTAAGTGTATTGTTTCATTAAAAGATTCAATGCTACGTAGGATCATGAGTTATAAAAGAAGATGAAGTGTTTGAGGACATAAAATGTGGTAAAATATGAAGGATATGAGTTTGATAAATTTTTTTGAACAGGAAGTCACCAAGAGACAATTAATGATTTTATAAACATTTCAAAAGAATGTAGTGGTATAGAGGATTAATATAACCATTTTGAAATAAAATGAGTGATTTTGAGGATTTTTGGATTTTATAAGATGTTCTAGGAATAGAAAGTGAGGATTTGTAATATTTTGATCAATGTATCTCCTTTATTAATGTTTTATATAGAGACATTAATATATTTTTTGGACTATTAATCCTATAAAATGTTCCTGATCATATAATTTTTAGATGTTTTTTATTTTCTTTTTTGAATGTCCTAAAATAAATTAAAGATTTATTTGAGATCCAATAAATGTATCTTATTGGGATATGCTAGTGGTGTGAACGTATATCGATTGTAGAACCCCACTACCCAAAAAAATAACATGAGTAGAGATTTCATTTTTTTACAATAAAATTTAAAATTTAATATTTATGGAGACTTGAATAAATACAATACATAAATGAAAATACTCGAGGTGTAGAATGAATTAATAGAAGAACATGTTTCATTTTCGGTATTACATAATAATTATGTGTTAATACATATTAAATATGGACCACAAAATTTAACATGGGGGAAAACTGAATCTATATTTCACTTGTAATATGTCACTCAAAATAATTTTTATAATTCATATTTCGATAGGATTTATAAAAATCTACATTTATGGTGAAAACAGAAATTTCAGACATATCCTCATTGAAGGAAATGATGTAGGAGGATCTTGATGATTTACACAAGAATAATATATGGGATATTATTTTATTACCCAATAGAGGGAATTTTTTTAATATCAATTGGTTAATTAATATCACATAACTTGGAATGTATTAATCTGAAATATTTCATGGAATAATGGTGATAAACATATATTCTCAGAAGAAATGTATTGATATTAATGAAATATTTTCCCCTTCTTTATGTTTTATGAATATTCAAGTAGTTCTAGTGATGTGAGCTATATAAAGTTTACATCAAGAGTATAGATTCGTAATTACATGTTTTTTACATGGTGATATTGTTAATGAAATCTATATTCTTAAATCATAATGTTTTTTAGGTTAAGACAAAGATAACATGATTTTTATGATGAAAAAAATATCTATATATTCTCATATTGATTCTAGGATATGGATAGAATAGATTTTATCCCTATATTATGGGCCTTGAATATAGTAGAATTCATTTAATTCATTGTTTATATTTTAGGGGTTTGGATGGTAAGGATTTTATCATTCCATTGCTGTATGTAAATGATATAATGGCTTCAGGTCCCAAAATGATGAGATACACAAAATGATAGAATTGTTATATAAGGAGATTGATATAAAAGAGTTAAGAAAATAGACTAATATTATTGTGATATATCTTTATTGATACAAAATAATAGGAAAATTTGTATATTACATAGAAATTTGATGGTGAAAGTATTTAAGTGATCTAGCATGAAATATTGTGAGCTAATATCTACTTATCATCCTATTTATTACAAGTAATCCTCTATGATGAGTATTATTAGTTATGTACATAATAAAGAGATGTAATAGCTTCCATGTAAATTATTAGAGGGGATTCTTATGGATAGAGATATTTTTTGGATCACTTTATAAAAAATCATGTCCACTAGAAAAATAAATTAAATAATCCCCTTATATTGTCTCTCGTGTGGGTTAATAAACATAATATTTAATGTATCTATTTGGTTGTAATTTTTATTTTAAGAAAATATTTCTAAATTGTATATGTTTTTGTTTAAAATAAATTAAACTAAAATTAAATAGAAAATTATTGAAAATGAAAATGTTGATATTGAAATCATATTTTAAAATAAGATTGAAAATCATATACCATGTCCTCGATATAAGTGTTTCCACATTATAAAATTGATTCCTATCCCAGAAGGCATCCACTAAAATTAAACTATCTATATTCACTATGCTCATGATATGAATTCTCATATAGAATTAAATAACTATAAACTAAGAACCAAAGTGGTTTACATAAAATGATTTATTTTTAATAAATTGATAAGATGAAATCTTAACAAGTCTATAATTGTGATGATTGATGAATTGGACTTAATTCCATATAATTATTCTAAATGTTTTCGGAGGATGAAAATTTTTTAAAACAATCAATGAAGTAAATTTGGATTTATTATAAAGATCACTAGTAGTAAATTTGGAATCTAAAAATATAATAATGAATATAAATTTTCATAATATTTTTTATTTTTTTTTGGAACTGTGTTGGATTGGGAATATATTTTTTATTATAGTTTGATACGAAAATATCACCATAACAATCCTTAAAAATGGAACACATCCACTATTAGGTGGTCAGTCTACCTCTACCTTGCATGGTGTGGTGTTAGGTTGTAATAATGTGATGAAAAATATCTGATATGTGTTTTATGGTGTGGGTATGGAGGAGTGTAGAGTGGTTCTCACAATATGGGGAAATGTGGTGTAAGAGATAGTAGGCGCGGATCGAATCTAGTGGGTGTAAAGAGAAGATCTCAGAATTTTATATTCTGTTGGAAAGGTAGAGCACTACTTATATAGATATGAATCTATTAATGAATTTATAATGTTGGATTTAGATAGGATGTAAAATATTCATCTATCATTGGTGTTATATAAAAATCCAACACCATTTGATGGGATTTATCTGCATCATTGAATTGATCTCGTAGGTTTTCTTCTACCTAGATCCGAAAAAGAAATTATGTTCATAGAGATCCTTATATCCGAACATCCGATTATCAATATAATCAATAAAGATGCATTTTAGAAACTTGATGATTCAAATATGATTCAAACATCATGAAACATAATTTTCATGAATAAATTTAGTCCCAAACCATGAACAAAATAAAAATGATGAAAATATATTTTACATTGACTGGGATTTTCATAGTCAAATAAGATGAGGTTGTGCACACAGATGTAATGTGGACCACATATAAGGAGAAATGAAGTGGATTTGAGTGAGTGGGGTTTTCCCTAAAAATACCCCTAGATATTATCATTCACTATCTGTCGTTAACATAAATTTTTGATAATAGAGAAGATGTAAAGAGAGGGCAAAATAAGTTAGGTATCCACCTAATGGATCCATGCACATATATTATTATTTACAATGAATTTTCATGTGTATCATGAATAATTAATTACATGAACTACTGTATAAATCCACACTAGGTATCAAGAGGAAGATAAGAAAATAATTCAACATATAATTATAAATAAATTATATTCATAAGAACACATGAAATGATATCCATTCAATAAGGGAGTTTCTTATGCCTGATTTGAGGAAGATATCGTGTATAAATTTTTTTTAAAGGCACATAGTCATCACAACATATTTTTTTGTAAAGAAATAATAAAGAGGATTATTCAAAGAATTAGGGTTTCATAAATGAGGTTCATGATATATGAAACATGAATTCATGAACTAATATTCATATGAAGTGGAATACAATGGGTTTTTATAAATTTTTTTGTACATTTTAATGCAAATGTGAACTAAATTCTTAATGAAAAGTGAAGTGTGGGAAATTTTATCATTTTCATGCATATGAAATAATAAATTAATGAAATTAATAATATGATGCATTTTATTTTAAATGTATGTTGATTTTATAAGAAATTCAATATCAATTAAATAAATTGTGTGGAATTATTTGAGACAGAATTCAAGAACAATTTTTGAACAATGTGTTAGGATTAATTCATATCAGAGTTGTTAATAATTAATATGGTTGTGTCTTTGGTAGAATAATGAATATTTTCCTAAAAAGAGCTTCACTAAGGTAACTAGTTACACAATGTTAATCAAGAATAATTAAGTAAGAACAACAGACATGATCAATAGTTATTGATGGTACATGAAGCTATAAAAAATAAAATTTGATCCACCAAGATCATAAAGGTTGATCAAGCGATCATCCCACACTAAATAAGAAATTCGGAAGATTATGATGGTGTTTGTGACTGGGGGTCTAAGAAGTTACTAAAGATGCTTAAGATACTTTTATTCAAACCAAACAAATAGTTCCTAGTTTAACCAATCGATAAAAAAGATTTTTAACGTATGGGGAATAACCATGATCAACTAGAGGATTGACTAATACTGTGTAAAATTAGTTGTTTCATAACCATTGTAATTTAAAACAAGAATATAGTATAGAATAAATTATGGTTTCTCTAACCACCATGGTAAGGGACATGTCTTATTAACTAACCTTTGAAAAATATTCTTTGTTGTGTATTTTTTTATATTTGAATTGTACTCCAGAACCATTTATATTAACATGTGTTAAAGGATTCAATTATATGGTAAAATATAACTTTGAAAAACAAGTCACGCATGATTCACCCCTCTCAATGTAGCTAATAAATTCATGTAAAACATCAATTTTGATTATATAATGGGTTCCTCCACTAGCTTTAACTACTTCAATTTCCAAATTTTCTATGTCATATGTATATTAGGTGAATGTTTGATTTTGATGTAAATTCTAATGAGATTCATTTGAAAAAACATACAAGTAATCCTGATATTCTAAATTTTGATCTTTTAGTTAATACCAATAAAAATAAGAAGAAAATAGTGGCAAGGAAGCTAAAAATGAACTCAAATATAATTGAAGATCAACTTCAAGCTAAGGGATCATAGAGTGGTAATTATTCAGAAAGGATTTTTATTATAATTAGACAAAAAAATATTAATATGGTTTTAAAACATGTTCAATTATAAAACTATAAATCATTTAAATAAATTTATAAAATATATGGTCATATTTAGGATAAAAAATTTCCAAGGATCTTTGGGATAAAAAATTATAGTTTGAAAAAGAATATAATTTAATGGAAGAAGAATCTAATGCAATGGAAGAAGCATTATCTATGAATATACACAGCTAAAAGACTATATTAAAAGTTTAAAAAGTCAAGGAATATAATCTAATGATGTACTGATAAATTTTATCAATCGATGAAAAATAAAAAGATGAATTATTTTACTTTTCTTTTGAAAACATTCAACGGTTGAAGATTCCTAGTAAGATGATCAATCAAAAATAATTGAGGAGATAAACATTTATGTTTAAAGAATATATTGAATTTCAATTTAGATTCAAAATATTTTGATTCAGTGTAAATAAAAGATAAAATAATTTGAAAATTATTATATTTAAAATAACTTAAATTTTATTGAACACAAAGTCCAATAGTGAAATATGAAAGCGACACAATCTGGGACATTCTATGTTTCTAAAAAAGCAGTAATGCCAATAATTATTCACATAAGAGTTATATTATTGAAAATAATCAATCTACTGAAAATAACCCATGTTATTTTCTAAGGATAAATATATGTTAGGCTCTTCAAAGATTGTGACCCTTTGACTTGATAAATTTGTTCATACTGATTTAGGTTTTTAGACTAGTGTATGAAAAACACTAAAAACATAAAAAAACATGACTAAGTAAAAAACAATCAGGAATCCACATCATCATTAATTATGGATGTAACTAAATAAAAGAATTCATTATTCTTGATGATATCACAATTGATGATATGTTTTATTCATAAAAAGAAAATTTTCTATGATTTTTGGAATTTATCAGAAAATAGGAAATAAATATTTATTAGATATTATTGGTGTTATAAAAAATTTGGGAATCATGATATAAATAGTTTTTATAATATTTTATTGTATTAAAATTACATAAAAAATAATTTTAATGGAAGACTAGATGAGTTTATGTAGAAACCATCACAATAGAAGCAGAATTCATAGAAATGGAATAAGTCTATCATGAAGAGATATGAGTATTATAAACATTTCATAAAGTTCTTCCACAAAATTGTTCACTATTATTATGATTTTTTATATTTACTAATCATTAAAAATTCTTATGTTAACAATAATATAATAACATAACAAAATTAGAAGAGGCTATAAAATAAATATGATTGATCTACCACATAAAGTGGCCAAATGAAGAAGACTGTTAAAAAAATAACTATGTCGAAGATTGTGAATAATCAAGAAAATATTGTCACATCAAATAAAATAAACTTATTTTTTATAGGAAAGGTCACATCATATACTATTTTTAATTTTCCATTGACATAAAAACCAAAGAAAGAAATGTTGAATCAAAGAAAAAATTAATTTTTAATGGAAACAACTACATTGATTTTGTGAAAGACATATCAATTGAAAAATATGATAAGTTGTCTAAAATGGTAACTTTTTAAATGAATAATATGTGTGTGAAACTTGTAATATATGTGGGAATCCAGATATTTTTTCTGACATCGATACTAGGAAAACAATATATTTTCATGAAGAAAAGGAAATCACATGTATATTCATTTCTTAAATATATTATTGATTAGAAGTAGTCTACAAACAATGTTAAGACTAAAAATGTTTCTAAATAATTATTGTTCATATAGATAGAACATATGGAATAATAAATAATGACTAAGTAAACATAAAAACTAAAAAATCATTACTGGAAAATGTGACGAAGCCTTTTTCATTTAAGAATATATCTTTGTGATGATGAAACTCTCATACCTATTTCTATAACCGTAGAACTATGATGAACTACCTAAATTCCATTTATACATTCTGTTTTTTTTCTTTTAGGGAATTTTTGTAGAAGAAAATAGTTATGGGGAGACGTGAATTTAATGAACGATGTAATCTTATTATAGCTATAAATTTACCCATCACTGAAAACTAGTAGAATTATGTTATGTGATTATAATATTTTAAAAAATCACCTAAAACATTTAGAGTTTATTTATAATGAAGTATAATCATGTTGAATAAGTATTTATTGGATCTTCTAAAAGAGAGAGCAAAAGAGAACAACCAAATATATCTATCAGGGATGATATCTTTTGAAATTATAATGTTCTGTTGAGGTATTCATTTAATAATTCAGGTTCTTTGAAATCTAGATATTGAATCATCTCATTATTGAGGTCTGTTGATTAAATTTTATTATTTTCATGCTCAAAAATTTATTCTAAAATGTAGATATATAATGTGTGATCACATAAGGGAATAGAAATTTGAAAAGGGGATGTACATTCTAGAACATTAATGTTTTTAACCAATTTATTTAGTTGAATATAGGTGTTTAAATGGAAATAATTTGAAATCCCCTTAAATTATTTTTCTGTTTCAGAATCACAAGCTGAAAATTTATAAAAATATTGATATTAAATTTAATAACTCATTTTTTTACACTGAGAATGGATCACATAGACTTATAGTTAATTAATTTTTTATATTTTATGTTATAGGGTTGATTCCTTCTAAATTCAGTGTAAATTTAACTATGTTCTAGAAGAGAGGAAGATGTTTTAGATTTTGAATATGATATTTACATAACTTACTTATATATTCAGTTTATATGATCAATAAGGGTGGAATGATAACACTAAATTTATAAATGAAATCTGTATTGGAAGTAAATCTAAAGAGGAATTTTGAAGAACCCAAGTAGTTTATTAAAATTTAATTTTTTCTCAATATTTTTATAAAAATAAAAGGTCAATGTGGTTTTAGTTATGGTGATTTTTGTACTGGTGTTAATGCAAATGAATTATTCCAATTGTATTGGAATATTGAAAAATGTTTTCTAAAATGATTCATGTGGAGATGGATTTATCGTGAAATGTTTTGGATGTTAAAATGGAATTACAAAATAGAAGATAAACAATAGTTGTTGAGAATATTTATTATTTGTGTGTCATAGGTTGAGAATAAGCTACTCTTTGTTGGGTAGTTTGATAAAAAAATGTCCAACCATATATAGTAAAACAAAGGTGCCCTACCTACTGCATAGGTGGAAAATCTACCACTATCCAATAAGTTATGGAATTATCAAGTAATAGTCAATAGAAATGGTTACTATAGAAGAACTATGGAGAGGTAATGGATGAGTTTATAAAGGTCGATCCAATATGTGTAGTAGGAGGACATTAGAGACAACCAATATAGTTCAATTCTAGTGGGTTCCAGAATCAGACCTCATACTCGCATCTTCCTATGGAGGGGAAGCTCTTTACATATTAAGTGTTTTTTATTAAATTATTCATAACATGTGATTCATCTAAGATGTGATTTTTCAGATATCATTATTAATACATAAAGAACTACAACATTATGATCAAATTTATATGTGCTCTTTGATTGATCCAAAAAAATTCTTCTACCTTTAGCTATTGAAGAGATTTTATTCACTGGGATCTCCATGACATAATGTCCAATTATCAAGAAAATATATTTATCAGTATTTGATAAAATTTATGATTTTAATATGATTGATACATTATGAATCTTTATCATTATGAATCAAATGATATCTAAACGAGGAAAAAAAGGAAAATACATTAGATACATTTTACAATGATTGTGATTTTTGGACTTGTGTATGCAAAGGTTGTGAATAAAGATTCAAGATATCGTAAATATGATTATAATAGTTGTATATTTGAGTTATTTTATTTTTTATATAAATACCCTTAGACACACTATATTTTTGTGTTCTTAACGGTAATTTTAGATAATATAGATAAATATATATATATTCCTAAATAAGCTCTATATTTATATAAGGGTTCCATCATCTCATGATATGATATCTGAAGCCTCCACATGTATATGTTGATTAATTGATTTCATGAACCGTTATTTACATTTAAAATGTGGTTCATATTGGAGAAAGGAAAATAATATTGTGTATACTGTTATGCAAGGGGGATTGAGAATCATGCATGAAATGATATCCAATCATGATGTGAGTATCATGTACATTATTTTAGAATGATATCACATATATGATTTTTATGTGAAGACACAGAGTCATCAATCTATATTATTTGAAGAATCATTATTTAATAAGAGTATAAAAATAATCAGAGTTTTGTGAAAAAGGTTCGTGATATATTTAATATCAATAAATGAAATAATATTCATATAAATGGGAATACCATGATGTTTTAAAAAAAATTAAAGTCCTATTATTTTTAATGTATTCTGATGAGAAAAAATAAAGGAAAGTGTAGTAATTTTGTGTATACTAATTAACAAAAAATATTGAATGAATAATATGATGAATACTATGAACTTCATTTTACACGAATAAATACTGATAAAATAACATGAAACATGATTTAAATGAACTGGGTGAGGTTATTTGAAACTGATTTCCTGAAAAAGTTATCATTCAGTGTGTCAGAAAGAATTAATATTCGATTTTTTAGAAACTAGTTAAGTTTCGTCTTCAGTAGAATAAATAATATTTTCATGATAATATTTTCACTAAGTTAAGTGATCACACATAGGTGGTAAGAATTAATTGAGCATGGACAACCAAATCGGTCCTTAGTTCTTGAATGAACTTGAATCCATAAATAATAAATATTCATCTATCAATATTTTGGATTATTATCAAGATATCATCCAACAATAGATAAAATATTCCAAAGAATAAGGAGGAACTTTTCAAAAGGGGGTCTAACCAGTTTCTAATGTGGCTCAAGAGACTAGGGGTTATGACTAGATGAATGGTTGAGGTTTTTATCCAATTATGGAAGAATAGTCGGATTATATGTTGGGCTTACCCAACATGAAAATGAGGTGGTCACCATAACAAATATTTTATAAATAGTATGTGTATTTTTTCCTTTACATTTTTTATTTCATACCGGATCTACTCATCTTATCTGGTGATATAGGTTTAAATTAAAATGTAATAATGTATTTAGTAAAACAAATCACACCTTATTCATCCACCCCCTCTGAGTGTTATTTCTTGATCTATTAATAATTTTAATAAAAACCACTTTAATATTAGAACTTTTACAAAAAACTAAAATAAATTATAATAGAATCATTTGAGAAAAAAATGACCTCATTTATTCCTTAAAAATGTTCAATAAAAATAAAAATAAGACACAATCAAAAATTTTACAATCAAAATATTTTGTCCTCGTATCATATAGCCATACCCACTAAAGTCATTATCTAATAATGACTAATTCAGCCTTCATATACCTTCTTCTTCCTCACATTAACACTAACTCATTCCCTTCCCATTTGCAATTCACATGATCTCTCTCACTCCAAAACTCTTTTCTAATTTTGTGTTCTTTATTATTTTATAGCTCAAGTATTCCATGAAAATTGTAGGTACCTTTTTAGAATGTTATTAAAACATTTAATTACTCATCAATAAGATTGTCACAAATGCATTTACTAATCCTTGAGTTCTCTAGGTGGTAGTAGAAAAATTTTCACTTTACAGGTGAACATAAGTGTATATGAAAAAAAATGTTCTTCCACTTTCCCTGAATTTATTATATTTTATTAATCTTCCCCCTGAAGTAGTGAATTTTCATCTTCATATTAAATGAATCCTTGCTAGTTGAACAATATGATCTCCTAGAAATATTTTTTTGCTGTATGAATTTTCCAAAAAATTTAAAAATGTGTTGAGTATAATGATTTGAAAGAATGATATGGATTTCCAAATCATAAGGCTTTGAAGCCTTACAGTGGAGTTCAATTTTTCACATACGTGTATAATAATCCATAAAATCATAGTTTTTATATATTTATGAACTATATGAAGTATTATGATGAAGTGAAAATCACAATGACTAGAGTGTTAAGGAATTATGATGTAGTCAGAATCGTTAAATTCAATATTTTTGTTCAATTATTATCCAAATTAAATGTTTATTTTTTCAAACCAAAATTTTCTAAAAATTAAAATTTATAAAAAAATATATATTTATCATTAAATTTATAAAAAAATTATAAAAAACTTTTAAAAATAACTACTTAATAAATTTTCATTGAGATTCTCAAAATGAAATTTGGAATAAAATGTGATGGAAATCATCTCAAAATGAAAAATTGTAAAGGATTCATCCCTTTAGAAACTAAAGAAATGTTCATGAAAATATTAGTTCTATAAATACCCCCAAACATATCACCTAGACTCCTTTACATGTTAGAAATCTATTTTAGATCCAAAACTAATTTCCAAATAAAAAACCCATTGAATGCACTAATTTAGTACCAATGAATTAAAAAATATCATGAATATGAAATAACGAGTTTTATAAATTATCTATTTGTTTTAGTAAACATTATTCTAAATAATTTATCTTCCAATTCCCACAAATCAAATTCCTCGTAAAAAAAAATTTAATCTTCACAAAAATATTGATTTGTAGAAATTTTTCCTCATCCAAATGAATGAAAGTCACAATTTGTTTCATAAAATACTATTTGTCCATATAATTTGAATTAAAGAAATGTATATAATCATGAGGGATTACTTAAGGATTGTATGAGTCTTTAGTTTTTTTATTATCTACAAATAAAAACATCAGTTCGTGAATAATGAGGCTTTAAGTCTATTTGAAAGAAAAATTACAGGGATTGTTTTTATTCTTATGTAGTCTTTAAATAATATCTTGGAAATCAAATATGCACATGTATCTTAATAGAATCAATGGATATAAAATACCATTAAAATAATTAAAAATATTTAACTAATTCCCTCTAATATAACTTTATTATAGTGATTACTAGTTTTTTCATGTTTTTATTTCTGCATAATTTTGAGATAGTGAAGGTACGAGAGGTAACATTGAGTTTCTAATTGTGGTGTTAACTTATAATATCTTTTTTAGAAGAAATATATTCTTTTAAAATTTTCAAGACCAATTTTTCTTCTGAGGTTTCAATGGCTATAACACCTCATAATTTTTACAATATCTTATTTCAAAAATCATCGTTAATTTTTCGAGAATGAATCTACTATTTAGTAGAAAAAAAATTCCATCAAATTTTTATTTTCCTTCCAAATTAAATTAGAATGAAGTATCCAATAAAATGACACATCCTTCACATATTAATTGAACTAATTTGTGCAATTTTACTTCTTATAGAAAGGTATATATGGAAAATGGTATGTAATTAGGCTAATATATATGATATTAGTGGAATCATGGGGGAATACTTGGATAAGCTATTTTTTAATGATTAAAATATGTGATCATTACTAAATGAGAAATTTTAAATCAAAAAACAAATATTTCAATAATTTTAAACATAAATATCTCATACTTTATGGTTTTTATGGAAGTAATGAAAACAATGGTTTACCAGGAATTTTTCGATTATCTAAACAATTAAGGTGAATGTTATAAAGAAGAGAAAATGGTATAGAGGGCTCATATCTTGATGAATGTAAATTTTTTAAAATGAGTTTTAGATATGGATTTCATAATTGAAATGGTCCTATCATGATATTTTGAATTTTTTATGTCTAGAAAATAGTTATTTCTAAATTCATTTAATATCATTTTCAAATTTAAATTAGTTCATTCATTTCATTTAGTTATAAAACTTATATGGGTGATCATTTTGAGAGAACAATTCTTTAAATAGGACACTAAAAATTAAAATTAATAAATGAAATAAACTGATGAAAATAATATGTGAATGAAAATGAAAGAACAAAAAAACCATAAATTGACCAAATATGTCCCCAAAACTTATTTGATTATATAGCATTATTACCACATTATTGATAAATGGGTGACTAGTATTTAGAAATTATGGATAAAAAGAAAATATTTTAGATGGAAGGACACAACCTGATGCTCAATAGTACTAACCAACCTGATGATAACCATCCCCTCTGAGAGGATCTTCAAAAATTCCTTCAAAATAGTTTTAATAAGTTTAAATATGATATAAATGGTGTCTCCTTATTTTATTCATTAATATGAATTGCATGAAATGAAAAAACCTGAGAAAAAATGTAAGTTCTATACTATTTGGATTGATATTTATCTAAAAATAACTTCATTATAAAGTCATAAATACACACTTTATCTCTATTTTTTAAGAATTTCAGTTGCATCTTATGATAATGAAACATTTTTTATTTCTCCTTATACAAATTATAACTATCATAATAATTGTTTCAAATTTCTTACAGCTCTTGTATGTAAGATTTTATTTATTTTTAAATAGATAATAGATTCATATTACATTTTCTTACAACCCAATAACCTCTGTGTTCTAAATCAAATTGAATATTATAGGTGTTTCAATATACCAATATAAACAAGTATTATATAAATAGGGTTTTAAAAGTAGTTATATATGTGAATATTTTATCATCAATCTATTAAATCTATTCTTTTCTAGTTGGCTGAAGAAAGGTCACCAATTTTTTGTTGGATTTTGTACATGACAGATCATCCATTCCATTGGTTTTGGGAGATAGTGTGTAAAAACATTATAATTGAATCTATATTACTTCATTATAGATCCCAATGTCATATTATATAGATGGTTATCTTTATCAATGATTAATATCTTTGTTATACTATATCTATAAAATAGATTTACTTTTACAAATCTGGGAAATAATATTCCCTTTTCAGTTCTTATGGGGATGGATTCTATCCATTTTGAGAAATAATCCATAGAAACAAGTAATTAATTGAAATATGATGAATTGGTAAATGATCCCATTATATCCATTCCCCATACATCGAACACATCTAAAATGGACATGGGTTTTAAGGCATCTTATATCTCATGAAAATATTTCCATAAAAAAGTTTGATTTTAAAAGTTTCTCAAAAATCAAAATCATTGTTTAAAATAGAGGTCCAATTTAAACAATAATAAAAAAACAATAATAGATGTTATTTGGGATCCATGGTGGCCTCTATAACTCAATTTGTGACAAGAACAAAATACTTTTTGGAATTCAGAATTGGGAATGTATATTTTAATCATTTGATCCTTACCAATATGCCATATATAAATATAATCCCAATAATAATTCCTTAGTTAACCCAAATATTAGCTATATAATATCTATAAATCCAAAAGGGTTATTTTACCAAAGAAAAAAAACATTTTCTATCACTATTAACAAAAATAAATTTTCCCTAAAAAATCATTTACTTTATTGGAGGAAAAAATTCATATATTTCATCAAGACATTGAGTATTTATCTATAATAGAAAAATGGGATGGTCCCAAAATGGGAATATGTTTCTACATGAACCTAGAAATATTGTTTCCCCCTTATCCTATGTTTCCCTTCCTTGTATGTTTTTTTGTATTCATTTAGTAGCGATGGAACTCATCACTTCATGTAGTCTCAAATTCTCTTCTTTGTCTTCTTTTAAACTTCGCTCTACTTGGTTGGAGTTGTTTTCTTGTGAAAATATTAGATTCTTCTCAACACCTGACTTTTTGGTTATCCCTAAGCATATGAAATCCATTTTATGAATGTTTACTGGTTCCTTGGATGGTTCATGTCATTGTTAGTGGTGGCATATGATGGTATTCCCCTTGACTACCCTTTCTTATTAACCCATCGTGTTCACCCACATTTTTTTTAGGATTGATACAGTTTTCGAATCGTATTTGGATGGTGTAGGTGGTGGATTAGTAGAAATCTAAACACGTTTTCTTATTTGGAGTGGGTTTCTTTATCTTTCTTGTTATTTCTTTTTCTTTTTCTATTTGATGGTTTTTTAGTGATTTTTTCAGTTTAGTTTTGGATTTTTTTTCATTTGTTACAATTTTTGGGTGGTTTTTGTTGTGGGTTGTTGTTTGTACATGGTCAACATGTTACTTGGTTAATTTATTGAGATGGTTATGTCTATTGTGGAGGATTTAGTTTTCTTCAACTCTACCCTATATTCACATTCCATCTCTCCTCCTAGCCTGGTATGGTGTATTGGTTATCATGACAGCTTTGGGATGTGATGTTCGAGAGTCTGACACTCTTCCTGGGGGAGATTCCTTCATTTTCTGGGGTGTAGTGACTGTAGAAGATGTGTCTGATGAAGATGAATTGTTATATTGAGAGACTATAGATGATAACCATGGTTCATTTATTATTTTTTAAAATGTGTGTGTCTCATATATCGGTGATCCTAATGGAATGTTCATGCTAAGGTTTTAGTTTTATCTTGAAGATTTATATCCTAATCTAGGATGTTGGTGTTAGATTTTGGCAATATAAATAGTGTTTTCAGGATGGAATTGTTGGTGGTGTCTTTTTAAATATTTGGTTAAGAATTTATCCTAGTTCTACTTCTCATAAATCATTTTTTTATAATATTCAGTGGTGTAAGGTAAATCATAGCAGTAATGTTATTGATCTCATGATAATTAAGGTTAGAGATGAGACTTTTATTAATATGGGTGATCAAGCCTTGAGACCTCCTTGGGTTCCATGTCTATGAATATGTTTTTATAAAATGATTTTTCTTTATATATAATGCTAATTTTTTTTATTTATCAGGGTTACTACTCAACCGTAAATCAATTTTCTTGAAAAAATGTGTTTCCTATCATCTTAAATGTCTAGTCACAATTTTTTTATTTTCGTTATATTATTTTATTTAAAAATATAAATAATGTAAAACAATATATGTCTAAAATTTATTGGATTCGTATGATGTTTTCACAATAAAATTTTTATTGCAGATTGATCTATAAAAACTACCACACACAATCATACAATGTAACCAATGAATTTGTATAATTATAATAAAAAATTCAGTAGATTATTTTTTGTAGTTGTGTACTTATTTTTGTCTTGGTCTAATGTTATACATGAATATGAATTTTCAAGATATTATTTCTAGGTTTTTCAAAAAACATCCCCAAGGGAAAAATTAGAATAGTTAATTAGGATTTAAATGTTTAAGGACTAGTTGGGTCGTTGGATTTATGGGTGTCACAAACAAATCAAAGATGACTCAGAACCGGGAAATGGAGTTATGCTACAACAAGTCCCGAGTAGTGTTCCTGATCCTCAGAAGAGAGAAACTAGTGTGTACCTTTAAGAATAACTCAATTAAAAAAAGATTCATCCCATCTAAAAATTGATTAAACAGAAAAAATAGATTAAATAATGTGAACCCTTTCAGTGTAGAAACAAACAAACAAGACATAACTCTATATGAACTCATGGGTCGCCATCAACAACAAAATCATGATCACTTAATAACTAATTGAAACAAAAATAAACATGGAAATAAAAATGATAAAGTAGGCACGATCATAGGAATGCTCAGCAAGGAGTTAAAAAGTGAAACCACGCACAAAACCTTAACATTAAAGTGAAAGCCACCTCATACATGTTTGAAATAAAAATATATAATGACATGGGTATCATTTCATTTTTAAAAATTGAACAAATTATTATATTCAAAATTGATTTATCTTTTTATCATGAATACCATTTATAATTAATGAATCAATTTTAAAAACCCCTATTTATATGAAGGATAATTAAATTGACGTAACTTTTATGTAAGACAACTAACCAATGGGAATCCGTTTCAAAAAAATTATACAAAAAGAAAAAAGTAGTAAATATATAAAATGGATGTCATGGGATATTTGGAGAATGTATAGATACTCTAGGAAAGAGCCAAAAACATTCATATAATCAATCTATACCAGTTTTGGTTATCCAAAATCAACTCTCCCAAACTCTCTGGGTCACCCTCTATGGTTCAACTGAGGGGAATGTCCTACTATCGGAGAAATTAAATCTATGATCAACTAGTTATAGTGTAATATTAATCTAGTTCATAATTTGTACATAATGCTTTCTCAAAACCACCCAAGGATTCTTATGATATAAAAATGGTGGTTAAGTTTATCAGTATAGTATATACATAAATTTTATACATTTTTTAGAAATAAAAAGAAATTCAAATTCTCACCCCTAAACTCTATTTTAAGATAATCCCATTTTTCCTTTATATGTTAAAAAAGAAATACAAAATCCCATTCTTCCGGAATATATCACAAGTCACATATCTAGAACACACCATGTATCTTAATACAAGTGGAATGCATTAAGTTGGTTTTTAATTTCCAATGATAATAATCAGAGTTCAAATTGGGAATCATCATTTTAAAATGATATTCCTTTCTTTTCGAAAAATAATATTTCCCATGGTATTCATGTCCTAGGATCATGCTTTAATCTTACACTCATATGCACCTTGATTTATATATAAGAACCAATTTTCCGAATTTAAATATTACCATCACCAAGAGTAAGTATGAACAATTGGGAACCCGTATATATATATATATATATATATATATATATATATTCCCAAAATTATCATACATTATTATTACATCATATTTTTAGATAGAAAACATAATAGTGAGAAAAATCCCGGATCCAATAGTTTAGTGTGCTAGGATAATTATGCTCATAAATCAACTATCTATACAAAACATTAATCATTATTTATATTATTTTTCAGTATACTTTTACTTATATCGAGATATATTTAGTATGTGTAAGCACATGAGGAAATAAATTAATGAAATTGATGATATAAAAATACCATTATGAGTAGGAATAAGAATGATAAATAAATAGAACATGGGTGAGCATAATCATCACCATCATATCATAATCATAGGAACATAAAAAAACATGCAGGAAAATATTTATCAGCTCATGGAATATAGAATATGAATTATAATGAATCTTCATATCAAAGTTGTAAAATAATAAACATAGTTGTGAACAAAGATAACATCGTGTCCACACAAATCATATGTTCTTAAATAATAACCCAATAATTGTGAAAAAAATATAGCATCATTTCCTTGGATAATAAAAATTATATTATGGGATACATCACATTACCAAATGAATTTTAGGGCTATATAATATTTTTACAACCTCTTATATAATAAAATTCCTATAATGATACATATACATAGAAGGATTTTAGTCATACTCATCAAATAACTGATGGAATGGAATTGGTTTCATAAAAGATATCAAACATCACAATTCATGAAATTAAATTTTGGATTAAAAATCACTAATGGATATCATACATTGGAATAAATAATATTTTCTTCATTGAGAGGAGAAATAAAACAGTATGATTCAATAGATAATTTGGAAATTTAAGTATTTTTTAAAAACCATAGTAAATGGTTTAGAAAAAATTTTAGAAAGGTAAAAACATGTATATCAGCGTTTTAAAAGGGAATAATTATTGAAATTAAATCATGTGGATATTTTAAGAACATTCGCATTGAAATTAATGTGAAATATTATATACCCCAAAAGAAAGAGTTTCTGTTTGATTATCCCCATACCTTAAATCCTTCTTTATTTCATTGATATTATATGAGTTGAATAATAAAATTATTTATTTTATGTAATTTAAATATAAGTTACATAAATTAATTTATTTTACTATTTATTAACTACATTAATTTTATTATATACCATAATTGTTTTTTTAAAGATGATGGGTTTTTATGTCATCTTTTCCTTAAAAAATATCTCATTTATGTTCAAGTGCACTAATTTAATCAAGGTCATTTATACATAAGAATTTTTATTTAAATAAGAATAAATTAAATAAATGTATACCTTTATATAATATAAATAATTATGTATATCTACTCATAGGTGTGGTGATATGAAATAATTAGAAAACAACATCGCTTATGGTTAACTTCACATTACTGGTAGCATTTTCCAAAAGAGAAGAAACACATGTATTAAATATAAATACATCGAAAATATAGTTTGTAGATTAGGTTAACATCAGTATTATAATTTTTAAAGCACGTAATTAACAATATAATATTTAGTTTTTAATTTAATTGTGAAAAATTGAGAGAGTAGGAAAACAACAGAGGAGTTGATAAAAACAATCATTTCTCTGTGTTTCTTTTCTTATAAAATAGTATAATTCGTTAATTAATTTATTTGGGTCACTATATAACGTCGCTATGGTTTTAAATTGATCAATATAGAGTATTTTTTATAATGTTTTGGATTTCAAAATTGGTGGAGGAGTTGTTTCCAATGGTCGGAAGAGGGGTTATTTATAATTGAAGAGAGGTGTATTTTAAAAAAAAATATTTAATGAAATATTATATCTATGTTAAACATGTGATAGTTATATTTTTGAAATAATAAATCATATATCAATATATATGAAATTTTTTGGTCTCTAAAGCACTTTATAATTCGAATTTAGTTGTTTTTTAAAAATAACGGTGGAGAATGAAAAGTTTGTTAAGGAATATAGTTGAATTTAGGATTTCAAAAATAATTTTATTATTTTGAAATGTTTTTTATTTTATTTTGATGAATAATTCAACAATTTATATATTTTTTGGTCAAACCCATGTTATAGAAATAATGTGGTCATTATTTCATCCAAAATGATGTTATTTAATATACACCAGTTATAGGTAATGTTTTTTTACTGTTCATCTAAAAATTAAAATATTTCCAAATATTTCCAAATATTCAACCATGGGAAATATTGAAATGATAATTTTAAAAATTACATTCTATTTATCATAATATTTTTCTATTATAGTAAATTTTATTTTTTAGTATAAAAAAATAAGATTTTTAGAAAATAGATTAATATAATGTTTATTAAAAAATTGCTTATATTTTATTGGATATTTTAAAAATAATATTTATTTAATATAATATTAAAATTTATATATTTATAAATTAATCATGAAAAATATTATAATTAATAAATTTAAATATTTTAGGTTAAATTACTATACCAACTATCAGGTTATTATTCACAACAGTTGGGTTCTATTCTAGTGGTCACATTATTTTTCACAATGGTCACATTACATTCTATAAGTACTTATTCATTATTCTATTTTACATTATTTTCAATTTATATTAATTATATAAATTTTTATTTAAAAAAAAGGTTGTTTGGCTTACCAAAATTTGGTTTCATTTCCAAAGTTTAGTTTCTAGGAGGGATGATTTTAGCTGATTGGGTTGATCTAAATTTTTCCATCTTAGTTTTTATATTTTAATTTTCTATCCCCTTGTAATATTCGAAATTATAATGTGTTTATTAATTAAATAATGAAAAGATATTCATTTCAAATTATGTGTTCTTTGTTTCTCTATGTGAATTATGTGTATATTACTTTTATAATATAACACATATTTATTACAAGAAAAAAATATCATTTATAAACCATGTGTTGTTATATTCTTCCCCAATTTTTGAAATTTGATCCCATACACTTCCAATCATATTTTCCATTGATAAAAGGTTAGTGTATTGGAATTTCATTGTTTCCTCTAGGTTTTATGTCACATAAACATACTAATGGTTTTACTAGAAAACATAAATTAGGATATATGTCTTGTTGCATAGATCTTTATCACTTTGTTCCAATATCATTATTAGATTCTCCAAATATGTCAGTTTATTATCCATTTGTACCACTGTTATAGTTATTCACTTTGATGGGTTGAGTATTTAATTCCTTAGGGCTAATACGTGGTTCATATCATGAATGTAGGACTTGTGTGGTTGTACTACTAGCTGATAGGTCATTACTACTATGTGATCAAGGACCAAAATGGGGCCAATATACATAGGGATAATCTTCCATTTCATTCCAAACCACATGAATCTATTCCATGGTGATATTAGAAGGGAAAAAATATCTCCAACATCAAATGACAAGTCCCATTGATGGTTTTTAACAAAGATCATTTGATAAATCTATTAAACTTATATATTTTGTTGGTTGGATTGAATATTATTTGACATCTCATATAGATGATCATATAAAATAATCATTCTTTTGGTAACTTCATCCCAATAAGTTGGAGTTCATAATGACATTCCACATATAGCTTTACATAAGCCATTTTATTACTTGAGTGGAATTTGTTGTTGTATAAGAACTCAACTAATGGGAAATGTTTTTCCCATCCTCCATTAAATTTCATTGATCAGTCTCTTAGAATTTCCTTGTGTGTCTAAATATCCCTTTATGATTGGATAAAATTTGAGGGGAAAAAGGATAGCCAGAATTCAATTCAACATTCAAATCATGTTGAAAACTTCCCCTAATTTATAAGTGAACTATGGATCATGATCATAGATAATAAAAATTGGTTCCCTATGTATCCTAACCATATGATTTACATATATCATAGCAAGTGATTCAAGTGAGTAATTATCCAGAAGAGTGATGAAGTGGGTAATATTGGATATTCGATACAACACAACCCATATTTCAATATTTCATTTTGAAATATATGGGAGAACAATAAAGATGTATAATATGATATTCTCTCATTTCCACGTGGGTGTTGTAAATTCTTCCACCATCCCCATGGTGTTAATTTGTTCTAATTTTACATTCTATCATACTATACACATTTGTTTCTGTGGTATGTAAAAGGAATGATTAGATATGTTCACTATAAATTATCTACATATTTTTCAAGGTAATTAAGGCACACAGACCATAGTTCAAAACCTAAGGACACTATCATCATCGATATGGAATTCATCAAGCTTCATTTATTTTTACTTCTTTCATCTTATTTTGAATCTCTATATAATCGATTTGTGCCTCATTGATATTCTCCTAACTAGATGGTTGGGAAATAATTTTGGAAAGGTAATATGTATTCCTTCATGTATTGATTTCCAGATCCATCATTTCCATATCTCTTTTGATAGGATATTTCTCCATTCACATCATGGATAAAGTAAAAGTTTTTTTTTCTTTTAACTGAATCAGTTACCTTGTTCTTCAACCATGGATGAATGTTCCTAGAGAAATCATACATTACAATTTATCTCTAACCATATCATTTGATACATGATGAGATCATTATTTGAGAATATATACATTATACATTTTTGGTATGTATATATGTTACAAATATTACCATAGTGGTAGAACCACTAAATATTATATGTCATGGTCAAATACATTAACTAAATATCATGAATGAGGTATTTATTCTCATGGACATTCATTTTTCATGAGGCGTAGTTTATCACTTTATCAGTCAACATGAGTAAACAACCTGAGCCTCACTTGGATGCAACACTATATATTATAAAATAGTCTCCACATGTTGGTTATGTGATTATTGGTATAGTTATTGTTCTATTCATGACCACCTTATTCATTTCATGCCATTAGAATGTTTAGAAATACTTTAACTCGTTCAATGTTAAAGTAGTTAGAGGTATTGAAAATGAAGAGAAAATTTTCAAAAATACTATTAATACATAACTATGCTAAGAATCCTATGGATTTTGTTTTTTGACACATGAGGTTATGGTCCATTCTTCAGTTTGATTTTACATTGAAGGTTCTATATTAATTCCCTCACTTGTGGTCACATTCCCCATGAATATTGCTTTCTTTATCAAAAATTCACATATTATAAATAGTGTTCAATTTATAATTTGTTAATATTACCATCATAATCCTTATATTCACATCATGTTCCTACTTACTGTTAGAGTAAAAGATAATATAAACAATAAACACTTCTAAAAAATTATAAGTATTTTATCAAGACACTATTAATCAATTCAAGGAATATTTCATCGAAATTAGTAAGTTTTAAGTCCACTAGGTCAACTACCCAGAAGGTGGGGTGACTCTGGGTTTGAATGATTAAAACTATTGCCCATTAATATCTTATTTTTTTATTTAAAAAAACTAAAGTCACTCTTTCTCTTGTAGAAATTTAATGACATATATAAAATCAATCATTGGACACAATGATTTTAATTGGTTCACACTCACTAGCCTACATATAAGGGGCATACAACGTTTATGTGCTGATGTTAAAAATACCTGTTTCCATTTGAATTTGGGGATGACCTCCTTGATTGAAGCTTCAAATATTCCAATTGGTTTATAATGGGTTTGTTTGTAGAACCGGAAACATCCAATGATTCCACATCCATTTGGACCTACTTTCCAAAGGTAGGCGCTCATCAGTTTGTGGACTGATGCGGCTTAGGAATTTTCATTGGTCGAGAGGATGGGAGGTGAGACTCATCACACCTTTTTTAGGGGAATTATTGTCTAATCCGGGATTCTCTTTATAGATTTAAGTTATGTTCGTGACTCCTTATTACATTACCAAGTATAAAATGATCTTTCCTTCAGATTTGACAATCAATAATTAAATATGTAGGAAATTTAGAGAATCTTTTATATGTATTCGAGGCTCTTCATCGATAGAGAATCATCTGTATTTATTAAATATTCTTGTTCAATGGTATCCTTCGACACATTTATATAGAATTCTCTTGGTCATTATGATGACCATGCTGGTTTTAAAGACACTCAGTGGGGCACATGAAGTTTATTGTCATTCAGATGGACATGGATTATTTCGGAGTTGGGATCGAACCCACATATGGGCTTCCTACGTAATCTTTGTTTAAAAAAGGAATGAGAACCCACGTAGTTCGAGTAAGGGAGTATGATGTTTATGATTGATGGAACAAATAATGATGTCATAATTACTTTTACACTCTAAGCTCGCGTGAGTCATGCTCGGTGTGAGAAACAAGAGGTATTGGTAAAAACAAGACAATTATTCCATAGAAGATGCAATCAAAAGAAATAATTTGGGGCTTATGTATGTATGACATCCCAAATATATAAAGATTAGGATTTACTTCACTGAAGAAATCTAGGAACAGGGTACATAAAGGTATATGTGCTTCATGGAGATTTGAATACTCTAACTTGGGGCTTACTCTTGAAAAGGAGGCCCAAATTAGGAGAGGACTTATGATTGGGTTTTACTCCTGAGAAGGCATCCCAGATCAAAGTTAAATTAGGACTGGTTAAGAGAAATTAAAACTGGGGATTACTCCTGAAAAGAAGGCCCAGGTTTAGGGACTTGAAAACTTAATAGACTTGGGGCTTACTCCTGTAGAGGATGCCCATATTTGAGACTGGGGCTTACTCCGGAAAAGGAGGTACAGATTTAAAATAATTATGGTTGGGGCTTACTTCTAAGGAGGATTCCCAGATTAGGGGACTTGGGGCTTACTCCTGAGAATTAGGCCCAATTAAGAGAACTTATGATTGGGGATTACTTCTGAGGAGGATGCCATATTTGGAAATCATGACTGGGTCTTACTCCTGAAAAGGAGGCCAATATTAAAAGAAATTAAGACGGGGGCTTACTCCTGAAAAGGAGGCCCAAGTTAAGAGAATTATGGTTATGGCTTACTCCTGGGGGGATGCCCAAATTAGGGGACTTGGGGCTTACTCTTGAGAAGGAGGCCCAGTTAAGAGAACTTGGACTGGGGCTTACTCTTGAAAAGGGGGACCAAATTAAGGGAAATTGTGATTGGGGCTTACTCCTGAGGAGGATTCCCAAATTAAGGGACTTGGGACCTACTCCTAAGGAGGATGCCCAATTAAGAGAACTTGGACTAGGGCTTACTCCAGAAAAGGAGGACCAAATTAAGGGAAATTATGATTGGGGCTTACTCCTAAGGAGGATGCCAAAATAATGGGACTTGGGACATACTCCAAAGAATGATGCCCATATTTGGAAATTATGACTGGGTCTTACTCTAGAAGAGGAGGCCTAGGTTAAATGGTTCTCTCATTTTAAAGGATGAGGTTGAATTAATGAAATCTCAATCTTTAGTGACATAAAGATGTGTCAATCACTAGATTTTGAGAGATGTTCCACGGAGTTCCTTATAGATAAGGAAGCCAAATCAATAAATCATTCCATAAATGGCTTTGAAGAGTGTCTTGAAGATTGAATCTTGAATAGAAGAGGTGGAATGGCATAAGAGGGGTTAAATGGGCAGGAAAGGCACCCAAAAAAGGCAGGGGTGCATAGGTCCTGGCAAGCGCGCAGGTACTACATGGGCGCGCAAGTCCAAGTCGCGCAGGTATATCTACGCGACACATGGTTACTTGAGCGTTTATAAACCAGAATGGTAATACTTGGTCGATCCTTGAAAAATTCCTTTATAATTATCCTGAGGTACTTCCAGAATAGAGGCGTGCAAGTTTTGGTGAAGAAGTAGGGTGGCGCGTAAGTATGTTCATTTCCCTTTAAGGGTAAAACACCTTAGGCGCGCAAGTGTTAGTGAATTCTAACACTTAGACCTTAATCCTCTTGTTTAGACCTTCCATTCTAGGTAAATAATTACCTTAGAAGTGTTCGGAATACCTGAAGAAGAGACTTGGGCATTCAGAGCTCTAAATCTGAATTCTGGAAAAAGTCCTCTTGAAATGGGGGCCCACAGGGTCTATTTATAGGCTGGAGAAGACCCCAGGCAGCTATCCTTTAGGGCGCTCAAGTCACTTGCACGACCATTAGGTGGCGCGCAAGTATACTTGCGCGACAGTGATGAAACTTGCGTGATCATTGTGCTATTGAAGCCTTGTTCATGTCTTTGTCAATTTTTGATGTTTTCTTCAAAGGATGAATCAATTTGTGCTAAGTCATTTCCCTTTCCATTCTTTTAGACAATGTGATGAAAAGGAGCGTCAACAAAAGTACCCCCTCAGAGTTGGATCTGAAAGAAATGAGGATGTGACACTGAGGAAAAGAAGAAAACTAAAGGAAAGGCGGTGCACAAGTGTTCAGTGTGCAACACTTGGCGCGCAGGTTCGAGTCGCGCAGGTCTGGAGTGTGTGGAATGGAGAGCGCTGGCTATAGGCGCGCAGGTGGGCCGCCTAGCCTATAAATATGATGTCATTTTCCGTGAATAACATATAATTCCAAATTTTCGAGCTCTCGCCGTGCAGGTCCCCTTCGCCGCACAAGTTGCTCATTTTCCCTTGTTTCTTCGTTTTCGCGCTATTGTCAAGGTAATAGGACTTGCGTGGTGATACATGCATGCCAAAAAACTTGCGCGGCACATTAACACTTGCGCGACACATCCATACTTGTGCGCCAAGTTTAGACTTGCGCGCCTTAATGCCTTATCCATTTTTCTGCATTTCCTTCACAAATTTTTTGAAAAATCAACTTACTTAAGAGTTAATTTTTCAACTTTTGTGTAGAAAAAATGACTATTAGAACTGGAATGGCTGATGGACTGGCTGTCAAGCGGATTGATGACATGATGAACATTGTTGGCCATGATTACTATGATATCTGCGACAGAACTCTCAAAGATTTGGCTAAGTATATGAAGAAATATAATCGTGATTTCCCACAGAGCATCTACCTGCCTCTATATGGTCATGGTCATCTTCAAGGAGTCAATGTTCCATATGCAAAGAACTATATTCCAGAGATGCAGCTGCACTGTTACTCCTCTATTTCGGTTATGTTGTGCAATAAGAGCAATAACATTGGCATGAACTTTTAAATTTTTCATGCGTGCCATTTCCTTGCAGATATGAAAATGGAAAACCCATGGGATAAAATGTTTTCCACTGTCGGTTGGTAGAGAGAAGAAAAACATGTCATTAGAGAAATATCAAAAAAGAGTACTTTCTCCAAATGGCTCGTTACTTCCAATGCTTCATTCTCAAATCCATGTATCCATCTTCCAAGTCTCTTGGACAGAAATAGAGTCATTGTTTGATCAGCAGAAAATTTTCTCAAAACGCACTCAAGAACATACTTTTACAATTCTTCCAAGAAGAACTGGTATCACTGCATCTTTTTTGGTATCCAGGTGAATGAATGAATTCCAAGTGGCTACTAAGGAAGCTCAGCATGTCGTAAATCAAATGAAGATCTATGTTGAAAGTCTTTTTTGATTCCTAAAAAAGATAAGAACCTCCAGTCTGTGGATGTCCTTCTAACTCTTGTGCATCAATGAAAAACACTTTCACCTTCAATCACTTATAATTGCATTCTCTTTCTACCTGCTTTAAATTTTACCTAAGCCAATGGGCCTAGTAAGCATAGTTTGATTTTTACTAGGATTAATATAAATAACCCTACAAACTTTGAAACTTTTAATTGCTCAATATTACCTAAATCATACAAAATTTATGTTTAGTAAGCTAGAACTTGACTTTTATTCAGAGTTCCTTTCTCTTTTGTGGGCAGTTTAAAGTCATGAACATCGGACATAAAGAGGCTAATGTTTAAGGTCGAAATAGCTTTGACAGAATGAATTAGAATTGACTCAATTCTTTGACAATTTATCTGAAAACATATTACCATACTCAAGTATGGGGGAAAATATGTAAACTATAACTTAAGAAAATTTGGATCTGAGGAATGATATGAAAATAGATAAAAGGAATTATAAGAATTAGTTCCCAAGAATGAAGTTACCATTATTTAACAAACCCGTTAGGGGGTTGAATTATGCAGGGTCACCTAAGAGCATTGGCTGCATAGTCAAATAAATAGCATCTTTTGGCTGACAATTCTGTTATGGAGACTATTTATGCAAGGCCGCCTAAGGGCACATACTGCATAGTCAGGTAAAAGAACTCTCAGAAATTTACTTTCCTAGTTCTAAAAAGCTAGTGAATATTTATGGAGATTCAAATTTTCCAAAGTATAGAGTTTTCTATATGGAAAGAGGTGCTTGAATATGAAGAAGATATTTTTGAACAATATTAACAAAGAACTGGAAGGATATCACTCCTTTGAAGGTCTGACCCAAACGTAGGGAATGAGAATATAAACCATAGACTTGAATACTTTCATATCATGAAAAAGGATATGGGTAAAATTTGTTAAGGATGGTTATTTTTATGGATCCCTACATACTGTCATTTAAGATCAATAAAGACAAAAGAGGCTTTCCTCCCAAGAATGAAGTTACCAGTATCCGACAAACCCGTTAGAGGGGTTGAATTATACAGGGCCACCTAAGGGCATTGGATGCATAGTCAAATAATAGTATCTTTTGGCTGACAAGTCTGTTATGTAGATTGTTTATGCAAGGCCACCTAAGGGAATGTGCTGCATAGTCAGGTAAAAGAGCTCTCAGAAATTTGACATTTTTGTGACTAAAAGTCAAGAAAAGTGTTATGATGATCTGAAAATATTTAAGGTTAGGATTATGACACAGAAAGATGGGTATTTTCCGATGTATAAAAAGATACACAGATCAATGCTAACCATAATCATGTTGTGTCTAGGTCCTGAATTGAAATGTTGGACTTCACTATGTATCCCATAAGGATGGGAATAAATCCATATGTAGTTCTTGAATTACAATTTAACGTCATGTGAGACAAAAGGATTAGAGATCTTAGTTTAGGGTCATAGAGTTTGGACCATTGTAAGAAATACACAGTGTGTGTTTTCATGGGGACTTTTCATCCAAAGGACTGAAAGTGGAATTTGTGGTTAGGCCCAAAGACTTGGGTCTGGATTAGAGGGACACTCAAACGTTCCTACATATCCCATAAGAATGGGAATCAAGCCCACGTAGTTCTAGAAATACCTTCTGTACAAATTTTGGTTCGTACAAGTGAAGGGTTAAAGGAGATTTTAGTGCATTGATGGTTTGACCCAAAATAACAGATTCGAGCATTTCCATGTATGCACATAGTCTTTTGAATGAAACATTATTGAAAGTCAATGTAAATAATGATTCCCACTTAGGTGAGGGTATCAAAGAGTGTTATAATTTATTGTCATACTGGACAAAAGTGTTATATAGTTTAACGTCGTATAGAAAGGACGAAATTAAACCAATGTAATGATATTGATTCTAGGGGCGGTTTCACGAACCAACATCGTATGAGATGGAGGTGAACCGATGTGAATAGATTGGTTTTGGGCTTGAACCTTGGGAGGTTTCCTATATACCCATCCTGGAAGACAAGGATCAAAGTCTACATAGTTCAATTAAAGAATGAATAAATGATCAAGTTGTTTTTGGGGACAACGACCCAAAAAATGGTGTTGGGACTTATGCATGGTTAGCGGCCCAGAGAGGGTGTTATGGTTGAAGTTTTCTCTAAGCTCACATGAGTCATACTCGGTGTGAGAAACAAGAGGTAGCAACAACCCTAACGATGCACAGTTTAATTTCTTGTAGGACATATTAAGGGACTATGCAGTTTAAAGTCTTGTAGTTATAACTATTGGTGATGCACAGTTTAATGTCATGTAGCAGGGACAAAGAACAGTTTAATGTCATGTAGGATGTATTAAATGAATTTCTATATTGTTTAGTATCGTGTATCTAGGATTATGGGGAAAATACAGTTTAATGTCATGTTGGACCAAAAGAAGACTGTGCAGTTTAATGTCATGCAGTAAGGACAAAAGAGTACACCATTTAACGTCATGTTGGATGTAAGTGAGAATAGTTTAAGGTAATATGCATGGACCGTTTGTTATGCAGTTTAACATCTTGCTGGACGTAAGATACTTTTATACAGTTTAGCGTCATGTAGTTTGGACGGTACAGTTTAACATTATGTAAGACGATATAGGGACAATACAATTTAACGTCATGTTGGACGGAAAAAAGATGCAAACAGTTTAAGGTCATATGCATGGACCACGGATGATGCAGCATAACATCTTACTGGACGGTGGTGCAGTTTAAGGTCATACCAGACCAATGATGATATATTTTGTGTTTATACAAAATACTTCTTAAAAAATTTGGCATTGGTTAGAGTAGTGATGAGTTCTCCATCCATTGAGATTAAAAAATAAGCTCTATTGAAGTAGACCCTATGTATTGTGTAAGGTCCTTCCCATTTTGGCTCAATCATGGGAGGTTTCTTTCCTGGTATCATTGGAGTTCTGAAAACTAATACCAATTCTCCCTGAGGGAATGAACAAAGATGAACTTTTTTGTTAAAAGCTCGTGTTATTCGATTCTAATAAACTTCCCAGTGGTGCAAAGTGCACAATCTTTTCTCATCTAACCGTTCCAATCCATTCAATCGCTTTTGAGATTGTTAATTTGTAGATGATTGATCACAAATGGAAATTCTGATCGATGGTAGTTGAACTTCAATTGGAAAGACTGATTCTGTTCCATATACCAATGAATATGGAGTTGACCGCATTGCAGTGCTGGTGGTAGTCCGATAAGCCCATAAAGCATGAAATATTTTATCAGGCCATAACTTCTTATCTTTATTCACCATCTTTTGCAGTATATTTTAAAGAGACTTGTTGAAGGCTTCTATCTGGCCATTGTCCGCTGCATGATACCGAGATGAATAGTTGGATTTGATGTTTTATTCTTGATACAACTTCTTCACCATGGATGAACAGAAGTTGGTGCCATTGTCTGTCAATATGGTATGAGGGACACCAAATCTGGTAATGATGTTAGACATGATGAAGCTAACAATGCATTTAGAACTGACTTCCTTGAGAGGTATTTCCTCTGCCCATTTGGAAAAGAAGTCAGTAACAGTAAGAATGTACTTAAACTTCTTGGTCGTAGCTGAAGCGTAAGATCCCAACACATCCATTCCCCATGTGTAAAATGGCCATGAGTATTTAGCTATATGATGCAACTCTGGAGGTTGATGAATGAAGATGGCATGTAATTGGCATGAATGACACTTCTTCATGAAATCAACACAATCTTGTATCATTGAAGGCTAGAAGTATCCAAGCCTTCGAATTTGATCAGACAATCTATGTCCAGACTGGTGGGCACCACAGACTCCTACATGCACTTCTTTCATGACAGCCATTGTCTCTTCACCATCAATGCATCTGAAGAGAACTCCATCAAAACCACGTTTGTTGAGAATTTTCTCTAGATGATCTAGGCTGTCATAAAGAGTAAAATTTACCACACATCACTGGATTTGATCTTTCTCGGCTCTATCAGGTGGAAGTGTTCCATTTTGAAGGTATTACCTAATAGGTGACATCCATCCTATAGTATGACCATACGGTTCAGGAATGGGACTAATTTCATTAATTTTCTCTGTTCTGATTCTAACATAAGGTGACATTTCACAACGGTGGGCAATACTAATGGTTGTCTCGTCCTGATTTAGATCTACTAGAGCTGTGGCTATATTAGCCAGTGCATCAGCTTGGGCATTTTGTGATCTTGGGACATAAGAAAATGATAGTTCTGAAGGGAATTATTCCATTAACTCTCTAAAGTAATCATACAAAGGAATTATTTTTTCTATTCTGATGGCATAATCCCCGTTGACTTGTTTGATTACTAGGTCTGAATTACCTTTCACCTTTAAGTGATTCACTTGTGCTTTAAGCGCTAATTCCAAGCCTGCGATGAGATCTTGGTATTCTGCTTCATTATTGGTACCACCTTCCCACAATAAGAATGAATGAAGTAACACTGCCTTTTCTGGAGAAATGAGCACAATCCCTAAGCCAACTTTTTTGAATTTAGGATTCTCTATTTTCCTCCATGTTGGACTTCTAGAAGCACCATCAAAATACATTTCCCATGCCTGACGACTTTCTTGAATAGAGAAGACTTCCTTATTAGGGAGTTCAATGTATGAAGGTGTGTCTTCCACTGAAGGGTATTCTGCCAGGAAATCAGCCAGAGCTTGGCCCTTTATCACCTTTTGAGACACATACTGAATGTAGAATTGCTGCAAAATAACTGCCCACCTTTCCAGACGTCCTGTAAGCATTGGATGACTAAGGATTAATTTGAGCAGTTTATTACGAGATACCAATTGGACCTCGTCATGTTGTAGGTAGTGTCTCAACTTATGAACTGCAAAGATTAATGTCAGGCAGCACTTCTCAATACTTGAATACCGGATTTCTGCTTCAAGCATAGTCCGACTGAGGTAGTAGAGGCAGTTTTCATTCCCAACATCATTCTTCTGAGCAAGAAAGGCACCCAATGATCACTCTAGAGCTGTCACGTAGAGGATAAGTGGTCTTCCTTAAAAAGGTGGCATGAGTACTAGTGGACTCAAGAGGTATTTCTTGAGAATATCGAATGCTTCTAGACATTCTTCAGTCCACTGGTAAGTGACTCCCTTCTTCATCAATTTGGTAAAGGGTAAACTTTTTCCCGCCAAATTGGTGATGAAATGCCGAATATAGGCTATGTGTCCTTGAATTCCTCTTAATTCATTCAAATTTTGAGGAGGTGGCATACCAAGGATTGACTTGGTCTTCTCAGGATCGACTTCAATACCACGATGGCGTACAACAAAGCCAAGAAATATTCATGAGGTTACCCCAAAAGCACATTTTAAGGGGTTCATCTTCAAATTATATTGTCGAAGCATGCAGAATATGACTTCCAAATCATCCAAGTGATTATAAAGTTGTTTGGATTTAACCACCAAATCATCTACATAGCATTCATCATACTTCCCTGAGAAGGGTTTGAAGATACGATTCATGGCATGTTGATATATTGCACATGCATTCTTTAATCCAAAGGGCATTACCCAGTAGCAAAACACACCCTGAGGGGCTCTAAAAGCTGTGGATTCCTCGTCTTCTGGGGGCATTCAGATCTGATTATATCCAGAATATCCATCCATGAAGGAAAGTGCTTCATAGCCAGCTGTTGCATCAATTAAAAGTTCTGTAATCGGAACTGGGAAATCATCCTTAGGACAATGCCGATTAAGATATCTGAAATCGATGAAAACTCTATTTTGTCCGTTCTTATTCTTTACAGGGACAATATTTACCAACCACTTCGGATACTGAACATATCTGACGAAGTTAGATTCGATAAGCTTATCCACTTCAGCTTCAATTTTGGAAGCATAAGTTGGGTGTGTTCTTCTCACGGCTTGCTTAAATCCTTGATGTTCTTCTGGTAAACCCAAATGATGAGTAGCAACATCAGGATAAAGCCCGGTCATTTCGGTTTAGTTCCAAGAAAATATATCTATATTTTTCTTTAGAAAGGAAATATACATCTCTTGCTCTTCAAGAGTCATGGCCACACTGATTAAAGTGGGTCGTGGATCTTCTTCTGTACCCAGATTTATTTCTATGAGTTCATCCATAGTGGTAGAGATACCCTCTTCAAATGCTAGAGGAGCATCTTTGAGATCTTCCTCTTCTTCTTCGTCATGTGTTATTTCTTCCGTTTCTACTTGCATAGTAGATGATAAAGCAGAATTTTCATGATCAAAAGAGATGTAAAAATTTTCACATCTTGAAGAAGAAGCTTCGATTTCCGACCCGATTGATGATGAAGGGTATTCTTTGGGTAATAAAGAGGAGATTATGGATTGAGAATCGACATCATTGTTCACCTCCGATGTTGCTTCAACTTCTTATAGCCTAATTGGAGAAGTATAGACTTGTTGGATTTAATCAGATGAAATAAAGACGTCACCATTTGTGCTTTCATCACTGCTTGGTGGGTTACCAATTTCTCCCATGTTGTCTGGATCGATTGTCGTAATTGACATTATGGATCTTTCCATAAGAGTATTTTTATTTAGGTCTATCTTGTCAATTTGACTGATAGGCAACACAAAATCTGTACTCACATTTTTAAATGGATTTACTAGAATCTTCTTCAAACCATATGGAGCATTAACTTTAGTAATCTCCTTTGTTGTGGATTTCTCCCTTCCCTTCATGTGACAGAATTCCGCCACAATGTATTGAGACTCACATGTCTTGAACGGGGCCTTATAACCATAAAATGTCCCAAATTGACCATCAAAACAATATTTGAGACATTGATGGTATGATTAAGGGATAGTCGCATGTTGATGTAGCCATGTTCTTCCAAGGCGGATGTTGAAGGCTGAGTCTTGATCAACAACCATGAAATCTGAATTAGATACAAGATCTCCAAGATACGTTTTGAGTGTAACTTCTCCCAGTGGTTCTAGTTCATTTTTATCATATTCTTGTAACATCGTGGTAGAAGGGGATAAATAAGATTCTGTGAGGACCAATTGACGAAGTGTACGAATGGGCATGAGGTTGACTCCTGAACCATTATCAATGAAAGATCTTTGGACATCTATGCCATTTACCTTACCAGATAAGTACAAAAGTCTAATATTACCATTCACAGCATCATATTCATCTTCATCAGTGAAAGATATTATTTCATGGAATTCTGCAGGATTATTCTCTATGTGATAGACTTCAGCTGCAGCAATTTCAGTTTCAAACTCCTGAGGACTTGACAAAGCCTCAATGAGTGCCTCCCGAAGATTCTTTGATAAATTTAGGGCATCCAAAATTGATAACTTGGTTGTTAATTGGGACAAGTGTTTCAATACATCATACTTTTGATCTAGAGGTCTGTGTTTCCTAATAGGAACATGTGGTTTAGTAGGTTCCTTAGAAGAAGATGATTTGGAAGTTGATGCATCTTGTATTGAGATAGGAGTTGGCAATATTCCTGGTTTTGGAAGATTATACCAATTAGATCCATTTACTTGCTGAGAGGAAGAAGATGGAACCTTCAACCAGTCTTCCAAAATAACTATGCCAGGACTGAATTTTCTATTGGTAGAAGAACTTTCTTGTTCTTGTTGAGCTCACTGAAGGGCTCTACAACGAGTTTCTACTACGTACACAGTTCTAGCAGGGGTAGAATTGGAATAGTGGATTCTAAAAGATCCATGTCTTCCCCTGTATCCTAACCCTTTGAAACTTCCTCTGATTCCCATGTTTGATACAGGGAATTCAGGCTCATCCAAATTGAAACTGTGACTAGAATATGGATCTATTAATTGAATCATATTAACAGAACTGAAAATCAACTCTTCATCCGATGAAGATTCTTCCATAGTAGCCTATTTAGGCTATGCCGTTTGGTGGGATGGTGCCTATTGATTTGAAGTAGATGTCATGAAGTCTTCCAAGGTCAAAGACAACTTAGGATTTGACACGTACTCATCTTATTCTGATTCATTTTCTTTCTTTTAATCATGTTGTTTCTTTGAGTATTTTTCCTCTGATGAAGAGGGTTTTGTTGGGGCATTCATAGCAGAAGGTACAATTGGTTTCTTCAATTGAATTCGCAAAATAGAATGAGTTCAGTTGATCATCTTTCTGACCATCCAATCATCATATTTTTGTGCATTTTTTCTTTTGACTTCTTTCCACTCTCCTTCCTCTTCTGGAACTGTAGCAGTAACACATGATACCTCAGCTGAAGATCCATTCAGTTTGACTTGTCCCAAGTCGACCATCTTTTGCAGGAGGTCATTAAAGACAAAACATTCCTGGATGGGATGACCCAACATTTGATGAAAGGGGAAATAATTGGGACGGTCTTCATCTCATTCCTTATTTGGCCTCTTGGGACTTGGTAGCTAAACCAAATTATTCTCCAGAGCTGAAATGAAGTAACCAGAAACTTGTTCATTTCAAAAAGAGTATGTTTTTCTCTTCAGATCCTTAAATTGTTTTTGTCTTTGATCAATTTGATCATCTTTAGGAAACAGCCTTTATTGTTGGCGCTCAGGAGGTGGAGCGCTTCGAGAAGATGAAGGTTTTAAAGTAGAAGCATGTACATGTTCTTGTTTAAGCGTAACTGTAGAAGTCTCTTCTTTACCCATTCTCCTTCCTGGAGCTGATGGAATTACATGAGATTTATCCTTAGTCTATATAAGAGAATCTTCAATCTGTTGAGCGATTGAGGTAAGGTCTCTAAACCCTCCTGTGTATTTCAAAGGGATCAATGGCATGCGTAATTCGTCACACATAATTGCCACACAGATTGGAAACAGTTCCTCTTGAGGGAGTGCTAAACTCAGGGATTATGTTAATCCCTTCCAGCGAGCAATGAAATCATAGAATCTTTCATTCTCCCTTTTATTATAGTTTGTAAGATCAAAAAATATTGTCTTTGGCAACATTGAGATGAATTAGAGAAGTAATTGTTGACGGATATCTTCCCATCCGGTAATTGAACGGGATTTCAAGCTTGTATACTAGACAAAAGCTGGTCCTTGCAAGGTTAACACGAAGAATCCGAGTTTTACAGCTTCTTGCTACTCCGGAGTTCCCATCATAAGATCACAACAAGACATGTAATGCATCAAATGTTGTTCAGGGTCGCCTGATCCATTGAAAATAGGGAATACAGGGTTCCCAAAACTTGATGGGGGGAGAGATTGAATCTACCCATTCAGGGTAAGATTTCATTTCCGGTTGAACCTGCACATGTTTCCCTTCCATAGTCTATAACCAAGCTGTTAATGACTCAGTGGTAGTTATTAACTTTTGAGAAACATCCGGTTGAACTTGGACTTGGGCAGGTGCAATGACTGGAGCTTGGAAAGATGTGGTGGCTGGTACGGCAACCAATGGAAGCACTGCCAATTTTTGTTGCACTTGACCCGTAGGATTAGACCTGTGAGAGTGTACTGATAAAGGAGGATATTCTTGATCCATCTCAGTAGCTGTAATAAACTACATTGGATGACTGACTCCAGCATGTTTAGGAAGAAGACTACCCTGAAGTAGCTCTGCCTTCAACCTCCTCAATTCCTTCATCTCTTCTTCCTATTGCGAAAATCTTCTCTAGTGAGAGCGATTGGATTTCTCTAGAGGAAGGATATGCAACCTGATTATTTCTCTTCCCCTTGTTTGATCCCTTTCGGAGAGGGGGAAGTGGGTTATTTGAAGGAACGCCCATATTTTGGGTAAACCTTTTATTTCGTGTATGCATACCTTCTTCATTTGTGTCTGTGCGTACAACTTCTTGAGTAGGAATATCTTCATTTGATCCCTCTGAATGAGCCTCATCTGATGGATCAGCAACAACCGCATTGATTATATTAATTGATGCATAATGCATTGCATCCCTTCTATCAGCATTTCTATGATATTCTCTTCTTCCATGTCTTTGATGATACATTGCCTTTTGATGATTCGATCTCTCAGGAACTTCTTGGTGAACCGTAATTTAGAGGGAATCTCCTGATAATTTGGCTCTTCATTCCTCTTGAGGATTCTTCCCCAATCGAGAAAATACCAACTTTCTATGAGGAGGGGATTAATGATTTGAAAAAGTCCCAAGTCCGGTGGATTGGGGCTATTCCTACTGTTCCCGCTCAACTCCTCGAATCCTATTTGTTGATTCTAAGGGTTGGTTTAAAAGAGTCCCCAGTCTGGCAAGATGGGGTGGATCTTGACATGATATGTCTGAGAATTTCATAAAATCTCTCCTGATCTTGCAAACCTTTGTCTGTAAATTAGCTGGATGCATTAACTTGTATCCACTTTTATCACCTGGTTCAAAAGGACGTTGGATGATTTTTGACCCTTCTGTCACTTGATAATGTGCTTGCTCCATACGAGAGGCCTGTTCAATATTCTTGTTTTCTTGATGCAGTAGTAATTCAACAACATGTTCTCTGTATTCTTGGTTTTCAGAAGAATTATATGAGGAATGTACTTGGTCAAGATTTTGATTACAAACAAAACCCATTGACTATGGCAGTCCACAAGCAATAACATTTCATGAGACCATTTTCAGCGGGCTTTGCTGACTGGAGAGCACGGTGAAATATAGTGCTCCATGAACACCCCATCCTCTGACATGAATACCAGATGGGGTAATGGAAATTAACTGGCGCAATCTTCTTAACGCGCCAAGGCATGAACGTTGAAGGGATCTCTACTGCTTTTCAGCCTTCGGATATCAAGAGACTGATAGAGATGTCAAATCAATCTGACATTGTAACCCTTTTATTATCTTAAGATGATTTTCATATTTATCATAATATAATAATTTCTTTTTTAACTGACAAATAGTTTTCCAGATGTTGAGACGAATATCATGAATTCTATATTTGGTCAACATCTCTGGAATGTCGTACTAAGAGTCCGCCAGAGGCCAAAACTTGACTGGCACTTCACCTTTCGCCAATTGTTTTCTCATGTTCATCATTTCTTCTTTCTCATTAAATGAAGATTTTTCCTACCTGATTTGACCAGAGTTGGTGTTTCCTTATTGCTTCATCGGATTCAATAATATTGGTAGAGAAATCATTGATCAAACTAGACGATGCATGACTTAGGGGTGGTTCGGAGAATGACCTACACCCTGGGCTATCTTCTGATTGAGAAATTATTTCACATACTAGTGATGAAGCATCAGAGATGACTCATTTCCCATTTGAAAGTGCCTCAAGATAAGAGGGCTTTCATGGCACTACATTTTCCACAGGAGAATTTCCTGGGAAATGTTCATCACTACTACGGAGAGTACTTTCGTAGCGAAATTCATCATCATGGGGAGGAACACCATGGTGGGTTACATTAAAAGATGAGATCTCTTTCTCCTTGGTCTTCTGGCCACACAGAGGGTTATTGTAGCTCTCATCTGAAGATGAAACTTTGAGATCGACCAAATTGTCATGAAGCAAGCCTTCATGAGGAATTTTCTGTTAAAGACCTTCAGAATTAATTTCCCATTATTGAGAAATGAGGGAGTATAATCTTGGATTCCAGTAGATAATTGTATGATGGATTCAAGAACTCCAGCATCGAGCAAGGCCTTGTTACAGATTGTATCTTGATCTTTTGACTTTTCTGGGCGGGTATTCTTCTTAGACGCCCTCTTACTCTCCTTGGAAACCACTTGTTGATGAATGTGGCTATTCTGAGCAGGTGTATGTGCCTGATCAGGAGAGATGGCCAGGTTAGGCTGACGATCTCCACTCAAATCAGGTGTATGTTCCTGACTTGGTTGTCTGTATGATATGGGGGAGTATGCCCCACAACCCTCTTGAACTGTAATAGATGTGTGTGTCTCATCCGGAGTGAACTGTTGATGTGTTACTCCACTGGTAGGGATAGATTTATGTGCCTTTCCCTGAGATGCCGCTAAAGCTGTTATAATATCCTGGCAGGCATCCAGAATATGACCAGGGATTTGCTTCTGCTCTTTCACCATTGATAGAATATTCTTGGTGACTTCAGCTACCAGAATGGGGATATATGTCCATTATGTGATTGGAGTAGGTGTATGTGCCTGCTCCTCTCTTCCTTTTCCTATCAATGAATCCTGACAGTACTCAAGTGTGGGCGCAGAAAGTTGAGTCTTCCTCCTATTTGTCGTCGGGGCTTTCCGACTGACTTCTCTGAATTCTACTAAACGAGACTGTTGGTAGGCTTGATCAATACTAGAAGTTGTATGTGCCTGCTGATTTCACTCCTCCAAACGTGGTTGACGAACTTCCTTCAACACTGACAGACGAGGCTGCTGGCAGGATTGATGAGTGTAAGCAGGTGTATGTGCATGTTTACTAGTGGTAAATACATTGGGTTGGCGGGATCCAACATATGTAGTCAGACGAGCCTGCTGACTGGTTGATGATGTATAAACAAGTATATGTTCCTTTCTATAGTACTCCGTCAGAATTTCTTGGCAGGATTGGCATGCTGTTGTAAGACGAGTCTGCTGGACACTGGATTTAAAACAGGCAGGTGTGTGTGCCCGCTCGTTGTTTTCCACCAAGTTAAGTTGGTGGACTTCTCTGGAGGTGGCAGAGATGAGAACCTGATCACTGTTAACCGGATTTCACCTCTGGAGATTCGTTTTTCCTTCTCGGTACGAGGAACCTCAGCCGAACACCTGGAGTCGACACCCTAATCATGTTGAGGGCGCACTGCCGCACAAGTCAAGCAGCGATTGTTGATGGGAGCCTTCATGAAGGACTCCGTCTTCCTTGAATTAAGGCCATGAGGGACCAGCTCATTCACCTCCCCAAAATATGGGAGCGAATGGTGATTGCGTTCAGAGGATAACGACCTGAAACGGTTGGAGACGGTGGTTAGCACCGCCTGCATCTTGATCATTAGTCATCGTTGTCTAGACAACCGGTGTGAGTTGTTCACTTGGAGGGCTTGTCGGGCAGCCTCCAGAGTTTGAATGGTACCGTGTTGACGGTACTCTTTAACTAGAGAATTTGATACCAAGGGTTGAAGACGCTGAGTAGGTTATTTCATCCTCGGAGCGGACGACGATCCAGTAGGAGTAGCAGTAGTGGCATTTGTAGCAGCAGTATTCACAGGTGTGAACTTGAGAGAAACCATTTCATATAATGCAAAAAATCTTGGTAAAGAGTGCCTGTTTGATATAACATACGTAATCAAGATAAATTCAGCCACTACATCTTTTGGATGAGCACATATGTCAATGATTGTTTTTGTTGTTCCTCTCATTGAGTTTTAAATAGGAGCCTAGCAAATAGGTAAAACATCATTTTAACTTGGTTAAGGATTCACGTCGGGTTCACCATTTTTTGTTTCCTTAGAAATTTGGGGATGACCTGCTTGATTGAAGGTTCAAACATTACAATCAGTTTCTAATGGTTTTTTTCGTAGAACTAGAAACATCCAATGATTCCACATCCATTTGGACATAATTTCCAAAGGTAGGTGCTCATTAGTTTGTGGACTGAGGAGGCTTAGGAATTTGCATTGGTTGAGAGGATGGGAGGTCGGACTCATCACACATTTTTTAGGGGAATTATTTTCTAATCTAGGACTCTCTTTATAGATTTAAGTTATGTTCGTGAATCCTTATTACATTACCAAGTATAAAATGATCATTCCTTCAGATCTGACAATCAATGATTAAATATGTAGGAAATTTAGAGAATCTTTTATATGTATTCGAGGTTCTTCATCGATAGAGAATCATCTATATTTATTAGATATTCTTGGTCAATGGTATCCTTAGACACATTTATATAGAATTCTCTTGGTCATTATGATGACCATGCTGGTTTTAAAGCCACTCAGTGGGGCACTTGAAGTTTATTGTCATTCAGATGGACATGGATTATTTCGGAGTTGGGATCAAACCCGCGGATTGGATACCTACGTATCCTTTGTTTAGAAAAGGAATCAGAACCCACGTAGTTTGAGTAAGGGAGTATGATGTTTATGATTGATGTCCCAAAGAAGGATGTCATAATTACTTTTACACTCTAAGCTCACGTGAGTCATTATCGGTGTGAGAAACAAGAGGTATTGGTAAAAACCAGACAACTGTGTCGTGGAAGATGCAATCATAAGAAATAATGTGGGGCTTATGTATGTATGACTACCCAGATATATGAAGATTAGGATTTACTTCAGGGAATAAATCCAGGAACAGGGTCCATAAAGGTATATGTGCTTCATGGATATTTGAATACTCTAACTTGGGGCTTACTCCTGAAATGGAGGCCCAAATTAGGAGAGGACTTATGATTGTGTTTTACACCTAAGAAGGAATCCCAGATCAAAGGTAAATTAGGACTGGTTAAGAGAAATTATGACTGGGGATTACTCCTAAAAAGGAGGCCCAGGTTAAGGGACTTGAAAAATTAAGGGACTTAGGGCTTACTCCTGAAGAGGATGCCCATATTTGAGACTGGGGATTACTCCTGAAAAGGAGGCCCATATTTAAGATAATTATGGTTAGGGGTCTGAGGAGGATTCCCAAATTAGGGTACTTGGGGCTTACTCCTAAGAAGGAGGCCCAATTAAAATAACTTATGATTGGGGCTTACTCCTGATGAGGATGCCCATATTTGGAAATTATGACTGGGGATTACTCATGAAAAGGAGGCAAAGATTAAGAGAAATTAAGACTGGGGATTACTCTTGAAAAGGAGTCCTAGGTTAAGTGAATTATGGTTAGGGCTTACACTTGAGGATTATGACCTAATAAGGGGACTTGGGGCCTACTCCTAAGAATGAGGCCCAATTAAGAGAACCTGGACTGGGGATTACTCCTGAAAAGGAGGCCCAGATTAAGGGAAATTCTTATTGGGGCTTACTGCTAAGGAGGATGCCCAAATTAGGGGACTTGGGACTTACTCCTAAGTAGGATGCCCAATTAAGAGAACTTGGACTGGGGCTTACTTCTGAAAATGAGGCCCAGATTAAGGGTAATTATGATTGGGGCTTACTCCTGAGGAGGATGCCCAAATTAGGGGACTTGGGACTTACTCCTAAGGAGGATGCCCATATTTGGAAATAATGACTGGGGCTTACTCTTGAAGAGGAGGCCCAGGTTAAAGAGTTCTCTCATTTTAAACGATGAGGTTGAATGAATGAAATCTCAATCTTTAGTGACATAAAGATGTGTAAATCACTATATTTTGAAAGATGTTCCATAGAGTTCTTTTTAGATAAGGAAGCCAAATCAATAAATCATGCCATAAATGGCTTTGAAGAGTGTCTTGAAGACTGAATCTTGAATATGAGAGGTGGAATGGCATAAGAGGGGTGAAATGGGTAGGAAAGCCACCCAAAAAGGCAGCGGCGCGTAGGTCCTGGTAGGCGTGAAGGTACTGCGTGGGTGCGCAAGTCCTGGTCGTGCAGGTATATCTGCGCTACACATGGGTTCTTGCGCGTTTACGAACCAGCATGCTAATACTAGGGCGATCCTTGACCAATGCCTTTATAATTATCCTGAGGTACTTCCAGAAAAGAGGCGCGCAAGTTTTGGTGAGGAAGTAGGGCAGCGCACAAGTATGTTCATTTACCTTAAGGGTAAAACACCTTAGGCGCACAAGTGTTAGTTAATTCTAACACTTATACCTTACTCCTCTAGTTTAGACCTTCCATTCTAGGTAAATAATTAGCTTAGAAGTGTTCGGAAGACCTGACGAAGAGACTTGGACGTTCAGAGCTCTAAATCTGAATTCTGGAAAAAATCCTCTTGAAATAGGGGGCCCACAGGGTCTATTTATAGGATGGAGAAGACCCTGAGAAGTTATCCTTTAGGGCGCGCAAGTCACTTGTGCGCCCATTAAGTGGCACGCAAGTATACTTGTGCGGAAGTGATGAAACTTGCGCGACCATTGTGCTTTTGAAGCCTTGTTCATGCCTTTGTCGATTTTTGATGTTTTCTTCAAAGGATGAATCAATTTGTGCTAAATAATTTCCCTTTCCATTCTTTTAGAAAATGTGACGAAAAGGAGAGTAAAAAATACACTAAATCACACTACCAATTACAACATTTTCTCTTGACCACATATATTCACAAGCTTATTGAATTTATAATTGTTAAGGTTTTACCACTTAATTCCAATAATTCACTCCCCTAGATAACCTTCTCTAGATCACTGCCTGGGGAAAAGATCATGATAATCATCTTCTATAGATTACTAATAATGGAATGGACTCAGCCAATGTTTTTAGACTTATAGTTCCATTCATTATATATAATGAATATATATTCAGTTTCATAAGGATGATCTGTTGACATCTTACTTCCATCAAATATATGAATACAAAATTACAACAACTATATTGGGAAATTAATTCTACAAGAAATTCTCAATTCCCACTACTGTCATGAACCTCCTCTTTTGTGAAGATCAAGTAGCCTTTTGTAAGTCTCATACATTTAATGAAGATCTATTAGCCATCATGAAGTACAAATCTCTCTCAATACTCAATGAGACATCGGGGAGCACATTAATTTTGAGAATATTTATTAGCCATTAGAAATTCTAATAATTTTTCTATGATCATAAAAATTGGTTGGCTTTTAAATCATTAAAAAACTACTTCTCATATCACCGTCTAAAAACCACCCTTCGAGAAACTTCCTTTGCAAACCATCATCTCGATTCTAGAACCTTAATATTTTTTAAAATATCTCTACTCTTATAAATGGGATAGAAGCATTTTTATAGGCATTTCCATCGATTATAAAAGTATCCTTACAATATCACCACCATTTACCATTGATCCCTAATTTTCTTTTCGATTATCCCATTTTTCTTGAAGCTTCCCACAAGTTTCCCACTCATGGTGATCATCATAATCATGGATCCTCCCATAACTACTTTGTGTATCTAAAATTTTCTTCACCTTCGTCATTCAAGAAGCCTGTCATACTCATGGATCTCACTATCAAAATCTTCACACTATCATGATTCTCACATCATGAAGTCCATGTTATCCAAGATATCAATTTCTTTGTCTTGTATCTTTTTCAACAATACTATTCAAAAATCCCACTGGATCATCACAACTAACCATGAAAACCTGCTTTTTTAACAAACACAATCAACCCAAAATAATACAATTTTACCTTTAGGTATTTCGTCCAAAAAATATATATGAATAGAACCACAATATACTCATAATTACAATATCTAGTGTAGATAAATGGCTTCTTAATATCTTCCTTCTTCACATTCCTCAAATGATATCTTGAATAAAGATCCATCAATGAGATATACTAGGCTCATAATTGTTCATTGAACAAGTCATAAATCCATTGTAGTGGATAGTTTCTATTTATGGTGATCTTGTTGAGATCTCAATAATCAATATAAAATATATATTGATCAATACTTTTTCAGTATAAAATGAACCGACATACCCCATGGTGTTCCACTGGGGTGTATAAACCCATTTTCCAATTAATCTTATAGATTCTTATATAAATCATCCAGTTTTATTAGGGTCATCTTTCAAGGTTATTTGGAGATTTGAGTGGAACCTAGTATAAGATGTGTTGATAATTCTACCTCTTGATCTGGTGGAATCCTAGGAAACTCTTTGAGAAAACCATCATTATATTCCCATCGAATGATAATTTCCTCAAAGTTGATAATTTTATTTTACTCGACCAATTGGTAGTGGTATGAATCATCATAGGGTATCATCACCCACACTTTTGAGGGATTTTTCATAAGATAATCATGATCATTCTTGCAATTATATAGAAGCATTGGATGGTTTGGAAAATATAAAATGATTTCCTTTTCCCGATTTTTGATTTTTTTTCTCTATTTAAGTAGATGAAATCAATGCCCAATATAGTATTAAATCACAATGTGGAATGTATTATAAGATTCACTGGAATAATATTCCCACATATGTAAACAAAAGAGAAGTCCAACACATTGGTTCCAATGATCACACCACTAGTTGTTTTTTAGACATATCTACTTCAAGTTATCATAGATTCAATTCCAAATTTTTTGAGAACATGGAGGATATAATGGAATGCATAGAACCAAGATAAAAATAATATTTTTATATTCTTGATTGAATAGGATGTTTAAACGAAATTATTTTTTTCTTTCTCTACTTCTGTTGTTGTGATGGAATAATCTCTCACTTGATCCTTTAGATTCTATGGTTTCTAAGGCTTATTACCGACAAGGAAATACTGTTTAGTGAATTGGATTTTATAGATCCCTTTCTCCCTATATTTGAAGAATTATACTATGGGTGCTACATTATAAGGTTCCTTTAAATCATTAATCATGATGGGATGATTTTTCATGTATCTTCAATATTCATGTGCATGATTTTATTCAGTCAAACAATTGAAGTATTTCCATATACCTTTTAGGTAGATTCCATGATGCTTATTTATTCATTTTTATGTGTGGTTGGTTGGATCCTCTTTTTTCATTTTTCATTTCACCCAACATCATGAAAATTTGTTTATCTATTCTTATCATATTAACCATGAGACCATTTATGAAACACTATCGATTCTTTGAGAGAATATCTAACAACATTTTCATAACTCCCAATGTCATAGATATCTAGAGAGTTACTATGTTGTGGTATTAAAACACTAAATAATTTACCTATTTTTTATCATTATTGATTTCAAAACCCATTGAAAATCATGAAAAGATTATAATTTTTTACATAGACTACATTTTCACCCTCCTTTTTCAAAATATCTATGAATAATCTCCCCATATATATTCGAAAATTTATAGGTAAATACAATTTATGAAAAAAAAATTAAGTCTTCCCACTCCATTTAATTCATCGCACCCTTTTGATTTGTTTTATTTATCAACTACCACCATTGATAAAATTACCCATCTAAATAAAACATTTATAGAGTCATCCTTAGCTTCTCAGAATAGTGGACAAATAGAAAAAATTCCCACTGAGTTAACCCACTATTTATTGAAAAGTGGATCCAAAAACCCACTAACTATTAGTGGTCGTTAATGTATAATAGTATAAATATGTAGTTTATCATTATTGGGAGAAGGTGTACATTCCACATGGATCATAATAATATTCATATATTAATACTAATCAATTATCATTTCTATTATGTTTTGAACTCCACCTCCCATGGAATTAGGGATATAATTCAAATAAATGTTGTATTGTCCCTCAAACTAGTTACTGGGATGGTTTCTCCAAATTCCTACCATTTTCTAAAATATAAAATGTTATACCAAAATATAATTATAAAAATAATTAATAAATAATTTTTTCATATCCAAAAAATATTTCTAAAAAAATATCTTATGGGATCCATAGGATTTTATATTTTTATAAAAAAAATATTGTTCATATGTTTTGAATATATATTGGTTTATACCTATAGTCTTCACTAACATATTTATAATTCTAATTAATAAATTAGTTAAATAATTATTTAATACCATGTATAGTGAATCAATTTATTATTACATTTCTATAACATTACTTTTATGGTAAACTACATAATATTGATACAAATCCATGATCCAAATGATTATTATCTTTAGAAAATTAGCATCATACCAAAATTGTACATAATAATACTTAATAATTTTTAATTTACTTTTATACCCTTATAAATCCCTCATGATCTACTTATCACATGTAGTCACCTGAAAATATACATTATGGAATGAGGTGAGTTAAAATACCTATAAGGGGAGGAATAATGGATTAGTAAATAAGACATGGGTGAGTATAATAATCATCATCATATCATTAACATTGAAACATTAAAAAAATCATGATGGAAAAATTTTATAATGGAATAGAAGGTTTCATTTTCATAATAATGAAGCATCATATCATATTGGTCAAATACCACACATTGTTTTGAACATTTATAGCATTATGTACACACATAACATATGTGTATAGATAATGAAATTATAATTGTGAATAAATATAATATAATTTATCCACATAATAAACATTAACTATTGATATATATCAAATTACACATTCCATTGGAGGGATATATAATTCTTATCCCACCCATCACATTATAAAATACTCATAATCATAAATTCCTCCCAGAAGGCTAACAATTGTAGTCATTAAATATTTCACAGAAATAAATGTGTTTTGTATAGTAATTCAAGTATAATAATTCATTAAATAAAGTAAATAATTAAAAAATTAATAATATAAAAAAATCATATATGAATATTTTATTCTTTTAAAAGAGAAACAACTCCAGAGGATTCAAGAGAATTTTTGAAAATTGATGTTTTTTTAAAATACATTATAAATGGATAATGAAACATTTTAGAAGGGTATTAATTGCATATTAAAAAAATAAAAGGGATAGATTATTAAATGGAAATATTTTGTATATTATAAGAATATTCATATTAAAATAAATATGAAATAGCTAATAACACAAAAGAACAACTTGGGGTTACAAAATCTTTGTACCTTAAATCCTGCTATATTTCATTACTTTTTTGACTCCTAGATATTGAACATATGATTAATAAAACATTGAACCATATGTTAATTATTTTAATTTATGTCAATATTTATCAAATATATTAATTTTTTTTTTCTTAACATTATTTTGTTAATGGTGAAGTGTTGTGATATCACGTTTTTCTTAAAAATATCTCTTTTTATTTTGATTTCTCAATTTTTTATCAAAATCATTTATAAATAAATAATATTAATTTTATAATATTAAAATAAATATATTTTCTTTTTTTATGTCATAAATAATTTATTTTCTCCATATATATGATTGGTGTTATAAAAGATGTTGGAAATTTCCTCATTATCGATTAACCGACTATTATCAAGAATGTTGTTCAAAGGAGGATGAAGAGAGGTAAAAAATTTAAATAAATAAAAAATACAATTTTTAAAATAGAATAAAATAATTAAAATAATTAAAATAATCTTATTAATTAATTATTAAATATTTTGGTTTGATATAAATTGGGAAAAATATAAAAGAGAAGGAAAATAAGATAAGAGTTGATAAAAACATTCCCTTTTCTCATTGTTTCTTCTCTTGTATGACACAATATTTTCTTGATGAATGGAGTTGTTTTACTCCAGAATAATCTATGGAATTATAAGGGAAAAAACTAGACAAATTGTGAAAATATCTAGATTTGGTAAGGGAGAATGAGTGGTTTTCTACAATGATTGATTAATTTATTTTTATAATAAATTATTGAATAAAATATTATATCCAAGTTATACATTGACATATTGATATTTTTTTAAATAATTAATCATATAAAAATATAATATAATTTTTTTTGGACTTTAAAATCCCTTATAATTCCAATCTAATTATTTATTAAAAAAGTATTGTGGAAATATTGGAATCTTTTTTTAAATTCATACATTGACTATCGACATTGGATAATAATTTTTAGATTTGGAAACAATTTTTTTATTTATTTTAATTAATTCATTTTAATTTTTAATTTTTTTATCAAATTTAATCTACATTAAATTAACTATGTTGTTGTTACACCATTACTGATTTAATTTACGATTCAAGAGTTTTTATATAACTGTATTTTAACTATTCACATGAAATTTAAAAATATTTCAAAGAAATACCAAAAAACAAACCGTGGAAAATTTTGATGTTATGATTTCAAAAATTACATCAATTTTATAAATATTTATATTATCGTTGGTAATTTTAATTTTTATATAAAAATGATTTTCATGAAATACATTAAAATACAACTTCTTTAAAAATTCTCATATTTTATTTCATTTGTTTAATATTAAAATTTTATTTATGGAATTATAATATTTATGTAATATTTTATTAATCATGATAAATATTAAAAAAATTCGATTTTATTATTTTTATTTCAAATTTCTATTACAACATTCAAGTTATTAATCTCAACAGTCGTTTTACTATTCTAATGTTCACATTAGTATTGGCAACAATCACATTACTTCGTATAAATACATATTCATTATTTTATTTAACATTAAATATAACTTATCTTAGGGTTTTAAATTTTCTATTTCTAAAATATCGATTGGATTCATAATATTTTGATTCTTTTCCGTAGTTTTGTTCATGGGAGGGATGACTCTACCTGATTGGGATATTTCAAATTTTCCCATTATAGTTTTATATTTTGAATTTTGTTGACCTGTTGTAACATTTGTAATATTAATGGATTTATTCATTGACTAATGTTATGAAATTCATTAATGAAATAATGTTTTTTGGGTTTCTCTATGTGGTCTATGTGTATAATACAAATATGATATAACAAAACATTTATTTCAAGAAATAAAAATAATTTATATCTTATAGATTGTTAATATATATATATATATGGATATGTGTGAAAGTCACATGTTATGGGAAAATAGAGTGGAAATCCACACAATTATTCCTAGATTACTGAATCATTTCATTAGTACTTTATTAAATCCATTATAATGAAAAAACACATTTGGTTATTCATATATTAGATTTGGGAAACCAATTAAACATTAAATATGAATTTTATTTGAAAGAAATGTTGTAAACATTCTTTGGGAAGAGAAACCCAAGCCATAAGTAGAAGGGAAACATTGTAAACAATTAAAATACAATTTCTAAGAACCAAATGCACATTATATACAATATACTGTTTATATAAAAATTATAAAACATTTTTAATTCATCATTAAATAATGGTTTTAAAATTAAAGGATTTTATATAGGATATCATTCTATAAAACATATATCCATCAATAAGGGAAAATCAATGGTAGTTCAAGGTATTTTAAATAAGTAATAGGAAACAAAAGAAACCCTTGAAAAAAACCCTCATTTTTGAAGAAAATAAACATAGACCATACACCACCATAACCATGGAAGAAGAATAAACCAAAATTAAAATAGAAGGAATGAAATTTGGAAGAATATAAGTGAATAAAACCTTAACGATTAAACTCAAAATCATTAATAAGGATAATTATTTCACCATATAAGAATGGAGGATCCTAGGGAATAGGTGAGGATGGAGCCCCTTGTTTTATGAATACCAAATGATTGGATTGATGGGTGATTTGGGTATGAATATCAAGAAGGAAAATAGTTAAAATATATTTTGTATAACTAGGAATAATATATGGTTTGGTTTCTTTGTCTAACAAACTATGTATTGAGCATATGGGTGTTTCTATCTCAATTGGTGGAGGCCGCAATATTTATGATGCATGGTTTCAAAAATTGTATTCCTAACTATTTGGTGCCTTAGTTATTCTTCCCTAGTCCTCATCACACTCTATGTATGGATCCATGTTGTCGAACCTAATCATATAGGCTCCCCAATTCTCTGCAAGGATTATATGGTGTACTAAGGGCCAAAACAAAGTTTCTTCAAACTATGTGCCAACCATGTTCAACCCTACCCCAAAAATTTATAATTTCTTTTGTAAAAATCACATAAGGATAGAGAAATAAAATTTAAACGAAAAATGTATTAAATAATATAGTAATATCACGTTAGGTTCGGATAACTATCACTATTATGGGACATCATTCCCCAAAAAATACAAAAAAAAACATAAATTAAGAGATACACAAAGCATGGAAAACCACCAAACCAAATGAAATCAATACCATCTGAAGAATCAAGACTAAATTATATTTTTAAATCTTAAACAAGAATCTATTAGATCAAAAATAATCTGGAAAGATCAATCTCAATGAGTTATCCCATGTTCCAATGATTCAACTAATAATAATAAATAACCTGAATTATCAAAAAACTAGAAATAAAGGATAGGGGATCAGACATTTCAATATACCCTCAAATAAAGAAAACATTGACTCCTAACATAAGAACTATCCATGAAATTCACCCTTGTCTATTCAGGATCTCTACAAACCTTTGTCACATGGTCTAAGGTACAAGCCAAATAAATAACTATGAATGTGTTTTGGTGGAGTGGAATCATAGAATTTCTCTATCAAGAAAACATATAAACTATGTATACCATGTGTTACTTCAATGATGGACTCCACAAAAATTTATGAAGCTTTTGAAAAAACGATTTCTCAAGCCATAACCAACTAATGAGACCTAATTAAAATTAAAAGAAACAAGGTAAATGATGAGTGGAATGACAAGAATAACCTATTTATATAAAAAAATAACAGAAGATCCATACATAAACATAAAAAAATTTGTATTTCCAAAATTTATTTAAAAATATCCTCCAATGTTACAAAATAATAAGGAACACTTAAAACCCATAAGGAAATATCAAACAATTACTTACTCATCAAAACACCGAAATTTATTTTTTTCAAAACTCTATTGGAATGAAAAGAATATCAATGGTGGGAACATAGTAGTTCTATTAAAAGAAGCCTCACATATATACATTTATACAACTATTATAAAAACATTTTTTCATGAACCATTTGATTTTTCCTGCCTTCAGACAACCAATTCATCCCATAATAAGGCCCAATGGTGTTGTTTATCCTCATGAGTTCGAAAAAATGCATCGACATTAAATAAAAACTATTAGAGAATGATTTATCCAAATTGAAATAATAATAAAAGTTGTAAAACAAATGAAATAAAATTCTATCATGAACAGTCAATAAATTTGATATATATTCTAGTAATAAAATAATGAAATGTACCTAATAACAATAGTAGGATTGTAATAAAAAATAGCAAGCACAAAAAACCTCGCAAACCATCGTGCCTCCCATTCCATGAAAGAAAAGATAAAAAATTATTGTATTTCATTCAACCAGCCGCAGCTATAGTTACCCAACATCCATACAATGTGGGAAACTCTTATTTTTACAATGTTATATATGAAACACTTATTTTTATAAAATAACATTTTTCAAAAAAAACCAAAATCCAAACAATTTTGGTTGAATTTTAAAAATATACCAATTTTTGTTTTCGAAATAAAAAATTGATAATAAAATAATTTTAAAAACAATTCAGAACCCAATAATCTCAAAATAATTGAATGAATGAAGAGAAACAACAAAATAGTAAATGTAATAGGAATTAAAATTTTTTAAGGGAAATGCTACACTACAGGATTTAGCCTCACAGATTGGTAGTCCATGGTCCAACCATGTGAGGATTACAGGAGGTTAATAGAAGAGGTATCATGATCAACTATTATTTTTATATACTATTCATAGAATTCAAAACTCTTTTAATCCCTCCAAAAATCCACTATGAAATTTAGAGATTCTAAAAAATAACCCATAAATTCATAAAACTAATAACAAATGACCTTAAAGATCAAAATTGTTGAAAACATGTTTATAAAATAGCATTATATTTAGTAAAATAATTTATTAAATCACTCAGGAAACTGAAGGGTCATTCTGAATACCTGGTGATCATGCACCTATGAATTACTGACCACTACAATTATGAAAATCCTGGCTCCAAATTACTAATAATTTCCACATAAAATGATAAATCCTCTTCCGTAATACAGGGTTCCTATATTGAAAATAACCTAACATGCTTCGATATAATTTTTCCTTGAACTGCCATTGGGTGACTCTGAACAGAGAACCTTATCTGATTCGTAACAAGGCCGAATAAGAATCCCCAATACTCTCAGAATTGAAAATATTGTAGGAAATCAGTCATAACTCAATTTAAAATTATTTATTCCATGAAAAATTTTATTTACCATAAAAATAGAAATATTAATTTAACATTGGTATAGGGACAGAACATATGACTAGACATACCTCTATGTGACGTCACAAGTCAATATTGACAGTAGAATCAAGCACATTCTAAGGGTGATACAAAGTCAAAATAATTTAAAACTAGAAATAATAGTTTAGTCTTCAGATCCAAGATTCTGAATAGGGATCTTGAAATATAAACCATTCCCTACCACATACCTTTAATGCATAACCGATCTCATGATAGTGGAAAATATAAATATATAAACATATGGTTTTTTGTTTTTTTTAAAATAAGCATCAGAAAACTGTTTTCCAAAACCATTTTACCTTTATTTAGTGAATACCATTTACAAATAAAGATACAATATCTAAAAATTAATTTATATGATAGAATATGTGATTATAGATGAATTTCAGTTTGAAAATAGAACATTGGGATTTCATTGCATAAAACTATAGTAAAGAGAGAAATGTAATCTATTTTTAAAACATGTGTCATAGGATGTTATGATATAGTCAATAATGTTTCAGATATTTCCAAAAAAGTTACTTAATTGATCCATACTAGAATATATTATTTACAATCAACACTCCTTATCACTTTGAAATCCACTTTCTCAATAAATTGAGGGAAATATCCCACAAGTAGAGAGAGTCAATATTAGGGCCAGTAGTCAGAGAAAAATATTAAACTAGTGAAACATGTGTACATTGATCTTCCTCCACCTACCCAAGGATTCCAATAATGTATAAGTGGAGGTGGTAATTATCAATGAAGAATAACATGAAGTCTATATATTTTTTTATAGAAATAATAAATCCAATTTCTCACATATGAACTACCTTTTATGTGTAGTCCCTTTTTCATTTCCACATTATGTAAGAAATACAGAATCCTCGTCATTAAGAATTCAACACATGCCATAAAAACAGCACACAACACATTTCATAATACTTGTGGAATTCCACATGAAGTTATTTCATTTCTATGTAAAATTATCATTGGTTCAAAAAAGAATCTTCATTTAAATAACACATTTATTTTTGAAAATAATTATTTGGAAAATATTTTAATTTCAAAATCCATTCATTAGGCTAAAAAAATATATGCCTTGATTTATATATAAGCACCATTTCTTCCAATACATATATTCCCTTCACCATGAGTGAATATGGACAAATTTGTATCCCATATATATATACATTTTTTTATGTATAAGTGTTTATATAATAATTAATGATCCAATGAATTAGAAATTCCCTCAAGGGTCTTAATAAGATTGAACCATTCTTTTAAAACATTAATAAAGTCAATGAAAATACAAAATTAAAATTAAAAATTTCCACATTACAATGTATATTTAAACTATAAAACCAATTAAATATTATTATGAGTAATATTTCATTACATGGTTGATAACTTATTTTTGAAAGAGAATCCCATGACAGATGTTTATTCAATACATCAAAAAATGTGGGAAACAATTTCCATGCACCAAAACTACATTATATAGAATATATAATTTATAAAAAATTGAATACAAATTTCAACATCTCCAAGAAAACATTTTTTATATTAATGTATCTAATAGGTGTTAACCTACAACAAAACCAATTTTCTATAATGATAGAAAATTAAATTCAATTCATGGAGGTCCAAAGAAGAATGGGAAACTAAAGGGAACCATGTAAAATAATAAACTAATTTTAGAAGTAATGAAATAAGATACCAAGACCACCCAAACCATAAAATAATAAAAACATCATAGGAATATAAAATGAAGAGGAATAAGAATAATCTTATAGAATATTAAAATATGAATCAACTATAAACATAAAAGAAAGAACAAAATCATACTACGTTTGATGTAAGGATCCAAGGGAAGAGTTGAGAGGGGATAACTTGGTGTCATTCAAACCAAATGAGAGGGTTAAGGGGATGTTAGGGGATGAATGTCAAGAAAGATAAATTTTAAACTATGATTTTGATAAGAACTAAGTAGGATTATCTTTTTGGATACATGGTTTTGAAAAACCTGAGAAAATCAAATGATATGTTTTTTCCAGTAGATAAAGACTGCACATTTTTGGACCGACAGTTTCATAATTAGTGAGACTAATCATGTGGGGACCTAGTGCTTCATCCCATGGTCACACAAAATTCTAGGGAGGGATGCATTACTATGTGCTAATTGAGTGGGATCCTTTGTTCTTATTGGGATGAATGGTTTGCTGATGACTATAACTTGGTATAACTTAACCATGAACCAATCATATTCCATTATTATCCCTAAAAAACATCCAATTTGAGGGGAAAACATTTTAATTGGAGGATAAATAATGATGAAATCAAAAATAAAAAATATTAATAGAGTACTTTTAGTTTGGGGAAATATGGGGTGTGGTATTCCGTTTTTTTTACGCCTGAAATTCAGGTTTACACATCAAAACAAGAAAAAAATGATTCCTTTTTAAGAATCCTAGATAAGGTAAAATAGGTTTACTGTTGTTTTTATGAATATTATTTATAATCCATCATAGGCGATGATTTATCTAATATCTCTCATAGTTTTTGGTTAAACTACCAAATAAATTACCTCTACATTGGATTTTTCAACATGTATTTTAGCTTGAGACATAACAAGTTCATGTTAAATTAATTATTTCAGTATAAAATTGATGTTTTAATTATCCATAGTAGTGTTTTTATTAATTAATTTTGGAAGAATATAAAAAATCACATCATGAAATATTCAAAATTTGATCTAGAAAAAATGAATTCATCCATAAATATTTTTATACTTTTTTATAAAAACCCATAATGAAATATTAATCGTTCATCTTTGAAAATTTCATTATCCATTGAAAAATGAAAATAGGATTAAAATATATAAAAATGAATCAATAGGGCTTGGGAATGTGGTTTTCTCTTAGTCATTAGGTTATTGGTGTATTTTAAAAAAACATTGACAATCCATTTGGAAAATTGTAATGGGAAAATACAAATTAACATTTAGGAACTTGATCAACAAATGGAAGTGAGAATCTTTATTTATTAGTCACCATGCTGAGTTTTATATAGTGAACTCACAACCACCATGTTTTTGAAGTCTAATTAGGGAATGTTCATAAATTTTTTTTATAATGTAAATATAATTTTTCTATAGGCAATATTAATGAATCCCAACCATTTTATATCAAAGATGATAAATGTTATAAAAAATCCAATAAAGTGTTAGTTTTGTTCTGAAAACCCTCTAACAATGATGGGACCAGTCTTTAATAAAATTGTCTCACATGTTTGAAATGTTCTTTTAATTTAATTATATGAATATATGTTTAAGGAATGATTCTTGTAAGATCATATATGATACGGATTTAATACTAATTTTACAGAATCATAATAGTTATTTTTCTTTTTTTATTTAACAACTCTTTAGAAACAATGATATATAATTTATCATTCTTATCTAGAAAGGTATATCAATATTTTAAAAAAGGGATTACCTATAAATTAAGTGGAATATTTTATACAGTTAGAAACGTTTTATGTGAATCAATAACAATAATTTCAAGTACATGTTCTTCTAAAAAAATGTGTAGTTTTTTTATTGATGTTAGGGAGAAAATCCTTTCTAGAAAATTGTTCCTATATTTTTTCTTTTACTGTATTTAAATATATTATTTTTTATTTTCATGTTCTAAATTTATAGGTGTAATGTTATCAATTTTATCATCCATATTAGTGTTTTTAAATGTTCTATTATCATCTTTATGGGATTAATAAGACATATTTTATTAGATTTCAATATTTTAATATGTTTACCACTATTTAAAACTGAAGGCTCACAAGTAAAATTATTAACAATTTTATCTTGTATTTCAAAATAAAAATGTCCAAAAAATAGTTTGAATCATTATTTTCCAATTTTAGATAAATTATATTTAAATTATATTATATATTATCAATAATTTTTTTAAAATATGAATATGGTTTTTCAAAATTAGAGGTTTCCCAAATAATAACTTCAAAATGAAGTAGAATATGAGTTGATAAAAAACAATCACGTTTAGTTATTTTGATTAATGATCTTCCATTGGCATTTTTATGCATTTAAACATATTTAAATGTACTACATTTCTTCCAAATTAAAATTAAAGGATCTTATATAGATATTAATGACATATTTAGTAGTTTCCAAAAAAGGTCACATAATAATAAGTGGTTTATGTGTTCTAAATCGATCATCTTATATATATAGTAAATAAAAAAGGTAGGAAAACAATATTTATTATCAAAAAAACAACTTCAATAACACCATCATGATTTATATTGCTACTTGTATCACGTCTAATGAAAATTCTGGTAGATTAGAGTTTTCTAACCTACAAATACAAAGAAACGGACTACAGAAAGACATTTATAGAAGATACTAAATCAATAACATGAATGAATTCAAATTATATTCTTGTTTAGGATATGATGAATGTTTTTGGACCTTTATAGTTTATAATAAAATCACGATGATTAATTGAGTAGATATTTATACCTAAAATTAATTTTTATCGACCTATATATTTTCTTTTTAGAGAGAATATTTATTTCAAAAAATTATTCTTCATAATTTTTTACTGTATGAATAAAAATGATATTAACAATGGATTTTCTAATAGTTTCTAAAAATTTATCATTAAAATATTCTTTAGCACTTATTTTCTCTTTTTTACTAAACTAAGGATTTAGAATTTGTGGTTTGAATGGTTTATGATTATTGTGAACATGGGGACCCAAAATAATTTTCCAATATATCTTACATTTTTTTAGAAGGTCATCTTCTTATGATAGTGATTTAACTTTCACGTATGATTATAAAGTTTCAATATCATTATAACTTTCAAAATGATTTTCCATAGATTTTCCCACTAAATAAGGTTCAAAAATTAATGAGATATGTTATTAATCCTCATGAACATATTTGGATTCAATCTACATATTAAGAATTATATTTTGGGAATCATTCTGTCTGGCTCCAATCTTGATTTTTATGGTTCTCACATTTTCATTCAATTATTGTAGGGGTTCAGTTAGGGTTTTTAAGGTAAGACTACACCAATTTGGTTTATAATTCTACACATGTTAACAGTAAATTCACCTTCTTTTTTCATCAATATATTTACCAAAATATGTTGTATCTCAATATTTATTCAAGGTTATTATTAGTTTCTATATATTTATAAGAGGTTGAAAATTAATTCAAGGTTAATCATTGGATTTATTATTAAATATTATGGATTTAGCATTATTTTATTATACTTGATAAAATATATTCCTATATTTTGTTTGTCTATATCTATCTTTTGTTTTATTATTACATACATTGTAGATTTTTTTTGGTTAAAAGGATTTGTGTTGGACAATATAAAAAAGTGTACAAGGAAATATAACATTATAAATTTCCATAATTTCATATATTTAATGTAATTGGTCGCTAAAATTATTTTTTGAATAAAAAATTCCAAATCTGACTTGCATTTGACATGTTGATTAGGTTTTTTGTAGAGATTTTAGATTGTTGGACAACATCATAGATCCAATAATGGTATTAAGATAACTAATTTGAAATAAATTCATACTTTTTTATGAAATGGGAGTGTGTAATTCATGTCTATAAATAATAAATAATAGGTATATTATTCCAAATTATTTTTAATTTTTGGACATGTTTAAATGTGAAATTTTACTCAGAGTATGTGTTTTATCAACTAAAGCTCTACTAACGACATTATCAATAATACTCCAAATAGTAAGTCTCATTATTTCATAATAATACTATATAAATATTTTTATCTTATATGGTGATGGGGGGAATGAAAATACATTCACTTGAAACAATACCATTATTCATCAAATGTTTTTTCTCCATTTATCTAAATTTTGGAAATATATTTTCATAATGGGAGAAATTTTATAAGTAGATATTTTTAATTATATATTCTTCAATTAATTTCAATATAAATTTTTTTTAAAATTTCAATAAAAACCCATTGATTAGAAACTTCTTCTCTATAAAACAGAAAATATTTAGGATTAATTTTATTTTCTTTTATTCCAAGTGGTTTTGTATTAAAAAATATTTAACTGAATTCTTGTAAATATTTTTGTGGATTGTCACAAGGATATCCATTAAATTTTGGATTTTAGTGAATGAAACTAGATTAAATTAAAAAATTAGTAGGGTAATCAGGGTATTATACAATATTTTGTTATTTTTTTCATATGATAAATCAATTTTTTAATTTTCTCTTATCATTCATTGGGATATCTAGTTTAAAAATTTTATTCACAAGGTTATAGTTTTAGACCCACAACAAATATATCAATATATCTAACAATAGTTGATATATAAAGGTAGGTTATATCAATTTTAGGATTTAAATGGAACAAGTCTGTGTTAAAATTTTCATACATATATACAAAATTAAAATAAACCCAGGAAATCACCAAAAAAACATTGATTGAAGGAAGGATGTCATTCATGGAACTTTTTATCAAATTTTAACCCCTTAATGAAATTTTTAAAAACCACTCCCATAGGATATCTCTTAGAAAGGTTGTTAGACAAATGTTTCAAAACACCACTTTTTTTAAATATTTTATCATTTAAATTAAATCCAAAGTAGCGATTTATATGAGATGAAAAAAAATTAAAATAAAAAGTAAATTTATAATTAATGAAAATTAAAATAATGATATTGTAAATAGATTGGAATAAATGAGTGAAAATAATATTTTAAAGTTGTAGTCATGAAAAGTGTTCATCCATTGGACCTCCCCCTAATTCCTCACCAAAAATGATTATCCAGTTCCATTAGTCATTTTTCACCTAATAATATATAGGTAAACACATAAATATTCTTAAAATATATACCATGACCATGTTATAGGTGATGTTCCAATTCATAACTTGATTTATATGTTTGAAGACCACTGTGAAAATAAACATAACTAAAATAATTATGCCAAATGACAACACATCATCACAAAAGTTTAAATAAATAGAAATTAAAACATACTTTTATAAATTGTAATATAATCTAGAATATTTTATAAGAATATAATTTGAGATATTATAAGGACTCCAAAATAGTAAATTTCAGCTTTAGAAAAATAAAAACAAGATAAAATAAAAAACATAGACTATAAAGGGGTTTTACTTTGATCAGATATCCATATCCACATAAAATTTTATCTAATAAAGGATTAATCAAATCTAATATTTCCCATTGTTAATCCCAATTTAACCAACTCACCCTTCATACCTCTGTCATTCACTTGATCTGTCTCTCTTTATAACTCTCTTTTGTGTGTGAATGTTCCCTCAATTTTTATGGACCAGTTCTTCCAAAAAAAATGGAGAGGAAATTTATATAAATTATTTAAGATGTTAATATTATCATATGAATATTTCCTAATATGCTATAATTGTTGAGTTAATAAGGTTTCCTTATGACTTTTCTATTCTTATATGTTTTTAAATCACAACCACGTTATCTTAAGGAAAATAATATTTCCTAAAAAAATATTATCTTAAGTAATGTTTATTTTCTCTATAAAAATATATTACCCTTACCTTTTTTAAATTGTACCATTTTATAATTTCTCTAAATCAAACTCATTTATTTATTAATTCACAAATTCGGATTCTTATGAAAATCCTCATAATCTAATAGTTCATTTGTTAAAGAGTGTTCTGTTTTCAGATTCCAAATTCTATAAAATTGTGATTTCAAATTCTCTAAGATTAAAATTTTTAATTCTCTGAAATTCATAATCCAAATTCTCTAAAATTCGGACTCTGAATTCTCTAAAATTTAAATTCTAAATTCTCTAAAATTCATATTCTGAATTCTCTAAAATTTAGACTCTCAATTCTATAAAATTTTGATTTTGAATTACTTAGAATTCCGACACTTAATTCCATAGTATTCAAACTCCTAATTCCTTAGAATTCAGACTCCAAATTACCCAAAAAATCGGACTCTGAATTCATCATAATTTGGACACCGAATTACTCAGAATTCACACTCCAAATTCATTGGAATTCACACTCTAGAATATATATAATTCAGATTCCAAATTCATTGTAAAATATAAATGTAATAACCATGTCCTATAGAATAATAAAATTTATTTGAATAGACTATGAATTTTATTTTATCTTAGAATCTGAAAAATAATTTTGGTTAAGTAACTTAATTTTTACTTATACATGCAATTATTAGGAAACAATGTCATGCAAACTATTTCTAACAAACTATTGGTTGAGTGACATGTGTATAGGTCTCTCTGAGATTCAATGAAATATATTACCATTGGAATAGGGATCCTACCATTGGGGTTGTTCTTATAAATAGGAGATCATTTGAACAAGATCAATTGATCTATTGATCAACCCAGATATTATATTTTGTGAAGTGATTTCTAGAGAGAGAAAGACTCTCATGCTTTTTGCATAATGAATATCATGTTAATCTTGAATTTTGGGACTCTGATTGCTGATGAGTACAATAGAGGGCTTCCAAGGATAGGGAGACAGAGGTGCCAAATACCTTAACGTTTGTGGACTTCCAGGGACAGGAAGACAGAGGTGCTGACTACCTTAAAGGTCGAGGGTTTGAGGGGATATCAAGACAGATTCTGATATTTCTATCGAGGGATCACCCTAGTGTGGGTAAGATAGACTTTCTTGAAAGTATAAATCAAGGTAAATTTATAAAAGGTTGTTCGCTATCATACTCTTTCGGTTAAAAGAGTTCATACTTGTTTTTGTTAAAAGTATTATTTCCGATGTATTTCAATAAATGAAGAGAGTACAACATTCTTATAAATTCTAGTACATTACATACTCTGATAAATAATATTCTATACTCATTAAGGTATAATCTACCTTTTATAATTTTTTTTATGTTTCAATTTTATGGATTCATATTTTGAGAACCTAAGAAAGCTTGTTTCTTAGAAATTAAAGTGGATTTGTGAATTTTTCTTGTTTAACTTTGTTAAACATAGTTTTCCTTAAGGATAAAAATGAATTTTTTAAAACATAAAATTTACCCCCTCTTGTATTAGAGAATCTACATACACTTTATAATTTCTGAAACAACTAATCTATGCTTTCTCCATTTGGTAGTAGCAACTACAACTTTCTTGAGACCCAAAATTATCATAGAAAAATATTAAATATTTATATATGAATAATAAATATGTATAAAAAATAAATTCATGTATATTATATAGGTTTGGTGTCACTCGAGAGAAGATACACTATATATTTATTTCATTAATGATCTTAAATTCCACCTAGAATGGTCATTCCATTTAGTAAAGTTTATAGTCATACCCAAATTAAAACCCTTATTCCCAAATATAGGAATAGAAATATAAGAAAGGGTGAGATTATATTTATAGTAAGGGTAAGAATGGGAAATATAAATATAACCTGAACATATGGGTATAGGAATATGAGAACAAAATTTCAAAACCACACCCTGCATATCATATACTATAAAAGTGATACTTGACATAAATCATGTATGTTTCTAATACATCAATTACAAAATAATAAAAGAACAAACGACTTATTAGGCCAAATATATGGATTTTTGAAATACATATAAGAATATAAAATCTTATATCAAATCTATCGACCAAGACATTCATGACCGCATAGTGATTCACTATTCATTTATACACTTACACCAATATATTAAACTGATTATTTTATTGAAATTTAAAAATATATTAACAAATTTGAATGCATTTTTTATTAAATATTATGTGTTTAATCCCTATTAAAAAGAGAAATTTCACTTTTTGATGATTTTATTGTAGGTGGGGTGATTTGGAGAGTGTATAATGGGATTCAAGAAAAATGTTCCCAGTAGTGCAAGTTCCCAAGCCTAAATGTGGACTTAAATATTTACTATGGATAATAAAAGAATAAAATTGGGAGAATACATGGTTATAGAATGTTATACTATTCTTCTAACATTCCTCTAGAAAACCATATTTCTCAATTCATGACTATGGAGGACCAAAAGAGGCCCATAGTCTGACAAAACTTTAGGCAAGGCAAATTGGACGACCCTTATGTTTCAAGGCCATAACTCAGTCCTAAGACCTCCAACTGAGTTGATTCTACCTCTATTGGAATACTAACTCTTTGATCCACCTTCCAATAAATTTCCAGTCAATTGAACATTTCTAGTTAGTAAAATAGGTGAGTTGACTTGGAGGAATAACCATCCATGAATAGTACACCTACACACATAACATTGAATTTTTTGGGATCCAATATAAAACAAATCTATCAAGAATCACTCTATGAATCATTGGAATGGTTTTAATTTATATATGTATTGATGAGTCTAATTTTAGTGTTTTCGTCATCCAGTTTAATTTTCATATATATCATTTACTTCTGAACCTCTTAGTGATCAGTTGGGGATGTGTTCTTTACATCAATCCCAACCTCGAGACATGTAATATTCATATGTTAATTGAAATTATTGTTTTTTTAAAACAATCGATAAATAAATAATGGATATAATTATTACATGAAAATATGTGGAAGAGATGCACTATAAAAATTTAACCGATAAATTAAAAATAACATTCACTAAAAAAATTTGTAATCTAGAGTAAGAAAATCACATAACACTAAGGAATCCCTTGTGAAATATCAAGTGTTCATAAACCAATTTAAGAGTGGACCAAATAAAAACCCAGAATACATTGATAAAAACAATTGAACGATAGAAGAAGTGACTTCCCCTGATCTATATTTCCAACTGATGTACATCAAATACCCCATGGAATTATCCAACATTGAAATGCGAAAAGGCCATATCTATCTGCATCTTAAATTACATGGTCCTCCTAGTGAGGACCCTCATAATCATCTCAAAGCGTTTTAGAATGTGTGCTCTACCAAGATACTAAAATATGTGCTTGAGGATCTTATAAAGTATAGGGCCTTTATTTTCTCCCATTATTGGGTATCCATATAGTGAATATACAATCTACTTCAACAATTGTGGGCAGTAATAAACATAAATGTATATTTCTAGGGATTGTCTTCTTTACCTCTAAAATTTCTTCATTTAAAAATGATAATTGTGGCATTTGGAAATAACAAGGAGAGACGCTTCATGATTGTTGACAGGTATTGGAAAGACTTTTCTTATGTTTCACAACCACTAAATTAGTGAACAATTTTTAATTCAATACTTCTATAAGGTATGTGACCCCGTTGATTGTCGAATTATATATGTTGTAGTTTGTGGTTCCCAACATGATAAAACTTCTACTGCAACTCATTCCATAACTTACAACTTTTATCAAAATTCCTAATTATTTTGTTCACAGAAATTAGAGCCACTCATGGAGTTCATGAAGTAATTAATTTATCCCTAGAATCAAAGGTAGTTAATAAAATTGATAAAATTCATACCCTTATAAGAAAATTAGATCAGGTATAAGTTAATTCAAATTGTCCACCCATTCTATTACACTATGTTGTTTTTATAATAATACCCTTTTTGTAATATGTACATCTAAATTTAGGATTTATAAGAGTATTTCAGAAAAATATTTCATAGGAATCCATTTTAGTAAGAACCACCTTTCAAGAAAGTACCATTCCGACCAAATCCAAATCATGGGTGGAAAGAACATCCAATGTAATAATAAAAATGTAAGTAATGATTCCCAAAATAGGATTTCTATTTTGATGTCTATGTTACAAAACCTTATTATACTTCACCTTATTGTAAGAACCCTCCTCCTCCCAAATCAGAACTGATCCTCATGTAAATGGTGAAGTAAATAGAATCATGTAACCTATAATTTTTACATACCATGAAATCAACTATTTAATACCTTAAACGAATGTTGAAGTATTAGAAAACACCATTAATATGATAAATATAAAATTTTCTTGAAAACTACCATCACAAACTATTTCTAATCCTAAGGATAAAGTAAATGTATGTGTAATGACCCTCTATAGATGTAAATAAGATTATTTATCCAATGATTCCACAAAAAAAAGAATGTACCATTCTTGAAAAATCTCTTTCTATACCCTCAATATATTATAATGATGAGAAAGAAAAAAAGAGTACAATTATTATTATTGATGCTTCCCCTGAAAAAATATATTTCTCTCCCTTTACCCCTAATACACTAGAAAATTCATAATGAAATGCATAAAGATAACATGAACATTTTTAAAATGGTGTATGATAAAATTATTATTTGGACACAGTAAATCAAATTACTCACTATTCTTAATATCTTAATAAACATTTCACCCGTAAAACATGACTTAATGGGAATGAGTGAGTCAACATTTGAGAGATTTTCTTGTCTTGATACAACTAGTGATTCCAACCAAATGAAAGGATCTGGGAAATTTTCCTATACCAAGAAGAAAATGAGACACCATATTTTATGATTAAATACTTGATTTCGTTGAATAAATTAATGTAATTTCTCAAACCATATATACATAAATATAGGATGGAGAGCATTAAACAATGGGAATAATGATGTAAAATTTTAACTAGATCACAACACACCCATCTGAAGTGATCGAGGGAGTTATTTTAAGAGAGAAGAATCTCAAATTCCCTGCAAACAAACACATTCCTACTGTGAGAGATACCCATGCCCAAGGAAATTATCCTCTCATCAAAGTATGTCCTTTCCATAAGATATAACATATGTCCATAATCATTCAAAAATGTACATTTTCCCTAGCGATTATTATATAAAATGTTTGTTTTAATATACTTGATTTTATGAAACCCCCCATTAATGTTCACTCCACTCTTTTTTTATTAGATGGAAGTTCACTATATTAACACACACTGATAGCATTCTATCATCATCCTATAAAATTATTAAATTCCATCTTCTTCACTCATGTATTATTTGATTGTTTTGTGTATTTGGAAAAGTGTAACTTTTTTCATTAATCAATTAGTGTTCTCATTTTCAGGTATCAATGAATCTATATGAATATAAAAATCAAATTTCTATTGATTCTATTTCCATAGAGAATAAAAATGTTTAGATATTCACTCTCATATTCCTCACACCCCCAAAATCCCACTCTCACAATCCAAAAACCAAAAGTGTTGGAATTAATACAACTTCTGTTTTATTTAAAATATTGTTATATTTAGGGTATTGACCAATTGCCCATTATTATCTCCATTAACCTCTCCCCAAATATGATAAATACTATTAAACCATTTTTGAGAGTGTAAAAATGTTATTGGATGGACAATAGATTATATTTATATAATTATCTTATATATTTTTATAAACCTTATACTTTTAGATGATGAGGGTAATAACATAATACAATATCAATGTTGGTTAAATCATACAATCCCTGGAGTTGGGAAATTGGATGATAGTAAATCGATTGTAGTTGGGATCATATAACAAATATAGGATAGTAGACGGTTCACACAAGTAAAAATTATTCCTAAAAAGAAGAGTAATAGATCTTTCAAAATAAAGGAATGGATTCATTCTAACACAAGTACAAAACACGTAGTGTCACTATATTGAATACTATCGACTAAATGATGTCATGCTAAGGTACCGCTTTCCTCTATCATTCATTGAAATAAAGCTATAATGATTGGTTGTTAAGACCCATTATTTTTTCCTTGATGGATATTTATGTAATTTCCAATTCTAGATATCCTTTTAGGATCAAGAAAATATACGATTTATCTATCAATTTAACACATTTTCATATTGAAGGACTTTGTTCGGTGAAAATAATACCCACTTAATTTTTTATCATTGTATGATTTTTATATTTTATGAGTCTATTGAAAAAATTATGGATGTTTTTATGTATGATTTCACCATTTATGGAATTAAATTTATTACTTTTTGGTTCACTTAGGTTTCATCATCCACTATTTCATTGAAAAAGATATCATATTAAATTATGATAAATTCTATTTCATGGCTGAGCGATAGATTGTACTTTGGAATGTGATTTTTCATAATGGAATTCAAGTTGATAAATTAAAAATTGGATTAATTTTATCCCTTAAATATTAATTTTTTTACATAGTGTGTGATATTTCTTGTGTCCTTATAGTTTTTACTGAAGATTCATTAAAAACATTAGTAAGATAACACTTCCCATGTCTCACCTATTATAAACATATTTTGAGTATAGTTTTTATAAAAAATTTGAGGATTCATTTATTTCAATAAAAAGGATATTCACATCACCTCCCATCATCATACCCTTAAGGTGGGATCTACCATAAAAAATTCTGTATGATACCTCATAATTTTTAGTTTTCAATGTTTTATGACAAAGCTTGGGCAGAGATCCCAATGTCATTTTATATGCCTCAGGTACCCTTGAACATGCCCAAGAAAAATACATTAACATTAAAAAATATAATATTTATATTATGTTTTCCTTGTAAAAATTCCATTCCTAGCTTCTTGGGTCAAAATTCATTGTGTTTTCGTACCATTTTCCCTTTGATTTCTCTTTTAGATAGATGATGTTAATAATTGCCTTATATGGTTGATTCATATCTTTTATGTGTTTGATCTTGTGGTTAGAGATAGGAGGGCAGTGAAAAAATATGGTAGTTGGAAACATAAGATTGATTCCAGACCAATGAACCACCATATTGACCCATCTGTCCTAATATCAGTGTTATCTCCTTGCGATAACATTTGTGATGTTGTGGACCTTACGCATTGGTATGTAGACATTATGAATTTTTTAATATCTAATAAGGCTCCCATATATTTTAGAACATCACAACCTCAGAGACATGACCATGATTAAAAATGGTACATTTGGGAAGATCCGTACTTGTGGAGAAATTTTAGTTTCTAGCTTGTTCTTAATTATGAGCCAAACCATGAGTTCGCCACTATTTTGAGATTATCGAGAACATTATTTTGTAGGGGGACACTTTGGATCTCAACATCATATTTAAATGTCTTTACCTCCTGAATAAATTTGTAAAAAGTGTATAGATATTCCTACTAGTATTCAAGTATGTAAAATGATGTCAATCTATAGGGAATATCTCTAATATGAATTAAATTAACCAATAGACCCATATATTTTTGTGAGATCTTTGATTCATGGGGAATCTACTTCATGCTTCCTTTTCAAATTTAAATTTTATTTGTCGAAATATTAGCTATTTAATAATTCTATAAATGGGTGGAATAAAAGGATACTAGTATATATGATTCTTGAGTGTTTGTTGACTTTATGAGATACCATATTTTCCGAATGTTTGGTTTTCTATTATTTATCATTATTGATTAGGGTTTAAATTTTTTCCATTGCAACAATAAAAAAATGATCCATAAATATGTGGTGGTTAATAAATTATGCTCTTTATCTGGCCACCAAACTAATGGACAAGAAGATATTTCATATCAGGAAGTTAAGAGAATCTTAGAAAAAAATTGTACATCCAAATATGAATGATTAGAGCATTAAAATAGATGATGACCATTGGCCATACTATAAAACTTTTAAATACATAATTGTAATTTTTTTCATATATAACTATGTTTGGAAAGGATTATCACTTTCTAGTGGTGGTAGGGAACCATGCATTTTGGGATATTAAATAATGTAATGTGAATCTTTTAGATGTAGGTGATCATGGGAATTTTAACATTTAGTTGAAGAAATAAATTCCACAAGATGGATATAGTAACACCTGATATTTAAAGAGAAGAAAATGGATAAACAACAAAAGATGATTCATCAATGGAAGTTTCATATTGGTGAGAATGTTCTCATGAACAATTACATGATAAATCTCCACCTAGGTAAGATTCATTCTTGATGACTCGGTCATTACATGGTTGCTAATATTTACCCTTTCGGTGCAATATTGGTTTTTAAGTAACAAGGTGGATGAAGGATTAACATTAATGGGAAAAACAAAAACACTAGAATGAGGATTTTCCATTGAATCTTCTTGAGTAAATCCACCTTAATGTAAAACCATACTTGTGAAATCCGTCAGGTTTATCCTTAAATTCCACATTCAAATTAATTACAATGAGTACACCTCATACTATAGGTGTGGGGGTGGGTAACTTCATAGTTTTGTTATAATTTTCATTTTCTTTTTGTATTGTTTTTCTCTTGATACAAGTTATTTTTCCTTATTCCCATTTTATGGGTTCATTAGAATTTTCATCGTCATTCTTATTTCTTCTCTTTTTCTCTTATTGCATTATTTTTCATAACTCCACCCACATTTCATTGTTCTTTTCCATTTCTTTTTTACTTTTCTATTAGAATAATCACTTTTTATTGTCACATAATAATTAAAATTAATAAAAATAAATTTTTGTCTTCTTGGTTCCATGATACTTTATCATTTAATGTAAATTTTGTGTCTGTTATGGAATGTGAATTTTAGCATGAATTTATTATTGAGGTGAAATTTTTAGTAAATTGATTTATTTCAATTATATAAATGGATGTATCATTATGAAATAATTAGTATGATTGATACCCTTTGTGTGTCTAGTTTATCATAAAATTGGTTTATTTAAAATCTCTCAACATATTTAAACCCTACCATAATGTTTTAATATTTTTAAATTAATAGAAGAAAAAAATAATAGAATTAATATTTATCATCTTTATGAAATGATTATTCCATAAATTCATTCATTATATGATTTGTTTCAAGACTATTCTGGATTGATCTTTGTTTGTAAACATATTTTTCGATTGTTTTACACACACAAACAAAATTCAAAAAATCAAAAAACGAACAAAAAACGAATAATTAGTGGTGTGGTGAAATGTTCAACCTATGAGGATATATACATTGAGATATTAATGTTATATTATAAATAATTTATAATTAAGTGGGTCATGAAACTTGATTACAAATGATGTAGGAAAGGTTCAGTGGGAAAATTTAGGTTAGTGGAAGAATTTTCAAATAACATATATTTTCAAGATAAAAAGTGGAATTAATAGTATGAAATGGTTTACACACACACATTTGGAGAGTTATTTTTAGTGTTAAATTTTTAACTCAATTATATTATTTTTATCAAAAGTCACCTTTAATTTTGTACTAATATAATTTATGAGATATATTTTCCTCGGATAATAGGGAATAACTACTTGGTGTGTGATATTCTTTGATCACATTATTATAATGAAATAAAATTTCATTTAATTATAAATCATCATGAATTTTTTAATATCACAATGTACTATTTTTTCGGAAAATGTTCTTTTCCAATGTGTGAAAATGTTTTGGTGTGGGGGTGTTATTGCATAGCAATTATCAAATCATTACCACCCTTACACTGCTGTATTATACAATTTTTTATAGAAAATTAGAAATATAATAACAATTTTTACTTCATTGTTGATTAAATAAAATTTAATTTTTATCAACATTAAAAAAGTTATTTTAACTTGTTCATATTATTTCATTTAGAGGTCATGTGATTTGGTGAGACAATGATGGAATTCAAGAAAAAAAGGCCCAAAATGAATAAGATTACAAGCCTATAAGTATAATTTAATATTCAATTTGGATAATATGTATATCAAATTGGGATTAAAAATGGTTTATGAATGTCAAAATACATTTTCTAGATTTTTCTAAAAGACCATGGAGCCTAAATCTTCCATTTGGGGGCCCAAAATAAGCTATCAAAACGAAGAAATTTTAGGAGAGGAAAATAGAACCACCCTTCTATATTTTGTTTATAACTAAATCCTAATTCCCTATTTGTGATAAATTTTGGGGGGTGTTATTAGTTGTAATTACAAGAACCATGATTTTAATCCTTGGAAGTTACTTGAAATTATAGTACCATTTCTGTTATTCTTAATTTTTACCTTTTGATTCTGTGTTTTTTATGTTATGATCAAACAAAAATCAATGAAAAAAATAATCCTCATGCTTTCATCTATTGCTCCAATATTGTTAGGATTTGAGCATTTTTTTCATTTCTCACCACTTCACATTAATGATTGTAGAAATTATTATACTGGTGATAAAATCTAGAATCATGATCCTGTGAATATGAATGTTCTTATCTTGTGTAAAATTATACCATTAAAACAAATATATTTATATCATCATGTTGTTGATGTGATTATTTTATTGATTTTTGTTTTCCATCACCTAATTTTTATTGATTTATATTACTCACCAATAATAAATATCATTGATCTATCAATGCATAATATGTTAGGAATGGGATGACCACTCTTGTAAGAACTACAGGATTGGTATAACCTCAAGTGTACCCTATTTTGGGCATTGAATAAACATTTGTGTACCCTCTTTTGGGCTTGGGATAACACCGCATATACCCTTTGTGATCATATAACATTAATCATTACCCAATTCATTATAGATAGATATAAGTCCCACCCATATTTGGTTATAATGTAACCACCATCATATAATGAAAACTATATATAAGTGTTCCAAAAAATTATAAAATATTCATCATATTATATCCCATGAAATGTAATGGGTTTCACAACACATTTAACATATCATAATCCATAAAAGAATTGGGATTCATAAATCATTAATCATATCAGAACCCATAAAAATAAATGAAATTCATAAAACATTTTATCATTACATAATTCATTGGATAGAAACTGGTTTCAAAAACATCTTCTCATAAAATATATAATCAACCTAGAAAGATAATTATAATGTAAAAATTTGATCAAATCAATAGTAAAATTTAAGTAACATTAAATTGTTTCTTCATTGAAGGAAAATTATTTTAAAATATCATATCATACATTTAATGATGAAAATATCATTTATATTTTTAAAATCACTTAAAAAACACATTATTAGAATAACGTTTTTTGAAAATAACTGTGGAAACTTATAAGAGATGATTCCAAAATCAAATAAAAAATTATTGAGGAAAATTATTATTAATTATGATATTATTTATAAAATATATAAAAATGTACCAAATATTATGAAAATATTTTCTTTTAAATTAACCCATAAATTTTTAAGGGATTCTTGAACTCATTCAGAGGCCATGATAGTGGGAAATAATATTCATGTGGTGTACATTAAAAAAATACTTATTTCATATTTTTAGTAAAATAAAAATAGTCCATGTTTCTTAATAATGAAACAAAGATTAATGTAAAGCCAATTTCTAAAAAACAAAACAATGGAAATTTTGAATTTGAAAAAAATCTAGAGTACCATTAAAACATTATTTAAAAACATTTTTGAAAACATGGATGTGGAAGAAAAACTTTTTTCATCTGAAAAGATAAATAACATAATTTCACATTACAAAAAGTATTTTTTAATCATAAGTGTATTAAAGAGATAAATTATGGAAATTATGTATTATAAATAAATACTATAAAATAATATATCATAGTAGTTAATTGGGAGATTTATTATAATATTTTATTATCATATTCATTTACATAAATAGTCATGATAAAAAGGATATGAATCATAAAACAATTACCACAATAGAAAAATTAGATCATAATCCCAATAAATGAATAATATTATGTTAATATCAAAATATAAATATAAATAATAAATTAATGACATTACAAGTTAAAGGGTCTTCATATACACCTCGTAAAATATTTTAGGTGCATAACAGAATGTATATCCCGATGAAGACAACTTGAGAAAAAATATACACACCATATTGGTATATTTGAAAGCATTACGCCATGAAAGAGAGATCATAAATTTAATATTAAAATCCACATAATTTATAGTATTATTATAAAAATATAAAATCATGATAAGTATATGCGCCACCTAATATAAATACGTTGTGAATATGAAGTTTTTCTCGTCGAAAATAAATGTGAGATGGAAATCCCTTACCATAAGTCTTGAATTCATTTTTACATATTATAAAATTCATTATAATAAATATAATTTTATTATAAATCTATTAAATAACCATAAATACAATTATAATATCATATATGATTAAATTATGTACTTTAATGACCTCTTTATTAACAATTTCAAATTAAAATCATGTTTCAGACAATAGCAACATTGCTTTTCATGTATGTCTTAATTTTTATGGTCCTTTTAATTTGGTCATATATAAATAAAATATATTATTTTATCATGATATTAATATCACACATATTGAGAATATATTTATTTTGAGTAATCCAAAAAATCTTTAGATAGAAAATTAAATACATAGTTAATAGAGAGGGTAGGACGTACATACCTATTAATGTTGTCTCCATTTTCTCTATAAATGAAATGAAATAAAAGGTAAATAACATGTTGACATTAAATAAATATTTTTATATAATATATATAAGATATATTCATTAAATTATCCAAATTACATTCCATTGAAATAATTTATGATAAATGAATCACATTGCTTTGGGAGGCAATACTCATTCGTACACACGAATAACATTATCATAACCCCCATAGATTAGAAAGTAAGAATGTATATATGATATAATAATTACATAAGTATAATTATGTTAAAAAAATTATATATATTAATTTAATTTACCCTAATTACTATCTAATTAAAATAAATTAAAAATACACCACATCGGTCCTCGAGGTGGTAGTCCACTATACACATCAGCGATATTAGTGTTTTCAAACAGGTAAGGAAGTAAAAAGATAGAAGTGATTTTATAATTCAATACGTATACTAATATAATAAATTTCGAATATAAATATTAAATCCATAATTATATACTTCTATGGAAGGTGGTTAGGGAAAACAAATAACATCAATTCACGTTGTCGTAGTCTGTTGTCCAAAAAAATTATAATTTCATATAAAATTTGATGGGATAGGAGATAGATTTAGGTTATTACATTAAACATAAAATAGTATATCAATATATTGGTGATACTTATGTTATTATGTCATAATTATAGAAAAATATTTTTCTTGGTTAAAATAATAAGTAAAATAAAGGCTCTTGGTTAAGCTCGATATGACTACTTTAGATATCCTCCTTAGGTATTCATCAAAATGATTATTAAGATATATTTATAGTCAAAATAAGGTATATAGATAATTATAATGGAATTAAGGATATTTTTTAATGTATTTTCTGATCCAAATGGATTTGGTTGTGTGAAGGTGGGAGAAGAGTAAGTGGTTTTTTCTATGTGATGTGAGTGTCACACTAGTAATTTTAGAAAAGGGAATCATGTTATAACATTTTTCACATTAAAAAATGCTGAAAATGGAAAATTAGGTAACATTATATATGATAAGGTTGATAAATATCAATAAATTTTTTAAAAAAAAATACTTAGGAAATATACCCCTTATCATTTTTGTTTAACCGTAGATAAACACGTTTTAATCATAACTATAGTAATTAATTTGTACTACTTTTTACTATTCTGTATGAGAAAAATTAATTTAAAATTATAATATATTATATATTATTTTTATTCAAATAAAAAAACCATTTTTAAAAATTTCATTCATAAAAAATTCAGAATTTAAATTATAATTAATCTCATAGACACGTTGAAAAAGAGGTTTTCCAAAGAGAAACATTTAAAAAGTTTGAAAGATTTTTTATAAAAAACAATATTAAATTGATTCCAATTACTTAAATTGGACCAATATAAATAAAATTGAGGTAATTATACTTTTTTTAAAATATTAAAATAAAATTTATATTGTAAATCAATTTAATGAAAATGTGGTTTTTAATAAAAATCAATTTTTTCACTACTCATTATTTTTTTTTCTTTTCAGAAAATTATCAAAACAATAGCCAAAAATAATTATTTAATGTTTGATTAAAAAATTAATTATCAATAGAATTATAAATAGTAAAAAAAATTAAATTTAAATTTATATTAAGTGTATAAAACGCGATAAAACATTTTCAAATAATAATTTAATTTTTAAGTACAAATTTGGAGTTATTTTTATTGGTTTTATAAAAAAACCCATAATAATAATAATATAAAAAATTTAATGAATGTATAATATTCAAACTTCTTTAAAATAATTAACTGAAATTTATATTTTACATTTTTTTGAGTTAAAACACCTTTGGGCGTTGAAAAATGATTTATGATAAAACGATTTTCCTTATTTACAAATAGTTATTATTTTAATTTATAATTACTTTTTCACCAATGAATTAATCTTATATTCATATGTAAATAATATATATTCTTTATTTATTTAATCCTATTTATACTCACCATTCAAATGAATAGGTTTTAACCATCATATTAAATAATAATATTTCAGTTGTATGTCGCATTCTGTTAAAACTCAGTTTTACACACAGCCACATATATCAATGAAATTAATATTATTTGAAAAAATATATATTTCATGAAATACCATGTGGTTACATTATACGCCTAAAAAATGAATTTCTCTATTTAAATTTATCTCTCTTATAAAAAAATTGAGAATATTTCTACCTCATTGCATCCCCATCTTCCATTATAGCTTCCTAAATATTGTGGTTTTTCCAAAAAGGCTTGACCATGTTAGTGGTATTTTTCATATAACATTCTATATATGAAATATACTCTCAAAAGAATCCTTATTAGAAATATAATTCACCAGAGGTATGACCTATGAGTTCAGTAAATGTAAATGTTCTAGAATGCAACTGCTCAAGAGAGAGACGCATAACACATCATAGAATTGTGAATGGATAAGTGGAAGCACCAATAAATAGGCTAAAATCCCAATACTATCTGTAATATTTAATATAATGATATAACTATGGATCATATTTTCTTTGTATCATAATAACAATATCATTATTTGGTTTTTCTTGGTTAAATTTCCACTTTGTCTCTTACTCTAAGAAATGAATATATATTTTTTATTCCTAATGCAATAATAGATCACAAGATCTATAATATAATGATAAGTTATTCCTTATATCATTATTTATCATTATAAAAAATTGTATTAATAAGTTACCCAATATGCATAAATCATTATATAGTTATGTAATACGTCAATCTCTAAAACCTCATCAAAAGTTCTATTTAAACCATTCCAGAAATGGTTGACATTATAACCCTTATAAAATTTAAAATTTAACAATAAGGTCACATAATATCTGAAAATCAACATAACATTAATCCCCCAAATATCATTAAGTGTCCCTAAGTGGTCACAGTCCAATTATGTGAATTATGTGGTTTTATATTCTACTAAATCATGGTAATAACAAGAATTACCAAAAAACCAAAATGAAAATAAACAATCTTCTTCATTACTTAAATAAAACCAAAAAAATATTGAACATATTTTTTAAGTCCAAAAATATTGTAAAAAACATCAAGGATATCATATTCTACATTATAAATAAATTAGAAATTAGTTTTTGGGTCATCAATACTATCAATTTACTTTATCCATATCAATCATCTCTTTATCCAAGATAAACCCCATTTTCTCCTCAGTGGGAACGTATTAGGTGTTATCTTCTCTTAAACATTTGCTTTCAATAAATATATAAACATTCCATTCAATCACATTTCTAGTTAATTAGTAATATTTCACATATTCTAATAAATCATTAATGAAAAACATCTATTGAAAAATTATTTTATATTTCATGATTCTATATAACAGAAATCTTGAATTCCCATAAACACTTCAATAGTAAAAACTCATTCTTAAACCATTAATAATTATTCATCATATTTTTCATTAATATATATTTCCTATAATATGAAGTATAATTTTTTAACAATCATCATCCTTAATTTAATCATTCTTCCCACATTTAACATAAATAATACTTCTTGAACTGTCCATACAATTCCCATGTCAATTTTAGTCCACTCATCATTAAAATTATAACCATTACTCAAACCACCTTATTGATTCCCTTTATGATATTTCCACCATGGATAATTATTGGTATAATGTTTATATATTAAATATTTGAAACATTCAATCATCAATTATTCCTTGCAGAAACATTTTTCTCATACATTGTTTCAGCCACCCATTTCATTATTCCTCAACAATTACATTTTTTGTCGTTCTGTTCCACACTCATAACATCTTTATATCACTTTGTGAAACTCCCTTGAGTTATTATTCTAACATTATATATATATAAAACTTATCCTTCATTTATATATTGTTTCAATAACCCTATATATTCTTTACCTCTAACATCCTCTTCTTTGGTGAGTTTAGTGTTGGTTGTGGTGAATATTGTTCATAATATATCATGAGAACTAATTTGTATTAATCACAATATCCATTAATTCTGTAATATAACCATTTGATTGTTCATCCTTACATTTTCTATCATATTAAATGATAACCCAGTTCCTTCCAATTACAACAATTGACTAACAACAAAAAGCATATTGTGAGAAATAATAATCCTAGTGGTAATACACATAATCAAGAAAAATAACTTATAGGATGTCTAAATCATGAAAATGTTTTTCAACCTATAAAACCATTGTATTAACTTATATCATTTTTTAAATCCATCATTATGGTTCGTAATGAATTATTCAATTAACAAAGAATATAACCGTTGATTGTAAAAATAGTTGTGACATAAGTCTCATCATCATGTACTTGGAGACACACAAAGCAAGATAAAAATTCCTTTTAATGGTTTTTACTCTTAGGGACTTATATACCAAAACCACATCAACTAATATTATACATATATGGATGTAATTTCTTGGAAACCAAGAAATCCATTTGTCACCAATATTCTAGGATAAATTCTTATATCTGTAATTATCCTTAAAATTATACTAATACATATCCCAATAAATATGAATAATATTTTCTCATTCTAGTTTTAGAAGGTCAACTAAATCATTCCCCTCATGCAAACAGTTGAGATACGAACTCCTCATATATAAATATTAGTTATTTTTAGTTGAATAATCAAAATAATTCAAAAATAAAAACATGTGGACCCTATAGGTTAAATTTTTTTTAGACTACATACATGATCTTCGTTTTTTGTGAATGATTATCAGTGTCTAAAAAATATTATCCTATATTCTACTTTTCATTGAAAATCCCAACATAAAACCATTCATCATTACCTAGAAAAAGTAAAGACAATAAATTTTTAGCACAGATGCTCTGTAAGTGTAATCAAGGGAGATTTTAATATAATATTATCATAAGGGAATGAGAACATGAGAAAAACAATTGCAAACCATACTGTACATATCATATTTTATAAGAATTAGACATGACATAAATCTTAGCAGTTGATTAGTCCTGAATCATAATGGAATTAAAGTACATAACACATATTCAGAATAAGACATCGAGTTTTGAATTTACATAAGAACTGAAAATATTATATCAAGGATATATACCTATAAATTCATAAAAAACTTTTCATAGGATAACCAAAAGGGTACCTGTTTTGAGGTTGGGATAACCACCCATGTACATTCTTTTAGGCTTGGTATAACCTAATTTTTACCTTCTTTTGGGCCTGGTATAACTTCTTATATACCCTTTGAGACAATACATCATTCATTATTACCCAATTTATTGGGGGAATATATTGTTCTGACCTATATTTATTTAAAAATTAACCACTGACCTTCTTATAAAATAATCATCATCTCCAAAGGGAAAAAATACATTAAATATTCATCATATTAAGATCCATGAAATAAAATTGGATTTAGAACACATTTATCACATTAGAACTTATGAAAATAAATATTATTCATAAATAATTAATCATATGAGATGCCATGAAAATAAATGTGTTTCATGAAACTCTTCATTATTTCATAACTCATGGAAGAGTAATGAGACTCATAAGTATCTCTTTATCATAAAAATAAACTATCCATAGAAATAATAATAATTGTCTCCTTGCATCATAAAAAATGTAATGTATATATAAAATTAATGGAAATAATCATAGAAGAAAAATTATTTACAAGTATCACTTTGTACATTTATTGAGGAAAATAACCATTACACATATTAAAACACTTTTTAAAACATAATAAAATTTAAAATTATTTTGGTTTAAATAGAACCATGAAAATATATGAAGAAAGATTTCAAAATTATTTAACACACATCTTGAGGAAAATACAATTTCACACATAAATCACATATATAAAATATAATATTTTAATAAATATTAATTAAAATATTTACTTTAAATAAACCTTAATACTTGTAACGAAAACAAAAACTCATTTAATATTCTTTATATTGATAAATATTGTTCATTCCTTGTATATTAAAACAAATATTACTTTCACATTTTTATTACAATCCAAATAGGGATAGTTTTTCATGAAAAATAATTACATCTTACTTTTAAATAACTTTTAATAAATTTAAAATAGTGTATAATTTTCATTAACCAATCATACTAGGATATTAAAACATTTTTAAAACATTTTTAGAAATCATGGGTATATAAGAAAAAATATTTTCGAATGAAGATAGAAATAAAGATGGTTTTCATTAAAATAATTATTTTGTAATATTAAATGTATAAATGGAGTAAAATAAAGGGAAACATGTATACATGACAAATAACTACAAAAGTATAAACATCATTAGTTTATTGATAGATATATCTTAGTATTTTTTTTATCAGAAGAAAAAAATATAAACATCCCATATAAACAATGAGATCGAATCAACGTATGGTAAACACATTGGTAAATTTGAATCATAACCCCATAAGGGAATAAAAATGAAGAAAAACTAAAATATTATGAAATTATATATATTAAATTTCAAATGGTTTATATATACACCTCCTAAAAGAAGATAGGTTCATAATTAACAATTATGTGTTGATATCAGGTTTCAGGCAATGACTACTTTATTTTTCTTGTCGTATTTGATTTGTAATTTTTGGTCCCCATTCATTGATCATGGTTCCATAATCATAATAATTGAAAAAATGATATAAATATAAAATGTATGTATGGAATATTTATTTTTATTAATCTAAAAAATATAGAGATTGAAAATAAAATACATTGTTCATGGAGAAGGTAGGCTAAGAAAATGCAATTTTGATCTTTCCCTTTTCATGATGGATTAAATAAAATAAATGAAAATAATATATTAAATTTCAACAATTATTATAATATCACACATATATATAATATTTTTTTTATTTTCTTAAATTCCTTGATGTGTGTTTTTGAAAAATAAATCACATCGCTTCGTGAGGCGGTAATCTTCTATGCACATGAATTACATAATCAAATCCCCCATGGATGGGAAAATAGGAAGGTATATGTTATATAATAATAAAACATTTATAATTATGTTAAAAATATCATATATATTCATTTAATATATACTTATTACTATACAAGTAAAACAAAAATAAATAACATTTCACATCGGTTCACATGGCGGTGGTCCTCCATACAGATGAGAGACATTATTATTTTCTAATGGTTTGGGAAGAAATAAGGTATATGTGGTATTATTTTTAAATAGTTATAATAATATAATATATAATATAAATAAAAATTAAATGAATCATCAATATACATATGTTATAGGTGATTATGGAAAACAAATAACATTTTTTCTCTAGGTTGTAGATCACCATACAAGAAAATAATGATTTCATATCCAATTTTATAGAAGATGAGTAATATTTCGGATATGAAATTAACATAATGAAATATAATTATATTTTATCTAATAATTTTATTATATTAAAATAAATGAATATTATTTTTTTGTGTTGGATGATGAAATTAAATAATGATGCTCGGTTAAGCACAATACCACTTCTTAAGACTGCGTCCTTAGGTTTTCACCGAAAGGATTCATGGGATAGATTTATTATCAATATATGGTATCTCTATTAAGGTGAATAATATAGGGAAGTTATATTGGTATTTATTGGCTAAGATAAATGGTTCTTATGTTGTGATGTGGATAAGAGAGTCGGTGGCATTTTATATGTGAGGTGAGTGGAAGACTTGTTATATTTGAAAAAGAAAAAGTGTAACCCTATCTTTTAACTGAAAAAATATTCCAAAATGTCCCAATATTATAAATTATACTAATTAATGTCTAAATATATTTATAAATTGGTGTGGGAAATTTTTTTAGTTCATTTTACCTCTAATCCTTTTATTTTAACCCTTAGTACACTTGTATTAACATTAACCATGTGAATTGATTTTTACAATTTTTTTTATTAACTTTGTAAAACAATTAAGTTTAAATTAATATATAATATAAGTTAATATCATAAAAATATTTAATCCATTTATAAAATTCCATTTACATATGTGACAAATTTTAAAATTAAATTAATCTCATATACTGATGAAAATTAGTTTTCCATAGAGTAAATATTCAAATGGTTGTGAAATTGTTATATCAAAAGTAAATATTAAAATGAATAAAAAGAAATATATTCGATTAAATGATATATAATCATAAAAATTATAATTTTAAAATCGTATTTAAATAAAATGTATATGGTAAATTCTTTGAATTAAACGATCAGTTTTTAATGAAAGTCATTATTTTCATATATTCACTAAAAAATTTTATTTTTAGAAAATCATTACAACTTCCCCAAAATAAAAATAAAAAATTAATTTTTCAAAAATTAATTTTTTTAAAAATTTTTACAAAAAATTATATAATTAATAATAAAATACGTGTGAAAATGTGATTACAATACATTTTAAAAAAATACAGTTCTAAAGTATAAAATTATATTTATTCATATATATTATATTCAAAAAAATAAGATGAATTTTAATCATCTAACAGAATTTATAATATATTCATTTTTTAAAATAACTCACCAAAATATTTTGTTTAATTTATTGTGGTAAACCAGGTTCGGGTATAGGAAAATATTTTTTTTGGAAAATATTTTATATATTTTAAAATGGTTATTATTATCGTTTCAAATTATTTGGTCCCCAAAGAATTCATTTTATATAGAACTAAAACCCATATATTTTAACTAAATGGTTAAAAATATTCATGACCCCATTAAAATTTATTGGTTATAATTATCATATTAAATAAAAATATTATATTATTATGTTGAATTTCATTAAAACATAGAGTTCCATGTATCTCAAGATTTCAATGAAAATAAAACATTTAGAAAAAATAAATTTTTCAAAATATTTGGGGTTTACAAGATATTTTGTTATTCATATATGGGTTGACTCTAATATATTTTATTTTGTATTTCATGAATTTATTCTCTTTTATTTCTTATATATCTCATGAAATTACACATTATTTTCTATTTATTTGAATATAGGAGGGCCAATTTTTATAAAAAAATGTAAATTTTTTGTGGTTTTATGATTTCATGAAATTTCATAATTGTGTAAGAAATTTATTTTTATGATTAGGAAAATGGGTTTCTTAATCATTAGGCTTTGAAGTCTTACATATTGAGTTTAATGATTTTCATTCCTGTATAAATAGCCCTATAATCCTAGGTTTCTAATTTTTAGGAAGGGAAATTTGTCTTGAGATGGAGTGAAAATCTATAATATCAAAAAATTCAAGAGTTATGATGTGACCAGCTATATTTCATTCATGTTTTATGTTCAATACATATCCAAATTTCATATTTGATATTTATAAATAATGTTTTATAGAAATTAATAAGAGTTAAAAATAAAGGTGAAACATGAAAAAAATATTCTATAATTTTTTAAAATACATAAAAACATTGATTTAATGTATTTAAAATGAAATTATCAAAATTATATTGAGAAATAAAATTTTAAATATCATCATAGGTATTTTCTCAGCTCGAGAGGCCCAAAAAAGATGCCCCAAGGTAGTTAGTCACAAAGCCTCGAGGGTGCATTCCTCTATGCCAGAGGCTGCAGACTAGAATTGAGGGTTCAAAGGTAGTAATGTGTAGAGACTATACCATTATTTTTGAGTAAAAAAGAATAAATTACAAGATATCGTCTATAAAATTAATAAAATCAGTGAATAAGAATTGAATAAACCAAAATAGAACATGTAGTAATATTAAATGAAATGTTATAAAGACCCAAATGACTAATTCATATGTATAACACAAATCTCCCATTTCGATAATCATATATATAAATATATATATATATATATATGATTAAATGAAAGAAAACATAAATAAATGTGCAAGTCTCTACTATTATATTAATCCAAACCACATACCTGATATCCACATACATATCAATGTCATCCTACTTGATCCATCATGAGGTTCAACTCAACCAATATTTGCAACCTAGTGAACTTATTATTGGGTACCCCAGTGAAATGGCTACCCATGTATGGTGTAAGTACAAAACATAGTAGGGAAAAACCAAAATAGTCTCTTATATATCCATTAAAATACAGTGTATGTGTATGTGAAATACTAATTTGGATAACAATAATATAGAGAAACTAGAGAATAAACTCAAAGAAAAGTTTTACAAGGTATCCTCATGAAAGGATCTCAACCTATTTGTGAAAAATTAGAAATGGATAAATAAAGTAAATAACGTAAAACTATTGTCGATATTTGGGCATGTGATCCTAATCAACTAGGAAAAGTGACATCATGTATTTATATATTTATATATCTGTGTGTATATAGACTTCGATAAATATTATTATAAACATGAATATATACTTACATGAGAAATTTTAGAAATTAGAAAACAACAATAGTCAATCATTAAAAGTGTAATCTTTATCTTCTATAAATACTATAAAAAGATCATTGAAATGAATGTCATACCACTCTAGATATCTAGAACTATAATCTCAATTGATAATGGATACATTATCTAGTGCCAGAAATGTGTCTATGTAGGACATGTCACCATAGGGGCATATTTCCTAACCACGGATTCACACATTCTCACCTCCAGTCACTATAAGATGAAAGATTATTGTTATAAACATGACATACAAAAAAATGGCACTAAGGAAGATTCTATACTACTCTATGTACATTAAATCTAGTCATATGTATGATTCATTGGTCTCATAAAATAGGCTATGATGAAACTACACATCAGAAATTCTATATGGGGGACGAACCTTATTCGATATGAAAGGAATATTATCCTAATATGGAATATCAGCACATAATCAGACAATAATTGGATCATGAGTCCACTCCTAGACAAGTATATAATGTATAAATTATGGTATGTCAACTGATTATTGGATTATTTTGGGAATTAGAACATGTGATCATATTTATCCTCAGAGACTTCATCAACAACCTTTTTCTCAGGGGAAATGTGCCCACTTGGATTTCTGTAGAATCCTCTAAAATTCTATAGTACTAGACATTCCTAGGAAGAAATATTAAAAGAGGGGTATGAGACACATTTTCAATGACCATCATCTTTATACCTAATTAGGTAGGAAGACTAGAGACAAATGGGACTTCTGAAAATAGTAATAGTGTCATTCAATCATGTAAACTCATTAGTAGGAACACATGATTCACATTTGGAAGGCCTAATAAAATAAGGTGGTTGATGCATGATTCTAGGTAGTACATATTGAAATATCAACAATATAACAATAAAATAGAAAGGGAACACCAGTCATGTCTTTTGAAGTACATATGGTCACCCAAATAATAATAATAAATAATACAAATAATTATTTACCTCATCGCATATGGAAACTCATACACAAACTCAGATTCACCCCTATATATCATTTATACATTAACATTAAATAAGATAATTCATATATAAAAGATTTACTACAGTCAAATGCCTATCCTACCACCACTACCTCATCATCACAACATAAAATTTCAGCATGGGTTCTATGGTGACACTCAATGGCATCTCTACCCAACCCGATATGCTAATTAATGTTTAGTAAAACACAAGGGAATCCACTTGGTTCTCTATGTCAAAATATAATTAAAGAATCCATTTATTGATCCTAGAATGGAATAAAAATAGGCATCGCATATGGGATCCTTGGTCGATGTCATAGCCTTCGGTCATGGATAATGCTAATGAATTGGGGTTGTTATTGATAATGGGAATAACCATACTCATCATTTTTTTATTTAATGAAGTATGAAATATGAGGTTACAAGATAAAGGAATCTAAATAAATGTATACAAAGGGAATATCCAAGAAAAATTTCAATGTCCTAGGGAGTATGGGATCTAGTTCAAGAAAAACCGTGAGGGGGTATGAGAATCATGATAACCTAGGAATTTTTCCACACGATTTCCCTTAGGCCAAGTATGTAGGAAATCAATGCTTCTTGGAGTATTGTCATAATATTTTCAGAATATATTGGGGTATTCCACAGGTTAGAGGATAATTTGTTGATATAATTCTAAACATTATTTGAGTGTGTATCTACATTGGATTGAGGAATATGGTTGGAATGACATTGTTTGAGGTCATTGAGTATGGCCTTTTCTTCTGTATTTTAGGGGTAACTAGTCTCATAGATAGAAATAAAAGAGAAAATAACAAGAATAGGTGATCCTTGATAGCAGCACCACCCCCCATATAACCCCAACTGTAGGAGCTGTCAAATTCTATTTGATCCCCCAAAGGGGGGGGGGGGTTGATTCCATCTCTCTGAATGACCCGAAAGATGATTATTTAAAGGGATAGAGAGGGGTCTTCTACCCATATTGTATTTTATGGAGGGTGTCGCCTCATAAATATGAATCAGTTGGACAAGGTCCATTATGATGAATCCTTTTTTCACTAAAAACCCAACAAGACACCCATGAACCCCCATGATTTTCTTAGTTCTTTACCTCCCAAACACACTAACACATAGTGTCTCGGTGTAGATCTAGGGCCTAAACATCCCATTTATTTTTTTACCTTGATAAACCAATACTGAAGGGATTCCTCAACTAAGTTCACCTCTGTTGGTGAACCTAAGAACTCCCCTAGTGAAACCCATAAGATGGTCTCTCATTTAGTGCAAATGAACAGTTGTAATGTGGACTCTTCCATTAGAGTCAAACTACATGATAACTTAAAGGATATCCAAATACTATTTTGTTCGATTGAAATTTTTTTCGGATGATCATGCTTCCATATCCTCAAAACCATAATGTTATGTTTTTATGGGATCAATTTACACTAGAGACGATTGCCCCACATGTCATAAATTTATGAAGAACAAATAACATCTCTATAGGACCTCACCAAAAATTTAACTGATGTAGCAACATCAAATTTTAATTCATGAGGGGTAGATCCCATAATTATATCACCGTAGAAATTCTAATGTGCATGGATCCAAATATAAAAGATAAATGAAAAAATGTAGATTGCCTCTCTGATGGTCAAAGTTAGGATTGGGTTTCTTAGATAGGAGAGAACCTGACCAGCCTAGTTGGAATCCTATAAATTGATGTCCCCACACCCAATAACCCACCGAGAGTATAGTTTGTAAACTAGAATATGTACTTTGAGAAATATCCACAAAAGAGATGGATTACTATTATTAGTACACAACACATTCCTATTCATACCACAAATGAATATACTCTAAATTTGTTTTCATTTGATGACATCCCAAGAAAGTTTTACATCAATAAAATTTATTAACAAGGTATCGTTACTCACATTAATACCTACCTTTTCAAACTATATAGGCATATTATATAAGGAATAAGCCTTAAAACATTACATAATCATGAATTAAATGAATAATTCACATAGAGGATATTTTCAGGTTTAGAGTTCTAGAGAATCAGAACATAACTATTACAACTCAAAAGATTACAAAGTAGACACTTCTACTAAGTTTCCTTAAAATAAAAACTCTTAAAAAGAAACATGTCTACTTCCATGTTTTAGATAGCATTTCTTTCCTTGATCCCATCCTTGACCCTATTCGTCTTTAAGTCCTATGGAGAACATTTCAAAAACTTGGTATGAGCATAAAAAGACCAGTAAAGGATTCACAAAGAAGGAAAACTATTAATTTTTCAAAACAACAACTAAACCAAAAATAATTTATCAAAGTAATAATTTTTACCTTTATGAAGTAGTAAATACTCTTCAATGAATAAAAGATCACTACTTTTCCTTTGTAACCAAAATATTACCATAAAACCCATACAAAGAACACATAACATATGAAGGTAACTTAGGACATAAACATACTTAAATGGAATAACCATACGGTCAACTTCCACATATATCACTAAATGGAATAGCCATACGGCTGACTTCCATACCCAATGCATTGGAGGTTATAATGTAACCACCCATCCTGGTATTCATGACACCACCCATCATATGGTTCATCATGTAACCACCCGTCAAATGTCCAAGTACCATTATAAAATCATAAGACATAAAACAAATATAATGGAAAGAAAAAGTTTCCACATTTCAATCACAATATATTACTTAAATATATTGACATAACAAATCCATCAATTATAAAAACTATTTTCAATACCAAAATACATAAAAGGGTATATGGTATTTATTTACTTTTAAAAACATTACAGCTTATTGATGAAGCCAAAGATCAAATAATACTCGCGGTGGCAGAAAGGTTGTTGTCACTGCATACATTAAAAAGAAACATAATTTTTGTAGTTTAGTAAAACACTTCGTATAGAAAAGATTCCTTTTGAATAAAAGTATAATTAAAAGGGTTTTATACACCTTATAAAATAAATTTGTGTATAAAACAAAATATACCTCAATGATAGGAGATTGAGATGAAGTCTCATTCAAAGACGGTATCCTTAGATTAAGGATAAATCAATTATGTAATTATGTCTGAAAAATATAAATACACCCAATATAAGTGTATATTAAGTGTAAAACAATAAGAGGTCATTCACACATATTCATATCATGACATGATAAATAATTAGAGTTTTAACCCAATGAATTGAAATTCGGTTAAGAATTTCACTTACAAAACTTCGACAGCCTAACGACGTCACATTAAAATTCAGAAAAAGAGTTGATGAGAGAGAAAATGGTATCTCATCACTTGTACAAAAAATTTACATCAATAAGGATATATATGAACATATCCCAACATAATAATATGTAAATTAAAAGATATAACAAAAAGGAGTTGTTAAAAAAGGGGATGGTGAAAGGTTCCCTTACCAACTTGGGTAACTTTTGAAACGTACACCCCATGAAAGAAGGACTATAAAACATTGATGTAAATACCCATAAAAGAAATTATATTAAACAAAGAGTATAATAATGGGCCGTACATACACCACTCAAATGAAATGGTGGAAAATGAGGCATAAATCTCACGTGAATAGAAGTGAGATGAAAAATCACTTAAGAAAACTCGGCAGCCTAACGGCGCCACTTAAAACTTCCAAAAATGGATTTATGAGATAAAATAAGGTCTCTCATAATATGAAAATAAAAATTAAAGTATGAGTAATATAAAATAACATCCCTGAACATAATAAATATGATCTTAAAAGAAATGACATAATAGAGAGTACTTAAAAAGAAAGAGAGGAGCCAGATCCCTTACCTCAAGTCCGACTTGTCTTGTTCATTTCTTTATATTCTTGAATAATAAACTTTTCTCAATTTATAATTTCATAAGAACCTATTTTAATGATATTTATTCATTTCATATCACATAATATAATGTTATAATAATTGGTTAATAATGTGAGTTCATATCAGACGTTTTTTTCGATGTTCGGTACATGAGTCAAAATTGAACTTGTTGGAAAAGAATTTTCCATGTATTTATAGGTAAATCATCTCAAGAATAGTATTAATGATTTAAATATCATATATATCCATTATATATTCATTTTATACTATTACATAACATTTTTAGATAAAAAAAATGAAATCCACCGTTCATAGAGATGGAAGGCCATACGTACGCATGAACGCTACTTTCATTTCTTTGTCATATTAATGGAATTAAAACTAAATGAAAGATATATATATTATAATTCCAGAATGATTTACATAATTTAGATCTAATATATGACATATATATCCATTATATATATGTACTTATAATAGTACATAACATTTGGAGATAAGAAATGAAATGTACCGTTCATGGAGACGGTAAGACGTAGGTACGCATGAACGCTACTTTCATTTATATTTAATACTTTAATTGAATGAAAAAAAATGATAAATAGGTATATTATAATTATAGAATAATATAACATATAACATCCTTAAATCCATCCTTTATACATCCCACATATGGTATTAATGATTCAAATCTCTTTGAGGGGGCGGTAGTCCGCACTTCCTAAAATGAAATTATCGTGTTTACCCATTATGGAAACCATAAAGGTATGGCATAAATGAAAAATACAGAAGATTAAGGAATACATAAAAATAATTTATATATCATATATAAATACAGTGTCATCTTAATGTCCACCATGAGAGGTTCTAAAAGAAGATTGAACAATCAATGTTTTGTGAGGCAGTAATTCGCCACCCACAGAAACAGTATGTTCTTTAACCATTAGATAGAGGTGTGTATGACTGTATCTCAAATCCTCCTCATAAAAGAATCCTAGTATATTTAGGATACTGATGTTGGTACAAAAAAAGTAATAAAAAGAATTTAGGGTGTTGGAGAAGAAAATTAAACAAAATAACATAAGAGAAGACATTACCTTCAAATCGGATAACTCTTTTTAATTTGAGCTCAAAGGCTTACATGGAAAGAATTCTGCCAAAATTGATGCTTTAGGAGTAATAGAGGGATGTGGAGAGACAATATGAGTAGAGTTTGGACGATCCAAGGGATTGAGAGGTGTGCGTAAGGAGGTAGAGGTGGGGGCCTTTTATAAGAGGGAGGATGGGCACTTTTGGAAAGTCTTGAAAAGTTACTTTATTATAAAATGATTTTCGGATATAAAAGGTCCCAAAATTATATATTTCTAGGATAAGGTGATAAGGTTTCGAAATCCACCCATACAATAGGTTTTCGACAAGTTTATTTCTTAGATTTTACATTATTGTTTCATTTTATTTAAATCGTTCATTAATGAGGTAATCGTTTCATCATCATGGTGTCATAAATAAATTAATTTATTTAATGTATAAAAATTATAAAAAAATACTATGATGTATAAAATATTTTTATATTTACAATGAATATTTATAGTAAAAAATATGACTTGTATAACCCCATGTAAAAATTATTTTAGTAAAACAATACATGTTTGTGAAATTTTTATTTTAACTTTATATAAAATGTTATTAATTTCATTATCTTACCCAAATGGCTCCATGGGGTCCCAAAGTTGACCCATGGATTGTCTTGGTCGTCCATGACTCATTCAATAAGCATAAGACATGTTTCATGATCATTTCATATTATTATATCATTATCTTTACCTTAAAGTACACTAATTAGCTTTAATCGTGATTAATAAAACTTAAAACTTACTATTCACCAAAAATAATTTTCATCCAATTGAACAACATTTTACATCCTAATTACAACCATGTATTTTGGATTTTTTAAATTCAAATCACAGATGTGGTAAAATTTCATTTAAACTAAAACTCAGTTTTTTAACTACCACTTAGTGGTTTCACTATTCATCAAAAATTGATGTTTTTCAGAAGAAAAAAACCAAAAATTCCCCCCTAAGCTATATTAGATATTATGAATTCAAAAAATGATGTCTATTTTACAAAATTCAAAACATATAAGTTGCATTAATCAATTTAATAATTAATTACCATTGTCAAAACAAATATCATGTTTTTAAGAAACAAAATATTTCAAGAGATTGACACTAGTTTAAGTCCAATTTCAAAGTGAAATTAATTCCAATGACACCCATTGGATTAAATGGTAAAAATATATTATGACTTCACTTTAATCCAAATTAAAAATATAATCTATCCATGTATATAAATCAGATTAAAAGGAGGTTTTGAATTAAAATACAACATTTTCACTAAAAATGATCTTTATCGGAAAAAAGAACAAAAATTTACATAAAGTAAATTTTGATGTCCAGATTCTAAAGAAGGATTTTATTTGGTCCAATATAACATATAAAAATGTCAAAAATTGGATTTAAAAAGGGTTCTCCATCAAAAGGCGGTTAATTGACCTTTTAAAGAATATGCGAATATTTACAATTAAAATTGGATTCATTCGCATTTTAAGCCTCTAACATTTATTGGATAAAAGTAAAAATATTTGACAAACATATATAATCATTTTTTTGTTAGTTTTTTTTATTCCCTCCATTACAACGTCTAGGCGTTAACTATCATTTAAAATAATATTATTGTTTTATTAGTGTGCAATGTAAGATTTCAATGAAACTCATTGTTGCGTATTGGGTACGGCTTCGAACATAGCATCCCCTTTAATGTAATTTTAATATCTTATTTACAAATATTAATAATTATAAAAATTTAATATTCTTTATTTACCTATGATGTTACATCCTTCCCCCCTTTTAGGAATTGCATCCTCGCAATTTTAAAATTGGGATCGGAAACTTCATTGAAAGCCCCACATAAGAAAAGGAGTCAATTAAATTGTCACTTTAAAAGAATGAAATGGAAGTACAAAGGTCACCCGAGTTAACCCAACCTAGGATTCCATGTAGGAAAACATGGACATGGAAGAGAAAACAAAGGGTCTTGTTCTGATGGAGAGTGATAGAAAACATGTTTAGGAGAAATTTAACCCCCATAAAATCACAAACTTGGGATGGGTTAAACGGTATTTGATTCCCCAGTAGGAAAAGTTAACACACAATATTTTTGTTTTAAAGATACTTTTCATTGAGGAATTTATTTATGAGCTTAACTAAATCATAAGGAAACATAATTAATTGTCATGTAGACTTGCATCTCTTACTATATTTCTTATACAAACTCATATTTTCTCTAAAAGATGAGTATTTAGGATGACTTGTTCACATTAAGAGCGCTATAATCAACTTCTAGAGAATCACCTAATCCACAAAAGAGAACTCTATATTTCCCATGTCTATAGACCAAAACCAAAACCAAAATTTTTAGTATGAGATCAGATAATAACAAAAAAGGATAATCCTTTATAAAAAGAAAGACTACTCTTAATCTCCAAAATTTGTCCAACATTATCAAATGTTCATCAATGACCATTCAATAAATAGTTGTCCATAAAATTCTTTAATGTAATCCAAACTAAAAATTAATCACAAATCTCTGAAGTATTTAATCACATAGTCTTCCAAGATAAATCATAACATTTATCTCCAAATAACATCAATTACTCTTAAAGTCTCAAACTGAAAAGTAATTAACCTAATCACATATCTTTAATGATAGGATAATCATTTACATAGATAACACAAAATCAACTTATTCCTGGTTCATAAGATCATCTAACTAATAACAATTAGTTATAATAACCAGGGACTTCACATAGTCCAGTGGTAGGTGATAAATACTAGTCTCACTTTGGTTGTGGGTTTGATTCCCATAGCTTTTTCTGACAGGACGGGTTATAAAACGGTCTGAATGTTGTCCTTTTTCCAAAAATATATAATTCTCAAAAAAATCCCCAAAAATAGATAAAACCATCAAGAATAATCATAAGATAATTTAACCTCAATTTTATCTCTTTCCTTTCATTTTCCATCATAACATATAGTAACCCATAATTACTTCAAAAGTAAGGATCATATAAACCCAAATAGTTCTTTATAACTATGTCCACAAAAGAACAGATAACTATTCCTTGAATAATATTTTCATATATCAAACATCAGGGTTACACATACTATAAAAAGTCTTCTAATATAACTCCATCATCAAAAGAGACTTAATACTTTTAAGAATTTCACTATCCTAAAATATACCATAACTCTTGAATCCCTTATATGTTGACTTCTTACTCATTCAACATTCTTCATGATCCATTATGCATTCCTTTCCAACTTAATCTGAAATAATTTTTTCCTAAAAGCAAAATCATGAATCATATCCTAAGATTCCAACAATAGGAAAACATATATTAAGAAATAATTCATACCTTTCATTGGTCATTGTCAGTTTCTTCATCCTCAATCGGAATGGCATTAGGTATTGGTAAACGAATATTTGTACGATCTTGGTGATCTCATTCCCGAATCATCTTCATAGGACATGTGTTTTCATAATGACCATGCACACCACATTTAAAACATTTAATTGATCCCTCAAAAAGAACATCTTTCCCTTTCCTCGAGTCAACTGGATGCTTACTTTTTCCATCATAGGTTCTTGATTTATATCCTTCATTTCCACATCTATAGAATCTTTCTTTCCCTTTGAAACATTTTACTAGGTGTTTATTTCCACATATTTGACACATAGGTTTTTGAACACACTTACCTCTATGATTATTACCTGAACTTCTATATGGATTTGTTTCTCGCATATATGATGCCTTATAAAAATCACCAAGGTTTAGGTGTTCAATCATGAATCCAGATAGTTGGTTGAGGATAAACACAAGATTTCTCATTGCAGCTCCCATATCATTCAGTTTCTCACTTAGAAAATTGTCACAGTTTCCATCACATCCACTGTTACTTTGGTTCCTGCTAGTTCCATCCATTTACTAAAACCAAAAAGGGCAGTGTGAGCATGTCAGTAAAATCATCATATAATAATGAGGAAGATAAACACTAAGATATAGTTATTCATGTTATCTCAAGCTCATTATAACATTCAAAAAACAATGACTCCATCTAATATACTACCAATTGTGGTTATACACAACTTGTCACTTATGATTAAACAACACTCTAACCTCTAAATTTATCTAAACCAACCTTTGATACCAACTATAAGGACCTGGACTTAAAACATTACATAATCATGAATTAAATGAATAATTCACATAGAGGATCTTTTCAGGTTTATAGTTTTATAGAATTAGGACATAACTATTACATCTCAAAAGATTACAAAGTAGACTCTTCCACTAAGTTTCCATAAAATGTAAACTCTTAAAAAGAAACATGTCTAGTTCCATGTTTTAGATATCATGTATTTCCTTGATCCCATCTGTGACACTATTTGTCTTTAAGTCCTATACAGAACATTTCAAAAACTTGGGATGAGCATAAAAATCCCACTAAAGGATACACAAAGAAGGAAAATTGTTAGTTTTTCAAAACAACAAGTAAACCATGAATACTTTATCAAAGTAATACTTTTTACCTTTATGAAGTAGTAAATACTCTTCACTGAATAAAAGATCACTACTTATCCTTTGTAACCAAAATATTACCATAAAACCCATATAAAGAACACATACCATATAAAGGTAACTTGGGACATTAACATACTTAAATGGAATAACCATATGTTAAACTTCCACACATATCACTAAATGGAATAGCCATACGGACGACTTCCATACCCAATGCATTGGAGGTTATAACGTAACCACCCATCCTAGTATTCACGGAACCACCCGTCATATGGTTTATCACGTAACCACCCTTCAAATGTCCAAGTACCATTATAAAATTATAAGACATAAAACATATATAATGGAAAGAAAACATTTACGAATTTCAATCACAATATATCACTTAAATATATTGACATAAAAAATCCATTATAAAAACTATTTACAATACCAAAATACATAAAAGAGTATATGGTATTTATTTACTTTTAAAAACATTAAGGTTTTTGGAGGAAGTCGAAGATCAAATAATACTGCGGCGGCGAAAAGGTCGTTGTCACCGCATATGTTAAAAAGAAACATACTTTTTGTTGTTTAGTTAAAAACTTTGTATAGAAAAGATTCCTTTTTAATAAAAGTAAAATTAAAAGGGTTTTATACCCCTTATAAAAGAAAGTTGTGTATAAAACAAAATATACCTCAAGGATAGGAGATTGAGACGAAGTCCCGTTCAAAGACGATATCCTTAGATTAAGTATAAATCAATTATGTAGTTATGTATGAAAAATATAAATACACCCAATATAAGTGGATATTAAGTGTAAAACAATAAGAGGTCATTCACACATATTCATATCATGACATGATCAATAATTGGAGTTTTAACCCAATGAATTGAAATTGTGTTAAGAAGTTCCCTTACAAAAATTCGAGAGCCTAACAGCGTCACAATAAAATTCAGAAAAAGAGTTGATGAGAGAGAAAATTGTATCTCATCACTTGTAAAACAATTTACATCAATAAGGATATATAAGAACATATCCCAATATAATAAGATGTAAATTAAAAGATATAACAAAAATGAGTCTTTTAAAAAGAGGAGGGTGAAAGGTTCCCTTACCGACTTGGGTAACATTCGAAAAGTACACCCCATGAAAGAAGGAATATACAACATTGATGTAAATACCCATAAAAGAAATTATATTACACAAATATTAGAATATTTTGAAGTACTTACACCACTCAAAGGAAGTGGTGTCAAATGTAGCATAAATCTCACGGGAATAAAAGTGTGTTGAAAAATCCCTTAAGAAAACTCGGCAGCCTAACGGCGCCACATAAAACATCCAAAAATTGATTTATGAGATAAAATAGGTTCTATAATAACATGAACATAAACATTACTGTATGAGTAATATAAAATAACATCCCCAAACATAAGAAATATGAGCTAAAAAGAAATGACATAAAAGATAGTACTTAAAAAGAAAGAGAGCGGTCAGATCCCTTACCTCAAGTCCAACTTCTCTTGTTCGTTTCTTTTTATTCATGAATAATAAACTTTGTTCAATTTATAATTTCTTAATTAACTCCTTTAAAGATTATTATTCAGTTCATATCACATATTATATTGTTATAATAATTGGTTATAATGTGAGTTCGTATCAGACATTTTTGTCGTTGTTCGGTACATGAGTCAAAATTGAACTTGTTGGAAAAAAAATTTCTATGTAGTTATAGGTACATCATCTCCAGAAAATTATTAATGATTTAAATATCATATATATCCAGTATATATTCATTTTATACTATTACATAACATTTGGAGATAAAAAAATGAAATTCACCATTCATGGAGACGGTAGGTTGTACGTACGCATGAAAGCTACTTTCAGTTCATTATCATATTAATGGAATTAAAACTAAATGAAAGATATATATATTATAATTACAGAATTATATCCATCATTTAGATGTAATATATGACATATATATCCATTATATATATGTACTTACAATATTACATACCATTTGGAGAAAATAAATAAAATGTACCTTTCATGGAGACGGTAAGTCGTACGTACGCATGAACGCTACTTTCATTTCTATTTCATTCTTTAATGGAATGAAAAAAAATAATGATACATAGATATATTTTAATTCTAGTATAATATAATATATAACATCATTAAATACATCCTTTATACATCCTACATTTGGTATTAACGATTCAAATCACTTTAAGGGGGTGGTAGTCCGCACTTCCTAAAATGAAATTATCGTGTTTACCCATTATAGAAACCATAAAGGTATGGCATAAATGAAAAATACAGAAGCATAAGGAATAAATAAACATAATTTATATATCATATATAAATACATTTACATCTTAATGGTCACCATGAGAGGTGTTAAAAGAAGATTGAACAATCATCGTTTCGTGAGGCAGTAATTCACCTCCATCAAAAATAGTATGTTCCTTAACCATTAGATGGAGGTGTGTATGAGTGTAGCTCGAATAATCCTCATAAAAGCATCCTAGTATATTTAATATACTGGTTTTGTTACAAAATAAAGGAATAAAAAGAATTTATGTGGTTTGAGGAGAAAAATAATGCAAAAGTACATAAGAGAAGACATTACCTTCAAATAGGATAACTCTTTTTTATTTGATCTCAAAGGCTTCTTTGGAAAGACTTATCCCCAAATTGAAGCATCTAAGAGTAATAGAGGGATGTGGAGAGACAATATGAGCAGTTTTTTTATAATCCAAAGTCTTGATAGGTGTGGGTAAGGAGGTTGAGGTGGGTGCCTTTTATAAGAGGCGGGAGGGGCACTCTTGGAATGTCCTGAAAAGTTACTTTATTATAAAATGATTTTAGGAAATAAAAAGACCAAAAATTATATATTTCGAGGTTAAGGTGATAAGGGTTTAAAATACACCCATCCAATAGGTTTTTGACAAGTGTATGTCTTAGGTTTTACATTATCTTTTCATTTTATTTAAATCCTTCATTAATGAGGTAATCGCGGAATCATCATAGTGTCATAAATAAATTCATTTATTTAATGACTAAAAAATATATAAAAATAAAATCCTATGATGTAGGAACTATTTTTATATTTACAATTAATATTTATAGTCAAAAATATGACTTGTATAACACCATGTAAAAAATGTTTTATTAAAACAATACATGTTTGTGACATTTTTATTTTAACTTTAAATAAAAAGTTATTAATGTCATTTTCTTACCCAAGTGACTCCATGGGGTCCCCAAGATGACCAATGGATTTTCTTGGTCGTCCATGACTCATCCAATAAGGGTAGGACATGTGTCAAGGTCATTTCATATTATTATAACATTATCTTTACCTTAAATTACACTAATTACCTTTAATCGTAATTAATAAAACCTAAAAGTTACTATTCACCAAAAAATAGTTTCGTACCATTGAACCACATTTTACATCCTAATGACAACCATGTATGCTGGATTTTTTAAATTCAAATCACAGAGGTGGTAAAATTTCATTTAAACGAAAACTCAGTTTTTTAACTACCACTTAGTGGTTTCACTATTCATCAAAAATTGATGTTTTTCAAGAAAAAAAACCAAAAAATTTCCCTATGATATATTCGATATTCTGAATTCAAAAAATATTGTCTATTTTAAAAAATTAAAAAAATATAAATTTCATTAATTAATTTAATAATTAATTCTCGTTGTCAAAACAAATAGCATGTTTTTAAGAAACCAAATATATCAAAAGATTGACACTAGTTTAAGTCCAATTTCAAAGTGAAATTAATTCTAATGACCACCATTGGATTAAATGGTAAAAATATATTCTAACTAAACTTTAAAATTAATTAAAAAGATAGTCTATCCATATAAATAAATCATATTAAAATGAGGTTTTGAATTAAAATATAACATTTTCACTAAAAATGATCTTTATCGGAAAAAATAACAAGAATTTTCACAATGTAAATTTTGATGTCCATATTATAAATAAAGATTTTATTTGGTCCAATATAATATACAAAATTGTCAAAAAAGTGTATTTAAAAATGTTTCTCCATCAAAAGGCGGTTAATCGACATTTTAAGGAATATTCGATTATTTACGCGTAAAATTGGATTCATTGGAATTTTAAGCCTTTAACATTTATTGGATAAAAGTAAATATATTTGACAAACATATATAATAATTTTGTAGATAGTTTTGTTCATTCCCACCACTACAACAGTTAGGCATTAACTACCATTTAAAATAATATTATTATATTATTAGTGTGCAATGTAAGATTTCAAAGAAACTCGTTGTTGCGTATTGGGTACGCCATCGAACATAGAATCCCCTTTAAAGTAATATTAATATTGTATTTACAAATATTAATAAATATAAAATTTTAATATTATTTATTTACCTGGGATGTTACATATTCAACCAGTTAGACCAATGAAATCTCCTTTCTCCATGGGAATACCAAATTAAAGAACAAGTAAACATGTAAATTTTCCGAACAATATTATTTGGGACATTCAATATCAAAAATATATTCTTGGGTTTTGATATCAAAAATATACCATCAGGTGTCCAGGTCCATCCACACTCATCAATGTATTACTCAACTTGAATCACAAACGGACCTTAAATAATAGTTAATTATAAAATTATGAATAATTAATAAAACAAAAAATATATATTAACAGAGTAAAACCATATTACTCAAGAAGGGCATAAATGTCAAAAGTTCAGTAGCCAAACTCATCACACTAGAGTGGTGACCCAAATATTTCCAATAACACGCAGTATGAAATTAACCTCGAATAGGTTACTATCCATTTGAAACTATATCAAAACAAATTTGAAAATTTTATTTAAAATAATTATTCTCAACAAATTCACATTGATAAAATATTTTATTTAAACAATATGCCATGAAGTGTAAATGACCTCTTGAGTTATCCTCATCCTAAGAAGAAAAAAAATTCCAACATTGATGTCTGATTATATAATGATCTAGTGGAATCAGGAAAAAACCTAACTAATTATACATTGGTTAGAGGGATAATAATAAATAACTCAACTGATACTAATGTATTCATTGATTTACCTCAAGGGTTTCAATGCACCTAAAAACATCTAATTCAAGCCATAATGGAGGACAAATTACTAGGGGAAGTGGAGGAGGAGTGATAAACACACATGAGATGATAAAAGATCAAAATTGGGGATTCCCTCTTAAATGCCACTAGGGAAAAGGTTGCATTTACAATTTTTATAAGGACACGTGGCTTGGTTGCACGATTGATGAAACCGTTTTCTAACCATGTTTTTGGCACTATCAAAGCACCACCCCCCCCCCCCCCCACACCCACATAGTCATAGAGCACTGTTTAACAGACAATGTTCATGTACTGTGAAATGTTTTCAATAAATTGATGATGCAAGCATGGTTATACCTACCTTATGCATGATATCCCTAGCCCATGAACCTATAAAAAATGGGATTCATGGTTTGATCACCTGGTTAGAACTATCCATTCACCAACGATGCCCCCACTACTACGCATTTTTGAAAACATTAGTTATGGCTCTCGAAATCAAGAGATTCTTATAAGACCTCTAATATACAATCCCATCCTCATTTCATATAAAAAATTATTTAGATGCCTTACAAAATTCATAATCTCATTCTGAATCTCAGATCAATCTTTGACAAATCTATTAAACCAAAAATTTAATTTTCTTTTAAAATTGCAATCATAGATAAATATGGGATCTTATATCTCAAAATGAAAAATTAGTGATTTTTGTCCTTTAAAATAACATGAATAATTATGAAAATAGTATTTCTATTCAGTTTTAATGTTCACTACGGGTTTTACAAGACTAGAAATTTCACATGAATTGGGAGCCCATGGTTAATACATGGAATATTCAAGATGGGAGTACTGTAACATAGTCAAGATGATCCTATGATATATAAAGGTGAAAAAATTTACTGCATTATGTTATGGAAGAATAGATTATACTATCAGTATCTATGATGATTCCCAATTTTTATAAAGATTAGAGTCGCAGAAAATCCCCTATTGGTTTTATGATTACTCTTATAGATGGATCTATGAGTAGGATTTTAAATTTATAGTCAGTTGTGGATTTATTGATGAACAGAGGTTGAGTACATGTAAGCTACAATTTCTTGTAACAATATAATTTAGATGAGAAGTTCATTGAGGATTTAATTCCTAATAATAAATATGTTTTATCTTTTTTTATAGTTAGAGTGGATTTCATGTTGTAGAAAATCCATGTTATCATTCTAGGATGAAAAAACTCGGGGTTCATTATCAGTTCATCTTATATGTAGTTGGATAAGGAATTGCATATATAAAAAAATTCAAAATTAATAACATATATAATATTTCATGACGAAAGAGATGGAATCAGATATGTTCAAAAATACATAGATCTTTAAGAATCCCTATAGAAACATGAGATGTGTTTTTTATTAAATAGTATTGATGTACGGAGATGTGATTAGTTCTAAATAAAATATCTTAATGAGATATATATCGGTGGATAATATTTTGTTGGGAACCAACACTTCATTTTTCAAAGGTTCCATGTTGGGGTAAATTTGTTTGTGGCCAGCCTCATAAACCATCCAAGAGAGGTTGCAGAAGGGCTGAGGAAAGATCCTATAAAAAGTATTGATCTCTAATGGGTTTTCATCACCAACAATCATTGGTTCTTTTCTTAGTTTCCTTTGTGTTGTAATAGTGAGGCGTGACTTTTTTATTCATGAGACAAATTTCAATTATATTCGACTTGTAATAGTGACACAGTTTGTACATTAATTTTACCATTTTAGACCTTTTATTTTCCAATTGATTTTTACTCCTTTTATGTGGATATTTTTTACAATATATGCAGTTCATATTTTTTTTATTTTATACTTTTTTATCCCACATTTATATTTTCACTAAAGGGATAATATTTTTTGGTCCTAACAAGGATTTTAACCAAGTATGAATTAATTTTATCTACGGTTCCATGGGGTCATAAATTCAAGATCATGGATTTTACATGTATTTATTTTGTCACTCATCTTTGATACTCACATTATAATTCCACACAATCATCTTTTCAATGATTATGTATTGTTCTCCTTATTATTCTTCATTAATTTTTTTGGGAGCCACATTTTTTTCAAATACATTTAATAAGTTTACTCAATATATATCTTATTTCCTGGTCATTTTTTATTATATAGATTTTAATGAAAAAATGAAAATGACATAGTTTGTTTTTTTAATTGGTTTTTTTTGTAATTTTGAGTCCAAATTATTCAATAAAAATACATATGAAAATGACTAAATGATGAATAATTAATTAATCTATAATTTCTCTAGGTTATTTAGATCATTAGTAAAATTATAGAATCTTAAAAATTCATTATCTCAATATATCAGACTATAACTATTCAATAATTTCCTTAAATGTTGTCCTTTTCTTTTGTACATCCATAAAAACACCAAAAATAAACTTTTATCTTGATTTAATTATCAACCATTGTTTGTTTTGGGGGGAGTTATTCATTGTATCACCAAATAAACCAATAATTGAAACTTATGAGAGAATAATTTTAAGATGAACATTACATGAAAACAAGGAATGTATAACCAGAAACAAAACTAATAGTATGAAGATAAAGGCATTAGAAATCAAATACTTCAATCTAAGAAAGATAAAATAATGGAAAAATCACAAGGAATTTAATGTTCTTTAGACCATGATGGACTTAAAAACATGACATGAACACAAAATAAAAAATAATTATTATATAAAAATTTGAAAAATACAGAAAAATGAGATATAGAAAACATAAATAGATATAAATAGAGGAACAACCCACATAAACCCACCCATGTACCAACCATGTAACAAGTAAAAAAGTAAAATGGTCAAAAAAATTAGAAAACTGAAAACCAAATTGTGACCCCCTTACTGAGGTGTGGACTTACACATTGAATCCTAATAAAAAAAATCAACAGTGATTCATTTTTTGGGTCTTTTCTTAACAAATATAATTAGTTATGTTTTCTGAAAAGATTATTTTGTTTAAACAACGATGTATTTTCAGTTTTTTCTTCAAATTTTCATGTCATGTATTTTCTATTGCTATGACTATTCCATGGTGAATTTATCAAGTCTGTGTTGTAGATTATTATTTTTTTAGTTAGTGACCACACCCATAGTATTGTGAATTTTGATATGGGAAGTCACCCATAGAAAATAGAAAATCCCATTTTAGGTGTGTTACTAGAAATGGATGATTCAGATTCAACCTATGAAATAGGGTTAATCGACTCTAGGGGGGAGATTATTGTGAAAAAAACAAAAAATACGTGTTAAAACTCCCCTACATCATGGTGAAAAACATGATAGAATTGTTTTCCCCTTGGTGGAACTCAAATTAATTAATACACAACATGATGTGGACCACACCATTTCATTGTCTATGGTGTTGTGGAAATCCACCTATGAAACATAGAGAGACTCAATATATCCATGTGAAAATTAATGATGGTGTTGTGTTGAATAAAAAATAGAAGAATACCTTGACATACTGAAAAATATAATGTCATGTTTCATGTCACATCACATTTCAGGTCAGTAAACTCTAGGAATTACTCAAAATAGATTTTAGGGATTCCATGAATGTTGTAACAATTTTTTTAATGGTTATTATTAATTCGACAGCTTGAATTTAATATATTCAATGGTATAGAGAGAATGAAAATTGTAGAGTAAGATTTAAAATTTGATATGATTATTCCTTAAGGATGTATGTTAAAAAATGATAGTGTGAAGAGAAAATTATAGATTTCTGTAAAACAATAATAGGTTGATTCGAGATAACATATGTAAAGACAATGTAAAAGATAGAGGTCTTCAAATATTTCCAATTCTATATGGATTTTTGAAGAAACCATCTAAAATTTAATCATCATCGACGATGTCTATTTTTTCCACTATTTTTTAACGAAATAAAAGAGTAAAAACAAAATTACAACATCTTGATGGGCATTTAGTCCCCTGAAGTAGGTGATCATTGAGGCTTCTAATAATTTATAGGATAAAACTAAGATTATTAGTAAGACCAATTTAAACATGTAATAATTTAAAAGGTGACCTTTTATTGTGTTTGATTTAATATATGATTTTTATGAATGCTCCATAGATTTTACATGTTAGGGTCAACAAAGTATAATCACTTGTTTAATTTACTTTATTATTATCTCTATGTAAAATAAAGATTGGGATGGAGGTATTAATCATGCTGGGAGAACAAGAAAAAAACTCATGGATTATATTGCGATATGATGATTAAACCCTCACATATAGGGTATATTAATTTATAATGGACCAATAATTTGTATCAAATTTTTTTTTCTTTTGTATGATCTATTTCTCAAAATATTAGAGAAAATGTTAATCCCCAAAATCATTTCAATATTTAAAGAAAATAATTTTAAATTATTAAAGATCTGTATACAACACTATTTCCCATCAGTGGGTATCAATGTTTATGTTTCTGACATTTATGTTATCTATGTGTTTTGATTCTCCTTTCCTTCACAGAGTCTAAAAGAATGAAAAGGGAAATTCCTTAGCATAAATTGATTCATCCTTTGAAGAAAACATCAAAAATTGACAAAGGAATGAACAAGGGTTCTTTTCCATTTGGGTCGCGCAAGTTCCCCCATAGTCGCACAAGTACACTTGTGCGCCGCATAATGGTCACGCAGGTGACTTGCGCGCCCTCTTTGAACTTTCACCTAGGGTCTCTCTATCCTATAAATACCCCTGTGGGCCCCCCCATTTCGACAAAAAATTCCAGAACCTCAGATTTGAGCTCCCAGCACCCTAGTCTCTTCTCAAAGCTTCTGAACACTTCTAAGGTAATTTATTACCTAGAACGGAAGATCTAAAGAGGGGGAGGAAGGACAAATTGTTGAAACTCATCAACACTTGCGTGCCTAGGTGGCCATCCCTTATGGAAAATGGCCACACTTCCATACCTCTTTACCCTTTCCACATAACTTGAGTGCCTATCTTCTAGATGTCTCTAGGGATAGTAATAAAGGCTTGAGCCAAGCCTCACCAAAGTTCTACCCTAAGGATTGGCCGGCGTGAAAGTACCCATGAGTCGCGCAAGTATACTTGCGCGACCAGGACTTGCAGGCCCACGCAGGACTTGCGCACCCATGCAGTACTCGTGTGCCCCACTCTTTTTGGGTGCCCTTCCTGCCCATTTCACCCCTCTTACGTCTATCCACCTCTCTTTTTCAGGATTAAGCCTTCAGAACTCTCTCCCAAGCCATTTATGGCATGATTTCCTTATTAGATTCCTTATCTGAAAGGAATTATATGGAACATATCTCAAAACCTAGTGTTTTACACATCTTTACATCACTATAGTTAGAGAGTTTATTCATTTAACCTCATCCTTTAAGATGAGAGAATATTTAACCTGGGACTCCTTTTCAAGAGTAATCCCCAGTCCAAATTTTCATTAATCTGGGCATCCTCCTTAGAATTAAGCCCCAAGTCCTCATTAATTTGGGCTTCCTTTTCAGAAGTAAGCCCCAAGTAACCTAATCTAGGCATCCTAATTAGTAGTATGCCCCAATCATAATTCCCTTAACCTGGGCTTCTTTTTCAGGATTAAGCCCTAGTCTCAAAGTTCCCAAAAATCTGGGCATCCTCCTTTGGAGTATGCCCCAACCATAATTATCTTAACCTGGGCATCCTTTTCAGGAGTAATCCCCAGTCTCAAATATGGGCATCCTCTCTAAGATTAATCCCCAAGTCCCTTAATTTTTCAAGTCCCTTAACCTGGGCATCCTCCTCGGGAGTAAGCCACAATCTTAATTTCTCTTAATCAGCCTTAATTTAATTTTGATATGGGCTTCCTTCTCAGGACTAAAACCCAACCATAAGTCCCCTCCTAACTTGGGCATCTTCCGTAGGAGTAAGCCCCAAGATTAGAGTATCCAAATCTCCATAAAGTACATATACATTTATGGACCCTGTTCCTGGATTTCTTCCCTGAATTAAATCTTAATCTTCATCTATTTGGGCTGTCACACATACATAAGCCCCACATCATTTCTTATGATTTCATCTTTCATGGCACAATTTTATGGTTTTACCAATAACTCTTGCTTCTCGCACCGAGAATGAATCACATGAGATTATAGTGTAAAAGTAACTATGACATATTTCTTTGATCCATCAATCATAAACATCATACTCCGTTACTCGAACTACTTGGGTTCTGATTCCTTTTCCAAAACAAAGGATATGTAGGTAGCCCATCTATGGGTACGATCCCAACTCTGAAATAATCCATGTCCTTCTGAATGAAAATAAACATCAAGTGCCCCACTGAGTGGATTTAAAACCAATATGGTCATCATAATAACCAAGAGACTTTTATGTATTGAAGGATACCACTGACTAATAATCTCTAACAAATATATATGAATCTCTATCGATGAATAACCTCGAATACATATAAAAGATTCTCTATATTTCCTACATATCAATAATTGATTGTTATATCTAAAGGAAATCTCATTTTATACTTGGTAATGTAATAAGGATTCACAAACATAACTTAAATATATAAAGAGAGTCCCAGAGTAGAAAATAATTCACTTCAAAAACGTGTGATGAGTCCGACCTCCCATCCTTTCGACCAATGAAAATTCCTATACCTCATTAGTCCACAACTAATGACCGCCTACCCTTGGAAATTAGGTCCAAATGGATATAGAATCATTGGATGTTTCCATTTCTATGAACAAACCCGTTAGAAACTGATTGTAATGTTTTAACCTTCAATCAATGAGTTCAACCCCAATTTTAGAGGGAAATAAAAATGGTGAACCCAACATTAATCCTTAAAAAAGTTATAATGATTTTTTACTTATTTGTTAGGCCCCTATTTAAAACTCAATGAGAGGGCCAACAAAACAATCAATAACATATGTTCTTATCCAAAAGACGTAGTGGCCGGAATTATCTTGATTACGTCTGTTATATCAAACAGGCACTCTTTTTCCATGATCTTCTGCATTATTAGAATGGCTTTTCTTAAGCTCACGTCTGTGAATACCTCTGCTGTGAATGCATCTGCTGCTGCTCCTGCTGGATCGTTGTCTGCTCTGAGGACGACATCACCTACTCAGTGTCTTCAATGCTGGGTATCGAATGAACTGGTTAAGGAATACCATCAACACGGTACCATTCCAACTCTGGAGGCTGCTCGACAAGCCCTCCAAGTGAACAACTCACCCTGGTCATCAGGACAGCGACGACCAGTGATCAAGAAACAGGCGGTTCTAACCACCATCTCCAACAATTTCGGGTTGTTATCCCCAGAACGCAATCATCATTCACTCCCATATTCTGAGGAGGTGAGTGACAAGGCCGCTTAGTGCCTTAATTCAAGGAAACATGAGTCCTTCTCGAGGGCTCCCACCAATAATTTCCGCCAGACTCGTGTGGAAGTGCGCCCTCAACATGATGAGGGTATCGACTCTAGGCATTCGGCTCAGGTTCCTTGAACCCGAGCAGGCAAGAAGAACCGCCAAAGGAAAAATCCGGTCAACAGTGAGCAGGTTCTCATCTCTACCATCTCCGGAGAAGTCCACCAACCTAACTTGGTGGCAAGGAACAAGCGGGCACACACACTTGTCCGTTTTAATTCAGATGTCCAGGAGACTCTTCTGGCAGCATCACGCCAATCCCGCCAGGCAATTCCGGTGGAGTACTATAGATAGGAACATACACCTATTTATAAATCATCATCTAGTCATCAGGCTCATCTAACTACATACGATGAAGCCTGCCAACCCAATGTGTTGACAACTGGTAAACAGGCACATACACCTGCTTACACTCATCAATCCTGCCAGCAGCCTCATCTATCAGTGTTGAAAGAATCTCTTCAACCACGTTCGGCGGAGTGCCATCAGCAGGCACATACACCTGCTAGTATTGATCAATCCTACCAACAGTCTTGTTTGGTAGCATTCAGAGAATTCAGTCGGAAAGCTCCAGTGACGAATAGGAGGCAGACTCAACTCTCTACCCCCACACTTGAGTACTATCAGGATTCACTAACAGGAAAAGGAAGACAGAAGCAGGAACACACACCTACTCCAAGCACGGAATGGACGTATATCCCCGTTCTGGCAGCTGAATTCACCAAGCATATTCTATCAATGGTGAAAGAGCAGAAGAAAATATCTTCTCATATTCTAGATGCCTTCCAGGATATTATAACAGTTTTAGAAGCATCTCAGGGAAATACACATAAATCTATCCCTACCAGTGGAGTGACACATCAACATTTCACTCCAGAACAGACACACACATCTGTTCTAGTCCAAGAGGGTTGTGGGGCATACTCCCTCATATCATACGAACAACCATGTCAGCCACATACACCTAGTTTGAGTGTAGATAATCATCCTAACCTGATCATTTCTCCTAAGCAGGCACATACACCTACCAAATTGAGTAAGAAGGTGTCTAAGAAGAAGACTCGCCCAGCACAGTCAAGAAATCAAGGGCCAATCTGTAACAAGGCCTTACTCGATGCTGGAGTTCTTGAAGACCTTAAACAATTATTTGTTGGAATTCAAGATTCTACACTCTCAGTTCCAAATAGTGGGAACATTAATTCTAAAGGTCTGCATCAGATACTTCCTCATGAAGGCTTGCTTCATGACGATTTTGTCGATCTTGAAGTTTCATCTTTAGATGAGAGCAACAAGAACCCTTTGTGTGGTCATAAGACCAAGGAGAAAAATGTCTCATCTATTTCTGTAATCCACCATGGTGGTCCTCCCCATGATGATGAATTTAGCTGCAAAAGTCCACTCCACTGTAGTAATTCGCATTGTCTAGAAAATTCATCAGAATGAAATGCAGTAACGAGAAAGCCCTATTATCATGAGGCACTTGAAAATGTGAAGCCATTCATGCCTGATTCTTTACCACTAACAAGTGAAACACTTTCTCAATCAAAATATTTACTGGGGTGTAGTTCATTCTCCAAACCACCCCTGGTTCGTTCATCTTCTAGTTTGATCAGTTAATTCTATACCGATCTTGTTGAATCCGATGAAGCAAAAAGGAAGCACCAGCTCTAGTCTAATCAGGTAGAAAAATCTTTATTGAGTGATAAAGAGAAAGTAATGAATATGATAAAACAACTGGAAAAAGGTGATGTTCCAGTCATGTTTTGTCCTTCGGCCAACTCTCAGTATGATATTCCAGAGATGTTGATGGAAGATGGAATTCATGATATTCGTCTCAACATATTGGAAACTCTTTTTCAGTTGAAAAAGAAAATATTGTCTTATGATGAATATGAAAATCATATCAAGATAATAGAAGGGTTACAATGCCAAATTGACTTGGCATCTCTCTCATTTTCTTAATATCTGAAGGCTGAAAAGCAGTAGACAGACCTTCAGTGTTCATGCCTTGGCGCACTAAGAATATTGCACTAGTTAATTGCCAATGCCCTATCTGGTATTCATATCAGGGGATGGGGTGTTCATGGATCACTACATTTCAATGTGCTCTCCAGTCAACAAAGCCCGCCAAAAATGGTTTCATGAAATGTTATTGCCCATAGCTGGCCACAGTCAATGGGTTTTGTTTGTAATCAAAAGATTTCCCAAGAACAGGCTTCAACTAGTTCCTCTAAAAATCAAGAATACAAGTAACAAGTTGTCGAATTACTCCTATATCAAGCAAACGAGAATATCTAACAGGCCTCTCATTTGGAGCAAGAACATCACCAAGTGACCGAAGTGCCAGAAATCATCCAACGGTCTTTTAAGCTGGGTGATAAAAGTGGATGCAGGTTGATGCATCCAGCTAATTTCCAGACTAAGGTCTACAAGATCAGGCGGGCTTTCAAGAAATTCTCAGATATAACATCTCAAGAGCCACCCCAGCTTGTCAGACTGGGGACTCTTTTAACTCAACCCTCGGAATCAACAAATAGGATTCGAGGAATTGAGCGGGAATAGCCCCATTCCACTGGACTGGGGACTTTTTCAAATCCTTAATCCCTCCCTCATATAATTTCAGTCTCCTCTCGATTGGGGAAGAATCCTCAAGAGGAACGAAGAGCCAAATTATCAAAATATTCCCTCCAAATTACGGTTTGTCAAGAAGTTCCTAAGGGATCAAATCAACAAAAGGAAATGTCTCATCAAATACATGGAAGAAGACAATATCATAGAAATGCCGATAGAAAGGATGAAATGCATTATGAATCAATTAATGTCATCAATGATGTTGTTGCCGATCCACCATATGAGGTTCTCTCAGAGGGATCAGATGAATAGGTTCCTACTCAAGAAGTTGTATGCACATACACAAACGAATAAGGTGTGCGTACACGAAATCAAAGGATTAATCCGAACCTAGGTAATTCATCAAGTAACCCACTTCCCCCTCTCTGAAAGGGATCCAACAAGGGTAAAGGAATGAATCAGGTTACATAACCTTCCTCTGTAGAAGGCCAATCACTCTCACTAGAGCAAAGATTTTCACAACAAGATGAAGAAATGAATGAATTGAGGAGGATGAATGCAGAACTACTTTAGGGTAGTCTTCCTCCTAAGTATGTTGGATTCAGTTAGTCAAAGGAATTTTTTGTGGCTACTGAGATGGATCAAGAATATCCTCATTTATCGGTACACCCTTACAGGTCTAATCCTATGGGTCAAGTGCAACAACATTTGTTGATGCAACCATCAGTTGCAGTATCATCCACCAATTCTATACCAGCTCCAGTCATTGCACCTGTTCAGGTCTAAGCTCAACTGGATGTTTCTCAAAAGTTAATAACTACTATTGAGTCATTAACAGCATGGTTGGAAGCTATGGAGGTAAAGCATGCTCAAATTCAACCAAAAAAGAGAGCTTACCCTGAATGGGTTGATACAATTCCTCCCCCATCAAATTTTTCAAGTACCACATTCCCAATATATAATGGTTAGAGAGACCTAGAGCAACACTTAACACATTTTCCTTCTTGTTGAGATCTTATGATGGTAACCCTTCAACAACAAGAAGTAGTTAAGATCAGGTGTTTTGTACAGTCATTACAAGGACCTGCTTTTGTCTTGTACACAAGCTTGAAATCCTGGTCAATTACCGAATGAGAGGATCTTCGACAAAAATTCCTTCTTCAGTTCAACTCAACGTGGCCGAAAACAATAGTTTTTTATCTTACAAACTGTAAGAAAAGGGAGAATAAAAGGGTCTTAGATTTCATTGCTCACTGGAAGGGATTAACATATTCCCTAAGATTATCACTCCCTCAAGAGGAATTGTTTCCAATATGTGTGGAAAATTTATGTGATGAGTTGTGAACACCGTTAATCCCTTTGAAATACATAGGAGGGTTTTGAGACCTTACTTCAATCGCTCAATAGATTGAAGATTCTCTTATAAAGACTAAGGATAAAGCTCATGTAATTCCATCATCTCTAGGAAGGATAATGGGTAAAGCAGAGACTGCAACAGGTATGCTTAAACAATCACATGTACCTGCTTATACTTAAAAACCTTCATCTTCTAGAAGGGATCCATCTCCTGAGCATCAGCAACAGAGGTTGTTTCATCAAGATGATCAAAGAGATCAAAGACGAAAACAATTTGAGGATTTAAAAAAAAAATTTACTCCTTCCGAAATGAACAAGTTCTTGGTTACTTCATTTCGTCTCTGGAAATTAATTTTGTTCAATTGATAAGGCACAAGAGGCCAAATATGGAAGGATATTAAGACCGTCCCAAATATTTCCAGTTTCATCAAATGTTGGGGCATCCCATTCAGGAGTGTTTTGTTTTCAAGGACCTCCTACAAAAAATGGTCGACTTGGGACAAGTCAAACTAAAAGGTTCTTCAGCTCAAGTAGCATGTATTACTGCTACAGTTCTAGAGGAGGAAGGTGAGTGACAGGAAGTTAAGAACAAAAATGCACAAAAATATGATGATTGGATGGCCATAAAAATGATCAACCGAACTCATGCTATTTTTTGAACACAATTGAAGAAACCAATTGTTCCTTCTACCATGAATTCCATAGAAAAACCCTCTTCATCAGAGGGAAAATCCTCAAAGAAATGACATAATTCAAAGAAAGAAAAAGAATTATAAGAAGATGAGTATGTGTCAAAGCCTAAGTTGTCTTTGAATCTGGTAGATTTCACTCCATCTACTTCAAAGCCACGGGCACCGCCCCATCAAACGGAACAACCTAAATTGTCTAGTCAGTCATAGTCTTCATCAGATGAAGAGTTGATATTTAGTTCTGCTAATATGATTCACTTAACAGATCTTTATTCCAATCATAGTTTTGAATTCGATGAGCTTGAATTCCCTGCATCAAACAGAGTAATCAGAGGAAGTTCCAGAGGCATAGGGTATAGGGGAAGACATGGATCTTTCAGAGACCACTATTCCAATTCTACCCCTTCTAGAACTATGTATGTAGTAGAAACTCGTGGTATATCCCTTCAACAAGCTCAACAAGAACAAGAAAGTTCTTCTACACAAGAAAGATTCAGTCTTGGAACAGTTATTCTGGAAGATCGGATGGAGGTTCCACCTTCTTCTTCTCAACAAGTAAATAGACCTAATCGGTCTAATATTCCAAAGACAAGAGTATTACCAACTCTTATCTCGGTACAAGACACATCAACTTCCAAAGCATCAACTTCCAAGGAACCTGCTAAACCACATGTTCCTGTTGGAAAACACAGACCTTTGGATCAAAATTACGATGTATTGAAACACCTAGCCCATGTACCGGCCAAGTTATCAATTCTGGATGCCTTGAATTTATCAAAGGATCTTCGGGAGGCACTTATTGAGGCTTTTTCAAGTCCTTAAGAGTTTGAAACTGAAATTGATGCTGCTGAAGTCTACCATGTAGAGAATAATCTTGCAGAATTCCATGTAGTGATATCTTTCATAGATAAAGATGAAGATTATGTCTTTCACGAACATATTAGACCTTTGTACTTATCTAGCAAGGTCAATGGTGTATACATCTGAAGCTATTTAATTGATAATGGTTCAGGAGTCAACCTCATGCCCATTCGTACACTTTTTCGATTGGGCCTCACAGAATCTGATTTGTCTCCTTCTACTATGATGTTACAAGGATATGATAAAAATGAACAAGAACCACTGGGCGAGATTACACTCATAACTCATTTTGGAGATCCTTTATCCAATTAAAATTTCAGGGTTGTTGATCAAGACTCAACCTTCAACATCTTTCTTGGAAGTCCCTGGCTACATCAACATGTGGATATCCCTTCATCATACCATCAATGTCTCAAATATTTTTTCGATGGTCAGGTTGGGACATTGTATGGTGATAAATCCCCGTTCAAGACATGTGAATATCAATACATTGAGGTGGTATTATACCACATGAAGGGAAATGAGGAATTCAAAACAAAAGAGATTACCAAAGTTAATGCTCTATATGGTTTGGAAAAGATTCTAGTAAAACCATTAGCACATGTGAGTATAGATTATGTGTTGTCTATCAGTAAAATTGACAGGATATACCCAAATAAAAATACTCTTATGGAAACTTCCATAATGTCAATTAGGGTAATCAAGCCAGAAAAAATGGGAGAAAGTGGTGATCCACCAAGAAATGATGAAAGCTCAAATGGAGATGTCTTCATTTCATCTGCTGAAATCCAACAGGTCTATACTTCGCCAACCAGGCTAAAAGAATTTATAGAAATGTCATAAATGAATGATGATTTTGATTATCAATCCATCATCTCCTCTATATTTCCCAAGGAAGACCCTTCATTGTCAATTGGATCGGAAATGGAAGCTTTTTCTTCAAGTTGTGAAAATTATAGAGTATCTTCTGATCATGAAAATTCTACTTCATCATCTACTATGCAAGTAGAAACAGAAGAAATAACACCTATTGAAGAAGAAAAGGAAGATCTCAGGGATGCTCCTCCAGCATTTGAAGAGGGTATATCTACCACCATGGATGAGCTCGGAGAAATAAATCTGGGTACAAAAGAAGATCCACTCCCCACTTTAATTAGTGCGGTTATGACTCTTGAAGAGCAAGAGATGTATATTTCCTTTATAAAGAAAAATAAAGATATATTTTCTTAGAACTATACAGAGATGTCAGGGCTTGATCCTGATGTTTCCACTCATCGTTTGGGTTTTCCAGAAGAACATTGAGGATTCAAACAAGCTGTTAGAAGAACACACCCAACCTATGCTTCCAAAATTGAAGCTAAAGTGGATAATCTCATCAAACCTAACTTTATTATAGAGGTTCAATATCCCAAATGGTTGGATAATATCATCCCAGTGAAAAATAAGAATGGGAAAATTAGTGTTTTCATTAATTTCAGAGATCTTAATCAGCATTGTCCAAAGGATGATTTTCCAGTCTTGATTACAGAACTATTAATTGATGCAACAACTGGCTATGAAGCACTCTCTTTCATGGATGGATATTCTGACTATAATCAAATATGAAGGGCTCTAGAAGATGAGGAATCTACGGCCTTCAGAGCCCCTTAGGGTGTGTTTTTCTATTGGGTAATGCCATTTGGCCTAAAGAATGTAGGCAAAACATATCACGGTGCCATGCATCGTATCATCAAACCCTTTTTAGGGATGTTTGTTGAATGTTACGTGAGAGATTTGGTGGTCAAATCCAGGAAACTTTCTAATCACTTGGATGATTTGGAAATCATATTCTGCAAACTTCAGCAAAATAATTTGAAGTTAAACCCCTTAAAATGTGCTTTTGGGGTAACCTTAGGGAAATTTCTCATCTTTTTTGTACGCCATCATGGAATCAAAGTTGATCATGAGAAAACAATTTCAATCCTTGATATGTAACCTCCTCAAAATTTGAAATAATTGAGAGTAATTCAAAGAAACTTAGCCTATATTTGGAGTTTCATTACCAATTTGGTAGGCAAAAGCTTACCCTTCACTAAATTGATGAAGAAGGGAGTCACTTACCAGTAGACTAGAGAATCTCAAGAAGCATTCGATATTCTCAAAAAGTATCTCTTGAGTCCACCTGTGTTAATGCCACCTATTGAAGGAAGACTACTTATCCTCTATGTGACAGCTTTAGAGAGATCATTAGGTGCCTTTCTTGCTCAGAAGAATGATACAAGGAATGAAAAATTCCTCTACTATCTCAGTCAGACTATGCTTGAAGGAGAAACCTGATATTCAAGTATTGAGAAGTGCTGCCTAGAATTAATCTTTACTATTTATAAGTTGAGACACTACATACAAAATCACGAGGTCCAATTGGTATCTCTCAATAACCTGCTCAAATTCATCCTTAGTCGTCCAATGCTTACAGGATGTCTGGCAAGGTGGGAAGTTATCTTGTAGCAATTTGATATTCAATATGTGTCTCAAATGGAAATAATGGGCCAATCTCTGGCTGATTTCCTAGCTGAAAACCCTTTAGTGGAAGACAGATCTTTAGATATTGAACTCCCTGATGAGGAATTCTTCTCTATTCAAGAATTTATTCAAACATGGGAAATGTACTTTGATGGTGCTTCCAGAAGTCCAACAGGGAGGAAAATGGAAAATCTTAAATTCAACAAAGTTGGCATAGGAATTGTTCTCATTTCTCCAGAAAAGGCAGTGTTACCTTATTCCTTCTCATTGTTGGGAGGTGGTACAAATAATGAAGTAGAATACCAAGCTCTCATCATAGTCTTGGAGTTGTCACTTCAAGCACAAGTGAATCACTTAAAGGTGAAAGGTGATTCAGACATGGTAATCAAACAAGTCAATGGGGATTATGCCATTAGAAAAGAAGAACTAATCCCTTTGTATGATTATGTCAGATATTTAATGGTCGAATTCCCTTCGGAACCGACATTTTCTTATGTCCCAAGATCACAAAATGCCCATGAAGATGCACTGGATAATATAGCCACAGCTCTGTCAGATCCAAATCGGGACGAGACAACCATCAGTATTGCCCACCATCGTACAATTTCACCTTATGCTCAAATCAGAACATAGGAAATCAATGAAATTACTTTCATTCCTGAACCATATGGTCACACTATGGGATGGATGACACCTATCAGGGAATACCTTCAAAATGGGATACTTTCACCTGATAGATCTAGGAAAGAACAAATCTGGCGACGTGTGGTCAATTTTACTCTGTATGATAGCCCAGATCACCTAGAGAAAATTCTCTTCAAGCATTGTTTTAATAGAGTTATCTTCAGATGCATTGATGGTGAAGATACAATGGCTGTCATGAAAGAAGTTAAAGCAGTATTTTGTGGTTCCCACCAGTATGAACACAGACTGCCTGATCAAATTCGAAGGCTTGGATACTTTTGGCCTTCAATGATACAAGATTGTATTGATTTTACAAATAAGTGTCATTCATGCCAAGTACATTCTAACATCATTCATCATCCACCAGATTTGATTCATACAGCTAAATACTTGTGGCTATTTGCCACATGGGGAATGGATGTGGTGGGACCTTATCATTCAGCTACATCCAAGAAGTTTAAGTATATTCTTACTGCTACTGACTTCCTTTCCAAATGGGCAGAGGCAATACCTCTCAAGGAAGTAATTTCTAAATGCATTGAAAGATTCATCAAGTCTAACATCATTACCATATTTTTTGTCTCTCATACCATATTGACGGACAATGGCACCTACTTATGTTCATCCGAGGTGAAGAAGTTGTATCAAGAATACAACATCAAATCCAACCATTCATCTCGGTATCATGCAAGGGCCAATGTATAGATAGAAGCCTTCAACAATACTCTTTCAAACATACTGCAAAAGATGGTGGATAAAGATAAGAGGTCATGGCCTGATAAACTCTTTCATGCTTTATGGGCTTATCGAACCACCATTCGCACTGCAACGCAGTCAACTCCATATTCTCTGGTATATGGAATGGAAGCAATCTTTCCAATTGAGGTTCAATTACCTTTTCTCAGAGTATCCATTTCTGATCAGTCATCTACATATGAAAAATCTCAAAATCGATTTAATGAATTGGAACGGTTAGACGAGAAAAGATTGTGCACCCTGCACCACTTGGAAGTCTACCAGAATTGAATAGAATGAGCTTTCAACAAAAAAATATCATCTTCGTTCATTTGTTCAGAGAGAATTGGTATTAGTTCTTAGAACTCCAATGATACCAGGAAAGAAACCTCCCAAGCTTGAGCCAAAATGGGAAGGACCTTATTCAATACAAAAGGTCTACGCCGATGGAGCTTATTCTTTAATCTTAATGGATAGAGAACTCATCACTACTCCAACTAATGCCATATTTCTGAATAAATATTTTTTATGAACACAAAATACACCATGGGTCCATGCATATGACCTTAAACAATTCTCACTTTCATCCAACATGACACTAAACTGTATAGTCCCTTACATCCAGCAAGACGTTAAACTGCATAACCAAGGGTCCATGCATATGACTTTAAACTATTGGCACTTACGTCCAACATGACGTTAAACTGTGATGTCCTAACTACATGACGCTAAACTTTACAGAAGTCCCTTACGTCTAGCAAGATGTTAAACTTCATAACCAATGGCCCATGCATATGACCATAAACTATTTGTATTACTTTCTTCCCATAAGACGTAAAATTGTACATTTATTGTCCATGCATATGACCTTAAACTATTCTCACTTTCGTCCAACATGATGCTAAACTGTATCGTCCCTTATTCGTCCAACATGATGTTAAACTGTGAAAAAGTCACTAATACTTCCAACATAACTTTAAACCATGTCTTCTTTTGTCCTTACTACATGACATTAAATTGCACAGTCCCCTTTTTTGTCCAACATGACATTAAACTGTATTGTCCCTATCGTCCTAACTACATGATGCTAAACTGTACAGAAATCCCTAATATGTCCTACATGACATTAAACTATATTTTGTCCCTTCTACATGACACTAAACTATGCAACACCAATAGTCCTAAATGAAAGACTTTGTAACATCCCAAGTAAGTAATGAATAATAGATATTTTTATCTATGTCTATTAATGATTAAGATAGTGTTTTAGAGGCTTAAAATGAAAATAAATACAATCTTATGCATGGAATACACTAATATTATTAAAAGATTGTTTTAGTGCCTTTTGATGGAAAACCATTTTTGAATCTATATTTTGACAATTTTATAAACTATGTTTGTCAAAATAAACTTATTATTTATGATTGGGACATCAAAATTTACCTTGTGTGAATTTTTGGTATTTTTCTGACAATATTCATTTTTTTAATGAATAGTGAAAAATACTGCATTTTACATCAAAACTGCTTTTTAACCTAATTTATTTATATGATTAGATTATATTTTGAATTGGATTTGAAGTAAAATTAGAATATAGTTTTACCATTTTATCCAATGGTGGTCATTGGAATCAATTTCACTTTTAAATTAGACTTAAACTGGTGTCAATCTTTTGATACTTATTGTTTTGTAAAAACACGCTTTTTGCTCTGGCAGCGGGAATTAATTATTAAATTAATTAATGTGACTTATATGATTTGAATTTTGTAAAATAGACTTCATTTTTGAATTCAGAATATCAAATATAGCTTAGGGTGAATTTTTGGTAATTTTTTGAAAAACTTCAATTTTTGATGAATAGTGAAACCACTAAGTGGTAATCAAGCAAACTGATTTTTCAGTTAAATGAAAGTTTACCACTAATGTGTATTGAATTTTGAAAATCCGACATACATGGTTGTCATTAAGAAGTAAAATGTGGTTCAATGAGATTAAAATAATTTTTTGGTGAATAGTAACTTATTAAGTTTTTAATCGCGATTAGTGGTAATTAGTGTAGTTTAAGGTATAAATAATGCTTTAATAATATGAAATGACCTAGACACATGTCCCAACCTTATTGGTTGTGTCATGGCCGACCAAGACAAGCCATGGGTCAACTTGGGGACCCCATGGAGACACTTTGGTTTGGAAATGACATAAATAACTTTTTATTAAATGTTAAAGTAAAAATGACACAAACAAGAGATGTTTTACAAAAACAATTGTTACATGGGGTTATAAAGATCCGATTTTTGATTATAAATAGTAATTGGAAAGCTAAAAAGATTTCCTACATCATAGTATTTTTTTATGATTTTTAGACATTAAATAAATTAAATTATTTATGACATAATAATGATGCAGCGATGACATCATTATTTGACGATTTAAATAAAATAGAAAGATAATGTAAAATATATGAACTACACATGTCCAAAACCAATTGGATGAGTGTATTTCGAAGCCTTATCACCTTATCCACTAATTATATAAATGTGGGACCTTTTGAAACCGAAACACATTTTCAAATAAAGTAATATTTCTTTACTTTCCAAAAGTGCCCCTCCTCTCCTCTTATAAAAGGCCCCCACCTCTACCTCATTTCACACACTACTCAAGCCATTGGATAGGCCAAACCCTGTACATTTACTCTCTCCACATCCCTCTCCTCATCCTAGAGGATTCCCTTTGGGAAGAATCCTTTCAAAGGAAGCCTTTAGACTCAAATCAAAAGGAGATACACTTTTAAAGGTAATTCATTCTCTCATGTTCATTTGTTTTATTTTTCTTCTCCAACCCCCTAAACTCTTTTTATTTACTTATTTTGTAACAACACCAGTATATTAAATATACAAGGATGTTTTTATAATATTTATTTGAGCTACACTCTCACACAACTACATCAAATGGTTAAAGAACATACGGTTTCTGTGGATGGCGAAATTCTGCCTCCCGAAACGATGATTGTTCAACACTCATTTAACACCTTCAAAGGTGGCCATTATGATGTCACTATTTTTATATATGATATATAATATGTTTATGTTTTCCTTATGCTTCTGTTTTTTTCATTTTGGGCATACCTTTATGGTTTCCATTATGGGTAAACACGATATCTTCATTTTAGGAAGTGCGGACTACCGCCCCCTCAAAGTGATTTGATTCGTTAAATACCATATGTGGGACATATAAAGGATGGAACTATGATATTATATATTATATTATACTGGAATTATAATATACCTTTATATCATTATGATTCCATTCTATAAAATATGAAATAGAAATGAAAGTAGCGTTCATGCGTACGTACGGCTTACCGTCTCCATGAACGGTGCATTTCATTTCTTACCTCTAAATGATTATGTAATATAATAAATGCAAGTATGTACTGGATATATATGACATATATGATATCTACATCATGAATACCATTCTGGATATAATGAACCTTTGACCAAATTAACAACATGTAAGTGTAAGAAGTCTATTTTTGACTTAAGAACCAAATACCGACAAAATGAACATTATTAACTTAACTGATTACATGATGTTCATAACATGGTATAAAAGGAATAATGAACTTGAAAAAGATTCATAATCAAGTAGAGATTAACTCAAGTTTATTATTCAGGAGATTAAAGAACGGTCGGGTCAAGTCGGATACGAGGTATGGGACTTCGTCTCAATCTCCTTTCGTTGAGGCATATTTTATTTTATACACAACTTTATTTTATAGGGTGTATAAACCCCTTTGACTTTTATGTTTATTCAAAAGGAATCTTTTTTATACGAAGCATTTACTAAACGACAAAAGGGAATGTTTTTGTCGTACGTATGCGGCGACAACGACTTCTCCGCCGTTGTGACCGTTATTTGAGTTTCAGCTTCCTCTACAAGCCATACCTTCTTTTTAAAAGAAAAATAAATACCATGTTTTACTTTTCTTTTATTTTGGTATTGAAAATGGTTTTCATAATGTTTTTATATCAATGTGTTGTATTGATATCTCGTGATTGAAATGTGGAAATTTTATGTTTCCTTTATGCATGTTTTATGTGATATGATTATGTTATGGTTCCTGGGCATTATTATGAAGACGGGTGGTTCCGTGATAAACTAAGGGCGGGTGAGCCCGTTATAGCTCTCCAATGCATTGGGTAACGCGAAGGAGTGAAACGTTAAGGTTTCTTCGAAGAGATTTTAGGGAATATACTGTGATGGGTATTCCAAACGTAACCAAGAGGGTTACTCCCTACGTAATAATGTTATGAATGCCTCAAGTTACCTTGATGTCTTATGATTTCTATGATTTATTTACGATTTTATGAGGTATGTTAAAGTGCCTATGTTTTATGGGTAAAGTATGATTTCATTATTATGTATATATGAACTCATGTTTCCTTTCCATGTCTTTTTTTTATAACCCATACTGAGTTTTTATGCTCATCCCAAGTTTTTGAAATGTTTTTCACAGGTCAAGGGAAAGGTACATGATAAGATGATAGAGTCAAGGATGTGTCAAGAAATAATCCATGTTTTATTTTAAATGTGTTTCCATTGATGGGAATGAAGAATACTATCTTTATGTAACCACTTTGTTTATATATGGAATGTAATGAAAGTTTTATGATCTAATTCTCTAAAACTCTAAACCTGAAAAGATCCTCAACGTGTAATCTTGTAATAACTCAAGATTAAGTATGGTTTAAGGCTGGGGCCTTATAGTTGGTATCAAAGGTCGGTTTAGATAACTTTAGGAGTTATAATTCTATTAAATGATTATCCAAAAAAATATTTTTTTAAATGATATATCATTTAAAGATTACCATGTTGCTTCATCTAAGACATGTTTGTTCAGAATGGTTTTCCGCAGAGGAAACAGGGAAGCAGTGCTAGGAAGGCATACAGAAGGAAATAACCTTCCGAATCAGCATCCAGAAATGGTCAGAATTGGAATTGAACAGTTTGTTGCAGTAATGGCGCAGTTGACTCAAGCGATAAATGGCGGTGGTATCCATGCACGAGATCAGCCAGAACAACCGCAGAGGAACATGTCAGTGGTGGAACATTTCATGAGGCAACATCCACCATCATTCAGTGGATCATCTGACCCTGTGTTATCTGAAGGGTGGATTAAAGCACTGGAGAATATTTTTGATGTCATGTGGTGTTTAGACAATCAAAAGGTTAGTCTTGCTATTTACCGTTTGGAGGGTGAAGCAGATCAGTGGTGGTCTATGGTTAAAAATATCAGGGATGCCGATGAGATTGATTCTCTTGACTGGGATAAATTCAAAGGTATGTTTCTTGAGAAGTATTTTCCTAAGGCTGTTCGACTTAGGATGGAAAAGCAATTCTTGGAATTGAGGCAAGAGGAAGACTCAGTGGATGCCTATGAAGAAAGGTTCACTCGATTGGCAAGGTATGCTCCAAATTTTATCCGGGACCTTGATAGTAAAATCAATCGTTTTTACTCAGGATTAAAGCCAAAGTATCGAAGGGAATTAGCTTCTCGTGAGTTTAAAAGTTATGAAAAGCTTGTTCGATGTGCTGAGAAGGTGGAAATGGAGTTTTCCGATGACCAAGTTTTCTATAACAACCAGCAAAAGAAGAGACCGAGGTGGCAGGAGAAAGGTATGAATTCTTTAAAAAAGTCTGATGGTAAGAGAACTAAGTTTCCAGTTTGTGATAAATGTGGCAAAAGGCATGCTGGGGAATGTCTTCTGAATTCTGGGAAGTGCTACTGATGTGGTAAGATGGGACATAAGGCTCGTGATTGCACTGAAAAGGATCAAGGTGAAGGTAAGAACAAATTTGATTTACAGTTAGTGAAATGTTATAAGTGCAATGAGATGGGTCACTATGCAAACGAGTGTCCGACAAGGAGCTTGAGTGATGGGAAGCAGTTAGACTACAAGCAGAAAGGTGTGGTGAAATCCTTTGCAGCTACATCAGCAGATGTCGGTCCATCAAATGAAGTTGTATCAGGTACTTTGTTTGTTTTTTCAGATTATGCCAGTGTGTTGTTTGATTCGGGGTCTACACATTCTTTCATCTCTGAAACCTTTTCTAGTAAAATGGGAATATCATCTCAAGAAATGACTCCTGAACTTTTGGTAAAAACACCTGGGGGAAGTGTCGAGGCAAAAAGAATTTATAAGAATCTTCCTATCCTTATCTGTGGAAAGAACCTACTTGCAAACCTTATTGTTCTACCTCTCGTAGAGTTTGATGTTATCCTGGGTATGGATTGGCTCTCTATTTACCATGCTAAGATTGACTATAGATCTAAAGAATTTTCTTTTCAGAAAGACTTTCAGTTTGTTTACAAGAATGAACCCTTACTTTTGATAACATATCAAGAGGCCGAGAAACTTGTAAAATATGGAAATGAATGTTACCTTGCACACGTCGTTGAAAATAAAGGAACTATTCAGATTAATGATGTGCCAGTGGTAAATGAGTATCCTGATGTTTTTCCTGATGTGTTGCCTGGAATAATACCAGATCGGGAAGTTGAGTTTACTGTTGACTTAGTTCCTGATGCTAATCCAATTTCAAAACCCCCTTATCGAATGGCACAAATTGAACTTTTAGAGTTGAAGGAGCAATTGCAAGATTTATTAGAGAAAGGTTTCATTAGACCTAGAACATCACCATGGGGTGCTCCTGTTTTATTTGTTAAAAAGAAAGATGGTTCTATGAGACTTTTCATTGATTATAGAGCCTTGAATAATATCACTGTTAAGAACAAATATCCTTTGCCTCATATCGATGATTTGTTTGATCAGCTCCAGGGAGCTCAGTTTTTTTCAAATATTGACTTGAGATCGGGGTACCATCAGCTGAAGGTAAAGGGGGAAGATATTCCGAAGACCGCGTTCCATACGAGATATGACCATTATGAATTTGTAGTAATGCCTTTTGGGCTAACCAATGAACCTGCAGTATTCATGGACTTAATGAATAGAATTTTCCATGAGTTCTTGGATAAGTTTGTGGTGGTGTTTATTGATGATATTTTGGTGTTTTCTAAAAGTAAAGAGGAGAATGAAAAAAATTTAAGGGTTATCTTTCAAACCTTAAAAGAAAACAAACTGTATGGGAAATTCAGCAAGTGTGAGTTTTGGTTGCAACAAATTTCTTTCCTTGGTCACATTGTTTCTAAATATGGAATAACTGTTGATCCTGCAAAAACAAAAGTTGTGGAAGAATGGCCAAGACCCACAAATGTAACCGAGATTCGTAGCTTCCTTGTTTTGGCGGGCTATTAACGAAGGTTTGTTAGAAATTTTTCACGGTTATCTAGTCCAATGACTAAGCTAACTCGAAAGGGTGTTAAGTTTATCTGGACAAAAGAATGTGATGATTGTTTTCAGGAATTGAAAAGAAGATTGGTGAATGCTCCAGTTTTGGCACTACCTTCCAGGAATGGTGAGTTTTTTATTTACAGTGATGCTTCATTGAAAGGACTTGGTTGCGTCCTAATGCAGAATGATCAGGTAATTGCTTATGATTCACGACAGTTGAAAACTCATGAGGTAAATTACCCTACACATGATTTGGAATTAGCTGCTGTTTTTTTTTGCTTTAAAAATTTGGAGGCATCATTTGTATGGAGTAAAGTGTGAAATATATACTGATCATAAAAGTTTAAAGTATATATTCACTCAGAAAGAATTGAACATGAGACAAAGGAGATGGCTAGAATTAATCAAGGATTATGATTGTACAATTCATTACCATCCGGGAAAATCAAATAAAGTGGTTGATGCTTTGAGTCGAAAAAGTAATGCTTCATTAACAATGTTGCGTTTGGAACGTGATCCATTGGTTAAGGATTTGATGAACTTTGGCATAGAAGTTGTTGGTGCAGGGAGTCCTTCTGTTTTGTTTCAGGTATCAGTGAGATCATCTCTATCAGATAGAATCTAGCAAGCACAGAAGCAAGATAGTGAGTTGCAGAAAAAGGTAGAGCTGGTTCAGAAAGGTAAGTTGCCTGAATTCAACATTGATAATGATTGCGTTTTGAGATTTGGGAAGAGATTGTGTGTGCCTTGTGATTCACAGTTGAAGAGAGAGTTGTTATGTGAAGCTCATAGTTCTCCGTTTTCAGTTCATCCGGGCAGTACTAAGATGTATAGAGATCTGCGGGAGTATTACTGGTGGGATGGAATGAAAAGAGATATTGCTGATTTTACTGTGAAGTGTTTGACTTGTCAGCAGGTTAAAGCAGAGCGGCAGTTACCGAAAGGGATGATTCAGCCTTTACCATTGCCAGAGTGGAAATGGGAGAATATATCCATGGACTTTGTTGTTGTATTACCGAAGACATCTCGAGGTAATAATGCAATCTGGGTTATTGTTGATCGCTTGACCAAATCTGCTCATTTCCTTGCTATACGAGATAATTTCTCTCTTGATCAACTTTCCCGTTTGTATCTTAAAGAGATAGTATGGTTACATGGAGTTCCTCTCTCCATTTTATCGGATCGTGATCCCAGGTTTACTTCTAACTTTTGGAAAGGCCTTCAGAAGTCGTTGGGTACTGAATTAAATTTTAGTACAGCTTTTCATCCTCAATCAGATGGGCAGTCAGAACGAACAATTCAGACATTGGAGGATATGCTACGAGCTTGTTCTATGGATTATCAGGGAAGTTGGGACCAACATCTTTCTTTGGTTGAATTTTCATATAATAACAGTTTTCATTCCAGTATACAGATGGCACCATTTCAGGCATTATATGGGAAGCGGTGTCGAACTCCAGCTTTCTGGGATGAAGTGGGTGAAAGGAAGTTGATGGGACCAGAATTGGTAGAAGAGATGGTAGAAAAAGATCAGCTGATTCAGAAACACATGAGAACAGCTCAGAGCAGGCAGAAGAGTTATGCGGATAACCGGAGGAAGGATCTATCTTTCGAGGTAGGTGATCAAGTTTTTCTCAAGGTTTCTCCTTGGAAAAGTGTGATGAGATTTGGTAAGAAAAAAAGTTGAGTCCAAGGTTTGTTGGACCATACGAAATTCTGGAGAGAGTTGGATCAGTTGCATACCGAGTAGCTTTACCTCCGAGTTTATCTCAGGTGCACAATGTTTTTCACATTTCGATGTTGAGAAAGTATATGCCAGATCCATCTCATGTTTTGAGTCCAGAGGTAGTTCAGCTGGAAGAGAACCTATCTTATGAGGAACAACCGGTCCAGATTCTTGACCACAGGGAGCAAGTGTTACGGAATAAGGTGATTCATCAGGTAAAGGTTTTGTGGAAAAACCACATGATTGAAGAGGCAACATGGGAATCTGAAAATGCAATGAGGGATAAGTACCCCCATTTATTCGATAAGTAAATAAATTGCGGGGACGCAATTTTCTAAAGGGGGGAAGGATGTAACATCCCAAGTAAGTAATGAATAATAGCTATTTTTATCTATGTCTATTAATGATTAAGATAGTGTGTTAGAGGCTTAAAATGAAAATAAATACAATCTTATGCATGGAATACACTAATATTCTTAAAAGATTGTTTTAGTGCCTTTTGATGGCAAACCATTTTTGAATCTATATTTTGACAATTTTATAAACTATGTTTGTCAAAATAAACTTATTCTTTATGATTGGGACATCAAAATTTACCTTCTTTGAATTTTTGGTATTTTTCTGACAATATTCATTTTTTTAATGAATAGTGAAAAATACTGCATTTTACATCAAAACTGCTTTTTAACCTAATTTATTTATATGATTAGATTATGTTTTGAATTGGTTTTGAAGTGAAATTAGATTATATTTTTACCATTTTATCCAATGGTGGTCATTGGAATCAATTTCACTTTGAAATTAGACTTAAACTGGTGTCAATCTTTTGATACTTATTGTTTTGTAAAAACACGCTTTTTGCTCTGGCAGCGGGAATTAATTATTAAATTAATTAATGTGACTTATATGATTTTAATTTTGTAAAATAGACTTCATTTTTGAATTCAGAATATCAAATATAGCTTAGGGTGAATTTTTGGTAATTTTCTGAAAAACTTCAATTTTTGATGAATAGTGAAACCACTAAGTGGTAATCAAGCAAACTGATTTTTTAGTTAAATGAAATTTTACCACTAATGTGTATTGAATTTTGAAAATCTGACATACATGGTTGTCATTAAGAAGTAAAATGTGGTTCAATGAGATTAAAATAATTTTTTGGTGAATAGTAACTTATTAAGTTTTTAATCGCGATTAGTGGTAATTAGTGTTTTTAAGGTATAAATAATGCTTTAATAATATGAAATGACCTAGACACATGTCCCAACCTTATTGGTTGTGTCATGGCCGACCAATACAAGCCATGGGTAAACTTGGGGACCCCATGGAGACACTTTGGTTTGGAAATGACATAAATAACTTTTTATTAAATGTTAAAGTAAAAATGACACAAACAAGAGATGTTTTACGAAAACAATTTTTACATGGGGTTATAAAGATCCGATTTTTGATTATAAATAGTCATTGGAAAGATAAAAAGATTTTCTACATCATAGTATTTTTTTTATGATTTTTAGACATTAAATAAATTAAATTATTTATGACATAATAATGATGCAGCGATGACATCATTATTTGACGATTTAAATAAAATAGAAAGATAATGTAAAATCTATGAACTACACATGTCCAAAACGAATTGGATGACTGGATTTAGAAGACTTATCACCTTATACACGAATTATATCAATGTGGGACCTTTTGAAACCGAAACACATTTTCAAATAAAGTAATATTTCTTTACTTTCCAAAAGTGCCCCTCCCCTCCTCTTATAAAAGGCCCCCACCTCTACCTCATTTCACACACTACTCAAGCCTTTGGCTCGGACAACCCCTGCCCATTTACTCTCTCCACATCCCTCTCCTCATCCTAGAGTATTACCTTTGGGCATAATCCCTTCAAAGGAAGCCTTTAGACTCAAATCAAAAGGAGATACACTTTTAAAGGTAATTCAATCTCTCATGTTCATTTGTTTTATTTTGCTTCTCCAACCCCCTAAACTCTTTTTATTTACTTATTTTGTAACAACACCAGTATATTAAATATACAAGGATGTTGTTATAATATTTTTTTGAGCTACACTCTCACACAACTACATCAAATGGTTAAAGAACATACGGTTTCCGTGGATGGCGAAATTCTGCCTCCCGAAACGATGATTGTTCAACACTCATTTAACACCTTCAAAGGTGGCCATTATGATGTCACTATTTTTATATATGATATATAATATGTTTATGTTTTCCTTAAGCTTCTGTTTTTTTCATTTTGGGCATACCTTTATGGTTTCCATTATGGGTAAACACGATATCTTCATTTTAGGAAGTGCGGACTACCGCCCCCTCAAAGTGATTTGATTCGTTAAATACCATATGTGGGACATATAAAGGATGTAACTATGATATTATATATTATATTATACTGTAATTATAATATACCTTTATATCATTATGATTCCATTCTATAAAATACGAAATAGAAATGAAAGTAGCGTTCATGCGTACGTACGGCTTACCGTCTCCATGAACGGTGCATTTCATTTCTTACCTCTAAATGATTATGTAATATAATAAATGCAAGTATGTACTGGATATATATGACATATATGATATCTACATCATGAATACCATTCTGGATATAATGAACCTTTGACCAAATTAACAACATGTAAGTGTAAGAAGTCTATTTTTGACTTAAGAACCAAATACCGACAAAATGAACATTATTAACTTAACTGATTACATGATGTTCATAACATGGTATAAAAAGAATAATGAACTTGAAAAAGATTCATAATCAAGTAGAGATTAACTCAAGTTTATTATTCAGGAGATTAAAGAACGGTCGGGTCAAGTCGGATACGAGGTATGGGACTTCATCTCAATCTCCTTTCGTTGAGGCATATTTTATTTTATACACAACTTTCTTTTATAGGGTGTATAAACCCCTTTGACTTTTACGTTTATTCAAAAGGAATCTTTTTTATACGAAGCGTTTACTAAACGACAAAAGGGAATGTTTTTGTCGTACGTATGCGGCGACAACGACTTCTCCGCCGTCGTGATCGTTATTTGAGTTTCAGCTTCCTCTACAAGACATACCTTCTGTTTAAAAGAAAAATAAATACCATGTTTTACTTTTCTTTTATTTTGGTATTGAAAATGGTTTTCATAATTTTTTTATATCAATGTGTTGTATTGATATCTCGTGATTGAAATGTGGAAATTTTATGTTTCCTTTATGCATGTTTTATGTGATATGATTATGTTATGGTTCCTGGGCATTATTATGAAGACGGGTGGTTCCGTGATAAACTAAGGGCGGGTGAGCCCATTATAGCTCTCCAATGCATTGGGTAACGCGAAGGAGTGAAACGTTAAGGTTTCTCCGAAGAGATTTTAGGGAATATACTGTGACGGGTATTCCAAACGTAACCAAGAGGGTTACTCCCTACGTAAGAATGTTATGAATGCCTCAAGTTACCTTTATGTCTTATGATTTCTATGATTTATTTATGATTTTATGAGGTATGTTAAAGTGCCTATGTTTTATGGGTAAAGTATGATTTCATTCTTATGTATATATGAACTCATGTTTCATTTCCATGTCTTTTTTTTATAACCCATACTGAGTTTTTATGCTCATCCCAAGTTTTTGAAATGTTTTTCACAGGTCAAGGGAAAGGTACATGATAAGATGATAGAGTCAAGGATGTGTCAATAAATAATCCATGTTTTATTTTAAATGTGTTTCCATTGATGGGAATGAAGAATACTATCTTTATGTAACCACTTTGTTTATATGTGGAATGTAATGCAAGTTTTATGATCTAATTCTCTAAAACTCTAAACCTGAAAAGATCCTCAACGTGTAATCTTGTAATAACTCAAGATTAAGTATGGTTTAAGGCTGGGGCCTTATAGACTTATAGTCCCTTCATATGTCCTACATGACATTAAAATGTGCATCGTTAAGGTTGTTGTTACCTCTTATTTCTCACACCGAGTATGACTCACATGAGCTTAGAACAAACTTCAACCATAACACCCTCTCTGGGCCGCCAACCATGCGTAAGTCCGAACACAATTTTTTAGGTCATTGTCCCCAAGAACAAATTGGTCACTAATTCATTCTTTAATTGAACTACGCGGACTTTGATCCTTTCCTTCCAGGCTGGGTATGTAGGAAACCTCCCAAGGTTCATGCCCAAAACGAATTTCATCACATCAGTTCACCTCCATCTCATACGTTGCTGATTCATGAAACCGCCCCCAGAATCAATATCTTTACATTGGTTCACCTTCGTCCTTGCTATATGACATTAAACTATACAACATTTTTTGTCTTGTATGACAATAAACAACAATATTATTTGATACCCTCACCTACGAGGGAATCATTATTTACATTGATTTTAAATCATGTTATATTCCCAAAAACTATGTGCATACATGGTAATTCTTAAACCTTTTATCTTGGGTTAAACCATCATTGCACTAAAGTCCCCTTTCACCCTTCACGTGTACGAACCAAATTTGTACAGAGGGTATTTTTAGAACTAAGTGGGCTTGATTCCCATCTTTATGGGATACATAGGAATGTTTGAGTGTCCCTCGAATCCATCCCCAAGTCTTTTGGGCCTACCCCCAAATTCCACTTTTAGTCCCCTAACTGAAAAGTCCCTGTGAAAACACACATTGTGTATTTCTTATAATGTTCCGAGTTCAATGAACCTAAACTAAAATATCTTATACTCTCTTTCCAAACAACGTTAAACTATATTTCAAGAAATACATATGTCTTGATTCTCATCCTTATGGGATACGTAGTGAAGTCCAATATTTCAATTCAAGATCCATCCACTACATGATTATGGTTAGCATTGATCTGTGTATCTTTGCATACATTGGAAAATACCCATCTTTATGTGTCATAATCCTAACCTTAAATATTTTCAGATCTTTATTACCCTTTTTCTTGACTTCTGGTCACAAAATGTCCAATTTCTGAGAGTTATATTTCTTGAATATACAGCACATTACCTTAGGCGACCTTGCATAAATAGTCTAGATAATATACTTGACAGCCAAAAGATACTATTATTTGAATATACAGCCAATTCCCTTAGGTGGCTCTGCATAATTCAACCCCCTAACAGGTTTTTCAGATAATGGTAACTTCATTCTTGGGAAGAAATCCTCTTTTGTTCTTATTGTTCTTATCAAAAATATGTAAGGATCCGTAAAAAAATATCAATCCTTAACATATTTATTTTATTTTCTTTTTCATGATCTGAAAGTATTCAAGTCTATGGTTTATATTTCTCTTCCCTACATTTGGGTCAGACCATCGTAGGAGTAACATTCATCTAGTTCTTGGACGATCTTGCTTGGAAATATCTTCTCAATATTCAAGTACCTCTCTCCATATAGCAAACTCTATTCATTGGAAAATTTGAATATCCATAAACATCCACTGGATTTTTAGTAGTAGAAAAGTAAATTTCTGAGAGTTATTTTTCTTGACTATGCAGCATGTACCCTTAGGCGGCCTTGTATAAACATTCTACATAATAGACTTATCAGCCAAAAGATACTATTTTTTGACTATGCAGCCAATGCCCTTAGGCGGCCCTGCATAATTCAACCCCCTAACGGTTTTTTTAAATAATGGTAACTTCATTATTGGGAACTACTTCTTCTAATTCCTTTTAGCTCTTTTTCATATCATTCCTTAGATTCAAAATTTCCTAATTGATGGTTTACATTTTTTCTTTCATACTTGACTATGGTAATATGTTTTTAGATTAGTTATCGAGGAATTGAGTCAATTGTAACCCATCCGGTCAAAGCTATTTCGACCTTAAACATTATCCTTTTTATGTCTGATGTTCATAACTTTAAACTTCCCACAAAAGACAAGGGAACTCTGAAAAAAAGTCAAGTTATAGCGCACTAAACATACATTTTGAAAGATTTTAGGTAATATTGAGCAATTAAAAGATTCAAAGTTTGTATGGTTATTTATTTTATAATAATCCTAGTAAAAAATCAAACTATGCTTACTAGGCCTATTGAATTAGGTAAAAATCTAAAGTATTTAGCGATAGAATTTAGGTACAAATGATTGAAGATGAAATTGTTTTTCATTGATGCATAGGAATGAAAATGACATCCAAAGACTAGAGTCTCTTCTCTTTTTCAATAATTACAAGAGGCTTTCAACATAACTCTTCATTTATTTTACGGCATCCTGAGCTTCATCAGCAACCACCTGGAATTCATTCATTCAACTAGATACAATAAGAGATGCAGTGATATCATCTCTTCTTGGAATAATTGTAAAAGGATGTTCATGAGTGCGGTTTGTGAAAATTTTCTACTAATCAAACAGTGACTCTGTTTCTATCCAAGATACTTGGAAGATAGATACATAGATTTGATAATGGAGCATTGGAAGTAAAGAACCATTTGGAGAGAATACTCTTTTCATATATTTCCCTAATGCCATGTTTGTATTCTCTCCACCAACCGGCAGCAGAAAACATTTCATCCCATCTGTTTCCCATTTTCATATCTGCAAGGAAATGACATGGAGAAAAAATTTGAATGTTCACACCATTTTTGTTTCTATTAATGCACAGCATAACCGAAATAGAGGAGTAACAGTGCATATGCATCCCAGGAATATAGTTCTTTGCATATAAAACATTGAATCCTTGCAGATGACCATGACCATACAGAGGCAGGTAGATTCTCTGTGGGAAATTAAGATGATACTTCTTCAAGTACTAATCCAAATCTGGGAGAGTTTTGTCACAGATATCATAGTAATCATGGCCAACAATGTTCATCATGTCATCAATCCTCTTTCTATCCAACTCATCATCCATTCCAATTATTCTAGGATCCATTCAATCTACACAAAGGTCGAATAATTAACTGTTATGTGAGTTGATTTTTCATAAAATTTCTGAAGAAAAGTGAAAAAATGGCTAAGGGATTAAGGCGCGCAAGTCCCAATGTTGGTGCACAAGTGTTAGTGTTTCACGCAAGTTTTGGAATGTAGGTATCATCGTGTAGGTCAATATACCTCTGCAGCAGCGCGACATGAAAAAAAAGAACTGAAACCGCGGAAAACAGACACTTACGCGAAGCAAGTAACCTATGCGGCGAGAGCTTGAACTGTTCAAAGCTAGTTGCTTTGCAGGAGAATGGCTGCCTATATATAATCCAGGCCGCACCCCTACATGCCTAAAGCCAGCGTTCCTAAAGCCAGTGCACTCAACAACTACGCACCGCCCTCTGCACACTCAACACCTGTGTGCCGCCCTCTGCGCGCTCAACACCTGCGCACCACCCTATGTACGCTCAACACTTTTGTGCCACCTTTCCTTTGGTTTTCTTCTTTTCCTCAGAGTCACATACTCATTTATTTCAGATCCAACTCTGAGGGGGGACTTTTTTTACTCTCCTTTCTATCATAAAGTCTAAACGAATGAAAAGGGAAATGCCTTAGCATAAATTGATTCATCCTTTGAAGAAAACATAAAAAATTAACAAAGTAATGAACATGGGTTCTTTTCCATTTGGGTCGTGCAAGTTCCCTCATAGTCGTGCAAGTACACTTGAACCCCACATAATGGTCATGCAAGTGACTTGAGAACCCTCTTTGAAATTTATCCCAGGGTCTCTCAAGCCTATAAATACCCCTATGGGCCCCCCCATTTCGACGAAAAATTCCAAAACCTCAGATTTGAGCTCCTGGAACCCTAGTCTCTTCACAAAGATTCCAAACACTTCTAAGGAAATTTATTACCTAGAAAGGAAGATCTAAAGAGGGGGAGGAAGAACTAAGTGTTGAAACTCATCAACACTTGCGCGCCTAGGTGTCCATCCCTTAAGGGAAATGGCCAGACTTGCGCGCCTCCTTACCCTTTCCACATAACTTGCGCGCCTCTCTATTGGAAGTCTCTAGGGGTAGTAATAAATGCTTGATCCAAGCCTCGCCCAAGTTTTACCATAAGGATTGGTCAGCGCGCAAGTACCCATGTGTCACGCAAGTATACTTGCATGCCCGGGACTTGCGCGCCCATGCAGGACTTTTGCGCACACGCAGTACATGCGCGCTCCTCTCTTTTTGGGTGCCCTTCCTGCCCATTTCACCCCTCTTACACCTATCCACCTCTGCTTTTCAAGATTAAGCATTCATAACTCTCTCCAAATCCATTTATGGCATGATTTCCTTGTTGGCTTCCTTATATGAAAGGAATTATGTGGAACATCTCTCAAAACCTAGTGATTTACACATCTTTACATCACTAAAGTTAGAGAGTTTATTCATTAAACCTCATCCTTTATGATAAGAGAATCCTTAACATGGGCCTCCTTTTTAGGAGTAAGTCCCATTACAAAGTTTCATTAATCTGGGCATCCTCCATAGGAGTAAGCCCCAAGTCCTCATTAATTTGGGCTTCCTTTTCAGTAGTAAGCCCCAAGTCCCCTAATCTGGGCATCCTCTTTAGGAGTAAGCCCCAATAATAATTCCCTTAACCTAGGCTTCCTTTTCAAGAGTAATCCCCAGTCTCAAAGTTCCCAAAAATCTGGGCATCCTGCTTAAGAGTAAGCCCCAACCATAATTCTCTTAACCTGGGCTTCCTTTTCCGGAGTAATCCCCAGTCTCAAATATGGGCATCCTCTTTAGGAGTAAGCCCCAAGTCACTTAATTTTTTCAAGTCCCTTAACCTGGGAATCCTCCTTGGGAGTAAGACCTAGTCTTAATTTCTCTTAATCAATCTTAATTTACTTTTGATATGGGCTTCTTTCTAAGGAGTAAAACCCAATCATAAGTCCCCTCCTAACATGCGCTACTTCCTTAGGAGTAAGCCCCAAGATTAGAGTATCCAAATCTCTATAAAGTACATATACCTTTATGGACCTTGTTCCTGGATTTCTTCCCTAAAGTAAATCTTAATCTTTATCTATTTGGGTAGTCATACAAACATAATCCTCACATCATTTCTTATGATTGCATCTTTCATGGCACAATTGTCTGGTTTTACCAATACCTCATGTTTCTCACACCGAGCATGACTCACGTGAGCTTAGAGTATAAAAGTAATTATGATATCTTTCTTTGAGACATCAATCATAAACATCATACTCCCTTACTCGAACTACGTGGGTTCTGATTCCTTTTCCAAAATAAAGGATACGTAGGTAGCCCATCTACGGGTACGATCCCAACTCTAAAATAATCCATGTCCTTTTGAATGACAATAAACTTCATGTGCCCCACTGACTGGCTTTAAAACCAGTATGGTCATCATAATGACCAAGAGACTTTTATGTATTAAAAGATACCATTGACTAATAATCTCTAACAAATACAAATGATTATATAATGATGAAGAACCTCGAATACATATAAAAGATTATCTAAATTTCCTACATATCAAGCATGGATTTTCTGATTTAAATGAAAGATCATTTTATACTTGGTAATGTAATAATGATTCACGAACATAACATAAATATATAAGGAGAGTCCCAGAGTAGACAATAATTCCCCTCAAAAAGGTGTGATGAGTCCGACCTCCCATCCTCTCGACCAATGCAAATTCTTAAGCCTCATCAGTCCACAAATAATGAGCGCCTAACTTTGGAAATTAGACCCAAATGGATATAGAATCATTGGATGTTTCCGGTTCTATGAACAACCCCGTTAGAAACCGATTGGAATGTTAGAACCTTAAATCAATGAGGTCATCCCCAATTCCATATGGAAACAATGTGATAATGAAAAGTGGATCATTATTAGAGAATGATCATGGAGAATTGGATAAGGATAAAAATATAATTTTCACCATATGATGTTCTTCATAGAATCCAATTTACATAATGGTAATGTCTTGTAAAACATATTATGTTATGTGAGGAAATAATTTAAATATCTACAATGTAAATTCAAACATCCTTTAATCCATGTTATAGGATCAATGTAATAAATTTATGGATATCATAATGATTCTAAATGTGTTAGTTAACTAATTCCTCCATTGGCTCGATTCTCTTATAGAAGATATGTGTAGAGTTGGTGAGGTTCTAAAAGATAAGAATATTATTAATAGAATCATCAAAAGGGTTCCACATTAATTCCATAAAATGGTGTTGGTTTCAAAAGAAAATTTTCTAATATAAATCTCTTTAAATAGATTCCAAATATCAATCATTTCATATGAAATTTGGAATGATGAAAATGAGTCTAGGGTGAAGGAAAATTATAATGAATTGGAATTTAAATTTATTGCGTAACTTATGGTGAAATAAGTTTTCTAAAAAGAAAAAATTCAAAATATTATTTTCATTATTTAATATATCCTTATAAGATAAATAGAAATCATTAAATGAAATATTTTATTAGATTGTTTCAAACATGTATGATTGGGACACCTTACAGATAAATGTATGAAGAGGTTTCAAAATGATGGTTAGGGTTATGAGAAGATAATGAAAAATTTCATCAAAAGGAAAAATATAATCTTAAAATAATATGTAACCATTGATTAAAGTGAAGATTAAGGGGTCCATATTAGAAAGGATCTCAAAGACCATGAATTAGTATGTATGAAATATTATAATAATAGTGATTTTGAAAATAATGTTCATAGTAGAGTTGGTCTTCATGTTAAAATTGAGTGACCCCTTGATAGAATTTATGTTTTTATGGATAATAAAAATAAGGTTAATGTAGTGGTTAGTGAATCTAAAATCTATATATAGAAACATTTTCAATAGTTTCATAATTTAACTATAAAAAATATTAAATAATTAATATCAAGAAGTTAAAAGAAAGAAGTTAAGTTGAATATCAAGCCCAAAGAGTAATCCCAAATCATTGACTATGTATCCTAATAAATAAAACAATCCAAGAGAATCAAATAGATAGAAAAAGATGTAAAGAAATTTCATTGTTAGTTTTTGGATCAGTAGAGGCTTCACACGCCTAGTATTGTATGATGTAGCTCCAAAATTATTTCCCCTCTAAAGGAATATTTTTTTTTGTGAATTCACTGAAGAACATGTTCCCATACAACAATTAATACACTTTATGGACAATGTAAAATCCACTGTGAAGCATGATTCCATGAATAATACTTTATTAGCTATGGATAAAACACAATAATAAACACCTTAAAGGAATTATTTTGTTCACAAAATAGAAAAATGTAATTTGTGAGCTGTAAATACTATGTATAAGTTTCCAAGATTAAGATGTTTATATTGTGGAATGATATTATACACTCAATATATATTCTATATATCTAAGGAATATATCAATGAAAAATATTCACAAACATAATAAATTTAGATTTATACATTTTCTTTTTATTTTAATTGATATTGTTCCTATTGTGAATGTTTTTTGAACAATGAAATATATTTTTAAAAAAGAAGTAATAAAATGGTTCTAATAGAATATTAGAAGGTTACAACAATTGGAATCATTATCTAACAAACTGAATGTTAAAAATAGATATTATTATTTTAAGATGAACATGACTCGTTATATCTAGAAGAAACTAATTTTAATACATTATATATAGATTTGGACCATAAATCATGGGTGAAGAAATGAATGTACATGAAGTCAAATGTGGATGAGAAATTTTTTAGAGAAATAAACAAGTCATTTTTTATATTTTTCATAATAGATTAACAAATCATATGACATGAAATGAAGACCTCATCATCATATTCGAATATAACAAATATGGAATTGGTAATGTTTTTAACAATGAGGGTCTAAAGATAATTTTATTTGGGAAATCTAAAGTTGGTGGTATAGATCACTAACAAATAGATTTTATACTATTTTAAGGTCTTTGGAATAATTTTTCTAGAATTAGTAAACTATATGAATTATGTAATGTTTTGAAGTTCAACAAGTATATATTGATATTGAGAGAAGGTTATGGTTAAATAATTCTTCAAGAAAGATGAAAATAATGAAATATTTTGATTTTTGGTGAAGAGAATTGGCGTATGATGTCCATGGAAGATGAGAAATGAAATTGGCACAAATGACCAGACCATTGGAGAAAAAATACTTGGAAAATATAGTGAAGACTAATAGAGTGTGATACATACCATTGATCAGGGGAATATTATTTAAAAGTATTACATTCAATATAATTTTAAGTCATCAAGTCTTCTTGAGCTCATGCTTGTGGATTTATTTAGGTCAATTACACACATGTATGTAGATATGAAATTGTAAAACATCTTCTTTATTAATGATTTCTGCATAATGTAATTTTTTTATTGTAATATATCTCAAATATAATTTGTATAATTATATCACATGGTATCAGAGTCTGGAATAAAATATTATTGGGGTAAAAAATCAAATATCTCACACTGTAAATGGTACAATATTTACAAAAATCAATGTATAGGAATATATAAGAGACCATGCAATTAAAAACAAATATTTAGAAAATATAAATCCTCAATAGAAGAGAGTTGTTCAGAAAAGGAATCGAATCATTAACAACATGGATTAGACTATGCTTATTAACATAGTCAAATGATTATATATTGGAATGAGGTAATGCAACCGGTCCACATATGGGGTCTTCTCAGCAAAATAATATCAATAGATCTTGTGTGGGGATTATGTTAATGATGCATGGGGTTTTATGCTATGGTTTAAGGATATCCTAGATAAAATCATTTTCTTAATTAGGTGCATCTAAAATCATGAACATCCAATAGATATATTAGTGTGTGGTAGGGGTTTCTGCCTTGCCTCCCATTTTACCTACTATTCGAGGACTCATGAGGAGACCATCACTCGTCTATTCTTTACAATATATTGGGTTTCATTAGTGTGGCTCAACCTCAGTTCCTATTATGGGTGGTCTGGTTAGTACCACCCCTCCATCAATATTATTCACACTTGGTTTTAGGACACACATGACTAATCCCATAAAATATAAGCATGTGATATATTCATAGACACCAGATACAAGATTATTTGGATTGCATGCAATAATTGTTAACATGAAGAGTCTTAAATTTTGAAACGAGCCTTTATGGTCATGGCTTGATCCAGGGTAGTCAAATTGGTCCCTCTGATTAAACGTTGGGATAATTCTCATTCCCTATGTAGGCTACTACATGGTAATGTCTGTGATAAATTTCTTCATAGACCTCCCCGGCAGGGTAAATGGGTTCACTAGATTACTCTAGATTGTAGTCGCAAAAAAATTATGGGTCATGTACCAATGGTAATATTAGGGGTTGGAGGAATTGTTTTCAACCATGATGTATCAGGCATCCTTGAATTTAGTGATTCTATAGTTCATGGTGATTCTTTCTAGGATTAGGACTTTTCCATGTTCAAAGGACTAGGTTTGTGTATTTATCACAATATACCACATGTTGGTGTTGAAAGGGATTCATCCATTCTTTACAAAATCATCACACTAACTATCTCAATTCCTTGGTTGATCACCTATATTCTACATAGATGTAGAAATCTATGTCCCAGTCACATTAATATTACCCACACTTGTTGAAAGGGAAACATTATTGCAGACATCATGACCACCTAATATACCCTTGTCTACTCATGTATCATTTATAATACCATTGGATCTCTTCCCCTAGAAATTTTTAATCTTGCATGAGATGATGCCCTTTTGATCCATTATTTTAATACCCGCTAACTTTATTTTGACATAACCACCTTTTAATAAAATTTATTAACGTTGTATTTCTGGGTATTCACAAAGTGTTATATTTCTCCAAAACGGCATTATTATGTCCCAATGAAGGAAAAAACATATAAGAAATATGGTATGGAAATAATCCTATAATTAAATACATTTCAGTGTTTTGAATATGTTTTTCATTCTTAATAAAGAAAATATTAAAAATCTTGATGCCCATGGTGATAAGGGATGTTTTATTTATTATTCATTAAAGATTATATCATAGAATTACTATATTTAAATATTTGGATGTAATTTAATTTAATAGTGTCATTGTCGTATAAAATTATTATATGAAAACGAAACATCAATAGAATTAAAATATCAGTCAGCATATTTCACATGTAAAATATCTAATTTTTTATGTTTAATTGAATACAAAAGTTTATAGAATATATAGATTTATTAGGGTTGTAGCTAACACTTAGGAAATCTAAAATGATGAAGCAAATAGAGGAAAAACACGTGGTTTAAGAAGATAACAGATAAAGGATAAAAATATATAAAACAAAATTGTAGGAGATCGATCATCCCCTATTTAAATAATAAGGCTAATGGTGATGTAGTAAGTGTCTCCATTATCATTAGTGGATCCAAAGTCTTTTTTATAATATTATAACATAGAAATTTGGGAAAAATATATGGATGAAAAGCATGACGAAATATAAAATAACAAAAAATGGGATGTTTATTCGAGGCTACATGACAAGAACATCATCGAGACCAAATGGGTGTTCCATAATTAATTGAATAAATATGTTTGAGTTAAAAAATAAAATCCAAACTTATGTGAATAGGGTATTACAAAATTGAATTCTTTGATATGGGTGAAACATTTTCATTGGTGTAACGACATAAAACAATACAGTTATTCATCACAATGTATGTGAAGAAAGGAATCATGGTTTAACAAATGGACATAAAATCTACCTTCCTTAATGGGTACCTTGAAGTGAATATTTACATTGATAACTCATATGTATTTTTCATTGATAATGATTAATATAAATTATATAGGTTGAATAAATCCATGTATGGGATAAATAAATCCCCAAAATCATGTTACACAATAATAGAAAAATATCTAATGAATAATATAATTCATAGTGGTGGTGTTAATCACAACCTCTATATCAATAATGAATAAGAGTATTAGGTGATAGAGCATATACATATGGATGATATTATCTCTAGAGGCTTGGATGAAAACCAATTCAAGAAATTTTCTTAATATACTAGGTGAGACATTGTGATTTTTTATATTAGTGAATTTTCATTTTTTACATAGCCAAAAGATAATTCAATAAAAGTATGGGATCATTATATGTTGAAAGAAATATTCTAAGGAGGTTATAAACAAATATAAAATTGATAATTCAAGACCATTTTAAACTCAAAATTAAACCTAAATTAAGTTATAAAAATATAAATATGTAAATATTGTAAATTATTTTATTTATATAAAAATTATTTCCATTTTTCTCTAATTGAATACCATTTCAATGGATATTGTGTTTACTATATGTTAAGCCGCTAAAATATCATTTTTATCCCATATAATTTCATATCATAGCCATGAAAAGGATTAATTTATTAGTCCATTATATAGTGGTATTTAGTTTTTTTACTAAAATAATTCATAGTAGTGGTTTTTGTTAAATTTTACTATATATTCGTAATGTTCAATTGGGAATCGAAAATCAATGTATGTTGTTGTATTTTACATTCTCGGTTCATGTATTTCATGGATCAGTAATAAACTGGACTATGTATCAATATAAACCACAAATTTTGGGTATATAATGCCTAATAAAACATTCACACAAATACATTGGATGAGACAATAGCTTGAAGTCCTTGGAAATGATTTTATATTTCCAATTATGATCATGTTTGAAAACTCTAGTCCTATTATCCATAGTAGAAGACCAACACAAAATTGAATGATAAAGAACATAGAGATTGACTAAAATTTCATAAAGGATAAGTTTTGGTAAATTTTCTATAATTTTTGGAATGGGTCAACTCAAGAGTAAGTGGATGAAATTACTATAATGTCTCTACTGAAAATGGTATTTTAAAAGAATCAATTTTCTTTTGGAGTACAATTGAATCCATATAACTTGATATAACTTAAAGGTAACCCCAATCATTCTAGGAAATTAATATCAAAATAATGGTGTCAAACTCTGTTATATTTGACTTTTTTATTTGTATCTCTCTCGTGTAACCTTTTTGAGAAGTGATCCATTCTTTTAATTGACAAAGAGGGGATATCATTTGTTATTGAAGAAGTTGTGCAGTTATGTTTGAAAGTGGGGGAGAATTTACTATCATATTAGGAGAGAATTTATTTAGGTTGAATATTGATGATCGTGGATCAAGGTATGTGACCATGAAAATATTTTCATTCAAATATTGTTTCTCACACAAATCATGGATCACATGGGCTTAGATTTGGTGAATAGTGAATCATTGATGTGTGCCTCTGAATTTTTGGTTGAAGATATTATATATCATCATTTATTTGATAATTTTTGTTCATAGGAATTTTCAACAAACCAAAAATAGGATATATTGAGAAAAAATAACTTCTGCAAAAAAGTTTGGATCTTTTTGTTGATAAATATTATGAATTATGTTTTACCAGAAGATAAAGTTGTTTTAATAAAAGATAATTTGGGATTTTTTGATGAACTTGATGAATCAGGTCTTAACCATATCTTATACCACACTATAGTGAATTTCTCATTCATATGGTGAACATTATTTTTGAAAAATATGGTGGCCACACCCATAGTTCTTTGCGTTTTGAATTGTGAAGATACATTTATCAAATTAACAATCCCTCTACTTGTGTGTTGGTGACCATTTTGGATTATAAATCTAACCAGTGTAACACGATGTAGCCTATTATGAGAAATAATCAGACTTTGGTGATCCAAACAATGAAAATTATTATAATTCCCCTATTCTATAGTTAAAAATATGATAGTTTTTTGTTCACTATAGTAGAACTCAATTAAAGGAAGATGAAACACGGTTGGACCACACTATGTCATTGGGAATGTTATTATAGATATCCCCCTATGAATAATGGGGACACTTTTTATGGTTATGGAAAAAGTATTAGTGATAATGTGATGAGAAAAATTTTGAATAAAAATGTGCCTAGTAAAAATTATTTGGGTGTGTTGCATAATGTTTCAGAAGTTGAGTCAATTAACATTATGAGTTACTCGAGGTAGTTTTTGGTATTTCCAGAAAAAATTAACCATTATTTGTTTTGAATGGTTACGGTGAACTTTGAAGCCAATAATTTCATAAATTAAATCTAATGGATTGAATGAATATGGATGAGTTAATTTAAAAATTATTTTGATTTAGGGATAATGGTTGTAAATAGTAAAAAGTTCTAGAGAAAAAGAAGAATATCTATATGCCTCTACAATGATCAGGGGTGAGTCCAGATCACATCATGAAAATAGTTGATGATATATGTGTTCCATGATTACCATTTCAATTTAGAAGATCACCCCAACTAATATTAAGAGAAACATTAAATGTGGTAAATATTTAAATAACTGTTATTTAAAGAAGGATAATACAAAATTAAAAAGATAAGTGACCTCCTGGGTGTATGAGAGTAGGGATATTTAAAATTGTTCATTGTAGTTAACATATAAGATCAGTGAGACAACTATAAACTTTTAATGGATGAATCAATGATATTTTATTATGTTTGGTTCATAAAAACATTTTCGTGCTGGCTCCTTGGAGTATCCTAGTGAGGTTGAACCATGTGAAATCATCAGTATAATCTACTGCTTCATTCACACTAGAAAATATTAAAGGGTAATTTTCATGTATTCTTCATGTTGGGAGAATAATATTTAAAATCAATTATCATTCTATAATACTAAAATTGTGCATCCTGCTCAAAGTAAATTCCTTTGAAGAGGAACAAAAATTCAACCTAATTCATTGTCATTATTGTCTCCTTCCTCGTGGTTTGTTATCCACAATTTCCCAATTAGAATGATATTGTTGGATTTAGGCATGAGTGGCATCATCAAATACCACCACAAAAAAGTTCTCCCCTATCAATATAAACTCCTTCCCATATCAATTTCTCCCAAGTATAATCTCTATATCTCTTATCTATCCAACCAATTTAGATAATGCTCATGAAAATTTAAATGGGTAGTAATAATTATATTTATTCAAACCACAAAAACATTTTTAGAAGAGGAACTAGAAAAATAACCCACCATTAAAAAAACTAAATTAGCATGAATCACATATAAGAATGTTCATATGGTTGTGTCATGTGAAAAACCAAAAGCACATAAGAATGAAGAAATTTTTTTTCTCATCTAAACCATGGAAGGGTCCCCCATAGCGTGAGAATAAACACCTTCATTCTCAATTATGAAAAAATAGTCTCCTCTAGTGCAATAGAAGGCAAAAACTCCCTTCTATGAAAGTGTAACCATGCCGGAACACACAATTTCAGGTGATGTTGACCCTATTTCAAAATCAATCCTTCTATGTTATATATATCTTCCACTACTAACCATAAAATAAATTTAGTGATTCTTATATAATGAAGGTGAGACCTCTCCCATGTGTGACTAAACATCCCCAAAAAAGGAGTGTGTCAGGTGACCTTTCTCAAACAACATGAGATTAAATAGGTTATGTGAGATTCGTCAGTCTCAAGAAAAAATCACAAAAGGTTAGATGCATCCTCTGTAATATTAATAAAAGAATAATGATAATAAACATATTCCAAACCAAAATAAATTTAATAAACTAATTAAAAATATAATTTAGTGAGGATATAAACACATGGAATCATAGAATAAAAAATTCATGAAATTTAATTTGTAACAATAGAAATCATGCCAAGGGAAAATATCCAAATTATATATTAAAAGGTAATTAGGTAATTTACTTCATGAAAATACTCTATGTTGTTGACTTGTTTTAGAATTTTTTATTCAACCAACAATCATATATCTTTATCATAATAAACCCAACAATATTATCCCTCTAACATATACCCTAGTGAAATAAGTATACCAATACAACCAAATATACTACAGTCAACTACTGAAACATGTTCAAAAATATTATAAAAAAAATAAATAAAATAAAAAGAGACAACCTTACCCATATAACTTTCTCCTTTATATCCAGTTGAATCTCAAATGACTCTCTTAGCAATAGTGGAAACCGTTATATTAAACACTACACTGGCCTTGATAAAATAGTATAAAAAGTAGTAGGTATATCATTAGTAGATAATAAAAAATATAATAAAATAAAAAAATCTTAAAGATAAAATTATTATAGTACATGCATTATAAAAGAAACAATAATTTTTCATAGATAGATGATAACATGTAACCCTCAACATTGACTGAAACCAAATAAGAAACCATCCCTACCCACACCCTTCTTTCAACACACAGACCATAAAACTATATGGCATATACAGTCTTAGGATCACTGAAAAAATATAAACTATATCTACACCTAACTCTAAAATATGAATTTATAAACATGGTTTACTTTTTCATAATCAAAATAGTGATATGAAATATTTATTTGAGATTTATTATGATTAAGAATATTTTCATTGTCAAGAATTTAAATTTTCCTAATATTTATGAATTGATATCACCACAAAATCTTCAACCTACTATCATTCATATTTTCATTTGAACTATTCTTAAGATGACCCATCACACTATGCCACTGAGGCCCATATATCACCCAACTATCCTCCATCTTCATAGAAAATAGTTCATGATCCCTAGAAAAGATAAATATATTAAATTATTATATTTTAATTTAATCCCTATCGTACATAATTAAATATTTAATGATAATAAATGAATCATATAAGGAACTAAATAGTAAATAGTTCCAATCACTACTAGAAAAGGGGGCATTGGAGCCCCCCAGACTCGGGCGACCGCCATTGGCGGTCGCTATAGCTCACCATTAGCGACCGCCAATGGCGGTCGCTAACCTGCCTAAAAAATTTCGGGGGGTTTCTGCGCCCCCCCCCCCCCCCCGCGCCCTCGATCTCCCTCGATCTCCCTCGCCCTAACCCCCTCCCTCCCTCGCCGCCCTCCCTCGCCGCCCTCCCTCGCGCCGCCCTCCCCTCCCCCGCCGCCCGGCCTCCCCCGCCGCCCGGCCTCCCCCACCGCCCGGCCTCCCCCGCCGCCCACCCTCCCCCGCCGCCCGGCCTCCCCCGCCGCCCGCCCTCCCCCGCCGCCCGGCCTCCCCCGCCGCCTGCCATCCGGCCTCCGGCCGCCGCCCTCCGCCCTCGGACCTCCGGCCTCTCGGCCCTCCCCCCCCCCCCCCACCCCGGACGGCACCCGCACCCCGGACAGCCCCCGGCGCGCACTACGGACCGCCCCCCGCACCCCGGACGCCTCCCCGCACCCCGGACAGCACCCCCCGCGCACTCCGGACCGCCCCCCGCACCCCGGACGCCTCCCCGCACCCCGGACAGCCCCCCCCCCCCCCCCCCCGCGCACTCCGGACCGCCCCCTGCACCCCGGACGCCTCCCCGCACCCCGGACAGCCCCCCCCCCCCCCCCCCCCCGCACTCGGACACCCCCCTCCGAACCCGGACAGCCCCCCCGCACCCCGGACATCCCCCCCCCCCCCCCCCCCGCACTCAGACACCCCCCCTCCGAACCCAGACAGCCCCCCCGCACCCCGGACAGGCCCCCCGCACCCCGGACACCCCCGCACCCCGAACACCCCTGCCCGTACCCCTGACAGGCCCCCGACACCCTGGACACCCCTCCCCGTACCTCGGACAGCCCCCCCCCCCCGACCCCGGACACCCCCCCCCCCTCGCTGCCCGTCCCTCGTCCCCTCACCGCCTCCTCTCCTCCAGCTCCCCGCCGCCGCCGCCGCCCGTCCCCTCCCTTGCCGCACCGCCTTTGGCTCCGGCTCCCCTTCGCTGCCTCCTCTCCCTCGCAGCACCGCCTTCGGCTCCCCTCCCTTTCAGGTTTGTAGCTCAATCAGGTAACATGAGCTTTCAGTTACATTATTATTTTATCAATGGTTCATAAACAAATGGTTAATATTTATTTTGAATATAGTTGATTTGAAAAATGTAAATGTAATAAGTATTGTGTAAATGTTTGTTATACAGATATTATTATGGATAAGAGTTGGATTGATCTTCCAAATCGAACGTCTAGAGAATATTTCAATGGCATTATGCAGTTTATTGACTTCACGAGAGGATTTGAAAGTGACTATATTAGTTGTCCATGTAGAAAATGTGCTAACAGATATCAATTCACACGAGATACTGTGAGGGAGCACCTTTTCTTTAATGGATTTCTGAAAAATTATAAGAGTTGGACTCGTCATGGAGAAGAATATGTTCGTTGTCAAAATACAGATGCAGCTCAGATGGATGTTGATGCAAGGATGACTGATCCAATGCATGAAATGCTTACTGAAATGGTACGTGGGTTTGATCCTGAAGGCATTGACATCCAGAATCTTGAGACCGGTGAGATAAATCTTCGCTCTGGTGCAGATCGTGATTCGAGGAGGTTTTATGAAGTACTTGATGATGCGAAAACAGAATTATATCCTGGATGTACTTCTTACAATAAACTGTCGTTTATCGTGGAGTTGTTGCATTTGAAGACTTTGAATAATTGGTCAGACACATCATTCGACATGCTTTTGGTTTTATTGAAAAAAGTTCTTCCTGTCGATGTTAAGATTCCTGAGTCGTATTACTATGCTCGTAAGTTGACAGAGAACTTAGGTTTTACATATGAGACTATAGATGCATGTGCAAACAACTGTATGTTGTTTAGAAATGAAACTGCTCATTTGGATATTTGTACGGTTTGTGGCACTTCCAGGTGGAAAGAGAACAGGGGAAATAAGACTCATCAAAGTCAGATTGCGATACAGGGGAAACCGATTGTCGTAAAGCAAATGCGTTACTTTCCCCTTAAACCGAGGTTGAAAATATTTTTTATGTCATCTAAAGTTTCTAATTTAATGAGATGGCATGCAGAAAGAGTTCATGAAAGTGACATGTTAACCCACCCGGTAGACTCTCATGCATGGAAGGATTTTGATAAGAGACATCCCGACTTTGCTAAAGATGTTCGTAATGTCCGATTGGGATTGGCAGCAGATGGTTTCAATCCATTCAAGTCTATGGTTGGTGCAACTCATAGCACATGGTCCGTGGTGTTGGTTGCATATAATCTTCCTCTGTGGCTTTGTATGAAGCAACAATTTATATTACTTTCCACTCTTATTGATGGACCTAAAAGTCCGGGGGATAAGATTGATGTTTACCTTCAGCCATTGATTGATGAGTTGAATGAATTTTGGGGCGATGGTGTGATGACTTATGACTGCGAAACGAATGAAATGTTCAAACTGCATGCAGCTTTATTGTGGACAATCAATGACTTCCCAGCTTATGCAAATTTATCAGGCTGGAGTACGAAAGGGGAATTTGCTTGCCCTTGTTGCAATAAAAGTAAAAAATCTGTATGGCTTAAACATTCCAAAAAATGGGCATACATGGGTCACAGGCGTTTTCTCCCTCCCCAGCACAGGTTCAGAAAGGACAGAGTGGCATTTGATGGTTCTAGAGAGTTCAGCCCAGCACCAAAGATCATGACAGGAGTCGAAATGTTATCGCAGATTGAGGAAGAAAACATCCGCACGGTATATGAAATTCAGGATTTGGTGGCTCCTCCAGTACGTAATATTCGTGCTGCGGGTAGGCAGCGCAGTCACAATTGGAAAAAGAAAAGTATTTTTTATAGTCTTCCGTATTGGAAAACTAACATGTTGAGGCATAATTTGGATGTCATGCACATTGAAAAAAATGTTTGTGATAACATATTGTGGACCATTTTAGGTGTCAGTGGAAAGTCAAAGGACCATGTTAATGCACGCCGTGATTTGGAAGAAATGGGTTTAAGGAAACAGTTGCATTTACAGTTCGCTGAGGGAAACAAGGCATATATGCCTGCTGCACAGTATTCGATGACTACAGAGGAGAAAGAGACATTTCTTTCCATTTTGAAGATGGTCAAGGTGCCTGATGGTTACTCTTCTAATATTTCAAAGTGTGTGAATCTGACGAGCAAGACATTGCAAGGGTTGAAAAGTCATGACAATCACATATTACTTCAGCAGTTGATTCCAATCGCAATTTGTGATTGTTTATCCCCCAATGTTGTTCAGCCCTTGATTGAGATGAGTAATTTTTTTAGACAGCTTTGTTTAAGAAATCAACGAATGAGTGATTTAAAAAGTTTGCAGGACCGAATTGTACTTACGCTTTGTCACTTTGAGAAACTTTCCCCCCCCCCTCATTTTTCGATGTTATGGTCCACTTGACAGTGCACCTAACTGATGAAGTAATGGCTGCTGGTCCAGTGCAATTCAGGTGGATGTATCCTATTGAACGGTATTTGAGTACATTGAAAAGATTTGTACGCAACAGAGCTCGTCCAGAGGCATCAATAGCCAATGGTTATTTGATGGATGAGTGTACTACCTTTTGTGTAGAATATCTTACGGATGTTGAAACAAAATTAGATAAGCCCTCTCGGATTCATGATGGTCCAGTTGGAGAAGGAACCACATTTGATATGGACAACATCGAGTGGATACAAGCACATCGATATATCTTGTTCAATACTCCATCAGTTGCACCATTAATGCAGTAAGTATCTTATCAATGTGCTTGTATAACTTTTACATGTTTTCTTTGCATAAGTTGATCTTTTAAACATCGCGTAATCATTTGCAGGAAACACATTAATGAGATAAAAGAAGAGATGCATCGTGCGACTGAGTTTCAAATTCAACAATCTCATTATGCGGCATTTCATGATTGGTTCAAGGATTATGTATGTATAAATTGATTTTCATTATGAGTGAAGTATTAAACTAATTCTTTCTGCATATATCAGTATTGATTTTTATAAATTATGTAGGTTCGTAAGCTGAGGGAGTTAGGGGACCCCACGCTACCTGAAGTATTTATCCAACTGGCTGAGGGTCCATCTATAACAGCTCGTCGTTATAAAGCTATTGATGCTAATGGTTTTCGATTTCGCATTAAAGATGTTGACGACAAACGAGCAACACAAAACAGTGGCATCGGTTGTCCCTTTGTCGATTCTGGTTATTACTATGGTCAATTGATAGACATCATTGAAGTTGTATACACACACGGTTTGAAGTACATATTGTTAAAGTGTAATTGGGTTGATCCAGTGCGTGGATGTAAAGTCGATCAATATCAGTTTTCATTGGTGAATTTTAACTATATGTTATACAGAAATAATGAACGAGTTGAGAATGAACCTTTCATTTTGACATCACAAGCGGAACAAGTATTCTTCGTTACTTTGCCTTCGGATCCAAGTTGCCAAGTTGTTGTCAAAATGTCTCGGCGAGGATTGTTTTTATTTGAAGATGATGAACCCGAGACTGTTCCGTTTGTTTACCAACAACTTGATCAACATACCTTAGTTCAACGTGAAGAAGATATTTATTGGGTCAGAGCGGCTGTTGAAGGAGAAACGGTCGATTTTCATGCTTAATGAAAGGTATAATTGTTTTCCCGCTATTCAGTAGAATGTCCTAGGATATCATAAATTATCTAATCATTTTATAAATCCTTATAAGTTTTAATCCTCGCTTTTGTAAGTTAATTCAGTCATAAATATTTAGGTTGATTAACTTTCTGATTTTTTAAAATTCATTCACAACTAATTATTCAATCCATTTTTTGTTTGATTAACAGTTGTACAAGTTTGATTTATTAAGAACAATCCAATTTATCTTTTAAACACTTTGGACTCATTACTGATATTTTGTATGACTGCAGACATGTCAGGGGAAGAGGCAGAAAATCCACATCATCCATCTGAGGCATCTACGTCTCAGGGTCGAGGTATGTTTGAATGTCATTGTCTATATTTTTTATGTAATTGACATATATATATATATATATATATAACATTTTTCAATTTATATATTTTATATATAAAATTGTTTTCAACAGGATCAGACTCGGCTAGTTCTTCCTCTCGCAGGAGAGGCCCTGGTCGTGGCATATTATCATGGAATTCCGACACGACGACAGATGTTTCATTTGATGAGGTATTTCATCCCGTGGGACCGAATGCCCTGGAATTTATTCGTCAGCTGGGTCATATCATACGTGACCCACATCGATTTCCATTGACCACGCGTGATTGGGCTTCTATCCCTCAGGACACATTAGATCGTCTATGGAGGGAGGTTCAGGTAAGAAAATAATTTTACTTTATTTTCTATTTATAAATAATACTAATATGTTTGATTATTTTCATTATAGAAAAATTTGAAAGTATTCCCTGAAGAGTTTCGGCCCGTGTGTATGAGCAAATGCCGTAAGCTATGGAAAGATTATAAAGGCAAAGTGAAGAGGGACCACTGGGTACCAAATGTGGGTGCCCTTGACATTTTGGAAAAAGTCCCGAGAGGTGTCCTCCCGGATCAGTGGCGTGACTTGGTTGCATATTGGTCTACTGAGGGTGTTGCGGTTTGTATATTAATTATTTTGCTGTATATATATTTTCAAGAATATGTGATTTGTTTGAAATTTGAATGAATTGAATGTAGGAGGTGTCAACACGCCATTCGGAGAATCGAGCGTTGCAGGGACCAGCTCACAGGCTCGGGACTCGTCACGTGTCTCAGATCCGACATGAGGTATATATTATTCATTTTTTAATTTATTAATTAATATGGTTTTGTGTTTATATTCTTTTAATATACAGTTGCGAGGGCAAGGTGCAGCAACTGATAAAATGTCGGTGTGGATAAGGACTCGTGATCGCAATGATCCAGAGGTTGCAGCATTGATAGTAAGTGTCTGTACTTACCAATAATTACATAAATCTATATATTAACATATATATATTTATATATATTTAAATATTTCACAGGATCAATTTGAAGCTGAGTTAGAACATCTGCCAGAGGACCAGCGACAACTTCCCATGCGACGGGATGAGATCTTTCATTGCATTATTGGTCGGGACGGGCATGGCTATAGTTTGACCAATGGAGCAGGGATTCCTCGTTCTGTAGTGTCACGCGCTGCGGTTGTCGGTCCTGCTGTTGCTCATATGACACAGCAGATGTCAGATTTTGAGGCACGGCTGCGCGCTTCCGAGGAGACAAATGCGCAATTGACAGCTGAGGTTAGAGCACTGCGGGAATATGTGCGTCGAGCTGATGGTACAGGGGATCATACGACGCAGGTATATACTGTATTTATTTATTTAATTTAAATTATTTTTGTTATTAAAATATTTATAATGTTTATTTGTTGTAGGCACCTGGCCCACCAGAAGGAGGTAGCAGTGATGGCAACGCGTGACGCACCATATATTCACGAGATATGTTTTTTGTTTTTACTGGTAGGGTTGATATTGATTGTATTGTATTTATTCATTTAAGTAATGCATTATTACCATCCATGGTGGTCTTTTAAATATTTTATACACATATTGAGTTTTTGATCAGATAATCTTGAATGATTCTACATTTGAAAAAGTCGAACTAATTCCAACAGATCAATAAATCTGATATTATAGATTATGTATTATCCAATATATTTTTTATAAATTTCAGTATGGTATCGATAAAAGAAATATGTATTAATTAGATGTTATCACTTTTATTTTTCACTTTTGTAATCAATGGGATGGCCTTTGCACCCCCGGAGAGCCCCCCGCACCCCCGTATAGCCCCCCGCACCCCCGTACAGCCCCCCCCCCCCCCCCGCACCCCCGTACAGCCCCCCGCACCCCCATACAGCCCCCCGCACCCCCGTACAGCCCCCCGCCACCCCCCGTACAGCCCCCCGCACCCCCGTACAGCCCCCCCGCACCCCCGTACAACCCCCCGCACCCCCGTACTGCCCTTCGCCACCCCCGTACAGGCCCCCGCCACCCCCGTACAGCCCCCCGCACCCCCGTACAGCACCCCCCGCACCCCCGTACTGCCCCCCGCACCCCCGGAGAGACCCCCGCACCCCCGTACAACCCCCCGCACCCCCGTACTGCCCCCCGCCGCCCCCGTACAGGCCCCCGCCACCCCCGTACAGCCCCCTGCACCCCCGTACAGCCCCCCCCCCCCCCCCCCCCCCCCGCACCCCCGTACTGCCCCCCGCACCCCCGGAGAGACCCCCGCACCCCCGTACAACCCCCCGCACCCCCGTACTGCCCCCCGCACCCCCGTACAGGCCCCCGCCACCCCCGTACAAGCCCCCCGCACCCCCGTACAGCCCCCCCCCCCCCCCCCCCGCACCCCCGTACAGCCCCCCGCACCCCCGTACAGCCCCCCCGCACCCCCGTACAACCCCCCGCACCCCCGTACAACCCCCGCACCCCCATACAACCCCCCGTACAACCCCCGCACCCCCCTACAACCCCCCGCACCCCCGTAATGCCCCCCGCCACCCCCGTACAGGCCCCCGCCACCCCCGTACAGCTCCCCGCACCCCGTTACAGCACCCCCCCGCACCCCCGTACTGCCCCCCGCACCCCCGGAGAGACCCCCGCACCCCCGTACAACCCTCCGCACCCCCTTACTGCCCCCCGCCACCCCCGTACAGGCCCCCGCCACCCCCGTACAGCCCCCCGCACCCCCGTACAGCCCCCCCCCCCCCCCCCCCCGCACCCCCGTACAACCCCCGCACCCCCGTACAGCACCCCGCACCCCCGTACTGCCCCCCGCCACCCCCGTACAGCCCCCCGCCACCCTCGTACAGCCCCCCGATACCCCCGTACAGCCCCCCGCACCCCCGTACAGCCCCCCGCCACCCCCGTACAGCCCCCCGCACCCCCCGTACAGCCCCTCGATTGTGTCGTTTTCAGCAGCGCGGCGCGCGCTGAAATGGCGCGTTGGGGGGGTCAAAACCACCCGAACGACCTCCGAATGCCACGAAACCGTACGACAACATCCGGGGCGTGAATTGTGAAATGGTCGGCCAGACGGCACCTCATTCGGAGGTACCGTGTGACCGCGGCGGCTGGAAACGCGTTTCCGGCGCCGTTAAACACCAAAACAGCGTGCGGCGGTCCGATTCAGAGCAAACGTACTCCGAACGACCTGAAACCGCACGGGAACGATAGAAATATTATTCCTGAGATGCAGGAGGAGGCCGCACGTCAATCGGACGTGCGGTGCGCGCGGCACGTCCGATTGTGTCGTTTTCAGCAGCGCGGCGCGCGCTGAAATGGCGCGTTGGGGGGTCAAAACCACCCAAACAAACTCCGAATGCCACGAAACCGTACGAAAACATCCGGGGCGTGAATTGTGAAATGGTCGTCCAGACGGCACCTCATTCGGAGGTGCCGTGTGACCGCGGCGGCCGGAAATGCGTTTCCGGCGCCGTTAAACACCAAAACGACGTGCGGCGGTCCGATTCGGAGAAAACGTGCTCCGAACGACCTGAAACCGCACGGAAACGATAGAAATATTATTCCTGAGATGCAGGAGGAGACCGCACGTCCATCGGAAGTGCGGTGCGCGCGGCACGTCCGATTGTGTCGTTTTCAGCAGCGCGGCGCGCGCTGAAATGGCGCGTTGGGGGGTCAAAACCACCCGAACGACCTCTGAATGCCACGAAACCGTACGACAACATCCGGGGCGTGAATTGTGAAATGGTCGGCCAGACGGCACCTCATTCGGAGGTGCCGTGTGACCGCGGCGGCCGGAAACGCGTTTCCGGCGCCGTTAAACACCAAAACGGCGTGCGGCGGTCCGATTCGGAGAAAACGTGCTCCGAACGACCTGAAACCGCACGGGAACGATAGAAATATTATTCCTGAGATGCAGGAGGAGGCCGCACGTCCATCGGACGTGCGGTGCGCGCGGCACGTCCGATTGTGTCGTTTTCAGCAGCGCGGCGCGCGCTGAAATGGCGCGTTGGGGGGTCAAAACCACCCGAACGACCTCCGAATGCCACGAAACCGTACGACAACATCTGGGGCGTGAATTTTGAAATGGTCGGCCAGAGGGCACCTCATTTGGAGGTTCCGTGTGACCGCGGCGGCCGGAAACGCGTTTCCGGCGCCGTTAAACACCAAAACGGTGTGCGGCGGTCCGATTCGGAGCAAACGTGCTCCGAACGACCTGAAACCGCACGGGAACGATAGAAATATTATTCCTGAGATGCAGGAGGAGGCCGCACGTCCATCGGACGTGCGGTGCGCGCGGCACGTCCGATTGTGTCGTTTTCAGCAGCGCGGCGCGCGCAGAAATGGCGCGTTGGGGGGTCAAAACCACCCGAACGACCTCCGAATGCCACGAAACCGTACGAAAACATCCGGGGCGTGAATTGTGAAATGGTCGGCCAGACGGCACCTCATTCGGAGGTGCCGTGTGACCGCGGCGGCCGGAAACGCGTTTCCGGCGCCGTTAAACACCAAAACGGCGTGCGGCGGTCCGATTCGGAGCAAACGTGCTCCGAACGACCTGAAACCGCACGGGAACGATAGAAATGTTATTCCTGAGATGCAGGAGGAGGACGCACGTCCATCGGACGTGCGGTGCGCGCGGCACGTCCGATTGTGTCGTTTTCAGCAGCGCGGCGCGCGCTGAAATGGCGCGTTGGGGGGTCAAAACCACCCGAACGACCTCCGAATGCCACGAAACCGTACGACAACATCCGGGGCGTGAATTGTGAAATGGTCGGCCAGACGGCACCTCATTCGGAGGTGTCGTGTGACCGCGGCGGCCGGAAACGCGTTTCCGGCGCCGTTAAACACCAAAACGGCGTGCGGCGGTCCGATTCGGAGCAAACGTGCTCCGAACGACCTGAAACCGCACGGGAACGATAGTAATATTATTCCTGAGATGCAGGAGGAGGCCGCACGTCCATCGGACGTGCGGTGCGCGCGGCACGTCCGATTGTGTCGTTTTCAGCAGCGCGGCGCGCGCTGAAATGGTGCGTTGGGGGGTCAAAACCACCCGAACGATCTCCGAATGCCACGAAACCGTACGACAACATCCGGGGCGTGAATTGTGAAATGGTCGGCCAGACGGCACCTCATTCGGAGGTGCAGTGTGACCGCGGCGGCCGGAAACGTGTTTCCGGCGCCGTTAAACACCAAAATGGCGTGCGGCAGTCCGATTCGGAGCAAACGTGCTCCGAACGACCTGAAACCGCACGGGAACGATAGAAATATTATTCCTGAGATGCAGGAGGAGGCCGCACGTCCATCGGACGTGCGGTGCGCGCGGCACATCCGATTGTGTCATTTTCAGCAGCGCGGCGCGCGCTGAAATGGCGCGTTGGGGGGTCAAAACCACCCGAACGACCTCCGAATGCCACGAAACCGTACGACAACATCCGGGGCATGAATTGTGAAATGGTCGGCCAGACGGCACCTCATTCGGAGGTGCCGTGTGACCGCGGCGGACAGAAACGCGTTTCCGGCGCCGTTAAACACCAAAACGGCGTGCGGCGGTCCGATTCGGAGCAAACGTGCTCCGAACGACCTGAAACCGCACGGGAACGATAGAAATATTATTCCTGAGATGCAGGAGGAGGCCGCACATCCATCGGACGTGCGGTGCGCGCGACACGTCCGATTGTGTCGTTTTCAGCAGCACGGCGCGCGCTGAAATGGCGCGTTGGGGGGTCAAAACCACCCGAACGACCTCCGAATGCCACGAAACCGTACGAAAACATCCAGGGCGTGAATTGTGAAATGGTCGGCCAAACGGCACCTCATTCGGAGGTGCCGTGTGACCGCGGCGGCCGGAAACGCGTTTTCGGCACCGTTAAACACCAAAACGGCGTGCGGCGGTCCGATTCGGAGCAAACGTGCTCCGAACGACCTGAAACCGCCCGGGAACGATAGAAATATTATACCTGAGATACAGGAGGAGGCGGCACGTCCATCGGACGTGCGGTGCGCGCGGCACGTCCGATTGTGTCGTTTTCAGCAGCGCGGCGCGCGCTGAAATGGCGCGTTGGGGGGTCAAAACCACCCGAAAGACCTCCGAATGCCACGAAACCGTACGACAACATCCGGGGCGTGAATTGTGAAATTTTCGGCCAGACGGCACCTCATTCGGAGGTGCCGTGTGACCGCGGCGGCCGAAAACGCGTTTCCGGCGCCGTTAAACACCAAAACGGCGTGCGGCGGTCCGATTCGGAGCAAACGTGCTCCGAACGACCTGAAACCGCACGGGAACGATAGAAATATTATTCCTGAGATGCAGGAGGAGGCCGCACCTCCATCGGACGTGCGGTGCGCGCGGCACGTCCGATTGTGTCGTTTTCAGCAGCGCGGCGCGCGCTGAAATGGCGCGTTGGGGGGTCAAAACCACCCGAACGACCTCCGAATGCCACGAAACCGTACGACAACATCCGGGGCGTGAATTGTGAAATGGTCGGCTAGACGGCACCTCATTCGGAGGTTCCGTGTGACCGCGGCGGCCGGAAACGCGTTTCCTGCGCCGTTAAACACCAAAACGGCGTGCGGCGGTCCGATTCGGAGCAAACGTGCTCCGAACGACCTGAAACCGCATGGGAACGATAGAAATATTATTCCTGAGATGCAGGAGGAGGCCGCACGTCCATCGGACGTGCGGTGCGCGCGACACGTCCGATTGTGTCGTTTTCAGCAGCGCGGCGCGCGCTGAAATGGCGCGTTGGGGGGTCAAAACCACCCGAACGACCTCCGAATTCCACGAAACCGTACGACAACATTCGGGGCGTGAATTGTGAAATGGTCAGCCAGAGGGCACCTCATTCGGAGGTGCCGTGTGACTGCGGCGGCCGGAAACGCGTTTCTGGCGCCGTTAAACACCAAAACGGCGTGCGGCGGTCCTATTCGGAGCAAACTTGCTCCGAACGACCTGAAACCGCACGAGAATGATAGAAATATTATTCCTGAGATGCAGGAGGAGGCCGCACGTCCATCGGACGTGCGGTGCGCGCGGCACGTCCGATTGTGTCGTTTTCAGCAGCGCGGCGGCGCTGAAATGGCGCGTTGGGGGGTCAAAACCACCCGAACGACCTCCGAATGCCACGAATCCGTACGACAACATCCGGGGCGTGAATTGTGAAATGGTCGGCCAGACGACACCTCATTCGGAGGTTCCGTGTGACCGCGGCGGCTGGAATCGCGTTTCTGGCGCCGTTAAACACCAAAACGGCGTGCGGCGGTCCGATTCGAAGAAAACGTGCTCCGAACGACCTGAAACTGCACGGGAACGATAGAAATATTATTCCTGAGATGCAGGAGGAGGCCGCACGTCCATCGAACGTGCGGTGCGCGCGGCACGTCCGATTGTGTCGTTTTCAGCAGCGCGGCGCGCGCTGAAATGGCGCGTTGGGGGGTCAAAACCACCCGAACGATCTCCGAATGCCACGAAACCGTACGACAACATCCGGGGCGTGAATTGTGAAATGGTCGGCCAGACGGAACCTCATTCGGAGGTGCCGTGTGACCGCGGCGGCCGGAAACGCGTTTCCAGCGCCGTTAAACACCAAAACGGCGTGCGGCGGTCCGATTCGGAGCAAACGTGCTCCGAACGACCTGAAACCGCACGGGAACGATAGAAATATTATTTCTGAGATGCAGGATGAGGCCTCACGTCCATCGGACGTGCGGTGCGCGCGGCACGTCCGATTGTGTCGTTTTCAGCAGCGCGGCGCGCGCTGAAATGGCGCGTTGGGGGGTCAAAACCACCCGAACGACCTCTGAATGCCACGAAACCGTACGACAACATCCGGGGCGTGAATTGTGAAATGGTCGGCCAGACGGCACCTCATTCGGAGGTGCCGTGTGACCGCGGCGGCCGGAAATGCGTTTCTGGCGCCGTTAAACACCAAAACGGCGTGCGACGGTCCGATTCGGAGCAAACGTGCTCCGAACGACCTGAAATGAGATTATTTCTTGAATCGAAGTTTTTAAATTATTATAGCACAATGATTTGATATTATATATATATTAAATATATATTAAATATATATTAAAACATTTAAAATATATTTTATATATATATATATATATATATTTAAAATATTGTATTTAATAGTATATATATGAATATTTTTACACACACACATATATATATATATATTTATATTCAATTAAATAAAAAAAAATTAATTTTTTTTTTATAATAGCGACCGCCATTGGCGGTCGCTGCGCGGCCGCTAAAGCCCTTTAGCGACCACCAATGGCAGTCGCTAATGGGCTTATTTATAGTAGTGAATCCTCATCAGATATTTGAACATATATATTGGACATTTTTAACATTATCTTGTTAAATTAATGTAAATGGATCTTTAGGTTACTTACATAGACCATTTTAAAATTATAATTATTCATGCTCATTTTGAATCTCCTAATAAGATTTTTTTAAATATGTTCAATATTCAACTAGATTTCATCATAAGAGGTTTCAAAAATTTATTCATATAGTGACTTATCACCTAGGGTAAAAAATAATAGGGATTATGGTTTTTTAAAAATGCCATGATCAATATTAAAATATGCTTATCATTTATTCCAAATGGAAGAGATGGGGTTGAGCATTTTTATTGAATCAACTTAAAAAGTCTTCAAGTTTATTGTTTTCATGATGTTTATTAGTATACACTCACTATAATTTAAAATAATTCTATCTATCAAACCATTAAATCTTGAACATAGTAGAAGACAACAAAAAACACGATATTAAATATCTCATGTCAATTGTTGGGAGGAGTTGTGTTATGTGTCACTAAACTTCTACAAAAAAAGGGGCTTATAAAGGGATTATTTTGTTTTAAACCTAGATTATATAACCAAAAAAATCCATGAAGTAGAAAGATGAACACTATTTAAAATCAAACTAGAAAATAATGAAATAGAAAACCATAAAAATAAATAACATTAGGAATTTAATGTTATTCATACCATGTTGTTCCTATCTACATGTCTATAAGACCACTTAAAAAAATTTAATACAAAAAATGGGATAATAAATAAAAAATAATAGAGATAAAACATATATAACTTCAAAAACAATCAAAATAAACACATGTACATGACCACTAATAAATAAGTACTAAATGTGTATGGAAAAAACTAAATGAAAAGAATATAAAAAAATTGGGACCCTTTTAATATTGATCACCATCACCCATAAAACCCCCTCTATTGTTCAAGTTAATTTATGAGTCCTCCTTGATGATCATAATACAGTATCTCTCCACCAGAATGATTTTCTGTAATTCAAGCTTGAGTGGCACTATCAATAGTGTTTTGAAACATATCTACCCCAATTAATTTTCTCCTTCATCACTTTACTTTTATTATATAGAATTAAGAAATATCCTATATAGTTAACTAATGAATATGATCCTTAGAAAATTATAATGGAATAAAAATTCTCACCTATAATATTATCAGCAATTGTGTTTGGATAGGGTGATCATGAAATAATTCATTACTATAATAATCCAAAATAACATACATGTCATGTATTAATGGTCTTATTGTTTCATATTTTGAAAAACACAATCAAAATAAGAATATATAATTGTTCAGCCTATTAATGTTTGGAATGGATTCCCATGTTATGGAATAATGAACACTACCACGCCTCACTATGGAACAAAAAACGCTCCAGGTTCTACTAGAGGTAAAAAACTCACTGCAATAAAAGTTTTTCCTTGGGAGAACATTCTACATTGGGTGAATCTAACCACTATATTGGAATAAATACATATAATGGATTTATATATCCACTACCACATATCTGTTTAGGGATTTGGGATTCCAGATACTAATAGGGAGGGTAATTCATGTGTGATTAAACATCCCAGCATAATTACTACATCAGGTGAGGTCACCATTTCCATGTGATACTAAAATAGTTACATTAGATTTATTTACATTAAGAACACCCCAATTATGTCATGTTATTTCCTATGTGATATTAAACAAAACATAGATGACAAAAAAACTTTATAGCAAGAAATAAAACATCATATCAAACTAAAAAAATAACATCCTCTAAGATGATAATCAAATGAAATAAGAAAATCCAAAAATAAACTTCTTATTTTTTATCAAAATTAATCATAAAAAACAAAATAACCCCACCTTAAAATTTTAAAATTAAATAACCCACATGTCTTTCAAAACTAATCTATTATAACATATGGTTTTGGAACATTTCAATCAATAAAATGACTTAAATTCATATCATAATGAACACAACCATATTATCTACTTATCATGTACCATAATAGAACATGTATTCATGTAAATGCTCCTGTATTTCTATAAAATTATAAAACATGAAAAAAGAAACATCAAATATAATTAACATCATTAAACAAAGTATACTATACAAGTATACTTATATCCACAAAAAATAGTTTCATCCCTAATGATTCCCTAGAAAACTATAGATCTATTTTCGTAAATACATCAACTAGAACACAGAAAATGATGAAAAAATAAGTAGATAATACATTGGGATAAAATTAAAAATGATCAAATCATTGATGTATAAAATATCTAATTAGAGTATTAAATATAGTATAAAACACATAACAAGTATTAAAATCGATAATAATTGGAAAAAATTACCCCAAGACCTAAATAATATTATAAACTACCCCTACCAATACCCTTTCATTAAAATATGGGCCCCATAAAATGACATAGTAATTTATTCATAATATCATAGAATAATGAAAACATAGAGGTCTCTGTCTTTATAATATAAATATATCTAAATATATTGAACATCACCACTATTAAAACTAATGTAAAATAAAATAAAATTGGGTCCTATAATTCATATATATATTTCTAGGGACATTCCTCTTAATTTTGGTTATATTTCAAAACTAATAGATCAAAAAATTTCAAAGCTGATTAAAATTCAAATTCTCTTAGATACGGTTGTCTTGTTGACCTTTCATACATTGAAACTAAATCATAGGATTCACCACAATACCCTCCATCATCAAAAAAATGTATTTTGATATCACTAGAAAAGTCCATTAGATTAATATTCTATAATGTTATAGAATCACTACCATATATATTGAATAATTTATGGGATTCAACAAATCATCCATGTAGTTAATTAAAAATCAAGCATGATCATCATTCAATATATACACATATATATAGTCTAAATATTATTTCATCTTATTAGAATCATATAAATGGATCAATAGATCATTTCTAGGGACAGAGTCAAAATTATAACAACACATATTATTTTTTGGCCTACCCAGAATTAACAAGGTCAAATAAAGATGTTCATGATCTAAAAAATAGTTTAATTTGAGGTTTTAGTGACCACTACATAGTGGGATTCATCAAACTACATCAAAACTAAATATTTGTAGGATTTATTCAAAACATCAGGTTCATCATCAACAAAAAATTTAAAGAATACTAAAATATTAATATTTTTAGATAAAGTTTAAATAAATTATGAATATTTTTTAGTGGTTTTTAATTAGAATACCTTGAAAATTAATTTTTTAAATCACTGTTGGAAAATTATATATGTGTAGTTTAAATTGTTTAGAAAGAATAAAATTATTAAAATTATTTGAGTGTTGGGTTTTAATGGTTCAATATTTTAATAATTTTTGGATTGTATTCAAGTAATATAAAGGTTAGAATCATTTAAAATCTATAATAAATTTTCTAAGTGTATAATATTTATTCTACAAATTATTTTTAGGATATATTACCACAAATACGATTATCCTGCACCAACCGTCAACCAGGGCCCACACACCACAATGTTGGCCCACAAGGGGCCACCTTGCCATTCAAGCCCACTAGAGAGCCAACCTGAGAGGTAGGATGCACATGATACATCATGACATGCATAAGGTCCATGGGTGGTCAAATATAGTGGGTTAATTTGGATACATCCCTAGAGTGTGATCAAAGGGGGAATATCTCTATGGTTACATGAGGATAGAGTCACTAGAATAAAGAGTTACATGGTAACGGTGAAGCTTCCTCCATGTAAAGCATGAATTAATTAATGTTGTTTTTCGGTATAATGTTTTTTAATGGAGCACCCCTCACTTGTGAATTTCGACGTGGGATGCATTTTTTTCTAATTTTAATAGAAAAACCCCATGTTTTCATCGGCTCCACCTCAACTCACTCGGACATAGTGTCCCGCCCATATCCACTACTAAAATTCATATACATACCTCATAAACTCATTAAAAGACACCATGTATATCCACCTATATATCAGACCAAAACTCTACCTTCCATTTTGAATCATGAAGACACAATGAATCATCCTTTTCTCCTTGACCAACACCCATTAACACATTTTCAGTTCTTTCATCTATTCTAAAGGTAAGAGGGGATGAATTGGAATCAATTTCTCCACTACCCATCCACCATGCCACTTCCACTAGCCATTTCAAAATAGATAAATCAAAAATATGATGCATCCTATGTATCACTAAAGGGATGTCTAAACCCACTACGCCTGTGGATTTAATTCCACACACATATTCTAAACAACTAATATATATAAGTGACTCAATGATAAAACACACTATGTATCATGGATGAATCAGTGAAGTGATATCGTAGTTATATTTTAATGGGAGACTGACACCTCTCCCTTGGTCAATAAAAGGGGGCCCTACATTCAAATAAAGGTAGTTAAAAATCCCTTAAGAAGGGAATCATCCAAAGACATGGGCACCTTCTCCATGAATTTTCATCGTCGTTTTTTTATTTCATTATTTTTAATTTTTTCTTATAATATAATTTTTATAATGTTTTCAAATAAATAACACATAAATTTTTTAAAATTATTTGGATCGTGATTCCATCACCACTTCTTCATCATCTTTTCTTATTATTATCATTACCATTATTCTTTTTATTTTTATTTCTCATTATATTCATCATTTTAAATTATCTATATATAGTATTTCTTTTATTTTATATTTTCAATTATTTTCATTAATATATCTCTCTCTATTATATTATGTTTTATTATTTTCTTTTAGTCTATATATTTCTCATTCAACCACAAACTCTTACCCTAAAAATGAGGTTATAACTTAAGGATTGGCCCAAAAGAGGTATGTGGTATTCCATTTCATTCTGAGCATAAATTCATAAGTTTTTTCAAATTTTTTAGATATATTGTTATGTTCATGAGTGTGATGATTTTATAATATGGAAGTAAACCCAAACACATTTATAATTGTTATTTAATAATTTTCACTACCTTCTAAAAACACAAGATCATTATGCGAGGATGTTGAGACTTTTAATTGATGAAATAATATAAGATGATGTCATGTATTGTAAGGTTTCACACTCTCAATTGAGGTGTGATAATAACCTTGATTATAGGTAGAGCTGGTATTATGATTTTATAAGTAAATCATGATTTCACATTACTAAATAAAAGAATAGTAGTTTATAAATAATATCTCATGATCAAACTATCAAAAAAATTAAACCCAAAAAAGGAGAACGATATAACCTATTATCCAAACCACAAGGGACATTTATTTTATTCCTAATATAATTATGCTAGTATTTCATGTTAGTTTTAGATTAAATTTTCATATTTCATGTCTTTTGAATTCAATTGTTTCATAAAAAATAAAACATAAAGATAAGTAGTTCTTAGGTGAGATTGAATAATATGGTGAATAAAAATGAATGATACTCAAGGGAGATGAACTTGGTTGGCCTCTATGGTGCACTAGTAAAATATTTTTTTCCATGTGTTATGATATACATACGTCAAAAAAGTTTCTATTATAGGGTTTAAAATAAGTAATTTACATATCTTGTTGTATTATAATGTGTTAGATAATATTATTACTGTTTCCATAATAAAGATGTTAGAAATTTATTTTTTCAATAATTTATCAAAATATATCATATCTTTATGCATGGAACAATTACTCGCATGTGTATGAGAAATGAAAAAGGGGACTAGCTATGATTAAGTCCATGTGAAATAACATTAAAAAAATGATCAATTTGTGGGTCAAATCGAAATGGAATTTGAATATTCTCTTGCATGTATGGAACCATCAATAAATGAGAAACAATGTGAGCATCCCAAATAGGATTACTTCCCTGATGAGATACATGTATTAGATCAAAAAGATCTAAATGTGATCTTATGAGGAACTACATGATCTCCCAATTCCTCTTATAATATAGGAAACATCACCAATGGATGGTGAAAAAAAATAAGAGGTAAAATTGGAAGGAATACTGAAGGATAATGACTACCTACATTCATCCACTACCATCCAAATCCAAGAGGAACTCCCTAATAGAGTAGAGATTGAAGCTGACCCAATTTGGGTAGATGATCCTTTCTTGAACTCTTTCTATTATGATTCTAGTCAATATAATTTGTGTATTACTTCTAACTTCTTTTAATTATCTTATTTGGTTAATCATTTATTTACCATTGATTTGGATGAGTGATAAAATTCACCAGTAGAGGAACACATGGATCTTCTTTACATTTATGGACATTTATTTGAGGAGGTCCATGAGAAATGAGAGTATCTAAACTCGAGGAAATCAAAAAAGAGACTTCAATTATTGAAAGTGATAAGTTACCTATTTAAAATTAAAATTTAGTTCAAATAAAAATTCCAATTTACTTTCTTATTCAACATTATATTCATGCATCCCATATTAATCCATCATTGGAAAATAATAAATATATTTCACATGTAGAAACAAATAATGTTGTTCATTACTACTTTATCCTAACCTAGCCTACAAATTAAAATTGATTGTGATGGGGTAGGAATTTTTATACTCAAATTCTAGACCATTATTCACACCCAAAAATGGGGTAAAAGTTGTAAAATCCACATCTCATGGTTAAAATCCAAGAATCTTCACCCAACGAAAAAAATTGGATAACAACTGGTACAACCCTCTGGAAGAAGTAAAAATTAGGGGAATATTTTGTGGATCATACCAAGAGTTTTTCTTTTTATATTTTTCCTAGAAAATTTATTTAATGTTGATTCTAATGAGTATTCTAGCATTAATCACTACTCTGCCTTATATTAATGGGTTTAAATGAAACAATCCATGCTATTAATTTGAGTAATTTTCCATTATAAGATCATGATGGAACAAGGTATCCCCAAACAGTGGAGGAAATAGGTCTAAGATTCATAGAAAATATTTTTCACTATTAATTAATATTTTTAACTATCTATATTTTTTTACAACATCATGATTTGAGATTTAAACAATAAAATTACATGCCCAAATTTGAATTTATGATTTACATGAATATTAATGGAGACATGAGTTTCTTATGATTCCAATTATTACATGTTTTAGGTTTCATTATTAATGATATTTAATGATTAAAATATATAATTCTAGGTTTAACGTAGTGCATAAATATTAACGTGGGGACTCATGATTTTAGGGGATTTATTTATTTATCTAAATGAAATTTCCCAAACAATTTTCACAGTTTGAATTTCAAAAATTAATATGAATTTAATTTTCATTATTAGTCATTCCATGAATTATATTCAAATATCACTTCACCATTCCAAGGATTATTTATTCGCCAACTATTTCCTATTTATTCATGAGCATATTTCTTGAATGAAATTGGGACATGTCACTGACCAAAACATTCATATGAACTCATCAAAGGTAAAACTATTCAAAAACACACTTAAAATGATTGAGGAACTTTTTTCAAAAATCCCTTATCCTTCAAAACCACCATCACATCAATTCTTATTGAGCCCATAAAATCGATGAATGATCTGGTTGGGAAGGATTTATGTTTCAACCCATTTTTATCAATTACTACCCTCCTATTAATATATGAATAAAATTTGAATGTTAAAGTGTTAGTGTGAAAGGATCCATCGTGGAAGGGATGAAATTAAATTTAATGGAGAAGTTTTGGGGTGATTTTTTTTTATTAAATTATTTTTATTCATAAATTATAAAAATTATTGTTTTCCCTCTTTAATGAAAATGAATAAAAAATAAAAAAAGAACCCTAAAAATGAAAAAAATTGTTGGTATTTTGTATAAAAATAACTGTTATTGGACCTATATTTTTTATCATATGTATATAGGTGGTTTATGTGAGGTTTATTCTAATCATAACATTTCAAAAAGGAAAAAAATTAAAAGTTATTTTATGAAGAAAATATAAAAGTAAAAAAATTGTTCAATAGGGTACACAAATAATTCTTTATTCTTTTTTTTGTCATGAAAATTAATATGAGATTTATAAAAATTGAGTGATGTTACATTTTTAAGAGATTATGTCATTACAATTTAACATTTAATGTCATGTGTTATGGTTTAAGAGACAAAACACTTCCATAGACCTTATATTTTAAAACAAAAAATCATTCTAATACTAATCCTAGAATAAATTTGTACCTTAACTTCCATCCCTCATGATTCTATGTTCCATTTTATTTATAATGTGAAAAAAGTATTTTCTTTACATCATTTTTAATGAGGGTCATTTTATCTTGATTTGAGCCCAAATCCATTTGAATCGAATCATTAGTGATGAGTTAAAATATTAAAAATTGAGGTAAATTATAATTTAGAAGCTTTAAAAATATAAATTAAATGTCATGATTGAATGATAAGATATGTTCAATTATTATTCAAAAAGAAAAATTAATAATAATTATGTTTATCATTTCATATAAAATTTAAAAAAATTAAATTTATATTTTTTTTAACTTTTGAATGATTTATTTAACATTAAAAATTTATTGATTTTAGTACATTGGGATTTTAATATTGGTCATATTTTTTCCCTATAATTTATTTTTTGATATTTTATGCTTGGGAAAAACCATAGTTTATGTGTGGGGGTATTTTATAGAGTAAACTTTTCCTAAAATTTTCCATCAAATTATTAGGATTTTTTGACATGATTTAAATTAGAATTTCCATGAATTTTAATTATTCTATTCATTGTTTGGAATTTAAAAATGAGGAATTAATGTGGTTTATAATTAATAAAATTATTAAAATGAGTTTAATGTTTTGTTTTCAATGGTATAAAAATATAAAAAATTATGGATGGTCATCAAGTGATATGAATGTTATAATCATTTCATTTTATTAAGAAATATTCGAAAGGGTTTACTATATATTTTCCAATCACTTTTATTGGGTGTTTATAAAAAATAATTCCCTCATGGTCCAGCCTTTAACTACGGAACAAACACCATATAGGTGGACCAAAAGGGGAAACACATCCATGAAGTCCCATTGAAGGGGTATCATGATAGGAATGATTCACTTGGAGAATAAGGTCATGCAAATGTCCCATGGGTGGCAAAATCCAATGGGTTCATTTGGATAAAACATTGATGCACCAGTGCAAGAAGAATATCCCAGCAGTGGATGGGGGAGAGTGTCAAAGGTATGGTTCTATTCACGGTAGTGGGAGGTTGTCTTCCAGCTCCCACAAAACTATATTATATGGGTGGGGTTGAGATTTAATATTTAAAGAAGACCACCCACCCCCCCCCCCCATATCATTTGATTAAAGATGTAATTTTGTTTTGGTTTTTTACAAAAACACCACATGATTTCCTCAACATTACCATGCCTCACTCAGACAAAGAGTACCACCCAACTCTAAAAATCTCTTACACTTGATTTCCTTGGTCACCCACTCCAACTCAACAAGAATCTCCACTAACATCCACTATGAACTTAGTCATGGTCTCTACCTTCCATATCGAATCTTAGGGACACCACAGTTTATCTTCTTTACCTCAAAAAACACTAACAAACACATTTTAAGCCCCTTATAACCATTATGAATGTTTGAGTGGTTGAGGAGGAGTCATGTTTTCTTCTTCAACTTTACTATACCACTACCACATTCCACGTCGTCAATAAGGAAATCAAAAACTCCATAGATACTATTCATGATGAATGTGAAGTCCTAAGGCACTACCTCTATGGATATCAATACATGCACTAATTTTAAACACCTGATATCTATGGGTGTTTCAAATATAGAACACCCAAAGTATTGTACCTTAATCTATGAATAGTTATCCTACAGAGATTTTGATGGATGATCAAGGCCTCTCCCCAAGTTTATAAAATTATTCTATCACTACCAATAATGGGATTTCAACACACTCAAAGAAGGGAATCCATCGAATTCCCAGGAAACTACTCCATGTATTTATGTGTTTATTTAATTTAATTATTTTTATTTTTTTTCTTTATGTTTTAGTTTTATTTTTATTATGTAATTTTATTCAATATAGCTAAATAAATAAAAAATGTATTATTCTGTAATTTTTCATCCCCCCATTCATTCACCACTTCATCTTCTTATTTTTTATTATTTTTATTGTTATATATATTCTTATTTTTATTTTTATTTGTTATTATATTCTTCTTTTAAAATTATCTATAGGAATTATTTATTTATTAATTTATTTTTATTTTCTTCCAACTATATATCTTTCGCTCTTTATGTATTCAATTCTATATTTTTATTTTATTTTATGATCATTATTCCTCATTCCATGATGACCACTTACCCTACAAATTGAGGGTCTAACATGAGGTTTAGACTAGGGGAGGTGTGTGTTATTCCATTTCATTATGTGTTAAATTCATAAATTTTGTTTTTTTTTTGTGGTGAGAAAGAGTGATGTACACGAGTGTAGTGATTTTCCACTATGGAACTCAAGTAAATTTCATTTATATTCATTTTTTAAATGTCTTCACACTATTACATTGAAGACAGTCTATTCTTGTATTGAATTTTATCCATTTAGTGAATAAAATGTCATATAATTGATTCATCTCTAAGAAGGTGCCACACTCTCGATTGAGGTGTTTAGTAAACTTGGATTACTGTAGGAGGTAGAATTAATATTGTTGATGGAATTAAATATTTGCCTTCATTAAATTAATTAATATTATTTTAAAATTGAGATCTCATGATCAACGTATCAAAGTAAATTTAAATATAAATATTGTGAATGATGGAACCCAATAACCAAACATCAAAGTCCATATACTTTCTTCCTAATATCAATATATTAACATTTTTGGTTAGTTTTAATTTAAATTTTCATATTTCATATATTTTCCATTCCATTGTTTCATTAAAAAAATCAATAAATACAATTAGTTCATAGATGAGATATAATAAGTTTGTGAAAAAACTAATCAACCTCCTCATGTTTGATGATCATGGCCAGCCTTTATGTTGCACTAGAAAAACATATTTTATTCATTCACACACTATGATTGGCATGCATTAAATACAATTAAAAAGTAATTTTTGTGACTTTTTAGTGATCTTCTCAAATAATAATCAATAGAATTGTAGACAAGATTTAAACATGTCGCAACTCAATAAAAATTAAAATCATTTTCTATTTGAAACTACTAATTGTCTATCTATGAGAAATAAATTAAAAAATCAATATTAATTACTTGATTCCAATTGTTGGGAGGAAACATGTCATGTATCATAAAATCATCCCTAAAATATGGGCATATAAAGGATATATTTTATGATGAAATTCATCATTGAAAAAATAAAGTGGAAGTGGATTCAAACCTAGAGTATAGAAGAAGGATGTAGAGTAACAAAATCTACAAACCACGAATAAGAAAATTATAAATGTAATAAAATTGTTAATTTTACTAACTCCATACAATGATATTAAATTGTGATTGTAAATAACACTGCATAACAACTATTATAATAATAATAATATGTGGAAACATAATGGGAAAATAGAAAAAAAATAGAAAATTAATTGAAACATCGGAAAAATCACCATCACCCACACATACTTATACCGGGAAACATGATGTAATGGAAAAAAGAATATAATTGATTGAAAATTAGAGAAAAAAACTGATACCACCTTACAAAAGGATTGGTAGAACCTATAAAACCTTTAAAAGTGTCAATTTAATCATTAAGACCTCCGCATAACTCATAATCCATGAACTATCTACCATAATCATTGCCCTAAAATTTTGTATTAGTGGAACCATTAACAAAGCCGAAAACCGGCTCTCCCCACTATAGACTATCTTATTACTCTATTTTTATTTTCTGTATTAAATGAATATATTCCTTATTTTACCAATGAAGGTGATACTTGGAAAATGATAAAGGGGTAGAAATATTCTCCTCCAAATGAACTATGGATGTATAATTAAATAGGATTTTCTTGAAATAATATTCCCTTTCATTTTTTTATTCTTGGAATCCAGTGTAAGAAAGATCCTATAGTTCAATCAAGTGAAATAAATATTCACATAAAAATAAAAAATATCATACCAAAAACTACATCTTGTGATGATCCCACCACTACTTAATAATAAATATTAACATGCATGATTATTTAAGAGTAAACTCCTCTAGTGCAATAGAAGGTAAAATATACATGTTGTGGAAGTGTAGACATTCCAAAATGCTTTGAATTTGGTAATTTTAAAGACCAAATTTGAATTAATTCTCCAATTAGATATTTATCTCCCACCCACACATAAAATGAAAGTCACAACTTCTAGGCTATGGAAGGTGAGATCACCACCGCTTATGGTTAAACTTCTTAGTACAAGGGATGTGTCTGGTGATAACTTCGTATCCCAATGAGAATATAATTTGAACTTTATCCAATGTAATATTAATAAAAAATATATGGAATAAAAACATGTCTTCTAGAAAAAATAAAAAAAAATTAAAGGCAACCTGTAATGAGGAGATAAACATACTTGATAAAAATAATAAATCTCTACCTTGTAAATTAAAATTTTATTTATTTAATGTTATTATAAAACAATTATATACTATTAGTATTTATACAATTTTAAAATAAAAAAATATAATTTTTTATCATAATATGGATAACCTTTTTACCTCGTTATAATTATATAAATTTGAACTTTCTAGATCATAGTGCCCAATCTACTAAAATTTACTACTAAAACATGATAAAAATATAAGTTAAAATAAAAAATAATAAAAAATATATTATTAGAAAAATATATATGTCTTGATCTAAACCTCTATTATCCCAAATTATTTTCCATCCAAATGTGGCACCATTTTTTCCAAACTCTTTATTGGAACCCACAAAATAGTCCACACAATAACATAGTAGAGATTTTTATTGAACAAAGTAACAGTAGAATAAAATTGAGGAAATATAAAATATCAAATGTAATATATAACGGTATTATAAATCATATGGAAAGTAGTAATAACCATCTGATAGAAGTAATACCCCCACTTGGATGAAAAAAACCTATAAATATTCCTTTCATACACTATTACATTCAATTGTGTCCCCTAAAAATCACATCCAGAGTGTATCATAGGCTCACATAAGAAAGGAAAAATAGTATTATAAATATATTTTTTTGAAATGACTATTAAACCCAAGGAACACCAATACTATCATAACCAAGTTATACTACTTTTTTTGGACCATTATTCAACTAGAGACTTTATTTTGCTATGATCTTTTAATTTGGAATATATTTCCATACTATGAAAATATTATGTTCCTAAACCAAGTACTATTATTATTATATTTACTATTATTCATTAGATGAACCTTTACACTGATTAAATCATGCTCAAACATCACCCAACCACAATAAATCATCAAAGGATGCATAAAAATATCCCTAAAAAGATTGAATACTTCACTTCCACTAAAGTAATAATGTATCTACCATACATAATAAATTACAAAACAATATTATGTTAATCATAAATGGAATTAAATAACTAAAAAACAAAAACATTATTCAATATATGTATATAAACATTGTATATGATAATCACATGAGATCTTGGGACTATTTCAAAATAATAAAGAAACCTAATATTTTATAACATACCAAGAAGGATATTAGTGAAATAATGATGTTTCATGTTCAACCAGGTATCATAGGTAGAAGATTCATAGAGTAATTTATATAGAAATTTATCACACAATTTTTACAACAATAAGTATTTTTTCATCAGATTATTCAGGTAGACATAAAAAAATGTTAAAGTCGTGTCAAGGAAAGAGATGGTGAAATTTCTCACTGGTCCATTTAACTCATATTCATGAAAATTATTGGAAATATATTCATTCATGTTCACACTCCATAAATTAAAATATGTATCCCCATTAAACCTATCAATCTCATAAATTTTAAAATATAACATAATACATTGTATCAAATTATGGATACTAATTATTAGTGTGAGGCATGTTGTGTATCACTAAATAGTCCCATAATAAGGATAAAAATATGATCATGTTTATGGTGAATTTTAAAAAGTAAAAAATAAAAGATAAATAAAAAACAAAACTTGAGGAAAAAAATTTTATACAATAGAAAAAAAATCCAAATATCATGAAAGATGAAAATATTATAATAAAAACATGAGGAGTATAAAGTTATACGGAGCGTGTAAGCCCATTATACATAGAAAGAACACCACATGTACCAACTGTTTATGAAAATTTTCTAATAGATTCATACAAGAACAAACAAGATATAAATCATAATAATTAGATAAAATTGTAGGAGGAAACTATATAAAACTAAACAAATAGAGAATGAGAAACTTGTGGAAAAGGAAAAGGGAAAACAACTGATAAGAAAGAATAATTCTAGATAAAGACTACATTACTGGGTATTAGTCTTAGCTATTGACACTATTGTGATATATAAGAGTTTCAATTTAATAGTTTTAGTTTATTGGATAAAAGATCTACTCAATGCACTAATTTTTAATGTAACGCCTCTCTAGATGGAATTCAAACCCTGAAATGTTTATGACTTTGGATGAAACAAAAAGGAAAATAAATATGATTCATTAGTTTTCTATGGTAGTTGTGATGGTCATGTTGGAAAAACATTACATCAAAAGAGTGTTTTTTTTATAGGTTGGTGGGACGATAATTACAATATGAGTATGTGGTACCAAAAAAGATAAAAATGGAAGAAGTAGTGGATTATTTATTATAAACTAGAATCTTCTGTAAATTACTTGTACATTTTAATATTTATTATAACAATTTAAATTTTTTGTTCTAATGTAAAATATGGGATTAGTGTTTCAAATATTCTCCTTGGAAACATTTTCTAAAGAATATTAATTTCTTATATCTTTTAGATTATCATTGTCTTCCTCTATTACTTATTAACTATGTATGAAGGTAAAATTTGTGCAGTGAGTGTTAGGTGAAGGCTTCTAGTAATCATGTACACTTACATGATGAATATTATATAGGTTTTTTATATTAAAATAATCCTCCTATGTGTGATGTTTTATATAATTTAGTATCCAATTTTTAAAATTAGCATAGCCTTCATTCACAAATATGTGATATTAAAGAATATTCTCATTATGGTTAACCAAGAAGAACATATGAGGGAACTTAGGATTAGTATTTCCAAGATGTTATTTTGATTTCAATGGTATTTAACTCCATCATAATATATGGTTTCATTATATGGTTTGGTTTGGGTAGATATTTTTGGGGGAACCATTTTATTTTCTTCAGTTGGATGTAGATGGAGGATCATATCATAAAAAAGTAACAATATATTTATCTAACATGTTCTCTTCTTAAAAATTTTGAAAAATATAAATTGGAAAATTTTCATACGGATAAAATAGTGTTTCTAATGATGTTATTATAACTAAATGTGGACTTTAATATCCATTAAAAGAAAGAAACTAATAAAGTGATGAATTCCTTGAATGATAAGCAAGAAAACATTATGACACTAAATAATTTGTTCATGATTTGAGAGATTTTAAGCATTAGTCAATCAGAAAGAAGTCTAGTTACAAATCCTGTGAAACAAATCAACATGTTCTATAGGGGGATTGACTTTGTGAAGGTTAGATTCATTAATAGTTATTTTGGATGGAGTGCCTCTTGATGAATCATGAACATTTATTTGTTCAATCGAATTGATGGGTTTGGGAGGGAAACATTCTCAAGAAAAATTCATCTATCTGGTCACTCCAGCCTATATCATGCATATACTTTAAAATATTATCAGATAAATATATTTTATATGAGCTCCACCTACATAGTTATGTTCACCAAAACTAGGAATAGAAACACTTATCTCGTCACCACACATAATCTCAATGGCTTCATTTCACCCAAAATAGGAAAATGAAAAATGGACAAACATGATTTAATGTGGTTCAAAAAAATTTACATATCCATGGGAGAAAATCATAGGAATTTTTCATGTTAAGAAATAAAAAAATCGTACAACACCCTTTCTCACTTCTTCTCCTGGATCGTAGATGTTCATAAGTTTAAAACACATTTATCATACAATCATCATAACATATTCTTATATATGGGGAAACAACTCTATATAGAGATATTTTTATTATTATAATGTTTTCAATGAAATAAAATATTTATAGTATATCTTCTATTGAATTTTGAATCTACTAATACCAAAATTTATCTTCAATTGACACCACCGACTTCTAGTCATCATAAAATAATATATTCAAGCATATAGTTATTTTGATAGTTGTGTATGGGTAGTAGCGTGTTTCCACTACACATGTAACGAAAACCATTCCATTGTGATAGGGTTCCCACATAAGGTTAACAATTTAACATCATATATATTGATATTCATCCAACAAAATTTATTTGATAGAAGTTTTATCAGGTAACAAAATTTTGACCGAAAATTCATGGAAACATGGGAGATGGAAAATATATTCTTTCAGTTGGAATACCTCATTCTAAGCAACATCATCATGAAAAATATTTCCAACAAAACATGAATGAATCATCCAAAAACACAATAATCTACAAATTGTAAATTTATTAAAGACTCTATCCTTTTTATTCATTCATTAACCTGAACACTTCTTTTATGTGATGCTTGATGTGCCCACATTATATTAGACTTGTCATGTCCCATAGAGGAACAATTATTTATTAAATAATTCTTAAATTATCACATTTATTAAAATATCCAAAAATATTCTCCCAATAATTCTTATGAAGATCCAATTATTTACCTTTTACCGAACATTGTATGTAATAATATTTCTTTTCAATTTGTTTAAACCTTTCTTGAAACACTAGGTTGTGGAAATATGGATGGGAATCAGACTTTCCTAGAATAAAATTCCTCTATATGATCCTCTCTTTATTTCATACAGCTAGAACATCATCAATATTTGTTCTTTCCCAGCATCCGTAATAGTAATGCAATCAACTTTACTTGAAGATAATGTGACCACTAGTGAACACCCCGACCCTGGTTACCCAGAGTCAGTGCACTATTTTAATACATTAGAATGATTACAAGGTATCAATTCCCAAAAGACTGGTCGGTTTAGCAGTCTTGGAAGATATATTAAATACATGAATGCTAAATTACACATTATAACATACAAAGCAAAATAAATAATCCGTTATGAATTCCATTATTCCCTTGGTTTAACCCTTCATATCAATCACAATACACTTCTTGGAATCCTGGGAAAAATAAAACATAGAAAGGGGTGAGCTCAGATGCTCAGTAAGGATAACAATAGAGTAGAAACATTAATGAATAATCATAAACATTTAAGGGAATTTATAACTAAAACAAAAGCCTTTTAAACTTTAATTTAAACATAATATGGTAAAAATAAAATAAAATAATGCCATTTACTTATTCACATGGATTTTCTACTAGTCGAATAATCGCATGCAATATCACTAAGCACTTTCATAATGATGGAATGCATAATGCCAGACTATTATAACCACATAGTCAAGGCCTCATTCCAAGATTTCAAATAATATTTTGTCTAGGCCTTGTGCCAAGACACTATTTTGTCTCATGAGACCTACTGATGCATCAAGGAGCTATAGCGGGCTCCACCCATCACTTACTAAGTCCAATGCAATCCTCATATGAACAGGTTTAAACATAACATAAACATTTGTATTAAATCTAGCATACGAAATGTAAATACTGTCTCCATAAACCATGAATGGTATAAAAATAAAACATCCACTATCAAACATATCACAAAAACTTCAATACAATATGGAAGTTTTGTATCATAATAAATCAACTTCAAATAAGCATAAATTCTATCAAAGGGTGTTGACATAGATGAAATCAAAACTATTTGAGAGAAATATCTCTTTTTTTAAAATAATTTAAAAATCACATAATTATAAAATAAAACATTTACTTTGAAAATATTCTTATAATCATTTAAGATATTCTTTGAAGATTTTACAATGGTGGAAAATAGATGCACCCGCCGTATAAGTTTAAAAAAAAGACATTCTTACCTTAATTTTTTGAAAAGGTTAAAAAGGTCCTTGTTTGGAAAATGACTTAAAGATTGCTTTATAAAATTCTTATTAAAAAGTCAAACAAGTTTATAAATGAATTTAACCCATATTCTGTAAAATAGTAATAATGTTTTTAAATATATTTTTAAGAAACATGGATGTGGATGATAAAGAGGTCCCAGAAGATAATTATGTATAAACAACCTCAAATAATGAATAGATTGTGAAATAAACCCTTACCTTGTACTTTTCCTTGCTTGAGGGTAGGTTAAAATCTTCTATAATGGTGAAATAATTGTTATTAAATTATAAAAGAATCATATACATTAATATGATATCATATATGATATTTTAACATTGATTTGTTAATAATATCTTAGTATTACCATCGTTTCGGGTGTGAACAGATTCGTTTTTTCTTTATATTCTTTGTTACATGAGCCATATTTTTTATGGATGAGATGTATATTATTCATATCCAAGAATGATATAATGTCTCTAAAAATTATTTTTAATCATCAAATAAAATTTATTCTTGAATGGATACGATGGGGAATGAATCTCATCGCGTTCGTGGAGACGGTAATCCATACATACGCACGAGCGACAATATCATTTTTTTGTAACACCCCAAGATTTCATAGTGTGTTATTTCTTCAAAATAATTCAATAACTTGCACTACACGCAACACCGAGTTCAAGTGCACCATGACTTACCAAACTATCCGTTCAAAAGAGGTTATGAATGTTATTAACTAAATTTGAAACTTCATATAATCCTTATAATTTTAGAATCCATATTATGTGTTTCTTAGACATAATGTAAGAACAAATTCATTTTCTGTATTGCACTTTTACCAACTTTTAATAGTGAACCCTTTTTAAATACAATATTTTAAACTTTTTGACTAAATGAGGACATCAAAAATTTAAAATGAAATATCCCAAGCTTCCACGGTACGCTTTCCTTTGAATAATACAATAGTGTGTGTTGTACGCAACTTCAAGTTCTAACACACACCACAACCAATCAAACTAGCTGTTATGAATAGTAATACCTAATTTTTGAAAATATATATATATATTATATTTCAAAATGGACTTAATTTTTGGATTCGGAATATCGAATTTAGCCTAGGGTGAAATTTTGGAACTTTTCGGATAACACTTATATTATGATGAATAGTGAAAATTACTAAATTTTAATTAAAAACAACTTTTTTAATCGAAATACTTTATATTGATAAATTATGAATTTGAGTGGTTTTAAAGTATATTTAGAATATCTTTTTACAATTTAATACAATTTTGGTCATTGTACATAATTTCAAAATTAAACCAAACATAAACAAGTATCAATCTTTTGACAGTTATTATATCTTAAAAACACGCTTTTTGTTTTGATAGCGGGAATTAATTTTAAATTAATTTCTGCCACTTCTGTGTTTTGAATTTGGAAAAATGGATTCCATATTTGGAATCAGGATGTTCAAATTGTGTAAATAGGTAACTTTTATTTTTAGACATTTTGAATAATTACTTCGGTAAATATTTTATTTACCATGGTTAAAGGGTAAATCCGGTAAATAAGGGTTAAAAAATAATATTATAATAATAATACAAATACCCTAAAACGTGTCCTAACCTTATTGGTTGATACATATTCGACCATGGGCATATTTGGGTCGATTTTGGGACCCCATGGTGCCACTTGTAAGTGATAGGGACACTTTATTTTAATTAAGTTAAAATGAATACAAAAATGACACAAACATATATCTTTTAGAAAAACAATTTTTACATAGGGTTATATATGTTGTATTTTCGACTATAAATATTCATTAGAAATATAAAAATATTTCCTACATAATTATATATTATTTATAATTTTTATACATTAAATAAGTTAATTTATTTATGACATAATGATGATGCAGAAATTACCATAATAGTGAAAAATTAAAATAATTGAAATTATAAATACCCAACTAAATATAATTTGAGACTTTTAATGAATTAAAATAATTTTATTGTATAATATGACATATTAGGATTGATTTAATTGACTTTTTTCGAAGTAATAATTCTGTTATAAGTTTCACAAAAATCAACTATTGAATAGTGTCAAAATTGACATAAAAGTGTTTTTAAAACAAATATTATATTATTAATTGATATTAAATTCCAAAAAATCTAAGGTTCGGCCAAGATACTTATATCATGATATTTGTATAATTAATTGACCACTTGTAGGTCGTTTAGATGTATATAGTATGTTTATTAAATATATAATATAAAAATACAAAGTGACATGGTAAATGTCAAACTAATTAACTAAGAGTTAAAACTAAAAGATAAGGTTAATATAGTAACCCAAACCTGTCTGAATTATATTGGTTGAATGGTTTTCGACCTATCCCCACATTAAACTTTTAATAATCAGCTTTTTATCCATTAGAAACCGAATATGAATTTATTATAAATTAATATTTCTAGCTTTTCCAAAGGTGCCCCTCACCCCTCTTATAAAAGGGCACTCCCCCTTCTCATTACTTCACACCTTAAAAGAATTTTGGTTTGGCCAAACTCTGCACAAATACTCTCCAAACTTCCCTCAATACAACCTAGATGCCTTAGTTTGATCATAAATCCAACCTAAGGATCCCTTTTGATCAAATCAAAAGGAAGAACCCGAAGAAGAGGTAATGATTTCACCACCCTTTTCAAAGTTCCTTTCTTCTTCCACTTCTTCTTCCTTTGTTGTTACCATTATAAAATAATAACTCCAATATCATATATATACTGTGGTGTTATTATAAATATGGTACAACCATATTCAGTATTCTATCCATCCTTTGAATAACATTTCACCATACGTGCGTACGTACGGCTTACCGTCTCCACGTCGTGGTGTAATTGTTATTCAATATATTATTATTTGGATGGGTATAATAATGATGTGTAACTCATGTAAATAATAAATATAATAGGATAATGATTCTTTATATATGATATATTATCCAATTATATATTATTTTAATATCAAAATAATGATATTGTCGCTCGTGCGTACGTACAGACTACTGTCTCCACGAACGCGATGAGATTAATTCTCCATCATATCCATTCAATTATAATTATCATTTGATGATTTAAAAATAATGTTTAAGGACTTGATATCATTATGAATATGAAAAGGATACAACCTAACCATTACAAACATGTCTTACGTAACAAAACATATAAAATAAAATGAGTAAGTTAACACCCGAAATGACGATAATACTAAGATATTATTAACAAAGAAATGTTAAAAGATCATATATGATATCATATTAATATATATGATTCTTGTATAATTTAATAATAATTATTTCACCATTATACATGAGGTTAACCTACCCTCATCCAAGGAAAAGTACAAGGTAAGTATTTATTTCACAATCTCTTCATTATCCGAGGTTGTTTATACGTAATAATCTACTGGGATTTCTTTATCATCCACATCCATGTTTCTTAGAAATGTATTTCAAAACATTTTTACTATTTACACAGAATATGGGTTAAAGTCATTAATACCCTTATGTTTTTTTAAAGGAATATTTCCATCTTTTTCCAAACAAGGCACTTTTTACCTTTCGAAAAATTTAAGGTAAGAATGTTTTTTTAACTTATACGGCGGGTGCAGCTATTTACCACCGTTATAAAATCGTCAAAGCTTCCCTTACAAGATTATAAGAATATTTTCAAAGTAAATGTTTTATTTTATAATTATGTTACTTTTAAATGATTTCAAAATGAATATTTTAAGAATTTTTGAAAGGTACTCTTTATCAAGATCATAGTTTTAAATGTTTTAAAGATTTATCATTCTAGATATTTTTAATTAATGTCCATGTTTTCAAAATAATTTTAAGGACTTATTTATATGGAAATAATGGTTTTGAAATGATATTTCTTTTCAAAAGTTTCAGAGTGGTATGGGACACTTTGATTCAAAAATCTCTTTTAAATTACTTCCTTTATAAATGTGTGACTTTTCAATGATTTTGAGAAAAGAGATATTTCTCTCAAATAGTTTTGATTTCATCTATGTCAACATCCTTTGATTGATTTTAATATTATTTGAAGTTGATTTATTATGATACAAAACTTCTATATTGTATTGATGGTTTTGTGATATGTTTGACTGTGGATGTGCTATTTTTATACCATTCATGGTTTATGGTGAAAGTATTGCCATTTAGTATGCTAGTTTTAATACGAATGTTTATGTTATGTTTAAACCTTTTCATATGGTAATGCATTGGACTTAATATGTGACGGGTGGAGCCCGCTATAGCTCCTCGATGCATCGGTAGGTCTCATGAGAAAAACTAGTGTCTTGGCAGAAGGCCTTGGCAAAATCTTATTTGTAGTCTTGGCATGAGGCCTTGGCTATGTGGTTATGATAGTCTGGCATTATGCATTACATCATTATGAAAGTGGTTATTGATATTGCATGTGATTATTCGATTAGTAGAATATCCATGTGAATAAGTAAATAGAATTATTTCATTTTACTTTTGACATACTATGTTGAAGTTCAAGTTTAAAAGGATTTTTTTTTATTTATACATTACCTTAAATTTTTATTCTTATTTATGAATGTTTAAAATTTATTGTTATCCTTACTGGGAATTTGAGCTCACCCCTTTTCTATGTTTTATTTTTCCCAGGATGTGGAGAAGTAATTTATGAATGACCTGCAGGGATAGTATGTGGGGATATGAGTGTGGAATATGGAGACAATATATTGTTGTAGCTTTTCACTTATTGATGTAATGTAAAACTTTATGAATATATCTAGTGTTTCCAAGGATACTAAACTAATTGGTCTTTTGAGATTTGATCTTTCTCGTGTTCATGCCAATGTTATGTAATAATGCACCGACTCTGGGTAACTGGGGTCGGGCCGTTACATTTTTGATATTAAAATAATATATAATTGGATGGTATATCATATATACAGAATCTTTATCATGTTATATTTATTATTTACATTAATTACACATCATTATTATTCTCATCCAAATAATAGTGTATTGAATAACAATTACCCCACGACGTGGAGATGGTGGGTCATACATACGCACGAATGGTGACATGTCATTCAAAGGATGGATAGAATACTGAATATGGTTGTAACATATATATAATAACATCACAGTATATAGAAGATACTTGATTAATTATTTTATAAAGGAAATAACAAAGAAAGAAGAAGTTGAATAAAAAATGAACTTAAGAGGGTGGTAAAAACATTGCCTATTCTTCGGGTTATTCCTTTAGATTTGATCAAAATGGAACCATAGGTTGGATTTATGATCAAAATAAGTCCTCTATGTTGAAGTGAGGGAAGATGATAGAATATTTTGGTAGGGGTTGGCCGAACCAAACGACTGTGAAGGTGTGAATAATTGGTTAGAAGTGGTGTCTTTTTATAAGGGGGGGGAGGGTCTCTTTAGGAAAAACTTAAAATATTATTTTATAATAAATTAATATTTGGTTTATAATGGATAAAAATTGGATTATTCAATGTATAAGGTGGGTATGAGTCGAAATACTTTCAACCAATAGATTTTAGATAGGTTTGGGTCAATATATTAACCTTATCTTTTAGTTTTAACTCTTATTTAATTAGTTTTACATTTACCATGTCACTTTGTATTTTTATATTATGTAGTTAATAAACATACTATATACATCCAAGAGACTCCCAAGTTTTCCATTAATGATAAAAATATCAGTATATAATTCCTTTGGCTGATCCTTATATTTTTAGGAATAGAACATCATTTAATAATATAATATTTGTTTAAAAAACTCTTTATGTCAATTTTGACAATATTTAATAATTGATTTTTGTTAAAGTCTTAAATACTTTATTAATTAGAACCAAATTTATTTAATCAATCCTAACATGTCATATTAACCAATAATATTCATTGATGAAATCAAAACTATCAAATTATATTTATTTTACATTTATAATACTAATTATTTAATTCTTTCATTAATGAGAAAAATACTGCATCATTATTGTGTCACAAGTAAATTTAATTAATCAATGTCTAAAAATTATAAATAAAATACCATTATGTAGAAAATATGTTTATCTTTCTAATGATTATTTATAGTCTAAAATATAACATATATAACCCTATGTAAAAATTGTTTTGCTAAAAGATATATGCTTATGTCATTTTTGTATTTACTTTAACTTAATTAATATAAAGTGTCTTTATCACCTACATGTGGCTCCATGGAGTCCCAAAATCGGCCGAAATATGTCCATGGTCGGACATGTATCAACCAATAGGGGTAGGACCCGTTTTAGGGTAAATTGATATTATTATAATATTATTTGTTTACCTTATTTACCAGATTAACCCTTTAACCATGGTAAATAAAATATTTACCGAAGTAATTATTCAAAATGTCTAAAAATAATAGTTACATATTTTCACAATTTGGACATCCTGATTCTAAATATGGAATCCATTTTTCCAATTTCAAAACACAGAAGTGGTAGAAATTAATTTAATATTAATTCCCGTTGTGGAAACAAAAAGCATGTTTTTAAAAAATAATAACTATCAAAAGATTGACACTTTTTTATATTCAGTTTAAATATGAAATTTTGTTTAGTGAAAAAAATTGGATTAAATGTTAAAATTATAATCTAATTATACTTTAAAATCACTCAAATACATAATTTATCACTATTAATTATTTCGATTAAAAAAGTTGTTTTTAAATAAAATTTAGTAATTTTCACTATTCATCAAAATATGAAAGTTATCAGAAAAGTACCAAAATTTTACCCTAAGATAATTTCAACATTCCGAATCCAAAAATTAAGTCTAATTTACCAAATTCAAAACATAAAAGTTGCATTTATTTATTTAAAATTAATTCCCGCTATTAAAACCAAAAGGCGTATTTTTAATAACTATCAAAATTTTGACACTTGTTTTTATCCAATTTCAGAGTGAAATTACTTACAATGACCATCATTGGATTAAATGGTAAAAATATAATCTATTTATACTTCAATACCATTAAAATTTATAATTTAACAATATAAATTATTTTGATTAAAAAAAATTTTTTCAGTTAAAATCTTGTATTTTTCACTATTCACCCAAATATGAAAGTTATGATAAAAACACAAAAAAATTATTAAAACTAACTTCATATGTCTTGATTGTAAAGAAAAAGTTTATTTTTTCAAATTTAATATATAAAAGTTTCAAATATTGGATTTAAAAAGGCTTCTCTATTAAAAGGCGGTAAAATTGCATTTTTTTTAAAAATACTTCTTTTATCTGAAAAAAATGTATTTGTTTTTACATTATGTCTAAGAAACTCATAATATGGATTTTAAAATTATAAGGACTATATAAAGTTCGAAATTCTGTAAATACTATTCATAACATCTTTTGAACGGCTTGTTTGGTAAGTCATGGTGTGCTAGAACTCGGTGATGCGTATAGTGAATGTTATTGAACTACATTAAAGAAATAATGTACTATGAAATATTGGGGTGTTACATTCTTCCCTACTTAAATAAATTGTGTCCTCAAAATATGAAATTATTTTTTGAAAATAAAAGTTTGAAAATATAAAATACCTTTGGGAAAACACACATCGGAAATTAGGTTAGTAAAATTTAGTCTTAATAAGAGGAAAAGGGAAATGAAAGGGTCACCACCAAATTATGATCTCGATTAGAAGAACATTGTTGAAAATTAGAGACATATAATTGGAGGAAAAACGTAAATATTTATTGGTAGTGATTGAGGCCATCAATCACAAACATGTGTAAAATTTAGGGCCTTAAATTCATCAATATATGATGATTTAAAATACCATCGGTTCAACAAATCATATGGTATTAGGATAAATTTTTTTTTTAAGATCCCTTCACTAAAGTATAAGAATTAATTTCTTCATAGAATAAGAGAAGAATAAAAATATATACTTGACAAGTAGAGTCCCATCCATTAAGTAATTTCTACCATAAACTCATCTTTTACTCTAAAAGATAATTGAACTTGAAAATAATATTCTATTTATCATATTTGAATAGGGTTCAAAAAAAATTATAATTCATCTACCAGAAGTTTTTTTAAAAAAACTACATTATTCAATCTAGGTCATCACATGGGCCAGTGGTAGGTGAAACACCCTTGTCGCCCTTTGGTTTCAGGTCCAAGTCTCACGGGCTTTCCGGACGCGACGAGTTTCCACCTGACCTTCGGGTTGTCCTTTTATGGAAATAAAAAAATAATCGCAAACTAGAATTATCTAAAATACTTCTGTCCAAACCCAGAGTCCAAAATTTATAAGGAAGGTAAACACAATGAAGACCTGTTTTGCTTTGTAATAACATTTGAACACTTTCATCATGTATTCTTTTAAAACACTACAACATCTTGAATTACCATAAAACCTTATTGATTACATTAATGATCTCGTATTCCTTATAGAATACTGGATATAATCCGTCTATCCAAAAATGTTGTAAACTCCAACAATGATGGTATAAACAAATCATTAATCAGTTTCAAGGTAATCAAGAATATCCAATATAATTTATCCAAATTAATAATGTATTATTCCCAAATCACTACCTCGGTATCAGAAACATATTATGATTTATCTTTCTCTCAACCATATATTTTCTAAAAATATAACCTGCTATTCAGTCACTTTTCTAGGTTCCACACAATCTCAAGTCCTTAATGAAATAGTACTTCAGTACAATCCGTATATACTCCATAATTATTATAACCAGTTCATTGTTGATACAACACTCAAATAACATAATTCTCTAATAACAACATAAGAACTCTAATAATTCCTCCTCATCTGTGGTAGTATCATAACTTGATTATTATCTAATAGCATCATTTGGGGAATACTATGATGATTTTGACATTAGTTCGCATAGTTTCCCAACTCCTTGCAGATGAAGCATTGTTAATTTGAAACCTTTTTCTTACCCATGCAGTCACGTACTTAGTGTCCTTTTTCTCCACACTTATAACAAACTCCCATTCCCTTCAAGAATTTTCCAAGGTAATTCTTTCCACAGTTATCACATATTGGAAAATTCTTCTTTTAACTCTTCCCTTTATCAATCTTTCTCTCTTTCATCCTTTTCTTCTTTTTCTTCCCTTCAAATCCATAGGACTCAGAGAATTCTTTACTTATCTTATTAACCAATGATACTATTTTTTCATTTGTTCAGAATACAAGGGAGACTATTTCCTTATAAATTTTGGATTAATACTATGAAATATATGATACTTATTACTATGTGGATCATACGTGTTGTTGGTGTTCACATTTCTTCTACTGGGAGCCATTTCTATACAATAGCGTAAACTAGGTCAGTTTATGAATTGCAATGAATAATTCCAAAATTGTAAAATACCTAACGTAAATTGAAAGGTTTATGGATATAATCCATAATCATAAAGATGTCTTCATTGGGTAATTATATACTCATAAACCCTTCATAATGATTTGTGATGAAAATGAGAATTATCCTAAGGATATCCTCCGGGAGTGTCATAACCAAGAGTGCAGCAAAGCCCGTTGTCGTGCACCAGTTCCCATTAAAGTCTAGATCAAAGCGGTGTTTTCAGGTTTTACCCCTAGGTACATATGTGCCAGAGCCACCTCTACCTGATCATATCCAAACAGGGATTTATTGCTTGGAAAACTCACAAAATCTCAACAATACCAAAATTATAGGAAGTTCTTTTATACTATTCCTCAAAGTATATCTTAGGGATATGTGATCTAATAAGATTTTATCTAAATATTGTTTACAAGGTTATTGATAATCTTCTTATGATACCAACTGTAATGCCCCGAGCCCAGTTACCCAGAGTCGGTGCATTATTTTAATACATTGGCCTGATTACAAGGAATCAAGTCCCGAAGGACTGATCGGTTTAGCAGTCTTGGAAAATAGATTACATACATGAATGTTACATTACACTTTATAACATACAAAACTAAATAAATAATCCTTTATGAATTCCATTATTCCCTTGGCTTAACCCTACATATCAATCACAATACACTTCTTGGAATCTTGGGAAAAATAAAACATAGAAAGGGGTGACCTCAGATGCTCAGTAAGGATAACAATATAGCGGAAACTTTAAGGAATAATCATAAAAATTTAAGGCAATGTATAACTAAAAAAGTCTTTTAAACTTGAACATAAACATAATATGGAAAAAATAAAATAAAATAATGACATTTACTTATTCACATGGATATTCTACAAGTCGAATAATCACATGCAATATCGCTAACCACTTTCATAATGATGGAATGCATAATACCAGACTATCATAACCACATAGTCAAGGCCTCGTGCCAAGACTATAAATAATATTATGTTAGGGACTTATTCCAAGACACTAGTTTGTCTCATGAGACCTACAGATGAATCGAGGAGCTATAGCGGGCTCCACCCATCACTTATTAAGTCCAATGCATTCCTGATATAAATAGGTTTAAACATAACATAAACATTCGTATTAAAACTAGCATACAAAATGTAAATAATTTCTCTATAAACCATGAATGGTATAAAAATAACACAGCCACTGTCAAACATATCACAAAACCTTCAATAAAATATAGAAGTTTTATATCATAATAAATCAACATCAAATAAGCTTAAAATCCATCAAAGGGTGTTGACATAGATGAAATCAAAACTATTTGAGAGAAATAACTCTTTTTTGAAATAATTTAAAAGTAACATAATTATAAAATAAAAAATTTAATTTGAAAATATTCTTATAATCTTTTAAGGTAATCTTCAAAGATTTTACAATTGTGGAAAATAGTCGCACCCTCCGTATAAGTTAAAAAAAGACATTCTTACCTTAATTTGTCTAAAAGGTTAAAAAGGTCCTTGTTTGGAAAATGATGTAAAGATTCCTTTATAAACATATTATTTAAAATTAAAACAAGGGTATAAATGAATTTAACCCATATTCTATAAAATAGTAATAATGTTTTGAAATACCTTTTTAAGAAACACAGATGTGCATGATAAAGAGGTCCAACTAGATAATTACGTATAAAAAAACTCGGATAATGAAGAGATTGTGAAATAAACCCTTAGCTTGTACATTTCCTTCATTGAGGGTCAGTTAAAATCATGTATAATGGTGAAATAATTTTTATTAAAATATAAAAGAATCATATACATTAATGTGATATCATATATGATCTTTTAACATTGATTTGTTATTAATATCTTAGAATTATCATCGTTTCGGATGTTAATAGATTGGTTTTTTATTTATATTATTTGTTATGTGAGTCATATTTTTTATGGATGGGATGTATATTATTCATATATATAATCTTATCATGTCACTAAAAATTATTTTTAATCATCAAATAAAACTTAGTCTTGAATGGATACGATGGGGAATGAATCTCATCGCGTACGTGGAGATGGTAGTCCGTACATACGCACGAGTGACAATATCATTTTTTTATATTAAAATAATATATAATTGGATGATATATCATATATAAAGAATAATTATCATGTTATATTTATTATTTACATGAATTACACATCATTATTATACCCATCCAAATAATAGTGTATTGAATAACAATTACACCACGATGTGAAGACGGTAGGCCGTACGTACGCACGTATGATGACATGTCATTAAAAGGATGAATAGAATACTGAATATGGTTGTAAAATATTTATAATAACATCACAGTACATAGAAGATACTGGATTTATTATTTTAGAAAGGAGATAACAAAGAAAGTAGAAGTTGAAAAAGAAAGGAACTTGAAAGAGGGTGGTAAAAACATTACCTCTTCTTCAGGTTATTCCTTTTGATTTGATCAAAAGGGAACCTTAGGTTGGATTTCTGATAAAACTAAGCCTCTAGGTTGATGTGAGGGAAGATAAGAAAATATTTGGGCAGATTTTGGCCGAACCAAAAGGCTTTTAAGGTGTGAAGAATTGGTTATAAGTGGTGTCCTTTTATAAGGGGGAGGAGGGGCTCTTTAGGAAAAACATAAAGTATTATTTTATAATAAATTCATATTCAGTTTCTAATGGCTCAAAAGTGGACTAAGAAATGTATAAGGTGGGTATGGGTCTAAATAGTTTCAACCAATAGATTTTATAAGGGTTTGGGTCATTATGTCAATCTTATCATTTAGTTTTAACTCTTAGTTAATTAGTTTGACATTTACCAAGTCACATTGTATTTTTATATTATATAGTTAATAAACTTACTATATACATCCTAGATACCCCCAAGTTGTTCATTAATGATACAAATATAATTATATAAGTCTTTTTTCTGATCCTTAGATTTTTAGGAATAAAATATATATTAATTATATAATTTTTGTTTTAAAAACTCATTTATGTCAATTTTGACAATATTTAATAATTGATTTTTTTAATGTCTAAAAAACATTATTAATTCAAAAAAAATTCATTTAAGAAATCTTAACAAGTCAAATTAACCAATAAAATTCTTTAATGAAATAAAAACTTTCAAATTATATTTATTTTAACATTTATAATACTAATTATTTTATTCTTTCATTAACGAGAAAAATACCGCATCATTATTGTGTCATAAATAAATTTAATTATTCAATGTCTAAAAATTATAAATAAAATACCATTATGTAGGAAATATTTTTATCATTATAATAAATATTTATAGTCTAAAAAATAACATATATAACCCTAAGTAAAAATTGTTTTGCTAAAAGATATATGCTTATTTCATTTTTGAATTTATTTTTACTTAATTAATATAAAGTGTCCTTATCACCTAAAAGTGGCTCCATGGGGTCCCAAAATCGACCCAAAGATTTTAATGTTCGGACATATATCAACCAATAGGGTTAGGACATGTTTTAGGGTAAATTAATATTATTATAATATTATTTGTTTTCCCTTATTTACCGAATTTACCCTTTAACCATGCTAAATAAAATATTTACCGAAGTAATTATTCAAAATGTCTAAAAATAAGAGTTACATATTTTTACAATTTGGAAATCCTGATTAAAATTATGGAATATATTTTTCCAAATTGAAAACACAGAAGTGGCAGAAATTAATTTAAAATTAATTCCCATTGTGGAAACAAAAAGCGTGTTTTTAACAAATAATAACTATCAAAAGATTGACACTTTCTTATGTCCAGTTTAAATATGAAATTATGTTCAATGACCAAAATTTGATTAAATGGTAATATTATAATATTTTTATGCTTTAAAATCACTCAAATTCATAATTTATCACAGTTAATTATTTTGATTAAAAATGTTGTTTTTAATTAAAATATAGTAATTTTCACTATTCATCAAAATATGAAAGTTATCAGAAAAGTGCCAAAATTTCACTCTAAGATAATTTCGATATTCTGAATCCAAAAATGAATTATATCTAAAAAATTAAAAACATAAAAGTTTAATTTATTAATTTATAATTAATTCTCGCAATTAAAACCAAAAGGCGTATTTTTAATAACTATCAAAAGTATGACACTTGTTTATGTCCAATTTCAAAGTGAAATTATATACAATGACCATCATTGGATTAAATGGTAAAAATATAATCTATTTATACTTAAATACCATTAAAATGTATAATTTAACAATATAAATTATTTTGATTAATAAAGTTTTTTCAGTTAAAATATAGTATTTTTCACTATTCACCCAAATATTAAAGTTATCAGAAAAACACCAAAACATTGTGAAACAAAATTATTATGTGCCGATTCTAAAGAAGAAGTTTATTTTGCCAAATTTAATATATAAAAGTTTCAAATATTGGATTTAAAAATGTTTCTCCATTAAAAGGCGGTAAAATTTTATTTTTTGAAAAATACCTCTTTTATCTGAAAAAAAAATGTATTTGTTCTTACATTATTTCTACGAAACTGATAAAATGGATTCTAAAATTATAAGGACTATATAAATTTCAAAATTCAGTTAATACTATTCATAACCGCTTTTGAACGGCTTGTTTGGTAAGTCATGGTGTGCTAGAACTCTGTGTTGTGTATAGTGAAAGTTATTGAATTAATTTGAAGAAATAACGTACTATGAAATCTTGGGGTGTTATAGCTAGTTACAAGTAAAAAATATATCATACCATTTTTTACAAATTTTAATAAAATCCCTATAGTAGGTTTCCATGAATCTAGTTCTACATCAAAATCTACATCTCAAAAACCATTAAACAAATCATAACTACCAAAAATAATGTTTTATCTTCTAACCCTTTCATGTATCATAATATCCTTTTGAAAAAATACCAATGTTTTTTCCTGAATTTTACATAATAAATTAACAACTAAAACTATAAATGAAATATCTAGTTGAGTACAAACCATTCTATACATCTACCTTCCTAGAACTGAAGTGTAGGGGTCCTTATCCATGTTAAGATATTCTCCATCCATTGATAGTTCATGTATATTCATAAGATGGATGTGTCTGATGAGATGGGTTAATAAAGGTTTATAAATATTAATTCAAAATATTTCAATGAAATTTCTAACATATTCATTATAAGTTAAAAAAAATGACATGAATTTTGTAACTCTCTTAATTATATCCCACAATATTTTCTTATCTTTTACAATATTATACATCTCAAATATTCTTGGAATATTATTATTACTTTAAACAATACATTGTAACTTTGGACTTCCAGTTAACATGTCATCCATATACAAGAGGAGTACGATATATGATCCACCATATGATTTATTTTTCATAACAATATTAATTAGCCTCACATTGAGAGACACATTATTAAATCATAGAACTATAAAACATATTATTCTACTATCTTAGATCATACTCCAAACCACAAATACATCATTAAATCCTAAAAACAATACACATTTTGATGAACTTCAATATCCATGGGATGAACTATGTATGTCTTTTCCTCTAAATATCTATGAGAACAATGTGTCTATATATCCATATACAAGAATTATAGATAATATTCCATAAAATTTTTGAGAAATATTTAAATATTATTCTATTTCACAACTAGAGATAAAATTTCCTAGAGAAAATTACTTTTTTTAAACCATTCACTATAAATTATATATTTATCTCTTACTTCTATATGGTACCTATTTCAAATTAATAAACCTCATTTATTTTCTAGATCCCTCTTTTCTTTTTCTTGTTTAGCCAAATCCCATGTGGATTTTAGATTTAGGGAATTAATTTTGGCTTCTATGGAAACCCACACTATTTTGAGTCTCTAAGAGTGGCTTCTTCCTCAAGACTAGCTAGTTTATCTATATTTATTACAGTTAAGAAGTTTATTTTAGCCTCAATCCTATGATCAAGTTCCCAGATATTGGTAGGATCTTTATAACACATCCTTAGGTTCATTCATCTAAACCGAACAATCATATAGTCTTCCATTTGATAGAGTTTTATTTAATTGTTCTAAATTTGGAAATTTTCTATCAAAACCTTCAACATATGTCAGAAGTCAATCTGATCTACATATTTTCGATACACTAACTAATGGAGTTTCGGCCTTTAAGGTTTCTTTTGATGAAGTTTTGTCTTGTAACTTCAATTCTATCACTCTAAACATTATTTTCTGGACTATCCTCAACATCAATGTCTAATAGGTTCCAATATTTCATCAAATGTTCATCATGGAAAATATAATTTTGGCTTTAGATTATTTTTTTATTATCATCATTCTATATATGATGACAAATATTCTCATCACTATATATGATAATAATAAAAAAAATCATTTCACCACCAACGTATCTCAATCACTGATATCAATATAAAAATATGTTATGCTAAAAAAGATCTTGAGACTATTGACCTATATTCTCTTACTCATCTAATGATACTTTGGAATTTCATATCCCATAACTAAATCGAGACACATGTTCATTATTAATTTTTCTATATTCAAAGCATGTTCCCATATTACCTTTATAATGTCATTGTGATGTATCATATGTAATGATTTATTTTCTAATTTATGATTCATCCACTAAAAAATCCATTTTTTGGATTTCTTGAAAATTTATTCTCATGCTTGATACCATTATTCCTATAGAATATAGAAATGCCATGTCAGGTTTATTCCCCCACCATTTTCTATCTTGAGACATTTTAACATTCATTAACACTATTTCTCAAAAAATATTACTCTAAATATATTCATGATACACAATGTATTTATTATTCAGGAGGAAAATCATTATATTTTTAGGGGTTTAATTATTGAAAATCATAATTTATAGTGATCCTTTATACAATAAAATTAGGTCCTGACACCCAACATCATAATGAATAAGTTTTATTTTTGATTACTCAACCTTCTTCTATAATATTTGAAGGATTATTTATGTTTTCTACTATATAACACTCACATAATCCATGTTTTAAGTTACTGAGTTCAATTATTCCCATAACCACTAAAAATTTAATATTTTTCTTATTAAGGTGCTCAGTCTATAGTTCAATTTATTTACCATTAAATGAAGTCCTTTTGATATATTAAAATTCACAAATTAATTTGTATGATACATTGTACCACTCTTTAATCTATGGTCAATCACCATTGAACATCTTCTAATCATCAAGAAACCATCTTAAAAATTAATTATGAAATATATATAATCAATCTTCCACATAGATATGAGGTTCTTCCAAGTACCTAGAATGTGACTAATATCTTTTTGTTTCATGAAACATTCATTTTTTCATCTGAATGTTCACAAAACAATTCTTAAAAATACCCAAAGATTCATCATCTTCTCTATAAAATCATACTATGATTCATGATATATAATAAAAAAATCACCCTTGATAACACTATTCAATGTAAATATTCCCATGACTCAATAACCCACTACTACCATGGAATGACCAGAATCAGTATTATGTTGAAAATTTTGTATGTTTTAATTCCTATGTTTTTATATTCATAAGTTAATGCCTCTTATGAATATCTACAATATTTTTTAATATATCCCCTATTCACATAAATAATTCATGTAGGACGTATGCCTAGTGACTTAGTTTATGTACTTCATAGTGACTAATCGTATGAATATTTATTTCTCTGATGGGCACCGTCTAAATAATTAACCATCCCCATATGGTATCACTGAGAAAACTTATAGATGATGTATGACTATTATATTCTTAAACACATCATTAAAATATAATTTTAGAATATCTTCTGAAACAATATCTACCTTCCTATTGGTGTCTCTAACAGATGTTATAATGGAATTCCAACTCTCTAGAAGAGAATAAAGAAGAATAAAAGACCGAAAGTAAAATATAGCTATTATTTTAATATATTTGATCATCCATTGAGTCATATTGAAGTCATTTACATGATCAATAGTATGATATGCATCTGATATCCAGGGTTAATAAATCTTTGAAATGTGAAAAAATTAATATTTACTAGATTATCATACATTTCTTCCAACAATTGCATAACCTCTATAGTATTTTTATTCTCTCTAATGTTGAAAAAATACATTTTGGGAAACATAAATAATGATTAAGGAAAATGAAATCATGTAAAAACAACCCAATTCAACTTCATCCTTGGTTTCTGGATGTATTCTGTAAAAATGAGCTTCAATTTCTATTTATATTAGAAGATATTCCAACATCATTCTCCAATATTCAAATCATGTTCCATCATACTTATCGATACAAAAAATTCATACATATGAATTCATTATACTGATAAAAGAAAACCAAATGAAATATATAAAATTAAAAACCAAAATGATAAAACACATAAATGTTATATGTGATGTATAAATAAACTGTATCATTCCATTAATATCAATTTATAGGAGGAGATCCTCTAAAAAAACAGAAGCCTCTATATTTTTGATCCAACAAACAAACTTTTTATGATATCATTAACTAGATGGTGTTGTTCTTCCAATATCTCTAGCCTATATCATAGATATGCTCCACAATATTATTGGAAAAAGTTTTTTATAATATCATCCACCTCTCCTGTTATGTACACTAGATCTATGATGAGAATATCTTACCTAATCACTACACAAAAACTCAATGTACATAGTTTAAAAAATTAAAAATAATGAATAATAGAAATATACTATTTAACATGGAATGGAAAACGTCCTACATTTTTGGGAGAACACTATACACATTTTTTTATTATGAGAAATACGAGATGATTAAAACATGATTTCTCACTTAATCTCATGTTTATCCTAATTTCTTATGTCTGAAAAATGCACTATTTATATAGTCATCATCACATAGTCAGAGACATAGGCCATCAACTATTTATAGAGATATTGGTTTGTTAAAAAAGGTCTCACTATCCTATGACCTCCATGGTCAATATTATATTGAATTGAGAAAATATTGTTATATAGTTGTATCTTCTACTAAAAATAAAAATCTATAGTCATCAAGAAATGACATATTGCAGTATAAGGGTATCAAAATAGTCTCAAAAGGGTTGTAGAAAAAAATAAATTCCCACATAATGGTATCATTTTCATTTATTAAGGGTACCCAGTTAAGGGTAACCTTTCAATGTCATCTAAGAATAGATACATCCAACAATATCCATCCAACAGAATTGATGTTCTGTAATAAACATTTTTTTAAAAATGATTTAAAAATTCATTGTTTGAAACATTCATCTAGACTTACAAATGATATACATCTGATTAACTCCATCTAGAAACCTTTTTCCAATGAAACGTGAATGTGACATCCATAATCCCAATAGAATTTTTGGAGATGCTTCCATTATCATCACTTATGTAGAGATGGGATGCGATGGTGTTTTTTTGTTATTATTGTGGAATGATCTATTTGGTGATTAATGGTATCTAAAACCAGATTTTGAATGAAGATATAAGTGTGATATATTTTTATATTCCATATTAATGTGTAGTTAATACATAAAAATGACTGATATTACCTCAATTAATGATCAATCACTAGAAATAATTGGATGATAAGTCATGGAAGATGAGCCTCCAAAAATAAGTTGGTTATGGTCAAATATGTTTGAGATGTGGGAATTAATTAACTTCAAAAAAAAGTATGATTCATAGAGTTGGATATAGAAAATTAACAAATTATGGAAGCACGTAATTCATGATTACTACTGAATGATGAACCACTTTATTTCATTTTTTCAATATTCTAATAGTGTCTTTGGTTATTGACTCGATAGATTCATTACATTTCAAAGGATAGTAGAGATACATGGAAAAATGTGTCCCTATAATGTTTAGAAATGTTTATTGTGTAAATTATAAAATTTTAGGGATCCTGCTTACAAGATATTTTTTCCAAATGAAAACATAGAGTGTCTTGATTCTTTTAGATGATAGGAATATATAAAAGTTATGAGAAAATATAAATTTAATATGCACACAAGATCGTGTAGGCTATTGGACTAGCTTTGCAAATGAAGTAAAGAATTTAAATAGAGAATCCCTTGTTATTTCATGACTTGTAAATAATGGGAATTTTTATCTAATAAAAATATCTAAGGGAGTTGTAATTACCTGTGTTTCAACATCTGATAGTCTTGAGTCGTTTAAATACATTATCAACCATTATAGAGAGAAGAATGTGACCATTCTAAAAGGTTAATTCATAATAAATATTCATGATATATACTTAGGAAGGTGTCAATGTTTTGTGAAAGAGAAATAGAAAAGGTTTTCCTTCAATATAGTTGGTAAAAAGCTGATAGCCTAGAGGTTAGAGTTGGTTCACTAGGATTATTGGAGAAATACCCATGTCTAGTCCCATGGAAGGTGTATTTACGTTGTAAAATTTATTTATGATGATATTATAAAATTTTGGGTTTACATTTTGAATTATAATTTAGATATTATTCAATATTTTATTCATTGAAAATCCTTGGTTGAAATAGATTGTGTCCAAAATTTAAAATTTAGTCATTCAGACAATGGTGGTGAATACATTAAATACATATTCTAGATATTCTTTTGGAAGAATGTAATAAGTCATGTAAAGATGGATCTTGAGATAATGTAATAAAAATTTCTAACTAAAAGGGAAAATAAAAAGTTTATTGGGATGACATAGAGAATCTAAATACACATTTGAGTGTCATATAGAATTTAGGTGGATATAGTCCACACAACATCAAATATTTTCAACTAGATCCCCACATTATCTATTGGGTAGGACCCTCTTAAATAGTTATAATATAGTAATATTAAAGTAGTTAACCCTTATAAATCCTTTGAAGGTTTTTAATATATTCATATTGTTTCTATATATCATGATAATCTCTAGGAAAAAATTACACTATGTGTTTTATTAGGTGGGAAGATAAATTTTTGTATTTTAGAGTGGTAAAATTATAAGAGACAAGACATCAGGAGCCGATAGGTTTACTTCAACAAGGGGGTTAACTGAATGAACCAAGAAGTGGTGTAAAAGTTTGTCAAGTACAACTAATTGAATATCAGAGGAAAATATGATCTATGAAAACATAATGAAAAGGGAAAATTTATCTAGTAATAAGTTTGGAGAATTAGAAGTCAAGGGTTAATACTAGTGGACAATGAACAAGAAGACTCTTGAGTGATGGAAAATAAATAGGGATAAGTAGAAGTTAAGCCCCTAGAAGATAGACCAGAACAACTTATTCTGTTTAATAGGTCATCTAATTTCTGAAAAATTGTTTCATTTTTGGGGATATCATGAACTCTTTAATTTTAATAGATGAACAATAACTCAAAAGATAGAAAGAAGAGACCAAATTATATAATTGTAGTAATAGAATTCATCAATAGATAAAGAGACTTATTCATTAGTTTATATCAAATAATTGGAGTTAACTAATTTATAGTAATGGGAATGAGTGCTCCGGAACAAATGGGATTTGTGTTTTAAGAAAGATACTGATGGAGGGAAGAATTTCAAGGAACTACTAGTGAAGAATATATTTCAATAAAAGGAATGAATTGATTTCATTCAAATATTATCACTATTAGTTAAATAGGAAATAGTATTGATGGAGAAGATCATGGTAGAAGGAGAATAAATGTATTTGTAATAGGTGGATATAACGATAGGTCTCCTTCAGGTCGAGTTAGAGGAATAAATTTACATGACGCAGCCAATAGGTTACATTGATAATGGGAACCAGAATTTAGTGCATATATTGAAGAAGATTAATTATTGAATAAATCACGTACAAAGATAATGGAATAAAATAATACATGTTTATTTCATGTGAATGATTATATGGTTCAATTAATAACATTTTTTATATCATAAGGAGTGGGATTATAGGGATATTTATCATACCTATATTCAATGCTGATGATATTTTTCATGAGAGACTAGAAAATAAACAGATATGGATGTTAAAGATCTATTTTTCAAGATTATTCAACATAACGTATCTTGGATAGGATCTTAAGATATTTTTGAGGAATATCTATTGAGATATGATATCAAAATCATTGTCTTTATCTTTAAGGGAATACATTCATAAGGTCATTAAATGATTTGGAAGAAAGGTAAACTGCTAATAAATCCTTGGTTATAAGCATCAAATTGAATAAGGGGATTTTTTCTAAGATGAATCTTGATGTTCGGTAATAAAACCTATAATTTTTAAAATATAAATTCCCTTAAATGATCTAAATGTATTCTTTTTCTTTCACCATAAGAAAGAGTAAACTAAAACTATACCAAGATATATTTTAATAAAACTATAAATATTAAGAATGATTGTTAAAACATATTAATTAAATTAGTGATAATGATTATGATTAACCATTTTATAAAAAAAATTATAGAATAAAAATAATGGATTCTTTTAATATGAATGAAACAAAATAAGAATAGAAAAAATTACAAATATCATCATTGCATGCTTAGAAATTTCCTTTTTTGATTTTTTCCATCCTACAAAATATGAATTTTATTTTCAAGGACCAAAAGATTTATGATGAATAATTGTTTGTTATATGATATTTTTTTCAATATATGTTTAATTAGTAATTTATATGAAATAGAAATAATATTAGACAAAATTTTAAAATAATATTTTCCAGTATGAAAAGTTTTATATCATATTTTATAATTTAATTTAAATATTATGATATAATATTTTAGAGATTTAATTTGAAATAATAAAAATTATTTTTGGAAGCATAACTTTAATATTTTTCAAAGATAATTTTATTGATTTTTCTAAAAAATGTAATTTTGTGAAGGGTAATGAAATTAGTTATCACAAAAAAATACAATTTTTATGAAATTATTACTACATATTTATGAATTTTAAATTCAGGAAACATTTTTTATCAGAAAAATATTTTCATTATAATAAAAAATATTTTTTAAAAGATTGGTTTTAATCTTCATATCCATATTTGATATTTTTAAGCATGTATAAAATTTTCAAATATATGTAATATTTTCTCAAAAATTGTTTTAAATAAATTATTTATTTTTTATTTAATTTTTTTTTCATGTTTATTAATTGAATAAAATAAAATATATTTAAAATTTTGAATCATTTGTTCAATAAAATATAATAATTACAACTTTATTCTTGGTTATAAACAATAAGTCACATTAGTTAAAAATTATTTATCTCATTAATACATAGAATGGTAAAAGTATAAATACAAGGGTTAAAGGGCTTGATACATGATAGAAACATTAATATAATTGAGTTAATGAGGATTAGTTAAAATTTATATCATTCCAACTATCACACATATCTATTTTGGAGATAATTTACATTTTCAAAATGTGATCCTTTTTATTAAGTAGAAATATTTACAAAAATGACATTATTACCACTTACAAAAGGGTCCTCTCACCACCGCATCAAATAACTTCTAAAAATATCATTTACCCAAAAAACCATTCACTTTTTGACTTCCCACATAATAATATATGACTCTCTTGACATTCTATTCAAAATTTGTTAGCCTATTCTGTCTATTTTCATGGGATCTCCCAAGGAAATATCAAAGTGATTAACATGAGTAATGATTTTTAATTAAATTCGTTGATTTTATCATCTTATATACTAATATTAAAATCCTTATTTAGGAAAATCAGAATATTTATATATATATAATTTTATTATGATATGGGAACAATTATTATTAATATTTTCCATTTTCAATTAAGGAAAAAAAAGTAATTCATTCTTTTTGTGGACTACCACATTCACTATGAAACTTTTTTTAATATTCCTTCCCCATGATATAGGGATTATATCTATTAGAACATAAAATATCCTCATTAAATTCCAAATGCCAGAGTAATTATTCCATTATAGAATCATAACCTTTTAGGATAATCCTTATTGACATTAGGATGAACATCCATCTTTCCTCCATTCCAAACACCAAATCTTGTCCCACCGACACAATCTATCAATATCCCCAACCTATAGAATGGTGACCTTCAGGGTATCAAAAAAAATTCTCAAATGGGGGTACAAAATGGTTTGGGTAGTAATCGATATTATATGAAAACTCCACAAATGGTAGATGATCCTTCCAGCTTTGACCCATGTTAACTTTAAATCTTAAATCATGTTCTCTATAACATGAATGAGATTATTTTATTGGCCATCTTTCTATGTAATTAACATTATTCTCAACTAAAATAAACTCCTATAAGACTCATTAATCCTTTATATAACTGTGACATAAATTGAGCATAACTATAGGAAATTATCATTAGGGTAAATCCATGTAGTGGAACTACTTTTTATAGAAACAAACATCATCAAATCTCTACTATGTTATGCTCACTTGTGGTTAAGAAATGGGAAAACATGGAAATATCATCTATGACCCATAATATAACATCATTAACTCCCACATATTATAGAGGCCTCACCACAACAACCATAAATAATCAATCCCATTTCAACATCTATTTTTTCACCATAGCCCCCACATATGGGCACAAGATACACCAAGTGATAAACTCATCAACAAAATACCACACCATTGGCTACAAATCCAAATTACAATGGATCTTTATACACCCACAACTCTACTGAGTAGATTAATAAGGGGAAAAACCTCCTCAACAATTCTTATCATTGTGTGACTAGTTTCATCCTCCATCATGGAAATATGATGTGCTCCCAACCCTCAAGAAAATATACCATTAATATGTTAAGGGGATATCAAATCATGAATTAACTCATAATCTATATCCCCATATCATGCCTATCAAGATAGATTCATAAGAGGAGGTTTAATAACCACTAACCAATGAACATTGCATTGTATTCACCCTAAATATCCCACTACAAAGAGATCAACTTATCTTTCACATTTCTAGACAAAAGCGGATGGAATACTTTGCTAAGATCATTTACTACCATGGAAAAACCCTTGAGGGACTCTAAATCATGAGCTTTTTAAACCATTGTTTTGTCCGTTATCACTCCCATGTCCAAGAAGAAATATCTATATAAATGGACCTCACAATATAGATCAAACACTGTGATAGTTTCCCATAATGATTATATATTCATAGAATGTCTTGAACCATCTTCGAGGGTCTCATGTTCTCTATAAATGAATCATAGCACACTAGGTTGTAAATAACACACACTATTTAAAACTGATCTATAATGGGATGAAGGGCCCATTACAAATATCTTACAACCACCACTGTGTAATTTATCATGCTAAAAGGTATCACTATGAACACAATGAAATCATAGCAGCTTTTGAAATACACATTCTATACATTCTCATATTTGGCATGGAGATCGTGTTAACCAATTCTAGGGATAATATCCAAGAACTACTTTTCCCATAACCAATAGTTAAAGGATTAATCAACTCTCAAGGGTTGATACTCCTCCATGATAATAATTTATTTTAGGTTACATAAATACAAACCAAACCTCAATATATCATCCTTATTCTCAGAGAATGGAACAACATTATTCTGGAAAACACAATAGGAATTAGAATCGATTTTTGTTAGATTTACCTAACAATTCCTTCATATCACACATCTACACAATGTCAATCAATATGAAAGTGTATATATCAGGCTATCTTGGGTGAATTTCTATGCAAACAAAAAACTTTTCATGGTGAGGTAGGAAACTTACTTAGAGGATATGTATTTATAGTCCAGCAACACCCTAAGAATCTAGAATCTCATAACATCTACTTATCCAAGGGGTATACTAGAAAACTAATAAAACTATGTTGTATCTTCTTATACATGAGTTCATATCACAATTCATGAAATTACATATCACTAAAGAAGGTAAATCCCATCTCACTAACATTGATACACTAAAACCCTAACTGATAATATAAAAATAATCCTAGATGTTAGGAAACAAGATAATAGTTAGAAAAACATCATTTGTTCTCACTACTACTATGGAAGGATTATATGTGAGGCTCTATCTCTTCCAGGAGACACACTACAAGAAAATAGTATATTAACATCACAAAAAATAGATTTTATCAATGAAAGAAAGGAATGACTACCAGGGTGAGACAAAAATCCCTAGTATTTTATAAATGATAAAAATTTGAAGATAAATGGTTCCTTTATCAACCCTAAAAATGGGTTGATAATTTTTCCTTTATAAGTTATTTTATAAGTCATGACAAAGGGAAAATTTTGAAAGAGATTTTTTTTGTTTCAATAAATGGTACTTTTATCATTTATTTTTAAAGGGATAATAAAGGGTACCATTATCTACACTTGTTAAAGTGTTGAAATTGGGGAATACTAAAGTGTGATATCATTACACTGTAGCACTAGTGCAATGGACTGTAACAACACACATCATCATAAAAAACACAAAAAATTTAGTATAATCAAATACTACAACAAAATTTAAATGAAATAAATTCTACAACACTAATACTAGAAAAAATAATTGTATTTTAGACTTTTCAACCATTGGTTTATACAGTTACAGAAGTAAAAATTATAATATAAATTCAAAAACTATGAATGTTTCTTTTTATTTTATCCCTGATCTAGAAAAAACATATTCCAAAACAAAATACCCCAATGAATCAAAATGAATGAATCTCTTCAAGAACACAATTCTCTTTTTTGTAATAATATAATGAAATAAATTAATAAAAAGTGTCAATTTTAAATAAAACATTGATTCATACAAGGAAAATTTCGTATCATATTGATTTGTGTTTTATTAATACACATTTTTCCATTTAGTTTCTTCCTTCAAGCATTATATCAATGAAAATTTACTAAATAAGTATAATATAAAAATCATAAGATAATTAATCAATTAATAATAGATAGAATGATGAGAAAACAATTTTGGATCATTTTCTCTATTTTGGGGATGTGAAGTTCATTTTAAACTAAGATGACACATCTATATTGTGAAGATTCACTTAGTGCCACACTGATCACCTTGTGTCTCAGATTGAGGTGAAACAAATTCCCACAAATCCCAAATGACTTAATAATGTTTTTCATATTGTTTCACAACAATATAAATGTGTTTTATCAATATTGAGTATGTCACATGTATTTTTTACTAAAATGTAATTTTAAACTAGAAGTGTTCACATTGAGTAATACTAGTCACATCAAGTGTCAGAATGAATTGATAATAATTAATACCTATTAGATATAACTTTTTAAACATTTTCCTACTTTATCAAGATAATTAGAGAGTGTTTTATCTATTTTAGTGAGTAACAATTTTTATACTAAAATGAATATTTTAAACTAATAATGGACACTTTAAGTCAAATTGTTCATATCGTGAATTATATTGATGTTCATAAGAATAATAAATGTCAAAAACTACTTATAGATCATTTTATTAAAGTATCAAAATAATATTAATGTGTTTTCTCTATTTTGAATGTGTCGATTTTGTTTTCTAATATTAATCTGAATTTTAAATAAAAAGATGCACAGAGAGTTAAAGTGGTTACACCGTGTGTTGGATTTAGGTGAGGCATATTCCTAAATGTCCCCAATGAAATATGGATCATTTTACTAAATTATCAAAAAACATGAATATGTTTTCTCATATTTGAGTATGTTAGATTTCATTTTAACTAAAATTAATGTCAATTTTATTTAAAACATTAACATGGAGTCATAGCAGTCACACCATGCATAGAACCATGTTGAAGTTGATTCCTACCATCCCAAGTGACATATTGATCATTTTACTAATGTATCAAAACAATCTGAATTTTTTTTATTAGTTTTGAGTACATAACTTGTATTTTATAACGAAATGTAATTTTATAAAATAAACCCAAACTTTGAGTCATATTGGTAGCATTGTGTATCAGGTTGATGTAAGAATGATTCCTACATGTCAAAAATAAAATATGAATCATTTTCCAAAATTTTCATGACAATCCTAGTTTGTTTTCTTTATTTTGAGTGAGTAACTTATTATGAAATGAAATTTCAATTATAAATTTATAATTGTCAATTTCAGTCATATCTCATGTGTCAGATTAAGGAATAGATGACCCATACACATAAAAAAATACTTGTGGTTGATTTCCCCAATGTATCAAAATAATAAGAATATGTTTTATTGGTTTTGAGTGTGAAATTTTTCTTCCTTAATAAAATTAATGTCAATTTTAAATAAAATGATGTACTTTGAGTCATTCTAGGCACACCATGCATCATATTGAGGTGAAAGTGATTCATAGACATGTCAAATGACATGAAGACCATTTTCTTATAGTTTCAAAAACAATACCATTGTTTTTTTCTTTTTTTAGTATATTAGTTATCTTTTTACTACAAATGATATAAATTTTATATAAAAAGATTCACTTGGAGTCATATTGGTCAGAAAGTGTGTCAGGTTGGGGTGTGGTTGATTCCAACATGTCCCCAAGGACATATGGACCATTTTACCTATTTAACAAAATAATATTAATGTGTTTTATTTATATTGAGTTTTTTACTTATATTTTTTGTTGAAATGACATTTTATATAGGAAACACACACATTCCATAATATTAGCAACATGATATAATATTTTAACAACATATTGATTATTAAATGTCACAAATGACTTATGAATCAGTTTCCTAAATTATCAAAAAAATTCAAAAATGTTTCCTTGGTATTAATTGTGTGTGTATGTTTGAAATAAATTTCAATTTTATGTTGATAATAGATAGTTTGTGTCATACTAAGCACATCATGTGTCAGATTGAGGAAAAATGATCCCTACCCTTCAAAACATCTTATGGATCATTTTTTTAATGTATAAAAATAATGATAATTCACTTTTATGGTTTTGAGTATGTTAGTTGTGTTTTTATTAAAATTAATATCAATTTTAAATAAAAATAAGTTGTTGGAATTTCACCTGTCTCTTCTTGCATTATATTAATGTGTAGATAATTATTTCATGTAACAAAATAATTATCGATTTTTGTCCTAATGAATCAAAATAGTATGATTTTGTTTTATTAGTTTTGAGTATGTTAGTATTATTTGGATATAAAATGAATGTCAATTTTAAATAAAAATATTCACTTGGATTCATTACAGTCACACCCTATATCTGATTGAGGTATATCTGATTCATTCACATATGAAATGGATTATAGTTCATTTTAATAAAGTGTCAAAACAATCCAAATGGGTTTTCATGGTTTTGAGTATATAACTTATCATTTTTACTAAAATAAAATTTTAATCAAGAAATATGAACTTTGATTCATACCGATCACATCATGTACTGTTTTTGTGAGAGACTGATTCATACACAAATGAATTAAATTATCAATCATTTTCATAAATTGTCAATAAACTATGATTATGTTATCATATTTTTTAGTGACTGAATGATTTTTTACTAAAATGTCAATTTTAAACTACTAATAGACTCTTTGAGTGATATCAGGCACACCATGTATCAAAATTAAGATAATATGATCCCTACCCATCGAAAATTAAATATTGATTGTTTTACTAAAGTATAAAATAATATAACTGTTTTTCCATGGTTTTGAGAATTTTGGAATTATTTTTTAATACAATTACTATCTATTTTAAAAAATATGTACTTGGAGTCATAATGGTCAAATGGTGCATTAGATTTAGGGGAGGCTAATTAATACACTCCCTATATGGCATAAAGTTCTTTTTACTGAAGTATCATAAAAATAAAACTTTTTTTTGTTGGTTTTGAGTACGTCACATCCTTTTTTACTCAAATTAAATTTTAAAATTGGAACACAAAATTTGATTTATACTAGTCACATCATGTTTTAGTTTGACAGAAGACTGATTCCAACACTTCATAAATGGATTATGAACTATTTTTTGAAATTATCTAGATAATTCTATTATGTCTTCTTATATTTTAGTATATGAAATTTTTTTAATTAAAATAAATATTTTTAACTAATAAATGATAGTTTGAGTCATACTGGGAACGCCATGTGTCAAAATGAGGTAAAACTAATTCCCACATGTCATAAATTACTAAATTGTAATGAATCAGATTTCCTTGTATTATTTTTTCATATTGCATGGATTATTTTCAAGACAATTTTTTAAAATGGTGTTTGATTCTCAGGACCAGTGTTCCCAAAATAAAATTTTCAGATATATTAAATATATTAATAAACATGAATGTAGGGTATTCTTTAAAAACTAGAATAAATCCTATACTATGGACCATATTAAAAATATAAGGGCACCATGGAGTTAAAAAAGTTTGTTTTTTCATATTAATAACGTAAAGATAGATGGCATAGGGAATTTGTAGAAATGTCTTAATGGGAATAAAATGAAAAAAATAATCTAAATTAATTATTTTATTTATTCAGTGACGCAATGACCTAGTTTTATTTTTGAATACACACTTACAGAAAATTATTAGGGTAAGATTCATAATCTTACAAATTATAGGAGTGACATTGGAGAGTGTGGAATGAGATTTCATTTAAAGGATATGACTGAAGGAATGTTTGAAGACCAGTGAAAAACATAATAGAAGGATATTACAAATGACTATGACACCTCATAATTATTTATAAAATTTTCATCAGAATTATGTTAGGATATTTTTTTTGACATTGTTATTTCCCATTTCATAATTTATATGATGAACATGAATCGATTTACCAATAAAACTGATTCAAGGATGTGTCATTTTACAGGAATGGTTTATTGAGGGGATTTTATAGGGATATATTCATTGGGATTATTGATTCTTAATTTATATTATAATTTTGACATACTGAGGAAAACAAGATCATTATATTATGATAATTCCTTGTGTTTTTTCTTATTCTTTTCTCACTCAATTCATTCATTTACCATGAATGTTCTTTGTTTGACCTATGGTTTGAGAAATATAGATGAATCAATCATTGTGCAACAATTTCCTAGAACAATGATTTAATGATGTATATCTAGGATCATCATGAACCGATGGTGGTATGAAGATGGAAGAGGAAATGAATCATATTGATTTTGATACCAGATTTATTATTCTTTAGTAAATAATGAATAATTATGAATGATAAATTTTATGAATGGATCTTATGTTGGATCCTTTTGTTTGATCGACAGTGAGGATCAAAATATATGTTTCCTTAGTTTCTAGTATATTCAGAGCCAGAATAGTGGCCAAATACATGGGAATAGAGCTCAGATTCTAGATCTATAATTATAGAAAATACTAAGATAAAAAGTGTGTAACTCTGAGTCACATTCCTTCTAGGCCCTTACTCATGGCAGCTAGGGTATTGGGATAGAGATAAATATCACACATTGTGTGACCCTTTCACATGGTGTATGCTTCACTTTGGTGAAGTCATCATGTACATCTAAGAATACACAGACACGGGTCGAAGCATTTTTGTACTCCCTTACATTGATATGTCCTAGTAAAAGTACTCATGATAGGCCTTGTATGGATACATGGGTAGATTACATGGGAAGTTGATATACTATGAACTGTTATAATGACATAGGCAATAGAGATGGTTGGTTTACATGGGTTGGACCTTTTTTCAAGGTACATGGTGTGTTACCCATTCTACATGTTGTTTAATTTATAAAACATGGTTTTTCATGGTTCCTCTATATCCTGGAATAATTTATTTAGGGTGTATTCTCCATATCCTTTCCCAAAGGGTTAGTATTAAATTGTCTCCTACTCCTAGGAAAATGATCCTTTTAACATGTGTTCTTGGATATAGTATATGAAATCCCTATATAAGGCCCAAAGTGTGATCCTTAATTAATATTCATATCTGTGATGAAGTTCACGGTATCATCATGATGAACATTACATGAGCACTGATCCTCTGTATAGAGTGTTAATTCAAATTGAGTTATTAGTATACCCCTTTACTTCTGTTCTAATCCTCATATGTGTATCTTATATCATCAACCCATCAGTGTGTCTTTCTAATGTAAGGAAATGATTGGAATTACCTCTCAGATGAATGTAATTACTGATATCAGACATAGGGTTCAATTCTCCCAAATAAGTTCTATATGAAATCTTTGAGGTGGAATCATGGGCTAGCATACTGTTGTTGTGACATAGCATTAGATCATGTATCTTTGTTGATTATATCATGATATTCATGTTATAAATATTGTAGACATATAACAATATATATCTGAGTGTATATTATTTATTATATATATTGTGGTATTTAAGTTCCCCTACATGTATTGATACACTCACCCGTACATGGTCTTTATCTGTATTATTCATGTATTGTATATATGGTCAACCCTTTAACAGAGTCCTAGACGGACCAGGACTAAACAATTCTTAGTGATTCTGGAAAAATCGAGAATTGTTCCTACAGTATGTTGACACCACTCCGCAATATTTATTTTAGGATAGCCAGGATTTTAGACTCTTCATAGTGGACTTTTATTTTTTTCCATTTTTACTTCTCTTTAAATCCTATCATAATCTATTTTTGTGATTTAGATGTATTGATGTTGGTGTATTTAGTTAATTTTCGGATTTCATCATTGTAGAGGCTTGGATATGGGTGCTTGTGTATAATTACATTGGCTAAGGCCTCCCATGATAGTGATATTTCTACTCGGTAGTAGTGTTCACACCCTTTCCTATTATAGGTGATCATGTGGAGTCGCAACATGGGCCCCACTAAGATGAGTCACGGTAGAGCCGTATTATAGGAGTCAGTTATCCATTAGGAAGAAAAATATATGAAATTGATTTGGTTTAATGGTGTTAAGTGTTCTGAGTTTGGTTTTTAGGCATGAGACTCCAGTGTTGGTGCGACAGTTGGCATATCCATACACCAAGACTCAAATGTCATTGTTTTCATTTTAGTACATGATAAAATTGGTTGTAGGGAAAACAATGATAGATTAATCATATAATAAATTTTTATGGTTTCCTTTTCTTTCTTGAGTTATTCCTATATATGTACATATTGACCATTAGAAATCATTTTTTAGAGGATCTGTTTGGGATATACCTATCATTGAAGGGGGAATCAGTGTTAGGGACTTTTAAAATAATTTGGAACTTTTATTCCATGTACCTATTAGAACTTTTATGATCTAGATTCTATTCTTCTCTTTTCCTTTTCTGATGCATGTATATAAAATCACGAAGATAGAACACAATACTTTTATAAGGTTCACTACACAACAAGAGTAGCTACGTCCTTAGTATGGTTTTGAAATAATATAATACCATACAATCTACCAGAAAACAATCCTTCTTTATGGAATACAATGATTATGATATTCCCTTATACTCTTGAAACACTATGTAAACAATCTGATAGTGAATTCATGTAGCAATTTGAAAATAGTTTAATTGGGATTGTTTTACAGCACATGTTCGGATCATTGAACTACCTCTCAAAATAGTCTTATCATAGTTTATAAGGTTTGTTAACACCAATAAACTCTTCATCCTATTGATACTTGTTGTATTCAATACTACTTATTTTATCTTACACTATTCACTTGTTACATACTTTTCAGCATGTAAGAAACCTTTCTTAATTCTATCCAGCAACAAACTGAACATTGCACAATCATATACATCTAACATTTACAATAATATAAATGTTTTGTGGAATAATAAACAAAAAATTATCTTTGACCCATATTATAATCAACTGATATCAATTTTGTCACTAAATATTATTCTCTTCATATCACATTCTTCATTAGTGTAAAACCAACTGCACTGAGATTTCATCTTCTTCTTGTCACTGGTATCAAAAAATTCCATTATAAAATTTAAATCGATTAATATGAGAACAACTTAGCATCATCACGTTTGATATGACCTGAATAACTAAACATTGATTTAACACTCAATTTTCATCATGGACATTCAATAATTTTGAATAGTGTAGTAGTATGTTATACTATTCCTTCGATACTCAATACTAGCACTTGAGAGTACATGTTTACTATCTTCTTCCTTGTTAAATATATTCCAGTAGGTGCACATTTGGTTCTTCTTCACACAATCATACTATATATTATTTTTATTATCTTCCTTTTATGTATCAAACAGGTATACAGATGATTTCACTTAAACGAGATATTTAAAACTGATGTTGATGAATCTCTCTCGTGAAGCTCGCAACCTTCATGAAGAAAACTTACTTCATAAATAAAACTTCCTTTGTGATGCTCTTTAATTCAATACGGAATATCCTATCATCATGAAGCACCCATTATATAGATGTGTCGGCATACGTCAAAAATTTAGTATTCCTTTTACAATGTTCAATACTGCATAAAAAGGAAGCTTCATGAGCTCCTCTACCTAATCGAAATCAGATAAATTTTAGATTTTGTTCATTATTTTCATTAAAAATGAATATGGGGATGACAAAAATTTATATTCTCTTCTATTTGTAATGTTTGACCACATCTAACTCATTTTTTGGATCACTGAAAAAAATCCATGGAGCTCCAACATTCCTGGTTCTTCATTGATATTTTTTATTGTCATAGAGATCACCATCTTTCTATCACACACCCCTAATTCTCTACTTCTCAAAATTACCTTGATTATTATCACCATTAGTGATGCTCCAAATCTTCTTGAATAAAAACCCTACTTTCTCAATACCCATTCCTTAACTATTTATATGTAGTTTCATTCCTACAAAAGAACCTTCCATGATGTTATCCTCTTCCTCCAAATTTCGCATCCCAAAAAATTGGAAAACACCGGGAAATGATTCCATATTAAAAATATTCATTGATAAAAAACCCATAATGATTTATGGTCATTTTGATTACTCAAAAAACACAGATTGATACATCATTAAAGCATCAACTATCATCTAACAGAATTCACTTCATTACAAAATAATTGGATTTCATTAACCATAAACCCAAAAATAATGATATTTAAACCTGGATTAATCACCTTTAGCATAATTATATTTACCATGGAACGTATTTTAACTTCCCTTTAATCCAGAATCATATATCCTTAAAATAAAACCTGATCATGATTGGAATCACCATAACTCCCCCTTTCCTTCATAAGTATTTTATGATTTGTTCTCCAAACAAATTATTTTGTTTGTGAAATAAAAATAAATAAATCATCATCATATTTTTATATTATAATTATTCAACCATGAAATCCACATTCATCAAATAAATCCATAACAATTATCCTATCATCACCATGAAAATGAAAGTATTCAAACCATCCACATGTTTATTGAAATATCAGGACTTGAGGACTTCATCCAAGATCCATTAACATTTGAACTACTTCATTATATTGACAACATAGAATGATTCTTATCTCCTTTATCACTATTCACCACCAATGATAATCAGTTCATAATAATAAAAATCCATAAATAAACTGATCTATTTTATATCCCCTTTGTATTTCATGGAAATAACATCAATTTTCTTTCCAAATGAATGTTCTAATATGTTGAATTACTATCTCCTCCCCCCCCCTTTTACCTTTGTAACATTTATTTCATTTTGTCTCCTCATTATTGAAAAGAAATAAAAATTTCATGGTGAAATGGTATTAATCCATAATTAAGAAATCTTACATAAATCCTTTTACTCTAATTCAACATGACCTATGCTTAGGGTTGAAAACAAGAGGATTGGATTTAGAAAAAAAATATTTCTGTTACCACTAGATTACGATAAATTAATAAGTGAGACCATATATACTTTTATTCAAGGATTATTAACATTCAATACATTATAAAATTATTAAACATGAAATGAATATTTTTAGGAATAATCAACCTAATACTCTTGCACTCACCTTAAAAAATAGATGAAAAAAATCAAGTGTAAGAGGAAAGATTAGTGACCTTGGGAAAATTATATTCTTTGTATGTCATTGAAATTCAATTTCCCCCTTAGTAAAAAGTTTTCTTTTTAAAAACTATAGATGATATATTAATGGACATACCTTTTCCATTGACATTATCATCTAGTAATTTCTAGAATAATCAGATCTGATATTAATTGAAATATTATTTATAGAGGCTTCTTCAATTGTCTACCCTTCAAGAGAAGAACATATAATAATCTTCATAATGGTGGATTTCAATAAAAATGGATTTGAAGAAATTATAGTATAAATAATACACCATAATGGGTCTTCAAATTATAGTGGCCCATATTGGGATATATTCACAAATTCACTCTGGATGATCTCCTAGAACTTTTTTTATGAATAGCATGAAATAATATCAAACAAAGATTGAATCATTCAATGATGATGACACCTCATCTTTTCTACCATTAATTTAAAGACATCACTACTTATATGGTTCTTACCCTGAGAACTTACTTTATATTCAATTACCTATATTATAAAAATAAATACAATGCACAAAGACATAGGGGAATTAGGTGGATCCCCTTTGATTAATTAATATTAAAATAAAGGTTTTGATTATCTTCTCAACCACGTTTCTCCATTTAATAATTTCACCATGCATGCACATAAAAACATCTATTCTGATTTTCTTAAGAAAACATTGATTTCATCACATCTTATTTTAATTTTTGAGGATATTTTTTCTTCTTAACATCCATCATGGATGAAACATTAACACTTCCCTTGAGGAATGATTTTTGGTCTTCTATTATGGTTATAAATCCTTTGAATATGTGATCTATTTTCTTATATCAATCACATATAACTTCTATGACATAAGAGTTTCATTTTGTATTAAACCTCTCAATCACATTTTCATCATTATGTTCAGTATTTTCCGTTCATTTTTCACTTTCAATTGCTTTTTCATCTTCATGTTTTCTCATTATTTCTATTTCTTTAGACCAAAAAACTAGCATGCTATTAAGAAATATTGGTGAATGTTTGGATCTTCCACAATGATTCTTCATAGTTTCACCATTATTACTATTTATTTTTTATTCAATAGCCTCCAATTTCAGGGATTTAGAATCCATGGGTTTATTACCAATATTCTTTTGTACCTTTCTAATAGGATTTATATTCACAACATTTTTATAATTTCTTCCCAAGCATTCTTCTTCTTTCAAAGTTAGTTGTTTTGATATTATTGTCTTATCAATATTGGGTATATATAGTATAAAAATACTTCTGGACCTGTTCATATTGCTTTTTCTTCTCTAGATTTATCCCCTTTATATTGGATTACTTTATACTTTTACATTTTGAAGATTCTACCAACAATTCAATACACAAGCTCCAACATTGACCCACAAATATTGATTTCTTGATATCTTTTGTATTAGTTTATTTGATCTTTTACATAACTATTTTTACTCTTTGTGATGAACTAGATTCAATATTTTTTTCCTATCCACCATAAACATTGTGGTTGGTGTCTTATCACCTTTTATCATCTTACTTGTTTAGAATTTTCTTCCAACCTACACAGTTTGTGGAAACATATTTTAAAATTTTTTTACAAGATCATATAGATGATATCCTTTCCTTTTAATTTTCTTGTGATAGTTCATTGAATGAAATAATGATTTTCAAGTCAATTTTTGGTGTTATATTGATTGTAGAATACTCCAATGAACTTTCAGTACGAGTTGAACTATTTCCTTCTTTTGTGAAGACTCAATATGTATCTTCTCAAGATTAGAGAACTGAGCTTCTAAATATAGAAATCTCACATTGAAGAAGATTTTCTGATCTTCAATAAAAAGCATCTTATTCTCAGATGTATTCTATGTTATTTCAAATTCGTCATCCTATATCATATATTTGTTATGAATGAAAGATTCATGTTTCATAATCTTCCTAGATATTTATTCTAAGTGTAAACCCATCACATTAGTTCTATTATTCAATTTTTTTCTCGAGTATTTTTCACCCCTATTTATCATCATCTTCTTTGATCAATTTTTAGGAAAGTATTCTAAGTTCCTTATTTTTTTACTCAAGTGTTCCAACCTGTATAGAGAGATATAGGCATTGATTTGTTTTTTTGCAATCATTTCTCCAAAACAGTGGTTTCTCCTTCCACCTGAGTGATCTTTTTCTAAACAATTAAATAGTACACAAACAAGGTATACTCTTTCACCGGGAATATCATGCACAATATATCATAATATATCAATTGATAACTCTTGATAAGTTTTATATTGATCAGTATCATCACTTGTTCTATAATTTTCATCTTGAGAAATGTTTTCAAATGTACAAACACAAAACACTTGAATACTAGGGTTTGTAAGGATATCCATCTTCTTAGTGGAAACGTGATCCATTAGGACATTAATTTCCATGTTTGATATTTCTTCATTTTTAAGAAGGTATGGAGAAACAGATACTTCTTATGATTTAGATAAGAGATACTTCTTATTCACTATTCCATTCTCTTTCTATTTCATATTTATCATGGTCTTGGTAGATGTAGAATTATTATAAAAGGTAACTTAATATTTTCCAAAACCTCACTTTAATGTTGACTCAAAAATAATCCCATGTCATAAAAAGATAATAGCTTCACTATAGATAATGTAACAGAGGTGATACTGGCTCTGATAAAAATTGAGATGACTAGTTTGGAATATAACTAACACTGAGAGTGGGTATAAATCATTATTGGGGACTTTTCAAACAAATTTTAACCTTTTATACCTATACCTATTAGTCCTATTAGAATCTTGATTCTTCTATTCACTTTCCCCTATCGTATAACTGTATATGAAAACAGTCATGATAGAACCTGATATGTTTACAGGTTTCACTACACAACAAGTATAGCAATATCCTTTGTATGGTTTGGTACCAATCCAATAACACACAATCCATAAGAAAACAATATTTTTTGTGGAATATAATTATTATGATATTCTCTTACACTCATGTGATAGTTTTTAAATAATTCAATAGTGTGTTCTTGTAGAACATTGACAAAAATAAAATAGTGTGTGTTTTACATCACTTGGCTGAATCTTTATATAGCCCTGCAAGATAGAATTCTCCATGTTAATAATGGTCTGTAAAACTAATAAAGTCTTCAACCTATTGAAACTTTTTGGATACCACTTTAATTATTTTATCTTCCTTTCTTAACTTATTACGTTCTTAGCAGCATGAAATTTACTCTTCTTACCTCATCCAGATAGCAAATTGAACAGTAAACAATTTTGTTCTTCTCTTTTTCATGAAAATATAAATGTGTTTCAAACTGAGGAACAATAAATTTTATCGGATCCATATTATAATAAACAAATATTGATATTTCCCCCAAATATTATTATCTTCTTCTATTTTTCTTCATAAGAGAAAAACCAACATCAATGAGATATCTCATACTTTTCTTACTAGTATCACAAAATTAATTTTTGATTATAAAATAAATAATGATCATCTTAGCTTAGAATCATCAAATTTTATATGGAATAAGTAACTTCATATATATTGGACACTCTCTTTTTATTAATTAATAATCAATAATATTTAAGAGTGTAGTAATTTCTTACACACTTCCTTCGATACTCAATAACAAAGAGGATTTTATCATTTTACTTTATTCTTCCTTAGAATAGATATAGATTGAGGTGAATATAATTCTCTTCATCACATAAACAAACTATATGTTCTTTCTCTTCCATCTCTATTATGTATCAACCGATTACAACAAGAATTTCACTAAAAGAAAATATTCAAAACTGATTTCATAAAAGCTCTCCTACGAAGCTCACAACCTTCACAAATCAAACTGCCTTCATGGAACATACTACCTTCACTATGCTCACTAAGTCAATGAAAAATTTCCCATCATCATGAAGCACACATTACATAACATCATTGGCATTAGTCAAGACTTTTTTTATCATTTTAGTGATGTTCATGCTCACATAGAATTATTGTTTTATGGATCTCCACTACCTCAAATAAATTAGTGCAATTCATGTTTTCTATGATTATTTTTTATACAAATGAAGTTGGGGTCACCTCATAGTTATAGGATTTCCTATTCACAATGCTCCACCACCTCATGTTTATTTTATGTATCAATAAGAAATATCATTGTGAAGAACCTATATTTGTGATTCCACATGGATATTTGTCATTACTGCGGAGATCACCATCAAACATCCATGTGCTCTCGATGCTCCCATTCTCTAAATAGTAGACATTACCATCACCATTTGTGATGCTCCACATCATCAAGAATATTATCCCAAAATTTGGAAAACTCACTCCATTACAATTTTTATGAAGTTTCATTGCTAGAAAAAATAAACCTTTCTTGATGATAGACTCTTCTTCTATATTTTCGACCCTATAAAATAGAAATCATTTTGAAATGATGTTGTATTAAAATTTTGATTCATTAATACCAATCATAATAATTCAAAGTCATCTAGAATTGTTGTCAAAATCAAATAGTTACATTAATAAAGATTCAACCATCATATAAAAAAAATCAATTCATTAAAAAATTATTTGATATCTTTCATCAAAAACAACATTTTTTACGATATTTAAACATTGATCAACCACCTTTAGCATCATAGAATTTCCCCATGAATGTATTGTAACTTTCTGGTCTTCAAGAAACATCCTTCGTTCACATCAAACCTAAAAAATATTGTAAACACCTTTACTCCACCTTTCCTTCATAATGATTTTATCACCAGTTATGAAAACAACATATGAGGTTTTTAAAATACAAATCATAAAAGCATCATCATATTTTTATAGGATATTTATTCAACCATGAAATATTGTGTCATCAAATGAATCCATAAAAATTCATTATTCATCACCAATAAACTAAAAGTCATAAATCCACCCAAATGATTCATAGTATATAATTACCTGAGGACTTAATCCATGATACATTATCATTAGAACTAATTTATCATATTGGTCACAAAAATACCTTCTTATCTCATTCATCACTATTGACCAAAACTAATAATCAGTTGACAACAAATATAATCCGTACATAAAGAGGGATCTTTTGGGTTTACATTTAGGATTCCTCCATGATGTATAGAAGCTAGGAATAATCATCATTATCATGAGAATGATCCCCTCAATAATGATGTGTTGATATACTTAACAATTGTTGAGGTACTTCTACCATGTGTTGCACCGCCTATACAATCACTTATTGAGGAGCTGGTGGTACCTGAAGTACTAGTGGATGAGGTGTGCACGCTGAGTGCACAATACATGTTTTAGAAATTGAGACCTCTAAGGTTTTGAAGAGATCCCAACCCAAAGATGTCTAAGGACTGGCTTGAGGTAGTGAATTGGGTTTTTCATCTGGTTAGGACACCAAAATACTGAAAAAAAATGACCTATACCCACGGTTCAAAACAGTGGGCATATCCCCCAAAACCGTGGGTATATCCTATACCCGCGATTTTGGGAACCATGGGCTGGAAAGGAATCAGTATAGGGGTATCAGTCTATACCCACAGCTTTGGAGAACCGTGGGTATAGGGGAGTCAAATGTGTCACACCGTTGTTCTTGCGTGGCACACAACAGACCCCACGGTTTTCAAACTGTGGGGAATTTAAATTCAAAAATAGTGCTGGTGGGGATTCGAACCCACACCTCGCGTTGCACCTCGTGGTCACGCCCCACCGAGGTACCAACTGTGTTGTGATTTTTAATTGTTATATATACATACATCTACCTATATATATTATCATAATTTATGAGGGGTATTTAAATTCAAAAAACACGAACAGGGGGATTCGAACCCTTGTCTCACAATAAGCCTCACGGCCGCGTCTCCTCAAGGGACCAACCGAACTATCATTTTTATTTTATATATATACATACATCTGCGTATATATGTTAATATGATATGTGTTTTGAAAATGTTAACAACGAAAATTTAACTCGCGACCTACATCACCCGCTGAGAAGGGTTTACCAACTAAGCTAAAGAAATTTTTTAAAGTTTATATTTATATTTATGTAAATATATTAATCTAAACCATGATAAAATGTCTTCTCGCAAACAAAATTTCTTTTTCCTGCCTAATTTTCATTCCCAGCCATAACGAGGGAAATCTATCCCCACGGTTCTGGAGAACTGTGGGTATAGGTCTTAAAAAAACCCCAATACCCACGGTTTTTAAGAACCTTCGGTATAGGTCTTCAGAAAATACCCTATACCCACGGTTTTCTCCAAAACCATGGGTATTGGTCTTAAAAGGTGGAATATACCCACGGTTTTGGAAAACAGTGGGTATTGGTTCACATACTATCCTTATACCCAAGGTTTTGAAAAACCGTGGTTATAGACCAATTTTCTAGTATTGCAATCGGATCAAACGGTGGTCCTTGTGATGATCCTTACACAAGGATCAATGGGGTGATGTTGGGGGTTAGTGACATAATATTGTGATGAGGAGACTCTACTATGGTCAATGATTGACTGTCTTTTCTGAGAGGATATCTCTCTAGATACAAAAATATTTTTATATATCGATGAGATTTTGCAGCACCAACAGGTCTCCATGAGAGTAGGTGACTATTCATTGACGTTTAATAACCTTTTCAGGCACTCAAAGGATATGGATTATGACCTTTTCATCAAGGAATGGACCTTTGGATGATGTAGATATAGGAAAAGTTAGTCTAATTTTATCCCTAGATGAATTCCTACATATGTTGGGGGTGATAAAGTGATATTTTATGACTGAGAGATTCTTGGATGAAAAGATAGTTCCAATGGTTTTTGGTTGCAGACATACCGAAGTACAGACCTCAGCATCTGGGAACTCACTTCAATCCCATGGACCATGATTTGTGATATTTTTTAGATTGAGGTCCTAGGATAGAGGTTATGTGGTAAACATATCATAGGATTGGTCCAGTACACATGTGATGGTATGGGAAATATTGCATGAGAATGGTTGACCCGCCATATAACTAATAGATAAACCATGTATGGGTTTCCAAGGAAGTGACAACAGCATAAGAAGGTGGTTCTTCATGGTGGAGGACATGGTAGAGGAGCTGGTAGATTAGCTGGTGGTGGTAGACACTTTGACTTGTTCCCACCATATCCCCCAGGTGGTCCTTTCCTAGCATAGGGATCTTGAGGAAAGGGGAGGGGACAGTTGCAGGTGGTTAAATCATACAACCCAGAGGCTCTGAGAATGATACGAGTTATGTTATGTGTCTTTATACCTTATATATAGTATTGATATAAACATGTTCTATTCACTCCATTCAATACCCATATATTTTATGATACATAGACATTCCAATGGAGCCCTTTGAACAACCTTCATGCAAAGGGAATCTAACTGGATACAACATTTCAATCGCCCAATTATGCCGACAATGTGACCTAACTCACGGAGGTGAGTGTTTCAGTTGGGATCACTTTATAGCAGCGATGAGGCCTTGTGACACAATCTTAGTTGTGGACTTATTATCCATGGTTCAAGGATATATTTTCTATTTTCAGATAGAGGATGTGGTGTGTCATCAGTGATAGATCTAGGTTCTCATTTTTCAATGAAAATGAAAAACAAGAAGTTATTGATAGTCTTTTAAAAAAGAGGATGTAGTTGATTACTCATCAGTTTGGTTAGCCTAACCCATGGTGTAGTGAATGTCATGAGTTCCATGTTTTCTATAATGGTGGTGGAGTACGAGGAAGTATTACCTGAGGATGTTCTAGGAATACCTCCCTAGAGTGAGATAAATATTTTTATTTACCTACACCCCAATATGACAATTCTATCTACACCAATATATCATATGGATCCCACAATTATTTGTGATCTGAGGATGTAGTTAGAGGACTTCCATAGGAAGGTTTTTATTTGAACCACTATTTCACCTTAGGCATACCCGGTTTTTTTCACCAAGAATGGGGAATAAGGTTTTAATTTTTTGGGTGGACTACAGGTGCTTGATGTAGGTGATGATGAAGAACAAGTATCCACTACCAAGGATAGATGAATGATTTTATTAGTTGAGAGAGGGATTATGGTTCATAAAGGCTCAAATTAGTTCAGGATACCACAAGCTAGGAGTACATGTTTGCGATATACTAAGGATTGCATTCTGATTTCAGTATGGTCACTATGAGTACTTGGTGATTCCTATTGGAGTGAAGAAATCCTCATAAGTGTTCTTAGGACCCATGATCTAGATAATTCATCCCTTCGTAAACCAATAAATTGTAGTATACATTGAAGATATCATTTTTTACTCGTTGACTGAGGAGGAGAACATGAGGCACCTAAGGATGGTTTTAGATGAACATCGAGAGATCCATCTTTACATAAATAACAACATGTGTTAGTTATAGATTCAGTCTATCTATTTTCAAGGAAATGTTATCTCAGTATATGTATTGGTAGTGGACTTGGCCAAGGATGAGGTAGTGTCATCCAGAGAACCACTCAATAGTGTGAAAAATTTGTGGATCTTCCTTGGAATGGTAGAATATTACAAGAAATTCATACCATATTTCTCTAGGATTTCATCTCCCATGGTTTCTTTAACCTTAAAGTGGTATACTAGGGTATGAATGTATAAGTTCCATCTAGATTTCAAATATTTAATTCAAAAATTAAAAAGAACACCAATTATGATATTTCCTAGGTAGGGTGTTGAGTACAAGGTGTTATTTTATTATTTAAGAAATGGGATTGTTTATATTCTAATGTATAAGAAGTCAGCGATTGTTTATGGCACAAGTAAGTGGGGAAACATGAGGCAAACTAAAAAACCCACAATCTTGAGTTATTAGAAGCAGTCTTCGTACTAAAGATGTGAAGATAATACCTGATGGGATATTTTTTTATCATATATTTTCATAAAAATTTCACAAGTATATCTTCACATATAAGGATCATAAATTGAGATAAATGTAATGCCTAGATTCCCTCCAGGAGTAAGGCTTTGAAATTATAAAAACTTGTTGGAATGGGATGTGTTAGAAGATTTTCTTAGTAGGAGATCATTTTCATAATTTTTTAATGATATGTCAGAGTAGTTGGACTCATTATAGAATTTCCTCGTGGATTCAGATGGATCATTTTACCTCTAATCAATGGTTTTTACCCATCTATATTTATAGAGAGTCCATGTGGCATAGATTGGGGATTTTCCCTATGAGACAATACGTACTTTGTTATCTTGTATACATTCTCATGAAAAACTTTCTAATGGTGGGGAACATGTCATTTTTTTTAAGGACACATGATGGTTCCAGTGACGTTCCATGTGGGGGTTCATAGAGAGTTTCATTCATCACTTTTGGAGGTAGATCAATGTTTGGAAAAGATGTTCTAGGACCTATGATGTCTTATTTGGTGCCCAAGGATGATGAATGGAGTTAGAGAGTTTTTCTATAGATGCCCCACCTTTTAGAATGTGAAGTATGGTCACCAATAACTAGTAATATTAACTCAACTTCTTGAGGTTTCATAGAAGAAGTGGGATGAGATATCCATAGAAATCATGACGAGTTTACCATATACATCTATAGAAATGATTCCATCTGGGTTACCATAAATGGATTCACTAATTCATCCCATGTTATAGATATTCAGGAGTAGTGTTCATTAGAGTTATTTTTATGCCTATACATGTAGGAGATAGTATGAATCATTGATGATACATTGATTTTTGTAAATTATGATTCTCACTTCATATCATGAATATGTAAGGTATTTTATGAGGATTTGGGACCTAGTTACACTTGAGTAGAGTATTTCACAACCAGAATGATGGTCTAATTGGGTGGACCATTTTGGATTTGGAAGAAACATTACAATACTGAATGTTGGATACAGTCTTTGGGGATCACTTACCACTGGTGGAGTTTGGGTACAAGAACATATACAATTCCACCATCAGTATGGTGTTGTTCAAGGATTTGTACTAGTGAAAATATAGGTCACTAATTTGTTAGACTGAACTAGGATAGTCTACACCCATAAGCCCAGAGTTGGTGAGAGATACTATTGAGAAAGTACATATCATCTAGGAGTGGAGGAAGAATGCATAGAGTCGTCAAAATTCTTATACGAACAGATGATGGAGGCCTTTGGATTATAAGGAAAGAGACCATGTGTTTTAGTAAGTTTAACATCAATGTAAACTATAAGTATTTTTATAGGGAATAAATCTACCTCTGAGGTTCATTTGACCTTTCCTAACACTATATAGAGTTGGTGAGGGTTTGTACCACTTAGATCTATCACCACAATTAGAATGAGTACATGATGTCTTCCATGTTTCATAGTTGAGGAGGTACATGCATGACCCATTTCATGTTATTGACAAGGTCATGCTGGTCATAAAGGATGGATATAAATTAGTAGAGTTATCAAAATAGATCAAGGATTGACATGATATGGTCCTCCAGGGGTGACATATTTCTTTAATGCATATCTGATGGAAGAACGGGAATTATCAAGTGATCATTAGGGAGCGGGAGGATAATATTTTTGCTCAGTACCCACATCTCATTGTGTAACCTTATTTTTTAATTTTTATACGTAAATACCTATGTTGGGGAAACTTTAGTGACATGAAAATTATATGATTGTTTTTTTTATATTTTATGTATTATTTTATAGACTAGGATCTAAGATGCATGTGATTCCAAGTCATTATGCCCCCACAATAAATTATTGAATATATATGAAATACATTATATATAATGTGTGCATAATTTACATAAAAAGTGGAATAATATCAACATTGGGGCCTTAATTAAAAACATGAAGGAACCATTAGTGTTCGGAATGTGGGTTTTATCCTATCAAGGACTTAACCAAAGTTATTGTATGGTGTTTGTAGATAAGTCATCAGAGGGTTAAAATTAATAAAATAAATTAATTAAATTCTGTTATTTATTCAATGACGTAATGACCTATTTTGTTCATTAAATACACACTTATGTAACATTTTCATGGTTAGCCATGTTACCCTGCAAATCATTAAATATCCAATGAATATAATGAAACAAGATTTCATTGATGTAGATGATTGATTTAGAGATCAATGAATGGTGCAACACAAAATCAAAGGATATCTCCAATTACTATGAAACCAAATCAATATTTTTCATTGATCGATCATAATTATGGAAGGATGTTTTTTTTATTGGATTCATTTTATTGGTCATAATTTCTATGATGAATGCAAATCAATAAACCAAGGGATAGATTCAAAAAGCAGTCATTCTATGGGATGTTTTTATTATGGGTATTATATCAGAAGAATTTATTTTTATTATTAATTAATTGTTTATATTATAATAGAAAATGATTGAGTTCAGTATGAACATTGGTCGTTGATCATTAGTTTTGTATATTCTTATTCTTTTATCCCTCAATTCCATCTTTAATAGTGGGTGTTCATAGTTTAGACCATGGGTAAAAATATCTAGATGGATAAATTATTTCACAATTATTTCTAGGCACAACAATAAGATATTGATGATCTAGGATTGACATGACCTAATGATGGTGCGTTTATAGAAGTGAGGATGAATCATATGGATTTGGATACATGATTTTATGTTCTTCTATGAACAGTGAATATCAAAGTACAACCCATTTTATAAAAAGGTTTGATGTCGGAACAATTTGTTTGATCAATGGTGAGGTTTATATGAGATGTTTCTTTAGATTTTGGGGTGTGGAATGACCGGAAATGTGGACATAGAACCCAAAAAAACAAATTCCAACTATAGAATTCTAGAAAATAATTCAATACAAGACATGAAAACTAGATTCATGAACCATATTGTCCCCACCTAGTGGAATTTAGGGTTATGGGAGAGTGATATTTATTTACACGACATGTGACCCTATCAAATGATGTGTAGTACACATTGGTGAACTCAATGTGTACCTAGAAGGGTACACAGACATGGAATAGAGTACAAGGGATAGATCATGTTGTTTAATACATTACATGGATACGAACATGACAAAGTACATGAGCTATGAAACGTACTGGTGCACAAATAGAGTACACAGGCAGCAGACACGCTACGTATTGTTACATGGACATGGGCATGTGAGACATTCTATTTACATGGGAACGACTTAAGGTCAAGGGACCCAATGTGTGATCCATTCTAAATATTCTTTACTTTAAACAACATGCCTCAGATCCCTTTTCACAGTATCTTGAACATGTTCTATTAGGTTTCATTCCCCATATGATTTCCTTGGGGGTCCGTACGAAGTCATATCCTACTTTAGTGTTTGACTAGATTTTATACTCATTGTGGTGGGATTTTATTATTACTTGTTTACTTCCCATTACAATGTGGCATGAAATGGTTATGGAATTTAGTTTTATGAATGCATGGATGTTCATTTTTTTCATTTCACTATTGTATAGGTTTTTAGATGTGTGTGTACTTGTACTTAGTCTAAGGCCTCCTATGTTAGTGATATTTCTACTTGGCACTAGTCTCCATCCCATTTCATATTGGTGGTGGCCTTAGGGAGTCACAATATGGGCCTCACATGGATGGTTGGTGAAATTATAGATCATTATCTGAAATCATAAAACAATATCTTTTTTTCTTGATTTTGAGTTAGGTAATTGTCTTGTATACTAAATTTTTTTTTAATTCTAAAAAAAGACTCACATAGAGTCGTACCGGCCACGCCATGTGTCAGATTTTGGTTTGACTAATTCATACATTTCAAAAATGACATATGGATCATTATCCTAAATTATCAAAAAAATTGATTGTTTTTCTCTATTTTAAGTATGTCAGTTGACTTTTATACTAAAGTTAATGTCAATTTTAAAAAAAATTAGAACATGGAGTCATAATGATCACATAGTGTGTTTGATTGTTGTGAGTATGGTTATTATATGTCCAAAAGTCTCAAAACAATCACAACTTATAATGTTACCATACGTCCAATTGACTCGTATTATCAGACTACCAACATTGCATTTTGATCATTAAACTAAGGTGTTGGTAGTTTAATAAATAGATTCAATAGAATGTTTGCTAACATTGGATGAAAGTTACATATTACCTATTCTGAGGCTTGTTGTAGATAGTTTATTATAATATATGACTTCCAAAAAGAACTATGAAAAAAACTAAATAAGTATAAGATAAAAATAAGGAAATTAATATACAAATAATAGATATAATGATGAAAAAATCAATTAAATAAGTAGTGTGAAATAACATTTTTATAATGGTTTTGTACATTCTTGACCCATTTCCATATTTTCATTATCTTAGTTGGAGTCATATGGTCCAATAACTTATGAGCATGAGTAGATTCAAACAAACCACCCCAACTCAAACAAAAGAATCCACATATAAATGAAAATAATTATTAAGGTACTAACAACATGAATAAAATAAATAAAACATAAATACGAAAAAATAAATTAATTCTGTAGAAAATGATTTTATTATGAAAACATAATGATTACCATCATGATTGAGCAAAGACATTGTTGTTTCTCTTCCTGCAAAGGATGTGTTGAGAACATTAATGAAATCGGAATATTCCAACAATATCGTTGTAAAAAGTATTTAATGGATAGTATTAATTTGGATGTGTTGGTGCATACATGAATAAAATATGGATATAAATCATATAAAATCAACATTAAAAATATGACTTCCAAAAATATCTGATAAAAAACTAAGTAAGAATTATGTTAAAATGACAAGGAAATTATCTTATAAATAATTGATAATGTGATGACCATTTTAATTAAATAAATAGTATAGAATTCATATTTTCATGAAGGTTGTATACATTTTTGACCAATTTCCTTATTTTCATTATCTCAATTACATCCCCAAAGTTCAATCTCTATTAAGAATGAGCAACTTCAAGAAAACCACTCCAACTAGAAAAAAAATATTCCAAGAAGATAAGAAAAAAATTTATATGTTAGTAGTTCTAAACAATGTAAATTAAACCCAAATATCAAAACTATAAATTATTTCAATAGAAAATTATTTTACTATGATAATATTTAGATTACCTCTGTGATTTACTAGAGGCATAATTGTATCTCTTTATATAGTGGAAGTGGAGGGAACTTGAAGAATTGTGGAAAACTCCAACACTACATGGGTGAAATGGTGTGGAAGAAGAATAATTATATAAATGTTTTGGTATGGGACCACATGAAATATCGAAATAAATATTCTAAACTAAACAAACATTGTAAGGAATAATGAATCTTAAATCAGTGTTTCACTATATATTTTTTGGTAAAATAGTAAATTATATAATAACATTTCCTTTAAATTTTCTAAAATGGTTTCCTCAATTATAGTATAATCTTCCATAGGATTGGTAACATCATATTGTGTTGAAGACATTATTTTAATGATTATTAAATAATTTAATTGAGGTCATTTTAAAGCAGTAGAGAACAAAAAATATTATAAGGAAAACAATGTACATTAAAAAGTAGATTTATATTCTCATTGAACACTGTTTTTTTAATGTTTTAGTTATTTCATTCCTCTATTGAGAATAAAAATACCCTCTTTTTGAACCACTCTAACATAAAATACATTTTTTATATTGAGACCAGCATGAACTGATTGTAATCTCCAAATTAATGGGTCATCCTTGATTGAATTTTCAAATTAACCTACATTTTTTAGTATCAATAAGGATAATCGAAAAATTATTATTTATTGGATTTGAGACATAAAATATATTCACTAATTGAAATACCATTATAAACATCTCATCTCTTACCCCTTACATATAGAAATTCACCTTCATGAATCTTATTTCATCAATATTCCTTGCACATATATGGTCAACACATTTGTAATGGAAAATAGGCACATAAAATGTTTAATAATCAAACTCATATATCTGTTAAATTATTCAATAATTTGACATATTTTCATAAATTGGATTCATAATAATATAATAAGATATGTGATCTCTTCCACCACAAGTGTAACTAAATTGTTTTTCATCATACTTTTGTGAGCATGTTTTTTAATAGAATGTATAACAATTGTTTACAGAACTAGTATATGATATAACATTTTCATTCAACTACCTATAATTCCATTGAAATCATTTGAAATTTTAATTCATATTTTTAGATATCTCCTTATATATTTAATCTCAGAAAAATACTATAAACTATTGATTATGTTTATTTGATATGCACCCTTCTTCTCTTGATCGATTCAAATCACTATGAATTTTATTATGTGATTAAAAGTATTGATCAATATTTTCACTATTATATAAAATGTAAAGTTTAAAATTATCTGTATCTGTCAAGGTAATTTTGAAAACATCTCTTCCAAAAACCCCTTCACCAATATGTTGTCCAATGTGAAAGGAATTTGGGATACTGATGCTACAAACATTTGATAGGTAATTGGTACACAATTCAACATCTTGTTCAAGAATAAATAATTATACAATAAAAACTACTAGATGAGTTCGATTCTTAACATACCATTTATAAAAATTCACATGTCATTCAATGGGGTATATCCATCTATAATGGACTTAACACAAAATTGAACATTTATTATCAAGTGAAGAATCATACAGACCATTATATTAGTGGATAATGGTGGGAATTATATATATAATAAACATAATTTAATTTAATTCTCAATATTCATGATTGGAAACTTCATCATGTCTATAATGTTATTTATTTTGGATTTGAAAGAGAAGAAGAGTCTAGTTAATGTATGATGTACATTTTAAGGTAGAATACAATAGAAATAAACAAAAATAAAATCATGTATAAAAACATGAGAGCTATGTGATTTTAATCCATGTATCGTCAAATTATTCATTGGCATAGAATTACTCGTATTTAATGAATACCTCTTCATAACAATTACACTATTAAGGAAAAGGTAAAATTGAAAATAATATTTTCTATATTTATTTCCAACTACTCGAGGAATAAGATTTATCCATTTAACCTCCACCATTGTGAACCCTTACCTTAATCCCACGCCAATCATGTATGACCTAGACTTGATGTCATATTCAATTTTTTGTAACATTTAATAATGTTCCTATAACATAAACAAATACATTTTTTAATAAAAAACTTGACATCTTGAAAATTCCAAACATACAAACATTCCAATATCGTTTTTCATCAAAAATTAATCTCCTCTCCCAACAGGGTTTAGTATGAAATTTAGAAAATGATTAAGTTAAAATAGTTTCAATATATTTTACATTATAGAAAATATGGTCGTCTATTAGTGGAGACACCATTGTACATTGTTTGATATTCCCATTTAATTTTGTCATCAAGGATCTTTATAAATGTATTTCAGGTAAAAATATTTGATATCCTAAAAACATAGCCGTTTGTAATGTATCAACCAAACAATGTGTATGAATTTTTTACAAATGGGACATCCCCATGTTTGATTAATTCTATATCCTAATAAATTTCCATACATGAGGGATTAATTTAGCATCCCACAAAATATAGCCCCCAATGTGAATTATTCACTTCTATGGGAATCATAAATTATAAGCCCTATACCCAGATCAATTTTAGATCATCGATCAATCAAGCTAAATAATCATAAATATCATTAACAGGTTTCCTTGGCCCATATATAATTAGAGACAACATAATGCATTATATAATTATTCTTAACCATGGTGGTATGTTTTAATTTACCAATATATCAAGAGATGTACTGTGAGTACTACTATAAACACAAAAAGGATTTATTACATCATTAGATTACACTAGATTAATTTTTCCCTGATTGTTTTAAAATTAATGATATTTGAAATCATTTTTCATCTACTAAATAAAATCTACTGGGTAGTGTAGGTTCATATCATTAATTCATGTATATTCATTCCATGTCAATTATCTCACATTATCCTAACATCCATATAGTCTTCTAAACTATTTAATGACATGAAATTACCATAAAAATTCACAGGACATGATTCATTTTTTTGGATTGATTTTCACTACTCTTAGTTCATTTATTAGTAATTCATGGTCCTTATGAAAGAATATGATTACATTTGAAAATAAATTTATTTTTTCAGAGACCATTACACTTGAATGTAGTATTCATTTAGAATCAAATTTCTGAGATGGTAGTTCATTTTCTTCTAGTATTATATCATTCAAGATACCATGTAGTTCTATAAATCTGAAGTCACTTTATCTGCTTCCAACTTTGAAATTTTATAAATTCAATATAGATGATAATGTTGTTTATTCTGTTTAACTACTATGCAATGGTCTCTTATCACATCTATGTAACTTCTCAAATAAATTTTTACAACAATGAATGTCATCTTAAATTTTCATTTTTATTTATTCCATGTGAAATACATAATCATTTACACTAGTATTCATATCAAGTGATCCATAAATCACAGTACATCACAATTGGTGTGCACGTTCAGTTTTTTCCCATGTTTATGCAGCATTTATAGATATGATCTATTCTGAGGAAAATAACATGTTATCCCTACTATTCTAGACTAATTTTCATTCAATAATAATAATGTAAAATTGTTCGAAGGATTTGAGAATGTTTGTGTGAATGCTCAATTATAAATCGAATAATCTATTTATCTATATCTTCATACTCTTTAGTTAAATGATTATTGAAAAACCATTTCCAAGTAACATATATCTTGTTAGATTCATAACATATTCATTTTTTTATAATAAATAAATATATAAACATAAGATATTCAACTTCAAAGGTGAAATTAATAGATAATACTAATAAGGGAAACTCAAATTTTGATTATTTCAATGAATTTTAGTATACTGTGAAGATAATGGGTAATTGAAATTATGAAAATAATTACTCTAAAATGGAATGTTCTCCCTTATGAAATCATACTAAGGAGAATTATATAGACAACTGACATCCTCATCAGCTGATCTCTTGAATAGTTATCATGGAATTTTTTGTTTTACACTCATCCTCCATCACTTGTAGACATTAACCTATATTTCCTGAAATACTCTAAGTAGTATTCATCCATGGGATAATTACTTCTCAATGTATCATAAGAAAAATATAGTATAGGAATGTGTTTCAGGAAACAAAATTCTTTAAAAATTGATTAGGAGAAGAAGATGATGTGGATGGCAATTTTTCTCCCTTATGTTCTCCAGAATGGGTAATGCCTCCCATTATGAGAATTATATGGATAGTAGTCAGATATTTATCAGGATGGAACCAATACATGTAGACCCAAAATGATGAACAACTAAAAATAATATATAATAATTATTCCAACATATATAGAATTTGATGAACACCATTATATTTTATTGAACAAGTGATGTATCAACCTAAAGAATTATTACATTTAATATTAATGGTAGATCAAATATTTAAAAAAGATTCAAAATTACAATTTCGATTTCAATTAGAATAGATATAGAATAAAAAAATATTATTTTAGGAAAATTATATACATAATAAAGATAATGGTTTTAAACATCTCAAAATTCCTATTTGATAAATAGATTCAAGAATTATGACTATACAGGCTGAAAACAATAATTATATTCAAACAAAAAAAGAGTAACCATCATAAAAAAATTTAATTTTTAGGGAAATTATGGTTTTTAAGGTGATTTTGATCACATAGTATAAAATTTTAGTGATAATGTGATAAATATTTTGTAATTGTGGAAGATATAGTGGTTTTAAATTTAAGGGGTGGTGGCCCACTCATAAGAAATTGGTTTTTAAGTGAGAAAAATATTCATAAGTAAAATTGTATGATGAATTTCAAACACTAAATTAACTCTATTTAACATGTGATAAATTAAATGGTTTTATGAAGTATTGTAATATTTATAAAAATATAGACGAATGTGATGAAATAATCATATATATATTATATGAAAATTAATGTAATGTAAGAGGTATTTATTATTGATGTCATAATAAAATATTTACAAAATAAACATCCTTTCATACTAGATCATGGTTGTTCATCTCGCATGGAAAGTAAATTGTTATAAATAGTGATTTTTTAAATGTTTAATTGGAATATCTTATTTTAGATATGGTGGATCTCTAATAATAAACTATTTTCATTTAAAGATATTCGAAACAAAAGGAATTGTTAATGAATGGTCGGTTTTTAGATGAATCAAATTATAATATACATAGTGTTTATTAGATGTGTGATGAAGGAAATGAAGTGATTTTTAAGAAGTATCAATGGGTGGGTTATCATTTTAAATATGGGAAGATATTTACAATGGTATAAAAAACTAGCTAAACCCCATACTCATTTGGGTTGGTAAAAAAATTTATAATTGTGTTTGAAAGAGGAAATATATTTTTGATAACGAATACATGATCATATTAATTAAAGAGACATTTAAATAATAACTTAAAAATATTGGGTTCAAATGTTTTTTTATGATAATATATATTTAGAAGATATTTTTTACTAATTATAATGGAGATATTTTTAATAGTCAAAATAATAAATTAGATATTTAAATGAAACAACACTTCGAGTTTATTCACCATGATATATATGGACCCTCGAAGTACAAATCAACGAATAATGATAAGTTTTTAATTTTTCCCATTTATATTTGTACTCATATCATACTATTTAGGTTTTAGGAATAAATATATATAATTATGTAAAGGGGGTTACAATTTTAAGATGTTTTAATAACGTATTTCATTATGTGGTAATGAATTTTTTATTAGATTTTTAGGGAGATTTTATGACTCACCTGTTATGGGAAGGTAAAAAATAATATTTTTATTCTTCATCTATATATCACTATTGATTGACATGGTAATTCCCTTAATGATTTTATTTTTGGAACACTCACTATTCCTACCACATTATGTTGTTAATGTTATTTTATATTTGTTTTTTTAAAATGAAACTTATTCGGGATTTTGAAAATAGATGTAAGAAAAAAATAGTAATAATGAAAATATAAGACAATGAATAAAGTATTATTAGATACAATTATCAATTCTAAGAGGATTTCCTATATATGTGTTTAATTTTTCTTGTTAATTTTTTGTCCCAATTTAATTACCACTCTACAGAAATGATCAATATCATTCACCTAACAACCTATAACTTTTTATCCCACTTAAGTAAATAGTTCATTACTATCACATATGCATTAGAAAGAGTATATCATATGTCTAATGGTAGGAGGCTCCCCAAAGTTGAGTAGAATAATGGATGGATTCCAAATCTATCAAGCTGAATAAAGGAATATAGGAAAATTGTAAATGTTTTGTGTGCAGTAATTCATTCCTTATATTTTAACAAATATCTACCATTTTCAAGATAAATTTTGAGGTAGGATAATTTATCAAACTATATTGTCTGAAGAATTCTATGAGTAATGATTTAAAGAATTAATGTTGATAAAAATTCAATTGTTCACTGACAAAAACAATCTATGACTTATAAATAGATATATCTAAATAATAAATAAATGAGTAAGGAGAAGAAGATAATAAAATTCTATGGATGGACGATTTTAATCATCTAAGGTAATGTATAAATTTAAATAAACATGGATTTCATTCATGCATTGGATTCATTCTAACCATGAATCGTCCGAGCCTCAGATTCCAGCCATAGAATAATTGGAGCCTTGATTTTAGCCTTTATTCGAGCTTGGATTCGAAAATGAGGATCATCTATAGTTGGGGGTTCAATGGAAATCTTTGGGTGTTTTTACTGGTTCGGGATGGTTAGGGTTCTTAAAATGGATTGGGACACATTTATCAACATTTCAAAAAAAGCACTGATAAATATCCCTTTTATCAATGAAATGTTAATAAACACTGATAAAAGTATTATTTATCAGCTCTTTTATATCACTGATAAATATAAAGATTCCTCAGTACTAAAAAGGTGATCCTAAAATCCATTTTTATCACTACTAACAAAGCACATATAACGATTCCTTTTATCATCACTTATTACTTAATCCAAAATAAATAATTTATAATTATATTTTTAAATAATAAATTTTGTAAATATATTTATATAATTATTATTATATTTAATATGTATATATATAAAGTAAATATGTTCATTATTTAAATAAATTTATTTTAGATTTATAATTATAGAAATATATATAATTAATTATTAATAATTTTATAAATACTTTTAAAAAATTATTTATTTATTTATATTTATAAATATATTCATCTATAAATATATTATATAAAAATTTATAAATATATTCATTTATAAATATTAATTTACAAATATTTTTTTAACATTATTAAAGAATAATTAATCTTATGTGTGTGCATTTTAAAAATGAGTGAAACTAAAAAATTGAAAATGAGTACCATTTAACAATACTACAAAAATAGTAATGTTTAATTAATTAAATATAATTTTTTAAAAAAATATGGATATATATTTAAATAATTATGAATTCATATTGAAAAAATTAAAACATAGTAAATATATATAAAAATAAATAATAGAAATTTATCGAATACATATGAAATAAAATAAATGAAAAATGAAAAAAATGAATTAATACCTAACTATAATAAAATATGAAATAAATAAAATATTTACTGATTAATTACATGACATATAAAATGTAATATGTTATAATGAAATACTAAAATGAATACCAAAAATTGAATAAATTACATAAATTATATGTATTTTGTAAAGACCCGTAAAATTCAAGGGAAATTTTTTCTTAATTTTCTTTGGGATTTTACAAGAACGCGGTTTCTGACGGCACTTGATTCCAAGGCCCGGTGTGCCCGGAATTTCTATCTGAAGTTTAGCTCAGGTACGTTCAGTGAACGAACGAGCAGGTTTTTCTAACTTTTGAACCATTGCTCAGAATCAAATTCTGAGCGCACCGATGGATTCGTAGCGCCGGTAATTGCTTAGGAACATCTTTTCTGGAGTTGCGTTTAAACGGGAGCAGTTTTTAAAAATTGTGGAAGTTAAAAATAAAAATTTAGCTACAATTTTTATTTTTTCTTTCTAAGTGGTTAAAACCTTTGAGTGGAAGTTGGGGGAAACCACCCAACTTCCCATGGGAGGTTATGAGGGTGGTGGGGCCCACACGAACCCCACCCTTTCATATTTCCTAACTCCTTCAACTCACCATTAATTTGATAACATATGATAATTAAATAGGTGAGTTTAATTTGAATGTTTGAAATTCAAATACATAAGTCATGTTAATAAAATAAGTGAAGTACTTATTTTATTTTGGTTGGAACTTGTTCCATTGAGAGGATTTGGAGAAAAGATAAGGGGCTTGAAGATCTTCTTCTTCTTCGACGAAGAAGGAGAAGAACGCGAAGAACGCCGACCTCCGACGAAGGTCGACAAGAATGCCGGATCCTCGGAGATCGACGACGCGACGCCGATGAATCTTTTCTTTTTCCACGACGCCTTCTTCCGCTATGGTTATTTCCGCAAAGAACCTCCGTTCAAACTACACTCGAGGTAGGGGAATTTTTTTATTGTTGATGATATTTGTGATTTTCTTCCATCGACGTTACTCATTCAATTGGACCACTTACTATCGTTTAACGGGAGGGGGGCGGACCGCACAAACACGGCCGACCCTCCTCCCTTAACTTTTTTATTGATTACGGTTCAAAGAAAAGTGACGCGGTGTCGTCGCACCGTGCGGGAACGAGTGGCAAGGATGCGTGGCACCGTCGCGCCGCACCGTAAAAACCTGAAGATACTGCGGCCGGAGCAGGGCCACGGCGGAGGGGCGTGGCGCCGTTGCGCCGCGCCGGACGAACCAAGGCTGTGGCTTAGGCCGCGACGAAGCAAGGACCGACGGCCAGTTTCGGGCCGCTGGCGTCGGAACGGGGGGACCGGCCAGCGCCGGTCCAGTGGCGGCAACAGCCGGCTGGCCGGAGCAGGTCGGCCGGTCAAGGGAGGAGCTGAGGGTTACGACCCCCGGTTGGCCAGCATGAGTGGCCCCCCATCATGGGGGTCGTGGTTACACACAGGGGGGAGCGCCCCCCCCCCCCATCTGCTCGGCTGAAACGGCCGAGCCACCTAGCGACCGGGCCGCGCCCCGGCCGGGCCCGGCCGCACCAGCCGAGTCAGGCCGCGCCAGAGCGGGCCGGACCTGGACTCGGGTCAGATCGACCCGGTTCGGGCCGACCCAGGGGGTCTCGGGCCGGGTCGGTCTGGGCCCGAAACCCCCACTTCCGGACCTTTCACGGTCTGTTGCCCATAACTAGGGCTGCAGACCTCTGATCGATGCACCGTCAGCGGCGATACGATCCTTGGAACGAGATGGTCCTTTCAATATATTACACTCAAGGTTTCTAAGTACTTTGGGTTTGGCCGGGTTGGTTCGTACACGAAACCAACCGGGCCCTCGGAGCGGAAACGCATATAACATGAGCTCCGAACGTCCGATTGACGTGATGTTGACATTGATGGATTCCTCTAAATGAGACAGAACTTTTGGCTTACTCCGCTCATGGTTTGGATGCAGTTGGAGTATAGTCAGGTTGGTTGTGACTTAGAAACCAACCAGGCCCCTAGAACGAAAAGGCCAATAACTCTCAGACTGGGCGTTCGATCGACGTGCCGTCTGTCGCGTTGAGTTCCTGTGGACGATACGGAACTTTTGGATACATCACCTCCGGACTTTGTGTCAGTTGATGAATCAGCCCCTCAGCTCGTGGACCAGATCCTCCCGAACGAACTTGTTGTGTGCGGGAAACCTAGAGCTGGCTGCGACTGCGACGACGATGACGACTGTACAGAAATCTTTCGTGGATTCGACGGTGACAACTACACCACTCAACGATCCTACGTGGATCAGTGCTACCGATCCTGTGTGGGTCAGATCATGTGTGGGTCAGTGCTCAGCGGTCATGTGTGGGCCAGCGCCTACAGATCCTATGTGGGTCTGATCTTGTGTGGGTCATTGCGGGGGTTAGTTACCTATTGATCCTTTGTGGGTCATTTCAGGGTTAGTACCTATCGATCCTGTGTGGGTCCGACGGCTTAGATGAATCAATGGCTACATCTGATCATCTCTATCATCTTACGAAGAAGTATACATGTGTGAGCTGAATCTTGACTTTCAATCCATATCTTCAATAATATTGACTTGATTTCCTGTGTAGATTACGTTATGTTTTCCTGTGTGGACTGGGTTGTACTTGAGAATGGATGTTGGAGCCGAACAAGAATTGATGACTTAGGTATATGTATGGGCATATACCTAAGTAGTGTCGGATATTACTTCGTGTTTGTATCTTTCCTTTGTGGATTATCCTTTGTAGATTTTGGGAGACCTTCAGGGGTCTCGGGGTCCCTACTGAGTAGCTTATACTCACCCCTGTACGGGTTATGCCTGCACTATGTTGTGTTGGTTGCAGACGATGGACAGCACTGATCGTGGTTGAGGCACGAGGAGCAGGTCGGTACCCGGAGGTGGATCACTGGGCGGGGCGTACTCAGAGCGGATGGCTTGACCCGAGGGGCTGTGGAGGCTATCTGTACCCACCCTTCAGGTGGGACTTCCAGTGGACGGATCGAGGCTACAGCTTTACTTTCAGTTGTTGTTTTCTCTCTCCAGTTGTACTTTACTTTCAGTTTGGGTTTGTATACCGGCCCACTTACTTTTCCGCACTTACTATTGTACCCAGTTTTTACTTAGTGTTTACTTCTTCTTGCTTTCTCTGTGGTGTTTGTTTACTTTACAAAGGCAATACCTTCCCTTTTTACTGGATATTACCCCTTGGTACTAGTTGCCATACCCTGGCCTATGGAAGGCGGGCTTGGGGTAGTCATGGCACAGGCCCCGAGGATGGGTCATGACAAATTGGTATCAGAGGAGTTCGGTTCTACCGCAGAACTCAGGACTCTAATATTTTTCTATATGAAGCAATAGTGTTGAGAGTATTGACTATGGTTATCAGTCCAGGGAGCCCAATGTTGGTGCGGCGGCCGATGTATCCGTACACCAGGACCCGGACTTCTGATTTCTGACTTAATTCACGAAAACATTGATTGCATGTGTATTTCAAGTTTTCTTTGTGATTACATTATGTCAGCTCACCAAGTATATTGTTTGACCGTGGAGCCCCTGTTTATTTTCAGGATGGCCCCACGACGGTAGCCAGCTAGGGTTCCGAGCGTTGTGTGTGACGACATCCCACCGAGCGACGAGGCCTCGGTACAAGGCCCTTTGACAGTAGAGGCACTGGCAGTACCTCTACCCACCGAGCCACCAATGCTACCATCCCCAGCCGCTGACGATGCACATCACCTTAGTACACTTCACGAGTTTCAACGTCAGCGACCGCCCAGGTTCCACGGGGAGACAGACCCTCAGGCTACCGAGGATTGGCTGGAGGCAGTTGTACGAGTTTTCAGGTTAGTGAGGACACCAGCAGACCCAATGGTGATCCTCGCAGCGAGCCTCCTGCACGCGGGAGCAGGAAGATGGTGGAGCTTGATGCTCCAGGTGCACGACGAGGCATCTCTCCTCTGGACGTACTTTGAGATGCTCTTCCACTTGGAGTTCGTCCTAGCCACCCTATGTGCAGTACACATCCAGGAGCTTCTACAACTACGACAGGGCATCTTGACGGTCGCCCAGTACTCGGCGAGATTTACAGATCTCTCGCGCTATTCGACGGACATGGTATGGGACCCATTATTCTTGGCCCGAACCTTTGAGCAGGGATTGAGGCATGAGATCAGGGCATCGCTGATCTCCCTCAGCATTCCGACACGGGTAGGGGTACTGGAGAGAGCCCTTCTAATTGAGAGCTTCCTTGCTGAGCCTACATTAGCAGCGAGACCTACCACAGGGCGGCAGGTAGCAGAGTCTTCTGTAGTAGGCAGTCGGCAGATGAAGCATGGGTCCAGGAATACCAGACCCTTCGGCAGACGACCTCACAACACTGGCTCAGTGGTGCGGGGCACACAGTGCGGAGCCAGTCTTTCGAGAGTCAGACAGTGCTACGCATGCGGTGGGCAGGGCCACATGGCTCATGACTGCCTAACCCGCCATGTAGAGGAGCAGAAGACGGTTGAGGGACCACCCAAGTAGAGGCATATGGTCGACCGTGGCGGTCCGCAGGGAGAAGGCGGACGAGGCAGAGGAGCTGGCCGAGCAGCAGGTGGTGGGCGACACATTGAGGCTCTACCACCACCACCGCCTGGAGGTCCACCCTGACCACAGGGATATGACGGGCAGAGACAGGCACAGCTTCAGGCAGTGGAGGCCTATGACCACGGCGTTCCCGAGATGATTCGAGGTACTATCTGTGGCTATTCCACCCTTGATGTAGTTCTTATAGACACAAGACTGAGTCATTATTTCATAGTTGCTTCCCTTATTCGGAGCTCGGAGATTCTGACAGAGTCGTTGGCTCGATCCTTATGGCTAGAGACTCCTACGAGAGCAGACTCGACAATTACGCACTGGTACCGACAGTGTGAGATTACTCTAGGAGGCGAGAGCTTCGGTTGGGATCTTCTTGTAGTAGCGTCGAGGCCTTACGACATCATCTTGGGCATGGATTGGTTATCTATAGTCCATGCTCATATTGACTGTATTAGGCGCAAGGTGCGGTGTGTACGCACCGACGGGAGCAGTTTCACCTTCACCGGTGAGAAGGGAGCCTTCGCAGCACAGGATGGACTCTCTTATAGGAGAGTACATTCCATCACTCATCAGTTGTCTAGCCTCATCCTAGGAGTAGTTGACGTGCGAAGTCCTAGTTTTCCTTCATTGGTGGATCAGTATGCGGACGTTTTCCCCGACGACGTTCCAGGACTACCTCCTTGCAGAGAGGTAGACTTTTATATTGATATGTACCCCAAGACAGCCCCGATATCCACCCCAGCATATCGGATGGCTCCCGCCGAGCTTCGAGAGCTACGGGTACAGTTGGAGGACTTGCAGGTCAAGGGATTCATCTGACCCAGTGTTTCACCCTGGGCTTCCCTGATATTGTTCGCCACGAAGGAGGATGGGAGCTTGAGACTTTGTGTCGACTATCGTCGCCTGAACCAGGTGACCGTGAGGAACAAGTATCCGCTACCGAGGATTGATGACCTCTTCGATCAGCTCAAGGGAGCACGGTGGTTCTCAAAGATAGTCCTCAGGTCAGGCTATCACCAACTTAGAGTTTGGGACGAGGACGTGCAGAAGACGGCCTTCAGGTGTTGGTATGGCCACTATGAGTTCTTGGATATGCCATTCGGCGTAACCAATGCTCCAGCAGTGTTCATGTCCCTCATGAACAGGATTTTTAGACATACCTTGATTGATTTTTCATGGTCTTCATCGACGACATTTTGATATACTCGACGACTGAGGAGGAGCACGCCTACCACTTACGGGTTGTACTGGACACACTCCGAGAGCACCAGAATTATGGTAAGCTCTCTAAGTGTCAGTTCTGGATACGCGAGGTCCACTTCTTGGGACACATCATCTCTGAGGTGGGAGTTGCGGTGGACCCTGCGAAGGTCGAGGTAGTATTATCTTGGGAACCACCCAGGAGCGTGACGGAGGTGCGGAGTTTCTTGGGACTAGCTAGGTACTACCGGAGATTTGTTCCAGACTTCTCCAGAGTTGTGGCACCACTCTCAGCTTTGACGGAGAAGGGGAAACCCTTTGTGTGGTCAAACAGATGTCAACAGAGCTTCCAGGAGCTAAGACAGAGATTGACCAGCGCGCCTATCTTGAGGCTACCGGAGGAGGGAGTTGGGTATGTAGTTTACTGCGATTCATCAGGGACCGGACTCAGATGTGTCCTGATGCAGGAGCGGGCCGTGATCGCCTAAGGATCACATCAGTTGAGGTAGCATGAGCAGAACTATGCTACCCATGACCTGGAGTTAGCAGCAGTGGTCTTCACTCTGAAGATGTGGCGACACTATTTGATGGGTGAGCGCTTTACAGTCTATTCTGACTACCAGAGTCTCAGGTACATCTTCTCACAGAAGGACCTGAACCTGAGATAGCGGTGATGGCTCGAGTTCCTCTAGGACTATGAATTTGAGATAGTCTATACTCCTGGAAAGGGGAACGTGGTAGCCGATGCTCTCAGCAGGAGGACGGACATTTATCTACTTGGGAGGCGACAGGGCAGCTAGCCGCTTTGTAGATATCTTTCATGGATAGAGATGGAGCAGCCTTTCTTCAGTCACTCACAGTCACTCCTCCACTATTGTAGCGGTTCAGATAGGCACAGCGTGGGGATGCCGACTGTGAGACGTAGCGTGTGCAGATATCCTTAGGATAGGCACCTGATGGTTTCTCCTTCGGAAGAGATCACGACATCCTTTTCAGAGGATGTACCTTGGTACCAGATGCTTTACGGGAGGATGTTCTGAGAGAGTTTCACACTTCCCCTTTGGCGGTACATCCTGGAGTGGCGAAGATGTACCAGGATCTCAGACGACAGCACTGGTGGCCGGGCATGAAGAAGGTTGTGGCAGAGTTTGTTTCTCGATGTCTCACCTTCCAGCAGGTGAAGACAGAGAACCAGGTACTAGCAGGCTTGGTATAACCCTTGGAGGTTCCAGAGTGGAAATGGGACGGCATATCTATGGACTTCTTGACCGGACTTCCACGCACTTCCAGAGGTCACGACTCCATTTGGGTGATTGTCGACCGACTCACCAAGTCGGCTCACTTATTATCCATCAGAGAGCAGGTCTCAGTGGAGAGCTTGGGACATCTCTACATTCAGGATATTGTACGGCTTCATGGTGTGCCATCATCTATCGTCTCTGATTGAGATGCTCGCTTTACTTCCCGGATTTGGAAGGGGTTGCAGGAGGCATTCGGGACATAGCTACGTCTGAGCACCTCCTTTCACCCTCAAATATATTGTTAGACACAGAGGACCATTCAGACTCTTGAGGACATGCTCCGCGCATGTGTCCTCGACTTTGGTCGCAGCTGGGAGGACCACCTACCCTTGGTGGAGTTCGCGTACAACAACAGCTACCACTCCACCATCAGGATGGAACAATACGAGGCGTTGTACAGCCGACCATGAAGATCTCCTCTGTGCTGGAAAGACCCTGGGGAGTCATCACTTGTGGGACCGGAGATGGTCTAGGCCATGACAGAGAAGGTCCAAGTCATCCAGGAGAGGATGAGGACAGCTCAGAGCTGGCAGAAGTCTTATGCTGACAGGAGGTAGAGGCCACTGGAGTTCGAGGATGGAGACCACGTCTTCTTGAAGGTCTCACCTCAACGTGGAATACAGAGATTTGTCCAAGGAAGTAATTTATCTCCGCTCTTCATCCGACCATTCCAGGTCCTCAGCAGGATTGGCGAGGTGGCTTATCACCTGGCTCTACCGCCTCAGTTGCACCGGGTGCACGACGTTTTCCACGTATCCGAGCTGAGGAGATCCGTGTATGACCCGACACATATCATTGACCATGGGGAGCTGGACATTGATGATGGGGAGACTTTTTTGAAGTTCCTAGTGGAGATTGAGGATCGATAGGAGTGGGTCCTACGTGGACGGTCGATTCCACTAGTGCGCATCATATGGCAGCACGTGAACCTCCAGGAGAGCACTTGGGAGCAGGAGGCTCAGATGCGTGATCAGTACCCACATTTGTTTCCCTAGTTTATGATGTATCTTTACGGGGACGTAAATCCCTGAGGTGGGAGTAATTTAAAGACCTGTAAAAATCAAGGGAATTTTTTTCTTTATTTTCTTTGGGATTTTACAAGAACGAGGTTTCTAACGGAACTTAATTTCGAAGCCCGGTGTGCCCGGAATGTCTATCCGAAGTTTATCTCGGTTACGTTCAGTGAACGAATGAGTGGGTTTTTCTAACTTTTGAACTGTTGCTCGAAATCGAATTCTGAGGGCATCAATGGATTCACAGCGCCGTTAATTTCTTTGGAACACCTTTTTCGGAGTTTCTTTTAAACGGGAGGAGTTGTTAAAAATTGTGGAAGTTAAAAATAAAAATTTAGCTACAATTTTTATTTTTTCTTTCTAAGTGGTTAAAACCTTTCAGTGGAAGTTGGGGGAAACCACCCAACTTCCCATGGGAGGTTATGAGGGTGGTGGGGCCCACAAAAACCCCACCCCTTCATATTCCCTAACTCCTTCAACTCACCATTAATTTTATAACTTATGATAATTAAATAGGTGAGTTTAATTTGAATGTTTGAAATTCAAATACTCAAGTCATGTTAATAAAATAAGTGAAGTACTTATTTTATTTTGGTTGGAACTTGTTGCATTGAGAGGATTTAGAGAAAAGCTAAGGGGCTTGATGATCTTCTTCTTCTTCGACGAAGAACGCGAAGAACGTCGACCACCGACAAAGGTCGATAAGAACGTCGGATCCTTGGAGATCGACGATGCGATGCCGATGAATATTTTCTTTTTCAGCGACGCCTTCTTCCTTGATGGTTATTTCCGCGACGAACCTCCGTTCAAACTACACTCGAGGTAGGGGAGTTTTTTTATTGTTGATGATATTCATGATTTTCTTCCGTCGATGTTACTCGTTCAATTGGACTACTTACTATCATTTAACAGGAGAGGCCGGACCGCACAAACATGGCCGACCATCATCCCTTAACTTTTGTATTGATTACGGTTCAAAGGAAAGTGACATGGTGTCGTCGCACCGTGTGGGAACGAGCGGCAAGGATGCGTGGTGCCGTCGTGCCGCGCAATTGAAAATCGAACCAAGCCGCGGCATCGTCGCGCCGCGCCAGAAAAACCTGATGACACTGTGGCCGGAGGGGGGTTGCGGCGAAGCAAGGACCAGCGGTCGGTTCTGGGGCACCGGTGTCGAAGTAGGGGGACCGGCCAGTGCCGGTCCCGTGGCAGCAACAGCCGCCCGGCCGGAGCGGGCCGGCCGGTCAAGGGAGGAGCTGGGGGTTACGACCCCTGGCTGGCCATCATGAGTGGCCCCCCATCATGGGGGCCACGGTTACACACAGGGGGGCAGCCCCCCCCCCCCTTCCGCTTGCCTGAAACGGCCGAGCCACCTGGCGACCGGGTCGCGCCCAGGCTGGGCCGGGTCGCGCCAGCCGGGCCGGGCCGCGACATCCGGGCCAGGCCGCGCCCAAGTGGGCCGGACCCGGACCCGGGTCGGGTCGACCCAGTTCGGGCCGACCCAGGGGGTCTCGTGTAGGGTCAGTTCGGGCCCGAAACCCCCACTTCCGGACCTCTCACATTCTTTTGCCCATAACTAGGCTTGCGGACCTCCGATCGACGCACCGTCAGCGGTGATGTGATCCTTGGAATGATACGGTCGTTTCGATATATTACACTCAAGGTTTTGGAGTACTTTGGGTTCGGCCGGGTTGGTTCGTACACGAAACCAACCGGGCCCTCAGAGCGGAAATGCTTATAACTTGAGCTCCGGACGTCCGATTGACGTGTCGTCGACATTGATGGATTCCTCTAAGTGAGATGGACCTTTTGGATTACTTCTCTCGAGGTTTGGACGCAGTTGGAGTATGGTCGGGTTGGTTTTGACTTAAAAACCAATCAGGCCCCTGGAACGAAAAAGCCAATAACTCTCAGACTGGGCATCCGATCGACGCGTCGTCTGTCGCGTTGAGTTCCTGTGGACGATACGGAACTTTTGGATACATCAACTCCGGAATTTGTGTCAGTTGATGTATCAGCCCCTCGGCTCGTGGAGCGGATCCTCCCGAACGAGCTTTCTGTGTGCAGGAACCCTAGAGCTGGCTGCGACTGTGATGACGATGACGACTGTACAGAAATCCTTCGTGGATTCGATGGCAACGACTACCGCACTCAGTGATCCTACGTGGATCAGTACTACCGATCTTGTGTGGGTTAGATCATGTGTGGGTCAGCGCTCAGCGGTCCTATGTGGGCCAGTGCCTACAGATCCTGTGTGGGTCCGATCTTGTGTGGGTCATTGCGGGGGTTAGTTACATATCGATCCTTTGTGGGTCATTGCGGGGTTAGTACCTATCAATCCTGTGTGGGTCCGACAACTTAGATGAATTAGTGGCTACATCTGATCATCTCTGTCGTCTTACGAATAAGTATACCTGTGTGAGCTGAATCTTGACTTTCAATCCATATCTTCGATATGATTGACCTAATATCTTGTGTGGATTAAGTTATATTTTCTTGTGTGGACTGGGTTGTACTTGAGCTCGGATGTTGGATCTGAACAAGAATTGATGACTTAGGTATATGTATGGGCATATACCTAAGTAGTGCCGGATTTTACTTCATGTTTGTATCTTTCCTTTGTGAATTATCCTTTGTGGATTCTGGGAGACATTCGAGGGTCTCGGGGTCCCTACTGAGTAGCTTATACTCACCCCTGCACGGGTTATGCCCGTACTATGTTGTGTTGGTTGCAGACGACGGACAGCGTTGATCGTTATTGAGTCACGAGGAGCAGGTCAGTACCCAGAGGTGGATCACTGGGTGGGGCATACTCGGAGCGGACGACTGGACCCGAGGGGTTGTGGAGGCTATCTGTACCCACCCTTCATGTGGGACTTCCAGTGGACGGCTTGAGGCTACGGCTTTACTTTCAGTTGTTGTTTTCCCTTTCCAGTTGTACTTTACTTTCAGTTTGGGTTTGTATACTGGCCCACTTACTTTTCCGCACTTACTGTTGTGCCCTGTTTTTACGTAGTGTTTACTTCTACTTGCTTTCTCGGTGGTGTTTGTTTACTTTACAAAGGCAATTCCTTCCCTTTTTACCGAAAATTATGCCATGGTGCTAGTCGCCAGCCCCTGGCCTATGGAAGGCAGGCTTGGGGTAGTCACGGCACGGGCCCCGAGGACGGGTCGTGACATATTTGTGATTCTACATATTTTTTCCTTATTTTTGTAAATATATGTGTTTGTGAATTATATATAAATATGAATTAGTTACATATATGTATGTGAAATCAACATAATATATTTTGATATATTTTAAATTGAAAAATAAAATGACATTCAATTATGTCAATTACTCAAAGCAATTAGTCTTCATTTTTAATTCAAATTATTTTTTAATTATAATCTATTCTTCACTAAATATATGGCTATTTAATGTAAAGAATAAATATCCTGTATTATATAAATCATATTTATATATATATATTTAATAAATATTATTTATTAATAATATGAATAAATATTTGAAAAATAAAAATTTTAATATATTTCTTAATTTTCTTATTATTAATTTTTATTTATTTAATTTTTATTTTACATATGTCTATATATTTAATATATTTATTTATTAGAACTTTTATTTTATATATATTATAGTTACTTTATTCATTTTTATCAGTAATAATTCAATTAATAATTTATTTAATATTTTATAATAAAAACATCTAGATTTTTTATTTATTTCATTATTTCATTTTATTCGGGACCTTTATCAGTGATAAAAGAGCTCTGATAAGGGATCCCTTTATCAATATGGAAAATAAATCCATGATAATTGGTATAAATTTTTAGTATTCAAAATAAATCCCTATTAAATGGTACCTTTTATTAGTTCTAAAGAAAAGCGCTGATAAAGGCATCACTATTAAGTGAAGGTTTTGTAGAAGTGATGTGTCACATTTTCCATCATATTTTTTTATCATATATCTTCTCTGTAGGAAGCTATGGACAAATGGGGAAATCTAAAACTTATCTGATGTTATCACAAGTTCTTGAATAGGGTAAAAGATTAGAAAAATGTGTGTTATGAATCTATTTTACAACCGTAGTTGAAATTGAGAAGACATATGTTGTACCTAGAAAAATACTCAAAGCTTTTGAGATGCGTGATCCTAATGAATGAAGATATATTTTCCCTATACCACATTTTAATCATAACTACTTCACAATCCATCACCCTAACACATCAAAAAACATTGAACATACATGTAGAATGATCTTGTCTACCACACCTCGATATTATCCACTTTAGGTGGTACTAACTCACCCATATGGTTTTGGATTAAATTCGATGAACATGTCTTGATGGGGAATGTTTCCAACATCCATGTGTGCCTAAATTCATAGAAAGAATCATCGATATATGTATCTACCAATTATTCATGTCACCGTGGTAAAGTCCCTATTATATGGAAACCATCACCAGGGATCATATCAATGGAGGAAACTCACACCACATGTTTTCTCCAGTCCTCTACCACCAAAGATGGGATTCTATATCCCCATGAAATTTAGTAAATATTAAACACTAATACCCAAAATTCCCAAAAATAATATTTTTTTCATCTAGTGGAACCACTGAAACCATCTACTATTCCATGATGAAGATTATTTGTGAGAGAAACCATCTGATTAGTCAGGGTCATCACAATCTGAAAAAAAACTGGATTACTAACATGATCCAGTCCTCTACTGACTAAGGGTATAAATCACGACCAAACCATAGAGTAATTTATTATTAGAAATCATGAAATGTTCTATGTCTATGTGAAAAATCATCTTTTCCTACTAGATCCATCAACTGATCAACATGTAGAAGACCATTCTCTTGGAAATCTAAAGGAGGGTCCATGCACTGCCCAATATGTGGTAGTAATGCTCTATGACTTCCTAGGGAAAACTCCACATGAATGATCGAAAAAACTGAGGCCTCATCACTCAAATTTTCAACCTCATGGAACTATCCTAAAATCCTTGTTTTCTATGGTGATGGAAACATCATCAAAGTTATCTCGATGTACTATGGTCAATTATAATATCTTTGGAGATGACTCATGAATGGAACAAAACCATAAAAAAACCTATATAATGAATATAACAATATTTTCCATATAACCAGTTCATATATTTTATTAATCGACAAGAATGTATTTATATTCTAGATGAATTCATACATCGACCTTCACACCTATGATGGGTTACTAGTGCTGATAGCTCCACTTGAGATACCCCAACATCATTTCACGTGGATCCCATACAAAACCTCATAGTTAGAATACTTCAAAACATGGTAAAAATATGACCTCCAGTAATACCACTCAATCAAAACCCATCCTTATTTGGGACTCTTATATTGTGGATAGAAAAGATTGATATGCCAATCCCACCTCCAATTCGATTTGGGTTGGAGAGTAGTGTCAAGTAGGCATATTAGACACATTAGAGGCCTTAGACTAAATCTCTTATACACACACCCATCTACATACACCATTATAATGTATAATGATAAAAACATATATCATAAATGGATTCATAACATCTATCCCATAGTAAAGTACAAAAAGGAGTAAAAAACCACACTTTAAATATAACCCCACTAAAACTTTAAATGATCCCAACATGATGATAACACGAGGAAAACTATCCAAAAGTTACTCCATAATTAATCTAAGGAATCTTTAACATATAAAATATCCAACTATGATCCACCTTATCCTAGATCACATGGCGATCCTAATAAATTCATTTTATAAGAATAAGACATGACATGTGCAGGTAAATCCTATGTATGGGTGTGTATATACATATCTAGTGGGACACCATAAAGTCACAAAATAAAAACCATAAGAGAGAGAGAGAGGGAGATTTGACATATCATTTATTAAAAGGCATGTTAATAAAAAAATGAGCAAAAACCATTATTATATCACTGAAATTATTAATAGGAAACCCAATAGAGAGTGAAAAAGGATCTCCATATATAGATCACATATACAAATTATGAGTTATCTGGTAGTTCTAATGGTCCATCACAAACACCATCCAATAGAAATGTCCTCAGAAATTAAAAATTAGAGGGTCCATGCCTCTCTACTTCACTTCATATTTGATTGGTGACTCTCTCATTTCCATTAATATCACTTAAACTCATAAGAATCAGTGTGGGGGTTCTATACCTAACCATTATTCTCTATAGCTGAGGGATCACTATCTCTAGTATTGGATCCACTGCCCACCAGAGCTATAAAATGAGGGGGTCCCACTCAATAAAAATATGACCTTCAACCTATAATGTAATTGTATTTCCAACCCTATATATGTAAATAGTATTAGGGACTAATGGAGGAGGGGATACGAACCTCGGTAACACTATGTTTATCACACTTTATCGCTGCAACTAGTTATGATTCTTTATGGGAATAATCATTCTAGAATCACATAGATTCATATATCTACATCCAAAATAAATTCAACCACATCATGAGAAATGGAAAACTTCTCAGGATAGTTTACTCAAGTTGAAAAATTCATTTCTTGAAGAAAAGGATGCATAATGTGAAAGATCCTGGGGAAAATACATGATGTTCACATAGGATCATAAGGTGTTTGACCCCACCAAGGTATACGGTTGTGTCTAAACATCAATAAATCGTCTGAATCCATTTGAAATGAATGTATTCTAAATTGAAAAAAAATCCTCTCCTTAATGAGTGTATAATCATGTTCTCCAACACATGACTATGTACTATAGAATTTTACCATATAATCCATCGCATTCTCATGTTGGATAGACCATGCCCGAATGAACTAAGTGTGTACCCAAGGTAAATGACTCTCCAATCCAAGTACCTAAACATGTGATGACTTCAATGGTATAAGGAATGTCTAACCACATGGAGTCTTAGGCATGCTCCTTTGACACAAAAATTTTCAGGCAGAGTAGGTTTATGCTCTGGGGAGGTCCATTCTCATGGTGTTTTGTATTTATCTCACCAAAATCCAAATTCAATGAATCTCTCATACTACATGAAAAGTGTTCCTAAAATACATTTCATGTTTGTCATAAATTTCTAGATATTCATGTTTTTTCACATGGATTCACTAGTACCTTCTCAAATGCCTTTAATTCCCTCAGCAATTAGAAAATAATTCCTTGAACAGGGTTAACCACCCTAAATGGCTAAACAGAGTCATATCTCAGTCATTATTCACCAAAAAATCATCTACCATATCAATATGAAACACCTAAATGAACCAGTTTATGGGAAACCTACCATACTCATTAATAATGGAAACCATCATCATTAGTTTTTGGATTCTAACAATCTGTTGCTCGATATTTCCCTTCACAACTCATTCAGAGAGATCGCATCAATCCATTTCAAAATCCACTATTACCCAATCCATAATCAAATATCTGTTTCCACCACCACACATACATAACATCTCTAAACCCCAAAAAGAACTTGTCACTATGATCCATTTCTTCAAACAGAAAACACATGATGATTAGCAGTTCTTAGTATTATCAAATAATCATCCGAACGATTACTGAGGATGAACAATGAGAATATATGTTGAATTTTACAGAACAAAAATTGAGTCTCAATCAATGAACATGTTCAATTGGGAATATCAATTGGAATTTGATGATTTCATATTACTAAATAAGAGAGATACAATATGGTAGAAAACAAGAATTTATAGATCTAGGAAGAGAAATCAGATATTGTACAACCAATGAAGGTAGATATGTGAACTTATTAGAAAGGATAGGTATTGTTCATATTAAATATTAAATTGTATTATAAAAAAATAGAAATCTCATCCTCATGTTTACATCAATCACAGATTATGAAATATTCCATGTTGTTATCATTGGTGAGATCCAAAATCTCCCTCAAGGATGAAGCTACTCTTAGTACATTGATTGTTGAGCCATGATCCTATATCCATATTCCAATAATGTCACCATCAGATCTCTATATCCAATAATTATCTATGGTTATTTGGATAACCTTTGGAAATCCACCAAAAAACAATTTAAATAGATATGGGTGGTAAGGTAATGGAAGATAAATATATTAATTTATTTATTAATGTACTAATCATACTGTCATTGATTTTTAACAAAACCCTGAACATTGACAATGTTTATTTCACATCTAGGGTAATACCTATGTTCTGGATATAACAGTGTGATCAGGTTTCCTATACAATACACATTTCATGTTTATTATATTATTTATAAATAAATACTTGCACATGATATAATATCATTAATATTTTTAATATAACGAAACCAAGGCTCTCTAGGTCCCAAAATCATCTGAATACATATCAATTGGATTAGAATATATTTCTCAAAATATTCCAAATTCCTACATGGATAAAATGGAGTCATTATAGTTCTAAAAATTATTCTCTTATCAATAATTGTAATAACTAAGTAAAATAAGGTTCTTTTCTTTAGAAATATTTCCCCATGTGTTACCATTGTCATAAGTTTTTCTTCGTAAGTCTATATTTATTTTTATTGAGGAATGTTCATTCACTATAATTTATTTCATATATATTTGGGTCATTATTCCCATTTATTACATTATGATATATTCTCTCACTTTATACATTTTTACAAAATAAGTTTCTTTCAAAATGTTTCATATTTCATGGATAATGTTTCTCAAAACAGATATTGATAACTCTATTAACTTTTCATTGAGTTATAATGCTTTATCATGCAATTTTATTTAACAGTATTGGGTCCTACCACCATACCATTATATTTTATGGTATTTTATATTACTCTATAAGAAAAATTATGTTTGAATATAGCTGAATTTTTTTTACACTTCATACAATTTGTGTTGTAAATTATGTAATTGTCAAAATAATACAAATGGTTCTTCCATTAGCATTAAAAAAATTCTATTATACTCGCCATTTATCAAAGATAAACATTGTGTATTTTAAAGAATCCATTAATTGTGATTCCTTTTAAAATAATATTTTAAAGGATTTTAAATGACCATTTCAATAGCTACCACTAAAATAAACATGTAAATTTGTAATTTAGGTCAATGGTAAAAAAAATTCCAACATATCATTGTGATTGTTACTTATACTTCCCCTATAATTTTCAAAATCTAATTACATAGTGGGGTATATGTTTGATGTTTTATCATATATATATATATATATATATATATTATAATTTGGGGGATTAAAAATGTTATATAAAATAAATTTATTCATGTTCCTTTATTTTATAATACCATATATAGAATTATTTTTTCAAGGGTGTTTTTCAATTATGTCAACACCCTCCAATATTTCCTTTGTTTCACTAGGGATATGTTATTTTACATCCATCCACATTATTTATATGGATATATAATGATAATTTTATTAAATAATTTAAATTACTATAAACACACTACCATATATGGTGAAAATATCTCATTTTATAAATTTATATCAGTGGTTGTTCGCCAAATGTGTAATTTATTTACATACTTTTGGACAAGTATTGGTGTAATGTATGTTATTATTGTGATACAGATTATTATTGGAATGTTGAATATGTATTTTATGACTATCTATATTATTTATCTAGATATATTATGATCATGTAATATATCTTATTGAAATTTGGATAAATATTTATATTCTTAATGATCATTGACTGCTAAGATTGGTTTATTATGTAAAAACTTTTCATATAGATCATTATAAGGGAAACCATGATTTTATTCGAAAATAGGTTCCCTAATGAATGGTATGAAACATCTTGATAACTCATATGGTGAATGAATTAGTCTTTATTAGGTAACAAGTGTGTCCCAGAATTATATATCCTCTGATTGAATTGTTCAATCATATGAGACAAAACATATTTTGTTTTACTGTATACCTTATACCATAAAAAGATGATATCTCAGCACAAGAAGTTGAAACTTTTTTTGAGGTCAGAAATGATTTATTCTATTAGTATGAGAAAAGTATTATTATTATTAATTTTTTTTCATTATCGTTGATATATTGTGCTCCCAGTTTCATCTAATCTTGGATTTATGTTTTGTACTTATTAATTCCATAATATGTATCCTATGTTTGTTCCATTATTACCTTATTTGTATGTTTTTATTTTGTTTCCATTTTTCCAGGTTAAAATGAAAATTATAACACATGATATTCAGGAAAATATATTTTTTTCGGGGTAAATTTTTGGATATTATAAATACTTATTATGGATTAACAAGTATCTTATATTATATAAAATTTTCCATTAGTTGATTAATTCCTTAAATTTATTTGTTTTTCTTAATCCTAGAATTATATAAACATAAAATGTTTTGGGAATGTATGTAATTATATTTTTTCTTTTGGTCAGGTAATTATGAGATAGTTATTTTTATGAAATTATAATTGGTATCATAGACAGTAAGTAAGGTATATGTATATTAGAATTGAATATATGAGTTTTTGTTTGTGGAATCATAGTTTCTATAGAATTAGGGATTATATAATTTTATAGATTATGATTTTTTTATGATAAATTAGGGGATGATAAATTAAGGTTGTTCACAGTTTTTAAAAATATGTAACCCTTTGGTATATTATATGATTTAATACTAAAGAAAATGAATCACTTTTTTAAAGGGATTAAGAAGATATATGTTGTGTGAAAACCTTATGGATATGTCTTATTTAGAAATATAAGTATATAATTAAATCTTTATGTTTTATAAAAGTAGATATTATGTGGTTCTCCTAGAAAATACATCCATGTCTAGAAACTATAAGCCAATGTAGTCACTTGAATAGAATTACCTAATTATAATAACACTTGAAATGGGTAGATTAGGTATTAAGTCGATTGCCTCCTAGTGCATAAAAAATAGGCCTAACAATACATCTATATGGACACTTACTCATGATATAATTTATTATATAACATTCTCTTTCTCAACTATTTTATGTTATTTGAATATTTTCAGGTTTAATAACCTATTAGAAATGTCACAATGGATACTATAAATTTAAACATAGTGATTCAAAAGTTAATGTTCATATTAATTAATATGTTCCATCCTAGATAATGGATTAGTGGAATTTTGAAAAAATATATTTCATTGATTTTTTGGATTAGAATAATTTAATATACTAAATGGTAATTTGGTATGTTTATTTTGATTATTAGGTTAATAAGTAAGAGATAATATAAGTAATATTAATATAGGTTGAGCCGGTAATGACATATGTTAATATATGATTGATATATGTTGAACCATGTCTGATACAAGTTAATTTTTAATAACTATAGGCAAAACTAATAATGTTATAAAATGATAAATCATGTGGTTAAATATTACTTTTGTTATTTTGGATAATTATCTTATAATATTCACTTCTCTTGTCAACTCTTTTAGTTTTAGTGATGGTATAATACCGAAAGAACCATGTTTAAAATGGATTCCATGTAGCCTACAAAATCTTTCCAAACAAAAAACCTAACAGAATGAATATTCAATAACGGAATGAATATTCAATTTTATACATGTGAATATTATCGTAAGAAGCATTGGGAAAATTTCCATAAATTTATAGGAAACCACTATACATGTGGAAATAAACATCATTATACATATAATTTTATAGGAGATAGAGATACTACAAAAAAAATCTTTAATTATATAAGAGCTATGAATTATGCAACTCAGTATTCCAATAAAATGGCCAATGAGGGACTAGTCACAAACAACCATGTGGTCAAGGAAAATATTATGCAACTAATAATAATGTGAATGATAGTGAGTTTTCACTCTATATATTCTAGTTACCTATGTCATGTATGTTTTCACCAACTACTTGATATTTAGTTATAACTAATAACCCGTAGTTGTATGATTACTATAAAAATTATTTTTTGGGTTTGTGGGATGATATTATTTATGAAATATGATCTCCAACAGTTATTATAATTCTATGTGAATTTAGGAATGGGTTATATCCATTTATGAATATGTATAATAAATTTTCTTATAGATAAATATAATTTTACATCCTAAATAAACCCATTACCATCTTGTGGTTCTTGGTTAATTATGATTTCCACATAAACATTGCAATGATAATATGAGTGAACTTGTAAAGATGAAATTTATATAAGGCAGGAGAATGTAAAACCTGGAAATTTTAATATATGGCTTCATTTAAATGAGACATGTGTGTTTGAAATCTTTCTCAATATACAATAATAGACTAAATGAAAACATGATATATTATTATAATAATATAAATATAAAGTTTGGTCATTAGAAGAATTAAATTAGTAGGAATGAATAGTTTTAATTTTATTATAAATTATTTATTGAAATGATATAAATTATATATAAAATATAAAAGAAATACCAATGGTATAACTAAAATTACAAATAAAATCATTGTATTCATAGAAATGAACTTTTCTAAATATTCCATTTTTATCTTAAATGCATTTATATTTCAAGAAGCATGTGATTAATTAAAATAAAATATATTTTACAAGAATAATTTATTAAGTATTACTCAATTAGTAATTGATAGGTAATAGGAATAATGAATATTTAATTTTTTTAAATGATAATTACTAATATGAATAATTTTCCATATTATTATATGATTTTCATAAAATACCAAATTATAATTTTTTTGAAATTTAATTTGAAAAAAGTAAATTTATTTTGTAGTGAACTTATTAATATTTTATCAAGATTTATATTTTGATTATTTCTAATTGGAATTATTTTTATGAGGTAAATAAATAATACTCCATTTTCAAATATCATGACTTTTATCACATTATTAGTATATAATTATAATTTTAAATTTCATGAAACATTTTTATAAGACTAAATAAGTATTTCATAATTGAAATCATATTTATTAAAAAAATTATTTTAATTTAAAATTTTATATTTCATTTTTAGAATATATGTAATATTTTATCAAAAAAATTCCATTAAGACATTAAACTTTTTTAATTTGAAAATTAAATTTCTTCTATTTTATAAATTAAATAAAATTAAATGGATTTAAAATTTTGAATTAGTGGTTAAATATTATCTATTAAAGATTAATTTTTTTGGGTATAAAGGATATGTTATCTTATGTAAAAAATAGTTCATGTAGTGAAATATAAAATGGTAGAAGTAAAGAATCATGGTTTAAACGCATAAAATATAATGAAAAAAATGTCATTAATTGAGTGGATGAGGTTTAGATCTACCATATCAAATCCCCAATCTATTATTTATCTATGTTGAGGCTACTATATAAGTTTAACTTTTGTTCCATATATATTTAGTTTAAATAATTACTGAAATTTTATTGTCACCGCTTATAATGTGGGCCTCTCGCCACCTCCTCAAGGCATTAATAAAAATTAAGATTCCTCCTAAAAATATAAAAAACATTCTTCTTCCAATTGTATGGATCACTATTTTTAAATATTAATTTAATTTTTTATTCTTTTAAAACATTAACTAAGGACTAAATAACGTTAAAGGGGCGTTTTGGGCTTGTTTGGTGCCTGAAAATCCAAATAATGGAAAAAATGTATAGGATGAACAATTACATCATGATTAGTACAAATCGTGAGGGGTAACCGTGCATAGAACCTTTTGTGAAGTAAGGGATGTATGGTTTGTCTAAACATGTGAAACCCAAGGTGTGTGACCATGGAGGCCATATTCTATTTTTGATGGAGGCATTTGTATTTTTTCATAGGTTAGGCAAATTATGCACCTTATGGGTATCTTTTTTGGTAGTAGGTAGAGCACAATTAGTGAAAAATAATGCCAAACCATTTATCCAAACTATGGATAACTATTTTTTATGGTGAAATCATTTAAGTACATATATTTAATATTATAACCTAATTATTTATTCCTCATAAAATTTCTAGTAGACAATACCCCTGGTTTATCTCTCATAGATTCTTCCACCTCTCAATCTAGGATTTGAGATAACTTCTAGACTAGGGAACCGATTCAAGATAGGTTAGAAGCATTGGATATTTCTCATTTTGAACTTCATTCTTCTTGTTTTTGTTCTTTATTCATATTTTTATTTTATTTTTCACTATATTTTTGCAAGCTCATTCATCCGATTTTTACGCCGTTTGACCGTATCTTCGATTTTTTCTAGTATACATAGAATATAAGGCCTCCATATGAATAGTAGTAATCAGTGACCCTATGGTATTTGTTCTTGTTGTTTTCCATATAAGTGATGATTTTTTCATAGCCACACCACCATCCTCATGCTATTCCATTCAAATATTTTCCATTAAATGGGTTTATTGATACGAAAATGATATACGAATATTGTTATACTACTAAAGATCAATATTCAGTAATTAAAGGATGACATCCTATATTCTGGTCACACCATGGGCATGCGAAATGAAATTACACTTCATAGATAATTAATTAAAGTCTCCAAACTCCTTTTAATAATTTTTCTAGGATTGTAATGATAATTGACCCTATTATATTTACTAAACCATATCACCTATTAAGTGCTTGTCTTGATGTGTAAATGGAATTTCCCCTTGAAGTGGTTTCCCAATTGATAATATTACATCATATGTTCTTTGTTGAACTTTGTAATATAATTTACCTTCCTTTCATAATTAAATGGATTTTAAAATTTTGAATGACATAATTCATGAGGGTTTGACTTTCCTAAATTAATTAAATATACCAATTAAATAAATTACAATGGGTGGTAAGGCCGCACCAATTTTTTTTTTTTAATTACATGGTTGAAATGATTTTTAAACCCCTTTATATATATTGGATTTGATGATTATACATTTTATGATGTGATCCCTCATTATATTATATTATTATGATTGTACCATATATATAGATTTTGGAATGATGGTTAAGGGAATTTTTGAGCATGAATAATTATTCTTCCCTACCTCAGGTGTTGAGAGCGACCTATCACACCATTTAAACTATTTGGATGGTGGTTATTATGAATAATATCCGTTTTATTGGGTGTTGGAAAGACATATCACCAACCATCTCGACTGATTATCATGACTTGGTTAATTCATCATGAGATATTGGGCTAGTACCCTCTTCTTGAGCTTATAAGATTGTTTGGATGGGTTATAGATGACTTAGTTGTGCCATGATCTAGTTAGAACCCAATATCTAGGTATATTGATTCATGCATACTTATGTAACCGGTGTATATAGGTGGGTACATTATATAACTATACAATGTATATATTATTACTATATACCTAAGGTTACTAATCAGATCGTCATTCAACCCTGAGCCGATGTAGGTAGTACTTCCAAGTATTTGATAGGATCCTGAGAAGGATATTTTTTATTTATTTATAGAATTTGTTATTATTCAATTATATAAACACACAAATATTTCTATGCACACTTCTTGGATTACACATAGAAACCATTGATGGTGGCCTATTGGAATCTTATTTCACATACTTCTCGGGACACCTTTATTACCCATGTTTATTACATGTCAATAGTTTTGGTTAAGGGTAAATAGTATACTCAAGATATTTTATATAATATAAATATAGTTGGATCATAATAGTAATGGACCGAGCATATTCGTTATATGCTATTTGAGCATCCTTTTGTATTTTTTTTTGTTTTTATATAGATTTTGGTGTATGGATTTCCCATGTCCCCTTTTTTATATCATCATGCCATGCATACATTTAAATGACATTGAATAACGGATTTTGATTATTATTCAATTTCTTGGTTATTTAATATTTTATAGTTTATTAATATATATTTTTTATGTTCTTCCTCTATGGTGAGTTACGGGACCAATCATTTAGTGTTTGTTATATAATTATTTTACTATTATATGATTATTTTTGTTATCTAGTGTTCCAACTAATATGAGGGTATATTCTCAATAATATACCACCTTATCCACTCTCTTCTAGTAAACAATCTCTGGAATATGATTAGGTGCAATTGAGTCCATTTGACTGACCAGATCGGGGCACAAGTTATGTGGATCCTAGGTCAAGAAAATACAATGTGGTATCAGAGGATATTTTTCCATTTTTATTTCAGTTTGGGTGTTAGATAAGAGACTACATGTTAATGGATATGGTAATGAGAATGTTTCTTGGAGTAGAAAACCCATGTATAGGGGAAATTTATATTTCATATGATAGGAAATTGCAGTCATTGATAATGCTTGTTACAGTTGATATGACCTCACCAATGGGTGAACACACATCTTATAATTTTATTATTATTGTTACTATTAAAATAACATTTCTTTTACCACGGCCTAATGAAATGAGGTCATTTCATTACATGAAACATCATTAGATCAATATGACTAATATTACATGCATTTTTTTCATGTCATGACAATTTTCATCATTCATTTTCCTCTTTCATATTATTAGTATTTCAATTATCTATTGAAATATTCTTAAATTCCCTATAGGATTAGAAAACATGATTTACACATATTGTGCATGACTTAACCAAATAGTGTTTTCCTAAATTGTTTAAAGTACACTCCTTAAATAGTCATTTTTGGAATGTTTATACATATTCAAGGACTATAATATGTTTTGGAATGGATTAATTAGATGCCACATTTCGGTTCATGATGAGTATGGGAACCTATAGACCATAAATGAAGATCTATATAATTTATCCTTTTAATTTTATTTATATAAATAAATTAGTATAAACTTTAAATTATCATGACTTTTAGAATGAAATGATTATATTATACATGTGTCATGAGACCTAGACCCAAAAAAACATTATTAGTTGGTAGTATGGTGTATCTTATGTTCTTATGTCTCTTATTATCATTTTCCAAGTAACATTGGCCTAGATTTTGGAGGAAGCATAGAGGTGTAATTTTTTCATAGGAAGGTTATCCACCTTTTCTAGTTTTCTATATAAAATCTCTTGACTATTAAGATCACATAAAATGAATTCGTTTTGTATTGTACTGTCATGAATCAATACATCCCCTAGTTGTATTCCCTGAAGGTGGTGATGAACATGAACCCTATGTGATGGGTCTTAAGCCACCGGTGATTCCTCTTTCAATGCTACATGAAGAATCTCTAACTATTTTGGAAATAGTAACTGGCACCCAGTTTTGTGAGGGTTTTGGGGAATGATGTATTTTATGAATGTTGTTTCTAATTTTCTCCTTACTATGGTAGAGTTGAATCAAGTGTTCCAACTATATCATCTGCTGAGCATTTCTGGGGATGGAGGACCTCATGCTGATGAGTCTTTGCATGAATCCATTCTTTCTATAGTCATGAATTTTGAGATTCCTCCAAGGGTAGATTCAATATTATATATTATATTCTATGAGATTCTACCAGGAGATGGTGAGATGTTACTAAGAAGGTAGTTCGGTATCGTAATATAGTCTAGGTGTATTTCTAGATGATCTTCAATGACATTTTCCCTCCATAGACTCTAAAGGAGTACTGTTCTATAGATTTTATCAACCTTTATCAAGGATCTATGTCTTTCAGGGATTATTATAATCAAATAGAAGTTCCCACTAAATATAAAAGGCGATAATATTATGCCTACTAGATTATTTGAGGATAGGCTAGAATACACCATCCTATCACAAGATTTTTTTTTTGATTGATACCTATTTCTGAGATAGTCAACCATGGCCCTACTAAATAGTGTAATATGAGGGGATTTGATGGTGTGAGTCGGGGTGGTTCAACACCAAGATCTATTATTTTTCCTTCTAGAAGAAATAAATTTTTCTTCAAGGCTACTCATTGATGTAGAAGAATTTAGGAACATAACGATGATAGTTTCTTAAAAATTCACTAGTGAGAGAAGCTGAGATACATGAAACCATAGAGTTTACAAAATATTGTAGAATCCAGAGGATATAAAAAAATATTCAATATATATCATTTTTGTAGTAAATTCCCATATATTTTTAAGGAGTGGGGATCTACTCCTACCCATTGTTTTGGAGTGGGGCCAATCTAATCACAATAGGTAGGCAGTTGGAGTACCACCAGCCACTCAGGCAAAGGTGGTGGTTCAAAACGAGGTACTCCGACTCACAATTATCAGTCATAGTAGAGTGTTATTTCACATAGAAGTCAGACTGTGACTCATGTATGCGGTACACCATAGTTACTTGTAATGAATCATATATTGGATTCCTAGATAGTTGGAGTTTCTAGATTTTGAGGTACTATTCTAGTAGACTCATCTTTAGTGTCTACTTTATATGAAACAATTGCATCGAAATAATTTTTATCTAAGAAAATTATGGATTTTTTAGGCCATTAGGTCAAAAATATTTGTGGCATTATAATGGTTTATACCTTGTTATGCATCTGATTAGAGAGTATTATCCACTACAAAGACATTCTCTTCAAGATTGGAAAATATATATTAATATGAAATATTTTCATCTTCGACATGACAATATTTTATATAATAACCAAGATAGACTTATTAGTTCCATGTCAAGTACACATTGAATTATATAATTATAAAGAGATGTTTACGTTACCATATTGTTTTAGGTATATGCATAAGGGAGAATTGGATGTTCATTTGAATTGAGCTGGACTCAAGAAGTAATGTATGGTTGGTGTGATAGCTCAGACCACTAGTCATTTCCAGGATGATAACAGGTTTCCATCAACCTTTTTACCTCATGTAGTGGAGAATTTTAGGGACATATTCCTTGTCAAATTTTCGAGCCTTCCTCCCATGGGAGAGGTAGAGTTCATTATTGATCTAGTGATATGGGATACACTAGTGACCATTCAACCTTATAGGATAAAACCTATAGAAATTCAAGTGTACAAAAATAGTAATAAGATTGTGAGATTAAAGAAATAATGAACCTCAACACTCTCCTTTGGATTCTCCAGTCTTTTTCCAAGAAACTGAATGGTATCCTTAGGATTTGTATAGATTACCATCCTTTGAACCTTCTCATAGTGATGAAACAGTATCCACTACCTCAAATAGATAGCCTATTTGATTATCTCTGAGGTGGTAGAGTGTTTTAAAAAATATACCTGAGGCCAGTATATCCTTACGTGGATAATAGGTCATCATACATTAGTTCCAAAAAAACAATATCATGTATGGTCATTTTGAACATTTGGTCATGTCATTCCGTCTCATAAAAACACCTACAATTTTTTATTGATCTAATGAATTAGGTCTTCGTCCCATATTTGGATTCATATTTTTTTCCCTTTTTTGAATCTTATTGGTGTATTCATGCTCCAGACATGACACTAAAAATCATCGCGAGATAATACTGAAGAAACTAATAGAGAACCAAAATTTTGCAACGCTTATAAAATTACACTTTGGAATTAATAATGTCCACTTATAGGGTCATATCATCTCAGATCTAGTGATATCAGTAGACCTATAGGATGTTAGAACAATAGTTTCTTTGGAGTATCCCAAAAATATATTTGATATCTGGAGTTTATTAGGCCTATCTAATTATTCTAGATGCTTTATCTATAATATCTCCAGTCTTATAGAACCACTTATGGGGTTAAAAAAAAAGTTTGTGAAATTTTTATGGTCAGAATATTATAAAGTAATTTATCAAGAGTTTTAGGCTCTTTTAACTTCATCACCAATATTAATGTTTCCCGATCCAGGAACGACCTATACTATATATTGTGATGCATCATGTTTAGTATTGGATGTGTTCTTCTATAGGATAAGTTATTAATCCCAACAAAGTCTTGTTATTTGGGGCCTCATGAGTGGAATTACTTGAAAAACGACTTCATGCTAGTTTTTTAGTCCATGACTTATGATATTGAACACACTGTTTACATTAAGATAAATTTTTGGTATTCATTGTCCACGAAATCCCTAAGTACATCTTGACATATCATGATATGAATCTCATGTAGCACATATGGGTTGAATATATTTAATCATTTGATTTTGAGATTTCCCAAAAACTGGGTAAAGAAACATAATATCATATTATCTAAACCAGAAGACACAAATATAAGAAATTCATATGGATTCTGTGGAAAGGAATCACAGGGCCTTATTATCATATATTCCCATTTAGTATTAGTAGTTCCATGGTATGCTTATCCTCTCATCTTTGTTAGTAGACTATACTCTTCTGGAATGGCATTGAATGAGGAGAGTATTATAACCTAAGGGAATTTTATTAAGATAAAAAACTCAAATGATGATTAATCTTCTAGTTAGACCATGGATGGTTATAATACAATATATAGTCATGGGAATGTTTGGGTCCCAAAAAACAACAAGGAATAGTTTAAGTGAAGATTTCATGCCTCTATATGGGCATTTAATCATGGTGTCACCAAGATGTATTGATACATACATAACCTGTATTTGTGGCCTATAGAAAAACATGAGTTTATCGGATTCATCCCTTGATGTTCCCCCTATCAGTAGGTGAAGGAAGAACATCAGATCATGGAAATACTTTTAATGAAAATTTTCACTCTGAGTAAAAATGAGATGTTTTTTAGGGATTTCCTAAATGGTTTAACCATATCACCACAAGAAAATAATACAATATTTATTGTTGGTGTTCATTTGATGAAAATCTCACATTTCTTATATGTACAAGTGTTTTTTCATGTAGATGTGCTAAAAAGGTTGTTTTCATTCATGGATCTCCATGATATATAATTTCAGATAGATATCCTCACATCACATAATGGTTCTCATTGGAGTTGATGATGGAAATTGGTACACAAGGGCATCTGAGCCCAGTCTACACCCATAGACCAATGGATTGAAAAAGTGTAAGATTCATGTATTAGAGGATATGCATCTTGAATTTGTCCATGATTTATGGGTTTCTTGGAAAATAACATTCCCCTTGTAGAGATTTCATATAATAAAATCATTCGGTCTAGATAGTTGTCATATTCTAATATGGGTTGGTGAAAAATTAAGTTTGAGTTCGGAGAGAGGTTTTTATTACAAGTATCAACCATGTTGAGACTCATATGTATTCAAAGGTAGGGTAATACTTTGAATCAATTTGATTAATCCTTTAATGATGTAAAATACATCAGACATGTGACCTACCAGATAGTGCTTCCTTAGATATAATGGTATATGCATGATTTATTTCATATATATCATCATCGTTGATATTATCCTGACCTATAAGATGACTTTTAACCTATTGAGGTTAAGTTAGAAATGGATGCTTCCTTCGGGGAGAATCCAATGTGTATTGTGGAATGGAGCATGAGGAAACTCCAAGGTAGCTCAGTTCCATTGGATCTGGTGCTATGACAACATATCTGAGTATAGGATGAGACCTAGGAGTAGTTAGATGATATTCAAGATCCATGGATGGAGCTATTATCAGATAAAATCTCTTTACCCATTATAAGTCAAACTCGTGGATGAGTTTTTTTATAGAGTGGAGCTTCTAACAAATAATCTTTTCACAAATGTACGAATCATAGTTTTTTAATTTTATTACAATTTTTTTACAATTTCAAACATGCACTGAGGCCTTAAGAGGGTCCTAGGATTGTCTTGGGCTTCTTAGGAGTCTGTAGTTCTCAAAAATGTGTTAAAAATGTAGGTCACATGGTTACCACATGGTTAGTACAAACTAGATAGGGTAACTTTTGATTACCAGGGGATAAACGGTTTTTCTAAAACCATTTGGAATAAGGTGTTCACATATCTAGACCTTCTATAGTTTTTGATAGTGGATTTTTAATGGTTTTAACATTGTTAGGGAAACTATACACCTTAACCATGAATGGGCTCTATTTTGGAAGTTGGATGAGGATGGTTTGCACATGGTTTGAAAAAAAATTGTGGCCAAACCATGAACACCTATTTCATATGATAAATGTAAAAATTATGGAAATTAATCTTAAAATTTAATTATTTATTCCTCCTATGATATATAGGGGACTAATTGATTTTCCGTCCCATATAATCTTCCTAATATCAATCTTGGATTTGAGATAAATCCTATTTTTAGGCATTAAATCAAGACCATTCATGTGTTTTGAATAGTTCTTCTTATGATATTCATTCCTCTTGATTCTATTCTTTACTCATCTTCATGTCTATTTTGCTAAATTGGTTCAAGATCATTCACCATATTTTCATGTTGTTGGTCTATTTCTTTGATTTCGTATATTCTACTTCAAATATGATTCCATAATCATATGAGGATTCATAAGAATCCCTATTGTAGGTGTTCTAGTATTTTTCCCTAATATTATGGTCTTTTTATAGCCATCTTGATGTTCAACATGCTCACCATTTCCGCACATTTCTTAAAAATGGAACACATCACTCTATGTTGATATATGCACCTTATTACACTCATGAGGATCGTTCTTTTGAAATTAAAGGATAGAAACCTCAATCGTGGCCACCCCTTGGGTGTTCTGTCATGAAATTACCCTTTATATTTTGTTGATTAAATGACTAGAACACCTTTAGAATGTTTATCTTGGATTTAAAAGATAATTTACTCTATTAGATAAATTCTTATTGAAACAAGGAAACTCATAAGTTCTTTTCATGACTATTAACTATAATTTCCTCTTATAGGTAGTTTTTTACTTGATTATAGAACCTCATAATGTAAAAATCTAGACTTTAGTATCCTGGATCCAGTACCATACATTATTAAATTGTTAATATGAACTAGATACCACATCCTAAAAGAAAAAATAATTTATTAGAATAGGAAAAAAGATACAAACATAAATTTTTAATTAAAACTTGAAATGAAATATAACATATTAAATCCAATTAAAACACTCATAGTCTCTTAGTTTAAATCATAATATACATCTTCGCAACCCAGGGAAAAAGAAAACATAAGAAATTAATGAGCATAGATTCTCAGTAAGGTTTAGAACGTAATGAATGATATCATTAGTAAACATGAATAATAAGGCATGGTGAATATATAAAATCAAATTCAATTGATGCATAGTATAATATGGTAGTAATAAAAGATGAAAAAATAATTCCATATAAATAATAACATGATAATGAAACATAATAATAGATATTCTACCTGTCAAATAAATATATGGATTATCAAAAAATAATATCACAATGAAGGAATTCATGGTGAGATACATCATAAAAAACCATAAAGGCCTTAACAAATAAGACTAAATTAGTGGTACATATTTCTATTCCAAAATATCTTTAATACGGAATTGTATGAAATGTTTTTTTAAATATTAAGGTGAATTCATTGGACTTATTTTGGTGATGGGTGGGGACTGTAATTATATAATCCCATGATACATTGGCATGTATCATTAGAAAATAAAGGTTGTATTTGGCATATATATATTCCCATAAAGGATAGTGTCATGGAACATGTCCTTGAAAATATGTATTTGTTGCATGGAATTATAAATTTCATCAATATAAGATTAGTATTATTGATATCTATATTATGATTCATTGGAATGGATATATAATGCTTTCAAATTTAGTTGATTATGGATTCAAGTTTTTTTCTTATTCATACCATAAAAACTATTCTATTTTTATTCCATGATTACCTCAGTCTTATGTTTTCTATTAATGAGCATTTGAGTTCACCCATACTTATATTTCCACTTCTGTAAGTTATGTTGAAAAGTAGTAAACATGAATTTCATAACCAAATATTTTGTGTAGGGAATTTTTTTGAGATGTTAATGATATATTATTGATTAATTAGATTCATATATTTTGGTAATGAATCAATTTGACCAAATATGATTTGGATTTATTAGTTTTTATTTTTTCTTAATTGTCTAAAGCTCTAAACGTTATTTTTTTTTGAATATATGTAATGAGATATTTTTTATATGTTATGTAATTAAGAAATTTTTATATATGATAATATATAGTTTGGGTAATGTAAATTATTCCATGTATGTGTTTATGATCACTGGATATGACAGTGTGAGTCTATGGTGTCACACACATTCATGGAAAAGGTTTTATATGCATCAGTGGAAAGAAGATTAACGTATATGTTTATTTCTACTTAATTGGAAATTTAATTTTCAGTGGGAGTTGTAAGACTATTGATGTCCAAAAAATGATATAAACAATGGTATTTTGTTAAGTTGATTGAATGAGAATTGAATGGAATGGAAGGTATAACCAAATTCTTTGTGGTGGATGAAGACTAGGACAAATAAATTTTAAATAAATTATCTATTGATTTAGACAACTAAAAGAGCACATTCAGGTTTATGATATCCAAGGAATGTACAATGGTATGTATAATTTCACAAAAACATAAAATTGTCACTGAATTTATAATAGACTATGAGTATATGGAAGCAATGGATGAGATGAAATAGTCTGGTAGAAATAGTCTTTGAAGCATCTTAGACAAAGTCAAGAAGAAGGGTAACTATCCTGCAATAATCAGTTTGCAATATACTTGTCTCAAAATATGATGATCGATGTATGAATGAAGAATATTGACCTAAAATATGAATACATGTGGAACATGTTTGATGAAATGGATCTAGTTCTATGAAATATTTATAGAAGCCAGATTTAGATAGACATGTTTACTAAATCATTAATACAAGAAATTATATAGACACATTGTGCTATAGTGAGAAATTTGGGAAGGGAATGGGTTGGGGAATAACAAAATACTATGACATAAAAAGTGAGGTTTTTTATTATTATAAGTGTTATATATGTGTCAAGGGTCCATGAAATAGTGTTCAAGTTGTATTTTCTTTGTATGTGAAGTCTATTTTAGTTCTCCGTAATATCTTTAGGGGAAGTGGGATCCACTAGATGAGTATACAATGGTAGAAAAACCTATCTAAAACATAGTGAAACCTTCAAATGCTGAAATTTTAGGACGAAGATATGAAATACTATAAGTAAAATTGTTTTGGGGGTCACTATATTGGTATTTCATCTATGGAGGTATTTCAATATTTCTTGTGATTTCGGGGAACATGTTTTTAATCGTTGATTAGATAATACTTATATTATAAGTTTGAAATCAATGATAATAATTGAAGTATTTCCTTAATTGAGATAAGAAAAAAACATATGTATATTACTTGTTTTTAGTTTTCTGTTTTTGAATTCCTTTATTTTCTATTTATAATAGATTTGGTTGAATCATTGTTTCTCTCATGTATAAAGGGAATAATGTCTAATTAAAATTATCTTATTATTTTATTTCTTATGTAGTATTATTAAACATTTTATTATTTACCAGGTGTCAGTGTCATATTATTTCTATTATTAAAGGGAAACGACTTTCTATCTTCCCATATAAAAATTCACGGGATGTTTTTGGTGTTTGTTGACTGTAACACATAACTTATTTCGTGAGAATAATTAGTTAATTAAGGATCCTATTTTGAGTTGTCGCATTGTCTCCTCACCCCAACACATCCCCTAAATGATTCAATATTATATTTGAATACTCCTTATATATACAAATCCATATCACTGCACTAAAATGATACTCCAAGAATTATAAATTAGAGGAAACATCAAATCATCCATGAACTAGATCTCCTCTCCCTAGATTATCACTTTCTTATCCAACATTCTATCCTTAGTAATCCAAAACTCTATTATATATTTAAACATTTAATATGATAATTTTGAAATGATAACTCGGTTATAATTACAACCCAAAAGAACTCCAGGGTCACTTATTTCGACATGGTTTTCAATGAATGGTGTTTTGTAAAAATAATCCTGAATAACTGACATCTCATGTATGAATGATCTAGTAAACATGTAAACAACATAAGAATAAATTATAAAAAATTTCATCAATTTTAGGTGAAGTTCCCCCAACTATGGAATAATAAAATCCACCACAATGGGCTATAAAATAATGAACTTCATGGGTAATATAGAGGCGCAAAATCCCCATTAAAAAGAATCCAATTTTCAGAAAACTCCATGTTAGTTGAAGTAAAATATCCTCTCTAAATGAATTTTATAAGTAGATATGAAACTTTAAATCATAATGTTATCTTAAATTCATAAATTATAGGTTTTGGAAGGTGATACCACCCCCATATGTTTTTAAACATTCTAATATGAGGGTTGTATCAGGTGAGATCCTCCCATTTTCATTATTTTAAACTAGCTACATGACAACAGTTAGTCCCAATAACTCTTCATGTAATGTATAAAAAATCCATGTGATATTATCCAAAACACATATAGTGAAAAACAACCCACCAAAAAAACAAAAATCATAATAAACTAAGAAAATAATATACAATGAGGAAAATAAACATGGCATCGACACATCCAACAATCATCATTTTAATTTGAAGTAAATAAAAGAATGCCAAAATACACATTTTTATTACTCAAAACGTCCTCCAAATTTTCACCAAAAGTCTCACACATGAAGAAATAGCTTCTCCTTATTTCATATTGAATCGGATTCTAACTTTTTAATCTGTAATGCACTAATCCTACACATTTCTATCTCAAATTCACTAATTCTATCAAATCATACTTACTCAAATACTTAAAAATTAATCATAATTTAATTTCTCTACATGAATATGATTCCATATTCGTTCACAAATAGAATTGATAAAAATATATAGGTTTTGGTATCTGTTAATCTTTTTAGTTCTCCTTATCTTACTTGATTTTATGATAATAATTCTCATGTGACTGGGATAAATTCCAACATAATGTCAGTATAATTTTTCTAATAATATTTTACTATCATATGTTGATTGAGTTTATAATTTTCAAAAGTGTTGGATCCAACCAATTTAATATTATGCGGTTGAATATTTCATCATAAATGGATGGACTAGTTTTAACTGATTCATTTCAATATAGGATTTAATTTCAAGCCATTCTTTTTTATTATTTATCCCAACACATTAAGATTAAGATGATTTATTATAAATTTATATACATGAAATGTATAAATAAAATTATGCTGAAGGATGAATAAAAATTATTGAATATTAAATTATAAGATATACATCGCACCCATTTTTGAAATAAAATATACAGTAACTATGAAATAAAACATAAATTTTTATGAATATTAAGATAAAAACAAGCATCATTAAGTTAAAAAAATATAGAACTATAGAGAAAAACATACAATCTATATTATTAAAATGATTTCTATGAAATTAATCATGTATTAATAAAGATAGTATATTTATAGAAAAAGCATAATCAAATAGAATTTATTAAAATATTAAAAAAAATTAATATTATATTATTACTAATAAATTTATATTAAAAAATTATAAAATTAAAACATCAAACATATTAAATAATTAAATATAAATTAAATATTCAAATTTTATTAATTTCTTCATTAATTATTAGAATCACAAAAAAATATTAAAAATGAAAAAACTAAATGTAAAGAAAAAATGTTATTATATTAATAACCATATTAAATTCATAAAAGATTAAATGATAAAGAAATAAATAATAATAAATAATAAATGAATGAAAATTTTAACTCTCCCACATGTATTATTTAGGGTGTTTTCATGTAATTCATCCAACACACAGAACATAATGGAAATTTTCCATAAACAATGAATGATTGTAATGAAATCGATGAAGAACCCTTAGAATCTATCTTATACTCCATGAAATAAAGCTATAAAATATATTGTTACTCGTTTAAAATACAATATTTTTTGGAAAAGTTATTTTATTTTTTATAAAAATGATAAAATAAAAATTTATTGATAATAATTGGAAAATAATTTTAATACTTTTAAATATTCCCTCAAAATTATTTTTTCCTCCTAGGTCAAATATATAGAAATCTTAATTACTAAAAAAATTCAATCATAGAAATTATTAGTTAATAAAAACCCATAAAATAATAATGTATGATTGTGTAAAATTAATAAATATCAAATTATCATAATTAACAAAAAAATAATCTATATATTTTAAACATTCAAAAAACACAATATAGATTAAGAGTATATTATTTAGTCAACAAAAATTTATAATATATGGTTTTAATTCTAATAAATAATCTCAAATTAAATTGAAAATATGAAATATACTTATACATCTTCCACATAGATATATTTTTAAATAGGAAGATATAAAAAAATTTCAACCAATTAAATTAATGGAAAAAATGAAATATTATTCAACTTCATTGAATGTAAAAATAATTTTACTTTGGATAAAAAATTTCACATAGCTAGGAAAACCATAAAATGTCGTTGAATTGGTTATTTCAAGAAAAAATATTCAAAAATATCATATATCGTACAAGAAATTTTGTTTATCACTAATAAATACGCTTCTCCAATACATAAAACTCATAATTTCTAATAATAAATTAATTGAAACATTTCTAACGTAAAACAATTAGTATAACATTATTCATCAAAAGTGATATCAAATAAATTTTTTAGGCATTTTATCATCTTTTTATTTATAATGACTAACTACAAAATACACAATAGTTCACACATGATTCAAATGAATGTCATATTTTTTTAACGTTAATCAAAATATTTTTTCCAAAAAGAATCAAATTTTTATAATTTTTTATTATCTAATGGTTACATAATTGTATCAAATATGATAAATATCACAACCTTTTCACAAAATTCCATGCATAATATTCTATAATAAAAAATTCTAGTACTAATGGTTATGAGAAAAATAATTCCTAAAATGTGGAAAAAAATTTCTTTAGAAGACGCTTCTTCTGTATCCATAATATAAATATTATGAAAAAACTAATTAATCAACACCTAAAAAAATATAATCATTATAAATAAAGTGAATTAATATTCTTTTATTTGAATTTTTCAAAATTTAATTGTTTCTCTTTAAATATTAAAGACCGAAACTTCAATTAATGATGTTGAAATTTTTTTTATTTTCTTAACAGTTATGGAATAACCAAATTAAATTATTCAAACTTTAATTTAATAACATTTATTTGAAAATAAATGGTAAAGGTACTAAGGTAATTCCTTTTTTTTGAATAAGACAATGAGTGGGATTCTAAAAAGATTTTAACTTTAAACTGTTAGGGAAAATATAATATCAAAACTGTAAATATTTATGAATATTTTTCAAAATAATCTGTAATGGAATGTTAATAACAACTTTTATAAAATTATCAATAAATTAAGGTCAAGTTCAACATGAATTTTAGCCTCATTTATTATTTTCAAAAAAATATGTTATGGGGTGTAATAATATTTTATTTACAATATATACTAGTTTTTCATATATAATAAATTTTTTCATCATTTAATGAATCTGTTTCCACTACATGAGGAATTGATTATTCTTCCTTATGAGTTTACACATATTCAAGTATATTTTTTCTTCTAAGTCATTTCAATAAGATTTTTAGCATCCATAAATTACTTTCCTAGCCTATATTCTTTGAAATTAACATTAAATTTAGGATTTGGAAGTTTTCTTGTATGTATGTTTCCATTAAATCTTTTTATGAATTTACTTAATTGATAATTTATTTGTCACACAATATTTTATGACCTTATATTAGCACTTTATACATTTTTACTTGATAATTTTTGAGTCTCAAGACCATTTTCCATTGGTTTTCTATATGATGAAGCTCTATTCAATTTTGTAAAATATATGTTACAAATTTAATTTGAATTTTATTTTATTTTATAGTATTTTATCACTTAAATATTTCAGAAATTTGTTTCCATGGATAATCTTATGATCATTATAGATGAAAAAATTCAATAGTTTTCCTGATTTATGATCATGAATTAGCTTGTATTGTAAAGGAAATAAACAATAATAGGTTTACCTAAAATACAAAATACATTATCAATATCAATCATAATGTTGTTTTATTTCAGGATATCATTGAGAAACAACCATCATACACATTCCTCTATAGGAATGCCACTGACCAATGAATCCTTTTATGCTATGAGAGGACCCCTATAACATGAAAGATGTGATAGATCCTTCTCCATGTTGATGAATGGTGAATATAGAGGAATAGAGACATTTAAATATTTCATACTAATATCAAGATGCTACATAAGTAGGATCCCATTTATTTATATAGGATCCCATAATTTAATAACAGGTATTGTGGGTCAGATTTTATCAAATGGGGGTGACATGCATTACCTGTAGTACACACCGATTGGGGTTATAATTGTTCAAATGTTTTAAAAGTTTTGTTATTCTATTAATGAATTAAACTATAGATTTATAATTATATAATGAAAAGATAAAATATTGGAGGTGTATATGAATATATATTGTAATCCCATTGTATTATATTATTGAGCCATCTTATTCAATTCAAAATATTAGGATATCTAAATTTTTTTAATAAATCACATGCATATCAAAATATATAACATAGGTTATATTTTAAAATATGATATACACACATTATTGCATTCCCAGTAATCTCCCACTTACACTAAAATACCATATAGAATTATGAAAAACATAACAATATCAAGTGTGTGTCTAAAAAATATATTAGATATGATTTATCTAACTCTTTTCATTTTTTGTATAAGAACTCTATCCAAAATATAATCCATATAATAATAAATAATTATGTGAACCTAGGGGTCATTCTAGAATGAAAATATATATATATATAATAATTATTTCATTTATATATTTAATGAATGGCCTCTAGTAAAACCATAGTGATATAAACTCACATAGTGACCAATGGTGTCTTGTGTGAACGTGATTGAACAAACTCATATCTCCATTTGAAAATTTCCACCCCAAGTAGTATCAAATAATTCATATATATACATATTTATTACCATTGGTCATCATAATATGTGACCAATTGATATGAAAAAAACCAATATGTTATAGGCCATCTCATAAATTCATGATTCTAAAAAAAGATGACCAATATAAATTAATTAATAACATTTCATTCATCTTAGTAGTGGAAGACATCACATGTCACTCAAGAAATAATATACATTTATTTTGAAAATATATTTAATTTATTGGTCGGAATCCCGCTAAATCATCATACGGGAGTAAAAACTATTGTTAGATGAGATCTAATTGATTGTATGATCATTAACATACCAAACTACCCCTTGATTAGAAAATAATAAAGTTTTTCATAAGAGGTTATAAAATTATAATGTTTCTCTTTTTACGTATCTCACCAACCTCAGGTAATGATGAATCATATTAAGAATGCACCCTGAAGTATATCATTGATCCGATGACATTACTTATGATATACATTGGTGGGTCTATAGAGAAAATAAGTATTAATTAATTAAATCTATCATCAACTCTTTTTCCATATATTAAAGTATTTATATCATATATAATTTTATACATGTTATAATCTTAACATATAACAAAAAACCATATTACTCATTCATAATCATCTAATAATGATAAGTCAAAGGCATAGATTAATGTCATGTCATCATTAAACTATTAATATGATATAAATGTCGCACACATGAATGAATGATACATGGAGATTTACATTATTACAAAATAATAATAATTTTTTGTAACTATTACATCCAATATCTCAATATATATTATACCAAGAGATTCCACATGACCTTTTTTATTTTGTTTTACTAATGGTCTAATAAATTAATACACTACATTCTAGTCTTTAACCACCAAACATTTCATCACATTTTCCCTCTCAATGATCAGTCGAATGAGATGGTTCTTAGGAAGGACGTTTTTAAACCTTATGTGAGACTGGGGTTACTTTTATTGATCAATAAATAATTTTTTGTCATAGTGAAGATAGATTTATCTCTCAATTATATGAACCATCAAAATTTTAGAAATAATATTACAAATAAAAATTGATTTTTTACGGTATATGATGCATCAATGAATATAAAAAATGTTGTTTATTTCTCTAATGTGGCTAGTTCAGAACTCATCCAATTAATTTATCCATCTATTTTAAAAAACATGAAACAATATTTAGATCTCATAAAAAAATCAAATTGGAAATAAGAATATTTGTAACCCTTTTCACTAATGTCATAATCATTTCAAAATACATTGAACACATCATTACTCAATCCAATGAATATAAAGATGTTCTTGACAGAAATATAGTCACTCTCACCAATATTGGATTGTAATACAGTTATGCTTCTCAAAGAGTAATTAACATAAAGTATATTATATAATATATCATACATGATAGATCCTATGGTGGACACATTAGTCTTATTATCCATCCATTGTAAATATTTTTAATTAATTTAAATCATCCTCATATTCATTATATAAAACAATTATAAAGACTCATTCATGGAGTTTTCTATCAAAATATACATTAATACATTAATAAATAATTCTATTGATTCAATACAATAAAATTGTTATGTTTATATATATAGATCATCATACCCAATATGTAAGATACTTTACAAATTTATTTCCTTCAAAAATGTTTTCTTAAACACACATTTACATAATGTAATGTTGGGAAATTATTTATAATAAGATGTATTCCATGTAAATAAAATATAATAAATTCAACCTTGTTACCACTAATTCATCTTATATACATAATAATCATCATTGTTATTTACTAAACCAATCTATTTGATTTCATCATCAAATATGATGTTACAACTTCAAGAGGCTTTCATCAATTCATAAAAAGACAATTACAACACAAAAAACCATGAAGGATCATTTTGAGATTATAAACGTTCAGGTTTTGTTATATACAAAACCTTTAATAAATTATCATTTAGGAAAGTATTTTTGACATCCGCATGATATTTCTCATAATCATAATGTGATTATATGACAATATTTATTTTAATGGTCCATATCATTGTAACTAGTGTATTTTTTTCTTAATAGTGAATTTCAGAAATTGTAATAAAATTCATTACCAAAAATATTAATTTATATTAATACAATCTAATATAAATTATATTTTCTTTTAAAAACCCCACATAAAATATATGTATCTCACCCCTTCTGTAAAATTTAACAAGTTGTAAACCTTTTATGTTTACAAGGAGTCCATTTCAAATTCTATCGATTTTAACCATTTTATAGAATAAAAATTATACATGGAATCATGATTGGTAGTAAGATAATAATCTATAAACATAAACAATCATCATTTTCTGAATGAAATTTATATCTATTGGGATCTGGATGAATCTTACAACACCTTTATGGTTCTTATATGTATGAAGTGAGTTATTCTTCTATAAAACGTTATTAAACTGAGTAAACATTAGTTAAGAAAAATTAGTATTTATGATTTGTGAACATATATATGTTTACCTTTCCTCACATTAATGAGTGCGCAAATGTATTCCTTTTCTATATAAATTCTTTAGATGAGACATTATTATGTATAAATACAACTATCTGAATATTATATCTTTAGAATAAAATAATAAGGTAAAACAAGATCACAATTGATCAAAATAAATCTAATAGGGTCTTATTACTCATCTAATACACAACATTGTTCTATAGTTTTCTAGAATTATTTAGTTGTGTAAAATTCCATAATATTTAATATGATCACTGAATTCATGGCCCATGTATTTACTATTACAATTTGATTATACAATCATAATAAATTTTATTAGATATTTACTTAATTCTACTACTCATTGATACTTTTAAAAATTTCATAGTTATGTTTCATTAATAACTCATAACCATACTAACTAATTTTAATAGTAATGGTTATAATTTACATAAACCCACCACTTTCTTGTATAATCATTAGTCCATATACATAATTATATATAGTATCCAATAATTCATTGGCCCCCTCACTATTTTCACTAAAAGGTTATTGGTAAAACAAATTAATAACCACGATTCATGGATATCAAATAGTTCATTATTGAATTATTCTAACATTATATCACTATATATTCAATGAATGTGTTCCTAATTTATATATCTATGGAAATAGTTCACAAGTTAATTGGGGTTATTATCAACCTTGATATTCTTTTTCTAGATGTTACAGAAATGATTACCCACATCAATAATTTATAAACCATTTACTATATTCCTAAGCCATATATAATAACTATCATATATATTAAACAAATCATGTTCATTATAATGAATTTAAATCCCATATTTTCAAAACAACATTTTGAAATAGATTTTTTATTTAGGTTAATAACTTAATTAGTGGTTTCAAACTCTAATAATATTACTCTAGGATGAGTTAGATCATGAGTATTGAATTAAAATAAAGAAACTCATTCTCTATTAACTATAAGTTTATCTAATTCACTTTTCTTCAATTCTATCATATCTTTAATTTTGTTCTAATGGGAAAAAAATTTGATGTACACCAGAGTCATAATAACCATGTTTCAAAGTAAAAGAAACATATTTCTATAATATTACCATTGAAAATCTCAAAATTATTCTTTTTGAAAAAACATTTTATCCTTAAATACTATTCATAAATAGTTCTATAGGACTCAACTATGAATGGCCTAAAAATGATAAACATGATTCATTCCATAATTTGAAATAATGAAAAATCAATAACTGACTTTCATATTTTATATCTTTTAACCATGGAAATTTAATGAGAGTAATCCAACTAAAATCTATGTCCCCATAAATAATATATATTTAGTGAGATAAGATCCATATTTCACTAATATTTGGTTCACTTTAGTTTTTACTCCATCACATAACTATTTTGGTAGCAAATCAATCCAATTAAGTCACAAATGATTTTTTAATAATTTAGTGGAAAACCCTTTTCTCAATCCATCGTATGGATGAAACTCAAATATTTTCATCCAATAACCTTATCCTATTTTGTTATCCCAACTAAATTTAACCTAAATAAAATGAAAAATATTAGAACCAAATCCTATTAGGGTGACTCAATAATTTCTTACCATATATAAGATAATTGATAAGAACCCACCTTTATCATGACATATTATTTAGATAATTGAGGTCTTGAAAAGTGTTACTTTGGAATGAATATTACACTTACTATTTTATATTGTTTATAATGTCCCCCAAATTAAATATATGTTATTTTCATATAAAACTCATATATATTATGAGAACATGTTTTTTAGATAGACATTATTTAATGATATATAAAATTAATGTGCATAAAATAAATAAAAAATACTGAGAGTCATAGTGTTTTTGGGTAATTAGATACGTATCTCAAAAACATAAAATAATGATGTAATGATTTTATTTAAAAACTATATAACATTACCTAAATATTCCACTAATATTTTAAAATTACATGGAAAAACCTATTGAAATATATAAGAAATATATGAGCTAAAAATCCGGATAAGGGAATAATAAAATCATAGAATGATGTCATGAATTGCATGTGATTGAAGGGGAATAACATGCTGACATAAATATTTATAATTGTAACACACATATATTATAATGAAATATTTTCTATAATTAATTTTTATTGAATAACATTCATTTCATAAAATTGTGAGTTTAAATGAACTGCGAGACACCATTAATATAAATTAATTTTTATAACCTTGCTGTTAGGATAGCAGAAATAAATATAACTAACTTATAAAAATGGATAGTGATGTCATTCTCGAACAATTGTTATATATTTGTATTTTTGTATTAATTAATTGAGTGCATTACTATTAGTAAATGAAATTAATGAATGATATTTTTTATATACTTAATAAAATATTTTTTATATTCATCCATAAGATATTTTTTTCATAGAGTATGAATAAAACCTATTTGATGTATAAAATTTTATATTTTTAAAAGGATAATTTTACCCCTTTTAATGCAGAAGACATTTTAAATTACGATTTTGACACATAATAATTTTATATTATAGAATAAACATGTTATTATTAATTAGGATATAAAATTTACATTGGATGAATTTCTGATATTTTTCTGATAACATTTCAGTTTTTATGAATAGTAAAAATACACCAAATTTTAAGTGAATTTTTTTTGATAAAAAAAATTTATCTAGTAAATTATAATGTTTAATTGTATTCAATTATAAATAGAATTTATTTTTAACATTAAATATAACTTATTTCATTAGAATTAAATTTATATTGAATCATACGTAAAAACATTTCAATATTTTGTAATGTTTTAACTTTTTAAAAACAATCCTCTCATTCCAAAAACTATATTGATTTTAACATAAATATTTAAACTACTCTATTTTTAATTTTAATAAATGGATTCCATAATTGGAATCAGTCAGTCCAAATTATGTAAATAACTTTATTTTATTTTTAGGCATTATGAATTGTAACTTCTGTAATTTTTATTAATGTGGTAAAAAGGTAAGTTAAGTAATTAAGGATAAGAATACTATTATAATATTACCATAACACATGTCTTAATGTTTTGTAATAAAATTTTTGGACCTAAATAATCTATTATTAGAAATTTCATCCTTTTAAATTCACTTCTATGAGACTAGGATATTTTATTTATTTTTATTAAAGAAACATTAAATAAGTATCACAAAAAATTTTAAAAAATAAATCAGTTTTTAATATAATGTTATATAGAATAAAAATTATATTATAAATAATAATTTAAATGATAAATTATTTTAATTTATCATTGTAATTTATTTGTATTTTTTAGGAAAAATATAATTGAATTAACAGATTATACATTAATGATAAAAAAGTTATTTAATTGATAATATATAAGTAACATTGTTTTTATTAAAATAATATTACCAATTAAAAGACCCAAACACTTGACCAAATATTATTTTTAAAGTATATATCATCCATAATCATCCAAGGGAGGAGTTATTAACCATTTGGATCCTTATATAAGGGATTATGACAATTATATTTTTTTTATTTAAAGTGATTAAATGTTTTCACCTTCATAATTTAATAAGTATAACAATTTAATTATTGAATTTTATAGATGATAAATTATACTAAAAATATTATATTTTAAAGATAATATAATTATCTTCAACATAATATTTTATATTTAATTTTTATTTAAAATTATGTATATTAAACAGTTAGACAAAATTGATATAGTGATTATGTTACTAATATAGATTACCAATAAATGTTATTAAAAATATTAATATAAATATATTTTGGGCTAACAAACATGTATAATGAGTTTTCTAGATGATATTTACCACTTAGAAATATAATAAAATATTTTTTTATGATAAATTATTATCTTAATATTTTTTTAAATCAATGAATTCAATAGCGTCAAAATTGACCCCATTGATTGTTTATCAAAATAATATATTATTAAATTATTTAAAAACCATAAATCATTTTTAAAAATATATAATAATTATGATATGGTAGATAATATTTTAATTTATTTAGTTATGGTTAATTTTTGCATAAAATACGTAAATATTTCACCTTTTTAATATTGAAATATTTTTTCCCCAATTAAATATTAAATATAACAACTAAGTGTTAATTAAAAATATATAGTATAAATTGACTGAAAACTAGAATTTTTTTTGGTCAATTAGAATACCAACCTATCTCATAGAATCAATGAAATTGGGGCATTTTGGGTGTTTTTTCATGGGGTAAGTTTTTATAAAATGGTATGAAAGTAATCTTTTGTTTTTATTTGATACGAGGTACTTTTTAACTTTTCCAGTAAATGTAAGAGGATAAAGTTTTTTAAATTATATGGTATGAAAAATAATTTACTTCTTCATAACGCATTATTTCCATAAAAATTCATTTAAAAAAATTCATTTTTATTTTCAAATAAATTCTTTTCATTAAAAATTTTCCAGCGTTTTGAGAAAAAAAGATGTTTTTGAATAAGAAAGGATATTCTTAACATGAATTAATTTCAAGTGTTTTATCATAATTATTTTCCATCTAAGAAGAAATTCACTAAATAAGGTATTGTTTCTATTTCTATTATTACTAGTATTTGATTATTTTTATGATGGAATTTTTTTTATTAAATGCATTTATTTTATATATATTATGATGGAATGATGTTTATGAAACTAATTTTTTTCCTTAGGTTATGTTATGATGAATGATTTATGTTTTTGTGGAATATGTAAGAATTATTTAATTATGTGATGTGTGGGACCTATATTTCCCAAAAATGAATTGGGTAAAGACATATATCTCATTAGATACTCATAGATGGAATAAGAATGATCTCGGTTCAGTAATATAGGGATGGAACAAGGAGTCAACTCGGTTCAGTAATGGACTTTGTCTGCTATGATGGAATTATCCATGAGACATGACTAATGAAACTTTTTGGTATGGTTTTTTACATGCCACGAAATTTCATGTCTTATGTTATGACTTTTGGAATTTTTTCAATTGATATTTATTCACTTTTATCCCTTGACATGATATCATGATATTTCATAAATAGGAAAATACTTTCAAATTTTATGTTCTTATATATTATGATTATGATGTGATTGATATTTCCATATTTTTCACTTTCTGAGAAATTGATCTCACCCTTTCATATGATTCTTTTCTCTAAGTTATGAAGAATGGATATAAGTAAGACATGTCAAAAAGGATTCTAGATAATAAGAAATAGGTGGGAGACAATATAGATGTTTTTATGAACCAGTTGTTTGTGTTTTGATGTTTCTAAACAAATTTTACCTATATTGTCATGTCATGGAAATATTGTTATTTTTAATGTATATTTTTAAATTTTGAATTCATATTAATCTATCTAATGTATGGGTCATTATTGTTTCTATTAGAGGAAATGTATAGTAAAACTTTGGAAACCGGAATGAGAAATCCTTAGTAAGAACCCAAAGGATATGTTGATGTATAAGTTACAATAATAGTGATTTAGAAATAATCATGATTATCCTAGGATAAAACCTAAAGTGTATTAAATTGAAATGTTATTCTTGATTATGTTTTTTTTTCTATTATAATTAGTTTTTCTCACGTTATACTTTTTGGTTTTAGTTATTGTATGGAACACAATGAATCCACATTAATGTTGAATATGATGGGAAATGCAATGTTTTTCCTCTTGAGCAACCAAATGTTATTAGATCTGGAATGAAAAATCTTATAGATATTCTCATGAAACTTTCTCAGGAAATGAATTTTGGAGGACATCCAAATGAGAAAATGAGATAACAACATTCTATTAAGTCCTTCATAAGGAAAATACAACCTTCTTTCAGTGGGTCATATGATCTATTAGTTGATGAACAATAGATCAGTATCATTGAAAATATATTTTTAGTTATTTGATGTTCAGAAATTGATAATGTCATATTAGCAGTATATCATATGAAAGGTGAAGCAGATATATGGTGTAACCTTATCAATAATACTTTTCAAAGGGATGAAATTGAATCCATGGAATGGGATAAGTTCAGGACATTATTTTTCAATAATTACATTCCTTGTATTATTTGAACAAAGTTGGAGAAAGAGTTCCTTGAACATAAAAAAGTATGATGAATCTGTTATTATCTACGATGAAAATTTTACAAGACACGTGACGTACGTTTCATGAATTATTATCCAAACTAAGAGTAAAATCGGTTGATTCTCAAGTGGCATAAAACCAACTATCTGAAGAGGATTATCCATAAGGGACTTTAATAGCTATGAGGAAATTGTTCGATGTTCTCTCTATGTTGAGATGGGGATTGGAGTATCCCATTAGTCCTATGGGATTAAAATGTAGATAAAAAATGGAATTCAAGGGAAAATATAAAGATCACATTGAAATGAATATTAGTTCTTAGTTATGCTCATAGTGTGGACCAAAACATGAAGGGGATTTACTTGAAGTGGTTAGTAAATGTTTTAGATAAGGAAACGAAGTTAGTCATAATTTTAAATTCCCATGTGATGGGAAAAAAGATTTATATTGAGGGGGAGAGTAAAAAATCTACATAGAATGAACCTCCTACACATCAATTCAAAAAGTTCAATAAAATGGGGCATTATTACAATCAATTCCCTAGTCTATGGGTTATTGGTGATGATCGACATCATCCAAATCATAAGGCTAAATTAAATGGAATGTTACATGAGATCTTTATCAGTGATGTGGAGTATGATAATGAACTATTGAAAAGAATAATTATCATCCACTCTAATGTTAAAAATGTTTTATTTTATTCTGGATAAAACAATTATTTTATTTCAGAAGAATTTTCTAAGGGTATCACCATATTACCTCAACAATTAGATGTTGAGTTTCTTGTGAAATCTATTAATGGCACAATGATCATACGAAAAGTTTATAATTATTCTACCATTTATGTTTGTGGAAATGTGCTTCATGAAAATATTTTCATCCTTCCTATAGTGCAATTTGATGTAATTCTTGGCATGTATGGCTTTCTCTATATGGGTCTTATATCAATTGACCAAGAAGGGAAGTCACGTTTCATTTTCGAGATCATTCTATGATCATTTATCGATGCAAGGATGAATATAACAATACAATAGAAATTTAATCCTTATTATTGGTCCTTTTCCTTATAAATGAATGTTATTTGTCTCAAATGGTTGGGGAGAAACTCCGGATTAATAATACACCAATTTTACAAGAGTTTGATGATGTACTTCTGTAATAATTTCTATGTATTCCACCAAATTGTGAACCTGAGATTACAATACAACTCATACTAGATGTTATTCCTATTTCAATGATACCTTATAGAATGACCCCAATTGAGTTGAAGGAATTGATGATTAAACTCCAAGAAAATATTGATAAGTTATTCATACACCCTAATGTGTCACCATGGGGAGAACCATCTCTGTTTGTTAATAAGAAATATGAATCAATGAGACCCTATATTTATTATCTAGAACATAACAAGATTAATATCAAGAAAAAATATCTTATTCCCCACATTGATGAGTTATTCGACCCACTAAGAGGACTACAACAATTTTCAATGATTTCTCATTGTTTATCATATCGTCAATTAAGGATCCTGAAGGAAAATATAGAAAAGATGGAATTACATACATGGTATGGCCACTATGAATTTATAGTGATGCCTTTTATTCTCACAACTTCCTAGGATATCTTCATGGATATAGTGAATAGATTTTTTAGAGATTATCTTGATTAGTTTGTTGTAGTATTTATAGATGATATTTTAGTTTATTTGATAAACAAGGATGAACATGAAGATCACTTCATAATTTTACTAAAGACCCTGGGAAAAAATAATCTTTACAATATATTTACAATCTATGAATTTGGACTTCAGGAAGATTCATTTTTGGGTCACAATCTCTAATGATATGGGATATCATTGGATCTATCAAAAACAAATGTTATTGAAATATGTATATGAACAAAAACTATAACTGAGATCTAATGTGTTCATGGTTTGGCTCGATATTATTGACGTTTTATAAAATATTTTTCATTATTTTCAAATCCACTAACCAAGTTTACTCAGAAATGAGTTAATTTAATGTGGATAAAGAAATATGAAATGAATTTCAAATACATAAAATGATGGTTAGTTAGTTAACCTATGCTCACACCGCCTTATAGTATATAATGGTTTGTTATCTATAGTGATTCATCAATGAAAGGTTTCAGATGTGTTCTCGTGAAAAATGATATGGTGATAGCTTATGCCTCATGAGAATTGAAAATCCCTGAGATAAAATATCCAACTCATGATTAAGATTTATTTGCAATAATTTTTACATTAATGATATGGAGGAAATATTTTTACAGTGAAAGGTGTGATATTTATAATGACTATAAGTGTTTAATGTATATTTTTTAGTTTAATATGTTTCAAAAAAGATGGTTGGATTTGATTAAAGATTATGCCTTCTCTATAAATTACCTCCCTGGGAATATACACAAGGTGGATGATGCTTTGAGTCGAAAAGACCATGGTATCTTATCCGTGATGAGGATAAAAAAGATCCAATATTTCTAAATTTTTAATGTATAGATCTCGAAATTTAAAGGGAAGGGGATGAATCATGTCATTATCAAAAGAATGAAAACTATCTATATAAGTTAATATTAAAGAGGATTAGAAATAAGGTATAGAGATAAAAAATAAGGTGATAAATATTCATGAATTCAGCCTTTATTTTAATGGAATAATAAGGATCAAAAAGCAGGTTTGTGTTCCTCCCATACAATAATTAAATATGGATTTATTAGATGAGTATCACAGTACTTCGTTCTCTATTAATCTACGAATAAAGAAGATATATAGGGACCTGAAAGAGTATTTCATGGGGCATGTCATGATAAAAAGATGTTTTCGAATATGTCTCCTAGTGCTTGGTTTGTCATCAAGTTATGGTTGTGAGACATTAGTCTAGGGGGATAATAAAACCATTACCCATACAAGAATAGAAATGGGAAAACATCATTATGGAAATTGTCGTTAGACTACCCTAAACATATAAATTCCATAATTCAATATATGTTAGAATTGATCACCTTATGAATTCAGAACACTTAATTGCAATTAGATATGATTTCTCTCTTGGCCATCCTTCCAGGATATATTTAAAGAATGTTATAATATTTCATAGAGTACCACTTTCCATTATATCTAATCAGGATTCAAGGTTTACTTAGATGTTCTAGAGAAGTATTTAGCAGGCTCTGGATATAGAGATATGTTTTAGCACTATTACCATCCACAGACAAATGGTCAGTCTGAGTAAAAAATTCACATAAATATGTTATGTTTAGATATTTATCTATGTAATTTAATGTTTTTTGGGATCATGATATACAGTTTGTGGAATTTTATTATAAAAATATCATTCACTCTAGTATTCAAATGTATCATTATAAATCCCTCTATGGAAATAAGTGGATAACTCAATCATACTGGGATGAAGTTAGGGAAATAAATTTATTTGGACCTGATCTTGTTGATGAAATGGATGAAAGGCCAGATCTATTAAACAACACGTATGATCAGCTCAGAGTTGAAAAAAGAGTCATGATGACAACTGATGAAAATAACTATAGTTTTAAGTGGGTGATAATGTGGTTCTATGAATATCCTTGTTTAAGAGAGTAAAGAGATTGGGAAAAAAGGGAAATCAGAACCCTGGGTATATTGGTCTTTTTGAAAATTTGGATCATGATGGGAAGGTTGCATAACAATTGGATCTTCAAAAAAATATCTATCATGTTCATGATGTGTTCTATGTATCCCTAATGATAAATTACATACCTAATCCTTCATTCGTACTAAATTTATTTGTCAAACCACTGTAGTAAGATCTTTGTAACAAAGAACAATCGATAGAGGTTCTGGATCGTAGAGAAAAAGTTTTGCGAAACAACACCTCTCAAATGGTTAGTGTTTTGTGGTTGAACCACCAATTTGAGGACGCAATGTGAGAACATTAAGATATAATGAGAGAGATATATCCTCATCATTTTGTATGTAAGTGATGAATTTCAAGGGTGAAATTTTGATTATGGGGGATTGATTGTAATTCTTGGATGTTTTATTGAAATATTTTCTATAAATAATTTTAATTCAATTACTTGACTTTTAGGCAACAGTGAGTTTAAAAAAACAATGAGACACCCTTAATATAAAATTACAGTTATAATATACTTGTTAGGTTAACGATAATAAATATAACTAAATTACGAAAATGTAGGGTGAAGTCATTCGCTACCAATTATTTTATATTTGTATTTATGTATTAATAAATTGATTCAATTACTATTAGTATATGATATTAAATAAATATATACTTCATAATCTTAATAAAATATTTTTTATATTCATCTAATAGATATTTTTGTTATAGAGTAGGAATAAACCCTATTTAATGTATAAAACCAATATATTTTTAAAAGGTAATTTTCCACCTTTTAATAGAGAACTCCTATTAAATTTTTATTATAAGAAATTAATAATTTCTATTTTACAAAATAGACAAATTCTTTTAAATAGGGGTATAAAAAATTATTTTGGATGGATTTTTGATATTTTTTGATAACTTTCATGTTTTGATTAATATTAAAAACTGACAAAATTTTAAGTGAATTTTTTTTCAACAAAATAATTTATATCATGAAATTATAATATCTAATGGATTTAATGTGTAAATATAATATTTTTTTATCATTAAATATAATTTATTCTAGTGGCATTAATTTTACATTCAATTCATATGTAAAAACATTTCAATCTTTTGCAATGTTTTAACTTTTAAAAATTCGTTCTCTCATTCTTGTAATGGGATTGATTTTAAATTAATTACTGAAAATAATTTGTTTTTATGTGAAAAAAATGGATTTAATAATTGGAATCAGTAGGTACAAATTATGTAAATACATTTTTTATTTTTTGTCTTTATGAATAGTAACTTCTGTAATTTTTATAAATACTGTAAAAGGTTAAATTAGGTAATTAAGGATAATAGTACTATTACAAAATTAATCTATCATGTGACATAATATCATTGGATGAGTTTTTTAGACCTAAATCATCCTTGGTTCGAAATGGTGTTGTTTGGAATCCACTTGGATGAGATTTAGACATATAATTTATTTTATTTAAAGAAAATTTAAATACGTCTCACTCAGATTTTAATAACTAAATAATTTTTTTATATATGTTTATACTAAAGGTAAGTTAATTAATAAATAATAATTTTAAATATTATTTTTTTCATTATCATGATAAATTATTTTTCATTTTTAGAAAATTAATAATTTCTTTAATAACTTCTATATTAATGATGTAAAAATTATATAATAGATGAAAAATCTAAAATATTGTTGTTATTAAAATAATATTACCTTTTAAAAGACTCAAAAAAATGACCAAATCATATTGGTGGATTATATGACGACAAAAATCATCCAAATGTCGAGTTATTGACCAATTTATGCCTTATAAAATGGATTATGAAACTTATATTATTTTATTTAAAGTGATGTTAAAGTTGTAACCTTCATAATTTAATAAGTGTAACATTTTAAATTTTTTATTTTACAGAATATAAATTCGAATAATAATATTTTTGTGAAATATAAAATATTTATCTTCATCAGAATATTTTATTTTTATTTTTTTATTCAATAATAATTATATTTAATAATTATAAAATTTTGATATAGTGTTTATTTAATTATTAGAGAAAAAAATTAAATGTAATTAAAAAATTTATATAAATATAATTTCATCTAATTTAAATGTCTAATTAATTTTCAATATGGAATTTACCTCTTTAAAATATAATAAAATAGTTGTATTTATGTTAACATGTTCTCTTAATATTTTTAAAAATCAATGAATTGAATAATGGAAAAATGTACAATATTGATTATTTATCAAAAAAAATTATTAAATTATTCAAAAACCATAACACATTTTTAAAAATATATAATAATTATTATATGGTATATAATTTTCTAATTTATTTTTTACGGTCTATTTTATATCAAATAACTAAATATTAGACATTGTTATTAATGAATTATTTGTTACCCAAGTGAAAAATAAAATAGAGTAACTCGGTGTTAATTAAAAAAGATGATCTTTAAATTAGTAGAAAACATGTAAAAAATTAATTGATTTATGATATTACAACCCTATATCATCTCATCATTTATATTGGGTCATTTTGGATGTTTTTTATGGGGATTAATTTTATTATAAATTAATATTTGTTAGGTTTCCAAAATTACCCCTCACCTCAATAGTAAAAGGGAACCTCCTTCCTTGCATCATCACGTCACATTGAGCCTTCATTCTCATCCACACCTAAAAAATTTTCCTTATAAAATTTCCTAGTAACATTATAGAGGTTCTGGTCTTCTTCAACGACCAACTCTAGTGCTCTAAGTGTACATTTAGAGGAAGCACATTGAAGAAGAGGTAATATCCTCTACCGATTCATTCAAAATTATTTCTTCTTCTAATTCCTCTTCATGAGTTGTTTAATTATAATTTATTAAATACATTATCACATAAATACTGATATTTTATTATTATTATTATTATGAAAAAACTATATTCTATTCTCTCTCCATCCAATGAAAAATGAAATCACCAACCATGCATACGTACGGCTTACCATCTTCATGTCATGTTGTATTCTATTATATCACCACCACCTTTCTAGTATTGGTATAATAATAAAAATAATATCCATATATTATTATTAAAACATGATGTAAATTATGATATTTTATACACCATCCAATTCAACACTATTCAACAAATTTAGAAATGATATATTTGCTTGTGCGTACATATGGCCTACCGTCTCCATAATGCGATGTGATTCGTTTTTCATGATCTTCATTAAAGAATGATTATATGAATATATAGAATGAAAAATTATTGTATATATTAGTATAATATCATTTTTAATGATATAACTTGGAACTAATAAGGATAACAAGAAATTCATGGACAAAACATGCATAAGAACATAATGTAGTTAATATCTGAATAATGAGTTGCAATGAAATGATATTAACAAATAAATGATATTTTGACCATATATGATAAAATAAAAATTACTATTATTCTGAAATAATAAAATTTCATTATTTTAATCATTATATTGGAGTTTCGGATATATACAATAGAATTGGACATAAAGTAAGGGATAATTTTAAAATTTCGTTATTATTCAAGATTGTTTATACGTAAGTATTTATTGAGGTATATTTATCATCCACGTCCATGTTTCCCAAAAATTTGATAATATTTTTATTCTTTTAAAATTTATTGAATTTAATTTTACCCATTGGTAAATTTTTATTAAATGGTATGAAAGGAATCATTTTTCATTATTTGATATGAGGTACTTTTTTATTTTTCTGAAAACAGTATGAGGAGAATGTTTTTTTGAATCATATGGAATGAATGGATTTTTACATTTTAATAATTAATTAATTACATCTGCATTACTCTATATTTTTTTATGATTAATTTTAAATAAAATATTTTCCATTAAAATTATATGGTATTTTTAGAAAATAATTTTTTTTAAAGATGATATGATATTTTCCTCAAAAATAAATTTCAAGTGTCTTATAAAAAAAATTCCATCTACGATGAAATTATTTAAAAATGGATATGTTTCTATCCCTATTATTAATATTATTTTATTATGTTATTGATGGATTTTTTTTATGAAATTCATTTCTGTTATATATATTATTATGGAATGATGTTTAAGAAACCCATTTTTATTTCTTGGGTTATGATATGATAAATGATTTATGTTTTTGTGGAACATGTAGGAATTATTTAATTATGAGATTTTTGGGACCTATATATCCCTCAAATGCATTGGGTAATGATTAATATCTCATGATATAAACATGGTTGTAAGGAGAAGTGATATCTGTTTAGTAATACATGGATGTAATGAAGAGTGAACTTGGTTAAGTAATGGGCTTTGATCTGCTATGATTATTATGGAAATGAGCCATTACTTATATGAAATGAATTATTTATGACTATGTGTATGAAAAAACGTCATGTCTTATATTATAGCATTTGGGAATATGTTCATTGATACTTATGATCATTTGTCCAATGACATGATATCAAGATCCTTCACATGTAGGATGATACATTAAAATGCTAGGTTCTTATGTATTATGATTATGATATGATTGATATTTACCCTATTTACCCTTACTGAGAATCTAGGATCACCCTTTCATATGTATATTTTACACAGTTCAAGAATAAGGGTATTAAGTAAGATATGTAAATAAGTGTCTAGTTATGAGGAAATAAGCGGGAGATAATGTATATGTTTTATGAACCAGTTGTTTATGTTTCCTATTTTTTGATGACACAATACATATATGGTCCTATCAAGGATTCATTATAATTTTCAATGAATATTATTCATTAATTAATTAATATCAATGCATGTAAAGTAAGTGTCTCTATTAGATTCCTAGTTAAAAATATTGAATCATAATAAAGATGATAACATCAAGGCATTATAGAATGTTGAAAAAATTTAAAACCTGTCATCAAAAATGTAAATCAAGGATAACTGTTGTGACATCATAACCTAATATTTTTATTCTAACCAATCATGCACCATACATGGTATCACACTGGAAAAAAATATTACCAAATGCAATGGATGTCTATATAATTTTGGTTCCAACCTTCATAGTCATATCATGAACATAAATTTGTATTCCATATAGATTATACAACATAAGAATGTTTCCAATAAACATTTAATACCATAATTAAGGTGTGTGGTTTAAATAAATAAAAATCCTCAATAAATTTGGGATATGTACAGCTCTATGATCAATCTTCACAAGAAATTGGGATTGTTATCCAAAACACAAAATATTGTCCTTGAAAGTAGTGGAATAATTTTGGTATCTTAACATGTGTATAAGAAGGATAATTTAAGGGATTAATGATAGTGAAATGTGTTATCTAGTTACTTTCGAATTATAATAATAATAAATTATTTTTTAGAAAAATATGTAATGATGAGTAATTGGGAATCAAAATTCTTAAAAAAAATAAACTATGTGAATATAGTGTAAAAGGAAAAGAGTCTCTTACACATTGAGGGTGCTTCTAACAGCTTTGGAAGATATTCTTAAGAAGATGGGACCACCTTTATAGGGATTTATAGAGGGACAAGGAGTGTAACATCCTAATCAATGGGTTTTTATTGAGTAGGAATGGATGGGTGGGGGTATTTATTAAAAATAGAGGGAATTCATTATTAATTTCTATGAATTTCATTTTTGACTCTATGTAATAATATAATAAAAAAGAAACCATCTAATGATTTTCCCCACGGTTTCAATGAAATAAGAGTGGTGTTAAAAAATTTATTACTCTATAAATTAAACTCATTAAAACAATATTATTCATGATGTGGAGGTGAGTCCTTTTTATAAATAATTATTTTTCAAACCCTGAAATGTAATATATGATTTGGAGGACTGATTGTAGGTTTTTAAAATCATCCAATAAAAATAATAAATGCATTATTTTATATAAGAAAACTATTTTTATTATATTATGAAATTTATAGTGTTTATTACATAAATTTTTGGAAATTATGATTTAATAATATAAAATGTATATTTACATCGTATTTTATTTTTACCAAAAAAAATTGGCAATTTAATAAAATTATAAACAATTAAAAATTTGATAATTTTTGTGAGCTAATATAAAAAATGATATTTATTTTACCAAAATAATTATCAAAATATATTAATTTACTCTTTTAGAATAAAATCATAATTTATTTAAAAATACTAGTATTCATAACACAAATAACTTTATAATCCCAATGAAAATTAAATGAGACTTCATTAAATTATATTATCATTTATATTTAAATAAATATTATTTTATAAACTATTTAATGAAAAAAAATTATTTCAAAGATCTTTGATTTATTAAAAAGAGTGTTTTAATTTATTATATATATATGTGTGTGAATAATTTAATTTGGTTTTTCATATAAAAATATAATTTTTATCAAAACCATTATAAAATCATACATAATTTAATAAAGAATGGAGATAAATATATTAATTATTTATTTAATAAGAAAATATAGCAATTCATAATATTATGGTCATTATTTATAAAACATCATATTATACTAGTGTACACCTTATGGGTAAGGGGTGCGAGAGTAGTACTTTCTCGGTGTTGTTCAGAGAACTTGGTTTGGGTGGTGATTTTGATGAGTTATAACTTCTACTATAAATTATTTTAATCATCTTTCAATTATTGAATTATATATTGGTCATGGGATGGGTAAATCCATGTGATGTTATCTCCCCAAGTTTCTCCAATAAGTGGGCTTCATATGGTATGATCATATTAGTCGATGTCACCATTTATTAATTTTATGTCTTTTATATATTATCATAATAGTTAATATATAGTAATCATAATAATCACTATTTAATTTAAATGTTAGAAATGGCCATGAGGTTTAACAGTATTTTAATCTCGATAGGAAATTTATTTTTATATTTTATAACGATCAAAAATAAACAAATGAAATATAATTCACGTGTTTTCTCTAAAAACATTACCTCATAACGAATAAATTTATTTAGAATATAATTTTAAATATAAATGTTTTTTTAATTAGATTCTTCTTGTAACACCCGACACTTTTATGAGAAATATTTTGTTTTTATGTTATATAAATCATCAAAGAAATATTTCACTACACACAACACTAGCTTGACTTGCTTTACACGCAATCACGACCTTCCTCGATAGCTTGTGTCGTACGCAATACCGAGTTTCACTAAACAATGATATGCTATTAAAATATTACTAAACTAGCCGTTATGAATAGTAATACCCACTTTTTGAAATTTTTTAAATTTTATTTTTCAAAATGGACTTATTTTTGGATTCGGAATATCAAAATTAGCCTAGGGTGAAATTTTGGTATTTTTCTGAAAACTTTCAATTTTTGATGAATAGTGAAAACACTGGGTTACTATTTAAAAACCGGCTTTTTATTTAAATAATTATTTATTTTATTTAAATTTATTTTAGGTCAGAATTGATAAATAATGTCTATATAAGTTCAATGCAATTTATTGGAGTCATTTTATAATAATTTTATATATATAAAAATTATATTGAACTTTTCACCGTCTTTTACCCACCTCCTAGGAGAATTTGCAAATTTACATAAAAAATAATTTTACCGCTTCTCTGAGTGGAATTTCAAAAATCCGACAGACAGAGTTAATATCAAGGACTAAAATGTGGTTCAATGAGATGAAAATAATTTTTGGTGTATAGTAACTTTTTACTTTTTTTACCACTGTTAAAAGTAAATACAGAAATTAAGGGTAAAAATGTTATTATTATTACCCTAAAACATGTCCTAATTCTATTGGATAAGTGTAATTCGACCAAAAACAACATTAGGAATAAAATATGATCATTTAGGCCCACTTGGATTAGATTAGGACATTTATTATTAATTTATTTAAAGAAGGGTTAAAATAGTTAAAATCAAAGTTTAATAACTAAATCATTATTAATATTGGGTCATACATAAGATAGATTCGACTATAAATATTCATTATAAATATAAAAATATATCCTACATAATGGTATTTTATTTTTAATTTTTAGAAAATAAATAATTTAATTTATTTATGACACAATGATGATGCAGTAATTATCTTATTAATGAAGTATTGACATAATTGATGATATAAATACCCAAATAAATGTAATTTGAGACTTTTTATGAATTAAAATAATTTTTTAGGTTAATATGACATGTTATTATTGATTTAATTAACCTTTTTAGAACTAATCTTTCTGTTATGATTTTCAAAAAAATCAATTACCAAATAGTGTCAAAATTGACATAAAATAGTTTTTAAAACAAATATTAAATTATTAATTGTTATTTTATTCCTAAAAATATAAGGTTCGGCCAAATGACTTATATAAGGTAATATATATTAATAATAAACAATTTGGGGTTCGTTTGTCTTGTTATAGTAAGTTTATTAACCTTATAGTGTAAGAAAACAAGAAGACACGGTAAAAGTTAAATTATCTAACTTAAAGTTAAATCTAAATGATAAGGTTAAAATAGATACCTATACTTTTATAAATTATATTTGATGAGAGGATTTCGACCCATCCCCACCTTATCTTAGAAATAAATCAATTTGGAGCTATTAAAACCCGAATATGACTTTATAATAAAATAATATTTTTAGTTTTTCCAAAGATGCACCTCTCATCCCTTATAAAAGGGAACCTCCTCCCTCTCTTCCTCACACCACTTTGAGCCTTCAATCTCGGCCAACCCCTGCCAAATTATCTTCTCCACTTCCCTGGAAACATCCTAGAGTTCCTGGTCTTCTTCAAAGAACAATTTTAGTGCCCTAAGAGGAGGTCTCAAAGAGGCGCTTCGAAGAAGAGGTAATGTCTGTTACCGATTCTTTCAACTTTATTTCTTGTTCCGCTTCTTCTTCATTAGTTGTTTCATTATGAAGTAATAAAATCAGTATCACTAATATACTGATATGTTATTATAAGTATTAAACAACTCTATTTCACCATCTATCCATCCTACGGAAAATGAAATCACCGCACGTGCGTACGTACGGAATACCATCTCCACGCCGTGGTGTAATCTATTTTCCACCACCACCTTACTTGGATGGGTATAATGGTGTAAATAATAACTATATTTGATTATTGTAAATTGATATTGATTCTGAAATAGTATACATACACTCTAATATAATTCCACGATCATGGGAACGATATCATCGCTCGTGCGTACGTACGGAATACCGTCTCCACGATGTGATGTGACTCGTTCTACATGATCTTCATTGAATAATGATTATATAAATGAATTTAATGAATGAATACGATATATATTACACTAATAACATTCTGTAAATGAGTTATCTATAACCTAAAGAGAAGAATAAGAATTTATTCGACAAAACACGCATAAGAAAAAAAAGTACTAAACACCTGAATAACAAGTAGCAATGAAATATTACTAATAAGAAGCTAAGAATATGGACATATATGATATCATAACAATGAGTATGATTCTTTAATAAGTCAATGACATTATTTAAATCATTATACAGGAGTTTTGGACACTTACGAAGCAAATCGGACCTAAGGTAAGGGAAAATATCACAATCTCATTTTTATCCGAGATTGTTTATACTTTGGTATTTACTAGGGTGTATTTTATCATCCACATCCATGTTTCCTCAATATGTAATATTATTTCCATCCACCTACAATTTTTTAAATCCAATTTTACCTATCGGTGAGTTTTTATTAAAAGATATGAAAGGAATCTTTTGTCGTTTTTCGTACGAGGTACATTTTGACTTTTCCGAAAAAAGTATGAGAAGAATGTTTTTTTAACTTATACGACATGAATGGATTTTTAAAAAATTATTTCCAAGAATCTTAATTTACAAGTTTTCAAGTTTATTTTTAATCAACTTATTTTAGTTTAAAATTGTATGACATGTTAAGAAAGGAAAAATGTTTTTGAAGTAGAAAGGATATTTTCCTCAAGAATGGAGTTCAAGTGTTTTATCAAAATTATTTACCATCTAAGATAAAATAGGTTTCTATTTCTATCCATATTATTACATTGATTTGATTATGTTGTGATGGAATTATTTTTATGAATTCCTTTATCTTATATGAATTTTTTTATGATGTCACGATGTTTAAGAATCTCATTTTTATTACATGGGTTATGCAATGATGTATGATTTATGATTTTGTGGCACACATAAGAATGGTATCATTATGAGATGGGTGGTACCTATATCTCCCTACAATGCATTGAGTAAAGATTTATATCTCATGAGATAGACATGGCTGGAATGGCAGGTTAAATCGGTTCAGTGAAACAGGACTGAAACGAGGAGTGAACTCGGTTCTGAAATGGACTTTGTCCACTAAGATAGTCTTGTCAATGAGTCTTGAATACTAAGAAATGATTCTCTATGATTATATGTGTATGACACAAAGTGTTATGTTTTAATTTATGATAATTGGGATTACATTTCACTACTATGATTTATCCCATGTTAGGAAATTATGATCTCTTTTACAGGTTAAGATTTCCAAAATATTATGTTCTTATGAATATGATGTGATTGATATTTCTTTTGTTTACCCTTACTGAGCATTTGAGCTCACCCTTTTGTACGTTTTCTTTCCCTAGGTTAGGAAGAAGGTTATTAAGTAGGATATGCCAAAAGGGACTCTAGATATGATTAAATAAATGGGAGACAATGTATATGCTTTATGAACCAATTGTTTATGTTTCCCAATTTCCAAAGACACTATACCTATATGGTCCTTTCCTGGTTTTGTTATATGTTGTAACAAGTGTGCTTAAATTCTGAAGTAATAACAATGTATGTAAAGTATGGGTCATTATATTTGGTATTAGAGGAAAGGTATAGTCAACCTTTGGAAACTAGGATGTGAAAGCCTTAGTAAGAACCCTAAGGATAAGTCTAAGCATAGAACACAATATTAGTGTTTTAGATATGGCCATGAACAACCTATGATAAGACCTTAAATGTGAAATTTTATTCTTCATTATGTGTTTTTTCCTATTATAATTAGTGTTTCTCACACTATTCTTCTTGGTTTTAGTCAATGGATGGAACCTGAAGGAATCATGTTAATGCGGAATGCGAAGGTCAATGCAATGATTGTCCCCTGAGCAACCAAACGTTATGGGAGCTAGAATGAAAAATCTTGTAGCCATGCTCACACAACTTTCTCAAGCTATGAATCATGCAGGACTTCCAAACAAGCAAAGGAAGGAGCAACATTCTGTTGAATCCTTCATGAGGCAGCGTCCACCTTCATTCAGCGGGTCTTCTGATCCATTAGTGTCTGAACAATGGATCAGTACCACTGAAAAGATATTTTTAGTTCTTCAATGTTCTGAACATGATAAAGTCATCTTAGTAGTGTATCGTTTGGAAGGAGATGCTGATCAATGGTGGAATATTATTAAGAATACGAGGCAAAGGAATGTAATTGAGTCCATGGAATGGGACGAGTTCAAGAACTTATTTTTCAATAATTACTTCCCTCATATTCTCCGAACAAAGATGGAGAAGGAATTTCTTGAACTAAAGCAAAAGGATGATGAATCTGTTGGTACCTACGAAGAAAATTTTACAAGACTTTCAAGGTATGCTTCTGGTATTATTATCCAACCTGAGAGTAAGATTGATCGATTCTTTAGGGGCTTAAAACCAAGTCTTCGAAGGGTTTTAGCCATAAGGGACTTCAATAGCTATGATGAAATCGTTCGATGTGCTCTCAAGGTTGAGATGGATATTGGAGTAACCCATCAGTCATATGGGTTTGATAAGAACAGGAAAATGGAATTCAAAGGAAAATCTAAAGAGCAAACTGAAAAGAATAAGAGTTTTACCTTATGCTCAAAGTGTGGAAAGAAACATGGAGGAAATTTTCTTAAGGGGACAAGAAAATGTTATAAGTGTGGAAAAGAAGGTCATCAAGAAATTGAATGTTGAAATAATGGAAAGAATATGTCTAATGATGCAAACAAAGGAAGGGATACGCAGAATGAACCTACTACCCTTCAATGTTTCAAGTGCAAGGAGATGGGTCATTATGCCAATCAATGCCCAAATCCAATGTTTGATGATGATGATCGACATCAACAAACTCTTAAGGCAAAAGATAAAGGAAAGTCACATGCAATTTCTATCAGTGATGTGGAGTACGATAACGAAGTGGTTAAAGGTACACTTACCATCAGCTCTAAAGTAGCAAATGTTTTATTTGATTTTGGATCCACCCACTCTTTTATTTCTAAATAATTTTCTAAAGGTATCACCGTATTACCTCAACAGTTAGATGTTGAGTTATTTGTGACAACCCCTAATGGCACAACAGTTGCATCAGAAGTTTATAATTCTTCTCCGATTGAAGTTTGTGGGAAAGTGCTTCCGGAAAATCTTGTGATCCTTCCTATAGTGTAATTTGATGTGATACTTGGCATGGATTGGATTTCTTTATATGGATCTCATATCAATTGTGAAACAAGGGAAGTCACATTTCATATTCCAGATCAATCTATGATTGTCTATCAATGCAAGGATGAACAAAACCTTCCAGTGGAAATTTCTTCCATCTTATGGGTTTTGATTTCACTAAATGAAGGTTATTTATCTCAAATGGTTGGTGATAAACTCATGATTAATAATATGCCCATTGTACGGGAGTTTGATGATGTCTTTCTAGATAAATTTCCGGTTCTTCCACAAAATCGTGAAGTTGAGTTTTCAATAGAACTCATACCGAGTGCTTTTCCTATTTCAAATACACCTTATAGAATGGCACCAATTGAGTTGCAGGAATTGAAGAAGGAACTCCAAGAGAATATTGATAAAGGATTCATATGCCCTAGTGTGTCACCTTTGGGAGCACCTATTCTTTTTGTTAAGAAGAAATATGGATCAATGAGACTCTGCATTGATTATCGAGAACTTAACAGGATCACGATCAAGAAAAAATATCCTCTCTCACGCATTGATGACTTATTTGACCAACCATGCGGAGCTCAACACTTTTCCAATATTGATCTTCATTCAGGGTATCATTAATTAAGGTTAAAAAGGGAGGATATACCAAATACAGCTTTCCGTACAAGGTATGGACACTATGAATTTATAGTGATGCCATTTGGTCTTACTAATGCCCCTGCTATCTTCACAGATATGATAAATAGAGTCTTTAGAGACTATCTAGATCAGTTTGTGGTAGTCTTTATAGTTGATATTCTTGTCTATTCAAAGAGAAAGGAATAACATGAAGATCACTTGAGAATTATATTGAAGACCTTGAGAAAGGAGAAGCTTTATGCCAAATTTACCAAGTGTGAATTTTGGCTTCAAAAAGTTTCATTTTTGGGTCACATAATCTCAAAATAGGAGATATTTGTGGATCTAGAAAAAATAGAGGTTATCGAAAGATGGTCGAGACCAACAATAGTAACCGAGATCCGAAGTTTTCTTGGTTTGGCTGGATATTATCGACGTTTTGTAAAAGATTTTTCATGATTATCTAATCCACTCACCAAGTTTACTCGAAAATTAGTTAAGTTCGTGTAGATGGAGGAATGTGAAGAGAATTTCAAGGAGTTGAAAAGAAGGTTATCCAGTGCACCTGTACTCGCACTTCCTTGTAGTGGAGAAAGGTTTGTGATCTATAGTGATGCATCCAAGAAGGGGATGGGGTGTGTTCTTATGCAAAACGATATGGTGATAGCTTATGCCTCACAACAGTTGAAAATCCATGAGCAAAATTATCCAACTCTTGATTTGGAGTTAGCTACGATAATATTTGCATTAAATATTTGGAGACATTATCTTTATGGAGAAAGGTGTGATATTTATACTGATCATAAAAGTTTAAAGTATATTTTCACACAAAAGGAGCTGAATATGCGTCAAAGAAGATGGTTGGAGATGATTAAGGATTATGACTGCTCAATTCATTACCACCCTGGGAAAGCAAACAAGGTGGCAGATGCATTAAGTCGACAAGACCATGCTAGCTTATCCATAATGAGGATCACAAAAGATCCAATATTTATGGATTTACAAAGGATGGATCTTGGAATTATAATGGAAGGGAGAAAATCGTATCTTTCTCAAATGAATGTTCAACCATATATACATGTGAAGATTAAAGAGGCACAGAAAGAAGATGTAGAGTTAGAAAAGAAGGTGAGAAATGTTCCTGAATTCAACCTTGATTGTGATGGGATAATAAAATTCAGGAATCGGGTTTGTGTTCCTCCCATCCCAGAATTAAAGAAGGAGCTGCTGGATGAGGCTCATAGTTCTTCATTCTCAATTCATCCTCGAAGTACGAATATGTATAGGGACCTGAAAGAGTACTTCTATTGGGATGGCATGAAAAGAGATGTTGCTGAATATGTCTCTCGATGCTTGGTTTGTTAGCAAGTTAAAGATGAGAGACAGAAGTCTAAGGGGATGTTACAACCATTACCCATACCTAAATGGAAATCGGAAAACATCACTATAGACTTTGTCACCGGACTTCCTAAAACATCAAAAGGCAATAATTATATCTGGGTCATAGTTGATCGTCTTACAAAGTCATCACACTTCATTGCTATTAGAGAGGATTTCTCTCTGGATCAACTTGTCAGGATATATGTGAAGGAAGTGGTAAGATTGAATTGAGTACCAATTTCTATTATATCTGATCGGGATCCAAGATTTACCTCGAAGTTCTGGAGAAGTCTTCAGCGTACTCTGGATACAGAGTTGAGTTTCAGCACTACTTATCATCCTTAGATAGACAGTCAGTCTGAGAGAACAATTCAAGCTCTAGAAGATATATTGAGAGCTTTCTCTATGGATTTCAAAGGTGTTTGGGATCAACACCTACCTTTGGTGGAATTTTCTTATAATAATAGCTTTCACTCCAGTATTCAGATGGATCCTTATAAATCTAACTATGGAAAGAAATGCAAGACTCCAACTTTCTGGGATGAAGTTGGGGAAAGAAAGCTATTAGGACCTGATCTTGTTGATGAGATGGCAGAAAATGTCAGATCTATTCAACAACACATAAGAGCAGCTCAGATTCGACAAAAAAATTATGCTGATAACCGAAGAAAAGACCTAGAGTTTGAAGTGGGTGATAAAGTGTCCATATGAATATCTCCTTGGAAGAGAGTAATGAGATTTGGAAAGAAGGGAAAGTTGAGCCCTAGGTATATCGGTCCTTTCGAAATATTGGATCATGTTGGGAAGGTAGCTTACCGATTGGCGCTTCCACCGAATCTCTCCAAAGTTCACGATGTGTTCCATGTATCTCTCCTGAGAAAGTACATACCTGGTCCTTCATATGTACTCAGCTCGGAATTTGTACTGCTAGAGCAAGATCTTTCTTATGAAGAACAGCCGATAGAGATTCTGGATTGTAGAGAAAATGTTCTACAGAACAAGACCACTCGCTTGGTGAAAGTTTTATGGAGGAACCACCAATTAGAAGAATCTACATGGGAGCTTGAGGATATAATGAGGGAGAGGTATCCTCATCTGTTTGTTACAAAGTGACAAATTTTGAGGGAAAATTTAATTTTAAGGGGGGTAGAATGTAACACCCGAGACTTTTATAAGAAATATTTTGTTTTTATGTTATATAAATCATCAAAGGAATCTTTCACTACACACAACACTATCTTGACTTGCTTTACATGCAATCGCGACCTTCCTCGATAGCTTGCGTCGTACACAATACCAAGTTTCACTAAACAACAATATGCTATTAAAATATTACTAAACTAGCTGTTATGAATAGTAATGCCCACTTTTTGAAATTTTTTAAATTTTATTTTTCAAAATGGACTTCATTTTTGGATTCGGAATATCGAAATTATCCTAGGGTGAAATTTTGGTATTTTTCTGAAAACATTCAATTTTTGATGAATAGTGAAAACACTAGGTTACTATTTAAAAACCGACTTTTTATTTAAATGATTATTTATTTTATTTAAATTTATTTTAGTTAAAAATTGATACATAATACCTATATAATTTCAATGCAATTCATTGGAGTCATTTCATAATAATTTTAGATATATAAAAATTTTATTGAACTTTTCACCGTCTTTTACCCACCTCCTAGGAAAATTTGCAAATTTACGTAAAACATAATTTTACCACTTCTGTGAGTGGAATTTCGAAAATTTGAGAGACACGGTTAATATCAAGGACTAAAATTTGGTTCAATGAGATGAAAATAATTTTTGGTGAATAGTAACTTTTTACTTTTTTTACCACGGTTAAAAGTAAATAGGGAAATTAAGGGTAAAAATGTTATTATTATTAACCTAACACATGTCCTAATTCTATTGTATAAGTGTAATTAGACCCAAAACTACATTATAAATAAAATATTATCATTTAGGACCACTTGTATTAGATTAGGACATTTATTATTAATTTATTTAAAGAAGGGTTAAAATAGTTAAAATCAAAGTTTAATAAAAATATAATTTTTAATATAGGGTTATACATAAGATAAATTTGACTATAAATATTAATTAAAAATCTAAAAATATTTCCTACATAATGTTATTTTATTTTTAATTTTTATACAATAAATAATTTAATTTATTTATGACACAATGATGATGCAGTAATTATCATATTAAGGAAATATTGACATAATTGATGTTATAAATACCCAAATAAATGTAATTTGAGACTTTTTATGAATTACAATAATTTCTAGTTTAATATTAAATTTTATTATTGATTTAATTAACTTTTTTTGAATTAATCTTTCTGTTATGATTTTCACAAAAATCAATTACCAAATAGTGTCAAAATTGACATAAAATAGTTTTTTTAAAAATATTATATTATTAATTGTTATTTTATTCCTAAAAATATAAGGTTCGGCCAAATGACCTAGATAAGGTTATATATATTAATAATAAACAACTTGGGGATCTTTTGGCTTGTTATAGTAAGTTTATTAACCTTATAGTGTAAGAAAACAAGAAGACACGGTAAAAGTTAAATTATCTAACTTAAAGTTAAATCTAAATGATAAGGTTAAAATAGATACCTAAACTTTTATAAATTATATTTGATGAGAGTATTTCGACCCATACTTACCTTAGATTCGAAATAAATCAATTTGGAGCTATTAAAAACCGAATATGTCTTTATAATAAAATAATATATTTAGTTTTTCCTAAGATGCCCCTCTCCTCCATTATAAAAGGGCACCTCCTCCCTCTCTTCCTCACACCACTTTTATCCTTCAAGCTCGGCCAAACCCTACCATATTCTCTTATCCACTTCCCTAGAAACATCTTATAGGTCCTGGTCTTCTTCAAATACCAATTTTAGTGCCCTAAGAGGAGGTCTCAAAGAGGCGCTTCAAAGAAGAGGTAATGTCCATTACCGATTCTTTCAACATTATTTCTTCTTCCACTTCTTCTTATTTATTTGTTTCATTATGAAGTAATAACATCAGTATCACTCATATAATGATATGTTATTATAAGTATGAAAAAACCCTATTTCACCATCTATCCATCCTATGGAAAACGAAATCACCGCGCGTGCATACGTATGGAATACCGTCTCCACGCCGTGGTGTAATCTATTTTCCACCACCACCTTACTTGTATGGGTATAATGGTTTAAATAATAACTATATATGATTATTGTAAATTGATAATGATTCTTAAATAGTATACATACACTCCAATACAATTCCACGATCATGGGAACGATATCATCGCTCGTGCGTATGTACGGAATACCGTCACCACAATGTGATGTGACTCGTTCTACATGATATTCATTGCATAATGATTATATAAATGAATTTAATGAATGAATATGATATATATTACACTAATACCATTCTAGAAATGAGGTATCTATAACCTAAAGATAAGAATAAGAATTTATTCGACAAAACACGCATAAGAACAAAAAGTAATAAACACCCGAATAACAAGTAGCAATGAAATATTACTAATAAGAAGCTAAGAATATGGTCATATATGATATCATAACAATGAGTATGATTGTGGAATAAGTCAATGACATTATTTAAATCATTATACAGGATTTTCGGACACTTACGAAGAAAATCGGACCTAGGGTAAGGGAAAATATCACAATCTCATTTTTATCCGAGATTGTTTATACTTTGGTATTTACTGGGGTGTATTTTATCATCCACATCCATGTTTCCTAAATATGTAATATTATTTCCATCCACATACAATTTTTTAAATCCAATTTTACCCTTTGGTGAGTTTTTAGTAAAAGATATAAAAGAAATATTTTGTCGTTTTTCATACGAGGTACTTTTTCACTTTTTCGACAAAAGTACGAGAAGAATGTTTTTTTAACTTATACAGCATGAATTGATTTTTAAAAAATTATTTCCAAGAATATTACTTTACAAGTTTTCACGTTTTTTTTAATAAACTTCTTTTAGTTTAAAATTGTATGACATGTTAAGAAAGGAGAAATGTTTTTGAAGTAGAAAGGATATTTTCCTCAAGAATGGAGTTCAAGTGTTTTATCAAAATTATTTTCCATCTAAGATAAAATAGGTTTCTATTTCTATCCCTATTATTACATTGCTTTGAATATGTTGTGATGGAATTATTTTTATGAATTCCTTTATCTTATATGAATTGTTTTATGATGTCACGATGTTTAATAATCCCATTTTTATTACATGGGTTATGCAATGATGTATGATTTATGATTTTGTGGCACACATAAGAATGATATAATTATGAGATGGGTGGGACCTATATCACCCTCAAATGAATTGGGTAAAGATTTATATCTCATGAGATAGACATCGCTGGAACGGCAGGTTAAACTGGTTCAGTGAGACAGGACTGAAACGAGGAGTGAACTTGGTTCAGAAATGGACTTTGTCCGCTAAGATAGTCTTGGAAATGAGTCTTGACTACTAAGAAATTATTCTCTATGATTATGTGTGTATGCCAAAAAGTTTTATGTTTTATGTTATGATTATTGGGATTACATTTCACTACTATGATTTATCCCATGTTATGAAATTATGATCTCTTTTGCAGGTTAAGATTTCCAAAATATTATGTTCTTATGAATATGATGTGATTGATATTTCTTTTGTTTACCCTTACTGAGAATTTGAGATCACCCTTTAGTATGTTTTATTTCCCCAGGTCAGGAAGAAGGTTATTAAGTAGGATATTCCAAAATAGACTCTAGATATGATGCAATAAATGGGAGACAATGTAGATGCTTTATGAACCATTTGTTTATGTTTCCCAGTTTCCAAAGACACTATACCTATACAGTCCTCTCCTGGTTTTGTTATATGTTGTAACAAGTGTTCTTTAATTCTAAAGTAATAACAATGTATGTAAATTATGGGTTGTTATACTTACCCCCTTAATATTATTTTCCCTTGAAATTTTATTTACTTTTCTAAAATAGATTATGTTACCTCAGATCAATCACCTCTTCCAGTTCCCATATTTCCTTCTCAAACTTGTGGTTCCATAAAGTTACTTTGACTTGATGAGTTTTCTTGATTCATTAAACAATTTATGTATAAAATAATAATATAAATTTATGTCCATTGTATGAAATATTTTTTTCCAAAGGTGACTCATATGGATTTAGTATGTTTGAGGGGTATATTATGTACTTATTTAAGATGGATACATGGAACACATCATGTACTTTAAATAGGTTTTGTGGGAAAAATTGTTGACAGGATATAGCTCCATTGAAATCAATAATACCAAAGGTGTAATTTTATTATAGACTAAGCATTACATTCTTTACAAACCTTGTGAAATTCTACCATAGTGTTATATGAAAGAACACCATATTGCGGACATCAAACTCTTTGTTATATTATTGGCTGTGTGTATAGATTTTCTTTTGACATTTCATGAATTTAATATTATGCTTAATATTTTTAAACATGTCTCTCATATCTTTGATATGATCAGGTTTCATCATCCTCCACTCTCCAACATCAATCTAAATTATGGTTCTTGAGGTATTTTCCCATACAGAGCCTCATAAGATACCATCTTAATGCCATAATTGAGACTATTTTCATATGTAAAATATTCTAGGGGTAGGAGCTGAAAATAATATCATTTGCAATATGTTAAAAATGATCTCATCATATCCAATAGAGTTTTAGTGGTTCTATCATAATAAAATTCAATATGAGTGTGATCCACAATACTGAAACTCAACTCTAAATTACTCACATTCTAACGATATCCTAAAAACTCATGGTAAAACATAGACCCTGATCAGATACAAAGTAGATTGGTACTCCATACATTCTAACCACTTATCTAATGTATATCATAGATAGTTATTCAAGATATAAATATTCCTTGATATAAAGGAAATTAATTAAATTTGTAAGGAGATCAACTACCTCACAAATAACATTATTGCCTTTAAATATTCTGAGGATTCATACAATAAAATCCATGTTTATGCATTCCCTTTTACATACTAGTATGTGTAATATTTATATCATACCCTACATTATCCAGAAGTTTCCTATTTAGTAATGGTTTTTATTGGATACATATCCTAGTTTTAAACCTTATAAATACATCATTATCAATTTCAATGTAAGGAATATTCATTACCTTTCTATATACATTCTTATCATCATTTAATTCCAATATGATCATACAATAAATAAGTGGTTGAGATTTTATTTGATCAACTTGGAATAAAATTACATTTATGACTCAAATTTTCATAAATTGCTTGTTAAATATGATTGGACAACTATCAATCATCTTAATATACAGGGTTTCTTGATGCTTTTAACTCATACCATCTACCACTTTTTCTCCCTCCCAATAAGGTAATGAATTTAATATTCATAATCCTTGATCAGTAATAACCAAATTTATTGGTTTCATTTGATATCGTTATTTTTTGAATATATACATGATTTTTTTATGATTTCAATATATTTACAAAATCTCCCTATAGAGATAATTTTACCAGATATTCAAGGTAAATACCACTAGAATAAATTTTGGATCAAATGTTGGGTAGTTATACCAGTGTATCATTAATTGGTAGGAGGAATATACTTTCAATTTGTCATTTTACATTACAACACAACCCAATGCCTTTATGGAAGTATCATATTATATCATAATGCCATCCCCATTGGTAGGTAATGTGAGAACATGTTTAATGATTACACACTCTATTAACTATTTAATAATATCACAACATTCACCTGTCTTGAAAAACATCAATCCATTCCATTTTATCTTTATTAAAGTGTTTTAAAATAATGATATGTTTCTAAAAAATCGATGATGGTACCTTGATAATCCTATAAAACTAAATATTAATGTCATAAATGATAGATTGGACCATAGATCAATTATCCCTTCCTTCAATGGATCCATAAATACACCTTACATATGATAACATTCCCCATCAATGTTATTAACTCTATCAAAAACTCATATTTATTATACATAAAATATAAATTTTCTTTTACAAGGATTTTAGTGTAACATCTAAATGGTCCTCATGTTTCTCCATGATTTTATAGTATATAAGAATATCATAAAAAATGTATACTAAATGTTATTCAGGGTATTCCCTATATAATATATTAATTATTTATATGATGGTATATAGAGAATTAGTGAGTTCATATGGCTCACAATGAACTCATAGTACCCATACCTTGTAGGAAAATTTGTACTTGGGATATACTCCTTCATCACCATAACTGAATAATATCTTAATAAAATATCAACCTAATGAAAATAATGGGTTCCATGTATCTAATTTAACCATTCATAAATCTATGGAATAAGATACATTTTATTTCTCTTGTCTTATTGAGCTCATAATAATCAATGAATGGCATATTTAATTATCCATATTTTTTAGGAAAATGAATAGTACAACCAAAGGTGAAGTAGATGGGCATATAAACCCTTATCTAGATTCTTCTACAGTTCTTCTTAATCTCTTCATGTTCAATAATTTCATTTCTATATGGAATCTTGGATATTGGAAATGATTTAATTATATGTTTTATTAAGAATTCAAAATCCAATTTTGGAGGTTGTTAGAGATTTTATTGAAGGACCATATATGAAAATTATCTTACAATGGGAATGTCATCATGGATTATCTTTTCCTTAATCTCAATCATTTGAGTTATATATTTTTTCCAAAAAGTAAATAATATACATGATTGAGTTAATGAATCCAAATAAGATTAATCATCTTCCTTACACTAATATAGAATCATATTGTGATTCACAATACATATGTCAATTTCTTTCAATCATAAAATAATTATGGATATATACAAGGAAATCATAACCATATCTATAATAACATAAATTAAAATAAAGATAGTTTCACATAATTACCTTGAAAATTAATCCCACAGACATTTAAAAGGGAGAAGTTATATGCTTGGGAACAAGTCATTTCCTCATTATATCATCGATGACTTGACTTACACATTTATAGTTGTTTTCTGAATAGTTATCCAAAACATATGTGATATAAAAAAGTTATTATAACAATAATAATATTGTTAATCACAATTTTTAATGAATAACTATCATACCTATCATAACATCTTTTTCATGACCCACCACTTCTATTGGGATGGAATATTCTTTCCTTTTCTATCTAGGACATGGTTGTTCTTATCATCAATTATATTTGGCGACCCATGGCTTTGTTAATTGGACAATATAGTTTACTTGTTTGATTAATTTGAAATATTTTATAAAATTATGAGTTTTTACTGGACAACCCCATTCTACTATCACAATGGTTTATTTTTCTTCTTTCTATTAACTAGCAAAGTGCCCCTCCTTTATAATTCTAAAGCAATTACTTTTCCACTTTAGGAAATTTATAGTATACCTATACCTACAATTTTGTAAAGTGTGATGTTGAAATTTATTATTAACATGATATTATCTCATCACTATGATATATTTAATCACTATTACCTCCTTCATATCATCATATCGATGTTACTGTTGAGATTCACCGATGAATATTTCATTTGTAAGTAATCCTCTATTTTTTCCAATGATTTCAAATTATCAAGTCACCAAATATTTTATTGTGTTTTACATTATAAAAATAAATTATATTATTTAATTGTGGGTTCAATGGAAACATAGGAGGCAAATTGTGAAATTATTATGATGCTTTCCTCATACACCCAAATGTATTCATCTTCATTTTAGATGGGTCCAGAAAACCCGTCAATTTTTTGATGGATAGTGTGAGGAAAATACTTAATATAAAAAAATTTCATTACCTTTTTCCTCTCAATTATTTTGTTCAATTTTTTTTAGATGTGTATTATTGATCTGTTTTCACCATCGATCATCTTCTCCTTCCATTTGAGAAACATCTAATATAGCCTTCTCTTACTCAGATAATTGAATGACATAAAATATAATTTCAATGGAGTTTTCCTGTTTGTCTAGGATTTAGGGATTATAGTATTTCTAAAATGATTGAAGCTTTTTTAAATAAGATTTCTCATGTTCATATCGATATTTCTTAGGGGTGTGAGTGTTCCTTTAAATTCATGTTTTTACTCAAAACATGATTTAATCGAGTACTAATTCTTACGAATCTCTTGAAGCCTTCACACATAATTTTATTAATCTTATTTGGATAGTCATCACAGTTCCAATTACATTAGTTACTCACTTGATTCTCTTATATTAAACCATTGACTCAAATAACTCGAAATTTACAGATTGGAATTATCAAACCATTAAGCACATAAAACAAAAACTATTAACATTTAATGGATAACTCATAAATGACATATATTACTCAAAATATGAATTTATTGGTTTCAATCTATAAAATCTATATTTGATTTCGAAATATCAATGTGAATAGACATTTTTTACAATCACAGTTGTTCATAAAGTGGTTATGAATTTACCAAAGTGTATCATCTAGGAGAGTCAATATAAGTGTATAGTAAATCCTAATTTTCATTCCTAATGTACATTTCAATTTAATACCCAAAAATACATTTCTAGGTTATTACACCTTATTATATATATTCTCCGTTTACATCCACTTTTAGTATCTAGATTGGGATTTTGTTTCATAGAAACAACTCAATCTACACATAACCAAAATTTAGGGATGTTTCTTATTTTAGTATTATCTGAATGGGGTTTATAATGGTTTTATAATATTAACCCATAAAATTATATAGATGTTATTCTAATACCAACTTTGATGACGCATATATTTTATAAACATTATTTCATGATCATTTACATTATTTTATATAATAAAAATAAAAAAAATTATTAAAATGACAACTATCTTTTACCAATTAGATCCATATCATTATAATATGAAATAAGAATATAATGAAATTATTTAATAACTCAATAAAATGGTTTTAAAATTTAACTGTTCCTTTAATACTACAAGGGAAATCCTAGCGACATTCAGAAGAAAAGGTTGTGGTAAAAGACCAGTAATATCATAGTCAAAGTATATAATGATGTAAATAAGTGAATGTGTGTGAAGGGGAATATCACAATGGACTAAAATCTAATAATAATATTCATGAACATTAAGGAATAACCAAATATTATAACTTGAAGGAATTATTGGAATGTGTTAACAAAATAACACAGACATCACAAGCATAAGTTATGAATGACCATTGAGAAATCATAACATCATGTTCGTAAGATAACATCCCATGAACCATGATTGGTATCTCATTGGATATAATCATTACCCAACGAATAAGAGGCTTATAAAATTCATAGCCCAACCTATGCCAACTGGAAAATCCACTCGAACTGGGCTGAAAATGATATTGGAAAAATAGTATAACAAAACAAAGTTCTGAATATAGGAAAACAAGGCACACCACAAGAGTATGAAGAGGAAAATAGAAAAGGTTACACAAGGGACATACAATTCCAACCCAATAGGTTGAACAAGTATGTAATTAAAATCCCGAATTGAATAACATTCACCTCCGTACAATCCTAAACCGAAAGAGACAACTATAAGATAATCTAATGTGCAGTAATATTATATTTCCTTTTCCTAGATCCTATAATAAATCTTCTACAAACAACTAACTTCACATGTAGGGCATGGGCCAAATTCCAATTGGATTACAACATAGTTTCTATATAATTTTTAGTATCATTAATGCACCAATATATCTTTTAAATTAGTTATAAATGAATTTTAATAATATAAATCCAATTGTAAATTCTTTTCCCTTTGATTTTCATAAAATAATTGAATAACCTATAACCTATAATATGAAAAAGTAAAAGTGATAAAAAAGTAGGAAGTATTATTAATGCATCAATAGGTATGAAAGTAAACACATATCTATGAAATAACCTTTCATGTGATGCTATGTAATACAACAGAATATTTGGAAACCATGTGAGAAAAAATCCATGATAAACTAATCCTGAGATAAATAAAGAATAATAAAAATTTACCAAGCACCTTCTATTTGGGATGTACCTTATGGGACAATGTGTACTAGAAACTCAAAATCCTAAAAGGCATCTGTTAAATTAAAAATATATAGAGTACTAAATGTTTTTATCATCATAGGATGCCGCCTATTTGTGCAAAACACACCAAGGATACCATGTATCTATCATGACACACCCTAGGTTACCAATGTGAATTTTTCAAAATTCAATGGAAAATTAGTCACATAATGTTATAAAATGTTTTTAAATACACATTGATTTGCGTCAAAGTTTTAATATACGCTTCCAAATCATGCAAATCGATTTTCAATGAAATTCACCATTTTGAAAATATTTACCTTTTCCATTATATAATTTGAAACAATTATTCACTTCCAATAAATGACAAATAAAATGAAATTTACAAATAAAAATATTCAATTCGTCCCATTAACCCCTTGTATAGAAAAACAAACACCACCATGGTAAAAACATAGCTTCACTCAATAATGAAACCGGAAACCAAGAGAATGTCCTTAAAAAACAATCCATGCAAATAATAGGAAAATTATTGATAGAAAACAATATTGGTTCACAAAACTATATCCAAAGAACAACTGCAACCAATCCAAATATAGAAAATAAGGAAATATTAACTTATGTGATGAAATCCATCTGTAATGGTGATCAGTTTCCGAATGAAGTGATTTGGACATAAAGGAATCAACCAAAATCTCTTAGGGTTATATCCTTGTTTATAGAAAGGTATTTACAAATGAATGAATGAATTAAAATTATGCACATAACCCAAAAATCCTGAATCATGAGTATTACATGGTGTGTAACCCATTTAAACATTGGGTATCCCATGAGGCTTAGATAAGATAAAAAACTCATTACCTTTTTAATAAAAAATGTAATTTTACTACAACACAGCATGTACTTGTAACATGGAATGTGAACCATTAACTCCACATTTCTAGTTCAATAATTCTTGAAAAAATACATTACACAGCGTGTACATTTCTTACATTGAGTGTATGTTCGTAGAGAATAGTATAAAGTACAGGTCTAAGTGGAAAATTCAAAAAAAATCATAGATTAACCACTATAGGTATCCTCCCAATTCCTTCTTAGCATTAATTAGACAAAAAAACAACAGTAAAAACATATCTTAGAGAAAGGTAATGGTGAATTACAATGTACCCATTATAAACATTTTCTGCACCTAGAAATCCCCCATTATCAAGGATCCTCAAAACGAGAAGCTATAAGACACCTAGTTAATGACATCCACTCCCATATATCATTGTTATCATGTTTACATTTCCAATGTACCTAGACTAGGGGGATCATATTACAATGGTGTACCTCAACATGGAGATTAATATTTTTCATGGGATGCTCAACCAAAGTGTCATTAGTCTCAATATCAGCATACACTCATCTAATAAAATAAGATGAATCTTGTATAAATCTATTAATTTAGGAAACAGGAAACACAACATGTATAACAGTAAAATAAATTTGAATATTAAATTAATATTTCACAAACCCTGATATTCTAATGATCTCTAAGAGGACCAAAACCCATAGTGTATTCTTACCCTGCTTACCCATGTGACCATGTCTCGAGCAAGGTTAAACTCCATGAAATACCATACCACCAACCCCAAACTATAGTGGCCAATGACTATTGTCCATATATGATTTATAATGACTCAATACCATGCTAAATCTCATCTAGATCAACAACACAATACCAATAATCTCCTAAACAACACATTGTTTATCCACGGAACTCTCTCCAATTTCATCCCAGCATAAGGCATATCTACATAGATTCCCATAAAAAGAGTCAAAGGGGCCCATTTTTAACAATTCCTAATAACTATAATTATAGGAGAACTCAACCAAAGAAAAAAATCCCAGGTATACTAAAAAATCAATTACAATGGCCCAAACCATTTCCTCTAGAACCTAGATAGCCATCTCTATTTGTCAATCATTTTGGGGATGATAATTAATGCTTAATTTAATCTGGGAAACCATTGGATTATATAAATAATACCAGAACATGGATGTGAATCTTGGATCCATACCAGAAACAAATGTATAGGGAACTCCATTGAGTCTCAAAATATCTTGGACATACAAGTCCCAATGATTTTACACATTCAAGATCTCATTAATAGCTTATAAATGTTCTTATTTTTTGATTCAATAAATGATCACCCAAATAGCATTCATCACTCTAGGAGTTTATGGAATACTATCAATGAAATACTCTGAAATCTAATCCAACATACAATCTAGAATGATTAAAGGTTACAATAACCCTACCAGTCTTTGGTTCTCCACCATAATTATTTGAAAAGTATAAAACCATAAAAAAATCTATAATCGATTGTGTAATCCCTTAACAAAAATATTTAATCCTCATATCATGATATATCATTGTATCTCTAGGGTTAATAGAACCACAAGAATAGTACCCTCTATCTAATAACTCATCTCACAATGAAAACAGAACAACTGACCAGTGATGGAAGTACAAATATCTACTAAGAGTCCAAAACCCCTCACCTGAGGTCTCCCCACCATAAATGCTTTCACTATAGAATTTTCAATTAGTGTCTACCACCTCCTTGATCCCAACATTATCATCAAATGAGTACATAGATTTCATACATGTCAATAACTCTTATAATCCTACCTCTTCAACTTCCACGCTCATCTTATAAAGAGAACTCATCAAAGACCACTCCTCAAGTGATTTATTTATGGATTGTGCGGTAACTTTCAAATCAATTCTTAAACTACCATATTACCATTCCCAATGGTATAAGTAATATTAAAATAAAAATAATAAAGATACTCCAACCAACATCTTTGTCTAAAATTTAGACTACATTGAGTAAAAATATATTTCATTCTATTATGATAGAAATATATCGAAAACTTTTTGCTAAAGAGATTGTGAAATCACATTTTAAGTGTATGAATTATAGATTGAAACTCCAGATAATATTTAGGGTAGTTCATTTCCTCAGGGAAAAACTAGAAATACTATAAACCACAACCTTTTTACCTTGTATCAAGACACGTCCCAAACCTATATAAGAAGGGTTGAGTAAAACATAATACGAACACAAGGTTTTCAAAGAATAAAACTATTTATAATTCCCACCTCAACTTTAAATCCTCAAAAATCATCTCCTAGATGTAATTCCATTCAAAAATTACACCATTATTCATTAAATCTTTCATTGATTATGAAATCTTGTAGAAGTCATGGACCGACCATCTATAGTAACCCACCAAATCTAAGAATATGTAGATCTCCAATATGTTTCTAGGATACTCCATTAACATTTATATATGTGCCTTCTCAATATATATTTAGATTTCCCCATCTGATATCACATTACCCAAAAATTTTACCACTCGAAATAATAATTATCACACGAAGCACAATTGGAAACAATAGCTATACCAACACCCCTATCCCAATGGTTCAAAAAAATAGTTGGGATATGTTCCATGTTCAAAAGATTTTATAAAACCATCGGTATAGGGATATCATGATTTAATTTTACAAACAATTTATTACAACCAATGGGATTTTTTAGGGCTTTCCCAACATTTTCATTAAACTGTTGGGATAGAAAACCCAAAATACGAGCTCACTACTTTTAGAAGGGACCTATTTGCATTTTTTCCTAAACAAGAGTCCCGTTTTGTTTTCATCTAGAGAATGTATCTTCCTATCTGAATATTAATCCTTGATTCAAGTCATTTTTTTCTTCCACCTAAAATTAGTAATTTAAAATAGAGTTATATCTTTTTACTCCATTTATTTTGGAATTTTTTATTCATTTTTGATGCATTCTTGATTCAAGTATCTCCTTTGATTCAAATCTATCCTTTGGTTCACACCATTTTAGTGATTATCTTGTTTTATTTTATCATATGTTGGGATATTCTATGAACTTTTGATATTTGGAATAGAATATAGGAGTTTTGGATTTTTTGGGGTGTTTTATGATTTTCCCACATAGTTGAGAGTCACCACATGGTTCACATGTAGAGGGTTCAATCATGAAGATAGAGACATATTTAATACATTGTTCATAGTTTATCAACATAATTTTCTATTTAATTTGTATCCCCCATGAACCATAGACCCCCTTGTTTCTGATTTTCATATTTTGGTAAGATTAAATGTTTTTTATCTTGGTGACTATGGATTACATATGATTTATTAATTCTCTATTAGGTGATCATCTATGAAGGTGAAATGTTTTCAAAGGTTTTATGTCAATTTACACTTCTTTAAGGTGTGTGTTTAAAATAATGTATTTTATTTTTTGAATTAAATGTTATTTATTTCAGGGTAAATTGATTTTTATTGAATTTATGGATATATGTAATATCCATATAATTATTTTAAAAAATTTAAATGTGTTTTAAGAATAGAATAAATGGTTTATCTTTATAATTTCATGTTTTCAAGATTGAAATTGGATATTTTTTTTGTAAGTATTTATTAAACTCTATTGAGACCTTTTGAAATTATTTTAATGATGTGTAATAGATTTTGATATGATTTCATTGTTCATGGAGTGAAAAATAAGTTTTAAAGAGGAAAATGATTTAATGTGAGGTGTTAAAATTGACACGTTTTAAAAATCTAGTTATAATGAATTAGAAAATTTTCATTGAAATGAGTTTGTGGTTTTCCCCCTCAGATAAATAAATAAGGGATTTTTTAAAATTTCATGATGGAAAATGAATGCATTTGGAATGTTTAATGATTTAAAAGATAAAGATTTATGTTTTTTTGGTGGAATTGAAATGTTTTAAATTTAAATGACATTTATATCTGTTTGGAAAGAATTTTTGATGTCATATTTTATAAAAATTAAAATCATGTTGGATTATGTACCACATTTTAGCATTAAATACCTATTTGGAACCTTTTTTAAATGGTTGGTTCTGAAATAACATTTTAATTATCCCATTGACTTATTTACCCATTTTGGGGGTTTTTTATGACTACATGATGCTTGTTTATCACATGATTTGGTAATTTACTTCTCTACATCATATATGATCAGGATATATGGGCTTATTCATTTTGAAGGTGTTACAGGTGAGGGAGAGTCATTTCTTATGTCTTAGTGTTAATACATGCTTATTATTTATCATCAACACTTCGTTATTTGTCATTAAATCCTTTTTACTAAGTAGGGGTTCTATATTTATATTTTTTAGAGGGTTTACGTGAAACTAGCGGAACTTTAATTATGCTTGGAACTAGGGAATGATGGGCATCTCATCACAATGTGGCTTTTGTAGGCCAGTTGGATGACTTGTGGATTTGGAATAACTTATTCCAAGATCTGATTAATTAGAGGAAACTTTTATATAATTATATGTTTATTGCATTTGGGATCCCATTGTAGATCACATGAAATATTACATTATTTTATTTTTGGTTAACATAGGGGATTTTAATCTTATGATGGATTTTTTCATCCCCCATTTATTATTTTATTGTAGATAATATATATTTTTTTTATATGTTTTATACTTTATGTCATAGTACTTACAAATTTGTTATGGTTGACACATGTTTGTTTGGTTCAGTTCAATTATAACATGGTTTATAATGCTATTTGGTAGAAGAGTTTTGAATTTAATGACTCTTCTATGATATTAATATTTTTATTTAAAAATTCATGTCTTGATTTAATGAAGGATTCGGTTTTAGGAGATACCACAAAAAGTATGAATATTTTTATATTTAGTAAATATATGTCCTTTATTACCAACACTATGTAATCCTTTCATGGAATTATTTATATTGTTTCATTGCACATGTGTTTTAATAACATTATGGGTTCTCACATATAAACCTATTATTTATGTTTCCAAATTAATTTAATGATATCTATAATGTTTAGTATTGTTTTTTCCCATTCATATATCATCAACTAGTTAGTTTTACCACTACACCTTATGCTTCAATGTTATTGGTTGCTGTGATTCAAGGTGGGGTCAGGCCATTGAGATTTGACAGGGGTAAGATTTATTGATTTTGGATAGGTTTTTTTCACTTATTACCTCTTCCAATTTCATTATCGTTTATAGATAGGAGAATGATCAATGTGTTTTTCCTATTTTAACTCATGTATATTCATTCTATATACCAATATTTTTTGTAAGATTTTATATTGATTTTCACCCCTCCATTATATACTACATGGGAATTTATGTAACATGTTATGACTCATCTACTTCTCTATATTATTTTTTCCTTACAGAAAGAGGATCCTTTAGTTGAGTGAGGATTTTAACATGTAAACTCTATTTGATTTGACCCATATGTTTTGTTAAAAAAAATTCTCAAACTTGTGGGATCATAATGATACAAGTTCTTGATATATATGTCTTGTATATATATATGCATATAGTGCATGTATATATTTCGATGCCCATTTTTGGAAAAATTGGATTAATATAAACCTCTATTTTTTGGATAAATTAATCATATTTAACTTTCAGGATGGTTATGATTTATTGAGAGTTGGTGGATTCCCTATTAATGAAGGTGAAAAATTGTTCGGTCTCAAATGGAAATACAAGTATATGTTAATGTATAATTAAGTATGGTTTGATAACCTTTACATCCATATATAAAATTATAAAAATAAGTAAACTATAAAAATAGAGAGAACCTTTGGAGAAGCCAAACATTACCCCACACAAGCCAAAAAGGTCATTACTTGCAGAAAAATGTTCACACCCCTTCCCCTTTCTGCCAATCCCTGCTTTAAATTTTTGAGGTTATTCATCTTTCACCATGTGGCGGACATTTAGGCTCATTGGTTTCTTTATTAAAATGTGGTGGACCTCTCTGAAATTTCTATTGTTTATCCTAAGGAAGACCTCTAACATTCATGTATTTATCATTTCATTTACCTTATAGGTTAATTATTTTCTTTATTCTATAATGAATTTAGACCTTTACTAATTCACTCAAAATATAGGGATATTGGTTTTTAATCTGAGATAATTTATTTTAAGGAAAAAAAGAGGAGGTGATTTAGACAAGAAAATAACCATGATGGTTCATTAAGCTACATCCTAAGGATTTTTTGTTTTAATTATTCTAAGTCATGTTTATTTTATTACTAATAAATTTTATTTTTTATAATAATGTTTTTTTTTTGAAAACTTTATCCACATACAATATGTATAGTGTCAATATTATTAATGAATATCCTACCATTTAATGAATATATTTCCATTTAATACTTTAAGAAAATATTATCAATATTATTAATTAATTATTATTTTTTCTCTATGGATAATTTTTTAGTAGTTGAGTATAAATTCGATAAAGCTAAAATTGAAATGGGTCTATGGAATATATAGGGGTACTATGTTACATACTTCTTCGAATAACACATTTTATTTTTATATTTAATACCACAACTAAGATAAATATTCATTGGATCATTTAAGCTTATATGAAGTATATATTTAATGAGTATTCATCAAATAAATTTGATCTAAAAATTTTTGTCATTAAAAACTCAATACACTATTCATCCTCTACGTTTCATTTTAAATTTGAGTTGTGCCTATGTTTAATGTTTATTTACTTATCACTAATCTTATTTTTTAAATGTGTTCACTTCGATAATCCTAGTTTTTTATTTGTACGTATTTTTCACATTAATAAATAAAATAGAGACCGATTGTATCCTAGACTTCCTAGTATGTAGTTATTGTATGTAAAACATGATTCATGTTATTGTTCAATTTATTTATTTTTAAATAAATGTTATTAGTAGTGTGTTACAATAATGTGGAGTGTACTATGTTCTATATTTCATTAAAACCTTCTATTTTTTAATTCCAATATGTGTCATTTTGTTTTCTCTTACACCATCTAAAATTGATGTTGATACAGTACTATAATTTCCAATTCTATGTTTCAACATGTATCTACATATTATGTTGGATATAGTTTTTTATAAAGTGAAAAATTATCATTTACATAAAAATATTTTCTATTGAACTTAGATCAAAATGAAATGTTTTCCAAAAATGACTTTTTACAGTTTTCTTATAAAATGGAGTGAATTTGGATGTATGAAACTGATCAGATCTCAGGCAAATTTAGAAACAATTTTGGTGAGTTTTTTTTTTATTTCTCATTTTACAATGATTCAGATAGCAGTCACATACATGATCATTATTATAATTGGGTAGGATGACCTTGGTTGATCTATGAAGAAGTTAGCTACCGTATAACCAAATATGGTTTTCAAACAAACTATTATGTATGGTATCATAATGGGGAGAAAATGGAATCTCAAAATTATGATGATCCAAATTGGAGGACTGGAATAGAGAATTTGATATATGTCTTGTTTTCATTTATTTTTAATTATGAGAAGGAATTGATGTCAAACTAAGAATAATTATATACAGGAACACATGATGCATCCAATGAAAATAATTATGTTGATAGAGTGAAAAAATTGAATGATTCTACGATGACTCCAGTATATCGGCAATGTGGTAAAATGAAAAAGATGGAATTTATCATTTAATTGTATAATGGGAAAACCATGTATGGGATTTCTAATAATTCATTAATATACATTCTTACCATCTTTATGGACTTACTTCTAGATGATGCAGATATTCCCTTAATCCACGATATGGTAAGGATATTAGTTGAAGAACATGAATTTTCAAAATCTAAAATTCATGCTTACCCGAAAGATTACAGCTTATTCTAGGAGGAAACTGCTTAATGAAATGATTTTATGAAATGTGGAACATCTCGATGGAAGACAAAAGATAATGGAGCACCATATATTATGCTAAAGAAAGTAATTTATCACCTTCCACTAATCCCTATACTCTAGAATCATTTCATGTCTCATGAAATATCAATAAAAATGAAATGGTTAGATAAAGATGAATAATTAAGAGTTGGTTCACCCGAAAAATAAATTTTTAGGGTAGTGATTTGGTTCTTGATATCCTTATTTTTAGTTTTAGTGCATAATGTGTGGTTGGGTCTTTCATGTAACAATTTTTTTCCGTTTGGGAAAATTATTACATCGCATAAAACATGGCCAATATTCGTAGATGTTTATAGCCTTCACCCATGGTTGTGTATGAAAAAACCATTCAATATCATGAGTATACTTATATCTGGCCCTTCCGATATCGAAAATGATATAAACATATAAATAAAACCTTTAATAAGAGTTAAAACTTCAATGTGATGTGGGTTTACACACATACGATGCATTTTCAAAAGACATATTTCAGATGTGTGATGTGCTTATGTGGATGATCAATGATTTTTCATCTTATGCAATGATGTATTGTTGGAGCATGAATGGAAAACTATTATGTCCAATTTTTATTAATAATACTCGATATAGAAGACTGAAATATCGTTGTAGTTAAAGTTTTATAAGACATTTATGATTCTTTCCAATAGTCCATCCATATAGAATGAATCATCTAATATTTGAAAATACCATGGAGACTAACAATCTAACTCACCGTATGTCTAGAACTAATGTTCTTAATGAATTAGAAATTTTATTTTCTCATTCATGAAGGGTAAAATTAAATATTGAATGATAAAGATTTATTACAATGATACATGTTACAATTATAATTAGAGAAGTATCTTCTTTGAGTTTTTGTATTAGTCAACCAATTTATTACGTCATTTCAAATACATAATTCACACTAACAATAATATATGTGAAATGTTTCTTTCGATTCTTCTAAATGTCAAGGTAATGTAAATAAGATGATATAATATCTCAACATGATATGGTGGATTGGGGAATTATACCAGAATTGCATCATGTGTGTATCTATGAAAATAAATAGAAAGTTCCATGTGATTCATAAGTGATTACACCTATTGAAAAAAAATCAAATTATGGAAGTAATAATGATAATTAATCTTACTAATGGAAATTCAAGAAATATATTAAAACAGTTTAGTGGAAGAGAGTTGAAGTTGAAATCATTGAAGACACGGGATTATCACATTCTTCTACATGAGTTGATTACAATAGAAATTTCATCTTTTCCCTAATAATTTAAGGGTGTCAGTTATTATATTGTTCCATTTGTTTATAGATCTTTGTGATAAGAATTTATCCATGTCATTATTGCAAAAAATGATGGTAGATACACTATTAATTTTGGGTGAGTTAGAGGAAATTTTTTTGCATTATTTTTCACATGCATGCTGCAGCGGACTATCCATCTTCTAATTGAAATACTTCTCGGAGGACTTGTTGGTTTCTATTAGATGAATCCTACAGAAATATATATACACATTGAAATCTTATGTCTAGAATAGGAATCACCCCAAGGGTTCTATTATCAATGGTTACTTGTATCAAGAATGTGTGGATTTCTGCTCAATGTATTTATATGGTCTTATTACGAGAATTAATACACCAATGATAAATGAAGAAAGATATTATAAGAAAATTGAAACCAGTTTTTCCTCACATCCTCAAATAGAAGGAACTCCCAGATCAAATACATTGAAAAAATTAATCCTTGAAGAGTGGGGGATGTCACATCACACAGTGTAATTCTACTAGGAATTCATCGATGACTATGTCATGTATGTAAATTGAACATGTATATCTTATCTCCTATATTGTAATTTTACATATCTGTTAATTTATTATTATTTATATCTATAGGGAACATAAGGAAATTATCAATCAAAATCCTCATTCTTTATCTTTGATAATGAGAGAGAATTTTCATAGTAATGATTTTTCTATATGGTTGAAGTTGATGGTATAAATATTTATGTAATAAATAAATAAAATCAATAATTAATTAAATTTAATAATTTTTTATACTTCAGGTACCATGTTCGTAGGAAGAATCTATTTCTTAGGAAATAAGATCTTTGTATTTTTGTCCTAATTATTTTCTTATATAATGTAAATGAATTATGATCAATGGGTATAGATTCTTTATCACTAAATGATCAAAAAACATGAGAACCCCACATGATTGTTTTATGATAACTACCACCACAAATGACCATGCATGTGCATCAGATATTAGACCTCATTTTGAAAATGTATCTTATTATTGATTCATTGTGAAAATAATAATATTGGATTATTACTCTCATGGTTGAGTCACGATAATGAAATTACAATAGTTTGATTTTGTGATGAGCCATGGAACCTTTATTGATGAATGTATATTTCATGTTATTGAAAAGACTATCACCCATTCTACCGATGAACCATATGTATTGGCAAGGATGAAGAAACATGGTTTTTATGTCATAGATCTTCTTCGACCTAAATTTTTTGTAATTATTGATATAGTTCCAAGATATATTTTTGAATATGGTGATAATGGAATTGACACCATATCTACTTACATTGGATCCAATCCATTTATTAATTATAATGAATCCAATAGCTTAATTTTCAGAGTTGAATGTGAACCCAAATTTGTTGTGGAAAACATATAGAATCAGCCATCCATGTTATCAAATATATTGTTTATGCTCGACATGGATTGTTAAGGTTGATACAATTTAAATTGATTTAATATTTATTATAAACATGTTGAATTCAATATTAATATAATGTGAATTTTTATTATTTATTGGTCGTAGCTTTATTTGAGTTTAATTTTCTAATTTGGAATTTAACTGTATTCCAAATTATAAAACCAAAATTCTTAACAAGGTGAACTTTTCAATGCTTCATTGACCATTTATAAAATTAGTATAACTCTAAGACCCCACTCTAGAATTACAATGCTTTATTGACCATGGATGCTTGACCCCGGAACCCATGAATCCCTTATCCCCTTTCATTTATTTCTTGCAGTTACACCTTAGTTATCCATTTATAATTACTTTTATATTTGTTTTAAATTGCAGGAAATGCAACCTATTTCAGATATGAGACAAAAAAGGATGATAAAAAACAATCATCTCATGGCTGAGAAAGGTGTTCCTCCCCTAGTGCCAGTTTTGAGTATATCATTTGAAATATATATATATATATATATATATATATATATATATTTAAATAACATATAATGTCATGTGATTAATTTAGTTTTAAACAGTTTCACAGGATCCACCACATATAAGACATTAATTAGATGATCATCATAGTAGTGGTCCTATTACTCTAGCTGGAGTTACGGGGGAATGTGGTACAAGAGCTTGGAAATGTAGTCAACATACCCGATTAAACCCTTACCCTCCCATTGGTGTACTATCAGTCCCACATTATGATACCAGTGTGTCATTAGGGACACACGTGATATTTTGGCCTCCCTTATTTTCACCACCTGTTACATATGAGCCTCCTCACTCATATTTACCATATATATTGATGATTCCAACTCCTCATCCATATGATTCATTTGGCTAGCCATCTAGGCTATCTTTTTTTAATTCGACTTCATTGTCTCAGAGATTCTATATTCCATCTTCTTTGACACCTAATATACCACATTCTATTCACGTAGATAATATACTAGGACTCACACCACCTGTACAGGGTGTTCGTTCAGTTTCAGCTGATACATTGACACCCATTGATTAGCCTGTCGCATGTATATTTATAGAACCCTAACAAATTTTTATACCATTATTTGTTTTCATTATCACATGTATTGTATAATATATGCTTTTATTTCATAAAAATTACATCTACATATATAATGAAGTGGTAGGGGAATACATTCATTTGTGCAGCATACAACCGCCACACGTAGTTGATGGTGGACTACAACGAATACAATCCAATGATGGAAAAAACATTACAGTTGTGTTTGTGTTTTTTGGAGATGCTTTCCAAATAATCTAACATCATTCCCGTCAGCCCGATATCATGGAGACAATTACCAAAAACAGTCACGGATTATTCTTGGGCATAGATATGGGTAAAATCAGTTTTATTTAATGTAATTTATTATTTTTGAATTTATATGAATTAATATTTTGGCGACAACTTCAGTTTAATTTCACTGATGGTGAGGGTGCACGACCAGCAAGTCTATAGGAGTTAGGTGGTCTTTACAAAGCCTATAAGAAAGAGTTTTATATTTTATGGCATGCTAGTGTTCCCATAGATTTATAGGTGGTACATGGTGTGGATTATTTTCTGATAGAATAGTATGGACAAATTATTTCTCATTGGATGACTATCAAGTTTATTGTATTAGTCACATTTGTGGTATTTAAATTAAATTTTTCATGTTTTGAATTAAGACTGTCTTTTGTATTATTGAATTAAATTTAATAATCATCCAGAAAAAAAAATAATGATACTAATAAATACATCCACACCTTGGTACATAATAAGATGTTATATCATGAGAGGAAGTAAGAACGTCGGTGGATTATAATTTTTCTTTAGGACATTCACTTTCTATTATTCTCTACATTATATATTCAATTTATAATGTTTTCATTCAATTTTAGTTATGAAATTAATTATTGATAAAATATTTTTAATTATGTTTTCATACATTTATTTTCATTGTAGTGGCATGTATTAAATATTGAAGGACGTGTGCCTCGAGAAAAACTCTTTTGATCGAGTAGAAGGAAATAAGATAGAATTATAGTTAACAAACTGACACATTTTTACATTGAAAGTTTTACTTTATTAATTTCAAATTTAAATATCTATTTTTTATCTTTATAATCAATTTATATTAGTATTAGGACTTTTTAGACGCCCTTGAAGCCCAAGAACTGAACAATTTTGAGCCAAATAATCACGTACATTAGGTGTTGGGAGATGAGAACCCTGGTATAGTACGTTGATGGTCATAGAAGAGTATAGTTCTCATGAGGTATTTTCCATATTTAGGTACTAGTTGTAGTTACACAAACCTTGAATAGGTTATGGAACATGTAGAACATGCTGAAAAAATATCCATACTAGTGGAAGAATGGTCTGCTAGGGAAAACACTGAATTTATAAAACTCATTTATGTCCATCACTTAGACTAGAGTCCAGCACATCTTGGATTGAAACTATTTCGTTGATGTGTTCTATATATATTGCACCATGTGTTAGTTCTTTTGATGGTCGATATGATTTCATTTCTAGAGATGATGTTGGAGAGGAAGTGGCTGAGGATGAGGGTGATGCTGAGCATGAGGGTGAGGAGGAGGATGAGGCAGAGGTTGAGGGAAAGGAGGAGGGTGAGGAGTATATAGATGAGGAGGATGGTGATGGGGATCAGTATGAGGATAGATTTAATGGTAGGGATGATTATGGGGACATGGATGAGGAAGATGATGAGGCTGATTATGATGGTGATGATTGTGATGGTGACGAGGGATAGATTGATCAGTTACATTTTTTATTAATATTACTAACATTTGATGTTTGATGATTTTTTTTGAATAAATATATGTTTCATTAGGTAGGTCACATTATCTTCATTTAATTAGCTTTAAATAATAAAACATGACTTGACTTGATGGTATGGATTCTATGAATTGTATTTTTTACATGGTATCAACAATATTTCACAATTCTCTTTTTTACAAACACTCAAACTCTTGGCAGAAGAACCTAACCTTATTCATTTTCATTATACCACTTCTTATTCATCTTTATCTGATTAATTTTCATATTCTGATTTACATTATGAGCCACATTTTTTTCATTCTCATTCACATATCAAGTTGTACTTGATTCATTTGTGTTGTTGTATTTGTTACAAAAAAAATTTGTTGAAATATTACGAATCTTCATTATATGGTTTGTATGGATACAACATGGTATAATGTTTCATGATCCTAGAAAGTGTTTATTAGGTCAACTAGAAGTCCTCTAGATATAATATGAGTGAATTTGAGTGAAATATGTTATTTTACAAATTCATGTAATAATTTCTAGTACATAATAATTTCATGTACCCAAATAAATCATGTAAATAGATCTAGTCATTTCAACCATAATAGTTTTTATTTAAATCTTATACTTATCGTTCAACACACCACCATTGGAATATCTAAAAAATCCCACCACTGATTTATCAATCATAAAATTTAATCCTATTAAATATCACATTTACTTCAAGTAAAACCAACCCACATGAATCTATATTTTCCTACTAAGAGCTTATTCATTAATTAAATATTTTTATATGTCACCTTCATGTTGGTCACATCATCAAAATACCTTACTGATGATTGTATCAATAGATTTAAATATATATCATTTCACCACACAGTAATTCTAACCCCATTAGGTTAGATTATGTAACACATAGGTTGACTTTAATCAATGTTTTACATTGGAATCAATGAATCCCATTCACCAAGATAATACTATATCTCACACCATGGTAAAATATTACCATAGTCTAGATGGTCACACTAGGATTCCTGGTCACCACTATACCCTTAGGCCCTAGCCCATTCACTTAAAAATAGATCCATATGCTTATAAATTTCTTTATAAAATACTTTGAATCTACCCTTAGAGTAATGATATTTTCACTATCAACCCAATATATCTCACTTAATGTATTTAATATATCTAAATAACTAATAAACCTTGAGTATTCATCACTAACATGACTTCACTATCAATATACAAAATAATCCTCATCCTTTTTTATTGATTGTACTATATTGTGGTGGAATGTTCATATAGTTCCTAAATCAACAACCACTAAATCAGAGGGAAGTTGGGGGAGAGTGAAATTCAGGGAGGTGATGAGGAATCATAGCTAAAAATTCAATATACACACCAAAAAATTCTCCATTAATCATGGTGGATTGTATAGAGAAATAGGGATATGAGGAGCTATTAAAATAGGCTTTCATGTTACCCATAACTTCATAAAATTAATGGTGGGACAAATATTGAATTTTGCGCATGTACCTATTTATAAAAAAAATTCTTAAACCACATTTGGTACCTTGTAAACTACCCCTGAGTACATAATGTTCATCTATGAAAGGTCACCAAATGGTCCAAAATATCAATTAATTGATACCCCGCTATTATATTCTAGATGTATGATAATGGAAATTTAGGACCACTTATACCTCACTAGGTATCGGGTCTATCAACTCCAGGTACTTGGTGGTATCTATTACAATTGAAAGAAACACCACCCTACTCAAAATCTTTTCCATTTTTATAAAAGTATTCTTGAACACATGATCAAGAAAACGGATTCCATATTTTTCTATAAAATATTTATGGATTACATTATAATCCAAAATTCAAACAAACTGTAGTTATGAATCTAGAAAATACAATATTTCTTCAGTTATAAAAACTTATAAAAATGGGAGTAGTGAAAAAATATTAACCATATAAAATATATTTCTTGTGAAACATTTTTAATAATATCACAATCTCTATCCCATATACTAAAATCCAATATAAACTTTTTGTCATGATTGTAAATGAGGGATAATTGGTCTATCTGTAAAATCAATCCGAATAAACTAATTTTCAATGAAAAGTACAGATTCAATACCCATTTTAAATCCACAATTTTTTAAAATGAATTTTTTAAGTCATTTATCCATTTTTATATTTAATTACATGTAAAAATTATTATAAAATCATTAATCGAACTAAATTCATCTAAAATCACCCAAGCTTATGAGCAACAATGCCATATCCAAAACATGAAACATAATTTCCTTATATATTTGTTATCAAGATTTATTTTAATATATATATAATAACTCTATTAATGACCCTATTTGTATATTATTTTCATGGAACATGTATATATAAATCATTATCCATAATTGATCCATTCATTAAAATATATGCCTCACTAGTCACCATAGAACACAGATTGTATCCAATTACCATAGATGAATCATAGAATTTAGTATTTTATATGAATTAGATATGACCCATAATGTTCACATCCATCTCCAACATCAAAAATCCAATAAATAACCAGCTGGATTATTTATATAGGTCAATCTACAAATTCATTGCTTCTTATCTAACATTAGGGTCATACTCAAATATCCGGTAACCAGTGAAGATCTCCATTCCCGATATATTCCTGAAGTATCATGTGATAACTATCCCAAGAACCTTAATCTATGGTATAAATATAAAATGGTTCATTTACTAACACAAATCAATCTATGATCATCCTCATCTCATCCCCCATTGGTATAGTTCACCATGCCTATAAAATTTCTAGCATTTTCATTTTGTATGATTCTAAATTTATTAATCAGGCATGAATCACCTATGATGACTCTCGAAATAACATGAAACCAAAATAATTGTTTGGTTTTATCTATAATCCATTCCAAAATCAATGTTCACAACATATTTTCTAAACCATGGGTCATTCACTTTATCATTTTATGGCGTGATCCCCAAAATTTTTCTACGCTCACCAAATATCATTGACCACCAACCAGTATATATTTCTATCTTCACCCAAAAAATTTCACAAATTGGATATTCTAATTTTATACTCATAGATTTATCCCAAACTATTTAATTGGTTCTAAACTTCATTATTTCTAAAGCCACTTTTACCCTATACTTTCAACAGTTCATCACCCAGGCCCAATAACACTTTCAAATATAGAACCACACTATCCCATAGGATGTATTGTAGTTCCATTGATTTCTTATTCCTCACCTGAGGGTAAGACCTTCCCCAATTCACATTATTAAACAGTGACACCTAGAAGATTGAGATTGAAAAGGGTCTATAAGTTCATTCCAATGAATTTCAAAAAGGCAAAATTGGGCTATTGGGAATCTAAGAATCGTGAATCTTATCCATTACATTTTTTTACTTGTTCCTAATTCCATAAATTATTCTTGTAAAAGTACATGGCATTGATCAAATACACCCACCTTTCATAGTCGTAATGAGTAACACTGACATACACCACTAAATTAGGTACTGTTTATTGCAATGGCACAGGTAATTATAGGTAATTAGATATATTTATGAATTATGAAACTTATATGTGTTATACTTTCTTTTAATTGCACAGGGGGAGGTAGGCCACTACGAGCTGCTAGAATTGTAGGAATTCTATGCCAACAGTTTACTAATCGTTGGTATGTATGTGAAAACTAACTTTATACCAACAGTTTCATGTAACCCATCGGCGAAATTATATACTAATGGTCTGTAATCATTTGGTATATTCCTATGAACTAAATATTGACCACTAGTTTACATGAAACCATTGGTAAAAGTCTATTACAATGGTTTACAAATAGTTGGGGTATACCTAAAAACTCAACAATTGCAATAGTATCAAACTGTTGATATAAAATGATACCAACATTTACTATAAACCATTGGAATAATTTTTTTCAGTGACATATACCAACGGTTATACAATAATTGTTTTTATACGACTATCCCCATGGCCCAACAGCCAACGGTTTGGATAACCTTTGGTATAGGTTACTCCAACGGTTGTCCAACCTTTACCAATGGTTTAAAATAATTGGTATAAAAAAAATTTCCAACATTGTAAAGTTTACCATATATATAATTTTCATTCAAGGTTCAAATAATGATATCCTAATTTTCTATATGCTCCTCTAATAATATGGAGTACACAAAAATATCACATATGAACACAAAAACCATTTTTCACAAGAACCAATTAACGATCTGGTTGATTAAATCCATAAACACCATATGAGCATTAGTGATAGATAATTTCATAAACAAAAAATAAAAAATCCCATAAATAATCATGAATTAAATCTTAGTTATATACTCTTTTCAGAATAAGGACAGGTGGTACCCTGACCAGAGTTTGACATAAAAAACAAACAATCCCTCTACGATGATCAAATAGATCATGAATTCCTAGAAAATGATATTTTTTCTTCATGGTCACCTGATTCGTATTTTGATAGTAAAATCAAACAATAAGTCTCTTTTCTTAATTATTAACAAATAGTATAAGTAATTCCCACTATGACATGATAGGTTGAATACATACTTTATCCTCTAGGTCCTTAATATATTGTCCTTACGTTCCACCAACTAAGTTGGTGCCATGTTGTAAGATGGTTTATAGTTAAGCATCGTACTAGGGAGCATTGAAATAATAATATCTACTTTTATCTATAGTGGAAAACTATAAAATCATATGAATATACCTTAGGCTATTTTAACACAACTATATAAAGTCAATCACCCATTAAAATGTAAATTTCAAAAAGAAATATATTCAAAAATAGACATGATATTACGTCGGCAAAAGGAAAAATAGTCCCCACACTTCCTGATCTAGAGTCCCACTCACCCTAGAATAAAATAGTGACCCCATTGATAGATAAAAACTAAACTCAATGATGATAAAATTCACCATGGGACATAATGGTGATCACACAATCCATGATGATAACGTAGTTGAATATTTCAATATCTAGAACCAAAATGTACCATTATACCACAAAATTTGTTGTCATCACCTGAAAAGCAAGACATATGAGACTTTGTTTTGACCAATTTACCAAAGGTGTTGAAATATCCAATATAATAAAATTGTTACATATTCAATACCAAAGCATAAACTAAAATTGAGGGTATAAAATAATGATTCGAACTCATATAAAAACAATGTTATAGCCATATATGATGAAATAAAAATCATTCCTCTAATAGTCATTGGCCCTTTATTAGATTCCTCTGGAACATACTCCACTACATATTGTCATTTTGTCTTAGACACGTGAAAATATCCATTAGTTTGAGGATTTGACCCACCACCATGGGAATAATCATCTCAAAACTATGAACCCTTGGTGAAAGTGGATCCTACAATACCTACCTAAAATATATTTTCACTAAGCATTGTAGGTGGAGATATCATCCATATATATGAAATGTATTAGCACCCTCCATATAGGAAGAATTTGTATTAATTATTATTTCACACTATTAGTAGACTAACAGATTCTTCCATTTTATATCCCCTAAGTCTGACCTTGAAGAAACATGAATCTTCCATTTCGTCTGCCCTGAGTCTGATCTTGGGGAAAACTGATAACACATAAGGTTCCTTTTCTGGATAAGAGGTACACCCCGACGAACCACTATGCCATCTAAAGCTAAACCCAATCCCGAATTCATAGCTATTTCTTGTTCAGATAAATATACCTTTTAAACTACATATACAAATTAGCGATGGAACAAGAATATCAACATTGACTGAATATTATGCCTTAGTCAAAAAAAATTCAGAGCCTTCAGGTACTCATTAGTAAAAGCTATGATGCCAGATAAAATAACTCATCATAATAGGTTGAATACTCTAGAATTGTATGATCTACATTTCCTAAGGTCATAGATAACCAAGCTATTTCTGAACGCAATTTCTTAGTATAGAACTGAGGGATGAATATTTTCTTGAAGGAAGTCCATATAAGATTATCGTGAAAAATAACATGCACAAAAGAGTCTTTCCATCGCATTCCTAGTCCCACAAATATATATATATATATATATATATATATATATAGAAAATCTACCTTAGAGTCATTATGATACTTTTTGTAGTTGATGAATTTCACTATCCTCTCAGTCCACTCTTAAAACTCTAAGGGTCCATTGTTACTATCAAATATGGGTTAATCATTCTATGTAAATTCTTATCCATGATCCACTATGTGTCATGGGTTCTCGACACACACTTGAACCAATGTCTAGACAGAAGATATAACCATTTCTACTAAATTAGGATCCACTAGAGGGACCAACATTGGAACAAATATCATAGCTTCCTCTCTTGAATTTGGTAAATCTCTTCATGGATATGTTGTCTAAAAAATAACAATAAAACTAATCAGTCTTGATATAATTCTAAAAGAAAAATTCCAACTTCTGATGTTGATATCAATGCATTAAAAACATTATAATTTAATGAAAATAATAAAATTAAATTATTAAAAAGATGCATTCCAACATAAATAAACATACCATAGATATTATTCAAATAACCTCAAAATTTATATCTCATAACAGGTAAAAGTATCTAACCAAACAAGATAACTTGGTTTTAAATCACAATAGTGAGTTGGCTAAACCTCTTTTCGACACCAACCATCTAAATTTTGATAGTCATAACTCTAGTGTACCTATAAAAACCCTGCACTTTATTACACACCTAAAACAGATTTATTACATAAACATGAATTTAATAAAACTCGGTGGTTCGATTGGTCTAGTGTATTTAGAAATTAGGAACATTACATAGCAACATTGAACATAAAACACAACATCTTTATTTAAAACATCCTTTAAATGACCATAACATTCCATCGTACTTAACATTACATGGGATAAACTAAGGACATGCATAAGAAAAGCATGAGATATAAACCCCAGTAAGGGATTAGATGAATCATAAAATGAAAAATACAATGCATGTTTGGAAGTAGGTGTATCAATGGAGCATTATAAAAACATTATGATAATTTCATGAAATACCATGATTATCATAACATGTAAATGTTTCAACAACACATAACATGGTATTAGCACGATATAAGGATCATTGAAAATGGAGATTTAGTAAAATCTAATTTCACTTGAATTATTATGTGAAATCCATCATTTCACTTGACGTATCATGATACTAATTGTTACCCAATGCGTTGGATAACTATCAGGGCACACCGTTTTTAATCATTTCATTTCATGCATATTTGTGCCACATGGATCATATAAAATGAATTCATTAAACATCATCATTTATTCAATGATAAAGGAATATAGAATTAATAAGTGAAACTCTATAATAAATAAGTAAATGTGAATAATGTTGGATATCCATGTTAGAGAAATTGGCATGTTATTCACTACACAATGACTGTTTGGGAAAATCATGACGCAATTTTGGCAGCATAACGACGTTACATAAGAATTCATAAAAATGGTTGACGAGAGATAAAGGGGTGTCTCATCATATTTATATGAAATGGACAGTAAGGTGTTCATATAGATACATTTCCCATCATATTGAATGGAATTTAAATTCAAAATACAAAGGAATTGCTGGAATGTAAATAAGGAGAGAGAAATATCTTACAGAATTTCAGCATGGTAATGAGTGTACATGAGAGGCATTAATGAGATAAAAAGGGGTCCTTAATCATTAAAAAATAAAGAGGTCCATATGATGGAGGTGAAAAATCACACCGTAACATTTATAATTGAAAAAAATGGTATAATAACATAATGACATTTGGGTAAAAATGAGAAAGGAATGAATATCTTACTTGGATGTGTGGTCTCAACGACTTGGGAGAGGATTTAGGGAAGCTTCTTGGGAGCTTGGGGAACCTTGGGAGGACTTTAGATATAAGAGGAAAGATTTTGGTCGAGATCCAAAGGCTTTTAGTTAATATGATGTTGGAGTTTGTGTGGTTTTATATAGGAAAAGATATGGAATTATTTATTATTTAGGTTTTGGACAACACACATTAAACTAATAAAAAACACAAACCATCCCATGGTTATTTTAAATGGGTTTTTCTAAAGTGGAGTGGAAATAAATATTTTATATGGCCAGTGTTCTAACATTATAAAATATTAGGCTTGCTTATGTGGTGGGGAGTCACACTCTCATGGAAATCATTTTAAAAAAGATAAAATGTTTTATAAGTCTTGGAGGGTCCACTATGGCTTTGTAAAATAAATTAAAGAAACCTAAAATCAGATTATTTAAATGGTAAAACATATATTTATATATCATAATGTTAATCTTATTTTATTACATCATTATTGGGTCATTATGAATTCATAAAACACATTATTTATTTAAACAGTTTTTTATTTTTACCCCAAAATTCGACTATCTCAGAAAATTATGAACAATTCACCATTAGATAATTTCTACATCCTGATTCCCAAAATAATATTCATTTTATCTATATAATTTTCTAAATATTTTAATTTTTGCATTTAATGAAAATCAACATTTATCCAAAATTCTTGGGTTTTGACAAAAACAGCTTTCAAAACATAATAAAAATTTCATTTGTATTTATAATAATTATAGGATAATTTATATTTAATATAAAGTAATTTAGTAATTAAATTTCATTAATATATTATTTAATTCAAAAATCCATTAATATATCCAAATAGATTTCTTAATTGAATATTTACTAAAAATACTATCTATGCTTTAAAAATTATTTACAATGTGACAATAATAAAATGAATGTATATTGAATATTAAATAGAAAAAATACCCACAAAATCATAGTTATATGTTCTTGTTAAATAACCCCTTATAACACATGCATAATACTGAAAGTTAAGGTGTGAGATTGTGACAGACTCTTGGGGTGGCTCGAATAACATCCCTCAGGTGGTAATCCATATCAACATCTACTTCTCTTGTAGGCAGTTATGTTCGAGCTTAATATATTGATGCTCATCTTGTGCTTTTTCAAGAGAAAAGCCCAATGATTCCACCACCTTTCTGAGCTGCAACAAATGGGATTCGTATGGATTAATTGTACGCGATGAGGCCATCACATCCTTTGTCGTTGTAAATTGGATTTGTTAAATCCCTTTATTTATACTAATCATTTGATCACTGTTCAATGGCAATATTAGAAATGCTCACAATTTTTAACAGTATTTTAAAATCCAAAACATAAAACCAAATAAGTGTGTATAACCATTTTACATAATAATACTTTTAATTAGATCAATAGGATTTTTCATTAATAAAATTTGGGTCGTTACAATTTTTCCCCCTTAAGAAATTTTACCCTCGAAATTTTTTTCCCACACAAAATTGTTTCGAGTAACTCTACTTCATCACTTCCTCTGATTCACACATTGCCTCTTCAAAATTGTGGATTATCCATAACACATTCATGAGGGGCATTGTCTTATTTCGTTGGAATTTTTCCCTATAATCTAAGATCCTCACCGAATTCACTTCATAAGAGAGGTAACTCTCTAATGGTACCACCTCCGGATTGATTACATGTGATTGGTTAGGTATGTACTTCCTCAATAGTAATACATGGAATACATCATGTAAATGATATAGGTTTTGTTGGAGTGCTAGTCAACAGGACACTTGTAACACCCCGAGATTTTATGAAAAATATTTTTTTCATTAATGTCTTGTGTTGTACGCTACACCAAAAGGAGCTTGCACAAAACGCATCATTGACTTGCCTTTCATTACATGCAATCGTGACCTTCCTCGATAGCGTGTGTAGTACGCAATACCGAGTTTCACTAAACAACGATATGCTATTAAAATATTATTAAAACTAGCCGTTATGAATAGTAATAACCACTTTTTGAAATTTTTTAAATTTTATTTTTCAAAATAGACTTCATTTTTGGATTCGGAATATCGAAATTAGCTTAGGGTGAAATTTTGGTACTTTTCGGATAACTTTCATATTCTGATGAATAGTGAAAATTACTAAATTTTAATTAAAAAGAACTTTTTTAATAGAAATAATTAATAGTGATAAATTATTAATTTTATTGTTTTTAAAGTATATTTAGAATATATTTTTACAATTTAATACAATGTTGGTCATTGTATGTAATTTCACATTTAAACCAGTTATAAACAAGTGTCAATCTTTTGATAGTTATTATCTCTTAAAAACACACTATTTGTTTTGACGACGGGAACTAATTTTTAAATTAATTAATGAAACTGATATGTTCTCAATTTGGTAAAATAGACATCATTTTTGAATTCTTAATATCAAATATATCTTAGGCCTAATTTTTGATATTTTTTTGAAAACTTTCAATTTTTGATGAATAGTGAAACCACTAAGTGGTAGTTAAAAAAACTGAATTTTTCATAAAACTTAATTTTACCGCTTCTGTGAGTGGAATTTTAAAAATACGAGAGACACGGTTAATATCAAGGACTAAAATTTGGTTCAATGAGATGAAAATAATTTTTGGTGAATAGTAACTTTTTACCTTTTTTTACCACGGTTAAAAGTAAATAGGGTAATTAAGGGTAAAAATAATATTATTATTACCCTTACACATGTCCTAATTCTATTTGACAAGTGTAATTCGACCAAAAAAAACTTAGGAATAAAATATGACCATTTTGGCCCACTTGGATTAGATTAGGACATTTATTATTAATTTATTTAAAGAAGGGTTAAAATAGTTAAAATCAAATCTTAATAACTAAATCATTTTCAATATGGGGTTATACATAAGATAAATTCAACTATAAATATTCATTAGAAATCTAAAAAGCTTTCCTACATAATGGTATTTTATTTGTAATTTTTAGACATAAAATAATTTAATTTATTTATGACACAACGATGATGCAGTAATTATCTTATTAATGAAATATTGACATAATTGATGTTATAAATACCCAAATAAATATAATTTGAGACTTTTTATGAATTACACTAATTTTATAGGTTAATATGACATGATAGTATTGATTTAATTAACTTTTTTCGAACTTATCATTCTGTTATGATTTTCACAAAAATCATTTACTAAATAGTGTCAAAATTGACATAAAATAGTTTTTAAAACAAATATTATATTATTAATTGTTATTTTATTCCTAAAAATATAAGTTTCGGACAAATAACTTAGATAAGGTTATATATATTAATAATAAACAACTTGGGGTTCGTTTGGATTGATATAGTAAGTTTATTAACCTTATAGTGTAAGAAAACAAGAAGACACAGTAAAAGTAAAATTATCTAACTTAAAGTTAAATATAAATGATAAGGTTAAAATAGGAACCTAAACTTGTCTAAATTCTATTGGATGAGATTATTTCGACCCATAACCACCTTAGACTTGAAATAAATCAATTTGGAGCTATTTAAAACCTAACATGACTTTATAATAAAATAATATTTTTAGTTATTCCAAAGGTGCCCCTCTCCTCCCTTATAAAAGGGAACCTCCTACCTCTCTTCCTCACACCACTTTAAGGCTTCAAGCTCGGGCCAACCCCTGCTAATTTCTCCTCTCCACTTACCTATAGACATCCTAGAGTTCCTGGTCTTCTTTAAAGACCAATTTTAGTGCCCTAAAAGAAGGTCTCAAAGAAGTACTTCAAAGAAGAGGTCATGTCCGTTACCGATTATTTCATCTTTATTTCTTCTTCCACTTATTCTTCTTTAGTTGTTTCATTATTAAGTAATAACATCAGTATCACTCATATTCTGATATGTTATTATAATTATAAAACAACCCTATCTCACCATCTATCCATCCTACGGAAAAAGAAATCACCGCGCGTGTGTACGTACGGAATACCGTCTCCACACCGTGGTGTAATCTATTTTCCACCACCACCTTACTTGGATGGGTATAATGGTGTAAATAATGACTATATATGACTATTATAAAGTGATATTGATTCTGAAATATTATACATACACTCCAATACAGTTCCACGATCATGGGAACAATATCATCGCTCGTGTGTACGTACGGAATACCGTCTCCACGATGTAATGCGATTCGTTCTAGATGATCTTCATTGCATAATGATTATATAAATGAATTTAATGAATAAATATGATATATAGTACATTAATACCATTCTGGAAATGATGTATCTATAACCTAAAGAGAAGAATAAGAATTTATTCGACAAAACACGCATAAGAACAAAAAGTTATAAACACCCGAATAACAAGTAGCAATTAAATATTACTACCAAGAAACTAAGAATATGACCATATATGATATCATAACAATAATTATGATTCTGTAATAAGTCAATAACATTATTTAAATCATTATACAGGAGGTTTGGACACTTACGAGGAAAATCGGACCTAAGGTAAGGGAAAATACCACAATCTCATTTTTATCTGAGATTGTTTATACTTTAGTATTTACTGGGGTGTATTTTTTCATCCACATCCATGTTTCCTCAATATGTAATATTATTTTCATCCACCTACAATTGTTGAAATACAATTTTACCCTTCGGTGAGTTTTTAGTAAAGGCTATGAAAATAATCTTTTGTCGTTTTTCGTACAAAGAACTTTTTGACTTTTTCGACAAAAGTACGAAGAATGTTTTTTTTAAACTTATACGGAATGAATGGATTTTTAAAAAATTATTTCCAAGAAGATTCCTTTACAATTTTTCAAGTTTATTTTTAATCAACTTCTTTTATTTTAGAATTTTACGACATGTTAAGAAAGGAAAAGTGTTTTTGAAGTTGAAAGGATATTTTCCTCAAGAATGGAGTTCAAGTGTTTTATCAAAATTATTTTCCATCTAAGATAATAAAGGGTTCTATTTCTATCCATATTATTACATTGATTTGATTATGTTGTGATGGAATTATTTTTATGAATTCCTTTATCTTAAATGAATTGTTTTATGATGTCACGATGTTTAAGATTCCCATTTTTATTACATGGGTTATACTATGATGTATGGTTTATGATTTTGTGGCACACATAAGAATGGTATAATTATGAGATGGGTGGGACCTATATCTCCCTCCAATGTATTGGGTAAAGATTTTATATCTCATGAGATAGACATGGCTGGAACGGTAGGTTATACCAGTTCAGTGAAACAGGACTGAAACTGGGAGTGAACTCGGTTCAGAAAGGGACTTTGTCCACTAAGATAGTCTTGGAAATGAGTCTTGACTAATAAGAAATGATTCTCTATGATTATGTGTGTATGCCACAAAGTTTCAAGTTTTAGGTTATGATTATTGGGATTACATTTCACTACTATGATTTATCCCATGTTATGAAATTATGATCTCTTTTGCAGGTTAAGATTTCCAAAATATATGTTCTTATGAATATGACGTGATTGATATTTCTTTTGTTTACCCTTACTGAGCATTTGAGCTCACCATTTTATGTTTTCTTTTCCCCAAGATATAAAGAAAGGTTTTAGGTAAGAAAAAAAAAGAGAAGATCTTTATTGGGAGATGTTGAAGATCTTTCACCACGATTAGAAGATTTTATTCCGAGTTTCCAAAGACACTAAACTATTACGGTCCTTGTGTGTTTGTTTTTCTTATGTATTATGTATTACGCAAAAGTAATGTAATATTCATGTACGTCAAGCTTCGGGTCTCTACAGTTGGTATCAGAGGAAAGTTTTAGTCAACCTTTGGAAACTCGGATGCGAAAACGTTAGTGAGATCCCTAGAGATATTTCTAAGGTATGTCTAGGGATGTCCCTAAGGTTAAGTATACGTATAGGTTATAGTACTAGAATTACGCTAAAGATCATAGAATTAAACCTAAGATGTTATATATTGAAGGTACTCCCCCTTTATTATGTTGTTTTCCCTATCATGATTTTTGCCTCTCACACTATTCTTTTTGGGTTTTAGACGATGGCTGGAACCCGAAGGAACCATGTTGATCAATGCAGTGGACAATGCAATGATTGTCCTCCTGAACAAACAAATGTTATGGGAGATGGAGTGAAAAATCTTATTGCTATACTTACACAATCTATGAATCATTCTGGACTTCCAAATGAGCAGAGAATGGAACAATATTCTATTGAGTCCTTCATGAGGCAACATCCACCTTCTTTCAGCAGGTCTACTGATCCATTAGTTGTTGAACAATGGATTAGTACTACTGAAAAGATATTTTCAGTTCTTCAATGTTCTGAACATGATAAATTCATCTTAGTAGTGTATCGTTTGGAAGGTGATGCTGATCAATGGTGGAATCCTATTAAGAATACGAGGCAAAGGGATGAAATTGATTCCATGGAATGGGACGAGTTCAAGAACTTATTTTTCAATAAGTACTTCCCTCGTATTCTTTAAACAAAGATAGAGAAGGAGTTTCTTGAACTAATGAAAAAGGATGATGAATCTGTTGGTGTATACGAAGTGAATTTTACAAGGCTTGGAAGGTATGCATCTGGCTTTATCATCCAACCTGAAAGTAAAGTTGATCGATTCTTTAGTGGCTTAAAACCAAATCTTCGAAGGGAATTAGCTATAAGAGACTTCAGTAACTATGAAGAAATTGTGCGGTGTGCTATCAAGGTAGAAATGGAAGTTGGTGTTACTTATCCATCTAGTAGTTTTGACAAGAAACAAAAGATGGAGTTCAAGGAGAAATCTCAGAATAATGGTGAAAAGAAGATGAATGTTTCCTTATGATCAAAGTGTGGAAAGAAGCATGGTGGAGATTGTCTTAAAGGGACAAGTAAATGTTTCAAATGTGGAAAGGAAGGTCATTGGGCGTTTGAATGCTTCAATGATGGGAAAAAGATGTCTAATGATGCAAACAAAGGAAGGGATACACAGAATGAACCTACTACACTTCAATGTTTCAAGTGCAAGGAGATGGGACATTATGCCAATAAATGCCCTAATCCAAGGGTTAGTGATGATCGACATGAGAAACCACTTAAGGCAAAGGACAAAGGGAAGTCACATGCGATCACCATTGGTGATGTTGAATATGACAACGATGTGGTGAAATGATTAAGTGTTTATGTAATGTGATTCCAAAATAATGTTGAGTATTGGAATATTTATGTATTGGTCTATTGTGGTCTTCAATAATTTTATACCGGTAACCATGGAAAGTGATTGAGATATTTTTGGAAAAAAAGCTAATATGCGCATAATGAAGGGAAAACGAGAAAATGACATATTTGACAGTATTCATGAGTTCATGATTGATATAAGGACTAAGTGATATCATGGTTTGAGTATATAGAATTTTGAGGATTTTGGTATATGGAAAGTGTTAACTTTTAACTACATTCATGTTTTCACTAAGGATCAATGGGTATTCAAGAGAATACATAATTAAGGCCTTTGAATGTTTGGAATGTGACCAACAAGACATATCTTATGATATATGGGGATCAAAGATGGTATTAAACCTCTGGTAATCGTTTTCACTATATTATGAGAATGGACTGCAGTATTATGGATAAGCCTAAAGATTGGAATGGATTATGTTGGACATAAGTTAGTATTGTTTAAGGATAGATGTTTTTTTTTGATATTATTGATGGGATGTTATAGTAATATTGTTTTAGAAAAAGGACAACCTGCAGGACGGGCGACATCCCATCGCGTCGGACAAGGTCGTAGGAATCGAACCCACAACCGAAGTGCGACTGGCCTTTATCACCTACCACTGGCCTACAAGAAGTCCCTGGTTAGTAGAAACTAGTTTTATTTTATTACTCGGTATGATATATGAAGTATAAGTTCATTTTTGGAATCGTATACGATTAACTTCACCATAGATGGTCTTATGTATTTTTGATAACTTTTGTAACCTTTTGTTTGAGACAGATGGAATGACCCATCATTCTATAACATGATCTGCTAACAATTCACGAATGAAAAATCCAACTTCATTTCTTTAAGAGTTGAAGTGGAAATTATCCAAAGAATGACCAACGGTGACACAGTACCAAAATCACGAAATTATTTCTTCTAATTCCAATTTCATCAACTTTAGGGAAATGATCTTGAAAATCAAAAATGTTGTCCTAGTGCTCTTATATCTGATGAATTAGATGGTACCTTAGATCGTCACAAATTTATGGCTTTGTGATTGCTGGATTTTCCATAGCCATGTTCTCTAGTACTCTCCATCAGAACATGATGGTTAGATTTCTCTTCCATATCCATATTTTCACCTACGTGGAAACCCAGTGATTAGTTTATTTCGGTAACCGTTACGTTTCATACTTTTGTTTTTTAAGAATGGTTTTGGTATTCCTTTTTACGATGTGTGTTTCTATTAAAGAAACTTTCAAGTAGTAAACCATTTATAACCCCGACGAATTTCGAGGGCGAAATTCATTTTAAGGGGGGTAGAATGTAACACCCCGAGATTTTATGAAAAATATTCTTTTCATTAATGTCTTGTGTTGTACGCTACACCAAAAGGAGCTCGCACAACACGCATCATTGACTTGCCTTTAATTACATTCAATCAAGACCTTCCTCGATAGTGTGTGTAGTACGCAATACCGAGTTTAACTAAACAACGATATGCTATTAAAATATTATTAAAACTAGCCGTTATGAATGGTAATAACCACTTTTTGAAATTTTTTAAATTTTATTTTTCAAAATGGACTTCATTTTTAGATTTTGAATATCGAAATTAGCTTAGGGTGAAATTTTGGTACTTTTTGGATAACTTTCATATTCTGATGAATAGTGAACATTACTAAATTTTAATTAAAAATCACTTTTTAATAGAAATAATTAATAGTGATAAATTATTAATTTGACTGGTTTTAAAGTATATTTAGAATATATTTTTACAATTTAATACAATTTTGGTCATTGGATGTAATTTCACATTTAAACCAGTTATAAACAAGTGTCAATCTTTTGATAGTTATTATCTCTTAAAAACACGCTATTTATTTTGACGACGGGAACTAATTTTTAAATTAATTAATGCAACTGATATGTTATTAATTTGGTAAAATAGGCATCATTTTTGAATTCTTAATATCAAATATATCTTAGGCCTAATTTTTGGTATTTTTCTGAAAACTTTCAATTTTTGATGAATAGTGAAACCACTAAGTGGTAGTTAAAAAAACTGAATTTTTCATAAAACTTAATTTCACCGCTTCTGTGAGTGGAATTTCGAAAATCCGAGAGACATGGTTAATATCAAGGACTAAAATGTGGTTCAATGAGATGAAAATAATTTTTGGTGAATAGTAACTTTTTACCTTTTTTACCACGGTTAAAAGTAAATAGGATAATTAAGGGTAAAAATGATATTATTATTACCCTAAAACATGTCATAATTCTATTGGACAAGTGTAATTAGACCAAAAACAAACTTAGGAATAAAATATGGCCATTTAGGCTCACTTTGATTAGATTAGGACATTTATTATTAATTTATTTAAAGAAGGGTTAAAATAGTTAAAATCAAATTTTAATAACTAAATCATTTTTAATATGGAGTAATACATAAGATAAATTTGACTATAAATATTCATTAGAAAGCTAAAAATATTTCCTACATAATGGTATTTTATTTGTAATTTTTAGACATTAAATAATTTAATTTATTTATGACACAACGATGATGCAGTAATTATCTTATAAATTAAATATTGACATAATTGATGTTATAAATACCCAAATAAATATAATTTGAGACTTTTTATGAATTACACTAATTTTCTAGGTTAATATGACATGTTAGTATTGATTTAATTAACTTTGTTCGAACTTATAATTCTGTTATGATTTTCAAAAAAATCATTTACTAAATAGTGTCAAAATTGACATAAAATAGTTTTTAAAACAAATATTATATTATTAATTGTTATTTTATTCCTAAAAATATAAGGTTCGGCCAAATAACTTAGATAAGGTTATATATATTACTAATAAACAACTTGGGGTTCGTTTGGCTTGATATAGTAAGTTTATTAACCTTATAGTCTAAGAAAACAAGAAGACACGGTAAAAGTAAAATTATCTAACTTAAAGTTAAATATAAATGATAAGGTTAAAATAGGAACCTAAAATTGTCTAATGTTAGGTCCACAAGGCTGAATACCCTGAGAGGGGGGGTGAATCAAGGTATAACTAATTAAAAATTAACGCCCGTTCTGATCTTGTTTTGCTGTTAAGCAAAACACTCTTCTCTCTCTTTCCTGTTGCACAAAGTAAACAGAAAGTAAAGCATGCACAGGACACATCAATTTTACTTGGTTCACCGCAAAGGGCTACGTCCAAGGAGCATACGCCGACAAGTTGTCGGTCATACCAATTCCACTAAACTTCACTAGATGTGGATTACAATGTTCGGGCTAGATCACTTCTATGCCCAGGCTCACTGCCCTTACAATGTTTAGGGTCATCTCACTGCTTTCCCAAGGGTCACTCCCTGTTTCTCTCTCTCTGGCTCACTGCCGGTGGAGAGGATCACCTTCTTCCTCTTCCTAAGATCACTTCTCTTGGAAGGGATTCACTCACAGTTTATAGACCGGTAGGTCTCTTCATTTGCATGAATGAATGCATCCTCCTCTGTGTGTAGATGCTCTATTGAAGTACAAATTTCACCCGTAGATGAATATCTCTTTGCACCGAAGGTATCGGGCAACGTACCAGCTTCCACGCAGTCCGAGAAGCACCACTGGAAAAAAACTTTACTTGGCGCGCAAGTCAATCTCAGCGCGCAAGTATCGGCGCGCAAGTCACAACAGGCACACAAGTCCTCCTCTGACACTTGCGCGACACAAGCTTCCTCAACTCCAAACTTGCGCGACTCTATTCCTTTTACGCCCAAACCAATGTTGGCGCGCAACTGCCAACCGGCGCGCAACTTCTAACACTGGCGCACAACTTCAACTACTGGCGTGCAACTCCACCTGCACGACCCACACTCACCACTTGCGCGACCACCACACCTGCGCGACGGGAGATCTGATTTCTCAAAGAGTTGAACTCCATTGCAGAATGAGGAGGGGTGGTCCAGTATTTATAGGCAATCTGACCACCCTGCGCGACGGCGCGCAAGTCACCTGCACGACCCAGTTTCGGCGTGCAAGTCCCCTGTCATATTAGACACTTGCGCGACCAACTCCCAAACTTGCGCGAACCTCTTTAATTTGCCATATTTTGATCTTCTGATCTTGAAAAACATATGGCGTGCAAGTTTCCTATACTCCAAGTCCTCGGCGCGCAAGTCCCTTTTCCAAAAACACTTTTCTTCATTTGCCGATTTTCAGGCCCAAAAATTTGGCAAACACTGGAAAACGGTGCCACCTTGTATCTGTTCTTTTGTACCGCCTCCAGATCATCCATTCCTTTTATCGACGTTCTTGAATCAAACATGGATCATTGAACTCAGCTCTTGAACTCGACATTCCACCATGAAATCCTCTTTTTCAACAAAGTTGTATGTCATCGTTTTGCTTTGTCAACAATCACTACTCAGATGTCCACTTGGTCAACAAACACAATCACCTCAAAAATGCTTCAATGATACCTTGAGGGATTTTTTCCCAACATCTAAATTCTATTGGATGAGAGGATTTCGACCCATCCCCACCTTAGCCTCGAAATAAATCAATTTGGAGCTATTTAAAACTGAACTTGACATTATAATAAAATAATATTTTTAGTTATTCCAAAGGTGCCCCTCTCCTCCCTTATAAAAGGGAACCTCCTCCCTCTCTTCCTCACACCACTTTGAGACTTCAAGCTCAGAAAAACCCTGCCACATTCTCCTATCCACTTCCCTAGTGACATCCTAGAGGTCCTGGTCTTCTTCAAAGACCAATTTTAGTGCCCTAAAAGAAGGTCTCAAAGAAGCACTTCAAAGAAGAGGTAATGTCCGTTACCGATTCTTTCATCTTTATTTCTTCTTCCACTTCTTCTTCTTTAGTTGTTTCATTATTAAGTAATAACATCAGTATCACTAATATACTGATATGTTATTATAATTATGAAACAACCCTATCTCACCATCTATCCATCCTACGGAAAAAGAAATCACCGCGCGTGCGTACGTACGGAATACCGTCTCCACGCCGTGGTGTAATCTATTTTCCACCACCACCTTACTTGGATGGGTATAATGGTGTAAATAATGACTATATATGACTATTATAAAGTGATATTGATTCTGAAATAGTATACATACACTCCAATACAATTCCACGATCATGGGAACGATATCATCGCTCGTGCGTACGTACGGAATATCGTCTCCACGATGTGATGTGATTCGTTCTACATGATCTTCATTGCATAATGATTATATAAATGAATTTAATGAATAAATATGATATATAGTACATTAATACCATTCTGGAAATTATGTATCTATAACCTAAAGAGAAGAATAAGAATTTATTCGACAAAACACGCATAAGAACAAAAAGTTATAAACACTCGAATAACAAGTAGCAATGAAATATTACTACCAAGAAACTAAGAATATGACCATATATGATATCATAACAATAATTATGATTCTGTAATAAGTCAATAACATTATTTAAATCATTATACAGGAGGTTCGGACACTTACGAGGCAAATCGGACCTAAGGTAAGGGAAAATATCACAATCTCATTTTTATCCGAGATTGTTTATACTTTAGTATTTACTGGGGTGTATTTTATCATCCACATACATGTTTCTTCAATATGTAATATTATTTTCATCCACCTACAATTTTTGAAATCTAATTTTACCCTTCGGTGAGTTTTTAGTAAAGGATATGAAAGGAATCTTTTGTCGTTTTTCGTACAAAGAACTTTTCGACTTTTCCGACAAAAGTACGAAGAATGTTTTTTTTTAACTTATACGGCATGAATGGATTTTTAAAAAATTATTTCCAAGAATCTTCCTTTACAAGTTTTCAAGTTTATTTTTAATCAACTTCTTTTAGTTTAGAATTGTACGACATGTTAAGAAAGGAAAAGTGTTTTTGAAGTTGAAAGGATATTTTCCTCAAGAATGGAGTTCAAGTGTTTTATCAAAATTATTTTCCATCTAAGCTAATAAAGGGTTCTGTTTCTATCCCTATTATTACATTGATTTGATTATGTTGTGATGGAATTATTTTTATGAATTCCTTTATCTTAAATTAATTGTTTTATGATGTCACGATGTTTAAGATTCCCATTTTTATTACATGTGTTATACTATGATTTATGGTTTATGATTTTGTGGCACACATAAGAATGGTATCATTATGAGATGGGTGGGACCTATATCTCCCTCCAATTCATTGGGTAAAGATTTTATATCTCATGAGACAGACATGGCTGGAACGGTAGGTTATACCAGTTCAGTGAAACAGGACTGAAACGGGGAGTGAACTCGGTTCAGAAAGGGACTTTATCCACTAAGATAGTCTTGGCAATGAGTCTTGACTAATAAGAAATGATTCTCTATGATTATGTGTGTATTCCAAAAAGTTTCATGTTTTAAGTTATGATTATTGGGATTACATTTCACTACTATGATTTATCCCATGTTATGAAATTATGATCTCTTTTGCAGGTTAAGATTTCCAAAAGATATGTTCTTATGAATATGACGTGATTGATATTTCTTTTTTTTACCCTTACTGAGCATTTGAGCTCACCCTTTTATGTTTTCTTTTCCCCAGGATATAAAGAAAGGTTTTAGGTAAGAAAAAAAAGGGAAGATCTTTATTGGGAGATGTTGAAGATATTTCACCATGATTAGAATATTTTATTACGAGTTTCCAAAGACACTAAACTATTACGGTCCTTGTGTGTTTGTTTTTCTTATGTATTAAGTATTCCGTAAAAGTAATGTAATATTCATGTACGTCAAGATTCGGGTCTCTACAACACTACTCGAATGATATCAACAATCTCAGAAGGGCTGATGTACCTTGGACTAAGCTTTTCCTTCTCCCAAATTTCATAACACTCTTCCACGGTGATATGCTGAGGAATGCCATCTCTTTGAAAACAAACTCTAGGTCGCGTCAATGATTATTAGCATATCATTGTTGTCAATTCCAAGAATTTTTAATGTGATACTAGATGGTCTTAACCTTCTCCATCACTGTAGAGACCCAAAGTTTGACGTACATTTACATTACCTATATTTTACGGAATACTTAATACAAAACAAAAACTGACATCCAAGGACAATAATAGTTTAGTGTCTTTGGAAACATAGAACATAAACTTCTAATCATGTTGAAAGATCTTCCCCTTTTGTTTTCTTACCTAAAACCTTTCTTTATATACTGTGGAAAATAAAACATAAAAAGGGTGAGCTCAAATGCTCAGTAAGGGTAAACATTGAGAAAATATAAACCATCCATAAACATTTGAAGGTAAAAACATGAACATAAAATAACATAATATTGAGCAATGACATGAATCATGGCAGTACATAAGGCATAGATCATAATGGAACATCAATAATGATAAAATAGCATGTAAATAAAACATGTAATTGTGGAAAACCATCAAGCACTTGATATGATTTACATAGTAGTCAAAGCATTGCTTCCAAGACCATCATAGTGGACAAAGTCCATTACTATATCGGGTTTACTTGTCATTCCTGCCTTGTATTACTGAACCAGATTTTAGTTTTCGTTCCATCCATGTCTAACTCATGATATATAAATCTGTACCCAATGAATTGGAGGTAGATATAGGTCCCGCCCATCTAATAATGAAATCAGTCTTACATGTTCCACAACACAAACATAAATCATTCATCATAACCCAATGAATAAAATGGGTTTCATAAACATCATCCGATCATAACATAATCCATATAAAACAAATGGATATCATTTCATCATAATAAAATTGAAACCATGTAAATCATAGAGACATTATACTTGAAATATGCACATATGAAATAATGCCATCTTAGATGGAAAATGGTTTTGATAAAACACTTGAAATGAATTCTTGAGGAAACTATCCTTTCTTCTTCAAAATTATTTTCTTTTCACAAAATGCCATGAAATTTTAAAATAATTTTTTTTTAAATACTAATGAAATCTTGTAGAGTAAGATTCATTAAAATAAGGCATTATGAAACCGTACAAATATGTTCATTCCATATAAGTTAAAAAACATTCTCCTCGTACTTTTACAGAAAAAGTCAAAAAGTACCTCCTATGGTAAACAAAATAAATATTCCTTCCATAACACAAAGTAAAAGTCAAAAAGGGGTAAAAATCACTTTAAACATACATGGGAGAATATTAAACATTTTTTATGTACATGGATGAAAATATAACCCCTGTAAATACTTACGTATAAGCAATCTCGGATAAAAATGAGATTGAAAAATTATCCCTTACCTTATGTCCAATTTCTTCCTTATGTGTCTGAGACTCCTTTATAGTGGGTTTAAACATATTATTATCTTTTAACAGAATCATAATAATATTTATGATATCATATATTATTCACTTATGACTTAATTTTAACCGTTCATTTGTCAATTCCATGTTAAAGCAGTGTTTTGGGTAAAATTGTTTCGTTTATCGTACGTGTTTGGACTTGCTTTTATTTATATTATTATTACTTTTATCATGATTTACTTACTTCCAGATTGTAAATAATTATTTATATTTCATATATATTCAGTATATATATAATATATAGATAAAAGAAATGAAATACACCATTCATTGAGATGATAGGTCGTACGTACGCATGAACGTTGTTTTCCATTCCTTATTGACTTGAACGGAAGTAAGTAGATGACAAATATATATATATATATAAATCTAGTATCTTTATTATGTCATATATCTCATTATTATTCATTATAAATACTTTATAATCATTCTTTAATGGATAACATGGAGAATGAATCTCATCGCGTCGTGGAGACGGTAATCCGTGCGTACGCACGAGCGATGATATTATTCCCATAATTATTGAATGGAATTATAGTTGATGATATAATATCTCAAAACTTGTATCATTTTATAATAATCATATATAGTTATTTTTTACACCATTATACCCATCCAAGTAAGGTGGTGGTAGAAAAAATATATTACACCATGGGGTGGAGACGGTATTCCATACGTACGCACGCGTGATGATTTTGTTTTTAGTAGGATTGATAGATGGTAAAATAGGGTTGTTTCATATTTATAATAACATATAAGTTTATAATTAATACTGATGTTATTACTTTATAATTAAACAACTAAAAAAGATGAAGTAGAAGAAGAAAGAAACTTGAAAGAATCGGTAGAAGAGATTACCTCTTCTTTGATGTGCCTCTTTTAAAATTCCTCTTAGGGAACTAGAGTTGGTCTTTTGATAAGACCAGAACCTCTATGATATAACTATAAAGGTTTTGAATAGAAATTGGTAGGGGTTGGCTGAGCATGAAGGCTCAAAATTGTGTAAAGAGGAGAGGGGGGATGTTCCCTTTTATAAGGGAAGAGAGGGGAACCTTAGGAAAAACTTAAAATATTATATTATACTGAATTTATATTCGGTTTATAATGGATCCAAAGTTACTTATTTTGAGTATATGGTGTGGATGGGTCGAAAACCTCTCATCCAATAAGATTTATACATGTTTAGATTAACATTTTAACCTTATTATTTAGATTTAACTCTAAGCTGATTAATTTAACTTTTACCGTGTCTTCTTATATTCTTACACTATGGTTAATAAAATTACTATAACCTGCCAATAAAACCCCAATTGTTTAATTAATGTCATATATTTTATTATATAAGTCTTTTGGACTAACCTTGTATTTTTAAGACCATTATATCAATTAATAGTATAATATTTTTTTAAAAAACTCTTTTTTGTCAATTTTGTTATTTTGTTTTCTCTAAATTCATAACAGTATTATTAATTCAGAAAAAATTCATCTAAACAACCCTAATATGTTATATTAACCTAGAAAATTATTTTAATTCATAAAAAGTCTCAAATTACATTTATTTGGGTATTTATAATATCAATTATGTTAATATTTCATTAATATGGTAATTAATACATCATCATTGTGTCATAAATAAATTAAATTATTTAATGTTTAAAAAATTTAAATAAAATTCCATTATGTAGGAAATATTTTTATATTTCTAATTAATATTTATAGTCGAATTTATCTTATGTATAACCCTATATTAAAAATGTTTTAGTTATTAAACATTGATTTTAAATCTTTTAACTCTTCTTTAAATAAAATAATAATAAGTGTCCAAATCAAATACAAGTAGAACAAAAGGGTAATATTTTATTCCTAAGGTGGTTTTTTATAGAATTACACTTATCCAATAGAATTAGGACATGTGTTATGTTAATAATAATAACATTTTTACCCTTAATTACCCTATTTACTTTTAACCGTGGTAAATAAAAGTAAAAAGTTATTGTTCACCAAAAATTATTTTTATCTTATTGAACCACATTTTACTACTCGACATTAACTCTGTCTCTCAGATAATCGAAATTCATCTCACAGAAGTGGTAAAATTAAGTTTTATGTACAATTGTAAATGCTCTTAGGAGGTGGGTAAAAGAAGGCAAAAAGTTCAATAAAATTTTTATATATCTAAATTATTATAAAATGACTCCAATGAATTACATTGAACATATATAGGTATTATGTATATATTTTGACCGAAAATAAATTTAAATAAAATTAATTATTATTTAAATAATAAATCGGTTTTAACAAATAACTCATTGTTTTCACTATTCATCTAAAATTGATAGTTTTCAGAAAAATACCAAAAAATCACCCTAAGCTAATTTTGATATTCCAAATAAAAAAATGAAGTCCATTTTGAAAGATAAAATTTATAAAATTTCAATAAGTGGGTATTACTATTCCTAATGGCTAGTTTATATAATATTTTAATAACATATCGTCGTTTAGTGAAACTCGGTATTGCGTATAATGCAAGCTATTGAGGAAGGTTGCTCTTGCGTGTAATGCAAGAAAATTCAGGGTTGCATGTGGGGAAAGATTCATTTGGTGTTGTTTATAACATACTCAAAATATAGTTCAGTTATACATTGATCAAAATCTATACTTGGTGTTGTGTAAAATTAATTTTATTCTAAATAACTTGAAATTGTGTGCATCACAAGCCAAGAATAGTGTTCCGTATGCTACAAGCTAATACGGTGTTGTGTATAGTGAAAGCTAATTTTGGTGAAGCGTACAACAAAAAACATCAAAGAAATTAAAAATAATAATTCTTATAAAATCCCAGGGTGTTAAATTCTACCTCCCTTAAAATGAATTTCTCCCTTAAAATTCGTCGAGGTTATAAATGGTTTTCTACTTGAATGTTTATTTCATAGAAATCCACATTTTAAAAAGGAATACTAAATCATTATTTTAAAATGGAACGTTAGAAACATAACGAATACCCAATGTAACTAATCACTGGGTTCTTACATAAGAGAATATAGGTGAAAATATGGATATATAAGAGAAATATTACCAGCATATTCTGATAGAGAGTGGTAGAGAACATGGCTATGAAAAAGCCAACAATCACAAAGCCATATATTTGTGATGATCTAAGGTACCATCTGATTCATCGGATATGAGGGTACTAGGACAACATTTTTGGTTTTCAATATCATTTCCCTAAAGATGAAAATTTTTAATTAGAAGAAATACTTACTTGATTTTGGTACAATCTCGATGTTGGTCGTTCCAAGAACAATTTTCACTTTATATCATAATAAAATGAAGTTGAATTTGTCATTTGTGAAGTGTTAGTAGATCATGTGATAAAATTATGGGTCATTCCATCTATCTAAAACAAATGGTTAGTAAAAGTTATCAAATATACATAAGTCCATCTATGGTTAGGTTAATTGTATATGATTCCAAAAATAGACATATACTTCATTGATCATACCGATTAATAAAATAAAACTAATTTCTACTAACCAAGGACTTCCTATAGGCCAGAGGTAGGTGATAAATTCCTGTTGCACTTCGGTTGTGGTTTTGATTCCCGCAACCCTATCCGACGCGACAGGTTTTCATCCTTCCTTTAGGTTGTCCTTTTTCTAAAACTTCTCTATTATAACATTTTGGAAATAATATCAAAAAAATGTTCTAGTCTTAAACAATACTATCTAATTTACAACTTAATCCATTCCATTCTTTAGGCTTATCCAAAATACTTCCATCCAATATCATAGTATAAAGTAAACAATTACTAGAAATGTAATCTACCGAGAATCTGAATACCATCATTTATTCCCCATATATCATACAATATATCCTGTTGTACACATTCCAAACACGTGAATACCTTAATCATAAATTCTCATGAAACATGAGTTACCATTTAACCTTAGTGAAAAAATGAATGCTGTCAAAAGTTAACTCTTTCCAGATACCAAAAATTCTAAATTTCTATATACTCAAACCATGATGTCACTTTGTCCTTATATCAGTCATGAACTCATTAATACTATCAAACACCTCATTATCTTATTATCCCTTCATTATGCGCATATCATCTACTTTCAAAAAATATCTGAATAATCTTTCATCGTTACCAGTACCAGTCAACATATACTTTCAAATACTTTAGGAAAAACAATAGTGTGGCAATCCTTAGATTTTTTTTTATTCCATAGTACCATTAAATTACCTCTACAACATAAATCTTGATAAACATAAAATAATTCCACTACCTTTTATAAACCATTGACCAAGATTCAACACTTCTTTCATATCATACTTCATTTGTATTATCATTATCATCATCAACATAAATACTACCCATATGAACATGCTGATTCTCTTCATGAAATTTTCCCTTAGAGCATTGGTTTGCATAATGCCCGTACATTCCACATTTAAAATATTGAACCGTTGTTGATGACTTAACAATACCATTATCTTTGTCCATGGTGTTAACTGAACCTTTTCATTTGAAATTACTGGCTTTGTGTCCTTCTTTTCCACACCCAAAAAATCTTCCAATTACTTTGAAACATTATCCTTTATGCCTCTTACCACATGATTTACATGATGAAAATTGAACATTAATTCTTATATGATCATCATGAAATTTTATCTTTCTCTTATTAGACGACTCACGAAACTTACCAAAGTTGATATTATTGATCATATTATGAGATTGATGATTAGTCATAATAGCGATGTTTGGAAATCCATGTCCCATTTCATTTGGTTTCTCAGGAATAATATCATTCCATTGTCTATCATATTCTCCATTAACATGAATCCTCCTGTTTCCTGCCATTTCTTCAAACGCAAAAAGAATAGTATGAGAGGAAAAACATGTACTATAAAAACAACATAATAAAGGGATATTACTTTAAATCTATACCATCTTATGTTTAATTCTATGATCTTTAAGTAATTCTAGGACTATAACCTATATTTTTACTTAACCTTAGGGACATACCTAGACATACCTTAGAAATATCTCTAGGGATATGACTATAATTTTTACAACCTAGTTTCCAAAGGTTAACTAAAACTTCCCTCTGATACCAATTATAGAGACCAAAAACTTGACGTACATGGACATTACATTACTTTTGTGTAATACTTTATACATAACATAAACTAACATCCAAGGACCGTAATAGTTTATTGTCTTTGGAAACATGGAACATAAACTTCTAATCATGTTGAAAGATCTTCAACATCTCTCATAATGATCACCACCTTTTGTTTTCTTACCTAAAACCTTTATTTATATCCTGAGGAAAAGAAAACATAAAAATTGTGATCTCAAATTCCCAATAAAGGTAAACATTGAGAACATATAAACAATCCATAAACATTTGAATGGAAAAACATGAACATAAAACATCACAATCTTTAGAAATGACATGAATCTTGGCAGTACATAAGGAATCAATCATAATGGAACCTCAATAATGATTAAATAGCATGAAAATAAAAAATTTAATTGTGGAAAACCATCACGAACTTGATATTATTTCCATAGTAGTCAAATAATTTCTACCAAGACCATCATAGTGGACAAAGTCCATTACTGAATCGGGTTTACTTGGCATTCTAGCCATTTATTACTGAACCGTATTTTACATTCCGTTCTAGCCATTCTATCTTATGAGATATAAATCTTTACCCAATTAATTGGAGGGAGATATAGGTCCAACCCATCTCATAATTAAATCATTCTTATGTGTTCCATAACATAAACATAAATCATTCATCATAACCCAAAGATTAAAATGGGTTTCATAAACATCATCCCATCATAACATAATCCATATAAAACAAATGGATATCATTTCATCATAATAAAAGTGAAACCATGTAAATCATAGAGACATTATACTTGAAACATACACATATGAAATAATTTCATATTAGATGGAAAATGGTTTTGATAAAATACTTGAAATGAATTCTTGAGGAAAATATCCTTTCTTCTTCAAAATCATTTTCTTTTCAAAAAATGCCATGCAATTTCAAAAGAAAATTATTTTTTTGAAAATATTCATGAAATATTGTAGAGTAAGATTCATGAAAATAAGGATTTATGAAACTGTAAAAATCCAATCATTCCATATAAGTTAAAAAAACATTCTCCTCGTACTTTTACCGAAAAAGTCAAAAAGTGCCTCGTATGGTAAATAAATGAAATATTCCTTCCATAACACAAAGTAAAAGTCAAAAAGGAGTAAAAATTACTTTAAAAATACATGGTAGAATATTAAACACTTTATAAAAAACATTTTTTATGGACATGGATGAAAAATATAACCCCAGTAAATACTTATGTATAAGCAATCTCAGATAAAAATGAGATTGAAAAATTATCCCTTACCTTATGTCCAATTCCATCTGTATGTGTCTGAGACTCCTATATTGTGTGTTTAAACATATTTTTATCTTTTAAAATAATCATAATAATAATTATGATATCATATATGATTCACTTATGACTTTATATTAACCATTAATTTATCAATTCCATGTTAAAGTAGTGTTTTCGGTAAAATCGTTTCATTTATCCTACGTGTTTGGACTTGCTGTTAATGATATTATTATTAATTATATCATGATTTACTTACTTATAGAATATAAATCATGATTTATATATCATATATATTCAGTTTATATATATATAAGATAGATAAATTAAATGAAATACACCGTTCATGGAGACGGTAGGCCGTACGTACGCATGAATGCTGTTTTCCTTTCCTTATTGCCTTGAATGGAAGTAAGTAGTTGAAATATATATAAAAAAAATCCATAAGAATTATTATGTCATATATTTAATTATTATTCATTATATATACTTTATAATCATTCTTGAATGGTTAACATGGAGAATGAATCTCATCGCGTCGTGGAGACGGTAATCCGTGCGTACGCACGAGCAATGATATTGTTCCCATAATTATTGAATGGAATTTTAGTGGATGATATAATATCTCATCACATGTATCATGTTATAATAATCATATATAGTTATTATTTACACCATTATACCCATCCAAGTAAGGTGTTGGTAGAAAAACATATTACACCACGGCGTAGAGACGGTATTCCGTACGTACGCACGTGCAGTGAATTTGTTTTTCGTAGGATTGATAGAAGGTGAAATAGGGTTGTTTCATATTTATAATAACATATAAGTATATAATTAATACTTATATAATTAATTTATAATGAAACAACTAATCAAGATGAAGTATAAGAAGAAAGAAACTTGAAAGAATCAGTAGAAGATATTACCTCTTATTTGACATGCCTCTTTTAAACTACCTATTAGGGTACTAGAGTCAGTATTTTGAGAAGACTAGAACCACTATGATATAACTAGAAAGGTTTAAAAGATAATTTTTTTGGGTTTTTCTGAGCTTGAAGGCTCAAAATTTTGTAAAAAAGGAGAGGGAGGAGGTGCCCTTTTATAAGGGAGGAGAGGGGCACCTTAAGAAAAACTTAAAATATTATTTTATAATAAATTGATATTCAGTTTATAATGGATCCAAAGTGACTTATTTCTAGGATAGGGTGGGTATGAGTTTAAATCCTCCCAAACAATATGTTTTAGGCATGTTTAGGTTACCATTTTAAACTTATCATTTAGATTTAACTCTATGTTGAATAATTTAACTTTTACCGTGTCTTCTTGTATTCATACACTATATGGTTGATAAACTTACAATAAACTGCCAATAGAACCCCAATTGGTTCATTAATGTCATATAGATTATTATATAAGTCTTTTGGCCAAAACTTAGATTTTTAATACCATTATATCATTTAATAATATAATATTTGTTTTAAAAACTCTTTTATGTCAATTTTGGTATTTTGATTTCTCTAAATTTATAAAAACATTATTACTTCTAAAAAAATTCATCTAGCCAACCCTAATATGTTATTTTAACCTATAAAATTAGTTTAATTAATAAAAAGTCTCAAATTTTATTTATTTGGGTATTTATAATATCAATTATGTTAATGTTTCATTAATAAGTTAATTAATGCATCATCATTGTGTCATAAATAAATTAAATTATTTAATGTCTCAAAAATATAAATTAAATACCATTATGTAGGAAATATTTTTATATTTCTAATGAATATTTATAATCGAATTTATCTTTTGGTTAACCCTATATTAAAAATGTTTTGGTTATTTAACGTTGATTTTATCTTTTTTAACACTTCTTTAAATAAAATAATAATAAGTGTCATAATCTAATACAACTGGACCTAATGGGTAATATTTTATTCCTAAGGTTTTTTTGGTTGATTAAACTTATCCAATAGAATTTGGACATGTTTTAGGGTAATAATAATATCATTTTTACCCTTAATTACCCTATTTAATTTTAATAGTGGTAAATAAAAGTAAAAAAGTTAATATTTAGAAATAATTATTTTTTTCTTATTGAACCACATTTTACTCCTTGTTTTTAACCGTGTCTCTCAGATAATCGAAATTCATCTCATAGATGCGGTAAAATTAAGTTTTATGTACAATTGTAAATGCTCTTAGGAGGTGGGTAAAAGACGGTAAAAAGTTCAATAAAATTTTTATATATCTTAATTATTATAAAATGACTCCAATGAATTACATTAAACATATATAGGTATTATGTATCTATTTTGACCTAAAATAAATTTAAATAAAATAAATGATTATTTAAATAAAAAGTCAGTTTTAACCAATAACTCAGTGTTTTCACTATTCATTAAAAATTGAAAGTTTTCAGAAAAATACCAAAAATTTACCCTATGATAATTTAAATATTCTGAATCCAAAAATGAAGTAAATTTTGAATGATAAAATTTATAAAATTTCAAAAAGTGGGTATTACTATTCATACCGGTTAGTTTATATAATATTTTAACAAAATATCATTATTTAGTGAAACTCGGTATTGCGTACAACACAAGTTATCAAGGAAGGTCGCTCTTTTGTGTAATTCATGGAAAGTTAGTGTTGCGTTTAGGGAAATATTACTTTGGTGTTGCGTATAACATAATCAAAATATAGTTCAGTTATACATTGATCAAAATCTATACTTCATGTTGTGTAAAATGAATTTTATTCGAATGAAGTTGAAATTGTGCGCATCACAATCCAAGAATATTTTTGCGTATAATACAAGCTAATACGGTGTTGCGTATAACGCAAGCTAATCTTGGTTAATCGTACAACAAAAGACATCAAAGAAATCAAAAATAATAATTCCAATAAAATCTCGGGGTGTTATAGTCATTTTAATGAACATTTCTGGACCTAGGAGTTTTCGTTCCCCAACTTCATCCCAACATACCAGTGTTCTTCACCTCTTCCCATAAATGGATTTATAAGTAGCCATGGGGAATATTGAGTGGAAACTGTTTTTGTAAGAGAACTCAACTAGTGGAAGACGTTGATTTCATCCTCCTTTGAAGTCCATTGAGCACTCTATCAATATGTCCTGAATGTTTTGGATTGTTCGATCAGATTGGACGTTAGTTTGAGGATGATAAGTCGTACTGAAGTTTGGCTCAGTATTCCTAGCATGTTGAAGACTCTTTCGGAACATGGAGGTGAGTCTTGGATCTTGATCGGATACAATGGATATCAGTACTCCATATAGTCATACCAATTCTAATATATATATATATGAGCCATTTTATCTTATGAGAAATACTCTCAAATTTTAATTAAGTGTTTAGTATTTGTACGAATATCCAAAACAACCTAGATAGAATTGTTTCCTTTGGATGTCTTCAGATGTCCGGGGACAATTTCCATGGTGACGTTCTCCTGTTTCCATGTTGGTATGTGTAATGGTTTCATCCACCGCTTAGAGATCTGCCTCTCAGCTGTCACTTGTTGACATACCATACAAGTAGATATATACTCAGTAATCTGTTTTATCCTCTTATCCCACCAATAATTCTTACAGTGATCTCAATACATCTTTTTGTTTCCTGGGTGAATGGAGAAATTTGAACCATGTGCATCATCCACATGTTCTTTCTTTTAAAATGGATATTATGGAACACATTGTCTTGAACCAAATCTCACAATTCATTATTCATTAACATTGAACTCTTTGGATTTCCCTTTTCAAATATTTTCCACTTTCTTATGAATTCTCACATCATCCTTTTGAGCATCCTTTAACCTTTTGAAAGGAGACAGTTGTGGAATCATTTTTAAAAGGATTGATGATGTTTATTTTTTTATGATTCCCATGTCCATAAATATAAAATATAAGAAGTTTAGATCCTTTTCAATTCCCATCAATGATAGAATTTCTCAGTACTTTCTTCTTATAGTACCCACTACCTTGTTCGCTTTCCCAGGGTGGTGATGGATTGATAAGTCATGGTATTTGATCAGCTCTAACCTTTTTCATTGGTGCATGTTCAACTCTTTCAGTGTGGATATGTACTTGGGCCTTTTTGATCTGTGTATATTTCACACTTCTCCCCAAAGAGGTAATGCCGCAAAATTTTCCAAGCGAATATCACGGTAGCCAACTCCAGGTCATGTGTTGGATAGTTTTTCTCAGGAACTTTCAACTACATTGAAACATAGGAAATGGATTTATAATTTTTCATCAACACACAGCCCATGCCCTTCTTCAAATCATCACTAAATACACCAAAAAGTTCCCCACTTGTGGGTAGTGTGAGCACGGGTGCAGTGATAATCCACCTTTGTAACTTCTTTATGCTCTCTTCACATTCATCAATCCATGAAATGCTTACTCCCTTCTGAGTTGGCTTGGTTAGAGGGTTGGAATATCGTGAGAAATTTTTCACAAATTAGTGATAATATCTAGCTAATCTCATGAATCTACTGATATATGTTACCGATATTGGCCTCAGGAATCCCTCAATTACAGCTGTCTATGATGGATCTGTAGATATTCCATTGCTTGTGATGATATGGCCAAATAATGATACTTCCTTCAACCAGAACTCACAGATGTTGTACTTTTCATATATATTCTATTTTATCAAGATCTCTAGTAAAATTATTAGATTCTCATCATGATCCTCCTTAGTTTTGCAGTATATTCGAATATCATCTATAAATACTACCACAAATTTGTCAAGGAAATATCTAAAAACTTTATTCGTCATTTCCATGATGATTTCTGAATCATTGGTGAGTCTGAAAGGCATTACTACAAATTCATTTTTCTCGTGTCTTGTACAAAAAGAAATCTTGTGGATATCATTCTTCTTCACCATTACATGGTAATATCTCAAGCACAAATCCACCATGGAGATGTATTTATCTTAATGTAGATGATCGAACAAGAGATCAATTCTGGGTAGAGGATACTTGTTCTTTATCGTGATTTTGTTACCATCATGATAATCAATGAAAAGGCACATTGACTCATCCATCTTATTAACAAAGTGGACCGGTTCACACCATGGTGAAACACTTGGGTGTATAAATCCTTTATCTAGATTCTCCTATAGTTGTTTCTTAAATACATAAATTGCACATCTTCCATTCTATATAGATTGATGGATATTGGAAGCACCCAAGGTATACGTTCAATTGAGAATTCAACATCCCTTCTAGGAGGAATACCAGGCAATTCCTCGGGAAACAATTCAGTTAATTCCCTCAAAATATTCTTGTCTTCAAGGATGGTTTCTTCTTTAGACACAATAATCTAAGACAAATATATGTGCTCATAGGGTAATATTATCTACTATTGAGATGATGGTGTTAAAGAAGATTCATATTCCTCCTTGCACTTGTACAAAATCGGGGGTTGATTCCTCATATGGAGAGTGATTTCCCTCTCACGGCAATTTATGTTGGCTCTATATAAGGAAATCTAATCCATGCCAAGAATTGTGTAAAATATTTTGTAGAGGAAGTATGATGAGGTTTGCCATAATGTTCAGTCCACAAATTGTGACTGGAGATAACTTATATTCATGGGATCCAATGATTTCACCATTTTCCATTCTCCCTAACATCTTTACTTCCCTGATTAGTGGTGGTGTGTGGATTGTTCAACTAAGCATTCGTGATATAAAAGAATGCGTACAACAATATATGACATCCCAACCTTTCAATTTTTGATTATGGTTCATTAATATCCATTAGAGACATAGGGATAACTATTAAACGCATAAACTGCAATCCAAGTCCATTAAAGGGATAGAATATAAATTACATTAATTTCTTTAACTTATGAACTTATAGGCTTAAATCTATGTTATCCAAGATATACTTCCCAATATATTTTCATAGGGGAATTTTTTACTTAATAATGTTTCATGATAAGCTCATTAATTTACCAAAACATACCCCCGAGAGTGTCATAACCAAAAGTGCAGCAAGGCCCATTGTCATGTACCAGGATACCCCGGGGTCAAGTACAAAACTCATTGTCAGTGTTTTCACTCTTAGGTAAATATATTCTAGAGCCACCTCTACATGCTCGTATCCAGATAGGGATGTATATTCTTGAAAAACCACTTACTCAATACTCATCAATATTTTGGGATGTTTTTATTATACTTATTTTTATCCCTAAGGATTTCACTAGTGGTTTCTAATACTAATTCCCAAAAATAACTAAATCAATTTTATGATACCAACTATAACAACCCTACTCTTTAATACACACATAAAGATGAATTGTTACATAAAACATAACATAAAAAACACTGAGGATTGATAAGTCTATTGTCTTGGTAAATTAGTAACATTACATAGCAACTTATAACTTAAAACACAACATCTTTATTGAAAACTTACTTTACATTACCACAACATTCCTTCATACTTAAAACTACATGGGATATTCTGAGGACATTCATAAGTAAAGGGTGAGAAATGAAGCCCAGTATGGGAGTAAAAAAATAATAACATGAAGAATACAGTACATATTAGGAAATAGGCATATCAATGAAGCATAAGAGAAATATGATCACAAAATCCTGATATAACATGGTTATCATAACATGGAAATGTGGAAACAACACATAACATGGTATTAGCATGAGACAAGGATCATTGCACATGGATAATGAGTAAACCCTCATTTCACTTGAATTAACATGAATAAAACCTATTTTTAATTGACATATCATGATATTAATCTTTACCCAATGCATTGGAGCGCTATCGAGGTTCAACCATATTAATCATTTCATTTCATGAATAATTGTTCCACATGGATCAGATAACATGGATTCATTAAACATCATCATTTATTCCACGATTAAGGAATGTGGAATTCATAAATAAAGCTATATAATCAATAAGTAAATGTGCATAAAGTTGTATATCCTTGATAGATAAATGGGCCTGATATTCACTACATGATGACTGGCTTGGAAATTTGCGGTGCGATTTCGGCATCATAACCGCGTGACATATAAATTCATAAATTTTTTTGATTAGAGAGAAAGAGGTATCTCATCATATTTATATGAAATGTTCAATTAGTGGGTCATATATATATATCCCAACATATGTAATAGAATTTTGATTTATAATACAAAAAAATAGCTTGAATGTAAATGGGGATTGAGAAATCCCTTACAGAATTTTAGAAATGTAACGAGTGTATATGAGAGGTATTTATGAGATATAAAGGGGTCTATCATCATTTAAAAATAAATATGGATGTATGGGAGAGGTGAGAAATCATACGCCAACATTTCTAATTGAAAATAGTTGTATAATAATATAATGAAATATGGACAAAAATGAGAAAGGAAGAAATCCCTTACATGGGGTGTGATCCCAAATGCTTGGGAGAGTCTTGAGAGATGATTCATGGGAGATTGGGGAACCTTGGTATGATTCTATATAGAGGAGGGAAGAGGTTGGTTGAGTATCAATGTCTTGGATTGAAGAGGAAGTGGGATCATGGGTGGGTTAATATAGGAAAAGGGAGGGAATTATTTATTATTTAGGTTTTGGACAGCACACATTAAACTAATAAAAACCACATCCTAACCCATGGTTTTGGCCCCTAGGTATTGAAAAAGGGTAGTTTAAAAAAATATTTTATAATTCCAATGGCCTAACATCATTAAATATTTGGATTTCTTATGTGGAGGTGAGTCACACTCTCAAAAAAAATCATTTTAAAAAAGATAAAATATTTTATAATTCTTGGAGGATCTACTAAGGCTTTGTAAAATAAATAAAATAAATATATAATCACATTATTTTAATTTTAAAACATATATTGTCCAAAAAAAAGATTTATAGTACTTTATTACATCTCTATTGGGTCATTATGATGTCATAAAACACATCAAATATTTAAACATTATATAATTTTTACCCAAAAATTTGACTGCCTAGGAAAATTCTTTAAAATTCACCATTGGATAATTTAAACATCTTGATTCCAAAAATAATATTCATTTTATCATAATATGTTTATAAATATTCTAATTTTTTACTTTTAAAATAAAAAAACGACATTTATAAAAAATTCATCGGTTTTGAAAAAAAAACAGCTTTCAAACCTTAATAAAATTTTAATTGTATTCATAATAATTATAGAAATATTTATATTTAAATAAAAAAAATTTAGTAAAAAAAATTCATTAAAATATTATTTAATTCAAAAATTCGTTAATTCATCAAAATAGATTTCTTAATTTAATATTAGCTAAAAATATTTTTCTCTCTAACAATTATTTTCAGAGTAACAATAATAAAATGAATGTATATTATTTATTATATACACAAAATAATGCACACAATCATATTTCCAAATATTTGTTACATAACCCATTATAACACACTCATAAGACTGAAGGGTGAGGTGTGCGATGGTGACATACTCTTGGGGTGGCTCGAATAACATCGCTCAGGTGGTAATCTATATCAACTTCCAATTCTCCCGTAAGCGGTTCCGTTTGAGCTTAACATGTTTAATCTCATCTTGGTCTTGGTCTAGAGTGAGGATCAATGATGACACCTCCTTTTTGGGCTCTGAAAAATAGGCTTTGTATGGAGTAATTCTACTGGATTAGGCCATCACCTTCCTTGTCCGAGTAAATTTGATTTATTAAAGCCCTATATTTGCACTAATCACGTGATCACTATTCAATGGATATATTAGAAATGATCAAAATTCTTAAAGGTATTTTAAAATCCAAAACATAAAATCAATGAATTTCATATTACTATTTTACATAAAAAAACATTTAATTATATCAAGAGTAATTTTCATTAATAAAAGTTTGGGTCGTTACAGTATCCATGACATAGAACCAATATAGGCTGGGCTAATATAATTCTGGTTGAGTAACCCCTCTGATACTTAGTTGAAACGAACCAGACCATGTCAACTAGACAAGCCACCCAAACTATACCAAAATATGATATGAGTTAAACATGGAAACAAAAACCATTCTAGAATACTAGAAAATAAAATAAACAACTAGTGTATGACATTGAAGGAATACATGATACAAAAATGTACATAGAATCCCAACTTAACAGTATAATCCAGCATGTACATAATATCCCCACTCGGTTAGAATTCATTTATATACCAAACTGAACCGAATGTGACAAAAATAATATAATCCAACATAATCCAAGATACTATTACATTTAATTTTAACCTATAATAAAATATCCACAATCAACCAAATTTAGAAGAAGGGTGTGAGAAAAATCATAGTATAATACCACCATGGATTTTATAAAATGTCTTATATCATGAATTCTATAATTCATGCTAAAAATAGTTTTAAATATAATTTTATTAAAATAAAACCACCGATCATTCATTTTCAATTTGGTTTTCATAAAATAAATCCATATACTATAACCAAAAATAAGAAAAGTACTATTGATAAACAGATAGGAAATCATATACATGAATCAATTTGTAACCAATAAAACACATGCCCCTGAAATAAACTACCATGAAAAGCTATGTGATACATATTCCTATTTCAAAACTGGTGAGAAATAACCCGCGATAATAAATGATGTGACAAATAACCAATAATGAAAAATGACAATGAAACTAGTTTTTTGGATCTATCATATTTAAAAATTCATACTAGACACTAACATACCTAAATATAAATGTGTTGGATCAAAATGATAATGAATCATACCATTCAATATCAGAAAATGTTACTGCCTAGTGGTTCAACACACACTAAGGCTACCAGTGATTCTATTCTGATGAACCCAAGGATCACAATATCAATTTATATAATTTAAATTCAAAACCATGATGAATATTTCTTGAAATTTTTTCAAACCCAATCTGATCTTCTTCAGAGTTTGAACACCTATTTTTAAATCATGAAAATTTATTTTCAAAGAAAAAAACCCTTTCTGAAAATCGTTTCCTTCATAATAAACTAGATTAAATAATTTAAAACATTGAATCAATGAAAATTACAATTTAATTAATAAATAACAACATATTATTAATCAAAATAACAATTTCACTAAAACACCTATATCAATATAGTAATAACCTACATACTTTTAAAAACGGTGGCTAGAAACCTAGAGAATGGTCTTTAAAAGAAATGGAATTCCATGAATCAAAAAAATATCGATATGAAAGACCATACCATTACATAAGCTCATCCAAACTAATTCTGCAACCAAAAACAAATAATTACTTAATGAAACCCTTACCCTATGAGAATAAATTCAACCATATGTGTGATCAATGGATGAATGAAGTGATCCAGGTTTAATGGAATCACCCAAAATCAAATTGGGAGGTATCTCGGTTGACACAAAAGAAGAAAAAAATAATTAATTAATTAAAATTATATTGAACACCATAAATTTTTTTCTCATACATATCTTATCACCCATTTACACAACATGTATTCCATGAGGCTTAGATATAACGAATACCATGTAACCATTTTATAAAAAACTATATTTTTTCTATTACATGGAATTTACGTGTTATAATATCTATAAAAAATTCACACCATTTATCTGGTTCAGGGATTCTTATTTGTTTCCTTTACATGGAATGTACATTTCTTACACAACATGAATGTTCCCAATGAATAATATGAAGTGCAGGTCAAAGTGGAAAATTCCCACAAATCCTCGACATGACCTTTTTAAGTATCCTACCATTTTATTCTCAATAGTACTAAATAAAAAATAGAAAACAAATAAAAAATAACTTTCTTGATATAAATTTAACATGGTGTTACACAAATGTCACATTTATATCATGTGCATGTATTTTTGTTCCACATAGAACAGATAACATAAGAACAAATTTTACACAATATTAATCCCACAATTAAGAAGTGTGGGGTATATAAATTGATTTAATTGAAAAATTAAATATAGATGTATATATATTGATATCAATTTGTGGAAATGAGAAATGTTATTCACAACACAAAAATATGGCATAGAAAATAATTTAATAAATCCATTAACATAACTGATGTGCATAAAGAATCATGGAAGGTTTAATGGGAGTGAAATTTGGTATCTAGTTACATGATAATAAAAAATAAATTAAATCAATGTTTTAAAACATTTTCCAAAATAAAAATTTTGAAATAAAAAGGCAGAATATAATTGATGTACTTGAAAAAATTGGAGGAGGGAGAGAATCCATTATCTAGATAGGGTATTTCTAAAATATTGGGTGAAGCTTATTAATTTCTTGTGAAAACCTTGGGATGGGTTTAAATTAGTATATAAATAAGATATTTTTGTTCAATGTGTTTTAGTTGATGAGGAATTGGTGGTTGGGTGGGTAATTATATCAAAATATAGGGAACTTCTTTATTTATGTCTAAACATCGATTTTGGACTCTACGTAATAAAATAATCAAACCCATAAAGAAAAAAAATGTTTCTATTGGTGGATTGTAAAAAAGAGGTGTAGTTATAAATATTTTATTATGATAATAACCTAACTCAATATAATAACATTATTCAATACTAATAGTTGAGTCATGTTTCTAAAGAATTGTTTTTAAAACCTTAAAAAATAATATTGGTTTTCAATGATTCATTATAAGATTGTAAAATTAATAAAATAACATGGAAATAAAATATTTCAATAGTGAAATATATTTTTGTTTATCATTTAAATTATAGTATTTATTACATAAATTTTGGGATATTATGATGTCTTAATTTATAGTTTATATTTATAACTTATTTAATTTTTACCCAAAAATTCTAACATCAAAGAGAATTGTAAAAAATTAACCATTGGGGAATCTTTATGTGTTGATTTAAAAAATAATATTTTTTAATGAAAATAATTTCCTAAACATAGGATGTTCCAATTTTAAATTAAAAACAATATTTATCAAACAAAAAGTTATTGTGACACAAACAACTTTATAACTCCTAGTAAAATATTAACGCCCCGACCCTAGAAGACCAGAGTCGGTGCATTTATTTTTTTCATTATAATGATTACAAGGAATAAAATCTTGAAGGACTAATATGTTTATATTTATTTTAAGGATAAATTAAATATATGATACTGATAATATTTTGAGAAATATAAATTACAAACTTGATACATAATAAAATCAAACGAACTACATCCTTGAAAGATTATTAAATGAATTTTTGTTCATAACCTAGGGAATTGAAATATAATAAGGTTTAGATAAAATCCCCAATAAGGTTATGTTAGTAGTAATAAATAATGAGTCAATAAGAATAAATTTACAAGGAAATTTCATTAACTGATAACACATTCAATTTAAAAACCTAGATATGGAAAAATCAATAAGGCATGGTAAGAAACTAAAAATGTGACATTTAATAAATGATCTAAAATAAAATGTATCAATATATATTTCAAAAAAAATATCATGTATGAATAAAAAATGAAACTCAATGATGGAAATCCATTCATAATGGATGTAATTTCTAAGGCACCTGAAAAATTATATCATCACGACCTTTCACAATATGGCTTAAAACTACGGATAGAACCCCTTTTAATTGTGGAATCATATTTGTCTCAGGAGAACCAATCAATGCATTTATGTCATATATAAATTCTTGGACCCACCCTTCATTATTATTCATGTTTGGAAAAAATCCCTCAAGGTAACATTGCAGCATTTTGGGATTGATTTTGTTTGTTGACAAAGCAGGTTTCCATGGTGAATTGTCGAGTTCCAGAGATGTTTTTGACAATAAATATTGACAAAGAACCATGAAAAAGGAATGGACGATCAGGTGGCAGTACAAAAAGTGTAGTACAAGGTGGCGCCACTTTCAAATGATTGCCAAATTTTTTGGGACCAAAATTTGGAGTTTGGTGAGCATCACAAAAAGTGGATATCATTGATGATATTATTTAAATATGGAAAAGGGATGAGTTTCTATAAGATTGGATTCATGGATTTGATTTTGCGAAGACCATAAAAAAGATAGCGGTGATTCTTCTCGATTACATCAAGCTTCATGAAAGGTAGAGTAGAAGAGCATTGTGGCGGTGAATGGCATTGCGAGTGGAGCTTCGCGGTGAAGGCATGAAAGAATTGATGGGATGCCCCACGATTATGAAAAGCTCCACGATCATAAAATTTCCATGGTGCTTCTTGATATTGAGAGAATTTCAGAAGATTTTTCGGAGCTTCGCGGTTTGTGATGACGTGGTGCTGACTTCGCAGGGAAGGTTCGAGGGTCAATGGAATCACCAATGAATATGCCTCGACTCCCTTGAGAGAAGTAGAGAGAGTTTTAAAAGAAATTTATTTTATCTCTACTCAAAAAGGTTGTTCGTGAATGCAGAGTTCTTTGCGAAAGATGAACTTCGCGGCAGCTAATCTTGGTCCACAAAAGTTGTGAGCTCCGTGTTTCCTCAATGATCTTCGCGAGGGAAGTTTCACTGCGACGACTTGATCTTCAAGAGTGTGCTTCGATAAAGTGCTTTGAGAAATGGTAAGATCTTCACGAAGTCTTGTTTGAGCTTCTTGAAATTGGGAGCCTCACTAAGTAGGGTGCATTGCGAAGGTGTATCCAAATTGAGTTGCCCGATGTTCAAGGGTAAAGGGGTATTCATCGGCGGATGAAAGATGGACATTAAAAGATCATCTATAAATATTTGAGGATGCATTTATTCATGAAAATTAAGAGACCTACAGGTCTATAAACTGTGAGTTGATCCCTTCCAAGTGCAGTGAGAAAAGGAAGGGGATGAAGGTTATTCTTTCTACCAGTAGTGAGCCAGAGGGAGAGATATAGGTAGTGACCCTTGGGAAAGTAGTGAGATAACCGTAAACATTTTAATGGCGGTGAGCCTGGGCATAGAAGTGATCTAGACCGAACATTATTGGCAGTGATCTTTAGTGGATTTGGTATAGCGTCACATCGTCGTTGTATGCTCCTTAGACATAGCCCAGTGAATGTAAACCAAGTAAAAATCTCAGTGTCTGCCTGGTTGCTTCCCTGCATTTCATCTAAAGCATCACCATTAGATAAAGATAAAAATAAGTGATAAACATAAACACACAAGACCAAAAAAAGGACCCTAATAATAAAGAGGTCAAGATCCAGTGGGACAAGAAACGTTTTGAAAAATAATATCCATACCCTGATTCACCCCCCCCCCCCCCCTCTCAGGGTATCTAGGCCCTTATTTGGTCCAAAAAAGTCCAAATTATTATTCATATAAAATAATAAAATAAATAATATTCCCTATTAAATAATTGTGTTGAATAAACAATACAGTTTTATCAATAATTTTCCAATTAATAAAATAGCTGTCAAAGTAAACACCATATGTAAAATGATATATGTTTTAGGAAATTATAATATTAATTTTATAAGAATAATGATATTGAAGTAATATTCCAATGAAAAATTATTACAATATTGTGATTGTTTTATGATAAATCTAACAATAACAAAGGGATGTGAGATCAGAAAGATAATAACTAAGAACATTATTTAGGATAATATTCATTAAACATTCCAAAGAGTCCCAAAGAACGTTGAAATATTTGAATCATAATATCCATAAAGGTATGAAATTAAATGAAATTTATAATATCATGATATTAATGGGATTAATTATATAACATGAAAAAGTCAAAATATAAAACATATAAAAGTGAATTGGTGCATAATAACAAATAAATCTCAATGGAATGTAAATTGAGATGAAATTACCTTACCTTAGCCTTTTTCATTGGGTATTATTTATACAATTGTATAGTGGTTTAAAATTTGTTAATAACTTATACCAAAACCATACTCATATTTATAATATCTTATTCTAACTTATTACAATATTTGATTACCCATTTTTTATAACTCCTTCATTACATTAACTATTTCATGTGTTAATTGCCTAATTTTCCAAAGTATGTATTGACTTATAAATTTTTGTTCTTATTACTTAGAATATTATTTCATAAACTCTATAATATAATCCATGAATTAATTTTGTTATATTTTTAGAACATTTTTATTTAGAAAAGACCATAAATTTTAGAGATAAGAATTGAAAAGCACAATTCATGGAGATGGTAGTCCGTACAAATGCATAAATGCTAATAACATTTATTTTCATATTAAAATTACAGAAAATAAATTATATATATTTATATTATAAATATATTATCCAATATATATGATATATATGTTACATTGTATTATCAAAATCATCCTTTATATGTTTCATGTATACTGTGAATGAGTCACATCGTTTGGTGGGGCGTTAGTCCACACTTCCACCAACGATGTTATTGAATTTTTTAAAAAAGGAAATTATATGGTTATGTACTATAAAAGAATCACAAGAGGCAAAAAAAATATCATATATGAAATATATAAATATATATTCCATCATAACGGTCACCCTGAGAAGCGGTAAAGGAAGAGGGAACCATCATCATTTTGTGATGCGGTAGTTCACCATACACGGAAATTGTATGTTCATTATCCATTGGATTGAATTGTGGTTAAATATAGGTTGAAACCTAAATAAAAAAATAAAATTATATTGAGGGTTCTTCATTCATCATATAATCATGATTTTAAGAATTTGAATGGGTGGAGGAGTAAATGAAAGAAAACAGATCATTGAAAAATGATCCCATAAAAATCAGGTAACCCATTATGGTTTATACCAATGGTCTTCTATGTGAGGATTTCTTCCTAAAGTGTGGCCTCAAGGTCAATGGTAGGGATGTTTTAATTATACTTGGGCAGTGCATGGCGGATCCTAACTAGATTTAAAGGTGTGTGTAAGGGGTATAGTTCTTTCCTTTTAATGGTGGAGGAGAGTATCACTCTTGTAAATACCAAACTGTATTCATTAATAGTAGGTCTACCTTACCTAAAGTTCCTAAAAAAAGAAAAATAATATATTAAATAAGTATGAGGGTCAATTAAAACCTCCACCACAAATTTTTATTTTATTTTATTAATTTGGTTCCTTATTATAAATGATTCCCCAATTTTACCATTTTGATTTTTATTAAAGCATCTTGTATTCCATCAATAAGAATTTAAAAAAAAATAAAGTGAGATTTTATATATAATATATATAAACCTAATTATTAATATGATATCCAATTTATATAATGAAAATACCATTTTTTGGAAATTAATTTTAAAACATGAGCATGTGATACGCTAAAACATTAATTATACCCAAAATGAGGTAACAATATTTTTACAATATATGGGTAAATATATATATTATAAAAGTAAATTGGTATATTTATATATCATATGAAATATTTAGTGACTCATAAATACAACTTTTCATAATTTATAATTTAAAAAAAATTAAATCATTTAATAAAATATCATTTATTGTCTAATAACAAAACATCAGTTTTGAAATTATTTATTTAATTTCAATTTTAAAATATAAACACAATAATAAAATTATAATATATTGTGTTTATTGTTGTATAAAATGATATATTTATTTAAATAAATAAATATAATAATTCATTCAATTAACTTCACCTTTAATATTTATGGTATCATTTATTTTAGTTTGTTATTAACTAAATAAACACTACATTGGTGTTTTTTAATCCTTTTATGTAACTAAACCATATATAACAATTAATGATAAATTATTATCATCGCAATAACGCATTTATGTTTCAAAAGGATATTTACAAAAAAAATGATGTTTTGTACATATCTTAATGTTTTATAAATGTTAAAGGTTGGGAAAGTTCCCTTTTTATCTTTTTACTTACAAAAAACTTTTATATAGGGAACATCCATGTAATAATATCCCAATAACGCATAAAATTATGATCATGTTAGGATATGGTCGAATTATTGGCATAAAATAAATTTTGGACAATTTTAAATGTCATTTTGGTCCTTAAGATTAAGGTATAGTCCTTTATTAAGCTTAATAATTCCATAATCACTGTAATTAATTTTAATCATTTTACTAATGTTTTTCATAAAAAATTCAGTTGATGGTATTATGGAAGAAATAATTTGATGATCAGAAACTTTTATATCCATTTTTATAAATTCTAATCACATAAGTGGGAAAATTTAAATTAATAACAATCTCTCAAACATTGTAAGAAATAGTGTTTTTAAAGTAAAAATAATCAAAATTTTATTGTGTTTTTATATCTAATTTTAATTTAAATTGATTAAAATTACCTATATTTGATTAATATATTTGTAATTTATTTATTTTAATATTAAAAAACCTCTTTAATATATATTTTAACATTAATAATTATTTAAAGAAAAAGGCAGTTTTTTACATAAAAGTTGTATTCTTCACTATTCAATAAAAAATGAAACCTCTCAAAAAAATACAAAAAATTCACACTAAGCTGTTTTTTACATTACAAATTCAAAAATTAAAATTATTTTATAATATAAAATTTCTAAAATTTATAAAATATTATTTTAAAACAGGTTCTCCATTAAAAAGAAGTATAACCCGGTATTTCATGTAACACATGCTAAATCAGTGTGTTCTGTAGTGTATGCTTAACATGGAGTTTTTTATAAAGAGAGAAAAATTGTATTTATTCTAATAAGAAAATATTTTAATATATTGGGGTGTAAAATTATCCACAAATTAATTAAATTTTATTCTAGCAATTTAGACTTGATTTAAGTAATCGTGTAATTGATATTTTAAAATACTATTGTAGAAAACACCACATCATGAATAGGGTTAATAAAAAATCATTTTAATAAGCGATGAAGGAAAGTATAATGGTCACATAACTTGGTTCCCTAGTAGGAGAACAAGTTTGGGTAATGTAAACATGGATACATAGAAAAAATATAACAAACAAGTTCTGCAATAGAGTGCTAGAGAACATAGATAAGATAAAGTTAACAATCAAAATCCATAAATCCATGATGATCTAAGGGGCATATTGATTCTTCAAAAATAGTTGTACTAAGAAAACATTTCTGGTTTGAATATCATTTTCCTAGAATAGTAGAATTCTTTTACTCTATAATAATATAAGTAAATATACAAACATGTTATGTTATTATAAGCACATTCTTATCCTTTGATCCTTGCTTTAACTATTTCTACTTCATCTCATTGAAAATTATTCATCATATAGTGATTTTATAAATCAATATATTAAACTAGATCTAATGTTAAACATGAAATATTTCATAAATGGTTATCCTTTCAAAAGGATTGTGAATCAACACTTCAAAAATATGTTCACTCAATTTGAAAAATTATCTTATCATTAATCCAAAAAATATGAGGTAGCTCAAAATTTCCCCATTCCAAAAATGTGAATATATTTATCAAGTCTCCTCTTGACATATGGACATTACTCAAATCACCATTAAAACATATTGGAAATAGGAATTCTTCGTTATAACTTATTTAAGAAACATGTTATGGGATATATTCCGTAAATCCAAAAGTGTTGTTAACTCCATCAATGATAGCACATACCACTTTTTGAAAAGTCATTAATCAGTTTTAAGTTAGTTAGAACATTCCCAAATTATTTATTTCTCCTTCATTATCTAAACATCAGGATCATATTTCAGGTTTTATTTCCCTTAATAATGTGTTTTTAAAAATGTTTATCTTTCTACTGAATAATTTTTTTTATCATTCGACATATGGTCTAAAATCCTTAATGAAAAAGTACTATAGTACAATTTTCAAACATTTCATAATTCTTATAACTAGTAAATTGCAGATAAAATATTAGAATGAATAAGTTCCTAAATCCAAGTACATAAACACATCGATTATTCAACATTATCCTTTAACCATTAACAAGGCTACCTCATCTTATTACTTTATACCTCTTTCCATTAACATTTCACTATTAGTATCAACTTCATCAACCATATAACCATTATTCATACCACCTTGATGATTCTCTTCATGATCTTTCAAGTAGGAATATCGATTTGAATATTGCACATTCATTCCACACTTAATGAATTTAAAAATTAATGATTTGATAGGAAGTCCAATATTCTCATCCATTACATCAAGAAAAATATTCATTTTTCTTTTGCATTTACATTATTTGTGTCCTTATTTCCAAAGTGAAAACATCTTCTTTACAATCCAATACATTCAATTCGTTGATTCTTTTCACATTATTATCATGGAGGTAACTAAATTTTCTTTTCTCCAAGGTCTCCATTACCCAAAATCTCAGAAAACTTCATCCATCTCTTCCTAGGTGAGTCTGAGAGTTGGTTAATGTACATATTGGTAACCATCTTCTGTGAAAGTTGATTAGACATAATCACAAAATCCTTCACTCTAGTGATAATTCCATTTATATTACCATCATAAAATTTTCTATCTTATTTAATGTCAGACCATTTACTTCTTGTTCCTGATGTTGACTAAAACCATAAAGTGTAATGTTAGAAACACTTATAAAAAAAATTACATTGTCATGAAAATTTACATATAGGGTATATAAATCATGTCTCGTACTTCTTTAATCTATTACACCATAGGTTTATCCTAGTTTATTCATAGTCATCTTCAACATACTTCCTCCTTGATGGTTCGTATGGAAAATGTGAATTATCCTATGTATATCCCCCTTGATTGTCAAACCATGCATGTAATTAATCCCATTTTCATGTACCAATTTAACCTGATTCCATACTAAGACACCTTTTCAGAATTTTTACTCATAGGTATATCTATTCAGAACCACATCCATTTGTAGTATCTATATAGGGATCCATTGCTATAAATTCCCACATAATAACTACCATACAAATATTTTATGAAGTTCTTGTATATTAATCCTCAATGTCTATCTTATGGTTATTCTCCATATTCTATGTTTTTTAAATCAAGTTTCTATGGTTTCTATTAGACATAATATGATATCAACTATAATTCCCTGACCCTAGAATCCCGGAGTCGGTACATTAATTTATTAAATTTTCATGATTACAAGGAATCAAATCCGGAAGGACTAATCAGTTTAGTATTATTAGAAATCTATATTACATTCATCATACCAATAATACATTGGGAAATATAAATTTCTAACATTATACATAATATAATTAAATAAACTAGAACCCTGAAAGCTTATTCAGATATGTATTCTTCATCGAATGGGGAATTAAAACATAATAAGGGTTATCTCACATTCTCATTGAGGGTATGTAAAGCGAAACCAATAATGAATCAATGAGAATTAATTAACATAGAAAGGGAAATAACTGATAACACATTCTATTTAAATAACAAGAAATGAAAAATATGTATGGAATGGTAAGAAACCGAAACACATTTCATTCAATCAATGAACAAAAATAAAATGTACCCATAGATATGTTGATGAAAAACAACATCGATGAATAATAACTTGAGCTAAATGAGGGAAACACATTCATAATGGATTTCATGTTTATGAAACATGAAAACCTATAACATCAATACGTTTCACAAATTTTTTTAAAACTATATATATAAACCAATTAAATTTGGCCAACTTAATTTCTTTATGATAACCTATTGATGCATCAAGGGGATATATAAAGTATATGGCCCACCCATCATTAACATTTCAAATCATTCCTCATATAAAATAATCAAATAAATAATATGACTTTTTTAGTATCAATATTTAACAATGAATATATTTTTTTAAATAATTTCCCAATTAATTAAATAAAATTCAATGTGAACACCATTTTTAAAATTATTATTAACGCAAATCTCATTGATGTGGTGAGAAAGTGGGTTTTTAAAGTAAAAATGTTCAAAAGTTCAATATGTTTTTATATATAATTTTAACATTAAAATAATTCTAATGACATACATTGGATAAATATATGTATAATTGATCTATTGAAACTTTAAACTGATATTTTTAATATGTAAATTAACATTAATAATTATTTAAACTAAAAGGCCATTTTTACTAATATGTCGTTCATTTCACCAATCATCAAAAAATGAAACTTCTCATAAAAATATGGAAAATTCACCCTAAAGTAATTTTGACATTAAAATTTAAATATTTTATTTTATTTTGACAAACAAAATTTATAAAATTTCCAATATTTAGTATTAAAATAGCTGCGTCAAAAAATGTGGTAAAACCTAGTATTTCATGCAATGGAAGCTAACATAGTGTGGTGCGTAGCATAAGCTTAACATAGTGTTGTGCATTTGGAGTAAAAAATAATTATTTTTCTGACATGAAAATATTTTAATGTATTAGGGTGTCAAAAAAATACATGTGACTACATTAAATCATATTACCATTTATATTGAAATAAATATTATTTAATAAAACATTTTAACGAAAAAAGAATTTATTTTAAAACCCTTTTATTTTTCATAAAAAGTTGTTTTATGTTAATCCATATAAATATATTTTTTAAATATAATTTTTGTTTCCTCGTATCGAAAGGAAATTTTTATCAAACTCATTATGTAATAATATATAATGTTATAATGAAAATGGATAAATATAATATATTTTTTATTAAAAGGATAATATAAAATTTGATACTATTAGGGTCTAGATAGATATCCCCTCAACAAACTAGCATATGCCCAATATGTATGGTGTGATATGAAAATATTTTCTTAGGGTGGTTCGATGAATAGGGTCTTTTAGGTGATCTTGATAAGCTTCAAATTTTCTCGTAAATGGTTTCTCTCAAGTTTATGTTGTTTAATATACTCTTGAACACAGTCAATGGATAATAACAATGATTCCAAATCCCTCAAAGATATAATAAATGGTTTCTATAGGGTATGATCCTACTGATCGAGGCCATTAATTCTTCCTTCAATGTCAATTTGATCTTATCATTACTATTAAAATATATTGATCTTAATTGTTACAATAGAGAGGTAATATTTAAATATTTATTATTCTTAATGGTCATTTAATCTTGAAAGATATTTTATGTCTATATTTTATAATTGTCAAAAATTACTATCACGAACTAATTTGGGTCACCCTGAATCAGTCACCCATGCCGGCCCGTGACATGGAATGAATGGTGGCCCCAATACCCATGGATTGAAAATTAGTTCTGGGTATCAATATAAAACCATTGGGAATGATATTTTAACTTAATAAAAGATAAAAAAATACACGAAAATCAAACAGAATAGTCAAAATAAGAGCTCACTACAGAAATAAATAAAATACTACATGTACCTCCATGTAATCTCATGGGACACCACCAAACACTGAACCACACCTTTTCCATGAGAGATCTAACACTTGAGAAACATGAAACTAAAAATATAATAATGGAATTCTCCCCAAGATGCTCAGTATGAATTTCAAAATAAACCACACTTGATTCCCCACAACTATAGTGAAATCCATTCTTTATAGTTTTAAAATAGGATACATGAAAATATGGGTTTCCACTCTTTTACTAAAATAGGTAAAAATATGCTCTTTTTAATGAAACTCCTTTTCATTTCACTTTCCAAAATATTTATCAAAACAAATTCTTCATTTCAATAAATTATTTTAAAAAATATATACTGCTATAATAAGTATTTTAATATAAAAATCAAGGTAAATGTGTCATGATATGGCACAACCAAAAGTGACACAAAAGAAAATATGAACATAAAAGTATATAATCATGGGTGTTTCTTAAACATCACTAGAGTGATATCTGGATTTAAATGGATTAGAAACACCTACTGTTCATTGTTGAAGCTCTTATGTCTATAACCAACTTGCCGCCCTGAACTGGCCAATCCAATGGCATTGCCCACTATGCCTAACAAGTAATATAGGGGGCACTTAACCGTCTAATTGGGGTTTATCATCAACTGTCACTTGACTCTGTAAAAGTATCCCATGATACCTATCATAATAATATATTGTGTAATTATGAGTCCCTCTCATTCATGAATACCCTTACCTATGGTCACTACACCTGCCTGCACAAAACACGAATACCACTATTTGATATCCCACGAATGGAAATCCCGCCTATAGAGGTACCCACTATGTCAATATATATATATATATACATACATATCACATCATTAATGTGACAATAGTTCCATCACATCATATGAACATTCATCTATTTCATTAAAATTCACTAGTTTTCCCAAAGGCCTTTTAACATTAAATTCCCACATGCATTTATCAAAACATTTGAAAAAACCATTCCAAAACAATGTGAAATGACGCTTTCAAACCCTCTTTCTAAATAGTCCCTTAAACATTTAATTCCATTTCCATTTTCAATATTTTATCAAAACCAAAAGTTAAAATTCAACATCCAACCCAAGATTTGAAATGGGCTTTTATGACATTTAGAAATCAAACATCCTTTTTAATGCACCCAATCGGTTGAGTAGTAAATAACATACTCAGAACTGTTTTTTTTGTCACCCAAAATACTGAAATTTCATTTAATGATGATAGAACCCTTATTTAAAATTCACATCTTAATTTTAAGGTGCAACCTTGTGTACACTTTATGAACCCATGGATTTACCAACATTTAATGACATGTTCTAAACTGCTAAGAAACACTGAAAACCCTTAAAGGTGCCCAAAAAACCATGTCTTACATAACACATTTAACCAAATCATTTTAGTTTAATAAAATAATCTTCAAAACTAGAAAACTTTTAATAAGATATTCTAAAAACTTATAATAATTCATATTTAAAACTAACTGGTAAGTAGACATTAACAAGATATAAAAATAAATTGGAAACCAAATCCAAGAGGTGAAATCAATTTTACCAAAACCCTGGGTATGAATATAAATATATATAAATACCACATAAATATAAAAACATATTCTTTAAATTCTATGAAGTTAGGAAATTCTAATTAAAGGTGCAGACATGGAGAACCATCCTCAACAATGGAGTGATCCAAGCCCAGACACTATGGTGCTTGACAAATTAGGTGGTGACCACTCGTAACAGGTCCACACTCACAAGAATAAACCTATATATATATATATATATCAATAATCCATTTCATATATTCTGTGATCCATTAGGTAATACATAAATGGAAGAAATATATATATTATATATATGCATACCTTAAGTATATGTGTGTGTGCCATCAAATGTTGACCAAAAGTGAGTAAAAAATCCTCGAATAAAAAAATTATAGTAGAAATGTTCAACCCACCTACCATAAATACTAGGGACATATAAAAACAATAAGACTATAAATTGGTGGGTGAATAACTAATAAATAATAATAAAACTTCACCTCAGATAGATGAGGTAAACCAAAATAACCCGAACCACCTTACAGTCAGCATCTATTGATGTAATCCACAAGAATAAGTCTAGTGGAAATATTCACACAACCCAAAACCACATGAAAATAAAAAATCAGATTACCCTTCATACCCTAGGTTTGGCCTAATCTATATCGGGTGACGGGAAAGCCAAATTACAGTTGGAAAATGAAGGAGAGGGTGAAGAGGGTATTGACCCATTGATTCAGTGAGAAATCAAACAAAATCTAGAAAAAACGCATATCAGATAAGGCCTAGAGGAGGGGGTCACACGCTAATGATTATCATCTAGGGGGTCCGTCACTCAACACAAAGGTGAGTCCTATAGAGATTCATCACTCTGAATGGGAAGGTTGTAGGGAGGTCGCAACTAGTTGTGTTTGACCGAGGGAGATCACAGTGTGGGAGGGTCGTTTCACTGTATAGGGAGGGGGTAGGGTGCAACTAGATTATGAGTGGAAGGATGGGAAGACCCTTTGGTTTTCGTAAACCTAACATAAAAAATAAAAAATATATATAAATATGTAAAGATAATACTAAGAATAGTTGTGATAAAAAATTATCAAATAATGATAATAATAATAATGATAATAATAATGTTCTTAATAATAATAACAGTATTCTTAATAATAATCCAATGAGCCAGTACCCTAGTGGTACAGGCTCCTGAATGGCATCCAAAATACCTAGGATCAAATCCGAGATGGGGAGAATTTCTTGGGTACTGTAGCAGGACTGTAGCAGGGCACTATAGTAGTACTGTAGCAGCGGCGACACTGTAGCAGTGGAGGGACTGTAGTAGGAACTGTTTCGGCGGCTATACTGTAGCAGGTACTGTAGCTACATGGGTACTATAGAAGTACTATTCACCGAGGGGTCCTTTGGGCCAAAAAATGGGCTCTCAAGCATTGTATTCAGGCCACTTGGCCTTGGGCCTTCGGGCTATGTAATGGGTCACCCTCTACCCAGTATAAAGAGGTCTTTTCTTTAAATAATAAATTAAGGCTTCGGCCCCAACCTTTTAAAAAATAATGATAAGAATAATAATATTCATAATAATAATAATAATCTTAATAATATTATTATAATTTTTATTACTGTTCAATCATCCATTTAATTATATTTTATTATATTTTATTTTATTTTAATTTATTTTATTTTGGAACATAGGTTTCCCACACGGTTGTCGAGTGTTTATTCTTAACCGTGCGTAACCCATGTGTAGGACCCCACTTCACATGATAATTTTAAAATTCAACCTAAAATGTCCTTGAAACAAAATAGGGTATATGAATAAATAAAATAATTAAAATAATTAATTATTTTGAGGTCAGGGTGTGACAATTCTCCCCACCAAAAAACATTCTACCCCTAGAAATTCTCCCAGTCATATAAGGAATCAAACATAAGCTCAAGGTTGAAAAAAAACCAATGAATCCATGGACTCTGGGGGACAATTCACTCTACCAGTTACACCTAACCAACACTATGGGAATATGAAATGAGAAGAACCATTAATTATAGAGTAGGGTTCTTCCCCACCATAAGAAATCAACTAGTACCAACCAATTCCAAATGAAACCCCAACGAGATCCCAAGTGGGTCTCCCCAATATTTAAGAACTGATCATCTTAGAAAAATCTTGTCATTCCTAGCACAAGCCAACTCTATATGTACCAATGCAAACAAAATCATGAACCCTTTCACAAACCAAACCCAACCACAATGGGTACACAATAGAAACCCCTAAAAAATAATCAAACAAACCACAACATGTCACCTCTACAATACGATATCATCTCTTAGATGATTACAACTGAAATCTAAAACCAATCCATGAAAAGAACACTTTTCTACAGTTTTCAACCATAAGGCACGATTATGACTGCAAATTTTTACAAATACACAAGTCCACAAAACCATTCACCAGCAAGAGGGAACATTTAAAAAATATCACAAAGGGTAAATGATGCCTATGAGATTTTTAGGACAAAATGGAACCTTCAATGATTAAAGATGCTACAACAGGGACATAAACTATCCGATTTCAAAACTAGAGACAAAATTCAAACCAATTATTCCAAACTACCTATGATTCCTGACTGTATGATGATCTTCACTCCGAGTTCTACGGTTGGAGATGTGATGTCTTATTTCATATTTTACACTGAATTAAGGATATGACTTCTTCCAGCCGAAAATATATCCTTCAAATGAAACCACTTGTTGAACCTTCCCAAGTGACTTGAATGGCCACATCATCGGTATATATCCTAAGGTTTTTTACAAGATGGTATTTGAATCCATTAACTCACCACATTAAAAACACGCAAGAGAAAAGTTTGAAGAACCATAGATCAGACCCAAAGAAGGATATATTTGCAAAACATTCTCTTCTGGCACACACCTCTCTCAAGTTAGTGAACATTCATGAACAATTAGAGACATTGGATTTAGAACTACCCAAACTCTATAAACTAACTCAACTAAAAAAGGTTCATATACCACTCCCTAAACTAATCTTATCACTCTAACTCCAAATAAAATGAAACCATCACTAAAATCTTGTCAACATGAGCCTTCATCATCCACTACCCTTTTTGAACACTCTAGAGTTTCGTTAGATTCCCCACCTTCACCTACTTAGGAACACGTCACTAGATTAAAGTGGTCTTAAATACAACCCAATACACTCCAACTTTCAATGATATCGGAACAACCACCATCCACCAGTCTAATGTTGGATCACTAAACAAATTATAAACAACACAAACCCTTACAAAATTAGGGGTTCTTGAAAACACTTTTGACTTCCACAAGACACTCATTTACTTTACACTATTAATTGATTACCCCAAAAAATGGATAACAAAAAAATGTATTCAATCCAACCACTGCACTATATACTTCGTCAAGGTTTAATACCGAAAGAACAAGAAACATCTGGGTCCTCTATAGGAAGCATTCTCAGAATAACAAAATAATACAAAACAATATCAACACTCAACCAAAGATCAACCAAAAAGGACATCTCCAACTAAATACCACACTCATTAGACAACACATCACAAAACAAATAGATTCTTAACCAAATATCAACCAAAATAATTCCATAACAACATCACCAAACGATCCAAGAATCCTCTTTTGAAAACCACTATTTTCCAAATTCACCCACATCTAGATTTAATGCCCTTTTGAAATCAAGAATAATTTTCCATTTAAAAAATTATTCATTTACATCCACTTATAAATTCATAACACCATCACATTTTTTCCTTTAAAACCAGAAATCCATTTATAAATAAAGCCTTTTTTATCAAAAAAAATCCTCTTCAAAAACAAAATTGCAAAAACCATGTCAATATTTGATTTTTCAAATACTCCTCTGTTGTATCCTATGAAACATCACATATGTGTTTCCCACAATACCACTTATATCTTATAAACATACATTTCAACATTCACTCTCCTTACCCACTCACACACACATATGTGAACATCCATAAGGAACACCAAGGGTCACACATACCCTTTCTCCATCAAAACCAAGACTTTCCAACTTATCTTTCATTTCACATTTTATAAAACTTTTCAATATTTAAAATAGTTTACCTATAATTATCAAAACAACTCAATGTTTTAATTTTATAAATCTAACCATTCCAAATCAAGCCTCATTTCATAAGTCAAGAAAACACTCAAAACCCAATTTCAATACACACCAACAAAAATTATACCAAGGCACCATCCATGCTAAAATAACAAAAATAGGGAACTTGTGGTCATTCATAACCCAACCACATGGTTTAGTAGACCATGTACCGAGCATACACAAACCATTGGTTGCATATTACCCCATGCACATGAGCTTCACATGGTTCGCAAACACAATGTAAGTCCATCGCGAAATATCAGCTCACTCCCATGGTAATCCCCCAACAACACAAACCAAAACAAAAGACTCAAATACTAGACTATCCCTAAAACTCGAGGATCATAATGATCATGGGTTCTTTACAAAAAAAATTTACATACCTCCCAACTCCTAACAGTCATAGTTTTCAACTCCAAGACACACAAAATAGCAACTACCTCCTCTGATACCATTTTTTATAAAGGAATCTGTGTCAACCCTAAACAGATCACCCAAGCCAGCCCATGACAAGTCTCGAAGTGAATTTCCGATCCCTAGGGAATGAAATTAGTTTTTGTCATTAAGATAAACCAATTGGGAATGATTTATCCCATGAAAAAAAGATAAAAAAATAAACAAGAAACAAAATAAAAAATAAAAAAAAAGCGCTTTTAGAGGAAATAAATAAACTACTGCAGGTACCACCTTGTGACCTCCTTGTACACCACCAAACACTGAACCAATCCCATTACAAGAGCAATCTATCTCTAGTGAAACAAGAATCTAATAGGATAAAGCTGGTGTGAGAACCGAGATGCTTAGTAGGACTGCTAAAATATACCATGCCTGATACCCCACCTCTAATGTGAAATCCAATATTGGTAGTTTAAAAATAGGATACATGAGAATAAGGGTTTCCACACTTTTATCAAAATAAGTAACAAGATGATATGTTTAAGAAAAAAATAATTTCATTCAAATTTCAAAAAAAATTCCCAAAACACATGCATCATTTCAATAAATTCTTTTGAGAACCAAATATTGCGGGAACATTTATCTTAATTTAAAAAATCAAGGTAAAGGTATCAGTAGATGAAACAACCAAATGATACATAAAATAAAATATGAACATACAAGTATATAATAATGGGAATTTCATAAACATACATATTGAGATCTTAGGATGTACTCGGTTTAGAACCACCTACCAGTGTATGGTGAATCTCTTACGTCTATAACTAATTGGTCACCCTCAACTGACCAATCTAATGGAGTAGCCCACTAGGCATAACAACAAATCCAGGGAGTAACAACCCTTATAATCGAGGATGATAAAAAACCATCACATTACCCTCTAAAATACACCTTTTAAACCCATGATAATTACATAATGTGTAAGTAGGAGGCCCTCATAGGCATGAATTCTTGTAACTAACGTCACTACACTTGAATACCCCAAACAATGACCCCACTAGACGATATCCCATGAAGGGGAATCCCTCCTCTAATGGTTCCCCACTATATATTTATGTATTACATCATTAAGGTGCCAACCGGGCCATCACATCATATGAAAATTCAATACTATCATTAAAATAATCTGTTATTCCTAAAGGCCATCAATATTAAACACCCAAATGCATTTATGAAAATATTTCAAAAACCCTTTCCAAAACAATGTGAAATGAAACATTCACAGCCGCTTTCCAAAAGGTCCTTTACACCTTCAAATCCAATTCCATTTTCAATATTTTTATCAAAACTAGAAATGAAAGTTCCACAAATAATCCTTGAACCTAAATGGTCATTCACAACATTTAGAAATCAATCATCATTTCTAATGTACCAAACATGCTCAATTGTAAGGAACATACTCAGAACCATTTTCATGTCACCCAACATACCAACATGACCTTTAACAATCAAAGAACCATTATTTCATAGTTCAAACTTTATTTTTGTTATGAAATCATGTGTACACATTGTGAACCCATGGATGCGCCAACATCTAATGGTACATCATAAACATCCATGAAAAACCCAAAACCCTTCTAGGTTACATATAATCCATGTATTGCATAATAAATTTAACATAATCCATTTAGTTTCGCAAAATACACATCATAACTAGAAAACTATTAGTCAAATATTCTAAAACAGATAGGATACATCATATTTAAAAGCAACTTGTAAGAAATATTTAACATGTTAAGTATATACATGAGAAACCAAATCCAAGAGGCTTAATCTATTTTACCAAGAACCTATGAATTAATATAAATAAATATAAATACCACATAAATATAAAAATCATTGTAGAAATACTATGTTATCAGTAAATTAAAATTGAACTCATAATCATAGATAACGTACCTCAACAAGGGAGCAGACCAAGTTGAGACACTTCAACACTTGAAAAATGAGGTAGTGACCACTCATAATGGGCCCACACTCGCACGCACAAACATATACATATATATATATATATCCATAATCCAATTAATGTATTCCCTACTCAATGATAGAATACATACATGGAGGATATATATATATATATATATATATATATATATATATTATGTATACACACCATATGTATATGTGTGAACGCCCTCAAATGTTGACCAAAACATAGTATGATATCCTATAATCACAATAACATAGATCCAAGTTTCAACGCACATCACATAAAATACCATGGACTCATAAACAACATAAGACACTAAATTGGATGGTGAAAAACAAATAAAAAGGAATAAAACCTCACCACACATGGAGGTGGTGAACTGAGACAGCCTGAACCACCTAACCTTTGGTGGTGGTTGACAGAATCCACAAGAATTTTTCCTGAGGAACCATTCACACAACCCTAAACAACAATAAAATAGAAAATCTGATTACCCTTCAGACCCTATGTTTATATGAATTCATACCAATAGATGGGGAAGCCAAATCATGGCAGGAAATAGAAGGAGATTGTGTAGAGGGTATTACACCATTGACTCAGTGAGAAATAGAATGAAATAGAAAGAAAACACATATCAGAAGAGGCATGGAGGTGGGGGTCTCGTGCTACTGGGGCACGCCCAGAGGGTTTGTCGCTCTGCAAGGAGGTGCACAATGAAGCAAGTCATGACCAGGGAGGGGTTCACTACAAGGAGGTCACAACCATAATGGTTTGACCAATGCGGTTTGCAAGAAGGGATATTCGTTATGATGTATAGAGAGGGGGTAAGGTGCTTTGTCATTTAAGAGGAATGAGGGGGAGACCCTTAGTTTTTCTTAAACCTACCATGTAAAGTAATAAATAAATATGTAATGATAATCGTAATAATAATTGTGATTAAAATTATCAAATAATGATAATATTAATGATAATATTATTTATAATAATATTATTAATAATAATCAGAATCTTAATAAAAACAATAATAATAATATGTTTAGTAATAATAATATTCTTAATAATTATAATAATATTATTAATAATAATATTATCATCATCATTATTATTATTATTATGATATACATTTAAATATATTTCATTCAATTAAATTTATTTTTTAACATAGTCTGCCCCCATGGTTTTTTATGGTTATTCTAAACTGTGTGCAACTCATGCACAAGAACCCACATCGATTAAAAATGTTAAAATTAAACAAATATAGACCTGAAAACAAAAGAAAGGATTGAAAAAAATAAAATAATTATTTTCTGAGGACTAGGTGTGATAATTACAACTGAAATATAGTGCATGTTTATTTTATCACCTCATTACAAAAGGAAAAAATTATTTATTTAGGATGAAATATCATTTATACAAGTGTGGATTTTTATATCTATCATATCATATGAAATATTAATTATGTCAGGTATTATTCATTAATGTATAAAATCCTCTAACAGTTTTGATTTTGAATCCCAATTCTATCTGTTAAATTAATATGTTAAAACCCTATTATTGTGTAACTCTTTGCACAACCTGTAGTTTTTGTTACTCAGCCAAAACATTGAATCCCAATATATTTAAACCTACCAAAATTAATATCATACATAATTTAATTGAAATTTCCATGAAATGGTATTTAATTATGTGAAATGAAAAACCCATACATGAGTAACCCCAGACCCATATATACAAAACCCCCACAATTCAAGAATAACGAATAAGCTTCCAGTTTAGTGGGAACTCTAACAAAAATTCCCTCCACCCAGTGATACATTACCTATAATAGATTCTAATTCCATAATAACTATATTACATAATATTCATAAATTATATTAAATTACTCAATTCTACCAAAAAAATTTAATTATAATCCAACATCAAGGTAGATGAAAACAAAAATGTATGTTTTTGTACATGGAATGTAATTCATCATATGTCAATATTATAAATATAAATAATAACATAAATTAAACCATACATAATCTTGAAACATCATAAACAATTTATAAACATGAAAATTTATAATAATAAATAAATAATGAAAGAATTAATTTATTTTCTATGCATAACATATTAATATGGATATTTTATAATTTTATTTGGAATAAAAATATTTATTTAAATATCTAAATCATATCTTTTATAACAAATTATTAAATAATTGCAATTTTATCCAAAATATTTAATTATTCATTTTAAAAAAAAATTATTTTACAACTGACATGGGAATTTTTAATAATATGGAACCATACTTTTCATATATAGATATTACATCTTAATATATGAATATTTATTACAATACATTATGATCCATAATGAAATCATATAGGAATAGTTTATTTCGCAATGTAGATACATAATAATCTAGTACATTAGTGATGTACCTAATATCTAATTTGGTTCTTGAGAACTATTATCCTTCATAGACATTTCATATTTATAACCATTCTTTAAAACTAGGTGAATGGAAACATAGTAAAGGTTTATCTTTGATACTTAGTATTTGTAAAATAAGGAGATATAAATGATCACAATAACATAACATGATCATAATGGTATAAGAACATGAGATTAAAGTTTTAAAACCATATCATTTCTATAATAGATAATATTATTTAGTCTTGTCATAAATCTTGAAAGATCATAAGACATGAATCATGATGGAATCAAAGAACATGTTCCATAATAATATAATATTTTCATAAGACAGAAGTTTATAGAATACACAAAATTTTGTAGAATTGTTTCCTTATTCAAGGGTCACATACATGAATATCATAGTTGATTGGTTTTACTCCCCATTTTATTATATCCATAGCCATGGATCACTCCTAAATAAATTATAATGGATAGTGTCCCTTACAAAAATGTGATGACGCCTCATTCCATTACTTATTATCTCATGAGATATTTATATTTAACCCATGAGTTATAGGGATATATAAAAATAATCATGTAAATCAGTAATGTAATCATCATTGAAATTAGTGATAATGAGGGATGTAAATTTTATTTTTGTTATTTTTGGTAAATTAAATATTTCTTTCACATTTTGCGTTAAATGTGAAAAGTACCTCATTCATAAAACTATATGATCATTCCTTATAAAAATTATCATAAAAACTAAAACTTCTGTAAAAATGGAATAAAAAATCATTGTAGAGTAGAAATTTTTTTTTATTGAAATAATTTTTAGAAAACATGGACATGGAAAACTATGTTTTTGACTGGATAAAGAAATGAAGTCGATTTTCATTAAAAATAATATTTTGATATCATGAGTACAAATGAGAGGAAAATGAAAGGAAAACATGTAATATCGAGAAATTGTGATATCATAAGAAAATTAAGGAGTTTATTGAGTATAATTTCATAAAATTTCATCATTGAAAACATAACCATAAATAATAGTGATAAATAATGAGATAGTATTATAAATCTCTTACCAAAAGCCATACATTCATCCAATTTCCTATAATGTCATATATAATAAATATAAAGTTATTATAATTATATAATAGAGTCATTTATATATTTATATTATAATATATGATCCACTTTGTATATTTTGTGAACCATTTATTAATAATTATTTATTAAAATGGTCGTTTCCTATAGTTAAATGTTTCATTTCCAAGAGAATTGTTTTGTAGTTCTTGTCGTTGTACCTTGATCATGGTTCCATAATCTCTATAATGTTAATAATGGTATTATTATTATATAATTTTATTATTTATATATATTTATAGTCATCTGTAAAAGATAAAAATTGAAAAATGAATTACATTGTTCATGGAGACAGCATGTCATTCACACGGATGAATGTTCTTTCCACTTATTAATGGATGGAATTGAAGAAAGGTAAAAAATAATTCACCCATACAAATTATTTTTATTTTATATATGTATTATTTATTCATTAAATGTATCCTTATTAAAATTCATTTCATTTATAATTGAAAAAAAATCACATCGCTTCGTGAAGGTGGTAGTCTTTACATACACCTGAGCGACATAATCGTTTTCCAATATATGGGAAGGTAAAAGACAAATATAATAAATAATATTTCGAGAAATATTATTATATCATAAATATAATATATAAAACATAAAAACATCATAATATTCTTCCATGAATTATTGATATGAAAAAAACTTTGTATCACTCTGTGGTGGTTGTAGTCCCCACATATGCACAAGCGATACATTCAATTCCAACTTGATGTAAATAAGGGTGAATAATGGTGTTTCCATAATAATAATATTATTATTTTGATATTTTCAATGCACTTTTTTATTATTTTATGAATAAAAAAACATATTTATAGGAGGTAGAATAAGAAATAAATTAATATATGATGGGTAGAAAGATTAACTCATTTCTAGTATGCCTCATTTAGACCACTTTTTAATGAGCCTTGTAATATTATTTTAAGAAGAATTTAAAAACTAATTCTTTCACAGTAAAATTAATATGTATGTTGGTAAGGTTTTTGTTGATCTATGTTACACATAGAAGTCTAAATAAAGGAGATACATTTTTTCCCATTTATAAGGGAGTGAAAATACATACTAGGAATTATATAAAATATTTAAACATAAATAATGTATTTATCATGTATAATGATTTCAAATGGCCATTAATTCAATAAAAAATAGTTCAGAGTCTTAATATTATCATCCTATGAAATTTAGATATGATTTAGTCATATTTTAACTATATCATTTTGTTTAACCCATTAGTTTACCAATTTTATTTTTATCTTTTCTAATGACTTTGTTAATATTAAATGGATATACTTTTAAATATTTATTATAATATTATTTATAAATGGTAAAAGTAAGACATTGTTGAACATTTCTCATAAAACCTATCATATTTATTGAATTTTATTATTTTTAAATAATTTAAAAAACTATTATGTTTCATAAAATATCATTAATTTCATTTTAAGACTGCTAATTTACATTAAAATTAAAGTCATTTAGATAATTTTTTAAATCATATCTAGATCACAAAAATATACCAAATAGTTTATTTTTGTCTTAAAAATATGGTAACTTAATAATTAACCAATTTTAATACTTTTAATATTTTTAAAATCATTTATTTTTTTCACGTTTAATTAAATAAAAATTATGTCTGTGTTGCATAAGTATTATTGTTAATTATTTAGTTAATAAAAAATAGAATTAAATTCCCATGATAAAATAATTCTTTTATATTTAAATTATAAATATATAACCTAATTTATCTTTATTTATCCTCACAATAAAAATTTAGGGTAATTAATATCAAGAGAGTCACATATTTTATTTATATGTTGCTTAAAAACAATAAAGGTCATGATCAAATAAGGATGGAACCAAGTGACCATATATTTTAGAATTATATGATAATGGTTAAAATACACTCATAAAATAGGATAAAGAAATGTTTTATAGAAATTTTGAAGCCTTGTATCATTGTTTTTTCCACATTTTACCAATTTTACCATTTGCGTCGTGATAAAAATTTAGAAATGTTGTTATTTATAATGACTAAAAATTAGAGGCAATTGTTTACCAAATTATATGATCATGATTTAAAATAGGGATATATTTTTCATTTTGTAGTTCCTATATGTTCCAGTAATTTATTTTATAATACATCTGAAAAATGTAACAAATCAATTTTTCTAAAAATTGAATATTTTAACATAATTTTTTTATTTTATTAAATAAAAAAGTAAAAACCGTTATATGAATTTTAAAACATTTTATTAACTATATTATGTTTTAATTGAATTAAAATAATTTATAAATAGATATTAATCTAACATATCTGAATAAAAGTACATTATGTGAATTGAAACTTTTCAGAAAAAACTTATCTATTTACCTTCAAATGATTTTAATTTAATTTATAAACATTTGATTACCAATTTTTTTATTTAATACATATATAATTACTATTTTTTCATAATTTTAATTTATCTTTTCATACCCACTAATAAAATATCTTTTAAATAACTATTCTATAAAATATTAATACTTCAATAATATATCGTAGTTCTTTTAATCATGTTGATGTGTGTAATGAAATCTATCGAAGAAACAAAATATTTGATTAAAAATATATCATATAATATTTTGGTGACACATTATATACCCTAAAATATAACTTTTCATTGATATTTCATGATACTAAAATAAAAATATGATGATATCATTGTTTTATAACATCCTTTGGTTCTCATGTAGTTGCTTTAAATTTCTGATTCATGTAGATAAATTTATCTTAGTGAGTAGTCCTGTTCCATATTAATATATATCAATAATCCAGGATTCCTATAGATTTTTCATCAAAGGGATGATCATGTTGTGGCATTTTTAATTCTATGTTTAGTACATTTGATGGATCCAATACTCACTTCCTAAGTAGAGATGCATGGAATAGGTCGTGACCTTGAGAGAGGTTTTCTAGGAGTTCAATGTGATAAGCTACCATCCATACATGATCAATAGTATTAAAGGGGAAAATATACATATAGATTATATTTACCTTCTTTATTATTCACATATACTTCTTCTATATATAAATTGATAGGAATACCTTCTCATCTATTTTAAATTCTATATCTCACTGAATAATGTTATTATAACTTTTATGTCAACTCTAAGATACCTTAATCTGCTATGGAATATCAATAACATTCACTGCCATTTTTTTTCTATATCTGGTCCTAATATATTAATTTCTAAAAATCCAATCCAATACATTTTATTTTTATACGTATTTCCATAGTGGCCTTTAAAAGTGTCAATATAAATTCTCATGTGAAAATTACTTTTGTAAGAAAACATGAAAACAAGTGGCTATTGACCAGAAACAAATTTAAAATATAATGATTAATAACTCAATATATTCTACATTGTTTGAATTGTTTTTTAAACATAACCACTATTATAGAATGATAAGAAATATAGAAACTCATATTTGAATCTATATATTGTTGAAGAGTTCACAAGAAATTCATAGTAAACCTCAGACCCCTATTAGATACAATAGAATATTTTTGTCCATAAACAATTACCACATCCATAATGTATATTCTAGATAGGTGATCAAGATCGAAATATTCTTAGATAGAAATGAATTGAGATGAATTCATATGGTGATCATCTACAAACCAAATTGAATTATATAATTTTGATTTTTTATGGCGTCTAATGAAAGAATAAATTATGATTCTTTTCCATTTTCAATATGTTATGAGTAATTGTTGTAAAATCCCCTTAGACTTATTCTTATAATCAATAAGATCCTAATATACTATATACCAATATATATACTCTACAATATCTCTATTCTTGTTTCCCCACTAAAAATACTCTTTTAGATCTCTATAAGTCTTCAAACTTCCATGATGAAAAGAGAATAGTAAACTATGAGATTCATCTAACAAAATATTCATAAAATATGTTTTGGATGAGACATATAAAATATTCATAAACCTTATCATTCCACTATAATCAAGGTTGAGGTCATATACATTTCATATCTCCTTTCTCAACTCTGCATCTTTCTTCTATGCCTCTTTTATCGTTACATGGATATATGGTTGAAACATCAATTGAGAAGGATAAAATTTCACCCATTCGTTCAAAATTTTAAGGTAATTGTTTTTTAAATCCATTAATATTATATATTTTGTAACCCTCATTACATATAATCTTTCATGATACTTTCAACTTGAAGCATCAACCATAGTTTAATAATTCATAGTGTGGTAATTTATTGAGAATTCATAATATTTAATTAACTCCAACCATATTCTCTACTTCATATTATACTTTTTATTAGTGAATATATACTATAAACATTTATGGTAGGTATATATGTCAAAAATTTCTCTATAAAGGCAATCCATCAATAATGTCAATGAAAAATTTACTATATCTAATTCGAAATCATGATTTGGGTAATTATTCTCATGAATTGTCAAATAAATTTTGTCACAATCTATAACCATATAAGTGTACATGAGTACACATATCAGTCCCCTATTTGAATCAACATTATAGATCACAATATCTTCTCCACTAGTGGTAATTGTATGATTGGGTGAGCCGGCTGACCTTCAATTTAGTTCCATTAAATTTTTTCCACAATCAACTATCAAGAGGAAATTTTCTCTATTTCGAGTTGAATTAGTCAGTGGATTACACATTGTTTGTAAATTATTACTAATGAATTGATAATATCCATCTAAACCAGTAATATAATAGATCTTAGTCACATTGGATAGTGTGAGACAATTTTTTAGGATGCTTTTTGTCGATGGATTAGTAGATATATCCTCACATGAGATTATGTAACTCAAAATTAAATTATTTGTATCTAAAATTTACGCTTCATGACTTTTTCCATACAACTTGTCCTTTTTTGTGGACTAATTATGATCTTCATGTGATATTCATTCTCTTTATTACTACTGATTATATAATAAGGCTTTATAGAAAGACTACCACAAAATGATCAAGGTAATCTCTAAAAAATAAATTCATTTAATGCAAAAGGATAAATATTAATAAAAAAGAAAAAAAAGGAATCACTATAAATTTATAGTCTCCATACCACATAAAGAAGGATTTATTGGTTATGCAATTAACCAACAAATTCAGGGTCCAGGAAAAACCAGCCCCTATCAAATTAATACAAAATAGAAAAAGTGGAAGAGAAAGAGGGCTTACAAAGACACAAATAACACACACCACGCATATCCAAATCATTGAAACGAGAACAAAAATCTAGAGTAATAAAGGACCATCTCGATGAGACCTCTGTGATAGCCTGCTTAGAAGGTGCATCTACAGCTTGGTTTGCCTCCCTGTAGACATGAGTGACATCCATTAGCAAGTGATCAGGAGCACTAAGATAAGCACTCTATGATAGAGCCACTTTCCAAGAAACATTCCAAGAACACGTCTTCAAAATTTGCACCACTGTGGTAGAGTCAGATTCCACCCCGATGTGTGTCCAGCCGTGGTGAGTCGCATACTTGATGGCTTTTATCATTGCCCAAAGCTCAGATTCAATAGCAGATCCAATTCCAATATAGTGGTAAAAGCATTCTTTAACGAAGCCCCGATGGGTGCGGAAGATATCACCACAGCCTGACGGTCCTCTTGCACCCGCTGCCGCCCCATCCACATTCACTTTCAACCATGGGCAGATGGGCAGGATCCATCTGATAGATTTAATCACCATAGGTTTCTTGACCCTGCCAGGTACACAGAGAGTCTTCAGAATAATCAGGTCACAAACAGTTTTATTCGTCACACCATTTTGAATTTTAGAGGCGGCTAACAACGACCTGTAAATGGAATTCAACCCAGCCTTCAAGGAGGGCTTGTAGCCATCAAAAACCACGCTATTTCGGGCCTTCCATATGTAGTCAAATGCAGCAGCAATAGTAGACAGTAGCAGCGCATGGATCAGCTCACTGTGTCCTGCAGCCTGTATGGAGCACATGAGCCCATCAATGTTGTCCGCCTGGAGGGAGGTGCCAAACAGAGACTGAAACTGGTTCCATATGTGACATGAGTAATTTCATAAGAAAAAAATATGCTGGATAGTTTCATCGGCCTGCATGCATAGATAGAAGACATGAGCGAGTTGCAGACTGGTTTGCTGCAGCATGCTCTGCACAGGTAACCTGTGTTTCCAGACCCACCATAGCAGGAGGTACCGAGCAGGAGGTATGAAGTGATTTCTAAAGCCACGTAACCAAGTAGGAGTAGAAGTAGAACCATGACACAGGTGCCTATAATACTCCCTGGATGTTAGTATCCCATTTTCACTTGGATTCCAATCCATAAAATCATGGGCATTAAAGCCGTAATGTTGTACCTGCAACCGGATAGGACTGGCTTGACATCCATGCACATCATGATGCTAGTATAAATCAACAATTGAGATTTCTTGCATGGGGGATCGAACATCCATTAGTTCATTAATGGGCATGTCCAGCCACCGAGTTTTCCACATATTAAGACCCTAAGTTGGGCAGACCAGCCAAATAGAGCAATGCATAATTCCATGGAAGGCATGTTTGATGGCAGGCCAAATAGACGAAGCAACATTCATGGAATACCCATTGTGCAGCATAGACAGAAACCTCTATGTGAGGAATTCCAGTCACATATCACCGCCAGAAACCAATATTCATGTGAACTTACTAATAAGGGAGTCATTGAATAAGCTCAAATCCTTAACACCCATATCTCCCATATCAATCAGCTTGATGTAATCTCTCAGGGAAACGGTGATATGCTTCCTCTCATAAATGAATCCAGCCCAGATAAAGTTTTTGATCAGCACATGAAGCTACTTGATGAGGTTACTGGGCCATTTGTAAACAGAGAAGGCGTAGTAAAACATTGAGGTAATCACAGAATTCACCAACAAAATTCTACCAGCTTGGGAGATGGATTTCCCTTTCCATGCCACCATATGAGAAATAATTCTATAGTAAATGACTTCAAGATAAGAACGTTTTACTCTCCCCAAAAAAAGAGGCACCCCAAGATAAATTAAATGATGTGTTTGCCTCCTCACACCAAGGGTCCTAGCTATTCTATTCTGTTTGGCGATGGTCATGCCTTTCCCGAACACCATAAATGATTTATTACAACTAATCACCTTCCCCGGAATGTCTTCATAGTGGGAAAATATTTTCTGAATACAAGAAATTGTCCTTTTATCAGCTTGCCCAAATAAAAAGAATATCATCAGCATAAAAGAGATGAGAGGGTGTGAATTAATCCCTTGCAGCTCTGATTTTCCTGTAAAGTCCAGCTTGCACAAGGTCATCCAGACACACACTTAATTAGTCCTCAGCAAGATAAAAAAGAATCCCAGAGAGAGGATCCCCTTTCCTGACCCCTCTAGTACATGTAAAGTCCCATCTAGGTGACCCATTGATGAGAATTGACAGCCTGACACTGCTCAAAATAGTAGAAACCAGCATAATAAATAGCTCATAGAATCCATGTTTCCTGGGAATCACGAATAAGAAATTCCAAAAAATGGTGTCAAATGACATAGAGATATCCTGCTTAAGAGGAAAACTTACATTATTACATTTCATTCTCATGGCGTTAACACTCTCTCATGTCATGAGAAGACAGCTCTGAATGTTCCTCCAGGGCAGAAATCATAATTGATTAAGAGTGATTAATTCACCAGTAATGCTGCTCAGCCTTATGGCAATGATCTTGCTTATGACTTTAGGTATTGTGTTCTCAATAGCAACTGGCCTAAAGTCATTAATATCCAAGGCATATTCTTTCTTTGGAAGTAAGGAAACAAAACATGCATTGACACTATAAGGCATGGATGCATGATTAAACAATTCACCCACAGTGTTAATCACTTCCAGGCGCACAATATCCCAGTTTAACATAAAAAATTTGTTAGTGAAACCATCAGGCCCAGAAACCCTGTCAATATTCAGGGAAAATAAATCCTTCATGATTTCCTTCTCCATTGGCACCTCCACCAACATCTGGTTGTGTTGAGCATCAATGGTGTCCTGCATATTATCAAGTAAGGTTGAAATTTTTTTGACTCCCTTTCAGCCTCTGAGCTGTATAACAAACCATTGATTCTGTTGGAACCCATTTAAGTGTAAATGGGTGAGTCCCACATCGGACTTACCCGTCTTGTATATTGGTTTCCTAATCTATAAAAGAATATCCTCACCTCACATTGAGGTAAGGGGAATTCACCCACTAACATGGTATCAAAGGGATTTTAATCCCGACCCTCCCTCCCAGCGGCTTCCCGGTTCTGTCCGGCCCCGCCTTTCTTCCCCCTCTGGCCTTGCCCTTCCCGGCGGCCATCTCTCCTCCCGGCAGGCTCTCCCTCCCGGCAGGCTCTCCCTCCCGGCGAAGCTCCTCCTCCCGGCAGACCCTCCCTCCCGGCGCCCCTCTGCTCACGGCGGTCCTCCCTCCTAGTGCGCCTCCACCTCCCGGCGCCCCTCTGCTCACGGCGGTCCTCCCTCTCGGTGCGCCTCCACCTCCCGGCGGGCCTCCTTCCAGACTCGGCGCCCCTCCCGGCGCCCTTCCACGGCGGTGCGCCCTAGCCCTCGCGGCTCCCTCACCCTCGCGGCTCCCTCGCCCCGTCGGCCCCCGCGCCCACGTCCGCGCGGCTCCCTCGCCCTCGCCCGCGCCCTAACCCCCGGCCGCTCCCTCACCCGCCACCTTGCCCAGCCGGCCTTCGCCCGGCGCCCGACGTCCGCCGTCCTCCCACGGTGCGCCCTCGTCCCAACAAACCCTCGTCGGCCCTCCCTCGCGGCTCCCGGCTCCCGGCGGCATCTCCCGGCCCGCTCCCTCCTGCGCGCGCCATCTTCCGCCTCCCCGGCTCCCGGTGCCTCGCTGCGGCGCACCCCGCCCTCGACGTCCCGCTCTCGGCGGCTCGCCCCGCTTCGCCCCGGCAGCCTCACCCTCGCCTGGCGCGCTCCCGGCACCCTCGCCCACAGCGCCTCCAGCGCCTCCCGCTGCCTCCCGCGCCTCCCGCTGCTCCCCGGCGTCTCCGCCAGCCTCCCTTCCCCAGCAACCCCCCCCCCCTGCATTAATGGCTGGCGTGTCCACCCGCGGCCCTCCGGCATCACCTCCGGACGACAGCATTCCGGCAGGGCCGCCCCCTCACTTCCATTGTCGGCCTTCCCGAGCACCTATGCACTCAGCCGCGCAGCTCTCCCATCCTCCATCATCGGCTCTACCGCGCCGCGGCCCTCCTTCATCCAGTACCTGTTACAGGACAACACTCTCGCCGGAGGAGATTGCTTTGGTAAAATCTTATCGAGCGACTGCGCCACCATCTTCTTCTCTCGCCCCACTTGCTCAGACTGGCAACTCCACCGCCTGTGTTTCTCATCGACAGACAGCTTGGATGTTTGACTCCGGTGCGTCAGAACATCTCACAGGAGACTTTGGTATGTTCACTACCTATCATCCGTACACCGGTGCCTCTGCCATTACTGTTGCTAATGGCTCCACAATCCCTATTACCGGATATGGCACATGTTCCTTGACCCCGTCTCTTCCCCTGACGTCGGTCGCTCATGTTCCTCAAAGCCCCTTTAATCTTATCTCTGTCAGCAAACTCACCACAGATTTGAATTGTGTTGCTACTTTTAGCTCCTCTGGTGTTGTTTTTCAGGAGCAGAAGACGAATCGGGAAATTGGTCGAGGTTATCTTCGGGATGGGGTTTACCTGTTTGATACCTCATCATCCCTTGCTTGCTCATCCACCACAGCCCGAGCCCTTGACCTCCATTCCCGCCTTGGCCATCCACCACCTTCCACCCTCCATAAACTTTGCCCCCAATTCAGTTCTCACCTCTCCTTCCATTGTGAATCCTGCAAGTTTGCCAAATATCATCGGACGACGTATGCTCCTCGCCCGGAACCACGTGCAGCGGCTCCTTTCGCTCTTGTTCATTCCGATGTATGGGGTCCTTGCAGAGTTCCTAGCCAGTCAGGGTACAGTTATTATATCACCTTTATTGATGATTACTCCCGCATGACCTGGCTTTACCTTCTTCGAGATCGAACAGAGGTTCTCTCAACCTTTCAGACATTTTTTCAGGAAATCCAGACACAGTTTTCTCTCCCTGTGAAATGTCTCTGCTCTGACAATGGGCGAGAATACTTATCCACTCATTTTCAGCAGTTTATGAGGGCCCACGGCATCATCCATCAGACCTCCTGTCCTGATACCCCTCAGCAAAATGGGGTGGCCGAGCGGAAACACCGACATATCTTGGAAACCGCTTGTGCCCTCCTCTTCCACCGCCAGGTACCTCTTCTTTTCTGGGGGGATGTCATCCTCACTGCTACTTACCTTCTCAATCGTCTTCGCTCCTTCATCCTTCAGGGGGAGACTCCTTTTCATACCCTGTTTCCCTCTCTCCCTCCTCACTCCCTTCCACTCCGTGTCTTCGGATGTCTCTGTTATGTTCGGGACACTCGCCCCAATCTCTCCAAACTATCACCCAAATCCCTTCGCTGTATTTTTCTCGGGTATTCCCGCACTCAGCGCGGGTACCGCTGCTTCTCTCCAGACCTCCGCTGGTATATCACCTCTGCCGACGTTTCGTTTGTCGAGAGCTCTCCTTTCACTCTCCCATCTCCTTCTCCTGACACTACCATCGATGACTGCCTTCCGCTCATGGTTCACCCGCCTCTGGTGTCTCCTCCGACCGGTCATCTCTTTGGACAGACCTACTCTCGTCGTCCTTCCACTGTACCTCCCGTCCCGGCCGAGGAAACCATTGTTCCCGCTTCGCCTGATGTTCCTGACGCAGCTCCCGAGGATGTGCCGATTGCGCTCCGGAAAGGTACTCGCTCGTGTCAGAATGCTCCTCTCTTTGTATCTTCTTACAGGGGATTGTCCGCTCTGGAGACCGTGTCGCTTCCTCGAACGGTCGGTGAAGCCAAATCTCACCCCGGGTGGCTAGCCGCAATGAAAGATGAATTACAGGCTCTGGATGCCAACCATACTTGGGATCTTGTTCCCCTTCCGGCAAACAAACAGGTGGTCGACTGTAAATGGATCTTCAAGATCCGTCTCAATCCCGATGACTCTCTCTGCCGCCTCAAAGCCCGGCTTGTCGCCAAGGGGTTTGCTCAGACATATGGCGTCGACTACTTTGAGACCTTCTCTCCAGTCGCCAAGATGGCCTCGGTCCGCCTCTTCCTCTCTCTGGCTGCTCATCATTACTGGCCACTTCATCAGCTCGACGTTAAGAATGCTTTTCTCCATGGCTTTCTTGACGAGGAGGTCTACCTGCAGCAGCCCCCTGGTTTCTCTGCCTCTGGTGCCGCCTCCCATGTCTGCCGTCTCCGTCGCTCCCTCTACGGCCTCAAACAGTCTCCTCGCGCCTGGTTTGGCCGCTTCAGCACTGTCGTCACCGCCTTTGGCCTCTCTCGGAGTATGAAAGATCACACCGTCTTCTTCCGTACGACAGCACACGGCTGTATCTTGCTTGTTGTTTATGTTGATGACATCATCATCACAGGGAGCGACTCCAGAGGCATCGCCAGCCTCAAGACGCGTCTTCACCAGCACTTTCACACCAAGGATCTTGGTCCCCTCACGTACTTTCTTGGCATCGAGGTCTCCCGAACTGCGGACACTATCTCTCTCTGCCAGCGCAAGTATGCTCTTGATATATTGCAGGATGCCGGGTTGAGCACCGCCACCACAGTTGACACTCCTCTTGAGCCTGGGGAACGCTCCCTTCATTCCGACTCGGAACTCTTCCCTCATCCTGAGAGCTATCGGCGCTTGGTTGGTAAACTCAACTATCTCACCATGATGCGTCCCGACATTGCCTGTGCCGTTGGCAAAGTCAGCCAGTTCATGGAGCATCCCACCTGCTCTCAGTGGGATGCTGTCCTCCGCATTGCCAAGTACATCAAGAAAGACCCTGCACGCGGCCTTCGGTACTCACATCATGCTCACATGGATATTGAGACTTTTTGTGATGCGGACTATGCCAGTTGTCTCGCTACCCGCAAGTCTACTTCGGGATTCGCCGTATTCTTCGCCGGTAATCTAATCTCTTGGCGCAACAAGAAGCAGACTGTGGTCTCCCGTTCTAGTGCTGAGGCCGAGTATCGGGCCATGGCCACTGTCACTACTGAGATCTTCTGGCTTCGTCATCTTCTCCAGGAGCTCGGTTTCCCGGCGTCGACTCCTGCTCATATCTGGTGTGACAATCAGGTCGCCACGAAGATTGCCTCGAATCCCGTCTTCCATGAACGGACGAAGTATATCGAGGTGGACTGTCACTTTCTCCGCCACCATCTGGAGCAGCACCATATCGGTTTCGGCCATATCCCGACGGCCGATCAGCTTGCCGATCTCTTCACCAAAGGTCTTCCCGGAGCTCGTCTTGAGTCTCTCACTTCCAGGCTGGGTGTTCACAGCCTCCCTGGCCCAGCTTGGGGGGGAGTTTGAGATTGTCTTGTTATTCTTTCTGTGTGGGACTCTATCCAATCTGGGCATGTCCAGCTTGAGAGGGAGTGTTGGAACCCATTTAAGTGTAAATGGGTGAGTCCCACATCGGACTTACCCGTCTTGTATATTGGTTTCCTAATCTATAAAAGAATATCCTCACCTCACATTGAGGTAAGGGGAATTCACCCACTAACAGATTCCAATAGCATTGATACTTCGATGTGTCTTCTTCTCTCTATGAAATCATTGAAAAATATTTGAGTTCCTATCCTCCTCTTGCAACCATTTAGTTTTGTATTGGATTTTAGCAAACATTTCCTGAAGTGCAAGAAGGTCATCAAGGCGGGAGAGGGGCTGAATCTCATCCCTTGTTGGGACAAACTAATTTTGACTTGCATTCTGGAAAGACGAGGTGTTGTTCAGCCACTGTAAGGTGATTTTATAGATCAGAAAATGACACCATGCTCCAATCCTTGAGCTGCTTCTTGACATGCTTGAGATTACTAGCCAGATTTGAAAGGGGGCTGCCAATCGGTGCCATCAACCAAGCATTGGAGATGACTTCCCTACTTCTTGGAGTGACCAGCCAGGCATTATTGAATCTGAAGGGAAGAGGGGAGGATTTCCACTGACTAGTTCAAACATCCACTAAGATCGGACTGTAGTCGGAGTGACATTTGGGCAAAGTCAGACCTAATACTACAATAGAATCATGCATGTCATCAATTTTTACAAAGCAACTATCTAGTTTAGAAGCTTGATGCCCATTGAGGGTATACCTGCTCCATGTAAATTGTTCACCCATTATGGGCACTTCATTCAGATGACAATTGTCAATGTATGAGGAGAAAGCAGTGGCTGCCAGCCTATTAAAATGGGTGCCAGTTTTCTCCTCAGGCCGAAGAACTGTATTGAAGTCACCCATATCAACCCAACAATGAGGCAGCTCAGCAAAAATGTTTTCAAAATATCTCAACAACTCCCTTCTTTTGATGCAGTGGTTGGATGCATACACAAAAGAGAAATTAATGGTAAATCCCTGAGACCCAACAGCGATAGAGACAACCTTATGATTCCTAATTCAAGATATAATATTGATGCTATCATGCTTGCAAATCCAAAGGGACTCAGCCCCACTATCACTTAGATTCGGCAAAACAAACGAGTAACCAAGAGTTGCCCATTTAAAAGCGACCCACCTATCAAAGGTCATCTTCGGTTCATCTAAGGCGATCAACAGAGGGTTGTTGGTCACAATTAAGTGCCTAAGGGCCTTGACCATGGGAGCGTTCCCATGCACTTGGAAATTCCAAAATAGGATCATCATTTGGACAGGGTTGTTTTGCCTTAGGATTGAGGCCCACCCTTCCTTTGCACTTCTTCCATTATCTTCTTGCTCTTCCCTTTTCCTTTCCCTTTGGGTGGCACTTCCACTAAGGAAGTCCCATTCATCTAATCAGAATCATCAAGAGCATCACAATCATCAGCCCAAAGCTTCCCACTAATAGGAATATATCTGTTGGGTGAATGAGTTATGCCCAATGGGGAAACCTTTGATATTTTTCTCTTAGAAGATTTCGCATTGGGGACCTGGGAGAAGGGTCCTCCAGTACCTGAGGTGGATCATCCGCAACAAGAGGATCCTTGGCAGATCCATCTGCATCTTCCAGCTGATTCGGTTTTACCAAGAACATGTCCCCAGAATCCCTGCCTATCTCTCGGTCATGCTCAAGCACAACCTCCTGACAAGTAGTGATGTCTGCCAGTTCATGAAGGGGGGGATCATTCCCACCCATCAGACTCATCACAGCCGAACCACTCCCATGATCCTGCTGCTCAAAAGAAACCATGCACGATACTACAACTGGGGTCTCAAGAGGAAGGCCATCCTCTTTTTTGGCCACTGGATACTGCACCATAAGGTCATGCACAGGAGGAGGACTGAAAGATACATCATCCTTGTTAGCATCTGGACAATGCCCCCTATGTTCATTAGGAACCACATCTTAATTCCTTGAATACAATGAAATATCTATTTCAACCATCTTTATTTGCCTATCAATAGGCAAAACATTCAACTCTCTAGAAAACTTCTCAATATCAACAATACTAGCAATAGCAGCAACCTCCAGATCCAAAGAAAGGTCCTCTTCTGTTGTATTCAACATCTAAAGGGACAAGTCACCTCGCAGTTTCCCCTTATCCTTATCACTGCACTTCCTACAGGACTCCTCACAATGCCCCTTGATGTTATAGAAACCGAAGAACTTAGACCTTTTGCATTCATTGACCAAGTGACCAAAAACGCTACAATCTAACCAAACATCAGATTCCTTTAATAATGTATTTCTAGCTTAAAACTATCATCCCTTATGTTATGTACCACCTCCTCAACCAGAGTGGTAGCCATGTATACTTCAACCAAAACCCGGGTAATGTGGCAAAATCGTAGATTATCTGTTTTCCTATCAATCCTGATGGGTTTGCCAACTAAGGATGCAATATCCCACCGGATATTGGGGAGAAAATAGAGCCAGTGGAGCCTGAAAATTCAAATCCATATTTGCGTATGAGTTTTCCTCACATCAATGGGATCGATGTTACGATCCCATTCCTGAATTCTAAGAATTCCAGGCTTCTTTGATAAAGCTCCAAAGCTCCAAGCACGCCTCATTAGCTCATCAGAAGGGAAGATTATGTGAATGTATCCCCTTCCAATGGCAGTCATGTGCCAGTCACCAAAACCCAATAATCCAAAAACCCTATTCACCAGATCGGTGAACCGTCAGGACCTCTCGCCCTTCAGAGTCAAAACTCTCGCAATAATCGAGTACCTGCAGAGCTTGATCCTCTCCTAGAAGGCTTCCTAATTGGCAGAAACATGTGAAACACGACCTTTGCGAATGATTCTTTTGGGAGAGGGGATACCAAAATCATAGAATGCCACGTTTGCCGCTAATTTAATAACTTCCACGAAGTTCTTCTTCAGATCAGATGATTCTGCAGATTTCCCACCAGTACCTGAGCAATTCTTCCTAGAGGCACACCGATCAGAGAAATGCTAAGTTGCAGTAATCCATATATTTTATTAACAAAAAGAATAAGTTTACACCAAGGTGATGTACTTGTCTCAATGAATTCCAAATCAATATTCTCTAGAAGCTAAATTCATTAATTATTGCAACACATTAAAGGACATCATACATTGAGTCTATGGAATCGGTGTAGGTGATATCCATTGAAAGATCAAATTTATCATCAAACTAATAGATGGTCATAGGTCGGTCTATAATATAAAATTTGACTTTTCTTCCTTATAGAATGATGAGGGACATTTGTAATGAAATCCAATCCATGGTTAATATAATGTTAAATTCAACTAGAGGAAGAATAGAAATATTTTAAAGAATCACCTTACTTAAATCTTCATTTTGAGAAGAATCATTGACTTGAGATGTGACAATCATACCATATTGGGCTATTAATTCACACTCCAACTATAATCATATAGGATATGGATAAAAATACCTAGTGATGTTTAATGATATAAATGAATTCTTATGAGTAAGATCAAATAAGATAAATTAATAATTTAGCATAATAGTCACTACCTTAACATCATTATTCTATTATCAATACCTGAATAAAACCAAAATAGTTAGGATGAGTATAAAATATCATTATGATTAATCATGTAATCATGAAAAATCATTTATATGATATCTAAATTTTGACACTATATTTTCAATTCATGGCACCCTTGTTTTAACATAAGTCATTCATGGTTAAAATATATTAAAATACATCATAATTTTTTAATGAAAATGAGATTTAATAGAATAATAATATAATATCCCTAGCCTTTTACACATTTTATAACATGATTTTAATCATAATAAACCATAAATTATGGGCCATAGATCATGAATCATTGTTTCTATGGATGATTTGGTACATAATAAAACATCATGAAACCAAAATAATAATATATTTTATTTAATATTCATAATGATATCTTAAAAATCTTTGAGCCTTAAATATTTATAGGATATCCTTAGAAAAACATGAAAAAAATATATGAGCTAAAAATCTCAGTAAGGGAATAAGTCAAATAATAAATCATAGCACATGAGTTAGAAAGCATAACATGATGGAATAAAATGGAAGGGAACATGAATATCATATAGAAGAATAACATATTTAACATGGAATAATTTAGTAATGGAATAATATAAGTGTGGATAAAACATAAAACATGAAATAAGCAGGAGTCAAGGATAAATGCTAAGGCCATTGCACATGGAGGACCAATAGTCAAGGATAACCACTAAGACTATTCCACATAGAGGAGCTTGAGAGAAGGATAACCATTGAGACCATTTCATGGGATATCGCATGACACTAAACATTAACCAATGCATTGGATGACTATGTGGGTGTAATCATTATAACATGTTCATGAATATGTGTTCCCCATGATGAATCCAACATAAACACAAGGGTTTCTCATAGAAATCAATGGGTATCATAAACATGTCATAAGGAATAAAAATTGGGTGTGTCATAATTTTTTACTTCAAAGAATAGATTAAAATCATAAATGGACAATTCTAAGGGAATTTAAGCTTAGAATAATATAATTTATGTCAAACTAAATTTAAAAAATATAAAAAAATGTTTATAAAACATTATAAATGAGCCACTTTAGTGCTCTTTAGGGGAAAATTTTAATGAATCATTAAAACATAAAAATCAAAATTGTTTCTATAAATATAGAAATGAACCAAGCAATTTTTTCATGATAATATGAGTGATATTATTATATTAATTTTTTCGAAAACATATTATTTATGGTACTTGAAAATTGGTAATAATTTGAGAAGTTCCCTTTGATGAGGGCATGCTTATCATTAAGAATTAAAAATGGATGTTTATTTAAAAAATCTATTTCCCAATAAAAGAAGAAAGAACAGATATGGATACAAATGTTTTATTGAAAAATTAAATTTTATAATATTTATACAAAAATAAAGAAAAATTACACTGGGGTAAATAGAGAGAAAGCGTAACCTGATAGAAAAAATAATGATTCATAATGAATCCCTTATCTTATGTCCAAAACTATTCTTCACTTGATATTACTATCCATGATAATGAAATTAAATTCATTAATTAATTAATTAAGAACATTTTATACATGTATTTTATTTATCATAATTTTATTATGTTCATTAATTGACTTTATGATGAGTTATAGGATACAATTTCATTGTTCCGGAGTGTTCGTTTCATTGGTTTTCATGATTGGTTCCCTTGTATATATGTATAAAAGATTGTGTAAATGTGAATAGTTTTACAAAATTATAAATATATTTTATCAATTAATATAAAAAATATTAAATAATCTTATATATAATTTACCCCATATTATATAATGATTCATTAGATAAATTGTCAATGATAACCGTTTCGATTAATTTTTTCGGCCTTCAGTCATAACCATTATTTTTTGTTTTATTATTTTGTATTATGTATATATTTTAGTTACATAACATAAAAAGAGATATAAAATAAAATTTGAAATACATTTAAACCATTATATTTTTTTATGACCATACTTTATGATGTTAGAGTAAAATGAATACTTGTCATCCTCAAAGGTGATAAAACAACACATCACATATGATATTTCCATTTTAAGAAGAAATGGGAGAGGAGAACATGTTTAATGATGTATTATTCCATTAATATAACAAAATTTTAGTATATGTATGATGTTGGAGTATTCATTCGACTTGGATAAGGGTACGTGAGGAGAAAATAAGAAATGTAAAATGATTAATAACAAATTAAAATAAAATAAAGGGGACTTTACCTCTTAAATCCTTCTCCTTGAGAACCTCCTTAGAGAGACTGGTTTGTGAAATTTATTGAGACTAAAGGTTCATAGACATGGGGGAGTGTATTTTTATGTGTATTGGTTATAAATTGGATAATATTCAAGGATTTCATGGTGTGAGGAGAAGGTGTGGTATTTATAATGTAATAGAGATGTTTTTATTTGAATATTTTTTTCATTAGAGTATTATTTTGGGTCAAGATTATGAACAGTTTGAAACTTACACTACTAGAAAAATGACCTATACCAATGGAACTATAGCCACAATTTTATAATTATGTGGCTATTTGTCAATTTATAGCCACTCCTAACTTAAAACCCATGGCAATTAAGGTTTTATCATCAGGTGTTTCCTTTTCTCCACCCGACCCCCTCACATTACCCTCACCTCCATGCGACCCTCCTTCCCCGACAGTGCCCCTCATGAGATCTCATCTCCCCCGAACCTCCTCCACCAATGTTTCCCTAGCGATATCTCTTCTCAACCAACCCTCCTCCCCCGATGGTGCCCTCAGGACATTGCCCTCATGACATTGCCCCTCGCTGCAACCCCACCGCGACCTCTCATATCCGACCCTCCTCCCCGGACGCTGCTACTGAACGCGACACTGCCCTCACGACACTGCCCCTCATTGCAACCCAACTGTGAGCTCTCATCTCCGACCCTCGTCCCTGGATACAGCCACTGAACACGGAAACCTCACCTCCCCATGCCGATGCTACTCCTAGGTTTCCACCCAATCTCCTCCTCATGCGAGCCGCCGACGCATCCACCCCCCTCCTAGCGATCCTCCTCCTTCTTGCGGATCTCGGCAGGTCACAACACCTAAATTCGCTTACCAACAAATGTATTTAGGGTTTAATCTTCTATTTAGGGTGCCTCAGATCTCAATATATCTTATGATTTATCTTCTCACAAGTCATACTCATGTAAATAAGGAGAGACAAGACATCTTAGAGAACCCTTGGTTTTGGGGAAGATACATCCTATTAATTTCCATGATGGAATAATGAAACCAAATAAAAAATATATATAATAACATTGTGTGAGATGTTTAAACCACATGGTAGATATTGAACAATGTAATGTAGTTGTATGAGGATATCTCTGTGATGATATGACTATGTGACCACGTGATTCAACCATATTCCAATATGATTATGTGATCTCGTGATACAACCAAATTCCAACACCAAATGATGCAAGTATAATGTGAATGAATGATTATCATTCAGATATGATAACACAAACTGGTCCTGTTGGAATATATCATGTGTATGTCTCTTGTATAATTACTTTACATGGAATGTTCATGTAGTATTTCTTATCTATCGTATGTTATGTTTGAAAAACCATTTTAAAATATTCAAAATTAATATATTGAGTTTTTCTAAAGGATTTTTTTCACATGATTACATAAATTAGTTAATGTTTTTAAATTTTTATAGTTATGGAAGACTTGATTGATGATCTGGGTTATAATTCCTAATTTTTAACTGCATTTTTTTCTATGCTAATATGCTCTTTTTTGTTCCAGGCTTATTATAATTAGGCTATTGAAATATCTAATCAAGAAAAAATGTGTGGTCTTAATAAATAGGGTGAAGAGTTATAGAAATAGGATGGATGTTTTAAGCATTTTGTGCTTTGGATTCAATTCACATAAATATTATATAATCGATATTCATTTCTATAATAATAACTCAATCAGGCCTTGTTTCTGAATTGTTTTTTTCTGAAATTTATTCTCTGTGTACAAGGGGTTGGGTACAAGCACATCCAAAGAAGGAAAATAATGCTTCAGTGAGCTCCAAAAGCAGAAGAAGGACTTTTGGTGGGTCGACGATGAATATGACAATTCAATTGAGCATGCAGTAAGCAAAAAAAAAAGATATAAACTAGAATGAATTGTCTTAGACATTTTGAGGTTCAGAATTGACTTTGACAAGTGATTTCTAGGGTTGTATGTGTCTTACCTTATTATATAATCTTTTTCTGCATGCTTGCACCTACATTGATCAGAAACAGAAGCTTATCATGTATAGTAACTTTGTGAACAAAGAGAGGATAATGTCATCAATGGCGGACCTTCAACGGTCAATTCCTTCAATGGTCGATGCCTTGAAGCCGGGCAAAGGTAGATTCTCTTCTACACATCCAAGAGGAATTTTGTAAAGGAGGGGAAGGTTTACCAATTCTCTAGTTATGTATCAGAACACTCAACATATCACCACGGGGAGACCAGCCTTGCTGGTACCATAATTAGAATGGCATAGGATTTTGTTGGGAGTAACAACATTAACCTGCTTCAACAAAATGGTCAATTTGGTACCAGACACCAGGTAAATATTTTGGCAATTTTTCTTTATTTGAGTACAAATTCGTCCCAGGATCTCACTTTATGAGACTTGTGTGTTTTATCTAGGGAGTCAAAGACCATGCTAGTTCCAGATACATCTACACTACACTATCTCAGATTACCCATTTCATATACCTGAAGGATGATGATATTCTCCTCAACTACATGAATGAAGATGGATAGTCTATTGAACCCACTTGGTTAGTGTGTGATTACAGTGCTGTTATGAATATTGTTCTTAACATTCTTGTGGTACTCCTAATGTATATAGCGGTGATACCAATTGTTCTGGTTAGTGGGAGTGAAGGGATCAGTAACAGGTGGAGCTCCTATGTCTCAAATTATGATCCCTACATTTTACGAAATTTGAGATACCTTTTTGATGGAGAAATGATGGTGCCCATGAATCCATGTTACAAGGGATTTTAATGGACTATTTAGAAAATAGCAACCAAGGATGATGGGGAAACCTACACCTTCACTAGAAATATATATGAAGTGGATGAAATGACCCTGAGGATTACAAAGCTGCCAATCCGAAAGTAGACTCAAGATTACAAAGAGTTTTTGGAATCTATCATGACGGGGAATGAAAAAATCAAGGGTAACTTAATTAAGGTGGGAAGGCCCAAGAATAGGTATCTATGTTCCTTCTCCATAGTGTCTCTAAAATGATTTTCTCTTAAAAATAAAGAATTACAAGGAGCACAATGATGAAACCACTCTTTATTTTGAGGTCATCATGTGTGAGGAGAACCTTGGAATGGAAAGGCAAGAGGGTTTGTTGAAAAAAGTTTAAACTCAAAACCTTTATCAACACAAGAAATATTCACCGATTTGATTCAAATAGTTTCATTATAAAATATGATACACCAATGCATAGTATGCTCACCCTCAAATCCCATTTTCCATTTTTCATTGACGGTTTTCAGGTATTTACGTTGTTGTTTATCTTGAAGTTCTTGAAAATATCTTTCACCTGGGACTTGAATTCTGTGAGAAGAGAAATGTAAGCTCGGATCCTCCGAAGTCTAGTTTATATATAATGGTCATATTTTACTGAAATATCTTATCTTTGTTTATATGCAGAGATTTATCATAGATAATCTTGAACTGGATCTATTGAAATTGGAAAAAAAGGTTCATTTTATTATTGGGGTGGTGAATAGGGAGATCATTGTGAGAAATAAGATGGGGGCATAAAATGGGTAACTAAATAGAGAATCATATCTGTATGTTCAATATTTTCTTATTTCATTCCTGTTTTGTTTTTTGTGTTGAGGTTTTTTTCATGTTTATCATGAAAAATATATGGGCTTTCAACTTATTACATGTTGGTTACACGTGAAAGCTTTTCACTGGTTAAAGGAGTGGGTGACTAAAAAAATTTATGGATATAAAGGGAAACTTTTATCCAAGGAGGGAAGAAAATCTTAATCTACATAGTGTAATTTTCTGTTCTTATTTTTATTATAACATAAATTCATATTTTACTAAATAAGTTTGTGAATTTTTTAATTATTTGATTTCTAACTGTTAGAGGAGAGAAGAACCAGGTAGAAGGTCTATATACTAGGTTAAGGTGGAGATTATGTGTCATGAGACTTGTTTTGGGAGATTTGGGTTGAAAGATATTATTTCATTTAATCTAGATATTTTGGATAATCAATGGTGATGTCTTCTATATAAACCAAAAGACCATTGGTGCAGAGTTTTGAAGGGAAGTTGCTTTATGTGGACTAATTTTATTTTAGTACATCTCAGGCTCAAACCATCATATGTTTGGATGGGGTTGATATAGGCTCAGACGATCCTTAAAAAAGATTTTTGCTGGAGGATGGAGTATTGAAGTAGTATTTATGTATGTAATGAAAAATATCTTCCCTTTTCAACTATTTTAGGTGATTTTTCCTAGGTGTAGTTCAAATAGTTACATAAGGGTTTTAAAACACCTCCACAAAAATGAGCACTAGGTTTTTTTTCTCAATTATCAGTAGCATGTTTTTTCCCTTATAAGGATAATTTGATTATTAGTATTCCTTTTCTTTTTATTAAAACCACTAACACTATGATTTTGGATCCTTATTCCATAGTTTGTTATTTAGTTAGTTCTTCTTACTCAATGGCTTGGAAAGTGTAGTATCCACCCAATCCAAATTCAAAATTCCACCTAGGATGTGGATAAGGAAAGAGATAGAATGTAGGGATAGATACCCTTCTATTCGGATGAAAATTAGGTCAAACCCACATATTATTAATTAATTAAACATATTAACTGACATTTAAAAAACTGGATAGGAATTACATTGTGGTGAGACTCATATGGTTCACGACAAAATACCTCTCCAAAACCCACCTTGTGATGGGGCCCTTGGAGTCATGCCGTACACATATCCCATGCTGCTCACCCAAGAACCTAATTCCACTTCCTAAAACTATGTTATGACATGTTATTTCCATTCACAGTGCAACAACCCTTTATGGCTAGGGCATTATGGAGAAACACTATGGGTCATGGTGTGATCCACCTTTAGATCAACAATGTAACCTTAAATTAGATGAATTTATTCTTAAGAAAACAATCACAATGTTGCAAGTTCCTTGGCTATAGCGTGGTCACTCACCAGCCTTAAAAATCTATTATTATGAAACTACACATCATTTCATGGTTCCCTTGGTCGTGGTGTTACCATTGAATTCCTATAGAAGTTTTTCCTCTAGCCCTATCCAAATTCTTAAAACTTGACTATTGGTCTATGCCAACACCTCTGAAACATAAAAAAGGTTTAAATACACCTCTAGAACCTCAAAAAGGTTCAAATACTCAATTTTATTCTAAAACTCTGAGTTGTCTCTAATTATTACAATGACCAACCTCATCTGAAACCAAAGTGTCTTCTACACATCACTCCCAAAATATCGAGATGTGGTTGAAAACAACGATCTACCCCTAGTCACCTTGAAAAATAGACATAAAAATCCAAATTCCAACCACAAGAACTCCCAAATATAAGATCCATCTACTCGATTGCATCACCACCAACTACTTGACACGTCGATGGTATCATGCCTAAGTTCTTTCCACTGCTTCATGCAACCTATTTCTATTTCATGTTTTATTTTTGATTGTTAATATATTTTTCCCTAAATTTTCTTGTCTGGTGTCATGATTTTTTTCAAAACCATGAATTATTTCATTTTTTTAGAACCACACACTTTTATTTAATCCATTTATATTATAATAAAATAGGTAAAAATTATTTGATGATTCATTATGGATAACCTTATAGTTATGGATCTCTCGATACTGAAGATGTTGGTCCAACAGGCTGAATGATGAGATTCAACTTGGATTTAAATATTGCTAACTACATGCTCAAGAATGATCTTCCATTACAATGTGCTGTTGAGATTCTAGAAAAGATGACTGCCAATGACATTATGATGTTAGACTTTGATAATCGATCTAGAGCCCCTTTCTATGTGAGTTCACTTATTAAATCATTACTAACATGGGTGTGATCTTACATTCATTTCAAAAGTATGTAGATTTATTTATTAATAACAAATAAGGGTATGATCTTGTTGTCTTGTCACTTGGGGGTTGATTTATTATGTTGTCACTAGTGGTTTGATTTATTATCTTTTCACCAATAATGGGTGTGAGCATACATTTATTTAACAAGGAATAATATAACATTTAAGGCCATGTGATAAGAGTCATATTTCTTCCTTTAAAGGGGTTTCATAGATGACTAATGTTTTTCTATTATAGGTTATATATTCAATGGAACATTGTTCCTATAGTTTATGGTTCCTTCATTGTGGTTGAGAATAATTGTTAGGATTTGAACATGACTATTGTGTTTTAGTGTATTTCCCTCCTCCCAAGCCGATAATATTTCCAATTTGTGGCCATCAGATCATGCACTTGTACAGCATTCAGTTGTGATTATTTCCCAGAGAAGCTAGTTGAGGAAGCCGGTGAATGGTGAACCTAGACAGGGAAGTTCAATTGTTCCATGTCTCTATCCCTGATAGTCTTGTTTCATCCAACGTAATACTTTAAATTTTTCCATAGATTGTAGATCACATTTTGAGTTGATGCTGAGTGGAACTCTTAATTCTATTTACAGAAGTAGTTGATAGAGCATCAGTATTTGTTACACCCGTCGCATCCCAATCTTGATAGTTGTAGATTCCAGCAAAAACACTACGCTCATAGCCAATTTGAGAATCTTTTGATGTAGATTAGAGCTCACATTAAGAAACTCTACAAGTTTTTTCATATCTTTCCTCTTATATTATGAACTTTTGTGGGTCGATTATCACAAATAAATTGATCCACCACCTCATTACATTATTCGTGTCTTGTTCTCTTAGAATGGTGAATCATTCTACACGGTCACAGTTAATAGTCGGGGATATGTCTTCCTCTGATCCTCGGCAATCCTATACAGTTGAAAGAATGTTTGGACTCACCACTTCTCAAGAAAGTTGTTCTATGTTTCACTCTAGACCCAAATCCTACATAACTGGACACTGATATGATAACTCAGTGATTTATTGTACCTATTGCTGCATGTTCTTATGATGATCATGGTACTATTCATGTACCATAGAAAGGGATTAATTAAATGTTAGTAGTTATGGAATCTTGACCACCTATTCACGGAACAAATGCTCCAACTATGACTACTCTTTAGTAACTCTAGTAACCTTTCTAGTAGGAACACTTCAAAAAATATCAGAGGCAGTCGTCTTGAACTGCTACACAACAACAATGAATTTTTTTGGACAATCCTACAACGAATCATATTAGTACCTTTGCCTCTTTCTATGTAGTACAAAAATCACTAAAAGTTATCATAACTTATTTTTTAACACTTTGTAAAGAAAATTAAGGTCTCATTAATTAATATTATATTTATAAGACCAAAAAATAATAATATATGAATTGGTTTTATGAAAATAAATTTCCATTAAAATATTATAATAAATATAAATTTGAAAATAAAAACGATGTTTTTTTTAAAATTCCAAAATTTGATTTATCAATTTTATGTAATTTTATTAATTATTATATAATATAATTATATAATATTTTAATATAAAAATTAATCAATTTATTCATACATTCATAGCCGTGGTTACTTATATATTGGCCATGTTACTATTCATAATGGTGACGTTACTATTCCGTAGGTCATGTTAATATTTTATTGGTTTAGCTTCTTTAATTTATGAAAACCCTCTTATTTCATTCATTGTTCATTTATAATGTTTTTATTGAGTTATATATTGGGATTTATGTTATTTTAGTATATGACATAATTATAAGTAGGGAGTACCTAATGATAAAACTATGGGTTGTTACATTCTTCCCCTCTTATAAAAGTTCACCCTCGAATTTTCATTTTTCTTACCATGGAGAAAAGGGAGAGTATATCTTCTTTGTCAATTCATCTAGTTCCCATGTTACCAATTTGTACTTATGGTATCACTATAGTACATTGGCCTGGTGAGTAGTATTTTTGTATATAAATTCATCTTTATATATCAATATCATCACTCATTTCTCATCATAAGAGAGATCATTTTCTAATTGTACTGCCTATGGATTCAGTAAATGAGAGGAATCTGGTATGTTCAACATAGATAGGGATGCATGGAATACATCATGACTTGAGACATGGTTGGTGGAAGTTCATGTTGATAGGCCACAACTTTGAAATGCTCAATAATATCGAAGGGGACAGTTTACTTGGGACATAGATTTTCTTTATTCCCAAATCTCTCGATCCTCTTCCATGAAGATATACAGAAGAATAACATCACTCCATACTAAAACTCTAGGTCAAGTGGATCATTTTTTCATACATCATCTGTAAAATTTGGGTTTCCATTATGTGTTGATTAATTGTTTTCACTTTTTCCACCATATCATCATCCATTTCAGGTCCTATCATATTACATTCACTGACCTTATCATGTCATTTCAGTGTTCTGGATATTTTCCAGTGAAAGAAATCATATGGATACATTTAAATGCCCGATTAGAAATTATTGTTATATGATAACTATACAAAAGATAGATGTATGTCCTATACTACATTGAAATATATAGAACAAACTTTCAACATGTCATACATGTTATGAATAATCTATTCATATTGGTTATCTATTTTTGGTTGATAGGTCATGCTGATGGTCAGCTAAATGTTTATAGAATGTATGAGATTTGACTAGAACATGGAGGTTAATCTTGGATCACAGACATATAAAATAGATAAGGGTACTCCATGAAGTATCACCACATTACCAATATGTATCCTAGAATGTTAATCCAGTGAGAAGTCGTCTTGAAACTATGATAAATTGATATGACTTTGTAAGATGATCCACAACAACCAATATACCATTGTTTCCTTTGGATGTCTTCGGATGTCTGGTGACAATGTCTTTAGTGATGTTTTCCCATTTACATGTTGGTATGGGTAATGTTTACATCATCACTTTATAATATTTAATTTCATCCTTCAATTTTTAATATACCATGAAATTTGATGTATACTAAGATAACAATTTTAGCACGTCCCCCCACCAATAGATATCTCAGAAATCTCAATACATTTTTGTGCTCACTGTGTGAATAATGATGTTTGAGTTATGAGCATAATTCATAATCTCTTTTATTATCTCTTTATGAGATGATACACATTCTAATCATCCAGATCTCATGAATCCTTCCTCATCCATTTTTTAATATGAGGATTTACTATTTCTGATAGCATCCACCTTTTTCTGAATATCCACATCATTTCTATGACCAACCATTATTTTCACTATCATGGATAGTGGATAAATAATTTGAAAATAGGATTATGATATTCCTCCCTTAATGATTCAAATTTATATTCTTTTTAAATATAATAAGATTGAATCCCTCTCAATTATCATCATTGATAAAGATGTATAATCCATTATACATAGAGCATACTCCACCTTATTTTCATTACCATGATGGTAGTGGATTGAGTAGTCATAATCATTGATTATTTTTAACTAACATGATTTTTACATAATATTCCCTTTATATGTGAATATATAATTCTTTCTCTTATGATGATTATATATCTCACCCTTCCTCCCATAGAGATGTTTCTACACGATTTTCAATGTAATGCTCAAAAACAAAGACTCTATATCATTCAGGGGATAGTTTTCTCCTGAAAATTCATCTTCTATGAGGTAAAGGCTATCACCTCATAATTTTTCATTGTTAAACAACCTCATCCATTAAATTAATCTTTGTTATATACCAAAAATAGATCTCTACTTATCGTATGTGTGAGTAATGGTGTAAGGAAAATCATGTTTTTTAACTCTTTGAATAAGTATTCACATTGACTAGTCTAAAAAAACATTCTTCCCTTCTATGATAGATTTGTTAGTGGGTTTTATTGTCGTGATAAGGTCTTCACACATGGCTGATAATACCCCGATAATCCATGGAAACTATGGATTTTCATTATATTTGTTGGGATAGGCAACCATTTTATTTCATTTTACTTGAAATGGTTTATAGTTATTCTTTTTATGGTGATAACATTCCCTAAGAATGATACATCCTTCATCCAGAACACACATTTATTATACATTACATAATTTTTTCCCATTTTCAATGTCTTTAGAATAGTATTCAATTTATCATCATGTTCCTCCTTTATCATAGATTATATTATAATATCATCAATAAACACCACCATAAATTTGTTGAGTTAATATCTAGAAACTATATTCATTAATTCCATGTATATTTTAGTAGCATTAGTGAATCCAAGGGATTCACTATGACCTCATATTGTCCACACCTTATTTCAAATGGTAATCTTGGAAATATCTTCCTTCCTCACTATTTATTGGTGATATGATGATAGAAGGTCCACCTTAGAGATGTACTTGGTCCCATGTAGTTGATCTAAAAATTCATATATCCATGAAAAGGGATACTTTTTATTTGGTGTGATTTTTTTGAGATGACGATAATCAATATAGAGGATCATTGATCCATTATTCTTTTTGATGAAGAGGAGTGGCACACCCTATAGTGAATCACTTGAGAAAATAAAACCCTTAGCCAGATTCTTCTATAACTGCTTCTTGAGTTCTCTTAGTTTACCAGTGGCTATTCTATAAGGTTTATTGATACTGGTATATATCAATGAATAATTTCTATTGAAAACTAAACTTATCAGTGAGTATGAGGACTAAATAACTATTCAGGTAAAACATATGTGTTGTCCCTCATAGAGGTCATGTATTCAAGAATTATTATCTAATTTGTATCAATCATTTCAGCTTGATATTGATTCTCAAAAATAAATAATATCAAAAATTAAAACAATTATATAAATGGATATTCATTATCCTCTATACACTAGTATAGAATTGGAGTATACATCGTGATGTGGAGAGTGATCTACCTTTCCCGACAGTCGATGTTTTTATTGTATTAAGATAGCCAATTTATGACCAATACAGAATAAAACTCCACTAAAGGATATAAGACAATATTTTATATGATTATCAATATGAAAAAATTAACTGGGGATGAATTATATAATTTGGTTGTAATAATTTTCACATTTTCTATTTTCCCAGATAACCTTACCTCCATATTTTTTAGGTAGTGTTTGAATAGTTCGACTAAAGTGAAAATATTTAAAATGATTAATTGAACCAGAATAAAATATTATGTTCTCCATTAATAAAATTATAACCATATAACAAATAATTATATCATTTTCAGAATCCAAATCAGTAGTAAATAAAGAATATACCCTTTCATGCTACTTTATATGTTATTGTTGTTGATTTTCTCCAATAACACTTGTCATAGGGAAATAGTTCAAATAAATCACATGTTTCTTATATTTTAATCATTATAGTATAGGATGAGTGTTGTTAAAAACCTTCCTTTATTAATGAATATTTTTGTGAATCATCATAACTCTTATGATGTTATTACCTTAATGCCCCACTCTTCCACATTTGATCTATTTTCTTGTTTCTTTTAGGTAGTTCCCAAGATGCGTTTCCCACAATTTGGACATGTGGCTTATTGGTTTTTCTTTCCATCATGGGATTTATATTTTGATCATCGCATATTAAACTAAATTTTCATATTTTAATCATTAGTCTTATGAGACCAAGGAATGTCTCCGATCTCTATTTTATCCTTAGGGATCAACAAAAAATCTCTTCATATCCGTTGAATTCTCAATTTTCCAATGCGTTTAGTAGATTCTAATTTAGTACACTATTGATGTGATCATCCATGATTTAATTTTTCATGAAAAAGATAAAGAGGTATCATCACTACCACAAAAATAGTTTTTCGCAGCGCCCCCCTTTATCAGCGCTAACGAAAAAGCGCTGATAAAGGGGGGCCTTTACCAGCGCTTTTTTTAGCGCTGATAAATGGTCGGCTTCAAAAAAAAAATTTAAAAAAATATATTAATATATTAATATATAAATATAGTTATATTGTTATATAAATATAATATATAATTTTTAAATATATTTTAGATAAGTATAAATGTACATTTACACTTATTATACTTAATATATAAGATATTTAGTGAAAATGACTTCTTAAAAAATTAAAAAAATATTTTTAATTAATAATTTGATAATTATTATGGAGTAATAGTAATTTAATAACAATTTGAGGACTAAAAAAATTAAAAAAAATTAAAAAAAGATCCAAAATATGTTGAAAACGCAACTCAAACTTCAAACGGCCATAACTTTTGATCCGGGTGTCCGTTTGAGCTCTACCACATATCAAATCGAAGACTACGACGAGCTCTACGTCACTATGACCTAAGGGAGCCCCGGTCAAGCGTTTTTCAAGGCCAAAAAAGGCCCAGAAGACCTCCAAAACTGAGTTTTTTGTCGGGGTACCCAGATTTTTTAACATTTTGTGGATTTTCAAACTCGTTTAAGGGGTATTATTGGCTTTTCTTGGCGGGGACTGAATTTATTCCAAGGTATTACATTCATATTGATATTATGTCTTTGAAATTTCATCATTTTTTATAATGAACTGCTATTTATAATCAAATATATAACTATATGTACATATTTTTTATATATTCGCACCTAAAAATTAATTTTTTTAAATAATTAATTAAACATATTTACATATAAAATATATTAGCTTTATCTAAATAATAACTAATATCCATTTTATTTAAAATACCAATATATGAATATTTATATACCTATATATTAATCTAACTATATATATATATTAATCTAACTATATATATATATTAATCTAACTATATATATATTAATCTAACTATATATATATTAATCTAATAACTATATATATATTAATATAACTACATATATATATATATATTTATTACTATATATATATATATTAATATCACCATAAATATATATATTAATATCACTATATATATATATTAATATAACTATATAAATATATATTCATATAACTATATATATGTTAATATAACTATATATATGTTAATATAACTATATATATGTTAATATAACTATATATATGTTAATATAACTATATATATATATTAATATAAATATATATTACTATACGAATAAATATAACTAAATATATATATATATATAGATATAGATATATATTAATACCACTATATATATATATATTAATATTACTATATATATTATAATATAACTATATATATATATATTATAATATACCTATATATATATATTAATATAAATATATATTACTATACGAATAAATATAACTAAATAACTAAATATATATATATAGAGATATCATGAATTGGAAAACAAATTAAAATAGAGTAGTAGTAAGGGCTTAGGCGCGCAGGGGGGAGGTCTCGAGTTCAAATCCTGGTGGAGGCAGGGGTGCACGCGCATGAGGAATATTGGAGCAAGCGCTGTTAAAGGGTGGAGGGGGGTGCGTGGGGTGATGTATAGGGGCCGAAAAGCGCTGTAAAAGGGGGGGGGGGGGTTCAAGCGCTATAAAAGCCCCCTGATTGGAAGTATTTTTTAATTTTTTTTAAATTTTTTTAACTTTTAAAAGCGCTGATAAACGAGTCCTTTATCAGTGCTAAAACGAAAGCGCTGATAAAGGAAGCGCTGATAAAGGGGACCCCCCTTTATCTACGCTAGATTTATCAGCGCTTTTCTAGTGCTGATAAATGCCATTTTTAGCGCTGATAAAGGCCGTGTTTGTAGTAGTGCATTAAATACTTGTGATATTTTCTTCATTTTCCCAGATAGACACATCTTACTTCAACTATAGTCAGAGGACCTCTCTTTCCATCGTGAAATAGAGGTTCCTGGGAAAATATTTATTGAATGTTTTTTCTTGATTTTCATTCTATCCATGGAGTAAATTTCATCATTGTATTTTGTGTTCTTGACTAGTGACCACAACAGATATGCTTCCCCATAAAAAATACTGACTACCAACACAACATTATCTTCTTCTAATAACTATATCATAGAGAATATCTTCTCAATGGATTTAATGAATTGTTCCACTAGGATGGGGTCAAAATATCCACCAATAATGGTATCCCATTTTCAAAGGAAGTATTTCACCACAACATTCGTTTTCTTAAAATAAAATGTATGTTCCATATGATTCAGGTCATTATTACTAACTTGAGATAGTTTGAAAAGTATTATCAATATTTTTTAAGAACATTTTTCTATCATATTTGTCATATAATGATTAAAATTGTCACATTTTCAATCATATTTATTGTTGTAATAGGTTATTCTATTTTATTCCATTAACTAAGAAAAATAATTTAAAAATTGGGGGCTTCAATACATATATAATAATCTTGTGGAAAAAGGAAACATTGGATATAAAAGGATAAAATTATAAATGAAAAGTATATCCTAACTTGTGATTTAATTAGTTTAACTCCAGGTTAAACATGGTGATTTAATTATACCATGGGATATTAATAAATTTATCTAGTTTTAATCTCCAAAAATAACTAAAACATGATATGATATATATTGGGTCTTCCCTATAATTTTACACATATTATTACATGATTTTAAGCATAATTAACAAACAATTACAAGCCATGAATCATGAATTAGAATGTCATTGGCTGATTAGTTACATAATGAAACTTCATGAAACAAAAATAAATCTTTTCATTAATATTCATAATGAGATATTTAGATCCTTTGAGACATTACATCTACATAGGATAACCTAGGGAATACATGAACCAAGGAATGAGTGAAAAATACTAGACAGTGTCAAACTAGATACATAGTAAGATCCCACTCACTATGCACCAGAATGATGGTCAAGATATATTCCACCAACAATTCCCATGATAATTACACCTAAATTCATTGATTCCAAAACTACATCTAAGTTTAGTATCTTAACATGGATTATTTTTCATTAAAACCACACTTAATTCTTTACCATAACATAGGACATTTCCCTATACGTAGGTTTATGTTAAGGATTATGACTAAAGATTTATCATACAATATTTAAAATTAAATAAACTATACTATGAAAACAAAAATAATGAACCATACATTTAAAACATATATATTACATCTTAATATATGAATATTCATTACGTGACATTAATATCCATGCTATAATCATATAGTTTTAGTGTCTTTGGAAATATTGAAACATGAAAAACTGGTTCATATGTGATCTAAACCATCTCTATCTTAGTTATTTATAATTATCACACATATTAGAAAAATCGCACATAAAACCCTTTCTCATAACCTAGGTAAAGGAATTATAAAATGTGGGAGTTCAAATTCTTATAATGGTAAACATGGAAATATCGATGATCACTTAAACATAACATGAACATGAGTGCATGTAAACATGATCTTAACATTTTAAAGCCATATAATATATATCATATGTCATAATATTAAGTAACTGGAAAAATATTGATTTTATATAATACATGAATCATAAAGGAGTCAAATAACATGATCCATTGGGGTATAATAGTGGCATTAGATATAAGTTTTTGGAATCCACATAAGAATATAAAATCATTTCCTATACATTTGATCACTACCATGAATATCATAGTGGATTGGGTTCACACACCATTCCATTATTACCATAGTTAGGGTTCACTCCCAATATTATAATAGTAGAAAAGGCTCTTTATTGAACAAGGTTGACACCCTATTTCAATCCTTATTATATCATGATACAATTATAATTACCCAATGAATTGGTAGGATACATAATTCTGGGCCCACCTATCAGATAATGAAAATCATATATATATGTGCAATAATATCACAAAACATTAATTATAGAATATCCCATGAAAAGTAAATTGTTTTCATAAAAATTTCCTCCTTTTATTAAAGCATAACCCAATGAAAAGAAATTGGGTTACTTAAAGATTCTTCATAAAAAAATTAACCTATCAGAAATAAATAGGTTTCATAGAATCAATCTTATATCGATATGATTATAAGACATAAAATGAATTATAGTTGATGTTATAATTATATTTTATATCTTTCAAAGTACAAGTAACATAAAATGAAGTTATCGTAGATGAAAAATTTATTTAAAATAACACTGCTGAATTTTCATATGAAAATTCAATTTTCACTTTGAAATCACTTATTTAAAATTTAAAAAAGTAAAAAATAATAAAAAAAATTATATTTTAAAATAAACTTTTGAAATCATAAATTAATATTCAATTTATTGAATGGTTATGATGTGAGGGATTTTTTCCATGTCGTATACTTTAAAATAATACATCCTTTCATATTTTTGAAAATAAGACAAATTTACCTCATTTGGATAATTTTAAAAAGATTAATTTTAATTTTTTTAAAAAATTCCAAAAATGGGTAAATATTAATTTAATAAATCATAGGATAATATTGAAAAATTTATATAAAATATTTGTAAATAACATGGATAAATAATAAAAAGTGTTTTTGACTAAATAGAGAATTTATGTATGTTTTCCATAAACATATTCTTTTAGTTTAATGAATAATTAAAAAGACTGAAATGAAAGGAAAATATTTTATCTCTAAAAATAAAAATATGATAATAAATCATTAGTTTTTGAGACTTATATCATAAAATTCAATCATTTTATACTTAATCCTAAACAATCCCGATAAGTATTGAGATTGTAACATAAATCCCTTACCTCAAGATCCAATTTCTCTGAAAGAATTCAAAAATCATTTATAATAAATCAAATTTTATTATAATTCTATATTAGATTCATTTAAATAATTATTATATCATATATGATCCATATATAACATTTTAGCATGCATTTATTAACAATTCCTTATTAAAATCATGATTGCCTAGTGCAAACAGTTTCATTTTTCATGAAGATTTCAATTTGGTAGTTCCATTACATATACTATTATCATGTTTCAAACATCTAAAGAATGTTAATATTGTTATAAATAGTATATATATTCATTATATATTTATATATTTAGAGTCATCCATAAATGATAGATATGAATAAATGAAATACACCGTTTATATAGATGGTAGGTAGTTCATATGCATGAATGCTATTTTCACATTTCAATTTATGGAAAGAAAGATAAATAATAATAATTCCTTAAAAAATAATTTCATATCTTATATATATTATATATTAATAAAATAGAACACTATTACTATCTATTTAAATAATAAATGAAAAAATCACATCGTATTAGGGAGGGGATGGTCCACACGTATAGATGATTGATGTTACATTCTACTAATAGATGGAAAGGTAAAAATGAGGATATTTCATTAAAACATCATAATTATATGTATATAACAAATATCATATATAAGCATTAAACCCATCATACCAACCATCCATCAAATATTTCTTGGGAAAATGAATTGTATATCTACGTGGAGGTGGTAGTCCACACTTACAAATAATTAATATTTTCAATTCTTATTTGATAAAAAAAAGGTTCAATATCTATGGTAACATAATAATAATAAAACTTTAGTATATTCCGGATTCAAATATTATTATTTTATAATTAACATAAAATATTTATATGAGGTAAAATAATTAATAAATTAAAAGAGTTTGGGTTAGAAGATTAACTATTTTACAATATACCTCCTTCAAGTCAATTCTTAAGAAACAATGGAATGATATTTTAAAATACCATATCCTATAATTTCTGTATAGGGTGTTTGGATGATAATTTGGTAGAAATATTTGACGATATATGGATCTAGGGAGTGTATAAATAATAGCGAATTAGTATCCTTTTATAAGGGAGGTAAGGTACACACTTGAAAATACTTAAAATATTTAAATATAAATAATTTATTTCTCAAGAATGATTCTTAGAAATAGACATGAATTAAAATAAATATATTTTAGGGTGGAAATAACACAATTAAATGAAATTTATGCCAAAGAGCTTGTACCCTAGTGGTACAAGCTCCTGCTTGGCATCCAAATGACCCGAGATCAAATCCGGGCAGGGGTGAATTTCTGGGTCACTGTAGCAGGGCACGGTAGCGGCCGTGGAACTGTAGCAGCGGAGACACTGTAGCGGCGGAGGGACTTTAGCAGGTACTGTAGCGGCGGTGCTCACTAGAGTAGTGCAGGTACTATAGCAGTACTGTTCACCGAGGGGTCCTTTGGGCCAAAAAATGGGCTTTCAAGCCTTGTATTCAGGCCACTTGGCCTTGGGCCTTCGGGCTATGTAATGGGTCACCCTCTACCCAGTCTAAAGAGGTATTTGCTTTAAATTATAAATTGAGGCTTCGGACCCAACCTTTTAAAAAAATGAAATTTATAGTGGTGTAGGTATCATATTAAACCTTATCTTTTGGTTTAACATTGTGGTTAACCAATTTTAATGTTAAATACAATAATGGATATTTTAATATTAGAGTGTTATAATGACACTTATATGGTAAACAATTTATCATAAATGAAAAATATATGAAATTATAGATGATTTGACAATATAATTATCCCACTTTAATTTATTAATAATCTTTAAATATATTAATAGAATATTATTTTTTATAAAATATCATTTAATGTAATTTTTACACTAATCATTTACTGTAAATATAATATCATCAAAATAATTATGAAATTAAAATATAAACCTTTAAATAAACCTTAAGATATATTTTTTATCTATTAAAATAATTTTTTAGATTAATTCATCATATTTATTGTTATTTTAATATTATTAAAATTAATAATTTTATTTTTATTTCTATTAAATGTTTAATTACTATGTTGGTTTTGTGTATGAGTTTAAGGTAATTATTAACCACTAAATTTAAAAATAAATAAAAATGATAAATAAATTATTTAATATTTAAAATATTTATACATAACTAAACTTTTCATTTTTTTTCCTCGTAATAAAAATTTTGTGTTCATAATTTCAAAAGAGTTCCATTCATTATTTTTGATTTTCTTAAAATAATATTAAGTTCATATTGAACAAAAAATGGAACCAAGTTTCCATATATTAATATATTAGATGATAATGGTCTAAATCAACCAATCAAATAGGATAATTTGTTCTTTTATATAAATTTTAAAGCCTTGTCCTTCATTTCAAACACTTTTTCAGATTTTACCCTTACCTAGATGAAAAAAAATTTCCAAGGTAACTATTTTATGTGATAAAAATAAAAGGGAAATATTTACTAAATCTAAAAAAACTATTTTCAAATATTAGATCGATTTTACAAGACCCAGTTCTTAGATGTGGTAGAAATTATTTTTTTAAATAAGTGCACAAAACACAACAAAACTGTTTTTGAAATTATCATATTTGAACATAAAACTGGATTTATACTTATTCATGGATATGTAAAAACATTTATATATACAATAATATATTTCATTGAATATATTTTATTTTAATTTCAATAAAATAATTCATCAAAAAATATTAATATGAATTAGTTAAATAAAAACACATTGTATTCATTAGAACTATTTTTTCAAAACGAACATTATTATTTTACTTCAAACGCTTTAATTTTCATTTTTAACCACTTGATAAGAGATGAATTTTTTATACATATGAATGAATTTTTTATGTTGTAATTTGGTTATCTTTATTCATTTGACCAATCCATCTATTAGGATATAACTATCACATTAAATAACAACATTTCAATAGTACATCATAGTTCATTTAAACTCGGGGTTGTATGTAAATAAAGATATCAATGAAATAAAATTTAATTAAATAGAAATATATTTTAAATTATAGGAAATTAAAATTAATGATATTTTATGATATTTTTTTATGAGATTAAACTACACCATTATGGAATTGTTTTTTACTTTTTCATTAAGGTAGTGTCTCTTATTGATAATGATAAAAAGCTATAAATGATGTTTGAGAAATATAGAACATTGAAGTTTCATATAGAAAAAGGATAATCTAAATGGATATTGTTTTCAAGGACTTATGATGCTTTCAATCAATCAATGATTCCCTATATAAATTATGGGGAATGAATTTCAAACTAAGATTGAAATTGTAAGAAACAATGGATTAATCTTGGTCCAAAAAAAAGATTTACCTTCATGGAAGCAATTATAGGTTGTGAGAACAAGGATAAAGAGGATACTAAAAACCTCCCAAAATCACCAATCTAAAGGATGGTGGTTTTTTTTAGTGTATGTTGCAAAGGCTCTTCAAAAAAGTTTATATACCTGTATGTTCTCCCTCTTTATCTGTATAACAAATAGAAAACCATGATCTTTTTCTAATATGATATCTATGATCATTCACTGTTGGAAGTTCGTCAACTGGAGATTGATTCTGATTGTAAAGGGATATTATGAATTCATCATAAAAAAATGGAATATCTTAGTGTGGTATAGAACACCACAAATATTTTTTTCAATTCAGAAATACTCAACATATCTAATTGGGATTATAATTTCAATACATTCATGAAAAAAATTCAATGATCATATTTTGTTTCAAAATCGTTACATGAATTGAGTTTTATTAAATATAAGACTTTTTAATCAACATACTGCATGTATTGGAATACTCATCAAATCAGACCAATTAACACATTATAGGGATCTTCACATCTATGCTTGAATCATGGTTGATTACAAATTGGATTCTAAACTATTAGATTTAGTTTATCATATATCTAATGAGCGGATGATTGAGATTAATGTAGAGTATGGACATATAAATACCATTTTTGGAGTGCTATAAAATGGTAGTTCACTCATGTACTAGTTATATGACTATAGAGAAGTACATCAAAGTTCCTCTTCGTGCTATTTTATGGGGAGAGGTGGGTAGAAATCCAAAAAAATACACATTTTCAGAGAAGTGGTAATCCTTAAAGCCGCTTCTCGATCACCTCTCAAATGTGTAGGATAAATTTTCATTAAAACCCACTCTGAATTTTTTTGTTACGGGATGTTTGAATAATAGGATGATGCAAAAAACTTATCGTGTACTACCAATAGGGATAATTAATTAGTTCCTCCTATAAATTAGGAAATCTTAACGTTGTTATTACTAATGAAATTAAATATATTTTTATTTTATTATAAGGGGATAAAATGGATAAATTGAGTCTCATTCAACATTTGAAATTCCAAATTACAATTGGAAAACCCTAAATAAAGGGTAGATAGGTTGTTCATTGGAATATGATATTGTTATAATTTTTTACTTGGAATGGTTTTCCAAAATGTCTTAATACAAACAACTACACTATCTAGATTAAGAGAGATTTGTTTGGTAAAAATATCTAGTAATGAAGTTAATTTAGATGAACTTATGATGAATATTAAAATTTACACACCAATTGATTCTTTTGGAATGATAGATTTAACGTAATTCAAAAAGATACTATAATGCTTTCCTCTTGGTTCTCATGACTATAGATTGTGGAAAAATCCTAACCACAATTAAAAGGGATTTGAGATGAGGTTTTATTTCTTGATTCAAAGAATGTATATCATCATGTTGGCTCAAAAATTTATATGATGTAACCTAGGAATAAGGAACCACTAGATTCTAATGTCAAATCCTATGTTCCCCAATGAAATTCAATGATGACATTATTAGCTCATCTGTGAAGAAATATAAAGGTACATGGACGTTTTAAAATAAAATTATAATGTTAATAACGAAAATAGGGATCCAACCCTAAGATTAAAAGATTATGAAGAACCAGACAATGATTATTTGGGGTCTGACTAAACCAAAAATAGTTGGTACACATTGGATACCCATTCATAAAGAACTAGGTCATCCTTTCCATGCTTTAAACTATGTGGTGTATATCGTAAAAGATGGAATATTTTGAAATATTGATCTATCATTTTCTTGAAAAAAAAATCATGCTCAAAGGTAAATTTTTTTTGGGTTCATACGCATCTGAATCTAGTGGGAAGTTCAATTGTTATCCATAGTGAACTAATGTAAACATGTAGCTTCAAAAGTAAAAGAAAATTAAAAATATATTTCTTTCATCTATGATTATAATGTATATCATGATCATTGAGGTTTATTTTTTTGTAGATTATTTATGTTCTCTATAGAACCTTATTAAGTATTTTTACAGAATCCTCAATTCAAATGAAATAATGGGATTTTTAAAATTTCAATATCATCTAAGAAATTTAGATATTGTTTTAGGATATAAATTTGATTGATTTGAGTCTCACGGGTGTCAATGTACATGGTATAAAATTGCCATAAAAATGCTTGATAGTAATATTGATAGAGGCCTTCTCAATAAAATTTCTTTTAATGTTTGGGATACCATCTTATTCACCATATTAGTAAGAATAAAATTTGATCTCCATCATATCATTGTGATATTTTGTCTAAAGAGAGTAATCATTATCCTAAAGAGGAAATTCAAAAAAAATACATCAAATACTAATGTCTCTAAGATGGTAATAGAAGTTAAAAATTATTTAATGCTATGAAAAATTCCTAAAATGGATAAAAACACCCCATACTGAAATCAAAGATGGTGATCATCTCATTGAAAATAATAAATACACCTTGAATTTCATCATACATTGATGATGAAATTATGGCGATAAATAATATAGTTAATATAAAAATATATAGTGGATAGAGTGTAATTTGGGTTAAGTGTTATTCTACCATCCCCGTTCAACCTGTGATCATTCCTCAATTTTAGCACTCATGGAATCTAACTTCCTAATAGAGAATAATCTTGGATCATATATTATACATGATACACTTTATCACACATTAATACTAAGAATCAAATATCTTGGCTGATGGACTCACGTATGAAGAAATTTTTTGGTATAATATCATTATTTATAATTACTTATGTTATGATCTTATTCCCATTTATCAAAGGAATATTTGTAAAATTGAATAGTTTAGACTATTTTTGTTTTTTTATTCCATAATAAAAAAGACTTATCCACCTATTAAAGGACACATAATTCAAATAATTTCTCTTATTTATAGTTTTTCTAGGGATTTAGTAGATCATTTTAAACAAAATTAATAAATATAGAAACTTTTGGCATCAAAAAATTCATTCCATGCACATTTCCACATGACCCATGACATTATTCTCACTTCGAAAAAAAATTATGAGTTTGAGTAAAAATTTGCCTCCATTATAGAAGAATCATATTATATTTCCATGTTCTACAGGACCACTCACACACCAAGGGATGGAAATATCTTAGAAATATTTCTTATTCCGCCGGGGTGGTGGTGGGAAAATACCTTTGAGAGTAAGAAATGGATTTTTTAAATAACTAATAAATTTTTCTCGATTCCTTAAAAACCATATTTAGGGTCTTCTAGATAAAAAAATCCTGATATAGTGTATAAAAAATATCATATAGTTTTGTTCAATTACAAGGCTTTTATTTTTCTACACGAAGAGTCTAAATGTTCTTATTAATAAAAAATTATTGGAAATAGAAGGTGGGATTTTTTTAATGGAATTCAAGTTCATGTGAAATATTATCACACAATGTCTTCTTAGATCTCATGAAATTACCAAATACATGGATCACTAGCATAATTATCCATCCCATGAAAGATCAGTCAGTGTTATTCTCCATCATAGCCAGCCACCCACACAAGTATAGGCTTTGTGGTTTCCATGCAAGACCAGTCAACCTGCATAAGTCTAGTATGCATGATTACCTTATGTGGCTATCCACCCACCACATGTTTGTCCTATACATCTCACCAACGTACATCAAACTAATGTGAATCTTCTGTAGATTCAAACTATGTGAGGGAATTCCATGGAAAACCTAATTTTTCCTGGTTCGTTGGTTTTCATATAAATAGGAACCTTAGGTACCTCATTTTACGTGAAAGAAGGATGAAGAATCAGATTAATCCTCTACGAAACATATTCCTTCACACATTCCCTCTAAACCACCTTGTATCTTTCCACGCATAAAATATAAGAAGTAATTATAAATATTCAGGGGATTATAGTTCCTAATTTTCTCATAATACTATGGGATTAAGCGAGGAACCTCCTCCCACTAGTCCAATCATACTTTGGATAATGGACATAAATTGGCTCAAAATACATGCACCATGTTTCTAATATTACCCAAGGAAAAACGTGGAGATCATAGCGTAGTCATTATTAAGTGTGGTTACATGAGTAGTTCTTCACCCAGGAAATAATATCATCATTTCCTAAAGATATTTTGGAATGGTGAATCTAGGTTATCCCAAGTAACACAGCAAAAACTTACCTACTAGGTCACCGTGGTATTACCTAGATAATGTTAAATAAATCTTGACTATGTATCCCTTGGACAAAAAAAACTCTATTTCACCACATTATCATATGTGTAAAACTCCCTCTGAGTCATAACTCAAATCACCAATTATAGGGAACCCTTACCTTGGGAATCCCATCTAAAAGATACCAAATTAAAACCTCCACAAATTAATCCTTACATTTATGGTAAATGAATATAAAAAATGAGTATGTCATCATGATCATATATTCATTTTTATAGTAAGAAATACATTTAAACTCCCCAATAGGTGGGTACCTAATAATGTTCACTGCAACATCCCAGGTATTTATAGAATACTATTTTTTCATATATATTAATATTTATAAATATGATATTTTTTATACATTAAAGGGTAAACTATGTTCGATATCATACTCAACATGCAACATGGGGTTTCTTTGAAATCTTATGTTGCACAAAACTTTGATTTATACCGAAAAATAAAATAATTATTTTAAATTGTAGTTAACACATAGATGTTTTATTGGTAGGAATGAATAGAACTATGTAAAATATTATTATATATGGTTGTTAAATGTTTTTTCAATTATAAAACAAGTTTTAGAGGCTTAAAATGAGAATTCATCCATTTTAAGCATAAAATTCTCTAATATTTTTAAATGGTCATTTTACCGCTTTTTGATGCAGAAACCTTTTTAGTTTTTTATATATTCTATTGGATAAAATCAAATTATTCTATATAATACGGACATCAAAATTTACTTTGGAGAGATTTTTGGCAATTTTATGATAATGTTCATTTTTAATAAATAGTGAAAAATACTGCATTTTATTTCGAATCAACCTTTTCATCAAATTTATTTATATAGTTAGATTATATTTTTTATTAGAATTAATTTGTAATTTTATTATGTTTTTATCATTTAATCGAATATTGTTCATTGGATGTAATTTTACTTTTAAATTGGGAAAAAACACATGTAAATCATTTGATTGTTTTTACTTCATAAAAACCAGCTTTTTGGTTTTGACAATGGTAATTAATTTTAAATTAATTTCCTCCATTTTAGTGTTCTGAATTTGGAATAATGGATTCCATATTTAAAATCCGATGGTAAATTTTTTTAAATAGGTACATTTTATTTTTTGACATTATGAATAGTAACATGAGAAATTATTTTTATTTACTATGGTTATAGGATAAATAAGGAAAATAAGGGTAAAAAATAAATTCATAATAATTTAAAACTACACTAAAATGCGTCCTAATCCTACTTGATGAGATATTTCCGACCACTATAATCCATAGTCCGACCTTTTGGAATTTTGGAGCCACTTGGATGTGAAAATGACATGTTATAATAATTAATGTAATATAAAGAGAAATATAACATAAAAATGTATATTGTAACTAAAATAATTTTACTGTGGGATTATAGGTTGATCACTTTGAATATAAATAGTTGTTATAATGATAAATATATTTCTTACATAATTGTATTTTATTTATAATTTTTAGACAGTAAATAAATTTACTTATTTATGACACATTGATGATGGAGTTATTGCCTTATTAATGAATGATTCAAATAAATGATATTATAAATATAAAAATAAATATAATTTGAACATTTATATGAAATAAATGATTTTTATGGAATATTGTGACAAATTATATTTGATTAAATTCCTTTTTTTAAGTAATCAATTGTTATGAATTTAGAAAAAATCAATTACCAAATAGTGTCATAATGAACATATATGAGATTTTACTACGAATACAATTTTATTAAATGGTATAATAGTCCTATAAATATAATATTCTTCAAAATGAATTATATAATGTCAAAAAATTAATTAATGGTCTACTTGTGGTTATATTTGTATTTTATAGAGACTATAGTAAACAATTACTATTTATATACAAGAAGACCTTGTAAGAGTTAATGTTTTTAACTAAGGGTTAAAGCAAAAAGATAAGTTTAATTTTATTACCTAAACTTATAGAATTTTTATTTGTATGATGGTTATATGTCCCAAAATCATTTTATATTTGAAATACATTTTTTTTGGGACCATTATAAACCCCAAATAAATTTATAATAAAATAATATATCAAGACCTTCCAAAAGTGGCCCTCCTCCCTCTTATAAAAGGCCACCAACTCTAATCACTTACTCACACCTCTAATGTCACTTATTTCATAAAAAATATAATAAAATAAGCTCCCAAAATAAATACCTTCCTCCTAGAATCCTTATATTTGTAGGAAGACAATTCATGAGATCCTTTTGGGTCAAAAAAATAAAGATACCTGATTTATAGGCAACGTATTCTCGCAAGTTCCTTTCCTTTATTTTCCCTCTCCACTCCGAATTATCTTATTATTATATGATTAAATAAAAAAACCAGAATCTTAAATATACTATGATGTTTTAATGAGAAGGATTCAAACTTCACTTACACACACTTCTGTCTAATGGTTACAAACATACTGTTTCGGTGTACGATGAACTACTGCCTCACGAAATGATTAAGGTTCAATTTTCTCCTACCACCTCTCATGGAGGCCATTATGATGGAACTATTTATATATATGATATATATTATATTTATAATTTCTATATTCTTATATAATTATTATTTATATCCTACCATTATTCATTCCATTATGTGTAAATAAGATAATTTTTTTGTGGAAATGTGGACTACCACCCCTAAAAGTGATGTGACTCATTTTCGCTATACATGGAACTTATAAATAATTTTTACAAAAATACTATGATAAATAAATAATATAAATTTAACAATGTCATTATTATATATTTTTATATCATTTTATTATTATTCATTTAATATGACAATTAAATGAATGTAGCTTTTATGCGTAGGTACGACATATCGTCTCCATGAACAATGTGTTTCATTTTTTATCTAAAAATGTTATGGACATTTATAAATACATATATACTGGATATATATGATATTTAAATAATGAATATTATCCTAGATATTATAGACTATTTACATAAAAAACTCATTTTCAACTCATGTACTGAATATCAAAAAAAACCAATATGATCATAAATAATTATGTAATTTTAATTACATAGTAATAAGTGATATAAAAGGTATAATAAAATTGATATGGGTTCTCATGAAAGTAGAAATTAACCTATGTTAAATATTTAGGAATAAAAAGAATGAATGAGACAAGTCAAGTTCGAGGTAAGGGACTTCATCACAATCTTCTTTCATTGAGGCATATTTTGAGGTAATACACCACCTACATTTATACAGTGTATAATAATCCCCTTTGACCTTTAATTTCAATCAAAGGGATTCTTTTTTTAATGAAGTATTTTAATAAATGACAAAAAGAAATGTTTTTAATGTATTTGTAGATGACAACTCCTCCACAATCATAACAGTTATTTTATATTTTTCTTCCTCTATAAGCCTTTATTTTTCTTAAAAGGAAAAGAAATACCTTATTACCTTTTTTGGGAGTTTTAGTATTGAAAAGGGTTTTGAAAGTGGATTTACAAGATCAATATCTTGAAATGATCTCTTGTTATTTCTAATATAATTTTATTAGAAAAATGTTGATATTTGCAATATTTTATGTGTTATGTTTATATAGTGGTAAATAGATATTTGACGGGTGGTTAGGTGATAAACTAATGATGGGTGGTTATGTGATAAACTAATAATGAGTGGTTCTGTGATAAATAATTTATTGGTGGTTACATTATAACCTCCAATTCATTAGGTATGGATGTCGATCATACAACTATTCTATTTAGTGATGTGTGTTGAAGTGGAATGTATGGTTTTTCCATTTAAGTATGTTTTTGTCCCACGGTAGCTTTATATGTTATATGTTGCTTCTATGGGGGTTATAGTAATATTTTGGTTACAAAATGGGTGAGCAATGAGATTATATTCATTTATTTATATCAATAACTTCTTAAATGTGAATATTATTATTTCATGATAAAGTATTCATGGTTTTTATGTTTTCTAAGACTAAAAGTTTTTTTATTTGTGTATCCCTTAATGAGATTTTTATTCGCATCCCATGTTTTTTAATTTATTTCACAATACATAAATAAGAGTAGAGTCAAGGATGGGATCAAGGAAAATTCATGCTATTTAAACATGAAATGAACAATGTTTCTTTTTGAAATTCTTTTGTTTTATGAAAAAATGGATAGTAAGTATAATGAAAACATTTAATATTTATGTTTTTATGTATGATTTATGATCTAATTCTCAAAATATATATAACTAAAAAGATCTTCAAAGTGAATTAAAGTCAAATTGTTGACTTTTCTCAATATTTTGTAGAAGTTTTGATTTGTCAACAGGTTAAAGTAGAGTTGTGATTACCGAAAGGGATGCTTCAACCATTGCTAGTGCCTGAGTGTAAATGAAAAGATGTGTCTATAGAATAAGTAGTGGGATTAATAATGACTTCTCAAGGTAACAATTTAGTTAGGGTTATTGTTGATCAGTTGAAAAAATCTATTTTTTCATCTAATTGGAGATAATCCATCTCTAGATCAACTGTATTGGTTGTACTATAAGGTTATAGTGATGTTACATGGACTTACTCTCTCCATTGCATCTGATCATAGTCCTAGGTTTAATTTTATCATTTATAATAGACTTCAAAATTCATTGAGAACTGAATTAAATTTCAGCACATCTTTTCATCCTTAACTAGATGGGTAGTCAGAAGAAACAATTTAGACCATAGAGGATATTCTACGTGCCTGTTAAATGAATTACTAGTGAATTTAGGATCCACATATTTCATTGTTTGAGTTTTCTTATAATAACAGTTTTCATTCCAGTATATATATGGAACCATTTTAAGTATTATATGGAAAGTGGTTTCAAAATCTATCTTTTATGTATGAAGTAGGCGAAAGGAAGCTGATACGAGCATAATTGGTAGAAGAGGTGGCAGAAAAATTTCAGATGATTTAGAATACCATGTGGACAACACAGAGAAGTCAGAAAAGTTATGTGGATAATCAGATGAATGGTATTTATTTTGAGGTTGGTGATCATGTCATTCTCAAAGTTCTACTAGGGAAAATTGTGATGCATTTTGGTGGGAAGGTAATATTGAGTATGATATTCATTGGACCCTATGAATTCTTGGAGAATGATGGATCAATTACCAACATCGTGTCTTTACATACATTTTTATCCCACTTACACAATGATTTACACTTTTCAATGTTGATAAAGCATATGCCGGATCCATCTCATGTATTGGGTCTAGAGGTAGTTGAGGTGGAAGAGAATCTTTCTTATAAGAAACAACCAGTACAGATTCTTGACCACATAGAGAATGCGTTGTGGAGTAAGGTGATTAATAAATAAATAATTTTTTGTAAAAAATATATGTTTTAAGAGGCGATGTGGAAATCTGAGAATTCTATGAGGGAGAAAAACCCTCACTTATTTGATAAGTAAATAAAATTGTGGGGATGCAATTTCTAAATGGGGGAAATGATGTAACATCACTGGAATTGATAGAATACTGATTTTTAATATATATTAATATTTATAAATAGTTTATTATTTTGACATTAAAGGTGAATCATTTTTTTGGTAGCATACTCAACATCTAACAACGAGTTTCTTTGAAATCTTACATTGCACACAACATTTCTTTATACCAAAAAATAATATAATTATTTTAAATGGTAGTTAACACTAAGCAGTTTTTTTGGTGGGAATAAGAATATCTAACTAAAATATTATTATACATGTTTTTTTATGGTTTTTATATTTTTTCAATAAATTTTAGATACATAAAATGATAATGATTCCATTATTAATCATCAAATATTATAATATTTTTAAAAGGATGTTTTACAACTTTTTTGTGGAGAACCCTTTTTAAATCTATTTTTGGCACTTTTATATGTTCTATTTGAAAATATAAATCTTTTATATAGAAGAGGAAAATTAAATTTTAAATTTTATAAATTTTGTAATTTTATAAAAAAGTTCAATTTTCAATGAATAATGAAAAATGTTGCATTTTAATTCAAAACTGTCTTTTCATATAGTTTATTTATATAGTTAGATTATATTTTTTATAGGTTTTAAAGTTTAATAGTATTATTTATTTATCATTTTATCCAATTTTGGTCATTGGATATAATTTCACTTTTAAATTGGACACAAACACATGTCAATCTTTTGATATTTTTTACTCCTTAAAAACCCGCTTTCTTGTTTTGTAACAAGAATTAATTTTAAATTAATTTCTCCCAATTATGTTTTTTTTAATTTCAAAAACTTTATTCAATATTTGGAGCCAAAATTTTCAATTTTTTTTAAATATATACCTTTTAGTTTTGGACATTGTGAATAGTAACTTCAGTAATTGTTGTTTTTAACATCATTAAAGGGTAAATCGGGTAAATATGGGTAAAAAATAATATTATAATATTAAAATACTACCCTAAAATGTGACATAATCCTATTTCATGAGATATGACTATCTATAGTCATCTTTAGGTAGAAATTATGGAATTTTTAATCCACTTGGGTGTGAAAAGGACATGTCACAATAAGTAATTTAAAGTTAAGTGAAATATAATATAAACATGTATCTTTTTACTAAATTAATGTTAAGTTAAGGTTATATAATTGATAACTTTGAATATAAAAAATAATTAGAAATATAAATATATTTTCTACGTAATAAAATTTTATTTATAATTATAAGAAATTAAATAAATAATTTTTATATGACACAATGATGATGCACTGATTACCTTATTAATGATAGATTCAAATAAATGATATTATAAATATAAAAATAAATATAATCAGAATATTTTGATGAAATACACTAATTTTTGGATTCTTATGACATATTATCTTGGATTTAATTCCTTTTTTCAATGTAATCATTTTTGCGACTTTAACAAAAATCAATTACTAAATAGTGTCAAAATTGACATTAATGAGTATTTAGAAAAAAATACTTGTGTATTAAATGATATAATGGTCCAAAAAATATAATATTTTGAAGAATGACTAATATAATTTTAAAAATGTCATTGATTATCCACTTGTGGTTCTATTGAAATTTTATGCTAACTATAGAAACCATATACTGCGAAAATACAAGAATACATGGGAAGAGTTAATGTTTTTCACTAAAGGTTTAGGCTAAAAGATACAATTAATTTTTCAAACTAAACTTTTAATATTTTAATTAGATAATGGGTACAAGACCAAAAATAATTTAATATTTTAAATTAATGAGTTTGGGATCATTAGAAACTGAAAATCATTATAGAATGAAATAATATTTCCAAACTTTTCGAAAGTGCCGCTAATCTCTCTTATAAAAGGCCTCCACCTCTACCAACATACTCACATATTTAAAGCCCCTTGGATAATCCATTTTCTACTAAAATATGCTCCCAAAATCTATCCATCCCTCATATAATCCTTAATTTGGTAAGAAGGATATTCAATAAAGCCTTTGGCTCAAATCAAAAGAAGTTACCTGATTTAGAAGTAAACTCTTCTCACAGGTTCCTTTCCTTTATATTCCTTCTACTCTCGCAATGATATTTTAATTATATGATTAGATAAAAACAATAGTATCCTCAATATACTATGATTTTTTATGAGAAGGATTCAGAATAAACATACACACACATCCATCTAAAGGATACGAACAGACTGCTTCTGTGTACGATGAACTACTGCCTCACGAAAAAATGGTTGTTCAATTTTCTCCTACCACCTATCATGGTATCCATTATGATAGAAAATTATTTATATATGGTATATATTATATTTATATTGTCTCTATTATAATGTTTTTTATATCTACATAATACCTTTTTTCATTCCATGATGTGTAAATATGATTATTTCATTTGAGAATGTGTGGACTATCGCCCCCGCAAAGCAATATGAGTCATTTCAGCTATACATGGAACTTATAAAGGATGGTTTTAATAAAACAAATATAAAAACATGACATAAATATAATACTGTTATTATAATATACTTTTATTTCATCTGATTATTTTTCGTTTAATATAAATGAGAAATGAATATAGCATTCATGCATACGTACGACCTACCGTCTCGATGAACGGTGCATTTCATTTATTATCTCCCAATGTTATGGACTATAATAAGAAAATATATACTAGATATATATGATATTTAAATCACGAATAATGTCCTGGAGATGTTGTAATTTTGAGCACATTGATAATTTACATCAAACATGTTCATTTTTGACTCAAGTAACGAATATCGACAAAATGACAAAAATGAACATAAATAATAATATAATTTTTATAAGATAGTAATAAATGATATAAAAGGAAGATTAAACTTTAAAAAGTTCCAGAATAAAGTAGATATTAAACTATGTTTATTATTCAAGAATATAAATAATGAATGAGACAAGTCGGATTCGAGGTAAGGGACTTCGTCTCAATCTCCATTCATTGAAGAATATTTTGATGTCAGGCACCGCCTTCTTTTATATGGTGTATAATAAATCCATTTTACTATTAATTTTGATTCAAATTTAATATTTTGTCATTGAATTTTTATATTTAATGCTGAAAAGGAATGTTTTTAACGTATGTGTGGATGATGACTTTTCCACCATCGTAACCATTATTTGATATTTGGCTTCCTCTATAAGCATTTATTTGCATAAAAAGGAAAAGAAATCCATTTTTACCTTTTTGGGATTCTTGGTATTGAAAATGGTTTAGAATGTGGATTTACTATTACAATATTTTGAAATGATCTCTTGTGATTTAAAATGTAATATTATTAATAAAATGTTGATATTTTCAATATTTAATGTTATATGAATGTATAATTGTACTTGGAATTTTGACTGGTGGTTAAATGATAAACTAATGACTAGTGGTTATGTGATAAACCAATGACATGCGATTATTTTGTAAATTCTGGATAGGTGGTTATATTATAACCTCCAATGCATTGGGTATGGAAGTCAGCCGTATGGTTATTCCATTTAATGATATGTGTTGAATTCGACTGTATGGTTATTCCATTTACGTATGTTTATGTACAATGTTACCTTTATATGCTATATGTTTCTTCTATGGGTTTATGGTAGTCTTTTGGATACATAATGGGTGATAAATGAGTATATATTTAGTGTTGTATACTATATAATGCTTAAATGTGAATAGTATTACTTTATGATTATGTAATCATGGTTTTCATGTTTTCCATGACTAACAGTTTTCCTTATTTTTATAATATCTACTGATATTTTTATGTTCATCATATGTTTGAAATTTTTTTCACATGACTTAATGAAGAATAGGATCAAGGATGGGATCAAGGAAAATACATGTTGTTTAAACATGAAATGAACCATGTTCTTTTTAAAAAGATTATGATTTATGGAAAGAATGGATAGTGAGTAGACGTGTCTTTTTGTAATATTTAATTTGTTATTTATGAGTTATGTTCTAATTATTTAAGGCTCTAAACCAGAAGAAATTCTCAAAGAGAATTAAATTCAAATTGTTGAATTATCACAAGATTATATAACGTTTTAATGTTGTTTCCTTATATTCATAATCATGAATTATGATGGTAACAAGGACATCAAAAATGGTGGTAGTATTAACGACCAATTCACTTTGGACAGTGAGGGGAACCACTTGCCTTAAAATTTTTTAGGTCTATTGTCATATCCTTCACTCCCCCAATCTAAAACATGTAATTGAACATCCATCTTAAAGTAAACACCTAATCTATCTTGCGAGGCAATGTTCACTATTCATATTTTTTCCCTCATCCACCAGCCAATGATAGAGATCTTGAAACCATCCACTTCATCTACATCTTCTTGTTTATCACACTGATTAGGACTTATATGGTCTTACATGTCAGTGGATGTCATATCTCTATCATAATGAAATATCCTAATTGTCCCTCCCTAAAAGCTATAATCCAAAAAATTCTAAACTACATGGGATCTAATTCCTTTGTGCAGAAGATATGTAGGAAGCCTCCTATAAGTTCTAACCCAGCACCATTAATATGTAATCATCTTTATTATTCCATATTTCTAGTATAATCAATCCCCCCACCAAGGATTATATGTTCTTTTCATTCCTGTTTTTCCTCATCCTCATCATAAAAAATTAATTGTGCATATTATACCATAATTGGGCTCAATTACCCACAATATCAGTCAAAAATTGGGTTCTCATGTGTATTTCCAACACCATAAATTTATAGAAATATTCATCTTATATTCACCCACTACATGTCACTAAACTTCATGGTTTGGTCCTTGTCATGTAACATAAAAATGTATGACGTACCCTATTATGTGGCACCAAACTACACGGGTTTAGATTTCTTCCACAATAATATATTGTAATCCCATATTATGAGACTGATCCTTATAATAAAAATATATCTACCTTTCTAGATGTTAATAAACACTAGATTTCCGAATCATGAGGCATTAAACAATGATCCATTAAATAAATAATTACCAATTAAGTAAAAAATTGACATAGAGAACCTCTAATAATTACTTGTGGATATCTTAATGGGGAACCATTGATATATACCTATGGTTTAATTGATGGATAACCTTTGTTATATAAAAATAATTTTTCCTATAAGTATATGTGATTTATTTCATTTGTGAATTGTGACGACTTTTATTTTAAAAGGATTCATGACTATGACATAAATATATAATAGATTCCAAGAGTAAGAAAAAATAACTCCAAAAGGGGTGATGAGCATGTCCTTCTATCATATTAACCAATGCGAGTTCCTAATAATCACTGGAAAAATATCTCAATGGAATATTACCTTTGGAAAGTAGGTATATAAAAACAATGGATATGGGAACTGTTTTTCTTTTATATTTCCACAAATACACTCCATTGGATATTTCTCGGAACAATGGGGAGGGAAAAAAATATAAATCCAACATTAAACTATAAAAAAATCATAAATATTTAGTAAAATAAAATTTAACAAAATCCATTTTCATACCTTACACCATTTTTTCCAATGAATAAACATTCATCCATATTCATATAAGTTTAATTAGGATCATCAATATGGGTATACATAGAATGTGTCACCTATGGATGTATCAATTTTCTATTGAGTTGCTCAATGTTCTAGTAAGACACCCAATTTTTACCACAACCTAATATAACCTCATACTGTAATGATAGAAGATTAAATATAACTTTTCATTTGAGAGACCTTCAACCTAAAATTAAAAGTAAAGCATGCATACCCACCACTGATTGGTGGTTGGATTTATATATACTTTTAGGAATCTCTTGGATTATGTATCAATTGACTCTTGTGTTATAATGCATGAATTAATTCTTTAACAATGTCATCCACAAGTGATTTAATATCTATAGTTCCATGTGTTACAACATATGAAATGTCTCTAAAATGGAAACTTAAATGGAAGATATCACCTAGACATTAACTCTTAATGTTTGATTTCCACATCAATCATAGGTAAAAAATTCACATTAAAATAATTAAAATAAAACAATTATTATGATATACATTTCATAAATAGTAGAAAAAAATAATATAATAACATATAACCATATTGTAAATGATAATATACCCAAACCAACCCTTTATTACTATTTTATATACCATAGGACATGATTAGATCATACTCAATAATATAGTCTTAAACACATCATATCTATAAAATAATTTTATTTCTCCTTTATATATATCTGAAAAATATTAAATCCCCGAATAGATAGTGTTATTTTACATTATATTATATCGTATATATTAACATATGAAACCATATCAATTTTTTTTTGATATATTCAATAACAATTTATAAAATAAATCATTAAACATAACCTCTCATCACATCACATGTTATACCTTGGGAAAACCCAATCAAAATACTTTTAGATTAACTCTATATAACTTTTAATACAATAAATTATGTCAAAATCAATACCAATTTAGTAAAACATAGTGTAAGACAATATTTCATTTTCTATATAAAAATGAATATAATTCTCTAAATATATAAGAAGAAGAAAATAATCACCTCTTTAGAATAATCAATATTACTCAAGTTACAATATGATCTAGAGTGACCTTCATGAAATATAGAAATCCCCATATCTTTGTCCACCTGTTACATCACATGTGACTATTCACACTCATATGTTACCTTTTTCTAAGATATAGAGTTACCATAGGACATAGAATATGTCAATCACATATGGATAACTCATATATTTTTATTTACTAAGTATAGATTATCCATTTTAATGAATACATCACATTAATTTCATTTTTATGGATGATCACATCACATATCCCTCACATGAATATGCAATTATATCTTATGTACTATCTAGGTATGGATACACACTCTTAATTATATTTCACTTGGGAACAAGAGTTCATACTAGTGATATGATAAGATAAATCCCAACTTGGTTGAAGCCCAACTGATGACATGATCAATAATAAACCCATCAACCCATAAATAGATAATCACTAAAGTTTTTTAAGTCATCAAAGTATGAAGTTTATTGTGATTGGTATATCAATATCATTAGGTAATGGGGGAAGAAAATATGATCCATACATCCTTATTACACATACGTCATATTTTATGAAAATCCATGCAGTATACTTCACATGTCATCAAGCACACAAAATACTTTTTATTCCTCATTAATATATATATTTTCTCAATAAAAGAATTATACACATGATATCATTACATTTTTTTCATAATATATAAAAATAAATGATAAATATAGGTTAAGGATAACTCAAACTCTAAATTTTATATGATAATTACCATTGAATTTCAAATAAAAATTATATCAATTTATATATATAAACTAGTGAAAAAGAGTGATAACGATGATATTTCATTTTAAATGATAACTTTTCTATTACTAATATAGTTTTATCAATAAAAAATAAAATTTGATAAAGTGACCTAGATTAGAGATCATATATTAACGAATTCTAGATCATCCTCATGTTTGTTTCACTTTCAATGGTTTTGTACCTCATTACATCTATATGTAGTTCCTACAACATATCATTGTGACAATATGATAAAAACCCTGTCTAAATTATTTTATATAATAAACAAATCTAAAAACATTCTTATTTTAAAAAAAATTTCATAACATAAGCAATATATCTCTTAAAAAATCACATAATCCCATGAACATGTGGTTAAATTTGTTTGAGGACTAGGTACCTATGATTTTTTTACAACCCATAAAAATATTTCTATATTTTTTATCCACTCATAATTATATTATATACCTCTTGTATATTATCATAATCTCCATAACCATGGGAAATGTAACTATAAGAAAAAGGTGAGCTCATATATAATGACATTTACCTTAATGAACCAATATTTACATGATTTAAAACAAGGGTTTCTCTTTTTTTGAATTTCTAAGATCTTTTTGGTTTAGTGTTATAGAGAATTAGGTAATCTATTACATAAAAAAGGAGTATATTTTTACATAGGCATTAATTTTTTTTCACAAAAATAGATCTTTAAGAATACACATTTTTCATTCAAGTAACTTGTTTTCTTTCGTTAAGATGTTTCACCGTAGATGAAATATTGAACATATTATATTTCTACTAAACCATAAATCATATGAAAAAAAAGTAAACATGTGATGAGAAAAAAATATTATTAAGGGATATAAAAATAATGAAATCCTATTAGTCTACGAAAAAATATGAAAACTCGGGATGGAATTTTCCATTTTAAAATAAAATATTGACCACTTAAGTAATAAATTTAAATAAGTAAAAATAAATATTTGATCAAATAAATCCTATTAAAACCATTATATAGAATATTAAAACCTGTAAATTAATTTTAAAAAAGGTAATAATTCATGAAAACATTGCTTGAAAAAACCATTTACCATTAAATAAAGCCTGCCTCATGAAAAAAAACATTTTCATAAAACCCCATATTTTGGGAAGAATAATATAGGTGACATGGAGAATCATATACATAACCATTGTTCCCTTTGTTTTTAACCCATTTTTAGAATCACTGAATCCATTTTAACTCTATAGGATTAACCACCCTAGTTATCTCACTCATTTCCCATTCAAATATTACATCATTACCCAATGAATTATATAACTATATTAGGATCACCCACATATATGAGATATATTGGACTAACCTGGAATCATATATAAATATGAATAATCATAGAATTAAAAAATTATAAGTTTTTACTTTTTTATTATAAAACATTTTAATAACTCATTTAGACCCATATGTAAATAACATTCCATTTTTGCATAAATTGTGGAAAAATAATTCCTGTATAAAATATTAAAAATGAAAAATTCCTATATTAGTAAAATTAATATGTTCTATGAAAAAACACTATTAAATTTAGATTATTCTTGATAAAAACTAACGGTAGTTATGGTGAGAAAATATCGTCATAATGTATACCATATAAAAATATACATTTCAACTTCAGTAAAAAAAGTGAATATAACCCATTGTGTAAATTTTTATAAGACTAATTTCATAAAAATTTGTAAAAATGTAAAATATATTTTAAAATTATATTTATTAAAAATTTATGAATAAATTTAAACATTCTATTTTTTTAGAAAAATATATATATGAAGGAGAAATATTTTTGACCATTTAAAAAAATATTTAATGGAAAATTCTTTATCGTTTTCCCATATTGATTTTCCCAATATATTAATACATATTAATAAAATTATATTATTTTTATATATTATTAGTATGCTTTATAATTCTCATTTCATTTTCAATATTCCATTTATTTCATTTATTTCTATGTTCTATTTTGTTAATAAATTGTTTATCTTCACGATTGATGTTTTGGGGTTGTTGGTTTATTAACTAAAAAAATGATGTGTTGAACAGGGTAAAAAATCATATGGTTCCATTATTAGAAAAATATTATACATTTTATAATAATCCTATTTATACATTAAAATTACTTTTAAAATCAATCATCTAGGGATTTCATGAAACATAAATCTTTTTGCTTCATGGACATAGTATTCTGTGCATACACGTGAATGGAATTTTCATTTTTAAAATAGGTATAAAATAAATAGATTAGATACTATTTTAATTTTCAATAATCATAAATATTTTATAAATGAAATATTTTTTAATTAGTGTCATCCTTATTAGAATCCTTGTATGATGGAAATGAAAAATGACTCACATCTCTTCATTGATGCAGTATTCCATATATATGCACAAACAACATTCTAAATTTAAATATGATAAAATGGGTAAGTATAAAAATAAAATATTATCTTTATTTAATGATAATATTATCATAAATATCATATATATTTATTTTATTGAATATTATAACCTTCCGTTTAATCTGGTGACAAAAAAAAATGCATCCCTTCAATGAGGTGACAGTCCACACGTATGCACGAGTGATGTTTTCTTGTATGATGAAAAATGATAGTAAAATGATTCTTAACATAATCATAATAAAAGTTATTTATATTTAATATTATTATTTTATTATTTTATCATTTTTAAACATTATTTGACAGAGGTATAAAAATAAATAGATAAGAAACACCCAATTAAAATTTATACCTCTTATTTTGGTAACCACAGTAGGACGAAAACTTAAGACTTCTATGATTATTATTTTGGTTAGACCAAAACCCCCTGAACATGGGTATGAAAGGAGATATTTTTATATGAGTTTTTGGAATAGGTTTCTCAAAATGTATGAGGATGAGTGGGGATGATATTCTCTTTTAAAAGTGGGGGGAGTGGAACACTTATAACTTTTCTAAATTTTTTAATATTATAGTTATTTTAATCATGGTAATATAGCACACAAAATATCAATTTGAACGATAATTTTATAAGAGAAAAAATTATATAATATAATAATATTTATTATTACATTATGTGGCCTTATATTATTGTATTTACCTTAATTAAATTTTCTTACCCTTTATCATGTTGTCAAATTTTTACCATGGTTACTATTCATAATTACCAAAAATGGAATCGAACACAATAATAATTTTTTACCTCCTGAGATAAAATATGTAATTAATTTTATGTGATTCCATTTTTAAAAGTGGTAAAAATTACAATTGGTATAACTGTGCAGAATATAATTGAAAACTATTTTTCGATAACTTCCTTTTTAAGTATAAAAATGAACATATAACAAAATAAAATAAAATATTCTTTAATATGGTATTATTTAGAATATGTTTCATAAAATTAATCTTATCTTATTTTAAGACCATCTTAAAATATATTATAAAATTTTAATTATTTTATTTTAAAAAAAATTACACCTTTCCAAAAAGAACATTTCTCACTAGTCTCTCAGAAATCAATAATTTGGGAAAAATAAAAAAAATAACCTGAAGAAACATATGATTTAAGGATATAAAAAATGAATACTAATATATCTGGTTAATTTTATAAAATTTATAATTTATTCTTTTAAATTAAATCACATATTCCATTGAAAAACAATTTTTTAAAATAAAACAATTCTATTTTTAACATAAAACTTTTACAAACTTATTTATAAAAATATGATGAATATGAAAAAAAATTAAACTCATAAATAATAAGGTTAATTTATTATTAGAATTATATAATATTTCACATTATTCCACGTTTTTGAAGTTTCATCCTCATAATTTTAATCATTACGTAAACAATTGAGGGTGTTTTTCCATCATACTGTTTTTGATTCTGATGTTTCTCCTTTAATCAAGCGATTCCTCCATAAAAAAAATAAAAATTGGAATAAAATTATTTCAATGAATATAAAAACTATGATCCAAAATTTGTATATAATTTCCACCATATGAAATATTTTCTTCCAATTGTATGAGCCAAGTGATAATAACTGAATATTCATCAAGTTGTTAAACCTTATAAAGAAAATATTAAGATTATCAGGTACCTGATATAAAATCGGAGACCTGGTTACCCTTTAAAGAAATGTCCCATTATTTTATACAATTCTATATGGTCAAATATACTATGGGCATTATTTTTCATTCTTTTCAAAATTCATAATGCTTTTCAAAGATGATAATTAAATATACATGAACTCATACAAAAAAAGTGATATAATTACTATGATATCTATATAAATATTATTAATACTCTCAACAGTTGTTATATGAAGATGAATCATTTGTACCATTAATACCATTTATTATACCTGTTATGCTACCAACGACATCCTTTCACCAACACTATCGCACTATCCTATAGTTTGACAGTAATTTCCATATAATTCATCAAAACGCATTATGTTTATATTGTAGTGAAAATTGTTATTATAGGAAATTTATGCTATTGAATGATATTCATCCAAAAATCCATAGTAATCAAATGATCAAGAATAAATATTATCTTGAATATTTAGAATTTTTTTCACTAGATCTCCACCATATTAAGTATATAATTATATGTAAATTTATTTGCAACAACCATCAAATTTTGAAGTCATTTACAAATATATTTGAGGTCAATCTAGGATCACGATCTAATATAATAGATATATGGAATCCATGTAATATATATTTCCCATTTAACTAATGTCTATAAATTTTATCTAAATACATCATATCTCACATTTGATAAAAACAGGATGATTTAGAAAAATGATCATCAACAACACAAATCATAATATTACCGTGAGTTGTAATTAGTAATCCCACCACAAAATATATTGATATATTATCCTATTTCTATTCACAAACTTAAAATGATTATGAATCCCCTTTAATAGTTGTTTAATAACTCTATCCTTCTGAAATGTTAGTCATTTCATGGTTATATAAGAAATATATGTTTTTATACCTTCCTGCCAAAAATTTTCTTGAAGGTATCTATATTGATTATTACTTTCCCGATGAATTAAAAATAAAAATTTGAGAGCATAAATTCAAAATTCCTTCATTATCTAGTAATCACAGAGAAAACAAAATATTCTTCAAAATATGATTACAACATCTTTACCAATAATAAACTGGAGAAACATACCCCTTTTGATTGATTATACTCCTTCATGAAAACCATGATCTTATTTCGGAGCCTCCAAAATTATTTATGATGAAGATTATTGCACTAAAACCTGATCAAAAATAGAAGAAGTTTTTTCATACTAAATTTCATGGTCAATATTCATTAAATCATTATTCAACGATTCACGTTCCAAACATATAATGGATAATTCCACATTATTTTTTTGACATAGAATATTGTATACCATTTTTTATTTTCTTGCATTATAGTGAAATTTTAAATCATAATCATTTATAAGTTATAACAATCTTCTCCACCTCATGTTCAACCAATTTTGAGTAAATATGTATATTAAAATTTATAATTTTAATATATTTCATGTTTTACACCATATAAAATACTCCTAAAAATTTTGAAATAAAAAAACTATCACTACTTCCTCAAGACCATGAAATGGTTAATTATGATTGTTATTTTTCAATTGAAATGAGGTATATAAAATTACATGGTCATTTTAAATTAATGGGAAACCAATTACCTTCAATGAAGATTCCACATAAAATAATTTCACTATTTATTGTCTGAAAGGGTAAAATGAGATAATTAAGCAATATTATTTAAATTTCCTTTAAAATTCATAAAATTATAGTATATATGAATTTAAATATTTTTGGGGTTAACATAGTTTTCAGGAAAGATAACTGATATATATTTTTAACAAATTGTTATTAGTTACCCACTAATCTAAAAAACATTGAATAATTGTGAATTTTATAGGCATTTTACACTCTTACCAACTTTAGTGTTAGCATGATCAACAATTATTCCATCTTTAGAAACTATATTCCCATGGAATGATATGTATTGTAACTGAATTTCACATATATCGAGTATTCTATTAAAATTATTTTCATAAAAAAAATTCATAATAATCCTTTTGTGTTTCTCATGTTCATATATAAATTAGGAAAATAAAATTATTTCATCACAAAAAATCATCAAAAATTTATTCAAATACAAATTTCAAACTCTATTCATATTATCGATAAATACAGTGGTTTCATTTTCCAACGTAAAGGGAATAACACTACACACAGAATGATCATACCTATCCTAGAATGATATCATTAAAATCACTTCCTCCTATAGATTCAGCTAGTGATTTCGTGACCATAGATTAGTCCTCAAAATATACTTATCACACTAAATTTGACCAAACAATTCATTGATACGAGGAATTACATAATTTTTATTCAAAATGATTTTATTTGGTTTTCTATAATCAATGAAAATTTTCATGAAACTATATTTATTTTTTATAAATAGAGAAAGATAAACTCAAGGTGATGTTCTAGGAAGGATGAAACCCATATCATGAAATTATTATAATTATTGTTTAAATTCTGAAAGATCAACAAGAGTTATTTCATAAGGGGGATTCAAAAAAATATTATAATTAGGCACTAAGAAAAAAATATCTCATCCTCTAAATTATAAATAAAACATTGTAAATCATTAGGAAATATATCCATATATTCATTTACGAATGGTAAATCACAAATTTGAATTGTTATTTTAGTATCAACTTTATATGAACAAATAATTTCACTTCCATATTTTATAAGTTTATCTATACATAGATCCATTATGAAATGTATGTACTCATTATCATATAGGAATTGAAACTGACTATTAAAATTTAATATCACATCTTTATCTCTATAATATATCATAGTATGGTAAACTGAAATCCACCCCTACTGAGAACAACATCCAACTCATAAAATGGGAAAGAAAAAAAGATTATAGGAAAGACCATTACACGTATAATAACATGAATATTTTTATGAATTTATCTCACCTTTATACTACACCACTATTTGTTTATAGAGACTTAAGATGCCGTATATTGAGATTGTACATCCATTTAACATGAAAATTTCCCATAAAGAAAAGACTATGTGGATATTAAATCAAAAAAGATATAGTCCTTATTTGAATAAATAAGAAACATACCAAACACTAATGGGTCTAATGATCTACTATCATTTGTAGTAGTAGAAAAATAAACTTATGTATTTTTACTCTTTTAGACTTGATGATTCCCACCCTGGGTAAATAAATGTGGACACACATTATCATAATGATCTAACTCACTATAACTAAAAATTCCCAATGAATATTGACTAACAATATTCAAATTACCATATTAATAAGAACTATTACCCTACTATCTAAAACAATGTTACCAAGCATACCGAATTGGTAAAAATTTATAGATCCTAAGAAAAATTCTTTATTCATTATTATAAAATGTTTGGAACTTTTTTTTACTGATAATTTATTAGCTGAAAATTTCCACATTCCTTTCCACTTTGATTTCTTCTTACTATTGTTGTCACAAAATACATAATTGTTAGAAAACACCATATTATTATTTTATTCACAATGAAAGACATCCTCATGACTTTCAAATTCACAATTATATAACACTCTTCATAAAATATGTTTTAGATATAAGAGACCCAAACCCAAAGTCCCAGATCTGGTACTAAAACATAATATTTATACTTCAATAATTGATAACTGTTTACATGACATAATTTATTCCTTCCACAACATGAAATATCAAATGTAAATAGTGGATCACTCATATACCAAGAGACTTTTTAGGTACAGAGTTGTATAAAATTCTAAAAAACACATACATAATAATACCCAGGTATTTCTATGATCATTTGATTCCATTATAACCATATTTTTTTCTATAATAAATTTTCATCATATTTTCAATTTATCACTAAACCAAACTAATTTTCATTGAAAATATAGGATGATAATTGAAATATCAAAAAAATAGATGAAAATAAATACGTTAGTCCTTTTCAAAACCATGAGACCATCATTGAGAGATAATTGTTAACATGATAAATGTTAGCATAATTAATCATTTACATTCACACAAAATAAGTCTTATTACCCTAATATTTTGAAAAAAACAATTTAATAAAACATAATGGAAAAATATTATTCCTTAAGGATTCAAATAATTCATGAGAAAAAATGAATAATATTTCATTAAAACGATAACTTTTAACCCAAAAGGGAATAATCATTCCATTAAAACAAAATATCAATGTCTAGCTAATTGAAATCAAATGATTTCAATGAAAACAAATTACAAATAATAGAAAATTCAAATATGTTAATTTTGACATAATCTATAAATAACCTTTATCATAACACCTATATATAGAATAATAAATATGGTTAACTTCAAATATAATTCTCCAAAGAACATATTCATTACTCAATGCATTAGATAGCTATACTAGGATCACTTTATCAAAAGAAAATACAAGGTCCATAAAATTTATAAAACACATTTAATATTTTATTTTAATCATCAAACTCATAAAAATATAGTTTTTAATCCATAATCAAAACATTTTTATGTATTTATATATCCCTTTCAATTAAAAAATTATTTTAAAAAATAATATAATTATAATAAAAAGAAGTAGGTTTTTATTTTAGTAAAACATTGAATCATGTAAATTAATCAAAACATCAATGAATGATTATAGTGGATAGAAAATCATTGGAATTTTTATTCAATAATATATAACATTCCTTTTTTCTTTTTTTAATGAAAGTCAAACATTCTATAAAATATATTAAAAAGATTCATTTGAAAATACATTGAATGAAAGTAAAAAAGGAAACATAATTTTTTTTATAATTTATTTATATCCCAATAAATACATCCCTATATAATAATTATACTCAATATAAATATTTAGAAAATCTATCATTAAAATATTTAAAAACTTTTTTTAAGGAAATGATTCCCATATAAATTGGTAACATTTAAACTAATAAAATGTTGATGGAATTAATTTTGAATTTAATTTTTTAATGATAAAATACATCCATAATATAATATTATAAACAATAAAAGAAAAAAAATGTAGTGTGAATTGAGGTGAAAAATTCTTTACCTTAAAAATCATCCAGCATCAAACGTTCTTTAATTTCCTAATAATAAAATTATATTATCTGTTTACATGATTATTTTTTTTCATGTTTATTCCATTATAATTATCTATTACATATCATTTATGACTAGGAATCAATTATTTACCTCATTAGTTAAGGTTATATCATAACTTTTTTTGATGTGTGGCTCAAAATCCTAAAACAGCTTAGGTAGGATTAAAGTTTTACAAGTGGTCATTATTCAATTATTCTCAAAATATTAATAATGATATATTTATCATTATATATATATATTTAAATTTTTAATCCCACTACGCATGTTGGTTAGAAAAATTAATATCCTTTCAATAATGGATAAGGTAGGTCATATATACACAGGTGTAACATTTCCATTTTTTAATGATGTCGAGGGAAAAAGATAAGTACATTTTTATCTACGAATAATGATGATTATATCATAAGTATAATATTAAATTTTTAAATACACTTATATAAAAAATTTATGTGATGTTATTGTTGAGATGGTATGTGCATATGATATACTCTATAATACCAAATTTAGGATCAAATATGTAATAATGAGATGCTCAAATACAAGAGGGGGGTAAATTGTATATTTAAAAAAATCCGTATGGAAATTTTGGGTAACCAAAATTCACAACACCTCTAAGTTCTAATAAAATGCTTGATTCTGGAAAAGTGATTTCGGAAATGAAACTTAACAAAAGTTTACAACAACTAATATTCTAACTTAAAGTGTATAGAATCTTATATAATCAGAGTACAAGTCTAAGGAAGTATAAAAATATTATACTTTCCTCAACAACTAAAAGTACAATGGAAATAAAAATAAAAATACTACAAGTAACAAGTAGTAACTCTTTTAACCCAAAGAGAAGGGTATCCAACAACCTTCAATAAAGGTCCCTTGATTTATACTTTCAAGAAAATCTGTCTTACCCACACCATGGTAATCCCTCGATACAAAGATAGGAGCCTGTCTTTCTATCCCCGCAAGACCTCAACTTCAAGGTAGTCAGCACCTCTTTCTTCCTCAGCAAGGAAGACCTCAACTTCATGGTAGTCAGCACCTCTATCTTCCAATCCCTGGAAGCCCTCAATTATACACATCAATAATCGGAATTGAACAAATCAAATCTGAATGAGATGTTCTGTACACACTAAGCAATAAAGCATCTCTCTCTAGAAATCACTTCAGCAGTATGTAATCTCTATATTGATCAACTTCTTCTCAAAAAGTTGTGAGATCTTTCAAATTAGCTCCAATTTAAAGGCACGACTTCAACGGTCGGCTCCCTCCTCCAACAGTCATATTTTTCCTTGAATTTCAGAGGGACCAGCAGAGGTTTCACTCAAACAATGGTTAGTTAGTAACTGAAAGCATGACATCATTTTATAACAAAACAAATGTAAGAAAAATATGGATACGTATATAAAATCCAATATTCAGAGTATAAGGAAATAAATCTTCGGAGTCTAACAAAAAATGTATTCAGAGTCTATAATAAAAGGATATTTAGATTCTGTTTTCTAGGAATTCGGAACATAAATTCTATAGAATTTCGGGGTCTAATTTTCAAGGAAATTCGGATCTGGATTCACAAGAATTACAAACCTAAACTCAAAATGTTCGGAGTCAGAGTTCATGAGAATTCGGAGTCATAAATCATAAGAGTTTGGAGTTAGTATTTAGATAACTTGATGTCAGAACTCGGACAAGTTCGTACTCATAATTCGTATTCGGAATTCGGATTCAAAAATCAGAAGAGTTCATATCCAGAATTCGTAATCAGAATTCGGAGTCAGAACTCAGAAGATTTCGTATCCAGAATTTGTAATCAGAATTCAAAGTCAGAACTCACAAGAGTTCATATCTAGAATTCATAATAAGAATTCAGAGTTAGAACTCAGAATAGTTTGTATCTGGAATTCGTAATCAGAATTCGGATTCAGAACTCAGAAGAGTTCATAACCAGAATTCTGAGAATTTGGATTCTAAAACACAATTCTTCATATCTAAGTATTTATAAGATTCCGAGGTTTTGGTTTCAAACTAAATTTTACACTTAGAAAAATTATGATATGGACAATGAAACATGGTAAGGATAAATTTCATTGGGAAAAGAAAATTTTCCTGATAGAAGTAAAACACATTGTAAAAAGAGATTTGACTTGAGATAAGGTGATTGTGATTTTCAAAACAAAAGGAATGATATAGTCATAAGGAAAGCCTTAATGAATTAACAATCTCCTCCAATTATGAAGGAATTAAAAAGTCATAAGGAAAACCTTATTGACTCAACAATCTCTCCCTTTTTGGAAAGCACAAACATCCTTACGAAAAAGAATAAAAGGACTGAGAAAATATTTTTCTAGACTTTTAAAATAAAACATATCTCTCTTTTTAAATTGGAAAATATGAATATGACTAACTCCCCCTTAGTCTTTTACCACTAAGGATCATTATTCTAGATTTTTAGAATGAGAATTTTCATTAACTTGAGTATGGAAATATTCGTAATGGAAAACACACCCTTAGATAAACTCCCCCTTACTTAGGGATATTTCTTCTTTACATGGAATTATTTTTCAATTCTCCCCTTTTTGATCTTCAAAAAGAGTTTGAGGGAATGGAAAAAAATAGTACATGAAATATTAGTAAAAACATCCAAACAAAAATGAGCAATCACAATTTCATTAAGGTTGGAAGAATTTGTACAAGGAAAAATAAATAAAACAAAAGATTGGATTTGGATCGATTTTGCTTCTTTTTCCTTAGGTATTAGCTTCTTCATAATGGCTTTCAGCTTCTTCAGATCCTTGTGATCCTCATCTGCTTTCTTTTCTAAAGATTTGATTCGATCATCTTGAGCATTCAAAGCTTCTCCCTAAGTCTTCAGCAAGTCATCTTGCTTCACTATCTTTATTTCAATCTCAATACGAAGATTCATTTTTGTTTTACAACTTTGGACAACATAATTCAACTTACCATTCAGATATTTGATATACTGAATCTGAGAATTCTATTCAAGATTTTGCTTCTCCTCAAAGATATTTGTAAGATCATTGATTTTGATGTCTTGAGTGTCAAAATATTCCTTAACATCATTTTGAAAGTCATCAATCTCTCTCAAATATTCAACTACAATTTTCGACCAACTAACCATTTTCATACATGATTTTATGTGGGCATAATTGTTGATAAGGAAATTCTTGTGCTCGGCCTCCATCATTACATACCTATCCATCACCATGGATACAGAGTCTGATTTCTGATTTATACTACGCTGGAGCATCTGGCATCTGGAGTCAATTGCTGGAAGGATCGGAATGGTGTCCACTAGCTTCTTCAGGGAATGAATGACAAAATCAAGTCCTAGAGCTGATGACTCCGAGTCTGAATTTTTGGTTGGTGATGGTTCTTCCTCTAGATTGACAAACTTTCTATTATAAGACCCTCTATCTTCCTTCTTACTTAAAGAAATTTTGGTTGGTGTGTCAACAACCACTGGTATTCCTTTGATGGTTCTCAGAACAACTTCTTCATCTGGAGACTCATGCTCACTCTCAGACAACTGAACAATCCTATCTTCATCAATTTTTTCTTTTTCATCTCCCTATTCAATATATTCAGGATGAATGAAATAGTGATTTTAGATTTCCTCCTCAGATAATTTGTTCACTTCCTCTTCAGCCTTCTCATCAACTCCAGGGGTAGCAATTTTTGAAGATCCGGCTTGAGAAGTCCAGATTGAAAATTTTTCGGATGCACTTTCTTTCTCAAGATAATCTTCAACTTGCTTAATCAGATCATCAGTGTGACTACTACTTTCATTCTTTTCTCATAATTGTTCCATAACTTCTATCTATTCAGATACCTTCTCTTGAACTTTTTCCGGAGACATGAACTTTTTTCCCGGAGTCTCAAGCAATGGTTTACCAAGAAATGATTTAGGTACCGAAATGATTTTGGATGGTACCTTAGTATCCGTCAAAAGAGATTGCACAATCTCTGCCTCTGACATCTTCTTCTTATGCTTCTTATCTTTCTCTTTCTTTTCAAGATCATCAACTACTTTCTCTTTCAATGCCTTGGCCTCAGCGGGGTCTAGGCCAAACTGTGGCTCTCCTTCCTTCTGGTTCTTCTTATCCTCCATCCATTTGGAAACTACCTCATCCAGATAGGCCTTATGTTTCATGGGATTTGGAGGAGAGGTTTGAGATTCCTTAGCTTTAGGGCTTTCATCTTCAACTACTAATTCCTTAAATTTTCATTTCCTTTCATATTTCATAGATGGTTCAGCCTCTTCTGTATTTTTTGGAATGGCCTCTACTTCATCCTCTGGTAGATCATAAAAATCTCCTGACTCCTTAGAAAAATGAAGCTTCATCCTCTTGAGGGTATCATCACTGATTAGAATTACTTTTCAATTCCTTGTCTTGGAACTTCAAGGGATCTTGAATGATTCAAGGAACCGAACTATCAACTAGGAGAGTAGAGCAGGATATTTGATTATATGTTCTCTTAGATTTCCATTCTTGATATTCTCTATCGTAATGAGAATATTCTCCATCAGATTCATTTTCCTTAGATTTACCAAAAAATCTAAGATATACATATCACATTTCTTAAGAGTGTCCTTTTCACTTTTCTTGTTATGATATGACCCAGAACCCATAACTATAAGATCCTATTTTTGGTATTCAAGTGAGAAATATTTGTGGTCTTGACATCTGTAAGTCCAAAACATTGCATAGACATCACCTTTACAAAACGTCCTTGCACATCCGATAATTTTTGAGAAAAAAACTCAGCTTCCCCTTCATAAGATAGCCCTACCAAGCTAGCATCCATGGTGTTAGAAAGTTTATATGTTTTTCCATAAATCTTGAAGGAAAATTTTTCTTTACCATATTCCTTAAAAAAACAAGCTGACTCATAAAACTCTATCAGTAAATCTGGATACACAACATCTTGATCTCCTAGCTTCGATATGGATACACTCTCCCATCCATTAAGCTTGATATTATTTGAAATAATAGAGTCATACTTAGTGAAAAGTTCAGATGAACCAACCTCTCCATGTATATCTTCCACTCCACAATCAACTTGATAGTAGACATTTCTTGAGAAGTAACATCACCAGACATTCAGAATTGAGTACTTCCTAAAAGTTCGGAATGAGATTATGCAAAGAGGTAGAGCTTCAATATGAAAAATATTGAGAATCGATGTGGGAAAACCATCGGGGGTCCCTTTTTATAGGTGTTGAAGTGACACTTAATCTTCCCATTTCAATTCAATGGCTGATAAATTTTTTTAATTGATCTGACGGTTGAAAAGATAGCAGCAATGAAAATTTGGTCGAATCTGATATTTTGAGGTTTAAAAAAAAACATTCGGATTTGAGGAAACTAGAATCTAAGAAATTTTTAAAAACAAAAGGAACTAACAGCAAGTAAAAGTTTAATATGAAAACACAAGGAAGAATTATACCTTTTGGATTGTCAGGAAAATTATTTGTATTGAGGAAAATTCTTCTTGAAGGACTTTAGATTCCAAAAAAAAAACTTGAGTATGAAAACAAACACATATCTTTATTACAAAAATCATCATTACAAAAATCATCATTACGAAAAAATTCAATTTGAATATTTCAAGTACGAAAAGCTTCATTATGAAAATTTTCAAGTACAAAAAACATCATTACGAAAACTTTCAAGTACAAAAAACGTCATTAAGAAAAACTTCAAGTATGAAAAAACATCATTACAAACAACATGAAAAACTTCATTACAAAAACATGAAAAACATCATTAAGAAAAACATGAAAAACTTCATTACGAAAAACATGAAAAACATCATTACAAATGTACTCCCCCTGTGAAAAAGAGTTTATTACTATCATGAGGTTGGTTCAAAAGGAAGTTATTGAGGAGGATTACCTTACGGTTATCATTCTAAAATTATGGTTAATGTATTCAAATCTATTAGAGGATAAAGATTTTGTGAAAATATCATCAAGTTGACCTTGCGTTCACATGAATTGAATAATGATATCTCTTTTTTGTGTGTGATCTCAAAGAAAGTGATGGCTAATATCTATGTGCTTTGCACGAGAGTGATGTGCGGGGTTTTTACTAAGTGAAATAGAACTTGTATTATTATACAACATTGGTGTTTTGGTAAAACTCATACCATAGTCAGTGAGTGTGTGTTGCATCCATAACACTTGAGCACAACAACTTCCAGCTGCTACATATTCAGCTTCAGCAGTGGAAAGTGCTACTCAGTGTTGCTTCTTGAAAGACCATGAAACTAATGAATATACTAAGAGATGAAATGTTCCGGATGTACTATTCATATCCATTTTACATCCATAAATTTCAGTATCTGAAAACGTTTTAGAACAAAATAATTTCTAGAAGTATAAAAAAGTATTAAATCCATGGTTCTCTTTAAGCAGTGAAAAATTATTTTCACTTCCTTTAATTGAGATTCCTTACGATAGGATTGATATCTTGCACATAAGCATACTGAAAACATCATGTCTATATGACTAGCTATCATGTAATGTAAACTTCCTATCATACATCTAAAAGATGTTTGATCTACTGGTTTCCCAGCTTCATCAAGATCAAGTGTATTTGAGGTATGAATGGGAGTACTAATAATTTTAGTGTTGTCATATCCATACTATTTAATATGTTCTTTAATATAATTATATTGGGATATATAGATTCCATCTGGTTTTTGAGAGATTTGAAAACCAATGAAAAATTTCAACTCACCCATCATACTTATTTCAAACTCATATTTCATTAGATTCGCAAAGGAATCAGATAAAGAATGATGAGTTGAACCGAATATAATGTGAACCTCATAAATTTGAACAGTCAAAACATTTTTCTTGTCTTTATGTATAAAAAGGGTTGTATCTTCATTTCCCTCAACATGTTTATTTGGAAGAAAAAATCATGTAAGTCTGTAATACCATGCTTGAGGGGCTTGTTTAAGTCCATACAAAGCATTGGTAAGTCTAAAAACATGATTAGGATGTTTTGTATCTTCAAAACCAAGAGGTTGTTCAACAAAAACTTCCTCTTGAACATAACTATTAAATAATTCACATTTCACATCCATGTGAAATTTTTTGAAATTGAAGAATGTTGCAAAGGAAAGTAAAATATGAATAGATTCAAGTCTAGATACTAGAGCATAGGTTTCTTCATAGTCTATTCCTTCTTATTGATTATAGCCTTTAGCAACTAATCTAGCTTTATTTCTTACAACGACCCCATTTTCATAACACTTATTTCTGAAGACCTATTTTACTCCAATAACAGAAGTTTCCTTAGGTCTTTCAACAAAGGTCCAGACCTTATTCTTTTTGAATTCATTTAGTTCATCTTGCATTGATTTAATCCAATTATCATCACCTAAAGCTTCATCAGTGATTTTTGGCTCTAATTGGGAAAGGAATGCTATATGTTCTACTTAATTTCTTAAAGATATTCTAGTCCTTATAGGTTTATTTACATCACCAATGATGCTATCACTAGTACGATTTTTAAGAAACAACTGATTTGGGTTTTGTAAAACATGTTCATCAACATAGGGTAGGAAATCTTCTGGGGTAAATGTTTCAGAAGTATCTTATTGAACATTTTCCTTATTAGAAGGATCTTCTAACATAGGTTGATAATCAGATTTTGAAAACACATATGTAGATGTAGGTTGGGGTTGTTTAAAAACAAAAGGATCAGTTTCATCAAATTCAACATGCATTGTATCTTCAACAGTACAAGTGTTTTTATTGAAAAATCTATAAGGCTTGGAAGTTGTGGAGTAGCCTACGAAATATCCTTCATCAGATTTTGGGGTGAATTTATATAGATTATCTTTAGTATTCAGAATGAATACCTTTCAACCAAAAACCGTAAAGTAGGAAAGTCTAGGTTTTCTATAATTCCATAACTCATAAAGAGTTTTATTAAGAAAAGGTCTAATCAAAACTTGATTTATAGTATAACAAACAGTACTTATAGCTCCAGACCAAAAATGTTTGGATATAGAATACTCCCTCATCATGGTTCTAGTTATATCATGAAGAATTATATTTCTTCTTTCAACAACACCATTCTATTGAGGTGTTCTAGGTGCTGAGAAATTATGAGTAATGCCTTTTCTACTACAAGGAGTTTCAAAATCAGAATTTTGAAATTCTCCTCCATGATCACTATGAATAGCATTAAATGGAAGGTTTTACTCATTTTTAACCTAATATTTAAAACTTTTGATATAAGAAAAATCTGCAGACATCTTTGCTAGAAAATAGACCCATGTAAATATAGTTTAATCATCAACTAGAACAAATACATAATACTTGCCTCCAATGCTTCCAGTTTGTGTTGGACCAAAAAGATACAGATGCACTAGCTGGAATGTATCAGTAGTTGAGACTTTACTGAGTAATTTAAAACTTGATTTTTGTTGCTTTCCATATTGACAAGGGTCACAAACCTTTGAATAATCAAATCTAATATCTGGTTGTTCCTTAACTAATCTTTTCTTAGAAAGTTTTCATAAGTTCATAAGGTTACTGTGTCTTAACCTTCTATGACATAACTATGATTGATCTTCTATTGCACTAAGGAAAGGTATATCTTGGATCCTAAGGTCTTTTATGTTTAGTGTGTATACATTCTCTTGCCTATGGGCATAAATAACAAACTCTTCTTTGGAATTGTGTACTAAGAACCTGTCATTCCTAAAATTCACAAGGTAGCCTTAATCACATAATTGTCTTATACTTATGAGATTTTTCTTGAGACCTTTAACAAATAAAACATTTCAAATCAATGTTTTTCAAAGAATAACGATGTTACATATACCAATAATTTCTCCCTGAGCATTATCTATGAAAGTTACTTTTCCTCCTTTAGTCTTGATAATATTTTCAAAATAGTTTTCTGTACCGGTAATATGTTGGGAACATCCACTATCTATGTACCACGTATTTCTATTGGTACCTTCTCTATTTTCCTAAATTAAAATAGTGAGAATTTTGGAATCTAAACTTTCTTGGATTTGGGAATTTCAGAAAGCAAAATTTTAGGCACCCACATATTCTTAGAAAAATAGGCTTTATAAAATCCTAAAGACTGGGTTTTGTTTAAGGAATAATTTTTTTCCCAATGTCCACTACACTGACACTTAGTGAAAAAAGGATCACTTTGTGGAAAAAAATAATTGTTACTAAAAACAGGTTTAGAATTAGTATAACCAAAACCAGAACTATCCCTTAGAGGTCAGATTTGAGAATACATTTTATCAAAATTTTCTTTACCTATGGTAATGTTTGACAAAAACTTCCTCATTGAAAATATTTCGGATTTGAGTTTGATAACCAAGTTCTTGTCTTTAAAAACATATTGATTTTGAACTAGAGTGAGGCTCAAAAACAGTTTTCTTAGAAATTACATTTTATAGATCTTTAGAAAGCTTATTCTTCACAGAATTTACTTCCTTAAGATCATTTGTAATACTTTAAAAATCAGCATTTTTCTTATCAAGATCTTTAAAAAGATTTGATATTTCTTTATTAAGAATAATATTCCTAGAATTCACCATATCATGTTTTTTCTTGAGTTTTGAATTCTCAATCTCAAGAAGTTTGGAAAACCCTGAAACTTTTTTATAGGAAGGTAAAGTATTATCTTCATCAGAAGAATATTATTCATCCAAAGAGTTATAATATTTATCATTACTATAATTTTCATATAGAGAAACATTGGTCATTGATTCAGCATTGTGTACCTTAGCTATTAAAAAATTATTATCAATAAGAAGTCTGGATATTAGACCAATATTCTTCTGTGTAGAAGATTCATAATCTGAAGATTCATCTGAAGAGTCTCCACCACTGGCACTCCAGGTGTCATTAGCTTTCAATACTTTTTTAGCTTTAGCCTTGTAATACTTCTTTTCCATTTTTCTCAGAATTATTTTCCTTTATTTCATTCTTCTTAAGAAGAGGACAATCATGTCTTATATTTCCAGCTCTATTGCATTCATAACATGTAAATTCTGAATCTTTCTTACCTTTCCTTTCCTTTTTCTTATATATGGACTGAAAGTTCCTCTATCCAGCTATCTTGTTCATTCTTCGAGCAAGATTGGATAATTCATTCTTCGAGGATTCAGTTCCACTAGATTCATATTGGATAAAAAATTTATTAGATTTGGATCTATTAACTCTCTTAGAAGTCTTGGATTTCATATGATTAGAATTTATAGTAAAAACAACACTTTGATTCCCATTCTTCTTCTCTATGTTATCAACATATCTCTTCATTATAGTCTCATGTTGAAAAAGAGTTCCAAAAAACTCATCTAAGGAAATATGAGTAACCTTTTTGTTCTCATCAATAGAAGTCCTCTTGGATTCCCACTCATTGGGAATGATGTCTATGATCTTATTAACAAGAGCTTCATAGTCTAATCCTTTTTCACCCAGTGATTGTAAACTATTCACAATAGTCATGAATCTTTGTTTCACCTTACATATGGGTTCTCCATAAGGAAAGTTAAAGCCAAGGTATTCAGCTCTAAGCATACTTCTTCTAGTCTCAATAATATTAGATGTACCAAAATGTGTAACTTCAAGTTTCTTCCATATATAATTAGCTGCTTCACAAGATAAAATTTGGCTATATATGTTTCTAGTCATGGAACAAAGCATAGTATTGTGTACCTTATAATTTAGTTGATATTGATGCTTTTCTTGATTGGTAAAGGTATTAACATCCTTTTCAGGGATTTTATATCCTCCAATAAGCATAAAAAAGTTGTCAACACTAGTATTGAAAATAAAAGTCTTCATGCGATCTCTCTAATATTCATAGTCATTTTCATCAAAGATCGGTGGTCTAGTTAGATTGAGATTGTCTATGGAACCAACATTGATTCCTTCCGTCTTTAAGAAAAATTATTTCCACACAAAACTTTTAAATAGAAAAAGTTTTACACAATGAAAATATTCCTTAGCAAGGAAAAAATAGAACAAGAGTATCTCTAAGTAAAAATGAATCCAAACTATAGGAGTCCGAAAAACTAAATCCGAAAAATAAGAAGAAGGATAATTCTCTTCTAAATCTAATCGTGATATTTATTTAGAGGTCACCTCCCTCTAATACCAATTTTTGAGATGGTATGTGAGTATGATATACTCTCTAATACCAAATATAGGATCGAATATGTAATAACTAGATGCTCAAATACAAGAGGGGGGGGGGGGTGAATTGTATAGTTTAAAAAATCCCTATTAAAAGTTTGCGTAACCAAAATTCACAACACCTCTAAGTTATAAGAACTTTCTAGATTCTGGAAAAGTGATTCTGGAAATGAAACTTAACAAAAGTTTTCAACAACTAAGATTCTACATTAAATCGTATAGAATCCTATATAATCAGAGTAAAAGTATAAGGATGTATCATAGAATTATACTTTCCTCAACAACTAAAATTACAGCAGAAATAAAAATATAAATACTACAAGTAACAGGTAGTAACTATTTTAACCCAAATAGAAGGGTATCCAATGACATTTTATAAAGGTCCCTTTATTTATAATTTCAAGAAAGTCTGTCTTACCCACACTAGGATAAACCCTCGATTCAGTGATTGTAGTCTGTCTTGTTATCCTCACAAGCCCTCAACTTCAAGTTTGTCAGCACCACTATAGTCCTCAGCAAGGAACCCCTCAAAATCAAGGTAGTTGGAACCTCTATCTTCCTATCCCCGGAAGCCCTTGAATGTACACAATAACAATTGGAATCGCACAAAGCAAATCTGAACGAGAATTTCAGTACACACTAAGCAATAAAACCTCTCTCCCTAGAAATCACTTCAGCAACATGTAACCTCTAGATTAATAAACTTATTCTAAAAAATTTGTGAGCTATTTCAAATGAGATCCTATTTATAGGAACAACTTCAATAGTGGGCTCCCTCCTCTAACAGTCATATATTTACTTAAATTTCGGATGGACCTGTATACGTGTCACTCAAACAACGGTTAGTAAGTAACTGAAACCATGAAATAGTTTTATAAAAATACAAGTGTAAGAAAAATATGGTTACATAAATAAAATTGAATATTTGGAGTGTAAGGAAATAAATGTTCAGAGTATATCCAAAAATTAATTTGGAGTCTATAATACAAGGATATTCAGATTCTATTTTCTAGAAATTCAGAACCTAAATTATATAAAAATCTGGTGTCCGAATTTCAAAGAAATTAGGATTCTGGATTCAAATGAATTCAGAACATGAACTCAAAAATTTTGGAGTCATAGTTCATGAGAATTCGGAGTCAGAACTCATAAGAGTTCAGAGTTAGTATTCAGAGAAATCAGAGTCAAAACTCAGAAAAGTTCGTAATCAGAATTTGTATTCGGAATTTGGATTCAGTACTCAGAAGAGTTCGTATCCAGAATTCATAATCAGAATTCAGAGTCAGAATTCAGAAGTGTTCTTATCCAGAATTCGTAATCATAATTTGGATTCCGAACTTAGAAGAGACCGTATCCAGAATTCGTAATCAGAATTAGGAGTCAGAACTCAAAAGAGTTCGTATCCAGAACTCATAATCAGAATTTGGAGTCAGAAATCAGAAGAGTTCGTAACCAGAATTCGGAGAATTCAGATTCTAAAATAGAATGCTTAATATCTAAGTATCTATAAGATTCCAAGGTTTTGGTTTCAAACCAAATTTTACAATTAGAAAAATTATGATTTGGACAATAAACCATGGTATCGATAAATTTCCTTGGGAAAGAAAATTTTTCCTTATAGATGTAAAACACAGGGTAAAAAGTGATTTTCCTTGAGATAAGGTGTTTGTGATTTTCAAAACAAGAGGAATGGTAAAGTCATAAATACAGCTTTAACGACATAACAATTCTCCCCCATGTATGAAGTAATGGAAAATTCATAAGGAAAACCTTATTGACTCAATAGTTGTGACCAAATAAATCACATCACCTCAAGGACTTTGTAATCCACAAGTATGGAAGAGTGACATTATCATTATTCAATGGATTGAATAATAATAAAATAGATGACATATAATTTTTCAATAATTATATTTATTTCATGATCATTATATAATATAAAATAAATTCATAATCATAACCAGTAGTGACAGGTGTTGATGAAAAAAAAATCACATCGATTTGTGAGGTGGTAGTCTGTTTGACACACAAATGATCGTTTATTTCATGTTTGATGTAGGAGAAGATGAATATATGTTATTATATAAAAAAAATCACCTCTATGTATATATAATATATTTATATTATTTCATCATGGTTGAATATGATTTGAAATAGGTGAATGAAAAAAAATAAACATTTAATAATTTTGTTATAACTTATACATTTTTCTCAGATAATCTATTTTTATTACAAATTATTCCTTCTAGAATTGGTATTTTTGTGATGCCAAAGCCAATAATACATTTTAATGGAAGTTGGTGAGAGATAGGGGTAGGTATTGGGTGAAATATAGTGCTCAAAAGGTGTAAGGAAGAGCGATTAGTAGGTTCCCTTTTATAAGTGAAGGGGGGTAACTCTTGGAATTATCTAAAGTTTTAAATTTTTTAAAAAAATATTTTTTTATAGACTGTAATTTTTAGTAGAAATATGAATTTCTACTTTCAGAATATTTTAACCAGTGAAAATATATTCTTCCCTAGAAAATTATCTCAGATAATTTTTTTAAACACTGTATCAGTCTTCGAATAGGGTGTCTACCCTAGGATATGATTTGGGGGAATTTATAGTCATATAAATTTTAGTGGATTATTTAATATTTAATATTTAACATCTAATATTTATTATTTAATAAATTAAATATTAAATTACTTATACATGTTCATTTGGTGATATCATTTTAATAGAGCTTTTGATTTAGATTTTTTCTCCACCGCTAAGTTCGGAAAGAGTATTTTTGGTGATGTAGGGCTAAAACTCAATTTCTACACTGGGGTCAGCCCATATCCCCTTTCCAATTTATTTTTATTTTTCTTCCATTTATTTATTTTGTTTTTAATTTTTTTACCTACTAGATTCTATCATATTCCCATGTGGCTTCTCTTTTAGAAACCAATAGGGGGAGAGAGGGGGGGGGGTAAGGAGAGGTAGTGTGATGATGTTAAAGAGATAGGGTGGGCGGGAGGAAGAGAGGTATCACTGTAGAGATTAAGATGTGCCCAATTTTCGTGAGGAAACCGTGGACTGCAAAAAAATGTACAATTATTGTTAGATTCTGCTTAAATGTATGATATTTTTAAATTATTTCAATAAATCATCCTAGTATTTTTATTTTTACACATTAAAACCCTACAATATTTTTAATCGCTCCATACGGCCTGATATACTATCTTTGTTGTGAAATGGGGCTTTCAAGGTGATTCAGGTGTTTTCCACTCTGGAAACCCATGCACACAACATGTGGGTAGGGAGACACACAATGTGTGTTTTTATTATTTAGGGAAGAAGACTACTTCTAAGAATAAAATATGTATTAGGGTGTACACTCTGTGTACTGGGACTCGACCATGTAGCCGAGTACCCAACAAAGAAACCCATGTAGGGGTACATGGCTGTGAAAATTACATGACAAAACCCTATGTGGGACACACACCATTTATAATTACATAGCCAATCCAAATATATGGACAATCCATTTGAGTAACATTGTAATGACCCTAGTGTATGGTAAATTTCGTTTACCAATATTACACGTAATGTACTTGTGACTGGACACGTCTTGTACATGATAAAGTACATGCTCGTGTGTGTGTGGGGGGGGGGGGGCTTAAGGGTTCCCAGTGTGTATGGTCCTTACACACAATGTAATCCTCTTTTGATACCCTTTGAGTGGATTTTGTATCTTTTCTCCCAACCGTGAAAATTGGATGCATGAGTAGTACATTCATTGAATCCTTTCATATATATTCCCATGTTAAAAACCGCGAGGTGGTTGAGGACCCCAAGGAGTGGATTCAAAAAATTTCTAAACAAGGTGGTACATCCTATAGTAAATGAATTTAGTCATCTTCTAATTGAGATAATTGATATGAGAGTGATTGGTTGGGTGTATGGACCAACCAAGTTTTATACCTTGATCTAAGATAGGCTATGAGTTATCTCTCATGACCATGCCATTATAGACATTCCTTCGGAAACATATCTTTTGCAAGATTCTACCTTCTAGAATTATATTTATTGAGTTTAGTTGTTTCCAAGGATCCCTTGTAGGATTAATATTCCTAAGTTTTTTCCTATATGATCTCGTGTATATGCCTCTATCTTCTTTATGTACCAAGGATAGTCTGAAGTGTGCCTTTTCATACATGCTAACCTAAGGAGTCACTTGTAGGATCCCTTTACCGGTATACCATTCTTAGGATCCCATATAGGATAAATATTCCTTATTATATGAATATATATGACCCTATATAGGATTCCATAATCTTTTGTTATGTTCCTAGAATCCTATGTTGGATATTAATTTCTTTCATACCATTTGAGGATCCCCTATAAGATTACACCTTTACCGATGTAGATAAGTAACAAAATCAATATTCCTTCACTTTTATATAGAACCCGAGGATTCCAAGTAGGATTCATCACTTTTTTATGACTTGAGGGACCCAATGGGTGCCCTTTTGTTTGATTATCCCTATTCTAGTACGTGAGGTTTGGTGAGAGATGGTATCATATGTCACATTAAAACCAATGTTGAATATGTAATCCCTTAGGGATTTTGCTGTAGTGATGGGTTTAGGATGTTGGATACCCTAACACATTTTTTGTGACTTTATATGTTTATTGTTTATTTTTTGATGTTAGCCATAGGTGGTTTCTATTTGGTAGCTATTGAGCATAACACATGACTTTTTTTTCATTCTCTTTGTGAGTCCTATACATACAACCAACAATCTAGCTTCTGAGTCATGTTTTATTATTATTCTATTTTTACTCCCATTTCTAATACATATGAAATGGATATTGAGTTTGTATATTTGATTATTAGATTATTGATATTTCCATAGGATCTACATGGAATCTTGTTGTTGTGAATACTACTAGGATATACAGGCATGAAATCCCTATAATTGATACTCGTGGAAGATTCTTCTCTTCTAAGTGATGAATATAATTATTCTCTCAATGAATCAAGGGTTAAATGAGGATTATTATCCTCTCCTAAACCTAATGATGTATGTGTATGATTATTATTTCCTTTTCATGTGGCCTATAGAAGATTATTATGCTCTCCTTGGACAATGGATTATGGAGGATTTCTTTTCTCTCAACAATTTTGTCATAAAATATAGATCTCTATACATGTTCTCATGGATCATTATTATGATCTATTTTATAATTTTGGGGTTTAGCATGGTTTTTAAAAACTATGATTGATGTTCACATTTTGATACCATGGTATGAACATGAGGTTTCACTGGTAAGGTCTCATACAGATCACCTAAGCATCATACCCTTCGGGTTTTTATGACACCTAATGTGATAACCATCTATGGAATGAGTCATACTAGTCTGACATTAGATTTTATATACATGGAATGAGTAGAATAGAGTATATATTAGTGACCATTTACATGATATATATATGTACTTCCTTGGAATCCTTCTTTACAGTGATGTATATGAGTACGAGTGAACAAATGTTTAGGATGAGTATCCCCTAGTGGTGGTGTATCTTCCTCAAAGGAATTGAAGATGTTTTCCAAAGATGGTATTTTTCGATTGGTAATATAGACCCAAATATGGATTTATGATATATGGTTTGATTTTCTAGATCAATTCCCTTGTGCACGATGTCCTAGATATCTGGACATCATTACGAAGGATCAACTACATATTGGTTTTATGTTATTTCAATCAGCTTACTCATGGATATTCATATTTACTATATATCTATAGGTATGCAACTATACATTTATATGTATATAGATATGGATATCCATGGTGTAAAATTCACAATAGATCAGGATTATGGACCCTAGGTTTGATTTTTGTTTCACATTTATTGGTTTTACTTATCTTTTCTATTATGTCACAGCTATACTGAACAGATTTCATTTTCATAGACTTGTATCACTATAAATTATAAGTTTATCATTGAGGTGGCCTAATGAGATTATTTCATACCCCTGTACGTGCACATCAGTGTATGTGTAGACATTATGTCCTATTTTTAGTTTGATTACATATATATATGGTTAATAGGGATGATTCAAAGAGTTGCATGATTGAGCAGAGCAACTCTTATTGGTACTTCTAATCAAGCTGGTGCAGCTCGATAATTTCAAGAGATTGGGTACGTGATCTAGCTCAAAGATAGTCATAGTGCCTTGTATTTTTGTTTTAGTTTCTTTTTTACCAATGTATCTATATGGTCAAACCAGTGGGTGACTATTTGTGTACGTATGAAATAGTTGTTCGAGATTTTATAGAATTTTCATTTATTATTACAGCATGTTCTATTTCCCATTATTAAATTCTCCCACATTTAGTTATTTATTAATTTTTTGATACATATTTATTTTCAATGTTTTATTACTATAATATAGGGTCAAAGTCTCCCCAAAATCACACCATGGGTCCTTGCTAGTAGTAGGCATCCCTTGATGTATAGGGAGGTGCTCTTGAGGCTTCATATCCAACTAGATCATAGAACTGTTTAGTGTAATCCGAGCCAGGATGTTACAAAGTGTTATCAAAGTTGTTCTTTTCCTAGACTTTACTATTTGGGATATAGTAGGAAAAAGTATTAGGAATGTGTCAAAACTATTGATTGATATTATACTAGTGCATCAATGAAACTTGTTTAAGAAAGTATCCCTATTTTCTAGGGGTATGGGATTTCTATTTTGATCTATAGTATTAGAGTTGAATATGATTTTCTATGGGATAGGTTAACATGTTGTGTTGATGTTATGATTTATTGTGGATTAATGGCTCTTGTTCATTGGTATCATTCCATGGGTGGATTTTTAATCTTATCCCACAGAGGATACATTCGTCTCATAAATCATATTTAGTAGGTATAATTCACATAATATAGACCTACTATTGTGCGGTTATTAAATACATATATTTTCATCATATGGATGATTATTTGGATCTATGATGGGGTGTTTGGTGTTGAGGATGATGAATTATTCCTTATACATGGGAGTTGAATTTCCCTAGTATGATGATATGGAACGTGATGAATTTCAATTGAACTAATTGTAGGGAGTTTTTTCTCTAGTCTTGATTATCTGGTTTTGGTACTAAGTGTGGTGATGATGAATATCATGACGTTTCTTATGAGATGAACATATAGGGGTATTTCCATCAATGTATTCTTATGGAGTGTCATTTTAGCCTCTATTCTACTTTGGTATCATGAAATCCAGATTTCATTTATTTATGATGATTCTCATTGAGGATTTATCCATTGTAAGACGTGTTTTCAATTTTTAACCGCGTATGTTATTGTGATCTTTACCTTAACTAGAGAGGTTGATATGTTTGGATATGTGGGGGACCTGGAGGGCGTATTTTTTACTCTAATCCTTGTAGGTAGACATCAATTTTTTTTCAAGGGAATCATTCATTAGAGGTTGGCCTAATATAATAAATTAATTTTTAATAAGTGAGTTGGTTTTATGCTCATTTTATGATTGAGGAATGATAGGTTATTTATTTTTTCATTTCATTAATTTGTGTGCCTTCAGCTTTTGATGAAGAACCTATGGTACTTTGGTATCAAAACTAACATCAATGGGAAATTCTATTCATGTAACTGAACCATTTGATTTGTGTTTCCACAGTCTATATTTCAGTTAGAGTGCAGGTAGACACTCATAAAAAGAACAAAACCGGGTTACATGAATTTGTTCGAATAAATTCATGGAAGAAGTGTGGTGTCTGATTTTGAAGATGAATTGAAAGGGATATTCTGAATTAATGAAACTGATGTGATGTGTATCATGGTCATCTTATACATGTAATGACCGACTCATAGAAGAGTGGGTTGGGTGGTACGGTACATCCCGGTTGAATGTTATACCATTTAGTTGAAAATCATTGAGTGGTTAGATGTAATATGAGGACTAGGGATTCCCTGAATTTTCTTGGGAACTACATAATAGATGTTTTGGATAGGAGATGAACTTAACTCCTTCATTGATGGGGCATTGGGAATGAATCAGGTTCCTGGAAATGGTTTTCTCGTGATGGACCTGGACATGTAGTATCTGGAAAAATGGTGTTAGGTGTTGGATAAAGGAATGTTGTCCTTTGGAGATGTGAGCATGTCTTATAGATATATGTGCACGAAATTCTTCCTAATTATAGTGTACTCCTTGTATAATATGATCATGTTCTATCTCTAATTCATCTCAAGTACAATGAGTGTGTTCTGACCTTATAAAGAGATTAATTATTTTAAATTTTTATCCCCAGATTAATTAGGGAACCATTTTAGGATATAAATAATGAGGAGTGTAAGGTAATCCATATGGTTGGGAGTTCACCATTGGTCACATGATGGTAGTGAACCGTTATTTTCAGTTGAACTTCATCATTTTCTTGTGTCATAAAGCTCATAGTTTTCTTTGAGGTGACAATAAGGGTATTCGTATGGAGGGGAGTAATAGATTAGTCAATGATGAACATATTCCATGTATGAAATGGTTGTGGATGATATCAGTTTGCTCATCAGACAGTCCAAATAGATTTCATGTGAAGATGATCAGGTTGAGAGCATGACTTTTATTCTTTCCAGAAATTATTCTTGAGGATGGGAAGATTTATGGTGGGGATATTATAATGACCAATGTTTTTATGAACTATAATTTTGACTATAAAATAGTTTTTTTTCATTAACATTCATATAACAGGTGAAATGGTATTTTAATTAAGAATATTATCCCAAATATCATTTATGGGAACTCTATTATTTCCAGAAAAGGGTGTTTTCCCTAGGGTAGGAGTTTAGGGGAATTATGGTCCATAAATTTTTTTTCCAAATAGTTAATAATTAATATTTGATATATTGAATATTAGTTTTATAATATATTTAATTCTGAGATATATTTTTAATGGAACATATTGAGATTTAATTTTCATAATTGAGACTATAATGGGTAATGTTTCTTATTCAAGTAATAAAATTGAGTTGGGTGTTGGGGTGGGTATGAGTCCCCTTTTTGTTTTCTTTTTTCCTTATCTTTCTTTGTTTGTATTAATTTTTTTCTTTCTTTTAATATTTTATATAGGAGTAATCCCTTATATATTTTCAATTACACGACTGAGAGAGATATGATGAAGAGTGAGAGAAAGAGTAATATAAAGAGATACGGAGAGTTAGAGGCACCACCACTAACCTCAAGACACCTCATATCGTTGTGAGAAAAATGTGGACCACAAAAACAAGCAATGATTAGGTGTATTTTCACCAAAGTTTGGATGTTTTTATGTTTTTTATATAAATCCCCATTGTTTTTTCATGTTTTGGGGAGATATTATGTTTTATTATAGAAGTTCATTGCCCATTCTACTTATTTTAGGGTGAAAATGGTGGTCTTTTGGCATTCCACGTGTTTTCCATTTGGGAAAACATGTGTAAAAAATAGGTGGTTCTGGGAGAACACACTACGTCTTCATCATTTCCATGGAAGATGAAATTTTTGATTTATATACAATTTACTAGGTTGTACATACCCAGTATTGGGGCTCATCTGGGTAGCTGAGTACCTAACCAGGCATTCCGTGATGGGGTACATCACTGTGTAGAGTACACGACCAGACCCCGGGTAGGTCACATACCCTGAAGAGGTAAACATTAGGGATAAATACATGGAAATGATATTTGAGGGACATGGTCTAATTCCCCATGCATTTTAGATGCCTCGTACTTTTCTTACACATTGTTTACTCTTTCATTTACACGCAATGTGTAGAAAAATTACACATCCATGGTGGGAACTTGAGGGTACAATCCATGTATGGTCTTTATAGGCTATGTACTTTTCAGTTATTACCAGTGGAAGGATTTTTGTATATTTTAATACATGAGTCAGAATTAGAACCATGATTAGTCCATTATAAGTATATTTTTACAGAGATTTAAATGGTTAAACCCTTGAGGTGGTTGAGGAATCCTAGGATTCATTTCATGTTTTTATCTAAATGGACCAGTTATTCCTCTAGTAACCTAACTCAGTCATCTCTTAAAATAGAGACATGAAATGTGATTTATATGTTGTATTTTTAAAATAAAAATATATGAGATTGTGATCTGAGATGGTCCATGATATATCTCTCTTAACCATGACTTAGTAGAACTTCCCTTGAAGATTTATACATTGTGATATGTTTTCTTCCCTACCCAGACATTGTAATTTTAGATGATTCTAAGGATCCCTTAAATAATTCCTCTATTTACGTTTAGACCAAGAGGTTCTCATGTAGGATGTATCTATCTTATTTTAGTACTATGGATACCTAATGGGATGTATTTTATTTCATCATTGCCTAGGGAGTCCCTTATAGGATTTCATTAATTGTATACTATTATAAGGATCCCATGTAGGATACATAATCCATATTATATGGATATAAAGGGACCCAAGTATGATGAAGTTTCCATTTATATTGTTTCAAGGAACTCATGTAGGATTCCTCTATTTGGATTAATACACATGTATCCCCGGTAAGACTCCTCATTTACTTTTATAGCTAAGGATCCCATGCAGTATTCCTTCTCATATTTGTTGACCTATGAGTATCCCATGTTTGATTCTACTCTTGTGTATGTTTTTAGGAACCGAGAAAGTACGCCATTGTTTGACTAAACTTAAGCTACTAGATCAATTTTTCATAGAGATTGTAGAGGGTGTCACTTTAAAACCCATGAAAAACATGTAAGCTCAAGGGGTTGTGGCTATAGTGTAGTTTTTATGAATTTAGACACCCTTACTATTTTTTATCTCTTTGTATGTTTATTTTTTAAACATCAATGTTAGCCAGAGCTGTATCCTAGTTAGTATTTGTTGAGCATGAAATGGGGCATATTTCTTCCTCTTTGGGATTCCTGAACGCTCTTTCTAGGATCCGATTTTTGAGCATTTTTTCCCTTAGGTTTTTATATTTACATAGGAACTAACTAAGATATGGCAGTTGAAAATGTATATTTTATTACTATAATTTTGGGATTTCGAGAGGTTATTCCTTAAATCTAGCGATTGAGCCTACTACTAGGATATATATAAATGGTATACCATGTATTTATAAGCATGGATGATTATCATCTTCGAATTGATGAGGATGATTATTCTCTCACTGGCATGCAAGTTAAATTAGGATGATTAAGCTCTCCTAAACCAAGGGATGTTAGTGGATGATTATTCTCTCCTTATCTTGTGGTCTATAAATGATGATTATACACTACATGACATGTGTATTATTGAGTCTAACTGTGATCTCTGTGATTTATAATAAGATTTGGATATCCATACTTGTTGTCTAGGGTAATTCTTATGAGCCCTTTTCCTACCAGGGTTGTTTCACATGGTTTCTAGGACATATGATTGATGTTAAAAATTGGAGCTCTTGGGGTGGGCATGATTTTAGACTTGTGAGGTCTACTATAGATCACCTAAGAGTTGGTTCCTTAGAGATTATCTTAGTAATTTTTTTTGACAACCTATGTATTGAATCCTAGGGCTCAGAAACTGTATTGGATTTACATGACATTGGCAGAATAAAATCATTCTCATTGACCATTTATAGGATGTTCGGATGCAATTCATTAAAATCCATCTTTATAGTGATGGAGGTGGGTATGATAGGAAAAAGGTTAGGATAAGTATCCCCCATGTGGTTATGTATCTTGTTCTAATACATTTATGGTTTTGGCAGAAGGATGTATTTTTTGATTGGGATTACCGACCCAGAAATCAACTTAATGATTCACATCTTCAGTGGTATGACATCCAAATCAATGACCGTACCTAGTATGTCCAGGATATCATAATCTCAGACCCATGGATTGAATGATTATCATTTTAATGTTATTTCATTCAACATACTCATTAATATTTAAATTTATTTATATATGTATAGGTATGGGAAAAACATGTATACATATATAGATAGGAACATTCATGGTGTCACTTACACAGTTTACCAAAACTACAAATTGTGGGGTTCCACTATGGTTTCATGTTTATTCGTTTTACATATCTTTTCAGTTGTGTCTTATCTTGACTTAGTAGTTGAATATTTCATACACTTATTGCAGTATATATTTTAAGTTTATCATCCGAGAGGCCTACTGATATATGTCCCCACTCCTGCACATGCACCTCAGTGTATATGTAGATGTTATTGTTTCATTTGAAGTTGAGTATGGATTGTATGGTGTTTAGGGATGAGGCATTGAGTTTCATGATTTAGTGGTACCGCTCATTTGGCTTCTTTTGATCAGGCTAGCGTACTTCAACAGTGTCTGGACACCGATTACATGGTCTGGTTAGAGTTAGTAGTAGAGCCATGTACATTTGATTTAGTTCATTTTTACCTCCTCTATTTTTATGGTCATCCCAGTGGGGGACAAGTGGTGTATATATAACATAGATTTTTTTGGGATTTTATATCATTTTCATTTATTATTACAGAATGTTCTATATATGTTTTCTTACTACTTCCTCACACTTTATATTTACTATTGTCTTCTATAATTATCTATTTTCACTATTTCCTTACTCTAATATGTGGGCATAGTTTCTAGAATATAAAACTCTAGGAACTCAAAAATAGTTAAAATCCTCTAGAAAGAATTAAGGCGTGTTTGAGACCTCTTAACCAACTGACTCATGGAACCTTTTTACTGTCATCTAGGCCAAGATGATACAAAATTAATATAAATTAATTTTATTAAGAAAATTATACTAAAATGGATATATTTATAATATAGGATTAGTATTAGTCTAAATAATCTAAAAAAATAAAATTTTTAGAAGTGAAGGAAATATTTTCACCCATATCAATTGGATTTATCCCCCTTTTAACCTTGTTTTTGATTATCATGATATAAATCTCTATTATAATATAGGAGTCAAGAAATTTAATATAAAAGCAAAATTGGACCTTAAATAGAATTAAATTATATTATAGACCATATACCATTAATTTTTAGGAATATATATTTTATATGTGTTCTGAACCATAAAATAAAATATTATTTTACATAATATACCATTATAGTAATTTTCAGGAATACTGAAATTGTTTGACTTTAATGATGTAAGTATTGAAATATAATTAAAATATAGAATAAAAAAACACTAATATGTTATATTTATCAAAATATTCATGGGACAATATTACGAAACCGAAAATCTAATTTTATCAATTTTAAAATCATTTACATGATTTTGATACTACTTGCACACACACCGTGTCATAATCACATAATCATTTAATATAATTATTATGTCACAAAAATTAACAATAAATTACTATGATAAAATAAATTCATTAATTTTATAAATAAACACTGATGAAATAAAATATTATTTCATTATCAATATTAAAAAATATTAAATATATTAAAATAAAGAGAGTGAAATTCTATTTTAATTCTTCATTTTAAATCATATTATAGACATTATCAATGAAAAGTGGTATTTTATTGTAAAAATATAAAAATATTGATGTACATATTTGAAAAAAAAACGTATAATATAAAATAAATAGAAGTTTTATGTATATTTTTAGGCCTTATCACATTATTTTTATCCTTATTTACCCAATTTACAATTACATAGGTGACAAATATAGACTATAATTACCATTCTTAATGAAAAAAGTTCCCAATTTACCTATTTTTACCATAATTATTAAAAATATTGAATCAAATTTCCATGAGTTATTTTATAGAAGTGTAACAAATCTGTTTTAATATAATGGAATAAAATGAAAATAAAAATGGTTTTCAGAAAATTGAAATTTAAATCCTAAATATGAACTTATGAAAAAATCATGTATAATGACGATTATTATATAATTAAATATATAATATATTATTAAATGATACTAATTATAATTTACTATCAAATAGAAATTTTAAATTTTCTTATTTAATAAAATAAAATTATTGTTTTCTTATATGTATTTTTATAATGTTTTCATTAATAGTCACACATCCAATTTAATTAGTTGGTTATATTTTTGACATTAAAAAATAATATTTTATTATTGTATCATAATAATCATAAATCTCAATGATATGTGTTAAAATATCTATTGATCATAGTGTTATTTTTAAAATCTATACGTGTTACATTCAACCCCTCACAAAAAAAATCTTGTAATTTTATCTTAATCTCAATAAATAATTGTTTTACATTTTAAAAAACCCTTGTTGTAAACCCACATCAGCAAAAGTGTACATAAAACATTCATTTTGAATATAATGAAAGGTAAATATATTAAATAAGTATGAGGGTCAATTAAAACCTCCACCACAGATTTTTATTTTATTTTATTAATTTGGTTCCTTATTATAAATGATTCCCCAATTTTACCATTTTGATTTTTATTAAAGCATCTTGTATTCCATCAATAAGAATTAAAAAAAATAATATAAAGTGAGATTCTATATATAATATATATAAACCTAATTATTAATATGATATCCAATTTATATAATGAAAATACCATTTTTTGGAAAGTAATTTTAAAACATGAACATGCGACACGCTAAAACATTAATTATACCCAAAATGTGGTAACAATATTTTTACAATATATGGGTAAATATATATATTATAAAAGTAAATTGGTATATTAATATATCATATGTAATATTTAGTGACTCATAAATACAACTTTTAATAATTTATAATTTAAAAAAACTAAATCATTTAATAAAATATCATTTTTTGTCTAATAACAAAACATATGTTTTGAAATTATTTATTTAATTTCAATTTTAAAATATAAACACAATAATATAATTATAATATATTATGTTTATTATTGTATAAAATGATATATTTATTTAAATAAATAAATATAATAATTCATTCAATTAACTTCACCTTTAATATTTATGGTATCATTTATTTTAGTTTGTTATTAACTAAATAAACACTACATTGGTGTTTTTTAATCCTTTTATGTAACTAAACCATATATAACAATTAATGATAAATTATTATCATAGAAATAAACCATTTATGTTTCAAAAGGATATTTAAAAAAAATGATGTTTTGTACATATCTTAATGTTTTATAAATTTTAAAGTTTGGGAAAGTTCCCCTTTTATCTTTTTACTTACAAAAACTTTTATATAGAGAACATCCATGTAATAATATCCCAATAACGCGTAAAATTATAATCATGTTAGGATATGGTCGAATTATTGGAATAAAATTAATTTTGGACAAGTTTAAATATCATTTTGGTCCTTAAGATTAAGGTATAATCCTTTATTAAGCTTAATAATTCCATAATCACTGTAAGTAATTTTAATCATTTTACTAATATTTTTCATAAAAAAATCAATTGATGGTATTATGGAAAAAAGAATTTGATGATTAGAAACTTTTATATCCATTTTTAAAAATTTAAATCACATAAGTGGGAAAATTTAAATTAATAAGAATCTCTTAAACATTGTGAGAAATAGTGCTTTTAAAGTAAAAATAATCAAAATTTTTATGTGTTTTTATATCTAATTTTAATTTAAATTGATTAAAATTACCTATATTTGATTAATATATTTGTAATTTATTTATTTTAATATTAAAAACCTCTTTAACATATATTTTAACATTAATAATTATTTAAAGAAAAAGGCAATTTTTTACATAATAGTTGTATTCTTCACTATTCAATAAAAAATGAAACCTCTCAAAAAAATACAAAAAAATCACACTAAGTTATTTTTTACATTCCAAAATTCAAAAATTAAAATTATTTTATCATATTAAATTTATAAAATTTCCAAAATATTATTTTAAAATAGGTGCTCCATTAAAAAGAAGTATAACCTAGTATTTCACGTAACACATGCTAACTCAGTGTGTTCTGTAGTGTATTCTTAACATGAAGTTTTGTATAAAGAGAGAAAAATTGTATTTATTCTAATAAGAAAATATTTTAATATATTGGGGTGTAAAATTATCCACAAATTAATTAAATTTTATCCTAGAAATTTAGAATTGATCTAATTAATCATGTAATTGATATTTTAAAATACTATTGTAGAAAACACCACATCATGAATAGGGTTAATAAAAAATCATTTTAATAAGCGATGAAGGAAAGTATAATGGTCACATAACATGGTTCCCTAGTAGGAGAACATGTTTGGGTAATGTAAACATGGATACATAGAAAAAATATAACAAACAAGTTCTGCAATAGAGTGCTAGAGAACATAGATAAGATAAAGTTAACAATCAAAATCCATAAATCCATGATGATCTAAGGGGCATATTGATTCTTCAGAAATAGCTGTAATAGGAAACATTTCTGGTTTGAATATCATTTTCCTAGAGTAGTGTAATTCTTTCACTCTATAATAATATAAGTAAATATACAAACATGTTATGTTATTATAATCACATTCTTATCCTTTGATCCTTGCTTTAACTATTTCTACTCCATCTCATTGAAAATTATTCATCATATAGTGATTTTATAAATCAATATATTAAACTAGATCCAATGTTAAACATGAAATATTTCATAAATGGTTATCCTTTCAAAAGGATTGTGAATCAACACTTCAAAAATATGTTCACTCAATTTGGAAAATTTTCTTATCATTAATCCAAAAAATATGAGGTAGCTCAAAATTTCGCCATTCCAAAAATGTGAATATATTTATCAAGTCTCCTCTTGACATATGGAAATTACTCAAATCAGCATTAAAACATATTGGAAATCAGAATTCTTCATTATAACTTATTTAAGAAACATGTTATGGGATATATTCCTTAAATCCAAAAGTGTTGTTAACTCCATCAATGATAGCACATATCACTTTTTGAAAAGTCATTAATCAGTTTTAAGTTAGTTAGAACATTCCCAAATTATTCATTTCTACTTCATTATCTAAACATCAGGATCATATTTCAGGTTTTATTTCCCCTAATAATGTGTTTTCCAAAATGTTTAGCTTTCTACTGAATAAATTTTTTTATCATTCGAAATATCATCTAAAATCCTTAATGAAAAAGTACTATAATACAATTGTCAAACATTTCATAATTCTTATAACTAGTAAATTGCAGATAAAATATTAGAATGAAATAGTTCCTAAATCTAAGTACATAAACACATCGATTATTCAACATTATCCTTTAACCATTAACAAGGCTACCTCATCTTATTACTTTATACCTCTTTCCATTAACATTTCACTATTAGTATCAAATTCATCAACCATATAACCATTATTCATACCACCTTGATGTTTCTCTTCGTGATCTTTCAAGTAGGAATATCAATTTGAATATTGCACATTCATCCCACACTTAATGAATTTAAACATTAATGATTTGATAGGAAGTCCAATATTCCCTTCCATTACATCAAGAAAAATATTCATTTTTCTTTTGCATTTACATGATTTGTGTCCTTATTTCCACAGTGAAAGCATCTTCTTTACAATCTAATACATTCAATTTGTTGATTCTTTTCACATTATCATCATGGAGGTAACTAAATTTTATTTTCTCCAAGGTCTCCATTACCCAAAATCTCATAAAACTTCATCCATCTCTTCCTAGGTGGGTCCAAGAGTTGGTTAATGTACACATTGGTAACCATGTTCTGTGAAAGTTGATTAGACATAATCACAAAATCCTTCACTCCAGTGATCATTCCATTTATATTACCATCATAAAATTTTCTATCTTATTTAATGTCAGCCCATTTATTTCTTATTCCTGATGTTGAGTAAAACCATAAAGTGTAATGTGAGCAACACTTATAAAAAAAATTACATTTTCATGAAAATTTACATATAGGGTACATAAATCATGTCTCATACTTCTTTAATCTATTACAACATAGGTTTATCCTAGTTTATTTATAGTCATATTCAACATACTTCCTCCTTGACAGTTCATAAGGAAAATGTGAATTATCTTATGTATATCCCCCTTGATTGTCAAACCATGCGTGTAATTAATCCCATTTTCATGTACCGATTTAACTTTATTCCATACCAAGACAGCTTGTCAGAATTTTTACTCATAGGTATATCTATGCCAGAACCGCATCCATTTGTACTATCTAGATAGGGATCCATTGCTATGAATTTCCACATAATAACTACCGTACAAATATTTTATGAAGTTCTTGTATACTAATCCTCAATGTATATCTTATGGTTATTCTCCATATTCTATGTTTTTTAAATCAAGTTTCTATGGTTTCTATTAAACATCATTTGATATTAACTACAACGCCCTGACCCCAGAATCTCGGAGTTAGTACATTAATTTATTACATTGTTATGATTACAAGTAATAAAATATGGAAGGACTAATTAGTTTAGTATTATTAGAAATCTATATTACATTCATCATACCAATAATACATTAGGAAATATAAATTTCTAACATTGTACATAATATAATTAAATAAACTAGAACCCTGAAAGCTTATTCAGATATTTATTCTTCATCGAATGGGGAATTAAAACATAATAAGGGTTATCTCACATGCTCGTTGAGGGTATGTAAAGCGGAACCAATAATGAATCAATGAGAATTAGTTAATATAGAAAGGGAAATAACTGATAACACATGCTATTTAAATAATAAGAAATGAAAAATAAGTATGGAATGGTAAGAAAACGAAACACATTTCATTCAATCAATGAACAAAAATAAAATGTACCCATAGATATGTTGATGAAAAATAACATCGATGAATAATAACATGAGCTAAATGAGGGAAACACATTCATAATGGATGTCATGTTTATGAAACATGAAAACCTATAACATCATTACGTTTCACCAATTTTTTTAAAACTATATATATAAACCAATTAAATTTGGCCAACTTAATTTCTTTATGATAACCTATTGATGCATCAAGGGGCTATATAAAGTATATGGCCCACCCATCATTAACATTGTAAATCATTCCTCATATAAAATAATCAGATAAATAATATGACTTTTTTAGTATCAATATTTAACAATGAATATATGTTTTTAAATAATTTCTCAATTAATTAAATAAAATTCAATGTGAACACCATTTTTAAAATTATTATTAACACAAATTTAATTGATGTGGTGAGAAAGTGGGTTTTTAAAGTAAAAATGTTCAAAAGTTCAATATGTTTTTATATATAATTTTAACATTAAAATAATTCTAATGACATACATTGGATAAATATATGTATAATTGATCTATTTCAACTTTAAACTGATATTTTTAATATTTAAATTAACATTAATAATTATTTAAACTAAAAGTCCATTTTTACTAATATGTCGTTCGTTTCACCAATCATCAAAAAATGAAACTTCTCATAAAAATATGAAAATTTCACCCTAAAGTAATTTTGACATTAAAATTTCAAAATTGAATTTTTTTTTGACAAAACAAATTTATAAAATTTCCAATATTTAGTGTTAAAATAGCTGCGTCAAAAAATGTGGTAAAACCTAGTATTTCATGCAATGGAAGCTAACATAGTGTGGTGCGTAGCATAAGCTTAACATAGTGTTGTGTATTTGGAGTAAAAAAATAATTATTTTTCTGACATGAAAATATTTTAATGTATTAGGGTGTCAAAAAAATACATGTGACTACATTAAATCATATTACCATTTATATTGAATTAAATATTATTTAATAAAACATTTTAATGAAAAAATAATTTATTTTAAAACCCTTTTATTTTTCATAAAAATTTGTTTTATGTTAATCCATATAAATATATTTTTTAAATATAATTTTTGTTTCCTCTTATTGAAATGAAATTTTTATCAAACTCATTATGTAATAATATATAATGCTATAATGAAAATGGATAAATATAATATATTTTTTATTAAAAGGATAATATAAAATTTTATACTATTAGGGTCTACATAGATATCCCCTCAATAAACTTGTAACGCCCCGACCCCAGCTACCCAGAGTCGGTGCATTACTTCGTAACATTGGCATGATCACAAGAAAGATCAAATCTCGAAAGACCGATTGGTTTAGTAGCCTTGGAAACACTAGATATATTCATAAGTTTTACATTACATCATAAAATGAAAAACTACTACAACAACATAATGTTTCCACAGTCCACACTATAATCCCCTCATAATATCCCTGCAGGTCATTCATAACTTACATCTTCACTTCCTGGGAAAAATAAAACATAGAAAAGGGGTGAGCTCAAATGCCCAGTAAGGATAACAATATAGCGGAACATTCAAAATAAGCATAAACATTTAAGGCAATGAATTACTAAAACAAAAGCCTTTTAAAATTGAACTTCAACATAGTATGGCAAAAGTAAAATGAAATAATGCCATTTACTTGTTCACATGGATATTCTACTAATCTAATAATCACATGCAATATCAATAACCACTTTCATAATGTTGGAATGCATAATGCCAGACTATCATAACCACATAGCCAAGGCCTCGTGCCAAGACTACAAATAAGATTTTGTCAAGGCCTTGTGCCAAGACACTAGTTTGTCTCATGAGACCTACCGATGCATCGAGGAGCTATAGCGGGCTCCACCCGTCACTTATTAAGTCCAATGCATTCCCATATGAAAAGGTTTAAACATAACATAAACATTCGTATTAAAAATAGCATACGAAATGTCAATAATTTCACCATAAACTATGAATGGTATAAAAATAGCACATCCATAGTCAAACATATCACAAAACCTTCAATACAATATAGAAGTTTTGTATCCTAATAAATCAACTTCAAATAATCTTAAAATCCATCAAAGGATGTTGACATAGATGAAATCAAAATTCTTTTTAAAGAAATATCTCCTTTTATTTTGAAATCATTTAAGATCCATATAAAATAAAACATTTTCTTTGAAAATATTCTTATAAGCTTGTAAGGAAAGCTTTGAAGATTTTATAACGGCGTAAAATAACCGCACCCGCCGTATAAGTTAAAAAAAACATTCTTACCTCAATTTTGTCGAAAAGGTTAAAAAGGAACTTGTTTTGAAAACGACGGAAAGATTCCTTTATAAACCTCTTATAAAAAGTCAAACAAGGGTATAAATGAATTTAACCCATATTCTTGTAAATAGTAAAAATGTTTTGAAATACATTTTTAAGAAACATGGATGTGGATGATAAAGATATCCCAGTAGATTATTACGTATAAACAACCTCGGATAATGAAGAGATTGTGAAATAACCCTTACCTTGTACTTTTCCTTTGTTGGGGTCGGTTAACCTCCTGTATAATGGTGAAATAATTGTTATTAAATTATACAAGAATCATATACATTAATATGATATCATATATGATCTTTTAACATTGCTTTATTAATAATATCTTAGTATTATCGTCGTTTCAGGTGATAATCGATTCGTTCTTCTTAAATGTTTGGTTACGTAAGACATGTTTGTAATGGATAGATTAAATCTTATTCATAATCAGAATGATATTAACATTATTTTTAACCCTAAAATGAGAATAAGACTTGAATGGATACGATGGAGGACGGATCTCACCGCGTTCGTGGAGACGGTAGTCCGTATGTACGCACGAACGCTACTTCCATTTATTTTTTATTTTAAAAGAATTGAATCCAAATGATACATAGGTATATTACTATTCCAGTATAATATAATATTTTATATATGTTACTTAAGTTCATTAACACCATCCTTTATACATTCCATGTGTGGTATGAACGAGTCATATCATTTTAAGGGGGCGGTAGTCCGCACTTCCTCAAATGAAATTATCGTATGTATATACAACATGAAACGAGTAATGGTATGAAATAAAATGGAATTACAGAAGCTTATATATAAAATATATATCATTAATATCATATTTAATTACAGTTCCATCATAATGGCCACCATGAGAGGCGGTAAGATGTATTTGAACAATCATCGTTTCGTGAGGCGTTAGTTTGCCATCCACAGAAACATTATGTTCATCATCCATTAGATGGAGTTGTGTGTATGTGTAGTTTGAATACTTCTTATAACAACATACTAGTATATTGAGGATACTGGTGTTGTTACAAAAGAAAGGAAATAAAAAGAGTTTGGGGGTTGGAGAAGCAAAATAAAGGAAAATAATTTAAGAGAAATCGTTACCTTTAATTTAGGTAACTCACTTTGGTTGGAACCAAAGGACTTCTTGAAATGATTTCTGCCTAAGGGGAAGCTTCAAGGAGGAGGAGAGGGATGTGGGGAGCTTATTTGGGCAGAGTTTGGACGAGACAAGTGGCTTGAGAGGTGTGAGGAATGAGTAGAAGTGGTCTCCTTTTATAAGGGAGAGGAGGGGCTCTTTAGGAAAGTGTGAAAGTATTACTTTATAATATATTTGTATTCGGTTTATAATGGTCCAAAAATCATTGCGGTCGAAGATAAGATGACTCATATTCTAAATAACATCAACCAATAAGAATTGGACAGGTTTTAGATAATATTTTAATCATTATAATCTTATTTTTTTAAATGATTTATTAATGAGGTAAACATTGCATCATTATTGTGTCATTAATAATTTAAATTATTTGATGTCTAAAATTTATAAATAAAATATCATTATGTAGGAAATCTTTTTATATTTCTAATGAATATTTATAATCGAAAATCCAACATGTATAACCCTATGTAAAAATTATTCTTCTAAAAGATGTAAGCTTATGCCATTTTTATTTTTATTTTAACTTTATTAATATAAAGTGTCCCTACCACATACAAGTGGCTCCAAGGGGTCCCCAAATTGACCCAAGGATGCTCATGGTCGGGTATGTGTCCATCAATAAGGTTAGGACAGGTTTTAGGGTAATTTAGTATTATTATAATATTATTTTTTAACCCTTATTTACCGGATTTACCCTTTAACCATGGTAAATAAAATATTTACCGCAATAATTATTCAAAATGTGTAAAAATAAAAGTTACCTATTTACATAATTTGGACATCCTGATTCCAAATATGGAATCCATTTTCCTAAATTCAAAACACAGAAGTGGCAGAAATTAATTTAAAATTAATTCCCGCTGTCAAAACAAAAAGCGTGTTTTTAAGAGGTAATAACTATCAAAAGATTGACACTTGTTTATGTTCGGTTTAATTGTAAAATTATGTCCAATGACCAACATTATATTAAATGGTAAAAATATATTCTAAATATACTTTAAAACCACTCAAATTCATAATTTATCACTATTAATTATTTTGGTTAAAAAAGTTGTTTTTAATTAAAATTTAGTAATTTTCACTATTCATCAAAATATGAAAGTTATCCGAAATGTACCAAAATTTCACCTTAGGCTAAATTCGATATTCCGAATCCAAAAAGGAAGTCCATTTTCAAATATAAAATATATATAATTTCAAAAAGTAGGTGTTACTATTTATAATGGCTAGTTTGATTAGTTATGGTGTGTTAGAACTCGGTGTTGCGTACAACACACGCTATCACATTATTCAAAGAGAAGCGTACCGTAGAAGCTTGGGGTGTTACATTCTCCCCTCCTTCAAATAATTGCGTCCTCGCAATTTCTAGGGTATTACTGCATAAAAAGACTCGGGTGGTTCTTCATCATAAGTTCCTCGGGTTCCCACGTTGCCTCTTCCATCTTATGGTTTCTCCACAAAACATTTACTAGACGCGTCGTCCGGTTTCTCAGCACTTGTTCTCTCGTATTAAGAATCTTGACGGGCTCTTCGCAATAAGACAGATCGGGTTCCAGTTCTAATTCCTCATAGGTGAGTACATGCATCGGATCAGGCATGTATTTCCTCAATAGAGATACGTGGAACACATCGTGAACTTTGGAGAGACTTGGTGGCATTGCCAATCGGTAAGCTACAACCCCAATTCGTTCTAGAATTTCAAAAGGTCCGATGTACCTGGGACTCAATTTACCTTTCTTACCAAAACGTATGACTCCCTTCCACGGAGATACCTTCAGAAAAACATGATCACTGACTTGAAATTCCAAATCCTTCCTTCGATTATCGGCATAGCTCTTCTGCCTACTTTGAGCTGCTTTGATGTGATTTTGGATTACCTTCACCTTTTCCACCGTTTCCTCCACTAGTTCTGGGCCTACAAGTTTTCTTCCACCAACGTCATCCCAACAGGTTGGTGTACGACATCTCTTTCCGTATAACGCTTCATATGGTGCCATCTGAATACTTGAATGGAAGCTATTGTTATAGGAAAATTCTACCAGAGGTAAATATTGATCCCACATACCCTGAAAGTCAAGTGAGCAAGATCTCAACATGTCTTATAAGGTTTGAATAGTCCGTTCTGATTGTCCATCTGTCTGAGGGTGGTAAGCAGTGCTCAAATGAAGTTCAGTATCCAGGGATTTCTGAAGACTTTTCCAAAATCATGAAGTAAAACGGGGATCACGTTCAGAAACAATCGATAGGGGTACTCCATGAAGTCTCACAACTTCATTAATGTATAATCTTGCTAGACGTTCCAGGGGTAGATATTCTCTTATAGCAAGAAAATGTGCTGTCTTGGTAAGACGATCAACAATAACCCATATTTCATCGTTCCTTCTAGGAGTCTTTGGTAGCCCCATGACAAAGTCCATCGTAACATTGTCCCATTTCCACTCCGGTATGGGAAGAGGTTGCATGACTCCTCCAGGCTGTTGCCTTCCAGCTTTCACTTGTTGACAAACCATACATCTTGACACAAAATCAGCAATCTCTCTCTTCATGTTGTCCCACCAAAAATGTTCCTTCAAATCTCTATACATTTTGGTGCTCCCAGGGTGTATAGAGAAATTGGAACTATGAGCATCATCCAGCAATTCCCTTTTTAGATCAGGTATATTGGGAACACAAAGTCTCTTCCCGAATTTCAAAATTCCATCTTCATACACAAAGTCTCTCAATCTCCCATCATTCACAGCTTTAATCTTCTTTTGGAATTCTTCATCATCGGTCTGAGAACTCTTAATCCTTTCTAGTAAAGATGGTTTGGCAACCATTTGAAAAAGCATTGATGTTTCACCTTCCCTGGTTATTCCCATGTCCATCTTCACTAGATCCATAAAAATTGGATCCCTTTCAATTCTCATATTGTTCAAAACTCCATGGTCTTTTCTACTCAAAGCATCTGCCACCTTGTTTGCCTTCCCTGGGTGGTAGTGTATCGTACAATCATAATCCTTGAGTAATTCAAGCCATCTCCTTTGCCTCATGTTGAGTTCTTTTTGTGAGAAAATATACTTCAAACTCTTGTGATCAGTATAAATCTCACATTTTTCACCACAGAGGTAGTGCCTCCATATCTTCAAAGCAAAGATCACTGCTGCTAACTCGAGATCATGAGTAGGATAGTTTTGTTCATGAATTTTCAACTGTCGTGATGCATAGGCAATAACTCTATCATTCTTCATAAGGACACAACCAAGTCCTTTCTTCGATGCATCACTATAAATAACGAATCCATCATTCCCCGATGGTAGAGTCAATATAGGAGAATTGAATAATCTTCTCTTCAGTTCTTCGAAACATTCTTCACACTCTTTTGTCCAAACAAATTTAACCCCTTTACGTGTGAGCTTCGTTAATGGGTTAGCCAATCGGGCAAAATTCTGGACGAAACGTCGATAATAACCTGCCAAACCAATAAAACTACGTACCTCAGTTATACTCGTAGGTGCTGGCCATTCTTGGATTGCTTTGGTCTTAGAAGGATCAACAGAGATTCCATCTTTAGAGACAATATGGCCAAGAAAAGAAATCTCCTGAAGCCAGAATTCACACTTGCTAAACTTCCCATATAATTCATGCCTCCTCAGAGTCTTCAAGATAATGCGCAAGTGATTTTCATGATCTTCGTAGGTTTTGGAGTATACCAAGATATCATCAATAAATACCACCACAAATTCATTGAGATACTCCTTGAAAACTCTATTCATCAGATCCATGAATACAGAGGGTGCATTAGTCAATCCAAACGGCATTACAGTAAACTCGTAATGCCTGTACCTGGTTCGAAATGCTGTATTCGGAATGTCTTCCTTCTTCACACACAACTGATGGTATCCAGATCGAAGGTCAATCTTTGAAAATTATTGAGCTCCATGCAGTTGGTCAAATAAATCATCAATACGAGGTAGGGGATACTTTTTCTTTATCGTTATAGCATTGATCTCCCTGTAGTCGATACATAACCTCATAGATCCATCTTTCTTTTTAACAAAAAGAACAGGGGCTCCCCATGGAGAAACACTAGGGAGAATAAATCCCTTATTACTCAATTCCTCTAGTTTTTTCTTTAGTTCGACTAACTCTACAGTGGCCATTCTATAAGGGGTCTTCGATATAGGCCTTGATCCAGCAATCAAATCAATGGAAAACTCAACTTCTCGTTCTGGAGGATGTCCAGGTAAATCTTCTGGAAATACATCTACAAATTCTTTCACAACAGGTACATCCTCTATTTGAACATTCCTTTCCTCACCGATAGTTACTTCATTCTCTTCCTCCCCAATAATTGAATTTAGTTGAGCTACTGGGGGTGGATCTAAATAAGAATTAGGTGGTGACGATTCTGCTCTAAAAATAAGGTGTTCCTTATCATTATCATCAAGAATCGTAACCTCTTTCTTCTTACAATAAATCTTCGCATCATAGTCCGAAAGCCAGTCCATACCGAGGATTATATCAAACTCAATCATAGGTATGACGATGAGATCAGCAGATAAAGAAAATTTATGTGCTCTAATGGGGACTGATTCACAAAACTTTGTTGCAACGATACTTCCCTTAGGAGTTTTAACTGACAACTCCCTTATTAAATCAAATTGGAAATATCTAATTTTCTTAGCAAACTGGGAAGATATGAAACAATGTGATGATCCAGAATCAAATAATGCATTTTCTAAACTTGAGGAAACCATTAAATTACCTGCCACCACGTCTTTCGGAGCTTCTACCTCAGCAGTAGTGATAGCATAATCCTGGCCTTGATCCCTTGGCCTTTTCTGAGGTAAGTTCTCCTGACGCTTAGGACATGAATTTGCATAATGCCCCATCTCCATGCAATTGTAGCACTGAACGTTGGTATCTTCCTTCTTCCCCTTGCAATCATGAGCTTGGTGGCCTTTTTCACCACACTTGTAACAGACTCCCATTCCCTTCAAGCAAGTACCAGGGTGTTTCTTCCCACATTTACCACATGATGGATATTCAACCTTTCCTTTCTTCCCCTTATTTCCATTCCCAGATTGATCAGCAGGTCTCTTCTTCTCTTGCTTTGCTTTAAAGTCATAAGACTTAGAGAATTCCTTTTCGGTCTTGATAGCACATGAGACAATGTCTTCATACGATGAAAAGGATTGTGAGACTAACGCTCGACGGAGAAATGGTTTTAACCCATCAAAGAAACGATCAATCTTACTTCTTGGGTTACGAATATAATCACCAGCGTACCTCGCTAACCTTGTAAAGTTAGCCTCATACTTTGTGACATTCTCATCCTCCTTTTATCTCAGACTCAGAAATTTCCTTTCCATATCTGCTCGATGGTCGCGAGGGAAGTATTTTTCTAAAAACAGATCTTTGAACTCCCTCCATTCCATATTTGATACTTCATCATCTTCCTTCGTATTTTGAATCAATGACCACCATTGATCAGCATCTCCAGTGAGGCGGTAAACTGCCATGATAACTTTTTCCCTTTCACTGCTCCCCAAAGCCTGAAATATTTTCTCTAGGGAAAATATCCATTGCTCAGCTACTAAGGGATTTGTATTCCCATTGAACGTTGGTGGTTGTTGCCTCATGAATCGATCTAACATTGATCCTCCATGCTGCGGATCAGGGTGCTCCATACGGGTAAGGTTATTATTCATAACCTGAGTAAGTTGTCCCAGTATGGTGATTAGCTGATTAGCACCAGTTGCATCACCAGCCCCACTATAATTATCTTGAGCAGGAGGGCAATCCCTACATGGAGTGCGTGCATTGATACGGTTTCCATTTCTTCCACTAGGCGCCATTTCTAAACAATGGCATAAACTAGATCAGTTTATGAATCAAAATACATAATCCCATACTTATAAAACACTTAACATAAATTGAACTATTTATGGATATAATCCATAATCATAAAAATGTTTTCTTTGAGGAAGTATATACTCATAAACCCTTCATAATGATTTGTAAAGAAAATGAGAGTTATCCTAAGCATATCCCCCGGGAGTGTCGTAACCAAGAGTGCAGTAAGGCCCGTTGTCGTGCACCAGTTCCCATTCGAGTCTAGCTCAAAGCGGTGTTTTCGGGTTTTACCCCTAGGTACATCTGTGCCAGAGCTGCCTCTACCTGCTCGTATCCAGACAGGGATGTATTGCTCGGAAAACTCACAAAATCTCTACAATACCAAAATTATAGGAAGTTCTTCTATACTAATCCTCAAAGTTCATCTTAGGTATACGTGCTCTAATCAGAGTTTATCTAAATCTAGCTTCCAAGGATTGTACTAAACTTCCTCTGATACCAACTGTAACGCCCCGACCCCAGCTACCCAGAGTCGGTGCATTACTTCGTAACATTGGCATGATCACAAGAAAGATCAAATCTCGAAATACCGATTGGTTTAGTAGCCTTGGAAACACTAGATATATTCATACGTTTTACATTACATCATAAAATGAAAAACTACTACAACAACATAATGTTTCCACAGTCCACACTATAATCCCCTCATAATATCCCTGCAGGTCATTCATAACTTACATCTTCACTTCCTGGGAAAAATAAAACATAGAAAAGGGGTGAGCTCAAATGCCCAGTAAGGATAACAATATAGCGGAACATTCAAAATAAGCATAAACATTTAAGGAAATGAATTACTAAAACAAAAGCCTTTTAAAATTGAACTTCAAAATAGTATGGCAAAAGTAAAATGAAATAATGCCATTTACTTGTTCACATGGATATTCTACTAATCGAATAATCACATGCAATATCAATAACCACTTTCATAATGTTGGAATGCATAATGCCAGACTATCATAACCACATAGCCAAGGCCTCGTGCCAAGACTACAAATAAGATTTTGTCAAGGCCTTGTGCCAAGACACTAGTTTGTATCATGAGACCTACCGATGCATCGAGGAGCTATAGCGGGCTCCACCCGTCACTTATTAAGTCCAATGCATTCCCATATGAAAAGGTTTAAACATAACATAAACATTCGTATTAAAACTAGCATACGAAATGTCAATAATTTCACCATAAACTATGAATGGTATAAAAATATCACATCCATAGTCAAACATATCACAAAACCTTCAATACAATATAGAAGTTTTGTATCATAATAAATCAACTTCAAATAATCTTAAAATCCATCAAAGGATGTTGACATAGATGAAATCAAAATTCTTTTTAAAGAAATATCTCCTTTTATTTTGAAATCATTTAAGATCCATATAAAATAAAACATTTTCTTTGAAAATATTCTTATAATCTTGTAAGGAAAGCTTTGAAGATTTTATAACGGTGTAAAATAACCGCACCCGCCGTATAAGTTAAAAAAACATTCTTACCTCAATTTTGTCGAAAAGGTTAAAAAGGACCTTGTTTTGAAAACGACGGAAAGATTCCTTTATAAACCTCTTATAAAAAGTCAAACAAGGGTATAAATGACTTTAACCCATATTCTTGTAAATAGTAAAATTTTTTTGAAATACATTTTTAAGAAACATGGATGTGGATGATAAAGATATCCCAGTAGATTATTACGTATAAACAACCTCGGATAATGAAGAGATTGTGAAATAACCCTTACCTTGTACTTTTCCTTTGTTGGGGTCGGTTAACCTCCTGTATAATGGTGAAATAATTGTTATTAAATTATACAAGAATCATATACATTAATATGATATCATATATGATCTTTTAACATTGCTTTATTAATAATATCTTAGTATTATCGTCGTTTCAGGTGATAATCGATTCGTTCTTCTTAAATGTTTGGTTACGTAAGACATGTTTGTAATGGATAGATTAAATCTTATTCATAATAAGAATTATATTAACATTATTTTTAACCCTAAAATGAGAATAAGACTTGAATGGATACGATGGAGGATGGATCTCACCGCGTTCGTGGAGACGGTAGTCCGTACGTACGCACGAACGCTACTTCCATTTATTTTTTATTTTAAAAGAATTGAATCCAAATGATACATAGGTATATTACTATTCCAGTATAATATAATATTTTATATATGTTACTTAAGTTCATTAACACCATACTTTATACGTTCCATGTGTGGTATGAACGAGTCATATCATTTTAAGGGGGCGGTAGTCCGCACTTCCTCAAATGAAATTATCGTATGTATATACAACATGAAACGAATAATGGTATGAAATAAAATGGAATTACAGAAGCTTATATATAAAATATATATCATTAATATCATATTTAATTATAGTTCCATCATAATGGCCACCATGAGAGGCGGTAAGATGTATTTGAACAATCATCGTTTCGTGAGGCGTTAGTTTGCCATCCACAGAAACATTATGTCCATCATCCATTAGATGGAGTTGTGTGTATGTGTAGTTTGAATCCTTCTTATAACAACATACTAGTATATTGAGGATACTGGTGTTGTTACAAAGGAAAGGAAATAAAAAGAGTTTGGGGGTTGGAGAAGCAAAATAAAGGAAAATAATTTAAGAGAAATCGTTACCTTTAATTTAGGTAACTCACTTTGGTTGGAACCAAAGGACTTCTTGAAATGATTTCTGCCTAAGGGGAAGCTTCAAGGAGGAGGAGAGGGATGTGGGGAGCTTAGTTGGGTAGAGTTTGGACGATCCAAGTGGCTTGAGAGGTGTGAGGAATGAGTAGAAGTGGTCTCCTTTTATAAGGGAGAGGAGGGGCTCTTTAGGAAAGTGTGAAAGTATTACTTTATAATATATTTTTATTCGGTTTATAATGGTCCAAAAATCATTGAGGTCGAAGATAAGATGACTCATATTCTAAATAACATCAACCAATAAGAATTGGACAGGTTTTAGATAATACTTTAATCATTATAATCTTATTTATTTAAATGATTTATTAATGAGGTAAACATTGCATCATTATTGTGTCATTAATAATTTAAATTATTTGATGTCTAAAATTTATAAATAAAATATCATTATGTAGGAAATCTTTTTAGCTTTCTAATGAATATTTATAATCGAAAATCCAACATGTATAACCCTATGTAAAAATTGTTCTTCTAAAAGATGTAAGCTTATGCCATTTTTATTTTTATTTTAACTTTATTAATATAAAGTGTCCCTACCACATACAAGTGGCTCCAAGGGGTCCCCAAATTGACCCAAGGATGATCATGGTCGGGTATGTGTCCACCAATAAGGTTAGGACACGTTTTAGGGTAATTTAGTATTATTATAATATTATTTTTTAACCCTTATTTACCGGATTACCCTTTAACCATGGTAAATAAAATATTTACCGCAATAATTATTCAAAATGTGTAAAAATAAAAGTAACCTATTTACATAATTTGGACATCCTGATTCCAATTATGGAATCCATTTTCCTAAATTCAAAACACAGAAGTGGCAGAAATTAATTTAAAATTAATTCCCGTTGTCAAAACAAAAAGCGTGTTTTTAAGAGGTAATAACTATCAAAAGATTGACACTTGTTTATGTTCGGTTTAATTGTAAAATTATGTCCAATGACCAACATTATATTAAATGGTAAAAATATATTCTAAATATACTTTAAAACCACTCAAATTCATAATTTATCACTATTAATTATTTTGGTTAAAAAAGTTGTTTTTAATTAAAATTTAGTAATTTTCACTATTCATCAAAATATGAAAGTTATCTGAAATGTACCAAAATTTCACCTTAGGCTAAATTCGATATTCCGAATCCAAAAATGAAGTCCACTTTCAAATATAAAATATATATAATTTCAAAAAGTAGGTGTTACTATTCATAACGGCTAGTTTGATTAGTTATGGTGTGTTAGAACTCGGTGTTGCGTACAACACACGCTATCACATTATTCAAAGAGAAGCGTACCGTAGAAGCTTGGGGTGTTACAAAACTAGCATATGCCCAATATGTATGGTGTGATATGAAAATATTTTCTTAGGGTGGTTCGATGAATAGGGCCTTTTAGGTGATCTTGATAAGCTTCAAATTTTCTCATAAATGGTTTCTCTCAAATTTATGTTGTTGAATATCCTCTTGAACACAATCAATGGATAATAACAATGATTCCAAATCCCTCAATAGATATAATAAAGGGTTTTTATCGGGTATGATCCTACTGATCGAGGCCATTACTTCTTCCTTCAATGTCAATTTGATCTTATCATTACTATTAAAATATATTGATCTTAATTGTTACAATAGAGAGGAAATATTTAAATATTTATTATTCTTAATGGTCATTTAATCTTGAAAGATATTTTATGGCTATATTTTATAATGGTCAAAAATTACTATCATGAACCAATCTGGGTCACCCTGAATCGGTCACCCATGTCGGCCCGTGACATGGAATGAATAGTGGTCCCAATACCCATGGATTGAAAATTAGTTCTAGGTATCAATATAAAACCATTGGGAATGATATTTTCAATTAATAAAAGATAAAAAAATACACGAAAATCAAACAGAATAGTCAAAATAAGAGCTCACTGCAGAAATAAATAAAATACTACACGTACCTCCATGTAATCTCACGGGACACCACCAAACACCGAACCACACCTTTTCTATGAGAGATATAACACTTGAGAGACATGAAAGTGAAAATATAATAATGGAATTATCCCCAAGATTCTCAGTATGAATTTCAAAATAAACCACACTTGATTCCCCACAACTAAAGTGAAATCCATTCTTTATAGTTTTAAAATAGGATACATAAAAATATGGGTTTCCACTCTTTTACTAAAATAGGTAAAAATATTCTCTATTTAATGAAACTCCTTTTCATTTCACTTTCCAAAATATTTATCAAAAAAAATTCGTCATTTCAATAAATTATTTAAAAAAAATATATTGCTATAATAAGTATTTTAATATAAAAATCAAGGTAAAAGTTCCATGATACAACACAACCAAAAGTGACACAAAAGAAAATATGAACATAAAACTATATAATCATGGGTGTTTCTTAAACATCACTATAGTGATATCTGGTTGTAAATGGATTAGAAACACCCACTGTTCAGTGGTGAAAATCCTATGTCTATAACCAAATCGCTGCCCTGAACTGGCCAATCCAGTGGCATTGCCCACTAGGCCAAACAAGTAATCTAGGGGGCACTTAACCGTCTAATTGGGGTTTATCATGAACTGTCACTTGAATCTATAAAAGTCACCCATGATACCTATGATAATAATATATTGTGTAATTATGAGGCCCTCGCATGCATGAATACCCTTACCTATGGTCACTACACCTGCCTGCACAAAACACGAATACCACTATTTGATAACCCACGAATGGAAATCCCGCCTATAGGGGTACCCACTATGTCAATATATATATATATATATATATATATATATATATATACATACATATCACATCATTAATGTGACAATAGTTCCATCACATCATATGAACATTCATCTATTTCTTTAAAATTCACTAGTTTTCCCAAAGGCTTTTAACATTAAACACCCACATGCATTTATCAAAACATTTGAAAAAACCATTCCAAAACAATGTGAAATGACGCTTTCAAACACTCTTTCCAAATAGTCCCTTACACATTTAATTCCATTTCCATTTTCAATATTTTATCAAAACCAAAAGTTAAAATTCAACTTCCAACCCAAGATGTGAAATGGGCTTTTATGACATTTAGAAATCAAACACCCTTTTTAATGCACCCAATGGGCTGAGTAGTAAATAACATACTCAGAACTGTTTATTTGTCACCCAAAATAATGAAATTTCATTTAATGATGAGAGAACCATTATTTAAAATTTATATCTTCATTTGAAGGTGCAACCTTGTGTACACTTTATGGACCCATGGATTTACCAACATTTAATGACACGTTCTAAACTGCTAAGAAACACTGAAAACCCTTAAAGGTTCCCAAAAAACCATGTCTTACATAACAAATTTAACCAAATCATTTTAATTTAATAAAATAATCTTCAAAACTAGAAAAATATTAATAAACTATTCTAAAAACTTATGATAATTCATATTTAAAACTAACTGGTAAGTAGACATTAACAAGATATAAAAATAAATTGGAAACCAAATCCAAGAGGTGAAATCAATTTTACCAAAAACCTGGGTATGAATATAAATATATATAAATAACACATAAATATAAAAAAATATTATTTAAATTCTAAGATATTAGGAAATTCTAATTAAAGGCGCAGACATGGAGAACTGTCCTCAATAATGGAGTGATCCAAGCCCAGACACTATAGTGCTTGAAAAATTAGGTGGTGACCACTCGTAATAGGTCCACACTCACAAGAATAAACCTATATATATATATATATCAATAATCCATTTCATATATTCCCTGATCTATTAGGTAATACATAAATTGAAGAAATATATATATTATATATATGCATACCTTAAGTATATGAGTGTGTGCCATCAAATGTTGACCAAAAGTGAGTAAAACATCCTCGAATAAAAAAATTATAATAGAAATGTTCAACCCACCTAACATAAATACTAGGGACATATAAAAACAATAAGACTATAAATTGGCGGGTGAATAACTAAAAAAGAATAATAAAACTTCACCTCAGATGGATGAGGTAAACCAAAAAAACCCGAACCACCTTACAGTCAGAATCTATTGATGTAATCCACAAGAATAAGTCTAGTGGAACCATTCACACAACCCAAAACCACATGAAAATAAAAAATCAGATTACCCTTCATACCCTAGGTTTGGCCTAATCTATATCGGCTGACGAGGAAGCCAAATTACAGTTAGAAAACGGAGGAGAGGGTGAAGAGGGTCTTGACCCATTGATTCAGTGAGAAATCAAACAAAATCTAGAAAAAACCCATATCAGATAAGGCCTAGAGGAGGGGGTCACATGCTAATTATTATCATCTAGGGGGTCCGTCACTCAACACAAAGGTGAGTCCTACAAAGATTCATCACTCTGAATGGGAAGGTTTTAGGGAGGTCGCAACTAGTTGCGTTTGACCGAGGGAGCTCACAGTGTGGGAGGGTCATGTCACTGTATAGGGAGGGGGTAGGGTGCAACTAGATTATGAGTGGAAGGATGGGGTGACCCTTTGGTTTTCGTAAACCTAACATAAAAAATAAAAAAAAATATATATGTAAAGATAATACTAAGAATAGTTGTGATAAAAAATTATCATATAATGATAATAATAATAATAATAATAATAATAATAATGTTATTAATAATAATAACAGTATTCTTAATAATAAGCCAACGAGCCGGTACCCTAGTGGTACAGGCTCCTGTATGGGATCCAAAAGACCTAGGATCAAATCCGGGTTGGGGAGAATTTCCTGGGTACTGTAGCAGACTGTAGCAGGGCAATGTAGCAGTACTGTAGCAGCGATGACACTGTAGCGGTGGAGGGACTATAGTAGGAACTGTTTCAGCGGCTGTACTGTAGCAGGTACTGTAGCTACATGGGTACTGTAGAAGTACTATTCACTGAGGGGTCCTTTGGGCTAAAAATTGGGCTCTCAAGCATTGTATTCAGGCCACTTGGCCTTGGGCCTCTAGGCTATGTAATGGGTCACCCTCTACCCAGTATAACGAGGTCTTTGCTTTAAATAATAAATTGAGGCTTCGGCCCCAACCTTTTAAATAAATAATGATAAGAATAATAATATTCATAATAATAATAATAATCTTAATAATAATATTATAATTGTTATTACTGTTCAATCATCCATTTAATTATATTTAATTATATTATATTATATTTTAATTTATTTTATTTTGGAACATAGGTTGCCCACACGGTTGTCGAATGGTTATTCTTAACCGTGCGTAACCCATGTGTAGGACCCCACTTCACATGATAATTTTAAAATTCCACCCAAAATGTCCTTGAAAAAAAATAGGATATATAAATAAATAAAATAAATAAAATAATTAATTATTTTGAGGTCAGGGTGTGACAATTCTCCCCACCAAAAAACATTCTACCCCTAGAAATTCTCCCAGTCATATAAGGAATCAAACATAAGCTCAAGGTTGAAAAAAACCAATGAATCCATGGACTCCGGGGGACAATTCACTCTACCAGTTACACCTAACCAACCATATGGGAATATTAAATGAGAAGAACCATTAATTATAGAGGAGGGTTCTTCCCCACCATAAGAAATAAACTAATACCGACCAATGCCAAATGAAACCACAACGAGATCCCAAGTGGGTCTCCTCAATATTTAAGAACTGATCATCTTAGAAAAATCATGTCATTCCTAGCACAAGCCAACTCTATATGTACCAATGGAAACCAAATCATGAACCCTTTCACAAACAAAACCCAACCACAATGGGTACACAATATAAAACCCTAAAAAAATAATCAAACAAACCACAACATGTCACCTCTACAATACGCTATCATCTCCTAGATGAGTACAACTTAAATCTAAAACCAATCCATGAAAAGAACACTTTTCTATAATTTTCAACCATAAGGCACAATTATGATTGCAAATTTTTACAAAGACACAAGTCCACAAAACCATTCACTAGCAAGAGGGAACATTTAAAAAATATCAAAAAGGGTAAATGATGCCTATGAGATTTTTAGGACAAAATGGAACCTTTAATGATTAAAGATGCTACAACAGGGACATAAAATATCCCATTGAAAAACAAGAGACAAAATTCAAACCAATTCTTACACACTACCTATGATTCCTGAATGTATGATGATCTTCACTCCGAGTCCAATGGTTGGAGATGTGATGTCTTATTGCATATTTTACACCGAAGTAAGGATATGACTTCTTCCAACCGAAAATATATCCTTTAAATGAAACCACTTGTTGAACCTTCCTAAGTGACTTGAATGGCCACATCATCGGTATATATCCTAAGGTTTTTCACAAGATGGTATTTAAATCCATTAACTCACCACATTAAAAACACACAAGAGAAAAGTTTGAAGAGCCAGAGATCAGACCCAAAGAAGGATATATTTGCAAAACATTCTCTTCTGGAACACACCTCTCTCAAGTTAGTGAAAATTCATGAACAATAAGAGAAATTGGATTTAAAACTACCCAAACTCAATAAACTAACTCAACTAAAAAAGGTTCATCTACCACTCCCTTATCACTCTACCTCCAAATAAAATGAAACCATCACTAAAATCTTGTCAACATGAGCCTTCATCATCCACTACCCTTTTTGAACACTCTGGAGTTTTGTTAGATTACTCACCTTCACCTCCTTAGGAACACGTCACTAGATTAAATTGGTCTTAAATACAACCCAATACACTCCAACTTTCAATGATATTGGAACAACCACTATCCACCAGTCTAATGTTGGATCACTAAACAAACTATAAACAACACAAACCCTTACAAAATTAGGGGTTCTTGAAAACACTCTTGACTTCCACAAGACACTCCTTTGCTTCACAATATTAATTGATTACCCCAAAAAATGGATAACAACAAAAATGTACTCAATCCAACCACTCCACTATATTCTTCGGCAAGGCTTAATACCAAAAGAACAAGAAACATCTAGGTCCTTTGTAGGAAGCATTCTTAGAATAACAAAATAATACAAAACAATATCAACACTCAACCAAAGATCAACCAAAAAGGACATCTCCAACTAAATACCACACTCATTGGCCAACACATCACAAACCAAATAGATTCTTAACCAAATATCAACCAAAATAATTCCACAACAACATCACCAAACGATCCAAGAACCCTCTTTTGAAAACCCCTATTTTCCAAATTCACCCACATCCAGATTTAATACCCTTTTGAAATCAAGCATAATTTTCCATTTAAAAAATTATTCATTTAAATCCTTTTATAAATTCATAACACCATCACATTTTTTCCTTTAAAACCAGAAATCCATTTATAAATGAATCCTTTTTTATCAAAAAAAATTCCTCTTCAAAAACAAAATTGCGAAAACCATGTCAATATTTGATTTTTCAAATACTCCTCCATTGTATCCTATGAAACATCACATATGTGTTTCCCCCAATACCACTTATATCTTATACACATACTTTTCAACATTCACTCTCCTTACCCACTCACACACATGTATGTGAACATCCATAAGGAACACCAAGGGTCACACATACCCTTTCTCCATCAAAACCAAGACTTTACAACTTATATTTCATTTCACATTTTATAAAACTTTTCAATATTAAAAATAGTTTACCTACAATTATCAAAACAAATCGATGTTTTAATTTTATAAATATAACCATTCCAAATCAAGCCTCATTTCATAAGTCAAGAAAACACTCAAAACCCAATTTAAATACACTCCAACAAAAATTATACCAAGGCACCATCCATGCCAAAAAAAAAAAATAGGGAACTTGTGGTCATTCATAACCCAACCAGATAGTTTAGTAGACCATGTACCGAGCATACACAAACCATTGGTTGCATATTACCCCATGCACATGAGCTCCACATGGTTCGCAAACACAATGTAAGTCCATCGCGAAATATCATCTCACTCCCATGGTAATCCCCCAACAACACAAACCAAAACAAAAGACTCAAATACTAGACTATCCCTAGAACTCGAGGATCATAACGATCATGGGTTCTTTACAAACAATTTTTACATACCTCCCAACTCCTAACAGTCATAGTTTTCAACTACAAGACACACAAAATAACAACTACCTTGTAACATCCCAGGTAAATAAAGAATAAAGAATTTTCATATTTATTAATATTTACGAATTAAATATTAATTTTAATTAAAAGGGGTTTCTACGTTCGATAGCGTACTCGGTACGCAACGATGAGTTTCTTTGAAAACTTACGTTGCACACAAGTAATAAAATAATATTATTTTAAATGTTAGTTAACGAGTAGCCGTTGTACTGGTGGGAATGGATAGAAATAACTAAAATATGATTATATATGTTTTTAAATGTTTTTACATTTACCCAATAAAAGATAAAGGCTTAAAATACGGAAAGAGTTCAATTTTAGGCATTTATACCCTAATTTTCACGAAAGGTCCACTTATCACCTTTTTATGGAGAACCGTCATTAAATATAGTTTTGATCACTCTTATACATTCTTAAGAACCAAATATTGAAAAAACAAACATTATTAACTTATATGGTTACATAATGTTTATAACATGGCAGTAAGTGATATAAAAGGAATAATGAACTTTAAAAAGGTTCTTAATCAAGTATAAATTAAATCAATTTTATTATTCAGGACGTTAAAGAACGATCGAGTCAAGTCGGACCCGAGGTAAGGGAACTTATTAACCCAACTTCCATTCTTTGGGTTAATCTCCTACTTTCAAATTATTTCATTATATTATTATGTCGTATCTTTTATTTGAACTTTATTTATGTGTACTTATAATGAATACACATACTATATCTATTTCATTTTAAAAATTATCTTTGTAAGGGACTTCGTCTCAATCTCCTTTCATTGAGGCATATTTCGTTTTATACACAACTTTCTTTTATACGGTGTATAAACCCCTTTGACTTTTACTTTTATACAAAAGGAATCTTTTTCTACGAAGCGTTTTACTAAATGAAAAAAAGGAATGTTTTTTTAACGTATGCGGTGACAACGACCTTTTCCGCCACCGTGAGTATTATTTGGTCTTTGGCTTTCTCAACAAGACGTAATATTTTTAGAATAAAATAAATACCATATATTCTTTTATGTATTTTGGTATTGAAAATGGTTTTGAAAAAGGATTCTATTATTTCAATATATTTATGATATATTGTGATTGAAATGTGGAAATGTTATCATTCCTTTATATTGGTTTTATGTTTTATGATTTTATACTGGTACTTGGACATTTTAACGGGTGGTTACATTATAAACCATATGACGGGTGGTGCCGTGAATACCAGGACGGGTGGTTATGTTATAACCTCCAATGCATTGGGTATGGAAGTCGGCCGTATGGCTATTCCATTAAGTATGTATGGAAATTGGCCGTATGGCTATTCCATTAAGTGATATGTGTGGAAGTCGACTGTATGGTTATTCCACTTAAGTATGTTTATGTCCCAAGTTACCTTTATATATGTTATGTGTTCTTTTAATGGATTTTTTGGTAATACTTTGGTTACAAAAAGGTAAGTAATGATACTTTATTCAGTGAAGAGTTTTTTTACAACTTCATGAAGGTGAAGGTATTACTTTGATAGAGTATACATGGTTTACTTGATTTTGAAAAACTAACAGTTTTCATTCTTTCTGTATCCCTTACTGAGCTTTTTATGCTCACCCCAAGTTTTTCAAAATGTTTTTCACCGAACTTAAAGTGGAATAAGGTCAAGGATAGGATCAAGGGAATGTCATGCTTTATAAAACATGGAACTAGACATCTTTCTTTTTAAGAGTTTTTTTTTATTATGGAAACTTAGTAGAAGTGTCTACTTTGTAATATTTTGAGATGTAATAGTTATGTTCTAATTCTCTAAAACTCTAAACCTGAAAAGATCCTCAACGTGAATTATTCTTTTAATTCAATATTAAGTAAGGTTTAACGCCGGGGCCTTATAGTTGGTATCAGAGGCCAGTTTAGACAACTTTAGGAGTTAGAAAAGTGTTAAATTATAATATGATTGAAATGATATAGAATTTACGGATTACCATGTTGCTTCGCCTAAGATATTTCTGTGTTCAGAATGGTTTTCCGTAGAGGAAACAAAGCAGCTATGTTGGGACGACATCAGGAGGAAGATAACCTTCCAAATCAGCAACCTGAGATGGTCGGAATCGGAACTGAACAGTTTGTTGCAGTGATGGCATAGTTGACTCAGGCTATAAATGGTGGTGGTATCCATGCACGAGATCATCCAGATCAACCGTAGAGGAACATGTCAGTGGTGGAACATTTCATGAGGCAACATCCACCATCATTCAGAGGATCATCTGACCCTGTGCAAGCTGAAGGGTGGACTAAAGCACTGGAGAAGATTTTTGATGTCATGGGGTGTTCAGAACATCAAAAGGTTAGTCTTTATGTTTACCGTTTTGAAGGTGAATCTGATCAGTGGTGGTCAATGGTGAAAAATATAAGGGATAGTGATGAGATTGAGGATCTTCACTGGGACGAATTCAAAGGTATGTTTCTTGAGAAATATTTTCCTAAGGTGGTCCGTCTTAGGATGGAAAAACAGTTCTTAGAATTGAGGCAGGAGGATGATTCACTCGATTGGCAAGGTATGCTCCAAACTTCATACGAGATCTTGATAGTAAAATAAACCGTTTTTACTCAGGGTTAAAGCCAAAGTATAAAAGGGCTTTAGCTTCTCATGAGTTCAAAAGTTATGAAAAACTTGTTCGATGTGCGTAGAAGGTGGAAATGGAGTTTGCCGATGATCAGGTGTTCCATGACAAACAACAAAATAAGAGGTCTAGTTGGCAGGAAAAGGGGAAGAATTCATCAAAGAAGCAAGGAGGTAAGAAAACCAAATATCCATCCTGTGAGAAGTGTGGTAAAATGCATCCTGGAGAATGTTTATCCAAGTCTGGTAAGTGCTTTCGGTGTGTTAAGTCTGGTCATATTGCTCGTAACTGTAAGGAAGATGATCAAGCAGGAAATGAAAAGCCAACGGTAAGATGTTTTAAGTGTAATGAAATGGTTCATTATGCAAACGAGTGTCCAACGAAGAACTCAACTGGGGGAATGCAGCCAGACTACAAGTAGAAAGGGGTGGTGAAATCCTTTGCAACAACTTCAGCAGATGTTGGGCCATCGAATGAAGTGGTATCAGCTCCAGGGAGCTCAGTATTTTTCGAAGATTGACTTGAGGTCGGGGTACCATCAGTTGAAAGTAAAAGAAGCAGACGTTCCGAAGACTACGTTCCGTACTAGATATGGCCATTATGAATTTTTAGTTATGCCTTTGGGGTTAACCAATGCACCTGCTGTATTCATGGACCTTATGAATAAAATTTTCCAAGAGTTCTTGGATAAGTTTGTGTTTGTGTTTTGAGGATTGGGAAGAGGTTATGTGTGCCTTGTGATTCACAGTTGAAGAATGAGTTGTTATGTGAGGCTCATAGTTCTCCGTTTTCAGTTCATCCTGGCAGTACTAAGATGTACAGAGATCTTCGGGAGTATTACTGGTGGGATGGAATGAAAAGAGATATTTCTGATTTTACTGTGAAGTGTTTGACATGTCAACAGTTTAAAGTAGAGCGGCAGTTACCGAAAGTGATGATTCAGCCTTTACCAGTGCCAGAGTGGAAATGGGAAAACATATCCATGGACTTTGTTGTGGGATTACCGAGGACATCTTGAGATAATAATGCAATATGGGTTATTGTTGATCTCTTGACCAAATCTGCTCATTTCTTTTCTATACGAGATACTTTCTCTCTTGATCAACTTTCCCATTTGTATCTTAAAGAGTTAGTCAGGTTACATGGAGTTCCTCTCTCCATTGAATCTGATCGTGATCCTAGGTTCACATCTAACTTTTGGAAAGGCCTTCAGAAGTTGTTGGGTACTGAATTAAATTTTAGTACAGCTTTTCATCCTCAATCAGATGGGCAGTCAGAACAAAAAATCCAGACATTGGAGGATATGCTACGAGCTTGTTCTATGGATTATCAGGGAAGTTGGGACCAATATCTTTATTTGGTTGAGTTTTCTTATAATAACAGTTTTCATTCGAGTATACAGATGGCACCATTTGAGGCATTATATGGGAAGCGGTGTCGAACTACAGCTTTCTGGGATGAAGTGGGTGAAAGGAAGTTGATGGGACCAGAATTGGTAGAAGAGATGGCAGAAAAAGTTCAGCTGATTCAGAAGCACATGAGAACAACTCAGAGCAGGCAGAAGAGTTATGCGGATAACCGGAGGAAGGATCTATCTTTCGAGGTAGGTGATCATGTTTTTCTCAAGGTTTATCCTTGGAAAAGTGTGATGAGATTTGGTAAGAAAGGAAAGCTGAGTCCAAGGTTTATTGGACCATATGAAATTCTGGAGAGAGTTGGATCCGTTGCATACCGAGTGGCTTTACCTCCGAGTTTATCTCAGGTACATAATGTTTTTCATGTTTCAATGTTGAGAAATTATATGCCAGATCCATCTCATGTTTTGAGTCCAGAGGTGGTTTAGCTGGAAGAGAACATATCTTATGAAGAACAACCAGTCCAGATTCTTGACCACAGGGAGTAGGTGTTACGGAATAAGGTGATTCATCAGGTAAAGGTTTTGTGGAAAAACCATGTGATTGAAGAGGCAACATGGGAATCTGAAAATGCTATGAGGGATAAATACCCCCACTTATTTTGATAAGTGAATAAAATTGCGAGGACACAATTCCCAAAAGGGGGGAAGGATGTAACATCCCAGGTAAATAAAGAATAAAGAATTTTTATATTTATTAATATTTACGAATTAAATATTAATTTTAATTAAAAGGGGTTTCTACGTTCGATAGCGTACTCGGTACGCAACGATGAGTTTCTTTGAAAACTTACGTTGCACACAAGTAATAAAATAATATTATTTTAAATGTTAGTTAACGAGTAGCCGTTGTACTAGTGGGAATGGATAGAAATAACTAAAATATGATTATATATGTTTTTAAATGTTTTTAAATTTACCCAATAAAAGATAAAGGCTTAAAATACGGAAAGAGTTCAATTTTAGGCATTTATACCGTAATTTTCACGAAAGGTCCACTTATAACCTTTTGACGGAGAACCGTCATTAAATATAGTTTTTATCACTTTTATACATTCTTAAGAACCAAATATTGACAAAATAAACATTATTAACTTCAATGGTTACATAATGTTTATAACATGGCAATAAGTGATATAAAAGGAATAATGAACATTAAAAAGGTTCTTAATCAAGTATAAATTAACTCAAGTTTATTATTCAGGACGTTAAAGAATGATCGAGTCAAGTCGGACCCGAGGTAAGGGTACTTCTTAACCCAACTTCCATTCTTTGGGGTAATCTCCTACTTTCAAATTATGTCATTATATTATTATGTCGTATCTTTTATTTGTACTTTATTTATGTGTACTTATAGTGAATACACATACTATATCTATTTCATTTTAAAAATTATCTTTGTAAGGGACTTCGTCTCAATCTCCTTTCATTGAGGCATATTTCGTTTTATACACAACTTTCTTTTATACGGTGTATAAACCCCTTTGACTTTTACTTTTATACAAAAGGAATCTTTTTCTATGAAGCGTTTTACTAAACGACAAAAAGGAATGTTTTTTTAACGTACGCGGTGACAACGACCTTTTCCGCCGCCGTGAGTATTATTTGGTCTTTGGCTTTCTCAACAAGCCGTAATGTTTTTAGAATAAAATAAGTACCATATATTCTTTTATGTATTTTGGTATTGAAAATGGTTTTGAAAAAGGATTCTATTATTTCAATATATTTATGATATATTGTGATTGAAATGTGGAAATGTTATCATGACTTTATATTGGTTTTATGTTTTATGATTTTATATTGGTACTTGGACATTTTAACGGGTGGTTACGTTATAAACCATATGACGGGTGGTGCCGTGAATACCAGGACGGGTGGTTATGTTATAACCTCCAATGCATTGGGTATGGAAGTAGGCCGTATGGCTATTCCATTAAGTATGTATGGAAATTGGCCGTATGGCTATTCTATTAAGTGATATGTGTGGAAGTCGACCGTATGGTTATTCCACTTAAGTATGTTTATGTCCCAAGTTACCTTTATATATGTTATGTGTTCTTTTTATGGATTTTTTGGTAATCCTTTGGTTACAAAAAGGTAAGTAATGATACTTTATTCAGTGAAGAGTTTTTTTACAACTTCATGAAGGTGAAGGTATTAATTTGATAGAGTATACATGGTTTACTTGATTTTGAAAAACTAACAGTTTTCATTCTTTCTGTATCCCTTACTGAGCTTTTTATGCTCACCCCAAGTTTTTCAAAATGTTTTTCACAGGACTTAAAGTGGAATAAGGTAAAGTATGGGATCAAGGGAAAGTCATGCTTTATAAAACATGGAACTAGACATCTTTCTTTTTAAGAGTTTTTTTTATTATGGAAACTTAGTAGAAGTGTCTACTTTGTAATCTTTTGAGATGTAATAGTTATGTTCTAATTCTCTAAAACTCTAAACCTGAAAAGATCGTCAACGTGAATTATTATTTTAATTCAATATTAAGTAAGGTTTAAGGCCGGGGCCTTATATACCTCCTCTGATACCATTTTTTTATGAAGGAATATGTGTCAACCCTAAATAGATCACCCAAGCCAGCGTATGGTGAATCATGCGAATTTCTTAAACATCCATATTGAGATCTTAGGATGTACTCGGTTCAGAACCACCTACTAGCGTATGGTGAATCTCTTACGTCTATAACCAATTGGCCACCCTCAACTGACCAATCTAATGGAGTAGCCCACCAGGAATAACAACAAATCCAGGGAGTACCAACCCTTATAATCGAGGATGATAAAAAACCATCACATTACCCTCTAAAATACACCTTGTAAACCCATGATAATTACATACTGTATAAGTAGGAGGCCCTCATAGGCATGAATATCTGTACCTAACGTCACTACACTTGAATACCCCAAACAAGGACCCCACTAGACGATATCCCATGAAGGGGAATCCCTCCTCCAATGGTTCCCCACTATATATTTATGTATTACATCATTAAGGTGCCAATCGGGCCATCACATCATATGAAAATTCAATACTATCATTAAAATAATCTGTTATTCCTAAAGGCCATCAATATTAAACACCCAAATGCATTTATGAAAATATTTCAAAAACCCTTTCCAAAACAATGTGAAATGAAACATTCACATCCGCTTTCCAAAAGATCCTTTACACCTTCAAATCCAATTCCATTTTCAATATTTTTATCAAAACTATAAATGAAAGTTCCGCAAATAATCCTTGAACCTAAATGGTCATTCACAACATTAAAAATCAATCATCATTTCTAATGTTCCAAACATGCTCAGTTGTAAGGATCATACTCAGAACCATTTTCATGTCACCCAACATACCAACATGTCCTTTAACGATCACAGAACCGTTATTTCATAGTTCAAACTTTATTTCTTTGTGCAATAATGTGTACACATTGTGAACCCATGGATTCCCCAACATCTAATGGCACATCATAAACATCCATGAAAAACCCAAAACCCTTCTAGGTTACATATAATCCATGTATTGCATAATAAATTTAACATAATCCATTTAGTTTCGCAAAATACACATCATAACTAGAAAACTATTAGTCAAATATTCTAAAACAGATTGGATACATCATATTTAGAAGCAACTTGTAAGCAATCTTTAACATGTTAAGTATATAAATGAGAAACCAAATCCACGAGGCTTAATCTATTTTACCAAGAACCCATGAATTCATTTAAATAAATATAAATACCACATAAATATAAAAATCATTGTAGAAATACTATGTTATCAGTATATTAAAATTGAACTCATAATCATAGATAACGTACCTCAACAAGGGATCAGACCATGTTGAGACACTTCAACACTTGAAAAATGAGGTAGTGACCACTCATAAAGGGCCCACACTCTCACGCACAAATATATACATATATATATATATATATATCCATAATCCAATGAATGTATTCCCTACTCAATGAGAGAATACATACATGGAGGATATATATATATATATTATGTATACACACCGTATGTATATGTGTGAACGCCCTCAAAAGTTGACCAAAACATAGTACGATATCCTATAATCACAAAAACATAGAGCCAAGTTTCAATGCACATCACATAAAATACCATGGAATCATAAACAACAAAAGACACTAAATTGGATGGTGAAAAAAAAAATAAAAAAGAATAAAACCTCACCACACATGGAGGTGGTGAATTGAGACAGCCTGAACCACCTAAACTTTGGTGGTGGTTGACAGAATCCACAAGAATTTTTTCTGAGTAACCATTCGCACAACCCTAAACAACAATAAAATAGAAAATCTGATTACCCTTCAGACCCTATGTTTATATGAATTCATACCAAGAGATGGGGAAGCCAAATCATGGCAAGAAGTAGAAGGAGATTGTGTAGAGGGTCTTACACCATTGACTCAGTGAGAAATAGAATGAAATAGAAAGAAAACCCATATCAGAAGAGGCATGGAGGTTGGGGTCTCGTGCTACTAGGGCTCACCCAGAGGGTTTGTCGCTCTACAAGGAGGTGCACAATGAAGCAGGTCATGACCAGGGAGGGGTTCACTACAAGGAGGTCACAACCATAATGGTTTGACCAATGCGGTTTGCAAGAAGGGATATTTGTTATGATGTATAGAGAGGGGGTAAGGTGCTTTGTCATTTAAGAGGAATGAGGGGGAGACCCTTAGTTTTTCTTAAACCTACCATATAAAGTAATAAATAAATATGTAATGATAATGATAATAATAATAGTGAAAAAAATTATCAAATAATGATAATATTAATGATAATATTATTTAAAATAATATTATTAATAATAATCAGAATCTTAATAAAAACAATAATAATAATATGTTTAGTAATAATAATATTCTTATTAATTATAATAATATTAATAATAATAATATTATCATCATTATTATTATTATTATTATTATGATATACATTTAAATATAATTCATTCAATTTTAATTTCATTAAATTAAATTTATTTTTTAACATAGTCATCCCTCATGGTTTTTTGTGGTTATTCTAAACTGTGTGCAACTCATGCACAAGAACCCTCATCAATTAAAAATGCTAAAATTAAACAAATATAGAATTTAAAACAAAATCAAGGATAGAAAAAATTAAAACAATTATTTTCTGAGGACTAGGTGTGATAATTACAACTGAAATATAGTGCATGTTTATATTATAACCTCATTACAAAAGGCAAAAATTATTTATTTAGGATAAAATATCATTTATACAAGTGTGGATTTTTATATCTATCATATCGTATGAAATATTAATTATGTCAAGTATTATTCATTAATTTATAAAATCCTCTAACAGTTTTGATTTTGAATCCCAATTCTATCTGTTAAATTAATATGTTAAAATCCTATTATTGTGTAACTCTTTGCACAACCTGTAGTTTTTGTTACTCAGCCAAAACATTGAATCCCAATATATTTAAACCTGCCAAAATTAATATCATACATAATTTAATTTCAATTTCCATGAAATGGTATTTAATTATGTGAAACGAAAAACCCATACATGAGTAACCCCGCACCCACATATACAAAACCCCCACAATTCAAGAATAACGAATAAGCTTCCAGTTTAGGGGGAACTCTAACAAAAAGTCCCTCCACCCAGTGATACATTACCTATAAGAGATTCTAATTCCATAATATCTATATTACATAATATTCATAAATTATATTCAATTACTCAATTCTACCAAAAAAATTTAATTATAATCCAACATCAAGGTAGATGAAAACAAAAATGTATGTTTTTGTACATGGAATGTAATTCATCATATGTCAATATTATAAATATAAATAATAACATAAATTAAACCATACATAATCTTGAAACATCATAAACAATTTTTAAACATGAAAATTTATAATAATAAATAAATAATGAAAAAATTAATTTATTTTATATGCATAACATTTTAATATGGATATTTTATAATTTTATTTGGAATAAAAATATATATTTAAATCTCTAAATCACATCTTTTATAACAAATTATTAAATGATTGGAATTTTATCCAAAATATTTATTTAATCATTTTAAAAAAAAATTATTTTACAACTAACATGGGAATTTTTAATAATATGGAACCATACTTTTCATATATAGATATTACATATTAATATATGAATATTTATTACAATACATTATGATCTGTAATGAAATCATATAGGAATAGTTTATTTCGCAATGTAGATACATAATAATCTAGTACGTGAGTTATCTACCTAATATCTGATTTGGTTCTTGAGAACTAGTATCCTTCATAGACATTTCATATTTATAACCATTCTTTAAAACTAGGTGAATGGAAACATAGTAAAGGTTTATCTTTGATACTTACTATTTGTAAAATTAGGAGATATAAATGATCACAATAACATAACATGATCATAATGGTATATGAACATGAGATTAAATTTTTAAAACCATATCATTTCTATAATAGATAATATTATTTAGTCTTGTCACAAAGCTTGAAAGATCATAAGACATGAATCATGATGGAATCAAAAAGAATATTCCATGATAATATAATATTTTCATAAGACATAAGTTTATAAAATACACAAAATTTTGGAGAATTGTTTCCTTATTCAAGGGTCACATACATGAATATAATAGTTGATTGGTTTTACTCCCCATTTTATTATATCCATAGCCATGGATCACTCCTAAATAAATTATAATGGATAGTGTCCCTTACAAAAATGTGATGACGCCTCATTCCATTACTTATTATCTCATGAGATATCTATATTTAACCCATGAGTTATAGGGATATATAAAAATAATAATGTAAATCAGTAATGTAATCATCATTGAAATTAGTGATAATGAGGGATGTAAATTTTATTGTTGTTATTTTTGGTAAATTAAATATTTCTTTCACATTTTGTGTTAATTGTGAAAAGTACCTCATTCATAAAACTACATGATCATTCCTTATAAAAATTATCATAAAAACTAAAAATTCTGTAAAAATAGAATAAAACATCATTTTAAAGTAGCAAATATTTTTTATTGAAATAATTTTTAGAAAACATGGACATGGAAAACTCTGTTTTTGACTGGATAAAGAAATGAAGTCGATTTTCATTAAAAATAATATTTCGATATCATGAGTACAAATGAGAGGAAAATTATAGAAAAACATGTAATATCGAGAAATTGTGATATCATAAGAAAATTAAGGAGTTTATTGAGAATAATTTCATAAAATTTCATCATTGAAAACATAACCATAAATAATAGCGATAAATAATGAGATAGTATTATAAATCTCTTACCAAAAGCCATACATTCATCCAATTTCATATAATGTCATATATAAAAAATATGAAGTTATTATAATTTTATAATAGAGTCATTTATATATGTATATTATAATATATGATCCACTTCGTATATTTTGTGAACCATTTATTAATAATTCTTTATTAAAATGGTCATTTCCTATAGTAAAATTTCTCATTTCCAAGAGAATTGTTTTGTAGTTCTTGTCGTTGTACCTTGATCATGGTTCCATAATGTCTATAATGTTAATAATGGTATTATTATTATATAATTTTTTTATTTATATATATTTCTAGTCATCTATGAAAGATAAAAATTGAAAAATGAATTACATTGTTCATGGAGACAGCATGTCATTCACACAGATGAATGTTCTTTCAACTTATTAATGGATGGAATTGAAGAAAGGTAAAAAATAATTCACACATACAAATTATTTTTATTTTATATATGTATTATTTATTCATTAAATGTATCCTTATTAAAATTAATTTCATTTATAATTGAAAAAAATTCACATCGCTTCGTGAAGGTGGTAGTCCTTACGTACACCTGAGCGACATAATCGTTTTCCAATATATGGGAAGGTAAAAGGCAAATATAATAAATAATATTTCTAGAAATATTATTATATCATAAATATAATATATAAAACTTAAAAACATGATAATATTCATCCATGAATTATTGATATGAAAAAAACTTTGTATCACTCTGTGGGGGTTGTAGTCCCCACATATGCACAAGCGATACATTCAATTCCAACTTGATGTAAATAAGGGTGAATAATGGTCTTTCCATAATAATACTAATAGAATTTTGATATTTTCAATGCACCTTTTTATTATTTTATGAATAACAAAACATATTTATAGGAGGTAGAATAAGAAATAAATTAATATATGATGGGTAAAAGATTAACTCATTTCTAGTATGCCTCATTTAGACCACTTTTTAATGAGCCTTGTAATATTATATTATGAAGAATTTAAAAACTAATTATTTCATAGTAAAATTAATATGTATTTTGGTATGGTTTTTTTGATCTATGTTACACATAGAAGTCTAAATAAAGGAGATAAAGTTTTCCCATTTATAAGGGAGTGAAAATACATACTAGGAATTATATAAAATATTTAAACATAAATAATGTATTTATCATGTATAATGATTTAAAATGGACATTAATTCAATAAAAAATAGTACAGAGTCTTAATATTATCAACCTATGAAATTTAGATATGATTTAGTCATATTTTAACTATATCATTTCGTTTAACCCATTAGTTTACCAATTTTATTTTTATCTTTTCTAATGACTTTGTTAATATTAAAGGGCTATAATTTTAAATATTTATTATAATATTATTTATAAATGGTAAAAGTAATACATTGTTGAAAATTTCTCATAAAACCTATCATATTTATTGAATTTTATTATTTTTAAATAATTTACAAAACTATTATTTTTCATAAAATATCATTAATTTCATTTTAAGACTGCTAATTTACATTAAAATTAAAGTCATTTAGATAAATTTTTAAACCATATATAGATCACAAAAATATACCAAATAGTTTATTTTTGTCTTAAAAATATGATAACTCAATAATTAACCAATTTTAGTACTTTTAATATTTTTAAAATCATTTATTTTTTTCACGTTTAATTAAATAAAAATTATTTCTATGTTGTATAAGTATTAATGTTAATTATTTAGTTAATAAAAATTATAATTAAATTCCCATGATAAAATAATTCTTTTATATTTAAATTTTAAATATATAACCTAATTTATCTTTATTTATCCTCAGAATAAAAATTTAGGGTAATTAATATCAATAGAGTGACATATTGTATTTATATGTTTCTTAAAAACAATAAAGGTTATGATCAAATAAGGATGGAACCAAGTGACCATATATTTTATAATTATATGATAATGGTTAAAATACACTCATAAAATAGGATAAAGAAATGTTTTATAGAAATTTTGAAGCCTTGTATCATTATTTTTTCTACATTTTACCAATTTTACCATTTGCGTCGTGATAAAAATTTACAATGGTTGTTATTTATAATGACTAAAAATTAGAGGCAATTGTTTACCAAATTATATGATCATGATTTAAAATAGGGATATATTTTTCATTTTGTAGTTCCTATATGTTCCAGTAATTTATTTTATAATACATGTGAAAAATGTAACAAATCAATTTTTCTAAAAATTGAATATTTTAAAATAATTTTTTTATTTTATTAAATAAAAAGTAAAAACCATTATATGAATTTTAAAACATTTTATTAACTATATTATGTTTTAATTGAATTAAAAAAATTTATAAATAGATATTAATCTAACATATCTGAATAAAAGTACATTATGTGAATTGAAACTTTTTTCAGAAAAAACTTATCTATTTACCTTCAAATGATTTTAATTTAATTTATAAACATTTGATTACCAATTTTTTTTATTTAATACATATATAATTACTATTTTTCATAATTTTAATATATGTTTTCATACCCACTAATAAAATATCTTTTAAATAACTATTATATAAAATATTAATACCTCAATAATATATTGTAGTTCTTTTAATCATGTTGATGTGTGTAATGAAATCGGTCGAAGAAACAAAATATTTCATTAAAAATATATCATATAATATTTTGGTGACACATTATATACCCTAAAATATAACTTTTTATTGATATTTCATGATACTAAAATAAAAATATGATGATATCATTATTTTATAACATCCTTTGGTTCTCATGTAGTTGCTTTAAATTTCTGATTCATGTAGATAAATTTATCTTAGTGAGTAGTCCTGTTCCATATTAATATATCTCAATAATCCAGGATTCCTATAGATTTTTCATCAAAGGGATGATCATGTTGTGGCATTTTTAATTCTATGTTCAGTACATTTGATGGATCCAATACTCACTTCCTAAGTAGAGATGCATGGAATAGGTCGTGACCTTGAGAGAGGTTTTCTAGGAGTTCAATGTGATAAGCTACCATCCATACATGATCAATAGTATTAAAGGGGAAAGTATACATATGGATTATATTTACCTTATTTATTATTCACATATACTTCTTCTATATATAAATTCATAGGAATACCTTCTCATCTATTTTAAATTCTATATCTCACTGAATAATGTTATTATAACTTTTATGTCAACTCTAAGATACCTTAACCTGCTATGGAATATCAATAACATTCATTGCCATTTTTTTCTACATCTGGTCCTAATATATTAATTTCTAAAAATCCAATCCAATACATTGTATTTTTATACGTATTTCCATAGTGGACTTTAAAAGTGTCAATATAAATTCTCATGTGAATATTACTTTTGTAAGAAAACATGAAAACAAGTTGTTATTGATCAGAAACAAATTTAAAATATAATGATTAATAACTCAATATATTCTACATTGTTTGAATTGTTTTTTAAACATAACCACTCTTATAGAATGATAACAAATACATAAACTCATATTTGAATCTATATATTGTTGAAGAGTTCACAAGAAATTCATAGTAAACCTCAGACCCCTATTAGATACAATATAATATTTTTGTCCATAAACAATTACCACATCCATAATGTATAATCTAGATAGGTGATCAGGTTCTAAATATTCTTAGATAGAAATGAATTGAGATGAATTCATATGGTGATCATATACAAACCATACTGAATTATATCATTTTGATTTTTATGGTGTCTAATGAAATAATAAATTATGATTATCTTCCATTTTCAATATGTTATGAGTAATTGTTGTAAAATAACCTTAGACTAATTCTTATAATCAATAACATACTAATATACTATATACCATTATATATACTCTACAATATCCCTATTCTTGTTTCCCCACTAGAAATACTCTTTTATATCTTTATAAGTCTTCAAACTTCTATGATGAAAAGAGAATAGTAAACTATGAGATTCATCTAACAAAATATTCATAAAATATGTTTTGGATGAGAAATATAAAATATTCATAAACCTTATCATTCCACTATAATAAAGGTTGAGGTCATATACATTTCATATCTCCTTTTTCAACTCTGCATCTTTCTTCTATGCCTCTTTTATTGTTACATGGATATATGGTTAAACATCAATTGAGAAGGATAAAATTTCACCCATTCGTTCAAAATTTTAAGGTAATTGGTTTTTAAATCCATTAATATTATATATTTTGTAACCCTCGTTATATATAATCTTTCATGAAACTTTCAACTTGAAGAATCAACCATAGTGTAATAATTCATAGTGTGGTAATTTATTGAGAATTCATAATATTTTATTAACTCCAACCATATTCTCTACTTCATATTATACTTTTTATTAGAGAATATATACTATAAACATTTATGGTAGGTATATATGTCAAAAATTTCTCTATAAAGGAAATCCATCAATAATGTCAATGAAAAATTTACTATATCTAATTCGAAATCATGATTTGGGTAATTATTCTCACGAATTGTCAAATAAATTTTGTCACAATCTATAACCATATAAGTGTACATGAGTACACATATCAGTCCCCTATTTGAATCAACATTATAGATCACAATATCTTATCCACTAGTGGTAATTGTATGATTGGGTGAGCCGACTGACCTTCAATTTAGTTCCATTAATTGTTTTCCACAATCAACTATCAAGAGGAAATTTTCTCTATTTCGAGTTGAACTAGTCAGTGGATTACACATTGTTTGTAAATTATTATTAATGAATTGATAATATCCATCAAAACCAATAATATAATAGATCTTAGTCACATTAGATAGTGTGAGATAATTTTTTAGGATGCTTTTTGTCGATGGATTAGTAGATATATCCTCATATGAGATTATGTAACTCAAAATTAAATTATTTGTATCTAAAATTTACGCTTCATGAATTTTTTCATAAAACCTGTACTTTTTTGTGGACTAATTATGGTCTTCATGTGATATTCATTCTCTTTATTACTACTGATTATATAATAAGGCTTTATAGAAAGACTACCACAAAATGATCAAGGTAATCTCTAAAAAATAAATTCATTTAATGCAAAAGGATAGATATTAATAAAAAATAAAAAAAGGAATCACTATAAATTTATAGTCTCCATACCACATAAAGAAGGATTTATTGGTTATGCAATTAACCAAAAAATTCAGGGTCCAGGAAAAACCATCCCCTATCAAATTAATACAAAATATAAAAAGTGGAAGAGAAAGAGGGCTTACAAAGACACAAATAACACACACCATACACATCCAAATCAACGAAACCAGAACAAAAATATAGATTAATAAAGGACCATCTTGATGAGACCTCTGTGATGGCCTGCTTAGAAGGTCCATCTATAGCTTGGTTTGCCTCCCTGTAGACATGAGTGACATCCATCAGCAAGTGATCAGGAGCACTAAGATAAGCACTCTATGATAGAGCCACTTTACAAGGAACATTACAAGAACACGTCTTCAAAATTTGCACCACTATGGTAGAGTCAGATTCCACCCCGATGTGTGTTTAGCCGTGGTGAGTCGCATACTTGATGGCTTTTATCATTGCCCAAAGATCAGATTCAATAGCAGATCCAATTCCAATATAGTGGTAAAAGCATTCTTTAACGAAGCCCCGATGGGTGCAGAAGATATCACCACAGCCTGACGGTCCTCTTACACCCGCTGCCGCCCCATCCACATTCACTTTCAACCATGGGCAGATGGGCAGGATCCATCTGATAGATTTAATCACCATAGGTTTCTTGACCCTACCAGGTACACAGAGAGTCTTTAGAATAATCAGGTCAAAAATAGTTTTATTCCTCACACCATTTTGAATTTTAGAGGCGGCTAACAACGACCTGTAAATGGAATTCAACCCAGAATTCAAGGAGGGATTGTAGCTATCAAAAACCATGCTATTTTGGGCCTTCCATATGTAGTCAAATGCAGCAGCAATAGTAGAGAGTAGCAGCTCATGGATCAGCTCACTGTGTCCTACAACCTGTATGGAGAACATGAGCCCATCAATGTTGTCCTCCTGGAGGGAGGTTCCAAACAGAGACTGAAACTAGTTCCATACGTGACATGAGTAATTTCATAAGAAAAACATATGCTGGATAGTTTCATCAGCCTGCATGCATAGATAGAAGACATGAGCGAGTTGCAGCCTGGTTTGCTGCAGCATGCTCTGCACAGGTAACCTGTGTTTCCAGACCTGCCCTAGTAGGAGGTACCGAGAAGAAGGTATTAAGTGATTTCTAAAGCCACCTAACCAAGTAGGAGTGGAAGTAGAACCATGAAACAAGGGACTATAATACTCCATGGATGTTAGTATCCCATTTTCACTTGGATTCCAATCCATAAAATCATGGGCATTAAAGCCGTAATGTTGTACCTGCAACCGGATAGGACTAGCTTGACATCCATGCACATCATGATGCTAGTATAAATCAACAATTGGGATTTCTTTCATGGGGGATCGAACATCCATTAGTTCATTAATGGGCATGTCCAGCCATCGAGTTTTCCACATATTTAGACCCTAAGTTGGGCAGACCAGCCAAATAGAGCAATGCATAATTCCATGGAAGGCATGTTTGATGGCAGGCCAAATAGACGAAGCAACATACATGGAATATCCATTGTGTAGCATAGACAGAAACCACTGTATGGGGAATTCCAGTCACATATCACCACCAGAAACCAATATTCATGTGAACTTACTAATAAGGGAGTCATTGAATAAGCTCAAATCCTTAACACCCATATCTCCCATATCAATCAGCTTGATGTAATCTCTCAGGGAAACAGTGATATGCTTCCTCTCATAAATGAATCCTGCCCAGATAAAGTTTTTGATCATCACATGAAGCTACTTTTTGAGGTTACTAGGCCATTTGTAAGTAGATATGACGTAGAAAAACATTGAGGTAATCACATAATTCACCAACAAAATTCTACCAGCTTGGGAGATGGATTTCCCTTTCCATGCCACCATATGAGAAATAATTCTATAGTAAATGATTTCAAGATAAGAACGTTTTACTCTCCCCAAAAAAAAAGAGGCACCCCAAGATAAATTAAATAAAGTGTTTTCCTCCTCACACCAAGGGTCCTAGATATTCAATTCTGTTTGGAGATGGTCATGCCTTTCCCAAACACCATAAATGATTTATTACAACTAATCACCTTCCCCGAAATGTCTTCATAGTGGGAAAATATTTTCTGAATACAAGAAATTTTCCTTTTATCAGCTTGACCGAATAAAAGAATATCATCATCATAAAAGAGATGAGAGGGTGTGAATTAATCCCTTGCAGCTCTGATTTTCCTATAAAGTCCAGCTTGCACAAGGTCATCCATACACACACTTAATTAGTACTCAGCAAGATAAAAAAGAATCCCAGAGAGAGGATTCCCTTTCCTGACCCCTCTAGTACAGGTAAAGTCCCATCTAGGTGACCCATTGATGAAAATTGACAGCCTGACACTGCTCAAAATAGTAGAAACCAGCATAATAAATAGCTCATAGAATCCATGTTTCCTGGGAATCACGAATAAGAAATTCCAAAAAATGGTGTCAAATGACATAGAGATATCCTGCTTAAGAAGAAAACTTACATTATTACATTTCATTCTCATGGCGTTAACACTCTCTCATGTCATGAGAAGACACCTCTGAATGTTCCTCCAGGGCAGAAATCATAATTGATTAAGAGTGATTAATTCACCAGTAATGCTGCTCAGCCTTATGGCAATGATATTGCTTATGACTTTAGGTATCATGTTCTCAATAGAAACTGGCCTAAAGTCATTAATATCCAAGGAATATTCTTTCTTTGGAAGTAAGGAAACAAAACATGCATTGACACTATAAGGCATGGATGCATGATTAAACAATTCACCCACAGTGTTAATCACTTCCAGGCGCACAATATCCCAGTTTAACATAAAAAATTTGTTAGTGAAACCATCAGTCCTAGAAACCCTGTCAATATTCAGGGAAAATAAATCCTTCATTATTTCCTTCTCCATTGGCACCTCCACCAACATCTGGTTGTGTTGAGAATCAATGGTATCTTGCATATTATCAAGTAAGGTTGGAATTTTTTTGACTCCCTTTCTCCGAGTAAAGATCATCAAAATAGTTAACAACAACACTGGAGATTTCAGCCTCTGAGCTGTATAACAAACCATTGATTCCAATAGCATTGATACTTCGATGTGTCTTCTTCTCTCTATGAAATCATTAAAAAATATTTGAGTTCCTATCCTCCTCTTGCAACCATTTAGTTTTGTATTGGATTTTAGCAAACATTTCCTGAAGTGCAAGAAGGTCATCAAGGCGGGAGAGGGGCTGAATCTCATCCCTTGTTGGGACAAACTAATTTTGACTTGCATTATGGAAAGACGAGGTGTTTTTCAGCTACTGTAAAGTGATTTTATAGATTAGAAAATGACACCTTGCTCCAATCCTTGAGCTGCTTCTTAACATGCTAGAGATTACTAGCCAGATTTGGAAGGGGGCTTCCAATCGGTTCCATCAACCAAGCATTGGAGATGACTTCCCTACTTCTTGGAGTGACCAGCCAGGAATTATTGAATCTGAAGGGAAGAGGGGAGGATTTCCACTGACTAGTTCAAACATCCACTAAGATTAGACTGTAGTCAGAGTGACATTTAGGCAAAGTCAGACCTAATACTACAATAGAATCATGCATGGAATCAATTTTTAAAAATCAACTATCTAGTTTAGAAGCTTGATTCCCATTGAGGGTATACCTACTCCATGTAAATTGTTCACCCATTATGGGCACTTCATTCAGATGACAATTGTCAATGTATGAGGAGAAAGCAGTGGCTGCCAGCCTATTAAAATGGGTGCTACTTTTCTCCTCAGGCCGAAGAACTGTATTGAAGTCACCCATATCAACCCAACAATGAGGCAGCTCAGCAAAAATGTTTTCAAAATATCTCAACAACTCCCTTCTTTTGATGTAGTGGTTGGATGCATACACAAAAGAGAAATTAATGGTAAATCCATGAGACCCAACAAAGATAGAGAAAACCTTATGATTCCCAATTCAAGATATAATATTGATGCTATCATGCTTGCAAATCCAAAGGGACTCATCCCCACTATCACTTAGATTCGGTAAAACAAACGAGTAACCAAGAGTTGACCATTTAAAAGAGACCCACCTATCAAAGGTCATCTTCAGTTCATCTAAGGCGATCAACAAAGGGTTGTTGGTCACAATTAAGTGCCTAAGGGCCTTGACCATTGGAGCATTCCCATGCACTTGGAAATTCCAAAATAGGATCATCATTTGGACAGGGTTGTTTTGCCTTAGGATTGAGGCCCACCCTTCATTTGCACTTCTTCCATTATCTTCTTTCTCTATCCTTTTCCTTCCCCGTTGGGTGGCACTTCCACTAAGGAAGTCCCATTCATCTAATCAGAATCATCAAGAGAATCACAATAATCAGCCCAAAGCATCCCACTAATAGGAATATATCTGTTGGGTGAATGAGTGATGCCCAATGGGGAAACCTTTGATATTTTTCTCTTAGAAGATTTTGCATTGGGGACCTGGGAGAAGGGTCCTCCAGTACCTGAGGTGGATCATCCACAACAAGAGGATCCTTGGCAGATCCATCTGCATCTTCCAACTGATTCGATTTTACCAAGACCATGTACCCAGAATCCCTGCCTACCTCTCAGTTATGCTCAAGCACAACCTCCTGACAAGTAGTGATGTCTTCCAGTTCATGAAGGGGGGGATCATTCCCACCCATCAAACTCATCACAACCGAACCACTCCCATGATCATGCTGCTGAAAAGAAACCATGCACGATACAACAACTGGGGTCTCAAGAGGAAGGCCATCCTCTTTTTTGGCCACTAGATACTGCACCATAAGGTCATGCACAGAAGAAGGAATGAAAGATACATCATCCTTGTTAGCATCTGGACAATTCCCCCTATGTTCATTAGGAACAACATCCTAATTCCTTGAATACAATGAAATATCTATTTCAACCATCTTTATTTTCTTATCAATAGGCAAAACATTCAACTCTCTAGAAAACTTCTCAATATCAACAATACTAGCAATAGCAGCCACCTCTAGATCCAAAGAAAGGTCCTCTTCTATTGTATTCAACATCTAAAGGGACAAGTCACCTCACAGTTTCCCCTTATCCTTATCACTGCACTTCCTACAGGACTCCTCACAATTCCCCTTGATGTTATAGAAACCGAAGAACTTAGACCTTTTGCATTCATTGTCCAAGCGACTAAAAACGCTACTATCTAACCAAACATCAGATTCCTCTAATAATGTATTTATAGCTTAAAACTATCATCCCTTATGTTATGTACCACCTCCTCAACCAGAGTGGTAGCCATGTATACTTCAACCAAAACCCGAGTAATGTGGAAAAATCGTGGATTATCTGTTTTCCTATCAATCCTGATGGGTTTTCCAACTAAGGATGCAATATCCCACCGGATATTGGGGAGAAAATAGAGCCAGTGGAGCCTGAAAATTCAAATCCATATTTGCGTATGAGTTTTCCTCACATAAATGGGATCGATGTTACGATCCCATTCCTGAATTCTAAGAATTCCAGGCTTCTGTGATAATTCTCCAAATCTCCAAGCACGCCTCATTAGCTCATCAGAAGGGAAGATTATGCGAATGTATCCCCTTCCAATGGCAGTCATGTGCCGGTCACAAAAAACCAATAATCCAAAAACCCTATTCACCAGATCGGTGAACCGTCAGGACCTCTCACCCTTCAGAGTCAAAACTCTCGCAATAATCGAGTACCTACAGAGCTTGATCCTCTCTTAGAAGGCTTCCTAATTGGCAGAAACATGTGAAACATGACCTTTGCGAATGATTCATTTGGGAGAGGTGATACCAAAATCATAGAATGCCACGTTTTCTGCTAATTTAACAACTTCCACGAAGTTCTTCTTCAGATCAGAAGATTCTGCAGATTTCCCACCAGTACCTGAGCAATTATTCCTAGAGGAACACCGATCATAGAAATGCTAAGTTGCAGTAATCCATATATTTTATTAACAAAAAGAATAAGTTTACACCAAGGTGATGTACTTGTCTCAATGAATTCCAAATCAATATTCTCTAGAAGCTAAATTCATTAATTATTGCAACACATTAAAGGACATCATACATTGAGTCTATTAAATCGGTGTAGGTGATATCCATTGAAAGATAAAATTTATAATCAAACTAATAGATAGTCATAGGTCAGTCTATAATATAAAATTTGACTTTTCTTCCTTATATAATGATGAGGGACATATGTAATGAAATCCAATCCATGGTTAATACAATGTTAAATTCAACTAGAGGAAGAATAGAAATATTTTAAAGAATCACCTTACTTAAATCTTAATTTTAAGAAGAATCATTGACTTGAGATGTGACAATCATACCATATTGGGCTATTAATTCACACTCCAACTATAATCAAATAGGATATAGATAAAAATAACTAGTGATGTTTAATGATATAAATGAATTCTTATGAGTAAGATCAAATAATATAAATTAATAATTTAGCATAATAGTCACTACCTTAACATCATTATTCTATTATCAATACCTGAATAAAACCAAAATAGTTAGGATGAGTATAAAATATCATTATGATTAATCACGTAATCATGAAAAATCATTTATATGATATCTAAATTTTGAACTATATTTTCAATTCATGGCACCCTTGTTATAACATAAGTCATTCATGGTTAAAATATATTAAAATACATCATAATTTTTTAATGAAAATGAGATTTAATAGAATAATAATATAATATACCTAGCCTTTTACACATTTTATAACATTATTTTAATCATAATAAACCATAAATTATGGGCCATAGATCATGAATCATTGTTTCTATGGATGATTTGGTACATAATAAAACATCATGAAACCAAAATAATAATATATTTTATTTAATATTCATAATGATATCTTAAAAACCTTTGATCCTTAAATATTTATAGGATATCCTTAGAAAAACATGAAAAAATATATGAGCTAAAAATCTCAGTAAGGGAATAAGTCAAATAATAAATCATAGCACATGGGTTAGAAAGCATAACATGATGGAATAAAATGGAAGGTAACATGAATATCATATAGAAGAATAACATATTTAACATGGAATAATTTAGTAATGGAATTATATAAGTGTGGATAAAACATAAAACATGAAATAAGTTGGAGTCAAGGATAAATGCTAAGGCCATTGCACATGGAGGACCAATAGTCAAGGATAACCACCGAGACTATTCCACATAGAGGAGCTTGAGAGAAGGATAACCATTGAGACCATTTCATGGGATATCGCATGACACTAAACATTAACCAATGCATTGGATGACTATGTGGGTGTAATCATTATAACATGTTCATGAATATGTGTTCCCCATGATGAATCCGACATAAAAACAAGGGTTTCTCATAGAAATCAATGGGTATCGTAAACATGTCATAAGGAATAAAAATTGGGTGTGTCATAATTTTGTACTTCAAAGAATAGATTAAAATCATAAATGGACAATTCTAAGGGAATTTAACCTTAGAATAATATAATTTATGTCAAACTAAATTTAAAAAATATAAAAAAAATGTTTATAAAATATTATAAATGAGCTACTTTAGTACTCTTTAGAGGAAAATTTTAATGAATCATTAAAACATAAAAATCAAAATTGTTTTTATAAATATAGAAACTGACCAAGAAATTTTTTCATGATAATATGAGTGATATTATTATATTAATTTTTTCCAAAAACATATTATTTATGGTACTTGAAAATCGGTAATAATTTGAGAAGTTCCCTTTGATGAGGGCATGCTTATCATTAAGAATTAAAAATGGATGTTTATTTAAAAAATCTATTTCCCCATAAAATAAGAATGAACAGATATGGATACAAATGTTTTATTGAAAAATTAAATTTTGTAATATTTATACAAAAATAAAGAAAAATTACACTGGGGTAAATAGAGAGAAAGAGTAACCTGATAGAAAAAAATAATGATTCATAATGAATCCCTTACCTTATGTCCAAAAATATTCTTCACTTGATATTACTATCCACAATAATCAAATTAAATACATTAATTAATTAATTAAGAACATTTTATACATGTATTTTTTTTATAATAATTTTATTATGTTCATTAATTGACTTTATGATGAGTTATAGGAGACAATTTCATTGTTCCGGAGTGTTCGTTTCATTGGTTTTCATGATTGGTTCCCTTGTATATATGTATAATAGATTGTGTAAATGTGAATAGTGTTACAAAATTATAAATATATTTTATCAATTAATATAAAAAATATTAAATAATCTTATATATAATTTAACCCATATTATATAATGATTCATTAGATAAATTGTCAATGATAACTGTTTAGATTAATTTTTTTGGCCTTCAGTCATAACCATTATTTTTTGTTTTATTATTTTGTATTATGTATATATTTTAGTTACATAACATAAAAAGAGATATAAAATAAAATTTGAAATACATTTAAACCATTGTATTTTTTTATGACCATACTTTATGATGTTATAGTAAAATGAATACTTATCATCCTCAAAGGTGATAAAACACACATCTAACATGATATTTCCATTTTAAGAAGAAATGGGAGAGGAGAACATGTTTAATGATGTATTATTCCATTAATATAACAAAATTTCAGTATATGTATGATGTTGGAGTATTCATTCCACTTGGATAAGGGTACGTGAGGAGAAAATAAGAAATGTAAAATGATTAATAACAAATTAAAATAAAATAAAGGGGACTTTACCTCTTAAATCCTTCTCCTTGAGAACCTCCTTAGATAGACTGGTTTGTGGAATTTATTGAGACTAAAGGCTCATAGACACGGGGGAGTGGATTTTTATGTGTATTGGTTATAAATTGGATAATATTCAAGGATTTCATGGTGTGAGGAGAAGGTGTGGTATTTATAATGTAATAGAGATGTTTTTATTTGAATATTTTGTTCATTAGAGTATTATTTTGGGTCAAGATTATGAACAGTTTGAAACTTACACTACTAGAAAAATGACCTATAACAATGGACCTATAGCCAAAATTTTATAATTATGTGGATATTTGTAAATTTATATCCACTCCTAACTTAAAACCCATGGAAATTAAGGTTTTATCATCAGGTGTTTCCTTTTCTCCACATGACCCCTCACATTACCATCTCCTCCATGCGACCCTCCTTCCCCGACGATGCCCATTACGAGATCTCATCTCCCCCGACCCTCCTCCCCCAATGTTTCCCTAGCGATCTCTCTTCTCAACCAACCCTCCTCACCCGATGGTGCCCTCAGAACATTGCCCTCATGACATTTCCCCTCGCTGAAACCCCACCGCAACCTCTCATATCTGACCCTCCTCCCCGGACGCTGCTACTGAACACGACACTACCCTCACGAAACTTACCCTCATTGCAACCCAAACGTGAGCTCTCATCTATGACCCTCGTCCCTGGATGCTGCAAATGAACACGGAAACCTCACTTCCCCATGCCGATGCTACTCCTAGGTTTCCACCCAATCTCCTCCTCAGGCGAGCCGCCGACGCATCCACCCCCCTCCTAGCGATCCTCCTCCTTCTTACGGATCTCGGTAGGTCACAACACCTGAATTCTCTTACCAAAAAATGTATTTAGGGTTTCATCTTCTATTCAGGGTGCCTTAGATCTCAATATATCTTATTATTTGTCTTCTCACAAGTTATACTCATGTAAATAAGGATAGACGAGTCATCTTAGAGAACCCTTGGTTTTGGGGAAGATACATCCTATTAATTTCCAGGATGGAATAATGAAACCAAATAAAAAATATATATAATAACACTGTGTGAGATGTTTAAACCACATGGTAGATATTAAACAATGTAATGTAGTTGTATGAGGATATCTCTGTGATGATATGATTATGTGACCACATGATACAACCATATTCCAATATGATTATGTGATATCATGATACAACCATATTCCAACACCAAATGATGCAAGTATAATGTGAATGAATGATTATCATTCAGATATGATAACACCGACTGGTCTTGTTGGAATATATCATGTGTATGTTTCTTGTATAATTAATTTACATGGAATGTTCATGTAGTATTTCTTATCTATCGTATGTTATGTTTGAAAAACCATTTTAAAATATTCAAAATTAATATAATGAGTTTTTCTGAAGGATTTTTTTCACATGATTACATAAATTAGTTAATGTTTTTAAATGTTTATAGTTATGGAAGACTTGATTGATGATTTGGGTTATAATTCCTAATTTGTAACTGCATTTTTTTTCTATGCTAATATGGTCTTTTTTTGTTCCAGGCTTATTATAATCAGGCTATTGAAATATCTGATCAAGAAAAAATGCGTGGTCTTACTAAATAGGGTGAAGAGTTATAGAAATAGGATGGATGTTTTAAGAATTTTGTGCTTTGGATTCAATTCACATAAATATTATATAATCGATATTAATTTATATAATAATAACTCAATCAGGCCTTGTTTCTGAATTGTTTTTTTCTGAAATTTATTCTCTATGTACAAGGGGTTGGGTACAAGCACATCCAAAGAAGGAAAATAATGCTTTAGTGAGCTCCAAAAGCAGAAGAAGGAATTTTGGTGGGTCGACGATGAATATGACAATTCAATTGAGCATGCAGTAAGAAAAAAAAAGATATAAGCTAGAATGAATTGTCTTAGGCAGTTTGAGGTTCAGAATTGACTTTGACAGGTGATTTCTAGGGTTGTATGTGTCTTACCTTATTATATAATCTTTTTCTGAAAGCTTGCACCTACATTGATTAGAATCAGAAGCTTATCATTTATAGTAACTTTGTGAACAAAGAGATGATAATGTCTTCAATGGAGGACCTTCAACGGTCAATTCCTTCAATGGTCGATGCCTTGAAGTCGAGCAAAGGTAGATTCTCTTCTACACATCCAAGAGGAATTTTGTAAAGGAGGGGAAGGTTTCCCAATTCTCTAGTTATGTATTAGAACACTCAACATATCACCACGGTGAGACCATCCTTGCTGGTACCATAATTAGAATGGCATAGGATTTTTTGGGAGTAACAACATTAACCTTCTTCAACAAAATGGCCAATTTGGTACCAGTCACCAGGTAAATATTTTGGCAATTTTACTTTATTTGAGCACAAATTCTGCCCAGGATCTCACTTTATGAGACTTGTGTGTTTTATCTAGGGAGTCAAAGACCATGCTAGTTCCAGATACATCTACACTACACTATCTTAGATTACCCACTTCATATACCTGAAGGATGATGATATTCTCCTCAACTACATGAATGAAGATGGATAGTCTATTGAACCCACTTAGTTAGTGTGTGATTATAGTGCTATTATGAATATTATTCCTAACATTCTTGTGGTACTCCTAAGGTATATAGCAGTGATACCAATTGTTCTGGTTAGTGGGAGTGAAGGGATCAGTAATAGGTGGAGCTCCTATGTCTCAAATTATGATCTCTACATTTTACGAAATTTGAGATACCTTTTTGATGGAGAAATGATGGTGCCCGTGAATCCATGTTACAAGGGATTTTAATGGACTATTTAGAAAATAGCAACCAAGGATGATGGGACAACCTACACCTTCACTAGAAATATATATGAAGTGGATGAAATGACCCAAAGGATTACAAAGCTTCCAATCCGAAAGTAGACTCAAGATTACAAAGAGTTTTTGGAATCTATCATGACGGGGAATGAAAAAATCAAGGGTACCTTAATTAAGGTGGGAAGGCCCAAGAATAGGTATCTATCTTCCTTCTCCATTGTTTCTCTAAAATGATTTTCTCTTAAAAATACAGAATTACAAGGTGAACAATGATGAAACCACTCTTTATTTTGAGGTCATCATGTGTGAGGAGAACCTTAGAATGTCAAGGCAAGAGGGTTTTTTGAAAAAGTTTAACCTCACAACCTTTATCATCACAAGAAATATTCACCTATTTGATTCAAATAGTTTCATTATAAAATATGATACACCAATGCGAAGTATTCTCACCCTCAAATCCCATTTTCCATTTTTCATTGATGGTTTTCAGGTATTTACGTTGCTGTTTATCTTGAAGTTCCTAAAAATATCTTTCACATGGGACTTGAATTATTTGAGAAGAGAAAGATAAGATCGGATCCCTTGATGTCTGGTTTATATATAATGGTCATATTTTACTGAAATATCTTATCTTTTTTTCTATGCAGAGAGTTATCATAGATAATCTTGAACTGGATCTATTGAAATTGGATATAAAGGTTCAGTTTATTATTAGGGTGGTGAATGGGGAGATCATTGTGAGCAATAAGATGGGGGCATAAAATGGGTAACTAAATAGAGAATCATATCTGTATATTCAATATTTTCTTATTTGATTCCTGTTTTGTTTTTTGTGTTGAGGTTTTGTTCATGTTTATCATGAAATTTATATGGGCTTTCAACTTATTACATGTTGGTTACACGTGAAAGATTTTCACTGGTTAAAGGAGTGGGTGACTAAAAAAATTTATGGATATAAAGGGAAACTTTTATCCAAAGAGGGAAGAAAATCTTAATCTATATAGTGTAACTGTCTGTTCTTATTTTTATTATAACATAAATTCATATTTTACTAAATAAGTTTGTGAATTATTTAATTATTTGATTTCTAACTATTAGAGGGGAGAAGAACCAAGTAGAAGGTCTATATACTAGGTTAAGGTGGAGATTATGTGTCATGAGACTTATTTTTGGAGATTTGGGTTGAAAGATATTATTTCATTTAATCTAGATATTTTGGACAATCAAGGGTGATGTCTTCTGTATAGACCAAAAGACCATTGGTGCAGAGTTTTGAAGGGAAGTTGCTTTATGTGGACTAATTTTATTTTAGTACATATCAGGCTCAAACCATTATATGTTTGGATGAGGTTGATATAGGCTCAGATGATCCTTAAAAAAGATTTTTGTTGGAGGATGGAGTATTGAAGTAGCATTTATGTATGTAATGAAAAATATCTTCCCTTTCCAACTATTTTAGGTGATTTTTCCTAGGGGTAGTTCAAATAGTTACATAAGGGCTTTAAAACACCTCCAAAAAAATGAGCACTAGGTTTTTTTTCTTAATTATCAGTAGCATGTTTTGTCCCTTGTAAGGATAATTTGATTATTAGTATTCCTTTTCTTTTTATTAACACCAGTAACACTATGATTGTTGATCCTTATTCCATAGTTTGTTATTTATTTAGTTCTTCTTACTCAATATCTTGGAAAGTGTAGCATCCACCCAATCCAAATTCAAAATTCCACCTAGGATGTGGAGAAGGAAAGAGATAGAATGTAGGGATAGATACCCTTTAATTCGGATGAAAATTAGGTCAAACCCACATATTATTAATTAATTAAACATATTAACTGACATTTAAAAAACTGGATTGGAATTACATTGTGGTGTGACTCATATGGTTCACGACACAATACCTCTGCAAAACCCACCTTGTGATGGGGCCCTTGGAGTCATGCCGTACACATATCCCATGATGCTAACCCAAGAACCTAATTCCACTTCCTAAAACCGTGTTATGACATGATATTTACATTCACAGTGTAACAACCCTTTGTGGCTAGGGCATTATGGTGAAACACTATGGGTCATGGTGTGATACACCTTTAGATCAAAAATGTAACCTTAAATTAGATGAATTTATTCTTAAGAAAACAATCAAAATGTTTCAAGTTCCTTGGCTGTAGCGTGGTCACTCACCAGCCTTAACAATATATTATTATGAAACTACACATCATTTCATTGTTCCATTGGTCGTGGTGTTACCATTGAATTCCTATAGAATTTTTTACTCTAGCCCTATCCAAGTTCTTAAAACTCGACTATTGGTCTATGCCAACACCCCTGAAACATAAAAAAGGTTTAAATACACCTCTAGAACTTCAAAAAGGTTCAAATACTCAATTTTATTCTAAAACCCTGAGTTGTCTCTAATTATAACAATGAACAACCTCATCTGAGACCAAAGTGTCTTCTACACAGCACTCCCAAAATATCGAGATGTGGTTGAACACAACGATCTACCCCTAGTCACCTTGAAAAATAGACATAAAAATCCTAATTCCAACCACAAGAACTCCCAAATATAAGAGCCATCTACTCGATTGCATCACCACCAACTACTTAACACGTCGATGGTATCATGCCTATGTTCTTTCCACCACTGCATGCAACCTACTTCTATTTCATGTTTTATTTTTGATTGTTAATATATTTTTCCCTAAAGTTTCTTGTTTGGTGTCATGATTTTTTTCAAAACCATGAATTATTTAATTTTTTAGAACCACACACTTTTATTTCATCCATTTATGTTATAATAAAATAGGTAAACATTATTTGATGATTCATTATGGATAACCTTATAGTTCTGGATCTCCCGATACTAAAGATGTTGGTCCAATAGGCTGAATGATGAGATTCAACTTGGATTTAAATATTTCTAACTGCATGCTCAAGAATGATCTTCCATTACAATGTGCTGTTGAGATTCTAGGAAAGATGAATGCCAATGACTTTATGATGTTAGACTTTGATAACCGATCTAGAGCCCCTTTCTATGTGAGTTCACTTATTAAATCATTACTAACATGGGTGTGATCTTATATTCATTTCAAAAGTATGTAGATTTATTTATTAATAACAAATAAGGGTATGAGCTTGTTGTCTTGTCACTTGTGGGTTGATTTATTATCTTGTCACTAGTGGTTTGATTTATTATCTTGTCACCAATAATGGGTGTGAGAATACATTTATTTAACAAGGAATAATATAACATTGAAGGCCATGTGATAAGAGTCATATTTCTTCCTTTAAAAGAGTTTCATAGATGACTAATGTTGTTCTATTATAGGTTATATATTCAATGGAACATTGTTCCTATATTTTGTGGTTCCTTCATTGTGGTTGAGAATAATTGTTAGGATTTGAACATGAATATTGTGTTTTAGTGTGTTTCCCTCCTTCCCAGCCGATAATATTTTCAATTTGTGGCCATCAGATCATGCACTTGTATGGAATTCGGTTGTGATTATTTCCCAGAGAAGCTAGTTGAGGAAGCCGGTGAATGGTGAACCTAGACAGGGAAGTTCAATTATTCCATGTCTCTACCCCTGATAGGCTTGTTTCATCCAATGTAATACTTTAAATTTTTCCATAGATTGTAGATCACATTTTGAGTTGATGCTGAGTGGAACTCTTAATGCTATTTGCAGAAGTAGCTGATAGAGCATCAGTATTTGTTACAACTGTCGCATCCCAATCTTGATAGTTGTAGATTCCAGCAAAAACACTACGTTCATAGCCAATTTTAGAATCTTTTGATGTAGATTAGAGCTCACATTAAGAAACTCTACAAGTTTTTTCATATCTTTCCTCTTATATTATGAACTTTTGTGAGTCTATTATCACAAATAAACTGATCCACCACCTCATTACATTCTTTGTGTCTTGTTCTCTTAGAATGGTGAATCATTCTACATGGTCACAGTTAATAGTTGGGGATATGACTTCCTCCGATCCTCGGAAAACCTATAAAGTTGAAAGAATGTTTGGACTCACCACTTATCAAGAAAGTTGTTCTATGTTCCACTCTAGACCCAACTCCTCCATAACTCGACACTGATATGATAACTCAGTGTGTTACTGTACCTATTTCTGCATGTTCTTATGATGATCATGGTACTATTCATGTACCCTAGAAAGGGATTAATTAAATTTTAGTAGTTATGGAATCTTGACCACCTATTCACGGAACAAATGCTCCAACTATGACTACTCTTTAGCAACTCTAGTAACCTTTCTAGTAGGAACACTTCAAAAAATACCAGAGGCAGTCATCTTGAACTGCTACACAACAACAATGAATTTTTTTGGACAATCCTACAACGAGTCATATTAGTACCTCTTCCTCTTTCTATGCGGTAAAAAAATCACTAAAAGTTATCACAACTTTCACTCAATGTTTGGCACTCATGATACAGCAGACAACAAAATTTTTGGTGTAATGACTTTATTCTAACATTTGGCCAACATAGAAGATGTTTGATAGAGAGGATAGAACTTCTTGCAAGTTGACGCCAAAATGGATGTCTAAAAATAATGTCTCTGATCACTTTATATAGTAGAACGCATAGCTAAATCCGTTTTTTTCATTAGTGATCATGTGTGATCCAATAGAAAAAATGGCCCTCCACATCATTTGTCACGAAATAACGTTTTCACAATGATCGCATGCACTCAAACAAAGTCACATATCCGCTACGATTGATCTTTCACCATGAGTTCATCATCCAAGAATTATCATACATCCTTTAATATGTTAATTAAAGAACTAAAATTGCTAGGAATTATCTAAAAATGGACACATAATAGAAATAGTGTAGAAGGAAATGAATTTTTTTGGTAATCACAACTATAACACCATTTTCAGTAGATTATTGTCTCCAAATGTCTATTATCAATGAGACTTAAAAATTTATTTAAATGTTATATATTATACCCTATTTATATTAATTTTTCATTTTTTGGTTAAATGTTTATTGTTCAATGATATGTTTTAAATATATGTTAGCTTCAATATGGAATAGATAACATTATATTTATTTTAGGTAATTTTGATGCTTCAAATTATATCAGGTTTATTCAATACCATTGTATTCTTCCAACCTCATACATGTTAAATTGATAACATCTTAATGTTTGACTATTTCTCTTTGTTCACTATTTTATGATTTTAATTTTCTGATATGCAATTTTTTTTTGTTAATTTTGATCTTTTATATTGGAATTACAAGAACTATGGAATAGTTACGATCATAATGTATGCATAATTCTATAATGTTTTGATGATATCAAAGAGGCACACTTTTCAGGTTTTGTGATATATGAATTTGAGCTTTAGTAGGGAGTAGGGCCTACTTTTTTCTACTATTTTTTGTGTTTTATCAGGGAGAATGAGGTAGGTGGTTGGAGGTAGGGAGCAGGGCACAGAGGAAGGGGGAAGGGAGTGGGGATCATCGGTTAAGATAGGAGTAGGGGGAAGGGGGAAAAGGCCATAGGGCAGGAGGCAGGAGGCACTAAGACAGGGATCACGGAGTAGTGTTGAGGCAGGGAGCAGAAGCAGAGCATAGAGGCAAGGGGTAGAGAGCAAGAAGAAACAATAGAGGTAGGGAGCAGAGGGAAGGGGTAAAGGGCCATGGGCAGGAGGCAGGAGGCATTGAGACATGAAACAAGGAGCAGTGTTGAGGCAGGGAGCAGCATTGAGTCATGGACCAGGGAGTAGGGGAGCAGCGATTGAGTGGGGAGCAGTGTTTAGGCAGGGAGGTAGGAGGCATGGAGGGAGGGAAGGAGCAGGGGGTAGGAGTAGTTTTTTTCTTTTTTTTTTCTGGAAACACAGCTGTTATAGACTGGATATATTTGTGGGAGTACTGGATTTTTTTGTATACTCCATAATGTAGCCATGGTTTTAAACCATGGATACAAGGTTATTTTTACTTTTATAAAGCAGGAAATATGGTTATGGCTAAGTATAATCTGTGGTGATAAATCTACGTGGCAGAGTCTATATCCACGGTTCCAAACCATGGTTATAATTCTATTACCACAGTTGCAACCATGGATATAGGTCTACTGCTACAGTTGGAACTCTGGCTATAGGTCTTAAGACACGGTTCCAAATCGTGGATATAGGTTTTTTCATATAGCCACACCAATAGGCACCACGGTCGGTGAAACCGTGGCTATTACCTATAGCCATGGATTCAGTGTCTATAGACACTATTTCAAACCATGGCAATAACCTTGTTTTCTAGTAGAGTTATTAATAAATATATTAAAATAATGAATTATAGTTTGAGATTATGGGATTATATCAGACATAAATTATCAATGAATCAATAAATTAGGTATTTGTTAAATTCTTTAAATACTATATTTCACTATTATCAAAAGTTCAAAAATTTTAGATAAATCTAAAAAATTCTCCCAAACCATTTTTTGATGTGCAGAATTCAAAAATCAACCACATATTGTAAAAAAATTGTATATGAGAAAATTATTTTTTAATTAAAATCAACATTTACTTGAAAAATACTCATTATAACATCATAACTTATTTTTTAACACTTTGTAAAGAAAATTAAGGTCTCATTAATTAATATTATATTTATAAGACCAAAAAATAATAATATATGAATCAGTTTTATGAAAATAAATTTCCATTAAAATATTATAATAAATATAAATTTGAAAATAAAAATGATGTTTTTTTAAAATTCCAAAATTTGATTTATCAATTTTATGTAATTTTATTAATTATTATATAATATAATTATATAATATTTTAATATAAAAATGAATCAATTTATTTATACATTCATAGGTGTGGTTACTTATATATTGGCCATGTTACTATTCATAATGGTGACGTTACTATTCTGTAGGTCATGTTAATATTTTATTGGTTTATCTTTTTTAATTTATGAAAACCCTCTTATTTCATTCATTTTTCATTTATAATGTTTTTATTGAGTTGTATATTGGGATTTATGTTAATTTAGTATATGACATAATTATAAGTAGGGAGTACCTAATGATTAAACTATGGGTTGTTACATTCTTCCCCTCTTATAAATGTTCACCCTCGAATTTTCATTTTTCTTACCATGGGAAAAAGGGAGAGTATATCTTCTTTGTCGATTAATCTAGTTCCCATGTTACCGCTTTGTACTTATGGTATCACTATAGTACATTGGCCAGGTGAGTAGTATTTCTGTATATAAATTCATCTTTATATATCAATATCATCACTCATTTCTCATCATAAGAGAGATCATTTTCTAATTGTACTGCCTATGGATTCATTAAATGAGAGGAATCTGGTATGTTCAACCTAGAGAGGGATGCATGGAATACATCATGACTATAGACATGGTTAGTGGAAGTTCATGTTGATAGGAAAAAACTTTGAAATGCTCAATAATATCGAAGGGGACAATTTACTTGGGACATAGCTTTTCTTTATTCCCAAATCTCTCGATCCTCTTCCATGAAGATATACTGAAGAATAACATCACTCCATACTAAAACTCTAGGTCAAGTGGATCATTTTTTCATACATAATCTATAAAATTTGGGTTTCCATGATGTGTTGCTTAATTGTTTTCACTTTTTCCACCATATCATCATCCATTTCAGGTCCTATAATATTACATTCACTGACCTTATCATGTCATTTCAGTGTTCTGGATATTTTCCAGTGAAAGAAATCATATGGATACATTTAAACGCCCGATTAGAAATTATTGTTATATGATAACTCTACAAAAGATAGATGTATGTCCTATACTACGTTGAAATATATAGAACAAACATTCAACATGTCATACATGTTATGAATAATCTATTCATATTGGTTATATATTTTTGGTTGATAGGTCATGCTCATGGTCAGCTAAATGTTTATAAAATGTATGAGATTTTTCTAGAACATGGAGGTTAATCTTGGATCACAGACATATACAATAGATAAGGGTACTCCATGAATTATCACCACATTACCAATATGTATCCCAGAATGTTAATCCAGTGAGAAGTCGTCTTGAAACTATGACAAATTGATATGTCTTTGTAAGATGATCCACAACAACCAATATACCATTGTTTCCTTTGGATGTCTTCGGATGTCTGGTGACAAAGTCTTTGGTGATGTTTTCCCATTTACATGTTGGTATGGGTAATGTTTACATAATCATTTTATAATCTTTAATTTCATCCTTCAATTTTTTATATACCATGAACTTTGATGTATACTAAGATAACAATTATATCATGTTCCCCCACCAATAGATATCTCAGAAATCTCAATACATTTTTGTGTTCACTGAGTGAATAATGATGTTTGAGTTATGAGTATCATTCAGAATCTCTTTTATTTTCTCTTTATGAGATGATACACATTCTAATCATCCAGATCTCATGAATCCTTCCTCATCCATTTTTTAATCTAAGGATTTACTATTTCTGATAGCGTCCACCTATTTCTGAATATCCACATCATTTATATGACCAACCATTATTTTCAATATCAGGGATAGTGGAGAAATAATTTGAAAATAGGATTATGATATTCCTCCCTTAATGATTCAAATTTATATTCTTTTTAAATATAATAAGATTGGATCCCTCTCAATTATCATCATTGATAAAGATGTATAATCCATTATACATAGAGCATACTCCACCTTATTTTCATTACCATGATGGTAGTAGATTGAGTAGTCATAATCATTGATGATTTTTAACTAACATGATTTTTACATAATATTCTCCTAATATGTGAATATATAATTCTTTCTCTTATGATGATTATATATCTCACCCTTCCTCCCATAGAGATGATTCTACACAATTTTCAATGTAATGCTGAAAAATAAAGACTCTATATCATTCAGGGGATAGTTTTCTCCTTAAAATTCATCTTCCATGAGGTAAAGACTATCACCTCATAATTTTTCATCGTTAAACAACCTCATCCATTAAATTAATCTTTGTTTTATACCAAAATAGATCTCTACTTATCATATGTGTGAGTAATGGTGTAAGGAAAATCATGTTTTTTAACTCTTTGAATAAGTATTCACATTGACTGGTCTAAAAATACATTCTTCCCTTCTATGATAGATTTGTTAGTGGGTTTGATTGTCGTGATAAGGTCTTCAAAGATGGATGATAATACCCCGATAATCCATGGAAACTATGGATCATCATTATATTTTTTGGGATAGGCAACCATTTTATTTCCTTTTACTTGAAATGTTTTATAGTTATTCTTTTTATGGTGATAACATTCCCCAAGAATGATACATCCTTCATCCAGAACACAGATTTATTATACATTACATAATTTTTTTTTCCATTTTCAATGTCTTTAGAATAGTATTCAATTTCTCATCATGTTCCTCATTTCTCATAGATTATATTATAATATCATCAATAAACACCACCATAAATTTGTTGAGTTAATATCTAGAAACTATATTCCTTAATTCCATGAATATTTTAGTATCATTAGTTAATACAAGGGAATAACTATGAACTCATATTGTCCACACCTTATTTCAAATGGTAATCTTAGAAATATCTTCCTTCCTCACTATTTATTGGTGATATGCTGATAGAAGGTCCACCTTAGAGATGTACTTGGTCCCATTTAGTTGATCTAAAAATTCATATATCCATGAAAAGGGATACTTTTTATTTTGTGTGATTTTTTTGAGATGAAAATAATCAATATAGAGGATCATTGATCCATCCTTATCTTTGATGAAGAGGAGTGGCACACCCTATAGTGAATCACTCGAGAAAATAAAACCCTTAGCCAGATTCTCCTATAACTGCTTCTTGAGTTCTCTTAGTTTACCAGTGGCTATTCTATAAGGTTTATTGATACTGGTATATATCAATGAATAATTTCTATTTAAAAATAAACTTATTAGTGAGTATGAGGACTAAATAACTATTCAGGTAAAACATATGTGTTGTCCCTCATAGAGGTCATGTATTCAAGAATTATTCTCTAGTTTGTATCAATCATTTCAGCTTGATATTGATTCTCAAAAATAAATAATATCAAAAATTAAAACAATTATATAAATGGATATTCATTATCCTCTATACACTGGTACAGAATTGGAGTATACATCGTGATGTGGAGAGTGATCTACCTTTCCCGACAGTCGATGTTTTTATTGTATTAAGATAGCCAATTTATGACCAATAGAGCATAAAACTCGACCAAAGGATATAAGAAAATATTTTATATGATTATCAATATGAAAACATTAACTGGGGATGAATTATATAATTTGGTTGTAATAATTTTCACATTTTCTATTTTCCCAGATAACCTTACCTCCATATTTTTTAGGTAGTGTTTGAATAGTTCAACTAAAGTGAAAATATTTAAAAGGATTAATTGAACTAGAATAAAATATTATGTTATCCATTAATAAAATAATAACCATATTACAAATAATTATATCAATTTAAAAATCCAAATCAGCATTAAAGAAAGCATATTCCCTTCCATGCTACTTTATAGGTTATTGTTCTTAATTTTCTCCAATAACACTTGTCATAGGGAAATGGTTCAAATAAATCACATGTTTCTTATATTTTAATCATTCTAGTATAGAATGAGTGTTGTTAAAAACCTTCCTCTATTCATGAATATTTTTGTGAATCATCATAACTCTTATGATGTTATTATCTTAATGCCGCACTATTCCACATTTGATCCATTTTCTTGTTTCCTTTAGGTAGTTCCCAAGATGCGTTTCCCACAATTTTGACATGTGGCTTGTTGGTTTTTCTTTCCATCATGGGATTTATATTTTGATCATCGCATATTAAACTAAATTTTCATATTTTAATAATTAGTCTTATGAGACCAAGGAATGTCTCAAATCTCTATTTTATCCTTTAGGGATCAACACAAAATCTCTTCATATCCGTTGAATTCTCAATTTTCCAATGCGTTTAGTAGATTCTAATTTAGTACACTAATGATGTGATCATATATGATTTAATTTTTCATGAAAAAGCTGAAGACGTATCATTAAATACTTGTGATATTTTCTTCATTTTCCCAGATAGACTCATCTTACTTCAACTATAGTCAGAGGACCTCTCTTTCTATCGTGAAATAGAGGTTCATGGGAAAATATTTATTGAATGTTTTTTCTTGATTTTATTTCAATCCATGGAGTAAATTTCATCATTGTATTTTGTGTTCTTGACTAGTGACCACAATATATATGCTTCCCCATAAAAAATACTGACTACCAACACAACATTATCTTCTACTAATAACTATATCATAGAGAATATCTTTTCAAAGGAGTTAATGCATTGTTCCACTAGGAGGGGATCAAAATATCCACCAATAATGGTATCCCATTTTCAAAGGAAGTATTTGACCACAACATTCGTTTTATTAAAATAAAATGTATATTACATATGATTCAGGTAATTATTACTAACTTAAGATAATTTGGAAAGTATTATCAAGATTTATTAAGAACATTTTTCTATCATATTTGTTATATAATGATTAAAATTTTCACATTTTCAATAATATTTATTGTTGTAATAGGTTATTCTATTTTATTCCATTAACTAAGAAAAATAATTTAAAAATTGGGGGCTTAAATACATATATAATAATCATGTGGAAAAAGGAAACATTGGATATAAAAGGATAAAATTATAAATGAAAAGTATATCCTAACTTGTGATTTAATTAGTTTAACTCTAGGTTAAACATGGTGATTTAATTATCCCATGGGATATTAATAAATTTATCTAGTTTTAATCTCTAAAAATAACTACAACATGATATGATAAATATTGGGTCTTACCTAGAATTTTACATATATTATTACATGATTTTAAGCATAATTAACAAACAATTACAAGCCATGAATCATGAAGTAGAATGTCATTAGCTGATTAGTTACATAGTGAAACTTCATGAAACAAAAAGAAATATTTTCATTAATCTTCATAATGAGATATTTAGATCCTTTGAGACATTACATCTACATAGGATAACTTGGGTAATACATGAACCAAGGGATGAGTGAAAAATACTAGACAGTGTCAAACTAGATACATAGTAAGAGCCCACTCACTATGCACCAGAATGATGGTCAAGATATATTCCACCAACAATTCCGATGATAATTACACTTAGATTCATTGATTCCAAAACCACATCTAATTTTAGTATCTTAACATGGATTATTTTTCATTAAAACCACACTTCATTCTTTACCATAACATAGGACATTTCCCTATACGTAGGTTTATGTTAAGGATTATGAATAAAGATTTATCATACAATATTTAAAATTAAATAAACTATACTATGACAAAAAAATAATGAACCATACATTTAAAACATATATATTATATCTTAATATATGAATATTCATTACGTGACATTAATATCCATGCTATAATCATAGAGTTTTAGTGTCTTTGGAAATGTTGACACATGAAAAACTGGTTCATATGTGATCTAAACCACCTCTATCTTAGTTATTTATAATTATCACACATATTAGAAAAATCACACATAAAACCCTTTATCATAACCTAGGTAAAAGAATTATAAAATGGGGGAGTTCAAATTCTTATAATGGTAAACATGGAAATATCGATGATCACTTAAACATAACATGAACATGAGTGCATGTAAACATGATCTTAACATTTTAAAGCCATATAATATATATCATATGTTATAATATTAAGTAAATGAAAAAATATTGATTTTATATAATACATGAATCATAAAGGAGTCAAATAAAATGATCCATTGGGGTATAATAGTGGCATTAGATATAAGTTTTTGGAATCCACATAAGAATGGAAAATCATTTCTTATAAATTTGATCACTACCATGAATATCATAGTTGATTGGGTTCACACACCATTCCATCATTACCATAGTTAGGGTTCACTCCCAATATTATAATAGTAGAAAAGGCTCTTTATTGAACACAGTTGAAACCCTATTTCAATCCTTATTATATCATGATAAAATGATAATTACCCAATGAATTAGTAGGATACATAATTCTGGGCCCACCTATCAGATAATGAAAATCATATATATATGTGCAACAATATCACAAAACATTAATTATAGAATATCCCATGGAAAGTAAATTGTTTTCATAAAAATTTACTCCTTTTATTAAATCATAACCTAATGAAAAGAAATTGGGTTACTTAAATATTCTTCATAACAAAATTAACCTATTAGAAAGAAATAGGTTTCATAGAATCAATCTTATATCGATATGATTATAAGACATAAAATGAATTATAGTTGATGTTATAATTATATTTTATATCTTTCAAAGTACAAGTAACATAAAATAAAGTTATCGTAGATGAAAAATTTATTTAAAATAACATTGCAGAATTTTCATATGAAAATTCAATTTTCACTTTGAAATCACTTATTTAAAATTTTAAAAAATACAAAATAATAAAAAAAATTATATTTTAAAATAAAATTTTGAAATCATAAATTAATATTCAATTTATTTAATGGTTATAATGTGAGGAACTTTTTCCATGTCATATAATTTAAAATAATTCATTCTTTCATATTTTTTCAAATAAGACAAATTTACCTCATTTGGATAATTTTAAAAAGATTAATTTTAATTTTTTTCAAAAATTCAAAAAATAGGTAAATATTAATTTAATAAATCATAGGATAATATTGAAAAATTTATATAAAATATTTATAAATAACATGGATAAATAATAAAAAGTGTTTTTGACTAAATAGAGAATTTATGTATGTTTTCCAGTAACATATTCTTTTAGTGTAATGAATAATTAAAAAGAATGAAATGAAAGGAAAATATTTTATATCTAAAAATAAAAATATGTTAATAAATCATTATTTTTTGATACTTATATCATAAAATTCAATCATTTTATACTTAACCCTAAACAATCCCGATAAGTATTGAGATTGTAACATAAATCCCTTACCTCAAGATCCAATTTCTCTAAAAGAATTCCAAAATCATTTATAATAAATCAAATTTTATTATAATTCTATATTAGACTCATTTAAATAATTATTATATCATATATGATACATATATAACATTTTAGCATGCATTTATTAACAATTCCTTATTAAAATCATGATTACCTAGTGCAAACAGTTTCATTTTTCATGAAGATTTCAATTTGGTAGTTCTGTTAAATATACTATTATCATGTTTCAAACATCTAAAGAATGTTAATATTGTTATAAATAGTATATATATTCATTATATATTTATATATTTAGAGTCATACACAAATTATAGATATGAATAAATGAAATACACCATTCATATAGATGGTAGGTAGTTCGTATGCATGAATGCTATTTTCACATTTCAATTTATGGAAAGAAATATAATTAATAATAATTCCTTAAAAATAATTTTATATCTTATATATATTATATATTAATAAAATAGAATACTATTACTATCCATTTAAATAATAAATGAAAAAAATCACATCGTATTAGGGAGGGGATGGTCCACATGTACAGATGAGTGATTTTATATTTTACTAATAGATGGAAAGGTAAAAATGAGGATATTTCATTAAAACATCATAATTATATGTATATAACAAATATCATATATAAGCATTAAACCCATCATACCAACCATCCATCAAATATTTCTTGGGAAAATGAATTGTATATCTACATGGAGGTGGTAGTCCACACTTACAAATAATTAATATTTTAAATTCTTATTTGATAAAAAGGAGGTTCAATATCTATGGTAAAATAATAATAATAAAACTTTAGTATATTCCAGATTCAAATATTATTATTTTATAATTAACATTAAATATTTATATGAGGTAAAATAATTAAGAAATTAAAAGAGTTTGGGTTGGAAGATTAACTATTTTACAATATACCTCCTTCAAGTCCATTCTTAAGAAAGAATGGAATGATATTTTAAAATACCATAACCTATAATTTATGTATAGGGTGTTTGGATGATAATTTGGTATAAATATTTTATGATATATGGATCTAGGGAGTGTATAAATAATAGCGAATCGATATCCTTTTATAAGGGGGGGAAGGTACACACTTGAAAATACTTACAATATTTAAATATAAATAATCTATTTCTCAAGAATGATTCTTAGAAATAGACATGAATTAAAATAAATATATTTAATGGTGGAAATATCACAATTAAATGAAATTTATGCCAATGAGCTTGTACCCTAGTGGTACAAGCTCTTGTTTGGCATCCAAATGACCCACGATAAAATCCGGGCATGGGTGAATTTCGGGGCTACTGTAGCAGGGTACTGTAGCAGCCGTGGAACTGTAGCAGTGGACACACTGTAGCAGCGGAGGGACTGTAGTAGGTACTGTAGTGGCGGTGGTCACTGTAGCAGGTACTGGAGCAGCGCAGGTACTCTAGCAGTACTGTTCATCGAGGGGTCCTTTGGGCCAAAAAATGGGCTTTCAAGCCTTGTATTCCAGACATTTGGCCTTGGCACTTCTGGCTATGTAATGGGTCACCCTCTACCCAGTCTAAAGAGGTCTTTGCTTTAAATAATAAATTGAGGCTTCAGCCCCAACCTTAAAAAAAATGAAATTTATTGTGGTGTAGGTATCATATTAAACCTTATCTTTTGGTTTAACATTGTGGTTATCCAATTTTAATGTTAAATACAATAATGGTTATTTTAATATTAGAGTGTTATAATGACAATTATATGGTAAAAAATTTATCATAAATGAAAAATATATGAAATTATAGATGATTTAACAATATAATTATCCCACTTTAATTTATTAATAATCTTTAAATATATTAATAGAATATTATTTTTTATAAAATATCATTTAAAGTAATATTTACACTAATCATTTACTGTAAATATAATATCATCAAAATAGTTATGAAATTAAAATATAAACCTTTAAATAAACCTTAAGATATATTTTTTATCTATTAAAATAATTTTTTAGATTAATTCATCATATTTATAATTCTTTTAATATTATTAAAATCAATAATTTTATTTTTTATTTCTATTAAATGTGTAATTACTATGTTGGTTTTTTGTATGAGTTTAAGGTAATTATTAACCACTAAAATTTAAGAATAAATAAAAATGATAAATAAATTATTTAATATTTAAAATATTTATACATAACTAAAATTTTCATATTTTTTTCCTCGTAATAAAAATTTTGTGTTCATAATTTCAAAAGAGTTCCATTCATTCTTTTTGATTTTCTTAAAATAATATTAAGGTCATATTGAACGAAAAATGGAACTAAGTTTCCATATATTAATATATTATATGATAATGGTCTAAATCAACCGATCAAATAGAATAATTTGTTCTTTTATATAAATTTTAAAGCCTTGTCCTTCATTTCAAACACTTTTTCATATTTTACCCTTACCTAGATGAAAAAAAATTTCCAAGGTAACTATTTTATGTGATAAAAATAGAGGGGAAATATTTACTAAATCTGAAAAAACTATTTTCAAATATTAGATTGATTTTTCAAGACCCAGTTCTTAGATGTGGTAGAAATTATTTTTTAAATAAGTGCACAAAACACAACAAAACTATTTTTGAAATTACCATATTTGAACATAAAACCGGATTTATACTTATTCATGGACATGTAAAAACATTTATATATACAATAATATATTTTATTGAATATATTTTATTTTAATTTCAATAAAATAATTCATCAAAAAAACTTAATATGAATTAGTTAAATAAAAACACATTGTATGCATTAAAACTATTTTTTCAAAATGAACATTATTATTTTACTTCGAATGCTTTAATTTTCATTTTTAAACACTTGATAAGAGATGAATTTTTTATACATATGAATGAATTTTTTATGTTTTAATTTGGTTATATTTATTCATTTGACCAATCCAACTATTAGGATATAACCATCACATTAAATAACAACATTTCAATAGTACATAATAGTTCATTTAAACTCGGGGTTGTATGTAAATAAAGATATCAAGGAAATAAAATTTAATTAAATAGAAATATATTTTAAATTCTATGAAATTAAAATTAATGATAAGTTATGATATTTTTTTATGAGATTAAACTACACCATTATAGATTTTTTTTTTACTTTTTCATTAATGTAGTGTCTCTTATTGATAATGATAAAAAGCTAGAAATGATGTTTGAGAAATATAGAACATTTAATTTTCATATAAAAAAAGGATAATCTAAATGGATATTGTTTTCAAGGACTTATAAAGATTTCAATCCATCAATGATTCCCTATATAAATTATGGGGAATGAATTTCAAACAAAGATTGAAATTGTAAGAAACAATGGATTAATCTTGGTCCAAAAAAAAGATTTACCTTCATGGAAGAAATTTTAGGTTGTGAGAACAAGGATAAAGAGGATACTAAAAACCTCCCAAAATCACCAATCTAAAGGATGGTGGTTTTTTGTAGTGTATTTTGCAAAGTCACTTCAAAAAATTTTATAGCCCTGTATGTTCTTCCTCTTTATCTATATAACAAATAGAAAACCATGATCTTTTTCTAATATGATATCTATGATCATTCACTGTTGGAAGTTCGTCAACTGGAGATTGATTCTGATTGTAAAGGGATATTATGAATTCATCATCAAAAAATGGAATATCTTAGTGTGGTATAGAAAACCACAAATATTTTTTTCAATTCAGAAATCCTCAACATATCTAATTGGGATTATATTTTCAATACATTCATGAAAAAAATTCAATGATCATATTTTGTTTCAAAATCGTTACATGAATTGAGTTTTATTAAATATAAGACTTTTTAATCAGCATACCGCATGTATTGGAATACCCATCAAATCTGACCAATTAACACATTATAGGGATCTTCACATCTATTCTTGAATCATGGTTGATTAAAAATTGGATTCCAAACTATTAGATTTAGTTTATCATATATCTAATGAGTGGATGATTGAGATTAATGTAGAGTATGGACATATAAATCCCATTTTTGGAGAGCTATAAAATGGTGGTTCACTCATCTACTAGTTATATGACTATAGAGAAGTACATTAAAGTTCCTCTTCATGCTATTTTATGGGGAGAGGTGGGTAGAAATCCAAAAAAATACTCATTTTCAGAGAAGTGGTAATACTTAAAGCAGCTTCTCGATCACCTCTCAAACGTGTAGGATAAATTTTCATTAAAACCCACTATGAATTTTTTTGTTATGGGATGTTTGAATAATATGATGATGCAAAAATCTTCTCTTTTACTACTAATAGGGATAATTTATTATTTCCTCCTATAAATTAGGAAATCTTAACGTTGTTATTACTAAGGAAATTAAATATATTTTTATTTTATTATAAGGGAATAACATGGATAAATTGAGTCTCATTAAAAATTTGACATTCCAAATTACAATTGGACAACCCTAAATAAAGGGTATATCAGTTGTTAATTGGAAGATGATATTGTTATAATTTTTTACTTGGAATGGTTTTCCAAAATTTCTTGATACAAACAACTACACTATCTAGATTAAGAGAGATTTCTTTGGTAAATATATCTAGTAATGAAGTCAATTTGGATGAACTTAAGATGAATATTAAAATTTACACACCAATTGATTCTTTTGGAATGATAGAGTTAACGTAATTCAAAAAGATACTATAATGCTTTCCTCTTGTTTCTCATGACTATAGATTGTGGAAAAAACTTAACCAAAATTAAAAGGGATTTCGGATGAGGTTTTATTTCTTGATTCAAAGAATGTATATCATCATGTTGGCTCAAAAATTTATATGACGTAACCTAGGAATAAGGAACCACTAGAGTCTAATGTAAACTCCTATGTTCCCCAATGAAATTCAATGATGAAATTATGAGCACATATGTAAAGAAATATAAAGGTACATGGACGTTTTAATATAAAATTATAATGTTAATAATGAAAATAGGGATCCGACCCTAAGATTAAAAGATTATGAAGAACCAGACAATGATTATTTGGGGTCTGACTAAACCAAATATAGTTGGTACACATTGGATACCCATTCATAAAGAACTAGGGCATCCTTTCCATGCTTGAAAATATGTGGTGTATATCATAAAAGATGGAATATTTTGAAATATTGATCTATCATTTTCTTGAAAAAAAATCATGCTCAAAGGTAAAAATGTTTTGGGTTCATACGCATATAAATCAATTGGGAAGTTCAATTGTTAGCCATAGTGAACTAATGACAACATGTAGCTTCAAAAGTAAAAGAAAATTAAAAATATCTTTCTTTCATCTATGATTATAATGTATATCATGATCATTGAGGTTTATTTTTGTAGATTATTTATGTTCTCTATAGAACCTTCTTATGTATTTTTACAAAATACTCAATTCAAATGAAATAATGGGATTTTTAAAATTTCAATATCATCTAAGAAATTTAGATACTGTTTTAGGATATAAATTTGATTGATTTGAGTCTCACGGGTGTCAATGTACATGGTATAAAATTGCCATAAAAATGCTTGATAGTAATATTGATAGAGGCCTTCTCAATAAAATTTCTTTTAATGTTTGGGATACCATATTATTCACCATATTAGAAATAATAAAATTTTATCTCCATCATATTATAGTGATCTTTTGTCTAAAGAGAGTAATCATTATTCTAAAGAGGAAATTCAAAAAAAAAATACATCAAATACTAATGTCTCTAAGATGGTAATAGAAGTTAAAAATTATTTAATGCTATGAAAAATTCCTAAAATGGATAAAAACACCCCATACTGAAATCAAGGATGGTGATCATCTCATTGAAAATAAGAAATACACCTTTAATTTCACCATACATTGATGATGAAATGTTGGTGATAAATAATATAGTTAATATAAAAATATAGAGTAGATAGAGTGTAATTTGGGTTAAGTGTTATTCTACCATCCCTGTTCAACCTGTGAGCATTCCTCAATTTTAGCACCCATGGAATCTAAGTTCCCAATAGAGAATAATCTTGGATAATCTATTATCCATGATACACTTTATCACACATTCATACTAAGAATCAAATTTCTTGGTTGATGGACTCACGTACGAAGAAATTTTTTGGTATAATATCATTATTTATAATTACTTATGTTATGATCTTATTTCCATTTATCAAAGGAATATTTGTAAAATGGAATAGTTTAGACTATTTTTGTTTTGTTATTCCATAATAAAAAAGACTTATCCACCTAGTAAAGAAACATAATTCAAATAATTTCTCTTATTTATAGTTTTTCTAGGGATTTTGTAGATCATTTTAAACAAAATTAATAAATATAGAAACTTTTGGAATAAAAAAATTCATTTCATGCACATTTCCACATGACCCATGACATTATTCTCACTTAAAAAAAAATTATGAGTTTGAGTAAAAATTTGCCTCCATTACAGAAGAATCATATTATATTTCCATGTTCTATAGGACCACTCACACACCAAGGGATGGAAATATCTTAGAAATATTTCTTATTCTGCCGGGGTGGTGGTGGGAGAATACCTTTGAGAGTAAGAAATGGATTTTTTAAATAACTAATAAATTTTTATCGATTCATTAAAAAATATATTTAGGGTCTTCTAGATAAAAAAATCCTGATATAGTTTATAAAAAATATCATATAGTTTTTTTCACTTACAAGGCTTTTATTTTTCTACATGAAGAGTGTAAATGTTCTTATTAATAAAAAATTATTGGCAATGTAAGGTGAGAATTTTTTAATGGAATTCAAGATCATGTGAAAGATTATAACACAATGTCTTCTTAGATCTCATGAAATTACCAAATACATGGATCACTAGCATAATTATCCATCCCATGAAAGATCAGTCAGTGTTATTCTCCATCATGGCCAGCCACCCACACAAGTCTAGGCTTTGTGGTTTCCATGCAAGACCAGTCAACCTGTAGAAGTCTAGTATGCATGATTACCTTATGTGGCTAGCCACCCACCACATTTTTTTCCTATACATCTCACAAACGTACATCAAACTAATGTGAATCTTCTATAGATTCAAACTATGTGAGGGAATTCCGTGGAAAACCTAATTTTTCCTGGTTCATTGGTTTTCATATAAATAGGAACCTTATGATCCTCATTTTATGTGAAAGAAGGATGAAGAATCAGATTAATCCTCTACGCAACATATTCCTTCACACATTCCCTCTAAACCACCGTGTATCTTTCCACGCATAAAATATAAGAAGTAATTATAAATATTCAAGGGATTATAGTTCCTCATTTTCTCATAATACTATGGGATTAAGCAAGGAACCTCCTCCCACTAGTCCAATCATACTTTGGAGAATGGACATAAATTGGCTCAAAATACATGCACCATGATTCTAATATTACCCAAGGAAAAACGTGGAGATCATAGCGTAGTCATTATTAAGTGTGGTTACATGAGTAGTTCTTCACCCAGGAAATAATATCATCATTTCCTAAAGATATTTTGGAATGGTGAATCTAGGTTATCCCAAGTAACACACCAAAAACTTACCTACCAGGTCACCCTGGTATTACCTAGATAATGTTAAATAAATCTTGACTATGTATACCTTGAAAAAAAACACTCCATCTCACCACATTATCACATGTGTAAAACTCCCTTTGAGTCATAACTCAAATCACCAATTATAGGGAACCCTTACCTTGGGAATCCCATATAAACGATATAAAATTAAAACCTCAACAAATTAATCCTTACATTTCTGGTCAATGAATATAAAAAATGAGTATGTCATCATGATCATATATTCATTTTTATAGTAAGAAATACATTTAAACTCCCCAATAGGTGGGTACCTAATAATGTTCACTGCAACATCCCAGGTATTTATAGAATACTATTTTTTCATATATATTAATATTTATAAATATGATATTTTTTATACATTAAAGGGTAAACTATGTTCGATGTAATACTCAACATGCAACATGGGGTTTCTTTGAAATCTTACGTTGCACACAACTTTGATTTATACCGAAAAATAAAATAATTATTTTAAATTGTAGTTAACACATAGATGTTTAATTGGTAGGAATGAATAAAACTATGTAAAATATTATTATACATGGTTGTTAAATGTTTTTTCAATTATTAAACAAGTTTTAGAGGCTTAAAATGAGAATTAATCCATTTTAAGCATAAAATTCTCTACTATTTTTAAATGGTCGTTTTACCGCTTTTTGATGCAGAAACCATTTATTTTTTTTATATGTTCTATTGGATAAAATCAAATTCTTTAATATAATACGGATATCAAAATTTACTTTGGAGAGATTTTTGGAAATTTTATGATAATGTTCATTTTTAATGAATAGTGAAAAATACTGCATTTTATTTCGAATCAACCTTTTCATCTAATTTATTTATATAGTTAGATTAAATTTTTTATTGGAATTAATTTATAATTTTATTATGTTTTTATCATTTAATCAAATATTGTTCATTGGATGTAATTTTACTTTTAAATTGGGGAAAAACACATGTAAATCATTTGATTGTTTTTACTTCATAAAAAATAGCTTTTTGGTTTTGACAATGGTAATTAATTTTAAATTAATTTCCTCCATTTTAGTGTTCTGAATTTGGAATAATGGATTCCATATTTAAAATCCGATGGTAATTTTTTTTAAATAGGTACATTTTATTTTTTGACATTATGAATTGTAACATGAGAAAATATTTTTATTTACCATGGTTATAGGATAAATAAGGAAAATAAGGGTAAAAAATAAATTCATAATAATTTAAAACTACCCTAAAATGCATCTTAATCCTACTTGATGAGATATTTATGACCACTATAATCCATAGTCTAACCTTTTGGAATTTTGGAGCCACTTGGATGTGAAAATGAAATGTTATAATAATTAATGTAATATAAAGAAAAATATAACATAAAAATGTATATTGTAACTAAAATAATTTTAATGTGGGATTATAGGTTGATCACTTTGAATATAAATAGTTTTTATAATGATAAATATATTTCTTATATAATTTTATTTTATTTATAATTTTTAGACAGTAAATAAATTTACTTATTTATGACACATTGATGATGGAGTTATTGCCTTATTAATGATTGATTCAAATAAATGATATTATAAATATAAAAATAAATATAATTTGAAAATTTATATGACATAAATGAATTTTATGGAATATTGTGACAAATTATATTTGATTAAATTCTTTTTTTAAGTAATAAAATTTTACGAATTTAGAAAAAATCAATTACCAAATAGTGTCAGAATGAACATATATGAGTTTTTATTACAAATACAATTTTATTAAATGGTATAATAGTCCTAGAAATATAATATTCGTCCAAATGAATTATATAATGTCAAAAAATTAATTAATGGTCTACTTGTGGTTCTATTTGTATTTTATAGAGACTATAGTAAACAATTACTGTTTATATACAAGAAGACCTTGTAAGAGTTAATGTTTTTAACTAAGTGTTAAATCAAAAATATAAGTTTAATTTTATTACCTAAACTTATAAAATTTTTATTTGTATGATGGTTATACGACCCAAAATCATCTTATATTTGAAATAGATTTTTTTGGGACCATTATAAACCAAAAATTAATTTATAATAAAATAACATATCAAGACCTTCCAAAAGTGGCCCTCCTCCCTCTTATAAAAGGCCACCAACTCTAATCACTTACTCACACCTCTAATACCAACTAATTCATAAAAAATATACTAAAATAAGCTCCCAAAATAAATACCTTCCTCCTAGAATCCTTATATTTTTAGGAAGACAATTCATGAAATCCTTTTTGGTCAAAAAAAAGTTACAGGATTTATAGGCAACGTCTTCTCGCAAGTTCCTTTCCTTTATTTTCCCTCTCCACTCCAAATTATCTTATTATTATATGATTAAATAAAAAAACCAGAATCTTAAATATACTATGATGTTTTAATGAGAAGGATTCAAACTTCACTTACACACACTTCTGTCTAATGGTTACGAACATACTGTTTCGGTGTACGATGAACTACTGCCTCACGAAATGATTAAGGTTCAATTTTCGCCTACCACCTCTCATGGAGACCATTATGATGGAAATATTTTTATATATGATATATATTATATTTATATTTTCTATATTCTTATGTAATTATTATTTACATCCTACCATTATTCATTCCATTATGTGTAAATAAGATAATTTTCTTGTGGAAATGTGGACTACCACCCCTAAAAGTGATGTGACTCATTTTCGCTATACATGGAACTTATAAATAATTCTTACAAAAATACTATAAGAAATAAATAATATAAATTTAATAATTTCATTATTATATATTTTTATATCATTTTGTTATTATTCATTTAATATGACAATTAAATGAGTGTAGCTTTTATGCGTAGGTATGGCATATCGTCTCCATGAACAATGCATTTCATTTTTTTATCAAAAAATGTTATGGAAATTTATAAATACATATATACTGGATATATATGATATTTAAATAATGAATATTATCTTAGATATTATGGGATTTTGATCACATGGACTATTTACATAAAAAACTCATTTTCAACTCAAGTACTGAATATCGAAAAAAACCAATATGAACATAAATAATTATGTAATTTTAATTACCTAGTAATAAGTGATATAAAAGGTATAATAAAATTGATATGGGTTCTCATGAAAGTAGAAATTAACCTATGTTAAATATTTAGGAATACAAAGATTGAATGAGATAAGTCAAGTTCGAGGTAAGGGACTTCATCACAATCTTCTTTCATTGAGGCATATTTTGAGGTTATACACCACCTAAATTTATACAGTGTATAATAATCCCCTTTGAACTTTAATTTCAATCAAAGGGATTCATTTTTTAATGAATTATTTTAATAAATTACAAAAATAAATGTTTTTAATATATTTTTAGATGACAACTCCTCCATAATCATAACAGTTATTTTATATTTTTCTTCCTCTATAAGCCTTTATTTTTCCTAAAAGGAAAAGAAATCCCTTATTACCTTTTTTTGGGAGTTTTAGTTTTGAAAAGGGTTTTGAAAGTGGATTTACAATATCAATATCTTGAAACGATCTCTTGTTATTTATAATGTAATTTTATTAGAAAAATGTTGATATTTGTAATATTTTATGTGTTATGTTTATATAGTGGTAAATAGATATTTGACAGGTGGTTAGGTGATATACTAATTATTTGTGGTTATGTGATAAACTAATAACGAGTGGTTCTGTGATAAATAATTGATTGGTGGTTACATTATAACCTCCAATTCATTAGGTATGGATGTCGATCATAAAACTATTCTATTTAGTGATGTGTGTTGAAGTGGAATGTATAATTTTTCCGTTTAAGTATTTTTTTCCCACGGTAGCTTTATATGTTATATGTTGCTTCTATGGGGGTTATAGTAATATTTTGGTTACAAAATGAGTGAGCAATGAGATTATATTCATTTATTTATATCAATAACTTCTTAAATGTGAATATTATTATTTCAAGATAAAGTATTCATGGTTTTTATGTTTTCTAAGACTAAAAGTTTTTTTATTTGTGTATCCCTTAATGATATTTTTATTATCATCCCATGTTTTTTAATTTATTTCACAAGACATAAATAAGAGTAGAGTCAAGGATGGGATCAAGGAAAATTCATGCTATTTAAACATGAAATGAACAATGTTTCTTTTTTAAATTATTTTGTTTTATGAAAAAATGGATAGTAAGTATAATGAAAACATTTAATATTTATGTTTTTATGTATGAGTTATGATCTAATTCTCAAAATATATATAACTAAAAAGATCTTCAAAGTTAATTAAAGTCAAATTGTTTAATTTTCTCAATATTTTGTAGAAGTTTTGATTTGTCAACAAGTTAAAGTAGAGTTGTGCTTACCGAAAGGGATGCTTCAACCATTTCTAGTAACTGAGTGTAAATGAAAATATGTGTCTATAGACTACGTAGTGGGATTAATAATTACTTCTCAAGGTAAAAATTCAGTTAGGGTTATTGTTGATCAGTTGAAAAAATCTATTTTTTCATCTAATTAGAGATAATCCATCTCTAGATCAACTGTATTGGTTGTACCATAAGGTTATAGTGATGTTACATGGAATTACTCTATCAATTGCATCTGATCATGGTCCTAGGTTCAATTCTATCATTTATAATGGACTTCAAAAGTCATTGAGAACTGAATTAAATTTCAGCACAGCTTTTCATCCGTAACTAGATGGGTAGTCAGAACAAACAATTTAAACCTTACATGATATTCTACGTGCCTGTTCAATGAATTACTAGTGAAGTTAGGATCAACATATTTCATTGTTTGAGTTTTATTATAATAACAGTTTTCATTCCAGTATATATATGGAACAATTTGAAGTATTATATGGAAAGTGGTTTCAAACTCTATCTTTTATGTATGAAGTAGGTGAAAGGAAGCTGATAAGAACATAATTGGTAGAAGAGGTGACAGAAAAATTTCAGTTGATTCAGAAGACCATGTGGACAACACAGAGCATTCAGAAAAGTTATATGGATAACCAGATGAATGGTCTTTATTTTGAGGTTGGTGATCATGTCATTCTCAAAGTTCTACTAGGGAAAATTGTGATGCATTTTGGTGGGAAGGTAATATTGAGTATGATATTCATTGGACCCTATAAATTCTTGGCGAATTCTGGATCAATTACCAACATCGTGTCTTTATATACATTTTTATCCCACTTACACAATGATTTAAATTTTTCAATGTTGAGAAAGCATATGCTGAATCTATATCATGTATTGGGTCTAGAGGTAGTTGAGGTGGAAGAGAATCTTTCTTATAAGAAACAACCAGTACAGATTCTTGACCACATAGAGAATGCATTGCGGATTAAGGTTATTAATAAATAAATAATTTTGTGTAAAAAATATATGGTTTAAGAGGGGATGTGGAAATATGATAATTCTATGAGGGAGAAAAACCATCACTTATTTGATAAGTAAATAAAATTATGGGGATGCAATTTCTAAATGGGGGAAATGATGTAACATCACTGGAATTGATAGAATACTGATTTTTAATATATATTAATATTTATAAGTAGTTTATTATTTTGACATTAAAGGTGAATCATTTTTTTGGTAGAATACTCAACATGTAACAACAAGTTTCTTTGAAATATTACATTGCACACAACATTATTTATACCAAAAAATAATATAATTATTTTAAATGGTAGTTAACGCTGAGCAGTTTTTTGGTGGGAATAAGAATAACTAACTAAAATATTATTATACATGTTTTTTATGGTTTTTACATTTTTTCAATAAATTTTAGAGACATAAAATGATAATGAATCCATTATTAATCATCAAATATTACAATATTTTTAAAAGGATGTTTTACAGCCTTTTTATGGAGAACCCTTTTAAAATATATTTTTGGCACTTTTATATGTTCTATTTGAAAATATAAATCTTTTATATAGAAGTGGAAAATTAAATTTTAAATTTTATAAATTTTTTAATTTTATGAAAAAGTTCAATTTTCAATGAATAATGAAAAATGCTGCATATAATTCAAAACTGACTTTTCATATAATTTATTTATATAGTTAGATTATATTTTTTATAGGTTTTAAAGTTTAATTGTATTATTTTTTTTATCATTTAATCCAATTTTGGTCATTGGATGTAATTTCACTTTTAAATTGGACACAAACACATGTCAATCTTTTGATATTTTTTACTCCTTAAAAACCCGCTTTCTTGTTTTGTAACAAGAATTAATTTTAAATTAATTTTTCCCAATTTTGTTTTTTTTAATTTCAAAAAGTTTATTCAATATTTGGAGCCAAAATTTTCAATTTTTTTTAAATATATACCTTTTAGTTTTGGACATTGTGAATAGAAACTTCAGTAATTGTTGTTTTTAACATCGTTAAAGGGTAAATAGGGTAAATAAGGGTAAAAAATAATATTATAATAATAAAATACAACCCTAAAATGTGACATAATCCTCTTTCATGAGATATGTCTATCTATAGTCATCTTTAGGTAGAAATTATTGAATTTTTAATCCACTTGGGTGTGAAAAGGACATATCACAATAAGTAATTTAAATTTAAGTGAAATATAACATAAACATGTATCTTTTTACTAAATAAATGTTAAGTTAGGGTTATATAATTGATAACTTTGAATATAAAAAATAATTAGAAATATAAATATATTTTCTACGTAATGAAATTTTATTTATAATTATAAGTAATTAAATAAATAATTTTTATATGACACAATGATGATGCACTGATTACCTTATTAATGATAGATTCAAATAAATGATATTATAAATATAAAAATAAGTATAATCAGAATATTTTGATGAAATCCACTAATTTTATGGATTATTATGACATATTATCTTGTATTTAATTCCTTTTTTCAATGTAATCATTTTTTGTGAATTTAACAAAAATCAATTACTAAATAGTGTCAAAATTGACATTAATGAGTATTTAGAAAAAATACTAGTGTATTAAATAATATAATGGTCCAAAAAATATAATATTTGAAAAAATGACTAATATAATGTTAAAAATGTCAATAATTATCCACTTGTGGTTCTATTGTCATTTTATGCTAACTATAGAAACCATATACTGTGAAAATACAAGAATACATGGGAAGAGTTAATGTTTTTCACTAAAGGCTTAAGCTAAAAGATACAATTAATTTTTCAAACTAAACTTTTAATATTTTAATTAGATAATGGTTACAAGACAAAAAATAATCTAATATTGTAAATTAATGAGTTTGGGATCATTAGAAACTGAAAATCATTATAGAATGAAATAATATTTCAAGACTTTCCGAAAGTGCCCCTACTCTCTCTTATAAAAGGCCTCCACCTCTACCAACATACTCACATCTTTCAAGCCCCTTGGATAATCCATTTTCTGCTAAAATTTGCTTCCAAAATCTATCCATCCCTCATATAAGCCTTAATTTTGTAAGAAGGCTATTCAATAAAGCATTTGGCTCAAATCAAAAGAAGTTACCTGATTTAGAAGTAAACTCTTCTCCCAAGTTCCTTTCCTTTTATATTTCTTCTACTCTCGCAATGATATTTTAATTATATGATTAGATAAAAAAAATAGTATCCTCAATATACTATAATTTTTTTATGAGAAGGATTCAGAATAAACATACACGCACATCCATCTAAAGGATACGAACATACTGCTTCTGTGTACGATGAACTACTGCCTCACGAAACAATGGTTGTTCAATTTTCTACTACCACCTATCATGGCAGCCATTATGATAGAAAATTATTTATATATGTTATATATTATATTTATATTGTCTCTATTATAATGTTTTTTATATCTACATAATATCTTTTTTCATTCCATGATGTGTAAATATGATTATTTCATTTGAGGATGTGTGGACTACCGCCCCTGCAAAGCAATATGAGTCATTTCAGCTATACATGTGTAGTCCCCGGAAAACTCATTCCTGAAATTTCACAAATGCTTCAATACACGATCCAAGATCGTAGAACTCTTCTTAATCTTCGATTTGGTAGGTCGCAGGGCCCGAACGGAGCTACGGAATAGGAGTGATGGACATTTGAAGTTGGGCTGGAAATCTGGTTCGCGAAGCCCATTCGTGAAGCCCCCGCCGTGATCGCGGAGCGCCGCCACGAAGTAATGAAGAGAGAGGCTCCACGAACCCGTTTGACGTTCGCGATGCGCCACGAAGACCCCTCGCGAAGCACCGATGTGAAGCACCCGATCATTGCAGTCCCACGAAGCTCTGGAGGCGGTAACTCTCCGCGAATGAATTTGACTTTTGCGAGCCCGCCGCGAAGCTCCGGAGGCGGTACCTCTCCACGAACGAACTTGACGTTCGCGAGCATGCTACGAAGCATCTGAGGCGGCACGGGAGTTCTGCTTCGCGGCGCCCCTTGCCTATAAATACCCAACTCACCACACTTCTCAAAAAAAGACGGCCACAGCCACTTCGCCCCTTGGGCGGCCGAGCGGAGCTCCGCATTGCGGCTCTGTGAGGCCATGCTCCACGAGTAGCTTCCTTTGCATTGCGGCTTCGCGAGCCGAGGCTCCGTGAGTCCATGATCCGTGAGCCAATGCTCCGTGATGCTGCTCTGCAAGACCATCCTCCGTGAGTCCATGCTCCGCGATCCTATGCTCCGCGATGCTGCTTCGCGAGAGGCCTTTTCTCCGTGAGACCATGCTCCGCGAGACCCCTTTTCTTCAAGAGACCCCTTTGCTCCGAGAGACCCCTTTGCTCCGTGAGAGACCATTGCTCCACGAGGCCATGCTCCACGAAGCTACTTTGCGAAGACCTATCCTTTGCGAGGATCCTACCTTCGCGCCCACTGGTCCATACCGCGGGGGTTGCACCCCCGCACCCCCTCTTGGGGTCACTGTTGGGCTTCGGTCCCGGCCCTCCGGGCCGGTCCCTTCGCAACTGTCACAGACCCCCATGAAAAATGGAGAGTCACACTGCGAACTTTTCGGGCCGGGATGCCGGGACTTTCCATTGCGCCCTTATGCGCTCCCACCTTCAACCTATGGAATACCATGATTTGATACACTCCTCCACACACCATGAAACACCTTGGGTTGATGTATTCCTCTTGGTTTGTTTCCTATGTCATGAGTTGAGGTTCTCATCATCAATTCCCTGAGTACCTTGAGTCGAACCATTCATCAGGAAACTCCTCCAAACCCAATCACTTGGCTCCTATGCTAGGTTGAACTAGAAAGGGCCGCCCTTGCGTAAGTCCCAACACCAACCATTTCTAGGCACCTTCTGCCTAACAGTCCTACCTACATGACTCTAAACTGTAGTAATCCTTATGTTCCAAACATAGGATGCCCCCTTGCTTCAAGAAAGAGATGCCTTATGCTCCCAGCATAAGATTCCAATAGTCCTATCTACATGACTATAAACTGTAGCACTCCCTATCTAACAAATGATAGGATGCCTCTTGCCCTATACGAGAGATGCCTTATGCTCATAGTATAAGAAGCCAACAGTCCTACCTACAAGACTATAAACTGTAGTAATCCCTATGTTACACACATAGGATGCCTCTTGCCCTATATGAGAGATGCCTTATGCTCCAAGCATGAGATGCCAACAGTCTTATCTACAAGACTCTAAACTGTAGTAATCCCTATGTCCCAAACATAGGATGCCTCTTACTCCAAATAAGAGATTCCTTATGCTCCAATCATAAGATGCTCAATGCCATGACTACAGTGGCATGATTCCAATGCCCCTTGGCATTATCCCTCCTGTGCACCAGCGCATAGGTGAAGGCCTCAATTCATCAGTGAGTTGGGATTCCCTCATGGCCAGACATGAGGAAGACATTACGGGCAGCTTCCTAGCGTAAGCCCCATTCACCATTTCCGCCCCATAGCGGTATCCGGGTTGCTTCCTAGCCTAAGCCCCATTCACCAGTGACGCTCCTTAGCGGCACCCGGGCAGCTTCCTAGCGTAATCCCCATTCACCAGTGCCGCTCTATAGCGGCACCCGAGCATCATTCTTGCGTAAGCCCCATTCACTATTTCCGCTCCATAGAGGGACCCGAGCAGCTCCTTGCATAAGCCCCATTCACCGTTGCCACTCCTTAGCAGCATCCGGGCAGCTCCTTGCATAAGCCCCATTCACCGTTGCGGCTCCTTAGCAACATTCGGGCAGCTCCTTGCATAAGACCCATTCACCGTTGCCGCTCCTTAACAGCACCCGGGCAGCTTTCTAGCGTAAGCCCCATTCACCATTGCCGCTCCATAGCGACACCCGGGCAGCTTCCTAGCGTAAGCCCCATTCACCATTGCTGCTCCATAGCGGCACCCGGGCAACTTCCTAGCATAAGCCCCATCCACTATTGTCACTCCTTTTCAGCAATAATCCATTGACATCCCTATGCAGCGGTAATCCATTGACAACCCTATCTAGCGGTAAGCCGTTGTGATCCTATTCAGCGGTAAGCCGTTGACATCCTCATCCAGCGGTAAGTCGTTGCAACCCCATTCAGCGGCAAGCCGTTGACATCCTCATCCAGCGGTAAGACGTTGTGATCCTATTCAGCGGTAAGCTGTTGACATCCTCATGCAGTGGTAAGCCATTGCGACCCCATCCAGCGGTAAGTCGTTCACACCCAATCCAGCGGTAAGCCGTTGAAACCCCCAATCGGCGGTAAGCCGTCATCAGAAGAACTACGTGGTCTTTGATTCATGTCAAGGCATGGTACGTAGGAGGCCTCTTCAAGGCTCAAGCCCGAAACTATCGTCATCTTTTTTCCTGGGACTCCATCCTGGAGTATGTCCTAGCACTATGGGCCGCCTAATGCGTAATCCCCTCTTCGCTTCACACGGACGCACCTTTTGCGGCGTGATCGTCAGGTCCTTACTGTCTCTTGTTTCTCACACCGATCATGACTCAAGTGGGCTTAGAGTTGACATTGGCCCTGAAAATACCTCATCCATTATGACGTTAAACTGGATACCCTCGTCCAACATGACGTTAAACTGCATGCCATCATCCAGCATGACGTTAAACTTCATGCCATCGTCCAGTATGACGTTAAACTGCATTCCCTTGTCCCGCATGACATTAAACTGCACACCCATTTGAACTACGAGGTCTTTGATCCATGTCAAGGCATGGTACGTAGGAAGCCTCCACGAGGTTCAAGCCCATCGTCACCCAATTCACGTCGAGTTCTACCTGCATCCAGCACGGCGTTAAACTGCATTCCAGCCCGACAGTAAGCTGTTGTCACAACCCGAACTACGAGGACTTTGATCCATGTCAAGGTATGGTATGTAGAAAGCCTCCCAGAGGTTCAAGCCCATCTCCCATTGGACCACGGTCCCTCATTTACGTCGGTTTGCCGACACCCACCGCCCATCGTTTATTCATGTCAGGGTTCACTACCGTCCCGCATGACGTTAAACTGTATTCCATCAATACTTTGAACTACAAGGACTTTGATCCATGTTAAGGCATGGTACGTAGGAAACCTTCCCAAGGTTCAAGCCCACAACTAGTGGACCCCCGGGTCTACTTTCACGTCGGTTCACCGATGAAACCCTTTGAACTACGAGGTATTTGATCCATGTCAAGGTATTGTACGTAGGAAGTCTCCCCAAGGTTCAATCCCATCTCCCATTGGACCAAGGTCCGTCATTTACGTCGGTTCGCCGACACCCACCGCTCGTCGTTTATTCACGTCAGGGTTCACTACCGTCCCGCATGACGTTAAACTGTATTCCATCAATCCTTTGAACTATGAGGACTTTGATACATGTTAAGGCATGGTACATAGGAAACCTTCCCAAGGTTCAAGACCACCACTAGTGGACCCCCAGGACTACTTTCACGTCTGTTCACCGATGAAACCCTTTTAACTACGAGGTATTTGATCCATGTCAAGGCATGGTACGTAGGAAGTCTCCCCGAGGTTCAAGCCCATCTCCCATCGGACCAAGGTCCACCTTCACGTCGGATCGCTGATGATTACCATCAGACCAAGGTCTACCTTCACGTCAGTTCACTGACGCATCGGACCAAGGTCCACCTTTACATCGGTTCGCTGACAACATCCATCGGGCCAAGGTCCACCTTCACATCGGTTCGCTGACGCATCGGACCAAGGTCCACCTCTACGTTGGTTCACTAACGACATCCATCGGGCCAAGGTCCACCTTCATGTCGGTTCACCGACACCATCCCGAACTACGCGAACTTTGATTCCCTGCCACGGGGATACGTAGGAAGCCTCTTCAAGGCTCAAGCCCAACTTCACTGTCGCCTCTACGATGGTCCCATTTTATTCCCCCTCCACTTCATTCATCCATCCATCACCCATCCTGATTCTCACCCAGGCCGCCACATCCCGGTGGGATCATTCCATCCACCTCCTCGCTGCTCCTAGCGGCGCATGGGCCACTTTTCACATGTAAGCCCCAACATATCTCCGGGTTGTGTTCCTCTGTGTACACCCTGATTCATCACCCTTTCAAACTATGTGGGTTTTGATCCTTGTCCTCTACACAGGGTACGTAGGAAACCTCCAAGAGGTTCAATTCAATCCAATGGTAATCCGTGGTGTACCATATCCTGGGGTGCACTTCCCCTGATCCGCCCTCAGTGGTGTTCAGATCATCCATTACGGTGTGACATCTCCCCTCTAGAGAGTGCACCACCTCGGATCCATCCTCATTGGGCATTCTGATCCATCCATCTTCTAGGTGTTCTATCCTCGGAATATACCAATCTGATCTGTCTCTATGGGACGTTCTGATCACCCTCATTCTATCTCCGCAAGACGTTAAACTCGCGGCCTACCTCATGATGAACATGAGATGCCTGCGGAAAACCTCGGATGACATGCCTTTGGTGTAACCGTCTCTGCTAGACGTTAATCTTGCAACATACCCTATGTTAAACATGGGAAGATGAGGAAAACCTCAGATACATGCCTCGGGTTCTGCACCCTTGAGATGCCCTCTTATGATGAATAATACAGGTTTCCCTATGTCCATGCACCCAGAGATGCCCCGACATACCTGATGTTGCCGTCTACTCCGACCGAAGGTCGCTACCATGTCAAGACCCTATGGAAAGTCTTGAAGGAAGTAGTGTAATTAACTGGTGTCCATGAAGATATGGCACCGGGAATGAGATTCATGAACAACGTATTAAATCTATGAGGGAGACCCGGACTAGGTGATGAGTTCTAAGGAGGAATCCACGAAAGGAAGAACCGACATCCCATCATCCTGTTTCGATCAAGGAGCAAACGTCCCTGAACAAGGAGCGAATGCCGCCCGCCTTTGGAAAGTGGGAATGCGGGGCAACAGCTGCGCGTCCTCCATGGACGGATGCACGCACCCCTATGAAAGCATCAGAAACAACATGGAATATATAAGGGATGGTTTTAATAAAACAAAGAGAAAAACATGACATAAATATAATACTGGTATTATAATATACTTTTATTTCATCTGATTATTCTTCTTTTAATATAAATGAGAAATGAATATAGCATTCATGCATACGTACGACCTACCGTCTCGATGAATGGTGCATTTCATTTATTATCTCTCAATGTTATGGACTATAATAAAAACATATATACTAGATATATATGATATTTAAATCACGAATAATGTCTTGTAGAAGTTGTAATTTTGAGCACATGGATAATTTACATCAAACATGTTCATTTTTGACTCAAGTAACAAATATCGATAAAATGAAAAAAATGAACATAAATAATAATATAATTTTTATAACATAGTAATAAATGATATAAAAGGAAGATTAAACTTCAAAAAGTTCCAAAATAAAGTAGATATTAAACTATGTTTGTTATTCAAGAATATAAATAATGAATGAGACAAGTCGGATTAGAGGTAAGGGACTTCGTCTCAATCTCCATTCATTGAGGAATATTTTGATGTCAGAAACCACCTTCTTTTATATGGTGTATAATAAATCCATTTTACTATTAATTATGATTCAAATTTAATATTTTGTCATTGAATTTTTATATTTAATACTTAAATGGAATGTTTTTAATGTATGTGTGGATGGTGACTTTTCCACCATCGTAACCGTTATTTGATATTTGGATTCCTCTATAAGCATTTATTTTTATCAAAAGGAAAAGAAATCCATTTTTACCTTTTTGGGATTCTGGGTATTGAAAATGGTTTTGAATGTGGATTTACTATTACAATATTTTTAAATGATCTCTTGTGATTTAAAATGTAATATTATTAAAAACTGTTGATATTTTCAATATTTAATGTCATATGAATGTATAATTGTACTTGGACTTTTTGACTGGTGGTTAAATGATAAACTAATGACCAGTGGTTATGTGATAAACCAATGACATGTGATTATTTTGTAAATTATGGATAGGTGGTTATGTTATAACCTCCAATGCACTGGGTATGGAAGTCAGCCGTATGGTTATTCCATTTAATGATATGTGTTGAATTCGAATGTATGGTTATTCCATTTATGTATGTTTATGTACAATGTTACCTTTATATGCTAAATGCTTCTTCTATGGGTTTATGGTAGTCTTTTGGATACATAATGGGTGATAAATGAGTATATATTTAGTGTTTTATACTATCTAATGCTTAAATGTGAATATTATTACTTTATGATTATGTAATCATGGTTTTTATGTTTTCCATGACTAACATTTTTCCTTCTTTTTATAACCTGTACTGATCTTTTTATGTTCATCCTATGTTTTAAAATTTTTTCATATGACTTAATGAAGAATATAATCAAGGATGGGATCAAGTAAAATACATGTTGTTTAAACATGAAATGAACCATGTTTCTTTTTAAAAAGATTATGATTTATGGAAAAAATGGATAGTGAGTATAAGTGTCTTTTTGTAATATTTAATTTGTTATTTATGAGTTATGTCCTAATTATTTAAGGCCCTAAACCAGAAAAAATTCTCAAAGAGAATTAAATTCAAATTTTTTAATTATCACAAGATTATGTAACGTTTTAATTTTGTTTCCTTATATTCATAATCATGAATTATGATGGTAACAAGGACATCAACAATGGTGGTAGTATTAAGGACCAATTCACTTTGGACAGTGAGGGGAACCACTTGCCTTTAATTTTTTTTAGGTCTATTGTCATATCCTTCACTCCCCCACTCTAAAACATGTAATTGAACATCCATATTAAAGTAAACACCTTATCTTTCTTGCATGGCAATGTTCACTATCCATATTTTTTCACTCATCCACCAGCCAATGATAGAGATCTTGAAACCATCCACTTCATCTACATCCTCTTGTTTATCCCACTAATCATGACTTATTTGGTCTTACAGGTTAGTGGATTTCATATCTCTATAATAATGAAATATCCTAATTGGCCCTCCCTAAAAGATATAATCCAAAAAAATTCTAAACTACATGGGATCTAATTCCTTTGTGCAGAAGATATGTATGAATCCTCCTATAAGTTCTAACCCAACACCTTTAATCTGTCATCAGCTTTATTATTCCATATTTCTAGTAAAATCAATCCCCCAACCAAGGATGATATGTTCTTTTCATTCCTATTTTTCCTTATCCTCATCATAAAAAATTAATTGTGCATGTTATACCATAATAGGGCTTAATTCCCCACAATATCAGTCAAAAATTGGTTTCTCATGTGTATTTCCAACACCATAAATTTATAGAAATATTCATATTATATTTACCCACTACATGTCAATAAACTTCATGGTTTGGTCCTTGTCATGTAACATAAAAATATATGACATACCCTATTATGTGGCACCAAACTACACGGGTTTAGATTCCTTCCACAATAATACATTGTAATCCCATATTATGAGACTGATCCTTATAATAAATATATATCTACCTTTCTAGATGTTAATAAAAACTAGATTTCAGAATCATGAGGCATTAAACAATGATCCATTAAATAAATAATTTTCAATTAAGTAAAAAATTGACATAGAGAACCTCTAATAATTACTTGTGGATATCTTAATGGGGAACCATTGATACATACCTATGGTTTAATTGATGGATAACCTTTGTTATATAAAAATAATTTTTCCTATAAGTATATGTGATTGATTTCATTTGTGAATTGTGATGACTTTTATTTTATAAGGATTAATGACTATGACTTAAATATATAATAGATTCCAATAGTAAGAAAAAATAACTCCAAAAGGGGTGATGAGCATTACCTTACATCATATTAACCAATGCGAGTTCCTAATAATCACTGGAAAAATATCTCAATGGAATATTACCTCTGGAAAGTAGGTATATAAAAACAATGGATATGGGAACTGTTGGCTGTTTATAGTTCCACAAATACACTCCATTGAATATTTCTCGGAACAATGGGGAGGGAAAAAATATAAATCCAACATTAAAATATAAAAAAATCATAAATATTTACTAAAATAAAATTTTAAAAAATCCATTTTCATACCCTACACCATTTTTTCTAATGAATAAACATTAATACATATTCACATAAGTTTAATTAGGATCATCAATATGGGTATCCATAGAATGTGTCACCTATGGATGTATCAATTTTCTATTGAGTTGATCAATGTTCTAGTAAGACACCCAATTTTTACCACAACCTAATATAACCTCATACTGTAATGATAGAAGATTAAATATAACTTTTCATTTGAGAGACCTTTAACCTAAAATGAAAAGTAAATCATGCATACCCACCACTAATTGGTGGTTGGCTTTATATATACTTTTATGAATCTCTTGGATTATGTATCCATTGACTCATGTGTTATAATGAATGAATTAATTCTTTAACAATGTCATCCACTAGTGATTTAATATCTCTAGTTCCATGTATTACAACATATGAAATGTATCTAAAATGGTAACTTAAATGGAAGATATCACCTGGACATTAACTCTTAATGTTTGATTTCCACATCAATCATAGGTAAAAAATTCACATTAAAATAATTAAAATAAAATAATTATTATGATATACATTTCATAAATAGTACAAAAAAATAATATAATAACATATAACCATATCATAAATGATAATATACCCAAACCAACCCTTGATTACTATTTTATATACCATAGGACATGATTAGATCATACTCAATAATATAGTCTTAAACACATCATATCTATAAAATAATTTTATTTCTCCTCCATATATATCTGAAAAATATTAAATCCCCAAATAGATAGTGTTATTTTACCTTATATTATATCATATATATTAACATATGAAACCATATCAATTTTTTTGATATATTCAATAACAATTTATAAAATAAATCATTAAAAATAACCTCTCATCACATCACATGTTATACCTTGGGAAAACCCAATGAAAATACTTTTAGATTAACTCGATATAACTTTTAATACAATAAAAAATGTCAAACTCAAAACCAATTTAGTCAAACATAGTGTAAGACAATATTCCATTTTCTATATAAAAATGAATATAATTCTCTAAATCCATAAGAAGAAGAAAATAATCACCTCTTTAGAATAATCAATATTACTCAAGTTACAATATGATCTAGAGTGACCTTCATGAAATATAGAAATCCCTATATCTTTGTCTACCTGTTAAATCACATGTGACTATTCACACTCATATGTTACCTTTTTCTAAGATATAGAGTTACCATAGGACATAGAATATGTCAATCACATATGGATAACTCATATATTTTTATTTACTAAGTATAGATTATCTATTTTAATGAATACATCACATTAATTTCATTTTTATGGATGATCACATCACATATCCCTCACATGAATAGGAAATTATATGTTATGTACTATCTAGGCATGGATACACACTCTTAATTATATTTCACTTGGGAAAAAGAGTTCATACTAGTGATATGATAAGATAAATCCCAACTTGGTTGAAGCCCAACTGATGACATGATCAATAATAAACCCATCAACCCATAAATAGATAATCACTAAAGTTTTTTAAGGCATCATAGTATGAAAGTTATTGTGATTGGTATATCAATATCATTAGGTAATGGAGGAAGAAAATATGATCCATATATCCTTATTACACATATATAATATTTTATGAAAATCCATGCACTATACTGTTGAGCAATGTATTGTTTTTAAACAAATCAAAATAATGTTTTTTAAAGGGGGAGATTATTTTAAATAATACTCTGTCTCTTTATGATGATTTTGATGCTCACAAATACCCTTAATTATTTACTAATTATTTCGTTGAGTATTTTGCAGGAATTTATTTTATATAACGAGATTCTATACTTCATTTATTCCGAGATCAATTTTAGCGTATTCTGGAATCACTGTAGCGTGAGATCAATTTTAGCGTGTTCTGGAATCACTGTAGCGCGAGATCAATTTTAGCGCGTACTGGAATCACTGTTCATACCCTACGTTGATGAACGTAACGTATGGATGAAAAGTTTACTTTTTATGTTATTTTGAAACGTATGGTTAATGAACCTTACGTTGTTGAAAAGTATGGAAGAAGAACATTACGTTTGGAAGGAACCTTACGTTTTCGTTGTTGAAAAGTATGGAAGAAGAACATTACGTTTGGAAGGAACCTTACGTTTTCGTTGTTGAAAAGTATGGAAGAGAAACCGTATGTTAGTTTTCAGTGTTGAGTTTGTTTCTCAAAAGTATGGATCATCAACCTTACTTTTATAATCAACCGTACGTTCTTTGGAGAGTTGAAGCAAGACAAAGTATGGATGATCAACCCTACGTTTGAATGCTGAAGAGAAAGTATGTATGTTCAACCTTACGTTCTGAACCTTACGTTTGTGAACCCTACGTTTGGAGCCACGTCATCAACCCTACGTTTGGCGTCGGGATATTTTTGACAGACGATATTTCCTTTTGAATTAGTCAATCAAGCGGATTATTAGGCGGATTTCGAGCTGATTCTTAAATACGACTTTGACTGAATCAAAGACGATTTACAACGGATTAATGTTTGATTTAAACGGAGCTTTTTGTGCCAATTCTTCAGGGGAGTTACAACGGCTTTGTTATTTCATTTAATATCGAGAATCTAAAGGAGATTTTCATGGATCTATTTATGCGGAAGATTTTCTCATATTTGAATATATATGTTCTATCTTGGAAACTTCGGAGATATATATATGCACGGGAAAGTGTGTGAAATAAAGAATGATTGATCTTTTGACGAACAAGAAAACAGAGGCTGTGTGAAAGCGTTCTTTTCTGGTGATCAAGAAGAAGCGTAAGACCTTTATTACTGAAAGAAGATTTTGATAGCAGATTCACGTGTTCTACATCGACTACCTGTTGTGAATCTACTGCTGCTGAAGTTGTGAAGTTTCTGGTAATATCTATTGCAACTGGATCGACTCAGAACTGTTTTGATTACGGATCTTTATTTTCTGAAGACGACGATCTATCTACTGTCAATTGCATTCTGTTGCAATTGTGAAGAACAACTGGAGAAGTGTTTCTTTATCGAAACCCTTTTATTTTTTGAGTGATCAGCTTCTCGTTCTAAGCTGTGTGGGTTCGTGTTTGAACCTGGAAGGCTGTGTTTGCCTGAATCTTGTAAAGGTGTCAACTGCCTGTACTCAGTTGTGGACGGGTCTGTGGAAACGAGGACCAGATAGTGAAAATCGCCAAGCTCGTGGATTTGAGCGTTGGTGGAGTGGACTAGGGGCCTTCTGTTCCCCGAACCACTATACATCCGTGTGTTCATGCTTTTACTTTTTCCGCTGCATATTTAATCGTGCAAAAGCATAGTGAACAGAATTTGTCTAAATTGAAGAGATTGTAATAATTTGAAATAGACACAATTCACCCCCCTCTTGTGTATAATCCGTAGATTCAGATCCAACAATTGGTATCAGAGGAGGAGCTTCTTATTTCTAAAGTCCTATCAAGCTAGAAGTATTTAAAGATTATACATAGTGTATCATGGCTGATATGAGAGAGGGAATGTCAATGGTCAGAGCACCTTACTTTAATGGAGATAATTATGGCTGCTGGAAATCACGTATGATTATTTATCTGAAAAATCTTGGTTACAGAGTCTATTCAAAGATTCTGACTCCCTATGAAATTCCTGAAAATCCCGATACATGGAGTGCTGCTACAGAGGCTGAGTATGACATAAATTCAAAAGCTATGAATGCAATCATCTGTGGTCTAGGACCAGACGAATTTAACAGAGTATCTCAATGCCCGACTGCATATGAAATGTGGCAAACAATAGCTGTTGCTTATGAAGGAACAGATAATGTAAGACAGATGAGATATGCAACTGCTAAGTTAAAATTCGATACTTTCAGAATGATTGAAGGAGAGAGCATCACTCAGATGAATGGAAGATTGACAGAAATTGTCAATAATATAACAGCTCTAGGAGAACCAATCAAGCAGGCTGATCAAGCGTTGAAGGTACTGAGAGTACTTCCTACTCGATGGAATGGAATCTCTGCAGCAATCAGACAATCAACTTCTGTTAAAGATCTAACTATGAGAGAACTGATTGGTACACTGATGATGTACGAAGCTGAAATGCAAGATGAGGTAAATGAGCATAAAGTCTACATAAAAAGGGAAAATACTGCTTTGAAAGTGACTTCTCAACAAAAGGATAGAAAGATGAAGAACAAAGAAGTGAGTGCTAAATCAGAAAGCTCTGATTCTTCAAATTCGGATGAAGAACTGGCACAGCTAGCCAGAAAATTTAGAAAGTTTTATAGTAAGAAGAAAGACTTCAAGAAATCCTTTAAAAAGGATAGCAAGGAAGTGAGATGTTATGAATGCAAAAAGATGGGACATATCAGACCAGATTGCCCAAAATTGAAAGATGCAAAGAAGAAGAAATTATTCAAAAGAGATGATTATGAGCAGAAAGACAAGAAAGCTATGAAAGCTACTTGGAGTGTTTCTGAAGACTCAAGTAATTCTTCTGAATCATGCTCAGAGAAGGAGGAAGCCAATTTAAAAGAAAATATGTGTTTCATGGCTGAAACTGATGAGGTACACTCATACTATTCCTCTGACTCAAATAATGAATCAAACTCTGAAACAAGCCTCTCAAATAAAAAACTTGCAGCTTACTGCAATATGCTTGAAGAAAGGTATGACTCATTATTTAATAAATATAAATCTATAAAGAACTTGTACAAAGCTATTTCAGATGAGAGAAATACTTTGCTAAAACAACATAAGGAATTAATTGACAAATACAATTCTGCTGAATCAAATAAAGTTAATTTTGAATCAAAAATAAAAACTCTACAGGATGAAGTAGAATCTTATAAAACGGCTGCATTAATTTTTACAAAAGGAGAAAACACCTTAAATGAGATACTTGGAAAAACTGTAATTAAAAAGGAAAGGTTTGGAATTGGAAGTAAAGGAGAAAAACCTAAGTTATACAAAAATTATTTTGTTCCTAGCACTAAACAGGTTATTTGTAACTTCTGTGGAACAAGAGGTCATATAGCTAAAAACTGTTTTCTAAGACAACCTCAGATATGTGGAATTAAGAAAGCTTATATTTCCAACGATCTATATGATTCAATCAATTTTAAGAAAACAAAGCAAATCTGGATACCCAGATCACTGCTTGCTAACACTCCTGGACCCAACAAAATATGGGTACCAAAGCAATTTGTTTGAATGTCTTTGCAGGTAGCAGGTCACCAAAGAAAGAAAGAAATATGGTATATGGATAGTGGCTGCTCAAGACACATGAGTGGAACTTCAGCTAATTTCTCTTCTCTTACTCGAAAGGAAGGAGGACTTGTCACCTTTGGTGACAATGCCAAAGGAAAGATTATTGGTATTGGAACAGTTGGAGATCCAGAGACAGTCTCAATCAACAAAGTACTTTATGTACAAGGGTTAAAACACAATCTGATAAGTATCTCTCAACTCTGTGATGATGGATACACTGTTGATTTTACTAACAATAGTTGTGCTGTTTCTAAAGATAAACTGTTTAAGTTTAGAGCACCCAGAACTGATAATGTTTATACTTTGGATTTGTATTCCTTGTGTAAACAACAAGTAAATTGCTTAACTGCTAATATAAGTGAATCCTGGATCTGGCATAGAAGACTTGGTCATTGAAATATATATGCTTTACATAAATTATCTAAGAAACATTTAGTTTCTGATTTGCCTAGTCTCAAATTTGAAAATGACAGATTCTGTGATGCATGTCAGCTTGGCAAGCAACACAAATCATCATTCAAATCTGTTAATAAAGTTGCTACAACTAAACCTCTAGAACTTATCCATATGGATTTGTTTGGACCTTCAAGAGTAGCAAGTTTAGCTGGTAAATTATATGTTTATGTATTAGTTGATGATTACTCTAGATTTACTTGGATTTTCTTTTTGAAATTTAAAAGTGAAGCTTTTAGTTTATTTGAAGGTTTTTGTAAATCTATTCAAAATGAAAAAGGTTTTAATATAATCTCATTGAGAAGTGATCATGGTGGAGAATTTGAGAACCAGGAATTTAGTTCCTTTTGCTCAAACATGGGTATTAAACACACCTTCTCTGCTCCAAGAACACCTCAACAAAATGGGATTGTAGAAAGAAGAAATAGAACTATTCAAGAAATGGCTAGAACTATGTTAAATGAATATAGCCTACCTATATATTTCTGGGCAGAAGCTGTTAATACAGCTTGTTATATAATGAATAGAATTTTAATAAGACCTATTTTGAAAAAGACACCCTATGAACTATGGAATAACAGAAAACCTAAAGTAAATTACTTTAAAGTTTTTGGATGCAAGGTTTACATCCTGAATACCAAAGATAATCTTGGTAAATTTGATCCAAAATCTGATAAAGGTATTTTCTTAGGATATTCTGCAACCTCCAAAGCTTATAGAGTCTATAATAAAAAGTCAAGGATTGTTGAAGAATCAGTTCATGTGAAATTTGATGAATCTGATCCTTTTGAGAAAAGGATAGAACAAATAGATGAACTTGATTCTAATGAAAACATGAGACCTGAGAATTTAAAGAATGATTTTGAAAATGATATAAAAGAAATTCAGTCCAGTTCAGAAGAACATGATACTGAAGAGCCTTTGAATGTAATGCCTAGACAGTCTAGAACCTTAAAGAATCACCCTTTAGAATCTGTGATAGGTGACTTAGAGACTGGTATTCAAACTAGAAGAAACTTTGGAAACATAGTTGAATTCTCTGCTTTCCTATCCCAACAAGAACCTAAGACCATAGAAGAAGCCTTAGATGATGAGAGCTGGGTAATAGCAATGCAAGATGAATTGAACCAGTTTAAGAGAAATAAGGTTTGGGAATTAGTTGAAAGACCACATGATTATCCAGTAATAGGAACTAAATGGGTCTTTAGGAATAAACAGGATGATCAAGGGATAATAACTAGAAATAAAGCAAGATTAGTAGCTAAAGGATATAATCAAGAAGAAGGAATAGATTATGATGAGACCTTTGCACCTGTAGCCAGGTTAGAAGCCATTAGAATCCTTTTAGCCTATGCATCTTATATGAATTTTAAATTATTTCAGATGGATGTTAAATCTGCCTTTTTAAATGGTTATTTAATGGAGGAAGTTTATGTTGAGCAACCTCCTGGTTTTGAAAATTCTCAAAAACCAGATTCTGTTTTCAAACTTACTAAAGCTCTTTATGGCCTTAAACAAGCACCAAGAGCTTGGTATGAAAGACTAAGTTCTTTTCTTTTGAAAAATGATTTTACTGTTGGACTAGCAGATCCAACACTCTTTAAGAAAACTGTGAAAAATAATGTTTTGTTGGTACAAATTTATGTTGATGATGTAATTTTTGGATCGTCCAATAAAATTCTTTGTCATGAATTTTCAGAATTAATGCAAAAAGAATTTGAAATGAGTATGATGGGAGAATTAAATTTCTTTTTGGGTCTTCAAATATTTCAAAAAGATTTTGGAAATGTTTTAAATCAATGCAAATACATTACTGATTTACTTAAGAAATTTGGACTTGAAAACAGCAAGACATTTACAACTCCTATGTGTACTAATATAAAACTTGATTTGGATGAAACTGGAAAATCAGTGGACAACAAGTTATATAGAGGTATGATTGGTAGTTTGTTATATCTTACTGCTAGTAGACCAGATATAATGTATTCAGTATGTCTTTGTGCTCGATTTCAATCAAATCCCAAAGAATCCCATTTAACTGCTGTTAAACGAATTTTTAGATATTTAAAAGGTACTATTTATCAATCTCTGCTTTATCCAAAAACCTCTGATTTTAATTTAATTTCATATTCAGATGCAGACTTTGGAAGCTGTAGATTAGATAGGAAGAGTACTTCAGGAACATGTCACTTTTTAGGAAAGTCTTTAGTATCATGGTCTAGTAAGAAACAACACTCAGTTGCCCTGTCAACAGCCGAGGCAGAATATGTGTCTGCAGGTAGTTGCTGTGCACAGGTGTTGTGGATGAAAAACACTCTTATGGACTTTGGATTAAATTTCAATAATACGCCTATTTTATGTGATAATACTAGTGCAATTAATATTTCAAAAAATCCTATTAGTCATTCTAGAACTAAGCACATTGATATAAGACATCACTTTTTAAGAGATCATGTGTTAAAAAAGGATATATTTTTAGAATTTGTAAATACAGAAAATCAATTAGCAGATATTTTTACTAAACCACTTCCCACGGCAAGGTTTGAATTTATTAAGGGGGAGTTAGGTTTATTTAATTTTAAATAGTTTCTTTTTAATCTTATTCTGTTTTCGAATTCTGTTTAATTTTCTGTTTCTCGCTATAAGTTATTTTATTTTGTTTTAAATAAAAGTAATGATTAGTGATTACACGGGAATCAAGGCTGTCAGAACCGTTTCACCTTCTAACCTGTTTTCACCTTTTTCGGAAACCCTTTCGAAAACCTAAAACCGCACATCTGCTCCAAAACCCTTTTCTGAATCTTCAAACCCTAAACTTTCGAACCTTCAGAAATCGTTGTTGAAATGGCAAAGACTAAGCGTCCAGATGAAGCCGAGAGCAGTGCTGCAAAGAAATCTAAAGTAGTTGGTCGGAAGATACTGCAAGGTAAAGTCATCGATTTAGAATGGCTATTTGAAACTAATTTGCTGTTGAAACAAGCGTTGTCGTTTCAAGGCCTTGAGCAAGCTTTTAATAGTGAAAACTCTGAGTTTCTTTATGAGGCAGAAATGAGACTTTTCTTTAGAACTGTTCAGTTTAGCCTTGGAGATACGGAGGATAGTTTATTGGCTCAAATAGAGGATAAGGACTTTTCCATATCATCTGTAGAGATAAGTCAAATTCTTAACTGCCCTCATGAAGGAGTCTTTCATTTTGATTTACGGAATATTGGAGATTCTGTACATAAGTCTGAAGACATTATGTCTTTTCTGTTTGGAACCAAAGTGATAAAGAAGATGTTTATTAAAGATTTGGAGCCTGATCAGAAAATCTTGGTAAAGTTTGTTCAGACTGGGTTATCACCAAGGATGGCTGAGATGGAGAAAATTCTGTACCCTGACATGTATATAATGTATCTTTTGATGAGTGATATTAAGTTTAATTTTCCTCGATTTATGATAAGATATCTGAGATACTGCTGTCAGAGTGAAGCAAGAATGACCTTTTTCCCATATGGAAGGTTCATTTCTTTGTTGTTGTTTAAAAGAGGAATGATCAGATTGGTAAGTGCTGGGGTGAAATGTCACCACAGTAATGTTTTTAATGCTGGAACTTTGAGGAAAGTCGGATACTTCTGGAGCACTATTAAAGGAAAACTCTTACCTGTTGGAGCTGAGGAAGACTCGGAGAGTGCTCAGGCTCAACCTGCTAAGTCCAAGGAGGGACAAGCAGAATCAAGGGTTAGTACAGTGGCAAGGAGAATTCGCTTTGAGATGGAGGAAGTTGAGGAAGAGAGAAGTCAGGAAGGACTTCAATCTAGAAGGAAGAGGTCAATTGATGAAGAAATTATCTCTCCTGTCTTGAAATCTTCTGAACCTGTAATTTCTTATTCCTTTGTGAGAGAAGCTGTTGTGGAGCAGACTGCACCGATAGAGGAACCAGTAGCTCAACCGGAAATTCAGCTAGAACCTCAAACTACTGCTGTGGCTGTTGAAGAAGCAATTCCACAAGAACAACTTATGGAGGCAGTTCCTGGTGAAGAAGTGGCCCGACCTCAAGAAGTTCATGAAAATATTGTTCTTGATCATTCAGTAGAAGTCAGAGAGACTACTGTTCGTGATGAACACACTTCTGAAGTTAATACAGAAGTACTTCAGGAAGATTTTTCAGTGGAAGAGTTTCAAGCTTCAAAGAATAGTTCAGTGGATCAACCTTTTCAGGACAAAGAACAATCAGATGCAGATTCTTTACCCCTTGTCCTGCTTCGTCAATCTGATTCTGGACATGAGAATCAAGCACAGGGTGCCCCTGATTCGAGAAAAGAAGAAATTGTTGAGTTATACAAGCGTATTTCTCAGTTAGAATCTGAGAATGTTAGTCTCAGAAGTTCTCTGAACTTGGAGCAGTTAAAGTTTCAGAAGCTGAAAGAATCTACTGTTTCAAGACAGGAAGTAGATTTGTTTAAAACTGATATGTTGCATGCTGTTGATCAGTTGAAATCAGAGATGGTAACGAAAGATGATTTGTCTGAGATGAAAATTTACATGGAGAATAAATTTGAATCTGTTGCAAATAGTGCTGTGAGTGGATCAGGTTCTTCACCTGATTTGATTCGAAGATTTCAAGCAATTACTGGAGCACTGAGCAATATGAGTGACAGATTACACGATCTTCAGTGTAATAGTGCCCCTTTGTCAGTTTTGCTAGATAATCAGAAATTTTTGGTAGATCAGTTGACATCTGGAGAGCTACCGATTAGGATTCTTTTGAATCAGTTATCAGAAAAGCTGGCTCTTTTTGTTGAAAAAGAAGAAAGAATGCATGAGTTTTTCAGAGTTAATTTGATTGAAGATATTCATATGACTCAGGAGAACAGGGATCTTATCATCAAGTTAGGAGATGGGATGATGAAGAGGCTTCGAGAACAGTTTACAGAGATCAAGACCGCAATTCAAAGGAGATAGACACCTTTTTCCCTGTCTTATCCCTACACCTTGATTCCTCTGTATATCACTGTCGTTTTTATATAATAGCTTGTGAATGAAAATTCTTTTCTTATCTTTTTTGTTTTGTTATTTATTGATTTATGATTAAGTTAGCCAGTATACGAAATTCACTTATTCATACACAGTTAATTATAGCATTTACTTATAGTCCAGTGCAATATTGAATGTGTTCAAATCCGTAATTTTTCATTCTTTTTGATATCACAAAAAGGGGGAGAATTTGGATAAACACAACATTTAAATTCATTCGTTTCCTATGAAGAAATTTGGATATATAGGAGCATTTGGATATATACGACATTTATCTTTTATCTATTTGAAAATTTATTTTTATGGGAGTTATGGGGGAGAAATTTGAGTTATGGGGGAGAAATTTGAGTTATGGGGGAGAAATTTTATAGTTAAATATTGTTTTAATCCTTTCAAAATTCTAAAATTTTATAAAACTTTTTTTTTTCAATCAAGATTGCAATTAAATTAGTTTTATTATTTTATGGGTTTTGTGATCATCAAAAAGGGGGAGATTGTTGAGCAATGTATTGTTTTTAAACAAATCAAAATAATGTTTTTTAAAGGGGGAGATTATTTTAAATAATACTCTGTCTCTTTATGATGATTTTGATGCTCACAAATACCCTTAATTATTTACTAATTATTTCGTTGAGTATTTTGCAGGAATTTATTTTATATAACGAGATTCTATACTTCATTTATTCCGAGATCAATTTTAGCGTATTCTAGAATCACTGTAGCGCGAGATCAATTTTAGCGTGTTCTGGAATCACTGTAGCGCGAGATCAATTTTAGCGCGTACTGGAATCACTGTTCATACCCTACGTTGATGAACGTAACGTATGGATGAAAAGTTTACTTTTTATGTTATTTTGAAACGTATGGTTAATGAACCTTACGTTGTTGAAAAGTATGGAAGAAGAACATTACGTTTGGAAGGAACCTTACGTTTTCGTTGTTGAAAAGTATGGAAGAAGAACATTACGTTTGGAAGGAACCTTACGTTTTCGTTGTTGAAAAGTATGGAAGAGAAACCGTACGTTAGTTTTCAGTGTTGAGTTTGTTTCTCAAAAGTATGGATCATCAACCTTACTTTTATAATCAACCGTACGTTCTTTGGAGAGTTGAAGCAAGACAAAGTATGGATGATCAACCCTACGTTTGAATGCTGAAGAGAAAGTATGTATGTTCAACCTTACGTTCTGAACCTTACGTTTGTGAACCCTACGTTTGGAGCCACGTCATCAACCCTACGTTTGGCGTCGGGATATTTTTGACAGACGATATTTCCTTTTGAATTAGTCAATCAAGCGGATTATTAGGCGGATTTCGAGCTGATTCTTAAATACGACTTTGACTGAATCAAAGACGATTTACAACGGATTAATGTTTGATTTAAACGGAGCTTTTTGTGCCGATTCTTCAGGGGAGTTACAACGGCTTTGTTATTTCATTTAATATCGCGAATCTAAAGGAGATTTTCATGGATCTATTTATGCGGAAGATTTTCTCATATTTGAATATATATGTTCTATCTTGGAAACTTCGGAGATATATATATGCACGGGAAAGTGTGTGAAATAAAGAATGATTGATCTTTTGACGAACAAGAAAACAGAGGCTGTGTGAAAGCGTTCTTTTCTGGTGATCAAGAAGAAGCGTAAGACCTTTATTACTGAAAGAAGATTTTGATAGCAGATTCACGTGTTCTACATCGACTACCTGTTGTGAATCTACTGCTGCTGAAGTTGTGAAGTTTCTGGTAATATCTATTGCAACTGGATCGACTCAGAACTGTTTTGATTACGGATCTTTATTTTCTGAAGACGACGATCTATCTACTGTCAATTGCATTCTGTTGCAATTGTGAAGAACAACTGGAGAAGTGTTTCTTTATCGAAACCCTTTTATTTTTTGAGTGATCAGCTTCTCGTTCTAAGCTGTGTGGGTTCGTGTTTGAACCTGGAAGGCTGTGTTTGCCTGAATCTTGTAAAGGTGTCAACTGCCTGTACTCAGTTGTGGACGGGTCTGTGGAAACGAGGACCAGATAGTGAAAATCGCCAAGCTCGTGGATTTGAGCGTTGGTGGAGTGGACTAGGGGCCTTCTGTTCCCCGAACTACTATACATCCGTGTGTTCATGCTTTTACTTTTTCCGCTGCATATTTAATCGTGCAAAAGCATAGTGAACAGAATTTGTCTAAATTGAAGAGATTGTAATAATTTGAAATAGACACAATTCACCCCCCTCTTGTGTATAATCCGTAGATTCAGATCCAACATATACTTCACATGTCATCAAGCACACAAAATACTTTTTATTCCTTATTAATATATATATTTTCTCAATAAAAGAATTATACACATGATACCATTACATTTTTTTTCATAATATATAAAAATACATGATAAATATAGGTTAAGGATAACTCAAAAAATAAATTTTATATGATAATTACCATTGAATTTCAAATAAAAATTATATCAATTTATATATATAAACTAGTGAAAAAGAGTGATAAAGATGAGATTTCATTTTAAATGATAACTTTTCTATTACTAATACAGTTTTATCAATACAAAATAAAATTTGATAAATAGACCTAGATAAAAGATCATATATTACCGAATTCTAGATCATCCTCATGTTTGTTTAACTTTCAAGGGTTTTGTACCTCATTACATCTATATGTAGTTCCTACAAAATATCATTGTGACAATATGATAAAAACTATGTCTAAATTATTTTATATAATAACCAAATCTAAAAACATTCTTATTTTAAAAAAATTTTCATAACATAAGTAATATATCTCTTAAAAAATCACATAATCCCAAGAACATGTAGTTAAATTTGTTTGAGGACTAGGTACCTATGATTTTTTTACAACCCATAAAAATATTTCTATATTTTTTATCCACTCATGATTATATTATATACTTCTTATATATTATCATAATCTTCATAAACATGGGAAATATAACTATAAGAAAAAGGTGAGCTCATATATAATGCCATTTACCTTAATGAACTAATATTTACATGATTTAAAACAAGGGATTATCTTTTTTGGAATTTCTAAGATCTTTTTGGTTTAGTGTTATAGAGAATTAGGTAATCTATTACATAAAAAATGAGTATATTTTCACATAGGCATTAATTTTTTTTCACAAAAATAGATCTTTAAGAATAAACATTTTTCATTCATGTAACTTGTTTTCTTTCGTTAAGATGTTTCACCATAGATGAAATATTGACCATATTATATTTCTACTGAACCATAAATCATATGAAAAAAATTTTAAACATGTGATGAGAAAAAAATATTATTAAGGGATATAAAAATAATGAAATCCTATTAGTCTACGAAAAATATGAAAACTCGGGATGGAATTTTCCATTTTAAAATAAAATATTGATCACTTAAGTAATAAATTTCAATAAGTAAAAGTAAATATTTGATCAAATAAATCCTATTAAAACCATTATATAGAATATTAAAACCTGTAAATTAATCAAAAACAAGGTAATAATTCATGAAAACATTGCTTGAAAAAACCATTTACCATTAAATAAAGTCTTCCTCATGAAAAAAAACATTTTCATAAAACCCCATATTTTGGAAAGAATAATATATGTGAGATGGAGAATCATATACATAACCATTGTTCCCTTTGTTTTTAACCCGTTTTTAGAATAACTGAATCCATTTTAACTCTATAGGATTAACCACCCTAGTTATCTCACTCATTTTCCCATTCAAATATTACATCATTACCTAATGAATTATAGAGCTATATTAGGATCACCCACATATATGAGATATATTGGACTAACCTGGCATCATATATAAATATTAATTATCATAGAAATAAAAAATTATATGTTTTTACTTTTTTATTATACAACATTTTAATAACTCATTTAGATCCATATGTAAATAACATTTCATTTTTGCATAAATTGTGGAAAAATAATTCCTGTATAAAATATTAAAAATGAAAAATTCCTAGATTAGTAAAATTAATATGTTCAATGAAAAACCACTATTAAATTTAGATTATTCTTTATAAAAACTAACGGCAGTTATGGTGAGAAAATATCGTCATAATGTATACCATATAAAAATATACATTTCAACTTCAGTAAAAAAAGTGAATATAACCCATTGTGTAAATTTTTATAAGACTAATTTCATAAAAATTTGTAAAAAAGTAAAATATATTTTAAAATTAGATTTATTAAAAATTTATGAATAAATTTAAACATTATATTTTTTTAGAAAAATATATATATGGAGGAGAAATATTTTTGACCATTTAAAAAAATATTTAATGGAAAATTCTTTATCGTTTTCCCATATTGATTTTCCCAATATATTAATACATATTAATAAAATTATATTATTTTTATATATTATTAGTATGCTTTATAATTCTCATTTCATTTTCAGCATTCCATTTATTTCATTTATTTCTATGTTCTATTTTGTTACTAAATTGTTTATCTTCATGATTGATGTTTTGGGGTTGTTTGGTTTATTAACTAAAAAAATGATGTGTTGAACAGGGTAAAAGAGTATATGGTTCCATTATTAGAAAAATATTACACATTTTATAATAATCATATTTATACATTATAATTAATTTTAAAATCAATCATCTAGGGATTTCCTGAAAAATAAATCTTGTCGCTTCATGGACATAGTATTCTGTACATACACGTGAATGGAATTTTCATTTTTAAAATAGCTATAAAATAAATAGATTAGATATTATTTTAATTTTCAATAATCATAAATTTTTTATAAATGAAATATATTTTAATTAGTGTCATCCTTATTAGAATCCTTGCATGGTGGAAATGAAAAATGACTCACATCGCTTCATTGATGCAGTATTCTATATATATGCACAAACAACAATCTAAATTTAAAAATGATAAAATGGGTAAGTATAAAAATAAAATATTATCTTTATTTAAAGATAATATTCTCATAAATATCATATATATTGATTTTATTGAACATTATAACCTTCTGTTTAATCTGGTGACAAAAAAAAACATATCCCTTCAATGAGGTGATAGTCCACACGTATGCACGAGTGATGTTTTCTTGTATGATGAAAAATTATAGTAAAAAGATTCTTAACATAATCATAATAAAATTTATTTATATTTAATATTATTATTTTATTATTTTATCATTTTTAAACATTATTTGACAGAGGTATAAAAATAAATAGATAAGAAACACCCAATTAAAATTTATACCTCTTATTTTGGTAACCACATTAGGATTACAACTTAAGAATTGTATGATTATTATTTTGGTAAGACCAAAACCCCTTGAACATGGGTATGAAAGGAGAAATTTTTATATGAGTTTTTGGATTAGGTTTATCAAAATGTGTGAGGATGAGTGGGGATGATATTCTCTTTTAAAAGTGGGGGGAGTGGAACACTTATAACTTTTCTAATAATTTTAATATTATAGTTATTTTAATCATGGTAATATAGAACACAAAATATCAATTTGAACGATAATTTTATAAGAGAAAAAATTAAATAATATAATAATATTTATTATTACATTATGTGGCCTTATATTATTGTATTTACTTTAATTAAATTTGCTTACCCTTTATCATGTTGTCAAATTTTTACCATGGTTACTATTCATAATTACCAAAAATGGAATCGAACACAATAATAATTTTTTACCTCCTGAGATAAAATATGTAATTAATTTTATGTGATTCCATTTTTAAAAGTGGTTAAAATTACAATTGGTATAACTGTGCAGAATCTAATTTAAAACTGTTTTTCGATAACTTCCTTTTTAAGAATAAAAATGAGCATATAACAAAATAAAATAAAATATTCTTTAATATGGTATTATTTAGAATATGTTTCATAAAATTAATATTATCTTATTTTAAGACCATCTTAAAATATATTATAAATTTTTAATTATTATATTTTAAATAAAATTACACCTTTCCAAAAACAACATTTCTCACTAGTCTCTCAGAAATCAATAATTTGAGAAAAATAAAAAAAATAACCTTAAGAAACATATGTTTTAAGGATATAAAAAATGAATACTAATATATCTGGTTAATTTTATAAAATTTATAATTTATTCTTTTAAATTAAATCATGTATTTCAATCAAAAACAATTTTGTTAAATAAAATAATTCTATTTTTAACATAAAACTTTTACAAACTTATTTATAAAAATATGATGAATATGAAAAAAATTAAACTCATAAATAATAAGGTTAATTTATTATTAAAATTATATAAAATTTCACATTATTCCACATTTTTGAAGTTTCATCCTCATAATGTTATTCATTACGTAAACAATTGAGGGTGTTTTTCCATCATACTATTTTTGATTCTGATGTTTCTCCTTTAATCAAGTGATTCCTACATTAAAAAAAATAAAAATTGGAATAAAATTATTTCAATGAATATAAAAACTATGATCCAAAATATGAATATAATTTCCATCATATGAAATATTTTCTTCCAATTGTATGAGCCAAGTGATAATAACTAAATATTAATCAAGTTGTTACACCTTTTAAAGGAAATATTAAGATTATCACGTACCTGATATAAAATAGGAGATCTGGTTACCCTTTAAAGAAATGACCCATCATTTTCTATAATTCTATATGGTCAAATATACTATGGGCATTATTTTCCATTCTTTTCAAAATTCATAATGCTTTTCAAAGATGATAATTAAATATACATGAACTCATACAAAAAAAGTGATATAATTACTATGATATCTATATAAATATTATAAATACTCTCAACAGATGTTATATGGAGATGAATCATTTGTACCATAAATACCATTTATTCTACCTGTTAAGCTACCAACAACATCCTTTCACCAACACTATCCCACTATCCTATAGTTTGATAGTAATTTCTATATAATTCATCAAAACGCATTATGTTTATATTGTAGTGAAAATTGTTATTATAAGAAATTTATGCTATTGAATGATATTCATCCAAAAATCCATAGAAATCAAATGATCAAGAATAAATATTATCTTGAATATTTAGAATTTTTTTCACTATACTTCCATCAAATTAAGTATATAATTATATGTAAATTTATTTCAATAACCATCAAATTTTGAAGTCATTTACAAATATATTTGAGGTAAATCTAGGATCACGATCTAATATAATAAATATATGGAATCCATGTAATATATATTTCCCATTTAACTAATGTCAATAAATTTTATCTAAATACATCATATCTCACATTTGATAAAAATGGTATGATTTAGAAAAATGATCATCAACAACACAAATCACAATATTACCGTGAGTTGTAATTAGTAATCCCACCACAAAATATATCAATATATTATCCTATTTCTATTCACGAACTTAAAATGATTACGAATCCCCTTTAATAGTTGTTTAATAACTCTATCCTTCTGAAATGTTAGTCATTTCATGGTTATGTAAGAAATATATGTTTTTATACCTTCCTGCCAAAAATTTTCTTGAAGGTATCTATATTGATTATTGCTTTCATGTTGAATTAAAAATAAAAAGTTGAGAGAATAAATTAAAAATTCCTTAATTATCTAATAATCATAGAGAAAAAAAAATATTCTTCAAAATATGATTACAACATATTTACTAATAATAAACTGGAGAAACATAACCCTTTTGATTGATTATACCCCTTCATGAAAACCATGATCTTATTTCGGAGCCTCCAAAATTATTTATGATGAAGATTATTACACTAATACCTGATCAAAAAGAGAAGAAGTTTTTTCATACTAAATTTCATTGTCAATATTCACTAAATCATTATGCAACGATTCATGTTCCAAACATATAATGGATAATTCCAAATTATTTTTTTTGACATAGAATACTGTATACCATTTTTTATTTTCTTGTATTATAGTGAAATTTTAAATAATAATCATTTATAAGTTCTAACAATCTTCTCCACCTCATGTTCAACCAATTTTGAGTAAATATTTATATTAAAATTTATAATTGTAATATATTTCATGTTTTACACCATATAAAATACTCCTAAAAATTTTGAAATAAAAAAACGATAACTACTTCTTCAAGACCATGAAATGGGTAATTATGATTGTGATTTTTCAATTGAAATGAGGTATATAAAATTACATGGTAATTTTAAATTAATGGAAAACCAAGTACCTTGAATGAAGATTCCATATAAAAAAAATTCACTATTTATTGTCTGAAAGGGTAAAATGAGATAATTAAGCAATATTATTTAAATTTACTTCAAAATTTATAAAATTATAGTATATATGAATTTAACTATTTTTGGGGTTAACATAGTTTTCAGGAAAGATAACTGATATATATTTTTAACAAAATGTTATTAGTTACCCACTAATCTAAAAAAACATTGAATAATTGTGAATTTTATAGGCATTTTATACTCTTCCCAACTTTAGTGTTAGCATGATCAATAATTATTCCATCTTTAGAAACTATATTCCCATGGAATGATATGTATTGTAACTGAATTTCACATATATCGAGTATTCTATTTAAATTATTTTCATAAAAAAATTCACAATAATCCTTTTGTGTTTCTCATGTTCATATATAAATTAGGAAAATAAAATGATTTCATCACTAAAAATCATCAAAAATCTATTCAAATACAAATTTCAAACTCTATTCATATTATCCATAAATACATTTGTTTCATTTTCCAACGTAAAGGGAATAACACTACACACAGAATGATCATAAATATCCTAGAATGATATCATTAAAATCACTTCCTGTTATAGATTCAGCTAGTGATTTCCTGACCATAGATTAGTCCTCAAAATATACTTAGCACACTAAAGATGACCAAACAATTCATTTATATGAGTAAGTACATAATTTTTATTCAAAATTATTTTATTTAGTTTTCTATAATCAATGAAAATTTTCATGAAATAACATTTTTTTTATAAATAGAGAAAGATAAACTCAAGGTGATGTTCTATGAAGGATGAAACCTATATCATGAAATTATTATAACTTCTATTTAAATTCTGAAAGATCAACAAGAGTTATTTCATAAGGGGGTTTCAAAATAATATTATAATTAGGCACTAAGAAAAAAAAAATCTCATCTTCTAAATTATAAATAAAACATTGTAAATCCTTAGAAAATATATCCATATATTCATTTACGAATGGTACATCAAAAATTTGAATTGTTATTTTAGTATCAAATAAATATGAACAAATAATTTCACTTCCATATTTTATAAGTTTATCCATACTTAGATACATTATGAAATGTATGTACTCATTATCATATAGGAATTGAAACTCACTATTAAAATCTAATATCACCTCTTTATCGCTATAATATATCATAGTATGGTAAACTGAAATCCACCCCTACCGAGAACAACATCTAACTCAGAAAATGGGAAATAAAAAATGATTATAGGAAAGACCATTAAAAATATAATAACATGAATATTTTTATGAATTTATCTCACCTTTATACTAAACTACTATTTGTTTATAGATACTTAAGATGCCGTATATTGAGATCTTTCATCCATTTAACATTAAAATTTCCCATAAAGAAAATACTGTGTTGATATTAAATCAAAAAAGATATAGTCATTATTTGAATAAATAAGAAACGTACCAAACACTAATGGGTCTAATGATCTACTATCATTTTTAGTAGTAGAAAAATAAACTTATGTAATTTTACTCTTTTAGAGTTGATGATTCCCACCCTGGGTAAATAAATGTGGACAAGCATTATCATAATGATCCAACTCACTACAACTAAAAATTCCCAATGAATATTGACTAACAATATTCAAATTACCATATTAATAAGAACTATTTACCTACTATCTAAAAAAATGTTACCAAACATACCGAAATGATAAAAATTTATAGATCCTAAGAAAAATTCTTTAATCATTATTATAAAAAGTTTGGAACTTTTTTTTACCGATAATTTATTAGTAGAAAATTTCCACATTCCTTTCCACTTTGATTTCTTCTTACTATTGTTGTCACAAAATACATAATTGTTAGAAAACACCATATTATTATTTTATTCACAATGAAAGACGTCCTCATGACATTCAAATTCACAATTTTATAACACTATTAATAAAATATGTTTTAGATATAAGAGACCAAAACACAAAGTCCCAGATCTGGTACTAAAACATAATATTTATACTTCAATAATTGATAACTATTTACATGACATAATTTATTCCTTCCACAACATGAAATATCAAATGGAAATAGTGGATCACTCATATACTGAGAGACTTTTTAGGTATAGAGTTTTATAAAATTCTGAAAAACACATACATAACAATACCCAGGTCTTTCTATGATCATTTGATTCTATTATACCCATATTTTTTTCTATAATAAATTTTCATCATATTTTCAATTTATCACTAAACCAAACTAATTTTAATTGAAAATATAGGATGAGAATTGAAATATCAAAAAAATAGATGAAAATAAATACGTTAGTCCTTTTCAAAACCATGAGATCATCATTGACAGATAATTGTTAACATGATAAATGTGAGCGTAATCAATCATTTACATTCACAAAAAATAAGTCTTATTACCCTAATATTTTGAAAAAAAAATTTAATTAAACACAATGGAAAAATATTATTCCTTAAGGATTCAAATAATTCATGCGAAAAATTGAATAATATTTCATTAAAAGGATAACTTTTATCCCAAAAGGGAATAATCATTCCATTAAAACAAAATATCAATGTCTAGCTAATTGAAATCAAATGATTTCAATGAAAACAAATTACAAATAATAGAAAATTCAAATATGTTAATTTGGACATAATCTATAAATAACCTTTATCAGAACACCTATATATAGAATAATCAATATGGTTAACTTAAAATATAATTATCCAAAGAACATATTCATTACTCAATGCATTAGATAGCTATACTAGGATCACTTTATCAAAAGAAAAGACAAGGTCCATAAAATTTATAATACACATTTAATATTTTATTTTAATCATAAAATTCATAAAAATATAGTTTTTAATCCATAATCAAAACATTTTTATGTATTTATATATCCATTTCAATTAAAAAATTATTTTTAAAAATAATATAATTATAATAAAGAGAAGTAGGTTTTTTATTTTAGTAAAACAGTGAATCATGTAAATTAATCAAAACATCAATGAATGATTATAGTGGATAGAAAATCTTTGGATTTTTTATTCATTAATATATAACATTCCTTTTTTCCTTTTTTAATGAAAGTCAAACCTTCTGTAAAATATATTAAAAAGATTCATTTTATAATACATTAAATGAAAGTAAAAAATGAAACATAATATTTTCTTTTATAATTTATTTATATCTCAATAAATACATCCCTATATAATAATTATATTCAATATAAATATTTAGAAAATATATCATTAAAATATTTAAAAACGTTTTTTAAGGTAACGATTACCTATAAATTGGTAACATTCAAACTAATAAAATATTGATGGAATTAATTTTGAATTTAAATTTTTAATGATAAAATACATCCATAATATAATATTATAAACAATAAAAAAGAAAAAATGTAGTGTGAATTGAGGTGAAAAATTATTTACCTTAAAAATCATCTAGCATCAAACATTCTTTAATTTCCTAATATTAAAATTATATTATCTATTTACATGATTTTTTTTCATGTTTATTACATTATAATTATCTATTACATATCATTTATGACTAGGAATCAATTATTTACCTCATTAGTTAAGGTTATATCATATATTTTGTTGATGTGTGGCTCAAAATCCTAAAACAGCTTAGATAGGATTAAAGTTTTACAAGTGGTCATTATTAAATTATTCTCAAAATAATAATAATGAAATATTTATCATTATATAAATATTTAAATTTTTAATCCCACTACATATGTTGGTTAGAAAAATTAATATCCTTTCAATAATGGATAAGGTAGGTCATACATACACAAGTGTAACATTTCCATTTTTTAATGATGTCCAAGGAAAAAGATAAGTACATTTTTATCTACGAATAATGATGATTATATTATAAGTATAATATTAAATTTTTAAATACACATATATAAAACATTTATTTGATGTTATTTTTGAGATGGTATGTGAGTATGATATACTCTATAATACCAAATGTAGGATCAAATATGTAATAATGATATGCTCAAATACAAGAGGGGTGTAAATTGTATATTTAAAAAAATCCGTATGGAAATTTTGGGTAACCAAAATTCACAACACCTCTATGTTCTAATAAAATGCTTGATTCTGGAAAAGTGATTTCGGAAATGAAACTTAAAAAAAGTTTACAATAACTAATATTCTAACTTAAAGCGTATAGAATCCTATATAATCAGAGTACATGTCTAAGGAAGTATAATAAGATTATACTTTCCTCAACAACTAAAAGTACAGGGAAATAAAAATAGAAATACTACAAGTAAAAAGTAGTAACTCTTTTAACCCAAAGAGAAGGGTATCCAACAACCTTCAATAAAGGTCCCTTGATTTATACTTTCAAGAAAGTCTGTCTTACCCACACCATGGTAAGCCCTCGATACGAAGATAGGATCCTTTCTTTCCATCCCTGCAAGACCTCAACTTCAAGGTAGTCAGCACCTCTTTCTTCTTCAGCAAAGAAGACCTCAAATTCATGGCAGTCAGCACCTATATCTTCCTATCCCCGGAAACCCTTTATTATACACATCAACAATCAGAATTGCACAAATCAAATCCGAATGAGAAGTTTTGTACACACTAAGCAATAAAGTATCTCTCTCTAGAAATCACTTCAGCAGTATGTAATCTCTATATCGATCAAATTCTTCTCAAAAAGTTGTGATCTATTTCAAATGAGCTCTAATTTAAAGGCACGACTTCAACAGTCGGCTCCCTCCTCCAACAATCATATTTTTCCTTGAATTTCAGAGGGACCGGTAGAGGTTTCACTCAAAAAATGGTTAGTTAGAAACTGAAAGCATGAAATCATTTTATAACAAAACAAATGTAAGAAAAATATGGCTACGTAACTAGAATCCAATATTCAGAGTATAAGGAAATAATTGTTCGGAGTCTAACAAAAAATGTATTCGGAGTCTATAATAAAAGGATATTCAGATTCTATTTTATAGGAATTTAGAACCTAAATTCTATAGAATTCCGGAGTCTGATTTTTAAGGAAATTCGGAATCTAGATTCACAAGAATTCCAAACCTGAACTCACAATGTTCGGAGTCAGAGTTCATGAGAATTAGGAGTCATAAATCAAAAGAGTTTGGGGTTAGTATTTATAGAACTTGATGTAAAAACTCAGACAAGTTCGTACTCATAATTCGTATTCAGAATTCGGATTCATAAATCAGAAGAGTTCATATCCAGAATTCGTAATCAGAATTTGGAGTCAGAACTCAGAAGATTTCGTATCCAGAATTTATAATCAGAATTCAGAGTCAGAACTCACAAGAGTTCGTATCCAGAATTCATAATCAGAATTCAGATTTAGAACTCAAAATAGTTTGTATCTGGAATTCGTAATCAGAATTCGGAGTCAGAACTCAGAAGTTTTCATAACCAGAATTCTAAGAATTTGGATTCTAAAACATAATTCTTCATATCTAAGTATTTATAAGATTCCGAGGTTTTGGTTTCAAACTGAATTTTACACTTAGAAAAATTATGATATGGACAATGAAACATGGTAAGGATAAATTTCATTGGGAAAAGAAATTTTTCCTGATAGAAGTAAAACACATTGTAAAAAGAGATTTGACTTGAGATATGGTGATTGTGATTTTCAAAACAAGAGGAATGATATAGTCATAAGGAAAGCCTTAATGACTTAACGATATCCTCCAATTATGAAGGAATTAAAAAGTCATAAGGAAAACCTTATTGACTCAACAATCTCCCCCTTTTTGGAAAGCACAAACACCCTTACGAAAAAGAATAAAAGGACTTAGAAAATATTTTTCTAGACTTTTCAAATAAAACATATCTCCCTTTTTAAATTGGAAAATATGAATACGACTAACTCCCCCTTAGGATTTTACCACTAAGAATCATATTCTAGATTTTTAGAATGAGAATTTTCATTAACTTGAGTATGGAAATATTCGTAATGGAAAACACACCCTTAGATAAACTCCCCCTTACTTATGGATATTTCTTCTTTACATGGAATTATTTTTCAATTCTCCCCTTTTTGATCTTAAAAAAGAGTTTGAGGGAATGGAAAAAAATATTACAAGAAATATTAGTACAAACATCCAAACAAAAATGAGCAACTACAATTTCATTAATGTTGGAAGAATTTGTACAAGGAAAAATAAATAAAACAAAAGATCAGATTTTGATCGATTTTGCTTCTTTTTCCTTGGGTATTAGCTTCTTCACAATGGCTTTCAGCTTCTTCAGCTCCTTATGATCCTCCTCTTCTTGCTTTTCTAAAGATTTCATTCGATCATCTTGAACATTCAGAGCTTCTCTCTAAGTCATCAACAAGTCATCTTGCTTCACTATCTTTTCTTCAAGCTCAATACAGAGATTCATTTCTGTTTTCTAACTTTGGACAACATAATTCAACTTACCATTCAGATATTTGATATATTGAATCTGAGAATTCTATTCAAGATTTAGCTTCTCCTAAAAGCTATTTGTAAGATCATTGATTTTGATGTCTTGAGTGTCAAAATATTCCTTAACATCATTTTGAAAGTCATCAATCTCTCTCAAATATTCAACTACATTTTTCGACCAACTGACCATTTTCATACATGATTTTATGTGGGCATCATTGTTGATAAGTAAATTATTGTGCTCGGCCTCCATCATTACATACCTATCCATCACCATGGATATAGAGTCTGATTTCTAATTCATACTACGCTAGAGCATCTGGCATCTGGATTCAATTGCTGGAAGGATCAGAATAGTGTCCACTAGCTTCTTCAGGGAATGAATGAAAAAATCAAGTCCTAGAGCTGATGAATCCGAGTCTCAATTTTTGGTTGGTGATGGTTCTTCCTCTAGCTCGACCAACTTTATCTTAGAAGACCCTCTATCTTCCTTCTTCCTTAAATAAATTTTGGTTGGTGTGTCAAAAACCACTGGTTTGCCTTTGATGGTTCTCAGAACAGCTTCTTCATCTGGAGACTCATGCTCACTCTCAGACAACTGAACAATACTATCTTCATCAATTTTTTCTTTTTCATCTCCCTCTTCAATATATCCAGGATAAATGAAATGGTGATTATAGATTTCCTCCTCAAATAATTTGTTCACTTCCTCTTCAGCCTTTTCATCAACTCCAGGGGTAGCAATTTTTGAAGATCCGGCATGAGAAGTCCGGATTGACAATTTTTAGGATGCACTTTCTTTCTCAAGATAATCTTCAACTTGCTTAATCAGATCATCAATGTGACTACTAATTTCATTCTTTTCTCGCACTTATTCCATAACTTCTATCTATTCAGAAACCTTCTCTTGAACTTTTTCCGGAGACAGGAACTTTTTTCCCGGAGTCTCAGACAATGGTTTAACAAGAAATGATTTAGGTACCGAAATGATTTTGGATGGTACCTCAGTATCCATCAAAAGAGATTGCACAATCTCTGCCTCTAACATCTTCTTCTTATTCTTATTCTCTTTTTCTTGATTTTCAAGATCATCAGCTACTTTTTCTTTCAATTCCTTGGCCTCGGCGGGGTCTAGGCCAAACTGTGTCTCTCCTTCCTTATGGTTCTTTTTATCCTCTCTCCATTTGGAAACTACCTCATCCAGATAGGCCTTATGTTTCATGGGATTTGGAGGAGCGGTTTGAGATTCCTTAGCTTTAGGGGTTTTATCTTCAGCTACTACTTCCTTCAATTTCCATTTCCTTTTTTATTTCATAGATGGTTTAACCTCTTATGTATTTTTTGGAATGGCCTCTTCTTCATCCTCTGGTAGATCATAAAACTCTCCTGACTCTTTAAAAAAACAAACCTTCATCCTCTTGAGGGTATCATCACTGATTAGAATTACTTTTCAATTCCTAGTCTTGGAACTGCTATGGATCTTGAATGATTCAAGGAACCAAACTATCAACTTGGAGAGTAGAGCAGGATATTTGATTATATGTGCTCTCAGATTTACATTCTTGATATTCTCTATCGTAATGAGAATATTCTTCATCAGATTGATTTTCATTAGATTTACCAAAAAATATAAGATATACATATCACATTTCTTAAGAGTGTCCTTGTCACTTTTCTTGGTACGATATGACCCAGAACCCATAACTATAAGATCTGATTGTTGGTAGTCAAGTGAGGAATCTTTGCGGTCATGAAATCCGTAAGTCCAAAACTTTTCATAGCCTTCACCTTTACAAAATGCCCTTTTACATCAGGTAATTTTTTAGAACAAAACTCAGCTTCCCCTTCATAAGATATCCCTACCAAGCTAGCATCTATGGTGTTATAAAGTTTATATGTTTTTTCATAACTCTTGAAGGAAAATTTTTCTTTACCATATTCCTTAAAAAAGCAAGATGACTCATAAAACTCTATCAGTAAATCTGGATACACAACATCTTGAGCTCCTGGCTTCAATATGGATACACTCTCCCATCAATTAATCTTGATATTATTTGAAATAATAGAGTCACACTTATTGAAAAAGTTCAGATGAACCAACCTGTCCATGTATATCTTCCACTCCACAATCAGCTTGATAGTAGACATTTCTTGAGAAGGAAAATCACCAGACATTCAGAATTGAGTAATTCCTAAAAGTTCAGAATGAGCTTTTGTAGAGAGGTAGAGCTTCAATATGAAAAATATTGAGAACTGATGTGGGACAACCATCGGGGTCCCTTTTTATAGGTGTTGAAGCAACACTTCATCTTCCCATTTCAATCTAATGGATGAGAAATTTTGTTAATTGATCTAACGGTTGAAAAGATAGCCACAAGGAAAATTTGGTCGAATCCGATATTTTGAGGTTTTAAAAAAAACATTCGGATTTGAGGAAACTAGAATCTGAGAAATTTTTAAAAACAAAAGGAACTAACAGTAAGTAAAAGTTTAATATGAAAAAACAAGGAAGAATTATACCTTTTGGATTGTCAGGAGATTTATTTGTATTGAGGAAAATTCTTCTTGAAGGACATTAGATTCTAAAAAAAACTTGAGTATGAAAACAAACATAGATCTTTATTACAAAAATCATCATTATAGAAATCTTCATTACGAAAAAAATTCAATTCAAATATTTCAAATACGAAAAGCTTCATTATGAAAAATTTCAAGTACAAAAAACATCATTACGAAAAATTTCAAGTACAAAAAACGTCATTAAGAAAAACTTCAAGTACGAAAAAACATCATTACAAACAACATGAAAAGCATAATTACAAAAAACATGAAAAACATCATTACGAAAAACATGAAAAACTTCATTACGAAAAACATGAAAAACATCATTAAAAATGTACTCCCCCTGTGAAAAGGAGTTTATTACTATCATGAGGTTGGTTCAAAAGGAAGTTATTAAGGAGGATTACCTTACAGTTATCATCCCAAAATTATGTTTAATGTATTCAAATTTATTGGAGGTTAAAGATTTTTTGAAAATATCATCAAGTTGATCTTGCGTTCACATGAATTGAAGAATGATATCTCTTTTCTGTGTGTGATCCCAAAGAAAGTGATGGCTAATATCTATGTGCTTTGCACGAGAGTGATGTGCGGGGTTTTTAATAAGTGAAATGGAACTTTTATTATTATACAAAATTGGTGTTTTGGTAAAACTCATACCATAGTTAGTGAGTGTGTGTTGCATCCATAACAGTTGAGCACAACAACTTCCAGCTGCTATATATTCATCTTCAGTAGTGGAAAGTGATACTGAGTGTTGCTTCTTGAAAGACCATGAAACTAATGAATCTCCTAAGAAATGAAATGTTCCATATGTACTCTTCATATCCGTTTTACATCCATAAATTTCAGTATCTGAAAACATTTTAGAAAAAAATCATTTCCAGAAGTATAAAAAAGTATTAAATACATGGTTCCCTTTAAGCAGCGAAAAATTATTTTCACTTCCTTTAATTGAGATTCCGTATGATAGGATTGATATCTTGCACATGACCATACTGAAAACATCATGTCTAGATTACTAGATATCATGTAATGTAAACTTCCTATCATACATATAAAAGATGCTTGATCTACTGGTTTCCTAGCTTCATCAAGATCAAGTGTATTTGAGGTACGAATGAGAGTAATAATAATTTTAGTTTTGTCATATCCATACTATTTAATATTTTCATTAATATAATTATGTTGGGATATATAGATTCCATCTGGTTTTTGAGAGATTTAAAAACCAAGGAAAAATATCAACTCACCCATCATACTTATTTCAAACTCAGATTTCATTAGATTCTCAAAGGAATTGGTTAAGAAATTATGAGTTGAACCAAATATAATGTCAAACACATAAATTTGAACAATAAAAACATTTTTCTTGTCTTTATGTATAAAAAGGGTTGGATATTAATTTCCCTCAACATGTTTATTTTGAAGAAAAAATCTTGTAAGTCTGTCATACCATGCTCGAGGGGATTGTTTAAGGCCATACAAATCATTGGTAAGTCTAAAAACATGATTATGATGTTTTGTATCTTCAAAACCAAGAGGTTGTTCAACAGAAACTTCCTCTTGAACATAACTATTAAATAATTCACATTTCACATCCATGTGAATTTTTTTGAAATTGAAGAATGTTGCAAAGGAAATTAAAATATGAATATATTCAAGTTTAGATACTAGAGCATAGGTTTCTTCATAGTCTACTCCTTCTTGTTGATTATAGCCTTTAGCAACTAATCTGGCTTTATTTCTTACAATGACCCCATTTTCATAACACTTATTTCTGAAAACCTATTTTACTCCAATAATGAAAGTTTCCTTAGGTCTTTCAACCAAGATCCAGACCGTATTCCTTTCGAATTCATTTAGTTCATATTGCATGGATTTAATCCAATTATCATCACCTAAAGTTTCATCAGTGATTTTTGGCTCTAATTGGGAAAGGAATTCTATATGTTCTACTTAATTTCTTAATGATCTTCTAGTCCTTATAGGTTTATTTACATCACCAATGATGATATCACTAGTATTATTTTTAAGAAACAACTGATTTGGGTTTTGTAAAACATGTTCATCAACATAGGTTAGGAAATCTTCTGGGGTAAATGTTTCAGAAGTATCTTATTGAACATTTTCCTTATCATAAGGATCTTCTAACATAGGTTGATAATCAGATTTTGAAAACACATATGTAGATGTAGGTTGGGGTTGTTTAAAAACAAAAGGATCAGTTTCATAAAATTCAACATGCACTGTCTCTTCAACAGTACAAGTGTTTTTATTGAAAAATATATAAGGATTGGAAGTTGTGGAGTAGCCTACGAAATATCCTTCATCAGATTTTGGAGTGAATATATATAGATTATCTTTAGAATTCAGAATGAATACCTTGCAACCAAAAACCATAAAGTAGGAAAGTCTAGGTTTTCTACAATTCCATAACTCATAAAGAGTTTTATTAAGAAAAGGTCTAATCAAAACTCGATTTATAGTATAAAAAGCAATACTTATAGCTTCAACCCAAAAATGTTTGGATACAGAATACTCCCTCATCATGGTTCTAGTTATATCATGAAGAATTATATTTCTTCTTTCAACAACACCATTCTATTGAGGTGTTATGGGTGCTGAGAAATTATGAGTAATGCCTTTTCTACTACAAAAAGTTTCAAAATCAGAATTTTGAAATTATCCTCCATGATCACTATGAATAGAATTCAATGGAAGGTTTTACTAATTTTTAACCTAGGCTTTAAAACTTTTGATATTAGAAAAATATGCAGACATCTTTGCTAGAAAATAGACCCATGTAAATATAGTTTAATCATCAACTAGAACAAATACATAATACATGCCTCCAATGATTCCAGTTTGTGTTGGAACAAAAAGATACAGATGCACTAGCTGTAATGTATCAGTAGTTGAGACTTCAATGACTAATTTAAAACTCGATTTATGTTTCTTTTCATATTGACAAGGGTAACAAACCTTTGAAGAATCAAATCTAATATCTAGTTGTTCCTTAACTAATCTTTTCTTAGAAAGTTTTCATAAGTTCATAAGGTTACTTTGTCTTAACCTTCTATGCCATAACTATGATTGATCTTCCACTGAACTAAGGCAAGGTATATCTTGGATCCTAAGGTCTTCTATGTTTAGTGTGTATACATTCTCTTGCCTATATGAAGAAATAATAAACTCTTCCTTGGAATTGTGTACTAAGCACCTGTCATTCCTAAAATTCACAAGGTAGCCTTAATCACATAATTGTATTATACTTATGATGTTTTGATTGAGAACTTTAACAAATAAAACATTTGAAATCAATGTTTTTCCAAGAAGAACGATGTTACATATACCAATAATTTCTCCCTGAGCATTATCTATGAAATTTACTTTTCCTCCTTTCATCTTAAAAATCTTTTCAAAATAGTTTTCTTTACCGGTCATATGTTGGTAACATCCACTATCCATGTACGACGTATATCGATTGGTACCTTCTCTATTTTCCTAAAACAAAATTGTGAGACTTTTGGAATCTAAACTTTCTTGGATCTGGGAATTTCAGAAAGAAAAATTTTAGGTAGCCACATATTCTTAGAAAAATAGGCTTTATAAAATCCTAAAGACTGGGTTTTGTTTAAGGAATAATTTTTTTCCCAGTGTCCACTACACTGACACTTAATGAAAAAAGGATCACTTTGTGGAACAAAATAATTGTTACTAAAAATAGGTTTAGAATTAGTATAACAAAAAACAGAACTATCCCTTAGAGGTCATATTTGAGAATACATTTTATCAAAATTTTATTTACCTATGGTAATGTTTGACAAAAAATTCCTCATGGAAAATATTTTGGATTTGAGTTTGATAACCAAGTTATTGTCTTTAAAAACAATTGATTTTGAACTAGAGTGAGGCTCGAAAATAGTTTTCTTATAAATTACATTTTTAGATCTTTAGAAAGTTTATTCTTCTCAGAATTTACTTCCTTAAGATCATTTGTAATTCTTTAAAAATCAGCATTTTTCTTATCAAGATCTTTAAAAAGATCTGATATTTATTTAGTAAGAATAATATTCCTAGAATTAACCATATCATGTTTTTTCTTGAGTTTTGAATTCTCAATCTCAAGAAGTTTGGAAAACCATGAAATTTTTTCATAGGAAGGTAAAGTATTATCTTCATCAGGAGAATAATGTTCATTCGAAGAGTTATAATATTTATCACTACTATAATTTTCATTTAGATAAACGTTGGTCATTGATTCAGCATTGTGTACCTTAGCCATTAAACAATTATTATCAATAAGTAGTATGGATATTAGACCAAGATTCTTCTGTCTAGAATATTCATAATCTGAAGATTTATCTGAAGAGTCTCCACCACTGGCACTCCAGGTGTCATTATCTTTCAAGACTTTTTTAGCTTTATCCTTGTAATACTTCTTTTCTATTTTTCTCAGAATTCTTTTCCTTTATTTCAATCTTCTTAAGCATAGGACAATCATTTCTTATATGTCCAGCTCTATTGCATTCATAACATGTAACTTCTGAATCTTTCTTACCTTTCCTTTCCTTTTTCTTATATCTGGACTGAATGTTCCTCTACACAGCTATTTTGTTCATTCTTCGAGCAAGATTGGATAATTCATTCTTTGAGGATTCACTTCCACTAGATTCCTATTGGATAAGAAATTTATTATATTTGGATCTATTAACTCTCTTGGGAGTCTTGGATTTCATATGATTAGAAGTTGTAGTAAAATCAACACTTTCATTCCCATTATTCTTCTTTATATTATTAGCATCTCTCTTCATTCTAGTCTCATGTTGAAAAAGAGTTCCAAACAACTCATCTAAGGAAATATGAGTAACCTTTTTGTTCTCATCAATAACAGTCCTCTTGGATTCCCACTCATTGGGAATGATTTCTATGATCTTATGAACAAGAGATTCATTGTCTAATCCTTTTCACCCAGTTTTTGTAAACTATTCACAATAGTCATGAATCTTTATTTCACCTTAAATATGGGTTCTCCATAAGGAAAGTTAAAGCTAAGGTATTTATCTCTAAGCATAGCTCTTCTAGTCTCAATAACATTAGATGTACCAAAATGTGTAACTTTAAGTTTCTTCCATATATAATTAGCTGCTTCACAAGATAAAATTTGGATATATATGTTTCTAGTCATGGACCAAATCAGAGTATTGTTTACCTTAGAATTTAGTTGATATTGATGCTTTTCTTGATGGGTAAAGGTATTAACTTCCATTTCAGGGATTTTATATCCTCCAGTAAGAATAAAAAAGTTGTCAACACTAGTATTGAAAATAAAAGTCTTCATGCGATCTCTCTAATATTCATAGTCATTTCCATCAAAGATCAGTGGTCTAGTTGGATTGAGATTGTCTATGGAACCAACATTGATTCCTTCCATCTTTAAGAAAAATTATTTCCACACAAAACATGTAAATAGAAAAAGTTGTGCACAATGAAAATATTCCTTAGCAAGGAAAAAATAGAAGAAGAGTATCTCTAAGTAAAAATGAATCCAAACTATAGGAGTCCGAAAAACTAAATCTGAAAAATAAGAATAAGGAGAATTATCTTCTGAATCTAATCGTGAGATTTATTCAGATGTCACCTTCCTCTAATACCAATTATTGAGATGGTATGTGAGTATGATATACTATATAATACCAAATTTAGGATCGAATATGTAATAATTAGATGATCAAATACAAGAGGGGGGGGGGGGGTGAATTGTATAGTTTAAAAAATCCCTATGAAAAGTTTGTGTAACCAAAATTCACAACACCTCTAAGTTCTAAGAACATGATAGATTCTGGAAAAGTGATTCTGAAAAGGAAACTTAACAAAAGTTTTCAACAACTAAGATTCTACATTAAATCGTATAGAATCCTATATAATCAGAGTAAAATTATAAGGATGTATAAGAGAATTATACTTTCCTCAACAACTAAAAGTACAGAGTAAATCAAAATATAAATACTACAAGTTACAAGTAGTAACTATTTTAACCCAAATAGAAGGGTATCCAACAAAATTTTATAAAGGTCCCTTGATTTATACCTTCAAGAAAGTCTGTCTTACCCACAATAGGGTAAACCCTCGATTCGGTGATTGGAGTCTGTCTTGTTATCCTCACAAGACCTCAACTTCAAGTTTGTCAGCACCACTATAGTCCTCAGCAAGGAACCCCTCAACATCAAGGTAGTTGGAACCTCTATCTTCCTATCCCTGGAATCCCTTGAATGTAAACAATAACAATCGGAATCGCACAAATCAAATCTGAACGAGAAGTTCAGTACACACTAAGCAATAAAGCCTCTCTCTCTAGAAATCACTTCAGCAGTATGTAACCTCTAGATCGATCAAATTATTCTAAAAAATTTGTGAGCTCTTTAAAATGAGATCCTATTTATAGGCACAACTTCAACAGTGGGTTCCCTCCTCTAATAGTCATATATTTCCTTAAATTTCGGATGGACCTGTATACGTGTCACTCAAACAACGGTTAGTAAGTAACTGAAACCATGACATAGTTTTATAAAAAAACAAGTGTAAGAAAAATATGGTTTCATAAATAAAATTAAATATTTGGAGTGTAAGGAAATAAATGTTTGGAGTCTATACAAAAATGAATTTGGATTCTATAATACAAGGATATTCGGATTCTGTTTTCCAGAAATTCGGAACCTAAATTATATAAAAATCTGGTGTCCGAATTTCAAAGAAATTCGGATTCTGGATTGAAATTAATTCGGAACCTAAACTCACAAAGTTTGGAGTCAGAGTTCTTGAGAATTTGGAGTCAGAACTCATAAGAGTTCAGAGTTAGTATTCAGAGAAATCAGAGTCAGAACTCAGACAAGTTCATAATCAGAATTCGTATTCGGAATTTGGATTCAGTACTCAGAAGAGTTCGTATCCAGAATTCATAATCAGAATTTAGAGTCAGAATTCAGAAGAGTTCTTATCCAGAATTCGTAATCAGAATTTGGAGTCCGAACTTAGAAGAGATCGTATCCAAAATTCATAATCAGAATTAGGAGTCAGAACTCAGAAGAGTTCGTATCCAGAACTCATAATTAGAATTTGGAGTCATAACTCAGAAGAGTTTGTAACCAGAATTCTGAGACTTCGGATTCTAAAAAAGAATGCTTAATATCTAAGTATCTATAAGATTCCAAGGTTTTGGTTTCACACCAAATTTTAGAATTAGAAAAATTATGATTTGTACAATAACCATGGTATCGATAAATTTCCTTGGGAAAGAAAAATTTTCCTTATAGATGTAAAACAAAGGGTAAAAAGCGATTTTCCTTGAGATAAGGTGTTTGTGATTTTCAAAACAAGAGAAATGGTAAAGTCATAAATAAAGCTTTAATGACATAAAAAAATCTCCCCCATGTATGAAGTAATGGAAAATTCACAAGGAAAACCTTATTGACTCAATAGTTGTGACCGAATAATTCACATCACCTCAAGGACTTTGTAATCCACAAGTATGGAAGAGTGACATTATCATTATTCAATGGATTGAATAATAGTTAAATAGATGACATAAAATTTTTCAATAATTATATTTATTTCATGATAATTATATAATATAAAATAAATTCATAATCATAACCAGTAGTGACAGGTGTTGATGAAAAACAAATCACATCGATTCGTGAGGTGGTAGTCTGTTTGACACACAAATGATCATTTATTTCACGTTTGATAGAGGAGGAGATGAATATATGTTATTATATAAACAAAATCACCTTTATGTATATATAATATATTTATATTATTTCATCATGGTTGAATATGATTTGAAATAGGTGAATGAAAAAAATAAACATTTAATAATTTGGTTATAACTTATACATTTTTCTCAGATGATCTATTTTGATTACAAATTATTCCTTCTAGAATTGGTATTTTTGTGATGCCAAAGCCAATAATACATGTTAATGGAAGTTGGTGAGAGACAAGGGTAGGTATTGGGTGAAATATGGTGCTCAAAAGGTGTAAGTAAGAGTGATTAGTAGGTTCCCATTTATAAGTGAAGGGGGGTAACTCTTGGAATTATCTAAAGTATTAATCTTTTTAAAAAAATCTGTTTTTATAGACTATAATTTTTAGTAGAAATATGAATTTCTACTTTCATAATATTTTAACCAGTGAAAAGATATTCTTCCCTAGAAAATTATCTCATATAGTTTTTTAAACACTGTATCAGTCTTAGAATAGGGTGTCTACCCTAGGACATGATTTGGGGGAATTTATAGTCATACAAATTTTAGTGGATTATTTAATATTTAATATTTAACATCTAATATTTATTATTTAATAAATTAAATATTAAATTACTTATACATGTTCATTTGGTGATAACATTTTAATAGAGCTTTTGATTTAGATTTTTTCTCCACCGCTGAGTTCAGAATGAGTATTTTTGGGGATGTGGGGCTAAAACTCAATTTCTACACCGGGGTTAGCCCATATCCCCTTTCCAATTTATTTTTCTTTTTCTTCTATTTATTTATTTTGTTTTTTATTTCTTTACCTACTAAATTCTATCATATTCCCATGGGGATTCTCTTTTAGCAAACAATAGGTGGTGGGGGGGAGAGGGGGTTAGGAGAGGTAGTGTGAGGATGTTAAAGTGATAGGGTGGGTGGGAGGAAGAGAGGTATCACCGTAGAGATTAAGATGTGCCCAATTTTCACAAGGAAACCGTGGACTGAAAAAAATGTATAATTGTTGTTAGATTCTGCTTAAATGTATGATATTTTTAATTTATTTCTATAAATCATCCTAGTATTTTTATTTTTACACATTAAAACCCTACAATATTTTTAATCATTCCCTACGGCCTGATATACTATTTTTTTTGTGAAATGGGGGTTTCAAGGTGATTCAGGTGTTTTCCACTCTGGAAACCCATGCACACAACATGTGGGTAGGGGGACACACAATGTGTATTGTTATTATTTAGGAAAGAAGACTACTTCTAAGAATACAATATGTATTAGGGTGTACACTCTGTGTATTGGGACTTAACCATGTAGCCGAGTACCCGACAAAAGAATCCCATGTAGGGGTACATGGCTGTGAAAATTACATGACAAGACCCTATGTGGGACACACACCATTTATAATTACATAGCCAATCCAAATCTATGGAAAATCCATTTGAGTAACATTTTAATGAACCCAGTGTATGGTAAATTTCATTTACCAATATTACACGTAATGTACTTGTGACTGGACACGTCTAGTACATGATAAAGTACATTCTCGTGGGGGGGGGGCTTAAGGGTTCCCAGTGTGTATGGTCCTTACACACAATGTAATCCTATTTTGATACCCTTTGAGTGGATTTTGTATATTTTATACCAACATTAAAAATTGGATGCATGAGTAGTCCATTCATTGAATCGTTTCATATATATTCCCATGTTAAAAACCGTGAGGTGGTTGAGGACCCCAAGGAGTGGATTCAAAAAATTTCTAAACAAGGTGGTACATCCTATAATAAATTAATTTAGTCATCTCCTAATTCAGATAATTGATATGAGATTTATTGGTTGGGTGTATGGACCAACCAAGTTTTATACCTTGATCTAAGATAAGCTATGAGTTATCTCTCATGACCATGCCATTATAGACATTACTTCAGAAACGTATCTTTTGCGAGATGCTACCTTCTAGAATAATATTTATTGAGTTTAGTTGTTTCCAAGGATTCCTTGTAGGATTAATATTCCTCAGTTTTGTCATATATGATCTCGTGTATATGCCTCTATCTTCTTTATGTACCAAGGATTGTCTGAAGTATGCCTTTTCATACATGCTAACCTAAGGAGTCACTTGTAGGATCCCTTTACCGGTATACCATTCTTAGGATCCCATGTAGGATAAATATTCCTTATTATATTAATATATATGACCCTGTATAGGATTCCATAACCTTTTGTTATGTTCCTAGAATCCTATGTAGGATATTACTTTCTTTCATACCATTTGAGGATCTCCTATAAGATTACACCTTTACCGATGTAGATAAGTAAAAAAATCAATATTCCTTCACTTTTATATATAACCTGAGGATTCCAAGTAGGATTTATCACTTTTGTATGACTTGAGGGACCCAATGGGTGCTCTTTTGTTTGTGTAGCCCTATGCTAGTACGTGAGGTTTGGTTAGAGATGGTATCATATGTCACATTAAAACCAATGTTGAATATGTAATCCCTTAGGGATTTTTCTATAGTGATGGGTTTAGGATGTTGGATACCCTTACACATTTTTTTGTGTCTTTAAATGGTTATTGTTTATTTTTTGATGTTAGCCATAGGTGGTTTCTATTTGGTAGCTATTGAGCATAACACATGACTTTTTTTTCATTCTCTTTATGAGTCCTATACATACAACCAACAATCTAGCTTCTGAGTCATGTTTTATTATTATTCTATTTGTACTCCCATTTCTAATACATATGAAATGGATATTGAGTTTGTATATTTGATTATTAGATTATTGATATTTTCAGAGGATCTACATGGAATCTTGTTGTTGTGATTACTACTAGGATATACAGGCATGAAATCCCTATAATTGATACTCGTGGAATATTCTTCTCTTCTAAGTGATGAATATAATTATTCTCTCATGGACTCAAGGGTTAAATGAGGATTATTATCCTCTCCTAAACCTAATGATGTATGTGTATGATTATTCTTTCCTTTTCATGTGGCCTATAGACGATTATTATGCTCTCCTTCGATAATGGATTATGGAGGATTGCTTTTCTCTCAACAAATTTCTCATAAAATATAGATCTCTATACATGTTCTCATGGATCAGTCTTATGATCTATTTTATAATTTTGGGGTTTAGCATGGTTTTTAAAAACTATGGTTGATGTTCAGATTTTGATACCATGGTATGGACATGAGGTTTCACTGGTTAGGTCTCATACAGATCACCTAAGCATCATACCCTTCGGGTTTTTATGACACCTAATGTGATAACCATCTATGGAATGTGTCATACTGGTCTGAAATTAGATTGGATATACATGGAATGAGTAGAATAGAGTATATATTAGTGACCATTTACATGATGTCTATATGTACTTCATTGGAATCCTTCTTTATAGTGATATATATGAGTACGAGTGAAAAAATGTTTAGGATGAGTATCCACCTAGTGGTGGTGTATCTTCCTCAAAGGAATTGCGGATGTTTTCCAAAGATGGTATTTGTCGATTGGTAATATGGACCCAAATATGGATTTATGATATATGGTTTGATTTTCTCGATCAATTCCCTTATTCACGATGTCCTGGATATCTGGACATCATTACGAAAGATCAACTATAGATTGGTTTTATGTTATTTCAATCAGCTTACTCATGGATATTCATATTTACCATATATCTATAGGTATGCTACTATACATTTATATGTATATAGATATGGATATCCATGGTGGAAAATTCACAATAGATCATGATTATGGACTCTAGGTTTTATTTTTGTTTCACATTTATTTGTTTTACTTATCTTTTCTATTGTGTCGCAGCTATACTGAACAGTTTTCATTTTCATAGACTTGTATCTCTATAAATTATAAGTTTATCATTGAGGTGGCCTACTGAGATTATTTTATACCCCTATACGTGCACATTAGTGTATGTGTAGAAATTATGTCCTATTTTCAGTTTGATTACATATATATGGTTGATAGGGATGATTCACAGAGTTGCATGATTGAGCAGAGCAACTCTTATTGGTTCTTCTAATCAAACTGGTGCAACTCGATAATGTCAAGAGACTGGGTATGTGATATAGCTCAAAGATAGTCATAGTGCCTTGAATTTTTGTTTTAGTTTCTTTTTTACCAATGTAATTATATGGTCAAACCAGTGGGTGACTATTTGTGTATGTATGAAATAGTTGATCGAGATTTTGTAGAATTTTCATTTATTATTATAGCATGTTCTATTTCCCTTTATTAAATTATCCCACATTTAGTTATTTATTAATTTTTTGATACATATTTATTTTCAATGTTTCATTACTATAATATGATGGCAAAGTCTCCCCAAAATCACATCATGGGCCCTTGCTGGTAGTAGGCATCCCTTGATGTATAGGGAGGTGCTCTTGAGGCCTCATATCCAACTGGATCATAGAACCGTTTAGTGTAATCTGAGCCAGGATGTTACAAAGCGTTATCAATGTTGTTCTTTTCCTAGACTTTAATATTTGGGATATTGTAGGAAAAAGTATTAGGAATGTGTCAAAACTATTGATTGATATTATACTAGTGCATCAATTAAACTTGTTTAAGAAAGTATCCCTATTTTCTAGGGGTATGGGATTTCTATTTTGATCTATAGTGTTAGAGTTGAATATGATTTTCTACGAGAGAGGTTAACATGATGTGTTGATGTTATGATTTATTGTGTATTAATGGCTCTTGGTCATTGGTATTAGTCCATGGATGGATTTTTAATCTTATCCCACAGAGGATACATTCGTCTCATAAATCATATTTAGTAGGTAGGATTCACATAATATAGACCTACTATTGTGCGGTTATTACATACATATACTTTCATCAGATGGATGATTATGTGGATCTATGATGGGGTGTTTGGTGTTGAGGATGATGCCTTATTTCTTATACATGGGAGTTGACTATCCCTAGTATAATGATATGGAACGTGATTAATTTCTATTGAACTAATTGTAGGGATTTTTTTCTATAGTCTTGATTATCTGGTTTTGGTACTAAGTGTGGTGTTGATGAATATCATGACGTTTCTTATGAGATGAACATATAGGGGTATTTCCATATATGTATTCTTACAGAGTGTCATTTTAGCCTCTATTCTTCTTTGGTATCATGAAATCCAGATGTCATTTATTTATGATGATTCTCATTGAGGATTTACCCCTTGTAAGACGTGTTTTCAATTTTTAACCGCGTATGTTGTTGTGATCTTTACCTTAACTAGAGAGGTTGATATGTTGGGATATGTGGGGGACCTGGAGGGAATATTTTTTACTCGAATCCTTGTAGTTAGAAATCAATTTTTTTCAAGGGAATCATTCATTAGAGGTTGGCCTAATATAATGAATTAATTTTTAATAAGTGAGTTGGTTTTATGCTCATTTTATGATTGAGGAATGATAGGTTATTTATTTTTTCATTTCATTAATTTTTATGCCTTCATCTTTTGATGAAGAACCTATGGTACTTTGGTATCAACACTAACTTCAATGGGAAATTCTATTCATGTTCCTGAACCATTTGATTTGTGTTTCCACAGTCTCTATTTCAGTTAGAGTGCAGGTAGAAACTCATGAAAAGAACAAAACTGGGTGACATGAATTTGTTCGAATAAATTCATGGAAGAAGTGTGGTGTCTAATTTTGAAGATGAATTGAAAGGGAGATTCTAAATTAATGAAACTGATGTGATGTGTATCATGGTCATCTTATACATGTAATGACCGACTCATAGAAGAGTGGGTTGGGTGGTACGGTACATCCCGGTTGAATGTTATACCATTTAGTTGAAAATCTTTGAGTGGTTAGATGTAATATGAGGACTAGGGATTCCCTAAATTTTCATGGGAACTACATAACATATGTTTTGGATAGGATATGAACTTAAATCCTTCATTGATGTGGCATTGGGAATGAATCAGGTTCCTGGAAATGGTTTTCTCATGATGGACCTGGACATGTAGTGTCTGAAAAAATGGTGTTAGGTGTTGGATAAAGGAATGTTGTCCTTTGGAGATGTGAGTATGTCTCAAAGAAATATGTCCACGAAATTCTTCCTAATTATAGTGTACTCCATGTATAATATGATCATGTTCTATCTCTAATTCATTTCAAGTACAATGAGTGTGTTCCGACCTTATAAAGAGATTAATTATTTTAAATTTTTATCCCCAGATTAGTAAGGGAACCATTTTAGGATATATATAATGAGGAGTGTAAGGTAATCCATATGGTTGGGAGTGCACCATTGGTCACATGATGGTAGTGAACCATTATTTTTAGTTGAAGTTCATCATTTTCTTGTGTTATAAAGCTCATAGTTTTCTTTGAGGTGACAATAAGGGTATTCGTATAGAGGGGAGTAATAGATTAGTCAATGATGAAAATCTTCCATGTATGAAATGGCTGTGGATGATATAAGGATGCTCATCAGACAGTCCAAATAGATTTCCTGTGAAGATGATCAGGTTGAGATCATAACTGTTATTCTTTCCAGAAATTACTCTTGAGTATGGGAAGATTTATGGTGGGGATATTGTAATGACCAATGTTTTTATGGACTATAATTTTGAGCATAAAATAGTTTTTTTCATTAACATTTATATAATAGGTGAAATGGTATTTTTATTAAGAATATTATCCCAAATATCATTTATGGGAACTCTATTATTTCTAGAAAAGGGTGTTTTCCCTAGGGTAGGAGTTTAGTGGAATTATGGTCCATACATTTTTTATCTAAATAGTTAATAATTAATATTTGATATATTGAATATTATTTTTATAATATATTTAATCCTGAGATATATTTTTAATGGCAGTTATTGAGATTTAATTTTCATAATTGAGACTATAATGGGTAATGTTTCTTATTCAAGGAATAAAATGAGTTGGGTGTTGGGGTGGGTATGAGTACCCTTTTTGTTTTCTTTTTTCCTTATCATTCTTTGTTTGTATTAATTTTTTTTTATTTTAATATTTTATATAGGAGTACTCCCTTATATATTTTCAATTACATGACTGAGAGAGATATGATAAAGAGTGAGAGAAAGAGTAATATAACGAGATACGGAGAGTAAGAGGCACCACCACTAAGCTCAAGACACCTCATATTGTTGTGAGAAAAATATGGACCACAAAAACAAGCAATGATTAGGTGGTTTTTCACCAAAGTTTGGATGTTTTTATGTTTTTTATATAAATCCCCATTGTTTTTTTTGTGTTTTGGGGAGGTATTTTGTTTTCTTATAGAAGTTCATTGCCCATTCTACTTATTTTAGGGCGAAAATGGTGGTCTTTTAGCGTTCCACGTGTTTTCCATTTGGGAAAACATGTGTAAAAAATAGGTGGTTCTGGGAGAACACACTATGTCTTCATCATTTCCATGGAAGATGAAATTTTTGATTTTCATACAATTTACTAGGTTGTAAATACCCAGTATTGGGGCTCATCTGGGTAGCTGAGTACCTAACCAGGCATTCCGGGATGGGGTACATCACTGTGTAGAGCACACGACCAGACCCCGGGTAGGTCACATACCCTTAAGAGGTAAACATTAGGGATAAATACATGGAAAGGATATTTGAGGGACATGGTCTAATTCCCCATGCATTTTAGATGCCTCATAATTGTCTTACACATTGTTTACTCTTTCATTAACACGCAATGTGTAGAAAAATTACACATCCATGGTGGGAACTTGAGGGTAAAATCCATGTATGGTCTTTATAGGATGTGTACTTTTCAGTTATTACCAGTGGAAGGGTTTTTGTATATTTTAATACATGATTCAGAATTAGAACCATGAGTAGTCCATTATAAGTTTATTTTTACATAGATTGAAATGGTTAAACCCTTGAGGTGGTTGAGGAATCCTAGGATTCATTTCAAGTTTTTATCTAAATGGACCGGTTATTCCTCTAGTAACCTAACTCACTCATCTATTAAAATAGAGACATGAAATGTGATTTATATGTTGTATTTTCAAACTAAAAATGTATGAGATGAGCCATGATATATCACTCTTAACAATGACTTAGTAGAACTTCCCTTGATGATTTATACATTGTGATATGTTTTCTTCCCTACCCAGACATTATAATTTTAGATGATTCTAAGGATCCCTTAAATAAATCCTCTATTTACGTTTAGTCCAAGAGGTTCTCATGTTGGATGTATTTATCTTATTTTAGTAATATGGATACCCAATGGGATGTATTTTATTTCATCATTGACTAGGGAGTACTTATAGGATTTCATTAATTATATACCATTATAAGGATCCCATGTAGGATACATAATCCATATTATATGGATATAAAGGGACCTAAGTATGATGAAGTTTCCATTTATATTGTTTCAAGGAACTCATGTAGGATTCCTCTATTTGGCTTAATACACATGTATCCCCGGTAATACTCCTCATTTACTTTTATAGATAAGGATCCCATGCAGTATTCCTTCCCATATTTGTTGACCTATGGGTATCCTATGTTTGGTTCCACTCTTGTGTATGCTTTTAGGAACCGAGCAAGTGCACCATTGTCTGACTAAACCTAAGCTACTACATCGATTTTTCATAGATATTTTAGAGGGTGTCACTTTAAAACCCATGAAAAACATGTAAGCTCAAGGGGTTGTGGCTGTAGTGTTGTTTTTATGAATTTAGACACCCTCACTATTTTTTATCTCTTTGTATGTTTATTTCTTAAACATCGATGTTAGCCAGAGCTGTATCCTAGTTAGTATTTGTTGAGCATAAAATGGGGCATATTTCTTCCTCTTTGGGATTCCTGAATGCTCTTCCTAGGATCCGATTTTTGAGCATTTTCCCTTAGGTTTTTATATTTATATAGGAACTAACTAAGATATGGCAGTTGAAAATGTATATTTTATTACTATAATTTTGGGATTTCGAGAGGTTATTCCATAAATCTAGCGATTGATCCTACTACTAGGATATATATAAATGGTATCCCATGTATTTATAAGCATGGATGATTATCATCTCCGAATTGATGAGGATGATTATTCTCTCACTGGCATGCGAGTTAAATGGGGATGATTAAGCTCTCCTCAACCAAGGGATGTTAGTGGATGATTATTCTCTCCTTATCTTGTGGTCTATAAATGATGATTATACACTACATGAAATGTGTATTATTGAGTCTAACTATGATCTCTGTGATTTATAATAAGATTTAGATATCCATACTTATTGTATAGGGTAATTCTTATGAGCCCTTTTTCTACCAGGGTTGTTTAACATGGTTTCTAGGACATATGATTGATGTTAAAAATTGGGGCTCTTGGGGTGGGCATGATTTTAGACTTGTGAGGTCTACTATATATCACCTAAGAGTCGGGTCCTTAGAGATTATCCTAGTAAAAATTTTGTGACAACCAATGTATTGAATCCTAGGGCTCAGAAACTGTATTGGATTTACATGGAATTAGTAGAATAGAATCTTTCTCATTGACCATTTATAGGATGTTTGGATAAACTTCATTAGAATCCATCTTTATAGTGATGGAGGTGGGTATGGTAGGAAAAAATGCTAGGATAAGTATCCCCCATGTGGTGATGTAGCTTGTTCTAATACATTTATGGTTTTGGCAGAAGGATGTATTTTTTGATTGGGATTACTAACCTAGAAATCAACTTAATGATTCACATCTTCAGTGGTATGACATCCAAATCAATGACCGTACCTAGTATATCCAGGATATCAGAATCTCAGACCCAAGGATTGAATGATTATTATTTTAATGTTATTTCATTCAAAATACTCATTAATATTTAAATTTATTTATATATGTATAGGTATGGGAAAAAACATGTATACATATATAGATAGGAACATCCATGGTGTCACTTACATAGTTTACCAAGACTACAAATTGGGGGGTTCTACTATGGTTTCATGTTTATTCGTTTTACATATCTTTTCAATTGTGTCTTATCTTGACTTAGTAGTTTGATATTTCATACACTTATTGAAGTATATATTATAAGTTTATCATCAGAGCGGCCTACTGATATATGTCCCCACTCCTGCACATGCACCTCAGTGTATGTGTAGATGTTATTGTTTCATTTGAAGTTGAGTATGGATTTTATGGTGGTTAGGGATGAGGCATTGAGTTTCATTATTTATTGGTACAACTCATGTGGCTTCTTTTGATCAGGCTAGCGTACTTCAACAGTGTCTGGACACCGATTACATGGTCTGGTTAGAGTTAGTATTAGAGCCATGTACATTTGATTTAGTTCATTTTGAACTCCTATATTTTTATGGTCATCCCAGTGGGGGAAAAGTGGTGTATATATAACATATATATTTTGGGATTTTATATCATTTTCATTTATTCTTATAGAATGTTCTATGTATGTTTTCTTACTACTTCCTCACACTTTATATTTACTATTGTCTTCTATAATTATCTATTTTCACTATTTACTTACTCTAATATGGGGGCATAGTTTCTAGAATATAAAAATCTAGGAACTCAATATTAGTTAAAATCCTCTAGAAAGAATTAAGGCGCGTCTGAGACCTCTTAACCAACTGACTCATAGAACCTTTTTACTATCATCTAGGCCAAGATGATACAAAATTAATATAAATTAATTTTCATAAGAAAATTGTACTAAAATGGATATATTTATAATATAGGATTAGTATTAGTCTAAATAATCTAAAAAATAAAATTTCTAGAAGTGAAGGCAATATTTTCACCCTTATCAATTGGATTTATCCCCCTTTTAACATTGTTTTCGAATATCATGATATAAATCATTATTATAATATAAAAGTCAAGAAATTTAATATAAAAGCAAAATTAGACCATAAATATAAATAAATTTTATTATAGACCATATACCATTAATTTTTAAGAATATATATTTTATATGTGTTCTGAACCATAAAATAAAATATTATTTTACATAATATACCATTATAGTAATTTTTGGGAATATTGAAATTGTTTGACTTTAATGCTGTAAGTATTGAAATATAATTAAAATATAGAATTTAAAAAAAACACTAATATGTTATATTTATCAAAATATTCATGGGACAATATTACGAAACCTAAAATGCTAATTTTATCAATTTTAAAATCATTTACATGATTTTTATACTACTTGCACACACACCATGTCATAATCACATAATAATTTAATGTAATTATTATGTTAAAAAAATTAACAATAAATTACTATGATAAAATAAATTCATTAATTTTATAAATAAACACTGATGAAATAAAATATTATTTCATTATCAATATTAAAAAATATTAAATATATTAAAACAAAGAGAGTGACATTCTATTTTAATTATTTATTTTAAATCATATTACATACATTATCAAAGAAAAGTGGTATTTTATTGTAAAAATATAAAAATATTGATGTACATATTTGAAAAAAAACGTATAATATAAAATAAATAGAAGTTTTATGTATATTTTTAGGCCTTATAACATTATTTTTATCCTTATTTACCCAATTTACAATTACATAGCTGACAAATATAGACTATAATTACCATTCTTAATGAAAAAAGTTCCCAATTTACCTATTTTTACCCTAATTATTAAAAATATTGAATCAAATTTCCATGAGTTATTTTATAGAAGTGTAACAAATCTGTTTTAATATAAAGGAATAAAATGAAAATAAAAATGGTTTTCAGAAAATTGATATTTTAATCCTAAATATGAACTTATGGAAAAATCATGTACAATGACGATTCTTATATAATTAAATATATAATATATTATTAAATGATACTAATTATAATTTACTATCAAATAGAAATTTTTAATTTTCTTATTTAATAAAATAAAATTATTTTTTTTGTTAAATTATAATTTTTTTCATTGTTCACTAAAATACTAATATTTACATAAAAACTGAAAACAAAACACGATGAAAATATTTAAAAGATTATTTAAAGAAATATTAATTTCCTTAAATAATATTAAAAAATGCATAAATGTTATTTAAATATTGGCACCAAAAATGCAATAAGAAATATATTTAAGGAAAAAATATTTTTAAAGAAAAAATGAATTTATTTAAAATTGACTACTTATTTATTATGAATCAACTAATATATTTTAATTTTATTAACCCTTTATATATATTTTTATAATGCTTTCATTAATATTCACACATCCAATTTAATTAGTTGGTTATATTTTTGACATTAAATAATAATATTTTATTATTGTATCATAATAATCTTAAAGATCAATTATATGTGTTAAAATATCTATCGATCATAGTGTTATTTTTAAAATCTATAGGTGTTACATTCAACCCCCCACAAAAAAAATCTTGTAATTTTATCTTAATCTCAATAAATAATTGTTTTACATTTGAAAAAACCCTTGTTGTAAACCCACATTAGCAAAAGGGTACATAAAACATTCATTTTGAATATAATGAAAGGGAAATATAAACGTCATTTAGAAAAACACTAGACTATGTTTACTAATAATATAGAATTAATGGAATGTGAAAATATATACATGAATGAATATATTAATGTCAAAATAATGATGGATTGTGACAATGTATGTTGATCATAAGAAAGTGAATGATCATGAAAAAATTAGTGACCAAAAACCATTATAAATGCGACATCTAAAGTCTATTAATTCATTAAAAAATAAGGCGATAAGATAAATGTTTTATTTCAAAAACATATTTCAATTATTGAATAATCCTGTACCATCTAGATTTATAATATTATAAAATATAATTACTTGATTTTATTCAACTCCATAAACATAATTTCATCATTTGGTTGCATTTGTTAATCAATTTCCATGTTTATCTCATCCCTTAATCAATGAAATTAATATTAAAATCCATTTTAATTCATAGAAAAATAAAATAAACATTTTAAGGATCACAAGAAATAAAAATGGATAATAACATATTTATCCCAAAAACAATAATTTCATTCTTCCCCTACATGTTTTATCTTTAGATCACACTGTAAATATATGGGTTACATATGCCACATCCTAATCAAATGCCTCTCAAAATATCATTATTCACCATGATAAATCACTATATAACATTAATATGTAGTGAAAATTACAAAAATATCATGAATCATGTTTGGATAGTCACCTAAATGGATATACTTATATTAACTATAAATATATCTGAAAAAATATCCTTTTTAAAGAACTGATTTATAACTATCATGATTATCTATATCTCACTATCCAATAAAATATAATAACCCAAAAATCGAATCACATAAAACATCAAAATGGGTGTTTAAGTATTTGAATGTGTGATCATCTATAAAAATGTAAACCCATTATGGTATCCATGACACTAATGTTGACATCATATTAAAACATATAAATCTTTAAATTTATCTATGTACTCCTCTGATACAAACTATAAGAGATCTGAAACAATACTCCCAAATTTGGTGAAAAAAAAACATAATCTTTACACTTATGGAATCAATAATGATTAATGTGAACCAAATTTTTTCATATAAATCATATAACATCAAATATAATTATTGAATCAAATACATAACCAAATTACATTAATGTTTAGTGTTATAGAGAGTTAGAAAAACTCTCACATAATAATACAAATGTCTTTGACTGCTCATTTTTTCAATATATTCAACTTTTATTTTTCCATATAGAGTATTTATTGTTGTCCTAACACATCCTCATACCCTATAAAAAATTTGAAAATTTGGGATGGACATATAATTATTAATAAGGGATATATAATAAAAGAAACATGTTGATCCATTTCAAAACTATGAGATCTTATAAGATATTTTCCATTAGTATAATAAATATGTTGTTAATGAATCCATGATTTTCCCAAAAAAACATGTTTAATACCCATATTTTTTATAATAAACATTATAAGAAAACATAAAATAAAATTCATAGTAATGCGTTTTTCTTAGAAAACATGGGAATCCAGGATTAATAATTCATAAAAAAACATTTTTACAAAATAATAAATAATAATTCTGTTAAAAAAATCATTAACATACCATTTGAAATCAAATGGTTTCCATGAAAACTCATTAAAAATAATAAAAAATTATTTTAGGTTATTGGGGACCTCATCTTCACATATCACATACATGAACCCTTATATATGTCACAAAATACATGGATGACATCCAACATAATTCTCCAAATAAACCAACCATTAACTAATGCATTGGAGAGAGATACTAGGATCAATTGATCATAAAAAATGAACAAGGAATTCAATTTTTATAAGCCATATATAATTCTACTTTTCCATTAGAAAACAAATAAAAATACTGTTTAACAATTAAGAAATTTTTTTTGATATTAATATATACCTATACTTTAAACCACAATTTTTAAAACATAAATATCTAGAATGAAGGAAAGGAGGTATTACTTTAAATAAAATATATAATATTTTAAAGGAATAAAAACACCAAATAACATTTATGGTCATGGGAAAATCATTCTTCATTTTCGGTGTTAAAATAGAGCATTATTATTAATTTTATAACTACAGTCAAAATGATCATTATAAAATATAAAAAAAGTAAAATTTTGATAATTTTTAGAATAATTTTAAAAGAGATAAGAAATATCATTTATAAATATTTTATTTCCACCTTAAAAAATTAATAAAATAATAATTAAATGGAAGAAATATATTTAGAAAATAAATCTATAAATAAATTAAAATAAGATTTTTTAATGATAAGGTGTCCCTTATAACTTCCAAAATTTTGAAATGATAAAACACTAAATTGAATAATATTTATTTTTTATAAAATAGTAATAAAATTAATCCATAATGTTTTATTATAACACAGAGAAATGAAAATTTGTGGTGACAATAACTTATGTATTAAAGAAAGAGAATTGAGACTAGAAATCCCTTTCCATAAACACCATCTAACATAATTTGTTTTTTAATCCATGAATAATATAATTATATTAATATTTACATGATTAATAATATTTTAAATTTATATTACATTATCATTATACATTTTATGTCATTTATAAAAAAAATTATTTAGTAAACTTATCAAATAAGTTTACATAATAAAATTTGAATCCATTCAGTTTATAATCTCAAAAAATGATTGGTATAATGAAAGTGGGAAAATAAGTAATTATTACATATAATAATGAATAATAATCATGAAAGAATTATCATTTTTATAAGTTAATTACACTTATTTAACCAACTTTATATTATGGGTATTAAAAATTAATTATGTTATAATCATAGAGACATTACGCCGTATGTAAGAATGAGTATTGTTTCCATTTTTATATAAACACGAGGGAAAGAAAGTAATTACAATTTTTTCACTAAATATTACATATTTTATAATAAATATAATATTATATAATAACATGAATATATATATACCTCCTCTATGATATGGTAAGGAAAAACGAATCACATCGCCTTGTGGAAGTTGTAATATACATGTATCTATAAACGACAATATATAATTTTAATGGGAGAATTGGTAGGAAAATAGATGATCCATTATCATTAAATAATTATATTATGATACCCCTAAAACTAATGTAAGAACCTTGTATTAGATAGCATGTATGACACTCAACAACAAGCACTTAATGTAATATAATATCACTATACTTAATATTACATTTACTATTTAAAATATATTCTACATATTTCAATGCTTGAAAGATAGATTTGTTTTGTAATTCACATAAAACTAGCTTAGCGTACATCATACAGAACAAAACGCTTCCTCAATATCATTCGTTTCACATATAAGTTACCTTCTTCGATGTCTTGCACTATACGTAATACTGAGTCATATCGAGAAACAATCTATAATTAAAACATTATTATTTAATATAATAAAATTTAAACTATCCTTAATGATTATTATTAGTTAACATATTAAAATATATGGTTTATAAAAATAAATACTTGGTTACAAATAAAATATAAATTAATATAAGAACCAATTTAATATTAAAATGGTATTTTTATAAAGAACTATTTTTATTCTCACAAAGTTATTTTACCCTAATAAATTAAATTAATTATAATTATTGAGTGATATAAATGTAATTATCATGTTACATATTCTGTTAATTTTTTTATATTCCTCTATTATATTTGGTGAGAAAAAGATAAGATAAAACTAAATATTTCTCATAAAAACAAATTTTTTATTAAGGCATTTTACCTTCTTTTAATGTCATAACTGTATAAAATCTTAATAATTATTATAATATAAAATATGGTTTAAAGTCAAATTGATTCAATTATAAATATATAAATATAATTTATTTCATTATAATCAATATAACAGATAAATTTAATATAAAAACAAAACAACCTTTTGAACATTTTAATAATAAAACTAGTTAATCAGTCTGTCTGTGAAATTAGCATCAATCGTAAATTTTTTTCTTTTATGATTTGAATTTAGAAACATATACATGAAAATTTTTAGTCAAGATAATATTTTTCTTCTAATATAATCAACAAAATTTTTGATAGAAATGATTAGTGAATGTGATTAAAATTTATTATAGGGATTAAGGTGTAATTATGATTAAAATGGACTAAACCCCAAACATTTGGGGCCCAAATGACCTATAAATTTGTCCATAAAATATTTTATGGCCATATTTATACCATTAAACATCCATTAATGAATTTGGGGTTTTTTTTTATGAATTTTATAATGTAATAACATGTTCATACCTAATTTCTTTTCACGAAGAAGCGGTGAGTTCTTTCCCTTTCCTCTAAAAGGCCACCAACTCTACCCCTTCCTCACACCTATCAAACCTCTTATGTTCATCAATTATCTACCCAAATATTCTCCCATAATCCATCCCATATACCTATAATAATTAATTTGGGCAGAAATCCTTCCAAAAATTCCCTTTGGTTCAAACCAAATGAAGATACACAAATAAAAGGTAATGTCATTTCTCAATCTTTTTAGTTTTGTTTTCATTATACAACCCCTAAAATATTTATTATATATTATTCTATAAAAAATGTATCCTAATTGTACTATTATGTTTTAATTTTTATATTTATACCTAATGTTACACACACTACCATGTAATTGGTAACAAAAATAATGTTTATATGGACGGCGAACTACTGCCTCCTGAAACAATGATTGTTAATTCTTCCATTACCGCCTCTCATGCTGACCATTTGGATATAAAAATTGTTTATATATTTTAAATATGATATTTATTATTAATTTATTCTTCTATAAATATTTTATAGTACATAAATTTAGTACATTCCATTTTACATTAATAATGTAACATCATTTGAGGAAGTGGGGACTACCACCCCCTCAATGTGATGTGATTCCTTCACACGATACATGGAATGTGTAAATGATGGGTATAATTAAAAATATGAGAAATTAACAAAATATCTATAATAATCATGTCATAATTCCCTTTTTGGATATATATATATATATAATTTTCTTTTTCACCCCTTCACACACTTTAAAAGAGATAACGTCTTTCATGGACATGTTGAATACCACTTCCTCGACATGATGTGATTAATTTTAAACCAGATAATTATATATATAAGTATATATGATTAAAAAATATGATTTTTATTATATAATTATTATTATATAAATATTTAAGTTACTTACCTTTTTTCAACAACAGTTATTAAAAATTGGGATTATTACTCATGCGAACGTACGACTTACTGTCTCCATGATTGTAAATATTTTAATTTTCATAAACATATTTAATGATTTAATTTAAAATTATAATTGATAATTATTTCGTTTTTATTATTCTGGTTATGTTATGTAATGAAACCTACGACCATAGTTGACCAACAGTAGTTGTTTTGAAACAAAAACAAAATTTTGTAAAAAACACCCGATGTAAACTTAATTGCTTGAGTAGTTGTACAAAAAAAAGCTAATAAGTGAAATATAAGTAATTTTAAACATTAAAAAGGTTCTGAATCATGTTTAAAATTATCATAAATTTATTATAAATTGTGTTATTGGATGTTCACCTAAAATGAAATGCAAGGTAAGGTATTGTTGCCTCAATTTCATTATATGAGTCATACATAATTATTGTACACCTAATTCATAATATATGGTGTACTTACATCGACATTGAAATATAATATCATGAATATTATTTTCATCACTGTATCTAAATATTTTATTTAAGGATTATAACCATTACGTTTACTAATAAATTTGTTACTATATTAGTAAGGGATTCTTGTCTCATTTTCATTACATGAGGCGTACTAAATTTTTGTACACCTAATTTATTATATATGGTGTATTAATTCCACATTGACATATAATATCACGAATTATATCATCTTAATGGTACTTAAATGTTTTATTTAAATTTTATTACCTTTGGGGTTTCCAATCAATTTGTTACTACATTAGTAAGGGATTCTCATCTCACTTTTTACATCCAGAGATAAATTTCATGTTCACTACATTCATATCTTGTATAGTGTATTTACTACAATTTATAAATTATATCATGAATTTATTTTCACATCACGGTCATGAAATCATTAATTCAATATTATTATTTAATTATATTTAGGATTTAAAAATTGTTTAATGTGGCATGGGACACATGGGAATGATTAAATATTATTTTCCTCAAGATCAATCCTATCGATCTATCAATGGAATTTTTATTTTAGGAAATTATAGAACCATTGTTTAATAAAACCATTCATTATACACTAGTTATTTATAACCATTTTCATGTATTAATATAATTTTCTACACTTTGGTACTATGATGTTTATATAAAGCATTTTTCAGAAAACCTGACATTATATCTCTCTTTAGTTGGAGAACCTATTTTATTCTTAAAATCATATTTTATTAAAAGGATTTCTAAAATGTTTTTAAAATGATTTGGTAAATAAATTTTTACCCTTTTTCTTTATAACTATTGTTTCAAGGAAATATTATTGTCTCTATTCGAACAAGGGATTTTATATCCTCTTTTTATAGAAGGAATATTCTTTTTACCATGTATGAAATGTACAGATTCAGACATCTCCATTTCATTGAAGCATCATTGTCTTGTTTAAAAGGAATATTTTTAAAGAAAAAATATTTTCATTATTTTTTTCAAAATAAAAGTATATTTTAGTAAAGAATATTTTTAAATGTCAATATATTATTTCATCAATGACAATAACCGAAGATTTTACAACATTTTTGTTTTTTCTATTGATATCGTATTTATTATCCCTATAGATGGTTTGTTATTGATTTGGACAAAGATAGTATTCACATTAACTTCTATGATTTATTTTTAAGTCACCTTGATGTATTAAATTTTCATTGATCATTGAACAATGAATTTAACCTTATTATCCATTTCATTCATCGTGGATATTACTACTACCTAAACGATATACAATTTTACATACAGTTTCTACTTTGAAATTCATTTGATTATTTGTGGAAATATTTATAAATCTATATACCTTATTAAATACAGATATTTTATATGTCATATTATTTATTTAATATATGAATAAGGGTTTGAAAATGTACTACACAGGTTGGGGATCAGGCAATGAAAGCCCCTTGATGCATTAGTAGTCTCATTAGATGAATTAGTTTCAAAAATTAGAATAGTTAAACTATCTTTTGACATTAAATCTAACATGTGACTAGGAAATATGACATCTAAAAAATAATAATTTCCTTTATTTATAATTTAGTGATTATTTATCACTGAGGCTTTTTATCGATATATCTGCAGATACATTTCATTTTCATTTATCTAGATGGAATGTGTTTCAATTTCATACCTTTCTATAATTATTTTTCCTTATATAGTTATTTAAATGGCATGTAAATTCAGTAATTACCTTTATATATAGAGCATGTTATTACATTCAGTTTATTTATTACACGTCATGTGTGACTAGTTATTTACATTTTTATATTCATTATTCTCATTGATTCATTATTACTTCCACTATATTTTTTCCTTTACTGAGCATTTCAGCTCACCCTAATTATGTTTCTTTCACCAGGAATCCAACAAGATTTCTATGAAATATATGTAAGAATATTCTAGATGGATTATAATTTCCCTCAGGTTATTTATTTTTTAGAAGAAAAAATATGTTATAATAAGTGTATCCATTTGTAATGAAATACACATTTATGTATAATGTTTACCAAAGCTACTAAACTAATCAGTTTTTCGCAGATTGAGTCCTTATTACCAAACCAATGTACTTAATAGTTGTCACTGGATCTAGTCTATCTGGGGTTGGGTCTCTAATATTGGTATCAAAGGAATGTTTTTAGTAACCTTGGGAACTAGATTTAGGAGAACATATATTAGAGAACATAACCCTAAGGTAGAATTTGAAGAAATATATTTCAAAACACTATAATTTTATAAAATTATAGATTATTTGTGTCTTTCTAGATATAAATAATTATTATGATACAAAATGTGGATGTGGATATGGCATAGATGTAACTAGGAGTAACATCTCTGACATGGTGTTCCAGGCTTGACTCGGGGAAATCTGGTACAAGATAATAAGCCTTACTACACACCTATTTTGACACTCTTATGGGATTTTCATAGGATAATCCACCATTAATTTACAAAACAATTTAACATATTTGGATACCTACTAGGAAACCTAGGTTAATTTTAATGTGTTTTAGATTGAAGATAAGGTTTCATGCTTTAGAAATTTGACGAATGATAATATAGATAAAGCCTTGACCAAGGAAGGACCTATATGGAAATATAATGGATAAGGTATTTATGTATTGAGGATGTATTGAAAAAATTAGTTAAATTTAAATTTATAAATTATTATAATTACAAGTATGTCCATAATATTAATATTAGGATGTTATATTAATATGATTTTTAAAAAGAACTGCTTTTATTCTGGGAGAAATCCATTTATCTCTGACAAGGATATGGGACATGAAACGATGAACCAAAGAAAATAAGGGTTTCATGCCAACCATTGACATACAAAATTTCCTTGTTAATTTTCATGATTTTTAGTTAAAATTTTTACAAATTAAAATTAATGATGAACCAGTAGTAACACATTTAAGGATTAGAAATTAATCATTTAACCATATTTATTTTGGGAGATAATTAAAAAAAATAGAAAGAATTGTCACCCTTTTATAGTCTTTAAAACCCTTTAATTGTTTATTAAAAATTTAGTCTTAAAAAAGTATTCATTATTGGAAATTAATTTTTTAGAGTAAAGGGATAAATTATAATTTGGTCGATTCACAACCAAAAGATAGGACTGTTCACATGATATTAAAAAAATTCTAATAAGAAAATTTTATTATATTCATTTTTTGTAAAAAAATTACCCATCATTAAGAAAATTACTTAAATTTTTTTCCCCTGATACCTAAGTTTATATTGAACCGATGGCTTTCTAAATCATGAAATATTTATGGCTTTGAAGTCCGTAACTTTCCAGTGATCATTAACTTGTTTGTGATTGATGAAATCATCCAATCCCTACAAATATTTATGTATTTTTCTTCAAGAACATTTATATACCATCCATTGACAATCTCTTACATAGAGACCTAGGTACATGGTATTCCGTGTGACCTTTGTACATTTAGTTCTCTTTTTTTAATGAACACAACTTATGAACCATTCTTGTGATGTGGGATTTAAATCAAAGGAAGTAGAAAAAAATATATCACCATGATTAATTTTAAATTGTGAGGAAATAATTTAAAAATGCTTGGGATAATGTGATGCCCTGATAAACTAAATAAAAAAAATTACCTTCGATAACGTGTATGAAACATGATAGAATTTGCGTAACGTAAAATAATATCTTTATACTTAATAATATATTTACAATTTGAAATATACTCTATATATTTAATCAAATGAAACACCAAGTTTTATTATAATGAACATGGAACTAGGTTAGCATAAATCAAACACAACTATGAACTTACTTTATAGCATTTTTCACACACAAAAGCGACCTTCGATGACTTGCACTACAAATAATACCAAGTCTTATCGAAAAACAATTTATAATTAAAAAATAATTATTTAATATAATAAGATATAAACTAGACATTATTAATAATATTTAATATTTTATAAGAATATATGTATTAGAAAACTAAATCATTGGTTACAAATAAATTAGAAATGAATATAAGATCCAATTGAATATTAAAACGATATTTTTATATGGAACTATTTTTTATGCTCAAAAAGTTTTTTTACCCTAATAGATTAAATTAAATATATTTATTGAGTGATAATAATGTAATAAATATGTTAAATATTTAATAAATAATTTTTTATATTCATCCAATAGATTTGGTAAGCATAAGAGAAGAGCAAACCCAATATTTCACATAAAACCTATATTTTTATTTAGGCACTTTTTACTACAATTTACTGGATAACCTATTATTAAAATTAATTTTTAAACATTTAAAAATTTAATTTGATAAAAAAACTATATTTATGAATTGATAATTTAAAAATTAGCATAGGGTGAATTTTTGGGATTTTTCTGAGCAACATCATTTGTTATTGAATGGTGAAAAATACTCCATTTCAGTTAAAAAATTCCACTTCGTTAAAATAATTATTAATGTTAAATTATACTATAAAATTGGTTTAATGTATCATTTAATAAATTATAGATATATTTATATAATTTAGGTCATTATAATCAATATAAATTTTAAATTTATTATAAATTTATAAGAATATTTTGAACAGTTTTCTACAAAAACCAGTTAATCTGTCTATCTGTGAGATTACCATTAATTTTAATTTTCCCTAGTTCTATGAATTGAATTTTTAAAATCCAAAATAAAACATTATAATAAATATAATATATTTTTTTAATAATAATATCAACTTAATTTTTGACAAAATTTATTTGTGAAAGTGATTAAAATAAATTGCAGGGATTAAGGTGTAATTAGCCTTAAAATGGAGTGAAGCCCTATGTTTAAGGGCCCAAATAAACTACCCACTAGTAAAAATACAATTGAATGGAGATATTTAGGCAATTAAGATTACATTAATTATTTTGGGTGAATTTTTATGAAATAATTAGGTAATAACATGTGCACACCTATCCTTTTTTCAAGAAGGCTGAGTGAGTCTTTTTCCATTCATATAAAAGGCCACCACCTCTAACCATTCCTCAAACCACTCAAAACTCTTATGATAATAAAATATATACCCAAATCGTCTCCCAAAAATCCTACACTATACCTAGATAATATATTTTGGCAAAAACCCTTCCAAAAAATCATTTATGTTCAAACCAAAACAAGTTACCTGATTAAAAGGTATTTTTTCACAATCTATATAGTTTAATTTCCATTATCTAACCCATAAAAAATTCTTTATTGATTCTGGTATAAAAAAAATTATCATTATAATATTATGTTTTAATTTTGATATTTTTACCTACACATACACACAACTCTATCTAATGGGTAACAGGAACAATGTTTTTGTGGACAATAAACTACTCCATCAAGAAACAATGATTGTTCCTTCTCCCATTACTTTCCCTCATGGTGGCCATTATCAGGTAAAAATTATTTATATATGTTATTTTTGATATTTATTATGTCCTTATACTTATCTAATCATTTTATAATACATAAATTTAGTACTTTTTATTTTATATTAATTCGATAACATCAGTTGAGGAAGTGTGAACTAGTGCCCCCTCAAAGCGATATGATTCGTTCAAACGATACATGAAATGTATAAAATATCATTATAATTAAAAACTATGATATATAAAAAAATATATATGATATTAATGACATAATTAACTTTCAATTTATATATATATATGTCATTATCTTTATTTCCCTTCACACACTTTAAAAGATATAACAATGATCGTGTATGTGTGGACTACCACCTCCTTAACATGATGTGATTACTTTTACAAAATAAAATTCTGTATATAAGTATATATTTTTAAATAATATTATATTTATCATATAATTATCATTATTGAATGATTTTTGTTACTTACCTTCTATCTGTAATAATAAATTAAAAATGGAAATGTTACTCATGTGTGTGTACGACCTTGAGTCTCCATGATTGTAACATATTATAATTTTTATAATAAGATTAAATGATTTTTTTCAAATTATAATTGATAATTATGTAATTTTTTTTATTATGGATATGTTATAAAATGAACCCTAAGACCATAGTTGAACAATAATAGTTGTTTTGACACACCAACTAAATTTCTTCAAAACACATGATGTAAACTTAATTGATTGGGTAGTTGTAAACAACATGGTAATAAGTGAAATAAAAGTAATTATAAACATGAAAAAGGTTCTGAATCAATTATATAATTATCATAAATTTATTATATATAATTTTAAAATATGTCCAACAAAAACAAAACGCAAGTTAAGTGATTATTGTATCATTTTCATTACATGAGGCATGCATAATTTTTGTACACCTAATTAATTAGATATAGTGCAGCTACTACCACATTGTCATATAATATCCTTAATTATATTATATTAATGTTATATAAATTATTTATTTATGGATTATTAATTTTTGTTTTCCCATTCAATTTATTAATACATTACAATGGGATTCTTGTCTCATTTTCATTATATGAGGCATACTTTATTGTTTTACACCTAATTATATATATATGGTGTAAATAGTGCCACATTGACATATAATTTCAATAATTATATTTTAATCATGGTTTTTAAATTTTTTATTTATGGATTAGTACCATTGGGTTTTCCAATCAATTTCATACTACATTAGTAGGGGATTCTCATCCCGCTTTTTACATTTGTGGGATAAATTTAATGTTCACTAAATATATATTTTGTTTAATGTATCTTCTGAAATTTTTATTTTATATCATTAACTCATTTTCCCTTCATGTTACTTAGTACATTACTTCAATATTAATATTTTATGATTCTTATGATTTAATAATGTTTTAATGTGGTACACGATACTTTGGAATGTGTAAATATTATTCTCTTCAAGACTAATCTAATGATCTATCAATGGAATTTCCCTTCTAGGAAATTATATAACCATTGTTTAATAAAAAAATTCATTCTCATATGGTTACTCATGAAAATTTTCAAGTGTTAGAAGCATTTTTTCACTCTTTTGTACTAAGATGTTTTTGGAAAATGTTTTCCAGAAAACTGAATTTATATCTCTCTTTAGTGAGAGAAATATTTTTATTCTAAAAGTAATGTTTTATTAAAAGGTTTTCAAAAATGTTTATAAACTGATTTGGTAACAGAATAGTTAGCCTTATTTCTTTTACCAACGTTTCAAAGGAACATTCTTGTCTCTTTTATAAGAATGAATTTTTTAAACTTTTCACTATAAAAGGATTATTCTTTTTACGTCTTATGACATGTATGAATTCATCTGTCATCATTTAATTGAAGCCTATTTGTCACATTTAAATGGATTATTTTTAAATAGAAATATTTTCCAAATGGTTAGAAAAATAAAAGGATATTTTCCACAAGAATATGTTTAAAATTTAATCGTTTATTTCATCAACGATAACAACCCTATATTTTACTCTAATTGGATTTATGTTATTGATACCATCCTTACTCTTCATCTAGATGGTTTATTATTCATTTGGACAAGGATAGTATTCACATTTAATTCCTAGATTTATTATCTAGTGACCATGATGTAATAAATTTATTTTGATTATTGAACTTTTAATTTCACATTTTTATCTATTTCATTTATCACAGATATTATTATTGCCTAAAAAATATAATATTTTACATACATTGTCTACTTTGATATACAATTTATTACTAAGGGAAATAATTATAAATCCATATACAATATTAAATAAAAATATATGAAAAGGAATTTTATTTATTTGATATATGATGAATTCTTTGGACATGAAATACATGGGTTGGGGACCGGTGAATAAAAGCCCCTCGATGCATCGATAGTCTCAAGGGACAAATTAGTTACAAAAATTGGAATGGTTAAACAGTATTTTGATGGTAATGGTATCATGTTCCAGAGAAAAATGACATCTGAAAAATAAGTATTACCTTTATCAAGAATTCAGTTATTATTTATCCATGAGATTTTGCATTAACATATCTATGGATACATATCATTTTCATTTATCTAGATGGCATGTGTTTCTATTTCATAACCTTAAATATTTATTTTTCCTTATATATTTATTTACATGGAATGTGTGTTCAGTTATTACCTTTCCATATTGCTTATATTTTTTCAATCAGTTTATTTATCAAATGTCATGTGTGTTCAATTTTTTACCTTCCCATATTGACTATTCACATTGATTGATTATTTCATCCAATAATTTTTTTCCCTTATTAATAATTTGACCTCACAATTATTATGAATCATTCTCCAGGAATCCAAGAGTCATAATATGAAAGAAATATAGGAATATACAATATTTATAAGAGTTATCCTTAAGATATTTATTTTTTTAGAAGAAAAATATTATGTTTTAATTACTGTATAAATTTCTAATTAAGTACTTATTTAAGTATATGGTTTACCAAGACAACTAAACTGATCGGTCCTTTGGAAATGGATTATTTATAATCATGCCGATGTATTTATTAGAATACAATGGATCTGGGATATCTAGGGATGGGTCGATATAGATATTATATATAGAAATAATATATATATATATTTAATATATCCTTATATCCATTTATGTGAGGTTGTGATAGAAAATGAATTTTATCAGTTCATGACAAGAGAGTCCAACATCCACAAAAATTATGTTTTCATTTCCATTTTATGGAATAGAATATGGATATTCATTATAAAAAAAAACATAATAAATTATAATTCTATTAAGTATATAGATTTTTTTATTTCATCATGTTTGAATATGTTTTGAAGGATGGGGGATATTAAATTATCATGAAACGTGTCATTTTGAATAAATAACATCTTCATAGATAACCCATTTTCTTTTCACCATAGTCCAAATATGAATGATATTTTTGTGATATTAGTGAAACTAAGATGTAGAAATTAATTTTTTGGAGATATTTGGTAAGGTATTATAGGAACTAGAGTCTTAAAATTGTGCGAGAAAGAGAGGAGGGGAGGTCCACTTTTATATGTTAGGGTAGGGGAACTCTTAGAATTAGTTAATTTATTAAATTTAACTAAATTAAAATTTATTAAAATTTGGAATAAAACATATATATAATGAATATATTACGATTATGAGTCAAAATACTCTCATAAAATAAAATTTGTACAATTTTATGTGATGTTTTTCACCCTTATCTCAAAGATTTAAACCACGTTAACCCTTTTGATGGTTACCATGATATCAATGGTTTTTACTATTTATGGTCAAAATGGGTAATATAAAATGAAAAATAACCAATAATTGGATAATGGTTCATATGATAGAACAACTAACATTAATGTTTTATAATACAACATTTTATTTAATTTTAAATTGTTAAATAAAATATTATTTAACATAATATATCTATTTTATCATTTTCAATATTATACACATAATCTTACTTCAGGGGTGTCAAGATAGAAATTGAATTATAATTTGTAAATTTCAAATCCAAAATAGATTATATTTTTATATAAAATTATTTTGAAACTACCATTGACCTAAATTTTTTTTATCAGTATTAAAATATTACACTTGATTTTATTAATACATATAAAAACATTATGTCAGTATTACATAATAATGTAAGGTAAATATTACACTACTAAAAACAAAAAAAACTCATTTATAAAATAAGTTAACTAATATTTGAAAAAAATTATAACTGAGAATAAGCTCTTTTTATCCCTATGAAAAAATATTAATTATATTAAAACCAATAGAGTGAAATTTTGTCTTTATTCATTAGTTGAAATAATATTAAAGTAATTTATAATTAAATTATGAAAGAAATATACCCATTATATAAAATTTTATAGTAATTATTTATAAATATTTATTAAAAAAATTGAAACTTAGATATATATAAATATATTTAGACTTAATAAAATTATTTTTAACCTTAATTACCCTATTTACTGTTACAAATGTGACATATATTAACTATGGTTACAAGTCATAATGATAAAAAACAATAGGTTATTAATTTCCAAAATTGGATCTTATGATTAAAAATATTGATTAAATTTTTTAAAAAATTTATTTAATTGGTAGATAAAAATTATGATAAAAATATATAAAATAGAATGGAAAATAAATTTTTGATAATTGAGTTTTAAAACCCAAAAAATATCTTATCCCAAAATCAAATAAAATGATTATAATTGTGAAATTATTTACATTATTTATATTTAAATCATACTCATGTTTTTTTAACATCAAATTATACTTTTAAGTAACTTTATTTCATGAAATTTTTCGATAGATACAAAAAAATAGTTTTACTCAGTGTTCCCTAGAAATTTTATCTCTTAAAAAACCCTAAAAATTTACCCTAATATAATATTAAAATGTTTTTTAAAATTTTTTATTCCTTTCAAATAATAAAATTTGAAAAAAAATTAGAAATAAATTATAATATACATGACCAAAAGTTGAAAACCCAATTTTTCTATGAAAATACAAATTTTAAGAATAAAAAATCATTATTGTTAATTTACTAATCATTTATTTTGAATCAAAAAATATATTTGAATTTTATGAAACCTTTATGAATTATTTAATAATGTGGTTATTTTTATTTGTACTTCCAATTTAATGGTTAGGTTGTATTGGTCACATTTAAATAATAATATTTCCGAGTATATAATAAATCTCATTAAATCTAATTTTGGGGTGTTGGGAATATTATCAGGCATAATGTTATTATTAAAACTCATGGTGGTATATTAGACTTATATAAATTATAAAAATATTATTTTCATGGTCATAAATAAAATTGGGTGCATACATGGACAATATCATTAAATATTCATCATAAAAGGCCACCAGGTCTTCTTCATTTTTCCTTCACTCCAGATACTACCATTCCCATTATGTTGAAGAACTATAAGAAAATAATTCTCATAAAATTGATATTTAATTTTCCTAAAATTCATAACCACATTCTCATCTTTTTTTCTTTAGTATATTAAATCAGAAACAGCCTTGATTAGATTCACCTTCAAAATGATAAATCGAATGTGATAACATTTAATTTTTCCCAGAACTTAAAACATTAAATACATTCTATAGTTGATTAATCCTTAATTAATAGTTAACTATATATGAATATCTATTTGATGTTGGAGGGAATTGTCCCATTAAATTATCAACTATATACATGTTTCTCCTAAGGAAATTTGATATCTCACATTCTTAGATGAACCTAATAATATCCTATATCAACTGAGTTAATATGGTCAAAAACTACTCTATTCGAACAATTTTAGTTTCCTAATTTAGAAGGACATAATTCTCTTGATTTAATACTACTTTAGAATCCATGTTTCATCTATGTAATACCATTAATAACAATTCAATATTAGATAAATAATCATGGGATTATTTAAATGTTATCTCATGATAATATAACCATAAATTAAAGTATCTATAAATTGTATTTTAGGATTTTCTTAACTTTAATGGTATCTAAACATTTAATTTGATACCAAATACAATGAATAAATCATTAAGCAATCCATATTTACTTGATTTACAATAGCAGTTTCAATTTCTTATATTTCTAGTTTATTTTTAGTTTATATTTTTTGAGAATTTTATAAAACATTATATAAAAAGAGGAAACATTCACATATTGTAAATTTTACAACCAAAATAGAGCTTTACGTTTACACCCCTATTTCATTCAAAACACTTTTTTTCTCCGTTTAAGAAGAGTCTCGAGAGAACAAATATTGACCTTGATCGATTTTTACTCACCCTTAGATCCAATGAAAAGAATTTTAAAACATGGTATGAGAGAAACAATGTTTTTTTATAGATAAAAAAAGGAATCCATTTATTCCAATTAAAAATAATAAAAGACATGATGACATTTAAAATTTTCATAATAACACATTTTAGACACAAATTATAAATTAACAAAAGTTAAGATACATATTATTGTGTATAAACCATTTGAATCATATTATTAATAATATGGATTCTAATTCATACATTCTAAGGCATATGAGAACACATGAATATATTCATATGATAAACATACCATTTGCCTTCAAATTTTCCTTAACTCTTGACATAAAAATATTTCTACAAAACCCTTATTTTAAAGAAAAATATGCATAACTCATATCATCATAATCATAACCCATTTTCAAACCCTTTTAAACCATGTAATAATAAATGAATCATATTTAAAAAAATGATTAACCATATCAGTTGTCTTCATCATTTTCACAATTGAAGACTAAATCAATACCCAGTGCATTAAAGAGAAATATTTGGTTCTCCCATCATCATGAGGTATATCGTCCTCTATTTTAATTATATATGTTTCTCCAATACCATATCATGAAAACAAATTTGTAATAGTTCATCTTTTCTATCACAATAACCATGAAAATACATTTAAACCCCTAAAAAATAACTTCATATTTCTATAAAAAATGAAGAGAACAATATATTACTTTAAAAAAACTCTTAAAAAAGAAAAATTACTAAAGAAGTGGGAATGTGATATTATATATAATTATATTATAATGTATAAAATGAATCATAATAATAAATAATAACTGTGATTTTGGAAAAAAATTTCAATCATAAACATTAAAAACATTCTTGCGCACTATGATAGAAAATATTTTTACAATAACCCAAATGGTAAATCATTAAAAAATGATTCTTTTAAATATTTTTAAATAATGTAAAATATATTCTAAATGATTTTTTTCAACCAAATAATAATAAATAATAAAATTCATGAGACATTTATAAGAACACCAATATAGAGGATAAAGAGTTAAAAAAATAAAACAACATTTTAAAGGAAAAATATCTTTCTTTAATTCAATCTATCTTCACAGGTTATTAAATCCTAAAAAATTAATTTTTATTTTCTTTTTATTTTATTAATAACATTTTTATTTTTAAACTAATTATTAATATTCCTTTTATTTTATTTATTACCTTGTTTTATCTGGTTAACAAAATTGTTAATTTTACATTGGACGTTTTGTGGTCATCTTGTTTATAACCACAAACTACATCGATTCATTGACATTGGTTAAATGTTTTATGGTTAAATTATCTTTATAATTTTGAAAAATATATAATTACCCTATTTATATATTAAATACACTTTTAAAATTGATGATATAAGGAGGCCAAAAAATTGAACTATGTATTTTCATAGAGATATTTGTTTGTACGTATGCATTGATAACTTTTTTATTTTTATAATGGGTACAAATAAATAATTTAGATAATATTATAAATATATATAATCATAAATATGGTATAAATATCCTATTTATTCATTAATTCCATAATTATTAAAAATTTTATAATGTTAAGATGAAAAATTAAACACATCACTTTGTAGATGTGGTATTCGACACGTACGCACGAGAGAAATTAACAATTTCTAATGGATGGAATGGGTAATAAATTAGATAATATATTCTACTTATATAGTAATAATTATTTCATAAATATAATACATATTAATTTGATTCATTATTTTATCCATCCAGATAATTTGGTGATGATAAAAAAAACACATTGCTTCATAGATGTAGTAGTACACATGTACGAATGAGAGATATTTTCATTTCCCATAGAAGGTATAGGAGATGGAAGATATTTTTACCATAATAATAATACAATTTATTTTCATTTAAATATAGTTATCTTATTATTTCATCATGATTAATGAATATTTTATGTAGCTAAAATAATAAATTAACTAGAAAAGTTGGTTGATATTTATACCACTTCTTTGGATAACCACTTTTCTCTATCACCTTAATACTTCTAGTTTGGATATTTTGTTAAGACGAGTACATATATAAAATATTGAGGTATATTTGAAGAATATTTAAGCGGGTATTTTATAAACTATGTTTCATAAAATGCATAAGGAAGAGAGAATAATATGTTTCCTTTAATAAGTGAGTGTAGTGGTACACATGTAATTTTTTTTAAAATTCAATATTATAAAATTTATACACATGGTAATTCATATAAAAAACAATATAATGTAATATATACGGTGAATTTATTTGAAATACCTTCACCTGATAGTATTTAAGATGAAAATTTGTTTCCTTTTAAAAATGTATTTAATAAAATTAAGAGGATTAACCCATTTCTCTAGAGGCACGTTTTTATCATTAATAATATTTATAATGAAAAAAATGAAATTAAACTAATTATTAAAATTTAACCAACTAGTTCCAAAAAATGAAATAATTTTCATTCTTAAATCTGAATAAGTGGTAGAAAAATAATTTTAATATAAATAAGAAAAATTAATTGAAAACTAGTTTCAAATTGATTGTAATTTTTATGAATAAAAATAAACTTATATAAAAATAATATATAGTGATAATTAAAATGAAATTATTTAGATTATGTGTAACAAAATATATTTTATATTCATTTAAAACAAAATAATAAATATAATACTTTTTTTAGATATTTGGAATAACGAAAAAAATGAAAATATGGTAAAAATCAACATTTTCTCTATTCACTCAGAAATCCATCTTTTGAGAAAAATCACAAAACATCAACATAAAAAAATTATATATGATTATATAAATAATAAATTCAATTTTATATAATTAAATTTTTAAAATTTAAAATTATAACTTTATTATAATGTAATCTAATTCACGGAAAAACACTTTAGATGAACAAACCTATTCCATTTTCATTTGAAAAAATTTACAATGTAATTTATTAAAAATTTATGAATATAAATAAAATCAATGAATACATATTAATCATCAGATATATTTATTATTAAAATTACATGGTATTTCTCATCTGTTTCTTAGTACGATACACCTAAGCGATTAAAATCAAAGATCATAAGTGAGTATTAGAGGTTTATATGAGTATAATAAACATACATAAAAAAGAGATATCAAATAAAAAATAGATAAAAAATATAATACTATGATATTAACTAACATAAAAGTGTGAAATAAAATATAAAATAAGCATAAAATGGAATGGTTCATTTTCTGAATATAACTGAATCATAGAAATGTGGCCCAATTATAATAATAATAAAACTACAGTAAAACTCATTATTCCCAGAGCTATGTGAAAAATATAATTATATTATCAAAGGAAAATGTGAAAAATAAATCATTATGAATAGGAAAATGTGAATAAAATCAATATTTCAAAACCTAAACTTGTAATAAAACACATTATGTCCATACCTTTTCGAAAAACCTACTTATTCACATGCCTAAAAATAGTTGAAAATTATTATACCCACACTTATTGGAACAAACTAATAATTTCCATGCCTAAATTACTCATGGGATATGAACATAAAAATGCATTTAAGGGAGATATAGGACCCCAAATATTGTCATCCATATATTTATGTGTTCCAATTAAAATAAATCATCATTATATATTAAAGAGCCCATGGAAAAAATAATGGGTTTCTTAAATCTTTCAAAAATTTTAGATAAAATAAAATTAAGACAAAATAACATATAGAAAATATCAATATTCAAAATAAATCACATAATTATAAAATATATAGGGTGATAAAAACAAAACATTAAGAGAAATATAAAATTTATAAAAATAGAAGTGAAAATAATAATGTTTTCAGAAAACTATTTAAATATTTTTATAAAAGATTATGTAAAAATTACATCAAAAGATATTTTTGTGAAGGGAAACTGAAGGGTTTTAAAAGACATGTTTTATTGGGATAAAAATAATAAATCACTAAAATAAAAATAATAATAAATCAAGAGTCCTAAATTATGAAATGAAATGCATTTATTAATATCTTTAAGAAATTTAAATGAAAAAACCACATTCCAAAAACATTGATAGACTTTCAGCTAAGAAATGTTTTAATGGAAAATATGAGAAATAAAAAAAATTACATGTAATTTACTAAATGATAAAATTTCAATATAAAAATTTGAAAATGAATGAAAAACCATTCATTTTTAATAAAGATAATTATTCTTAATGATATAATAATTTTATTTTAGAAATTTTTTTCTCAAACTAGTGGTTCTTGACGATGATAAGAAATTTCAAAAGTGAAATGGATAAAATATCATCTAAAATAATGGAATAGAAGGGTCAAAGAATGTTTACAAATTATATTCATTCAATAAATAATGTGGACTAATGAATTTTAAATTGAATAAAATGAACCCTTATAGATTTTTATTCTTTCAAGTTAAAAATCAATAAGAGAGTAAAAGAGGAATAAAATATGAAATATCCTAAAAATAAGGGAATCATGACATAAAATAATAATATATAATTAAGTGAACCATAAAAAATATAATATGGACTATATCAAAAACATGTTTCAAATAAATGATATTTTAGAAAAAAACACTTTTATATTTCACTATTTAGTAGATTTTTATCTAACCTCGTTGGTACCAAGAACCACATCATGAAAGTCTCCTTAGAAGTGATGAGAATTTCCATACTATTTGAGACAAATGGATTATGAAAAAAATTATAATAATAGGAGTGAAATAGTATTGTTTTATTATTAAGGGTTGTATTAAGGGGTGGAAGTGTTAATTATTTATAAGAGAAGATACTGAGAATTTTTCAATGCCGATTATTTTTCAAAAAATTGATGACATTATTCAAAGGTAAATGGACACGATATTAAAAAATAATTATGCATGCGGTAAGAGTAGGTTGATAAATAATCTAAAACCCATATTAATACATTTTTAACCATCTTCACATCATTTCCCCACTTGTTTTTTAAATTATACCATTTTAGTTTTTACCATGGTAACATGTTTTAAGCCATATAAAAATTATTTTACTAAAAATATAAGGTATACCATATTATCAAATATGGGTGTGATAACACATAATTTTAACCCCATATAATTTAATTCAATTTATAAATTGTATAAAATTAATTTTCAAATTAAATAATTTATATATACAAATATAGTTTTGTAAAAGAATTGTTGTTTTCACCAGTATGTTCACATAATATTATTTAACTATTATTACCCATTAATTGAGTTATAAAATATTTTTATACCTATGAAAAAAACATATCAATGTCTCTATATGAACTATAATATTTATATTTATTAGTTATAGATAACACGACATGAATAAACTAATTGTTTTGAAAATAAGTCTATAACTATTATTATGATCATTGAATTTATTCTTAGTAATCAAACATTTATTACTAAAATAAAATTTACTATATCTCAAAATATGAAAATATTTATTTGAAATAGGAAATACATTTTTTGGAATTAATTTCTACATGGGATGAAAATTTATATTTAATATCGGGGAATAAAATAGTTTTAATGAAAAATATTACTTCAGTTACCCAAAAATTAAAAATGCTTTTAATATTTTCAACATATTGTTTCTAAATTAAATATTTTATATTATAAATATATTTTTATTGAAAAAATTCAATTACTTATAAGTCATTCTTGTAAAATGATAATAGTTAAGTGATTATATTAGTAAAATTAGTACATTTTTACAATTCACATAAAATTATATTATTTGAGAAAAAATTATAAAATTAAACAAATTATAATTTAGATATCTTTAATTTGACCGTGAGGTTTATTTTTTTAAAATTTAACTTCAAAAATTTATAAATTTTACTACTCAATGAAAATATAATATAGAAACACAAACTAATTTTTTTTTAAAAAATTTGTTCTTAAAAATTTGGTGTTCTCAATATTATTTTACCTCAATCGATATTTTAAAAATTATTAATAATAGTTTAAAATTTTTCATTTTAATTTATTATGATAAAATATATAACATTTTAATGGAATAATTTTTTTGAAAAATATTAGTTTTACAATAAATACTCTTTAATAAATACCATTAAAATTAATTAATTATATTTAAAATTTTAATTATAGTAACAAATTAATATTAATATCATTCTCTATATGTCATAATTACATCATATAAAACTTAAAATATTAACAATTATTATATTACAAGTATAAATGTATAAATAAGTAAATATATATATTAATAATATTTTTGGTATAGAAATCTTATATTATTTGAAATTTACTATTAACAAATACCCATTTTTAGTATACATATTGGACACATATATATCTAATAACTATATTTATAATTGTTTTATTTGTTTCTTATATATAGCATTACTAAACACGTTAATTATATTAAGAATTCATACGTCACACTTCTCATTTCCATAGTTTTAATTTTTTTATCCCATAATATTCTTTCTCCTTTCATGATGATCTTATTCATTATATGATATATTTGGAAATTGTTTATCCCAAAGGGTTAAAATGATATAGGATATCCCCTAGTGTTGAAAACATTTGTATTTTGTATTTATTTTTTATTTTTAATTTATTCACTTTTAAAGGATTTAATAATTCTTGGTGAATAATAATTCATGAGATGTAATATATATTTTAATGTTATTTTATTATGGCTAATTAATATGAATTAATGAGGTTTTTAGTTTAATCCATATATCCAATGAATTGTTACCTAATGTAACACCCCACGCTTCCATGGTACGCTTCTCTTTGAATAATGAAATATCTTGCGTTATACGCAACTTCGACTACTGACACACCACAACCAATCAAACTAGCCGTTATGAATAGTAATACCCACTTTTAGAATTTTTATAAATTTTATCATTAAAAATGGACTTCATTTTTGGATTATTAATATTGAAGGTATTTTAGGGTGAATTTTTGGTATTTTTCTAAAAACGCTCAATTTTTTGATTAATAGTGAAAAACATTGAGTTATTTGTTAAAACCATTTTTTTAAACAATTAGTTATTTTATTTAAATTTATTTTAGGTCAAAATAGATACATAATACCTATATAAGATCAATGTAATTCATTTGAGACATTTTATAATAAGTTTATATATGTAAAAATTTTATTGAACTTTTTATCGTCCTTTACCCACTTCCTAGGAGATTTTCCAAATTTTCGTAAAACTTAATTTTACCGCTTCTGTGAGTGTAATTTCAAAACTCCAATGGAAACAGTTGATATTATTAAGTAAAATGTGGTTCAATAAGATGAAAATAATTTTTGGTGAATAATATGTTTTTACATTTATTTGCCACGATTAAAAGTAAATAGGCTAATTATAGGTAAAAATGATATTAATAGTATCATAATACATGTCATTATTCTATTTTATAAGTACAAGTAGACAAAAAACAAACTTAGTAATAAAATATGAACCTATTTGGTCCACTTGTATTAGATTAGGACACTTATTATTATTTAATTCAAAGAAGGGTTAAATGAGTTAAAATCAATGTTTAAGAACTTTTTAATATAGGGTTACACATAAGATAAATTAAATAATAAATATTCATTAGAAAGGTAAAGATATTTCTTACATAATGGTATTTTATTTATAATATTTGGATATTAAATATTTTATTTTATTTATGATACAATGGTGTTGCAGAAATTACCTTATTAATGAAATATTAAAATAATTGATATTTTAAATACCCAAATAAAAGTAATTTGAGACTTTTTCTGAATTCCACTAATGTTCTAGGTTAATTTGACATATTAGGATTGGTTATATGAATTTTTTCAAAGCAATAATTCTTTTACTAATTTAGTAAAAAACAAAATACCAAATAAGGTCAAAATTGACATAGAAGAGTTTTTAAAAAAAATATTATATTAATAATTGATATTCTATTCCTAAAAATCTAAGTTCATCCAAATGACACATTTAATTATAGCTGTGTAATTAATGAAACATCAGGGTTTTATTAGAAGTATATAGTATCTTTATTAACCATATAACATAAAAATACAAACAGATGGTAAATGTCAACCTATTTAACTAAGAGTTAAGTCTAAAAAATAAAGTTAATATTGTGACAAAAACCTGTCTAAAACCTATTGGTTGAGTGGTTTCCGACCCATCACTAGATTAGCCTTTAAATAATCCACTTTTGAGCCATTAGTAACTAAAAATGAGTTTATTATAAATTAATATTTCTAGCTTTTCCTAAGGCTCCCCTCACCCCTATTATAAAAGGGCACTCCCCCTTCTCTCTATTCACAACTTCAAAGCCATTTGTCTTGGCCAAAACCTGCCCAAATATCCTCTAAAATTCCCTCACTTCATCTTAGAGTCCTTAAATTAGTCAGATATCCATCTTAAAGAGCCCTTTTGATCAAATCAAAAGGAATAACCCGAAGAAGAGGTAAATATTTCATCACCTCTTTCAAGATCCTTTCTTCTTCCACTTCTTTTTTCATTATTGTTTCCATTATAAAATAATAAATCTAGTATATTCTATATAATTTGATGTTATTATAAAAATGGAACAACCATATTCATTATTCTGTCTACCCTTTGAATGAAATGCCACCATACTTGCATACGTACGACTTACCGTCTCCACGTCGTGGTGTAATTGTTATTCAATACATTATTATTCGGATCGGTATAATAATGATGTGTAATTGAAGTTAATAATAAATATAACTTGATAATGATTCTTTATATATGATATAACATATAATTATATATTATTTTAACATCAAAATAATGATATTGTCTCTTGTCCATACATACGGATTACCGTCTCCACAAACTTGATGAGATTCATTCCCCATCGTATCCATTCAAGACTAATTTTCATTTGATGATGAAAAATAATGTTTAAAGACTTAATATCATTATGGATATGAATAAGATACATCCCATCCATAAAAAATATGACTCACATAACAAAGTATATAATGGAAAATGAGTATGTTAACACCCGAAATAACGATAATACTAAGATATTATTAACCAAGCAATGTTAAAAGATCATATATGATATCATATTAATATATATGATTATTGTATAATTTAAAAACAATTATTTCACCATTATACAAGATGTTAACCTACCCTCAACCAAGGAAAAGTACAAAGTAAGGGTTTATTTCACAATCTCTTCATTATCTGAGATTGTTTATACATAATTATCTAGTGGGACCTCTTTATCATAAACATCCGTGTTTTTTAAAAATGTATTTAAGAACATTCTTACTATTTTATAAAATATTAGTTAAAGTCATTTATAACAGTGTTTAACTTTTTATAAGATGTTTATAAATGAATCTTTCCGTCGTTTTCCAAAAAAGTTACTTTATGACCTTTTTGACAAAAATAATGTAAGAATGTTTTTTTAACTTATACAGCGAGTACAGTTATTCTCTATCGTTATACCACATTTGAAGCTTCCCTTACAAGATTATAAGAATATTTTAAAAATAAATGTTTTCATTATAATTATGAGACTCTTAAATGATTTCAAAATAGAATGATGTTTTTCTCTTAAATATTTTTTATTTCATCTATGTCAACATCCTTTGATAAATTGTACACTTGATTGAAGTTAATTTATTATGATACAAATATTCCATATTGTATTTAAGGTTTTGTGATTTGTTTGACTGCATATGGGTTATTTTTATGCCATTTATTGTTTATAGTTAAAGAATTGACATTTTGTATGCTAGTTTTAATACGAATGTTTTTGTTATATTTCAACCTTTTCTTATGATGAATGTATTGGACTATTATATTAAGGGTTGGGGACTGGTAAAAGTAAGCCCTTCGGTTGGGGTCTGGTTATAGAAGACCCTCTGAGATGGAGTATGGTTTTAGAGGCTCTCCAGGATGGTGTCCAGTTACAGAGACTCTCTGGATTGGAGTTCGGTTATGGAGGCTTTGCGGGTTCGAGTCCGGTTACAGAGGCTCTCGAAGATAGAGTCCTGTTATATAGGCTCTCCGGGTTGGGTCTAGTTATAGAGGTTCTCTAGTCTGGGGTCCGGTTACCGTTATCCACTAGGTCCTGTAACAAGGCCTTGACATAGGAATTAAAGTTTGGCATTATGCATTCCATCATTATAAAAGTGGTTATTTATATTTCATGTGATTATTCGACTAATAGAATATCCATGTTAATAACTAAATGGTATTATTTCATTTTGTTCCATATTATGCTGAAGTTAATGTTTAAAGGGATTTTGTTTTAGTTATACATTGCTTAAAATGTTTATGCTTATTTATGAATGTTTCCGCTATATTGTTATACTTATTGAGAATTTGCGCTCACCCCTTTCTATGTTTTATTTTTCCTAGGATGTAAAGAATTATTTTATGACTGAACTGCATGGATATTCTGAGGGGATATGAGTGTGAAATTTAGAGACTATGTTGTTGTATTTTTCACGTTATGATGTGATGTAAGACTTATGAATGTATCTAGTGGTTCCAAGGATACTAAACAAATCGGACTTTAGAGACATGATGTTTTGTTATATTGACAATGTGTTGTAATAATGCACAGACTCTGGGTAACTGGGGTCGGGGCGTTATAATTTCTATGAGAGGAAGTTTAGTACAATACATGGAATCTAGATTTAGATAAACTTTGATTAGATAACTTTAAACTAAGATAGACTTTGAGGGTTAGTATAGAATAACTTCCTAGAATTTTTGTATTGTAGAGATTTTTTGAGTTTTCCAAGCAATACATACCTGTCTGGATACAAGCAGGTAGTGGCGGATCTGGAACAGATGTACCTAGGAGTAAAACACTAAAACACATCTTTGAGCTAGAATCGAACGAGAAATGGTGCATGACAACGGGCCTTGCTGTACACTTGGTTACCACACTCCCAAGGGATATGCTTAGGATAATTCTCATTTTCATTACAAACCATTATGAAGGGTTAATGAGTATATAATTCTTCAAAGAAAACATTTTTTATGATTATGGATTATATCCATAAACTGTTCAATTTATTTTAATTATTTTACATCTTTGGAATTATGTATTTTGATTCATAAACTGACCTAGTGTATGCTATTGTATAGAAATGGTTCCCAGTAGAATGAATGTGAACTCCAACAATACGTATGATCCAAAGAGTAAGAAGGATCATATATTTCACGGTATTAAGCCAACATTTAGAAGGGAAATAGTCTCCCATGTATTTTCAACATCTAAAAAAATATTATCATGTGTTAATAAGATAACTAAATAATTTTGTGATTCTTATGGATTTGATGGGAAGCAAGAGAAGAAAAGGATGGAAGAGATAAAGATGGATAATGGGAAGAGTGAAAAGAAGAATTTTCCCATATGTGGTAACTGTGGAAAAAATCACCTTGCATAATGCTAGAAGGGAATGACAGTTTGTTATAAATTTGAAGAAAAAGGACACCAAGTACATGATTGCATGGGTAAAAAAGTTTCAAATATACAATGCTTCATCTACAAGTAGTATGGACATTACACGAATCAATGTCAAAATCATCAGAGTATACCCCAAATGTTACTATTGGATAATAAAAAAGTTATGATACTACTTAATATGAAGAGGAATGATTAGATTTCTTATGTTGTTATTAAAGGATTGTGTCATTTGAGTGTTGTATTAATGATGTACATGTTATAAGAATTATAGTGTATATATGGATTGTTCTACAACTCTATTTCATTAAGAACATGAGATTGTGTGGAACTAAGAAAATTGACTCAATAGCAGGTTAAATTTTTGGAAAATATATGGTTGAGAGAAATATAAACCATAATATAGTTCTGATACCAAGGTAGTGATTTTTGGAATAATACATGTTTGATTTAGATAAATTATATTGGATATTCTCGACTACCTTAAAGATAATTAATGATTTTTATATTCCATAATTGTGGGAGTTTACAACATTTTGGAAAGGAGGTGTATATCCTGTATTCTATAAGAAATAAGGGATAATTAATGTAATCAATATGATTTTATGGTAATTCAGGATGTTGTAGTGTTTTAAAGGAATACATGATGAAGGTGTTCACATGTTATTACATGGAAAAAAGAATCTTCATTGTGTTTACCTTCCTTAAAAATTTTAGATTGTGAGTTTGGATTGAAGTATTTTGTATATGTAGAAAGGTTAGAATGGAATAAGTTTGAAATTGGATACTACTGTTAAGGTTATTTTTGGATTTTTATAAAAAGGACAACACATAGACCGTGTGATAACTAGTCGCGTTGGACAATGGTGCAGGAATCAAACCCACAACCATAGTGTGATAGGGATTTATCAACTACCCCCACCCCCAACTGATGTAAAATCATAACGAACTGTTAAAATGTTAGAAGACATGTTGAGATCATGCTCATATGACTTTCACGGTGTGTGGGCTCAATATTTACCTATGGTAGAATTTTCCTACAACAGTATATTCCATTCAAGTATTCATATGGCACTATATAAAGTGTTATACATAAAGATATTTTGTACACCAACTTATTGGGATGATGTTGTTTAGAGAAAAAATGTAGGCCCAGAACTTGTGGAGGAAACAATGGATAAGGTGAAGGTAATCCAAAACCACATCAAAGAAGATCAAAGTAGGCAGAAGAGTTATGCAGATAATTGAAGGAAGTGTTTGGAATTTCAGGCAGGAGATCATGTTTTCATTAAGGTATCTACATGGAAGGGTGTTATAAATTTTAGTAAGAATGGAAAATTGAGTCCCAAGTACATCAGACCATTCGAAATTATAGAACGAATTAGGGCTGTAGCATACCATTTGGAAATGCCGCCAAGTCATTCCAAGGTTCACGATGTATTCCATGTATCACTATTGAGAAAATACATGCCTTACCCAATGCATGTACTCACCTATGAGGAATTAGAACTGGAACCTTATATGTCTTATTTCGAAGAGCCTGTCAAGGTTCTTGAGACAAGAGAACGAGTACTGAGAAACCAGACGACTCGTTTGGTAAAAGGTCTGTGGAGAAACCATAAGATGAAAGAGGAAATGTGGGAACCCGATAAACATATGATCAAGAACCACCCGAGTCTTTTTATGCCGTAATATTATTGAAATTTTGAGGATGAAATTATTTGAATTAGGGGAGAATGGAACACCCCAAGATTCCACAATACGCTTCTCTTTGAATAATTCAATAGCTTGCATTGTACGCAACTTCAAGTTCTCACACACCACAACCAATAAAACTAACCGTTATGAATAGTAATAATATCTTTTTAAAATTTTATAAATTTTCTTTTTCAAAATATACTTTATTTTTGGATTCGTAATATCGAAATTTTCTTAGGGTGAGTTTTTGGTATTTTTTTGAAAACTTTCAATATTTTATGAATAGTGGAAATCACTAAGTTATTGGTTAAAACCGAATTATTATTGAATAATCAGTTATTTTATTTAAATTTATTTTAGGTCAAAATAGATAAATAATACATATATAAGTTCAATTTAATTAATTGGGGTCATTTTATATTAAGTTTAGATATATAAAAATTTTATTTAACTTTTTACCATCTTTTACCCACCTCCTAGGAGCTTTTTCAAATTTGTATAAAACATAATTATACATCTTCTGTGAGTTGAATTTCAAAAATCCAAGAGACACGGTTGATATCGATAAGTATAATGTGGTTCAATAAGATGAAAATAATTTTTGTTAAATAGTAACTTTTTAATATTATTTTACACGGTTAAAAGTAAATAGGTAATTAAATGTAGAAATGATATTAATATTACCCTAACACATGCCCTAATTCTATTGTATAAGTATAATTCGACCAAAAACAAACCTAGGAATAAAATATGAACCTCTTTGGTTCATATGGATTAGATTAGGACACTTATTTTTATTTAATTCATATAAGAGTTAAAAGAGTTAAAATCAATTTTTAATAACTAAAACATTTTTAATATTCATTTACACATAAGATAAATTAGACTATAAATATTCATTATAAAGATACAAATATTTTATACATAATAGTATTTTATTTATAATGTTTAGACATTAAATAATTTAATTTATTTATGACACAATGGTGATGCAGTAATTAAATTATTAATGAAATATTAAAATAATTGAAATTTTAAATACCCAAATAAATGTAATTTGAGACTTTTTATGAATTAAACCAATTTTATAGGTTAATTTGAAAAATTTGGGTTGGTTAGATAAATATTTTTCTAAGCAATAATGCTATTATGAATTTATCAAAAACAAAATAAAAAATAGTGTAAAAATTGACATAAAAGAGTTTTTAAAACAAATATTATATTATTAATTGATATTATATTCCTAAAAATCTAATTTTTAACCAAAATAATTATATAATGATAGGTGTATAATTAATGAACCATTTGGAGTTCTCTCGGAAGTATATAGTATGTTTATTGACCATATAATATAAAAATAAAAAGGTACATGGTAAATGTCAAACTATTTAACTAAGATTTAAATAAAAAAAAGTTAATATAGTGACCCAAAACTATCTAAAACCTATTGGTTGATTGTTTTTCAACCCATAACCACCGTAGAATTTAAATAATTCACTTTATATCCATTATAAACCTAAAATTACTTTTTTATAAAATAATATTTCAAGCTTTTCCTAAGGTGCCCCTCACCCCTCTTATAAAAGGGCACCCCCCCTTCTCTCAATTCACACCTTCAAAGTCCTTTGGCTCGTCCTAACCCTACCCAAATATCCTCTCAATATCCATAAATTCATCTTAATGGAATTACAATAGTCATAAATCCAACTTAAGGATCCCTTTTGATCAAATAAAAAGGAAGAACCCTAAGAAGAGTTAAATATTTCATCACCTCTTTCAAGTTCCTTTCTTCTTCCACTTCCTTTTTCTTTGTTGTTTCCATTCTAAAATAATAACTCTAGTATCTTCTATATATTGTGATGTTATTATAAATATGGTACAACAAAATTAATTATTCTATCTATCATTTGAATGACATGTCACCATACGTGCATACGTACGGCTTACCGTCTCCACGTCGTGGTTTAATTGTTATTCATTACATTATTATTGGGATGGGTATAATAATGATGTGTAATTGATGTAAATAATAAATATAACATAATAATTATTCTTTATATATGATATAACATCTAATTATATATTACTTTAATATCAAAAGAATGATATTTTCACTCATACGTACCTACAGATTACCGTCTCCACGAACACGATGAGATTAATTCCCCATCAAATCCATTCAATAATAATTTTCATTTGATGATGAAAAATAATGTTTAAAGACATAATATAATTCTTTATATGAATAAGATAACATATATGACTCACATAATAAAGAATATAATGGAAAACTAATCTGTTAACACACGAAAAGACGATAATACTAAGATATTATTAACAAAGCAATGTTAAAAGATCATATATGATATCATATTAATGTATATGATTATTGTATAATTTAATAAAAATTATTTCACCATTATACAGGAGGTTAACCTACCCTCGACCATGTAAAAGTACAAGGTAAGGGTTTATTTAATAATCTGTTCATTATTCGAGATTGTTTATACGTAATTATCTACTGGGACCTCTTTATCATCAGAATCCATGTTTCTTAAAAATGTATTTCAGAAAATTATTACTATTTCATAAACTATGGGTTAAAGTAATTTATACTGATGTTTGAATTTTTATATGATTTTTATAAAGGAATATTTCCATCATTTTCCAAACAAGGTACTTTATGACCTTTTCGACAAAATTAAGGTAACAATGTTTTTTTAACTTATACGGCGGGTGCGGTTATTCTCCATTGTTATAACACATTTTAAGCTTCCATTACAATATTATAAGGATATTTTTAAAATAAATGTTTTCATTATAATTATGCGAATCTTAAATGATTTCAAAATAGAAAGATATTTTTTACTCAAATAGTTTAGATTTCATCTATGTCAACAACCTTTGATAAATTATACACTTGATTGAAGTTGATTTATTATGATACAAATCTTCCATATTTTATACAAGGTTTTGGGATTTGTTTGACTGAAGATGAGTTATTTTTATGCCATTCATGGTTTAAGGATAATGTATTGACATTTCGTATGATAGTTTTAATGTGAATGTTTATGTTATATTTTACATTTTCTTATGATGAATGTATTGGACTTGTATGTTCTAGGTTTGGGACCGGTAAAAGTAAGCCCTCCGAGTTGGGGTCCGGTTACAGTAAAAACTTCGGGATATAGTCTAGTTACAGAGGCTATCAGGTATGGAGTCCAGTTACAGAGGCTCTCCGGGTTGGAGTCTGGTTACAGAGACTCTCTGGGTTTGAGTCCGGTTACAGAGGCTCTCGGGGTTGGTGTCCGGTTATAGAGGATCTTTGGGTTGGAGTCCGGTTACAGAGGCTCTCTGGGTTGGGGTCCAGTTACACTTATCCCCTAGGTCCTGGTACAAGGCCTTGACACAGAAATTAATGTTTGGAATTATTCATTCAATCATTTTGAAAGTGGTTATTGATATTGCATGTGATTATTCAACTAGTAGAATATCCATGTGAATAAGAAAATGGAATTATTTTATTATATTTTTTCCATATTATGCTGAAGTTCAAGTTTAAAAGGATTTTGTTTGAGTTATAAATTTCCTTAAATGTTTATGCTTATTTATGAAAGTTTTTTCTATATTGTTATCCTTACTGAGAATCTGAGCTCACCCCTTTCTATTTTTTATTTTTCCCAAGATGTGAAGAAATATTTTATGACTGACCTGTAGGGATACTCCGAGGGGATATGAGTGTGGACTATGTAAACCATGTTTTTGTAGTTTTTCACTTTATAATATTTAATGTAAGACTTATGAATTTATCCAGTGTTTCCAAGGCTTCTAAACTAATCAGTCTTTCAATACATGATCTTTTGTGATCATGCCAAGGTTATGTAATAATGTACCGACTCTGGGTAACTGTGGTCAGGGTGTTACACCCAATCTATATCATTTCCATTGAATTTTTTTATTAAATTATTGTTTTTAGAATGAATATGCTTCCAAAAAAATCTAGGGAATTATATTTAGTGGGTAACATATATAATGAAATTAGTATTTAATAATGGTGACATTTAGGAGTCATATTCCAAAGGGTCCAATCCCGGAACATATTAAAATATAATACTCCACATAATAAAATGTTATTATGTTAACAACTTCTATTTTCTAGTTAAAACTATTCTAAGAACAACATCATCATTTTGGAACCCTTTCTATCAGACCTTTTATTTGAATGATTATTATTAATGGCATAACTAATTATATTATTACTATAGAAGACATCTTAAACTCCATCAGGATAAAGTGACATTTACATTACTATGAAAATTAAATATAATCCTTTAAATTTAACTATAAGATAATACCCTAATAATATTTTAGGATATTAGTTTTATTTAAATTTGTATCATAACAAATATACTTCACCATGAAAAATTGATATTCACATTCTTAAGGTAACTAAATTAAAAAAGATCAATTTCTTTTTAATATTTCAAACCCTTAAATCATTCAGATATTATGTAAAATATATTTAATTTTATACTATAAAAATATTTTATTTTCTTACATTTAACATATCTAAGTATAAACATATTGACATTAGATGATTAGACACTATACGTTTTTCAGAATATTATGATATTATACAAAAATAGCTTTTTTCAGGAAATAAATCTTTTAATTTTAGTTGGTATATTTTATAAATAAAATAGTTTTTATTATTATTCATGTTATCATTTTTTTTAAATATTTGAAAAAATATTAAATTATGATTTTGAATATATCATTGATGGGTAGAAAGACCATATTCCAATGTAATTAAAAGAAAAAAACTTCATTCCTAGATAAACCATTTTTACAATTGTATCATTTTTATAACATGTTATAAGATCTGATGAACCAAAAACCATGTGTATTTTAACGCATTATATTTTTTAAAACATGTAATTATTATTAAAAAATAATCATTCACATAATATAAATGATATTGAGATACACATACATTACATTGATCAATCATTCCTTAATTTCTTCTTTAACATTATGGTATATTATATAAAAAATCTTTACTTCATCACATCGATGAAAACATTGATATTTTTCAATTATTTCAATGATTATTAACACTATGTATTTATAACACAAGTAAAAAATATTGTGGGTATCATATACCCATCAATATAAATATAATCATTAAAATAGATTATATAATCGACATAGAAATCCACTATATTTTAACCAACCCATAATGTATTTAAAAAAATTGCATCCTATATAATCATTATTCATATATCTTAATAACCCTTTCAGGTTTAAATGGTCTAGAATAGAAACTTGATGAAACGTTTTTTGACTCTCAAAAAAAATTTCATCTTCTTGTTTAATTTTTTACCAATATATATGATTAATACAACACCAGATGCAAGATATCATATTCCTAGCACATCTATTCTTAATATTTTGATAATTTTAGGTAAATTTTTCTTGAACTTTATTTTATTTTAAAATTATTTCCCTTAATGAAAATATTATTATTTCCATGACATGAATAATCTATAAAGAATACTTTAGTCACTCTATGTTTTTATCGTACTCAATAATATTATGTGTCATTGAGATGGAAAATATTTTTGTGTATATATGAATGAAAATCGTTATGAAATTTTACATATAATGCCTCATAAACCTTCACCACACTATGATCATCATAATTATCTTGATTCACTAGTTGGATAAATTCAACACATAGTTATTCAAAAAGGTATTTATTAACCACATAGAATTTATCCACATTTTTTTTTCAAATGTTACAAGTCTTCAGATTTGCATACATTAAGACAATCCTTTCATAGACTAGTTTTAAATTTATGTATGATGATGATTTCATTATCATCTATAATGGATCCCTAAAATAAAAATAACAATAAATCAAGAGTCTTAAATTATAAAAATAAATGCATTTATTAATATAATTTTAAATGAAAAAAGCACATTCCAGAAACATTGAATGACTTTAAACTCATAAAACTGTTAATAGAAAATATGGGAAATATAAAATAATTTTTTTTTTCAATTCAATAAATAAAAAAAATTCAATATAAAAACGAGTAAATGGAAGAAAAAACATTCATTTATAAGAATGACAGTTATTCTTACTAATATGATAATTTTATTTTAGAAAACATTTTCTCAAACTAGTGGTTATTGATGATGATAAGTAATTTCACAAGAGAAATGGATGAAATACCATCTACAATATGGGAATGCATGGGTCAAGGAATTTTTAAAAATTATATTCATTCTATAAATATTGTGAACTAATTAATTATAAATTTAATCAAAGGAACCCTTATTTATTTTTAATATTTTGAGTTAAAACTCCATGAGTGAATCAAAAAGGAATAAAATATCAAATATCCTGATATATAAAGGTATCATGATATAAAATAAAGATATATAATTTGGTGAACAATAAAAAATATAATATGTTTTATATTATAAATTTTTTTCAAATATTAGAAATATTAGAAGAAAACCTTACCTAATTTAACTATTTAGTAGCATGTGATCTAACCATTTTGGTACCATGAACAATCTCTTGAAGGTCTCTATAGATGTAATGGGATTTTAAATACTAGTTGAGACCAAATAACTATGAAAAAATTATTATAGGAGGATTTAAATGGTTGTGTTTTAGGATTACATGTTTCATTAAGGGGTGTAAGTGTTACATATTTATAAGAAAATATTATGGGATTTTTTCAGTGCCCATTATTTTTAAAAAATTTGATGACACTATTCAAAGGTACATGTACCCAATATTAAAAAATAATTTGGCATGGGGTGAGAGAAGGTGGATAAATAATCTAAAACCCATATTAATAAATGTTTTAACCATCTTCAAATCCTTTCCCCACTTGTTTTATAAATTTTACCAATTTAGTTTTTACCATGTTAACAAGTTTTAACCCATACAATTTTTATTTTTTTGAAAATATAAGTTATACCATATAACATAAATTGGGGTTGATAACACATAATAATAACCACATATAATCTAATTTAATTTATAAATTATAAAAAAGTAACTTTAAAATTAAATAATTTAATTTATACAAATATAGTTAGAAAAGTGACTTTATTAGAAAAATTAATAAAATTTTTCTATTCACATAAAAATAAAATATTATAGTAAATTTTATAAAATTAATCAAATTCTAATTTTTATGTCTTAAATTTGAAAATGATGTTCATTTTTTAAAATTAAAATAAAAAAATTATAAATTTTTCTTTCAAATGAAAATACGATATATAAACAGAAACTACTTTTATTAATTTTTTTAATCATTTAGTATTCTCAATATTATTTTACATCAATAAATAATTTAAAAATTGTTAATAAATGTTTAATATTTTTCATTTTAAAATATTATGATAAAATATGTAACATTTTAATTGAATAGTTTTTTTTGAAAATATTAGTTTTATATTAAATACTCTTTACTAAATACCATTAAAATTAATTATTTATATTCTAAAATTTTAATTACTGTAACACATTGATATTAATATCATTCTCTATATGTCATAATTACATAATATCATACTTAAATATTAATAATAGTTATATGAAATGTATAAATATATATATATATATATATTAATATTTTTATTATAGATGGCATATATTATTCCAAATTCACTATTAAAAAGTAATTATTTTTAGCATACCTATTGAACACATATATATCTAATAACTATATTTCCAATATCAATAGTTTTAATAACTATATTTATAATGGCCTTAATGTTTTCTTATATATAGCATCACTATACACATTAATTCCATTAATAATTCATGTGCCACACATCTCATTTCCATAGTAATAATTTTTATATCCCATAATATTCTTTCTCCTTTAACGATGTTATTCTTCATTATGTGATTTTTTTTCAAAAATTGGTCATCCCTCAGTGTAAATATGATTTAGGATATCTACTAGTGTTGAAAACATTTTTATTTTCAATTTATTTTCCATTTTTAATTTATAAACTTTTAAAAGATTTAATAATTCATGGTGAGTAATAATAAATGACCAGTAATACCTAGTTTAATGTTATTTTATTATAATTACATACTATGAATTAATGATGTTCATTAGTTTAATTCATATACCCAATGAATTATTACCTAAACTATTTGAATTCCATTAAAGAATTTAGAATTATTAAAATGTTGTTTCTAGAATGATTACCGTCCCAAAAAAATCTAGGGAATTACATTTAGTGGGTAACATATATAAAGAAATTAGTATTAAATAATGGGGACATAGAGAAATCATATTCCAAATTGAAAATCCTTGAACATAACAAAATTTCATATTCCACATAATCAAATATTATTATGTTAATAACTTTTATTTTCTAGTTAGCACTATTCTATGGGAAACGTCATTATTTTGGAACCCTTTGTATCAATCCATTTATTTGAATGATTATTATTTGTGATGTATCTATTTATATTTTTACTATAGAGGACATGTATACTCTTTCAGTATAAAGTGACATTTACCATACTATGGAAACTAAATATAACTCTTTAAATTTCTCTATGAGAGAATACCCTAAAAATATTTTAGGATATTAGATTTGTTTGAATTTGTATCATGACATGTGTAATTCACCAAGAAAAATTTATATTCACATTATCAATGCAATTAAATTAAAAAAGTTCCCTTTTTATTTTGTGCTTCAAACCCTTAAATCATTCAGATGTTAAGTAAAATATATTTAATTTTATACTAGAAAAAATATTTTTTTTTAAAATTTTAATCATATATAAGTATAAACATACTGGAACTAGATTATTAGACAATATAATTTCAAAATTAAATTATACTATCATACAAAACGAGATTTTTGTTGGGAAAGAACATTATTTTACTTTTAGTGGGTATATTTTCCAAATAAAATAGTTTTTTATATTATACATGTTAGTATTTATGTTTGGAGACTGTTTTAAAAAAATATTACTTTACGATTTTAAATATATCATTGATGGGTGGAGGGAGCATCGTACCATGTATTTTAAAAAACATTTGATTAAACACTTTTATTTTATATAAACCATTTTTATAGTAGTCTACTTTTCATAAAATGTTATAAGATCCGATGAACCAAAAACCATGTGTATTTTAATGCCTAATATTTTCATAACAAGTCATTGTCATAAAAAAATCATAATTCACATAATATAAATGATATGAAGATACACATACATTACATTGATAAATAATACCGTGATTTATTCTTTGAAATTATAGTATATTATATAAAAAATGTTTACTTTATCACATAGATGAAAACATTGAGCTTTTTTAACTATTCCAATTATTATTTAGTCCTATGTATTTATAACACTAGTAAAACATGTTGTTGGTATCATATACCCTTCAATATTAATGAATCATTTAATCTAGATTATATAATTGACATAGACATCCACTAGATTTTAGACAACCCATTATGTATTTAAAAAAATTACATCCAATTGAATCATTATTCCACCATCTTAACAACCCTTTCAGGATGAGATGCTCTAGAATGAAAACATGAAGAAACATTTTTTTACTGTCAAACTAATTAATTTTTCTAGTTTTTTCTTTTACCCACATATACTATTAATACATCACCAGATGCAAGATATCATATTCCCAACATATCTATTCTCAATATTTTGAGAATTTTAGGTAAAATTTTATTAAACTATTTTTTTATTCTTAGACTATTTAAATTAATTAAAATATAATGAATTCATTGATTTGAATAATCTATAAAGAATAATTTAGTCTCTCTATGTTGTCATTGTACTCAATCATATTATGTATCATTGACACGGACAATAATATTGTCTATATAAGACTGAAAATCCTAGGGAAATTTTACATATAATGCCATAAAAACTTTGACACTCAATGATTTTCATAAGTATCTTGATTCACATATTGAATAAATTCCACAAATGATTATTCAAGAAGGGATTTATCAACCACATAGAATTCATCCATAATATTTTTCAAATGTTACCAGTCTTCAGAGTTTAATACATGAAGAAAATCATTTCAGAGACTAGATTCAAATTTATGTTTAATGATGATGTTTTTATTATCTATAAAATATATATTATCATATGGGTATCTTGTTTTATTATCATTTAATAACAAAATTCATTAAATTGTCTGCAGAAAAAAACATTTTGGTCAGATGTACCCAATAGTATATCGCGTATCTTTATCATTTGAGTTTTTAAAAATTTGTTGGATCGATGGATGGAAACATGGTATTATAAGAAAATATGCAAGGAAAAATGTTGAGGCCCATGAATATTTTAATCATGTGGTATCATTTCATTATCCCACTTTGTGGTTTTAGTGGAATTTTTCATATTTTTTTCATGGATAGTTAAACCATATGTGATTCTTAAGAAATAGTGCATGGTTTCTAGTGGTTGTAAATGGGTGTTACACAATTTGAGCATTGTATTCCCAAACCATGTGGCTCCTAGTTCAAATAGTACACCATTTAGAGAGGGTGGTATCTTAGTTTTCACATGTTTAAAATATTTTTATGTCCAAATCATTCTCCCTCCCATAATAGCCATTATGGAAACTTGTTTATTGTGCAATGTAAATTTAACCACGTGGGCCCTTCTTGGAAGCTACGCTAACTTCTTCTAAATAGTTAAAAAGTTTGATTTTATCCTTTTTAACTTAGTATTTTAAATTATAATCCTATCCAAATATCATATTGGAACATCATAACCCTTCCCTATCACATTTGAGATCACCCCAGGATTATTGGAAAAATTACTTCATTCATGATGGATCAAATCATGGTAGGTTGTGTATTTTATCTATTTTCCACAAATATAGTTATATTTAAACTAAAAATCTTCTCATATCATCTTTATGGAAATTATTATTTTTATTCTAGATCTAATGGGTGGGTGTTTCATATTTTTTCTTATGGATATTGGATTATAATGACTAGATCTACTCTTCCATAGTCATTGTTAACAAAGGAGGTTTGTGTTACCTCTATTTTGAGGTTGATATTTATATACAAAATAACAATTCTATGAATTGATTATTCATCTTGAAAATAACTTTTTGTTAATATTTGAATAACATTTATTTGATATTTCAATGGTTTTTTTGGAATTAAATAATTTTTAATATGCTTTTTCTTTAAAAATGAATTATGATCACCAAGTGTTTGAATAAATACTTGAATAGTGGTTTTTTTGGAAATGGATTATGGAACACCGAAACATATCATCTTGTCATTGAATTTTTTTTAAAATTTATATCATGGTTATAAATAGATTTGGGAATACTAGAATCATTTAATAACATGGTTACGTTAGGAATAGAATATCAGTCATAACATACGTAATTCCAAAAGAGGTTTTATTTCACATTAGTGTGTGTAATTCCACAACTGGTTATACCGGTTGGATCCAACATTTTTTGGGATTGGGGATTTCCTATTTATTAATTTTACCTAATACCATATAAAATAGGATAAATGGTATTGTTTTTCATTTATAGTTGGATTTTTTCTTGAAGTATTGGTCATGGTTATTTTGTTACATGATTCCCTTATAGTTTAATCATTGCTGGTATTGGTTATTATTTCATAGGTTACTAATTAAACATATCATATACATTGTTTTTATAATATAAGACCATTTTATTAAAGACCAAGGGATGATTTTAAAATTTGTTTTGATTTATGACAACTTATTATAAAACCTTTTATGTATGAATGATATAACTGTTTCATTCATAGAATTATAATTTTTATAGAATATATGGTGGTATCCTATATGGATTTTTTATCGTACCCTAATTATTTTTTGGTGGGTTTTAGATGTAGTCTACTAGGACATAGGTAATGTGATAGAAATCATGTATCTTGTATGATTCTATTTTTATTATATACTTTATAAAATGATGGTTTAGAGGTGGTGGTTAGGAACATGTGGACTTATTGGTCTCACCTTGTTATACATTATATTATAGCCACATTGACTTGATTTATAAAGATATTGGATGAATATTTTTCATTCCTTTTTTACTCTAGTTGAATTATTTGTTTTTGTAATATTGAATACATCTTTTCTATTTTCTTGATTCACCACACCATAGTAATGAGATGGCTCGGGTGGCATGTCTTTTTCACTTTGGTTTTCCTATTATAGAATGGTATCATAGAGAGGATAAACATATATTGTTTTAAAACTAACTTAGTTTGTTCTATTTATATCATATACAGAAGTTAGGACCATCTGAATTCAAGAAGCATATTTTGTAGGTTTCTTATCTATCGTACTACCATGTTTGAACTCAAATTACCATGGGAGGTTGGAAAACATTTACCCAGTCAAGATTTGGTTTTTCATGTTATTTGAATTAGCTGAAAAGTAATTTTATTTAAATCGGCCTTTTCCTTATTAATTTGATTTTTTCATTTATATAATTTAAACATTCATTAAATTCATGATATTTTAATGTAATAATGTAAATTCTTGAAGTTCCCCATATGATGTTGGAATATTCTCTAATATTGAATGATTATTATTTATTTCATAATAGAAAATTCTATTGAGAATATCTCTTAAAAATTTGAGAGAGTATTCTTTGAGAAAGGATCCATATGAAAATTCTCTAGTGGGACCTTCTTTGGTTGAAGTAATATTCCATACAATTCAGACTATATATTATGGTGGTGTTTAGAAACCTAGATTTTTGGTGAATCATTTCTTTTAATTCACTAAGAAGAATCTACCTATATTCTATGGTGATAAGGGTCCCTAGGAATTTTAAGACTGGATTTAATGGATATAGACAACATTAATCATTTTAAATATTCATGAGGACTCTATGTTTAGTTTCACAATGTATATTCTTAACAAACTATGAAGGAGATTTTTGGACTCCATCGTACATGCTATGATGAATGAAGAAATAACCTGGATATATTCCAGAAAGTATTTATTTATATTTTTTTAACTTATAAATTATGTGTAATGATGACCTAGGTTTTCAGACCGTTGATTAATGGGATAATACTATTCTTGATAATTCAACCCACTTTGTAAAGTCGGTTCATCTAGAACTGGAAATAGTATCCAAGGAGTAACCAGAGGTTCATAGGTTTGTGTTCGGACGGATGTTGGATATTTGTTCAATGTTAATTATCATGTTCTTTAAATCATTAAACATGGTAGTTGAAATAAATATTGGTTATGGAAGACATATTTGGAAGGAAATTTTTGGATGGATCTTTGTTTGGTGCATTTGAGAGCCATTGGGTACTTATAACAAGAAATGGAACCATAAAGGTGGTAATATTTCTTATGAAATAGTTTTAAGAGATTCATTCAAATATCATCATTTTATCTTCTATTAAGGTAAATGACATGTAAATAGAAATCTAGACAACAAAAAGGCTCCAAATTCTAGTAGTTATTCTAGATTATTGGGTAATCTAAGTAATTTTTGTGAAACAATATCCTTGTTAAGTAATGTATAATATACTCTCACTAAGGGTTTGTATGTTATTACTGATGATTCCAATGGTTTCAAGTATAATCCTCATGCAATGGTGATTTTCATTTTTCTATGACTATATGTATTTTTTTGACCGAGTGTATTCAAGGGAAATCCATTACAGGGATTTCTACAGTTAGAGGTATGATGAATATTTCATTATCAATGATATTAGCATTTATTAATATAGGTTCTACTCATTTTTTAATATCATCGATGTTAGTTGAAATGTTTTACTTACTTTCAAAACTTATTTCATACTTTTTGGATCATGCCACACCATTTTGAAAGAGGATCAAAAATGGTTTCAAGTGACATATGTTTCAGGTGATGATAGCTGACGATGAAGTGGAATATGAATTTTTAGTTATCTATCTTGAAATATTACACTTGATTATTATCATGGATTGGATGATCAATGATAAGAACTAGAAAGTGTGTTATCATCATGATAATATTTTATTTTTAGATGGGTCCACTCATGTTTTTCAGGGTGGGTGGGACTCTAGATCAGAAAGGGAAGTGTATGTAGTTATTTATGCTAGATTAATATCATTCCAGTTGTTAGGGATGTTCCAGGATGTCATTGAAGTTCATTTTGGAATTCCTTTTCCAGCGATAGTGTGTGTTTACCTTATAGTTTCATAGATTATTTATCTTGGTTACCACCATATATATAGGTCAAGTTTACTATTGAATTGTTCAATAGTTTTTAAAAAAAATTATGTCATATTATCAAATGGATCATGCTGAGTTGTTTGAACATAATTTCAACCTTAAGATCTAGAGGATAAATGATTTAATCATGGTTTCCTATCACTATGGGATACACCTATCATCATTTCTATGTAGGTTGACTGGATTCCTGTACATTGAGTAGATTATTTAAATTTTAGTCAAGTGACTATTAAGAAGAAATACCCCTTGCATAAGACTAATGACCTAATAGACCAACTATGAGGGTAATGTTGGATTTAGAATTTTTAACTTTTATTAGGGTACCAAAAATTGATTTCCCAAGATGAGGATATACCTAAGACATCATTTAAGAGATGAAATAAGCATTTTGAGTTTCTGGTTATTCCATATATCCTCAAAAAATCTCATACGGTATTCATGGTTTTTCTAAACTAAATATTCAATAAGTTCTTGGAATCTATTTGTGTCATGCTAATTGATGATATTTTAATATAATTTAGGACAAAAGATGATAATTTTTAATCACTTAGATATCATTATTCAAATGATGATGAAAATATTATATATGTAAATAATTCCAAATGTGTGTTTTGGATCTCGAATGTGATATTATTGGGGCTTGTGATTTCTGAGGGGGAGTCACATTGGATCCCTAAAGAATACAGGCTGATATATCCTTGAAATGTCTATGAAATGTGTTTGATATATAAATATTATTTGGATTTGTAGGTTACTATCAATGAATTTTTTTATATGTCTCTAGGATTTCATTTTCGGTGATAACTTTAACCTATAATGGTCTAATGTTTGAATGGAATAAAAAATTCTCTATATCTTGTAACTATATGAAGCTGATGTTGAATTTTGGACCATATTTGATTATTCAAAAATAGGGATTGGGTTATGATGTTTTCTATGATACTTCTAGTATGGGATTGGGATTTGTATTGATTTATGGGAAATATGTAGTGGCCAATAGATCTCACTAGATATTACCTAAATAGAAGAACTACCCTAACCATGATTTTGAGTTGGAAGAAGTTATGTATAAAAATAAAATGTGGTGTAATTATCTCTTCAGGGGTTGGTTTATAATGAATTTTGATTATAACATCCTGATATATATATTTTTACATAGATGGATTAGAAAATATGATAGATACGGGACAGGATTATCATTATATATTGTTTTATATTAAAAACAATCATTGGAAAAGGAAAGTGGTAGCTAATTTCATGAGAAGTAAATTATTGATGCAAAACATGAATGAATTAGTTGAGGAGTTTTCTATAATTAGTTTGTTTATAAAGAAGAGTTTGGAGTAAAAGTGGTTGGTGGAAAAGTGTTTTTGGCTTCAATAAAAAATGACTCTCCTTTTAATGAAAGGTTTTTGATTGATCAACAGGAATCAATTGAGTTACAATTCTAAAGTAAAAAACCATTATGGTGGGGAGGTCATGTGTGAGTGGTCTCGGTCCCCCTATAGAGATTTATACTTCTGTAGTTGGTTGGGTTTTCCTCTTTCTATAATGTAGAACATGATGAAAAATAGACATCAGTCATGTTGTTCCACTAAACATATAGATTCCAAGATGTATCAAGACTTGATACATCGCTATTTATTACTAAGATTGTCGTTCTAAGATGCATAATATTATTCTTGACATGTCACTTGTCTAAAAATTATGGAAAAACACCAGAGAGCTACCGGTCTATTCAAACCTTTTTCGATTTTGGTATGAAAGTGGGGTTATATTTCCACAGAATTCATCATTTGATTTTATAGACTACTTTTGAGATGTCTTTGATTTGAGTGGTCATATATTGAAATTTTAAATCAATATATTTATTGTTTATCAGTTAGATAATGAATAAAGAGTACTTTGGGGACTTTTTTCTAAGATATTTGAGTTACCTTGAGGTTCCATATATGGTTGTATATTATATAGAGTCAAGGATTACATACTAGATCTAGAGATGATAACCTGATATAATGTGTTACCCATTGAAATAGATCAGGTATTATCAACCATAGATAGATTAGAAGACATATAGAGATATTCATATTCTTGAGGATATTATTTGAGCATACATTATTAATTTTGGTGGATCATGGGAGAATATTTTTACTCTAGTCAAATTTTAGTAAAAAAATATAAATTAGGATTCAATAAATATGGATCCCTTTGATGTGTGATATGAGATTCCATGTAGATGTCACTTTTTTTGAAGATTTGTGATATATTAACTTGTTTTGAGATGAGTATTGTTCAGGAGATGATGAATAATGTGTAGTTGATATATATGAGGTTGATCATAGTATAGAGACATCAAAATTTTATGGGGACCATTTTCATCGACTTCTAGATTTTGAGGTTTTTGATCATTTTTTTCTCATTATTTCATCTTTCTTGGGATATCATCTATTGTGCCAGGGGGGCATGTTGTAAAAGTATTTTTTTGGTCCCTTTGTGTTCCTGGAGTGACTTAGAAAGGAAAAATATTATTTGGACATGCCACATCATTTGAATTATTTCATTGATTTGTTACATCTTTACTATCTGAGGAGGTATTTCCCAAATCCTTCACATTTGATTCACTTATAAGATGTTTATATTAATCATGACACTGAATTTGTTAAGAAAACAGTTTTGATTATGGGTCTCCATGATAATTTAATGTGTGGAAAACTGATTTCCCAGGTTTTGATACTATGGAAGTGAATACATGATAGCCATGAGATATGGGATTGAGAATTTTAGATGAGGAAAAAATTGTATTCCATATTTTTCTATCTAGGTTCTTGGGGATTTCAGGAACAAAACCCATTTATGGTGGGAAGAATTATGGAACCCTTTATTTTATATTTACACATTAATTGAGAATAATTCTTTATCTTTTGAGATCCAACATGATTCAAGGGATCAGATCTTGAAAAAAGTGGTTCTTTTTAGGAAACAATAGAGAACAGTCATGGTTAAGGCATACCATTAGATTAACTGTACTATCACAGTGTTGTATGCCTTATTAGGTTCTAATTAATGATTCCATGGTTTGAGCATATATTGTAAAATTTTATGACATATCCAACGAACCATGGAAATTTTTTAATAGTTTTCCAGTGGTGTTACATAATTGTTGGACATTTTTCTTAATCCTTGCATCCCCCATAGAAATCCATGAAACCTCTATATAAAGGGGGTCTATATTTGAAAAAACAATAAGATATAATTGTGTACAAACTATAATCCCACCTAGAATGTATTGTAGGGGCACACAGTTATGTAACATTGTTATTTCATCCGTTTAGCCACCTCTTGGAAACCATGTGATCCTCCTCGGAACTATTAATAGTTTATATTTTATAATTTTCCCTAGGGATTTAAAGCCTAATCACATATTAATATTAAATTGGCTCATCAAAAAAGATAAATTGTTATTTATAGTTTCTCCCATTAGATTATTATGTGAATTTCTCCATTCGTGATCTATCATCTTGAGGTAGGATGATTTTTTATCAGATTTCCACTTTACTCTATAGATCAATAGTAGATCTATTCTCCTACCATAATGATGAAACCCAGTTGGGATGTAATCCCATATCCAATGTATTTGATGGAGGATTGATATTTTTTCTTATGGATATAGGATAATTAGGACATGATATACTCTTCAATGATCTCCATTCCTCAAGTCTATTTGGGATACCTAAATTTTTATGTTGCTATTTCTATAAAAATGGGTAATTGTTTAAATTTCCGATTTCTCCTATAAATTTCTCGTTTTTATTCATTTAATTGAATTTATTTGTAATTTAAATAGTTTTTTTGAATTAATGAATGTTTTAAAATGATTTTTATTTAAAAAATATTGTTTATAGCTTGTGTTATATTAAATGGTTGAGTGCTAGTTTTGTTTCAAAAATGGGTTTTTAAAAATTGATGATGATTGGCTAGGATTTGAATATTTTATATAAATTATTATCATTTTTTTAAATATATTTGGAAAACATACAACATTGTTAAACTTTAGTGCATTAGGAAAAGAAATTTCACTCATTGTGTGTTTAATGACACTTGAGGGTTTCTTTTAATTTAGTTTTCATAATGCCACTAGAAAATATACCAGTTGAATACATCAAAGGCCTATATTAGAGATTTTTTTATAAAATATAAACCTATAATCTATTTCCAAAAATTTGTAATATTTCATTTATTATAGTATTTTCACATGATGTATTGGTTGTGGATAAATTCTCACTTGTTTCATATAAGGGATTGGTCATGGATATTTACGCACTTTATTTCACATGATGCACTGTTCCTTGTAATTTTTGTAAATATATACATTATGATGTATTCATGAATTGTATTGACTATGAATTCTTGATTTATCCATTAAATTTTTCATATTACCTTTTTCAGATTATGATAGGATTTTACAGAAAAACAATAGATGACTTAAAAACGGTTTTGATTTATAAGAATTATTTTTACTAATATAAATTTTTTAGAGATGTAACTATTTCATTATTTATATTAGCCTTTGTATAGAATCTATGGTGGTTTCCAAATGGGATTTCTATTCATACCCTACTATTTTCTTTGGGTTATTGTAGATATTTTTATATTACCGAGGTAAAGAGAAGGGAACCTTGCAATATGTTTAATTCTCTTTTCATCGTTTCCTTTGTAGAAATATGGTTTGGAGGTTATGGTTGGTTATAACACTCCATGATTTATGGTATGTATCTTTTTAATTAAAATAAATTTAGTCAATAGATTAAATTTCATAAAAAATCATTTCATATAGTATAAATTATAAAAAATTACATAAAAACACAAATAAAATTCCATAAATAAAGAATAAATGAAATAAGAGTATTTTTCTTGAAATTACGTAACAAATATGTCGTGAAATAAGAAACTTGAATGTCCGAATATTATTATGACCCTTAAAAATTGTAATTCGAAAAATATAATAGTAAACCACCTATGAAAATATAAATAAAATTTCTGTTTCTTATAAATGGAATTATGATATAATTATATCATAGTATAAGTAAATAAATATTTCAAAAATAATTAACTAATTGTTGGTATTTACATAATAACTAAATTTTTATTTATAATTTTATAATGAATATAATTATTTCAATTAAAATGTATATTCATAATATAGAACCACAAATTTATATTTTTTGGTCTTATTATTAAAATATAATTTAACGAGATCTAATTTAATTTTTCAAAGTGTTATAAAATGAGTTATAACTTTAAAGTTTTTATTTATGAGTAAATGATGATTTAAATTCAAAATTAACTTTTTTAGAAAGAAAATATCATTTTCAAGAAAATGGATTTCATTTTTTGATTCTATAAATCTAAAAATGGGTATGGTGAACTTTTTTCTTTTTTTTTAAATACATGATTTTTTTGTGAATAGTAAAATATGAAAATTTATGGTATATGTACATTATGAGTTAAATACACTATTCCGTGAGTCATGGATCATTTCAAAATTGTTAGTTCAAAGTCACATTAACTAATTTCCATATTTATCCAAATGTCACCCCCATGATATAGTATTTTTGGTCTCCCAAAAGGACAAATTCCAACGTCTCATAAGTAGGTTCTAAAGTAGAAATATTCAAGAGGTAAATCCTTTTTCATTCCCATTCATTTTCATTTAATTTATTTTCTTATTATTCTAAACTTGTCACTTCAATAAAAAGTAAAATTATAACTCCATTTTATAATACATAATTTAATGATACTATGTTAATGGATAATCCATCATAAAACACATAATCTTACCTTTTTTATTATAAAAATAAAAACATCATCCATGAGTTACTGATTTACAGCCTTTGTGCTTGACGAGTTTTTATTTTTCAATTCCTCATTCATAGCTGATAATAAAAAATTTTCTATTAAACCATACATTAATTTATTTATATTTTTTTTAATATTCTAGAACCATTATATATATATATTAATTCATAAGAAAAAAATAGTTATTGATGATCGAAAAATTCCAAAATTATCTAAATAATTATCACTAATGTATTATCTAATGATTCATTATTATATGATATAACCGAATGAAATATATAACCATTTAATATTATAGAAATTAATTAACAAAAAATAATTTTAATTCATAATAACTTTTCCCATTTCAACTGATTTTCCAAACATATATACACATAAATTGATCATGAAACCATGGAAAGGAACCCTCTTTAAAGATAAAATTTTATCTCATAACTCATCAGAAAGACAATAAATAATCATAAAAAATTATAATAAATAAAATACATGTATAAAATATTCTGAATTAATTATTTAATTTTATTTAATAAAATTATCTAGGACATTAAGATCATGTGAAAACACATTGGTACTTAATGTAAGGGACATTGCCTCAATTTCCATTTCATTAAGACTTACATGGTATTGTGAACCTAATATTTTTTATGTTGTGTATCTACTTCCCCTTTGAGACTACTTTTTAATTGAAAATATATTTCTACTTAATATCCACATTCTTTTATCATGGATATGATTACTGTCAAAGCCATATATCACTTTACATATAATTCTTATTTAGTATCTTGTTTTAACTACGGAAAAATTGATAAATCTTTACCATTTAGTAAATATAGATATTTTGATAAGGCTTATTGTTCTTGAATTAAATCTATTTATAATGAATTATTTGGACTTTTAGTGAATTGAAAGACCTATTATTGCACCTTGATGTATCGACATGTCCCATTAGACAAAATAGTTGGAAAAAATAAAGTTTGTTTGTTTCCGAGGAGAATTAGATGGTTTACTACACATAGACATAAAAATTCTTGATGACATGATGGATCATGTTCTAGATACATGACATCCATGAATTAAGCATTTTCTTCATTTAGTATTCCAAAATTACTTTTTTTGAGGTTATCAATATAAAAAAATCTATGGATTCATTTTCATTATCAGTTTATTGATGGAATATATTTTTTAGATTATATAATTTTCTAAAATATTTATTCCTTATTGAATTTATATAACTTACATTTCTTTTATATAAACCTTACTTTTGGTTTGATCTCACCCATTTATTAGTTTTCCTTTCCCAGGATGTAAAGGTAAAATCTTAAAATAAGTGATTAGAAGTAGTTTATTTTATTTTATAAGGTACTATGTTTATTTAAAAATACAATAAGGTAACCATGAATGAATCCAGATACTTCAACACAAATAAATACTTTGATCCTTGTGGATATGATATCTTGTAACTATTTCACTATTATAAAACTACCTCGTTCTCATGGCTACATGGTTTGGGGTTGTTATAGTTGGTATCAGTGTAGGTTTAGTAGATACTATGGGAACTAGATTTAGAAGAAATAGTTTAGGGAACATAACTGTAATATTGAATTTTATGACAAGCATAGAATTACATCCTAAAATTTTGGTAATTATAGAGTGTGTGAATTATCAAGAAAACACATATATGTTTGGATACTATAAGTGTATGTGGTTCTGGAATAGATGTACCTAGGTGTGAAAAATATATTAATGTGTCCTATGCCTGGATATGGGTAACATGAACATGATAATGGGACTTACTGAAAGCCTTGTTTGACACTCCAAGGGGAAATTCCTAGGATAATTTGAATTTTCTTTATAAACCATTACACATGATGTAAAAGTAAATATTTACTCAAATAAATCATGTTTATAATTATTGAATTACCTATTTTATTAATGTTATATGCATATAAATTATGATTTGTAACATAATTTAATATATTTCATTGTTTAGAAATAGTGCTCAGTGGATGAAAAGGAATCAATACCCACGAACAATGTTGTGATTTCTCCACCGTGAAATTCATCATAGTTGGTGTTTGAGCTGGGAAGATCATGAGAATATTAGGATAGTATACTCAGGTTATGTCTAATAACTATACTAAACTTATATTGTATCATTTCATGAGGATGATTCCTTATATTTTAGTGGTACTACTAATCCTGTGGTAGCTATGTAGTGGATTAAGTCTCTTGAAAAGACAATTTTTTAATTGGGATGCAATGAAAATGAAAAAGTTGTATTGTAAGCATATTTTCTCAAGGGAGTAACTAATAAATGGTCATGGTTTATAAAAAAACTATAGAGTAAAATGAATTAAAAGACATGTAATGGAGAAAATTTTATGTATCATTATTCCATAAATACACCCCTTGTGAGAAATGAACTGAAATGAAGAGAAAATTTCTTATCTTATTGAAAAAGAAAGAATAGAGTATTTCAGGGTATGAACCTAACACTACAAGGCTATACAAGAATTATATATATTGGATAAATTATTCCTTGGAAAATATTGATCACATATTTTAAGGTCTTAAACCATGTCTTCCAAGGGTACTATCATCACAAACATTATCACCATATGATGAAATATTAATAACTGACATAAAAAAATAGAAAGGATTTTCCAGATCCTATACATTTAAGGGAAATGAAGAGGAGAGGATTATTATAAACATGTAAAAGGTGGATAATAAAATAAGAAAGTTCAAATGAATCAATTTTAATTATGAAAAAATTGTGCAAGGAATTATAATTTAAAAGGATTGAAAGGCATGGGAGTTTGTTATAATCATGGATAAAAGTTTCAACCAGCTAATGAATAAGAGTTAACGAAATAAATAAATGTGGTTAAATGATTAATCTTCAATTAAAAGGTGAATTATTAAAATTAATGTCCAAATAATTATGGGAATCTACCATAGAATATGCCAATGGAACATAGACAAGCTTGTGTGATCACTACAACTAAAGTATAAGTACTCGAGGATGTGGTGGTAGTTACATTGATCATATCGTCAAATTTAGACAATTAATTTTATAATTCAACATCATATCACTCTATTGTATATACTTAGTAATAAAATAAAATTATATATTTTCCTTTCAATTTAACAAATGAGTTATTAGTCAAAATTCCAAAGGGAAGTATCATAAAAAAAATATTTTGGTTAATCCACTTTATAACACATAAATGTTATTTAGCTGATGAAATTATCATAACACCCGTAGTTTAATTATATATAATCCTTGGAATGGATTTAATTTCAAACTATGATGTAAAAATTTATTGAAATAAGAATGAAAATACAATTAGTGATGAATATATAGAATCCCTTATCCTGAAAGATGAAAAATCACCATCTAATACAAATCTAGATCCACCTATAGTTGCTCTATTGGATAAAATTATTGGTGAGGAAGAGAAAACAACATTTAGGGATAATGGAAGTAATATTCTAAATATAGAGGTACTGATTCTGTTGGAATATATCAATGTACTTATTGAGGAATTGATTAGACACCCCCAGATTGTGAAAATTAGTTTACCATGGATTTAATCCCTAGTAAAATACCAATATCAAAGACTCATTATAGAATGTCTCACGTGGAATTAGTGTAGTTGAATAAAAAACCATTGGAGTTCTTTAATAAGGGATTTATGAACCCTTTTTTATCCGTGGAGATCCCATATTCATTTTATTAAGAAGAGAGTTGGATCCTTGTTCTTGTGCATTGACTATAGAAAAATAACTTCTATTACAATGTTAAATAAGAATCCTCTACAACAAATCATATATTTGTTTGATCAATTTTATGGAACTCAATATTTAACATATATTTAACATTATTATGGATATCATTAATTATGTGTTAATAAGGAATATTTTCTTAAGACAATATTCTAAACATGATATTGATATTACGAGTTTACAATAATTCCATTTAGATAGAATAATGATCCATCTATTTTTACGGATCTAATGAACAGTGTGTTCAAGGAATATCTTGAATATTTTTTTTCTATTCTTTATTAATTATATCTTTAAATATTCTAAAATCTATTAGTACCGTGGTAACCACATGATTATTATTCAGAATACACATAGACGAAAATAGCTATATGGGATGTTTGGAAAGTTAGAATTCTGGATTTGATTAGTTTATTTTGATGGAAATATTGTCTCTATAGATGAAATATCAGTTGATTATGTGAAAAAAATGAAATCTGAGAATGTAATATTTCAATGAACATAACCAAGGTACATAGATTCATTTTTTTTTCAGGTTACTATCGGTGTTTCATCCATAACATTTCCCGATTTTCTAACCCATTAACCAAGATCAAACATAAAGGGGTTATGTTTGTATGGTAAAAATAAGGTATAAAATAATTTTAATAATTTAATAGAAGATTATTCAATGATGTAATTTTTTAATTCCATAATGAAATTATGGGTTTGTGATATATAATGATACATCAATGAATGGAATGGTTTTTTTCCTTAAGAAAAATGGATAATCTTAATTCTTATGCATCAAGTAAGTTGAAGACATAGAATGAAATAAATCCAACTCTTTATCTTGAGTTAGAAGATACAATCTTTTCTCCAAACATATAGATATACTATATCAATAGTGAATTATTTGAGATATATACCAATCACAAGAGTTTTAAATACATGTTTACATAGAAAGAACTCCACACGAATAAATGGCGTTGGTTTGCTGGTTTCATTTTTAAATAATCGGTGAGGTGGGGCTTCGTCGGTTAGTCAAACTAGTTCTAGTTTGGTGATCTCATCCACTGTTAGGTTCCTTCATTGGATGTTTTTTTCGGATGATATCTATTGCGATTTGATGTTTAGATTTGACTCTATATGGAGGTTTTAGTGTAACAAAGATGTGCTTTCAAGTTATTGATTGTGTGGTTCTACTTCTCAGATAATATTCTCTAGTATTTTTCTCCAGTGGTGGTAGGGAGATGATGGAAAAATTTGATAATCAAGAATGATGAAACATGAATTTCTATGATGTGTTAATCAATATCTCATCAGGTTTTGGTCTTGATTTGGTTGTTTGAATTATAATTTTCAAATCACAGATGAATTACAACATTAAAAATGCCTTGGTGTCTGTGTTTATTTTTAAACTTGGTTTGGGATGGGTTTTATTTATTTTAATTTTTTTTGTCATTTGTTTGTGTTGTTACCACTAACTAAAAACATGGTTTAATTTAGAAATGAAAAAAATGATTTGGTGGCATTTCTCAAAGATTATGATTTCTCAATACACTAAAAAAACACAAGTTAGTAGATTCTTTAAAAAGGAATGATCAAGGAATACTACCCCAAATGTGGAATAAGAAAGATCACAAATTCATTGATTCTATAATGATAGATAAATCTATTTTTAAGGAAGAGGAAACATCAATCCTTTTATAAATGATTTCAAAACCATCTATACTAGAGAAGTTAAAAAGATCCTAATATGATGATGTGATTTTTTATAAGAAAATGAAAACCGTTAAGGATGGAATATTTGTACTCTTCAGGTATGATAATGGAGTTATGAAATTTGGAAAGAGGTAATGTGTTTCATCAATACTAGAGCTAAAATGGAACTATTAGATGATGATCATATCTCAAATTTCTCTATACACCCGGGTAATACCAAGATATATAGAGATCTAAAAGAACATTTTTGGTGGGATAACATGATGTGGGAAATTTATGACTATGTGTCATGGTGTCTATTTTTTTAACAAGTGATGGCCAAGAGATAAAATCATACTATGAAGAAAATATCAATATTTTTGTTAAGGGAGAGTAGTTATTAACAAAACAAGTGACTTGTTTTGTCAATGGTATTAGTAGGAACCATAAAATGTAAGATGAAAAGTGAAAACTAAAGGATGTATTTAAAAAGAACCACCCACATCAGTTTAGAAGGAAACATTCATGAAATAATTTTAGGTTGAAATTTTTAAAGGAGGGAAGTATATAACACCCCCTGATTTCAATTATGCATCTTTTTAAATATATTCAATTCATTCAATATATTACATTTCATAAAAAATTATTTCATATAGTATAAATCATATAAAATAACTTATTGAACACAAAACAAACTCTATAAATGAATAATGAATGAAATAGAAGGAATTTTATTGAAATTAAAGAACATATACCAATGAAACGGTATCTTGACTTTTAGAATAGTAATATGACCCTTAGGAATAGTAATTCGTATAATATAGAAGTATAATCACATACTAAAGTATAAATAAAATTTAGGTATCTTATAAATTAAAATATTATATAATTATATCATAGTATAAGTAAATAAATATTTTGGAAGTGATAAATATAGTGTTGGTATTTTTATAAACCATAAATGTTTATTTACAATTTTAAAATAAATATAATGATTTAAAAGAAAACTTATTTAAATGAAATAGAATAATAAATTAATATTTTGTTTTATTGTTATTATAAAATTATATTAATGGTACCTTAGATAATTTTTCAAAGTGGTAAAAAATATATTATTATATTTAAATTGGTATTTTTGGGTAATGGGTGATTTTAATTAAAAATTTAATTCATTATATTTTGAAAATTATTTTCCAAAAACGGAATTCATTTTTGAATTTAGTTTGGAAAACATCCCTTAATATATCATTGCAACATTTTTTGGTTGATTGTGTTTGTTCACAATACAAGATTTCTTGATGAATTGTCGAGTTCGAGAGATGTCGTTGACAATCCATGTTGACAATGAACCATGAAAAAGGAAGAGAACCTCAGGAGGAGGTAAAAAAGAATATATACAAGGTGTTGTCATTTTCCAGTGTTTGCAAAATTTTTGGGGCCCAAAATTTGAGATTTTGTGAGCATCGTGAAATGGGGATTTCCTTGAAGTTCTCACCAAAATATAAAAAATGCATTATTTTTGCAAAGATGGGATTCTTGATTTCGATTTCACAAATACTTGAAGAATATTGATGGTGGTCTCTATGATTACGACAAGCTTTTCGAATGGAAGAAGAGAAGAGCTTTGAAAGATGGAATTGCAGCGGTGAAGAGAATTATGAGTGTAGAATCGCGATGAAGTGGAAAAAGAATAGACAGAACGCTCCATGATTACGATGAGCTCCGTGATTCAAAAATTCCTGTGGTGATTTTGAATATTGTGAGAAATTATGCAGAAATTTCGAAGCTTCAAGATTCGAAATCACATGGCCATGACTATGTGCCGAAGGTTAAAGGGTCAGTGGAATCTCCTATAAATAGACCTTCAAACCCTCGAGAGAAGATGGGAGTGTTCCAAGAAAAATTCATTGATGTCAAATTGTGAAGAAGGTTCGTGAAGGCAATGTGCTTCGCGTAAGGAAGGAGCTTTTCGGCGGCTAATATAGCTCCGTGAATGTGGTGCGACCAGAATTGGATCAGTGAGCTTTGCAAAGGAAGTCTCATTATGACAGCTTGCGATCTGAGGCGTCCTAATCTTTGTGAATTCTTTCCCTTTTCCAATGCTTGAGCTCTGCAAAGTAGTGTGCTCTACGAGGCAGTGAGCTCTATGAAGGTGTGTGCTTTGAGAATAGGGAGAGACATTGTGAAGGCTGTTTTCAGCTTTGCGAAATTGTGAGCTTTGTGAAGTATGGTGATTTGCGAAGGTATTTCCAAATGTTGCAGCCCAGAGATCATTGAAAAAGGGGTATTAATTAATGGATGAAATTTTTAATTCAATATAACATCTACATATACTGAAGGATGCATTCATTAGTGATAATGAGCATACCTAGGAGTCCATGAACTGTGAGTGGATCCTTTCCAAGAGCAGTGAGCAGAGGAAGAGGAATAAGGTTATCCTTTCTACTAGCAGTGATCTAGAAAAAGGGATAAATAGAGTGTTACCCATGGGAATGTAGTGATCCTAACCTAAACATTATAAAAAAAGTGAGTCGAGTCTTGGAAGTTATCTAGGCCAAACATTGTTGATTATGAGATTTAGTTGATTTGGTACAACGACACATCGATATTGTATGCTCCTTGGACGTAGCCCAGTGAGAGTAAACCAAGTAAAAATCAATATGTATGCCTTCTTGCTTCATTTCATAGCATCCAAATCATCATCACCAGATAAATAAGAAAATAAGTGATCGTAATAAACACACAAGTGAAAACAAAGTGACCCTTGTGATAAAGAGGTCAAGATCGATTGGTGCAAGAAAAAATTAGGAAATAATATCCATACCCTAATTCACCCACCTCTCAAGATATATAAATCCCTTTTGGTCCTAAAAATTATATAACTTGAAAAACCATTAAGGTGTATATTTTGTATTTTTCTAAAATATTTTAATTTTATATAATAGTAAAATATACTAATTTACTGCATATATATATATATTATAAATTAAATACAATATTCAATGATTCATGAATTATGTAAGAATCATTGGATCAATCTAACATGCATTGATTACTGTATTTTTTCATAGGACTTATCGTTATTTCTTGTCTCGATCCAAACATATAAAATAGTGAATAAAATATGGAAAAGACACGTCACAAATCTACTATAAATACCACCCTTAACCACCCCTTATCCTCAAACTTCCAAATCCTTGAAGCATGAGTGTATTCATCCAATTTCATATAAAAAAACTCTCACACACGTTTTGGTATTTATGGACTCACAAAATTATTATTTTCAAGTCCCCTAATGAGGTTCTCAAGGATAATAATTCAAGAGGTAATTCCTTTTCTTTTTTTATTCATTTTCTATTAATTCATTTTCTTATTATTCTATCCTTACATATTTTATACAAAGAATAATTATTACTCCAGTAACATATATATAGTATAATGTTGTTATGTTAATGTATAATCCATCATAAAACCCCTTATCTTCCCCTTTTTATTTCAAAAATAAAAACATCATCCGTGAGGTGTCGATTTACCACCATGGTGGACGATGAGTTATCATTTTTCAATTATGCCTTCAAGGATGATCATTAAAAAATTTATATGTTAAACTTTAAAATATAATAAATTCAATAAAATATATTTAATATTATAGAATGAGTGTATATACATAATATTAATTCATAAGGAAAAACCAGTTCGTGATGATAAAAAAAATGCCAAAATAATCTAAACGATAATTAGTAACATTTTATCAAATTATTCATACTCATATAATTTAAATTAATTAAATATAAAAGGTTTTAATTTTATAAATGTTAATTATTAATATTTAATTTAAATTATAGATAATTATTCTAATTTTAGATTATTTTTCAATCATATATACAAGTAAACTGACCTTGAAAACCAAGGAAACAAATGCATCCAAATGTTGAAATTGTATCATATAACTCATCTAAAATATGATAAATGATCCTAATAAAATAATACTAAAAAAATTACACTTATAAATGGATCTTAATTAATTAATTAATGTATTTAATTTGATTATACAGTTTATTAAGACTATGTACAAAACTCATTAAGGCTTAACGTTAGTGACTTCGTCTAAATTACCATTTCATTGGGAAATACATGGTATTGTATACCTAATATTTTTGTTGGTGTCACTAAATCCCCTTTGAGATCAGTTTTTATTTGAAATTATATTTCAATTAAATATTCATATCCTTTTATCATGGATATTATTATTCACTTATCCATATACCATTTTAGGTAGTTTTTTTATTCTGAATTTTGTTTTATCTCGATAAATATTGATCGAAATGTACCTATATATATTTTATTAATTCATATTTTTATGTAGTTAAATCAATGTATTTATAATTAATAGAAATTTTAGTGATGTTTGTGACCCATTATAGCCCCTCAATGCATCGATAGGTCTCATGAATCAAAACTGTTTGTGACAAACTCTTTATGTTTTTTTACAAGAAGAATAAGACATGTTACTAACTAAAAAAATAAATCGTCTTAAAGGTATTATGGTTATTGTGATAGATACATGTCATCCAATAAGTAATAATTTTCTTCATACAGTCTTCAGTTATTACATTCTGTGTGGTTTTCACTATGAAAAAAATCCATGGATTCATTTTCTTTTTTAGTGTATTAATGGAATATGTTTTTTAGATTATCATCCTTTCCATAATGTTTATTCCTTATTTACATTAATTCACTCATTATTGTTTTATATATCCCTTACTGAATGTTTGAGATCAACCTTTTATTTGGTTCCATTCCGTAGGAATTGAAGATGATATCTTTGAATAAGAGACATGAATTATTGTATATTCTTTTGTTATGTCATCTGTTTATTTACTAATGTAATAAGGGAACCATGTATGTATCTTGTTTCTTCAAAACTACTAAATTGATTCAACCTTTCTTATTTTATTTATTATATTTATTCCATTGTAATGAAATAACCACCGACTCTAGCCTACTTGGGTTAGGGTTGTTATATTGTCCACATGGGGACTTGTTAGTATTATCTTATTTTCCATTATAGTTTTTCAATATTTTTATATAGATCTTATATGTATATATTTCTTCAACATTGTACACTAGTAGTATGTATTTTTTTTATTCAAGACATGTTTTCCAAATTCTTCACGCACCTCACCACCATGATGGGCCAACTCTAATGGCTTGTCTAATTGATTCAATTTGGTATTTTATAGTCTCTCATTTAAATAATGACCCTATTAGAGGCATATCATTTCCAATATTGGGATAAGATTAATATTTCACTAAGAAAAGAGGGGTTTATATCATTTCTATCACCACTGATTTATTTAGGCATTGTATCTTCTGAATGAAATCGTATACACCTATTTGATTGTCATGTTGACCAATCAATGTCCAAAATATAAGGTGGATAATATTAAATCATCTCTAATTGTATCCCAAACATTAGTGGTTCCCAAGTAATGGTAACCTAAATCAAACACAATGAATTAGGCGACCATCACTTATGAGCACTTCATTTTATTTTTTCATAGACAATATAATATTGGGGAAACTAATTATGGCATGAAAATATATTGTTAGATTACTGTTTCCATAACAAGACCTACATCAGTATAAATCTAACACTAAATATTTTGAAGAGGATTTAGTATCACCATATTATCACATGACATTTGCTTTATGAATAGATGTTACTAGTTATTTTTTAATCTTATTCCAATCACAAAATTACTATGTTCAAACCATATTGATGTTTATTACATTACATAACTCACAGTTTTTGTTACTAACTGAAAATAAATATCAAACATATTTAGTCATACCCAGGTTCATCTTAGGCATATGGTGTCTGAAAATTTCATGAAATGGTTTATAATTATATAAAATTGGATACAACTGCAAGAGTAATATTAGATCTCCAATTAGCCAACCCCCGCCTTTCTAAAAAAATGAATAAACATCTAGGATAGTGGGAAGTCTATCCCAAAGTTCCTCTAACAAGGAATACATTACTCAAAATATATTATCATTTTCCAAAACACAATTACCTAATATGTATAAACAATAAACATTAACTATATTTAAGTTAATAACATAAATTTCAAACCAATTTCATTGTAAATGGAATCCAAATCCATTATCATACCTTTAATGTAACTCTATAGATTCATGTATGATAATTTCTAGATAAATTTTAACCTTTAAACTAAAAATATAAATTTATTTACTATTTAAAGAGTTTATAATAATTAAGAAAGTGGGGAATTTATTTTAATAAATAAAAATTTCACATATTTAAACATTGGATATGAATTTATAAAAAATAAAATAATAAAATCTAAATATTAAGAGAGGGTTAAGAGGATGGGTTTTCTGTGGTGAGATACTATCTCTCTACAGATTTTCAGTGAATAGGGATTCTCAAATTGATCTCTCTCATATTCATCTGTTCTCATGGATGAATGCTTCATATTTCAAGGGTTATTGACTTCAATAATTCTTTTACTGTTGGGATGGATCAAATTCATACATGTGGATATGATTATGTGTCTGAATATCAAGTGGTAAAATTATGATTCTTGGTCTATAAGTGTGTGAGTGAACCAACTATTCAGAGGAGAAGAGACATGTCTATTATCAATAGATATCTTTTAATAGTCTTATAATGTCATTAAATTCGTGAAAAAAATGATTGTTCCTCATCTCTTTATATATAAGGGTTCTCATCCAATTAAAATCGAGGAGATGAGGGATTAGATATAAGAAATTTGGGGGTTTACATCCTAGAAATGTGTATTTTTTTTATGCGGACACAACAACATACTCTTCCCATCTATATAAATAAAATTTATAGCAAGGTGATTTGTCTCAATGGATCTTAAAACATGTAACATCCACTTCCGAGAATGGGAGAAAAAATTAAATATGTTTAAAGTTGGTAACTCTTTTTTCAAATTTGCAGGGGGGTCTGTTGTCTTAACTTGTACCTTTAGAACCCTAAAAAGATTTATGGCCTTGAAATGTAAATTGGAGTCCCAATTAATATTAACATGGAAATGGAGGTAGAAATATTTTGTAATTTCACTATATTTATAATAAAATATGTCTAGAGTTTTGAATGGGATAATATTGTAATTCTTACTACTGATGATGCCATTCTAAATTTGAAAAACATGTATGAAAAAATACCAAAATTCTGTATAACATTCAATGTTATTGGCCAAAATCATTATAATTGAAAATGATCTACAATTTTGGACTTCCATTCTATATGTTGTCTTGAGAAAAAAATAATATACTATGAAAAATAAAATGGTTCGTAATTTTTCTCACATTACTACTTAGATGCCGTGAATTACTGGTGATTGGGACCCAAAAAAAAAATTTGATGGAATCTACAAGATATGGTGATGCTGGAGCCATGAAAAACTCTGAAGATCTGTTACTGATAAGCCCTTATAATACTACATAGATTAAATCATCCAATTTTCCATTGTTTGATGATATATAATAGAACATAACATTCCACTAAAGGGACTCTTCTCCTATAAATTCTCATTCTATAAGTGCAGTGGCCTCGATTTATAATGCTAGGATAGTGTCAGAACCTACAAATGTTATTGTTTAATGTAAGATATACCAGGAAGAGATTTTTTATGAATTGGTTAAATATCATGATACTAGTGATTATATAAAAGGTACGTTTAATGATAACAAGATTGATCATGTGTTATCCTTTATAGAAAAAAAATGTATTTTTAGATTCCTAAATTGATGAATTGAACATCCAAGAAGTGGTTAACCAACAATGGATGACAGAACAGTCTATTACCTCTACTAACTAAATAGGTGAACAAAATCATGATACATCTACTAAACATAAGTCTAGAAATTAAATGAATTGGATAAGAAGAATATAGTGGTTATGAATCCTCCAATAATAATTAGAGAATCATTGGTATAAAATGCTCAATATTTTTTTTTCTATGTCTATAAAAGGAATGAGTAAATACTCCTCGAATGTGGATAAATAATGTTTTTAGTTTTTCTCTTACAAGAAGAATATAACTTCTACTTATCACTATGCGGATATAGATTAACTAGGTAAAGGTACTTCTAGACATTTCTTCGGAACATAAAATTGATTTTAATAAGGATGTACATGTTGAAATTTTGAACTCATATGGATCACGTGAAAAAGACAATGATGATCATCATCATTAACAATAATTACTTCAAGATATATCGGAGGAGATAGTGACTCATATTATGAGGGAATCTTCTACAGATAAATTTAATGATTGAGATGATACTTGATCTGGATTAGAAATCACTGATGTTGAAACCTTATTGTGAAAGTAAAAAAATTCCTTTTAGGAATGGTATTCATATTATAAGCATAGAACATGGGTGTGGATGCTTAAAAGTTGATTGTAATTCCATATGTGAAGAAGAAAGGGAAAGAGGAAACAATAAAAAAAGGAATGTAGGAATCTAACATTTCTGATAAGGGTTATGTTCCTTTTTTACCCATCCTAATGTAAATTCATATCTTTTTTTTTCAATGCACATGGCTTAACCACTATCCTTTAAAAACATAATCAACATGTTATAATTTTACTATATAAATATATTATATCTTGAATATAAACACTTTATTTTCATTTCATAATGTAACTCTTTCATATAATACATTATATGGAATTACCTTTAAATATATAATATTTGGATGAATTATAATCATTATATAATACATGTTCTTTTATAAAATCATTTTACAGATACTAAATGTCATATATTTATTTAAAACCTGATCAAATATATCATAAAACATATTATTTTTTTTTGATTTATATAATATTCCAAAACATCCATAATTTAAATAATTCAAATTAATTAATTCTGAACAATTCATAATTTAAAATATAAACACATTATGTTTTGGCCTTATCTTTTAATTTACAAGCAATTTATAACTTATACTTATAATTGATATGTGAAGACTTTATTTCTGTCTTATGTTATGTGATATAATTTACAAAAATTTATTTAATATCTAATATTTAATATTGAGGAATATTTATTAATAAAATTCTATAAGATAATAATTAATTAATTATAAAAAAGTATAACAAATTAATTTATAAATACATTATAAAATTTTAAATTTCACTAATAATCCATTATATTAAATTATGAAAAATATATAAATAATATAAAATAAGATCATTAATTTAATTATAAGAAAATATTTTTTTTCATTATTTATATTTTATGATTAAATATCAGTGGAAGACTGTAATTGATAGAATAGTGGTGCTAAATTAGTTTTTCATAATCATCCATATTTTTTGACTAATTGTTATATTTTATCCTTAAATTAATATATAAAATAATACTTTTATGTATCATATCATATTTTTATGAAATATAATGATATCATAAAAGAAATACAATTCACTATTTTTGTAAATCATGGCATAGTGCAATTGTAAACAATAATACATGGGAGTATTTTTCTATTACTAATACAAACACTTTAGATTTGTATTATGTTATGTTTTATGATATTCGTACAAAAAATACAATATTTATAATTTTATTTTTAAGAATGATTTCATAAATCTAAAAAAATGGTAGGATCTAATTTCACTATATAGTTATGTTGGGATCTAAGAATAAATTTTAAGCCACATAAAGAAATATAGAAACCCAATCCATTATTGAACAATACATAAACCACAATTCATCTATAAAAGGGAATCAACATGTCATATCCACGCACCATAAATTATTTTTTGATTACATTATTCATTATATATATTCAAAAGGGTTTTAGGAGTATCACTAATCATGGAAGCCAATGGATACAACACCTACTGGTGTATCCATGGGATCCTAAATCACATGACATTTGAGTCGGACTACACTCAGTAAAATAGATGGATTTCACAACATTGTTAAAATATGAGAGAGGAACATGAGTTTCATGTTTGAGGGAGCTTCTATATAAATTGAATGGGAAAACATTCGTGCTAATCATCACATGAAAATAATCATTATAAATTTTTTAAGGAATTTCCTATATTGCACAAGCATTAAATAAAGTATTTTTACAAATGTGGTAATGTGTTGGCCAAATCATGCATGAATGCACAAATATCTAAACATATATTCATTACATATTATGAAATATATCTTAAATGATAACTCATGTGTACATCCTCAATTGAATGTTAAATACAAATTTTTTTCACATTAATAATAATCAATAGAATATATTTCCCTGATTTATGAAACAATAAGTCATATGACATGACTATCAAGGATAGTTGAAGAAACCATGTACTATGTATATCCATATCATAAATGATGACATTCCCTAACTATCACATGGTTTGTACTTGTTATAATATATGTATTTTTTATATAATACCAAGTGATATAGGAAAACATTTCATATGTGTGAAGTATTTATGGAATATATCCTTCAGATATGCATGGGAATATCAACTATTACACATGAGATTTATATAGTCTTACACATAGTGAAATAATATCTTACACATTATAATGATACAATTATGTATCATAAAATTTCCATTAAATATCAAAAAGTAATTTTTATATATAAAAGAGTGACCTTATGTGTTGAAAATGATATTTTTTTATGAACAGGTGAATCATAATTACAAATATGACATATATCAACATAATGATTCAATAATACATTCTTGTGAAACTCAGATTCTACTCACAACCAACAATATCACCTATAGTGTAGCTTTCGACAAACACAAAAAAAATGGGTCCTAGATATATAGCACCTTATGATACACATGAATAATAACCGATGAATAATAAATACACATTATATTATATAATAGTATATTGTCAAGAAGATCAATGCTATGATTTCTAAGTTGAAATTAAACCATTTTATATCCTAATATATGATATAGTCTCAGGAAAATTATTATACGCATGTTTCACACGAATTAATAAAAAATAAAATGTTAAATCGTTGATTATATTTGATTTAATACTATTGACTGGTTGTGGTAACACATTCAATCATATGAACACATCCAATGTGAAATATATTTGAACTGATCAAATAAGACTATTACCCACAAAAATCCTTTATGAAACTCTGTCTATCAGTAATCGATCCCATATGTGGAGATCCACACTTCTTCACAACTCATGTGTAATAGTTCCCATGAACATGTTTAGCCTTTATCAATTTAATTGACACCATTAATGGAGTTTAGATGATCCTATTATGATAATTATAGTAAGTGAATCATAATATTATTCTCAATTTAACATTCTGAATCAACATGTAATATATATCAAATAAATTATCACATGAATACATGAAATGTAACATTCAATTTCATTGTTAATTAAAAAAGAGTTTTTTATGGAGATCATCAATAAAAATATATTAAACTCATGCCTCCAAGGGGATTCCACCAGCCACTAGACTCCATGCATGCTATGAAAGAACCCATAAATCTCAAAAATTATGTTAACACCTTTTTCATTAAGATGAATAGACAACATAGATGAAGATAGATATTTAACATTAGATTATATTAATCATTATCCTTTGATAAGTGGTTATAATCCCTTTATATTGTCTCCCTTGATATAATCAACAGAGTTAATGGTTTAATTTCATTTATTGGTATGTGATATGTGTTCCCATGACACAATCATACAATGTTTTCATCATTTGAACGTTTGAAACAATCTAAAATGTCATAAATTAATCATATAACTTATTAATAACCTATATAAAATGAGTAAAATAATTAGTTGTATCCATGAACCCATATCGAAATATCAACATACACTAAGATGGGGAATCATATTACATATATAATATATGGATACCAAAATCTATGATATGAATCACATGAATGTCATAGTTTATAACTTAGGGAATATTTTATAATATGATATATCCATTTAATTGCCTTTCAAGTGGAAGGGTGGATAGATTTTATAAAATATGGTTGGTTCATGGCTAGTTTATTTCTTAAAAGGTGGGTTTTATATAATTATTTTCCTATAATTCTTTTAAAATAGGTTTGTTTTCGATTATATCCATTGATCACTTTTAGATTATTTCGATTATTTTTGTTTTGAATTAAATTTTGATTTTTTATCTATTAAATTAAATTCATGGTTATATTGTTTTTTAGAGAATCAGTTAATATTATTAAATCGATTCTTATGAAATTTAAATTATGATTTATAGTTTCATGAAAACTGGTAATTTATAGGTTGAATAAATTTTATACAAGGTTACTCAGTTGGATAAAAATATTTCTATTTATTAGTAGAATTTTTTCTTTGTTCATAAACATCATTAATCTCTTAATTTTTATATAATTTAATATGAATTTTTTGTAAAAAACTACATGAATCAGTTAGGTAGTCCCTTGATGAGTACAAAATATAGAAATAATGTGGAAAACATGGTTGTAATGATATTATAAGGGGAATAAATGGTATATATGATTGATTTTTTCATTCATAAATGGACTAATGAATGGATAAAAATTAGTAAAGTGGAATGAATGAAACAAAATATTTTGTGAAACTAAACGATAGAACATAAACTAAACTAGATAGAGAGGATTATTCTATAGAGACTTTTATTATAATTCTTATAATTTTACCCATCTAGTGTTTTTCAATATTAATTTGTTCTCAATATGGATTATTCCCCTAATACCATGAGTAAGGTGTTTTATATCCAAATTTGGTTTTTGAGTTTGTAGATATAGTTTTTATGAGAGCTCATGTGATGATACGGGTTTTATCAATAATTAATTCGAAACTATAATCATTGATTATTATTTTTTTATAGAAAAGAATTACAAAAATATAAGGAATGAGATTTGTTTTCTTGGATTTAATGATGAGGGAAATTAGATAGTAATTAAATGAACAAGTCAAAATACTTCTAAATTATTTTTTATAAAATTCCTCTATTATAATGATTATATTTTAATAAGATGTTTTTCATATAGTTTGAGAAGTATTGTTTTTGTAAGTATTTAGAAAAATTAACATCACATGTGATAGATCAATGAAATATGTAATATAGCCAAGTTTTAATGCGTTCTTATGAAAAAATAGAAAGGACTCAGCATTAAATTATTCTATTACACTCCATGTCATCTCATTATAGTGAAAAATGGATGATGTTTCTTATTGTGAATATGAGGATCTGACCCCACTAATATGGGAAATTTAGGATGAACATGAATCATTCTATGTTTTAACTCAATGTTTTCTATTTTTTGGGATATGTAATCATAATTATGTTTTTGTAAAAATTTATAGTAGATATCCTCTTAATGGTTTTATTATCATTGGGATCCCCTATTTGAGTGTTTCAATAAATTTTTGGGGCAATAATTTTTATTTCATTGTGATATTTTTAATACTTTTTATTGTAATTTCAGTTTTAGGATCAATATTATTAACAACAAAAGAGGAATTTCTTCTAAAAATAAATTTAACCCATTCTAGTAGTATAAAGATTTGAAAAATAGTTATCTCATCGCACAATCTATAAAAAGAAAAACATTAAAAACTATAATAAAAAAAAGAGATACAATAAGAATAATTTAGTAATCATGGAACGATATTCACATTACCATTAATAATATCATTATGAAAAAAATTGTATATTTCATTGACATAGCATACATAATTCAACTTTAAAAGAAACAACATGAAAAAACAAACACAATGAACAAAATTTCCAACTTTTAACTAACTCATTATTTCTATGAAAAATTTATAGAATAATTTTTTTAAGAATATTTTTATAATTGAAAATTAATAGACGGATTTTTATATAAACAATATTAAATATTTTGGTACTTTTCCTGATTTTATAAAGATATAATTATAGGATTTTTATGTTTTTTCGTTATATTTTTTTAATATATTAATTTTTTTAAATATTAATAATTTAATTATGTTTTTAGTTTTTCAATAAAAAATTTGTCTACAATTTTTTTGATTTTTTTTAAAATATTTTATTTACTTATTTATAAAATTATTTAATATTCCAATGCCTTTATATAAACAATATCTTTAGAAACCATCTAAATTTTCTAAAAATATTATCAAAATTAATTATATTTGATAGACATAAATAATAAAAGAGGAAAAAATTATAAATATCAAGTAGTTTATGTTTATAACGAATAAAAAATGGATTCATAAAGTTAAATGGAACTAGGTAATAAACAAAATTAATAGAAGGGAAAATAAACTATAAAATGGGTGTATTTATCATTTTAAATAGGATTTCTATGGAAATAAGAATAACAAAGCATTAATTGTGGAAGTGGGATTTCAAAAAAAAAGATAATGGAGTTGACTTCTCATAATTTACTCACTAATTGTTATACAGACTACTATTCATATTATTCTAAGAATGGTAGCAAGGGAATATATTAACATATGAAAAAGGGATATAATGATAGAATTCATTCATTGTGAGTCTGAGGACAATGTTTAGATGAATAATTTTTTGGGTCTCTTGGAAGATAAATACAATAATTTGGAATATAAATTGAAGAAACCCATTTATGGGATATATTAGGCACTATGATAATATAATAAAAAATTCAATTTATTTTTATCATAAGAATGGTTCAAAATCTGCAACACGTATCATTGTTGTTACAAAAATTAATGGGAATATAGGAAAATATTCATTTTAAATATATATATATATATGAAATATTTTTAGCAGGAACAGATGTTCGAAGAATAGATTAGATGAAAACTAAAATGTTTGGATGATTGGATATAATGAATATGGTAAGGACCAAAAATGATTAATAGTTGATGATTGAGAGAGATAAGAGACCTTCAAAATTATTTCTTCATAAAAGTGATTACATATTGAATTTTATCCCAAGATTTCGGATGATCAAATGTATGCATGTCCTGACTCCTTTGGTTAGACACTTCACACTCTCAAAGGAAAAATCACCCAAAATGGATTTTGAGGGAAAGTACAGTGAGTATTTTTCACACAAATCAACATTAAAAGTTTAATATATGAAATGGTTTCCATTTAAATGGATATTTATTATGTAGTTGTACATATAATTTGATTCATATTTAATTCAATAATGGTATACTAAGACTTTTCTAAATGGATCCTTCAATATTTTAATGGAACCATCAATAAAACCTTCTAAAATACAATGGATGAACCTTTTTATGGATGTGTTGAAACATAATTTTCTAGATATTTAACCACAAAGATGAGACAAATCGGATTTGGGTTTAAATATAGAGTAATAATGGTCATCCTTATGTCCTGACATCAAAACGAAATTATCTTTAGAAAATTATAAAATAATTATATAACTTTAATAATTTTTTTAAATGAATTATTTGGTTGATGAGATTATTAAAGGATCTCAGAAAGATTTTGTATGAAGGATCTTTTTTATGAGAAAACCAAAGTTCTATTAACATGGTTTATAATCTTGTGTTTTATGAAAGGTATACAAATATTGACCTAAAAGACCATTTTATGAATAATTTTCTAGAGGAAAAGGTTATAGATAACCAGAATATTGCATAAAATTGAAATTTGGAAAATATGATTAATAAAATGGTAGTTCAATATTGTTTAATGTGACATCATGTTCCTCTATGATTTAGGTGAACTAAATAACTATAGAAGAACACTACTTTTTATAAAGAAAGAAATATAGTTTCCATGTTATGGAGAGTTTCATAAGATCCCTGAAATATTCCATCAAAAAAATATTATAGGGATGTGAAGTGTATTTAGGTTCCACATATGTTAATTCAATTAATTTACATCATTAAAAATACATTCATCATATTTTAGATCAACATGATGTGTAGACGGTGGTAGTGAGTCATCTAATTTGGGATAAGTAGCTTCAAAAGTCAGAATCATGTAATGATTTTATGGTGAAGTTATGGAGTTCTAGATATTAGAGAATATAAAGGGTTATTGGGTTGGTAATCATGTTTAGGCAGTCATTATTAGTGATACATGATTTAACAGTTGTGTATATTTTTAGATGAATAAATGAAACAATGTTTTTGTGTTTGTGGGACATTAGTTCTAAATAATGTTAACATGAAAAATTAATTATGAAGATAATAATTTTGTAAGGATTACTTTTTTATTAACCATTTTTAATTAAAAAAATATTTGTATTGTAATAAAAAAAAGCATCAGTGTTATTTCACTCATTCATATGGGAATCACTATCTAAGTAATTATAATCTCTTAAAATAAAAAATTGAGTTATCTATTTCCACTACCTTAAATATTTGAATCCATTTCAGTGTGTTCAAATTATAACATTGTGTGACGAGTATAGTGTGTTGTCCACATACTTATGGTACATGCGGTTATATATAAGGGAACATCCATAGGTTTCATTTCCACTATAAAGACACTTTTGTGTATGATGTTCTATTTGACAAAAGATCATACATTTTATACTTTTATAAAAATAACATATATTTTTGAGCATTACCAATAAAAAAACCATTCCCATGTAGTTTAATTAAACTTTAGTATATTAATTATGAAAAATATATTATTTTTTTCATGAATGGTTGAACTAAAAAATTTATTAATAAAATAAACATGAATGAATTAAAGAAAATATTAATAACCAGAACATAAAGTAAAAAATGATAAAAAATTAATATAATAAAAATATTTTACTAATAAATCTTGAAAATTAAATGTCTAAATCTACATATAATGAAACATACCCTAATCAAACCATAATAATGAGTATACCATAAATAATATGATTTTTTTAATTCCCATGTTCGTTTATCCTTATAGTATTAGATTATTATTAAAAATATAAAAACTAAAAACAATATAATGTAAAGTGTATATTTAATCTAAATATACATTTTAAAAAAATATTATTCAAACATTTAGAATCATGTTTTATTGAAATCACATTCACTTTTTAGAAAAAATCACAATAGTGAAACTATAGATCTTTTTATAGTTATAAATCTTCCTTTAAACCAATTAATGAAATCTAAAAGCATAGGTTGAGTAAAAAAGTCTTTGTAAGTCATACATAAAGAAATAAACATGTTATTTCATTCTAAATATCATGATATTCGATAAAAAAATTCCATTTATATAATACATTTTGAACTAAAATAATTATTTATTTAATTAATAAAATTATCTTCCCAAATATTTTCATAAAACATATCATAAGAAATATTAAATGAAAAAATGATGACGTTTTACTGTAAAATATTTGTACACATGAAAAAAGTTTCTAAAAAAACCACCATTAAAATGAGAAAAATTTCCTTTAAACATAAGCTCACAAGCTTAGCATATGAAATTAAATAACATCAATGAGAAATAATTTCAAAAATAATATATTTAGTAAGTACCTTGATAAGTCATATTCATATCATTCTTACAAGAACTCTTAAAAATTGAACTACATACTTAGTTAATTGAAACATATATTACCCAATGAAAAAAATCATTACTGGGTGCATTGGAAGGTTATAACAAACTCATCCATCATCATTAAAAATTTAAAATAAATATGAAATAATAATATAATTTTGAATTTAAACCCTATATTTTTTTAAAAAAATTTAACACATATAAACATGTATTATAGGGCTTCATATAAAAATAATGATAAAAAAGTTTTTTTATTAAAATATGTTTAAATAAAAAATATCCCTGAATATCAGAAATATAATTATATTTGAGAAACAATAAAATAATATATAGAAATATTTTTTAAAAATAATTTTCATAGTTTTAGGAAATTTCACTCCTGATTCATGTATTAAGAAACAATCCATTCCACTTTGGTAGAAAAAGTGGATAGTGACTCATGTGAAAAATGAAAAATTAATGAATTTTTTAAAATTTTAATGAATGTAATATAGAATTTTTTAATGTACATTAAAATTATTTAAAGAAGTAATAAGATAATTATTTAAGCATTTAAGTGCACATGGACAAAGAAATGAAAAGTTTTCAATTGAAAACAATATAATAAGTATTAAAATAAAAAACCATTATGACCTTGGTAATTTAGTAATCAAAAGAAAATTAAAGAATAAAATGTGAAAATTACTTGTAATACACATTATGTTCAGTAAAATAATGTTAAAATTCATCCATATTTCACTTTATACACCACAAAAATAAAACATGTGGTGAAAATGGAAAAACTCTCAATGAAAGAAATTTGAAATAAGAAATATATTACCATAAGTATTTTATAGCTTCAAATGTTCTCTAAATCATGAATAATAAATGTATATTAGTTTTATACTTTCTTAATACACCTTTTCATGTTATTTACATTAAAATAATTCATTTTATTACCATGATTTATTTAGTTACTAAATAATTTATGTTTATATCAAATATTTTTAGTATGTTTGGTTCAAAAGATAAAACGATTCTTATAGGTTGACTATGGTCAAAAGGACCATGGATACATCATAAAAATACATAATTATGAATATATTATATATTTTAAACATTATAAATATTTTAATTTCTATCCCAGGAGGTGAGCCATGAAAAATGTATTGAATCACTTCATGGAGGTTTTAGTTCGTACTTACACACATGCGACGTTATAATTTTTCAACTGATGGATTGGTAAGTGGTGAGTAAAAACTTCTTTTTCTAGAATAATAATCATTCCATTAATATTATATATATTCGTTAGAAACTTCATAATATTTACTCGTACGATGAGGTGATAAAAATGGATACACATCACATCCATGAGGTCTTAGTCACCATGTATTCACCTTTAACATTACCATTTCCCATAAGATGGAATGGGAGATGAAAATGGTTATTCTATAAAAATAATAACATTTCAGTATATTTAAAATATTTATGTTATCATATGAACATTTCTAAATAATATTTTAATGATATGGAAAGAAATATAACTATGAAAACACTCTATTAAGAGTAATACATTTTATTTGGAAAACCTCATATGCAGTACACCATAAGAACTATGGGTATATACTCCTATTAAAAAAAACCAATAGGAATTGGGGAGGATTTTGTGTAATTTATTCAATTAGATATGGGATGAGATAAATGAATTCAGAGTATTGATGAAGAGAGGATATGAGGTTACCTTTTATAAGTGTTGTGGATGGAAATCATGTAAATGCATAAAATATTAATATATGATATGCTTCATACTCATGAGAAATGGATTGGTAGTTCCATATAATTGAATATAAGGATTATAATGTAAAAATAAATTTCACCAATATTTTTTAGAATATTTTATGTGTTATTTTAAATATTATATTTTAGATTAACCCCCTTAACAACTCTATTTAACATGGGGAATTTTAGCAAAATTTTCAATATTTAAAGTCAATGAAATTAATTATTAAAATAAAAAAGTCCCATTCTTTAACCAATATTGATAGGATCCATAATTTTGCATCAATGTTTTGTTATATACGGTGTAATGATTTTAAATTCTTTAAGAAAAACATTAAACATTAAATTCCATTTAATGTCATTTTCATGACAGTTCAAAATGTTTAATAATAAAGACATATATAAAACAATGGAATTATAATAAAAAATATTAAACCATAACTACTAAATAATATTTATAATTTATTTTATTTTAACTCAATAATTAATATATGTATATATTTATTTTTATTTTTTAAAATTATTTTTTTTACATCTTACACAAATCCTTGTGTCATTGTTATTCTAGAAATCATGAAAATTATATCATCAGTAAAATTTTAGAATAAATTTATATCACAAAAATAATTAATTAATATCCTATATAACTATATATGTTAACTATGAACATCTTTTTTATGCATATAAAATTTATTATAGATAGTAAAAGTAGGAGAGTGACATTTTATAAATACTCATAACAGAAAATAATATATACTTTTTAATCAAATTAAATTGGAACCAAAATTACATTTTAAAAAATATATGATATTAAGGATCTAAATAAGGTAATAAAAAAATTATTTATTTTCTTTTATAAGACCTTATCAATATTTATTAAACTTAATTTATATATTCTACCAGTTAATGTGGTACCATTTTTTTTACCATTGTTACCATTATTTATGAATAAAAATTAAACTAACACTATTAAAAAAAATTAAAATCTCCAAATTAAAAATTATAAATAAATTTTTAATGATTAAAATTTTATAAGTGGTATACATTACTATATATTTATTTTTTAAAAATGAAAATAATATATTTTTAGAAAAAATAGTTATTTTAATTTTAAAAATGTTTTTACACCAAATTCATTTATAATATTGATTCATATAGCATTAGTTGAATTATTTTTAATTAAAAAACATATGTGACATAAAAAAATTCCAATATAAAATGGAACATTCATATTATTTGGGTAAAATATAATTTATGAATATATTTTCAATTTCCATATTTTTCATTATTCTATTAAAAAATTACAACTTCAAAAAATCACAAACAATTATAATATTATTATTCTTAAATGATGATTTCAAATATTGTATCCTTTTTATGAAATATTTTTTTAAATATTATTATAAATTAATCATAACATGCTTGTAAAAAATGAAAAAAAAATATTTTTGTTGAAAATGTATTGTGTAAGTATATAATGAATGTATATTCCTTCATTATCATGTTCCAACCATTAAATGATTTTTAATTTTATTATATATTTGATCTATATATTTCTATAGAATCATTCATCAATAGTGATTAAAAAAGTTTATTTTAATAAAAATGATTTTTAGACATAATACAGATTTCAATGAAATAGCTCTTATAATAATATATGATCTATTTTTAAAAATTTATTCTTTATTTTGGTTTATTAATCAATATATTTGTTTCATGGAAACATATTTTTCATATATTACATAAAAACTTTACTCATTTCCATATTTGTAAGTCCACTAATAGTTTCTTAAAGATATATAATTATATCTTTATAGTATATTGGACTTATTTTAAAGATAAGAATTGCATGTTGTACATGATATCAGGTATATAATTATTTTTATAGTAAATTCATAGAGTATTACAATATTACATCTTTAATTAAATTTTATTCATGAAATTTAAATGTTATTTTACAAAATCCATTTATCATTATATGATAATAAAATAAGATTTAGATTCTATCACAAAAAATAATCTATATATAAAGACAAGGAAACATATTATTTCATATTTTCATATACCTACATAAGGATCATACTTGGATATGAGTTTCAAAACTTATTCATTTACTGATGAGTGTTACATTACACAATTGACATGATATATTTGGGAAATTATTTTACCGTTGAGATAAAGATCTTAAAAAAATATACATACACGATTTCATATCATTTCATTACTGTAATTTCATACTTGTTTTGTGATTTGATAATTATCAAAATATATACCATCAAATATTTTATAAAATGAATATTCAATATGGATATTTCATACATAAATATCTAAAGATAAATTTCAATGGATCACAAGATCTATTAATGGATGGAATTTAATTCCACCAATATATATCCAATAACAAAAACAACAAATTCTTATCACAAATAAAGATAATATTATATATGATGAAATAATAAATTAAACTCCAAATTCTCAATAATAACACCCAAATATTAATATATATCATTACATAAATAAATATACTTAAAAATAAAAAAATATGCAAGAACAAAATTTAGTCCCATTGATTAGAATTATTTGATCATAAATTATTCTAAAAAACATAACATTTATATCCAAATGAAATCAATCACCCTTAAAGGCACATACCAAAAATGTATATTCCATAACCATATAATTTACAATATTTTTTTCTTATTCAAAAAATATCATTAATCACTTATTCCTCAAATCACATTTAAAACTCATGGTATTCGACACGATCAATCATATATGACTAAAATATAATATACAATTTAAAATAACTAACCATAATTTCCAAAACATCTAATATCATCTTAAACCTAACATGTATCAATACCATTCCACTTATTTCAAAGAAAAATAAAATCATTATTCCTCAATTAACTTTTCCCTTACTAAAAAAGTTAAACACAATGTTTATATATACATCAAACATTTATTAAAACTTTATAAATAAATCACAATGTACTCCTATAACATAGAACCTAAAAATTGGTATCTATGACATTAAATATATAATTATCCATAGGCTTATTCCCCCATGAGAGTATCTAAAACTCTTAAATTAACCTTACTTGATAAAATCATAACATCTAAAATTATCCAATACCTTTATCCCACACTAACTATACAGATATGTTACTCAATAATCCAACAATTATTATTTTAATATAAATGACTAAATTTTATTAAAATCCCATTACCTTTTAGTTTTAATTTTTTTTAGAATTAAGAAAAACTCATAGCTATCAAAACCTTATAAAAGAAAGTTCACATTTCCAAAAAATGTCTATTTCCAACCAAATAATGATTTTTAAATTGAAACCCATGTTTTGTTCAAAAAAAATTCTATTATTTTAAAATTAATCATTATAAAAGAAATACAGAACTTGTTATAGTTCTTACTCATCCTTAAGCACTGTGAAAAATATTTAAAAACATGGGATGATCGAAAAAATACTATTAAGTGATAAAAAAAATGAAAACCATTAAATAATTTTAAAACTCATGAAAACTAAAAGAAAATATTTCTTATATATAATTATTCTTTATCTTAAATAATTATTTAATTACTGAATAAATCTAATTAAATCAAAAAAAATTCATAAAAAAATTCATAATAAAAAAAATCACAATCAGGAGGGTTTATAGTAAAACATTGGTATCCATGAAAATAGATTCATGAAAAACATACTTGTCATCCTTAAAAGGGGTAATAAACATTTATTTAAACATAAAATAATTATACAACCTTATAGAAAAAATCATTCATTTAAAACTAATTTACAATAATAAATACTAATGTTGGTACCTTAGGATATCATCTTCATAGCACACATAGAAGCACTCTTACAAATGGAAAATCCATATTGGTAAATCACAAAATATATTACCCAAATAACCAATCATTACAGTAAGAAATGAATATCTATATCGGGTCTATCAGTCATTGTGAACAATTTCCATGCAACAAAAAATACTAAAAACACATAGATTACTTCATTAAAATAATAAATAATGATAAAATATTTTTTTAACAAGTACGATTAAGAAAATTTGGGATTTATAAAGAAATTGGAATAAATATTTTTTTGAATATATTAAAATGAAACTTTACTTGAAGAAAAAAATAATATTATCTTTTAAAATAATGAAAAAATATATAGGAATATAGTTAAATAATATCAGTCATGATGGCAGGAAATTCTCCTCATGTTCTCTTCATTAATAAAACATTTTTGTACTTTTTGAAAGAGATAAATAGTGTCCCATATAAAAAAATAATTACTCATTAAAAATATTAAAATAAAGTCAAAATTTTTATAACATGTCCTTTTACAGTCATTTAATATATATAAAAGATCATTCTTGAAAAATTTAAAATAAAATGTACATAGAAGATAAATATTTTTCTTGAAAATAATTTGAATAATGTTTTAATGAAATATCCCATAAATAATTATAAAATTTCTATTCAAAATGGCATTGAATGAGACAATTTAAAAATTATTTTAAATAAAATTATTTTAATAAATAAATTCTAAAATATATCTATATTTCAATTTATATACCACACGAAGAGAAAATATTATCAAAATAGAATAAGTATCAATGTAATATGAGAAATCAATTAAAGTATGCCTTATCTTCAATTTTATATTCATTAAATAAAAATTTAAAAAGTTATATTAGTTTTATAATTTATTATAAACCTCTTAGATGTTAATTCAATTATCATTATTCATTTTGTTACCATGTTTTATTTATCTACTAAATTATTTATGTTTATGTTTGTCATTTTGAGGATGTTTGGTTCATAAGTTAAAAATAAATTTGATAGGTTGACTATGGTCAAAGGGATCATGGTTACATAATCTAAACACATTAATCCTGAAAAATTAGTTGTTCATTCAATAAAACATTTTTCGGACCATCCATGAAAGATGGACCTGAAAAACTAATAATATCACTTCATGAAGGGGTATACCACACGTATACACGAGCGATGTTATCATTTTATAGAGGATATAAAGGTAAATATATAAGTAGTATAATATATATACATATTAATAATTATTTCTTGAATATCACATATATTCATTAAAGACATCATAATAACCAGCCTTATGAGGTGGTGACTAAAAAAGAAACACAACGTTTCCTAGAGTTCGTAGTCCACATGTATGGATGAGAAAAGTTTTCATTTCCCTTAGGATGGAAAAGTGAATGTAAACAATTATTTTCATTTATATAATTTTTTTTAATAATTTATAATACAATGAATATATCATATCATCATGGTAATATAACATTTGGTGGATTCCTAAAAAGAATTTAACATGTAAACACCCAGTTAAGAGTTATATGTCTTCTTTGGAAAATCACTATTCGATTACACATTAATCATTTTAGGATGGCCTTTCAGGGGGAAACATAACCTATAAGAAATGGGGAGGAATGTTTTTGAGGTATATATTTATATATTTATTAAGATAAATTATTTTAGAGGTCTCTTGAAGTGGGATGGGTATATTCTCTTTAAATAGTTTAGTGAAGGTAAATCATATAAATACATGATACATTAATATATAATAAGTGTTTAGGTCATGTAAAATTGATCAAAAGTTTCTTATATTATATTATAATTAATATAAGGTAAAAATAAATACATAAAATAAAATATTTAAAATTTCATGTGTCATTTCAAACCATAAAGTTTTGATTAACCTCCTCATTTAACAGTTTTAACCATAAAAGTTGTAAAAAATATTTCAATCTTCAAGGAAAATTAAACTAATTTTGAAAACATAATTTAGAAATAATAATAATAATTAATGATAAAATAAAATAATTTTACATAAAATTTATTTAGTTGATGTTTTTATGATTTTACAATGATTTCATGATAATTGTTAAACATTTAATACCATTGGAAGTCATTTTTTTTTACTTTTAACAAAATTATTCTTCTAATACATCATGAAATTAATAGAATTATAATATTAAATTTTTTACAATAAAAAATACCTAATATTTATCAATTAATTTTCATTAAAACCATATTTAACCTAAATATATTATTTTTAATGTGATTAAATTAATTTACTAGCTTTTTTACAGCTTGCATAAGAGTTGTGTCGACGATGCATAAGTATTAAAGATAATTATACCATAATTGAAAATAAAAAATAAAATATTATCAGATAATAAATTTATAAATATTCAAAATAAAATTTTATAAATAACCATAACTTCTTTTTATATCCATGAGAACATATTGGATATATCAATAGAATGATAAAAATAGTTTGTAGTTTCTCTTATCCTAAAATAATAGGAAGGTTGTAATCAATGGAACTTGAACCAAAATTCTATATTTTAATAGCTAGGATGACTTGGTTAGAAATAAGTTAATCTAAAAATAATTCATATGATATTTTTGACTTCACAACAAAATATTAACCATAATTAACATATTTTATCATTTACCGTGGTGAAATGTTTTGACCATGGTTACTATTGACCAGAATAAAAACATTAGTCACCTCGTTACTAAATACAAACCTTATGATTCAGAAAATTATATCAATTTTTATGTTTTAATTTATATATTTTGTGTATAATAAATTTATTATATGTTTCCAAAACACAATAAATTTTTTTTAGAAAAACTTCTAATTTAATGATTAAAATCAATTTATATAAAAATCATGTATAATGTTGACTATTAATCAATTAATTAAATTAATTTATTAAAATTAATAATATGATTATATTAATAAAATATTATACTGAATGGAATAATTAATTTAATTTTACTAGAGGATATGAAATGATATTATTTTCTAAATGGCTATTTTACAATTTTTAATAAAAAAATAATGATTTTCAAAAAAAATCAAAGAATTGTCTTATGAATATTTTTATGTGATGATTCTAAAAAAATGATTATCTATAAAAATAAAATTTATAAAATTATCCAAAATTAGTTATAATATCCCTCGAAAAATGCAATAAACCCCATTTTTTATTAAAATGTGTTTCGAGGTATATAATTATTTTTTACTCATTTCAATTCAAGTAACCACCCTTAGGATAATTATAGTTTTTTAAATATTTTATTTATAAAATTAATTAAAATAATTCAACTTTAATAATTTTTTTTTATTTAATTTTATAAATAAATTACGAACATAAAATAGTTTTTTGAAAAATATCTCCTTTAATCCTATATAAATTTATAAAAATTTGTGTTCTTATTTAACAGAAAGTAAATAATACATTTATATTAATGAAAAATTTTATATATGAATTTTATAATATGGTTACTCATGTTCATATAGATCAATCCAATAACTATGTTATCACAATAATAAAATTATATTTAAATTTTATATCACAGTACATTTTAAATTCGATATTACATGTGAATACATAATTAAGAATAGTATTCTTTTTGTTCTAAAATTGTATGATGTTACACTATGAGTTATTATAAAAGATAAAATGTATTACAATAAGAGAAATGAAATAATCATTTCCTTCAACTATAGTTCCATGTATCGAATACACAAAGATTCTAGAAATGTTTTGCCATCTCTTTAAAAATGGTAAAATTTAATCATATACCCCGTTTTTCAAATAGCTAAATAACTAAACCAAATTATCTTAAAACATCTTAAAAATTCTTACCTTATATTTTCCAAGCTTTCTAAATAAACGTTAAATGGTTGATCAATAATTTTTTAATCCAAATTCTATAGTAATTAATCTTCATTCAGCTAATCTGTCATGTCAAATTATGTTCATATCATAGATAGGGAACCACATAACATAGATTAATGAAATTAATTAGAATACCCCTGGGGCCCCTAATCTTCATGTAAATAGAACTTGATTAGTGTTTCCATATTTGGTATAGGTGATTTTATATTTTTCAACACATACAATATCTTGAAATCCCAAAATCATGGATCTTTAACAAATTTTTAATTTATATTTGATGAATCTCTGTAATCATTTATCTAGTTTGATATTTATGCTACATCTAGAAAAATTAATGTTTCTTATATAAATGGATCTAAACAAAACAATTCTTAATTTATCTTAAAAGTGGATTGGTTTTAGGTAGACTACCTCAAACACCTATAATTAATCATCTAACTTCTTCTAATTACCTTCTTTTATTTTTATATTATTGGACAAGTCATCTAATATTATTCTAAAGGGATCAAATCTGAAATCCATTGATAAACTTCTTCATATTTAATATCTTGTTACACACTTAATCGGTCTAAATATTTTAGAACTTTATTTACCTGATCTTTAATCATTCTATCTCAGATTGATTGGTTAAATCATAGGAAACTTCTTAAAAAATATCAACCATTAAAATAATTTAATTTCTTATCATGAATAATTTTTCAAATTTATTCACACCCAATGATGATTATAGCTCAAGGATTTAATTCTTATTATTCTTATATAGTTTTATGACCACATTAATATTTTCTTTGATTATTAATATTTAATATAATTCTTGTATCTTAGTAATGGAATAGTTTAATCTAAGATGAAGCTGTTGTTTATAAATTTTAACATTACAAAATAAGTTCTATGTGGAATGTCAATTTGTCTACCCTATAATAGATTTCATGATTTTCAGTGATGAGTTTTTATCAACTCAAAACGAAAATAATTTATAAAATCATACCCTGTATGAACACATTTTTATTACAATTAATGGTGACATATTATCAACACCTTTTCTAGAACATATAAAATCTTCACTACTAAAAATGCAAACAAATCATTGTTAAAGGTCATGGTTAATAATTTAATACATATACATATTTATTTAATTTTAAATAATATTTATATAGAAATAATTATATATATGTATATATAAAATATAAAAATGATTTATATAAATTTTAATTAGCATTGTTATCAATCTTATTTAAATAATTTTATATACATAAAATTTTCAAATTTATATTATTCAATAATATTGTTTAATAGTAAATTTAAATAAATTAATTATTAAATTTCTATATAATTATTATAAATATTATATATTAGTATTCTATTTAAAAAAATTATATAAATGTATAAATAAATATATTATGTTGAAAAATGTTCTATTTAGTGAGTATGATTTATGAAAGAATTCAGGTCTATCCATACAAAAATATACTATTTTGCAAGGACCATGAATTACATAAAAACATCCAATGTCTGGTGAATCTAGTATAAAGAATGATGAATCATGTCCTTTCAAAATATTCATCATACTTTCCAATCCTTATAAAATTTAGGAATGTATAAGGTATTGAGAAGACTGCATGTAAATTTTGGTTAAACAGAAATACAATAAATCATGATGGAAAACATCATCTCCTGACATTCTCTCCATAATGGAAGGAAAATAATAATGAGAATCCTAAATTTGGAATCAAGTAGATAAACCATTATCTTATTCTATCTATATATAGATTGAATCATGTTAGTTCAGAAATCATCACTCATAGTACATGGTGAGATATATTAGTAAATTATGACTCTACTCTATGGTTATGCATGAATTGAAAATACATTGTGTTGTCTCGAAATATATTGGTACCAGTAAAAATGTGTATGTATATTGACGTTTACATATCTCCATTGATCATATATTTGAAATTAATATGGGATTGAAGTTTTACAATTTATGATGATTATAAAAATAATTATTTCAATTAGACATTTAGGTTGAATGGGATAATAAATGACTTTCCTATTAAAAGATAGGATATGGAATTAAAAATTCTCAATGGTCTCTCTTATGTGAACAAGGAACACACTCAGTTATGTTAAATAATTCATTAAATACTATATATCTAGTACATCTCATATTTCTACCCTAAAAACCTATATACCGATATTGGATGATTCATTATCCTGAAAATATCATTGATTTTACTGAAATTAAATCCCTAAAACTACTAGATATATGTGAGTATTTAATCATATCCATATGTAATACAATGTTGGTATAGTCTATAAAATGACTAAAATATTTTAATTCATACTACAACATGAAATAATAACTATTGTGATGAATAAATAATGTAATTTGATGAATCATTAACAGTTAATGAAAAACATGATAATGGCTATTGAGAAGGAATGTGAATAACAATTAAGTGTGGGGGAAATAAAAATTGTCTAATTAAAATATTCATTCTTTGTGAATTTTCAAATGAATCAATTTTATAAAATATGACATAAAATATCGTCCAAGATGATTGATAAAAAATTAAATGATTCTGCAAGTTTTCACTACAAAACTCATTAAAATTAAAAGATGAAAAATAAGAAGTTATTTACAATAAAAAATGATAACAAACTTAAGGGTATTGAAAATAATTTATTTCAATCTAATTTCACCATTCTATGATTCCATACAAAATACACCATGAATTTCACCAATGCATAATTAAAAATCATCAATAAAGAAAATTATAAGAATAAGTTGAGTCAACCATGGATTTACTGGTCCAAAATGTATTTTAACCCTTATCATTGATATGTCTCCATAAGTTTCACAAAATCCTAATGATCAATGGTTCAATATCCCCATTAATAGATAATTATGTCACCATTATATTGTGCACTCACCTTCATAAAATAGTAATATATATCTGACTTCCACATGGCATGCCTTCACTATACATCTTCAACATCTGGTGACTCTAGTAGGTAACTTCAAAAAAAATCACTCCTAATACATAGGCTTCAAATGTAAAATTTGATGCAAAAACATCCTAGATCCAAATTGAAAAATTGAAGATCTTATCCATGGGTTTTGTTAACTAATTAAAATCGTCAAAGGACATATACAACACAACTCATCCTAACAAAAACAACCTCAACACCCACCATATTAATATTGAATCAAATTTCCGAACTCACCCAAACCTCAACTATCATGTAAATTAATGGATTCCAAATATGGAACCAAATTCAAGGAAATTTCATTGTAACCCATTTTAGGATTATGAATATAACTTCATACCGACATTCCCTCAAGCACATTTAATTCATTAATACTCATCTCCATAACAAGGGAATGGGATACACTGAGATCATTCCTCCTTGGTATTAATCTATAAATAAGCCATCAAATATTATAAATCCAACAAAAAATGGTTTGAAGCTATAATTAGGCCAATCAGGGACTATCTTGGATTCCAAAATCAATAGAAAATTCAAAATCATGATTTCCATACCTTGAATGAGACACCAAAATCATCTTTGAACATCCTCCTCTAATATTATGGGTCTCAATTCTATGGGTCCATGATTCCATTGCAGTGTCTTGTCCTTGTACAAGTGTTATCTTAAATCTCAATATGAGGTAGGTAATCATCTTCCTCAGTTAAAAAATTTATTTTGAAAATAAAAATAAATTTAATTATATAATATTATGGGGAAATTTTTTTATGAAAACTTAATCAAATTCCTCCACACATAATTAATTTTACTCTTAGGAATTTCAATGTGTTTTATTTAATTACAAAAACCTCCTAAGAGAAAATGAATGTACTTATTGAGTTTGAAATTAAACCATATTCAAATAAAATTAGAGATTATTTCCTTACATAGAATTTATATCCCTCCTATGTGAAATCTACTCATTACCTCATTTCAAATTAATACATGAATATAATTTATAGGGGTGAATCATATTAGATATAAATGGAATTGAAATTATAATGAAAGGAACCTAAACTTATCACTCTCCCATAGGATCCAAAAATCATGTTTTAATTTCACTTCATTGATTCAAATTAAATTATTATTAAATTTGTATGTTCTCTACTTTATTTTTTTTCAATATTCCACTCATCTAAATGAATTATTTTCTAACTATTAGGCACGTGATTATTTGTATCACTAATGTTTTTGTAATGAAATCTGCAAAGGAACGTATTAAAAATAAACTAAAGTCTTACACATACACACAATGACTTAAGTACATGATATTCACTATGGGAAACTAATTTCCCATTTTAATCAATTTATAAAAGACTTAAATTAGTACCATTTGGGTTGAATCTATGAATATTTTGTTTAGAATGCATATTTCAACTAGTTTTATGTTATAATAATTAGTTTTCTAAAGATATATTATTACTTCCATTAAAATATCTCTCATTAAACTCCATTAATTATTTTTTAAACTGAATTCCTATATAAATAGTCGGATTAATTCACTCATCAGTCATAAAATTATAGAAAACTCATACTCTGTGGAACTAGTTAATTAATAATTCAATTGTCACTGAGGTATAATGCAATGTTTTTCCTATTTTTTAATCAATGATTATAGTTATCAAAATAGATTTTATTTAAATCTTGTAAGGGTATAAATTTCAAAAAAAATTGGGTTTTTTGATGTGTATAACATTAGGTAATAGGTATGTCATATTTACACCACCCCTCTTCCCCACACATTACATTAAATAATTCCCCCAGTGTTCAATCTCAATGTGGGATACATTATTAAAGAGTTTCAAAAGAAACAAATTTTCAAATGCATTATAAAATAAATTTTGTTTTCATGGTTGACAGAAATGTTAATTAATTGTTTACAAAAATTAAAAAATCAAATTATAAAAAAACTTATCTCAGAAGAAAACCAATATACCATCATCTACACGAATATAAATTTCAAAAAATTCAAGTAACAAATGAGTCTAAAAATTATATTAAAAAAAGATGAAAAAATATCATGGAGTGATAACATTATTTCATAAAAAAATTACAAAACCTTGGTAGTGTCTAGAATGAATCTCATAAATGAAGGATGGGAATATTTTAAAGAATTATTAAGAAACAGATAAACAAAGTAACAATTCCAAAATTTGATCACTAAATTTCATTGAGTTTTCTAATATAAAATTCCTAAAACTAATAGATATTAGTGATGAAGGTATCATATCCACAAGGAAGGTAATGTTGGTAAAGTCTATAAAATTGACTAAATATAATTAAAACAAAACCAAAAAGGCTTGCATGAATTATATATTTTTGATGAAAAGATGATAATGGTTTAAGATTCACTAACAGATAAATTGATCATAAGATAACTAATAATAGTGTCGAGGGAATTTTTATTTTCCAGTCAAAATATTAATTATTTTTGGAATTTAAGAGGAATCAATATTTGAAAATATAACGTCAAAATATCAGTAGGGAAAATTAGCTAGAAATTTAATAATTTATATGTTCATCACCACAAAATTTATTAAAATGAATGGAAGAAGATGTTAATTACAATTATGAAATGATTACACACGATAGGGTAGAGAATATAAAATATAGAAATATCATTTCCCTATTTTAATAATTTAGAAAAATTCATCATGAAATTCAACAATGAAGATTTAAAAATTATTCAAAAATAAGAAATTGATAAAAAGTCAAGTCTCCCATTGATTTATAAGTCCTATAAGTGTTAAAGATCCATTTTTTATCTATCTCTATATGTATCATGTTTAACAAATTTATGAATGGTCTAATATCCCATTTAATATAAAATCCTGAACCATCTCAACTGTGCTCTCACCATTATAGCTTAGTAAATAATCTTCTACATGCAAGTGGTAAGCCTTCATTGTTCACATAAAACCTTTTATGACATAAGCATCACTATTCCAAAAAATGAATCTCTTCACTTGTGCGATTAGAAAGAAAATATATTACAAAAATTGTTATTGAAATATTTTATCGTATATCTTGTAGAATTTGAAATATTCTACAATCTACACTCACATGGTATGAATTCCATTATTTTAATTATCTAATTGAAAAATTAAAATAAATTTGAATTTTAATTACCAGGTGATTTGCATGAACATAACTTGTAAGCTTTGAATTTTTACCATATTGAACTCAAAATCTTCAGTCCCTTTTCATGGGTACTCATTCTTTGATCCAACTCCAAAAATTGCATCCCCCTTTTGCATGATTTGTGGCTTGATGCAAACCATCAATGTCTCAGTTAAGTAAAACACATACCTTACATAATCAATATTGACATAGTCTATTTTAATTTTGATTAAATGAATTAAATTATCCTAAACCCATAGTATCATGAAAATGAATGGATTCCAAATTTGACCTAAAAATGGCGTAATCTTGATTTAATCCTCATCATTATTTAGAAAGGAACCTTCTGTGGACAAACTTCCGAGCACATCTTGTACATTAAAAATCATCTCCATAGCAGGGGGAATTTAATACCATGAAATTATTACTCGTTTGGTATTCATCTATGAAGAATCCATCAATGGGTATAGATCTAAAAACAAATCAATTATTGAGGAATTTGTTGGAACATCCATGTATTGCCTTAACTTCTATCATCATTGGAAAATCAAATATCAGAATGGTCAAACATTGAATCTTTCACCATATTCACCTTAGAACTACCTCATCTCATCTACATAGACTCAGTTATATGTTTTTTTATTTTATAATGGTTGATGATCCTCATTCAATGGTTATCTTCAAGTGTACCATGGGTTATGATATATTATTCCTCTGATTTAGCTATCCACCTTGAATCCTAATAGGCATTGATTTTCCAGATATGGTTTGTCTTAAATTGATAGCATGGGATTAGTTTATCATCCTCCTTCTACATAAAAAATTAGTATATGTTGTCATGGGTCCCTTTTTTATAAGATCTCACAGCGGTTCATGGTGTGGCTCTATGGGTTGATGCATATATCAGGTCTGTAAAATCATTTGGCTTCATTTATTGCATCTATGGTTTTGGTATTCAACATTGAATCACTATAATACCAATCAATACTCTACCTCATAGAAGATATATATTTATTAAACTTGTATCACTTCTTTATTATTTGTGAAATGAAATTGTTCATGAGGTAAGTTTACATGTGACATTGTTTTTTGAGTCATAGTCTTTACAACTCATCCTTGAATGATCTTTGGATATGTGTCTCATAATCTATAGCTTGCATGAAAGGGAAAAATTCATGTTTAGTTTAATTATCTTCAATGATTGTGGTTGGGGATGTTAAAATTCATTGATTTTCTAATAAGAAAACCTATAATGTTGTAGTTTTCAGCAATGTTAAAATAGGGTGTTCTGTAATACTGCAATTATTATAAATGAAATTTTTGATAGGATAAAATTTATCAGTCATGGTAGGAATTTATTTTTCATATTCATTATATCATAGAAGTTAATTCAAGGAATGCTGTCGGTTTCTTTCCCACATAGAATAATCAGTTGCAGATCATATGGTAGGTACTGTCATAGTCAGTATACTTGCCATAGATTCTTCTACACATGGTCATTTCAACACATCGAAGAAATACTAACCATTGAACTTATATAAATGAAAATAAATAAAAATAAATACATTATGATGATATTAACAATAATATTAACTATAATAAATAACATGAAAAATAAATGAAATTTAAGTAAAATCAATATAATTTTTTGGGTATTTAGAAGAAGGTACAACACCATCACTAATTATAGGTGATCAACTATTTCATAATATAAAATATATAAACATTTAATTTGTTATACCTTATTTTAGAAATCATTTGAAATGTAGTTGGAAAAGTGATTAGTTATTTTGTTTTACCATACTCTAATTGTTTCTTTGTCATAAATATTCATGATTTTATTAATATAGAAAACAATTATGAGGTAGTGTGATACATGTATTTTTAAATAAAACTGAGAATATAAAAGATGAATTAATGCTACATTAAACATGAATGAAAAGGGGATATGGGAAGATTTCATTCCAGTTAATGGTGAAATATGTACTTTTCTTCCTCAAACTACTCACTCTATTTCTATATAAGGGAGATAGAATTTTTTAATCTTATCTAATGATTTTAAGGTTATATAGGGGTATTCATAAAATATAAATAATATCATGTTAATGAAATATTCTACATTAAAGGGAATGAAATCAAATGACTGTTATGTTTTGTTGCAAGATGAAATTCTTGTAGATTTACTTTTTATATTTACAAGTAATGTCCCTCCGACATTATTCAAGATCCATTTTTTTAAATGATATGTAGCTATGTTATTCACTGACTAGAATTTCCAGATATGGAAAAGGACAATGCTATCATATTATATGAAATGGGGACGTTTTTTTCATTTATTATTTGATGTGATGGTCATGGTTCACTTAGTTAGAGAGGACGATCTATGTTTTCTAATACATTATATATAGATTAAACCCATTGGAAAGTATATAATGATTTTTATTGTGTATATCAATAATAAAATTATATTATAATTTCGTATTTAATAGTGATATACTGTTGAAGAATCTATTGAATTATGTAAAAACTACTTGTTATATTTGGAAAGAAATGGTCTAACAAAATATCAACACACATGGGGGATTGTGCGTAATGAAATTTTGGATTATATAGTGTGGAAATTAATATTAAAGAGTAGAATAAGGATCAAAATTTAATTTCACATAACTGTTTAGAGGTTATACCATATATTGAAACACAAAAAGAATTTATATGAAATTTTAATCCATAAAGGGATGAAAAATAGATATCAAATATACAAAATTGATGGTTTTTAGAATAATTTCAAGATTTATTTTGATAATTCAGTAGAAAATAAAAAATCAAACTTTTGAATGAATATGATGGCTAGTCAGAGGACAATGTGTTCATGTATTATCTTATATTTATTATGTAATTAATGTTTATACATTCTATACAAAGAAACAAGATGAATGAAGAACCATACAAAATAGCGGAGCTACACTTGTTAGTGAAGGGACGATGTATTGATTACTAAGGATAAAGAGTAAATTTATGTAAATATGTCATACTTTACATCATATAATAAAAATGTGTATTGGATTATACAACATTCCTCATAATGATAATTAAATATATGTGGATTAATAAAAGGAGTGAAATTAATATTGATGGACTGGGATTCTAGAACGTTAATTTCAGTGTGTAAGGAAAAACTGATGAACTATTTACTATAAAATCACATGATGTACATGTATTTTATGTTCCAACTTCTATAAATAGAAATGGGTCAATAGTTCCATTATAAAGGAAACATGTTTAATTGTTAGAGGTCAATTCAAATGTGGATGACCCTTTCATTGGGATATCGTAATCATTTCACTATTATCCCAATGTAGATGAGATATTATATATAATAGGATACTATAAATAGGGAATTTAGAAAATCCCTAGAGGTGTTAAGTCCCATCTCCCTTTAATAAAATGAGTTTCCAATAATCATGTTATATTTTTTAATATACATTGAATTAAATAATATTACTATCTCTTTGCTACTCTGTTTACATATTCTAAATTAAACTCTCAACCACATATTTATGTAATAGCGTATTCAAATTTTGATGCTCCAAATCTTGAGGAATAATAAGTTTCCCCATAAGATAATTCTCCCAATGAATTGGAACGAAAATTTTCTCATCATATGGATGCTTCCAATAGAAAGGAATAATATATTAACTACATTAGTGTTGATGAAATTTTAGAAGGTGAACAACCTATATCCTATAAAAACTAGGATCATCGTAACTTGACTATAAGGCCCCATAAATATTCATTACATAATCTTGAATTACATTAATAATTAACATTGGGGATATTTTTAGTTTTAGAGTTTTATAGAATTAGGGTAGAACTATTATATTATTGATACATACATTACAAGAAAACATTTACACTCAGTATCCACTTCTTTTACCAAAATAACATTTTAAATGATTCATGAGTTAGTCTATTAATAAAAATCGTCTTGACTTATTATTTTCTCATAACAATCCTTATAGCCTATGAAAAACATTTAGAAAACATGGGATGTGCACAAAAATGCCAGTAAGGGATATAAATGATTGAATGAAATCATTTTTCTTTGAATATTTTTAAATCAAGATATAAATTCACAAAATCATACTTTTAACCAATAAAAACATAAGTTCTTTAATATACCTCATGAAATCAAAATGGTCCAGAAAATATTTCATTGTAACCATAATTCATAAAGGTAACTTATGGAATTCATATAATACTTACATTTTAGCTTTCTCAAATACATAGTGAGTATCCTTCATAGTTATGTTTGTAATACACATCATAGTATATTATGAAAATATTATTGGAGAAACCTTGTTGTTCAAATCTACCTTATTACCCAACACATTGGAGACCTATTGTAGGCTCACCCTATATTGGTTTATCATGGAACCATCTAAATATATAAAGAACTGGATTTTAAATGTAATGTTTTTTAATATATGGTATTGTTACGAGTCTGCAAAAATTGACAGCGTGTGATTCTGAGGCCTGGAGTTCTCTGAATGAAATTTTCAACTTTTTTTGGGTACGTTTAGTAAACATGAAAGTGGTGTTTTTTAACTTTTGAACATGTGCTTTGATTAAAAAACTGAGGACACTATTGAATACGCTATGCTGGGATTCGCTTAAGAGATACCTCACTTTGACCGCAGTAGGTTTGGAAATAAATGTTAGATTTTGGGACTTTTAAAAGAATAATAAAAAAATTTACTTAATTTTTATTTTATTTATTTTCCACCCATGAAAAAGTGGCATCCTGGGACCAGTGACATGTCATGAAAATTAATGGATTGACCTTTCAATCCAAAGTAACTAATCCGTTGGAGAATTATTGAGGTTCCAAATTAATGAGCCCCCATTAATTCCCATTGTCATTACACAAACTCCCCCTCTCATATTTATATAGAGATTGGGAGTGGTGTTGACAATGCTTCACCATGAAATGAAGTTCTGAAAAAGTTCTGAGATGCCAAACCCATGGAGGATGGAGCCAGTTTTGGAGAGCGGTGACGAGTGACACAAAAACCCCGAACCAAAGGTCGATAATCAAGTGACGTTGTTGTAGGCTAGTTGTGAGCATGACAAACAACAACCCAATTCCTCATTCGTATATGTTATCCATCGTCATTGAGGTAAGAGTTTTATTTTTGTTTAATTCAATTATTTTTTATGAACCATCCTCCCTCATGATTACAAGCTAACACGGAGGGTGAAAGCCTAACGAACCCAGCCCAAACACTGTGCAATCTTTCTACAGTTGTGCGTTTGTGGAAGACCATCGAAGAAGTGACATTGATCGGCAATGATAGAGGGGGCATGCCTTCGCACGCCTCATGAGGAGGCTACAACACTAAGCCGCCATGGTCAGTGGAGGGGCTGACACCGGTCGGCCAGGGAGGAGGTACAGTGTACTGTCGCACATCGCCGTGGAGGAAGGGGTCATGGCTCATCAGTCACAGCAATCAGAGGAGGAGGATGACCGATCATCCAACCGCATAAGAAGAGGGTGGCATGACCAGCGCGCCGTAGGTGGGTAATAGTCCGCGATCAAAGCTGAATCGGAGGAGGAACCCGCCGTGTGGGTTCTGCGGCGACTGGGAGGCGCCCAAGTGGTGCTCTTGTTTCACAAGATAAATGGTCTTTAGGATGTTCGGAATACCGAGGGACTCACCGCCACCACTTTTCCATCTTAGGCAGACAGCGAACCATACCCCATGTGGGACTCGCCTAACGTGGCCGGCATGCCTGCCCAGCGGGCCACCTCCCCCAATGGGCCGCACCTCACGTGGTCGGGCCACCTTCATAGCCAGCCGTGTGCCTAGTGGGCCGTGCACCCTGAAGGCCACCCCATTGCGGGCCTGGCCACACCCCCCTTGCGGGCTAGGCCAGACCTCAGCCCAGACCGGATCGGGTCGGTTCGGTCTGAGCTAGGTCAGACAGGACCCAGAAACACATAACAGGTCATTACTTGATATCTGAGCATCCGTTTGATGAACCTTCTACGAAAATGGGAAATGTGGAGTGAGACGGTTCCTTTGGTATACCCCACATGAGTTTTGGAGAGAGTCGGAGTACGATCATGTGGGATCGATCCTAAATCAAATCGGGCCATCCGAACTAAAATGCTTATAACTCACTGACCTTGCTTCTGATTGATACACCGTCAGTCTCATTGGAACCCTTATGGAATGGTGATCCTTTTTGTTACTCCTTTTTGGATATTATTATTGGTTGAGGTATAAATTATGTCTATAGGGGAAGATTATACAATGATCGAGCGCACCGGGTGTGAGGAATCATGTGGCATGCTGTAACGTGAAGAAAGAACATTGATCTTGTGTGGGTCATCATATATTGATCGTGTGTGGGTATGATTCTAAAAGATCCTATTTGGGTCAGTACTCAATGATTTTTTTCGGATCAGTGCATACCGATCCGGTGTGGGTCAGATCCTGTGTGGGCCAACAAGGGTTAGTACCTATCGATCCTTTGTGGGTCATTTGCAGTGACTTTTAACAGAATAAGATGATCTACCTTATGAATAATCATCTCTACTTATATAATTAAGTTATACTTTATTGTGATATGATTCATTTCACCTCAGTGGTGTTATCTTCGTGGTTATACCTATGTGGTACATCTATATTTTTGGTGTTAAATGTGTGGTACTTCTATCTTCATGGTGTTACCTTTGTGATACTTTTATCTTCGTGGTGTTACCTGTGTAGTATTTATATCGTTGTGGTGTTTTATTCGTGGTGTTAGCTGTGTGGTACTTTTACCTTTATGGTGTTACCTTTGTGGTATTCTTCAGTCATGTATGAGATGAGTATATCTTGATAACTTAGGAATATGTATGGGCATATACCTAAGTAGAGTTGAAGTATTGCTTTCTAATTTTTTCTTTAGGGAACTCTGGGAGACCTACGGGGGTCTCGGGGCCCCTACTGGGTATTTTTATACTCACCGTTGAATGAGCTATGACCACACCCTATCGTGTCTTGTGAAGATGACAGAAAAAATTGATCGTGGCTGAGGGACCCAGGGCTGGGTGATACCTAGAGGTGGACCATTTGGCATGATGTGACACATGGAATACTGATCATGAGATGTACTTACCCTTCAGGTAGTATCCTCAGTGGACGATCTAGGAGATATTTTTCACCTTTCAATTTTATTTATACTTTTTAGTTGTAATTTTACATTTCATTTGTGGTTGAATTCTGGCCCCTTTACTTCAGCACACTTTTACTACAACATTTTACTTTGTGGTTACTTCTTATTATGTTCTTGGACGGTGTGTCTGTACAGGTTAAATATAAATGACTTCCTATTTTAAGGATATGCCTTTATGGTGCTAGTCGCCAACCCCTGGCCTATGGATGGCGGGCTTGTGGTAGTCACAACACGGGCCCCGAGGGATGGTTTGTTACAAAGTGGTATCAGAGGAGTGAGTTATACCGAAGAACTAGGACTCTAATATTTTTAGTGTGGAAATAGAGTAAAGTTTGTGGAATCCAGTGTTGGTGTGATGGTCGACATATCCATACTCCAGGCCCCTGAATTCTTATTCCCAACTCAGTGAATGAAAACACTAATTCCATGTGATTTTGAAAAGTTTTTCTTATGATCTCTTTGAGTCATATCAACATGTATAACTTATTGACTGTGAAACACCTGTTGTCCTTCAGGATGATTCCACATAGACAACCTACAAGGATTCCCGAGAGAGTATGTGATGATAACCCACCTAACGATGAGACATCGATGCAAGGACCTCATACTATGTTAGTACCTTCAGGTGGTGTACCAGAATCACTACTACCCATTGGGTAGTTGTTTCCACCATCTCCACGAGCACATGATTCACAATAACTGAGTGCGTTTAATTAATTTTAGTGGTAGAGGACTCTGAGGTTCCACGGTGAGACGGACCTGCATGAGGCTGATGACAGGTTGGAGGATAGAGCCATAGTTTTCTGCCTAGTTGGGACACCAGCTGACCTTATGGTGATCCTAGTAGCCAGTCTTCTTCATGAAGCAACAATGAGATGGTGGAGCATGATGTTCCAGATACAGGATGAGGTGACTCTCATCTGGGCGGACATCAAGAGACTTTTCAGGGCATAGTTCGTCCTAGAGACCTTACGCTCTATGCATATGCAAGAGATGCTACACTTACAGCAGGGTAGCATGACTGTGGCCCAGTACTCGGTGAGATTCACTAATCTCTCCTTCTACACCACCGACATAGTACATGACCCTTTCTTCATGGCCCAGAACATTGATCAGGGTCTCCAATGGTAGATCAGAGCATCGATGATATCGTTCACCATACCGAAACGGTCTGGCTTGTTAGAGCGAGAGCTCTTGGTGGAGAGATTCCTAGCTGAGTAGGCACCGACAGCGAAATCCTCCATCAAATGTCAGGTAGCAGAGTAATCTGTGGTAGGCAGTAGACAGATGAAGTAGGTTCCCATGCATGAAAGACATTTTTAGTGGATGGCATTAGGATTCAAAGTTGGTGGAGCGGGGCTCATGGGACAGAGGGGGACAGTTGAGGAGCAGGCATGGCTACTCGCGTGGAAGGCATGGTCACATGGCTCATGACTGCCCAACCTTCCGTATGGACGGCCAGAAGAAGGTGGAGGGACTGCTGAGGAAGAGGTATAGCTTCGAGTGATGAGGTCCACACGACATCGGAAGTGGAAGAGGTGTTATCCATGTAGAAAAGTGGTGGGACGCTATTCAAGGTTCAACCACCACCACCTCCATGTAGTCCACCTCGACCATAGAAAGAAGGTGGAAATGGACGAGCTCAACTCAAGGAAGCTGCGACCTACGACCATAGTGCTTTGAAGATGATTAGTTGTATGATCTATCTCTACTCCACCTTAGCTATCGTACTTATAGAAACAGGTTTCTGTCACAATTTTATTACCACGAACCTCATTCGTTACTCGGAGATTCTGGTCGATCCATACAGCTAGAGACATCTACAAGAAAAGATCCAGTGATTATAAACTAGTGTCGGAATTGTGAACTTACTATAGGAGGATAGATCTTCGACTGGGATCTTCTATTAGTGGGGTTGAGGCCTTATGATGTCATCTTGGATGTGGACCTGTTATCCACATTCCATGCTCATATTGACTACATTCGGTGCAATGTGTGGTTTGTCCACAAGTATGGGACCATTTTTTCCTTCACCAGTGAGAAGAGAATCTTTGAAGCACAGGATAGACTTACCCAGAAAAGGGTGATGCCGATCACACATCAGTTGGATAGTCGTACCCCTGTATCATTTGCTATATAGATTCCGAGCAGTCCTGTAGTGGTGGACCAGCATGTCAATGACTTTACTAATGATGTTTCAGGACTACCTCTTCACAGAGAAGTAGAATTTTACAACGACCAGTATTCCAGGATGACACCGATATCTATGAAATCTTATCAGATGACTTCCATGGAGCTTTGTGACTTACAAGTATAGTTGGAGGACTTGCTGAGGAAGGGGTTCATAAGGACCAATGTTTCTCCATGGGCAGCCCCGATTTTGTTCATTAAGAAGGCATATGGTAGTTGAGACTCTGTGGGGACTACCGGTGCATCAACCAGGTGACCGTGAATACCACGTATCCACTTCTAAGGATAGATGATATTTTAGATCAACAAAAGGGAGCTCGTTGGTTTTAAAACATAGAACTCAGATCAAGGTATCATCTGCTTAGCATATGAGGTGAGGATGTGTAGAGAATGACCTTTAGATGTCGGTATGGAATAAATGAGTTCTTATATAGGCCATTCAACACATCCAATTTCTCATTAGTGTTGATGGGACTCAAGATCATGATCTTTCAGTGATTCCTCAATCGTTTTGTGGTGATCTTCATCGATAAAATCTTGATATACTCAGGGATGATAGAGGATCATGTCTATCATATGTATATAGTTTTAGAAACACTCTGAGAGAATCAGCTTCATGGTTAGCTCTCAATGAGATAGTTTTGGATACAAGAGGTCCACTTTCTGGGAAACGTTATCTCGGAGGCTAGATTTTTAGTGGATCCAGTTAAAATAGAGGCCTTCCTTTCTTTGGTGCCACCCAGAAGTGTGACTGAGGTGCAATGTTTCCTGCGGTTTGATGGATACAAGTGGAGATTCGTCACTTACTTTTCCATAGTTGTAGAAACCTTTTCATCATTTTCTAAAAATGACACACTTAATGTGGATGGAGAGATGATAGTCGAGTTTTCAAGAGCTAAGTTAGAGACTGATTAGTGCCCCCATCTTGAGGCTACTAGAAGAGGGCGTTTGGTATGAGGTCTACTACGACACATCAGGGACCAGACTTGGATGTGTCCTCATGCAGGAGAGAGTAGTGATCACTTATGGTTCACAACATCTAATAAAAAGTGAGTAAAACTACACTTTACATGACCTGGAGTTAGAATCAGTGGTCTCTGCCTTGATGATGTAGCAACATTACATGCTGGGTGGACATTTTACAGTCTACTCTAATCACAAGAGTCTAAGGTGTATCTTCTCCCATAAGAACCTGAACATGAGACAATAGTGATGTGTAGAGTTACTCCATGAATTTGACTTTAATGTAGTCTATAATATTGTTAGTGGGAATGTGGAGGCAGACACACTCAGCAAGAAGTCTGGTTTATAGCTACTGAGTGAGGTGATAGAGCTGCTAGCTGCATAGCAGACATCCTTTATTGATAGAGATGGAGCAGCTTATCTCTAGTCAATGACAGTAACTCCCCCAGTCATTCAGTAAGATAGAGAGCTGTAGAATGGGTACATTGACTGTGAGGCTCAACGTTCTCAAATATCCTTAGGACATGCACCTGATGGATGTTATGAAGCAAGTGAGCACTTTATCCTCTATAGAGGATGTACCATGGTACCAGTGGTGCTATAGGGGGAGGTGTTGAGGGAGTTCCATATTCCCCCTATGGAGTTACATCCTAGTGTGGTGAAGATGTACCAAGACCTCCAACAAAAGAACTGGTGGGAAAGGATGAAGAAAGGAGTGGTAGAGTTTTTTTCTCGATGCCTCTCTTTTCACCAAGTGAAGGATGAGCATCAGGTTCCAGCAGGCTTAGCACAACCACTAGAGGAGCTGGAGTGGATGTGGGATGTAATATCCATGAAAATTTTGACAGGGATTCCATGTACGTTCAGGGGATATAATTCCATCTGGGAGATCATTAATTGACTCACCAAGTCAACCCACTTCCTACCTATCCGAGAGCATGGATTTGTCAAGGGAATGAGATTCCTTTACATACAAGAGACTCTGAGACTTCATGGGGTTCCATCGACGATCGTCTATGATCACGACACCAGTTTTACATACCAACTATGGAATGGATTATATGAGGTGTTTGAGACTCTGCAACATTTGAGCACCGACTTTCATCCTCAGGCGGATGGTCAGACAGAAGAGACCATATAGACATTGGGGGACATTCTTTGTGCTTGTATCATAGATTTTGTCCGTAGTTGGGGGTATCACATTCCCTTGGTGGAGTTCTCATACAACAACATTTATCAGTCCACAATTGGTATGACACCATTCGAGGTCATATAGGTTGAATTTACAGATAACCTCTATGCTGGATAGACCCAAGTGAGTTAGCCCTTATGGGTCAAGAGTTGGTATGAGCTACCACTGAGAAGGTGCAGATCACCAAGGAGCAGATGAAGACTGCACAAATAAGACATAAGTATTATGTTGACAAGAGGTAGTGACCATTAGGGTTCAAGGATGGAGACCATGTCTTCATACGAGTCTCACCTCGATGAGGTTTATGAGGATTTGGATGACTTGTAATGTTATCCCTAAGGTTTATGATACCATTTAGGATACTTCAGATGATAGGAGAGGGGGAATACAACTTTTCACTTCCACCGTATTTGGAGAGGGTGCACAGAGTCTTCAATGTATCCCATCTTAGAGATACGTGCATGACCCATCTCACTTCATCGACTACAGCGAGCAGGATGTTGATGATGGGGAGACATTTACGGAGGTTCCATAAGAGATTGAGGATCCACTAGAGCGAGTCCTTCATGGGTGGTTGATACCTCTGGTGCATGTTCGCTGGCAGCACAGGAACCTCCAGGAGAGAACTTGGGAGTGGGAGGCTCAAATTCATGCTCAATACCCCTATTTGTTTCTATAGTATATATTGTGGATTTTGGGTATTTGATGCCCTAAGGTGCGGAGAATGTAAATACCTAGATTGTTTATGTTTTATTTTAACATATGGTATTATTATTAGTCTGTAAAAATTGATGGCACATGATTCTCAGGCTCAGAGTTCCCAAGATAAATTTATGAACTATTTTTGGGTACATTCAGTAAATGGGAGAGCGGCATTTTCTAACTTTTAAATTGCAGCTCGGATTAAAAATATGAGGGCACCGTTGAATCCATTGCTCTAGGATTCACTTGATGGAGGATTCACATTGACCATAGCAGGTTTGGAGAAAATGTTATATTTTTGGACTTTTAAAAGAATAATAAAAATAACATAGTTAATTTTGATTTTCTTTCTTTTCCTCCAACGGACAATAGGTCACATGGGACCCACAACGTGTCACTCCGATAAATGGATTGACATTTGAATCTGAAGTAACAGCTCCATTTGTGAATTAGGAAGGTTCCTAATTAATGATCCCCCATTAATTCACAGCATCATTACACACCCTCCGCAATCCTATTTTTATTGAGCTTGGGGAGAGGTGTCGACACTGCTTCACTAAGCAACAAAGTGACGATGAAGTGCGTAGATTCCACACCAATGGAGGAAGTTACCGGTTCTAGAGAGCGATGATGAGTGACACCGAAACCCCGAACTGAAGATCGACAATCTGGCGATTTTTTTGGAGGCTAGTTGCAGGGAAGGAGAACACCAACCCACTTCCTCAATCACATGCGTTCTCCTTCGTTCTTGTGGTAGGGGTTTGATTTTTGTTTATTTATAGTGTTTTTCTTGTACCCTTTAATCCTCCCTCATTATTACAAGCTAATGTGGATGGCGTGAGCCTAAAAAACCTATCTTGGACCCTCTGCCATCTTACTACCCATGTGCCTCTATGGAAGACCATTAGCGTAGAGACACTATCCTGCTACGATAAAGGCGACATGCAGTCGTGCAGGTAAATATGAGGCTGCGGTGGTCAGTGAAGTGGCCAGCACCGGCCGACCATGGAATAGGTGTGGCTAGCCATCGTGTGTCTCCAGTGATAAAGGGTCACACTCCGTCAGCCATGGTGGCCGGAGGTGGCATTGCGCACATCAGACTGTTTTGGAAGGAGAGGGCAGTGTGACCGGCACACAGTCGGTGGGAAAGACGTCACAACTGAACCATAGTGGGGGAGGAACCTGTCGTGCGGGTTCCGCATGGACCAAGCGGTTCCCATGTGGCACCGCCGTTTCACAAGACGAACTACCTCTAGGCCGTTCAGAATACAAGGGGACTCCCCCTCCCCCTTGCCAGCTCGGGCAGACAGTGAGTCACGCCCACTACGGGCTGTTCCTCATGCGGCTGAGCCGCCTGCCCAACGGGTCGCCCCTTACAGGTTGTGCCAGACCTCATCCCAGACCAGGTCGGGTCGGTTCGGTCCTGAACCAAGCCCAACTGGACCCAAAAAATACTTAAAGGGACATAACATGAGATTTGAGTGTCCATTTGATGACCGTCTACAGCGCTAGGACCCTTGGAGCGAGATTGATCGTTATTAATACTCTACTTGGGTTTTGGGGATAGGTGGAGTACGACCGGGATGGATCGAACCTGAATCCAATCAGGCCCTCTGAACTAAAATTATTATAACTCACGGACCAGAAATCCTATTGGTGAAACATCTATCACGTTGGAACCCTTATGAAATTTCATTCCATTAGGTTACTCCTTTGTGTAGATTATTGCCTATCGAGGTATGACCAATATTTAGAGGGGAGGATTCTACGGAGCACGAGCGCACCAGGTGCGAGGAATCCTATGGCAGGCTATAACGTTAAGAAATAACATTGATTTTATATGGGTCAGCATCAATTGATCTTGTGTGGGTCATCTTCTATCAGATCATTTGGGGGTCAGCACTCAGCGATCTTGTGCGGGTCTGCGCATACCAATCCTATGTGGGTCGGATCCTTTGTGGGTCAGTGGGGGTCCGTACATATAAATCCTTTGTGGGTCAGAATTAGTGCCTCTTAACAAATAATATGATCTAGCTTATGACTAATCATTTGTACTTCTGTACTTAAGCTGTAACTGATTATGAGGTGAGTCATTTTCTCCTTAGTAGTGTTATCTTCATGTTTTTACCTGTGTGGTACTTCTATCTTCAGGGTGTTACCTATGTGGTACTTCTATCTTCATTGTGTTACCTGTTTGGTGCTTTTATCTTCATGGTGTTACTTGTGTGGTATTTCTACCTTCATGGTGTTATCTTTGTGTTGTTACCTCTTTGGTACTCCTATCGTCGTTGAGTTAAATTTGGGGTATTCACCCCTCATGTATGAGATGAGTAAATCTTTATAAATTAGGTATATTTTTGGAATATACATAATTATATTTGAAATATTTATTTGTGGTTTTCTCATTATGGGACTCTGGGACAGCTATGGGAGTCTCGGGGTCCCTACTAAGTATCATTATACTCACCCCTGCACGGGCTATTCGCACACCTTTTTGTGTATTGTGTAGATGAAAAACAACATTGATTGAGGATGAGGGAATCAGGAATAGAGGCTTCTTGAAGGTAGACCATTTGGAATGACGTGACGTAGGGACTAATGATCATGAGTTGCACCTACCCTTTAGGTAGGATCCTCGGTAGATGATCTAGGAGCTGTATTTCACTTTTTAGTTGTATTCGTACTCTTTAGATGTACTTTTACTTTTTAAATGGGCTTGTATTCTGGGCCCATTAAATTTATCACACTATTATTGTAGTAGTTAACTTCGTGGTTTCTTCTTATTGTGGTCTTGGACTGTGTGTTTGTACAGGATAAAAGGAAATGCCTTCCCGTTTTAGGGATACAACTTTTCGATGCTTGTCTCCCCCTGATGGCCTATGGAAGGAGAACTTGGGTTACTCATGACACGGGCCCCAAGTTATGGTTCATGAAAATATACATAAGTAACTCCCAAGAACCAAGATATAATAACAACACATAAATCATGATTAATTGGAAAATACCATTTCCAGATTATAATCACAAAAAAATCATTTCAAGATATTGACATAATAAATCCATTCTTAGAACCATTTTTAACAACAAAATACATGAAAGGACAATATTGTAATTATTTCCTTTTAAAAACAATAAGCCTTATAGATTAGGACAAATATCAACTAACGATTATAGTTGAAAAAAAGTCGTTGTCATTGTATAAGTTTAAAAAAATTCCTTTTATACTTTTGTATGGAATGTCAAACACTCAATATAGAAAAATAAAATAAAACATTGAATTAAATTAAATATATAAATAAAAAATAATATATTAAAAATTCATTTCACACGTATGAATTGAAAGACATTATGATGAAGTAAAAATTTAACCCAAAGAATGTAAATTGTGTTAATAAACTTCCTTAACACTTGTAATCTATTGAATTGTATGACGCATACTATTATTAATCATAGAATGAAACATTTAATAACATGAATATAAACATATTAATGATATTTGATATCAATTTTCATTATATATATACCATAAAAAAGTAATTATTGGTGAATAATTTATATATCTCACATAGGTAAAAATTAAGATGAGTAAATCCTTATAATGTTCACATCAATGACGTAAGAATTTATCAATTGGGGTTTTATGTGTAGAAACAATATATCCAATAAAATATAAGTGTAAATACACCATATAACAAAAAAATTTATTCCACACATAATCATGGTATAATAAAATCAACAAAGTAGACGTATAACCCAAGAAATGGAAATTGAGTTAGAAAAATCAATTACCTTGAATCTGTCTTCTCTCTTACATTGTTTATCATCCTAAATAATAAAAATTGGTTAGATTATACATTTTTTATATCATTATATAGTATTATTATTCATTTCATATAACTTATTACCATTTTATAACAATTATATAATTATTTATGTTCATGTCAGACGTTATGTCGATATTCGGTGCTTGAGTCAAAAATGAACATTGAACGCTGTCAATAGTACATTGGGTCTTATGTACATCATCTCCAGAATATAAAAATTATATAAATATATTATATATTAATTATATAATTATTTTTAATAATAAACTAATACAAACTAAAAACACCGTTCATAGAGAATGTAGTCTATACGTATGGATAAACTTTGTTTTTGATTTTCCTATCGTATTGAAGAAAACATTAAAATGAAATGTATGTAAATATATATACATATATAATATAATTATAGTATAATTATTATGTTAATTATATGAAATATTTTTAGTAAAACAATACTTAATACATTATGTGTGATGCGTGAATGAATCACATCATTTTGAGGAGTCGATAGTCCACATGTCCCCAAATGAAGTTATCGTATAAAAAAATATGGAAATCATGAAGGTATACTTAATATTACATTTCCATAATTTTAAATAAGTTATAATATAAATGTTTTAATATTATTTAACATGAAAAATAGTTATAAGACTAACCATGAAGGCAGTAATGGAAAACAAACCAAAAAATTATTCACGCAGGTGAAAAACTAACATAACATGGATAATAATTTCGTTTCCTTCAATTAGAGGAGGTAATAAATGAAATGGATATGATATATACCATTATAAAAATAATAATCCATTATGTACATGATTATTTTTCAATGATAAATTTATGGATGAAGGAGGTTTAGAGAAATTAGAAAAATAAATAAATTAAGAGTGGTACTTTCAGAAAATTACATCTTAAAGATTCCCTCCTTCCAAGTTACTTAAGGACCATGGATTTAGTCTTTTAGTGATAAAAATATAAAATTAAAGTTTTAAGAGTGAGTGTAAGAGGTTTGGGTTGAAAGTTTTGGATCTAAAAGGAACTGTGGTTCAAAAATGACAGGTCAAGTGGTGGTATTAATAATTCAGGAGAGGTGGGTTCAAGTGATTAATTTATTAATTATTTCTTATTAAAACCCAACAATATATATGTGGCATTAAATTACACAAAATTGGATTGTATTTAATTATTTACTGTCTTGTTAGTGTATTTCCACATCTCAACTATCCATTAAACATTGCAGTATTTGGGTTTGTTAAGCTTTTAGCTCTTAACTATAACCCTTGTTAAAATTGTTATATTACTAATGTAAATACTTTTTTTACCATGGTAAATTTTTTATACCGAAAAATGAAATTGAAACTACAACCTAATTTATACATTATTATTCCAAATATTTAAACCATTTTATCTATTTCAATTCACATAATTTTTAGAATTTTATATAAAAATACCTCAAAAAACAAAACAAAAAAATGTGTTTCAAATGTGAGACGTTCAAAATTTTGGAATTTTTTTATATAAAATTTGAATTTTAAATTGATTTATATAATAGAAATAAGTTTAAATGGTAAAAACATAGTTTAATTACACAATAAAAATGATTAAAAGTATAATAAAATATATAAAAAATAATGTGAAAGAGCATTTTGGAATTAAAATGCAGTATTTTTCACTATTAATTAAAATATGAAGTTTATCATAAAAATACCAAAAATTTACCCAAACTAAATTTTTATGTACTTTTTTCAAAGAAGACATTTATTTATTCAAATATAAGTTATAAATGTGTCAAAAACCAGATTTAAAATGGGTTCTCCATCAAAGGGCGTTAAAAATTCCTTCTTTGAGAAATAAATTTTTTATTCTTAAATAATTATTTTATTTTTATATATTGTATAAAAAAAGTATAATATGAATTTTAAACGTCAAATTGAGTTTATATTTCATTAATATAATACAAAAAGAGTGATATTATTATAATATAAACATAATTACTCTTATTTAAAAGGGTTTTCATTAAAACACATCCTTTATAGTCAATTGGTTTTTATTTCCATTATTAATAAATTTGGTAACCAATTAATATTTGTATAAAAATGTTTAAACCATATTTTAATAATTCAATTAATACTATTTCTTCCCACCATTCCAATATCGAGGTTAATATGGTAACATTTAGATAATAATATTTAGTTGTTTTTCTAAGCTTGATGTTACATATAATGTACACTGTTGAAAATGGTATTTAATTCTTAAAACATGGGATGATACATCCTCCAACATTAAAAAATTGTGTCCTAGAAATATTAATTCAGGTTTGGTAACTAAGGTATGAATTTTCAATATACCTCTATAGAAATCCCATATCAGAATAAGTTTCAATAAAAATCCCACTTAAAAAGATAAAAAGAGATGTACAAAGATCTCTAGAGATAACAAATACTGGGGTTCCATGTAGGAAATAATGGATATAGAAGTGAAAAAATTCCATAATTTTCTGATGTAGAGTAATGTAAAACATTTTCAGGAGAAAGATGTCAATAAAAAATAAATTTGCGATGGGATAAATGGTCCTGTACTTCGTATTAGGAAAATAAAATAGAAAAAACATTTGTTTTAATATCCATTTCATAATGTTGTGAAATTAATTTATAGAAATGACTAATAACAAAAGAAACCATATGTAATTTTCATGTAGAGTTTAATCCATTAATCAATTTTTACCACAAAATCATAATTTTCTCTTAATTATGAGTATTCAGCATTACTTTTTCACACCTAATGTACTAGAACCAACTTATAAAGAATGAAATAAAAAAAATAACTATCAATACATTTGGTCTTGAAATATTAACCAAATAAAAAAATATTAATAATAAATCATATAATTCTCCCATAAAAATAAACTGATGTATGATGAAAGACTACTTTAAATCTCTCAAAAAACAAAATTAATACCCAAAGTTCAACATAGACTATGTGATAAATAATTTTACATGAAATTCCAAAAAATAATCCAAAAAATACTGAATCCGAAATATATGAAGGATTTGATAACATAGTAATACAATATAAATATTAACATTTATCACCAAATAAAATCAAGAACTCTTAATGTCTCACACCAAAAATGTAATTTTCAAAATCACATATTCTCCAAGAATAGATAATCATTTCTATAAATAAATTGAATTTCCATAAATCCTCCATTAAAATATAGATTCTTCCTATAAAAAATTTAACCATTAATCCTAAAATAAAATCCCATAGTATTCTATTTTCCATATGCATATAGGGTTCCCAAAATAGTGAAATAATTCTAAAATAACATTTATCCCATAATTCCAAAATCTGTTTCTAATTCCACAGAAATCCATTTGATAAAAAAAACGTTCCCAAAATCAACTTCTTCTTATTCCATTAAATCATTTAACTAAAATTAAAAGGTCATAATAACCATGGGCTTAACATAGGACAATGTTAGGTTAGGCTCCCTTGTCGCCCATCTATTGTTGTATCGATCTTTATGGCCTTATCAGATGTGATGGGTTGTCAGACATCTTACAGGTTGTCTCTTTTTATAAAAATCATAAATATCCCTAGCATGTTATAACATCAAATGTTGTATTATACCTTACGTTTTCATCCCAAATCAGTATATAATCAACATCTTAATTCATAAAGTTATTTATTTCACCTCTATATGATTTAATAAAACTATTCCAAAAAGAAGAAACATTGTACCATGATCATTGTGTCTAGCTGATTTCATCATAATTCTATTCATAAATATAGAAGTTCCATTCATTTCAATAGTGATTTTGATATTTATCAAAATAACTTTCATACATTATCCAAACACACCCTATACAACTTGGGTCATATGGGTGATCATGGAAATATAGTTTGGAAATTAATCATGTATGACATATAATTTCATAACATCTGAAAAAACATTATTTTTATAAACTAGTCGGACCAAGTTTAACTTGAAGCATTAAATCAATGGTACTTTTAAAATACAAAAAGTATGTTATGAAAGATTATATTTCAACAGAAATTTTAAATAGTGCAGGTAAGGGTTTCCTTCTTTAGAAGCTATGTCAAATTCATAATATTCTTCACAATTTTGTGATAAGTTAAAATATCTAAAAATGACTTGATAATATTTATAGTTATTTAAAATATAAAAATATTGAGAAAATATGATTTAATTAAAAATGACTCCAGATCCATGATGGTATCATGGTATAATATAGGTTTTGGATATCTCATAAAAATGTTTTCAAGAGAGATGTATGTTATAAAAAGATTCAAAATCATATGAACATGAATTTTTAGTTATTGTTATAAGTAAGTCGTTAGAAAGAGATTGGAATATTTTTTAAAATCTTCCAACTTCTTTTTGTAACCAACATTCCTCGATTTTAAAAAGTTATAGAACACAGATTTGACTTAATGATAAGATATAGTAAATAACTATATGTTTAACCAAAATATATTCAATTTATTTAAAAAAAACTATGAATCTATATAATATTATAACCACTGTGGTTATAAATAAATTTTATCTTATGATTAAATTACCCCATAACCTCTAAAGTTATCTTAACTGACCTCTAAAACCATCTATAAGGCCCAAGACCCAAAAAATAGATAATATTGAGTTAATTCAAGAATTAAAATTGAGGGTATTTTCAGGTTGATAGTTTTATAAAATTAGGCTATAACTAATACATAATAGAACCATAAATTATATATGTATAGTTACACTATATATCCTATTTTTTTCCATTAAAGGAAACCCTTTTATCATAAATCATGATTTCATTCCCTGATAAAAATATTCTTGACATTTTCCATTATCTTACCTATCATATACCCAATGAAAAAATTAAAAAACACGAGATAAACACAAGAACTTCAGTAATGGAAATAATATAAATAAATAAATTCATAATTCATGAATATTTTATGATCAAGAATTTTTTTTCACAAAATCTTACTTTTCACCAATAAAAACATGAGTTCATTAACATACCTCATAAAATTATAATATTATTAAAAATAATTATTATCAATCATAAATAATAATAGTAACTTATTCCATCCATATAATACTTACATTGTAGATTTCATAGCTATATAGGGAGTAACCTTCATGGTTACATTTTGAATAATCATCATAGTATATTATGTAAATCACGTTGAAGAAACCATGTTGTTTAACTCTATATAATTAACCCATGCATTGGAGAGAAATCACAATCTCATACTACCTTATCTTATCAAGGAACCAATTTTATATATATATATGCAATTATAATGATACAAATCATAATTATAATAAATATATCATGTATAAATGGAAAATAACATTTCCACATTGGAATCATATGATATAATTTCATGATATAGACATAGTCAATGTCTTATCAAAACCATTTTTAATACAGAATTACATAAAAATGGAATGTTTTTTTATTTTCCCATTAAAATTTTAATTATTATAGGGGAATCCAAATATAAATTAACGATAATGGTGGAAAATAAGTCCTTGTCATCATATAAGTTAAAAAACATTCCTTTTATAAATTTTTTATGGAAATTAAAGCACTCCATATTGAAATATTATTTTTTAAAAAAATTGAATTAAATTAAATATTAAAATATATTTTAAGATATTAATATTATTATTACACATAATAGTTTAATGAAATAATCAAGAAGTTGAAATTTAACCTAAAGAGTGGAAATCTGGTTAAGAAATTCCTTCACCACTTGTAATCTGTCGAATTATATGACCCATAAAAGTAATAATATTTTAATGAAATAATTAATAACATTAATATAAATATATTGACAATATGTGATATAAAAATTAATTATTTATACACCACACAAAAAGTATCGGTGGAGAATAATTTATATATCTCATAGAGGTAAAAAGTGAAAGGGGTAAATCAATAAAAAGTTTGTATCAATGGAGTAAGAATTTATCAATGGGGTGATTATGAGTTCAAAAATATATCCACAAAAAAATAAATGTTAATAAAACATAATCCAACAGAAATTCATTCCATAAATAATCTTGGTATAATAAAATCAACGATGGAGACTTATACCCCAATGAAATGAAATTTAGTTAAAAAAATCCATTACTTCAAGTCTCACTTGTCTCAGAAGTTCTGTATCTTACGGAATAATAAAAATAGGTTACTTTATAATTTCATGAGAAACTTTTTCTTTTTTTTATTAATTTTATATCACTTATTACTAAGTTATAACAACTACATTATTGTTCATTTTCTTGTCAGACTTTTTTATCGATATTCGGTACTTGAGACGAAATTGAACTTCACATGATGTAAATAGTTGGTCCTTGTGGTTATAAGTCCATAATATCCCAAATATAAAACATGATATAAATATATGATATATTACTTATATAACTATTTATAATAATAATTTAAAACAAACAAAAGAGCCATTCATTGAGATTATAGGCCATACATACACATTATCACTATTTTCTATTTTCTTGTCGTATTTAAGGAACAAAAATAAATGAAATTTTTTAAAATATAAATAAATATAAAATATAATTACATTATAATTTATATATAATTTATAAGATATATTTTTACTAAACCAATCTTTAATATATTCCATGTAATGAATGAATGATTCTTATCATTTTGAAAAGGTGGTAGTCCACACGTCCCCAAATTAAGTTATCATACAAGAACAATATGGAAAGCATGATGGTATGTTTAATATAACATTTTGAGAATATAACCAAGGTTATATAATAAATATTTACATATTATTTAACCTGAAATATATTTTTAAGACCATCCATGAATGCGGTAATGGAAAAAGAAGAAAAAAACATTATTCGTAGAGGTGAAAGACTGACATAACATGGATAATAATTTCATTTATTTGATTAAGATGTGGTTAGATACGAAATGGATATGATATATTAGATTAAAAACATTAAAATATAATATATACATGATTATGCAGTAAACAAGCATTTATGGATGAAGTATGTGATGAGAAAGTATAAAAAGATATAAATTAAGAGGGGTACTTTGAAAAAATTACCTGTTAAATATCCCCTCCTTGAAAGACACTTGAGAACCATGGATTTGGCCTTTTGGTGAGAAACGAAGAACATGGACATGGGTAGAGTGAGTAAGAGTAGTATGGGTAAATATTTTGTGAGCTAAAAGGCCTCCTGGTTCGAAAATGGGAGGTGGAGTTGTGGTATTTATACTTGAGGAAAGGTGGGCTCAAGTGATTAATTTATTGATTATTTTATAATAAAAGGAAACCATATATAGGTGGAATTAAATTACATTACTTTTTATTATAATTAATGTTTTATAGACTGGATAGGGTCTATCCACAGCACATCTAACCATTAAATTTTGTAGTTTTTTGGTATGATAAGCTTTTAGCTCTTAAATTTAACCCTTGTTATAATTTTACTTTTACTACGGTAAATAATATTTTTACCATGGTGAATTCATTATAACTAAAAATGAAATTGACCCTAAAACTAACTTTGTACAATTTTATTAAAATATGGAATCAATTTAATCTAATTTCATTCTCATAATTAGAAAATTTTTATTTAAAATTAATTCTATAAATAAAACTAAAAATCGGTGTCTTAAAGTGAAACATTCAAATGTTTTTAATCAAAAAAATTATATTAAATAATAAAAACATAGTCTTATTACACTAAAAAAAACGTTAAAAGGAAAATTTTACTATATAAATAAATTAGATGAAAAATAAGTTATCAATTAAAATGATGTATTTTTTACTATTTATTAAAATATAGAAGTTATCAAAAAAATCTAAAAAATTTATCCAAAATAAATTTTTATTTCCCAATTTCAAATAAGAAGTTTATTTTGTTAAATAGTACTTATAAATGTGTAGAAAATATTTTAAAAATGGGTTCTCCATCATTAGGCGATATAAATTTCTTTTTTGAATATTACTTATTTTATGCTTAAAAATTGTTTTTGTTTTCATATCTTGTATAAAAAAAATAATATGAATTTTAAAAATCTCTTGGAGTTTTTATTTCATTGATATAATCCAAAAAGAGTTATATAATTATTTTATATGCCCAATTATTCTTATTTAAATATTTTTTCATAAAATAAAATCTTTTATATTCAATGAGTTGTTATTTCCAATTTTAGTAAATTTGTTAACCAATTGATCTTTTTATAAATAATTATATAATATTTTTTCGAAATTTAGTTAATATTTATCATTGACTCCATTTGAGGATCTATGTTATAATGGTAAACATTAAATAATAATATTTAGTTATTTTTAAGCTAATGTAACATATCATGTATGTTATCGAACATAATATTTCATTCCTAAAACTCAGGATGTTATATTGATGATGATAGAAAAATAATTGAGCAGATAAGTAGATGAATCGAATTCTAGGCTGGATAGAATGCACTAGACATGCATATTGATCCCAAAAGTCTATTTTCATTAGTTACAATGTGCTCACTACTAAAATGTATAAGTAATTGATTTAGATACATGGAAGAATGTTTTATTTGTGATTAAGCATATAATTATGGAAGATGTTATAGTAACATTATGAAAAAAAATTATTATTAGACATAAAAAAATAATGTAACATTTGTTTTATTTTAATTATCCCTTTTAGAGTGCATTTATACTACATCACTATTGAATGCCATTTTTATTAATGGCCTCTTGGAAGTATCATAGATGTTTTCAGATAATAGTTATGATTAATTATACCAGAGATACTGAAGGAAAATAAAACATTAACCCATAATAGATGTACACATAGTTGATAAGCCTATAAATGTGGAATACAATTATTGGTTATCTTGAAGAGATACATTTTTCAATATATTGTTATTGGTAATATATTACTTGAAAATAAAAATATTAATAATTTTGATTAAAATTTGTTAATCTATTAAATTGAAGTTGAGTGATGAAAACACGCCACGTGAAGAAAAACAAACATACCCCTACCAAAAATTAACGATGGGGTATTCATCACATGTAGAAAATGGAATTTATTTTAAATCTAATGTATTTTCTATGAGGTATGAAACAAAATAATAATTATACCCCATTTTTATATATTGATTGATAAATCTAAATAGAAACCCCACGTCTATCCAATGTCATGTAATATATGAGGTGTCTCTTATCAATAATGATAGAATACTAATTAAAGAAATTACACAAAAAGTATGGGAAGCATGAGTGTGTATGACATAATAAAACTAATCCTACTTGAATTAGTATTACATAATAATTAATAATTTTAATATAATTTTTATCTATTTTATACATAAAAATCATAATAATTTTACATAATGAGAAAAAACATTTAGTACTCATGAAGAAGATAAGAAACTATGTTTGCCTCAGAGGTATGGGTTTTGGAGTGTCACCCTGAAGATTTTTTGATAATACAAATGAATATTAGGATGTAGATAATAAAAATAGAAAACACATAGACATAGATATATAATTTAGAAGAAATAATTAATTATTATTCTGATTTTTTAAAGAACGTTATGGAAAGACATTAAAGAGAATAAAAAACATAACAATAACCAATACATGAATATCGAACACCTTAGCTTTATGGAAAGTCATCCCCATCAAAGGTCTTATTTACCATATGTAATCAACATTTTAATAACTATTTTTAATAAATGAGACTAAATTATAAAATTATAACTATCTTGTAATGATATTATCTATGGTTAAAATGATTTTTATTTTCATCTATCTGTAACAAGTCAGCACTTTATTCATAAGGGAATAATGTACGGTAACTAAGGACATATTTTACACAAAAATCATCTTCAAAAAAGGCTATGCCAGAGTTGGGATTCACGTTTTTCATTGGACAATCCCCAAGAAACCTAATCCCATTGATGATATAAAGGATCACACTTTCTTACATATGATTAGAAATTTTTTTTCATGGATGTTTGACCTTGTAAAAATACATTTTGAAATTATGGAAATCTATATAATATTATTTTTTAATGAAAAATATAAAATATTAATTTTAAATTCCTAACCTAATTAATGTTATTTTAGGAAAATTAAGGAAATGGAAAATATATGTTTGAGTCAAAAAAATTTAAAGGATGAAACAATTTTTCATAAAAACATTCAGAAATTAACTTTACCCCAACTGTTCAACTTCCATATTTACTAATATTAAAAATTCATTCAGATTAAACATTCAGAAATGGTTATATTAAAATAATTTATTATTAATAACAAATGCATTGAAAATGAATTACACAGTTTCTTAGTCTTGGAAATACATGTCAAATCATAAATAATGAATATCTAGGAATCTATTTTTTAAACGTATACATTAGGTGTGTTTTAATAATTTGTTGTTCCAATATCAGTTATAATATTTTAATTACTATAAAATATTATTCATATTCCATAAAAAATATATGTCTATAGTATTTTAATGGAAATCAATGGGATTTAAAATTTATACTAATTAGTCAACATTGAAAAACTAGCAGCAATGTTTGAAGACAATGTTAAAGAAACAAACTCTTCTCAGTACCCATGATATAAGGGTAAAACTATATAATTTAATTATACAAAAAATGTCTTCATTCATTTATAACATATTACTTATTTAGGTAGAATTATTTTCTCATTGAAATCAATTTAGATATTCGAAATATTTATTTTTTTGATTCAATGCATGTATACCCAACAAATCAATCAAACATGATGAGATATAATATTTGTAATACACAAAATTAATCATTTTTAAAAATTGTTATTTTAATAAATTTTATTTAAATTTGTAATGAAATGTTTTTACGATAGAGAGGTGTTTGAATATCTTTAAAATTGTGGCAAGACAATAGTCTATGAACATAAGAATCCTATTAAATCAATAATTTTTAATTCAATCTAATACATTATCAGCCCGATATGAATTGAAAAGTGTTGTTTTTTGTTTAGAAATGAAATTTTAGAAAAAAATGTGTGTATGTCACTGAAAATATAGAAATTTAACTCATAATTTATTAATAATTTATGAAAATAATCTCTATATTATTTTTAGCTTTTTGTAATTAACCTAATATTAATCCAATATATGGGGTGAATGATATGAATTATATAGTGTGATTATATTGGAAATTTACATTTTAGTTTAGAAGATGTGCAGCATACTCAAATCCTGGGAAACTAATTATAATTTTATTTGATACTTTAGTATAGTTACATTCATGCCATTTTTGATTTGTATGAATCATCTACACATCAATATGATGCATGGTTTGATCAGTATGAATCAAATTTTCTCTATGTCTGCTTCTTCAAATGTGGAATTTTATTTTAAAATGCACATCCCATACTAAAAAACATGAATTTTTTTTTTTAAATTTTATAATAAAGATGCATAATCCATTTTTGATGTTTAATAACTTGTTGTATCTCAATTTCATACAAGGTTTGATCAGTAAGACTCAAAATGTGTGTATTCAATTTAAAATGACATTTAGTTAAAAATATATATTTCTCACTAAAAAATAATAAAAAAATTCATATTATCTTGATACTTTATGAAAATAATTATAAAGTAATTTTTAACATGTAGTATTTATCCATATAGAAATTGACATATAATATGATCAGTATGAATCAAAGAAGGTGTTGTAATTTGAAAAATGTCATTTGAATTAAAAATGTGTGTCGCTGAATATAAAACTAGAATAGACTTTGAATTATTATGATATTACAGGAAAAAGATCCTCAAGTTATTATGGATATATAAAAAACAAATCACACATCAATCTGGATGATGACATGACTAGAATTACTCAATGTGTATTTTTTATTTAAAATTGACATTTTAGATTAAAACACATGCCACATGATCAAAATAAAGAAAAAAATATCATATTGGTATGATACTTTAGGGAATGAATCTATAATAAATATGTAGAAGGTAGAAATTAGTGTAACTAAAATATGATAAATGGTGTTCTTGATTTAACTAAAAACATATATATTCAGTTTAAAATTAACATTATACATAAAAAGACCTAGGACATACAGAAAAACAGAAAAACAAAATCTGATTATTTTGATACACATGGGGAAAACCATAAGTATTATATTATGTGTAAGAATTATTTTTACCTATATCCTATAGACTATGTGGCCAGTATGACTCAGAATGTGTTTTTTCATTTTAAGAAATAAATTTTAGTTAAAAACTTATGCCACACACTAAATCCCAAGAAAACACACTCATATTATCTTGATACTTTAAAAAAATGGTATTTATATTATTTTTTACGTATAGTAATCAATCACATTTCAATATGACATAGATTATGATCAAAATTACTCTATGTGAGTTTTTACTTAAAATTGAAATTTTAGTTCAAAACACAAATCACATACATAAAATCAATTAAAGAATCTCATATTAATTTGATACTTTATTAAAATGATCAATATACTATTTCAGACGTATATGAGTCAACCAAACATTAATATGACACTTGATGATCCTAATATGACTTGAAGTGTCTTTTTTATGTTTAAAATTGATACTTCAGCTTAAAACTAAAACCAGATACATAAAATTGATTAAATTTAACCAGATTGCCTTTATAATTTTTTAAAATGATCAATTAATCCTTTTTGATGTTCACAAATATAACATAAATTAATCCAACACATGTTTTTTTCAATATGCATTGAATTTGACGTTTTTAGGTTAAGAAAATATTTATTAATCTATTGTTTAATATTTACATATTATTTACTTATTTATAGTATTACTAACATTATATTTTTTTAGAGAGGTGCACTCTTTTTTTTTAGATGGTGGTTTTTTTGGAAAGAAGTTTCATAATTGAGCTATTTTTAGAGGGTATCTAAGGATAATGGCAATGGAACATTCATTTTTTGAATATAATGATATATTTGATAAATTATATGGACCACTATAATTACAAAAACCAATCATTTCCTATGATTATAATATAATTATTTTTCGTATATTTTTATAAAAAATTATTCTGAATTAAATTTTACACATGATGTTACAATGTGCTATAATTTTAGTATCATGCTACTATAACACGGATTTTATCAATGTTAGTTCTAGTACTGATTAAATGTGACTTCTTGGGTTGTAAATAAAAATTGAAAAATTGAGTCCTTATTAGTGCTAAAAGTAGAACTGAAAAAGGTGCCCCTTTATCTGTGCTTCATTTAGCACTGATAAATTTCTTTAGCTTTTATGTTTTTTACAACAACAACACTTATATAGAACCGATGAAGGCCATTTAAAGCACTTTTAAATCATATATATTCTCTTGTGGTGATGTGGATGGCGAGGTTCTAATTGATTATACATATAGTATTTAGAATGAGGTAAATTTTTTCAGTAAATCTATTATTATTGGGTGAAGTATTTTGAATCTCACCCTTTATTGGAAATATTTAAAAAATATGTTGAAATATGAATAATAAAAATGGCATATTAAACTCGTATTTGTAGACGTCACGTAATATTAATGTAAAATTTATACTGACTAAGGAAGAAAATTTAAACTTCTTATGGAATATAAATCTTAAATAAATACAATTTATGTATGATTTATATAAAATTTTTTAACCCTTTTAAAATAATATTTACAATCTATTATAGTAAATATAATTAAAATAATTAATAATGCATCGATAAAAATTAATTTTATCACGTAATTATAACAATGAAAATCCCATGATAATTTTAAATTGGAATATTAATTTATAAAATTAAGATATCATAAGAATAAAATAAATTCAATAATACTTATGCAATGTTAATTAAAAATAAATGTTTCTACATGGGATTGAAAATAATGTTTATCAGAAAAATATAAAAAAGTGAAAAAAACAATTATAATGTAAAACCTACCACTATTCACTAAAAATATTTTAATCAGTAAATTTAAACAAATATTTCCGAATTAATACTATAGTTTTAATAATAATTTTAGTAATTCTTAAAGTTACTAAAAATTATAATAATATTAATATAAATAAAAAATATTTATAATAATAATAAATATATTAATGAAATAAAAAGTACATAAATTTAATTAAATAATACATAACATATAATATATAAATGGAAATAATCAACATTATATTTTTGTATTTATTCTCATTCACCTAAAGATTTGGTTTATGGGTATTCACAAGACAGAATGTTGACATCAATGATGATTCACATTGTTGATTACACTCTTTCTTTATCATTTCTCTTGGCTCAAGATTGATGATAATGTAAAAAATACTTAATCATCATTACCCACAATATTGGGTGGGATGTGGATAATATATTCAACAACATTTTTGGTAGGATATCATTAGAAATGTGTATTCATTTATCAACATTCATATGAGATTGGTTGGTTTTTTAATTACCACAACATCTTAAACTGGTACATCTATAGTTAATCATCATGTGAGAAAACTATGTAAGTATGTAAGAGCATATTATTATTTTTCAGTTGACTTTTCTATTTCAAGGATACCATCCTTGTTTTGTGTGAATGTGTTCCAACCTCAAAGTTGCGGTGGAAGTAGATCGCTAGAGTATTATAACTATGATATCTTCCCCGGTGAGAGGAATATTGGTTGTAGCTATGAAAATCATAGCGGATGTCTACTAAGGATCAATTAATGGGATACCATTCTTTTATATATATATATAATGTATGTATGATATAATATATATATATATATCTTGGGGATTGCTCACTACATGGGATGACCATAATGGGTATTATTTATCACCCTTTCATGTGATATCATGTGTTTTTTCTCATGTCTCCCTGAAAATCCAAAGATGTTGATACTAAATGATCATAGAGGATAAAAATTAATTGTTTAGATGGTAGGCATTGTCATATATCATTTATTCTGATAGCCATATTTTCAGCTTACATATATTTAGGATGCATTGTTGTGTCTAGTAATTTTTTTGATTATCTTGTATCAAATTATACAGATATTGTTATAAATATATTTGTTATATCGCATAGTTTATGATTCATATATATTATGAGGAAAGATGATGAAATTTAGAAAGTTATATGTTATATTTAGAGGTTACACCTTTCATCATTTGAGTGTATACCTTAGTGTTGGTCGCTATCCCTTTTTCAATTAGAAGCAACTATGGAGAGTTCACTAAATGGTATTCTAGAATATGATATTCTAGTTCAACCATAAAGTGTAATAACATCTCAAATATACCTAATCATAGTAAAAAAATTTTGGAAACATTATTTCAACCATTAATTGATTGTTTGTCAGGCCATACATATATTTTAAACTGCTCTCAAATGACCAAAATATGTTAAAATACCATGTTAAAGCCACTTCTGTTACACGAATAAATGTTATTTTTGATTTTTAACATATTAATCTAATATAAGACTAAAAATATATTATTTTAATATAATATATATATATAAATATTTATGTAAATGATATTTTTAACATATATTTATAGATTGATAGTATACAAAGATCTAATTGATGAACATTGGTTGATTTATAATTGATTTATTGGTATATAAATTATATATGATTTATAGAAAAATTATATTTTTTTTAAATGAGGAAAATTGATCTATGTTTAGAAAAAAATTTATTAATTTAAATTTTATGATTTTAAACCAACTACTACATATCACACATTTATAAGAGTATGATATAGGATTTACTGATGTTATAAAATCATTAATGATACATACATATTTTAAAGTTGGGATCTTCAATCTTTCCAAAAAAATCACGTAAAGACAACATTTATCAACACCAAATTTAGAATTGATAAATGATAAATTTTATGTTATATTTAGTTATAATCAATGTAATTTTTCCAGCATCATGTTTAGCACTGATAAAAGTGGTTATCATCAATCCAACACCGAGAAATGAAAAAGTAGTTGTTAGTTAATATTGAGTACAATTAGTTATATAAATATCACTTTATAGTAGCTAACCAAAACCCAACAAACCATTTAAATTTCTTAAATTTAATACTTCTATATAATATATTATTTAATGTAATTTCACCATTTTAATGCAAATATTGAATTCAATAATTTTAGTGAAATTTAATTAAATTTATATAAATTCTCATTAAAATAAAAGATATACAACCAATATAAAAAAATCTCTCATACTAGGTATTCTATAATGATTAATCATACCTCATCGAGAATAAAAATATCTATTTAATTAAAAAAATACATATTTTGATAATAGTTCATAAACAATAAAAACAATATATAATTATTATGTAATATTATCAATAATAAATTTCATTTGGAATGATATGTTGTTCTTTTATATAAGTCAATAATAGAAAATCAATTATTGTTCATAAGTATCATAAAAATATGAATGTTTCTTCTATTTATTGTGTATGTGATAGATATTATCAAATAAACTTCCACTTTTAAATGAAAACATAAACTTTCAATCGTATCAAGCACAACATGTACCAGATTTATGTATTCTTACTTCTAATAATTCATGCATGAATAATTGGTATTTGTTATAAATAATTATGAAATCTAAATTTTCTTGATTGGACTGGAGTATGAAACATTCTTATTGAACTAAAAAAATACATTTAAATGAAAACATGCATATTTATTATTATAACCCACATAGTTTATCAAATTTACATGCATATAATTCATACATTATACAATTAAATTTTTGATATGCATCTAAACATGTCATGAAAATTTGATTATGTTTCCATGTTTTTGAGTATGCGATGTGATTTTGGATATAAAATGTATCTTATAAAAGAAATTCTCTTTAAATAATAAAATAAACAAAATTTTTGGAATTTATATGAGGATAATTAATCCACCAAAAGTGAATTATCAATCATTTTGCATTAATACCATTAAAGTTCATGTTTTTCTCAATTTTGAGTATGTGAAAATGATTTTGATCTAACATGTCAGTTTTAAATAAAAAAATATTTTTATTCAGGTTTTCCAAACCATGTATCACAATGATGTGAAGTTAATTCCTACATGATACAAATGAATTTTCCATATTTATTCTAATGTTTTAATTAAGTCATTGTGTTTTCCTATTTTTGAGTTTCAAATAGCTTCTATAAACTGAAATTTCACTTATAAATTGAGAATATGAACCATTAGTAATATCACACATAAGATGTGTCGAAATGATGTGAGGTTTATTACTACACATAATAATTTAACAATAATTATCATTCGTAAATTATCAAGATAATCCAAATGTTTTTTTATTATGTGATGTTAATTTTGAACTAAAATGTCCCTTGTAAATAAAAACAAACACTTTCTAACATATTGGTCAAATTGTATGTTGAATTTAATTAAGTTTAATTAAAATATAACAAAAATCAATTTTTAGTCATTTAATTATATTATCAAGGAAATCCAATTGTGTTTTCATGGATTGTAGTATGTAATATGGGTTTTGGGCTTAAATTTCACATTTGAAAGTAAATATGTATTTTTTTTCATATATTCTACAATATCTGTCATATTAACATGTTGTTAATTAATATAATTCATAAATATTTTTTTTCTTAAATTATCAAAAAAATCTAAGTGTTTTTGTTTGTTATTGGGTATATGACATGTGTTTTGATCTAAAATGTCACTATTATAGGCATACAAGAATTTTAAGTGAAAATTTCCAAACCAAGTGTCACCATTTTTGTGTTATTGTCAAAAATGAATTATAAATAAGTATTTTTTATTTCCATGATAATACATTTTTTGTGGTTTTATGTGTGAAATATGGATTTTTTATGAAAATTCCACTTTTAAATTAAAAACACTCACATTCAATCATTCCATCACCACCATTTCTTAAATTAATTTTTGGTTAATAATCATTTTTTAGAAATTAAATATCCATAATTGTTATTAAATATTAATAAAATTGATTTTTTTTCTTTATTATGAGTATATTGCATGTTTTTTGAACTAAAAATCACGTTTAAATGAAAAAACACCCCTTTGGTCATATTAGACATGATGTGTGTCAAATTAACATGAAGTTAATTCCTCAAAATTATAAATGAATTATCTATATTTTTTCTAAATTATCAATACAATCAGATCAGGTTTTCATATATTTTATTATATGAGAATTTTTTTGAAATAAAATTCCCCTTTTAAATTAAAAAAACACACTTTCTCTAATACTAGTCACATTGTATATCAGATTGATGTGTAGTTAATTAATATATGTTATAAATGAATCATCGATTTTTTCCTAAATTATCAAGATAATATTACCGTGCTTTATGTTTTTTTGTATGGTACACACATTTTAAACAGAAAATGTCACTTTAACTTAAAAATAAATACTTTTAGAAAATTGGCCACATTGTTTTTCATATTAATGTGTGGTTAAATTATGTATATAAATAATGAATTAAAAATATTTTCATAGATAATCATGATAATCCAAGTGTTTTTTATTTGTTTTTATCCTGTGATGTGTGTTTTAAACTAATTTTTTTTATTTAAACATAAAACATGAACATTGAATCATAGCTTCCAAATCGAGTGTCAGATTAATGCAAGGATAGTTCCTGCACATAAAAGATGACTTATATATTTTTTTCCCAAAATTATTAAGATAATAAAACTTTGTTTTCTTCGTTTTGAGTATTTAATGTTCAGTTTGAAATAAAATGATGTTTTTTAATTGAAAATTGACACATTGAGTCATACAAGACACACCATGCTTCATATTGTTGTTATGATGGTTTCTATATATAAAAAATTAATTATGAATCATTATTATAAATTATACTAACAATATAAATATTTTTTACATTATTTTCATATGTGAATAGTGATTTAAACTAAACTATAACTTTTAAAAGAAAAAAATCACCTTCAATTATAAAGGAACTCATTGTGTGTTAGATTGATGTGTGTTTAATTATTAAATATCCAAAATGATTAACCAATAATTTTTCTAAATAGTCCTAGTAATTCTAGTTTTTTTCTTGATCTTGAGTACGTGATGTATGTTTTTTAGGGAAAATGGAACCTTAAATTGTAAAAAGACAATTTCTGTACCCATTTTTATTTAATATAGTTCTTTTAATTAAAAAATACATTCAGTATTATGGGTAATTGGAAAAAATAATAATCATAGAGAACTAAAATAAATGTCACCAATAATGATAGTCAATAGTAACAACAACAACAAAATATCCATATATCAAATTATATTGGTCTAACTACATGGATCACACGTAACTAATTATCTATATTGAATACCATATTATCATTTAATCCATTTAGTATAAGATCACATTGAATGATTTATTTATGGTACCTTTCATAAATACCCATACTAATTTTTATAAGTGAATTTTTATTAATCCTACCCTATAAATAGGTGCATCCCTAAGTATTGTTATAACATTTTCAATACATCTTACTTTGGAAACAATCATATTCAATACAATCATAGCTACATATATTTTCTCTCAAATACATTAGTTTTTAATATTAACAATATTTTTATTCCCACATGTCTATATTAATATTATCAATTTTTGTAACCCTATTTTTTGATAAATTTGTTTCTTCAAAGTACACTACTCATTAAAATATTGAATAACTAGTTTAATCTTAGTCCCATAAAATTTATCCTTTAGTGTTAATGAAATTTTATCATCACAAATAATCCTTAAATATATTCGCCATTTTATCAATATAGTTGGAAGTCAATGAGACAACTTCATTATATTTCTCTCGAAATGCATAAATATGTATAAATATCGAAATATTTCTACTTTTTAAATAACATGGGATTCCAATCTCACATATATAATCATTATATACAATAATTTACTTAAATAACCATCCATATATTATATATATCCATATTAATACATAAATATTTCAATTATAAAATCACTATCTATAACCATAACATTAAATTTATAGTATATTTGAATTCAACATAGTCAATGATGATAAAATTAACAAAATAAATAATATATAAATCATATATTAATAATATATAAGAAAAAAATTATAAATTTTCTAGGAATCCACATATTCATGATATTTATGAACAATATGTCACCATGTAATATTCTAACACATTTCAAAATAATTTTTGTTCAATTTTTTAATATTTCAAATGTTGATAGCACTAGTAGAACTAGAAAATATGGATAAAAAATAGTAATTGAATATTTTAAATGAACTTTTATTTACATTCATATGTATCTCTTTGATAATTTTACATTGTATATAAAATTTTATATCTTTTATAGATTTATAGTTTTAATAACCACAATGTTGTTGGGGTCAGATATTAGTGGTATGCTGGCCTGTAATATTGTATCCCTTTCCAGGGGTCAAATCCCAATTTCCCTCCTTTTTGAGTTATTTTCTAGTTTATCATAATGTATGGTATTGAATTTCCAAATAGCTTGTGTATCAATGGTGTATGGAGGAATGTTGTCCAAATAACATCTTTGGTGTGCTTGCTTGCTAATAATTTCAAATGATGGGGTGTAAGATCTTCTAAAATGGGGGAGACAAAGCTGTAAGAATTGGGGTTTTATGGGAAAAATCAGTATGGGTACACATGGTGTATGAGAACATTGGGAGTCCAGTGGTTGGAGAATGATGCATATAGAAGACAGGGCGGTAGCACTTATAATCAAGGAGGAAGATATTTGGTGAGTCCCCTTTGAACAAACAAATTATGGATATTTGTACAATATATTGGTCATAGAAAAGTAGTCATATAAGATTCCCCTGTTATTGGACATGGACCACTAAGGCATAATTCAATTTAATGAGTTATATCTCAACCCAATTAAAAATAGGATTCCTTTCATTAATATAAATGAGGTTTAAATCCTTGTCCATTTAAAAAAAATTAACAACCACAATTAATTGGATTACATTATTTTAAATAGTACATAACTAATGATAAAAATGATTAATTTTTGTATATATGTTTTTATAGTGAAATATTAATACATATACTCTTATACATAACAAGTATAAGTAGCCTATTTTATATCTTCAGCATTTATTTTCATTATTATTTTATATATTTTTTGGTTTTGACCTTTTCTCTAAGTAGCATGATTGCATTTTCAGTTTTTGGAATTGTTCTTTTTTCTGATGTAGTCTTAGTGCACAAAAAATTAGTGAAAACCATGTGATTACAAAACATTGGATCCATTACAGTTCATTTTTATTTATATGTGTATTTTTTTCATATCTAAGTCATATTTGGATCCAAACTATGATAAACTCCTTAAAAACAATTTATGTCCCTAATGCATAAGCATACTGAAACACTATTAGTAATAACCATGTGTAAAAGTACAAAATATACCAATAATATTTAGTTGATAATTTTTCATTATTTTCTAATTGTATTTATAAATGTAGAATTAAAAAATGTGGTTAAACTATGTAGGTTCGTAGTTTGGTCTAGTCGGGGTTGCATAGTTGATGCATGTTTTGATAAAAAAATTCAAAATCACAAAACACACCTAGAAACACAACAACATCTTTTTCTTATTCTACCCTAAAAAAATAATACCTCATTAGACACATATTCCCTTAACTCAACCAAAAAGACCATGGAATTCTTTATGAGAACTCCTATCATGATACCCAATGGATTTTGAAGGTTCCTCATTTCATTTCATGAGTTCTTTTTGGAGGAAAGTCATATTTACTCTCCACATATCCCTTAATTCATTTACTTCTTACTACTAGTTCATTAGTATCATATTGGATGTACCATAAAGAGATATTTCAACCAAATACCATATGCCTTTTGATGATATATTTTAAGGATCATTTCTTGAGTTCTACACTTCCAATATTCAAGTGTTTTTGAATATCCTCACATAGATTTAGGTTAGTGGTTTTGGGTTCTTAAATTTTTTATAGTATTTAATGTATGATTAATATTAAAAAAATATTATCCATTTAAAATTATGTCTATTATATATATTTTTGTTCTTTAAGGTGTTCATCTAGAGATGTTAGCATTTACAACTTGTATTCCAATTTGTAATTACATTCACATAGAAACTTAATCGGTTTTCTAGGGATTTTGATTAACATTTAAACTTTATTGGGGTTTATTTTTTTTAATTTATGCTAATGGGGATTTTTTTTCAATGTTTTTATGATGGTTCTTTTAATTTTTAAATATTTTTAACATTGTAACTTATATTTATTATATTATTTCATATTAGAAAATTAGTGTATTACACTTGGTCTCAAAGAGTATACAAGAATAAATAATTTAAAAATAGTTTTATTTATGTGATTTTAATGTTGAATTTTATATTTTTTTGAAATACACTTTATAACTTCAAAAATATGTTTTTTGAGGGTTGTTATTTTGAAGTTGATTTCATGGATGAATAAAGATGGTTTTTATTTTTGAAATCAAGTCCTGATTGGAACTTTCATTAAATAGTTTTCATTAATACTTTGTACCCATATTTTATTCTAATTTTCTTGATCCATTAGTGGAAAAAATATGTTTATGTGGATGATGAAGTTGATATATAGTTATTATGTTTCTCTTATATAATTAGGTGATGGTAGGTGGGATGAGGGTGATTTTTCTATAAATGTGACATCACCTATTAACACATTATCCATAGGAATCATAGGAATCCAAGGGAAGGATCAAGAGGTAGTTACTATCAAATCACAATTATATTGATTGGATCCCACACGATATAGAATGAGACTGGGCCTTGGAGGAGCGCCACTAGTAATGTTAGATGAGAGAGGATTATTGGTTATAGGCTAGGATTTCATCGATAGTTTCATAATTAGTTCCTCTTGAGTATATACATAAATGTCTAACATATTGTTTAGGATAGTCACATGATTATACACTAGTACTTATTATTATTTGGTATATTTATTTAATGTATTTTTTTATTTTTTTACTATTTTTCCACAATTTTTGTTATTTCCTTCAAGCACCACATGATTCACCCTTTAATTTATCTTTCTATTAGATTTTTTCAAATTAATTTTTTACATTAATTAATTAAATGAAGAATGTTATCTAGTCATTTAATTTCACCTTGATATTAACAGGTATTTTTAAGAAATGGACTATAAATTTTTTATTTAAAATCATTTTGCCCAATTTTTTTAGATATTCTAAGGGTTTTCAAAAATGTTTTCAGGAATAACTAATGAGTTTATTTCATTAAAAAATTGGAACTTATTTTTAATAATATATTTCAAACAAGAATTTCAGGATTTTTTTCAAAAATGGAAGACACTCACATAGTAGTTTTTACATATATGCCTGTTATTCTTGAAACCAAACTTCTGTCACCCAACATTGATAATACTAAGATAGTTTTGTAGGTTCTGGTTTGATCATAGGATTTCACTTAGATTGTATTTTTATTTGTGGTTTTTATGACCACGAATTTCAAATGGATATCATGTAATGTTTTTTTATTTTTATATTTAATCATGAATGTATCAACCATTTTGAATGTCTCTTTTACGATTTTGTTCTTTCTGCTATGATTTTTATTCCTTTTTATTAGTTCATATGGATTTATATTCTAGTGATGTTTTTTCTAGATTTTTATTGTTCTATATCGAATAGTTTTACTATATTTGGACCTCTGATACACAGAGTGTTATTTTAAGACTTCATGGGGAATCCTAATGTCTATTATTTTTTAATGGGTGAAATCATTTCCAAAAGATCAAATTTGTTTCCATGGCTAACGTTTTCTTTCAATGGTGACCAATAATGTACTTTGGGCCAAGTGGTGAATCATTTCAAGTGACGGGTTGGATCAAATTGGGATGGTTTATTATAAATGGTATAAGATGCTATGTATATGAACTTTATAATATGAGATGTAGTTTTCGTGAGAGCCTCATGAGCTCTTTCTCATTCATAATTATCAGTTTATATGGGATGGTGGGTTCTCTATAATGAATTTTATGTTTTATTTATCTATTTATTTTTTAATTTATTACGGATTGGTGGTATTTTTTTTATGATTTTGTTAGAAATGTATAGTTTTTCCAATGTTTTGGGGGATAAAGGGAGTAGGAACTTGTGGCACACAGCCTTCTCACATTTTAATGACTGATACTATTAAAGCATATTTATTACATCTAAAGAGAATAATATTCATTATATAACATAACAATAACATACTATGACCATATGGGTTTAGTGTATTTCGAATCATGGAAACATATATATTTGTTTCATAAAACATCTAAATAATCTTTTCTTATTCATTAATAATTACAACCCTTTTTGAAATATCATAAATAAAATTTTTCAATATATATTGGGAAAAGAAACATCAATAAAGGATGTACTTAGATGCTTGGTAAGGATAAACATAAGAGATATCACTCGATAATTATATGAAAGAATAATATAAGAATAAAGTTATGTGATCACGATTGTAACAAAAAATGTTCATAACCTGTATATCATAGATCATATACATGATTCATGTTGTAAACATTATAATTTTAGAATAAATATACTCTAAGACCGATAAATCCTCATAAATCAATAAATATCTATAATATAAAGTTTTAAAAGTGTATACCCATCATAAATATACAAAAATTCATATTTCAATGTTAACGAAAATTTCAATCAAAATAGTTGATCAGAAGATAGGTATTTCTCATAGTGGATCAGGATGCAGTAGATTCTCCAAATATGTGAAGCCCATCAAATGTTTTCCCAATGTTATCTCATTTGATGTTATGTTTTTTTCCAATACATAGGAAGGAGACATATGTCCCACACATAATTGTTTATAATGTTTCCTGTGTTATTGGTTATAACATAATGACCTTTTCATAAAAAAACCATACATATATATTCATTAAAAACCGAAATTATATCAGCACCTATGAAAATAAATTATGTTTTATAAACATTTAATCATAGTATAAACCATGGAAAATAAATCATGTTAATTAGTAAGATTCCATAGTAAATATAATTCAACCATTGAAAAATAAGGATAGTATCATTTTATAATAACAATATTAAATAATATGTAACATAAAATAATTTCATCTTACTTGGAAATTTTTTTTGGAAGACCACATGAAATAATTATTTAATGTAAAAAAATTACCATTTTCAAAAAATTTATGTATAAAGTCCCATGAAATTATAATGGAAATAATTTTCATTAAAAATAAACCGTTAATATTTTAAAGGAAACATGAAATCATTAAATCTTCCTGAGGGTGGAAAATCCACTCATTCTTTATATATTAATAAACATTCCTTCCATATTTTGTTTGGAAAAATCAAAAATAACCTCCTTTAGAAAGTGAAAAAATGAATAATTTTAAAACTTGTTTACAAAATTAAAATATTAGTGAAAATGAGTTTAAAAAATCATTAAATAATAGTAAAAAAATTATATAGTAATTTTTATATAAGATGTACATGAAAGGAAATCGAGTTTTAAGGGGATATATTATTTTTAAAATAATGCCCCTTACAAATTTCATTTAATTGAATTGAGGATTAATCAAAAGAATAGATTATGTGTATCAACTATAAATCAACATTAAAAAAATATGACATTCAATATAAGATAATAAAAAGTCATTTCACTAATAACTTTTTCACAAAACAATCAATGTAGTCTAAGATTAACACAATTAATAGATATTTAATTATGAAATCACTTATATGTTAGTAATTAGGAAAAACATATTCCAATAAGCATAATAATTATCAAATAAAACATTGAATACCATGAATTAAATAAGATTATTAATTTGATATTTCAAAGGAATGTATATACACCACACAATTGAAATAATAGGTGAATAAGGCATATATATCACAGAACTAAAAGTGATACAAGAAACATATACCACGAGTTCGACTTACTTTACGATTTTCGCACTTAAAACTATTTTATAATTTTTAAAATAATATAATTAATTAATTTAAGAATTATAAAAATATTTTTAAAAACATATATTATCATGTTATATCATCTTACACCCAATCATTAATAATATTTCTATATTTTCATTATTTAGGGTGTGTTCATTTCATGGTTTTTTGGTCAGTTTAATTGTGTATAATTTTGGATTTTCTTATCAAATGGACATAAAATAATATATGTGAAGTGAATTGGAATTAATGAAAATAAAAAATTTTAAATGGTCTGACATATAAATTTTATTTTTTTATGGGTATGATTCATGTGATAAAATGTTAATGATAATATTTTGTTTATTTCGGTGGTTTTCTGAACCATCACAAACTGGTTTCATTTTATTTATTATTATTATTTTATATTACTTAAAGAACATGAAATAGGTTATAATATATCTATTAAAATCCGATTTAACTAAAATAATACTTGTATAACTAGTCTTGAAGGTGGTAATGGATAATAGAAAATCATGATCCATAGAGACGGTTAAACACCATAATTTTGACAATCGTTTCTTTCCTTTAAATTAGAGGATATTAGAAAATTGATGGAAAAAATATATTACAATAGATAAACAAAATTACAATATATATATGATAATGGATTAATTATTCTTTTTGGGATTTTGTAAATGAATAGATAGTATAAAAAAATTAATATAATTTGTTTGATAAAGTTCACTTGTGAATATCACATCCTTTAACTACCCCTTAAAGAATGTAGACATCATATTTAGGAGAGGGCACTAGATCATGGTTGTGGAGAGAGAGGTTAGGATAGGTTTAGGTAGATATTTTAAAATATTAAAATACTATGATGAAAAAGGGGTGGTGAGGGTTGGTATGTATATGAGATGTGTGGTGGTAATATGTTATTAAATAATTATTATTTTAATTTTATACAAGATCACATTTGGGTGGAATTAATTACAATAAGTCTTTTTTATAATCAATGCTTGAATTTCAGATTAATTCCATGAAGATAAATTGGTTTTTGTATGCATTTCATCATAATATAAAACATGAAAAATAAAAAGGTTTCATAAATATCATTTATACCCCTAAAATAAAATATTAGATGGATTATTTGAAGATACTACCTATTTTCATCTTTAAATCATTGATTTTATTTCACTTGTTTTCATAATCATCATTTTTTTTGTTCTGAAAACCCTACTACGTTATGAAATATCTGAATTCCTATTGGAATGATAACATATATAGAGGATATATTAGTTTTATCATAAGATAATAGTGAATTTATGGGAGTGTGAAGATGTTGGGGGTACCACCTCCAATGGAAATGTGAAAATTTTTCCCACTAAAATACTATTTCATTACTAATAATAATGTTATTGCACTCCACCATAATCCTTTACACTTTTATTATAGAATATTTCTATTCCATTAAACTTCCCCATCCTCCATTTGTGATTCACTTTCTCCTACATTCATCCGTTATTTCAATATCATTATTTCATTTCTATTTATTTCGGTTATAATTTATATCATTCAATTATAAACATATACCAAACATAAAAATAATATATATAGTATCCTTGAAAAACATCTCTATTAAATAATATGTTGGCACAAGTAATGTTATTATAGATTGAATTTTTTTAGAAGAGACTTGAAATAATTTTTGAAAAAAATTAAATTTCTATTTTTAAATAATTTTTTTATAAAGATACATTAAATAATAAAGGAAACCATTTTATTTGAAAATATTTTTTCTATATTATAAATGATGCATAAAATCATTAGAGGGTCATTATATCAGGAAAAGATACTTATGTTGTATATGTTAAAAAACAGTCCTTCAATTTTTTTGTCAAAAAAGTCCCAAAAATCCTCTATTATAAAATTCAATAAAGAATCATTTCAATAAATTTTATAATAATTAAACACGATTGAAAATAATTTCATAAATCATAAGGTAATAGAAAAAAAATGGAATAAATTTTAGAAAACATTGGCATAGATGAAAATAGATTTGTAATGGAAAATATGATTTTAAAAATATGATCTCTTATAAATATAATATCATTGAATGGATATGTAATAAAAGGAATTTATTATGTGTACTAGTTCTAAATTGACATAAAATAAGTTTAAAAAAAAATTAAGTAAAAAAAATTCAATCCATTAATAATCTTATCAAGATATAATCAATGCTGTAGATGTTTAACCCAATGAATTAAAGTTGAGTTATGAAATCCCTAGCCACTTTGTAATGAATTTAATAATATTCCCTAAAAGACTAATTCTTATCAAATTAAACACATAATACCATGAAGATAATGAGATTCATGATATTATATATCAAATGGATGTTTATACACCACATAAAATAAATAAGTGGTGAATAAGGCATATATTTCACATATGTAAAAGTTAGATGAGATACTCTTACCTTACGTTCAACTTCGTTTTAGTTTTTTCACAGAATAAACTCATTTATAATGGTTTAAATAATTTTATTAATGAATTATATGTGAATAATAATATTTATATTACATTATATTATACTTATATAACATCTTATCACCCATTCATTAATAATATTTCATTGTTTTCAATATTTTTGGTGCATTCATTTTGTGGTTTCATGGTCTGTTTATTTATCTATAATTATGGATTTTTATTCCAAATGGAAATAAACCTATAGAATTGAAATTTAATGGTATTAATTCACTTAATTGTTATTAAATGTTCTCATAAATATTTTCTATTTTTGGAATAAGTTAAGTTCATTTGATCAACTAGTAATGATAAATGATTAGTTTATTTTGGGAGGCCTTACGACCATCAGGAACTAGTAAAATTTTATTTAATATTATTTGTACATATTAGTTACAGAACTTGAAATAGGTATTAATGTAACTATTACAAACTGATTTAACCAGAATAATAATTTTTTACATTATTTGAATGTGTTATTGGGAAACAGAAAACCAATATCCACTAAGATGGTTAATCACCATAATTTGAAAAATTATTTTTTTTATTCGAATAAAAGGAGATCAGAAAAGGGTTGGATATATGATATTTCATTAGAAATATAACATTCTTATATATAAATGGTCCTAGATGTACTATTATTTGATGGATTAATAAGTTTAATAGATGGTTTAAAAAGAATATAAATTAACAGAGTTTGTTTGATAAAGTCACCTCTTGAATATCACCTCTTTAAAGGACCCCTTAAGGAATATAGATTTGGTTTTGGAGTGATACTATAAGTACATAGAAATGGGGAGAGTGGTGTGGAGTTGGTTTGTTGGAAATATTTTTATCTTAAAAAATTAGGATAAAGGTGGTGGTGAGGGATCATATTTATACTTTTTGAGGGGTGTTTATAAGTGTTTAAATAATGATTATTTTATATTTAAATCCAACAACTTTTGTGAAAATTAATTCCAACTGATTTTGATGATAAATAATATTTTAAGGGATGGATATGGTGATATAATATATCATAACCCAATTTAATTCTTTATTTTTCATGTATTTTATTCTTTTACATTTTAAGTTTAACCTGCTACATAATTTTTTTGATGATGTGATATATTTTTTACCACAGTAATTTTTCATCATAAATATCAAAATGACATTATTTATTAATTTGGAGTTCATAATTAAAAAAATTTAATATATTATTGATAATTGAAAAACATTTAGGTTAAAAAATAAATATTAAATTGGACTTTAAGATGCCAAAAAATAGTTTTTTGGAATAATTTTAATTAAATCCCAAAGAAAATATTTTTCCCAAAATACCTTATAGAGATTATTTAAATGAAATTACATAGATTATATCAAATCCAAAATTGTTTAATATAATTTTAGATCAATTTAAAATAATATAATTCCCTTTAAATATAAATAAAATATTGGTTTCATAAAAAGTATATATTTTATAATTCACTAAATAATTAAACATTTTAGAAAATTTTCAAAAAATTAAAATAATATAATTTTTATATCATAAATAAAAAAAATTTATTTTAATTTGATTAAATACATTTCCATTATATTGAAAATTTTATTATACTTATCTTATCATAGAATGAAATGAAATTCATTTTTTTAAAAAATATCTCTTTAAAGAATAAAATGACTTTACTAATAATTATGTGAATTTTTAAAAAGATTTAATTCACACATTAATGATTAGTTGTAAAATTATATATCTCATAATGTGGTTACATTATTCATTCCCTTCAATTTAATATCTATGGTATAAGGGTCATTTTTTATAAAATAATATTTTGGAGTTCATTTAATCATAGTGTTATATGAAAAGTATTTTTTTAAGATATTTAATTTATTTAAAATTAGACAACCCATAAATTATTGGGTTGGTAAAAATATGGTCTTGAAACCCATGAAGAGCCCATGTGACTTGTTTTATTTCATTTCTATTTATATATTCATATTTGTTCCATGGTATGACTAATCTTGAGGCCAAGCTATGCATAGTCACTAGCCCCTAGTATATAATGTTTTAGGTTTCTTTTGGTTTCCAATTACATATGATCTTATATAATTTCAATATATGATGAATTAAATTATATTTTTATGATTAATTAGAGTTTATATTTATATTTTTATGATATATATAAATGTGAATTGATATTGAAATGGAAAGGGTTAGTTATAGAGTAGATAGAGGAGTTGTTCAAAAGGGATTATGATAGACATAAAATATTTTAATTATTAAATGTTTTATAAGGTAAGGATGGAGGGATTTAAAGTGGTTTTTTGGATTTTTTTTTGAAATTTTAAAATTAATGTGTAGGGTTATGAAAGGATTTAAAATTTAATCATTTGACTATTGATTTATATTTAATGGTGATTCTGATTTAGTTTATTGTGTTGTTTCGAATTGGGGATTATTTTATTCTATGTATGGTGTTTTTTGAATTTTTTTATTGATTTATTTGTTTACCTTGTTATTTAAATTGTTCATGGAATAAACGTTTGAATAAATCATTGGGGGTTGTGATCTCTTGAATTAAGTTTCTCTCTTCTAGCAGTCGACTCTACTCTGATGATAAAAATGGTGATAGAGTTAGACACTTCTTAGTGTTTTTCTATATATTATGGTGATTGGGGACCTTATAAGGATATTTAGCGTCATTTAGTGGTTTAGAGGATCCTTATGTCTTTGTGAAGTCCTAAATCTTGGAGGATGAAATTTATCTCATGATTTTTTAATGGTTCTAGTCGGGATCAGTGGATGGTCAGTGTTACACCATAATTATGAAGACACATGCTTAGATAATTAATTAAGATCATGTTTATTTCGTAGTTATTTATAGAAGAAGTTATGGAGAATAATTTTTTATATATTATGGGTCTTTTAAGTGATCAATAAATATTAATGGAGTACATTGACTACTTCAATGAGTTGATTCCCTATTCTTCTCAAATTTTACCTAGTGATTCCTTTAAGGATATTCTATATTTAAAGGGTCATACTATAGGTCTCTGTTCTAAGTTTATTTTATATAGTATCATTTTTTTTAACAACCCAATCGATGGAGATTATCTAGAGGAGCTAATTTATAGAGGGAAACCCATGACAGGTGGATACACTAACTGATTTGGTGATAGTGGAGGTTCCCTATCTATTTAGGAGTGTAATCTAGAGGAACTAGTCTTGGAATAGTATTTATCACATTTTTCCCTATATGGGGGAGTAATCCATCATTCATTTCCAATCTATTATATTTGGTCATTCTAATTCTAGCTGGTTGATTGTTCTAAACACCTATTATAGATATGGTCGGTTGGGGGACCAACATACACTGTAAAAGTGGTAGTATTTATGGGGGAAGAAACCATTATCATTATTATAATCATAATTTATTTTTGAAACCAAAGGTATTCATTGCACTAGTTTTTATCTCTCACATGTATTTTGAAAAATTATGTTATTTCATTCAAATTTAGCGAGTATGTGGTTGTTCTTAAGCAACTGTGATTTTGTTCTTGGTTTAACAGTGGATCTTTTTTATTATGTTGATCAACTATGTAATAATTAAATTGTTTGGAGACCTATTATTGTTATTGTCTTCATAAATACATTCATAAGAGTTATTTGGTGTGATTTATGAGTTGGAGATATATTAGTAATTTGTGGTTATGTTGTTTTTAGTGATGTTTAGAGTTTTGGATAGTGGTTCTTCTTCCACTTCAGTTGAAATACAACAACATTCTGTTCATTCATTTGAATGTCGGTGACTTTCATGGGGAATAAAGTGTTATTTTTTGGATTATATATACAAACTAGGAATTATATTCCTTCTTATTTCATTTAATTATGGATTTTTATCTTATCATTGAGTTATCATTTTTAAATTTAGATTTGTAGATATTTTTTTCTTTTGTATAGTCATGAGGATCAATTAATGGGAAACTATTTGATTACCCTTACAAAGGGGTCCCTCTACATCATTTTAATTTATTCATGGTTTTTATGTATGTGTATTTCATGGATGTATTCACACTTTATGAAGCCTTGTAAAAATTGTGTGATTCCTTAGTGCATAATGGATCAAGTTCACGAAATTAACCTAATAATAGAAACCATTCGAAAAGAATTAAATGGGTCTAAAGTCTATTATGGATATATTATCCATGGTTGGAGACTGGTTTGGCTAATGGTGTGGCTAACCTATGTGGATTCCCAAGTGTGTTGAGTGTGGGTTTTAAGGTCAACGTACCATTTTAAAAATCATGCATCAATACAGAGTGACACTCCAAAAAACATAAAAAATATATGTTTTAATCTATAATCCTATTATATAATAATGTATCATCCCAAATTATCTCCAGTTAAAAAGAATTAGGGGGATACCTCAGAACATAAAAATGGTGTCCCAATAGATCCAAAAGTTTCCTCTAATTTGTTGTGTCTTTTCATGAGGTAACTAATATTTATTTTTATAATCTACCATGATTATTTTTTTCATCCATAAAATGAAATATTTAACTATTGTTCGAACCGTAATGATGGATTTTGACATAACCACTAGTTGATTATGAGGTGTATATCGTTTCTAATGTTATTATAATTCTATTATTTATCATTTCATTACATTTTTGCAAGGTTTGATATATGCATTTTTTGGTTCCTCCCTTTTCATATCATTCCATGTATTAATTGAGAGTTAAAAAATCTTATCCCCATAAGATTTTGTGTTTTAAATATCTATAGATATTGTAGATTAGCATTATTAGAATAAGTTTTTATTTATAGGTTTTATTGAAAATTTTAATTGATATCCTATGAGAAATTCATTAGATTTAAAGGGGTCATTCATATGATTTCATCTTCATTGGACTTTAGTGTGTGATATATTCTTTAATATTGATTCTATTGGTTCTATGAGTTTATTATTGTTATTTCAGTGTTTATTTACGTGTAAAATGTTGTCTTCTATGTTTCATTATATTTAATTGTCCCAATTTGGCTTATAATACTTTATTTAAGAGTTTTACCCGGAATATTTGATTTCAAAATAGTTTTAATAAATGGGTTTTAATGTGGAATATTTTAATTTAATAGTATGAACCATTTGGTATGTGAAAAATATTTTTTGTAAGGGATTCTAGTTTGATGTGCCTTTTAAGGATTCTGTAACCTGATAGAGTTTGTTTTTATTCCATGGCCTAGTTGAAACCTTCGTTAAAAAAATATTATTAATATTGTATAACCATATGTTATACTCTTGTAGTTGGTTCATTAGTGGACTATATTTTTTAATTTGGATTTTTATATTCATATATATATATTACATGGGGACGGTATAAGGGGGTTTTAGGGGGTGGGATGAAGATAATTTGACTATAAACATTACTTTACCTCTCATTTCTTACATTATTTGTGTACAAGGTATCTTAATGTAGGATCAATAGGTTGTTAATATAATTAATAATTATACTAACTAGATCACCCTCTATATGACATAGGCCTAGGCCATAGGGCAATTCCACTAGTAAGGATATATATGGGATGTATGTTGGATATAGATTCGAAATGAATCAATAGGTTGATGGATAGTTCCACATGAGTTTGTATATGATCATAACACATAGTGTCTTGAACTATCCCATGCTTATCTATATATACAACTTGTCTACTTAATATATATTTCATTATTTTGGATCTATTTTCTACCATTTTTTTCATTGGTTTTAATTGTTACCTTTACAATTCATATGCTTCTATATTTATTATATATATCTATGTGATTTATTTGATTCATATAGTTTGTTTCATTCCTATAATTTAATGAGTTTTTTACTCATAGTTTTTAGAACATTGTTTTAAAATGATTCTCATGAAAATGGATTTCAAATGGATTATTGGAGTCAGCCTTTCATAGAGTGTGGAAAATGAAAATTTCCATTTTTCATAATGCAACATAATAACATACCAGTGCCCCCTCGCATGAGATGATTCATAGATTATTCACTTATATATTTCAGTTCACCTAAAATAATTTTCTGTTATTAATTTTTAACCAATGTAGTATGTTTTATTTTTGGGTTTTATAAATAAATATAATTTTCAAATAAAACTATAGAAACATGAAAATATTTAGGAGTTGAGAAAATAATGAACTTGGATATGGGTTTGATTTTTGGGTTTCTTCATTATCCTTCCGTGTTAGATTAAATTAGTGTGAAAATTTATTTATAAAATTTCATTCATAATATGGTATTATAAAATTTTTATATTTTGAGACCTTGAACTCCTAACTAGACTATATTCCACCTCCTCCTCTAATCAATGTCGAATAAACACTATAATTTTGAGTGTGAAAACTTATTGGGATAAGTAGAAGTGTATATAATTACATATATTGAATGCATCAACTATATTTATGAAGATATCTTGTTTAACATAATGGATAGAAAATATTTAAATAAAATAAAATAAGTGAGTTTATGTTCCTTTTCATAGTGGAAAATCTTCATGCTCATGTACTTCACATTTATCCACCACAAACATAATGAAACTAAATAAATACAAAATAGAATTAAGAAAACATATAACCTCCCCTTAAGCCTATCCTCAATTAAGTATTCCATTATTATAAGTCAGTTATTTCTTATGGAAGAATAATAATGGAGAAAAGAAAAATAAATTATGAAGAATAAGAGTGGGAGAGAAAGAAAGAGTGATAAAGATAAAAAATGAAAAATAAGAGAATAGTGAATGATTTGGGTGGAATAATTGGAACAAAAATATGCATGAATTATTTATAAATGAAATAAAATTAAAACTACTTTAAAAATGAATATAAGAGGAATAAAGTCCAAATAATAATGAATAAGAAAGTAATTCTCCCACATCTAACCTTCTCTATCCTATGAACTTTCCTATATGTAGCAAGCCCCACTATTTATACGAGGTCCAATCCTTTTTAGTATTATATTACATCCATTTTGTCACCATATTGGACATATATTCATTTATTATTTTAAATATCAGATCCTATTTTTTATTACATATTTTTTCAAAATATCCCACATATATTGGGGTTTCATGATTTTTAGTGGATAAATCAGATGAAATAAAGCTTCCTTTATATGTGCATGTTTTTTTCATGAATTTTGGGATATATGGAAATGTTTGGCATGAATGGATGTGGTGAAGCATTACACCTCTGAGTCACCAAATATTTATAGTGGTCAGATGAATATTTATTGGATTTCTCTCTTCGAAATTGGCTTCATCCACATCGACCAAGGTCAATGAGGTGGTTCATGGTGGTTCAGGGCCTTTATATTGGGTACTGGTTTGAATTAAATCATTTAAGGGGTTGTCCATACTGATTTTAGTGTTTTACAATTGTGTATGGTTTATTCATGTTGTGGAGAAATGTAAAAGGATATATCTGAGGTGGGCTGGTCAACCATATAGAAAAAAATGATGTTTTTTTGGATATAATGAACTGTAACTATGTGTAGGTTCCCGTCATAAATTATTATTATGGATGGGTAGATATTTATATAAAAACTCATAGTGATTTCTATTCATAGGCCTTCTCTAGGGATGGGATCCTAGTATACCTTCAGACATATCATGGGCATGTGATGGAAAGAATAGGCCCACATGCTACACTACTCCTCCCTGTGTGGTATACACACTCCTCCCACCAGAGTAACCCCTATTGATGGTTTATTTGGTCGGTCGAATGAATCATGTAGCAAGATATAATTCTTATATCAATTTGATGAGTTTTAGCTCATGATTTTCCATTTTTTACTTCAAAAATATTACACAATTTAAAATATTTCAATTCATAAATTTTCAAACAAATTCCACATAAAAATATCGTCATTTTTTATCCATTTAAATATAATTTAATTTCATACATAAAAATTCTAGTTAATTAAATAATAAATTAATTTCATTGGAATATTTATTTAGATCCATAAAAAATTGATTATAATTTCTTTTTTATATTTTTAATGAAAATATAAATGCATCAAATATCCCAACACATAAACTTTTGTCCCCCAGCATAAATTCTCGACGGTGAATGTAAGAGGGGAAAAAATTACCATTATTTAAATCTTAAACAAAAAACAAAATTATTATCATTTTAAAACCAAATTTTCAATTTCCATATAAAACATAATTTTAATTTATCATTTTATGAAGATCAATGTATCCAATAAATTTTATTTCTTCCTTCTCAAAATTAGGATATTTATCATTTAATTTATTCAATATTATCTATTAATTATTTTTAAACATTCCATGTAATTATGTAACTCATTATGAATATTTTATCCAATTACTCTTGAAAAAATTTCATGTTTATTTATTCTCATGTCATAACTACATGCTCTATATCCATAATATTGTAAAGGAACTATAATATCTACCTTATAAAGACTAAAGGCATGTGAAATAATGAAGAATTAAAATTAATGTTCTATTGTGTATGGGGATTATGGTCGAAATAAATTGATTTTAAAAATTATTCTATAAAATTATGGGGTAACTCTAATGTATTAATCCTAATATCAAAAGTAAATGTGTAACAGAATTTTCTCCTTCTAATTAAAAACTACCACATCTTACACTCAAAAAAATGTACTAAAATATGAAAGAATAATGAATGATTTGTGCAATATTTATTTTTTTCTATATTATTTGTAAACTACTTTTTAAAAAAATTTACTTTTTTTGAATGTTATACGTCAAATAAACATCACACCCCACCTATCCACATAGGATAAAAATCATTGGAATAATAATGGAGATCATGTTTTCATCAATGTAAAATCCCATTCTATTTTTTTTTCAATTTTTCAATAATCGAAAACAATAATGAAAAAAATATTAATAAAAAAATTCTTAATTCCCACATTTTCACACCAACAATTTTTTGTTACAATCTAGTTCATCCCTTCCACTAAGACTTCCCTCACCCCCATCCCTCTTCAACTATAATAAATAATGAAAATTTTGAAGGGGATTATACAAATATAAAAATATTTCATGATATATGGATCACCACAAACAAAGTCATTCATTTCCTCTATGGGATTAACTAGTAGTAATGTATAATGTCATCTTAATGATATTTTATTATCAATAATAAAATTCTTCAATCAGTATAAAAGTGTTTTGGAACATTAATTATAATTGATAAGTTCCAATGAATGTCCTAGAAGGTGGCATGCCCAAATATTAGTCATGAAATATGCTCCAGATTTAACATAAATAATTTCACGATGAAATACTTCTTGGAATATAATATATAATTTGGGTCGATCTCTCATGTAATGACTAAAAATGATAAAAAAATTCACACAATTTTCTAAATTTTAGGTATGGTTAATGGTAGGTAAATTTCATCTGTATGAACTAACAAATTACATCAAATTAAAATTCACCAATTTAATATTCATGATAAAATATTACAATTCCATTTACTACCTTAATAATAAAATCACATTAAATTTGAAATCATATCTTGCCATCATGGGTGTGAAATATCCATATTAAAGTTAAAATCATGTTTTTTAGTAAAATAAAAGGATTTTAAAGAATGAAAATAAAATTAAAATCCATTTTCCCATTCATATTTATAATAGTTTTATTTATGAATTTGTTTTGGATTTTATATTATTTCATTGAATTAAAAAGTAAATTAATTAAATAATCGTAAGACCCAGGTTATTATATCTAAAAAATAATGATGGGATGGGATGAATTTAAAACTAATTCATTATAAAACAATTTAAATTCTTAAAAATAATCTAAAGATATAAGTCTTGGTTTAATCCCCACAAGTGGTCCCTTAATTTTTTCTTCCTCCAGATGGGCAATAATTATTATTTTCCATAGTCGGTTTCTTGGTGGATAATTTTGGACATGGATAACCTCATGATGTTTTTAACATCTTGTACATAAGTTTTTATGTTGATGAGTAGATCATGGATAGAGTACACCAAATCTGCACCCTTCAAAATTTGGTATATCTTTTATTGGGGGTGGTTGGATGATGAATTGAGCCTCATCCTCTCCAACTACAACTTGTGAAAACTCCTATTTTTCCCAGAACATGCTCAATGTGATATGCATGAATTTTATTTTCAAAAAGAATTTTAGAATGAATTCTTATTAGGGTAGAATTTAAATATATAGAATGAATAAAATAATTAATATTTTCAATGTGAGAAGACCCTATCATTCATTCATTGGGAATGGTAAATTATATATCCTCAGTGACATACTCTAATCCATGCTCAATAAATGTTCTATGTTCCTTTTATTTCTCTATATCTTTATGTGTTCTTCTTCTTCCACCTATACTAAACAAGAGTTACATGAATATAAAAATTCAAAACATAAGGAGTTATTAATAAATTGATATTGAGTAAAATAAAATGATATTGAGATGAAAATAACATAATATTCGTATCTAGGTTCAAATTCAATCTCTTCTTCAATAGTAAGGTTATCATAAAGGTGGATCTCACAATATAAAGGTAGGTAGTATAAATTATCCATATTTTCTTAAAATTAAACAATATGGGTAGTGTCATCTTCCATGGATAGATATATATAATGTTGTTGGATTATATAATTTTTGAAGAATTCAGAGATCATTTAGTACCTCATACTCCATCCATATTTTATCCATATCCTATCGGTCTCCCACATGTAGATAATTAATTTAGTCATCCTAATATTGAATCATCTCTAGATCATCATGACCATATTTGATATGATTTTAATGATTGTTATATTGTGGAAAATACTATTGTATGTCCTCAACCTCTTATACAACTTCAATGATATTGAGATTCATTAATGGTTCTTCTTATGTGGCCTTAATATTTTCATGTCTTCCATAAATACATCAACCATGTCTAGTAGGTCATGAAATTAGATATTTGGAACATTATTATAAAAAATAGTATTGGATTGGTTGATGAATTCATCAATACATTTATAAATGTAGAAATTTTTTAGTATTGTGAACCACATTATTTTGGTCTCGAACTTTTGGGTAACTATTTCATGAATCAATGAAATAATATTTTGAAAAAAATCTGGGAAAATAATTATATTTTATGGTATTATTATAAACGTAAAAAATTTATATATGAAAAATAAAAAAATAATTGAAAAATATATTGGATCCCTAACAACATCATAATTTTTATGAAAACCAATGATGAGTTATGTAAAAAAGATAATATCTATTTTTTCTAGTACTACAGAATCATTGAAAATAGTCATCTAACATAATGAGATTCACAAATTATTGACTTAATTAGTCGAATTGACCTTTGGAATTAATTTTTATATTATTACAATTTTCCAAAACAGTGAAATATGATTTTATTGGGGTTTTTAAATAAATTAAATTATAAAAAAAACTATCCAAACATGAAATGATATATGAGTTATGAAAATAGTGAACATGAATAAGCGTTTTTTTGGGTTCTATCATCATTATACATTATTTTTTTGTATTTAACATGCTAGTTTAATTATTAATTATAATTCGTAAACTACTATTCATAACTTTATAGATTGTGTTACCTTGAATTCCAAGGAAAACTAGATTCCAAATACATCTATAATTATAGTTGATGATACACCTCAATTTAAAGGGTGGAATTATCAATGAACCAACTTGATCATATGTCATTTCATCTACTAAATTTCATAACCCCACTGTATGAATATATTGTATTGAATAGAATAACAGAAAAATATTAAATTAAAATAACATCATTGAGTTTAGGTTTCATGTTATAGTGGAAAATTACGACACTCACCCACTAAAATTTCATACTCTACAAAAAAAAAGTTAAATAAATTATGAAAAAAATCACAATACTCCTACCCCCCCACATTATGGCCCATAATTTGGTCACTCTTCCACTATCAGAAGTAATATATTACTAGTGGATAAATTTGAAAGGATATAAGAAAAATAAAATATGAGGTAGAATAATGAGAGAGAAGGATAAAGGGAAATAATAAAAAAATATATAATAGTGAATAATTTTTGTGGAAAAACATGAATAATAAAATGAATTAATTATATTAAAAAAGAAATTAAATTAAAACCATAGAAAAATGATGTTATGTAGAATAAAAAAAAAATAAATGAAAATGTGTAAGAATCCTAAAATAATTATAATTTCTCAAGAATGGGACCTTTTCCATAGGAAGAAATACTAATGATTTATAGAGGCAGTAATTAATTTCTTCTTACTTTATCTCTATTTAATCCTCATATCATTCATTTTTTGTTTTCATATTTTAAAATTTAGGTATCATCTTTTAATATTTATTTTTTAAAAATCACATACAGTTTTGGGTGTTTTATGATTCATTGTTTTCTAATTAAATGTAGTGATTCTACCTTCATATGTGAATCTTTTTAATGGTTGTAGGGACATGTGGTCATACATGGAATGAATAGCATTGAAGGGTTCACATATCATTCATTTGATCATCATTGTGTCTAAATGAATCCTGAATGACATTATCACTTATAAATTGTATTTATCCACATCAATTGAGGTCCATGAGGGGGTACATATTGTTTTAGGTCCTCTGATGTGGGTACCTACTTGAGCGCATGCTTCCCAGGTGTAATCCACCTCGATTTTAGTGTTTTGTAGAAATTCTGTGTGTCATTTAGTGGCAGAAAAACGGTGAATGAAATTTCTGAGGTGGGTGTCATGTAGTTGGATTGGAATAAAACCATTTTGTTAAATGAATAGTAACTGCATGGAGGCAATAACACATCGATGATTAGATCATATGAGTGAATTTTTATATAATATTTCATGTCAAACTTCGATGAAAATCCTACTATGGGTATGTGATCTTAGTACACATTCACTCACATATCATTGGCCCATGCTGACATGCCTTGATGCGCATGAGCCTTAGCCCAAATACTCTATATGTTATTCCATATGTATCCCATTACCTCATGATTATTTATAGATACCTTATGATGGATTTCATGGATATACTACACCTTCATTAGGTTGGTGATGTGACTTATAATCATTGGTTTAGGGTTATCTCATGACTGGATTTTTTTACCATTAAATATATTTACCAAACAAGAATATATCAAATAATAATTTTTATAGTAAATTAGTAATTAAAAATTCATCATTTATTATCCATTTAAATATATTTTTATTCCTTAATTACTAATTTTTCATGTCCTGTCCATCGGGGCTTGTTTGGTGACTACACCAAACTTGCCTCCAATAGGCCGTGGGATAGTCACTAACAGTGAGTAGAAATATCCATAAAATGGGATGAATTATTCTATGTATATGTAAATCTGAAAAAACTCCATGAAGAAGTGATGAACTCAAAACAAAAAGTAAAAAATCATGCATACCTCTATGAAACCAACAACATTTTATGATAGTACAAAACTGAAAAGTAAACGTGGCCATAATACAATCACAAACCAAAGGAAAAGTATAATATCCTGAAATTAAACCACTAAAACCCATACCTAATGATTAGCTATAGAAATAAATATCTAATGTCAAGGAAGCACACCTCATCAGTCGTTCCACTCTCTAAGGTCCACCTAGCCCCGGTCCAGTAACGATTATGTCAAAGCATTGGTCGTTCATACAAGATGCGACACGAGAGAGCATAGCCCGTGTAGGGGTGAGTAAAGCAATACTCAGTAGGGACCCCAAAACTACAAAGGTATTAAAACTATGAAATACAAGAAGTATACCACAAAAGAAAACTGATAATGTACAGCATAGTGAAAACACATTATGTACAATAAATATGGTCAGCTCACACATTTATAAGTATAAAGGATGAAGGGATGTATATCTCTTAGTTTCCAATAGGTCCCATAATCTCTAGTGACACTAGAAGTGTTGACAGCCCATGGAGCTTCAATGGAAAATAGAGCATCAATAGCGCACAATGCTTTGGTGGCACATGGAGTGTCAATGACGCACATATCGTCAGTGACGCCTAGTGCCGTGATGGAATTTGTGACTTTTATGGATTACTATGTATCATTGGAACATGGAACGTCGATGGTTCATACATCTCCTAAGACACATATTCACAAAAATTACATTGTCACAATTAGCCACAAGATTTATCTCATGGAGTGCTTGTTGAGAGAGAACCTACAGCTAACTCTAGTAGGTCATATTACAAATTCTACAAAAACTCACATAGAGTATCTCCAATGGAACATCTCTTTTCATGGTTCTCAATACCGCAAATGGATTGTCAAATAGACACATGGTTTTAATGGTATGAACAATTTAGTAGAAAGGTTCCAACTGGTCCGTATACGACCTGACCTGGTCCAACTGACCCGACTGAAAACGGCCTAGCCCGCTGCGCCATGGGACCAAGGTCCACTGGGATGGGTGGCCTGGTTCTCCAGCCTGGCCTCCATCACGTGGGCTATCCGTTGCCCGTAGGATGTGGCCCACCTTTGTTTTGTCCCCCAAGTCCACGTGGTTTCCCGACAACAATGACATCTAACTCCCCCAGTCAACAAAGTCGGACCATGTTTCACACGACCAGTCTGTATTCCTCACCTAGTCCCATAGCCACCCCACCACTAAAGACTCTGCACCACATCTCGCTGCAGCTGTCTTGGGATCCTCCTCCGGTGCGGTCCTGCAAGACTGTGGCTATGCACCAAACTAGAACCTGGCCTCTCGCCAGGCCACGCGCTTACCTCACTACCGACCACCCTACCTACTACCCTCCATTTGTTGATCCCTCCCCTGTGAGACTCAGCCTACCTTCTGAATTCCGAAAGCCCCTCTCCAATATAATCATAGATCACAACTGTCGGTCTTGGTTCATGTCCCCCTCTATTGTGTTTATAATGATTGATAGTTCTCATAAGGTTTAAAAGGTGAAGAATGCACAAAGAATGCGAGCGATTTACGAGAGAGATAATGCACCAGAATAACCATAGAATGGATCATGGACCAATTTGGGTAGGCCTTGATCTATTCATGTTATCTGTATCATGAAGAAACCAATAAAATAATATCCACAAAGATCTATTCCATTTAATCCCGTAATAAATATACCTCTATCAAGAAAGATTGAACTGTGGATGAACCATTCCTGGGATGGTCTATGTTCATCGATTGATTGTAATGAGGGTAAAAGAAATCATGAAGATATTAAAACCTTACATCTATGACTAGATTATTCATTTATGAATAAAATAGGTCTGTGTTGTCGTCTATCCTTGATCTTCCCGCATTCCTCATTGGGAGGGAGCTTCATTCTCCGTGCTCAGGGGGATTCCAAGGTTATGGCGATAACCCAAAATTCCACTAAAATAGCTTATTAAAAATGGAAACCTCCACTAAATCAACATGAAATGGTCAATAAAATATTTTTATTAGTTATTTTAGTGATATATACATCAAAATAATTAACATTTATAGCTAACATGTGCTGATCGATGTTAAACCTAACGTAAGGAAAACACCACTTTACGAACTGAAAGGTGGTATTAGATTTAAAATCCATGTTTTCATTTAGGAGTCACTAGGATTTGAAAATAAAATAATTTTTATTTAATTATTTTATTTATCAGTACTCCCCTGGTCACTTTTTCTCTAGATAACATGTGTCGACCAATCTTAGGTCATGCCTAGGGTAAAGTCACTACTCGGAGATAAATAGTTCCCTTAGATTTTTATTCTAGGTAATTGTTTAAGAGTTAATTTAATTTTTTAGAAAATTCTCATTCACATGTTTTTAAAAAATTAATTTTTTTAAAAAAATCATTCTAGGAACCTCGATCCATTGAATTTAACACCGTCTCAACACCTAGTCTCATAAATTTCGCATATAATTTCTAAAAATAATAAGAAAAACTAGAGTCACTAAATTCACCTAGGTTTATAGTTTTCCATCATCGAAAGATAGAAAAAAGGTTGTATAAAAGGATCAGGGTACTGAGCATGAATAAAGGCCTCCCTCTCCTATGTTCTCCCATGCAGATTCATGTGCTACCACCTAAAACGCACCAGAGAAATCGGCTACCCACAAACGATCTTCTCCAATCGATCCTTGATGTCCACTGGGTACTACACAAAAGTATCCCCCATCACCAATGCCCAGCTCTCCCAAATCAATGATGTGTGATAAATAATGCACATAAATCCTCAGCCACAAAACTAGAAGACATTATGCACCTGGTGTAACTATTGGGGTAGAGCTAAGTGGTGCACAACCTGGACAACTCTACTCAAAATCTGAAAAGGGCCAATGTATCTTAGAGTAAACATGTCACCCAAGAAAAATAAATGAAATCCATTTCAAGGTGATACCCTATGAAACATAGGACCTCCCTCTTCTAGCTCTAAATGCATATTTATTCTATCAGCATAGGATATCTAATTTCTTGGTGTAGTCTTTATCTACTCTTGGATGAATGACACCATCTATGTAGTTGCTGGCTCCAACAATGGGCCCATGAGTGCTGACTCTCCTAGGTTATTCTAGTAATGTGGAGAATTTTAGAGTCACCTAATAAAGTCCTCTAATGGTTCCATACCAGTGGTGGAGTGGATGATGTTGTTTTATGCAAACTACACTGGAGGTAGGTGGTCCTCCCAACTGTAGAAAAATCTTGGACCCAAGCATGTATCATGTCCTCAAGAAACTGGATGGTCCTCCCCATCTGGTCATCCATCTGGGGGTGAGAATGATATGATCAAATGTAGATGAGTCCCAAACATCTCTTATAATCCATTCAATAACCAAGATGTTAAGTGAGTATCCTGATTCGAGACTGTCATTGATGGGACTCCATGGAGTCGAACTATCTCCTACATGTATAGGCATCCCAAGATCTCTATTGATCTCTTCTCACGGATTGGTACGAATTCAGCCAACATAGTGAGTCGTTAAATGATCACCAAGATGGTATCATTCCCCTTGTATGTGTGAGGTAAACCCATCATAAATTCAATCAATATCACATCCCACTTCCACTGTAGAAACTCATGTTTTTAGGTCAAGCCCACCGAAACCTGGTGCTCAGCCTTCACCTGCTGGAATGTGAGGCATCTAGAAATGAACTCTGCCACAACATTTTTCATCCTTGACCACTATAAATGACATATGAGGTATTGATAAATATTTTCCACTGCTAGTTGCACTTCCAAATTGGATGTTTTAAACTCCCTCCTGGCCTCCTTCCACAATGTCACTGGTAATACTGTTCATCCTCAGAAAATAACAATGTGATCCTCGCATTTAGAATATCTATCAGAGGAATACTCTGTCGACATATGAGCATGTGTAGTCTTGTAGTCTGTATCTCCGGGTTGTGCCTCCTCAATTTATGTAATATTTTATTGGTAAAAACCATCAACTGGCGGTTAGTTCCTCCATCTCCATCCACAAAGGATATCTATAACGTGAAAAACTTCTTTGACACATCACTAAACAACTGTAAGATAGATCTTATACCGGGGGAAATCACCACTACTTTCTCCTTCCTAGGAGTATATAAAATCTCGAATTTTTAGTCATAGATGAACTCTACCCATCATCTCTTTCTCAAGTTCAGATCCTTCTGAGAGAAGATACACATGAGACTCTTGTGGTCAGAGTCGATGGTAAAAATCTCGACTATCAGGTAGTGTCACCACATCATCAACATGAAGACTACCACTAGTATCTCAAGATCATGGGTCACATATTTCTGGTCCTGCTTCCTCAACTGGCAAGCACCATAGGCAATCACTGCTTTCACCTGTATCAGTACACAACCAAGATCAACCTTTGAGGCATCACAGAACACCACATACTCAACACACACCTCCAGAAATGTCATGAAGGGGGCGCTCAAAAATATCTTCCTCTTTTTGTGAAAGCACTGTGGGAACTTCTCTATCCACAAAACAGGTTGTCCGGTCATTGTGAATGCTTTCGAAGGTGCTGCTACCCAGGAAAATTCTATTAAAAACGTCTATTAATACCCATCCAAATGGAGGAAACATTGCACCGTGATAACACTTATAGGTGGCTCCCAAGAAAGAACCTCTTCAATATTCTCTGAATCTAATTCAAATTCGGCCTCTCAAATTATGTTTGCCAAAAAGTGGACCTCCTAAATCCATAACTAACACTTCAAGAGAATCCCATAAATCTGGTGCTCTCAGAAAGTGTCTAGGACCATCTTCAAATGTATTGTGTACTCCTCCTTAGACATTGAGTACAAAACGATGTCATAAATGAATACCATGAATAACCGGTCCATGTAAGGAAAGAATATCATGTTCAGGAGTCTCATGAACATTGGTGGGGCACTCTTCAAGCCAAAAGGAATCACTAGAAACTTACAGGGTCCATTCTAGAATCTGAAGGATGTCTTTGAAATGTCCTCATCCTATACAAAAATATGGTACTCATAGTGTCCATATTGATATCTGAAGGTCACATTTAGAATGTACTCATCCCATACATGAAGCTAGTGATATTCATATCTAAGGTCTATCTTTTAGAACCACCTCAATCCCTCTATCTAATTAAAGTGGTTTTTAGTCCTAAATTGTGGATTCTTATTTTTCATGGTCACCTTTTTAGGTGCCAAATGTACACAAATAATATCATTCTCCCATATAATTTCTTGAAAAAAAATCGGGTCTGCCCAGGGTGAACAACTGGGTATCATGAATCCCTTCCTCTATAATTATTCCAATTATACCATTAACTCACAATGATCTATGAGTTGAATCCAATATATAGGTGTAGATAACGGGGTTGTTCGAGGAATAAATCAATGTAGAATTCAACCTCTTTGTGGGGAGGTAATCCATGGAAATCCTCAAAAAATATTCCCTCTTACTCATCCAGTACTATAGGAAACTGGGGAATTGTCTTATACAATACATCAAGGGTCACAGTATCAAACTGGTGTGTGATCGGCTACACCCCTCTATCTGATAGTCCATCATATTCTTCATTGGTTTCCTTTTCACTAAAAAAAGAAAAACTAGCCCCATCTCTGTGGATACACCAAACTCTACAACAATAATAGTCAATCTGGATAAGGACTGTGGATAACCATTACCTATCTAGGATGAAATCGTAAGGCCTCGATGCAACCACTAAGATACCTTGACTGAAACTCTTGCCTCCATGAGTAAGGGAACATAGTCTCCACCAGTGTGTGATAGTCAAATCTCTTCCCATAAATGCCTCTATGTGTATGGACTGAGTCAACAGTTTCACTAGAATATTCATGTACTTAATAGGTGTTGTGGTGAGAAAATAGTAACTATCACATCTGTCCATCAAAACATCTACTAGTGTGAAAAATATAAATATCATACCTCTAATTATCTCTAGAGCGTCGCGGTCAAAAGACTCCATTTCCTAAATTTGGCCTCATCCCTATCCACCATCTCCTTAAGCCCATGGTGGACCACATGGGGATGGTAGTGGTAGTATGTCGAACCTCCAACCACCTCATGCATCCCATCCAGATCCACTTACACATCCATCTTCTAGAAGAATTCCCAGTTCCATCCTTTGCTTCTACATCAGTAGTCCCTTGACTATCTCCTAATCTGTCATATGAAGGGTCAATCCATTTCTAACCAAATGTCTCTGACATCCATATGGGTAGAACAACTTGTCTTTCAGCTGACTCACCACTAACTAATAGCCTCTCACCAATAACCCCATGTCTTTGTGTCATCCCATAAATAGTATAATCCAATTGGATCCCTCAGTTAGCTATCGACTAGTTGTTGCTGAAGATTCAGCTACCTTAGGCCTAGTGGTAGCTCCCAAATCCAGGGTTTTCTCCACCAGAAATATCTCCACAAGTAGAGCTCGCTTCATTACCCTAGAATATGTAGGGATACAATGGGATATTATGGATTCCCTAATCTCCCTACGTATCCCCTGATCGAAGGTCCATGCCCTATTTAATGAGTCTTCAATTATATTAGTGGATTATAAAGAATGATCCATAAATCCTGTGGAGTACTCTGCTACTATCTGACTACACTGCTTCAAATGAAGATGGTCCTGCATATGTATTGAGTGTAACATCACTGGAAATGACTCCTCTTTGAAGAGATGATTAAAGTCATTCTAATTTATGATTTTATCTTTATTCATATGGATCTGTAAGCTCCATTGTATCCCCTCTTATCCTTGAATAAGACTTGTGACTAGGACTTCGATTTGGGAAATAGGTCTCTTCACTAAGAGAAAGACTCATGTAATCGCCTCTAGACATTCCTCGGCCGCCTTGTGGTCTGGGTCACCCCTGAACCTGGAGGTTGCTGCCTATGGAACTCATGCAATGTAACACCCCGAGCTTCCACGATACGCTTCTCATTCAATAATACAATAGCTTGCATTGTACGCAACTTCGAAGTTCTAAAACATCGCGACAAATCAAAGTAGCCGTTATGAATAGTAATAACCACTTTTTAAAATTATAGAAATTTTATATTTCAAAATGGACTTCATTTTTGTATTCCTAATATTGAAATTAGCCTATGTTGAGTTTTTGGTATTTTTCTGAGAACTTCTAAATTTTTATGAATAGTGAAAAATACTTAAAACAACTTTATTAATCAAAATAATTCATAGTGATAAATTATACTATTGAGTGGTTTTAGAGTATAATTAGAATATATTTTTACCATTTTATCCAATGGTGGTCATTAGAATTAATTTAACATTGAATTTGGACATAAACAATTGCCAATCTTTTGATATAAATTGTTTCTTGAAAACACGCTATTTGTCGTAACAGCGGGAATTAATTATAAAATTAATTAATTCAACTTATATGTTTGGAATTTTGTAAAATAGACATCATTTTTGAATTCGGAATATCAATTATAGCTTAGGATGAAATTTTGGCATTGTTCTGAGAAACTTCAATTTTTGATGAATAGTGAAACCACTAAGTGGTAGTTAAATAACTGATTTTTCGTTTAAATGAAATATTACCACTTCTGTGATTTGATTTTCAAAAATCCGACATACATGGTTGTCATTAAGAATTAAAATGTGGTTCAATGAGATTATAATAATTTTTTGGTGAATAGTAACTTATTAAGTTCTTAATCGCGATTAGTGGTAATTAGTGTAGTTTAAGGTATAGATAATACTTTAATAATATTAAATGACCTAGACACATGTCCCAACCTCATTGGTTGAGTCATGGCCGACCAAGACAAGCCATGGCCTAACTTGGGGACCCCATGGATCCACTTTTGTTGGGAAATGACATAAATTAGTTTTTATTTAATGTTAAAGTGAAAATGACACTAACATAAATTGTTCTACTAAAACAATTTTTAATTGGGGTTATACAAGTCCAAATTTTGATTATAAATAGTCATTGGAAAGCTAAAAAGATTTCCTACATCATAGTATTTGTTATATAATTTTTAGACATTAAATAAATTAAAGTATTTATGACATAATAATGATGCAGCGATGACATCATTATTTGACGATTTAAATAAAATGAGAAGATAATGCAAAATCCGAGGCTTACACTTGTCCAAATCCTATTGGATGAAGATATTTCGAAACCTTATCACCTTAGCCTCGAATTATATAGATGTGGGACCTTTAGAATCCGAAAAGCATTTTGAAATAATGTAACATTTCATTACTTTCCAAAAGTGCCCCTCCTCTCCACTTATAAAAGGCCCCCACCTCTCCCACCTTATTCACACTTTCAAGCCATTTGGCTCGGCCAACCTCTGCCCAAATACTCTCCCAACATTCCTACCTTACTCCTAGAATCCTCACTTTGGGCAGAACTCTTCCCAAGGAAGCCTTTGGCTCAAATCAAAAAGAGTTACCCGATTTTGAGGTAATGTCTTTTATAATGTTGTTTTGTTTTATTTTTCTTCTCCAACCCCCTAAACTCTTTTTATTCATTTCTTTTGTAACAACACCAGTATCCTCAATATACTAGGATGTTGTTATAAGAAGGATTCGAGCTACACTTACACACACCTACATCTAATGGTTAAAGAACATACGGTTTCTGTGGATGGCGAATTTCTGCCTCACGAAGCGATGATTGTTCAACACTCATATAACACCTTCAAAGGTGGCCATTAAGATGTCACTATTTTTATATATGATATATAATATGTTTTTGTTTTACTTATGCTTCTGTATTTCTCATTTATGGCATACTTTATGATTTCCATTATGGGTAAAACGCGATAATTTCATTTTAGGAAGTGCGGACTACCGCCCCCTCAAAGTGATTTGAATCGTAAATGCCATATGTGGGATGTATAAAGGATGGAGTAAATGGTATTATACACTATATTATACTGGAATTATATTATACATTTATATCATTATGATTTACTTCCATTAAATATGAAATTGAAATGAAAGTAGCGTTCATGCGTACGTACGGCTTACCGTCTCCATGAACGGTGCATCTCATTTCTTACCTCTAAATGTTACGTAATATTATAAATGAATGTATATACTGTATATATGATATATATGATATCTACATCATGAATATAATTCCGGATATAATGGATATTTCACCACATGAACAACTTGTAATTATAAGAAGTTTATTTTTGACTCAAGTACCAAAGATCGACAAAACGACCGTTATTAACTTAAATAATTACATAATGTTCATATCATTGTAATAAGTGATATAATAAGGATAATGAAATTGAAAATGGTTCTTAATAAGGTAGATATTAACTCTAGTTTATTATTCAGGAGGTTAAAGAACGGTTGAGTCAAGTCAGACACGAGGTAAGGGAACTTCTTAACCCAACTTCCATTCTTTGGGTTAATCTCCTACTTTCAAATTATGTCATGATATTATTATGTCTTATTTTGTATTTTTACTTTCTTTATGTGTACCTATAGTGAATACACATAATATATCTATTTTATTTTAAAAATGATCTTTTTAAGGACTTCGTCTCAATCTCCTTTCATTGAGGCATATTTGGTTTTATACACAACTTTCTTTTATACGGTGTATAAACCCCTTTGACTTTTAAGTTTATTCAAAAGGAATCTTTTTATACGAAGCATTTTACTAAACGACAAAAAGGGAATGTTTTTCTTTCCGTACTTATGCGGCGACAACGACTTCTCCGCCGCCGTGAACATTATTTGAGTTTCGGCTTCCTTTACAAGCCATACCTTTTTTAAAAAAGAAAAATAAATACAATGTTTTAACATTCTTTTATTTTGGTATTGAAAATGGTTTTGAAAGAATTGTTATTATATCAATGTTTTGTATTGATATCTTGTGATTGAAATGTGGAAATGTTATGTTTCCTTTATGCATTGTTTATGTGATATGATTATGTTATGGTTTATGATATGTTTAAACCTATTCATATGAGGAATGCATTGGACTTAATAAGTGACGGGTGGAGCCCGCTATAGCTCCTCGATGCATCGGCAGGTCTCATGAGACAAACTAGTGTCTTGGCACAAGGCCTTGACAAAATCTTATTTGTAGTCTTGGCACGAGGCCTTGGCTATGTGGTTATGATAGTCTGGCATTATGCATTCCATCATTATGAAAGTGGTTATTGATATTGCATGTGATTATTCGACCAGTAGAATATCCATGTGAAGAAGTAAATGGCATTATCTCATTTTACTTTTGCCATATTATGTTGAAGTTCATGTTTAAAAGGCTTTTGTTTTAGTTATACATTGCCTTAAATGTTAATGTTTATTTATGAAAGCTTCCGCATTATTGTTATCCTTACTGAGCATCTGAGCTCACCCCTTTCAATGTTTTAATATTTTCCAGGATGTGAAGAAGTATTTTATGAATGACCTGCAGGGATAGTCGGAAGAGGATATGAGTGTGGACTATGGAGACTTTGTTATTGTAGTTTTTCACTTTTTGATGTAATGAAAGACTTATGAATGTATCTAGTGTTTCCAAGGCTACTAAACTAATCGGTCTTTCGAGACTTGATCCTTTGTGATCATGCCAATGTTACGAAGTAACGCACCGACTCTGGGTAGCTGGGGTCGGGGCGTTACAGTTGGTATCAGAGGCAGTTTAGTACTAACCTTGGAAGCTAGATTTAGATAAACTCTGATTAGAGCACATAGAACTAAGATGAACTTTGAGGATTAGTATATAAGAACTTCCTAGAATTTTGGTATTGTAGAAATGTTGTGAGTTTTCCGAGCAATACATCCCTGTCTGGATACGAGCAGGTAGAGGCGGCTCTGGCACAGATGTACCTAGGGGTAAAACCCGAAAACACTGCTTTGAGCTAGACTCGAACGGGAACTGGTGCACGACAACGGGCCTTGCTGCACTCTTGGTTACGACACTCCCGGGGGATATGCTTAGGATAATTCTCATTTTCTTTACAAACCATTATGTAAGGTTTATGAGTACATACTTCCTCAAAGGAAACATTTCTTTTTATGATTATGGATTATATCCATAAATAGTTCAATTTATGTTAAGTATTATACAAGTATGGAATTATGTATTTTGATTCATAAACTAATCTGGATTATGCCATTGTTTAGAAATGGCGCCTAGTAGAAGGAATGGAAACTGTATCAATGCACGAACTCCGTGTAGGGATTGCCCTCCTGCTCAAGATAATTATTGTGGACCTGGAGATACAACTGGTGCTGATCAACTTATTACCATACTGGGACAACTCACGCAGGTTATGAATAACAACCTTACTCGTATGGAGCACCCTGATTCGCAACGTGGAGGATCAATGCTAGACCGTTTCATGAGGCAACAACCGCCAACCTTCAATGGGAGTACAAATCCTACAGTAGCTGAGCAATGGATAAATTCCTTAGAGAAAATATTCCATGCCTTGGGGAGTAGTGAAAGGGAGAAGGTTGTCATGGCAGTTTACCGCCTCACTGGAGATGCCGATCAGTGGTGGTCACTGATTCAAAACACAAAGGAAGATGATGACGTATCGAATATGGAATGGAGGGAGTTCAAAGAGCTTTTCTTAGAAAAATACTTTCCTCGTGACCATCGAGCAGATATGGAAAGGCAATTTCTGAGTCTGAGGCAGAAGGAGGATGAGAATGTCGCAAAGTATGAGGCTAACTTTACAAGGTTAGCGAGGCATGCTGCCGATTATATACGTAACCCAAGGAGTAAGATTGATCGTTTCTTTGATGGGTTAAAACCATTTCTCCGTCGAGCTTTAGTATCACAATCCTTCTCATCATACGAAGATATAGTCTCATGTGCTATCAAGACAGAAAAGGAATTCTCTAAGTCTTATGACAACAAAGTAAAGCAAGAGAAGAAGAGAACGGTGGAACAAGAGACAGATAAAGGGAAAAAGGGAAAGAAGGATTTTCCATTATGTGATAATTGTGGGAAGAATCACCCTGGTACTTGCCTAAAAGGAATGGGAGTTTGTTATAAATGTGGAGAAAAGGGTCACCAGGCACGTGATTGCAAGGGAAAGAAAGAGGCTGTCAAAGTTGAATGCTACAATTGTAGAGAAATGGGTCATTACGCAAATGAATGTCCTAAGCGTCAAGGAATCTTACCTCAGAAAAGGCCAAGGGATCAAGGACAATCTTATGCTATTACTACAGTTGAAGCAGAATAACTAATGTATTGATGCTTTCGGACTCATGGATTATATTCTGGTTATTAGAATAATGTGATCTATATAAGGATTGTACTGCAGTACTTGTTGGTTTCAGTAAGGTTTTAATATGATTAAGGTAATCATATTTTTAGTATGTGACAATAAGAGAAACTTTTCTTTGTTTGGGGAATCTGATGTTACAATTGATTTTGGAATTAAGAGACATTTTAGAGAAAGTCTGGACAGAGTTATTTTGGAGTGGATTAAGTTGATCTTTGGATAGTATGGTTTAAGGTTAAAAAATTAATGAAGATTGTTTTTGGAGTATTATAATACTATAGTTTTAGGAAAAGGACAACCTGCAGGGTGGGGCATAAACCGTCGCGTCGGACAAAGCTGTAGGAATCGAACCCACAATCAAAGTGCGACAAGCCTTTATTTCCTACCACTAGCCTACAGGAAGTCCCTGGTTATTACAAAATAATTTTACTAATCTAAATGGTATGTTTTAACATTTTGAACCTTATACAATTAGGATAAGTATGATATTTTTGAGTTCTATTATCTTTTTGAGTGAAAGATGAGTTGAAGGTTGAAACTCTAATTGTCAAGCATAAATATATATATATCTATCTCTTATTCAATGAATAAATTAATTCTTAAACTTTAGTAAAGGGATATTAAAACAAAAAAATGTGTTATCCTAATACCTTATGTCTTGTTGAACTGATGATATTTTAAATCAATATAGATTGAAGGCTTTGAGGCCCTCAATTTGACAGTTGATTGTTATTGATGACCTCAATCACTCCCTACAAATATTTACGTTTTTCCTCCAATTATATGTCTCTAATTGCCACCAATGTTCTCCTTATCGAGATTATAATTTGGTGGTGACTTTCTTATTTCCATTTACCTCTTATTAAGGCTAAATTTTATTAATCTTATTTCCGATGTGGGTTTTCCACAAAGGTATTTTCCCTTTTCAACCTTTTATTTTCCAAGAAAAATTTCAAATTGCGAGGACACAATTTATTGAAGGAGGGGAGAATGTAACACCCCGAGCTTCCACGATACGCTTCTCATTCAATAATACAATAGCTTGCATTGTACGCAACTTCGAAGTTCTAAAACATCGCGACAAATCAAAGTAACCGTTATGAATAGTAATAACCACTTTTTAAAATTATAGAAATTTTATATTTCAAAATGGACTTCATTTTTGTATTCCTAATATTGAAATTAGCCTATGTTGAGTTTTTGGTATTTTTCTGAGAACTTCTAAATTTTTATGAATAGTGAAAAATACTTAAAAAAACTTTATTAATCAAAATAATTCATAGTGATAAATTATACTATTGAGTGGTTTTAGAGTATAATTAGAATATATTTTTACCATTTTATCCAATGGTGGTCATTAGAATTAATTTAACATTGAATTTGGACATAAACAATTGCCAATCTTTTGATATAAATTGTTTCTTGAAAACACGCTATTTGTCGTAACAGCGGGAATTAATTATAAAATTAATTAATTCAACTTATATGTTTGGAATTTTGTAAAATAGACATCATTTTTGAATTCGGAATATCAATTATAGCTTAGGATGAAATTTTGGCATTGTTCTGAGAAACTTCAATTTTTGATGAATAGTGAAACCACTAAGTGGTAGTTAAATAACTGATTTTTCGTTTAAATGAAATATTACCACTTCTGTGATTTGATTTTCAAAAATCCGACATACATGGTTGTCATTAAGAAGTAAAATGTGGTTCAATGAGATTATAATAATTTTTTGGTGAATAGTAACTTATTAAGTTCTTAATCGCGATTAGTGGTAATTAGTGTAGTTTAAGGTATAGATAATACTTTAATAATATTAAATGACCTAGACACATGTCCCAACCTCATTGGTTGAGTCATGGCCGACCAAGACAAGCCATGGCCTAACTTGGGGACCCCATGGATCCACTTTTGTTGGGAAATGACATAAATTAGTTTTTATTTAATGTTAAAGTGAAAATGACACTAACATAAATTGTTCTACTAAAACAATTTTTAATTGGGGTTATACAAGTCCAAATTTTGATTATAAATAGTCATTGGAAAGCTAAAAAGATTTCCTACATCATAGTATTTGTTTTATAATTTTTAGACATTAAATAAATTAAAGTATTTATGACATAATAATGATGCAGCGATGACATCATTATTTGACGATTTAAATAAAATGAGAAGATAATGCAAAATCCGAGGCTTACACTTGTCCAAAGCCTATTGGATGAAGATATTTCGAAACCTTATCACCTTAGCCTCGAATTATATAGATGTGGGACCTTTAGAATCCGAAAAGCATTTTGAAATAATGTAACATTTCATTACTTTCCAAAAGTGCCCCTCCTCTCCACTTATAAAAGGCCCCCACCTCTCCCACCTTATTCACACTTTCAAGCCATTTGGATCGGCCAACCTCTGCCCAAATACTCTCCCAACATTCCTACCTTACTCCTAGAATCCTCACTTTGGGCAGAACTCTTCCCAAGGAAGCCTTTGGCTCAAATCAAAAAGAGTTACCCGATTTTGAGGTAATGTCTTTTATAATGTTGTTTTGTTTTATTTTTCTTCTCCAACCCCCTAAAATCTTTTTATTCATTTCTTTTGTAACAACACCAGTATCCTCAATATACTAGGATGTTGTTATAATAAGGATTCGAGCTACACTTACACACACCTACATCTAATGGTTAAAGAACATACGGTTTCTGTGGATGGCGAATTTCTGCCTCACGAAGCGATGATTGTTCAACACTCATATAACACCTTCAAAGGTGGCCATTAAGATGTCACTATTTTTATATATGATATATAATATGTTTTTGTTTTACTTATGCTTCTGTATTTCTAATTTATGGCATACTTTATGATTTCCATTATGGGTAAAACGCGATAATTTCATTTTAGGAAGTGCGGACTACCGCCCCCTCAAAGTGATTTGAATCGTAAATGCCATATGTGGGATGTATAAAGGATGGAGTAAATGGTATTATACACTATATTATACTGGAATTATATTATACATTTATATCATTATGATTTACTTCCATTAAATATGAAATTGAAATGAAAGTAGCGTTCATGCGTACGTACGGCTTACCGTCTCCATGAACGGTGCATTTCATTTCTTACCTCTAAATGTTACGTAATATTATAAATGAATGTATATACTGTATATATGATATATATGATATCTACATCATGAATATAATTCCGGATATAATGGATATTTCACCACATGAACAACTTGTAATTATAAGAAGTTTATTTTTGACTCAAGTACCAAAGATCGACAAAACGACCGTTATTAACTTAAATAATTACATAATGTTCATATCATTGTAATAAGTGATATAATAAGGATAATGAAATTGAAAATGGTTCTTAATAAGGTAGATATTAACTCTAGTTTATTATTCAGGAGGTTAAAGAACGGTTGAGTCAAGTCAGACACGAGGTAAGGGAACTTCTTAACCCAACTTCCATTCTTTGGGTTAATCTCCTACTTTCAAATTATGTCATGATATTATTATGTCTTATTTTGTATTTTTACTTTCTTTATGTGTACCTATAGTGAATACACATAATATATCTATTTTATTTTAAAAATGATCTTTTTAAGGACTTCGTCTCAATCTCCTTTCATTGAGGCATATTTGGTTTTATACACAACTTTCTTTTATACGGTGTATAAACCCCTTTGACTTTTAAGTTTATTCAAAAGGAATCTTTTTATACGAAGCATTTTACTAAACGACAAAAAGGGAATGTTTTTCTTTCCGTACTTATGCGGCGACAACGACTTCTCCGCCGCCGTGAACATTATTTGAGTTTCGGCTTCCTTTACAAGCCATACCTTTTTTAAAAAAGAAAAATAAATACAATGTTTTAACATTCTTTTATTTTGGTATTGAAAATGGTTTTGAAAGAATTGTTATTATATCAATGTTTTGTATTGATATCTTGTGATTGAAATGTGGAAATGTTATGTTTCCTTTATGCATTGTTTATGTGATATGATTATGTTATGGTTTATGATATGTTTAAACCTATTCATATGAGGAATGCATTGGACTTAATAAGTGACGGGTGGAGCCCGCTATAGCTCCTCGATGCATCGGCAGGTCTCATGAGACAAACTAGTGTCTTGGCACAAGGCCTTGACAAAATCTTATTTGTAGTCTTGGCACGAGGCCTTGGCTATGTGGTTATGATAGTCTGGCATTATGCATTCCATCATTATGAAAGTGGTTATTGATATTGCATGTGATTATTCGACCAGTAGAATATCCATGTGAAGAAGTAAATGGCATTATCTCATTTTACTTTTGCCATATTATGTTGAAGTTCATGTTTAAAAGGCTTTTGTTTTAGTTATACATTGCCTTAAATGTTAATGTTTATTTATGAAAGCTTCCGCATTATTGTTATCCTTACTGAGCATCTGAGCTCACCCCTTTCAATGTTTTAATATTTTCCAGGATGTGAAGAAGTATTTTATGAATGACCTGCAGGGATAGTCGGAAGAGGATATGAGTGTGGACTATGGAGACTTTGTTATTGTAGTTTTTCACTTTTTGATGTAATGAAAGACTTATGAATGTATCTAGTGTTTCCAAGGCTACTAAACTAATCGGTCTTTCGAGACTTGATCCTTTGTGATCATGCCAATGTTACGAAGTAACGCACCGACTCTGGGTAGCTGGGGTCGGGGCGTTACATGCAATGCACAAAAACTACGAGCATCCTCTATCAGTAATGATGGTAGTGACTACTACTCTTCAGGTGGTGGTATAACAGGTACAACACCCAAAGCATTTATCTCTGATGTTGTTCCTAATATCAATGCCACATTGCTTAGTGTATCATCCTCGAGATTACACATTTGAATCATATCTGGAAATCTGTATAGAGGAATCCTAAAATAAATGAAGATACATCACAGTCAAGATAGTATACCTGTTGAGATGAAATTGAATCATGAAGGACATTATAACTCACCTGATCCTATATGATTCTTGTACCATTATTTTCTATCCAACCAATTTTTTCATGTACAGAGTTAGAAAGAAAAATTTAGAGTCTTTATGTATGAATATGTCATCCACTACATCAACACTAGATTCCCTATTCTGAAAGAAGAACTCAAAACATTTATCACTATTTCCCCAAACCAACCACACAGACTCTTGGTTTCTGAGGTAGAACTGACCTCTCCTAATACAACTTTGTCATTAACTTTCCCCTAGGTCATGTTCCATGACTACCCCAAACCCTCCTCTAATAGTCCAGGTGCTGGTGATTAGCATCCAGTAAAAACATCCCAAAAAATGGGAGGCATTTTCATAAGTACTTGTACAGACGCACACATTTCAATGATAAAATATTGAACTTAAAACACTAAGTAAAAAAATAATTCATACCTTTAATATACCAACAATAGAGTATGATAGTAAAAAACCAAAAATTAAATGGGGCCAGAAGACAAGTCAAACCAAAAAGAAAATACAAGCTCCTGAAATTCATCAGTACAAAACCTTAGCTGATGTTTAGTTAAAAAAACTTCCAGTTAATGTCACTAAATCACACTAAATATCTTTAAAATCTATCTAAGCACCACCTGGACCTAGTCCACCAAGGACTCCATCAAAGTTTTGATCATCTGAACAAGGCAAGACTTGTGCGGGCATACCCTGTGCAGGGGTGATTAAAAAAATACTGAGAAAGAACCCAGAAACCATAAAGGTAATTCCAAAAGGAAATAAGAAACGTATACCACAAAGGAAAAGAATCAAGTACACAAAAAAAGAAACCCATGAATTACAATCAATAATATCAGATCACATAGTTATATGTCTAAAGAAAGAATAATAGAATTTTCAATTGTAGTCTAAAGGTCCCTTAGTCTCTAATAACACAAGTACTGTCGATGGATCATAGAGAATTTATGGTTCTTAGAGCTTCAATAGATCCTGGAGCTTCAATGGAGCATGGATCATCAATGGTACATCGACTGTCAGTGGTGCCTAAAATGGCATTGGTGACTAGGACATCAATGGTGCACGATGATTCGACGGGGCACGCAGCGTCGACGGCACAGAAAGCATCATTGGCACAAGGAGTGTTGATGGCTCATATAGAGTCAACGTCGCATGGGAGATTCGATGGGTTATATATCCTCCAAGATGCATAGTTACCAAGATCATAATGTCATGGCCTGCCATAGCATTCTTCTCATAGTACGCCAATTCTGGGAGAACCTACTCCACAAGACAATCGGTCATATGCCTATATCCAAAAAATCTCACTTATATGATCTTATGAGTACCTTCTCATCACAAGGTTACCAAATCCACCAATGGAATTCCAAACAGACATTCCATTTGAAAGACAAATCTAGGTTAGATAAAAGGGTTTGGTCTAGTCAGGGTCCGACGTGACCCGTTATTGTCGACCCGACCTGACCTGATCGGTTTGGGCCGACCCAAATCGGTAAAGCCAGATGGGCCGTTGAACTGTAGCCTGTTTCCCCAGCCCATCCTGACTTTGTTTTATCCCCATGGTTTATGGGGTTTCCGGACTGCATGGCCAGCTGGCTCCCCCAGCCAATACTGCCAAACCGTGTTTCACGTGACCGGTACATGTTCCCCTCCTGGTCTCATAGCCTCCTTGCCACTTCTGAATCACTCTGAAGTGTCCTCTGAGCCATGCCTCTATGTAGTCTCGACCATGGATTCCTGATATAGCTCATGGAAGCCTCCCATGGCCTACAACATAGTAGAATCCTCCTCTGATGAGGTCCCGATGGACCACAGGTGTGCGCCCCACCAGAACCCAGCCTACTATCTGGTATCCCACTACCCTAAGCATCCACCAACATGCCGATGGCCCACAATTTTTTCCACCCTACATTGTGATCTATGAAAGTCATGTTTCACTCCTATCACACATGTGAAATCCCATCATGGATTATAAACTTTAGTACCAGATCGTTGCACCATGGATCGTGGGTGAAACATTGTATCACTTTTATAAGGTTTAAAAGGGAGAAGAATAAATTAAAAATAAAATCTATTTAGGGTAGGAATATATAACATGAACACCCATAAACTAAGTCTTGTTTTTATTCATGTTGGGCTTGATCCATTCATGTTACCGAGATCATGACAAAACTAATATCAAAATAACCACTAAAGATCTATTCCCTTTATTCCCATAATAAATATCCTTCTCGCAAGAATGATCGAACTAAAGATCAACATGTTCATGAATTGGTCTGTGTTATTCATTTGATTCTAAGAATGGGAAAACCATGAAGAGATCATCAGCCTACCTTGATCATTGGATCAGACGTTGATGAAGAATAGTGGATTGTGTCGTTGCTGATCCTCAATCCACTAACATTCATCATCATGAGAGAGCTCCCTTCTCCTTTCCTCATGGGAATTCTAGGGTTATGATGATAACCATGAATTCCTATGACATGGATTATTAAAATGGTAAACCACCACTACATCAAAACATAAAGTTCAATAAAATATTTTTACTACCTATTTAAATGTTTTCTATGTACCATAATTAAATATTTCAGCCGACCCGCACCTGTCAATGTTAGGCCTTGCATAAGGAAATCACCCTCTTACAAACTTAACGGTGGTCTTAGATTTCCATTCTGATATTTCTATTTATTATTTAATAGGATTTCAAATTAGAAAAATATATTTTATTTTTTTATTTATGGTTTCACCCCTAGTGGAATAATTTACAGATGCCGTGTGCTGAACAATGTGAGGTCGCACCTCGGGTAAAGTCGATATTTTTATCTCAATAGTTCCCTCAGATTTTTGATCAAGACAACCAATTATGAGTTATTTTACATATTCCAAAAAATTACATGTGCCTTCTATTAAAACATAACTTTTGCAAAAAATCATTTCGGGAACCTCAGGCCTCGAAATCACAAGTCGTCTCAGCTCTAGGTCTCAGATTTTTCCATGTTAATTTCTAAAATTAAAATAAAGAAAAATAAAATTCTATAAAAATTACCATATTTTATATAATCTATTGATTTAGTGGGAATATTCTTTTAATTCCACATAAATTCTTTATAAAATTTTTCAACATTTTTCAATTAAAATACAAGTTCATCAATTATTTAAAATAATTTCTTTAAATGTTTTCTTAGATATTGAAAGTATTTTAAAAATAGTTTTTGAGAATAGATTTTGTAGATTATATTTTTTAATAGTTAGAACAGATTATTTTTAATATTATAATTCAAAATATAATTTCTATAATTCTTTTTAAAAGTCACCCTATAGAAATTGTGGTGTTTATATACTGGTTGGTTATGATCACACCCTACTTGTGTCACCTGGATTCGATAGACATGATCTTGTTATCTAGTTTCATGTTTGGTTTTGGGATATCTCTTGGAGTGTGTGTGTTTTAGGATGAATGGTGACCTTATATGTTGCATGGATATTGTGTTTGATGTTGTTTTTTATATTGTGTATATATCAAGCATCTCATACTTCTATATTTTTGGATTCTATTCTTTTCTCTATTTTATAGTATGTTTATTTCATAGTTGATATGAATATATATTATAGTTAAATTTTATTTGGTTAATTATTATTATGAATCTTTTTACTATGATGTGCATGGACCTCTAATATTCAGAGTGCTTATACTATAATTTATTTGGATACTCAATGTATCTTATTTTTTATTGGAAGAAATCAATACCATGAGCTCACATTTTATCCATAATGATAGATTCTAGCCTATAGTAATTGAAAATACACATCAAGGTTAGTTTAGTAATTGGTCGGGTGATGTGTCGGGTCAAATAGAGCCATATCATTACTTATTTAGATTTATTGTTCATATTGGCCATCCCTATACAATTTATTTGATGATACAAAAACACCACCATATTATAATTGTTTTTTAAAACATAATATATAATATTTATTTTTGGTTTTATTAGTAAAATATTAAATATAGTGTATTATAAAATAATAATAGTCATCATGTGTGGTCGACTTGTTGGATATCTATTTAATGGATCCATAAAATATATCATTGGAGTATCCAAATTGATTTTAATGAGTAATTGTTGTGTTATAAGAATGAAAAAACAAATATGTAATTGAAAAATGAAATTATATTTTATTCAATTAATGTTTACTGTTTTACCCCTATATTTTAGTCATTATGAAGTCTATATCATCTATTATATTCTTTTCAAATTCTCCATCTACATAGTGCACCTTTACTAAAGTATCACATTATTCAATTTATTTCAGTTCTATATTAGTGACATGAGGAATAACGAATGAAAATTTTTTATTTTCAATTTCATCCAATTATTATGGTGTGACATATACTCCTATTGAAAATATGAATAACATTAAACAATAATAAACATACTAGATTAATTATTAAAAAAAATTATTAAAATTCACCCTTGTATACATTCAAAATTAAGATTCATAAAAATTCATGAATGATAATTAAATTTACAATCTAATGTCAAATAATGTTATTAATGTTCTTTCCACACAATTGTTTTCATTCCTAAAGATCATTTGAAGAACTATGAACTTGGGGAAAAATCTCTAGTTAACCTTTTTATAATATAAAACTCTCTAAAAATAACTAATTATAATTTTTAGTGTTTTCTTCCTTATCATTTTTTTATTAAATATTAACAATAATGCAATAGTATGAAATCAAACAAGCCATGTGTGATTTACAAGTTAATGCCTTACTGTGAGAACATAAATACTTGTCAGGATAATTTCTGTCAGTATATTGCAGTTCATTATTAATGAAAATTTAATACAACATGATCCAACACCTATCAGATTTCATCTATGTCTCGATAAGAATTATTATACTAACTACCATCAGTTTAGAAAGTTCTTTTTTAAGGATGAGAAACCAAATGAATATGAAGTTTTGTTAAAAGATCGCACAGAATTTTCATCAATAAATATTTATCTTTTTTTCTATTTCTAGTTGTTGTATTTCCCATGTGCCTCCCTCAACATGATATTATTTGTTTTTTGTTCCTCAATAGAAAAATTTCAATAATTTTAACATGAATTTTTTATGTTGAATAAACTATTGCATCTCAAAATCAGAGTAGAAACACTATTTATAATATCTGAACAACTTATCAATCTGATTCCACTGTACTAAAACGATTCCTAGTACATTTCAAAAAAAACTAAAATCAATTAGAAACCCACTCTAAAACAATGTCTTCAGGGTGTCAATTTTTTTTCCTTATAAATAGATTTTTTGTATAATTATAATTTTCATGCACTTTATTTGGGTTCTCCCAACGTGGATAATGTGGGAACTCATTTTCATTTTCCAAATCAACTTGAATTTTCTTGATTCTTTTGGACAGTTCTTGAATTTTATTGAATCTTCTTGATCCTTCATGAAGAAACTAAGGATTCCATCATTATTCAAACATCATTAACCATATATAATAAGAAACTAATTCATACATCCTTATATCAGCTAAATATGAATCCAATTGACCAATATTACAACATCATAATATTTCTTTGATTTATAACGTTTTAAAGATTATTGAAAACATCATTCAATGGTATTTTTTCTAATGAATTCATTGGAAACATTACCATCGAGTTCTACCTTTTCCTCCTTCTATTCAATCATCTTCGTCCAGTGTTTTGGAATGAATTTTTCAGGTTCATCATTCCTCAGTTCAAACATTTTACATAAAAAATTATCATTTGGGATAAAAAAATCTCTAAATCATCTGTAAGATTACATTAATAATGTTACTTCTTCTAATGGATTGGATATGCTGTATGTCCTTTAATAGATAAATTCATTTCATTTTAATATCTAACTCTATACATACTGAAAAAATTTATATTTAAACATTGTATAAACGATCTATCTAGAAACATATTCTACCATTTTAAGATAATGATGTTTGAATAAACTGTCTCATCTTTTAAGGACTCTTATTACATGAAACATATTTTTTTTGTTTCCCTTCATGAATTTATCCAATATTATTAGATATAATTCAAAAATTTAATTCCCCACCTTTTTGTTTTCATAGATTAAAAAATGAAATATTACTAATCAATTTTTGAACTTCTCAATGTTTGTTGTTCTTTTATTGGATTTGAAATTTTTATCCTTTTCTAATTAATACACCACCGCATATTCATTAACTTTCATCCATATAGAAATGTGTATTCATAAACAAAGTTATACCTCTCTCATCTTTAGAAATTTATTCTTTTGATCACATTCTGGATGATAATTTATTTCAGGTGGTTTGTGTCTAAAAATATTTATCTGCAAATGTATGTTTTGAAACATCATCTCCTCCTTTGAAAAAATAATTTATCATGATATTTTCATGATGTGGGAAATATTCATAAAAACATTGACTTCTTTTACTTTGTACGAACTTTTTTTTCCCAAATCTTATAAAACATACAATCTTATTCCAACAACTTCCTGAAAAAGATATCTTTACGAAATTCAAGGAACTTATTTCTTAAATGTTAATAATAAAATTCCCCCAAAAATATGATTTCTAAAAATACAAAAAATAAATTATGAAAAAATCATGATGGAGCCTCATTCTTCCCCATTGAATATTTTGGCATCATTCAAAAACAAAATTTTACATATCTTTTCATTTTCACAAATCATTTTTCTAAGTAACACATTTCTCAATGTTATTAACTTTAATCAATGAAAAAAATAACCCAAGGAAAATGTTTTCACACATCACTAATAGATAAAATAATATTTTCAATGAATTTCATCACTCGAAGTAATGAAATTTTGTGGAAATATTATGATATACTTTCCTTAATATTAAATTCTCTTTAATTATTACCCACAATACTTTTTTAATGATAACAATAGCTCCAAATTCATAATATAATTAGTTGTTAATATTATTAAAAAGTAGTATTATCCTCTACCCCAATTCCATAATAATCCAAATCACTTAGAGGACTTTTGATAGGATATTTATGAATTCATTGGTGTAGGTGAGACATGATTTTTTGGCCTCAATTTCAAAAATATTTTATTTGGATTATCTTATAAGGACCCGAACTTATTACGTACATACTATTGAGTTTAGTTAAGAAAACAATTTTTTTACATTCAGGATATTTTCATGTTTATAGCTTTAGATATTTAGGAAAAAACATTCATAAAATTACACATTGGTACAGAGTAGATACCATAAAAACAATTTCCATTTCTCTCAAAATATAAAACATTAAAACATAACACAATACTCCTATCCAATTCTTCAACATTTTACGTGTCATACTTCCTTGAATTACACATCCATTAACCTATGAAAATCATTTAAAAACTTTGGATGAGCACAAACCTCAGTAAGGGATAAAAATGGAGGCAAGGAGCACATTAGTCTATGAATACTCGTAACATATGAAATTTTATTCAGAAGACAGGATTGTCACTCATATATACTTACTTTGTGTAACATGAGATTCAAACAAGATCCACACAAACATGAGAACATTAAATATAATCATAGAGGTATCTTGGGGCATTACTTACATAATCATGTAACCATTCTTGGCTACCTTATAATCTGTAACCCTCACGGCTACCTTACTTTATATAACCATCGTAGTAAGACTTGGAGTAACCATACGGCCAACCTCCAACATACTCATACCCAATGCATTTGAGGGAGATATAGGTCCCTCCTTTCAACATAAATAATTCCCAATAACCAAAACATAATCATACAAAATGAATAATTCCATAAAAACATTACTTTGGAATTTCGTAAAACCGAATTTAAAAAAATGATTTTTAAAGAAACGCTCCTTATAAATATCATACATTTGAAGAGAGAATTAATTTAGTGGATGGAGTATGTATATATAATGTAATTACACATAATTAACTATAATATAAATTAAACCCATAGAACAAACAATTTAAATAGCACGTAAATAATGAAGTATAAGGTTTACCCAACGAATGGAAATCGGGTTAAGAATTCCCTTACCTCGGGTTTGTCTTACTTCCATCTTGTTTAAAAATCCTCTATAATGGTTAGAAGACTATTATTAATATTTTATAGAATAATTTTCATGTCTATAACAAATTATTTTATCATTTAATAACATCTTTTCACCCTTAAGTGTTATTATTTTTCCACTTGCACTATTTTTGGTTGAATTCTTTACATGATTTCTAGGATTGGTTCATGGTGGACATTCTTGTCGATTGGAAGTGAAACTACAGAATTTGAATGGAGTAGTATTTTAATATAACCAGAAACATAAATTATTCCATTTATCATTTTGAATTATTACATGAGGATGATTTATAAGTTAGAACATTAATGACGTTCGTTTAGATCCTTTTAGTGATTCTTTGATAATAAGAACCTCATTTTGTCTAATAAATTAGAAACATGAGTAAAAAAGAATTCCAGAACCATGGGTGAGTTATAAAACATATATTATAACCTGGTTCAACCATATAAATGGTTTTATGAGCATACATGAAAGAAGAAATTTAAATTAAAATCACATCATCCACAATGTCGATAATTCGACACAAACGAACAATGTTTTTATTCTTTAAATAAATGGGAGAGGAGAAGAATAAAGATGATTAATTTTTCATAAATATGATAAAATATAGATTATACAAGATTTCTGGAGATTTAAATCCTTTTTGGTAATGAGGTATGATGAATTAATAAGGAAGGAACTCAAAGTAAAAAAAAGTGAGAAATATCTTACAAAAAAATCGGCAGCCTAACGGCTACTCAACATGGTTTTAGAAAAATACTAAAAATAGAGGGGACATGGGTCACCCATACAGAATTGAGTAATAATATAGGGAAGAAAAATAATAAGAATGCAAAATGAACATGGTATAGAAACATGAATATTAAACCACCTAATAAAGAACTTGAAAGAAAAAAGAATGAAATTGGGAATTTCCTTACCTTTTAGAGTATCCCTTAGAACTTGATGGTTGGGACCTTTGGGCTTCAAGAAACCTTAGTAAAACTACTATGAAGGTAAGGATGCTAGAGCATCATTGAGGGAGAATTGGGAATGAATTCAATTATGGGAAGAGTTGGTATTTTATAGGAAAAGTGAGGGATTATTTTAATAATTTTCAAGGGAAACCTCAAGGGTGGTATTTGCAAAACCATGGGATTGACCATGGTATTTTCTCATGGTATAGAACACTTGGGAAACCTCACATATTATTTAACTATACACAAGTCGACCAGATTTATGACATAAAAGTATTAATGATGTCATTAATACACCGAAACTAAAAAAATGAAAAATCAACTATTTCGAAAAAAATCCAAGAATTCACCCTAACCATTTATCAACTAGTAGATTTCAAAAATGGAGTCCATTTTTTGAAAATAATTTTCTAAATATAATTAATTTAATTTTTAAATAAAAGTATACTTAATAAAAAAATTAACAATTCTAATTCTTTAATTTCTTCTATATGACAATAAAAAATTAACCTAGATGATATTATCCTAAAGCCTTAATAAAATAAAATAATAATAAAATTAACTATTCATTAAGGTCATATTACTATTCATAAGTGTATGTTACTATTCAAAAAAACAAGTTGGTTCCAATAGACTCCAAATAACTTACTGAACACAATTATAGATGACGGTTTCTAGAAATTCAGAACATAGAAGTAGAAAAGTTATGTTTCAAAGGCTAATTAAAAATATATATACTTAAAACAAAGTTCCATGAATTTATATTTATTTTTAGAAAAAAGTGGGGTGTTACATTATCCCCACCTTCTTGAAATTGCTTCCTCGAAATTTTAATTAATTATTAAACAAGTGATGGTACTTTTCCTTCATAGCATTTTCAGACTCCCATGTTTCTTCTTCAACCATGTGGTTTCTCCACAAAACCATTACCTGGTGGATTACCGAATTCCAAAAAACCTGTTCCCTACCATCAAGAATCTGAACTGGTTTCTCTTCATAAGAAAGGTTCTCTTCCAGCTGATCTTCTTCTGGGCTCAATACATGTGATGAATCAGGCACATACTTTCTCAGTATTGAAACATGAAAAAAATTGTGTATCTAAAACAAGCTCGGAGGCAAAGCTACGCGGTATGCAACTGTTCCAACATTCACCATGATTTTAAAAGGACCTTTGAACCATGGACTTAGATTTCCTTTCTTATCGAATTGAATCAAACATTTACAAAGAGAGACTTTAAGGAAAACATGGTCACCTACCTCGAAAGAGAAGTATTTCCTTAAATTATCTACATAACTTTTCATCCTGCTCTGAGCTGTCCTCATGTGCTGTTGGATCATCCTCACTTTCTCAGCCACTTCTTCTACTAATTTTGGCCCCATCAAAATTCTTTAACCGACTTCATCCCAAAATGCTGGAGTCTGACACCACTTCCAATACAATGCCTCAAAATGTGCCATCTGAATACGAGAATGAAAACTGTTATTATAATAAAACTCAACTAAAGAATGATGATGATCCCATCTTCCCTAATAGTCCATTGAACAAGCTCGAAGCATATCCTCCAAAGTTTGAATCGTTCGTTCTGACTGGCCATCTGACTGAGGATGATAAGTTGTACTAAAATTTAACTCTTTTCCCAACGAAATTTGAAGTCCCTTCCAAAAGTTATAAGTGAACCTAGGATCTCGGTCAGACACAATGGAAAGAGGAACTCCATGTTACCTGACAATCTGCTTGTGGTATAATCGATAAAGCTAATCCAAATACATTATATCTCAAATAGATTTAAAATGTGTAGATTTTGTCAGCTAATCAACAATAACCCAAATCACATTGTTACCTCAAGATGTCTTTGGTAGTCCAACCAAAAAGTCCATTGATACATTCTCCCATTTCCACTCTGGAACTGGAAAAGGATGAAGCATCCCCTTCGATAACTTCCGCTCTGCTTTAACCAGTTGACACGTCAAACATTTAATGGTAAAATCTGAAATATCTCTTTTAATTCCATCCCACAAATAATACTCCTAAAAGTCTCTATACATCTGATTACTGCCAGGATGAACAAAGAATGGAGAACTACGAGCATCACACAACAAATCTTTCTTCAACTGGGAATCACTAGGCACACATAGCCTTTTTCCAAATATTAATATAAAATTTTTATGAAGATTAAATTCTGGAAACTAACCCATTTTAACCAATTCTACCTTTATCTGTATCTCACGGTCTTCCTTCTACGCTTTCTTAATTATGTCTGACAAAAAGACTACACTAAAACTAGAAACAAAACATATGTATTCCTTTCACATAAAACTTCAAATCCAAAATTCATAAAATCATTAATCAAGGGATCATGTTCCAAACGTAACATGGATAATGATGCATGGTGTTTCCGACTCAAGGCATCAACCACCTTTTTTGCTTTTCCAGGATGGTAATTGATCATGCAGTCATGATATTTTATAAGTTATAGCGATCTTCTCTACCTCGTGTTTAATTTTTTCTGGGTGAATATATACTTTATACTCTTATGGTCAGTAAATATTTGGTATTTGGTACCGTATAGATGATTCCTCCAATTTTTCAAAGAAAAATCCACAACTTCCAATTCAAATCATGTGTGGGATAATTTAGCTCATGAGGTTTAAGTTGTATTGAAGCATAATCAATTACCTGACCATTATGCATCAAAACACAACCAATTCCCTTCAAATAAGCATCACTTTAGATGACAAACTCACTATTTTGGGATGGTAAGGCCAAAATTGGAGAATTAACCAGTATCTTCTTCAGTTCCCGAAAACAAACATGACATTATTCTTTCCGAACAAATTTAGCCCCTTTCCTTGTTAACATAGTTATCAGGCTAGATAACCATGCAATGTTTTTAACAAACCGTCAGTAATATCATGCTTACCCCAAAAAACTATGAATCTATGTAACATTTGTGGGTCTTAGACATTCATCAACTACTTTTGTTTTGGCAGGATCAACTGTTATTCCATCCTTATTTACAATGTTCCCAAGAAAAAAATCTGTTGCAACTAAAAATCACACTTACTGAATTTTCCGTATCGTTTATTTTCTTTTAAAGTTTACAAAACAACCCTTTGGTTTTTTCATGATCCTATTTATTTTAAGAAAAAACCATAATTTCATTAATAAATAAAACCACAAACTTATCCAAGAACTCATGAAATACTCTATTCATAAGATTCATGAATACATCAGGTGCATTAATTAATCCAAACAGCATAACAAAAAATTGATAATGCCCATATCTAGTATGAAAGGCTGTTTTTGGGATGTCATCCTTCTTCACCTTCAGCTGATGGTATCTGGATCTCAAGTCAATCTTGAAAAAGTTCTGAGCTCCCTAGAGCAGATCAAACAAGTCATCAATATGATTAAAAGGATACTTTTTTTAATAGTGATGTTATTCAAAGCTCTATACTCAATGAAAATTCTCATGGAACCATCTTTCTTTTTAACAAAAAAATAGGGGCTCCCCCGGTGAAGTTCTTGGATGAATGAAACCTTTGTCAAGAAAATCCTATAACTTATTTTCCAATTCAAGAAGTTCTATTGGAGCCATATGATATGGGGGTTTTGAAATTGGCTTAGTATCCGGAACTAAGTCAATTGTAAATTCGACTTCTCGATCTGGTATAACACCAAGTAACTCATTAAGAAATACATCAAGGTATTCATTTACCACTGGAACATCAATAATTTTAATAGTTCCATTGTTTTCAAAAATATGAGCAAGATAACATTCATTTCTATCTTTCAGTAGTTTCTCAACTTCCTAGTATGTTATCAATTGTATGGGTTCATTCTTGTATAAAAACTGAAACTCTTTCTGAAAAACAACTTCTCTATATCTACAGTCAATCTTAGCATCATAATCAGAAAGACAGTCCATCCCCAGAATGACATCAAACTCGACTAAGGGTAAAACAACAAGGTTTTTAGGTAAAGTCATTCCACAGACAACAATAGAAAGATTCTTCTAATTACTCTCTGTTATAACATTTCCCCTAGTGTTTTAACAACAAGTTAGGGTCTCATTTATTGAGGTGATATTTCCAATTTACTAGAAAATTTCTCAGAGATAATGGAATGTGTAGACCCCGTATCAAACAAAACATTAGAAAAATATGAGTGAACAAACAAAGTACCTAATACAACTTCATTGGATGGACCAAAATCTGCTGACATAGTCGCAAAGGATCTCTCTAAACCTTTCTGCTTGTAGTCTGGCATCTTTAAATCATTCAGATCATTGTTTGGGAAGATGTTTTCATAGTGACCCATCTCACCACATTTAATACACTTTACAGTTTTCCAATCAGTATTAGTCTTTGGATGATTTTCATTACAATCTCGGGCCATATGTCCAAACTTACCACATTTAAAACACTTCCCAGTTTTTCTAAGACATTCCCCAGGGTGATTCTTGCCATACTTTTCACACACTAGAAATTAGATTTTCATTCCATCAGATTTATTTGGTTGATTAATACCCATTTCTTTACAAATTGACCTCTTCTTCTCATTGTTTCCCATGTGCACATGATCATCAGCAAAATCCATCTCTTCCCTCTCAGCGCATCGGAAAAGTTTCTCATAACTTTTGAATTCACGGGAGGCCAACGCCCTTCGATACCATGACTTCAATTCTGAGTAAAAGTGGTTGATTTTTCTTTCAAGATCCAGAATAATATTTGTAGTATACCACACCAGTTGGGTGAAGTTCGATTTATACACTACCACTGAATCATCCTTCTTCTGTTTCAATTAATGGAATTGCTTTTCCATCCTAAGTCGCACCACCTTAGGAAAATATTTTTCAAGGAAAAGACTTTCAAACTCATCCCACTCTAAGGAATAAATATCTTCTCTACCACTGATACTTTTTACCATTTACAAAGATTTATCATCTTCCCCTTCAAAATTATTAGTGGAAAGACTTACCTTTTGATTGTCTGAACATCGAATATCTTTTCAAGGGCTTTGATCCATCCTTCATCTACTATTGGGTCAGATGATCCATTTAATGCAGAAGGATGTTGTCTCATAAAATGATCTACTACTGTCATGTTCTATTTTGGTACCTATATTTTTTCTCTTTCATGGATTCCACCACCATTTATTGCATGTGTTAGCTAAGCCATTACTGTCACAAACTGCTCAGTTCCAATCCCTACCATTCGGTGTTGTAGTTCCGAAAGGATGTCATTCTATCGGTGCCTCTCCTCTTCAGCATCCATGTTCCATCTGCATACAACCATTCTGAACAAAAATATCCTAGATGAAGAAACATGGTAATCTTTAAATGCTATAACAAATTAAACATAGATTGAAAATCATTTTTGGTATTCTATTAACATCACCCTAACCCCTAAAGTTATCTAAACCATCCTCTGATACCAACTATAAGGCCCAGCCTTATTACATATATAATCATGAGTTTAGTTAATAAAACAATTCCTTTTACATTGAAATATATTTTAATGTATAGAGCTTTAGAGAATTTGGACAAAGCATTCATAACATTACACATTCTTACAGAGTGGATACCATAAAAACAGTTTCCATTTTTCTCAAAATATAAAACGTTAAACCTTAAAACAAGACTCCTTGATAATTATTCAACATTTAAAGTGTCTTTATTACTTTTATAACACATCCATTAACCTTTAAAAGATCATTTAAAAAAATTTAATTAGAACAAAGCTCAGTAAGGGATGAAAAAGTAAATAAATATCACATTAGTCCATGAATACCCATAACGTATGAATACATTTTCAAGAGACAAGCTTGTCACTCATATATAATTACTTTGTGTAACATGAGATTCAAAAAAAATCTACACAAAAATGAGAAAATAAATATAATCATAGAGGTATCTTGGGGCATTACATACATAATCTTGTAACCATTCCTGTCTACCTTAAAATCTGTAACCCTCACAGCTAACTTACATTGTGTAACCATCGTAGTTACACTTGGAGTAACCATACATCCGAACAACAACTTACTCATACCCAATGCATTGGAGGGAGATATAGGTTCCACCCTCCATCATAAATAATTCCCAAGAACCAAAACATAATCATAGAACATGAATAATTCTATAAAAACATTTCTTTGGAATTTCGTAAAATCGAATTTAAAAAAATGATTTTTAAAGAAAAGTTCCTTATAAATATCATACATTTGAAGAGAGAATTAATAGAGTGGATGGAGTATGTATATATACTGTAAATACACATAATTAAACATAATATAAACAAAACCAATCACACAAAAAATATAAATAGCATGTAAATAATGTAGTAGAAGTTTAACCCAATAAATGAAAATCGGGTTAAGAATTCCCTTACCTCAGGTTTGTCTTACTTCCAACTTGATTAAACCTCTTATATAATGGTTAAAATAGTGTTATTAATATTTTACAAAAACATGTTCATGTTTATAACATCTTATATGATCATTTAATAAAATCTTTTAACCCTTAATTATTAGTATTTCCCCCCTTGAACTGTTATTTGGTTGATTTCTTTACATGATTTCTATGATTGGTTCATGGTGGACATTCTTTTCGATTGGAAGTGAAAATCCAGAATTGGAATGGAGTCATATTTTCATATAACCAGTAACATAAATTATTCCATTTATCATTTTTAATTATCACATGAGGATGAGTCATAAGTTATAACATTAATGATGTTCGTTTAGATCATTTTAGTGATTCTTTGATACTAACAACCTTGTTTTGTCGTATAAATTAGAACCATGAGTACAAAAGAATTCCAGAACCATGGTTGATTAATAAAACAAATATTATAACATGGTTCAACCATATAAATTCTTTCATGACCATACTTGAAAGAATTAATGGAAATTGAAATCACATCATCCACGATGTCGATAATTCGACACAGACGGACAATGTTTTTATTCACTAAATAAGTGGGAGAGAAGAAGAATAAAAAAGATTAATTTTTCATAAACATGATAAAATCCATAGTATAAATGATTTTTTTAGATTTCATTCCTCTTGGGTAAGGAGATATGAAGAAAGAATAAGTAATAAACTCAAAATAAAAAAAGTTATAAATCTCTTACAAAACATTCAGCAGCCTAACAGCTACTCAACATGGTTTTAGAAAAATTTTAAAAAGAGAGGGGGAAAGGGTCACCCATAAAAAAATGAATCATAATATATAAAAGATCAAGAATTATAATGAAATAATAACATGTTATAGAAACTTGAAAATTATACCACATAAAAGATAACTTGAAAGGAAAAAGAAAGAAATTGGGAATTTCTTTACCTTGTAGAGTAACCCATAGAACTTAAAGGTTGGGACCTTGGTGATTGAGGAATCCTTGGGAGGACTACTATGAAGGTAGATAGGACAAAGCTTCATTGATGGATAATTGGGAATGAATTCAATGAGGGGAAGAGTTGGTATTTATAGGAAAAGTGAGGGATTATTTTAATAATTTTCAAGGGACACCTCATGGGTGGTATTTGAAAAACCATGGGCTTTCCCATGGTATTTTCTCATGGTATAAGCCACTTGGTACACCTCCCATATTATTTAACTATACACAACTCAACCAGATTTATGACATCAATATATTAATAAAGTAATTAATACATCAAAACTAAAAACCGAAAAATCAACTATTTCATAAAAAATCCCAAAATTCACCATAACCATTTATTGACATGTAGATTTCAAAAATGAAGTCCATTTTTTGAAAATAATGTTCTAAATATTATTAATTTTATTTTTAAATAAAATAATACTTAATTCAAAAATTAACAATTTTAATTATGTAACTACTTCTATATCACAATGAAAAATTAACCAAGATGCTATTATCTAAAAGCCTTAATAAAATAAAATAATAATAAAATTAAATATTCATTAGGGTCATATTACTATTCATAAGTGTACGGTTCTATTCACCAAGAAACAAGTTGGTTCCAATAAACTCCAAATAACATACTGAACACAATTGTAGATGATAGTTTCTTGAAATTCAGAACATAAAAGTAGAAAAGTTATGTTTTAAAGGCTAATTAAAAAAATATCTATTTAAAACAAAGTTCAAAGAATTTCTATTTATTTTTATAAAAACATGGGGTGTTACGTAGCTTTTCTAAAAACATCATCAATTTGATACATTGTTGAAATATTATCATTCATAACATCTCCACCTGCAACATTCTATTTTAGTAAGTGATAATTAATTTCAATGTGCCTTGATCTCAAATGTTGTAATTTTTTTTAAAAGAGTAACGAATATATGCTTATTATAAGTCGTATTCAAAATAATGAAAAATTTCACCCATAAATCTTCCAATACAATATTTATCTAAATCATTTTAATAAAAGAATGGGTTGTGGCTATATATGTTACATTCATTGTACTCAAAGTAGCTAATCTTTGTTTCTTAATATGATAACTCACACATAATTCTACCAAGAAAAGAGTTCATCTTGATGTTAAATTTCTATCATTGTAGTATCCTGCCCAATTAGAATCACTGTTTCTATGGATTTTCAAGTCATTTCATCTTTTATAAAACATTCCCTAAGAAGATTTTCAATTAACATATCATTGAATAATTTTTTCTATTGAAATATTTCATTCCTTTTGATTAATCTAATATCATTCACACAAAGTAATAAAAAACAAATTTCTTCCCTTAAAGCTATGAGATATGGTTATCAATATAAAATTATCAGAAATCAATCCAATTTGTACTCTTCTCATCTTCATCATTACTTCTATTTGTCCCAATAGAAATGGGAGTATAATCCTTATTGGATTCTTCCATGCCATACTTTTATAAAAACTCCTTGGCCTACTTTTATTTTGATTCATATATATATATATATTTGAATTTTTACCCTATAAAGATGGTTAATTCTTTGAGAATTGATATTTAAATTGTCTTCATCATATTTTGGAATATTCTTTATGCTCTTAAACTCTATTACAAATAAAACTTATATCATCATAATAAAAAAAATAGTAACAGTATATGTGGTCATTAATTTAATATATAGGCGGTGATCCACTTTTCAATTTTAAAAGATCAACTTCTTTGGAAAATTATCCATTTTTTGATTACCAAAAACATGGAGCTTATTTCTGACTATGAAAATCTATAATCAACTTAGAAAAAATGGTTCCATATTAATCATGGTCTATCCCATTAGTTTTCTAAATATATTCTTCTTCTTTAATTTCTAATTTTAATAATGATGACTGAACATCCATCTGATAAACCTCATAACAATGATGTTTTATAAAATCCATAAACATTTTAATAGTTTCAAATATCATAAATGGGGAAAACGTTTCTTCAAGATACACTCTTACCAGTGATGATCATCATTGAGAACAAGACATGATTTGTTTATTGAAAATTTATCAGTGTTATTTAGCTTCTTCTTGGAAACCCACTTTTTTCTAATAATATTAATTCTTTATGGTCAAGGAACAAGTTCCAACGTGTTATTTTTCTCAAATAATGTAACTCTACAGTCATAGATTGAACCCTCAATTTATGTTCAACTACCCCTATAATTGATTATGGTTCAATATTTTAGATAATTGGTGTATGATTTTCTAATCATAACTTCCCGATCATTTGAACTAGATAATTTTAATTTTAAATGATATAATCTCATTAAATTTGTTTATATAGAGATTTAATTTCTTATATTTTTATCCTGTATACCTTTTTTATCACATGATACAACATAAAAAAATTATTAATGTTTTTCCAAAATTAATCTTAATTTTTTTCTATTCTCAATTCAAGTATCCAGTTTATCTTCAATAAAAGTATCATTGTCTCTTGTTAAGGATATAAGATTATCAACAACATTCACATAATAAAAATCCACCAGAATTTTGAAACATTTATTCCATCACATATAAATTCATTCATTGGATAAATATCCCATGAAACTTATTTCCTTATCCTTTTTATCAAACATTCCAAGATCTAGATTTTTTATCATCATTAATAGAGAACTCATAGAAACCGTGAAATATTTTAATAATATCTTTTTATTTTTTATCCTTATGAATAAATTTTATATTCTAACCATAATAAACATCAATTTTTTAAATTTATAGAAATATTAATATATTATTTCTAGAAAAAATATAATATTTACACTTAGATAACATGTTTCTTCTCATTTACACCAAACTTATATTTTACATTTCCTATAATTTATTTTATTGTGGATTGAATTCATTATTATATTGGTGTTTGATTAAATATTTTTTTACATAGAATTAATATTTATTGATTCTATGCTCATTTTTATGTTTTTTTCTTATATTTAATATGTAAACACCCATATCTATTCCATATTCTATTATTAAATCAGAGAATATTTCGGAAGCTTCCAATTTATGTACAATAAACATTATGATGGTCATCCATTTGAATTTATTAAAAAAACTATTAAATTAAAAATAACCTATTTATTAATGTTTCATTGGCCCAAAAATATTAGAGTTAGTGATATTAGAAGGTATATTGGATTATATTTTTACTGTCTTATGTATTCTACTAACGATATTCCACTTCTGACAAGTTATATAAATAGATATATCTTTCCTCTTCAGTGTTCTATGTTTCTTTGAGTATTTTTCATAAAACATATTCTCATAATTTGTTAGAAATGGTAACTATGTATTTTATTCTGTGAATTATAATTATCATCCTCACTTAGTTATCATGAGTTAAAAAATTTCCCCAATTTCATAGAGATTTTCACTGGTTCATTCTCCCATGGTAACAACTTTTCTATATTCTATACTTCTGATGATATAAGAATCATTCCTTGATATAATTTTCATAACATCATACAAAAATTTCTAACACTTATTAAGTTCTGTTTGAGCCCATAAAAATATATTACAAAATTATATTTTATTTTTTGAGATTTAATATAAGTTGTTCATATTTCTCATATTTCTATGGAACTATCATTTACGAAAGTAATTAATCCTCCCTTGATGTCTATCACATTTTTTCAATATTCTTATATCACTTAGCATGTGTTTGGAAAAAAATACTACGATTCTATGTTTTGATCATTTTTATATATTTCAGAGCTATCTCAATAATAGAAATTATTTATTCAAGCTTCCTCTTTCTAACATTGTTTTCTACTGTAGCATATAAAACTGGTCCCAAAATAGATTTGAAACATTCATTATAATTGTGAGGTAATTGGTAACATCATCATAAACATTTCTAAAGGAAACCAATCGGATTTTTCATTGGTAACTTTCTAGTATATTATCATTTTGAATTTCCTTATCAATGCTTATTAGAAAATTTTCTATCATTTAATCCTAAATTTCTCCAAATGAGATCATGAATATTTATAGTTATAGACATGTTATAAAAATTTCTATAAAATGTCTACCAATAGGATCCAAAAATAAAATATAAATAAAATCTCAATATTGCATATAATTAAGATCTTTCTAAATATAATATTTTTTGAGGTTCAATAGATCTTTCTATTTTTTAGCAGTTATTGTGGGGTAACATTATGATGGTGGATATTCTCACCATTTGATGATGTTGTGGAGTTAGTGGGTGACTATTTCACCTCAATTTTTTATTAATATTTCTCAATAATTGAGTTCTTTTATATTTTACCTTGAATGATTTGATGAAATATTTATAACCCATCTTCATTTACCAAAAATCGTTAATATATTTTGATTGAGATTTAATAAACACATCATCCTTAGAAAAAAGTTTATTACTAAAATATTCCACTATATTTCCATAACTGTAAACATTTAGATCATGGTTTATGATCTCTTGGATATACTCATGTTATATTTTAAGAACATATTTTAATAATTTATTATTTAGTCTAATTTTGTTATTAGAAATTCTAATATCTTTTTTGAGTTTTTTTTGTTTTGATCAAGTCATGATACAAGTTATTTTCCCAACTCGTATTATCTATAATATTCTTTACCTACATCTTCAATAAAATATGACGAATATTTCATTTTTCCCAATATTTTAAAACACATTTATAAAAAAATATATATTTTCATATTTTGAAGAATTTTTTTCATGTGATATATATTATCATTCTTACTCAAAAAACATCTTTTATTCCTTTTAGTGATATTTTTTTTACTTATGCTGGATTCATTATCTTAGGTATAATAATTTATCCACTTTTAACTTTTTGTTTTTACTTTAAAGTTATTGATTTATTACATAAAATTATTCTTTTGATATTTTATATATAAATTTTCATTTACTCAACATAAAAAAATTATTTGGGAATTTTCCTTTATATTTTCCTGTAATGTTTTTGTAATTTTTAGAGATAATAGATTTAATTTTCCATTAATTTAATAATATTATTTATCTATTGAATCATTATGATTAATAATAACAATATCATTTAACATTCTCATAGCATCAAAATTAATTTCTTCCTTGATCTTATTTTTTAATGTGGGTGATTTCCTCATATCCTATTTAATTATAATGTTATGTAATTCATCAAGAGAAAAATAATGATTATATTATAAAGTAGAGATTTTGGAATTAAACATGTTAGGGAGGATTATCATTAAATTCTTAACAATGGTATAATTTTCCAAGACATATTTGGATCCTGTGATGTTTTAAATAACTTCATTAATTATACTTAATTACTGATCAACAATTAATTTACATACCATTATAATATCATCAAACATTATTTGAAATATATGTAGTTTTTTCTCCTTTACTTTAGTGTTTCCATCGATGATGCTTTCAATTGATCCTTAGAATTCTTTTTTGGTTTTGATACCCACAACCTTCATGAAATTATTTTATGAAAAATACATTAGAATTTTATTTCTAAATTCCTTGAATAACTAAATATTATTTTTTAGTAAATTTTATTGTAGAGTATTTTGGAATGGGTGTAAATCCAACTATTTTTGGATCAAGTAACCCTATGATAAGAGACAGAAGATATGATGCAATTTTATTTTTCTAACCATGATACTCTTTTTCATCGAAGGCAGTAATACTATTGTTTCTAATAGAACTAATATTTTTATGATAAATATTTGATATTGGAACCTTTAATCTAATAATAATTAATGTTTCATGGAATTTTTGGAACTACTGAAAAGGGAGGGGTGATTCAGTGGTGATCTTTTTACAATTTAAAAAACTATTAATTTAACCCCTTCAACTTCTGAGAGTTATTATCATTATGAACATTGTAAGAAAAATTCAAAATCATGAAATGTTATGAATGTAAATAAGGTACATAATATTTTCATGGTTTAGCCTCATTGTGATAACCTATATCAATTCCACGGAGACTCCCTTTGGGCTATGGAAATTCACTATTAATAATAAGTGAATACAACACAAACGAACTCCTATTAGACTAATTATATCTTCTGATAAGAATGATTATAATAACTCACATCAGTTTACTATATTTTTATTTCAAAACTATTAAACCATAAGTTTATGATGCATTGTTGAAACGTCTCAAAAAAAGTTCATCTAGATATATTTGTCTATTTTCTATGATTGTTAAGTGTCTATTAGGTTATCTTAACTTAATTTGTTTTTATCCATACATTGTGCCCCATTAAAACTACAATAAACATTATAACATGAGTTTTTTCACTAAGAAAACTGTTATTACTCAAAATATTCTTAGAAAATATGTCAATTTCACTTTATCATGTTTCTTTTAATATATTATTTATTTTATTCACAAATACTAAAACTATATATATTAAATTTATTCAACCAAAAATTAAACTGAGTTGGAAACCCACTCAAAAATAAATCCTCAGTGTCTCCCCCTTTTGACTATTTGAATAGTGTTATGTACATTTATACGTTTCACCCACATTATATAGGTCCTACCCCTGTAGAAAATGTGGGACCACATTTTCATTTTCCCACTCAACTAAAAGACATTTTTGGATTCCTGAGCCCTCTATATTATTATTGAATGTTTCGAACCCTCATAAACACTCCAACGATTTCATCTTTATTCTAAAGTCCTTAACCTCATGCCTTAAATAACTCATTCCTAATTCCATATATCACCAATATAACAATATAAATGAAATGTAGAAAAAAATATCATTCTTATTGGATTAAAAATGTTATGTAAATCTTCTCAAAAACTTCTTCATATAATAGTTCATTTTATGAATTATTTGGATACTCCACTATCTAGTTGTACATTATATTCCTTCCATATAAAACCCATCAACCATAGTGTTATAAATTCTTTTAATAGTTCATCTGTTTTGGGTTAAAACTTTATATGTTTCAAAACTCATTGTGTTATAACATCATTAATTAGTTCTTCCAATATGGTTGATAATGTTCTATTAATGATTTTCCTTACTATGTATCATTATTTAATGGAATTAATATATTGGACATCCTTTGGTTTCTCACATCATAACATCCCTTCATCAAACATTGTATATCCAATCTTTTGAATTTTAGTAATGAGAATTTTTTCAGTCTGGAAACTCCATCTTCCATTTTCTATTGTAGATGTATGAATTCATTATTACAACATCTAATGTATTAAGTTAAATTGAAATTATATGTCTAGTTACCTACTTATATCCCCTCTATCATTATATATTTACATCAATAATTTAATTCTCCCCATTTTTTCACGAATAACCACATTTTTTATTTCTCAATTTATAAACAACTCCTTATTTATACATTCTTTATTAATGTCAAATACTTTCAGCTTTAATAAGTTATGTTTTACTGAATCTTCATCCATTTTATTCTTCCTAGAAATGTTTTTCTAGTAAGAAATTTTTAACTCTTGTCTCTTTAGATTATTTTTATTCTAATAACCTTCCATCTAGTAATTTATTTCTAATGGACTATATCCAAACATTATTTTCTTGAAAAGTATTTCCGAAATCTACACTTACCCTTTACGAAAAAAATTGCGTAATTATATTTAATTGATTTTGGAAGAATTCATGAACAACATAACATCATATAAATTTGTATGAACTTTTCTTAACAAAGTTAGGAAAACATCCTAAACTCCTATAATAAATTCATTACAAAACTATCATAACAAAATTCCAAAATCATAATTACTAATTTAAAATAAATAATTCTCAACAAACCATGTTGTTCATAAATAAAAATAATTTTTATGAAAACATTACATTGGATCTTAAATCATATTCAATGTAGGATGTATTTTTATTTTGTAACATTCTAACATCATGAAATTATAACACTATCAAATTTGGTGTAACATTGGTTGATTAAAATTATGCTCAGAAGACGTTTTCAATTTATTAGTTTGATCATAATATTACATTAAATCAACCTTCTCTATAACCTTATATTTATCCTTCTATAATAACAAACCAGAGTTCAGATCTTTTTCATTTATTATAAATGGTCTTTTCATAAAACTATTTTAAATGGATGTACCCTATTATCATCATTTATCATCATTTACACGAACCTCCTTCCATAAAACATGTTTTGGGATTAACATGTATTAATATTATGATTCATTAATATGAATATAATAAAAAATATATAATTATGTTATTGTTTCATATCATATAAAAGTTTTTATATAGATTTAAATTACCCACCATTTTTAGGTGATGCATACCTTTTCCTTACATTGTTGTAGGGGTATTTTGGTTTAACTGCATTGTTCTTATTTTATTTATTTCTTATTTTTCAAATATTACATTATAAATATTATTTATTAATAAATTTAATATTATATAAAATAACACTAATTACAATGTAATTATATTATTCATCCTCCTAACAACCTCTAAAATCATCACAGGTGTTTCGGTTAATGGTGTTATAATATAAAGTTGGTAAGTAGGGTATTATGTTCCCCTCAGAATCCCTATGATTTTGTTTTGTAAGATGTGTCTTAAATAATATATGATATTTTAAAATCACCAATAGTATGAATTTTATGTGAATATATTTTAATATAAATGTACTTTCTAAGGGATAACGAGTAAAAAATATTTTATTATTTTATTTTTCTATAAAATAATGAATTTATATCAAACTTTTACCCTAATATCTTTTTAAATTATTCTGTTCAATGAAGGAAGAAAAATGTGCGACAAATTTATATCAAATGGATTTTCATTAGAGTAATTATCCAGAAGTATCTAATAAAAATAATTTTTTTTGTCAACAGTTATACCATGTTCATACTATTCACCGTGAATTTTTGACCTTTACATAAAACATTAATGATTTTTACTACATTTTAATGCAATGTGACACATTTGGAACTATTAAAACATAATATTTATTTAATTTTAATACTTATAACTAGTATAGATGAATATTATGAATGATCCAATTGGGAAGGACTACCAAATCGTAATCAATAGAAGAAAAAAATCCACATAACAAACCAAAATAGTGACAATGAAGCTAATGATAGATTGTTGAAAACTACTACATACAATAAAGTGTAGGTTGAATTTTGAAAAAGATAAGTGAGACTATATTGAATGAATTTAATGTGACAAAATACTATGAACAGATGAATATATTTCACACTCGTTTCCAATGATTAATAATTTATAGTGCTGAAATATAAATAGCAAGCATTTAATCATTAAATGTCCATTTTAAATCAAAATATTGAAAGTATATAATAAAAATTTATATTTAAAATTAATCAAATAATGACCAAATAACTATGAAATTATTTTGAATTTTCTCCTATATAACGTTTTCACACTTTCTCTACTTTGTGTTTTTTTACCTTCAGACTGTTGTTCACTTGACAATATATCTTCCATTTAAAAAACGCTTTTATGTTGTTCCTCAATAATTATATCACCACAAAGAATAGAATTTATTATCTTCATAACATGTAAAATATATAATTTGTATTTAAATACATTATAGAATAAATAATATTAAGATGAAATGCATTGTATATATATAAAATAATCATAGTAATTAGACCAACTCACTGAACCATTTTTTTATTTAATTGTTAATGGGATTTGACCGATCTATTAGCTATCTGAATACCCTTATTATTTTCACCTCTAACATAAAATATATTTTTAATGTTTGGAACCCTATAAAATGATTACAATGTCCCAATAATAGTTTCACCCTATATAGAATATTCATTTGACTAGAATTTCCTTATTTCAACAACTATGTAATTAAAAATTTATGTTTTCATGATTTGGGGAATAAAATACTTGTCCATCATGTGAATCCATAATGAATTGAGAAAAATTATAACCTTACTTATGGAAATTAACATTCATGAATCACAATGAGTTTAATATAAATCCATCAAATTATCAAGATTTTTTTGGAAAATTAAACACATAATGTCATATAATTTAACATCCGTGTTTTTTTTATGATTCTCAAGTATTAAATTTTTGTGTGAACAATATTTATTTCCCGGGTAATTTATACATGAATATTTTTTACACCAACAGTAACTCAACAATTTTTTTTCACACTATGTTCATCTTGTTTCTTTATATAGAACATATTATCATCAATTAAATAATCATTGTACGTAATACATGTTCAATTAGTCCTCCAGCCCGCCATCAATTTTGTTATGAAATTGAATTTAAATTTACAGATAAATCCATAAAAATATTTTCACAAAACCTTCTTATAAATATTTAATATGTTTATTCTATCTTTATCTTTTATCCCTTTATAGATTAAAATACCAAATAATTACTTGTTGAGTTTCAAAATACGATGTAACCTCCTTAGAGTTATGTAAAACATAAAAGTGAACATACTACCATGCTACAATGGTAATTGTAGTATCATATCTTCCTAAAAAAATTTCAAACATAAGGAACCTATTGTGATGATATTATAATATACCAAGAATAATCACAACATATTTTTTTCTAGTACATAATTCAATAACTTCCTCAATAATGGATCTCTCTATAATAAAACCTTTTTATTAACATTTATTTTTAACATAACCTTTTAAAATTTTAAAATATCATTCATCCATTTGCAACATACTTGAACATGTATCAAAAATCTATTACCAAGTGCACCATTAATTGAACCATATTACGAAAGTATGAATGATGATGGAAAATCTCTAATTTACATGGTGTGATAACAATTTCCTCATCCACCTGTAAAATATTCATCAGTTTTATAAAAAAACTTCATATTTCATTGAAAAAGAAGAATTTTTTGGTTAATATGTATAAAAATTATATATATATATAATATAGTTTAGAGTCACAAGCATTAAATATTCCCTCAAAATATAATTCTCATTTAATTTTAAGACCATTAAATTCAGATCATTCACCAACAGGATATTATTAATATTTGTTGAATACCACTCAAAAACATGTAGATCATTATGTTGAAATATTCAAATATCATTATCTTGTGAAGAGTTTGAGTTACTATAGAAATAAATGTATGACTATATCCATACACCGGAACCATATGTTCAATCAAAATCCTACCTATATAACTTTCTTAAATAGTACCTGAGATGATCCTGGAATGACCTAAATTGTGTTCTAGATACCATGGGCTAGAAATAATTAACTTAGATACAATTTAACAAAAATAAAAAACTATTTCTCCACAACAGATTCACATCATACCAAAATAATTTATAAATAAAAAATAATTCAATCACTATAATAAACACTCTATAAGAGAAAATGGGCCCAAAACACTCAGAAATAGGCCACAAAGATGGGATTAACACACAATGAAACTAATGGATCCCAAACTCCATCATGTGATGATAAATCCTGAAGTTATTTCAAGTAATATTAACCCTCCACATCTATGTGGTTCATTTCATTTACCTGGGAAAGGTACAAAAAAATATAAAATTGCCAATAGAAATGGTATGGTGTGGGTTAAAATCCTAGTATTGTTTCATTAATCATTTCATAAGAAATACATATTAGATCAACCATTTATATATAATGTAAACAAAACAAAAATGGAATCATTTTCATAGTTAATAACAAAACATGCATAGAAAATAATTTTCAACAACAATTATAAATCATGTACAATAGATTTTCCATCAAAGAAGGAATAATCATGTATCATTATCAAATGACTGACTGGTTGATAATTAACTTTTTTATTGTAAAAAACTCTTTTAAAGGAAAATTGTGAAACAAAAAGGTTCAAAAACTAATGTTTATAACATGTCCATTGAAAATATAACCATACCATAATATGTATCCCTGTATAATTTTCAAGAGATAATGCTTACCTGAGTATCTTGATTATCTTTTAAAGGGTCTTCAAAATGATATTCCATATTTTATAAACCTTTCACACATTCCTCTTGATTAATATACCATTATTGGAATCCCCTTATCATAATAATACCATGATTTTAAATCCTTGTACTCTACTCACCAATGGTATCTACTCCTAACGGCCTTCCCATCATCGTTTTTTCTTATTATATAGAAGAATTGGTCATGAGAAATGCTTCCAAAATTTCTTCATACAAAAATGTAACTCTATATTTCATCTAAGAGATATTCCCATCTCCCAATAATTCCCAATTAGAGAATCCATTGAGAAAAAAACTTCATGATCCACAAACTTATCTTGATATAGGATATTGGGAGACTTAGGATCACTACCCATCATCGTTTACTTTGGAATTCTTGGTGGTCCTTTTTTCCATTTACAGTGGCAAGTATGAGTAGTCCATTATCAATTTCATGTTTCCTATCTAAAGGTTCTGATTTATTAAATTAGGAAGAATTATACATTGAAAATCATATGTGGGATTACCTAAAAAATGACTAGAAGTTTCATCATTGAACAGATTTTTAGGGACCCCTACTCAACCTTGCAGGGAAATACTCGAGCTGATACATACTTCTGAATTGATTCTTCACTCTCAAATCCTTTAAAATTGTTTCTAATATAATTATATAGAACCTCCCTTATTTATATTATGGTGAAAAAATCCCCAATATATTTTTCATGCTCTAGAGCAATGCGACAAGAGGGGTCACCCCCTCTTTACACATTAAGAACCACTATATTTCTTACTAGTTCCTTGGTCCCATGAGATCCCTCTCTTCCATAGCTGTCAGTCCCTAAAACAACATCCTTATCTTTGAATGTATCCATGGGAGTCCTATAACCATCCTTGAATTCCATTTTTTACTCCTTGTAGTAATTATTACCACTACCTGATCGCACATCCCCACCACCAAGGCCCTCTAATTCTTTTATAGGTATATTATCCAAAAAAACTTCCTTCCATCACTTCATCAAAACACGCTTTCCCTAAATGATCTTTTATATACGACTGGGGATTGCCCAGATACTTCCTTATGCGACTAAAAAATATATCCATCATTATATACCCACCCATGTTTAACATTTCATTTACTTTTCAAAATTTATATCAGTAGTTACAGATAATTTCCTTTCACTGGACAACCCATCATCAACACTAGGAACCAATACCTTATCGTTGCCTTATAAGTCCACAACTATCATTTTTTCAAAGATCATAGTCCCAGACCAATAATATTCCATTGAGCATCCCATTTTCATATAGAATAGGCCAAAATAGACCTATGATTCATAAACTAAAAGATTTATGTAATGGATCTATTCACCCACTAAATCCCAAAGAAACTCAGTGGGAATTATTAAAGCCTAAACATAAACAATGACTCAGAGACAAAGGGGGTGAAAAAATCTTTTTAATGAATAAAATATTTATCAAAAGATTTCATAAATAATAATTTCCATAATATTTATCATGGAAAATACAATGATATCAAAATGAATTTAAAATAATTTTCAATCGCAGCCCCGATGGATAAGAGACCCATGGGTTGGATATCAATGTATTCTCATATAATATAGTGAATTAAAACTTCAAAATTGAACAATGAACATTATTAAGGTTGAAATAAAGAATATCCATTAAGATTAATCTCCATATCATCATGTATTTTAGCTGAAATACCATTATCAATCCATTTCTATGTTGAGATAATACATGTCATGTGTGTGTTCTTTCTAATCAACCAAACTCTCTCCCATGTGATTCAAGGTAAATAAAACTATTTAAAGGTTTCTATAATTGGTTAAAAATCCATTTCAATCATCATTTCATCAAACCCCAATTCATTTTTCAAATAACACCATTCATTTAGAAGGACAATATAAATGGGGGGTTTCATAAATATATGTCATTATTTTTAAAAACCAACATCAAATGTTTTTTATTAATATTCATTCCATTAGTTTCAAAAACCAATTTCAAATGGTTTTGTTCAAAATCCATGAAACCATGAAGTTTTATATCCTAAAATATCTCATGAATATTATTTTCATAAAATTTTATCAATAGTAATAATTTCTATTCAGGAACATTTTTCATTAAAAGAGAAAATTAAATTGTATCAATAATTTTTCCTGACACAAAATTCCATTTCAATGTCCATATATTAAAAAGAAAACTTAAGATTTAGAAATTTATTGGAAATATGATTTAATATATAAGAATCAATGTTTTAAAATAATAGTAATTTATTTAAAAATCACATACCATGATAATAATTTTTAAATACCATGACGAGGGATTCACAAGAAGGAAAATGTAGCCCTCTGGGAATCCGGGTGGATAAAAACCGAAAACTACGCACTATGGCGTAAATGTATACTTGATTCAACCTCCATGAAAAAAGGTTGAACACCACGGAATAATGGTAAAATTGAAAATACTACCGTGATAAGGGAAATTAAACTACATTTTAGAATCCACTGAAACACAACCCCCATCGAAAAATGAGGTAGATTGTTGCATAGAATCGTACTGAAACATGAACAATTGTGGAATGACATGATAATTGAGGCATGGATTCAGATTTGTAGTAATACATCATAGATGTTTAATGAATCTATTGGAAAATAGATATTAGTATTTTAGGTCCTTGATGTTAATTGAATACCTTCCATAAATTCTAAAATGAACATCACAAATTAAAACATAAAACAAATATCCAAATAAAAAAAAAGATCATCAAAGTATGTAACTCTTGAATATAGACTGGTTGAATCTGTTTATAACCTAAATTGATCATAGATATATATAATGGTCTAAGAAATCATGTGGTATCACTACCCAAATTATCCTCTATAGTTAAGGTTTTGTTGTACTTCTATGTTTTGGGTCAACATAGTGTAATTGTTCCCACAATAGTATTCCCTCACCCCCCTAAAACACCACTATGACATAGCCACCTACTCCATTGAACAACCAACTCCTCTATGTCATGTTCTAGATTACTATTTAATCTTAATAACTATTATGATAAGAAGTATCCAATAATAACAATTTAATCTTCTATAAGATTTTGAATTCTTAAATTCCATCAAATGAACATGTCCCAACTCCAAAAGAGGGAGTAGAAAAAAAAATAAATCATCAATAACAAAATAATGTACCAAAATTAAAAATATAGTATTTTATAATTCTCACCAGCACAAATGTATTATGAAACTAGAAAGCCTATCAAGAAGATTCCACATCAAAGATCTAAGTCCATTATTCTTACATCAATGCCTCATGCTCCCAAGTCTCGGGTGAATATAAATAATTCTAAAACAATACTGAAATTAATGGATTAAATTTTATATTGAGATTCTTTACCTGATAATTAGTAATCTAAATAGGTTTACTGTTCATGTATAAATCAGGTTTCATGTCCAGATACTCTCAGCATAAGAAATTAGATAGATCATAGATACACTTTAAGAGCTATGATACAAAGACCATGTTATTGATAAATGTAATTTGAGGTAGAAATGATAAATGGTAATCCACCTTAAGAACCTGTTCAATAACCTAAAATGGTCACACATATTATGGTGTTATCCTTCCATGCCATTGGTAACCAAACCATGGTGAAAATCATAGAAAACAATAGACCACCAACACCAAATGTTAAAGGGAATTATTGACAATAAACACATGATTTATAATGGATCGTTGTTGATACCATTATCCAATATTTAAACTAAATATTAATCATCATATCAAGGACTCAACTGGGTACTACTAGGTATGATTTAGAGAACATAATATATATATATTTACTTGGTAAAACATAAAAATCCTCAAAGGGTTCCTTCTTGATCAATGAATGGTAGTTTTTATTTAATATAAACCAAACTAGCACTAAATAATTATCCTAAGATTCTCCACTGTCTAAGAAACGTTCCTGGTTCATTTCCTCCATTATTTGAATTTTCAATTCTATTTTGTCATCCATTTGATGATGGAATTTCATTCTCATCTTCATATGGGGACACATTTATTCACGGAGTCCCCTTGAAATGATAGAAGTGAAATACATATACATATTGAAAAAATCACTAACAGAACACCATGTAATATAATGTTTTTATAGGCATACAAATATCAATCATCTTTAATCTTACTTGTGCCAAGTATCAAAATTAAGTGAGCTAATTTGGTCAATTGTTCAATCACCCACAATATTCCATTCCTATCTCAAGGGGTATATGGTAATCCAACCATAATGTACATAGATATATCATCCCACTTCCAAATTGACACTAGAAGGGGACAAATCAATATTGAAGTATTCTGATGCTCATCCTCAACCTGTTGACAGTTTTAATAATGAGAAAAAATATTTAACATCATGTTTTGTACCTATCCATAATAAACATTTTTTTCACCTCATAAAACAGATTTTTTCTTCTATGGTGTATTTCCTACTAGGAGTCATTAAAATAACCCATTATAAATATACTCAATGGAAATGGTACAAAAAACCAGATCTATAAATTTGGGATACCGTTTAAATGTATATATCACTCACTGATGGTCAACCCACTATATATTGAATGATTAATTACTTGTGACTCATTTTCAAATTACTTCTCCTAATGAATCATCTGAAGTAGTGTAAAATTAGGCTAAATAGACACTAATTTAATCTAAATATCATACTTCTAGACTCCCAAATTCCATTGTGAAAAGTGGGCCATCAATACACACAATTTAAAATAATATTCCATAACCTAAAATTGAAATATCCTACTCTAGTAATATATAAAGACATATCACTTACTAAGAGAGCAGTAAATGTTGATATCAAAATCCTATAGGCACTTCACCCAACGTATCTTCCATAGGAAAAAAATAATTTTAATAGAATATAAAACTCATGATTTTAAGATTATGGTATATGGTAAATCATTCATGAAAATGATAATGTCACCACTCTTCATAACAATGTTATGGGTGTGAGATTAAAATGGTTCCCATGATAGTTCTTTTCATTTGGTTGAAGTTTATGAGAACCATATTCTAATACACGATCAACCTACATAAGAACAAAACTTAAACTTAAACCTAATGCATTAAGGAAAGCCACATAGATCTGAGTATCTTCTCCATGATTAAAATTGGGCATTGATGTCAGTTGACACATCAATTCCTCAATGTAAAACTAAAATATAGAATCATAAAATAATGATAATATCCATCCAATCACAATAAGATCTAAATAATGAAATCATTTCATGATTCCTATTAGGTAATAACATCTTCTTAAATCTCATGATCAACTAAAAAACCACGTTTTGAAACAAATTTACCTAATAAAATTACTTCGCACACCAATATGTTAAATTTATAAAGATTTCCATAATTTTTTTTGGTATCTCATGATATCCAGTATTGATTTTAGATGATGTAAATGGTCCTCCAATGTCTTAGAGACAACCCTGATCACTTCCATATAAACCATAACAAAAGAATATAGTTTCTCATGGAAAATGAATTTCATTAATTCCAAAAAAATTATAGGACAATTAGTTGTAAAAAAATTCATAACATGGTAAAGATAATGGATATATAATCTTTTTAAGGTAATATTTGGTATTTTAGAATTCATATTCATAAGCTGGTGATAATCATACATATTAAAAATATTTTAGAAACACTTCACCCCCTTAAAATGGTAAATAAAATCATAAATCCAATTCAACTGATAATTATTCTTGATGATGAACTGGTTGACCATTATATAGTAAAAAAAAAGTCAAGCATCCCATGGGATTTAAAAGAAAAAAACATAGGTTCTTCCCAATGTGAAAATGTGGGTTAGATGAAAAAATTGGTCAACAAATCAACCACCTGATTTTTTTAACAAATTCATTTCCAAATGTGCAAGAAAATAAGGGGGAATAAAGATATGTTGGGTACATGGTACCCAGATGATGGTAAATTCCACAACTCATATATATGGAAAACGAAAAAAATCAGATGAAAAAACAGTGGGGAACCAAACAAATATTAGAGAATGTACATCCTTTAATGTCTCATGCTATGCCTAAAAGGAAAAAATGATTTAATTTTTCCCAACTATGGTAGAGGAAGTCTTGTTCCACTCGACCAAGTGTCCACTTTTTCATTTAATAAACGATTCACTCCATATATTTTGTTAAAGGAAACCCATTGTATATAAAAATAGATATGATCTTAATGGGTGATTAACTAATCCATCATAATAATGAGATAAAAATGATTCATATCCAAAACAATATCATATCATTTCAGGTTGACTACTAACAAAGTGAAAGCCTAAGAATATCATTGGAGACCCTTATTTATCATCTTTCTGATATGGGTAACAATCATAATGACATAAGGCATGATCTTTGATGAATGAACATACAATTTCATGATATTGGTGGATACAAATGAATCAGAAGTTATAGTATAATAAAAAGAAGACACTAAAGCTAAAGCAATAGTAATGGAACCTCTCACTACTAAATGAACCATATGATCTTATAATGGAGATTTATTTATTCTTTGAATTTTCATCATTCTTGATTTCTACAGCTAGAACCCCTTTGTTCTTGAATCGTCTACCATGGAATCAAATTTTCTCTATAGTGATGAGATCATACCACTATATAGAGTGTTAAAAACATGAATAAACCTATAAAAATGCCTTTATAATCTAAATTATATATAATTTATTAGTTACCCTAACAAATTAAATACCGTGAGTCCAACATTAACACTTTGATTGCAGGTAAGAGGGCCTTTACTGAATACTATTGCAGAGTTCATAGAGGCCTATTTCTAGGATTAAATAATACAGTTCCCAACAAAAGACTAATATAGCTTCCGCTTCCCTTATTGGAACCATTAAAATCACCACCAGGAGTAAGATAAAATCCAACAAAGCATAAATTCACATCCTAGTCTAATTCTAATGTTATCACCCATCCCGGGTTCCACACACCAGTTCCCCGAGATGGTTGATCACAAGAATTTATGGGCTCCTCCAGATATGCCAGATGTTGCCGACTAGTAGTGAGGGTCTAATATTGATCATGGGGAGACTATATCCTCTTTATCAAAGTAGCATAACATTATAAATAAATAAACAAATAAAATAATATTACCATAACCTAAATGATACCAAAATCACATGATGACCAAACCAGAAAACAAAATACCAAAACTAAGTAGTAGATAGTCCAATGTATGTGTCAATTGTGAATATAAAAGACAAAAAATAAATAATTACACTAAAAATACCAAAAGTGTCCCGAACCATGTTCGATTCCCTCATCAATTATTATTCCCAAACCCTGCGTCAAATGTAATTCCTCTTCCCTTATTAAGTACAAAAAACAAAAAATCAATCCGGATAAGGATCATGATACTCGAGTGGGGTGTGATTAAAACTTAGTAGGAAACGACCAATGGAATCTAAATCAATATATCCATTCAATAAAAGTGAAATAATTCATATAAATAAATAATTACAATGCATTGTTAAAGATTTATAACATTATCAATTATAATTTATATAACCATATAAGCTTCTAGGTTCTTGTGGACACCCAAACCTCAATACTGACTTCAGTCCATGTGGGAGTCTAAACCATATCATACATTTATTCACATTAATTTGTAATTCTATGGTATGTTATTATCCATTAATTTCAATTCATTGTAATGAACAATTAAAACCATATTCAAATTATAATATCATGGGAGAAGATAATCGTGTCTAGTACCTCGTGGATATTTGACGCATCAATCCATACCCCATACCCCATGGGTTTTGGATGCATCAGTCCCCACCCTATACAATTTTCATGTATGCCTTTTGGACTCTATGGGAATATGAATCACTAGAATATGAACCACACTCGTATATCAGTCAATTTCACATGGGTATTTGGATCATCAGTCTATGTACCATACTCACATATCAAAAAATCACATATATCACAATATAACACCTATCTGAATATTAGAAGTTTCACAGTATCAGCTCATTCAATATTAATCGACATTATTCCTCTAATCAACTATCACTATAAAAATCCAACATTAGTAAATTAATAAATTAATTAATACAACTCAATCAATTACCAAATCACAAAACATGAACATTTAATTAAATGAAAAATTAATTAACTCAATTCAATCAATTTTGTAATCTCAATAATTCCAATTAAATATTTAAATAATTAATTAATTCAATTAAAAAATATCAATATCCCATTTTTAATCTAACTATTTAGTATTATAATTAAATATTTAAAAATTATAATATATCCTATTTAATTATTCATTATTTAATTAATACCATTCTTTTATATGAACAACCAATAATCAATTCAAAAATTATTTTTTTCTCAAATCACTTAATTCGGTATTCTGATAAATAATTCAATAATTAATTATCCCTGACCTCGTAACTCCATTAAAAAATTTACTTTTCCCAGTTAAGTAATTCAATAATAAATTTAGTTTCCAAAATACCCTAACAATTCTATAATTACATACACATAGTTGAAGTCATTATAATGGTATTTGAATAATATAACACTGACATCGATTTGTTGACGAGCGGTCACAAAATTTAAATCCTCAATTTCAATGGAATAATTCTATAGAACAACATATTTATTTAATTATAAGATCCAATATTTAATCAAATAAAACTGTAACAAAACTACTGCTAGATATAGATCTAATAGTGGATAAACATTCTGATTCGACCCAGGGAGAGGTGAAGGAGAGTGAGGGAGAGGGAGAGGTCTAAATGGGAATAAATCATATACATATGTAGGTGAATATCTTCAATAACCTCTTAAATTAAATATCAATGGAGTTCAAGAAGTCTTGAAATCCCTCTAGAAGGCACCAAAATTGTGAAAGAGATTTTATGGGAAAATGGGGCCAGTAAGGGGTTAAAACATTGGGGTTTAGGTATTGTAAAACTAATTTTCTGGTTAATTAATTCTTATTCATGGTTTTATAGACAGGGGCACATGGGTTCCCCTAACCGTATGACATAACAATGAGCCCCTTCTCAAGAGTTGGGGTATACAGTTTCTCTTAAAAAGGAGAATAGTTTAAAAACCCATGCACATCCATGTGAATCCCCTCTATTTGGGTTCACATGGTTTCTTGGTTGGGGTGAATGATTTTGGAAAAACATGCGCCAGCCATGTAGTTGCCTTTTGGTTCCATTTTTCAAAAATTTATACCCAAGATCACCATAATGTAAAGCCCAAAAGGAAAAACTCCGCAGAAGGCAATATAGTATCTATATCCAGGCATAAGACATCTCCAGAAAAGGTCAGTGTCTTAGAATCTACCCAATATATAATAGCACATCCTTGACTTGCACTCCCAATCATCTCTATTATTCTGAGTAAAAGAAATCTATCCACTGAACCCTCATATCTTCTTCTATATCCAATGATTCCTCCTGAACATGCCCATGGTTCGATAATACATGATCTATCATCATGATATTTCCTAGAAACACTTTTTCATTTGGATCACACACATGTATCAGATGTTTCTCAAGGGAAATATCTCTCTCAAGTTCAAAATCATCCACATAAATAACATGAGAGGGCACAAGGTGATACCTCTAATGTGATGAGACATTGAAATCATCATGCATTGTATTGTATCTCAATGGAAGAGCCAATCAGTATACCAATAGCACTATTCACTCCAAAACCTCAAGCAGTCAAATGATGTTATGTTCTAACATTCCCTTCTTCGGTATCTTATAGTGACCCAATCTAGTAGAAAAGTGAATGAATCGGTGATCACCCTTTTTAAAATATAGGTGTCGAAGATATCTATCTACATATGAATTATCTCTACTTTTATCCATATCAATATTCTTCTAAATAAGTTGAACCTGATTCAATGTCTCCTTCACAAGATTCGGTCCAAATAACCATGACCCACCAACCACCATCTGGCATTGAAGAGATCTTCTTGGTCTTCCACAAATATCCTCATAGGGTATCATCTGCATTGTCTCCTGATAACATTTGTTGTCGGAAAACCCAACTAAATATTGTTTCTTCCCCCAAGACACACCAATGGTAAGAACACACACTAACAACGTATCATCAAGAACATATATAGTATTCTCTAACTTCCAATATATATGTCAGTGGAATATTATAATCACAAAAACCTATGTACCAACCACCTTATGTAAGAACAACCAGAATCATGATGTAAAGCATGATTCATGGTCTGAAAAAAAATACTCTGTGGATCCCGAAGAAAACTGACTACTTCATAAACACAAAAATATCAAAGATAGTGTACTGAGGAATTCTGTGTCTAAGAATGAAATATATTACCTTCATCAATAAATCTATAACCACTCAAATAGAGTCATTATTCCAAGATGTTCTTGGGATACCCACCATAATGTCCATGGTAATGTCATCCTACTAGAATTATATAATGGGAAATGGTTGCAGTAACCCACTAGTTCATTGATGCTTTCCCATCACCTATTGACAGGTGTGTCATCATGTCAGGAACCCTATAATCACATTTTTCAAGCCCATCAACAAAAAAACTATGGTTTTAGTTCATGGTAAATTATTGTCACACCTAGATGTACATCCTACATCGAGGTATGAATCTCACACATCAACTCCTCTTGCGTATTTATTAGCGCAACATCCCAATTCCCAAAATAGATGATATCATCCTCATATATTCTATAATCAAAATGTGATTCCCCCACATTCATGTATTCCCCTCACATTGAAGGACTCTGAATCCCTATACTCCCTTCCTCTAATCCATCTCAAAAGTTTAGACTCAACAAAAATTGATACGAGAGTTATCTGCTCCCAACTCTCATGTTCCAAAACATGCACCTTAACTAGTATAGTTATCATCATCCACTCATCATTAGACTCTAGAACCACATGAGTATAGGTTTTCCTTCTCAAAGTGTTATCCACACTATTCCCCTTTTCGGGCATATATTCATGATTAAAATCAAATGAATACATATAATCAACCAACCTCTTCTTTTAGATATTCAAATATCATTGATAAAAAATATACTTCAAGATATTTTGATTCATATATAATGTAATTTTTTTCACATTAGATAACTCTACAAATACATTAAATAATTAACCACAACTACTATCTTGTGGTCATGTATAGGGTAATTCTATTAATGAGACCTCAATTACTAACACCCATACACTACAACTCGACCTCTCTACAACAAAATAGCTCTGAGTCTGATCCCAAAAGCATCACAATGTTCTGTGTACTCTTCAACTATATAATGTGGTATTAATATTTATGGTGATATGAACCTCTTATTTAACTCGTGGAAGTTATTATAACATTATTTCAACCATCTAGACATTATCCCTTTTTTAGTTAAGCCCCAAAGTGGTGATGTTATCAAGGAAAATACATAGACGAACCTCCAGTAATGTCTTCATAATCCTAGAAAGATGTGGACATTGAAAACATTATTTGGATACTCCAATGAAACAAATAGATGCACCTTATATGAAACCACACACACTGTCCTCTAAGATGATGTGATCTATAATGTGTACCTAATCAATCAAAAAAACGATAGTTAGATAGCTTGGAAAATAGATAATTCTCTATTAGTGTACTAAGAATGATGCCAAGATATTGGGCATGATTTTCAAGAGTCTTGGAGTACATCAAAATTTCATTCGTAAACACTACCACAAACGAATCAGGGTATGGATGAAATATTATGTTCATCAGGGCAGAATAACAATTGTAGATTTCGTCAACCCAAAAAGTGTTACAATGAACTCATAGAGGCTATACATGATTAAGAAATGAGTATGAGGTATACCATTTAATAAAATCCAAACTGATGAAACCTGGATCTTGAGTCAATCTTCAAGAAAAACAAGCCCCTCTCAACTAGTAAAATATATAGATTATATGCATAGGAGGATAAATATTCTTTACTGTCATATGATTCAATGTCCATTAATCCACACAAAAGTGTAAACTCCAATAATTATTCTTTAAAAATAATGTCAGTGAACCCCAAGGTGATTTGCCCAGATGGACAAACCAATTCTCCTCCAACTCCTACAACTAAGTCTTGAGAACATGAAACTCTATCAGTGTTATTATATATGTTAGAATTGAGAAAATATTATCCTTCTTCTTGATCTCTATTGTAAATTCCACATCTCTCTCAGATAGAATTCATGATATGTCTTCCAGAAATAAAACATGATTCTTATCATGTATAGATGAAAATACACAATTAATTACTTCTCTATCGTCCATCAATATACTAGAAACCTGGTTTGTGAGCTCTCTCAATTACTAAGTAATTTAAATATCTTGGCCTACCTGGATATCCAACATTCGACATTAAATATAGTTTTCAGGCATATGATATGTAAAAGTCACTCTCCTATTGAAAAAATCATTATGGGATTATAGTTTCACTAACAAGTATATACCAATAATAAATTCCAATCATGAAATTTATAGGTTGTAAAGAACCCATAATAAATGATACTCTCCAACCTCGATAGAACACCCCTTGAATATGCATGTATCTCTCGATCATAATCACCACAATGTATTTATCATTAACAACCCACTCACGCACTCCACTTCTAATCTCAAACTAATCACAGGTTGTGCTAAAGTAACGGAATGAGAGGCACCAATAAAAAAATAAATCATTATCTTGTATAAAGTATACCAGAATAGAACCTATCAATATCAACGGTCCAGCATCACTATCTGCAAGTGAAGGCTGAACCACATGATAATGTCATACCCATCATCCCTATAATGTAGTTTGATTTCCTTGTGCTACACCGCTATATTGATTTGGGATCTCTTTCACAGAAGCACCATGTCCACGACCTCTGCCACCTCAACTAGTAGAACTACAGATACCAGACTAGTATGGTTTGAAATATCCCCATATCGCACTATAATTCTATATATTTTCACTATAATTTAATTTCCATCATGGGTTCATATAAAACCTCTGTATTGTCCCCATTCTTATGCAAGATCTTCAATCTACATGTTGTTGAGAACAGTGTTTATGAATGTTCCGCAGCCTACAACACTAGTGGAATATCACTCATGTAATATACTAACTAACAAATTATTTCTCGTATGCAATATTATTTCCAATTATCTAGATAAAAATATAATCAAAACACTTCATACCCATTGAAGATATACCTCATGATCAATTGGAGGAAAACAATATTCCTCCACTAGAAGATTTTTTTAGGTACCCCTTAGATAAGAGATCATGATTCACCACATCTAAAAACTTCTTCAAATTGAATATATTAATTTGATACATAATTTCACAATTAAGTCCATATAGAAATAATTTTGATAAAGTAGACTCATTTTCTTCAAATTCTAAAGAAAAATGATACACATATACAAAGAATAGAGCATAGTCCATCACAGATATTATCCCATGATTCAATATCATGAACTGAGCTTATCTCTCTCTCTGGATCATCTCAGGATAAAAGTGGTCCAAGAACATACTGTGAAATTCCTTCCACACAATTGTCTTCATCTATCCATCCTGGGTCTTGATGCCCTACCAAATATTTTTTTGACCACAAAAAATGTAATCATCCTATTGGAATCTCTTCTAAATAGGATTCCTTATGTGTTCATGTATAGTTTGGATATAATCAATTTTGAACACAACTACCCCAGATCAACCCTCTCTAGTGAATGTCCTAGGGTACTGCAACTAAATATCTCTTCAAATATCAAACATTATTTTTGTAACCTACACTGGGTCTCTTTCCATGTATTTCATAAACTAAGAAATATTGTCAAAAAAATTCTCTCCCATATCCTCACATGGAACTATCAGTACCTTAGGTTCCACCACTAGAGGATCCTTCCTAGACATGTCCTCTATGCATCCTCTCAACAAGATTTGTTGTGGATTCATTAATCTAAAATTACATTCATGATCTATAGGATACATTTCAAAAAAAAATAACAAAATTAACAATAGATATTTACACATAACCATTAAAGTAATTATAATTTTTTCCCACCATATGGTCAAAACCAAGGCACTACCTCTACCCTTAACCATATTATAACAAGGTCATGGTTTACAATGGTAAACACATTCCCAATTTCCAGTTTCACATTTAGAAACCCATTTATTATCTTCATGAATCATTTAAAATTTCTCAATTACATATTAGGCACATTTTTCATTTCAATTTCACAAGCATGAAAAATAGTTTATGTTCAATAACATACTCAAAACCTATTTTCCCATGAGTTCAGAAAATGATTCATGTAAAAACAATAATCCTAAAATCCTATAATGATTAATGTATACAGAAATATCATTCCATACTAGGCTATGAGGAAAATATAAAAACAACTATCACATCACACCAAAATTTCATTGCCGAAGGTGAAATAATAATCAACTATAACAGTAAACAACAATAACAAGGATCCCACCTTGTATACTTGGGTTCTCCCCCATAAATCGGGTATCTACTCCCATTCATGAGCTCATTACCAAGGACTAACACTTATTAGTATCATTTATAACTTCTAGAATAGTAATATAATTTAAAATAAATGAATCCACCATTTACACCACTTTGTAATGTCCCAACCCGGGTGTTACACAATGGTTCCCCAAGGCAGTCGATTGAATGACCAGAAGCATGCTTCCCCATATGCCAGAGGCTATCAATAAGTAGTGAGGGTATAAAAAATGTCATGAGGAGAATATTCTCTATTTATAAAAGTATCATAATAGAAAATAAATCCAATAATATAACCTTCACCTGAATGATACCAACATCACATGATGACTAAAGTGGAATACAAAATACAAAAACTAAATAGTAGATATACCAATGTACATGTTCAGTGACAATATGAAAAAAATACTCTACCAACTCCCATGTATGCCCATAATAATTTTTTATCTCATCCATTCTACATCCTTTATCATCGACCTAATATAGGTTTTTATCCCTTATCATGTCCTGTAAACATGAAAATGATTTTGGTGCTGATCAGGCATCCCATGTAGGGTGTGAGTACATCATAGTAGGCCACCAAAAACTATTCCTAATGTAATACCCATTAAATAATAGTGTATGTGGTTATACAAATAAATAAGTAAAATACATATGTAAATTTTTACCACATTTTCAATTATTATTTTGTTGACCACAAAAACCCCCCGTGTTGCGAAGGACACCTAAACCTCAATACATTATTTAACCAGTTTTTGGTTTCTAAACCATATCACACATTTAACTCACATTTAATTATAATATAATGGTATCTTATAATCCATTAATATCAATTCATTATCACTTACAATTTTAACCATAGAATAGTTTCAATATAATTGGCATAAAATGTCATATATATCACCACATTGTTATTTGGATGTTAAGTCTGTGTCACACACAGTATAGGTATTTAGAGAATCAGGACACATCCCATATGATTTTCATAAATTCCATTGGATCTCTAAGGGTATTTGGAGAAACATTCTATGTCCCACAACCGTATATCATTCAATTTCACATGGGTATTTTGAGCATTAGTCCATGTCCCACTCCCTCATATCCAAAAATCAGTAATATCACAATATCCCATATATTACAATATCACATGAATCATAATATCACATAATTAAAGATTAATCAACATTGATCCTCTTATCACCACTCACTATCAAAATTAAACATTAATAAATTTATCTATTAATTAATATAGTTCAACCAGTTTTAAAATCACATCAACTGAACAATTAATTAATTTAACAATTAAATAACCCAATTCAAATAATAGATCAATCCCAAAAATTACAAATAATTATCTCAATAATTATTTTTAAAAAAACCACATTATTAATATCCCATAATTAATTCGACAGCTAATTTTTTAAATTCATGATGTAATAATCACAATAGATCCTATTAATTAATTAAAAAATTATTTAATACCATTCCATAATCTCAATAGCACATAATTAATTCAGTAATTAATAATTTCCCAAATCCCACAATTCAATATTCTAATAACTAATTCAACAATTAATTTTCCCCAATTAAACAATTCAATTAATAAATTAATATAACTAATTAATTTATTCATGGGGAATTTTAATTGCTAATGAAATGATAGAAATTCTATAATTACATCCACATAATTGAAATAATGACTATGGTATTTGAGTAATATACTACCTACCTTGATTTTTTGGTGAACGATCTCCCAACAAGAAACCCCATTTTGAACGGAATAATGATGTCCTAGAAGATCTTGATTCAATACCTAGATCCAATATTTAAATGAATCAGGGTCTGAAAAACCTAGATCTAGGTCTAGATTCAACAATGGATAAACATCCCAATTTTATTTGGGAAGAGTATTGGAAGAGGAAGTTATATCTAAAAGGGAATAACTCTATTTCTCGTAGAGGTGTAGATCTTAAATCTACCCTTTTATTTTCTAAGAACAAAGGTCAGGGTGTCTTGGAATATGTCTAGAAGACATCAAAATCATGGAAGAGAGGTTAGGGTCAAATAAGGGCTAATTAGGTGTTAAAATGGGGGGGGGATTTTAAAACTAATTTTTGGGTTTATTAATATCACATTCATGGTCTTTCTAGGGGGAAACCGGTTTCCCCAAACCATGAAACCTAACCATGAGCCTATTCTAGGGGGTATATGGTTTCTCAAAAAATGTTGCATTATTTTACAATCTATGTGCCAATCATGTGAATTACCTCTGTGTATGTTAACGTGGTTTGCTATATGGAGGTTTCCAGTTTGAAAAAACTATGAACCAACTGTGCACATTCCCTCATACTTAAAATTTTCTCAAATTTTCACCCAAACACACCAAAATATTAATCCCAAATGAGAATCACTCAACATAAGGAAAAAAAGTACATTTATCCAAGCCCTATAAGTCTCCAAAAAATGGTTGATATCATACATATACCACTAATTATATATCACAAAAAAACATATGAAGTTAGTTTTAGTAGAAAAACATAATATCAAATATATTATAAATAACCCATATCAAATCTATGAGCATTCATCTTCTCATTCAATACCACCTTAGGTGAAAAGTAAACAATATAACGATATCAATCAACATATTGAGTCACATTTCAGTCATCTTTCCCATTTTTAAGTAACTCCATCAATTTTTCAAAGACCATCAACATCATATATCAAATCTCTATTAAAAGGTCATTGATGTCATTACACTATAACCCCATATCATTCACAATCTCAACTATCGACACACTACACCTTATTATAGGCCCTTTAATCTTGTATGTTGGGAATTACAACTTAACAGGATCAGGTCTCTCCATGTACAAAATTGAACTGATCAACTTTATTCAACCAGTCATTCAATATCTGAGAATCATTAGAACACTAGAAATATGATGGTCTTTGACAAAAAAATGTTTTAAGAACGACCACTTTTATAGGCCCTCTAGGGTAAAATATAATCATCCCCATTAGAAATAAGTTCCACTACCATTCTTAGAGCATGGATCTCATATACAAAAATCTCAAAACGGCTCTTATTAATTGAAGGATTCTATTGATATATTTCACCACTCTAATTTCTGTTCAAACATCTTCTTAGGGGAATTATACTACACTACATCAAATAAAATATCAGTCAAAAGATAGAAAATAATCTACTATATCAAAAGGTAACAAATAGGGTTATAGAAAAAATCAAAATCAAAGAAAAGTATATAATTTGAACAATGATTTTCCTCAATGAAACATTCAATAACAACCCATGGTTTCTTAAGACTCATTATAATGAGAGAGGTCAGGGAATGTTCCTGTAACATACCCCTTAATTTCTAACAAAAATGTCCCAAATAACAAACTTACATTGAATAGCATGACCAACCTCATTTGATAATAATTTTTAACAAACAAACATAGATACCCCACCTAAAATATACCTGATCTCATCCTAAAATATCTGGAGGGGAATTGTTTATCACCATATACTATCTAAATGAACCATGGTATCAATAAACAAAAAGGGGGATGATTTCTCCATGAAAGTTAAAAGCTACAGAAAAATAGTGGATAATGGAAAAATTAATTTTTTTGTGATAAACTATAAATATGAGAAAAGGGGTATACAATGACTTAATACAATGCTCAAAGATGTAAATACTACCCTACATAAATGATGGATGAAAAATTCCATCATGTGTGTCACGACCTGTCCTCAAGGTCCGTGCCGTGACTACCCCAAGCCCGCCTTCCATAGCCTTGGGGCTGGCGACTAGCACTAAGGCATAAATCCCGATAAAAAGGGTAAGGCATTGCCTTTGTAAAGTAAACAAACACACATAGTAAGCAAGAATAAGTAAACACTAAGTAAAACTGGGTACAATAGTAAGTGCGGAAAAGTAGGTGGGCCAGTATACAAACCCAAACTGAAAGTAAAGTACAAATGGAAAGAGAAAACAACAACTGAAAGTAAAGTCGCATCGTCCAGCCGTCCACTGGAAGTCCCACCTGAAGGGTGGGTACAGATAGTCTCCACAAATCCATGGGTCTAGCCGTCCGCTCCGTGTACGTCCCACCCAGTGGTCCACCTCCAGGTACTGACATGCTCCACAAGCCTCAACCACGATCAGCGCTGTCCGTCGTCTACAACCAACACAACGTAGTGTGGGCATAGCCCGTGTAGGGGTGAGTATAAGTTACTCAGTAGGGACCCCGAGACCCCCGAAGGTCTTCCAGAATCCACAAAGGATAATCGAAAAAGGAAATATACAAAGACAAAGTAGCATCCGACACTACTTAGGTATATGCCCATACATTTACCTAAGTCATCAATTCAGCTCCAACATCCAAGCTCAAGTACAACCAAGTCCACACATGAAAAACATAACCCGTTCCACGTAGGAATTCACAACCCAATCCACACAGGAATGCATAACGTAATCCACACAGGATATCAAGTCAATCTTATTGAAGATAAAATTAAAAGTCAAGACTCAGCTCATATAGGTATACTTATATATAAGATGATAGAGATGATCAGATGTAGCCACTGATTCATCTAAGCTGTCGGACCCACACAAGATCGTTAGGCACTAACCCCCGCAATGACCCACAAAGGATTTATAGGTACTAACCCCCGCAGTGACCTACATAGGATCTGACCCACACAGGATCGGTAGGCGCTGGCCCACACAGGACCGTTGAGCACTAACCCACACAAGATCTGAACCACACAGGATCAGTAGCACTGATCCACGTAGGATCCCTGAGTTCTGTAGTCGTCACTGTCGAACCCACGGAAGATTCATGTACTGTCTTCATCGTCGTCGCAGTCGCAGCCAGATCTAGGATTCCCGCACACAGCAAGCTCATTCGGGAAAGTCCACTCCACGAGCCGAGGGTCTAATACATCAACTGACATGAAGTCCGAAGTTGTTGTATCCAAAATTTACGTATCATCAACAGGAACTCAACGTGACAGACGGCGTGTCAATCGGACGACCGGTCTGAGAGTTATTGGATTTTTCGTCCCAGGGGCCCGATTGGTTTTTAAGTCAAAACCAACCTGACTGTACTCCAACTGAATCCAAACCTCGAGCGGAGTAAGCCAAAAGGTCTGTCTCACTAAGAGGAATCCATCAAAGTCGACGACACGTCAATCGGACGTCCGAAGCTCAAGTTATAAGCATTTCCGCTCCGAGGGCCCGGTTGGTTTCATGTTCGAACCAACCCGTCCGAACTCAAAGTACCCCAAAACCTTGAGTGTAATATATCAAAATGACCGTCTCGATCCAATGATCGCATTACAACTGACGGTGCGTCGATCGAAGGTCCAGAGCCCACGTTATGGGCAAAAGACTGTAAGAGGTCTGGAAGTGGGGGTTTTGGGCCCGGACCGACCCGGCCCGAGACCCCCTGGGTCAGCCCGAACCGGGTTGACCCAACCCGGGTCCGAGTCCGGCCCGCATGGGCGCGGCCCGGCCCAGCACGCTGGCGCGGCCAGCACAGCTAGGTGGCTCAGCCATTTCGGCCGAGCAGATGGGGGGTGGGGGGGGGGGGCTGCCCCCTGTTTCGTAACCGCGACCCCCATGTGGGGAGCCGCTGCTTGTCCAGCTAGCTGGGGGTCATAACCCCCGGCTCCTCCTCTGACCGGCCGGCCCACTCCGGCCGGCCGGCTGCTGCTGCCACGGGACAGACATGGGCCGGTCCCCTTGCTCAGACGCCGGAGGCCACCCCGGATGCCGCTCCCTGCTCCGCCGTGGCCTAAGGCCGCGGTCTTGATCCGTCCGGCGCAGCGCCCCTCCGCCACGGCCCCGCTTTGGTAGCAGTGTTTTCGGGGTTCTCCGGCGCGATGTGACTGCGCCACGACCTTCTTCGACTTCAACGGTGTGGCGCGACGATGCCGCTCACCCTTGCCGAATGTTTACACGCGGTGCCGTTGCACCGCGCCGCTTCCTTCGAATCGAAACCACACAACATACAAGGGAGGAGGGTCGGCCGTGTTTGTGCGGTCCGGCCCCCTCCTGTTAATCGATAGCAAGGGGTCCAAATGAAATGAGGAACGACGATGGAAGAATTCACAAATAACAACAACAATAAAATCCTCTACCTCATCGAATTCGTTGAGCGAGGGTTCATCGTGGAATTTATCATCGCGGAAGAAGGCGTCGCGGAAGGAGAGGGTCGTTGGCGTTGCGGTATACAGCATCGCGTAGTTGATCTCCGAGGATTCGGCGTTCTTTGTCGGAGATCAGTGCATTCTTCACTTTCTTCACGTTCTTCGCGTTCTTCGACGAAGAAGAAGGAGATCTTCAAGCCATAGATCCTTTACCCAAAATCCTCTCAACGAGCTAACCCCCTAATGAAATAAGTGTCTCTCTTATTTTATTACCCATGTATTCAATTTGAAATTCATATTAAGAAAAAACTTAAGTAAATAAACCTAAGTCATTAAATGGAGGGTTAAGGGGGTTAGGGAAAATGAAGTGGTGGGGTTCGTGTGGGCCCCACCGCCTTCATAAACTCACTTGGGTGGTCACCCAACTTCCACCCAAAGGTTATCCACTTAGTAAAAATAAAAATTGTAGCTCAATTTTTATTTTTAACTTCCACAATTTTTAACAACTTCTCCCTTGTAAACGCAACTCCGGAAAAGGTGTTCCTAAGCAATTACCGACACTGCGAATCCATCGGTGCCCTCAAAATTCAATTCTGAGCACCGGTTCAAAAGTTATGAAATCTCGCTCGTTCATTCACTGAACGTACAAAAGGTGAACTTTGGATAAATATTCCGGGCACACCAGGCCCCGGAATCAAGTGCCGTTAGAAACCGGGTACTTGTAATATTTCAATGAAAATTAAGAAAAACTTTCCCTTGAATTTTTCGAGTCTTTACATTACTCCCACCACAGGGTTTTACATCCCCGTAAAGATAAATCATAAACTAGGGAAACAAATGTGGGTACTGTGCACGCATCTGAGCCTGCCGCTCCCAATTGCTCTCCTGGAGGTTCCCGTGCTGCCATCTGATGTGAATTAGAGGAATCGACCGTCCACGTAGGACCCGCTCCTATCGATCCTCGATCTACATTGGGACCTCTGTAAAAGTCGCCCCATCATCGATGTCTAGCTCTCCATGGTAAATGATATGCATCGGGTCGTGCACGTATCTCCTCAGCTGAGATACGTGGAAGATGTCATGCACCCGGTGCAACTGAGGTGGTAGATCTAGGTGATAAGACACCTCTCTTATCCTACTGAGGACCTGGAATGGTCCAATGAAGCGTGGAGACAACTTGCCGCCTCAGCCAAATCTCTGTAATCCATGTTGAGGTGAGACCCGAAAGAAGACGTGGTCGCCATCCTCGAACTCCAGTGGCCTCCGCCTCCTGTTAGCATAAGACTTATGCTGGCTCTGAGCTATCCTCATCCGCTCCTGGATGACTTGGACCTTCTCTAACGTGGCCTGAACCATCTCCGGTCCCACAAGTGCTGACTCCCCAGGGTCTGTCCAGCACAGCGGTGATCTGCAAGGTCGGTCGTACAACGCCTCGTATGGTGCCATCCCAATGGTGGAGTTGTAGCTGTTGTTGTACGTGAACTCCACCAAGGGTAGGTGATCCTCCTAGCTATGACCAAAGTCGAGGACACATGCACAGAGCATTTCCTCGAGATTCTGAATGGTCCTCTCCATTGACCATCCGTCTAAGGGTGAAAGGCGGTGCGTAGACGTAGCTGCGTACCGAATGCCTCCTGCAACCCCTTCCAAAGCCGGGAAGTAAAGCATGCATCTCGATCGGAGACGATGGACAATGACACACCATGTAGCCGTACAATCTCCTGAACGTAGAGGAGTCCAAAGATCTACACTGAGCCCTGATCTCTGATGGGTAAGAACTGTGCCGACTTGGTGAGTCGGTCGACAATCACCCATATAGAGTCGTGACCTTTGGAAGAGCGTGGAAGTCCAGTCACGAAGTCCATAGATATTCCGTCCCACTTCCAATCAGGGACCTCCAAGGGCTGTACCAAGCCTGCTGGTACCTGGTGCTCTGCCTTCACCTGTTGGCAGGTGAGGAATCGAGAAACGAACTCTGCTACAACCTTCTTCATACCCGTCCACCAGTGCTGTCTTCTGACGTCCTGGTACATCTTCACCACTCCTGGATGTAACGCTAAAGGGGAAGTGTGAAAATCCCTCAGCACCTCCTCCTGTAAATCAGCTGGTACCATGGTACATCCTCTAAAAAGGATGACATGCTCTCCTCCCATAGAGAATACATCAGGTTCTTGTCTTGAGTATATCTGTGCATGCCGCGTCTCACAGTCATCGTCCCCACGTTGTTCCTCTCTGACCCACTGTAGAAGTGGAGGAGTGACTTTGAGTGACTGTAGAAAGGCTGCTCCATCTCTATCCATGAAGGATATCTGCGAAGCGGCTAGCATCTATGTCGCCTCCCCAAGTAGTTGAATGCCCTTCCTCCTACTAAGAGTATCGGCTAATATGTTCCCCTTTCCAGGAGTATAGACTATCCCAAAGTCATAGTCCTGGAGGAACCCGATCCATTACCGCTATCTCAGGTTTAGGTCCTTCTGCGAGAAGATGTACCTGAGACTCTGGTGGTCAGAATAGACTGTAAAGCACTCGCCCATCAGATAGTGTCACCACATCTTCAGAGCAAATACCACTACTGCTAACTCTAGGTCATGGGTAGCATAGTTCTGCTCATGCTGCCTCAACTTACGTGATCTATATGCGATCATGACCCACTCCTGCATCAGGACACATCCGAATCCGGTCCCTGATGCATCGCTGTAGACTACGTACCAATATCCCTCCTCCGGTAGCCTCAAGATAGGTGCGCTGGTCAATCTCTGTCTCAGCTCCTGGAAGCTCTGATGACATCTGTCTGACCACACAAAGGGTTTCCCCTTCTTCTTCAAATTTGAGAGTGGTGCCTCAACTTTGGAGAAGTCTGTCACAAATCTCTGGTAGTACCTAGCTAGACCCAAGAAACTTTGCACCTCCATCACGCTCCTGGGTGGCTGCCAAGCTAGAACTGCCTCGATCTTCATAGGATCCAACGCAACTCCCACCTCAGAGATGACGTGTCCCAAGAAGTGGACCTCACATATCCAGAACTGAAACTTCGAGAGCTTACCATAAAGCTGGTTCTCTCGGAGTGTGTCCAGTACAACTCGCAAGAGATAGACGTGCTCCTCCTCTGTCATCGAGTAAATCAAAATGTTGTCGATGAAGACCACGACAAATCGATCGAGGTAAGCCTGAAAGATCCTGTTCTTGAGGCCCATGAACACTTATGTAGAATTGGTTACGCCAAATGGCATAAACAAGAACTCATAGTGGCCATACCGACATCTGAATGTCGTCTTCTGCACGTCCTCGTCCCGAACTCTGAGCTGATGATAGACTGACTTGAGGTCTATCTTCGAGAACCACCGTTCTCCCTTGAGCTGATCGAAGAGGTCGTCAATCCTCGGTAGTGGATACCTATTCCTCGTGGTCACCTTGTTCATGCAATGGTAATCGACACAAAGTCACAAACTCCCGTCTGCCTTCTTGAAAAACAATATCAGGGATGCCCAGGGTGAAACACTGGGTCGAATGAATCTCTTGCCCTACAAGTACTCTAGCTGTACCTATAGCTCTCGAAGCTCGATGGGTGCCATCCGATATGCTGGGGTGGATATCGGGGTTGTCTCGGGGTACAGGTCAATATAAAAGTATACCTCTCTGCAAGTAGGTAGTCCAGGAACGTCGTCGGAAAAAATGTCTGCATACTGATCCACCACTGTAGGTAAGCTCGAACTCCGCACCTCAACTGCTCCTAGGATGATGCTATCCAAACGATGAGTGATGGGATTTCCTCTCCTCTTCATGAGTCCATCCTGTGCTGCAAAGGCTCCCGTCTCGCCGGTGAAGGTGAACCTGATCCCATCTGTGTGAACACATTGCACCTTGAGCCTAATGTAGTCAATCTGAGCATGGACGCTAGATAACCATTCCATACCAAAGATGACATTGTAAGGCCTCGACGCCACTACAAGAAGATCCCAGCCGAAGCTCTCTCCACCTAGAATAAGCTCACACTGCCGGCACCAGTGCGTAATCGTCGAGTCTGCTCTCGTAGGAGTCTTTAGCCGTAAGGATCGAGCCAACGGCTCCTTCGGAATCTCCGAGCTCCGAACAAGGGCATCGTCAATGAAATAATGACTCGCCCCTGTGTCTATAAGAACTGCATCAAGGGTGGAATAGACACAAACGGTACCTCGAATCATCTCGGGTGTGCCGTGGTCATAGGCCTCCGCTGCTTGAAGATGTTCCTGTCTCTGCCCGCCAGCTCCCTGTGGTTGGGGTGGACCTCATGGTGGTAGTGGTGGTGGTAGAGCCTCAAAGCATCGCCCACCACCTACTGCTTGTCCAGATCCTCTGCCTCATCCGCCTACTCCTTTCAGACCGTCATGGTCGACCCTCTTCCTCTGCCTGGGTGGTCCCTTAACTGTCTGCTGCTCCTCTGTACGGCGGGTTGGGCAGTCACGAGCCATGTGGCCCTTCCCGCCGCATGCGTAGCATTGTCTGCCTCTCATAAGAATGGATCTACACTGTGTGGCCCACACATCTGAGCCAGTGTCCTGAGGTCATCCGCCTGAGGGTATGGTCCGCCTGGACCCATGTGTCATCCATCGACTGACAGCTGCAGAATACTCTGCTACGTGTCGCCCTGCGGTAGGTCTCGCTACGGGAGTCGGCTCAACAAGAAAGCTCCCAATCAGAAGGGCTCTCTCCAGTACCCATGCCTGTGTCGGAATGCTGAGGGAGATCAGCGATGACCTATTCTCATGCCTCAATCCCTGCTCAAAGGTCCGGGCCTGGAAGAATGGGTCCCGTACCATGTCCGTCGAATAGAGCGAGAGATCGGTAAATCTCATCGAGTACTTGGAGATCGTTATGCTGCCCTGCAGCAGTTGTAGAAGCTCCTGGATGCGCACCGCACAGAGGGTGGCTGGGACGAACTCCGAGCGAAAGAGGATCTCAAAGTCCGTCCAGAGGAGAGATGCCTCGTCGTGCACCTGGAGCATCAAGCTCCACAATCTGCCTGCTGCCGCCTGCAGGAGGCTCGCTGCGAGAATCACCATGAGGTTTGCTGGTGTCCCCACTAATCAGAAAACTCGTACAACTGCCTCCAACCAATCCTCGGCTGCCTGAGGGTCCGTCTCCCAGCGGAACCTGGGCAGTCGCTGACGCTGAAACTCATGCAGTGCACCAAGGTGACGTGCACTGTCAGCAGCTGGTGCTGGTAGCATCAGTGGATCGGTAGGTAGTGGTACCATCGTTGCCTCTGCAGTAATATGGCCCTGCACCGAGGCCTCGTCGCTCGGTGGGCGGTCGTCATGTACAAAACCCGGAACCCTAGCTGACTGCAGTCATGGGGCCATTCTGAAAAGAAAAAGGTGCGCCATGGTTAATAAAGTATACCAGGTGAGCTGACACAAAGTAATCACAAAGAAAACTTGAAACACACATGCAATCAATGTTTTCGTGCACTAAGTCGGAAATCAGAAGTCAGGGTCCTGGTGTACGGATACGTTGGCCGCCGCACCAACACTGGACTCCCTGGACTAATAACCACACTCAATACTCTTAACACTATTTATTTACATAGAAAAAGACCAGAGTCCTGAGTTCTGTGGTAGAACCAAACTCCTCTGATACTAATTTGTCACAACCCGTCCTCAGGGCCCGTGCCGTGAAAACCCCAAGCCCGCCTTCCATAGGCCAGGGGCTGGCGACTACCACCAAGGCGTAAATACCGATAAAAAGGGGAAGGCATTGTCTTTGTAAAGTAAACAAACACATAGAGTAAGCAAGCAGAAGTAAACACTAAGTAAATATGGGTTCAATAGTAAGTGCAGAAAAGTAGGTGGGCCGGTATAAAAACCCAAACTGAAAGTAAAGTACCACTGGAAAGGGAAAACATCAACTGAAAGTAAAGCCACATCATCGAGCCGTCTACCGGAAGTCCCACCTGAAGGGTGGGTACAGATAGTCTCCACAGCTCCACGGGTCCAGCCATCCGCTCTGTGTACGTCATGCCCAATGGTCCACCTCTAGGTACCGACACGCTCCACAAGCCTCAACCACAATCAGTGTTGTCCATCGTCTGCAACCAACACAATGTAGTGCAGACATAACCTATGAAGGGGTGAGTATAAGATACTTGGTAGGGACCCCGAGACCCCCGAAGGTCTCCCAGAGTCCACAAAGGATAATCCACAAAGAAAATATACAAACACGAAGTAGCATCCGACACTACTTAAGTATATGCCCATACATATACCTAAGTCATCAATTCAGATCCAACATCCAAGCTCAAGTACAACCCAATCCACACAAGAATGCATAACGTAATCCACACAGGATATCAAGTCAATCTTATCGAAGATAAGATTGAAATTCAAGACTCAGCTCATACAGGTATACTTCTTCGTAAGACGATAGAGATGATCAGATGTAGCCACTGATTCATATAAGAAGTTGTACCCACACATGATCGTTAGGTACTAACCCCCGCAATGACCCACAAAGGATCGATAAGTACTAACCCCCGCAACGACCCACACAAGATCTGACCCACACAGGATCGGTAGGCGCATGCCCACACAGGACCGCTGAGCGCTGACCCACACAGGATCTGACCCACACAGGATCGGTAGCACTGATCCACGTAGGATTTCTGAGTGCTGTAGTCGTCGCTGTCAAACCCACGGAGGATTCCCATATAGTCTTCATCGTCGTCGCAGTCGCAGCCAGCTCTAGGGTTCCCACACACAGCAAGCTCGTTCGGGAGGGTCCACTCCACAAGCTGAGGGGCTGATACATAAACTGACACGAAGTCTGGAGTTGATGTATCCAAAAGTTCCGTATCGTCAACAGGAACTCAACATGACATACGGCGCGTAAATCGGACGCTCGGTCTGGGAGTTACTGGCTTTTTCGTCCCAGGGGACCGGTTGGTTTTTAAGTCAAAACCAACCCGACCGTACTCCAACTGCGTCCAAACCTCGATCGGAGTAAGCCAAAAGGTCTGTATCACTAATAGAAATCCATCAAAGTCGATGGCATGTCAATCGGATGTCCGGAGCTCAATTTATCAGCGTTTCCGCTCCGAGGGCCCGATTGGTTTCGTGTTCGAACCAACCCGGACAAACCCAAAGTACTCTAAAACCTTAAGTGTAATATATCAAAACGACCGTCTCGATACAAGGATCGCATCACAGCTAATAGTGAATCGATCGGAGGTCTGTAGCCCATGTTTTGTGCAAAAGACCGCAAGAGGTCCGGAAGTGGGGGTTTTGGCCCCGGACCGACCCGGCCCGAGACCCCATGGGTCGGCCCGAACAGGGTTGACCCGAACCGAGTCCGGGTCCGGCCCACTTCGGCGCGGCCCGACCCGTCTGGCGCGACGTGGCCCGACCCGGGCGCGGCGCGGCGCGGCCTGGGCGCGACCCGGCCTGGCGCGCTGGCGCGGCCAGCACAGCCAGGTGGCTGGGCCAGCGCAGCCAGGTGGCTCGACCGTTTTAGCCGAGCGGATTGGGGGGGGGGGCTGCCCTCCTATTTCGTAACCGCGGCCCCCATGTGGGGGGCCACTGCTTGTCCGGCCTGCCGGGGGTCGTAAACCCTGGCTCCTCCTCTAACTGGCCAGCCCGCTCTGGCCGGCCGGCTGCTGCCACCACGAGACCGGCATGGGCCGGTCCATCTGCTTCGACGCCGGCGGCCACTCTGGCCGCCGCTCCCTGCTCCACCGCGGCCTAAGGCCGTGGTCTTGATCCATCCGGCGTGGAACGACGGCACCGCGCCCCTCCGCCGTGACCCCGCTCCGGCCGTAGTGTTTTCGGGGTTCTCCGGCGCGGCGCGACGGCGCCCCGACCTTCTTCGACTTCAACGGTGCAGCGCGATGGTTCCGCGCACCCTTTCCCTATGTTTCCGTGTGGTGTCGTTGCACCGCGCCGCTTCTTTCGAATTGAAACCACATAACATACAATGGTGGAGGGTCGGCCATGTTTGTGTGGTCCGGCCCCCTCCCGTTAGTCGATAGCAAGCGGTCCAAATGAAATGAGGAACAAAGACAGAAGAATTCACGAATAAAAACAAAAATAAAATCCCCTACCTCATCAAATTCATTGAGCGAGGGTTCGTCGCGGAAGGAGAGGGTCGTTGGCGTCGCGGTACACGGCGTCACGTGGTCGATCTATGAGGATTCATCGTTATTCGTCGGAGATCGATGCGTTCTTCGCGTTCTTCGTGTTCTTCATGTTCTTCACGTTCTTCGACGAAGAAGAAGGAGATCTTCAAGCATTAGATATTTTTCCCAAAATCCTCTCAACGAGCTAACCCCCTAATAAAATAAGTGTCTCTCTTATTTTATTACCCATGTCTTCAATTTGAAATTCAAATTAAGAATTAACATAAGTAATTAAACCTAAGTCATTAAATGGAGGGTTAAGGGGGGCTAGGGAAAATGAAGGGGTGGGGTTCATGTGGGCCCCACCATCTTCATAACCTCACTTTGGTGGTTACCCAACTTCCACCCAAAGGTTAACCACTTAGTAAAAATAAAAATTGTAGCTCATTTTTTATTTTTAACTTCCAAAATTTTTAACAACTTCTCCCATGTAAACGAAACTCTAGAAAAGGTGTTCCTAAGCAATTACCAGTGCTACGAATCCATTGGTGCCCACAGAATTTGATTCTGAGCACCAGTTCAAAACTTAGGAAATCCTGCTCATTCGTTCACTGAACGTACCCGAGCTAAACTTCGGATAAATATTCTGGGCGCACCGTGTAACATCCCAAGTAAGTAATGAATAATAGATATTTTTATCTATATCTATTAATGAATTATATAGTGTTTTAGAGGGTTAAAATGAAAATAAATCCAATCATAAGCATGGAATACACTAATATTCTTAAAAGATTATTTTAATGCCATTTGATGGCAAACCCTTTTTAAATCAATATTTTGACAATTTTATAATCTATATTTGTCAAAATAAACATATTCATTATTATTGGGACATTGAATTTTACATTGGATAAATTTTTGGTATTTTTCTGACAATGTTCATTTTTTAATGAATAGTGAAAAATACTGCATTTTACATCAAAACTGCTTCTTAATCTAATTTATTTATATTATTAGATTATCTTTTGAATTGGTCTTAATGTGCAATATGAATATATTTTTACCATTTAATCCAATGGTGGTCATTGGAATCAATTTCACTTTGAAATTAGACTTAAACTGGTGTCAATCTTTTGATACTTATTGTTTTATAAAAACACGCTATTTGCTCTGACAACGGGAATTAATTATTAAATTAATTAATGTGACTTATATGTTTTGAATTTTGTAAAATATACTTCATTTTAGAATTCTGAATGTCAAATATAGCTTAGGGTGAATTTTTTGTAATTTTCTGAAAAACTTCAATTTTTGATGAATAGTGAAACCACTAAGTGGTACTTATAAAAACTGATTTTCCATTTAAATGAAATTTTTCCATCATTGTGTTTTGAATTTCAGAAATCCGACATAAATGGTTATCACTAAGAAGTAAAATGTGGTTCAATGAGATTAAAATAATTTTTTTGGTGAATAGTAACTTATTAAGTTTTTAATCGCGATTAGTGGTAATTAATGTAGTTTAAGGTAAAAATATTGTTTTAGTAATATGAGATGAGCTTGAAACATGTCCTAACCTTATTGGATGTGTCATGGCCGACCAAGAAGAGCCATGGGTCAACTTGGGGACCCCATGGAGCCACTTTGGTTGGGAAATGACATAAATAACTTTTTAATTAATGTTAAAGTAAAAATGACACAAACATAATATGTTTTACTAAAACAATTTTTACATGGGGTTATAAAAGTCATATTTTTGATTATAAATATTCATTAGAAATCTAGGAAAATTTCCTACATCATAGTATTTTTTTTATAATTTTTAGACTTTAAATAAATTAAATTATTTATGACATCATGGTGATGCAGCAATGACCTCATTATTTAACGATTTAAATAAAATGGAAAGATAATGTAAAATCTAAAACCTAAACATGGACAAAACCAATTGGATGAGTGGATTTATAAGACTTATCACCTTATCCTTGAATTATAGCAATGTGGGACCTTTTGAATCCGAAAATATTTTTAAAATAAAGTAACTTATCTTTATTTTCCTAGAGTGCCCCTCCTCTCCTCTTATAAAAGGCCCCCACCTCTACCTCCTTAACCACACTCCCAAAGCCTTTGGCTCGGACAACCCCTGAAAATTTTGTCTCTCCACTTCCCTCTGTTACTCCTTGAAGCCTCAATTTTGGCAGAAGTCTTCCCAGGGAAGCCTTTGAGCTCAAACCAAAGGGAGTTACCCGATTTTAAGGTCATGTCTTCTTTTGAGTGCTTTTGTTTTATTTTGCTTCTCCGACCCCCCAAACTCTTTTTATTATTTTCTTTTGTAACAACTAAAGTATCATAAATATACTAGTATGTTGTTATAATATGGATTTGAGCTACACTTACACACACCTACATCTAATGGTTAAAGAACATACTGTTTCCGTGGATGGTGAATTTATGCCTCCCGAAACGATGATTGTTCAACATTCTTTTAACACCTTCAAAGGTGGCCATTAAGATGTCACTATATTTATATATGATATGTAATATTTTTATGTTTTCCTTAAGCTTCTGTATTTTCCTTTTTGGTCATACCTTTATGGTTTTCATTATGGGTGAACGCGATATCTTCATTTAAGGAAGTGCGGACTACCGCCCCCTCAACGTGATTAGATTCGTTAAATACCATATGTGGGACGTATAAAGGATGGAACTATGATATTATATATGATATTATACTGGAATTATAATATACCTTTATATAATTATGATTCCATTCTATAAAATACGAAATAGAAATGAAAGTAGCGTTCATGCGTACGTACGGCTTACCATCTCCATGAACGGTGCATTTCATTTCTTACCTCTAAATGATTATGTAATATTATAAATGCATGAATGTACTGGATATATATGACATATATGATATCCACATCATGAATACCATTCTGGATATAATGGATACATGAACAACATGTAATTATAAAGGGCTTATTTTTGACTCAAGTACCAATGATCGTTAAAACGACCGTTATTAACTTAAATAATTACATAGTGTTCATGAAATGGAAATAAGTGATATAAAAGGAATAATGAACTTGAAAAAGGTTCTTAAACAAGTATAAATTAACTCAAGTTTATTATTCAGGACATTAAATAACGATCGAGTCAAGTCGGACCCGAGGTATGGGACTTCGTCTCAATCTCCTTTCATTGAGGCATATTTTGTTTTATACACAACCTTCTTTTATACGGTGTATAAACCCATTTGACTTTTACGTTTATCCAAAATGAATCTTTTTTATACGAAGCGTTTTACTAAACGACAAAAGGGAATGTTTTTGTCATACATTTGCGGCGATAATGACTTCTCCGCTGCCGTGACTGTTATTTGAGTTTCGACTTCCTCTACAAGCCATACCTTCTTTTTAAAAGAAAAATAAATACCATGTTTTAATTTAATTTTATTTTGGTATTGAAAAAGGTTTTCATAATGTTTTTATATCAATGTGTTGTATTGATATCTTGTGATTGAAAGGTGGAAATGTTATGTTTCCTTTATGCATGTTTTATGTGATACGATTAGTTGAGGTTCTTGGGCATTATTATGAAGATGGGTGGTTCCATGATAAACTAAGGGCGGGTGAGCCCGATATAGCTCTCCAATGCATTGGGTAATGTGAAGGAGTGAAACATTAAGGTTTCTCTGAAGATATTTAGGGAATATACTGTGATGAGTATTCCAAACATAACCAAGAGGGTTACTCCCTACGTAAGAATGTTATGAATGCCTCAAGTTACCTTTAAGTCTTATGATTTCTATGATTTATTCATGATTTGATGAGGTATTTTAATGTGCTTATGTTTTATCGGTAAAGTATGATTTCATTTTTATGTATATATGTACCCTTGTTTCCTTTCCATGTTTTTATAACCCATACTGAGCTTTTTATGCTCATCCCAAGTTTTTTTGAAATGATTTTCACAGGTCAAGGGAAAGGTACATGATATGATGATAGCGTCAAGGAAGTGTCAAGAAAGAATCCATGTTTTATTTTAAATATGTTTCCATTGATGGAAATGAAGAATACTGTCTTTATGTAACCACTTTGTTTATATGTGGACTGTAATGAAAGTTTTATGATCTAATTCTCTTAAACTCTAAACCTGAAAAGATCCTCAATGTGTTATCTTGTAACAACTCAAGATTAAGTATGGTTTAAGGCTGGGGCCTTATAGTTGGTATCAAAGGTCGGTTTAGATAACTTTAGGAGTTAGAATTCTATTAAATGATTATCCAAAAATATTTTTTTTATGGTCAAATTGAAGTGATATAGCATTTGAAGATTACCAAGTTGCTTCATCTAAGACATGTTTGTTCAGAATGGTTTTCCGTAGAGGAAACCAGGAAGCAGTGCCAGGAAGGCATGCAGAAGGAAATAACCTTCCAAATCAGCATCCTGAGATGGTCGGAATTGGAACTGAACAGTTTGTTTCAGTAATGGCGCAGCTGACTCAAGCGATAAATGGTGGTGGTATCCATGCACGAAATCAGCCAGATCAACCGCAGAGGAACATGTCAGTGGTGGAACATTTCATGAGGCAACATCCCCCATCATTCAGAGGATCATCTGACCCTGTGCTAGCTGAAGGGTGGATTAAAGCACTGGAGAATATTTTCGATGTCATGAGGTGTTCAGACAATCAAAAGGTTAGTCTTGCTATTTACCGTTTGGAGGGCGAGGCAGATCAGTGGTGGTCTATGGTTAAAAATATCAGGGACGCTGATGAGATTGATGCTCTCGACTGGGATGAATTCAAAGGTATGTTTCTTGAGAAGTATTTTCTTAAGGCTGTTCGACTTAGGATGGAAAATAAATTCTTGGAATTGAGGCAAGAGGAAGACTCAATGGCTACCTGTGAAGAAAGGTTCACTCGATTGGCAAGGTATGCTCCTAATTTTATCCGAGACCTTGATAGTAAAATCAAACATTTTTACTCAGGATTAAATCCAAAATATCGAAGGGCATTAGCTTCTCATGAGTTTAAATGTTATGAAAAGCTTGTTCGATGTGCTGAGAAGGTGGAAATGGAGTTTGCCGATGACCAAGTGTTCTATAACAACCAACAGAATAAGAGACAGAGGTGGCAGGAGAAAGGTAAGAATTATTCAAAAAAGTCTGATGGTAAGAAAACTAAGTTTCCAGTTTGTGATAAATGTGGAAAATGGCATGCTCGGGAATGTCTTCTGAATTCTAGAAAGTGCTACCGATGTGGTAATATGGGACATAAGGCTCGTGATTGCACTGAAAAGTATCAAGGTGAAGGTAAGACCAAATTTGATTTACAGTTAGTGAAATGTTATAAGTGCAATGAGATGGGTCACTATGAAAACAAGTGTCCGACAAAGAGCTTGGGTGAAGTGAAGCAGTTAGACTACAAGCAGAATGGGGTGGCGAAATCCTTTGCAACTACTTCAGAAGATGTCGGGCCATCAAATGAAGTTGTATCAGGTACTTTGTTTGTTTTATCAGATTATGCCAATGTGTTGTTTGATTTGGGGTCTACACATTCTTTCATCTCTGAAAACTTTTCTAGTAAAATGGGAATACCATCTCAAGAAATGACTCCTGAACTTTTGGTAAAAACACCTGGGGGGAATGTTGAGGCAAAAATAATTTATAAGAATCTTCCTATCCTTATCTGTGGAAAGAACCTACTTGCAAACCTTATTGTTCTACCTCTAGTAGAGTTTGATGTTATCCTGGGTATGGATTGGCTCTCTATTTACCATGCTATGATTGACTGTAGAGCTAGAGAAGTTTCTTTTCAGAAAGACTATCAGTTTGTGTACAAGAATGAACCCTTACTGTTGATAACTTATCAAGAGGCCAAGAAACTTGTAAAATATGGAAATGAATGTTACCTTGCACACATCGTTGAAAATAAAGTAACTGTTTAGATTAATGATGTGCCTGTAGTAAATGAGTATCCTGATGTTTTTCTTGATGAGTTGCCTGGAATAATACCAGATCAGGAAGTTGAGTTTACGGTTGACTTAGTTCCTGATGCTAAGCCAATTTCAAAACCCCCTTATCTAATGGCTCAAATTGAACTTTTAGAGTTAAAGGAGCAATTGCAAGATTTATTAGAGAAAGGTTTCATTCAACCTAGCACATCACCATGGGGTGCTCCTGTTTTATTTGTTAAAAAGAAATATGGTTCTATGAGACTTTGCATTGATTATAGAGCCTTGAATAATATCACTGTTAAGAACAAATATCCTTTTCCTCATATCGATGATTTGTTTGATCAGCTCCAGGGAGCTTAGTTTTTCTCAAAGAATGACTTGAGATCGGGGTACCATCAGCTGAAGGTAAAGGAGGCAGATATCCCGAAGACCGCGTTCCGTACGAGATATGGCCATTATGAATATGTAGTAATGCCTTTTGGGCTAACCAATGCACCTTCTGTATTCATGGACTTAATGAATAGAATTTTCCATGAGTTCTTGTATAAGTTTGTGGTGGTTTTCATTGATGATATTTTTGTGTTTTCAAAAAGTAAATAGGATCATGAAAGATATTTAAGGGTTATATTGCAAACCTTAAAAGAAAAGAAATTGTATGGGAAATTCAGCAAGTGTGAGTTTTGGTTGCAACAAATTTCTTTCCTTGGTCACATTGTTTCTAAAGATGGGATAACTATTGATCCTGCAAAAACAAAATTTGTGGAAGACTGGCCAAGACCCACAAATGTAATGGAGATTCGTAGCTTCCTTGGTTTGGCAGGCTATTACCAAAGGTTTGTTAGAATTTTTTCATGGTTATCTAGTCCAATGACTAAGCTAACTCAGAAGGGTGTTAAGTTAATCTGGACAAAAGAATGTGATGATTGTTTTCAGGAATTGAAAAAAAGATTGTTGAATGCTCCAATATTTGCACTACCTTCCAGAAATGGTGAGTTTGTTATATACAGTGATGCTTCATTGAAAGGACTTGGTTGCGTCGTAATGCAGAATGATCAGGTAATTGCTTATTCTTCATGACAGTTGAAAAATCATGAGGTAAATTACCCTACACATGATTTGGAATTAGCTGTTGTTGTTTTAAAAATTTGGAGGCATCATTTGTATGGAGTAAAGTGTGAAATATATACCGATCACAAAAGTTTAAAGTATATATTCACTCAGAAAGAATTGAACATGAGACAAAGGAGATGGCTAGAATTAATCAAGGATTATGATTGTACAATTCATTACCATCCAGGAAAATCAAATAAAGTGGCTGATGCTTTGAGTCAAAAAAGTAATGCTTCATTAGCAATGTTGCCTTTGGAACATGATCCTTTGGTTAAGGATTTGATGAAATTTGGCATAGAAGTTGTTGGTCCAGGATGTTCTTCTGTTTTGTTTTAGGTATCAGTGAGATCATATCTATCAGATAGAATCAAGCAAGCACAGAAGCAAGACAGTGAGTTGTAGAAAAAGGTAGAGCTGGTTCAGAAAGGTAAGTTGCCTGAATTCAACATTGATAATGATTGCGTTTTGATATTTGGGAAGAGATTGTGTGTGCCTTGTGATTCATAGTTGAAGAAAGAGTTGTTATGTGAAGCTCATAGTTCTCCGTTTTCAGTTCATCCTGGCAGTACTAAGATGTATAGAGATCTGCGGGAGTATTACTGGTGGGATGGAATGAAAAGAGATATTTCTGATTTTACTGTGAAGTGTTTCACTTGTCAGTAGGTTAAAGCAGAGCAGAAGTTACCGAAAGGGATGCTTCATCCTTTACCAGTGCCAGAGTGGAAATGGGAGAATATATCCATGGACTTTGTTGTGGGATTACCGAAGACATCTCGAGGTAATAAAGCAATCTGGGTTATTGTTGATCGCTTGACTAAATCTGCTCATTTCCTTTCTATACGAGATACTTTTTCCCTAGATCAACTTTCCCGTTTGTATCTTAAAGAGATAGTCAAGTTACATGGAGTTCCCCTCTCCATTGTTTCTGATCATGATCCCAGGTTCACTTCTAACTTTTGGAAAGGCCTTCAGAAGTCGTTGGGTACTGAATTAAATTTTAGTACAGCTTTTCATCCTCAATCGGATGGGTAGTCAGAACGAAAAATTCAGACATTGGAGGATATGCTACGAGCTTGTTCTATGGATTATCAAGGAAGTTGGGACCAACATCTTTCTTTGGTTGAATTTTCATATAATAACAGTTTTCATTCCAGTATAAAGATGGCACCATTTCAGGCATTATATGGGAAACGGTGTCGAACTCCAACTTTCTGGGATGAAGTGGGTTAAAGGAAGTTGATGGGACCAGAATTGGTAGAAGAGATGGCAGAAAAATTTTAGCTGATTCAGAAACACATGAGAACAACTCAGAGCAGGCAGAAGAGTTATGCGGACAACAGGAGGAAGGATCTCTCTTTTGAGGTAGGTGATCATGTTTTTCTCAAAGTATCACCATGGAAAAGTGTGATGCGATTTGGTAAGAAAGGAAATCTGAGTCCAAGGTTCATTGGACCATATGAAATTCTGGAGAGAGTTGGATCAGTTTCATACCGGGTGGCTTTACCTCCGAGTTTATCTCAGGTACACAATGTTTTTCACGTTTCGATGTTGAGAAAATACATGCCAGATCCATCTCATGTTTTGAGTCCAGAGGTAGTTCAGCTGGACGAGAACCTATCTTATGAGGAACAACCGGTCCAGATTCTTGACCACAGGGAGAAAGTGTTACAAAATAATGTGATTAATCAGGTAAAGGTTTTGTGGGAAAACCACATGATGGAAGAGGCAACATGGGAATCTGAAAATGCAATGAGGGATAAGGCCCCCCATTTATTTGATAAGTAAATAAATTGCGGGGACGAAATTTTCTAAAGGGGGGAAGGATGTAACATCCCAAGTAAGTAATGAATAATAGATATTTTTATCTATGTCTATTAATGAATTATATAGTGCTTTAGAGGCTTAAAATGAAAATAAATCCAATCTTAAGCATGGAATACACTAATATTCTTAAAAGATTATTTTACTGCCTTTTGATGGAAAACCCTTTTTAAATCATTCTTTTGATAATTTTATAATCTATATTTGTCAAAATAAACATATTCATTTTGATTGGGACATTGAATTTTAGATTGGATAATGTTTTGGTATTTTTCTGACAATGTTCATTTTTTAGTGAATAGTGAAAAATACTGCATTTTACATCAAAACTGCTTCTTAATATAATTTATTTACATAATTAGATTATCTTTTGAATTGGTCTTAATGTGTAATCTGAATATATTTTTACCATTTAATCCAATGGTGGTCATTGGAATCAATTTCACTTTGAAATTAGACTTAAACTGGTGTCAATCTTTTAATACTTATTGTTTTATAAAAACACGCTATTTGCTTTGACATCGGGAATTAATTATTAAATTAATTAATGTGACTTATATGTTTTGAATTTTTTAAAATAGAATTCATTTTTGAATTCGGAATATCAAATATATCTTAGGGTGCATTTTTGGTAATTTTCTGAAAAACTTCAATTTTTGATGAATAGTGAAACCACTAAGTGGTACTTATAAAAACTGATTTTCCGTTTAAATGAAATTTTTCCATCATTTTGTTTTGAATTTAAAAAATCCGACATACATGGTTGACACTAAAAAGTAAAATGTGGTTCAATGAGATTAAAATAATTTTTTGGTGAATAGTAACTTATTAAGTTTTTAATCGCGATTAGTGGTAATTAGTGTAGTTTAAGGTAAAAATAATGTTTTAATAATATGAGATGAGCTTGAAACATGTCCTAACCTTATTGGGTGTGTCATGGCCTACCAAGACAAGCCATGGGTCAACTTGGGGACCCCATGGAGCCACTTTGGTTGGGAAATGACATAAATAACTTTTTATTTAATGTTAAAGTAAAAATGACACAAACATAATATGTTTTACTAAAAAAAATTTACATGGGGTTATACAAGTAATATTTTTGATTATAAATAGTAATTGGAAATATAAAAATATTTCCTACATCATAGTATTTTTTTATAACTTTTAGACTTTAAATAAATTAAATTATTTATGACATCATGATGATGCAGCGATGACCTCATTATTTAACGATTTAAATAAAATGGAAAGATAATGTAAAATATAAAACCTACACATGGACAAAACCAATTGGATGAGTGGATTTCTAAGCCTTATCACCTTATCCTAGAATTATAGCAATGTGGGACCTTTTGAATCCGAAACTCTTTTTAAAATAAAGTAACTTATCATTATTTTCCTAGAGTGCCCCTCCTCTCCTCTTATAAAAGGCCCCCACCTCTACGTCCTTACCCACACTCCCAAAGCCTTTGGCTCGGCCAACCACTGCCCATTTTTTCTCTCCACTACCCTCTCTTACTCCTTGAAGCCTCACTTTGGGCAGAAGTCTTCCCAAGGATGCCTTTGAGCTCAAACCAAAGGGAGTTACCCGATTTTAAGGTAATGTCTTCTTTTGAGTCCTTTTGTTTTATTTTGCTTCTCCAACCACCTAAACTCTTTTTATTATTTTCTTTTGTAACAACTACAGTATCCTCAATATACTAGGATGTTGTTATAATATGGATTTGAGCTACACTTACACACACCTACATCTAATGGTTAACAAACATACTGTTTCCGTGGATGGTGAATTTATGCCTCCCGAAACGATGATTGTTCAACATTATTTTAACACCTTAAAAGGTGGCCATTAAGATGTAACTGTATTTATATATGATATGTAATATTTTTATGATTTCCTTAAGCTTCTGTATTTTCCTTTTTGGTCATACCTTTATGGTTTCCATTATGGGTGAACGCGATATCTTCATTTAAGGAAGTGCGGACTACCGCCCCCTCGAAGTGATTTGATTAGTTAAATACCATATGTGGGACGTATAAAGGATGGAACTATGATATTATATATGATATTATACTGGAATTATAATATACCTTTATATCATTATGATTCCATTCTATAAAATACGAAATAGAAATGAAAGTAGCGTTCATACGTACGTACGGCTTACCATATCCATGAACGGTGCATTTCATTTCTTACCTCTAAATGATTATGTAATATTATAAATGCATGCATGTACTGGATATATATAAAATATATGATATCTACATCATGAATACAATTCTGGATATAATGGATACATGAACAACATGTAATTATAAAGGGCTAATTTTTGACTCAAGTACCAATGATCATTAAAACGACCGTTATTAACTTAAATAATTACATAGTGTTCATGACATGGAAATAAGTGATATAAAAGGAAAATGAACTTGAAAAAGGTTCTTAAACAAGTAGAAATTAACTCAAGTTTATTATTCAGGACATTAAAGAACGATTGAGTCAAGTCGGACCCGAGGTATGAGACTTCATCTCAATATCCTTTCATTGAGGAATATTTTGTTTTATACACAACCACTAGTAGAAAAATGATTTTTAACGTCGCCAGTTTGACGTCGGTTTCTTATAAACCGACGTCAATAATTTTTACGGTGATTTTTTGGCGTCGGTTTTTAAAAAAACCGACGCTAAAAAGGAAAAAAAATTGTTTTGGCGTCGGTTCTTAAAAAAACCGACGCAAAAAACTAAAAAATATATATTTTGGTGTCGGTTTTTATGAAAACCAACGCCATAAATGTTTTAAATAAAATTCTTTGGCGTCGGTTTTTTAACAAACCGACGCTAAAAATTTAAAAAAAAACTACTTTTCGCGTCGGTTTTTTTACAAACCGACGCGAAAAGTTAAAATATATTTTTGGCGTCGGTTTTTATGAAAACCGACGCCAAAATTTTTTTAAAAAAAATTATATTGTTTTAGATAATTCTCTAATCTTTGATTTGACTGGTCGTGGAGCAAAAACGGAGTTACGGATTAAAAGTTATGGCCTTTGAAAGTTGAACTTCCTTAAGACTTCTTTTAGAGAAGGTCAACTTCCGACATCCACAACTTTTAATCCGTAACTCCGTTTTTGCTCCACGACCAGTCAAATCAAAGCTTAGAGAATTATCTAAAACAATGTAATTTTTTTTTGTCATTTTTGGCGTCGGTTTTCATAAAAACCGACGCCAAAAATATAATTTAACTTTTCACGTCGGTTTTTTTAAAAACCGACGCCAAAAAAATTATTTTTTGTTTTTGGCGTCGGTTTTTAAAAAAACCGACGCGAAATGTAGTTTTTTTTTAAATTTTTAGAATTGGTTTGTTAAAAAACTGACGCCAAAGATTTTTTTTTAAAACTTTTATGGGGTCGGTTTTCATAAACACCGACGCCAAATTTTTTTTTCATTTTTTGCGTCGGTTTTTTTATGAACCGACGCCAAAAAGGATATTGATTGACATTTTTTGCATCGATTTTTTAAAAAACCGACGCCAAAAGACCAATGTAAATACTATTTTGCGTCGGTTTCAAACAAAACCGACGCCAAAGAGTAACGCGAGATCAAAATTTCAATTTTTTTCACAACGCGCGTTTATCTTTTTAAAATCCCGCCAACATTTTCGTAAAACACAATTGAAAATATTTTCGTTTACTATATATATATATCCAGTTTCTCCTTCTTTCATCATTTTCAACATCTTCGATTCAATCACGATTTCAATGCGACTTCAATCATTAATTGGTACATATTCTATTCATTCGTTTTCTTTATTATTATTATCCTTCATTTCTAAACAACTCGATTGGATTTCTTATAATGGTGATTCATTCTCATTTCCAAATACAAGTTATATGATAATAAAAAACATATCATTTCGATGGAAGCCCCTAAAACCATTGAAATATGTTTGATGTATTATGATTATTTTATTACATTTGGTGTATATGATTTTAATTTATGTTTATCATGTTTTCTTTGAAACGAGTTGTATCAATCAAAACTTTGATAGGTTCAACTTGTAACGGCGATAACTTTTGAACCGTAACTCCGTTTTAGGTCCACAGCCTGTCAAATCGAAGCTTAGGAAATGATCTAAAACCTAGAAAATTTTTTTTTGATTTTTGGCGTCGGTTTTTATAAAAACCGACGCGAAAAATATTTTTTTTTTCATTTATGGCGTCGGGTTTTTTAAATAACCGACGCCAAAACTACTTTTTAAAATTTTTCGCGCCGGTTTTTATGAAAACCGACGCGAAAAATTATATGAATTATTTTTTTGGCGTCGGTTTTTATAAAAACCGACGCGAAAAATATTTTTTTTTTCATTTATGGCGTCGGTTTTTTTAAATAACCGACGCCAAAACTACTTTTTTAAATTTTTCGCGTCGGTTTTTATGAAAACCGACGCGAAAAATTATATGAATTATTTTTTTGGCGTCGGTTTTTATAAAAACAGACGCGAAACATATATTTTTTTTCATTTATGGCGTCGGTTTTTTTAAATAACTGACGCCAAAACTACTTTTTTAAATTTTTCGCGTCGGTTTTTATGAAAACCGACGCGAAAAATTATATGAATTATTTTTTTTGGCATCGGTTTTTTACAAAACCGACGCCAAAAAACGAATGTTATTCATTTTTCGCGTCGGTTTACAAAAACCGACGTAAAAATTCATATTTTTAACGTCGGTGACTTCGACGTCGGTTAAAAACCGACGTCCAAAATAATAAAAACCGACGTTAAAAACCGTTTTTCTACTAGTGAACCTTCTTTTATACGGTGTATAAACCCCTTTGACTTTTACGTTTATCCAAAAGGAATCTTTTTTATACGAAGAGTTTTACTAAATGACAAAAGGGAATGTTTTTGTCATATGTATGCGGCAACAAAGACTTCTCCGCCGCCGTGACCGTTATTTGAGTTTCGACTTCCTCTACAAGCCATACCTTTTTTTAAAAGAAAAATAAATACCATGTTTTAATTTTCTTTTATTTTGGCATTGAAAAAGGTTTTCATAATGTTTTTATATCAATGTGTTGTATTGATATCTTTTGATTGAAAGGTGGAAATGTTATGTTTCCTTTATGCATGTTTTATGTGATACGTTTATGTTGAGGTTCTTGGGCATTATTATGAAGACGGGTGGTTCCGTGATAAACTAAGGGTGGGTGAGCCCGATATAACTCTCCAATGCATTGGGTAACGTGAAGGAGTGAAACGTTAAGGTTTCTCCGAAGAGATTTAGGGAATATACTGTGATGGGTATTCCAAACGTAACCAAAAGGGTTACTCCCTACGTAAGAATGTTATGAATGCCTCAAGTTATCTTTAAGTCTTATGATTTCTATGATTTATTCATGATTTGATGAGGTATGTTAAAGTGCTTATGTTTTATAAGTAAAGTATGATTTCATTCTTATGTATATATGTACCCTTGTTTCCTTTCCATGTTTTTATAACCCATACTAATCTTTTTATGCTCATCCCATGTTTTTTTGAAATGATTTTCACAGGTCAAGGGAAAGGTACATGATATGATGATAGTGTTAAGGAAGTGTCAAGAAAGAATCCATATTTTATTTTAAATATGTTTGCATTGATGGGAATAAAGAATACTATCTTTATGTAACCACTTTGTTTATATGTGGAATGTAATGCATGTTTTATGATCTAATTCTCTAAAACTCTAAACCTGAAAAGATCCTCAATGTGTTTTCTTGTAACAACTCAAGATTAAGTAAGGTTTAAGGCTGGGGACTTATACACCAGGCCTCAGAATCAAGTGCTGTCAGAAACTGCTTTCTGGTAAAATTCAAAAGAAAATTAAGAATGAATTTCCCTTGAATTTTACGGGTCTTTACAATGTGAAACCAACTCCTAATGGTCCTGCAAGTCAGGGACTCCCTTCACCTTTGTGTAGTGTCTTCCCTTTACATATACCTAGAATAAATAAATCAAAAAATTATAACAGGCAGAGGTAGGTTGTGATATACCATATCATTATAATTTCCAAAATCAATAATCATATTCAATTAAGCATGAAATATATGTTTATCAATAGATATTGTGAATAACCATTTTCATAAAAACTCACATGATCAAAAAAATTATTATAAAGAATTTGAATTCATTTCCAATAAGTCCACTATTCTTAAGAGATTTTGGTGTAGGATATCCAAGGATTATCACAAATCTTGGTGAAGTATGGATTCTAATGTGCCCAAGGAATATCCAAATGGATTAAAAAGAGATGATTTCTATGGACCAATCTCCCTACCCATAAGTAGTTTAGTTATGTTCTCTTCTTCAATCCATATCATGGTATATATAATACCTTCATGGCATGCATTCTTTCAACTAAAATACTTAGTATACCATGTGCATCATGCTAAACCAAAAAATTTACATGGGGTTATCATTTGTTAAAAATCATTTTTCTCATTATTTCATCAAACTACCACTAATTTTTTGAAATAGGATTTTCAATTCAAAACCATTATCAGTTGGTTTTGTTATCACATAATCATGGAATTATTTCTAGAATAGAACATGAAATGAGTTTTTATCAAGATTAATTCCATTTTATTCAAAATAATATGAAATGGGTTTTTATGAAAAATCATCAAACCATCACATTTAAATTCATAAAATATCCCATGCCTTTCCTTTTCATCCAAATCCTTTCTGTGGTCATCATTTCAATTAATGAAATTTTTTCTTAAAAATTAATATTTAAATTCCATTATTAAATTTTCATCACACACCATTCAATTTATAGTCCACTTTTCAAAACCCATATTAAGAATTAGTAATTTTTTGGACACACAATTTAATATATAACCATAAACAGATTTATAATAATAAGAATTTATTTTAGTAAAAAATACAATGATAATAAGATCACAAGTTATTGATTTGTGATTTTTATATGAGGAATAAAAAATCTTATAGAAATCTTGGAGGCCCCATGGTGTTTATTAGGTACTATAAAAATAATGTGTACATGATTCAACCACCATAGTGCTGAGTAGAAAAATGTGGTGGAGTGGTGAACAATAAGAGACCAATACATCCTTGGAAATTTTGACTTAATGTGGAAGAAACCGAAAACCCCTATGGTGAAAAGATGTATGCTATGGTGTTTAACCAAAAAAATACTCAATCCATTATTTAGCTGCATGATAACTGAAATGTTTATTGAGAGATATAGTAGTTCATTAGTGCTTTTAAATTAATTTAGGTAAAGATAGATATTTGTATTTATAAGGGTTTGATGGCTGTTGAAGACCATTTATAAATTCTGAAATGAAATTCATAAATTAAAATATAAAAATGATCCTTAACCCAAAATGAAACATAACATAAATTTTATAACTCATAATGAATGAAGACTATAGATATCTAAAATATATATCAAGAACAACTATGTTACATAGTATAACATACAATGTCATAAACTATCCCATATATCCCTCCATTGTGAAATATATAGTGAAAGCATATTATTTAGGGTCACAAAGATGAAACCATTACATATATGTCATGTCCTTAGCCCCACCCCAATACCACTACGATACAAACACATAACCTATAATTAATCCAAATCCTTTGTAGAATGGTCTTCAGTGTTGTGGGGGTGGTACTACATATTTAAGATGGATGTTTCAAACCAAATTCATTTAAACATTAATGATATTTTGGAAACCTAAAATCCACAAACAAAACATTCATAAATTAAATAACATATATGGTAAGAAGGAAAAACATTAAGAACTAGAGAATTGTCCTAAAAACAAGGGCAGGTACGTCACAACTTCCATTATCCTCATAATTATGATGTACAACCAATCCTAAATTCCATATTTTTTTACCTGGGGAATTTATAATGGGTTTAATGACACCATCACATATATTTTTTCCACATGGATTTAAGTTCCATTATATAAATTTAAGAAAACAGATAGAAAGATAGGATAAATCAATGATCAATTTTTTAATTTATTTTATAAGAATGTTTTTTAACTTCATAAAGATACATGTTTTTTCCTCTAAAAATTTATAGAGTTATGATCCACTAAAATTTAATTATCAAAAAAACTTTTAGTATATAATAAATTTAAAGAGAGATCAAAATATAATATTTATAAGGTTATGTAAAAATAAGTATTCCTTGATTTTTTTGTTATTCCCTACAACGTGGATTCTTTTACTATCTTTCCATCATTACAATGGAATAGGTATCAACTAGTTCTACACCATAGTAATCATTACGCCATCCAAACCTATTTCTATCCCCCTAAAATCTTATCTTCTACCACAGTTTTTTATAACCCCCCAAGTATCCAAATTATATCCTCTTTTGTTATAGATGGTTATACCCTCTAATAAACAACCCCTTTAAATAACAAGTTATACCCTCTATATGAAATAAATTTTATTATTATTTTATGATGCACTCTTGAAATATCTTCTCATCCTATATTAGAATGTTGGATCGCCTACACCTGTGTATCATTTTCACGATATTTAAAGACACTCTAAAGAGTCTATAGAACATGAAAGATTCTCATAATCTTTGAAATACAATGTTGTTATCAATATATGATTTTCATAACACTGGCCCTATAAAATCCTTAGAAACTATTCATCTGATTACACCATAAATTTTTCTCTCTACCTTGTGGGTTAGTATGATTTGTATCTATCCAATACACCTCATAGTGATTTGGTTTGGTGGGTTATGTTTAGTGGATCTTTCTGATGTTCTTGGTCTATTGTGTCTCCATATATCTAATATTTATTCAATTTTACTCCATCTGATACCATCTTCATCAAAGTAGTAGTATTCCAATTGACTACTTAAATTATTCTTTTTCTTTGACCAATTAAACACTTTTTGATAAAACTTCTTTAATAATTTTGGAACATCATTGGTTTCATCTAGTATGAAATCATTTAACCTCATCTGATGTGAACATGCATAGTGTTTATACTCTTCATACTTTTGTACCCCTATATATAGGTGTACTTCTACACTTTTGGGTTATAAATAAAATTCAACTTCCCATTCCATGATCCATTTTATCTCATGTATTTGATTCAATTAAACTTTTTGGGATGTTTTTAGCACTTCTAGAACATTTTAAAATAATCATGACGTTTCTTGAAAGATCTTATTTGATAAATTTTTCTTAATCTAAATTTTAAGGAACATATAAAAACATTTTTAAGCTTAGTAAGATGTCATTTAATGAATATCATCTCAACATCGACTTATTACAGACATTACAATGGGTCCTTAAAGTTACATAGAACCTCACTATCAATTGAATGATTGTTCATTTCTTCATTATGACTTATTCACCTAATGGTAATCCATTAGTAATCTCCAATAAATTAACTCACACTCTATAATCATATGATAGAGCTTAATCCAGTATCGCATTGTGTGGAATCTTCTGTCTGATGTTCTCAACACATGTTTGTATGATGAAATCTCATATCTATTTCTAGTGGATCTTCATATTACTCCCCAACCTATGGTATTTAAAGAAAACATTATCCAATGACCATTCTTCTTAAAAAATCATGATTGTATACCCAATTATTATTTGTTTCATGCCGTTCATATTTATCTATCCAATGACAATATAAAATATCCATCTGTTCAGTCTTTAGAGTACCTTTCTAATAGACCTATAGGCATTAAAAATTTATAATTATATTCATATGATGATATAATCAGATTCCCTTTATCTAATATCTTTTCATAATTTAATATATTTTATATTATTTCCATATTACCCTTACATAGGTCATGTAAATTATTCTTGAACATTATGTAGTGCCTATGATACCTTTATGTTAGTTTCTTCACTCATATGTTCTTATCTCATTATACATTTGGTATAGATTCATAATATTACTTTGACTATTCTAGAAATCTCCCTATTATTTTTCACCCCATTTTGTATCTACATTTTGTAACTTAATATTGGTATGGGAACTTTTTATGCATCATAACTAAAAAATATGACCAATAATAACTTCCCAATTTTGGTTTTATATTAAAATTTCTCTCCCTTGTATTTTATCTTCTAGAATCGATGTAACTTAAAACATTTGGAATATTATACTAACACAATTCATAATGAAATTATCATTCGATATGCTTCAACTACCACTATACAGCCATCAGATCACTGCTTATTCACTTTCACTACATTTGTAAAACCTATAAAACTCTAACCTTTATAAATATTTTTCCACCAAAAAGAGTTTATCTAAGCTCTATATATCTAGTATTTATCACCTTGATACATTACTATATTATCAATTAGACTTTATTGATGTTTTCACAATACACACAATACCCAATTTAAAAAACATTATTTAGTCATGTTTTTCATAGTAAAAAAAATCTAACAATTTTAGTGATTTTAAATAGTAAATTTATATATTATCTATCCAAAAAAATATTTTTAAATTAATATAATATATTTTAGATAGGAAAAATAGAAGAACAAACCAGATATTGAATATAAAATACTATATTTTTATAAAGGTAGTTAAACTAACTTTCAATAGAGAACACATTTTTAGTCATAATTTGGAAACAATAATTGATTTAATATCTCCAAATAAACTGAATAATATAAATAGAAATAGAAAAATTAGGTTATGGAATATTTTAATTTTATTTTGAAATATATCATTTTTTAATGAAAAGTTAAAACTACTTAATTTTAATTCAAAACTGATTTTTCATCATATTTATTTATAAGTATAAATTATCAATTAAATTTTTTTAAAGATATAATAGATAATTTCATTAACATTTAATTCAATTAATGTCATTAGAATCAATTTCTATTTAAAATTTATTATAAAAAAATAGAAAAATGTTGTACATTTTGTCCATAAAAACCTGCAATGTCATCCCATTTGTGGGATTAAATTTAAATTAATTTTTGTGGCTTTAGTGATTGAAATTTGGAAAAATTGAATCAAAATTTGATATGAGAATAATTTATCATGTATAAGAAGTCTAACTATTTTTTACCAAAATATTAGTGAATGTTATTAAAACTAATTAATATGATTAATGTTAAATTTATGTTAATAAGGAAGTAAACATTAACCTAAAGGACTAAAACAACATATACACTTCAAAATAAGCAATTTTATGACCAGATTTTAACCTTATCCTGTATGGGATCAAATTTTTTCCATTATTGGATCCACTTACATTTTAAAAAACTTAGGGAGAAATACTTTTTCAAAATATAAAAAGATTTCCACTCCTCCACAATATAAGGACACCACTTCTACCCCATACTCATGCCTCTCAAACCTCCCAGGATCAGCCAAGATATTCTCAAATAGATTCCCAACATCCCTCCTATCAACCATGAATCCTACATTTGGGTATAAAGCCTTCAATGTAATAACTTTGGTATAAACAAAAATGAGTTACCATATTTTACGGAGAATAAAAACCACACAACAAAAGGAAGGTAAAAGTAATGTATTATTTCCTTACATTTCTTTCTGTAAGGAATGCACTATAAATAGAATATAATATTATTGTGTATTACTGACCCCTTTTGATACATTATATCACTAATCCTTTTGTTTACATTCTATTAAAAGCATTCCATCATGGGAATTTTGAGTTACATGGTTTATGTGGTACATGACACTTTGGGATATTTAATGATTAATTTTCTCAAAATTGTTCTTTATGATTACATTGAAATATAATTTTTTTGTCATTGTTAGCTTTTTATTAGAAAAAATCACCTCATTGTATTGATTTTTTCATTTTAAATTACTATTAATATCCATATTCTCACACAATGCATATTATTATTGCCTATATTATATATCATTTTACATATGGTGTTCACTTTGATAGTTGTTTGATAAAATATAGATTTATTGATTAATATGTATATTCCATTCAATACGTATACATCTTGATAGGGAACATTGTTCATGAATATGATAATTTTTTTGAAATGGTATGATATTGGTATTATCCAATAATATATATCCCCTTGATGCAATGATAGTCCTGTGAGACAAATTATTTGGACAAATCAGATGGGTTTTTACCTGATATTCTATGAACCGTCTTGTGAGATGTCTTGAAAATAAATATAAAATGTAATGAGGATAAATGGTTTATGATAATTAAGAATTTCCCTCATTTAGATTCATGTATTATTCATCCATGATATTTTTCATAGATGTATATATGGATACATTTTATTCCCAGTTTATTGATATAGATTTCATGAGTTTCAGTTTCTTAACATTCTAGATTGATAGTTCATAATCTAGTTATTTGAATAAAATGTGTTATCTATTATTTATCTTTTTTATGCTAACTTATTTCTATTGGTTAATTATTCCTGCTAATTTACATACCCTTAATTATAATTTTAGATCAGCTATATTACGTTCCCTTTCTGCAAGTTATGAAGAATATCACTTTTAATAATAAATCAATGATTTATTTTATTTGTTTTTATTATGATTTATGTTTTTATTCCTTATTTTCCATATTTATTATGAGTATAATGTATTTAATATAGATTTTCACTACTGGTAAATTGATTTTAACTTAGGGATTTCTTCCTTGTAATCATTCCAATGAAAAAAAATAATGCACCAGATCTATGTTTTTGGGTCGAGGAGTTATATATGGTATTGGAGGATGCTTAACAACATACATGGAAAAGAGATTTATAAAAATAGAATAGGGAGACCAACCCAATGATAAGAATTAATGAGAAGTATAAAATAACATCCTATAATTTCAGCAAGGTAGTGATTATGTGGGTATTCCAAACAATACATCCCTATTTGGATAGTATAAATGGGCATGGTTATAGAATAGATATACATAGGGGTAACTACTCTAACAAAGAGTTCTAGGCCCAACTCAAGGTAAAATATTACACGAAAATGTGCCTTACTACATGCCTCATTTGTATGTCATGGGGGATATAGTTAGAATAATTCATATTCTCTTTCCCTATCATTATAAAGGATTTAAATGAAAAAATCACCTAAAATTAACCAAATTTATGATTTATGGTGGATTTATGTTGAGTGTTATACCATATTTGAAATTCAGGGTATTATGATTTCATACTATATATTATATTTTCTATAAATGGTTTTTGGATGAACGAATGGTATTAATACTCATGGAAAATGTAAAAATTACACCTCTGATGAATCTAATACATATGGTATTGTAATAGAGATAATTATGGAAATATTGGGGAAACATAATCATGTTATGCTAAATAACCTTTCTCTAATGGAGAAACATATTCCATGAGGAGAATATTCTATGGTAGAAAACATTATGAAACATAAATCCCCACAATTTAGTAAGACTACTAATTCAATTAGAGTTGAGTAATTGGTTAAGTCATAGGATACAATATTGACATCCTTATGATGAGGTGAAATTTAAATGGTTACACTTGTGACCTATTATTTCCAAGGTAATGTTGATCGTTAGTGGTCCATAGTCTAGAACACTAAGGGGGAAGATTAAATTTAACACGTGGATCAGAGTACTTTTAAAGAGAAATTATTTGATAAAAACTTCCCTTGCAATCAATAAATTGTGATGAATACATATTTACATTTATTTAATCAAAAGGAAGAAGAGAGTGTTGTATATTATGAGATACCTTTACATGGTTATTTAGGTATTATACAGATTATATAAACATCATGGAGTGTATAATATACCACTTCTTTTATGTTTTTATGTAAAATCCTTAAAGGTAACTGGTTTCTCGTAATTTTTCATCATACGAAGAAATATTGTTGCGTGAAATCAAGACAGAGAAGGAATTATCAAATCCCATGAATTTAATGGAAAAAAAGAGAAGAAGAAGTCTTCTGAGCCCTAATAAAATGGGATTGTATCAAAGAAGATGTTGAAGATGAAAATATTCCATTTATATGAGAACTGTGGAATGAATCACTATAGGAAATGCCTGAATGAAATGTTATTTTTTTATAATTGCATAGAAAGAGGTCATCATGCTAATTAATTTAAGGGGAAGAATAAAAACACCATTATTCAGTGTTTCAAGTAAATGAATATGAGTTACTATGAAAACTAATTCCCTAATAGTCAAGGGAATACACCATAGAGGAGGCCAATGGGATATGTCCAAGCTTTTTTGATCACTATAGTATAGGTGGAAGTAAATGATTATGTGATGGATGGTCCACTAATTGTATCTTAAAATTTCTCCAATGCATTATTTTATTCTGAATCGTTGAACACTTTTATATATACCCAGTTTTATTATCAAATTAGACAATTCCCTTTTTATTTAATAATGTAATTTTTTGTCAAAACATATAATGGAATAATCATCGCGAGAAATATGTGTCAGTCAGTCACTATTATAACACATAAATGTTCCTTATGTGCGGACTATATAATAATTCCTATGGTTGACTTTGATATAATCATATATATGGATTGGATCTCAAAATATATTGCAATGATTTATTTCTAGAGGAAGGAAATTACAATATGTGGGAAAGATGTAGAATAAATTATCTTTAGAGAAGAATATTTCTCACCTAATTCTTATTTAGATCCACCCATAGTAGCTCTATTGAACAGAATAATTGGAAAAGAAGATAAAGTTACATAAAATGAAAAATAAGGTAATATTAAAATAAAGGATTCACCTATCGGACAAGAATACATTCATGACATTTCTAAGGAATTACATAGACATACCCTAGAGTGTGAATTTTAATTTTATATTTATTTAACCTTTGATGAAAGGTCATTATCAAAGACTCCATATGGAATGGCCATTCTGGAATTAGTGTAATTCAATAAATAGTTAAAGGTTTTTAGTAATAAGTGATTTATTAGACCTAGTGTTTCACCATAGGGATCACTTGTCCTCTTTGTTAAAAAAATGATGGATCCCTGAGGTTTTTCATTGATTATAGGGAAATACATAACATTACAATAAAGAACAAGTATCATCTTCCTCACATTGATGAAATTTTTTATCAACTTCATGGTTCCTACCTTTTTAAAACTATTGATCTTCTTCATGGGTTTCAACAATTATGAGAAAATAAGGAATTCATTTTGAAGACATATTTTTTATGACTTAGGGACCTTACTAGTTTATAGTAATTCAATTTTTATTTACAAATGCACACTATGTTTTTATGGAATTAATGAATAGAGTATTAAAATAATATCCTGATGATTTTTTATGATATACATGGATGGTATTATAGTGTATTCAAAAATATATGAAGAACATCAATGTAACTTGAAGATCATACTTTAGACTCTTGGAAGGGAAGATCTATATTTTAAATTTAGAAAGAGTGATTTTAAGATTTATAAAGTCTCATTTCATGGACATATTATCTTTATGGATGGAATATCTTCTAATTATATTAAGTAAAAAACATTCAGATCATGGTATATGCCAAAAATTGTACCAATGTGTGTAGATTTATTGATTTTGAATATTTATATTGGCAGTTCATTCATAATTTCTCTCGATTGGATAAACTGTTATCCAAGATTAAACATAGTGGGGTTATGTTTTTCTAGAAAGAGAATACGATGAGTTCTATGTCAAAATAAAGGAACGATTAGTCAATGTTCTGATTTCTCCCCTACTATCTGGGAGTTATGGGTTACCCATATACAGTGGTGCATCAAAGAATGGGCATGGTTATGTCTTAATAGAAAATGATAATTTAATTGCATATGCATCAAGGAAACTGATGACACACGAACAGAACTATCCAACCCATGATCTTGAGATAGCAATTGAAATATATGATTCTTCAAATGTGGTGACATTATTACTATAATGAAAAATGTGAGATATACATGCATCATAAGTTCATGAAATACATATTATAATAAAAACAGCTCAACATAAGACATAGGCGATGTATCGAGCTACTCAGTTAATATTATTGTTAATACACTACCGCTCTTAGAAAGAGAGTAAGGTATAAGATTCTTTGGGTAGGAAGGATCAAAGAGTTATAACCCAAATGAAAATTTAGATGTATCATATAATCATGGATCTAGTAAAGATAGATAACGGAATTTATATGGAAGGGGATAAATCCATAATTTTAAAATATTTTAAAAAACCCTCCTTATTAGATAGGATACTGAATTATCTATATGATGATGAGGACATCTAAAATAAATTCAATGCTATGAATGATCAAAAATTAACAAACATTTTTTGGGAAGATGGTGTTCTAAAATTTGAAAGAGGAATTGTGTTCCATCTATACCCGAGTTAAAAATATATTTCTTAGATTATACTTACAGCTCAAATTTCTCTATACATCCTGGTATAACAAACTTGTATAGGGATATAAAGGAACAATTTTATTAGGATAACATGAAGTAGGAAATTTCATATTATGTATCCTAATGTATGGTTTATAAATAAGATAATGCTTTAAGTAAATATACTAAAGGATTACTTTAACCTCCTTTTATAAGTGTATGGAAATGGGAGAAAATTATTATGGGATTTGTCACAATAATACCAAATAATCATAGAATTAATGATTTAGTATTGGGTATTTTTGATTCCCTAATGAAATGAACATATTAACATGATATTAGGAAAGAACTACCTCTTTAGTGCCTCAAAATTATATATATTAATGATTTTTTAATACTTCATAGTGACCCTCTTTCAATTATCTCTAATAAAGACTACCAATTTACATTAAAATTCTGGAGGAGTCTTCAGAAGGAGAAGGGTACTGATATTCATTTGAGCACTATTTAATATCCTCAAAAAGATGTATAGTCCAAAAGAAATATTTAAACAAATGAATGAAATGTTGAGATCATTCTCACTTTACATTCATGGAATGTTGTATTAGTATAATCCTTTGTTATAGTTTCTCTATTACAATAGATTCCAGTAAATTATTCAAATAGAAAAATATGAAGCATTATATGTAATGATATTCCACATATAAACAGTTTGGTATAAATATTTTGAAAGGAAACTCCAAGGACAAAAACTTTTTGATGATACGATTAAAAAAGTAAATGCTATCAAAGCTCATATTAAATCAGCCTAATGTTGGAAAAAGATTTATGCTGATAATCAGAGGAAATGTTTAGAGTTCCATGTGGGAGATCATGTTATATTGATATTATCTCCATAAAATGGTGTTATAAAGTTTTTTAATAAGGGAAAATTGAGTTTCATGTAGATTACACCAGTATAAAATCATGAAATGGTATGGTTTGTTTCTTATAATTTAACTTTCATGTTAAATATATCAAGGGTTCATGATGTGCTCAATATATATCTACTAAGAAATTGCATTCCTGAAACAATTCATGTTCTCACCTATGATGAAATTGAGTTAGATACTGATCTTTTGCTTTTACAAGGAACACATTTGAATTCATGGAAACAGAGAGAAAACATTGAGGAAACAAACAACTTGTCTGGTAATAGTTTTCTATAGAAATCACAAAATGGAATATGAAATGTGGGAACCAAACTGTTTTATTTAGGGGAAATAACCGCATAATTTTTAAGGTAAAAACAAAATTATATTGAGGAATAAATTTCTGGAGGGTGGAAGAATTCAATACCCCAATAAATTTCAATATTTTCTTTATATTTTATGGATTTTTTAGAAATACACACAAAACCCGATTTAAAAGAACCTTTATTTTGTGGTGTTTTTCATAGTAAATTGAATTATAACACATTTAGAGAGTTTATATAGTAAATATATATATTTTATATCTATATAAATATTTTTAAACTCATATAATTTATCTTATATATTACAACGATGAGAAGAAACTAAATATTAAATATAAAATACCATATTTTTATAAAGGTAGTTTTGCAACATTTTAGTGGGTAACCCTTTTTAAATAAGAATTTTTTCTATATTAATTGATTTAATGTTTAAAAATAAACATAATCCTTGTAAGATATACATTATGATTATGTTATGGTGAATTGTTTATACTTTTTGAAAATATATCATTTTTAATGAATAGCTAAAAATAATGAATTTTAGTTGAAAAATACTTTTTAATATAATTTATTTATAAAGAAACATTATATTTATAATTTTTTTAAAAGTTTAAATAAATAATATTTTTATAAATTAGTACAGTTTAGGTCATTTGAATTAATTTCACTTTTAATCTGTTTGAAAAAAATCGTAAACATTCAGACAATTTCACTTTAAAAAACATACATTGTCATATAGTCTGCATGATTAAATTTATAATAATTTATAACAGGTATGAGATTGCAATATGAAAAAATTGATTCAATATGTGGAATCACCATGACTTATAATGATTATTAGTAATAATTTTACTTATAAATATAATAGCTAAAGTTATTAATATTAATTAAAACCATTAAGGTTAAATTAAGCTTAATATGGGACTAAACCTTATCCTTAAGGCCCAAAACAACCTATACACAGATCCATAAGATAATGGTGGACATATATCGACTATATAATATTTTAGTTATAATTTCATCCTTTATTGGATCCAAATTTATCTAGAAACATGCAAGGAGAAATCCGTTTTCAAAATATTACAAGAGTCTCACTCCTCCACCAATAAATGGCTGTCAATTCTCTCATTTCCTCGTACCTCTCAAACCACTTAGGATCATCCAATATATACCCCAATAGATTTTCAAAATCCATCCCCCCAACCTTGAATCCTTCCTCTGCGCATAAATCCATACAATGAAAGCATTTGGTATAAACCAAAAATAGTTATATGACTTTAAGGAGGATAAATACCACACAACAAAAGGTTGTGGTAAGGAATTCTTGTCTTAATATTCATTCCATGAGGTTTGAAACAAAAAAAAACACTTAATTATTTTTTATTAATTTATTTTTTTGATACATTATATCATGAATAATTTCTCATTATTTTATGAAAAACAATATTTCATATTAATTGTGAATTATATGTTTTATGTGGTATGGGTCACATTACGATGTTCAAAGATTATTTTCCTCAAAAATGTTCTTAATGATTATCTTTGAAATATCACTTACTTAATTTTTATTGACATTCTATTTGAAATAATCACTTTATTGTAATAATTTTTCAATGGAAATTACCTTTAATATATATACTCTCACTCAATTGATATTATTATTTCCTAAACATTATGTCATTTTACATATAGTGTTCACTTGTTTAGTTATTTGATTAACTATTGAATTATTTATATAACTCTAACATATATTCAATGACGATAAATTATTATAAGGAAATGTTTTCATGAATATGATAAATTATTTGGACTATTATGACATGTGTGGGCTTATTTATAGATAATACCTAAATACAATGATAGTCCCAAGAGATGAATAAGTTTTCCAAATTATATAGTTTTTACCTGATATATTATTAACTATCTTGTGAATTTTATTGATGGTAAAGGTACCATGTACCTAGGAAACGTGTGTCCTGATAATTAAGTATTTCCTTCATTTATATTCAATTATTATTCATCCATGAGATTTTGTGTCATTATATCTTTTGATAAATTTATTTTCCATTTTTTAATTTATATAGAAATTTTTTTATTTTATTTCCCTGGTATATTGATATTTCCATATCTATTTATTTAAATTTATCAATTATTTACGTTTCCATATTAATTTATTTTTATTGGTTCATTATTTATTTCACTTTACAAACCCTTATTGAGCATAGGATATCACCCTTATTGTGTTTATGTTCCCCATGTTAGGATAAAGAAATATTTGAAAAAGAATTCAAGGATGATGTTTATTTATTTTTATTATGTATCATGTTCTTATTTCCTTTTTCCAAATTAATTATGTGTATCATGTATGTAATTTTTCATTCCAAGATAGTGAAATTGATCATTCCTTTAGGATTTGATTCCTTGTAATCATGCCAATTGCTTAAATGATGCACCAACCTCGATTTTTTTGGTTAGTGAGTTAAATGGTTACCTATATCTGGTAAAATTTGATTCATGTAAATCTATCATAATAAACATCTTAAAAAAACTATAAACTACCTCATTCCAATTTTCTATCATATACATATCGAGTAATCTGTGTCTAGTAGTTTTGTTTCAATACCAACCTTATTGTAACCTCAATATCCTCCATTATATATTGCTTGAATCATGATAAACTTCTAATGTTAGGATATTTAATATAATCTTAGCATCATTGAACTTTTAAGGAGTGTTTCCTATAATTGTAAAATATAATTTCTTATATTACTTTTGTAAAGTTAAAATATATCATTTAGAAACTTCTTTATCATCTATTAGGAAGGTTTTATACATCTCCAGTGAAATATTCCCTCAAATTTTGATTGAAATATATATTGAGTTAATAAAAAAATAAACCAAACACACTTTAGCATAACAATGTCTCCCTTTTGTGTGTTTTTAATTATTAGAAAAAAACATCACACATCTTAGATGTCAAAATCTATTCTCAATACATTATTCTTGATGTGTACTTCTCCCCCAATGTTATTTTAATCCCTTATTCTCAAAAAACATTAAAGTGTATCATGAAGACTCTATATGGTCATCATTCATTATGTCATAATTTAGAATATTATGATAATTGTAAAATTGGTTTCACATGAGTTTGATAACAATGAACTATCTTATAATGAAATGAAATTCTATGAGAGTGAAATAGATGTAGAAAACATGGGTGCGTAATCAAGGAGATCAATGTATTCTATAAAAATAAAAATAATATATTCCTCATACTTCTCCTAACATATTTACATTGGGGGAAATATGAGTAAGTATGTTAAGATAAATCCTTTTACACCACAAAAAAGTATCAAGAGTGTTTTTTTGTATGAACTAAACTTCCTAATATCATACCTTTATTAGCAACATTTCAACTTTTAAAGAAACCCTATTTCAAACATCAATTTAAAATATTATATACCTCAAGGGTAAGACTCCATTTCTCATCATGGTTATAATGGATTCCAATATGGAGTACTCAAAAAATTTACAAAACATCAATTATAATCAAAAAAATTATTTAATTGGTCACATTAAATTCCAAAAAAATTAATTTCAACAAAAATTATATTGGAAATAAAGACAAACCTCCGTTTTCCATAGAATTAATTTTTCTACTAAGAATCTTCAATTAGCCCCAATTTCATTATCTAATTATTATATTTTTTACTATATGATATTTTTTTATTTGATTATTGTCCAAATATATTGTAATTGATTTATCCTGTTTTTTGAATCTTCATATGAAGCTTTTAACTTCTCTTTGTCTTTCATAACATGTTTATTACAATTATTTTGTTACATTTTCATCAGGAGTATTTCATGGGAAGATAAGATAGGAATAATTATTTTATTCCAATATTCCTTATTACACATTCACTATTTCTAAATTCTCAATCCACCATCTATTAGATGTATGTTATTAACATTACTCTTATTTTAAATCTGTTTTCCCTTTTTCATTAAAATGTTTTTTCAACCTCAATATCTCTAGATAAATCCATTTGTTCTTAGAAAATATTTAAAAATTATTTATTTCCCTACTAAACATTTTTCAGCTCCACTCCATTCTAAATTTTCTAACCCTACTCAAAATTCTTAATTTTTTACATTTTTTATTTTGGAATTAATATTTTTCTCATCTTGGATTTTTCGCATCTTTGAAAATATTTTAGGAAAATTTGTTCTTATATTCTCATCATATACCCCTCCCCCTAATTCATAATTGATTACATGTAATGACCTATTATATATTCAAGAGTATGATATATTCCTAAAAAATATGTACCACCATCATAGTCTAATGAATAATGATCTCTTGGGATGATTTTAGACTTTTAAATTTTTTTTTATTGTTTTCTTTTGTAAAAAATATTTGTGAATTTGTTAAGAGAGATACTTTCTTATTGAATTTAACTCCATCCTAGTAGGATATTATTTCTCACGAATTTCAACTTTTGATCCTACATCATTATTTTGAAGAGTTAGATGTATATTTAGATATTTTGGGTTCAAAAAAACATGCATCCATTAACCCTTCCTTACTCTGTATTGATATGTTCCACCATTAACAACAAATTTATTAGAGAAGTCCTCTCTAGTATATATTAAATCACATTTATTTATAATAATAATATGTTTTTTTCTAAAAAGACTTATTATTTATCATATAAATTTTATTTAAGATCATTCATAATATTTTTCAGTTCATCCAACTTCAACATGTTTTTCTCACAGTCCTTAAAGAAGTGTATTTTATACCATGCTGAGATTTTCCTTCAAAGATAGAATTTTCTTATAATTTTTCAATTTTGTAACAAATTCATCAAAATTAATTTCACTTGATCTAACAATAAATGGTTTATCTCCAAATTTTCTATTCATTCAACATTCTCAAAAGTTATTTCCTTAAAATATTTCATCAACTTCTTCCTTTGATTCGTGAGTTGTTTATTTTTCTCAAGTCCTAAGTTCAAATTTTATTTTAGAATATACTATATTTTTATTACTTATTCACCACTATAATCACTTATTGATGAGTCACTACCATTTTTAGCATAATATATGAAATTTACCTAGAAATAAAATTTATTACTTGATGAATAATCATCCTTCTCTCATCTGATGAACAAAATTTTCTTCTGACTATATGGAAACATTTTCTTATGTGTCTTCTACTTTTTATTCAAATACTTTTATCTTCTTATTTTAACTCATAATATTTATAATTATTATTAATAAGATGAGTGATGATTGTTTTGATGTCCTATTTATTTTACAATACCACTAAATCATTTTATTCATCCATATCTTCTTTATCAAGGATATTACATTTTTTAACTAGGATTTGAATACCATTTATTCTATAGAATTATTATTACAGTCAATAGATTTTATATTTTAATATTCCTCTAGAATATTATATTGTTAAACTAATGATAATTATTCTCTTTATTATAATTTTTACACTTTATCAATAAATATTTCTAGAAATTTATCAATAATTTCTTAAAAATAGTAGATTATTTTATATTCTCACCAAAACCTCTAGTATTGATAATAATCTTATTTAATCTGGTAAATTATTTATTAGTACATTATTCATCACCCATATTAATATCATCAAATAAGTTTCCCTATATTTTTACATTTTTTGTCTTTAATATTCTCATCCCCTTAAGATCAATTTTCCATCCTATCAAACATTTGATTAAATATTTAAAAACTCGTAATCATTATATAATTTTTTTTGAGAGCCAAACACATGCATTTATGATTCTTTCCATTGAAAAGAAAATTTTAACTTATTAGTAACTATCATATAAACATCATTAATGGGATAATATAACATGATTTGAACATCTTTAACTTCAATGAAAAAGATAAAATGCAGGGAAACATCTTATTCATACAATAAAGATAGTTTCTGTTATTGAATAATACAACACACCTATGTTTTAATGTATAATAATTTTCAACCTTATTAGATTGTTGGATATTTCAGAGGGAAGGTACCTTTTGATACCATTTGTTATTCCCTTTTGATAAATATAGGATCCCTTTAACATGGAGGTGGCAAATCAATGATCTTTTTTTATTTTCCTATTCTAAGAATGTATTCTTAAAATCATCCAAAAACTTTTATTAACATGTTAAACAATATAGACTTATGATACACTCAAATATAATTCGTAACTAAACCTTTAGTATGAAACAGATATAAAAAGAGATAACCACATGATAATTACAATGTTTAATAAAAATACATTCTAATTTTAATGATGGTTAGACCACTAAAATTGATCCTTTTACTATATAAATAGGAATACAAATGTGTAAACATAAATTGGTTCAACACCCCATAAATCATTCTTCTAGAAAAGACTTTCTAATACCCCAAAACAACCATTTATTTTTTCACAGGTGGTTATACCCCCCATGTATGCTTATAGTATCATCTTACTTCATATATGTTTATAACCCTTGGATGAAATTAATTTTCAGAAAAAATTAATACACCCAGCTACAATATCTTTACTTCTTCTTTTCTAATTCACTATAGAAATATCTTATCTTCCACCCTAATAAGTTTAGATTAACATCACCTATGTACAATCATCATAATATTTAACAACTCTCCTATGATTTTAATTCCCTTGAAATGTTCCCATGGTATTTAAAAGACTTATATATGATCAATGTAATCATTTTAGATCTTTTTCTGGAAACAATATTTTAGAAACTGTTTGTATAATGACTCAACCCAGTTTTCTAAATATTTGATGGCTCTTTCTAATCTGCTTCACTTAGATGCACCTCACTATACATCAGTTTCTATAGATCTTTTTAATTACTATTTTTAATGTTCTTAGTATATAAATTCTCCATAAATGGTATATCCAATCAAAGAGCCCACATCCAATAAAATATTATTTAGCTATTAACTAACGCTATTGGATACTAATACTATTATTCATCTTAGGACAATGGAACTCAACCTAAGGAATCATCTAAAATTATGTAGAAACTGAGTCTACTACACTTGTTATAATGTATTCATCATTTCAACTATTTCACATATGAACAATGATTATAATCAATATAATTTTACACATCTTTTATAAGAGTACATAATGGAGTTTTTGTGGGATCTCAAATGTATTTTACATCTCACATAACCTTTTTATCTCAATGATGCCCCTTAGTTGAATTTCTAGGGATACTTATCAACTCATATATTTTTTTTGAATACTCATTAAGTTACATAAAAACTAAACATTCATCTATTTTTCATAAAATCAATGTTAAAGAACCTCTTTAAGCATACCTGACCTGATTGGTGTAAATAATGTTGATGGTATTCTTAGAATCATCATGCTAATGACATTACAAAGTGTTTATAAAGATTATTATAAATTCTCTATCATTTGTATGTATGTTCATTTCATTTATTATAAATTAACCTTATAGTGATTACCATTAGTATTCTCAATCTAATTAACTCACAAAATATATTCAATTGATGTTCCTTCATCATGATTCCCTTTTTTAGGAAACTTTTTTTGATGTAGTAATTACATTTTTTAAGGAAATATCATGTCTATGTTTGGTGGATCTTTATAATACTACCTAAGATATTATCTTAATAAGATACCTCTATACAAATGTCAATTATCCTAATACATCATGATTATATGACAAATATTATTTCATCTAGGGGACTTCATATTTATTTATCTGATTGAAATGGAAAATCTCTATACCTTGGATATTTTAAGTGTATTTCCTATGGATTTTTATTTTTAATAACATTATAAACATATATATCCAATTATCTTCTTAAAGTCTTATTATCTAATAAATTTCATTCAACTGATAGCGTTGAAAATTTATCTTCAGTACCATTGCACATGGAATGTAAATTACAAATAAAATTTCTAAATAACCTATGATACCTTTACATTTGATAACTCAAATAATTAATATTATATCATTATGTTTTAAATGTAGCATCATCACATTCCTTAAAATAAAGAAAACATCTCTATTATTTCTTCCAAATCATTTTTCATCTGCATTTTGGGACACTATTTTTGTAAGGTGGATTCATCAAACATCACAACATGGATATCTGTTCTGTAAGAACATATCCATTTTGTTTATCTATTACCACTTTTATTTTAATTATCTTGACCCATTGAAATCCAGTTACCTTTATGAATTATAAATATTACTCTTATATAAAGCATAATATCATTTACACTTATGAAAACTCCCACTACCTTTACGCAACCTTCAAAACTCTATCTAAACCTTTACCGAAAATTTTCACAATCACTCAAATTATAATATTTACTAATAATTGTATGATATCTTCAGCTTATATGATCTCTACATTTATACTATCTCTTATCTGGTAAACATTTATTCTTAGAAAACTCCCATGTTTTATATATCATAACAAACTACACACTCTATCATTCCATTTATCTAATAAATGCTTATCTTATTATCAGTTTTATGTAGCTTTGATTTGTTACCATCAGTATGGTAAACTAAATCTCTTAATTTGGAAAATTCATGAATCATGATAATAATCATGATATTAATGTCTTAAATAATGTATTATAATCACATTAAATTGTAAATAATGTATTCAGACATAGTTATGTAATCATTGTTACACTCATTAAAGGAATTTTATATTCTTCTTAAGAAAAAATCCTTAACATTCATATGGGAAGCTTCCTCCGTAACTCCAATAACATATTATCCCAAATTTCTCTTTAAATACATTTGAAATATTAAAAAAATTAGAAAAAACACATTCTTGGAAAAAAATTAATGAAAGATTGATAATGTATAATGTAAAAATAATTATATAACTATAATTTAATATAAACCCAATATCTTTTACCAACCTATTTCTGTAATTGTTTTGGTATATTTTTACCATAAATGATGAAAATTCCATTTATTTAATAAAAAAATAATTACTATTTAATGGAGAAGGGTTGAACCTTTGAATTGATTCTCATAAAATGATGTTTTAAAAGATTATTATTTATGTATTAAGATAAAAATTTATGATGATCCGAAAATACAATATTCAAGAAATGATTAAATCTTTCATCATGTATAACATCATAAGATAATGGGACACCCTAACATTTCCTTAATGATATAACCTAAATATTTTATATTAGTAATAATGTAATTTAGCATTTTAGAAATCATGGATCTCAATTAGAACACTTAATTTATATCAGAATTATTCAAAACAACTCATGAATCTCATATAAATTTTAGATCATTGACCAATAGTTCAAACTACTTAACAATATCATTACCACGTGTCTTTTTTATTGATCTATGTAGATAAAAAATAATATACATGTGATTAATTCAAAACCACAATATAATGTTATAACTTACCATCATAATTGATCATGTTTTATGAGTACTACTTATTACACCAAAAAATCGTTGCATCTATAGCAAGAGAAATACTAAAATTTCTTGGCTCAAATATAAATTTAGGATAACAACAATCAATTTTCTTTCACTTAATTTGTGATGGAGTTCTATGTGTTGAATTACTCTATATATGATTCGTAGCATTCACATTGCAATTTCATCATGTCCATATATTTTTATAATCATTGGAATGATTGGAACACACCGTATAACATTGAAAAGATATTATTTATATCATACAATGATTATCATACATATATATTACATCATTCGTGATGAATATTAATTATATCACGCAAAAAAATGTGTGAGGATGATTATATTTTAGTGTCATTAAAAACATGGAAACAAAAAAACTAGCCTATAGGTAACGTTAAACATCTCATTATACGATCTTTAGCAATATAACCCTTCTTATTCGTATCATATATAATATATTTCTTAATAACCTGGGGAAAAGAAACATAATAATTGGTGAGCTTATATGCATATTAAATTAAAACTAGGGAGATATTTAATCATAATGTGAACAAAACTGTATGAGAACATTATCATATCAATTGAAAGCCATACCCTGTAAATCAAATATAATAATCATGAGTCATGGAATAAATATTGGTAGCTCAGATGACATAAAACATAATGAAGTCAAATAATATGACAATTAAGGTAGAAACAATGGTATAAGATATAGATTTTTCACCTATAAATAATTATATAAAATCAATTCTATTATAGTCACGTCTTATTTTTACAACTATATAGTTGAAAGAGTTTAATCTCCAACCCATTATATTTATCATGGATTTATCATAATATCATAATATCTGAAAAATTTATTTAATTAACTAGGTTATCTCCCTATTCTAGTCCTATATATCTCATGAGATATAAATAGTTACCCAATTAATTAGAGGGAGAAATAGGTCCCACCCATCTCATAGTGAAGACCATATTTATTTGTTCTAAAAATCTATAAAACATTCATCATATCATAACATATGAAATGAAATGGGTCTTATAACCATTTTACCATATTAGACTGTGAATAAAATAGATCTGATTCATAATCATTTCATTATTTAATCATAGCATAACACATGGATAAATGTAAGGATTCATAAGAATTATATAATGGTATATCTCGTGGAAGATAAATTGGTTTCATAAACATCATTCAATCATAAATATAAACCATTCAGAGAATGAAGAAAAATAGTATCATTGGATGATATCCTCAATAAGGAAAATGTGACACCAAAATATGTCATTTTAGGTAGAAAATTATTTTTGTTGATCATTTAATTCATTTTTTGAGGAAATGATCCATTTCAATTTGAAAAAAATATTTTACAAAATGATAATTTTTTAAAATATTTTTCATTGAAAATTACCTTGAAAATTAATATATAAATATTCAATGAAATTAATTCTTCTAATTATGGGATGTTTCCTTGATTATATACAAGTTAAAACAATGATTTCTTTAACATTTTCAATAAAATACGAATTAATTTTTGTTTTGGAAAAAGAAAAGAGATTACTTTCATTTTTTTGTAATAAATTAAAAAATTGTTAATAATTTACTTTAAAAATAAAGGGATTAAAATAATAAAATTTTAATAAATTTTAGAAAACATGGGTTTAAAAAAAATATTTCTGACCAAATGGAAAATAAATTCAGATTTTATTAAAAAATAAAAATTATTGTAGGTACTAGAGTGTTTAAAAAATGTTCTATTGCATGAAAATATAATTAATTACTATATGAGATAAAATTTCATGAGTTTATTGAGATATGTATCATAATATTTTATCATCAAAAACATAATCATAAAAATTCCTAAAAGATGTAATTATAACAAAAACTAATTACCACTTTGGAAAAATTTAATCCTTAGCCCCCTGAAGGAATAAAATAATACTAAACATAAATTACCATTAGGGTAAATAAATTCATGAAATATTAGGTCAAAGGAATTGTAAATAAACCTTATGAAATAATAATGGTCTATAACATAATGTACATATCAAATAAAAAACTAGAGTAAAAATACCATTACATAAGTCTGTACTTCCATCATACATTTTAAAACCTCATATATAATAATCATAATTTTTTTTAAAATCCATTATATAAAATAATTTTTACATATCATAACAATTATTTGTTTATTTATGAACTTTTTTTACCTTTTTATTATAAAATCCATGTTGATTTTACATTTCAAGAAATAACTGTTTATTTTTTCCAAATGTTTTGATTTTTTGTATTAGGTAAAATTAATTTTATAATTATTTTATCATATCCATATCATAAACTATGATTTAAATATAATATATATTATATATATATATATATATATATTTTAATTCGTAATATTTAATGATGTAAATTGAAATACATAGTTCATGGGGACAGTAGGTTGGACATACGATGGAACATTGTTTTGATTTTCTTATTAGATTGAATGAAATAATGTTAAATATTATATCATAATTAAAAAATAATTTTTATTTCATATATATCACTTCTTTTCATTCAATTAAAATTTATTAACTTTCATTTAAATCTTGAATTAATAAAATCACTTTGAGAGGCATTAGTCTGTCGTACACAGGAACGATGTTATTGTGTTCCCCAAAAATGGAGAGTATGAAGGTATGTGTGACAGAATATGTCCCAAAAAATTATAATATCATAAATATTATATATAAATAATAAATTTATAATTATTCCCACCTTTGAGATTTGGTAAAGTAACAAAAAAATGATATCGGTTTGTGATGTGGTATTCAACTTTACACATGAATGATGATTTTAGTATTGATTTGATGAAAGAGAAGATGGTTATAGGTAATTCCCATAAAATAAAAAAAATAGTATTATATGGAACAAAATTAAATTATTATATCTTCAAGGTATAATAATAAAGTATAGAGGTGGATAAAAAAATGAAACATAACACATATTGATAAATGTTGCCACTATTTTGAGTATCATCTGTATTACTTCACTAAAATAATTCCTTGGTTATATTTTTATCTGAACTATAGATTATTAAATCAGATAAGATAATTTGGGAATTTATTTTTTAAGTTATTTATGAAACCAAATGGGTTTTATGGTTTTTATAAGAGATGAGATGGGTGGAATTTTATAAGTGAGGTGAGTGGCGCACTTTTAATTTTTTTAAAAGAAAGTGAACCCCACTTTTTCACATGACTTAAGGGTAAACAAATTGAAAAATTATATCCCATGACATTAAAAGGTATAAATATTTCCATAAATTATATATCATATATTTTTATATGTCATTTTAATTATTATGTTTCTATATTAACCCCTGATAAACACATTTACAACATAACTGTGGTAAATAGTTTTTACTAGTTTTACTATTAATTTTTATCAAAATAATAATTTGAACTTATAATATAACCTAATTTCATATGATACAAAATATTGAATAAATATTTCCAAAATAAATTTATAGAATTGGGAAAAATTTATATCAAATTAATCATGCATAGGTGATGAAAATAAAGGGTGTCAATGATAAAATGTTCAAAACATTATATTTTTTTATCCAAATTCAATATGAAATTGAAACCAATGAACATAATTAGATTATTTTGATTTTAATGAATCTGACTTTACTTCTAAAAAAATTTATATTATAATTTAAATTTTTAATTAAAATAGATGAAAAATAATTTTTTAATCCAAATTTATTATTTTTCACTATTCATTAAAATTAAAACTTTTCATAAAAATTCCAAAAATTAACCCAAAGAAATTATTAGATGACGATTTAAAATAATAATATTATTTGATGAAATAATTTTTCTAAAATTTTGATAAATTAATTCCATTAATGGTCACCAAGAGAAACCAAATTTTCATTGAAGAAATATAATTTTTGAAATATATAAATAATTCACAAAATTTATATAATTTTTTTATAAATATGTTTCTTTTAAAATTAACAATTCTAAATAATATTTTAAAAGTATCTATTACTATTCATATTTCTATTTTATCTACTTTATTATAACTGTCATATTTAATTAACTATATTAATAATACATTGATGCTTTTTTAAAACTCAGTGTCATGCATAAATCATGATATCTAACTATTGTGGGTATCAAAAACGTAACATGTGGTTGTGTATATCAAAAAATAATAAAATAAATTTAATTTATTCAACAAAACTAATTTCCAAATCTGAAGGTTTCATGGACTAACCCGTGACTCCATCCAACCCCACACCTAACCCTGTCTGAAACAAGGCCTGAAGGGCATTCCCAATCCCTATCTACTGGAAACAAGTTCTTGAGAATCGAAAAATTTATTTTGAGAAATATTTTACCCATGTGTGTAACCATAATCAATCAAAAAAATAGAACAAATAACAGAATGGATACAGTAACTAAATAAGGCACACCATTTTTTTCAATTATGGTTTTAAAACATTAAATAAAAACCAAAATACTATAATTCATTGGAAACCAAAATATGTCTCAAAAACCTCCATGAATCATGAGGTACATCACCCTCAATCCACCACCACCAACACCTTCAATAAGTGGATGAATAGCAACTCGATCAACCATCATCTCCCTGACACACCTTTTCATCACTTTGGTCATACATAACGAAGTCAACATACACACAAAGGTGTATTTAAGGTGTTTTCCAAATATGAATAGGATGGAACCCAAAATAGATGATTCCATTTTATATCATTAGAATATAAATCAACATTCATATTTATTGAACATCCTTTGACACATTTTAATTTTTTTTAAGAAAACCCATTCTCAAAGAAACACATTCAAGAAGAACTATTTCTCCATAAAAAGGGTTCAAAATTAATCATACACTAGGTCTACTATAAACAGACATATGGAACTATTTCCTACAAGAATCATGTCACAATATAAAACTATGGGAAAATACTTAATGATAACTAGCACAAGTGGATCTATAGAAACCTCATACCTAGGTGGAATATTGTACAAAAAAAACCAGTTTCACCCTCATGAAAGATCCACTAGAGAAGATTATATCCATAAATATAGTGGTCTATAATCTTCCTTATAGTTTTTATAGTGTGGTAATCATCAATCATGTTATGTGAATCAAGGCCTTTCCACATTTGGTCGGTTATCATCAATTCACTAAAAGAATATGGGATTTCCACTTCAGAATCACGTCCATACTAGTTATAGTTTTCCCCATTTGTACTCAGGAATCCCACTCTTCAAAATTTCACATTCATACTTAACAAATATCAATAATTTGATGACATAAGACAAAAATAAAAATCACACAAGGAAATAAATACTTCCACATAACCAAAACAATTCCCCATTTCCAAACTCACACTAAAACCATTTAGAAATGTATTTTTTACTACATAAACAATATATGAAACCCATTTGCAAACATAACAATAGGTAACATTTGAAATCTGTCCATTTCCATGTAAAATCCCTTTTTTAATCCCCAAATGAAACAAACTCATTTTAAAACATGTTTCCCATCATTTAAACAATTCATATTTCATATTAATGGTGAATAATGTTGAATACATTGTGGAATAACTCTTACATCATTTTAAAAACTCATTTTCACCATTAAATATCATTGAAATCAATTTTCAAACCTTTCATATAAGGCATGAATCAATTTTTGTAGAAAAATCACAATTAGGAATACACAAAACATAACCATCTTCCATTAGAGAATCCACTTTCCTTATATATACATGAAAAACACATCAATAATATATTTTCATCCAAAAAATAAATGATAGAACAATTTCAAGAAAGAAAAAAATGAATTCAAAATCCTATAATGAAATAAAATCATAGAACCACTACCTCAACCTTGAGAACATATGGAAATTTGTGCAAAACAACATCTTCACCACCATAAGACATTAATAAGGAATGATCAAAAATAAAAATCACGAACGTAAAAAGAAACACAAGAGAAAATCCTCTCTATGTTAAATAACCCACATGAAAAGAAGATCCTAAAGAGGAAGCATGATAAACAGTAAAAGAATAATAAACCATGGGAGAATACACTTAAATTATGATTCCTTCTTCAATACGTACCAGAACCACCAAAGGAATGGTTCCTAAGGGATCCAAGAGGAAGAGAGGGAGGTTACTAAGGCTATGAAGCTAGAATGGGGTTAGTAAGGGAGGATTTGAGGTTAAATCCAAAGAGCACAAAAGTGTAATATTTAAATTTTTAATGACTACTACAAGTCACATGGTTATCCCGCATGGTTCTAAAAACTTTTTGGAAACCATGAACATATTACTATCTAAGAGGCACACACCAAATAGTTATCATGAACTATTACCCAAACCATGCACAAACTGTGCGGTTCAACACTGTCAAAAAATGACACATAGCCATATATTTTCCTATGAAACAAGGAATTAACCATTTGAAGAATTAAAATAAATGAATAACTATAAATTCTTAAATGCGATATTTCTCCCCACCAAGAAAACATTCACTTCTCAGAATGTCATTTCATGGTTTGATCTAAAAATAAAAATTAGTACTCCTCCAAAACTCAAATAAATTCCTAAAAAACTTAAATATGTGAAGAATAAATGAACAAAATGAATGGAGACAAGTATTAAAAATATTTAACTTGGGAGTCCATAATGGAATCACCACCATATGAATTTTTCCCAATGAAATCCACAACATATTTCAATTGGTTGATCAATGTTAAAGGATTTCGACACTCGCATGATCCAACCCGTCTTACCAAAAAAATAATTCACCAGCAAAAAAACTCATACCTGTTCTCGAAAAATAAACCAACAAAACCCAAACAATATTCATTATACAAAATAGTCCTTGAATAATATATTTTTAAAATACTAATATTCTATAAAATGGAGAGGAACTCAAAATTTAACAACATAAAAAGGAAAATACCTCCCAACATGGGAAAACTCATAAAACTCCACATATGCTAGAAATTCCTTACTAATAGGAGAAATAAAATTAAAATTGGGAAACCATCCCATGAAATGGTCTAAAACCAAAACCAAATAATGTAGGCTAACCAAAAAAGGAAAAAAATGTCAAAGAAGAACATCCATAAGGCCACACAACTATATTTCCATGAAAATGGAACCCCCAAACCTCATCCTAAACAAGGATTAAATATTTATTAAATATATAAAAGTACAATAAAATGTTGTCTCTACATATCTTTCTATGAAAAGTGACCTTTTAAGATGAGGTAGCTACCACATAAAATCATAAACAGTCCCTCATTACTATATAGAAGAAAGAAGTTAGTCCAGGGTCCCTCACACCCCTAGGGTTCTGGATTATGTTGAAGCTTCACTGTGGGGCCTATGGATGCAGACCTAATATTTAAAAATATATTTCCTTAAAGTTAGGAAATAAAAATCCATTGTTGGAACTCCTTATTACCACTGATATATGGATTTAAATGATACACACTCCTCATACCCTTTCACATTGAAGTATAAATATTAGATACAAGACACTCAAAAATAACACCCCCATTTCAAATAGAATTTTTTATAATTTTTTTAAATAGAAACATACATTCATTGAAATGGATGGTGAAAAGAGATGCACAACCCAAACATTTACAATATATGTAGAAACCAAAACTGAAAAACACCATCAAACACAACCACTAAAATCAACATGGAATAAATATAAAGGGACTCAAAATTGATGACAAATAACACCCTACACTTGACAATTAGCTCCACATGACACCCTATAAACACATCGATTGTACCACTGCATCTAGAAATCCCACCTGCATAGCCTCATCAAGAATTGACTGCCACACGACATCAGAAATAAAGGATTATCCAAGATGAAGGACCATCGATTGTAGACAAGGATGACTGCCACCCTCAAAATTTTTAGATTTTATACATGCATCATCAACACACTACAAATGATAATTAATTGGGGCCTCAAAATGAAGACAATACTCTATAACTATTCTATCACCTTACTATACATAACACATTTCCATTTCCTTCTCCACCATCACTACCTTAGTGAAATAATACCTGATGAAAAAATACATAAAGAGCTACCAAATAAGATCATATAAATGTTTTCATTGAGAAATAAACCTCTACCACTTTTAGGTTAGACCATAAAGCATAAAGCTAGAAATCGTAATCTTAAATGACTCAATAAAGTCATGGAATCTGAATACCCTTTACATTTTCCACATCCACTCTCCTGCTTTGAGAGGATCTTCCTAAACATAAAATAGATGTGGATTTATCATTATGAAATAAAAGAGAAAATATTTTAATTGATCAACTGGATAGCTTTATAACAGTGAACCACCTATATAAACACCATGAACTTCAATTAAAGATTTTTAGTTATGAACACTAACCAATCAAAGAAATAATATATGAATAAAAATGAACTAATCAACAATTGTTTTAAAACAAAAAATACCACTTAAACATCCTTCCCAAATCAAAGGAAAATTATCCATGGAACCACTTGAAATAAAAATATAACTACATTTCTCTTAAATTGAATTTGAAAGAAAAAAACCTTGTGGGTTGCTCAATCACCAATGGTATTCTTTAGAGTCTCACTAAATTCACATTAATGTGAAACCTTGGGCACTGATCCACTAATTTTATAAACCATCCACAATCCCACACATATCCAAGCCTATGATCACTCATTAAAATAATAATGGCCAAAACAAACTATTTTCACTTTTAAAAAACTCATTTAACACATTTTTTCACAATCCCAATCCTCTTCCAATTTCAAAATTCATAATTTTTTTCTAAAATATCATTAAACACCAAATGGAATAACATTTTCATCATTATTCTTCAATCCATTTTATTTCTATAGAGAATGCATATCTAAAAAATTCTACACAAAACTCAATTCATTTAATTCATAATATTTTCAGTAGCTCAATAATTTCATTCCAATGAAATCATTTGATGATAAAATTAGTCTAATCATTTAAAACAAATTCCAAAACTAACTTCCTTTTTCAAAAAATAAATTTCAAAAATCTCAAATTTAGTTTATAAAAATCCAATATCATTATATCATTATTCTTTTAATCAGATGATTAATTTTACAAATATTAATTTTTCTAAATCATTCCTCGATGTTAATTATGAAAATCCATTTTCTTAGTTCCAAGAACCAAACTATTAGTACTAAAAATAAAGTTTTTATAAATTCTAAAAATGGGATTCGAACACAATTTCAGAATCATGTGGTACATTAAAATTGGAAGGGGAAATATTTTTGATCAATGACATGACCATATAGTTTGAGGCCATATGTCTATTATATAACTTCCATGAGGAGACATTAGTACCATGTACTCAACTCCACATCTTTTTCCTGACCCAATGATCTCATTAAGATATCTATCCTAAATTACTTTTCATTTCACAAATATCCACCAAACCACAAGAACCAATAAAACCAAACATAACCCGACATCCCATCATAACCCAAGGTCCAGTATTGAAATTGTTTTCCAAACACTCCCACATACCTGAACCCCAAGTTCCTACAGTCCGACTCCATCTACCATGACATCCCAAATAGCATAGGTAGCTTTTTAGGATAGGTCATCTAATGCACCAGACTCATATGATAACATTATTTCATCAACCAGGCCAAGATTACATCCAACCCTACACCTAGACTTGTATAAAACATGACACGAAGGGTATTTCCAATCCCCATTGGTTGGACACTAGTTTTTGGGTTTCAACAATATAACTTCTTAATGATTTCACCCACTATTATAAACAAAATAAGTCAAAAAATTGGAAAATCTGTAACTAATAATTTAAACAAAATTTTACATCAATTATCTGAATCAAGGATTTAAAACATTTACCAACAACTGAAATACTACAGTAAAAATTAAAATGAAAAATGGCCCACAAACTCTTCACGTGATGTTGGGAATCATCCTCCAGCCACCACCACCAATACCTACAACAAGTGGATGACTATCAACTAGAACAACCATTATCAATAAATAAATTCTTAACATTACCTTGTTCTTACATAACAAATTCTATATACGAAAAAAGATATATGTAGGGTGTGATCAAAATATCAGTAGGATGCCACCAAAAAATTATTTTATTATACAAAATTTGAATTCCATCAAACACGTTCATTTATAACAAATCATTTGAAACATTTTTAAGAAAAACCATTCCCAAGGAGACACATTAAAGGAATACCATTTCTCCAAAAACATGCTTCAAAAATAAAAGACACAAACTGTCCAATATATACAAATAGATGGAACCATGTCACATAAGCCCCATGTCATAATAGATCACCATGTATAAATCCCTAAAGGTAAATATCATAATTTTTAATTCTAGAAACGTTTTACTCGGGTGAAATGTAGTATATGAACTAAAACCCATAGTGTCCTCCTGCATTATCCACTAAGGAGGAATCTATCCAAAATTATTGTGGTCTCTAATCAACATCTTTGTTTAGTTAGTTTTGTAATCATCGATCCTACTAACATAATTTGAGAAGTACCATATTCAAGTCAACTAGATTCAATTCACTAGATGAACACATGGTTTACACATCCTAATCAATAGAATAATAGTTATTTTTTTCCACCTAGGTACCTAGGATTCCCATTGTTCTCAATTTCACATCCACATATCACATATATCAATTATTTAAAAAAATAATCCAAAAATCCCAAGAGAAAAAGTAAATAAACAAATTAGAAAAACTAAAACCATTCCCCATCTCCAAATGTATAATAAACCAATTTGTAAATAATTGTTTCACAACATAAAAAATTTATGAAACCCATTTAAAACATAAAAATAATAGATCATTTGAAATCAAACCATTTCCATGGAAAATCCCCTTTTAAAATCCACACACAAACCAAACTCATCTTAAAAACTTGTTTCCCTTCACTTAAAAAATTCATAAGTCATATTAAGTGTATTAAACATGGAATTAATATTGAAACAACTCTCATTTATTTTGTAAAAATAATTTTTTCCTTTAAATCCATTTGAATTTTCATTTCTCACCTTCCATAACAGGCATAAAATCTTTTCAAATAAATATAACACTGATGAATATACAAAATAAAACCATCTACCTTTAGAAAATATACTTTAATCATATATGAATACTAAAATTCCACAAAATTATATTTATCACCACACAATTAAATCATATAACAATTTCATGAATGAAATAAAGCAATTCAAAATAAAATATTATTGTAATGGAATAGAACCATCAAATTCATTCTTATAAATATCCATAAATTAGTGTGAACCCACAACCCCACAACAAAAAAAACCGTACCTCGGAAAGATTAAGAACAAACATCAAGATCTTGCTTAATAAGCCAATATCCACCCCTACCAAGGTCAAATAACCCGCTGAAAAAGAAGAACCAAAGATGAATGTGTAAAATCCATAAAATAAGGAAGAAACTATAAGTGAATCCACTAATTTGATGATTCCATTACCAATTCACAGGGAAACTGAAAGTGGAATGGCGACCAAGGGATCCAAGAGCGAGAGAGGGATGCTTCTAGGGTTGAGAATCTAGAAATGGGTGAGAAATTAAGGATTTAGGGTTAAATCCTGAGATGAAACAATGGTAATTTTCAATATTTTAATGACCTTGACAAATTAGAAGGTGTTCCAACAAGGTTTTAAAATCAGTGTGGAAACTGTGTGTTCCTTACTGTCCAAGAAGCACCATCCACATGGTTATATAGAAATATTACCCAAACTATGTGCAATCCATGTGGTTCACCACTATCCAAAAATGGTAAATAACATCACAATTTATTAATCAAGGAACACAGTTTCCTTTAACCATTTTCCAATGGTCTGCTACCTTTTCTAAGAAATGTCATTCCATTTTTCATCAAAAACACTTAGGAAAACTGAGAATTATCTAAGGGAAAAATTTATATAAAATAAAGTATAAAAAATCATCAATTTGACCTAGGGTGTTACATTCTACCTCCCATTAAGATGAATTTATCCCTCAAAATTCAACAGTCTGATATAAAAATGTCGATACTACTACCCTCTATTTTTTTCAAGTTCCTCTAATGATTTTACAAATAGGGTTTTTCATAAAACATTGATTAGGTGAGTGGTCTTGTTTCATATAAATTTGTCTGTATAATCCAAAATCTACATTGGTTGATATTTATAAGAAAAATCATGCTCTAGGGGTATGACATCTGAGTTCAGTACAAGTGAAGGGTTATATATGTACATTCTTAGTAAATATACAAGGAACACATCATGGACTTGAGAGAAATTTTATTGAAGTTCCTACCAATATGATACCATCCTCATATGATAAAAATTTTCCCAGGGGATAACTTCCCTTGGGATTAGATTCCCTTTATTCTCGAATTTCATAACCTTATTCTATGGAGTTATTCAAAAATATTATTTTTCACCAACCTCAAATTCTATACCACATCATCGATTATTAGCATATAGTTTTTATAAGCTCTGATCTTCATTGATGTATTGCTAAATGGTTTTAATGTTCCGTAAAATTTCATTAGCTATTTAGTGTTCCAATTTCATTATTTTTCTATCTTCATCCTAACATGATAGACTTATACATATCTTTCTACAGAGGGAATTCTAAGGATCCATTATAATTCTTGAGTGAAATTTATTTTTGTATGAAACCTCAACTAGAGTTAGGTGTTAATCCCTAAAACCTTTGAAATACAAATAAGAATATCCCAAATATCATATATAGATTGAAAATATCTCTTATAATGACCATATATCTAAACATGATATGCAATGCTGAACCTCACCACTGAATTAAGATCATCCTATATAACTTTTTAGAATATTTAAGTAAACATTGGATCATAATCACAAAAAAATTATTATCATACTCTAAGAAACATTACCAACTCATTAATGGATATCCTATAATGATTATCCAAAAATAAGTCTCCTCTAATAGTGATTATGTGTGTTGACATAGTAAGCTTATCGACTAAAACCCATAAATCATTATGCCCTTTAAATTTTTTTGGGAGGCCAATGAAAAAATTCATAGTTATTCCTTCTGATTTCAATATTGGTATAGGTAATGTATGACACTTCCCCATATAATTATTTCATTTACCATTACATTACTGATATTCCATGTTCTTAGATACAAAATCTATAATATATCTCTTCCTTCTATATGACTAGAAATACTCCATAAAATCTCTATACAGATTTTTACTTCTAAGATGAATAGAGAATGAAGAACTATGAGCCTCCTCTATCAACTCAATAATCATAATTGGTATGTATTAAATGAATAAATGGTTCTTAAACGTTTTCATTCCATCATTATCATGAATGAACATTGTAATATTTCTAACCTTCATTTACAACAATACATTTTCCTTTTATTGTTATTTAATTTACTCTGGGATATATGATTGAGAATTCAATTGGGAAATATAATATTTTCCCCTTTACTTAAAAATTTTTAGATCCAACGTTTTTAAATTCATAAATATTGGAATTTTTTAATTCTTATCATGGATAAGTTATCATGATTCTTTTAAATCAATAAATCAGTCACCTTATTTTATGTCCTAGGTTAGTAACTTATTAAGATTTCATAATCAATTATTATCTCTATCCATATTATGTAGAAAAAATTTCACTCCATCTATGATATTATACACTTTAATGATTTCTGATTTATATATATATATGAAATGTGTTTTCTTGAATATAATACATATATATCTTTGAGGAAAACATTATTACAACTATCTCAAAATCTTGAGTTAGGTAATTTTTACAATAAAGGATCAATTTTTTAGGTAAATATATAACCATTTTATTATATATAATAACAAGTCCCAATTATTTATTGTTTTTATTACTATATATTAAAAACCCTTATCCAATATAAGGAAATGTAATCATATGTGCATGGAAAAATATTCTCTTTGGTTCCATGAAATTTCCTTCACATTACTCTATCATATGGAACTTGTATCCCTTATATGTTAACATGACAATAAGATTAGATAGTCATGAAAACATTCTCCACAAAAGATCAATAATATAAATATAAACCAATAAAACTATAGATCTTAATCATCATCATTGGTCTAGGACAACACATAATATCCACCATTTTTTATGGATCTACAGATCATGAGATTCTATTAATAAAAAGTAATCATTTTTTATACCAAAATTCACACATTGTAATTTCTTATTATAGTTTCTCCTTCTTTACATATCTTTTGTAAAACTCAGAAGTTATCTTCATTATATTACTTTGAATTTTAGTTCATAATAATATCCGCTATACATACGACCACATAAATATCAATGTAATCTCTAAACACTCTAATAATTAAATCAATGATGATATAGGGATACTTAGTTAGACTAAATTAGATAACTATATATTAATAGTCACCCTCAATTTGTAATATATTTATTTAAGATAAATAATTTAAAAGTATTCATTTTTGTGTAGTTTATCAAACAATTCATCAATATGGGGAATAAGATACATGTTCAAAATTATGATCTTGTTCAACTCCTGATAATCGGTGTAGAGTCACATCAATAAATCATTCATTGTAAAAAAGTACAATTGAATCTCTTATGTGACTCAAATGATAACATGAATCCCATTTAAAGTAATTTTTAAATTTTTTTCTTCAATTATTGCAAAAATAAATAATCATATTCTATAGGGATTCTTTGAAATTGGTACGGAACTAGGTAAGAGTTCTATTTAGATCTCAAATTCACCTTTTTTTAGAAGGTTTCATTACTCTTACAAAAATACATGATTAAATTTATTCATAATAATAATATAACAATTTCTAGTTTCTCCCCTACTATGTGAGATAATCTATCCTTATGAGTGGGTATTAACACCCATGAAATAGATGTATTCTCAATCAAATGTCCATACTTATTATCCCATTGATAGCTGGTCATAAGTTGGTTTGGAATATCAAATATTACTTCCATTTCTAAAAAAGTGATATTGTATTTATGTATAGAAAAACATAATGTTCCTATGATAAAATCAAATAAAATGAGATGAAAAGTGATATGATTTTTGGGAAGAAAATTCCCACCAACATCAATCAAAGAGGAATTATAGAATTGAGATAAAATCATCATACCATAATGTGTTTCACATCTAATTCAATATCTTAAAATTTGGGATGAATCAAGATACGATTATATAATTATTTATATATGAATAATTGGAAATATATTGAGTCAAATAAGACATTAACAGTTCTAGAGTGTATGGCGAGTGTTCCAATCACCACATCCTTGTTCCACCCCATGTCAAAAATATTGAAAACATGAGATTTTCCATTATACCTACACTTATAAGGTTTTATATGTCAATCATCATCATTAACTATAATATATAGGAATTTTATTAGAATAATTCCAATACTAATCTAATTTTAAACACAATTACGTGGGTGGTGCATTGTATACATCTTTCTATCTATTCACGTCAGTAGATACCTTATTCATGTAACACTAGAAATCAACTGCTGATGTCCATCCCATCCACACGTAAATTATTCCCTACCACGCTTAAGAAATGTTTATCCACACTTGTTCCCAAAATTTGAGAATAATGGATATCTAATCTTCATCTCTCCACTGTACTTATGTTTTCCATTGAATTACATTTTTCTATTATTATCAAAACCATGAGATTGATATGTGACACCAACATACATTAATAAATTTATAGAAAATGGAAAAAATATCTTCATAGATACTAAATCCACTTAAAGATAATTCTATTCAAAGACTTGTTTTAATAACTTATGAACCAATCGATACTAAAACCGTAAGTATAAATCACAAGTCTTGTAAAAAATTACTTATTAATTAAAATTAAATCATCATCATTTTTATTTAAATCAAGGAACTCATTCTCCATCTTATTATAAACAATACAAGGAATTTATATATTTAAAAATATGTCATTGTCCTCATCCATATCCATATATTAAATTTCATATTCTTTCCTCATATTTGTGTAAGGATTCGTCCATTAATCTCCTTCACATTCAAAATGGTTTACATTAATTTTTTTCATCTTCTTAAATCTGGAAAAGGGAAAATATTTTTTATGCTGCTGATACGTTATTCAAAAACTAGTGGATTAGAATACACCATGAAAGAAGGTTGATATTTCCTCATAAAGTTCTTAAAAAATATTATTCCCTTATTTTTTGGAAGTTCGTCTAAAGTCATTTCATAGAATGTTTTTTGAGCATAGCAATGGGATTTTGAATTCTGACTCCCATAATATTAAGATACTATGCTGGAATATTGTATAATTTTATGCCAAACTCTATTTTATCATGGTTCCTTTATATTCTATCCATCATCTAAAACTAATATAATAGTTTATGAATCAATAATTATTACGGGGACCAAATAATCATGAAAGACAAATTATTGGATGTATAAATCATGAAAATGTATTTTATATATGACACATTAGGGTTATTATAGGTCATTCATCACCATCATCTATTTCAATCCATAAGTATGGATCATAAAGTGTTTGTGAATTTTTAAAGTATATCCCTTAGGAGTGGAAAAATAGTTGTGTAGATAGCCCTATTATTGTGCACTAGGTAACAATCGATTCTATCTCAAAGAAACATTTTCAAACATATTACCCATTTGTTCTCCTATCTCTCTCTCTCAAAGCCACATAAACTTGTATTATCTAGAAATTGATTTAATTTCTTGAAAGACACACACTCTATCCCTTACTAAACACTCATTGGTTTTTTCTTTTACATTAACTTGTCTATAGAATAATCCTTAAACAAGTCATTTGGGATATCACTATGATTTTGTCTCCTATTTTCCGAATGATAACTAAAATTATACTCTTATATTATCTATAGTTACCCATGATGATCATACATAGATATTACAACATTCTTGATAAATATTTGTTACATTACCTAAACACTCACATGAGGATGTTAATAGTTTAGTGTTTTTGAAAACATAGAAACACAAACAATATGACAATTGTAAAACTATATCATCTCCCTCTATGATCTTCAGAAATTGAATCATTTTTATAAATGTAAGTCATAATAATTTTTTTCCTAACTTGTGGAAAGGAAAAATAATAAAGGGTGATATAAAATATAGATTAAGGGTAAATAAGTAAGATATATAATCCTAACATAAGCATAAGTGTATATAAACATGAGAATAACATTTTTAAACCATACCACACTTATCCAAAATCATATTCTGGAGTCATAGAATAAATATATATGTTCATAATACGTGAATTATAATAGAATACAATAATATTACTTATGAGAGAATAAAAATGAAAAAATCCATAAATTTGTGGCATAAACACAATATTGGAAAATCATTTCCACAATAGATAATGATCAATGCCAAGGTTATTACAGTGGCATGGGTTCACTCACAATACAATAATATTTTTAGAGGTTCACCACCAAGACCATCATATCAAAAAAATCCCTTAATTAACATGTTTCACTACTAGTTCCAATCCTGTCTATCTAATGAGATATAATTCTTTTCCTAATAAATTTGATAAAGATATAGGTTACAACCATATCATAATTAAATCAATATTTATGTCTAAAAAATTGTCATAAAAAATTTATATTATCATAACCCATGAAATTAAATGGGTTTCATAAACAATTCATTATATTATAATGGATATAAATGGGGATAGGTTTCATATTCATATCATCATATCATAAAACATGTAAAAGAATTGGGTTTAATTTTAATTTTATCATGGTATAACCCATGGAAGGGAAACTGTTTCATTAAAATAATACCACCATAAACATAAACCACTCAAATAATGAATAATAATAGAATAATTTGATCATATCTCTAGTAAGGTATATGTAACACCAACAGATGTCATCTTAGAAGATAATTTACATTAATTGATCAATTAAAATATTTATTAAATTAAACATGCTCTCTACATTGAGAAAAACCTATTAAATCCTGAGGAATTTTGAAAGCATGTTTCCTTGAAAATAACTGATAATTATTATAATATAATATTAAAATAAAATAATTATAATGATGAAAGAATGCTTCTTTCATGATGTACAAATTAAAATAATTATTCCTTTCACATTTTCAGTAAAATAGAAATTGGGATTGTTTGAAGAATTACATTAATATTAATTTAAAAAATTATAATAAATAAAAGAGGTTAAAAATATCTTTTAAAAATCATATAAGAACAATAAAAAAATCAAAATCGTTTTTAGAAACCATAGTTTTTGAAGAAAATAGATTTCCAACCAAAGAGCGAAATAATATTCAATTTTTTTAAAAAACATTTTCTTAGTTATTATAAATTCTAAATAGTTGAAAATGGTACTATTAAATTAAAATATAATGAGTAACATTAGTCGAAGAATATTACTCAGCTTTTTGAGATATGGATCGTAAGATTTTATCATCATAAAAATAGTCATTAAAATTACTAAAAATATGAGATTGTAAAATAAAATCATTACCACATTGGTAACATTAATTAGTTATACCCAATATTTAATAACATAAATTGGAAGACAAAATAACATGATGATAAATAATTAAATTAAATTAAATGTAAATGGGTTTTTATTAAGCCGTCATGAATGAATGTAGGTGTATAACCTAATATACACCTTGAAGAAGGAAAATTTAGACAAAAAACCATTTCATGATGTCCAAACATCAGTTGTACACGTTAAAACATCTGATATATTAAATATATGTTTATTATAAAACCATTAAATAAATATATTTATATTTATCATTGCATATATGATTTAATTATGAAATTTTATTGCTGGATTATTTCTATTTCAATGTTACAGCTATGCTTCATGTAATAAAAACTTTTTTTTCATATTTGTTTTGAATTGTAATTTCTGGTTCTATTAATTTGATCATGGTTAATTCATCTCCAAATTTTAAACATTATATAAATATCATATATATTCATTATATAAATATAAATAAATAAATAAATAAATAAATTATAACATAAAATTAGTGATGGAAAAAATATACTATTCATTGATATTATAGGTTGTAAAAATTCATGAAAGTAGTTTATATTTTATTTTTAGTTTGAAAGAAAGAAAGGTAAATTATATATTTTAATTATTAAATAATTTTTATGTGCACATAAGTGACATTATCATATTACCAAAAAAAGTAGATTGTAGAGGTATGTGTGTTATAATAATTATTTAATTTTATTTATATAATTAATATCATATAAAAATAATAAATCCATTATTATTTTTATCCTTTAGAGGTGGTAATGGAAAAACAAATTACATTGGTTTACAAGACAACATTCTACCAAACATAAAAACATTGATTTCATAAAAAAATTGAAGGATGTGGGGTTATTTGAAGGTAATAAAATTATCATAAAAATATATGAATATATATAATATAATAAGGTTATTATATAATCATGGTAAAATAATAATTTCATGAGGTTTAGGAAGAAATAAAACAAAATTCTCAATGATAAACATTATCTCTTCTTCGGGTATCCACCTTAGTTTTGAACCATGATCATTTTTTAGTTGTATTTATATATAAGAAAAGTCCTATAGGATTATATAAGTGGATTTGGGATATGATTTTCTCATTTATTAGATGATCTAATAGTTTTTAATGTATGAATAATTAAAGGTAGGGTTGGCCTTTTATAAGTGAGGTGAGTGGCAGACATTTAATTTTTTGAATATAAAAATTTTACGCATGTTTTTTATATCCTACAAGGTTTAAAAATGTAAATTATTAACCTTATACATAAAAAGTTATAAATATGTACATACCTTATATTTTAAACAAGTTTATTGGTCAAATAGACCCATATCGTTTTAGTTTAACCCCCAATAAACCCATTTTTTTCTTTAACTTTAGTAAAGACGTTTTGCTATTATTACAACTCATTTTGGTTAAAATAAATAAGATTAAATTATTATATAATATAAATCATGGTTATTCAAAATTTGAAATCTATTTATCCAAATTCAATGCATATAATTGGAAAACATTAATTGAAAAATAACCACACATACATGATGATAAAGGGGTTTCTAAATAGAAAATGCTTAAAATTTTACAATGTTTTTATACAAAATTTCATTATGAAATTTATTTAAATAACCTAAATTGGAATATTTGAGTATAATTGAAATAATTTTACTTATAATGATAATAAAGTTATCACTATAAATATATTTAACAAATAACCCGTTTTAAAATAAAATTTAGTATTTTTCCATATTCGTCCAAAAAAGAAACTTTTCAAAAAGAACCAAAAAATTACCCAAAAAATAATTTGAACACAATGATTTTATAAAAAAATATTTTTTTCAAATTAATTTTCTAATAGCTTGAATAATTAATATTATTAACTTTCACAAAAATAAATAAAAAGTAATTTTTTTGAGAAAATATTATTTTCAAAATTTATAAAGGCATAACCAAAAATTAATTACTTTTTTATCAATATGTTTAAATTTTTTTAAAACCAATCATATTAATATATAAAAATTATTTATTAAAATTAGTATCACTATGTTTAACCACTATGATATAAAGGTAAATTTTAAAGAACTATATTATTAATATATCATTGTTTTATTAAAAATATGTGTTGAGAGTAAAGTAATCTATCAAAGTGTTCCATGTAGTGAAAGCCTAACATGGTGTGTCATGTAATGTAATCTATGAAAAATATATTTTATTAAAAAAATATCATTCACAAGAACTCAGTATTTTAAATGATTCAACTTTCTTGTATCAAGACACATCACACATGGGAAAATTTTATAAGTGATTCATGGCCTTTATGGTATAATATATGCTAATTTAGAAAAGAATCCAATTGAAATAAAATTATTCTATCATCATATATCATACAAGGAAGCTCATTATACTTTTGTAGAATGTCATTGAAAATAGAAAAAGGTTCTATAATTTTTATGTGGAACCATATGTTTTCAGCTTCTAAATAATGTTGCTTCAACGTCTCTAGAAATATTTTATATTTAATAAATACAACATAAAATTACATCCTTGAATAGGTCATTAACATTAAAAATAGATTGGAATAATAATCATTCTTATCTTTAAATACTATTTTTCATTTCATCAATATGACATCCATTATCATATACAATTTTTCTCATATCATACCAGAGAAAAACCACAATGTTATCCCAAACCATGGATAAATTCCATTCCTCACCATTTTTTGTGAAAAACTTATAAATTTAATCAATTATATGATGGATAAATTCAAATTATAAATATTTTAGAAATTTATTTACTGAATTGAAATAATGTCAGAAATGAAATGTTAATTTTTGATGGGTCATTACATTACTATATTACAAACATTATGAACTATATAACCCAATATGTATAATATTTTATTATACAATTAAAATTAATATATTTTTAATTATATTAATTTTATTTGGTTATAAAATATTCATATTTAACCATATAAGTAAATTAATAAATTAATGTTAGTCATATAATGTATCATTATTTTCAAAAGAAATTTCATTAAATTATATCTGTAAAGAATATAATTCTAAATTATAATGCATATATATGAAATAAATTTAGTATATTCCAATAGATTTAAATTATTTAATTATATTTTAAATCCAAATAATATAAAAAATGAAATGGAATATACAAGGAGACGTGTGAGAGGATTTTTGACTATGAAATATTGAATTGGTTTTGAAGTATGTAAATGAATTATATATTCAATCATTCACCAGTTGTCATTATACATACTCTATATATGCACAAAGAGAGAATTAAATATTATAGTAATCAAATTCAGTAGCCTCAATATAATTTGACACCTCGAGTGAAGGATCTAGTTAATAATGAAGTCTTGAAAGTATAATATACTAAAATTATCCACCACATATTAAATAATTGATAGGAGAGTCCTTTATATGTTGTTTTGGAGAATGGTGGAATATTGGTATTAGTGAATAATAATTAGTTGGTCATTACTAGAAAAAATATAGGTTCGATTTTGTGTATTAACTATTAAATGTTCAATAAAATAGATTGGAAAAACAATTACCACTTAATTTTTTGATGAAATGGTGGAATGAATTTTAGGTTTAAATATAATAGTTTCTTTTAATATAACACCTTGATATAAAAAAATTTAAGTGTTACCCAAAACCACATAACATATAATAGATATATATAATCATAATAAATAAATAAATAAATTTATATAAATGTATATAAAATTTTTTTAAGCAGATTATAAATAATATATATATATATATGTTCGTGTGAGTGAATTAAAATATAAATTGATATGAAAATATATTTACCCACACACATAGAGTTGTGATAGAGAAAAAATTCTTAATAATCATGACAAAAAATAGATATAAATAACGAAAAATCCATAAAATAAATGATATACCATTAAAACATGAAGAAAAAATCGAGAATAATGAATTGAGAACTAGAAAATCAATAGGTTATACATCAAGAACCATCACAATATATATAAAAGAGATACAATTAATGAATGATCAAAAAATGACAAAATAAACATCATGATAGTAGGAGTGTCCATACATTCAATTTGGAATGTGGAATTATTCAAAAAATGGCATTAAGTAGTGTTATAGTGTATAGATTCCACAAGAGATTGAATGACATGTTTGATGGTTGGAAGAGTTTTGGTTATTTTATAAATTAAATAAGGGATTTATGATTGCTTACTAAAAATACATATGTAAAGAGTATTTTATCTATTATAAAAGTGTTTTTTTATAATTTAATATTCTATCAGTGGAAATTTAACTGCTGATAATGATTAATCTTTATCAGTGGAAAATTTATCATTAATAAATATCGGTATAATCATATAGGTTTTTTTAACTCTGAATTATTCTCATATAATTTTGGTTTAATATTGTGTATATAACTTTATGACCACTACCATTAAAATAATTATATGTAGATTTATTTGATATAAATTTTTAAATGATAAATATCTCCATATAAGACTAAATATAAGATGTATAAGGAGTTATTCATACATAGAATTAGTTTAATCATATACAGATAGCTCTATCAGTGCTAAGGATTTCACTGATATAAGAAGTTTTATCTGTTCTGATAATGATCACTCATATGATTAAAATGAATTTGAATTAGAAAAATTATAAATTTACTATAAATTATATCTAAAATATTAATAAATTATTATTGTTTTATGAAAATATATATAAATAAAATATTTAATATTATATTATTTTTTAATAAACTACATGAATTTTTTTATGTATAATGGTTTTTCACAATATATTATTAACGATTCAAAATTAAAATAAAATTTATTAATTCATATAGTTATTTATAAATAGATTTTCAATTTATAATATATATATATATATATATTATTACTAATTAATTATATTGATAAATTTGATTTATTGTATATAAAAATATATAATTAAGTACTAACTACAAATAGAAAATATTATTACTATTTAAAATTATAATTATTTATAGAAATGAAACAATATTTTTTAATGAAATCATTAATTATATTTCTGTGTAATGATATTAAAAAAATATACAAACAATATGGCCCGAAGGCCTTTAATTTTTTTCTTATATAATAATATTCATTAATATTTCACAGGTAGCCCTTACCTTCCCAAGACACTGAACATATATAACATAGAGTCCTAGAGGTAGAAAAATATATTATATAAACTCAAATCCCCCCCCCCCCGAACACTCAATCAAATGACTTCTCTCAGTTCAAAATCTCCACATAAGTTGGTATTTCTCACCACAACACAAAGGTGTACAAATCCATTTCAAGTGGATTGATTCAAAGCCCCTCTATGTTCCCATTGAGACACATCAAAAGTGACTAAAATAACTCTATCTTAATCTACAAGACATAATCTCCTCTTAACATAGAGAACATTAAAATGGTAGCTTGAGGGCCCATTGTCCAGAAGACCATAGGAGGACATGAAGTCCCAGTTCCCATATACCCATAAATGTGGATAGGATTTCAAAATATGTTGGAAAGTATTGTTTCTGTGGTACCCATACTATATTTTCTACTATAGTACTCACAATACTATAATAATTCTATAGTAAAAAAAATACATCAATTCATATATTTAATATTATGTTTAAATGAATACTTATATTTAAAAATATAAAAATCTATTTTACAGATTTGAAATGAATTTTTTTAATGTACTATTATTTCATAAAAAAATAACTATCATATACATTTAAAATAATAGTAAATATTGTTGGGGGATTACCTATGTGATAAGGCCATCCCATAATTTTTAATCAAACCATTTTTCAGAACTGGGTGGTGGAAAGATATTACAGTAGTAGATGTCACGACCCCCTCCCTCCAAAGATGCCCCTCCTGAGTTGGCAATTGTGAAAGGGAGATAATGACCCCCCAGTCCCGCCTCCAGTAGGCCCTGGGGTGGCGACTAGCACCAAGGGTATGAGTTCTCACAAGTATGGTAGGCAGTACCCTTTTTATTAATTTAGGATAGGGAAATATGACAAGTCAACCACCAAAAAAGAAAAATAACAAGTGTATAGAAATAAACCCAAACCAAGCCCACATGCATGTTTAAACAATTTTATAGCAAGGTACAAGTACAAGAAAGATCAAAGTACAATACCAAAAGAAAACAACAGAACAACAACTGCGACAACTCCAATTTTCCGACTAGTAGGGTCCCGCACGGCCCTGGTAGTCCTCCTGGAAACCTGAAAGTAAACGTAGGGTGAGCATACAAGTATACTCAGTAGGGAAACCTCAAGATCTCGTGCACAAGTGGGGAGACATCCTAATGTTCCGTGAGAACAACAGAAGAAACCTAGAAAGGATTTCTATCCACCCAACCTCACCATCCACACTCACCAAAACACAATCACAACAGGTAGTAGTATATAAGAAACAAGAGTATTGGGTACGCTGCACCAGTTCCCTTCAGTTAGCTACTCTTCCTAACGACGAACATCCTGACGCTGCCACACTCTCCCCGCCCGCACACACCTAGTCCTCACCGCCACATATCCCGCCCGCACACACCTCGTCCTCACAACCACGTATCCCACCCGCACACACCTGGGCCTCACAACCACGTATCCCACCCACACACACCTGGGCCTCACAACCACGTATCCCGCCCGAACACACCTAGGCATCATCCCAAAGTTTCTTGGGAAATAGTAGAACCTTCCCAAAGAGTCTTGGGCTAAAACCACCCCAATCGAAACCTACCCAAAGAGTCTTAGGTGTAAGGTCGCCTCAAGCCATCACAACCTAGGGGAGAAGGAGCAGGGAAAAGCTAGTAACTAAGGGAAAACACCCTCTCCCATAAAATGGGATTGTTCGGCACTAAGTGCTCAACATGGGTGGGGTGTGATAAAACACAGAAGATACAGATATATATATGTATATATATACCAACCACACAACCCAACCAATGGCTTCTAAAAAGGGAAACTAAGCACGTTCCCTGACACTACTACTAAAAAGCATGCATACAACAAACAAACCCAACCCCCTTTATGTTTTCACGTCTCAGCAGAATTAGTTTATTTAGTTCCTTAACTACTGGGAAACTATCCACAACCAACCACATCGATCGTTCATAAAACATATCCCTGCCATCCACAGATCAAGGTAGGAAAACACAAGCAACACAACAAAGTCCCTCTTATCAACCAACTAACCCCATCGATTATTATTTCCGTTTCATTACCACGCCCCACCATTCATTAACTCTTCCGCTTTTATTTATTAAACACAATCCACTGTCCGTTCACACATAAACACATCCCTACAGCCCCGCTTCCAACCACCATAACCACAACCACACCGAACCCGCACATCATCATCCCTTCAATACCATTTATTACAACCCCGCTACCCATCACCATCATAACATTTACACCCACCCACAACCAAGTCAACCGCATTCACGCTGCTCACCAGATCCACAAAAACCCACAAAACACCCCCATCACATTCCACGTAACCAATCCAACACCCACATGTTCATTATTCCATTTTTGTTTAATTGGGGTGATCACACAAGGGTTCCAGATTTTATCAGCCAACTTTACGTGATTAACCAATTTCCACATTCCACAAAGTTTCCATCCACAAAATGGTCTAGAAAGATAGGTAAACATTTAATTGCGCAAGAAAAGTCCCCCAAAAACCGTGATTTTCAGTAGGCACAAGCCTATTCAATTCATAACATATAAAAAGGATATAAAGTAACATAAAATCACAAACTTCCCAACCCCGTTCTTTAACTGGTTATTATCTTTATTAAAACAAATACAAAAGTTTTTCACGTAAACAAGAAGACACCCACCCTGCATGATGCACAAAGTAGAGAGACGAAGGTAAGATCCCTACCTCAACAGGTTCTTGATCACAACACTCCCCCGAATCAACCTTAGAAGACGTCCGTCGGCGTCTATCACTTTTGTCGGGTCCCAACAAAACCTCCTCGGGTGGAAGTTGGAAAGAAAATGCTAAAGGAAAAACAACAGATCCACGCTCAGAAGCTCCGCCTCATCGTTATGATCCCTTCGCCATTGACGGATCGTAAATCGGAGCTCAGATGAAGAAGTTATGGAAGGAAGAGCCTTCGAGTCTCTTGAGAGAGATCTGCTCAGAGGAGAGGGGAGGAGAGATATGAGTTGAAAGGAGGAGGGGACCCTTCCTTTTATAGGCGTGAAAAGCAAAAGTACATGGCGTGTACTTGTTTCTTTCACATGGTCTCCACGTGGCTTCCAACACGGCTCCGCAGCTGTTGACTGGTCAACACACGGTTTGAGAGTAACGAATACGCGGGGAAGGACTACACGGCGTGTAGTTTAGACACACGGCGTGTACTCATTTATTTCACACAACAAGGAAATGACTCCAACACGGTACACGGTCGTTGACTGGTAACGCGTATGCGGGGAAGGAATACACGGCGTGTAGAACTGGACACACGGCGTGAACCCATTATTGCACACAATAAGGACACGGTCTGCAACACGGGGTATACCCGGGAAGGGGGTACACGGCGTGTACTCAAACTACACGGCATGTAGTTTCAAAATTCTGGAAAGTGTGGGAAAAGTCCATTTTACCCTCCAGAACACTTCGTAACCTTCTTTTTGACAAAAGAATGGGCCGGAGTTGTCGAGGCCATTACATCAGATACCTCTTAAAACATTCTCATCCCCGATAATTCAAAAACCAACCTAGAGGAACCCAAAAAGACACCTCTTAGGGTTCTCATTATAACAGGAATCCAACCAACAACCCGAATCATAAGTGTTTGGAATTGTTTATCCTATGTCGAGATATTATCCGCTTTAGGCGGCACTGACTCGCCTACACGGGTTTAATCTCATCCTCATTAATGCGTCTCGATTAAAAATTGGGTCTTCCCACTTTCATACTTTATGATTTTTCAACTTTCACTAACCCTAACATCACACAACCAACACATTTCCCGAACACGTGGGTTTGGGAAATTCCTTCACCTACGTCAAGATATTATCTGCTTTAGGCGGCACTGACTCGCCCGCACGAGTTCAATCGCATCCGCATTAATGCGTCCCGATTAAGGGTCAGGTTTTTTCCTTTCCCACACATCCAGACATGTTACACATTACAATGGAATAAGGAAACAAAAGGTCTCACAACTGTCAAGCCAAGCATTCCATATCTCAAAGGTACAAAGTACAACATCAACACAAAGCACAGAAGAACATGGGAAAAAACACAAGCCATGTAACGCCCCGACCCTAGTTACCCAGAGTCGGTGCATTATTACATAACATTGGCATGATCTCAAGAAAGATCAAATCTCGAAATACCGATTGGTTTAGTAGCCTTGGAATAACTAGATACATCCATAAATTTTTACATTACATCATAAAAAAACATCTTGTCTTCATATCCCCTCATACTATCCCTGCAGGTCATTCATAAATTACTTCTTCATAATCCTGGAAAAAATAAAGCATTGAAAGGGGTGAGCTCAGATGCTCAGTAAGGATAACATTAAAGCAGAAGCTTTCTTAAATAAGCATAAACACTTAAGGCAATTTATAACTAAAACAAAAGCCTTTTAAACTTGAACTTCAACATAAAATGGAAAAGGTAAAATGAAATAATTCCATTTACTTACTCACATGGATATTCTACTAGTCGAATGATCACACGCAATATTAATAACCACTTTCAAAATGATGGAATGCATAATGCCAGACTATCATAACCACATAGCCAAGGCCTCGTGCCAAGACTACAAATAAGATTTTTCCAAGACCTTGTGCCAAGACACTAGTTTGTCTCATGAGACCTACCGATGCATCGAGGAGCTATAGCGGGCTCCACCCGTCACTTATTAAGTCCAATGCATTCCTCATATGAACATGTTTAAACATAACATAAACATTCGTATTAAAACTAGCATACGAAATGTTAATACTTTTACCACAAACCATGAATGGTATAAAAACAGCACATCCACAGTCAAACATAACTCATTCGATACCATATGGAAGATTGTATTGTATCACATTAACCTCAATCAAGAATAATGAAGGATGTTGACATAGATGAAAATAATCATCAAAACTATTTGAGAGAAATAGCCCCCCTTTTTTGAAAACATTTAAAAGTCACACTATTTGTCAAGAAGCCATTTAAAAGTAGATTTTTGAATCAAAGTGTCCCATACCACTTTGAAACTTTTTAAAAGGAGTTTTTATTTCTAAACTTTAATGTCCATATAAGTAAATCCTTAAAACCATTTTTAAAACATGGACATTAATGAGAAAGGTTTAGATGAATAAGTCTTTAAAACATTTAAAAATGGTATTTTAGTTAGAGATTCTAACCAAAAGAGACACTTGAATACAAATAATTGAGGTAATCAAAACTTTTTAATATCATGAGAATAAAGGGAATCATGATATACTATGTCAAAGTACATTATATACACCACATAAAAGTGATTTGGTGTATATCATCAAAGAAGTCTCAATTGAATGTAAATTGAGATGAAATCTCTCATAAAGGTTGTATCCTTTGGTTAAGGATAAATCAATGACATAATTATGTGTTACAAATATAAATACACTAAATATGATTGGATATTCAGTGTAAAACAATCCATGGACATTCACACATATTCTTGTAAAAACAATACCAATGAATTGGATGTTTAACTCAACAAATGGAGAATGAGTTAAAATTACTCTTATCAAATTCATATCAATGACTTGAGAATTATCAATGGAGTGATTATGTGTATCAAACTTATATCCACAGGAAGGGGAGTGGAAATTATGACATAATCAAATGAATAGTGATTCCACACATAATCTTGGGGTAATATAATCAATGAAATATGCGTAAATCCAAATGAGTGGAAATTGAAATTTCAAATTCCCTTATCGATTAGGTAACTTGCGAAACATACACCCATGAAATAAGTATCATAACCTGATGATGTAAATACCCATAAATTAAAGTATATTACACAATGAATGCAATCATGGGCAGTACACATACCCCACATGCAATAATTAAGTGGTGAATAATGGAAATCTCACGAAATTAAAAGTGAGATAAGAAACCCCTTACCACGTTAATCAACTGAGTCGTATGGCCAAAAGTTAATAACCACCAAATGATTTACAGAATAACATGAATATAAGAGAATCATGATAATATATATCAAATGGCCGTACACAATACACCACTTTCAATAATTTAGTGGCGAACAATGGAAATCTCACGGAATTGAAAGTGAGATAAGAGAATCCATTACTTTGTACTTTTTCCTTGGTCGATGGTAGGTTTACCTCCTGTATAATGGTGAAATAATTGTTATTGAATAATACAAGAATCATTTACTTTAATATGATATCACATATGATCTTTTAACAATGATTTCTTAATAATATCTTAGAATTATCGTCATTTCGGGTGTTAACGGGTTCATTTTACTTTATATTATTTGTTATGTGAGCCATATTCGTTATTAATGGGATGTATATTATTCATATCCAAAATGATATCAAGTCCTTAGATACTATTTTTAAATCATCAAATTATAATTATACTTTAATGGATATGATGGACAATGAATCTCATCGCGTTCGTGGAGACGGTAGTCCGTACATACGCATGAGCGACAATATCATTCTTTTGATATTAAAATAATATATAATTGGATTTTATATCATATATACAGAATCATTATCATGTTATATTTATTATTTACATGAGTTACACATCATTATTATACCAATCCAAATAATAATGTATTGAATAACAATTACACCACGACGTGGAGACGGTAAGCCGTACGTACACACGTATGGTGACATGTTATTAAAAGGATGGATAGAATACTGAATATGGTTGTACCATATTTATAATAATATAAAAGTATATATATGATACTGGAGTTATTGTTTTATAATGGTAAAAACAAAGAAAGAGGAAGTGGAAGAAGAAAGGAACTTGAAAAGGGGTGGTGAAAACATTACCTCTTCTTCGGGTTCTTCCTTTTGATTTGATCAAAAGGGCTCCTTAGGCTGGCTTTCTGATCAAACTAAGGCCTCTAGGTTGTAGTGAAGAAAGTTGGGAGAGTATTTGGGCAGAGTTTGGCCGAACCAAAGGGCTTTGAAGGTGTGAAGAAATGAGAAGGAGGAGTGCCCTTTTATAAGAGGGGTGAGGGGCACCTTTGGAAAAGCTAGAAATATTAATTTATAATAAATTCATATTCGGTTTCTAATGGCTCAAAAGTTGACTATTCAAAGGTTAAGGTGGGGATGGGTCGAAAACAACTCATCCAATAGAATTTAGACAGGTTTGGGTACTTATATTAACCTTATCTTTAAGTATTAACTCTATGTTAATTAGTTTCACTTTTACAATGTCTTTTTGTATTTTAATATTATATGGTTAATAAACTTACTATATACATCCAAGCGACCCCCAAGTGGTCCATTAATGATGAAAATATCATTATATAAGTCTCTTGTCCGATCCTTAGATTTTTATGAATTTAATATCAATTAATAATATAATATTTGTTTTAAGAACTCTTTTATGTCAATTTTGACACTATTCAATAGTTGATTTTTGTGAAACTCATAACAGATTTATTAATTCAAAAAAAGTCCATTAAATAAATACTAATATATCATATTATCCTAGAAAATTATTTTAATTCATTAAACGTCTCATATTATATTTATTTGGGTATTTATAATATCAATTATTTTAATTTTTCACTATTTAAGTAATTACTGCATCATCATTGTGTCATAAATAAAATAAATTATTTAATGTCTAAAAAGTATAAATAAAATATAATTATGTAGGAAATATTTTTATCTTTCTAATGAATATTTATAATCTAAAATCCAACATATATAACCATATGTAATAATTGTTTTTCTAAAAGATATATGCTTGTGTCATTTTTGTATTCATTTTAACTTAATTAAAATAAAGTGTCATTATCACTTACAAGTGGATCCATGGGGTCCCAAAATCGACCCAAAGATGCCCATGGTCGACCATGTATCAACCAATAGGGTTAAGAAACGTTTTAGGGTAATTTAGTATTATTATAATATTATTTGTTAATCCTTATTTACCGGATTTACCCTTAACCATGGTAAATAAAATATTTACCGCAGTAATTATTCAAAATGTCTAAAAATAAAAGTTACCTATTTACACAATTTGAACATCCTGATTCCAAATATGGAATCCATTTTTCCAAATTAAAAACACAGAAGTGGCAGAAATTAATTTAAAATTAATTCCCGTTGTTAAAACAAAAAGCGTGTTTTTTAGAGATAATAACTATCAAAAGATTGTCACTTGTTTATGTCTGGTTTAAATGTTAAATTTTGTTCAATGACCCACATTGTATTATATGGTAAAAATATATTCTAAATATACTTTAAAACCACTCAAATTCATAATTTATCACTATTGATTATTTTGATTAAAAAAGTTGTTTTTAATTAAAATTTAGTAATTTTCACTATTCATCAAAATATGAAAGTTATCCGAAAAGTACCAAAATTTCACCCTAGGCTAATTTTGATATTCCGAATCCAAAAATGAAGTCCATTTTGAGAGATAGAATTTATAAAATTTCAAAAAGTAGGTATTACTATTCATAACGGCTAGTTTGATTGGTTATGGTGTGTTAAAATCTCAAAGTTGCGTACAATGCACGCCATTGCATTATTCGAAAGGATACATACCAAGGAAGCTTGGGCTGTTACATTCTCCCCTCCTTCAATAAATTGAGTCCTAGAAATTTCTAGAATACTATCGCATGAAAAGACTCGGGTGGTTCTTCATCATATGTTCCTCGGGTTCCCACGTTGCCTCTTCCATCTTATGGTTTCTCCACAAAACTTTTACCAGATGCGTCATCCGGTTTCTCAGTACTTGTTCTCTCGTATCAAGAATCCTGACGGGCTCTTCACAATAGGAATGATCGGGTTCCAGTTCTAATTCCTCATAGGTGAGTACATGCGTTGGATCAGGCATGTATTTACTCAACAGAGATACGTGGAACACATCGTGAACTTTGGAGAGACTTGGCGGCATTGCCAATCGGTAAGCTACAACCCCAATTCGTTCTAGAATTTCGAAAGGTCCGATGTACCTGGGACTCAATTTACCTTTCTTACCAAAACTTATGACTCACTTCCACGGAGATACCTTCAGGAAAACATGATCACCGACTTGAAATTCAAAATCCTTCCTTCGATTATCGGGATAGCTCTTCTGCCTACTTTGAGCTGTTTTGATGTGATTTTGGATTACTTTCTCCTTTTCCACCGTTTCCTCCACCAGTTCTGGGCCTACAAGTTTTCTTTCACCAACGTCATCCCAACAGGTTGGTGTACGACATCTCTTTTCGTATAACGCTTCATATGGTGCCATCTGAATACTCGAATGGAAGCTATTGTTATAGGAAAATTCTACGAGAGGTAAGTGTTGATCCCACATACCCTGAAAGTCAAGTGAGCAAGATCTCAACATGTCTTCTAGGGTTTGAATAGTCCGTTCTGATTGTCCATATGTCTGAGGGTGGTAAGCAGTGCTCAAATTAAGTTCAGTATCCAGGTATTTCTGAAGACTTTTCCAAAATCTTGAAGTAAAACTGGGATCACGATCAGAAACAATTGATAGGGGTACTCCATGAAGTCTCACAACTTCATTAATATATAGTCTTGCTAGACATTCTAGGGGTAGATCTTCTCTTATAGCAAGAAAATGTGCTGACTTGGTAAAACGATCAACAATAACCCATATTGCATCATTCCTTCTAGGAGTCTTTGGTAGCCCCATGACAAAGTCCATCGTAATATTGTCCCATTTCCACTCCGGTATGGGAAGAGGTTGCATGACTCCTCCAAGCTGTTGCCTTCCAGCTTTCACTTGTTGAAAAACCATACATCTTGACACAAAATCCGCAATCTCCCTCTTCATGTTGTCCCACCAAAAATGTTCCTTCAAATCTCTATACATTTTAGTGCTCCCAGGGTGTATAAAGAAATTGGAACTATGAGCATCATCCAGCAATTCCCTTTTTAGATCAGGTAAATCGGGAACACAAAGTCTCTTCCCGAATTTCAAAATTCCATATTCATACACAAAGTCTCTCAATCTCCCATCATTCACAGCTTTAATCTTCTTTTGGAATTCTTCATCATCGGTCTGAGAACTCTTAATCCTTTCTAGTAAAGATGGTTTGGCAACCATTTGAAAAAGCATTGATGTTTCACCTTCTCTGGTTATTCCCATGTCCATCTTCACTAGATCCATGAAAATTGGATCCCTTTCAATTCTCATATTGTTCAAAACTCCATGGTCTTTTCTACTCAAAGCATCTTCCACCTTTTTTACCTTCCCCGGGTGGTAGTGTATCGTACAATCATAATCCTTGAGTAATTCAAGCCATCTCCTTTGCCTCATGTTGAGTTCTTTTTGTGAGAAAATATACTTCAAACTCTTATGATCAGTATAAATCTCACATTTTTCACCATAGAGGTAGTGCCTCCATATCTCACAGCTGCTAACTCGAGATCATGAGTAGGATAGTTTTGTTCATGAATTTTCAACTGTCGTGATGCATAGGCAATAACTCTATCATTCTGCATAAGGACACAACCAAGTCCTTTCTTCGATGCATCACTATAAATAACGAACCAATCATTCCCCGATGGTAGAGTCAATATAGGAGCATTGACTAATATTTTATTCAGTTCTTCAAAACATTCTTCACACTCTTTTGTCCAAACAAATTTAACCCTTTTACGTGTGAGCTTCGTTAATGGGTTTGCCAATCGGGCAAAATTCTGGACGAAACGTCGATAATAACCTGCCAAACCAATAAAACTACGTACCTCAGTTATACTCGTAGGTGCTGGCCATTCTTGGACTGCCTTGGTCTTAGAAGGATCAATAGAGATTCCATCTTTAGAGACAATATGGCCAAGAAAAGAAATCTCCTGAAGCCAGAATTCACACTTGCTAAACTTCCCATATAATTCATGCCTCCTCAGAGTCTTCAAGATAATTCACAAGTGATTTTCATGATCTTCGTAGGTTTTGGAGTATACCGAGATATCATCAATAAATACCACCACAAATTCATCGAGATACTCCTTGAAAACTCTATTCATCAGATCCATGAATACAGAGGGTGCATTAGTCAATCCAAAAGGCATTACAGTAAACTCGTAATGCCCGTACCTGGTTCGAAATGCTGTCTTCGGAATGTCTTCCTTCTTTACACACAACTGATGGTATCCAGATCGAAGGTCAATCTTTGAAAAGTATTGAGCTCCATGTAGTTGGTCAAATAAATCATCAATACAAGGTAGGGGATACTTGTTCTTTATCGTTATAGCATTGATCTCCCTATAGTCGATACATAACCTCATAGATCCATCTTTCTTTTTAACAAAAAGAACAGGGGCTCCCCATGGAGAAACACTAGGGCGAATAAATCCTTTATTACTCAATTCCTCTAGTTGTTTCTTTAGTTCGACTAACTCTACAGTATCCATTCTGTAAGGGGTCTTCGATATAGGCCTTGATCCAGAAATCAAATCAATGGAAAACTCAACTTCTCGTTCTGGAGGATGTCCAGGTAAATCTTTCGGAAATACATCTACAAATTCTTTCACAACAGATACATCCTCTATTTCAACATTCCTTTCCTCACCCGCAGTTATTTCATTCTCTTCCTCCCCAATAATTGAATTTAGTTGAGCTATTGAGGGTGGATCTAAATAAGAATTAGGTGGTGACGATTCTACTCTAAAGATAAGGTGTTCCTTATCATTATCATCAAGAATCGTAACCTCTTTCTTCTTATAATAAATCTTCGCATCATAGAACAAAAGCCAGTCCATACCAAGGATTATATCAAACTCAATCATAGGTATGACGATGAGATCAGAAGATAAAGAAAATTTATGTGCTCTAATGGGGACTGATTCACAAAACATTGTTGCAATGATACTTCCGTTAGGAGTTTTAACTGACAACTCCCTTATTAAATCAAATTGGAAATATCAAATTTTCTTAGAAAACTGGGAAGATATGAAACAATGCGACGATCCAGATTCAAATAATGCATTTGCTAAACTTGAGGAAACCATTAAATTACCTTCCACCACGTCTTTTGGAGCTTCTACCTCTGCAGTAGTGATAGCATAAGCCTGGACTTGATCCCTTGGCCTTTTATGAGTTAAGTTCTCCTGACGCTTCGGACATGCATTTTCATAATGCCCCATCTCCCTGCAATTGTTGCACTGAACGTTGGTAGCTTCCTTCTTCCCCTTGTAATCACGAGCTTGGTGGCCTTTTTCACCACACTTGTAATAGACTCCCATTCCCTTCAAGCAAGTACCAGGATGTTTCTTCCCGCATTTACCACAAGATGGATATTCAACCTTTCCCTTCTTACCCTTATTTCCATTCCCAGATTGATCAGCAGGTCTCTTCTTCTCTTGCTTTGCTTTAAAGTCATAAGACTTAGAGAATTCCTTTTCGGTCTTGATAGCACATGAGACAATGTATTCGTACGATGAAAAGGATTGTGAGACTAATGCTCGACGGAGAAATGGTTTTAACCCATCAAAGAAACGATCAATCTTACTTCTTGGGTTGTGAATATAATCTCCAGCATACCTCGCTAACCTTGTAAAGTTAGCCTCATACTTTGTGACATTCTCATCCTCCTTTTGTCTCAGACTCAGAAATTACCTTTCCATATCTGCTTGATGGTCGCGAGGAAAGTATTTTTCTAAAAACAGATCTTTGAACTCCCTCCATTCCATATTTGATACTTCATCATCTTCCTTCATGTTTTCAATTAATGACCACCATTGATCAGCATCTCCAGTGAGGTGGTAAACTGCCATGATAACTTTTTCCCTTTCATTACTCCCCAAAGCCTGAAATATTTTCTCTAGGGAAAATATCCATTGCTCAGCTGCTAAGCGATTTGTACTCCCATTGAAAGTTGGTGGTTGTTGCCTCACGAATCGATCTAACATTGATCCTCCACGCTGCGGATCAGGGTGCTCCTTACGGGTAAGGTTATTATTCATAACCTGAGTAAGTTGTCCCAGTATGGTGATTAGCTGATCGGCACCAGTTGCATCACCAGCCCCACTATAATTATCTTGAGCAGGAGGGCAATCCCTACATGGAGTGCGTGCATTGATACGGTTTCCATTTCTTCCACTAGGCGCCATTTCTAAACAATGGCATAAACTAGATCAGTTTATGAATCAAAATACATAATCCCATACTTATAAAACACTTAACATAAATTGAACTATTTATGGATATAATCCATAATCATAAAAATGTTTTCTTTGAGGAAGTATATACTCATAAACCCTTCATAATTATTTGTAAATAAAATGAGAGTTATCCTAAGCATATCCCCCGGGAGTGTTGTAACCAAGAGTGCAGCAAGGCCTGTTGTCGTGCACCAGTTCCCGTTCGAGTCTATCTCAAAGCGGTGTTTTCGGGTTTTACCCCTAGGTACATCTGTGCCAGAGCCGCCTCTACCTGCTCGTATCCAGACAGGGATGTATTGCTCGGAAAACTCACAAAATCTCTACAATACCAAAATTCTAGGAAGTTCTTCTATACTAATCCTCAAAGTTCATCTTAGGTCTACGTGCTCTAATCAGAGTTTATCTAAATCTAGCTTCCAAGGTTTGTACTAAACTTCCTCTGATACCAACGGTAACACCCCAACCCTAGTTACCCAGAGTTGGTGCATTATTACATAACATTGGCATGATCACAAGAAAGATCAAATCTCGAAAGACCGATTCATTTAGTAGCCTTGGAATAACTAGATACATCCATAAATTTTTACATTACATCATAAAAAACATATTGTCTTCATATCCCCTCATACTATCCCTGCAGGTCATTCATAAATTACTTCTTCATAATCCTGGGAAAAATAAAGCATTGAAAGGGGTGAGCTCAGATGCTCAGTAAGGATAATATTAAAGCAGAAGGTTTCTTAAATAAGCATAAACACTTAAGGCAATTTATAACTAAAACAAAAGCCTTTTAAACTTGAACTTCAGCATAAAATGGAAAAGGTAAAATGAAATAATTCCATTTACTTACTCACATGGATATTCTACTAGTCGAATGATCACATGCAATATTAATAACCACTTTCTAAATGATGGAATGCATAATGCCAGACTATCATAACCACATAGCCAAGGCCTCGTGCCAAGACTACAAATAAGATTTTGCCAAGGCCTTGTGCCAAGACACTAGTTTGTCTCATGAGACCTACCGATGCATCGAGGAGCTATAGCGGGCTCCACCCGTCACTTATTAAGTCCAATGCATTCCTCATATGAACATGTTTAAACATAACATAAACATTCGTATTAAAACAAGCATACGAAATGTCAATACTTTTACCACAAACCATGAATGGTATAAAAACAGCACATCCACAGTCAAACATAACTCATTCGATACAATATGGAAGATTGTATTGTATCACATTAACCTTAATCAATAATAATGAAGGATGTTGACATAGATGAAAATAATCATCAAAACTATTTGAGAGAAATATCCCCCTTTTTTTGAAAACATTTAAAAGTCACACTATTTGTCAAGAAGCCATTTAAAAGTAGATTTTTGAATCAAAGTGTCCCATACCACTTTGAAACTTTTTAAAAGGAGTCATGATTTCTAAACTTTAATGTCCATATAAATAAATCCTTAAAACCATTTTTAAAACATGGACATTAATGAGAAAGGTTTAGATGAATAAGTCTTTAAAACATTTAAAAATGGTATTTTAGTTAGAGATTCTAACCAAAAGAGACACTTGAATACAAATAATTGAGGTAATCAAAAATTTGTAATATCATGAGAATAAAGGGAATCATGATATACTATGTCAAAGTACATTATATACACCACATAAAAGTGATTTGGTGTATATCATCAAAGAAGTCTCAATGGAATGTAAATTGAGATGAAATCTCTCATAAAGGTTGTATCCTTAGGTTAAGGATAAATCAATGACATAATTATGTGTGACAAATATAAATACACTAAATATGATTGGATATTCAGTGTAAAACAATCAAAGGACATTCACACATATTCTTGTAAAAACAATACCAACGAATTGGATGTTTAACTCAACAAATGGAGAATGAGTTAAAATTACTCTTATCAAATTCATATCAACGACTTGAGAATTATCAATGGAGTGATTATGTGTATCAAACTTATATCCACAGGAAGGGGAGTGGAAATTATGACATAATCAAATGAATAGTGATTCCACACATAATCTTGGGGTAATATAATCAATGAAATATGTGTAAAGCCAAATGAGTGGAAATTGAAATTTCAAATTCCCTTATCGATTAGGTAACTTACGAAAAATACACCCATGAAAGAAGTATCATACCCTGATGATGTAAATACCCATAAATTAAATTATATTACACAATGAATGCAATCATGGGTAGTACACATACCCCACATGCAATAATTAAGTGGTGAATAATGGAAATCTCACGAAATTAAAAGTGAGATAAGAAACGCCTTACCACGTTAATCAACTGAGTCGTATGGACAAAAGTTAATAACCACCAAATGATTTACAGAATAACATGAATATAAGAGAATCATGATAATGTATATCAAATGGCCGTACATAATACACCACTTTCAATAATTTAGTGGTGAACAATGGAAATCTCACGGAATTGAAAGTGAGATAAGAGAATCCCTTACTTTGTACTTTTTCCTTGGTCGATGGTAGGTTTACCTCCTGTATAATGGTGAAATAATTGTTATTGAATAATAAAAGAATCATTTACTTTAATATGATATCATATATGATCTTTTAACAATGATTTGTTAATAATATCTTAGAATTATCGTCATTTCGGGTGTTAACGGGTTCATTTTACTTTATATTATTTGTTATGTGAGCCATATTCGTTATTAATGGGATGTATATTATTCATATCCAGAATGATATCAAGTCATTAGATACTATTTTTAAATCATCAAATTATAATTATGCTTGAATGGATATGATGGACAATGAATCTCATCGCGTTCGTGGAGACGGTAGTCCGTACACACGCACGAGCGACAATATCATTCTTTTGATATTAAAATAATATATAATTGGATTTTATATCATATATACAGAATCATTATCATGTTATATTTATTATTTACATGAGTTACACATCATTATTATACACATCCAAATAATAATGTATTGAATAACAATTACACCACGACGTGGAGACGGTAAGCCGTACGTACACACGTATGGTGACATGTTATTCAAAGGATGGATAGAATACTGAATATGGTTGTACCATATTTATAATAATATCACAGTATATATATGATACTGGAGTTATTATTTTATAATGGTAAAAACAAATAAAGAGGAAGTGGAAGAAGAAAGGAACTTGAAAAGGGGTGGTGAAAACATTACCTCTTCTTCGGGTTCTTCCTTTTGATTTGATCAAAAGGGCTCCTTAGGTTGGCTTTCTGTTCAAACTAAGGCCTCTAGGTTGTAGTGGGGGAAGTTGGGAGAGTATTTGGGCAGAGTTTGGCCAAACCAAAGGGCTTTGAAGGTGTGAAGAAATGAGAAGGAGGAGTGCCCTTTTATAAGAGGGGTGAGGGGCACCTTTGGAAAAGCTAGAAATATTAATTTATAATAAATTCATATTCGATTTATAATGGCTCCAAAGTTGACTATTAAAAGGTTAAGGTAGGGATGGGTCGAAAACAACTCATCCAATAGAATTTAGACATGTTTGGGTACTTATATTAACCTTATCTTTAACTATTAACTCTATGTTAATTAGTTTCACTATTACAATGTCTCTTTGTATTTTAATATTATATGGTTAATAAACTTACTATATACATCCAAACGACCCCCAAGTGGTCCATTAATGATGAACATATCATTATATAAGTCTCTTGTCTGAACCTTAGATTTTTAGGAATTTAATATCAATTAATAATATAATATTTGTTTTAAGAACTCTTTTATGTCAATTTTGACACTATTCAATAGTTGATTTTTGTGAAACTCATAACAGATTGATTACTTCAGAAAAATTCCATTAAATCAATACTAATATATCATATTATCCTACAAAATTATTTTAATTCATTAAAAGTTTCATATTATATTTATTTGGGTATTTATAATATCAATTATTTTAATTTTTCACTATTTTAGTAATTACTGCATCATCATTGTGTCATAAATAAAATACATTATATAATGTCTAAAAATTATAAATAAAATATCATTATGTAGGAAATATTTTTATATTTCTAATTAATATTTATAATCTAAAATCCAACATATATAACCTTATGTAATAATTGTTTTTCTAATAGATATATGCTTGTGTCATTTTTGTATTCATTTTAACTTAATTAAAATAAAGTGTCATTATCACTTACAAGTGGATCCATGGGGTCCCAAAATCGACCCAAAGATGCCCATGGTCGACCATGTATCAACCAATAGGGTTAAGACACGTTTTAGGGTAATTTAGTATTATTATAATATTATTTTTTAACCCTTATTTACCGGATTTACCCTTAACCATGGTAAATAAAATATTTACCGCAGTAATTATTCAAAATGTCTAAAAATAAAAGTTACCTATTTACACAATTTGAACATCCTGATTCCAAATATGGAATCCATTTTTCCAAATTCAAAACACAGAAGTGGCAGAAATTAATTTAAAATTAATCCCCGTTGTTAAAACAAAAAGCGTGTTTTTTAGAGATAATAACTATCAAAAGATTGTCACTTGTTTATGTCTGGTTTAAATGTGAAATTTTGTTCAATGACCCAAATTGTATTATATGGTAAAAATATATTCTAAATATACTTTAAAACCACTCAAATTCATAATTTATCACTATTAATTATTTTGATTAAAAAAGTTGTTTTTAATTAAAATTTAGTAATTTTCACTATTCATCAAAATATGAAAGTTATCCGAAAAGTACCAAAATTTCACCGTAGGCTAATTTCGATATTACGAATCCAAAAATGAAGTCCATTTTGAGAGATAGAATTTATAAAATTTCAAAAAGTAGGTATTACTATTCATAACGGCTAGTTTGATTGGTTATGGTGTGTTAAAATCTCAAAGTTGCGTACAATGCACGCCATTGCATTATTAGAAAGGATACATACCAAGGAAGCTTGGGGTGTTACAAGCCAAAACAACTCGGGTACTGAGCGTGCATTTGGGTCTCCCGCTCCCAAGTGCTCTCCTTGAGGCCACCATGCCTCCACAACACACGAACCAAGGGAATGGTTCATCCACATTGCACCTTCTCTTTAAGATCTTCGATTCTGACTGGTTGTTCCTCGAAGGTCACGTCGTCTCCCATATCTAACTCTCCCCAGTCAATAATGTGGGAGTCGTCGTGTAAGTACCGACGAAGCTGGGAGACATGGAAGACATCATGAACCTTCTACAACTGAGGTGGCAGGGATAACTAATATGCCACCTCGCCGACTCGCCTCAACACCTCAAAAGGTCCGATGAACTTGGGTGAGAGCTTGCCCCCCTTCCAAAACCTCTGCTGCCCCCGTTGAGGGGAAACCTTCAAGAACACATGATCCCCCACCTCGAACTCCAAGGGCCTCATTTGATGATCAGCATAAGACTTCTGTCAGTCCTGAGTCGCTTTCATCCTCTCACGTACAAGATGGACTTTCTCTGTGGTGATCTAGACTACCTCCGGCCCAAGAGGACCTGTCTCACCAACCTCTACCCAGCAAATGGGTGAACGACATGGCCTTCGAAACAAATCCTCAAATGGTGCCATTCCAATAGTAGAGTGGAAGCTGTTGTTGTAGTAAAACTCTACTAAAAGCATGTGTCGTACCCATGATCCTCCGAAATGCAGAACGCATGCTCGCAGCATGTCCTCCAACGTCTGGATAGTCCGCTCCGTCTGCCCATCGGTCTGGGGGTGGAAAGCAGTGCTAAGGTGTAGCTGGGTTCCAAAAGCATGTTGTAGCCCCCTCCAGACTCGTGAGGTAAACCGAGTATCCTGATATGAGACGATAGTCTTTGGGACTCCATGAAACCACACAACCTCTTCTACGTACCTCTGTGCTAAGGTACTCACCATGCCCGACTCTTTAATTGCTAATAAGTGAGCTGATTTCGTCAGCCGATCCACCACTACCCAGATAGAATCATAACCACACTGAGCTCTGGGTAGTCCTGTGAAGAAGTCCATCAATATGTCATCCCACTTCCACTCAGGGACATCTAAAGGATGCAACAAAACACTCGGAACACGGTGTTCAGCCTTCACTTGCTGACACACTAGGTATTTAGCCACAAACTTCGCCACTGCCTGTTTCACCCCGGGCCACCAAAACTAATCCCTCAGGACTCGGTACATTTTTGAAACTCTTGGATGTACCGCCAAGGCTGAGATATGGAACTCACAGAGGACTCCCTCACGCATTGTCTCCTGGACAAACAACCTTACATGGAAAAGCATCCGATGTCGGCTGTCCTCTGACCATCCCTCTGGAGCGTTCCCCTGATCGACATGATCCCGCATCACTTCCGCCTCAGATTCCCCCCCACTTGTACTCTTCCACCTACTGCAACAAGGAGGACTGCACCGTCATATGGAACAAACAGCCTCGAACACCTTCTACCCTGGAATCCAAGTGCAGGGCAACCAACTCTCCCATCGCCTTCCAAGCATCAAAAGATTCCCAAACCACTTCTTGATGTGACTTCCTACTCAGGGCATCAGCCACAACGTTGCCCTTACCTTCAGTGTAAGAGATCTCAAAGTCATAGCCTTGGAAAAACTCGACCCATCTCCACTGCCGTAAGTTCAGGTCACGCTGGGAGAAGATATAACACAGGCTCTTGTGATCTGAGAAGACCACAAAGATCTTCCCAAAGAGGTAATGTCGCCATAACTTCAGTGCGAACACTACTTTTTCAAGCTCTAGGTCATGGGTGGCATAGATACGCTCATGAGGCCGTAACTGCCTAGACCCATAACAGATCACTCCCTTCTACTGCATCAGCACGCACCCCAGACCAAGGCCAGAAGCATCACAAAACACTTCATACAACAACCCCTCCTCGGGCAACCTGAGTATGGGAGCACTGACCAACTTCTCCTTCAGGTAGTCAAAAGCTTTGTGGCACTGGTCGCTCCATAAGAAGACCTGGTTCTTCCTCGTCAAAGATGTCAAAGGAGCAGCAACTCGAGAGAAGTCCGAAACGAACCTCCGATAGTAATCTGCTAACCCCAGGAAACTACGAACTTATGCCACGCTCTTGGGTGCTGCCCAAGAAACAACTGCCTCCACCTTCGATGGGTCCACAAACACTCCATGTTGAGACATGACGTGCCCATGGAAGTGTACTTCTTGTGTTAAGAACTTACACTTCGACGATTTCCAGTAAAGATGGTGGTGTCGAAGGACTTCCAAGACTGCACTGAGATGCTCAACGTGCTCCTCCTATGACCTTGAGTAGATCAGGATGTCATCGATAAACAAAATGATGAACTGGTCAAGAAACTCCGGGAAGACAAAGTTCATAAGTCCCATTAACACAGCCGGTGCATTCGTAACTCTGAACGGCATCACCACAAACTCGAAGTGCCCATACCTACACTTGAAATCCATCTTCGAGATGTCATTGTCCTTTACCCTCAGCTGATGATATCCAGATCGTAGATCAATCTTGGGAAACCAACTTACTCCCTTCAGCTAGTCGAAGAGATCATTTATCCTTGGGAGGGGATAGCGGTTCTTGACCGTTTCTTGGTTCAACCTTCGGTAGTCTATGCATAGCCTGAGACCACCATCTTCCTTCTTCACGAACAAAACCAGAGCACCCCATGGCGACACACTAGGTCGAACAAAACCCTTCTCCATCAGATCGTCAATCTGAATCCGCAAATCCCACAACATCAAAGGTGTCATACAATAAGGGGCCATCGAAATAGGACGGGCACCAGCCTGTAAGTCTATCCTGAAATCAACGTCACGTCGGGGGGTAGAGTCACAACCTCCTCAGTAAAAACATCTAGGAACTCCCCAACAACCTCCGGGATCATCTCTGTATCAGCTAGAACCACTGATAGCCCACCTAACAAGGAAAGGAGAGGCTCCACACACCGGCTTCCCACCTGATAGCTCCTCTCGCCAACAAAAGCTACACACTGCCCATCCACGTCAGAGAACACGACTCTTCTCTGTAAGTAGTCGATAAAGGAACCAACATAAAACAACCATTCGATGACTAGGATGGCATCGTATGGCTGCATCTGTAATAGAAGAAGGTCCCCACTAGATCGATGGGGTCCCAATGTCAGCCCACATCCCGTGAAAACACAAGATACGCTAGTCTGGCCCCCAACTGGTGTAGTAAGTGCCAGTGGTATGGAAAGTCTCTCTACGTATAGTTCCAAGGAATGGGCTAGACCAGGTGAAACAAAGGAGTACGAAGCTCCCGAATCGAAAAAAGCAGAAAAAAGAGTGCTGAACAAACAAATCGTACCTTGCACTACCTCTGGTCCTACTGGATCTGTCAACTCTGCTGCATGCAACTTTCCACGCCTAGCTCCTCTACCTCTCTGATGTCTTCCACCTCCCCAACCACACCCTGGTCGAGGTCCCCTAGGATAACCCTGAGGTTGGCATCTTCCTGCAAAGTCTACCCTCGAAGGAGCATGGTTATGCTGCTGCTGGAAGGGCCTCACCGGCAACTGGTGCTCCTGAGGTGGGCGATGAACCTGCCCACCTCCACCGTACTGAGCTTGGGTCGGGCACTGACTCTGAACGTGCCTAAAACCTCCACAAGAAAGAAACCTCAGTCCTGGGATCATGAAAAAGTGACGAGGAATGAAGATATAAACTGGAACTGCTGGGGCCTGCTCCGCACTGGCCTAAACCTGGAAGGTCCCGTCGCAGGAGACCTACTGTTGAATGCCTTCCCCTTCGATGAGCCTGGTTGGATCCCCTCTAGAGGTGCACCTCCCAGCGAGTGCATCCTCTCTACAACCTCTGACTTCTTCTATACTACCAAGTACGTCGGAAGGGTGAAGGGGGTGACAACATACTAGAGCGAAGGACGAAGCGCCTCCTCCAAACGTCTCGCCCGAGACTCCTCATCCAGAAAGAGATCCAGAGTAAAGCGCAGGAGATCCTTGAACATGATACAAAAATCTCATACTGCCACACTCCGCTGATGAAGGGAGAGTAACTCTTGCCACTTCTCCGCCTTGATCATGGAAGAAAGGAATTCCTCTCGGAATTCCTTCTCAAAGTCAGCCCATGGAACCTCTGCCTCTATCCTCTCTCCGAGGTAGAGCATCCACCATTGTCGCGTCGTACCTCTTAGATGACTGACTTCTAGGGAAACCCAGTACTCCCTTGGAGCACGGATCAAGGTAAAAGTGATCCCTAGCTCCTGAAGCCACCCCTCTGTCTCCGTATCTGAAGTACTACCCTCGTACTTCTTGAGGGGTTTCCGCTGGACAGAACGGAGAGTCTTCTGCAACTGGCTATCTTCTTCCTCTCGGTCAATCCTCAACTGATCGACCGCCTGAATCTGCTGGGCCTCGGCCATCTGAGCCACCTGGGGACAAAATCCAGGTGCCATAGCTGTACGATAAACAAGGATCGCCTAAGCCCAATTAGTAAGGAAAACTCAAGGTTTTATTTTATCATTTTATTTCAATTTCTTTCCCAGAACACCCAAATTAAGTAAAACACAATCATGATGATGCATGTACCTTCCCTAGGGTCTCTACCCTACAATCAATGTAGTCTCACTTGGTCGTTCAGTAGGCTCAGAGTCCTTGCATCGGATCACGGGGGGCCCTAAAATCCCGTGTCCTAGACGGTCTTCCCTGACCTATGTCACACACCAAGATTGACTAACATTGTTGCCCTACCATCCCATGCAATCCTCACTGTGCCTAACTCCAAACTCCATCCTATCTCTCTACCTGCCTCTAATACCATTCTATCATGACCCCCTCCTACCAAATATGCCCCTCCTGAGCTGGAAAAGGTGAAAGGGAGATAATGACCCCCCGTGTCCCACCTCCATTAGGCCCCGGGGTGGCGACTAGCACCAAGGGTATGAGTTTTCACAAGTATAAGAGGAATTACCCTTTTTATTTATTTAGGATCGGGAAATAGGACAAGTCAACCACCAAAAAGTAAAAAAGAAAAAGTGTATAGAAATAAACCCAAACCAAGCCCACATGCATGTTTAAACAATTTTATAGCAAGGTACACGTACAAGAATGCTCAAAGTACAATACCAAAAGAAAACAAGAGAGCAACAACTGCAACGACTCCAACAGTCCGACTAGTAGGGTCCCGCACGACCCTGGTAGTCCTCCTAGAAACCTGAAAGTAAACGTAGGGTGAGCATAAAAGTATACTCAGTAGGGAAACCTAATGCTCTCGTTCATAAGTGGGGAGACATCCTAATGTCCCGTGAGAACAACAGAAGAAACCTAGAATGGAATTCTATCCACCCAACCTCACTAGCCGCACTCACCAAAACACAAGCACAATAGGTAGTAGTACATAAGAAACAAGAGTATTGGGTACCCCTCACCAGTTCCCTTTAGTTAGATGCTCTTCCTAACGACGAACGTCCTGACGCTGCCACACTCTCCCCGCCCGCACACACCTGTGCCTCACCGCCACATATCCCACCCACACACACCTGGGCCTCACAACCACATATCCTGCCCGCACACCCCTGGGCCTCACAACCACGTATCCCGCCCACACACACCTGGGCCTCACAACCACATATCCCAGCCGCACACACCTGGACCTCACAACCACGTATCCCGCCCACACACACCTGGGCCTCATCCCGAAGATTCTTGGGAAACAGTAGAACCTGCCCGAAGAGTCTTGGGCTAAAACCACCCCAGTAGAAACCTACCCGAAGAGTCTTAGGTGTAAGGTCGCCTCAATCCATCACAGCCTAGGGGAGAAGGAGCAGGAAGGAGATTGTAACTAAGGGAAAAACACCCTCTCCCATAAAATGGGAGTGTTCGGCACTAAGTGCTCAACATTGGTGGGGTGCGATAAAACAAAAAACATAAATATATATATATATATACCAACCACACAACCCAACCTATGTCTTCTAAAAAGAGAAACTAAGCACGTGCCTCAACACTACTACTACGAAGCATGTATACAACAAACAAACCCAACCCCCTTTAGGTTTTCACCTCTCAGTAGAATTAGATTATTTAGTTCCTTAACTACTCGGCAACTATCCACAACCAACCACATCGATCATTTGTAAAAAATATCCCTGCCATCCACAAATCAAGTTAGGAAAATGCAAGCAACAAAACAAAGTACCTCTTATCAACCAACCAACCCCATCGATTATTATTTCTGTTTCATTACCATGCCCCACCATTCATTAACTCTTCCACTTTTATTTATTAAACACAACCCACTGCCGTTCACACTTAAACGCATCCCTGTAGCCCCGATGCCAACCACCATAACCACAACCACACCGAACCCGCACATCATCATCCCTTTAATACCATTTATTGCAGCCCCACTACCCATCACCATCATAACATTTACACCAACCCACAACCAAGTCAACCGCAGTCCCGCTGCTCACCAGATCCACAAAAACCCACAAAACACCCCCATCACATGCCACGTAACCGAGAAAACACCCACATATTCATTATTCTATTTTTGTTTAACTGGGGTGATCACACAAGGGTTCCAGATTTTATCAGCCAACTTTACGTGATTAACCAATTTCCACATTCCATGAAGCTTCCATCCACAAAATGGTCTAGAAAGATAGGGAAATATTTAATTGCACAAGATATGGCCCCCAATGACCGTAATTTTCAGTAGGCATAAGCCTATTTAATTCATAACATATCAAAAGGATATAAAGTAATAGCAAATCACAAACTTCCCAACCCCGATCTTTAACTGGTTATTATCTTTATTAAAATAGATTCAAAAGTGTTTCACATAAACAAGAAGACACCCATCCCGCATGATGAACAAAGTAGAGAGATGAAGGTAAGATCCCTACCTCAATAGGTTCTTGATCGCAACGCTCCCCTGGATCAACCTTAGAAGACGTCTGTCGGCATCCGTCACTTCTGTCGGGTCCCGACAAAACCTCCTTGGGTGGAAGTCGGAATGAAAAGGCCAAATAAAAAACAATGGATCCAAGATCGGAATCTCCGCCTCATCGTTATGATCCCGTGGCCGCTGACGGATCGTAAATCAGAGCTCAGACGAAGAAGTTATGGAAGGAAGAACCTTCGAGTCTCTTGAGAGAGCTCTACTCAGAGTAGAGGGGAGGAGAGCTGTGAGTTGAAAGGAGGAGGGGACCCCTCCTTTTATAGGCGTGAAAAGAAAAAGTACACGACGTGTACTCGGTTCTTTCAAATAGTCTCCACACGGCTTCCAACACGGCTCTACGGCCGTTGACTGGTCAACACACGGTTTGAGGGCAACGCATACGCGGGGAAGGGCTACACGGCGTGTACTCATTTATTGCACACATCAAGGACACGACTCCAACATGGTACACGGCTGTTGACTGGTAATGCGTACGTAGGGAAGGACTACACGATGTGTAGAACTGGACACACGACATGAACTCATTATTTCACACAGCAAGGACATGGTCTGGAACACGGGGTATACCCGAGAAGGGGGTACACGACATGTACTCAAACTACACGGCGTGTAGTTTCAAAATTCTGGAAAGTGTTGGAAAAGTCCATTTACCCTCCAGAACACTTCTTGACCTTCTTTTTGACAAAGGAATGGGCCGGAGAGGTCCGGGCCATTACAGTAGAATAGTGAAGAATTATGAGTACTATAATAGGTATTATATCAGGTAACTATAGTAGTTATAAAAACATTATTATTAAAACTACCCTTTTCCTAAAAACTATTTTTTATGTGTCTCATTCACTACCATTAAAACCAATTTCGAAACACATTTAATGTTATTTAGATAAAATTATTCATATATTTGAGTTATTAATATTCATCTTATTTTATATTTTATATTTCATTTTTATAATATTTCAATAATTACAATTATTTCTAATTACGTTGATAATGGTGAAGTGATTATTTTAAAATAGTTATCTTATTAATACCATGGATTTGCAGTCACTACAATTGATGTAAAATCTTATAAACAACTAATATTATATTATATTTAAAAAATAATAAATATATTAAATCATGTTTAAATTTAATTGATACTAAAAAATATTAAAAACCATATTTATCAAAATTTCGTTTTTCTACTAAAACAGTTGTTTACACATTATTGTTTTTATTTTGAATTTTTTTAATATTTAAAAACTAAGTTGGATTAAATGTAGGTTTTGTTTCGTATAGAAAACAAAAATTATACTATTATTGGTTATTTATTTATTTAATAAAATTGAATACCACTTTATAATAGACGATTTACCTTGTTTAAAATTAAATGGATAAAATTGAAATAACTAGTGGTTAAGAATATATAAGATATATAAAACATGAATGTATATTACAATGACCTAGGATTAACATACATAGATATTACACCATTATAGATGATTATTCATTACATTATAATAATATATGACTAAGGTCTGAATTAGTTTAGCATCTTTGAAAACATGGAAGAAAAATATTCAATCTTGGTGAAAGATCGTCAACATATCCCATAAAGATCTTCACGTTTAATATTTCAACCTATAACTAATATTCATATCCTAGGGAAAATAAACATAATAATGGGTGAGATATGATTCTTAGTTAGGGTAAATAATGGAAATGTGTAAGTATAACACGAAATGAGGGTATGGAACATCAGAACAACATTTAAAGACCATACCATGAATATTAGAGATAATATAAAGAATATAAAATCATAATACATGGATCATAAGAAAATTTAGAGAATATCTCATTAATTAAAAACATAATAATAATATATGTAATTGTGGCACATACATAAGTATATAATATGATTTCAATTGTATCCATGGAATCGCTACTAAGACCATCATGGTAGTAAGTGTTCACAACCCATACCATCATGGTTGTCATGGTTCACTCCCATGGACATATTAGTATAATGAGTTCACACCTCACACCATCTTCGAAGTCATGGTGCACTCTCATGGACATCTTAGTAGTCAAGGTTCATTCCCAAGACCAACTTAGTATATCTCATGATATATAAATATTTTCCTAATGCATTAGAGGTAGATATAGGTCCCACCAATATCATAATTAAATTATACATACATGTGAAAAAAATCAGAATAAAAATAATATAATAAACCATGACATAAAATGGGTATCATAAACATGTAATCATATCATAACTTTTGGAAAATGATATAGGCTTCATAATTATTTCATCAAAAGAATAACTAATGAAAGATAAATGAATTTCGTAATAATATAACCTCTCAAAGAGAAATGGGTTTCATAAATACTATGAAATTATGTATAACCCATTCATAGAATGAATATGAATGGAACATTTAAATCATTTAATAGATGGGATAGGGTAACAACAACAGATGGCGTCTTAGACAGAAAATAATTTTGAAATATATTTCCAAAAAATTTCTTCTGAAAAATATAATTTCTTCTATTAATGAAGAATTTTAATAAATAAAACCATTTTAGAATACTTTTCATATAAAATACAATCAATTATTATAAGGATGAAATCAATTAATTTTAAAAATATTTTTCCATGAAAACATATAAAGTAATCATCAAAAAAATTTAATTTTTTTTAAAAAAGACATTAAAAACATATAATGAATTATTTACTTTTTTTAAAACATTATTACATGAAAGCATATTAAGGGAGCTTGAAAATATATTGAAACCCACTTATTTTAAATTACATTGAAATATTACTAATAAGTATTGAAAACATTTTGAAAAAAAAACTTCATCAAAAACTTATAAAAGAACATTAAAAACATTTTGGAATAAACATTCGATGAAAATAACTTTTAAAAAATATTTCATTGAAATTAAATTTTAAATAATTAAAATGAAACCTCAATGAAATGATGGTGAGTAAATCCTTCCATGTCATACAAGGTATTAATAAAATATATTTTTTTCTTTAAAAAGGTAAGATTAACTTCATTGTTTATAATGAAAGAATATGATTCCTTTAAAGATATTATTAAAATACAAAAAATGTAAAAATGACTTTTAATGATTAAAAGTGAAATTTATAATATTCGTGTAAACCCTTTTTACAAATTTTGGATATGTAGGAATATAGATTCCCAAATGAAGAGATGATAATGTTATTATTTCTTAAAAATAAATTCGTAACAATATTATGTACGATAGAGTAGAAAAATGGTCACAATACCTGAATATGTTTTGAATAAACAATTGTGAATAAAATTCAAAAATTTTATTGAGATATGGATCCTAATATTTCATCAAATAAAGAAAAAACACAATCAGTATTGAAAAGTGATGTTATTTTCTCAATAAACTCATATAACTTGGTAACTAGGGATTACACTATCCATAAAAGAAAATGAAATGACATAAAACATAAAATACCATGAAAAGAAATAAATTCATGAAATAAAATGTAAAATGGAAGTATATAAGCCTCAAAATATAATGTAGGGGCATAAAAAACATGAGTCTCAAATAAATAAAATTGAGACAAAACTATTTCATAGATTTGGTATATTTTGAAACATAATCTACATAAAATAATGTACATAAATAGATATGTAAATACCCATAATATTTTGGTATAGGATGCATAGAACACAATATTCCTTGTATCTTAACTCACATTATACTCATTAAAACCAACTCTAAATCAGTTAACTCATTTTGGATTATTCCAAAAATGTTCCTTGTATTGAGTTATTCCAAAGTGGAGGTTCTAGGTAGAAGTTAAGGATGTTGGGAAGTATATTGGGTAGAACTCATCCAAACATAAGATTCTGGAGAGGTGTGAAGAATATAATGAGGTAGTGTCCATTTATTGGGATAGAGGAGTGGAACTCTTGTAAATTTTTAAAGATAGAATTCCACCCAAATATTTCATGTTGAAATTTGATTAAAAAATGATCAATATCGAATACATGGGAGTGTAGGGTCTATATATGGCCATCCAATGTATTTTGGAAAATTTAATAGGTAGTTTTGGGCCTTAAGGATATTGTTTAGTCCCTCGTTAATCTTTACTCAACCTTAAGCAATATAATTAATTTTAATCACTTTAACTAATCATTTTGGTAAAAAAATAATTTTACCACATAATAAATTAACAATTATGATGATTCAGAAAATGGAATCCATTTTCTAAATTACAATCATAGAAGTAGTAGAAATTAATTTTAAATTAATCCCACTAATGTGACGATGGTTCAGGTTTTCAAAGTAAAAATAATCAAAAAATTCATATGTTTTTATATCCAATTTCAATGTGAAATTGCTTATAATTACATAAATTTTATTAATTAAAAAATTTATTATATAAATAATATTTTAAACAAATTTATAATATAATTTAACTTTATAAATAAATTAAATTAATAATAAACTTTCGACTAAAATCATTTATTTTTACATTTTTATTAAAAATTATACCTTATAGTAACATTCCAAAAATTTATACTAACCTAATTTTTATTTTTCTATTACAAATATGAATATTATTTTAAAATATTAAATCTTAAAAAGGTTCAAAATGATTCTTTAAAATGGGTTCTCTATTAAAAGGTTCTAAAACTACCTTTATAAAAATTATAGGTTTTTATGCATAAAATTAGGTTTTTATATATTTATGTCTATCCAACCTATTTTATGAAGAAAAAATTAGTTTGATTGAATTTGTAAAATATTTATTACATTAATATAACTCACTAATTTTAATTAATTTAATTTAATATAGTAAAACTTCATTACTGTCACAAAAATATAAGTGGGTTTCTTTATATTCAATTAGATTTCATATTCAATAATAATTAATTGATAACTTATGAATTCACCATATATTGGTGTAAAAAATGTATTTTAAAAAATTAGTTAATATGGTTCATAACCAAAAATTTAAATACTTTTTATATCTTATTTTATTAAATAATAATATTTTAATAATATTTTATTGTTTTGTAAATATCAGTCATACATGTTACACAAGCCATCAAGGAAAGTTATTGTTTTATATAATGATAGCTAACAATTATTTTCTATGTAAGGAAGGATAAAATTTATTTTTTGTTTAGTGCACGATAAAAATTGTGTTTTATATAACACAATCCAATAAGATTGACTTAATATAAAATATGTTATTTTTAGTGTTATGTGAAATAAAAAATAACCCAATTGATAAATGATTTTGAAAAAAATAATTCACAAAATAATGAGGTGTTACATTATATCCCCGATAAAATGAACTTCTCCCTCAAAATTCATCTAGTTTATCAATTTATCAATACCTAAATGTTTGACTCAAGGGAACCCAAATTGTAAAAATGGATTTGAAAACATCCAATAAAAAGGGAATGTTGGAACCATAATGGTAACCCAATGTAACATATAACTTGGTTTCCACATTGGAGAACATTGGGTGGGAGTGAATATTGGACATAGAGGAAAAGCATAAATTTTTATATGGAGTGATTCTGGTTATCAACCATAAACAAGTTAATGATCAACGAAAAATTGAGGGCCTTAAAGTCCTAAATCTTTGATGATTTAGATGGACATCAATTCAAAACCAATGTATGTATTAGTTTTTTTGTTTTGATCATTATTCTAACACTGATTGATTCATTTATTGACCATAAATATAAGGAAATATACATAAAATATATATTTCTATAAAAATTGCATTTTTATGTTGTGCTTTTTTCTGTTTTTAATTTATCCATTACATTAAGAAATAAATTTCAGAAAATTTCCCTTGATTCCCAATGCACTAAAATACATTTCTAGTGGATATTAAGTCCCATAAAAGAATTAAAATTATAACTATTTATCTATAAATATTTTTGAATCTATATATGGTTAATACACTAATATGTAAAACTAAAAAGTAATGTAATTGTTTCATTATAAATAATTCTTCATCAACAAATAACTATACATTAACGGGGACATCGTATAGGCTAGTGGTGGCTATGAAACCCTTATCGCCACTCATTCATGGGTTCAAGACCTATTACCTTGTTGGACCTGATTGGTTGTTACCCTACATACAAAATTTACATTTCTAAAACCACACTAATCTAATATCTAAAATTTTACGTAAAACCTTTGATAAAGATTAATAACTAAATAGCATTTTGATAGTGGTTTTAAATAAAAACTTCATGCATAAATATATCCTCCAAAGTTTTACATAAACTTTTCATGAATAGGTAATCTTATATCCCATTTCAAAGATAAAAACCATAACATTACAAATAGATTCATGAATTCAGTTTAACATTGAACTCTCACATGTCACAAAGTATCACCTGGTTGTCACATTCCAAACTTGTGAATACCCTTAGGGTAAATTATCTTCAAACATGGTAACACCCTGAAATAACATAAATACATCTGGAAAAAATAAATTCTTCCATAATCCAAATATTAATAGATATATTCCATAAATCCAAAATGTTATAAACATCATCTGTGATAGAATAAAATAATTATCAGTATGTCCATAATTAGTTCTGATGTAATCAGTACAATTCAATTTACTTATTAATATCTGACATATCATTATAAAAAAACATTATCATATTGTAATTAATATATCAAGGATTATATTTCTCTTAATCTTGTTTTTTCGATGGAAATAACACTTCTATTATATCACAATTCTATTCCATCAGAACTATTCAACGTGTTGTTGTAAATCCATAGAGAAAAACATAAACTAAATTTTCAGTATATATTTATCCATTCATATAACATACTTATTTAATCCAAAAACAAAAAAAATCATTATTTTAGATCACCCTTATTCTATTATCAAGGATACCTTATCATAGTACCTCTTTCATTACACCTTTCATCTATAGTCTCTTAATCCACAAAATTGAAACCATTTCTCATACCACAATGTTGATCCTATTCAAGATATATACTCTTAGAACATTCTATTTCATAAATACTATTTATTACTCACTTAAAAAACCTAAAATTTGGTGATTCATTTGGGAGCCGAATATTCTCATCCATTATGTTAACAAAACTCTTCATTTCTCCCTTATTTTCACTTACTCTGTGTCTATATTTACCATAGTCAAAACATCTTCCTATTACATGTGGAAAAAATTAGGTTATTATATCCATATTCATGATAAAAAAACTATACCTTCTTCCCCCATGGTATCCATTACCTGAACTCTTCAAAAACTCTTTATTTTCCATCATCGGTGAATCTGAAAGTCGGTTAAGGTACACGTTGTTAATCATGTTTTATGAAAACTGATTAAGATTTATCACACTATCTCTAACTACAGTGATATTACCATTTGAATGATCATCAGGAAATAAACCATCACATTCAACATTAATCTAGTTCCCTTTTGTCCCTGCCATTAACTAAATCCAGGTGCATAATGTGACCATTACTTATAATAGAAGAAAACCACAGAGTCAAAAAAAATTACATATATGTTGTTGAAATCATGAAATATTAATTAATCCATGAAAACCTAGGGATGTATTTTGTATTTCATTGACAACATATATTTAAATATATCATAATGGTTAATGAGGATTTTGTGAATTCCTAGGGCATTTTCCCTTGGAATGTCAAACAAGGTGTGCAACAAGGCCCATTGTCATGTACCAGATTACCCTAAGTCAGGCATGAAATATCTTGTCAGTCTTTTTAATAGTAGGTACATATATTCCAAATACACAGACAGTTATAATATCAAAATTGGGATATATTTCTAGTATACCACTCACCTTATCCTTTACCAAAATTCATGGACAATTTCCTAAAGGTTGTCTCATCCTTATACTTATCCCTAGAGACGTCCCTAGACATATCCTTAAAAATATACCTATATATTTCACTAATGTTTCATAATCCTAGATTCTGATGGTTGAATAAAACTTTCCTTTGATACAAACTATAATGACAGAGGATTGACATACATGGATTTTATACTGTTTTAGATTAATATTCAGTACATTAAAAATAAAACATTCTCGAGGACTGTAATATTTTAGTGTATTTGGAAACATCGGAACAAAATATATTGTCATTGTGAAAGATATTCAATATCTCCAATAAATATCTCCACCTTTAGTACATCTACCTAATACCATTCTTCATAACTTGGTGAAAGGAAACACTGTAATGTGTGAGCTCAGATACTTAATAAGGGCAAATAAAAGAAATGTGTAAGGATAACATGAACAATGTGTATGGAACTTGAGCATAACATTCGATGATCATACCCTATATATCATATATCTTAATAATGATTATAAATTCTTAATATATAGATCATAAAAATGTTAAGAGAATAATTAATTAATGAAACATGTAATTGTCGCAACAAATAAGCATTTAATCTGAAATCCACAGTAGCTATGGAATTATGGTAGTATAGGTTCACTCCCCACATAATATTGGTATTCATGGTTCAATATCGTGGTCATATTTTTATCATGAGTTTACTCTTTATAACTTATTGGTAGTCATGGTTTACTCCCATATCCATCTAAGTAGTCCAAGATCATTCCCAATACCATCTTAGTCTATCTCATGAGATATAAATCTTTACACAATGCATTTGTGGGATATATAAGTCCCACACATATCAAAATGAAATCATACATACATGAGTCATAAAATAATAATAAAAACATCATATCCCATGAAATGAAATGGGTATTAGAAATAGTTAATCATATCATAATATATTGAAAAACATACAGGTTTCATAATCATTTCATCAAAAAAATAACATGTGAAAGAGAGACAGGTTTCACAAATATATGACCCATGAAAGAGAAATGGGATTCATATATACCATTACATTATGAATAATCCATTCATATAAATAATATGAATGGTTTCTTTAGAACATTTATTATTACGGAATGTGTAACATCAAGAGATGACATCTTAAATAGAAAATAATTTTGAAATATCTTTCACTAACTTTTCCCCAAAAAAATTTCCATTCATCATTAAATAAATATTTTTAATATATAAAACCATTTAAAAATTATTTGTTTTAAAATAACATTAAATATAACAAATAATACTTGAAATATTTTTGAAAATCTTTTTCCTTAGAAAATATAAAATAATCTATAAAAAATATTAAAATCATTTTTTATTGAAAACACATTGAAAAAATATAATGAATTCTTAAAAATATTTTGAAAACCCTATCATGCTAAAACATATGAAAATATATTGAAAATTTATTAAAAACCATTTAATGTAAAATTCATTGAAAACTTATAAATTAGGTTTTAAAAAATTTTGAATGAAATTTTGTTTTACAACATATAAAAGAATGATAAATAAATTTTGAAAACAATTTTCCTTGAAAATCAATTTTAAAAATATTTTTATAAAAAATAACCATTTAAAAATGAAAAGTAACCATAAAATAAATAATTATGTGTAAATAATTACATTTCATACATGGTAAAATATACATTCCTTTTACAAGTTTAAAAGGTTAGAATTACGACTTATTCCGAAAGAGACACCAACATTCATTAAAAGAGATTGGACGAAGAAAAAAATGTAAAAATAACTTTTAATGATTAAAGGATAATAATATAATATTATTGGAAGCCCCTTTTAGAAACATGGGTTTGAAAGAACATAGACTTATGACTAAATATACGGTAATGTTAGAATTTTTTAAAAACACTTTCAGAACTGTCTTATGTACCATAGAATAGAAAAATGGTATTAATACCTGAATGTGTCATGAATAACTCAAAGGGAAATAACTCTGTAATTTTCATAAGATATCGATCATAAGGATTCATCAATGGAAGTAATAACAAAAAAATATATTTAAAAGCTATGTAATTGTCTCAATGAACTCTTATAACTTAGTAACATGGAATCATACTATCTATGTAAGAAAAGGAAATTACATGAAACATAAAATATCAGGAAAAGAAGTAAATTCCTGATATAACATGTATACATAATGTATATACACCATGAATTATAATTTAGGTTCATAAAAAACAAGATTATCAAAGAAGGTCAATTATTACAAAACTATTTCTTCGGTTTGGTAGCTTTTGAAACATAACCCTAGTGAAAGAAAGATCATAAAATAGATATTTGAATACCTATAAATATACATATAAGATACATTAAGTAAAATCACATTGTGTATATACAATGCTCAAAAGTATTTAATGTTTAACATATCTTGTATCTCATGAAAATATAACTTGAGATGAAATCCCCTTACCTTGTGTTTTCACTCTCATCATACTCATTCGAACCACCTATAAATCAGGAAACTTCCTTGGGAATGTGCAAAAGTGATCCATTGGATATATTTTTTCCACAGAGGAGGATTATATGAGGAAGAGAGGGATGTTGGTGATTGTATTGTGAATAACATGGCCAAATCTAATAGGTTTTATAGATTTTTAGAAGAGAGAGAGGTTGTTTCCTTTTGTAGGGAATGATGAGTGGCACCCACATAAATATTTAAAGATATAATTCCACCCACGTTGTTCATATTTAAATGGAATAGAATAATTATTCAAATATGATCCAAGGGAGGGTAGGAACTAAATATTTCCATCCAATAGATTTTTGGAAGGTGCATAGGTCGTTTGGGGCCTTAAAGATATGGTTTAGCTTCTTATTAATCTTAATTTAACATTAATTGATGTAATTATTTTTAATCACTTTCATTAATTTTTTTGGTCATATTTTTTTTTATCATTTTATAAATTATATAATATTTTAATTAAAAATTTGGAAACCATTTTACCTTGTCCCAATCATATAATTAGAATAAATTTATTTAAAATTAATCTCACTGACGCGACGACGCTACAAGTTTTTAAAGTAAAAATGATAAAATGTTTTCTATGTTTTTATTTAAAATTTCATTTTTAAGTTGGTTACATTGAAATAAATTAGATTTATTGATGAAAATATTATTTTATTAAACTTTTAATCAATTCAAAAATATAATTTCACCTTATAATTAAATTAAATCGAAAATCAATTTTGAATAAAAATCTAGTTTTTTGACTACAAATTAAAAAAATGAAACTTTATAGAAAAATACCAAAAATATATAATAATGTAATTTTTATGTTTCAATTCCAAATATAAATTTTATTTTGACATTTTAAATTTATAAATGGTTCAAAATTAGGGTTTAAAATGGGTTCTCCAGTAATTTTTTTTAAAACTACCTTTATAAAAAATATAGTTTTTCATGCATAATTTTTCTTGTTCTTATATCATGTATATCCAATCTGTTGGATGAATAAAAATATTAATTTTTTTAATATATAACATATATATTACATTAATATCAGTCACTAATTGTAATTAATTTAATTTATTATAATAAAACTGTTTTATGACCTAACAAATATAACAATTTTCTATTATATTCAATCAATTTTCATATTCAATTATAATTTCTTGATAACTTCTAAATTTATTTTATATTTTTGTAAAAAATTTATTTAAAAAAATTTCATTATATGCTATTCATAACCACTAATATAATTTCTATGTTATATTTTATTATATTAAATAATAATATGTTAATATTGTTTTTTTGGTTTTGTAAAAACACGGTCTTGCATGTTATTCCAGCCATCGAGGAAAGTCATTGTTTCCTGAAAGACAAGCTAACCTAAGTGTTAGTTGTAGATAAATCTAAATTTTATGTTGTTTATATAGAAATATTATCATTTTTTTATATAACACAATCCAAACATAATGATTTGATATAAAATAAATTATTTTTAGTGATATATGATAAGAAAAATATAACAAATGTTATATCAATACAAAACAAAAATCATAAAATATTGGGGTGTAACATGAATATATATTTTTAGACTTTATTATCCCAAATAAACACAAAACTCTATTATTTAGAAAACTTGGTACCACTTAACATTGAATATTTTCTTGGAATTATTAAAATATAAAGGGTTTCTCTGAAAGTGCCTTTTTCTATTATAAAAGGGGAATCTATGCAGTATATAATACATACCCCACCAATTTGAAATTTTTATGAAAATATTACCAAATATATTATCCTGGAATTCTCTCATATTTTTATTCATACAATGTACTCCCATATTTAGTCTAAGTCATTTATTTCGAAATACTATATCTTGAGAATGTTTATGGTCCCAAATTGAGTATCATCGAATCCTCCTCATTTTCCTTAAATATTTCCATTTCAAACCTCCCAAAACCATTTTTTATAAATAATTAAGTATCATTATTATAATTATATATTATTATATTAGTTTTAAATTAAATATTTATTCATTTACACCAACAATGAAAATCAAAAAGACTTTTTTAGTGTATATGCGCTCAATACCACCTCTTCAAAGCGACGTCAATAGTTTTTAATTACTACATTTCATGGATATTATTTATAGAGACAATAATGAATAAATATTATATAAATATTATTTGTTTATTATTATGAAATTTCAATTTAATATCCATCATCACCCACTATCGGTTGTTAAGAAATGGGAATTGTAATCATGTGTATGTGTGAACTGCCACCTCCACAATGAAATGATTTTTTTAAATACTAATATATTATAAATATATAATAAAATATATTCCAAAATAATAAATAAATCAAAATAATATCATGAAAATTTTTAAATACATATATTATGTCAAATTAAAAACATACTTGTCTATACACACCAATTTATATAATGCATGTTCATGTTTTTGAAAGTTAACCACAAATAGTAATGATGCGTTAAAATTTGATCATGGATGAATATAGGAGAAATAATTATATTATTATATATTAATAAGATAACAATAATTATTATTTGGTTTATGTAATATTATATAAACTACTTAACTGTTATTCAATATAGCATCTTTGATCATTAAAAAACTACTGAAATACACTATCACCAATAGGGTTTTCGCACTACATATCAAAAAAAGATTATGAAGAGGAACAAGAATTTATTAAATAAAAATAAGTTTTATATTAAATAATAATAATTTATATATTATTTTTTTACTTGGAATCATCTGATGGGTAACGATATCAATGCCATGAAACTTGTAAAAAGTTGTTAATGTTATTAACACCTGATAATCAAAATATGTTATAACTAATTAATGTAATCATGAAAAATAATTAATAATCTGGACTATTAAAGGTTAATATTAACAATTAAAGTAATTAAATATTATATAAAGTATGTTGTTTTTTTATTTATAGGTGGTTTGAGTGTTATCATGTAATAATGAAAATAGGGTAATGTTTTATGGTGTCAACTTTAACTCATTAGGACAAATTTCTCACAATATAATTTTTTTTATTTTATATGGTGTGATTGATACCAAAGATCATTTTATTATAATAATTTTAGTCTTTATAATGATATTTATATTTATATTTCATGATACTATCATTATACACTTTCATTTCAAATTTATTCAAATTTGTAAGGGTTGTTGTTGTCTGCATTTTCATTCTTTGTGGAATGATGATTTATTTTTAACATAGTGTTACTATTATTGTGTATATAATAACCCATTGGATATTTCATCATAAATAAAAAAACATAGAGTTATTTACAAGTTCATTTCATAATAAATTCTGCATGACCATATGATTCAATTTTCTACTAAGGTTGTATAGTTTTATCATCTCAATTTTCTCTTATTGAGATGCAGGACATAATCGCCACTTATTTACATTTTTGTGGTTTATACACTATCATATAAATTTATATTAAAAGTATGTTATTGAATTTAATGGGTATTAAAAAATTCTATGCATGATCCATCTATTCCCCTTTTAGATTCCTTTCTTACCGAAGACATAAGAGAACGATTTATAATAATATTTTTTGAAAAATCGAGTATTCTAAACGATGATAACCCATCTGGGGAATTACTAGGAAACAACCACTATTTTAATCACATTTGGTTATCATTACCATGTATTTATTTATATCCACCATTCCCCAAGAACTAATTTTTAAAATATTTTCAATGATTATGGGGTTCTCAATATTTTTTAATACACAAAATATTATTTCTTATATACATGAATTTTTACCTTTTGCTTACCGTTTTTTTATTAAACCGATATTTAATTTGAAAAATGATTGATTTAATTTACAAAATCATTGAATTTATTTTAAGATGTATCAAAATAAAATATTTTTAATGTTTTGGAATTGGTTACTCTCAATTGAAATAATATCATTACATATTACCATCTAAAAATGTCTTTCACCTGCATTTTTCATTTTCCATCAATCCTCTTATATAATTTTTTATGGTTTTATAAGGATCTTATTTCTCACAAAATTTTATAAAATTTTCTATTTAAATGTTTTCATAAGACCAATTATATTTCTTATTTTCAGAATTGGTTTCCCTTATGTCCTTGCATCAGTTTTCTGTCATTCAAAAAATCCAATGTAATAAACATGATTTTTCTTCCAATAATATTCCCTAATAAACACCCAATATATATTTTCAATTATTAATGAGTGATCACCTAAATTCTATACATCGAATAATTTTTAAAATTATTAACCTATCAATATACCCTTTATCATCATGGTGTAAATACCTTAAAATTCATCATCTTTACAAAATTATAATTACCTAGAATGTTAATAAATTTTTTGAATACCCATTTGGTCTTCATGGGATTCTCATACAATGGATTGATTCATGAAATCATTTTATTTAAAAAGGATTTTAATTTTTTTACATGGGTTCTTTATGATATAATGATTGATGTAGAAAATATATGATTGTATACATTATGATAGAAGTTGTCCTATTTTGTGATATGTGGGTTTGGTATGGACCTTTAATGCATTGAGTGGTGGTAATGTCTCATTAACTGATATGATTCGATAAAGGGAGGTTTCACCCAATCATGCTAAGAATTGTGCAAGGGAAGTTATCTATTTCATATCCTTCCCAATTCACACTTAATAATAATAGCTAAGCTGGTTCACCAAAATACCTCTAGTTCACCAACAAATATTCTAGAGGATTATGACTACTATTTTAGTCTAATGGTGTGTAAATTGGGAAACTATTCCCTCATTAAAGAGTAGAATATAAGAAAAATTACTAAACATCATCCATAGAAGAGAATAATCAATGTGTGAAATCAATCAATATTAACAATGATATAATAACTGGAAAGTAGTAATGGAGCGAACAACTACATCATATATGCGACATATTATCTACGATTCTTCTAATCACATATCTAATATAGGTAGCTCATAAAATAATAATATAGGATCCACTATTAATTCTAAGCCTTGTCACATACCCAGTCTCCATGACTCTCAAGCCATAAAAAATCTAATCATAAGATCCACATGAGTAGATCCACTTGATCATTCAACCATTGTATTGTCCCTATTAATTTTTAATCTATACTAAACCTACAATAAAAGATATGGTCTTCCCACACCCAAAGGATCATGTATTGGTTGTGGGAAATACATATTAGTAGGCCACCACCAATGGTTATCCTTTAACATGATATCAAAAGTGATTGATCATGTAATATTTTCATCAAAACTAACATTCAACTATAATAAAATAAATAATTTAAAATAATTTTTGATCATTGGATCTGATTAACCAACGAACTATACCTACTTTTTCATGTGGTGATAATATATTTGAGAATTATATTCCACCAATTTGGGATGCATATCGTATCTAGGGGATCACCTGTAATCACCTACACTAAATATAAATTTGAATTATAGCTATCAATTGTATATTCCATAGGTAAGGCATCCATTAGGATCCATGTCATCCTAGGAATACTACTTATTCGATGAGTATCTATTGGAACCCAGGATTCATCATGATTTCTTCTATCCCAACCTAATGTTGAATACCAATGTCTTGTTATGAAGGTTGTTAAGAATACATAAATTGGAATGTATTTCTATGGTTCAGGAACAATAGTTAATGCATAAGGAATACTCTCCCAATCCAAGATGATAACTCGACATCCTTCAATCACAGGATCAATGGGCTATTACCAAACATCACTAGGAAATGAAATCATAGAGAATACACTTAATAATAGAGAGTATCTAAGAAATCAATCAAGGATATAGTAATCCATCCTTTGGGATGTCACCATAATCTAGTGATCGGGGAGAACTCAGATCATCAAAATCCACTAGCATATATTGGATTCTAGTATTACAGGTATCCTTGCCTCCATGATAGTTAATACAGATTTCTAAGATGAATTCAACAACCACATCTATTTCCTTATGTCAGGAGGAATCCCATATCCACAAGTCATTTTATTAATGGTATCATCAGATATTGGATCTGATCTCACCAGGACTCCAATGATTTATGGAGAGGAATCCCACAGATACTAGGAAATTATGTGGTATTATAAATCATTATATATATAAGGTTCATTATTCTGACCTAAGGAAGTACCTAGGTTCATACCCACTATTCAAATATATCACATCATGCCACATTGGTTAAGCTCTAATAATCACATCTGTAAATCACTACTACATCAATAAGAGTTTTGTGAAATCATAAATAAAATTTTGTGGTAACATGAAGGCATAAACCCATCATTACTTATATAACCCCTTATGATAACATATTTGGTACAGGTTTTAAGGTGACACCGACAACCATTTCCACCCATGTCCATAACACACTATATAATTATTTACCATCCACTGAGGAACCCACTGGGGTCCCCTAAGAAAAAACATAGGATAAACACCACGTTCTAGGTCCTCTTGGCCCAATCATAACTGAAGGTATCCATCTTGTGATCCTATATGTTTTGATAAGAGAAAAGTTATCCCACTTGGGATCCTTGTAAATATTACAGAGGTTAAGACATACCTCATGGGATCATAAGGGTCAATACATAGGCAGACGAATCCCTCTTGAAATCCTATTGGTTAGATCATATGATTATGTAACCCTCTTGGGACCGTTCAAGATAGACTAGTCATTGGTCCAATGCTTATATCATATGGTAAACACACTTTTTGTAAGTGTCAAACAAAAATCGCCTCTTGGACTCAATGGAAAAAAATAAAACATTTTACAAGTGTGATGGCCCAGGGCCCATCCCTGTTCCATGGTTTCACTCTTGGTTAGCTCGAACAAACAACCTACATGAATCTTCAAAAGGAAATGCAGCCCCACTAACCAAATATGATACCACTTTATACCAACTTTGGAATTTATCAGCCCCATTCAATGTCCTCTAACCATTCTCATCGCCGTCATTTGAGAATCATCCCTAATATCACTCCCAAGAAAATGATTAATTTCAACTACCAGAAGAATAACCAATCCATAATAGCTCTCTCCCCTATTAATACTTCTTCAAATTCCTCAAAACATCCCATATGATACACTTTATCCTAATATAAGTAAAAATTCACACGATGGACTCTTCTTATAGCCCATTAATTCTCCTAGAATAAAAATAAATAAAAAACCTCAATGGGGTAAAAAAGGGTTAGTACACGACATGTGACCTGAGCACACTACATGTACTTCAACATCTGAGAATTGGCCATGAAATTTTTCATGGTTACACACAAATCAGATTTGGTTATGTTCAACTACATGGCCATTTCCCTCTAATATGGGGTTTTATCCAATGTAATTAAAAACAAGAATATGTATTCCTACATAGGGTGTTATCTGAGAACATGGTATATTGTCTCAAAAGCTCAATTTTCATAAGTAATCAATTGTATGGACATGTATTCCAACATGGATTTTACTTGAAGTACATTTAATATAATTTTAAAAACTCATATTCTCATAATAGGAGTAACAAAAAATGTATTTTTAGGATACTGCATGTTGGGTGATTAGGATTTCCAATCAAAAAACTTCTACAATTAGCCCAAAACCTATTTTTCCCCAATATAGCTAGAGATCGACCCCCATGGGGTCTGAAAAAATGAAAATAGGGTATTAAAACAATAGATAGTTAATTATAAAATGATTTATGTTAATAAGATAAAAAATTAAAATCTCTATGTAGAATTTTCAAAATCTTTTCCCATATCCATGCTATATAGATACTATATAGAGAACCAAATACTCCCATGATCTGAGAAATCACCTCTATTCATCCTTCTTTAAATATATATATACCCACAATCCCTATATTCTCTCAAACATGAGAAGTAGAAGCCCCAAAGAGGTGTACATTATATTCGAGTTAATGTGGAGAATGAAAAAAATGAAGAAATTGAAATGAAAATGAGAATATTCTTGGGCCTAGTCCTAGTTATTGACATTAGTTTTTTTCTACCATTTGTAAAAATGCCTCTTCTAGTCTCAGCTATGGAGGTAGAAGATAAATTTGAAACTATTTTCAAAATATATTACTATTCAAACATGAGTGACTAAAATAAGGTTTAATTAAATAAATATTAATTAATAATTATTCCATGAATATTTTTAACCACTCAAAATTCCAAAAAACCCCCGTACTTGGGTAAAACACTTATTCTCTAACCAATATTATGGTTAGAAAATTATCTGATATTAAATTTTGGGGAAAATGACAATTTTCACATAACTATCATCCAAATCCAAAAATTCATATTTCTTCTCATTTCACCGTAATGTATAACACACATATTTAAAATCTCCCCAACAAAACACTTCTCATAACCAATAAATTAACAGTGGTTATCCAACAATGTCAACCCAAAAACTCATTCTTAGTCATCTCAGTCTTATCATATTGCATTACTCTCTAGAATGACAACCAAGATACTCTAAAAAACATCCTGGATTAGGTATCCAAGCATTCTATGATCAATACAATACATTACTCCATCAATAACAATAAAGATGGGGGATGACTGCACTCACCCATCCCGAGACAACATTTTTTCATCAAATACTCATTTTTAGGTCCATGGTACTCCCCACCATATAACTCATACAACAGTGGTCGATTCTAATGCACGACACTTCCAACTATTGGAATTTCATATTAAAATGAATCCCTAGTTTTCCACTGACCCATTCATTATCATTATCGTAACATCCATGACCATACCAAAAAAAGGGTTGTAATAACACAAATGATCTAATAATCCCCACCATAGGAGTTGTGTTATCCTTTCCTCACAATAGGGCACCAAAACATCACCCATTCTCACGTCCTAAGGTAATATTGCACAAAAAAATACAAAATTTCAAATCGTAAAAAGGGTCACCACTCTAAAATGTATAATGTTTTTCTCCCCACCATTTGAATTGCCTTATACCAATCCTCAAGAACATCCCCATCGTGTTCCACCAATACTTTCATTTCCCTACTCTCAAGATACACTCGCATCCTTGAAAAAGATAAACCAAGACTACTCTAGATTCATTGGGCTGCCACAACCGATCTATTCTAAGTGTATCCTTTTTAGTAAAGGTGTATTTCATATTTAATCACAATTACCAACAACCATAAATGAAATATTTCATTAAAAATTTTATCTATGGCTTAAACACATCCACTCTTTATTTAATAATTCAAATGGTACCACATGCAACTAGAATGTACCATTCTAATATTGAGTAACATAGTTGGTGTAGATTCCCATTACACACGATTCAATACCGACCTCATTCACTTATGATTCATCCAACATCAAGGAAAAAAACCATTCTATATAGAATTCCATCCTCATTAATCATGAATCTCCAATTTAACTCATCTTCAAAATCAAGTACTACACCCATGCCATAATATACTACACAAAAATTTGTCACTCATCATTTTCCGAACACCATATGGGAATTTACTCTATCTAAATAATGTCAAACGAATCCATACACTTACTTATGAAACGATATCATGTTGGTTTTGAGAATTCACTAGTGTTATGACATTTGTTTTACTGCACAAATATAGTTTAATAGAGAAAATCAAAAGAACATTCCTACACCGCAAACTAAATCTTGATACCCAATCACCCAATGTGCTTTCATGTAAACCATATGAATCATAATTATTGGTCAAATAATTATTATAACCTTTTTCATTTCAATCCCTTCATGGTCGTATAACCATGCTCACTGCAACTACATGCATCCATAAACCAAATCTAACCCTCTTCATGGGTTTCCCTCAATAAAACCAATCACTCTAATAATAAGATTATATTCTAAAATAATATCATCTAGGTCTCCCTGAAAAATCTTCAATTATGGTCTCAAATTATGTTCACTAGGTCTGAACACCTACCCCAATGGTTTCTCACACAAGAACTACACACCACACATTAGTCATAATGAATAGGAAACATATTTTTCCCTCTAGAATGTTACATGAAATATATATCACCTAAAGGATCAATCTAATAAGGTAATAACAAATATAGGTAATCATGACATTAAACTATCAGGGAAAATACATAATTATATGGGTCCAATTTTATAGGTTTTAAATTCCATTCTATTGGGGAGACTATATTATAAGTTTTAATTGGAAACCCATTTCAGTGTAACCCATTGATAATCTATTAACATAAGGATAGACTCTAAATAATCTATCATTTAGTAAATCTCATTCCAAGAATTATCCTACCAGGCCCTGATGACCTCTAATAATCCTTGTAGAAAAGTTATCCTTAAACAGTCGTCATGTAAATATAAAAGGATAATTAAAGAAACTCAATGGGAATCTATATACTGTAATATCAACTATAGGTTAATTTTTTCTATAAAATAGGTATCTATCAACATCATATTTGATGATCCAACTAGATAACCATAAACATTGATCTATTATGAAAAATATCATATCAATATTAAATGAAAAACTCCATGTAGTTTATCATGAGTCAATATTTAACCACATCTGAATAGGATATACTAATATGGTTTCTATTAAAATGTAATTTTCTACCGATACTGACTGCTTATAGTCAGTATAAGAGGGATGAGTGACAACAATGTCCTCTTAATGAACCCTCTGAAAGGCATCACATGCCACTAACAACCTACCTGAGTTACCAATGAAATGCTACATACATATTTCAACATACCATGGGTTGTAGTACCTTGGGTAAAAAAGAATTTTTCTAGTGTTACCATCACCAAAATTCCTCAAGAAATAGTCTACATGGTCGGTAATTGAATATGTAAATAAATAAATCTATCTATGTATAATACAACCATGATGAAATATGGTTAAAAAATGGTTTTTGATGACGCATTAAGCAGTTATCCTCATCATTATTAGTAAAATCACCCACTAACAGGCCAATAACATATGGAATATATGTTCCAAATTTTATGCATGAGATAAATTTTACCTCTATAGGCCATGAATAGAAATAAAATCCCTAGACTCCCCCCAATATTCCATGTTCAATAAATCTCTTATTAATCTCAAAATCCATACCTCATGTACATCATTCAAAGTGAACATAAAACAAAACTATTTCATATGATATCTAAAATATACACCCCATATTCCTAAAACCCAAACATTATATTAGGGTAAGATTTTGTGAAACACTATCATGATATCGATCATAGTATTCAATGAATTACCAAAACCCTGTTATAATATTTCCCAAATAGTAATATAATAGGAAAGAAATAACTATGATAGGAATTTTTCACATCCCACCCTAGATCCCTCATATGAACAATATGTAGACTGGTTCTCAAGAATTCCATAGGAACACCTCTCCATATGATAGTGGATTATGACTAAGAGTGAGGGTATATGGTGTGATTGTTAGGATATTATAGCCATATATTTGTGTAATATGAACAAAATAAATAACTAAAAATAATCAATAATAGTAAATAATAAAAGATAAAAAAATATGTATATATGAATGGGTATAAAAATGAAATAAAATAAAGGCCCCAACAACCATTTCACACAAACCACATCTATTCTCTTACAATTTTGATCAAATACAAAATATAAGAAACTAAGAAATAAGTTTAGATTTATCAACTACCATCTCTGATCTGTGTCATATAGCTTGTCTCCATGACTCTCTAGCTAAACTAGCATGATCTTAAGACTCCACATTAGTAGCTCTGTTCAGTCATATAACTATGGGTCTCACCTAATACATCCTGAATCTATGGTCAAACTAAAATATGGGATATGTTTTTCATATACACTTAGGTGAATGCATATGGTATGAGACAGTAGGATACCGACAATGCTGAGCTTATATCCTAATTTTATACTTGAATTATCTTGTTGTATGCCGAGACTAGCTGAGACAAAATGAGAATAAAATAAATAAAATAAATCTACAATGTATCATTGGGTGAATGATCCATATTTATTATACATTATTCTACCAAAACTAGAAATATATTTGAAAAATCTATGTCACCATATGATAGTTTTGTTTCTTATTCCAAGTCATGTAAATACATTTATCGAATAAATATAACGTAGAATTCTATATGTCAACTATAAATATAGTTTCTAAGGCATCTAGAAGGGTCTTGGGTATCCTAGGAATACTAATCAAGCTATGAGTAACAACTGGAGCCAATAATTTATCTTTATGCTCTATATTTCAAAACTATTTTTTATTCATATTTCTTGTTTCATAAGGAATAATGACGTTGGAAACCAGAATAAATTCAAAATGGGGATGAACACTATGAAATATTTTATGAATACACCATTGTTTCGAGATAAATAATCAACATCCTTTAATAACTGGATCATCATTCTATTATTAGGATGCTATAGGGAATTATATCATGGTGTGATCACCTGATCCTATGGCGCATCATAGGAATTATTAGGTTAGATCATCATCAATTCATACCTATTTCATTAGTAACCAATTATTGGGGGGAAATGAGGGGTTATGGAAACCTATATAATCACGTAGGTTCAATTATGTTAGGAATCCTAGTTAATAGATAAATAATAGGTTTTCCAAGATGATCTCAACACTACCTCTATTTCATCAATGCATGGCGGAATCCTAAAAAACTAGTTAATTTAGTAATGGTAGAAACGAATATTAGATCGTAACCTCACTAGCCATACATGTATTTATGAGGAGGAATCCCAGAGATATACAGAATTATTATAGTGGTAGAAGTAAAATCATATATAAGAACATTAAGGTTGATCTCAGTAAGTACATATGTATTTACCCTCCATGAAAAACATATTATGTCAAGTCCCTTAGGCCATGCTCTTTGATGCATGTTTATAAATAAATTATATGTCAACAGTAAATGGATGAAAGTATAAATAAAATGCTAGGAGAGGCTGATTTCCTTATCCCATCAATACTAGAATAACCGATCTAGATCACTTGTTCGGTAATAGTTATAATGTCACACCTACATCCATCTATACCAAAATCCCATAATTCTCTCAATAAGGTTCTTTTAACCACTGATGCATGGATTGTGGTCCCCTAGGATAAATCATAGAAGATGCATCACATTCCGGATCCTCTAGCTCCACACATATATATATGTGAATTACTCTTTGGATCATCTAAGTTGGAGTGAAAGTAGTGGCATCCAACATGGGATCCTTTGAAATAGTATGAAGGTAGATCTTTCTATATTGGGATCAATAAAAATGTAGATTCAACCCTCAAGGATCTTATAAGTAAGATCATAACTACATGAATCCCTCTTGGGATCCTCATTCATTGACTAGTCATCAGGACAATTCCATTCATTTGGGGTGGACAGACTTTCTGAATGTGTCAATGTAGAAAATGTCATATTGGTATCAAGGGTAAATCTACTCATACATTGGTCTAGGGTGATGGTGCATTGAACATATAAATTTCATGGTTCCACTCTAGGTTAGCTCGAACACCCATAATTTCTGCCTCTTCGAAAGGAAACCTAATCCATATATCTAGAGAATGTCCCATGTGGCACTTGTTGAGGACCTTGTCAATCCAAATCGATGTCCTCCAACAATTTTTTCAACCCACATCAGAGTCTCATCCCAAGAATAACTCTCATGAGACTACTGGTTTCAACCACTAGAGGAAGAACCTCTATACCAAAGTTCCCCCACCCCAAAAATCCTCTTATTAGTACACAAAATGTCTTAAGATAACAACCATAACATTCTTCATAAATAACACTCAAAATGGACTCCTCTGAAGTCCAATTTTATCTTTGAGGAATAGAATCATTAAAATCCTTCAAAAGGGTATGTTAGGGTAAGTACACAACATGTACAATGAGTACATGACATTTAGTAGAAATATATCATTCATGGACCTATAATAATACATGTACTAAAACACATGTCTTTGATCATGTTCTACAAAATGAACATCCCCCCTCACATAGGGTGTTTTCCCAAGCACTCAACCACTTTTACATGTATGAATACATTGTGTATACTCTGTGTACATGATGTTTGTTCCTAAAAACTCCATCTCCATAAGTATTCATCTTTTAGGAAAATTACCAATTCAGAGTTTGTACTCAATTTATAAGGCATTTAGTTCCAAAAAATAATCTTCTAAAAATAGAAATAACACATGATGTGAGTTCTATATACCAGACCCTTTGTGATTGGGATTTTCAATTGAGAAAACCCTTCAATTTGCATAAAATCATAGTTTACCTAAGAATAGATTAAAATCGACAACCATAGAGTCCCAAATAATCATATTATTCAATGCAATATAGACATTGATAAATATATGATGATTATTTATATAAAAAAAAATCCTTCACTTCAGAAGGAATCCACTGAAGCTTTGATAGTATTCATGCACCATGGCTACCGCACAATGATTAGACTTCTCCCAATATCTTCAATGGTACATAACTTCATCCCATGCTCCCCCCACCTGACAACTATTTTTCATGAAAAAATGAATCTAACAAGGTTAAATATGAGATATTCTACAAAAGTATGAAATAGAAAATGGAAAATTAAAATGATGAAAATAAAAAATGAATCGGACCAAACCATCATGCCCGACATGAGTTTATACTTCATCTAAGAAAAATCAACAACTCCAAAACATATCCATTGTGATATAATATAAACTAAATAGTATGATCAAATTTTATTACCATCCATAAATGAATAGATATAATAATATTTAATTAATTAAATATCAAATACTAGTTATTCTATGAAAATTTGACCATCGTGGAATTCCACCGTACTCTTGTCTTCAAGTAAACATGAGATACTAGTACCAATATAGTGATTGAAAAATTATCTTAGATCATCCTCTAAAGTAAAAGAGATTTCATACACCTTGAGATAATCTAAAAACAAAAAAAACTAATTTATTATCATATTATAGTTGATAATGTCATCTTTTATTTCAAGCCTAACACACTTTGTTTGGTAGTGGTTAGCTTTAGAAAACTATGATTATGAACATGGATAGCCTATGATATATTTTCTTGGTAGTTATCCTTGAAATATTATTATGATATCATTATTTATGTAGTCTCTACTTTTTTATGATACAATGATCTCATGATATCATTTCTTCAGGATATTATTCATTTTTATGATTATTATCATTATGATATATTTTTGATCATATTAACATATATTTATTTTCATACCATAATGCTATAATTTTATTATTTATTTAATAACAAATTGAGCTAAACCATTATTATATTATTCCTTCCACAATTTCATGTAGATTTTTATAGCTTATGAGATATTTAGCATAATTTTACTATGTTTGTATTATAAAAAATTGTCAAGAAATGAGAAAATTTTTCATTTATGTATCTAGTATCTAAATACAATAAATCTTTTTTGTTCTTGATTTTAATGATGATTTCATGTAATGCAATGTTTATGTTTTTAAAAATATGTATGTAAAAGATATTTTATCATGATTTTCTATAGTTGGTATCAGATCCAATTATAGTTATTTTGGTATATTAGATTAAATACCATTGATTTATGTTAATAATGTCCCTTGTGAAAACATTAGTTATAATTATATGACTAGGATAACATCATATTTTTTTAGAAGGTGGAGATCATGTGATTTTCATTGAAATTTCCTCATTATATATAAAGTGTAATGAGTATTTGGTTATATCATAGATTCATCTCGGGAAAATAACCCTTAATGGAGTTGTCAAGCATATATTGGTCATGATTTTGGTGTATAGTGAATGAGGACTTACTATGCACTAGGTAAGACACTCAAAGTAGTTTTTAATTTTTTAATTCACATACACATTAATGAAAAATTATGAATAATTCAAGTATAATTTTAACTATTATGATTAGGAATCATAGTAATCAAATTTCCTTGGATAAACTATATAGAGTTATGGGTTTATCCAATTATCTCATTTTCTAAAAAAATGCTTCATTGAAGAATAAATTATTGCATTGGAGATTTAATATTCATAGTTTTGATGTTATCATAATCATTTTGGTTTTAGAGTTTAGTTGAAAGAGGATCATGAAAATGAGGTAGAGAATGCTATGTATCTACAAACAGCTATAGATAATACATGAATGGTTGAGTCTAGTATATTCTTTTTATAAAGAAAAAGTGAGTCACATATTCTTAAATAAGGTATTGAGGTTGATATGTTTAAAAATTTACATCTTGATGCTCTTAAATATTTTCCATAGTGAAGTGATATTTATCAATGGAATTTTGAGTTTTCCTAAATGTTATTAAGAATTACGTAATGAATATACGAATGGTTTTTCAGTTGATAATATTTAATTGTTAGTAATCATTTTTACAATGGAATCCATATCCTTGAAGATTGATTTTATTAAAAGATCATACTTTTTTAGACAATTATTGAAAAAAACAACATTGATGATTGATAACTCTTAGTTAAATATATTATTTTTGTTAAAGTAATAAAGGGGTGAGTGGTTTTGGAAGAAGGTAATCAAATAGTGACATTACGCCAAAATAACCATTTAATGGAAGTTTAAACCACCACTAAATCGATTCAAGATAGATTTGGGAAATTTTAGAGAAATCATATATCATTAATCATTTAGAATCGGTTATACAAACCATAGTGAATCATTTAGGAATGGATATTCTTTAAATAAGGATAAACATTTAGCGATGGTTTAAAAGACTACTATATCATTTCGCGATGGATTTTATTTTTTTAAAATTTTATTTTTTCTTTAATTATTTAAAAAATTAATAAATTATTCATTAATTAATTCATCATGAATCCAATAGAGAATATATATATACATATATATGTGTGTTGTGTGATATTTTATCTCCTTACCTCTTGGTTAATCTATGAGGAATTTACCACTCTAGTATGCTCTTCATGTTGTAAGAAAACAGAATTTAATATAGTTATATATATTCAGTTAAACACATATAAATTGTAACATCCTGAGATTTTATGAAAAATATTCTTTTTAATTTCATTAATTTCTTGTGTTGTACGCTACACCAAATGGAGCTTGCACAACACGCATCCTTGACTTGCCTTGCATTACACACAATCGCGACCTTCCTCGATAGCGTGTGTAGTACGCAATACCGAGTTTCACTAAACAATGATATGCTATTAAAATATTATTAAAACTAACTGTTTTGAATAGTGATAACCACTTTTTGAAAAATTGTAAATTTTATTTTTCAAAATGGACTTCATTTTTGGATTCGGAATATCAAAATTATCTTAGGGTGAAATTTTGGTACTTTTCGGATAACTTTCAGTTTCTGATGAATAGTGAATATTACTAAATTTTAATTAAAAACAACCTTTTTAATCGAAATAATTAATAGTGATAAATTATTAATTTGAGTGGTTTTAAAGTATATTTAGAATAAATTTTTACAATTTAATACAATGTTGTTCATTGGATGTAATTTCAAATTTAAATCAGACATAAACAAGTGTCAATCTTTTGATAGTTATTATCTCTTAAGAACATGCTATTTGTTTTGATGACGGGAATTAACTTTTAAATTAATTAATGTAACTGATATGTTTTGAATTAGGTAAAATAGACATCATTTTTGAGTTCATAATATCAAATATAGCTTAGGCCTAATTTTTGGTATTTTTCTGGAAACTTTCATTTTTGATGAATAGTGAAACCACTAAGTGGTAGTTAAGAAAAATGAATTTTTCATAAAACATAATTTTACCACTTCTTTGAGTGGAATTTCAAAAATCCAAGAGACACAGTTGATGTCAGTAAGTAAAATGTGGTTCAATGAGATGAAAATAATTTTTGGTGAATAGTAACTTTTTACTTTTTTTTAGCACGGTTAAAAGTAAATAGGGTAATTAAGGGTAAAAATGATATTACTATTATCTTAAAACATGTCCTAATTCTATTGTATAAGTGTAATTCGACCAAAAACAACCTTTTAAATAAAATATGACCATTTAGGCCCACATGGATTAGATTAGGACATTTATTATTAATTTATTTAAAGAAGGGTTAAAATAGTTAAAATCAAAGTTTAATAAGTATATCATTTTTAATATACGGATATACATAAAATAAATTAGACTATAAATATTCATTAGAAAGATAAAAATATTTCCTACATAATGGTATTTTATTTGTAATTTTTAGACATTAAATAATTTAATTTATTTATGACACAAAGATGATGCAGTAATTATCTTATTAATGAAATGTTGACATAATTGATGTTATAAATACCAAAATAAATGTAATTTGAGAATGTTTATTAATTACACTAATTTTCTAGGTTAATATGAAATGTTAGTATTGATTTAATTAACTTTTTTCGAACTAATCATTATTTTATGATTTTCACTAAAATCAATTACTAAATAGTTTCAAAATTGACATAAAATAGTTTTTAAAACAAATATTATATTATTAATTGTTATTTTATTCCTAAAAATATAAGGTTCGGCCAAATGACTTAGATAAAGTTATATATATTAATAATAAACAACATGGGGTTCTTTTGGCTTCTTATAGTATTTTTATTAACCTTATAGTGTAAGAACAAAAAAAGACACGGTAAAAGTAAAATTATCTAACTTAAAGTTAAATATAAATGATGAGGTTAAAATAGGAACCTAAACTTGTATAAATTATATTGGATGAGAGTATTTCGACCCATACCCACATTATCTTCAAAATAAATCAACTTGGAGCTATTTAAAACCAAATTTGGATTTATAATAAAATAATATTTTTAGTTATTCCAAAGGTGCCCCTCTCCTCCCTTATAAAAGGGCACCTCCTCCCTCTCTTCCTCACTCCACTTTGAGCCTTCCATCTCGGCCAACCCATGAAAATTTCTCCTATCCACTTCCATAGAGACATACTAGAGGTCCTGGTCTTCATTAAAGACCAATTTTAGTTCCCTAAAAGGAGATCTCAAAGAGGCGCTTCAAAGAAGAGGTAATGTCCGATTACCAATTCTTTCAACTTTATTTTTTCTTCCACTTCTTCTTCTCTAGTTGTTTCATTATGAAGTAATAATATCAGTATCACTAATATACTGATATGTTATTATAATTATGAAACAACCCTATTTCACCATCTATCCATCCTACGGAAAACGAAATCACCGCGCGTGCGTACGTACGAAATACCATATCCACGCCATGGTGTAATCTATTTTCCACCACCACCTTACTTGGATGGGTATAATGGTGTAAATAATAACTATATATGATTATTATAAAGTGATATTGATTTTGTACTAGTATACATACATCCAATAAAATTCCACGATCATGGGAACGATATCATTGCTCGTGCGTACGTACGGAATACCGTCTCCATGACGCGATGAGATTCATTCTCAATGATTAACCATTCATAAATGATTATAAAGTATATATAATAAGTAATAATGAAATATATTACATAATAATGATACTGGATTTATATATATATATATATGTATGTAATCCAATTAATTCAATTCAATTTAATGAGGAAACGAAAACAACATTCATGCGTACATACGACCTACCGTCTCCATGAACGGTGTATTTCTTTCCATTTATCGATCTATTATATATATGTATATTCTGAATATATATTATATATAAATCATGTTTTATATTCATTAATTAATTAATCACGATCTAAGTAATCATATGAATAATTACAAGTCAAAACACGGACGATAAATGAAATGATTTTACCCAAAACGCTACTTTAACATGAATTTACAAAAGAACATGTAATATAAAGTCATAAGTGAACCATATATGATATAATAACAATGAATATGATTCTTTAATAAGTCAATGGAATTATTTAAATCATTATACAGGAGGTTTGGATACGTACGAATCATATCGGACCTAAGGTAAGGGATTAATTTTCAATCTCATTTTTATCCGAGATTGCTTATACGTAAGTATTTACTGGGGCTACATTTATCATCCATGACCATGTTTTCTAAAAATGATTTCATAAAATGTTTACCATTCTTCCATGGATGTTTAAAGTAATTTTTTTCTTTTATTGACTTTTTACCACATTGTATGAATGAAATCTTTCCTTTGGTTACCATATAATGTACTTTTTGACTTTTCCAAAAAAAGTCAGAGGAGAATGTTATTTTTAACTTATATGCTGTGAACGGATTTTTAAGGTTTCATAACATCTCATTTTCAAGAAGATTCCTCTACAACATTTCATGATTATTTTCAACAAAACCCTTATCTTTTAAAATTGCAAGGAATTTTGTGAAAAGAAAATGATTTTAAAGAAGAAATGATATTTTCCTCAAGAATTCATTTCAAGTGTTTTGTCAAAAATATTTTCCTTCTAAGATGACATTATTTCATATGTGTATGTTTCGAGTAAAATGTATCTATGATTTAAATGGTTTCAATTTTCTTATGATGAAATGATATCAATTGTTTATGGATTATGTTATGATGGCATGATGTTTAAGAATCCCATTTTATTTCATGGGTTATGCTATGATGTATGATTTATGATTTTGTGGAACATGAAAGAATGATTTCATTATGAGATGGGTGGGACCTATATCTCCCTCTAATTCATTGGGTAAAGATTTTATATCTCATGAGATATACATGGCTGGAATGGAAAGTTAAACTGGTTCAGTAATATAGGACTAGAATGAGGAGTGAACTCGATTCAGAAAGGGACTTTGTCACCTAAGATGGTCTTGGCAGCAATGCCTTGGCTACTATGGAAATCATATCATGTTCTTAATGGTTTCCACAGTTACAAGTTTTATTTCCATGCTAGTTTATCAGGATTAATGTTCCTTTATGATCTATGCTTTATGTACTTCCATGTTTTATGTCATTGCTCAATCTTTTGATGTTTAAACATTATGTTCATGTTTTTAAGTGAAAATGTATATGGTATGTTTTATTTTATCCATGATTACCCTTACTGAGAATTTTAGCTCACCCTTTTTATGTTTTATTTTCCCCAGGATATAACGAAAGGTTTTAGGTAAGAAAAAAAAGGAAGATCTTTATGGGAGATATTGAAGATCTTTCACCACGATTAGAAGATTATATTCCGAGTTTCCAAAGACACTAAACTATTATGGTCCTTGTGTGTGTGTTTTTGTTATGTACTAAGTATTCCGAAAGAGTAATGTAATGTCCATGTACGTCAAGCATTGGGTCTCTACCGTTGGTATTAGAGGGAGGTTTAGTCAACCTTTGGAAACTAGGATGCGAAAACGTTAGTGAGATCCCTAGAGATATTTCTAAGGTATGTCTAGGGATGTCCCTAAGGATAAGTATACGTATAGGATATAGTCCTAGAACTATGGAAACAATATTAGATTAAACCAAAGATTTTATATATTTAAGTTACTCGCCCTTTATTTTGATTTTTGCCTCTCACACTATTCTTTTTGGGTTTTAGAAAATGGCTGGAAACAAGATGATTCACGATAATGGAGGATATGATGGAAAATGGAATGATATTCTTCATGAGCAAAAAAATCAAATGGGATTTGGAAGTCCAAACATCATTATTATGCCGAATCAGTAATCTCATAAGATGATCAACAAAGTAAAATTTGGTAAGTTTCCTGACTCGGCTAATAAGAGAAAGATGGAGTTTCATGATGATCATAGAGAAAAGAAAGTTCAATTTCCCCTATGTAAATCATGCGGGAAGAGGCATCAAGGAGAATGTTTCAAAGGAACTGGAAGATTCTTTAGGTGTGGAAAAGAAGGAAATAAAGCCAATAAGTGCAAAGGAAAAGGTTCAGTTAACACCAGGGATGAGGATAATGGTATTGCTACGACATCAACAATGGTTAAATGATTTAAATGTGGAATGTACGGGAATTATGCAAACCAATGACCTAAGGGAAAGTCTCATGAAGATAATCAGTATGGTCGTATGGGTAGTATTTATGTTGATGATGATGAAGAGACTACAACTGATATGTGAGATGAAAGAATTGTTGAAGCTCGGTCAATGGTTTATGATTGAAGTGGAATGATTACATGTTTATAATGTGTAATGTTGTATAAGTAATCTCATGGTACTATGGAATAAAGAGACATCTAAGGATTGTAACACTGTTGTCTTTCCTTGAGTTTTGAAAGTGTATGATTAATGGTACCAGTATCCATGAAAGGTTATTCAGATATTTTTGGAATGTAGATGATATGCTCATAATGAAGGGATAAGGAGAAAATTAAATGTTTGATAGTATTCATGAGCTCATGACTGATATAAGGAGAAGGTTATATCATGGTTTGAGTATATAGATTTTTGGATTTTGGTATGTGGAAAGAGTTAACTTTTTACAGCATTCAGGTTTTCACTAAGGTTTAATGGGTATTCATTTTTCAAAAGAATACATGATTAAGGTATTCACATGATTGGAATGTGACCAACAAGATATATGGTGGATAAATGATGGTATTCACATGCTTGGTTGATGATATTTCAATTAATCATTTTCTTTATACTATGAGCTTGGACCGAAGTATTTTAGATAAGCCTAAAGATTGGAATGGATTATGTTGAACATAAGTTAGTATTGTTTAAGGATAGAACATTTTTTTGATATTATTTATGGGATGTTATAGTAATGTAGTTTTAGAAAAAGGAAAACCTGCAAGATGGACGACAACCCATCGCGTCGGACAAGGCTGTGAGAATAGAACCCACAAACGAAGTGCGAGTTGCCTTTATCGCCTACCACTGGCATTCAAGAAGTCCCCGTTTAGTAGAAACTAGTTTTATTTTATTAAGCGGTATGATATATGAAGTATAAGTTCATTTTTGGAACCATATACGATTAATCTAACCATAAGATGAATTTATAACTTTTTCTAACCTTTTGTTTGAAACAGATAGAATGACCCATCATTCTATCACATGATCTGCTAACACTTCACGAATGAAAAATTCAAATTCATTTCTTTAGGAGATGAAGTGGAAATTGTCCAATGAACGACCAACGGTGAGACTATACCAAAATCACGAAAGTATTTCTTCTATTTCCAATTTCATCAACTTTAGGGAAATGATCTTGAAAACCCAAAATGTTGTCCTAGTGCTCTTATATCTGATGAATCATATGGTACCTTAGATAATCACAAATTTATGGTTTTGTGATTGCTATCTTTTCCATAGACATGTTCTATACCACTCTCCATCAGAACATGATGGTTAGATTTCTCTTCCATATCCATATTTTCACCTATGTGGAAACCCAGTGATTTGTTTATTTGGGTAACCGTTACATTTCATACTTTTGTTTTTAAATATTGGTTTTGGTATTCATTTTTATGATGTGGGTTTCTATTAATGAAACTTTCGAGTAGTAAACCATTTATAACCCCGACGAATTTCGAGGGCGAAATTAATTTTAAGGGGGGTAGAATGTAACATCCCGAGATTTTATGAAAAATATTCTTTTTTATTTCATTAATGCCTTGTGTTGTACGCTACACCAAAAGAATCTTGCACAACACACATCCTTGACTTTCCTTGCATTATACGCAATCACAACCTTCCTCGATAGCGTGTGTAGTACGCAATACCGAGTTTCTCTAAACAATGATATGCTATTAAAATATTATTAAAACTAGCCATTATGATTATTAATAACTACTTTTTGAAATTTTTTAAATTTAATTTTTCAAAATGGTCTTCATTTTTGGATTCGGAATATCGAAATTAGCTTAGGGTGAAATTTTGGTACTTTTCGGATAACTTTCATTTTCTGATGAATAGTGAAAATTTCTAAATTTGAATTAAAAACAACATTTTTAATCAAAATAATTAATAGTGATAAATTATTAATTTGAGTGGGTTTAAAGTATATTTAGAATACATTTTTACAATTTAATACAATTTTGTTCATTGGATGTAATTTCACATTCAAACCAGACATAAACAAGTGCCAATCTTTTGATAGTTATTATCTCTGAAGAACAAGCTATTTGTTTTGATGACTGGAATTAATTTTTAAATTAATTAATGTAACTGATATGTTTTGAATTTGGTAAAATAGACATCATTTTTTAGTTCATAATATCAAATATATCTTAGGCCTAATTTTTTGTATTTTTCTGGAAACTTTCATTTTTGATGAATAGTGAAACCACTAAGTAGTAGTTAAGAAAAATGAATTTTTCATAAAACGTAATTCTACCGCTTCTATGAGTGAAATTTCAAAAATCTGAGAGACACGGTTGATGTCAGTAAGTAAAATTTGGTTCAATGAGATGAAAATAATTTTTGGTGAATAGTAACTTTTTACTTTTTTTACCACGGTTAAAAGTAAATAGGGTAATTAAGGTTAAGAATGATATTATTATTACCCTAACACATGTCCTAATTCTATTGGATAAGTGTAATTCGACCAAAAACAACCTTAGGAAAAAAATATGACCATTTAGGCCCACTTGGCTTAGATTAAGACATTTATTATTAATTTATTTAACGAAGGGTTAAAATAGTTAAAATCAAAGTTTAATAAGTATATAATTTTTAATATAGGGTTATACATAAGATAAATTTGACTATAAATATTCATTAGAAATATAATATGATCTAATACATAATGGTATTTTATTTGTAATTTTTCGACATTAAATAATTTAATTTATTTATGACACAAAGATGATGCAGTAATTATCTTATTAATGAAATGTTTACATAATTGATGTTATAAATACCAAAATAAATGTAATTTGAGACTTTTTATGAATTAAACTAATTTTATAGGTTAATATGACATGTTATTATTTATTTAATTAACTTTTTTCGAAATAATCATTCTGTTATGATTTTCACAAAAATCAATTACCAAATAGTTTCAAAATTGACATAAAATAGTTTTTAAAACAAATATTATATTATTAATTGTTATTTTATTCCTAAAAATATAATGTTCGGTCAAATGACTTAGATAAGGTTATATATATTAATAATAAACAACTTGGGGTTCGTTTGGCTTCTTATAGTAAGTTTATTAACCTTATAGTGTAAGAACACAAAAAGACACGGTAAAAGTAAAATTATCTAACTTAAAGTTAAATATAAATGATAAGGTTAAAATAGGAACCTAAAATTTTCTAAATTATATTGGATGAGAGTATTTCGACCCATACCCACCTTAGCTTCTATATAAATCAATTTGGAGCTATTTAAAACCGAATTTGGCTTTATAATAAAATAATAGTTTTAGTTATTCCAATGGTGCCCCTCTCATCCCTTATAAAATGGCACCTCCTCCCTCTCTTCCTCACACCACATTGAGCCTTCAAGCTCGGCCAAACCCTGACAATTTCTCCTCTCCACTTCCCTAGAGATATCCTAAAGGTCCTGGTCTTCTTTAAAGACCAATTTTAGTGCCCTAAAAGGAGATCTCAAAGAGGCGCTTCAAAGAAGAGGTAATGTCCGATTACCAATTCTTTCAACTTTATTTCTTCTTCCACTTCTTATTCTTTAGTTGTTTCATTATGAAGTAATAACATCAGTATAACTCATATACTTAAATTTTATTATATGTATGAAACAACCCTATTTCACCATCTATCCATCCTACGGAAAATGAAATCACCGCGCGTGCGTACGTACGGAATTCCGTCTCCATGCCGTGGTGTAATCTATTTTCCACCACCACCTTACTTGGATGGGTATAATGGTGTAAATAATTACTATATATGATTATTGTAAAGTGATATTGATTCTTTACTTGTATAAATACATCCAATAAAATTCCACGATCATGGGAACGATATCATCGCTCGTGCGTACGTACGGAATACCGTCTCCACGACGCGATGAGATTCATTCTCAATGATTAACCATTCATAAATCATTATAAAGTATATATAATAGTTAATCATGAAATATATGTCATAATAATGATACGGGATTTATGTATATATATATGTATGTCATCCAATTAATTCAATTCAATTCAATGAGGAAACGAAAACAATGTTCATGCGTACGTACGGCCTACCGTCTCCATGAATGGTGTATTTCTTTCCCTTTATCGATCTATTATATATATGTATATTCTGAATATATATTATATATAAATCATGTTTTATATTCTGGAATTAAGTAATCATGATCTATGCAATCATATGAATAATTAAAATTCAAAACACGGACGATAAATGAAATGATTTTACCCAAAACGCTACTTTATCATGAATTTACAAAAGAAAGGGTAATATAAAGTCATAAGTGAACCATATATGATATAATAACAATGAATATGATTCTGTAATAAGTCAATGACATTATTTAAATCATTATACAGGAGGTTTGGATACGTATGAAGCATATCAGACCTAAGGTAAGGGATAAATTTTCAATCTCATTTTTATCCGAGATTGCTTATACGTAAGTATTTACTGGGGTTACGTTTATCATCCATGACCATGTTTTCTAAAAATGATTTCATAAAATGTTTACAATTCTTCCATGGATTTTTAAAGTCATTTTTATCCTTTATTTACTTTTTACCACATTTTATGAATGGAATCTTTCCTTTGGTTACCATATAAGGTACTTTTTGACTTTTCCAACAAAAGTACGAGGAGAATGTTATTTTTAACTTATACGGCGTGAACGGATTTTTACGGTTTCATAACGCCTCATTTTCAAGAAGCTTCCTCTACAAGATTTCATGATTATTTTCAAAAAAACCCTTGCCTTTGAAAATTGCATGGAATTTTGTGAAAAGAAAAAGATTTTAAAGAAGAAGGGATATTTTCCTCAAGAATTCATTTCAATTGTTTTGTCAAAACTATTTTCCTTCTAAGATGACATTATTTCATATGTTTATGTTTCAAGTAAAATGTCTCTATGATTTAAATGGTTTCAATTTTCTTATGATGAAATGATATCAATTGTTTATGGATTATGTTATGTTTGCATGATGTTTAAGAATCCCATTTTATTTCATGGGTTATGATATGATGTATGATTTATGAATTTGTGGCACACGAAAGAATGATTTCATTATGAGATGGGTGGGAACTATATCTCCCTCCAATGAATTGGGTAAAGATTTTATATCTCATGAGATAGACATGGCTGGAATGGCAAGTTAAACCAGTTCAGTAATACAGGACTGGAACGAGGAGTGAACTCGATTCAGAAAAGGACTTTGTCCACTAAGATGGTCTTGGCAGCAATGCCTTGGCTACAATGGAAGTCGTATCATGTGCTTAATGGTTTCCACAATTACAAGTTTTATTTCCATGCTAATTTATCATGATTAATGTTCCTTTATGATCTATGCTTTATGTACTTCCATGTTTTATGTCATTGCTCAAGATTCTGATGTTTAAACATTATGTTCATGTTTTTAAGTGCAAATGTATATGGTATGTTTTATTTTATCCATGCTTATCCTTACTGAGCATTTGAGCCCACCCTTTTTATGTTTTATTTTCCCCAGGATATAAATAAAGGGTTTAGGTAAGAGAAAAAAGGAAGATCTTTATGGGAGATATTGAAGATCTTTCACCACGATTAGAAGATTATATTCCGAGTTTCCAAAGACACTAAACTATTACGGTCCTTGTGTGTTTGTTTTTGTTATGTACTATGTATTCCGAAAAAGTAATGTCATGTCCATGTACGTCAAGATTTGGGTCTCTACATAAATACATGTACATAAATAATAATATAATATAATAATAATAATAAATAATAAAAAATAGAAAATAAATAATACATTAATTAATTCTAAATATTAAATATAAAATTTTAAATAATAGATAATACATAAGAAATAAGAAATATATAATACCGATAAATATATAATAAATATTATATAAAGTGATAATAATTTAATGATAAATTAATAAAACCTCAATTAAAAAAATCAACAATAAATAATATATCAATATATAATAAATATGTGATAAAACAATAATAAATAATAAACAAAATATAATAACAAAAAAATAATAAATAATATATAATAAGTTACAAATATGCATAATGGAATAGATATTTTTGTATATATAGTTAAATATATATTATACTGAATATTTATATAAAAATAATTTTACCTAAATGTAAATAAATAAAAACATGAAGAAACACAGACACAAACCAACCAATATAACAAAAATAAATATATATTTAAATATCATATATATAAATATACATAATTGGATATAAAATTTAATAAATAAGTATACATATAATATAATTTAGATAAATATATAAAAACACATTTAAATTTTATAAAATTATATAAATGAACACAAATATATTTTTATATTAATATTAAAGTATATATTAAAAAATTATATATATATATATATATTCACCCATATAATATTTAAAAATATAAAAATATAACTACATATAAATGTTTATAATGTATATAAATATAGAAAACCATGCATATATATATAAATATATATGCATAGGTACAATTATTTATAATTTTAAATAAATTTTTATTCGTATATATTAATTTTAAATTAATATACATTAATGTATATATATATATATGTAATAGAAATTAATTCAATAAATTGGGTAAATCCATGAAATTTCAACACAATCTAATCAATAGGAATGAATTCTAGGGAATAAAATTAAATGGGACCCAAGACGCATATAAAGAAACTCTCAAACTAATAAAAAAAGAACAATATAAAAGATGGAACATCTCTAATAACATCATGATCTAAGTCTTGATCCCATGTTCCCATGCTCCCATACTACGTAAACATCAATCCTCTATGACTGGGTTCTTTCCCTTATCCTATCATGACCCGTCCCCCTAGGCCCATGCCATGACTAACCCAAGCCTGCCTTCCATAGGCTAGGGGCTGGCGACTAGCACCGAAGGCGTATTCCCTTAAACTGTGAAGGATTTTCCTTTATAACTTGTAAGCACACGCAACCAAGCACACATCAAGATACGAACTCAAGTAAAAAATAATAGTAACCAGAGTGAGTAATCTAAGAAAAAGGGGCTAGAATACAAGCCCAACTGGAAAGTAAAAGAAACTGAAACTACAAGTGAACTGGGACAGATCCTGTGAACACCTGCCAAGGATCCTACCTGAAGGTTAGGTATATCTCTCAATCGGTTGTCTCTAGGGTATGCATCATCTAAGGTCCACCAAAGAGCTACCTCTAGTTCTGGTACTCACATCCTCAGTCTGCACTGTCTGTCATCTACACCAAACACAACGAAGTGCAGGCATAAAACATGCAGGGGTGAGTATAAAGATACTTAGTTGGGACCCCAAGACCCTCAAGGTCTCACAAAATCCACCAAGGATAAACCACAAATAATGGAAACAACTGATAATATTACTTAGGTATATGCCCATACATATACCTAAGTTATCAAGTAAACCCATCTCAATCATTGGAAAAACACACAGTCCAACTATAAAGCCCCAACCTCAACTGTTCCGTAAATGAAGAAATAACACAAAGGCAATTATCACATAGGTATGCCACACCGAAGAATATCACCAAGGTATTAACACAAAGAACAGTACCACATAGGTATAGACTCGGCTAACAATAGGTATAACTTATGTACAGTAGTAGAGATGATTAGATGTAACTACTGAATCATCTTACTTTGTTAAGAGACTCTTTTGCGGACCCAAAAAGGATCGCTCGGTGCTGACCCACATCAGATCGCTCAGTGCTGACCCACACAAGATCTTTAGGTGCTGACTCACATAGGATTGCTCGGTGCTGACCCACACAGGATCACTCTTCATTTTTCACATCACTGCCAGCTACATGGTTCTCGCTCTACGCTCTCTTGTCTTTGGGAGGGTCCGCTCCACAAGACACTGGTCGATACTCAAACTACCATGAAGTCCCATGAAGAATTATCTCAATGTACAACCACGTCATAGGGATCTCAACGCAATAGACGATGCGTCAATCAGACGCCCGGTCTGTGAGTTATTATCCTTTTAGTCCAGAGGGCTAGGTTGGATTCATGCTCGATCCAACCCGACTGTACCTAAACATTACCCAAAACTCTTATGGGGCTATATCAAAGGGACCATCTCACTCCATGGTTTACAGCGCCGTTGATAGTCTGTTAAACGAACGCCTAGTGCCAAAGTTACGGCTCTTAGAGAAAAAATCTCGTAGCTGGTCTAGGTCCGGTCTGACCCTGCCCGACCCACCCTGGGCCGACCCAACCCGGTTTGGGTTGACCCGACCTTCAGGGTCCGGTTTAGCCCTGTTGGGTCTGGCCCGGCCTGCGCTGGGAGGTCCGACAGGACGCGAGGGATGCAAGGGACCCTGGAGGGCCATGGGGTCCACGAAGGTCCAAGGAGGCCATGGGAGCCGTGGGGTGCTGCGGAGGCCATGGGAAGAACAAGGATACGAGGTCCACGAGGGTGGCGCAGAGTTCGTGGGGGCCGCGGCGGCTGCAGGCATCGTGGGTGGTCGCGGTGGCCGTGGGGAGTCTGCGGGCGGCGTGAGGACGCACGGGCCGCGTGGGAGGGGTGGGGGCCATGAGGGCAAAGCGAGGCTGCAAGGGGGAGGGAGAGGAGGAAGAGTGGTAGAAGCTGTGGGGGGTGGAGGGGCGCGGGGAACGTAGGCCATGAGGTGGCGGAGGACACGAGCGGGGGAGTGCCGTGGGGCGCGGAGGTCGCGAGGCACTGAGGCCACGAGGCGCGGAGGCTGTGGGGTAGCGGCGGCCCGGAGGAGACGGGGTTTCGTGCCTTCTCTAGTGACCGGCTTGACCGAACACCCTTCGTTCGTCGCCATTTTCATTGTTCTCGAGTTCCACCGGTGCCAACTACCGGCACCGGTCGCCAACACCATCACGAAGATCACACAAATGATCAACAAGATTTGCGGAGGGGTCGGGCCATGTTATTTTGGCACATACCCTCCGATTTAGGGCGGTAGCATATGGATCAAGGAAGATGATTCAATGTGAGAGGGAATTTAACATTGATCAAAATTAAAACAAACCCCTACCTTGTTTGATTGTTGATGACGATGAGAGAAATCGAAGTTGTCGATGTTCGTTGCACCCACCACACACCTCTGATTACGATCACGTTCATTAGATAAACGCTCTTCGATGGAGGTGGTTCTTCATTGTCAATGAAGTCCATCATTGGATAATGTCCCGAGGAAGAAGTGTAAGTCATGTTTTAGTGTTCTACATTGGACGAGCTCTTCTTGAAGGATGTGTTCATCCACGTTCTCCTCTTTCCAACCATTTCCTCTCAATTCCACCAAAATGAAAAGTAGCCCACATAATATAACAAGTTATCTATAATGTTTATTGGAATCATTTAAAATTATATTAATTAACTAATTGATGATTTGGTATAATTAATTAAGGGGGTGGCACAATCAATGTGGGGGAGTTCATGAGGTTTTTCTCCCATAAAGAGTGGAGTTGAAGGGGGTTTAAGTCTCAGGTGGACCCCAAAACCATAAACCACATGGGAGGTTAATTCTAGTGGTCCCCACCTCCATAACCTCACATGGGATTTTTAGATCTGGTGGTCCCCACCTATCAACAACCACAAGGGAGTTCCAATGATAATAAAATGTTACATAATTTTATTTTATTTTATTCTTTCACGAAAAAACCAAAATCTATCTATCACCCTCGACCTACTGTGGTCGAGGTGAAGGTCCCCTTAAGAGAATATCGGCACTAAATGCTCAACAGTGCCCTCAAAATTCAATTCCTAGAATCATTTCAAAAGTTAAAAAACCTGCTCGTAAATTAACTTAAAATACCTGAAAAAAATGTTCAGAAACTCATTCCTGGTACACCAGGCCTTGGAATCACCCACTGTCAATTTTCACGGACTCATAAAATTTCCGTTTAATTAAAAAAATACATGGAAATTCTGGATCTTTACATTCTCCCCCATTAGATATTTACATCCCTGTAATCCACATCACAAAACAAGAAAACAAGTGGGGTACTGAGCACGTATCTGAGCCTCTCGCTCCCATGTGCTCTCCTGGAGGTTCCCATGCTGCCAATGATCGTGCACCATAGGTATCGACTACCCACAAAGGACCCACACTTGTTGGTTCTCATTCTCTTCTAGAACCTCTGTAAATTTCCCCCCATCGTCAATGACCATCTCGTCGTGGTCGATGATGTGAAAAGGGTTGTCCATGTATCTTCTCAACTGGGATATGTGGAAGACTTTGTGCACCCTATGCAACTGAGGTGGAAGATCTAAGTGGTATGCCACCTCACCAACTCTGCTAAGAACCTGAAAAGTTCTGATGAATCTTTGATATAACTACAACCTCATCCTAAACTTTGTAATCCTCGTCAAGGTGAGACCCGTAGAAAGATGGGGATACCATCCTCGAACTCCAATGTTTTCGTCTCTTGTTGGAATAACACTTCTACCTACTCTGTGCAGTCTTCATCTACTCCCAGATTATTTTCACCTTCTCTGTGGTAGCCGAACCATCTCTGGTCCCACAATTACGGACTCCCCTAGGTCAGTCCAACACAAAGGTGATCTTCAAGGTCGACCGTAAAACGCCTCAAAAAGTTCCATCTCAATGTTAGAGTGATAGATTTTGTTGTATGATATCTCCACAAAAGGCAAGTGATACTCCCAACTGCAACTGAAGATGAGGACGCAAGGAAAAAGCATGTCCCCGAGGTTCTGAATGGTCCTCTCATTCGGACCATCTGTCTGAGGATGGAAGGTAGTGCTCAAACAAAGCTATATCCCAAAAGCCTCCTGCAACCCCTTCCATCACCGGGAAGTAAAACATGCATCACGATCAGAGACAATATTCGATGGTACTGTATATAGTTAAACAATATTCTACACATAGAGGCATCCCATGATCTCTACTTAACCCTTCTCTCTGATCGGTAAGAAGTGGGATAACTTGGTGAGTCGGTCGATGATCACCAAAATCTTGTAATGACCCATGGATGTACATGGAAGTCCGGTAATTAAGTCCTTGGATATCCCATCCCACTTCCACTCTGGGACCTCTAAATTTTGAACCATTCCTGTAGGTACTTGATGCACTACCTTCACTTAGATTCAAGTGAGGAATAGAGAGACAAACTCTGCTACTACTTTCCTCATTCCTGGCCACCACTTCTTTCGTCGAAGATCCGGGTACATCTTCTCCACTCCTGGATGTACCAATGGAGGGGATGTGTGGTAATCCTTCATCACTTCCTCCCGAAGTGAAAATGGTACCATGGTACATCCTCTGAAGAGGATGATGTGCCCTCCACCCTCAGAAAATCCATCAGGTGAATGTCTTATGGATATCTGAGCACGTCATTTCTTGAAGTCATTTTCCTCACACTTTTCCTCCCTAACTCGCTAAAGAAGTAGGGGAGTGAATGTAAGAGACTGAACAAAAGCTGGTCCATCCCAATCCACAAAGTATATTAGTAAAGCAGCTAGCTACTCCATTGATTCACCTAGAAACTGTATACTATATCTTCAGCTGAGTGCATCTACTACAACGTTCCCCTTCCCAAGAGTATAGACTATCTCTAAGTCATAGTCCTGGAGGAACTCAAGCCAATGTCGCTATGTCAAGTTCAAGTCCTTCTGAGAGACGATATACCTGATACACTTGTGATCAGAGTACATTGAAAAACTCTCTCTCATCAAGTAATGTCGCCACATATTCTTGTTGAAGACCACCACTGCTAACTCCAGGTCATGGGTAGCGTAGTTCTGCTCATGTTGTATCAGCTGTCGGGAACCACATGCAAGCATTTCTCGCTCATGCATCAGGACACATCCGAGTCCAGTCCATGATGTGTCACAGTAGACTACGTACCCTATACCCTCCACTAGAAGCCTCAATATGGGGGAACTAGTCAGCCTCTACCTCAGCTCCTAAAAAATCTACTGGCATCTCTCCGACCACACGAAGGGTTTCCCCTTCTTTATCAATGTTGATAGTGGTGCTGCAACTCTAGATAAATCTGGCACAATCCTCTAGTAGATTCCAGCCAAACCAAGGAATCTTTGTACCTCGGTCACACTCCTAGGTTTCTCCCAATAATGTATTGTCTCAATCTTTGCCGAATCTACTGCAACACCGGCCTCGGATATGACATGTCTCAGAATGTGAACTTCTTAGATCCAGAACTAGAACTTCGAGAGCATACCATAAATATAGTGCTCTTAGAGTGTGTCCTGTACTACCCTCAAATGATAAGCATGACCCTCCTTAGTAGTTGAGTATATCATAATGTCGTTGATGAAGACTACTACAAATTGGTCATGGTATGGTTGAATAATTCTGCTCATGAGTCCCATGAAAACCACCAGAGCATTGGTTACACGGAATGACATAACCAAGAACTTATAGAGGTCATACTGACATTTGAAGGTTGTCTTCTTAAAATCCTCTTCTAACACTCTGAGTTAGTGATAGCTCGGTCTGAGGAATATCCTCAATAACCACCATGCTCCCTTCTGCTGATCAAAGAGGTCATCAATCCTCTGAAGTGGGAACTTGTTCTTCACGGTCACCTGGTTCAGGCGCTGATAGTCAACACAATGCCTCAGGATCCCATAACTGTACCCGTAACTCACGATGCTCTGCTGGGGCCATCTGATATAAATGTGTAGATATTGGTGTCATCTCAGGGCACAAGTCAATGTAAAATTCAACCACTCTGTAAGGAGGTAGACCCACAACATCATCAGAGAAGACATCCGCATACTAGTCCACCACTAAAGCATAACTCAGACTCTCCACATCAACTGATTTGATGGTATGTCAAGCCAGCTGGTGAGTGATCGGCTGAACTCTCCTCCGCATATGTCCATATTTTGCTGCAAAGGCTCCCTTCTCACTAATGAAGGTAAACCTAGTATCATCCATGCAGATACAGCGCACATGTCACCTAATACAGTCAATCTGAGAATGGAATATAGATAATTAGTCCATACCCAAGATGATGTCAAAAGGCCTCGATGCCACTACTAATAGATCTCATCCGAAGATCTCGCCTCCTAGAGTAAGCTGACACTACCGAAACCAGTGCGTAATTGGTGAATCTGCTCTTGTAGGAGTCTCTAGCTGTATGGATCAAGCCAACAGATAAGTCAGAATATATGAGCTCCGAACAAGGGATGTGGCAATAAAATAATGACTAGCACATGTGTCTATAAGTACTACAGCTAAGGTAGAGTAGACACAGATCATACCTCATATCGTCTCTAGAGCTCCATGATCGTAGGCCTCAACTGCCTAGAACTGAGATTTCCCTTGTTCACCAGCTCCATGAAGTTGGGGTGGACCTCTTGAGGGTGGTGGAGGTCGCATATAAAATCATTTCCCACTACCAGATGCATGGATAGATCCTCTGCCACGTCAGCCTGCTCCCTGTGGACCTCCTCAGTTGAACCTTTGTCCCTGTCTGGGCCATCATTCGACCATCTTCTTATCATCCGTATGGTGGGTCGGACAGTCACGATCCATGTGACCCTACCCTCTGCATGCACAACACTTCCCGCTTCTGGCATGGCAGGCTCTTCCTCATGTTCCCTGCACAACCGAACCTGAATCCTGTAGTCCTTCGTCTGTAGTTTTGGTCTTTTTGGACCTCTGTACCATCTGTATACTGCCTTCTGTAGAAGACTCTGCTACGTGATGACTGGTTGTGGGTCTCACTTCTGGTGACAACACAACAGGGAAAATTTCCACTAAAATTGTTCTCTCTAACACACTCGCATGCATCAGGATGGTGAGTGAGATCATCGAAGCCCGGATCTCCCACCTATTCCCCTGCTCAAAGGTCTGGGCCTTGGTAAATGGATCCCGCACAATATCTATGGAGTAGCATGAGAGGTCAGTGATCCTTGCTGAGTACTGAGTCATAATCATGATACCCTACAGTAGATGATGAAGCTCCTATATGCACACTGCGTGAAGAGTTTCTGGGAAAATCTTAGCCCGAAACAGGCTCTTGATGTCTTCCCGGAGAAGCGTCACCTCGTCGTGAACATAAAGCATCATGCTCCGCCATCTGCCTGCTGCTTCCTGTAAAATTATGGAAGAAAGGATCACCATGATATCAGCTGGTGTCTCTACCAGTCAGATGACTCTTACTACAGCCTCCAACCAATCCTCAGCTACCTCTGTGTTCGTCTCTCCCCTGAACCTTTGTGGCCTCTGGCACTGGAACTCGTGCCATGCGCTCAAGCAGTGTGCACTCTCGGCTATTGGGGCTAGTGGCATCGGTGGCCCAATAGGTAATGGTACCTCTGGTGCCTCCGCTAATGCCTCTACTAGAAGAGGGCCATGCATCGATGCCTCATCGCTTGGTGGGGTATCAGTGCGTACGACTCTAAAAACCCTAGCTGGCTATCAGCATGGAGGCATCCTGAAAACAAACAATTGTGCCACGGTCAATCAGTTATACCTGATGTTCTGTCTCAATATATCACAAATAAAACTCTTAGAAACACACACACAATAAGTGTTTTCATGCACTGAGTTGGAAATCAGAATACAGGGTCCTGGTGTATGGATACATTGGTCGCTGCACCAACACTGGATTCCCTAAACTAATAACCACACTCACTACACTTTACACTATTGCCGTTAAAAAGATCAGAGTCATATGTTATATGGTATAACCAACTCTTCTGATAGCAATTTTTCATTACCCATCCCCCGGGGCCTGTGTCGTGACTACCCCAAGCCCGCCTTCAATAGGTTAGGGGCTGGCGACTATCACCGAAGGCGTATTCCATAAAACTGGGAAGGATTTTCCTTTATAACCTATAAGCACACGCAACCAAGCACACAACAAGATATGCACTCATGTAAACAAAATAATAAATAGAGTGAGTAAATTAAAAAAAGGGGCCAAAATATATGCCTAACTGTAAAGTAAATTAAACTTAAAGTACAAGTAAATTGAAACAGCTCCTGTGAACACCCGCTAAGGATCCTACCTGAAGGGTAGGTACAAATCTCAATCGGTCGTCTCTGCGGTGTGCCACGTCTATGTTCCACCTCCAAGATACATCCAGTCCTAGTAATAAAATCCTCAGTTAGAACTATCCATCATCTGAACCAAAGACAACGAAGTGCGGGCATAACTCATGCAGGGGTGAGTATAACAATACTCAGTAGGCACCCCGAGACCCTCAAGGTCTCACATAATCCACCAAGGATAAACCAAAAAGAAACAAAACAACTAAAAACCCTACATATGTATATGCCCATATATATACCTAAGATATAAAGTAAATCCATCTCAATCATGAGGAAAACACAGAGTCCAACTCCAAATCCCCAAGCACAACAATTCCAGAAAAGAAGAAATACCACGAAGGAAAGTACCACACAGGTAAGCCACACATAAGAATACCACCGAGGTATTCTCACGAAGGTATGTATCACATAGGTACAGACTCATATCACACCATTTATAACTTAAGTACAGTAGTAGAGATGGTTAGATGTAACAACTGAATCATCTTACTCTGTTAAGAGACTCTACTACTGACCCACACAAGATCTCTCGGTGCGGACCCACATAGGATCGCTCGGTGCTGACACACACAGGATCATTCGGTGCTGACCCACACATGATTTCTCATTGGTGACCCACATATGATCACTTGATGATGACCCAGACATGATCGATCGGTGCTTACCCACACATGATCGCTCTTCATTCACCATGTCACACCATGCTACAGGGTTCTATAACTACACTTTCTTGTCTCCTAGAGGGTCTGCTGCACAAGCCACTGGTCACTAAATTAACTTCCATGAAGTCCCATGAAAAATTATCTCAGAGAACCACTATGTCATAGGGATCTCAATGCAATAGACTATGCGTCAATCAGACTCCTGGTCTGTGAGTTGTTAGGATTTTAGTCCCAGGGAGCCAGTTGCAATTGTGCCCGATCCAACCTAACCGTTCCTCAACATTACCCAATAATCCACTGGGGTTATACCAATGGGACCATCTCGCACAAAGGATTACATCACCATTGACCTTTGTCAAAGAGATTTCTGGTGAAAAATTTATGGCTATTATAGTGAAAAGCTCATAGCTGGTCCGGGTCTGGTCTGACCCAGTCGGAACAACCTGGACAGACCCGGCCCAACCCGTCCTAGGCCGCCCCGACCAACTTTTTTCGACCCTACCCAGCTGGGTTCTTCTTTGCCCGCTATTTCTAGCCTGTCCCGCACTGGGAGTCCTGGCCTGCAAGGCGGTCCGGCAGGCTGCGAGGGCCATGAGGGGTCGCGTAGGTTTTGGGGGCCGCAGAGGCCACATTGGCCGTGGGGGGCAACATAGGCCACAAGAGTCCATGGGTGGTGAGAGGCTGTGGAGGCCGTGAGGGTGGCATAGAGGCTGTGAGGGGACTCGGAGGCCGCGAGAGCCACGGGGGCCAGGGAGTCCACCAACGGTGCCAGGCCGTGGGTGCCGTGTGGGCGGTGCTAGGCCATGAGGGGGGGGGGGGGGCACAGGGGCCGTGGGGCGGTGGAGCACCGTGGGGCGTCAATTCTGCGGGGCGGAAAAGGGCCGCAGGGCACCGTGGACGCGGGGCATCGAGGCCATGAGGCGGCGGAGCACCGCGGGGCGCTGAGGCCTTGGGGCGTTGGAGGCCGCAGGTGGCAGAGAATCGCAGTGTGCGGAGGCCACGGGGCAGTGGAGTCCACAAGGAGGCAAGGAATCTTACCTTTTCCGGCGGGCAGTTGGACCGGCCTCCCCTTGTTCATCACCATTATTCAGTTCCACCAGTGCCATATTCTAACACCAGTCGCTGGCACCATCGTGATGATTACACAAAATATCCACAAGATTTGAGAAGGGGTCGGGCCATGTTTATTTGGCTTGTGCCCTCCTTGTTAGGGTCATAGCATACGACTCAAGGAAGATGATTCATTGTGATAAGGAATTTAACATTGATCAAAATTAAACCACACCCCTAAATCGTATGATTGTTGATGACAATGAGAGATATCAAAGTTGTCGACGTTCGTCGCACCCTCCACATGCCTGTGATCCTGAACCCATTCCCTAGATAAACGCTCTTCGATGGTGGTGGTACTTCTTTGTTGATGATGTCCACCGTTGGAGTATATCATATGGAATAAGTTGAAGTCGTGTGTCAGTATTCTTCTTTGGAGGAGCTCTTAATTGGAGGATGTGTTCTTCCATGTTCTCCTCTTTCCATCCCTTTCCACTCAATTCCACCAAAATGAAAAGTAAACCACATAATATAACATGTTATCTATTATATTTGTTGGAATAATTTAAAATTAGATTAATTAACTAACAGATGAGTTGGTATAATTAATTAAGGGGGTGGAAAAAATAAAGTGGGAGAGTTCGAGAGGTTTTTCTTCCATAAAGAGGGGATTTCAAGGGGGTTTTAGTCTCTGGTGGTCCCCACCACCATAACCCACATGGGATGTTAATTTTGGTGGTCCCCACCTCCATAACCTCTCATGGGAGGTTTAGTTTTGGTGATCCAAACCTCTCAACATCCAAATGGGAGTTCCAAATAAAATAAAATGTTATATAATTTTATTTTATTTAATTCTTTCACAAATAACCCATACTCTATATTTCACCCTTGACCAACTACGGTCGTGGTGAAGGTCCCCTTAAGCGAATATCGGTGCTGCAAGTTTAATGGTGCCCTCAGATTTCAATTCCGTGCACCAGTTAAAATGTTTCAAAAACTCACTCGTACGTCAACTGAACGTACCTGAAAAAAAGTTCAGAAATTGATTCTAGGCACACTGGGCCTCATAATCACGCGTCGTCAATTTTTGAAGATGTGTAAAATTCCCATTTAACTAAAACAAATTTCATGGAAATTATGGGTCTTTACATATCCCTACCTGGATATATAATTTCTATCCATATACCAATCAGTAGCCTAAATAGGTAATGAGATACAATCAATATGCCACCACCATCGAATTCTATATCTTCACTTTCCAATGAATGAAAATTATAATCATGTGAAATTATAGAATGTAATGTTGTAATATGATTTATAGATATAAATAATTCAATTATCTAAGGATATAACTATGATCAGGTAATACATGATGAATATAAATACATAAATGTAATGTTTATGAACTGGTCGCACTACATATGTATCATCTAAAAAAATTATCAGATCTATATGGCCGAGTCCTAAGGCTTTAGAATAAGGCCACCTCCTAATGTCCAAGGAACATGGAATAGTATCAGATATATATGGGCTAATAACCCCAGTCCAAAGGTTGATACATCCTAATATCCAAATATATATTTGTATATAGAGGTCATAAGTTTCTTTTCTCGATCTATTTCATTGTTTTCATAATGTAATAATGATCAGTGTTATTCATAGTAATGATTTGATCTATATTGTTAATCAACATCAATTTTATACCAAAATATTCAAAATCATAATGTAATATAAAATTTAAGTCCATGTTAGTTTCCATACCTAGGAATTATCATCTATTTCATTATGATGTCCTTATTTAACCAATTCATTAACTCATTTATTTTCTTATGAAATCCAAAAATGGGTGGCAAGCTCAAAAACCCATAGGGGTGGTTCTTAACATTGGTAGATATTACACCCCACATTGGAGGTGGTACTAGTTGAGGTTAAAATTCACCAATAATTTAATAGATTAACGTTGGAATAACATTTAAAGTTAAAAAATTATTTTTTATTGGAGTTAAAATTTAAGAGAAACATCTTCAAGGTTAAACATGCAGCACAATAGTGATAATTTAATAAATTATAAAACCATTGGGAAATGGTATATACCACCTACCTTATTTCATTAGAAAAAACCCCTTGTATTATATTTTTATGATTTAGATTAGAATGAGAGAAAATAGAGAAATACACAAACACACTAAAATAGGTATGAAGATCTTGCATGAAGATTGCAAAATAGATGATGAGAGAAACATTGAAAAAGAAGTTAGTGGGTAGAATATCTTAGAGATAGGTATTGATTGTGTTAGAAATATATTGATCTAATATCAAATGGAGAATAGAAATCAAATCCTAGATTAAAAGTGGGGGTAGATCTCTAATAGGAAGAGCTATTAAGCATGGATTCAAAGGAAAAGGTGAAATATTTTCTAAAAATATGGAGGGAAATTTGGTAAATTCACCCCTTAAACCCTAGTAACATGGTTTAGATACATGGATGACCAAACCATGTGACAATTATTGTCCCATTTATCTCTTCGCATGATCTAGTAACAATGTTATACTAACACATGTCTCCTTTGAAAATCACATATTCAACAAGACTTATAGCATTAACATGGTCTTGTGGCCTAGGCTACACAGTTAGAAAAAAACCGTGTGCCCCCCTTACATGCACTGGAGCACCCCACATTGTTTAAAAACAACTAAGAAGGATTTGTGGAATAGTTTATACTAACTATAAGACCCCCATATTTTCAAAATGACTTGGGGATCCATGCTTTTAACAAGACAAAACCACCCTAAAAACCTACTTGACATCATTAGGAATTAATTATAGTTAAAAATAAATGAATTAACCTTGAAATTAAAATTTATCTTATTATATAGAAAATATAGGGTTTTATAGCTGGTGTGTGATTTTATTTTAGGGTTGAATATAGGATTGAATTTTTGATGGAAATAATATTTTTCTGTGGTTTTTTATCTTGTAAATTATGATGGTTCAGGGTGGGATATGTAATGACCCAAACATTTATAAACACAATTCCCCTTGATATTTAATTGAATATCATATTAAAAAAATCACTTATTTGGTGTCATTAAATAATATTTTTATTTAAAAGACCATTATGCATCATTACCATTGATAATATAGTTGTGGAATAGTGATCACATGATTAGATTAAATATATGGTTTTAAATAATCCAATTGACTTATACAATGGATGTGATAGCCTCAAATAAAAATATCATACCATATGAATCTCATCTATCAGAGCATCCTAGGGAGATATAATTACTCGGATTTTTCAACGACCAATCCCAATATGTGATCTAATAACTTAAGCAAGAGTGAAAACATTTATAGACCATGTCAAGCTTATCAGGATCACGTCCCAAACCATTTACGTCATACCGCCCCATGAATATCTCATAGTCATGTGGCATACTCTTAGAAAATTTTCTAGACTATTAAAGATACAAGTCTCAATATCATAATATTAATATTGTTTATATATTATTTTCAATAAAAAATGGTTATAGCCACTTCTTATTGTTACTCATTAAAGAATTTTAATTTTTATTTATTAAAAACCTTTTTTTATAATATTAAAATTCAAATAAGGAATTTATTTTTATATATTAATGGATTTTTTAAATAAGTAATATTTTAAAAATATATTATTATCAAAAAATATATCAAATATTAATGATTATAAAATTTTTATAAAGTGAAATGTAAATTTTATAGTGGTTCAAAAATAGTTATTCTAAAAAAAACAATAATTTATCAATAAATATCACATATTATATTAAACTATATTAATTATATACCTATATTATTATTTAGATAAAATAAATATAATTTTTAGAATCTTAATGTAGAAATTATTTAAAAGTTAATTTTCTTAAATTTCTAAGACATTAATATTTTCGGGTAAAAAATAAACAAAAAAAATATATGGTTTGTATTATGAAATCCTAATGACCCAAATATGATATAATAAATAATATAAAGCGTATAAAAAACCAAATCTAGGTTTATGATTTAAATTATGGGATTTTAGGTTTATTTTATTATTTTTATAAAGCCTTTATGAAACCTCTAAAACATGTAATATATATTAATGTTTTAAAATCATTTCATTAAGAAGATGACTCACAACCAAATAAGAAATTGTATTACATTCATATGTTCGGACCATGACTTTATAAGAAATTTAAGCCACCCCTCGTTGGCTAAAACAATTTGAAAGCCATTGGATGGTTTGTTATTTTTGAACATTTATTATATAGATACCAAAAATTATGTTTGAGGAACTACAAAGAATTCAACTCTAATTTCCAATATAAAACCACCCAATATTTCATTTGTCTTTATTAATAATACTTGTATCATTTTATCACTCTTCCCAAACCTCTTCAGAGTCCTCTCATTATTCCATTAAGCTCTTAAAAATCCCCCCCCACAAGCTTTTGGAATCCACATCTTAAGGTATGGGTCATTTCCTTCTCATCATTATTCAAGTTTCTTCATTTCTTTTTGCCTTTTATCTAAATTTATTATTGGTTGGATATTTTATTCCATGTCACACTTATTACCCATTTGATTCATAATTTATAAGAGTCCCATTTCACTCTCATCAAGACCAACTAAAATTTCCACATAATTTCCCATGCCAAATAAATTTATAGTGAATAGCCATTCTAATTTCTTATCAGGGTTGTTCACCATTAAAAACATGTAATTCACTAATTGGGGACATACATGAATGTTTTCCACACTCCTTGATTGTAAAATATGATAATCAATTATTCAATGATTTATGACATCTGTGGGACACATAAGCATGAAATTGAAATAAAAGTGGCAGGTAGGTACAAAATTATATGTCGATCCAATGTATTAGGTAATGATTTAGTTTCATGAAAAATATTTCAAGGGATTAGGGAGTGAAACTAATCCACCAAAATTCTTTTTCATTTGGATTTCTTATCATTTATCATTGAACTATGTTTATGATGATTTTATTATTATATTTAATCCTTTACCATGATTTCTTTATGATTATCATGTCATAGAATGCCTCATTGTTTGGTTTTATGATTCTCACTCCATTTATGCACCATTGATTGGTCTATTTACTATCATGTATTACATTTTTTATTTTATTCCATGTTTAATACCTTACTACGCATTATAGGTCACACCATTCATATGTATGTCCCCACATTATTATTTAAACCATGGCTATTCTATGCATGAATTAGAGTATGGTTTGTGTTTGTTGTGAATCTTCAGTGGAAGTTCAGAATGTGTCCCAGCAATGTGATCATACAGTTTAATCAGACAATAGTATTGAAGGTGGTGATGTTTCTTTGTGTTTTCCAAATTTATGGGCCTCAAAATCAGAAAATGAAGACATAGATTTTTGGTAAAAGGAGACGCGCAAAAAGGAAGTGGTGCATGATAAAGGAGGGACCTGCGTGAAATATTTAAGTTGGGCATGAAAAAAAGCATGGTGCACGAAATAGAAGATCAATTATTTTCATGGAAATAGTGTTTTAGAATCAGAACGCCAAAAAATTGTAAAGGCATGGGCTGCACAAAAAATCTGATGATGTGGGAGAAAAACAGTACCTGGGAGAAATATTATGCGCTAAATGAGAGGTTTTTCGCACCACAATAGGTTTTCCATGGAGGGGTCTAAGATGCCTATAAATAAGATGTGACCCCCCATTCCATATGGGTGAAGAATTAGAGACGATCGAGGGTCTGATGCCCGTAAAAGGTTCAAGTAAAGTGGCTTGAGCGAAAAATTCCAAGCTGTGCGAAAAATTCAGTGTTGTGCAAAAAATTTTGCGCTGCGCGAAATATTATTGCTTGTGGGAAAAATACGAGTTGCATAAAGAATTACAGGCTACGTGAAATAGGATGAGCTGCACATAAAAAATTAGGTGGGGAATAAGAGATTTAGTTTGCGTGAAAAATGGTGTTGTTGCGTGAAATAATTTTCTGCGTGAAAAGAAAATAGTGTGCGCAATAGTAAGGTCTCGCGCAAAAAGGGTTGGTGTTGCATGAAATTGTCTGTGAAACTTGTTTTCACATTCTGGTTATCCAGTTCAGTGGTTTAGTGCGTACATGTGCATCATTTCCAGACTTCGATGCATGCAGAGTCTCATGGTAAGCAGAGTCAAAGACTTGATGGGAATCTATTGAAGAGACCTTCACATCTATAAACTAATTGGTACTTCGCCAAAGGTAGTGAGATAGGGGGAGTCAACAGGAGTGACCCAAGGAACGTTGTGGGATATCCCTGAACAATTGTAAAGGCAGTGAGATGGGTACATATTGAATGTTTTTGAACCATTGTAATCCACAACTAGTAGAGAATAGTGGAATTTGGTACGAATGACAACCTGTCGGTGTATGCTCCTTGTACGTAGCCCTTAGTGGTGAACCAAGTAAAAAGGGTTGTGTTTTCTTTCTACATGTGAATGTTTGATTGCTTCTCATATCCATCATACATATTAAACTAGTTCCTACCAATGTGGGAACATAATCCATCAGTTTAAAAGATAAGCTTGACACCCTGATTCACCCCTCCCCTTTCAGGGTGTCCTGAAGTCCTACAATTTTTATCATAGATAGGTTACTGTTGTTTGATATGTACATTGTCATCATGGAGAATGCTATCAATGTATGAGGACTCCCTCTCTTCAATGGAAGTAATTTTCAGATTTGGAAGAACATAATGAGAACTCATTAAAGATCTCTACGAATGGAAGTCATCCTTGCTACTGTGCATGGAATACATGTTACTGATCCAAACAGGTCTGGCTATGACTGATATAGACAAGAAATCTCTTCATGCAGATGCTAAAGCTCATAATTCTATCACTGTGGCACTTTATAATCAGATATATCTGAAGGTGATGAGTTGCACCGCAATAAAGTCTATACGGGATAAACTTGAAAATATCTATGAAGGAGAAAACAAAGTGAAGGAGGAAAAACATCAAGTCCTGAACAACAGTTTTGATGATCTAATGATACATCATAATGAGAATGCAGATTCATTCTTCAATTGAATCACTGATGTAGTGGGAGAAATTCGACGGCTTGGAGTGGAAATCAAAGTCTTTGATATCGTAAAGAAAATCTTGCGAAGACTTCCTCTTATGTAAAATATAATGCTATCAGCCCTTGAAGAAACAGATCTTTCAAAACTATCTCTAGATGATCTTCTAAGTAGTCTAGTGGCATATGAGATGAGAGTCAAACCTGAAGAAGCTACAACTCATGTTAAAAAGGAAATGGCATTCAAAGTCATGGACAAACTGAAAATTTTATAAGATAGTGGTGATTAAGATGATGAGGAAAAATAAATTATTTCTCTCATTTCCAAGAATTTGAAGAAGGGAAAGGTAAAATTTAAAGGTATGTTACCTATGGAATGCTTTCGCTGTGGAAGAGTTTGCTACATTGCCTCTCAGTGCCACATGATGTTTTATGATGATGAAAGTGAAGCAGAAGACATTGACAAGACTCAAAAAAGGTTGTTCAAAAAGACAGACTTCAAATCTGGAAAAAAGATACAGAAGAAGAGTTTGTTCTTTGAAGAGGAATATGATGGTATTGATTTCTTGTGAATAGGAAGAACCTAAATTTAAAATAGGAAACCATTCTTCCATGATGGATACCATTGAAAAGTTAGAACCCTCAATCGATAAAGACAGAGACAATCATATGACTCATATTGGAGATCCCATCTTGAAAATTAAGGATGCATTTTCAAAGCTTGAGAAAAAATACAAGAGATGTAGTAAGTGGAAAGAAATGGTGAAAGAATCATCAGAATAGGTAGATGAGCTTGAAGCTAAAATTGAGTCAATAAAAGAACTAGTGAGAGTTCAATCTTCAATCCTTGAAAGCACAGACAACATTGTGGAAATTATTGTTAGAATTAAAGAAAAATCAAAGGTCATAAATGAACTTACATCTAGACTAGAAGAGAAGTCCAAGACTATTGAGGGTCTTGAGGAAGAAGTTGTTACTCTTAGGAGTAAACTTGTGTGTCGATCAACCAAAAATGAGTGTAAGAAGAAAATTCATTTTGGAAGATTCTCATATACAGAGTTACTGGAAAGTTCCAAGTGTGGTTCATATGGGGTTGGAAAAATATTGAGTGATCAAAGACCCAGTTGCATGGGAAAAAGTGGAATTGGCATTGAAGTTTGGACAACAACTACAGGAAGTGAAGAGATCCAAAATAAAGGCAAGATGAAAGTTATACAAGTGGAAACATTGTCTGAAGTGCTAAAAAAGAAACCCTCAATACAAAATAAAATAAGAACTAAATATTATCATCAATCTTTTAGAAATGATAGGTATTCCAACCATTCTACCATTGAAGAATGCATGAGGTTAATTTTAAGTGAGAAGACATTTCCCCTCATGATGTGTCAGTTCTGTGGCTATCTGGGTCATACCATGTCATATTGCGAAGATCCAAGAAGATACTTGAATGGGCAAGATTTGGGAAGTCAACAAGGGATACCGATTTCATATCATCCATATTATAGAAGAAATAGATTATATGGTTTCTAATTTCATTGTTCTATCTTTTTCCATAAAGCTATGTATTGCATGTAGAAGTACGACAAGAGAAATTCATAGAACTCTCAGAGATGAGTTAGTTCTAACCCTCCGGATGGTGTTGTTCTCACAAATAGTTTTTATCCTTAGGAAGAAGATTATGGGTATGAAGAATCTTGTTATGTGGAGGAAGGTATTAGAAGGCCATCAGTGTCCTATACCCAATCCAATATCTCATGTAAAGAAAAGATGAAGATCAAGAAATCCAATCTTGAAGATGTAACCCTCAAAGCTACAAAGAGCAGCAACACCTAGATTCTTGATAGTTGATTCTCTTCCCATATGAAATTAAATTTTTACCTTTTGAAGAACATTAAAAAGAAGGTTGATGGAACAATGAGGTTTGGTAATGATGGTTCATTGAAGATTAAAGGCAGTGGGAATATTGCACTCGCCAATGGAGTGCTAAAGAAGACTGAAGTTCTTTATGTGGATGTTCTACATCATAATATCCTCTGTGTGAGTCAACTTTTTGACTTAGGGATCATAGTAACTTTCAATAAAAAATTCTGCACTAAAAAGGGAAAACAAAGAAATTCTCTTCTGAAAGGCTGTAGAACAGATGGAATCATATATCATGTTTATAGAAAAGTGAACTCCCGCTATTTGTCTATTGAAGAATAAAACAATCTGTGGCATCGAAAGCTGGGGCACATTAACAAACAAGACATGGAATAGATATCTAAGCTAAATATAGTCATGGATATACCCATTATGAAATGTGAACGGGAAAAGTCTTGTGATGCTTACATTCATGGGAAGCTAGTCTGTAGTTCATATCGGCCAATGAATAAAAGGGCATCACATCTTCTTGATCTCATTCATACAGACATATGTGCCTGATAAATGTTGATAGAACTCATGGAGAAAGGTAATTCATCCTTCTCATAGATGATTACAGTAGAATGGTATGTGTAACGGTTATACATAGGAAATGACAAGTGATCGACTGTATGAAAACTTATCATTGAATCACCAAAAATGATACTGGACGAAAAATCAAAGTGTTTAGATCAGTCAATGGAGGGGAACACATATCCATTGAATTTGAAAACTACATGGAGAATCATGGGATACATCATGAGGTAGCTTCTGTGAGAACTCCATAGAAAAATAGAGTTTTTGAACGTAGGAATCGACAGTTGAACAAAATGGAACAAACAATGCTGATTTATAGTCGAATTCCAAAATATTACTGGAAAGAGGTTGTTCAAGCTATAGTTTATATTCAAAATCAAACCGGACCTTATATGAGTGAGATGAAGACACCATATAAATTATGGCATAGAAGGAAGCCCTGTTTGAAATATTTTCATGTTTTTGGAAGTAAATGTTTCATCAAGGACAAATAAAGAAATCAAGGGAAATATGGTAAAAATGCAGATGAAGGAATTTTCCTTGGATACTCAATGAACAACACATCCAACAAGTGTTTAAACAAGCGATTAGGAAGGATTGTGGAAAGTAGTGATGTTAAGATCGTTGAAGAGAAAACAAAAAATGCTTCAAGGATTTTATATAATGATGTGATAGAAAGTGAGGAAGAATGTGAACGTGGAGAAAATACCAATACAGAAAAAGAGGAAGGTGTACAAAACACTTAGCAGTCACATCATGGTGTTGACTCAGAAGAAGAATTTAAAGAAGAAAACTTGTCTAGGGAGAATGAAACTGAACTGCACAAGAGAAATCGATGAGATAAGATTGATCCATCTCACATAATTGGGGATAGGAGTGCACCCACACAAACAAGGAGGATGAAGAATAACACACAATCTGCATTTCTTTCAGTTGTAGAGACATCCTCATTTGATGAAGCTATAAAGGAAGAATCTTGGGTGAAAGCAATGAATAAATAGTTAAATCAGATTTATAAGAATAAAAAATGGGATATTTTCTAGATACCCGATGGTCACAATGTGATTGGTATAAAATGGATCTTCAAGAACAAGATTTATGAGAATGGAAGTGTTATTAGAAATGAGAAACGACTGGTGTGTAAAGGATACTACCAGATTGAAGGTATTGATGCTGAAGAAAACTTTCTCCAATGGATATACTACAATCAATCTGGATTTTCATTTCCATGACACTCCAAAGAGGATATTAAGTATATCAAATGGATGTCAATACAGCATTCTTGAATTGTGTACTCAAATAAGAAGTCTACATTGAACAACCAATGGGTTTTTTTCTTGGTACTGATAAAACAATGGTTTTCAAACTAAAGAATGCTCTATATGGTTTTAAGTAGGCACCATGGGCATGGTATTCCCAACTAGAATCTTATATCAAGAAGATGGAATTCAAAAGAGGAGGTGTAGATAAAAATATATATGTGAAGAATTATCTGAAAGATTAGTTCATGGTTTTAGTTTACATAGATGACATTATATATGGTGGCAGCATGCAGAAATTGGTGGATGAATTTTCTAATCAGATGAAATCAGAATTTGAAATGTCAATGATTGGGGAGATTACATATTTCTTGGGGCTACAAGTGACTCAAAATAAATATTACACTTTCATCTCTCATGAAACGTACGCAATAGAGCTGCTGAATAAATTTAATATGCATGAATCCAAAACAATGTCAACTATGATTGCAGTTAGAGCCAAACATGGAATGCATGAGGATGGGACCTCTGTAGATCCCACCATGTATAAGAGGATCATTGGGTCCCTACTATAACTAATAGCGACATGACTAGATATTTTCTTTGCAACATGTCTAGCAGCCCGCTTTCAAAGTAATCCAAAGGAGGAACATATAGCGGCAGTAAATAAAATCCTGAGGTACATTCAAGGTACTCATAACTTTGGGTTATACATTGCTGCAGGAAGGGAAAGTGAATTATTAGCATTTTTTGATGCTGACTAGGGTGACGATGTATTGGAAAGAAAGTCCACCGGTGGTGGAGCATTCTATATTGGGAATGAATGTGTTGGTATCTTGAGCAAGAAACAAGAAAGTAATTCTCATAGTACTACTGCAACTGAGTATATATCTACCACAAAGGTTTGCACTCAACTGCTATAGATGATGCAACAACTAACCTATATTGGTGATGACGTGAAGAAACCAATAGTGATTTAATGTGATAACATGAGCGCAATTGATCTTATGAAGAATCATGTTCATCATTCTCGAACAAAACATAATGAAATCAGATATCAATTTATCAAATAAAAATTAGAACAAGGTGTCATTAAAATGGATCTTGTGGGAACTGATGAGCATGTGGATGATATCTTAACCAAGACACTGTCAGCGGCAGTGTTTGAGGAGCATCGGTTGAACCTCAGTGTTCAGCGACCTCCCAGTGCATGAAGAGGGAACACAATTCCCCTCTCCCCAGTAATGTTAATTTTTTTTAATATTTTTGTGGATATGATGCAGGTTTATGGGGGAGATACTATCCAAGGGGTGTATTGAGATGTTCAATGAGAAAATACAGATCTTTGGGTTTATTGACAATCTGGGAGAAAGAATAAATTCCAAACATGTTTGGCATCACGATGAGATTTCGGTGATAGGATAAGAAAGAATACATTAGACATGTAATGCTTCTGGAAAACATTAAGAGAATTACTTGGGCATTATTGAGGATTCCAAAACACGGGATCCCAATTCATGCTTCCCCTCTTTTTTTCTACACTGACCATTGCTCATGTAGACTTAGAGAATCGGATGAGTTGATTCTTATGCTTTTGGTTTTCATATGGATGGTGATCAATTGAATTTATTTAGTGATTTCCAACAAACCCAAAGGGGGATATTATTGGAACCATGGCTATTCAATGCATGAATTGGAGTATGGTTTGTGTTTGTTGTCAATCCTCAGTGGAAGTTCAAAATGTGTGCGAGGAAAGTGATCATACAGTTTATGCAGACAACAGTATTGAAGGTGGCGTTGTTTCCCAGTGTTTTCAAACTTTTTGGGCCTCAAAATCAGAAAATTAAGACATGGATTGTTGGTAAAAGGTGGCACGTGCAAAGAGGAAGTGGTGTGTGAAAAGGAGGGCCTTGCGTGAAATATTTAAGCTGGGCATGAAAAACAGTGTGGTGTGTGAAATAGCTGATTGATGTTTTTTCGTGAAAATAGTGTTTCAGAATCAGAACGTCAAAAATGGTAAAGGCATGGGCTGCATGAGAAATCTGATGATGTGTGTGAAAAACTGTACCTACGTGAAATATTATGCACCAAATGAGAGGTTTTTCGAGCCACATGAGGTTTTGTGCACGGTGGTTTAAGAAACCTATAAATATGAGGTGACCCCCTCATTTCGTATGGTTGATGACTTAGATATGATCGAAGGTCTGATGTGCTTAAAAGGATCGCGTAAAGTGTCCTGCACGGGAAATTTTGTGCAGCGCGAAAAATTCTTGGTTGCGCGAAAAATTCCACGTTGCGTGAAATATTCCGGTTTGTGCTAAAAATAGGAGTTGCGTGAAAAATTCTGAGCAGCGTGAAATAGGCAGAGTTGAACGTGAAAATTTATGTGGCATGTAAAAGATTCAGTTTGAGTGAAAAATGGTGTTATTGCGTGAACTATTTTTCCCCCAAAAAAGGAAATAGTGTGCGCACAAGTAAGGTCTTACGCGCAAAGGGTTGGTGTTGCGCGCAATTGTCAGGGAAACTTGTTTTCATGTTCTGGTTATCCGGTTTAGTGGTTCAGTGCGTACAAGTGCATCATTTCCGGAATTCGATGTAAGAAGAGTCTCATGATAAGCAGAGGAAAAGACTTCAATGCTAATCTATTGATGATACATTCACGTCGATAAACTAATTGGGACTTCAGAAAAGGTAGTGAGCCAGGGGGAGTAAACGGGAGTGACCCAAGGGATGTTGTGGGCTATCCCTGAACAGTTGGAAAGGCAGTGAGCCTGGGATAGAGTGACTATCCCTGAACCTTTGTAATCCACAACTAGTGAAGAATAGTGTAATTTGGTATGAACGACAACCTGTCGGCATATGCTCCTTGAACATAGCCCTTAGCGGTGAACCAATTAAAAAGTGTTGTGTTTTCTCTCTGCATGTGAATGTTTGACTGCTTCTCATATGCATCATAAAGGTTAAACTAGTTCCTACTAATGTGGGAACAAGATCCATTAGTTTAAAAGAAAAAGTTGACACCCTGATTCACTCCTCCCCTCTCAGGGTGTCCTGGGGTCCTATAGTTAACCTATATAGTTTTATAAATGAAGGAATAATATGAGAATTTTTATGATGTTTCTAATAATGAGGATGTAATCCATTTTTTAATTTGTTATGCAATGTTCTTAATTCCCAAAGATTCTATACTTCTCAATCTTCCATGTTGCATTATTTTTTATCCTATTTATTAAATCTGGAAATAAATTTTAATAAATAACATGGTTGTTATATTCGGTAACAATGGAGTCATTAGTTAATTTTGGGATTACGATTAGAAAACTCGAGAAAAAGAATCATGAATAAAAATATATATATAAGGAAACATTAATAAATTTTATTAAAGTATATAGTAAGTGGTTTATAAAGTACTGAAATATTTATCTAGATTCTAAAAGATGATGTGAATATGGTGTAAATGTATGCTGTTGAAAAACTCGAAAAAACTACATTGATGTAGAATTATTCAGTAATTGGTTCATGACAATTGTCCTTGCATCACACATGGTTTTATGTCCCATGGGATATGCTTTTCTAAGTTCACAACCACATTAAAGATTATAAATAAGGGGCCAATAATTATTATATGTCTGTATTTTATATAATAGTTAATCGATAAAATATATTTAAGCATAGAAATTAATAAGTTATGAAATAAATTTCATTTATATGTTATCCTTTTAATGTAATTGGTTTCCCAATTATGTGATTAACATATCATAAATAATCATTAAAAAGTCTATTTTGGATAATGTAATTGGGTTGAACCAGAATAAAAAAATTAAAAGTCTTGTTATCATCTATAGTTCTACACTTTCTATCATATCACACATATTTAGTAGAACAATCCAAACACCACAAAAAATCATTGATTTTGAGTTTTTGGTGATAATGATAAATAGGGAAATCATTGAGTCCATGGTGTATAACTCCTACCCTATCCAAATGTTTTTGATGAATTTCTCAGTTAACATTCTGATACCTCATTTACTCAAATTTTATGATATTTTAGGAATGGATTGGCTTTCCATGTATATAAAAGAAAAAAATTCATGAGAAGGAAATCAATATCCATATCAAGAATCGACCCCTAATTATGTATAAGTTCATCAAGGAGGATGAATCTTCTTTTTCATCAACATATATTGAATGGTTATTATTTCCCTATGAATAATCATATCTAACTCAAATTTATATGTATAAGGAAAAGATCTCCCTTTACGATGTTCATATTGTGATAGAATACACAAATGTGTTTCTAGAATAATTTCCTATTCTTCCTTATATTGGAGAGGTTGAGTTGTTAATCGAATATATCCGTAAGTAATTATCATTATACAAGAGTCTGTATAGAATTGTTTTTGTGGAACACGAGGAGTTGAAAAATAAATAAAAGATAATCTAGAAAAAATATTTTATATTCCAATGTTCTTCACTATGGGGTATAATAGTACTCCTAATCAAGAAGAAGTATGTGTCAATGAACCTTTGAATTTTTTATCAGTTTCTCAAAAAGATCATGATAAAGAACAAGTATCCTCTATAATAGATTGAATACATATTCGATTATCAATGTGGATAAAACTACTAACATAAAGTGAATCTTTGGTTGGGGTATTATCACTTAAGGGTGAAGTATTAGGATATTCCCAAGACAACATTCTAAACTAGGTATGGGAACTATGAATTCTTAGTAATTCCATTAAAATTCACTAATGCTTTAATAATATTCATATACGTGATAAATAGTGAATTCAAATATTACCCCCACAAATTTTTAGTAGTATTTTTAGATGACATTATAATATACTCAAAAACCAAGGAGGTGCACGATGATCATCTATGAACTATTCCAATGACCTTATGAAAGGAGAATCTTCATGAAATGTAAAAAATATTTGAGTTCTTGTTGAAGGATGTGTAATTCTTGTATAATATTATAATATGAAATGGGATGTATGTGGAACCTTCAAATATAGAAGCAGTTGAAGGATGGATGAGGAAAACATCAATGATAGATAATTGTAGTTTACTATTATTACTTATGTATTATCATTGATTTAAGACAAATTACTCATGAATGAGAATCCCCATGACCTAGCTATCTCAAAAAAGATTCATGTTTTTTTGAATGATAAATTCAAAGGGAGCTTCATAGAGTTGAAGAACCTGCTTATCACTGATCTTGTACTCACACTACCCATAAATGCCTAAATATTCCTGGTATTTAGCAATTATTCAAAGAGGGATGGGACTTTGTGTTAAGGGAAAAAGAAAAAGTGATATTATATGCATCAAGGAAACTAAAATTTTAAGAGAAAAACATCCAAAAACATAATATAGACTTGGCTATAGTGTTATTCTTATTGAAAATATTGCAACATTATCTCCTTGGAGAGAAGTGTGAAATATATAATGATAAAAATATCCTCTAGTACATATTCACATAGAATGATCTAAATATGAATTGATGAAAATGGTTAGATGAGATCATGAATGATGAATTCTAAATAATCTACCATCCTAGGAAATTAAATAATATAGAAAATGCTCATTGTGGGAAAAAATTCAAATTTTTATCCTTGACAAGAATTGAAAAGGATCACGTCATATTATATATTAAAAGGATAGAAATAGGAATCATAAAGGTAGTAAAATCATTAATCCTTTCCCAAATGATTACTACACCACCCCTTTAAGAAAAGATAATGTATTCTAAAAGAGAAGAGAAGGGAATTTGGAAGAAAGTGGTAGCTATAAGAAAATGGAAATTATAGGAGTTTAATTTCTATAAAGAATGATTTGTAAGATTTGGGTCACAACTAGGTGTACCATCAAATCCTGAGTTAAAGAAGGATCTGTTGGATTATTCACATAGTTCAACCATCTCTATCCACCCACGATGTAAACATATGTATTAAGATCTCCATGATCACAATTGGTGGGAAAATATGACGAATGAGATCATGAAATATACTTAAATATGTGTTGTATTCTAGGAAGTGAAGGAAAAAAGGAAAATATCAAGGGGATGATAAAACCATTACCTATACCTACATGGAAATGGGAAAGCATCATCATGGAATATTATAATGGTAATCTGATGAAATAATGTGGAAATAATATTATATGGGTTGTGGTGGAATTTCATACAATGATTTAACACATCATTATGATTATATAATACTTCTCACTCGATTAACATGCAAGGATATATATTTTAGAAGCATAGAGTATACATGGAACACCACTATCGACTGTATCTGATCATGATCAAAGATTTAACTCCATGATCTGGAGGAGTCCCCAACACAATCTAAATACTTGGTTTTACTTCAACATGGATCATCACCCTCAAACTAATGGCCAATATGAGCGGAATATCCTGACACCCGAGGACACGTTGACAACATTCTCAATCTAATTTAATGGATGGTGAGACCATTATATTCATATTTCAGAGTTATCATATAATAATAGTTTCCACTCAAGAATCTAAATTGTTCCCAATGAATCCCTTTAATAGGAATAGGTACTAAACACCTGTATATTTTTTTGAATTTGGGGAATGAAAACTATTTGGTCCCATAATGGTCAATTAAATTTTAGATAAGGTTACTATCATTCAGTTTCACATCAAGGATTCTCGATGTTGACAGAAGCGTTATGATGTCAATCATCAATGAGAACTAAATTTTCATGTTTAAAAGTTGGTATTCCGGTAAATATCTCCATGGTAGAAATTCAATATTATTGGGAAGAAGGGAAAATAGTCTATTATAAATTTGTCTTATTGAGTGATCACATTAGAGTGGTGGCCTACCCACTAGAACCTCCACCTAATCTATCTCAAGTACATGATGTTCTGTGTGAATCCATATTGAGGAAGTACATAACAGACCCCTCTCATTTACTCAATATAATGGTGGTATCACAGGATAATGGTCTCTCTTAGGGGGATAATCTGTTGAAGATCATAGATCATTGAGACAAGGATCTACGAAATAAGAAAAATGACCTAGTCAACGATATATGTCGAAACCATAAGTTTTATGAATTGACATGGAAGTCATATGAGGTTATGAAATAGAATTACCCACATATATTTTAGTTTGGGAAAAAATATAGAGGGTGAAATTACTACTGTGGAACGTTGTAATTCCCTAAAATTTTATAAATAAAATTTCCCATATAATTTAATTAAATATCATGTCATTTAATATGGTTACAGATAAATCATGAATCTATATTGTTTTATAATATCCTATTATATTTAAATGATTTTCAAGAATCATTAACATTGATATTATACCCATTGAATAGTGATCACCTAATTAGTATAAATATATATTTTTTTCAAATCCAATTGACACATACAATGGATGTAATAGCCTCAAATAGTATGATTGAACCATATGAATACCATTTAGTAGTGAAACCAAGGGATATAAAATAACTAATATTTTCTCCTTAGTGAGACCATGTTTAAGTAAAAAACATAAGTTTGATCAAAACTGTTTGCGGGAGAATTTCAAGCTCCTCGATATCACGGCCCAAACCATGTGTGCTGAACCCCCTCATGAATGTCTCACTATTGTGCTACTTTCACATAGGGTGTTTTCTAATGTATTAAAGGTATATGTATTTAAACCCTAATAATATTATTATGTATATTTTATTTTTAGTCTAATAATTCTAATATTTAGTTCTTATTGTTACTCTATAAATGTTTATCATTTTTATTCATTAATAAAAAACATTTCTTTTCGTGTAATATTAAAATTAAATTAAGGAATTAATTATGATGAATTAATGAATTTTTGAAATAAATAATACTTTAATAAGTATAATCATTTAATAATACTTATCCAATATAAATGATCATACATTTTTTATGATTTCAACTATAGTATTTTTAGGGTATCAAAAACTATAACTGTCTAAAAAACCAAAAAATTCCAAATAAATTTCCATAACTATTTAAAATTTGAAATTTCACATAGTTATAAAATTATTTAATTAAAATAAATATTATTTTCAGAATCATAATGTTTTAATTATCAAACGTGAATGTTTCATAATTTTCTGAGATAGTTAATTTATTATGAAAAAATAAAATATGGAAGAAATATATTATGTATATTATGACATAAAAATGACCTAGAAATGATATAATTAATTCTATAATTGAAATCCGAGATATAATTTATACTTACTATTTAATATATTGTGATTTAAAGTTTATTTAGTTAATTCTATAGATCCTTTATGAATCCTACAACATTTAAAAAATATTTTATGGTTTTAAAATCATTTCTTAAAAAAGATGACTCCCTTCAACATGAAAAATGATATTATGTTAATTATTTAAGACCATATATTTAAAAAATAATTAACACCTACCATATATTGTAGAAACCATGGTAAAAAATAATGGTATAGTTTGTTCTTGGAGATATTTTCTTATATAGAGCCCACAACCAAATTTTGAGAAATAATATATAATTCCCATCCCATTTCCTATATAAACCAACAGAAACTCCAATTTTATTTAACTAAAAATCCATATAGATCATAACTACACCATCCAAACCTATCTAGAGTCCTCCCTATGTTCTTCCAAGCTTTCATGTAGCCTCTCAAAAGCATTTGAAATCACCCACTTAAGGTAAGTGATAATTTCCTTCTTCAATTTATTTATGTTTCTGCATTATTACGTGGATTATATTTCAAATATGTAATATTAGGAAAAAAATTAAATCTACCCATTACATTCCATTTTATTTCAACAATATTATAGACCCATTTATCTCTCAATGGAATCATTTTATTAATCTTCATGTGACATAGATATACTTCTGAAATTTCACCATAATTTTCCATGCCAAATTAATTTCTATTGAATACCAATATCCATTTTTTATCAAGGTTTTTCACCATTATATACTTTTACTTATATAATTTGAGAAATGAATTTATTTATTCCACACCCCTTGATCCTATAATAAAATATGATGATATAAGATTTCATGTGTTATGATCAATGTGGAACACTTAAGCATTTGAAAGAAATGAAAGTAATTGTTGTGCCTATAATAATATAGAGTTCCAATGCATCAGGTCATTTTTTAGTCTTATCATAATTAATTCATGGTTTTTGGTAGTGAACATAATCCATACTAATAATATTTCCATCATGATGCCTTTGAAACTATCCTTGACCCATTTTTATGATGTAGTATTTTAAGTTGTTGACACAAATTTCCCACATTGCCTTTATGAGTATATAATAAATCATGCATTATTGTTCATGTTTATGATTATCAGTCCATTAAATTCCCTTTTATATCTCTATTGTCTAACATTTATCACATTATTAATTTTATTCAATGTTTATTACCATACTAGGATTTATAACACACTCATTTCATATATATGCCCCCAGGGTGTCCCATACAATTTTAAGTACAAAGGAATAATATGAGTGCGATAAGAATGTTTTTAATAATGATTATTTATTATTTTTTATGCTTTTATGATATGTATAAACTTCCAAAATACTATATAGTTCCCCATATTCATGGTCTTATTATTTCCAATCTTATATATATTAAATCATTAAATAATTTGAATGAAGATTAAAGTTGTTATAGGACATATTTTGGAGAATATATGTTTAGGGAATATAAATACTTAGGAATATTATTATATCAATATTATTTGAGTAAGGGTAATTATATTAATCATGCATAAGAGTGTAAGGTAGATGTAATATTACAAGCTAAATCTAGAAATATGAATGTGTAAACAATACCCTACTATATTTTTCCTCAACATGAAATAATTAAAATCAAGAGTATGAAATTTATTTAAGGGTTTAAAATATAATGAACCAAAATGTTACTTTATAATTTCTTTTAGATAAACATTATCTTCTTTATCTTTCATCACTCATAATAGTGAAATAAAAGAAAAATAATTACAATCTAGAAAATTTAAAAACATTTAAATGTTATTATAATAAAACATAATGGATAAATATATATAATAAAATATTAAATATAATTTTATTTATAAAAAATGGTATCAAATAACAATAAAAACCCATAATGTTTCAAATATGAATTTTTTCAAATTTTTTTAGCTAAATTGACAATGCATTTTAATTTTCCAAATAATTATATGAAATTGAAAATTTAAATTAGAAAAATAAAATATCTTTTTTTTAATTTAGTATTTCAAAATTTTATTTGAATAATTTACTGTCATTTTTTGAGGTAAATATTTAAACATACCAATTTTGTCTAATAGCGTGAATTTTAAAAAATTATTTGATGATGAATTTTGAAGAATGTTTTCGATGAAAAAATTTATAATTTTAAAAATTTTCCTTGTATAATATTTTTTCTAAAATTCAATGTTGAATTTATAAAATAAATGTATAACATTTTTGAAAATTTTGTAATATTTTATTAAAACTATGTTTTCAGCTTCATTAATTAAGATTGAACAAGTTAAATTTTGGTTACATATTTATTTCACTAACAACTAACTCTTCATAGAAAAATAATTACATCTTTAATATTATTATAATAAATATGAATGGTAATTTTGTTCAATAAATTTCTTACTAGAAGTTTTTATGTGTGACATGTAATAACATTAGGATTAATTTCCCTACCTGTAGATTATAAATTTTATAAAATAAATTTTATATTTTCTATAAAAAGTTTCACATTATAATTATGGATAATTTTATTTTTAGTTATATATTTTTTAGTTTTATAATTAATTCTAATTACCATTATAATGGTGAATCAATTATTGAAAAATGACTATTTTGTTAATATAATCAAATTTCTATAGAATCGATAAAAATAAACACATTTGAATAATAAATAAAATATTGTGTACAAAAATTAAATATATATGTTGACACTAATTTAATTTGTATTCAATCATAAATACAATTATGAATCTATAATAGTCCAAATGTCATTTTTCTTCTAAAATAGTTTTTCTAGAGAATAAATTTTTTAATTTAAAAGTTATTATTATAATATTTTTAAATTTAATCAGAATAAATAAATTTTGAACAATTTCCATAACACTAATTTTTTTATTCATTTTTTAATATTTTTAATATAACATAAATTTACTATGTTAAAAAAAGTTGAATAATATTATAGTAAAATAGTATAATGTAATATCCAATGGTTGAGGCCCTATAACATGTTTAAGACATTTATAGAAATAAATTTTTGGGTCTTTATACACATAAATATTCCCAAAAATTAATTATTTAGAATATTTGGATCCATTGAGCCTTGAATAGTGTTGTGGAGTTATTAAAATATAGATGGTGTTTCTAAATGATCTCATTTCATCTCTTATAAAACTGGATTAATTACATCATTTAATCCATAAAACAACCATTCAAAATTTCATTCAAATGTGGCCCAAATATACTATTATGGAATTAAATTATATGTTATTAATCCTTGGTCAACATTATTCAATCTAATCCACTATTTTCCATTGAATATTGTAAGGGAATGTTCAATGTCCCAAAGTGGGTGTCATATAATCCTTATCATTTTTACAGAATTATTAATCTTTAAAACCTCCCATAATAATTTATTTATAGTAGAAAAATAATAATTATTAAAATTATATGATTTTATATTAGTGTTATAACTATAATTAATTCCTTTCCACCGACTAATAAAAATAAAATAACACTGTTTTCATGTATGAACGGATTATCGCCTCAATGAAGAGGCATTTCATTTTTTCCTTCACTTCCTATCATTGATGGTATAACTACTAGTAATTATTAATAATTTTGATATATCTATTATAAATATGATTATATAATATAAATTTTATATCCACCTTGCCCACCTCTCATTCATTGATAAACAAGAATAATAATCATGTTTACGTGCAGACTACCGCCTCCATGATGAAATGTTTTTTCAATTTTTTCTGAGTTATAATAAATTATAAAGAAATATGACTCACCATGATAAATAAAAAAACATAATATCATAATATCTCTTATATAATAATATTATGTAAAAATACACACCTACTTCATAATTCCCACCCACACAGATAAGGTATGTTCATGTTTTGGATGTTTTTACCTCCTAAATGAATGGTGATTTAAAATAATATTATGGATGACTATGTATAACAAAATACTGATATTATTTTATTTTTATAATAAAATAATAATTGATATATTTTTTTGGTAAATTTAAAAAGGTTACATCACTTGTATTTTATATATCGTCTTCGATCAATAAAATAACTACTGAAATAAGTCATTTCGAGTTCAATTTTCACAATATGTATCCAAAAAACTAATGGAATGAAATAATTACTTTGTAAATCCAAATAATATTAATATATATATATACTAATCAACAATTATATGATAATTATGACCTTTTTATCATATTATTGGTAAAATATCAACATTATTAAACAGGAAAATAGTAATTACATTTATTGACGCATTATAGTCATAATATGTTATAAATAATTAATGTACTCATGATATACAATTATGAATACATATTGTAAGAGAGAAATATTTTTGATCATTTTTATAAAATTTTATATTAATTTAGTTTTGTTTCACAGACAAGAGGATAAATTATGATCAACTAATATAGGAAATAAGGTAAGGGTTTATTGTCCCAATTTTTACTCCCTGGGAAATATTTATCATAATGCACCAAATATTTTGTTATATGTTGTGAAATCTACCAAATTTTCTTCAAGTGTAATAATTGAATTTTTTTTAATATGATTTAATTATTTATATTATAATCCCTTCTTTATACCATTTCATTTAGAATGTTTTCAAATTCATAGGGTTTTTTGTCTCGTTTTTAGTTAATTAAAGTATGATTACTTTTTTACACCAAAAATTATTTAAATTATGTAAATAATTTCCTAATAAATTATTTAATCAAGAATAATTGAATTTAAAGTGATTAATAAGTTCATTTCTCAATATTCCCTTCATGATAATTCAATTCATTCTCTACTCAATTTGTAAGGATTAATCATCTAAATTTTATTCCTTTGAGTCACATACTATAATAAAAAATTATAACAATTAAATGGTATATAATCTATAATATATAATTATTTTAACATTATTTTATAAAATTTAATGTGGGTTTCCAAATAATTTTCATGATCTACTGATTTACCTTTCTGAATAAATTGTCACTCAATCCATAAGAGTTCAATTTGAAAACATATTTAAAATATATATAATGTTATTTTATATTATAAACCATAGTTGGAATTTTTATGAAACACCAATTTAATTTAATTATATTTTTTTATCTTTGGTGATTTTTTGTTTCATTAAACCATAATTTTAAAATTTTATTTTGAAATACCTTCAAATGATGAGTGTATTTTAATAAAAAAATAGTATAAAAATAGTTTATTTATTACTTGCTCATATTTTTAACATCTACTTCATATTTTCTTGATTAAACATATGATTCTTTGAAAATTGAATAACTTAATTTTATACTTTTTTAGGCTCATATTAAATAATATTTTAAAAAATCTTCTGAAGGTTTATTGAATGGGTCATTTTAGATTAAAGGAATCACATTACATGTTACAATGTGAATTTATCCTAAAACTAACTTTGTTGTCTTCCATCAAACTTATTCTCTATGTTTTCATGGTTCCAAACAGAATTAATTCCCACATATTTTTATAAAAGATTCCCTTTATTTTTTTATCAAAATCCTAAGTATTATTTTTTCTAATGTTACATCTAAAATGTTCATCTAGAACTACTATTGTATTTCTAAAAATAGAATGTTTTAAGACATTATTTTTCATCCAATTCATGTCCTCTATGACAACCCATTATTTCCTTCCTCCAATCAAACAATTTTCATCAATATTCCATACATAGATTGATAGGAAAAATTATCAACTTAACTATATACCTTTTATCTGTATGGATTAAACATATTAAGCTTAAAAATATTGATTATATTATATTTACCTATAAATTTATTTAATTTCATTGAATACCCATTTTCCCTTTTTAGGTATACCATTTCACACTTGGAATAATGTATGTTTTTAATTTATCGAGTATTCATAACCCATTTCCATTAAATGGGTTCTTTATGATATGATGATTGATGTGAATCATATATGAATATATATATATATATATTATGATGGTAGTTATCCTATGATGTGAGTCTGAGTTTGTTATATCCCTATATTAAATTGGTTAATGATAATGTTTCATGAGATGATATGAATGGTGAAGTGGCGGTTTAACCAAATCATACTAAGGAATGATGCATGTGTGGTTATCCATAGCACGATATTTTATGATGGTGGTTAGTCAGATCATTCCAAAATTATGATGATGTTCAACATATGATATGTTATTTTTCTTCTTAGACTTGAAATATGATTTTGATATCATTATATATTCTTTCCCCATGTTTATGATTCCCTGATCTTATGATATTATTTCATTATGTCAACATCTTATTCATGAAATAATTTTTTTAATGGTATTATTTTATACCTAATGGCTTATATTGACTATCTCATCATTATGCTATACCTTATTTATTCTCTTACTCAACATTTGACCACACACTTTATTATATTTTTCCTTCCCTAGGTTATAATTTTTTCTATATTTTATGATATGTCTATAAAAGGCATACTAATGATATATAATGGACAAATGTTTTCAAGGGTGTAAATTTTGTGTTTAGATGAAAATTTGTTAAACACACCAACATTTTTGGTTCCGAGGTCTTCTGATAATTTATTTAATATAATATTTATGTTTTTAAAATGATGTAAATACACGATATTCGTGTGTGAGTTACTATAATAGAGTCCCTATAGGAAGGATTCCTTATTGATGATGGCCCGAAGTCCCTATATCCTGAAAGTATTTAATGGCCTGAAATTCCTATAGAATTTATTTACAATTCCATGGCCCAATAACCCAATTTGCATGAATATTACAACTTCTATAGTACTAACATAGTTCATGTTATAGTACTGTTATAGTAACTTTCGAAATTACCCCTTTCATACATATTATTTCTAAATTTCTAATTCTAGATTAGAATATATGAATGGTTATATAACCTTTATGGGCTCGTTGACCTAGGATTATCCCCATGATTACCTAATATTCAATGAAATTGAATCCATATATTCATATTATGAACAACAATAAAATCTAATGGAATTGATGTCTTGGTAATATTCCATAAGGGGGCGGGGGTTCATCTAGAACTTACTACTTATCAAACACTCCATGGGTAAAAATATGTGTATGGTTATCCAACCCTTTCAGGGACTAAACCTGGTATGACCCACATGATCCCTTTCTAGGTAATGGTTTTCAACCACTCTATTTCTGTTATGAACAGCAATCGAATACAACTGGATTCCAGCATGGGCCAGTTACCTTGGGGATTGAGGGGTACAACCAATAGTTATCACTTTACTTACACCTCATAGACTATTAAATATATATATATATATATATATTGATAAGTAATACAGATAAATATAAACATAAAATAATAATTAAAAACTATTGATAAAATTAATTACATAAAAATAATAGGTAATTATTTTTCAATGTGACAAATTTTATTTAAGAAATATTTCAAAAAAATGTAATTTTTAATTATTTTTATTATATATAAATATTCAAATAGATATAAAAATAATAATTATTATATTAAAATAAATTATATTTACAATAAATTACTAATTATTTAAATGTTTTTAATGATAAATCCGTATTCGAGTATATATATATTTAATAACCACACACACACGCACACACTCACTAAGCTACAAAGGTGTTGAGATTGAGAATAGAGGGGGTGATTAAAATTACTAATGTATAGATTTATTTTCATTACATAATAACTATATATATATGGATTATATATTAAAATATAATTACTTATTAATTATATATTAAAATTACTAAATTTAATTAAAAAATATATTTTTTACATAAGTGAATATATATATATATATATATATATAATATTCTGATTTGATTTCTGATAATACCTTTTTTTACATGGATGGGAGAATTCCTTTACATGAATCGAATACCCAAAATATATGAACTAATGGAACATTGGAACAATGGCTGTAATACATGGCACAAACTTTGAGAGGTATATACCCCAAACCATAATAACTCCTCCCACAATACAATTGTCATCCGACATTGTCCTTCATAATGATGTTTTGTTTGTAGTCTTCTACTAAGTATGTGGTAATCCAACACCCATATTCATTTTAGTTTCATATCCCTGTACAATCTTATATTCCACTGATAAAATTTTTCATTAATATCATCCAAGAGGAAATTTTTTTTAATTCCCCAGAGGCCTCACCTTGGTGGCCCGGAGGTCCAGCGACATAAGGGTCCAATACTTGGACCAAAATCCCAAATCGAGTGAATAATATTGTTCATATAGTACCCCAATATTTTAATCACAATAGAACTTACATACCTATAGTTCTACATTATTTCTACAATGCTACCATATTTTTCTCCAACTATGATTTGAAACTAGGTTTCATTCCAGATTATGCGTTGATATTACCACATTTTGAATCACCCAATTGCTTAAAATGTATCATTAATTTTTTAAATTTATGACTATATTAATAAATTAGTATATCTATACATGTAAAAATATAAATCCCAAGAATAAAAAAAATACATAAATAAATAAAATATGTATATAATATTTTTTATATAAAAATTTAATTGTAAATAATTATATTTTATTATGATTAATTTTACTTATGAATTATTAACAATTATATAAATGTGAAAATATTTTTTGACACAAATAAATTTATATATAAATAAAAAAAATATAAATTGTTAATTCTAAATTTAAGATCATTATAATAAAATGGTAACTATAAAAATACATATAATATTAATTATATATAAAAAATAATAACTATATTTACATATTTATAATAATATTTAAATATAATTGAAAATAATGGATGAGACCTTAACCAGGTGGAAGTAACTATTTTATTTAATTAAATTTCAAAATATTACAAGAGCCTAAATAAATTTGTTTTCCAATGAACCCTTGGTAAACTAGTACTCATATCATATGGTATCTCACTATACTAGATAATATCAATATAATTGAAACATGTTTGGAAAGATGCTCAGCTAGAACTCATTCCTACCAATTGAAATTATTAACTATACAATCTTTAAATGACATAGATTCAATGAAACTGATCCATCTAGTAGGTAATCTTTCAAGAGATAAGGGTGGAACCAAACCTAATGGCCTAAATGCTGGTGGTGGGTTAAATTCCAATAAGAGGTTTTTCTAAACCCGCCATATGGCATTCTTAATAGAATTTATAAGACAAGAAATAATGAATTTTAGAGAGGTAGAAATGGATAATTATCCATTGAGGTATCCCACTTATTCCCCACAATGATCAGTAATGATAACTCCCTAACATGAAGGACCTTGGTTTCCTCTTAATTATCCGTCTATGTTTTAATAAATCCATCCTACAAAAGGGGTTTTCCAAAAATGATAAATGGAACCCAAGGATGGTATGAAATTACCATTGATAATATGTTTTAGAATAACTAAGAATTTTTAGGAAGAGTTTTGAAAGAATCACCTTATTAGAGGATTTTAATCCGAGAATACATCCATCTCCAGAATTATGGAATCTTTAATGTTGAATGAGTTATGATTGTGAATATTTTTTGTGATAATATTAAATTACCCACACTATTTCTTATATATAAACCTATAATAAAACTAAGATTCTCTTTAGAGAGAGGGGGGTCTCTTCCAACTTTGAGCAGCTCTCGGATAGAGTTGGCTAAAATTGTTCATATCTAAAAATTATTAAATAGGGTATTTCATAAGGTTAATGTAGTGGAATGATGGAGAAATAGTTGATCTACATAATCCCTGTACTGATGATAGAATTTAACTCTTTTACTTTGTGAGATACCACATTATTTCTTGGAGGAGTCTGTCTCAAGTCCACTATGAATAAGACTTAAAACAACTGTAAATATGGAATGTTTTATACAATATATTCTTAATAATAATAAAAAAGTTGAACCATCATCATTACGATTAATTAGTTTGTGAAAAAAATAATTGAAAATATTACTAAATTGGTTAAAGGATTCGATCCCCTGAATTCGTTAAATGGAATAAATTATTGGTTGTTCACCTCATATTCTCTTACATCACGGAGTATATCCATGGGGATACCAGTTTATCTTTAATTGAGGAATTCATGTTCAAAATTATGGAAGAATCAATAATAAATTATAACAAGGTGAATCTATTTCATAATTAATTAGATAAATTTTTAGAATAATCCTTACAAGGACACTATATGGATTGAATTTGAATGATGGAGAAAGAGGAATTGAGATAATGATATATTGATTAGTCTATGTAGTTGAGATTTATTTCCAAAAATATTCACAAAAACATATTTATACAAAATATAATAGAATTAAAGTCATCAATTATGATCCTCCACATGATGTGATATTGTATGGATTATTTAAACATTTTAATATTTTTGATTCCCTACCCCCATGGTCATATATGTTTAATCATTTTATCCATGAATTTTTAAGGATAACTCTTTAAAGGATGATACCACGTCATATGAAGTTCATTATAGAGGTGTTTATGATTTTTAGTATAGAAATCATCGACGGATAAATAATAATATTTAATAAAAATTTTATTTCATAACTAAATTTTACATATATATCCTACTATCAATGGATCAATACATTCTCTTCTAAGAGGTGAGTGGCCTTATAATTGTTCTTATGAATCTAGAAAATTGTTTGATTTATGGTATCACATAGAACATATGAATTAAAACAGTGTTGAATAAGAAGTCACCTTCTTCAATGCAATGTTTGTCAAGAATTTCAATTTTCAGGGTTGAAAGAATGATTCTTATAAAGAATGTAAAATAATTTCCATTCTTAATTTTTTGTCATGAGTCCTTTTGTAGTTTAAGAATACACCATTAAATTCCATTATGTTTTTCTTGTCCCTTTTAGTTAAGAAGATTATTTCATCAACTTAGAAAATGTGGGAGGGTTTAAGGAACACTAAAATCCCTGATGGCCTTCAATTTAACCTTTTCATCCATGCTAGATATGATCATGCTAAGATAACCCTCATCAATTGAGAATATAACTGTTTAATGAGGGTAACCTTTTCTAATTCATCTTGAACATGTGATGAATCCTTCCAGATAACCATTAATTAGTATAGATATTTGGGTTAAAATTAGTATTATTCTCACCAAATTGATAAATATCATGTCTATAACATAATATTTAAGAACCGTTCATATAAAAATCTAATTCATCATGCCAAATTATTTTTTTAACATCAAGCATCAGATTGATGTAACCTCCCCTAGTAGAATTTTTGAGAATATTTACACACTAAAATTTTATGATGGGATAGTATTGGATGTGTAACATCCCAAGGTTTTCTAAAAATAAATTGAAAATGCTTGAAATTTTGTTTAAGGTATATATTTATAAGTATCCTTTAAACATAATTTTATTTCTTCTATGATTTGAATTTCAAGAAACTGTCATCTACAATTGGGTTCAGTATGTTATTTAGAGTCTGATGAAACAAACTTGTTTTTTTTGGTGAATAGTAACATGCCCTTTTGAATAGTAATATGAATAGTAATATGACCTCATGAATAGTAAATAATAATTTTATTTTATTTTTCCATGGTAATAGGATAATGGGATCATAATTAATTTTCCAAAGTCACATAAAACTAATTGCACTTCAATATTGTTATTTATTGAATTAACTATGACCTTATTTAAAAATTAAATTAATAATATTTAGAAAATTATTTTTGAAAAATGGAGTTCATTTTTGAATTCTACACATCGAAAAATGGTTGGGGTAAATTTTTGGTATTTTTCTGAAACTCTTGAATTTTCGGTGAATAGTGAAATACGGTAAAATACCGTATAATCAATTTATCAGTAAAAATGCACTATTTATGACATCATAAGTGATGCAAGGACGCTTGCTTCGAAATCACATGATATTATCACTATTTAGGGCCACTTGATTTGAGTTTATTCATAGTCTTGAAAAAAATATTATAATAATGATTAAAATAATCTAAAAAACCTCCCCTCCTCCACTATAAATATCACCCTCACTCCCCTCTTCCTCTCACACCTCTCAAGCCTTGAGCATTGTCTAATTTCTGCCAAATTCCCTCCCCAATCTTCTTCCCCACGTCCTAGAGCTGCTGGTCTCACCAAAAGACCAAAATCAAAGCTCTTAAGAAGGATCTCAAGGAGAAGAGATCAAGAGGTAAACATCCTCTTTCATTTTCATTCTTTCCTTCCATTTTATGTTATTCTCTTCCTTTCCCTTTGTCTTTTGTTGGGATATTTCATTTTAATATTTCCCCTTACTGTCCAAATTTTGTATGAATGATGAGATATTCCATTTTTCTCATCAATCTTATTTTTATGAAATTTTAAGAGACGCCGTTAGGCTGCCGAATTTTGGTAAGAAATTTCTCATGTTTTCTTCATTTCATGATTCCCTTCTCTTCGTTCTTCACCCACTCTTATCCAGGAGGCATGAAATATCCAGAATCATGTATATTCTGGATGTTGTCATGTTTATGGAAAATTAAAAATCATTATTCCTCTCCTCTCTCACTTATTTAAAGAATAAAAAAACATTGTCCATTTGTGTCGAATTACCGATATCGTGGACGACGTATTTTCAATCTCCATTAATTCTTTCAAGTCTGGTCATGAAACCATTTATATGGTTGAACCAGGTTATAATATATGTTTTATGAATCATATACGGTTTTGGAATTCTTTTGTACTCATGATTCAAATTTACAAGACTAAATGAAGTTGTAATTATCAAAGAACCACTTAAATTATCTAAACGAACATAATTAATGTTTAACTTATAAATCATCATCATATAAAGAACCAAAGTGATAAATGGTATAATTTATGGTACTGGAATTATGTAAATACTACTCCATTTCAATTCTGGAGTTTCACTTCCAATCAACAAGAACAATTCATCATGAACCGATTGTGAAAATCACAAAAGAACTCACCCAAAATAATGCAAGGAAAAAAATACTAAGAATTAAGGGGTCAAATGAGGTTATGAAATGACCATATAAGATGTTATAAACATGAAAATTTTTCTATAAAATACTAATAACACTCTTTTAACCATTATACAGGAGGTTTAAACAATTTTGAAGTAAGGCAATCCCAAGGTAAGGGAATTCTTAACCTGATTTCCATTCTTTGGGTTAAACTTTTACTTTTTAATTTATGTGCTATTTAAATTTATTGTGTGATGCGTTCTGTTTATATTATGTTTCATTATGTGTATTTACATATTATATACATATTCTATCCCTCTATTAAGTCTCACTTCAATTATATGATGTTTATAAGGGACTTTTCTTCTAAAATCCTCTTTTAAAATTCTGTTTTATAAGATTCAAAGGAAATGTTTTTATGCTATTGTTTATGTTGCATGATTATGTTTTTGTTATTGGGCATTGTTTATGATGAAGGGTGGGACCTATATTTCCCTCCAATTCATTGGGTATGAGTAAGTTGGAGGTCGGACGTATGGTTACTCCAAGTGTAACTGTGATGGTTACACAAAGTAAGGTAGTCGTGAGGGTTACAAATTTTAAGGTAGCCAAGATGGTTACGAGATTATTTAAGTAATGCCCCAATATACCTCTATGATTATAATTATGTTTGTGTGGATATTGTGTAAATCTCATGTTACTCTAAGTAATATTTTATGGGTGGAAATCATGGCTTTTGAAAATGTTTTCATACGTCATGCGTATTCATGGACTAATGTGATTTTTCCCTCTTTTTCATACCTTACTGAGCTTTTGTGCTCATCCCAAGTTTTTAAATGATTTTTCACAGGTTAATGATGAGTAATACAAGGAAGGAAGACATGTTAAATGTTTAATAATTGTCAAGGAGTCTTGTTTTATGTTTTAATGTTTTATATTCTGAGGAAAATGGAAACTGATTTTATGGTATCCACTATGTAACAATGTGTAATGTTACGAATGTTTTGTCTTAATTCTCTAAAGCTCTAAACTTGAAAAGATCCTCAATATAAAATTAAGTTTTTCCTTTATTAAATTCAAGATTATGTATGAAATAAGTGCGGGTCCTTATAGGATGTACCTTATTTAGATGAATGAAAAATTAGTTGTAGATATGATCTTATAATATATTTTATCTTGCTTATTAGAAATAACATTTCCCATGATTTTATAGAAGGGTTTAAGTAAGAAAAACAATCTGATAATGATAGATTTCATTGGAATTATATACCTTGGGAATGATAGAATTAAGCAAAGAATTAATCCTTTATGGAAGTTGGACCCATTTAAAAATGTGGAGGAAAACCCTCTAGATGTCAGACTGAATAATATCCCAATATGTTTATAAGAAATTGTCAGTGAAATCATTCAGTTCAGGACAAATATTAGAGTTGAGACCGAACACAACCTCTATGTCTTATGATTTTAATTAATATATGTGATCCTAAAATTTTATTAAATTCTTATAATGTTATGTATGATTCCATCAATCATATCAGATATATTGGTGTCATTTAATTGGTTTTTAAAGTAGGAGACCACATGGTCTGAATTGTAATGTATGTTATCCTCAATCATTTACTCTTCATGTAGAAAAAGGAAGGGTTTGTGGGATTTCCCATCACTTAGAAGTAAATTTATGAATATAGAGTTACTTTCACCATCATTGAGAAATTTTTCAATAAAAACATCCTTTATCTTGACTTATTTCAACCTAAGATGATTATTGATGTTACTGAAAACATAATCATTATTCTCAATACCATGAGAAAATTCCTTAAGATTTCTATCTTATAATTTTTTTTGTTATAGTCCCAAAGTCATTAAATAAATTTAATAAGTAATATAATAGTCTATTTAATAAATGATTTATTTTTTCCTTTGATCATTTTGACCTTGATAGAGTAGGAAAATCCATTATTCCTGATGTAATCCGAGCCCCAGAAATCATGGAGAAAATTAAAATAAACAAAATATAACATCTAAGCATTGTTAAACATGATTGTGTGTGTCTGGGGTGAGGGGTTTAATTATCTTGTATAAATTTTTAATAAAATATGATGTGGTTTATAATTATCTCTTTATAACGTTGGATAGAAGTTGTATTCCAAAGCATCGAGGGCAACCTCCCCGACAAATATCATGTCAAGTTTGTGGACCACCATTTTTTGTGGTGTTTACAATAATAAGTATATTTACAGACCATAAAATTGAAATCCAATATAAAACTTTTATCATTCCATCTCCGTAATTCCTTAGATGATATGGAATTGCAAACAATTATTATTTTCTCATTTGGTATTAGGATGGAATTGAAATCATCCATGACACACCATAATTCTATATTAAATCCATTCATTTCCAAAATTTCATTCCAATGATTCATGAGATTGTGATATCAGTTATGATATTAAATTGATTAAAACTGATGAATTATCATGATCTAGAAGAATAAGTAACTATCATTTCAATAGATCTAATCAGGCTTAAATAATCAAGGGTGGATTCTTCTATAACCAATATATTTTTTACCCCAATTGTACACCTTCAAAAGGTCATGAAGAATGTGGGTAAAATTTTCAAGACTAAAAATCCATGAATAATTGTTTAGTTTATCATTCCAAAATAGAATATGTTTGTACATATGTTTATTAAGTCCATGGGAACATTCCATTTCAGGTTTGGCTAATCCATGAAAATTACATTAAATGATTTTCATTTAAACTGGGTTTTAAGGATTTATTCCCCTTTTCCTTTCAAACATTATTTTTTTCTTATAGGATTTATATGGTCTTAATAATTAACTTTTTCTAATCATTTTAGTATGAAATAAGGAGTTATTACTATCAACAGACTTTGGTTTTTTGGGATGTCGTCATGGTGGATGAATTTCAAAGGGACTAGGGGTTCATCTAAGGAGTTACTAATATATATATTGTAATGAAAATATAGGGTTTTGGAAGATATTTTTATCCCAACATTACATGATACTCTATGATAGATTCAAGGACATGAGGAACTTAAGAGGTGTGGGATATGGCCGTTGTCCCCAAATCATTAACTAGAGATTTATCAACATCTTGGTCACCAGTTACACCCTGTCATTGATATGAGATTCCTCATTATCTTCTAAAAAGTCCATGAATTTCATCATGGTATAATCCAAATTGATATCCTCCTGATGAATTTTAATATCTAAACAATAATAAAAAAGGTTATCATTATGAATATCTAACACAATAACATCAATTATATTAATTTTGGAAATTAATGAGCAAGGTTTTGGGGGAGTATTTTCCATCTCCATATATTTAAAAACATAATCCCATGGGTTTTTAAAGGTACATGAAAACTATAATATTCCATTAGGGTGTTAGTATTACCCATTCTTTTATATCCAACTCTTTTGGAGGGTTTAACTTTGACATTCATGATACAATGTTTTATTTTTCAATTTTTATTGACCTCATTTCATACTAGTATATAGAGCTATCTTGGAATCTTTTTTAATGACCCTAAAAATGACAATAGAATGACGCACTATCATGAAAACATCAAAACAAAATATAATAATACATTCATAATCCAAATTAACATTAAATTTTTGTTCTCTAGGAATAAGAGTTTGAACAACATAAAGCTAGGTGTTGAGGTTAGAATCAACATGGACTCAGTTGTGTGCTGATAAAGTTTAATAGGGCTTTCTACTAAGTATTCTAGGTCATTATGTATCCTTGGATTCCAAAACACACATCTTAGTCCATGGGGTATGATATATATAGGTTACATTTTAAATTTTTATTTAATTAATTTATTTAAATAGTAATGTGAAAAATATTAATTTTCAATCAAAATATATAAATTTTCTTCCTTAAATAAATATGTAAATAATTTTTTTGGCTCTATTACTAGCTTTGATAAATTTATAATTTATAATTGATAAATAAATTACTAATAAAGATACATCTTTTATCAATTCTAAAATAAGTGTTGATAAAAGAGGATATTTATCTACAATATATTTTAACATTGATAAATGTTGAATTTTATCAGTTTCTATGAAAATACATAATAATTTCCAACAATGAAAATCATGAAATATGTAGTAGAGGTAGATACATATGTGATAAATAATGTATATTCAAGAGTTAATTTGAGGTCATAAGTATATACTAGAAATCATAATTATAAATTTTTATTAAAACACAATATTAATTTAATGACGAAGAATACAATTTTATTAATGTGAATTAGTATCCTAATTTAAGGCTTCCATTAACTATATAATTGATATAAATATTTTATATAGACTATAATAGAGTTTTAGATGAATAACGTGAAATAGGTAGTAATAAAAATGTAGAAGAGAGGTGTTGGATCTTACCAGTGTTTTTTAAAATAATTGATAAATGCCAACTTTTATAAAAAATATAACAATGAACTTATAAATTTTAACATTTATCATAACACATTTTATACCTTATAATATTTATACCTTTATCAATGCTTTATTTAGTGCTACTAAATTTATATTTTATAATTTATAATAAACGCACTGACAAAATTTTTATTTTTTTATGGTAAAATATTTATATATTTTCATTGAATAATTTATAACATTAATTTCAAAATTAATTAATTAATTTTAATTCTAAAATTTTAAATCATTTCATATAATATTATCAATATACAAATAATATTATTATATTTATATTTGTTTCATATATATATAATAATAAAATTTATTTTATTTTATATTGAAATTTCAATAACATTAATTATTTATGCACTATATATTGAGTCATATATAAATGTAATAGTTGTTGGTTTCACCAATTACACACACACACACATGCATAGATGGTGGCTTAGTATGTGCATAAATGATATAATAAAAAAATGTGGTGAATTATAGTTTTAAAAATTAAAAATAATTTTCATCTTCTAGAAATATTTTTGTTTTTTGATTTCCCATATTAATATTAAAATCAAATATTAGAGTAAAAATAATGAAAATAGTGCAATTATAAATTTTATGAGATACTACATCCATTAAGGAAATAAAATTGTTAATACATTATTTTTCTTATAAATGTTTTATCATAATATAATTTTAAGAAATTAGTAATATAAAAATACAAAAAATACCAAAATGGTATCTCAAATATAATAGAAATTTAAATTAGAAAAATAGTGATAAATTAAAAAAATAGAGTATTATTAAGCTAACCTAATACTCTTATAAAATGGTTTTTTTGGAAGAAAACCTTTGAACTGAAGTCTAAAATAAGTCTCTATACCAAATCCAAGGTATCTAAGACTTTAAACCTATTGTAAGGTTACCTATATTTTATAATTACTGTTATTTCTATCTTTATATCCATAGAATTTCTTGATCATTACAATCGGGAAAACATATGTCTTCCTATCTCAAGAATACATTAATTACACAAGATTAAAAATTAAATAATTGTTATAGAAATTGTAGGGAGACTCATAATACAAATTTTTTGATAGATTATCATAATATAAATAATCAAGTAAATAAAACATTACTCTAATTGGAATCACTATTATAAATAAAATGATAAAAAATTCAGTATAATCAAATACTTTTCAAATGATCAATATAAATATTTATTTCTACTTCTTCCCTTAGTGATGATACTCTATTTATATGAATCATTATAACAATAGAAAGCATTCATATTCTATAAAACATATATTCTAATGTGAGAATATCAATAAATAATTATTTATCTATAAATGAATATAGCATGTTTATTTATCTACAAATGATTTAAATCAACATTTATAAATTGCTTCTAAATTTGATTTATGTAAAATAGCAAGAAATTTTAGATAACTATATTTTCATTAGAAAAATATCATCAGTATTTTAGTTACACGATGTTCATATTTCACAAGTATAATAACTTAAGTAGACACTCAATTTTGATCATTTCCATTTGATGAGTATTTTGATTTCTAAAATTAACAATGGAAGGAATTGAAAGAATCAATAATCCCACCCCACATTGTAAATTCCATAAGACACTGGAAAATATGAAAAGTATAATTGAAAATTGAAAGAAGCCTCCATGTAATCTTAAAGAAATATAATTTATACCTTTTTTTAATAAAATTAAATAATAATATATATATATTAAAAATTTATTTTATTAGTTCGGAGGATAATCATTAAATAAAAATATATAAAGAATAAAATTTAATTTTTGGCTAAAATTTATTAACTTTTTATTTTAAAAAATTACTATAGTAGACAAAAATACTATCATAAATTAGAAATTTAATTCAGTTTGAGAATAATTTAACTAAATGTTTTTGTTGCTTATAAAAAGTTTGAAACTCTTTATATATTGTTGAAAATTATTTTCAACAAGGTTTATGTAATTAAATATTTCAAAATTATTTCCATTTCCACCATTCATTCATATTGGGGAGGTTCTTCATATAATTTTAGTTGAGGTTGAACATCACATTTTCCACAATTCATAAAAATATTTTTCAGAAAATATATATATTATAAGACATGAATATGTATTTCTAAATATTAAACATCAAATTCATCACCATTGATTTTTGATAACGATTTAGATGCATCTAATAAATTTTCTACATTGTGAAAAAAAATTATTCTACACAAGGTTCCTTTTAAGCTTCATTATATTAAATATTTTAATGATATTTCTAATAAAAAAATTTTAGTATATAAATTCGATGATAGAAAAACTAAATAAATAAATCCTTGATATTGTAGTCCTTATATAATAATTTTATATTTTAATATTCCAATTTGTTATCTTTTGTTGTATAAGTTGACCATGGATACTACCAAGAGAAGTATAAGATACAACATGAGGTAGATTCCATGAAAACTTCACAGAAAAATGGAGTTGTTGAACATAGTAATTGGTAGGTTAACAATATGGAACGAACTATGCTAATTGAGAGTTTAATTCTACAACATTACTAGATAGAGGATGTTCATGTTGCAGTTTATATTCAAAATCAAACAGGGACTTATTTGGGTGAGACGAAGACACCATATGAATTGTGGCATGGAAGGAAGTCCTCTTTTAAATATTTTCGTGTTTTTAGAAGTAAGTGCTTCATTAGGAAAAATGAAATAAATCATGGTAAATATGGTGACAATGCAGATGAAAGAGTTTTCCTTGGATACTCAATGAACAGAAAATCCTACAGTTGTTTCCACAAGCGATTATGAAGTATTGTGGAAAGCAGTGATGTTAAGATCGTTGAAGAGAAAACCAAAAATCCTTCAAGGATTTCATATACTGATGTGATATAAATTTAGGAAGAAAGTGAATGTGGAGAAAATAAAAATACAGAAATAGAGGAAGGTGTACAAAACACTCAGCATTCACATCATGGTTTTGAATCATAAGAATAATCTGAAGAAGAAACCTTGGCTGGGGAGAATGCAACTGAACTGCATAGGAGAAATCGAAGAGATGAGATTGATCCATCTAACATAATTGGGGACAGGAGTTCACCCACACAAACATGGAGGCTGAGGAATAACACACAATTTTTATTTCTATTAGTTGTGGAGCCATCCTAATTTCAAGAAGCTGCAAAGAAAGAATCTTGGGTGAATGCCATGAATGAACAGTTAGATCAGATATATAAGAATCAGACATGGGATCCTGTCTCGAGACACGATGGTCACAATTTTATTGGTACAAAATAGATATTCAAGAACACGTTTGATGAGCATGGATGTGTTATTAAAAACAAGGCATGATTGGTATGTACAGTATAATCCTAGATTGAAGGTGTTGATGTTGAATAAACCTTTCCTCCAGTGGCTAAACTGGAGTCAATCAGGATTTTCTGTGCCATGGAACTCCAAAAAGGATATAAAGTATATCAAATGGATGTCAAGACAAGATTCTTTAATGGTGTACTCGAAGAAGAAGTATACATTGAACAACCAATGAGTTTTCTCCTTGGTACTAAACAAACAATGGCTTGCGAACTAAAGAAATCTGTATATGATTTGAAGCAGGTACCATGAGCATGGTATTCTCGACTGGACTCTTATCCTAAGAAGTTGGAATTCAAAAGAGGAGGATTAGATCACAATCTATATGTGAACAATTATTTAAAAGATCAGTTCATGGTTCTAGTTTACATCGATGACATTATATTTGGTGGCAGTAGATAGAAATCAGTGGATGAATTTTCCAATCACATGAAATCAGAATTTGAAATGTCAATGATTGGGGAGCTCACATATTTCTTGGGTCTGTAGGTCGCTCAAAAAATGATTAAACATTCATATATTAGGAAACAGTATGCAAGAGAGCTGCTGAAGAAATTTAATATGCATGAATCCAAACCAATGTCAACTCCAATTTCAATTGGAGCCAAACCTGGAAAGCATGAGGATGGGACCTCTATAGATCCCACCATGTATAGGATGATCATTGGGTCCCTACTGTACCTGAGAGTGACACAGCCAGATATTGTCTTTGCAACATGTCTAACAGCCCACATTCAGAGTAATGCAATGGAGGAACATATGGAGGTAGTAAAAAGAATCATGAGGTACATTCAAGGTACTCATAACATTGGGTTATAATTTGCTGTAAGAAGGGAAAGTGAATTATCAACATTTTCTGATGCTGACAGGACTGGCGATGTAGTGGACAGAAAGTCCACCAGTGGTGGAGCATTCGATATAAGAAATAAATGTATTGGCTGGTTGAGCAAGAAACAAGAAATTACTTCTGTTAGTACTGCTGAAGCTGAGTATATCGCTGCCACAAAGGCATGCACCCAACTACTATGAATAAAGTAGCAATTAACAAATATTTGTGATGAGGTGAAGCAACCAATGGTTATTTACTGTGATAACAAGAGTGCAATTGATCTTAAGAACAATCATGTTCATCATTGTTGTACAAAACATATTGAAATCAGATATCACTTTATCAAAGAAATATTTGAACAAGGCATCATCAAAATATATCTTGTGGGAATTGATGAGCAAGTGTATGATATGCTGACCAAGCCACTGTCAGCGGCAGTGTTGGAGAAGCATCGGTTGAACCTCAGTGTTCAACCACCTCATAGTGCATAAGAAGGTTATGCAATACCCCTTTCCCCAGTTATGATAACTGTTTTTAATATTTTTTTGTGGATATGATGAAAGGTTATGGGGGAGATACTAAAAAGGGTGTGTATTGAGATGTTCAATGAGCAAATACCAATCTTTGGGTTTATTTCCAATGGGGGAGAAGGAATAAATTCAGGAAATGTTAGGCATCACGATGAGATTTTGGTGATAGGTTAAGAAGGAATACAATGGAAATGTAATGCTTCGAGGAAACTTTAATAGAATTACTTGGGATTCATTGAGAATTAAAAAACATGGGATCCCAATTCATGCTTCCCATCTTGTTTTCTACAGATATCATTTCTCATGTAGTCTTAGAGTGTTAGATGATTTGATTCTTGCACTTCTGGTTTGCATGTAGATGGTGTTCAATTAAATTTATTTAGTGATTTCCATCAAACCCAAATGGGGATATTGTTGGAACCATGGATTTTATATGAATGAATTGGAATATGGTTTGTCTTTGTTGTCAATCCTCAGTGGAAGATCAAAATGTGTGTGAGGAAAGTGATCATATAGTTTAAGCAGAAAATAGTATTGAAGGTGGCATTGTTTCCTAGTGTTTTCCAACTTTTTGGTCCTCAAAATTGGAAAATGAAGACATGGATTATTGGTAAAAGGAGGCGCGCACAAAAAGGAAGTGGTACGCGAAAAAGGAGGGACCTGCATGAAATATTTAAGTTGGGTATAGAAAATAGCGTAGTGCGCAAAATAGAGGATCAATGTTTTTCACGCCAATAGTTTTTCAGAGTCAGAATGTCGAAAAATAGAAAAGGCATAGGCTACGCGAAAAATCTAATGATGTGCGCGAAACACTTTACCTACAGAAAATATTATGCGATAAATGAGAGTTTTTTTAAGCCACATGAGGTTTTGCGCGTAGGGGTCTGAGACGCCTATAAATATGAGGTGACCCCCTAATTCCATATGGTTGATGAATTATAGATGATCGAAGGTATGATGCATGTAAAAGGTTCTTGTAATGTGGCCTACGTGAAAAATTCCGAGCAGCGCGAAATATTCTGTGTTGCGCAAAAAATTCCACGTTGCGTGAAATATTCCGGTTTGCAAGAAAAATCATAGTTGTGTGGAAAATTACAAGATACGCGAAATAGATAGAGCTGCCCATAAAAATTTATGTGGCATGTAAAAGATTTAGTTTGCGTGAAAAAGGGTGTTGTTGCGCGAACTATTTTTCCCCGTCAAAAGGAAATAGTGTGAGCAATAGTAAGGTCTTATGAGAAAAGGGTTGGTGTTGCGTGCAATTGTCAGTGAAACTTGTTTCCACATTCTGGTTATCTGGTTCAGTGGTTTAGTGCGTACTAGTGCATCATTTCTGGACATTGATGCAAGAAGAGTCTCATGCTATGAAGAGGTAAAGACTTCAATGCGAATCTATTTAAGATACATTTATGTCGATAAACTAATTGGGACTTCAGCAAAGGCAGTGAGGTAGGGGGAGTAAATAGGAGTGACCCAAGTGACGTTGTGGGCTATCCCTGAACAATTGTAAAGGTAGTGAGCCTGGGAAAGAGTGACTATTCACGAACCTTTGTAATCCACAACTAGTGAAGAATAGTGGAATTTGTTATGACTGACAACCTTTCGGTGTATGCTCCTTCAATTTAGCCCTTAACGGTGAACCAGGTAAAAAGTGTTGTGTTTTATCTCTACATGTGAATGTTTTATTGCTTCTCATATCCACTATAAAGGTTAAACTAGTTCCTAGCAACTTGGGAACAAGATCCATCACTTTAAAAGAAAAAGTTGACACCCTGATTCACCCCTCCCCTCTCAGGGTGTCCCGGGGTCCTATAGTTATCCTATATAGTTTTATAAATGAAGGAGTAATATGAGAATGTTTATGATGTTTCTAATAATGAGGATTTAATCCTTTTTTTAATTTGTTATGCAATGTTCCTAATTTCCAAAGATTCTAAACTTCTTAATCTTCCTAGTTGAATTATTTTTTATCCTATTTATGAAATATTCAAATAAATTGTAATAAATAGCAGGGTTGTTATATTCGGTAATAATAGAGTAATTAGATAATTTTGGGATTAGGATTAGAAAACTCAAGAAAAAGTCTTATGAATAAAAATATATATAAGAAAACATTCCTAAATTTTATTAAAGTATATAGTAAGTGGTTTACAAATTAATGAAATCTCTATCAAGATTCTAAAAGATGATGTGACTATGGTGTAAATGTATAATGTGGTAAAACTCGAAAAGACTACATTGATGTAGAATTGGTCAGGAATCGGTTCATTACAATTGTCCTTTCTTCACACTTTGTTTTATTTCCCATGGGATATGATTTTCTAAGTTCACAACCTCATTAAATATTATAAATAAGGGGCCAAAAATTGTTATATGTCTATATGTTATATAATAGTTCATCGATAAAATATATTTAATCATAGAAATTAATAAGTTATGAAATAAATTTCATTTATATGTTATCCTTTTAATGTAATTGGTTTCCCATTTATGAGTTTAATAGATCACAAATAATCATCATTAAGTCTATTTTGGATAATTTAATTGGTTAGACCCAAAATAAAAAATTTAATAGTTCTGTTATCATACATAGTTCTACACTTTCTATCATATCACACATATTTTGTAGAACAATCCAAACACCACAAAAAATCACTGATGTTGGGTTTTTTTTGTGAAAATGATAAAGGGGGAAATTATTGAGTCCATGGTGTCTAACTCCTACCCTATCCAAATGTTTTGGATGAATTTCTCAGTGAAAATTCTAATACCTCGTTTACTCGAATTTTATGAAATTTGATGAATGGATTGGCCTTTCCTGTATATAGACAAAAAAAATTCATGAGAAGGAAATCAATATCCATATCGAGAATCGGTCCCTGATTCTGTATAAGTGCATAGAGGAGGATGAATCTTCTTTTTCATCAACATATAATGAATGGATATTATTTCCCTATGAAGAATAATATCTAGCTCAAATTACTATGTATATGGGAAAGATCATCATTTAAGAAGTTCATATTGTGATAGAATACACTAATGTGTTTCCAGAATAATTTCCTAGTCTTCATGCTAGAGGAGAGGTTGAGTTGTTAATCTAACATATCCGTAAGGAATTACCATTATACAAGTGTCTGTATAGAATGGGTTTTTTCAGAACATGAGGAGTTGAAACCTAACTACTAGATAATCTAGATAAAAGAGTTCATATTCCAATGTTCTTCACTATGGGGTATAATATTACTCCTAATCAAGAAGTATGTGTCAATGAACCTTTGAATTTTTTATCAGTTTCTCAAAAAGATCAGGATAAAGAACAAGTATCCTCTAACATAGATTGAATACATATTTGAGTATCAATGTGAAGAAAACTACTAACATAAAGTGGATATTTGGTTGGAGTATTATCAATTTAGGGTGAAGTATTTGGATATCCTTAAGACATCATTCTGAACAAGGTATGGGAACTATGACTTCTTATTAATTCCATTCAAATTCAATAATGCTTCAATAATATTCATATACATGATAAATAGTGAATTCAAATATTACATCAACAAGTTTTTAGTAGTATTTATTGACGACATTATAATATACTAAAAAACCATGGAGGAGCACGATGTTCATCTATGAACTATGCCAATGACCTTATGAAAAGATAATCTTTATGCAATGTAAAAAATATTTGATTTCATGTTGAAGTTTATATAATTCTTGTGGAATATTATCATAAGAAATGGGATGTATGTGGACCCTACAAATATAGAATCATTTAAAGGATGGATGAGGAAAACATCAATCATAGATATTTGAAGTTTACTATTATTAAATATGTATTATCATTGATTTAAGACAAATTACTCATGATCATGAATCCCCATGACCTAGGTAGGTGAGAAAAGATTCATGTTTTTTTGAATTATGAATGAGAAGGGAAATTCATAGAGTTAAATAACATGCTTATCACTAAACTTGTACTCAAACTACCCATAAATGTCTAAATATTCCTGGTATTTAGGAATTCTTCAAAGAGGGATGTGACTTTGTGTAAAGGAAAAAAGAAAAAGTGATATTATATGAATTAAGGAAACGGAAATTTTAAGAGAAGAACATCCAAACACATAATATAGACTTGGATATAGTGTTATTCATGTAGAAAATATAGCAGCATTATCCCCTTGGAGAGAAGTGTGAAATATATAATGATCACAATATCTTCTAGTATATATTCAAATAGAATGATCTAAATATTAATTGATGAAGATGGTTAGATCATATCATGGATGATGAATTCTCAATAAACTACCATCCCAGGAAATAAAATGATCTTGAAAATGCTCATGGTAGAAAAAATATCACAATTTTATCCTTGATAAGAGTTGATAAGGGTCACGTCATGTTATATATTAAAATGATGAAAATAGGAATCATAATGGAAGGAAAATCATTAATACTTTCCCAAATGAATACTCTACCATCCCTTTATGAAAAGATAATGTATTCTGAAAGAGACGAGAAGGGAATTTGGACGAATGTGGCAGCTATAAGAAAAGGAAAATACTCAGAGTTCAATTTCTATAAAGAATGATTTGTGAGATTTGGGTCACAACTAGGTGTACAATCAAATCCCGAGTTAAATAAGGATCAGTTGGATTATTCACATAGCTCGGCCATCTCTATCCACCCAATGTAAAAAGATGTATTAATATATCCATGATCAAAATTGGTGGGAAAATATGAGGAATGAGATCATGAAATATACTTAAACATGTGTTGTATTATAGAAAGTGAAGGGAAAAAGGAAAATATCAAGGGGATGATAAAGCCATTACCTATACCTACATGGAAAAGGGAAAGCATCATCATAAAATATTACAATGGTAATCTGATGAAATAAAGTGGAAATACTGTTATATGGGTTTCGGTGGATTTTTATACAATGATTTACCACATCATTATGATTATATAGTACTTCACACGCGATTAACATGCAAGGATATATATTTGAGAAGCATAGAGGACACATGGAACACCACTATCGACTGTATCTGATCATGATGAAAGATTTAACTCCATGTTCTGGAGGAGTCCCCAACACACTCTAAATACTTGGTTTTACTTCAACATGGATCATCAACCTCAAACTAATGGCCAATATGAGCAGACTATCTTGACACTTGAGGATACGTTGACCGCATTCTCAATTCACATTAATAGATGGCGAGACCATTATATTCATATGTTAGAGTTATCATATAATAATAGTTTCCACTCAAGAATCTAAATTGTTCCCAATGAATCCCTTTTATGGGAATAGGTATAGAACACCTGTATGTTTTGTTGAATTTGGGGAATGAAAACTATTTGGTCCCGTAATGGTCAATGAAATTGTAGAGAATGTTACTATGATTCGGTATCACATCAAGGATACTCGGCATTGACAGAAGTATTACGATTACAATCATCAATTAGACCTAAATTTTCATGTTTAAAACATGGTATTCTTTTAAATATCTCCATGATAGAAATTCAATATTTTTGGGAATAAGGGAAAATAGTATAATATAAATTTGTCCCATTGAGTGATCACATTAGAGTGGTGGCCTACCCACTAGAACCCCCACCTAAACTATCTCAAGTACATGAAAGACTACGTGCATCCATCTTGAGGTAGTGCATAACAGACCCCTCACATTTACTCAATCCAATGGTGGTAGCATAGGAGAATAATCTCTCTTATAGGGATAATCTATTAAAGATATTAGACCATTGAGACAAAGATCTACGAAATAAGAAAATTGACCTAGTCAAAGGTATATAGAGAAACAATAAGTTTGATGAATTGACATGTGAATCATAGAAGGTTATGAAATATAATTACCCATTTATATTTTAGTTTGTGAAAAAAATATAGAGGATGAAATTACTAAGGTTGAATGTTGTAATTCCCTACAATTTTATAAATAAAATTTCCCATATAATTTAATTAAATGTCATGTTATTTAATATGGTTATAGATAAATCATGATTCTAAATGGTTTTATTATATACTATTATATTTAAATTATTTTCATGAATCGTTAACATTGATATTATACCCATTGAATAGTGATCACCTAATTAGTATACATAGATGGTTTTATCAAATCCAATTGACACATACAATGGATGTAATAGCCTCAAATAGTATGATTGAACCATATGAATCCCATTTAGTAGTGAGACCAAGGGATATAAAATAACTAAGATTTTCTCTTTAGTGAGACCTTGTTTATGTCAAAAACATAAGTTTGATCAAAACCATTTGTGGGAAAATTTCATGCTCCTCGATATCATTCCAAAACCATGTGCGCCAAACCCCCTCATAAATGTATCGCTATTTCACTACTTTCACATAGGGTGTTTTCTAGTCTATTAAAGGTATATGTTTTAAAACCCAAATAATATTATTATGTATATTTTATTTTTAGTCTAATAATTCTAATATTTAGTTCTTATTGTTACTCCATAAATGTTTTGGATTTTTATTCATTAAAAAGAAGATTTCTTTTTGAGAAATATTCAAATTCAATTAAGGAACTAATTATGATGAATTACTGAATTTTTGAAATAAAATATACTTTAATAAGTATAATCATTGAATAATACTAATCCAATATGAATGATCATATAATTTTTATGATGTCAACTGTAGTATTTTTATGGTATCAAAAACTGTAATTGTCTAAAAAACCAAACAATTCCCAATAAGTTTCCATCACTATTTGAAATTTGGAATTTGAAATAGTTATAAAATTATTTGGATAAAATAAATATTATTTTCGGAATCGTAATGTTTTAATTATCAAATGATGAATAATTCATAATTTTCTGAGAAAGTCCATTTTTATGAAAAAATAAAATATGGAAGAAATATATTACGTATATTATGACATCAAAATGACCAAGAAATGATATAATTAATTAAATAATTGAAATACGAGACAAAATTTATTCTTAATATTTAAAATAATGTTATTTAAAGTTTGTTTAATTAATTTCATAAATCCTTTATGAATCCTACTACATCAAAAAAAATTTATTGCTTTAAAATCATTTCTTAAAGGAGATGACTCACTTCCACATCAAAAATGATATTATGTTAATTATTTATGCTCATATATTTAAAAAAAATTACCACCTCCCATATTTTTTACAAAACTTTGTAAAAATAATGGTATGGTTTGTTCTTTGATATATTTTATTATATAGAGTCCACAACCAAAATTTGAGAAATAATACATAATTCCCATCCCATTTACAATATAAACCAACACAAACTCCAATTTCATTTCACTAAACATCCATATAGATCATACCTACACAATAAAAACCTCTCTAGAGTCCTACCAACTTTCTTCCAAGATTTCATGTAGCACCTCAAAAGGATTTTCAGTCACCCACTTAAGGTAAGTGATATTTTCCTTCTTCAATTTATTCATGTTTCTCCATTATTGTGTGGACTATATTTATAATACGTAATATTAGGAAAAAAAATTAAATGTACCAATTAAATTAAATTTTATTTCAATAATATTATAGACCAATTTATCTCTCATTGGAAACATTTTATTAATCTTTATGTAACATTGTTATACTTACGAAATTTCTCCATAATTTTCCATGCGAAATAAATTTCTATTGAATACCCATACTAATTTCTTATCAAGGGTGTTCACCATTATATACATTTAAATATTTAAATTGAGACTTGAATTTATTTATTCCACACCCCTTGATCCTAGAATAAAATATGATGATTAAGGATTCCATGTTTTATGATCAATGTGGAACACTTAATCATTAGAAATAAATGAAACTGATTGTTGTGCCTAGAATAATATAGAGTTCCAATGCATCGAGTCATTTTCTAGTCTCATCATAATTAATTCATGGGGTTTGGTAGTTAACTTAATTCATACTAAGAATTTTTCCATCATGATACCTTTGAAATTATCCAAGACCCATTTTTGTGATGTAGTCTTTTAAGTTGTTGACACACATTTCCCACATTAACTTTATGATTATATGCTAAATCCTACATTATTGTTCCTGTTTGTGATTATCACTCCACTAAATCCCCTTTTATATCACTATTGTCTAAAATTTATTACTTTCATAATGTTATTCCATGCTTATTACCATAATGGGATTTATAGCGCACTCATTTCTTATATATGTCCCTAGGGTGTCCCATACAATTTTATGTACGAAGGAATAAAATGAGTGCGATAAGAATGTTTTCAATAATGATGATTTATTCTACTTTAATGATTTTATGAAATGTATACACTTCCAAAATACTATATAGTTCCCCATCTTCTTGCTCTTATTATTTTTAATCTTATATATTAAATCATGAAAAAATGTGAATAAAGAGTAAAGTTGTTATAGGATATATTTTGGAGAATATATGGTTAGGAAATCTAAATACATAGGAATATTATTATATCAATATTATTTGAGTAAGGGTAATTATATTAATCGATCATAAGAGTGTAATGTAGATGTAATATTAGAAGCTAAATCTTGAAATATGAATATGTTAACAATACCCTAGTATATTTTTCATTAATATGAAATAATTAAAATCATGAGTATGAAATTTATTTAAGGGTTTAAAATATAATGAACAAAAATTTTACTTTATAATTTCATTTAGATAAACATTATTTTCTTTAACTTTTTTCACTCACAATAGTGAAATAAAAGAAAAATAATTACAATCTAGAAAATATAAATACATTTAAATGTTATTATGATAACACATAATAGATAAATATATATACTAAAATATTAAATGTAATTTTAATTATAAAAAGTGGTATCAAATAATAATAAAAAACACATAATGTTTCAAATATGAATTTTTTCAAAAACATGTTGTTTAACTAAAAAACAATGCATTTTATATTACCAAATCATTATATTAAATTTAAAATTTAAATTATAAAAATAAAAAATCGTTTTTTAATTTAGTATATCAAAAATTTCTTTGAATAATTTTCTGTGATTTTTTAAAGGTAAATAGTAAAACAAACCAATTTTTTCTAATAGCGTAAATTTTAAAAAATTATTACTTGATGAATTTTGAAGAATGTTTTCGATGAAAAATATATATTATAATACTAACCTTGTAATTTTAAAATTCCATGTTGAATTTATAAAATAAATATATAATATTTCCGAAAAATTTGTAATATTATATTAAAACTATGTTTTCAGCATCATTAATTAAGATTGAACAAGTTAGAATTTGGTTACATATTTATTTCACTACCAACTTACTCTTCATAGACAAATAATTACATCATTAATATTATTATAATAAATATGAATGATAATTTTGTCCAATAAATTTCTTACAATCATTTTTTATGTGTAACATGTAATAACATTAGGATTAATTTCCCTACCCATGTATTGTAAATTTTATAAAATAAATTTCATATTTTATATAAAAAGTTTCACATTATAAATATGGATAAATTCATTTTTAGTTATATAATTTTTTGTTTTATAATTAATTATAATTACCATTATAACGGTGAATCAATTATTTACAAATGACTATTTCGTTAAGATAATAAAATTTATATAGAATCGATAAAAATAAACACATTTGAATAATAAATAAAATATTGGGTATAAAAATTAAATATATATGTTGAAAATAATTTAATTGGTAATCAATCCTAAATATGATTAAGAATCTATAATAGTCCAAATGTAATTTTTATTCTTCATTAGTTTTTCTAGAGAATAAATGTTTTAATTTGAAATTTATTATTTTATTATTTTTAAATTGAATTGGAAAAAATAAATTTTGAATAATTTCCATAAAACTGATTTTTTATATTCTTTAATTAATATTATTAATATAACATAAAATTAATATTTTAAAAAAAGTTAAACAATTTTATGGTAAAATAGTATAATGTAAAATCCAAAGGTATTTTATCATATTATTGGTAAAAATATCAACATTATTAAACAGAAAAATGGTTATTACATTTATTAACACATGATAGTCAAAATATGCTATAAATAATTAATGTACTCATGATATAAAATTATGAATACATATTTTAAGTGAGAAATATTTATGATTATTTATATAAAATTTTATATATATTTAGTTATGTTTCACACACAAGAGTAAAAACTGTGATAACTAATATATGAAATAATGTAAGGGTTTATGGTCTTAATATTTACTCCCTGGGAATTATTTATCATAATGCACCAAAAATTTTGTAATATGTTATGAATTCTACAAAATTTTCATTAAGTGTAATCATTGAATTTTTTTTAATAGGATTTAATTATGTATATTATGATCCCTTCTTTATACAATTTTATTTAGAATGTTTTCAAATTCATAGGGGTTTTTTGTCTCATTTTTATTTCATTAAATCATGATTAATTTTTTATACCTAAAATTATTTAAATTATGTAATTAATTCCTTAATAAATTATTTAATCATGAACAATTGAATTTAAAGTGATTAAAAAGTTCATTTCCCAATCTACCGTTCATGATAATTCAATTCATTCTCTACTCAATTTGTAATTATTAATCATCTAAAATTCATTCCTTTAAGTCACATACTTTAATAAAAAATTATAACAATTAAGTGGTATATAATCTACTATATAAAATTATTTTAACATTATTTTATACAATTTAAAGTGGGTTTCCAAATAATTTTCATCATCCAATGATTTACCTTTCTGAATAAATTTCTGTGTAATCTATAAGAGTTCAATTTGAAAACATATTTTAAAATATATCTAATGTTATTTTAGATTATAACCTATAGGGGGATTTTTATGAAACACCAATTTAATTTATTATATTTTTTTATCCTTGGTGATTTTTTTTATTTCTTTCCACCATTTTTTTAAAAGGTTATTTTGAAATACTTTCAAATGATGAGGGTATTTTAATTAAAGAAAAGTACAAATATAGTGTATTTATTACATGCTCATATTTTTAACGTACACTTCATATTTTATTGATTAGACATATGATTCTTTAATAATTGAATAAATTAATTTTATTCTTTCTAGGCTTATTTTGAAAAATATTTTAAAAAATATTCTAAAAGTTTATTGAATTGGTCAATTTAGTTTAAATGAATCAAATTACATATTACTATATGAACTTATCCTACTAATAACTTTGTTTTTTTCCATCAAAATTATTCTTTATGTTTTCATGGTTCCAAATAGACCTAATTCCCACCTATTTTTTATACAAGTTTCCCTTTAATTTTTTTTAAAATCCCAAGTATTTTTTTCTAATGTTACATCTAAAATGTTCATCTAGCACTACTATTGTATTTATAAAACTTAAATGTTTTAAAACATTATTTTTCATCCAATGCATGTCCTCTATGACAACACAATATTTCCTTCCTCCAATCAAACAGTTTTCATCAATATTCCATACATCGATTGATAGGTAAAATTATCAACATAACAATATAACATTTATCTATATGGTTTTAATATATTAAGCATAAACATCTTGATTATATTATATTTACCTATAAATTTATTTAATTTCATTGAATACCCATTTTTCCTTTTTTACATTTACCATTTCACAGTTGGAATCATCAATGTTTTTAATATATAGAGTATTCATAACCCATTTTCATTAAATGGGTTTTTTATGATAAGATGATTGGGGTGAAACATATATGAATATATATACATATATACTATGATGGTAGTTAACCTATGATTTGAGTCTGAGTTTGTTATACCCCTCTATTGAATTGGTTAATGCTAATGTTTCATGAGATGATATGAATAGTGAAGTCGTGGTTTAACCAAATCATACTACGGAATGGTTTATGCATGGTTATCCATAGCACGGTATTTTATAATGGTGGTCAGTCAGATCATACCAAAATTATGATGATGTTAAGCATATGATATGTTATTTTTCTTGTTAAACATGAAATATGATTTTGATGTCATTATATATTTTTTTCTACATGTTTATGATTCCCTGATCTTATGATATTATTTCGTTATGTCAATATCTTATTCATGAAATCAATTTTTTAATAATATTATTTTATACCTACTGGATTATATTTATTATCTCATCATTATTCTATACCTTATTTATTCCCTTACTCAACATTTTACCACACCCCTTATTATGTTTTTCCTTCCCTAGGATACAATTTTTTCTATATTTTATGATATGTCTATAAGAGGCACAGTGATGCTAGATAATGGAAAAATATTTTCAAGGGTGTAAATTTTGTGTTTAGATGAAAATTTGTTAAACACACAAACATTTTTGTTTTTGAGGTTTTCTAATAATTTATTTAATATAATGTTTATGTTGTTAAAATGATGTAAATACATGATATTCGTGTGTGAGTCACTATAATAGTGGCCCTATAGGATGGATTTCTTATTGATGATGGACTGAAGTCCCTATATCCTGAAAGTATTTAATGGCATGAAATTCCTATACAATTTATTCACAATTCCATGGCCCGATAACCCAATTGGCATGAATAGTACAACTTCTAGAGTACTAACATAGTTCATGTTATAATACTATTATAGTAACTTTGGAAATTACCCCTTTAATACATATTATTCCTATGTTTCTAATTCTAGATTAGAAAATGTGAATGTTAATATACCATTTTTGGGCACGTTGACCTAGGATTATCCCCATGTTTACCTAATATTCAATGACATTGAATCTATAAATTCATATTATGAACAATGATCAAATCTAATAGAATTGATGCCTTTGTAATATTCTATAAGGGGGCTGGGGGTCAGCCAACACCTACTACTTATCAAACACTCCAGGGGTAAAAATATGTGAATGGTTATCGAACCCTATCAGGGCCTAGAAATATGGTATGACCCACATGATCCCTAGCTAAGAAACAGTTTTCAACCGCTCTATTTCTATTATGAACAACAATTGAATACGACCAAATTCAAGCATGGGCTAGTTACCTTGGGGATTGAGGGGTACAACCAATAGTTCTCACTTTACTAATACCTTATAGAATATTAAATATATATATATATATATACATAATGAAAAATTCTATAGGGAAATAGAAACATACAATAATAATTAAAAATTATTGATAATATTAATTACATAAAAATAATAGGTAATTATTTTTCAATGTGACTAATTTTATTTAATAAATATTTCAAAAAGGTAATTTTTAATTATTTTTACTATATATAAATTTTCAAATAGATATAAAAATAATAATTATTATATTTAAATAAATTATATTTACAAAAAATTACTAGTTATTTAAATATTTGTAATGATAAATCTGCATTCGGGTATAAGTATAAGCAATAACCACACACACATGCACACACTCACTAAGCTACAAATGTGTTGAGATTGTGATTAGAGGGGGTGGTAACAATTACTAATATATAGGTTTATTTTATTTACATAATAACTATATATATATGGATTATAAATTAAAATATAATTAATTATTAATTATATATTAAAATTTATAAATTTAATTAAAAAATATATTTTTTATCGAAGTGATTATATATATATATATATAATATTCTGATTTGATTTCTGATAATACATTTTTTTACATGGATAGGATAATTCCCTAACATGAATCGAATACCCAAAATATATGAACTAATGTAACAGTGGAAGAATGGTCGTAATACATGGCACAAATTTTGAGAGGCATATACCCCAAACCATAATAACTCCTCCAACAATCCAATTGTCAACCAACATTGCCCTTCATAATGATGTTTTGTTTGTAGTCTTCTACTATGTATGTTGTAATCCAACATCCATCATCATTTTAGTTTCATATCCATGTACAATATTATATTCCACTGATAAAAAATTACATTAATATCATCTAAGAGGAATAATATTTTAATTCCCTAGAGGCCTCACCTTGGTTGCCTAGAGGTCCAGTGACACAAGGGTCCAATACATGACCCAAAATCCCAAATCAAGAGAATAATATTGTTCATATAGTACCCCACTATTGTAATCAAAATATAACCAACATTCTTATATTTCTATATTATTTCTACAATGCCACCATATTTTTCTCCCACTATGATTCGAAACCAAGTTTCATTATAGATTATGCGCTGACATTACCACATTTAGAATCACCCAATTGTTTAAATTGTATCATTAATTTTGTAAATGTATGGTTATATTAATAAATTAGTATATGTATACATGTAAAAATATAAATACCAAGAATAAAAATCAATACAAAAATAAATAAAATATGTATATAATATTTTTTATATTAAAATTTAATAGTTAATAATTACATTTAGTTATGATTAATTCTTTTTATGAATTTTTAATGATTATATAAATGTGAAAATAATTTTTGACATAATTAAATAAATATATATATAAATTAATATAAATTGTTAATTCCAAATTTAAGATCATTATAATAAATTATTAACTATAAAAATAAATATAATAATAATTATATAAAAAATAACTATTTTTACATATTTATATTAATATTTAAATAATTATAAAAATAATTTGTGAGAACTTACCCAGGTGGAAATAACTACTTTATTTAATTAAATTTCAAAATATTACAAGAATCTAATTTTTTTCCAATGAACCCTTGGTAAAAGAGTACTCATATCATATGGTATCTCACTATACTAGATAATATCAATATAATTAAAACACGTTTGGAAAGGTGCTCAAACAGAACTCATTCCTCCAATTGAAATTATTAACTATACAATATTTAAATGACATAGATTTAAAGAAACTGATCCATATATTAGGTAATCTTTTAAGAGAAAAGGGTGAAACCAAACATAAGGTTCTAAATGATAGTGGTGGTGTTAAATTTCAACAAGAGGTTGTTCTAAACCCGCTATATGGAATTATTAATAGAATTTATAAGACAAGAAATATTGAATTTGAGAGTGGTGGAAATGGATAATTATCTATTGACGTATCCCACTTCATCCCTACAATGATCATTATTTACAACTCCTTAACTTGAAGGCCCTTGGTTTCCTCTTAATTATCCATCTATGTTTTAATAAATCCATCCTACAAAAGGGGGTTTCTAGAAATGATAAATGGAACCCAAGGATGTTATGAAATTACTATTGATAATATGTTTTTTTATCATTATGAATTTTTAGGAAGAGTTTTGAAAGAATCACCTTATTAGAGGATTTTAATCCGAGAATACATCCATCTCCTGAATAATGGAATATTTTTTGTTGAATGAGTTATGATTGTTAATATTTTTTGTGATAATATTAAATTACCCACACTATTTTATCTATATAAACCTATAATAAAACTATGATTCTCTATAAAGAGTGGGGGTCTATTCCAAATTTGAGCAGCTCTCGGATATAGTTGGATAGAATTGTTCACATCTTAAAATCATTAAACAGAGTAGTTAATAAGGTTAATGTAGTAGAATTATGGAGAAATAGTTTATCTACATAATCCATGTACTGATGGTAGAAGTTAACTCTCAAACGTAGTGAGATACCAAATTATTGCTTGGAGGAGTCTGTCTCAAGTCAACTATGAACAGGACTTGAAAACAGTGTTAATATAGAATGTTTTATACAATGTATTTTTTAACAAGAATACCAAAGTTGAACCATCATCAATATGATTAATTATATTGTGAAAAAAATAATTGAAAATATTACTAAATTGGTTAAAGGATCCCATCCCATGAATTCATTAAATGGAATAAATTCTTGGTTATTCACATTATATTCTTTTACATCAGAGAGTCTGTCCATGGGGATTACAGTTTCTCTTTATTTGAGGTATTCATGTACAAAATTATCGGGGAATCAATAATAAATTCTAATAAGGGGAATCTATTCCAGAATTAATTAGAGAAATTTTTAGAATAATCCTTACAAGACCACTATATGGATTGAATGTAATGAATAGAGAAAGGATAATTGAGATAAAGATAGAATGATTAGTCTATGTAGAAGTAATTTCCTTCCAAAAACATACACAAAAACATATTGATAAGAAATATAAAAGAATTAGCATCATCAATTATGATCCTCCACATGATGTGATCTTGTATTAATTCCTTAAACATTTTAATATTTTGGATTCCCTATCCCCCATGGTCGTATATGTTTAATCATTTTCTCTATGAATTTGTAATGAGCACTCTTTAAATGATGATACCACTACATATGAAGTTCATTATAGAGGTGTTTATGATTTTTAGTATAGAAATCATCGATGGATAAACAATTATATTTTATAAATATTTCATTTCATAAAAAAATTATCATATATATTCTACCATCCATCGATAAATACTTTCTCTTCTAACAGGTGAGTTGCCATATAATTTTTCTAATGAATCTAGAAAATTGTTTGATTTAAGGTATTTCATAGAACATATGAACTAAAAGTGGGTTGAATATGAAGACACCTTCTTCAATACTGAGTTTGTCGAGATTTTTAATTTTCATGGTTGAAGGAATGATTCTTTTAAATAATGTAAAATAATTTCCCTTATTAATTTTTTATCATTAGAACTTTTGTAGTGTAAGAATACACCATTAAATTCCATAATTTTTTTCTTCCCCTTTTATTTAAGAGGATTATTTCATCAACTTAGAAAATGTGGTAGGGTTGAAAGACTTCTAAAATACCTGATGGCCTTCAATTTACCCTTTTCATCCACGGTAGATATGATCCTTCTAAGATAACCAACATCAATTAAATATATAACTATTTAATGAGGGCGACCTTTTTTAATTCCTCTTGAACATGTGATGGATCCTTCCAGATATCCATTAATTAGTGTAGATATGTGGGTTAAAATTAGTATTATTCTCACCCAATTGATAAATATCATGTCCATACCATAATAGTTATGAACCATTCATATAAAAATCTAATCATCCTACCAAATTATTTTTTTAACATCAAGTATCAGATTGATGTAACCTCCCCTAGTAGAATTTTTGAGATTATTTACACACTACAATTCTATGATCGGATAATATTGGATGTTCCTTATTTCGATGAATGAAAAATTAGTTGGAGATATGATCTTATAATATATTTTTTCCATCCTATTTGAAATAACATTTCCTATGATTTTATAGAAGCTTTTAACTAAGAAAAAGAATCTGATAATGAAAGATTTTATTGGAATTATATACCTTTGGAATGAAATAATTAAACAAAGAATTAGTCCCTTAAAGAAGATTTACCCCTTTAAAAATGTGGTGGACAACCCTCTAGATGTCAGATTAAATAATACCCCAATATGTTTATAAGAAATAGTCGGTGAAATCATTCAGTTCAGGACAACTATTAGAGTTCAGACCGAACACAACCTTTATGTATTATGATTATAATTGAATATATGTGATCCTAAAATTTTACTAAATTATTACAAGAATATGAATGATTAAATCAATCATATCAGATATGTTGGTTTCATTCAATTGATTTTTAAAGTTAGAGACCACATGGTCTGAATGGTCATGTATGTTATCAACAATCATTTACTCTTCATGTAGTAAAGAAATGGTTTGTGGGATTTCCTATCACTTAGAAGTAAATTTATGAATATAGAGTTACTTTCACCATCATTGAGAATTTTTTCATTTAAAACTTCCTTTATCTTGACTTTTTTCTACATAAGATGATTATTTAGGTTACTGGAAACATAATCATTATTCTCAATACCATGAGTAAAATCCCAGAGATTTCTATCTTACAATTTTTTTATAGTCCCAAAGTGATTAAATATATTTATTAAGTAATATAACACTCTATTTACTCAATGATTTATTTTTACCTTTGATAATTTTGACCATGATAGAGTAGGAAAATCCATTATTCCTGATGTAATCCGAGCACTAGAAATCATGGAGAAAATTAAAATAATCAAAATATAACATGTAAGAATTGTTAAACATAAATGTGTGTGTGGGGGGGGGATTGAATTATCTTGCATAAAGTTTTAATAAAATATTATGGGGTTCATAATCATGTCTTCATAACGGGGGATATAAGTTGTATTCTAAATCATCGAGGGAAACCATCCTGAAAAATATCATGTCAAGTTTGTGGACCACCATTTTTATGGTGTTTCCAATAATAAGTATACATACAGACCATAAAATTGAAATCAAATATAAAACTATGATCATTTCATCCTTATAATTCCTTGGATGATATGGAATTTCAAACAATACTTATTTTCTCATTTGGTATTAGGATGGAATTGAAATCATCCCTCACACACCATAATCCTATATTAAATCCATTCATTTCCAAAATTTATTCCAATAATTCATGAGATTTTGATATCAGTTATGATATTAAATTGAGTAAAAATGATGAAATATCGTGCTTGTAGAAGAATAAGAAAATATCATTTCAATAGATCTAATCAGTCTTAAAATATAAATGGTGGATTCTTCTATAACTCATATATTTTTGACCTCAAGGGTACAACTTCAAAAAGTCATGAAGATTGGGGCTCGAATTTTCAAGACTAAAAATACTTGAATAATTGTTCAGTTTATCAATCCAAAATAAAATATTTTTGTACATATGATGATTATGTCTATGGGAACATGCCATTTCAGGTTCGTCTAATCCATGAAAATTATAATAAAAGATCTTCATTTAAACTAGGTTTTAAGGATTTATTCCCCTTTTCCTTTCCAACATTATTTTTTTCTTATAGGATTTATAGGGTCTTAATAATTAACCTTTTCTAATCATTTTAGTATGAAATAGAGAGTTATTTCAATCAATAGACTTTGGTTTTGTTAGGATGTCATCATGGTGGATTAATTTCATAGGGACTAGGGGTTCAGCCAAGGAGTTACTAATATATATTGTGTTAAGAAAATATGGGGTTATGGAAGATATTTTGATCCAAATATTACCTGATACTCTATGATAGATTCATGGCCACGAGTAACTGAAGAGGTGTGGGATATGACAATAGTCTCCAAATCATTAACTAGATATTGATCAATATCATGGTCACCAGTTGCACCCAATCATTGATATTAGAAGCCTCATTACATTCTAAAAATTCCATGAATTTATTCATGGTACAATCCTAATTGATATCTTCATGATCAATTTTAATATCTTGACAATGATATGAAAAGGTTATCATTAGGAATATCCAACGGAATAACCATAGTTATATTAATTTTATAAATTAATATGCAGAGTTATGGGGGAGTATTTTCTAACTCCACATATTTAAAAAGATAATACCATGGGTTTATAAAGGAACTAGAAAACTATAATACTTCATTAGGGTGTTCGTATTACCCATAGTTTTAGATTGAACTCTTTTGGAGGCTTCGACTTTGACATTCATGATAATATGGTTTATTTTTCTATTTTTATTAACCTCATTTCATATTAGTATATAGAGGTATCTTGGAATATTTTTTAATGACCCTACAAATGACAATATAATGTTCCACTATCTTGAAAACATCAAAAAAGTATAGGAATATATTCATAATCCACATTAACATTAAATTTTTTTTCACTAGGAACAGGATTTTGAACATCATAGAGCTATGTGTTGAGGTTAAAATCAACATAGAATCAGCTGTGTGTTGATAAGGATTAATAGTGTTTTCTTCTAAGTATTCTATGTCATTATGTATCATTGGATACCAAAACACACATCTTAGACCATGGGGTCTGATCCCTTTAGGTTACATTTTAAATTTTCATTTAATTAATTTATTTAAATATTAATGTGAAAAATATTCATTTTCAATCAAAAAATATAAATTTTCTTCCTTAAATTAATACATAAATAATTTTTTTGGATCTATTACTAGCATTGATAAAATTTTAATTTATCATTGATAAATAAATTACTAATAAAGATACATCTTTTATCTATTCTAAAATAAGTGTTGATAAAATAGGGCATTTATCTACACTATATTTTAACATTGATAAATGTTGAATTTTATCAATTTCTATGAAAATAAATAATAATTTCCAAAAATTAAAATCATGAAATATGTACTAGAGGTAGATACATATGTTATAAATAATATGTATTCAAGAGTTAATTTGAGGTCAAAAGTATAAACTAGGAGTAATAATTATTTATTTTTATTGAAACACAATATTCATTTAATAATGAAGCATAAAATTTTATTAATATGAATTAGTAGCCTCGTGTAAGGCTTACATTAACTATATAATTGAGAGAAATATTTTATATATACTATAATGGTGTTTTAGATGAATAACATGAAATAGGCAGTAATAAAACTTTGGAAGAGAGGTGTTGGATCTTACTAGTGTTTTTTATTAGAATTGATAAATTCCAACTTTTATAAAAAATAAAACAATGAACTTATAAATTTTTACATTTATCATAACTCATTTTATAACTTATAAAATTTATACCTTTATCAATGCTTTATTTAATGCTACTAAATTTATCTTTTATAATTTCTAGTAAACGCACTGATAAAATGTTTATTTTTTTATGTTAAAATATTTATATATTTTCATTTAATAATTTATAACATTAATATCAAATTGAATTAATTAATTTGACTTCTAAAATTTTAAATCATTTCATATAATATTATTTATATACAAATAATATTGTTATATTTATATTTGTTGTATATATATATAATAATAAGTTTTATTTTATTTTATATTGAAATTACAATAAAAATAATTATTTATGCACTATATATTGAGTCATATATAAATGTAATAGTTGTTGGTTTCACCAATTACACAAATACACACATGCATAGATGGTGCCTTAGGATGTGCATAAATGATATAATAAAAAAAATATGTTGAATTATAGTTTTAAAAAATGCATATAATTATCATCTTCTAGAAATATTTTGTTGATTGGTTTCCCATATTAATAGTAAAATCAAATATTAGAGTAGAAATAATGAAAATAGTGCAATTAGAAATTTTATGAAATACTACATGAATTAAAGAAATAAAGTTGTTAATACTTTTTTTTCTGATAAACAATTTATCGTAATATAATTTTAAGAAATTGGTATTATAAAAATACAAAAAACACCACAATGGTATTTCAAATATAATTGAAATTGAAATTTAATAAATAGCGATAAATTAAAAAAAATAGAGTATTAGTTAGATAACCTAATACTCTTATAAAATGATTTTTTTGGAACAAAAATTTTGAACCAATGTCTAAAATATATTTCTATAGAAAATACAAGGTATCTAAGACTTTAAAACTATTGTATGGTTACCTATATTTTATACTTATTCTTATTTCTGTCTTTATATCCCTAGAATTGATTGATCAATATGATTAGAAAAACTTATATCTTCTTATATCAAGAATAATTTAATTACCCGAGATTCAAAAATAAATAATTGTTATTTAAATTTTAGGGAGATTTAAAATACAATAGTTTTGATAGATTCTCATAATATAAATAATCAAATAAATCAAATACTACAGTAATTGGAATCACTATTAGAAATAAAAAATAAAACATTCAGAATAATAAAATACTTTTAAAATGATCAATATAAATATTTATTTCTACTTATGACCTTATTGGTTATACTCTATTTATATAAATCATTATAACAATCGAAAACATTCATATTATATAAAACCTATAGTCTGATGTGAGAATATCAATAAAAAATTATTTATTTTAATAAATGAATATAGCATGTTTCTTTGTCTACAAATGAGTTTACTCAACATTGATAAATTGATTCTAAATTTGATTGATGTAAAATACCATGAAATTTTTTATAACTATATTTTCATTAAAAAAATATCATTCTTATTTTAGTTATATGATGTTCAAATTTCACATGTAAAATAACTTAAGTAAACACTTAATTTTGATCATTTTCATTTTTTGAGTATTTTGATTTCTAAAATAAACAATGGATGGAATTAAAAGAATCAATAATCCCCCCCTTAAAAAATCCATAAGACACCAAAAAATATGAAAAGTAGAATTGAAAATTGAAAGAAGCCTCCACGTAATCATAAAAAAATATAATTTATGCCTTTTTTAAATAAAATTAAATAATCATATATATATAATAAAAAATTATTTTATTAGTTCGGAGCATAATCATTAAATAAAAATATATAACTAAAAAATTGAATTTTTCCCTAAAATTTATTAACTTTTTATTTAAAAAAAATATAGTAGAAATAAATACTATCATAAATTATAAATTTAATTCAGTTTGAGAATTATTTAACTAAATGTTTTGGTTGCTTATAAAAAGTTGGAAACTCTTTATATCTTGTTGAAAATTATTTTTGACATGGTTGATGTAATTAAATATATCAAAATTATTTCCATTTCCACCATTCATTCATATTTGGGAAGTTATTCTTATAATATTAGTTGAGGTTGAACATCACATTTTCCAGAATTCCTAAAAATATTATTAGGAAAATATATATATTATAAGACTTCAATGTGTATTTCTAAATGTTAAACATCCAATTCATCCCCATTGATATTTGATAGCGATTTATATGCATCTAATACATTTTCTACATTGTGAAATAAATTATTCTTCACGAGGTTTCTTTTTAAGATTCATGATACTAAATATTTTAATGATACTTATAATAAAATAAATTTTAGTATATAAAATCGATGATAGAAAAACTAAATAAATAAATTCTTGAGATTGTAGTCCTTATATAATAATTTTATATTTTAATCTTCCAATGTGTTGTCTTTTGTTTTATAAGTTTTCCTTGAATACTTATAAAGAAATGAATGGATAAAACATATACAATATAGATTATTTTTTGAATTAAATTTAAAATTAAATTAGATAGGAAAAGAAAAATAAATCCTTTTGATATTAAATAATGCCTCCCCCTTAAAAGATAAAAAATTTACTAACTCTCTCTCTATTTTAAATAACAATCAAGTAGGATGTTAAAATAGTAATAGCCATAGTGGATAATATTAAAAATTTATGAGTTTATCTTCTATGACCAATTTACTATATTCCATTTTCAAAAGTTGTTTGAATGAAATAGTTAATAATTCAAAAAAATAAAAGGAAAGAAATAAAAAATTCATGTATATAAAAAAATGAATGACCATTAGTATTGAAAAAATGATTTAATTAAAAATAGATAAAATTTAAAATAAAATCATATTAAAAAACTAATAAAATTTAAAACTAATAAAATAACAGAAATGTTAAATTTGAGAAACCAATAAAATCAAAAAACTGAGTCAATTGAAATTTTCCTCTTATTTTACTAGAGATTTTTTATAGTGAGGAGATGGATGAAATAATAATTTGATTGGAAATAACTTTTGGATTATCATTAAAAACTTATATTAAATAAATTTTAGTCTATAAAAATTAATATTCTTAGTAAAAAGATCTATATGAGGATTTTTGGCACCAAAAAATCATTGAATAATATCTCCATTGTGTGATTGAGCCCTAAGGAATTAGTGTCTTGAATCTATGATCATTTCTCAGGAATAGTTTTAATGGTTTCTAGATATATAAATATGACTAATACAATAAAAAATAATATTTATTGAGTAAATATAAAACCAAAATTAGTGAGGTTGTGTTTTATTAAGAACACTTGAGCACAAAAAATTCAGTCTGCTCCATACATTTATTCAGTAAAAAAATGTTATATAGAATTTAATTCTTAATGAACATTGACTAAATATTCTCCTAAAAAATTAAATACTCAAAAATAAGATATTTTATATAACCAATATCTTTTTAATGTATAAATCATTGAATTGTTTTAAAATAAAATAATTTTAGGAAGAACTGTGTAACTCAAGTTTCATAGTTACTTTAAGATATAATAAAAATAATTTTACAACATTTGAATGGTATTATTTTATATTAGATTAATATATCACCAATAAACATACTAAAAAAAATTTCTTGGCATATTCGAATAATATATAGTAAGCATTTAATCATACTTGTGTTGAGGTTTTAATCTACTAATTTACTAGTTTCGTCAAGAATAATTCTGATAAAAGTTTCTATACATGTGCATATGTTTGATGAATTATTAAAAAAAATCATTTCAAAGAATATTTAAAATATATATTTTATGTTATTTTATTTTCTTTAATTTTTTATTAATTTTAAAACCAACTAAAAAATTACATTATCCTATCTTTGTCATTTTAACTCAGTTTTCAAATGTTCAAAAAAAAAACAATAAGAATGATTTTTTAGCTAAATGGAAAGATACATAATCAAAATATGTTTGGTAAATAATATAATTATTGAAAATTTTCATTATGAAAAGGGTTGGGTAGACACTTCATTAAAAAAATATTGAATTAAATATCTAGTAAGTAAATCATACAATTCTCTTGGGATATTTTTAATTCCATAGCGTGATTTAGTAGGTTTAAATATTTTACATAGAAATTTAATCTCTTAAAATCCAAGAGGTTGATAAACATAAAATTGCCCTTGAAAATAACCATTATATAAATTTAATTCACATTTATTTGAAATGAAGTGAAATTTAGGTCAACTAAATAGTCAAATAAGATGTTGATAGATTCTAATCTATCGACAAGTTAAATAATGTCACTTTAGTTTAGGTCTTCTTATTGATAGTAACATTTAGAAAAAATAATTTATTTATTTTTAACAATAATCCCACTTCCAATAAATTTTATTATATCAATCCATTTTAATACAATTATATGTTCATCTATATGAAATTCAATTATGGTCCAAAACTGGTTCAATTCCAATTGGATGAGATATTATTGTATGGATCATATCTAACTTTTTTCACAAAAAGTATCATATCTTATTTTAGATTCAAATTATAATAAGAAATAATTATTCTAACATTGATTTATTTGGGATTATCTAATTTTATCTGATTGAATTAAATCCATTTTAATATTAAAATAAGAAAGATTCTATAAGATTTTCTATTTATTTTGTAAAATTTAAACATTGATTTTCAACTAATCAATGTATATATTCGATCAAAATAATTTTTGGTAAATGATAATATAATTATTTTCATATAGAGTATTTATAATTAGTATTTATATTTTATTTTTTAATAATCTAACAAAGTAATTATTTAAAAGGTCGTTAGAATTATAAATCATGGACGATTTTGCAAAAATTATTGGATCTAGTCAAATAAAAATTAAATAAAATATTTCCAAAACAAGATATTATATTTTAATTAAAAGACTTTATGAATTTATTATTGAAAAATAATTTATCATAATCCTTTATCAGGTCTTGAATTAAATTTATTGAAGTTGTTTTTTATTTGGATAATACATTACACTCATTAACTATGAAGTGATAATGCTTTATCTTTCGTCCAATTCATAACTCATAACGAGTTTCAATAAAAAATGGTATCTAAAATCCTGAATTAGTTTATGAAAAATAAGTATCCACGTACTAAAAAATATGGCCACAAAATACCCCATTTTAAGGATTGAGTAATTTACTAATTAACTCTTTTTATTTATTTAAATACACCATTTATCTGTGGTCTCTTAAATCATGAAAATTTTCATGTACTATATTTTATAATAGAAATTTTTTCCAAATCTAAATTTACAAAATCACTATCACTATCACCCATTATTGTACCACCCTTGAATGATGAAGGGTTAATAGGTTAAATTTTACTACCTTGGTCAAAAAGATGAACCTTTTTCTTAGGATCATACCCAATTAAAACATCACAGTTAAGGATTTAGGTCTACTTTAGTGATAGGGATGGGTGACCTGTTGAAAAGATTACCATGGTGTGTGCTAGTGAAGATAAAGAATAGAGGAAAGAAATAGTGTTTCATGTGGGGAAAATCATTAGTGTGATAAACCATTAATGAATATAGGTGGGCCATAGGAAGGGGATAACATGTGTATGTTGGGTAATTGTGGTAATTTTCGGGCTAAGTGGAAACATTGGTATAAGATTTTGTATCCATCGAAAAGTGTAGAGGATATTCCATAGTAGAAATATATAGTCTAAAATTGGATTTTGTTATTCTATAAATGGGGAGATAGTAATATCCTATAAAAATAATGGGTAAATGGGATAAATTTTACTCCCCATGTAAACAAGATATAAATTTATTTCTGGGAGACTACTACATTTGAAATCTATTTTTAATGATGTTTTTTATTGAGTAGTGATCAGTATGGGTAGCCTTTTGAGATGATTCACAATGTGTGTGTGTGTGTGAGAAAAAATCAGATGTGAAAGAACATGTGGTGACGTATAAGAAAAATCCTTATTATGATGACTCTTTCATGAATGTCGGAGTTTCCCAGGGAGGCGACAACTTATGTCTATGAAGAAACTATATAATCTTTGGGGCCTAGTTGTTACATATATTGTATCTAAAGATATGTTTTCTCATTTTTATCTAAAGAAAAAAATAAGTTAAAATTATTAATATTTGTAGATTTTTGAGTGAGAAAATAAACTCATTTAAATGTAGTTTTATCATAATAAATGTTATACACTTTATATTTTACTCTAATACATCATGTTTTATATGACTAAATAAATTCATGTTGATTAATTATAAATTTCTAGTATATGATACCTATGTTTTATATGAAAAATTTAATTAATGTTCGTTAAACAATTAACAATGACCAAATACTCTAGTTTAATTAATCATATGTTTTTCAACATATCTAATCCATCATTTACTAGAAAGTTGAGATAATATATAAATGTAACAATTCCATAATATTCTATTCTTTAACCAATATAAAAAATTTTACACTTAAATAAATATAATTATTAGGAATTAATTCTTCTATGAAGACTGTGTAAACATTAACATTCTTATTGGAAAATAAAATACAATTACCTTGTAAATCTTAAATAGTACACTTCATATTATAAAATTTCACGAGATATCCAATATAGAATAACTTTATTTTTATAATGAGGTTTTGTCTACATCCTAAAACCAATAAAAAATTTGAAATTACTATTTTTTTGTAAAATAAAAGATAACTGATTCTGAATATCGCTCCATATTTGTTTCATACAAAAGTGGATCATCCTAAAATATAATTTATATTTAATATTTTAGACTTACCCAAAATAATATTTGTGAAAAAAATTGTTCTATGTAACATTTGACTCAGCTGTTGGTAATCAAATCCTTTTCTTCACAAAATGAAAATTAACTTCATATTTTAGATGCATATTTCTGTCTAGTTACATTAGTAAATAAAATATTAGGAACCCATATAAAACAGACTCTATTATATTTTATATATTATAGTTCTTCTAAAATGAACTATTTTTTATAAAAAAAATATAAACATTTTTTAAAGATTAATATTAACTCAAGTGACCTCCTATTTGACATTTAGTACAAAAAAGTGCACTTTTGTAAAAAAATGTTTGATATAAAACAATTATATCTAAATTACATAAAATTTCTTCATTTTCATTATAGAGACTAATTTATATATATATTACCAAAAAAATCATTATGATATATAAAGTATGATAAATGATTATTTAAACTAAAAAATAAGTATTTATATTAAATAATCACATTGGGATTATCACAATTATGATAATTAATATTGAAATCAATAAAATTATGATCAATATAATTCATAAAATAAATATTTCTTGAATCAAATTCATTATAATGTTAGGTAATTTTGGAAATGAATTAAAAAATTATTTTATTAGTATTAATTAGTTTTATCATCGGTAGAATCATATACAATAATTATCTTATTATTCTCATTATCCGTCATAGTTACATATCAATCCATTTCAACTATAATTGGTAATGTTTTTAATCTTCTAATGTATTAGCATTTTCAAAACCTATTGATCTATTTCATCATCATTCGATGAAATTGAATGATCACCATAAGGATTATAAGAGAATTTATAATCTAAATGTAATTTTTTATATAATTCTAACATAAAATATTTCATTAATCATTTATCATACCATTTAATATTGGAATATAATCCATTTAATTTTTTTATATTTTACATTCAAAATATGTTTGTGAGCTATTTTATATTTTTTCACTTTTATTATCACTCTAGTTTTCTATATATTTCAATTCCTTTTTTTCTTTGAATTAATAATACCTAAATGAATTTTTTATTCTCTTATTTAGTTTATGAAAATCAGTCCTAATATAACATTCCTTCTTAAATACATAAAAAATTAATTCTAATGATTATTTATTGTATTTACATAATAATATATAAATATTTTAGAAATTATTATTTGTTATAAGATTGAATACTCATCTTGAAATTTTAGGTATTTCATTGTTAGTACCATTTGAACCAATTATATTTGAATTAATAAATTTCCACTAAAAAAACATATTAATAAATTTTATCATTAGTATTAAATGTACAAAAATAAAGCCTACCTGAATAGAATAAAATGTTACTATATTCTCAAATTTATCCTTTTTAGTATCTCACTTAATTTTTCTTTCACACTGCATGATAGTTCTAATATGATAATAATGAATCATAATATTCATGTGATTTATATCTTCTTAAGAAATTCTATATAATTAAAATTCTATCTTTATGAAATCGATAACATATAAAATAAAATTTTCACCTGCTATCACTTTCTCTACAAGAGACTGTAAGCTTTTCACAAGAGTAAACATGAAGCATATATTCCCTAGTTTTTAAAAACTACAATTTTTCAAAATGAGTTCCATTTAAATTACTTAATATAATATTCACTATTTCCTCATAAGATATTTTTTTAAGATATTTCTCATTATTTCTCATAAAACAGAGTATGAAACTCAATAGATCAATTGATACTAAGATTTTTCATCTCTAGTAAAAGTTGTAATTTCCTATCCTAAAAATATCACAATCTCTAGTCATAATAATAATATTCTCTACTACAGAAATGATTATATATGTATTCAAAAAAATCTATCATTTTTTATTTCTTAGAAACATCAAAATTTATTGGATTTCTATGATTTCGATTTCCATGTTTACCAATAGAAAAACCAACAATAATAAATTCCCTTTCATCTAACAAATAGTTAGTGTAAGAATAAGAAAAAAAATTTTATTCATTATATGGATCCAAATTCATCATCTAGATGATCATGATAGATATAATTCAAGTGGGGATGAATTTATCTTTATAAAAACAATATTTTAATCTATATAAATTATTATGTTTATAAATTTATTATATTACTGATGATGTGAAAATAATTGAATAATAAACATCATGAAATATAGTAAGCACAATAAACCTTTTGTGATTATTATTTTAACTACCTAATGAATATGTAAAAGAAATGTAAATTTAAACAATCACTATTTTTGAAATAATGAAAAAATAATACAATTATTGTTCAAACATCAATACCACATAACTTTTGGAAATTCATAGATAAAAAAAATAAAAAGTATTTGGTTGAAAACCAAATAATCATTTAAAAGGATATATTTAAACAAAACATTTAAACCAATGAGTATAGTGGATCTCTGGACTGATTACAAGGTATCCATGACATCCAGCTAGTGTAAGGTGTCTCAAATTTTATATATTTCCAAATACCTATCATCCTATACACAGAAGACCTCAATATGGATGATTATAAATACCTCAATCTTCTTATCCTCAGAAGACCCCAATCACCTAGGATAAGAAAAAAATTACAATGAAAATTTGTAATAGATTTACAAAGAAACCCATTGAATGATAGCTCTTAATTTAAATACTCAAAAAGAAAAAGATGATATTGATTGAAATCACTCTCATTAATAAGTGATTACAAATATTCAAAATGAGCCGAATATTTTACATTTCATTATCGATATGTATTTAAAAATATTTTACCCCTAAATTGAAACTGTATTTAAAGGAATTGTTGTAAAAATCATAAATGGTTGTATTATGGATAATTTGGAGTTAGTTATAAATTCATCAAAAACAGTTAATTCATATAAAGATAAACATGGAATCTTGCTTCATATACTGATGAGTGTAATCAACATCACAAAATTTAGTCTAAATCTGATGGATGTAACCTAACATGAACGATCTGATCATCAAATTTTGGAAAAAAAACTATTAGATATTCAGTATATCAGTTAACAAATGTTCATACTATAAAATGATAACAACTTTAGCAAATAATCAAGTTTGATCATTTTAATATAATGTGTGTTGTGGCTTCCAAAAAAAATATAAGAATTGAGTAATTTTCTCTACCACACAAGAACACATACTGACACATACATTGGTTATTTTAACCCATTTGCGGGTAGATAAATTTATATGTCAATAAACATACACATATGAAAACTGGTAAATAAAAAAATGTAACTTCAAATCATATAATGAATTTATAAAATAAACATATATTTCAAATTTTATATATTTTATTATTATAATACATATTTTATAATAATACTAATATTATTATATAAAATTTATATTTATGTAATTAGTAATTTACAATTTAATTTTTTTTACATATATATATATATTTATTTATGAATATAATTATACATTTATATAGGTAATGTTATACTTTAGAAATATCTACTCGCTTATATATATAATTATATTTTTTATTTTAATTACTAATGTTTATATGAAATTCATAATTAATTATAATTTTTATAAAATAATTATAATATACACATATAGAAATAGAATATATATATATATATATAAATAATTTGTAAATAAATTTAAATATAATTACTAAAAAATTAACATTTAGTTTTATTATTTTATAATTAATAATAAATTATAAAAAACATTGATAAATTTATATTTTTCATGTAATTAATAAAAAATATTATATTATTATATGTAAAATTTATGTATAATTTATTGATATCATTTTAATTTATTGTTAATCAAAATATAATTTACAATAAATTTAATACTAATATGTAATATATTGAAAGTAATCCTTTACAAATTGAAATATATTAATCAATATATTTGAATAAAATTATCAAATTTTAAATTATAAAATAATTACAGGAGTTGATTAAATGGTTGAGATAGTCCATTAATGGTGATTCAGATGATGACTAGGGTTCCGGTTCTTGGATGGCATTCCTAATGTATGATGTTTCCGAAGATTAGTTTTTACTTATGTCAGGTAGTATCAAGGTTAAAATCCATGATGATGTGTGTTTTCCAAACATGGAAGTTGGTGACAATATTGTGACCCATTAATGTGAGGAGGAAGGTAAGAATTCTAAATCCCCAAAATCATAGGTTTCTTTCATCTTCTCAAAATGAAGTATCATGTTGAATTATTAAAAAATAAATACTACTAGATTATTTTTAGGAATGTGGTATTATCAGATTGATTGGATATTTGAAAATAGTATTTTATCACTCAAAATTATGCTCTTAATAGGTGAAAAAACATGTTATATTTATTCCCTTATTAGGTGGATACCTTCTATTTGATGATTTTTCAAGTTGTATATGTGTCCCAATTGGGTGAGTAATTTTTTTTATCATTTTCTAGAATATATATCTCCAGAAGAAGGAATGAGGTTATAGGATGGTTTCTCTTAAACCATTAAAACAGTAGATTCATTAGTAGATATTTATGTTAAACAATTTCCAATTTTGAATTCTTTTACCTATATCTAGGGTAGAAATCGTGGTTTAAACAGGATCCTCTGGAATATAAAAACTATGAATTCAAATTAATGTTAAAATAAGTTCTTTAATAGGATATATATGAATACAAAATAGTCGTAGTTTTGTTACTATACTAGATTTCTAATTGATGGGAATATTTGTTCATCTATAATATTTAAGTTTATTAATCCATCTTCAAATAACTATTGAATCTATGAATTTATTTTAAGAAAAATCCATATTTAAATTTAATTTCATCATTACTGGGCACTCAAAATATAAAATTAGACAGGTTATTAAATGATCACTTTTTTAAATAAATTGACGTATAGGTACAGAATGTAGATGAAGAATTTACATGTCGGTGAAAAGGGATGTGGGGACCTCAATTTCTCATGGGGCTCTTACGGGTGGTGTTATGATTGTTACTGATGGAGTTGATGCTATACATTCTAATATATCTATATCATAGACTATATAATATAATGATACCCACAATAGTTATTATCATAGTTATATCTATTTGTGAAAATTATAAACTATTAATGGACCGATTAGGGATGTAAATTATAATCTCATATCATATTGGATAAGGTTAGATTTTTCTATTATCTCTTAGAAATAGGGTTAGGGTTTGATCCCATTAGGTATTAATAAATTCCTTTAAAATTTATATTCTATAATTCATGGGAATACTAAATATGAGACTAGATAGGTTTTAAAAGTTATGGGTGAAAATAATTTATTAGCATTTGATGGTTACAATTAACTTGTGGGATTTCAAAGGAATCAACTCTTCATGATAAGAACCATATTTTATAAGAGCACCTTATTGGACTTGGGCACTCTGAATAGCCACAATACTACATAAGTATGATTATATATAGTATTTAAGGGTATTGGGATGATGTTCATAATTAAGGGATGCATTATTTGGTGGTGCGTACACATAATGACACATTCATTAATGACATAAGAGTATATGAAATTGATAATAAGTGAGTTTATGTTCAATATAATTGAGAATTTTATAATCCAATTTTTTTTCATCTAGTATGTTTGGGGAAATTTGTATATCTTCAAGGTCTTATAATTGAATCTCAAATTATTTGTTGGATCTCTAATGATATCAATGGTCAAAATGGGTGTCATTCAATTAGATTTGTTGAGAGTGTTATTCTTGCATTAATTTTCATGTAGATAAATTAGAATTACCATCAAGTTAGGAATAACTACAATATAGGATATTTTTATAGATAGATGAAATATAACACCATAGACAAAATTCCACTTGAGGGTGTTCTAACCCATATTCTATGTAATCTCTTATGGTCATCAGCATGTGATAAAGGCTACCAATTAGTAGTGAGATATTAACTCATACATTAGGGAGACTACGCAGTTGATATTAGAGTGGTGAATAATAATAAGGTAACAAATCATCATCACATTAGAACACATGTCATTAAATAAACACATCCAATAAAAAATAAGATGATGTTATAAGAAAAATACAACTGATCTCCCAATGGGATGATAACTTATAAAAAATAAACTAAATAAAATACACACAACATTCTACTAAATTCTCATGGAAACTCTATTATAATAGTTTCCAGACACCCTTTAGATTCTATGTCCTAAAACAGATCACATCCCATTAATTAATATTAAGGATAATTTAAGGTCAGAATTCAAATTCAGGTTCTTATATAGGGTGTGAGTATATAATTCTGTAGAGTTTCAAAAATCAATTGTAGTATATCCTATCATATGAATGTGTTTGTTTGAATAAATTAAATACATAAATAAACATTCCTAACATGATTTCTTGTTCTGACCAAGATACTAAAAATATTGATGAGTTACACAAACATGTCGAGTCATTATGTAAAAACCATTAAACCCTGAAACCTGATCAAATATTCTTTCCTGCCTGGTCATAATCTGATAATAACCTAATTCCAGAATTATTGATCATTACCCAAATGTTCTAGGTATGGAATAATCCAATTCCCATATTCAAATCCATCAATGTAGGGTCCTACAACAAGAAATATCCAACCACTCACTCAAGGGTGGTCTTGCAACCAATGATTGAACTCCCCTATCTCACTCGTATTAGGGTCCCTAAGTCAACTATACCTCATAAAATATTGAACCCATTACATGTTGAGGTGGTCTCTACAACTTAAAATATTGATCCAAAATTCATCCTAAACCCCTTCTCACTCACGGTAGTCCCGTAGTAAGAGCTCATGAAATTACGTAGCCTAAAATCTATCTCACACATGGTAGTTCGACCTAAACCATATTAATCATGGTAGGGTTTATAATCACATTCCAAACCATATCAATGCTCGATACCCAATGAAAAAACTATATTAATAATGATGTTTTATGGTATAATTACATACATTATCACTCAATGGTGGGATAGATATCATAAAAATAGGATTACATATCCCACATGGAAGTCCATAAATAATCCTATAACTCATAGAGGGAGAAGTTATTGGGACCCATCACCACACATTATATCCCAAAACACATAAATTTATTTTATATACATGAAAAAATAACTACATCCCCCAATCTATCATACATTCTCTCCACATTGTTAGTAGTGTTGTAGTCACTAAATACATAGCTTTATATCTCTAATCATTGACACTAACTCATTTCCATCACCCCTTAGTGACCCCATCACTAATAAATTAGTCCATTTCATATCCTAAATAGGTAGGTTCCAACATTTTTCTTATTCCACATATAAGATTTTTAGTCTTGGTTACTACGGATCATCCCAACTACTCTATAAATACATTCACCTGAAACACTCACCTGACCCCAATTAGTGGTCCTCGTCCTGATAAAGATGTGTTTCCATATCCCATGTCAATATTCAGAGTTTATACACATATTCCTATGATAATCATATTATTAAATTAACCTATAATAACCACATCAGGTATCATACCTTGAAACCCCACCATGGTCACTATTCCAATCAACTGACACCCTTTCTCTTTTTAGAAAAAGTCATCAAGTGATCCCAATTCACCTAAAGTGATAATGTTAAATTATTTCAAACATAGGGTCTCTAATCATCTTTATCTATCATGAAAAATAAAAGGAAATTATTTTGGGATTCACAGTTATGAATAAACATTCATATGAGTTTGTATCACAGGGTTCACTACATTGACACTAGTGATAACCCTCTTAGAGAACTATTGAGCCTCATCAATGTTCATTCATTCCTTATAAAATATTATAACATTTCCCAAAATTATATATAATTCCACATGATTAAAATATAACTAAATATTTAAATTAAATAAATGAGTCATAATCATAAAAAAATACATCAAGCATCATTGTGTGACTAGAGCTATAATCAATGATGTGAATCCATCCACCCAAGACATACTATATCCATGAAATGTGGAAGCATTTTAGTTTTTGACTATTTAGTCAATACTATGGTGGAATAGACACCATAAGCCTAGAAGAAACCACATAAAAATCACCATCCATCAATGATGAAAATAAACCTGATGGAGATGTGGAATATGGTATCTAAAATTGAAACTGAAACATAGATAAAATTTTCCCTCACCTTGTGGGATCAATATAATGGATAAATGGGGTGTTATTGGGTAAAATTTACATCCTCGAGCTTTTAATTCTTCTAATAGAAAAGGGGATATGTGTTGCTGCTAAATAACAAATTTCCCTCCACTAATATATTGATTGAGGTTATCTTTTGGTGCAGCCATAGGGAATAGGGTACAAGCTATAACACCACAATATTATTTGGACTAAATATTTTTAAATTTAATTTCTTACACATATTTTGTCTCATACAAAACCAAATTTAAACAAACAATGAAATAAAATGAAATATCATTATTTTAATTTAATTGTTATAACCTAGAAGTTACATTAGTTTGAATGAATATTATTAAAAAAATTATGAAATTTATATATTATTTATTTAATATATATTTTATACATTTATCCGAATGTTTTATAGTCATAAAATTACAATAAATCCAATTTTACCTATTAAGAGACTATAATTTTCTAAAGGATGTCTTACCACATTTTTTTGGTGCACTTTATTTAAATATATATTTTTGATACTATTAAAATTTATATTTAAAAATTAAACATATTATATTAAATAGGAATATAAAAATTTTCTTTTATTAATTTTTGGTATTTTTCTAATAGGTTTCATGTTTTGATGAGTAGTAAAAATAATGTTTTTTAATTTAAAACTAAATTCTCATTAAATTTATTTAAATTGTAAAATTATATTTTTTAATGGTTTTAAATTATAAATAGGTCATGTTTTTATCATTTAATCCAATGTAGGTCATGATAATCAATTTTACAATGAAATTGGATAAAAAACATTACGATTATTGATAATTTTACATTAAAAAACCTTTTTACCATTACATAAACAGGATTAATGTTTAATTAATTACTAGAATGTAGATGTATAAAATTTTGAAAAATGGATTTCATGTTTGGAATCAATGTCTCCTTGAGATTTAAAAATTTTCTTTTTATTTTTTGAAAATATGAATTGTAAATATATTGGTTTTAAAATTACCACAGTTAAAGGGGAATCATATCATTAAGGATAAAAATAATGATAATGGTATCATAAAATTACCTTAAAACTTAATATAATTTTATATTTTGATTTATTGGCAAAAAAAATCATACTTATTCTCATTTTATGGCCTATTGGTTCCACTAAGATAACATTAAGCAATTTTTTAAAATTCTATCATAAGGGAAGTCCAATAAGTCACAATCATGTTATTAGTATGTATTGAATTTTCCAATATTATAATAGAATAGCTATCATAAAATGTAAATATTCATTTGAAATTTATAATTTTTAACTTTATAATGATACTTTATATTTAATTTTTAGTGAAGAAATAACTAAATTAATGGTTTTCACGATGATGATTTAGTAATGATTCAATTAATTATAAAATCAATTCAGTGTTATTAGAAATATTTAAATTAATCTAATTTTACTTAATTAAGGTGAAAAATGAATTTTATGGTTTAATATAAAATCTTAAGGGTGTATAAAGTTTATTTTTTCTATGTAATCATGATGAATTTATTTTATTAAAGTTAATGTTTTGAATACTGTCAAAATTGATAGTTATGATATTTTATGAATATAATATTTTACCAAATTATATAAATATAATAAAAATATTAAATAAGTAAAACAATATGAGATATTGTAAAAAATATCTTATATTTTCCATTTATGATCTAATTGATTCATTATATATTAAAAAGTGGTAATGTAATTATTAAAAACATTTTCACCATAATTAAAATTAAAATGGATTAATTAACGCGTATTCAAAATTATAAGATTTAAATTAACATAGAAACATGTCTAAAGTGAATAAAAATTGACTTTTTTATTATAAAAACACTTTTGGGGAAAAATTAAAAACTTTGAGATATAGACATTACAACCAAATTAAACCATGAAAGATGATAACTAATATCAAGTCAACTAAATATTCCTCTCCCCAAAAACAGCATCATGATAAAAATCCTCCACCATGGCATGAACACTCGAATAATTGACCTATACATGTTAAAAATACCTTATACCGATGGAATATCCATACCCTAGAGAACATACGAATCCAGATGGGATGCTCAGAAGAATGCTTCCAGCTATGAACCTCATCTGAAGCAGATCCATGTAGTGTGTTGGTTGCATCACAACCAAAAAATATACTGATTCACCCAAAACTAATAGAAACTTCAAACAGAATATAACAAATCCAAATCAACCAGATTCACCCAAGGCCAATACATGAAATTCAACACCACATCATAGTCTTCAGACTTCCAACATCAATGCCTCAATGATTTACACTTCTGACTTCAGACACATTCAAAAAAATCACACCTGAATGATTGAATCCATCACAAACAACATATCCAAATCCATAAGGTTGAAATTTACTAAAACTGAAACACGAATAGTGGATGTACTAGTTATATACCATTTAGGGATTATGGTTAAATCATTCATATTTCTTATTCTATTTTTTAATTAGAATGGTTATTTTGACTATGTTTAAAAATTTCATATGAAGAATGCATTGTACATAGTAAGGGGAGGATGGTGATTAATATAGATCATTGATGCATTGGTGGGTCTCATTAGATGAAATTGTTAGGCAACAAACCCTTCACATTTGTTTCCAAAAATAATCAAATTTTTAAGAGTACAAATCATAACAAAAATAAAATGTGATTCTACCCACAGACCTAAAATGTCAGGAGGATAGATCATTATAGTAGAAATTGTGAGGATAAATCATGATAGTGAAAATATCCATCATTATGCATTCTATAATTATTATTTTTCCATGTGATTATTTGATTAGATATAGTATCCAAGGTTATTTTTCAAATCTCATGTGATTATTTAAATGGAATATGATTTAGTTATTCACATTTTTATATTGTTTGTGCCATATTTACTGATAGATTCCACTATATTCAAACCCTTAGTAAGAAGTTGATCTCACCCATTTCATATATTTTTTTTCATAGGATTTTCAATAATTATGATATGACTAATATGTATGGTTATATAAAGGGGGAATAATGGCATACTCAATGAAATTATGTTTTAATTTTAGGTTTTAACATGTAATGTGAATTAAATTTTTGTATCTAGTTAACCAAAACTACAAAACTATTTGGCCTCTTATGATCCGATTATATGTATCTTATGAAAATGTGTTAAAGTAAGGCACCAACATTGGGATATAGGGGTTAGGGCCATTGTAGTTGGTATCAAATGATGTTTAGTAGAATTCCTCAGAACTAGATTTCTGAAATCATTGGTTAGAGAATGAAACACTATGAAAGAATTTAAAAATATATCAAAAATAAATTTATATTATGATTTATATATTATTTATACAGATATTTTGAGTTTAGGTTATCTAATACACTTGTTCCGAGATGATATTTTATTTTTAATAATGTTATGATATAATGTACAGTATCTCATTTTTTATAAATGGTTCTTCATAAGAAAAATGGGAACTGTATCAATACAGGTAATCATTGTAGGGATTTATCTCTTACTCAAGATAATGATGTTTATCTTAGAGATAAAACTGGTTCCTTGAAACATATATCTATAATGGTATAATTGACTCATGTTATTAACAATAACAATAGGCATATGAAGAATCCAGATCCACAGTGTGGAGAAACAATGTTCGGCCGTTTCATGAGACAACAACCTACAACATTCAATGAGACTGTAAATCTATTTGTAACCGAACAATGGATGTGTTCCTTTGAGAATATATTTATTTTTATGGGAAGAAAAAAATGGGAAAATGTCCTCATGGATGTTTATTGCCTCTATGAAGATACAGATCATTGGTGGTAATTGATTCAAAACATGAAGGAGGATTAATAAATAGGAATCATTGAATGGAAGGAATTTAAGGAACATTTCATTAAATAATATTTCCCTCTCAATCAGTGAGTATATATAATGAGGACATTTTGAAGTCTCAGGAAAAGGAGGAGGAGAATATTGTTATGTATGAAATGATCATTACAAGTTGGGAAAATAATACTATAGGCTACATATATAACCCATTAAGTACGATGGATCATTTCATTGATGGGTTAACACATTCCTCTAAATAAAACTAGTCTCCCAAAATTTCTAATAATATGATGATATATAATCATGTGCTATCAAGACAGAAAAATGTATTATCTATGTATTATTACATTAAAGGAGATCAATAGAAGAAGAAGAAATGGGAGAAAACTATGGAAAAAGGGAATAATAGAAAGAAAAAGTCCCTCTCATTTGATATTCATTGAATGAATCTCCCTATGAAGTGGATAAAATTATTGGGTGTCTTTTATAATTCTGGAGAAATAGGTCATCTAGAAAAATAATGAAAATGGATGAAAAAAATATTGATATTCATTCTTTCCACAATAGTGAAATGGGTCACTACACAAATAAATTTCTTCAGAGTCAAGAAACTATTTTTCAAGATAAGAAAAAGAATCATGCTCAATAAAATGTTGTTAATATAGTTGAAGGGAAATAATTATTATATTTGGGTTCATAACATCAAGATTTATGTTGTAAATTTGTTTTATTAATGATTATCCCTTTCTAAGAATCCTATGATATATAAATATTTTATTTTGTTACATCTTATTTATTTATTTAGAAGCATGAAAGGAGATCAAGGATTATATATAATTCTTATGTGATTTTAAGAGCCACATTATGCTATTTGGGGAATATAATTTTATAAATTTAATAATATTTTCTAACTTTTTAGACATTGAATTTGGAAAAATGTATTTTGTCTGAGTCTTAAGGTAACAACTTATGTAATTGATTATGTTGATCTTCAATTTTTTTAGGATATAGTATGATTTATTGGATACATTGGGCTAATATATTTCTTTTTGTAAAAATTTAAGAGGATGAAGGATATAATTTAGTACATTCTAATTCATCAAAAGTTCTTTAGTAGAAAAAGTTATCGTAAATATCCATCTCTAGGTGTATGAAATGAAGTTCAAATATATTAAAGCACAAAAAATGGATGAAATAATGACATGGAATGAAATAAAGTGAGTTTTATTGAGTTATAAATCATGATAATAATAAAATTCCTCAATTTGAGGAAACTTACTTTTGAATAAACACATAATCCATTTACTTTTCTCTCAGATAAATTAATGGCCATTTAACCTATCACATATTTATGGTTTTGTGATGGTAGAGTTTCTGATGACCACATTTTCTATAGCCCTCCATAATAATATGATTATTTGATTTATCTCCCATGTCCCCATTTTTACATCTCAATAATTTTATCCTATTCAAAATCCTACTATTTTCCTCACCATTACATTTCCTTTCCCATATTAATAAGATGATGTTTTATTATTCCTATTTAGAATGTGGGTTTCCTATAAATGAATTCTGATGTATCAAACATTTATTTTTGATGTGAAATTTCTAATTATGATTAAATAATTTATTAAAGTAGGGGATATTATAACACCCCAATATTTTATGTTCTAGATATTTTTTTAAATAGCTAGTGTTTCATACAACAACTAGTTTAAAGAAACAACGATATACAATTTAATATCATTATTTTAATACAACTGTTATAACCTAGTATTTACATCATTTAGAATGAATGTTATTAAAAAATTATTATTTTATTAAATTATATATTATATTAATTTTTTTTACATTAATACAAATTAATTTATAGTTATAATATTAGAATAAATCCCATTTTCCGCTATAAAAGGCTATATTTTTAAAAGGCAGTTTTACCATATTTTGATGAAGAACTTGTTTTCAATCATTGTTTTGACACTATTATAAGTTCTATTTGAAAAATAAATTTCATATTTGAAATATTAATATCTAAATTTAAATTGGTTTAATTTTTGGTATTTTCTGAAAACATTCACGTTCTGATGAATAATAGAAAATAATGTTTTTTAATTGAAAACTACATTTCTATAAAATATTTTTATAGGGTAAAATTATATTTTTGAATGTTTTTAACATATAATTAGATCATAATTTAATCATTTAATAGAATTAAGTTCATTTGAATCAATTTTACATTGAAATTGTACGTAAAAACATTTTGACCCTTTAAACATTTTTAAATTAAAATCTCGATATCTCATTCTATCAACGTCGTTATATTTAAATTATTTAATACAAATGATTTATTAATAATTTTGAAAAACTGATTCCATATTTATAAATAGTTTTCCCGAATTATAATAATATGTTCCATATATTTTTTTTTTCAATATGTATAATAACCGTAGAATATTTAAAATTACCATGGTTAAAGCTACATCAGATAATTAAGGTTAAAAATAATATTACATGTATTGTAAAATTACCCTAAATCATTCTCTAATTATATTGGACGTGTCACGGTTAACCAAAATCATCCTTGGGAAGATTTTATGGTATCTTATAGCCACTTTTATGACTTTAATTTTTTTTAGTATTTTAATTTAAGGGAAGTCCAATATTTCACTCACATTTTTAATAAGTATTACATTTTATAAATTTGGTTTTATAGAATATATTTTAGAATATAAATTGTAATTTGAAAAAATATATATGTTTATATATATAATTATTATTTATTATTATTATTTTTCGAATAAATATTTAAATTAATGGCTTTCACAATAATGATGAAATAATTATTCAAGTACTGAAAAAATAAATTTAATGTTATTAAAAATAATAAAAAATATATATAATTTAACTAAATTAATGTGATAAATGAATCTTATGGGTGAATATGAATTTTTATGGGTCTATTATGTGAATTTTTTCTATGTAATCTAGTTGGACTGATTTTCTTAAAGTCAAAATTAGAATAGTATCAAAATTGACAATTATGATATTTTAAGAAAATAATATTTTACCATTTTATTTAACAGTTATATAAATGTAAAATATAGAAAATGGGATGATATATGGTAGAAATATCTTAAATTTTCTATTTATGTCCCAATAGACACCTTATATATAATAATTACATCCTCTTAATTTTAATCACTTGGTTCAAAAGATAAAATTAAAATGTCTTAACTAAGTGTTAATCAAATCGATAAGGTTTAAAATTACATCAAAACAATTATAAAATCTAATGGTTGATGATATTACAACATTATCATATATTTTCATAGAATGGTTATAATTTTATGGGTATTTGGATTGACATTCATATCATTATAAATTAATAAATCTAGAAATTCAAAAATCTCCCCTCCCCTCTCTTATAAAAGAGAACCTCTATTTATCATTTAATAAAACATCAAAAACTAATTGTTTTAAAAATCCTCTCAAAATATTCCCCAAACATTGCTCCCTTAATTCTATAAGACTTAATTTTAGAATAAATCAATCTAATGACGTCATTTGGTGAAAATCACACTAAGATACCCAAAGAAGAGGTAACATTCATCAATGATGGTTTTTGTTTTACTTCTTCCTAAAAACCCATTAATTTTTTTATTTATTGTTTATATAATAACCTCACATCCTCAATAAACATAGATTTTTCTATATTATGTGTGTTTTCTACACATGCACACACATTGATATAATTGGTAATGAACATACAGTTTTGGTTAATGGAGAACTACCACTTCACGAAATGATACTGGTTGTTTTTCATTTACCGCCTCTAATGGTTGGTAATTATGATGGAATATATGTTTTTATATGATATTTATGGAATTTTGAATTTATTTATTCTTATAAATTTTTTAAATTAACACATACCTTTATGAAATACTTTTTTGGGAATAAGATAACATCATTTGTGGACTTATTATCTATAGCCACCTCAAAGCGATATGATTTGTTCACGTTATACTAGGAAGGTATTAGGAATTTTTTAAATAAAAATATGTGAAATATATGAAATTAATATGATATATAAATTTTAATATACATATAATTAATTTACCATTCATTAATTTAAATATAATAATGTAATGGAAGTAGCGTTCATGTGTACACACAACATGCCGTCTCCATTAATGGTACATTTCATTTCTTTTCTCCAAATGTTTTGTATCATTATAAAAACATATTTAATGAATATTTATTATAATTAAAATATGTTATAAATTATTTATATAATTAAATAATTCTCTAATTAATTATAAGAAGAAGTTACAAGTCAAAACAAACTCGAAAAATTAGGCAATTAACACCCAAAATTGTGAAAATATTGGACGATTCTTTAAAAAAAGGTAATGAGATATCATAATAATTAGATATATGAAATTATAAATATAATTATGGTTCTTTAATAATCTAATAATATTCTAAAAACTATTATACATGAGGTTACAGAATGATCATCTTAAATAAAGATCAAGGTATGGGGTATTTAGTCTCACTTTTACATCTCTGAGATATATGCCTTATTCACCACTTATTTTTACTTATAGTACTACTAATTTGACATTTTATATCTATAATATCCTTATTTTCATGATATAATAAGTTTTATTAATTTAATTCTCTCATGGGTCAAATATTTTAATTGTCTTAATGTGGTATGGGAATCATTGGAATGTTAAAAGGTTATTTTCTGCAAAAGGGTTTTCAAATAAATCACATAAACTATTTTCATATATATCAACATCATTTATAGAATAATATTCTTCTTTGAGGTTTGTCTCTTATAATATCATCTACCATATTTTATTTAATTTTTTATGATCATTTTGACTATAGATATTCTATTTAGATAGCATTCTTGTTTTATGGTTTAAGTATTCATATATCAATGCTAGTTTTTAATATGATTTTTTATGGTGATTATGATTATATCATTTAATTGAAGGAATACATTGAACTAATTATGGGATGGGTTAGGCCCTCTACAGATTCTCAATTCATTGGTAGATCTCCTGAGATGAAATCATTTGGTGAAAAACCTTTCATATTTATCACCAACCAGTTTTAAATTTTTAATGCAACAGATCTTAACAAAAATTAGATGTGTTTCTACCAACGGTATTAATCTATCATGAGGTTATATCATGAAAATATCTATCTTGAGGATAGTTCTTGATAGTGAATATTTCAAACATTATGCATTTTATCATCATTAAAATTACCATTTATTATTTGATTAGTTATAATATTCATGGTTATGCATCTAATTTCATGTGATTATATAAATGTAATATGTTTTAGTTTTTTAATTTGTATAGTATTTATACCATATTTACTCATAGAATACATTCGATGTTAATCCTTACTAAGATTTTGAGATCACAATATTCATAATTTTTATTTTCTCCACGATTTCCAACAAGAATGTTACGACTAATATGTAGGGTTACACAAAGGGGGAATAATGGAAGAATCTAAGAAATTATTTGATTATTTTATTTTTTAAAATGTAATTTGAATAGGAAGTATGTATCTCTTTTTCCAATAATATAAAAGAATTACAACCTTGGGATATGATTATTTTTATCTTACAAAAATGTATTATAGTAAGACACCATATCTAGGCTACTAGGTTGTGGTTGTTACATAATCTACTCCCATATAGCAGTAATGTGGTCGAACCACCAGGATTGAAGCACAATGGAGTACCCTTAAAGTCTATTTGTGAAATGTATCAAATCTCAATGGGTCAGCCAACCTCATAAGGTAGCTGAATACTAGACCTATTACGAGCCCTCGATGGATTAGAGCATAGGGTTGCAACGAGTTGCTTCCCTAATAAGTTATACAATGGTGAATCCATCTTGGATATGATGATACTGGATGAAAAAGAATTTAGGGTGAAACCCCATAACCCAATACCCAGATACAGAAATTATTCTTAGGGATGAATAAAAATACAACCACACATGTTACCAATCCATGACACAACCTCCTGCAAGGGCATGGTCCCACTCCTATATACTCCACTACAACACACCAATTCAATATTAAACTATCATATATATACCTCACATTTATATATGTTTTAAAATATTTTTTAGTATCCATTTATTCACCCACATATATGTATTTTTTAGTAAAATTTATATGTTTTGTTCCTGTTGTGCAGGTCACACAATTTGATAATAGTTAGTAAAAACAGTACAACAATCATTTGGTGGGATTGATATTTTTTTCCAACAAAATCACATAGTGTGTGAATAGCTTTTTCAACAATGTATCTTACCTATATAGGGCGATTCATTTACTTAAAGAGGTGGATTTTGATTGGCACCCAGTTCAACCAATTATGTGACCAAACCATGGGATGTATCCAATTAATTAAAATGTGGGTTTTACTACTTTTCTAAAACTCAATATGGAAACCAAATTTCACCCCATCTTTGAATCATCCTCACACACACTAAGATCTTGACCATTAATTTTACACACACCCTTTTGGTTTATTATAGTGTAATTTTCATGTTTTTATTGTGATTATTCATGGTAAATCACTCTTATACTCTTCCACATTTTTTGGTTTTTTTCATAAATTTTTCCTTCCATACATTGGTCATGGATACCTATAGTGTTAGGTGGATTGATTTTAATTGACATATTTTTTAGTCATATAGGTGTCCTAATTGTTCTTTTGACCCTTATTTGACTAGGAAATTGTGGATTAATCGTTAATTAGTTTAATGGGAAGGAGTGAATTTTTTTTCATCTCTTTCATGGTTCATTGAATTTTGAAATATGAATTCTTATTTCATTTAGATCATGTTTTATCTGTTTTAATGTTTTAATAATTTTAACAAGTGTGTTTAAAGAAAAATTTTGTCGCACATTGGATTTAATTAAATAGGTATTGGTTTAACATTAATTGAATGTTGGCCATTTTTTTTAAAATATATTAATTATAAGTATTTATATAGATTCCAAATTGGATCCTTTAAATAGGTATTTGTATTATGAAAACTTTTTTTGATTATTTTTTGTAACCAAATTTTTTAGGGAATTCTCCAATGACCAAAATGGAATGTTTTGAATGGTTTTCAAATGATTAATCCCCTTCAAACATGCCTAATTTGTTTTACAAAAAAACGAGTGGTTGTTTGTGGAATTTATTTGAGGATTCATATGGAAGGGGTTTACACATATTTTTACACATGTTCTCAATGTAATCTATGTTGTTTCGTGTGTGGGAAATAGAGGTGAGGGTGTTTTTTGTTTTTTAAATATCATCATATAAATATATAAATACACACACACACACACATATATATATATTGATTTAAAATGAATGATTTACTCTCCTATTTTTTTCATTTATAGGTTATCATGGGTGTTTATATGGAATGTAAAATTACACATGATAAAAAAATATAGAATCATGATATTATAAGCTTCTTTGAGATTGATTCCATTTTTCATATAACATATTCCCCTTTCTTAGGAAATTATGGGAAGTGTCATGTTTTAGGGTATGTTGTTATTATCCAATGACAGTCATATTTAATAGTTTTAATATTGGATTCCTAGATTATCCCAATAGCTACTCAGTTATTATAAAAATAATTATTTCATGAGATATATTTTCCTTCACTAGGGACAATTGTTTTTCAAATAATCATTGGTAATATGTATTCCCCTCCCCGTCAAAAAATATTTATTTATTTATTATGTCTCTATTTATTAGAATGATTTTTAAAATGGTTCATTAAAAGTATCTAAGTTATTTAAAAAGTAAAATAGTTTTAACGGTATTTGTACATTATTATTTTCTTAATGGAAAAAAATGATTAAATATATATATATTCATATATCATGAAATATATATATTTTTTGTAGTTTTTATGGACCAATATGTGTATTTCTACTCAATTTTTTAGATCACACATATCATCATTACATGTTTATTAGGTCCACTGATACTCATTGTAAATTCTTTTCATTCTAGTTGAGGTATGGATAACACCTAGTTAAAGCTATTAATTTAATCTACAGAGATAGTGGTTGAGGTATTCCATATTTTACTTATTTTGGAAGTATATTATATCAAAAAAAAATTCCTATTTTCATTACGTCCCTTGTTTTTTTAATCAATATTTAATGAATTTTGTATGTCTACATGTGTTTTTTTATTTATGGGTTATATTTTCATCACCGGAGATAATTATTGTCCCTTATGTTCGCTTTGGATTCTATTTTAAATTTAATCTGATTATTTCTATATTCTGGCACTCTAATGTCTATAATGTACATGCCAGATAGTTGATTTCATATCCCTAGATTATTCTTAATTATTGGTGGTAAATCATTACAATTGAATACATTTTAATTATTTTCCACTTCTATCAAACTTGGGTGGATAAATAATTCCTCTCAGGACATTTCACAGTCTATCTGGGGTCCTGATGTTAGAGATAATCAATGTTGGTTCATCAAAAAAATGTAATAACGACAATGTTTTTAAGAATATAAGTTTATTGAGTCATAATTGTATTTTGGGATATTGGGATGATTGATGGTAGGATCATTGGAATTCAAGTGGTCAGTTATGAGTAGGTTCCAGAACACAACTTATTTGGGAGGGAACATGATTTACTATGGTGGTTTGGAATGTTTATGTATCTAATCTGAGCTTAGTTCACATAATTTTTTTTACTTTTTATCATTATTTTGTGTTTCTTTATGGTATTGAGAATTTATATTTGTTTTATAAATCTAATAGAATATATCCTTGATTTAAAAGTAAAATGGGGTATATGGTTACTAAATATTTATTTGATAACCAGGCATAGACCATGTGAACACCTCTAGGTGGTTTCTATAGAGCTTTATATGATATACACGTGTTCTTCCAATCCATGTGTCTAAATAATGTATATTTGATACTTCTTATAATTTTTTATTTTTTCTTTCATTAGGGTATTATTTTCCCATGTTATTCCATATTAGTGTATTGGGATTATTTTATTTTTTTAATATCGACTATAAATGATATTTTGGCTCATTTAATTTTGATTTCATAATTAAAAACATTGATTTATTTTAAAATTAGTTGGGATTTACATATGATTAAGAGATTTTATTATATTATTTTATAATAAAAATAAAATGGGATTTTATAATTTTTCATAATTTTATATTTAATTTTTTTCGATTTGCTAAAACATACGTAGAATATATTCCCAATATAATTATCTCATATGATTTTGAGAATGTTTTAAAATTTAAAATTTCATAATAATTCATATCTTTAGAAATGATGAATGTTTTGAGAATATTTATATTTTTAAATTCTTAATTTTGAGCTATTGTTCTTAGAAATATAATTAATTTAAATAATTTATTATCATTTATGGATAGATATGTTTTTTCTTTTTTTGGTGTTTGGGGATTACCATTGGGGTTTTATTTCGTTTTTTGGTGTTTTGGGATTTGAGGGCTCATAAAATTATACTTTTATATTGAATTATTGATTTTTATTCATGTTGATGGAGTTTAGATCATTGTTCTGTTTTGATTTCTATTTTAGGTTTCAAAAATTTAGAGAACACCCCACCAAATTTTAGGGATATTTTCATGGTATTAATATAGATAATTAATATTTTCTAAACATGGATCCTTGAGTTATTCATACTATATTATAGGATAATCATTTCATTTGGGAATTCTAGATTTGGAATCCTATTTTTTTATTAGATATAACATTCTTAGAAAAAAAAGAATGGTTCAGGATCATCGAGGGGATATTAATCCATCTTGAAATTTATGAGCCACATAATATCAAAATTACTAACTTTATGTTAGAGTTCCTGAGATAAGAGTGGTGTATTTCTATGATATAGTGAAAAACTATTAGGGATCATTCCCAGGAATTATAAATGTTTTAGTTCATTGAATTATTTTTCCATAATGATGTGAAAATATCGATAGAGATGGAAATTTACTACTTCTAGAAAGATAAAGGATGGATATTGAAGTATGACATACTTTTATAGGAGTAAGAATCAAATATTCCAAACCTGGACATGAATGAATCTAGGAATGTTCAATTTTTTCAAATGGGTCTTCGACCAGGTCTTATGTTATGGGAATATTCAATTATTTGGTGAACATATGAGGAAATAATGAATCATTCCATTTTAATTAAGTAATTCCTAGTAGGAATATAAAAAATTGATGTTTTAACTTTCTCTAGGAGAGGTGGATAAAGCTCTAGTAAAGTGGAGAGGACAGAAGCTAATTCTATGTAATTATGAAATGATATCAAGTGTACAAACATTTTCTCCATTCTCTAATCTTATGAAAATAATTCTTGGGTTTGAAACAAGTGCAATAATATAGGAAAACATAATGCTAATTTTTATAGAATCAACTAATAGGGATGGTACCTATATATTTTTAGGGAATCTAAAATATATCTATACATTAAAAACTTATAAGAGTGGTGTAGATAGATCTTACCCTTTCGAGGTTCTCTGAGCTCAATCTATCGCTCTAGATATAGATTTTGGTGCTACATATATTTGGTGTCACTCATATTTCCTCAAGATTTTTCTTCTTTTATTTTACTCAAAATGTATTCTAACATTTTTTTCGAAAAATAAAATTCGAGATGATGATGATTTTGGATCTATATGAAAGCATTTTTTAATGTAAATTCATTGTGTTCATTTAGGAACCTTGATGCTACTGTGTAGAGATTTTCATGATGAACCTCTTCTGTGTTTTTTCTTCGGGTTATTTTACTATATAGATTCATTACATCATTCATTCAAATTTGGAGTCATTATTCTTTTGAAATGGTTAATGTTCAATTTGAGTTAATACTATCATTGGGATACCACCAAAGAAGATTCTCTCACCAAACCTGATAAGTATTTCTCACCATATTTTATTGAGTGTGGGTTTTTGTTTTTGGGTTCAACCATTGATCCAAAACCATACCAATAACGTATTTACATGTTTTCCATGTTTTTTATTACTTTATTTATAATCTCAGATATAGGAATAATTTCATAGTATGTTTTTTTTCCTCAAGGGGAGGTCCTTCTTTTTTTTGAATCACTTTTAAGAGGGATTCCCATTATTTTTTGTATTTTATCTCTTCATTAGTGATGAATAGTTGATGTGTTGGTATTTAATATTCTAAATAAACTTTTTTATCAAGATATGATAGTTTTGTGACACTCAAATTTATTTGGTTCATAATCTATTTTTCAAAGGATGATTTTTTATTCTTTTGTTTTTTTCTTAAATAGTGTCTTCGCAATGGAATTGGAACCTATAACTCTTATCTTCATAAAAAATCCTTATAATGATTGTTTGGAATAGAGTATAATGGTGTGGTGAGTTTTAACACCTTGAAAACACTTTCATGTGTTATATTATTTGTATTTCTCTATATCTTTTCTATCTCCCTCGTCCTAAATGATTTTTTTGAAACATTATTTATTTTCGGCATATAGTGCATGTCACAAGGTTTTCTTAAATTTAGAAGGAAAAAATTGGAAACCATTTATATTTCATGAAGTATTTAATTGAGATAATAACATGATTAAGACATGGTGTTTATAACCATCTGTCTCACCCATTCGGGGTCCTCTTGGACCTACTACAAGAGGATCACTATTAGACCACAATTTTTTCAACATTTCAACCAAACCATACACAGTCTCTAAATCCTTAAAAAATTTATTTTACCACTTCATTCACTTTGTTTTTACTATATTTAACACACCACCTTATCTCACTTGACCACACATACCTAAGGAGATTATAATTTTATTCCATTTCCTCCCTTAGTGATTACAAGTGAAACATTATGTTTTATGTGTTATTTTTCGTTGTAAATCATTTATAGTCTCTTCCTAATTCCCTATTCATAATTTCATTATTTTATTATTCCCCTACCTTGTTCATGAATAAAATTAATTGATGTATATAGTGTTGTTAGGAATTTTTGGTGTTCTTATTGATCACTTGAGGCTTCATTGACCTTGATATGGTGGATTAACACCTCAAATATTAACAGAGAAAATAATTTAGGCAGGTGGTGTGTAGAATGGATCTAGGATTTTATAACTATCATTACTTGTTAGTTAAAAAGAATGTTTTATGTGTTTTATATATTCTATAGAGTATAAAAAATAGATTTTATAAAATAACTATTGTTTTAGTGTGGATTTTCGAATGGCCTGAAGGCTTTTATTTTTATTGATTTTTGATGAACCCCTTTCAAGGGATAAGGGGGAACCCTTACATGTCCTATAGTCTCAGAGATTACATGGCTCGTATGCTTAAGAGATTACATGACCTAAAGGTATTATGGAATTCAACCAGACTATCTTCAAGAAACCGCCCCTCCCCAGCATCTTCATCATGATAGTAGCTCTCCACCTTCGCATCGCTGTCTAGCTATGATTCCCATGCAATCACAGGATGGTCCTGATGGCATAGCCATACCCTCCCATTCTAAAAAATCCATTTGGCTCTTCTCTAGTGAGTGCACCTGCTCTGAATCCTCTTCTAAGACTGCTCCTTTTTGGTAGAGTCTGTCTGGGGAAACTACATGTGGCTCGAAGGACTTGAGGTGGCCTGAAGGCCTTAGAGGTGGACCAAAGGCCCTACTGAACCAATGTCATGGGTGGCCTAAAAGACATAAAGAATCCAATCCCAAACCAGTGGCCTAAGGAGAATAGTTCCAGCCAATAATGTTTGATTGTGTATATCATTATAAACACTTGTTTATGATTGAGTACGGATTTCATCTAATGAAAATGGGTTTCAGTTTGTTTCAATTTATAGAATATATTTTAGAAATTCATTATAAATAAGTGTTTTTATAAATTCCCAATTATCCATTTTACAAATGATAATTGAATTGGAAGGATTTTTTGGTATTGAAACTGTGTTTTGTAACCCATTATTATGATGAATGCTCATGAGACCCACATAGAACATTCTAAATGGTTTTCTAAAGATCATACCCCTTGAAACATACACAATGTATTTTGGATGAAATGAGGGGTTGTTAATTCCATGCATGTGATGTTTCCTACATAAGAGGATTTGATATATTCTTATATGTGTTCCTAATATATTAGAAGATATTTCATGAGAGGACATCATAGTAGAGAGTGTGACATGTTTTTTTAAATATTATAATACCCAAATACAAACACACACCCAAACATATTTATATCTGAAATGGTTAATTGAATAAACTATATTTTTTATATATGGATAACCAGATATGTTTTCCTAGGTTCTATAGGTACATATTCTACACTAGTTTAGAATCACTCTCTAACTAGTTCCTAGATATCATTTTCATTCTCTTTATGGGATCTGTTCCTCAGACAGGATTAGAGGAGAAATTTCGGGTGTTAGTTTTGGTAATTATTATTTGGAACTATTCATATTTAGTACATTGTACAACCATGTCCAAGATTGTAAAAATAGATTATGCATTCTTATATCAACTGCTTTTGTGTGAGATATTTTTTCTATAAGTAAGTTAATTTATTTTACAAAGACCTTTGGTAGTATTTTTTTATCTCCTCCTTAAACAATTATAATTATTGTATGATTCTCTAATATTTAAAAATGTATCAAAATTAGTTCCACAAAAAGGATTAGGATGATTGGAAAAGAAAACAATTATGGGTAATTCTACTTGATGGTTATTTTCAATGGAAAATAAAATGATTATTTAATATTTATATAATAAACTAGAAACAATAGATCTATTTTTACAAAGTTATGTATGGAATTATGGGTGGTTTCCAACAATCCTATTTATCTCACACTTATCATTATTATTGGTTTATTAGGTTCTACTAGGATGTAGGGTTTTTTCATTGGATTTCATTTTTGGTATTGATACCACACAATAAAAATGATTCACCCCACACATATAGATAGTGGTTCATGATTTTATTCTTTTATTTAGTTTGGTATCACTATTATTTGAACGTTTTTTATTTCTTTTTTTCACCCGTCACCTTTTTTTATTTTTTTTCATTTTGTATTAATTTATAGATGTTGTAGTATGACATTTCTTGGAATTAGACTTTTTAATTATCACATTAGATGTCATTTTACATTTTACCTTAGTCATATTATTTATTAAATTGAAATAGATTATTTCAATGGTGTGTCAATATGATGTATGAAATGGCCATTTTGAACCCCCTAAGAGGAAGTATAAATCTTATTCATGTTTTTAGGTAAAATCAATCCTATTGTTCAAGTTTTAATACCATGTCACTTTTTATCAGCCTTGGATGATTGAGAATGCCTATCGGTCTATGTAATAGTTCAATCTATGTGCCCGGGTTTTGGGAGGCATAGGTTGTTTGGTGATATGCATCCTGGGATTCCAATCCTCAAGCCACCTCACCTTAGTGATCAATATCTATACCACGGTGGATACCTGCATCTCAAATTTTAACTATGTGTCACCCTAACCTTCTCTAATGTCCTCTCAAGAACTAAAGACTAGTCCATCATTTTTCCACATCCCAAAACATATCCATGAGATATTTTAGTGGTCAAATTTTTGATTTAAATCCTAATTCAATAAATATTCCCAGGCTTGCAACCAAAAATTTATATTTTTTATAGAATTCATATCCCATAAAGACATAGGTTAGTACAAACTCCCAATAGTAACACTTTTACTATAGAAGCCGTAACCAGACTCCATATATCAATCATAATGTACCAAAATCATAATTTCCATTCCATCTCACCACATATAATCATTTAATATTAATAATTATTCTCTGAAGGGGATCCTATCAAAAAAGTGAACTATTCCCCATCATCCATGACACCCACTTTCAACTATTTAAAAAACTAGTAATGTTCATGAGAACACTCTAACAACTCTCCAAGGACATGCTCTGTAAAGACCCGAAGCTTATCGTACATTGACATTACATTACTTTTGCGGAATACTTAGTACATAACAAAAACACACACACAAGGATCGTAATAGTTTAGTGTCTTTGGAAACTCAGAACGTAATCTTCTAATCGTGGAGAAAGATCTTCAATATCTCCCATAAAGATCTTCTTTTTTTTTCTACCTAAAACCTTTCTTTATATCCTGGGGAAAAGAAAACATAAAAGGGTGAGCTCAAATGCTCAGTAAGGGTAAACAAAAAAATATCAATCACATAATTTTCATAAGAACATAACTTTTTTGGAAATATTAACCTACAAAAGAGAGCATAATTTCATAACATGGGATAAATCATAGTAGTGAAATGAAATCATAACTTAATACATTACTCATTGTGGCATACACACATAATCATAGAGAATCATTTCTTGTTAGTCAAGACTCATTTCCAAGACTATCTTAGTGGACAAAGTCCCTTTCTGAATCGAGTAATCCTCGTTTCAGTCCTGTTTCACTGAACCGGTATAACCTACCATTCCAGCCATGTCTATCTCATGAGATATGAAATCTTTACCCAATGCATTGGAGGGAGATATAGGTCCCACCCATCTTATAATGAATCCTTTCTTATGTGTGCCACAAAATCATAAATCATACATCATTTCATAACCCATGTAATAAAAATGAGATTCTTAAAACAACATGACATCATAAAACCATTCATATAAGATAAAGGAATTCATAAACATAATTCCATCACAACATAGTCAAATCAATGTAAAAATATGGATAGAAACAGAACCCTTTATTATCTTAGATGGAAAATAATTTTGATAGAACACTTGAAATGAATTCTTGAGGAAAATATCCTTTCTTCTTCAAAATCAATTTCTTTTCACAAAACATCATGCAATTTTAAAAGAAAGAGATTTTATTAAAAATAGTCATGAAATATTTTGGAGGAAGCTTCATGAAAATATGTCTTTATAAAACCGTAAAAATCCGTTCATGCCGTTTAAGTTAAAAAAAACATTCTTCGTACTTTTGTCGGAAAAGTCAAAAAGTACCTCGTATGAAAAAGCGACAAAAGATTCCTTTCATATTCTTTACTAAAAACTCACCGAAGAGTAAAATTGGATTTAAACTATTGTAAGTGGATGGAAACAATATTACATATTGAAGGAACATGGATGTGGATGATAAAATACACCCCAGTAAATACTTACGAATAAACAATCTCGGATAAAAATGAGATTGTGATATTTCCCTTACCTTAGGTCCGACTTGCTTTGTAAGTGTCCGAACCTCCTGTATAATGATTTAAATAATGTCATTGACTTATTAAAGAATTATATTCATTGTTATGATATCATATATGGTTCACTTATGACATTATATTACTCGTTCTTTTGTAAATTCCATGTTAAAGAAGCGTTTTGGGTAAAATCGTTTCATTTATCGTAGGTGTTTTGACTTGTTGTTCTTGACATCATTATTACTTATATCATGATTTACTTACTTCCAAAATATAAAATATGATTTATATATCATATATATTCAGTATATATATATATATAATAGGTAGATAAATAAAATGAAAAAACACCGTTCATGGAGACGGTAGTCCGTACGTACGCATGAACGCTGTTTTCCTTTCCTTATTGTCTTGAAATGGAAGTAAGTAGATGACATAAATATGTATATATATACATAAATCCAGTAGCTTTATAATGTCATATATTTCATTATTATTTCTTATATATACATTATAATCATTCTTAAATGGTTAACATGGAGAATGAATCTCATCGCGTCGTGGAGACGGTATTCCGTACGTACGCACGAGCGATGATATCATTTCTATAAATATTGAATTGAATTGGAGTGGATTATACAATATATCAGAATCAATATTATGTTTTAATAACTATGTATAGTTATTCTTTACACCATTATACCCATCCATGTAAGGTGGTGGTGGAAAATAGATTACACCACAGCGTGGAGACGGTATTCCGTACGTACGCACGCGCGGTGATTTCTTTTTCCATAGGATGGATAGATGGTGAAATAGGGTTGTTTCATACTTATAATAACATATCAGTATATGAGTGATACTGATGTTATTACTTCATAATGAAACAACCTATGAAGAAGAACTGTAAGAAGAAATAAAGATGAAAGAATTGGTAACGGTAATTACCTCTTCTTTGAAGCGCCTTTTGGAGACCTCCTCTTAGGGAACTAAAATTGGTCTTTGAGTAAGACCAGAACCTCTAGGATGTTGCTAGGAAAGTGGAGAAGAGATTTTGGCAGGGTTTGGCCGAGCTTGAGTGCTCAAATTGGTGTGAGGAGGAGGGGGAGGAGGTGTCCTTTTATAGGGGAGGAGAGGGGCACCTTAGGAATATCTCAAAATATTATTTTATATTAAAGTCAAAATCGGTTTATAATGGTTCCAAAGGGTATTATTTCGAAGCTAAAGTGGGGATGGGTCGAAATCCTATCAACCAATAAGATTTAGACAAGTTTAGGGTATTATTTTAACCTTATCAATTAGATTTAACTCTAAGTTAAATAATTTAACTTTTACCGTGTCTTTTTGTTTTCTTTCACTATATGGTTAATACACTTATTATAACATGCCAAACGAACCCCAAATTGTTTATTATTAATATATATATCCTTATCTAAGTCATTTGGCCGAACCTTAGATTTTTAGGAATAAAATAACAATTAATAATATAATATTTGATTTAAAAACTATTTTGTGTCAATTTTGACACTATTTGATATATGATTTTTGTGAAAGTCATAAAAGAATTAAATGTTCGAACCAAGTTGATTAAATCAACATTAATATATCATAGTAACCTAGAAAATTAGTGGAATTCATAAAAATTTTCAAATTACATTTATTTTGGTGTTTATAACATCAATTATGTCAATATTTCATTAATAAGATAATTCCTGCATCATCGTTGTGTCTTAAATAAATTAAATTATTTGATGTCTAAAAATTACAAATAAAATACCATCATGGAGGAAATCTTTTTATCTTTCTAATGAATATTTAAAATCGAATTTATCTTATGTATAACCCCATATTAAAAATGATTTACTTATTAAACTTTGATTTTAGCTATTTTAACCCTTCTTTAAATAAATTAATAATAAATGTCCTAATCTAATCCAAGTGGGCCTAAATGGTCATATTTTATTCCTAAGTTTGTTTTTGATCGAATTACACTTGTCCAATAGAATTAGGACATGTCTTAGGGTAATAGTGATATCATATTTACCCTTAGTTACCCTATTTACTATTAACCGCGGTAAAAAAAAGTAAAAAGTTACTATTCACCAAAAAATTATTTTCATCTCATTGAACCACATTATAGTCCTTGATATTAACCGTGTATCTCGGATTTTCGAAATTCCATTCACAGAAGCGGTAAAATTAAGTTTTATGCAAAATTCAGTTTTTAACCTACCACTTAGTAGTTTCACTATTCATCAAAAATTGATGTTTTTCAGAATAATGCCAAAATTTCATCCCAAGCTATATTTCATATTCCGAATTCAAAAATGAAGTCTATTTTACCAAATTCATAACATAAAAGTTGCATTAATTAATTTTATAATTAAATCCCGCTGTTAAAACAAATAGCGTGTTTTTAAGAAACAATATCTATCAAAAGACTGACACTTGTTTATGTCTGGTTTAAATGTGAAATTACATCCAATGACCAACATTGTATTAAATTGTAAAAATATATTCTAAATATACTTTAAAACCACTAAAATTAATAATTTATCACTATTAATTATTTCGATTGAAAAAGTTGTTTTTAACTAAAATTTAGTAATTTTCACTATTCATCAAAATATGAAAGTTATCCGGAAATCACTAAAATTTCACCTTAGGCTAAATTCGATACTCCGAATCAAAAAATGAAGTTCATTTTGAAAAATAAGATTTACAGAGTTTTAAAAAGTGGTTATTACTATTCATAACGACTAGTTTTAATAATATTTTAATAGCATATCGTTGTTTAGTGAAACTCGGTATTGCGTATTACACACGCTATCGAGGAAAGTCGCGATTGCGTGTATTGCAAGGCAAGTCAAGGATGCGTGTTGTGCAAGCTCCTTTTGGTGTAGCGTACAACACAAGACATTAGTAAAATAAAAAAGAATATTTTTCATAAAATCTCGGGCTGTTACATTCTACCCCCCTTAAAATGAATTTCGCCCTCGAAATTCGTCGGGGTTATAAATGGTTTATTATTCGAAAGTTTCTTTAATAGAAACCCACATCATAAAAGGGAATACCAAAACTTGGCTTTAAAAACTAAAGTATGAAATGTAACGATTACCCAAATAAACTAATCGTTGGGTTTCCACATAGGTAAAAATATGGATATGGAAGAGAAATCTAACCATCATGTTCTGATGGAGAGTGGTAGAGAACATGGCTATGGAAAAGCCAGTAATCACAAATCCATAGATTTGTGACGATCTAAGGTACCATACGATTCATCAGGTATAAGATCACTAGGACAACATTTTTGGTTTTCAAGATCATTTCCCTAAAGTTTAAAATTTGAATTGGAATAAATAATTTCTTTATTTTGGTACAATCTCACTATTGTTCTTGCCTAGAACAATTTCCACTTCATCTCTTAAATAAATGAAGTTGAATTTGTTATTTGTGAAGTGTTAGCAGATCATGTGATAGAATGACGGGTCATTCCATCTGTCTCAAACAAAAGGTTAGCAAAATTATATACATAAGTCGATCTATAGTGAGATTAATCACATATGGACTTATACTTCATATATCATACTGCTTAATATAATAAAACTAGTTTCTACTAAACAGGGACTTCCTGTAGGCTAGTGGTAGGCGATAAAGTCCAGTCGCACTTCGGTTGTGGGTTCGATTCCTACAGCCTTGTCCGAAGCGATGGGCTGTCGCCCGTCCTGCAGGTTGTCCTTTTTCTAAAACTACGTTACTAAAACATCCCATCAATAATATCGAAAATCTTCTATCCTTAAACAATACTAACTTATGTCCAACATAATCCAGTCTAATCTTTAGGCTTATCCATAATACTGCAGTCGACTCTCATAATATAGTGAAAACGATTACCAGAGATTTAATACTGTTGTTGATCCCCATATATCTTGTTGGTCACATTCCAAACATTCAAAGGCCTTAATCTTGTACTCTCTTGAATACCCATTGAACCTTAGTGAAAACATGAATGCAGTTAAAAGTTAACACTTTCCACATACCAAAATCCTCAAAATTCTATATTCTCAAACCATGATATCACATAGTCCTTATATCAATCATGAGCTCATGAATACTATTAAACATTTCATTTTCGCGTCTTCATTATGCGCATATCATCTTATTTCCAAAAAATATCTCCATCACTTTGAATACCACATCAATAAATATTGCAATACGCAATGATACAACATTATTTTGGAATCCCATTACATAAACACTTAATCATTCCACCACATCGTTGTCATATTCAACATTGCCAATAGTGATCGCATGTGATTTCCCTTTGTCCTTTGCCTTCAGTGGTTGCTCATGTTGATCATCACTAACCCTTGGATTAGGGCAATTATTAGCATAATGCCCCATTTCCTTGCACTTGAAGCATTGAAGTGTTGGCGGTGCATTCTCTGCAGTGTTTGCTTTATTCACATCATTAGAAACCCTTTTTCCATTACTTTGACACTCAGCTGCTCGATGACCTTCTTTTCCACACTTAAAACATTTTCTAGTCCCTTTTAGACAATCTCCACCATGCTTCTTTCCACACTTTGTGCATAAGGAAACATTCATCTTCTTTTCACCATTATTCTGAGATTTCTCCTTGAACTCCATCTTTCGTTTCTTGTCAAAACCATGAGATGGATATGTAACACCAACTTCCATTTCTACCTTGATGGCACAATGCACAATTTCTTCATAGCTACTGAAGTCTCTTATAGCTAATGCCCTTCGAAGACTTGGTTTTAAGCCACTGAAAAATTGATCAACTTTACTTTCAGGTTGGATGATAATTCCAGAAGCATACCTTGCAAGTCTTGTAAAATTTGCTTCATAGGTACCAACAGATTCATCGTCCCTTTGCTTCAGTTCAAGAAACTCTTTCTCCATCTTTGTTCAAAGAATACGAGGGAAGTACTTATTGAAAAATAAGTTCTTGAACTCGTTCCATTCCATAGACTCAATTTCATCCCTTTTCCTTGTATTCTTAATAAGATTCCACCATTGATCAGCATCTCCTTCCAAACGATACACTGCTAGGATAACTTTATCATGTTCAGAACATTGAAGAACTGAAAATATCTTTTCAGTAGTACTAATCCATTGTTCAGCAACTAATGGATCAGTAGACCCACTGAAAGAAGGTGGACGTTTCCTCATGAAGGATTCAACAGAATGTTGCTCCTTCCTTTGCTCGTTTGGATGTCCTGCATGATTCATATCTTGAGAAAGTTGTGTGAGCATGGCTACAAGATTTTTCATTCCAGCTCCCATATCGTTTGGTTTCTCAGGGGTACAATCATTACATTGCTCATCACATTCCGCATTAACACGGTTCCTTCGGGTTCCAGCCATCGTCTAAAACCCCAAAAGAATTGTGTGAGAGGCAAAGATCATGCTAGGGAAAACAACATAATAAAGGGTTAGTACCCTCAATATCTAACATCTTAGGTTAAATTCGAAGATCGTTAGTGCAATTCTAGGACTATAAACTATATGTATACTTAACCTTAGAGACACCCCTAGACATACCTTAGAAATATCTCTAGGGATCTCACTAACGTTTTCGAATCCTAGTTTCCAAAGGTTGACTAAACCTTTCCTCTGATACCAACTGTAAAGACCCGAAGCTTATCGTACATTGACATTACATTACTTTTGCGGAATACTTAGTACATAACAAAAACACACACACAAGGATCGTAATAGTTTAGTGTCTTTGGAAACTCAGAACGTAATCTTCTAATCGTGGAGAAAGATCTTCAATATCTCCCATAAAGATCTTCTTTTTTTTTTCTACCTAAAACCTTTCTTTATATCCTGGGGAAAAGAAAACATAAAAGGGTGAGCTCAAATGCTCAGTAAGGGTAAACAAAAAAATATCAATCACTTAATTTTCATAAGAACATAACTTTTTTGGAAATATTAACCTACAAAAGAGAGCATAATTTCATAACATGGGATAAATCATAGTAGTGAAATGAAATCATAACTTAAAACATTACTCATTGTGGCATACACACATAATCATAGAGAATCATTTCTTGTTAGTCAAGACTCATTGCCAAGACTATCTTAGTGGACAAAGTCCCTTTCTGAATCGAGTAATCCTTGTTTCAGTCCTGTTTCACTGAACCGGTATAACCTACCATTCCAGCCATGTCTATCTCATGAGATATGAAATCTTTACCCAATGCATTGGAGGGAGATATAGGTCCCACCCATCTTATAATGAATCCTTTATTATGTGTGCCACAAAATCATAAATCATACATCATTTCATAACCCATGTAATAAAAATGGGATTCTTAAAACAACATGACATCATAAAACCATTCATATAAGATAAAGGAATTCATAAACATAATTCCATCACAACATAGTCAAATCAATGTAAAAATATGGATAGAAACAGAACCCTTTATTATCTTAGATGGAAAATAATTTTGATAGAACACTTGAAATGAATTCTTGAGGAAAATATCCTTTCTTCTTCAAAATCAATTTCTTTTCACAAAACATCATGCAATTTTAAAAGAAAGAGATTTTATTAAAAATAGTCATGAAATATTTTGGAGGAAGCTTCATGAAAATAAGTCTTTATAAAACCGTAAAAATCCGTTCATGCCGTTTAAGTTAAAAAAAAACATTCTTCGTACTTTTGTCGGAAAAGTCAAAAAGTACCTCGTATGAAAAAGCGACAAAAGATTCCTTTCATATTCTTTACTAAAAACTCACCGAAGAGTAAAATTGGATTTAAACTATTGTAAGTGGATGGAAACAATATTACATATTGAAGGAACATGGATGTGGATGATAAAATACACCCCAGTAAATACTTACGATTAAACAATCTCGGATAAAAATGAGATTGTGATATTTCCCTTACCTTAGGTCCGACTTGCTTTGTAAGTGTCCGAACCTCCTGTATAATGATTTAAATAATGTCATTGACTTATTAAAGAATTATATTCATTGTTATGATATCATATATGGTTCACTTATGACATTATATTACTCGTTCTTTTGTAAATTCCATGTTAAAGAAGCGTTTTGGGTAAAATCGTTTCATTTATCGTAGGTGTTTTGACTTGTTGTTCTTGACATCATTATTACTTATATCATGATTTACTTACTTCCAGAATATAAAATATGATTTATATATCATATATATTCAGTATATATATATATATAATAGGTAGATAAATAAAATGAAAAAACACCGTTCATGGAGACGGTAGTCCGTACGTACGCATGAACGCTGTTTTCCTTTCCTTATTGTCTTGAAATGGAAGTAAGTAGATGACATACATATGTATATATATATACATAAATCCAGTAGCTTTATAATGTCATATATTTCATTATTATTTCTTATATATACATTATAATCATTCTTAAATGGTTAACATGGAGAATGAATCTCATCGCGTCGTGGAGACGGTATTCCGTACGTACGCACGAGCGATGATATCATTTCTATAAATATTGAATTGAATTGGAGTGGATTATACAATATATCAGAATCAATATTATGTTTTAATAACTATGTATAGTTATTCTTTACACCATTATACCCATCCATGTAAGGTGGTGGTGGAAAATAGATTACACCACGGCGTGGAGACGGTATTCCGTACGTACGCACGCGCGGTGATTTCTTTTTCCGTAGGATGGATAGATGGTGAAATAGGGTTGTTTCATACTTATAATAACATATCAGTATATGAGTGATACTGATTTTATTACTTCATAATGAAACAACCTATGAAGAAGAAGTGTAAGAAGAAATAAAGATGAAAGAATTGGTAACGGTAATTACCTCTTCTTTGAAGCGCCTTTTGGAGACCTCCTCTTAGGGAACTAAAATTGGTCTTTGAGTAAGACCAGAACCTCTAGGATGTTGCTAGGAAAGTGGAGAAGAGATTTTGGCAGGGGTTGGCCGAGCTTGAGTGCTCAAATTGGTGTGAGGAGGAGGGGGAGGAGGTGTCCTTTTATAGGGGAGGAGAGGGGCACCTTAGGAATATCTCAAAATATTATTTTATATTAAAGTCAAAATCGGTTTATAATGGTTCCAAAGGGTATTATTTCGAAGCTAAAGTGGGGATGGGTCGAAATCCTATCAACCAATAAGATTTAGACAAGTTTAGGGTATTATTTTAACCTTATCAATTAGATTTAACTCTAAGTTAAATAATTTAACTTTTACCGTGTCTTTTTGTTTTCTTTCACTATATGGTTAATACACTTATTATAACATGCCAAACGAACCCCAAATTGTTTATTATTAATATATATATCCTTATCTAAGTCATTTGGCCGAACCTTAGATTTTTAGGAATAAAATAACAATTAATAATATAATATTTGATTTAAAAACTATTTTGTGTCAATTTTGACACTATTTGATATATGATTTTTGTGAAAGTCATAACAGAATTAAATGTTCGAACCAAGTTGATTAAATCAACATTAATATATCATAGTAACCTAGAAAATTAGTGGAATTCATAAAAATTTTCAAATTACATTTATTTTGGTGTTTATAACATCAATTATGTCAATATTTCATTAATAAGATAATTACTGCATCATCGTTGTGTCTTAAATAAATTAAATTATTTGATGTCTAAAAATTACAAATAAAATACCATCATGTAGGAAATCTTTTTATCTTTCTAATGAATATTTACAATCGAATTTATCTTATGTATAACCCCATATTAAAAATGAGTTACTTATTAAACTTTGATTTTAGCTATTTTAACCCTTCTTTAAATAAATTAATAATAAATGTCCTAATCTAATCCAAGTGGGCCTAAATGGTCATATTTTATTCCTAAGTTTGTTTTTGGTCGAATTACACTTGTCCAATAGAATTAGGACATGTGTTAGGGTAATAGTGATATCATATTTACCCTTAGTTACCCTATTTACTATTAACCGCGGTAAAAAAAAGTAAAAAGTTACTATTCACCAAAAAATTATTTTCATCTCATTGAACCACATTATAGTCCTTGATATTAACCGTGTATCTCGGATTTTTGAAATTCCATTCACAGAAGCGGTAAAATTAAGTTTTATGCAAAATTCAGTTTTTAACCTACCACTTAGTAGTTTCACTATTCATCAAAAATTGATGTTTTTCAGAATAATGCCAAAATTTCATCCCAAGCTATATTTCATATTCCGAATTCAAAAATGAAGTCTATTTTACCAAATTCATAACATAAAAGTTGCATTAATTAATTTTATAATTAAATCCCGCTGTTAAAACAAATAGCGTGTTTTTAAGAAACAATATCTATCAAAAGACTGACACTTGTTTATGTCTGGTTTAAATGTGAAATTACATCCAATGACCAACATTGTATTAAATTGTAAAAATATATTCTAAATATACTTTAAAACCACTAAAATTAATAATTTATCACTATTAATTATTTCGATTGAAAAAGTTGTTTTTAACTAAAATTTAGTAATTTTCACTATTCATCAAAATATGAAAGTTATCCGGAAATCACTAAAATTTCACCTTAGGCTAAATTCGATACTCCGAATCAAAAAATGAAGTTCATTTTGAAAAATAAGATTTACAGAGTTTTAAAAAGTGGTTATTACTATTCATAACGGCTAGTTTTAATAATATTTTAATAGCATATCGTTGTTTAGTGAAACTCGGTATTGCGTATTACACACGCTATCGAGGAAAGTCGCGATTGCGTGTATTGCAAGGCAAGTCAAGGATGCGTGTTGTGCAAGCTCCTTTTGGTGTAGCGTACAACACAAGACATTAGTAAAATAAAAAAGAATATTTTTCATAAAATCTCGGGCTGTTACATGCTCATCAAGATTTTCACCTCACAACATCGATTTCCATAATAAAATTCAAATCATCAATTCAATTTTTATCATTTATTAAAAACATTCAGCCTCAATCATCAAAGGATACTCAAAGTACCCAATCATGATGCACTAACTTCTTGAGAAACCACAATATCTTCCATTCACCGACACTAAAGTTTAAACCCACCAATTATTGTAATTGTACAATTGAATCACTGAAGAACTTCACTTAATATTATACTATCTCACCAATCTTTGGTGAACTTCTAATATTACTCACTCTTGGAAAATCTTAACTCAATCTCAAAGCGAATTATAATGCATAATCACATCCGAACACCTCATCCAAATTTAGAATATAGTGTTCATCGAGCATCCAGATCATATAAAATCCACCTTCACACCAACAATATGGTGTTTTAATGACCTTTCACTTATCTTTCCCACTACACCCATGACCAATCCAGCATATATGTCACACAATCTTAATTGATTCAATTCTATAATCTATAGATGTATCATTATCATCACTCTACTGAACCAAAGTGAATATCTAAAGGCCATGATCCATCCATTATAAGACATAATTATTGGATGTATCCATATCACTCATAGCCATGAAATAACTCAAACTATAAATTAATTCCCATTAATTATTTACATGGAATTTCATCATCAAAATCCACAATAATTCACAAGTAATATGGGTTATATCCTCAAAAAACAATGTTTCACTCCCCATCATATGGATTCCCAAGAAATTATCCCCATGAACCAATATAGACAGGTCCCAATAACACTTTAATTCCACTCTTATCAAGACTCATACACCCATCCGAGAAAATTCATACACATATTTTTAGGACCACCTAAATCGGCCATACCGTAATACCCTGATGAATTTCCAATGTCCCCACTCCACATTGTAGAAAATAGCCTATATCATCAAACCACATGAGACACCACAACATATTATATCAACCCGATCATTTCAGTTCTCATTCTACACTTCGTGGCTCTCTAATTTGTAACTCAATGGGAGAAACCTCACACATAATGATATAACACAATAAGGAATAAAATCCCATGTTCCAGAACCCATTAAAACTAAACTCATGCACCCAAACCACTAAACACACTCTTCAAGTTGTCCAATCACATCCAACTAGACGTAGAAAAATGACTCATGCTGAAGATGACAACATGAATATAAAAAAACTGATTGTCAATAAAAAACTACAAGACTCTTCCCATGATCCCATCTTTCTTACCGAAATAGAATTCAAAATAAATTTGTCTAGACATAATATTGTTCCTTCCCTCCTATCCAACCTCGGTACTATGAACCTAGCATCTCATTCCCATACACCATATCCACAAGTCATTTACTTACCTTTCTAAATCCATTAGAAGTGTATCCATGGAACTGCATGTTTTAGTTATGTAGAGTTCCACCATGTTTCTATTTGAAAAAATTACATTTAGGTTATCATTAACAATTTATGTAACTATACATATATCTTTGGATCCCGTATTTATTGTTCCCGCTATTATTGAGTCACCTCTACAACATCAAATTCTAGGAAAAATCCATCAAGGGTTAATAGTATAACCCCTAGTAGATTGTATAATTATCTCTAATGAAAACCTTTCGTATATCAAAAGTACCAAAAATCAATGAAATAAATAATTTGAACAATGTATAATACAAAAAATATATATATGGAAGAATTTTATGAATGTTATTATAGACACATTAAATATATGATCTTTCCATTAGTATAATCTCAATCTCAATGAAATATGTGTTTTTATGTTAGTCATATCTTGCAATCATGATTACAGTTTATAACCCCTTTCTACTATGGTCAAGAATCCAAAATTCATAAATAAAGCTATCAATACACATATCTTCTTTATATAAACATACTAACTATAATAGTGAACACCAAGAAAAAAAATCTTATCACCCAAATTAAAAATACATCCCACCATGGAGGTTTTCATGATTAAGTGATTTCAATTTCATCCCACATCATCGCATGTTACTATATCACCTATAAAAAATATCCCTATTTAATAAAATAATAAAACACATGGATACCACTTTGTAACAACTTGGTATAAAGGGCACATCAAAATCTCATGATCTGGTGCTTTATGTGACCACATTAATGGATCACCTAGTTCAAGAGTCTCCCAACTAGAGGAAATGAACTAAATAATACATTTTTTAGACTATTTATTCCATATAATGTTAATCAAATTTAATAAAATAAATAAATAATGTCACATTACGTCTTGTAGGAAAGCATAAACCCCTCCCATAATAAAGATATAGTTTTTTTACAAAACATGAAACTTATAACCTAACAGGATGATCAAATATAAAAAAATATATAAAAATAAAATATAAATGTTCCTGGTCCCCATACCCAAGACACTATACACTCATGGTCCCCAAATTATCTTGAGTTTCTCCAGTCCGATCAATAACTTGTCTTATGCTCCAAATTTAAAGGAAACATAATTTTTACATGAAAAATGTGGTTCCTTGGTAGTGTGCTATCATATAACTTAGTATGGTCTCACTATGAACCCAATGAATATACCCTAATATGAATTTTTATACATGATGAATGTAAATACAAAAATTTAAATGCTTTTAGGAATATTGTGTGCCAACCATGCCACTATGAACCCAAAAATGTTACACATGAATGTCAGGTCATTTTCAGGTAACCAAGAAATCCTAAAAAATAACTAATCAAACTTCTATGTAATGTTTAATCAATTAATAACCTAATACCTTCCATACCAACCAATATTTTAAAGATCATGGTCGGGAATCATCCAATTTCTAACCAAAAAACCCTAGGAGTTTGGTCATTCACTAGGAACTAGAATATCCCCACCTTGGTTATGTTTCACATCTAATGTATGACCTCCACCATTCCATGTATGGGGGTTTCCCAAGATACACCGAAAAATATCACATACCCAACATATTCTATATAAATTCCTTATTTTATATTTCTTATTTCGATCAAAAATACAACTAAAAATCATTCCCACTTATGGTAGTTACATCATCCAAGACCATATCACACTCATCCGGGACCCCATCTCACTCATGGTTCTCTATCCTAAAATATCTAATTAATTATACGTTCCTTTTATCACATCCTTGACCAAACCAATTCACTCATTGATATCCCACACTAACAATGTATCACTCATGATGGGGATATGGTTTTATATACCATCTTATCACTAAATTTTAATCCAGATATCACAAAAAAAAAGACTCTATATCACTCTTCGAATCTAGTTAAAACAATATCACTCATGTTAGTGCTAGGACATGATACCTTTAATCACACCATATCATTCAAAACACATACGTTCATATCAAAAACAATAAAAAATAAACACATATATAAGCCATCAAAAATTCTCAACACATATTTTGTAGGGTTTTATTCACTCGAGACTTATACCCTAATCTCATATCATTGGAACCAATCCACATCTATATCCCTTGGTGAGCTCGTTGACTATAGGATCCTTCAAACACTAGCCTCAATTGGTAGAGTACAACCCTTTATTGATTATGAATATCAATGTTCTTATCCTGATGATGACGAACTGTCTTATCTACATACCCAAGTAACTCCTCCATCCACATTCAATAAATAAATAACCCCAAAGATGCTCCGATCAGTATAAGGGATGATATTACTTTATGTGGGTTTCATCAATACCAGAGTTAATCCCTCACATAGTTCTAAAATTCATTTCTAAATAACTTCCACCCAAATCCCAATCTCATACCACCACACGAGTTTCTATATCATGCCACATTCCCTAAATAATAAATTATAATAATTTATAATTAGTCATTAAAATTAAACCAATGATGAAAAATCAAAAAAAAACTCACTATGTATCATCATGTTACTAGAACCACACCATAGAGGATGTGTATGAACTCCTGGGACCACCTCTCACCAAGCCATACAAAAAAATCATTGTCCATTCCTGATTCCATTTTTCTGTTGTTTAATTAAAATATAAATCCATGATAAAAACAGAAAACAATCATTAGTTATCAATGAGGAAGAAAAATGAAGAGTGTTATGAAGGAAAATATTTCAGATACTACCAAAATAAACTTAAAATCATCCTTTTATATTTGGGATCAATGTGAGGAAGAAAGAGGGTGGGGCCAGCCATAATGGACCTCCTAAAATTACAATGTCCCTACAAATAAATGGTGGGGGGGTCAACTGGAATATTATTATCCTAACCATACTAAAAAACAAATCATTAAAACCTAGTAGCATGTCCACTAGTGGAAAAACATAATCCCACCACCCAAGTTATCCTTGGGGAGCGACCCTTAGGGTTATAGTTGAAAGACCCATCTTAGAACTCTATTATCTGAGTGAATTATATATCCATGGAATAACCCACCTCGAGGGACAACCCATAGCTCTACCACCTTATAATCCTCTATTGTGCATGCCCTAGGGATTTGGAAATGGGATTTCATACCAGGAAACATTGTAGGATGGCCCTCTAGGCTGTGAGATAGCGAACCCCAAATGGAAGAGGGAGTAACCGAAAATGCCATTTAACCTTTGTGGAATGGCCCCTCAGGGTTTATCAATAAATAATCCCCTATGAGAGGCCTCCATGGTGAATATTTATATTATTGAGTGTACCCCTTCCCATGGACACCACCATGGTTTGACCCTTCACTACTACATCATGGCCTTCTATGCCTTGACCTGCTACTCCATGTTACTCATCTATAATGATGTAGTTGTTTCATGTAGATAAATGTTTTCCTATGGTCCATCTTGAACCAACATTGACAACACCTGATCAACGTAACAAAAAATAAGCAATATTTACATGTAAAAAATAATATTTTCATGTAATTTAAATAATAATTTGTTTTATAAAAATTCTAAGTCATAGAATATCCCTTCTTCCATGATAAATAATTAAAATCATATATGGAATTCACAACCCATAACAACACATGTTGTAATATATGTGATCCTAGTCAATATAAATAGATATCTAAAAATAGAAATGTTGACAAATATCATGTTAGTTATGTACTCGTGTCTGATACATTTAATGTTTTAGTTTTTCATTAGTGAATTATATATCAAAATCACATTTTGGATAGTCATGTTACGACATTATATATTGAAGATCCATGAAATGATTATAATAATAATCATATTAAAACTATTCATTATAAGTGAGACCATTATTAAAGACGAAAATTCTTAATTTGTTGGATTTTAACTCACATAATGTTCATTAATAAATATTTACTGAAAATAGTAACAGTTTTGATAATAAAATATTTTAGATCATTATTTATAAGAGGTAATTACAATTGTAATCTTGTTCAATGAGTTCATGGGAAAAGTTAGAATATCTTTTTATTATGGTATTCATGTTTGTTAATATTTCTTTTTTATGCCTTTTGCAAATTTATGTTTTACGCAAAGTATTTTTAGAATTTCACAATAATATGGGAATATTATTTTCAAGGAAGATGCTCTTTTTGTAAAATTCTTCCATTGATATGTGTTTCACTCATTTATTCTATAAATAAATTTTTATTAATGTATTTATGTTTTTCCAGATGCTTATATAGTTGTATTTGGATGAATTGTATATAAATTCATGATTCCACATGTAAATACACATTATTATAATATATAAATATTACATCTTTTTAGATGAATATTCATTACATTACAAAGAATACACAAATGGGCACCATATTGGTTTGGTGTCTTTATGGACTAGATACACTATCTTCTTATTTTATGAAATGTATTCAATGTATCCAACAAAAAACTTCTCATGAAGTACTATTAAAAAACTTATACAACTTAAAACCTTTCCTCACAACTAAGGGAAAGGAAATATATGAAAGTGTGGTCCCATAGGCTTAGTAAGTGTAAAAAGGAAAACTGTTAAACATAATGTGTTAATAAGGGTATGGTAACATAATAATAACATATGTGAACCATACCATTTATATATAATATCAAAATCATGTATCATGGAATTATTATATGAAGTTCATAAGACATGAATCATAAAGAAACCAACAATCATGATCCATGAGAGAATAACATTGAATTAAAACATCAAATTATATAATACACAGACACATAGAAAATAATATCAATATTATTCAATGATTACTTCTAAATATATCATTTTTGAATTTTTTAACTCTTAAAAACATCATTGTAGTCGAGTTTCCCTCCCAATACTATAATAATGGAAAAAGGTACCTCTTTGAACAATATTACTTCCACATTCAAGTCCTTACTATTTCATGATATATATATATCATTACCCAATTTTTTGTGGTGAGATATAGGCTCAACCCATAATTTTATGAAAATCTTACATATGCGTTCTATAAGTTTAGGAAACATTCATCACAACATAACCCCTAAAATAAAATGGGTTTCATAAACATTAAATAATATCATAACCAATGGATAAGTGAGAGGTCTTGTAATCATTTCACCATTAAAAAAAAGAATAACCTATTAGTAAAAGTTGGTTTCATATGAATTACCTCTTGGAATAACCCATGTGTTGAATATATTCTTTATAAAAATAATTCCATGATAAATATAAACCATTCTGAGAGAGGATAAGAAAGGTATCCTGGGATCAAATACCTAGTAATTCATAGGTATCATCAAGGAATTTCAACAGAGATGGAGAATAATTTTGTAATATCATTTGTAAAATTTATTGAAGAAAAAACAAATTCCTTAAAAAATAATTATTTAAAATTTTAAATCCATAAAATATTTTAAAGTAGTTTTCATTAAAAATATCATTTAAAACATATAAATGATGATTTAAAAATAATTTTCAAATTATCAGGAAGAAAAAATAGTTTAATATTTAATATCTATTTATATATAATTTTAAAATTATTTTTTAAGACTATCCTTAATAATTAATAGAATATTATTTAAAATAATTTAAAAAAAATTCTTTGGGGATATATCTTCTCTACTTTGAAAAACAAATTTTTAAAGATAAAAAATTTGGAAGAATAATTTTCTTCTAAAAAATACATTAAAAATAAAGAAGTATGATTCATATAAAATAATGGTCATGATAGTGGGAATTCCATTCATTCCTTACACATTAAAAAAAATATTACTTTCAAATTTTCAGTAAAATCCAAATGGGCATTACCTAGAAAATAACAAGAGGATTCCATTTATTTTTTATAAAAATTAAAAAATGGATAAAAAGGCTTTAATAAAAAATTGGAATGCTTTCAAAAAAAATTGAAATTTTTTTAGAAAATATTATATTCGTTGATAAAGGGTTTTCGATCGAATATAGAAAAAAGGAAATTTTTCATAAAAAAAATTATTTTCAACTCTTCTGTACATAAAGAGTGAAAAATGAAAGGGAGAACATTTATTGTTATAAACTAAAAATTGGTGGAGAATATTAATGAATTTTGTAGTGGAAGGTCATAATATTATTTCATCAGAAACAATCTCATAAATAATAATGATAAAGGATGAGGTTGTAAAATAAAATGTTTATGAGTTTGTTATGTTTTAAGTGTAAGCTCTATGAAGAAATAACATTAAAAAACAAAAAATATCATGATAATGAATAGATTAATGATATTTATTGTGAAAGGGTATTTATATATAACTAATAGAAGATTATATGTGCATAACAAAACATATGTCTCAATAATTAGAAATTGGCACAAAACTCTGCCACTACATTGGTAAATTTTGAAAACTAAACCCCATGATTGAGAGAGACTAAAATAGGTATTTAAAACCAATTATTATTTAGAATCATAATAATAAAATTAATTCATTTATAGTATATACAACACATAAATTAAATAGATTGGGAATAAGGATTTTTTCTCACAAAAGTAAAAAGGTTAGAATAAAATATCCTACCACATTAGTAATATTTTAAATTATAAGACCAAATAAATATTTACATAAGAATAAAAATAATATACGATGGAAAAAATGATATTCATGATAACACATGTCAATGTGGTAGTATATACACCACATAAAAAATGTGGTGGATTTACAAATGACTCCCGTAAATAAAAGGGAGACTAGTAATCAATTTCCATATGACTTGACATCTTTTGTACACATTCGAAAATATTATATAATAAAGATAGTTTTAATAAAAAATATATATTATAACCATATATATATATATAGGACCACACATGATTTACATATGTCTGTTAATTACTTATTTATTAACAATTCTATGTTAACGTCTTGTTTTGGGTTATAAGTACTTTTTTCCTTTATTTGTTTTTGTAATTTTTTTAATATAACATTCCTCATAGTTTAATAATATAAATAATATATCCAATTATATAAAAATAATATATATTAATTATACATTTATTTAGAGTTATCAATGAAATTTTAATATATAATTAAATAAACAATTCATTGAGATGGTGTGTCGTAGAAATGCATGAACTTTACTTAATATTCCATATTAAAATAAATAAAATATATGAATAATATATTACCATTATAGAATATTTTTTATTTTATATATATAACATAATTTAATTAAACTCATCCTTATTAAAATACATGAAAACTTTGAAAGAATCACATCCCTTTGCAAGGTGGTTGTATTCCGTAAAAAATGAAAAACGAAATTGTGTTACAATAGAATGGAAATTGTGAAGGAACATGTAATATAATGATAAAATAACTATAATAATATTAAAAATATCATATATAAACAATTAATCCATCAGTATATATAGTATTGGTAGGTGGTGGTCGAAAGTGGATAACATCAGTTCCAGAGGTGGTAGTCTTCCATACAGACGAATGCTGATATCATATCCAATTTGATGGAACATAAGATGGTTTTAGGTCATTACCATAATGAAAAAAAATCAAAATTTATGTAAAATAATATTTTTATTATATCATAATGGTTTATAAATAATTATTGAGGATGGGGATGAAATTAATTATAACGCTCGTTTATAGATGTTACCTCTTTTTCAGAAAACATCTCTTAGTTTACACAAAAAAGAATTATTTATTATTTATGAAAAATTTAGGGAATATAGTGTGTGAATATGTAATTATGCATGTTATTTGGGTTGATATTATTATAACTAGTGGTTTTTGGATGGGTGAAGATGAGAGGATAAGGGGTTTCATTCATAAGTGAGGTGAAGGGTACAGTTGTAATCTTTTGAAAAGAAAAAGGTGTACCCACATTTGTATCATGAAAGACTGATAAAATATGAAAAATTATAGATCCAAGAATATTTAATGTCAAAATATGGATATAAAAATTTAATTTAATATTTCTTGGGATATTTTTTACAATTATGATTTTAGATTAACACCCCCAGAGTAAATCTATATTTACATTATCCAGTGAAAATAATTGATACTATTTTTACTCTACAATATTGTAAAATTTTTGTTATAAAATATTAGATAATATAAATTATAGTAATTCAAAATATGTAATTAATTTTTAGTAATTCCATTCACATGAGTGAAAAAATTTAATTTAAAATTAATCCTAAAGATGGGACGAGAAATAAGGTTTTCAAAGAGAAACAATTCATGAGATGACAATAATTTTATATAAAAATTAATAATTAAATTTATTAAAAATAAAATTATTTATTAAATATATATATTAACTAATTTTACTTTTAAAACCATCTTAAAACAATTCATAAGTATTTAAAATCAATAAAATAAATGAAAATTCTAAATAAAGACAAGTATTTATCACAATTCACTGTAAAATTAATATGTTCAAAAAATTTAAAAAAATAACTCAAAGCTAATTTTGGAATTTATATTTCAAAAATGAAGATTATTTTTTCAAAAACATTTTCTATAATTGGAAAAAAATTAATATTATAATAATTACTCAAAAGGCAACAAAAGTTACTTTTTAGAAAAATAATGTTTTAAGCATAAAATTTAATTTATTATTATCTCTTATCTTGAAAAAACATAACATAATTTTTGAAAACATGAATGAATATATAATAAATAAATTTCAATAAAATAACTCACCAAATGTGGTACATTTTTTATCTTAATTAAAAATATTTCTGCACATAAAAATAGTTTTTCTAAAAAATATTCCCTTTATTTTAAAATTAATTTAAAATTAATTTAAATTTAATTAGACACAAATTAATATATTATATATAGAGGTCATAGATATATATTTTAATAATTTACTTAATCATATTCAAACATTCCATTCTGATGAATAGGTGATAACCATTATATTAAATAATAATTTCTTAAAATTATGATACATTTTGTTTAAAATATATGTTGCATGTAATGCAAGATAAACACAATGTTTTGTGCAAAAATAACTAAACTACCTGTTGCACATAATGTATGATAAACTTGAGGTTCCAGGTAATAAAATATAAACTCAGTGTTACATGTAAGACAATCAAAATTTGATGTTGTATGTAATGAAAAAATTATAAAATATTTAATTAAAAAAAACCATATTTCAGAAAATCTCAAGGTTTTACATTCTAACCCCCATAAATTGATTTTTTATTCTAAATTATCCAATTTTTACAAAAAAAATATTGATAAAAATACCTCATTATATCCTTAGTTTTTTCACACCAATTACTCAAGCTAGTTGTTTCACCATATAACATTGACCAAGATAGAGGTATTGTTTCATAGCACATTCTCTATATGATCTGAAATCTCGACCAATTGTTTCTTATAAGAAAGATCATGATCCAATGGTATAAACATTTATTTTAGTACCCATGGTCGATCAGTTCTATACATCCTCAATATAGGTATATAGAAGTCATAAAGAAACTGAGAGAGGTCCATTGGAAGCAGAAATTGATGAGATATTGTCACGATATGATCAAGTATTTCAAAGGGACCGATAGAACTAGGTTTTATTATTTATGTGATTCTTAGAGGAAGAAATTTATAGAAATACCTTCTCACTAACTTCAAATACTAGATTGTGTTGACTCATATCATCATATGATTTTTTTCAAGCATTTTCAATCCTTACATGTTTCTAAATCTCTCTAATACTCTCTTCATCTCACCATCTATATCAAGTTCCAATAGATTCCTCTATACGACTCCGTTCTAGTACATTGGATTTTTAAACTTCTTTCTATATATAGATTTGTAAATATAAAAATGAATTTATGAAGGAAATATATTATTGTAATAAAACTCAACTAGATTAATTTGTTAATACCCATGACATTTAAAATCTATTGAAAAAAATCTTAGAAAATCATTTAGTGTTTGAATTGTTCTCTCTGATTGATCATATGTCTATGAGTGATACACTGTACTGAAACTCAACATTGTATCCAGATGTTTCTGAATAATTATCCAATATGTCAAGTTAAAAATCACATATAGTTTATATATAATTGAATGTAGTACTACATGTAACCTTACCGACTCCATATCCTATACACATATAAGAAGATCTAGAAATAATTCATCTCTAATAGAAAATAAGTTTGATTATTTCACAAGGTGATCAAATAAAAAGAATAATTTCTAAAATATCAAATATAATACTCACCATAAAGGTTACTATTTACTTTTATAGTATGTCCACCAAGTGTAAATTCATTCCTCTTAAAATAATTTTTTCACTGAAACATATCCAATACCAAATGGTTAAATTACCATATATGTCTCTCAATGTGTCCTTAATATCAGTAAACTCCCATAATGTAAACCCAAAAAGTGTTTTTCAATTATTTTAAAAAAAGTTCAACCTTAAACTCTTAAACCCATGACAACATATATAAAACTTTTCCTAATCTAATAGGAATATATATATGGTTCAAAAAGTGATGCAATACTGAGATTCTTCATGATTCTTATAATTATAACTCTATTACAAAAATACATCCATAACATAAATCATAAATCAAAACACATATAAACTTTGACATTATAACATTAACCATTCAAATAACTTATGTATTTCTCTGGTCTAGTGAATAACCCTTAGTTTATAGAATTGAATCATATAATTACAAAGTTCCCCACATTAAAGAAATTGAATTTCTTGATAATCTTTCACTCTATAACATTATTTTCACCAATGATAACATCTTCTTATCCATTTGAGAAATTATTATATGTTTATCATCCCAACTTCTTGAAATTTAGGAATCTGAATCTTCTTTTCTATGAGTTCACTACCACAAAAACTTCCATAAAATTTCTACTTTCTCATATTTCATGATTTAAGAATATCACCAAAGTTCATATTTTTAATCATTTTTCATAATAGAAAATAATAAATAATCAAAATATATATCTCCCCAGTCATCATCCAATTTGGTTTCTCATAGAAGTCTAATTGTCTATCAGATTTAGTGTTAACATGATTCCTTTTAATTTAATTTTTTAACACTAACCAAAATGAGTAGTATTATAAATAATAATCCTAGGGGAAACAACATAATAATTAAAATTCATATAAATTAGTTATAAATTGTGAGACTTTCAATAAAATATTTGATACCATAGACTTAACCTTGGACACTCATAGTCATTATTCAACCTCATCTTGATTTTTCATAACTAGTGTGTCAATTCCTGAAGCATATCCCCCAAGAGAGTCTAACCAGGTGTATAGCAGGGCTTGTTTTCTTGCACTAGGTGAAAATATAGGTGATCTCAATACACCCTTTTCAAATTTATTATAACTAGTTACATTTATTCTATATTCACATCCACATACAATATTTATATAGGGATTTAATTTCATAGAAACAAGTAACTCTATCCATTACCAAAATCATATGCCTTTTCCATATACTTTGACACATCCTTAGTGTTATCCTTAGATATAACGATATATTACCAATTGTATTTTTCATATCCTAGTTTCCAATGCATAATTAAACATATATGTGAAACCAAACGTAATTATATAGGATTGTCATACATAATTATTATATATATTTTTTATAAATAATCGTTACAACATAAAAAAACACAACTGAGGACTGTATTGGTTTATTTTATTTGGAGACCAGATACACTATCTTATTATTTACGGAATGGTATACAATTTCTCCCAAAAAAATAACATTAATTAATCTTCATAGACATACAGTACATAAACATGTCTTCACAACCTTGGCAAATTAAAAATAAGAAAGGGTGATCTCAGATTCTCAGTAATTGTAAATAAGGGAAATACATAAACATAAAATGTGTATAATGGAATGTGAAAATGATCATAACATATAAACAACATACACTAAATATCAATGAACAAAATATTGAGTCATTATATAACAATTCGTAGTTCATATGACATGATTCATAATGAAATAAAACCAAATGATCTATGAGGACATAAATTTGGCATAAGACACAGAATTGTGACATACACATAATTATATGAAATAATTTTCATTATATTCTAGTCTCACAACCAATGATATTATAGTGGAATGAGTTTATTGTAGAGGTTACTTCCCAATACCATCATAGCGTACATAGTCCCTTAATAAATAGGGTACCCTCCCCATTCTATTGATGTATATATCATGAGATATAAAACATTTCCCCATGTATTGGAGGGGTATATAGATCATTCCCATCAGATAATGAAAACTAATAATATGTGTTGCATGAGTTCAATAATCATTATTCATTTAATAAACCATGAAATTAAATAGGATTGATAATCATTTTATCATAAAATAACCCATAGAAAATATATTGATTTTATATTCATTTCACCATTCCATCATAGTATAATCTATGAAAAGAGGTTGGTTTTATAATAATTTCCCTATAGTAAAACCAGTGGGAGAGAAATATGTCTCATAAACATCATGAAATCATTAATATAACCCATTCACATAAAGAATAATATTGGTATCCTTGGATTAAATCCCAAGTAAGGAATAGTTAATACAAAAAGATATCATCTTAGATTAGAATTATATTTAAAGATCATTAAAAACATTTTTTTAAAGAAAATAACATATTTTTAATATCACTTTTTAAAACAAATCATTCATAAATTTCTTGGAAATAATTTTCATTGAAAATAACCTTAAAACAATATAATAGATGTACTATAAATTATTTAAAATTAATTTATGAGAATACCCTTTCTTCATTAAAATACTCTTTATAAAACATCATTTTTTCAAAATAATTTGATCTTTTGTAATTGACATTGAAAAAATATAATTTAATCTTTAAGAATAATTTAAAACATTTCTTGAGGAAAATGTCTTGTCTAATTTAAAAAACACTTTTTAAAACATAAGGAATTTTTTTAAAAATATTCTCTATAACAACCTTGATAAATTATAAAGAAATATTAAATGAAAATAATGTCCATGATGGTGGAAAAATTCATCCACTCTTTACATGTTAAAACAAATATTCTTTTCTTGTTTTTGCTCAAATAAAAATGGGAATTATTTATTAAATGACATTAATATTTATTTTAAAGAAATTATTTTAATGATTTAGATCACTGTAAAAAATTATTTAACAATGTTAAAAACATTTTTGAAATCATTTTTACAAAATATGGTTTTTGATGAAAATGTGTTTTCGATCGAAGAGTGAAATAAATTACATATTTCATAAATTAATTATTTTTAACACTTGAGTACAGAAAGATAGAAAATTAATGAAAAAATTTATTCTTATTAAATATTTAGAGGATAATAATATTAATGATTATTTTGAGAGATAGATCCTAATATTTGACAATTGGAATTATAATTTTAAAGAATCCCTATAAAAAATAATATTGTTACATTAAATGTTTTCCATCTTAGTAACATTGAATTTTAAGAAAAAAAGGAATAAATAAATAAATTTTAAAATATCATTATAATAAATAAATTTATGATATTAATTTTTAAAGGGCATATATATACACCTCAAAAAAAAGATTATAGGAGGATAGAAAAAATATTAATTATGAAATGAAAATTGAGTAAAAGATCTATTACTGATTTAGTAACTTTTGAAATGTAGACCCCAAGAAAGAGAGATCTCAAAATGGATATGTAAGAAAAAAATAATATTCAGGATAATAATGATAAAACAAATAAATAAGAAGTATATACGGCACAAAAAATAAATAGTTGGTGAATATAGAATGTGTCTCACAAAAGTAAAAAGCGATATAGAAATCCCTTAACACTTTAGTAATACATTAATTCATAATCCATAATAAAAAAAATTATTTATAAATAAAATTAGAAGATTCAGGATAAGAAATTTCATAAGATAAGTATATACACAACACAAAATAAATTAGTGTTAAATTTTCCTATCTTTGCTATAAATAAAAGAGAGACATGAATTCCATTACAATAAGTCTTGACTTATTCTTTACAGGATCAACCATCCTTTATAAAAAATAATGATTTTTATACCAATATTACAGAACCATTAATATTTATATATTATAAAATATATTATTTACTTATGATCTTTTATAATCAGTTTATTAATAATTCAATGTTATAGGCAAATTTCTGGCCACAATAATTTTTTTCATATATGTTTTAATTTTTTATTTTTGGTCATCTTAAATTGATCATGGTTCAATATTATATGGAATGATAACCATGATATAAATATCATATATATATATATATTCAATTTACATGTAAATATAGAGATCTATAAAGGATAGAGATAAAAAATAAAATACGCTATTCATTTAAATGGTCGGTCATATATAAGAATGAAGGATCTTTCCATTTTACTAGAGGAAAGAAAGAAATAAACATAAATAATATATTAATATGAAATAATAATTTTTATGAAATATTTATCACAAATTTTTATTAAATTCTTTTTTACTTTCTTTGTAAAGATGGACGAATCAGTTCTCTTTGCGAGGAGGTATTCCACTGTGCACACGAACAACGTTATTGTATTTCCATGAAATGGGGAGTAAGAAATAACATGGTATATAAGGATTATAGTAGAATAATAATTTCCTAAATATCATATATAAAACATTAATCCCTGATTTTCTCTATTTGTGATTGTTTGTGACGAAAATCTACTAACATCGGTTCGCAAGGTAGTAGTCCACTAAACACACAATTGATGATCTTGTGTTTCATTCGTCAAAAGAGGAGATGGTGGAAGGACATTAAAATATCATAAATACATATAAGATAATTTAATATAATTATTTTAAGATATCATAATATTTTAAAATGAATTTTATGAATTTGAGAAATAAATAAATTAACATTCTTTGTTAGAGATGTTACCTATTTTTTAGAAAAAATCATTTGATTTTCAAAAATAGTATTCATAGGTAATATTTCAGACAATAATATGTGTTATAATTTGATATGATGGAATTAATTATGTAATTTGGGTACGTATTTTCGAATATAATTTGTTTTAAATATGTGAAGATGAGAGACTATGAGGTGGATATTTAAAAGTGAGGTGAGTGGCACACTTGTAATTTTATAAAAAAGAAAAAGGTGTACCCTCATTTTTCTCATTCCCATAGGCCCAAAATTGAACAGTTAGCAATAATATTACATATTGGGTACAACTATATCCATCAAATGGGATTTCTATATGGTTTGGGTAATTTTTAACCCTTTTATTTTTGGTTTAACTCCTCGGTAAACCAATTTTAATATTACCTATGGTAAATAATTTTTATTATTTTATCAATTCATTATAGTCTAAAATGTATTTTACTGTATTAGATAACATAAATTATTCATAACATAAAATACTGAATTTTTTTTTAAAATTTTATTTTACAGTAGTGGGAAAATATAATAGAAAATAAATCCTAAAAACACAATAAGAGAGCGGGGTTTCAAAGAGAAAATGTTCAAATTATTACAACGATATTATATCAAAATTAAATTCTAAATTGATTTAAATGAAAGAAATATTATTTTTAAATATATAATTTACTAAATTTTACTTTTAAATCCATCATGAATAAATTTATAGGATTTTAAAGTCTTTAAAATTAATGACAATTCCTAATAATGACCGATATTTTTCTCTATTAACTGAAAAAATTATCTTTTAATAAAATTAGGAAACATTCACTCCAAGATATTTATGAAATTTTTAATTATTAAATTTATTTTATTTTATTATATAAATTTTTTAAAATAGTAAAATATTATTTTTATAATATGTTCTGAAATGGTGAGAGAAAATAATTTTATGAAAAATATAGTTTTTAAGAATAAAATTTGATTTATTTTTATATATTATCTAGAAAAAACTTAAATTTAATGTTAAAAACCTAATATACTATATAATATATAATTTTTTATAATAATTGAAAAAAATTTATGTATTTAATTTATTAGGAAAAAACATTTTTTTACACATAAAAAATCAATTTTCATAAAAATATTCACTTTATTTTCAAATTGTATTTATTATATTTTCTAATTAATTGGTCACAATGTAATTTATTATATATACATGTGAAAAATATATATTTATATAATTTATTTAATCCTATTCATTACCACCATTCTAATCACATGTTGACAACTATCATATTAAATAATAATTTTTTAATAGTAAGTCATGTTTCCTTTAAAATCATACTTTTTTGTAATGAAAGATAAACATATTTTTGGGTGTAACACATTATATACTCATTATTTCATTTAATGCAAGTTAAACTCAATGTTTCATGTTATATAATCTTAACACAATGTTCCATGTAATAGAACATAAAAATGATTCATCTGGTAACCTGAAATATTTAAGAAAATAATGTTATTTTCAAAAATATATTTCAAAAAATCTCGATTTGTTACCCCCCATCAGTAATTTATTAGTCTATAGATTGATGATGATTGTGGTTTCACTAGATAATCATGATGGTGAAACTAAAGTTGAGAAAAAAGTGTTGGTTTAATGGTGTATTCATAAATAATATTTTGGTTCCGCATGGGTTTGTAAAACAATGTAGTAATTATGATTTTAGTTATGGGATTTTGATTAGTTTCCCTTTTTTGTTTTCCTTAACATGACATATGAATAGATAAGGTCAGTTTTATCATGTCTAACCCCATTCCGCTCTCTAGTTCTACTTGTCATTCTTAATAAAAAAGTATTTAAAATCCTTAAAATAAAGACTGTGCTTGATATGATTATTAATATTCACTCATTTGTATAATTAATATTTAAAACATATCATTACAATTAAAAGAATACAATTATTATTAATATTATATATTAATAATTAATATTATATTTATTTATATAATTAATAATTTGTTCAATAATTTTTTTCAATAAATATATTGTAAAATATTATTTGTTTTTTACATATTATTACGTATAGAAAATTATTTAAAAGTTTTTATAATTAATAATATCTGATAATGAAATTAGTAATATTTAGAAAATATTATTAACTGCTAATGTTTCATATAACTAAAAAAATATTTATTTCAATTATTAATGTATTGTTTTTTAACTTTGGGAATTATATTTTCATTTGCATACAAATAATTATATTTTAAAATAATTATTTATTAATTGTATAACTAGTGATATATTTTATAAAAATTAATTTCTATACATAATAATATTTAAATTTATATTAATATTTTTAAATGTTTATTAGTATTTTATAATTTATATATATATAATAAATATAATATATAAATCTATATAATTTTTATTAATATATATTATAGTAATTGTAAGTCCAATTATTAATAATTAATAAATTTTCTACTTTTAATTTTGTAGTTTTATGATCGATTATATCCCATTAAAAAAATTTATTCATTTATGCTTTTCATATAATTGATGAAAATGTATTATATAATTACATTTGTAATTTATATATATTTTCATAAAATAATAATAATTTAGTATTTCTTAAATGTTTTAAATAATAAATATTATTATAATTTGTAATATAATGAAAATAAACTTCTATAAATTTATGTAATGTTGTTAATATTTTTAAATATAAGTATTTATTTTTGATAAAATTAAAAATATATCCATTTATGTTATAATCGATAGTTCACCACAACATGTTTAAAAAAATTATTATATAGTAAAGAATATTTACACATTTATATAACTAATAATAATTTTTAAATAAAATTAGTCACATTGAAATATAAATTGTAATAATTAATTACATAAATAATTTATAATTTAGAAAAAATTGAATTTAACCTTTTACTTTTTCTTCCTATGAAATTTATCATTTTTAATTTATAATATTGATAAAATTAAAAATATTAACACTCAAATTTATTAGAAATAATATATAGTGGTACTGTACAAAAAATCAAAAATTAAGAGATATTCTTACAATACTATAGTTTAATTTTACAAGGTGACCACTATCAGTGCCCATTTTTGTATTGATGAATCTACCTATCCTAGTTTTAAAAAAAGTGCTAATTAAAATCTCTATGTAAAATTGGAATGATGTTATATAAGAATAAATCCAATTTTCATATGTTGTGTCATATTAAATTGAGTAATATCAGAGCTAAAAATAAAACTAATATATATTGACCATTATCTGCACAAAAAGTAACTGAAATAAAATATTAAATTATTAGTTCTTATAATTTAACTCATATGAAATATTATTTTTTTCATCTCTTTTTACTAAATGATGATAATGTATTTATAGTCTTTTTAAAGGAACCCAAATTACATAACATAATTACACATTTTTTCATGCTATTATAATTTTTTTACTCTTCCACACCCTTATAGCATCATTTTATGTCTGATTCTAATTCGATAATCAGAGGAATAGAATTCAAAAACTATTTTTTAATAATACGTTTCCTGATCATGATGTGTTTTTTTTTGATTTTTTTGTTTTTTTCTTCATGTTTACTTATATTTTGGACCATTTATCATTTATGAAACATGTCCCACTATCCACTCTCTATATATGAATCATTATTTAGTGTATATGTGTGTGTGTGTGTAAATAGATTCCCATATCAATTTATATTTTATGTACACAAAAAAATAAATTTTTTGATTTTATTAAATATATATATATATATATCAATATGTGATTTTATTTTGGTTTTTGTACGTGTGTAAATTAATTTAATTGTATATATTTATGTATATATAATAAAAAAATAAATTTTATGTTTTTAAATTTGTATTTTTGAAGAAAAAAACATATTATTTGTGAATTTTTTTTGAAGATGAATTGTGTTTATGATTACACATAACATATATATTCATATTTATTTGATTATCATTATTTTTTATAATTATATTTCATATTTATTTTTCATAAATATTAATCTATTCTTTCTATCCACCATCACATGAAATCAATTTAAAAGAAAAATAACTGAGCATTTATTCAATAATCACTACCCATTTTGGAAGGAATTTTAGACGAAAATATCATCTAATATTTAAATGAAAATTTAATTTTTGTCATAATCTATAATATTTTTTTATGCATTAATATTTCACTAATATTTATTTCATGATTCATATTTTACTTAAAAATTAGTTTAAAAAAACATTTTCATTTAAGTTTAATGAAGGTAACATACAATATAATTCAAAAAAAAATAAGTCTATTAAAATTTATATATATAGAAACTCAAATAATGATCATCACCATAGAATTAAGAGGAAAATTACCTTTATTAAAAATTCAATGTATACAATAAATAAATCACATTCTGAAAGCAAGGATGCCTTAACACTTTTTCATATTCATCTTATTAATATAATTTTATTTTATATTTTCACTCTCTTTATCATTCAAAAATGATATTTTGATTCTTATTCATATCATAGTTATACTTATCAATAATAATGAATTTATTTGACTTCTTGTGACTGTCATTATTGTTCACCAGTACTATATAGTGACTTGTTTTTTATTTTTAAGTAAGTAAAATTTTTAAATGATATGTTATTATTCATTAAAACATTATTTTTATAGAATCACCACTTGTCTCATCATGAATAGAAATAATACTTGTTATCCATATGTACTTAAGCACCCCACCCTATAGGCTAGAGGCTACATACTGGTGGAAAGGACCTATGAGGTTTCCATGGGGAAACCATGACCTCATTACCAGAGTGAGAAAGATGGATGAAAATTAAGAAAGTATAATATGTTGAGTCATAAATAAATAAATCATGTCATAATATAAGTAGATGGTAAACATATAACCAATAATATAAATAAAAGTGATTTAAATTATTCGGTGATTCAAACATGGATAATGATCATATGTGTACGACCAAATTAATCAAAATTATAATAGACAAAAAAAATGAAAAGTGCCGTAAGAGGTCCGATTATATCCACATTCCCCATATCTATACACCATCCTTTATCCTTTCAAGAATATTTCTTGTGGTGTTATCCCTTATCTATACTTGTATTTATGAAGTCTTCTTGGGTAACAACAGACTGCCTATAAAATGTATGTGTTCTATTGTTCTTCCCATTGTCTTCATTTTTAATGATCATAAACACTCTTAAATATGTATAATAATTTCATTTATGTGATTATCAATTAGTTTGTTTTAAATCATGTTAATGGATCCATATATAAATCTTAATACATTTTTTTATCTTGTAGAGTAATTTTATCAGATCTTTTAAATTCAAAATAAGATGCTAAGAAACCATAAATATGTGTAGACATCAATACAAAGCACTTCCAATATGTGACATGTGGTAGTAGCTCCTAATGAAGACAAGACTCCCCCTATAGTTGGTGGGGAAAGTAGCCTCAAACTTGAGAATCATATTTCTAACAACTAACTAGTTGTATAATGAAGAGAGCATGAATTTACAAGTTGTCCATGAGCTACTAGGTTGAGGCTACTTAGTAACCAGAGGGATCTGAGAGGTTAATCCCAAACACATTAATTATATTAAAAATACTATAATTACATTATTCAATGGATTTATTCCTATTGTAAAATTTGAGAAGTTTTATAGTGTTTTATGGTTATAATTTGGATCCTTGGATTCCTTGGGAAAATACTTTTCTACCCTTCTCATACTTTCTCTAACACCAACTTTCATTGATCACGATATCACTCTCAAAGTGATCAAATTCTCAAAGTACACGCTTATCCTTTTAAAACTATGTTTTTATTTTTTCAATATTCATACTCGCATTATTTTTCAATTTTCTTCTAGTGTTCTCCAAATTCTTTATAGGGAATTAATACTAAGATAAAATGATATTGTACATAATAAATCATTTATCTTCCTGCTCTATTTTTCTTTTATCCATTCTTACTGACTTTAAAGTGACTAATTTTGGTCTCTTCCTATAAAATCTAGTACAAATTGGATTATTCTTATCAAGGTTTATTTTTATAGAAATTAAAAATAATTTTTTTATTTTAATTATTATTTCTTATTACAAAAAAATAATCAAGGGATTTTTTGTATCATGGATACCATTATAGCCAATATAAATAAACATAAAATCATTAATAAATTGTTTTGGAAAATGTAGAAGTCCTTCTTGAGATATTTTCACAGATAAAAATAATAATGTCATATTTACTTTATTAATTTTTTTTAATTTTACAATATCATTCATTTAATTAAAAAATATGTTAATATATCAAATCACTTAATCATTTTATTTACAAACTCCCGTTCATTTTTTAATTTATTTTAAAATTATGTTCTTTATATTTTTTCACATTCACCAAAGATAATTTTTTATATTTAAGTCACAAAATGTTTTTAATTATCATCAATCATTCAAATAGTTATGTTTTTCATTAATAATTTAATATTTTCATTTTTAAAATAGAAATTCACCCCCTCCGTATTTCCATTTTACCCTACCCTGACCCACATTTGGTGTCAAATAATTATTGGATTTATTTATTAAATTGTCTTTAAATTCCTTTAAAGATTAATTTATTGTTCAATTATTTTGTGGAATTTTTATGAAATGATGAATTTCAAATAGATTTTACAATTAGACACAGTGCCTTCCAAGGCCACTCTATGGACGGTTCACTTTTTTATTGTAAAAATTTTGGTTATTGGAAAATAACAAGTTTAATTTTATTAGTTCTATTGGTTATCCCATATATAAAATAATAATTCATGTTTATTATTTTACAAATATAAAAGAAGGTATATGGGCTCAAGATGATTTTTTTTCTTTTTAATTAATGTATTAATCAATGAATTACTTATATTGTTGTTTGAATCAAATTGAATTTATCTTTATTTTTCTATGAAAACAACTCATGAGATCCAGAAAAGTTTAAAAGTAACCCATTAGGAGAGAAATAAATAAAATATACCTTGTTAGTTCAAAGGAGTTCATCAGAGCATGACTTGGATGGACTCTATTCCTTCCGACTTACTATACCTTTTTGATAGAGATTGTAAAAAAATCCCATTTTTCGCCTCTTGTAATCCTCTTTTGTTTATCAATAAATTTTTCTCTGGTCATTGACCAAAGCATTACCCCTAAAAAAAATATACCTGGTTAGTTATGTATTGAAAAAATATTGAATGCTTGTCTATGCATCCTATAAAATCTACCACTAAAATTTTTACTCTATTTAAATATATTTCTAATGGAAAAAATACTCTCGGGGAATATATTTATAAATAAATGCATGTAAATAAATTCATTTAGTTATTACCATGAAATTGGGAACCCAAATACACTACTACCCATGATGTTAAAGTCATAATGAACATGTTATTTCATTATCTCATTGTTTATCTCATGATATATGGTATTATAATAAAAACTAATTTAAATAAAAGGTACAAAAAGTCAAAGAAACTAAAAATAAAATCACATTCATGGAAATTGGAAATGAATAATTTGAATATGACTAATATTTTTTATCATTCCAAAGTGTGAAGATATACATGAACATTAAAAGATATGCTTAATGATTCAAAAAGGAAATTCATGAAATGGATGTTTCTTTCAAGGTCGAAAAAAGAAGGGCCACATCAATATAGATTTAACAATTTAAAAAAAACAAGGTATGAATGATTAAAAAAATTTAACACATATTCCATTAGAGGAAACACTTTAAACATATAAATCATTTGATGAATGTTATAAGTGCCTGATGTACAATATCATTGTATTTGAAGAAATAAATTCAGCATGTCATAATTCTTAATCATCTATTTATATAAAATATTTTTGATTAACTTATGATAATAATTATGGCCAATATTAACATAAATTTGTTTTTTTGAACTTGATACAAACTTTAAAGAATATAAATGAATTTAAAATTTCATTGTTTTTGAAAAATATCAATTTAAAATAGAAAAATTTGATTTTATTTTAATAATATAAGAAAAAATTAAGAATTTCAAATATCAAATTAATGGGCTAGAAAATTATTTTTCAAATTTTCCCTGGTAAAGAAACCTTGAATATAATTTTTTGATCTCAATTGGTAATTAATATAATTTCTAGGATAGATTTTTCAAATTATTATTGTCTTCCAAAAAATATATATAAAGACTACTTTTATTAAAGGAACATTAAAAAATAAATATTTTCAATTATTCTAATATATTGGGATATCAAATTTATGAATGTAGTTAGAATAATGAAATTTATGTTATATCTAATAGTATTTATCTCTCTTATCATTCTTCTAATTGAAAATTTTCTTCTAAATTATAGTTTATTCCAAATTCTTTGATAGACAAATGATGTGGACCGTGGATATAATGACCAAGAGTATTAGTACCTTAATATTTTGTAGGATAATGGTATAAATATAAAATAATCATAATATTCTTCGTATATGGATATTGGGCCCTTAATGCACATCTATGGTTATCCTTCCAAATTCAATCATCTTCAAGAATTTCAGGGTGGATATCTCACTTTTTGAGATGACCCAAAATTTAAATAATTTTTATATGTATGATTTATTTCACTAACTATACTCTAAATAAATAAATATTCATTTTCAATGGATTGCTGAATAATTCACTAATTATTATTCAATTATGTAATAATAGTTTCAATACAAATTTATTTTAAAAAAAATTAATGTTATTTATTCAAAAGTAATTTTTTAATTGTATTTAATTTTAAAAATGAATATATATTTTTAATTTAAAATATCATTCAGGTAAAAAGTTATAGTGATTATGTTCATAAGATAATGAATCTTGGATTTTGAATCACCACATATATCATTCAAATATTCACACTCTTTTCAGACATAACCATAGCTGAAAAGTATGATATTTAAACACTTATTTCAAAGAGAACTTATTTTGTGAACATTACCAACATAGAAATAAATTAAAATAAGTATTAAAATATATAATGGGGTTTCCTCTAAAGATCCTTATAACTAGTCCACCATGATTATTTTATTCTGACTAAAGATTATAGAATAATAGGTAAATATTATATCCCTATAACAATAAATGACTATACGAGATTTACAAAGGTTTTCTTTTTGGATTTTAAAAATGAGGATTGAAATGTCTTCATCAAATTCCAATTTAAATTAATAAATTAATAGTTTTAAAAACTCATTTAACATATATGTTACCATGGTGGAGAATTTTAAAAAATTTATAATGACGAGTTTTCTTCTCCTCAAGGATATCATCGCTCCTTCTAATCTCTTGTAACGCCTAAAAATGGTGATTTCAAAATATAAAATTAGAACATCCATAAAATTTCTAAAACTATCATGAATGATTTTAAACATCCTCAATTATTTTGGAGTGAAGAAGTCAATAAATGTTTATTTCTTGATAACTATGTTCTCGTAAGACCCATATTATGAAAAACACCCGATGAACTATTGTGTGGAAAATTTCTATATGTTGGATTCAATAAAATTTATACTTGAAAATAATTAATAAATAATGAAAATGATATTCTAAAATATTTTTACCCTAAATTCAAATAAAAAATATTTATTATGTACTCCAACATTGGTATCGACTTCTAAGTCTTCAATATAAGGACTAATACAATAGAAGAGTCAATTCACATCAAATTTTATGAGAATATTAATAAATCACATCCTAAAAATGATTATGTTGTTGACCAATCTAGTTTGGGGTTACCTAAAGATCTATATCCCAATGTAATTTAAGATTTTCAAGAACCCTCTTTTACTCCTTTACCAATTTGATGGGTTAAATACAAATATCATTCCTTGAAAATGTTATTGGTGAATTACAATAGAGATCATTTACTAGGAGGCCAGTCATAAAAGAGGTGAAGCACCACGATTTTATATCTCAACTTATACCTCAATACCTTTATGATTATACAAATGTTGATAATTTTTTATATTCCATGAAATAACAGTTGAACCAATTTAAAAGTAAAAATATTTTTACTATCATGGAATATCTCAATAATCATTAAATTATTTCCACTAAGTGGTGTTTTCTATAAAAACATGATCATCATGGAATTATCATTCATAAAAAAAATTGACTTCTTGAAAAAAAATGTAATCAGGGATAATGTATTGGTTAAAGGGAGAGATTTTCACCATTTTCCTTATACAAATCAATTGAAATCATATTGGTGTTCACCATTAATTTATATTTTAAAAAATTCAAATGATTTAATATTTGTTGAATTTTATATAGACTATGATATTTTGGAAGAAATAATGAAACTATTTGTAAAGAATTTTCTAATTTAATGAATAAAGATTCAAAAATGAGATTTATGGTGCAACATAAATTCATCCATTGTTTTAAAACTTCCTTGAATTTATATTGATTATTATATTAATAATGATGGTACACAAATGAAATTATAAAGAAGTGTTGAATGGATCATGATAAGAAAAATATAAATCCTCTGAGTATAAAATAGTATGAAAAAATTGAATGAAGCTTGTGTATTAGTTAACAATATGATTTATATAAACATGAACAAAATTCTACATCCCATTATTATGAACTAATTATAAATCAATTTTAATATAGTTTTTTTTGTGAAAATTTTCAATCAAATCCAATGTAACCTCGTTTAAAAATCTTGAAAATAATTTTCAATTATTTTCAAAGACTAGGATACTTGGAAAATTTTATCCTAAGGAAAATTATTTAGAACTAATTTTTTATGATGATTATTTTTTATAATGACAACAAGATAAGGAAAATACTATTTCAACATTCCATCTGTTAGAAAAATACCTAGTCTCATGTATTATTAAGAATAAATACTGTATTTCTCATTCTATATCCAATGACGAATACATATCCACTGAGAGTTGTATCAATAAAATTATTCGTATACAACATACTCTCTAAAATTTTGGTTAACATATTATCATGTTCCTACTAAGTGTTAAAATACATGTTTTATTAGTATCAATCAAAAACCTAAACAACACTCTCACTAAAATAGTATTGATCTTATACACCATTTTCTTCATGATCACTTTCAAAAAGGTCATATTATTATTTACATTGTCTGCACTAACCATTAACATATAGATATATTCACTAAAACCTTTCATATTCATCACTTTGAAATGATTAAAGCTAAGTTATTTATTATTATTTTGCGATTCATATATATTAAAATTGAAAATATTGATAAGCTGTTAATTTTTTAAAATTTTTATGAAAACAAATTAAATGTTTTAAACACATTTCTTAATTTTATTAATGAAAATTATGTGTAATACCCCATGAAGAAAATTAATAACTATATAAAATGAAATGGTTGTGGTTCAAAAAAGTATTACCCTATATTTAATCATCTTGAAAAAGGATAGTTGGATTTTTAATGTATTCTTCACCAAATGAAAAATTATTCGGCTTTACTACACAATTTGGTTGATACTCAAAGGGAATTTTTTTTTGTTTATTAACATAATATTTGATAACATCTTGTGATGGATGTTTTTTAAGTAAATTGTTTTATAATTATTTAATTCATTTTTTGTCATTCTTTCTTTGGTTATTGTCTTTTTATCTCAACTAATTAATTTGAGGATGAGATAATCATATTAATACTGAAATGATTATGGAAGAGACATCATTTTATCTAAACTAAATATCAAAATTTTTAATCAACTCTCAAGATTCTATGAAATAGTTTTGATATATTTTTTATAAAAAATGTTTTCTTTCTTTAATCAAGCACATTATTAAAAATACCACTTCAAAAATATCATATTTTTAGACATTCAAATATTTTTATTTCTCAAAAATATCATTAAGGATGATAATGAATGTTTTAAATATTATTTATCTTAAATTACTATTACCCCATATATAAATCAATTTTTGATAATCTCAAAAGAAACATTTAATGTTGAGGGGGAGATATTGGTTTTGGGGGAGAATTTTCATTTTAAAGTGCACAAGTTTTTATCTATTCTTCAAAGGTGGGTACTCGGGATAGTTTGGTAAAAATATTTTCAATAGTATTATGATTAAATTTAAATTCTTGTCATTCACTTGATTTATTTCACTTAATATTTATGTGTTTGTGATCATCCATTAAGGAGGGATAATTTATATTCTCACCATATTTAGATCTAATGGACTCACTCTTTAATGTGTCTAGAAATATTATTTATGTGATTCGATGTTCTTCATTATAAAATCATTTTAATGAATCCTTGGAGAAGTATTAAAACTCTTGTTGAACTCCTGGGGTAATATGTTTAATACCATTTAATCTAAATGAAGCATTATATAACTCCTTATAAATTTTTTGAGATCAACAGGAATCATCATCTAGCTGGTGACGCGAACCAATCAATTGATGATAAGATAAAAAAGATCCTAATGTGAAGATTACATACCAGTTAAATATTGTTTAAGTTAGTAGTATTTTTGAGTATTAGATTTCCACTATCTTACTAGTGGAGGAGAATCATATACAAAGTTGTGGCAGATATGAGGCATGATAATATAGGTGTTCCACCAACTATCTTGTTGATGCTAATGGGTATATGTTGTTTTCATGACATAGATTCAAATCCATCACTAATTATAGTAAAAATGATCATAATTGAATTCTCGGTTGATTTATTCCTCCTAGTGAATTCAGTAAAATTTCTAGTGTTTTTCGGAGGCTATAAGTATGATCCAGGGGTGCCTTAGAAACGTAACATTCAACCATATCATCTATTCCCCAACACCACAATGGATTTCTCAAATATACCTATCAAGGTTGTTTATTTATAAATTAGTTTCCTTAACTTTTTTAGTGTGTTTCCTTATTATATTATCTTTTTTACTCTCATAATTTTCTCATTTTTTTTATAAATGTTTATTTATATTATTTAGATACAATAAATACATGGTTAAAATTATATTTCATATAATAAATTATCTACCTTTCTCCCATATTCTTCTATTGTGAATCATTACTAACATTAAACTGAGAGATTTGGTTTATCATTCACTAACTTTTAAAATTAATAGGACTATTATCTTTGAAGTTTCCTGTTACACTGATAAAAAATATACTTAAAATTAAAATTGTAATTTCTATCTATAAATGATGTAAGGATTTTTGGGATCTTGTTAAAAATTAAATACAAGTTTATATTATGTTAAATATTTAAAGATTCGTGGTGGCCGAACTAGGGGATCTTATAAATCTATTTCCAAAATTTATTACCATGTATTTTTCCTTATTTACAATCAACACTATAATTTAGTTATCACTATGATGAGATAAATTTACAAATTTTTCAACAAAAAATTGTATAATCTTTTTATTTTTGATTTTCTTATTATTTTAATCAATTACTTCTATAATTAGTCCTCCAAAATAACTGCTTTAATAATTAGATGTTTATATATATTCACATTCATCATTGTTCGGTTTTTGTTCTTAAATTATCCAAAGGTATTAAAAATATATTAATATTTCAAAATGTTATTTGTAGTATTTAAGACATTAATACTTTACTTTGGGGTTTAAATGGTAATTTAAAAAAATTACTATTTTATCCTATATAGACGTACATGTATGATATTACAAGACACAACTAATGTTGTCTAAAATAATATCAAATTTTAACTAGTATAGTATATGCTGATGTATTACTTAAATATGATTAGAAAAATAAGTAATTAAATAAAATAAAAATACCCACAAAACTCAAGCTCAATAATGAAACCCTAGTTGAACATACCTACTTATTTCTATTCCAAATGTATTTGAGAATGTCATAGTGACTATTCGGACCGTAGTAACTGCACATAATCAAGGCAATAATCCCAGAATTCTTAAGCATCTTGTATCATATATAATCATACTAGTCATCCACACATTCTCTAAATTTTCTATTATGTGGAATCCAATGTTCATATCATATAATTAATAAACAATATAATATATGGAATACATATAGCACATCCAAACATTCACACATACTTGGAATCATGTATCATATGGAATCCAAGGCAGTCATTCCATAATTCACACTTTTTTAGAATAATATAATAATTGAAATACAAGGAGATCATCAAAACAATCCCACTTATTTTAATTGGCCTATATATAACCATGTATTCCATTTATGTATGATTAGTCTTACCACTAAGGAATGTCAATTTTCATTTTTTTAATTCCGTAGAAAACTCATTTGATTATTAAAAATAAGCAGGGATCATATTCCTCCCAATAATTTATTTATTTTATTAAAAAACACAGAAAACTATACCCAATTAAATAAGTTGAGAGGGTTTTACAAGTAAATTAAAATCTATATAGTCCTAACAAATATTATAGACACCCTCCCTTTATACCCAAGGTTCATTAAAATTACTATGATACCACTCAGTTACAAATTTAATATTATCCAACAATTGAATAACATAATCTCACTATAAAGGCATGGCTATTATTCAAATTTAAGTCACTAATAGTCGGTTGTAGGTCTTAAAAAGTTATATTACTAATGTTTTGTAAGAAAGTAATTTTTTAGATTCTTGGTGGAATTCTTAAAAAATCTTCACTAAAAAATACATTTAATACACTATAAATTGATGAAACATTATGCGATAAATTGATAACCACAAAAATTATCTTTATATAATTTCACATGTCATATATTAACCTGTGGTTCATGTAGAAATGCGAGGAATCAATGAACCATAAAAAATATTTTAAAGTAGGACATGTTAAATTAAAATAGAATAACTATTGTGGAAGATAAACAAAAGAAAAAGAAATAAAGGGGGGTTTTAGCCTTTCATTATGCCTTCAATATTCTCATAAGTAAAGAGAAACAAAAAATAATTAGTGGAATTATATCATGTTTATTATATGGGAGAATACAACTCAATGGAGGGTCCATTATGAAAATAAATGTGGGTAAATTCTTATGAGATTAATGGGTGAAAAGGAGAATCTATCCAACAAAAAATTCCTTCATAGATCACAATTACTACCAAGTGAGTCCCATAGACTATCCGGTGAGTATCCATCAGACCTACCAACCAACTGGGAGGACACAGGAAAGGTGGTGGGTCGGTATTCACTAGTTAGTGGGACTAGAAGTGCATGTTGCAATCTCAAATCCTAGTCATTGGCCTACCGAGCACACCTGAGACCCCATGAACCCTCTCAAACACCTCACTATTGGTTAAAAAGGGGGTTTAGCTATATATTTAAGGGTATGTACCTCATGTAATGGGTGATGCATCAAAATCATCTCTACATAAAGTATTTTATCCCCCATCTTCTCTATTGAACATCATCATCCTTCACGATAAAACAATTATAGCTCTGGATCCCACATGACTGAATTCATGATCACATGCATCTCCTCAAACACATATATATTTATATAATACATGAACCAAAGGAAAAATATTTCAATGAAGTTTATTCTATCTACAATCCATAATATGTACTAGATTCACCACAAAGGATGCATAAGCCTGGATATTGATTTCATCAACCTCAAACACAAGATATTGATTGGAAAAGTAATTTTAAATCTAAGACACGTTAAAAATATCATGCATGATACTGAAATTCAATTGAAGTTCTCATCAGTATTCCCCTAGGATGAATTTATCCATAATGTCAAATGGCCCAACAACTTGACTTCTAATTTCCCCTCCCTCTATATATGATGGTGTATTAATCTAGGTGAGACATGAAACTATACCTGGTCACCTATATCAATATCAAGATGTCGGTGATTAATATAATCAAATAATTTTGTCATTCTATGCAAATTCTCTATTCAATTCCAAACTAATTAAATATAATAAAAAATATCTTATTAATTAATTGGTCAAACCATATCTAGGTTATCTACCTCTATCCATTACAAGGGTAAACAACATGGTCTTCTAGGTAAATACTTGTAAGGTTATATCTGAATGGACATATAAAAACTATTATTATATAAAGAATTTACCAAATTTAGGTTCATTTCTCATGATCCTCTAAAAAACAAATACATTTTATGTGCCCATTTTTCCTTAAATTATTCTAAATTCATTCATTTGTTTGGGGTGATAGGCAGTTCTCATAAGAACCTAGTTAACTAGAATTTATATAACCAATCCCTATATTGATAAGTAATAGGAGAATATTTGTTGAATATAGTAGAATGATGATCCCCCTGAAATCAAAAAAAATATCATCGACATAATTCTTCCACTAGTCATTCAAAAAATGTTCTCCAAAATAGTAAATAAAAATGTGACCCTCGTCAAGTGAACCATGAATACACATATGGTGTCGTTAACTCATGGATTCCTCAATAACCCAACCAAAAAATATATAGTGATTTCATCCCATATCTACATTGGAATGAGAAACATCTATAGATGTCCAGTAGTTCATTGGGTCTTAGACCATACATAAAATAAATTATAGTACCTAGTGACACCGCCTACTATCTCCTTTTTCACTCACAAACACCTGTAATTTCTTCATATTTATAAGGACCCAACATTAAAACAATTCATATCTTATATTAAATTGATAATTTACATTGAGGATCGTTTCAGGTTTAGAGTTTTAAATAATTAGGCCATAACTATTACATTAAATATCAAAAATTACAAAGTAGACACTTTCACTCTATTTCCATTTATTTCATCAAACAAAAACTCTTGAAAAAAAGAGTCATGTCTACTTCCATGTTTAATACACCATTTCTTTTCCTTCATCCCATCCTCGACCCTATTCATCATTAAGTCATCTGAAAACATTTAAAAACATATGATGAGCATAAAAACATCAGTAAGTGTTATAAAATAAAGAAAGAAAACATTAGTTTGTCAATACATACCAAGAAGACACACTTTATTATACCTCATGAAATCATATGATTTATGAATAACACATAGTAATCACAAATAATAAAGGTATCTTGTGGAATCCATAACAAACATACGTTATTGCCTTCTTATCCACATAGGGAGTTACATTTGGAATACCCATCACAATATATTCTATAAATATATCAGGAGAAACATTCATGTTTACCTATTTCATGTTACCAAATGCATTGGAGAGCTATCTCAGGCTCACCCACCATAGTTTTATCATGTAACCACTCGTATACGTAAACAATTCCCAAAACGATAACATATTCATAACACATAAAACAAATATAAAGGAAGGAAAATATATACACATTTTAATCATAATATATCATTCAAAAATATCAACATAAAAATTACATTATCAAATCCATTTTCAACAAAAAAAATTCATAAAAGAGAATATGGTATTTTTTTCCATAAAAAACATTACATCTTGTTAAGGAAACCAAATATTAAATAATACTCACGGGGTGAATATGATGTTGTCACTACTTACGTTAAAAAGAAAAATTCCTTTTTTTCATTTAGTAAAATTCATTATAGAAAAAGAATCCATTTTAATGAAATAAAAATTCAAAGTTTTTTACACTTCGTATAAAATAAATTCATATATAAAACAATATATGCTTTAATGAAAGGAGATTGATATAAAGTCCTTTACAAATATAATATTGTAAATAAAATATATCAATTATGTGTATTTACTAAAAGTACACAAAAATAATGTATAAATACAAGATAGGACATCGACAGTAGGTTGTTACATAATCATATCACAATATAATTTAAAAATAGAAGATTAACATAAAGAATGGAAATTTGGCTAAGAAGTCCCCTTACCTCGTCTCTGACTTGACCCGTTGTTTCTTTAATCTCTTGAATAATAAAATAAATTTAATTTATACTTGATTAAGATCCTTGTTCAAGTTTATTATTCCTTTTATATAACTTATTAACATGTTATAAACAATATGTAATCATTTAAGTAAGGGTTTTCTGTCGATGTTTGGGACTTGAGTCAAAAATGAACTTCTTATAATTACAAGTTGTTCATATGGTCAAATCTACATTATCTCCATGAATGATATAAAATATTTAGATATCACATATATCATATATATCCAGTATATATATTCATTTATAATAGTACATAACATATTAAGATAAGAAATTAAATGCACCGTTCATTGAGGCGGTAAGCCGTACGTACGCATGAACACTACTTTCATTTCTATTTCGTATTTTAATGGAATGAAAATTTAATGATACATAGGTATATTATAATTCCAATATAATATAATATATAATTTCATTAACTCCATTATTTATACTTTTCATGTATGTCATGAACGAGTCACATCATTTTGAGGGGCGGTAGTCCGCACTTCCTCAAATGAAATTATCATATTTACCTACAATGGAAATCATGAAGGAATTACATAATTGAAAAAAATATAGAAGCATTGAGACAATAAAAATATAATATATATGGAATATAGGTATAGTTCCATTATAATGGCCACCATGAAAGGTGGTCGGAGATATTTGAACAATCATCGTTTTAGGAGGTAGTAGTTCGCCATCCACAGGAACATTATGTTTGTATCCATTAGATGGAGGTGTGTGGAAGTGTAGTTCGAATAAATCTTATAAGAACAACATAGTATATTTATTATACTATTTTTGTAATAAAATAAAGGAATAAACATATTTTATGGTCTTGGATAAGTAGAATAATGGAAAAGAACTTCAGAGAAGACGTTACCTTTAAATTAGGTATCTCTCTTTTGTTTGAACCAAAATGTTTTCTTTAATTTCCTTATTACTAAGATAAGGATTCTAAGTGGAATATTGGGATTTAGGGAGCTTAATTGGGAATATGTTGTATGATTAATGGGGCTTTAGAGGTGGGAGAAATGGGTTAGAGGTGATGGGGTTTTATAAGGTGGAGGAGGGGATCTTTAGGAAAGTTTAAAAATATAATTTTATTATATAATGATTCTCAGTATCTAAAGGTCTGAATCTCATTAAATTAAAATATAAGATGACTTGTGTAATATGTAAAATCATAAAATAATAATTGGACAGGTTTTTGATATTGTTTTTATTTTTATAATACTATTTATTTAAATCATCCATTAATGAGGTAAACACTATATCATTATTATGTCATAAATAACATAATTTATTTGATGTCTTAAAATTATAAAAAAATACCCTGATATAGGAAATATTGTAGATTTTAAATAAATAATTATAACTGAAGAGATAATTTATATAACCCCATGTATAATTTTTTTTACTAAAAGATATATGTTTATGTCATTTTTTCTTTACATTAAATAAATTAATATAAAGTGTCATTATCACACCCACGTGGCTCCATGGGGTCCCAAAATAGTCCCAAGGATTCCCATGGTCGGACATTTATCAAACAATTGTATTAGGAAACATGTTAGGGTAATTTAATATTATTATTATATTATTTTTTTACCCTTATTTACCAGATATAGCCTTTAACTATGGTAAATAAAATATTTACCAAAGTAAACATTCATAATGTCTAAAAATAAAATTATCTATTTACACAATTTTTACCCCATGATTCCAAATATGGAATTAATTATTCCTAATTAAAAACATAGAATTTGAGAATAATTAATTTAAAATTAATTCTCGTTGTCAAAACAAGCGTGTTTTTAAGAAATAATAACTATCAATAGATTGATAATTCTTTATGTCCAATATCAAACTGAAATTACATCCAATGACCAATATTAGATTAAATGATAGAAAAATAGAATTAAAATTTTAAAACAATTGAAAATATAATCTAACAATGTAAATAAATTAGATTAAAAGGCATTTTTTATTCAAATATAGTATTTCTCACTATTCATTAAAAAAATGAATTTTATCATAAAAGTATAAAAAATTTACCCAAAGTAAATTTTGATGTCCCAATTATAAATAAGAATTTTATTTTGTCAAATAAATGATAAAAAATGGTACAAAACTATATTTAAATAGGGTTCTCCATCATATGGAAGTAAATCGACCTTTTAATGAATTTTAGAGTATTTATGCTTAAAATCGAATTAATTCTTATTTTATTACTCTAAAATTTAATGAATAAATGTAAAAACATTTAAAAAACATGTATATACATATTGTATTATGTTCTGTAAATTTTTTCTAATACAATGAATAGGTCTTAACTACCATTTAAAATAATATTATATTATTATTTTTCAGTATGACCCAACGTTATGTGCAATGTTAGATTTCAAAGAATGTCATTGTTGCGTATTGGGTATGCCATCGAACATATAATCCCCTTTAAAGTAAAATTCATATTTAATCTACAAATATTAATAAATATGAAAATGCTATATTTTTTTATCTTCCTAGGATGTTAAATCCTTCCCCCCTTTTGGGAATTGCATCCCTGTAATTCTATTCACCTATTAAATAAGTGGGGGTGTTTATCCCACATATCATTTTCAAATTCCCAAGTTTCCTCTTTATCCATGTTGTTTTTTCACAAAAATTTTACCTAATGAATTAACTTATTCTGCAACACTTTCTCTCTTTAGTCAAGAATCTGGACTGAGTTTTCCTCATAAGAGAGATTCTCTTCCAACTGAACTATCTCTGAGCTCAAAACATGAGATAGATCTGGAATATACATTGTCAACATTGAAACATGAAAAACATTTTGTACCTAGGATAAACATGGAGTTAAAGCCAGTCTATATGAAAATGATCCCACTTTCTCCAGAATTTCATAAGGTCCAATGAACCTCGGACTCAATGTCCCCTTCTTACCAAAACGCATAACAATTTTACATGGAGAAACTTTGAGAAAGACATGATCACATACCACAAAATAAAGATCCTTCTTATGGTTATCCACATTACTTTTTTACCTATTCTGAGTTGTTATCATGTGCTTCTGGATCCACTGACCTTTTTATTCCATCTCTTCTACCAATTCTAGTCCCATTAATTTATTTTCACCACCATCATCCCAAAAAGCTAGAGTTCAACAACACTTCTCATGTAATTCCTCAAATGGAGCAATCTGAATACTGAAATGAAAATATTTATTACATGAAAATTAAACCAAAGAAATATTATTGTAACATCCCAAGTAAGTAATGAATAATAGATAAATTTATATATGTATATTAATGAATTAGATATTGTTTTAGAGGCTTAAAATGAAAATAAATCCATTCTTAAGCATGGAATACACTAATATTTTTAAAAGATTGTTTTACCGCCTTTTGATGGAAAACCATTTTTGAATATATCTTTTGACAATTTTATAAGCCATGTTTGTCAAAATAAACTTATTATTTTTGATTGGGACATCAAAATTTACGTTGTGTAAATTTTTGGTATTTTTCCGACAATGTTCATTTTTTAATCAATAGTGAAAAATACTACATTTTACATCAAAAATGCTTCTTAATCTAATTTATTTATATGATTAGATTATCTTTTTAATTTTTCTTAATGTGTAATATGAATATAATTTTACCATTTAATCCAATGGTGGTCATTGGAATCAATTTCACTTTGAAATTAGACTTAAACTGGTTTCAATCTTTTGATACTTATTGTTTTATAAAAACACGCTATTTGCTCTGACGGCGGGAATTAATTATTAAATTAATTAATGTGACTTATATGTTTTTAATTTTTAAAATATACTTCATTTTTTAATTCATAATATCAAATATAGCTTAGGGTGAATTTTTGGTAATTTTCTGAAAAACTTCAATTTTTGATGAATAGTGAAACCACTAAGTGGTACTTATAAGAACTGATTTTCCGTTTAAATGAAATTTTGCCATCATTGTGTTTGGAATTTCAAAAATCCGACATACATGGTTATCATTAAGAAGTTAAATGTGGTTCAATGAGATTAAAATATTTTTTGGGGAATAGTAACTTATTAGGTTTTTAATCACGATTAGTGGTAATTAGTGTAGTTTAAGATAAAAATAATGTTTTAATAGTATGAGATGAGCTTGAAACATGTCCTAACCTCATTGTTTGTGTTGTGGCCGACCAAGACAAGACATGGGTCGACTTGGGGACCCCATGGAACCACTTTGGTTGGAAAATATCACAAATAACTTTTTATTTAATGTAAAAGTAAAAATGACACAAACATAATATGTTTTACGAAAACAATTTTTAAATGGGGTTATAAAGATCAGATTTTTGATTATATGTAGTCATTGGAAAGATAAAATGATTTCCTACATCATAGTATTTTTTTATAATTTTTAGACTTTAAATAAATTAAATTATTTTTGATATCATGATGATGCAGCGATGACCTCATAATTTAACGATTTAAATAAAATGGAAAGATAATGTAAAATATAAAACCTACACATCACCAAAACCAATTGGATGAGGGGATTTCGAATCCTTATAACATTATACTATTATTACATCAATGTGGGAACTTTTGAATCCGAAACTCATTTTAAAATAAAGTAACTTATCTTTATTTTCCAAGAGTGCCCCTCCTCTCCTCTTATAAAAGGCCCCCACCTCTACCTCCTTACCCACACTCCCAAAGCCTTTGGCTCGGCCAAAACCTGCCCATTTTGTCTCTACGCTTCCCTCTCTTACTCCTTGAAGCCTCACTATGGGCAGAAGTCTTCCCAAGGAAGCCATTGAGCTCAAACCAAAGGGAGTTACCCGATTTTAAGGTAATGTCTTCTTTGGAGTCCTTTTGTTTTATTTTTCTTCTCCAACCCCCTAAACTCTTTTTATTCTTTTCTTTTGTAACAAATACACTATCCTTAATATACTAGGATGTTGTTATAATAAGTATTTGAGATACACTTACACACACCTACATCTAATGGTTAACGAACATACTGTTTCTATGGATGGTGAATTTATGCCTCCTGAAACGATGATTGTTCAACATTCTTTTAACACCTTCAAAGGTGGCCATTAAAATGTCACTAGATTTATATGATATGTAATATGTTTATGTTTTCCTTAAGCTTCTGTATTTTCCTTTTTGGTCATACCTTTATGGTTTCCATTATGGGTGAACGTGATATCTTCATTTAAGGATGTGCGGACTACCGCCCCCTCAAAGTGATTTGATTCGTTAAATACCATATGTGGGATGTATAAAGGATGGAACTGTGATATTATATATGATATTATACTGGAATTATAATATACCATTATATCATTATGATTCCATTCTATAAAATATGAAATAGAAATGAAAGTAGCGTTCATGCGTACGTACGGCTTACCGTCTCCATGAACGGTGCATTTCATTTCTTACCTCTAAATGATTATGTAATATTATAAATGCATGAATGTACTGGATATATATGACATATATGATATCTACATCATTAATACAATTCTGGATATAATGGATACATGAACAACATGTAATTATAAAGGGCTTATTTTTGACTCAAGTACCAATGATCGTTAAAACGACCGTTATTAAATTAAATAATTACATAGTGTTCATGACATGGAAATAAGTGATATAAAAGGAATAATGAACATGAAAAAGGTTCTTAAACAAGTAAAAATTAACTCATGTTTATTATTCAGGACATTAAAGAATGATCGAGTCAAGTCGGACCCGAGGTATGGGACTTCGTCTCAATCTCCTTTCATTGAGGCATATTTTGTTTTATACACAACCTTCTTTTATATGGTGTATAAAACCCTTTGACTTTTACGTTTATCCAAAAGAAATGTTTTTTATATGAAGCTTTTACTAAACAACAAAAGGGAATGTTTTTGCCGTATGTATGCGGCGACAACAACTTCCCTGCCGTCATGACCGTTATTTGAGTTTCGGCTTCCTCTACAAGCCATACATTCTTTTTAAAAGAAAAATAAATACCATGTTTTACTTTTCTTTTATCTTGGTATCAAAAATGATTTTCATATTGTTTTTATATCAATGTGTTGTATTGATATCTTGTGATTGAAAGGTGGGAATTTTATGTTTCCTTTATGCATGTTTTATGTGATATGATTATGTTGAGGTTCTTGGGCATTATTATGAAAATGGGTGGTTCCGTGATAAACTAAGGGCGGGTGAGCCCAATATAGCTCTCCAATGCATTGGGTAACGCAAAGGAGTGAAACGTTAATGTTTCTCCGAAGAGATTTAGGGAATATACTATGATGGGTATTCCAAACGTAACCAAGAGGGTTACTCCCTACGTAAGAATGTTATGAATGACTCATGTTACCGTTAAGTCTTATGATTTCTATGATTTATTCATGATTTGATGAGGTATGTAAAAGTGCTTATGTTTTATGGGTAAAGTATGATATCATCCTTATGTATATATGTACCCATGTTTCCTTTCCATATTATTATATCCCTTACTGAGATTTTTATGCTCATCCCAAGTTTTTTTGAAATGTTTTTCACAGGTCAAGGGAAAGGTACATTATATGATGATTGTGTCAAGGAAGTGTCAAGAAAGAATCCATGTTTATTTTAAATATGTTTCCACTGATGGGAATGAATAATACTATCTTTATGTAACCACTTTGTTTATATGTTGAATGTAATGCAAGTTTTATGATCTAATTCTCTAAAACTCTAAACCCGAAAAGATCCTCAATATGTAATCTTGTAATAACTCAAGATTAAGAAAGGTTTAAGGCTGTGGCCTTATAGTTGGTATCAGAGGTCGGTTTAGATAACTTTAGGAGTTATAATTCTATTAAATTATTATCCAAAAATATTTTTTATGGTTAAATTGAAGTGATATAGCATTTGAAGATTACCATGTTGCTTCATCTAAGACATGTTTGTTCAGAATGGTTTTCCACAGAGGAAACAAGGAAGCAGTGCTAGGAAGGCATGCAGAAGGAAGTAACCTTCTGAATCAGCATCCTGATATGGTCGGAATTGGAACTGAACAGTTTGTTGCAGTAATGGCGCAGTTGACTCAAGCTATAAATGGTGGTGGTATCCATGCATGAGATCATCCAGATCAACCGTAGAGGAACATGTCAGTGGTGAAACATTTCATGAGGCAACATCCCCCATCATTCAGAGAATCATCTGACCCTGTGCTAGCTGAAGGGTGGATTAAAGCACTGGAGAATATTTTCGATGTCATGGGGTGTTCAAGGAATCAAAAGGTTAGTCTTGCTATTTACCATTTGGAGGGTGAGGCAGATCTGTGGTGGTCGATGGTTAAAAATATCAGGGATGCTGATGAGATTAATGCTCTCAACTGGGATGAATTCAAAGGAATGTTTCTTGATAAGTATTTTCCCAAGGCTGTTTGACTTAGGATGGAAAAGCAATTCTTGGAATTGAGGCAAGACGAAGACTCAGTGTCTACCTATGAAGAAAGGTTCACTCGATTGGCAAGGTATGATCCATATTTTATCCGAGACCTTGATAGCAAAATCAATCGTTTTTACTCTGGATTAAAGAAAAAATATCGAAGGGCATTAGCTTCTCGTGAGTTTAAAAGTTATGAAAAGCTTGTTTGATGTGCTGCGAAGGTGGAAATGGAGTTTCCTGATGATCAAGTGTTCTATAACAACCAACAGAAGAAGAGACCGAGGTGGCAGGAGAAAGGTAAGAATTCTTCAAAAAAGTCTGATGGTAAGAAATCTATGTTTCCAGTTTGTGATAAATGTGGCAAAAGGCATGCTGGGGAATGTCTTCTGAATTCTAGAAAGTGCTAACGATGTGGCAAGATGGGACATAAGGCTCGTGATTGCCCTGAAAAGGATCAAGGTGAAGGTAAGACCAAATTTGATTTACAGTTAGTAAAATGTTATAAGTGCAATGAGATGGGTCATTATGCAAACGAGTGTCTGACAAAGAGCTTGAGTGATGTGAAGTAGTTAGACTACAAGCAGAAAGGGGTGGTGAAATCATTTGTAACTACTTCAGCAGATGTCGGTCCATCAAATGAAGTTGTATCAGCTCTAGGGAGCTCGGTTTTTTTTCAAAGATTGACTTCGGATCGGGGTACCATCAGCTGAAGGTAAAGGAGGCAGAGATTCTGAAGACCGCGTTCCGTACGAGATATGGCCATTATGAATTTGTAGTAATGCCTTTTGGCCTAACCAATGCACCTGCTGTATTCATGGAATTAATGAATAGAATTTTCCATGTGTTCTTGGATAAGTTTCTTATAAGGCCCCATCCTTAAACCTTACTTAATCTTGAGTTATTACAAGATTACACATTGGGGATCTTTTTAGGTTTAGATTTTTAGAGAATTAGATCATGAAACATGCATTACATTCCAAATTTAAAAAAAGTGGTTACATAAAAGACAATATTCATTCTTCCCATAAACGGAAACATAATTAAAATAAAACATGGATTCTTTCTTGACACATCCTTGACACTATCATCACATCATGTACCTTTCCCTTGACCTGTGAAAAACATTTCAAAAACTTGGGATGAGCATAAAAAGCTCAGTAAGGGTTATAAAAAATATGGAAAGGAAACATGAGTTCATATATACATAAGAATTAAATCATACTTTACCCATAAAACATAGTAACTTTAACATACCTCATCAAATAATTAATAAATAATCGAAATCATAAGACATAAAAGGTAATTTGAGGCATTCATAACATTCTTACGTAGGGAGTGACCCTCTTGGTTACGTTTGGAATACCCATCACAGTATATTCCCTAGATTTCTTTGGAGAAAGCTTAATGTTTCACTCCTTCGCGTTACCCAATGCATTGGAGAGCTATATCGGCCTCACCCGCCCTTAGTTTATCACGGAACCACCCGTATTCATAATAATGCCCAAGAACCTCAACATAATCGTATCACATAAAACATGCATAAAGGAAACATAACATTTCCACCTTTCAATCACAAGATATCAATACAACACATTGATATAAAAACATTATGAAAACCATTTTCAATACCAAAATAAAAGAAAAGTAAAACATGGTATTTATTTTTCTTTTAAAAAATAAGTTATGGCTTGTAGAGGAAACTGAAACTCAAATAATGGTCACGATGGCGGAGAAGTCATTGTCGCCACATACGTATGACAAAAACATTCCCTTTTTTCATTTAGTAAATGCTTCATCTAAAAAAGATTCCTTTTGGATAAACTTAAAAGTCAAAGGGGTTTATACACCATATAAAAGAAGGTTGTGTATAAAACAAAATATGCCTCAACGAAAGGAGATTGAGACGAATTCCCATACAAAGACGGTATCCTTGGTTTAAGGATAAATCAACTACATAATTATGTATGAAAAATAAATAAACCAAATATAAATGGATATTAAGTGTAAAATAATCAAAGGTCATTCACACATATTCAAAGGATGACATATTCAATAACTACATGTTGAACCTAATGAAATCGAAATTGGGTTAAGAAGTTCCATTGACAGCCTAACGGCGTCACATCAAAAAGAGTTGATGAGAGATAATAAAAAAAGGGTATCTCATCACTTGGACATAAAATTTACATCAATAAGGATATATGAGAACATATCACAACATAACAATATATAAATTAAAAGACCCAACAAAAGAAGTCTTTTAAAAAGAGGAGGGTGAAAGGTTCCCTTACCGACTTGGGTATCTTTCAAAACATACACCCCATGAAAGAAGGACAATAAATCCTTGATGTAAATACTCATAAACGAAATTATATTACACAAAGAGTATAATAATGGGCAGTACATACACCACTCAACAGAAATTGTGGCAAAAGTAGCATAAATCTCACGAGAATAAAAGTGAGATGAAAAACCCTTACGAAAACTCGGCAGCCTAACGACGCCACATAAAACTTTCAAAAATGGATTGATGAGACCAAATAGGGTATCTCATAATATTAACATAATGTTTATAGAAAGAGGAATATAAAAGAACATCCCCCAACATAACAAAGGGGAGCTTAATAGAGGTGACATAAAGGAGAGTACTTAAAAAGAAAGAGAGAGGTTAGATCTCTTATGAAAATTCGGCAGCCTAACGGCGCCATTCAAATCATCCAAAATAGATTGATGAGAGAGAATAGGGTCTCTCATCACATGAACATAAAAATTACAGTAAGTTTAATATAAAATAACATCCCAATAGTAAGAAAGATTAGCTTTAGAGGGAATTACATAAAAGAGTGTACTTAAAAAGAAAGAGAGGAGGAAGATCCCTTACCTCGTATCTGACATGACCCGACCGTTCTTTAATCTCCTGAATAATAAACTTGAGTTAATCTATACTTTCTTAAGAACATTTTTCAAGTTCATTATTCCTTTTATACCATGTTATGAACATCCTGTAATCATTTAAGTTAATAATGTTCATTTTGTCAGTATTTGGTTCTTAAGTCAAAAATAGACTTCTTACACTTACATGTTGTTAATTTGGTCAAAGTTTAGTTATATCCAGAATGATATTGATGATTTTGATAACATATATATTATATATATTCAGCATATACATGTATTTATAATAATACATCACATTTAGAGGTAAGAAATGAAATGCACCGTTCATGGAGACGGTAAGCCGTATGTACGCATGAACGCTACTTCCATTTCTATTTCATATTTATGGAATGGAATAATAATGATATAAGAGTATATTATAATTACAGTATAATAACATATATAATATCATTAACTTTATCCTTTACACATCCCACATATGGTATTAACGAATCAAATAACTTTCAGGGGGCGGTAGTCCGCACTTCCTAAAATGAAGATATCTTGTTTACCCATAATGGAAACAATAATGGTATGCCATAAATGATAAATACAGAAGCTTAAAGAAATAATAAAAATATTATATATCATATATAAAAATAGTGACATCATAATGGCCAACTTTGAAGGTGTTAAATGAGTATTGAACAATCATCGTTTCGGGAGGCAGAATTTCGCCATCCACGGAAACCGTATGTTCTCTAACCATTTGATGTAGTTGTGTGAGAGTGTAGCTCGAATAAATCTTATAACAATATCCAAGTATATTTAAGATACTGGTTTTTTACACAAGAAGTAAATAAAAAGAGTTTAGGGGGTTGGAGAATCAAAATAAAACAAATGAACATGAGAGAATGAATTGCCTTTAAAAGTGTAACTCCTTTTGATTTGAGCCTAAAGGCTTCCTTTGAAAGGATTATGCCCAAAGGGAATCCTCTAGGATTAGGAGAGGGATTTGGAGAGAGTAAATGGGCAGGGGTTGGCCGAGCCAAAGGCTTGAGGAGTGTGTGAAATGAGGTAGAGGTGGGGGCCTTTTATAAGAGGAGAGGAGGGGTACTTTTGGAAATCATGAAACTATTATTTTATTTTCAAAAGTGTTTCGAATTTCTAAGGTCCCACATTGATATATTTCAAAGATAAGATCATAAGGCTTCGAAATATTCCCATTCAATAGTTTTTGGACAAGTTTAGGTCTTAGATTTTATATTATTGTTTCATTTTATTTAAACTATTCATTAATGAGGTCATCGTTGAATCATCATGATGTCATAATTAAATTAATTTACTTAATGTCTAAAAATTATAAACAAAATATCCTGATGCAGTGAATCTTTTTATTTTTCCAAAGAGTATTTATAGACAAAATTATGATTAGTATAACCCCTTCTAATTTTTTTTAGTAAAACAATTTATGTTAGTGTCATTTTCACCTTTATTTAAAAAAATGTATTAAAGTCATTATCTCACCCAAGAGGCACCATAGGTTCCCCTAAATCGACCCATGGGTTGTCTTGGTCGGCCATGACTCATCCAATAGGGGTAGGACAAGTTTCATGGTGTTTTCATATTTTTATAATATCATTTTTACCTTAAATTACACTAATTACCTCTAATCACGATTAATGAAAAAAAGTTACTATTCACCCAAAAATTATTTTCATCCCATTGAACCACATTTTACATACTAATTACAACCATGTATGTTGGATTTTCAAAATAAAAACACAATGATGGAAAAATTTCATTTAAATGGAAAATCAGTTTTTATAAGTACCACTTAGTGGTTTCACTATTCATCAAAAATTGAAGTTTTTCAGAAAATTACCAAAAATTCACCCTAAGATATATTTGATATTCTGAATTCAAAAATGAAGTCCATTTTAAAAAATTCAAAACATATAAGTCACATTAATTAATTTAATAATTAATTCCCGCTGTCAGAGCAAATACCGTGTTTTTATAAAACAATAAGTATCAAAATATTGACACTAGTTTAAGACTGATTTCAAATTGAAATTAATTCCAACGACCACTATTAGACTTAATTGTAAATATATATTCTAATTTCACTTTAAAACCAATTCAAAAGATAATATATTCATATAAATAAATTAGATTAAAAAGTGGTTTTGAATTAAAATACAACATTTTACACTATTCATTAAAAAATGAACTTTATCAGAAAGATACCAAAAATTTACACAAATTAAATTTTGATGTCCCAATTCTTAAAAAGAGTTTTATTTGGTCCAAAATAATGTATAAGAGTGAAAAAAACTATATTTAATGACGGTTCTCCATCAAAAGGCGATAAATGAACCTTTAGTGAAAACTAGGGCATATACGCCTAAAATTGAATTCTTTCTGTATTTTATGCCTTTATCTTTTATTGGATAAATGTAAAAATATTTAAAAACATATATAATAATATTTTATTTATTTCTATCCATTCCCTCCAATACAACGACTATATGTTAACTACCATTTAAAATAATATAATTTTATTATTAGAGTACAACGTAAGATTCCCAAGAAACTCGTTGTTACATGTTGGGTATGCCATCGAGCATAGCGTCCCCTTTAAAGACATATTAATATTTTATTCACAAATATGGATAAATATGAAAATGTCATATTCTTTATTTACCTGGGGTGTTACATCCTTCCCCCTTTTGGGAATTACGTCCTCGCAATTTTTAAAATTGGGCTTGGAAACATCCTTGAAAATCCCACATCAGAAAAAGATTTGGTAAAACAATCACTTTAAAATAAAGAAAGAGAAGTATAGAGGTCACCCGAGTTAACCCATACTAGGATTCCATGTAGGAAAACATGGACATGGAGGAGAAAACATAGGGTCATGTTTTGATGGAGAGTGATAGAAAACATGTTTAGGAGAAATTTAACCACAAGAAAATCACAAACTTGTGATGGGTTAAACGGTATTCGATTCCTCAGTAGGAAAAGTTAATAGACAAAATTTTAGTTTTAAATTACTTTTTATTGAGGAATTTATTCATAAGGAAACATATTCACTTATCATGTTGACTTTCAATTTTTATTAGATTCCTTACAGAAACTCATATTTTCTCCAAAAGACGAGTATTTAGGAAGACTTGTTCACATTAAGAGTACTATAATCAACTTCTAGAGAATAACCTTATCCACCAAAGAGAACTACATACATCCCATGTCTTTAGGCTTTAACCATTACCAAAACCAAAAATGTTAGTACAAGGTTAGATAATCCAGAAAAGGATAATCCTTTAAAAAAAATCTATGCTTAATCTCCAAAATTTGTCCAACAAAACCCAAAGTTCAACGAGGACCATCCGATAAACAATTTGTCCATAAAATTATTCAAAGTAAACCAATCTAATATTGAAACCCAAATATTTGAAGGATTTAGTCACATAGTCTTTCAAGTTAAATAGTAACATTTATCTCCAAACAACATTAGTTGCTCCTAAAGTCTTGTATTGAAAAGTAATTAACCTAATCACATATCCTCAATGATAAGTTTATAATTTTCATAAATAACCCAAAATCAACATACTCTTAATTAATAAAATCATATAACTAAAAAGAATCAGTCAAACTAACCAGGGACTTTACATAGTCCAGTGGTAGGCGATAAATACCAGTCACACTTTGGTTGTGGGTTCGATTCCTGCAGCTTTGTCTGATGCGATGGGTTGTCACATGGTCTGCATGTTGTCTGTTTTATAAAACTCAAAAAATAACCCTAACATGTTTTAACCTCAATAGTTTCCTTATACCTTTAATATTCTTCCAAATTTGTTACGATCTCAACATCTTAATTCTTGAAGTCTTATTTCACCACCATAAGATAAAATAAAACGATTCCCAAAATGAATAACAGCATACCTTGATCATGGCGTCCACTCGGTTTCATCGTCATCTTGCTCACATAGGTAGAAGTCCCATGCATTACAACAATGATTTAGAGATCCTTCAAAATCATTTTCTTCCTCCATCCAAATACACCTCGTACAACATGGGTCATATGGGTGATCACAGAAAAACAGTTTTGGAAAATAATCATGTATGACATATAATTCCAAAACATCTGATAAAACCTAATTTTTATAAAATAGTCGGACCTAAATTGAGTTGAAACTTTCTATTACTGGTCCATTTAAAATACCATAAGTATGTGATGTGAGACTATATTTTAAAAGAAAATATAAATAGGTTGCGCAAGGGTCTCCTTCCTCAGCACCATTTCTAAAATCATAATATGCTTCAAATTCTTGTGATAAGGTAAAATATTTGAAAATACCTTGATAATATTTACCTTCCTTGAAAATATGAGAATATTGTGAAAATAGTATTTGTCTAAAAACAACCCATGATCCACGATGATAACGAGGTATAGTGGAGGTGTTTGATATCTCAAACAACTGCTTGAAAGTGAGTTGTTTTCTAGAAAAAGTTTCACAATCATCTGAAGATGACTTTGCAATAAGTATTGCAATCATGTCATCAGGAAGAGATAGGAATGTCATTTGAGATCCTTCTCCTTCCATTCGTAACCGACTTTACTTGACCTGAAAAAAGTTATAAAACAAGGATTTAACTGAAATAATAAATATAGGGACTAATCATGTGTCTCACAAGAACTCATAATCCCTAAAGTTGTATAAACCGACCTCTGATACCAACTATAAGGCCCCAGCCTTAAACCTTACTTAATCTTGAGTTATTACAAGATTACACATTGGGGATCTTTTTTGGTTTAGAGTTTTAGAGAATTAGATCCTGAAACTTGCATTAATTCCACATTAAAAAAAGTGGTTACATAAAAGACAATATTCATTCTTCCCATAAACGGAAACATAATTATAATAAAACACGGATTCTTTCTTGAAACATCCTTGACACTGTCATCACATCATGTACCTTTCCCTTGACCTGTGAAAAACATTTCAAAAACTTGGGATGAGCATAAAAAGCTCAGTAAGGGTTATAAAAAATATGGAAAGGAAACATGAGTTCATATATACATAAGAATGAAATCATACTTTACCCATAAAACATAGGAACTTTAACATACCTCATAAAATCATGAACAAATCATCGAAATCATAAGACATAAAAGGTAACTTGAGGCATTTATAACATTCTTACATAGGGAGTAACCCTCTTGGTTACATTTGGAATAACCATAACAGTATATTCCCTAAATCTCTTCGTAGAAACCTTAACGTTTCACTCCTTCGCGTTACCCAATGCATTGGAGAGCTATATTGGTCTCACCCGCCCTTATTTTATCACGGAACCACCCGTATTCATAATAATTCCCAAGAACCTCAACATATTCGTATCACATAAAACATGCATAAAGGAAACATAACATTTCCACCTTTCAATCACAAGATATCAATACACCACATTGATATAAAAACATTATGAAAACCATTTTCAATACCATAATAAAAGAAAAGTAAAACATGGTATTTATTTTTCTTTTAAAAAACAAGCTATGTCTTGTATAGGAAGCTGAAACTCAAATAATGGTCACGACGGCGGAGAAGTCATTGTCGCCGCATAAGTACGACAAAAACATTCCCATTTGTCGTTTAGTAAACGCTTCGTATAAAAAAGATTCCTTTTGAATAAACTTAAAAGTCAAAGGGGTTTATACACCATATAAAAGAAGGTTGTGTATAAAACAAAATATGAATCAAGGAAAGGAGATTGAGACAAAGTCCCATACAAAGATGGTATCCTTGGTTTAAGGATAAATCAATTACATAATTATATTTGAAAAATTAATAAAGCAAATATAAGTGGATATTAAGTGTAAAATAATCAATGGTCATTCGCACATATCCAAAGGATGACATATTCAATAACTACATGTTGAACCCAAAGAAATCGAAATTGGGTTAATAAGTTCCGTTGACAGCCTAACGGCGTCACATCAAAAAGATTTGATGAGAGATAATAAAAAAAGGGTATCTCATAACTTCGACATAAAATTTACATCAATAAAGATATATGAGAACATATCCCAACATAACAATATGTTAATTAAAAGACCCAACAAAAGAAGTCTTTTAAAAAGAGGAGGGTGAAAGGTTCCCTTGCCGACTTGGGTATCATTCAAAACATACACCCCATGAAAGAAGGAAAATAAATCCTTGATGTAAATACTCATAAAAGAAATTATATTACACAAAGAGTAGAATAATGGGAAGTACATACACCACTCAAAGGAAATTGTGGCAAATGTAGCATAAATCTCATGAGAATAAAAGTGAGATGAAAAATCCCTTACGAAAACTCGGTAGCCTAACGGCGCCACATAAAACTTACAAAAATGGATTTATGAGATCAAATAGGGTATCTCATCATATTAACTTTATGTTTATAGAAAGAGGAATATAAAAGAACACCCCCAAACATAACAAAGAGGAGCTTAAAAGAAGTGACATAAAGGAGAGTACTTAAAAAGAAAGAGAGAGGTTAGATCTCTTACGAAAATTCGGCAGCCTAACGGCGCCATTCAAAACTTCCAAATGGATTGATGGGAGAGAATAGGGTCTCTCATCACATGAACATAAAAATTACAGTAAGTGTAATATAATATAAGATCCCAATAACAAGAAAGATAAGCTTTAGAGGGAATGACATAAAAGAGTGTACTTAAAAAGAAAGAGAGGAGTAAGATCCCTTACCTCGTATCCGACTTGACCCAACCGTTCTTTAATATCCTGAATAATAAACTTGAGTTAATCTATAATGGCTTAAGAACCTTTTTCAAGTTCATTATTCCTTTTATACCATGTTATTAACATCATGCAATCATTTACGTTAATAATGTTCATTTTGTCGGTATTTGGTTCTTAAGTCAAAAATAGACTTCTTACACTTACATGTTGTTAATTTGGTAAAAGGTTCGTTATATTAAGAATTATATTAATGATTTTGATAACATATATATCATATATATTCAGCATATACATGTATTTATAATATTACATCACATTTAGAGGTAAGAAATTAAATGCACCGTTCATGGAGACGGTAATCCTTACGTACGCATGAACGCTACTTCAGTTTCTATTTCGTATTTTTGGAATGGAATCATAATGATATAAGAGTATATTATAATTCCAGTATAATAAAATATATAATATCATTAACTTTATCCTTTAAACATCCCACATATGGTATTAACGAATCAAATCACTTTTAGGGGGCGGTAGTCCGCACTTCCTAAAATGAAGATATCGTGTTTACCCATAATGGAAAGAAAAATGGTATTCCATAAATGAGAAATACAGAAGCTTAAGGAAAGAATGAACATATTATATATCATATATAATAATAGTGATATCATAATGGCCACCTTTGAAGTTGTTAAATGAGTATTGAACAATCATCGTTTCGGGAGGCAGAATTTCGCCATCCACGGAAACTGTAAGTTCTTTAACCATTTGATGTAGTTGTGTGAGAGTGTATCTAGAATAAATCTTATAAAAACATCCTAGTATATTTAATATACTGGTTTTGTTACAAAATAAGTAAATAAAAAGAGTTTAGGGGGTTGGAGAAGAAAAATAAAACAAATGAACATGAGAGAATGAATTACCTTTAAAAGTGTAACTCCTTTTGATTTGAGCCTAAAGTCTTTTTTTGAAAGGATTCTGCCCAAAGGGAATCCTCTAGGATGAGTAGAGGTATGTGTAGAGAGTAAATGGGCAGGGTATGGTCGAGCCAAAGGCTTGAGGAGTGTGTGAAATGAGGTAGAGGTGGGGGCCTTTTATAAGAGGAGAGGAGGGGCACTTTTGGAAATCTTGAAACTATTATTTTATTTTCAAAAGTGTTTCGAATTTATAAGGTCCCACATTGATATATTTCGAATATAAGATTATAAGGCTTCGAAATATTCCCATCCAATAGTTTTTGGACAAGTGTAGGTCTTATATTTTATATTATCGTTTCATTTTATTTAAACTGTTCATTAATGAGGTCATCGTTGCATCATCATGATGTCATAATTAAATTAATTTATTTAATGTCTAAAAATTATAACAAAACTATCCTGATTTAGGAAATCTTTTTATCTTTCCAAATAGTATTTATAGACAAAATTATGATTAGTATAACCCCTTCTAATAATTGTTTTAGTAAAACAATTTATGTTAGTGTCATTTTCACCTTTATTTAAAAAAAAGGCATTAAAGTCATTATCTAACCCAAGAGGCTCCATAGGGTCCCCTAAATCGACCCATGGGTTGTCTTGGTCGGCCATGACTCATACAATAGGGTTAGGATAAGTGTCATGGTGTTTTCATATTTTTATAATATCATTTTTACCTTAAATTACATTAATTACCTCTAATCGCGATTAATGAAAAAAAGTTACTATTCACCCAATTATTATTTTCATCCTATTGAACCACATTTTACATACTAATGACAACCATGTACGTCGGATTTTCAAAATTCAAAACACAATGATGGCAAAATTTCATTTAAATGGAAAATGAGTTTTTATAAGTACCACTTAGTGGTTTCACTATTCATCAAAAATTGAAGTTTTTCAGAAAATTACCAAAAATTCACCGTAAGCTATATTTGATATTCCAAATTCAAAAATGAAGTCTATTTTACAAAATTCAAAACATATAAGTCACATTAATTAATTTAATAATTAATTCCCACTGTCAGAGCAAATATCGTGTTTTTATAAAACAATAAGTATCAAAAGATTGCCACTAGTTTAAGTCTGATTTCAGAGTGAAATTAATTCCAATGACCACTATTGGATTTAATTGTAAAAATATATTCTAATTTCACTTTAAAAACAATTCAAAAGATAATATAATCATATAAATAAATTATATTAAAAATAGGTTTTGAATTAAAATACAACTTTTTACACGATTCATTAAAAAATGAACTTTATCAGAAAGATACCAAAAATTTACACAAAGTAAATTTTGATGTCCCAATTCTTAAGAAGAGTTTTATTTGGTCCAAAAGAATGTATAAGAGTGAAAAAAACTATATTTAATGATGGTTCTCCATCAAAAGGCGATAAGTAAACCATTAGTGAAAACTATGGCATATACGCCTAAAATTGAATTATTTCTATATTTTATGCATTTATCTTTTATTGGATAAATGTAAAAATATTTAAAAACTTATATAATCATATTTTAGTTATTTCTATCCATTCCCTCCAATACAACGACTACATGTTAACTACCATTTAAAATAATATAATTTTATCATTAGAGTGCAACATAAGATTCCCAAGAAACTCATTGTTGCGTGTTGGGTATGCCATTGAGCATAACGTCCCCTTTAAAGACATATTAATATTTTATTCACAAATATGGATAAATATGAAAATGTCATATTCTTTATTTACCTGGGGTGTTACATTTGTGGTGGTTTTCATTGATGATATTTTGGTGTTTTCAAAAAGTAAAGAGGAGAATGAAAGCCATTTAAAGGTTATCATGCAAACCTTAAAAGAAAAGAAATTGTATGGGAAATTCAGAAAGTGTGAGTTTTGGGTGCAACAAATTTCTTTCCTTGGTCTCATTGTTTCTAAAGATGGGATAACTGTTGATCCTACAAAAACAAAAGTTGTGGAAGACTGGTCAAGACCCACAAATGTAACGGAGATTAATAGCTTCCTTGGTTTGGCAGGCTATTACCGAGGTTTGTTAGAAATTATTCACGGTTATCTAGTCCAATGACTAAGCTAACTCGGAAGGGTGTTAAGTTTATCTGGACAAAAGAATGTGATGATTGTTTTCAGGAATTGAAAAGAAGATTGGTGAATGCTCCAGTTTTGGCACTACCTTCGAGGAATGGTGAGTTTTTTATATACAATGATGCTTTATTGAAAGGACTTGGTTGCGTCGTAATGCAGAATGATCAGGTAATTGCTTATGCTTCATGACAGTTGAAAACTCATGAGGTAAATTACCCTACACATGATTTGGAATTAGCTGCTGTTGTTTTTGCTTTAAAAATTTGGAGGCATCATTTGTATGGAGTAAAGTGTGAAATATATACCGATCACAAAAGTTTAAAGTATACATTCACTCAGAAATAATTGAACATGAGACAAAGAATATGGCTACAATTAATCAAGGATTATTATTGTACAATTCATTACCATCCGGGAAAAGCAAATAAAGTGGCTGATGCTTTGAGTCGAAAAAGTAATGCTTAATTAGCAATGTTGAGTTTGGAACGTGATCCTTTGGTTAAGGATTTGATGAACTTTGGCATAGAAGTTGTTGGTGCAGGAAGTTCTTCTGTTTTGTTTTAGGTATCAGTGAGATCATCTCTATCAGATAGAATCAAGCAAGCATAGAAGCAAGACAATGAGTTGCAGAAAAAGGTAGAGCTGGTTCAGAAAGGTAAGTTGCCTGAATTCAACATTGATAATGATTGCGTTTTGAGATTTGGGAAGAGATTGTGTGTGCCTTGTGATTCACAGTTGAAGAGAGAGTTGTTATGTGAAGCTCATAGTTCTCCGTTTTCAGTTCATCCTAGCAATACTAAGATGTATAGAGATCTGCGGGAGTATTACTGGTGGGATGGAATGAAAAGAGATATTGCTGATTTTACTGTGAAGTGTTTGACTTGTCAACAGGTTAAAGCAGAGCGGAAGTTACCGAAAGGGATGCTTCAACCTTTACTAGTGCCAGAGTGGAAATGGGAGAATATATCCATGGACTTTGTTGTGGGATTACCGAAGACATCTCGAGGTAATAATGCAATCTGGGTTATTGTTGATCGCTTGACCAAATCTTCTCATTTCTTTGCTATATGAGATACTTTTTCCCTAGATAAATTTTCCCGTTTGTATCTTAAAGAGATAGTCAGGTTACATGGAGTTTTTATCTCCATTGTATCTGATCGTGATCCCAGGTTCACTTCTAACTTTTGGAAAGGCCTTTAGAAGTTGTTGGGTACTGAATTAAATTTTAGTACAGCTTTTCATCCTCAATCAGATGGGCAGTCAGAATGAACAATTCAGACATTGGAGGATATGCTACGAGCTTGTTCTATGGGTTATCAGGGAAGTTGGGACCAACATCTTTCTTTGGTTGAATTTTCATATAATAACAGTTTTCATTCTAGTATACAGATGGAACCATTTCAGGCATTATATGGGAAGTGGTGTCGGACTCCAACTTTCTGGGATGAAGTGGATGAAAGGAAGTTGATGGGACCAGAATTGGTAGAAGAGATGGCAGAACAAGTTCAGCTGATTCAGAAGCACATGAGAACAGCTCATAGTAGGCAGAAGAGTTATGCGGATAACCGGAGGAAGGATCTATCTTTCGAGGTAGGTGATCATGTTTTTCTCAAGGTTTCTCCATGGAAAAGTCTGATGAGATTTGGTAAGAAAGGAAAGCTGAGCCCAAGGTTCATTGGACCATATGAAATTCTGGAGAGAGTTGGATCAGTTGCATTTCCAGGTGGCTTTACCTCCGAGTTTATCTCAGGTACACAATGTTTTTCACGTTTCGATGTTGAGAAAGTATATGCCAAATCCATCTCATGTTTTGAGTCCAGAGGTAGTTCAGCTGGAAGAGAACCTATCTTATGAGGAACAACCGGTCCAGATTCATGACCGCAGGGAGCAAGTGTTATGGAATAAGGTGATTCACCAGGTAAAGGGTTTGTGGAAAAACCACATGATTGAAGAGGCAACATGGGAATCTGAAAATGCAATGAGGGATAAGTACCCCCATTTATTTGATAAGTAAATAAATTGCAGGGATGCAATTTTTTAAAGGGGGGAAGGATGTAACATCCCAAGTAAGTAATGAATAATAGATATTTTTATATATGTCTATTAATGAATTAGATAGTGTTTTAGCGGCTTAAAATGAAAATAAATCCAATCTTAAGCATGGAATACACTAATACTTTTAAAAGATTGTTTTACTGCCTTTTGATGGCAAACCATTTTTGAATCTATCTTTTGACAATTTTATAAGCTATGTTTGTCAAAATAAACTTATTCTTTATGATTGGGACATCAAAATTTACTTTGTGTGATTTTTTGGTATTTTTCTGACAATGTTCATTTTTTAATGAATAGTGAAAAATACTGCATTTTACATCAAAACTGCTTCTTAATATAATTTATTTATATGATTAGATTATCTTTTGAATTGGTATTAATGTGTAATATGAATATATTTTTACCATTTAATCTAATGGTGGTCATTGGAATCAATTTCACTTTGAAATTAGACTTAAACTGGTGTCAATCTTTTGATAGTTATTGTTTTATAAAAACACGCTATTTGCTCTGACAGCGGGAATTAATTATTAAATTAATTAATGTGACTTATATGTTTTGAATTTTGTAAAATAGACTTCATTTTTGAATTCAGAATATCAAATATTTCTTAGGGTGAATTTTTGGTAATTTTCTAAAAAACTTCAATTTTTGATGAATAGTGAAACCACTAAGTGGTACTTATAAAAACTGATTTTCCGTTTAAATGAAATTTTTCCATCATTGTGTTTTTAATTTCGAAAATCAGACATACATTGTTGTCATTAAGAAGTAAAATGTGGTTCAATGAGATTAAAATAATTTTTTGGTGAATAGTAACTTATTATGTTTTTAATCGCGATTAGTGGTAATTAGTGTAGTTTAAGGTAAAAATAATGTTTTAATAGTATGAGATGAGGTTGACACATGTACTAACCTCATTGGTTGTGTCATGGCCGACCAAGAAAAGACATGGGTCAACTTGGGGACCCCATGGAACCACTTTGGTTGGGAATTGTCATAAATAAATTTTTATTTAATGTAAAAGTAAAAATGACACAAACATAATATGTTTTACAAATTTTTTTTTAAATGGGGTTATAAAGATCAGATTTTTGATTATAAGTAGTCATTGGAAAGATAAAAATATTTCCTACATCATAGTAATTATTTTTATAATTTTTAGATTTTAAATAAATTAAATTATTTATGACATCATGATGATGCAGCGATGACCTCATTATTTAACGATTTAAATAAAATGGAAAGATAATGTAAAATCTAAAACCTAAACATGGCCAAAACCGATTGGATGAGTGGATTTCGAATCCTTATCACCTTATACTAGAATTAAGTCAATGTGGGACCTTTTTAATTCGAAACTCATTTTAAAATAAAGTAACTTATCTTTATTTTCCAAGAGTGCCCCTTCTCTCCTTTTATAAAAGGCCCCCACCTCTACCTCCTTACCCACACTCCCAAAGCCTTTGGCTCGGCAAACCCCTGCCCATTTTGTCTCTCCACTTGTCTATCTTACTCCTTGAATCCTCACTTTGGGAATAAGTCTTCCCAAGGAAGCCTTTGAGCTCAAACCAAAGGGAGTTACCCGATTTTAAGGTAATGTATTCTTTTGAGTCCTTTTGTTTTATTTTGCTTCTCCAACCCCCTGAACTCTTTTTATTCTTTTCTTTTGTAACAACTCCAGTATCCTCAATATACTAGAATGTTGTTATAATAATGATTTGAGCTACACTTACACACACTTACATCTAATGGTTAACGAACATACTGTTTCCGTGGATGGTGAATTTATGCCTCCCAAAACGATGATTGTTCAACATTCTTTTAACACCTTCAAAGGTGGACATTAAGATGTCACTATATTTATATGATATGTAATATGTTTATTTTTTCCTTAATATTATGTATTTTCCTTTTTTTCATACCTTTATGGTTTCCATTATGGGTGAATGCGATATCTTCATTTAAGGAAGTGCGGACTACCGCCCCCTCAAAGTGATTTGATTCATTAAATACCATATGTGGGACGTATAAAAGATGGAACTATGATATTATATATGATATTATAATGGAATTATAATATAACTTTATATCATTATGATTCCATTCTATAAAATATGAAATAGAAATGAAAGTAGCGTTCATGCGTACGTACGGCTTACCGTCTCCATGAACGGTGCATTTCATTTCTTACCTCTAAATGATTATGTAATATTATAAATGCATTCATTTACTGGATATATATGACATATATGATATCTACATCATGAATACCATTCTGGATATAATGGATACATGAACAACATGTAATTATAAAGGGCTTATTTTCGACTCAAGTACCAATGATCGTTAAAACGACCGTTATTAACTTAAATAATTACATAGTGTTCATGACATGGCAATAAGTGATATAAAAGGAATAATGAACTTGAAGAAGGTTCTTAAAAAAGTAGAAATGAACTCAAGTTGATTATTCAGGACATTAAAGAATGATCGAGTAAAGTCGGACCCGAGGTATGGGACTTTGTCTCAATCTCCTTTCATTGTGGCATATTTTGTTTTATACACAACCTTCTTTTATACGGTGTATAAACCCATTTTACTTTTATGTTTATCCAAAAGAAATATTTTTTATATGAAGCTTTTACTAAAAGACTAAAGGGAATGTATTTGTTGTACATATGTGGCGACAACGACTTCTCTGCCATCGTGACCATTATTTGAGTTTTGGATTCCTCTACAAGCCATACCTTCTTTTGAAAAGAAAAATAAATACCATGTTTTACTTTTCTTTTATTTTGGTATCAAAAATGTTTTTCATAATGTTTTTATATCAATGTGTTTTATTGATATCTTGTGATTGAAAGGTGGGAATTTTATGTTTCCTTTATGCATGTTTTATGTGATATGATTATGTTGAGGTTCTTGGGCATTATTATGAAAAAGGGTGGTTCCATGATAAACTAAGGGCGGGTGAGCCCGATATAGCTCTCCAATGCATTGGGTAACACGAAGGAGTGAAACGTTAAGTTTTCTACGAAGAGATTTAGGGAATATACTGTGATGGGTATTCCAAATGTAACCAAGAGGGTTACTCCCTACGTAAGAATGTTATGAATGCCTCAAGTTACCATTAAGTCTTATGATTTCTATGATTTATTAATGATTTGATGAGGTATGTTAAATTGCTTATGTTTTATGGGAAAAGTATGATCTCATCCTTATGTATATATGTACCCATGTTTCCTTTCCATATTTTTATATCCCTTACTGAGCTTTTTATGCTCATGCCAAGTTTTTTTGAAATGTTTTTCACAGGTCAAGGGAAAGGTACATGATATGATGATAGTGTCAAGGAAGTGTCAAGAAAGAATCAATGTTTATTTTAAATATGTTTCCATTGATGGGAATGAAGAATGCTATCTTTATGTAACCACTTTGTTTATATGTGGAATGTAATTCATGTTTTATGATATAATTCTCTAAAACTCTAAACCCGAAAAGATCCTCAATGTGTAATCTTGTAATAACTCAAGATTAAGTAAGGTTTAAGGCTGGGGACTTATAATTATGGTCCCAAATTTCCTATTAACCCATTGAGAAAACACGTAAAATATCCTCCAAGGTCTGAATTGTTCTTTCTGACTTCCCATCTGATTAAATATGAATAGATATATTAAAATCAGATTCAGTACCCAACGAATTCTGAAGGCCAATCCAAAAGATAGAAGTAATCATGGGATCACGATCAGAAAAAATGGAGAGGTGACCTCTATACAACATGACTATCTCTTTATCATACAACCAAGAAATTTTAATCTTGAGAAACAGTATCTCGAATAGGAATGAAATGATCAAATTTAGTCAATCGATCAATAATAACCTAGATTTCATTATTACCGCAAGATGTCTTTAGTAATACGACAACAATTTCCATGGATATATTTTCCCATTTCCACTCAGGCACTTATAATGATTGAATCATTCGTTTAGGTAACTGAGACATTTCTTTAACCTGTTAACAAGTCAAACAATCCTCCGTAAAATCAGTAATATCTCTTTTTATTCCATTCCACCAGTAATACTCTCAATGAACTTTTTATATCTTAGTACATCTAGGATTAACTAAAACATGTGAAGTATGAGATTCACATAACAACTCATTATTCAACTTTGAATCACAAAGCACACATAATCTCTTACCAAACCTCAAAACACAAACATTTTCAATGTTAAAATTAGTTAACTTACGCTTTTTAACTTACTCTACCGTTTTCTACCACTCACTGTCTTCCTTCTGCGCTTTCTTAATTCGGTCTGATTGAGATAATTTCACAGGCACCTGAAACAAAACAAATTAATTTCCTACACCAACATCTTCTATGACAACGTTCATTAAATCAAAAACCCAAGGATCTAATTCCAAATGTAACAAGGTTAATATAGCATTACTTTTTAACCTCAAAAAATCATCAACATTATTTTCTTTACCGGGATTGTAATATATTGTGCAATCATAAACCCTTATTAATTACAACCATATACATTGTCTCAGGTTTATTTATTTTTTAGTTAACATATACTTCAAAATTTTTTGGTTGGTATATATTTAACATTTTACTCCATACAGATGAAGCCACCAAATTTTTAAAGGAAAATCAACAACAGGGAATTCCAAATCATGTGTAGGGTAATTTTTATAAAGAGGTTTTAAGTAACTTAAAGAAAAAGAAATTACTTGATCATTTTTCATAACGATACAACCATGTCATTTCATCAAAGCATCACTATAGAAAGCAAACTCACCATTTTTGGAAGCTAGTGCCAAAACATTAGCATTCACCACTCTTCTTTTCAATTCCTAAAAAATATCATAACTTTTTTTTCCAAATAATCTTAACACCATTTCATGTTAACTTAGTCAGTGGGCTTTATAACTGTTAAAATTAATCAACAAACCTCTAGTAATAAACTAATAATCCAAGAAAACTATAAATCTCAGTTATATTTGTGGGACTTGTCCATTATTCAAAAACATTTATTTTAGCACGATCAACAGTTATGCCAATTTTTGAAACAATGTGACCAAGGAATGAAATTTTTTATAACAAAAACTGACATGTTCTGAATTTTCCTAATTTTTTTTTTCTTTTCAGGTTTTCATGACAACCCTTAAATGAGTTTCATGTTCCTCTTTACTTTTGGAATAAACCAAAATATCATCAATGAACACAACAAAAAACATATCCAAGAAATCATAGAAATTTATATTCATATGATCCATGAATATAATAGGTGAATTGGTTAACCCAAAAATAATAAATACAAATTCATAATGTCTATATCAAGTAAAAAATATGGTCTCTGTAATGTATGATTCCTTTAATTTCATCTAATGGTACCCGAACCTCAAATCAATCATCAAAAAATTCTAAGCTCTCTGTAGCAGATCAGACAAATCAATGATATGAGGTAAAGGATACTTGTTCTTAGCAGTGATGTAATTCAATTATCCATAATCAAAGAAAAGTATCATTGAACCATCTTTATTTTTATTAAAAAAGACAGGATCACCCCATGGTGATATTCTAGGTTGAATGGATCCTTTATCAAATAACTCCTTCAATTTCTTCTTTAACTCTAAAATTTCAATTTGATCCATTTGATAAGGGGGATTTGAAATTGTCTTAGCATCAAGAAATAATTCCACAATAAATTATTCATCCTGATCAGGTATTATACCAGGAAAATCTTCATGAAAAACCTCAGGGTGCTCATTTACCACTGGCACATAATTAATCTAAACAGTTCATTTTTTTCAACAATATGTGCAAGGTAACATTCATTTCCATATTTTAATATTTTATCAGCATCCTGATATGTTATCAAAATTATGGGTTCATTCTTGTAAAAAATCTGAAAATATTTCTAAAATAAATCCAATTTTCCTCTACAGTAAATCTTAGCATGATAAACGGAAAGCCAATCTATGCCAAAAAAAAACAAAAAACTCTACTAGAGGAAAAACTATAATGTTTTCAGGTAAATTATTTCCACACAAAAGGACAGGAATGTAATTATAATTTCTTTTTTTTTTCTAAACATTTCCTCCATGTTTTTTACCATAATATTAGGATTCATTTCGTTAGATGGAATTCCCAATTTTCTAGAAAACATCTCAGAAATGAAAGAGTGTGTAGACCCTGAATCAAACAACACATTGGCATACTCTGAACAAAAAAAGTGTACCTAATACTAATTCATCTGATGGACCAACATCTACTAAAGTAGTTTCAAATGATTTCACCACCCTTTCTTCTTGTAGTCGGGCTGCTTTCCCTCAGTTGAGTTCTTCATTGGACACTTGTTTTCATAATGACCCATTTAATTGCACTTAAAACATTTTATAGATTGTAAATTAGATTTTGTCTTACCATTACTCTGATATTTTCCAATGTAATTATGATAATTATGCCCCATTTTACTACATTTATAGGACTTACCAGATTTCAAAAGACATTCCCCAGCATGCTTTTTAACAAAATTATCACAAAGTGTATAATTAAGATTCTTACCATCAGACTTTTTTGAAGAGTTCCTCTCATTCGTCTTCCACCATGACCTCTTATTCTGTCATTTTTCAAAGAAGATCTAATCATAAGAAAACTCCATTTCCACCTTCTTCGCACATCGAACAAGTTTTATATAACTTTTGAACTCACATGAAGCTAAATACCTTAGATACTTTGGATTTAATCCTGAGTAAAAACGGTTGATTTAACTGTCAGGATCCCATATGAAATTTGGAGTATACCATTCCAGTCGAGTGAATTTTTCTTCATAATTAGCCACTGAGTCATCCTCCTACCTCAATTCTATGAATTTTTTCCATCCTAAGATAAAACACCTAAATAAAATATTTCTCAAGAAACATACCTTTAAATTCATCTCAATCAAGAGCCTCAATGTCCTCACTATCCCATATACTTTATATCATCGACCACTACTGATTGGCTTCAAATTCAAAATGGTAAACAGAAAGACTATCATTTTGATGTCATGAACACCCCATGACATCAAAAATATTATTCATTTCTTTAATACACCCTTCAGCTTGCATAATGACAAATGATCCTCTGAATTATGGGGGATGTTGCCTCATGTAATGTCCCACTACTAAAATGTTCCTATCTGATTGATCTGGATGATATCATGAATGGATTCTACCAGCATTTATATCCTGAGTCAATTGTTTCATCACTGCAACTAACTGTTCCGTTCCAATTTCGACCATCTGAGGTTGTTGATTTGGAAGGTTGTCTTCCTCCTGATGTTGTCCCATCATAACTGCCTTATTTCCTCGAAGGAAAACCATTTTGAGTACAAAAATATCTTAGGCAAAAAAAATGATAATTTTTAAATTCTATATCATTTCAATAAAACCATAGATTAATTTATAGACATTAATTTAACAATATTCTAACTCCTAAGGTTGTCTAAACCTCTCTTTGATACCAACTATAAGGACCTGACCTTAAAACATTACATAATATTGAATTAAATGGATAATTTATATTGATGATATTCTCATGTTTAGAGTTTTATAGAATTAGGCCATAACTATTACATTACATATCATAAATTAAATATTAGACACATCTAGTTAGTTTCCATTTTTTCATAAAATAAAAACACTTGAAAAAAAGAGTCATGTCTAGTTCCTTGTTTATGAAAACATGTCATTTACTTGATCCCATCCATGACCTTATTCATCTTTATGTTTCATGAAAAAAATTTAAAAACGTGGGAAAAACATAAAAATATTAGTAAGGGTCATAAAATAAAGAACAATAACATTAGTTCATTAATACATACCAATATTAAGAACTTTATGTTACATCATGAAATTATAATATTTGTGAATAACACATAGTAATCACAAATCATAAAAGTAACTTGTGGAATCCATAACATACTAACATTGTAGTTTTCAAAACTATGTAGGGAGTTACATTTAGTATGCCCATCATAGTATATCCCTAAAATTCCTTAGGAGAAACATTCACGTTTACCTCTGTCACGTTACCCAATGCATTGGAGAGATTTCTCAGGATCACCCACCCAATGTTTATCACAAAACCACCTGTATATGTAATTAATTCCCAAGAACCATAACATTATCATTACAAATAACAAAAATATAAAGGAAAGATAAAATTTCCACATTTCAATAATAATATATCATTTAAATATATTAAAATACAAAATCCATTATAAAAACCTTTTTTATATCCAAAATATGTAAAAGAGAATATGGTATTTATTTTCCCTAAAAAACATTACGGTTTGTTAAGGAAGACAAAGATAAAATAATACTCGTAGGGCGGAAAGGTTGTTGTCATAGCTTACATTAAAAAAATAATTCATTTTTTTCATTTAGTAAAACACTTTGTATAAAAATATTTCATTATAATGAAATGAAAATTAAAAGGTGTTTATACAGCGTATAAAAGAAAGTCATATATAAGACAAAATATGCCTCAATGAAAGGAGATTGAGACGAAGTACCTTACAATGATAATTTTGTTAAAAAATAGATTAACTATGTTTAATTATTATATGTACACATATATAATGTATAAATACAAGATAAGACATCAAAAGTTATTTCATACATAATTACAGCACAACATAATTTAAAAGTATAAGATTAACTCAAATAATTGTAATTTGGTTAATAAGTTATCTTACCTCATGTTCGACTTGACCCGTAAGTTATTTAATCTCCTGAATAATAAAATAAAGTTAATTTATTCTTTATTAAGAACAATTTTCAAGATTATTATTTTTTATATCACTTATTACCATGTTATAAACATTATGTAATCATTTAAGTTAATACTGGTCGTTTTGCCGATGTTTGGTACATGAGTAAAAAATGAACATCTTATAATTACAAGTTGTTCATGTGGTCAATAGTCCATTATCACTAGAATGATATTAATGATTTAGATATCATATATATAATATATATCCAGTATATATATGTATTAATAATTGTACATAACATTTGGAGACTGTTTATGGAGACAGTAAGCCGTACATACGCACGAATGCTACTATCATTTATATTTCATTTTTTAATGTATTGAAAACATAATGATACATAGTAATATTATAATTCCAGTATAATATCATATATAATTTAATTAAATCCATCATCAATTCATCCCATGTATGACCTGAACGGGTTATATCACTTTGAGAGGGCGGTAGTCCGCACTTCCTCAAATGAAATTATCATATTTACCCACTATGGAAACCATACATCTATTATAAAAATGAAAAATACAGAAGAATAGAAACAATAAAAATATAATATACATCATATATAGATATAGTTCCATCATAATATCGACTATGATAGGTGGTTGGAGATATTTTAACAATCATCATTTGGTGAGACAGTAGTTTTTCATCCATAGAAACACTAAGTTTGTATCCATTAGATGGAGTTGTGTGGATGTTTAGTTTGAATAAATATTATAAAAACAACATAGTATATTTATTATACTAGTATTGTAATAAAATAAATGAATAAACAGAGTTTAGGGTGTTGGATTAGTAAAATAAAAGAAAAAAACTTAGGAGAAGATGTTACCTTTAAATCAGGTATCTCCCTTTGGATTGAACCAAATGGTTTAATTGAATTGCCTTATGCCTAAGGTAAGGCTTATAAGAGGAATATAGGGATGTAGTGATATTAATTGTGAAGAGGTTTGATGAGCCAAGGGGCTTGAGAGATGTTAGTAATGGGCTAGAGTTGATAAATTTTTATTAAGGGAGGAGGGACTCTTTAGTATTGTAAATAATTTTATTTTTTTATATATTGATTATCGGTTTATAAAGGTCGAAAACTAATTAATATCAAAGATAAGATGACTCCTTTTTTAAATAAAATCATCCAAAAATAATTGGACTGGTTTTTTAAATTGTTTTAATTTTTATAATCTTATTTATTTAAATTATTCATTAATTATGTAAACACTGCATCATTATTGTGTCAGGAATAATTTTTTTATTTGACATATTAAAATTAAAAGAAATAACATGATGTAGGAAGTCCTTTTTCTTTAAAATTAATATTTATAGTCAAAGAGATAACTTATATAACCTCATGTAAAAAATTTCTATAGTAAAAGATATATGTTTATGTCATTTTTTCCTTTACATTAAATTAATTAATATAAAGTTTCATAATCACTCCCATGTGGCTCCATGGGGCCCGAAAATCAACCAAAAGATTCCCATGGTCAGAAATGTATAAAAAATAAGATTGGGAAACATTTTACTGTAATTTATTATTATTATTATTATATTATTTCTTTCCCTTATTTACTATATTTACCCTTTAACCATGGTAAATATAAAAATTATCGAAGTAAATATTCATAATGTATAAAAATAACATTTACCTATTTACTGAATTTGGACCTCCTGATTCCAAATATGGAATCCATTTCCCCTAATACAAAACACATAAGTGAAAGAAATTAATTTAAAATTAATTCATGTTTTCAAAACAAAAACCATGTTTTTAATAAATAATACCTATCAAAAGATTGACACTATTTAATGTTCAATATCATCTTGAAATTACGTCCAATGACCATTATTGTATTAAATTATAAAAATATAATCTAATTACAATTTAAAACTAACTATAAAGTTAATATAACCATGTAATTAAATCCTATTAAAAGGCAGTTTTGAATTAAAATACAGTATTTTTTACTATTTATTAAACAATGCATTATATCAGAATAAACCAAAAATATACCCAGTTTAATTTTTAATGACCCTATTTATAATGAATAATTTTATTTTGTCAAATAGAATATATAAATGTGACCAAAACTAGATTTAAAGTGGGTTATCCATCAAGAAGAAGGTAAATCATCCTTTTTTTGAATATTTGAGTATTTATGCTTAAAATAATATTATTTATTATTTAAATCCTCTAAAATTTATTGGATAAATGTAAAAATATTTAACAAAAATGTAAAATCATATTGTAGTTAGTTCTTTCCATTCCCACAAATAAAATGGCTTGGCATTTACTACCATTTTAAGTAATATTATGTTATTATTTTTTAGTATGACCCAACATTGTGTGAAACATAAGATTTCAATGAAACTCATTGTTGCATATTGGAAACTTTATAAAAAATAGAATACTCTTTAAAGATAAATTAATATTTAATTGAAAAATATTAATAATCATGAAAATGTTATATTCATTTTTTACCTCGGATGTTATAAAAAGTCATAATAAATTTTGGTTAGCATAGGGTTCGCCACCTATTTAAAAGGGTACATCATCATTAGATCTCGTACATTATTATAAGAACCAATACATGCATTTGAATATACAAAATATCATTCTCATCAATAATCTAATCAGTTAGTTGATTAATAGTACAAATTCTACCCCTTATATATAGGAATGTCAAATTAGGTAATTTCCTCAACTTAATCAAACAAATATGTGAAGTCATAAAAGAGAGTGAACTGAAATTTTCATTTTTATAATATTACTTCACACCATGATATATCTTAGTGAACATATCCATCAACCTTAATTCACTACTAGACTCCCAAACGAACTAAACCCATGTCTTACTACTTAAATAATTATAAAAAATGATTCCATTTATTGTTGTGTATTCCTGGTGAATGTCAAAAAATTGATAGTATTCAACCCACCATCACTATATAAGATTTAAATGACACAATAAAAAAATATATTTCATATTTTTATTCAAAAATGTATTTTAATAACCTCTCACACATAAGATAATGTTTCTAGTACCATAGTGATTGTATTCCAACTACCAACTCATAGTCATGTGCATAATACTTTAATTAATGTGGACTCAAATGTCAAGACCAATAATCTATAACACGACCTCACCACATAAAAACTACTCCAAGATAAACTCTTGTTGAATCATAGTATTCAATATAATCTCTACTCGACATACGTAGGTCCATGACTAGTGTAGTGGTTATCCATTTCTTTAATTCATGAAATAAATCCTTACAAGAGTCAGACAACATAATCATATCCTCTTTTTTAGTTAGGCCCATCAAAGGAACTTCCATGATGGTTTTTAACTAAATAGACCTTTCATAAAATTAGTTTAAACCCAATAATCTATTAAATACAAACACACTCTTGGTTCACTCCCATTAAAATAAGACTATAAAGTTATCCCAATCAATAGATACACTGAACTTTGAGATAACAAGCCTCCCAAAATCAGAACTTTTCTATCAAAAAATGACCACTATAGCGATAATTATATTGTTTATTCTCCCACAACATCCCTAATAATAAAAAAACCTTATAATTATCATATGATATGTATATATGATGATATATTCCTTAAAACCATTAATGAATCCTCAAATTGGTGAATGACCTAGTCATCGTGTCTATAAAAAAATATGGCATGTTCATACAGATAGATGATATAACATGGAAGTTATATGTACCATATATTCTCCAAAATATCATCTGAGGAAAATTTTATGGAATAACCCTTTGTTAGGGATATCCTAATATCAAATAAACTATCGAGAGAATCAGGGACCCTGATAACTGGTCAAATAATTCATTAATCTGATGAATAAAATACCAGCTCAAAAACATCATTGGATTCAACATCATATATTCAACATTACGATTTAATGAACATAAATTATTTTTAATAAAAAGTATTATATATCCCCAGTGGTTGGATATATTTATGGTGAACCCCTTGGATTATATGTTATCTAGCAGAATCTTATTTTATTTTAGCCCTATACAAGCCATCCTATAAGGTGTAATAGAAATAGACATCTTTCCTAATATAAGCTCAATCGTGAAATATATTCCCCTCTAGGGTGGTAGCCCTGTAGATTCCTTTGGAAATTAATTAAAAAACTAGTACACTATAGGACAAAATACATTTTAATGAAAACATTAAAAATTCAATACCATACTAGAAACATGGGTCATCACCACACCGAACTATTGGAAATATGGTCCTTCTGTGGCCTATATGATTATCAAACTCCCTGACATGAACATTTTTGTTCCCACTAAGTGATGTGAATGTGATCCACCTATAGTTGCGGTCAATATAACATTGATATGAAACAAAATTGTATATAGTAATGATCTGGTAAAAGGAAGTCTTATCTGAGATAAATCAATCCCATATAAATCGATAACCTAGAATCTTAAAGAACAATCATTATAATGGATAATCCTCATTAACTATACAACCAATTTAGTGTCAATATATATTACTCCATATGGGTACTCCATTAATAATAACAACAATTTCATAGACCATGCGGTTTTTAGGGAATGATAATCTATTGTATTAAAAAAAGAATTAAATGGAGTGTATGTTACCAAGATCGTAATGTTGATTATGGAAAGACTGATATCCAGATCCATAAGAGTAGACCACACCACATGTAACTAGCTTAAACCATGAACATATGATCTAGACTATCCACCCTACCAAACACTACCATGTTGGAACTATAGCTCTTGACCCTATGATCTATGGCCTATACTTATCCATAACTCTCTAGAATAGCTCTAACTATCCAATATCCACATCCTTTTTGAGATGAACTTATAACCCTAAATAGGTCATGATAATTTTTCACTAGGATAATATTGTATCTTCATTAAAAACAACTATATGTGAACCATCATTTGATAGGATTGCCACTCCAATGGTACTCTACTACACTAGTGAGTGATATCTCCCCATCTACCACACTCGAAACATTTCACCAAACCACCACTCTGGTTTCCATGTTTACTAATTCTCTAGAATATTCCATTATATTAGACCTTTTGGAAATTATGACTGGTAGAGGGCCCACTAATCATCCATTTGAAATTATTTTAAACTGATCTGTTTCCCTCACTTAGGATCCATTTAGTAAAAATCTTTTATCTTACAACTACAAAAAAGTGGTAATCCAGATAATATTCACCTAGTCATGGATCACATACCTAAACCCATCTTCATGTTTCCATTATAAATATACCTTATCCTTTATCTCCTAAAGGCCGAATAACTATAAGTCTTTTAAAATATTATCATAATCCATAACTAAAATACTCTCATACATAATGCATTAAAACACTTGATCCCTATCAACCCTCATGGTATCTAAGAAGAAAATATTAAAAAGTTGAGACTTAAACACATTCCAAGACATTCCCATGTCCCTGTTAGAATAGTCCAAAATTTTCCACTGTTATCTCGCTAAAACCCAAATCATATAATTTGTTAACATTTCCCTCCATTATAGAGGAGTTTTTATATAGTCAAATATCGTCTAAAAAATTCAATCTAGAACTAAAATTCCTATGGGATATCCTACCTAGAAAATTTTAGTGGATCCAAGAGATAATATTCCCTTTAAAAATATTGAAATAGATGTTAAAATTAAAAGAGCCAAGCTCTCCCTCCATTTTACTACTCAAATCAAACTCACTTAATGTGGATTGTATGCAACAACACCCGACACTATAGGATGATCTATCTTGAAACTCCAAGGTGCATACTCGTCTGCACCATCCTATAACCTAACCTATGGAAAACATAGATGTATTTAACTACAAATAAAACACACAAATTAGAAGACTATAATTTATATCACAGTTTAAATAAATTACTAAGAGTCATAACTCCATATTATTCAATACACCTCACATCATCACTAATCTATATCACATGCTCATTCCTTATCCACATCTAAACACACTAATATCAACTCACAATAAGTAAGGCTGGTATAATTTTATCCATTAATGGTTTCAACTATTTTATGTTTATATTAATAATTTTACATATTTTATAGAATGTGTGAGGTTATGTAGAGTACTAACCAAAAATTATAAAGGAAAAAATATTTATTTTGATTGGTTCCCCAATTAACTATCACCAAAACAATTCTTCACCATATTTAATTTAATAAAATTTAATATAATAACCATTTAACGAATTAAAAAAAATATAAATACACCATGAATTTATAGTATGTCATAGTATAAATTGATGTAAAAAATTTAAATAATTAGCCCATATACTATAACAGTGTAAATAATTTTAAGATATAACACTAATAAAATGAATTGGGTTATTCTTTACTGATTCATGAATACACGCCACATAGAATTTTTTCCTAATAGTTAAAATCCCATTAATCTATTACATTACACCAATGTGTGCCACTCAGGTGGAAATCAATAAACCATAAAAGAATAAAAAATTATAATAATTCCTATTCTAAAGGACATGGATTTTCCCCCATGCATAGTTTAGAGAATACTAGGAATGAGTCTATTTACAATCCTTAGAAAATTTAATTCTCATTTATAATTGCTCCAAAAACTATGGTAGAGAAAATTGGATCTGATACAACTATATAGTGTCCCCACCAATGTTTTCCATGATTAGTAACAACATCAGTTTTCCATAAGGCCTCATGTATGCCTCTCCAAACACTAGAGGCTACTAACTACAATAGGGTCATATGAGGTAATCGTGAGGATACTACGCCCTATTTAGCAAAGTGTGAAACACAACATTAAATTAGGAATATATCATCTATATAGATATAAATAAATAAATAAATGCACAATATATGTAATATATAATAATATAACCCATGATAAAATAATTTTCTTCATATGACCATCAATGAGTCATACACGTATAATAGTTAAATGTATAATTAAAAAATAATAAAAAGGAAAAATAAGAAAAAAACTAAAAAACCACTGAGGGGATAGAGTAAAAGCCTGGTCCCAATCATCATAATCCATCCCATCCCAAATATTGATTCTTAAATAAGGTACATTCCCTTTTATAGAGAAATATTCATAAAGTATTATTGGGTAACTACTAACAACCAATGTGGGGTGTCAGTAAGACTTATTAGGCAAGTAAAATTAGTGTTTAAAAGATTATTTATTTTATTAAATATAGTGCACTATAATATATTCAATAAATAATTTCAATATAATAATAATGTTAATCAAATAAAAATACCCTAAACCATGGGCTCCATGAAAACACCTCGGACCATCATACCTTTTTTGGGCATTTCTAGATTCCTCTATGGAAGTCATGATGACAACATCAACCACAGTCACCACACAAAATCCAAGAACTCATCTTGAAATTCCAATAATGAATCATATGGAGTCCAGGTGCTTATCCCATTATTCCCAACACCATATATCATGTGCAATCCAAGTAGATAATTATTGAATTTATAACCCATATACCAAATGGAATAAAAAAATCTCATATTATCATTCCAACTTATTTTGCATTATTTATCATATATAATCCACAGAGCTCATCTAGACATTCCTACTTTTTTGAATCATATAAAAACAGAAATCCAAGGATCCCATCCAAACCATCCCACTTATTTAAATTGCCCAATATTTAACCATGTGTTGTACAAAAGAATCATTAGACCGAAATACATCAAAAGGAAATATCTAGTATTTTCAATTTCAAGGACAATTTATTTGATTATAAAACATAGTAATAGATATCTATCATCAAATTCATGTAATTCATGAATAATGTAAATATATTTATTTTCCAATTAAATAATTTTCATGTATTTTATATATTTATTCAAATAAATATGGTCCTATGAAATATCCTAGGATGCCTCCCCCAAAAGCTATGATCCATTATAAAGATTATAACACACCTCATGTGTCTATTTAAAATTTCCCAAGCATTGCATAAACATACCTTAACTCAAAGGGGTGGATAATATTTAAATTTGAAGTCTCCAATGGTCAATTCATATTTATTAATGGGTTTAGGACCAATTTTATGAATCAAGTTGATTTTGTTTATTTCATTTCTCAAATTCATGACAATACAACATGATGAAAAACATGTCAAACAGTATAAAAAAATTTTCAGATAGATTAAAGAAAACCTACCTCAGTTCTATATACCAATATTTTTCTAGTATCATCTTTTTTTTATCAAAAAATGATACATACCTATGGAATATAAAAAAAACTAAAATTAGCCATATTGGACTTAGATTGAAATAAACTATATTGAAAACAAAATAAATAATAAGGGAGGAAAGTGTAGATGTAACCTTGCCCAATGAATTTAATTACATCATATTGAAGGGTAAATATAAATTAATTATAGGAGATCCATCATGGTTAAAGGAGAGGATAAAGGAACTAAATAGAGGGGATGTTATTAAAAAGGGGGTGTTAAAGTGAGATTAAAGGGTGAAAAGTAGTGAAAAAATCAATCTTCCACTTTAAAAATTCTTACCTAGATCCCACTAATAAGATTGTGAGTACTAAATATACCTACAAGCCAACTTGAATGCCACTGACTATCTTTTGGGATTTTATTAGCCAATCGCTCGGTCAACAATAGCATGGTGTAGCCTCGAAACCAAATTTCGGGCCTCCCAAACATAGCTAAGAGCCTGTGAATCCCCTCATGACCACGTTATGAGTAAAAACTAAGAGTTTAACTATAAAATTATGATTTTCTATAACTAAATGAAGGGTTGGGGCCTTACACATTTCATATATTCATTTGAGTAATTATAATTTCTTAATCCCTTATTGATATTGTAATATAGTATTTTATTTTATAATAACATTATAGTTTTTTTAAATGAATCAATAAAATGTTTCAAGTAACTTAATAATTTATATTTCAAAACTAAAATGTGTATTAAATTTTAAAGTTATTTTAATTGTAACATTGAATATATTTATTCAATATTAAATCTACGTATTCAGCAATATAATATAAATCATTTTCCTTATACAAATACATTTATATAAATTAATCATTTACACATTATAATTTATAATTATAATTTTTAAAGAAATAAAATATATAATTTATAAATGTGATAATGATAGATTTTATTTATTTTTAATTTTAATTAATTAATTTATTTTTAGATATTAATATTCTTGAACCATATAGGAATAATATGAAAACAAATGGATGTATGAAAATCATATGATGATATATTTTGTGGATGAGGATAAAGAGTCTATAATTATTTCAACTAATAAATAAAATCACCCTTCTCAAATCATTAGTCTATTATTGTATTTTTTTATTCATGATAATTTTTCCATGTGATCCAAATAAAGTCATGATATAGAATAGAATAGATTAAATTTATAATGATTTTTTAAACATAGGTAATAACTAAATTTATCTTTTGGTAGGGATGACATATTGATTTATGGATCATCTAATATGAGAAAAACTATAAATGATGATATAAACTGTTTGGAGGAAATGAAAATGATAACTCAAGGAGAACATTATGATTATATAAATCAACTTGATAGGATAGAGATAAAAAACCATCCATTAAATATTTTTTTCAAAAAATATAAAATAATTTCATATATGAAGAATCTATAAAATTTTTAAGTTAGTAAATGGTGATGAAAAACTAGATTTATATAACTGCATGGTCTTTGGAAGATGTGACATTAGAATATAATCATCCTCCTTTGAAAAAAATACCAAATGAATACTATGTTTAATTAGTATGATATCTAAATTAATACATGTATATCTGAATGACTATATATAATTTTCTAAGGACCATAAATCACATTAAGAACAAAATAGTTTTGAACAATTCATTATAAGAAACACTAAAACAACTCCTTTAAACATTATATGGTACATTTAGATAATTCAATTTTATATATTGATATATATGCATGTGTGTGTGTGTGTTTTAGGAGACTAAAAGGTAATTTACATAGAAAAAAATATAATAATTAAAGATGGTAAACTTCAGTAGCTTAAAAAATCACATCAATGGAAGAAAATTAATCATGGGACTCCTAAATCTGAAAACGTACTAAGAAAACATTTTCTTTCACTATATATAGATAGAATGAATAAATTTACTTTATATAGTAGTACTCATAGTATATAAATAGTTTTATTCATAAATTATAAATTTCAAACATGGTTTTTCATGAAGAATAAGTACATTATGTCATGACTACATAAATTAGGTCCAAAATAATCAAGAAATGATATTGATGTTTAATTTTACCCACTAATAAAATATATAAAATTGATATAGGATTATTGTGTTGGATTTTATGAACCACATATAAATTAATATTATGCCTTAGGGGACATGTAGGTGAGGAAGATTACTTAATTTCAATATTTTGGAAATATTTCAGCATATAACTTTACCTGAAAGATAGTTTGTCTAATTTGTGAGGATGGTATACACCCAATTTAATATAGTCATTCTATGATTAAAATTTTTATAATAAATCAGAAATTTCGACATTGATACCATAAATACTAATCTTTGACATCAATATTTTATTTGAATTCAAAATTAAGAAATAATACCTTCTCTATTAATAGGGGATGGTTTTGTTTGGAAATTAATGGATATTGGTACAAATTCTGGAAAACACTTTTCATGAAATATTATATAAATGGTTAGAAAAAGTGATTCGTTTTTTTAAATTTCATTATTGAAAATTATTAAATGTATTAAAATTTATCTATTTAACTCATGAAGAAAAAATTTATGTGATAGTTTTCCTGAAATGTAACTAATTTAAGTAGAAAAAAAATAAATGATGGAAATAAGACAATGTTAGATATGATTTTTATGATTGTTTGGAAAAATTTTGAAACATTGAAGGGTGAATATAGAATTTTATTCCTAAAATGGATTAAATTATTTTCAGGAAAAATATATTTTAGATTTTCAGTTTCTATAATGGTGTTAATGATTATAGTGTGAATTCATCAAATACAATGAATATTGTATTTATGGTTCATTTAATGTTAAAGATATGACATTCACAAGAACATGAGGTTTTTATAAAATATTTAATGACTTTATATTTATATATGATTTTAAAAAATAAATACATTTCACATTAAACCATTTATACTTTTTTTAAAATTTATATGAAAAAATGTTATAGATCAAATTATTTTTCCAACTACAGAAACAAAAATATGTATCATATTATGTGGATTAGATAATTTCACCCCAAAATTATTGTTTTTTATAATTTTAACATGGTTAGAGTGTTTAGATTATTTGTTCATGAACATTACATATATATATTCCCTATTAAATGATATATGAATATTTTTATAGTGTATTTCAAAAATTTAAGTCTGCTAAAAGGTTTTATTATATAGTGATCTATTGTTTAGAAATTCATTGTAATTTTTACACCCAATTTTTTGATGTGAATAAAATTGGTCTCCCAAAATATTTTCATAGTGTGAATCTTATGGATGAAGGAATTTACAGAATAGATATTATCATAATTATAATTAACGTGTGGAAAAAATCACGTTTTTATTTTATATAATAGTATAGAGTTTATATTATATGATGAAACAAACTAATTAATTTTTAGGCAGTTGAATCCATCAATAGAACAATGATAGATACAAAATACACATAACTAATAGTTTATGGAATAGTTTTAATAAAATAGGTTTAAGGATTCATTAATAAATACAACTTAAATTTAACAATTTTTTTGATGGCTATCCAAAGAAGAAAGTTTAAATGTATTATTTTATAATGTTTATGTAATTAATAGTTATTTTTTTATAAAATTTTACTTGATGAAAATTTTATATATGTTGATAAATAGTGGAAATACTCTTATTGTGAAAGTGATTCATGTATATAATAACAAAATATTGAAATATTATTTATATAAATATTTCATACTTTACCATCATCTAAAAATATGGGACTTGGATTATCATACATTCTATGTACTGATTTTCAGATGAAAATAGTTTAATAATAAGTTTCTAGAAAAAATAAATCAATTATTATTAATTGAAGTGAATTTTAGGTATGAAATTATCTATGGATGGACCATCTGTAATGTAGTTAAATATAATACTTTTATTTTATTCCTTAAATTCTACAAACACAAATGTATAAATTGTTTTATTTTTGACAAAAACAACTACACGGCTAAATGAAAATTCCATTGAGAATAAACATTTCTATAAAAAAATCGACTATAGTAACCATGATCCAGTGTTTACTTTGTTTCATTAGTAGAATATACAAGAGATGGAAAACAAAGGGCAGATCAGTTAAGTAATATTAGGAGACTAGATACACACATGATTTCTATATTACCTTGATGAAATAAATCATATCCAGAAAAATATTATTCCATCCTTGAAAATCATTCAAATATTTCATCATTATATCCATGTGATTAGAAAAAAATAAATGGTGATATTTGATGCTGAGTAAGGGAAATAATACAATATAATATATCAAGAGTAGATTAGGAATAAAAAATATAACAAAATAAATAATCAATATATGTTCCTTTTAATCAATAACACTATCTTTAGATTATATCAATGGAAAATAAAAACAATTAATCACATGTATAACAAGAAGTGAAATTTTATTGAATTAAATAAATTATGTCTTATGTAATAATCTAAAAATTAAGGGATTATTCTAAGACTCCTTGAACAAAATCATTATGTCCGTGATCCCAAAAATTTTAATTAATGGGTATCTATACAAAAATACCAAACTAATTTTGGTACATCTTTATCTCATGTGACCTATCAATGCATTGAGGGGATATCTATAACTCAGTACCACCCATCAATTACATACCTCTAATTCATTTATTATATGTTAAATATAAAAAACCACAATATCACATATCAAAAAATAAATATTCATTTTGAATCAATAATATGAAAACTCAATACTTCCTTAGTAAATTCCAAAATATTCATAATATCACTCATTTAACAAAAACTGTATATAGAAATGTAATATTATTAAAAATATAGAATAGTAAAAGAAATTGTATTGAAAATATACATGATACTACAAATACATACATAAAGGAAAATAATAATTTACAGTTAATAATGGACAGTGATAGAGATGAAGATCAAAATAAAGTGAATGTTCTTAAGATAAGGTATAACTCATAAATTAGTAAAGGAATATAAAATTAAATTGATAAATCAAATATAATGTTTTGAAATAAAGGGATAAATTTATATGATTTTAGTGTAAAATGGAAGAAAAGAATAAAAAAAATTACATTTCAAAATATTTTATAAAAATTTTGTGATTAAATGTTATTAACCATTTCAAAAATTATTTTCGACATTTTTAAAATTAATTATTATTAATTTTAATATAAAACCTTACAATTTATAGATTAATTAGAAATTAAATTCCTTAAAAACAATAGTAACCTATAAGGATTTCTTTATATGGAATAATATTTATGAAGGTTGTCAATTCCATTTACACAGAATATATTAAAATATACTCACACATGAGTAAAAAGTAAAACAAACATGTTCAGAAAAAATAAAATTTTTTATTTTAAATAATTATAATTAAATTAAATGTTAAAATAAAAAAATTATAATCATTTACAATTAAAAAATCAAACATTATACAATTTGAGGAATATTTATATCAAAAATAATGATTCCAAAACAAAATAAAGAAATAAATTCAGTTTTTTTGAACATTCGTTCAGTATTTTAGTACTAAATAGATAAAATTTTGGAGAAAACATGGAAACACAAAAAATAACCATATGATAATGAAATTTATCATGTTTTTATAATATAATATGCATAAAATTCTAGAAATGAAAATTTAAGTAAGAACAAACCAAAATAATAGGAGTATTCTAAAATAAACCATTACATATCTATTAAATTTAAAATCAAATCCCATTATATGAGAAAACAAGAATTTAAACATTAAATGAGAGAATAAATATTTGTTTGTTATATAATATTTCAATGGTAAGGTATTGACACTATATAAAATAAATTAGGTGTCTAGTATAAAATATATCTCAATGAAGTGGAATTGAAATGAAAGATGCTTACCTTAGATTCCTTCTCGATATGACATGTTATGTTTTAAATATTATGTAATTATTTGTTTAATGCTTTATAAATAATATTATTCATCTCTATTATATTTTTAAGGGCCTTTTATAATTATTGGATATATATTAATGGTGAAGTTCTTCTTTTTGTCAACCAATGATTGTTGTTTAGTCAATTTCTACAAAATTATTTTAGTATATTGACCATGGATAAATGTGTTATAGAAGGGTTTCATTATCTATAGAATTTTAATAATGTAATTAATATTTTTTATTCATTACATACACATTAATATCATATTTAGAATGTGTTAATGAACAAAATGAATCACATCTCTTTATAGAGGTGGTTGTCAAAACGTATGAAACATCCGCCTTGTCATTTTCCAATAAATGGAAGGGTATATATATAGAAGATAAATTATATTTATTGAAACCTAATTATATCATAAAAAATATATATATTCATTAATTACATCATTAAAACAGGATAGGTGAAGTGGATATGTAAAACAAAGTACACCGCCACTTTTAGATGATAGTATATACCCACACATGAGTTATGTTTTAATTTTTCATTGACTTTAAAGGTGACATAAAAGTGATGTAATATTAAAATAAAAACATGTAATTATTTTAAATATACTAGTTAAACTATTTTATGATGGTTATTTAATATTTTCAATAGGATAAAGAAGCAATGATCTTGAAAAACTTCGTAACAATGTATAACTCTTCTTTTGGATTATTAATATCTATTTAAACATCATTATTTTTAATTAATTATTAATTACCTCTAATTATTTTCCATTAATTGTAATTACACCTAATTATTAATAATTAATTGTTAGTTTATCTTAATTACTAATATTTATTACAAATTAATACTAACTATGATTAATTATTACCGATTACAAAAATTTATAGCTAATTGAAACTGCTTCTACGACACTGATATATTTCAAAATCTTTTAAAAATGATTCTTTAATTTTTTGTAGTAAACACTAAATGTATTATTTATTGATGTCGTTAGAAGTTAGAAAAAAATTTCAGTATATTTTTTTATCGTTATTTGGTGATTGATTTATATTTTTTAAAAACATGTGTGAGAGTGTGTATCTACTCCCACTGTTTTTTTCTTTGATCAATATTTTATTCATGAAAATTAATATTTTCTTTCAGAATGAATATGAGTCTTTTTGAACACGGAAATAATGAATACTATGCTTTGAATGATTGTCTTTCTCATTAATATTATTATTTTTGATTGAAAGACACATATAATTACATTTAATCATATACTACTGTCACGTTAATTGACACACATTCATCTACTGAAGCACTCTAATCAGTCACCTTAGGGACCCTCCCAGTAGAAAAGTGTTATATACCACTCGGGGAAAATATAGCGTGTAAATATAAACTAGGCAAGAAAATTCCCATTAAATAAAACATAGTTAACATGGTCTTATAATTGAAGGGTGGCCGGCAAACAAATCCAATGTTGCTACATGACAATAACAATTCCACATAGTTTAACACCACAATCAGATATTTACCACCTCACATACATTACATAAGAAGATCCAAAATAGATAAGCATGGCATGAATCACATCATAAAATCCATCAGGAGGAATTACATAATATAATCAATTATAACAAGGGTTATAACAAGGGAACAACAACAATTAATCAATTAAAACATCAGAAGGTGATAATTAGGCCTTTATGTTATCACATATAATATATACATTTCTAACTTCGTTTTGAAATAATTTTCAATACAATTATAGTTATAAATAACATCATAGTCACCAATAATCACAAAACAATATACCAAGGGAAACTTAATTTAACTTTTTAAATCATAATAACCCATTTCAAGTCACGTAAACCATTAAAACTGAAGATAAAGCCACATTAAAAATCCAAATTCTCTTAAAACCTAATGAATAACTGCTTCTGCAACATCCAATAAGTTTTATGTATTTTGTTTACTTTTAAATAAATATTTTTTTAATGTATTGACTTATAATTAATAAAATTATGATTTATTATAAATTATATGTTTTTTCTACAATGATTATGAATTTTAGTTACAAGTTAATATAAATAATGATATTTTCTAAAAAAAGATATATTTATATAAATACTGATATATTAAATTATAAATATATTTATAAATGTTATATTTTTTAAAAAATAAAATATATTTTAACTTAATATTTTGAGAAAATATGATTTACTATTCCCTCTTTAAACTTATTTGATAATATATTTATTTTTTATAAAAGTATAAGTGAATATGATTTATTTTAAAATTACAATAATTCGATATGTAAAATTTATAGTTTTCAAAATACAATTACTTTTGAATATCTTATTATTTTTAATTTAATGTAATTACAAGCCTTGTTTATTTTTATTTTTCATTTAATATACAGTCTTATTAATTTAGTAATAATATTTAATATTAATAATCCATATTAATAGTTCATGTTAAAATGATAACAGAAAAAATATGTACCATCGTTTCATGAAAAATAAAACATTAAAATTAAAAAATAATTAAATTAGAATATACTATATTTAAAAAGGAAATTGTTTTGATGTTTTTTGTAAAATAATTTAATTTAATTTCTCTTAGAGAATAGTTTAAAAACTATAATTTAAAAACATATAATTTTTTTTATTCTATAATATTAATACAAATAGGAATCTAAGTATAAATTATGAGAAAAAATAATTAAATATATTAAAAGTAATTTTAAATATGTAAATATACCTTTTTAAAATGTAAACATTATTTAGTATATGAATTAATAAAAATAGGCCAACCTTCTGTACCGATATTCTAGATCAAGAAAGCATGTGTGGGTAAAAACAATAACCCACACAGTAGTACAATCATGAAAAACATGCATTGTGGTATGGACGAACTAAGTGTGTATACTATGTCATAAAGGTGGAAACATAGAACCTTCATGGGGTATGGTGTGCTCGAAGGTGCACAAGGTGTTTTTGGTTCATCCCCTCAGATGTAATTGTGAACGTTTGGTCTGTGTTCTAACCCTGGTGTGGTGGCTCGTGTGGTTAGAAGATGTTTTTTAATATATTCAAGTGCTCAAACTACCAAAATGCTTGATGTGGGATAACTTATTAAGGTACATTATTACTCATCTTATTAAATTATGTTTATAAAATGTTTCATATAATCATATAAATGTTGGAATTTTGATCACCTCAGCCAACAATATCCTCTGAAATCTGAACACAATCCCCTTTATCTCCATCCACATTGCCTTTAAACATCTATGTTTGCCTCTTTGTCATATTCCTCTCATTCCAATACAAGGAATAACCAGTGTGGTAGACATAAATAGTGTCCATCATGAAACCCCTAACTCCATTATTGTATTCACTTGGTGAAACATTCATAGCCCTCAGTATATCAAATGGATCTAATGAAGCCTTTGTTATTATTTGACCACTAATTAACAACAATCAAAATAGATTTATCATTTTAAAAACACCCCGATAATGTTTGGAAATGATGAAAATAAAAAAAATGTATATATATATATATGATAAAATATAAATATTATCCATGATGATATATATATATATATATATATTCATAAAATAAAATTTTTCCCCATCTTTCTCTACAAGTTATAGACAAAGAGGAAAATCATGTTTCCTTCGACGAAATCCTCAAGATTATATCCCTAATGTGAGATAAAATCCACAATGATTAAAAATTCTAAATTTAGAACAACCTAAAATAATTAAATTGACTATAAATGAACACAAGGGTTAGATATATGTGGATAAAAGTAGATAAACAAAGATAAATAGAGGAGACATACCCATAACACTTCATCTGTATGAAAAACCACCCGAGAATCAATCCAAATATTTTTATAGGGGAATAGAGATGGGGAGAGAACCCAATGAATGTTTCTTGGGTTAGATGGTTAAAATGAAGGATTAATGGGGTTAAATTACCAATTAAAAATAAATTTAAATGATCTAAATACCCAAAAAATTGTCGTCCATAGTGTTGTGTTGCATAGATTTCCAAACCATGTGTATACCATGTTTCTTCCATGACCACACAAACTAAAGGGTTCATGGTTGTATTCCATGATTTCATTAACCATTATTAGGCCATGATCTCATTTCTTTTCTCCCACCTATACCAAGCATATAGTTTTTACTCAATGATTTCCAAACTATTTTCCCAAACAATAAACCCTTTAAAATGATCCCAAAAACTCAAAATTACAACAAAGAACAACCCTAACCCAATCGAAGAGATTCCAAAAGATTATTGGAACAAAATTGACATCAATTAGTTTCAAAAACTCCCTAGAACTCCACTTTCTTCACTTAAAAACACTTAAAACCCCTTTTAAAAGAGGTAATTCCTAGTCTACATTCCCTCTAAAAGTACTCAATTTCTATCCAACTCCAAAAATCTAAAAGCCAATGAAACATGATATAAAAAAACCATTACATGTGTTATACTCTATTAAAAAATTAAAAATTATCCAAAATAGAATTCACGATGAGTCTTATGAGTAAAATTATTTATTTGTTAAAAAGGAAGAGACACAAAAAATATTACATTTAGATAGCCAATCCTATGATCGAGATTGATATTGATAATACTAAGATACCCAAAACAACTCCTAAGAGACTCCTTAACAATGAAATTGACCATAGGAAAAAATAAAATAAATAAATATAGAATATTGAAATTTATTAGAACCAAATTATAGCACATATCAACTGAAGAAACTCCAAAGGATCACTCTTAATGAATGGGATAAGAAACACAATGACCTCAAATAGGTATCCAAACCATTTTGAATTTATCTCTGATGCTGAAACATTAGATAGGAGCACCAAAATGGATGATCAATACCAAATAGACATGATTTCACTAACAATGGAAATCGACTCAAAACACAACTATAGTGAAATTCCTCAAGTACAACCAAGATGTTACTAGACACGATCTCTCTGAAATAGGCACTCCATGAATAAATAGGGACCCTCCAATATTCACATTCTTAATCATAGAATAAAATGGTTTTAAACAAGGTTTAGGATACAATGTAGTGTGTGAATCGAGTATAAACACATGGAACACCAATCATTATGATCCTATAGAAATATCATTACTCGGTATCTCTCACAGCCATCCCGGAAACCAACAGTGGATACCAATTACATCATTCCTCAAAAAATGCGTCCCTATGTTATCCATAAAAAATAAAAACACATTACACACCATACATAAAAGAAAACAATAATATAAAATTTATGAGGCATGTGCATTTCATAAATATTAAAACAAGATCTAATGACCCTCCAAAATATCATAAATTAAGGAAACACGTACAAAAAAATATTGTAAAAACACAAACCAAAAGAAAAATTGTAAAATAAAATTCTCAAAATACAACACTCAACATCCAAATATCCAGTGGAAGTGAAAATACAAACCACCAACCAGATTCAAGCTAGGTTCAATAATATTTCATTATATGCTTGACCATATTGAAAAAACTCTAAATGTGATCAAGATAGCCCCATAGATTCAAGATCTTCATATATTATGTACATGATTTCATATCATTTCAAAACATACCATATTAGAAGCTCACTGACAGATTCTTCTATACATATATGGGAAATGCTGGTTGTGAATATGTATTCTCATCTTTATCACTTCCATTTACCCTTCTCACATGATTTATCATTGCTTCTAGCTCTAGTGGTTATAAAATATTCTCCCATAAAAGGTTACCCTTCTATGATTACCTCAATGATGATGGACTTATTAATTGATGCCATATATATTGTCTGGCTAAATAGAAGCACCGATGAATTTAGTTCTAGAAAAATGCACCCAAAAAAGAATAAAACCTTATTAAAGTTGACAATATCCAAATACAGAGAGAAAGGGACCATGCTATTTAAATTTTAAACATGTCCATTCACTTATTAGTCACATCCTATGACACCCAGACATTTTATCTCATTTTTATCTATAAAATCTTTTGAGTAAAATCAATGGATGTAGGAACCCTTATAATACCCCCAAAATAGATCCTTTAATATATGAGAATTAATAGTGATTTCCCACCACTAAAAACATAATCATTCATACAATGGGACGGTGTACATCACCCTATTGACATAAAGAGTTTCTAGATAATAAAAAACTCTTTAACCATGGATATAAATATAATTCTCTAATGGGATCCTTGATAAAATATAAGATACGAAGATACATGTTTAAAAAGTATAATAAAGGATCCATGAGCTAGGTATGACATTGATCGGCCACTCAATTGTTTGTCTGGGATGAGTCTGAAACTAGAAATACAACTCTTGTTCACTAAGACAAACACTAATGTCATTATATTCTGTAATTTTTGGTTCTATTCCAAGGTACTCATTATAAAACACCACAAAACACTCAAAAAACCCCCACTATAATTTCTTTACAAATAAACGGACCAAAAAACAATCTAAACAAATAAGAATTACAAAAACACCCTAAATTTCAACAAAACTGAACAAACTTTTAAAGAAATTAAATTATGCATGAAATAACCCTTTTAAATTGATTTCCCAAATTCCTAGAACCCAACTCATACCACAAACACACGTTATTTTAAACTAGCATAACTGTAAAATAACCAATTTTTTTACTCAAATATATTGAAAAAATGTTCAAAACTTTTCTTATGTAACCTAAAATCCCCCAAATCTAGGTTTTTAAAATATCCCCGGCTACTAAAATCAATATTCCATTGATTTTTAAACATGATTTGAAAAAAAACTCCATATAAGATTCCATAAAATAATAAAAAATAACCATAATACAAGTAATAATCTAGAATCCTCAATGTAGGTAAACCAAAAAAATCCAACTTTCTCTATTCTGTATGGTTTTTCCACATGGTTTCCCAGCCCATGAACCAACCATGTGAGTTAAACTAGATGTTATTGAGAATGGTTCACATGACCTACACCTAGTTTTATGGACCACAAACCTTAAATTTAGACCCCATTAATCCCCTATAATTAAAATATACAGTTTCTAATTTCCCAAGATATCTCCTTGGTCATCCTACAACTCATGCTAACAACACATCATAAGAAAATATCTCAATAAAAGTCCCCCATAAATATAAAAATTTAAAATAATACACTAAAGAAACCAGGGAAACTAGATATCCACCCCAAGGGATATTGTTCTAATAAATTCCCTATTACAACCATGTAAAACAATAATACTTTATGGTATATTTATTTTTTTAAAATAAAATTAGTCTCTATGATAGCCTGTGATACATTCGATCCCATGCCTAAATTAATGGTAATATATTATATCATTATAACCTTCCCATTAAATTTAATAATATGAAGAAAAATATATAAATAATTAAAATAATTCAGTTTACACAAGGAGAAAATAAATACATTTGTTATAAATTGATTAAAAATGTAAATAAAAATATTTTTAAAGTAAATGATTCATTCCTCTAAAAACCTATTATTACACCCAAGGAGTTTTCATTATAATAAATAAATTTAATTACTATTTGTGATTTATTTTAAATTAAATTTAAATATTTTACATTGATTTAAATCCTATAACATTAATTCAATAGTTTTTTCCAAAACATGATATAAGAATAAATCAAATTTTATGCTTAAGAGCATTATTTTTTCAAACAAGTGGTTCCCTCATATTTTGCAGACATATTTTAAAAATTGTTTTTCCCAATTTTAGAAAAAATATTTGATAAAACTATCTTAATTTTGGAAATAAATATTTCAAACTTATCTTAGAGTGATTATTTATAATTTTTGATAAAGTATTATTTTTTTATTGAATAGAAGAAAATATTAATTTTGTATAAAAATTGTCATAACTTATAGATAATTTAAAAAGTTTCATTTTGGTTTAAATTATTTTAGAAGTAAATTTATATCACTTATATTATTATTAATGAAATTTAGATCATTGAAATCTATTTTATATTGACTTTATATATGAAAACATTTTATAATTAACATAACTTCTTCTATGAAAACTTGTATTTTTGTCGTGATTTCATTTTTAATTTTTTATTACTTTTTTTCTTCTTCATTGAAATGAATTTGGCTGAATTGATTCCATAATTTTGATAAACATAATTAACATTAGTTAATATATTCAACATATTTTTTGGTCATAATGAATATTTAAAAATTTAAAAATTAAGTACATAAGTTAATGTTAAAATAATGTTTTTTGTGTTACATGTGTCTATGTTAAAATTTATTTTACACGAAATTAGTACTTATATATGATAAATAAAATTTCATATTTAGAATCATTAGGTATATATTCCTTAATAGGGATCTTTACGTTTTAGGGTTACTAGATAAATTACATAAATAAATAAAAAATTTGTTTCCACGTTAAAAACTATAGTGGTAAATATTAGTAAAACTAGTTCTTAAGATAAAATAATGTATAAAACATGTTTATATTCTTGGAGGATTTTGTTGAACTTATATACCCATAAATTTATTATTTATCAATTTGGGATTCTATTGGTATCGATACCCATGTTTAGTATATATGGATATTACATCATTTTTTATGAATATTCATCACATTATAAAAGTAAATACTTGAGGGCCATAATAGATTAGAGTCCTTGAAAACCTAAAAAAAATATTCTAACTTGGTGAATGATATTCTATATTTTCCAAAATTATGATTCCCTTTATCACTTATACATAAAAACATTCTTTATAACCTGTGGAAATCAAGCATAATAATGGGGTGAGCATGAATTCTCTATAAGGGTAAATATATGAAATATGTATGCATAGTATAAGAATATGTGTATAGGAATATGATCATAACATTTGAACATCATACCCTTCATTTGAAAGATCAAAATCACGAGACATGGCATAAATATCTCTATTTTATTATACATGAATAATAATATAATCATGGACATGAACCATGCCAGAATATCATTGTCATAAGATGTAGAATATGTGGAAAAATCATTAACAAGTAATATCATCCCTAATATTCCAAGGATATTTTCCAAAAAAAATTTGGGGAACATTATGGGGATTACCCCTACTAGGAATCACACACTACCATCTTGATTAGTATAGTTTTCCTTATAAAACATTAGATTTCCCCATCTTCCCAAAGTAGATCGGGTTCCCCATATTCCCATAGTAGATCAGGATTCCATAACCTCTATAGTGTATCAAGCATGTCAACAAGATTACAATAATTATCTCATGATAGATAAATCATTACCTAATGCATTGGAAGTAGATATAGGTCCCACTTATATCATAATAAAGTCACACATACATGTTCCAAAATTTCATAAACAATCATATCATAACTTGGGAAATGAAATTGGATTCATAAAAATGTATTCATATATTAACCTATAGATAAATATAGGTTTCACTATCATTATATAAAATCATAACTTATGAAAATAAGAGGGTTTCATAAGAATATAACATGATATATAGAAATGGGTTTTATAAAAATCATGTCATCAAAACATAAAATATTCATGGAATTTATATTAATGGTGTCCTTAGATCATTTCCCTTGTAAATCATAATCAATAACTAAAGATGTGGTCTTATATAGGGAAGAATTTTCAAAATTGACATGGAAAACCACTTTATAACATTTTGGAAAATATTTTCATTCAAAATATCAATGAAATATATTAATGTATGACTGAAAACATATTGAAAAAAATTCCATAAAACCTATATAAAATTTTGAAAACATTTTAAATAAAATTATAAACACAATATATTTTTTAAAACCATCTTCTTCGAAAATTACATTCAAAATATATAAAAGAAACTTTGATAATAATTTAAAAATATTCCTAATCATAAAACATTTTTGAAAACCTTTTTCAATTAAAACTACTTTTAAAAAGTAGATGATCAAATTATTATTTAAAAATCATATTAAAATAAGTAATACTATAAAATTTAATGGAAACATCAAATAATGATGATCATTATTGAGGATAAATCAGTACATTCTAGACATTCCTTTTGCATCTTAAGTAGTTTATAAATGTTTCTTGATCATAAATTGATAAGAATATTCCTTTTTAAAATACATTATTTTAAAATTTTAAAACATTGGTAAAAATGAAGTTTATATATCATAACAAAATAGAAAAAATTTGTTGAAAACATTTTTAGAAAATACAAATTTTAGAGAACACATGTTTTCACCTAAAGATAAAGGTAATGTCATATTTTATTGGAAAAAAATTATTAATTACATGAAATACCAAATATTGGAAAATGGTAATAATACATGAAAATATTATAACTAAATATATGAGAATAAAATTATTTAGTATCCTTGATTTATGGATCCTAATATTTCATCAATGTAAGCATAATAATAAATAATCCTGCTAAACGATGGGATTGTTTTAATAAACTCTTACCACTTTATAGATCTAAATAAAACTGACCATGTGAAAAATGATATTAAATGAATATTATAACTTCATGAAATTAAATATATTCATGATATAACATTTAAAATTTCATTATATACACCTTATAAAATAATATATTTTAATAACAAAACATGTGCCTCAAAGAAGGAAAATTGAGGAAAAACTACTCTACCGATTCAGTATCTTTTGAACCATAAACACCATCAAAATGTGATAATAAGATGAATATTTAAAAACCCATAAATCAAGGTATAGTAATAATATAATAAATTCATATTTATTATATACACCAGACATAATAAATTAGTTCTTAATATAGCATTAGTCATAGATAAATTTAATTGAGGCAAGAATACCATTACCATATGTTCTAACTTTCTTTATACATGTTCAACCCTCTTATATATTAAATTTAATTCTATTATAAATCTATAAAATAACTATATTATACTGTATAATACAATATTTTATTATATTATGACATTATATTATGTGTTTATTAACAATTCAATGTAAAATTTATGTTTCGTGTAATATCCACCTGGTTTTTCACATATGTTTTAACTTATTATTCCATATCATCTCAAATAGATCATGATTTACTTATTTATATAATGCAAAAAATGGTTTTTATATCACAAATAGTAATTATATAAATATTTATAATAATCTATAAAATATTGATATATGAAATGAAATACACTGTCCATGGAGACTGTAGGTTGTGCATATGCATGAACATTGCTTCTGTTTTTTTGTCATATTGAATCCAAGAAACTAATTAGAATATATGTCTATAGGTTTAAAAATAATTAATATTTTGTTATTATGTCATATAAATAAAATTAGTTCACTAAACTTCTCTTTAATACATTCATTGTAAAGTGTGAACGAATCACGTCTCTTTGAGGAGGCAATAGTACACATGTCCACAAATGAAGTAATTGTAATTAGAAAAAATGACAAGAAAGAAATAATTTTTATATAGTAAATTTAGAATAATAAATATCATAAATATCATAAATATCATAAATATCATAAATGTCATATAATATCAAATTATCCATTATAATTCCCTACCGTGACACTATAATAATATCAAAACATATCAATGATTTTTTTATCATAATGGCAGTTTAAATAGCCACGATATGGTTTTGCGATGGTTTCATAATAACACCCCTAAAACTGGTGTCGGTGTCTAATATGAATTTTTTTCATCCATCTAGTACTGGTTTTTGGGAATTGTCATAGATACCATATTTAGTGGTGGTTTTATTGGTTTTAGTGGGGATTTTATCCAGAAAATATCGTAAGGATTTAGTGGTGGTAAAACCTTCCCCAAATATTTTCCTTTTCCCATGGTAACCACCACTAAAACAAATAAAACATTCAATAAATAAACTTGTGTCATTTTTTTGATTTATTTTTAACCACTATTGATAAAAACTATTATCATATAGTGATGATTTACATCACCATTATATATTTATTTGAAAATAAAAACTGACTGCAGATTCTACAGCTCGAGTACCTTGAAAAGAAAATATATGCAGAGAAAATATAACCCAATTTTTGGACACAGAAAATCTAATAATAAATAAATATATCACGAGAAAAAATATTTCAAATTATAAATCCACCCCATGCCTCTAAAACAAAGAAAACACAGAAAAAGTTAAACTCACTATTAAAACTATGTTTGGCTTAAAACACGATGAATAAGAATTTCTCTCAATAAAAAAAGCCCTTTTAATTTTATAAAATATGTGAAATGATTAAAAAATATTATAAATACAGCATAATTTTATTTTTATATGATATTTATATACTTCTATGAGGGAAAAAAATCCTATAATGGTTCAGTGAAGATGTACGAGAAGATGTTCGGACACATCATGGTTCCAGCTGTGTTAAAATGGATAATTTCAATTTCCAGTGGATTTAATGATATTTCACTATTTTGACCCAATTTTCTCTCATAATAAATATATTATGTCATTTAACATCATAAATGGTGACTATGAGGTCAAATATGATCTAATGGATTGAAAAGAATAAATATAAGTTGATAAATTATTAAAATAATGCGGAATTTTGAATTTGAATTCTAAATTGAAATTTAATTGAGAAGAAGGTTTTGCTACTACTGTGTAAGATTAATAAGAATAGTTAGTTAAAATTTTAATATTAAGTGATGTAGATTATTTATAGGGAATACAAATTATATTATTATAATATGATTTGAAGATATATTTTATTGTATGGAAGGAAGAGTCAGAAATAAGTTTTTTTGTCCAATTTTTACAAAAAAAATAGAATCTTGAATTTTTAAAAGAACATGAGAAGAATAATTGATTATAGAAACCCTAATATTTTTTTTTCAAAAAGTATAAGGAGAATAAGAATTTTTATTTATGTGTTGTTTATAACAAGTGAATAAGTATATTACTATTGTGAAAGTATATAAGAAAAATAATATTTTTTAATATCAATGGAAAGTAATAATCTATAATAGTGGGATATTTATTTTTGTTATAAAACTCGATTTTAATCTATTTGGATGGTATTATAAAGAACCAGTGAGATGTTGAAAATGTTTATAATGTACTAAAAGATAGTCAAGAAGGATGTAATATATTCTCAAAGATAAAACTTTCTCACTTGTACCTTCAAGTTGATACTAGTCGGTTGTGTAATAATAGTGGAATCCATATCACATAAATGATTATCTTCGTAATTTTGAGAGTTTAACCTTGTAAATTTGTTGGGACACTTATGTTGGGGTGTATACAATTTTTTTTAAGAAAAGGTGATGTTAATAACATAGAACAAGAGAACTGTTCACCTAAATATGTGAAGAGATAAATTGATAGGGTTTAAAATGTATTTAATTGATTAAAAATTAGTCAAAATTGATACACACCCTCTGAGTATTAGAAATATTCCTAATTGGACTGCTATAGTTTTATTTAATATCTTGCATTATTATTCTTACTTTTTTCTTAAATAATAGAAAATCAATTATACACTTCGTATAAGAAAAACATGAACACAATCACTTATTATCATCTCTAATTTTATTCAAATATCTCTCATATAAATAATATCTACATATTTTCTATTAAATCTATATATAGTCTCAATATTCTCTTCTCTCTTATGTTTATCTATATCATAAACAATAACAGAAAATTATGTAATTTAATATTAACATTCAAAACAGAAAATTCTGTCATGTTCATCTAATGATTCCAATAACCATCTAACAAAGATCACATAAAATAAATAACCATGAAACACATAATTTTACACAAGATTTATATTTTGAAAAAAATAAAACACACTAATCAATTCCACTATATCTTTTCCTCACTCCTTTCATGATGGGCTCAACAATCTATAATAAAAAAACGTGGGCTAAAAATTTACATACAAATTATATAACTATAATAAAATATATTATATAATTCATCAATGTATATATAAGGATTAGAAAGTGTATGTAAAAGTATAAATAGGACACAATATCTATATAAACAATTATATATTTATATTTATTATAGTGTATAGATTTGGGGAAGTAATTATTCATATTAAAAAACCAAAAGAAAACCGTAATTAGAATCTAAAATAACATCCATTATCAATAAATGTACATTTAAAAACCATGAATAATAATTAAATATTATAAGTGAACAATAAAAAACTAATAAACAATAAAAAACTAGAAGAAAATTTTAAAATAGTTAATCATATCAACAATCATATAACTTTGAACTAAAATTTAACACATAAGGTTGGAGTTTAGTTTAATGTTTGGATTTTTTAATGGAGAATCAATGGTTGGACTAATGGGTGATAGCTAGAATGATACTTCTTGGTTTATAAAGGGTGGGGTTTGTTCAAGGGGAGTGATTAGATAGGTGAAACCATCAGATTCCATGGGAATGTGTGAGGATATGGAAGGTTGTGAGAGGTAGAATGAATAAGGATATGAATAATAAATGATGATGTAAAGTGACTAATGTTGAATAGTGAGTTGATGTAGCTTAAGTGGATGATGAAACATAAATGATGAAAGGGATTTGGGTTTTATAGGCTATAAGGAAAAATGATATGAATGTGAATCATGTACATGTATATGATTTAAGTAAAAAAATCATGGATGAAAATAAAAAAATTGGGAGAAATTTTTTAACCATAATGATTGAACATTACCTTGTGAAATTCTAACAAGAATGAAATGACACATATGTATTACTATACCGGATTGAGGAAAATATTTTTTCTGATGTTTAAATAAATGATAATATGTTTTTCACTAAATAACATGAATACCATTACAAAATAGTTATTTTAATCAAATTCAATCTTATATTTTTATTAATGGATTATTATCACTATATCACTGAAATGTTTAGTCATTTTCAAACATAGGAAATCGTGAAAATTTTTGGTCATGATAATGTTAGGTGAATACTATGTGCCACACATGATACATGAATAAAACCTTTCCTTCTGTATTTTTCTGAAACGTAAAAAATACCAAAAATAATTTTATAATGATGAACATTGCTCGTCACCCTCTCAAACTATGTATCTACTTCCTGCTACCAGAACCTGTATGAAAATCATATTAAAAATGAAATAATGTTGTATATTGATATTTAGACATAAAACTTAAATTTTTTTTGAGAAATAAATGATTTTGAATTTCTTATGATTTACCTGATCACCGTAAATCATTAATACAATACCCTCAGGGAAAGATTTGGTCTTCTTCTGATATAAACCAATCAACTCTTTTTTCAAAAAGATTTCTGAGCCCCCTGTTACTGAATTGTGTTTTCATAGAAACAAACTATCTATTTAGCATCTCGGGGTTGGGAGTGACTACAACCAAGCATATAGGCAGCTATAATACCGAGTGGCCTATCAAATACCTCATATGGTCATGGTCACAAACCCATCCAACGCAGTCGACCAACATAATCCATCCTAAGGACAATAGCAATTGGGTCATCATGGGAGACTGAGTTGGACTGTACGGGATTGGCGTCCCATTTTACTTTTATTTTTAACTATAAATAAAATATCAATCATATTAAAAGGAATATATATTAACAAATTAACAACTAATAATAAGTTATTATTATGAAAATTTAATTCATACCCAAACTTCATTGGCAGTCTCATTAACAAAAATATGATTATATTTTACTATGAACATCCAATCTAACTTCTGTTCTTGATTCTTGGAGCCCTAAAATCTGTGAATTCATTAAACAAATACAAATCTATAGATTAAATATAATAAATATATAATATTATATTATAAATATTTAAACGAATAAAAATATTACAAGAGATTATCAGCTTCTATAAAAACACTTTGACCCTACAGAGTGAGGTATGATTTTCATAGCCAATCTCAATACATTATTCCATGAAAGAACCTGAAATAAATAAAATGTAATTTATTTTTAATTTAATAAATTTCATCTCCTTTTAAAATAATTTTATAAATTCATAATGATATTAATATAATAATATATATTTATATAACATGTTCTTCGCATCATGATGCCTATCAATAAAAAATTTTCATTGCTCTCTAGGTACCCCATTGGGTACTGTATAATTGTTTTTTTTGAGAACTTAATGAATGGTACATATTATAGAAGCTTTAATTTTGAAAATTTTTCTAGAATATGAATCATATGTCACATCACTGTTGCTCTATAACTCATGTAATTCATAGATTTAAGGCTTCAAGTATACATCAATACTATTGATATGAATTTTCTTCCAGTTTTAATCATTAAAATGGTAAATGACATTTGTTTCATATACATTCCTAGAGGAAAACTGTAAGGAATCAAAACAACTGGCCAAATTCAATAACTAGTACTCATTGTCTCAAATGGGTTGAATCCATCAGTATCCAATCCTAATCAAGAAATCCTTGGATCAGATGAGAAATATGGATGTAATGAATCAAATGACTTATTTTATTGTGAATCTCTTGGATGTCGCATTACCCCATCATTGTTATTGTCTATAGAATGCCAGTTAATGCATTTGGTGGTTTTCGATGACATGAATAATTTTAGTAATCGAGGATTTTAAGAAAAGTAACGCTAAACCATTGCAGGTGTGATCCTTTTCTTCGTCTTCGTGTTAGTATATTTATTCATACTTATAACATCACCCATTGGATACCATCTAGAAAAATAACATATTTTCAATCCAGTTTTTAGGAATCCTCTCTTAATAAAGCATACAATCATTGTGACATGCATATATTTTTTTATAAATCAGACCAATCTTGATAACAACATTTTTGTTAAAAAAAAACTCTAAGTTCATTGCATTATGAAATTCATCACACAAAATTTCCAATATTATGGACATTGAATTATTTATAATTCCAAGTAGAAATTTAAAATGGTACAACATTATTAGAAAATATGATTTTGAATATTTCAAACATTCAAAACAAAACTATTAATTCACATCGTCAACTAATCAATAAAATGCATCTGTATACTGAGTGATGTTATCACTTAAATTATTCCTCAAATAATCAAGAGGAGGATCCAATGATATGTTAAAAATCGTGATATGGTTTTCCTATAGTCTCAAAAACATAACTTTCCATGTTTTTATTTGTAGCACGCTCAACTGGTTGTTCTGATATTTTTTGATCTTGATATTGGTGTCTTGTAATGCTGAATGCATAATTTCTAAGGATTATTATTTCATTTTCCACTATCGATGATGTTGGGATCTCATTCTATGGGTTAACATTAGTGTTCATCCTTTTTGTTACATTAAATTATCCAATCGAAATACAAAACTAATATTGAGTAGGGAATTGATTCAATATCAAGTGTTTATAAACATTATATCTCTTCAATAATCTTATAAATTTACATTTTGGACATGTAAATATTATTCTTCCATAAACGTATAGATTTTAAATTGAAATATATAAAATCTCCTCCAAAAAATTAGCATACTTCGGTGTGTTCTTTGGTAATGTGATCCAGGTTTTATCCATATATATATCAACATGTGACTACACATTATAAAAAAAAATTAAACACGTAACTATTAATCTATAGGAAAATATATTCATATATACTAGTTGAAAAAAAGGAATATCTATATAAATACATATGGTAGGTAATGAAGTATTTTAAAAAGGATAATTAAAATCTATAATGTATATTTGTGAGTTAAATGATGTGTAAAAGAGAAACATGTTTTATTTAAAACCCATTATGAAACCCAAGAGGAAAAATTCATGTTGAAATCACTTTTTTTATTTTTTTAATGAAATAATTGAAAAAGGTATCACAATCCAGTTTCAGTCATTGATTAGAGGGAAAAAAGGATTATCAAAAGTATTAAGCAACTATCATGATACCCTTTTTTATTTAATAGATACCTTTTGCAACATTTTTTCCATTGAGTGAATTGGTGGATTGATGATAACAAAGGACGTGTTATTAAAATTTTTAAATCTTTTCAGTATATCTTTGATATTATTAATATTATTTATTTTTATTTACTAAATTTCCTTTTAATGTATGGATGAATACACCATTGAGCTTATCAGTGGCTGGTGGTAGTGAACAGAGATATAGTGAATGGTCAGGTATTACATGGGCAATGTTTCTACTCTGATGAGGATTGTGAAATGGTAAATTATATCTGTTTTGAGTCAATTAACATTATTGATGAATATTTTGAACATTGTATTGATAATAATAATGGATTCATGGGATATAATAATGAGATATTCACCCAATGCGTGGTTTTCGAAAAAACAAATATTCCACCCTTTCTCCAATTGAGATCCCCCAACCATTAGAAATTCCAGATGTCATGTAGGCCAATCTATCAATGGAACTCATTTCTAGTTTACCCAATTCAAGTGTTTGTTATATTATCTATGTGTTAGTTGATTTCCTCTCAATGTATTATCATTAACTATTATAAAAACAATAATACATGTCTGCCAAAATAGATGTTGTTTTAATATAAGAGATCATTTTAACTATACATGATACCTTCTTCCATTGTTAGATACATAAATATTATTTTTCTTAGTAACTTTTTGGCTGATATGTTTCGCTAACATGGAACTAAACTCCACTTAATATCATCCTACCATCCATATAATGATTGAATAACTGATGTTTTTAAAATTAGTATTGATATATATCTTTGTTAATTTTTGGGAGATTAGCTAAAAATTGGTTGTACTTATTACCATGGGAATAATTATCCTACAACACTACCTGGAACACATCAATAAAAATCACCCCCATTGAGGTAGTCTATAATTGTAATATCATTACCATTATTAGATGCATACCATATGAAATATAAATAGTCATGATGGATACGTCTTTAGAATCTTAGGATGTGTCTATCAAGTAGTTCAAGAACCTTGATTGTACTAAAGATATCATGCAAAAATAGGGAAACACTAACACGTTCTACATCAATTTTCAAGATGGAACACAAGCTTATGGGAAGCTCCACAACCATAATTTGTACACCACTTACTTGGAACATCAATCAAAAGTTATCTCCTCTTTATTATGGAATATTCTATATCATCTGAAAAATTGTTCTAGACACTTAACATTTGGGCCTACATTTGAAAACCCATATCCATTAGATGTTTCATGATTAAAAACTCAAAAAATGAAGTGAGACACCATTCATACCCTACCTCTCCACATAAGGACTGGATAATTATGATTCCCCATGATCGGACCCTCACATGGTGTCGTCTCAATGCTTCCTACTCCAAGATGGTGGTTATCAACAATATTTTTTAACTCAATGGAATGTTCAAATAAAAAATTATTCTATAAGAGGTTGAGTTTGTACGCTAAAAATAATCTCTATCTTTTATTTTTATAGAAAATATTGATTCTCATGAGTCGGTGAATAATAAGATCATGGAATTCATTGGTGAATTTAAGGTTTACTATAAAAATGGTAATGTTTTAAATTTAGGGGAGAAGGCCATTATGCCATGTGGGATTATAATGGGTGGGAGAAACAGTTATTAAATTGGAGTGGGAAGCATACTGGTGGTATATTTTTAGTTAGAGGGACGTGTTTAATTATTTATTAAGAAGGTAAACCATGGGAGTCCATGAGTGCGTTTTATATCTATTATTCCTCTCTCATGTTTTTCTTACTACAGTTTTTAATTTCCTATATTAATATAATTACCAAGGATAACTATTCATAACACTTAAATATAACCTTACCAATCATCGTTATATAGTGAATTGTTACTGTAATTTTATATTTCCAAACAACCATTTTATTAACACCTTTATGTGATTAGCCAATTTTGAGATGTTTTCATAACATCAAAATGATAGTAAGTATAGTTTTTCACAACAGCACCATTAATAAAGAAGCACTAATATATATGTACAAAAACATGTAATCTAGTAAAGCACATGAAAATCACCACTTTTTTAAATAGTTTCTCATATTATTTTATTATCTTTTTTATTCTAAATCAAAACATCTAACCATAAAAAATAATATTATGATAATCACAAAATTTTACACAAAAAATAAAGATAAGTATGAAATCCTCTACCGCTATTGAATCCATGATGAATGATGTAAAATAATAAGGATAAACTAAGGAAGAATCTCCTTAAAACCATAAAAGAACCTCCATTAGACCTAATCATAGAAAAAAATCATTAAAAAATCATCCCAAAACTATACGAGACTGAAATAAAAAACATTCATTACCCTAAAAGAACAAGTATAACCAAAATTTTAAGAGAGATTGTAGAAATAAAAACCTTCTATTGAAGAAGAAATAACCACGTGATTATGGGGGTTTAGATCCTATAGAGATAACTAGAAAGAAACAAATAATGGATTAATAAAAGTTATCGTTCATGATAATGAAATTAAAGTTAAACCAAAAGATATGTTGATCAATATATATATATAAATACTTGATCAACCTCCACCGACCGGTAATGTATTCATTAATTCATAACAAATCCAAATAGTACCTTAGTGGGAGGGGGTATCAGCGGCTTAGATTAGGATAGGTGGTAAGGGGAAAGGTCGGGACCGATATTTAGGGGAAACTAGGTTTTAGGTTGAGTCTGATGGATAGAGTTGGTGAGAAACTAGGTGGCAACTGATAGAAAGGGGAAGTGAGGGTTATGGGGTGTGGAAAAGGGTCAGAACCGGTTGTGAGGGGCACTGAGGGTTAGGAGTGGTTGGGCTCCAGTGGGTTAGGGGTGGGTGGGGGTCTGTGGGATTGGGTGAGATGTTTCAGGTATTTGAAAAAATTATAAGGTTTAGCATTAGAGTTTAACAAAATGACTCTAAAAACCCACCACTAAAGTCTAATTTGGTGTTCTCTGAGTGGTGGTAAAGGAAAACTGAACTACATCACTTCATGAGGTGGTAGTTTGTCACACATAAGAATGGTATGTTTGTTATCCATTAGTTGGATGTGCATGTATGTTTAGGTTAATAACATAGAATAAAAATGTATATATATATATATCTATTATATTGAGGTTATAATATAATCATGTAATAAGATGATATTATGTGGTGGAGAATGAAAATTAAACAAAGGAGCTTGAGAATGATGTTACCTATTCTTTGGGTAACATCATGGGGTTTCCAACAAATGGTTTTCTTGGATGGATTTCGTAAAAAATAGGTTTCTAAGATTATATTAGTGATTTTTGGAGCTTATTTGAGTATAATGTTTTAATCAAAATGAATTGAGAGGTTTGAATAAGTAGGTGGGGTTATTTCCATTTTTTATAATGGAGGAGGAGTGGCATTATTGCAAATTTTTTAAAAGGGAATTCCACCCAGATTTTTCAAATGACAATTGGATAAAATAATGGTCACAAACAAACCAATTTGGTGGATATGGTCAAAATATTAATATCCAGTTGATTTTGGAAAGTTGTATAGGTCATTTTGACAAATTAGTGTAAGGTTTAGTCCATTGTTAAGAAACGTTTCCTCTTAATAATTGTAATTAAATATATTTACTTTCAGTAGTATATTATTCAAAAAAATAAGTTGAAATTATTTAAAATTATATATTATTCTAACTCAAAATATGTATTCCTTTATTCCAAATTTCAATCATATAAATGATATAAATTAATTCAAATTTAATTCTTCTGGCAGGATCATATAGTGGGGTTTTAAAGTAAAAATTATTAGAAGTTGGTATGTTTTTTTACCAAATTTAATTGTGAAATTAATTTTAATGACCTAAATTGGATTAATTAAGTTATAATTGATCTAATTTAACTTTATAACCAATTAATGACACAATATACCCATATAAATAAGTTCTTCAAAAAATTAGTTTCTTATTAAAATCAAATATTCTTCACTATTAATCAAAAAATGAGACTTCATTGAAAAATAAAAAAAAATCACCCTAATAAAAATTTTATGTTATTATTTAACTAATAATTTTTTTTGAAAAAAAATATTTAAAAGTTTCAAAAATAATATTTAAAATGGGTTCTCAGTTGAATGGTAGTGAAATTACCATTTATAAAAATTAATTGTTTTATTCATAAATTTAGATTTATTATTTTATTATTCCCATAAAATTTACTACATGAGTATAAAACAATATTGATTGAATATAAAATATATAAATTTTATTAATAAATTAATCAAAATTAGTTTGATTAATTTATTCATATTAAATTATGTTTGTAAATAAAAAAATATTTTTCTTAAAAGTAAATTTATTTATTATCAAATAGTCCTTATATTCACTTCTATTAATTGATAACCAAATGATTCATTTAATATAAATTTTTGAAATAAATTTTGACAATTTATTTTATCTTATTTTTAATTACCATTCAAATATCTAGGTGGTAACTATAATAAATTTTAAATAAAAATGTTAATATTATATTTTAGTTCGGTAATGTTCGGCCTTACATGTAACATAATTTATCGATGGGACTCAATATTTTGTGTAATATAATCCAAACATTATATTTTGTGTACCAAAAGATAGTCTATGTATTTTTTGTAGTGAAGGATTAACATGGTGTTGTGTATAACTAAAGCCACATTTATTTATTTTATATGAAAAAAGCAATATTCAGTGTTGTGTGAAATAAAAAATATTAAAATATTAAATTATTTCATAAATAATAATTCAAAAAATCTCAGTATGATACATTATAACCCCCTTGATGTTTTTTTCCATGAAATTTATCTCAGTTATTAACAATATGTTACATGAATGTTCCTTTCATAGAAACTCATATCATAAAAATGGATAATAAAACATCCTTTAAAATGGAATATTGGAAAAAAATTAATGTTACCCAACATTACACATAACATAGATTCTATATAATATAACATATGTTATATGTGCATATTTTATAATAAGGAAAATCATAAATAGACATTAGATATTGATAAATATCCCTGATCATAAAAAATATTGTCATCCGGTGAAAGTTAACAATTAGAAAACCCAAAAATGAAGAGTCATGAAACATGACATTCATATTAAAGAAATTGATGATAGTGGTCCAAAAATTTTATTTCAAGTAAATTTTTGTAAGTTCGAATAATTTTTCTTTTCCGTAATAATATTTAAATAATTTATTTCAATCCCTTTTATAAGTAAAATGTCACTCTATTCTCGTGTCTAGAAAATTTTATACGGCACCACTTTCCCAAAAATGGAAGGATAATTTTTCATTCATGAAGCATTAACAGATCAATATATCCATGATAATTAACCACATATGTCTTCAGTTACCATCAATAAAAAGTGTTTAGAAAACAATATCCAATACGCATAAATAATCATATGGTGATATATTAATTTAATCTCTAAAATCTCATCTGATGTTTATTATGAACTATTCCATAAATGGTCAACCTTATAACCTATCTAAAATATGAAACATTAGAATGAAGTTAAATAAATTTTTATAACATTTATCCATCGTATATCATAATTTAGAATTTGGTTTTATCATGCCATCCATGAAAATACCTTCATCATGTATTCTCTTAAATCATGTTGAAATCCTGAATTACTAAAAATCCTTATCCAAAACATGAATTATTCCTTATTCTCATGATTATTAGATATATTACATAAACAAAAATAAGTTTTAAACATCATTCATGATGTCATAACCCACCCTTTCAAAAAATAATTTAGCAGTTCTGAGGTTATAAATACTATCAAATTTACTTTATCTGAATCAATCATCTCTTTATTCAAGATAAACACAATTTTTTCGACATCATGAATGAATTAAGGGTTATGTTCCCTTATTTAAAAATATCCCCTTTCCATTAAATTACTTTTCTATATCTTCATCACCATTATAAAAATAATTTTCATTCCAAAATGTAATACTAATACTAAAAATAGTTATATATTTCCTGGTTCATAAAACATAATAATTTAATTCCAAAACATATACACTTCAACCATCCAACATTATTTATAAACCATTACTTTAGAATCATCATATTATTCATCAATAAACCTTATCCTATTATATGAAATATGAATAATGCCTTATGGGTTTTGAACCACAACATTATCAAGATTATTGTGTTTAATATAAACATTATTATTAGAGAATACTATACCCTTCACCTACAGTTTGTGGTCTCTATATCTTTATATATATATAACCCATACTCGTATCACCTTTTGGATTCTCTTCATGGAATATTCAGACATCTGTTTGTATGATTCCGATGCATTCAACATTTTAAACATTCAATGTTAACCTAGTTCCATGAATTGACTAACACAAAAAATCATAGGGTGAGAACCCCACATAAAATAAGAAAATAACATAATAATGAAAAATTTCCTATAGGATGTATAAATAATAAAAAATACTTATTTAATATATTAATCCAATGGTATATCAAAAGATATTCAAAGTTATCTTCTATTTAAATCCTTTATAATGGTTCGTAACGATTTTGTGAATTCCCAAATCATATCCCCTAAGAGTGTCAAACCATGGGTGCAGTAAGCCCTATTGTCATTCACCGATTCCTAATCAAGTATATCTCAATATGGTTTTCTAGGATTATTACAACAGTGTACATTTTTTAAAGATACACAACCACTTATATATTCCAAACAATGATTAATATCTAGGAAACCAATTTCTCTATCCTTAACAAAAATTCCATGATATTTTCCTATACTTTAACACATTGTTATAATTATCCTTAGATATATTCCTAGAAATATTTTTAGAAATATCCCTTGGAATCTTACTAATGTTTTATTATCCTAGTATCTAATTTTGTACTATACCATTAATTTTATACCAACTAAAACAACCCCAGATTAACATACATGGAGGTTAATCAATTTTGATGAATATTGAATACATTAAAAAATAAAATGACTGAGGACTATAATAGTTTAGTTTCTTTTCAATATTAGAACAAAATATTATAACATGGTTAAAGATCGTTAATGTTTCCCAAAAATATATTTCCCATTAATACTTATACTTTGAACCTTTCTTTATAACCAAGGGAATGATAATATATGAAGGGGATGACCATGAATGTTCAGTAAGGGTAAATACAAGAAAAACGTAATCATAACATGAGAATAAGGGTATGGAAATATGAATACAAAATTTGAAGATCATACTCTTCATAACAAGATCATAATCACAAGTCATAGAATAAATATTGGTAGTTCATAAGACATGAATCATACGATAATTTTTAACATAAACCACATGTTCATAAGTTAGGAATATGGTATATAATATTTGGTAAACACATAAACATGTAATATAATGACCTATAATTTATGCATCACTGCCAAAAATATATCAATGAATTTCATAGGGACCACACCTACTGGTCAATTCACACCACCGTCCCTAGTTGCAGTCCTTTCTATGTTAGGTATTGGGTTTCCCCATCTTCCCATAATAGATCAGGTTTCCCAATCTTCCCATAGTGGGTTATTTTTTCTAATATTACATACTAGATCATTCCAATAAATAGGATTCCTCTCATTATCTCATGAGTTATAAACATTTTCCCTGTGAATTGGTGGGATATATAGGCCCCAACTATCTCATAATGTAATCATACAGACATATACCAAATTTAATAAACAATCATACCATAATCCATGAAATGAAATTAGTGTAATAAACATAAAATAATATCTTAACGTATGAAAAAATATAGGTTTTTTAATCATTTAATCAAAGCACAACCATTTAATGTAAGTGGGTTTCTTAAGTATATAACTATGGAAATTGAAATGATTTTCATAAAAATAATTCCATAAAAACATAAACCATCTATAAATGTGATATGAATGGGTTCCATTGATCATATTCCAAGTAAATCCTAATATATAGCAAAGCTTTCCATCATATATGGAGAATAATTTTAAAAAATCACATGAAAAGTGATTTTTAAATCATGTATCTATTTTAAGAACCTTTATATTAAAAATATATTTTGAAAATTTCTTATTGAAATTTGAAAAATTATTGACATCAATTTTGCATGATATATTATAAAATAATCATGATTTTTTTTAAAAACATTATAATCATAAAACATTTTTGAGGACCTTTTTTGATATCATTATAAAACATCAATAGAATCTTTCAAAATAATTTAAATATCTTATTTTACATAAAATATTTTATGAAATCCTTTTTCTATGAAAAAAATAAAAAAGTTGAATTTATATATTAATAGAAAAAAATTCTAAATAAATCTTGTATATATTAAATCTAACCTTTAAATAATGGTTTTCTTGATGACAGATAAATCTATACATTTGAAACATTCATTTGCACCATAAAAAGGATAAAAAACTGCCTCAATCACAAAATGACAAGACGTGTCCTTTTAAAAAAATAAAAACGAGAGTAAAAATGTATTTTATATATCATTGATTAATAAAATAATATTTTTGAAAACATTTTTATAAATCATGGTTCTATGATAACATAGATTTCTGACCGAAGAGAGCAGCAGTGTCAGATTTTCATAGAAAGACATTCTTAATTCTATTAAATATAAAATAATTTAAAAATTATAATAATAAATGAAATTATAATCACTAATTACTGGAGAATAAAATTCATGATTTTACTTGATATATAGATCATAATATATCATGAATGTAATCATAATGATAAACAATCCAAATAAATTACGAGATTGTTGCTATAAACTTTTACCACTTTGAAACATTAAATTAAACTCACCATGTAAAAAAATTATATTATGTGAAACATATTATATCATTAAAATAATAAGATTCATGATAAAAAAATCTCAAATTTCAGTATTTACACATTTTAAAATAATGTAGGTACCTAACAGAACATGTGTCTCAAAGAAGAAAAATTAAGGCCAAATAACTCTACTGATTCTGTAACTTTTGATCCATAATTCCCATGAAAATGAGTTCATAAAATGGACATGTAAATATCCCTAAATTTAAATATAAAATAATATAATAAATTCATGTATAGTATATATAATACAAAAAATAAATGAGTGATGAATAAGCCATAAGTCTCAAAGAAAAAAAGTGAGATTAGAAAACCCTTACCTTAAGTCTTGACATTCTCCGTAAACATTCAACCCTACTTGATAATAAATAAAATTTTATTATAAATATATAATATAACTATATTATTATAAATAATACCATATATTATTTTGTTATTACATTGTATTTCCCAACTATTAACAATTCTATGTTAATGTTACATTTTGGGTAGTACCTCTGTTGTTTTTCATGAATGTTTTGACTTGTTATTCTTGATCCAGTTTCCAAGATCATGGATTAATTATTTATATACTATAAAAATTGAGGTATTCAACACAAATATTTATTATATAAATTTTTATAATAATCTAGATAATATAGATATATGAATTGGATTCACTGTCAATGGACAAGGTATGTCATACATACGCATGAACACTGTTTCAATTTTCTTGAAATATTGAATGAAATAAAGAAATTAAATTATATATATATATATATTCATTAAATTATAATTTTTTTATATCATATATGTTTTTCACACCCTTCATTAATACATTCCATTTAAATTGTGAACAAATCATATCGTATTGAGGTGGCATTTTCCCACATGTCCCCGAATGAAGTTATCATATTTAAAAAATGAATCATGAATATATGATTTATATAAAAGTTTTAGAATAATAAATAGATCATATTTACCATATATATATATATTATAAAAAATAGTTTTCATCATTATTCTCACTGATGACATGTGGTAAATGAAAAAGGAAGACGCCATTTATTGAGGCTTTAGTTCCCCTTACACAGGAATGGTATGTTTGTTACCCAAGATATTGTTATGTTTGTATGTGTAAGTAAAAACATATAATTAAAAAATGTAAGTATTTTCTTGATATTTTTTTATATATTCCTAAAATAATATGAGTTAATGGAGTGTAGAATGGAAGTAAAACAATGGTGCTTGAGGTCTGATGTAGCTCTTCTTTGGTTAACTCCTCCCGGTTTTCACTAGTGGGATTCATTTGATACCATCATTCACAAAGGAGGGATTCATGGATTAAGTTATTGATGTTTGGAGATTATTTGAGCAGTTTTTGGTTAATCCAAAGGACTTGATGGTTCTGAATATGAAGGAGGGGTATGTCTCTTTTATAGTGGAGGATGAGTGGCATTCATGAATATTTCAAAAAAGAGAATTCCACCCACGTTTTCTCAACGAAAGGTTTCTCAAATAGTAATCCAAATCTGATAAAATGGTGGATTGTTACTAAAACGTAACATAAAAGGTTACATGGACAATATTATAGGTCATTTTGGTGCTTAAGTGTATGGTTTAGTCCATTATTATTGTAATTTTCCTCTAAATCGTTATAGTTAATTTTAATTGCTCTAACTAAAATGATTTTGTGAAAAACACTGTTTACCTAATTTGAAATTATATATCATTATGATTTCATATATAGAATCTATTTTACCAAATTACAATAAAAAAGAAGATGAAATTAATTCGATTTTAATCTGGAAGACTTGATGAGACAATATTTTTTTTAAAATAAAAATTCTCAAAATATTGGAATGTTTTTATATCCTATTTAAAAGCGAAATTGATTATAATGACTCAAAATGGGTTAATTTATGTATAATTTATCTAATTTAACTTTAAAAACAATAAAAACATAATTTATCTTTATAAAAAATTAGATTTAAAATAGTTCTAAATTTATATTCAGTTTTATTCATTATACATTAAAAAATGAAACTTCATCTAAAAATAAGAAAAAAGGGATCCTAATATAATTTTTGTATCCTAATTTTAATTTTTTTTATTTGTTAAATTTTAAATTATAAATGTGTTATAGATCATATTTAAAATTTGTTCTCTATTTAAATGTTGTTAAATTACCTTTTATAAAAATGAATATTTTTATTCATAAAATTTCATTAATTCTCATCTTATACATTTCCAATCTATTGGATGAGTATTATGAATATATAATTATTATATAATATATATATTGTATTGAAAAATTTAATAAAAAGTGTCTTATTTAATTTATTGAGATATAATTGTGTTTCTACATAAAAAATGGTTTTCTTAGAAAAGAAATTTATTTATTTTCATATTATTCTTACATTAACATATAGTAAATTATATATCAAAGGATTCATTTTATATAAATGTGTAAATCATATTTTTGTAGTTTCATTAATCTTATTTGTAACTTTAATTCAAATTGAGAGGTAGTAACTATAATAATATTTTAATTATAATGATAAAAGTATATAATAGTTTGGTAAGACTTGAACATTCATGTAACACAATATATCGATCAGAATCAGTATTTTGTGTAATAACATTCAAACTAACTGTTTCATGTAAAAAATAAAATATTTTTTTCATGTTGTGTAATATTGGCATGGTGTTATATATAATGCAAGCCACACATAGTGATTTCATATAACAAAATCAATATTAACTGTTATGTGAAATTCAAAATATTAATAGATTAATTTCTTTGAAAAAAAATAATTCAAAAAATATTAGTGTTTTACACTTGGGTTGATTGTGAAATCCCATTATTTAATTGTATTCAGTATTTACAAAATTCACTCTCCTCCTATTTTAGGAAATGGTACATCCTCCCCTCAATTATTCCCATCTATCAAGCCATTTTTCTCAAAAACCTCATGAAAAATATCTCCCAAACATACTTATCCATGTTATAGTTCTTTTATTTCACCTAAATGATCAACAGTAGTGTCCTTGATAAGATATCCAAATGTGGTATTTCGAAGAGAGGGTAATTATCTTTTCTAAGCTCTATATTTTTTACATCATATCATAAAACAATTATTAATATATTAAAAATTACAATATAATAACACCATTATATACCATTTAATTAAATTTTATTATGATTATATAATATCCTATACAACCTCCTGCTCCATCAAATAGTAAATAAATGAATTGATTGTGTGTGTGGCAGACTGCAACCTCGATAACTCATGTAATTAATTTTCCATCATCGTCTATCATGATTGGATATAATGATTTATTTAATCTATATATTTGAAATTAATTACATTATTATAATTTGGGAAATATCATATCAGAACTACCTTCTTACCATTCAATCATTTGGAAAATGATAACATGCCTCACGTGAAGGTGAGGAATTCCACCAACATGAAGTGTTGTGAATCAATTATCATTTAATTTTGAAATGGATTTTAATATGGATGGGTTTTATGAACATATATGATATATATTATCACGACCGGTACCCCTGGGCCAGTCCCGTGACTACCCCAAGCCTGCCACCCAAAGGCTTGGGGCTGGAGACTCACACCGAAGGCATTATCCCATTAGTGGGAGGCATTTTTATGATTACCGATATGCACGAACACATACAAAACCACGTTACAAAATATCTTGAATGGAAAACAAGCATTCTGGTAAACAATCACTAAGTAAAGTTACAATAAGTAAGTCAAATGGGCTAGATTAAAACCCAAAAAGGGAAAATCTAAAAACAAGAATGAATAAAAGATCTCTATAAGACGTCTGTAGATGAACCCCACCTATAGGGTAGTAAAGGAGTGGTTGTAGGAAGATTTATAATTATGCCCTGTCTATCTTGTCTCATTGGGAACCACCTGGTCCAAGACCACCAAGGTCTCCTTCAAATCGTCGATCACCCACAAGAGATATGAAACATGTGGGCGAAGCTTGGGCAGGGGGGAGTGACACGATACTCAGTTGAGACCCCAGACCACAAAGGAAATACCACAAAGAAAAATCACACAACCAGGATATCTCACACTGGGTATTACAAAAATATAGAAAGGGGTATTTAGTAGTCATAGAGATAAATCATCATAAACTATTGAGGGACTCGTCCATAATGATCCACTGAGGACTGTAAATATATTAGACCATGGAAGTGTGATCATTTTTTGTACCAATAAGGTATGCTCAAATGAATAACCACTATGGTATGATCGTATACAAAACAAAAATATGGTATGCACAAGGTACTTTCATCTTATGTAGGTATATTCTATAATATAGAAATCAGGACCAGAAGTTGCAATAATGAACACCTTGGACTGATGGGGTACTAATACCTTACTTGTACAGTGGGTATGATGGGTCACATATAGCCTCTCCCCACTATGGTCATTTCGAGTCATACAAAGTCACTTCCCACCTTGCCCATCATACTGAGGAACTCATCCATGATGTGCACTGTGGGTCATTCGGGTTACACATTGCCGCTCTAAACTGTGGGCCTGTTGGGTAACACATAGTCAACAATCTTCGGGTATCAGTCAGCCACAATAATCCTACATGTAGTGCGCCTGATTCCCGGAAAAACTACCTCTCAATCCATTTGTTTCATTTCATATTCCATAATAACCTCCTTAGAGTATTCCAAAATAACTACCTCATTTAAAGGGTTAGAACCTTTTAAACGGATCCTCAATCAGATGGTCAGTTTGAAAGATATTGGAATTTTAGTAAACATGGGATGGTTGGGTACGACCTCGGTCCGGTCCCGGTCGGACCGACCGGACCAACCCAGCCAAGGGGTCTCATATTACCTGACCACAGTTTAGCCGACCTGACCTAACCTAGTTGGGTCTTGATCAGTCTGGTCTAACCTGGCCATAAGGCCAGGCCCATCAAGCCTTGCTGGACCTTGCCCGGTTCGGCCGTGGGTCCAGCCCGATGGGTCACCCAGCAACCCGGTTCTATCCAGCCTGACCCGCAATAGGTGAGCCGATAATTCCCATCCTAGAATTCCCAATGGATCAGTTTTTACCCCAAAATCAACCCCTAGGGAGGGTCTTCCTTCTCAATCCTTGACGCCGGCTAGGCATCTGGTTCGACAACATGCAACCTGCAGAAGATGGCCGCCCACCTGGTCCCGCATGAGGTCCCAGATAGACCACATGCCAATGCTATGTCGCAAACCGTGTCATGTGGCCCACTCCTCCTAACGTGGTCATTTGGCTGCATACCTAATTGATATCCCTAGCCCGCTTTCAGTGGCTCATGCGACACTTTGGTAGCCCGAGCCGACCGCGGTGCCTCTTTCAGTGTGCTACCCCCTACCTGGGGCCGCCGTGGGCACCGACGCTAGTGTGACACCATCACATCTGTAGACCCCCAGGTATACTATAGTATTCTGTTCATTGATTAAACAATTCCTCTAGCCTCAATAAGGTGTTATCTTCTTTTCTAAGTCCTCAAAAAATCCTTTCTATGAACATGGAGGTTCGACCATGAAGAACACACAAAGGCAGATGGGATTGATCCTTTTACATATTGTCCTGCACCTTCAATGATAGATTTTAAAACAAGAAGGTTTTAATATGATAAGAAAAATGTAACCTCAATTAAAACCCCGATTATAAACACCCTCCAACAAGAACTAGAGATATGCAGATCAACCTGTTCATGTGTTGAATTATGTTTGTGGTTTTAGAATAATAAACGAGGAAACTCATAACCAAAATAACCCCTACCTAGGATATATTTTAACTGGAGGGAAACTCATAGTAGGTGGTGATCCATCCATGAAGATTCAAGAGTTCAAAGCTATCAACATTCACCTCTCATCAGTTTCATTTTTTGAGGTGTGTCGATGTGCCTATCAATTTACTAACATTCGTTGAAGAGGATTACTCACCATCGATTCATCTGAGGAGTTCGATTTTTTTATCCCTTTTCTCTAACCTTGTTAATCCACTAAAGGGAAATGTGTCACAGTGTTTCTCTTATGTTGTGCCATTGCATCGTTACACTATTTCATTTTTGAAATGTTGTATCGGTTACACTGCATTTAAAGAGACATTATGATGTTTCATTTATGGAGTGAAATTTCCATCTCATCACTGTGTTTCTACGAAACAATTTTTGAATAAAATTATATTTTTATGTTATTTTTTTCTTAACATAGCCAAAAGTTATCTTTTTTTATGGACCTTCACTGGTCACGGTTAGGTCCATTATTAAGTAATTTTGAAATTCTGGATGCACTGGTGCCATAGTAGTTTCAACTAGGGAAACCGTTTAGAAGTTACCAAAACTTCGCATATACGTCCTTTTATTTCTCTTTAAAAGAATCTCAAAAACAATCGTTTACCCTTGACCCAAGAAGGTCATGGTTAAGCTCCGCCTAAGGGAGATACACCCTCACGAGTTCAAGGGTACTCTAAAATTTCTAATCTGAGTTACCATTTAGGATTTATAAGGATTCGAATATACAATAATTGTAAACTAATTATTTTAATTACGAACAAAAACTATCTTCCATATTTTCCCCGCACCGACAAATGTTAGGTTCTGCGTAAGGAAAGCATACCCTAATGTGTTCAATTGTGGTCTCGAATTTTCAATCATAGTCATTTCTCGTGAGTTATAGGGATTTAAAAAATAAAATAATTTTATTTAATAATTTTATTTATTGGTTATGTCATTTTTGGGGATTCACACAGAGGATTTCACCAACAAAAATTATGACGCACCTAGGGTCAACCCGACATATAATCACAACGGTGCTCTCAGATTTTTTATTCGGGCACCCATTTAATATTTATTCCAATTTTCCAAGATAATTACTCATGAAAACTATTTAAATTTTAACATTGTTCAATGGATCATTCCAGGAACTCTAGGCCATATAATCACACACTGTCGCATCGCTTGGTCTTGAAATAATACCATATAATTTAAAAACAATTTCATGGAATACTGAGATATTACATATATTATATAATAATAATTTTTTAAAGGTGATTTATTATTTAACTTTATTTTTACCATCTATCAAAAAAAAATAAAAACAATTTTCTTGTGTACGTGCGGACTAACATCTCCATGAATAATATATCTCATTTTTCTATAACTATATTTTATAGAGTATTATTTATTCATATATAATGAAAATATATTATATTATTATCACCGATAAAATTATATATATTATGTGAACATGATAAATTTATGTAACATCATACCCCTCCTCATTGGCTTAACCCATGACAATGCTATCACACTCCAAGAAGTTTATCCAAACACTTATGTACCCAACTCCCTTGTAACATGAAGTTCAGAATAAAAAGGTTAGATATGTATTTTATCCTATATATTTCATGTTCTGAAAATCCATCACCTTGAACCATTCCAACTTAATGAAAAAATTTAGAATCAATTCTCACTCTAAGAATTAAAACTGATGCCAAAGGACCAATCCTCTAATACTATTTGTAATGTCCTACCCTCCCCACTCATTTGAGTTGGAACAGATGTTATAAATGGACTTAAGAGACATCCCAAAAGTTCAAAATGCTTGAAATAAATTCTTAGGGTTTCATGAAATGTGGGGGATGATTTTCCATTGAAAATATTACAATCACCTAATATACCAATACCCAAAGAACTACATGATGCATTACAACAATGATCTAAACAAAAACCAATTTCCAACAATGATAAAACAAACCATAAAAACACTAAATCAGAGTACTAATATCGTGACTTAAATAATACAACTCAAGACCCCAATATAAGTCACTTTAGCCATAAGCAATGCTCCATGCTCCAACTACATAATCACCCAAGCATTATGATGTACCACTAAATAAATGAGATGATTTTCTTTTATCTATCTCTTAGAAGACCACATTTTGAAAATCACCCATGTACCCAAACATGGGGTGAGTAATAATACTCAGAAGGATTTACAAAAATGACTTCCCTATTCACACCACTTGTTTAGAACAAGATATCATAATTATTTAAAATGGTTATATAAAACCAGTCAATTTTTTTAAAGTTTCAATAGGTCAAACAAAACATTTCCATATCACTTTACTCAAATCAACACATCAAAAAGAAAAGAAATAAAAAAATCAATACAAATTACCCATTTCATGTAGGCATAAATCTCTTTAAAATGTGTAGATGCATTCATATTTCAACCATACACATAATTTACCACATGAGCTCAGTGTTACTGTTGATGGTGGAAATTCACTTCCAAGAACATACCCATTTTACTATGGTACTTTACACCACATCTCAATCCTTTTTAGTGGTACTTAATTCCCACTATTCATTCCACCCATCTCTTGCTTAAAAAATTACTCCACCCAACCACGCCAAAAACAATTACCAAAATCATGTCATACTAAGACTTTCAAACCAAATCAATCCTTCAAGTAAGGACACATTACTGTTAAATGAAATTTTCATTGATTTTTAAAAAAATTCCTTGTGAATCAAACCAAGGAACAAATTTTAAAATCATAATTTTAAAATCCAACAATAAGGAATATTGCAAAACAATATCATAAATAACCCCAAAACAATGATTTAAACACTAGATAGTTTCCATACAAACTTCATGTGTTTATTTTAGAAGAAATACCATTAAAACAATTAATTGTGAAACTAAGTCCATCATGTTATATCAATATTTATTCAAGAACGAAGCCTTCTACCTTTAGGGTTTTGGTGAAATTGTCCCACTGCCCAACTGCGCACCAAATCCAAATGAAAAAATCACAAATCCACCCTAGATTAATTCCCCTAACACCAACATTCCAATATCAAGATATTTTTAACAACCAAACCCCTATATTTAAATTTTACTAGAGTATATCTACGAAATCAAGAGAGAGGGGGAATTATATCTATAGGATCATAAGAAACATCCATTATTTGAAACATAAAAAAGAATAATATCCTTCAAGAAAGAATGAAACCCCTTCTAATCACTTCCAAATTGAGTGTGAGAGCCTCCCTAACCCTTGAGAATAAGAAATACCAGTTGGTGAATGACTGGGATAAGAAATTGGTGTTTTGGGGAAAATTCCTACCAAGACTATTTTTAAAACCCATTTTTTTTAAAATCTATAAAGGTTATCTGAAATGGTTAGACAAAATGTTTTCCAAACATGTGACTAGAACTAACCATGGGGGATGATATGGTTGTCCCACATGGTTAGACAATCTATTCTATAATCATGTAGAATGTCTCTATCCCTAGGGTCATGGTTTTCCAGTGGAGGCTGTATTGTTTAGAAATTTTTTCCCTTAACCATGTGACAACTCCCTTGACTCTTCCATCACTATCATGGTTACTTGTAAGTGTTTCATGAATTTCACTATTTATTCTCAAACTGTGAACCATTTGAAACCCCTCAAGACCTTCCCAAAAACCTTAAAATAGAATCCCAAAATCCTTCCACTATGTAAACTTTATGTAAACACTGGGTAAGGTTAATTCAGTGGGAGATGCCTAAATATTTTATCATAATGCTCAGGTAGAAAAATAAACATTATATTACTAGTAGTTGATGTTGATAATAGCTGACATCCAGTTGGAATGTGAAGACCAAGGTAATGTAGAGTTTTTAATTCAATTTTTGTTGGTTTAATACTTGGTAGGTTTGGTTAAAGAGACAGATATGTCTGATTCATATTGTGTGAATATGAGGACAAAACTCAGTGGAGGGGATACCTTTGATGGATGAAAACTGTACTGGAATTCGTTTTTTTTTCTATCATAATATGATGGGTTTACTAGTGTCTTTTCAAGAAAACCTTCTTAGAGATTACCATAATTTGAGATGGGTAGTTCATCCTGTAATTCTGAAAATCATTAAGGCATTAAAAGGGTAGTTTTGGCAGATGGGTAAGAACAAGAATGCAGATCAGTTTGTATCAAAATGACTAACTTGTTAGTAATTCAAGGTAGATCACAAGAAAAAAACATGTATGTTGTAGTAATTACCTATCCCTTTATGGAAATGAGAGCAGATAGGTACGGATTTTGTTACAGGTATCCCATGAATTGATCATAAACACAATTCTATATGGGTGATAGTTGATCATATAAGAAATTTGGCCCATTACATCACTACTTGTGACTCTCGTATGGTGGAGGATCTATCCATAATCTATATCTATGTGGTGGTAAAGAGGTATGTGGTCCTGATTTCCATTTTATCCAAAAGATATCCAGGGCCCATATCTCATTTATGAAAATCCATACAACAACCCCTTTGGAAAAAAATTTCAATTAGCATGGCATATCATCCTCAAATGGATGGGGAATCCCATAGGATAATACAAATGTTGGATGCCATGATGTGGGATTGTGGCATGAATTTTGGTGGCTCATGGGAGGACCACATACCATTGGTGGAGTTTATGTATAATAATAGTTATATGGACTCCTTACATATGGATCTATTTGAATCATTGTATTGGTGTTCATTTCATTTTATACTATATTGGGTGGAAATAAGTGAGACTTTGATGGTTGGTCAAAACCATATCCAATAGACTATGGATAAAATTAGGTTGATCATGAAAGGAATAGAGATGGATCAATGTTTTTAGAAATCATATGTTAATCATTTTTGAATTTCATTATCATTCGAGGTGGGTAATCATGTTGTCTTGATAATTTCTCCAAGGATTGGACATCATCATTTTGGAAAGAAAGTAATGTAATCTTCGTGGTATATTAGAACTTTTTGGATACATGAGTGAGTTGGAGAGGTGGAATATCAGTTATCATTTCCACAAGAGTTCAGTATTTTGAAAAATGTGTTTCATGTATCTTTGATGAAAAGGTATTAGTCAGATCATGACCATATCATTTGATGGGATCATTTTGAGAGCGTGTTGGATGCCTTGTTTGTGTATGTGCTAGTGCAGATTGTGGATACAAAGGAGATAGTTTTATATTGGAAATGAATCAAGCTATTTCATGCCTTATGGAAACATGGTCAAATCCAAGAGGATACATGGGAGTGGTAGAATGATATGGAAGTGAAATGGACGGATCAATTTTGGAAAGGCTATATTTTTCAATATTTCGAGATCGAAAAAGAAAATCATGGGGATAATTTAGCACCCCATGATTTCAGGTATGTAATAATTATTTATTTATTTTTATTCATCTAATGTGGTGGGGTAATTTTAGGGAGATTTTGGAATGTTTTGGGAAGGTAATGTTGCTTTTATAAGGGATCACAGTTTGAGCATGATTAGTGAAAACCATGAAACACTTATAGGTAACCATGAATGTTGTGGTAGAGGAATGTGTGATGACACATGGTTGAGGCACATAGTTTACAAACCTTGTAACCTACCTAAAACCCATGAAACAGTGGATAGAGAGCTTCTTTCATAGTTTAGAAACAAATTTTCTAACTGATCATTCCAACCATGAGAGCCCCCCAGATAATATCATTCGTTTGGTTAGAACATGGTTTTTTTCCTTATGAGCTTACCATGCGTGGCATTAAAAAGAGGGATTAAAAAATAGTCATGTTTGGGATTTTAATTATATCTATTATTTCCTCTTATACTCAAACCCCACTCATGATATCTTCTTTTCAATAGTTATGGAGGCTCTCCCAATAATATTTGTAGTGATATAAATGGTTTTCAATGTGTTTTAGAGAAAATTCTTCCCTATTAAGTCCACTATATTAGTTGTTTCTTGGTTTCATCTAGTTATAATTCATATTCTCTCTTAGGTTTTTTGATCTACTCCATTACCTTTTATATCAAGGGTGGCGGTTTCCAATATTGGTTAGATATGGGATTTTGGTGTTAGGGGATTAGATTTAATTCACTTTTTTAGAGTTTTCATTGAAATTTTATGTGTGGTTCAATAGTGGGTCGATTTGACCGAAACCATAATGGTAGGTGGCTTAACTCTAAACACAATATTACTATAACATAAAGGAATTAGATTCAAAATTTATTAATATCATTAAATTTCTTGGGATAATAATTTTAGAATCATGTATAAAAACCCTTAGGTATTGATTTCATGATTTTGTGGTGGATTATGATATTTTTGTGAAATAAACCATATTATTGGATTTTAAAATGATGAATTGAAATTTTTTTCTTTTTTTTTTCTTAGAAAAAGGTTGGGAAATTTTTTTCAATATAATTTCTATTTAATTGGAATAAGTCTTATCTTGAAGGGTTGACTTTGTTTGACAGTCACAGTTTGACATGTTTTTTGTTATTGTAATTTAGCATGGCTGGGTGAATAATGGTTTAATCATGAGATTGGTGGAATAAATAGTTGGATTTTAGTACTAAAAAAAGGATTCATATGTGGAATTAAGTACTGCACTAAAAAAGTAGTGGTCTTGGAAATTAAGTTCCACCATTAATAGTAACATGAATATTTTATGGTAAATTGAGTGTATGGTTGATATATGTGTGTGGTCACACAATGTATAGTGGGTTATGACAACATGAAATGTGTAATGGCTAATGATTTGAATTATTTATTTCCTTTTTGATGTGTCTATTTGAGTAAAGTTATTTTTTATGGATGTGTATGGATTATTTTATATTGATAAACTATTTAATTGGTTATATATAAAGTTTTTATATAATTGTTCTAACTTTTTCTATCTTAGTGGCACAGGTAGAGATGTCATTTTGGTAAATCCCATTGAGTATTATTTCTCACCCCTTACATCGGAACATGAGTGATTATATAGATTTTCTATTCTGAGACACAGGTAGAATTAAAGAATCTCATTTCAATATTGGTACAACATGATGCTTAGACTGTTATGGAGTTGGAGCATGGATCTTGGCTTGGGGTTGCGGTATCTTCTCTTGGTGTCTGGAGTTTTATTATTTTATCCTTCCCCTTAGAACTATTAATTTTTATTTTTTATGTTTTTAATCATTATTGTCTAGGGTTGTATGTGTAGAATGTTGTTCTCATACATAATGTTATTCTTTGGGTAATGGTATGTTATTTGATGGGTTAATTTTTAAGCAGAAATCATCCCCCACTTATCATGAATCCCTCATCATTTATTGTGATCCATTGATTCCATGAGGATGACTTTTAATGACAAGTAGAACTTAATCCTTTAATAAAGACAATGGGAAGGGATAGGATGTTACAATGTTAATGGACCGAAACCAGTAGAAAAAACATACATGAAAAACAAAACAGTTATTACCTAAAATTGTGATTTTAACAATGAATTCTTAATATAATAGTGATAAAATATTTTATGTAAAACAGATATGATATGTTATATATAAGTATATTTTTGGAAATATGTATAATAGATATATATTTATTATATTGGAGGTTCAAATATGTTTGAATGATGTCATATTGTAGGTAAGGGTTCATTTCATAAAGCCGTCATTATTTGAAGTTGTTTATATTTATGTCCCCCTTAGAGAAATTATTTTATATTTCTATCCTAAAATGTAAATATTTTATTATCCTATTGTAATTAATATAGATTACATTTTTTTATATAAATTTCAACTTTTTAGTACTCTAGATATCAAAATATTTTTTCAAGGAAAATGAAAATTGTTTCAACATAGTCATTGTTCATTCTCTTACATGATAATATTTTACTTCAAATGTCTAAATGGATGTTATTAAAACATTAAATTGTTATATTAAATACATTTCTACAATTTTTTAAATTTATAGGATAATACATTAAAGTAATATTCTTGTTGTTTCCTAAATTATGTACTTTTGGTGTACAACCCGGCCATAAAATGCCAGTAGCTGACATCAATTACCATTATATTAGCATAAGATAAAACTAAATTTCATCATTATGGACCAAAAAGTGTATAATTCATGTTAATAGAAATACATAAATGTTAATTTTATTACAAAATAATACACCAACTAATTTTTTTAAGAATAATTACATTACTACATATAGTTAATATTTTAATATCTTTCTTAGCATAATCATTAGTGAATTATATGGAAATAAAAAATAATAAAGGTGTAAACAAATTCTCAATAATGGTAAATTACAGGAAAAAAATAATGAATCCTTGAAAATAATCAATTTGAGATGGTAATAACTGAAGCAACATTCCATGTAATTAATAAACTAATAAAAACTATTTAAATAATATAGAAATGAAAATAAATAAAAACAAATTCTATTTAAATAATTGGGTATAGAATAATCAATATCATATTAAAAAAAACTGAAAAAAAATCTATTTAGTTAAAAAACTAATAATGAAATGATTGCATGTATTTTTTCAAATTGAAAATCTAATGGATAATAAATAATAAATAAAAATTAAGTAAATGTTTAATTATTGAACATCATGTATCAAGAACACGACAAAGTCTACATTCAAGATCCCTCCTCTAGAAAGATTAAAACTATATGTATAAACCTCACTAATTTTCCCATCTAATTAGTCTCATGATAACCTGTTGATTAATTAAGGGGCTATATAAAATTTGGGCCCTACCTATCACTACATAACCAAATCATTCTTCATATTGAGTAATCGATTTAATTAATAAACAATGTTCCTTAAAAAATATCTATATTAAATAAAGGACACTGATTTATAAATATTTCAATAATAAATAAAATTATTCTAAAACTAATCACCATTTTAAAAATGGTATATATTCTAGTCAATAATTATGTCTATGAAAAATGATATAGATATTTAGGGGGAATACAATTTCAAATATGTATAGGAAATTAAATATATTTAGGGGACCAAAAAGAATATAATAATTGAATGTTAATACAATATGTGTAAAAACCAATCATATAACATCTAGTGGAGGAGTAAGTATTTTATTAGTAAATAATAACCCATTTGGAGAAAAAATAAAGGGTTTTTTGATGATGAAAAAATACTATAAAAATACCATTTAAGAAAATTCTTGAGGAAAATATCATTTTGTTTTGAAAACCACTTTTTTTGAAAATTACTTTTGAAAACATTTTCACTAAAAATTATCCTTTTAAAAATGAAAATTATGCATCAATAAAATTATGGTGTGGAAATACTTACAAGTTGTATTAGGTAAAAATAACATTCCTTTTTCACATTAAATTGTTTAAGAAAATTAATTTTTTGAAATTGACATAAAGATTACTTTGAAAAAATTTATAAAAAAGTTTAAAAATATCATTAAAATGGTTTTGGGTGGGATATTTTTTTAAAAACTATTTATAAAACATGGCTTTTAGAATAAAATATTTTCTTTGAAATATGAATAAATGAAGTTGTTTTTTCATAAGAAAATTTTATAAAATATTTTGAGTACCCAAGAGTGGTGAAATGGTAATATTACATGAAAAGGGTCATGAATAAATATAAGAGAATAAAAATAAAACTATTATTAGAAACATATAATTTTATTTATACTGATGTAAATTCAATTGTAAACAATCCTGAACAAAATAATATTTCCAATTAAACCCTTGTAAAAATTATAACGTTGAATTGAGAATCAATCCATTATTAGATTATGTGTTTAAAATATAAATCAATATAAGAGTAGTGGAAATAAATCAATACATATCAAAAATTCATTATACAGATAATCATAGAATACTATCATCAACTAGAAGTAACATAACCCAAAGAAACAATTTGGGTTATGAATTTATTTTCCAGTTGGGTAGTATTAAGTGAAAATCCCCATATATGAAATAATTCAAATTGAAACTAAAAATATCATGATGAATGATTAAGTCATGATTTTATATAAAAAAGTGGAAGTATGTAATAATTATATTTGAAATTATGTGAACAGTGGTCAATTTTTTGTTTCTAGAGAATGTTAACGATCACAAATGGAAGTTAGATTAGAATGAAGTTCACTAAAAATATTCTTATAGAGAATAATATTTAAACATAGAAAATTTTCCAATGCCAATTTTAAAAAGTTGAATCATAATATCCATAAAGGAATAAAATAAAATGAAACCTATGATATCATATGAATTATTAAATTCATGATATAATATGTAAGAGATAAGTATATAAACTATATAAAAGAAGCTAGGTGTATAGAAAAAATATTAATGGAATTTAAATTGAGATGAAATCTGTTGCCATGTGTTTTCTTTTTGGGGAAATTAATTTTACTTCTTGTATGTTGGTTTTCAAAAAATTCACTAACTAATAAAAAAACATACTCATATTTATAATATCACATATTTTCATTTTATGATATCTTATTAGCTATTTGTGAACAAAGTTTAGTTTTTTTATAAATTTCGAGTATTAATTATTGAGTCGTTGGAGTATGCATAGACATGTAACTTGTTGTTATTTTTATATAGATCATGATATCATAATATAAAATATTTATACCATTATATAATTATCATATATATTCAGTATATATTTATTTATAATAATCTATAAAATTTTGAGATAATAAATGAAATGCACTGTTCATGGTGACTGCAGTTCGTACGTACACATGAACACTACTTTCATTTATTTTTCATATTAAAACAATGAAATGAAAATTATATATATGTATATTATAATTAAATTTTTATATATGTTTTATATAGTTTACATATATTTTCTAAAAATTGAATTTATACATTCCACGTATAGTGTAAACGAATTAGATGGCTTTGTGGGTCGGTAGTCCACACTTATACAAACGATGTTATAATATTCCCACAAAATGGAGTGAATAATGGTATGAATTATAAAATAATTATATAAATAAAAATAAATTATAAATATTATACATAAAATATATAAACATAGTTTCCATCATAATTCCAAAACATGAGATGTGGTAATGGAAAAATGAACAACTTTATTTAGGGATGTGGTAGTTCATCCTTCAAATAATCGATAAATCTATTACCCATTAGATGGATGTATGTGTAATTTAAGGTAGATACTTTAATATAAAAAGTCTTATTATATTGATGATAACTTTTTTAAAATATTCATTGAATAATAAAAAATTAATGAGTTGAAAAAGAAATAAAACTAAAGTGATTTATGAAATATGTTACCCAATAATCGGGTAACTCTTTTTGGTTTCCACTAAAGGTATTCTGGGGATGGATTTATGACCAAATGGAGGCTTATAGTCTGGGAGAAGGTATTTTTAGGAGCATTATTTTCAGATCTTCCTCAAGAAAAACTTCCATGATAGTTATGAGGAAGTGGGGTGGTAGAGTCTCTTTTATAGTAGAGAAGGAGTGACACTCATGTAATGTTTTTAAAATGGAATTCCATCGATGTTTTTCATATAAAAAGTGTATCCAATAAACAAAAAAATTAGACCCATGTGAAGCTAGGATCAATATATTTACATCTAATATCTTTTTTATATTTTTATAGGTTAATTTATCCCTTATGTTTTTAGTCCTTTTTTATGATTAATTTCACATCAATAAATATAATTAATTTCAATAAATTTCACTAATAATTTTTGTCAAAACTAAGTTGAAATTAATAGACAATTTAAATTTCATTGTTTAAAAATAATTAATCAAAATTTTCAAATTTAATTCACATTATTGGTAGAAATTAATTTAAAAATATATTTAGAGACTATGTGATAATGCGTGGTTTTAAAGGAAAAATGTTCAAAATATTTCTATGATTTTATATCCTATTTCAAAGTGAAATTGATTAAAATGACCTTAAATGGATTAATTGTTAAAAAAATCATATATTTAATCTTTAAAAACAAAAATAATTTAATTGAACCCTATAAATAAATTAGATGAAAATGTGTTTTCAATTAAAATTATTTACTTTTCACTATTATAAGGCCTTCGGGTCATTCATGCGTTATTTTTCACTATTCAATAAAAAATAAACCATCATAATAAAATACCATAAATTAAATCATTCTTGAATTATATGTTTTTATTTAAAAAATAATTATTATTTAGAAAAATATGGTTTATAATATGTCTACAAATTTTATTTAAAATAAGTTCACCATTAAAATGCATTAAAAGAGAATTTATAAAAATTTAGGTTTTTATGAAAAATATTGGGTTTGTTCTGATCTCATGTCAATCAAATCTATTTGATGAATAACAAAAATATTTAAATTAAAATAATATATATATATATGTGTGTGTGTGTGTGTGTGTGTGAGATAGGGAGAGAGAGAGAGAGAGATTGTGTGTGTGTGTATTACATTAATATAACACGCTAATTTTAATTGAAATAATTTATTAGTATAAAATAGGTTTATGGGTATAAAAATAGTTTTCTATGAAAAATATTTTTTTACATTCAATGGGTTCTTATATAAATTTCATATTAATTTTTCTCATATGAGTTCTTATTATATTTTTGTAAACCATATCTTTTAAAATGTTAGTTAATATTATTCCCAACTTCTAATTTTACAACTAGGTTATATATTAATATATTAAAAAAATAATATTCTAATAATATATTATGGTTCTATAAAACTCAGTCTTGCATGTAATGCAAGTCATCGAAAAAACTCATTGTTGCATGTGACACATGGTAACTCACTGTTGCATGAATTGAATGATATATCATCAAATAATTCATTTTAAATTTTAAATATATTTTAAATTCTCTGTAAATTTATTACCCTTATACATTTGTTGTCGCATGTCATACACACTATCAAATAGAATGTTCCAACTTAAGATTATTAGGTTGTCACATTCTCCCCACCATAATTAATTTCTTCCACACAATTTAAACTCAATCTTGGTGATATATTTCATGATATTTCTTGTTTTTCAAATCATACATTTTGAAAGGGGTTTGTAAGAAATCCTCTAGAAAATAGATAATGAAAATTACAAAGGTCACATTGAATAACATAAAACATTGTCACTAAGTATGAGAACATTAGTGCGAATTAAATATATGTAGATTATAAATAAGAGTAAATATTTATTGTGAGTGATTTAGGCCATGAATAACAAACAAGTAAATTATCAATGGAATGTTGAGGGATTCATAGCCATAAATATTCAATGATTTAGAATACCATCAGTTCAACCAATATTAAGATATTTGGGAAATATTTGTTTATGAGGATTATCCTTATGGTGATAATTTTCATTACTTTATATGATTATAGGGAAATTTATTTACCTAAACCATTTTATCTTCTTTTGAACAATTCCATATTTTTGTATTATTTTGAAAAAAAATTATTCAACCCCTACAACAAGAAATGGGTATCAAAAAATTAACTTTCATCCCTAAATAACAAAAATAAACATTTAATAGATCATGAGGCCCGTAAAAGAGTAAAAAGTATTTACATTTGTCTCTAAACATTCTTCAAATACAATATGGTGACAAGATTAATCATTAAACCTCGAAAAGTGACACTGTTAGTTCAGTGTCATCCTTAATTCATAAAATTGTTCAACTAAATGTACTGACATACTAACCAGAGAGTTGTGTAGGTTAGTGGCTGGCATAAAACCGTTATGATCATCTGGTCTTGGGTTCAAGACCCAAGGAATTTCCAAAATTTAAATGTTTTCAAATGACATACATGATATCATTTTCTATAACCATGTTAATATAATATAGAAATTAAATATAATGTACATCCTTGAAATAAAGTTAAAAATTAAATATCCTTTTACTATGTTTTTCAATACAATCAAAATACATAAATACTCCATCCACTTATTTCCACATAGTTCTTTCAATGGTCTAATGTTTATCCTAGGTAATTCATTTTCATTGTCCATTCAAGCACATCATAATTTTTTATAGGTAATTTTGAATTATCATAAGAATATTCTCCTAGAGATGTCAAAATAGGTGTGCAGTAAGGCCAATTGTCTTGTTCCAAGACACATAGAGATAGGCCTGACACACCTTGTCAGACCTATTTCCTCTAAGTACATTTCTACTATAACCACAATCACTTGTAGAATATAAAAATGGATTTTGGAGATATGATACCCACATGATCTCTATTATACCAAAATTATAGAGTTTTCTTCTTTGTTTATACTCAAATTAAACCTCAGTGTTGTGGTCTCTAATATATTGTTTCCTAAATATATTTACCAAGGTTGATACTAAACTTCCTCAGATACCAACTACAGTTACCCGACGCTATAAATCATGGTGTCGGCATATCCTACCATTAAATTGGAATATGATTAATGTAAGTCATTTCCCAAAGGACCAAATAGTTTAGTAGCCTTAGTAAAACAGATGCATATATGGGTCTTGAATTACAAATTAATACACCAATAAAAACATGTTTTTCATCCATTAGAGGATAATAACATTATTTTATGTAGTGTTTCATTGTAAATCATTATGAGCACTCACTTCACTGACTCCTAGTGAATAGAAAACTAATAAGATTGAGCTAAAATACTCATTAAGTCTAATGTATAGTGGAATAAATGATTAATACATGAAAATAATCATTAAGGAATGATTATAAAAGATGAATCATTATATGTCAACAATAAATTGAGAAAGAATTTAATAAACAATATGAAAATGTAAATAACTAAAAACACATTCCACTTTAACAACATTATAAGAAATACTCAATATTTAAAGGTAAGAAATGAAAAACACATGTCATTTTTTTAATAAATTGATTTTTAAATCCATCCATATAATTTATCATAATGAAAATATCATGGATAACAAATATATAATCAAAATTAATTCAATTCTTAAAAATTGGATATCGTGTCTTAGGAACATGAAAGCCTCCACTGTCGATATCCATTCTCGAGACAGTTTAAAAAAATAGGGGGAAACCAGTTTATTTTGTGCAACTAAATTATTTCATGATAACTTGTCAATGCATCGAGGGGATATATAATTTGTAGGTTCCACCCATTATTCTATGTCTAAATCATTCATCATATCGATTATTCAATTTAATTACTAAATAACATGCCTAATAAAATATTTATATTAAATAAAGAACATGAAATTATTCATATTTCATTAAATAATAAAATAATATTCAAAGTAAAAAATATATGAAAAATGATATATGGACCAGGAAATAATTAATTCCATGAAAAATGATATGGATATTATAGAAATTTCAATTTAAAATGATCATAGGAAATTAAAAAATTTAAGGGGGAAAAAGGAATCAAGGAAGTTAATGTCAACATTATCATATACCGAATCAATCACAGACTACACATATGAGAAATAATAAAGGTATCTATAGAAAATATCCTAAGTGGCATAAAAATAAAGGGTTTTTCATGATAATTAATAGAAATACTATAAAATATATTTTAAAAACATTATTGGGTAAAATAATCCTTTTGCCTCTAAAACAAAATTTCAAATACCTTTTCATTGAAAATCACCCGTGAAAACATTTTCAATATAATTTTACCTATCAAATATAAAATGGATGCTCCAAAGAAATGGTGGTGAGTAAATATATACATGTACTATAAGGTAAAATGGTCATTACTTTTTCACAGTTAAAAGGTTAGAAAAAACCCTTGTTCGGAAAGAAATGAGAAGATTCATTTGAAATCATTGTTAATTATAAAATTGGTAAAAACATCATTAATAAATAATATTAGAATGAATATTTTTTTATAACATTATCAAAATATAGGGTTTATTATAAGAAAACTGGTTCTTAAACTAAAGAGAGAATGAAGTTGATTTTTCTTACAAACATTTTCATATATATTTAGGCTATTAATGTGTGGAAAGATTATACTATTACTTGAAAATGGTCATGAATTTCTAGAGGAAAATATAATTAATGTTTTTTATAAAAAAGACATATAATTGTTTATGATAAAAATTAAATTGTAAAAAATCCCAAACAAAATTATAATGTTATGTAAACCCTTGAAAATATTATAACAACTTAGTGAGAATCAATCACTGAGTTGATTATGTGTATCAACTATAAATCCTAAAAAAAAGTAAAAATACATCAATAGATAGTTATAAGTAATTATATTCATAATTATATAATACCAACAACAAGTATGTAATATAACCAAACCGAATGAAATTGGGATATGAAATTATTTATCACTAGGGTAACATTAAGTGTAAATCCCCTTAGATGAAATAATTCAAATTGAGAATAAAAATATCATGAATATTTATTGAATCATGATATTATATGAAAAGTTTCTAGTATATACTATATATATAATAAATTAGGTTCAAAAAAGTAAATTAATTGTTTCAATAAAAAGTTAATAATACCAAAATTAAGTGAGATTTCAAATATGATCATTAAAAGTGTTGTTAAGGGGAATAATCATTAAACATTCCAAAGTCCCCTATTCCACTTTGAAATATTGGAATCATGATATCCAAAAAGGAATAAAATTAAATTAAACGTAGTATATCACAATGATAAGGAGATTAATGATATAATACATCAATGTGTAGTATATACATCAAATTAAATAAACTATGTGCATAACAATAAATAAGACACAATGGAATTTAAATTGAGATGAAATCTCTTACCCTGTGTTTTCTTTTCGGTTTAAAATAATTTAAAAAAATTTATAATGGTTTCAAACATGTCACTAACTAATAATAGAACCATAATAATATTTATAATATCATACATTATCTTAATATCATTTCTTATTAACGTTTTTTAGAATCATTCAATATTTTCACTATTTTAAGTGTTAATTTCCCAGTCATTTGAGTATGTTTTTTACTTGTTCTGTATTGTTATTCCTATATAGAACATAATTTCATCTTCTACATGATGTGATCCATGATTAAATTATCAAATGTATTCAGTATATATGTATTTATAACAATATATAATATTTTTAGATAAGAAATTAAATTCATAGTTTATTGATATGGTAGGTCGTATGTACAAATTAACAGTAATTTCATTTATTACTCATATTAAAAGAATGAAAACCAAAAATGTATATATGTGTATATTTTAACTATATTTATATATATATTTCATATATTCTACATAGTTTTACTTAAACCATCCATTTTTCATTCTATTTATAATGTGAATGAATCATATCACTTTGAGGGGGAGGTAGTCCACACTTTGACAAATGATATTATCGTATTTTCATAGGATGAAGAGCATAAAGATATGTGTTATAAAATATTAATAGGATTGTAATGATTTGATAGATAAAATATATAACATATATAAATATAGTTTACATAATAATTCCAAACCATGATATGTGTAATAGAAAAATGAACAACTTCATTTCTCGAGGTGGTAGTTTATCCTACACATAAATGGTATTTTCATTACCCAATAGTTCGGAGTGTGTGTGATTTTTGATAGAAAACAAAAAATCATAATTTTATTCAGGATAATTTTTATTTTATATAATCATGAAATAAGAATATTTTAAATAGTCGATAATGAAATAAAACTAAAGAGCACGCGGAAGGATGTTATATATTAATTGGGTAAATCCTTTTGGTTTGAACTGATGGGATTCTATTGATGGTTTTATCGGGATGGTTGAGATTAAAGAGTGAGGGAGGTATTTTTAGAAGTAATATTAGAAGATATTGGTCTAGAAAAAATGTATTTAGATATACGAGGAAGTAGGGTGATTGTATGTCTATTTATAGTGGAGGAGGAGTGAAACTCTTGTAAATTTTTGAAAATCGAATTACATGCGTGTTTTTATTATTAAAAGTGGCTCCAATAAATTAAGAGATTAGATAAAATTGAGGATAGGATATAATTATGGCCATATTAAATATTTTTCCCATGTTTATATGTTATTTTGGACATTAATATTAAGTTTTAGTCCCTTGGTAAGGTTAGTATCCCTTAAATTGTTGTAATTAATTTTAATGACATTCACAAATAGTTTTGGTAAAAAATCTGTTTAACATGTTAGATATTATAAATTATTTTCAATCTAAATATGGAATCAATTTTTTAAAATTTAATTAACATTATTGGATGAAATTAATTTAAAATTAATCTTGTAAATGCGACGCCTATACGGGTTTTAAAGAACAAATGTTCAAAAGATGACAAAGTTTTTATATAAAATTTTGAAGTAAATTTTATTATATTGAACTAAAATGGATTAAAAAATATATAATTGTAATAATTTTTATTTAAAACCAATAAAATATAAAATTTATCCTTATATTTAAATAATATGAAATAGAATTTTTGAATTAAAATTCATTATTTTCAACAATTCATTAAAAAATAAAACTTGATAAAAAAATACCCAAAATTCACCCTAAAATAATTTTGATGTATTTATTTCAAAAATTATTTTTTTGACATATAATGTGTATAACGGTTCCAATAATTTGAATTATAATATTATTCCCATTAAAAGGCGTTCATTGCACAATTAAAAAAATATAGTGTTTTATACGAAATATAAGGATTGCTCATAACACATGCCTATAAAATATGTTAGATAAATATAAGTATAATTTTATTTAATATAAAAATATATATATTAAATTAATACCACTCAATAATTTTAATTAATATAATTTTTTTGTTTAAACAACATTGGGGGAAAAATAGTTTTCTATACAAACACTCCTTTTATAAAAAATTTATTCTTATATTAATTTCTAATTAAGTTATAACCATTGGATTCAAATTATATTTGGGTAAAAATATTTTTTCATTATTAAATTAATGATTTTCAAAACTAAAAATTTAACAAATATGTTATATCTTATTATATTGAATAATTTTGTAATAATATATTTTTGTTTAGTAAAACAAGACCTTGCATATAACCCAAGTCATGAAAGGAATGTGTTATTTTGTGTGATGTAATATAACTTAGTGTTCCATGAATTGTATGCTATATCATGTATTAATTCATTTAAAATATTAAAAATATTGTAAATTCTCAGGATACTATATTCCCATAACACCCTAGTGTTTAATGTTGTAAATGTTAGCAAATATAATTTTCCTATATTAGATTATTGGGGTTTTACATTTTAACCGTTTAAAATAGTATAAAATAAATGTTTTATAAATTTTAGAGAATATACGAAAATACCCACCATTATGACCACTCGTTACCTTCATGGTTATTTTTAAATTTAAAAAGCATAGTTCCATATAAAAAATTTTCCTTAATAATTGATATGTTTTTTAGAATTTCAATAAGTAATTTCAAAATGAAAAGTCATTTTTCCAAATAATTTTTACAATGACATTTTCATTGTATATTCATCTATGTAGACACCCATTGTTTAATATTATAATTTAATAAGGATTTTATATTTTTAAACCATCCCCCATATTACTTTGTATATTTAAATATTATGTTTATTGATATGGGAAATCATTAACATTTCTTAAGAAATCTATTATATAAAATTTCAACAAGGATTATGTTACACCACTTTCATATTATAAATGTGTTATACTTACTATGTTATTGGTGGGGGTTCTATAACTACACTATGAATTGGTAGGTCTCGAGAAACATACAATTTTGGTTATTTTTCTCACTCCATACCCATTTATGTATGATATCTTAGAAAAAGGCCTTAATTGTATGTTTATGATATCAAAAAAATTTAAATTATATCATAGTTATAATAGTTATTGATTTCAATGCGAATAATTAATTATCTAAAATATCTGTTGATAATATTCATGAACATTTGATTGTTTCTATTGAATTTTTTTATCATCATATATTCATAAAATATTTTTCTTCATTCCTAAGTTATTGGTTAAATAGAAATAGTTTAAATATATTTAAATACTGATATTAAATATTCATTTTTATACATAATTTCATCCATTATACACATACCATTTTTAAGAATTTGAATTCACACTTTTCTTTTGTTTCTATTCCCTATGATTCAATGAAATGTGTTATGGTTGATAATGAATGATTATATAATGGGAATAATTGTGTTCTGGAATAAAATATTTTTTTTCTTTAGGGATTTAAAATGTAATGTGTAATTCAATTATGTATTCAGTTTTCCACTACTAATAAACTTTTTTGTCACTTTAGATGTGATTTGTTGTATCTTATTCCAATGTAATAAAGTGACCAATGATTCTAAGCTTCTAAATTTATGATCTTTATAGTTGGTATCTCAGAATGTTTAGAATAAAAACATATGAATTATATTTCGGAAAATATATTAAAGAATATAGCCTTGTGACTAAAATTGATGAAAATTATATGTATTGGAAAAAATAATAATGTGTCGGTAAGTTTGAGAATATTTGGTGTTACTGTATCCTTATCTAGATATAACATGTTAATGTGGATCTTGAACAATTGTTACTAGGTGTAATAATTGAAAAGGGAACATTGGGCTTTGACACGATCACCACCTGGAGCATGACAACAAGCCTTAATGCATACTTAGTTTTAAACTCCTCAGGGATATTATTTGGTTAATTAAAATTTTATTTACAAATAATTATGGAGGAGTTAAAAATATTTTTATAACTTGATAATATTTCAAAATATAACATGTTTATGATTTATAGATTTCCTATTAATAACTAATACAATTTATGTTATGTATTTCACTAATTTTGAAATTATACATTAGGATTACTATTGAAATGACCTATTTCAAAGTAGGAAATTGTTTATAAATGGTTCTTATTGGATGTATTGTAAACCATACCAATGAATTTAATTTATGTAGGAATTTCCCTCATGTGAATGATAATGAAGCTGGTGGATGACTATATATTGGAGATGAACAAATTATAACTATACTGGGGATGGTAAATCCAGTTATAATCAATACCCTTTCCCAAATTTAGTAGCCTAATAATGTAAAATATTTTGTAATATTGTTAGATAACATCATGTGTTAGTATCCTCCATCATTTAATGGGACTATAAATCCAATTGTAACAGAGTAGTGGATAAGTTACTTAGAAAATATATTTATCACATTGGTAAGTAATGATTGGGATAATATTTTCAAGGATTTATATTGTATCTTAGAAAATATGTATCATTATGGAAATTGATTCAAAACACCAAGGAAGAGGTGGAAATATCATTTATAGAATGGAAGGATTTTGAGGAACATTTCAGGGAAAAATATTTTCTTATTGAACAAAGAAAAAATATGGAGAAAATGTTCTTATGTAGGAGTAAAAAAGGAAAAGTAAAATGATATTTAGTATGAATCTAACTTTAAAATTTTATCAATGATTTATATATACTATGTATGTAATCCAATGATCAAGATTTACCATTAATTTTATGGGGTTATTCCGATCCTATAAAGAGAATTGGTCAATCAAACATTTTCATCATATGTGGGTATAGTATCATGTGATATCAAGATAGGGAAATAATTCTACTTTTAAATGAATTTGGAGGAAACAAAATTTAGAAGAGAACGGTTTTAAATTATAGACAAGGTAATATTGAAAAATGTAATAAGGGAAGGATAAAATTTCAAACTTGTAAAAAACATGGAAATAAACACCAAGGAATGCGCTTTCTTGGAATAGGGGTTTTCAATATGCTTTGAGAGAATGGCCACTAAGCTCATGATTTAAAGGTAATGAAATATTCCTCCAATTTTCAATGCATCAACTATAAGAAGATGGGACAATATAAAGATGATTTCCACAAGCATAAGTTTAATTGTCCCCAGAAATAACATTAGGGGGAAATTCAATATTATGTGATCATAACATCTGAGTTTGATATTCAAAAAGTTATAGTGGAAGGTACTTTTATCGTATACATAAATTTAGTTAACAATATTTTTTATTTGGATCATCACGCCCTTTTATATCTTCTAGACTTTCTATGAAAACCACATATTTTCTTATCATCTTATGAAAGGATTTTTTATTCATGAATCCAAGTGGAAGTATAACTATATCAAGGTTGTGTTAGACTACTCCCACTATGAAACATAAGAATATATTTTTTTCAGAATTCATTATCAAACATATTGTTGATTTTAAACTAATCATTGGTAATAACTGGAATATAAAATATAATATAATATTTATTTATAAAGAGAAGAAAATTAGGATGCCTGAAGAATTCAAGGAATTATATATCTTTATAAGAGATATATAATCGTTTGAGTCTTGTCTAGACTAATCCATAATATCCCTATTGAGTGAAATAATTTTTAATTAAGAGAAGACATAATCATTAGATGGAAAAGGGAAAATTTAAATTTAGTATCTATATAGTTTACTGTAATACATTTATCTATTTCATAAAGAGTTTCTTATACATCCAATAAAGTGTGAATTTGAATTTTTCATTATTTTAATATCTAATGAATGAACTACATAAAGTACTATATATCGAATGGAAACTAATTAATTGTTGTAATTATTGAAATAATAAGATGGGTTGTGTGATAATGAATTTACACTCAATACTGTATCATTATGGGGAGCCCCAACTATATTTATTATGAACAAAGATGGATCTATGAGGTTATGCATATATTATTATGAACGAAATTATATTATGATTAAAACAAATATCTTTTACCTCATATTTATGACTCATTCAGAAAAAATCATGGACGTAAATATTTGTCAATGATTGAACTATTTTCTAGGTATCACTAATTATGAGTAAATAAATAATATATTATAAATATATCATTTCTATTGGTGTATTAATATTATAAGTATACACTAATTCCATTTGGATTGAATAAATCATCCATTTTATTCATCAAATGACATTGTATTCTTACCATATCATGATTTCATTACGGTATATATTAATGATATATGGGTGTACACTAAGTGATTTTTGTAAACATTAAAATAACTTACCAATAAATCTTTTGATTCTTATAAGAATAGTTTTATTGTTGGGAACAATTTGGATAGATAATAAAGTAATAAGTGTTTGTGGTTACATAGTGTTTTCTTATTTTGTAAAAGAAGATAAATCAATTCACTTTGTAAAGGACATGAAAATCAGACAAAGATTTATTGATATGTATTACAAAAAAATAATAAGATAAGAGAATTTGTGATGCAAGCCTTATGATGGAAAGGGGTAGAAACGATTATTCCATTTATATATTTCTTTTCTTAGAAGGAATAAGGTTTCTAGAAGAAGGGGTTGATTCAGTACTTCCCATTGAAAATATGATGATGCTAAAGCTGTTCAATGAAAGGATACATATCACGATAGTGGATTTCATGATGAAATATGAATAATGGTTATGGGATGAAGTGAAGAGAGAAATTTGATAGGAACGAACAATCTAGATGTGGCATAAAAGAACATTTTAATGTCGTGCTGTTTTCCGGTGTGTTCCAAATTTTAGTGCCTGAAAATCGGGAGATGAAGAAATGTTTTTTTGAAATGTTTGTTGCACCAAAGTTTGAATATGTCTTGTTATGTTGAACACAATTGGATTTCAATGATCTTAATATCAAAAATATGGAAAAGGAGAGGCTTGTGCAAATATTGGGTTTTGTGCACAAGATTGGATTTTTACGTGAAAGATTATAGGCAGTTTGGAATCATGTGTTCAATGAATGAATCAAGATATAAACTTAAAAAAATTTCAAATTAATGAATTGTGTGAAGGATTAGGTGGGCATGAAAGAGACATATGGCCTAATACGGTGTCAAATGGGGTTTTGTGTGACGCATCAGGATCTTGTGTGACACGTCGGGGTTTTTGCGCATAGGGGTCAATGAAGTCTATAAATAAGAGGTGAACCCCTCACACTTTGTATGCTCGACACTTAGAGAAATTAAGAGCACTTAGGTGTGTAAATTTATTAAGAAAAAGAGTTTGTGTGAAAGAACTAGAGTTGCGTGAAATATGGAGAAGCTGCGTGCAGGAAAAGAGTTGTGCACAAGATTGAAGTTGCGCGGAAGATGTGTTTCGTGATAAAAGTTAAATCTTGCATGCATGGAAGAAAATTTCCACGCAAGTCACCTAAAAAGGTTCGTGAAAGATTTGGTGTCTTTTCATGTATTAATTTTAGTGTAATCTATTTCCTTCCATCTTATGGGTAAGAAAGTGAATATTTGTACATCAAAGAATACACATATTCAGTTGTAAAGAAACAAAAAGATACTGTAATTACCTATTTGTGCTTAGAGGGTGCGCACACACTTGTGGACTGTTTTCCAAGTGCTACATGAGTGTAAGGGTATATCCTACTCATTGTATACTACATCAAATGATTGGTTTCTAGTGTATTGTGTGGTACTAGATTATTTCCATACCATACCAAGGATGTAGCTACTCTTGTTGAGTAGTGATCCAAGTAAATATTGTTTTCTTTTGGTTGTGTGTGTTCAGAAAAGAATAAAATCTTTAACATGATGTGAAGTTTGTTTAAACAAGAAGGGAACATAAAAAATTAAAAAGACATCACTTATTCAACCATCTCCCTCTCAGTGATACTTATATCTTAATTGGGAACATAAATTATATTTTAAATTTATTAACTATAAATTCTGGAATTATAATCTTTCTTCTTTGGGCCACATTATCTACAATTATAGAATCCAAGTTGATTTTGTGAAAGAAAAAATAATTCCAAGAAAGTCCTACACTTATGAACATAACCAAGTTACATATTTTTATTAGTTTTAAACATTACTAACAACAATTTTTCAAATATATTTCCTAATTGGAAAACCTATTTTCCAAGATTAAACATAAATTAGTTAAGTTCATATGTATAAATGAATTGATTTTTTTCCAAGAGATTGGTTAATTGTCTGATTTTGAAAAAACCATTGGGAAATAATGGATTTGTGATATCTAGTGACACATCAAAAAAAGTAATCTATTATTTCTTTATTAAGTATGATGATTTTATTACCAATGAAACAATGTAATTAAATATTCATGAATAAAACTATCCCACCCGTGATCTTGATTTGTCTTTCTTAATCCTTTATTTGAAGATATTGGGACATTATATCTACAGTGAAATATATGAGATATAAAATGATTATAACTGTCAAAAAATACATATTTATTGTACAAATATCAACATAGGGAAAATTTGATGGATTTATCTCCATGATGATTTTGAATTATAAATACACTACATCACCAAGAAAGAAGATCTGGAAGCTGATACATTAAGTATGATTAATCATAGATTTATGACCAAAATTACGACCAATTGGCATCTTATGTTCATATATCTCGTAAAGATTGATCTAGGAACAATTAAAAAAAGGTATAAATCACTCATTTTTTAAATTATTTCCCATCCATATTTAATATAAAAAAACATGTCCTTTACTAGATGAATATAATTTTCAAAAGAGAAGTAAATCCAAGAATGATGGAAAATTAGTATGATTATTTTTAATGATCTAATTCTAAAATTTTGAAATGTAATTTTGTTTTATCAGTACCTATGTAGATTATGGACTTATTGGATTGGGAACATAGTTTTAATTTCATAATACACCCATATACCACAATTATGTATAGAAATTTGAAAAGTCTTTTCATGTGCGATAATATGAATCCAGAAATTACTAATTAAGGGTCAAGATATGTGGGTTTTCAATAGGTGACTGATGGGTGATAATATCCTAGATGATTCTAGAAACCTCTATGTATTCATACAAATAAATTGATGATATTAACATGGAAATTTTCCATAGATTACCTAATAATCCTAGAAATAATGATGCACTAATGGCTATTATTAAACGCATTACTATATTTGCACATCTCCTTGAAATAATAGAGGTTTTTCTCCTAAGAAACCTTCATGAATTTATATTTTAATGAAATTTTAAGAAATTATGTCTAGTAAATTTTAATTTTTTTATTGTGACCCACAGTTGACATCTCAATTCTGGGAAACTCTTTAGAACTCTATTGATATTGAGCATCATTTCAACACCAATTATCACCCTCAAACTGATGACAATTCCCAAAAGGCTATTAAAAATTATATTAATTCTTTAAAAAAATATCTACTTAATTTAACTGAATGTGTGATAATCATTTACATTTGATAGATTTCTCTACCAAAAATAATTTCATTAAATTATTCAAACAACAATGTATGAAGGATTGTTTTGCAGAATATTTCATTCTTCAACTTGCTATGATGAAGTTGGTGAAAGGAATTTTGTTGTCCAATAAATTTTGGAGGAAAAAATGTAAAAGGTTTTGATTCATTAAATTCATATCAAATAATCCCAAAGTTGGGAAAAGATCTATGTTGATAACAAGCTAAAATATTTTGAATCTAAAGTAGGAGATCAAGTTTTTTAGAATGTATCTCCATGGATGTGTGCTATAAGGTTTTGTTAGAAGGGAAAATAGGTCCCTAGGAATATCAGAACTTCTGAAATTCTATAATTAATTGGTGTTTTTTATTACCATTTGGAAATGTCCCCATGTCTCTCTAAAGTACAAGATGTCTTCCTTATATCATTATTTAGGAAGTACATGCCATACCAAATGCATGTGGTCACCAATAAATAAATATAGTTGGAATCTATTATATATTACTATGAAAAGACTATATAGATTATGGACTCTGTATAATTTTTTTGTGGAATCAGATGACTCATCTAGTAAAGGTATTTTGGATAATTCTAATGATACAGTAGTCATCGAGGGAACATAATGAAATTATCATGAAGAAACACCCAAATAAATTGATGAGGTGAAATTATGTAAATTTAATGGATTATATTTTATAAAGGAGGGAATAATTTAACACCTCAATATTTAATGGAATATTTATTTTCTAAAATAAATTTTATATATTCAACATCAATCAATACACGCAACCCTCAGTCCAAATGAATCGTAATATAGTATACCATAATAACCTGTAATTAAATTGGAAGGTATTAATAGGAATAAAACAGATATAAAATTTTGTATATTTATATATTTAGATAACAAATAATTTTTTTAAATTTTTTACTATGGAATATAAATAACTATTTAATGTAAAAGGAATAATTTTAAAAAAAATTATTTTTAAGCTTGAAAATTATTTTTATTTTAATGAATTCAATTAATCACTAATAGGGAATAATTTTAATAATTTTTATATATTATATATTCAGTGAAATTATTTATCATTCATAAAATATTCTTTCTAATAAGGTAATTAGAATATACCATAATAAAACATTTTATTAATGAAAGAAGGATCACCTGATTAAATGGGGTCTAAGGACGGAAGTACCACGGGGGTCTAAAAAAGTGGAGACCAAGAGCACCCCCAATAGGACCCAATCATGTCAAATTAAGACACAACATTAGAAATATAAGCTTTGGAGGCGAGGAAGTCGGCCTCCCTATTTCCCTCTCTCCAGATATGAGTTATATCCATGTCATCATGAATTAGATTCATTCTCTTCAGGACTTGGTAGATGACTGACCATGGGGTAGGTGAATTCACTTTTAGATACTTGAGGGGGACCTGAGAGTCCATTTCCAACGCAGGAAGGTGAATTTCCCTCCAATTGCACACTTCCAGGACGATAAGCAAAGAACTTTCTTCTACTTGTAGAGAACTTCCATTTGTGAATAAATCAAGATTTATTCAAGAGAGTTTTTTTGTCATTTTTTGCGCACTAATTTAAATTTTTTTATAGTTATATGAAATTAATTTTAAAATTTATGTAAATTTTATTAAATAAATCTTTAAAATTTTACTTAGAGTTAATTTTTATAATTTTATAAAATAATTAATTTTTCCATGATTAATAAAAAGAAATTATTAAAAATTATATTGTTATGTATAAGGAATTTAGATATGCTCATTTTTTTAATATATTTTTTAAAGAAAAATTTTTTAATTTATATTATTATTAGTCATATTTAGGTCATCAGAATCAATATTCTCTTTAATTTTGATATAAAACATTTTTATACTTAATAAACATTATTCTTTTATAAACATTATTTTCAGCAGACATGCGTGTTTAATTATGAATTAAAATCTACCACTTCTATGAAATAAATTTGGTAATATGTATTCCACAGTAGGAACCATCAAAATTAATATTACCTAATTTGGTAAAATTAATTTTTGGTCATAATGAAAATAAAAACAAGTTAAAATTATTTTCCATGGCGATGGTCAAAACATGATTTTGTGCATTACATATGTATTTGTTAATATTAAATTATCAAATAGAATAGAATTTAAAAAAAATGGTTTTCAATTTTCAAATCATATTTTATGTATTTTTGAATAGTTTACACTTATTTTTAGTTTTAATTGTTTAATTACCAAATAAAATAAAAAAACTTCTTACCGTAGGTAAATCTAAAATGGTAAGAGTGAGTAACCTCATTGATTAATGGAATAACATGTTTAAAAATATTTCAATATTTTGGGGGTATTAATTAACCTTTTATTTTATAAATAATAATATTTATTAACATTTTAGGAACACAATTTGAGAGTGACATACCATTAATGAATTTTTTTCGGTAGTTACGAAAATTACACTACTCCATAATTATAAAAGGGTGCATGGTCCCATCAACTACTCACACATACATATCCGTTTATACCAACAATAACCTAAAAATAAACCTCCCAATAACAATTTTCACATTATATATCTTCTTTTACTCCCAAAATACCAACCCTATGGTCTTTAACATAATATCATAATGGGTTTTTTCTAAGATAATGTAATTATATTCACTAAGCTCATTGATTTTTAATTAATCTCTTACCACTTTCAGTAAATTATTAATAATTATAATATAATAAAATAATTATATAGATTATACTTATAATTTTTTATTTATATTTCATAACCTATATTCATCTCCACTTCCATTAAATGGGAAACAAAACCTTTGATCGTGTGTGTAGTGGACTACCGCCTCATGAACTGATATAATTCATTTTAAATCACTACCTATCATGGATGGATATATTAATCGATTTAATGTATATAAGTATTAATTATGAAATAATTATACTTATATATGTATAACATCAAATCTATATTGTTACATTATAATCCCTTTTAAAATTGTAACGACATTCAACGTGTGTGTGAACTATCATCTTAGTAAAGAAATGCGATTCTATATAATTTTATTATGAAATGGATAGTAATAAGGATATAATTTATTAAATTATATTATTTATATGATATAATATTTATTATATATATCTTAATTATTTTTTACGTTTCTATCATTCCATAAAAAAAATAGAAAATAACATTCATGCATATGTATGACCTACCATCTCCACTAATGTTGTAAATCATTTATCTATCACTAAATTTTTTGGAATACTGTATATAATTATATAACTATCATATATTATATTTATATCATGATTAATATTCATTAGATGATGAAAACATGATCAATTTATGGCAACTGAAACTGCCAAACCAAAACATACAAGAAAAAAACATAGCAACTATTACATGAAATAGTTATTTTAAAAAAGAATAGTAAATAAATGTTTGATAAATGATTATAATTAAATAATATAATGTATTATTTAAATTATTTTGATTTTTTGGTATATTTATAATATAAATATATTAATTTTATAATAGTTTTTCTCAAGTAGACTAAAGGAAGGGGTTTATTTAACAATCTCATTATTATTTAAGATTTTTTATGTTTATTTCTACAATAGGGAAAGTATTTTTTATTATTATCCTACACCCAATATATTTTTTTATCTTACAGTTTGTCCAATAAATTCAATTTTTTCATTTTAGTTTCATTTCTTTAAGTACTCATGTTACCAAAATTATGTTTTTATGTAAAATAAACATTTTCTACTTGATATAGAATAATTCACTTACATGGGAATATTTTCTTAAAAATGTCTAAAATGATGTTTTTAACATTTTGTAATGATTTTTATGGACTTTTTTTTACCTATTTATACTTTTTAAGAAATATTTGTTGAAAGAAATATTGTTATCATCACTTGAACGAGATACTTTTGGGCCTTTTTCAATAGTGTTGATGAAAAATTTCCATTACATAGATAGAATATACATAATTACATGCCATCATAAACACTCATTTTATTAAAGAATTATTTTCATGTTTACTTGTTCATTTTCAATGGAAGACTTTTCCTTAATATTCGGGATGTATTTTAAACATTAAATAAGGGATTTCAATAAGAAAATGGTATTTTCCCCTATATATTTTCCAGGGATCTTTTTAGTATATTTATCTATGTGAAATTATTTGGTGAATATTATTCATTAATTTCGATACAATATTTTGATAAATGAGATGGAAAATAGAACTATGAATTGATATAATTTTTTAGTGTAACACCACTCCCTAGGCCACTCATCAGCTCTAAGATATTGGGTCGCCAAATGCCCTAAAGAACATCTCCCTCTATGCTTTAGGATTCTGACCAATGATGAGGGACTAATATGAACAGTGGGTAGATTGTTCCATTAATTCATATTATAATAAATAATGGGCTTCACTAAGCATCATACCCAACTTGAACCATGACATTATGAAAAAAAATGAAACACATCCAAATCATACGTGATTACTTGATAAACAACATGAAATTGAAAACCCACTATGAATATTTGAAATAAGTAACGAAACCAAAATATAACACTTACACACATACACAGAAATGGCCTTCTACTATCCCAAGGCCACACACACCCTACCTCCATAAACTCTTTAATTTTCCCCAACAAGATCCATTGCACATCATCTTCTCTAACCTAAAATATAGACATATGTTTTTCTTATGGAATAATATTTCTATGCAAGTTATGTGAATAAAAAACTATGTAAGGTCTCACTAATCATCCCTAGAATATAGTTTTCAATTCATGTGTATACAAGAAAAAAAGATACATAATAAACATCTCACCCAAGTGCCGCAATCATCATGTTCAAACTAGGACACCAATACTCACCATGCAATAGGTCACTATGTGAAATTTGGACCTCCATCACACATGATAAAACATACTATGGAACAATGAAAAAATCATATCATCACATCTGAAACAATTCTATTGGTGTCGAGCCTATAAGAAAAGACTAATGTTATAGTGGTCTCAAAACTCTTAATTAATTACCAATAATGGATAGGCATGTTCGTAAATCAATAAGTCTTGACACAACCCTTCTCACTAAATAGAGGTCCATTATTCTTTTTGTACCACCCTATAACATAGTAACTAGGGAGGTCCTTTTCCCAAGAAACTTATATAAAGGTCCAATGTGTCCACACAATCCCAAGCTATGGTTAAAATGGTCCTTGACCCAATACCCTAACACCAGGGAAGGATAATCAAACCAATTCAATCCAGACAAGTAAATTTACTAGAAGAAATTCGTCAATGAACAAGGAAGTGTCATCCTCTAACCCAATAATCTTAGGAAAATTAACATAGATCACAAATCCATCCCCAAAATTATTAGGTATTTCCATCAATACACTGACCCATCCTTAGCAATTCTATGGAGATCTCCAAGAACATCCCAACCCAAGATTCCTCATGTAAAGGTCCATTATCCACATGCAAATGGAGCTCCATCCAATCACTCAACATATTAGATGATCTTATGGTTATATTCACTCGATACCTCATCACTCTTCACAACACATCTCCAGTTTCCAATCATGTCTACCACTTGGTCCTCCAATCTCGATATTATCTACAATCATTGATACCACCACAATCCCATCACCACTCGGTGACGTCTCTATCTAAGGGCCCACTGAATATCAATATCTAGTGAAAATATTATACTATCACATCTCAATCCACCTTGAATTCAAATTCAAAGTCCCAAAAAATTCCTGTGACCCACTCATGAGCCCTATCTTAAATCTCATTAGGGAGATCCCATATCCCATAATTCAGAGGCAACTTGTTCCCCCATCCAACACTAAAAACTGACTAACTTATACTACCTATCTCATAAAATAAGGCCCACATATAACCTTTTCTTGGAGTTCCCATCATCCATGAGACATTTGATGATCTTGAACACTATCATCTTTCCCCAATCCACTGATTACTATCCGCTAGACCTATTTAATTCTACCAAGGCTATCCGCATCTCCACACCCAAAAATAACCTTCCATGGTAGCATGTTAGATTAATGGTTCCCTTAATCCTTAGTGACATAGTCACCTGGAGATCCAAAAAATTCCAAGTGCTCAAGAAAACTAATTCCATTCATAGGTGGCCTCACACCATCCAATATCACCAACCGAAAGAACTTATAGTCCCTAAAACCCATTCCAAAACCCATTAAATTATGAAGAAATTAACTATCATGTATAAAAATATAAGTGAAACTATAATAATGATTCCACCAACAATGATATTAGAGGTATACCCTTTCCAATATCAACTGATCCTTCACTAATAACTCACCATGATTAGGAAGAAGTCCACCAAACTCATCCATACCAATCAAAAAAATTTCTTGCCTCTGGGGATCTAGATCACCCCAAAGAAAAACAATAATAAGTTATAATTAATCATAATTAATTATTTAAATTTTTTATAATGTATAATAATTATTAGGAAACTCACCAAACACCATCGCTAAACCAAAACCATGACCAACCAACTACTAGATGTCAACCATACCACTGCAAAACCATTCGATGGGAAATCCCTATCACCTAACAACGATTGAAACACCAATTTAATTAATTTTTTTTTCTAAAATAAATGGATTATGAAATATATCTCTTTGGAAACAACACTAAATTTCTTAAAGAAAACATCTCATGATGTCATCTTCATAAGAAGAGTAAAATACCTATCATGCTCAGAGGATTTCACTATCATGTTGTGAAATCATCACCCAAACCCAAACCAAAACCAAATGAAATAAGAGCATATAAAAAGGGATACAATAAATGGATTAAAACATATGATCATGCCATTATTTTTTATTCTACATCACCTAGAGTCATTGCTTATAGATATATGATCATGTAGAATCAACGTAAGGGATAATCTTCTAAGAAATGACCATTTCATTCACCCATTCCTATATAATTCATAATATACCTAAAAAACAATATATGGAAATTAAGCTATTTGAAATAGATATAAACATTCCCCACTAGTGACTTCATGGGATCACTAGCTAGCCAAAGATCTTGACAGGGGTGTTGGGATACATCCCACCCCACTAGCTACAGGTGCTATGACAATAGCCCCATCTAGCCCAGTACCTCCTCCTCTTATTTTTAATTCTCCTGTATAACAATGAATCATTGACCCATGTCCGAAGTAATTTATTTATGAAAATGAAATTTCCAGATTTCCATCCTGCACACCACTTCACAAAATGAAATATGCACCAAATGGGAAATTCAAATTCCTTCAAAAATTTCAAAACGATAATAATGTAGGTTGTTATAATCTCTCCATCATAATTATAATCGTTCTTAATAAATAATGGAATCCGTAAAACTATGTCCCTAGACCTAAAACAATCATCATTTCACCAAAAATAAACCTCGTTCAATCCTTGATCTCTTAAAATGCTTCTACTACACAATCCTAACACTAAGTAAAACTACAATAGCATCCTCCTAAACCTATAGTTTGACCTCTATACCTCACCAATCATATCTATCACAATATTTCTAGCATTGTTCAAGCCTCACAATCTTCATGACCTTAAAAAATCATCATCCATACCTCCATCTAATATTCCAAAAATGCTTCATCAATCCTGATTCTAGATAAAAAATTCTCTAGATTGATCAACATGCCCTACACATTGAGGAATAATAACATTTTACAAACAAAAAAACTGATTTCATAATTAAACTCCTATTGTAATTACATGATTGGACCACCACACACCTACACCGACCACCATTATCTCACCTTAATCACTAGGAACATCTAATCTAATGTAGCCTTTAATAATTTGAATCCAGCCCAAACCCAATGCTAATTCTCCAACATTAAAAAAACACTACAACTAAACAATAAATCTTGTATTTACCAAGGAATACTACATAATTGAGTTTTCCCACACACCAACATTATGATTCCACCATAATCATCCCCAATCCCTCTCACCTCCCTCACTCTTAATATATTATGGTCATTCACCAATGACTGATGTGATTCTTACAGCCAAACGAGTATCATTATCATCATCCACCAAACATTATACCAAAACTCCATGTCCCATGCTCTATTCATCATTAACCAAAATGATTGGACGTGTCTAACCCACACCAACTGAAACCCCAAATCCAAATTCCAACCACCACTAAATTCAAATATCACTAGGTAAGTCATTCTGGACAAAGAGAAAACTCATGTAAAATTAGGTTCACTCCCTTTGACTTGATAATAGTGATATATACACCATATTGCTTCCCTTATACTGATACATGAACATCGACCCCATATGGGTCCCAATAATTCATGTGTATCACTCCTACCAATACACACCCTCCCATTCCTGAATAATATTTTCAAGGATCAATCATTGATATGTCATACCATAGCATGTTGATCAATCAGAAAAATCACATTTCACAACCATGGTCCCTCTACCATTTCTCCACAAAATCAATGGTCTTACAAACTGAAGGCATAATTTTCAAAAATACTAGACACCTAAATGAGAGAGTGACTTGAAATTCAAACCATCATAGTTCGACTTACATCACACTACTAAAGTGCATCAATGAGGTTCACTATTTACTATGGATCGACACACGACCCATTTCATTGGTCCTTGAACTAATCACCATTGCACGTTAAATGCACACACCTTCGCATACACACCATGTCCATTCCCAAAAGGCCTTACTAACACCACTTTCCTCCATGAAGGTAGAGTGATTAATCTAGAATCCACTCATAAGTTTCTAACCTTAATATAAATTGGTCTCAACCGAACCCAACAATGCACACTCCCATCTCAACTGATCACACAAAATGTATCACAATACATTCAATTTCATCCCATATATCAAAGGTTGTCTTACCTAAACCACTCACCACTCCCTAGATGCAAGTCAGTCAAATTATACCCAATGTACCCTTGTTACCCATTTTCAAAACCATGCCATATACCCCTACCCATTTATAACATGTGACCACTCACCACATGGGTGTCTTTCCCAAACCATATGAATCCATACATTATCCTAGTAAACTAGATAAATGTTTATCTATAACCAGTTGGACATGAACCCAATTGGTCATTCCCTCATTAAATATAATTTTATACCATCCACAAGGCATGCCACATTCCTTTCCACCACCCATCCAGGGGTTCCACTCTCACATGGAGATCTATTCCCATTCTAAAACCTATTTTTAGGAACCCATTCCCTTATTAATCCATCAGAGAGGAACTAAATACCTAAAAAACCCAAAATAAATCTCCGCATACCCTTCCTTGAGGGGACAAAATTTCAACCCATGGGACACCTCCTAGTATAAGAATCACATAAACTACAATTTATGGAAAACACACGAGTCCCATCTAAATAGAATTCCACTAACAAGAAATTTGGGAAAACAATATATTATTTGTTATGGATACTTTAAACTGTTCAAACCTATCATTAGTAAAAAACTGCATATAAGAACATATATTTCATGTGAATCCTATGTGCCTACTAGGATGCACAAACATGACATCTTAAAACCGTCCAATATCCAAACATTGAACTTTTACTAACCATCCAAGAGAAAAAATGTATGAACCATAAATAAAAAATCCATGAGTGTCATCCAAGTTGAAATCATATAATTTTATCATCGGAAACCTACAACATAATTACCATCACTATAGTAACCAAGAATTGTTAATGGAACATGTGTTATCGACACACTTGTTCGAATCCATCATAAGAAATGACATATCCCTAGAAAAGCTACATATCATCTGCTAAAATTTCTAAACAAAAAAAGATCTAGTACTAATTTTTAACACCCTCCCTAAGGCCAGTCATTGGTGATCACAGTTGATATCACCACATGGATTAAAGTGTGCCACCATATATGCCAAAAACAACTGAATATAGGTGATGGATTAATCCACAAAATGAGATGACGATTCTATGAAATTTATATAAAAAATCAGAATAATGAAAAGAAAAAAACTACAACACTTGAAGAACATATAAAAATATAACAAATCTAAATTGTAAATGATTATATCATATAAAACATTCAACCGATCACCCACTGGGATAATCCAGAATAATAAATAAAACCAAAATACAACACACCCACACTAGTCTTACTACCATCCCTAGGCCCCACAAACCCCACCTCCATAAAACAATTGTAATACCCCAACCCAGTCCACTATATGTCTTATAATTCGAATTGAAATTCATACATAAATTTTTTACATGCATCAAGATTCCCATTTCTTGTGTGAGAATAAAAACAAAAAATGGACTCACTAATAACTCCTAGAATATGTATTTATATCAATTTTTATGCATGAAGAAAATAAATTCAATAAATATGTAGCAGAAGAATCTTATAAATAATGTTCTAACGATGAAACAATGAATCATAATGCATTGGGTCTCTATGTAACAATTGGGAAACTATGAAATCTGATCAAACCTTCTTTAGTTCCATACTATAATATTATTGTTAAATCTTGCACCACCATACCAATTCTCATCCCTCACCTAAATACCCAGGGTAGTGAAGTGTCCAAACATTGTTGTAATACCCATTGAAAAATAGCTTTATCAAATGTCTATAAGTATTAACTATTCCCTTCTCACTCATTGTCGGTTCATTGATCTCATCGCATCATTCCATAACCTTATTCCTTGGGTGGTCCCCAACCCAAACCAAAAATGAAATGGTCCATCATGTGCACAGAGATCCAAGAAACACCTGGTATGGACCTCAACCTAATACCCTAATGTTAAATAATGGATGTAACAATGACCCAAGACATACCTGGAATGGTCCTTGACCCGATTCCAAAAAGAATATGATGCGGTAATCCACCATCACAAGCATCTAAGAAAGGGTCACCTAGCCCACTAAAACACCCACAAGGATATTTAGGGGTCCATCAATACCCCTATACCATTACTGAAAACTCTAGGGAGGTTACCTCAAGAATCATAACATAATAATCCACAAGGAATGTTCTACCAGTCATAGACATGTTGGGTTGAATCATTCCACTCAACTCGTCATCTAATCCCATGTTGGTAGTCACTAAAGACCTATCCCCTAATAAAAGAATATCTCAACTCACCTAACAAGGTATCCATTTGGTCATCCAATCCCTCCATAGACAACAATTATTAATACCACCTCATTCTCATAACATCTTAGTAATGTCATTGTTTAATGTATCACCCTTACCCAAACCTAAATTTATGATACACCCACATGGAATAAACTTAGCACACCCAATACCCCAACCCATGTAACTTTACAAGACATCACATCTCAATCCACTTTGCATCCAAATTCCATGTACTATACAATTATCATAACCCTCTACTAGGTTTCATCTAATATATCCTTGAGGATATCCCTCATCCCATCATCTAGAGGCCACCCACTACATAATCCAATGAAAATACCCGAAGGAATTATCCTGATCTCCTGATGTACCACAAACCACCTCTAACATCATCGGGGAGTTCCTATCATCCAAAAGTCATCTGGTGGTCTCTATCATCTTCATACTTCCCCCAAGAAACTCATTGAAAACTACTAGATAAAGGTATCAAAACCTAGAATATCAATGTCTCCACACATCTTGTGACCCTCCCATGGACTTGTTATATCTCAACAGTACACTCACCTCTTAGAGACTAAATTTTTAAGTGATTCCAACACATCTAACTACTCATAATCACTTTTTTCAATCATAATAGGCCATGTTCAATCCTATCTCACCTACTCTGATCATCTAGGATCCCTAAACCCAATTCCCTAACCTATGAACATATGAATGATTACATAGCCTTGTTTATAACATTATAAGATTTTTATAAAATGGGACACCTACCTTGATACTAGAGTTATCACCTAACAAACATATTTGGAGCCTTGTTGAAGCGCTTACCATGCCCACACATGCCTTTGCCAGTACCACCTATGTTGAACATGAAAAATCCAAGATCTTAGGAATATATATCACCCCAAACATGAAATATAACTAGTTATAAAATATTATAAATATTTTTTTTATTTTATACAATGACGAATAATCACTATAAAACATAATAAGCACCCCCATCACACCAAAACCATGACCAAAAACCCATGGGATGTCCATCACACCTACCTGACATCGTCAAAGGTGAAATAAAAATCACCCAAAATTAATTTCAACATAAATATTATAAAATATATGAAATTTATCAATTTAATTCATCAGGAAACCCAACTTGATAAAAAATTCTTTTTATGGCATGCAGAAAAAATTTCACGATGTCCTCTTTTTTTTCAAATTGATCCCCCATCAATCTTTAATGATTTTACCACTATCTTGTAAAAATTTTTCCCAAAACATACTCAAAAAAATAATGAAATTAGAGGTTGTTGAAGGGGAGACTAATAATGGAGTAAAATAAGAAATAATACCTCAATTAATCATCTAAAATCACATGGACACATCCCCACTCTATGGAGGATTAATTATAGGAAAGGAGTGGAAAAATAAATCAACAAACTATAATTCTAGAGAATCCTACCCAAAAAAATATGAGGATCCAAGAATCTAGATTGATGGAAAATAACCCATTAATAATACCCCCTGAACATGACACACTATAGAGCTAATGAATCACATGGTAGACAACCTAGGATCACTGTCTAGTGATCCTAGTAGAGGTGAAGGCTACTTCCCACCACATCGGTAAGCTGATGCTACAATAGAAGAAACAGCTACCTCGATACATCCTTTAGTGATGTACTACGATCTTACATACAATAGAATTTAAAAAACATCCAATGTAATTTTTTTAGGATTTAAAAAAATACATTATTTTCCTGATGAACACTGATTCTCCAAACAAACCATCCACCAATGAAAAACTAAAATTTCCATGAGAATTTCCTACCCATTATGGAGTGGGTTGTTTTGTTTGGGTTTTCCACCATATTTAAGAAAATACATCCAATATTGAAAAATATTATTGCACCACCTATTCTTTAATACACTATATGCGGTGATTTATTTACTTTATTAGTTATATATTATGTGAACATACATGGAATAGTGGGATATTTTTTTCAAGAGTGGATTATACTTGTGAAATAAAACACCCTAAGATATACATGAATCTTTAGAGTTTTTATCAAGAATGAGTTTGATCAATTCAATTTATTATCATGATATAGAGAAATATTTACAAGGATGCTCTTATGAAATTGATTCATCATCCAAATTTAATTTTTGATGAACCAATATTGGTTAACATGAAATGTTATCCAAGATGTCCCATTACATTGGGGATATCGAAAAAAAATTACATGTCTCAAGAGAAACAAAAGGATATAAATATCAGAGGGTAAATTTGAATAAATGTACACATTGTTGATACATACAAGAAGAATCCAAAAATATAACCAAAGAAGAACATATAAATTAAAATAAAACCATGACTCTATGTGAAACAATGTCCCAACCAACCAAACACACTACAAACACCTCATAAACCAAGAGAATCTAATAAGCTACATGATGCCCTTCCCTTTACCCGATTCATGAAAAACCAAACCGACATATCCCCCATGGCATATACAAATTGTGAGTTACATTCTGATGAGGGTACCACCATGAATTTATACAATTTGTATGACCATGAAATTATTAGTTACAGATTTTAAATAAGACAAGTTTCAAAACTCTATATGCTCTAAAACAAATTCATAAAATATCCTTTAGTTTTCCCCATAAAAACATTTTTTATTCATATCCTTGGTAATATAAAGAAAATGATGTATGTAAATATAAAAATAATTAATAAAAATCCCAATAAGTCTCATCATAAACTGAGAAAAAAATTGGGCTCTAAGCCATAGAAATACATACTACAATACATTAAGGAACACTAAGACAATCATACTATGAATCCCATTGATATTGAGTATTTCCATAGTATATGAATAAAACAATCATAGCCATAGTGGGTCACACTGACACTGATTTCATATGTCCATAACCAGACAAACACAAGGTTACTAATGTGCTATGTTTTCCAAAACATTTAATTAAAACATTCATAAAATTTAACAAATTGTTTAAACAAGTATAATGTAAGAAATTACATACTAGTAAATGAAATTTATAGTGATTTTTTTAATCATTTCCTTGAACAAATAATGTTAATAAAATTGATTTTGAATCAAAACACATTCACAGGCCACCTAGATGAAATTTCATAGAAAGCACTCATATATTTAAAATAAATGAATTTTATAAACCATACGAGATGAATTTATTGGAATATTAATTAATTCATATGATAAAACTACTATATAAAGAGGATTTACTCAGCAATAGTGGGAAATTAATCACTTTTAAAAATGGATATGGAAATCAAAGAAATCCAGTATTTACAAGACTATATCCGTAGAAGACATCATGAATTCCACATTAAACCATATAGATCTAGAATTAAAATCCCAAATGTATTCTAAAGGATAATGAGGAAAAATTATTTTCTATATGTCTAGAATTAAAAGGGTAAATGAGAGAAAACCAAACATTTCTCAAAGAGATCCACTCAAAGTGATCAAGAATCACAAAAAAACTAATGAGTGAACCCTATAGAGTGTTAAGGAGATGATAAACTGAGATAACGATGGATTAAGATGATATTAGAAATAAGAATTTTATGTTAAATCCATATAATTAACCATTTTTAAATTTATATATGGGTCACATGGTTATTGAGTATAATGATAAAAATAATGTGTTAACCCTATGGTAGCTTCTATCTAATGAAACCCTTGGTTCTTAGTTACTTAGGAATATACACAGAGTTATTAAAAACACATGAAATCTATTTGATGACCTATTTCATAGAATTACTTATCCCCATGACTTTTATAGTGACTCACAACGTTAGAAAAGCTATTCTTACGCTATTAAAAATTCCTTTGAAAACAACAATGCCATATGATACAGTTATAACATGGCTATAAAAATTATGTCCATAAACAACGTGACTAGAATATTTTATGTAAATATGCAAATTATTAACCCTCAAATCATGAATTCTTGAAATACCACATAATTTTGTTCCATTAAATTTTCTCAATATTTTGTACTCATAAAAACATAAGGCCACTACTTCAGAAAAATGATCTTAAATCCATTATCTCATGGTTATTTTATCCACATTTCTATAGTTTATCGACAAAGGAAGTTTTTTTTATACACAAAAAATTGTTTTGTTAATCCATAATCCAAAAAATCTTATCAACTATAGAGGTTTCTATCCGAAGATCTATATTTTCCAAATCAATTACATGGAAAGGTTTTGGTTGATACCACCTCAGTTAGGAAATTTTAAAAAAAGTCATGAATCTATTTAAAGAGAGACAATGATTCCAACCAATAACCGTTCCTTCCATGACATCAAATAATCTCTAAAAGTACAAAAACCTCTATAACAACTTCTCTATCTTACTGAAATGATGATATCCCATGCGAGGTTAGACTATAATAAAAATTGTATCACAAACCTCAAACTATAATGGGAAATAAATATGGTTCGTATAGGGTTTTTTATATCAATTAGCTCTTTCTAAAAAACTTTGGATCATCTACATCATTTTCATCATCTCTTTAACAAAACACAATCTCATTATAGATTTTTATATTAATTCATTAAAAAATAAAGGAAACTAATTGGGATGCAAAAAGAAAATTATTTTATTGGTTCTATTTTATTCAAATATTTATATCTCTTATAGAGGAATATATGACTTAAGGCATGTGATTTTCCCATAGACCACCAAAATATGGATCACCCCCATTGAAGTCCCCTTAAGAATCTAAATTGATGTCTTAGTATACTCATCAATCTGATGGTGATGATTCATGATTAATTTCTAGGATTATCCCTTAACATAACTAATTGAATATTTTTCGGATCCAATAGAATAACCCCTATCATAAATCGTGTCCCATAGAGATCAATTCATGGATCCAAAATTGACATTTAGATATATATTAATATGAAAATATTATTTCAATATTTTAATGATGATATCCAACTAATCCAGGTGTTTTTATTTATATTAGAGTTCACAAAAATATCATAAACAAAAATGAAAATGAAATATTTTATGTACTAATAAATGACATTAATCATCAACAATATAAATAATACATGAGAATTAGTCAAACCCAATGGAAAAAATATAGAACTAGAAATTCCAATATTGGATCCTAACCATTGTATTATGAACATCCTCTTCTTAAACTCTTACCTGATGTTTCCCCAATCACATGTAAGACTTAAAAAAATGGACCATTGAATTTATAAAATATATCATTAATCAAAAGAAGGGGTTAATTTTTATTAACTATCACATGATCAAGATTTTTATAATCATCCCAAATCCTACTACTTCTTTCTATATTTTTCATAATGAACTGTTGAAGACAAAGATAACACACTAGGATGAATAAATTCCTTTTCCTCAAGATCCAAAATCAAAACATTAATATCTGTTAACTCAATGGATTACAATTGATATGATGGAATATAAATGATCATCATTCTGAGAAGTAGGTCTATAGTGAATTTGACCTCTCTATAGGGTGGTAACCGAGAAAAATCATCAAGACTATAAGGAATACACTCACCAATATATGTAGTGTACTACTAAGACATATATCAAGGAAATAAAGAAACATCACTTCTAACTATCATAGGATCATTTCAACATAAGGAAAAAGATTCCCTTCTCTCCCTGGTCTAAGACTCCACTCAACCACATAGACATGTGGGACTCCATTAAAAGAAAGAAAACTAAACTCGTTGATAGTAGAAGAGGAACGTGGTCTTAATAGTGATGATCCAATCCATCCCAATAATAAGGATTGATATGTAAAAAAGGAACATTGAAATCCCACACAACTCTAAATTCAATCATTATCACTCAAAACATGGTACATTTTATCCCTTTTATCCTTCCACTTTTCCATGGGTGTGGAAAGGTATAATATGAATGAAATCATATCCAGGAATAATCCCAACACACTAATTTACTTACGTGGAAAAAAATTACGATATTCACCTATATTAAATAAGGTTAGGAGCATATAGGTTGAAATGAATACCTTAACTCCAATTCTAGATAACCACTTTTTGGAGTTTTCTACTGTATACTTTGGTGTATAAAAATTCATACCTTAGCTCCTTTATGTTAATTCTTCACTACATGTGAATCCCCAAGGGAATGAGAATAATATCCACTACCCTTTTATTTATTTGAATAAGCTCAAGATCCATTGGTAAGATTGGATCTCGTACCACCACATTGGGATACACTTACACATAAATTATTAAGGTGACTAAATTGTACACAATGATTCCACATCATGGGTTATTTTCTATTGTTAGGATTAGTATTACTATTCATACCAGCTAGATATAGGATAATCTAATGTTGTCTTTATGAATCCTCAAAAACTGGTCCTTTTGTAAATAGGGAATCCTTTTTATGATTTTAATTATATTCCAATGACACACTTTGGATACCTCTCACTGAAATAGTAGATCCCCCCAAAATAGTCTCCAAATAAACGTCTGCAATAGCTATATCTACATTATCAAACACCTTTATAGAGGATAGTAGGCTTAATAAAATTATCATCTACAAAATATCGGACTTCAAACCTATCGTGAACATATAAGCATTATGTTACTCAATGGAAATAATAACATGTGATATGTTAACCTACATTAAAAGAAGAGTGTAAAACATCATTACTGAATGATCCCCTTTCTCCAAAGTCAGAAATTCCCATGTATTTACTAATTATATTATTTCTAAACAAAAACTATTTAAGAACTTCTTGAAAGCATAACATGTAATAACCTATAGTAACATATATTTCGAGATGAAGTTTTACCATTTTCAACCATTTCCATTAATAATATACTGGTAGATACCCATGTTTGAGTCCCTTAGATCATTTACAAAGTAAAAGACACTCTCTATCCATTTGATCAATTCTAAATATTCCTAGGGACCCTTAACAGCATGTAAAATTGGTGGACTCTACTTTGAATATTTTGAACCATGTTCCACCATTATTATTGGGGTTTTAACACCAAACAGATCCACTTTATGGATTGTGGGGATAACCACTTCGATAAAAGAAGGGTATACTAAAAAATATTTAAATATATATATCTTATAGATTCTTCCCTTGTATTTTGATGTTCTATTTTTGGAGGAATTGTCTAATATGTACAAAAACCATTATCGAATTAGCATAAGATAAAATATCAGAGTCAAAATATGAATTTAATAAATCCATAGAAGAGCCTTTAAATCACATGATTTTAAATAAACATTTTATTCAATAAATGGGAGAAAAAATATTATTAAAAAATAGGATCATCAAGATAATATTCAAAAATTAAAAGGTAACTTCAAGCCCAAATCATGATGAAAATTTCAGAACACCCATGGTAACTCAAGTTTATACTTGATAGTGAGTTGTACATGCACCCTTCCACAAATACTACCTACAAATGACAACCCTAAATTCTATATACCACAAACCTGAGACAAAACCTAGGGAGTTCTATTACATTTATGTCTGAGTATTAGATATGAATCTATTTTATAATGAAATAAACTAGATTGATATGAAACATCCCCCGATATGGACATCAAAAATGTGGAGATCAACACAAAAATAACATGTACAAAGAGTAACTGAAATCAGATAAAAAACATTGAAAATAGGAGATACAAGTACACATATATGAGACATATAAGGTTAATCCCAAAGGATAATAATATATTCAAAACTAAACTATAACAAATACATGAATCTATGTGGCCATATAAACACACTAACCATAATCACTATGATGATTCCATCTTTGAAGAGAATCCAAAGATAAATAAAAAACCCTTCCCATTAATTGAATCTTTAAAATTTAAATTTTTATATACCCAAAGAAACATGTTTGGTGCGAGGAAAACACCCAGTAGAATACAACATTGAATATTTACATGAACATTATTGAATACAAGAAAATTAAACTATTTATAAGCCATGTTGTCTATTATATAGCACTTCATACGGTGTCGAATCCAAAGAGATATAAATTATTTATCATGCAATCAAAAAGTTTATAAGAAAAAACCAAATCATGTAATGGATGATACCTTTCTAGTATTTTTATTTATTAAGAAACAATTTATTATTCCATCGTTAATATTATTTTAAGAGTTGAGAAAAGAAAACATTATCAAGAAATGATAATGGTAAGTGAAATATACAATTAATATGGGAGAAAGGGGAATTATTACTATCAAATTTATTTTGATTTAATCATTCAAGGAAATTTTAATGAAATCACATTGGTAAAAATTGAATCAATTTGTATCCTTTTCCACGTGATAATTCTTGCATAAGAATAATTCTTGGAGTTCTCCAATTCAAGAATCATCCAACCACAATGTATTAAAAATAATTTTCTTAAATTAAATCTCATTCTAATATTAAAACATTTGGAAAATTAAAATTAAAGGATTGCATTCAGAATAAATTCTGTCGAATGACTATGTAGTATTGAAAATTTAATTCCAGAGGAAGAAAAACAATTTAAGAATATAATTGTGAATAATAAAAAATATAAAACCAGAGGTAGTTAATTCATGAATAATAGTGATATTATATGATATGTGTTTCTATCATTATTATTATACTCTCTCTCCTCCATGATCTCTGATGAAAAAAATTATTAGTTCTCATCTTCATTCCATTATCTATGGGAAACTCTACACCATATCATGAATTACTCCATAATCATGAAATTTATATTTTCTTTTTTTACATTCATCTCTAATTATTTTTATTAAATTATATCAATAACCACTTTTTCACTAAACATGTGTGTTGAATGGAATTTTTTTAATTCTTAATGTGGAATAATACGTTCCCTTCAAATGACCTAGAAAAATCACTGTGAATTTTATTAAAAAAAAACTAGTCGTATCTCTGTTCCAATAAATTCAAATTCTCAAACTAATGATTCCACCAGTTTTCTCTTATCATCGACCCTAATTAGTATTCAAACTACCCAAAAATTTATTATTGTCATAAAATCCTCATCAATGTATGCACATCATCTAGATATAAACTATAATAAAATATTCATCGAAAAAACATTACTTCGCCATCAATCCAAATAACAAACTTGACAAAGCTTCTAATTCCCCACAACATTCAATATTTGAACAGAATATATGCCCCAAATAAATTTATAAATTCATAAGATGACCACTTTAGTGAAACACATTAATGATCTAGAATGAAAACCTATTTTTATGATTATATGGTGGGTTCTTTTTTGTGGAATATTTAATTCTTTATCTTGTCCTACCTTTCCATTTCTATTTAATGGCCCTGATTATCTTTGAACCTCAATCGACCTCAAAATTTCTGAATCTTAGTGTATTGAACTAATATGGAGGAAGATATGGATTTATTTGCTCAGATGGAATTGTTGAAATAATCTTCATCAAAGATTCATCAACGTATATGACATCGGTTGTCAAATTTGGATATCAATAGTTCTAGACAAGATTAGTTTGTGCTGATGATGGATTCAGCTAGAGTAAGGGTTCAGATATATTCTACCATGTATTTCGATGGACCAAGATTCAAGTAGATCCCCATCACTATATTAATCATTGTTCATATACATTCCAAAATTTTATTCATCATCATAAATAGGTATAATAAGATCTCATTACTATAACATCTACTTTGTGTTCACAGAGTGTCGATGTTGTATTCTTATGTTTTAATGAATTTTCAAGTTTTTTCTATCTTTATTATATAATTGTATTGATAAGGTTGAAGAAAAATTTCTAATGATAGTTGAAAGGACATGAGAACGATCAATTTATACTCACATTGTCAAATTATATTAGAAACCACGATCGTTAGGGGTTTGTCCTTATAGCAGATCCCCTTCATGGTAAAGTCAATCGAGAAAATATTTTTGGAGAATTTCATTTTCTAGTTTTCACGCACTCCATACGAGGTCTCTTTATCATTGATGTGCAGAAGATTGGAAATTAAATGTATGTTCAATCAATTTTTTGAAATATTTACTCACTACCACTATGCATACAATAAAATATAGTTAAAAAAAAAATTTAAAATAAATTTGTCTTTATTAAATCATTTAAAATTAAAAGAATATAAATTTTAATAAAAATTATTAAATTTTAAAAAATAAATATTCATATATAGATTTTAAAAATGCTAAAATAAAATAATAAAAAATTAAATTAAAATTCTTAAATATAAATTATCATATTATTAATTAATAAAAAATTAATAGTCATAAAAAAAATTAAAGGGTATATAAAAATAAAAAATATTAAAATTATTAGATAAAAAATTAAATACCATTTAATTAGTCAACATATTAAGAACAAATCTAATAATTATTTAATATAAATAACACATAATTAAACAAAAAAATAAATACAAAATAAATAATAAATTCCAAAATCCATTAAATGAAGAATAAAAAGAATTATAATATGATCATTAAAATCTAATAAATAGATATGAAATAACATAATTATAATTAATTACTAATTACACTATAAATTGACTATAATAATATAATTAACCTATAAAAGTTTAAATATATCTTAGTAAACCAAAATATAAACTTGAAAAGATTTGGGAAAACACCATAAATAAAGGCCAGATCAAAACCCCCAAAACATAAGCATTTCATGTCCTAAGAAACTAATTTCAACTAATTCATTGGAAAACAATTTTTCAGATTGAAATGTGGGTTTCCATTAATAATTATTTTTCAAAAATATTATTCCCCCTTGATAAATTCAAGAATGAAAATTGGTTTATCTTCTAAGAATAGAATATTTAGTCAAAAGACAGTTTTCATTTTACAAAAATTATTGATATTGAAAATATTGTCAATGCCTAAATAGTAAACGAATTTCATTTAACTAATACTTACAAAATTTTATTTACCTATATGTGAATAGATATATATAAATATAAGGAATTATGATTAGTAACCATTATTGGATGAGAAATTTTAATTTTTATAAGAATATTAAATAACCCATCCAACAGCTTAAAATATAGATGAATTAATGAATATAGGATCATTGTTAATTGGGATTCTCATTTCATAGGTCATGTATACACAAATCTTAAATGATAAAAAGTGAATCAAAATATTGAAAACTGATTTTGTTAGAAATTATACTTTAAAAATAAAATAAACATTTTCAACTCAAAAAGAATTTTTTTATAATATTCAAAACATGGGATAGAAAGCAATGCTAACCTCTTATAAGTGGAAAGAAAAATATCAACATGCAAAAAAAATTAATCTTCTGAATATGACATATGAGGCTTGAAAAAAACACAATTTGAAAAAACAATATGAGGTTTTGATGGGTTCATATTAAATAAAAGATTGGATAATATTACAACCCCTATCCCACACACATAAATATCAACATTTTATTTAATGTTTAATTAAAATGTTAAAGAATACAATTGTACTTTTAAACATAAAAAATATTATCATTTTCATCACTCATTAAATAGATACATATCACATAAAAACACATGGGTAATTACTCCCATATACATAATTTCATTATATGAATATATTTAAAATCACTAGATCTATTATTCTATCTATAACACAACATCAATAATTAAATGATGAATAATAATGAAATCATTAAAACAAACTCTTAAATAATTTCAAATGAAAATTTCTATCCAAAATTATATCTTCCCCAATATCAATGGACAAAATACCAATATTTTCAGATTTTTTGGTACCTTTATGTTAATTTTTATTGACATAATAATTGAACAAATTACACTCATATGTTTTCACAAAACTAGAGGAATGTTTTTGGAAAGATTATCCAGTAACTTTTTAGCAAGAAACTTCTTCGTGGTTTGAAAACAATTGATATCTTTACAATTATTTTGGAACCTAATTACAACCATCCACATGTAAAGGGACCGAGAAGAACAAGAACTAAATCTATCAGAAATAAGGTTTAATAGAAAGACTACACCATCACATTATTCATAGAATAATGTATACACACTGAAATCACATGGGTTGAGTCCTATAAAGAATTGAATTTAAAGTCCTCAATTAGAATTTAGTCAAAACATAGTATTCCTAGGAAAATAAGGGATCAAATATATTTAGCTAAAATTGAAAATAATGTTTTATCATTTGACCAATTAAAAAATTTTATCTATTTTCTTCCCCAATAATTTTTACAGGTCCTTAATTTAGTACTCCATGAATAGTGAAAGGCCTGGACTATTTGGATTTTAGTATTCCATGAATGATTTTATGTTTTATGTTAAATAGAATAAAAATCAATATTTTTAGGAATTTCTCATTCTAAATAACAAAATCAATAAAAAACACATAGTCCCTCTCGTTATTGATCTCATCATTTTCCTGGAACACTCGTCTAATATCGTCAACCTAACTCATCTCATATAGATTTATTTTTATAATAGTCATAAATCAATGATCAAAGCCTTCAAAACCCAATATGAAATGTGTTAAAACTCCACAAGTAAATGAAAATATTTTATATAGAAAATCTATATGGATAAATTCATATTGGTGTTCTAAATGTAGTCTTGTAGATCTATAATGCTTTATCAACATTCAAGGATCAATCTGTCATATAATTATATACATTTTTCTCTAACATTAACTAATGATCCCAATTTTAAATTAATACATATATATATTCTTATGTATGGTATACTTTTCATTTCATATCTACACAACTATATTTCTATATAGGATTATAATTTAAAATTCATAAAATGTAATCCAATATATCTGATAAGAAGAATTTGAACTACAAAACAATACTACATGTTATTTGTAAATTACATTATCATAATATAGGATTGATTTAATTGTAGTTCCACTACCTCAACACACATCAAAATATCTTAAGAAAATAAGATAGAATCATTCCCATCTGATGATGCGAATAACACTATAAAATCTAATACCCAAACATAAAAAATCTCAACCACTAAAATACCTTTTCTAGGAAAACCTATTCTTCTTTCCAACATTAAGCTATCTATAAAAACATTCATAGACCTCAAAAACTATATTATTATCATTAAACAATGTAGGATAGAAAAATCCATCTTGGGCGATTTTTTGTGATTTTCTCTCTCCAGCATGATGACCTCCCAAATGTATGGAGTGACCGACCCCATTCTTGGATATCATTTATTCTTATGGAACAAAACACATTAAGATTCAATTAAATCCCCTTGATAAAATCAATATTTTAACCCATATATAGTTCTTAAGCGCTAAAATTAACATCTGCCTCTTATTATTTGAAACATATTTATAATAAAATTCATTATATTGACAAATTTGAAAATTTTGGATACCATGTATAATACTTGACACATACATTTATTAACTTCTCATCTAGAAAATAATACATAATCTCCTTGCGATCATCACACAGAGTACAATAAAACCATGAAAAATGGTCTTCAATAACATTATCCTAACACATTTTATCACTAATTTAATAACCATGCCCTTGTAAAAATTCTATTTATCTAATGATTCTAGGTTTTTAATCCTTCCTTAAATAAAGATACATCAATATAGAATGTACTATTGACATAATTAATTTATATCATAAAAGGTAAAACCTAAATTTCCATAGAGTGAACCCAATAATAAATATCTTTTTCTCAGTAATGGTGTGGTTCCTTCGAACATCATCTAGAATCCAACTATCATAATATAAAAAAAGTAATGTCATATTTATCCCATATCCAAATCGGTACCTAATATTCATATAACTACTGTCACACATAATTTTTAAAAGAAATTTTTTATTTGGGGAAACAATGATGGGTTATAAAGAGAGTTTTTTACTTAAGAAAATTAAAAGATAACATAAATTGTTTATCAAAAAATGGTTCATGTTTGACCAAGAGTGAACAAAAGTGATTTAAAATATTTTAATAGTCTTTCATAATCTTTTGGTAAAAACTGGAATGCCTTAAAAAACATCTAACACCCTATACATTTTTCGAAGTGAAAATTTATGAATAACTTCAACCATGGAATTACCGACCTCAATTAGCGTACTATACTCTTTATGGACAAGAAATACATTTTAAGTGAACATAAACATGAATTTATCCCACTTTAAAACTATTCAGGTCTCTAATAATCCTGTAAAAAAATCTATATTCTATAAATATCTTTCAAAGCTGCTACCAATAATGTATAAATCACCCAAGAACACCGTAGTAATAATTTCTATCATGTCTGAGAAGATTAATATAAAACATATTTAAAATATATAAATTTCAACACATAATCCTAAGGAAATTCCTCGCTATGAAAATGTCCTAAATAGAAATATGAATGTGGGTTTTCCTAATCTTATGGTGTAACATGAATCTGCATGTAACCAGAAGAACCATCTTGAAAAAAATACGCATTCCTAGATAGCCTCTCAAGAATTAGATCTAATAATTGCATTAAAAAAATGATCATTCCCTATGTAATAATTTTCCTTTGATTTATACAAACTATTTATTTACTATCTTTTTAACCTGAATTTTACCATTCATTTTCATTGCTTACTATAATGTTTCATGAATCGACCAACTGTGGCCAGAGTCATGATAACCCAATCCTACCTCCAATAATCTACGGGATAGTGACCAAAACTGAGTTATATTATCACACATATGAGAGGGATTATCCTGTAGTACATATAAAAACTCATAAACAACCATCACCATGAAACTCTTCATAGATGATAATAAAAAATCCAAAAATGCATGAATAATTTAATCCACCATATGGGTATAGGAAATTTACTAAAATCATAAAGAAGATAAAAATATGGGCCCAAAAATATTATAGATGAGTCTAACCATGTTAGAGGGAGTGAAAATCTAAAAAATAAAACCATTTCAACACATCTCGGTCAAGAAAATATAATCACCTTGTTCTTTCTAGCTCATTATTCTCCTCCTGCATCTAGTCCACATATTACTCCAACAAATGTCCTGTCTACATTCTAAAACATGACTATTGTGGGAAACTTATATGAATGGGTGAGTATAACGATACATAATAGGTTCCCCAAAACCAAAAAATAGAGTACTTGAATAGAAATTGTCTACTCAACCAAATTCAATGGAAACCAAATAAGATAGAAAAAGATACTTCATCTCAAACAATCCTCATTTATACATGACTGTTCAGAGAATCTATACATAGTATATAAAACAATATTTGTGACATCAATCCAATGAATTATAAAATTTCCCATGGATACTCTGCCCATGATTAATGTATCATGAGGTCCTAGACTCCCTTTTAGCCACAGGATTCTACTCGAGTTTCAAAGGTAACACTCATCTAGGAGAAATCACTGCTTGGGTTGTGCACTCACAAATAGTACATATTCCCTAGATATCACTCATTAGTAAAATCTCTCCTATCCATGATGTATCATCAAAAAGATACCAATCCATTAAGAATAGATCAACCATCCATGATGTCTCTCGTCTAAGAGAGAATGCTTCTTAGGGTATAACTAGGTTCATGGTGCATCCCTACCATTACATGTGACGATATCCAAGAGAACACACTCATCAAGTCTCTCCACAATGAATGTATAACTGAAACTCAGTGGATCTCAATACTAAGATAGGTAATCTCATAAATCATTGATGGGGACTCCCCAAACCCTACATGAAATACTAATTATCTCATATCACATATCCGGGATCACACCTCGGACCATTTAGGGACACCATAATCCAATTTTGAAACTCTTTATAGCATATCACTCAGATTCAAGATCATTCTTAGGACCACATGGGGATGACACGATCCCTAACTATCCTCAAATCTATGACATGCAGATATGAAATCATTCTTCGGACCACTATGAGATACCAAAACCCCAAATATAGATCTGATTGTCATGTAGGGGTCTCGTACTCGTGACGATACCACAAACCCAACTAGAACCAAACATAATGAATGGAATCATATGAATGATGATAACAAATACCCTACTGAATCCCTCTTGATAAGTAGGGGATCGTATATCCTTTGATTCCAGAAACCCTACTGGTCTAGCATAATATATTGGGGATTTTTGCCCTATGAATGAATAATGAAACAATTCCACATCCCCAATTGAGTGAAGTTACCATGATAGAAGATACCACCATGACCTCTTAGAAATATATAATAACAATATATGTTCTCATCCAGTTGAGGGGATCCCAATCTAGTGTTCAAGATGCAATTCCACACTATAACATTGTAGGGATAGACCATAGAAAACCACTTAACTGATACTGGTATGTTTTTAACTATCAGGATTCCTACTAACATCACCTTGAATCACATTTCGCATTCCAAACCATTCCCACCATCACATCCCACATAGAAAACCTTTTACTGTAGGATACTCTCGGGCATCCATCTAAGTCTTGTAGATGCAGATGCATGAGGGGGAACCACCAAAAATTAGTACACAACATGTAGTGTGTTCTTAAAACATCGGCATTTTCAATTCCCCCCCATGGTATTCTGCATTTATTTTGGAATATACACAGTGTGTACCTCTTATCCCCTGGTGTGTGACCTGAAACAATATCCTAGTAGTTTCCTCTCAAATACATGGATGTCTATCCATGTCACTAAATGGGGTGTACCCTCAAAACAGGGTGTTTCCTATATATCCATCCACATGGTCATATCCTCATCCCATTACCATATCTAGCAGCCCATTCTCATGTATATGGTCTTGTAATTTCACATGATCATGTCCCTTGACATGGAATATCTAGAAATTTCTTTTAGCCACATGACTTGTGTTCTCTAAATGGAATATTTCCTCAGTAAATAGTGTGTTTTCCCAAATTTTCAACTTCTCCATATTCGTAGAATTCATGGTGTGTTACCCTGTACTAAAAATGTGTGATCCTGAATTCCGAATGGGAATTCCTTGTGAGCCTTCAAAAACATTGTGGTTTCCCTTGAAACCTAGTGATCAACCTAAGGGATCACTAGAAGTCATAATATAGATTAAAAACTATAATAATTAAAATATACGGTCTGTGATGAATTTATCATAAATCTACATGCCTCATGGAAAAAAATGAAGCTTCAGGTATAGGTCCACTCTCTAGAGTCATTGCACCGTTATCTGGGAACGATCACTACCAAGAACAAATATCTGTGATGCCTCCTCTCCATGGTTCCACCTTAGTTCATATATTGATCAAGGGATAGATCCTTCTATCAAATTTTGTGAATGAAAAAATTAAAGGGGAAATGGGTGTCTATTAATATATTTTTTTTTAAATTAATAATCCTACATTTAATATCGCACCAATATCCCTTAATTGAGCACCCAGTGCATGAAAAATTGATGTCATGCCTAGGGTTGGCACCACATTATATACTCAATAATTATCTCTGCTTATATATAAAAGACTCCATTTAAGAGTTAATACACATTAATCATTAAATTTGGCATGTGTTATAAATAAATTTAATGTTTTTAATATCACTACACTGAGGCTCTCTCGGATCTGAAATCCCTCGCCCACTAAAATCCTGGCATTGGAAATATTCTATGATATTTTACAATGTCATTCAGGGAAGTAACAATGTCACTACATTCTCCACACCATAAGGCATTCCATCCTTGAAAATATAAATCCATGGAACATGTATTAAGAAACTATACTCTTAACTGGGGTTTCTACACTACATCAGTGATCCCACTAGAGGGTTCACATGCTATCTACAGACATGTACTTATGGGAACCATAAAAGACAAATCACGCCAGAAGTATTTCTAAAACTTAGAAAACATCATTAAATTAAGTGTCCTCATGTCTCATTATCTATGATAGGTGTAAAATGAAAAGTCCCTAGTCCAACTGTGATCAAAGATTCTAGAGGTACAATAACTGTAAAACCCAACATAGATGATGACCTAGACAGAAAGTCCACATCCACCCATGGATGGACTACACAGTCAACATAAACTATTATAACCAACTCTAATCCCACGTAGTTTGTCTCTAATGCCTCCAACTAATATTTTGGTGATTGGAAGGTCCTCATGAACATGGCCAAAATTTTGTCTACAATGATTGTGGAGTGAAAATTGCAGCACACTAACATTACACCTTAAATAATATTATCCTGAACATAAGACATTCACTCGACATGGCTCTCCCAGCCATATCATGGGTGTCCTTATGAGGGAAGAAACCACCTTTGAACCTCATCTCATAGTGTGAATGGTGTCATCAAAAATATTATAATGTTTTCATACTCCCTATATTTAGAAAATACATCAATAGTACATCCAACACATATTTTTCTTGGAAATACTTCATCAAAAAAAAAATTCCAAGCTATATATTGCAACCTAACTGAAAAAGTGGAGGGTTCCCGAACAACAACTTGAAAAATTTTGTTTCATCCTCAAGAGTACCACATGGAACTAAAAAAATTGAGAATATAAGGTAACCATCAAACAACATGGGGATTCCCAAGTGAACACACTAGGTCTTACCAAGACCTTCATCTAAGGACCTCAATCTAGAGCACACATCAAAAAGATCCATATGAGTCAATAGATATGATGTCACAAATATAAGGTAAGTCCTTTTGCACCAGTTTCAATAGAAAACAACTCTTTGGGTGTAGGAAACTATTCCCATCCTCGAGTAGATTTCCTCAAATGAATAAATGCATTAATAAACCAAAATCTCATATAACCACTTCACCATGGGTCAAACTATCCCCTAATAAAAGTAGTCTATATCTTTCCACACATGATATCATTCATCTTGGCTCGAGATAACTATTCTAAAGAGGAACTCCATCCAAAAATATTAAAACACTACCACACTTACCAATGGAAACCATCCAATAGTTAATTTTATGAATCCAATTCATACTAAGGGAGAACATTTTAGGGATTCTCTCTGCCACTACCAAAAGGTACTATGCAAGATATAATCCTCCCAAAGTGAGGCCACATTTTCAATAGAATTTTTTAGTCACTAAACCTATATATGGGAGATTCTAGAATAATTTACAAGAATGAAATATCTTCTTGTATCACCAAATCCTTCTCTGACACACCAGAAAAAACCCCTCCCCAAACACTCAAGTCAATGGAACTCCTCTTCTACACCTCAACACTATAAAATTTAGGAAGCTCTGACTTTCCTATAGAATTTTGTATTCTTCCACAAGAAGGAACCGGGGTAGGGGAAATTTACCCCATTCCCATAAGTCCAAAGATACATCAAAAATAACCAACATAGTTCTAAATAGCTGATCTATATCACTCTCGATAAGCCTCATGTAATAAGTATAAAGAATAGCATACCTCATAAGAGTTTATAATAATACTACAGAAAATGTAGAAAGTACACGGAGTGTAACTCTAATCATCTTCAAAACCTCATGGTCAATAGAATATGTGGACTATAGTTATCCTCAAACATATCCTTTACCTCTCTAAGCATGGAGTAGTCTTTTGTGGATGAAGGATGAAATATATCAAATTATATTCCACCTCTTGTTACTCTCCCGGATCCTTTACCACATTTACCTTCATGAAAACTCCATGATACTGTAACCATGTCTAATTTTTTTTTACATTGACCGTATACTTCTTAGTAGAACAGTGGGTCAGACAATCTCATGTGAGATGTCCCCTTGCATCCCAATAGAAACACATCCTTTCTCCCATCACATAATATCGACCATGGGATCCCAGAGTCATTTCCCCTCATGTGTGCCCAACACTAACAATCAAAGTATTCTTAAACAAAACTATCCCCACACCATGTCCTTCTCAACCATTCTAGAATTAGGGGGAATGGATATTGATATCACATACTACCTAATATATCTTGCTAATCCGTTCTCAATTTTTATTCTCTATAAAATGTATCATGAACCATATCTTGGGTCTATTAAAAATTGTCAATGATCTTCACCAAATTCTTTGTCATTATCTTTATATCCTATGATAAATGTAGAAGATCTTAGATATTCCTCAATCTCAATGTGGATGGATAAAAAACTACCTTAAATATCCACTAAATATCCATCCATGTGAGCATTTTCTCACCGTAGGTTTTCATCCATAGTCACTATGATCACCCTGACGATACCAATAAGAGATTCACAACTAGGGACACCATTTGATAAAGGTATATCCTCATAAGGAGTGAAATGTATCTGAGTGCCTCAATAAAATCATTTCTACATGGGGGGTCTATCTCACCCATGTAACACAAGGATTACTACCACTGAAACTCATAAAGTGCACATATCTGGGATCCATCATCAGCTTAAACTGCTAACACAACCTTCTACTCAACAGGTGGTGGCTTGACCAGAAGACAACCATGAGATATTTCTATCTAGTTGTCATTATGGTGGAATCTTGAAAAGGAATCAAAATTCACCATAGTGAATGACTATATCTAGGGAGATGAATCATTAAGGTCATGGAACCCACAATCCAATACAAAATGATGCATTTAGAATCTTTTTCCTGCCACAAATGTCTAAAAGTTCCAATTTAACATGTAGGTTATCAATGTCCTATTTAATAGATACATCATCCATCACACCTACACTAGAATCACTAGCCTAAAAGATGGTCACAAAACACTTCAACATTATTACCATAAATTTGAAACCAAAATCACTATAATGAAAATACTAACCATGGTACTAAGGGGGGCTATTATAATACCAATCTATCCCATCCTGAGCCACTAGGGCCTGATTCATGAACACCCTAAGTCCACCTCTAAGGGGGATAGGGGATGGAGAGTAGTGTCGAGTAGGAATATAAAATAGATTTTAGGCCTTTTCTTATGGTATTTTTACACACACAGACATAACCATTTCCATGAAATAATATAGAGAAAATAATAACTCAAAAGAAAAATTCCTACAAAACATTTATCTCACAATCTGAGTAAGTTAAAAGTACTAATAAAAAAAAGAAAAAAATACAAACCCATCGAAAATTCTAAAAGAGAAACACTTTTTCAGAAGAATGAGACTACACTAAAATTGAATAACTGGTATACATGTCAGTCTAAAAATAGTAAAATTTTTAGTCTATCATGATCATTATGATCCTCCTAACCCATGTCCTCCTATGACTCCATCGAAAGGTCTTTCGTTTATACAAGACAAGACATGTGTAAGAACAACCCATACTATGTTACTATAATAATACCGAGTTTTTGAAGCGAGAACAAATAAATTAAGGATAAAAATATAAGGAAACGGTCCACTCAGCCCATGATAGAGGGAACCCAAGTGAGAGAGGAAACTAAAATCCATCATGAACAATCCTTTGCTATACATATCCAGTCAACTCGTCTATGTATGGTGTGTCAATAAATATTTTTGACATCTCTATAATTGATTTCATAATGATCCAGATATACTCATCCTAGACTCTAAGTCTCCTGACACCCCATCCTCACGGCCAACCACATTATTCTACAAGTGGAACAAAAGTAATGCTTGTGTAGGATAAATCACTCCATGGACCCTTCCATCCCATGTGGTTCTTTTTTGATATATAAAATTAATTTGTAACACCTCTAAATCCTCTGATCCAACATCCTAGAGATACCACTCTATCAAGAACATCTCTTCCATCCCTTATGTCACATCCTAGAGATACAAATCCATCGAGAAAATCCTTTTCATCCCTGATAGCACTCATCTAAGATAACATTATATTTAGATTATCACTAGGCTACTGGAATATATATTATATTCCTGGTGTAATACACTTGATAGAACATTATTGTCAAATCTCACTACATAGAAAGTCTCACTCCTAGTCGAGAGATCCCAATAATTAGTTTGGAGATCTCACTCATTCCTAATGTTGAAACATGTCCCCTATTAGAATCAATAAATATATCATCTCATATATAGGGGTTCACACCCATGACCATTGGGGGATACCAAACACCATTTTGGAACATTAAATATCATATATGTTAGGTATGGGATCGCACCACATACCTCTAGGGGATGCCAAAAACCCTAATGAGAATCAAAGACATGATACACAAATAGGAGGTCATGCGTCGGACACTAGAAGATACCAAAAAACCATATTTGGATCTAACTATTATGCAGGGGGTCATGTTCTTAATGATACCACGAACCCCACTAGAACCAACCAATAATTATGGAATTATATGCATGATGATACCAAAAATCCAACTCAAACTCTCCCTATATGTACAAGATTGTATATCATATGATGCCGCATAACCTACAAGGATAGCCTACAAGATAGGGGATAATGTCCATATGTAAGAGGAACATAATAATTCAATAAACCCCATCAAGAGAAATAGATATAAGAGAGGGTCACATCCCAGCATCCTAGAGTGATATAAGAAATCTCTATGAGCATATCTTGTTAAAGGGATCGCAATCATGTGGTGAGGACACAATTCCACACTATACCATCACTGTGAAAGATCAAGGGAAACCAGTGAAAAAATATTAGTATGTATATGATTCTATTAGGTTACCCAATGGCCTCACTTCCTATCACATCTCACATGCCAAAAACAAGGCCACCATCATTCCCCACATAGAAAACTACTTATGATTGGCTACTTAAGGGACTCCATCCATGTCCTGGAGATGGATATTCAAATAGTAGAGACATCAAAATAGATTATACGACGTCTTTAAATAGTACACAGTGTGACTCTAGAACCTGGCCCCTGGATATTTCCCCTCATGGTAAAAAAAATTATTTGGGTATATTCATGGTGTGTACCTCATGTCTCACAAAGTGTGACCATGTCTAATATCATGGGTGTGTCCTCTCCCATACACAATCAACTGGGCATATCACCAAAAGGCTTGTACCCTCGGTACAAGATGTGTCTTGTATATAAATCAACATGGAAGTGTCTTTAGCACATTCCCATGTCTATACACATGTTTCAATGCACATGTCTGTGTATATACATATGACCATATCCCCAAAAAACATATCTGATCATGCCTTTTGGCCACATGACAACGGCTCCCTATATAGCATGTGCCCTCAGTACACAATGTGTCTTATCTAATGATCATATTCCTAAAATGGGAAGATCATAGGGCATGTAATCCAACAATACACACCATGGGATCAGGAATTCTGAATGTGAATTTATTATAAGTTTTCTGAAACTCTATAGTTTTCACCAAAAAATACTGATCTCCACCCAGGGGATCACTATAAGTCCATATAGGGAATAAAAACTAAAAACTAAAATTAATAGTATTGGGACGTATATCTTGTAAGTATTCATACCTCATAGGGAAATGGCAATGCTTCATGTATATATACATTCTTATAAGACACTACACCATGATATGGGAGTGATCACCATCAAGATCAATCCTCAGTGGTGCCTCCTCTCCTTTTTTCCACCTTGGATAATTCATTTTGAAAGCGGGATCATACTCTATTATGTTTTTATAACAACCAAAAGGGTGATCGGTTTACTAATTTAATTATATAAAATTAATAAACCTTCATTTAATACCCCCCAAGATATTCTCAAGTGATCACCCGACGGTGAAAATATTTATATCGCACCTATGGTAAGAAACTTGTTAAGGAATAAATTATGGTCTCATATTAGAAATCCAAGCCTCTAATATTGATTTATTACAATTTTACTAAAAAAATATAATAGAATGATAAAATATGTTTAATATTATTAATATCACAAAACTGAGTCTCTTAAGACCATAGAATCCCTCACCATCATAGTTCCTATATTAGGAAACTTCCATAGAATTATTCCAATGTATTGCATAATAAAACTCCAAATTCTACAAAGTGAATCCTCCCTTATTTGGGATTAATTTGAATTGATTGAAACATGCACTATAAAAAATGTGAATGATAATCCTATAGTAAATAACATTAGATACCTCATATCTCACAACATCTTTCCCTTTTAGGATCATTTTTATTGGATAATCTACTCTTTATTTGTTGGATATTTCCAAAGGAATATTATGCATATAGAATGAAGGGAAAATCCATTTTATATAAGATATAAAAAATAGTTTAATTTTATAAATTCTTTCAGAACTCTATTTTTTATTTTTCATTTTCATTAATTTCATCTGATATAATAACAATTATAGTTGAGTTCTCACCTAAAATTGAGTATTTCGTGTTCTCTAGGAGGAGATTTACCTCCCAATTTGGCCCCTCTTCACATGATAGATGACTTTGAGGCATGTAAATTCCAAAATCATAAAAATATTTTTTAACATGATGTCGAAAAGTGGATAGATTTTAAATTTCAGAATCATTTTTTCTCATTGTTTAATAATGTAGAAAAATCACTCTCGTAAGTTTCTAGCTCGGATTGAAAAAATATTATTAATAATAATTTGTCAATTTTTTCTAATGACTCGAAATAAAACACATTAAAATTTTAATCCTTGTTTTTATAAATAACGTCATTTTCATGTTTTCTATAAACATTCTTATGTACAGACATAATATATTCTTCTTCATAAACACATACCACAATAATTACATAATTTCTATCAAAATATAAAATTATTTCCAAATTATATTGGTGATCTTGATCAGTTGTGTCTGAAAAAAAATTTATAAATTCCAAAGGAATTTATTCAATAAAGGATTGTTTATGAGATTACTCTAAATGTTCTCATGGTTTTTAGACTATAACAACTCCACTCTAAAATATTTTTAACTAAATTTAGGTTTCTTTAAATTTTAAAATACATGAAACTCCTTTTATTTCTCACAAAACATAATCATTAATTATCTCTAAAAACATCTATAATAGCTCTACCAGTGTCCATGAAGCTTCTAATAAGGATGATATAGACTTCTTTAGTAAAATCTATATATAAAACATGGAATTCATCATGTAGAAAAAACATACCAATAATAAATATAAAATAATCCAATATTTATGTATGATGTATTAATAAATGTTCTACATGGTATCCCCTTTTTATAGTGAGTTTTAATTCACTCAATCCCCGCTAATGAAGTATTGAAAAAGTGGAATATATATACTATCACCTAGAACACAAATAAAATTTATTTAACAGTAATTCTATAAGGTATTATGAATGAAAAAACTCCCTGGATCATCATTTTTTAGTGGAAATTTATTTTTAAGGAAAGAAAAAAACTATTTAGTGAGGTTGTATGTTTCAAATACATACAAACTTGTTTTTTAAACAATATTTTTAAGATTTTTTAATATGAAAGAATATAAATAAATATATGGATGAAAGTAATATTCAATTTGAGTATGGTTTAATTCTCATGGAGTTGGAGGAGTTCATCCTTGTTATTCTTATTAGGTTTTAATTTTTCATTAAAATTAATGGGTGGTGAATAGTTTATTAAACAACATGTAATCTCCACAAGTTCAATATAAAAAATTTCTTTTTAATTTTTCTTTTTCTAGAAAAATATTCAGATCTTTTTCTAGGTGTAACAGTTAGATTTTATTCATTTTAAATATGGAATAAATTATTTATTGATTGTGTGTCAATAAATTTTTGACGTCATAATTCATCCAGTTTCCCATTTTGAGGACATACACTATTTTTTCCAACTTATTTTTGGGTTTTCCAAAAACTACATGTGAGCACAGTCATTAACTTTCCCCCAGTGTTGGTCTCAATTGTGCTAGGTAGTTTATATTTATCACTATATTCCATGTATCAGGCTTATTGAAAATTTTTTATTTATACATTCTATATTATAGCTTTGGATTTAGCATTATTTGTATCTTTTTGTTCTTATTCTCAATAAAATATAGTATCTTTTTAGTCAGATTTATTTACATTTGACCCATTATATGAATAATTTATCCCTTAAAGTTCCCGTGGTAATTGTATGGCTTAGCACTTTATTGATTTTGAAAACGTTGTATAGGGTTATTTTTGTAACTTGGGGTAGAAGGTTGTATATGAATTCCTTATTCTTTTAGACAGATACATGGATGGTTCTTCTAAAATTTATTAAATTGTTTCCAAATTGGATCATCCTTAATCAAAATCCTAGGACATAATACCAAAAATTTTAATTTTTATTATTTTTTGGAGATCATATCAATGTTTGGGAAATAAAATATGTTTTCTCAAAAATATAACTTTGACTATGCTGATCACTATGAGATTATTTTTGAATTTCACATCTCACATGATTTACAAATGATTTAACATATTATTTCATTATAGATTGAATTAGATATTGTGTTTCATCTAATTGGGAATATTTATCTACCCTATAAACATTTTTAGTTACACTCGTATTAACACTTTTCCTCCTATAATTTTTTTGAGAATTAAAAGTATGGTTATTTAACAAAATATCTTAACTCTTTACCAGTTTTTTAATAATAATATACCCTACCCGACTGATCTACCATGTTTTATCTTGAGGAGAAAATAATTCATAGAATGTATCCTTAACGACATGATATGGAATCTAGTGATGAGGACACATTAAATAAAAAACAATTTTCATGAATCATACACATATTAAAAGATAAATATATATTAAATAGCACAACGATCCATTCATTAATTTTTAAGGCCTAGTTCCTTTAGAAACATGGAAAAAGAAACATATTCATAAATTATCTATATCATATCCCACTATGTTATTTATAACTATATATATTCTAAGACATATCATACATCATAACTTTCTTTATAAACATAGAATGGAAACATAATAAAGGGTGTTCTTAGATTATTAGTAATGGTAAAAAAGGGATATATCAATGATCATTCGATCATAATTATGAATATAAGTGTATGGGAACATGAACATAACATTTTAAAATCAGAACCCAAGTATCATATGAAATAATATCAATTAATGCTATAAAACAGTGTAGTTTGTAAGTCATTTATAAGAAAGGGATCAAAGAACATGATCCTAAGAGCGTAATTTTATTATATTCCCTATGTGTTTCTCAAAAACATAATCATAGAAAATAATTTAAATAGTATTCACGGACCATTACCAAAACAATAATTGTAGAGTTGGTTCACTCCCAAAACCATCATAGTACTCATGGTTCACTCCAAAGATTATCAAAGTTAAAAAAACCCCTAAATAAATTGTGCCCACTATCCATTATTATCTTATTTATCTTATGAGATATCAATAATTATCCAACACCCTAGAGGAAGATATAAGTCTCACCAATCCATGGTTATAATATGACCACAATTCTATGTTTTAATTTTACTACCAACCTTGTATTTTTACTTCACAATTATCACAAAATTAAAACAACAAATATGTCTTCCACATTATCATAAAATATTCATCATATCCTCACATCATAACCCCTACTAAAGAAATAGGTTTCATAAACATTTCATTAATTCAATATAGAATAACCCATGGAATATAAATGGGTTTAATTAACATCTCATCCAAATAAACACTAACCATCCAACTAAAGAGTAATATTCTTTCATAAGTACATATCCCTATTGAATAGTAATTAACATTAAAATATTTTATCATATATGAAAATCTCGTTAAAAGATCACTGAAATATTTCTCTTGAAAAATAATCCTCCCATTTTGAAAATCACATTTAAAATAAAATTACTTCCAAAATATAATGGAAAATATTTTTTTAAATGACCCATGGAAAATTGTAAAGGATGACTCAAAACATTGAGAGGTTGTCAATCGAGTAAATTTTATTCATGATGTATAAAATAAAAGAAAACATTCCTTTTACATTTTTGCTAAAAATTCAAAAGTAAAATATTTATAAATTGACAAGATGATTCCTTTTAAAAAAATTATTAAAAGTCTCAAAACAGGCTAAATTTTCATTAAACCATCATATGATAATATTTAAAACTTTATTTAAAACTTTTATAAAACATGTATATATAAGAAAAATGTCTTTTCAACTAAATAGAAAAATCAAATCAATTTTCCTATGAAACATATTTTCAATATCTTAAGTACATAAAGATATTAAAATTAATGTAAAAAAAATAAAACCAAGAAATAATCATATGATAATATTTTTCATGAGTTTTTTAGATCATAAAAATTCAACATTGGAAACTTATTCATAAACAATCCAGATAAATAATGGGACTGTGACATAAAACCATTTCTTACTTTGGTAACATTTGTTTTTTTAGCCCCATGAAATAAATAACTTTATATGGATATGCAAATTTCAATAACCTTCATAATAATTATCAAAAAATATATTCATGGCTAGTATATACACCACATAAAAGAAACATGTGGTGAATATGGTGTGTGCCTAAAAGAAATAAATGTGAGATTAAAATCCCTTACCATAGTTCAAAATTACATTATACATGTTGGAAATCCAATTTAATAAATATAAATTGATAATAAATAACTTAAAAAACCACAATAATATATATTAATTCATATATGTTACATATAAAACCTTTTCTCTCTCTTTTTTTACCAATTCTTTATTAAAATTACATTTCTATGTGATATAGGCTTCATTTTTTATGTATTTTTTGATTTGATAGTTTTAGAACTATTTTTCTGACCATATTTTCATTATATAAAAATATTAATAATTATTTAAATATCATATAATTAATTATATATATATTTTTAGAGTCATTCTTAAAAAATAGATAAAAAAAATTAATTATACTGTTCACATAGACGATAGGTCGTACTTTTACATGAACATTGTTTTCATTTTTTTAATGGATGGAATGAAGGGACATAAAATAACGAAACATATTAAAATAATATTAATTATATAATATATACGATATATATTCATTAAATCATCCATTATTACAATTATAGTAAAATATAAATGAAAAATGATTCATTTTTTCTTTGTATAGGTGGTAGTCCACATGTACGTGAGATCGTTATTAATTTTTTTCAATGGTTTGGAAGGTAAAAAAGATGATTAAAAATTACCATTCAATAAGTACACGTTTTTATAATTAGAGTATTTAAATATTAAAACTAACATAATAATAACTCATAAATTATGGTGATGAGAATATTAACGTATCACATCGTGGAGTTGTTAAGTCGTACATATGCAAGAGAGAAATATTCACTTCTAATTTGGTGCAAAGAGTGCGAATAAATTATGTTTCATTATCATAATATAATTTTAGTATATTTATTAAACTTATTTTTATTTTATTTTATGAATGATATAACATATTTTTAAGTGGTAAAATAATAATTATAAATAACGTGATCAGTTAAGGAGATTACCTATTTTTTATATAACTTTATTAAATCTCCACTTAATTGGTCTAGGGTTGGTCTTTTAGGAATATCATTGCCTCTAGAATGTGTCTAGGAAGGTGGATAAATATAACTTGATAGATTTTGTTTGAGCTAGAAGGCTTAATGTGGTATGAAGAAGAGAATGGAGGGGTACCCATTTATAATTGTGGTGAGGGAAAACCTTGGAATTTAATAATGGATTCAAATATATTAATTTCATTATCAAGACAAGTGGTTTCAAATGTCATATATAGGAGAAATGGAAATAATTTTTGATGTTGTCATATCATAATTGTCCCATTTTAATATTTTTTGTATATTTATGTAATTTAATAAAAATTATTTTCATAAAATATCATTATTTCCAATTGAGAAACTCATCATTACATTTTACTTCATAGACCTAAAGAAAAGGATTGGATTGAAATATTAATTATTTATAAAAAAAATAAAATTTCATATGAATCTATAAATTTTTTGACACACATAAACTCACTCATGTAATCTTACTTTTAAAATTTGTAAAATAATTATATATATATATATATATTAAAAAAATACTACATTAGTGTTGTATAATAATTTAAGGATATTATATAATTAAAAAAATATAAATCAATTTATATAATGAAAAAAAATAATTAATATAATTATATTCATTTATATTAATTCAAAACTTTTTATTTTCTCAATGTGGATAGATAAGATAAATTTTAAACTAAAATATTGACATTGTAGGGCTTTCTTTACATTAAATATTATACTATTTATTTTTATGGAAACTGTCAATTAAAAAACTCATATTTTTAAGATAATGTGATAAGGGTCATATTAATATCATAAAATAAAAATTAGGAAAATAAAATGAAGCTTATCATCAAGTTTTTACCTAGATTAACCATATTTACACTTTATTTTGGAGATAAATTTTACCACGATTACAATTCATATTGAAGGAAAATAAAATTGATCTTTTACAAAATTTGAACCTCATAATTCTAAATATGGAATCCATTTTATAAATTTATATTTTTATTATAGTAAAAAATTATTTTTGAAATATGTGACCAACACGTGATGAAACTACTTTTTTAGGAAAATACATTTTTAAACAAAAAAATTTATTTATTATTATCTAATTCATGTAAAACAATTTTATGAACATTAATAAAATTTATTTAATATAAAATATAAAATTTTAAATAAAATAATTCACCAATTCTATTTTCATTTATTTATTACGTTAAAAATACATTTACCATATAGAAAATGTTTTTTACAAAAATATCATTATTACTTTTAATTGTCTTTTATTATTTTATAATTAATTGTTAATCAAATAATTCATTTATACATATGGAAAAATAATTTTTTTTATAATTTAGTTATTCCAATTCATACCTGATAATCCATTGGATAGGTTATAACCATAATTTAATAGTATATTGAGGGTCATTTAAACATAGTGTTTGGTATAACACTAGTTATCAATGAAATTAAATTTATTTGAAAAAAATATTAAAAAAATACTGTGGTATTACACTCTACCTTACATAAAAAGATTTTATACCTACAAATTTTTACCTATTGTATAAATAATTTAGATATATTGATTTCATTACTTCCTTGAGTTCCTAACATATTCAAAAATTCTATATGAGAAGAGAATAAATAGTAAGTAAGTGGTCTTCTTCAAATAAATTTGTCTCTAAAATCAAGAATTTCCACTGGTTATTCCTGATAAATAATTATGTTCCAATTGTATAACATCTATGTTTAGTATGTGTGGTGGATTAAGTATGTACTTCCTTAGGAGATAAACATGGAACACATTGTGAACATAAGAGATGTTCAGTGAAATCGACATGCAAGAAACAAACTTCCCATCTCAATAAGGAATATCAAAATGGATAATATACAGAGGGTTCATATTTCCCTTCTATAAAAATTTAATAAACTTCTACCATGATGAAATTCATAGAAAATCCATCACACCATCATCAAATTATAGTTCACTCAAACGATTGTTAGTATAACATTTCTATCAACTCTGAGAATCCATGATATGATGTTGAATAACTCTAAATTTATCTATCATTTACACATCAAGATTAGATCCAAATAGATTTTATTATCCAACAACATCATATAATGTTTTATTTATATACATATTTCCATATAGAGATTCATATAGATCCATTTTAATGCTCAAGTGAAAGTTACTTTTGTATGAAAACATTACTGGAGTAATGTGTTTATCCCAACCACCATTAAAACCCATAAAAACAAGTATCAGTATGTCTACAATAGATTTAATTGTTCTCTAGGACAATCCAAATATTTTTGGATGATAAGAATCCCTAAAACACAAATAATTATCCTATGCCTACTATATACATCACCAAAACTTCTTGGTAAACCGAGAATCTCGATTAGAAATAATAGAATGTGGTACATCATTCAAACATACCACTTAATTAAATTATATCCTATAATGGTATTATTAAGATAAATATTCTCAAATAGAAATAATTTGTGGTTACTACATATAAATATTGACTATAACACAAATATAATTGTTCCCTCTAAATGTTTTTGGGATTCCATTGAAAAAAAATTAATGGTGATGTTTTACCATTTCTATTATCTTATTGGTAATAGTTGTGACATCCACTTATAATTATTACTCTTAAATGTAACTTGATTATTTAAACACCACTAATATACATACTTAGCAATATCAATATATATATTATCATACCAAAAATACTATTTTTGATATATATATACATATTTTCACTTCCTGGATGAATAGAAAATGGTGATTTGTGATCTTTAACCAACAACTCCTTCACCAAACATGTTATGATGGAACACATACATGGTTTTTTAATATTATAATTTCATAATAATTAGGGTTAACCTTAGGATCATGTTTCACAATCTTATGTACTTCCATGACTTCCTTCTACATCACTTTAATCTACACATGATAGATGTTTGGAAAATCATTGGAGAAATATAAAATTTCACACCATCCTACAATATTGTAAGGTTTATCATTTATAAATAAAAAATTATTAGATATTTTTTTATCCCCTTCATAGATATTCAACCATAATACATTCAGATTATAGTATCTGCCACCATATTCACATTATCATAGAGATAATGTATTGGTTAGACAAAATCACAATGTATCTCCATACATATTCTCTAGAGCATATTCAACTCTTTTTATGAGAAAATATAATTATAAATTTTATGAATGTTTTCAATTTATAAAAACATTCAATAATAAAATAATTTCATTATATTGTTATTGTAAAATTTATGATAATAAACTCCAAAGAATGAGTTGGGTAATTTTCCTCATGAATGATCAATTGGCATGTGGCATAATAAGTCACCATATCATTTGAAATGATACCACATGCCAATCAATTATTTTATGGATCAATATATATTAAAAATCGGCATCCCCTATCAGATAAAGTAAGAATAGGTACTATAACAATCCTTCTCTTCAATTCCATGAAATTTTATTCACATTCATATGTCCAAAGGAACTTATTTAATTTTCAATTTAGCAATGGTAGGGTTTCGAATAGTGATGATAAATTCTCTACAAAGTGCCTATAATATTTAGCCAAAGTAGAAAAGTATAGATCTCAGTCATAGTGGTTGGTTTGGGAAAATAATTAATAACTTCGGTCATTATAGGATTCACTGATATATCATCACATCAGGTTATATAACCCAAAAATGAAAATTTCCAAATGAATAATATATAATTTCTAAATTTATCTTAAATCATCATCTTTGTCTTGGACATATGTAAAATTATCCACTGATCCTCATGATCTTTATTATTCATTTAATATATAAGAATATCATCTATAAAGACTAATTAAATCTGATAATATAATATATAATGACTCCATTAATTAAATCTATGAATATAACAGAGAAATTCGTATAACCAAATGTAATAACTATAAATTCCTAGTGATCAAACCATTAATGGAATGTTATATTGGTATATCCTTCTTATTGACCCTCAATTTATTATGTGAAAAATAAGATTAATCATAGAAAATTATTTTACTCTATACAGTTGATAAAAAATGTAATTAATATAGGGTAGAGGATAATTTTCCATGATATTTATCTTGTTATGTTATTAATGTTAATTACCAAGTGTCATTGATCAATATTTCATTTAAAAAAGAACTGGTTCACCCTGACAGTGAAATTTTTTTTCTAAATTAATATATTTTCATGATTCTCATAGAGTTTCTTCTTTATTTCCTACAACACTATTAGGGATATTCTATATATAGTAATTGACATTGTTATATAACTAGGTATGATTTATATTGACTAACCATCTTCATGATTTGCTGGAAGACAAGGAAATTATTATATAAATAAATCAACTAACTTCCACATAATTGGCATATATTTTATATTGTGTTTATTTCTAACCATATGAAATAAACACCATTTTTTAATAAGTATAACGGAATAATATATGTAATTTCAATCATAACTTCATATTTATCATCAAACTGATTAAATATCATTGGCTGAATTTTAATAAAAAATGTCACTTTCCTTCCATGGAAAATAATTTGGGATCTACGTAAGGAAATCTAATACATGTCTAAGATAACATAAAACTATACAAAAGGGGGAATAATAACATATATAGAAATAAATTCCCATAAACTTCAACCAGAGAAGAATCATAGACATGGTAATTGATTGTGATATTATTAGGAGGTTTCAATACAAATTCAACATATAATCATTAATATTCCATAAGAATACCTCACAAATCTTGTAAAATTTTTATCATAGGTACCAATGTATTCATAATCTTTATTATTTATGTCATTTCATTACATCTATATTTTCATATAAAGAATATGACTAAAGTACTTATTTAAAAATATGCTTGTAAAATCACACCACACCAAGTATTATATTTCTCCATGTTTCCTCATCTTCATGATAAGATTCCTTCATTGATCTATATATCATTAAAAATTATAAAATACCATAAAATATTTCACATTTCATAATCACTAACTAAAATATAATATATTTGTAGTAGTACTGATCCATTTTCCAATTACTAGTGGATCAACAAAACTACTCAACGTCAGTGGGACTTGCCTCATGAATGACTCAATTAAATGTTTTTCCTTTTATTATTGTTTTTATGTTCATCTCTATTTATTGATTGATAAATATTTTTGAGCATTGAAATGAAACATTAAAATACTGATACCATAAAAATTGGTTTCCCTGAATGATGGACATAGAATTTCCTATCACATTATTCATTAACATGATTCCTTTAGTATCAATCTATCTATTAAAACAAAAAAACATATCATGAGAAACAAAAAACATAGTGGAAATCCAAATAGTCACAAAAAACAATTATATGATGTCAAAATCATAAAACCATATTATATAAAACCTATGGTTTTACCTAGGTAATTTAAGATCATTACACAAAATATAGGATGATATCCTATACTTAAACTTATCCCTTGTGTTCTCACTAATGTTACATCATCCTATTTTAGAAGAGATAACAAAACCATTCTCAGATATAACTATAATGATCCATATTTTCTATAAATTGATTTCAAATCCTAAAAGATAAATATTCATTACATAAAATAATGATTCATGCCATTGTCTTATAGGTCTAGTTCCATTAGAAACATTGAAAAGTGAACAATTGGCTCATGAATGATCTACATCATCTCTTAATAAGTTCGTCATGAATATCACCCTTGTTAAATATATCATAGTTTTATGTTTCTTCATATCATAGGGAATGAAATTATAAGAATGGGTGTGCTCAGCTACTCAACAATCATAAAAAAGAATATATCAATGATCACTTGAGTATAATCAAGAATATAAGTGCATGAGAACATGATCATAACATTAAAATATTATACCATGTATATCATAAATCATGATCTTGATTCATTATAGTAACTAAGGATACTCATAGGGAATTAGTCATTAAACAATCAGTTGAAATGAGAAATTATATCATAAAATATGAGAAGACATAATCTTTAGTCATACACGTAATCATAGAAATTTAATTTCATAGTAGTTAAGGCTCATTGTCAATACTCTCATAGTGGAAGGCGTTCACTCTGTAAACCATCGTAGTAATCAAGGTTGATTCCCAAGACTATCAAAGTGGAAGAAGTCCCTTAGTAAATTGGGTTCACTCATCCATCCATTCATATTTATATCATGGGATCACAATTAGTACACAATGTTTTAAAGGTATATATAGGTCTCACAAGTCCTTGTTTATAATATGATTACCACCCATGATTATAATGTAACCAACACTATTGATTAGAATGTAACAAAAATCCTTAGTTATAATGTAACCACTATCTATGGTTATAGTATTACCAAACTCACATAATAAAAACCATACATATGTGTCACATAGGATCATAAAACATACATCATATCATCAGATCAAAACACATTAATTGAAAAAAAGTTACATAAACATTTCATCATTTCAATATAGAATAACCAATTGAAAATAAATAAGTTCAATAAATATCTCATAAACAAAAATATTAGGAATATAATTTTCTTTTAAAAGAACAACATGAAATATTTAATGGAAGATTCAAACCATTCTATTTTATTGATGATATGAAATTCTATTTTTGCCATAAATGTTTGATGAAAACATTCCTTTCACATTTATTGAAAAATATCAAAAAGAACATTGATTGGAAAATGAAAATAATATTTGTTTTAATTTTCTTAAAAAAAACATGGGTAAAAATTGATTTAAATATTCATTGGAGAATAATAAAACCCTTATTTAAATAATTTTCAGACAACATAGATATGGAAGAAAAATTTTGTTTGATCTTAGAGAAAAGTAATATTTATTTTCAATAATTGTTTTTTGAATATTCAGAACATTACGTGAGGAAAATTAATTTAAAACATATATTTTAAGCAAATAAAGATAGGAAAAGAAAGTTCATCAGTTTTATAGATGATAATAATACATCATTGGAAACCAAATTATATTGAATCCGGATGAACAATGGAATTTTAACAAAAAGCCCCTTTACCATATTGATAACATTCAAATTATTATACACACGAATAAAATAAAAATTGATGGATATTTAAATACTAATAAATATCAAAATAATTATTATATAATACATTCATGGGATGTATATTTACCATATAAAATAAATAAGAGTTGAATACAGCACATGTCTCACAAGAATATATGTGTGATGAAAATATATTACCTACGGTCATAATTCCATTGTTCATGGTGGAACCTCTTGTATAATAAATATATATTTATTATGAGTATATTAAAGAATAAAAAATAAGATATATAATACAATATATTATTATTTATAACTTTTCATCACCCATTTCTTAATATTAATTTATTAAAATCTTTATTCTTATTGATATCTTCTTCGTTTTTCACGTATTTCTCTTGTTCGATTGTTTTGGTCTTTGTAATTTTATCATGATTTAATAAGATAAATAATTTTAATAATGATAAAAATATCATGTATATTCATTCTCAACATGTTTAAAGTAATTAATAAAAAATATAGATCGAAAAATGAATTACATCGTTCATGGAGGTGGCAGACCATATGTACATATGAAAGTTGTTCCCATTTTTTAAAGGTTGGAAGGAAAGAAAATAAAACAATAAATATATATTTAATTATAATTATTAAATAATTTATATCATAAATATTCATTAAATCTATCCTTATTAGAATCTATGAAAATTTAAAATGAAAAATGAATCACATCACTTCATGGAGGTGGTTATGAACATGTATGCATGATCGATGTTATCGTTTACTAATTTCTTGTTTGGTAAAAAGGATGATATTATATTATCATTATACGTGTATAATTATTTCATAGTCATCATATCAGAATTCTTAATCAACCATAATACTCATTCATAAAAGATGATGATGATAAAAGAATTATGTCTCTACGTGGAGACGGTAAGTCGTTCATACGGACAAGCCATATTTTAGCATCCCATTTGATGGGAAGATGGTTAATAAAGATGGATTAAAAATAAAATTACCAATTAAGTATATTTAGCATACTTATTTTATTATTTTTAAATAATATTAAAAATTTATTTGAGCTAAAATATTAATTCAAAAGAAAGTCATTTATTAAAATGATTACCTATTCCTTGAAATAACTCTTTTAGATCTTCTCTTAAGGGAAGTAAGGATGGTTTTTTGGGAAGTCCATAACATATAGAATATGTATAAACATGTTTATAAGATAACTTGGTATATTTTCTTGAGTAATAAATATAAATTTATGGTGAATAAAAGTAGTAGGGCTACCCTTTTATAATTAATGGGAGGGGTGCCCATGGAATTTCATAAAAAAAAATTAGTATAATTAGGAAGAAAAATGAATCCTAAGGGCCTACAAGGGGGAAGGGGTTTAATTTGTAAAATTTATTTTATCCTCGTTATCATATATTAATTTTTTAATGACATTAATTTAATTTAATACACAATTATTTTCATACGATATCATTATTGAAAATTTACACATTATTCATCTAATTTTATTTAAATCTCATAATGACCATGTTGAAGTTTGAATATAATTATTTATCATCACACAAATATTTCATATTAATCTATCCATTTTGTGGAAAATAATAAATCAATCAAATTATTTTACACTGATAATTTTCAAATCTTTTTAGGTATCTTTTTATTAGTTGGAGAAATATTGCCTCAGTGTTTCAAACGTATTTATGGTCATTAAAAAGATACAAAAACATATTAATAAATTTATATCATAAACATAATTTCATTAATATGAATAATGATTCATTGATTCATTACAAACATTCTTTTTTCCCTATATGGAAACATAATAGATATTTCAAACTAATAGATTGATAATTTTTAATTTTATTTTCATTAAAAATTATAAAGGTCATTTACCTTAAAACATGCCAATAATAAAAATCTGTTTAGATCCTAATGTGATAAAGTCCATCTTAACCTCATTCAGTAATAATTAGTATGAATATTTATTACATAATCACTATTCTTTAAACTATATTAACATGATTTACCCTTTCTCGTGATGATAGATATTACCATGGTTACTATTTATATTGAAAATGGATATATTTACCAAATTTGGACGTAGTTATCAATAATTAGAAATCTATTTTATCCAATTTAAGTTTTTATGTTTTTGAAATTAATTTTAAAATATGTGTGTAATACATGATGAATAATGATTATTAAAAAACATTTTTAATCATAAAACATGGTTTATTCTTATCCTTTGCTAAGAAAAAATATTAATGGAATGTAAAAAAATAAATTTAATATATAATACAAAATTTTAATTAAAATAATTCACCAATAGTAATTAATTTAACTTTTTAAGACAAAAATACATTGTGTTCATAGAAACAGTTTTTCAGAAAAGTCTCTCCTTTACATTGAAATGATTTTTTTGTTCCAAATAAATTTATATCTAAAGAATAAATTTACACACATGGAACCATATAACTTATGTTTAATTAATTTATCTATATTTACACCCTCCAATATATTGAATACAAAATAACTATATTTTAATTGTAAATTGTTGTTTTTTTTAAAATCATTGTTGCATGTAATGAAATATTTAAAAGAAATTATATTTATTTGAAAAAATAAACCAAAATATAGAGTTGTTACAACAATACTATTTAGGTCACTAAAAATATACCAAGACTCATGAAAGGATTATATATCCTTTTGATAAAAACAAGTGATTTTGGGTTTTAGCGCTCCCTTATGTGTTTGGGGGTAAAATTTCTTCTCAATAAAATTTTTGATTTGATCCATGTTTTCCGAAATATCCTCTTATTGACTAATTTTTTTTTTAGTATTCACTTTAAAAAAAGTGATAAAATGTGATCCTAATTTCATTTTCAGTGATCTCTTCCAATAGTAATTATTACAATGTGTTATTAAAGTAACTAATTATTGCTATTGTGTCTCCATTAAATCATTCAAATTTTTTATTATTTAAGGAATTAAAATTCATATCCTATAAAAAGTATTGATTCCTCACATATAGTTTATATCAATAGATAAATTTCAGTCAAAACGATTTGAACACATAAAACATAAATCATTGAATACATGCAAATTTAATTATTCATAATTATTATTTATTACTATACAGAAGTGTGTAGGGTGTAAAACACACAATGAAGGCAATTTATGATCCTTCAAACAAAATTTTGAAAAACCATAACACAAAGTAGTAGTGGATGGTATTTTTTGCATATTTTTTATTATTCGGTGATAATTGATGATGCATCAGTGATTATTTTTTAAAGAGACCAAAAAAGTTAAATTTAACCATAACATATTATAAAAATTGAAAAAAATGATTAATAATGGAGTAAAAATAATTATTATTGAATGGTTTAAATTAATTTAATCACTCAAAAAAAATTATTATCAAAATCAAATTATCAAAAAATTGATTCGATTAATCTCTCTAGAAAAGATAAAAATATTACATAAAATTAATTAGTATTAATTTCCAATTAAATAATAATATAAATGTAATTGATTTTGTAGATTTATATCCAGAATCAATCATATTGAAATATTCAGATTCTTTGAAAATTAAAATTGATTAAATATATTGAAAATCAATATCATGGATTTATTTTGATGCATTGAAAATTAAATTCTAGTGGTGAAATCAATTTCGAAGAAAATAATTATGATGATGTAAAAATATGATTCCAGAAGTATCTCATTATCCTAGCATAGAGAGAGTAACAAAAAGTCTTTATCAATTCAAGATCATGAAAATATATGATTTTGACTAAAAATAAAATAAATTAAATAAATTTCGAGAAGAAATATCCCCACTAAAGTTGAGCATGATGACTATTGTCATAACTATTATGCTACTCACATTCCTCCTTGATATCTAGTGTATAAACTCTCATATATCATCTTTGTTAAATAGTCTTTGAAAAAAATATTTCCTCCCAACCCTAAACTCTTTCATCGTCATATAATTTATTTTCATTACTTTTTGACATTCATCTTTGATGATTTTTATCAACATGTCTTAGTATAAAAATATTCACCAAACATGTGTGTTCGATAAATAGATTTTCTAAACAAAAAATTTACTTAAGAAGAACCCTTTTATTGAGCTAAATACACCCACATGCAGTCTTTTAAAGATTAATCTAGAGATACCTCCATCTCGATTCCATACTCTTCAAAATATTTGGATTCCTTCAATTTTCCCTTGAATGATATTAAAACTCCCCAACACATTTTGTTCGTCATCATATGTCCTTCCATACATGCACAATTTTCAGATATGATATTGAATAATATATTTATCATACAAACCTAACCCCACCTTATATCCCTATTATTGACTCGATATGGCCTCAAATTCCCTAAAACATTCATTATTCAAACACTTATTGGGTGTCAATTTTTTTACTTCATAATCATGTAATTAACATAAAAACCCAATGGAAATCCCAAAGAGAGGAAAATTCTTATAGTGACATATCATGTTCAGTTCTGTAGAGAATAACTTCCTCATCATAACATAAAATTTTCATTCTCCTTCATAGATTCAGTATTCCCTAAAACTCAATCAAAATCATAATTTTTGAGGCTTGGTGACTTAAAATCAAACAATGTTAAATCATATGTCATTGTCTCAGGTGGAATTAGCATGACCATATTTATAGGATGTTCATCATTGAAAAATGGTTTGATCATCGATTTGGTGTGTTATAACATCCATATGTGTCAGGGAAACATGGATGGTTGATTTAACTTAGTTATGGTTTTGGATATATTCAACTAAATATTTGGATTAACGAAGTTTCATGAAGATCCTAATCACTAGATCAAGCTTCATTCATATTCCTTCCAAAAATGGATTCATCTTCTTTAATTGGTTTACCAAATCCCCGATGTGGGAAAATGTTGTATTCTTTTGCTTGAAAGACCTCAATCAATATCGAGGTAGATTCCAATTTTTAATTTCTTTTATCAATTGGTATTTGAAATTAACTAATTCAAAATATTATTTTATCAGCGTTAAAAAAGTCTTTATCAGACTAGAAAAAAGAGAGATGGTAAAATAAAAAAATTAAAAAAGTAAATTAAAGGGTAGAATAACCTCCTTTTAACAGTGCTTGACCCACCTTTCAACAGTTTTATAAATCCCCACATTCAAATTCCCCCACCACCATATTAATAGTACTAGACACACTCCCCCACCCTTTAACAGTGCTCTCCCCCCTATACCCTCCTGCGCACACCTACCTCCACTTATATTCAAGCCTCATACCTCTCCCTTGAACGCCTGCCCCTTTACCACTCGCCTATCTTGAATTTTTCTCTATTTATTGATATTTATATATATATATATAGTTATACTTATTCATATATTAATATATATTTAAATTAATATATATATTAATATTATTTATTTATTTATTCATACATTAATATATATTTATATATATAGTGTTATATTATTTATTCGTATAATTATTTTTATATTAATATATATTTGTAATATTAGTTATAAATACATTTAAAAAATATATTTTTGTGTGTTTATAAAAAGATAAATAAATACACACATGTATAAAACATACATACACAGGTATATATATTATATATATGTTTATCTGTAAGTATAATTGTACATATTTATATATATTTACATTTATTATATGTTAATATGTAAATTCATATGTTAGAATATATAGATAAGATATATCATTTTGTTAATTCAGACACACACTAAGACACACACACACACACATTTTGTTGGTATATAAATATTCATATTTTTTTATTTTTTATAAGTGGATATTATTTTTTATTTACACAGGGATTATATATTGACAATTATATTTTATATGTAGATATATTTAATTATTTATTTATAAAATTATATTTTTATGTGTTGATATATAAAAAATAATTATATATTATTACATATTTGATTATAAAAAATAGTACATAATGATTAACGAATCAATTTGAAAGGTATAATATCAATATGAATGTGATCCCTGTGAATAAATTATGTCCCCACAGAAAAAAAGAAAAAAAATACGCCCTTAAATGGTGTTTAAATTCCATCAAATGTTAACAGATTTGGGTATCCCATCTAAAAACATATATTTGGAGGCCTTATGGGATTTATGGCCTCCAAAATCGTGATAGAGTGTCCCCCTCTATCACTTGTTCATAGAGTTCATCGTAGGATTTGATTTTATATATGGTAGTGCTCAAATAGATACCCTGATCAAAATATTTTGTCATTTGATATTTGAGTTATGTTTTCTACTAATTTTAGAGCATTTAGTAATTTTTTGTTATTTTTATATCTTCAAATTGTTATTAAATTATTATTACTCAACAATAATTACAAAATTATTAATGAATAATATATTTTAAAATATTCTATAAAAAATTTTCATTAAATATCATATATATTACGTGTAAAAGTCTATTTATACTTATCTAAAACATTTTGAAATGATATAAACAATAAATAAAACCCAATATATGTAGTAAAACACATGAATTAAATTTTTCATCAAATATATAAAATATTTATCACCATCCAAATGTTAGTTCTAGATATTAAACAAAACATGTTTCATAAATCTATTTTCATTGAAAGAATTTTACATACAACAACCTTTTTTCAATTAAAAACATTACATATACAATGACACCGTAATATAATGATTAACATGTATGAAAATGTAGTGGGTAGTAGTAAAAGAATTCATAACTCAAAAAGTAATCATGTGATAAACCAAACAAGGAACAATACTGTGATTTAATAAACCAAGAATATGTTTGGATCTAACCTATAGGAATTTGTACAACTACATATAAATCCACACTAATCTAGGAATAAAATAAATTATATAAACATGAATTCCTTCTATAAGCTATAGATATCATGATCATACCTCAAGGGGTTCCACACTCAATTATTTTTTCATCTATCCATAACCTGATACACCCAAGGATCCCAATGTTCTTTGATTTCCAAAACAATTCAGTAAAAACTACCAAAAAATTTTTAAAACATTTTCAAACCACAATAATTAGTACTGATGTGCTAGAAAATCCATTTTAGAATAAAATTAACATTGAGGAAATTCATCAAACACATGATGTCCATAAAAATGATTTTAAAGAAACCCCTATTTAAATACCTTTTTACAAGCCACCCAAGATGTAGTTTAACAAAACAACCATCTTATATTTAAAAGTAATAAATTTCATTAATCTAAATAAATGAATTTACATGAAAATTGAGTATTTTATATTATAGAAGCATTGTGTTGAGACACTTTCCTCTCAAATAGATGAAAATTAGTTTTCATTGAAAGTAGAGATTTGAATTGAGGAGATCTGAACCTCGCATGCCTGGATCCATAAGAAAAAAATATCAATTATCTATAATACCCTATAAATCCATAAATAACAACCCAATTGGGATCCAAGGGATCAAGGGGACAACAGATCGAGGATATATATAGTTCATAGATGAGAAAACTAGAGGAAAACCAAATTTATATTGAGGAAATACACTTAAAAGGATATTGAATCACTGAAGAACCATGGAGTGAACCGTCTAGGGAATCAATGAGAGGGTGGTTCAAGCTAATGAGGGAATATGAGGAGATTATACATAAACATGTTTACGGTACATAGGGTATACTTATAATTTTATGAAACCAATATTGGGTTCATGGTTCCACTATATGGTAAGAAAACCATAAACAAACTATGTGGTAGGTTTTAACCCATGAAATCCATGACACATGGTTACTTTGAAATAGCATCACAGTTATTAAAACCTTATTATATGTGTGTGACATCCTCTATACCAAACCTATTAATACAAATGGGTTTCCTAGAATCTCACATTAAAAAACCATGATCAAGTAATTCAAAAACCATATGGAATCAGTAATTCCATGTCATTCAATTTCTGCATGGTTAAAAAAACCATGAACTAGATCATTAGCATAGCACATTTTCTCCAAATTCCCAAATTATCATCCATTGACACCCAAAAAACTTTATAACGTCAAAAAAGTCACACCAACCTCTAAATAAAACATACTTATGACTCTAAGGGAATCACATAATTTATTTTAGAAATTATAAACCAATTGATTATTATTTATTTTTTTATATTTTCTCGTCACATAGATGCATAAATTATGAAAATTCTTATTAAAATTCAATGGGTTTTTAATGAAGAGAATAATTTTGTTAAATTATATGTTATATATGTGAAAAATATATTAGTTCAATGTTATAACGATCACTCGAAAGTCATTTACTGAATAATGATGAAATTTTTTATCAATATATGAGATTTACGAGTTGCTCAAATATTCATGATGAATATTTTTTATTTTTTATTTCTTCTTCTATTAGATTATTCTTATTTCTAACCAAACAAAGTTTTTATAGTCCACTTTTATGCCAAAATTATTCCACCTAAAATATTAGAAATATAATTATAAAAAATGGGTGATCTTCATCAGAATAATATTATTATTGAGGGATTTATATGTGATGATATATTCAATTTTTGGCATTTCATGGTGGAATTATGTCATTCACTAACATGAATCATCAGTTCTTATAAAGAGTTTTAAATGAAATAATTCACTCATCCTCTTACAAAAGAGGCTACATAATACAAAAAAGGGGTTGAGTACTTAATTGGGGATAATATACCATCATTATCACTTTATATAACTAATAATAATAATAAATAATATAATAAATCAATGGAGTAAACATATTGAATGAAATAAATAAATGAGTACATATATCGTATAGATAATAAAAGGGCTCCAAAGTGGAAAAAAATAGTATATAATGTGTAGTATGGAAATAATAAGTAAAACTTGTGTCAATGCTTAAATTATATAGAATTACCTCCCCCATCTCTATTCCCCATGGCTCAAACATCATCCATAGGCCCCTTTCCCTTTCCTAAATCCCTATACATGAATTCTTCAAGTTAATATTGATTCTCATTAAGGGATTAAATACTAAACCTATAAATACACAACCAATGTGTTCATAAAACATGTTCAAATGCATATGATTGTATAAAAATATAATAAAAAATAACAGACAATTAATAATGATATAAAGAATTTATATGCTATAAATGATGCAACAAAACCCTGTTGTACTCTCTGGAGATCCTTTTTGAAAATTATTTACATGGTTTTGGATACATCGACAATTGTAGGATATAGCCTCAAATCATCTCAATATCCATACAAACAAGAGACCTCCATTTGCGACCACACTTCTTCATCATACCTTATCAACATTTCTTAGGTAAGGTCACATAGAACATCATAACCCACTTCTTCCACAAGGGTCTAATCATATATGATCAATATAAACCTAAATTATAAGAACTATATAGTCTATTAAATTGATATAAATTGGTTTTTGATGAGTTTTGTGATGTTAAAAAGACTTATATTAAGAGTTTTCCAAATTTATAGTTTTCTAATGGTATCTCATTTCATCAATTTGTCAGTAATGGTGATTAAAGAGAGGTGATTTGGAATGGTTAGTCAACAATGCTGGCTCACAACAGGGAAAGGTGATGGTATCTCACTGAATAGTGCCTCAAAAAATGGTGGCTCACCAAATGGGTTCTCACCGAATAGTGACTCACCTAATGGGGACTCGTCGATTGGTAGCTCACCGAACAGTCACTCAACTAACGATGAGCCGTCCAATGGTGATTAATCCAATGGTGACTTTTCCAATGGTTGTGTCTCCAACGGTGACTCATCTAATGATGACTCTTCAAAACATTGACACAATCAATGGTGATTCATGAACATTTTTTCATATTTCTTATAGTTTCTCCCTATGATGTTATCTTTGATGTAAAAGGAATTCAATGACTTATTTAAAAGGATTTATGGTTGATTAAAAGACCATATTTACATTCTAATATTTCCAATGGTTTCAACTACCTTTACACTGTTAAATCATGTAGTCTTCAGTAGATATTATTTTAATGGAAAATATAAATTGTATCTAAACCATTACTCCGTTTAAATGTTCAATAGGTTGAGATAACATTGGCCCTTGTTATTCCATCTTGTTTTTCTGTGGTATGAGATGCCTAGAGTTATTCCTCTCATAGTTTTTTTGAATTGTGCTATATCCTTGGATCATGTTTTCCATGGTTTTTTTCTATTGCATGTGAACCCCCTATTTTGGTGCAACCAAGAAGTTTCAATCCATCTTTGATATATGTCTTTATAGGAGAGGTGATCTTGATTTTTTGCATGGTTCGTTATCAAGAGGAATACATTGATTAAATTTTTAGGTGGAGGATTCATTTGTTCTATTTTTATTTACATGTATCTATAGATATATCATGATTGATACCTTTGGATCATAAAGATATTTAAATAATTATTATGTAAACTAGATAATAGAATTGGTATCACTCGCATAGTGATATTGTTTCTTTATACCATGATGATTGTTTTCCTCATATATTTCTAAATAGTGTGATATCATTTCCTTTATTACATTATCATGTTTTTATTGATGGGAATTGGTAAATAATGTATTGAAATAATTAATTGGTAATTCATTAAAAAAACTATTTAAAGATTCATGTTAGTGAATCTAGTTGTTATTGTAATTTGAAGATAATAAAATTGAAGAAAATATGCATGTTTAACCTAATAGGATGATGAACCTGAATCATGTTTCTAGTTTTTGACAAAATTACTAGAGGAATGTTAAATTAATATTTTAATTAATTTATGATGTTTTGAGAATCTTTTTTCATTGAATTTATATTGTTGGAACCTGTGATAATGAATTGGTTAATTCAAGATAGAATAATTATCTATTGTATGAATAAAATGTAATGACATTGTAGGTACAGAGTTTCTTAAATGGTATTAATTACATGTTTCATGTTCTTTGGATCCATGAGATATCATTGGGTTTGAATGCATAATGCCATGTTTAGTCCCAAGAACTCAGTTTCTATGTTTGTTCCATGGTTCTTCTGATGTGATGTGATCCTGGGATTGTTAAGTCTAGTTCGTTGTTGTGGTATGTGGGGAAAATTAGGCCCAGTTGTTTTGGTAGAAATTGATTCCTAGAGCAGATAGATGTATTGGTTCATGCATATGTGTCTTGGGGAGGGAACCAGAGAAAATTCAATGGGTTAAACTTGGGCATACCCATTGATATGAATATTGGATGCATGATGAATTTTATTTTGTTTATATTCATTAATTTCCCTACTACATGGGGTGTCTGGTTTTTCTTGTACTGCCTCTAAATGAAGAAAAGATATGTGGGGTAGTCCACAGTATTTCCATGTTAATATTTTCGATGATAGATGTGTCTATGCCTCTGCTATAGGTTGTAAAGACTCGACGAGTTGCTTATCTACTAACCATGTTGATCCACTTGTGTATGGTAGCATAGAATGTGTGCCTAAAAATCCTGGATCTATGGAAGTATGGAAATTGGTAATTTTTTTAATAAATGAATATTTTTTATCCGTGGGGTTCGATCTTTTTTGGATTCAATGATGATTTTATGATTTTGAGAAGCTATTGAATTGGGTTGGTTATGCCTGGAAGGCATGCATATTTATTGAAAGGATAATGCAATAGAATGTTGAAAATGATGATAGATACTTTATGTATAAATAATTAATTAATGTAAAGTAAAATTTATGAATATAGATAAATTATCATATTGAAGCTCTGTAAAATGTATGTGTCTTAGAGGATATCTAGTGTTAGAAGTGAATAATGGGAGACTAGGAAAAGAGAGATACAATTGTGTCTAAGACTAGGTTATTCCCATATTGTAGTTATGAGATATATTATATCTTGTACATTTTTTGTTTATATACATTACTCCACCATGTCAGTATGGGTATCTGACACCCTAGGTATTCTAAGCCCTAGGGTGTTTTACTGAACATCTCGGTGGGTTGATGGATGGCTAACTACCCCCTTTGACCCCACACTATTCTCGTGGTAGTTAATTGTTCTAGTTTTCATGGTGGTTAGTTTTTCCCATATTTGTGTTTAGAGGTCTATATTGGATTGTGGTTATTTTACGCACATATAATCTAGATAGATTTTCTTATGGACTAATATAGGTATGTATGGGATCTAATGGCTTGAGGATCCTTACTCAATGTATGGGTTGTTATGGCCTGAGGTATAATACCTGATGATTGATATATGCAATGAGAGGTATAGTGGATCCCATAAATTACCTCGTTACTTTTGTTTATTTTTAAATGGTGGTTGTGTTACATGAGCTGTATGTTGGGGTACTTCTCCCATGTGTCTTAAGACTAGCCTTTTTAGAGAGACATTCTCAAGACATACGATGTTGGGGAAAAGTGGAAAACCAGTGGGAATTCATAGTGTGGTACCCTTGATATTCTTTATTATATAATATTATCTTATATGGGATACATGGTGAGAGTATACATGGTGAGTCTGGGAACATAGTGTACTCGTTTAGGTGAGGAGATAGTTTAACTTTTTGTTCAGTGTGATTTCGGAAGTTGTCTTTAATTTTTCATGAGTGGGTTTTGGGAGGATACTATTGTGTATAGAGTTATAATCACTCTATGTTATATATATTTTTATCAGGTCATGTGATGTATGTTGAATATCATAATAGTTACTACAAGATTGGGGGTTTTCAGGAGCTGATTGTGCTTCCTGTTCATTAGAATCTTTACTTTCTTTGGGTACATGTGGTTTTTTATTTTATGTTTAATAGTACATGAATGATATTACATATGTAAACTTTGGATTCATTTGTACTGTAGTACGAATAGAAGTTGGTTGGTTTTTTGTCTTATCTCTCTCTTTCGCATGTGTTCTTTTAGAGGATAACGCCTCCCATTTGTGTGTTTCTTATACCCACGGTGCTAGTCACTAACCTGGGGCCTCATGGAGGTGGCACTTGGGTGTCACTATCACTCTTCTCCCATTGCCATCCTAGGCGGGATACAATTTTTGGGGAGGGTTTCATGACAGAGTGGTTTCAGATCTATAGTTGATGGATAGTTTGGAGTTAGAGTTAAGAAGAGATGAGGGGACATGGTTTTGTTGAGAAATGGTTTTAGCTTAGTTTTTCTAGTGCTGTAAGCATATGAGACCGACTAAGAAATGGGTATTTATGTACTTTGTGCACTAATTCACAGACCATCAAGCATAAAATATTTAGGAAATGAAATGATACTTTTTGTAGGGTAGAGATTTAGTAGAGGATCATACATTGATCTTTTTGTACTTATGTTTGAATGGGTATAATGTGGGAATCTTTAACCTAAAATGAATAAAATAAAACAATTAATTAATGTTAAATTCTTGCATAATCCATTTTTAGGATCTACAACTATTTTTTCATTTTATAAGTATGGATCTAGGCCAAAATCCCCATCATTTCCATATAGAATTTATCTAGTATGTTGCACCAGTAGATCACAACATAGTAGAGGTTAATGATGATGACACATGGAGGAGGAAACTCCAAGAGTTTCAGTGTCATCATCTATATAAGTATGATGGATCCATTTCATATGCAGTCATAGAAGACGGGTTTAAGGAGTTTTAGATAGCCTTTATTTCAATATGTTCTTGGAAATAGCCATAGGTATCATTGGTTGTGATGATGTAGTGCGGGGTAGTGAGGTACTGGTGGTTCTTGTTCCTCGTAGATCATGAGGAGTCTACAGTCTCGTGGGAAAAGTTTCAAGACTAGTTCAGGCCCTTATTTCATTCTTCAACCAAGGAGGAATCTAGTTCCCATGAGTTTTTTACTTTTCAGAATGGATGATATAGTGTGTGAGAGTTAGGGTTCCATTTCGTGAACCATCTACAATATACTTTGGACATGTTTGTAGATAAATAGGAGAATGTAACACATTTCTAGGAGATTTTGTATCCATATATATAGTTCTAGGTCACCCCTTTTATACTGATTACATGTCTCAAGGGGTTCTAGAGTTAATAGTATGTCAAGGGGATGTTATCCAGAACTGGATCATGATGTAAAGGGAGTCTCCAGTATTCATAATGATGCAGAGCTGCAGTCTGGCTTTCCCAGTTTTTAGTGATGTAGAGTTTTCGATCATCTGAGTGTAGGTTCTAGCCCTGAATATAATGTTTCCCAAGGGTGGTATCTCAAACCTATTCAAAGGGAAAATGATATTTTTTTCTTTTGTAGGTTGAGGTCATCAATGGCTTGAGTGCCTTACCTTTCTGAGCAATCATCGTGTGATAGTTTTTCCACATCAGGTTCCTCTATTGAGGAAATTCTAGACAAGGCAGTAGTATTAGATCGTACTAGTTCTTGATCCAGAGAGAGAAGTTTAAGTAGACCTAGGATAGCCCAAGGATGCTCCCTGTTCTCAATAAGAAGAGATCAATCATGGAAGTTTTTGACAATAGGGTTATAGAGTCCATGGAGAATGGTGTGGTCGTCTTCATGAATTAGCACTGCTAGCCCTAGGCATGGAAAACATTTTACAAGAAGCACTTTTCTTTTTTTGAAAATTGGTTCATTCTTTTTTTGATTCAGGATAAATTTAGTCCTTTATATCACCTTCCATTATCCATGCCTTTGGACATGAGGTAAAGAGGCTTCCATTTCCCTTGGCATTGACTATGTCAGTTAGAGGTTGAGCTGACTTGTTTGTAGTATGTAGAGACTGTGAGCTTGTGCTATGGTAGCACCAATCTTGGGTAGATTTCTTATGTTTAAAAATAAAACATTATGATTTCATCCTATGTATGGATAGGTTTAATTAAGTGTAGGATATTGTTGATTTCATCGAGAGGAAGCTGTTATTCAATGATGCTGATGGAGAGCCAGTAGTGTTTGTTGCCGAGCGAGACCCTCAGATGGGTCAGAGTCATGTTATGTGCTTTTCATCCTTGATAGTTATGATCACGTTGAGTTAATCATAGGTTTAGAAGTCAGTGTTTCCCAGGCTCAGGGATGTGTACCCAAATATCTTTCCAGAAGAGGTTGTAGTGTTACTCCCTCGAAGGGAGATCATGATTGTGATCTATCTATAGCTAGACGTGTCTCCAATCATGATCTCCTTATATAGGATGTCTCATTGTGAGCTAAAATAGTTTCATATATGGAATTATGGTCTGTTTTAGTGCAGTTTTTGTTTTGGATGAGTGTGTCACTATGGGGTGTACCATCATTGTTCGGGAAGAAGGCTAGCGACAGTTTGCGTTTGTGTGTTGACTATCATCTCTTAAACAAAGTGACGGTGAAGAATCGCTATCCACTTCCATATATTGATGATTTTTTTGATCAAATTAAGGGTTAATGTTGGTTCTTAAAGATCTATTTGTCGCCTAGATATCATTAGATTCTTGTGAAGAATATGGATATTCTGAAGACTAATTTTCTTTTTCATGATGGGTGTTATGAGGTTTTTGTGATGATTTTTGGTGTAAAGAATACTCTAGCTATGTTTATGGGGTTAATGGACTTTGTGTTCCATGAGTTCCTGGATATGTTCATTGTGGAATTCATCAATCAAATCCTTGTATACGCTATGAATGATGAGGATCATGCTGAGCATCTACATTCTGTTTTGGGAGTCCTTTATTGGCAGAAGTTGTTTGGTATGTTTTCTAAGTGTGATTTTTGGGCTTGAGAAGTCTGGTTCATAGGGAATGGTGTGTTTTAATAGGTGATATACATGGATTCATTAAAGATTGAATTAGTTATGTCTTGGGAATCCCAAAAAACACTAGCATAAGTTTCATGATTCATTGGTATTGTCAGAGATTTATGGAGGATCATAGTAGATTTCTCTTAGGATTCAACTCTTCTCACATAGTTGACAAAAAAGGATTAAGAATTCATTGTTTTTTTTGTGATTCTTAATTTTTGTTGTTGGGTTGTTTTTTGATGTCGCAGAGATATGTTGTTTCTTATGGGTCCCTACATTTTCATCCCCATGAGCGTAACTATGCCACCCATGATCTCGAGTGGGTAGAGGTGGTGTTTTCCCTGAATCATAAGAGAAATCACCTAATTATGGAGTGTTTTGTAGCCTTCACTGATCATAAGAGTATGAGGTTCATTTTCCCCCATCATTACTTAAACATGAAACAAGATTAGTGGATACAATTATTATAGGATTACGACTTCAAAAATTCATATACACTAAGAAATTGGATCGATGTAATTGATGTGCTGAGCAGTATTTCATGTAGTGATGTAGTGTGTGAATCAAGTGATTATTAAAGAGTAATGTAATAACACTAAGCATTACATATAGATATGGGGGAAATTGTGGGTAGAGGTTTCCTTTTTCCGATGATAGTGTAATAATCTCTGGTGCAGTGGGATGATGAGTCCTAGTTGGGGGACATGAGGTTGAGGTCTAGAGGGACTGAGTTGTTCATGGTGAGGTAATTTATGGTTGTTTTAAGTATGAAAATCATTGGGTGTTTTTTTATGGAAGGCCTTTGGATCCTTTGGCGATGTGTGGTATGGTTCTCAAAGAGTTCCATTGTTCACCCATAGCCTTACATCTTATTGTGGTAATGATGTATCGATATTTGAGAGGTCATTTTTTGTGGCCTGGGTTGAAGCATGTAGTTCTAGTGTTTGTGTCTCGATGTTTGGTCTACTAGAAGGTGAAGGCTAAAAATTTCATTCCTGATGTGTTAGTCCTGTCATTAGATGTTCCTCAGTATAAGTTGGAGGAAGTCATGATAGATTTTTTTTTCGATTTTACCTCTATCTCAGAGAGGATATGAAACTATATGGGTAGTATTGAATCATTTCATTAAATCATCCCAAATTTGAGTGATCAAAGAGTTGAGTTGAGTAAAGATTCTATCGAATCTGTTTCTTGAGGAGGTGGGGAGACTCCACAGAGTTATAAGGATAATCATTTTTGATCAAGATCCTCATTTTACCTCAATGGTGAGGAGAGGTCTCTAGCATGATTTTTGTTTTATGTTATTCCTTAAAACTAATTTTCATCCACAGATAGATCCTCAGACAAAGTGTACAATCCCGACATTTTTAGTCATGTTTCATTCTTATATCTAGGATTTTGGAGGTTCGTGGATGAGGAACCTACCCTTGGTAGAGTTCTCTTACAAAAATATTTTCCAGTACCCCATCGGTATGGCACTATTTGAATATATTTATAGACACCTTACCGTTATCCATTGTGATGTATTGGTGTTGGAGATTTAACAATTCTCAGGCCAGAACTAGTATAGAATACAACAGATATAGTTGAGGTGGTATGTGATCAGATGAAGGCATCACAATATCATCAAAAGTCTTATGCTCATCATAAGCGGATTCCATTGGAATTTTATGTTGGGGATCATGTGTTTTTGAAGGATACGCCCCAACATGGTTAGTGAATTCTTGGTCATGGGAGTAAGTATTGTCCCAAGTTTTGGGGGCTTTCGATGTGTTTTCTGTTGTTCGAGGCATGGCATATCAGGTAGCACATCACCCAAATATGATCTAGATACACAATTTTTCCATGTTTTTGGCTCCATCATTATCGTCATGAGGACTCTCACAACATCGACTGAGGTGAGATCATAGATGATAATTATGTGAGATCTAATGAGTGTCATGTAGAGTCTATGAATCCTTTGAGAAAGTGTTTCATGGGCATGCTATCCCCTTAGTATGTTTCTTGTGGTGAGGTGGGGGCATGGAGGAGAGTACTTGGGAATGTGAGTTGCAGATACATTCCTAGTACCCTGAGCTGTTGATGTTTATCTCTTCTCTTGTAACACTTTTCTCTTGGTGGTTGTAGACCCTTTTTGGTTATGAGATGTATTTATCTTGTTTCATTTTTTCTTATTAATCTTTTTTTATAGGTATCTCCCCTTGTAGAGTTTTTATGAGCTTGTTGGGTTTGTCTTATGGTTTCTCATTGTTCCTGTTATGAAGTAGTTGAGCTCTTATGGTGGCGTGATCCTTGAGCGGTATCTCACAGGGTGGATGTTCAGACAAAACTTTTTCTATTTCCTCTTTGGGTTAGTTTCAGATTCTCTAGGGTCATAATAGTTTGAGAGGTATTTGATGTAATGGCTAGGACCTCTCTCATTCATTACATTGATGAAATCTGGTGTTTGGGGTGATCTGGGAGGTAAAGGTTCCTCATTTCAAGAGTAGTCTAAATTTACAGTTGTCCAACGGTAGTTCATTTCACTGGTGGGTTGGGAACGGTGAGTTAGGTGTGGTGATTCAGAACTGTGAGTCAGTAATGGTGACTTGAAATGGTGACTCCTGACAGTATCTCAATGAATGATAACTGATTAATAGTGGCTCATTGAATGATACACCATCGAACAATGACTCACCAAATGGTGAATCGTCGAATGGTAGCTCACTAAATGGTCACTCGTCTTATGGTTAGTCACACAATGGTGATTCATCCAATGGTGACTTGTCCAAAGGTGAGTCATACAATAGTGACTCATCCATTAGTGACTCATCCAATGGTGAATCATCCAATGAAGACTCTTCCAATGGTGAGTCCTGAACAGTTTTTCTAATTTCTTTTATTTTCTCCCCTTTATATTATCTTTGAAGGAAAATGATTTAAAATCATTTTTATGAGATCTAAGGATGATTCAAATCCCATAAATCATATCCAAATTATACCAAGGGTTTTGGTGCCTTTACTCAGTCAAAACAAATAATCTTGACTAGATCTTCTTTAAATGTAAATCTAAACTACTGCTCTATTTAGATTTTCAAAAGGATGAGCTACATTCCACCCTTGTTCTTCCTTCTTGTTTTTCCTTTCTATGGGACACCCAAAGTTATTCCTCCCTTAAGAGTCATGCGTCTTGTTGTATAATTGGATCGTGTTCCTCTTGGATTTTTTCTACTGCATGCGCACACCCTGTTCTTTTGCAACCAGGATGTGTTGATCTGTCTTCAATATAAGTCATATTGGAAGAGGTGATCATGATCTGTTTTGTTGTTCATTCTCAAGATAATTACATTAAAGACATTTTGAGGTAAGGTATTCATTACTTCTCTTTTATTTATGTGAAACTATAGATATATCATGATTTAAGGCTTTGGATAGTACTGAAGTTGACATAATAATTATTTGATGAAGAATATATAATTAATATCTTTTGTATAATGACATTGTCTCTTTATATCGTGAAAATGATGTTCCACTTAATTTTACAGATATTGTGATATCTATGCCTTTCATTATTTATCAGGTTTATCTTGATGGAAATTGGTAAAGAATGTAATTTCATAATTAATTGGATAACTCTTTAAAGAGGTATGTTAATGAATATGGTTTCTATTTTTATTTAATGATATTAAAATTGATGCGGTTATTCATATTTTATTGAATTGGATGATGAACCTAAATAATATTTCTTTATGTTGATAAATGTAATAAATTCATGTTAAATTATTTTTTTTATTAATTTGTAATATCTTGGCAGGCTTATTTATGAGGTATTCCATAGTTAGAACCTATGATAATGAGGTTTATAACTTGAGGGGTCCACTAAGGGTCATCTCCTTCCTCCTCATCATGTATAGGGTTTCCCCATCTAAAGTCACCTCCTCCCCTCCTCCGGTGTGCTCAACGAGATGTATTATTTTCCTCCATCATAACTCTGTGTGTCACATCGTCGGCTCAGGCATTTCATTCTAGTGGCGGTTTCTCTGGCTTCTGGAGTTTTGGATCTCAACTATCCCATGGGTGGTGCACCTTGGCAAAGTATTCAGAATATTTTTGTGTGGTATGACATCGAATCACAAGAAGCTCAGAGGGGGAGGTATTCTAGATAGGGTTTTGGTGGTGTTTTTATCCTTTGGGTTTTTTACATTAGTGTATGGTTTGGTTTTTGTGATGTAGGTTTTTAAGAATTCCAATAGTAGGTCTTGTATTCTTGAAACCGCCAGCACTTCCCTACTTCAGGTTCCTTCCGCTCCCCCTCACTCCTTCTTTCAGTGAGTTCATTCGACTCATAATCCAGTGAGCGTTCTTCTTTTGTCAAGATCTACCAGGTTTCATCCCAGAGCAGCGCATTTGGTTTAGGTCAAATTGTTCCCCTCCCATGTGGTGCTCCATTGGTGTGTTTTCTAGCTTTTACAACCCTAGGGGTTGCTGTCCTGACATCTCAAAGGATGAAGTGTCTGCCCCTTCAGGTTTCTAGTTGCTGCTGATTGGAAGGTTGGATCATGGGATCATTGTTTTGGGACAATTTATGGCTTTTTTAGGCTTCCTTGATGTGATATTTGGGGATTTTTTTTATGATGTTGATCATGGGATGGAGGTAAATTTTTTTGGTGATATTATTATTTGTGTTTCATTTCTTATTGCATTGATTCTACTTCTGGTCTCCTTGGTCTGAGTTTTAGGGGATCCTTCAAAAATCTACAAGGGGCTTCTCCATATAAATTTCATAGCAAGAGGCTTTCACCATTTTATTTTTTTTTGGAATTTTTTGTTTGAGAGGGTATGGATTTTACATTGGTACCCGGACCGTGCATTTGTATGGGACAAATTTCAATAAAGCGATGTGATTGTGGAATATGGATATAATGTTTTCGATGATGGGATGGGCTTCTCCATTGAAGTGGTTGTTTTTATCATGATCTTTTGGACTATTGGGTCCTATTTAATGTTTTATTTCTATGATTTCATATCGGGTTCCCCCTTATCCCAAAAAAGGTGTTCTTTCTTATAATAAAAATAATAATTTTTAATATCAAACTGTGATAATGATTCTATTAATTAAATATGGAATAAGAAATTTTCGTACGACGAAAATATATTTCCTTTGTAGGTACTGAGATACTCTCATGTTGTAAAGGCTATGTTCCTTGTACTTTGGAACCATGAGAGCACATTGTAGGTTAAGGATGTCTACCTTGTTTAGGGCCATGATCCTGGTTACTATGTTTGTCTCTTTCTACTTGTGATGTGAAGTGATCCTGGGATGGTTGACCTTGGATTGCTATTGTGGTATGTGGGGTCTGATAGGCCCACTGTTTGTGGCCGTAGTTGATTCCTAATTCAGTATTATGTATAATTTTATCATTTTGTTTGTTAGAGAGGGAACTAGAGATAACAGAATTGGTTGAATCTGGGCTTGCCTATTGATATAAAATTTGGACTCTTGTTTAATCTATTGTTTCCTTATTTGATTTACATTCCCCACTACTTGAGGAAGATAGTTTTACTAATTCTACTTCCAAAATTGGTGAATAAGAATTTTTTAGGAAACATGAATTCTTTTATTTATATTATCAAGGATGGATGGGTCTATGATCCTGATATGGGTGGAAAATACTTGATGGGTAGCTCATCAACTCACCATGTTGATCCCATTGTGTTCGATAGAATTTAATATTTTCCTAGAATACCTATAAATATGAAACTATAGAAAGTTATATTGTTTTTAATAAATGAAAAATTGTTTAATCCATGGGGTTGGAACTTTATTTGATTCAATGATGAGGTTATGATTCTGATAAGTCATGGACTAATTTTGGTTATGCTTGGGGGTCATGGATCTTTGTTGAAATTTTATTGTAATGGAAGGTGGAAAATTGTGATGGTTAAGTAGTGGTTAAATAATTAATTAATGTAAAAAAACTGTTGAAAATGGATAAAATAACTTAATGAAGATCTCTAAAATTGGTTTGTGTTTATAGGATATCTATTCTTAACATCGATAGTCGGGAGTCTGAGAGACGATAAATGCAGTTGAGTCTAAGATAGGTTATTCCTATAGTGTGGTAGTGATCTATAATATATCCTATAATTTTTTCTATATATTAATCCACCAAACCAGTTAAGAAAATTTTAACCACATGGAATTATAACCCTGGGGGGGGGGGTCCCCAACATCTCGGTGAGAGGATGGATGGTTGACTACCCCTTTTGACCTCATACTCTTCTCTTGGTAGTTACTTATACTAGTATTCATAGTGTTTAGTTTTCTCAATATATGTTTTTAGAGGGTTGTAATGGCTTGCGGTTATTTCATGCACAAATATACAAAATATAGTTTCGTATGGACAACTATAGGTGTAATGTGTATAGGTTGTGATGGATTGAGCATCATTACTCGATGTATGGGATGAAATAGCTTGAGTTATAATACCTGATGTATGATACAAGCTATGAGAGATGTGGTGGATCCCATAATATACCTAGTAACTTTGGGATATGTGGAAGTGGTGTTTTTGTTTCATGATGTGTATGTTGTGGTGCTTCACACAGCTGACATCAGGATAGAATTTCTGGAGAGAGATTGTAGGATGTGTGAAATTGGGGTAATGTGGCCAACTACTATGGATGTTATAGTAGGGTATCCTTGATATTCGTTTTTATATAATATTATCTTGTATGTGATACTTGGTGAGAGTATCCATGGTGAGGATGGAAACATAGTTTACCTAATTTGGTGACGATTTAGTTTCTCCTTTTGTTCATTGTTATTTAGAATGATTTCATTACATTTTCATGAGAGCCTCCCAGGAGGATCCTACTGAGTATAATGTTATACACATCCTAAATTATATAAACTATTTTTCAGGTCACATGATGTATGTTAAAGATCTGCTTGGTTACTTCTTGCTTGGTGTTTTGGAGTAGCTTCTCGGGCTTTATATTCAATGTTGTGTTTAATTTATTTTGTTACTTGCAGGTAGATGTAGAAGTCATTTCATGATATTATGTATGTGAACAAGGTTTATTTTGTGTTGTAGTCTAAATAGGATTTGGTTGGTTTCTATCTTATCTCTATCATTTTCATGTGTTCTCTTAGAGAGTAATGCCTCCCATATATGTGTCTATTTTACCCATGGTGCTAATTTGCATCCCAGGGCCTACTGGAGGTAGTACATGGGTATCACTATCTCTCATATCCCATTTTCGGCCATGGATAGGTACACGTTGTGGGGAGGGGTTCATGTAAATTACAGTAGGTCACAAATCAATAAGAAATCATATTCCATCATATATCATGGCCCTATTATCATTCTACATGAAAAGTCCAAAAATGATCCCTCCGGGTCTAACAAGCCAGAAAGAGTCCACCTATAACATTGTCACAATGTATTGAAAAACAATATAGAATATAGATAAATATAATTAATAGAATCAATGGAATCATATAAAGTAACACATATAATATCATGAGTCTGAATAAATCCAACCACAATCTAATGTGTAACTATTCGTAGTCAATACACATAAACTATAACACCCAAACCCAAGAATTATGGAGATTCTGCCATAATTTATTACACTAGAATGATTATAAAGAATCAAATCCCAACTAAAAATATACATTTAGAAATTTTGGATATCCATGTTACATATTTGATACCTATTTTACATTAGTGATAGAAAATTAAATGCAATATATAACAAAATATAATAAACTGCATCCTTGAAAACTCATTCAGTTTTATCATATCTATAACCTCTAAAAGAAGGTAAATAAGGGTGACCTAAAATGATCATTATGGGTTATGTGAAATTGATGTTTAATTGAATTAATAATGAATAATCAATATAATAAGTTAAATTACTAAACATGCATGTTGTAACATCTCCGACCGGGAAGCCACTAAACCGGTGCTCCGAGCTGGGTAGTTACATAACCTTAAGCGCGCCTCCTTGTATGCCAAAGGCTATCGACTAGAAGCGGGGGTCTATGAGGTCATGTGGGGAGACTATGCCCAGATTTTATCAGAGTAAGACACAACAGAAATAAACTAATCATGGAAACAATACTCAATAAATAAGGAACATGTATAACAGCCATTTCTAACAATAAAATATGCCATGTCATACTACAAGTGAAAAAGTGAACAAAATCCCAAAATAAGGGCAATGGCCAAAATCCACAAAATGGTTCTGACTCCAAGTCTGGATCCTCAACTAAGTGCTACCCATGTCCACTCAACTATCTATCAAAGACCCCTTCCCTTCTCCTGGCCCGTAAACACGAACTCTTCTCGGGTACCCAATGATGGCCCGAGCAACATGTGAGTGCAACTCAGTAGTCCACCACCAACTGTGTCTACAAAATATCAAGTATAAACAGGTAGTACATGAAAGAAGAATATGAATGATAATTACCAAGTAATTATTTAAGGTGCCATTAACCAGTTCAGAGTCAAATCCATTACCACTCCCATTACCATTCATATCACACCATTTACCATCACTTACCATTTCATCACATTCCCAGGGGGTAATCAAATACATTAGGTCACATTGGTCAAAGGCCAAAAATCACACACAAGAGGGTAAAAACATCGTTATCCTATCTCACTTGGACTAACCCCCTCATATTAACCATATTCTCACCTCGAATCCTCAGTTCGGGAGGATGCAACCGTTAGGAGAATAGATCATTACTCCTCATTCCAAACTCGTGCATTTTGGGTGGAGTTTAGAGCATTAGTCTTTTCTCGACCCGTGGGAGTAGATCCTCAAGTCATACCCCACTCTACCAAGCCATGAGAACATGCTTATGTATATAATTAACCATCAACTATCCATACCATTTCCCCTTGGACAAACCAATCACAATGAACCACATGAGAATTGAAATCATTCCTTAATCCATTAACACATTACCATTTCACATCATTTAACCATTCACCCAATACCAATGTGTTATGGCTATCTCACTAAGAATTAAATAGTAGGCCCATAATCTATCCCATTATGGTCTTTAATCAGTTTACACATTAACCCATTGAACTTATTCATCATTCCCATGAATCAACCATTCAACCCATTCCAATTTAACTCTTAGGTTATTACCAAGTCTAGGTGCTTCACGAAACGTCAATTCCAAGTTCAACCAATCATGCTAACATATTCATAAAGGGCTCCATCATTTATTAAAACAAGGTCACTTGTATAATAACAATTTGTAAGTCCAGGAAAGTCGGTGCATCTAATAGATGGCCCTAAATTAGGTCAAGTCAATCCCAACACATCCCACAGGGATCGTGAGGGTTCCCATTTTCCAATTCAAACACCATTATTTCAAAACATGCCAAGGTTATTCAAAACACAACTGAGGGGAAACAAGAACACAACTAAACATGCACAAATACCCAAATAACCATTGGATATAACTTGTATACCACCTACCTCATAACCGCGGTTGAACACACTCTCAATCGATTCCTTAAACCTCGATCCGACCAACCTTGGATCTTCAACCTAAAACTCACCCAAAAGATAGGGTTTTAGAGCTTCGTAACAAGAGGGAGAGAAGATACAAACCCTAAAACAAAAAGAGAAGCAATGATGGGATTATCCTTACTCAGAGAATCGATCTGCAACCAACAGCACCAAAAAATCCATGGAAATGAGGGATATCAATCTCTTGGAGCTTTTGGGCGATTTGGTTCGCTCTTAGGGTGAAGAGGAAGAAAATGAGAGGAAAACCTCAGTGGGTTCTTAAAATCTCATTGGAGAAATTTTGTAAATTTTCCACACATTAAGAGGACACATGGTTTAGCCGCACTATTTGGCAAACCATGCGCAAACCATGTGCATTATACTGTTCAGAGGGAAAGGGGTCTCACAATTTTCTTGGGCAGGCTGTACGGTTTTCCCTGGTCGTGCGCAGGCCGTGTGCCCTGGCTTGTCTTGTCCAGATTTCTATTCTTTCATGCCCCAAGCCCCCGGAACACCCCCAAGGCCTCTCATACTTTCAGAAGACATCACTTGAATCCCAAAACAAGGTATTCAACCCAAACATAACGAAAACATACCTTTCAAAAAACCGAGATCTTACATGTGTTATTTAATCAATAATATGAGAATGAAAGGAATCCATAAATTATTTCATAATGAAAATACTCTAGATAATAATAATTAAAATGAAGTAAATTCTTAATGATTGGAAATAATGTATCCAGAACATGAACTATTATCTCATAATGTCATATTCTCAATAAATTCTAACTTTGTGTGAAGAAACCCATCTGATTCTCCTTGTAAACAATCTTGAATAGATTTTTACCAACTGATTTTGTCTCCTCATAAAACTGATGAATCATGGTAATTTAATAAGAATGTCCCTAAAATGTGTTAGTCATGTTTGAGAAATTACTTATACATTGAATATTCTATTTAAATTATAAGAAATGCTCCTTGTCAAATATATATTTTGATTAAGTGATTCAGATTTATAAACATTATGCTAATAAATAAAATAACATTCAAAGTAAAAACCATATGTAAAAACATAAAAAAACTTAAGAGATAATCATATCCATAAATAAATTATATATATATATATATATATTTAATAATAATTCTATTTCCAAATAATAATGAATGAAATAATGTGAGTTTTTAATGGGAATGTTAATAATTACAAACAAATGTGAGATTGCAAAGATAAATTTTTCCACTTGGTTATTTTCAATTCAAAACACTTTAAATGAGATAATTTATAGTGAAACTAAAACTACTATGAGGTATGAGTGATTCATAATATTAAGATAAAAAGGGGAAGTATATACACCAGAAAAAAATTAATATGTGGTGAATATGACATTTATCTCATATTTGTAAAAAGTGAGAGGAAAATCACTTACCATACACTTCCTTTTGAGGGATTTCTCTTTAACCTTCTATATAAGGGTTTTATGCACATTATTAAATTATACCATAAATATAATAATATTTATAATATCATATATGATATTGTTATAAAATCGTTAGATTCATTTGTTAATAATCTTTCAGTGTTTTCACTGTTTCAGGTGTTAATTATCATGATTTTCAAGTTTGTTTTTGCCTGTTATTTTTTTCCGATTACATAGATCATGAATTTATAATATTCATAATGAAATAAATGATGTATATATTATATATTCATTATTTATTTATTTATTTTATTCCATAATATTGGGAGATATGAAATGAAATACACCATTCCTAGTGATTGTAGGTTGTACGTACACTTGAATGTTCTTTCCATTTTCTTATAATATTAAAAGAATTAAAATTAAATGATATAAAGGTATATTATAATTATACTATAATATTACTTCATATTTGTCGCATGTTTAACTAAAACCATCCTTAATGAATTCCATGTAATGTCCGAACGAATCACATTACTTTGAGGAGGTGGCAGTCCATATGACCACAAATGATATTATTGTATTCCAACAAAATAAAAAACATTAATGTGTGTGTTATAAAAAATAACACTAAAATAATAAAGGAATTATAAGTATGATATATATAATATAAAATATACAAATACATCTTTATTACAAACCTTGAACGGTTGAAATGGAAAAAAACTACATTAGTTCGTGAGGCGATAGTCTGATGTACACACAGACAATGATTGTGTATCCCATTTGAGAAAAAATAGGGTTAAATAATTGCTCCTTATGCATTGAGAATGAGTTCTGTAAGGGTAACTTGGTTTTACACTTATTCATTGGCATGTAACCTTGTGCTGCATAAGAAAAACTCATTTACCCTTATGCAGATGTTTTGTACCCTTATGAATTCTTGGGTACCCTTTCATAGTGTGTATCTTACCTTTATTAAATTCTCACTTACCATTACCTGAATTTTGAAAATCCAACGATAACTTTAAAGAACAACCTTATGTATTCCAATACCTGTATTAAAATACCCTTATGTGAGAAGGATATTCTTACATAGTGTGCTAAAATCATTGTGAATTACCCTTACAAAATCATTAGATAAACTGAAACATCTCATATGACCCATTTATGGTTCCCCAGGTACCTTTACATAGCACATATGTTTAGGCCCTTACGCTTACATAGTGTTCTATTACCCTTATAAAACTTTTGTATTTGATCAGATTCCATTACAAAACCATCTAAAAACACTCTAACCCTAAAATAGAGTATTGTAAACCTAATTTACACATACATAACACTAAAAACATAAGAGTACAGGTAATATTTTAAAATAAAAATGATTACCATTTAAGAATAATTATAATTACAAGAAAAGGGGGGGTTATATAAAATAAGAAATTGAGAATATTACAATTCTCCAACTCTAACAACATCTCATATTAATTAATTATCTATATTGATCTTACTCCACAAACTCAAGACACTTATCTCAAACATCATACACCCACTACCACTTCATATCTATGATCTTTCCTTATATCCACGTGATCTGGATTTGTGGAATCATATTACCCCATTCAAATTTCTTTCTCCAGTCTATAATTCACACCATAAACTCATCATAAGATACGTCTAACTCAAAATCATTGTCCTAATAGTCTATAATATTCACAGTATCAACCACATACATCCAAATATATGAAACATGGAACACATCCTTAATTTAAAATTTATGTGGAGGAATTCCAAGACGTTACACCATTATCTCACACAATTCGGTGGCCATTAATTTCATAAAATTTATAGTGACAGTTTCCACTACTTCTGAAAATGATGATTCCCCAACTGAGGCTGTACTTGCAAGAAAACCATATCAATAATAGTGAACTCCAAGGGTCTTGTCCTCCAATATGCATATGATATATTCATTATTTGATCAATTAAGAATTACTTCCTGATCAATTGTACCCTCTTTAAATTCTCATGAACCAAATTAGTCCCAACAACTGTGACTTCACCGGACTTATTCCAACACAATGTTGAGTTAAATGATAGTGCATAGAGAGCCTAAATGGTTCCATATATGTAGTACTTTGGAAACTATTTTCATAGGGAATCTAAACAAAATATATTTTCATAAAACAAGATACACCTAAATCTACATCAGATGTTTAAATAATATTCTCTAGTATGTGAATATTCCACTCAAATTTTCTATTTATCAGAGGATGATAGGTGTTTCTCTATCTTAACGAAGTCCCTATGGATATCTAGAAGACCTTCCAGAATTATAACATGAAATGTGAGTCTCTTTTGGGAAAAAATCCTCAAGGTAGCTTCAGTTAAATATATGATCTCTTGTAAATACACCCTTCCCAACTTGTGTATTGAGTGAGCCTCTCAAATCATTACTAACAGAGAAACCTTCAACAAACGATCAAAAATCACCCAGAGAGTGTCATTCCTTTTTGGGGTTCGACGTAGTCCCATAAAAAATTATATCAGGACATCCTCCCATTTACACATAAGAACTTGATATGGTTGAATCAACCCACAATGATTCTATTGTACTACATTTACCCTCAAGTTGGTAAGGCAACAGGAAACGAAAAAAATAATGTCACTCTTCATCATGGCCCACCAGAACTATCACTTGAAGTCATGTCATATACTCATAATGAAAGGATGTCCCACACATCTGATGGTACGTAATTCCATCATCATATCCACTTTCAAGGAAGTATAGAATACTACTATCCCATACGTAATTATTAAATCATTTTACAAAATGACACCAGGGTAATAATCCACCCCTTATAGTCATTCATGTATAAAAACACTCTTTGTTCTAGTCCTATATTTGACCTTAACCGAGTGTACTAAAAAATGTGTGACCACAAATGGAGAAAAATTTATTGATCCCTAATCCACTGATGCATCCATTCTCCAATTATCCAATAACATCATCAAAAACTATTGATCCTATGAAGTCCACTCACCCAACTAGTTAGCTACATGAAATTTACAAATAATATAATAATCAAATATGTTACCCTTTTCCGATGTGTAATGCATATCAATGTCAAAATTCTGATGACACTCTACTATGTGCCTCTACCACAGGATATGGTAACACTATGTGAAGTTTAAAGAAAGGATCTTGTTGTCAGTTTTTGAAAAACAAACCTATCACTAAAGAGATAGTGTCACCATCATTTCTTAGTGTAAACCATAGATACCAATTCTAGGTTATTAGTGAGGTATTTTCTCAAATGGTTTCATAGTTTTTGTGACCCATAACCTACTACATACTCTATCCACATCAGTGTCTCTATCATAACAATACCCAATGCATCATGATATTCTTTAAACCTAATCATAGTTTCTGGATGTATCACTATTGTTGATGTACTTAACCTCTTCATTAGATCAAGTAATGGATCTTTACACCTGTATTAACACTATAACATTACTAACTTTGTGTTGGTGTAGTTATAGGTGCTGATAATTAGGATATTTCTTAAATCTACATTCATTAATATTCTGTTAAGTCTATAAATCTCTTGATCTTTAACAAGTCCTAATGAGTTCCAAGGAAATCACTGCCTCCAATTTCTCAAGGTCAATGGACATAATTTTCTTATATTTTATATGCCCCAGGAAAATAACATTATAAGTCCAAAAAATTTACTTTGATAGTTTGGAGTAAATGTGATTTTCTTGAATCATACTCAAAAATATCTCAGGATATCTAAATTTAGTTTCTAGTTTTATTGAGTAGATGAGGAAGTCAACGAAAAACACCAGAATGAATGAATCTAGTTAATGGTGGAATATGTTTTTAATGATATCTATAACCATTGATGATGTATTCCTCTATCCAAATAGAATCACTATGTAATCTTTTAATATTAAGATCCTCTGAAACAATGTGTTTTTAATACCCTCCTCTTTATGTTGTAGTTGGTTATAGCCAGAACAATGATCGATCTTGGAGAACTACCAGGATCCTGTTAATTGAATGAAAAGTTACTCAATCCTAGAAAATTGATATATGTTATTCAGCATCACCTGGTTAATCACCGTGTAATCAATAAAAATTTATAGGCTACAATTCACCTTTTATTTAATAGGAAAGGTGCACCACATAGTGACATTCTGGGCTTGATAAATACCTTCTACTCCAAGTCATCAAGAGGAAACTTTAATTCCTTCAACTCATCATGTTCCATATGATACATGGGTGTCAAAATTGTCTGTGTACCTGAAACAAGCTCTATCTTGATGTCAAAATTCAGTTTCATGAAGAAGTCTGGTTATGTAATCTGGAAAGACATCCCGATAGAGACTGATTAGTATTGTAAAAGTTAATTGGCCTATTATCAATCTTTCCGAATGACACATGCCTTCAATCTATTCCCTGATATTCTTGAGATGACTCATGTCAAGTCCAACCCTACTTACTCCCAATTCCTATTCAATAGTCATTAAATTCCTCTCTCCTTTCAGTGAAGTAAACAACACCAATCTCTGATATAAATTAATATGATCTCCGAATGTGGTGATCCAATGCATATCCATAATCACATAGATGAATTTATTCTATGTTATATTGAAGTAGCACAAATTTCCATAGAAAATATGAGTATAGTACACACTGGGTTTCACTGAAGATTCTCTACAAACATGACCAATGGTGTCTCAATTGAGTGTAATGCATAGGATAACATGACTGGTAAGTTATTTTCTGCAAAATATATATAAATATTATGTAATTAGAAGAGAAAATATCAAACAAAGAAGTATATAATGTAGATGTGAATAAAAATGTACCTTGAAAAGTATATTTTTACCACCACCAACTACTAGAGTCTGATCCTCAATAATAATATTGGCCTACCTCAGTTCCATGACAATGTCCCTAATAATCATGAATCGACTTAACCATCACTGTCTATGTTTGATGTTGAGGAAATTGAATTATCATGTGTCTTTATTCATGATTCAATCTCAAACCACCATGTTCCTCATTTTCAATTACATTAATATAAATTGTTCTTTAATTTACTATCTTTTTTCATCGAAGACACGCGGTCACAGGTTTTGGGCATAAAGGATGATAATGCCCCCCATTTCCCACAGTTTAAGAATCAATGACCTCCTTCCCACGTAGGAGGTATTGTAGGGAATATAATTATATAAAAATATCTTCCATCACTATATCATGAGTCTTATATGTTCTTCTACATACGTAAAAAGTAAACTCCCATAGTAATGAAAGAAAACTCAGTCACTGGACCACTATGGTCTGGACGTAAATTTAATAACCTATACTCATTTAACCCATTCTAAAAGGTACGACCCTTATTAAGAACCTATTCTACATCATCACATCAAAGACCCTAACTTTGTTTATAATAATCATTGAAATTAATATTTCATTATTTCAATCCTTCTACACCTCATCATTATCTAGAAGAGAATTAATTAAAAAAATTATAAATTGGGAAGAATATATAGATACATTCATTGGATCCTACTATAAATCTATGATCACTTGATAATAATCCCACATCATATTTTTATGAAATTAATTTTTGAGAAATATGTCCTTGAGTTTTTCCCATGTAATTCCATCTCGTCTCCCATCTTGACTATGATTCTCCACCATCTCCTGGTGGGTGGTCATAATTTTAGGGTTGCTAAAATCACTTTCTCCTACACTAAATTCTAGTCCAATTAAAAAAATGATTTCCATAAAGGCCATGAAAAACTATCCTATCATGGAATACTAGTTCCCTTTAATTGAAGAGGATTCTAATGAAATAAAATCCAATCATCATCGGTTACAGTCTAATTAATGGTTCCTCCTTTGATGCACATAATCCAAAATAGTCATAAATGAATAAACCGTGTAGCTTGAATCACCAATGGTAGTACACGAGGGTGTCAGTGTACATCCATCACTTATAAGGGTGGTGGAAATAGAGTATATTATTCCTTCATAACTAGAAGGCTAATAAAAATTTATAAAGTGATATCTTCAATAAAATGAATAAATATTAGGAACACACAACATATCCTAACTAGTCTATATGATTATATGAGGTTCTCCTATGATTCTCCCATCAACCTAATGTATACCGATCCTAACACTTGACAATGTGTTTTCCCTTTAAAGTAGTCACAATATTTTATATAAAAACATAACATAACAACATTTCCAGTTCAGTTAATTATTTCTACAAATGATATATCACAAAAAAATGGTAAATGAAAAAAATAAAGAGAATATCTTAAAAAAATAGAATAATTCAAGGAAATAAATTAATGAACCAATATGAAAAAGAAAAATACTTATTTATATGGAATACGATACTATGTTCCTAATCATGATGTGTGACCATGCCCAGAATCTCCTAAAAATAGTACCAATAATCTTGTCTATGGTAACTCGGATGTTTGTTACACATGTGTTGTCTATGTCCATGGAAAATCCCCCACCACAGTCCCACAAATCTATCACTTTTCTACCATGTACCAGGTCCTTGGAAAATAATGAAATAAAAACCATCCTTTGAAAAAAATACAACATTTAGGCCTTATAGGAACTATAGTTTCCCCATAAAACACGTTGTTCCCTCAATATGGCCCACCCACAAGATCGAATGGGTCATCAATCTATTCTTTATCCCACAAGGGTGAAAAAGTGTTCATTAAATTTGTTTTTTCCTTACACACGCACTTGGATACTTTATAGGATTTCACCCATCCTTATCACTACACTATTACATGAAACTCCAAAACAATTAAGTTTTAATTAGGTATGCTGTTGAAAAAGAATGGTTCATTTTACTGGCAAGGGTAGTAACATTTAGTCTATTGAGCATCAATATTCATGGGGTGTTATAACTTATGACATGGTTATAGGATTTCTACTTTTAATTCACTCCAGGTATAATATCTATAATATTTCATCATGGTACTATTAAATGGATCATTAATAGAAAAATCAATAATATTAGTTATGTTGTTATGTAATTATTCACGGTTTCAAGGGTAAGTTGAGTATTTGAATTCAAATTCCAAAGAAAGAGTAAGGGTTTTTAAATTTATATATGGGTTCTGTATTTTTTATAACGTTTTTATGAATAATAAATACCTTTTTTATTCAAATTAAAAAATATTTAAAAATGTATTATCATAATTGAAAAGTAAATATACAATTTCTCAATTTTATAAATACCATATAGGTATTATGTGTGTTTCATTTGAGGATTTTATTTGCGATTAAAATAATCATATCTTGATTATATAATTGAGTGAAAAAAATTTCATGATGTCATTATATGGTAACCTCGATGATAGGAAATAATTTTATAAAATTAAGGGTTAATTCCATAAATCCGTACGAATTTAGTGAAAACAATACATAATTGGGGAGCACATGCTCACTAGTACTACAATGATTCATTAATGGTAAAGAGAACGAGGTGACAATGGTCATTTTCTAAGTTAAAAAATCATCCTTTATTATAGGGAATCTGTATAGGAAATCATTTATCTGATTGGTAAGTCACATATAACTGACACACCAAATAAGAATTATTATTAGAGTCATAGTAAAAAAAATAAAAAATGGAGATAAAGAGACTCAATAAAATTTACATGATGATTATGTAGAGATAAAGTTTTATTAGAGGATGATATAAAATTTTTTTTTGTCAAATTATATATATAGACAACACATTCTAGACATAGATATGAAATATTAAAAGATGAATATTCATTATATAATATTACAATCCAATCTATAATATTTTACATCTAGTATCATTGAAAACATGGAAGGATAAACAACTAGTTCAAAATTGATCTACATTATATCCCTCTAGGTTATTCGTAACTAGAACCATTCTTATAAATATAATACATAATAACATTCGTTATAACCTAGGTAATAAAGACATAATAAAGGGAGAGATTAGATGCTCAGTAAGGGTAAACAAAGGATACATCAACATTATATGAGTATAATGCTATGAGAAAAAGAATGTATCATTTGAAAAAAAACAATATATATCATAGATCATAAACATTACCCATGGAATAAATATTGCCAGTTCAAGATACCTGAATGATAGATGAATCAAATATATTGACCTACGAGAATGTAACAATGTCATAAGACATAGATTTGTGGCACACAAATATGTTTATAACATTATGAACATGTAATAACAGGAAAATTTTGACACAATATATTAAGGAAATGAAATCATTCCCCCATATAAACTCTTGGAAATGAATAAAAGTACACTAATAACTTTATATACTTTAGTTATGGTCTATTCATAACCATATGGTCATGAAACCAGATCCACGCATAACCTTATATACATGAAAGAAGGTTTAGGAATAACATTGTGCATGTCAAATCAGGTTCAAACATAACATAATTTAGTCAAGAGTTATCTACCATTAAACATTGAATTGGAAGGAAATATAGGTCCCACCCATCACATAATCAAAGCATTTTTGTTCTATAAAATCATAAAACAACAATCATATCATAACCCATTGAAAATAAATGGGTTTCCAAAACATTTAATCAGAGAATAACCCATGTAATAGAACAGGGTTTTGATGAATACTGTCATTGTCAATATAAACGATCTAGAAAAATAATAATGCATGCATAATTAGATATTATCCTTATTAAATATTCAATTACATTAAAAAATTCATCTTATATGGGAGATGATATTGAAATATTTCATGGGAAATTTACAAAGTAAAATATTCTTTTCACTTTGAAATAATATTTTTGAAGCATAAAAATATCCCAATCATTAATAAAATCGTTTTAATTGAAAAAAACGTTTATAATTTGTATAATATTTTTCAAATGATTGAGTGTTAATGATGTAATAATATTTCATTCTTTTTTTTGTTAAATCAAAAATTCCTTTCTTATATTAAGTAAATATTTATATAATCCTCATTCAGAAAATGAAAATAATATTACTTTTGAAATAATTTATAAAATAAAAAAAAAGTAAAAATATTTCTAAAATATCTTTAGATAATAGAAAAAAAATATTTAATACATTTTCAAATAACATGGACAATGGGGAAAAAGTGTTTTTGATAGAAGAGAGAAATAAATTTGGTTTCCCTTAAAAATTTATTTTTTACCGATGAGTTCATAAAGTGGGGAAAATAAAGGGAAACCATTTATTTTCATGAAAAATAAAGAATAATAAAACCATTAGTTTTGGGAGGGAAATATCATAATATTTCATCTTCTTAACCAAACCATTGATGTGTGGCTTGGAATGTTCAATCATTGGCTAGTATAGAAATAAATAATATTTATTTAGAAATATATTTCAATAATTACTTGATATTATAAATTATTTTTAGGGTTTATTGAATCCCATCGATTATAGCATGCGTGTCGCTATCCACAAGGCATAGGAGGTGTCTATTACTGATTCTTTTCATCATTTTTTGTACAATTTGAGAAGGACATCCATTAAAAAAGCATGAGAGACAAGATTTGATGCGTTTTGTAGATCCCACTAACTGGAATACATTTCATCTCACGTTTGGGATGGATTATGTTCACACTGTTTGAGTGGTGGATTTTAGAGGTGATTTTCATTGATCTAGAAGAACTGGGAAAGATAGGAGGTGACACATCGAGGTGGTAACCATACATTTAGTACGCATAGAGAGCATCTGGTTTGTATCTCTTTTAAATATTTTATATAACATTACACATAAACAGTTTATTTTATATTCATATAGGCAGTCGAGTGTCCCGATATTATGGAGTAAGACATTTATCAGAGGATGTACAATTATCCATCCACTCAAGAGATTAGAGGTGATCACCAGCGTTAGATTGAGGTAAGTATTTTTCTTTTTCACTTTGAAAATTAAAAGCATATAATGTTATCACTATTTTAATTTCTTGTTGAAACTAAAGTAGTCATATGAGGCCGTGACCTCTCAGACACAGGTTGAGAGTCATGCAAGGACGGTTGATCAGACTAGTGCCCACTATAATGAGGATGCATCATGGATGCAGGCAACCCATTATCCCTTCGAGAAGGGCCGAGTAGTTTGTATCAACTCTCATTCAAATCCTGGGACATATTATGGTACATCTGTGATATTGGAGTCTCTCTCGAGAGGATCTCATGGAGAGGAATCATCTTCTAGCTCACAGTATCATGAGTAGTTGCGAGCTCAAACTAAGATTATAGAGAGTTTGGAGAAGCAACAGGACGAGATGTGTCAGCAACAACAGCAACCACAACAACAACATGAGGAGGACATGTGTCGATGGCAGTATTAGAAGCAGCAACAACAAGAGGATGACATGCGTCGATTGCAGCAGCAGTAGGAGCACGAGGTGGACATGCATCGATGGCAGCAACAGCAGCAACACATTCAGATGAAGTACATGCGCCGTCTGACTCATAGTTTAGGTATGGAGTTTCCTCCACAATCTCTTCCATCTCCTCCAGCTCTGCTTGAAAACTATCCTCCTAGTGATTTTCTTATTCTGTTAAAAACATTTGAATTGAATATTTTTTGTAAAATAAAATATTTACAGTTTTTTTTTTTTTATATTGGTGTGAATATTGCATAATTTTTTAATATTTTAATATTTATTATTAGTATTATATTTTTCAATGTTTGTTTATTTTAATAATAATAATAATAATAATATTTTATGATTTTTTTTTATAATTTTATAATTTTTTTTAATATTATGAATTTTAAGATTTTTTATTTTTTATTAATTTAATAATACTAATATTAAGTTTTTCATTAATTATTATTTTAATATTATTTTTTATGTTATTATTTATTTCCAAATATATATAATTTTAATATTTTTTGATTTTTTTATTATTTTAATAATATTAATATTATTTTTTTATATTATTAAGTAATTGCGATGGAACCTTTTGCGATGGGGGGCCCATCGCAAATAGATTGTATATATTTTTTTAAATTTGTTTTGCAACAGGTTGTTTTACTGTCACAATAACTTCATTGTGAAGGGCCCATCGCAATAGGTTTATAACATATATGATATTTGCAACGGGTTGTTGTCCCATCGCAAATAATTTTTGTGACGGTCCCATCATGAAAAGTTTTTTTATATATAATGTTTTTAATCAGACATCTATTTTCAACAGGCCCACTTCCAATATCAACTATTATTATTTGTGATGGTCTCGTCACAAAAAAAAAATACTAGTTGCGAGGCAGTTTTCTACAACGGGCTATTTGTGACGGGCTCCCATCATAATTAACCCTTTGCAAAATGTCGAAATTAGAGTAGTGGATCTATGTTTTAATTGAAAATATCATTAAATAATGAACTAGAACTGGACTTATTATAGTGATATACACTCATTAATTGAAAACATATAGATGATGTTTTTTATTTTTTAGTTTCTAGTGGGAAGAAAATGCGTGATTTTTATATCTTTTATTGATTTTATTTGAATCAATTATTTATACCTCTCTAAATATATACATTAATAGGATAGATTACACATTCAATGTCGAATATTAATGTTAGTGGTTATGTTTTAAGAAAATTCACATAGTCAAATAAAATTAAATATCTTGGAATAGATTAAGAAAATTTCATATTGACCCTATAAGATTTGATATTTAAGACTAAAACCCAACATTTAATATATTTTAATAAAATATATTACTAAATAATAACTATTATGATTCTTATAATATAACAAATCCCTTGTTAATTATATTTATTTAAAACATAACCTATTAGATAAGAAATTTTCTAATTAAAATATTTTATAAATCTCATGTAAATAAATAATTAAAGCTTCTAAAAACTTTTTTGGACATGGACCATTAAACAAGTATTAAATATATATGAAAAATGTTCACTCATATTCAGATGGTAATTTTTTAATAGATAAAAAATAAAAAAATTAAAATTACATATTTTTGTAATGAATAACTTGGGATTGAATTATATTTACAGTAATTGAACATAAATTGACCCTAAAATTGAGATTGATTTTATTCTAATATACAGAATCAACTAAATCAAGAGAGATTCTAGATACACATAGTGTGTGACACGTTATGCCTATTTCTCGATGGACAGTGTTCAAAAAACCATAAATAAATAAAATTATCTTCTAATACATCCAGAGAGTCATATAAAAATAGAAATTTTATAATAATGAAAACCAGTATATAAATGAAAATAGTGTTATATTATACAATTTAAATATGATATTTATTAATGTATGATGATCGGCTCCAGACATGATGTTAGAGTGATGAGATGGAGTGTGGATAAAGAAAGGTAGGGATGGGTTTTGTTTTAATATATAACCATTGGTCATCTTATCCATGGACTATGTACCACTGGTCTTGGGAAACATTTATTATGGGATTTCAATCCCTAGGATTATTCTCAATCAATGAATTTAAAATAGTTCACTTTCCAAAAAATAAAAAATTAAATCCATCTAGGTTAGATAAATAATACATTATCTATCATTAATTGATTTTTTGAGAGAATATTTCTTTTAAAAACCATGAAAATAAATTTTTAATAGAAGCATTGATCTCAATCAATGATTAAAATAGATATTTTTTCATAAATCAGAAGGTAAAAATCATTCTTAACAATTCAATTAATATAAAATAACCCATAATATATCCAAATAAATCAACTTCATTATGAATATATATAATATTATTTTTATAATGCATATAATAACAAAATTAATGATATATATTAATGATTATCTCTATTATAATGACCAATACACAAGTTCACATATAGGAATATCCAATTACACACATCATATATTGGATTTCTATTAGTGAACTCATCATTATTTTATCTTCCTCTTATAGAATACGGAGTGAAAATGTCATATGAAATATAATATTTCTATACTTTTACCCATATTATTAAATTATTTTAAGCATAACTAGCCATTAATTTTAGGAAAAGGATTGTAAAGTATTGTGTATTTGGATGATTAGATACATAATTAGAGTGTATGAAAGAAATTTTATTAATCTAAATAGATATACCCTAACATTTTTTTCAATTACATATGCATTGGATAACTTGGTGAGTAGATGAAAAACGATCAGAGATAAAATCTCAGTAATAAAATAAACATAGTAATAAATCATAGAACATGTGTTAAAAGGCGTAAAAAGATGAAATAAAAAGGTATGTAACATGAATAAACATAGGTAAGAATAATGTTTAGAACATGGGATCATGTGATCAACGAATCATATAAATTTGGAAACAACATAAAAATGACATAATAATGAGCCATGTATAACCAATAATACCATTTCACAAATAGGAGAATGGGTCAATTCTATCAACCAAGACCATTGCACATGGTGGAGCATGAATTATGTCTATCCACCATGACAATTCTATAAGGATGAGAATGAGTAAAGGATTACCACTAAGACCATTTCACAAGAAGTCTCAAGTGATTAAACATTACCTAATTCCTTATAATGTTATCTTAGTGAACCCTTCAAAATATTTTCATGAATATTTGGTCCATATAAATAATCACACCTAATGAAATCTAAAATAATAATATGGGTTTCCCATGGAATGAATTGGGTATCATAATCATGTAAAAATGTATAATAAAAGGGAATATCATAATGGTGTCTCTAAAAGAATAGATTTAAATCATACATGTAATTTAATAAGGTAAATAGGAATATATAATGAATAGTGATTTAAATCTTAAGTGAAAACATATAAAAATATTGTTTATGATACTTTGAAACTTTGAGTATGGCCGGGTTGGTTCGATCACGAAACCAACTGGGCCCTCGGAGCAGAAATGCTTATATCTCGAGCTCCGGACGTCCCATTGATGTGCCGTTGACTTTTTTGGATTCCTCTTGATGAGAAAAAACTTTTTGCGTACTTCGCCTGAGATTTGGAAGCAGTTGGAGTATGTCCGGGTTGGATTGTACCCAAAATCCAACCAAACCCCTGGAACGGAGAAGCTGATAACTTTCAGACCGGACGTCCGTTTGACGAACCGTCAGCGGAGTTGGTGATCACATTGAGAAAAGATCCATATGAGTACAACCTATGAGAGTTAGGGGTACAGTTGATATATGGCTGGGTTGGTTTGCACACGAAACCAACCGGGACCCTGGGACGAAAAGGTTAATAACTCACAGACCGGGCGTCCGATTGACACGCCGTCTGTTGTGTTGAGACTCCAATGACGAGGCGGTACTTTGAGATACTTCTTAATGGGAATTTGTGATACTTGGAGTATTGACCAGTAGCTCCTGGAGATGACCCTCCCGGAGAAGAGCGTACGGAGTACGGAGACCGTGTAGCCGGCTGAGTCCTAACGACTGCTTCACCGACTCGACTTGGAGTGAATCGACTAGCCCAGTGGACGGAGCACTACTTTGTTTGGGTGCAGACCAATGGAGGATGGAGCACTACTGAGGTTGGGTGCAGACCTGCGGTACTCATCCGGAGAGTACCTCTGCAGCTATTAGGGGGTGTGCACTACTGTGTTTGGGTGGCATACCCTGGTAAGAAGATCTACTGTGTTTGGGTGGATGACCCGCGGTACTCAACAAGAGGAGTACCTCAGCAGTCTTAGGTCAGTGTGCAGTACCTCAGAGTCATGATAGGGCCACTGTACACTCCAGAGATGGGGCTCCTCAGTGGTTACATTTTCGATAATGAAAATCCGGGTTTGAGCTGAGTCTATGACCTTTGTGTTTACCTCATGATTGAGATGGGTCACTTGATAACTTAGTTATATGTATGGGCATATACCTGGGTATTGGTTATGCGTTGATTTCATAATCTTTGTGTTTACTCAGGATTGATATGGGTTACATGATAACTTAGTTATATGTATTGGTATATATCTATGTAGAGGTTATCTGTTGAGATCTTTTTTTGTGGTTATCCTTATTGGATTTAGTGAGACCTTGAGGGTCTCGGTGTCCCTACTGAGTATTGTTATACTCACCCCTGCACGGGCTATGCCCGCACCTCATTGTGTTGGTTGCAGACGACGGGCAACAATAACAGTGGCCGAGTGTTTGAGGACTGGACGATACCCGGAGGTGGATCTCACAACGAGTCAGTATCCGGAGGTGGACTTCATGACGTGACGATACTCGATGGAGGTTGACGGGCGAGAGAATTGTGGAGGGTATCTGTACCTACCCTTCAGGTAGGATCCGTGGTGGAAAATCCATGAGCTACACAATCTGTACCTACACTTCAGGTAGGATCTGTGGTGGACGATCTAGGTGTTGCGCTATCTGTACCTACCATTTAGGTAGGATCCGATGTGGACAACCCATGAGCTGTTTCTTTTCTTCCACCTATTTGACTTTTCTGTTGTATTTCCTTTCAGTTGTAGCTGTACTTTTCAGTTGGGTTTGTATTCTGGCCCTTTTTACTTTTCAGAACATTCTTTTGTACTTAGTGTTTTACTTCCGCTTGTACTCTGTGGTGTTTGTTTACTTTTATAAAGGAAATGTCTTCCCAGTTATCCGGATTTACGCCTTTGGTGCTAGTCGCCAGCCCCTGGCCTATGGAAGGCGGGCTTGGGATATTCACTGTACGGGCCCCGAGGATGGGTCGTGACAAATTGGTATCAAAGGAATGGGGTTAGATGATGGAAGATTTCACAAATTAAAACACATAACCCCTACCACAACGTTGTCGTCGAACGAGTGTGCGTCTTGGAATTAACCGTCGCGGAAGAAAGGGATCGCCATAGAAGAAGACAATCACCGTGGAAGAAGAGTCACAGAAGGAACATCGTTGGCGTTAGGTGGTCTCCGAGGAAGGCGTCTATCATCGTCGTCAGCCATAGGAGTTCGGCGTTCTTCGCCGTCGGCGAGCAAGGCGACGCGGTACCAAAGCACCGTGCGGAATTTGTAAAAAGGGAGAGCGGAGAAGCGTGGCGCCGTCGCACCGCGCCGTGGCTAGAGCGGGGCCTCGGCAGAGGGGCGCGGCGTCGTCGCACCGCACCAGATGAACCAAGGCCGCGGCCGGTTCCGGGCCGCGGCAAAGCAGCGGAACCGGCGGCCGGGATCAGGGCACTGGCCGCGGAGCAAGGGCACCGGCCCTTGCCGGTCCCGTGGCGGCAGCAGCCGGCTGGCCGGTGCGGGCAGGCCGATTCGAGGAAAGCGTCGAGGGTCGTAACCCCTGGCCGGCCAGCCTAACGGCCCCATAAAGGGGCCACAGTTTCTCCACGTAGGGGCAGCGGACCCCCCCACCGAAACGACTCGGTAGTTCGGCCGAGCCCCTCGCCAGCGTGCCGCATGCCGGGCCGGCTGCCTGGCCGGTCCGCCAGACCGGGCCGCTCCCAGGACGGACTGCACCCAGGCCGGGCCGCGCCCCGGTTCGGGCCGACCCTGGGGGTATCGGGCCGGGTCGGACAGGGCCCGAACCCCCCTAATACCGAAACTTATTCAGACTGTTGCCCATAACATGACTTACAAGCCTCTGATCGATGCATCGTCAGTTGCGATGCGATCCTTGGATCGAGACGGTCGTTTTGGTATATCGCACTAAAGGTTTCGGAGAACTTTGGGTTCAGTCGGGTTGGTTCGTACAAAAAACCAACCGGGCCCTCGGAGCGGAAATGCTTATAACATGAGCTCCGGACGTCCGATTGACGTACCGTCGATTTTGTTGGATTCCTCTAAGTGAGACAGATCTTTTGGCTTACTCTGCCTGAGCTTTGGATGTAGGTGGAGTACGGTCAGGTTGGTTTTCACTTAAAACCCAACCAGGCCCCTAGGACGAAAAATCCAATAACTTTCAGACCGGGTGTCCGATTGACGTGCCGCCTGTGACGTTGAGTTCCTGTTGACGATAAGGATATTTTGGATACATAAACTCTGGACTATGTGTCAGTTGATGTATCAGCCTCTCGTCTCATGGAGCAGACCCTCTCGAACGATCTTGCTGTGTGCGGGAACCCTAGAGCTGGCTGCGACTGCGACGACGATGACTGTACAGAGATCCTCAGTGGATTCGATGACAACGACTACAACACTCCACGATCCAACGTGGATCAGTGATACCAATCATGTGTGGGTTCGATCCTATGTGGGTCAGTGCTCAGCGGTCCTGTGTGGGCCAGTACCTACAGATCCTGTGTGGGTCCGATCCTATGTGGGTCTTTACGGGGGTTAGTTACCTATCGATCCATTGTGGGTCAGATCCTTTGTGGGTCATTGAGGGGGTTAGTTATCTATCGATACTTTGTGGGTCAGATCCTTTTTGGGTCATTGCGGGGGTTAGTATCTATCGATCCTCTGTGGGTCATTGAGGGGGTTAGTACCTATCAATCTTTTGTGGGCCTGATGGCTTAGATCAATCAGTGGCTATATCTGATCATCACTATCGTCATACGAAGAAGTATACCTGTGTGAGCTGAATCTTGACTTGCTTTCCTATGTGGATTACGTTATGATTTTTTGTGTGGATTGGGTTGTGGTTTCCTGTGTGGAATGGGTTGTACTTGGGCTCAGAGGATGGAGTGAACTAGAATTGATGACTTAGGTATATGTAAGGTCATATACCTAAGAATCGTCGAATGTTACTTCGTGATTAAATATTTCCATTGTGGATTATCCTTTGTGTATTCTGGGAGACCATCGGGGGTCTCGGGGTCCCTACTGAGTAGCTTATACTCACCCCTACACGTGCTATGACCGCACTACGTTGTGTTGGTTGCAGACGATGGAGAGCGCTGATCGCGGTTGAGGCTTACGGAGCAGGTCAGTACCCGGAGGTGGACCACTGGGCGGGACGTACTCGGAGTGGACGGCTGGACCCGAGGAGCTGTGGAGGCTATCTGTACTCACCCTTCAGGTGGGACTTCCAATAGACGTCTCGACGTTGTGGATTTACTTTTCAGTTGCTGTTTTCTCTTTCCAGTTGTACTCTAATTTCAGTTTGGGTTTGTATTCTGGCCCCTTACTTTTCCGCACTTACTGTTGTACTCAGTTTTTACTTAGTGTTTACTTCTACTGCTTTCTTACTCTGTGGTGTTTGTTTACTTTACAAAGGCAATGCCTTCCCTTTTTAATTGGATTTACGCCTTGGTGCTAGTCACCAGCCCCTGTCCTATGGAAGGCGGGCTTGGGGTCGTCACAGCATGGGCCCCAAGGATGGGTCAGGACAATATTGGTGTCTTTAAAATAGATAATGAAGTTTACCTGAAAATGGGTAAGAAATCGAGAAGTTTCCTTTAATTGGGCTTTCTTATCAGGGAAATTAACAAGGAAACCATTTAAAAAAAGTATATTCCCAGAAAAGAAAAATGAATTGGTATATGAAAATGTGTTTGGAACATACATATAGAACATATTATGATTTCATAAAAATAATTAATAATTACATTAGAGTGAAGAGACAGAGAAAGCGTAACACGAAAAAAATAAAGATTAGATGAGAATCCCTTACCTTATGTCTAAAAATATTCCCCACATAAACTTTTTGTCCTAGATAATGAAATAAAATTAATTATTAATTAATATAATTTTATACATTTATTTTATCTATTTTAATTTTATTAATTTCATTTTTTTCATTTTTGGTGGGTTATGAGATTCAATTTCCTCATTCCAGGAGTGTTGATTTCATTGGTTTTCATGTTCGTTTTACTTGTAAACATGAATGGAAGATCATTTAAAATGATATTAGTTGACCATAATTAAAATTATATGTTATTAATAAAATTAAATAATTTTAAATTGTCTTATATCTGATTTTCTCTCTATATGGGAGGATGATATGTTAGATAAAATTTTCATGATAACAAATTAGATTATTTTAGCATTTTTTCAATCATCAATTACTATTTGTGTTTTAATAAATAATAGTATGTGGATATACTATTTATATAAAATGAAATTAAATTTATAAACAAAATAATAATATTTTTCATACATCGAAATGTTTTTATGACCATCCTTAAAGGTGATAAATGAAATTGAAAACTCATCATCCTTGAATGCAATAAATTAACACATCACATATGGTGTTTTCATTTTTATAAAACAATTGTAGGGGAGGAGAATTGATTTTGGGGGTTTTCACTATTAAAATAAAATTTCATTATATAAAATATAATTTATTTGTCATGTCACTTGGATAATGTTATGTGAGTAGGGTAAAAGAATAGAAAATAAATTGAAAAGAAATTAAAAGAAAAACAAAGTGTTTTTTACCTCTTGAATTCTTCTCCACGAGAACCTACTTTAGGAACAAGATTTTGGTATTTCATGGAAACCAAATAATCATGGACCCGGGAGAGAGACTATGGAAGTTTATGGGGAATAATTTGGACAATATTCATGACCTTATAGGTGTAAAAAAAGGTGGTTAGGGGTGGTATTTACAGTGTAGGAGAGGTTTGTTTGTTTTATTATTGTATACATTTGTTTACTAATTAGTCTCAAGACTAAGAATATTGTTTATTATTGTGACTAAATATAAAAAATTGTGAATCTGAGTTCAAAATAATTGTGCTTACATCGTCCATACATTAACCATGCATCAATAATCCAATTATTTTGCTTGTACTATAAATTACCATATTTCACCATTCACAAAAAAAATAAATTATTTTTGTAAAATACAAAAAAAATAACATTAAATTTGTTTACAAATGTAGAATTAAATATTTAATTCCATTTTATTAAAATAATTATCTAAATATGAGAATTTTTTTAAATAATTATTTACTCAAAATAACAAATTTTAGAACTATTATTGATTATATAACACTTTTAAGAATCAATTAAGGTCTCATAAATTTATTTTATAATATAAAAATATAAATTTATGAATATATGTTATGAAAATGAATTTTCTATTAATTCATTATGTTGATTATAAAACTATAAATAAAAATTTATGTTTCATAAATATTCCAATACATAGTTTCTCATTTTTAAAAATATTTAATTACGAATCCCTTGAAATTAATATATCATATATTAATGTATAAGATACCTAAATTTTATTTATGCTTTTATTGGTGAGGTTGTTATTCTATTTGGGTGATTACTATTCCTATTGATCACATTACTATTTCAAAGGCCACATTACAATTCTTCTGTTGTAGGTTCCTTATTTTTTTTAAAAAATCCTCTCATTAAATTCATTTTTCATTTATGATGATTTTATTTGGATATCTTTGTGATTTTATGTGATTAAAACTAAATAATATAATTATAAGAAGGGAAATTTCATTGATGTAATTCTAGGTCGTCACATTCTTCCCACTTTATGAGATTTCTCCCTTGTAATTTTTTTTACAATCTAATTATAAAATAGCGGAGGGTAATTATCCTTTATAGCTTCCTTCGGTTCCCATGTTTCCTCTTTGTACTTATGATTCCTCCATAGTAGTTTGACCTAGTGAGTGGTCTTTCTTGGTAGATCATTATCTCTATGGTCTAAGATCTTCAATGGATACTCCTCATATGAGAGATCATTTTCCAACCATACCAAAACTGAGTTAATTACATGTGAGAGATACGGTATGTAATTCCTCAAGAATGATATATATAATACATCATGTACTTGAGACATGGTAGGAGAAAGTGATTTTTGATAGGACACAGCTCCGACCTGATCAAGGATCTTTAAGGGGTTGATATACCTATAACATAGTATTCTATTCTTCAAAAATATGATAATCTTATTATATGGAATTATGTATAGAAATACCATGTCTCTAACATCAAACTCCAGGTCTCATCAACTATTGTCAATATAGATCTTCTATCGACATTAGGCTACCGAGGTGTGTTGTGAAATGGTTTTCACATTTTTATCTATTTCTTCCACTAATATAGGTTATATGAGCTTATGTTCACTAACTTTGTCCCAACATTACACTATTCTACATATTTTATCATAAATGGATTCATATGGATCCATTTGGAAGCTCGAGTGGAAACTATTATTGTAAGAGATCTGGACCAGAGGTGTGTGTTGGTCCTATACTATGTTGAGGTCCATGTAACAGGCTCTCAAAATTTCTTCTAGTGTATGAATTTTCCATTCATTTCGACCATAAAATTGAGGATGATAAGTCTTAATAAAGTTCAACCTAGTGTTTCTATATTATTAAAGACATTTCCACAACATGGAGTTATGTCTAGGATCTCGATAAGATAAAATCCATAGTTGTACTTCATGAAGGATCCCCACTTTTTTGAGGTATATAAGTGAAATTTTATTTAGTGAGAAGTTATATTGAATTATTATAAAGTGATATGTCAATTGAAGAGGTTATAAAAAAACACATACAACATTATTTCTCTTTGGTGTCTTTTTAGGTATGATGAAAGAGTTCTTGGTGATTTTTTCCAACTACTATTTTTGTATCGATAATGGTTTCATAATCCTCATAGACTTCTTCCTTCAATAATTTATTTGTTGACATACCAAGAACTATGATTTATATTCCCCAGTCTCTTTATTCATATAGTCCAACCAATATTTCTCTGGATATGTTGACACCACATTGTGCTCCCTGGGTGAATATAGAATGTTAAGCTATCTGCATCATTCTGAATCTTGTTCTTTACATATGGGTTTGATAGTACACATATTTGTGACTGAAATATCATGAATAATTCCTCAATAATTTCAAACTTTGATGATTTACCTTTTATAATAGCTTTTACCTTTTTCTAAATGTCTTCAACATTTTATTGATAATATTTATTTTCTTGCTAAGGAATGGTTAAGAAACCATTTGAGAAAAGATTGATGATTTTTATTACTTAAGGATTCACACGTTCATCCTTTATAGGTCTAATAATATGGGATAAATTTCAATTCTAATCATTGATAAAGATTCAGGATCCTTTCCACAAAGACAATCTACCACCTATTTTTCTTTACTATGATGGTATTGGATTGAGTATTCAAAATTATTTATTTTTGATTAGCACATTCACTCGAAAATATTAATATCCTTAAATGTAAATATATATTTTATTCTATTATGATCATTATATATCTCACACATCTCCCAGAGTGATAATTCCACCATATTTGCAACAAAAATATTATAGATTCCAACTCCAGGTAATGTGTGGAATAATTTTTCTACTGAAATTTAAATTTCATCGAGGCATAGGATATAAATTTATCATTTTTCAAAATTTCATAGCCTAATCCATTTTTTAATCATATTTTTACTCCACCATGAAATTCCCACTTGTTAGAAGTGTTAGTACTGGTGTAGTGATAAGCCTCTTTGTCAACTCGTTGAAGTAGGATTCACATTCAGTAGTCTAGAAAAACAATACTCTCTTATATTTCGTCTTTCTTAGTGGGTTTTAAACTCATGATAAATTCTTCACAAATCGTCAATAATACCCATATAGACCAAGGAAACTATGGATCTCCATTACAGATGTTGTAAAAGGCCACTAATCAATTTCCTTTATCTTTTAAGGGACCATGTATATTCCTTTACTGGTGATAACATTCCCCATGTATGATACTTCACCCATAACTCACATTTACAATACTTTTCATAAATTTCCCCCATCATATAGTCTATAGAATAATATTCATATTTTCCACATGTTCCTCTTATCTCTCAATGTATATCAGAATATCAACAATAAAAACTACCCAAATTTTTTCAACATAATCTATAAAATATCTGTTCATTAATTCAATGAATATTAATATATAATTATTGAGTCCAAATGGAATCACTATGAACTCATAGCATCCATACCTCTTTCAGAAGGTAGTCTTGGGAATATATCTTTTATTAACCTTTAATTCGTGATAACCCAACCTAAAATCTACCATAGATAAGTACATATCCCCAAGTAGTTAATTGTAAAAAGAATCTATCCATGAAAGGGTATACATTCTATTTAATGTGATTTTATAGAGCTCGCCATCATCAATGCATCAGTGCATTAATCTATCCATCTTCTTGAAAAAGGGGACTGATGCAACCCATGGAAAAGCACTTAGGCATACAGAAACCTTGTTCATATTATCTTATAACTATTTTTCAGTTCTTCCCAAAAAATGGTGTCCATTATGTAAGGTTTATTTGATATTGGTAGTGATCCCTGAATAATATCAATTGGGAACTCAACCTCCTAGGTAGGAGGAAGACAAGATAATTCTTTATGGAAAACATCAAAATTGTCCCACATAATGGGAATTATTTCAAGACTGACCCACTCATTTTTATCAATTATTTGAGCTACATATTATCTCTCATAAAGAAAACAATATCAACAATTAAAATGATGATTTTGTAGTAGAATTATCTTCCTCCTAAAAAATTGTACATAATTGGAGGATTCTTTGGGATGTGAAGAGTTATCCCATTTTCTTGACACTTGATGTTGTATTTTTATGATGATAGAAAATAAATTCCCAATATAGAATCAATCTCTACTAAAGGAAAAAAGACAATATTTAATCGAAGTTTCAGTACACAAAAATTAACTAGGGAGGAGTTATATACTTTCTATGAAAAAAATTCCATATTTTATGTTATCACAGATAAAAAAACCAATATATTTTGAGTTGGTTTTTAGCCACTGAAATAGGATAATATTATTGTTAATATTTATAATTTTCATGAGATTAATTCTTCATAAACACCATTTTAGTGAATTTTACACTTTGAATATTATGTCACATTATGATTGTAATTCTTTGTCAAAGTGCACTATTATTTGGTACATATTTGAACACATAATAAAATACAAAATGGGATATATTTTATTTTCATATTTTAATCTCAGGTCTCCCATGATATAAAGAACAATTCATGTTTTTTGAGTACTATAAGATTCACATTAGAAGACCACCAAAGTTTCCTTTGAACCAACAACATTCTGGGAAAAGTAAACTAGACATCTTACCAATAAAGAGAATGTAGAGGCCAATATTCAAGACCAGGGATTCTCAAAATTTAACTAAAGCTATATTACATCAGGGAAAACATTTCACCCAACAGTTACAAAAGCTAATTCTAAGGTTTTAATTGAGTTTTAGGCAGCCCAATTTGGAAATAAAATTACAGGCTAGATTCTGCGGACCAGAAAAAACACCACTCCATTTTGATAATATCTCGCCAAAAAATTACATTTGGGATCAAATTTTACTGGATATTACGAGACATCTAGAGATCCATTTTATTCATTTATGTCTCACTCTAATTAGGCCATATATAAGTTTAGTTCTACATGTCTATTTGATGGATGCAAGTTTCCTTCCACTTCGGGTCAATGAAGGAAAAGTCTAAGTTCAACAAGCTTTCCACCACCATAGTCCTACCCCACTCATGTGGGATGAATTTTAATATTAGAAGCTCGACCCAAGAATCCTAAAACTCATATTTAATGTAGTGGTGTTAGATGATTCATTCATCGTGGGATCTTTGTTTTCATTGTAATGTTATTATGTCGATCTGTCATTGTAATGTTTTTCATTCTCATGTAAGTTGTTCGAATCACCTTAGTTCTTAATAAAATTTCTTACAGTACTCTTATTAAATTTATCTCTATATCAAATTGATAAATTTTCAATAAGGTGATAATTTATTCACACCATACCTTGTTATATTCTTCACACAATGGTGGAGAGATCATTATATTGTTTTTTTACTTCTTCAATTTCTCCAGTATGAGTTTACTTCCCACTTCCATTGAAAACATGACATCAATAGATGGATAACTATTTTATGGGTTGATCCAAGAAATTATAAAGGGGTTAAATTGGATGTTATTTCTCAATCTTTTAATTTTATTGATTTCTTTTACTTGAGTTTCTTTTATTCAAGGATTTTTTCTCTTCTTCTTCCTTATTAAATATTATCACCCCACTTTTATGTGCTAATAAAATCCTTTACTTTGGAGTGCTCATGAAAATGATCCTAAAAGTGTATAGGTGATTGGAATATGCTTTTGAAGTTTTTTAACAAGTAAGTGATGATGTTAGGTTGAATTCATTAAATGAATCCTACATGAGTTAATGAAATTGAAATTATTAATAAAAGGGGAATTAATCCAATCCACCCCAAGTTATAACCTAGGATAAACTAATTATTTTAATTTGAATTCACTAAAGTATCATAGAGTTCACATAAACCCATGTTATCCACTTCATAACCCAAAAAAAATCCATATAATTTGTTTGTCTATAGGTTTTTTCTTAGGTCTCTGGGGAATCGAAAACCCAAGCTACTCTACATTTGAACACCTAACCCTAAAAACTTGGGTAAATTTATCCAAAACCAAATTTTGGTGCTTTTTATTGGGACCCATGTAAGTCATCTCATCACCCATTATATTCTCCCTCATTTCTTTTATTTTCATCCAAATTCTCTTATCTTTTCCCTTTCTCATTTTTTTTCTTTTGGCCCATGTCCGCCTACACTCATGACCAATCAAACTGTCTAATTAGGGTGGATAGTCCTAGGGTTGGGGAGTCAAGAACACCAAGGAAACTCTTTCCATTATATCCTAATATTCTTAATACTCCAAAGTCAAAAATTTTTCCCATTTCAATATGATTTCTTCCACCAAACCAACTCATAAACCCATGTGAGTACCAAAGTGGAAATCCAAATTAGGTATCCCCAAACATGGTGAATGCAGTTGATGAAACCATGAATGACTACCTCACACCTACTTGGACCAATGCAGACTCTTGAATTAGGAATGATACCCTAAGAGAAGCCTACTATCTTTTCAATATTAATTTCCTAAACCACATTCAAACCTTTTATGGGATGGTGTTATAAATTCCATACCTTCATGTCAAAGAGTTCAACGAAATTGTTGAAGCCATGTGCCCACCACATCAACTTGATTCAGCCAAGACGTGGTTATTTTCTTAATCACATAATTATAGAGAAAAGAATTGGTTAAATAATATGATACATTCATTAATTCACTCATTGGACCAATTACTAATATAATTCTACAAAAAATAATTCCCCAATCACAAAACAATTTCACTTAAAAAGAGAATCAAATTTGTTTTTGAAAAAGATGGGGAGTCATTTTTCAAAACTTGAGAAAGGTTCAAAGTCACCCTAAACATGGTTACACACCATGTATTTTCTATTCTTGAACATGTGAGAATTTTCTATGAAGGGTTGGGCCCAAGAAACAAACAATTCATCGACATGATGCGTAATGGGACCTTATAATCAAAGCCCCAAATAATGATTATGAGTATCTAGAAGGACTAGCTGATCAAATAAAAAATGGGGAACATTACCTTACTATGATAATACACCCAAATATGGTGGAATTCACACAATTATGGAGGAGGAAATCATTGGAGAGAAACTCTTTGCACTCAATAGGATGGTCGACGATATTGATCTTAGGAAGGTCCATGAAATTCAAATTGTTGACCATGTTTGAACAATTAGTGTAAACATGACCACAAAACAGACAACTTCCCAACCATCCCTTCCATTACATAATTTCTTCTAAGAGGACCACTAGTGGAGGTCAACTATTTGATCTTTTAGAATCCATATTACCAAAAAAACTATCAGTCCAAGGTATAATGACAATCCAATATTCAGTTGGAAAAATTTCCAACAACCTTACCAACAACCCATCCAGCCATAAGAACCAAACCCCTACCCTCCAAAAAAATTTCAAAACCATAACATGTTCCAACCACAATCATTCCAATACCAACACCCTCTTATCCAAAACCAACAAACTATCTAGTAACCCATGAAACAACCGATCCAAAAACCAAAGTATCCTCATGGGATAAACCAACCATCACAAGCCCCTACTCAGTCATTCCCTCTTCCAATCCATGAGAAATTATGTAAACAAATGGAGAAAATGAACTATAAAGTTTCATCCCTTAACCAAGAATGACAAATCATTAAAACTAGAAGGCACCCATGCCTACATCGATGGTTTCATTCACAATATTAAGGAGCGAATCTAGTTACACACAAAACTCTCATGAACAACTCAAAGCAGTGACTAATTTAATAAGTGGTAAATACATTGAGAAACATGAAAACCACATTCGAGAACCATTAGAATCTTAATCAATTAATGAAAATTATTATGAACCAAAAATAGATTATGAAAACCCCAATGAGAATTTGAAGGAACTACAACCACACCAAACAATCAAACAACCTACTCCATTCCCTCAACCAATGAGTAGAAAATCTAAACCTGAACTGAATAAAACATTGAGGGAAATCTTCTCTCAGGTTAAGTTAAACATCCCCCTTCTTGATGCAATCCAAACCATTTTTTCCTACTAGAAGTACCTTAAGTAATTGTGCACTTTTAAAAGAATTTTTTCACATAAAACCAAGTACTTTTGGATGCTAATGTGATTACCACCATTCAAGGGACCATTTCACCAAAGTTTAAAGATCCAAGATGTCCATACGTCAATGTTGTGATAGGAGAGAACAATGTTTTAAATGACCATTATGATTTGGGAGCCAGTGTGAACTTCATTCCTGATGTCATGTATTTTCATTTATGGCTTAAAGAACTCCAAAACACACATATCACTCATCATCATATTGATCTTACTGTTCGAGTTCCTAAGGGGATCATAAAGGATATTTTGGTGAATGTAAAATATTTAATTTACCCAGAAGAAATCATTGACCTTGACAATCACCCATGCATATGTCATAGGGAGAAATCCCCTATAATCCTTGGTTATCACTTCTTATCAATTATCAACTCAGTCATCCATTTTTGAAATGGGAACATGAAAATAACCTTAGAGAACATGAGTCTAGACTTGAACATATACAATGGAAACACTCAAAGTGTGGATGATGAAGAGATCCATAAGGTTAGTTGGATTATTAGTCTTGATAGAGAAATCGAGTAACATCAAGGAATTACTAAAGGATTTTTAAGTTAATAATAGATTGATTTTCTTTGTTCACATGAGGAAAATGTGTCTCCTTGGCTTGAATCACTTTTAGATTACCCTATTGATTATTTTATAGAATCACCAATAAATGATACTAAGGGTGAAATAGATAACATTGAGTCCATAACCATTCCTAACACTACTCTAAAATTTTTTGCGAATGAATATTTTGTTCACAAAGAACCAATTATTTCATGAAATCTTATCAATGAAACTGAGTTCAATACAAAGACTAATTATTTCTTGGAAACTGATAACGAATCCAATCTCGATTTACGGTCATACTTTCTTCACTCAAGTATGTTTTATTAGGGGAAAATTTATCCTTTCTTATTTTTATTTCTTCCTCTCTTGAATACAATAACGAGATGATGCTTCTAGATATTCTAAGAAAGAATAAGAATGAAATTAGACGGACCATTTTTTATATTCCTGGGATTAGCCCACTCATTGGAACTCGTAGAATTATTCTTGAATCTAAATCCAAACCACGTAGTCAACCTCAGTGGAGACTCAATCCAAATATTATGCATGTGGTAAAGAAAGAACTTCTTACGTTATTGAAAGTGGGTATCATCAACCCCATAGCCGAGAGTAAGTGGGTAAGCCCAATTCATGTTGTCCCAAAGAAAGATGGAATTAATGTGATCACCAATGAGGATGGTGAAATTTTCCCCACAAGGGACAATAGTGGGTGGAAATCTATATTGACTATAGGATGCACAAATATTATACCAAGAAAGACCATTTCCTCTTGCCCTTTATTGATCAAGTCCTTGAGAGAGTGGCAGACCGTTAATTCTATTTCTTCTTAGATGGATTCTCAGGGTATAATCAAATTGAGGTATCCTTATAGGATCATAGAAAAACATCCTTCACTTGTCCATTTAGTACATTTTATTTCAAGCGCATGCCTTTGGGGTTATGTAATGCTCCTGGTACCTTCCAGTAGTGCATGATGTGAATCTTCTCAGATATGATGGGGGATTGTTTAGAGGACTTCATGGATGAATTATCCATAATGGGGGATAATTTTTAGGATTCCTTCTTAATGTTGAAAGGATTTTTTCAAGATGAAAGATTAATAATCTCATCCTAAATTGGTAAAAATTCCATTTATTGGTAAAGGATGGTCTTTTTCTAGGCCATCAGGTATATGATAGAGGTATTGAAGTTGATAAATCAAAGGATGATATCATTCATCACCTCACCTATCCAAAATCTATCATGGAAGTGAGGTCCTTCTTTGGACATGTTGGTTTCTATATAAGGTTCATTATTAATTTTAGCTCTATTTCTTGACCAATTTGTGCTCTATTAGTGAATGATTCTCCATTTTTATGGACAAAAATATGCGAGGAATCATTTTCTACACTCAAGTTTTCTCTAATCTCTCCACCTATCATGAAATCAAAAAATTGGAAACATCCTTTTGATCTCATGTGTAATGTGAGTGAATTCACTTTAGGAGTAGTATTTGGAAAATGATGTGAAAATTTTTTACGTGTCATTGATTATGAAAGAAAATCATTAAATGATGCACAAATCAATTACACCACCATTAAAAAATATTTTCTTTATGTTGTCTTTGCCTTAGATAAATTCAGGTCATATCTCTTAGGATCACCCATCATTGTCTTCACGACCATTCAGCTCTGAAATACCTTTTCCAAAAAAAATATGCCAAGGCTAGATTGATTATGCAGGCCCGTCATTGTCAAGAGTTTTATTTAACCATTAAGAATAAAAATGGTGTTGAAAATGTTGAAGTTGATCACCTCCCTAGGATAGAATTCAAGGAAACTCTCATCACCTTTCTGTGACTGATTCATTTTGTTTATGAGCACCACTATTCTATGAGTGATTACCCATGGTATGATGACATATAAAACCATTTGGTGACATGTGACATTCCAAAATTCTTAAATACCCAAGGTAAGAAGAAATTCTTTTCTAATGACAAACATTATGGGTTTGAGGATCCTTACCTCTTCATGTTTTTTCCTGATCAAATCATTAAGAGATGTGTTCTCTAGTTTGAGAAGGAGTCAATTATAATATTCTATCATGGAAAGGAATTTGAAGCACACATTTTTGCAAAGAAAACCACTACAATGATCCTCCAAAGTGGATAATACTAGAATAACCTCACTGAGGATTCCTTCTAATTCAGTAAAATTTCTCCTTAGTGTCAAAAATTATGATCCATTACCAAGAGGAATCAAATGCCCATCACTCCCATTCTAGTCATTGAAATCTTTGGTTGTTGGGGAATTGATTTCATCGGACCATTCCCAAGCTCTAGGGGATACCTATACATTCTATTAGATGTTTATTATGTCTCAAAATGGGTTGAGTCCATTCCCACCAAGTCCAATGACCATCATGCTTTGATCTGATTTCGGAAAGAGAACATATTTTCTTGATTTGGAATTCCTAGGGCTATAATCAGTGATCAAGGAACCCATTCCTACAACCACTCATTCTCTTCAGTCATGTCTATGTATTGGATTTCTCAAATAGTTTCCACTATGAACCATCCTCAATCAATGCTCAAGATGATTTAGCAAATAGGGCGATTAAGAAAATTATTGAAAAAATTTCAATCCCTCTAGGAAATAATGGTCCAAAAAACTGTGGGATTCTCTTTAGGCATCACGTAAAACATTCAAGACCATCCTATGAATGAGATCATATGAATTTTTTTATGGGAAGAATTTTGTTTACCTATTGAAATTGAGAATAAGTCATTTTGGGAAATAAAAAAAAACGAATTTCCACATTTCTTTGGCTGATGAAAAGAGGGAATTAGATCGTAATGAACTTGAGGAACATAGGATGAAGGATTATAAAAATTCATGGATAAATAAAGTTATGGTTAAAGACTACCAATCTAGAAATATCAATGTAAAACTTTTTGAACTAAGAATATTCATGCTCTTATATACATAAAAACTTCCTTTTCACCTGGGAAAGTTATGGTCTAAATGGTTAGGTCCATTCATAGTGCATCATGTCTACCCCAATGGGGTAGTAGAGATTCAGGATCCCACAAGTGGTCAAATTTTAAAGATCAATGGTTATACGTTAAAACCATTCATTAAATCATTCAATAAACAGAAATCAAAGGTTGAGTTAACTGGGCTAACGTATATACCAGAAACAAAATTGATATATTTTTTATCTATGTCGGGCTAATGATGTTAATCAAAAGCACGTCACGGGAGGAAACCCATGGTTTTCATGTTGCTAATATTTTTTGAACCTTATTTATATTTCAAATAGTATTAATGAATCATTTAGATATTTAAAAAAAACTGAAAAATAGATAAGTGACCTGTAATATTATTATGATTATAGACTTGTATGAAAGGGGGGCACTGTATTCATCCATGTCACATAGTATGATCCTTGAGTAATAACTTACCCAAAAATCTAAAAATAATACAATGTATTATCAGTTCATTTTATTTTTATGTGTTTGTAGGTTAAAATAAAAATACAAAAAAATTAAAAAAACTAAAAGGACACATCATAGGTTGTGGGAAAAACCACTTCACAGCCAGCAAAGCCGTGGGGACTCGAACCTGGGACTGAAGGGATACAAGGGTGCACACTTACCACTGACCTACATATTACAGTGCTCCCTTATTCTATAATTTTTTTTATATATAATTATATTTTACTTTTTTATTATATGAATAAATAAATATATATATATATATATTGTTTTGTTTGTTTGTTTGTTTGTTTTTTATTTTTCCACTTGGGATCTCTACAGGTGACATAGATATCAAATGACTAAATTGGAGTATCACAAACTTAAACATAAACCACCAAGTGACTTTGTTCATTGTTTATTATTTAAAATTCCTTTTATAACTCCTCTCCTATACCACTACCCCCATATTAATTTTATTTTATACAAACACTGTGGACAATGTTATTCTAAGTAGGGGTGAAAATAAAGAAAATAAATTAATTTGTGTGCATAAAAAATGTGTGGAAGGAAAAATTTCATTAACCTTGAACATGATAATACACATTGCACACTTTGGAACTGAATATCAAATAATTTATAATTCCATGATTCTTATTATAATCCATGTATTATTTCATGATCATAGAATTTGGAAAGTGTGGCTGTCTAATGTGAAATTTCATAGTTTATATTTTCATCCAAATAAAAAAATATCAAAACGCACATCCATTGGATAGTGGGGTATTAGTTTGAGCTCATGGGTTCCACCAAATAAATATCATAGGTTTAGTGATCATTTTAGATTTGATATGATTATTCAATAAAATACTAATAATAATAATAAAACCATAAATTTGTGCATAGAGAAATGAAATGAACTATTTCATGGATTTATGCACTTGGGGATCGTGACTCCATAGTGGTTTGGCCCAGAGTTAGTAATTTCATATCTATTTGTGTTAATTTGACATTTTTTTACTGATTTCACTTGATATTATGCTCGATTATGTAGGCTTCACTTGGTTTCCTAAGGTCCTTGAGCCTTAGAGTTGTGGGCAAAGTCTCGCTACTTGGATTGGCTCTATTAAGTGAAATATCAATTACCCTGTCCAAATTTTAAAAAAATATAATTTAATACCCATCTTAATATTGAAATGTGATTCCACCTATCACTTCTATCATTTCCCCTTTGAATTAAGATGAAAACTTAATATCTATTATGATACAAAACACATCCTCATTCTTAATTGATATTGTATGAAATATGGAGATGAATTTGAACAAAGGAATGGGCTTGGGATTGGTATATTCTTATGAAGCTATCTTGTATTGAATATTTTTTAAGTGTTTCATATTTGTTTGGTATAATGGTTTTCAATGATCATTGTGTATTAAAATGTTTTTAGAATAGGGAATTCCGATTTCATATTTTCGAGATAAATTTTTCTAGGGACTAGAAAAAAAAGCTGGTGTGTAATTATCCATTGAAATATGATATTATTAATTTTCAATATTTATAATATTCATCACATTAATTATTATTAATCACAATTTTATTGCATTTTACACTTTGAACATTATTTCACATTATGATTGTAATTCATGGTTAAAGTACACTATTACATGGTATATATTTGAACACCTAAAAAGTGGTTTTTATTTTATTTAATATTTTATTTTCAGGTCTCCCGTGACATAAGGAACAATTAATACTTTTTTATCACTTGATGTTTCTCATTAGAATACCACCAATGTTGGCCATGAACCAACAACATTCTTGGATAAGTAAACTGGATAGCAGCCCAATAAAGAGACTGTAACAGCCAAGATACAATCCTAATTATTCTCAAAATTTAACTTAAGATAAATGATATCATGGAAAACATTTCATCTAATAGTTAAAATAGCTAAATATTATGTTTTAATGCATTTCTAGGTGGCCCAATTCGGAGATTAAATTCTGGGCCAGATTTTGAGGTACAGAAAAAGAGCCCAATTTCAATAATATCTCGCAAACAAAAATTCAACATGGGCCGAAAATATACAGGATAATAGGATACATCAGGATATAGATTTTATTCTTCTATGGTATACTCTAATTAGACCATCTATAAGGTCATTCTAATGCATCTTTTCGATGGATGCAAGCTGCCTTCACTTTGGGTCAAGGGTGGAAAAGTGTAAGTTCCTCAAGCTTTCCACAACCCTACTCCTACCATGCTCAAGTGGGATGAATTTAACTATTGTAGGTTCAACCCAATGCTCCTAAAATTCATATTTAAGGAAGTGTTGTTGGAGGATTTATTTGTCCTGGGAGATTTGTTTTCATTTTAATGTTATTATGCCGATTTGTCTTTGTAACATTCTTCTTTCTCATGTAAGTTGTTTAGATCACCGTATTACTTGATAAAATTTATTCCTTTACTCTTATTATATTTTTATATATATCAAATTGATATCATTTCCATATGGTGTGAATTTATTCACACTATACCTTGTGATATTTTTCACACAATGGCGGAGTGATCGTTATTTAGTTGTTTTTACTTCTTCAATTTCGCCATTATGAGTCTACTTGTCACTTCTGTGGAGAACTTCTCATCAATGGAGAGATAAATATTTTATGGGTTGATCCAAGGGAGTAGAAAGTGGCTGTATTGGATGTTATTTCTCAAACTATTAATATTATTGATTTCATTTACTTGAGTTTCTTTTATTCACAGATTTTCTCTATTCCTCTTCCTTATTGAATTTTATCGCCCCACTTTTATGTGATAATATAATCATTTACCTTGGACTGCTCATGAAAATGATCCTAAAAGTGTGTAAGTGATTAGGATGTGATTGATAAGGTGTTCAACTATTATGTGATGAGGTTAGTTTGAATTCATTAAATTAATTATTTTTGAGTTAATGAAATTGAAATTATTGAAAAAAGGGAATTCATCCAATCCACCCCAAGTGATAAAATAGGATCAACTCATTATTTTATCTTGAATTCACTGAAGTCTCTTAGAGTTCACTTAAACCCATATAAACTCCACCCATGTTGTCCACATTATATCCAAAACCAATCCATATATTTTTTCAGTCTATTGGTTTCTTCTTAGGACACTGAGGAATAGCAACCGAAGCTACACTACATTTGACCTCTTAACTCTAAAAACTTTCATAAATTTGGGAGAGACAAGTTGGTGTGGGAATATTTATATTAAAAAATCATGTTATGAATGAATATAAGAGAATAATAGAAAAATATAACATTCTCTATTAATGAATTAATAACTAATATTCCTTCCACTAATTCATTATTAGGATCTAATTCAGTAAAAGTGATAGAATATTCCCTTAATTGTTTCCTTGGAGGTTATTGTTGTTTATTTCCTTAAAGTATCATTTTTTAAGGGAAATGGTTCACATAATTTATATGTTATATTTAGTAGAAATACTACACTACAAGTTGATTTTTGATCTAAACCATTTTTTATTATTCCACATTAATGGGATTATCCATATCCATTAGGTAATCATCTTCCAAATAAACAATTCTTACACATTTAAATCATCTCCAGGTTCCCTTTAGGCAGTCCTCACAATTCTTCTTCCCACAATTTTTACATGTGGGATATTTTATTTTCATTCCATCCTGGTTGTTTTTGATCCTCCAATATTAAAATCCATTTTCTAATTTCTATATGTTGTCCCATGAGACCACTAAGAATATTTTATATATATTTAATCCTTAAGGGAAAAAATTTCAATCTTTTAATAGTTATTAGAGACTCGAATAAGAAATGATTTTCATAGACTCAAAAGTAGTCCATTAAATATGTGATCCAAATTGATTTTACTATTTTGAAAAAAAACAAATGTGTATCATGAAATCCTTTTTATGTTTTCTTCATATCCCTAGATAGACTCATCTTCCTTCTTCTTTAGTACAAATAAATATATTTCCATCGTGAGATGGAGGGTCTAGGGAAAATATTTATTGAAAAATATTTTTCATGAATTTATAAAAATACATGGATTAAATTTCCTCTTTGGAAATTTTGTTCTTAATCAGTGTCCACCACTGACTAGCTTCCCAATCAAAATAACAGACCTCCAGAACAACTTTCTCTCATTCTGAGCACCATAGGACAAATAATATCTTCTCAATGGAATTAAAACATTATCATTGTAGGAGGGTATTATAATATTTAATTAACATGGGAGTCCTTTTCCATATAAAGGATTCAAATACAACGTTCTATTTCTAAGGAAAAGAAGAGAGTTCAATATGATTCAATTTATTATTCATTACTTGAGGTAGTCGGGAAAGTACAATCAAAATGTTTTGAGCTCCCGTTCCCATCAGATTTGGAGCATCACTATGGAAGTCATCACATTTCCTGTAAAATTGATTTTTGGAATGGGTTATCTTATTTTATGCCATTTAGTAAGAAAAGTAATATACAATTATGGGTGGATGGAATATATAGCTAATAAGAATATACAAATCAAACCTTGAACATATAAGGATAAATTTGTAAATGAAAACTATATCATAACAAATGTTTTACTACGATTAAATCTAAGTTATATATGGTTACATAATAACCCATAGGGTTCTTAATAATGTGTCTTAGTCATAATATCCCAAAATAACTAGATCATCCTATGGTACCAAATATAATTGACTGATCCCTTTACACATATTATTAGATGATTTTAAGCATAACTAGCCATCAAATACATGTTAAGGATCAGAAAGTGTGATGTCTTTAGAAGATTAGACACAATATTTATAAATAATTAAATCTATAAATAGATTCTAACAACTTTATTTCCCTTAAATAATCATTGGATAACCTTTAGAGTACATAAATAATGGTAAGAGCTAAAATCCAGTAATGGAATAAACATAGGAATAAATACTAGCACATTAGTTAAAAGGAGTAAAATGATGAAATAAAAAGATATGAAACATGAATAATAATATGAAATCATATCATATAAAACCTAGTATCCTGTAATCAAAGAATCATAGAAATACAGCAACAACGTAAAGCATGGAAAAAGCATGAGTCAAGGCTAACCACCAATACCAATGAACATAGAGAAGCTCAATTCAAGGATAACCACCAAGACCATTACACGTAGACGAAATGAGTCAAGGCTAACCACCAAGACCATTTCACATGGATTACCACGAGTCAAGGATAACCACCATGATCATTTCACATAAATTCTCAATGTACAAAACAATACCAAATTCATTGGAGTACAATTTGGGAAAACCGATAATAACATGTACATGAATATATGTACCATAATTAGTATTATAAAAAATGAATCCAACGTAAATGTAGTGGTTATACTAGGAAATAATTGGGTATCATATGAAGGTAGTGGGCATGCAATGAAAGTCCCAAAACCAAGGATTTTGAGAATTTTCACTGATGATCGACCTTAAAAAATTATCATCGATGAAATGTTTCCTAGTTTAAGATTGAGGATCATTGTGTGAATAATATTAAGAAAAAAATATCTACCAAAAGTACATGTTTAGATATGAAGTCGTATAAGATTATTGATCATTTCCAGTGATTGTTTCACGATGGATCTAAAGTCGAATCCCCCTAGACCATCCATGCATGCTTTTTTTGCCTGACTGAACATTGATAGGTAGAATATGGGTGCGAGAATGGAATTTTGATGACTCATTCTATGTCATGATGATCATCACTACTCTGTTTCGTCAATCCATGGAGAATATCCATGATTGGGCACCTGGAACTCAAACATCCCTCTCTTGGAACTAGGCGAGAGTGAAGATATAGAATCTATTACCATTGAGAAATGAATAGTATATATGGAATGATAATCCTTTACATTATTTATATGGAGGATATGAACATCCGGTATAAATACCTCATACCTGAAAATTTCGTTCTCACTAAATAAGTGATATATTAAGAATAATAAACTGAATCATAAATATCAATTATATTTTTATCACTTTATTATGAAATAATAAATATATTACGTGATAAACCTTGAGAAAATTACCCAACTCGACATTCCCAAAAATATTAAATGAACCGTAAATATTTTAAAATAATAATCATTTATATAATATATTTCATAATACATACATTCCATAACAATTTTTCTTAACATGAATAATATGAATTTGTTTATTCCTTTAGTGAAAATACTTGGAAAAACAGAAACCCCAATAGTGGGGCCCACCATATCAAAATATCCTATTCATTGGAATAGGTAATACATTCAAATATGCTATATTGAGTGACCCTATGGCCTTTTATATCAATAGCGATGAATACTAATCACATACCATGACTGGGATACAGAAACCCATCATGCCCCTAAAGAGAAATTTATAGTAACAAAAGTATAAACCAACCTATGAACATGAATTGTATAATATAGCATCTTTATATTTAATAACTCATAATGTACGATGAACCCATGTCATAATATTTACCTTTATTAATTATTTTTTGATTTAACAGAATGAATTTACTCCCGACTTCCATGGACATAGTCTTATGAAGGTATTACCATATTAATCAACGAGGCCTAAGATATATTATTTTGTTAACCAAGAGGTGAAAAATATATTTTTACCACGTATCCAATGGGATACCAATAACACTACTATAAATTTTTGCTATATTCATGGATCTATAGCCATAGTCTTATAGATCCATGGATAGAGTATGTTTATAGCCATGGTTTAATTATCTAAATACGATAATTTTTTTTAATAAGCGTCAGGATCCTCCTCCTCTGATACGAAGACCATCCTCCCTCAACCTCTCCAAACCCTCCTCATCCCACGAGCTTCTCCTCACCGAACGCTGCTGCAGCCTCCTCCCTCAAGTTATCTATGACCTCCTCCCCGCTGAACGTCATCGCTCCTCCTCTGATCCACAACCCTCTTCCTCTATCTACCTCTTCGTGCCCTCCTCCTCCTTCCACCTCTTCACACCCTCCTCCCTGACGAACGTCGCCGCTATTGGTGGCACCTGATTGTTCACTCTGGTAAAGAATCACCTTTTTTATTCCTCTAGGTTTGGATTCTTTAGTTTTATCTTCCTTTCAAAAATCCTTCAGTTCTCAAACATTACGGTGAAATTATTTGAAACTTTTTGTGCATCAATTAGAAAATGATTGAAGGAAAACATCCTATTTAGGCTCATTTTTATATAGAGGTCAACTTATCTAAAAATTATTCAGAGTATATTTAGTTCTTTATCAATGATGAGTTCAATTTTAAGAAACCAAATATATAAAATACTCATGTGGATTATTGTTCTTCATCATTTAGTCAAGGATGTTCTTTACTAAATTGTTAGTGGTTGTCCCTCTATATGGGTAAGCTCAAGTATTCAGTTATCACTCATATTTAGGAGGGATTATTTTTTTCTTGTTCTATTTCTGGTGATACACTAGATATAATGATACCTATTTTATATACAAGGGACATTATCTAGAGCAGGTGAGGATCATCTAATTAGAAACACCAAATATCATGGTAAGTTATAATTCCATGATTGTATTGGAGAAATTAATTTGAAAGCTGATCAAGAATAGTTTTTTCAGGCTTCATATAAAAATTATCTTGAGGAGGCATGAGTGTGTTCAACTTCTTTTACTTTTGAGGCATTGGTGGTCATAGTATGAATGGCGCATGCAGGGCAGGTTATCCAAACTCAGGAATCATCATAAGTGAAACCTGGAGCTTATGACGATAATTCGGACACATAGGGAATAGTTATCTTAAAGGAATCATCCTATGATAGTTTTGGAGTTTGTAGACTATAATATCTTTATATGGAGTACCAATTATCAGAAGATTCTCCTCATCATATGTACACCACATCTCAAAGGAGTTCACATAATTGTTTTCTTGAAACTTATTTGTTAAGTAATAATATGGGTGAAAATCCTTTAAAAATTTGTGGTTCTAATAATAATAATTAGAGTAAAATCAAGGATATGAATGGAATAACCAAATAGAATTAGGAGAATCCTTGATGATATTGGGGGGTGGGGTGCTGGGGGGTGGCTTAGGGCTGGGTAGAGGTGTTGGGGGGAGTGGTGCAAAGGGGCCGGTGTATGGGGGGCTGGTGTAGGGGTGGTGGTGGTTAAGGGGGGAAGTGGGGTGGGGGAGGATAGGGGGGGGGGTGTTGGGGCCTAGTGTAGGAGGGGGGGGGCGGGGGTGATATGGGCTATTTTAGGAGTTGGAAAACTATTTTAAAACCAAAACCATTTATTCCTAAACAATTAGTGTCTTCAAAATCATAGAAAAAAACTGAATAACCAACATTAGAAACTTAAGAATCAGAGTAGGATAATGAGTGAATTGGTTAGGAATGTTGAAATTCAACTAGAGGAATATGTGAAAATTGTTGATTGGTGTTAAAATTTTGATAAAAGTGAATTTATATATTCAAAATAGAGAAATTTGACATCTTGGAATGTTTTTTATAAATATTATTGTATTTTTTATGGCAGAGTGTCAATAAAATATAAAATATTCAAGATTTTAGATAAATACATAATGACTCTCAAAGATAGACACATGTAACATATCCAATTAATAATGAGATTGATCTCTCTTATCGACACTGAAATAATGGGTGGAAGATGTATTTCATGTGGCCATTAGATAAATAACCTCATTCCCACTTATAAATAGATTGATCTTAAACTATATTATAATATATTATAATGGGTTTTGATTAGTTAATTTTTTTTATATGGTGATGGTGTTTAGACTACTATGGTGTGGTTGGGGAGACATTACCCCAACAAAATCCATGGATTTAAATGAATTTGTATTTTCATTTCTCTAGTGTGATTTTCATGAAATAAGATTGTTTCCATATGAGTAGTAGATTATTATCAATGCACCTTTAAATTTTATCATGGTTTTATCTATTAATTTGTTTTGCACATAATACTACTACAATTTTCATTCATTTGTAATATGATGCAGGGGAGTTAGGGGTGATAATAGAGTGATTAACCATTCTCAATTACCATGGGCAGGTGAATGTAGCGTATCGAAAATCACTTTTTCACTACCTAACCTAACATACTAAAGAGAGAGTGAATGTATTGAGATCTAGGGTTATTCTAGGGTATTATTTATAGGGTGAATTTATTTAATAAGATATTATTATATAATTAATGAGTGAATTATATAAGGGCGCCATTCAGTATATTCATAATTTTTCAATTTTATTTTATTTCATCCATGCACTTCTGGTTCCACTCATTCATTATTTCATTGTTTAAAAAATAAAAGTGTTATATTAGTGTAGGTTTGAGGAGAATGAATGATTATATCCTTCTATGCACTTGTGGTTCCCTGTCTCTTTTCACCATAAAATGTAGTATTTTTCATTTTCTATTGTATTAAATTACCGGATTGGAGTTTCAAATTAGTGGAAACTGTGATTTAAGGTATTAATCCGATCTACCAATTGAATTATAAATCACTGGTGTTTTTCATGATGCACTGTGATCATACTTTTAGAATAATTATTATGTTTAAGGACATACTTATTGATGACTATCTGTTAATGCCTATCTGATAGAATGATTTGAATTTATGTTTCATATAATCCTATTCAGTTGAATCTGTATTTGATTAACTTGGACAAAGGGCTGTTTAGTGCTTATTTACATGATTGACAGGTTTGTCCAAGAGTAATATGAAAACTTTTTTTGATGAAGTGAAACACTTTTAATTATGAAAGAGAGAAAAAGTAGTTTTTGCAATAAGATTTTCGGTATGGAGTTTTTCTATGCTATCTGGATCGTATGGTGAGTTATTTTCCCCATTATATGAAGTTTTATTATAATTCATGTTTGTATCCTATTTTAATTACTTGATGGTGTATGCTCATTGCACCTCATGTTTTCACTGTATCTTGAACCTTCAATTTTTTCTCGGGGTATGGGTTATAAAACCAACTCATTCATTTTGTCCCTGTTGTAGTTCATTTTTTTCATTTAATATTTACCTCTCAAGAATAGAGTGCTTAAAATCCGTGTTGTGAAGCCTATGGTATAGAGTTTTCATTGCTGGCTTCAAAAGGGAAATTTTAACTCTTGATTGTCTTCCTAGACAGGTTCAACTTTTTAATTGATATCATTACTATATATTCATATTTTTAATTCTTATTATATTTGTTGGATGATTTTCAATTTCACAATTTATTTCATGAAAAAAATTTCGAGGAGGGGGGGGGGGGCTTTGTAGAGGGAGGGTATCTAGGAGGGGGTGTCCAAGGGGTGGAGGGGGTGTTCAAGAGGGAGGAGGTGTCCCGAGGAGCATCTAGAAGGGGGGATTTGTAGTGGGAGGTTGTCTAGGAGGGGGGTGTCCAGGGGGTGGCGGGGGTGTCCAGGAGGGTGGGGGTGTCCCGAGGAGCGTCCAAAAGGGGGGAGGGGGCTGTCTAGGTGGGTGTCTAGAAGGGAGGGGGTCCAAGAGGGATGGGTGTTTAGGGGAGTGTCCAGGAGGGGGGGGGGGGTTTGTCTGGTGGGGTGTCTAGGGGGTCTAGGGTAGTGTCTAGAAGGGAAAGGGTGTGCAGTGTGAGGGGGAGGGGGGAGGCGTGCAAGGGGTAGTGGGAGTGGTGCAAGGCGGGTAGGGAGTGTGTTAGGGGTAGGTGGGGGTAGGGGGGTTAGGGGAAAGGTGGGTGAAAGAGCTTACTGATAAAAAATAAAAAACAACATCATTAGTTTTTAAGAATAATATAGATTAATTTGATTCGATTCTTGGGTTATTCATCATAGCTAAAATCATTCTTATTTGAGATGAATGGGTAATGTTTAAAAAATAAAGAGCATTATTAATGATAATGTTATTTAGTATTGGGATGTACATATCAATCTATATATTATTTTTTCATTGTCGGTTATGGATTCATGTATCATTTATCATTTATAGATGACACACTATCACATATATATAATAAGTCGTTATATCTCATTTCATTTCCCACTATTTTCTTATAGGTGGATTTTTATGGTGAGGCCGGTTCTATCCACCACCATCGAAGACAGTGAGTTCAACATCCTATTTGGGTAAGGTTTATTTTTTTTATTCTTTGGGAAAATTTTCATTTTTGATTTTTTGATTTTTGGGTTTCTTATATTTTTTTAGTGCGTTTTGGATTTCGTTTAGGTTGATTAGATTTGCCGTTGACAAAGGCTTACATGTGTATTTATAGGTAGGCATATAAATATATATGTTCCCCCTTAATATTTATTCACTCATGGCAATATGAATATATATTGGGTATAGGTGTTCTTATATATAGATATGAAAAATGTATACATGTGTAAGTGTAAAACGGTATATGCAAATATAAACATATATCTAAGGACCCCCTTGTGCATATTTTGACATGAAAATATGTACATAGTGGTTAAATGTTCTTATTTATATGTGAATTTTCATACACGTGCAATCGGAAAAAAGGTAGATTCAAGTTGTCATCAAAACCAAACACACCATCAGGTTGAGGTTGGTTCCCTCTGCCTAAATCTTTAATTTGAATTCTATAATTATCTAAAGGATTTGAAAACTTGTTTCAATAATTTCATTATTTTTTTAGAAAATGGTTTATTAATAACCACTAGATTTTTCAAGGAAGAACATGAATATAGCCCTTGAACATATTTTTAGGCCTTGTTTTTCAATGAATTAAGATTTTACATCAACCAAAAAAATGACGGAATCATCCACAAGAAGCAGTTAAGATTTTTCCAGTATAATATTCCTGAACCAAAATGAAGCTAAATTTCTTTCACGGTGTTCTTATTAATATTTCTATAATGGTTATCTTGATATATGATGAATAAGTTTAGGGATAGGGTATCTCCTTGCCTATTACAAAAACATATTTGAAGAATCTGATGTTCTTCCCCAAGAAATAAATGGTCATCCATGGTAAACTAAAGCACCTAAAATGTGTTTCAATAAATCCACTAGAAAAATACCCATGAATGATAACACCTTGATGATGAATGAACATTATACCTGATCATAAGCTTTGTCTATGTCCAACAAAATGGGAATATTGGATCCATTCTCCATTTGTTTAAAATCACAAATCATATCTTCTGCAAACTAATAGTACCCTGGATTGTCCTGGCATTCCCAAACCCATGTTGTTCATTTAAAATCCATTAAGGTAGAAGAAGGTAATGATGCGTGTTTACCACACTAGCCAAAAAAATTATAGGAAGAGGTACAAAGGCTGATAAGTCTCTATTGAATTAAAGAATAAGGTTCTATTAATTAAGGGATATGAATCAGGGAGGTGGATCTGGCCATGCGCAGGATGCTTCCACCCTAGAAGATGTCTCACACTGGTGCCACTAGATATTTCTTAACTAGTTACCATGAGTCAACAAAGCCTAAACCATGATAACCTATGGGACAGTGGGCACTAGAATGGTAATGATAAAGCACTAACTCATGCATCTCATGCTCCTCTGAAACTAAAACCAAGATGAAATTATCACTAATAGTCACTACTCTTATTAAGACTTCAAAGATCTCTTCTTGACAACTCAGATAGCCACTAAGAAGGACTGGTCCCTCTACGAAGAGACTAAAACTCTCATCATCCATACCTATGACTTCTTCGTGAACAATAGAGAATGAACCATCCTCCCATATAATATTGGGTGTGGTAATTCCTTACTTCTCTTTGAGGAAATAATGAAAAGTGTGGTGTGTCTGTCTCATTTATCAAGCTAGGTGACCCAAGATTGCTTTCTAGTTGAGATTTCATGATCCAAGAGCCTTACCACCAATATATTCTTATTGTGAACCAGGTCTTTAAAAATAACTTCATTCCATCCTTTCATGGTAGGGGTTCTGGTAGGGGGGAACTAGAAAGGGGTGGTCTGCATGGCATGGGGAGGGGGGAGGGGTGGTGGAGGGGAGAAGGGGGCAAGGGGAGTGGGGAGGTCTGCAGGGTATGGGGTGGGGGTAGGGTCATGGGGTAGGTGGCAAGGGGGGAGTGGGGGGTCTGTAGGGGGTGGTGTTCTGCAGGGAAGGGGGATGGTGTGGGTGGGGGGGTGTCAGCAGGGCAGTGGGGAGGGTGCAGGTGTGGTGAAAGTGGGGTGAAAGGGTGTGGGGAAGGGGGTGGGGCAGGGGGTGCAAGGGGGTGGGGCATGGGGTGTAGTTAATCTCTATAAGTTTCTTTAATCTTAGATAAGGTTTAATAAACATTACAATCCATCTCTAACTCCCCCATTTCTTCATGATTAGGTTTCTTCAAATATGACCTCCTATTTAAAACATATTTCTTTCACTAAATCATTGCTTGATATCACTTGCAACAAATAAAATTTTGTATGATACCACTAGTTGTTATTGGTATGGATTTAACACCTTTTCTTTTAAAAATCTAGTCCATTATGTCCACTTTTTTCATGATATATTCTATAGATAGATTTGGATCCAGCAATCTTTCTTCCATTTGGTGGGGTTATTCTACAACCACATTGCAATCTGTGCAGGAGGGGGTGTCCAGGGGGGTTCATGGTGGGTCTGCGGGCCTACAGGGGGGAGGGGCCGGGGGTATGGGGGTCAATCTAGGGTTGGTGGGGGTTGTCCAGGAAGGGGGGGGGGGTATTTAGCGGGGCAGGGGGTGTCCAAGACATATGGGTGGCTGTGTAGGGGGGGGGGGTTGTCTAGGGGGTGTCCAAGAGGGATGGGGGTGTCCGGGGTGGGGGTGTCTAGGTTAAAAAGTAACTAGATCCTTGGAGGAAGTTTAGTTTGTTCTAAATGGGGATTAAGATATCATTAGAAAAATAAATGACCAAGGTAAAATCTAGAAATCACTTCTATTAGTTATTCATATAGGTTTGAAGTGTTATTACATTTGGTAAGGTAGGCGGTGAAACAACAATTTATGGGAACTTACATATTGAAAAACATGTCTCAAAATCCCTAGGGGTGAATTGTTAGGACATTTGGTAAGGTAGAGGGTGAGCCAACAATTTATGGAAACATCCCTATTGAAAAACATTTCTCACAATTACTTATTATGGGCCACATGATATTGGAAAACCACACTCAAACAATGTGATGCATCTGGACAACTACCAAGACAATCACACATTTTCGTTGGTGAGAAACATGGTTTGAAAAATCATGATAAAACCATGAAAAACAACCTTGGAGCCTCATAGTGAAATACCAGACATTTACTACATAGTTATTACAAATCTTCCAAACCTTCTATTTTCCTAAACTGTTTCACCCAAAAAAATTAGATTTTGTTTCAAATTTCTGTAAAACATATAGAATTATCGTATGGATCAATGAAGATAGAAATAATATATAACTTTTCCCTAGATAGAATCAAAATTCTCCCAACCAAAAAAAATTATATCCCTTAAATGTGCTCAGTATTGCAGAGTCATAATTAGAGTAGACCAATACATCCTCATCAACGATTCACGCTCCCACATCCCATGGATATCCCATTTTCACTTGAACATTACAAAAAAAATGGGAATTGTTTTACAATGGTGTACAATTTCTTGGAGATCCATAATATAAACTGGTCCAGTAATATTGGTGTTGGGGGGGTGTCCAGGGGGTCTAGGGGGTGTCCAGTTGGGGGGTGTCTAGTGGGGTGTCCAGGGGGGTCCGAGGGGGGTGCTTAGGGTGGTGTTCAGGGGGGTCCAGTGGGTGTATCAGTTATGGTTTTTATGTAAAATGTTTTAATCATTATTATAATTCCATTCGATTCATTTATGCTTTGTTGTTGAACACAAAAGTAATAGTTGTGGAATCTGTATGCACTTATGTGTTTGCGTATTCTATATGCACTTATTCTTTATACAACTTTGAATTTATATTGAATGGTGATATTGAATCATGCTATATCAAGATTCAATCTTTTTTCATCTATTTTTTATTCAATTTCATGTTGTTAGGTCTTCTGAAGTAGTTGATGGATCTTCTAACCCTTGATTGGTCTCTATTCATGTGATCTTTAAAACCCACAACCCTACACTATTGACATTGACTTAAGAAGGAAGACATTATGATGATGGGGAAATGTTGTTATGTTCTAATTATATGGATAAATCATAGGCTGTTGTAGCATTGAAGCATGTTCCACTCCTTCAATGATGAAACTTCAGTTTCCATTATAAATTTCTTGAGATTTTTTTTCAGATGTGAACTCTGAATCTCTTTTTTAACTGCCTTCATGAGTTCACGTAGATGTTATTGGAAATAAAATGGAATATATATATATATATATGGTTTGAATGAATTTATAATAGTGGAATATTTATATGACTTCAAATAAAATTTAATAGTCTCGTGCTTTTGCATGAGCGGAGTACTAGTTTGATTTATTTTCAGGAATTTTTATAACTATTTGACATCATGGGTCACCCAATCCCTTATTGTTTGTTTTAAATACATTGATAATTAAGATCTTATTATCCAACCATATTATTAGAGTTTTATACTATCATGTAGAATATATGAATTTATTGATAGCTTGTCTTAGAATTTCATTCTATTGATATAGCAGGGTTCATTTACAGAGGGGGTGTCAGTCCGGGGGGGGGGGTGTTATCCAAGGGGTGCAATGGGGGTTTCTAGATAGAGGGGATGGTTTCTAGTGGTGTGGGGGTAGGTAGATGCTATCTAGGGGGTCTATTAGGGGGGATGTTATCCAGGGGGTCTAGCAGGGGGGGCTACTATCCAGGGGGATCCAACAGGGGGGCTGCTCTCAAGGGGGTCCAGTAGGGGGTGGGGGGTCTAGTAGGGGGTATTGTCTAGGTGGGTCCAGTAGAGGGTCAAGGGTTTGCAAGGAATGTGTAGGGGGGCTGCTTTTCAGGGGGTCCAGTAGGGGGAAGGGGCTGTCCAGGGGGTCCAGCAGGGGGCTACTATCCAGGGGGTCTAGCCGTGGTGGGGGTGTCTAGTAGGTGTGGTGCAAGGGGGTCCAGCAAGGGAGAAAGGGGCGTGGAAGCAGGCCTGGGGGTGCAAGGGATGCGTGTACGGGGGGGGGGGGGGGGGGTTCTTTGCAGGGGTGTCTAGTAAGGGGTTGGGGTGATACAAGGGGGGGTCATGTGGGGGGGGGGGGGGCTGTCCAGGGGTGTGAGGGGGGTGTCTTGTAGGGGTGGTGCAAGGGGGTCCAGCAGGGGGGCAGGGGGAGTGCAAAGGGACCTAGAGGTGCAAGGGATGTGCAAGGGGGTCTGTCCAGGGGTGCAGGGGGGTCTGTCCGGGGGGTGTCCAGGGGTGCACGGGTGGTCTTTCCAGGGGTGTAAGGGGGTTCTGCAGGGGTGCAAGGGGGTCTTTCTAAACGTGAAAGGGGGTACTCTAGGGGTGCATGTGGGTCTGTCCTGGGGTGTAGGGTTGGGGGGGGGGTGTTTTTATTTTATGAAATGGGGAAGGATATATCCATGGTTTCAAACCGTGGCTAAAGCCCTATAGCCACGTTTCCATGAACCATGCCTATAACCTATAGCCACTATTGTTTGTCTTATATCCACGGTTCCAAACTGTGGCTATAGCCTAAATTTCTAGTAGTTTAATGATGCACCCAATAAAAGATACATCACCACAATTTCATTATCATGGTTTTCTCATTACATCAAGGTAAATTATCAAATGGAATTTATTGGAAATGATCTTATTTTAGCATACCATTACACATGTATATAGATAAAAAAACAATGAAACCCCCAACATGTGTTGTTCATGTTGTTAGGTATGTCCTTATAATCCCACTACTAGATATCTTCATGTGTTAACTTCATGAGAAGAAGTTTGAAGGATTATGAGTCCCATAACCATATATTCAAACATCTAATATGTCTAGTCAGTAGGATGTATGTTAACCATAAGTCATATTTAACATTAATTTCATTCTATCTTGAGGTTCTCATTTTATCCTAAAATCTACTATATTTTTTTATGAAAACAAATCTATGAAAATTACCATATCAAAAGAAAATCAAAAAAATATACACTATAATGGTAAGAATACACCATTTATGTCTAACTGTACACATAATATGGTAATGAAAAGTACTACATAATTGGGTCTAGGAAAGCCACTATTAGAAAACTCCAACATTCAATAGATCAAAGTTTATAGCAATCCTAATTAGCTCTCACATGATCAAAATCATGATTCTGGTGAGTCGCAAAACTAATTTCAAGGTTTTCCACGATTCTGTCACATCACATTTCTGTTATATGAGACCTCATCTCCTTGAGTAAAAATTTCCCAAGAGTTGGAATCCCTGATTATATCCATTTTTCCACTATAATAACATTAAATCTTTTCTAGTAAGAATATCATAATTTATCTTTTGACAGAACATTACATACTAGGTGTGAATCCAAGAAACAAAAAAAATTGTGAATAACTGCTTAATAGTTTCCTCAGAAGCTACAACATACTCGGTGCATGTAGGTATGGCTACCACTAGATTATATAAGTGTTACTGGTTCACCACCATTGACTAACTATGATATGAGATCAAATTGTTCTATTGGAGGTCTATTTTGTGCCCCCAAAAATATAGTATCCTTTATTCTCCTCTTACAAGGTACATATCATCTATACTTGCTAAAGTAAAACCAGATAGTTATGACTACTTCTCTTAAAGTACTCCTGGATATAATTGATATCATTCGCTTATGAAATATATCTTGGAAATATCAATTATTTTATATAACATGGCATATATAATTGGTCTATCAATGAAGCATATGGTACTCAACATACCATTTTAATCTCCTCCTATGTACCAGACATGCCAACCTGGGAATATTTATTCCATGTGGCACTAGAAGAAAATTCAATCTTGATTTTTTGAAAATTTTATATTTCAATACTATGTCATAATATTTTGGATTTACTAGGTATAAGAAATCTTTATATTTACCTCATTAGATCATATTGTCTAGAACAAATATTGGTTATTTAATTTAATCACTAGGAAATAAGATTTAACCTGGTCTTATCTAGCTACAAGACCAATAACTATTAACGATTTGTCATAAAAAATATTTCAATTGGAAATCAATGAGACTTCCATTATACTTCAGTAAACACATGGAAAAAATTAATATTATATAATCAGGTTTCTTAATTCAACCCTAAACTAGAGTTATGTAACTTGAAAATTTTATTATCATTTGGGGTCTTGACCTTCAATTTCTGGTTTCATCGTATAGACATCATCCATGATTTGGGGTTGTGACATCTAATTCATAAAAAATGATAATAGAAAGTATCTATGATATAGAAAATTCTAATTGATTTAGGATAAAAAATCTTGGTATAACCAATAATTCATTATTGTTATAATGTTTATACCATCCATAAATAATCTCAATTGATTACCCACCACTATATTCAAAATAATAAAATCTCTTTCACATTGATACATGAAATCTATTATTTAATTCTGTTTGTTCTTTCCAATCATAGAAAACTATCTTTTAACAGATAATTGTAGGATTTATTATTCTCAATGAATAATGTCTCACTGACTCTGCTGTATATAAAACTCTCACTATCGTATTATCCTTCCTATGAAGTATGTTTCTATGCATCATTCATGTTCCACATGTATTTTTGTAACTTGTTCATATTCCACCTATATAAGAATCTCATGAATTTACTAAACCCAAGTCAATGTGGCTCATACTATCTCTAATATATACATTCACCCTTATATATAAAAATATTCAATAACTTAACTACAACAATTCTATCTTATTTATTTTTATAATCTCCTAAAAACCCATTTCGATAATTAGTTTATACGAACTTTGTGGAGGGTTTTAAGAAACATTTCTAATATTATAAAATATGATTTTCATCTAAACACATATTCTTATGGTATAACGGATGTCCACAAAAAATAATGTTTATGATATCCATTAGTCATTATAGTTGGTATATGGTTATGGTATATTTCCATTATTTGGTATGGCATAAAATATAATGGATTTTACTGCATGTTATAACATTTATACTCCTTATAATATCTCTATATTGTATTAAATGCGCGTTTAGGAATTTATCCATGCTATATTTTTCTGATCAATCTTACCATGTAAGTCTTTATCATCAATCCTCCTCATTTACATCAATATGATGATAGAGAAAAGATAATGTGATAATAGAAATTACTCAATGGTATTTTTTTTCAATTGATGAATTCCTGGTCAAGATATTTTTCGACATACCAGAATGAAGAAACTCATATCTCTGGACCATGCACAAACATCACTTTAGCATTACTTAATCACTTAATGGAATCATATTGAATTATGTTGACCACTAGCTTTCCCTTAGAAAAGTACATGCTCAATATTTAAAAAAATTCTAATAGATTTTTGAAATACCTTTATTTATAAAGATTTATCTCTCTAAACTATAGATGTCGATAGTATGAAAGTTGTCTAGATTTATCAAGAATAAACATAAAATGGGTATAAACATGCCATCAACATTTAGTTTTTATTGAAAAATAATTATCTTTCCATAACATGGTAAATAAGTCTTACATATTATATTCATCAGGTGTTTCCTATAATTTATATATTAATTAACTATTGGATCTGTATGAGATACCACAAACAACATTCATTCATGAACCTATAATATTTTATCCTTATGTCCAAACGATACATGAGATAATTTTTTTTCTTATAATTAATAATATTTTTACAGGAATCATTCACATGGAAATATAGAAGTCGTATACTTATCACTGCCCACTTAGGAATCACACATTCACAACTAATATAAGAATATACATTACTTCTAGTATTATTTCTATACATACATGGTCAATGTATTGAATTGCACATTTTTATTTTATAAAAAATAAGTAATATTGATACTTTAATTTTAGAAGATGAATATACCTTAAGAAAAAGAATTTAATTTAGTATTCAACTTAGTTTATTTCATTTAATTACCATGGAATTATTTCTTGTTATTTGATGAAAATAACCTCATATTAATACCTATTTTATTGTAGGATGTTGCGAATCTGCTTTTGAAGTTACATTTTTTCTGTCTTTTTTTCCATGAAATAAAAAAATTTCACCATAATAATTATATATGTATCATTATTTATTTCATTCTATTTACTTGGCCAATCATACCTAAATACGTAATAAATAATTTAATCAATACTTTTCATTTTGAATCCTAAAACGTGACTTGAGTAAATATTAGAAAATAGTAAAAGAAAAAGACCATTGAAATATTATGATCTATATTTTTATTTACACGTGCTGGTGTAATAAACACCTTATTCATATCATTTTTTTTCTTTATCATAGAAAATTTATTAGAGATAATACATAATTTTATATTACATTTTTCATGATGTAATGACCACAAATATCATCATAAGTTTATAATAACATTTTTGAAAAACCATAATATCCTTAACACATCAGTCTGTTATAATCAATTTTACACCCTCTTTTCATGAGGTAGTTAAACATGTATTGGAGACACCAACAACATAAATTTCCAATATCGTAGTATTTTTCACAAGCACACGTACTACTATTAGATACTTGTTCTAGTGTATAAATTTACTTTATTCATAATTTCTCAGAGTATTTATTGTTGTATAAATTAACATTCTTCTCAAAAATAATTTCATTGTCGATTTTTACTTTTTATTTTGATTACCATTTTTAAAATTTTGATTAATTTATTAAATAATTGAATATATCCCACTATTTTATTGATTTATAGGAGCCCACTATCTATGAATAAGAATATTCTATTTCTTGATTATTCAAATGGTAATGATACCTGAACCTCCTCTCATAGTCTACAAGCTATGGATATGCCACTACTTAGAGTGTTCAAGGTAGGAGATTCTCTAGACAACCGCATTAAATCACCTTTCCATGATTTGTTCAGTGATTTCCCATCTTCAAAAATCCTAACCTGATTTACTCAATGATCGACTATAATATAGTGTAAATTCATATATGGATAATTCTAACTACGACATTCATTAATTCTACCCACCACCCTCATAATAACTCCCCAGTAGTGAGAGGCACCCTTATCTATGACATGATGAGAACCCTAAACAGCTGGTATTGTTCAAGTATTAATGATGGAAGGTGGTAATGAATTAATATTTTCTTTAGAGTTTTTGTAAATTTATGTGATGAAAGAAATAATGTTCTATTTTGTAAGAAAGATCTATGTGATCACACTCACAACTGATATTAGAATTAACATAAAATTCCATCACATCACATGTTCATTTTTTCTATTCATGCTTTTTATTATTCAATGTGTTCACATGTTAACTACACATACAAAAAAAATAAACCATGAAAAAGTAAAATGAATACCATATATTGGGTCCATTAAAATTGTTGACCCTTTCAGTGAATAATGGATCAACCTAGACCATGGTGGGTATACATTGAGTCATACCACTTGCAACATGAGTTGAAACACCTCCCTTCCAATGCATCAAGATCATATTTGGTGTGTCTCCATAACATGGCGTGAAGTGAATCACTTAATGTATCTTCAATAAAGAAAAATACCCACTTGTATGTGAGGGGAATTATATGAATAAAATTCCACTATAAATTAGAAACACATGCCCTTATATATATAATGATATGTAGATCACCTTTTATTTTAATACATATTACCAAACATGAAATCATTAAATCAATAAAAAAAATGCACCAGACTGTTATTGGTTGATCTATGGATCATGACCAATGAATATGCATTAAACATGCATCATAAAATATATGTCTAAATAAAAATAGAACATTCATTAATTATTTACCCAAGGGAACTTTTATTGAATCAAAATTTCACTGTTTTTTTAATTAAATAATTTCATCATGAGATCCAACTAATTAATTAAATTTTAATACCAATAATTAAATTATTTAATTAATTTAATTTTTCCCTTTAAAATAATCACACATCCCTATGAAACAAATTCATGGTTCTAGTCATGCATTAGAAGTCTCAAAACATTGAATTTTAAATATTTTAACTAATGATTGACATGAAAACATCATTTTCAGTGAAATACATCATGATATAAGCCTACAAATCATCATGTGAATAATATTAAGCACAAAAAATAACCAAAGGTACTCGGTTAGATATGAAATTTTGAAAGAAATCTTCTCATATCCGGTGATCACTCTTCGAAGGACCTGATGCTGAATACCTAGAAATCATCCACAATACTTCATAATATTACGGGCATGTCAATCGGTAGAATCTGGCTGCTAGCGTAGAATTCTGAGGTATCCTTTAACATCTCAATGATCACTGTTGCTTTATTTCATTAATCTGTGAATGACATATGTGATTGAAAACCTAGAACCAGTGCGTATCTCTATAGGAAATAGGAGAGAGAGAAGAGAGAGAAGCTCTTACCATTGGGCAATGAATAGTATATATGGTGAGAGCATCTTTCCTCTTATTTATTGGGAGGAGATAGAAATCTATAATAAAAACCCAATACCAGAATATTTATTAATCACTAAATAAATGTTATATTATGTCTACTAAACTAAATCATAAATATAATTTATATTTTTATCACTTTATTATAATATATTAAATATTGTACTCGAAAAATCCTGTGAAATTAACCTGAATCGATGTTCCTATAAATATTAAATAGAAAATGAATAATTTAAACTAATTTTTTTTTTCAAATAATAAATTTCATAAAAAATTAATTCAGTAAAAATTATTCTTAACATTAATAATCTGAATTTATTTATTCTTTTGGTGGTCGTACGTTGACAAAACCTGAACCCCAATGGGGGGACCACCATATCCAAAACTCTTATTCACTAGAATAGGGTAGAATTTCAAATTTGGTATAGTGTGTGACCCTCTAGGACCTTTATCTCAATAGTAGTAAATTCTATTCCTAGATAAAGAATAAGATTTTGCAACCAATCATAGAGGAGGAATATTTATAGGTACTGTAGCAGTACTATAGCAAGACCGATAATAGGTACTGTAGGAGTCAGTATTTAGTACTATAGTATCCAAAACTATTCACCTTCGGGCTAGCGGTATGGGCCTGGAGTCATTAAGGCCTTTTGGCCACCCAAGGCCTTTAGGCTAGTTTAGACATTCAGGACACCTTAAGGTCGTTAGGCCACCTCAAGGCCATTGGTCCACCTCATGAATATTAAGTGTAAATGCAACCAGACAGACCAAAGGAATGCTCCAGATGAGGAATCAGAGTAGGTGACTTCAACTGAACAAAGATATCCATATCTGTATGAATGAGAGGGTATAAAAATTGCTATCGAGACCAGGCCTATTCACCTATTCATAGATATTTCTAGTTGAACAAGAAATGAAATGGTGGGAAGCTGACTATATGATCTAGACATTATAAAGGTTAATTTCTATGTTTTCATGTCTAGGGTGAATTTGTGTAAGACCTTTGAGTATTGTAACACACTAAGCCTATGGGCCTTGTAAGGGTTCCCCTCATTCCTTGAAAAAAGTGTTATCAAAAAATCAATAAAAGGATGACCTTAGGGCCATTCAAGCTGATAGTCAACATTGGAAAAATCAACCTATGAACTCACACTATGTAATATAATATCTTTCTCATTAATATATCATATAGAAGGATGCAACCCCGTGTCATCATCGATTTCTTATTATTTTTTGATCTAACGAGATGGATTTACCATTGAATGAAATTTACATGGACTTATGAAGGTACTATCATCCATGTAAATAAGGTTTGAGATATATTTCTTCCATATTCTGGATGAGATAAATCCTTTCTTGGCCATTGAACTAATATCATACCACTAATGACACACCCAACAGAAGCTACCTAGCTTCAATTTCATTATCATGGTTTATTCCTTGAACCAAAGTACGTGATAAAATGGAAGACCATGGAAATTATCTCATGTCAAGAGACCATTACCTATATCCATATAATGGAAACAAAATGACACCAAAAACATATGGTGTTTCTATTGGTGGGTCTTTCCTCATGATCTCACTACTAAATATCACCAAGTGAGAACTTCATGAGAATAAGTCTCAATGATTATGATCCCCTAGAACCAAATATTCCAACATATATTATGTTCAGTGATTAAGATATATCTATATCATAATACATATTTATGATTAATTTCTTCATATCTCGATGATCTCATTATAGTATGGGATCTGATAAAACTTTTTTATATGAAAATTAATCTATTGACATTACCATTTCAATAGTGGACATAGAAAAGAGTAAACTATAATGGTAACATTAAATCATGTATATCTAATTTTACACATGATATGGTAACCAAAATTATAGCATAGATGGGTCTAGGGGACCCACCAATACATCCTCATAATCATGCTAAATAGAATACCATAAGGAAATATAATAATTATGTCCATGAAATAATGGATTTAAATCATACATGGACATTAATAAACGAAATTGTAGATATATAATGATAAATAATTTTAATATGAAGCAAAAAAATGTAAAAATATTGTCTTTGAAACCTTATAAATGATCCACTTTAGTGCAGTTTAAGTGAAAAGTTTAATGATTTTTTAAAATGGAAAAGGCATAATGATGTATATAAAACTAGAAATGAACCAAGATAGTTTTTCATCATAAAATTGGTTATTTTAGAATAATAACTGGGTATTAATGTACATTATGTATTGCACATGAAATTGTGTAAGAAGTTGAGAAGTTCCCTTTAATCAGGCTTGCTTATCGGGGGTAATTCAAAAGGTAACCTTTTTTAAAACAATTATTTCCCCCTCAATGAAAGAAGATTTAAGCTAAAAAATTTATTTGGAACATAAATATATAATAGTGGAAGAGTAAATAAGAATAATTAGTAATTTAATATGAGTAAGGAGATATAGAAAGGGTAACCTGGAGGAAAATTGAATATTTAGAGATAATCTTTTACCTTATGTTTGAATCTATTCTCCACTTGGACATAATTTCATAGATTTTAAAATTAGATCAATTAATTAATTAATTAATAACATTTTCTATATTTAATTTATTAATTATAAATTTATTAAGTTCATTTATAGACTTTATTGGGGGTTATGAGATTTAGTTTTATCATTTCATGAGTGTAACACCCCAAGCTTCCACGGTACGCTTTCCTTTGAATAATATAGTAGTGTGTGTTGTACGCAACTTTGAGTTCTAACACACACACCAGAACCAATCAAACTAGCCATTATGAATAGTAATACCCACTTTTTGAAATTTTATAAATTTTATCATTCAAAATTGACTTCATTTTTAGATTCTGAATATCGAAATTATCCTAGGGTGAAATTTTTGTTTTTTTCTGAAAACATTCAATTTTTGATGAATAATGGAAAAACACTGAGTTATAGTTTAAAAAAATTTTATTTTAATAATTATTTATTTTATTTAAATTTAATTATGGTCAAAATATATACATAATACTTATATAATTTCAATGTAATTCATTGTAGTTAGTTTAGAATAATTTTAGATATATGAAAACTTTATTGAACTTTTCACTGTCTTTTACCCACATCATAATAGAATTTAGAAATTCACATAAAATATAATTTTACCGCTTCTATGAGTGGAATTTTGAAAATCTGAGAGACACGGTTAATATCAAGTATTAATGTGTGGTTCCATGAGATGAAAATAATTTTTGGTGAATACTAACATTTTACTTTTATTTACCACGATTAAAACTAATTAGGGTAATTAAGGGTAAAAATGATATTAATATTACCCTAACCCATGTCCTAATTCTATTGGACAAGTGTGTCTCGACCAAAATCAACCTTATGAATAAAATATTATAATTTAGGTCCACTTGGATTAGATTAGGACATTTATTATTATTTAATTCAAAGAAGATTTAATAGAGTTAAAATCAATGTTTATTTACTAAATCATTTTTAATATACGTTTATTCATAAGTTAAATTCTATTTTAAATATTCATTAGAATGATAAAAATATTTCCTACATAATGGTATTTTATTTATAATTTTTAGACATTATATAATTTAATTTATTAATGACACAATGGTGATGCAGTAATTACCTAATTAATGAAATATTAAAATAATTGATATTATAAATATCAAAATATATGTAATTTGAGAATTTTATGAATTAAAATAATTTTATAGGTTAATATGACATATTATGATTGATTATATAAATTTTTTTCGAAGTAATAATGCTATAATGAATTTATCAAAAACAAAATACCAAATAGTGTCAAAATTGACATAAAAGAGTTTTTAAAACAAATATAATATTATTAATTGATATTAAATTCCTAAAAATCTAAGGTTCGGCCAGGAGAATTATATCATGATAGTTGTATCATTAATGTACCACTTGGGGGTCTCTTGGAGGAATATAGTATGTTTATTAACTATAGTATAAAAAAATACAAAGTAACATGGTAATTGTCAAACTAATTAACTAAGAGTTAAATCTAAGACATAAGGTTAATATAATATCCAAATCCTGTATAAATTTTATTGGTTGAGTGGTTGTCGACCCATACCCACCTTAACCTATAAATAATCAACTTTGGATCCATTAGAAACTGAATATTAATTTATTATAAAATAATCTTTCTAGCTTTTCCAAAGGTGCCCCTCACCCCTCTTATAAATGGCACGCCCCCTTCTCACTAATTCACACATTCAAAGCCTCTTGGCTCGGCCAAACCTTGACCAAACACTCTCTAAAATTCCTCAACACAACCTAGAGGCCTTATTTTGATCATAAAGCCAACCTATGGAGCCCTTTTGATCAAATAAAAAGGAAGAACCCGAAGACGATGTAATGTTTTCACCACCCTTTTTCAAGTTCATTTCTTCTTTAACTTCTTCTTTATTTTTTATTCCCATTATAAAATTATTAATCCAGTATCTCCTATATACTATGATATTATTATAAATATGGTACAACCATATTCAGTATTCTATTCATCCTTTGAATGACATTTCACCATACGTGCGTACGTACGGCTTACCGTCTCCGTGTCGTGGTGTAATTGTAATTCAATATATTATTATTTGGATGGGTATAATAATGATGTGTAATTCATGTAAATAATAAATATAAAATTATAATGATTCTGTATATATGATATGCCATGAAATTATATATTATTTTAATATCAAAAGAATGATATTGTCGCTTGTGTGTACGTATGGACTACCGTCTCCACGAACGTAATAAGATTCATTCCCCATCATATCCATTCAAGACTAATTCTCATTTGATGATTAAAAGTAGTGTTTAATAACATTATATCATTCTGGATATGAATAAGTTACATCCTATCCATAACAAAAATGAATTATGTAACAAAACATATAAAAGAAAACGAGTAAGTTAACACCCGAAACAACGATAATACGAAGATATTATTAACAAATCAATGTTAAAAGATCATATATGATATCATAATTATGTATATTGTTCTTTTATAATTTAATAACAATGTTTTAACTATTATAAAATAGGTTAACATACCATCAACTAAGGAAAAGTACAAGTTAAGGGTTCATTTCACAATCTCTTCATTATCTGAGGTTTTTTATACGTGATTATCTACTGGGACCTCTTTATCATCCACATCCATGTTTCTTAAAAATATATTTCAAATCATTCATAATATTTTAAAGACTATGGGATACAATCATTTATACACTTGTTGAATTTTTATAAGAAATTTATAAAGGAATCTTTCTGTCGTTTTCCAAACAAGGTCCTTTTTAACCTTTTTGACATAATTAAAGTAAGAATTTCCTTTTTAACTTGTACGGCGGGTGCAGCTATTTTCCACCGTTATAAAATCGTCGAAGCTTCCATTACAAGCTTATAAGATAATTTTCCAAGAAAATGTTTTATTTTATAAATATATGACTCTTAAATGATTTCAAAATAGAAAGATATATTTTTCTAAAAAGAGTTATGATTTCATCTATGTCAACATCCTTGGATGAATTTTAAGATTATTAGGAGTTGATTTGTTATGATACAAAACATCCATATTGTATTGATGGTTTTGTAATATGTTTGACTATGTATGTGTTATTTTTATACCATTCATGGTTTATGAAGAAAGTATTGTCATTTTGTATGCTAGTTTTAATACGAATGTTTATGTTATGTTTAAACCTGTTCATATGAGGAATGAATTGGACTTAATAAGTGACGGGTGGAGACTGCTATAGCTCCTTGATACATCGGTAGGTCTAATGAGTCAAACTAGTGTCTTAGAAAAAGGCCTTGACAAAATCTTATTTGTAGTCTTGGCACGAGACCTTGGCTATGTGGTTATGATAGTCTGACATTATACATTTAATCATTATGAAAGTGGTTAATGATATTGCATGTGATTATTCGACTAGTAGAATATCTATGTTAATATGTAAATGGAATTATTTCATTTTATCTTTTCCATATTATGATGAATTTCAAGTTTAAATTGATTTTGTTTTATCAATACATTGCCTTAAATGTTTATGTTTATTTATGAACGTTTCTGATATTTTGTTATTCTTACTGAGCATCTGAGCTCACCCATTTCAATGTTTTATTTTTCCCAGGATTCCAAGAAGTAATTTATGAATGAACTGTAGGGTTAGTATGTGGGGATATGAGTATAGACTATGAAAAAAATATGTTGTTGTACTTTTCATTTTTATGATGTAATGTAAGCCTTATGAATATATCTAGTGTTTCCAAGGCTACTAAACTAATTGGTCATTCGAGACTTGATCTTTCTTGTGATCATGCCAATGTTATGTAATAATGAACTGACTCTGGGCAACTAGGGTCGAGGAATTATAGTTGGTATTAGAGAAAGTTTAGTACAAACCTTGGTAACTAGATTTAGATAAACTCTTATAAGAGCACATAGACCTAAGATGGACATTGAGGATTAGTATAGAAGAACTTCCTAAAAAATTGGTATTGTAGAGATTTTGTGAGTTTTCTAAGCAATACATCCCTATCTTGATACGAGCAGGTAGATGCGGCTCTGGAACAGATGTACCTAGAAGTAAAACCTGAAACCACCGCTTTGATCTAGACTCAAATGAGAACTGGTGCATGATAACGGGCCTTGATATACTCTTTGTTATGACACTCCTGGGGGATATACCTAGGATAACTCTCATTTTCTTTACAAATCATTATAAAGAGTTTAGGAGTATATACTTCCTCAAATAAAACATTTTTATGATTGTGGATTATATCCATAAATAGTTCAATTTATGTTAAGTGTTTTATATTTATGGAATTATGTATTTTGATTCATAAACTGATCTAGTTTATTCCATTGTTTAGAAATGGCGCATAGTGGATGGAATGGAAACTGTATCAATGCACACACTCCATGTAGGGATTGCCCGAGTGATAAAGATAATTATAGTGGAGATGGTGATACAACTGGTGCTGATCAGCTTATCACCATACTCGGACAAAACACTCAGGTTATGAATAATAACCTTACCCATATGGAGCTCCCAGATCCAAAGCGTGGAGGATCAATGTTAGATCGCTTCATGAGGAAACAACCAACAACATTTAATGGGAGTAAAAATCCATTGGTAGCTGAGAAATGGATAAGTTCCATAGAGAAAATATTTCAGGATTTGGGGATTAGTGAAAGGTAAAATGTTGTCATGGCAGTTTATTGCCTCAGTGGAGATGTTTATCAATGGTGGTCATTGATTCAAAACACGAAGGAAGATGGTGAGGTATCAAATATGGAATGGAGGGAGTTCAAAGATCTATTTTAAAAAAAAATACTTTCCTCACGACCATTGAGCAGATCTGGAAAGGTCATTTCTGAGTTTGAGACAAAAGGAGGATGAGAATGTCACAAAGTATGAGGATAACATTACAAGGTTAGCAAGGTATGATGTAGATTATATACGTAACCATGAAGTAAGATTGATCATTTCTTTGATGGGTTAAAACCATTTCTCCATCGAGCGTTAGTCTCACAATACTTATCATCGTATGAAGACATTGTCTCATGTGCTATCAAGACTGAAAAGTAATTCACCAAGGATTACGACTTTAAAGCAAAGAAAGAGAAGAAGAGATCTGCTGATCAATCTAGAAATGGAAATATGGGGAAGAATGGAAAAGTTGAATATCAATCCTGCAGTAAATGTGGGAAGAAACGCCCTGGTACATTCTTGAAGGGAATGGGTGTCTGCTACAAGTGTGGTGAAAAAGGCCACAAAGCTCGTGGTTGCAAATGGAAGAAGGAAGCTACCGATGTTTAGTGCTATAATTGTATGGAGATGGGACATTATGCAAATTAATCCCCTATGCATTAGGGGAACTTACCTCAAAAAAGGCCAAGGGATCAAGGCCAAGCTTATGCTATCACTACTGCTGAGGTAGAAGCTCCGAAAGACATGGTGGCAGACAATTTAATGGTTTCCTCAAGATTAAAAATGCATTATTTGATTATGGATCATCACATTGTTTCATATCTTCCCAGTTTACTAAGAAAGTTAAATATTTCTAATTTGATTTAACAAAGCAGCTATCAGCTAAAACTCATAAGGGAAGTATCATTGCAACAATGTTTTGTGAATCAATCCCCATTAGAGGACATAAATGTTCGTTATCCGCTGATCTCATCGTCATACCTATGGTTGAATTTTATATAATCCTCGGTATGTATTGGCATTCAGACCACGATGCAAAAAATTTATTATAAGAAGAAGGAGTTTACTATTTTTGATGACGATGAAAAGAAACACCTTATCTTTAGGGTGGAATCATCACCACCTAATTCTTATCTAGATCCACCCCCAGTAGCTCAACAAAATTAAACTATTGGGGAGGAAGAGAATGAAATGACTGTGGGTGAGGAAAGGAATGTTCAAATAGAGGATGTACCTATTGTGAAAGAATATTGTAGATGTCTTTCCGGAAGATTTACCTGGACATCCTCAAGGATGATAAGTTGAGTTTTCCATTGATTTAATTCCTAGATCAAGGCCTATATCGAAGACCCCTTATAAAATGGACACTTTAGAATTAGTTGAACTAAAGAAATAACTAGAGGAATTGAGTAATAATGGATTTATTCTCCCTAGTGTTTCTCCATGGGAGGATCCCCTGTTCTTTTTGTTAAAAAGAATGATGGATCTATGAGGTTATGTATCGACTATATGGAGATCAATGCTATAAAAATAAATAACAAGTATCCCCTACCTCACAATGATGATTTATTTGACTAACTTAATGGATATAAATACTTTTCAAAGATTGAACTTTGATCTGGATTCCATCAGTTTTGTGTGAAGAAGGAATACATTCCAAATACAGCATTTCGAACAAGGTACGAGCATTATGAGTTTACGGTAATGCCTTTTGGGATAACTAATGCACACTCTGTATTCATGGATCTAATGAATAGAGTTTTCAATGAATATCTCGAGGATTTTGTGGTGGTATTAATTGATGATATCTTGGTATACTCCAAAAGCTACAATGATCATGAAAATCACTTGCGCAATATCCTAAAGACCCTAAGAAGACATGAATTATATGGGAAGTTTAGCAAGTGTGAATTCTTGCTTCAGGAGATTTCTTTTCGTGGCCATATTGTCTCCAAAGATGGAATCTCTTTTAATACTTTTATGATTAAGGCAATCCAAGAATGGCCAAAACCAACGAGTATAACTGAGGTACGCAGTTTTATTGGTTTGGCAGGTTATTTTCGACGTTTTGTCCAGAATTATTTTCTATTGGATAACCCATTAATGAAGCTCACACGTAAAGGGGTTAAATTTTTCAGGAAAGAAGACCGTGAAGAATGTTTTGAAGAACTGAAGAGAAGATTATTCAATGCTCCTATATTGACTCTACCATCAGGGAATGATGGGTTAGTTATTTATAGTGATGCATCAATGAAAGGACTTGGTTGTGTCCTTATGCAGAATTATAGAGATATTGATTATGCATCACGACAACTGAAAATTCATGAGAAAAACTATCTTACTCATGATCTCGAGTTAGCAGTTGTGATATTTGTTGTGAAGATATGGAGCCACTACCTCTATGGTGAAAAATGTGAGGTTTATACTGATCATAAGAGTTTGAAGTATATTTTCTCACAAAATGAACTCAACATGAGGAAAAGGAGATGGATTGAATTAATCAAGGATTATGATTGCACGAAACACTACCACCCGAGGAAGGCAAACAAGGTGGAAGATGCTTTGAGCAGAAATGATCAAGGAGTTTTGAACAATATGAGAATTGAAAGGGATCCAATTTTCATGGATCTAGTGAAGATAGACATGGAAATAACCATGGAAGATGAAACATCAACTCTTTTTAAAATGGTTTCCAAACCATATTTACTAGAAAGGATTAAGAGTTCTCAGACTGATGATGAAGAATTTCAAAAGAAGATTAAAGCTGTGAATGATGGGAGATTGGGAGACTTTGGGTATGAAGATGGAATTATGAAATTTTTTAAGAGGCATTGTGTTCCCAATATACCTGATCTAAAAAGGGAATTTCTGGATGATGCTCATAGTTCCAATTTCTCTATACACCCTTGGAGAACCAAAATTTATAGAGATTTGAAAGAACATTTTTGGTGGGACAACATGAAGAGGGAGATTGCTGATTTTGTGTCAAGATGTATGGTTTGTCAACAAGTGAAAGCTGGAAGGAAACAACATGGTGGAGTATTGCAACCTCTTCCTATACCTGAGTAGAAATGGGATAATATTATGATGTACTTATTCATGGGGCTACCAAAGACTCCTAGAAGGAATGATGCAATATGGGTAATTATTGATCGTCTTACCAAGTCAGCACATTTTATTACTATAAGGGAAGATTTACCACTTGAAAGGCTAGCAAGACTATATATTAATGAAGTTGTGAGTCTTCATGGAGTACCCCTATCGATTGTTTCTGATCGTGATCCCCATTTTACATCAAGATTCTGGAAGAGTCTTCAGAGGGCCTTGGATATTGAACTTCATTTGAGCACTGCCTACCACCCTCAAACATATGGACAATCAGAACGGACTATTCAAACCTTAGAAGACATGTTGAGATCCTGATCACTTGACTTTTAGGGTATGTAGGATCAATATTTACCTCTGGTAGAATTTTTATATATTAATTGCTTCCATTCGAGTATTCAGATGGCACCATATGAAGCGTTATATGGAAAGAGATGTCACACACCGACCTGTTGGGATGATGTTGGTGAAAGAAAACTTTCAGGTCCAGAACTAGTGCAGGAAACAATGGAAAAGGTGAAGGTAATCCAAATTCACATCAAAGCAGCTCAAAGTAGGCCGAAGATCTATGCCGATAACTGAAGGAAGGATTAGGAATTTCAAGTATGAGATCATGTTTTCATGAAGGTATCTCTATGGAAGGGAATTATATGTTTTGGAAATAAGGGTAAATTGAGTCCCAGGTACATCGGACCATTCGAAATTCTAGAACAAATTGGAGTTGTAGCTTACCGTTTGGAAATGCCTCCATGTTTCTCCAAAGTTCACGATGTGTTCCACGTATCTCCGTTGATGAAATACATGCCTGACCCAACGAATGTACTCACTTGTGAGGAATTAGAACTGGGACCTGATCTATCTTATTTCGAAGAACCCATCATGATTCTTGATACCAGAGAACAAGTGCTGAGAAACCGGACGACTCATCTGGTAAATGTTCTACGGAGAAACCATAAGATGGAAGAGGCAACGTGGGAACCCGCAGAACTTATGATGAAGAACCACCCGAGTCTTTTCATGTGGTAGTATTCTAGAAATTTCTAGGATGAAATTATTTGAAGGAGGGGAGAATGTAACACCCCAAGATTCCATGGTACGCTTTCCTTTGAATAATACAGTAGCGTGTGTTGTATGCAACTTTGAGTTCTAACACACACACCACAACCAATCAAACTAGACGTTATGAATAGTAATACCCACCTTTTGAAATTTTATAAATTTTATCTTTCAAAATGGACTTCATTTTTGGATTTGGAATATCGAAATTAGCCTAGGGTGAAATTTTGGAATTTTTCTAAAAACATTCAATTTTTGATGAATAGTGAAAAAACACTAAGTTATAGTTTAAAAACAAATTTTTATTTAAATAATTATTTATTTTATTTAAATTTAATTAAGATCAAAATAGAAACATAATACCTATATAAGTTCAATGTAATTCATAAGAGTTAGTTTAGAATAATTTTAGATATATAAAAAATTAATTGAACTTTTCACCGTCTTTTACCCACCTCCTAGGTGAATTTGGAAATTCACATAAAACATAATTTTACCACTTCTATTAGTGGAATCTTGAAAATCCGAGAGACACGGTTAATATCATGGAGTAAAATGTGGTTCAATGAGATAAAAATAATTTTTGGTGAACAGTAACTTCTTACTTTTATTTACCACGGTTAAAAGTAAATAGGGTAATTAAGGGTAAAAAAGATATTAATATTACCCTAACACATGTCCTAATTCTTTTGGAAAAGTGTATCTCGACCAAAAACAACATTAGGAATAAAATATTATCATTGAGGTCCACTTGGATTAGATTAGGATATTTATTATTATTTAATTCAATGAAGAGTTAAAAGAGTTAAAATCAATGTTTATTTACTAAAACATTTTTAATATAGGGTCATACAAAAGGTAAATTCGATTGTAAATATTAATTAAAAAGATAAAACTATTTCATACATAATGGTATTTTATTTATAATTTTTGGACATTAAATAATTTAATTTATTTATGACACAATGGTGATGTAGTAATTACCTAATTAATGAAATATTAAAATAATTGATATTATAAATATCCAAATATGTGTAATTTGAGATTTTTTATGAATTCCAATAATTTTATAGGATAATATGACGTATTAGTATTGATTATATAAATTTTTTTCGAATTAATAATGCTGTAATGAAATTATTAAACACAAAATACCCAATAGTGTCAAAATTGACATAAAAGAGTTTTTAAAACAAATATTTTTTTATTAATTGATATTAAATTACTAAAAATCTAACGTTCGACCAAAATACTTATCTCATGATAGGTGTATCATTAATGGACCACTTGGGGGTTGTTTGGAGGTATATTGTAGGTTTATTAACTATATAATATAAAAATACAAAGTGACATGGTAAGTGTCAATCTAATTTACTAAGAGTTAAATCTAAAACATAAGGTTAATATAATGACTAAAACCTGTATAAATTCTATTGTTTGAGTGTTTTTTGACCCATAACCCCCATAATCTTTAAATAATCTACTTTCTAGTCATTATAAACCGAATATGAATTTATTATAAAATAATATTTCTAACTTTTCCAAAGGTTCCCCTCACCCTCTTATAAAAGGGAACAACCCCTTCTCATTAATTCACACATTCAAAGCCTCTTGGCTCAGCCAAACCCTACCCAAATACTCTCTAAACTTCCCTAACTACAACCTAGAGGCCTTAGTTTTATCATAAAGCCATACTAGTGAGCCCTTTTGATCAAATAAAAAGGAAGAACCCGAAGAAGAGGTAATGTTTTCACCACCCTTTCTCAAGTTCATTTCTTCTTCAACTTCTTATTTCTTTGTTATTCCCATTATAAAATAATAAATAATGTATCTCTTATATACTGTGATATTTTTATAAATATGGTACAAAAATATTCAGTATTATATCCATCCTTTAAATGACATGTCACCATACGTGCGTACGTACTACTTACTGTCTCCACGTCGTGGTGTAATTGTTATTCAAAATATTATTATTTGGATGGGTATAATAATGATGTATAATTCATGTAAATAATTAATATAAAATGATAATTATTCTGTATATATGATATACCATCCAATTATATATTATTTCAATATCAAAAGAATGATATTGTCGCTCGTGCGTACGTACGAACTACCGTTCCACGAACACGATAAGATTCATTCCCCATTGTATCCATTCAAGAATAATTCTCATTTTATGATTAAAAGTAGTGTTGAAGAACATTATATCATTATGGATATGAATATGGTACAAACTATCCATAACAAAGATGACTTATGGAACAAAACATATAAAAGAAAATGAGTAAGTTAACACCCAAAACAACGATAATACTAAGATATTATTAACAAATCAATGTTAAAAGATCATATATGATATAATAATTATTTATACGGTTATTGTATAATTTAATAACAATGTTTTAACTATTATACAGGAGGTTAAAATACCATCAACTAAGTAAAAGTACAAGTTAAGGATTTATTTCACAATCTCTTCATCATCCTAGGTTGTTTATACGTGATTATCTACTGGGACCTCTTTATCATCCACATCAATGTTTTTTAAAAATGTATATCAAATCATTCTTACTATTTTAAAGACTATGGGATAAATTCATTTATACCCTTGTTGAATTTTTATAAGATGTTTATAAAGGAATCTTTCTGTCGTTTTACATACAATGTCCTTTTTAACCTTTTCGAAAGAATTAAGGTAAGAATGTCCTTTTTAACTTATACGGTGGGTGCGAATATTTTCCGCGGTAATAAAATCGTCAAAGCTTCCCTTACAAGCTTATAATAATATTATCAAAGAAAATTTTTTATTTTATAAATATATGAATCTTAAATTATTTCAAAATAGAAAGGGATATTTCTCTAAAATGAGTTTTGAATTCATCTATGTCAACATCCTTGGATGGATTTCAATTTATTTGGAGTTGATTTATTATGATACAACACTTCCATATTTTATTGATGATTTTGTGATATTTTTTACTGTGGATGTGTTATTTTTATACCATTCATGGTTTATGAAGAAATTATTGACATTTCATATGCTAGTTTTAATATGAATGTTTATGTTATGTTTAAACCTGTTCATATGAGGAATGCATGGGACTTAATAAGTGATGGGTGGATCCCTCTATAGCTCCTCAATGCATCGGTAGGTATCATGAGACAAACTAGTGTCTTGGCACAAGGCCTTGACAAAATATTATTTGTAGTCATGGCATGGGGCATTGGCTATGTGGTTCTGATAGTCTGGCATTATTCATTCCATCATTATGAAACTGGTTATTGATATTGCATGTGATTATTTGACTAGTATAATATCCATGTGAATAAGTAAATGGAATTATTTCATTTTATCTTTTCCATATTATGATGAAGTTCAAGTTTAAATGGCTTTTTTTAGCTATACGTTGCCTTAAATGTTTATGTTTATTTAGGAATGTTTCTGCTATATTGTTATCCTCACTGAGCATCTGATCTCACCCCATTCAACGTTTTATTATTCCTAGGATGTGAAGAAGTAATTTATTAATGACCTGTTGGGATAGTATGTGGGGATATGAGTGGAGACTATGAAGACAAGATGTTGTTGTAGATTTCATTTTTATGATGTAATGTAAGACTTATGAATATATCTAGTGTTTCCAAGGCTACTAAACCAATCGGTCTTTCGAGACTTGATGTTTCTTGCGATCATGAAAATGTTATGTAATAATGCACCGAATCTGGGAAACTAGGGTCGGGGTGTTACAAGGAGAATTTGTTTACATCACTTTCTTATTCGGTTTACATGTATATATGTATATCAGATCAGTCAAATTGAAAATAGTTCTAAAAAATTAAAATTATATATTTCAAATGAACATAAATAATATAAAATGGTATTATATAAAATTTTTCTAGACATGAGAATGATTCATTAGATAAAACAATAATGATAACTGTTTAGATTATTTTTTCGTTTTTTCGATCATCACAAAATAGTTTTGTTTTATTAATTAATAATATGTTTATATAATGGTTATAGAACATTAAATAAGATAATATATATATATATATATATATATTAAAATATATTTTATCCATAAAAATGGATTTATGACCAAAAATTATGGTGGTAAAAAAATTGAAAACTCGGCATCCTTGAATGCGATAAATTAACACAACACAGATGATGTTTTAATTTTTTGAACAAAATGTTATAGAATGATAATTGATGATAGTTTCTTTGATTAATAAAATAAATTATATAAAATATAATTTAGTTATCATGTCACATGGTTAAGGGTAGGTTAGATGATGAAAAAAATGAAATTGAAAAGAAATTAAAAGAAAAAGAAAGAGGTCTTTACCTCTTGAATTCTTCTACATGAGAACCTCCTTGAGTCACTTGATTTTAGTATTTTATTTTAATTCTAATGGATCTTAGAAGTGGGGGAGATAATTAAAAATGGTATTGAGTAGAATTTGGACAATATTAAAGGCTATATAAGTGTAAGTAAAAGAGGTGGTGAGGGGTGGTATTTATAGTGGAGGAGAGGTTTTTTTATTTATTTATTCATTTGATTTTTATTTTGGCTCAAAGACTTTGTATAATGTTCATTAATATGACTAAATATATTAAATATTTAATTTTATTTCTAAATAATGGTGCTTAAATCATTCATTCATCATACATGATTCAATAATTTATGTATTTATCTTATACTGCGAATTTTTGTATTTCGTTATTCACCAAAAATTCAAATATTTTCAAAAAATCCAAAAAAATTACACTAACCATTTTTTGGAATGTAGAATTCATTAATGACTCTATTTTATTAAAATAATTTTCTAAATGGGAGAAATTTAATTTTTATAAAAAATTATTATTTACTTGAAAAATACATATTTTAAAATTATAACTAATTTTATTACACATTGAAAAATAATTTGGGTACCAAAATATTATAAAATTATCATTAAAAATAAATATATTATTTTATAAATATATTTTAAGAAAATAAATTTTATTTTTAGTCATTATATTAATTGTAATATTATAAATAAACATTTATGATTTATAAAAAACCAATAATTTGTTTATCATTTTTAAAAAAATTATTCACTTTTTCCATGATATAAAAAATAGATATTGTGTTGTGTTCTATGTGTGATTATTTGTGATTCATACTATATAAAATAATAATAATAAGGTGAATTTCATTGATGGAAGTCTCGGTCGTTACAATAGGTGGCCACAATGCACATGAGGTCTTAACACCTTATAGAAAGATATCAAATATGTTTAATTTCAATATTATATATAGACCTTATGGCATAGCTTAAATAATATTTTCATGTAATTTTCCTGATATCATTATAACAAAGACTATTATAAACTATAAATATGAAAATTATTCTAGAAATTATCACTTAGACTGTGCATAATAAAATACTAATAGGTAATAAGAATCATATATATATATAATAGTATAAATGGTTTAATAATCAAATGTATAATATAAATATTATTTTAATAGAATAAACTCTTACGACATACTACTTTCTCAATAGAAAACAAAAAACAATTAAACATTATTTATCACATTTTACACATGATAATTTATATAAATTTATTTTGATAAATATTTTCAAACATTTTCCTTTATTAAAAACATAACAATTGTGGCTTAAACTATTTGAATAAAATTCATCCACCTATCATATTTCCAATGTATATATTTTTTCTATTTATATAATTTTGGCTCTTCGGAAAAATCTACTACTACAAAGTTATAATAATTAACTATTATACCATCCAAAAAAATGTTACAACACCAATATTTGAAACAAATACGTGTATACAAAAAAATAGTTATATTAGCTGCTTCAATATAGTCAAATATCTATAATATAATGGATACCAAGTTTATTTTGAGTTTTTATAGATAACTGCACTATAATTCATGCTGAAAACATTAACAAATTATGAATTTTGATCATAGGTATCGATTTCATGCTAGAATCAACATATTTAATCAATAATACATACTCATCCCCTCAAAGAAATTCCTTTATTTCAAGTGCTTTGTGATTGGTTTAACATCATCGTAATACATCTCTACTTGATTTTGTTGATATTAAAGTACTATAGTTAATATGTTAGAATAACCAATACTAGTATATATCATTTCATATATAAAATATTTTATTATTGAATAGTATGGTATTCTACTAATTTTTTTTCACATTTTATTTTAATATAGGATTTTACTCGAAATATTTACGACATGTGACAATTGGAAATAACCACTCTTGGATTTCTCTATTTTGAATATTTACAATAAATTACCAATTTATATAATTTTATATAATCCAAGAATCATGGTATATCAATCTATATAAATATATATATATATATATATCTTGAATATAATCTTCTTCAATTATATCAATATTAGAGAAGTATTTATTTAACCCAATTAATAAATATGATAATATTCATATCATTATTAATTAAAAATATATTATGGAGAATCATTATAAAAGAAATTATAAAACATCCATTAAATATCTTGTATACACAAGGATCAAATTCATTTTTAATGAATTTGTTTTATTATGAACTAGTCAAAATGAATTTATCATGATCTTAGTGTTGATTTAAATCCATAGATGGATCACTATTTCTAGGATAATCTATGTAATTCCATTAATATATTAAACACTCCTGGTTGTGTCATGTTAACATCTTTTATAATTTTTCTATTCTGGATGGTTTTTTTGACATCCATTTTCAAAATTACATAATTGTGGAAGGTTTCAATGAAAGGTATATTTATAGAGGATTTTATCATATAAACATGTAAATAGGATTTTTTAAGTGTCATTACCTTAAAATCCAATTCCTTTGTTATTTTATTTTCTAGACAATCCTTATTTCTTACTAGGTTAATAGAGAACCCTTATAAGACCTAAAATCCATAGATTAATTATTTCTAAATTCCTAATTTTAGGTTTTTTTGATGTCAGAATATTATTTTAGTATATACAATCTATTTTTAAATTCATATCTCATTTTTATTTTTCTAGGTATAATATTAGTACTATATTCTGAATTCATAAGGGTTCATAATAATCCATGAATTATCTATAAATATTGTCGGTAAAAGGAAACCCACGTATTTGGTATTCTCTAAAATCCATTGTAGAATAACATAGTGCCTTTTTCTCTTGAATAACTTCACTCATATGATAATTTGGATTTTTTTATTCTAAATCATGTGTATTCTGAACAAATTGACCCTAAAACACATCAAAATCTATCTTTATAAAAATATATAGATTGTATTTTTCTCAATTTTTAAAAATATTTCACATTTTGACTATAAATTTTATATCCAAGTAATTTTAAAAGAAATATATTTTTATATGCATAGGATACCATACAAAGATATAGTTCATGCCACCAGATACATATTTTTTTCAAGGATTAAATGATTTTATCCCCATAAATAAATATGTGATAAGTATGTTTTCATCCTAAACCATAACTTGCATTGTATTATTTATTTCAACTTAATAATCAAATTGTTATGTGTATATACTGATTCATTCCATCGATATCGAATGACTGATAATAAAATATTTTTTGACTCGTTATTGATCTCACCCTATCTAACAGTGTTTAATTAGTTATTTCACTAACAACATTCCACCATTTTTTATGGAGGAATGATTTTAAATTACACATTTCACAATTTCAAAAGACCAATGAACTTTTAGGGAAGATATTATTCATCTCAATCATATCCATGATTATTTAACTTTTTACAATATCTTTTAAATACATTATTTTAATATTCCTTAAATTAATTAAAGGAAACTCACTTGCACCACATTAAGTAGAAGTATTTATATCTATTAATGTCATCTAAAAATTGATAGATAATGAAATTATACTTCTAGACTCTATTAAAAATGGACCACGTATGTAATACTATTGAAATTCTGGTAATAAATAAGAATTTTTTGTTATAATACAATACAATACAATAAATAGTAATAAAATAGAAAACTATGAAATTTGATTAATAATAACATCTAAAATAAGTATCATAAGACATATAAATCTATGGTAAAAAATTGTATTTTTTATAATAGAGGATCATACTCAAAAGTGAATAACAAGAATATTATGAATATAGTTAACATAAAGTAAGCAACAAAAATAGGATTATTAATGGTATCTGAGGGAATCATATGAATAGAATTGGGATGATAGAATGAATTTTATTTGTTTAATGGGTAATACGACTATTGGAATCTGGACAATTGAATCATGTAATTATGATGTGACCATTGAAATATGACAGTTGGAAATCAGAATGTTGTAATAGTAATGCAATATTTATTCATGAAATTTTCTAGTAAAATGGAAATAATTATAATAATATATAATTTTTTTAAAAAAATGTATATCCATAAATTAATAGTAATATTATAACACACATATAACATATAAAAAATAATATTTACTAGAGGATAGTATTTCAAATTTGTTGGTTCCAACCACATGATTTTGAAGTATGGTAATAGTTATATTTAAACATTAAAATTCTTATATAAATAAAATTATCCTCATAAAAAAGACATTAAATTTAAAAACATCACATAAAAATTATTCAATGGTTAACTTTTCCTAATTTTTTTAGAAATTACAAATTTTCACTAAGTATTAAAGTATTGTAAACATATACGATATGTATTATTAAATTATTATGATGTATAATTGATGTAATAAAAAATATGTGATAATAAAATAATTAAAAATAAATTATATTATTAATATAACATATTTTAATGAATTAAAATGATTTTACATACCTATTATATTCATTTAAATTTGAAATGTTATGATTCATTATTGTAACAAATTTAATGTCACATTATCAATGGGATATCACTATTCCCAATAATTATAATACACTTCAAAGTTTTTATATATCTAGATTTTTCCCATAGTCATAAAATTTTAAAAAAAAAATCTTTTGTAAAGAGTGAGTAATTTTTAGAGAAATTTCATAAATTTATGGATATTGGAAAGTGCAAAAAATACTTGAATTGATGCATGTAGGGGAGATAGCCTAAAAATGGTTGGTTGTTGTGTCCCATTAATCAACTGGATACATGAGTTGTGGTATTGACTACTCACCTAGATTGAAACTCCTCGGTATATTCCTTTAAAATTTCAAAAAGTCATTATAAAACCATAAACAAGGGGTTAAAAACCATTTAATTGGTATTCTAAGATTTAAATACATGCGTCTGAATCTCCCAAACACCTTCTTCTTCACAGTCTTTTCAAATATCCAATAATTTAAATTCCATACACTTAACTTAATAAGAGTTTTTATTTGAACATCATGAATCACTAATTATCCTTTGTAAGATTTAAGGCTATTATATTTACTTATTTGATAACTCTAAAAAGATATTTTCAAGTTGTAAAACTATTTTTCCAACATAAGAACATCTTGTAAAATAATCATCATTGGGAATTTTATGAAAATGGTGATTATTTTTACAATTCTATATATATTAAATAATTATTTGGGTTGTAATAGAATACAATAGCATTTTATCTGATGGGTGGATACCTAGAATTATATATCCCTTCAGTGTATCAGAAACTCTCATGATATAATTAATATATGTTAATGGGATATTCCTTACCATTGATGTATGTAGTGTTGGAACAAGGTCTTAATGGTATGTTTATGATTTCATTCATTATGCATTCATAACATTTCTATCATTTTATAATAAATTACCCATTAATTTTATTTTCTATTTATGGATTAGGTTATGAGTCTTTTGTTTTTTATGTGTTACTATTTTCTTACTTGTTTCATGTTAGTTTTATTATACATTACAGAGCATTTGGGGTCACCCTTTACTTTTATTTCCCAATTATGCAGGTAATGATGTGGAATAATATGAATTATTAACTATATAGATAGTACTAGTAAATAATTATTTGTATTCAAATGTTGTAATTTTTCCCGATATAATGTAATATTTGTGTAACTGGTCTGTTGAGAACTTCTGAACCTTGATCATTATAATTTAATCTCTCGTATTTTTGTCACCATGTAATTAATAAACCACAAAATTTGGGTCACTAAGGTTTTAGGGGATAATGATTGTTTTAGAGAATGGTTATGTAGAAAAAATGAAGCCTATATTTATAAAATCATTGTGATAGAATATAGATTATACTTTGGTGAAATATTGAGATTATTTTGTATAGTGTTTTTTATATTCTTTGTATATGTATATATTTCAGATAAACAAGATATCTAGGTCTTGTCATATATGTATGTGGTTTATAGTATTAATAAACATTACATGAAATTAGATAAATAATATCTTATGTAAGGAGAAAAGAAAACTAAGGCAATAACTGATGATAATTTGGGGATTTTCTAGACAATCAATTCAACACACCAATATTTTAATATAACATTATTTTTAATAACATATTCAATATGAAACGATGAATTTAAATGAACCACAACTTATCATTAACATATTAGTACATAAATATGAGTGTTTAACCTAGTACTTAAATTGAATGTTATGACTAGAATTAAATATTTTATAATATAGATAAAAAGTTTCTAATAAATATTAATTTTTTATAAAAGAATAGGAATTAGGCACTTGATTTTTAAGAAAATCATTTATTTCAAAAATATATTTTTACAACTTTTTTTAGAAAATAATATATGGGCTTTCTACCAACATTCTAAATTTTTTAATAAATGGGATTAAATTTTGAAATCATAATACCAACATTAAATTATGGAGAAATTATTTTTTTATAATATATTAGGTTTTCATTAAATACTGAAAAATACAATTTTGAATAAAATTATCTTCAATTTTTAATAAAATATGTAATTTAATAGCTCCATAAATAATTTAGTTTAATTTATAAATAAAATAATTATATTTTAGTTATATAATATCAAAATAATCACATTTAGATCACCTTTATAGTATATTATAGTGTAATTTAATTATTAGTATTAAATATGAATTTTCTTGAAATCTTTTTTAATTTGAACAATGTTTCTCCATTTTATTTAATTAAAATAACCCTTAATGGTTAAATATTTTATAATATATATATATATAATATATATAGATATATATTTATTTAAATAAATTTAATTGTGTTTACATATCATATAGTTATTATAAGTTCATATTTTTCTTGAGACAAATATATTTCATGAATAGAACTATTTTCTCGACACGTCTGTGTGTTTTTTTAAATTAAATTAATTCAATCCCATAACACCCCAAGAATTTTATATATTTTTACTAATAATTAAATTATGTATATTCAATAGCTTTTAATTCATGAAACAATTAGTTACATTTAATTACATGTAATTTAAACATTCCTTGATAACTTGCATTACACGCAAGATCGTGTTTTACAAACAACAATATATTAATAAAATAAAATTTAATAACCTAGACAATAAATTAGTGGTTATGAAAATTAATATCCAAATTATTTAACTAATTTATATTCCATAAAATTTTAACATTTATCTTATATGTTTATTTAGAAGTGATATAAGAAAAACCCCAAATTTCACATAAAAGTAATATATCCCATTAATTGCAATTTTACATACTTTTAATGTAGAAATAATTTAAAATATAATTTTTTACAATTTAGTAATTTAAATATTACACAATAATATTATTATTTGAAATTGTAATTCCAATATTAGCTCATGGTTAATTTTTTGTATTTTTCTATGCAGTTTCATTTGATGGTGAAGAATGAAAAATACAACATCGTAGTTAAAAACAACATTTTAATTTAAAAAATTGTTTTATTTTAAATTTATTTTCAAAGGAAAAGTATATTAATAATACATATATTAATCCAATTTAGGTTATTGAAATAATTTTTATATTTATATTTGATATAAACTCTTATTGATCTTTTGAACATTTGTTTTACTTTTATTCTCGCTATATCTGCGGGATAAGCATTAAAATTAATATATTTACTTCTATAAATTAAATATTATAAAATATAAATAAATGGTTGTAATTATTATTATATTTTGAGTATAATAGTATCAAAATAATATTATGGATATTATGAACAGTAACTATTGTAAATTTTTATTTACCATGGTTGAAGTTAAATCTGGTAAGTAAAGGTATAGATAAATTCATAATATTATTAAATTACACTAAAACTTATCCTAATTTAATTATATTTGTGTTAAATTACCATTATAAAACTTATTATAACATTATAACCTTTTTATGTCCCTTGGATATGAATATGACATTTATTATATTTTATTTAAATAAAAGTTAAAAATAGCACACTCATGTTTTTAATAAGTATTACATTTTTTTAAATTTTTATATAAAACAAAGATTAGAATATAAATTTTAATTTGAATATAATAAATGTATCTTCATCATGATAATTTTTTTAAATTTTTTGAATAAAAAATTTAAGTATATGTTTTCAAAAAAATGGTGTAGTAATTATTTAATTAATGGAAATATCAAATAAATGATACTAACAATACTAAAATAAATATAAATTTAAAAAATTAATGATATAATAAAATTTCATAGATAAATAATACATTTTATTTATATATTATATGTTTTTTTTTATGTTATTTTGTTTTTTTTGATATTTTTTAAAATCAAAATATTAAATAGTATCAAAATCGACATAAATGATATTTTAAAATAAATAATATTTTATTAAATGATATAATATTAATAAAATTATAACATTAATACCAATAACCAGAATAAGGTTACATATTTCATAAATGATTCATTTTTTATTATTTTTTCATTAAATAGTAAATATGTTGAACCTAAAGGGTAAGAAGTAAAGTTGTTATTGTAAGAGTCAAAATGTATAACAAGGTGTTAAATCCAAAAGATAAGGTTACTAATATGTCCTATAATTGTATAAAAATTATTTTTTGAGATTATTTAGACCCATATTAATCTTACTATATATATAAAACAAGTTGGAGCTGTATAAAATCAAAAATAAATTTATATTAATGTAATATTTTAAAGGATTCCAAGAGTGCCACTATCTTCTATAATTAAAAGGCACACACTCCCTCCCTTAATTATACCATGTTAAGAATTCTAGATAAACTAATACCTTACCATTTCTCCTGCCAACATTCTTATACTGGTTATTGAGGTCTTGGTTTCCCAAAAATACCAACCTTGGTGTCCCTAAGATGTGATATAAAGGCTATTTTATAAAGAAGAAGTAATTGTCTTTACCAAATTCTTTAAGAGTATTTCTTATTCTACTTCCTCTTCATCTCGTGTTTCCATAATAATGTAACTACTATATTATCATATATATACTGATATTTTATTATGATTATGAGACCCCCATATTCATCATTTTATCTATCATATAGAAAATAATATCACCATGTGTGCGTACGTATGAATTTCCGTCTCTACATTGTGGTGTAATTTATTTTTCATCACCACTTTATTTGGATAGGTATTATGATGAATATAATGGATCTAAACAATAAACATGTCATTATAATTATTCTATATAATTTATATACCATCTAAGTCTTTATCATTTTCATCATTATGGGAATGTTATTGTCGCACGTGCATGCATACGACCTACCATCTCCAAAATTCTATGAGATTCATTCTCCATGTTAAACATTAAAGAATGAATATAAAAAATTTATATGATGAGTGAATATAGTATTTATTAACTTAATATCATTCTGGATATGATTAAAATATATCTTGGTCCTGAGAAACATGACTGACATGACAAAATAAAAGTAACATAATAAAGTAGTTAACACCAAACACAATGGTAAAATTTAATATTATTAACAAAACAAAATAAAGGATTCATATATGATATAATAAATATGGATATAGTTATATTATAATTTAATAACAATATCTAACCATTATATAGGTGGTTAACTCATCCTCAACTAATATAATGTACAAGGTAAGGGTTAACTTCACAATCTCATAATTATCGAGGATTGATTATATCTAAGTATTTATCAGGAATTTTTTTTCATCCATGTCTATGTTTCATAGAACATAATTTCAAATCATTCTAACTATTATTATCAAATTTGTTAAATTCATTTTTACCCATGTTTTAATTTTCTTAAACCTTTTTAATGAAATATATTTTTTTCATTTTCCAAATGATATAATTTTTGAAATTTCAGAAAAATATGAAATTAATTTTATTTTTTAAAATTATACAGCATGAGAGAAACTTCCTTTACAAGGATAAAATATTATATTTAATGAGATTTTTTTCTTTTAAAATTTCAAGCATCTTGTAAAATAATTTAAATATATAAATGGGTATTTCTCGCATGAAAATTTTGGTGACATTATTAAATTGTTTTCATCTATGTCAAGTTCATTTATTGGATTTTTTGAGCTTTATTTATCATGATACAATATAATAAATTGTATTTAAGGAGTTTTGATAAGTTTTATTATGGATGTTTTATTTTTATACAATTCATTGTTTATGGTTAATGTATTAACATTTTGTATTGTAGTTTTAATACCAATGTGAATATTGGTTATGATTCACCCATTGAGTCTATGAAATTAATTGGACTTAGTATGTGATGGGTGGGACCTACTATGGCCCCTAAATGAATTAGCAGGTCTCATGATATAAACTAGTTTGTGGTTTGTACTAGTTTACGTATTATGTCTTCGTTAAGACCTTGATGTTATGTTTATGTTGTCTAACATTATTGATTCCATCATAATGAGATTATTTATTGATATTACATGTGATTATTAGACTAGTATAATATCCATTTGAATGTTTATATGGGATTATTTGGTTTATTCATTCGATATTGTGCTCAAAATTATGTATAAATGGATTGTGTTTAAATTATACTCCTTTACATTATGTTTATTATTATTTATTCATAATACCTTTCATTCTAGGTTAACCCTTAATAAGCAATAAAGTTCATTCCTATCAAATGTTTTTATTTTTTTACAAGATTCTACGAATTGTATTATGACTGATACGCAGGGCTAAGGTAAGAGACTAATGGAATCCTAAAAGGATTATATTTGTGGAATTTTATGTTTTCAATAGTAATGTAAGGTTCATGTATGTAATCTATGTTCCAATACAACTAAACTGGTTGGTCCTTTCGAATTATTTGCATGTATCTATGATAATGTAATAAATTATGTCACTAGCTCTGAGCTACTTGGATCAGGGTTATTATCATTAGTATCAGAGTATGTTCAGTAAAATACTTTGAAACTGAATTAAGAATGAAATAATTAGTGAATATAACCCTAAGATAGTATTTGTGGAAAAAAATATAATAACATAAAACAATTTATGTAAGGTATAGATTATATTGGTCTTTCTAGAAAATACATCCATGTTTAAATAATATATGTGGATGTGGTTTTGAAAAAGGTATACATAGGGGTAATAACTCTTACAAGGTGTGTCAGGCCTGACTTAACTTGGTACACAACAATGCGACTAACTAGGCACCTGGTTTGACAGTCATGGGGGATATTCATAGGCTAATTAAAATTTTATTTACAACCCATTATTAAGGATTTAAAAGTATATATGTCCTTAATGTAACAATGTTTATGATTACAATATTACCTATTCAAAAATTTCCAATTTATCCTATGTGTTTTACTAGTTAACAAATATTCATTATTATTGATAACCTAATATAGTGTATGATATTTTTTGAAAATGGAGCCTACTAGATGGATTAAAACCCCTATCAATGATCTTAATCTTTGTAGTGATTGAAATCATATGCGAGATAATGATGTTGGAGTTATTTCAAAAATTGGTTCTGAGTAAATAATAACTATACTGGGATAATTTATTGAGATTATGAACAATAACCTTACTTATATAGAGCATCTTGATCCATAGCGTGGAGGAACAATGTTAAAAAACTTCATAAGACAAAAACCTCCAAAATTAAATGATTCTAAAATATATTTATAGTTGAATAATGGATATGTTCCCTAGAAGAAATATTTCCTTCTTTGGGAAGTAATGAAATGGAGAAGGTTGTCATGGATGTTTATCATGTAATTGAAGATGAAGATCAATAGCAGTAACTGATTCAAAACATTAAAGAGGAATAGTAAATAGAAAAAAATGGAATGGAGGTTTTTTAAAGAACATTTCATATGAAAATATTTCCCTCATGAACAGTGAGTGGGTATGGGGATACAATTCATAAATGAAAAGAAAAACAAGGTTGTGAATATTTCTAAAAACAAAGCTAAAATCACACGGTTTTCAAGGTATGATAAAAATTATATATGTAATACAAATATAAATTCTGACTGATTTTGTAATGGGATAAAACCATTACTCTGAATTTAATTGTCTCCCAAAAATTCTCATCAAATGAATATACAGTCACATGTGTTATCAATTTAGAAAAATAAATCTCTATGTCATATGACTTTAAAAGAAAGAAAGAAAAGAATAATTTTTTTGAAAGAATTTGAAATGGAAATTAGGAAAATGGTAATAAAGGGAGAGTTTAACTTCTAACATGTCATAATTAAGGGAAGAACCATAATGGTACCTTCGTGAATGGAATGAGTGATTTTTGCAATCACTGAGGGAAATGATACATGTCCCATGATTGAAATGGAAATAATGAAGCTATTAATGTGTAGTTTTTAAACTATTACGATATGGGACACTATAAAAATGATTATACTAAGACTCAATAATAATTTCCCCAAAAAAGGACATGGGTGAAAGGGAAAGCTTATGTAATCCCAAATGGTGAGGTTGATATTAATAATGATGTGGTGTTAGGAACATTAATAAACCCCTCAAACATATGTAACACATTATTTAATTATAGATAATCGTATACAATTATGTCTTCCCAATTTTACAAAAAAATAGAAATTTCCCTTTTTATTTAAAAAATATTAGTTAGTTAATACTCTAAAGGAAAGTCTCATTGAAATAAATATGTGTCATCTAGTCCCATTTATAATATATAAATTTTCTTTACTTGCGGATCTTTTCAGGATTTTTATTGTTTACTTTGATAAAATCTTTACTATGGATTGGATTTCAAAATATGATGTGAGAATTTATTATAAAAGAAGGAAATTATGATTTGTGGGGAAGAAAAATAATCACATATTTTTTAAGAATAAACATCATTATATTAGTCTCATCTAGGTATGCCCCATGATTCTCTACAAAATGAAATAATTGTGGTGGAAGAGAAAAAAAAATCTATGGATGAATAATGGAGTCTTAAAATTTATAATTCACCTATTATATAAGAATATTTATTTATATCATAAACAATTACTTATAAATCTCCTAGATAATGAATTTTAATTTTTCATTGATTTAATCTCTGAAGAAATTCCAATTTCAAAGACTCATTATAGAATGTCCCCTATGTAATTGTTTGAGTTAAAGAAACAAATAAATGATTTGATTAATGAGGGATTTCTTCACCCTAGTGTTTTTCCATGGGGAGCCTCTATTCTATTTGTTAAGAAAAAATATGGATCCATGAGGTTGTACATTGATAATAGAAAAATAAATTCTATTAAAATACATATCATGTATCCTCTAACTCACATTAATTACTTGTCTGATCAAATTATGAGATCCCAATATTTCTAAAATATTGATCTTGATTTTGGGTATCACCAATTGTGAGTAAATAAAGAATACATTCTGAAAATAACTTTTTGGATGAGGTTTAGAAATTATGAGTTTATATTAATTCAATTTGGATTTACTAATGTTCCATTTATTTTTATAGACCGAATGAAAAATTTCTTCAAGGAATATCATGATGATTTTGTTTTCATATTCATTGATGATATTCAACTATATTCTAAAAGCTATGAGGATCATGAGAATCAATTTTTGTATTATTCTTAAGACTATTATAAGGGAAGAGAAAAATTAGAAATTTAGTTAGTATGCTTTCTGGATTCATGAAGTTCCTTTTCATAGCTATATTTTTCAAAAATTATGGATTTATATCTAATAATATGAATAAAAAGTTTGTCAATAATGTCCTATAAAAACAAACATAAGCGTGGTACATAGTTTCATTGGTTCGGTTGGTTATTATCTATGGTTTATTCAGAATTTTTTTCTATTGGATAACCCATCAATCAAACATACACATTAAGGGGTAATTTTTTAGGATCAAAAATGTTAATAATGTTTTAAAAATTAAAATAAAATATTATTCAATGCTTTGATTTTGACTCTACCATCTTTAAGTGATGGATTTTCATGAATAGTGATTCTCTGAAGAGGGGATTTGGTTGTGTCCTAATGCAACATGATAATGTTATTGCATATACATAAAGGAAATTGAAGACTGAGGGACAAAACGTTCTAACCCATGATATAGAGTTAGGGTTTGTAATATCATCTTTGAAAATATAGAGACATTCTCTCTATGGGGAATTATGTGAGATATACATAGATCATAAAATCCTAAAATACATATACTCATAGAAAGAGATCAATATGAGACAGAGGCGATGAATTGAGCTTCTCATTGATTATTATTTCTGAATACAATTCCAAATAAGAAAATAAATAAGGTAGAAGATGAATTGAGAGAGAAGGATCATGAACTTCTATCCCAAATGAAGATTTTGACGAATCCTATGTTTATGGAATTTTTAATGATAGATATGATAATTTCAAAATATGTTGAGACATCAATTATCATCCAAATTATTAAACCCCCTTTTTTATTAGATAATATAATGAATTATAAAGATGATTATGGGGCCTTTCATAAGAATATTAAGTGTAAACAAAGGAAAATTATCAAAAATTATTTCTGTAGATGGTATTCTAATATTATGAAATTGTATATGTGTTCCATCTATACCTAATCAAAAAATAGAATTTTTTAATGATTCTTATAGATCAATTTTATCTATGCACCTTGGTAGGAAAATGATATATATGGATGTGAAAGAACATTTTTTTGTAGGATAAAATAAAGTGTTAAATTGTGTATTATATGTATAGATGTTTGGTTTATCAATAAGTGAAATATGTCAAGAAACATCTGAAAGGAGTCACAAAAATTATTCCTTTACCTGTGCCAAATTGGGTTGAAATTATTATGGTATTTTCCATGGGATTACCAATGACTCCTTGGAAGAATGATGTAATATTTGTTATCATTGATCACCTAACCAAATCTACACATTTCCTTCCTATAAGAGAAAACATACCTCTTATTTCCTCACAAGAATCTATATTAATAAAGTTGTAAGACATCATGAAACACCTTAATCGACAATTTTGGAATTATATCCCCTCTATGATCCATATTTTTTATTTTCTAAAAACAAATTTAAGGGAAAAGTTTGAACTCTAAAAAAATTCAAACAATAAAAAAGTCCAAGTGGGAAATCAAACATGTTCAGGCCGAAAGTAGTTAAACACAAAAGGAGGTCACATAGTCATTGAAAATGATGCTAAAATTGGAGGAATTACTTACCTGATATAAGCCCCCTTAAAAATAACAATCCTCTAAATCTGGATCATATCTAATATGATCCTCAAAATGAGTGGCGATATTGTCCCATGATTGTATGTATTACTCCACATTGATCTTCTTTTCATTGAAGGCACGAGCTAAGATATAGTCTTGTTTATTTATCCAACCTGTTTGATCTTTATTGGAATTAATACAAAGTTCCCTCTCTATGTTTTCTCATTCTCCTTCTCTGAATCCTTGAGCTCCACAGTCTCAACCTGTATTTCTTCATTTGAGTGAAGAACAATCTAGAGTTGTTTCTCTGGTTATTTAGAAGCAACGTGTTCAACCTGTTGCTTTTATTTTTTAGTTTCCACACACTTCTTTTTTCCCTCGGGTTTGGCTTCAATACCATTATTATTTGTCCTTCCTGAAGATCTGGTTATGATTTTTTGGGGTATTCGAGTAGTCCTTTCGAGTTCTTGAATTTTTATCCCCCTTTTGATTCAGGAAATCCCCAAGGAGAGGGCTTCCTTGCTTCTCCTTTCTTGAGCTTGCTCCATCCATTGTGTGGCCGTGAGATTGCTCATGATGATAATTGACTTTATTATCACTTCATTCTAGAGATCGAGACTGACCTTTCTTTCTTTTCTATCTTGGGATGATAGTTTTCCATCATTCAGGATCCACATTCTCCTTTCCAACTACATCCAAAGCAGAAAAACCATTTTGGGACAAAAAATACTTTGATGTTTCACATTGTACAATCACTTCTTGACCCAGAGACACCATTACATTTGGATCATGGGAGTTAAGATTATCTGAAACCACTCTTACTTCAGAGTTTATACCTCCATTATTATGAGAAGCCACCTGCTTATCCACCTGACCATTAACCAAATCACCTGACTTCACTAACTCAGCAATGGAGGGAGCCATCGAGGTGGATGGAACATCTGAGGCTGTAATGGTTGACTTGGAAGTCCCCAAATCATTATACACCCTTGAAAATATGTCCTTGACACTAAACATCATTTGATCACTACCTACCATCCTCAAAATAATGTAATATGAGAAAGAAAAATTCAAACAATAGAATAATTGTTGAGTTCATGATCAATCGAATTTCAAGGTATATGGGATCAATAGTTATAATTTGTAATTTTTTATACAATAATAGTTTATATTAATGTATTCAACCAATTTTTTATGAATAATTATATGGAAATATATGTCATACTCTAACTTGTTGGAATGAAGTTTGTGAAAGGAAAATCATAGGTCTAAAACTTGTTAAATAAATAGAGAAAATGGTAAAGGCCATTTAGGATCACATTAAAGATCCTCATTTTAAGATGGAGATTTATAATGATATTCAGAGGATAGATTTATAGTTTCAAGTGGTAGATCATGTTTTCATGAAAATTTCTCCACGAAAGTGTGTTATGAGATTCAGTATGAAAGGGAAACTAAGTCCTTTTTACATAGGGCGCATTCAGATGATAGAAACGGTTGTATTTTTTTATTATCATTTAGAAATTCCACCGAATCTCGCAAATTTGCATGATTTGTTTCATATATATGTGATAAAAAATACATGCCTAACCCAACACATGTTCTCACCCCTAATTAAATACAATTGGATCTAGACCTCTCTTGCTTTGATGAACCCATCCAAATTCTTGATACTAGAGAGAAATTATTGGGGAATCAGATGAATCATCTGGTAAAGGTACTTCGGAGAAATTACAGAATGGAAGAAGGAACATGGGAACTAGTTGATACTATAAAGAAGAATAACTGAAATATTTTTTTGAAGGTATCACCCATAAAATTTATACAAGAATTGTTTTTGTAAGAGGGAATAATGTAACACCCAAATAATTTAAAATATTATCATTTTAAATTAATTTAATATATTATATATCTTGTAATTCACACAAAATTGTGTGATCTTGCGTTACATGTAAGAGAAACATTCCTTGATAGCTTCTATTACACACAATATCATGTTTCAGAGAAAAAGGTATATTATTAAGATATCTTTATATAACCTAGCTATTAAATTAGCAGTTATGAATTGTATTGACCAAATTATAAAACATAGTTATATTCAATATAATTTTAAAATTAATATTATGTATTTTCATTACATTTTATAAGAAAAAATATAATTTTTTTAATAAAAGAAGAATTTTCCAGAAATGTTAATTTAATCTCCTTTTAATGGAGAACCCATTTTAAATCTAATTTTTGAATCTTTTAAAATTATTATATGAAAAAATAATCACCTTATTTGAATTAAAATTTTCAAAATTAGGTAAGGGTGAATTTTTTGTATTTTTCTGAGATGTTTCCTTTTTGATGAATATTGAAAAATAATGAATTGTAGTTAAAAACTACCTTTTCATTTAAATAATTTTTATATTTTAAATTTATTTTAGAAGTAAAAATAGAATTATTATACATTTATTAGACCAATTTATATCAATAAAATCATATTCATATTAAAATTGGATAAAAAATATTATTGAACTTTTAAACATTTTATTTTACCCTCTTTCTCCCCATGTCAATTGGATTAGGGTTAAACATAACTTATCCACTTATGTTAGAATTTAAAAAAATAGAAATAAATGTTTATAATAAGTATGATATTTATATTGTAATGTGGTCAACAAATTGTTGTGAATATTATTAATAGTAACTTTGGTAATTTTTTATTTACCACAATTGAGGGTAAATTCTGTAATTAAAAGTAAAAATAATATTATAAAATTATAAAATTAACCTAACATTTTTTCTAATTTCATTTGATATGTGGGTTTTTACAAAAATCTAACTTACTCCGAAATTAAAATAATTTAAAACCACTTGGTTAAAAATATGAAATTAATTATATTTTTTAAGGATAAGTTAAAAAATTCATACTCATGTTTAAAATAAGTATTACATTTTTAATACACTGATATAAACAAGATATATTAGATTATAAATAATAATTTAAAGTCTAATTAATTTATCTTAATCAGGATACTTTATTTTTAATTTTTAGTTAAGGAATAATTTAATTAAACACTTTCATAATAACAACACAATAATTGTTTAATTATTGGAAATACCAAAAAATTGATATTGAAAATATTAAATAAATATGATTTTACATCATTGATGAAATCCATGAATTTTATTGAAAAATCTCACATGTTATTGATATATTATAATATTTTTTTGAAGTTATCGTCTTGGTATGTTAATTTTAGAAAGAAAAATAATTAATGGTAACAAAATTGACATAAATGATATATTAAAATAATTAATATTTTGGTAAATGATATAAAATAAATAAAAATCTAAAATTGGTCCGAAAAACTAGAATAAGTATAAATATTTCATCAATGATCTATTTGGGGTTTTTTGGAAATTTTATAGTTACTATATTAATCCTAATGAGTAAATGTCCAAGTAGTCATGGTAAGAGTTAAATGGTTTAACTAAGTGATAATGCCAAAAGATATGGTCAATAATTTGACCTAATATTGTATAAAAATCATTTATTGAAAGAATATCGACTGATATTAATATTATCATTGAAATAAATATCTTTGGGGCTATTTAAAATTGAAAATCAATTTATATTAATTTAATATTTTAATGGATTACACGAGTGCCCATCCCCTCTCTTTTAAAAAGGAACTTCCTCTCTCACTTCATCACGCCACATTGAGCCTCCTCACTCGACCAAAAACTACTAATGTCTCCTACCCACATCAGTATACATGTAATGGAGGTCTTTGTCAACCAAAAACCTCAACTCTATTGTCCCTGATAGGATATCCAAAGGAGCTTCGCAAAAGAAGAGGTAATTGTATTTACTAACTCCTTCAAGATTTTTTTATCCTCTACTTCCTCTTCTTTTGTTTTTTCCACACTAAAGTAATAAATCCAATATCATATATATAATGAGATGTAATTCTGATTACAGGACATCCATATTCCAACTTTTATCCATTCACACAAATTGTATATGTACATTTATTTAAATAATTAATATTATATTTTTTATATAGTTATCATTATTTAATTGTAAAATAACACTTATGTTATTTTGGTCATGATATTCAAAAAAATGGAAATGTTCAATATGAATATATATGACCTTCCATATATATGATTTTAATGTAGTTCAATTTTTATATCAATGTTTCATGGTTCATTTTAAAATATATTTTATATATTAAAATTATAATTATGTCATTAATAAAATTATGGATATTTTATAAATAAAAATATCCTTAACCTTTTCCAACATATCAAAGTGATTTTGTACATATGAGTCATTTATCATAAAAACATGTGATGTGAAATAACTTATTATGTAATTGAATATGAAATTGTAAAAATTAAAACAAAAGGAATAATAAAATTGAAAAATATTACTAATAAATTAACTAAATACTATATTTTTATTATTCAAAAATTTAAGGAAAGCATGAGATGATTCATGATTCAGTTGAGGGTTTTATTTCATGTCCCCCTCCCTCCATGTATTCCCCTCCAGATCTAGAAATGAAGGAAGATAGATAATGACCCCCGAGTCCCGCCACTAGTAGGCCCCCGGGTGGTGACTAGAACCCGGGGTTCAAGGATCTCACAATATGGGTGGAATTACCCTTCATAAGAAGACAACATCGAGAGATAATATGGATCATCCGAAAAAAATAAAATACATACATATATATATATATGAAATCAACAACCATTTCTGTATGCATGTTTGAAAATATAATTATTACAAAACAATAGTCTCCAATTTAATTTCCAAAAACAAGGATAAGAAGTGCCACGAAAACTAACCCAAAGTCTGAGCTAGTCTTTCCTTACATGGACCACATAATCCTCCTAGGATCCTAAAAGCATATTTATATATGTATGTTGAGTATACAAGTATACTTTTTATGAAAGACCAAAGTCTCTCATGAACACGTGGGAGAAGCCTACTGATGCTCTTGTGAGAAAATAATAGAAACCAACAAAACCCAATAAGGAATACTATCCATCCCAACCTCACCAGGGCATGCTCACTATATAACACAAGTAATATAAAGTAATATAATAATAACATCAATGTTTGGGTACCCCATATGACTTAACACTATTTAACTACTCATACATTACCAGAAAACGTCTCGGCGCTTCCCCACTCTTCAAAAAGCTCCATGTCACAACCCTCTTGCACACACTTAGGCCACAAAGCTAGCCTTGAATCCTAGGAAAATGATTCTCACCACATACCACCTACATAAACCAGGGGCACAACCAAACCATATCCCCCCATAGACCCACGAGACATAACCATACCATATCCCACCCACAAACACCTGGTCCACAACCTTACCTCATCTCGAAGGCACCTAGGATTGCATGCCACATCTCATCCCATAATCACATGGGAAAGAACACCTCACCTAGGTACAACTATGACTCACAACCTCACCACAACCTACCAAAAGTGTCTTGGGATACAAATTCCTAGAAGTGGGACCAGGTAAGGGGAAGTAACTATCCATCCATACTCCCACTGGGATGTTGGGAAAGACACCCTCCCCCGTGACAATAGGGGTGTTCAGCACAAAGTGCTCAAATACAGTGGGGTTCTAATTGAATCATATGAGAATATACAAATAATATATATAGATACCAGATACTAATACCAACCTATGGGTTCTCAAACGACAACCATCCCACAATACCACATTTGATGCTACCTCTAAATTCACGTGTTTACACTAGTAATAGTAAAATTGGGTTTTGATAAATGAAAACTTCTTCAGAACCTACTTAATTTAATACCCATTCAATTCAACTTTATTAAGCCATTTTTTTTTGATACACCCCTACCTAGGAAACTATCAACCAAAACACATTACCAGCAACACAACCAAGCCAAACAGAGGAATAAAACTATGATAAAAGACTCACTCGGCACTTCTTCCCCACTTAGCACCCATGAAAACCACTTCCATCATCATTATTAAATGTTATACCTCCCAAATAATCCTCCAAAATTTAATGAACAACATCTCATACCAATACCCATCAACACCTCTCATCGTAACCATCAACAACGTCACTGTATAAACACACCACACCCAGAAAAAAACACAAAATACAACCTTGTTGAAGTCCCACTACATAACATCACTCATACATTCCACAATCGATCTATCTATCAACATGATATTCCATTTCACCACTAGAACCACCCCACACATAGTTTTAATCACTATAGAAGCACCACACAACCATATAAGTCACTATTTTTAAATTTAATAAAACATATGTTCTTTAGTTCCATGTTTTAATTCACAGGTGATCATAGAACATGTTTGATCCTGGGGAATCAACTTATTTAAATGTGGATACATGGTTAATCATATTTTTATATTTTTATACATTCAAAAAAATACCATCAATAATTATTCACAAGCCATCACTAGTACGAAAACAAATTCCACCAACCAACATGATTTTCACTAGGCATATAGCTCATGTAGATCTCAATAACAATTATACGAAATAAAATTGAAACATGCATCACTTTTCCCTAGCCCCTATTTATTAATTTAAACCCTATTGAATTATCTTCATTGAATTTGGATTCAACGGCATTTATAAGGAGTCATGATTACACCCACCCCACATGATACACAATTGAGATAGATGATAGGTTTCCTACCTCTGAGAATAGACAATCAAAAACTCATCCTTGCACCAAACATGGGGTCCACACTACTCCTAGGAAACGTTATCTGAAGGCTACAATACAACGAATGATCACTCAGAGAAAAAAGGCACCTATTATAAAAATAATAATAATAATAAATAATAATAAAAACTCCGAGAAGAAAGGATCTAGGATGCCGAGTATCAAGAGAAATGGGATACCAATACAAGATCCCAGCTTTAGAAATTTCAGATTCTATATCAATAGAGGAATGATTTTAAAAACCCATTAAAGTCATATATTGAATAAGACCATGTGGTTATTCCATTTAAAATCCTTTGGATTTTATAATAGTTAGTGGTATTATTTAGGTACATTTAGCTGCTTCAAACCCTCTTAAATATAGGATTAATTCATTTTATATCAAATAAAACATTAAAAGGGTGAAACTGTAGTAAACTAGAAAACTGGTGAAATTTCGTAATTTTGAAAAACTATTGGAAATTAATCACTAGTTGATGTTCTACTGTTATATGACCCACTGTTAGTTTACCTACCGTTTGAAAATTCACTATTGTGATTTACCGCTCAATAAGTCACCGTCGCGAGTCACCGCTGGATGAGTCACTGTTGCGAGTCACCTTGGGACGAGTCACCATCACTAGTCACTATTGGATGAGTTACCATCACGAATTACCATTGGAGCTACTAGTGGATGGCTCTCCATAATGACCTACATGTAGACCAGTCACCACTGTGACTCACCATTGTAAGTCACCATCATGACACACCATTGGTGACCTACTATCAACAACATGGTATTTACGACCTACCAGTCTTGACTCACCATTCTATGAGATACTATAAGTCCACATCCTTAAACATTACTTAATCTTGAGTTATTTCAGGAATACACATTGAGGATCTTTTCAGGTTTAGAGTTTTAGAAAATTAGATCATAAAACATGCATTACATTCCACATTTAAACAAAGTGGTTACAAAAAATATAGTACTCATTTTTCCCATCAATGGAAACATTTTTAAAATAAAACATGGATTCCTTCTTGACACATTCTTGACACTATCATCACATCATGTACCTTTCCCTTGACCTGTGAAAAACATTTCAAAAACCTGGGATGAGTATAAAAATATCAGTAAGGGATATAAAGGTACTAAAAGAAAACATTAGTCCATGTATGAAATCATACTTTACTCATAAAACATAATCATATTAACATACCTCATCAAATCATGAATAAATCATAGAAATCATAAGATATAATGGTATCTTGAGGCATTCATACCATTCTTACGTAGGGAGTAACCCTCATGGTTACGTTTGGAATATTTATCACAATATATTACCTAAATATCATCGGAGAAACCTTAACGTTTAACTCCTTCATGTTACCCAATGCATTGGAGAGCGATATCGGGCTCACCCTCCCTTAGTTTATCACAGAACCACCAGTCTTCATAACAATGCCTAAGAAGCATAACATAATCGTATCACATAAAACATGAATAAAGGAAACATAACATTTCCACATTTCAATCACAAGATATCAATAGAACACATTGACATAATAAAAACATTATGAAAACCATTTTCAAAACCAAAATAAAAGAAAATTAAAACATGGTATTTATTTTTCATTTTTCTAAAAAAGTTATGGCTTGTAGAGGAAGCCGAAACTCAAATAATGGTTATAGTGGCGGAGAAGTTGTTGTCGCCGCATACGTACGACAAAAACATTCCCTTTTGTTGTTTAGTAAAACGCTTTGTATAAATTTAATTTTTTTGAATAAACAAAAAAGTCAAATGGGTTTATACATCGTATAAAAGAATGTTTTGTATAAAACAAAATATGCCTCAATGAAAGGATATTGAGACGAAGTCCCATACTTCTTATCTGAATTGACTTGATCGTTCTTTAATCTCCTGAATAATAAACCTGAGTTAATTTATACTTTCTTAAGATCCTTTTTTAAATTTCATTATTCCTTTTATATCACTTTTTACCATGTTATTAACACTATGTAATTATTTAAGTTAATAACGGTCGTTTTTGTCGATCATTGGTACTTGAGTCAAAAATAAACGCCTTATAATTACAAGTTGTTCATGTGGTAAAATATACATTATATCAAGAATTATATTCATTATTTAGATATCATATATATCATATATATCTAGTATATGAATGCATTTATAATATTACATAACATTTAGAGATAAGAAATGAAACACACCATTCATGGAGACGGTAAGCTGTACGTACGCATGAACGCTACTTTCATTTCTATTTCGTATTTTATAGAATGGAATCATAATGATATAAAGGTATGATATGATTATAGTATAATATCACATATAATATCATTAACTCCATCCTTTATACATCCCACATATGGCATTAACGAATCAAATCACTTTAAGGGGGAGGTAGTCCACACTTCCTAAAATTAAAGATATCGCGTGTACCCATAATGGAAACCATAAAGGTATTCCATAAATGAAAAATAAAGAATATTAAGGAAAACAAAAACATATTATATATCATATATAAATATAGTAACATCTTAATGTCCACCTTTGAGGGTGTTATAAGAATATTGAACTATCATCGTTTCGTGAGGCAGAAATTCACCATCCACGGAAACAGTATGCTCTTTAACCATTAGATGTAGGTGTGTGTAAGTGTAGCTCAAATACTAATTATAAAAACATCCTATTATAAGGAATATACTGTTTTTTTTACAAAAGAAATGAATAAAAAGAGTATAGGGGGTTGGAGAAGAAAAATAAAACAAAAGAGCATTAGAGAAGACTTTACCTTTGAATTGGGTAACTCCTCTTGGTTTGAATCAAAAGGGATTCTTGAAGAGATTCCTCCATAATTTAAGGCTTCTAAGATGAGGATAGGGATGTGGAGAGACAAAATGATTAGATATTGGCCGAGAAAATGGCTTGAGAGGTGTGGGTAAGGAGGTAGAGGTGGGGGCCTTTTATAAGGGGAGAGGAGGGGCACTCTTGGAAAGGTATAAAATGTTACTTTATTTTCAAATGAGTTTCGGATTTTAAAGGTCCCACATTGATGTATTTTGAGGATAAGGTGATAAGGGTTCGAAATATACTCATCCAATAGGTCTTTGACAAGTGTAAGTCTTATATTTTACGTTATGTTTTCATTTTATTTAAATCATTCATTAATGAGGTAATCATTTCATCATCAGGATGCCATAAATAATTTAATTTATATAATGGATAAAAATTAAAAAAAAATACTATGATATAGGAAATAATTTTACCTTTCCAATGACTATTTATAGTCCAATTTATAATATATGTAGACAAACTTAAAAATGTTTTACTCAGGTGATACATTCTTTGTTATATTTAACTTTCTTTAAAAAAATAAAAAGATAAAAAAGTCATTATCAAACAAAAGTGATTCCATGGGGTCCCCAAGTTTGGCACAAGGCATCACATGGTCGGATATGACACAAACAGTAGTATTAGGATACATGTTGGTGTCATTTTTTATTATTATGATAATATTTTATTATCCTTAACTACCTGATTACTAATTAATCAAGATAATTAATGATAGTTACCGTCGTTACTATTCACAATGTTAAAAAACAAAAGAGTTTTGATTACATAATTTGGAACATATGATTAAAAATATGTAATCAATTTTACCAAATTCCAAACACATAAATTTCAATAATTAATTTAAAAATAATTCTCGTTTTCAAAACAAATAGCGGATTTTTTAGAAACAATATCTATGAAAAGTTTGGCACTTGTTTATGCCCAATTCTAAAGTGAAATTAATAACAATGACCACCATTGGATTACATGGTAAAAATATATTCTATTTACACTTTAAAACCAATTAAAAATATAATCTAACCATATAAATAAATTAGATGAAAATGTAGTTTTGATGTAAAATGCAGTATTTTTCACTATTCAATAAAAAATGAACATTGTTAGAAAAATACAAAAAATTTATCCAAAGTAAATTTCAATTCCCCAATCATAAAAATAATTTTATTTTGACAAATAGAGCTTATAAAATTCCCAAAATTTTGATTTAAAAATAGTTTTCCATCAAAAGGAAGTAAAAGAATCTTTTAAAAATATTAGCGTATTTCATGCTTAAGATTGGACTTATTCTCATTTTAAGCCTCTAAAACACTATCTAATTCATAAATATACATAGATAAGGATATCTATTATTCATTACTTACTTGGGATGATACATCCTTCCCCCTTTAGAAAATTATGTCCCCGCTATTTATTTACTTATCAAATAAGTGGGGGTATTTATCCCTCATTGCATTTTCATATTCCCATGTTGCCTCTTCACAGATGTGGTTTTTCCACAAAACATTTACTTGATGAATCACCTTATTCCAAAACACTTTCTCCCTGTGGTCAAGAATCTGGACTGGTTGTTCCTTATATGATAGATTCTCTTCCACCTGAACTACTTTTGGACTCAAAACATGAGATGGATCTGGCATGTACATCCTTAACATTGAAACATGAAAAACATTGTGTACCTGAGAAAAACTCGGTGGTAAAGCCCCTAAGTATGCAACTAATCCAACTCTCTCCAAAATTTCATATGGTCCAATGATCCTTGGACTCAGCTTTCCTTTATTACCAAATCGCATCACATTTTTCCGTGGTGATACATTGAGAAAAACATGATCACCTACCTCAAAAGAGAGATCCTTCATCCTGTTGTCCGCATAACTCTTCTGCCTGCTCTGAGCTGTTCTCATGTGTTTCTGTATCAGCTGAACTTTTTCTTCCAACTCTTTTACCAATTCCGGTCCCATCAACTTCCTTTCACTCACTTCATCCCAAAAAGTTGGAGTTCGACCCTGCTTCCCATATAATGCATCAAATGGTGCCATCTGTATACTAGAATGAAAACCGTTATTATAAGAAAACTCAACCAAAGAAAGATGTTGGCCCCAACTTCCATGATAATCCATCGAACAAACATGTATAATATCTTCCAACGTCTGAATTGTTCGTTCTGACTTCCCATCTGATTGAGGATGAAAAGCTGTACTAAAATTTAATTCAGTACTCAACGACCTCTGAAGGCCTTTCCAAAAGATAGATGTGAACCTATGATCACGGTAAGATACAATGGAGATGGGAACTCCATGTAACCTAACTATCTATTTATTATACACATGGTAAAGTTGATCTAGGGAAAAAGTATCTCGTATAACAAAGAAATGAGCAGTTTTAGTCAAGCGATCAACAATAACCCAGATTGCATTATTACCTCGAGGTGTCTTCGGCAATCCCACAACGAAGTCCATGGATATATTCTCCCATTTCTACTCTGGTACTGGTAAAGGCTGAATCATCCCTTTCAGTAACTTCTTCTCTCCTTTAACCTGTTGACAAGTCACACACTTCACAGTAAAATCAGCAATATCTTTTTTTATTCCGTCCCACCAGTAATACTCATGAAGATCTCTATACATCTTAGTACTGCCTGCATGAACTGAAAACAAAGAACTATGAGCTTCATATAACAACTCTCTATTAAACTTTGAATCACAAGGAACACACAATCTCATCCCAAATCTCAAAACACAATCATTATCGATGTTTAATTCAGGAAACTTACCCTTCTGAACCAGCTCTACCCTTTTCTGCAACTCACTGTCTTACATCTGTGCTTGCTTATTCCTGTCTGATAGAGAAGATTTCACTGATACCCGAAACAAAACAGAAGGACATCCGGCACCAACAACTTCTATGCCAAATTTAATCAAATCCTTAACCAAAGGATCACATTCCAAATGCAACATTGTTAATGAAGCATTACTTTTTCGACTCAATGCATCAACCACTTTATTTTCTTTTCCCGGATGGAAATGAATTGTACAATCATAATCCTTGATTAATTCTAACCATCTCCTCTTTCTCATGTTCAATTATTTCTGATTGAATATATACTTTAAACTTTCCTGATCAGTATATTTTTCACACTTTACATCATACAAATGATGCCTCCAAATTTTTAAAGCAAAAACAACAACAGCTAATTTAAAATCATGTGTAGGGTAATTTTCCTCATGAGTTTTCAACTGTCGTAAAGCATAAGCAATTACCTAATAATTCTTCATTAGGACGCAACCAAGTCCTTTTAATGAAGCATCACTATAGACAACAAACTCCCCATTCTTGGAAGTTATTCCCAAAACTGGAGCATTCACCAATCTTATTTTCAGTTCCTGAAAAAAATCATCACATTATTTTGTCTAGATAAACATAACACCCTTCTGAGTTAGCTTAATCATTGGACTAGATAACCATGATAAATTTCTAACAAACCTTCGGTAATAGAGTTCCAAACCATGGAAGCTATGAATCTCAGTTACATTGGTGGGTCTTGGCCATTCTTCAACGACTGTTGTTTTTGAAGGATCAACAGTTATCCCATCTTTAGAAACAATGTGACCAAGGAAAGAAATTTGTTGCAACAAAAACTCACCCTTTCTAAATTTACCATACAATTTCTTTTCTTTTAAGGTTTAAAAAATAACCCTTAAATGTCTTTCATGCACCTCTTTACTTTTAGAAAACACCAAAATACCATCAATGAAAAAAACCACAAAATTATCCAAGAACTCATGGAAAATTCTATTCATTAAGTCCATGAACACAACAGGTGCATTGGTTATCCCAAAAGGCATTACTACAAATTCATAATGGCCATATCTTTTACGAAACATGGTCTTCAGAACATCTGCTTCCTTTTCCTTCAACTGATGGTACCTCGATCTCAGGTCAATCTTTTAAATATACTGAGCTCCCTATAGCTGATCAAACAAATCATCGATATGAGGTAAAGGATATTTGTTCTTAACAGTGATGTTATTCAAGTCTCTATAATCAATTCAAAGTCCCATATAACCACCATTCTTTTTAACAAATAAAACAGGATCACCTCATGGCGATGTGACAGGTCGAATGAATCCTTTCTCTAAAAAATCTTGCAATTTCTCCTTCAACTCTAAAAGTTCAATTTGAGCCATTCAATAAGGGGGTTTTGAAATAGGATTAGCATCGGAAACTAAGTCAACAGTAAATTCAACTTAGCGATCTGGTATTATTCCCAGAAACTCATCAGGAAAAACATCAGGATACTCGTTTACCACTAGCACATTGTTAATCTGAACAGTTCCCTTGTTTTCAACAATATGTGCAAGGTAACATTCATTTCCATCTTTTACAAGTTTCTCAGCCTCTTGATATGTTATCAACAGTAAGGTTTCATTCTTGTACACAAACTGAAATTCCTTCTAAAAATAAACTTCTTTAGCTCTACAGTCAATCTTATCATGGTAAATAGAGAGACAATCCATACCCAGGATAACATCAAACTCTACTAGAGGTAAAACAATAAGGTTTTCAAATAGGTTCTTTCCACGGATAAGGATAGAACGATTCATATAAATTATTTTTTCCTCAGCAGTTCTCCCAAGTGTTTTTACCATAAGTTGAGGTGTCATTTCTTGAGATGGTATTCCTATTTTACTAGAAAAGTGTTCAGAGATGAACGAATGTGTAGACCCCGAATCAAACAACACACTGGCATAATCTGAAAAAACAAACAAAGAACCTGATACCACCTCATTTGATGGCCCAAAATCTGTTTAAGTAGTTGCAATGGATTTTACCACCCCTTTATTCTTGTTTTCTAACTACTTTCCATCACACAAGCTCTTTTTCAGATACTCGTTTTCATAGTGACCCGTCTCATTGCACTTAAAAAATTTCACTAAATGTAAATCAAATTTTGTCATACCATCACCCTGATCTTTTTCAATGAAATCACGAGCCTTATGTCCTATCTTACCACATCGGTAGCACTTCCCAGAATTCAGAAGACATTCCCCCGCATGCCTTTTACCACATTTATCACAAACTGGAAACATAGTTTTCTTACCGTCAGTCCTTTTTGAATAATTCATTCCTTTCTCCTGCCACCTCGGTCTCTTCTTCTGTTGGTTGTTACAGAACACTTGATCATTGACAAACTCCATTTACACCTTCTCAGCACATCGAAAAATATTTTCATAACTCTTGAACTCAAAATAAGATAAATCCCTTCGATATTTTGGCTTCAATCCAGAGTTAAATTGATTGATTTTACTATCAAGGTCTCAGATAAAATTTGGAGCATAACTTGCCAATCGAGTGAACCTTTCTTCCTAAGCAGCCACATAGTCTTCCTCTTTACTCAATTCTAGGAATTTGTTTTCCATCATAAGTCGAACAGCCTTAGGAAAATACTTCTAAAGAAACATCCCTTTGAATTCATCCCAGTCGAGAGCATCAATCTCATCAGCGTCAATGATATTTTTAACCATCGACCACCACTAATCTGCTTCACCCTCCAAATGATAAACAACAAGACTAACCTATTGATTGTCTGAACACCCCATGACATCGAAAATCTTATCCAGTGATTTAATCCACCCTTCAGCTAGCATAGGGTCAGTTGATCCATTGAATGATGGGGGATGTTGCCTCATGAAATGTTTCACCACTGACATGTTCCTCTGCGGTTGATCTGGCTGATCTTGTGCATGGATACCACCACCATTTATCGCTTGAGTCAACTGCACCATTACTGCAACAATCTGTTCAGTTCTAATTCCAACCATCTCAGTATGCTGATTCGGAAGGTCATTTCTTTATATATGCCTTCCTAGCACTGCTTCCATGTTTCCTATGTGGAAAACCATTCTGAATAAACATGTCTTAGATGAAGAAACATGGTAATCATAAAATGCTATATCATTTCAATTTGACCATAAAAAAATATAATTGGATAATCATTTAATATAATTATAACTCCTAGTGTTATCTAAACCGACCTCTGATCCCAACTATAAGGCCCCAACCTTAAAGACTACTTAATATTGAGTTATTTCAATAATACACATTGAGGGTGTTTTGGGTTAAGAGTTTTAGAGAATTAGATAATAAAACATTCATTACATTCCACATTTAAACAAAGTGGTTAAATAAAAGATAGTACTCATTTTTCCCATCAACGGAAGCAGTTTTAAAATAAAACATGGATTCCGTCTTGACACTTTCTTGACACTATCATCACATCATGTACCTTTCCCTTGACCTGTGAAGAACATTTCAAAAACTTGGGATGAGCATAAAAAGCTCAGTAAGGGATATAAAAGTACGAAAATAAAACATTAGTCCATGTATGAAATCATAATTTACTCATAAAACATAAGAATTTTAACATACCTCATCAAATCATGAATAAATCATAGAAATCATAAGATATAAAGGTAACTTGAGGCATTCATAACATTCTTACGTAGGGAGTAACCCTCATGGTTACGTTTGGAATACCCATCAAAGTATATTCCCTAAATCTATTCGAAGAAACTTAAAGTTTAACTCCTTCGCATTACCCAATGCATTGGAGAGATATATCGGGCTCACCCACCTTTAGTTTATCACAAAACCACCCATCTTTATAAAAATTCCCAAGAACCATAACATAATCGTATCACATAAAACATGCATAATGGAAACATAACATTTCCATATTTCAATCACAAGATATCAATAGAAAACCTTGAAATAATAAAAAAATTATGAAAAACATTTTCAATAACATAATAAAAGAAAAGTAAAACATGGTATTTATTTTTCATTTTTTTAAAATGTTATGGCTTGTAGAAGAAGTCGAAACTCAAATAATTATCACGGTGGCGGAGAAGTCGTTGTCGCCTCATACATACAAAAAAAACATTCCCTTTTGTCATTTAGTAAAACGCTTCATATAAAAAATATTCCTTTTGAAAAATCGTAAAATACAAAGGGGATTATACACCTTATTAAAGAATGTTGTGTATAAAACAAAATATGCCTCAATGAAAGGAGATTGGGACGAAGTCCCATACCTCATATCCAACTTGACTCGATCGTTCTTTAATCTCATGAATAATAAACTTGAGTAAATTTATACTTGCTGAAGAACCTTTTTAAAGTTCATTTTCCTTTTATATCAATTTTTACCCTGTTATGAAAACTATGTAATGATTTAAGTTAATAACGGTCGTTTTGTCGATCATTGGTACTTGAGTCAAAAATAAACTCCTTATAATTACAAGTTGTTCATGTGGTAAAATATCCATTATATCTAGAATTATATTTATGATGTAGATATCATATATATCATATATATACAGTACATGAATGCATTTATAATATTACATAACATTTAGAGGTAAGAAATGAAATTCACTGTTCATGGAGACGGTAAGCCGTACTTACGCATGAACGCTACTTTTATTTGTATTTCGTATTTTATGGAATGGAATCATAATGATATAAAGGTATGTTATTATTCCTGTATAATATCACATATAATATCATTAACTCCATCCTTTATACATCCCACATATGGTATTAACCAATCAAATCACTTTAAGGGGGCGGTAGTCCACACTTCCTAAAAATGAAGATATCGCGTTTACCAATAATAGAAACCATAAATGTATGCCATAAATTAAAAAAAAAGAAGTTTAAGGAAAACATAAAAATATTATATATCATATATAAATATAGTGACATATTAATGGAAACCTTTTAATGTGTTAGAAGAATATTAAACAATCATCGTTTCGTGGGGCAGAAATTCACTATCCACGGAAACAGTATGATCTTTAACCATTAGATGTAGGTGTGTTTAAGTGTATCTAGAATACTCCTTATAACAACATCACATTATATGGAATATACTGGTGTTTTTACAAAAGAAATGAATAAAAAGAGTTAAGGGGGTTGGAGAAGCAAAATAAAACAAAAGAGCATTAGAGAAGACTTTACCTTTGAATCGGGTAACTCCTCTTGGTTTGAACCAAAAGGGTATCTTGAAGAGATTACTGCCTAAGGTAAGGCTTCTAGGATTAGGAGAGGGATGTGGAGAGACAAAATTAGTAGATCTTGGCCGATAAAATGGCTTGAGAGGTGTGGGTACGGAGGTAGAGGTGGGGGCCTTTTATAAGAGGAGAGGAGGGGCACTCATGGAAAGGTATAAAATGTTACTTTATTTTCAAATGAATCTCGGATTTTAAAGGTCCCAAATTGATGTATTTCTAGGATAAGGTGATAAGGGTTCGAAATATTCTCATCCAAGAGGTCTTTTACAAGTGTATGTCTTGGATATTACATTATCTTTTCATTTTATTTAAATCGTTTATTAATGAGGTAATCGCTGCATCATCATGATGTCATAAATAATTTAATTTATTTAATGTATAAAAATTATAAAAAAATTCTATGATAGAAGAAATATTTTTATCTTTAAAATGAATATTTATAGTCCAATTTATCATTTATGTAGACAAAATTAGAAATGTTTTACTCAGGTGATACATTCTTTGTTATATTTAACTTTCTTTAAAAAATAAAAAGATAAAAAGTCATTATCACACAAAAGTGATTCCATGGGGTCCCCAAGTTTAGAACAAGGCATAAAATGGTCTTCCATGACACAACCAGTAGTATTTGGACACATGTTGGTGTCATTTTTTATTATTATGATATTATTTTATTATCCTTAACTACCCGATTACTAATTAATCAAGATAATTAACGATAATTACCGTCATTACTATTCACAAAGTCCAAAAACAAAAGATTATTGATTACATAATTTGGACATTATGATTAAAAATATTTATTCCATTTTACCAAATTCCAAACACAGAAATTTCAATAATTAATTTAAAAATAATTCCCGTTGTGAAAACAAATATCGGGTTTTTTAGAAACAATATCTATGAAAAGTCTGGCACTTGTTTATGCCCAATTCTAAAGTGAAATTAATAAAAATGAACACCATTGGATTAAATGGTAAAATTATATTCTATTTAAACTTTAAAACCAATTAAAAAGATAATATAACTATATAATTAAATTAGATGAAAATACAGTTTTGATGTAAAATGCAGAATTTTCCACTATTCATTAAAAAATGAACATTGTCATAAAAATACCAAAAGATTATCTAAAGTAAATTTAAATGACCCAATAATAAAAAATTAGTTTATTTTTACAAATAGATCTTATAAAATTTCCAAAATATTTATTTAAAAATGGGTTTCCATCAAAAGGCAGTAAAAAAATCTTTTAAAAATATTAGTGTATTCCATGCTTAAGATTGAATTTATTCACATTTTAAGCCTCTAAAAAAATATTTAATTCATAAATAGACATAGATAAGAATATCTATTATTAATTACTTACTTGGGATGTTACATATACCATTGGAAAACTAAAATTTTGGAAAACTCCTGAAATGAATCACCGTTACCTCCATGAACACCTTAAAGACCAGATTTTCATAGGGTAATGGACCAAGAAGGTTCATGCCATTACATCAAATACCTATAAAACTATTATCATACTCATGAATCCAAAAAAATTCTAGAATAAGGATGGGTATGAAAAAACAACCAATTAGATACCTCTCAAAGATCCCACTACACTTGAAACACTAATACTAACAAAATACATCATTGTTCGACGAAAACCAACCTATATTTCTCAAAAACCAGAGTGGAACCTCATCCTCCCAAAAAACCTCCTCTAAAATATACTAAACATATCGACCAGAAGACACACCACACAAGCACAACAACCACACTGTTTGAACACATGAATCGGGGAATTATGTCCTCTATGTCAATATATTATCCTCTCTGGGCGGCACTGACTCACCTGCATGAGTTTAATTACATCACAATTAATCCATCTCAATTATGAATTAGGTCCTCCATTATTCATGTGTTATGACTTTATCACACATTATGGAACAAGGAAAGAACTCATTTTATAACAAACAAGGATTAAAAACTACATCATAAGGCTAAACAGAATAACACAAAAATCAGAACAATTACAGGTACTGGGCACATATCTACGTTTCTCAATCCAAAGTACTCTCATCCCGGATGACATGCATGCACACCACGTGATCCAAGGGAATTTTCTGTCTATATAGCATCATCTCCCATGGATATTGGATCTATATTGACTTCTCCACATACATTGTTTCAACTTTGACATCCAACTATCCCCAATGAATGACATGGGGGTCATCATGATGATATAGGTGAATCTGGGAGACGTGAAATACATCATGGATCCTATTAAACTATGGTGGTAATTTCAATTGTTAAGACACCTTGCCACATCAACCCAGCACTGTGAAGGGTCCGATTATCATGGGAGAAAGCTTATTCCTTCTGCCAAGCCTTTACTGCCCACTTTGAGGGGAAACATTCAAGAACATGTGGTCCCCAACCTAAAACTCCATGGGCCTCCTCTTACCACCATCATATGACTTATGATCTTCTGGTGTTGCTTTCATCCTCTCACGAATGAGTTGAACCTTCTCTCTCATGTTTGGAACAACCTTGGGGCCAATGACAACTGTCTTCTCAACCTCTGTGCATCACAACGGTGAATGAAACTATATTCATACAAGGCTTCAAACGGAGCCATGAAATTGGAAGACTGATAGCTATTATTATAATCAAAATATGCCAAGGGATGTTGTGATACCCAAGATCCACTAAGTCCAATACGCACGCCCACAACATATATTTTAGCATCTAGATTGTCTATTTTGTCTTCACATCATTCTAAGGGAGGAAAGAAATGATGAGGCATTACTGAGTGCTGAAAGACTGCTGTAATCCCCTCCATAATTAGGACATAAAAACTATATCATGATCCAAGAAAATAGATATCATAACTCCATTAAGACACATGACCTCATCCATATTCCTCTTTTCCATGGCATGCAACACGCCAAACTCTTTAATTTCTAAGAAGTGTACTGATTTCATCAAACGGTCCACAACCACCCATATTGCATAGTAGCTTCTATGATTTCTTGGAATCACTATGAAAAAATACATCAAAATGTCCTCCCACGTCTATAATAATAAATCTAAGGGTTGCAAAAAACCACTGGTAACATGGTACTCAATCTTCACCTGTTGTCACACTACGCGCGTCACCACAAATTGTTTCATGGCCCGCTCCAGCCCAGGCCACCAAAACTGCATCCTCAAGCAATTATAAATCATGGAAAATCCTGGTTGTACCTCTAAGGGTGATCTATTAAACTAATAGAGGAGTCCCTCAAGTATTGTTACTATAAAAAATATCATTTATGGAACAACACCCAATTCTGACCATCATATGACCATCCCCCCAGAGCATCACCATTGTCAATTTGATCGTGCATCATGCCTTCCTTTGAATCTCTCCATTGAAAATTTTCCACGTAAAGCATCATAGAAGACTAAAAAGTTACCTAGAACAGAAAACCTCTACAATTTTCCTCACTTTCATCATTTTTTACTATGGAAAAATCTTTCATTTCCTTCCAAGCATCCAAAAAATCATAAACTACATCTTTCTGTAACTTCCTACTCAAGGAATCAGCCACAACATTCCCCTTTCTTGAGGTGTTAGAGGTATCAAAACAATATTCTTGAAGAAAACATAACCACACCCACGGTCTAATGTTCTTATCCTACTAGGGAAAGATATACCTCATTCTCTTGGGTTTTGTGAAGACCAAAAAACTCTCACAAATGAGGTAATGATGCCACATCTTCAGTGCTAACATAACCATTTCTAAATTCAGATCATGGGTGGAATAATGTTTTTTGTGGGGGAAAACTATATAGACCCATAATAGATAACTCCCCACTATTGAATCAATACTCATCCCAATCCCAAATGGGAAGCATCAAAAGACACCTAGATCTTAACACCATCTTCTAGAATCTAAAGCCCTGGAGCACTGACCAAATTTCCCTTCAAATAGCCCGACACTACCTCACACTACTCGCTCCTCCCAAAGTCTTGTTCTTTCCAGGTCAAAACTATCAATGGAACTGCAACTCGAGATAATTTGGTTAAAAACATCTGGTAATATCCTAGTAGACAAAGAAATCTATGAACCAGTGCACCATTCTTGGGATCCACCCAAGAAACAACTGCTTCAACCTTCGACAGGTCCACTACTAAAACCTTCAAGGACACCGCATGCCTATGTAAATGAATATCTCTTGTCCATAACATGATCTTCGACAGCTTTCCATAATGATGGTGGTGCTGATGAACCTGTAATATGGTCTAAAGATTATTGACATGCTCCTCCTATGTCCTCAATTAGCTCAATATTTCATCGATGAATACGATGCCAAACCTATTTAGGTACTCATGGAAACCAGAGTTAATAAGCCCCATGAACCCAACTATTGCATTCATAGCAATGCTTGACATGAATACAAATATGAAGTGTCCATACCTACATATGAAATTAGTCTTCATGACATAACCTTTATTCACCCTCAACTGGTGATACCCATACTCTAAATCAATCTTATAAAACTAACCATCACCTCTTAGATGGTCAAAAATATCATCTATAAAGGGGAGGGGGTAAAGGTTCTTGGTTATTACCTCATTCAGCCTTTTTTAGATTATGAACAACCCTATACTAGTGAAAATCATTTTTAAAAACAACTTTGTAGAACTACATGGTGAAACACAAGCCTAGATAAAGTCCTTATTCATTAGGTCATCAATTTGAATCCTCATCTCCCACAACATAGAATCTAACATCTGATAAGAATTCATTGAAATTGAAGAAGCACCAGGCAGCAAGTCTAAACCGAACATAACATCACATCGAGGGGGTAGAGTCATAACCTCATTGAGAAATAAATCTATGAATTCCACCAACAACTTTGTGAGCTTAAACCATCAATCCATCCATTTATTCCATATATAGATAAACCACAATGGAAATAAGGGGCTCTACAAATCAACTTCCCACATGATAGTTTTACTGATTGATCAAAATCACACTCCATTTATCTAGGACAGAAAACATGACTCTTCTTTAGAGGAAGCTGATAACTACATGCACAAAATACGACCAAAATTTGTTGAGAATAACATCATACAACAGCATCTATATAAAAAATAGATCCCCACTAGACTGATGTGGTCCCATAATCAGTCTACATCCCCAGCACACATCAAACAAGCTACATTGACCTCTGACTGGTGTAATCAACACCAGTTGAATAGTAATTCTCTCCACATATCGTCCTAGACCATGGGAAAGACTGGGTGCAGTGAATGAGTGTGAAGCTCTTAAATAAAACAACGATCAAGAAATGGTACTAAACTAACTGATCAAACCTTGAACGATCATTGGACCTACTAGAACTTTATCCTTTATGGCGTGAAACTTACCATGCTGAGATCCTCCACCCCACTCTTGAAGATAAACTCCACAACCATTCTGGAGTCGATGTACCTAAGGAAAACCTTATGTTCGGTCTACAACTACTCTGTCTCCACTCAGTGGAGAAAGAGAATGTTTTCCCTACTGCTGAAATGGCCTGGATGGAAGCTAGTGCTGAGGTGTGAACTAAACCATCCCAACTCCACCATACTGGGCTTTAACTTCCACTGAAAACTGAATCTAAATATGGAAATGGGCTCCAAAAATGAAACACTTCGGACCCAAGTTCACGAGAATTGCATGAGTACCTAAAAAGTTGAAAAGGAAACTTATGAGGTTGGCTCCCTACTGGACAAATCGTAGAAGGCCCCAATGCCTGAGACCTACTATTGGTATCCATTTCCTTAGAAGAACCTTGATGACTCCCATATCAGATTAAACCTCCTCGTGAGTTCAACCTCTAAACAACCTCTACCTTCTTCTGGACCACCAAGTATATCGGTAAGGTAAAGGAAGTAATAGTGTACTAGAGAGAAGGATGAAGCACCTCGTCTAGGAGTGTCACTTGCGACTCCTCATCTAGAAATATATCTGAACCAAAGCTATAGAGATCATTGAAATTGATACCCAACTCTCATATTGATATACTCCCATACTGGAGGGAGAGAAACTCTTACCTCCACTTAGCCTTCATTGTTGATGAATGGAATTATGCTCGGAACTTTTTAAAATCTACAAATAGAATATAAACCTCCTTCTTCTCCCCTAGGTACAGTTTCTACCACTGATGCGTAGCTCAATTCATTTTACTATATACCAAGGGAACCCAGTACTATGTCGGAACCATGATAAAAATTAAGGTGATCAGAATATTATATTGCCAGATCTCCTTCTCCATATATGAAATGATACCCTTATACTTCCCAAGAGTTTTCCACTAGAAATAATAGAATGTTCTATGCCACTGGTCACACTCCTCCACTGGATCAACCCTTCACTGATTGACTAGGTTGGCATGGGGAGCCTCAATATCCCAATCCACATGCGGATGATGACTGAGTGAGATAACTAAAAAAAATGGAAACAAGTAATTCCTATGACTATGTAGTATGATGTTTTAGTTATGATTTATTTCAACTATCTTACTCATTTTACTATCCAATTCAATTTTACAAAAAATAAGACAAATTTATATAGGAACAAAAGCCATTATGATGCATGCACCATTCCTAGAGTCTCTACCCTATAAATGTTTTTTCCTCACATGGTCATTAGGCTGGCTCAAAGTCCTTACATCGAATCCTCGGGGCCCTAAAATCCCATGTCATAGTCAGTCTTCCATGGCTTATGTTAGGAACCAACATTGCCTGACACTGTTTCCCAACCTTTCTATGCAATCCTTAGTATGCCTAACTCAAAACTTTATCTTATCTCTCGACCATAATATCTGATACCATTCTGTTAGGACCCTCCCACCAAAGATTACCCTCTTGAGATGGCAATGAAGGAAGATAGATAAAGAACCCCTTGGTCCCGCCTCAAGTAGGCCTTGGGGTGGTGACTATCACCAAGGTTATAAAGATCTCACAATATGGGAGTCATTACCCATTATAAACAATCAAGAAAGGAAATAAGATGGATCATCCCAAAATAACTCCAACTACACATCGTGTATGAAATTTCATACCATCATGAGGACTCAATGTTTTAAAACATCATTTATAATTTTAAATTTTCATTTTCAAGTATAATTATTTTCAAAATCTTATCTGAACTTTTGATTTTAAAAAATATTTTCAAAATAAAAAGAATATTTTCTTCAATAATGCCTTTAAATATATTTTTATGGTGTTTCTATTCAATAATGAAAACAACCATTTATTCTTACTCCAATGGGTATATATTGGATTGATATAATCATCATTCTTTATATGTATGGTCTATGATTATTTTGAAAAAGTGAATTGTTGATATTCACATTATTGATTTATTTATTTAGACATCATATTTACCATGATATATTATTTTATTTGTGATAACTTGACATAATATTTAATCTAAATATCCATATTATTTATCATGTATATATTTATTTCTTAAACTGTATATTAGTTTATATTAGGTGTTCCAAATTGATATTTATTTTCTTATCTGGGAAATATTGATAAATGTACATCCTTTACTCAATTTATATATTTGATTATATGATACATTTTTCATGAATTAAATTAATTATTTTATATATGATGAATGATATGGACTAGTAGTGATGGGTGGGTCCTTGAATTATTGTAACACCACGACCCTAGTTACCCATAGTCAGTGCATTATTACATAACATTGGCATGATCACAAGGGATCAAATCTCGAAAGACCGATAAGTTTAGTAGACTTGAAAGTACTAGATATATACATAAGTGTTACAATACATTATAAAATGAAAAATAATAACAACATGGTCTCCTTAGAACACATTCATATTCCTTATACTATACCTTCAGGTTAGTCATAATACAGTAGTTCGCATCCTAGGAAAAATAAAACATAGAAATGGGTGAGCTTAGATTCTTAGTATGGATAAAAATATATGGGAAACATTCATAAATAAGCATAAAAATTTAAGGAATTGTATAATACTAAAACAAAAGCCTATTGAACATAAGCATCAGCATAATATAGAAAATATAAATCAATCATTTCTATTTACTTATTCACATGGATATTCTAATAGTCAAATAATCACATGAAATATCAATATCCAATTTCATAATGATTGAATGCATAATGACAAATTTCATAAACACATAGTCACGGCCTCATTCCAAGACTAAAAATAAGATTTTTCAAGGGCTTGTGCCAAGACACTAGTTTGTCTCATGATACCTACCGATGCATCGAGGAGCTATAATAGGCTCCACCTGTCACTTACTAAGTCCAATGCATTCCCCATATGAAATGTTATAAACATAACATAAACATTAATATTAAAACTATCATAATAAATGACAGTAAATTATCCATAAACCTTGAATGGTATAAAAAAATACATCCACATTCAAACATATCCCAAAACATTCAATACAATATGGAATATTTGTATCTTAATAAATCAACTTCAAACAAGTTTAAAATCTATCAAAGGATGTTGACATAGATGAAATAAAAACTTTTTGAGAGAAATATATCTTTATATTTTGAAATCATTTAAAAGTAATATAATTGATAATATTCTTATAATATTGTAAGGTAAGTTTCAAAGGTGTTATAAAGGTGGATAATTTCTACACTGGCCGTATAAATTAAAAAACATTCTTTCCTTAATTTTGTCGAAAAGTCGTAACTGAACTTGTTTGGAAAACAACAGAAATATTCCTTTATATAAATTTTATAAAAAGTAAAAAAAAGTTTTAAATGACTTTAACCCGTAGTCTAATAAATAGTAAAAATGTTTTTAAATACATTTTTAAGAAACATGGATGGGGATGATAAAGAGGTGTCAGTAGATATACACCTATAAACATCCATGGATAATAAAGAGATTATAGAATTAACCCTTACCATGTACTTTTCCATGGTTGAAGGTAAATTAAAATCTTATATAATAGTTAAATAATTTCTATTATATTATTCAAGAACCACATACATAAATATGATATCATATATGATCTTCTAATATTTCTTTTCTAATAATATTTCTGTAGTATCATTGTTTCTGGTGTTAATTTATTTTTTTTACTTTATATGCATGGTTACATAAGCCATGTTCGGTATGGATACAATTTATTTGATCCATATATAAAATGATGCTAATTTCATGAACCTTATATTTAATTATAAATTAAAAATAAGTCTTGAATGGTTATGATGGAGAATAAATTTCATCGTGTTCATGGATACGGTAATCTGTTTGTAAACATGAGGGAAAATATCATTATATTGATGGTTAAATAGTATTTAATTGGATGTAATATAATATATAAATAATAATTAACATGTTATATTTATTATTTACATCAATTATACTCATTATTATGCACAAAATAATAATGATGGGTTGAATAACAAACTACACCACGACGTGGAGATGGTATGTCGTACATACACACGTATGTTGACATTGTCATTCCTAGGATAGATAAAATAATGAATTAGGTTGTACCATATCTATGTTAACATCAAAGAATTTATAAGGTACTAGAGTTATTATTTAGTTATGGAAACTACTCTGAAAGAAGAATTGGATGAAAAAAAGAACTTTGAAAATGGTGGTGAAATTATTACCTCTTCTTTGGGTGTTTCCTTTTGAGTTGATAGAAAGGGATTCGTAAACTAGATTTCTGATCAAAGTAAGGCCTATAGGTATAAGTTAGGGTAGTTGGGAGAATATTTGAGAAGGCTTTTGCCGAGAAAAATGGATTAGGAGGTGTGATTTGGAGAGAAGGGGATGTACCTTTTTATAAGAGAGGTGAGTGTCACTTTAGGAAAAGCTTGAAATAATATTTTATTATACCGTAATATTCTCTATATAATAGCTCAAAAATGATTTATTTAGAGGATATGGTAGGAATGGGTCCAGAACTATTCAACCAATAGGTTTTATATCAGTTTAGGTCACCATATTTTCCTTATATTTTATCTTTAACTTTTAGTTAAATTGTTTAACTTTTACCATGTACTCTTTTATTATTATAATAAATGGTTAATAAACATACTATAAAAATCCAATAGAACCCCATGTGGTTCATTACTAATATATATAACCTTATAAAAGTCCTTTGGAAGAACCTTATATTTTTAGGTATATTATATCAATTAATAATATAGTATTGTTTTTAAAAACTAATTTATGTCAATTTTGGAACTATTTGGTATTTTGTTTTTGTGAATGAAATAAAAACATTATCACATCAAATAAAATTTATTTAATAAATAATAACATTTCATTTGAAATTATAAAATTAGTTTAATTCATTATAATTCTCAATATAACTTTATTTGGATATTTATAATGTCAATTATTTTAATCTTTCGTTAATAAGGAAATTATTACATCATAATTGTATCATAAATAAATTTAATTATTTAATGTCTAAAATTTATAAATAAAATACCATTATATAGGAAATATTTTTATCTTTCAAATTAATATTTATAGTTGACTTTATCTTATGTATAACCATATATTAAAAATGATTTAGTTATAAAACATGGAATTTAACACTTTTAACTCTTCTTTAAATAAAATAAAAATAGATGTCTTAAAATAATACATTTGGGACAAAAGGATTATATTTTATTCATAACGTTGTTGTTTGTTGAAATACACTTATCCAATAGAATCATGGCATGTGCTAGGGTAGTATTAATATCATTTTTACCTAAAATACCCAATTTACTTTTAACCGTGGAAAATTAATGTCAAAAGATATTGTTCATAAAAAATTATATTCATCTTATTGAACCACATTTTTACTTACCAGTATCAACCCTGTCTCGTATTTTTTAAATTCAACTCATAAAAGCGGTAAAATTATATTGTATGCAAATTTAAAAAATCGCATAGAAGGTGGGTAAAAGACTGTAAAAAGTTCACTAAAAATTTATATATCTAATATTATTATAAAATGACTCTAATGAATTAAATTGAACATATATAGGTATTATGTATCTATTTTTACCTAAAATTAATTAAATTAAATTAAATAATTTTATAAATAAAATGTTTCTTTTAAACAAAAATGCAGCTTTTTTCACTATTCATCAAAAATTGAAAGTTTTTATAAAAATAACAAAAATTCACCCTAAGCTAATTTTGATATTTTAAAAAAATGAAGTCCATTTTGAAAAATAGAATTTCTAAATTTCAAAAAGTGGGTATTACTATTCACAACAGCTAGTTTGATTGATCATGGTGTGTTAAAACTTGATGTTGCGTATCTATTGAATTATTCAAAAGGAAACATATCGTGGAAGCTTGGGGGTGTTACATTCTATCATCCTTTAAATAATTTCATTCTCACAATTTCTAGAATATAATATCTTAAAAAAGATTCAGGTGGTTCTTCATCATATGTTCCTTGGGTTCCCACGTTTTCTCATACATTTTATGGTTTCTCTACAGAACATTTACCAAACGAGTCATCGAGTTTCTCAAAAATTGTTCTATGGTACCAAGAATCTTGACAGGATCATCACAATAATACAAATTGGGTTTCATTTCTATTTATTCATAGGTTATTACATGGGTTGGGTTAGGCATATATTTTCATAACAATGATTAATAGAACACATCCTAAACATTGGAGAGACTTGGTGGAATTTAGAAATGATAATATACAAGTCCAATTTTTTCAAGAATTTCAAAAGGTTAGATGTACATGTGACTTAATTTTCCCTTCTTATCGAATCGTATAACACCCTTCCATTGAGATAGCTTCAAGAAAATACGATCTCCTACATGAAATTACAAATCCTTCTTTTGGTTATCGACATAGATATTTTGACTACTTTGAGCTGCTTTGATTTTGGTTTGGATAATCTTCACCATTTTCACTACTTCCTAAATAGGTTCTAGGCATACGAGTTTTCATTCACCAACATCATCCCAAAAAGATGGTTTGTGACATCTCTTTTCGTATAACGCTTCATATGGTGCCATATGAATACTGGAATGGAACCTATTGTTATAGTAAAATTCTACCATAGTTAAATACTTATCCCACATACCTTGAATGTCATGTGAGAAAGATCTCAACATGTCTTCTTAAGGTTTGAATAGTCCATTTCGATTGTCCATAAATTTGAGGGCGGTAGGCAGTTTTCAAATGAAGTTCAGTATCCAAGGCCTTCGGAATATTTTTCTATAATCTTGATGTAAAATGCGGATCATGATAAAAAAAATCGATAGGGGTACTTTATGAAGTCTTAAAATATCATTAATATATAGTCATTATAGATGTCCAAATGGTAAATCTTCTCTCATAGCAAGAAAATGTGCTGACTTGTTAAGACGATCAACAATGACCCATATTGCATTATTCTAACTAGGAGTTTTTGGTAGTCCTATGATAATGCCCATCATAATATCATCCCATTTTCACTCAGGTATGGGAAGAGGTTGCGTGACTCCTCTTGGATGTTGTCTTACAACATTCACTTATTGAAAACCCATACATCTTGACACATAATCATCAATCTCTCTTTTCATGTTTTCCCACAAAAAATTTTCCTTCAAATATTAATACATCTTAGTGCTACCAGGGTGTATAGAGAAATCAGAGCTATGAGAAACATCCAACAATTCCCTTTTTAGATCAGGTATATTAGAAACACAATTTTTTCCCCAAATTTCAAAATCTCATCATCGTATACAATGTCGATCAATATCCAATAGTTCACATCATTAATTCTTTTTGAAACTTCTCATCAATAGTCTAACAACTTTTTATCCTTTCTATTAAAGATGGTTTGGAAACCATTTGAAAAAGTATTGATGTTTCACATTCCAGGATTATTCCAAGATTCATGTTTACTAGATTCATGAACATAGGATCCCTTTCTACTCTCATATTGTTCAAAACTCCATGATCCTTTCTGCTCAAAGAGTATACCACCTTATTTTCCTTCCCTGGGTGGTAGTTTATAGTGCAATCATAATATTTGAGTAGTTCAATCCATCGTCTTTGCCTAATGCTGAGTTCTATTTGTGAGAAAATATACTTCAAAATTTTGTGATCAGAATATATCTCACATTTTTCACCATCGAGATAGTGTATCCATATATTTAATGAAAATATTATAGCTTCTAACTCAATATCATGAGTGGGATAGTTTTTTCATGAATTTTTAGTAGTCGTGATGAATATTCAATAACTCAATCATTCTTCATAAGGACACAAAAAAGTACATTCTTTGAAGTATCACTATTAGTAACAAACCTATCATACCTCGATGATAGAGTCAAGATAAAAGCATTGAATAATATTCTCTTCAGTTCTTCAATACATTATTCACACTTATTCATCCAAACAAATTTTACCCCTTTACGTGTGAGCTTGGTTAATGGGTTAGCCAATTAGGCTACATTTGGGAAGAAACTTCGATAATAACTGGATAAACCAATACATCTACGTACCTCAGTTATACTTGTTGGTGTTGTACATTCTTGTATAGCCTTTCTCTATCGAGGATCGACAGATATTCCATCCTTAGAGACAATATGGACTAGAATTTTTTTTTTATGAAAACAGAATTCACACTTTCTAAACATCCCATATAATTCATTTCTTCTGAGGGTTATTAGAATAGTGCGCAAGTGATTTTCATTATCTATGTTGATTTTTGATTATACAAATATATCATTAATAAATTCCTCTAAAAATTCATCATGATATTTCTTTAAAACTATATTCAAAAGATACATGAAAACTGAGGGTTCATTAGTCAGTTCAAAAGGCATTACTGTAACCTCGTAATGCCCGTAGCTGGTTTGAAATGAAATTTTCGAAATTTCATCCTTCATCACAAAAAACTGATGATATCTAGATCGAAGGTCAATATTTGAAAAATATTTATCTCCATGTAGTTGGACTAATAAATCATTAAAGCAAGGTAGATGATAGTTGTTCATTATTTTTATAGCATTGATCTCCCTATAGTCAATGCACAACCTCATAGATCCATCTTTTTTCTTAACAAAAAAAACAAGGGATCCCCATGGAAAAACACTAGTGCGAATAGATAATTTATTACTCAATTCCTCTAGTTATTTCTTTAGTTCCACTAATTTAATTGTGGCCACTCTATAATGGGTCTTCGATATGGGCCTTGAACCAGAAATTAAATCAATAGAAAACTCAATTTCTCATTCTAGAGGATGTCAAGCTAAATCCTCTAGATACACATCAACATATTCTTGTACAATTGGTACATCCCCTATTTGAAAATTATTTTCCTCACCCATATTTATTTTATTATTTTCCTCCTTTTTCCTCAGATTCAGAAATTTTCTTCCATATCTGCATGATGGTCACGAGGAAAGTATTTTTCAAAGAAAATCTCTTTATCTCCATCCATTCCATATTTGATACATCTTCATCTTCATTTGTTTTTTGAATTAATGACCACCATTGATCTTCATCTCTTGTGAGGCGATACACTACCATGAATTGTTTCCGTTTCGCTACTCCCCAAAGCATGATATATTTTCTCTAATGAACTTATCCATTGCTCAGATACTAGTGGATTTTTAGTCCCAATGAATGTTGGTGGTTTTGCCTCATGAAGAAGTCTAACATTGATCAACCGCATGGTGGATCATGGTTCTTCATACAGGTAAGGTTATTATTCATAATATGAGTGAGTTTTCCCTGTATGGTGATAAGATGAGCAGCACCAGTTGTATCACCAGCTCCACTATAATAATCATGAGCGGAAGGTAAATCCCTACATGGATTATGTGCATTGATACAGTTTACATTCCTTCCACTATGATCCATTTATAAACAATGGCATGCACTAGATTAGTTTATGAACTACAATACAAAATTACAAACATGTAAAACACTTTAAAAAATTGAACAGTTTATGGATAAAATCTATAATAATTAAAATGTTTTTATGAGGAGGTATATAATCATAAATACTTCATAATGTTTTGTATATAAAATGTAAATTATCCTAAGCATATCTCCCAGGAGTGTCATAACCAACAGTATAACAAGACCCATTATCTTGTAAAAGGATACCCCGTGTCAAGAACAAAACTCGTTGTCAGTGTTTTCACTCTTAGGTACATCTATAAAGAGCTGTCCCTACCTACTCCTATCATGACAGGGATCTATTGCTTGAAACTAAAAAAATCTCTACATTACCAAAATTATAAGATGTTCTTCTATACTAACCCTTAAAGTCTATCTTAGGATAAATTTCTCTATTCAAATTTTTTCTAAATCTAGATTATAAGGTTTTTACTATACATCCTTGGATACAAACTATAAAACCCCGACCCTTGTTACCTAGAGTCGGTGCTTTATTAAAATAAAATTAATGGTCACAAGGGATCAATTCCAGAAATACAAATTTGTTTAGTAGCCTTGGAAGTACTAGATAAATAAATATGTTTGAAATTACATTATAAAATGAATAACAACAACATAATTTTATCCTCTGAACATAGTCATTTTCCTTAATGTATCCCTGCAGGTCAGTCATAATATACTTCTTCACATCCTGGGAAAAATAAAACATATAAAGGGTTGTGCTCAGATGCTCAGTAAGAATAACAATATAGCATAAACATTCATAAATAAAAATAAAAATTTAAGGAAATGTATAAGACTAAAACAAAAGACTTATATACTTAAAATACAACATAATATGGATAATTTAAATCTATCAATGACCATTAATTATTATAATGGCTCTTTTACTAGTCTAATATTCACATGCAATATCAATAGCCAATTTCATAGTGATGGAATGCACACTGATAGACTTGATAACCACATTGTCAAGGCCTCATTCCACGACATCAAATAAGATATTTTTAAGGCCTTTTTTCAAGACAATAGTTTGTCTCATGAGACCTACCGATGCATCGAGAAGCTATAATGGGCTCTACCCAACACTTACTATGTTCAATACATTTTACATATGAAAAGTTTTAAACATAACATAATCATTCGTATTATAACTAGAATACTAAATGACAAAAATTTATCCACAAACCATGAATGGTATTAAGATAACACATCCATATTCAAACATATAACAAAACCTTCAATACAATATGGAAGATTTTTATCATAATAAATCAACATCAAATAAGTTTAAAATCCATCAATGGAAGTTAACATAGATGAAATAAAAACTATATGAGAGAAATATATCTTTCTATTTTTAAATCATTTAAAAGAAATGTAATTGAAAATATTTTAATAAGCTTGTTAGGGAAGCTTAAACGGTGTTATAACAACAGAAAATTTCCGCACCTGCTGTATAATATAAAAACATTATTTCATTAATTTTGGCGAATAGGTCGTAAAGGAACTTGTTTGGAAAATGACAGAAAGATTCCTTTATAAACATTTTATAAAAATTCTAACAAGGGTATAAATGAATTTAACCCATATTATAGGAAATATTAAAATTGTTTTGAAATAAATTTTTACGAAACATGGATGTGGATGATAAAGAGGTCCTAGTAGATACTCACATATAAACAACCTCGGATAATAAACAGATTGTAGAATTAACCATTAACTTGTACTTCTCCTTGGTCAAGGGTAAGTTAAACTTCTGTATAATAGTTAAATCATTGATATTAATTTATACATGAACCACATACATAAATATGATATCATATATGATCTTTTAATATTTATTTTTAATCAACATTTCAGTAGTATCATCATTTCAGGTGTTAACTGATTTGTTATTGTTTATATGCTTGGTTACGTAAGCCATGTTTGTTATGTATAGTCTGAATTTGATTCATATCTAGAATGATATTAAGTTCTTATCCATTATTTTTAATTATAAAATAAAAATTATTCTTGAAGGGTTATGATGGGGAATAAATTTCATCGCGTTTGTGGAGATGGTAATCTCTACGTACACACGAGTGAAAATGCCATTATATTGATCGTTAAAAAGTATGTAATTGGATGTAATATGATAGATACGGAATAATTAACATGTTTTATTTATTATTTAAATCAATTATACTCATTATTATACCCATAAAAATAATTATTTATTGAATAAAAAACTACACCACGACGTGGGGACGGTAAGCCATACGTACCCACATATGATGACTCTGTCATTAATAGGATGAATAGAATAGTTAATATAGTTGTAACACATATATAATAAAATCAAAATATGTATAAGGTACTGGTTTTATTTATTTGGTATTGAATCAACATAGAAGGAGTAAGTGGAAGAGGAAAAGAACATTTAAAAAGGTGGTGAAATTATTACCTCTTCTTCGAGTGTTTCCTTTTTAGTTGATCAAAATGGCTCCTTAAAATGGCTTGATGATAAATGTAAGGACACTAGGTAGTAGTGAGGGTTGTTGGAAGGATATTTGAGCAGGGTTTGGCTGAGCCAAATGGCTTTGTAGGTGTGATTTTGAGAGAATTGGAAGTACCCTTTTATATGAGAGGTGAGGGTCACATTAAAAAAAAGCTTGAAATATTATTTTATTTACAATCATATTCGATTTATAATGGCTAAAAAATAATTTATTTAAAGGATAAATTGGGTATTGGTATAAAAACCCTCAAAAATAGGTTTTAGACATGTTTAATACACCATATTAACCTTACCATGTAGATTTAACTCTTAGATAAATAGTTTAACGTTTACCATGTATTCTTGTATTGTTATAATAAATAGTTAATAATATTAATATAAAAATCAAAGAGAACCTTAAGTGGATAATAAATAATATATCTAAGCCTATCTAAGTCCTTTGTATTATCCTTACAATTTTAGGAACATTATATCAATTAATATTATAGTATTTGTTTTAATAACTCATTTTTGTCAATTTTGACACTATTTGGTATCTTTTTTGAAAGCCATTACTACTCTATCACTTAGAATTAAATTTATTTAATAAATAATAACATTTAATATTAACCTAAAAATTAACTATAATTCACTATAAGTCTCAATTTACATTTATTTGGATATTTATAATATCAATTATTTTAATATTTCATTTATATGGAAATTACTACAACACTATTGTATCATAAATATATATAAATATTTAATGTCTAAAAATTATAAATAAAATAAAAATATGTATGAAAGTTTTATATATTTATAATTAATATTTATAGAAGAGTTTATCTTATTTATAATCATGTATTAAAAATATTTTAGTTATGAAACATTGAATTTAACACATTTAACTCTTTTTAAAATTAAATAATAATAAATGTCCTAATCTAATAAAACTGGACTAAAAGGATCATATTTTATTTATAAGGTTGTTCTTGGTCTAAATGCACTTATCCAATAGAATTGGGACATGTTTTATGGTAATATTAACATCATTTTTACCTTCAATTTCCCTATTTACTTTAAATCGTGGTGAATAAAAGTCAGAAGTTACTATTGACCAAAATTTTTTGTTCATTTTATTAAACCAAATTTTAATTAATGATATCAAACATTTCTCTTGGATTTTTGAAATTCAACTCACATAAGCAGTAAATTATGTTTTAGGAAAATTTTCAAAAGTGCCTAGAAGGTTGGTAAAATATGGTAAAAATTAAAAAAAAAATTATATATCTAATATTATTATAAAATCACAATAATGAATTAAATTTAACATATATATGTATTATATATATATTTTTACCTAAAACAAATTTAAATAAAATAATAAATTATTTAAATAAAAAGTCAGTTTTAAACAATAACGTAGTGTTTTCACTATTCATCAATAATTGAAAATTATCAGAAAAATACAAAAAATTCACACTAAACTAATTTTGATATTCAAAATCCTAAAATGAAGTCCATTTTAAAAAATTAAATTTATAAACTTTTAAAAAGTGGGTATTACTATTTATAATGATTTGTTTGGATGGTCTTAGTCTGGTAAAACTCCACGTTGTGTACAACAAAAACTATTGTATTATTCAAAGGGAATCGTACCGTGGAAGCTAGGGGTGATACACTTATATAGATACTTGGTGCATTGGTAGTCTCATGAAGTGAATTCTCATTTCAAAATTAAATTGGTTTTATCTATAGTTTTAAATAATCTTGTGAATGGGCTTCATGGTAGAGGTATAATGATTCTTGTGAACATGGAGTCCAATAATTAATATTTTTATTCATTATGAATTTAGTTATTATTATCCATGATATTTTTAAAATGATATTATCTCTATATGTATTTCATTATCTTTTTATTAAATAAAATACTTGTGTTTTCAGTTATTTACATTTCTATATTTATCATCACTTATCTAATTATGATATACATGTTATTGGTTAAATGGAATGTGTGTTCATTAATTTACCATTCCATATTTATTATTATTTATTGATTCCTGATAGACTCCATTATAATTAACTCTTACTAAGAATTTGGGCCCACCCTATTTTTTTATATAGGATTCCATGAAGTGTACTATGATTGATGTGAGAAGATATGTTAGAGAGAATAAAGTTATTCTCAAGAAAATATGTTGAAATTTTTGTTTTCAATATAATAGAAGTCTCGAGTATGTATTCAGTTTACCAAGGATACTAAACTATTTAGTCATTTGTCATGTGATTCCTTATATCTAATGCCAATGTAAGAAAGTAAACACTGACTCTTGGTTACTAGGGTAGGGTTTGATACATTATCCTAGTCAATTACCTCTTATAAAGGTTAGTCCCTAGACCTTGGAGGGGACTATGTTGAAATAAAAAAGATGAATTATTTATGCATTGGGATTCAAGATCTAAACTCTATATGTTTTTTAGCAATGATATTTTGGTAATAAGAATCATGAAACATATATGGATTGTGTAAAATTTAAAAGACATATATGTATTCAATAACATAATAGTTTTTGAAACTATCATGGGTTATGAGATTAGGTTTCATCGTATGTTCCATGTCCGAAACACCTCTATCTAGTTTATATGTGATGGTAGTTTACAAAAATTAATGTAATTTTTGTAAAAAATTATGGGAATATAACCTATTGGATTAGTATTTGAAACTGTTTTTTGATGAATAATCACTTTATGTTTTTAGACATATTATTAATTGTATTGGTAATCTTTAAGTATTATGTTATATTTTATGTTGTAGTAATTATTGGTCATCAAAATTTTGTAAGATTACATGAAATATATAAATGTAGTTTTAGAAAAAGGAATACCCACATTCCATGTGACAACCCATCATGTCTAGAAAGGATGTGGAGCTTAAATGAAGAACTGACGAATGAGAAGGGTTTAACACCTATAACTATCCTACGTGATGTTCTGGTTAATTTTTAATTGTTACTACTTAATAATGGAATAAATAAATGTTAATAATGAACCAATGGTGTTACTTATGAGGTTTACAGATTAAAGAATTAATTTGGATAACTTGTCTTCACCATACAGGTTTTGGGAAATAGTTATAGACATATTTAAAGGACCCTCACTAAATTATAGATATTATGTTCTATTTGAAGTGAATTTTAATGATTTAGTCATAAAAATTCATTTTTAATATTAATTTGTTGGAATAAGTGATGAATTAGAAATTTATCAAAGAACAATAATATGATGAAATTGTTCTTATGAAATTGGAACATTTCAAGTAAGTATATGTACTTATATTCATATATAGTAAAACAATTACAAAATTTAGTAAAAGGATCTTGTAATATAAATGTTATCATATTAAATTCATATATAATTATTCATATGAACTTTTAAATAATCATATAATTATGATGTTTTGATACATAACTTTCTATTGATTATGCACTATCTTATGATCAATTACCTCTATCATTCTCAGTTATAATTTAGGATTTTTTACATGTCTATATATTCACTTTGATCCAATACAATCCTACATAGTATCCTTATTATATTTTATTCCATATGACCTTTTTAATTCTCTTTCTCACTTATTAAGATGATTTTTTATTAACCGTTTTCACAATGTGGGTTTTCAAAAAAGGGATTTTCAAATATCAAACCCTTGATTTATGAGGAGAAGATCTAATTGGGAGGAATCTATTTATTCAATTTAGGGATACATTGACACCATGAAATTCAAAAATAATAACATTTTATTAAATAGAGTATACGACATAGAACATTGATCTTAAACAACCCATTAAATATATTCCATTAAATTCAATGTTTTCGATAGCTTGTAGAACACGCAACCTCGAGTCTAAATGAACTATAATATAGTATACCATTACAATGTAATAATTAAATTGGTGTTTATTAATATTAGTAACTGAATAATGAATATTATGGTTATATATTTATTATAAATAAATAATAATCATTTAAATGAAAAAAATGTTTTATAAAAAATTTGTATATTTTACTAAAAGACGGTTTAGTCATGGTTTGTGATGATAACTTAAATATAATTTTTAAAAATTTTAGAAAATATTTTTATAAAATGAACATTATTTTATTAATTACCATATAAAAGTTATCTTTGGAATAATTTTTTTGATTTTTAAAAACGTTGTATATCTCGATGAATATTTAAAAATACTAATTTTTTTTTAACCATTCATTTAGTATAAATTATTGAAAATGTCAAATTACATTTTAAGTTATTTTTAAAGTCGAATTAAAAAACTATATTACAATTTAACCATTTTATATTATTTTATTCAATTTCATATTTTATTTTTATATTAAAACATTTTATACTTATGAGAATTTTCTCTATGAAAACCTTCCATTTTGTCGCGTCTCCAGGTATAATTTTTTATTGGATTATACTAATTAATTTAATTTAGTTTGGAAAAATTGATTCCATATTTGTAATTATAAAAATATATATTATCTACTAAGATCAACATAATTTTTTACCATCAATAATAGTAAGATATGTAAAAATTTAAATACCGTAGTTAAACTAAAAGCTCATTATCTAGGGGTTAAACTAAAAAGATAATGGTTAAAAATGACCTACCAAATTCCCCAAAAATTTTTATGGAAATATTGATATCTTATCTCATAAAATTTTCAATAATTATTCATTTTTGAGGCTTCTGTTATGATAAAAACGTGGGTGTAATTGAATCTTTTCAAAACAAATCATATGTGTCCTCTCCCCAGCTTATAAAAGGCCACCCCATCTCCTTCACTCCCCACAATTCAAAATACATTTGGTTCATGAAATAAATATAAAATTTAATTTATTAGTCTTTTAAAAACATTATATATCCCTTGGTTTGATGATAAATCTTTTATAGGTATAATTTTTGTGCAAATAAAAAGAAGTTCCCCTAAAAAGAGGTAAATTCTTAAATGATTATTTTCTTTCTATTTCTTCTCCCACCTCAATAAAATCATATTAAATAATTCAAATCTATTAAAACCATAATATATCATATAATTATATGTTATTATGTAAATGTTATAACCTATATCCATCCTCACTTCCATCAAATGGGAATCGAAACCATCGGTCATGCGAACAGCGGATTATCGCCTCACGAACCCATGTAATTCATTTTCAAGAACCACCTTACAAGGATGGATTTAACAATAGATATTATAATTTTATAATTTATTTATGATATTATGATATTTATTAAATTTTAATATCACATATACCTTTATAAGTTCCACACTGATTATAATTCGATTCCATCGCTTGTGTGTATGACATACTACCACATCACAAATTGATGAAATTTATTTGTGACTTATGATTTAAATAAAATTTAATAAGAATAAATTTAAGGATTATTTGGTCGAAATATTATATTATTTTTAATAATTAGATTTAATATATCATTAAAATCCTCACCCTTTACCCCATTAAGGTAATGGTATTGTCACTTATGTGTATGTATGTACTAACATCTCCACGAAGCGATGTGATCCATTATCGACGTTCAAATTTCAATAATTATTTTAAAAATAAATCTAATGAATAAAAATTATATTAAAAAATTTATTATCATTTTGGTGATGATGTAACTATATAATATGTGCATGAACTATATCTTTCCTGACAAAACACACTTGAAAAAACATGGCAATTAACATGAGAAATAATGAAAATAATGAATGTTTATTAACGAACATGAGATAAAAAGTTATAAAAGGATCATAAATAATATTATAAAATTTAATATGGTTTTCATATAAATTAATAACATGTTAATAATTGTTATAAATGAAGTTAAATCATGTCCATAAAAAAGTTTGTGCATGGTAAGTCACTTTATCAAAATTTCTCTCCATTGATGAATATTTTATTATTGTTCACATAATTTAATTTATATGGTGTATATACTACCACTTTTAAATGTAATATCATTAATAATTCATACTTCATGGTGTTTTACGTTCAATTTTAATTAATTTCTCTATGGTTATTGTAATTAAAAATTACCCAACATTAAAGAATTTCATAACTCAATTTCTGTTTATTGGGTTATATTACATCTTCTTTGTCTTTAAAATTTTTATGATTATGTGCGTAATGAATTTATAATATAAATTTTTTTATTTAAATATTTTTTTGAGGATTTATATTTAATACACATAATCAATTCATTGGTTAATTCCCACATCAATGTTATGATCTTTATATTGTTTTAGTTCACCATCACATTTTAATCAGTATTTTTTATGGTTGAATTTCCATTAGAGTAATTGTTTTGATCATTTACTAGTAAAACCCTTCCATTTTAATCGCTTATGGTTTATTTTTTCAAGTAGTAGTACAATTTCTTTAACTCATTGCATCTTAAAATTGTTGAGAACGTTTTTTAATTAAATATGAATTCATTTCTCTCTTTGGATGAAAATCCTTTTTTGTCATAATCCAGGTTATTTGAAAAATTTCATCAAAAATATTTTCAAACTTTTCCAAATGATTTCTTAAATAAATTTATACATATTATACATATTTACTTTTTTTGAAATGGAATATTCAAGTTGTTTTCAAAACAGGGCTTATTTGGATTTTACCAAAATTATGGAAGGAATATTTTTTTAACATACATGGCATGTATGGAATTTGAAATCCTCAGGACCAATAATTGTTTTAAAATTTCCATTATATGTTCAAATGAAATTTTAAATGAGAATTATTTTCAAAATGTTTTGTGAAATTTTTGTTTTAAAAAGTGGTTTTTAAAATGAAAATAATATCATCCTGAAGAATGCTTTTAAATATCATTTATATTATTTATATTCATCAATGATAACAGCAATTTTATTACATTTAATCCACAATGGATATATTCTATTGATACCATCCAAACTATTTATATGTATTTTTATGATCATTTTGAAAAATTAGAGTATTGAAAATCATTTTTTATTGATTTTTGTTGCATTTATATTTCTCTGTAAGTATTAACTTTCCTGTGATTAATGGACATTAAATTTCCCCTAAATTTCCATTTTATTTATCGTGGATATAAAAATTTCTTAAACCATATATCATTAATACATATGGTGTTTCAATTTGAAAGTTATTTTACTGACTTGGAAATTAATGATAATCCATATTCTTTCTTAAATACAAATATTTAATGGTATTACATATTATACATGAATTTAGTTGATTATATGATATACAAAGAATGATATATATATAATTTTATGGGTGGTTCATGGTTATATATAGATCCTTGATAAATTGGTAGTCTCAGGAGACTAATAAGGTGGATAACCTTAGTTAATTGGGTTTCGGGTTTATACACACCAATATGTTTTAAACTATCTTGAATAAGGTATTGACAATTGAGGTTTTATAATGCTTGAGATCAGGACATGCAATTATTAAAAATATCCTTCACTGATAGTTTAGTTATTATTATCCATGATATTTTTAAAATAATATTATCTCTTGATTCATTTAATTCTTTATTAATTGATTAAATGGTATGGGTTTTCATTTATTTACCTTTCCATTTTTATTAAGACTTATCCAGTTACATATTTTAGGATATTGTTTAAATAAAATGTGATATTAGTTATCTTCCTTTTGATTATTATCATTATTTATTCATTATATATTACACTATACTTATCCATTAATAATAATATGTGGTCACCCTTTTTTCCATTCCCAAGTATCCTGGTATTATTCATAGAAGGATATAAAAGGATATTCAAGAGTGAATAATGATATTATCAAAAAAATGCTTCTATATGTGTATTCAAATGTAATTTGGGTGTCATGTATGTATCTAGTTTAGCAAGTCTAATTATCTATTAGGTCATTTGGGATGTGATTCCTTGTATATAATTACAAGGTAGTAAATAATACACTAGCTTGGAGCTACTGGGGTTAGCATCGTTACATAAAATAATCCCATTTTAGTGATAGAATATCCATTAAGAAAGAAATCCCCATAAAAAATCATAACAAGAAATGAGTTATCACATGAAGGAGTTCCCAATGATGTAAATCAAATTGAATTTTCTAACCACCATTTCACCCGTGCAATTACATTATGATAATTTTAAATATATTTAAATTTTTATAAACCCCAATGAAAATTTATAAAACACCCCATATGACCAAATATGTTTTTTTAAATCCCATGTGTTAGAGAAAAGTTCCTATTTTAAAGAAAAAGTCATTCCATTTCAAGAAAAAAGAGATATTACAGTTTTAAAATATTATTAATATTGTAAAATCATGCCATTATAGATAATGATAAATCATTATTATATAACATCTGTCATAATTTTATAATAAATGCATACCCATCATTTCATTGAGTATCTAGTGAACATTAAATTGCATGTCCAATTTTTTTGTAGAAAATCAATGGAATGTCATTAACATATTATAAAATTTATATATAAATTCTGTAAAAATATTATAACTCCATAAAAAATAGTTGATATAATTATTTTATAGGTTGGAATTAATTTAGAACACTCAAAAACCCATGATTTATTCAAATAAAGGGATAAGGATAAAATTACCTAACTAAAAGTGATGGAATTTTTTACTCACAAATATTTTAAAATTTATTTTATTTAAAAAACAATACATTCAAAAAAAATGAGTTGTACACAACAAAAATATTAAATGAACAATGATACATTTTAGAAACATTATTATTTTAATAATATCATTAATAAATTGCATTTGGTTTGGAATTTATATATATGAATAACAATAATATGAAATATATGTTGATATTTTTTACTTAATAATATTAAAAATATATCACAAATTTATTATTAATTGTTTTTAAATAAAGATAAAATTTCTTGAAGGTAAAAGAAATATCTTTTATAAAACTATTTTTCTTTGTGCAATGTATTGTTACCTTAGTAAATAATTTTAATTAATATTGATAAATTATTATAACTACATGAATATTTTATATATCAAATAAAATTTATAAAAAATGATTGAATTTGTGTTTATTATTAAAGTGATAAGGATAATGTCTTTTTATACTTCAAAAATAGTTTTTCTTAAAAAATGGTATTTATTTCATTTTATGTCAAATAATTATGATTAATTTTTTCCACTTTTTGAAATTCTATTTTATAAAATGAAAATACTTTTTTTAATAATTATGTATATATTAAATTAATAATTTTTTGTATTTTTATAAAATGAATGATTTTTGAGTCGATAGTGTAAATGTTGACTTTCGTAATATTGTGTTTTATTTTTAATAAATAAATTTATTTTAACATTCCATTATATTTTAATTTTATTTTAAAAAAAAGTGTAATTTTATTGAACATAAATAAAACAAATCTATGGGAATCCACATTATAATTTATTTTGTTATAAAATCATTTTGTATTCTTAAAACATGCTTTTTCTAAAAACTTTTTTTTTGTGTGTTGCAATGTTAAATTAAAGAAAAATTTCTACCACTTATAGAAATTAAATTTTAAAAAATATTTTCCATATTTCTGTTAATAATTTTATAACTTTTTTATAAGTACTATTTTATTGTTATTGGTAAATAATAGTAACTGTGGTAGATGTTTTTCTTTATGGTAGAAGGTAAAATGGGTAAAATAAGATTAAAAACCATGGGATATAGTCTCAAAATCAATCAACAATTTTTGTTTATTTTATTTTATAGGTTTATTTACAGAGAAAATAACTTCTCATATATAATTTTTTTAAATTTTTATATTAACATTCAATTTATTTCAAAAATACTCACCCTAGGACTGTATATGATTAGGGTCTTTGGAGACTAGACTTACAATATTCTTATTTTATGAAAGATATTTAATGTCTCCCACAATGATATTCCCATTTAGTAATCTTTATATACATACACTACTTAATAAATATCTTCATAACCTAGGGAGTGGAAACATAAGAAAGGTTTATCTTAAATGTTTAGTAAGGGAAAACAAAAAAGATATCACTATAACATGAGCATAAGGGTTTGAGAGCATGAGAATAAAATTTGAAAACCATACACAAAATAGCATATATAACAAACAAGAGACATGAAATAAATATTGGTAGTTCGTAATATATCATTCATAAAGGAATCCAAGAACAGAATCCATATTAGGCAAAATACTTGGAATTTTGGAATACATTTAAGCATAAAAAATCATATATCAAGTCTATGTTTTAAGATATTCATTACATGTTAGGCATGGTATAACCTCCTAAGTACCTATATCTGGATTGGGATAACCTCCCATGTACCCTATTTTATGCTTTTTATAAATTCTATGTACCCACTTTTATGTTTGGGGAAACCCCACATGTACCCTTTGATATCATATAACATTAATTATTACCCAATCCATTAGAGATATATGTAGGTCCCACCTGTCTTTGGTCATAACATAACCGCAATCCCTGATTATAACATAATCACTATAACATAATGAAAAAAATACACAACTGTTCCATAATAACATAAAATATTTATCATATTTGAACCCATGAAAATAAATTGGGTTCATAACACATTTATCATATCCGAAACTATAAACAGAAATGGGATTCATAAACCATTCATTATATCAGAACCCATAGAATGAAAATGGATTCCTAACACATTTAACCATATCATAAATATATGAAAAGAAATGGTTTTTATAATCATATCATCATTATAAACATAAAACATCTACGGAAATAATATGGATTGTATCCTAAGATCATATGTTCAGTAAAGTATAACTAACATCAAAGGATATCATTATAAATGAAAAATGATTACGGAAGATCAGCTGGAACATTTCATGAGGAAAATATCCTTTCCATTATAAAAACTATTTTTAAAAAATAAAACATTTTCATAATCCATTTTGATGAAAATATACTTTTAAATATATAAAGGAACCTTTAAAAGTCATTTAAAACATTTCGTGAGTAAAATAATTTTTTTTAAATAATCTATTTGAAATATAAATATTTATTAAATATTAAAGAAAAATTTTTACATGAAAAAAGCCTTGAAATTTGTATGGTGTTCTTTAACTCATTGATCATTCATGAATGTGGGAAATACTATTAATTCTATATATATTAAAACAATTATTTCTTTCAATGTTTTGATAAGATATAGGTGAGGATTGTTTTATTGTAAATTATAAAGAGATTCATCATAAAAAATATTGTAAAAAATCCAAAAAAGTGTAAAATTAAATTTCAAAAAAAATTGGAACATTAAAAACATTTTTAAAAACATTTTTTGAAAACATGGATGGGAAATAAAAAGGGTTTTCTTCCAAAAAAATTTAATTTCAGTTTTCTGTAAGAACATTCTTTTAGATTATTGAGTGTATAAAAAGAGAACAATAAATGGAAACCATATATTCTTAAAAAATAAATATTAGATAAAAATACTTATGAAATTATTGAGATATAGATTATATTATTTCATTATTTTATGAATAAAAAAATTAAATCTGATAAATGATGAGATTGTAATATAAAACCCTTACCAGTTTGGTAACATTCACTCGTAATCCCCATGAAGCAATCACATTAAATGAAACATAAAATATAATGAAAATAAATAAATTCAAGAAATTATGTTTCAAAGGGGATTTATATAAACCTTATTAAATAATATAAGTGCATAACATAACATATTCCACAAAGAGGAAAATTGAGACAAAAATCACGTACTGTATTGGTAACATTGAAACCATAACCCCCTGAAATAAAGATCCTAAAATGTATATGTAAATACCTATAATTTTCAACATAAAAATCATAAAATATTTTAATGGGAAATATATACAAAAAATTAAATAAACACATCGTTAATATGGAATTTTCACAAATAAAATAAGTTTTAGATGGTAATAAATTTCCATAAGTCTCGACATCCTTTGTACATGATCAAATATCTTCTTCTTGAGACAAACTCCTTATGTATGCACCCAAAGGATTCTCAGGATGGATTTATAATAAAACTAAGTGATATAGGTCATGGGTAGGGAAGTAATAAAAATATTATAGTTGGTTTTTTATGATCCAAAGGACTTTTGTGGTGTGAAGAGGAGAGGAGAGGGGGTGGCCTTTTATATGTGAGGTGAGTTGCACACTTGTTATTTTTTTAAAGAAAAACATGTAACCATGTTTTTCACATTAAATAAATCTAAAAAATGATCCATTATAGAACCTTATAGGTTATATTGTTGAAATATTTCCATGTAATGGGTGTTGGAAATTTTTATAATTCATTTCACCCTTTATCATTTATGTTTAACGCCTCTGTAAATCCATATTACCCTTCACCATGGTAATTAATTTTTAGTATATTTACTATTATTTTTGAAAAAAATTATCTGAAATTTTTATATAATAGAAATTATTATTATTACAAATATGTAATTCATTTATCAAAATTACATTCTGAGAAGTGTAAAATTTAAAATTAAAATTCACCCTACAAATGTGATGAAAAATCAGTTTTCCAGAGAGTAAAACATCAAATGTATAAGAAGTTTTTAGATTAAAATTAAACATGAAATTTATTACAATAAACTATATTTTATTGATATATATATACCTATAATTTATCTAATTATATTTTTGAAACTATATTGAAATAAAATTTATCTTGTAAATACATTGAATTAAAATGAAATATTTTAATAGAAACCATTATTTTTCACTATTGGATGAAGGATTTATCTTTTCAAAAAATTATCAAACATTTTTTCCAAGATAATTCTTAAATGATTATTTAAAAAATTAGGTTAATTTTATCAACTAAATTTTCAAAAAATTGAAAAAATTAAATTTTAAAATATGTGTGAAAAATGTGACAAAACATGTTTTTTGTAAGATATAGTTTTCTGAATAATATTTAATTTATTGTTATATCTCGTCTAGGAAGAAAATAGTATGAATATTAAAATTTCTATAGACTGTATAATATGTAAATTTAATTAAATAAAATCACCAATTTTTTTAATTTATTGAGGTAAAATGCATTTGTGAACAAAGAAGTAGTTTTTTTTGAAAAAATGATTTCCACTATTTTCAAAGACTTCTTAATTTTATTTATTATTAATTATTCACAAAACAATCATTTTATATATATGTGGAAAACATATATTTCCAAAATTTGGTTAATCTCATTCATTCTTTTCATTCTAATAGATAGGTGATAAATAACATATTAATAATAATATTTTAATAGAATTTTATGTTTCTTTAAAACACAGGGCTTTTTGTATTGAAAGCTAGGAATGAAACTAAAATAATTTGAAAAAATATATTTCATAAAATATTAATGTGTAAAATTATACCACCCATAAAATGAATTTTCCCCTCAAAATTAATCCCTTAGATAAAACCATATACGGATACTGATATCTCATGACATCTTTTATTTCTTACATAACTTCCTTAAGATGGTGGTTTTACCACAAAAACATGACAAGGTGACTGGTCTTGTTTCATATAAATTTCATTATATGATATATAATACCAATATAGTCTTCCATAAAATATATATGACTCTCCAATAGTATATCTTTCATGTTCAGTATTTGTGAAGGATTAGTTATGTACTTCCATATGAGAGATACAAGGAACATCTCGTGGACATGAGAGGATTGGTGGAAGCACTAATCTATAGGATACCATCCTGATATGATCAAAAATTAAAATTGTACAGATATACACAGGGATTAAGATTACCTCATATTATAATAATACTTTCATCCATTTGACGTGATTCGATAAATTTCCATTTCATATCTTACTCCAAGAAATGAACATTAATTTGTTGTGCTTAAATCTCTAATGAATCATAAGATCCATAATAAAATGATATGTAATTCCTTCTTTATTTAGTTATCATTATAAAATCATTATTATCACATGATATATAATATGCATAAATCTTCATATAGTTCACTAATACATTAATCTGTAAAGCCTTATCCAAAGTTCAACATAAACTATTTCTTAAATAGTTAACCTTATGAGACATCCAAAATTGAAATAAAAAAAGTAACTAATTTTCCCATGATAAAAATAATATTTATCCTACATATATCATTGAGAAGGTCTTAATGGTCAAATACCATTTATATGAAAAACATGGTTATGTATTCTATTAAATCAAGGTAATTACAATTTTTTTAATAAAACCTCAATGAAAACGTACATGCATACTTGTTATTTAAATAAGAACATATATTATTGAATATATTCCATAAATCCAAAAAGTATTTAAATTCAATCAATGATAACATTTACTAGTTTTTAAATCAATCATTATTTAGTTTTGTGGTCATATATATCACCCAGTTTACTTTTTCTCTATCAATAATCTCTTTATCCCAATTAAACAACATCTTTTTAACATCATGAATATATTAAGGGTTATCTTTCTTCAATCATGGGGTTTTCATGAAACTTCATCTTTTTTTAAATAACTTTTCTTGTAAATCCTTACTACACAACATATTATTTCAAATTCTTAATGAAAAAATTCCACAAGATAGTACTTATATATTTCGTGATTCATATAACATAATTTTAGAATTCCTATAAATGGTTAATAATTAAACATTATTCTTAAAACATTAAACAAGATTCATTATAATATTCCTTAATACCACATTCCAATATTATAAAATATGAATCATGTATTAATATTCATAAACCTTTATTTAATCATGCTTCTCAAATTTAACATAAACAATACTACTTGAAAAACCCGATAAATTTCAAATATTGTTCATGGTATCTCTATCATCAGTAGTATAAAAATTAGTCATAACACCTTGATAATTCAATTTATGATATTCCCCTAGGACATCATTTTTTATAATTCCCATATGCTCTAAATTTATAAAATTAAACCATCACTGATTTCTTTGGGAAAAATTATTCTTATCCATAGTGTTGCCAAAGTTTTATTTTTTCCTAAAAAATTACTTATTTGTGTCTTTATTTTCCACACTAATAAAACCATCTCAAAGAATTGAGTAATTACCATCACTGATTCTTCCCACAGTCAGAGATATATGAAACTATGTCTTCTTTTTTTCCACAGTCTCCACCAATAGATCTATTTGTGAACTCTATCATTATCTTCTTTGGTGAGTCCAAGAGTTATATTAGTGTATATTAGATCTAAAATTTTGGCAGATGTTTTATTCTTATTTATAGGAAATATTTTTTCTTGCGTTGAGGAAATTTTTTGGGGTTTACCATGGGGTACATTTGGTTTAAAATTAAGAATTCTGGAAGTAAGAGGGATAGTGCATAGTTGGCACATGGTTTTCCAAAACTATTCTCCCTAGCCCAACAATATATGTGAACCCAAACATAAGGGATTTTCATCGATGGAGAATTTTCTGTAAAACCATGCACCCTATTAGGAAAATCCTTTTACTCCCCTAGAAGAGGCACACAGTTAAGGTGCATGGTTAGGGGATATCATCCACCCCTTAACAAAAAAATATGCACTAGATTAAAATTAACCTGAAATTTTGTTTTAAAATTTCCTAACCCCCCATTTTAGCCCCTAATCAACCCCATTCCACTCTAAGATCTCTTTCGTGATTTAGAGGCTCCTAGACATGTTTCCAAGGCTTTATGACCTATTTACTTTGTGAATCAAAGGGATGACTAAATATCTAAACCTCCACGGGTATGTGATTTCTTCCCGTTTTGATCTCTCTCTCTCTCTCTCCTCTTACCATGATAAAAGATGGATGTTTATCCACTGATGGATATATATATACTTCTTGGTTTCTTAGATATTGATTAATTTAAAATTTTCATCTATTAATTTAATCAAGATCTCATTCTAGGTCGTCATTTTTTTTAAATTGTATATTTTCATTGGGCGATCACTTATTAGAAAATCGAGGTATGCGATCTATAATTCAAATCACATAGTCACAAACTAAATCTGGTGTATATAATTTTAGAGTTTCTATGGTTGGTTTTTCAATTTTATTTCTCATTGAGTTAATTAATTTTTTAAATTAATTAATTAATGTGTTCAAGAATTGGGAATAATTAGTTATTAAATTAATTATCAGAATATCGAATTATGGTATTTGGTAAATAAATAATTTTTAAATTAGTTATGGTTTTTCAGATTGTGGGATGGTATTAATTAATTTTTGATTTAAGTAAAAGTATATATTGTTATTATGAAGTAATGAATTGTAATAATTTATTATTGAATTTATTATGAGATATTGACATTGTTGAATTATATTAATTAATTGTTGAATTAATTAATTTTTCAATTGTTGTTATATATAAATTTATTTAATTATATTAAATAATTTATGAATTAATTAATGTATTTGATAGTGAAAGGTGATATGAGGATTAATGTAGACTAATCTTGAATTATTTGATATTATAAAACATGTGATATTGTGATACATATGCTGTTTTGATATAAGTGATTTTTTGATATGCAAGTATGGGATATGAACTGATGCTCTAAATACCCATGTAAAATCGATAGATATATGAATGTGAGACACAGATTGATGTTCCGAATACCCATATAATTACAAAGGAATTCATGGAAATTTTATGGGACTAGGACTACTGCTCATAATACCCATAGGTTGGGGGACACTGACTAATGCTCCAAATATCCACGATGTTCTAGACATGACGTTCTATACCCATGATATTTGAATTCGAATGTGTTTCCAATTAGTTGAGATAATTAATTTAATTTTATTGATAATAAAATCGCATTGAATTTTATTGAATTATTGATTAAATGTGTGATATGGTTTAGACTCTGGCATGAGCTGAAGTATGTATTGAGATTCAGGTGTCCTCATAAACCCAGATGGTTTATGTGGTTAAATAAAGAATAATTGATAATATAATAATTGTTTACCTATAAATTGTACTTATTTATTTATACAACTACATACACTATTTTCACTGGATTTGTTTTAGATGATGTTGTTGGTGTCCTACTAAGTTGTACTCACACCCTACTCGGGCTGCCTGATTGGTACCCAAATAGATTTCATGATTATAGTATTGGATAAGGGAAAAGGACCTATATTTGATGGATAATTTTATATGGATCATGGATGAGGGAACCTGATGTAGATTGGGACCTGCGAGAGTGTGGTCAGTTTCTTTACTTTTGGATTTTTATTTTGACACATGACACATACTTTGGAATTTAATATCTATTATTCAGTTATGATATTGTATTTCTTATTATGGTCATATTCAGATACCTGTTCTATTATGGTTATGGTTATAGGTCATTTGATTATTATTTATTTATTTAAGATAATTTAATACCATAATAAAGAGTTCATAGTCACCCCATTACAGACATCAGACCCTCACTTCAAGTTGGTAGCCTCCTGGGTATGTGGAGGTGTGCCTGAGGTCATGCGGAAAAGCAGCTCAGGGCACTAGTATGTGGCCCCTAGGCTGGGATAATAAAAATTGGTATAATATCCCATTTTAATTTTCAATTATCTTGTCTTACTATATGGGAATGGTATATAGGATACTAAAAAGATTTAGGCCTTGTTTATGAGCTCATGCATGGGAGTAGCTAACCCATATATGGGGGAGAACCCAAGTACCCATGGTGGGATATTGTTATTTGTATTTTCTATTATAAATTATGTTATTTCATCATGGGTGATGTACTTGATGTGTGAGGTGATAATAATTGTTGATAATTTCTGATATTTTATTCGAGGACTGGTATGGAATGAACTTTGAGTTTTAATGTGTCATTTTATGTAAACATGGTTATTTTGTGACAATCATTTTCATGCACAAGAAAATGGGTTTTGGTTAATTTGTTGAACTTAAAATATTTTTACTTTCCTATGAAATTAAAATTGAAAATGTTCCTAATGTGAAATTGAGAATTGTGAGATGATGGAATATGATAATAAATGGGTGTATAAATTAGAAACTAGAATTTGAGATTGTGTTCACCCATGTTGACTAGTACCTATGTATAGGATGGTTAATTGGAGTGATAACACCTCAGTTTTTACTATGTGGTAGGGTTATAGAAATGACTTTTGGTTGAATATCTTGTTTCCTATAAATGTGTTAATTTTTTGAAATGTGTCCTAAGGTGTGTGTTTGAGACCTTAGTTTTATCCCTATTTGATGATTCTTATTTAGAGGATGAATGGAGGAAATGGTCAGGGATGAACCTCCCATGGTTGAAGTTATGTCAGAAATACTTTTAGGTACGGAAGTGGGAGAGTAGTTCCATGAGAACATTGAGCAGTTCATATAATTAATCGAAAGAGAACTAGGGAGGGTTTTGAAAGTCATGTCTGATCTATCACATGAATTTCAGTTGTATCACCCTCTAACATTGCTAGAGAGGGAGGAAATGAGGCAGTTGAGTTTCAGATTGATTCTATCTAGACTACACATGACCACTTAGAGACTCATGTTGAGAAGATAGTAAAATTTTCTTCCTACATGTAGTGTGGTCTATGGAAGTGTTTTTGGGACATCACGAGTCAAGATGGATAGTTGAGACTATGTACTGGAAGGAATTTTATTGTAATTATTGGAAAAATTTTATCCTAAGATGCTTATTCTAGAGAGAGCATCAGATTTCATGAGATTGACTAAAGGGAGCTTGTCTATGATGGACTATGACAGAAATATTATAGCTTTTCAATTCATTACTCCTGCATTGGTAAGAGATAAGGATAATTCAGAAAAATGATTTTTGGATGAAATTGTGTGTGAAATTAATTCCCAGGTGAATGTATTCAGGTCTAAGAAGTTTGTAGAAGTGGTGAATCAGTCTCTCATGTCTGAGGGGAACCTAAAACCAGATTTCAATGGAATATATGTTGTTTCCTCTAGTTGAACAGGAGGCATGTATTTCAAGGGTGGGAACCATATCTATTAAATTGTTTGAAAGAACATTGGGAAGTAAAGTGGCTAGGGGGAAGGATCAGTCACTTAGGATCTTACTCATGTTATTTTCCACCAGTGAGTTAGGATAGGGAAATTTTGTTAACATTTTTCCTGAAAAGGATTAGAGTGTAAATATTGTGAAAATATGGTATATATTTAGAGGTACTTCATGAAACCATGATATGAAGTAAATGATAGAGTATCTAGGAAAAATCATAGTGTAAGAAGTGGATATTCCAAACCATACATGTCTAATAGCTAGAGTTCTACAAGATGGGGTATTAGAGGTAGTGGGTATGGTGATTCTGGGAATGACAGACCATATTAGTGGAGTTCTTTAATATAGGGGACACATAAAATATCATAGGGAAGAGTGTCAATACATTTATATATAGTGCAGCCGAAACTTTTGGATAACAAGGTTGTACCATAGATAGTGAGATGTACTATTCTTGTTTATTTTACACTAGCTAGTGATTTATTTGATAATAGTGCCTCTCATTCCTTTATTTCTACACAACTATTGAATGGTTTGATCATGGATATGGAGTTCATGAGAGAGTATCTAATGATAGGAACACAGTTGGGAGTATGATCGAGACACATTTTCTTAGGGATGAGGTGTTCTCTTGAGATTATGGAGTATCATTTTCGGTGGGATCTTTACATCCTAGAAATTTCAGGCTTCGAATTGATTTTAGGTATGAACTTGATAGTAGCACACCAAAACTACAATGATTGTCACCCCGAGAGAGTGAATTTTATGTCTCCTATGGGTGAAAATTATATTCACCATAGAGTGTTGGATATCCAGGAAGGTCATTCAGGGACAATTACATAGAAACTAGGAGAGCTCACAACCCTTTTTGATAGTCTATTTCTTAATGATTAAGGTGAAAATAAGGATTTCATTACACATGTAGTTGATTAGTTTTTTGATTTATTTACCAAATACATATCAGGGATGGAACCTAAGAGAGATTAAAAGTTTACAATTGATCACATGCACGGGGTTGTGACCGTTTTAATTACACTATAAAAAATGGAAGAAACATAACTTCAAGAGTTGAAGACCTAGCTAGAGAAGTTGGAGGATAAAGGGTTTATCCATCCAAGTACATCACATTAGGGTTATCATTGACTATTTACATAGAACGATGACATGACTATACACTTATGTTTTGATTAGCCAATGTTGAACCAAATTATAGTAATGAATGGATACACACTTTCATGTATCGATGATCTGTTTGACTAGTTGAGGGGATATTGTGTCTTTTCAATGATTAAATTGAGTTCAAGGTATTATGAGTTGATAGTTTCAACTTATAATTTATCAATGAATACTTTCAGAAGAAGTAATTTCCTATATGAGTTCATTTTAATGTCATTTGGGTTGATGAATGCACTAAGAAGTTTCTTGGACATGATGAATTGAATCTTCCACCGATTCCTGTAAGATTTTGTGGTAGTGTTTGTGGATGACGTCTTGGTTTACTCCAATACTCATAATGATCATGACCAGAATCATGATGTTGTCCTGAGTACATAGAGAGAGTATCAAATATATTCCAAGATAACAAAGTTATAGTTTTGTATTGATCATGTAAACATCATAAGACACATCATCTCAGAGGAAGGTGTGTCTACAGACCCATAGAAAGTTTAGGTAATTGTATCTTGGGAGAATCCAATTTTTTTTTGATATATGTAGCTTTATAGGGTTTGAACGATATTACTAGAGGTTCATTAAGGGCTCTTCTCATTTGAAAAAACCTCTTTAGGGATTGAACAAGAAGGGGGTAAAGTTTCAATGGTCATAATCATGAGAATACTCATTCCATGAGTTGAAGAAAAAATTGATGTTGACCCCAATCTTGATACTACTCGTGCTCGGTGATGATTAAATGGTGTTGTGTGATGTGTTTTTGATAAGAATCAGAGTTGTGTTGATTTAACGAGATTTATTTTTTCCATATGGGTCTCAGAAATTTAGGCCACATGAATGGAAGTACCCTATGCATGACCTTGAGTTAATAGTTTTGTTTTATGATTTAAAGTGTTAGTGGCATTATCTATTGGGTGAAAAGTTTACAGTTTATATGGTTCAAAATAGAAAGAATTATATCTTATAGAAATTATATTTTAATCTATGAAAATAGATGTGGTTTGAGTATATGTAGTCATTATATTTTGATATTGAATATTCTTTTGGAAAGGGAAATAGTTTCGATGACAAATGGATCATGAAAAATCAGACTCATGCATTTTATGAGTCTAGTGATGAGTGGAAGACGATGAATATACTAGCTGAGATACATGTTGTGGTATATGGGAGTCAAGAAAAGATGACTCTCGTATCATTTTTATGAGAGATTTCCCTTTTGAGACAAATAATAGATAGAAAGTATGAGGATATATAATGTTTGTCCTTGAGGGAAAGCCTTTAAGGTGGGTAGTCTCCCTTCAATTGGAGTAAAGATTATGATGATATCATTTATGTAAAGAATTATGTTTTTGTTCCTATAAGTATGTGGGAGGAGTTGATGCCTGAGTTTCTGCCTCTAAATGGGTGGTACATCCAGGTGTGACCAAGATGTACCATGATCAGCATCAATTTTTTTGGTGTCCAGGCATGAAAAGGAAGATAGCAGTGTCCATGACACAATGCTCTACCTATCAACATGTGAAGGCTGAGCATCAAAGACATAGTGGTTTACTACTACCATTTCCTTCTCCATAATGGAAGTGGGTAAATGAAAATTTAAATTTAGGTGGGTCTTCCAATGATTCCACAGAATAATGACACTATTTGGGTGGTTTCATACCATTTGAAAAAGGTAGCACATTTCTTTCTAGTATAGGAGACTCTCTCAATAGAGAAGTTGGGAGAAATATATGTTCAAGAAATAATCCATCTTCATGGAGTGCTATAAACTATTGTTTCAGATCATGACCCGGGCATTGCATTGTGTTTTATGTAGGGTTTAGTGAAGGTTCATGGTAAACAAGTTTTACGGAGTATAAAATTTCACAGATAGGTATATGGGCAGTACGAGCATACTATACAAGAACTTTAGGATATGTTTCATGACTATGTCCTCGATTTCGCTGAGTCTTGGGAGAAATACCTAGTTTTAGTGTAATTTTCCTATAACAATATTTATTGGATAAATATACATATGACACCATATGAGGCTCTTTATGGTCAGCCATACCGAACACCACTATGATGGATGAATGTAGGTGAGTCGGATCCCAATGACGATGTGTTGTGGGAAAAGACCATGCCAATAGTTTGTGTCTTTTGGGAACATGGTTGTGTTCAGGAAGAAACACGGGAGATGTAATCAGATATGAGGGCTCAGTGACCTGATCTATCTGAATCAGATTCATAGATATGTCTGACAGTATAGCTCGAGGATGTGATGTTATAAGTTGAATATATTATAAGATCCATAACATTTTGAGATATTTATCGGGATTTTTTATAGTTACTCTTTTTCCTTGTGTTGAGTAATTTTTGTTTGGTTTTGTAACACCCCGAGCATCCATGATACGCTTCTCATTCAATAATGCAATAGCTTGCATTGTACGCAACTTCGAGTTCTAACACACCGCAACTAATCAAAGTAGCCGTTATGAATAGTAATAACCACTTTTTAAATTTATAGAAATTTTATATTTCAAAATGGACTTCATTTTTGTATTCCTTATATTTAAATTAGCCTATGTTGAATTTTTTGTAATTTTCTGAGAACTTCCAAATTTTTATGAATAGTGAAAAATACTTAAAACAACTTTTTTAATCAAAATAATTTATAGTGATAAGTTATACTATTGAGTGGTTTTAAAGTATAATTAGAATATATGTTTACCATTTTATCCAATGGTGTTCATTAGAATTAATTTCACTTTGAAATTGGACATAAACAATTGTCAATCTTTTCATATAAATTGTTTCTTAAAAACACGCTATTTGTTGTGACAGTGGGAATTAATTATAAAATTAATTAATTCAACTTATATGTTTGTAATTTCATAAAATATACATCATTTTTGAATTCGGAATATCAATTATAGCTTAGGTTGAAATTTTGGCATTGTTCTGAAAAACATCAATTTTTGATGAATAGTGAAACCACTAAGTGGTAGTTAAATAACTGATTTTTCGTTAAAATGAAATATTACCACTTCTGTGATTTGATTTTCAAAAATCTGACATACATGGTTGTCATTAAGAAGTAAAATGTGGTTCAATGAGATTAAAATAATTTTTGGTGAATAGTAACTTTTAAGTTCTTAATCGCGATTAGAGGTAATTAGTGTAGTTTAAGGTAAAAATAATGTTTTAATAATATGAGATGACCTTGACACATGTCCTACCATCATTGGATGTGCCATGGCCGACCAAGACAATCCATGGGTCAACTTGGGGACCCCATGGAGCCACTTTAGTTAGAAAATGACATAAATACCTTTTATTTAATGTTAAAGTGAAAAAATGACACAAACATGAAATTTTTTACTAAAACAATTTTTACATGGGGTTATACAAGTCATATATTTGACTATAAATAGTCATTGGAAAGATAAAAAGATTTCATACATAATAGTAATTTTTTATAATTTTTAGACATTAAATAAATTAAATTATTTATGACATCATGATGATGCAGCGATGACCTCATTATTTAACGATTTAAATAAAATAAAATGATAATGTAAAATCCAAGGCCTACACTTGTCAAAAACCTATTGGATGAGTATATTTCGAACCCTTATTACCTTATCCTATAATTATATAAGTGTGGGACCTTTAGAATCCTAAAATCATTGTATAATAATGTAAACTTTCGTTACTTTCCAAGAGTGCCTCTCCTCTCCACTTATAAAAGGCACCCACCTCTACCACCTCATTCACACTTTCAAGCCATTTTTCTCGGCCAAAATCTTCCCAAATACTCTCCCAACTTCCCCCTCTTACTCCTAGAAGCCTCACTTTGGGCATAACTCTTCCCAAGGAAGCCTTTGTCTCAAATCAAAAAGAGTTACCCGATTTTGGGGTAATGTCTTCTCAAATGTTGTTTTGTTTAATTTTTCTTCTCCAACCCCCTAAACTCTTTTTATTCATTTCTTTTGTAACAAAAACAGTATCCTAAATATACTAGGATGTTGTTATAAGAAGTATTCAAGCTACAATTACACACACCTACATCTAATGGTTAAAGAACATACAGTTTCTGTGGATGGCGAATTTCTGCCTCATGAAATGATGATTGTTCAACACTCATATAACACCTTCAAAGGTGGCCATTAAGATGTCACTATATTTGTATATGATATATAATATGTCTATGTTTTACTTATTCTTCTGTATTTCTCATTTATGGCATAATTTATGATTTCCAATATGGGTAAACGCGATAATTCCATTTTAGGAAGTGCGGACTACCGCCCCTCAAAGTGATATGAATCGTTAATGCCATATGTGGGATGTATAAATGATGGAGTAAATGATATTATATATGATATTATACTGGAACTATATTATACCTTTATATAATTATGATTTCATTCCATTAAATACGAAATAGAAATGAATGTAGCGTTCATGCGTACGTACGGCTTACCGTCTCAATGAACGGTGAATTTCATTTATTACCTCTAAATGTTATGTAATATTATAAATGCATGTATATACTGGATATATATGATATATATGATATCTACATCATGAAAATAATTCTGTATATAATGGATATATCACCACATGAACAACTTGTAATTATAAGAATTTTATTTTTGACTCAAGTACCTAAGATCAACAAAATGACCGTTATAAACTTAAATAATTACATAATGTTCATAACATGGTAATAAGGGATATAAAAGGAATAATGAACATGAAAAAGTTTCTTAAGTAAATAGAAATTAACTCTAGTTTATTATTCAGGAGGTTAAAGAACAGTCGAGTCAGGACAGGACGCAAGGTAAGGGAATTTCTTAACCCAACTTCCATTCTTTGGGTTAATCTCCTACTTTCAAATTATGTCATGATATTATTATGTCTTATTTTGTAATTTTACTTTCTTTATGTGTACCTATAGTGAATACACATAATAGATATATTTTATTTTAAAAATGATCTTTTATGGGACTTCGTCTCAATCTCCTTTCATTGAGGCTTATTTTGTTTTTTACACAACCTTCTTTAATACGGTGTATAAACCCATTTGAATTTTACGTTTATTCAAAAGGAATATTTTTTATATAAAGCGATTTACTATACGAAAAAAAGGTAATGTTTTTCATTTCGTACATATGCGGCGAAAATGACTTCTCCGCCGCCGTGACAATTATTTGAGTTTCATCTTCCTCTACAAGCCATCACTTTTTTTAATGAAAAATAAATGCAATGTTTTAAATTTCTTTTATTTTGGTATTAAAAATGGTTTTGAAAGCGTTTTAATTATATAAATGTGTTGTATTGTTATCTTGTGATTGTAATGTAGAAATGTTATGTTTCCTTTATGCATGTTTTATGTGATACGATTATGTTATGGTTTATGAAATGTTTAAACCTATTCATATGGGGAATGCATTGGACTTAATAAGTGACGGGTGAAGCCCACTATAGCTCCTCGATGCATCGGCAGGTCTCATGAGAGAAACTAGTGTCTTGGCACGAGGCCTTGACAAAATCTTATTTGTGGTCTTGGCACGAGGCCTTGGCTACGTGGTTATGAAGTCTGGCATTATGCATTCCATCATTATGAAAGTGGTTAATGATCTTTCATGTGATTATTCGACCAGTAGAATATCCATGTGAAGAAGTAAATGGCATTATCTCATTTTGCTTTTTCCATATTATGTTGATGTTCAAGTTTAAAAGGCTTTTGTTTTAGTTATACATTGCCTTAAATGTTTATGTTTATTTATGAAAACTTCCGCAATATTGTTATCCTTACTGAGCATCTGAGCTCACCCCTTTCAATGTTTTAATATTTTCCAGGATGTGAAGAAATATTTTATGAATGACCTGCAGGGATAGTCAGAAGAGGATATGAGTGTGGACTATGGAGACTTTGTTATTGTAGTTTTTTACCTTATGTTGTAATGTAACATTTATGAATGTATCTAGTGTTTCCAAGGATACTAAACTAATCGGTCTTTCGAGACTTGATCTTTTGTGATCATGCCAATGTTACGAAGTAATGCACAGACTCTGGGTAGGTGGGGTCGGGGAGTTACAGTTGGTATCAGAGGCAGTTTAGTACTAACCTTGGAAGCTAGATTTAGATAAACTCTGATTAGAGCACATATCCCAAAGATAGACTTTGAGGATTAATATAGAAGAACTTCCTAGAATTTTGGTATTATAGAGATTTTGTGAGTTTTCCGAGCAATACATCCTTGTCTGGATACGAGCAGGTAGAGGCGGCGCTGGCACAGATGTACCTAGGGGTAAAACCCGAAAACAATGCTTTGAGCTAGACTCGAACGGGAACTAGTGCACGACAACGGGCCTTGCTGCACTCTTGGTTACGACACTCCCGGGGGATATGCTTAGGATAATTCTAATTTTCTTTACAAACCACTATGAAGGGTTATGAGTATATACTTTCTCAAAGAAAACATTTTTATGATTATGGATTATATCCATAAATAGTTCAATTTATGTAAAGTATTTTATATGTTTGGAATTATGTATTTTGATTCATAAACTAATCTAGTTTATGGCATTTTATAGAAATTGCGCCCAGTAGAAGGAATGTGAACTCCATCAATACGTATGATCCAAAGAGTAAGAAGGATCATATGTTTCATGGTATTAAGCCAACATTTAGAAGGGAAATATTATCCCATGTGTTATCAACATATGAAGAAATAGTATCATGTGTTAATAAGATAAGTAGAGAATTCTCTGAGTCTTGTGGATTTGAAGGGATGAAAGAGAAGAAAAGGATGGAAGAGAGAATGATGGATAAAGGGACGAGGGAAAAGAAGAGTTTTCCAATATGTGATAACTGTGGGAAGAAACACCTTGGAATTTGCCTGAAGGGAATGGGAGTTTATTATAAGTGTGGAGAAAAAGGACACCAAGTGCGTGACTGTAAGGGTAAGAAAAAGGTTTCAAATGTACAATGCTTCATCTGCAAGAAGTGGGGACACTATGCAAACCAATGTTCAAATCATCAGAGTATGCCCCAAATGATGTTATTGGATAATAATCAAGTTATGATACTACCACAGATGAGGAGGAAAGATTAGAGTTATTATGTTGTTATTAAAGAATTTTGTAATTTGAGTGTTGCATCAATGATGTACTGGTTATAATAATTATGGAGTATATAAGGATTGTACTGTAGTACTATTTCATCTAGGACTTGAGATTGTGTGGAACCAAGAAAAGTGACTCCACAGTAGGTTAAATTTTTGGAAAATATATGGTTGAGAGAAATATAAACCATAATATGGTTCTGATACCGAGATAGTGATTTTGGAATAAGACATTATTGATTCGGATAAATTATGTTGGATATTCTTAACATCCTTGAAACTGATTAATGATTTGTATACATTTTTAGATAGAAGGAGTATAGCTAGTTTTCTATAAGAAATAAGGGATCATGAATGTAATCAATAAGGATTTATGGTAATACAGTATGTTGAAGTGTTTTAAAAGAATACATGATGAAGGTGTTCACATGTTGTTACGCAGAAAAAAAAGGAGCTTCATTATGTTTACCTTCCTCATAAAATCTGGACTGTGAGTTGGACAGAAGTATTTTGGATAACTATAAAGGTTAGAATGGATTATATTTTACATTGGATACTATTGTTAAGGTTATTTTTGGATATTTATAAAAAGGACAACACGCAGACCGAGTGACAACCCATCGCCTCGGACAAAGCTGTGGGAATCGAACCCACAACCATAATGCGATTGGGATTAATCGCCTACCACTGGACTACGTGAAGTCCCTGGTTTTTACAAAATAGTTTTTCTAATCTAAATGGTATGTGTTAAAATTTGGAACCTTATAAAATTAGGATAAGTATAATATTTCTGAGTTCTATTATCTTTTTGAGTGAAAGATGAGTTGAAGGTTGAAACTCTAATTGTCAAGCATAAATATATATATACCTATCTCCTATTCAATGAATAAATTAATTCTTAAACTTTAGTAAAGGGATATTAAAACAAAAAAATGTGTTATCCTAATACCTTATGTCTTGTTGAACTGATGATATTTTAAATCAACATAGATTGAAGGCTTTGAGGCCCTCAATTTGACAGTTGATTGTGATTTATGACCTCAATCACTACCTACAAATATTTACGTTTTCCTCCAATTATATGTCTCTAATTTCCACCAATGTTCTCCTTATCTAGATCATAATTTGGTGGTGACTTTCTTATTTCCATTTCCCTCTTATTAAGACTAAATTTTATTAACCTTATTTCTGATGTGGGTTTTCCACAAAGGTATTTTCTATTTTTAACCTTTTATTTTCCAAGAAAAATTTCAAATTGAGAGGACGCAATTTATTGAAGGAGGTGAGAATGTAACACCCCGAGCTTCCGTGATACGCTTCTCATTCAATAATGCAATAGCTTGAATTGTACGCAACTTCGAGTTCTAACACACCGCAACTAATCAAAGTAGTCGTTATGAATAGTAATAACCACTTTTTATATTTATAGAAATTTTATATTTCAAAATGGAGTTCATTTTTGTATTCCTAATATTGAAAATAGCCTATGTTGAATTTTTTGTAATTTTCTGAGAACTTCCAAATTTTTATGAATAGTGAAAAATACTTAAAACAACTTTTTTAATCAAAATAATTTATAGTGATAAGTTATACTATTGAGTGGTTTTAAAGTATAATTAGAATATATTTTTACCATTTTATCCAATGGTGTTCATTAGAATTAATTTCAATTTGAAATTGGACATAAACAATTGTCAATCTTTTGATATAAATTGTTTCTTAAAAACACGCTATTTGTTGTGACAGCGGGAATTAATTATAAAATTAATTAATGCAACTTATATGTTTGGAATTTCATAAAATAGACATCATTTTTGAATTCGAAATATCAATTATAGCTTAGGGTGAAATTTTGGCATTGTTCTGAAAAACTTCAATTTTTGATGAATAGTGAAACCACTAAGTGGTAGTTAAATAACTGATTTTTCGTTTAAATGAAATATTACCACTTCTGTGATTTGATTTTCAAAAATCCGACATACATGGTTGTCATTAAGAATTAAAATGTGGTTCAATGAGATTAAAATAATTTTTGGTGAATAGTAACTTTTAAGTTCTTAATCGCGATTAGAGGTAATCAGTGTAGTTTAAGGTAAAAATAATATTTTAATAATATGAGATGAGCTTGACACATGTCCTACCCTCATTGGATGTGCCATGGCCGACCAAGACAATCCATGGGTCAACTTGGGGACCCCATGGAGCCACTTTAGTTAGAAAATGACATAAATACCTTTTATTTAATGTTAAAGTGAAAAAATGACACAAACATGAAATTTTTTACTAAAACAATTTTTACATGGGGTTATAAAAGTCATATATTTGACTATAAATATTCATTGGAAAGATAAAAAGATTTCCTACATCATAGTATTTGTCTTATAATTTTTAGACATTAAATAAATTAAATTATTTATGACATCATGATGATGCAGCGATGACCCCATTATTTAACGATTTAAATAAAATAAAAAGATAATGTAAAATCCAAGGCCTAAACTTGTCAAAAACCTATTGGATGAGTATATTTCGAACCCTTATCACCTTAGCCTCGCATTATATAAGTGTGGGACCTTTAGAATCCGAAAATCATTGTATAATAATGTAAAATTTCCTTACTTTCCAAGAGTGCCCCTCCTCTCCTCTTATAAAAGGCCCCCACCTCTACCACCTCATTCACACTTTCAAGCCATTTGGCTCGGCCAAACTCTGCCCAAATACTCTCCCAACTTCCCCCTCTTACTCCTAGAATCCTCACTTTGGGATGAACTCTTCCCAAAGAAGCCTTTGGATCAAATCAAAAAGAGTTACCCAATTTTGAGGTAATGTCTTCTCTAATGTTGTTTTGTTTTATTTTTCTTCTCCAACCCCCTAAACTCTTTTTATTCATTTCTTTTGTAACAACACCAGTGTCCTAAATATACTAGGATGTTGTTATAAGAAGGATTCGAGTTAAAATTACACACACCTACATATAATTGTTAAAGAACATATGGTTTATGTGGACGACGAATTTCTGCCTCATGAAACGATGATTTTTCAACACTCATATAACACCTTCAAAGGTGGCCATTAATATGTCACAATATTTATATATGATATATAATATGTTTATGTTTTACTTATGCTTCTGTATTTCTCATTTATGGCATACTTTATGATTTCCATTATGGGTAAATGCGATAATTTCATTTTAAGAAGTGCGGACTACCGCCCCCTCAAACTGATGTGAATAGTTAATGCCATATGTAGGATGTATAAAGGATGGAGTAAATGATATTATAAATGATATTATACTGGAACTATATTATACCTTTATATAATTATGATTTAATTCCATTAAATACGAAATAGAAATGAAAGTAGCGTTCATGCGTACGTACGGCTTACCGTCTCCATGAACGGTGAATTTCATTTCTTACCTCTAAATGTTATGTAATATTATAAATTAATGTATATACTGGATATATATGATATATATGATATCTACATCATGAACATAATTCTGGATATAATGGATATATCACCACATGAACTACTTGTAATTATAAGAATTTTATTTTTGACTCAAGTACCTAAGATCGACAAAATGACCGTTATAAACATAAATAATAACATAATGTTCATAACATGGTAATAAGGGATATAAAATGAATAATGAACATGAAAAAAGTTCTTAAGTATATAGAAATTAACTCTAGTTTATTATTCAGGAGGTTAAATAACAGTCGAGTCAGGACAGGACGCAAGGTAAGGAAATTTCTTAACCCAACTTCCATTCTTTGGGTTAATCTCCTACTTTCAAATTATATCATGATATTATTATGTCTTATTTTGTATTTTTACTTTCTTTATGTGTTCCTATAGTGAATACAAATAATAGATCTATTTATTTTAAAAATGATCTTTTATGGGACTTCGTCTCAATCTCCTTTCGTTGAGGCATATTTTGTTTTTTACACAACCTTCTTTTATATGGTTTATAAACCCGTTTGACTTTTACGTTTATTCAAAAGGAATCTTTTTTATACGAAGCGTTTTACTAAACGACAAAAAGGGAAGTTTTTTCATTCCGTACATATGCGGAGACAATGACCTCTCCGCCGCCGTGACCATTATTTGAGTTTCAGCTTCCTCTACAAGCCATCAATTTTTTAATGAAAAATAAATGCAATGTTTTAACATTCTTTTATTTTGGTATTGAAAATGGTTTTGAAAGCGTTTTTATTATATCAATGTGTTGTATTGTTATCTTGTGATTGAAATGTGGAAATTTTATGTTTCATTTATGCATGTTTTATGTGATACGATTATGTTATGGTTTATAAAATGTTTAAACCTATTCATATGAGGAATGCATTGGACTTAATAAGTGACGGGTGGAGCCCGCTATAGCTCCTCGACGCATCAGCAGGTCTCATGAGACAAACTAGTGTCTTGGAACGAGGCCTTGAAAAAATCTTATTTGTGGTCTTGGAACGAGGCCTTGGGTACGTGGTTATGATAGTCTGGCATTATGCATTCCATCATTATGAAAGTGGTTAATGATATTTCATGTGATTATTCGACCAGTAGAATATCCATGTGAAGAAGAAAATGGCATTATCTCATTTTACTTTTGCCATATTATGTTGATGTTCAAGTTTAAAAGGCTTTTGTTTTATTTATACATTGCCTTAAATGTTTATGTTTATTTATGAAATCTTCCGCAATATTGTTATCCTTACTGAGCATCTGAGCTCACCCCTTTCAATGTTTTAATATTTTCCAGGATGTGAAGAAGTATTTTATGAATGAACAGCAAGGATAGTCAGAATAGGATATGAGAGTGGACTATGGAGACTTTTTTATTTTAGTTTTTCACCTTATGTTGTAATGTAACATTTATGAATGTATCTAGTGTTTCCAAGGCTACTAAACTAATCGGTCTTTCGAGACTTGATCTTTTGTGATCATGCCAATGTTACGAAGTAATGCACCGACTCTGGGTAGCTGGGGTCGGGGCGTTACAGGTTTTTACCATGGGGTGTATTCGATTGAAAATTAAGAATTGTCAAAGTAATAGGGAAAGTGCAAGGTAGATACATGGTTTTTCCAAACTATGTGCCTCAACCCATCAAACCATGTGAACCCAAATAGAGGGGATTTGAATGGTTGGGGTATGTTTTTTCAAACCATTCACCATCTTAAAAGAAACCATACACCCCCTAGAAGAGTCACACTGTTAAGGAACATAGTTAATAGAAACAGTTCACCCCAGCTGATAAAACCATGCATGGGATTTAAATTTACCCAAAAATGAGATTTAATATTTTTGAACCACTTCATTTTAACCCATAATCAACACCCATTTGACCCTAACCTCAATTTCATGATTTTAGAGGCTCCCAGATAGATTCCAATCCTTCTCGACCTTTGTTTATATAAAATTGAAGGGTGGATTAAAGATCGGAACCTCTATGGGTATGTTATTTCTTCCCATTTAGATCTCTCTCTCTCCCACTCATCTTCTAGGATGATAGAGGAATGTTTATCCACTATTGGATATAGATCTATATATAGGATTGTTAAATCCAGATTCGTTATAATATTGGATCTAGTAATTGAATAAAGATCTCATTCTATGTTATTATTCCATTTAAATTAGAGGTTTTGTATTGGGTGATCATTTGTCATCAAATTTAGGTAAGTGGTGATGGTTCGGGGAAGTGTAGAAGCCTGATACGTTGGGGAAAATATTAAAATTCCTTTTAATAATAATTTCTTGAAACCAAGAGTGAGGATCTAGAATGAAAAATTTATAATTAATTTTTTAATATTTAATGAAATAAATGCCCGATATTTGGAACATTATTTATTGGTGAATGATTATTTTCTGAAAAGACCCTTTTAGATTACCTTTGTTATGCTATAATGATCCATGTATAGAATCAATCTAGCAATTATGCATATGTGGTCCTATTATCTCTGATTAACATTACTCAATATCTAGGTTTTAGCATGGGGAGTCAAATATATTATGTTGTTCATTTGTTTTATGGTCTTGAAGAAATCTATCTTTCATCTCACATTATTGGGAAGGATAGAGGAGGAGTTAAGAGAGAATTTTTTGTTGGCAGTAATTCTCTATTCTCAATTTTTTGATAAACTACACAATAGACATGGAAGCCTATATATAGATTTGGGTTTTGAGTTAAAATATTATTTAATTTCATAATGTCCATTAAATAACATTTATTACCTTTAAAAAATCCTTGTCTTCATAAAAATAATTATATAATTATAATTTTATGACGTACACCAACTTGCGCACTACAAAATTTTATGTATTGGTCTTATTAATTGAAATTTATCACCGAACGTGGTATTCATATGTTAAAATTCATCTAGAATTTATTGAATAACAAAATACATATTTTATTCATAAATTAATATTTTATTCAAAATCTGGAATATAAATATTTATTATAATATTCAATAAATAAAATAAAAATTTTATTCACACTCTGGAAAATAAATATTAAGTAAATTTATACGATCAATATAACTTGAATAAAATTATTCTTCTATCTTGAAAATAATATTTATTCCAGTATTTAAACTCAATTATAATTTAATCAAGATCAATGGAAACACTTAGTGTGTGACCTCCTTGGATTCTATATCATTGGAATTATGAATATTTCCTTAAAGTGCAAGATTAATATCTAGCAATGGGATAAGGAACCCAAGATAAAGAACCTAATGTCAAAACATCAACAACAACATACAAATGATTTTTATGTAATATAATACCTTTCTCACAATATCTCATCTAGAAGGTTACACATCTGTTTCACCATCCTATATGCTTGATAAGTCTTTCTTTGACTATATGAAATAAATATGTCATAACACTATGGCCGTAGAATTTAATGTTGAGGTAATATTCCAATAAAAGGGATGAGATATCAGAATCCATAAATATAGAAGGGAAAAACCCTTCCTCATCTTCTTTATTAATGATATTTCACTCATGACACTCCCAACTCATCAAACATCACAAAAAACTATTATCATCATGGTTTATGAAATATATCTACATACACTAGTTGTAACATGCTTTAATAATAATCATAAAGTATATGGTCTATAAAACATGCTCATAGATAAGAATATCCAATGAAACCAAAACATGGTGAATTTCTACTAGTGGATATGTTGTCATAATTTCCCATCATGGAATTTACCAAGTGTGGAATTCCTAAGAGGAAGCCTCATCTGGTTACGTGTACAAGCACATGTTAGCCTATTTTATAGGGTTCCCATCATTGTACATTATCTAACTGCAGAACGTTATTTGAGAATATCATCATAGAACATCAAGGTTCTCATCATAGTGGGGAATTGAAGTGATCTTATCAATATGAAGTATACTATAGAAAATTATTTTATTAGAGTCATGTAGAACAACAAACAATATTTAATAAGAATTTTTACTAATATTAAATACAAATAATATTCAGATAATCAATGTAAAAATAGTTGGTCATAAGACACCAACTACAAAAATCTCTCAATTAGACTAGAGCCAAATTATTACACCCCTCACTCCACTAGACCTCACATGGTATTCATATTTCTACTGAGCCAAGGATTTAGTAAATGGGTGCTCTGTATTGTCTTCTGTGGAAAGACTACTCACGTAAACTTCACTTCTCAGAGAAATATACCTCAAATGATGATACATCCGTAATATGTACGTCTTCCGCAGATGTGACCATGGATATTTTTCAAGATCTACCACTATGGGATTATGACAATATGGTGTGATATGATCTTTATTTCTAGGTACTACCACAAGATCCTAGAAGAATTTTTAAATCAGCACTAGTTCTTTAGCTACCTCAAAAGCCGCACTATAATCAGACTATGTTGTAGAATCTGCAACCATAGCCTACTTTGAGCTCTTCCATCTTGGATAACCTCCATTCAATGTGAATATGTATCATGTTTTTAACTTCATTTCATATTGATTAGTTTGAAAACTAGGATCTTCATATCCAATGAAGACTAGCTCCTAATATCCTCTATAAATCAGAATCATATCCTTAGTATGCCTAAGATAATTTAGGATGGATTTGAATGCCATCCAATGACGGTTAAAAATATAATATTGATGTCATCCTACCATAATTAATGTCTAAGTGACATATATCATTGTACATATAATAACATACACGATTAACCCATTCACTGATCTGAATAGAATCCTTGTAATTCTATTTCTGTCCTAATCTGTTAGAGGAAATATTTTCCTTGACATAGGAATGCCATTTGACACTGGAAATAATACCCTCTTGGATTGCTCCATACTGAATCAGTTTGGTATCTTGTCAATGTATGAACATTGAATTAGGCTAAAAAACCTCTATGATCTATCACGATGGATATTGATCTAAAAAATATATTTTACCTCTTACATGTCCAGCACTGAGAATAATTTTTTCAACCACACCATAATAGACTATAAGAATGATATTTCATTTCCAATGAGTAATGTTTCATCATCATATACTATTAAGATAATTACTACACTCCCACTAAACCATTTATAGACACATAGATCACTTTCATTCATTATAAATTGAAATTATTTTATAGACTCATAATAATGAATTTTTTATGACATGAATGCTTTCTTTAATATTTCCTCTATTGAAAGTTAATTTCTTATGGATTTCATCACTACAACCAGTGAAAAGGTTTTGTCGTATTAAATTCTGAGACATTGTTTAAACCCTTTATCATCCAGTCTTACATTATAGGTATCAATTTTTTTTCATGTATATTTTCTTCATGAAATCCCTTTTCAAACTAAGTGTATTTACATCTAGTAGAGGGTATACCAAAATCTAGAGTTGGTTTTGGTACATAGAATCCATTTTAGAATTCATGGATTCTTTCCACTTGGCAACATCTTTTCCACTTACTACTATATTTTAGGTTAGAGGATTGTTATTATCAACTAATAATGAGTCATCATCCTCAATTACTACAAAACCATACATTTCTAGTTCTATAACCACTCTAGTACTCCTACTTAGTAATTGTGTCTCTTGAACAATTTCTTCTTTCCATGGGTATTTGCGTAATTTTTTCATATGCCATATCTTGTGTATATTGAGCCTAGACTTCATCGAACCCTATCTTTCTCCAAATATTGCTTTTATATATAAGATCCTCCTCATGAAATGTTAGATGTCTATCAACCACAACCATTTTTTATGAAGGATTATTTAGGTATTATCTATTTTTTCTTTTGGGATATCATATAAAGATACACATTGTGCCTTGAGGTTTAAGAATTTTACCTAAAGGGACATTAAAAATTCATTAAAATCCACCTCATGTAAAAAAATCACATACGTCTCTTTCCATTACATAATTAGTATGGAATAGCATATATTTATTTATTTGGTACATGGTTTAGTGCGTATGATTCTATTTGTAATGTGTATCCCCAAATGTATAATGGAAGACTCACATTACTCATCATCGATCTCACCATGTACAACATGGTGCACTTATTTATTTCACTTATACCATTCCAATGAGGTGTATAAGGTGGAATGAGTGGATATAAAATCACAGAAATCTATAGATAATCCAAGAAATTTTGATTAAGATATTCTCTACCATGGTCTGAGAGAGGTTTCTTAATACTATTACCAAGATGGTGATCAATTTCATTCTTGTATTCTTTAATTATTTTTAAATTACCTAAATTATACCCTATTAATTATTCATATCCATATCATTTAAAATCATCAATGAATGTTATAAAGTATGAGTACTGACCCATTACTTCAATAATAAATGTCTTGTACACATTAGTATAAAATAATTCATGAAGTTCTTTATGCCTTTAAACTTTCCCACTAATTGGGGATTTAGTCATTTTTTATTATGAACCATAGTGAAAAACACCAAGTGGTTTTAGTTATTATGAATCTAAATATCCGTATTAATGTGATTTAGTAAATCACTTTTCATTTACATGATATTTCTAGTGATGCCAATGTTGGGAGTGGTATATGTCTTGGTATGTAACATCATTATTGATTTCCATTATTATGGTCATGTAATAAAACACATAAAGACCATTATTTAGACAATCCTTACAAGAAAAAATAATATCATTATAAAATAAGTATAATTTATTTCCAAATTCAAAGATAAATCCTTCCTTCTCAAGTTTGGATATAGAAATAATGTATTGGTAACTAAAGGCACATAATAACAACCCTTTAAAACCAAGATCATTCAAGTTGGAAATGTGATATGGTATTATCAAATAGATACAACAACAGGTTTTTCTTTTTGTGATACTCTAAGAACTTCCTTACCTCGGTCAATCTTTTTAAATCTACTTGGTTCTTATATTTGAATACGCATATAACAACCACAAGATGTATCTAATAACCAAATTGGAGAAAAAGATAAATTGAACTCAATAATAAACACACCTAAATCTTCTCATTTATTATTTGGATGGGTGTAGTTTTTATTATAGTTTTCCTTAATTCCACATGTGAAATAGACAACATATTATTCTCTTGCTCTCCCTTTGATCTTCCTCTTCTTGGAAGGGAGTGAAAAATATTTTAGCTTAAAATATTCTCTTTCCCTTTCCATTTGTTCACCATAAGGATGGAATGTTTTTCACACTTCATATCCTTATATAGATGGAATATAAGTTTATTAATTTATGTAAGATACTTCTCAATGTTTTTTATTTTAAAATTCACAAAACATTTGGAGAAGAAATCAAGAAGTGATGATGGAATGTGGTCGGTTCCCAATTCATTGAAGATATTGAACAATATAACCCCTAAGAATTAAATTTATCCAATGATATTGACTCCATGATTCCCAACTAGGGAACCCTCTCCAAGATTTCTATGAAATAGTGCCTTATAAATTTCAAACCGTTACTCTCTAGCTCTATCTTAATAAGGACCATGGAGGTGCACAAGCATTCTATCTGAAGCCATGTTTTCATTAGATTTAATAAGTTTAATAGAAATAAACGAAAGCATCAAACATTTAAAATCAAACACGTCACTCAAAATGTTTTTCATAGACATGAAACTCTTTATGAATCACCTCTTTAACACGTAGATATAGCATTGAGGATTCTAGCACATATGATTTCTGTTCAAGGGGTTGCACAACCCGAAGTTGTCGAAACCTCCCCTGGAAGTTACTTCAAGTTATGAGGATATATTTCTCCAATAATTATCATTCAGATAGTGAGGATTATAAACCTGTCAATTTATATTATAGTTAAAAATATCATATTTTTAGTAGTTTTGTTGATAATAAAATTAGTGAGATGTAATAAATTAAATGCTTATTTATTTATTTATAAATCCAAAACTATTTTATCAAGTCTTAATACCCCTCACCATTGAACTCAAAATGACTAGTTTCTTTATTATTATAGTGGAATGAATACCCATTACTTTTATTAGTAATATATACTTTGCCTATAAAACTGTAATAAATTAATAAGGTATGCAGTCTTTCCATCTAAAAACATGCAGCTTCTTGATCCTTTGTATGGATCACCCTAACCTGAAATGATAACTTGGATTTCCATAACGGTTGCCTTCAAATTTCTATTGAACATAATTTTTCCATTAAACTCAATACATTTCCTTTAATTCAACCCAAAAATATCATTAAAAGTCCATGATAAATTTATGTTTCTAGACTTTGGCCATTTACTTCACTTGGTGATATGGTTTCATTCCCTATCAAGTAATGGAAGACTTAGTCTGACATAATATTTAATTTAAGGATTTTAATTTATTATTGATAAATTCTATATCTTTATCTTCTACATATCTTTTTAATATTAAGTGGATGTTAATTAATTAATTAACTATGTTGGATAAATCATTTACACATAAATCATTTATTTAATTAAAATATTTTCAAGTTAATTGACTTATTTATTTAATTATAACCTTCCATCTATAAAATAAATAGATAAAAATATAGAAATAATTAATTAATTAAATGACCCATTCATGAGATTTATATAATGGTTTATTTAATGAGAAAAAATTAAATCAGCCATTAGCCTAGGGTAAATAGCTCCTATTGTTTGTCTTGGAATGAGTTCTAACATTCCACTTTTCCACCTGTTTATAACATGATTTGGAATGATATGGTTTCTTATTGAACCACCACCACTCATCTTGGGGATGATCCATTAATTAAAAATATTTATTACTCACACATAGGTGACGGTAACCAAAGTATTAGATAAATTGGAATACAACAATATCTTTGAATTCATAGGTCCTACATACTAATGGAGAGAGGGATGACTCACATTCTATCATTCAATTTAATACTAAATAATTTAAAAATCATACAATAAACTAAATTAAAACATCCAACACATACACATGTATTTTCCAATCTCATGAACCATCATACATGAAACAAATATGCAAAATTATATAAATGAAATTCATTTATTTATTAATTTTTTATTATTTAAGATAAATTTTCTTGTATTAATTAATGAATTATATAATTAATTCCATTTAATATTAATGATAATCCAATATTTTTTTTAGATACCCATCATTAATGTAATTCATGGTAAATAAATGGTAGAACCAATATTGACATATTAATTACAATAAATTAATTGAGAATTTATAATTATTTAAAACCACTATTAAATTAAAAAACACCCAACGATGTGACAATCAATAAAATAAGGTTTCATTGCTGAATTTTTTATTTAATGTAATTTTAATCTTTTCCATAAATGTGAGAATACATGGCATGTACATGTAGTTACATTCCATGTGCCTTGGTTTCTGCATATCCAAGTCTCACGCTTGGGGATTTAGCAAGTTGAATCAGACAAAATTCATGGTATTTACATGCTAGTTACACACCCTATATCATCCTTCTGTATACCATCTTGCTCTGGTTAACATGTGGTGTTAAATAAATTCACTATGTGTAATTAAATTTTCAATTCATATAGATACAATGTGCATGTCTTTACAACATGTTCTCTGGATACACGTAGTGTAACCTAGTTTTACCGGCCAATGATTCGACACTCCCTCATAGAATCTCTAGTAATTCTTCATTTTATATTAAATTTTAATAAAATTAAACACTTAACGAGCATGATAAATACGTAAATAACAAGTTATTTCAAATAAAATTAAATAACAGAAAATGTGAAATGAAAATATAACAACAATTTCACATAGATCAATAATCATATAAATAATTATAAATTTATAAGTGACCACCCTAATTTCACATGATGGTTCTGGGTAAAACGGAATCATGAAGAGGGGTGATATATTAAAAAAAATTTGATAGTCATCTCTCAAAACCAAGAGTAGGGATCTTTCATGTAAAATTTATAGTTAATTTATTTTATATTTGAAGAAATAAATACCTGATCATAGGAAAATTATTCATTGGTGAATTTTGATCATATGAAAATACCCTTATAAATTACCTTTTTCACACGGTATGTATCGAAGGATATAATCCCTCTAGTTTTGATCCACATGTGCTCCTATGAACTCTGAGAAACACTACTTGATCTTCCGGTGCTATCGTAGTGAGTAAAATGTATTTCATTGTTCATTCATGATTCTTTATTCTTAGGACTTGAAGAAATATCTATTCCACTTATAGTTCCGGAGAGGGAGATATAAGGAGGAGTTGAGATAGTATTTTTTGTTAGAAAAAATTCTCTATTCTAAATTATTGGATAGACTATAGAACAGACACAACTGTCCATTAATAGATATCGAATTTAAGTTAAAATAATATTTAATTTCATACCGACCATTAAATAACATTTATTACTTTTAATAAAATTATTTATGAATATTAATAATAACTTTATAATTATAATATCTTTTCCTCCTCCAACATCCTAAATAACAAATATTACTAAATGATCTTACTATTTATTATTTTCACCAGACTCTCTCTTGGTCCATTCGAACTCCTCTAGAATTTCATAAAAAAATTGATCAAAATTTTTATTCATAAAGAAACATTTTATTCACAATATATAAAATAAATATTTATTAATGAATAAATAGGATCTATTGTGATCCCCATGGGCATAGGATACTTATTATTAACTATTTGATCAGTTTGACTAGACTCGGACATGTTCTGTTAAAACTCCTCTAGAATTTGATGAATGGTTTTAATTAATTATTGAATTAATTCATATGATCAATTATGATTATGAAATTGTGAAATGGAATAATTAAATGTTGAACTAATTATAGTATGTTAACATTTTTAGTTTTATTAATTGATTTTTGAATTAATTAATTGGTCAATTATTTTGATATGAATTTTTTTGAATAAGATTAATTTATTGATGAAATAATTAATGTAATATTTTGATAGTAAATAGAGATAAGATGATTAATGTTGATTAATGTTAAATGAAATGATATTGTGAAACTTGTTCTATTGTGATGCATGTGATATTGTGATATATATAATTATTTGATATTTGATTATGAGACACATATTGATGCTCCAAATTCCCATGTGAAATTGATTGATATATGAATGTGGGATACAAATTGATGCTCCTAATACCCATAGAGTACCAAACACATGCATGTAATTCTTATCGGATTGGGACTAAATCTCTAAATAGCCATCGGTTGTGGTAGACAGATAGACGCTCTAAATACCCATTAGGTGCTAGACATGACATTCTATGACCATGAGAATGGAAGTGGACTATGGTTCCAAATATCGATCATAATTAACTAAAATGAATGGATAATGGAATCCAATTGCATTGTAATCAATTTCAAATTAAATGTGTGATATGGTTTAGTCTCTAGAATGTGTTGATGTATGTATTGTGGTTTGGGTGTCCTTAAGAAATAGGGTTTTTTTGTGAATAAATAAAGAATAATTGATAATGTGGTAACTATTCACCTATTCATTATACTTTTTTATTTTTTTATCTACATACACTATTTTTACTGGATTTGTTTTAGACGTCATTGGTGGTGACCTACTAAGTTTTACTCACACCCTATTAGGCAACCTGATTGGTACTCAAATAATTTTAATAGTTTCGGAACAGGATAAGGGAAAATACACCATGTTAGATGGATAATTTGGTATGGGGAATGAATGAGGGAACCATATGTGGTTTGGGACTCCTTAGGGAGTTATTAGTGTCTTTAATATTATGGTTTCTTTCTAAAACTTGTCATGAACTTTGTTATGGAATATCTAATGTTAGTTTTGATATTGTGTTTCTAGTTTTGATCAATTTGGGATACTAGTGTTTTTATGGTTATGGTTATATAAAATTTGGTTATTTATTATATATTTATAATTTGGTATTACTCTAAAAAAGAGGTTATAGTCTCTGCATGATCTATAATAGACCCTCTGTGCTAGTCAGTAGCCTTTGGTGTACAGGGAGGTATGCCTGAGGTCATGTGGAGAACTAGATAAAGGTGTATTAATATTGGATATTATCTTATATTATGATAAACGTTTTTGGTTTTGTGAAGTGGATATAGATATTATAAACACCTGTTAATCCTTTTTTAGATCATGTGATCCATGGAAAGTTAATTTTAGTGCTTTATGCACGAAAAATTCATATTTAATTTTTATTACATGGAGTGAGTGATGAGATAGAAGTGGTAATTTCCAAAAGCACAACCAAAGTATGAAATTATGGTAATTAAATAAAGTGTATCAGTAAATTATATTTTTTTTATATTCTATATATTGATGAAAACATAATTACTCAACATAAACATGAGAAAGATAAATCTATTGTGTTTCATAAATCAAATATTAAGATATTCTTTTAGAAACTCTTTCATGAGCATGAATCAAAAAATGCAAATTAATAGTTTAATAAATATTTAGGAAATGACATGTTTACTAGTTTTAACATTTTAATTGATTTAATATTTAGAAATAAATTTTATTTATGTTTATTAATATTAAATTCTCTCCATATATTTATATTTTGTTCCACTCATTGGAATGACCATTAAAATGTTTTAAACACTTTCTATTAGACATGATATTTAATTACAAGTATTAAATTTCTTTAAAGTGATATAATTTGACACCCACATATTTTAAAATGTATTTTATTTAATAGTATTTCCTTTAATAGTATGTGGTATAAGAAACATTGAGATTAAATGAATGAAGATATACTATAGAATTATTATCAATTAATTAAAACCATAATAACCAATTCATTATTTTGGTAGGTTTGAATAAGATAATAATTTTTAAAGAAATATATATAGAAATATTTTCCTTATTAAAATTAATATTCAATTATATATTGATCATAAATTGGTTGTAAATGAATATAAAATATTTTTAAGGTAAATGACATATTTTCATAATAAAAAAATTATGTGAATAATGTATTTTTTTAAAATATTAAATTAATTTGTATTAATAAATTAATCTAATGAATAAAATAGGATATATATCTAATAAAATGATCTAAAATTCATTTAATTATGGTTATTAGGAAAAGAATTATCATAAAGTCATTTTATTCTTCAAAATTCCATTTTCTTAAAAAATGGTTTTTGTTCCATTTTCTGTTCGGAAAATATGATTAATTTTTGAATCTGTTCGAAATAATATTTAATATAATGGAAATAAATTTTAAATTCTTAATTTGATAATAATCTCATTATATATGTTTTTAATTTTTTTAAAAATATTAATTTTTAGTGAATAATGACAAATTTTGTTTTTAACAAAATTGCTCTTTCTTTCTATTAGAAAAACTAATTGAAATGGAATATTATTTTTTTATTTTGTTTTAAAGAAGCATAGGTATGATTTTTTAAACCTAAATTACATTTTTATATGGGAATCAACACTTCTCTTGTATTTATTATAGAATTAATTTTTATGCCATAGATGAGGACTTTTATAAAAGCATGTTTTTTTGCGTGTTGTAATATTATATTAAATGAAATTTCCTAAAACTATGGAAATTAAATATTATAAAATGGATTTTATAATTTTATTCATAATTTTATGATTTTTTATGGTTCATTTTTTTCATAATAAATATGAGCCATGTTAAAAGTCTATCACCATAGTAATAGGTAAAATGAATTTAATATGATAAAAAACTATGGGAAAAAAATATATACAACACATGAATCTATTTACTTTTATTAGTGTATTTTAATTATACTAAAATATTTTAAATTATTGAATTTTTTGATTCATTTTCCATTGACTATGACCTTTATATTATTTTTAGTAAACTAAAATTAACAAAATTCCACTCGTTTTCTTTTAATATATTTTATATGTTATCCTAGTATAAAAATATGTATTTAGTGGTTCAATTTTTTATTATTATTATTAATAAAATAATTTATATTAATTTATTTCGAGTTTTTAGGTATTTTTAATTACCTAGAATGCTTACACAACATTGGCGAAGTGCGTGTGTAATCGATAGAAAAAGAATTTTAGTTATTTTTTAACATTAAAAATAATATTATTTGGATGAATTATGAAGTTAAACGAATTTATTTGAATATTATAAATCTTTAGTGATTTTTGAAGATTTAATATTTAAATTAAAATGTTATCATTATACACATAAAGTCAATTTTTTTAATTGTCATAAAAAACACCTTAAATTGTCTATATTGTTTAAAAATTAATTTTAAATAATTAAAAAAATCATAAAAACAATATAATAAATCAATTTTTATTGATATGTTTTTAATAAAACATTAATGGTTTATTTATGTTACACTTTGAAATGTTAATATAACATTCACGACCCTTAAATTTAGAAAAATGTGTTATAAATGTTATGTTCAAATAGGGTCAATGAGTGTGTTAAACTAGAATATATGGTTTAAAATAAAATTTATACATTTATATATTTTATATAATGAGTTTATGTAGATATTATATACATTATTGTTAATATATGGAACTTTGGTTCCATTTTACACGAGTATAAACATATTATATGTCAATATTTCCTGTATTTATATGTTTTCCACCCACCTCACCTATAATAGAAAACCAACACGCCTATATTAATAAAAATATTTGATCCATTTATATCATAAAATATCTATTTAAATACCTTTTCAAACATCATACTCATATCCTAATGTTTTTTTCTCACCAAAATAGAAATGTATAAGGCCTATAGTGTATGCCAAACGATGATCTCCAAAGAAGAGGTATAACTCTTAACCAAGTTTTTCATTTTTGTTTTTTCTACCAACTCCATAAAAAATAATATAAGAAATATGATATGATAAAAAATTATAATCATTATACTAAAATTTTATTATGTTTTTTTCACCCACATTTTCCATATCCTTTCCAATCCTATGTGAAGTGAAAACATCTTTCTTGTTTATATGTTGTTTATCACCTCCCCGAAGCAATGTGCATCATTTGTCATTACCACCACACAAGGATGGTAATTATAATGTAATTAATGAAAATATATGATATTAATTGAATTAATAATACTTCTAAAATAAAATATCTTAATTATATTCTTACCTATTCATCTTTTGGAAAATAATAATGTCGTTCATGTGTATATGTTGACTACCACCTCTATGAAGCAATGTGATTCAATTTTCACTCCATCCATTAATAAACGATTAAATGTCTTATTTAATATATAAAATTATAAATATTTCATGATTTATATTATGTTTTTTACGGATCATTAAACCCTTTTAATCTTGTTATCTCACTAGTGTTGAATTGGGATTATGAACTGAATGCCCTGAAAATATCTAACATGTGCTAAATTGATTTAGTATCTATAAAAGAGAAGGTATTAATGTAAATAAATGGTATTATGATGATGAAATAATCCTGAAAAATGATATTAATCAAATAAATAAATAATATAATTTTATTAAATATGAATTAAAGAATGTATGTGGTGAGTCAGACTCGAGGTAAGGGATTTCTGGTCTCAATTTCATTTCTTTATGACTTATTCCATTTTCAACACATGTTTTGTTTTCTGTGGTGTATGAATTTACATATAGAAGTATTTTATCTTGAATTTCTAAATTTATACTGGTTTTCAAATCCATTTTATGCTTTATCCATCAAATATCTATGGTTTTAAAAGTAACAAAAGTCTTATGGTATTGTCCTTTAAAACGTTGTTTTGAATCTTTTAAACATTTTTTGTACATATATGTTACATTAATTATTGAAATAGTGTTACTATTTTGGTTAAAAATTATATAATGTCTATTTTAAGAAATATTTTACTTTCCATACAAATTATTTATAATAAATCTTTTGAACGTTTTTAGTATGAGTTATTATTGACCTTCTTTATCAAAGTGAAAAAAATGTATTTAATGTATCAAATATTAATTATTTTTACTATATTCATATCCATAATTAATTGTCAAGATTAATCTACAAGATAGAATGGTTTTAAAAATTATATATTATTCCCACAATTCTAGGTATTTTTCATTTTTTAGAGTTTTCATTGAATATGATATTTATCATTATGATTTTGTGAAAAGGAAATTGTTTTATTTGTGGGTTCAAATGAGGTTTTGTTGTGAGAAAGTGAAATATTAAAAATTATTTATTCATGGTATATTATATGAGTATTTTAAATGATTATGGGTGATTCTGATATAGCTCATTATTGTGGGTGATCTCGATATAACTCTCTATTACCTTTGGAAAGAAATAGTCTTCAAGGGAAAATGGATATAACTATGTAGGTTAATCCTATGTAATTATATGGGTTTCATTAATTCCAACACAGGTTAAAAAAGATTGAACATGGGTTATAAATGTGATACTCCAATATACATATTTTATGATTTCAAAGGGTTTTTATGGAAATATTTTGGATTCCATAAGTTAAAATAGTGTATGAAATTTTTCGGAGAAATTTTTTGTTTAAAAAAGAAATTATTTCATGGTGATTTCATGGTTTTATTCATCATTTATAGTGTATTTTAAAGTATTTCATTAATAAATGTTTTATTTTATCATTTGGAAATGTATTATTTACATTATCTAGATTTTATAACGAAAAAAGTAAATATTATCATGGGTTTTCATATTTATTACCATACTAATGGGATTCCATTATTTTAAGGTCCCTTAATAATCTTTTTTACACATCCCATGTTTTTAAACATTTTTAAAAGGATTTAAGGATGTGTAAGAACTATATAAAATTTACTATTTCTACTATGATGATATTTTGTTAAAGATGAATATGTATTATCAATGAAATATAAGTTGAAATATTAGAATAATATTTTGGTGGGACAATAAAAATTTAGTAGAGGTGTCCACTTTTCATTATAATATAGTATTTTTAGATGATTATGTATAAATATAAATCTAAAATATCGTTAAAATGTAGGAAATTGAAACCCATTTTAGAAATAATGTAATTATGGGTTTTAATGTTTTCGGGTGTTATGGAATATCAATGAATTCATCGTTCATAAATGTATTAGATATAAAACAGGGGTTGATATTCCATTATCACAAAAAGATACTCATAATATGAGGGTTTTTGTTCACATATAAAATCACTAACATCCCATAAATTTTGGGTTTAAAAACACATGTGAGGAAGAAGAGAAAGTTGTAGAGTAATCAAAAGAGAACAAGAGGAAACATAACCTTGACATTTAACTGATTAATCTAAATGAATAATATTAAATAATAAGAATAATATGGATTAGAATGGGAGAGTAACCTCTTGGATTCCATCTTACATTAAAAATATGTATAAACATATGGAAATCTCCCTTATGTAAAACTCACTTAATAATAATAATAAATATAATAATAATTATTATAATGGTAAGATTATTAGAATTTACATGAGAAAAATTATATTAATAACATATCTAAGTCTATCAAGAAGTATACATATTACTAACCCAATCTAGACAAAAAAATTTACTTCCATGTATTACTTACAATAAATATTACATAATAAATTTATGTCAAATATTAACATTTTAAAATAATCATATATAATAGCAATTCAGTAAAAATATTGTATCATATTTCTAATACACAAATATAGTTTTCATATAAACATAAATTGTGATATTTTAATCACATTACATAATTTAAAATAACTTAATAAATATCAAATAACTTTATTAAAATATTCTATAAACCAATTATGGAGGTCCCTGGGATGTCTGAAAATGAAAAATGAAGTATCAGGATAACATAGATAAATTAGAAATTATATTCCATGGCCTTTGAGATTATAAATGTACCATGAAAAATCCTTTACAATAAAAATATATATTACATGGTCGCTATGAATAGTCTCATATAATATGAACAGCCTATAAATCACCCTATAAATTTTAATATTTTCAATATCATACTTACTTTATTTCAAAAAATATTATTATAATAAAATATTTCGAAAATAGAATATGGTTTATCACATTTTTTGAATTTGAAAATGGGAGTATTTAGGTGGTATTTGAATGACGATTTATATTGATAATAAGATACTATTTTCCAAGGATTGTTTTATGTATAACTAATGTAAATTGACTTTTTGGTTTCTTATACATGTTGGGGTTAATAGTTGTTTATTGAAAGTAGTTTTGTTACATTATTACACTTTATTATTTTTAGGAATTATAATTGGTTATGATATTATTAGATAATTACTTATACTTCATGGTTTGTTGGTTTGTGTTTCTTTTTCAATATTCCACTTGGTTTTTTGAGTGTAAGGTTATCCATATGAAAAATTTAGACCCTCATCTCCAATATCAATCATGTTTCCTATTAGAGGTGGGATATGGGATTTATAATCAATTTAACAACTCAAAAATATTTGGGATTATGTGGGTTAATATAATGACATTCAAATCATAATCATATTTTTTATTTTATAAGTTTTAAAAAATTTATTTTTTATTTAAATTTTTTATGAATAAAAACATTATTCTTTTAGTTATAGATACTAAATGATTATACTTAAAAGTATATAATTACATGATTTACTAAATAAATATCCCTTAATAATGTTAAATATTTTTATTCTTATTTTTAATCATGGATTACTTCGTAAATTATTTAAAATTCTATGTAACATCTTCCAAAAAATATCAAAAGAAAATTATAATTTATTTAAATAAATTTCAAATTCATTCGCTATTAAATGAATTTTTTCAACTTTTTTCAATTTATTTGGTAAATTATATGGGACTTCATCCCCTATTTTATTAATTGTAATAATAAATAACTTAATACCTTCAATTTTTTTAAATTATTTTCATCAATTTATACACACCTTAATATTTTTTCGTTTGAATATTATGTATTATATAATGATTTATTTTTTACGTTCATTTTTTTAAATTTTTAGATCCATTCCCAATATATTTTTATTCTTTATCTTCTTCATAGTCACAAACTCTCTCCTTGTAAATTTAGAAATATTTATTTTCTCCTTTATGAGATATAAGAAAATGATAGATTTAATCATCTAAATTTTCATCAACATAAAAAACAATTTATCACAATTTTATTCTTTTTAATTGTATTTTTATAAGTTATATACTTTCATCCATGAGGTTATTTTTTCATTCCACTGGAAAATAGTTTATAAATTTTATATGTAATATCTTTATTAAATATCATTTTCCAATTTTTTTTACCATTCCCTCAACCTATCAATGTTTATTTTTATTTTATTTAAATTTAAGGGGAGAATGAAATATTTTTAATAGATAAAACACTTGAAATAAATTTTTCATTTATATTTATCATTACCAATATGAAATTTCATTTATATAGGACATAATTTCTTCATAATTAACTTCCTCGTCATCAATCTATAATTTATCCAGAGAAGTATTTTTTATAATTTATTTTAATTACTCTAAAGGCTTCAAATATTAACAGTATTTTACTATAAAAATTATACTTTAAGAAATAGTTTATTTCAATCAATTATGTTATAAATATATTTTTTCTCTAGTTATAAATTTTCAATGTATAGGTCCTTAAATAAAATGCTTTTATCACTATTACCAGACATGTAATGCTAGAATCAATCATTTTAAAAATTTATTAAAAAGAAAATAAAACATTCAAGAATGATATGGGAAGGGTTAAAGAAATGAACATTATCACATTAATCTAGAAATATATTTAAAGATCATAATAAGATATGTTATTTACATATTCTGAATCATCAGTAGTTTTACACACAAATTGAGACTTACCATGATTGAAGATCTTGACTGAAAATTCTATATTGGTCCTCTTTGATACCTTAGTAGAAAATCTAGTAGATAGAGTATATAGTAGTTTATAATAATAATTTTAGGGGCTTCCCTTCAATGGACCCAGAGTGAATCCCTCACTATTAGTTACCTTTGTCTTTCTATATATAACTGCTTCTATAAAAGTAAAATTTCCACCACTTCCTGATAGCTTCGAGGGTGTTGGAAATCACCCCTTATTCATTGGAGATGTTTATACACTTCTCTAATGTCTTGGGGGATTTTTTTCCAGAGTTTCTTGATTATTGTAAATTTACTATAGAGTAACAATTTGGTTAGATCCATGAACTTGTAGGGTTGGAGGAGTATAAAACACCAGTTTCATGAATCCTTTCCCCAAATATGACTGTCAGGATATATCCTTTAAATCATAATGATTAGTCTAAACATTAGCAACAAATTTTTTTTTTCATACCATCATCACCTAGTTCAGAAGTAGATGCATCCACCTACATATTCTCATCCAAGACAGGATTGTTACCTGTCTATTGTACTACCCTAACATTATCTAAGTCATGAACAGATTTAATCACCAAGGAAGTGGCATTTTAATTCAAAGTATTAGCCACAACTTCAGACATTGGTTTTTTCTCATATGGAATTCTATTACCAACATGATCCAAAATATTTAGAACCTTAAATTTATTTTTAAAAGATGTATCGTGACACAGTTTTATATAGAAATTGGAACAAACCACATGTTTATGATATGTGACTTTGATATGATCGATTTTTTATAGTCTAAAGAAATGAGTAAGTATTTAATTTTCCATCTTAAGAGCTATGTCATCATCCAATGCCTATAACAATATTTTTTTAATCCAGAACAATCTTATGTCAACCTCCCCCAGGACCATAGATAAGTGATCAAATGTGGATACCTCAGTTTCTCTATACATTTTAATTAGAATACTAACAATGAAAGAAATATAAAAAATAATTTTTGGATGATATATAATCCAGTTAAGAATAATAATTTAATTCAAAATTATGCCTGAGTATTTTTTTTAATGTAAATGGATTAAATAAAAAAATTCATTTATTAAAGAGATCATACATATCTTTTATGAAATTTATCTGATCCCCCATGCCCTACGCTTTAGTTCCTCTAATAGGGTAATGATGTGGAAGAAGACCCTACACATGGGTATACAACTCTATTCCCAATAATTTCATATAGATACTATATTTTTTACTGAATCATCAACATTATAATTTTCTCTACCAGTGAAAAGAACAATCCTAGAAATAATAAAGAACTTTATGATATTAAATATATCAAGTATTGCCTCTTTATTGGAAAATAAATGAGCAGTATCACACTTATTCAAAATCTGGTCTAGAATAACAACCATTAGATATATAAAGTGTCTTTTATTGGGATCCCTTTGACCATATGCAACACCATAGTTTCTCACATCAGTTTTAGGTTAGTATAACTCATACCAGTTGCTACTGGCGTCTTGCTAACTCAATGAAACTTATTGGACTCATCTAGAAAAGACACATGATAAGCAAGAAATGAATCTAAAGGGTCTTCTCACACTTCCTTATCCCAATGAGATCCATCATATTTCAACCCTAGCCTCACCAGTGATGATTTTCACTCTCCAGTATCCTCGTCCGTCCCCATTACAGCACACCAAGATCAATCCTTTCCGCTCACCTCTTCCATCCCTGAAATGGCACACAAGGTACCATTCAAACCTATCTCGAAGATAGATATACAAGTTCCAATCCTTATTGCAACCACTAAAGAACCATTGATTCTAGCTATCGTGAGATGTCTAGATCTGGCAGTCTTAGAGGTTCTGACCACCCAAGGTCTATAGACACCCAGATCAGCTAATCAAAATCCATCAGGGTTTACAAACCTGCATGATGTACTGAACCCCTTCCCTCCAAGAAAGGCACTGTTACGTAGGGTCATTAGTAGAAGATTCCCACAAAAAATTATCTTGATTCTAAAGAAATATGCCACCAACTTGAGGGAGATAAACCCTAATCACTATATTCAACATCATTGAAGTAGCTCCCCATAAAGTGTTCCGACTTTATTCACAAGGGACCATTTTATCATTATTATTTTCTCTGATAATTAAAAAAATTCAATGCAGACACCTTAATATGTTCATCATAACCAAAAAGTTAAATGCCTATCATTTTAAACATTAAAAAAATTAATAATAAAATTTTCCCCTGTTATATGAATATCTTAAAATAATAATCTAAAAAACATTATATTTTTGACATGTATTTTTTATTTTTCCTCATTTGTGTTTTGTAACATTATCCATTCATTCATAACAATCTTACATCCCATGAAATTATTAAGAACTATCTATAAGAGTGATGAAAACAAAGCATATCTGGTATGATCATCCAATCTAATGATTTATTCATTCTATTTTTAATATAGTAGTAGTTTCTTATAGTATTTTAAATCTTATTTTAATAATTAATAAAACATTAATGTCAATATAAAAATATAAAATATAAAATATTCTTTCCAAATATAAAATATTTTCGAAAAAAAGTTTTTATTTCTTATGTAATTGAATGAGTAGGGATATTTCTTGATAAAATAAAATTATAGAATCATTATAATAAATATTAGTCGATTAATGAAACAAAAAATGTAACAAATATTCAAATTTACGAGCTCAAGATTCAACATAGGCCACTGAATGTGGGAGGAATTAGTAGTTTAATGAAATTTTTAGTTTTTTGTTCTTTTAATAAAAATTAAATAAAAAATATAAAAAATATTTCATTTTTAGGAAATAAAAAAATTATTTAATCATGTGAAAATTAATTCCAGAGAATACTAAAAATAAGAAAATTCTTGATAGCATGATAAATGTTACAATGATTTTTTAGGAACCATATTCCTTAGTGGAAAACATTCTCAAATTAATATAATTTATTTATACATATTCAATAGTCTCCCAAAATTCCCAATAGATTTATAAAATCATAAAATAAGATCGAATAAATCAAGGAAGTCAAGTTTCATCCTATGTTAAGGGATAAGTAATAAATAGTTAAGAAATAAATCATGATGACCTTCGAATATGAAGAAAACGTTATTGAGAATAAATATTGCAATTTTATAATTATAAATAAACTGTATACTATATCAATCAATCTATTTCAATATTTCTCCCATTTTTTATCATATAATTTCTATTATATAAATTAAGTGCGATATTATTTACTTTATGGTGGATTATAAATATTTGTTAAATATATTATTTTAATAAATACAATATAGAACAAATTTTTTAATGAATATATTATGCTTTTTTACTCTGTATTTTAATAATCATAATTAGTCACATTATCCATATTTTTTTAAATATATCAAATTGAGATTAAAAATTAATGAAATGTTGAATTATTTAAGAAATAATAATATATGTTTCATAAAAAATGACAACACAATAAGGGTAATGATATTATTTTACATTATTTAGAACTATTTTCAAAATAATATATTATTATGTTATTTTATTGTTTCACGAGCCTCAATACTGAATAGTTAATTAATTAATTTAGGGAATAAAATTTGATCATTATTTTCCAAAAAAATTAACGATTGATAAGTGTAAAATGTAATGCAATTTTGGTTTTGATTCTAATAAAATTACTGATTATTTTGAACATAAATTTGTTCAATTCTATAAGTTTTATTATATAATTAGGTATAATAGTATTCAATCTTTTTTATAGTTTTAACATTATAATTTAAGTGTTTTTATTGTTGTAGATTTAATTTTGGCATTCGAATAATTTTTAATTATTAATTATTATTGGAAGTGGGAAAGTGTAGAGAAATAGGAAATAAAATTTTCATGGATAATAAGGAAAATTTTGAAATGAGAAACCATAAAAGAAGACATAACATAATGGATTGATTATATAGGTTAAAGGAGAAGCATGTGGTGATATAAAAACCATGGGAAACTTATAAAACATGGTAGATAATGTTGTTTGTACATAGGAAAAATGAATAGAACCATAATGAAAGGATAGATTATAGCATCATGTTCATGGTGAAAAAATGAGTTTCCAAATGAAACACATTGATATTTAAACTTAAAAATACTGGTTTTATAAATAATTGTGTTTATAAAAGTAAAATCACGAATAAAAAATAAAGTAATCACATCCCATTTTCTACTTATTGGGAATTCTGATGCATATGATATAAAAAACATGATTTGGATTAAATAATCACACCTTGGTTTTCATTTGGTGTAAATTTTATTATAATATTTTAGTATACTATTGGAGAAAAAATGATATATTTTAATGCTTTGATTTTTAACACTAATGGTGCCCACTAGAGTTTGGATCAGGATGAAATTAATTTTTTTACAAAAGCAAATCCTATCAGGTCGGATCAAAAAATTATTAATATCCTAATATTGACCTGGTATTCAATGTGATTATGTTATAAAAAAGATAATAGAGATGCTCCAGTGAAGGAAAAATAGCTAAGAATACCATCTAGCATATAAATCCATGCAGCCAACCCTTAAGTCATAGAAAATATCAAATGACCTGGTATGTTATTGGGCCTTGGGTACATGACCCAATGATATCATGAGTTAATATATACATTATCAGACATATAGTTCACCCACCACATTCATATATTAGTTATCCTCTATATGGGTTAGGTTGTTTTTATAGGATATAATAGCATTTTATACCTGTTATGTTGTTTGTTAATTCACATCTTAAATGAGTCACACCCCACAAATTGTTTGATAGAAACATACATTCCAATATCATTTACCCATTTATTTTGTGTTATAATCCATCTATGTAATTGATCATTACTAAGGTACATTATACATTGATGTATCCTTTCACAAGGGAAGGATCGTTTCTCCTACATGATTTACAAAACTCAAGTTTCTTTCAGGTATGATTCCTAAAAACCACCAGCTACCTATGGGACCAGATACCCCAACCATTACCTATAAATACATGGACCACTAATCAGGTAATACATAATCCAAAAATAATAAAAAAAAGGATTCGAATAACCAGATACCTTGAGAGAGATTCGAAGATTGTCTTCATCAGGTGAACCGGAGTTGGCTAATTCTTGTAGGAAAACTATTGTTCTTGAACAACATGAGGCTAATCACATTAAGTGAATTTCATTAAGTGAGAAACCATATTAACATCCTATAATTTATGTGTCATTCCCCCTACCTTCCTCCATGTATTTTCATAGGGGGATACATGCATGGGTTTAGTAAAAATAAGTTATGAACATAATATGCTACCTGAGACCTCATATAAAAAAGTTAATATTATGAAATCCACATGGGTATAACTACAAACCTCTTAATGGTATGTCATACTTCTATAGTGTCACCAATATCAAAGAAGCCCTATATATTTATGGGATAAAAATTAAATACCTTCATGGATTCCTTTCACCAATGAAAAAACCCTGAAAATTCTAGTTGAAAATATTCTAAAAAACCCATCAATCTTATACATTCAGGGCATGTACACTAGCATGCACCCATTAGATCATGGTTACATTGATAAAGTGAGGATTTGGGTAATTATTTAAAAAATTTAAAAATCTCAATCATATCATAATCATATATTCTCTTGATAATTAGGGTCCCTTTCGGGGAAACAATGGTGTGGACTCTCCTGACTCGGTGATAGATTTCTTGTCCATTCAATGACGCAGGCTAGATAGGACATACTTCTTGGAGTAATACCAAATTATTTATTATTATAGGATATACTCATAGACCTATATAACTCACTCACCAATCAAAATTAAATAATACGGTATGATGTGTTTCTTTTTTGTGTATAAGAGTTAAGATAGTACTCATTGGGAACAAGATAGTTTCTATTGATGGTACTATCAATGGAACAAATAATCCCATAAGGGGGGAACTCATTGCATAAATTACTTCCAAATTTAATTGAATTATCTCCTTAAATATAACCAAAATTCTACAATTTTTTCTCAAACTAACCATTACTCACATGGGTGTAGATATTAATGTTTGTCTTTCTACCGGCGTCATCAAAATTCCTCGATGTTGGGCCTCCTTTTGATGTATTATTCCCAATCAACTATGATCACGTTAATAATCATGTTCAAATGATTTATTAGAGATCCATATTAGTTAATACCCATATTAATAATATCATATCAATACTCTATTTCTATATGTTTCATGGACCAAAATTTATCATCATACAACATAAAACTACATAACAACATCCTTGCTGCATGCAATTAAAATTCATGGTATGATTCCGCCACATGGCCTTAAACTGTGTCACAAAAAACTATTGGGGATTTGATTCTTATTTTGAAGGTATTTTTATAACACCTCCAATATGTTCAATCCCAATATCACCAATCATCTATCTCACCCTTATAGGTCCATATTTCTCAAGAGATCATTTACATTCATCCATCACATACCTATATTCTTGTGAGTCTAGATATTACATTCTCAAGAAACACATTCCCTAGGAATTCGTTAGATTATTCTATATTCCCAATGATATCATGCACCCACATAAATAACTGTATTCCTTCCATGTAACTGTCACACCTCGCTCACTTAGACCATATTCCATATAAGCTAATTACCTATCTATATTCTTTCTAATTGGCCTTACCCATTCTCATTGAGCCATGTTTCTATTTAGGATAGTCATAAAGGTCCACTCATGAAAAATACACATATTAGATATTACTAGGAATAATTAACCATGTTGTACATTCCATATGATATTAAAATAGGTGAGTTGGTCCTTTTCAAAAAAATTCAAGAGCTACTCATGTCTCATTATGTGGAAACAAACTATGTGGGTTCTGACTCCACATATAAGGATAATTAGGTATCCCATATTATGAGTCCAATAATAACTCCATAATAACAACTCAACTTTTTGGGTTTATTTAATCTCTAGAGTGAGAAAATATGTGTCATTAAATTATAGTACAATAACAATGGAGAATCACTAGATAATAAGAACAAAATTACAAAAATTTTGATGCATTATTTTTTTTTGAATCCATACATGATAACGATGAAATTTTCGTATAGGGGAAAACATTATTATCCTTTGAACTTGGGAAGTATTCTTGAATATATATTAAATCAACAAGGGATTCTTGGAGTAGGTAATAATTCCCCTCATAAAATCTGTGATGATACCAACTAAACATCATCTCAACCAATGAGAATTAAAAAGTTTTATTATCTTGTAACCCTTGGGATTTTTTGAATTTGGGGAATAGATCCATAGTGGAATTCATTTTTATTGTTGCAAGATATGTTAAGAGATTTTAGTTCCAAAAATCACTCGATTTATAAAATTATAAGAATAAATATGATGAAACTGATGTGAATATTTCTTAACCAAATACAAAGCAAATTTATCACATTTTGATCCATTTTGTATTTAGTGTTACCAATATAAAAAAAAATAGTGAACCTAATGTGAATCCCTATTTAGCCAAAATCAATACATTCCTAGGGAATTTGACCATTTTATTTTGTGTATTTCATTTAAATAAGAGAATAGATCCAACATGAATCATTTACCATTAAAAAATTAACCAAAAATGAGATTTCTTGTGATTCTAAACTCAATTGAATTATTTTTTATAGTTTAATTGTATTCAAAGATATGCTTTCTATTTCTCTATTTATTCCAAAGTGATGGAATCTTCATCCACCAGACGTTATTATACTTTAGCTACTTCCAAATCTATGACCCCTCATGCCAGGAATGAATACAACCCCAATATATTGCCTCCAACATCATATGGAGAATATGATGGTGAGGAAATACCAACAATATGGTATTATTTCTGCCTTGGAGGTTTCATGATAATGTTTATGTATACTAAGGGATGTATTAAAGGAATATGAACACTTACTATTATTTATGTAGTTCATGTAGCTTCTTGTGGTTCCCATCAATTAGGGACTAGGATATCCCATTAAATGAAGAGACTTGAATATTTCTAGCCAAGGATGGTGCATGATTCTTTAGAATTCACTAAGAAATTCTATACTTCTCTAATATATTCAAAATTTATCCAACGACCCCAAGGTTATTGAATAATGATGGATACTCTTGGAAATTCACCACATGTGGAATAAATATTGTGGTGCTATATTCCCAATCTATAGTTAAGCAGTTAAAGTATATCTTTACTTACACCAAATTCTTCTCCAAATTGGTCAAAGTGATACACCTAAAAAAATTATAAAAAAGAATATCATCAACATTATAATGAATAATATCATTAACATATTTTTTCCCTTACACAATATTAATGGAAAACCGCAATAACTTTTGTTCTTATATTTTGAAATGACTATATCTAGAGTATTACATCATGTTATACCACTAATCCTACTATCATTCATTGATAAATTGATAGATTCTGTCCTTCAATAATACTCAACCAGATATACATCATAAGATGATAGATAAAGAAAATTTATTCTATCCAGACAAACTTTTTCATGCCTTGTGGGCCTACCACACCTAACTTATTCTTCCACAAAATGACCCCATATTTTATTTTCTATGGAACTAAATCAGTATTAATCATTAGGGATTAATTTCTGTTATACCATATTGTAATGCATAGTAATATTTTAGAGTATAAAAAATCCCAAATGAGAATTTATGAGTTATAGAGACTTGATAAAAGTGGATGGGATCACTGCATAATATGGATATCCATTAAAACCAAATTTTATAAGCCTTTAATAAGAAATTTCACATATTCTCATTTCTCCAAAGATAACTACTTTTGGCCCTAATTACTCTAACGATTCTAGTAAATAATCCCTCAAATTTGGAATGAATTTGGGAGGGACCTTACATGAAATATATTGTCTAGTCTAATAGTACATATTCCTTGAGCATGATGGATTTGGAATGCATCACACCCCCTATCAAAGAAAGGTTTCTAAATAGACATTTTTTATGATTTGACACAAGTTAAAAAATCCCATCTTCATGATGTTAAATTGTATAATTATGTTCCATGATGCACAACCTTAAACAATATGACACATGGGTCCTTGTCATATGACAACCTTTAAAATGCATGACATAACACCCTCTCTATAAGATTAAAAATGGTTTAGCAGAGGTACTTGTCACATGATATTAAATTTTATCCCACCTTAGTCCAAGAATTATAATCCTAACCAAAATTAATCCCACAAGTATACCATATAGGTAACATCCCAACCCAAACCACTAGGTACAATATGGATGCTACATAACCTACATTTTTCCTCCCCAAATGCAAGAGGCTGATGACTAATAATAGGAGTCTAATTTTGGGAAAGGGGATACTATTCCCTCAAAAATCGTGTCATATGATTAATAATAATCAATAAAAAATTAATAAGTAAATAGATTAAACATGCGGAATAATGGAATATATTCTACAGAATGAAATAAACACCCTTGTGGATAGTTATCCTAGAATAAAAGTTGTAGATAATTAAATAGACCAATAAAAAAATAGATCTCTATAGGTCATATAGAGACTATCTCCATATAATCTTCCTCCATGATTCACTACTCAATTTACCACAATAAGGACCTTTCAATTTTCTAGATCCCCAGTTATGAAATCTATAATAACACCAAAATTTCCTACAAGGGTTATAGTATAAAGACTCTATAGGACACCACCATTGTGATCTTAACAAGTGTTCACATGCATAAGAGTGTATAACATAATAATAGATATATGAACACACAATAAACAATTGTGCCTATAAGTCACCAGAAATCGTAGTTATACATGCTTCAGAAACATGATAGAAAACATATGAAAAATCATGAAAACATCCCAATTTCAATGTTAGCTTCTATATTTTAAATATCCAAACATGCCCCAAACTTCCAGGTCAAACCACACTCGGTTAGCATACCCCGAAGTTATCTCCATTTAAGGCCACATAGACCATTATGCCCTACTATTTCCACAAAAATTTTATCACTCGTGACTGCCATTCCCTAAGGTCATCACATTGGATCTTGATAACACATGATCATCATACCCCTAGGTCATCCCACACTAAGATATCTTGCACTATCATTTATCTTGGTCTTGTTGTTAAGTCACTTGAAGTGTATGGATGTGCCCCCCCCCCCACTAGGGATAATGATCCTTGAAGATCCCCTATTCCACTTTGGTTTTATGCAGACATAGTATATACCATAAATATCAAAATGAAATGGTGGAATCATATAAGAACCTATCATGGGTGGGAGAAAATCCATACATACACACATGTGTACATATGAACATGATCTAAAGTACATAAACCTGAATGACCTTATTATATCAACCAAGAATGACTTATTGATACACAAACCCACCCATATACATCGCATAATAAGCATTTTTTAGTCCCTAATAAATCAAATACCTTGCTAAAATCATATAAAGGGCATGAAAATGGTAATAAAATTCTTATCCCAAAGGCATCGATGATAATGGAAATGATAAATCACCAATTTGTGGTTCAAAAACAATATTAGAAACCTAAAAAGTCAATAAAACCTCCTCACGGGAATCATTATATTAGTTATTGACACTTTATCACTCAATACTTTTCAATGGTACTTAGACCCGTAACCAAATATTTTTTTCATAAATAAGTGAAATATCACATGTCATGATACATTCTCTCATATAGATAATTTTTTATTTATCATTAAAATTTTACAATCAATGATAATTTATCTCTCCTATATAATTTCCAAATTATCATTAAAATATCACATGAGATGTTATATTCACTCTTAAAAATAATTTTTAAAATTATCATTTTAGGTCAACACATTTGTTTACAGTATACTACTCAAAAATAATTTTAAATCCGTCTTCAAAATTTTATATCTTTTAATAAAAATGAGAACACATGTAGTATTCTTTTTAATTTTTTTTTTAAAAATTAATTTAATTTTCCAGGATTATTCACATAATTATCTTCTAATAAATTTGATATCATTATCACATGACAATTTACTTATAATATTACCTATTTAATTTGTTTCATTATCTTCAAAAAATTATCTTTAAAAATTATCCTTTCATATTTATTTTATAATTTTTTTATAATGGTTACTTTTATACATCATAAATTATCCTTTTATAATCTGATGTAATTATCCTTTAAGCATTTATTAAAATTATTTTTTTATATTTCTAATAATTTTTCTTTTCATATTTCATTATTATTTATCCCTGAATAATTATTCCATGACATTTTTTTCATAAATTATCCTTGCAGATATCACTCAATTATCATTTCATAATTGTTTATCAGATATTAATTTTTAATTAAGTAATTATCCATTATAATATTTATTTTATAGTTTTATTTTATTTTAACAATGTTTTTCATAATTGAGAGGAGAATAAAAATTTATGAAACTATTTAATTTAAAGAAAACACAAACCCACAAGCCCTGTGCACTGTGAATTTAGGGGAGGTGGAAAAACCCATGGTAAAGAATATGTGCATGAGGGAACCTAATAAGTATCAATGAAATCTTCTTAGATCATAGGAGAAATATTTTTTAGATAACTATAACATGATATAATCATTAAAAAATGAAAACCTGGTGGTTTATCCATTTAAGGATCGCAAAGAACATTTTCTAAAATCCCAACAATCAATAACCAATTTTAATCCATGATTCAACTGAAAAATTGATGGTGGAGTCTTTAATATCTCCCAATTAAGGACGTTCAAATTTTATTGGTAGAAAAAGGTGCAATCATAGGTTTTTCCAGATTGATAATCTTTGAGAAAGGTGATTATCTACATTGAAGAAGGAAGTAATAAAAAATGAATTTAATAATTAAAAGATTATTAATAATATAATAATAATAGTAATAAAGTTACCATCATGTGCGTTGTTACCAAACAACCGATGAAAAAAAATGGACTATTTCACCTTGTGTAAACCCCACATTCATAACCTAATAGTAGTCTCAAATTTCTCATATGACACAGCATTCAAGAGATGCTTCAATTTTTTGTAAGATAACATACAAATATTAAATTAATTAACCTGATGTGCAATGTTTCCAAAAAACTGATGTATAAAAATATTATGTCACACCAAGGGTAAACTCATATCCTAGACTGAATGGTGGTATCATATTTCACATATAAGACACCATTCATGAGATATTCAAATATTAGGGGAATATAGAATGGGCATGACAGAATATATTTTACTTTTTCATTATTTTAGCATCGAGGATCTACATGCCTCATAATCCCGTGATAACTCAACATTTCACTCCTAAAATATTCATATAATTTGACAAGGTGTTAAAAAGGATTTTTCCCATACATAAAACCTTTAAATAATTTCATCAATTATTTTTTTCGAAAAAAAATACACACAAAAATACACACTAATTATTATCAAATAGAGATTTTATTATCATTTATATTGATGATATTATATATCTCCCTATCTATCAACTATTCATCCTTGAGATGTACCAATAGAGATCTTATTCAAACAAATTACGCTATTAACATTAAAAATAGTACTGTCACTCTCACATCCCCTCCTGGATTAATCTATTAATCTATTGAATCTAAACAAGTTTTATAGTCTTCCTTTATAGACATTTATCACTAAAATTAAAAATATGAACTATATTCTCCTCATAGGATGCGTGAATCTATAGTTTAACATCCATATATTTGATGAAATATGCATGATCGCATACGTACCTCTGAAACTGTGACACATAAAATAAGCCATGGATTCCATGATGATGTGGAGAAAATTCCAAATATTCTTCAACTATTCCAATCTATTTGATGATAATGAAGGGTATAAAAAACCACTATTCTATCATTCATTTCTCCCCCAAACATCTGTTACCAGGCTGAGGTTTCACACTCAAGAAAACATGATTGTCTGCATTTAACTCCAATGGTTTCCTCAATTGATCGATATATGTTAACTGCCTATTCTGAGTGGTCGTCATCATCATCCAAATCTGATAAACTCTATCATATGTCTCCTAAACCAAACTAGGCTTTAATACCACTACCTCACCTACTTCAAGCAAAAAAACTAGTTATTGAAATGGAATCCTCTAATGGGCATCATAGGGTTCCATCTGAATTGATTCCTGGAAACAATTATTTTATGCAAAATCAACCAAGGATAGATGATAATTCCATGATAAAATATAGTATAGAACAAATATTGAAGCATATAATTCACTATTTCTATTTTCCACATGGACTATCTGTATATTTGGGGATAGTGCATTGTGATCAATCTCAAATGAGTCCCTATAAATTTTTAGAAGACCTTCCAAAACCATGAAATAAAATTGGAATCGATATCCAAATAAATGCTCAATGCAAATAAAAATATGAATATGATCTAATAAAAATAATTATTTCCCATCTCATACATTGAGTGAGTCTCTTGGATCATTAAAAATTATTCATTTTGCAAAAGATGATCAATAATATCCCAGACAACATCATGAATTATAAGGGTGTTGGGTAACCTCTTCACAAAGTCGATTATGGGACTATTCCAAATACAAATGGGATATGTAAGTTACTTCATTAAACTATAAAGATAATGGTTCTCAACATCTACCCTTTGGTGGGTAAGGAAATGAGACACAAACATTATGATGTTACTCTCCATTTCCAACCATCAGTACAACCCCGTAATTTATTGGTACATATTTATCCGAATAAAATCTTCCACCAACCTTGGGGTGTGTAGAAATATCACTATCTACTATTTTATGTAATTTGGAACAATAAATATACCATGTTCCATGATCACATCATCATTTCTAAAAGTCCAACCATGTATCATGTCACCTTTGACTACCTATTCCTACAAAAAGACACACTCTGGGTCTAAATTCCATCCCATATTCACTCGGTCTATATTTGAGGATGTGATCTCTAAGGGGTAAAATTATTCAATCCTTATTCCTTATAAGAATATATCCTCTCTTAGTCAAAGAATATCATGAATTTTATATGATCCCCTAAAGGCTTCTCGAAAATATTTTGCACAAACTACACCATATGGATAAGAAAATTCGTTAAAAATTTAAATTTCCCTAGTGCACAATCCATCTCAAATTCAAAAAATATATATTCTTCACCCAGTTAACTTATCCAAGATTCAAGTCCCTATTTTTTATGGTATTAGAAATTATATTATTATATGAATGAACAAAAAATCTCTCATTAAATATATAGTTTCACCAGATCTTTATAGCATGGAAAAAATTATAAGTTTAATATCATAAGTAGGGTAGTTCCACTTCTGGGGTCATAGTTGATGAGACCCATAGGCTACTACCTTCTCTCTGTACATCTTTAGACCAATGTCATATGTATATAATTATATTTTATAACTAATCCTAGGCCTGGTAAGTTTTAATTATAGGGATTTCAGTAATTTACTCTTCATCTCAATTAATGCATTTTCATGTCTGTGTTTCCAAGGGAATTCCACATTCTTATTCCTTAGCTCTATCATGGGTACTGATAGTTTGGATAAATCCCAGGTAAACCATATGTAATATCCATCTAGTCCTAAGAATCTCCTATTTTTGAACACATTCTAGGTAAATTAAAAAAACAACACTACTTATAGTTTCTCTGGGTCCACAGACCTTCCAATCTTGGATAACACTTTCCCAAAGAATCTCACCTCCCTTATCTAGAAGTCACGCACTAATTGATGGGCATAAAACCAATATGATAGAAGTGTACTAAAGAATATATAAAGGTTCATATCATATTTCTATTTTGTTAAATATTATATGTGGATGTCATTGATGAATACCATGATTAATGATTCTTATTATGGGTGTAAGTTCATTTTCACGGGGGCATGAACACTACATGCACATTCATTAGTTGGTACGACATCATAAAGTATTTGATCAAACAATACCTACACTAAAATTCCATCTTCGGATTTTCCTCCACTCTAACACAAAACTGGTGATAACCCTATCCAATACAAATCTTGTAGAACCATTGACTTCCTCATAACTGATCAACAATGTAATCAATTCGGGGAGAAATTATCTGATCGTCAGAGTTACTTGGTTTCACTTTTGATAATCGATATAGAGTTAAAGAATACAAGATTCATTCTAGTAAAACAATATAGTTTTTTCACATGTTTAAATAATAATCATGATGAAGTAAATACACTCCTATGTCTTCTAACAACACCACGAGAACCTTCATCCTAGTTACAGCTATATGATATTGGCGTATCAAAATGGGTTGCGCACCAAGAATAAACTCAATCTCAGCATAAATTTCCTACCATTTAGAGCATAAACTAGGTTAATTAATCCCACAATATTTCAACCCATTATTTAGTATCCTAAGGACCCTTGTTCCTTATAATAATACAGTATTATAGAGGTTAATTGATGTCATATTTAACCATAGTTATAATGGCAAATGACTATGACATACACTAAGTTGAAACATCCAATTGATGTGGACCTATTGTCTAATCCATAGAGATATCATGTGAACATGATCACATGAATTATCCTACATATCTAGTGGTAATTTAGAAACATCTACCATTGTGGAACTATTTTTCATTTCTTCCCCAGTAGTCCTATAAGACGGCGTCAAGGTGATAACTTTTGTAACACAAAGAAAACACTTAAAAAAATATAGTTTTTAGTATAAACCATATTCAGTTTACAGGATCACAAAATGTTTACCTAGGATTCTACCCTTAACCCAAGGTATACACTAATGAGTAATAACCCATGTCTACATACCTTTTCATTGGACATAGTCATCATATATACACTAACACAACAACATTCTCGGTTCTACTAGTAACTCCCAACAAAGATATATCATAGAAACAAAGAAATAATCCTAAATAGATATAAAAAATCAATGAATTTATGTAAAGGACTAATATGAAGTATAAAAACATGTATATATATATGACATGTACACCTACATGCCTAGTCATGATGCTTGACCACATCCGAAATATCATATATCACATATCAACCTCACGTACATCACCCAATGCATTTTTGATAAAACGTAATAGAAAAAAATATTTCCCCACATTGTGGTAACTCAAAGTTCCACTATATAGTCTTTTGTAGGGACCATAATAATTCACCACATTATGCATCAGTCAATTATATTATGTACATGCTTTCCACATTGGAGAATGTTTCAATATATGGAGTGTATGACTTTTTCTGCATGTTTACTCTATTTATTTATTATTTTTCTTGTTAATTATTATAGATATAATGACATAATACTAAGTGTATAGTCTACCCAGCTGCAGACTCAGACACTCAGTACTGGTTGGTAGTCCCTTGTGTATGAGGAGGTATGCATATAGTCACATATCAATGGGATTGGATCCAATGGATCAAGTTGAGATGTTTAAAAAATATTATCAGAGCCAATACACATCTTGAATTGATAAGGCACTACCAGGGTTTGATGTGTGGGTTCTAGAAAAAGTATATTTTTCTTAAAGGGGGAGAGTGTAACACCTTGGAAAAGTAAGGATTAAATGACTAAATGTTAATAACCATGTCAACAAGTTGTAAATTTCATCTTTGGGTCCTAGCTCATTAGAACTCCACAGTTAATCATTCATGTCCTACAATAGTTATTAGGATGGGTAACCTATAGGGAATTTTCCCATGGTATTTATGAGTGGGAACAAAACACACTAAAATAACATGTGGTTTTATATGAGGATAGTTGTAACACCTAGAGGTTTTTACAAAATGCATTTTATAAAATAATTTAAATTCTACGGTAGTTTGGGTTACACAAAATTAAATGTTAATCATTATTTATATGAAACAAAAGGTATAAATTTTGGTACAAACAATAATTATTTCCTTCAATTTATTATGTTACACATTAAACCATGTTTTACAAAACAACAATATACTAATAAATATTATGATAGTTATCACCTTGCCATTAGAATGAAAAGTATGAAAGGGATTAACTAAATTGATAAAATATGGTTTATACATGTATATACAATAAATGCTTTGGTGATGAATTATTTATATACGAAAATAAAACCCTTTTGAAAATAAAATGATATCTTTTTCTAAAAAAATAATTAAAATGCACAGAAATGTGTTTTAAACCGATAAAACAAAAAAACTCATCGCAGTATTTAAATAATATATATATATATATATAATATATTTAATCTAATTATTAACATTAATCCTATTTTTTCTATACATGATATAAAAATAATCTATTTTTACGCTAAAAAATTGTATTTTTTTTAAAAAGTAGGTTTATCGCCTTTAAATGGAATAATTGTTTTAAAACAAAAATTTTACACTTTTATATATTAAATTTCACAAAATATTTTATTTTGAATTATTAATATGAAAATTTACTTTGGTTTAGTTTTTGGTATTTTTCAGATAAGTTTCATTTTTGACGAAAAATGAAAAATTCTGTCTTTTAAATAAAAACTCACATTTCATCTAAGTAATTAATAATATTAAATTATATTTTAAATTTATTTGAAATTAAGATTAGATAAATTATACATATAATAATATAATTTATTTTCTTTAATTTTTTTTATTAAATTTCGATAGAAAAACTTTTCAATCATTTGAACATAATTTTAAAAACTTGCTTTCTCACCCCATCTATGAGATGAATTTTAATTTTTTTAAAATTGATCATTTTTTATTATAGAAAATTTATACCATATTTGTAATTATAAGTTAAGAATTTATTAAATGGATCCATATATTTTTGAACAATGTGAATAGTATACATATTAATTTTATTACCACAGTTATAGGTAAATTATGTAATTAAAAGATAAAATAACATAATAAATATTATAAAATTACCATAAAAGTTGAAATAATTCTATTGGATGTGTTATGTTTTTCCAAAAAAATCCTTGGTACGAATTTGTAACCTCTTGGAAAAAATTGGATGACTTTAATCACCTTATAATATTTTATTTTAAGAAATGTCAAACTTGTCACACTAATGTTTTAATAAGTATAATTTATTTAATATGTGGTAATATAGAAGATATATTAGATTATAAATAGTTATTTAAAATTTGAAAAAATAATATTCTTCAAGAAAATTAATTTTAAATTATTATTGGAGAAATAATTATCTTAAATTATTACACAACAATGATGCAGCAATTATTCAATTAATATAAAGGTCAAATAAATGACATTAACCATTAACATATGTTTTTTAGATAATTATTTTCATAAATGAATTTTTTAGATTAACTAGACATATTGGCCTTGTATTAAATTGCTATTTTTAAGACATACTATTTTATTGAAATTTTTAAAATTCAATGTAATTAAAAGTGTCAAAATTGATATATATGGTATTCAAAAAAATACTTTCTTATATGATATAAAAATAAATAAAAATATTAAATTCATAAAAATAATTGGGATAAGGATTAATATTTAATACATGATTCATTTATGGTTTGTTCGGCATTTTATAGTAACGATATTAAGCCTCAAAATGTAAAATTCTATTTTGTCATGGTAAGAATTAAAGTGGATAAATGAGGGTTAAAACAAAAAGATAAGGATTAAAAAATAGCCAAAATATGCATAATTTTAATTTTAGGAATTTTATATGACCTAGAATCATCTTATATTTTAAATAACACAATTTGGAGCCTTTGGTAAATAAAATTAATTTATGTTAATTTAATATTTTGAGAAATTTGAAGAGAGCACATCCCCTCTCTTATAAAATGGTACCTCTTCTTATTTTATTTTCACACATAAAAACCTAATTTTAATGAAAAAACTATCCAAATATCCAAAAAAATCACCTTAATCCATCCAAGAATCCTTTCATTAGGCATAAATCAAACCAAGGAATACCTTTTGTGAAAACCAAAAAGATATACACAAAGAAGAGGTAATGTTCATCAAATGATGTTTTTTTAGTATTTTTTCCTTAAAACCCTTCAGTTTATTTAATAACATATTTTTATAATAACCTCAATATATTAAATATTATAATATTTTTTAATTTTTATTTTACTACCTGCAACTTCACACACTTCAATCAAATGGGATGCACAATCATCGATCATGTATACAACGGACTACAGCCTCACGAAAAGATGTCATCCATTATTCTATTACCACCTATAAAGGTTGATAATAATGATAGATTTATAGTTTATATATGATATTTATTATTTTTATGATGTTATTAGTGTTATTTAATTTTTATACCAAACATACCTTCATGCTTTTCATTTTGTGGGAATACGATAATGTCATTTGGGTATATAGAAAACTACGTCTCACCAAATGATGTGATCCATTCACACATTATAAGGAATATATAAATGATGGAATTAATAAACATGTGTTATAAATATGAAATAAAAATTATTCTATAATGAGAATATATATTATTATTTTCATTCATTTAATCATAAAATAAAATAAAAACGACGTTCATGCATATATATGACCTACCATCTGCCTAAATAGTGTATTTTATTTCCTACATAAAAATTTTATGAATAAGACTAAATACATATATGATTGAAAAATATGATATTTATATAAATAATATCTTTTTAAATATAACTAACTTATTATATTTTTAATAATTATAATAATAAAAAGTCAAAACATGATTGAAAAACAAAACAGTTATTACCTCAAATATAACATTAACATGGAATTGTTAATAATCGATTAATATAAAGTCTTATGTAAATCATATATGGTATGATATATTAATATGTTTCTTTGCAATATTTATAATAAAATTATATTTATTATACATGATGTTTGAAAATGTATGAAGGATGTTAGGAATTAAGGTAAGGGATTTCCCTCCCACTTTAATGTTTAATGAATCACAAGCCATGTTCACCGCCTATTTCTTGTATGCGGTGTGTATAATTCCCATGGATTTATTCTATGATTCATATAATAGTAATTATTCATATTTAAATATCTATGTTAGGATATTTATATCATGGAGTTTATGATTAAAATACTATGAAAACAATAAGGAAATAGTTTCTCAATTTCCCATCTTTGAGACACATGTTATGATATGCACCTATATTTTCATGAGAGCTGTATATACTACCTCTTAGACTTTTGATATCATGATTCTATTTTTTCATGATATTATAAGATTAATTTTGTTTTATTCTCTCATGGGTATTATGATTCAAATTTTCCAATGTGGTATGTCTTTTTTTCTACAATCTCATCGTTAATTAGAATTATTTTATATCATGCTTCCATTTATGAAATATTTTGATCAATCTATCAAGAACTCGTGAATTTTATAATCCTATAGGTATTCATTATAATTTAATAGAAAAATATTTCCAAAATGTCTTAAATCTTCCTTTATAAGTATTCAAAGTTTTATTCAAAGAAAAAGTTTTCAAAATATTTTATGTTTTAAAAATTGTTTTTCAAAATGGAATGGATATTTTCCCCAAGAAATTTTTCAAAATGATCTTACAAAATAATTTTACATATAATATTACATCCCTTGGTGTTACTCTTGAATTAATTGGGATAATATAAAAGGAAACCATTCATATGATTTCTCTGAATGGTTTTGATTTTCATGGAATGTTGTTTATGAAACCCATTTATCTTCTATAGGTTATACCATAATAAAATGATTATGCAACCTATCTATTTTTATGCGTTATGAAACAATTAATGTTTTATAATCTTATGGATCATGTATGCATGATTTTATTATTTGATGGGTGGGAACTATATCTTCGTCCAATGAATTAGGTAATGATAAATGTTATATGGGCTCAAAGAGTACATGATAGGTCATCATATACCCAACAAAAAAGGGCCAATGAGATGTCGTACTAATCTCATAACATGAGCGTACAAGAGAGGACATAATAATGACAAAACTAGAGTGTACATGAGAATATTTTCGAAGCCAAAAACTATAGGTCACACGAGAGGTAATCACAATCCCTTAGCAGGTACATAGGTGATTAGCCCAAGACTAATATGTTATGAATGTCTTGGTTGGTATAATTAAAATATGATTTTATAAACCTATTTGTATTTCAGAAATTCCTCCTCTTATTACATTTTTGTACTCTCATGGATCATTTTCTTTGATTATCTTATGATTCATGTCTTACTAATTGTCAATATTGATATAATGAATCATGATGATGATCTTTCAAATGCAGGGAATCCTTTTAAAATGTTATTCTATTGTTATCATAACCCTATATTCATGTTATTATTATATATATCTTTTTATTACACTTTCTGAGAATATGAGATCACCCATTCTTATGTTTCTTTTACCAAGGTTATGATGAATGGTTTTATGTACCGGTACTAAAGGGGAAGATCACTGTGGAAAACATTAAAGAACTTTCACCATACATAATGTTTTTGTTCTATGATTCCAAATTTATAGAATTATTGACGTCCTTTAGAATCTGATTTGTAATGTAATTAATATTCATCTAAAAATATTTAATATCCATGTTTGAAAATCCTGAGTCTCTATATTTTGTATAATATAAAAAGATTTTTCAATCTTAGGAATCTATGATGTGAAATGTTTAGTGAGATATATAGAGATATATATAAAGATATTTCTAGATATGTATCTAAGGATAATTATAAGGATGAGTTAAAGTATAGAAAAAATTCATTTATTTTTTGTAAAGGATAGAGAGACTGGTTTTTTGAAACACATACTTATCAGGATACTATAAGTGGATGTGGCTATATAATTGATGTACCTAGGGGTAAAATCCTCAAAAACAACTTATTGAAATATATTCAACTATGAATTGGTGATTGAAAATGGGCCATATTGTACACCTGGTTTTATACTATTGATTGATATACATAATAAATTCATAAAATATTTAAAAAAAATGAGAAATGACATAAATAGAAGATGTCTATTAATGACCTATCAAAAAACTAAGGTATCATATGCTAAATAAGGAGTCATGATATAGACCTTATATAAGTTCTTTTTCATGATTATGTGGTTCCCCACTATGAGTATTCATCCTCACACTATGTTTTTTTATTTTATGGTTGGAACCTGAAGGAAACGTGTTAATGCTGAGTGTGAAAGATAATTTTCTGATGATAATTCAAATGGGATGATAACAAGAGTAAAATATTTTGTAATTTTTTCACATTAGTTTTTATAGAACATGATTAATAAAATGTAATTTAATCAACTCTCAATCTCTCAATATAAGAGAAGGAATTATTCTTCTGAGGGTTTTGGGTAGTGATGAATATGTTAGAAATAAGATTATATTTACTATTTTTTGTGATGGTGGGAAGAAACACCCATGTTATTGTTTTGGAGGAACATAAAGATAGTTTTATTGTGGAAAATAAAGACAAAAAAGTAACTACTATAGAAAAATGAGGAATTCAGTTAAGATAATGGATGGGATTCTTGGTATCCCTAAGGTATTATTAATGGATGAATGTTTTAAATGTATAATGTATGGGAATTATCAAAATCAATTTCATATGGGGAAATATCTTGATGAAAATAAATAATTATATACAAGTAATTGATATATTGCTATTTATGACGATATTAAAGATGACAAGTGAAAAGAAAAAAGTGTGAAATAATAAGATGAAAAATATTAGATATTCATTTGAAAAGGAAGTCAGATGATTAAATTATTTATGTATTGGAATTTAATTAATTTTTTCTTTAAATCAGGAAATATATACAAGTAGTGTTTAGTTTACGTTTTTCATTTTGGATTTGAACGGATATGTTGAATGATATTGATGGACTGGAAAAGTGAATTAACAGAAAGCTAATATTCATGGAAAATATATGGTTAAGGTAAATATAAACCTTAATATATTCATGATGTTGAGATAATAATGTTTGGGTAAAGATATTTTTCACTTAAATAATGTATATTTGATTGTAATGATTACCTTGGATATGATTACTGGTTTGTTAAAAAAGTAGTTTATGTTATCATAGATGCAGTTTATAGCATTTTTTTATTTAAGGAATATATCAAATAATATATATTAATAATGAGGAATCATGTATTTTTTCTATAATTATTTAGGGTAATTAAATTTATTATAATGTTTCAAGATATTATGTGATATATGTATTGAAATATTTGGTTTGTGAGAATTGAGAGGTACATTATGATATATGGGGGATTAACGATAAGATGATTTTGAGAAATATATTGACCTTTTTTTATAAAATTTCATATTTTCATATTTTTTAAGGTAACAAAGGTTATCCATTTATGAAAATTTTATATTGACCATTTAATGAGGTTTTAGAGATTAAATTTTGTCAATAATAATATTTATTGATATTGGATAACTTGTTCTATCCATTTTTTGTGATGATGGCTAAATAGAGAATTAATGAATTTTCTTTATATTTAGGGACCTTTGGATCCATTTGTGCTTCATAAAAAAAATAACTTTTTTTCCTAGAGTAAGAGATGAAGTGGAAATTGATCAAGTCATAACAAAAGAGTGAGATTGTACTTATAATATAAAATCAAGTAAGTATCTCTTCTCAAAGGATTTTTAAATAAAATTTCATCCTATTATCATCAATTTTCATGATATTTATTAAATTTTAAAGACCTATTTAACCTATGGTTTTGTGGTAGTATAAATTATCTGGACCATGTTCTCTACCACTCTCTCTTAGTTTTTAGGGATTAGTTTTCCCTTCCAAATATATCTTTAAAGGTTTTTATATATGGAAAACCTAGATTTGCATTACTATAGGTATCCTTTATCATTCCAACTTTGCATTTTTAAGGGATGTTTTATTATTCATTTTTATGATGTTGGTTTCTATGAATTAATTAATCAATGTTAAACTATTGATTTAAGAGATTAATTTTGAGGGTGAAATTCATTTTAAGGGGGTAGAATGTAACACATTGATATTTTTTTGAAATATATTTTTTACATAATTTAAACTATTTAGTAGATACAATTATATTAAATAAAAAAATTATCTAAAACTATATAAAAAAAATTATAACTCATGTTACACACAATGATGAGTTCCTTCAATATCATGTATTACACACAAGACAAAGTTTTACCGAACACCAATATACTATTTAATATTTTGATAGTTAACACATAACAATTAGAATAATGGGTATGAACAATAATAGAAAGATTATAAAAATATAGTTTATAAATTTATATATAATAAATACTTTAGTGACTAATTAATTATAAATGAAAATAAAAACATTTTTAAAATTAAAAAAAAAATCATTTTCTGAAAAACTATTAAATGGCGCACAAGTGTTTTTAATACAAATTAAATAAAATAAAACCACTAATTTTGTATTATACTAATGATATATATATATATATATATATATATATAATATTAAATATAATGTTTAAATTTCAATATTAGTGTTTTTAGAAGTATATAAAAACATTCCAATTTTATGCTTAAAAACTGTACCAAAAACAGTTTTATCACATTTTAATGGAACACTTTTTTTAAAACTAAATATTTAAAATTTGTAAATTTTATTTGAATAAATAATGTTCATTTTTTAATGGGTAATACAAAAAAATTACTTCAATTTATTTTTTTTCTGATAATTTTCATTAGTTGATGAATAATGAAAAATAATACATTTTAACTAAAAACTGACTTTTCATCTAAATAATTTATAACATTCAATTATATTTAAAATTGGTTTTTACGTAATATTTAATAAATTAATCATATATTAATATAATTTAGGTTATTTTAATCCTTTTAGTATTAAATTTGGATATAAAAACATTTCAAACTATTACATATTTTCACATTAAAAACCATTTTTCAAACTCCATATATAGGATTAATTTTAAATTAATTAAAGAAACTTATATGTTTTAAAATTTATAAAAAAAATTAATACATGGAATCATAGGTTCCAATTTTATTAAATAGATCCCTTTCTAAAAAATGTGAATAGTATTCCATGTAATGTTTTTACTATAGTTAAGGATAAATCAAGAAATTACGGGTATAAATAATATTATAAATATTAGAAAATTACAATAACACATTCCATAATTTTATTGGATGATGAATTGTTTAGAAAATTGACCCATGGGATAAATTTATGGCATATATGATCCAGTTGTATGAATTTATTCCCCTTCTTGTATTTTATTGTTTTAGAAAATTCAAGCTCATCACACTAATGTTTTTAAAAACTATAACATTTTTCATACATAGTAATCCAGAAGATATCATGACTATAAATAGTAATTTTAAATATATAATATTTATCTTCATCATGAAAATTAATTTTAAAATACTATTTAATTTAAAATTACCTTAAATTCTTACACAACACTGATGAAATAATTATTCAACTAATGGAAAAATTAAATATATTTAATTCAAACTACTATCATAAATATAATTGGAAATAAATATTGTCATACATGAATTGTATAGATAACCTAGAAATATTGGGGATGTATTGAAAGATTTTTTTATAAGATATATTTTTGTATTTAAATGTTTAAAAGTTAAATAATGAATAGTGTTAAAATTGATATTAATAATATTTTGAAATAAAGAATATTTTATTAAATGATATAGAATTCATAAAAATTTTAAATTCAACCAAAATTATTGGTATAAGTTTGAGAATTTCACCCATGATCCATTTATTTTTCATTTGGTATTTTACACTAATAATGTTAACCCTCAAAGATTAAAATTAAATGTTGTCATGGTAAGAATTAATGTGGTCAAATAAGGGTTAAAACCAAAATATAAGGATTAAAAAATAGTCAAAATATGAAATAAAAAATTTATGAATTTTATTCTACTCATCATCATCTTATTTTGTAAATAAATTTGTTTTCACCCTTTTTGAATAGAAATTTAACATATATTAATTTAATTTTTTGAGAAAATATAAGAGTGCCCCTCCCATATCATATAAAAGGGATCATGTTCTTCTCTAATCTTAATCGTTCAACCCCAATTTTTTTCATCCAGGAACCATCCAAATCTCCTCCCAAATTCCCTTCCATAATCTTATATGCCTTTCCGTTGGTAGAAATCCAGCCAAGGAATTCCATTGGTGCAATCAAAAAAGAGATACCTGAAGAATAGGTAACATTTTTCTATGAATATTATTTTTATTTCCGCCATAAACTCTTTAATTATTTTTTATACCATGTTAACATAATAACCACAATCATCAATATTGTGTTTGACGAACTACCACCTCACAAACCAATGTATTTTTTTCTTCCATTTCCAAATATAAAGTATTAGAATAATGACAGATTAGTTTTATATATAATACATATTATTTTTATGATGTTATTATTATTATGTAATTTTAATATCACACATACAATCAATATTTCTATTTTGTTGGAATTTGATGATGTTGTTCATGTATATGGAGGACAACCTCCTCGTGAAGCGATGTGATTCATTCACGATTTAAATAAAATATATTAAGGATAGTTTTAATAAATTTTTTTGATATATATGAAATAAAAATGATTCTATAATAGTAATATATCAAATTTTTTTTTTGAGTCTAAAAAAAATAAGAACATTGTCCATCCAGACATACAACCTACTATCTTCATTAATGTTGTATTTTATTTTTTACCTAAAAATTTTGTGAATCACTATAAAAATGTATAAACTGAATATATGTTATATGTATACAATTTTTATCATTCTAGATATTATAAAATCATGATCTATGTAAGTATACGAAGAATAAAAGGTCAAAACATATATGTTAAACAAAGCAGTTATTACCTGAAACATAGATTTAACAAGGATTTGTTAATAAATAGGTAATATAAATTCACCAGTAAATATTATATGGTATTATATATATTAATATTGTTTTATCATAGATTTCTAAAAAAAGTATATTTATTATACAAGAATTATTAATGTTTATGAAGGAATTCAAGACTTAAGGTAAGGGATTTCCATCTTATTTTTATTCTATGGGAGTCACAAGCCATGTTCACCAACAATTTCATGTTTTTGGTGTGTATACTATTAGTGGTTTTTTTATTTTTAGTATACTAATATTTAATAACATTTACATATCTATTTTATGATTTCTCTTTCATGGGGTTTATGGTTGAAATGTTACCAAATCTGATATTATATTTTGTCTAAATTTTCCTTCATTGAGACATATGTTATGAAATACCACTATATTATTTCATAAGGTTTATATAATGGACCTTTTACATGTTATTCAATGAATATCTGTATTTTTATAATATTTTATGTTTCATTTAAAGCTATTATCTCGTGTATATTTTGATTCAAAGAGAACAAAGTTGTAATGACTTATTAGTATAATTCATCATTTATCAGGGTTTTTCATAATTATGTATGAATAGATTAAATTTTATGATCTTTCTCTCATCAACTCCCATGTATTTTCTACTCCTTAGGTGATTCATGATATTTTCATAGAAAAAAATTTTTAAATTGTGTTATGCATACTTTATATGTTTTAAATTTTTTTCAAAGAAAGTGGTTTTGAAAATTTGTTATAGTTCAAATAGTATTTTTCAAAGTGGAAATAATATTCTCCACAAGAATTGTTTTCAAAATATATTTCAAAAATAATTTCCATCAATGATTACATCTGTTGGTGTTAATCACTCCATACTGAGGATATGATCCTAGGGTTGCATTCACATTATTTACTTGAATGGTTTATGTTCTCATGGCATGATGTTTATGAAATGCATGTCTCTCCCAAAGGTTATACCATAATAATATGATTATGAAAATCATGTATTTTCTTTATTATGATATGATGCCTTTTTTATAATCTTTTAGAAAAAGTGTGTGGATTCACTACATGAAGAGTGAGTCCTATATCACCCTCCAATTCATCAGGTAATGATAAATGTACTATGATCTCAAAGGTTTAATAAGAGGTCATCCTATGCCCACAAAAAGAGTGTACATGAGTGTTCATCCTAATACAAAAAACAGAGGGGACACAAGAGTTCATCCTAATCCCAAAACCAGAAAATACATGGGAGGTCATACTAAACTCAAAACAAGATGTTACACAATAGGTTATCCTATGACCGAAGTAGGTATTCATGTGATTAGCCCACGAAATACAAGTTTTTAATGTATTATTAGGTGTAATTGACAAAATATTTTCTCAACCTATATGTATGAAAAAAATCAATGACTTATGCTAATGTTATAAGTTCATGGATCATGTTATTGGATTACCTTATGATTCATGTCTATTGAACTTTAGTTATTTATTCCATGATTTATGATTTTTCTCTTCGATTTTCACAGAATGGTTTTCAAATGTTATAATCATGTTATCATAACCTTATTATCATGTTATGATTATTTATCTATTTTTTTAACCTTACTAAGAATCTGAGATCACCATATGTTATGTTTCCCTTACCCAATTTATGAAGAATGGATTTGAGTAAGGGTACTAATGGGGAAGATATTTGTGGAAAACATTGAAAATCTTTCACCATACTAGAAGTTTGTATTCCACGTTTCCAATGACTCTAATCTATTATGGTCCTTGGTCATGTGTTTTGAAATGTAATGAATATTCATCTAAAAGGATGTTATATCGATGTATGAAAGTCACAAGTCTATATAATAGTCATTTTTATGATAAGTGAACTCATTGTGTAATAGCTTGTGGTGTGCTGGTAAAGAAAGCAAGGTATTGAAGGTGAAGCATGTGGTTAGTTTACCAAGATCATGGCCAATGATAGTTTGTGTCAGGACACTACATTAATTTAAACAGTATGGATTGTACAATGTTATACTTATCTATTTCCCTATATAAGAGTAGTATCATTTTACAAGTACTATGAACACGATTTTTCTTTACCTAATGATATCAATGACACCATTCCTCATACATGTGCTTGATTTATGTGACTAATTTCTATCCAAAAACTATGTGTGGATCGATTTCTATTACATTAGGATACATACTGATGGTATAATCCTTTTTCCTTGGTCCGAACATAGATTAAAATATAATTCCCCTCCCATGTGTAAGAGCTCAATACACAAAGTGGTCCATTTGGATTCTCCAACAATATCGGCATACCATGTTGGACTAAAAATTTTGTTCAACATATCCCATTTGATTTATGTTTTGAGGATCTAAAAACCCCATCATATGTCTCTAATGATTATTTTTTTATGTTTTTATGATGTTATTATCTTATTTAGTCAATTATATTATTAAACTGAAATTCTATTAATGTTTTCTAAAATTTAGATATGTCTCAAAAAAATGGTTACATGAGGGAATTGGTTTTTTGATTTCAGGTATGTCGATAAATTGGATATTTCAACCACCAACATGAAGGAATCCTTAACATAAATCATCCACTTTACAAAATAAACTAAAAGATAATCTTTATATTTATGAATAATCTTCATTAGACAAAACCACATCAATAAAACAACAATGTATAATTGGCTACATAAATTAATTAGCTATGTAGCATGGATCCATGAAATATTTGGCTATATGATTATAATTGGATTTGTGATTTAGTTTTCTATTTGAATTTTGGTTACATGATTAAAATGGATACCTGATTTGGCTATTTGAATAAATCATCTATGTTAAGAATGGATATGGGGATCAAATAATTTATATGAATTCCAATATGTAGAATTCAGCTTTGTGTTGATCTAGAATTAGAAACATCAATCTCAAGATTTGGTAATTGTTACCATTAGTCTATTTCAGTAAATAAGTAATTCTTATTTAGATTAATTAAACAAAAGAATACTTATTAATGCTAAAATAGATTTCCAAAATGTTGCAATCACCATGAAATGAAAGAATATAGTTTTTTATTGGTCAGTGGTTTTTTCTGAAGAAAATTTCAAAAAATCACATCAAAAATTTTACCACAAGGACTTTTTTTAATTTGATATCTTTTTGTGAAATAGTAATAGTTATGAGATAAAATAGTGGTGAAATAAGAACAAAAGCTACTCACTTCCTCTCTCTCTCTCTCCAGATGATTTTTTTAGTCTTTATTTATGCTAAGAAGAATAATAATAATCAAGTTCTCTAAAGCTATGCTATCAATATCAACCTTGTCATTCTTTAGAAGAATCTATTTAAGGTATAATTCATTCGAATTCACTCTCTTTGATAACTGTTCTTTTCTCTCTAATGCATATTTCAACTACATGCTGCATTTTTTAATATCTAAATATTCCCACATTGTTGTTAGTGAGCATTCCCTTTATTGACTATTAATGGATATTTTTCTTAAATCCATGTATGATCCTAGTAAAATATATTATATTATTACAAATTGACGCCTATTTACACTCGGTCAAAAAAACACCTAAGAAAAGTAATGTTCTATTAAAACCACTAAGCTATAGGAGTAGAGTATTGGTGGAGTGTACTAGGGGATATTTTTTTCCGAAATAACTATAAATCCTATGTGTTTTAGATTTTTATTACTTTTTTTATTTCTCTTTCTTTATTGTTATATGAAAAGATCAAAATCTATCATAAGTGAAAAGAGTGTAATTTATTGATAAAATTATTTAAGAAATAAATTCACCCACATATTAAGTCACTGTGTAGTTCCCCTATGACTAAGAATTATTACCAAACTTTTTGACTGTTGAGTTATAAAATCTAAAATTTTAAAATTTAAAATATAATCTTCAAAAGGATTTTATGGATAATAATTTATATAGTATTATTATGGCTATAGTTACCTGTTTTAAAGGGGAAAATTTTGGATGTTTGAAGGCTCATGTGATTATCAAAATATGGAACCATGGTTTAAAGTTTTACTTAAAACTAATTAAGACTCTCACTATTCTCAAAAGAGATAGTGAAAAACAAGATGGTAATGCATTTGTAGAATACCATCTAAACTAAAAAGAAATGAATTCCATTATATGAAGATTTATTCTAGACGAGTTCAATGGAGTTTCTAAATTTTCTAAAATATATGATATATGGATAAATATATCTATGGATTTTTTGTGTACTATTATTGTGAAATTACATAGGTACAACCCTAAAAATTTGTATCTTGACACATTCAGAAATATTGATGGGGAAATCATAACAGAGATTAATGAATGGTTAATATAAATTTCTAATAATATTTCTCCTCTAGAATATCTAATTACTAAACTAGATAAATCTATAAAATTTGAAGTGTTCTGCTGTCCAAATGGAGTGGTTTTTTTGGGGATATTCGATTAGAAAATGATGTGATAGATTTCAAAAAAATATATCATTGGAACACACATTATGCATGACTAAAGATGTCACGACCCCCTCCCTACAAAGTGTACCCCTCCCGGGCCGGCAATGTGAGAAGAGAGATAATGACCCCCGAGTCCCACCTCCAGTAGGCCCCGTGTTGGCAACTAGCACCGAGGGTATAATAAACATACAAATGGGAGGAATTACCCTCTAAGAGAACACATGCAGAAGAGAGAGATAGAATAGACTCCAACCAACTCCAACTCAGAACTGAAATATAAAAGTAACCCAAGTACATATATGAAATGTCATGCAAAAGTGCAACAACTGAAAGGGGAAACTAAAAGTACCCAAAAGAAAGTAAAACGACAGCGACCACAAGCCCGAACAGCTCCTCCTCCAACCACAAGCTAGAAGTAACCAGCTTGACCTCCAACCTTCTCCATGTGACCTGAAAAACAGTTTATAAATACATAGGGTGAGTATAACAGTATACTTAGTAGGATCCTCTTCAAGCCTCTCGTTCAAAAGTAAAGAATGCATGATAAAGCCCAGTGAACAACAAGTGAAACTACCTCGTTACCTAAACCGGTATACTATGTTCCCAACCTCACCATGGCTACTCTCACCAAGTAATGCATATAAGAATATAGCATATAGTAAAGAATATCAAGGGTAAACCGCTACTACTTCCCCACTGGTTTGCCGCTTTTCCCCAACGACATACGTCCTGTGCATCTCTCTCCAAGGCTTGCCCGGAGACACCTGGGCTAAGCTCCATAATCTGCACCTCGTGCACCACATAGGCTTGCCCGCATACACCTGGGCGAAGCACCACACCATCCTCACAACCAAAAGTAACCAGGTAGTTTCTGGGAGCCACCAGAGCCCACATAACGTGTATCATACGTCTGGTATAATACCTCAAGCCATTACAACCCATACTCCGAGTAAGGATCCTCAATCCATCATAGCCTATACACATTACACCTATAGTAGTCCATAGGATACTATATCTAGAATATATGTGTGTGAATAACCACAAGCCATTACAGCCCTCTACACACATATATGGGGTAACTAACCATTGTGCCTCATGGCACAAGTATTTACCAAGAGAATAGAGAGGGGCCAAAGGGGAACCCCGGACCACAGCTCTGCTTCGTGAGGAATCATGACGATTCCCCTCTCGTGACGATCCAGTCCTGGCCAAAGTCCTCTCAACAACCTCTGCCATCACCAGCACCTCAAGATATGTCTTCAGCATAAATGGGGTGACCCGGCGCTGGATCTCTGGACACAAAGCCTCCTCGAAATGCCTCTCCCTGGCCTCATCATCTGGTAACAGGTTTGAAGCATATCGTAGAAGGTTCCTGAAACGGATTCCAAACTCTCGAACACTGGAGCTCCCCTGTCAAAGGGTGAGAAGCTCCTGGCGACTGGACACCTTCGCAGTTGATGAACGAAACTCGACTCTAAACCTGTCTCGAAACTCCTCCCATGGGATTGTTGACTCCTCACGATCACCGAGGAATAAGAACCACCACTGCCTTGCTGCTCCACGCAGCATCGTCACAACCAAGGACACCTAGTGTTCCTTCCGAGCACGAATCGAACTGAAGCCTATCTCCATATCCTCCAACCAGTCTTCTGTGACTGCATCTGAAACGAATCCCTCGTACTTCTGTAGACTCTGGTGCTGAAACACTCGAAGTGTATTCCTCCAAGTGTCATCGTCATCAACCTCGACTCGGCGGCGATCTGCTGGAACAGCCTGATGGGCATCTTCCGCGCAAACCTGACGAGGATGTCGACCTAGAGCCATACCTGCAAAATAACAACTGTTAGAGCTCCTAAGCCTAGAATATGGAAGACTCAACATTAATTAATTAATTGTTTTGTTTTAATTATTTTAGGTTACCTATCCCAAGGTCTACCCGTTCAAACACAATCGCAAAGAATAATGATGCATGATCCTTTCCTAGGTCTCTACCATGCAACTGGTATCACTTTGTTTAGTAGACATCGTAAGCTTAAAGGTCCGTGCAACAGATCATAGGGGGACCTAAACGCCTATGTCTCTGCCGGTCTCTAGTGTTTACCCCACTTTCTAAACATGAATGACACCTTTTCCCTACCATCCCATGCATCCTCACCTGTTCCTAACTCCAAACTCCATCCAATCCCTCAACCAGACCTCTGATACCACTCTGTCACGACCCCCTCACCACAAAGTGTACCCCTCAACCGAGCATGCAATGTGAGAAGAGAGATAATGACCCCCCGAGTCCCGCCTCCAGTAGGCCCCGGGTTGGAAACTAGCACCGAGGGTATAATAAACATACAAATGGGAGGCATTACCCTCTAAGAGAACACATGCAGAAGAGAGAGATAGAATAGACTCCAACCAACTCCAACTCAGAACTGAAATATAAAAGAAACCCAAGTAAATATATGAAATTTCATGCAAAAGTGCTACAACTAAAAGGGGAAACTAAAAGTACCCAAAAGAAAGTAAAACGACAGCGACCACAAGCCCGAACAGATCCTCCTCCAACCACAAGCTAAAAGTAACCCGATTCACCTCTAACCTGCTCCAAGTGACCTGAAAAACAGTTTATAAATACATAGGGTGAGTATAACAGTATACTCAGTAGGATCCTCCTCAAGCCTCTCGTGCAAAATTAAAGAAAGCATGCTAAAGCCCAGTGAACAACAAGTGAAACTATCTCGTTACCTAAACAGGTATACTAAGTTCCCAACCTCACCATGGATACTCTCACCAAGTAACGCATAGATGAATATAGCATATAGTAAAGAATATCAAGGGTACCCCGCTACTACTTCCCCACTGGTTTGACGCTTTTCCCCAACAACATACGTCCTGTGCATCTCTCTCCAAGGCTTGCCCGCAGACACCTGGGCTATGCTCCACAATCCGCACCTCGTGCACCACATAGGCTTGCCCGCAGACACCTGGGTGAAGCACCACACCGTCTTCACAACCAAAAGTTACCAGATAGTTTCCGGGAGCCACCACAGCCCGCATAACGTGTATCATACGTCGGGTATAATACCTCAAGCCATTACAGCCCATACTCCGAGTAAGGATCCTCAAGCCATCATAGCCTATACACATTACACCTATAGTAGTCTATAGGATATTATATCCAGAATATATGTGTGTGAATAACCACAAGCCATTACAGCCCTCTTCACACATATATAGGGTAACTAACCATTGTGCCTCATGGCACAAGTATCTACCAAGAGAAGAGAGCGGGGCCAAAGGGGGTAGTCAGCCATTCAACCTCCTATCAGAATGTTGGGGAAAACACCCCCCTAGAGCTCAGAATCCCCGGGGTGTCAGTTGCCCTTACCGAAAGGGTGGATTAGCATATAGAAACACAAAAAAAAACAGAATATATATAACTCACAACCACACTATGGGAATTACCTAGTCATAGGCACAACTGCAGCAAACGTCTCTCAGACTCCAGGATGCTACTTCTAAGACTAGGCATCCTATAAGCACACAACCATTTGAAGAGCTTTATTAGATTACTCCATTATCATTTTATCAGTTCCACTGTACGTTAATTAATTCATTAAACATTAATTAACCATGAAAAATTTACCACATTAAACTAAATTGGCATCACATTAAAAACTGCTCTTTTTTAGGATTCACATCACTATTAAATTCCAGTTTCTCCATCCCCGTGGATTATCACCATTTAAACAAACTTTCATTTCAGAATTACTTTTCCATAATCCCAGGCATTCTAGAAAAACATCCTATGCTACTAAACACAACGGGGCTCAACACGGCGAGTAGATATACTACCCGTCGAGTCTTTGCCACCTATAGCAATATCATAGACCCATCCTCCATCGAGAGGCTAAACACAGAAACCACGTGGCATACCCCGTGTGTCTTTGCCTCCTTCGGAAAGAGGGTAAGCAAGACCAGCTGCCTTGAGAAGTGGGGAAAAGTAAAGCAGATAAACAACCAAACCAAACCACCAACATCAAACCATCACATTCATCTCATACCATCATCCTTGGTGTCCTCCCCGACACCCACATGCATAAACTGATGCATCTTTCCACACTAGGCGTCATCCGCTGCCACAACCACAAGTCCCCATGCCTCCACATATCACAACAGCCATTCAGGCTCACATCAAATCACAAGTAGCAGGAAATCAAAGATCACGGAATGGGCTCTCGACCCTTTAACAAGGCATTTAGCCTTCATATAAGATGAGCACTCAGAGCTCCAAACCACAAGGCATTTAGCCGTACAAGCAAGCGGGCAACTCAGAACCCTTTTGAATTTATCGAACTAATTGTTCTTTAATCCATCTTGAATTAACAGATTCATTAACAAGCCTCTTTATCTTCAGCCAATTATTTAACAAATAATTCCATCTTTACGTTCTTTATCAATATCCATCATGAACGAGCAACTAATTAAATAAAAATCATAGATATCACTCTATCTAGGAAAACATGAGGCAAACCGTTATCACGGTACAAAGAAACAACATGCGATCAACCAATTCTTTTAATCCGGTTCAAGTATTTAATTAGGTCAATTTCATTGTGATCCAAAGGGTTAAATCATGCTAATTCTACAGTTGCACATAAAAAATTAGAGAAGCCATGAATCCCCTACCTCGAAGAGTTCTTGACGTCCTTTATCCACACAACGGGCCACAATCCTTCTCTCGCGACTACTACATCCACCCGAGGATGCCACGGTAAGTCCCAACCAACCAAAACCTATTAGAACCATGGAGATTACATGGTAATATGGAAGGGAGAACAAGAGAAGGTGATCCCTGAAGGAACGATGATAAAACATACCTTATATGGAAGAATGATGGACACAGCTTGGTAGCATCAAACAGAGAGGAACTGATCCGAGTAACGTTTGATTGTGAAACTCCTACGGAAAGGATTGAAAGGTTCTAGCATCTTGCATATGAGAACCAGGAGGAAGAACAATGAAGAATGATATCTCGTTCCTTTTAAAAAAAATTAGAGAGGCGATGGTTTAAGATCCGATTTATTCTCCATTAAAAACAGATCGCATTAACCCACGCGGTTTGACCAAGTAAAAACATTCCGGCCTTAGGAATAATTAATATAGAATTTATGGCCTTTGAATCGGCCTTAAAGTCCTTAAAATAAGGTTTTAAAAATATTTTACGTCAAAGAAAACGTCAAATTTACGAAGCTGGAAAAACTGTTCACATACTCAAAATTTGGCAAAGTATAGAATCGGTAGCTCTCATGAAGGCTGGAAACACTGTTCATTCGTGAAATTTGGCAAAGTATGGAATAGGTAGCTCTTAGGATTCTGGAAACACTGTACAAGTCCACCGATAGAAGGTCACTGATAGAACCTCACCGATAGAAACACTGTTCATGTCTACCGATAGAAGTCCATCGATAGAACCTCACCGATAGAAACACTGTTCAAGTCTGCCGATAGAATTCCACCGATAGAACCTCACCGATAGAAACACTGTTCAAGTCTACCGATAGAAGTCCACCGATAGAACCTCACCGATAGAAACACTGTTCAAGTCTACCGATAGAAGTCCACCGATAGAACCTCGCCGATAGAGACACTGTTCACTGATCCTCACCGATAGAAACACTGTTCACCTACTGATATTTTTCATAAAACTGGAAACAATGTTCACAGAACTAGAAATTGGAAGTGTTAGCTGAGCTACCGGTAGGCAGCAGCTACCGGTAATCCGACCTACCAGTAGGCAGCGGCTGGGGGATAAGTCACCTTGACCTCCTAGAACACCTCCAACACCAACATTTCACAAAGTAATGGACCAGAGAGGTCCGGGACATTACATTAGATACCTCTCAAAATAATCTCGTCCTCAAGAATTAAAAACCAACCTAGAAGAAAATAGGGGTCCGAACAACCACCCCATAAGATACCTCTCAGGGGAAAACCACCATGAGTTGTTCAAAAGCCAGAACAAAACTACGACATCCAAGAGTATGGAAACAAACAATCCATAACCAAACAATTCAAACATAACATCACATCAATGGTACATAAATAAAACATGAAAGGTCCAACCACAAAGAAAACATCATTACATGAAAGGAGTTAAAAATTAAAAAACTCTGGGTACTAAGCACGTATCTGTGACTCACGCTCCCAAGTAATCTCCTCCATTCCACTGTGTCGCCACAAGACACGAACTAAGGGGATAGAACGGCCACACAACACCTTCTCCTTGTGGTCTTGGATCTCCACAGGTCACTCCTCGAAGGCTGCATCATTGTCAATATCGATCTCTCCCCAATCGATAATATGAGATTCATCATGAAGATAACGACGGAGCTGTGATACATGGAAAACATCATGTATCCGACTCATCTGAGGGGGAAGTGCTACTCGATATGCCACAGCTCCAACACGAGCCAACACCTTGAAAGGCCCAACAAACCGGGGAGAAAGCTTACTTCCACGACCAAACCTTCACTGCCCACGGCGGGGAGTCACCTTCAGAAACACATGATCCCCAATATTAAACTCTAAGGGTCTCCTTCTTTGATCAGCATATGATTTCTGACGATCCTGTGCTGTCTTCCTCCTCCCACGAATCACCTTAACCATCTCTGTTGTATTCTGCACTAGTTCTGGTCTGAGAATTGCTGACTCTCCGACCCCAGTCCAGCACAACGGAGAACGGAATTGCCGGCCATACAAGGCTTCAAATGGCGCCATACCGATGGTAGAGTGGAAACTATTATTGTAAGAGAACTCTACCAAGGGTAAGTGCTTCGTCCATGAACCTCCAAAATCAAGAACACAAGAGCGCAACATGTCTTCAAGAGTCTGGATGGTTCGCTCTGTCTGACCATCCGTTTGAGGATGAAAAGCAGTGCTAAGGCACAGTTGAGATCCAAAGGCATGCTGGAGACCTCTCCACACCCTGGAGGTAAAACGAGGATCTCGATCAGAAATGATCGTCTTAGGTACTCCATGGAGTCTCACCACCTCCTCTAGATACTGCCTCGACAAAACTTCCACTGAGCTCGACTCCTTGATCGCTATGAAGTGGGATGATTTTGTTAAACGATCCACTACCACCCATATAGCATCATGTCCTCCCGGAGCTCGAGGTAAACCTATAACAAAGTCCATTGAGATGTCCTCCCACTTCCACTGAGGAATCTCTAAGTGCTGGAGAAGACCACCAGGAACACGGTGTTAGGCCTTCACCTTCTGGCAGACTAAACATCGAGACACACATTCTACAACTGTACGCTTCAGCCTAGGCCTCCAAAACTGACTCCTCAAGGATCGGTACATCTTTGTCACACCAGGATGTACTGCCAAGGGTGAACTATGGAACTCTTGGAGAACCCTCTCGCGCATCGCCAAGGGAACAGAAAGAATGCCATGATACAACACTCGGTGTTGTTCATCCTCCGATAAACCATCAGGGGCCTCACCACATACAACTCTGTCTCTCCAAACTTCCACCTCTAGGTCACCCAACTAAGACTCTTCCACCTTCTGCATCAGGGATGACTGCACCGTCATCTGGAAAAGACAACCTCTACCCCCAACTTCTCCCATATAAAGATGCAAAGATGATAACTCTTCCAACACTCTCCAAGAATCACCAGATTCATGCACAACATCATTACGTATCTTTCGGCTTAGTGCATCAGCTACATCATTCCCTTTTCCAGGTGTATACGATATTTCAAAGTCTTATTCCTGCAAGAACTCCATCCACCGACGCTGCCTCAAGTTCAAGTCATGTTGGGAGAAAACATACCTCAAACTCTTATGATCGGTGAAAACCACAAAGTTCTCACCAATAAGGTAATGTCTCCACAACTTTAGAGCAAACACCACGGCTGTCAACTCAAGATCATGGGTGGCATAGTTGCATTCATGGGGACACAACTGCCGAGACCCATACGAAACAACTGACCTCTGCTGCATGAGAACACAACCTAGCCCCAGATGTGAAGCATCACAGAAAACATCAAACTGGACTCCCTCTGCTGGAAGACAAAGGACTGGAGCACTTACCAAATTCTCCTTTAGATACTCGAAAGCTGTCTGACACTGACTAGTCCATATGAACGCTTGATCCTTCCTGGTCAAAGATGTCAGAGGAGTCGCAACTCGGGAGAAATTAGCTACAAACCTCCTATAATAGCCTGCGATACCAAGGAAACTTCGTATCTCTGACACGGTCTTGGGGGCTGGCCAAGACACCACTACTTCTATCTTCGAAGGATCCACAACTACTCCCTATTGGGACACAACATGTCCCAAGAAACGAACTTCTCGAGCCCAGAACTCACACTTGGACAACTTCCCAAACAACTGATGTTGGCGAAGAACTCCCAAAATGGCTCGTAGATGCTCTGCATGCTCCTCTTCAGATGTGGAGTACACAAGGATTTCGTCGATGAAAACCACAATAAACTTGTCCAAGAATTCACGGAACATAGAATTCATCAACCCCATGAAAACAGCTGGAGCATTCGTCACGCCGAATGGCATTACAACAAACTCATAATGCCCATGACGACAACGGAAAGCAGTCTTTGGGATATCCTCATCCTTTACACACATTTGATGATATCCTGACCGTAAGTCGATCTTTGAGAACCAACTTGCACCCTTCAGTTGATCGAATATGTCATCAATCTGTGGGAGAGGATAGCGGTTCTTTATTGTCACTTTTTTTATGCGATGATAATCGACACACAACCTTAAACTGTCGTCGGCCTTCTTCACGAACAAGACTGGTGCACCCCACGGTGACACGCTTGGCCGAACAAAACCACACTGCAACAGACCGTCGAGCTGAATACGTAGCTCTCGTAACTCAGAAGGGCCATCCTATACGGAGACATAGAGATAGTAGATGCTCCTGGATGTAGCTCGATCCCAAACTCGATCTCTCGTCGATGGTGTAAGGATACAACCTCTTCTGGAAAGACGTCAGGGTACTCCTCTACGACCCTAGGAAACGCCAACTATTGAACCTCTGAAGAACTCAGCGTCATCCCATCCATCATGGATGATAAGGATGGAACTCGTCTATGACTCATCTGAGGATCTCTCTCACCAACAAACACCACTTTCTCTCCATATTAATCAACAAAAACGACCTTCTTCCGGTAGCAATCCACAACAACCTGCACCGAATACAACCAATCCATGCCAATTATGACATCATATGGTTGTATTTGCAAACATAGGAAATCTCCCCAAGAGCGGTGTTGCCCCAACACTAGCTCACCGTCTCTACATACTTCAAACAAGTCAACCCGACCTCCAACTGGCGTAGTCAACGCCAAGGGCACTGGAAGTCTCTCTACCTCAAGTCCCAAAGCATGGACAAGGGTAGGTGATATGAAGGAGTGTGTTTCTCTTGAATCAAACAAGGCATACACCAAGGTAGAAAACAAGAAAAGGGTACCTCGAGCGACATCTGGCTCGCCTGGGGCTGGTAACGCTAGAGCATGAAGCTGACCACGACCTCCTCCATGGCTTCTCTGACCCAGATGACGACCACCACCACGGCCATGCTCTTCTCTATGAGGACGGGGAGCGTCATGGGGTTGTCCTCTGTCTGCTCCATCTACCCTTTGGTGATCTAAAACTGGTGCAACCTGCTGCTACTGCCTCAGCTGGAACTGCCTCAACGGAGGAACCTGGAGTGGAGCGCCCGGTGCACGATGACTGCTCTGAGATGTCGGGCACTCTCACTTCTGATGACCATGACCACCACAAGAAAAACAAGCGCTTGATCCCTTGGCATAGGTCTGAGAGTTTCTGCCTCCGGGGAAATGAGATGGGAAGGGCTGGGACCTACCCCCTGGTGAACGGAAACTCTTCTGTCCTGAAAACCGGGAACCCCGGACCACAGCTCTGCTTCGTGAGGAATCATGACGATTCCCCTCTCGTGACGATCCAGTCCTGGCCAAAGTCCTCTCAACAACCTCTGCCCTCACCAGCACCTCAGGATATGTCTTCAGCATAAATGGGGTGACCTGGCGCTGGATCTCTGGACACAAAGCCTCCTCGAAATGCCTCGCCCTGGCCTCATCATATGGTAACAGGTTTGAAGCATATCGTAGAAGGTTCCTGAAACGGATTCCAAACTCTCGAACACTGGATCTCCCCTGTCAAAGGGTGAGAAGCTCCTGGCGACTGGACACCTTCGCATTTGATGAAAGAAACTCGACTCTAAACCTGTCTCGAAACTCCTCCCATGAGATTGCTGACTCCTCATGATCACCGAGGAATAAGAACCACCACTGCCTTGCTGCTCCACGCAGCATCGTCACAACCAAGGACACCTAGTGTTCCTTCCAAGAACGAATCAAACTGAAGCCTATCTCGATCTCCTCCAACCAGTCTTCTGTGACTGCATCTGGAACGAATCCCTCATACTTCTGTAGACTCTTGTGCTGAAACTCTCGAAGTGTATTCCTCCAAGTGTCATCGTCATCAACCTCGACTCGGCGGTGATCTGCTAGAACAGCCTAATGGGCATCTTCTGCGCAAACCTGACGAGGACGTCGACCTGGAGCCATACCTACAAAATAACAACTGTTAGATCTCCTAAGCCTGGAATATGGAAGACTCAACATTAATTAATTAATTGTTTTGTTTTATTTATTTTAGGTTACCTATCCCAAGGTCTACCCATTCAAACACAAGCGCAAAGAATAATGATTCATGATTCTTTCCTAGGTCTCTACCCTACAACTGGTATCACTTTGTTTAGTAGACATCGTAAGCTTAAAGGTCCGTGCAACAGATCATAGGGTGCCCTAAACGCCTATGTCTCTGCTGGTCTCTAGTGTTTACCCCACTTTCTAAACATGAATGACACCGTTGCCCTACCATCCCATGCATCCTCACCTATGCCTAACTCCAAACTACATCCTATCCCTCAACCAGACCTCTGATACCACTCTGTCACGACCCCCTCCCCACAAAGTGTACCCCTCAACCGATCATGCAATGTGAGAAGAGAGATAATGACCCCCGAGTCCCGCCTCCAGTAGGCCCCGGGTTGGCAACTAGCACCGAGGGTATAATAAACATACAAATGGGAGGCATTACCCTCTAAGAGAACACATGCAGAAGAGAAAGATAGAATAGACTCCAACCAACTCCAACTCAGAACTAAAATATAAAAGAAACCCAAGTACATATATGAAATGTCATGCAAAAGTGCTACAACTGAAAGGGGAAACTAAAAGTACCCAAAAGAAAGTAAAACGACAGCGACCACAAGCCCGAACAACTCCTCCTCCAACCACAAGCTAAAAGTAACCAGCTTGACCTCTAACCTACTCCAAGTGACATGAAAAACAGTTTATAAATACATAGGGTGAGTATAACAGTATACTCAGTAGGATCCTCCTCAAGCCTCTCGTGCAAAAGTAATGAAAGCATGCTAAAGCCCAGTGAACAACAAGTGAAACTAACTCGTTACCTAAACAGGTATACTAAGTTCCCAACCTCACCATGGCTACTCTCACCAAGTAACACATAGAAGAATATAGCATATAGTAAGGAATATCAAGGGTACCCCGCTACTACTTCCCCACTGGTTTGCCGCTTTTCCCCAACAACATACGTCCTGTGCATCTCTCTCCAAGGCTTGTCCGCAGACACCTAGGCTATGCTCCACAATCTGTACCTCGTGCACCACATAGGCTTTCCCGCAAGCACCTGGGCGAAGCACCACACCGTCCTCACAACAAAAAGTTACCAGATAGTTTCTGGGAGCCACCACAACCCGCATAACGTGTATCATACGTCGGGTATAATACCTCAAGCCATTACAGCTCATACTCCGAGTAAGGATCCTCATGCCGTCATAGCCTATACACATTACACCTATAGTAGTCCATAGGATATTATATCTAGAATATATGTGTGTGAATAACCACAAGACATTATAGCCCTCTTCACACATATATGGGGTAAATAACCATTGTGCCTCATGGCACAAGTATCTACCAAGAGAAGAGAGCGGGGCCAAAGGGGGTAGTCAGCCATTCAACCTCCCATCAGAATGTTAGGGAAAACACCCCCCCAGGGCTCAGAATCCCCAGGGTGTCAGTTGCCCTTACCGACAGGGTGGATTAGCATATAGAAACACAAAAAAAACAGAATATATATAACTCACAACCACACTATGGGCATTACCTAGTCATAGGCCCAACTGCAGCTAACGTCTCTCAGACACCAGGCTGCTACTTCTAAGACTAGGCATCCTATAAGCACACAACCATTTGAAGAGCCTTATTAGATTACTCCATTCTCATTTTATCAGTTCCACTGTATGTTAATTAATTCATTAAACATTAATTAACCATGAACAATTTACCACATTAAACTAAATAGGCATCACTTTCAAAACTGCTCCTTTTTAGGATTCACATCACTATTAAATTCCAGTTTCTCCATCCCCATGGATTATCACCATTTAAACAAACTTTCATTTCAAAATTACTTTTCCATAATCCCATGCATTCTAGAAAAACATCCTATGCTACTAAACACAAAGGGGCTCAACATGGCGAGTAGATATACTACCCTTCGAGTCTTTGCCGCAAATAGCAAGAGCATAGACCCATCCTCCATCGAGAGGCTAAACACGTAAAGCACGTGGCATACCCCGCGTGTCTTCGCCTCCTTCAGAAAGAGGGTAAGCAAGACCAGCTGCCTTGAGCAGTGGGGAAAAGTAAAGCAGATAAACAACCAAACCAAAACACCAACATCAAACCATCACATTAATCTCATACCATCATCCTTGGTGTCCTCGCCGACACCCACATGCATAAACCGATGCATCTTTCCACACTAGGCCTCATCCGCTGCCACAACCACAAGTCCCCATGCCTCCACATATCACAACAGCCATCAAGGCTCACATCAAATCACAAGCAGCAAGAAATCAAAGATCACAGAATGGGCTCTCGGCCCTTTAACAAGGCATTCAGCCTTCATACAAGATGAGCAATCAGAGCTCCAAACAACAAGGCATTCAGCCTTACAAGCAAGCGGGTAACTCAGAACCCTTTTGAATTTATCGAACTAATAGTTCTTTAATCTATCTTGAATTAATAGATTCATTAACATGCCTCTTTATCTTTAGCCAATTATTTATCAAATAATTCCGGCTTTACGTTCTTTATCAATTTCCATCATGAACGAGCAACTAATTAAAGAAAAATCATTGATATCACTCTATCTAGGAAAACATGAGGCAAACCGTTATCACAGTACAAAGAAACAACATGAGATCAACCAATTCATTTAATCTGGTTCAAGTATTTAATTATGTCAATTTCATTGTGATCCAAAGGGTTAAATCATGCTAATTCTACAGTTGCACATAAACAATTAGAGAAGCCATGAATCCCCTACCTCGAAGAGTTCTTGACGTCCTTTATCCACACAACGGGCCACAATCCTTCTCTCGCGACAACTGCATCCACCCGAGGATGCCACGGTAAGTCCCAACCAACCAAAACCCATTAGAACAATAGAGATTACATGGTAATATGGAAGGGAGAACAAGAGAAGGTGATCCCTGAAGGAACGATGACAAAACATACCTTATATGGAAGAATGATGGAGACAGCTTGGTAGCATCAAATAGAGCGGAACTGATCCGAGTAAAATTTGATTGTGAAACTCCTACGGGAAGGATTTAAAGGTTCTAGCATCTTGCATATGAGAACCAGGAGGAAGAACAATGAAGAATGATATCTCGTTCCTTTAAAAAAAATTAGAGAGGTGACGGTTTAAGATCCGATTTATTCTCCATTAAAAACGGATCGCATTAACCCACGCGGTTTGACCAAGTAAAAACATTCCGACCTTAGGAATAATTAATATAGAATTTATGGCCTTTGAATCGGCCTTAAAGTCCTTAAAATAAGGTTTTCAAAATATTTTACGTCAAAGAAAACGTCAAATTTACGAAGCTGGAAACACTGTTCACATACTCAAAATTTGGCAAAGTATGGAATCGGTTGCTCTCATGAAGTCTGGAAACACTGTTCATTCGTGAAATTTGGCAAAGTATGGAATCGGTAGCTCTTAGGATTCTGGAAACACAGTACAAGTCCACCGATAGAATGTCACCGATAGAACCTCACCGATAGAAACACTTTTCAAGTCTACCGATAGAAGTTCACTGATAGAACCTCACCAATAGAAACACTGTTCAAATCTACCGATAGAATTCCACCGATAGAACCTCAACGATAGAAACACTGTTCAAGTCTACCGATAGAAGTCCACCGATAGAACCTCACCGATAGAAACACTGTTCAAGTCTACCGATAGAAGTCCACCGATAGAACCTCACCGATAGAAACACTGTTCACTGAACCTCACCGATAGAACCACTCTTTACCTACCGATACTGTTCATAAAACTAGAAACACTGTTCACAGAACTAGAAATTGGCAGTGTTAGCCGAGCTACCGGTAGACCGAGCTACCGGTAGGCAGCAGCTACCGGTAGACTGAGATACCGGTAGGCAGCAGCTACCGGTAGACCGGGCTACCGGTAGGCAGCAGCTACCGGTAGACCGAGCTACCGGTAGGCACCATCTACCGGTAGACCGAGCTACCGGTAGGCAGCGGATGGTGGATAAGTCACCTTGACCTCCCAGAACACCTCCAACACCAACATTTCACAAAGTAATGGACCGGAGAGGTCCGAGCCATTACAAAATAATTGAAGATGAATTTAGTAAGTACAAAATGAATAAAGAGGACAATATTTCTATGAATTTTTCAACTTGATAATATGACAAAAAGGGAAAAGGTATACAAATTGATGATTCAAAAAATATAGATATGTCGAATAGTTCTTCTTCTAATTGTGAACTTGCTGAATTTTCCAAGAAGATTAAAAAGGTATACAATAATATAAGGGTATTAAAGAAATAAATTAACAAGTAAAAAGTATAATGAATATTATAATGAATATACGTTATATGAGTTTAATAATCTTGTAAATATCAAACCATGTTTTCAACAACATTAAGAAAAATATAAATCTAATAAGAAGCACAAATAGAAACTTGAATTGAATAAAAAGAGTAAAATAATTATCAAGGAAACATTAAGTGCTTCTGAGGATTCATGTGCTGACACATATTTTAAATTTGAAGATGAAATCTAAAATCAAATGGAAAAAATATAATTATGGAACAATCTGATGAGGTAAACTTATTTTATTCTTTTTAGCATAAATATAATTCTAAAACTAACAATTATTATGATGAAGAACTAAATTAATATTTTAACATGATAAAAACTATATATGAATTCTGGAAAAAGAAAGATAAATCCAAAAAAACTACTGTAATATTATTTTATGTAAAAATGATACTTTTATATATATAGACTTGGAATTTATGCTAGAAAATACTATTTCTTCTTGTGGTAAAGATTGTAATCAAATTTAAAACATGAAAAATAAATTAAGGGAATTGAATATGTTTCATGTGTTTTAAAAAAGAAAAATTCCCTAAATCAAATTCTTGTTAATAATAAAATCTATATGGAATTGTTTTTAATAGGATGAAAAGGTGAATAACCAATTATGTAAAATAATTACATTGTGCCTAGTTCAATGAAAAAAACATGGGTAATGTTATTTTTTTTCATTATGGAGAACATAAATATTATTCTAATTGTTGTATTCTAATAATCTCTTATTTTTTAGGTGTGTAAAATGATTTTATTTTGAGAAATTTATAAAATTCTAGTCCTTAAATTTCTAGACCGCATAAGTATATATTTAATTCAAAATATTTGGTTACTATCATTTTTGGTCATATGATAATATGGGCCCCAAATTTTGTTTTTATATTTTTGGAAAAAATATTTAAGATCGTCAATTATAAATTATATCTAGATAGTGGATACTCAAGGAATATGAGTTTAGATTTTTCAAAGTTAAATTCATTATCTAAATTTGATGGAGGTTATGTCACATTCAGAGAAAATTCCAGGGGAAATATTTTGGTGTTTGATCAGTTGGAAATCAAAGCTCAGTTATCATCAAAACATTTATCAATGTAGAAGGATTACAACACAACCTGATAATTATTTCTTAAAATTCTAATGAAGGTTACCCTATAGATCCCTCAAATAATTCATGTTTTATTTTTTGAATAAAAAATTTTTAAGTTTAGGTAACATTAAATTGAAAATATCAATGCTTTATATCTTCATTTTTTTAGAAAAAAGAAGTTTTCTATTTAAAGACAAAAAATATGAATCTTGGATTTTTCATAAATTAAAACGACATTGTAATGTTTTTCCATTGATAAAAATTTCTAATGTAAATTCAATTTCAAATTCACCTCAATGTAAATTCATTAAAGAGAAACTATGTGTTTCATGTTAATTGGGTAATAAAAACAAGTAATATGTTTAATAAATGAAGGATGATACAATATAAAGGCCACTAGAACATATTCATATATATGTTTTGGATCATCAAGAAAATAAATCCTAAGAGGAAAATATTTTTTTATTTTTTACCAAATGATTTTTATAGATTCGCATGGGTTTTATTTTCTTTTCTGAAAAGTGAATATTTTTATATCTTTATATGTTTTTAAAAATTATTTCAATAATTATAATATTGAAAATTTATTTGAGAAGTAATAAATAGAGAGAATTCAAAAACCATGAGTTCAATTATTATTGATTAAAATATGACATCAAACATACTTTTCCCCACTAGAAAACTCAAATAAATTTTTTTTTGAAAGGAGGAATAAGTAATTACAAAAAATTAGTCTGACTATGTTATATCAATATAAAATTCCCACTCAATATTGGTATCAAGCTATAAATAAAATTTGTTATGTCATTAAAAAAGTTATATTTATGATTATTTTAAAGAAAAGAACATATGTGTTTTGGAATTGTAGAAAACCATAAGTTGGATGCATTTATATTTTTGGATTAAAATATTACATTATGAGCAACTAGAATAATGTTATTAAATTTAATCCAAGGTATTATGAAGAAACATTCCATGGTTATTCTAATACTTTGAAGACTTATATAGTTTTTAATAAAATATCGACTATTGTAGAATAATTGGGTCATTTGAAATTTTATGAAGGTGATTGGTTTGGTTATAAAATGTATCAAGTTATCATGTTAAGTTATTATTTTTAGAACATGATATATGGACCTCACTTTTCCAATTAAAAGGATAATTATTTTGATGTTGAGTTTGGAAAATCGAGTATAGAAAGGATGGGTACTAGTTAAACTAAATGTTTTCTCCCTAGAAAATCAAGATCCCTAAAAAATAATACCTTTTATACTATAATAAGAAGCATATATTAAGTATTTAGTACTAGAATAATTGTAGGAAACTTGTAGAATTATTTTCCTGTTTATCTCAACGTCGATCTAAAACATTACATTAATCCGTTATAGATTAAATATGATTTCTCACTGTGAAAGAAGAGTTAAACAAGTTAAAATAAAACATGGTATGATAATTAGATGATATAACATTTGATTACCCTGTTACAATAACAAATTGGGTATTTATAAATAAATACACTGATCAAGGTGTGATCACAAGGACTAACGCCAGATTAGTTACTAAAGGGTACAACCAAGAGAAAGGAATAGATAATGAAGACTTCTTTTTTTTCAAATTTAGAAGTATTAGAATCCATTATAATTATATTAGGATATAAAGATCATATTATTTACAAATTATATTACGTGGGTATGAAACTATAATTTAAAAATGGTTTCCTTGTAAAGTAATTATATGTTAAAAAACCTCTTGGTTTCGAAAATCTATACCTTTAAAATTATTTTTAAAAAAATTACCAAAGTTATTTATGGTCTCAAAAAAACACCTTATGATTTTTTGGGAGTTTATTTTGTTTATTTTTATCAAATAGATTCTCTTTATGAGTGGAGGATCTTACTATTTTCAATAAAACATCATTTTTAAATACTTTATTCAGTTAAAATATATGTAGATAATGTGATTTTTATTTCTAAAAACAAATAAATATTTAATGAATTTTTTAAAATCAGATAAAAATATCTTTAAATATTTATGATGGATGAGTTAGATTTATTTCTTTGGTTTTAAACTTATTAAAATGAATTTTTGAATGTGCTCGATCAAGTAAAATTAATAATTGACTTAATTTATAATATTGGACTCAAAACAGGTAATGTTTTTGAAAAATATATCTGTTATAATGAAAATATTGATTTTGATGATGTTGGGAAACCAGTTGACAATAATTTTTATAAAGGAATAATATGGAATCTACTGCATTTGACTTCTAGTAGAACAAAAATTTTGTTTCAGGTATGTTCATGTTAAAGAATCAATAAAAATCCAATGTAATCTCTTTTAAAATTTTATAATGAATTTTAAGGTAAAAAAACATATTATCTTTATTAACATTTTCCAAAAACCTAAAAAATTATTAAAAAATCATACATTGGACTTAATTTGGCCATTCTAGTCTAGATAAGAAGAGAACCATAAGAACATGTCACTTTATGGGTAAATCTCTTGAAGGATGGTCCAATAACAAAAAAAACTGATTTTTGATTATGTACTACTAAAGTACAATATATTTTTGGTGTCATTTTGTTCACACGTTTTATGGATGAAACACACATTGATGGATTTTGGATTCAATTTTGACGATGTTTCAATAAGATGATATAACACTATGGATATCATAATTTAAAAGAATCAAAAAAAAAAGAATTGTGCACAAAGTATATCGACCTAAGTAATTATTTCTTGATAGATCTTGATAAGAAAGTTTATATCTCTCTTGAATTTATCTCTACAAAAAATCTATTAAATAATATTTTTATTACGACCCTTTCTTGTAAGAATTTTGGTTTTTTAAAGTGGGTATTCGTGTTATTTGAATTTAAATGATTTTAACTTATTTTATTTGTAATTATTTGAATTTATTAAATTTTTTTTGTAAATAATTTTTATTTTTAAATGAATTTAATATTATTTTATATTTGTTTTTCTCAAATTTATGTTTCAAAACTTATTATTACATCCTTTAAAAGCATTATTTTGTTTTTATATTATATTATTCTTCATTTTATGTAAAATTAACCCTAAACCTAAATCATCTATGTAACCCCTTTCCAAATCAAGTGCATGAACTAATTCGAAATTTGAACCTCTCCGCCATTACTATTCACCTATGTCCTCTGTCTCCTAAAACCGAACCATCACCATTCGTTTCTATCAAACATCATGTGAGATCTCTATAATGAGGAATACAAATATTAGAGATGAAAATGTTTTGAGATATTTAATTAAATCCAATGCTAGTAGTGCGCTATACATTATTCTTTTAGGGAATGTTGTGGATATGAATTGGTTGGAAATAACATAGATGTTTTTGCAGATGGTATTTCAGTTCTAGGGATGAGAATTTATTTTTGATGAGAAAAAAAACTATTTGTTTTTTGAAGTGGATGTAAATGAGTTTATGAGAAATTATGAGATTTACTTCAGAGTGATAGAGGATTTTATTTTTCCAAATGTAAAGAGAAAATATCTGTTGGTAAATTTTTTTGATATGGAAGACATCATACAATACCCTCTTAAAGGTGAGTAATGTTTTATTTAAAGCCTATTTGGAAGGAGGTCAGTAGAAACTTACAATGAAATTAAATTATCATTTGGGTCATATACTTTTTTTAAGAAATTTGTTAATGAATTTTTGCATTAAATTCATTCAATCTAGAATTTCTAAGAGATTATATGAAATAAAGACGATATTGTTTCTAGAAATATATCTCTTATATGTTTGAATCAATAAAATAATGATCAATATTCCAAGGCACATGATAAGGTAAATGAACCATTGCTTCCATGTGTAGGTGAAGCTAAATGACTACACCTATGGAAGGATCATTTCTATATTATTGAAGAATAAATAAGTAGTCTTGAATGTAAGTGAAGTAGTGATTTAAAAAATGAGGAACACAATAACAATAGTTTTTTAAGACTTTTTGGATACAATTGGGATATTTTATCTGACTATTTAAGGTTTTTATGATATGAAATTGATGATCAAGATATTATACCAAATCTTTCACCAACATAGGGGGAGGAATTCACTACATCATCACTTTGGGATACAAATCATTATGAGATTGTTCCTGATAGGGGAGTGGAGTCAATAATTATAACCTTACCTAAGCCTACAATGTTAAAATTCAACAATATAGTGAAATAATTTTATATTCATGATTTTGTATTTTCTATTGATGTTGTGTATGTTTAGCTAGATATGCATGCTACAGAGATATATGTATGAACAAGATTCATATTTGAGATATTGATTCCTTATTTTCCATCAATTAGTAGTTCAGTTGATTAAATTTGGCCTAATAGGATTTCCTATTATGCCATATTGGGCTCAGGGGTGTTCTGGGCTAGTCATAATCTAGACCCATGTTTTTGGTGAAATGAGGAGGTTGCATGGTTTGTGAAAACCAAGTTATTTGGGCACACAGATGTGTGGGTTAGTCCACATGGACGTGAATATAGGTATATAATTTTTATATACATTGTGAGTGGCTCATTTCACGGTATTTTCATGGTTTTTAGACCATGATTGCTCCCCTTTGACTACAGGAATCCATGTACAATTTTAACAAGGTTTTCCAAAACATGCACCTAAACTGTGTGACCCTTAATGTTTTAGAAATTTAATAATTTTAAATTAAAATAAAATCCTTTTATAAAACGTAATTTAGGTTTCCTACTATGTAGAAGTACCTCACACCCCCTTTAGCTCTTTATGGTGATTATGGTTGTAATTGAAGGATCTTCATCGTCTCATCTCCAATTTGAAGGTCGTCTATCTAATTAGATCTTTGAAGGTATGTCCTCAATGATTTTAGCCGTTATTGATTAATCTGGATGATGGCTATGCTATTTGTATTTAAGTTCATATGCCCTAATTTTTCATTTTTCATCTGTTATTCATATCTCTTCCCATATGGGTCAAATTAGGACCTGATACTGGGTGAGCTATCTATATTAGACCTATGGAAGTTCGTTTCATGTCGTTAACTCAATGTTAGAAAATTTATATATGTCAATGTGAAACATGCCTGATTTTCAGGTTTCACATGATTTGAAATTAAATACCTAGATTTTCTTGGAAACCTCTAGGTGATTAATGAGAATTGTTGAATATGGTTATAGGTTTAATACCTTGAATTAGTATCACCTCTTCAGGTGTTGTTTTAAATTGGCCCTTGATGGATTAATTCCTTGGACACCCCATGAGGTGTGACTTTATCCCCTTCATGGGTTGTTAAATATGATATTGGTTATAAATGGAATTTCTTTGTTTATGTATTGTAATTGAATTGGTTAAAGGGATTGGGTGGTTTGACTTATCCCTCATCCCTTGATTTAGAAATAGATTATTTATTCTTGAATTTATTTAAATTGGATTTCCCACATGAGTTAAAGGTTAGTTATGTTTTTAAATTACTTTTTGAAGCTTGAATTGATCTTCTTGATGATTTTCCCATGTGAGATAAAGGATAACTAATCCATGTGATATCTTGATAGCCTTCTTTGTATTGTGATATGAAAAATGGTCGTCTGAGTATTGGAATGGTCATTATTGTGAAAATGCCCACTTGAGAAATTTGAAGGTCAAGCCTTTTGAGGTTGGCTACTGCTTGAGTCACCTTCTATGATGATATATATTTTGATGTCATTGTTTTTAACCTTGGTAGGTTAAATTAAATGTTTAAATATAATTGAATTGATGAAATTCTTAATATCCATGGGTGAATCATATATCCAAACGAAGGATTCCATGGATGGACTCATTGGACTAATTAATTGTTTGACTTCGGCGAATCATGGATCCATTTTAGGGATTCCATGGATAGAATCAATGTCATGAACCTGGAATATTTAGTGTGTGAATCATGTATCCAAATGATGGATTACATATATGTACTTATTGAGGATTGATATATATTCCAAGTGAACAATGGATCCAAATGAAGTATTTCACGGATAAAGATAAAGGGGTAATTTAATCATATATGCTATGAGTAATAATTGGGGTTTCTTTAAAGTACTTCCAAGGAAAGACTCTTATGAAATGTATGTTACATCACCTAGAGTGATACCATATTCTTAATAGGTTCTTTGAGATATTCTTGTAGGTTGTTGGTGGATATCATACCCGAGCAATACTTGAATCTCAGCTTAGGAATGTCATGGATGGGATTAGGTTCCAAATTGTATGAATAACGAAAGACTATATGAACAGTATTCAATGACAATAAAAAATCTTGGATTCTTGATTTACTCAAATCTTTATCGATAGCCTCTTTAATAATATATTTGTTCTATTGAATATATGAGGAATTTCGGACTAGATCCATATCTAGAGACTTATAAATTCAATGATATTGAATCATTAGGTGAAATTGATCAAACAAGATGGATGTTTACTTATGAGTGCTTTCTTGTTTACCATTATACTTCCAACCCATTTGATATATATATTCAATGACTGATTGGAACATACCTTGGTTGTTTGATTACAAGGATTATATCTCCCACCCTATTTGGGTAACCTTTTTTGACCCAAATAGATTACAAGATTGTAGTTGTTGATAAGGGAAGCCACCCTAAAATAGGTACTTGATATGTTTCTTAGGTTCAGGAGGTCATAAAACCAAGCTGAGTTTTACGATGCTACTGTGATTATTTTAGATTTTTTAAAATTTGGGACATATATTTTTTAGAAATTTTTGTGTATCTATTTTGGTTATTTTATTATAAACATGTTCCATGTATTACCGTCTTTTATATGATATGAATTTTGTATTTTATGATAGTATATGTATTCCACTGTTTATTCTATTTTATGGTCTACTACTTACACTATTGAACTATTTTTTTATTTCTTATTTGTGAGACTTTGATTATGATGGAATATTTTCCCCAATGACACACACATGCCCTCTTTGCTTGATGGATTGCAATTGTGTTTTGAGAGATTCACTTGAGGCCATGTGGCCAACTGGGTACCAAGCCCCTTGGAGTGGAATCCCGAACCAGGATGTCACAAAGTGGTATCAGAAGATCTTATTTTCATGTTTTCTTTACTATATTATGATAATATGGAGGGATAGAAATAAATAAGAATTTCCTAATGATCTGTGTCTGGGCGTAGCTAACCCATGTATAGGAAAATGCTAAATTACCTTGAATTGGTCTTTTGTTTTCAAAATTTTGACTATTAAAGTTTTATTGATTCCACCGTTGAGTGATGAACATTATTTATGATGTTATTTTTTAGATGATTTTGGGTTTTATTATTTTGCAGCCCAATTAGATGAGGGTATTATATCTTATTCATCATATATACACCTACTATATTTCACATTCCGTGCAAGATGGCATGCCTTTTAGGAAGACTTTTTGATTGAATGATGTTATGATAAGTGTTGTGATATATATGACTACTATTTTGTTATGGATATTGTGATATATTATGGTGTAAAATAGATGGAATCCAATATTTGGTCCTTGAGGTGTATGGGACCTCTTGGATTGCAATTTGGATGATCATGGTTCGACATTTAAAGTGAAAATTTATTATTATGGGACATAGGATGACACCATGATATTCTCCCTAGGGAGTATAGGCCATTATGGACTAGAATTCATCATGACATTGTTTAATCTCTAAATGAAATGTGATATAAATGAAAAATCCTGTTAAATTGAAATGGATTATAGTAGAGAACTTAACTTCAGTCAACCATAGCAACAGACTTATGGTAGCATCTCTTACATATATCTGATCTGTTTAACACTTATACATGACTCATAGAGCTCACATAGGGTTATGATTTTATATAAAGGATTTTACCTATCTTACTTAAATATTTATCCTTTTGATATGCAAGCCATGATAATGATTAGGAACTGAGGTGAGATTTTGTAATTGTATAGTCATGTCCCCACGACGACCACAAGTGGAATTCTAGGAGGGTTATGATGACCATAAACTAGAGGTGGTAGGCCATGGGATACCAGAAGATCCCCTATATGGGATAGATGTAGAACTATTTCTTTTATTGGACATAGGTGAAGGTGCATACTTCTACGACGGATTATTTCGATACATTTAGACCATTTAGGGAGCACCATGACCTGCCCTAAATTTGGAAGAGTTGAATCGTGAGTTTTAGCAGCAGCATCTGCTGATGTTTTCATGGGATGACATATCTAAGTTTGCGGATTCATGGTTATAGTCCATGCTCTCTATCTTTGAGCACTTAGATACACGTCTTGATAGGAGGGTAATGCTCACTATGAAAATGTTGTGTGATTCTGCCAAGAGATGGTGGGATGTTATCACTCAGACTAATCATCTTCAGAAGATGTCCTGTAAGTATTTTCATATAGCCATATATGATTATTTCTATCCTGAGATTTTTAGATCCAATTGATCCACCAATTTATTACAAATTTGGTAGGGTACACTATTATTTATGGAGTATTCATCAATTTTTCACATACCTCTAGTCTTTCCCACTTATTATGATGGGTGAAGAACTATCTGGATCTATGTGATTCAGGGATGTTATTAGGTATCACATTCAATAATAGGTGAAAATATTTTGGCGGAATAATATTTCTAGAATAGTGAATAAGGCACTGATCATAGAGAATTACCTAAGAGAGCCTAGGGGTGAAATCTAAGGTGGTTCAACATCTCGATATGGTAATGCATGGATCATTAGTAGGAAGGATCGTCTGGAGATTCCACATGGTGATATTAGCAGTTATACCAAACCCTCCGGTAGCCAGGTGAGGTTCTACCAGTGTGGTAGGCAAGAACATAGGAGGCTATAATATCTTAGGGGTCCATTTTATTGCTGATCTTGTAGCAAGATGGGCCATCTACGATGCTTTTTCAGAACATTTCGACTAGAATCTAGTGGGAGAGGATATGTACCGATTCCACATTCAAGAGTAGGGTCAGGAACTTCTCATCAGGTAGGGATCAATGGTATAGCCTGCCGAATAGGCCATGGTGGTGGTCGTGGCCATGGTATCCAAACCCCAAGTTTACAGTGACAACCGAGTGGATCAACTCAGGGTAGCCGAATAGTTTCACAAGGCCATGGTATAGGCCAAACGTATATAGTGCAATTAACTTATAGTGAGTAGGATCTCAGACCTTATTCTATTATACGTACTATTATAGTGGCCTCCAATTTAGATTATTCACTCTTTGATATTGGTGTTTGACAATGATTTATATTTGTGCCACTTATGGGGAGACTTGGCCACAATGTTCAACCTTTTGAAGACATCATGACTATTGAAAAACATTTAATAATTTTAACGGTGGGTGTAAAATAGTTCATTGAGTGCCCCCTTGAAATTGGAGGGTTTCACTTCGTATGAGAACCTTTTTCCATAGAGATTCCAAGATTTTATATCATTATTGGGATGGAATAGTTGTTTCCCTTTCATGATTTTGTATACCTTTATCACCAAAGTGTGAGATTTACCTTACTAGAGGGTAGAGAGTTCATTCAAAAAGGAGAATGGGATGTCCAGGAGAGGTGAGATGGACCCAAGCATCATGGGTTGGGCAGGATGATAACCTAAATTGCGATTTTATATTTGGATGATCAAGGGACATGTTAGTCGGATTTCTCTCCAGTGGTTCATCATTTTAAGGATGTCTTCCTGGTTGACTACTCATGATTACCTCCAGTGAGAGTGGAATAATTTTCAGTCATTATAGTGCCAGGAGCTACATCGCTATCCATCCCTCTTTATAGGATGGCTATGATGAAGTTGAAAGAGCTCAAGAAGGGTGTGAATTATGTATAGTCAGATTCTTATGGGACCACTGTTATGGAGTTGAAAGGTAGATTGACTTTCGTGCTGGTAGTTATTCTACCAGTTCCTGGATGGAATTATACTACGTCCTATGATCTATCACGAATATGGTTAGGAGTAGTTCTTATGTCGGGTGATTGATTCATCATGTAAAAATCTCAATAGTTTGGTCCACATGAGAGGAATTACCCAATGAACGATATTTGATTAGATATAGTTGTTCACGCATTTCACTATTGTTTAAATTTCATGATGGGAGAGCATTTTTTGTTATACAGAGACAACAAAATCTTGAAGTATATACTTAAATAGTGTTATATGAATCTGAGGATGCAAATATGGGTCAAATACCTTCAGTCTTTTGACCTAGATCTTGGCTACACCCATGGTAAAGACAATTTAGTGGATGATTCAATGAGTAGGAGGACTCATATACAAGAAATGCATGAAGATAATAATGAGTTCGAGGTTTTATATTTTTCCTCTATGATTCACTTGGAGGTGCATGGAATTTAGGGAATTAATTTCCATTCATCTTTAGTCATCACCTCTACCCATCTAGATAGAGTGATGATGTGGCATCTATTAGACTTAGAAGGCCTAGTTCTATGAGAGATCGTGGTGGGTGAGGACCCTCCTATTGGATGGACCTTGGGCGAGGATGAGATCCAACAAGTACATGATTTCATATTGGATTCAATAGACATGTGCGAGGATATGATATGATATTTTCATGATTCAGTTTGGGAAGTGAAACCTGGTGTCACAAAGGTGTGTCTGGATTTACATCATTAGTATTGGTGGCTAATCATGAAAAGTATGTATCTAGTTTTATCATGAGGTATTCCACCTATCAACATGTGAAGGCGGAACAAGAGGGACTAGCAATAATTTTATTTGAGTTACCCATTCCCAAGTCTAAGTGGAATGATTTCATCAGGGAATTCATGAAATTTTTGTCGAAGTAAAATTGAGGTAATGATGGTATATGGTTTGTTATTGACAGGCTCATAAAGTTATCTCCATTATTACCATTCAAAGATACCTTTTTAGTTGATGAACTTGGGAGGTTATATATTCATGAGATAGTACAACTTCATGGGGTACCTAATTATATCATTTTATATTTGTATTATTGGTTTACATCACGAATATCGAATTTGATATAGAGGGTTCTGAGTAATCAGGTGATTCTGAGCACAATATACCACCCCCATAAAGATTTCCTCTCAGAGATCACGATTTAGGTTCTTAAGGAATTTTTTCTAGCATGAGTCATGGAAATTATGGTTTCTTGTGAGAGGAATATACACCTAGTTGAATTCACCTACAGAAATAGCTTTAAGGATACTATTTATATGGAACCATATGAGGATTTGTATTGTAGGCCATATCGATCACCCCTGTGCTGGATAGAGGTAGAAGAGGCAGCTATGATGAGAACTCATATTTTCTAGGAGATAATAGAGTAGCTATAGTCGATTAAAAATTATATGGAAAGTATAAAATCACATCCAAAATAATATGCTGATTTTTGTATAAGTCCTATGGAGTTTAAGGTTAGGGATAAGGCTTTCCTACATATTTCGCCAAGGATGAGACATAAGAGGATCAAGAGATAGTGTAATATTTCATTGAGATATGTCAGGTTGTTTGAGATTCAAGTGGGAGTCGGGCTTGTAGCCTATCATTTATAGATGCCTAAAAGGCACCAAGCTATGCCTGAGGTCTTCCATGTTTCACATCTACGACATTACTATTCTTTATCATATCATTCTTTTCATCTTGAGGATGTTGAGTTTTAGGAAGATGAATCCTTTTAGGAGAATCTTATTCTAGTTTTGGATCATATCCTAGAAGTTCTCTGAGGTCAATAAATTCCTTTGGTGCAAGTGCTATTGCAGCATGGTCGGGTTCAGGAAGAGACCTTGGAGAGAGTGGCTGATGTATGATCACGATGGTAAGATTTATTACCTATTAATGTTTCACTACCCATGGTAAGGCAATTCAGGGACAAATTTCTTTAAAGGGGTATGTTTGAAATAACCTAGTTCTTCATTGAGGTATTATTTCTTTGTTTTCAATTAATTCTCATTCTAGTTCCTTGAATATTTCCTAATATGAATATATGTTGAGGTAATAGAGGGGTATGGGGTGTCTGGGGCCAGTCCAAAGCTCGGAACACATGATTTTTGTGGAAAGAGGAGGATTAATAGTTAGTGAAAACCGTGCAGGTTGTGAAGATTTTGACTATGTCTCATCGCACAGTTTTAAAACAGTGCGGGTAAATCATACATGTGCCCCTTGGCCTATTGAAAGTTGTGATTGATCGGTGCATAGTTTACCAAACCATTCCCCTAATCCATGTGCCCTGTACAGCTTTAGAAATGTAATAATGTTAAATTGAAATAAAATCCTTTTATAAATCCTAATCTATGATTCATACTACATACAACAACCTCACCCCCACCTTAAACTCTCCTTGGTGAATAAGTTTGGAATAAATTTATCGTCATCATATGATCTCTGATTCGAAAGATATCTACCTCATCAGATCTATAATGGTAAGGACATAATTCCTTTTTATCCATTCTTAAATCTTTTATCTATCAATTGTCTTATTTAGTTTTAGGATCATATGTCCTAATTTCTTATTATTCATTCATTCATTATATTACTTCCAATATGGGTCAATTCAAGACCTAATAGTAGATATCCTATATAGCACATATCTAAGGTAGGCATTCTCTTTCCTTTTGCTCAATGTATGATCATTTATATATGTCTTTGGGATACCCACCCAATTTTTTGGTGCCTATTAAATTGAAATTAAATCCATACATTTTCTAGTCATGTTCTAAGTTAATAAAGAGCCTTGTTGAATATGGTTATAGGTTTAATACCTTGAATGTGAAGCACCCATTTTGGAGTTAATTTAAAAAGGCCTTCTATGGCTTTATTCCTTGTATACCCTTTGAGTTGTGCATTGATCCCTTTCACGGGTTGCTAAATATGAAATTGGTTATAAATGGAATTGAAATTATAATGGATTGTAATTGAATTTGTTAAAGGTATGGGAGGGTTTGACTTGGCTCTTGGACATTGATTTGGGAATATCTTGTTTATGCTTGAATTCTATAAAAGTGAATTTACCATGTGAGTTAAATGTCATCCATGTGATGCAATTTCATTGTTAAGATTCAATTTATCTTCTTGAGGATTTTCCCACATGAGATAAATGATATCTAAGTCATGTGATATCTTGATAATCATGTTAGTATTTTTATATGAAAAATGTCTATGTGAGTAATTGAGTGGCCCTCGGATTGAAAATGCCCACATGGGAAATTGGATGGTCAAGCCTTTTGAAGTAGGCTAATGCTTGAGTCACCTTTTTAGGTGAGACGTATTTTGATGTCATTGGTTTTGACCTTGTCATGTTAAATTAAATCATTAAATAGAATTGAATTGATGAAATATTTATGATCGATGGGTTAGTCATGGATCCAAATGAAGGATTCCATGGATAGAATCATTTCACTAATGATATGTATTCCTTTAGTGAATCGTGGATCTGGTGAGGGATGGAATAGATAGACTCAATGGCCCGAATCATGAATAATCCATGGGTGAATGGATTCCATGAATGGAATCATTGATTCTTAATATATATACTGAGTTAATCATTGATCCAGATGAAGGATTCCATGGATGGACTCAAAAAGCAAATTTGACCTTATACGCCATGAGTGATACATAAGGCTTCCTTAAAGGACTGCTAGTAATGGACTTGTATGAAATAGAAGTTACCTAACATAGTGAGTTATAGGGTTCTGAATAAGTTCTACATGATAGGATTATAAGGTGTTGGTGGATATTACACCTGGGTGATTCTTGAATTCCAGCTTAGGAATGTTCGTGATAGGCTCAGGTTGCTAATTGAATTAGTAATAAAACACTATATGAACCATATTCCAAGCTAAAGAACAAGAATAGATTTTAGAATGCCTCGTATGTTTATAGATGGTGTGTTTTGGAATATATTTGTTCTATTTACTATATGGGAAATTCCATGCTTCAGAAAGATCTTGAGACTTATATATTCAATGATATTGAATCATTAAATGAAATTTATTAAATAAGATGAATGTTTAATTTTGATTATTTCCAAATTCATTGTTATATTTCCAACACAGTTGTTAAATATATTCAATAACTGATTAGCACATACATTTAGTTGTTTTGTATTGGGATTATATCTAACACCCTATTTGGGTCACCTTTTTGGACATATACAGATTAGATGATTGCAGGTGTCGATAAGGGCAGTCTACCTAACACAGGTACTTGATATCATGCTTAGGAGTAGGAGAGAATGGGACCACGATGAGGCATTTGATGCTACTATGATTCTATTGGCCTTTTTTTACTTTTGTGACATGTATTTTATATGACTATTGTGTAACTATTTTGGCTATTTTATTAGAAAAATGTGATATGTATCATCATATTGTATGTGATATGACTTCTGGATTTGTTAATACTATCTGTCTTCCGCTTTTTATTCTATGATATGGTTAAATACATCTACTATTGAATTTTTTTTTATTTCTACTCTATTACACACTACTAATGAAGGAATAGTCTCCCCACATGCACACCCATGCCCACACTTCTAGTCGAAAGCCTCTTGTGATTGGGGATATGTGCATGAGGCCATGTGGCCAATTGGGTATGGATCACATATGAGTTACATCTAAAACTGGGATATTATAATATATGATGGAGCTTAGGTTGAAAGTCTAGTTGTGACTGTGTTTACTAGGCCTACTATAAGAGATAGTGTAGAGTATATGGCTAAGAACTCTTTGGTTGACCCCCTATATAGATCAAACTCCACTGATAGAGATGGAAGTGGGAATATGATAATGGAGGAAGTTGTTTTTCTTTCACATATCAAAGAGGACATTCCATATCCTATTCATGTGCAAGAGGATGACCATTCTATGTGAAACTGTTCTAAAGGATATGATGTTGTGAAACAAATAATTTTTGTCCCCATCTGTTACGAATTAGTTTGATAATAATATTGAATACTATGATGAGGTTAAGAAAAAGAAAATTCATTTTAATGCTAAGATAAAATAGCTGAAAGAATGTTTAGTATCTAGAGATAATTTAGAAAATCTATCTGAAATGGAAGTTTCCCAGAACAACTTGATGAAGAACCTCAAACTAGAAGAAATTTTTTAATATAGTGTAAATTATAATTATTTTGAGTATGTGAGATCAAATTGAGTGAGATTATAAGAATATATGCCACCAAACCAAAAATATATGAACTTGGAGTGATTATTACATTATAAAGAGACATGATTTAGAACTTACAAGTGTTTCAATATGCCATTTCTAAATCTACCATTAATGAGATTTAGATCTTGAAATAAGATATAAAGGATAGATTTTATATATTGAAGAGTATTGTTGTGAGCCAAAGGTAATTAATTATGAAGTTTTATCTATGTTTAAAACCTGATTCAGGATGTAAAGTTGTTCCTAACACCCATACACTTTTTGATCATCTATATTCTCATATGAGTTCAATCACTTCACAGATCTAGTCTCTATAATGTGGTATCTCACTCTTATCCTCATATAAGATTTTATGAAGTATATGTTATATTAATTTAAGGAAATGAGATATGTTATTCAATGTCTAGGTGTTGGTAAAAATGATTAATTAAATGATATGACTCCATTTTTTTAAGAATATATTCCTTTGGTATATGTTAATATGGATGAAACTATGTTGGGATCTAAGAAAATAATGAATCTAGTTTTATCATATATTGAACCTATCAACATAAATCAATATAATTTTTCCAATAAAATATAAAATATCAATAAATCCATTAGATATATTTATATATAACCTTATACAAAGGATTGTTATTCATTAGATTCTGATGACCCTCATGTTGTACGAGTTAGTGAAAAAGTAAATGATCTTGACCTATATATATCTTCTAGTCTAGTTTCTCCTATGAGAGATTATTTCAATGATTTTGTTTCTATAGAACCATCCAATAATATGTATGATGTTACTCAAGTAATTCTAGTAAAATTATGAAACATGGATTAAAAGTTACCATTTTTGGAAGGTATACTAATCACATTAAAATTATTGGCGGATAGAAATCAAACCAAGATGTTTTCAGCATCTCATGTTTCTCTATTAGGTCCCCATCCATAAGCTATAGTTTATTATTATTCATAGATATTTTCTAGTGGGAATATTGAATCTTTTAAAGGGACACTGAATAATGGTCTATCTTCTGTTCCTTGATACATAGAAAAGCATGTACTGTTATCTCTAATTTATTAATATTTGACATCCTCATATGGATTGATATATATATATATTGATTCTCTTTAATCTCTTATAGGTAGAATTTCTACTCATACAATAGATCCAGACAACTATAAGGGTAATGGGTAAATGATAGATGCAATATTTGATAGATCTAGGATCTATTAGTGAGAGAAATAAAACTTTTTTACCACTATTACTACAAAACATGTTATGCCAGAAGCTACCAATTCAGTAAATGAAAGGATATGACCTTTATTAGTTCTAATTCTAATTTTTTTAGTATATCCTCAAATAACCATAATAAATTTTTGATAATTCCTACCCATTTTCCTTGAGAGAGATATGGTTTTGGAGTTGAAGTCAACATTGAGGTAGAGTTTGGAAGAGTATTCTTAACTCTAGTAATTGATCATACTACTACCAATACATCCTCTCTATCCTTCAAGAATCCTCCAACCATCCCTCTATATGATTTTGACCCAACCCATAAGACAAGTTTTATGTAAATAATGTTTTTTTATTTAGTTTTTGTATTTTTGAATGTTTTCCCTTTTCTCAAGTATTCATGATTAATAAAATTCATATTCATCTATTTTTTTGTGAATGAAGATATTCTTTCATTTAATTCATTCTATATTATTGAATATTTGAATGTTTTATTGATTATAATTTCATAATTTCAACTATGAAATATTTAAATTCACTTTTTTCCTTCCATATTAACTATTCACAACCGATGGTTTCATAATAACTGTATTTTCCCTTTCCATACCCTTACTTTTTCAATTAAAAAAAGGGAAAGAAGAAAAATAAAGGGGGAGAAGAGATTATAAAAAAAATTATAAAATAATTATATATTATATAGTTTTTTGTAAAACAATGTAACTCTTTAAATTTCATGATTAATATTTAATGGGGTTTGTGATAATAAAAAAGTGAGATATTGTTGAACTACTAATGTTGTTCAAACATATCCCTCGCTATTTATGTTTTGATGATTTAAAAAAAACCATTAATATGACATTAAATATTATATTTTATGTTTTTCATTTAAAATTTTATCTTCTTTAGTCAACTATATTATAAATCTACAATTTTGTTGATGTTTACTAAAATTTAGCTTTGTCTGAAAAAATTGTCTATATAAGAACATTGGCTACATATTTTTTGCCTACGTCATGAAATTGAGTACATCAATCATCTATGTAAAGGAATCACCTATTTAAATCATCTATATAACATAATTATCTATAATGAATCACTCATATGAAAAATGGATTTTTTATTGTAATGAAAAAATCAAATCAAATACATGGAGTAATTGGATACATAAATTAGATTTATGAAATATTTTTCTATTTTGTTCAACTTAGTTATGTGTTTTAGTTATCTATGTTAATATATGATATGTGATCATAAAGGATATGTGTTTGGCTAGATGAATAAATCTTCTACATAAATAACAAATATGTGCATCAATTTACCAACATTAATTAAAATATATAGTTTTCAACTATATGGTGATCTAGAATAACCTACATCATTTTCCATCTCAGGTATTTATCATATCTAAACTTTTTTAAGTGAAATTTATGATGTATTAAAAAAAATAAACAACACAATACCTTTTTATTGCAATGTTTATTTCTAAATGGTTGTAAGTAACAATAAAAGAATGAGTATGGGTTTTTTATTTCACATAGCTTTTTTTCCAAGAAAATTTTTATAAAATGACATCTAGAATTTTACCCTGAGGCCTTTTTAGTTAGATATCATGTTGTTCAATAGTAAGTGTGAATAAATACAATATTAATCATGTAACGGCCTGTCCTCAGGGCTCGTGCCGTGACTACCTCAAGCCCGCCTTCCATAGGGTAGGGGATGGGGATTAGCACCAAAGGTGAATCCCTCATAAAAAGGGAAGGCATTGTCGTTGAACCTATAACACACATAGACTAAACACAAGTAGTAGAGGAAAAAAGTACTAAAATAGAAATGTAATATGTGCGGAAGGTAAGTGGGCCAGTATACAAACCCAACAAAATAACAAGTACAAATAAAAAGGTAAATAGCTCTTGGATCGTCCACCGGGGAATCCTACCTGAAGGGTAGGTACAAAACTCGAACAACCCATCCCTACGGTACATCCTGTCTAGTCAAGATCTGAGAAACATCTCGTCGGTCACCCTCATCCTCGATCACTGTTGTCTGTCGTCTTCACAAAACACAACAAGGTGCGGTCAAAGCCCTTGCAGGGGTGAGTATAATAGTACTCAGTAGGGGACCCCGATACCCCTGAAGGGCTCGCAGAATCCAAAATGGATAAAACACAAGAAGAAGGATACAATCACGAAGTTCAAACCAACACTACTCAGATATATTCTCATACATATACCTAAGTTTTCAATCACAGTTTGACTCCAACTCTTGAGCCCAAGAACAAACAATTTCACAAAGGAAGTAAAGTCAATCACCATGATGTTAATGGTTGAAATACATGACTCAGCTCACATAGATATACATCTTTCTTTGAGTGATAGAGATGATCAAATGTACTCACTGATTCATCTAACTTGTCAGACCCACACAGGATACAGGACCAGCTAAGTTGTCGGATCCACATAGGATACAAGACCAGCTATTCTGTCGGACCCACATAGGATATAGGAACAGAAGTCAAAACTATCGGACCCCCGGAGGATCCTGACACAGTTGTAATTGTTGTCAAACCCACGGAGGATTCTGGTTCAGTAGTTATCATTGTAGAACCCATAGAGGATTCAGGTACAGTAGTCATCACAGTCGCAGCCAGCCCTAGGGTCCCCGCACCCAACACGCTCGATTCCGGGAGGGTCTGCTCCTCGACCCAAGTTTCAATACATAAACTATCACTATTTCATGATTTGATGTATTATGATGTTCTGTCTCATCATATGGAACCCAACGTGATAGATGGTGCGTCAATCGGACGCCCGATCTGAGAGTTATTGGCATTTTCATTCCAGGGGTCAGGTTGGATTTTACGTTTGATCCAAGCCGATCGTTTTCCATATTTTTCCGAAACTCACTTAGAGTATCACAAAAGGACCGCCTCGTCGCAGGGGTCCTAGTGCTTTAGACTACACATCGATCGGATGTGCGATCTTGATGTTATTCTCAATTAATCAAAGATGGGCCTGGCTCGGCAGGTCCGACCGGCTGGGGGTCAGTCTGACCATGTGGGGTACGACCCACCTGCAGATCCAGCCCGTGCTGTAGGCCGGTCCAGTTCGCCCGGTGGTGTCGCCTCCTCCTCTTCCCAGTAGGACGTAACCGGATGGTCCGACCCGGCACACGGGGCCCACGCTGTGGGTCACGGTTCTTCAGCCCTACCGGCACGCATTCGGCCGGTTCGCCTAGCTGAGCGGCCCGCAGATGTGGGTCGCGTCCTCTTCCATGTGGCGCCTATGGATGTCATGGTTCTCTAGTGGGCCGGTCGGATAGGCTGGTCGGTCGTCACATGGACTGGGCAGCCCGAGCGGCCGCTGGTCCCTCCTTGCGGCTGGTGCCATGGCCGCTGCCACCGTCGCCGCCTCTGGTTGCTGACGCATCTACTTTCTGGCGCTGCCGCCTCTTCCGTCTGCTGTGGAACACATTTCCACGGCCCCCCATTTCTCAGGCGTGGTGCGACCGAACTGCGCCATACCGGCTCTGCCTCCTTCGTCAACACAATGTGAACAAAAACAAATGGGGGTGGGAGGGTCAGACCGTGTTCATGCGGTCCAAACCCTTCTCGTTACATTTTTAACATTCGACATCAAGAGAACAACACACGATGAGGAAATGAGAGTATAACTCATACATTAAAATAATCCAATTTCCCCTACTGGTAAACGGTGTTTGATCGACGGAGTCGCGGGAATGCGGATGTCGAATCGTTGACTTTGAGAAACGTCTGAGTTTGAAGCATCGTTGATGTTCCTCGCGGGCTGCTACTTCTCTTGCAGCTTGGTCGAAGATCTTATATGGTATCATCATTCTTCGGAGATGAGGAGCATTCTTCATTGAGAGGTTGATGTTCTTCCAACCAAACTCTACAACGATAATGACAACCCAAAATAAAATAAACATTTCCCTTATTTTAATGGTTGTCATGAGTTCAAAACAATTCAAATTAATTAAGTTGGTTCACTTAATTAAATGAATGGAGTTGGAAAAAATTTCAAGGGACTCAATTAACTAATTACAGGGGTGTGTTGTCAGATTAATGGTATGTATGAGAGTTTCCCCTATTAATGGATCGCTCAACGGTTAAAAGGGGGTTTAGAGGAGTTTAAGGGTTCGTGTGGGCCCCACCCTTAAAACATCCTCAAAAGGGTGGTTAGTGTGTGATGGGTCCCACCACTAACCTCCATTTGGAGTTTTTAACTTCCATTCAAGTACAAATGTGTTACACCCATTTTTATTTAATTTAAATTAGAAACCCAGAGAAATTAACTCCCAATCACGATAAAATGCAACTGAGGTAAAGGTCTCTTAAGTGAATACAGATGCTGTGAGTTCAACGGTGCCCTAAAATTTTAATTCTGAGCACCGCTGCAAAATATATAAAATCATGCATGTATTTTTACTGAACGTACTTGAAAAAAACTTCAGAAATTACTTCTGGGCACACTGGGCCTCAAAATCATGTGCAGTCAGAAACTGCGGTCTCGTCAAATCCCCTTTGTATTAGAAAAAATATCCATGGAATTTCTGGGTCTTTACATTCTCCCCACCTCAGGGATTTATGTCCCCGGAATCTATAACTCACACTAAGGGAAAAAATGGGGTACTGGGCATGCATTTGAGCCTCTCACTCCCATGAGCTCTCCTAGAGGTTCCCGTGCTGCCAGCGAACGCGCACTAGAGGAATCGACCGTCCACACAGGACCTGATCCTATCAATCCTTAATTTTTACTAAAACAACTGTGAATGTTTCCCCTTCATCAATTTCTATCTCCCCATGGTCGATGATGTTGGACTGGTCGTACACATATCTTCTCAGCTGAGATACGTGGAAGACATCGTGAACTCGGTGCAACTGAGGTGGAAGGGTCGGGCGGTAAGCCACCTCACCTACTCTGCTGAGGACCTGGAATGGTCCAATGAATCGTGGAGAAAAATATCCTCCTCATCCAAATCTTTGCAGACCTCATCCTGGTGAGACCCATAGGGGGACGTGATAACCATCCCCGAACTCCAGTTTTCTTCGTCTCCTATCAGCATAGGACTTGTACCAGCTCTATGTTGTCTTCATCCGCTCCTGGATGATCTGCACCTTCTCCATCATAGCCTGCACCATCTCTGGTCCTACATGTGCTGAATCCCCTGTGTTAGTCCAGCAAAGAGGTGATTTTCAAGTTCAGCTAGACAGTGCCTCTTAAGGTGTCATCTTGATGGTAGAGTGGTATCTGTTGTTATACAAAAACTCTAACAAGGGAAACTGATCCTCCCACCTACGACCAAAGTCGAGGAAGCATGCATGAAGCATGCCCTTGAGAGTCTAAATGGTCCTCTCAGTCTGGCCATCCGTCTGAGATTGGAAGGTGGTGCTCAAGTGAAGTTGTGTCCCAAAATCCTCATTCAACCCTTTCCATATCGTGGAAGTGAAATGGACATATCGATCAGAGACAATCATCGATGGAACACCATGAAGCCATATGATCTCATGTATATAGAGGCTTCCCGGGATCTCTACTAATCCCTTCTCTCTGATCGGTAGGAAGTTGGTCGACTTGGTGATTCAGTCGACAATCACCCAAATAGAGTCGTGTCCTCAGGATGTACGTGGAAGTACCATCACGAAATACATTTATATAACATCCTAAATCCACTCTGGGACCTCTAAGGGATGAACCAAGCCTACTGGAACCTAGTGCACCACCTTCACTTGCTGACTAGAGAGGCATCGTGAGAGAAACTCTGCTACTGCCTTATTCATACCTGGCCACCAGTGCTATCATCGGAGGTCCTGATACATCTTCACCACTCCTAGATGTACCGCTAGAGGGGAAGTGTGGAACTCTCTCAACACCTCCTCCTGTAGTGAAAATGGTACCATGGTATGTCCTCTGAAGAGAATGACGTGCTCCCCACTTTTAGAAAACCCATCAGGTGCCTTTTCTAAAGATATCTGAGCACGTCGCGTCTCACAATCAACTTTCCCACGCTGTGCCTCCCTGACTCACTGAAGAAGTGGAGGAGTGACTGTGAGAGACTGCAAAAAGGCTGCTCCATCTCTATCCAAAAATGCTATCTACAACACGACCATATGTTCTGTCGCCTCTCTTAGAAGCTGAATGCCAGATCTTCTACTGAGAGCATCTACTACAACGTTCCCCTTCCTAGGAGTATAGACTATCTCAAATTCATAGTTCTAAAGGAACTCTATCCATCGATGTTGTCTCAGGTTCAGGTCCTTCTACGAGAAGATGTACCTGAGACTCTGGTGGTCAAAGTAGACTGTAAAACATTTTCCCATAAGATAGTGTCGCCACATCTTCTAGGCGAAGACCACTACTGCTAACTCCAGGTCATGGGTAGCTTATTTTTGCTCATGTTGTCTCAATTGTCATGAACCATATGCGATCACTGCACGCTCCTACATCAGGACACACCCGAGTCCTTTTCCTGATGCGTCGTAGTAAACTAGGTACCCAATGCCCTCCTCTGGTGGCCTCAAGATGGGAACACTAGTCAACCATTGCATATGCTCCTAAAAGCTCAACTGGAATCTCTCTGACCACATGAAAGGATTCCCATTCTTCATCAATGCTGAAAGAAGTGCTAAAACTATGGGGAATTCTAAATGAAATCTTTTATAGTACTCATCCAGTTCTAGGAAACTATGCACCTCTGTCACACTCCTGGGTGGATCTCCAGAAAGTATTGCCTCGATTTTGGCTGGATCCACTGCAACTATAGCCTCTGAGATGACGTGTCCTAGAAAGTGAACCTCTCGAATCCTTAACTCGCACTTTGAGACCTTACCATAAAGTCAGTGCTCTCGAATTTTGTCCAGTTCTACCGGAAAAATGGTAGGCACGCTCCTCCTCAGTAGTCGAGTAGATCAGTACGTCATCGATGAAGACTACGACAAAGAGATCGAGGTAAGTATGGAATATCATGTTCATGAGACTCATGAACACTACTAGTGCATTCGTCATGCCGACGGGCATAACCAAGAAATCATAGTGGCCATAACGACACCAGAAGGCTGTCTTCTACACATCCTCGTCTTGAACTCTGAGCTGATGATAGGCTGATCTAACGTCTATCTTTGAGAACCATCGTGCTCCCTTGAGTTGATCAAAGAAGTATTAAGTCCTAAAAAGTGGGTACTTGTTCTTCAGGGTCACCTGATTCAGGAAATGGTGGTCGACACACAGTCACAAGCTCCCTTTTGCATTCTTGGCAAACAAAATCAAAGATGACAAGGGTGAAACATTAGGTCAGATAAATACCTTCCCCAGCAAGTCCACCAACTCTGCCCGCGACTCACAAAGCTCGGCAGGAGCCATCTGATATGTTGGAGTAGATATCGGTGTCGTCCCGAGGTATAGGTCAGTGTAGAAATCTACCTCTCTGCGAGGAGGTAGTCTAGGAATGTCGTTAGTGAAAACATTTGCGTACTGATCCACCACAACAAGAAAAATTAGACTCTGCACATCAACCGCTCTGAGGATGAGACTAGCAAACTAATGTGTGATCGGCTTCCCACTCCTCTGTGTAAGTCCATCCGGCACTACAAAGGATTTCTTCTCACCGGTGAAGGTGAACCTGGTTCCATCTGTGCGGATACTCCACACTTTGTGCCTAATACAGTCAATCTGAGCATGAACTGTGGATAACTAGTCCATACCCAAGATGACGTCGTAAGGCCTCGACACCACTACAAGAAGATCTCAGCCAAATCTCTCGCCTCCTAGTGTACACTCACACTATCGAAACCAATGCGTAAACATCGATTCTACTCCCGTAAGAGAATCTAGATGCAAAGATCGAGCCAACAACTCTGTCAGAATCTCCATGCTCTGAACGAGGTCAGTGGTAAAAAAAATGAATGACTCACACCTATGTCGATAAGTACTGCAGAAAGGGTGGAGTAGACACATATAGTACCTCGAATAATCTCAGGTGAATCGTGGTCATAGGCCTTGACTTCCTAGAGATGATCCCGCCTCTGTCTGCTAGCTTCTTATGGTCGGGTCGGACCTCCAGGTGGTGGTAGTGGTAAAACCTCAAAATGTCATCCACCACCCGCTGCTCGGCCAGCTCCTCTGCCACGTCCGCCTACTCCCGGCGGACCACCACGGTCGAACGTCTATTTCTTCCTGGAAGGTCCCTTTACCATCTACTACTCATCTACAGGGCAGGTCGGGTAGTCACGAGCCATGTGGCCCTGCCCACCACATGCATAAAACTTCCTGCTCCTCATATAGCTGGCTCTGTCTCGTGTGCCCCACACAACTAGACATGTATCCTAGGTTCGCCGACCTGATGGCCTGGTTCATTAGAGCTCTGTGAAATATTTCTACTAAGGGCTGCAGAAAAATCCTCTACGTGTCATCCTTTGGTGGGTCTCGCTACTGGTGACTTCTCAGCAAGAAAAATCTATACTAGAAGGGCTCGCTCCAGAACCCCCGCCTGTGTCGGGATGCTCAGGGGGATCATCAAAGCGCTGATCTCATGCCTAAGTCCATGATCTAATATTTGGACCCTAAAGAATGGGTCCCTCACCATTTCCATGGAGTAGCACGAGAGGTCGGTGAACCTCACTGAGTACTGAGCTACTATTATGTAGCCCTGCTGTAGATGAAGTAAATCCTGAATCTGCATTGCACGAAGGGTGGCTGGAACAAACTCTGAGTGAAATAGACTCTCGAAGTCTGTCTAGAGTAATGATTCCTCATCATGCACCTGGAGCATCAGGCTCCACCATCTTCATGCCACCAAATGCAAGAGACTCGCAGCAAGGATCAACATGAGGTCGGATAGTGTCCTTACCAATCTGAAAACTCTCACGATAGCCTCTAGCCAATCCTCAGCTGCATGTGGGTCCGTCTCTCCCCGGAACCTAGGCGACCTCTAGAGCTGGAACTCGTGCAATACACTCAGATGGCATGAACTATCTGCTGCTAGAGCTGGTGGTATCGGTGGACCAGTGGGTAGTGGTACCTCTGGTACCTCTGTTGTGATGGGGCCCTGCATCGAGGCCTCATCGCTCGGTGGTCTACCATTTCATACCTAACTTGGAACCCTAGCAGGCGGCCTTCGTGGGGCCATCCTGAAAATAAACTGGTTATCCATGGTTAAAATAGTGTAATTGGTGAGTTGACACAAAGAAATCATGAAGAAAACATTTTCTAAAGAAACACACTTGCCATCATTGTTTTCGTGGACTGAGTCAGAAATCAGAACTCAGAGTGCTAGTGTATGGATACGTCAGCCGCCACACCAACACTGGATTCCCTAAACTGATAAACACACCCAAAACACTTAACACTATATCCATTAAATAAATCAATGTCTGTGTTCTAACGTAGAACCGACTCCTCTGATACCAATTTTTCACGACCAGTCCTCAGGGCCCGTGCCCTGACTACCCCAAGCCCGCCATCCAAAGGCCAGGGGATAGCGACTACCACCAGAGGTGAATCCCTAATAAAAAGGGAAGTCATTTTATTTAAACCTATAACACACATAATCTGAACACAAGAAATAGAGGAAACACATACCAAAATAGAAAAGTAAGGTGTGCTAAAAGTCTGTGGTCCAGTATACAAACCCAACAGAATAACAAGTGCAAGTAAAAAGGGAAAACAATGCATGGATCATCCACTGGGGAATCATACCTAAAGGGTAGGTACAGAACTCAAACAACCCATCCCTGTGGTATATCATGTCCTGTCCAACTCCGAGCAGCCTCCCATATGTCACCCTCATCCTCGATCACTGTTGTTCGTCATCTCCACAAAACACAACAGGGTGTGGGCGAAGCCCGTGTAGGGGTGAGTATTACAATACTCTGTAGGTGACCCCAAGTCCCCTGAAGGTATCCCAGAATCCAAAAAGAATAAACAACAAAAGAAGGATGCAATAAAGAAGTATCAACCCACCCTAAATAGGTGTATTCCCATACATATACCTAAGTTGTCAAGCACATATCATCTCCAACTCTCGATCCCAAGCACAAAACATTCCACAAAGAAAGTAAAGTCAATCACCATGATGTTAATGGTTGAAAGACATGACTCGGCTCACCCAGGTATACATCTTTAATAAAGTGATAGAGATGATCAGATGTAGTCACTGATTCACCTATGCTGTTATATCCACACAAGATACAGGACCAGCTAAGCTGTCGGACCAACAAAGGATACAGGACCAACTATTTTGTCAGACCCACACAGGATACAGGAATAGAACTCAGAACTCTCAGACCCATAGAGGATCCTAGTATAGTATCCATTGCTGTCGAACCCATATAGGATTCATGTTCTATAGTGATCGATGTCGAACCCACGGAGGATTCCAGTACAGTAGTCATCGCAGTCGCATCCAGCCCTTGGTTTCCCGCACACAACACGCTCAATTCCGGGAGGGTCCACTTATCATGACAAGTTTCGATACAAAAAATATCATTAAATCATGAGTTGATGTATCACGTTGTTTTGCCTCATCATAAGGAAGCCAACGCGATAGACGTCACGTCAATCAGATGCCCGACCTGAGAGTTATTGGGATTTTTGTTCTAGGGCCCAGTTGGATTTTACGTTTGAACCAACCCAGACATTTTCCAAATTTTTCCAACACTCAATTAGAGTATCGTGAAAGTACTACCTCATCGTTAGGGTCCCAGTTCCACAGACGGCGCATCGATCAGATGCGCGGTCTTGAAGTTATTCGCATTTAAGCGAAGACGGGCCCAGCCCGTCAAGCCTAGTGGGCTAGCAGGTCAGCCCGACTCGGATCAACGGGTCCAACCTAGCTGGGGGTCAACCCGGACTGGTGGTTCATGGCCTACCTGCTGACGTTTCCCATGCTACAGGACGGTCTGGTTCGCCTGGCGATGCTAAGCGGAATCACCACCTCCTCTGGCCAGCCAGCTATAGCTGGCCGGTTTGGCTCGGCGCACGCGGCACGTGCTGCGGGCCATGGTTCTTCCCACGTGACACCTGCAGGAACCACGTTTCTTTAGCCTGACCGATAAACGGCGGGACGGTTCACCCAGATGAGAGGCCCACGGACGCGGGCCGCGTCCTCGTCCATGGGGTGCTTACGGGCGCTGCGATTCTCCAGTGGGCCGACCAGATTGGCCGACCTATCATCCAACAGACCGGGCAGCCTGAGCGGTCATCGGTCCCTCGACGCGGTCGATACCGCGGCCGCCACCACCACTGATTGCCAGCGCCTCCATTTGTTAGTGTCACCGCCTCTTCCGTCCACCGCGACCCACATTATCGTGACCCCCCTTCCTTCGGTGCGGTGAGACAGCACCGTGCCCTACCGGCTCTCCCTCCGTCGCCAACAAAATGATAACAACAACAAAGGGTGGGGGGTATGGTTAGACCATTTTCATCTAGTCCAAACCCTCCTCATTACGTTTTAAACATTCAGAATCAAGATCAAAACACACTATGAAGAAAGGATAGTATAACTCATATATAAAAATAATCCAATTTCTCCTTACCTATAAACAGTGTTTGCACGGTGGAGTCACGGGAAATAGGAAGTCAATTCATTGACGTCGTGAAACCTCAAAGGATGAAGTGTCGTCTACATTCCTCATGCGCAGCTCCTTCCCTTGCGGCTTGGTTGATGGTCGTAGATGGTATCATCATTCTTCGAAGATGAGGAGCGTTCTTCATCGATAGGATGATGCTCTTCCAACTAAACTCTCCAACGATTATTTCAACCCATAATAAAATAATTTTATAGCTTATTTTAATGGTTGGAATGTGTTTAGAACAATTCAAATTAATTAAGTTGGTTCACTTAATGAAATGAATGGAGTTGGAAAGAATATCAAGGGACTCAGTTAATTAATTAAAAGGGTGTGTTGGCACATTAATGGGATGTCCGAGAGCTCCACTATTAATGGGGACCTCAAGGGGTTAAAGGGGGGTTTAGAGGAGTTTAAGGGTTCAGGTGGGACCCACCCTAAAACATCCTCCCAAGGGTGGTTAGGGTTTGATGGGTCCCACCACCAACCTCCCATTGGAGGTTTTAACGTCCATTCAAATAAAAATGTGTAACACCCATTTTTATTTAATTTAAATTAGAAACCCCAAGAAATTAACTCCCAATCACGATAAAATGAAACTGTGCTAAAGGTCTCCTTAAGTGAATATCGATGATGCGAGTTCAACGGTACCATGAGATTTTAATTCCGAGCACTGCTTCAAAAGATATAAAATCACTCCTGTATGTTTACTAAAAGTACCTAAAAAAAACTTCAGAAATTTATTCTGAGCACACCGGGCCTCAGAATCTAGTGTCGTCATAAACAACAGTCTCCTAAAATATCCTTGTATTTAAAAAAAATTCCACGTAATTTCCGGGTCTTTACAATTCAATCATGAATAGTAGAAGCACACTTTAATGTGACCTCTCTCTCTCTCAATGCTTTATTTACTACATATATATTCTATGAAAATGAAGAATAATAATCATGCCTTCTATATCTATGATCTGAAGATCAACAATTATATGTTTTAGAAGACACTCACAAAACTAAACTCCATTATTATTATCTATTTTGGTGAGATGTACTTTTCTTTTACTTTCATCTTAAAATTGTGTCTTTCATTTTACAATTTCTGAATATTCTCCCATTGTTGGGAGTGATCACTCCTTTTACTGAGTGTTTATGGCTATTATAATTGTAAATCCTTATAATATTCATAAAAAATCTCTTGTATTTATACCACCTAATAGATTCTTAAACTCATTCGAGAAGTCCTAAGAAAATGTATTAGTCCTAGTGAAATCACAATATTCTAGGAGTCAAGTGTTTCTAGAGTATAATAGGGGATATTTTTTATATGAAACACTATATAAATATTATGTTTTTTTCTTAATATTTTTATTTAAAATGATTCCTTATAATATAAAAATAATAAACATTAATCTTACCTTAAAATAGGGTGGTTTATAGTGTAGAAATATTCAGGTACTTAATTTACCCCTTCTTGGGTCTTTGTATAGTTCTTCTCTAACCAACATATTAGACATCTGGGATCCTTTACCCCATGAAGAGAAAACTTACCTCTTCCTCACTTATTAAATCTATCATTGTGAGGAGTCCTTATTCAAGGAATATATATGGCTTGGTTTTTTCTTCTATAAGGCGTGAAGTGACTCCCAATATCCTTTCCATGAGACTAACTACAATATCATCACTATCAAAATATTTTTTTGATACTAGGGTTACTCACTCAAGCTTTATGATATTGGGTTGTGAGTTGCCAGATAATCAAAAGTCATCTCTTTTGAATGAGCTAGATCTAAATAGGTTCTGTCGGTGTGATATTCTTTATTGATGATCTTATTCCTATAAATATGTCCGTTTTCATGGTATATGAGTTAGAAATATATATATATATATATGAACATTTTATGAAACACATTTGGATTGATTCCAACTCTATCTAGATAAGTAGTGACACATGGAACACAAATATTAGGACTAACTAAAACCATAATGAAAAATTCACCCAATAACCATAATTCACTGAGAATCTATATAAATATCTTATATTTTGAATGAAACATTAATAAGACAAGTCCTATATTTTTTTCCCTTGAATATGATCTTTACCTATTCAATGACATTTTAAGGACTATTCATGGATTGATTCCTACTCTTTCAAGATACTAAGTGTCATCCAAAATCACTTATCTGTGACCAGTCCATGACACAAATCATTTTTAGTGTGTCAAAAAGTTCATATTCCTATTCCATGTGCAGTCTTAAATGGATAAATGTTCCCTTATATATCAATTTTTTCATTCATAAGAACCCCTTGTCCTTACTATAGGACATTAAAATATTTTATAAATATATCCCAATAACATGACATTAGACTATAGTGTAATTGATCTAGTATGAAAGACATTATACTTCATAGGGTATCCAACTTTACATATCTTGAATCACTTATACAAGAGTTTTATTCATGAAATAACACTAATAGTATGGTCTCAAATCATTATTATCCCATTTAAGGGTGGATATGTCACCATTTTACAAGCCCTTAATAAAAAAATAAGTAACATAAATTCCAATTAATTTTCACATCTACACTATTATGAATATGCAAGTAGTGTAAGCTATCTCCTAGTCATCCATGATTTCCCACACCATTAATGAATTATATGATCTTAGTGTCCCTATGGGTCACCTCGGTTGGCATTATTGAGGTGCACCATATCTGACCAATGAAATGTTGTATCTTGGCCACATGGCATTTAATTGTAGAAAAAGTATACAGTATATGATTCCTCAAGTCATTTGAAGAGGTCTATTAACAAGACCCCTTTTATTACATAATATCTAAATCTAGGTAATGGTTTTTGATAAATTTATTTGCATCCATATGATATTACCCTTCCTATTGATGAGTGAGATCTATGTAAGAGTCTTCATTATTCATTTTTTTATCTTTGAAAATATGATACAAATTCATTCATTATGTAAAAGTTTGATCTAAATAGGGGACACAATCTATGAACTACATGTGTCTTGATTCATGTTTTCATTGGAAACATAGTGCTTTTTAGACCATCTATTCTAATCCAAGAAACAAATTCTACAAAAAAAATCTATTCTCCCATACATGTGAGTTAGATCCACTTTAGAATTTCTAATAAGGATTCAATTAATAACCTTTACTGAGAAATAACAGGACAAATATATTCACACATTTTATTGTTAGAATATTCTTTATACATATTTGTCTCTTACCAATAGCCTCTCACACTGAGATATTTTATGAAATAAATATCAATTTATTCCCATCTTTATAGTATATGTAGTGTTATGCATATTTCTTACCCTAGGTCCATCTATAGATAAAAAATACCATATCATACCATAGTATCTTAGGCCTCTTTGGTGATATCCCATCTTCTTTATGGAACAACACTGAAGATATATAGTGATAGTTGGATCCATTATCCTAGGCCCATCAACAATTATCAAAAAAACCCCATCGATCTCAGTGTATGGTACAACTCTAAGGAGAAGTGCAATGTTTTCCCATGAACATGAAATAAAAAAACATAGAAGGGGTGACATAAGAACTAATTATGTCTTGATGAAAGTTCCTTATTCTATGTATAATATAAATTTACATAAAGAACCCATATGTATACATTCATTTCATTATAATATATTTCTAAATATTCATTCCCATGTGTATGCTATTGATCGATATGTGGGTTATTTATTAATCCTTGAGAGATTATATGGTTGTGATTATGATAATGAACTATAACATCATGGTAGTTGTTACCCCATACCTATATGAAAGTTTAATTTAGATTTTTACTATTCTCCATAAGAACTATTTTTTGGATTGATTCACACTCTTATATGATACATATTAATGCCAAAACCATATATTATTTACTCGATGATGGGTTCTCACCATGATGGATCCATTTTATTTGGATGATAATAAGATCCTTGTGGATATTTCTTTCTCTTATAAAAATGAAAATCTTATCATGGATTTCTTATCAAGAACTATTGTGTGTTTAATATAATCACCTTAATTAATTCTTATTTATCATACTATGCATGACTGACATGATATTAGAGGCCCTAAATATTTATTCTAAAATCAAAATTTGAGATAAAACGTGTTCAAAGGAAAGGAACTAGAGTCATTGTCACATGATGTCAAACAACACAACATATGTTCTACGATGCATGAACATAATATATATAGATTATTTCATGTTTAACGACCAAAATACCCTATATGGGAGGCAAATACTTGTTGGATAATGTGATATTAAGATCATAAAATTAAATAAAATACCACTTTTATCCCTATAATTTCCCATTGTTTGGGTCCCTCACATTCATAGTTGATCATGACACAACCCATTGCTCTGGGAAAACCTATGAGGTTCATTAGTTTTTCAATTCGGTCCCAAAACTGACTCAAGATTGGAAAATGATATATCATTCCCCACATGTAATTTAATAAATGTTGATACCCTGAAAGAAGATATAAAAAATAAGGGATACCAATATATAGTTGTTATCTAGAAACATATTAATGTATAAATGGATTCACATTAAAATATTTTATCCCTTGTGGATCTAACATTGGGAATAGGTTGTTTCAACTTACACGTGAGATTGGTCAACATAAATATCCTAATACATATTTCCCGACCACATGATGTTAATCTATCTGGAATGATTCATTATTATATTATGTTAAACATCAATAACGATAAGCCCTTGTTACAAGAAGTTAAACCAAACATGTAATCATCCATTCCCATAATTTTCTATGGGACGATGAAAACTTAACCATACACATCTGAGTTTTGGGATTTCTCTATCTTCTTTCTTGAACATTCATTTCTCTATGTCACACTTTATATTCTAAGAGTATATGATTTCTTTAGAACATTAACAGATATATATATAATGAGTGAATCTAGATTAAATGACACGTTTTAATAGCCATTTATAATTTCCCCAATTTAGTTCTTGTATTTTCACCCCAAATCAGGCCTATAAAACATATGCATCTTTGTTCCAATGAAAAGGTCGTCTAATATCTGTATTCCTTTCCAATGTCTTAGAAAATCCTTTATTTTTTATTTTCTTTAGTGGACACCCCTTATGTACTTATCCCATATAATCAGTGATGCACCAAGAACCTCAACTCTTTATTTGACACCTCACCATCCTATGTTTAGAATTGGTTAGAGTGTCTTTGGACTTGGAACCCTAATTAGGATATTTTGTCACATTTTCCCTTTATTCATGGGTCAACGTAACATGAACATAATCTATATACAGTTGGGTTGAATATATAATACATTAAACTAATGACCTATATGGTCTTGATTTCATGATCTTAAACTACAAGTATAAGATAAATGAATATTGTTAGGTCAAAAATCCATATATAGAGGCCTAAGTAAAGTCCATGTCTCTACTCTATGAATTATACTCATTTTTCATTAAATTTTTATTTCAAATAAGCACATTTAAGAAAATGTTGGAAAACTAAAAAAAAGATAAAATGCAAGTTATTAAACCTAGAAAGAGGAAACAAAATATTAAAAGATGATATGGTTATTAGTGGAATCAGACACTATGCATAACACCCATTTAAGTGTAGATAAGGCACAAAATGCATGGGATTCATTATATGGTTCTAATAAAAGTCGATTCATGCCTCTAAAGCCCACTAGTTTATTAAAAAATTATAAAACTGATGTTTTCAATATATTCACTTCAATAGCATGTTTAATAAATTATGGAATGATCTTAAGTGTACCAAAATATTCTATGAATTGAATTTACTCTAAAATACACTTTAATACTCTTGTTATTGATTCCCTTAGAATTTTCCACTACTATCAGTGAAAAGATTTTTAAACATCTAAGGACACCAATTTTTCACTACACTTACATGCATCATTTTGGATAGTTCATATGTGACCCCAATTTATATTGTTAACTAGATGAATATTCATCCAAAATAGTTTTTCTAATCATTATACACCTTATAACTATTACAGTAGAACCCATTTTTCAATAATGATCAACATTTACTCCAAACTTAAGTTTTACATATAACCACCCCTTATATATGATCTATTTCATATGCTTTACCCAGTAGATCATTCAAAAATTCATGTTGATTCTATATCCTTGTTTTAATACGTCCACGATCATACTCATTATTAAATAAAAAATATGATAATCATTACTAAACCATTTTACTATTCACTATCATGTGACCCTAAATCGCTTGATATAATAGTCAATGCTTCATGACCATAAACATAATACTCCATTTTCTGACGTAGTATACTACTTGAAATAGGACCTCCACCCGCATAAAGTTTTTATTTCCCCTTACTAGATGTTTTATTCAACATTATTTGGTAAATTTTGTAAGAACCTAAACTGTAGAGATATTTGGTAAAAGTTTTATGCTTGTAAATTGCAGCTATATTCAGTTATGGTTTTAGGATCCTAAAATAAAGTGATATGTGGTTAAAATGAGAAAAAATAAACATCATATATAGTGGTATAATGTTCATTCCATTATATTAACCACGTAAGTAGACAAATGACTTTATAGGTTGAAATACTACAATGGGTAACTTTAAAAAATGTCAATACTCCAATCAATGGGCTTGCATATTGGATGATCTGGATAGAATATAGTGTCAAAAAAAATAGAGATCATGTTAATCAAAATTAAAGGGAAACCTAAAAAAATTAAGTTCATTCCTATTTTTTTAAGGAAAAGGGAATCCCTGAGAGTGGCCTTTTGGAACCCTCCACACTCGAGAACCCCCACCCCAGGAAGAGATCATCCGGTGATGCACCAACTGGGAAGGAACTATTTCCAGCCGATATGGCATTGCGTCCCACGAGGTAAGACCTCGATCGGCGATGGTTCGTTAAAAAAATACCTCATATAGGTGAAGTGCGCCCATTCTGCCCACCCAATGAGACACCAGATGACCAAGCAAGTCGAGTGGTACATGGGATGTAGAAATTCCCCCAAGAGAGGGATCCCAGGAATCGAACACCAGACCTCACTGAACACCGTTGTTATGGCCCTCGACCTCGAACCACTATTCCACTACCTAAGTGTCCTAAGTCCATTCCAATTAAGATGCATAAAAATGGGTATTAAGAAAAAGTTAGGATAAAAAACCAAAGATAGAAATATTACACCATCCACAATGTGACCTATGAAGAAATCATGTCATGCTCTCTAGGGCCTTTGGCCTTAGAAAAATGTAGAGCATTCTTTGGTTACTCAAACCCTCTTGGACATTATAATCCTTATTTCAAATTCCATATTTGTGATCATTGTAAAATTGTGCTAGATGACTTATCCTGGTGGAATAAATATAATGAACGGTGATGGTATTCATTCTTATACCCCATCAGCCACACCCACATGAAAATTATCCCAATTGACCCAATTTAGTTTATAGTAATGGTCTTTATTTTTATACATTTCCATGATCCATGATAATAAGATATCATCCAAATGTAACAAATTAGTTTTAAATTGATGGAAGTTCTGTATATAACCACCCATGATCCACACTCGTGAGAGAAAAATACCTGAATCAAGTGTTTGAGAATATTTATTGACAAAATTTATTACATCCAATAGTTTAACTGAATCATGTTATCATAAGATTGTTTATCTTGGATTCAAAATAATCTATAAAGTAAAAAAATAGAATTATGTTGAAAATTCATTATAAGAAAATATATTTCTTCTTAAATTTAAAAAATGAACTAGGAAAATAAAGGAAGGTCCATAAGGTTAAAGTCTATTTATCCAAAATTCGTAATGAGATCCTCATAGGATACTCTTTATAAAATCCTAAAACTCACCAAGTGATTGTTGGAATATATAAATATTGAGATGAATCTCAGTCTTTCTAGCGGGTTCAGATTCCTTATTGAGACAAAAGTTATTCACTTCAACAATATCATTCTTCATTCAGTACATATCATATTCTATTAATTTGTGATGGTATTATAGTTTCTGATTAGTAATAGTTATCTTCTATTTAAAATCTTCCACATCAAAAACTCTTATTCCCTAAAAGTAGATATTTTTCCATCACCTCCACATAATTAGAATCATTTTGATGTTTTTTCCAAAAAAAAAATATTTGAGTCATTATTTTCTCCCATTAAAGGAGTTAATGATATTTAGGCCTTGTTCTTGACCTCAATCAACATCCTTTGTGACATGGTATATTTTGTGATAATAATATCCACTAAATAATAAGTAGATAAATATTTGATAATGATTCCCTAACTGACTAATCCTCTCATAAATATGGGTTTTACCTAATATGTTTTAAATCATTTTTCAAAAACATTGTTGTTGCCACTGTAGGGATAATATAGCCCATGACAACATCAATAACCATAATTGATATATATTCTAGGACCATGCACACCCTGGAAGGGTTGTATATGATAAATCTTAATGGGATTGAGACCAAGACAACTTATTCCTCGATTATCCACTATTTTAGATTTTTATGTTATGATAATTTCAGTTACCTAAAATCACAAAAGTGTTTGTAAAATTTAAAACCAACAATTTGTTAGTCAAGTAATACTATGAAATAATACCAATGATTAAATATGTGGATATTTACTCATATATATATATATATTGGAAAATCATATTCATGGCCTCCCCACTATGAGTCACAAAAAAAAAGGATTTATGGTGGTGTGACTTGCACAAAATCTATAGGTATCTAACTTATCCATTCTAGTGGTATAATGGGTTCAAAGGTCTCAATGATCTAACTACATATTTCCTATTATCACATTAAGATTCATATAAATAATAATAACAACATTAGTTATTTCTAATAAATAATAAATGATGAAAATTTTTAAATGGCATGCCTTGATGAAATGGTTCATTAAAATTGGGCCCAACAAACACTAGATGGTTTACCAAGGTATCTACATGTATAAGATCATGTATTAATGTTACATAATTTGGAGAATCCTCTAAAACATTTAAATAAATTCCCAACATAAGTCCTCACTGGGATTAACACATCATGGTCCCACCAAATGGCCTAATGGGGAGTGATGATTCCACATTCCATTAGGAGGATGATGCTTCTAGCACTAATGTAGTATAATTTACACCTAATCAAATTATTATTTTATGTTTCAAGAATAAAAACCCAACAAAAATGAAAAATGTGGGAAATAAAACATTTAGGTCCTGAGAAAAGATCATTTGAAATAATGTTTTCCTATTCACACCTATATATTTTCATTGGAGGTAACTAAATCAGATGAGCTTCTAGTATAGGCACTGGAACCACTTATGATGGGTTAAAACTATCCACTCGAATAAACTCTATCAAATAAGAGGAGTTATCCTCCTTAAGATCCTAATAATAAAATTAGGCATTTGGGATATTGATTATACAATGAGCAATATATATTGGGGACATGAAAGATGATTGAGTTTATACTTTTGAAGCCCCAAAGCTACACTATTATATCTGATCAAAAATAGGAATATTTTTTGTATAAAAAATTAATTAATAGATGTACAATATTTTACATCATAGTATATTTTACAATATATTATTGGGAGTAAATGGTCAATTATTACATATTATAAAATTTAATACAATAAATAAAAAGTAAATGATAAGACTTTTATCATGCTATATTTTATTGAAGTTAAATTTCATGAAACATATAAAAGAACGTGAAAATATTTTATAAAAACACAGGTTGAGAAAAAATGGCTAGTAAGGGATTTTTGAAAAAATAGTGAAAACCCTTTGTGAACATTCATATACATTTTGAAAAATAATTTGGAATATAATTTCGAAAATACATTTTGAATATATTTTTAAAAATAACTTTGATAAATACTTCTATAAATACATAGGTTTGGAAGAAAATTTATAATTCCTTTGAAAATAGTTACAATTTTAAAAACATAATTTTGAAATAAATTTTAAAAATATAACATATTTTTGAAAAATACTTTGGAAATCCATTTAAAATACTATGATTTTATAAAACATAATTTTTAAAAGACTTTTCAAAATATAATATCTTTTCAAAAAACATTTGAAAATCCCTTGAAAACACGATTTGAAAATTTCTTTTAAAAAATTAATAATTTAAAAATATCATAATACCCTAAAAAGAAATATAGTTTTTAAAATGACACAAATACCTATAAATATACATGTATCTTGGATTAAGATTGAAAGTATTTTTTAGAAATACTTAAACTTTTGTAAATGATTTAAAAATAATGTTTGAATTTTTTAGAAAATAGTAAGAAATATTTTTCAAAAAAATGGGGCCACTTCGAACATTGAAGGCTATCTAGACCTACCCACTTGTCCTTAGAAATGATTTTACTCCCCACATCAATTTATTGTTTAAAATTTATATGTTATAATTTTATAATATGAATCTTATGTTTCCATATATATATATTTACATTTTCAATATAGTTTTTATATTAAAAAACATAATCATGCATTCAACATGCACACACACACACATGTATGAATATAAACATTCATTGGAAATAACTTTTCATTTTTGTTAGAAGAAAAACATATGAAAATTGTCCATTTCATTGGATATTAAAAAAAACAATAACTAACATCAATAAATTCAATCATTCATTCATCGAATCATGAAATACATTTTATAGAAAGCGATAACATATTTCATTTAAAACAAAATATTTAATAAAAATATTGAAGAAACATTTGATTAATTTATTTTATTCATAAAACAATGACATAAATGTATAAAACATTCACATAAAATAACAGAAATAATAAATTTATATTCACATAAAATAATAAATATATACTTATTTATTACTAAAATAATCATGAGAAATAAACAATAATGTATTGTACATAAAATTATAAAAGAGGTATTTTTAAAATAAAAATTTCGTCCTTGCACACACACACATATATGTACATATATAAAAATATATATATATACATATACATCAATGTATGGGAACCCTTCTACATAAAATACGAAGTGGTTTAAGTGGAATCCATCATGTTGCACATTTTATTAAATGAAATTATACTTTCATGAATGAAATACATTATATGAATATAAAATTGGAAATACTTCCATTATTAAAAATGAATAATCCTTCAATTTAAAAATACCTATAGATAACATTTTATAGAGATAAAAATTAAGATTTTCATATGGATACATATATATATATACAACCTAAAATAATTAAAATCATTTATTAAATTACTTATATAACATTAGGTAAATAATCATAGCGTGTGAAAATACTACATTCATATATATATATATATATATATGATAAACAAAAACTTGTAATGTGATACATATATATATAAATCATGAATTTAATCCTAAAATATAAAATTAAGGTCTCTCAAAACATTACACATATAGAACATGGATGTGGAAATAAATGTACATTATTATTTTAGAAATAAAAACACCATTAACTATGCTGGAAAATGAAGGGAAGAAGAGGGAGGTGGTGGGTTCTTCTTCTCATAGTTAAGGTGTTTACTTCTACCTTTCCTAAGGGAACTCAAACTATATGGAATGGAAATAATTTTGCGTAGATCAGGCATGGATTACTCTTCAGACCGAATGAATCAGTCTTTTCTGTGTAAGACGAAGATTATATACTATATCAGATACTATTTATAAGTCATGGATTAAAAGAACTGATTTTATTTTAAAATAGAAAACATTATTTCAATTATTTATATATATAAACTGATGTACATATTATCTTTCAAAATTATTTGAAAAGAAATAGTTGATATGGGTGGATGAGGGTTGGCTATCAAGGTTTTAAATCCCCTTATTTGTTCACATCATCAGGAAAAATCGATGGTTTATATGGTAGCAGGATTTAGTACTGTTGATTCCATGATTCAGAAGTAGGGTTGAGAAGATGAAGGGGGTGAAATTATTATACTTTATCATAGATTAAAAATGAGTCCAATGTAGATTAGAGTGATGGGTATGACTGGATTTATATACATTGATAGAGGAAATGTTGGTTTGTACAAGGCGGTGCGGTGACGACAGTGGGTTATGATGGCATTCGAGGATGAGAAAGAGGAACACATTGACATAAAATAGCTACAGAATTGCTAGAGAAGATGTTCATACCATGAGGGATCAAAAGGATTATGGGAGAGGGATTTGGGATGAACTATGGGGTCATGAGGAGGAAGGTGAAGAATATTGATTAGATGATTGAAGAGTGATTAATCAATCAGTGTGGCTAATATGGATTGAAAACATCAATCCCACATCAAAACATAATTTTTATTCTTCTTCTTTATAATGTAAAATGTGACTTTCATTCACCAAAATGAAAAACATGGCCTTAAACTTGGGTCGTCATGCGTACTCTCCTACCTATGCATGCACTAGGTTGTGACTCTCTGTGTGATACACACACACACACACACACATGATCCTATTCGTTCAAGTAAAATACATACTTATTCCTCCTCATTTGAGGAACATAGTCATTTTTATTCTACTCAGGATAACCTTGGTTTTTTTCTCCACTTGGTCAACCACATATGGGTCCCAAAGTGTTGAGGTCTTCCTAGTATTTTCCTAGAAGTGGTTGTATAATTTTTTATATGTTGGTAATTTATACTTTTGAATTAAAATATTATATATTTTTACCATAAATATTAAATATTTTCTAAACTAAAACTCATATAATTGTCAAAAATTGTTATTTCATTCCAAAAAAATTATAATCAATTAACTGATTATTTAAACATGAATGTTATTTCCTTAGATATTAACATTTCTATTAAAACTTTTCATTATGACTCTTAATGTATTATTTAAATAACATAGAATTTGTTAATATATTTGTATAATTTATAAAATTCTTTGAATGGTTACATCTTCATTTTGTTATTACTTGTTTTTATATTTTTTTGAAATCCTAAACAACTGTAGACCAACATCCCTAATTAAATTTCTTATAAATACGTAAGATATAAATCATTATTCTAAAATATATGTGCTCGGAAGTTTTCTCTCTTGTGAAGATGGTTATTATATTACCCCATATTATTTTTGTTATTATTATCTTCTTTTTCAGATTATTTCTACTCAGGGATGATCCCATAGAGCTAAGTTATGTTCATAGAATTCTTCTATTCATAGTAGTAGGTCCACCTGTGTTATTAGATCATGTAATGAGTTTTTACATATATCTATATACTTCTTTTAATTGAGGTGTCCTTGTAATAATTTTTGGGATAGTGTTCAATTTTAAATAATATTTATGCTACTCTACTTCAGTTTGGGTTTTCAAGACATGTTTAATTTATTAAAATGAAAAATACATACTTAGATAAATAATAGGGTGTTATATTCAACCCCTTAAATAGAATTTTCCATCAAAATATTTTCACACTCTATGACTTGATTTCCATGTTCTAAACAAAAAATATATTCATTCATACAAAATAATATTATTAAAATCCCTAAACACATAAAATTATAGTAAACATTAACTCATACATTCATCCAGGTATTCAATGTAGTTATATTTTATGGATATCAAGACCCAATAATGCCAGTGATACCTCAGGGTGAACTCAAATTCTTATATTTTATCTTTCAATACATAAAATTTTCAATTTGGAATAAAATAATGAGGATATTCAGAAGTATTTAAAATGGTTTTATTTTCAATATACAATTTTTGAACATCAATATGAACCATTGATTTATAAAATAATCCCATTAGGTTATCATCCATGGTCTTAAAATTATCATTGATTCTTCCAAAGATATAAAAAATTAATATTTAATTCATTCAAGATCCTTAGAGGTTTCCCTCTTCTATAGATCCTTATAGAATGATGATATCATTTTATGGTTTAATTAGGTTGAAGAATTAAAAAATACATTGGTAATTCTTTCCATGACTTGAAATGTTGAAAGACTAAGAATAAAGGATTTTCTCAAATAAAAACTATGATCCTAAACAAAAATGGTGAGTAATAGGGATGCAAGATTCCTTTTATAATTTATGCTAGCTGGTTTTGATGTTGATAAATATTTTCAATCACATAAGAATGATTTTAGGATTTTCCTTGAAATTTAATCCTTTGGAAAAATTAGAATTTTTCTTCTGGATATTTATCCTTTGATTTTGTGGTTATTATTTAAATTAAAACATAGTATTTTAGGAATAAATATTTTACTAAGAATATAAATATAAACTAAACATATTTTAACCAAAAATACTAGTCGTAAAATTTATCGAAACTATGGCTTTGATATCAAATGTGAAGCCTCAAACCCACACATCAGGATCCGGTATAAAAAAACAATTTTTATTTTTTTCATAAAAAATAACTAAAAAATAGAATCATTTACATCTATGTATATTTTATGGTGTAATATTTAAATGGAAGATATTATTATCAAATATAATCAATGTAATGAAAATATATAAAAAGGTAGAAATAAGAATTTTCGGGTGCTATCTCTTTATTGTAGATAAACTCCATGAAACCTCAACATGAACCTAAAAACATATTAAAAAATATAGGGTGGATAACTTTTCCAAGTAATGGTTTTTTGAAAAGACAATGAAAAAACATATTTAAAATAAATATACCTTTTGAAAAATACTTTTTGATTTAATTTTGAAATTTTTTTTGAAAATAAATTTGAAAATACCTTTGAAAAATACTTTTATAAATATATATATGTGAAAAATACTATAAATCCTTTGAAAATACTTATATATTTCAAATCAAATTTTTAGAAAAACATTCCAAAATAGAATATATTTTTGAAAAATCATTTGAAAATCCATTAAAAATAATTATAATTTTAAAAAAAAATTGTAAAACACTTTTAAAAATATAATAGATTTTGAAAGCAATTTTGAAATTATTTGTAATACATGACTTGCAAATGTATTTGAAAATATTTACACATATGAAAATTTTATAATTTTTTTCAGAATTCTTGATCTTTTAAAATTTTTATAAAGCCATTTAATATAATTACACCTTTGAAAGAAATTAGTGATACATTTCTAAAATACTTACACTTTTGATAATTATTTAATAATAATTCAATATTTTTTTTAGAAGATATTTAGAATGCTTTTGAAAGTAAAACAATAGGTCCACTTCAAACATTAAATTCTGTTTGGGTCTACCAACTTGTCCTTAAGAATGGGTTCACCCCCCTCCCTATTCATGTTTACTATTTCAAGTTCCAATTTTATAAAATCATTTTTATCTTTCCATATATATATATATATATATATATATATATATCTGGGTGTGTGTATACATTTTCAATGAATTTTTTGATTTTAATAATTATAACCATGCCTTAATGCACATAAACACTTTATATATATATATATATATATTAACTTTCATATGAAATCATGTGTGAGATTTGGTACATCTAAAACTTGTGAAAATTATCTTTTTTATGGACTATTAATAAAAATAATAATTAACATACATGTATTCAAACTTTCATTCATCAAATCATGAAATATATTTTATATAAAGTTATAATTTTTATCATTTAAAAATATATCTTGAATAAAAATATTAATGAAAAATTTTCTGAATTGGTTTTATTCGTTAAATAATGACAAAAATATAAAAACCCATCGCATAACATAATTACAATAATAAATTTATATTCACAAAAAATAAAAGATATATAATTATTACATTTAAAAATATTCATTATAAATAAAAAACAACGTATTGTTAATATAATTATAAAAGAAACATTTTAAAAATACTCAATTCAACATTGAATTCACACAGACACACAAACAAACCTACACTTGTACATCAATGTATGAGAACCCTTATACATAAAATTTAATGGGGATTAAGTAGAATTAATAATATTTTATAATTAATTAAAATGGAATAATACATACATGAATGATTTAACACCCCAATATTTCATAGTATGTTATCTCATCAATGTAAATTAGTAACTTGCGCTACACGCAACACCGAGTTCGAGTGCACCACGGTTTACAAAACTAGCAGTTCAAAATGAGGTTATGAATATTATTAAGTGAATTTTGAATTTTATATACTCCATATAATTTTATAATCCATATTATGTGTTTATTAGTCACAATATAATAACAAATTCATTTTTCAGATAAAAGAAGTATTTTTCAAAAATGCAATTTTACTGCCTATTAATGGAGGACCATTTTTAAAACCAATATTTGACACTTTTATATATTAAATTTAATTAAATTAAATTATTCTTTATAAGAGGGACATAAAAATTTATTTTGGATAAATTTTTGGTACTTTTCTGAGAACTTTAAGATTTTGATGAATAGTGAAAAATATTAAACTTTTCATTGAAAACAACTTTATTATCAAAATAATTAATTGTGTTAAATTATATATTTGAGTAGTTTTAAAGTATAATTAGATTTTATTTTTATCATTTAATATAATTTAGTTCATTGTATGTAATTTTAAATTTAAACATGACTTAAACAAGTGTTAGTCTTCTGATAGATATTATTTCCTTAAAACACGCTTTTTTTGTTTTGACAACAGAAATTAATTTTAAATAAATTTCTACAAATTAATATTTTGGAATTTGAAAAAATGGGTTCCATATTTTACATTAGGAGGTCGAAATTGTGTAAATAGTTTAGTTTTTTAGACATTATGAATATTTATTTTAGTAAATATTTTATGTACCATGGTTAATGGGTAAATCTAGTAAATAAGGGTAAACAAATATTATTATAATAATATTAAATTATCATTAAATGTGTCCTATTTCTATTGGATGATACATTTATGTCCATGGGAATACTTGGGTCAATAGTGGGACCACATGGAGCCACTTGAGAGTGATAATGACACTTTATATTAATTAATTTAATCTAATGACCAAAATGACATAAACATATATCTTTTAGTAAAACAATTTTCTCAAGGGGTTATATAAGATATATTTTGAACTATAAATATTCATTTGAAATATAAAAATGCTTCCTATATCAAGGTAATTTTTTTATCATTTTTGTCCATCAAATAATTAAAATTATCTTTTACACAATAATGATATAGTGTTTACCTCATTAATGAATGATTTAAATAAACTAGATTAAAAAAATTAAAAAAAAAACAAAAACCAGTCAAATTATTATTGGATGATTTAATTTATAACATTATTCGTCTTATATTAAACTTTAATTAGTTTTGGACCATTAGAAATGAAAAATAATTATATAATAAAATAAAATTTTCAAACATTTTAAAGAGCCCCTCCTCCCCCTTATTAAAAGACCTCACCTCATACGAATTTATCACACCTCTCAAACCTTATGGATCATCCAAACTCTAGCCAGTTAAGCTCCATACAACCACTAATTCCTCTTATAATCCATACCCTAGGCATAAGGAATTTCTAGAAATCCTTTTTTTCAAACCAAAGGGAGTTACCCGATTTAATGGAAACATCTCCTCTTAAGTTATTTTCTTTTATTTTACTTCTCCAACCCCATAAACTCTATTTATTCATTTATTTTATAACAAAACCTGTATAATCAATATACTAGGTTGTTGTTATGAGAATTTTTTGAACTACCCTCACACACACCTCCATCTAATTGGTCTGGAACATAATGTTTCTCTAGACGACGAACTACTGCTGCATGAAATGAAGATTGTTAAATCTTCTACTACCACCTCTTATAGTGTCCATTATGATGTAAATGTAATTATATATGATATTTATTTTATCTATAATCTTACATAATTATCTTTTATAGCATACCTTTATTATTTTCGTGTAGTATATATATGATAATTTCATTTGAGGAAATGCAGACTACCGCCCCCTCAAAGTGATATGACTCGTTCATACCATACATAGAACGTATAAAGAATATTGATAATGATCTTACATAAAAAATACAAAATATTATATTATAATTGAATAATAATATACATATGTATCATTTGTTTCTTTTCCTTTTAAAATAAAAAAAATAAATGGATGTAGTGTTCATGCGTACGTACGGATTACCATCTACACGAACGTGATGAGATTCATTCCCCATAATAAACATTAAATAATACATTTCATTTGATTATTAAAAATAATTTTTAAGAACATAATATCATTCTGTATTTGAATCAAATACATCCTATCCATAAAAAACATGTCTTACGTAACAAAACATATAAAGTAAAACGATTCAGTTAACACTTGAAACAATGATACTACAAAAATATTATTATCAAAGAAATATTATAAGATCAGATATGATATAATATTTATGTTTTTGGTTCTTGTATAATTTAATAAAAATTATTTAACTATTATACAAGATGTTAATGTACCGTCGACCAAATAAAATTACAAGGTAACAGTTATTTCCTCAATCTCATTATTATTCAAGATTGTTTATGTGTAAGTGTTTACTAGGAAATATTGATTATCCATGTCCATTCTAGATAAAGGTTTTTTCAAAAATGATTATTTTTAAGGGACCCCTCAACTATATTATGATTTTAATGGTTTAAATATTTATTCTTCTAAATCATTCTAATTAATTTCTACGTTTTCCAAATAGTTTTTAATGGATTTATTTATATGGAAATGAATGTTTTAAAATTTTAATTATTTCAGAATTTTCATTGTGTTGTGGGACACTTTGATTAAAAAATTCATTTTAATTGTCTTCCTTTATAAATTTTGTGATTCTTAAATGTTTACATGAAAAATGGATATTTCTCTCAAAGATTTTTACTAATCAGTTTCAACTATGTCAACATCCTTTGAATATTATTCTTGATTGAAGTTGATTTATTATAAATAAAATCTTAAATATTGTATTGAATAAGTTATGATATGATTTACTGTGAATGTTCTATTTTTATACAATTTATGATTTGTGGTTAAAGTATTGAAATTTCTTATTCTAGTTTTTATACGAATGTTTATGTTAAGTTTCAACATTTTCATATGAGGAATGCATTGGAATTAGTATGTGATAGGTGGAGCCCATTATAGCTCCTAAATGCATCGGTAGGTCTCATGAGAAAAACTAGTGTCTTGGAAGAAGGCATTGACAAAATTTTATTTGTAGTTTTGGCATGAGTCCTTGAATATGTGTTTATGATGTTCGATATTCTGAATTCCTTCATTATGAAATTAGCTATTGATATCAAATTTGATTATTCGAATAGTACCATATCCATGTGAATTAGTAAATTACATCTTTTGATTTATCATTCCCATATTATGTTGAATTTTATGTTTAAAAGTCCTTTGATTTAGTTTTATACATTTCATTATGTTTTTATACTTATTTATGAAATTGTCTGCAATATTGTTATACTTAATGAGTATCTGAGCTCACCCATTTCTAGGTTTTATTTTTTCCCGGATGCAAACAAGTATATTATGACTGACCTACATGGATATTCTAATGGATATGAATGTGGTCAATGAATACAATGTTGTTGGTGTTTTCAATTTTATATTGTAATGTAATGTTCATGTATGTAATCTATTTTCCAAGACTGCTTAATCGATCGGTCCTTTGGGACATGATTCCTTGTAATAATGCCAATGTATTAAAATAATGAATTGAATCTAGGTAACTGGGGTTGGGGAATTACAGTTTGTATCAAAAGAAGTTAAGAAATAACCTTGGAAACTAGATTTAGAAAAACAATGATTAGAGAACATTACACTAAGATATACATTGATGATTAGTATAGAAGAACATCCTTGAATTTTGGTAATGTAGATATTTTGTGTATTTTCCAAGAAATACATCTGTGTCTGGATATGAGAAGGTAGAGGCAGCTCTAGCAGAGATGTACATTTGATTGAAAACTCAGACAAAGAGTTTTGAACTTGACCAGGGGTATCCTAGTACACGAAAACGGGCCTTATTTCACTCTTGGTTATGAAACTCCCATTGGAAATACTTAGGATAATTAAAATTTTATTTACAAGACATTATTTGGGATTTAGGAGTAAATAATTGCCCAATGAAAAAAAAATTTATGATTATAGATAATATGCGTAATCTTTTCAATTTACGTTAGGTATTTTACATGTTTGGAATTATGCATTGTAGTTCATAAACTAACCTTATGTATTCCATTGTTTATAATTGGCGCCCAGTAGATGGAATGAGAACTCCAGCAATACGCATGATCCAAAGAGTAAGAAGGATCATATTATTATGGTATTAAGACAACATTTAGAAAGTAAATAGTCAACCACATAATATCGTTATATGAATAAATAGTATCATTTTTTAATAAGATATGTAAATAATTCTCTGAGTCCTATGGCAATGAAGGGAATCCATAAAAGAAAAGGATGGTAGAGAGAAAGATCGATAAAGGGAATAAGGTGGTGAAGGATTTTCCCATAAGTGATAACTATATAAAGAATCACCTTGGTAAATGATCTATGGGAATGGGAGTTTGTTATATGTGTAGAGAAAAAGGACAAAAAGTACATGATTTCAAGGGTAAGAAAAAGGATTTAAATGTACAATGCTACATCTGCATGGAGTTGGGACTCTAAGAGAATCAATGTCTCAGTCATCAGAGTATACCACAAATGATATCAGAGGACAATAATCAAGTTATGATACTACCATAGATGAAGAGTAATGACTAGTGTTCTTATGTTGATATTAAAGAATTATGTCATTTGAGTGTTGTTTCAATGATGTACTGGTTATAATAATTATGGAGTATATAAGGACAGTACAACAATACTATTTCATTGTGTATTTTAGATTTTGTTGTACCATGAAAAGTGACTCAATATCAAGTAAATTTTTTTGGAAAATATATTGTTGAAGGAAAGATAAACTTTAATTTGTTCTTGATAATCTGTTACTGATTTTGGAATAAGAGATGATTGATTTGGATAAATTATATTGGATATTATTGACTACCTTAGAACAAATTAATGGTTTTTTTGTTTATTCCACTATTGTTGGAGTTTACATCATTTTTGGACATAAGGATTATATCCAGAATTCTATAAGGAATAAGGGAGCATGAATATAATCAATAATGTTTTATGATAATTCTGGGTGTTAATATGTTTTAAGAGAACACATGATGAAGGTATTCACATGTTATTACGTGGAAAAAATATCTTCATTGTGTTTACCTTTCTTATAAATTTTAGACTGTGAGTTTGGAAAAAAGTATTTTTGATAAGTCTAATAGTTGGAATAAATTATGTATGACATTGGATAATATAGTTATGGTTAAATAATTTCTTAAGATTATTTTTTGGATTATGAAAATAGGACAACCCGAAGGTTGGGCAATAACATGTCACATCTGGAAAGGCCCTGAGACTTAAACCTGCAACCAAAGGGATACAAGGGTACATCACCTACCACTGGCCTACGTGATGTCCTAGTTTTTATAATGTAGTTTTTTAAATATTCTGACAAATGAATTATAAAATAAGTATTTTTGGAACCCTATACAATTATGATAAATAAAACATTTTTGAATTATATTATCTTTTCGAGTAAAAGATTAATTTTTTGTATGAATTAGCTGAAGGATGAAACTCTACTTATCATGTATATTTTTTCCTCTTATTATATGAATAACTAAATTCATAACCTTTAGGGAAGGGATCATAAAACCAATAATGTTTTATCCTGATATCTTATGTTTTGTTGAACCAATGATATTTTAAATCAACAAAGATTGATGCCTTTGAGGCCCTCAATTTAACACATGTTTGTGATTGATGAACTCAATCACTCCCTATAAAAATTTATGTTTTTCCTCCAATTATATGTCTCTGATTTCCAGAAGTTTTCTTCTAATCGAGATCATAATTTTTTAGTGACATTTTCATTTCTCTTTACCAATAATTAAGACTTAATTTCATTAACCCAATTTTAGATGTGAGTTTTCCACAAATGTATTTTTCTATTTTTATCTATTTTATTTTCATAGAAAAATTTAAAACTGCAAGGATGAAATTTATTGAAGTATGGGGGAATGTAACACCCCAAAATTTCATAGTACATTATCTCTTCCAAGTAATTAAATAACATGTGCTACACTTAACACCAAGTTTAAGCGCACCACGAATTACCAAACCTACCGTTCAAAAAGCGGTTATGAATAGTTTTTACTGAATTATGATTTTTGTTATACTCCATATACATTTAGAATCCATATTATGTGTTTATTATACATAATATAAGAACAAATCCATTTTTTAGATAAAAGAAGTATATTTCCAACAATGAAATTTTACTGCCTTTTAATGGGGAGCCTTTTTTAGAACAAATATTTGTTACTTTTTATAATCAATTTAATGAAATTATATTATTATTTAGATAAAGGAAATAACAATTTATTTTGGATAAAATTTTGGTACTCCTCTAATAACTTTTATATTTTGATGAATAGTGAAAAATACTAAATTTTAATTGAAAACAACTTTTTAAATCAAAATAATTTGTAGCATTAAATTATAAATTTGAGAGGTTTTAAAGTATTATTAGATTATATTTTTATCATTTATATAATTTAACTCATTTGATGTGATTTTACATTTAAACTGTACATAAACAAGTGTCAATATTTTGAATGTTATTATTTCATTAAAACACGCTTTTTGTTATGTCAATGGTAATTAATTTGAAATAAATTTCTACCACTTATATGTTTTAAATTTGGAAAAATGGTTCTATATTTTTAATAAGGATTTACAAATTGTTTAAATAGGTAACTTTTATTTTTATACATTATGAATATTTTCTTCGTAAATGTTTTATTTACCATGGTTAAAGGGTAAATCTGGTAAATAAGGGTAAAAAATATAATTATAATAATATTAAATTACCCTAACATGAGTCCTATTCCTATTGGTTGATAAATATATGACCATGTAAATCCTTGGGTTGATTTTGGGACCACATTTAGCCACATGAGAGTGATAATGACATTTTATATTAATTAATTTAGTGTAAAGACAAAAATGACATAAACAAATATGTTTTAGTAAAACAATTTTTCCATGAAGTTATATAAGTTATCTTTTAGACTATAAATATTAATTTCAATGATAAATATATTTCCTACATCATGGTATTTTTTTTATAATTTGTAGATATCATATAAATAAAATTATTTTTGACACAATAATGATGTTGTGTTCACCTCATTAGTGAATGTTTTAAATAAATGATGTTATAAAAATTAAACAATTATACAATACCTATCCAATTATTATGGGATGATTTTTTTTCAAACATGAATTATCTTATCTTTTTTTTAATGAGTTTTGGACCTTTGGAAACTGAAAAAAATTATATAATAAAACAATATTTTCAAACATTCTTAAAGATCCCCTCACCCCCATATAAAAATCCTTCATCTTTAGCCCATTTCTCACACCTCTAAAGCCACATGGATTGTCCAAACTCTTCCCAATTAATCTACCTAAATACATCCCTTCTTCTTAGAGGGCTTACCCTAGGCATAAGTCACTTCAATGAATCCTTTTGGTTCAAACCAAAGGGAGTTACCCCATTTAAATGTAACATCTCCTCTTAAGTTAGTTTATTTTATTTAACTTCTCCAACCCCTAAACTCACTTTATTCCTTTATTTTATAACAACATAAGTATCCTCAGTATGCTAGTTTTTTTATGAGAAATTATTGAACTAAAATTACACACACAACCATCAAATGGTTATATAACATAATGTTTCTGTAGACAGCGAACTACTGCCTCACAAAACGATGAGTTTCAATCTTTTACTACCTCCTATTATGGTGGCCATTATGATGGCACTGTAATTATATATGATATTTATGATATATATTTTATCTATAATATTATTTATTTATCTTATATGTCAATACTTTATTATTTTCATGTTGTATATATACGTCAATTTCATTCGAGGAAGTGCGGACTACCGCCACTCAAAGTGATACGACTCATTCATACAATACACAGAAAGTATAAATGATGGAGTTAATGAACTTATGTAACATATATAAAATATTATATTATACTTGAATAATAAAATACCTATATATCATTTTGTTTTCTTTTCATAATAAAATGAAATAGATTTAGCCTTCGTGCATACGTATGAATTACCCTCTCCACGAACGTGATGAGATTCATTCCCCATCGTAACCACTCAGGAATAATTTTCATTTGATTATTAAAAATATTTTTAAGAATATAATATCATTATGTTTATGAATCAAATACATCATATCCATAAAAAACATGGATTATGTAACAAAACATATATTTTAAAATGAATTAGTTAACACCTGAAACAATGAAACTATTGAAATATTATTAACAAAGAAATATTATAAGATCATATATGATATCATATTTATGTTTTTGGTTCTTGTATAATTAAATAAGAATGATTTAACTATCATACATGAGGTTAACGTACCCTCGACCAAAAAAAGTACAAAGTAAGGGTTAATTCATCAATTTCATTATCATTTGAGATTGTTTATGTGTAAGTATTTATCATGAAATATTTGTTATCCATGTCCATGTTAGATAAAGGAGTTTTCAAAAGGATTATTTTTAAGGTATTCTTCAATGAAAATATCATTTTAACAGTTTAAATATTTATTCTTCTAAATCATTTTAATTATTGTCCATGATTTCAAAATTGTTTTCAAGTGATTTATTTATATGGACATGAATGTTTTAAAATGTTAATTATTTAAAACATTTCAAAGTAGTATAAGAAACTTTGATTAAAAAATTCCTTTTAAATGTCTTCATTTATAAATTATGTAACTTTTAAATGTTTTCATGAAAAAGGGATATTTATATCAAAGAGTTTCACTAATCAGTTTCAAATATGTCAACATCCTTTTGGATTTCTTCTTGATTGAGGTTGTTTTATTATAAAAAAAAATATTCTATATTGTATTGAATGATTTATGATATGATTGAATGTAGATGTGATAATTTTATACTATTCATTATTTATTGTTAATGTATTGACATTTCATATGCTGGTTTTTATACCAATGTTTATGTTATGTTTCAACATTTTCATATGAGGAATGCATTGGACTTAGTAAGTGATGGTGGAAGCCCTCTATAGCTCCTCTATGCATCATTAGGTCTCATGAAAAAAACTAGTGTCTTAGAAAAATGCCTTGACAAAATCTTATTTGAAGTCTTCGCACGAGGCCTTGACTATGTGGTTATGATGTCCAGAATTATGAATTCCATCATTATGAAATTATCTATTGATATTAAATGTGAATATTCCACTATTAAAATATCCATGTGAATAATTAAATTGCATTATTTGATTTATCTATCCCATATTATGCTAAATTTTATGTTTAAAAGGATTTATTTTTAGTTTTATACATTTTCATAAGTGTTAATGCATATTTATGAAAGCTTCCCATGTATTGTTATCCATACTGAGCATCTAAGCTCACCGCTTTCTATGTTTTATTTTTTACAGGATGAGAAAAGAATATTATGACTGATATATAGGGATCGTGTAAGGGATATGAATGTTGTCAATGAAGACAATGTTGTTGTTGTTTTTAATTTTATAATGTAATGTAATGTTCATGTATGTAATCTATTTTCCAAGACTGCAAAACTGATCGGTCCTTTGGGAATTTATTCCTTGTAATCATGCAAATGTATAAAAATAAGGCACCGACTCTGGGTAACATGGTTCGGGGGGTTACAGATGAAATCCTCTTACATGATTATAAAATTAAAAATAAGTCCATAATTTAAAATGAATGAGATAAATATTTGAAAATATTTTCTCATAAGTCTTGAAGGATATAAATATTAAGATGTACATATATATAAATATATAAATATACTCTTTAAAATAAATAAAAATTATTTTTTAAATACTTATATAACATGGGGTCAATGATCATAGAGTATGAATATAATACTTATATATATATATATTTGAAAAAACAACATGTACTGGAATAAAAATATACATTGATCATGAAATTGAGTCATAAAATATAAACATCATGTTTCTATAAACATTAAATATATAAAATACAGAATTGAAAATTAATTTAATAGTTTTTATTTTAAAAATAAAAAACACCTTACCTGAGTTGGAAACTAATGGGCAGAAGAGGGATATGGGGGCTTTTTCTTCAATGGGTGGAGGTGTGGCCTTTATACCTACCATATGGTACTCGAAATAGATAGAAGGGAAATAATTTGTCCTTTCTTTGATAGGGAATCATCTTCTGACCAAAATAATGGGTCTTTTTGGTGTAAACGCAAGCCTATATATAGGTTTAGATACCTGTTATAAATCCTGGGTAAAAAACTATTTAATTTATTTTTAAATAGAAAACATGATTTCAATTATGTTTACAAATCAACCAGTATACATATTTTATTTGAAGCATATTTGGGATGTAATGGGTGCTATGGGTGGATGAGGTTCATGTATCATGGTTTTAATGTAGCAAATTGACCCCATAAATCCTCGAGTCAATCAATAATACTATTATATAATCATAAGATACAAGTAAATTGCATCCCAAAGAATCAAATAATTTAGTAGTCTTCGTAAACCAGATATATACGTGAGTCTTTTATTATAAATCAATACACAAATTAGAATATATATTTTTTATTTTTAGGATAATAATTTTATTCGATCTAGTGTATCCTTGCATATATTTATGAGCACCCACTTCACAGAATCTTGGAAAAATGAAAAATATGAATTAATATCTAAAATTCTTAGTAAGGGTTAAGTACAATCCGATAAATAATGAATCAATGAGAATAATAAATATGTAATAGTAATGACTGAATACAAATTCCATGTAATCAATTAACAGAGAAGGAAGTGCGCAAAAAATTTAAAAAGGTAAATAAATGAAAAAATTTACATTTAAAGAACTAGATAAGGTATAACACATATTGTAAGGTAAGAAACTAAACAAATACATTTATTTAATAAATTTAGAATTAAATTCACCCGTAGACATTTTATAGAGAAAATATCATGGATAAAAAAATTGAATCAAAATTAAGTCAATGATTAATTATTGGATTTCATGTGTTAGAAACATGAAAACATCTACTACTAAGATCTATTTTCTAGAGAGTCTAAAAATATAGACATAAACCCGTTTAATTTGAGAAAATTATTTTTCTAATAAGAAACTGTTAAAGAATCAAGGGGGTACATAATGTCAAGGTCTCAGTCATCACTGTATGTCTAATGTATTCTTCATATCTAGTAATTTATTCAATTAATAAACAATATTCCTTAACAAATATCCATATTGAATAAAGGATACAAGTTTATCAATATATCCTTAAACAATAAAATAACATTCGAAGTAATAGCCATAAGAAAAATGGTATATGGTTGAAAAAATAACCATATCCATGAAAAATGATATGGATGTTTAAGGGAAATTCAATGCCAAATGATAATATAAAATTGAATATTTCAAGGGGACTTAAAGGAATCAATAAAATGATTGTCAATACAATCATTGTCCAAAAAAATCATAAATCATCTGTATAAGGAATAATTATGGTATCAATACAACATATCCCATGTGGAGTAAAAATATAGGGATATTGTTAGTGATAAATATATGTTCTACAAAAATCTATTTTAAAAACATTCTTCAGTAAAATATCAAATTATTATGAAAAATTGTTTGAACAACTTTTTCTTTGAAAATTATTATTGAAAAACATTATTTAATAATTAAACTTTTAAAAATGAAATGTAATATTCCAATAAATTATGGTGTGTAAATCCATACATGTTGTACGTGGTAAAAATAACATTCCTTTTTCATGGTAAAAAGGTTATAAAAATAACATGTTTGAAAAGAGACACTATATTTCATTTGAAAACATTTATAAAAGAAAAAAAGTGTAAAAATATATTCAATAAATCACTTTAGAAAGGATAAAAACATTTTTTGAAAACAATTTTAGAAAATAGGGTCTTTAAATAAAAATATGTTCACTGAATAAAGAGGAAATGAAGTTGGGTTTTCTTAAAAAGATTTTCTAAAATATTGTGAGTACAAGATAGTGGAAAATGGTACTATTACATAAAAAGGGGCATGAATAACTATATGAGATGAAAATGAAAGGTTTTTTAGAAAAATATAGAATAATGTCAACTGATGAAAATACAATTGTAAAAAAACCTGAACAAAATTTAATTGTGATGTAATCCCTTAAAAACATTATAAAGTTAAAGTGAGAATCAATCAGGGATTAGTTTATGTGTATAAACTATAAATCAACACAATAAAATTAGAAATACATAAATATATAGTAAAATGTATTTATAAACATAAAAATAAATTTAATGAAAATTATGAAGTAATATAATTAAATGAAAAGGAATTGGGCAATGAAATTTTTTTCCACTTGGGTAACATTATGTTTAAATCCCATGAGATGAAATAATTAAAATTGAAAATCAAAATATCATTAAGAGTGAATGAATCATGATATTATAGGAAAATGTTGAAGTATGTACAATATATATAAGAAATTATTTACAAAAAAATAATGTTATTATTTCTAGAGAATGATAAAAATCAAAAAAGGAATTTAGATTTCAAAGATGATCATTAAAATCATTCTATAGGAGTGTAGTCATTAAACATTACAAAGTGTCATATACCACTTAGATACATTTGAATCATAATATCCATGATAGAATAATTTTAAATAATACTTATTATTTATTATTATATAGAGATTCATGATATAAAATATCAAATTCTATTATATACACCATATAAAATAATAGTGCAAAATAATAAATAAGTCTCAATGGAATTGAAAATTGAGTAGAAATCAATTACCTTGAGTTCAACTAGTATTTTGTTTCTTTATATTTCTAAATAATAAAATTATATCAATTATTTACTTTATTTAAATCATTTTTAATCTGTATCATTACTTTTATTTCACTTATTATCATGTAGTATACAAATACATAAATAATTATGTTTTCGTTGGGTGTTTTGAAAAAATTCGAATAATGTGTCAAAAACAACATTGGTATGTCTACAATGGTCAGATGGGTAATTATATAAAATCTAATTAAAAATAATAATGGAATAAGTATCATATTTATACATCGATTAAAATTTTAAAACCAATCATTAAACTTTGTTGTGAAAATTAACCAATATTACAATCATGGAGATGATAGGTTGTACATACACATGAGTAACGTTCCAATTTTTCAATGATCATTGTGGAAAAAAGGTAAGTAACATTATTATTTATATAATACTAATTATATCATAAATTCGATATTATTTAATCATATATACTTATATATACGATTCTTATCATGTAAAAAATCGCATCATATTGAAGAGGTGGTAGTCCACACATCCAGAAACAACATTATCACTTTTTATGTATGTGAAAAGATGATAAATAAAATAATATATATTATATTTATATAAAGGTAATTATTTTATAAATTTCATATAGATGTTTTGTATGAAATATATTTTTAATTGAAACCATCATTTATACATTCAATTTATTGTGGGATCGAATCACATCGCTTTGAGGAGGCGGTAGACTATACATCCATAAATGATATTATCATATTCTGAAAAACAGAAGTAAAGAAAAGTATATTTTTAAAACAATTATAGAATTATAAATACATTATAAATATAATATATAAAATATATAAACCTACTGTCTATCATAATTCCAAACTCTGATAGGTAGTAAAGGAAAAATAAACAACTCCATTTCATGTGGTGATTGTTTACCATACACATAAACAGTATATTTCTTACCTATTAGATGGAAGTGTATGTAAGTTTAGGTTTTAACCTTAACATAAAAACATATAATTATGTTTAGGATATTGTTAATATTATATAATCTATGAATAATAATACCTCAAAGAGTGGAGAAAGAAATAAAACCAAAGAGCTTGAGGAAGGTTGTTACCTCTTAATAGGGAATCTCATTTTGGTTTGAACCAAAAATATTCCATGGATGGATTTCTGATCAAGGTTAGGATTCTAAATTGAGGATAATTATGTTTAGGAGCTATTTGGATTGATATTTTTCATTCTAATGTTCCTTTATAGGTGTTACTAAATTGGTGGGGTGAGTACCTTTTTATAGTGGAGGAGGAGTGGCCCTCTTGTAAATTTAAGGAAAGATAATTCCACCCACATTTTCCCATGTAATGTGGCTCAAATAATGGTTAAAATTAGATAAAATAGATAATAGGGTCTATATAGTAACATAAAATGGATTCTAATCAAATTTCTATTTCATTTTAGCACTTAAGATTACAGTTTAGTGCCTTGTTAAGCTAATTTTTCTCTTAATAGTTGTAATTTATTTTAGTTACTATCACTAATATTTTTGGTATAAAATAATATTAAATTATTATACATTATATATTATTTTGATTCAAAATATGTAATCCATTATTAAAAATTCCAATTACATAAGTGGTGGAAATTAATTTAAATTTAATCCCATAGATGGGACGACAATGCTGAATTTTAATGTAAAAATGATCAAATGTTTGCAAAGAATTTATATCCAATTTCAAAGGAATATTGATTAAAATGACATAAATTGGATAAATTGGATAAATTTATATATAATTTATCTAATTAATTATTGAAACTAATATAAAATATAATTTAACCTTATAGATAAATTATATGAAAAATCGGTTTAAAATTAAAATTCTGTATTTTTAGATACTCATTTAAAAAACGAAACTCACAAAAAATACCAAAAAATGATGCTATCCTAATTTTTATTGTCCTATTTAAATATTAATTATATTTTGACATATTAATTTTATTAATGTTTATGAAATTTTATTTAAAATAGTTTCTTAATTAATGGTGGTAAAAGTGATTTAATAAAAATATAGGATTTTATAGGTAATGTTGGGTCTGTTATTATTTCAAACTTATTAAATAGATTTCATATATATAAAAAATATTTTATTTAAATTATAATATATATATACTGCATTAACATCAATCACAATTTTTATTTAATTTAATATATTAGGGTCAAATATCTTTGTGAGAATAAAAATAGTTTTCTATAAAAACATTTCCTTTATATTCAATTAGTTCTTATAATCATTTCTAATAAATTAATAAACAATGAATTCAGTTAATATTTTTTTAAACCATATAGTTTAATAAGTTATGACCACTAATTTAACAACTATTTTATGTCTTATTATATTAAATAATAATATTTTAGCAGTATATTATTGTTTGGTAAGACCCGATATTACATGTAACACAATTCATTAAAGAAAATATGTGTCCCATGCGATGTAAGCTATCTCAGTGTCATGTTAATTGAAAGTTATATATTTTATTGTATTTATTTAAAATATTAAATATATTATAAATTATTGAGATATTATTTTCTCTTATGTTCTTGGTTTTGCGTGTTATATATGCTATCAAATATAATCTTCCTACTATAGATTTTAGGGTTGTTACATTTTAATACCATTATTTGTCCATTTCATTGGGAAAAATTGATATTCAATAGGGTGGTAGGATTTCCTACTAATGATTATGTTATTCGGAAGAAGGGTTTAGAAGGTGATGGGGTTGTATTTGTGGGCTTCAGCATAGCTTGTTGGTGAGGCCGATACACTGTGGACGGAGGGATTTGGATGCATTTTTTAACATTGAGGACTTCATATTTGATTCAGATAAGTGATTCAGTGATGAAAGTGGGTTATGATGGTGTTCAATGGTAAAAAATGAAAACACATTTATATTAGATGGTTTTGGACTTTCTGGAGAAGATGGTCGTACTGTGAGGGATCAAGTGGATCACAGGAGATGGATCCATGATGGACAGTGGGGTCATAATGAGGAAGACGATACAGATTGATCAGATGATTAAGGCATTCTCATCCAAAAAATTTTGTTCATCCGAATATAAAAATTTTAACGACATCAATGAAATATCATTTTTCTTCTCCTTTATAAGTAAAATGTGACACTAGATCACTAAAACCAAAACCAAGTCCTTACATGTGGGCCTATAGGAATACTCTCTTACCTATGCATGCATCAAGCTATGACACTTTATAAGATATTTACAAGAATGGTCTTTCGAGTTTGAGAAAAATCTTTTTTTATTCCTTCATTTGTAAGATGCCTAGTCCCTTTACCGCTACTCAGGCTAGCCTTTGGTTGAGTTCTCCACTTGGTCAATCCACATATGGGTCCCAATGTGTTGATGGATCCCCGAGGTTGATCCACAATCAGTTGGATATTTTTTATATGTTTTTCAATGTTCTACTAGTCTATTAAAAGATTATATATTTTTAGCATCAAAATAAAATATTATGCAATCTAAAACTCATATTATATTTAAAATTCTCAATTTATATACAAAACTAAATTAATAACTTAATTGGTTATTTAAAAATAAAATATTATTACATAAATATTTACATTGTTACATAAATTTTCTATTATAAATCATTATGTATTATTAAAATTACTTGCAATTTAATCATATATATATGTATGCAATATAAAATGCTTTCACTTATTACATCCTCAATTTATTATTACATATTTTGTACTATTTTTTGAAATCGTGGTTGTCTATAAACCAATTGACCTAATTAAATAGCCTATAAATACCTTTCATTGAAATAATTTTACACAACTATAAGGTCTTTTATGTTTCTCGGTTGTGAAGATGGTCATTATATTCCCCGTTATTGTTTGTGTTATTATTCTCTACCTTTTTAGAGCATTTCAAATCATGAATGATCCTAGTAATTTCGGTTATGATCTTAGAGTTCCTTTGTTCTTGGGAGAATGTCTAGTCACGTTATTTTAACTTGTAATGAGTTTTTCCATCTAGACAAGGACTTTGGTGAATTAAGTTGTACTTGTAATAATTTTTGGGGTTGTGTTTAATTATAAATAAGATATATGATACTTTAATCCTGTCTTAGTTATCAAGAGTTGTTTTATTTGTTTCAATATTTATTAAATACATAACGAAATATTGTGGTGTTACACTATTGACTCATACTATGGTATGTAGAAATAATTAATATATTATTGTGGACTGATGATGTAATTTCATACCCCATTATGCTCATTATATTACTTTTTCTTGAGAAGAAAAACATGACATCTTCATCATCCCCACTACATGATTCCAGCCCCCATCATATTTTATTTTTAGCTGGATTGGACAAGAATATCCTTAAATGAATTAATAATAGTTTCCAAGTCTTATAAGTAGCCATATACTTGGTGGTTATCATTTTCATTAGATATATTGTGCATGCCAATGACCTGTTCAAACCCTAGTAGAACAATCACTGCTATATAAAATTCCTTCCATGTATACATGGTGGAAAAATTTTTTTCCCACAGGACTCATTACTTCATATCTTCAAAGTATTTTGCCATCAAAATGAATAAATTGAGGGAGATCTTACAACTCCTAGGTAGAATAATGTGTATATGTATCACTTTTTTTCTGAGTGCCTAGGATTGTGATTCGCCATTTAAATCAATTCACTTTTGAGGATCTCAATTTAAATAGGCTTCAATGTAAGTGTCTTCTTTGACCTCATTGTCTCTAAAAGATGGTTATGTTCCACCTCACATCCCTAGTATAGAGAAACATTAAATTTGGGCACTAGAGTCACCAAATTCCCATAATGGAATGATTGAATCCAAACCTCAACATATTTTGTCTTCAATAGAATAACATAATCCTATTCGGGAAAGGTCACGTGTATACTTTTTTACACCCTATCCAACATCTACCAAAATTAGAGTTCCACTATGGGATGCTTCTCAGCATGAAAAACCCACATTGAGTAATCAAAATTATTTATTATGCAACCAAACTTCCATTTAAATCATTAAGGTGCATAACCCACACATATGACTTTCCCACATTTCTTACCTAAAAGGATTACTTCTTCTATGAATATTTGACATCCATTTCATTGATGTATCCAGAAGAATTATCCTTGATGGTTATAATGGGAATTATGTATGGTAAGAATTTAAATTTATCATATTGGTTTATTTGATCCATGGTATCTTTCTCTTTTAAACATCATGCATAGAATTCATTGATACACTCTATGTAGGTCCTGAAATAAGAACTAGGGATCGTCAGGGAAATGATGAACTCATAGCCACTCATGTGAGATAATATCTATTAATTTTTTATTTGGAAAGGACTGAGAACCCTAAACAATGCCTTTCCCTTTTTAATTGTTCCCTATGTATCTATATAGCATGGATAACCCCAATACAACCAAAATTATTATTTTTTCTTTATCCCATATGCACAACCATTATAACATTCATGACTCTCAAACCACCATGTTATCATAATGGGAGAAAGGATCCACTTAGATACATTTCTATGAATTCAATGTTTTCCAATGATTGGTCAATCTTAGAAGAGGCATATGGGAGCCATTTATGAAATTTGACCTCTTTTAGAGTGGGTCAGTATGCATCTGGAAGCACATGCTTCTCATGGATTGTGCATGCTTGAGGCCTAAGGGATTATGACTCTTCATTTGTGACCATGATGAACTAGTAATTACATACCAAAAAATGAATTTTGGCCTTATGATGAATATCATATCCCATTAGCCACCTACTAAATGTAAATAATTCTTTGGTGATTGGGGGAGTCCTATCATAATTCTCCCAAATGATAACTTGTGGGAGAAACTCATCTTATATATCCCACATAATTGGGGTCCCAATAATCATCTCTACATATTCCAAGTTTATTACCACACCTTGATAGAGAAAGTTAATGGTCTTTGTAGTTGGAACCAATCTGCAGATAATATCTAGAATAAGAAAAAAGATCCTCTATGAAAGAGTTGATGAAACATAGATAGATTTATACAGGTCTAATACCTTCAACTTCTCTTCAAATTCCCTACAATGAAGTTGTACATAGAAAGACCAACCATATTCCATAAAAGGCACCACTGGATATACGTTTCCAATTTAAATCCCAAGCAAGCCATTGAATTCCATCCAACCATCTTAACTAGCATTATAAACATGAGGATAGCTATCCATATCCCTCGCTGCATTTCTTTGGAACAACATTGGTTCATTAAAGGTCTTCCTATCCAAAATGCCATCGCTCTAGCTTAGGAGATGATCTGTGATATCAACTTCAAGACTAGAGGGTCAAACATGGTCATTAAACTTGACATGAGCAAGGCTTATGATCAGGTGGAATGGAGCTTTATTAATAGAGTTCTCTCTGGTATGGGTCTCAACTCTTGAAATGTTGATCTCATCTTCCATTTCTTCTTCTCTTTGTGGTTATCTGTGTCTTTTATGGGAAAATCATATGGGTTCTTCAAGTCTACTCGAGGCCTTAAGCAAGGGGATCCCATCTCTCCATCTCTGTTCATTCTCATTCAAGACGTCCTGAGTCGCCTCATCTAGAGGAGCATCATAAATGGAGGTATCCTTCCATATCGGCGCCATCTGAAGGCCCCGACAATCACTCAACTTATGTTCGCAGATGATACCATCTTATTTATGAATGCTAAGAGTAAGTCCATTCGTATCATTAATATATTTCATGATGTTTATTGTTGATGGAGTGGTCAGTTGATCAACAAGGGTATGAGTGTCTTCTACATCTCCAAAAACTGATCTGCAAAGAGAGTAGAGGATGTCAGTAACATGATTGGAATTCAGAGGGGTTTTTTTCCTATGATTTACCTTGGTGATCCCAAATCACCGAGAAGGATTTGTATTTGTGAATTTGACGACTTACGTATCAGGATCTCAGATGGAGTTCTGAACTGGAAAAATAAATTCCTTTCCTTCGGTGGAAGGATCGCCCTGGTGAACAGCGTGCTGCTGGCCTCTCCAATCCATGGTTTATCATCCAACAAAGTTCATAAGGGGTGATTAATTCCATAGATAGGATCCTTTACAATTTCCTTTGGGATCCAGCTTCGGAGGGAAAGAAACATTGGGTGGCATGGGGTAAATTGGCGAGGCTGGTGAGTGAAGGAGGGATTAATGTGCACAACTTAGAGGATACACTCTAATGAATGCATGCGAGTCTCGCTTGGAGTGTTCTGAAGTGTTTTACTCTCTGGGGGACTACCATGAAAGCTTATGCCTCAGGATCTAGGAGTTTGGTGGAGTGGAACAAAGCATCCCTCTAGTATTTTATTGGCCCAATTTTTGATAAGGTTCATCCCTTCGCTCGGTGGATTGTTGGAAATAGAGATCTCTCCTTCTGGTACCAATATTGGAGCGGTGCAGTGCTTGGGTTTCCTGGATGTTTGATCACGGATATTTCATACAGGGATGGTAGCGTTTTCCCGGAGTCCATAAACTCGTTTCTGGATGAAAATCAGCTTGAGTGTTTCAATATCATTGAGTTTAATATAGAGAGTGATAAATGTGTCTTTACTGCTTCCTCCACGGGCCAGTTCTCCTTGAAGGACATCCGTCGCATTTCTTTTGAGCCTGGTCTAGTAGGGAGCTGGGATGAAGTCCTCTGGGTGAATGAAATTCCAATAATGCTCAATTTCCTAACCTGGAGAATTCGAAAAAGAGAACTACCGACGGATGATAATATCATGAAGTGCGACATCCATCTTGCGTCTAAATGTGTTTTTTGTAACGTGCATAGAGAAGAGAGCTCTTTACACCTGTCCTTTGGCAGTGTTTGGGAAGGAGAGGTCTGGAAGGCTCTTGGAGAGTTCTCTGAAGCCCTTTCATTGAACGCTACTTTATCCTCCTTTCTTGTTAAGTGGTATCATGGCTCAGAGGGAGGTGGACCTGAGAGATTTTCCCATTTGGTTTTGCTGCATGTCGGGTATTGGTGTCTTTGGCAGGCGAGGAATAGAGGAAATTATGAGGGTGTGGTAGTCTCGGCTCCAGTTACTATTTTTTGGGCCAAAAATTTGATACTGGACTTGTACAAGGCAGTGCAGCTTTGGAGGGTAGCGCTTTCCTTTCACTGGTTTCATTCCAATTCAAGAGAGGACTGTACCTCTAGTAATAGGAAGGGCAGTTAGGTATACTAGAGACCTCCCTCAGGTGGCTTGAAGATCTATACGGATAGCTCTTGTGTCCAGGGGTGCATTCGTGGAAGTGGTGTGGTGAGGTATAGTAAAGTCTCGGTTTTCTTAGAAATTCCATCCAGCCTGGGCCATGGATCTTCCCTTCAAGCGGAGGCAATGACAATGCATACGGGACTCAGAAATTATAGGCAGCATAGGATGGAGGTATCCAAAATTGAAATAGAATCCTTAATTTTCTACAAATCCTTGGAGGAGAATGGTGAAGTCTCGTGGTTGATATGCTATGTCATAAGGAATTGTAAAATAATTATTAAGAACAACGTCCGAATTCTTCACACCTAGATAGAGGGAAACAAGGTTGCTGACTACTTGGTCTTGGTGGTCCTTAATGGCATGGAGAAGGCGTTTCTACACTCTACTAAAATTGTTAATCCTAATGGTATTGACATTAATAAAGGGGATTCATTAGGGATGCATCATTTTAGGCACCTATAGTTTCTTATTTTGGGCGGGGGTGGGCGAGAGGTTTCCTTCCGTGCATCTCCTTTTTGTATTATTCCTCCCTATCCCATTATAAAATTACATGATGATTATGATGATGATTTCGTGAATTCAAACAATGTTAAAATGTTTTCATGAGACACCATTTATTCATTCATGATCCATATCAAATATTATTTTTCTTGTGGGGGAGTAGGAATGAGAGCATCACACATTTTCCCAAACAGATATATTTTCATATCATCTGATAAAGAGTAGAATCAAAGACCAGATCCTTGAATTTTTTATTATAGATTACGTTTTTAGAGAACTGACTAGAGATGTCTTGGATCAATGATAATTATCATATCTATTCTCTTCATAGATACCACTAACGAATGATAACATTTCATTGAAGTCTTCATCTACACATAGACAAAATCATGAAGTAAAAAATTAAGGATGATTTTTCAACGTAATGATAATGTGTGGTCACTATAAAACCATGAGACCATAGACTGTGTATTATGATAAATTTATAAACCCATCCAGATCATGGATTTATGTATGTGGGATCAATTAATGTGAATAAAAATGAAGGTATAGTCTCTTAAAATTTACTTCAGGAATTAATAGGTATACAAGGATACTTAATTTCAGGTAGGAAAATGTGTGGTATGCATGATATTGTATGTGTTGTTGGTTAATAAATATATATTAAGAGAGTGGTCTTATGTGAGGTAAGGATTGAGGGGGATCCTATCTTGATTAATCCTTAGATAGAAAGAAAAATGAAAGTACCCCCTCTTATATATAAGGTCTGGTTGTTGACCTTTTGGCTTCCCACATAGACCACCCATCCTCATGTGTGGAACACATGAGAAGTATGTGGGTGACCATTATTTCCTTATATGTAACTCATATTAAACCTAATTAGAAACAATTAAAAGGGGGTTATTTCTAGAAACCCATTAGGGTAATTATAATTATAAAATACAAATTTTGGTAAAATAAAATCCCATCTCGAAGGATTTACAGACATTCACATTCCAAAACCTAACTGGGTAAATGATCTGTCAAGATTATGCACAATGATGATGATGTGAATGACTCATAGAAAGGCCAAAAAACTGAGAATTTTTTCTACCACATTTAACCCTATGAAATTAGCTAAAGTCATTGGAAATATATATTGATCTTCTAGGTGATCGGGCCATGGGTATGTGATACGATGATGTAAAAAATTAAGTGAATCTTGGTATTCTATATAGTGACCCTACATTTGGACTCATTCATCATCTGCTAGATTCATTTTTTGATTTCATCTGGTTACATAGTTGGTCTGAACCCATTATGTGGTGTGTTGATGAACATCATAATTGAATTCCAACTGAACATGAATTCACTAACCCCATTCAAATTAACATCATCCATCCAACTCTTTTATGATATCTTTCATCCAAGAAATCAATTACGCTGAATGTATTTAATAAATTGATAGAAACCTCTATGTTGTTGATCCCATTATATATACCCTCAATAAATTCTCTAGGAACCTTTTACATATTATTATTAAGAACCACTACCAACGTTGGAGCCCAAATACTCCAACCATTTCCTAGAAATATTTGTTTCAAACCTTTAACAAGTCACAATACCGTGGGAAAAAATAAATAACAAAATCACCCAATTTATTGGGAGATATTCAAAGGAAATATCTATTATGTAAACTATTGTAGGATAAATGACATAGAAATAACATATCATGAGAATTTCATTAAGAGATCTACCATAAACATATACAATAATATGTGTGGTGATTCCCCCTATGATACTATAGATAATCCTATATTAGACTATGTGTATGGAATTAGGCGAGATAGTTTTTTTATAATAATCTATCTTGGAACTCACTTTATTATTTAAATATTAATAAATTTATGTGGGTTATTTTTTCAACCTCTAAAATGGTATGTAATACTTCTCTATTTTCATCACTTTCATACAATTTGTATATCTGAATGGATGAAACCCAAAATACCTTCACATATTATTTTAGTCAGTTAAAAACCTAAGAATAACAATTTAATAAATGTATAAAAACCATTGGAACCACATTGTTAAGAAAGTTACATGAGTATGAAACACATTGATCATGTATTACCTTGATAAAATGAAGCCCTTAGTTGTCATACTGGATGGGTAAAACATTCATGGTGATCACAATCATGGATTCCCTAAATAACATCGATATCTATTAGAGAAAATAGATAATGGTCTCTCCTGGATCATCAATTGGTTTATTGTTAATTAAATGACCCAGTCCATATAAGGAATCCTAAATAGAGTAAGCACAAAATATTACTTGATGGAGGCTATACTCATGTTCATATCTTTACTTTCCCATTAACACTCAAGAAGCTGGGAAGATGGGATTACCCTTTGGGTATACAACCCATGATGATTCCCATTATGCCCAAGATTGTCCTTATTGAGTATGTCATTAATGGTTCATGTAAACTTGGAAAGTATGGACTTGAAGCATATATTCTATCTAAATTTAATTGAATTATCATATGAAATAGACGTGAACTTCTATCTCATGTTTCTCACATCAAGAATGAATCATGTGGGATTATAGATCATAGTTATACATCAAGTGAGAATCCTCAAAATTATTCTAATAGGGGCCACAAATCCACATGTAATCCCCAATCATCCATTTCCTCAGTAATATTATTGTTCTGATGATTTTTTAAATAGTCACATCAGGGGAGACCTATATGAAAAATCCCATATCAATCCCTTATTTCTGCATTTTTTCTTGTGTAGATTTTCTAGTCACATGTCTTTAAGCCATTCAAGAACATCCTTTACAGATTAAATTAAACCTCATGGTACAATCCTATAAAAGGACGTTTAATTTCATCACATAAACAAGGTGTAATTTGATTCTTTCTTCGATGAGATACATAGAACACTTCCTCAAGGTTCAAAACCATCATTACTAATCCTCCATCTCACCCTTACAAGGCCATATTCCTCAAGAGTTCATCTACATCATTTTATCACTTGGATATATTCGTATAAGCACATACATCTCTTTACATTGGTCTATATTCACAAGGAATTAATCACATTGGGCTATAATACCATTAAAATCATGCCCCCACCTAGAGGGCCATATAACCTCAAAGTAACCATTTCACCTCACTCACATGATGTATATTCTCTATTAGTGACCTAGATATAAATAATATTATTAACAACATCATCTCATCCACATCAAACCATATTTCACTGAGGAAAATAACAAATTATCCCTCATGTGTGAGTCACACACTATCAATTTCTAATAATCTTCCACCTTGATTTATTTACTTCATGATGTTAAACTACATGTCTTGGTCCTTTTCATAATGCCTTAAAATTTATGATGTTTACCATTAGTTGGCATCAAAATATGTGTGTTCTTATTCAATTTATAAGAATACATCGGTGTATTATATTTTGGGTATGATTTTGTAACCCATCTCCTCCATATAACCTAGTAAATAATTGAGGCCCGAACTATGTGGGTTCAAGTCATTGATCCTTAAAAATTCAACAACATCGGAAAATAATTGATAATATTTAGAATATATAATGCATAAATATGTTTAATTTCCTATATTATAATATTCAATCAGTAGTAAATGGGAGAAAAATCTAATCCTATTAATTTCATAAGGATTCACGAATACATATTAAATCTTTGAGAGACTCTTAGAGTAGGAACTAATTCCCTTATAAAAGATATGATACTCCCAAAATCCCATCTTCCTGAACAATAAACATTTCAATGAATAATTGGCCAAAAACACTAGTGATCACCTATATTTAGATAGAGGGTCCCTAGAGATATCCAATGTCATGGATAAAAGATCCATCAGGTGTTTCTTTTTTTGCAAACTACTCCCATCAGAAACTGATCAAAAAATGCATCATGGGAATTTAAACATCATCACTTTTTAATAGAAAGTATTTAATTTAGTATATTATTTTACATTTTCATCATGAAAATTAATCCATTCATGGGGGTTTACTGAAATTTATGGTTGAATATCTATGTGCTAAAAATTTAGAATGAATAAATGGTTGAATAATTATGTTTTTTTTATTTTTTATGATTATTTGATTAGGTTTCTAAGTTAAAATATAATTTTTTAATATTACTTCCTAATTATTCATCACAATTATATATTGATTGGGGATTTTTTTAATTTAGGAACTTGTTTAGTTCTGTTTATAATTAATTATGGACTAATTCTAGATAATAAATTTTAAAACATTATTTTAAATCACTTAGATAATAATTAATTGATATATGTGATGATAAAAAAAATTTAATTTAGTAATTAAATAACACTTATAGTATCATGGGGTTTTGAGGATTAATTCCAACAATATACAATTATTCATTATGACATTGAATTCAAACTATATTATATATTGGAATTTATAATTCTCAATTCACCTTGATTATTAAAAAATTATATAATTATGTTTATTAAAAAAACCTATCATATAGTTTTTTCATCAGTAAAATTAAAATTGATAATATTGGGATCACTAGTCCATATTTAATCAACACTGTAACACCCAATTGTTATAATGTTTTTATTTTTATAAATTTGAAAGTTAATTTTATAAATTTGGAATCATTTTTACCCATTGGGATCAAACAATGTCTGGTAAGTGTTCATGGTTCTAGTTTTATTATTGATAAAATGTTAACATATAATAATCTATATTTGATATATATTAAGGAAATTATTTCATTATCCTTTTTAATATTTATATTTTATTGAAATACATGGTTTTCTTAAATAGTGAATTAATAGAAAAAACATTTATGCAAAAAATACTAAATATAGGAAGTGATATTTGATTTAGGAAGTAAACATCAAAAATATTACACTAATATTGAAAAGAGTTTCAAGAGGAAAACAAAAGGATAGAATTACGATAGATTAAATGAACTTATTGAAGTAGAATATGTTGGGTGAGTTTGAAAGATGAAGCAAAGTACCTTCATAGAGTATGGTTTACCTTTAAGTGTGGGTCCAAAACTAATAATTATCATGAAACCAAATTCTATAAAAGTATTTGAGATAATGTTACTTATTACTAAATATATTTCAAAATCAATTCAATTTTTTAGACTATCGAAAGAAGATTTTAATTCACAGTTGGATGTTATTTTGAAAATTTTGATACATTAAAATTTAATAGTTTCTATAATAATATAATAACTTTACATATTCTCAAATATTCACTATGATGAAAAATAATAGAATGAATTTAATGATTGAAAGACATATGATTGATACATCATATTGGATGAAAATAGTAAGACCAAGGCTACATGGCTTAATTAAACGGGTAAAGATCCACTAAAAATTTTAATTATTTGATAAAATCAACATTTTAAAGATTATTTATTGAATTCAAATATGGGTACAGATTATCCATTCTCGGTGACACTACCTCTACCATTAAATATTGAAATGATGTTGAATCTCTTTACAGGTCTAGTTCTTATGAACTTGTAAAAGGATGTACTAAGGAGATACCCAATAGTAGTATATGGATAAACCATACTATATATCTTATAGACTAAAATTACAACCATGTAGGTAGAAAAAATTGATGTGTTGAATACCTTCACCATAAAAATTAGAAAATTTTACTCGGTAATATCTTACCATTAAAGGAAAAACATCATAATATTTAGTAATGATTGACTATATGGTTTTATTATTAAAATATATCATGAACGACACTTGGAATATCAAATTTCCAAAATCCATCTCCACTATGACCTTTTGGAATTTTTCTATCCATCTCTCCTCTGATAAAGAATTCATATCGTATCGGTCTCATGAATCACAATCTTTATCTAAGAAATCGTTTCTTCTATATTGATAGTTGATATACTTCCAAGATGTTTGTGATTTTAAGACTATGGAAATATGGTTTACCATTCCCAGTATCCCATTCCCTTTTGATAACATGAAAATTATTAAAGGAATTGGTAAATATTTTTTTACTATCATATTTATATCTCAACACCATAACCTTGAAGAACACGATGACATCATGGATCTATATCAAAATTGATATTTCCATTAATTTTACCCAACACATATAGTAGTAATCTAGTACTAACATATCACAATGGAAGAAACAATATTTCAGTAATATAGTAGGATTCTATCATGGGAATTAACACCAATGCTATACTGATATGGTTTTTGGAAAAGGAAATGTTTCAAACCAAAAATATGAGAAGTCTAAAGGGAATGATTGGGAGATATTACTCTATATATAGGCAATATCCCCATATCCAAAGAGGATACCCCCATTCCCACGACATTTTTAACAGATGATATTAGTCCCAAAAAGGGTCACATGGACTTAAATCTCATTGAGTTATTTGGAAATAATTTATCTATCTAAGATTCCCCTTCAAGTATGATTAAGGAATATATGGGTTCTAGTTATTAGGATACAAGGATGTCATTTCATGCAGTGAAGTTTTATGGATTGAAAGATGATGAATCCTACCAAAATAATGAAAATTTACTAGAATTAAAGGCATAAAAATATATTATACTCACATTACATGGCGTATAGTCTCAAAAAATCTATCTTCTTAATTACTTGTCCATAAATCCATGTGACACTGTATGGGGTGTACCCCGAATACATGGTGTGTAGTCCCAATGCACTGCATGCCCATGTAATTGACCACATAGTAAAGTACTAATGTGTGACGTGTACTTATAAAGTGTTAACCTTCTCTTAATAGATAGAAAAAATTACATGTGTTCATCATCCCATTTGGTGTGTGATCAGAATTTCCAAATGGGAAACCACTACAAACCTCATGAAACCAGTGACTAGCCCCCAAAACTACAAGACCAACCATCTTGTGGCCCCCGAAAAACCAAAAAATTATATAAGTTAAAAAAACTTATATATAGTTATTTATGGTGAAAAAATTAAATGGGGGAACCTATGGGTGAAAACCACTGTAAATTAGATCTGATTTGTGATCCGCAGCTACAACACAGTGATCCAGATCCTCACATGATCTATTACGACACCTCACTCTCCCTTTATCTAATTTAGTCCATTTCCCTCTCCCACTATTATATCATATAAAGACCTCAATGGAGGTTCATACATACAAAGAAAAAAGGGATAAAAGAATAAAAGTGTATAAAAATAGAAAATAAAGAAAAAGAAGAATAATGAGAAGAAAAGAAGATCAGATCGAACATGGAACCCTATGCAGGATTATGAATCAGGTAAGAAAAAAAACAATTTATAAATCAACCATAATGTCATAATTTTAATATGATTCTCCAAAATGATGTTATCACTAAACAAAGATGAAAGAATAAATAATGTTTAACTAATTAAATATTAAATATTCCAACAAAATTTGAATGGACCAAAATTACACCAAACTCCATTTGTAGTGTAAACACCCTATTTTGGGACCAAAAGAGTGTTCAATAAAATTATATGAGATATCCTAACAAAAAAACTATCATTTATCTTTGTACACCACCTGAGTTCGAAAATTCAAATTTCCCTTCTTTTTCTATAAGAAATCACGACATGGTTCGTGAAAAGTAAAATGGTATCAAAGAATTATTTTATTTGATTTAATATTTTTGGAGTTGGTAGATAGGATATCTAGTAATGTTTCAGACCATATGATGGATATCATGTTTGTGCACCATGAACACCTATTCTCATAGGAATCCTAGGTTACCATGGTTATTGGATTTCTATTCTTTGGTTTTACTATTATAGTTGTCTGATTTTCACCTCATGTTATGTATATGTGTAGGTGGTTTTATGGTTTATGAGTTTTTGGATCTTTTCTTGATGGAAAGAGGCCTGTTTCCATGCCACACTATAGGCATATCAGATCCTCATAAAATGTACCTGGTTGTATGTGTTTTTTTATGATGTATGTATAATTATATAAATTCTTAAAAATGCTTGTAAATCATTTCCTCATATAATTAATTGGTGTAATTCCACTAAAATGACCATTAGTATTTTTATTTTCATAATAGTTAAGTAATATCCTTTAATGTGGGGATCTCTGGGGATATATATTCATTCACTTCATTGAGGGATCTATGGAAACCCTTGTGGGTTGGTGTGGGCTAATGGATGCCCTTCTTGTTTGGTTTCCTTAATTAAGGAAGGAATTCCTAAGAGAGACCAGGATTGGGTTTGGGTTTCCCAAAGGATATAGTGTACCTATCATGTTATTTAGGGAATTTGATGAAGGATTGGGATTGTGAACTTGAGCACTAAAAATGCTCTTGGTTTTATAGGTTGATTCGTGGTTTAATGGCGATTTTGGTTAAGACGTTGGGTTTGGTTGGAGGTATCACCTTATTGTTTTTAGTTTCACTTTGGGTATAATGGTTATACCATTGTGGATTGGTATTGATGCTTGAGTGGAGGGTGTTTAGGTGTTTAATATTGGAATGATTGATATGACATGTTTTTTAAGAGGAGTATAGATGGTACTATAGTTTGTTAGAACTTGCATGTTTGAGGAGTATGGTGAGTTGATTTAGTTATGCTATATTAGGTCCCTTATTCCATGTCTCATTTGAGAAAAAGAAGTTATAAGAGGGTTTTTTGAGAATATCTCTCCCTTAAGTAGGAGAGTGGTGGGTATAATAGATTTTTTGGGGCACTACTGGTTGATTGAAGGTATGTGCATTATGGTTAGGCACCATTCCAACTAGTTTGTCAGTTCAATTATCTAGGATCTATTTAAGTGAATCCATAGGTGAGGAGTGAACTATAGGCCTTCAGAAGCGGTTGTTATTATTTTAATAATTTCTTGGAGTATAGAGATGCCCTTCTTATTGAGTCGAGGACATCCAAAGTTTAGTGTTCCATATTGGTGCTCTGGTGTAAGTTATTTTTTCATGCACAACCATTATGTTCATTGTTGGAGATAAAACAAGAAATTAAATTTGGTGTTTGGATAAGGGAAGATTATGAGGAAACTACTATGGTGGGGAGTATCAAATTAGTCGTTGTTGAATGTAAAAAATTCTGGGAGTTTCTTGGAAATTGTGAGATGAGTAGGTGGATAATCATTGATGTGTTAGAAGTACCAGTATTCAAGGGGATCCTTGGAAACTGATTAGACACCAAGGAATCTTTGGATTAAGAATTATTTATTATTGGGAGAATATCATAGACCTTGTCATAGCGGTTTAAAGTAAAAGGAGAAATTTTTTAATATTTTCACTAAAATAATTTTTAAGGGAAAAATGAAAATTTATAATTCTAAAAGAAGTGATAAAATTTTTATGACCACTCTGTTGGTCCCAAAATATAGAGTTTACCCTAGGATATATGTTTGGTGGAATTTGGAGCCAGATAAATTTTAATATAATATTTAAAATTAACTAATTAAATATTATTTATTTACATAGGTTTGTTTAGTTATATGTTCAACTTTTAGAATTAAATTTAAATTTTGAATTCCCAATTATGTTTGAAACATGGTTTTTCTCTTTGGTGAGGAATAACCTTATGTTGGGAGTTGAAGCTACTTCGATCCCCCTCTTTTTTTCTTTTCTTTTTTTCTTTTCCTCTTTCTCTCTTTTTTTCATTTTATACTTTTTCCATTTTTTATCCTTGAGTGTGACCCTAAATTGGGGCTTTCATCCAATAGAGGAGAGGGATAGGGAGGGATAAGAATGGAATTTGGGAAGTATGTGTTGTTATGGTGCTTAGGGGGAGATAGATCATCGTTTTGTAACTAAGGATCCTAAATCAGATCGAAGAATTAGCGGTGTCTTCTCAATGGTAAGTACTATATAATTGTTTTACCTCAAAAATCCAAAAATGTAGTTGTTTTTATGTTTATCCTTCTTTTGGGTTTTTTGGGACCCACAATCGGTCAATCTTGTGTTTTTTGGGATAATCCTGGTTTTTAAGAGGTTTAAAAGGGGTTCCCATTCATAAATACAGATCAAACAGTGTGTGAGTTGATGAAATCATGCAATATGTTCTTCATATTTAGGTATTATCACATTTTTATAAGTAAATAAAGTGAATTTAAATTACTCTTAATGTATTAGTAATTATCGATGTGGCCAAGCACTTATACATGCATAGCTTTGCAGACTGTATGCCATGTACCTGGTGTATACCACATATTGTGGTACTTAGATATGTATCCAGGTACATGGTAAAATAAAAATTTTCATACTTAAAACTATGTATTTATATTACACATAGTGTTGTGGGACATGGTAATGTTTCCATATTTTTGGGAAGACACCCCAAGTGGGGGTAAAGTTTCATGTAGTAATACACAGCACTACCTCGTGTAAGCTTTGGTCATGTACATAGACATTGGTAAACCCCAGGTGTACTTTTTTCATGTAGAATTATATTTCATACTTCTTCATAGAGAGTACACACCATATACTGTTAAGTATAAGTTGTGTAATTATTCCATAAAAGGGGTCTTCTGTATCACTATTCAACAAATTCTAAATTTGACTTATGAGTAGTTTATAATGAGAATTTTTCTACATATATAATGAAGGTGTAATCATTTCAAAATTCATATAATTTTGTGATTATGTTTTGGATTGAGAATTTTTTTCATGAGAATTCCACTAATTTCAGGGTTATATAATACTCTTGGGTGTTTTGTTGTGAGTTGTGAGGCCAGGGTGAGGTAATGTGCTCATTGATCACCTTGTGTTAGGATTCCTTGTGAGTTTTCATGATGTTATTTGGGTTTATTTTGGGTTAAGGGTTTGAATTTCTTAAATTATGTGATCCTTATATTGGTTTATTGTGGTTTGGATATGGTCTCCTTTGGTTTGGACTAATAAGATCCTTCTAGTTGATCGATATTGTCGGATGTTAGGTTCAACTAATAGTTTTTGTGTGATCTTGAGATAGATCTGAGGGATCTATTCTATGTTATTTCATTTTAGGTGAGGTATTACTTGTGGTTTACCTTTTGGGATTGGTGTGGCTTTAGGTTTCTATTATAGAAAATGTGTCTTGAGGTTTCCTTTTTAGTCATGGTAATCTTAGGTTCTAAGCTATGTGATTGTTTGTTGTTTCTTTTGGTGATCTTGGAATGAGGTTTGATTTTTTATAGGATCCCCTTATAGATTTCCCTAATTGATCTAATTTTATGGGGAGCCATTTTCTTATTATCCGATGAGATGATTGATTAAAATCTCAATATCTCTTACTGGTGTATTTGGGTGTTTCCAACCCTGAGGTTTAAGCTTTTGGTATTATAGATTTGAGTTTGTTCTTTTTCAGGACTGGATGAGAGAGAAGACCTTTTGAATATTACTATATAGGGAATTCCACATATTTTGGATATAATCAATCTTCTTTATTGGATGGTTTCTATGCGGTGTGAATAGAGAGTTAATGCTTGATATAGATGTGTGAATCCTCTCTAGTATATCTAATCACCCTAGAAAGGGATAATGGACCATGGAGGTTACTACACTCATGGGGAATGGTGTTTTTTTGTTCTAATCAGGAAACCTGGAGATGTAATGATAGGTTTGAAATATCTGATTTGGTTCATTAGTACTACTAGGATATGTTAGTATACTATTGAGGTAGATAGGGAGTCCCTAATTCAAATTTTAATTCTTCCATTGGAGTCCAAGATCCCAGTTGAAACCCTTCAGTTATAGACACCTAGGATGAGATCTGAGGTGATTACATTCATTTTTGTCCTTTATTTAGACATTAGATACCCTTATTGATTAAGTATAATAACTAGATAATGCGGTTTTATGGGACATATGTTTAATTCTTATTGTTTGGGCCAGGTAAATGGTAGATATGTCTCTTTTTTGGGAAAAAACCATTGTTATAATGTTTCTTTTTTATTCATACCTTTTTTATTTTTGTATTTTATTTTATTATGCTATTAGTATCATTCACCCAGGATAGATATGAAGCATGTTTCATGAACATGTTGTGATTTCAGAAGTTAGGACCACCGTAGGGGGTGTCCAACTGAGATTTGTTTTTGACCCCATGAATGTTCACCTCAGCATGCATGCTGACCTTATGTATTATTTTAGGTTGAATATGAGATGCAAAAAATCGAGTGAAGTCTGAGTGTTTCATGATCAAGAAAAGATTATCATGTGGATCACGAGGTTCATGCATGTTCTATTCAACAGTCACATATACTAGGTATGTGGTTTGTCTTAGGGTAGTGAAATATTATTGTGTATTTATTTTCTATTATTTGTATTTTGAACATGGTCATCCTTATGGATGACCGGTGTCTATGTAATTTTTCTTGAGTATTCACAGTCCAGTATACTATTTATTATTGTTTTAGTAATTTATTTATTTATTTATGCACACACTAATGTTCTTGAATGTTTATGTATCCATTATATTTCTATAGTTATAACACTCTTATCTAAGGGAATAATCTCCCCACTATATCTTTTGACACCCTCTCCCATAGTTAGTATCCTATAGTTTATGGGAGGCACAATGGAGGTTTTATTGTGACCTAGATTGGGTGATGGGTCCAATCGATCCGGGATGGTTTGTTGAAATGATATAATAAAAAATATAGAATCAGTTATAAACTAATTGTAGAATATTCTATGGGGTATTTATATTATAATAAAAATGATCTTGTTTATTTCATAATAATTTAATGAGGTATTTCCTATTGAAAATTATATTCTATGAAGATATAACTCATTTTTTTAATACTAATTTTTTTCTCCTAAAATCGGTTTCATAGGTTTATTTACATCTATATAATTACCATTTGAAGTTACCTTGTCATTTACTAGGTAATATTGTTGATAAGACGATATATAATACCTCTTTATATCAATTACTTTATTCTAGGTTTTATGCTTTATATAGGTCAACTAACTAAACTAATATTCAATGAATTATTCTCACTGTAATCTTTTGGACTATTTCGTATGTGTTAAATTACTTCAATCTTAGAGAACCTTCATAGTACTTTACTCAACAATAGTTTAAATCAGTATATCTAATCAAGTAATTGGTCACACCAATCAATATAGAAGGGATACCCCCTTCTTCCATGTTCCTTATATTGGACTGGAATCTTAAATAGAATGGTAATGGAGAAAAAAGACAATGGATCTTCATGAATCCTCTTAAAAGTACAAATTAAATGAAAAAATTGGGTTTTCTACAACATTATCATTAGAGACAATGAAATTTTCAATGAGATCCTTAAATTAGTTGTCATGGTTTTTTTATGCTCACTATATTGACGGTAGTCCAATCTTATAGGAATCCCAACCCTCTCTCAATGGGATCACCATACATGGGTCTATTGACATACCTTTATCATTTATAGAGATATACTCAGCTTTGGTGGTCATGTTCATAAACAATATTGAACCAACTCATTGGCCAATCACCAATATAATAAGGCAATGTAGGGTGATAATGAACTATGAAACTATAGTTCTAAATATTTATTTACAATGTAATATATTTGTGTATTTCTTGTATTTGGGAGGGAATACTAATGTGATATTTGAGGTTTATACAACTGTAGGTTAACTTAATAATCAATGTAATAATATGTTCATTAGATATGACCTTGGGATATAATACTTCAACCCTAATTGACCTATTATCTTAATTTTTCACTAATTTTTAATAAATATTTAAATTTTAAATTTTATATAAGAATTTATATATTTCATTATTGAATCATGGTTTCAATGAATTAATTTGTTTATGTAAATTAATATTCTAAAAAAAGTAATTAATTTTCACTTGAGAATAAATTCGAGTAATTATTTATAGAAATATATTTATAATTTGAATTTGTTCATGTGAAAATATTTTAATTTAAAAAATTAAAAAAAAATCTATAGAAAAATTGTAATTTCCTTGTGGTATTATATATTTATCTATATTACCCCTTTAATATTTTATGATTAAAATTAGTTTCATAAGGATATTAATTATGATAATTGTGGATACCATATTTTTACATTCAATATTTATTTATACACGATCATTCAAAATCCACTTATGATCAGGTCATAACTATCACAAATATTTATGAGAGGTGATCAAATAAAAGAACACTAGTGAATGTGAAATTTGATTCAAGGATTTTTTTCCATGGAAAAATGTATGAAAGAAATATAATTAAATTAAATTCATGATTTATGTTCCCATGAAAATTTTTGAATTAAAATTTAAATAAATCCTTTATCAAATAAATAATTAGGTTGTCATATCACAAAAATTTCAAGCGGATGTTTTGAAGGAATGTAAAATATAAGGTTGATTGTTGTTTTTGAAATGTAATGAGTCGAAAATATATTTTCATATGATTCATAGAAATTTAATTATTATTCATTATTTCTTAAAATTGATTTTTATGTAGTTTAAATCGTGATTATTATTTGTTTTTTATTTATAATTGGATATATGATTGAGGAAAATATCAAGTTTAAATGTGTGTGCCTTAGATACATGTAAAATTTTATGAAATTAATGATTTGTTTTTAATATAATTTATGATAGTTGTAAAATTTATCAAATCTAATAATATATGATAAATTATATAAATAGTAATATTTAGATTAAAAATTTATTATAGAGTTAAAAATATAGGTTTGGTGTTTTTTGTATCCTAGATTTAATAATGGTAGCCCAATTATTTTTAATTATTTATTTTTATTGGATGTGGAAAAACATGATGTGATTTGAATTAATCATGGATTTGTTTGTTTTGGAAAATTAGAATTAAGAAAATATAAAAAAAACATGATATAGTTGGTTGATTATATTAAAAAGAGGTGAATGAAGTGAAATGAATTAAAACTAATTTGATACTAAAATTTTATGTTATATAGTATTAAATTAAACTGATTTACATTGAAATGTTTCTTTATAACAACATCAATAGAGTGAATAGAGGATTTTAATACTAAAATATATAATGAATTATTCTTAGATGTTGTGGGACTATATATTAGTGAAGATATGAAATTAAAACCGCGACAAAAAAGATTAAAACATGTATTTTTATCTAGATATTTGGAATTTAAATATAAATTTTACGTCAAATAATATCACTAATTAACTGAATACATTATAGCTTTTAGTCAGTGAAAAGTTTCTACAAAAGGAGTAGGATGTATGTTGATGAAAATGGAATATTTTTTAACTTCATTTTATTAAAATGTCCTAAAAATATAAATAGGATATATTTATAATAGATAAGATATATATTTAGGATTTCATTCAGTATTCCATGACAATCATTTTTCCTTTCGTGAGATTCTATTAGAATATAGAGTGGTTATGGTAAATGGGATGAGAATTTATAATCTATGGTGACTAAATTATTAGTTTCTTTATTTTAAATGTTTTTTGGTTTATAAAATGATTTATTTTTATAATAATATCATTCTCTCATTATTCAAGAAAATAAATTGTTATTTAAGGGATTTATTACTAATGTATAAAAAAATTATTCATGATCATGGAATGAGCCTTTATAATACATTTAAAAACATGGTATAAAATGTCATAGTTTATTAATGAATTTATGTACATGATCAATGAATAGAATAATTTATTAATTGAATCACAAACACTATATCAATATTTTATTAATTTTTATTTCATAAATCTTCTAATTATTAAATCATATATTTAATTACAAACAATTCATGATGAAAATTTTAAATTATCAATATTTAGTTATTAATGTTATTTTACCTAATTAATTTTAAATTAACATTTACAATTAAATTAATTTAAAATAATTTTATAACAAAATTATTAATCTAGGGATCACTAGTCTTAATATGATCAAAACCAAAAAAAAATTTTTTTACATATTTTTAGAAATTTTAATTAAGTTGTTAATATTATAAATTTGGAAAAATTACTACCAAAAGTGAATTAATGACATAATTTTGATTGTCACATTCATTAAAACACTTTTTTATATAATTAAATTAAACATGACCTAAAATATATGATTTAGAAAATATATTCTGAATGTTTTATTTTAAAAACTCAATTGATATATAATATTGTATGTCTTAAATAATCCACTAATATTATTTTATCTAATTTCATGAAAATAAATTTGATATTTAATCTGTTTCCATTATATAAAATGAAACGATAAACAAAAAATGAAAAATACTTCAACACAAAAATTTATGTGTTTTTTTAATCCATCCATTTATAAATAAAAAATGTGATAAATATTTATTTTTTTTTCAATGAAGAAATTTACCATTATAACATAAACTAAAATTTGATTAAATATATAATTATTTAATCAAATTATTCAAACACTAGTATAACTTTGAATATTTTTTACTTAAATATTCATTCATGAAATGAAGTTTATATAAATAAAATGAAAATAATAATATAAAATTATATTTTACTACATTAATTATGAAACTAAAAAATAAAATCATAAAATCATGACCGAATATTTTGGGTGTGTGTGTGAGGGATAGAAGATACAAAGATATAGATAAAGAGGTATAGGGTTGGATTTATATAAGGGAATATTTTTATATTTTAATTTTCACAAAGATGATACCTTTCAACCACTACAGTGAGTAGGATATCACTATTTATAGGCACATGGTGAGGGGATGTTAGACATATAATTTCCAACCAATCATAAATAAATTTTTTTTATGTGGTAGAATTGATTTTATACCAAGATCATTTTTTATTTTTATTATCCTTGATATTTTTTTATGTTATACATGATTAGATCATGTATTATTAAAAAAATATTAATAAAAACCAATGGGATAAAAATAAGATAATGTAAAATGAGAACAAACACATTAATTTCCCAATAAACATAAATGACAAGAAATTTCATAACTTTTAAATTTTACACATCCCATTGTTATATAAAACTCCAAAAAATTTACAAGTTCTTTGATAAATAGATCAACCATGATGTTACTTAATCATTCAGATTATGCATAAGTTTCATTGTTTTTAATTATATACTTGAGATTAATTTCTTGTTTATTATTTTTTTCTAATAATTATAAATGAAACCTTCTATTATTTGAGTGACCTAAGAAGTATTACCTTTTATTTATATGGTTGGATATAGTTTGATTTGAAATTAACATTTTTTCTGAATGTGTTTAGAAATAAAATTAAAGTCGTGCATTTTTTCTCACGTCATATAGGGAAATAACCTATGAATTATTCAATTGTATTATAACAAGTTTATATTTTTCTAAATTCTATGAATTTTATCTCAAATGAAAATTATTTCTTATATATAATTTCATTTTTCATTATATGTATATGATAGATTATTTTCATAAGAAAAAAAAATAAATGCATTAATTAATTTATTATACTCGAAAAAATAAAAATTAATAGTTCCGAAAAGCGATTAAAAATGTATATATATATAATTAAATTACTATATATAGGTTATGGGATCAATTTCTCTAACTAGTAAGTAGAAGAAACTAAATTTTGGTGAATAAAATTATCATGATAAACATATTACCCTATTACTTTGTTATATAATAAATAAATACCAATAATATTTTAATTTTTTAGTCAATTGATTTTAAAGATCAAGTGTTGTAAAATCCCTTAGAGTAATAAATGTACTCACATCATCTATATTTAAATATTTTAAAGCCCCGTAAATATATTATGGTTCATGTAAATGTTATACCACATTATATACAATCAATTTAAAAACTAATTAAATACATGGTTTCTTCCAAATCATATATCAAAAATTTATGATAATGATTTTTTATTGATATGTAAATCTCTCTTTGAGTTTTAATTATTTTTAGAAAAAATACATAAATATAAACTATTGTAAATTTAAATGATTTTTTATTGATACACAGACATGAGAAAATAAATTTTTTAACATATGACTTATTTAATAAATATTCACTTAAATTATTATACCAGATGTAGTATGATTAATTTAAACCAAAAATATTTCTTGGTAACTTTATTGAAAATATAATATTTGGATTAAAAAATTGAATATCAAAATTGTAATCCCTTAATAATTGATATGGTGATACCACTATCATTAAACCCATATTGACATTTTGTAATTAAATCTATAATATACCTATCAAAAATTTTATATAAATAAATATTGTCTCAATATATAAATTTAATCATATCAATAATGGGATAATATATTTGTCCATTGATTTTTTTGGGACAGATATTCTACACTAGTAAGCTAATTGAATATCCTAATATAATTTTTAGAAATTTATTCTTCCACAAATAACAAATCATAACCAAAATAATTTAATGAATTTTTATGAGATTATAATAACAAAAAAAATAATATATTTTTTAGGTGAATATAATTTAGTTTATATAAAATATTGTATTTCACTATAATCATGTATATTTTTGAATACCATACTTTTTAATGGTTCAAGATTTATATTTTAATTAATAATATCATGTCAATCTAAGAGATAAAATAAATTATCTATATTTTTCATTATGATTTTTTTTCATAATTCTCTTATATGAAAAATTTATAAGTGGTATCATTAAATTAAAACCATAAGAAATTATGATATGATTAAAAGTTAATTTTGTTGTCTAATTCTATGTTTCGTCAAGAACTGTTTAATTTAGTTTTTCTTGTAGAAAATGTTCCTCCACATTGAGTCCATGACTTATATATAATATATTATTCAATGTTTTAATTATACATAAAATTAAAATTCTAGTAATTATTTGTATTATTTTTTGATTTATTATTCCTTTACGTATTGTTTTTTTCCATTGAGATATTAGTTTTAGTTTTAGCATTAATAATGAATATGTGTAATTTAATTACACTATTTATGTTGATGAATTCATCAAACAATTGATTTTATTAATATTTTATGTATTAAATTTTTTATAACAACAACTAACATTATTTTACTATGAGATCAAAATAATAATAATGATTTATAGTTACCTAAAATATATTCCCTTCTTTATTTTCTTCACATATTGTTGGGGACATTTCTATTTTGAATCATTAATAAAAAAAATTGTTGTAAAATCATCACATGTTTAAGGATTTATATTTATCATGATGGATTGATTTTCCTACCAAATATATATCCTCAACTTCCTTCACGGTTTGAGATTTTTTATGTTAAATGGGGAAAATTAATACATATATTTCATAAAAAAATTATCTAGGAAATATTATTATTTATTAAAATAACATAGTGGAAATGAGGAGTACTTGTGAAATATACATGTATAATAGAAAATTATTATTAAATCATAAAAAATTATTTGAGCTTAAATAGAGCTTTGTATATTTTATCTCATTATTAATTATATAAAAACGAGTTAGTATTATTTTGTAACCATTCATCAAAACTATTATTCATATGAACATTAGTGACTAGATATTTTACAATAACCCCAATCTATCACACAGCAACCCAACACTACTATATTATTTTATTTATTTTGTGTCTTATTTTACTTTATTCTCATTCTAATATGTTTTTATATAAAATTGGGTGTCTTTGGGAATGCAGATCATGTCTCATGGTTAATTCTCATGGGTTTTTAAACCGCGTGATAGCTATGTGACAACCCCCCTATAATTTTAACTGAGTGGAATCATATTGTCAGCACCTGAATTTCCAAACCATTTTACCTTCCTAGGTAAATTGTTATATGATCTAGAGAGGGAACAAAATTCGAATATGGTTTTTACAACAGTATGACCAAATCATACATAGTTTCCTAGGGTTAATTTTTTGGAATATAAATTTTTACCCTTATTTAATCTCGGACCTAGACGGGTATCCACCCTCACACAATTACCATTACCCTTGGTCTCTAAAATTATGACTAAGAGGGGTTCTCAGCTACTTTACACCTCCTTCTATCCAGCCTTAGTTAAGCCCATTTCTTTCCTGATTCTTGGTGTAATCATCTTAGGATGTAATTTCTGATTCTCCTCCATCTATTTCATCATTTATTTTGGTTTATTTTCCCGCCTTTCATTTAAAATGACCTACGATTAACCCTAACATATTTTGGGTGTTTTTTGGGTGAATTCTTGTATCCTAGGGTTCTTAACAGTCTATTTGAAGCACATTATTGAGATATTTGTTCAAAGTGATGCATTACACACTATTTGAGGTAGTTTACTCTATGTCAAATCCTTTAAGTTGAAAATTATAAATTCTTTGTTATCAAATTAGGTGTATTTAATTTTATAATGAAGCGTAAATATCGTATAAAATTATTTCAATGACTACAATTGTATAATCCCTTATTTCTCATAACCTCCTTAATATTCCCTCATTTATTTCTCCAGATAATATATGTTTTCAATATTTTTTGAAATTTTGAGCACCTGGCATGTCTAATTTAAATTCCAATTGGTTTTAAATGCATGTGTTAAAAATAAAGAAAACTTTTTGGCCTTTTTATGTATTTATGTATATTCTTAACATAATATTTGACTTCTAAACAACAATAGAATGGTTTCTAATTATCCTTATTCATTCTTGAATAATGATTTCACACATATCCATATATATATATAAGTTTGTGTTTATAGGTATCCAATTTGTACATATTCCCTCAAGGTTGATTGAATTTTTATATTGGGTCAAGTGGTCTCTACACACACATATATATATAGGTGAATATGTGTCTTACCATAAAGGGTGGCTTTGGAAGATGAAGGTTATGGTTTAAAATAGGTTTTCCAAATGATCAATATTGATTTTCAAATGAGATGGATCTGTCAGTACTTTGGAAATACAGTTTTATGATTTATTTATTTTGGAAATTTGTTTTTGAAAAGAAATATTTTCAACAAGAAATGACTTGAATTATCATAATACTAAGATCTAGTTGGTACTATTGATTGATTTCAAATAGTGAAATCCTCAATAGGTGTTCTCTAGTTTAGGTAGGGTCTCATTATAGATGGTCTTGGGAGGTGTGCTAGGAAGATGTGATTGTGATGGAGTATGAAATATATTGAATACTAAATCACCTCCCACTTCTTATAAATCCATGGGATCCTAGTTGTTGTAGTAAGATTTAAGATATGGTTTCTATTTAGTCATTATTTGACAAACTATATCTACATTATAGAGAAAGTCCATGGTGGAATGTGCCACGGATGAGGCTGGTTGAGTTCATCTGGGTTGGTTATAGAGTAAAAACCATATCAACAGGCTGAAAAATTCTTCTAAATAGAGATCTTCCTGGTTCTATTCACATTATTTCTAGGAATTTCCAATGATAAATTTTTTATTTCTATTATATTTCCTCTCCCTATGTGATGTTTATATAAAATCATTTCCTCTATTATTCTACCACATTAACTCTTACATCATCACCAATTTTATTCATATTATAATTTCCTATATTTTAAGGAAACTTGTGAAATGATCTTTACTATTTTCATTCCAACTAAAATGACTCTATCATCACATGTCTCTTCTTATAAAATATGTTTTGAAAATTTTACCATTATTTAAAAAAAATAAAAATAGAAAATAAAATGGGGTCTTTGACATAATAGCTTGTAAATTGACTTGGAAGCAAAGAAACAACTAAAAAGATATATTTTCAAACTATAATTAAATTGTTTTATCTCTAAATATAAGATAAACAAACTGGTCTTTCTCTTGGAATCCCTACTGAGATTATAGGTGTTCATGCCTACCTTATCATTTTAGTTTTAGGTTATGTTTATATTTCCATCACTCAAGGAGAGAATCTGGTCTAAAGTTTGTGGTGGCCTATGGGTTCACATAGAATTTTTTTTAGTACTTTTTATTTATTTTTTATTACTAGTGGTCACTTTATTTACAATATTTTATTTATTTTCATGTTTTTTATTGGGTAAAAAATTTTGAATTGATTTCTTCATGATTATTGATAGTAGTTTCTAACCCAAGAGGATTAGTAATTCCTATCTGGAATTATCATGGTATGGCCTGGGCAGTCGGTGTGGGGTAAACCTGGGTTAGGTCACTTGAAAATGGTATTAGAGGAGGTTGGACCTTTTTATTTTTTCAAGTATAGTATTTTGGAGATAACATCATTTGAATTCAAGTGATCAATTTCATGTAATTTCTTGATCACAACCAATAAAAAAGGACACTCTAGTTTATAGGGTCATCAATGATGTTCTTTTCTTGAATCCAAGATTGTTTCATGGATGATTTAAATGTTTTCAATCATTTTTTGAGTTTTTATTATTATAATTTAGAGCTTATGAGTTATTTTGAGAAGATAAAATGTTTAGTGTGTAATTTTGGAATGATTCATTGCGGTAAAATCTATTATTCACAAGTTGGAATACCAATAATAGACTATGAATATGCCTCTATATACATCTAGATATATTCACATGATTGGAATATAGTATTACAAATCATATGGGAAAACCATGTGTAACATATATTTATTTAAATTCATTGGAATTTTTATTCCTTGACTGTTATGGAAACTTATGTTTAACCGTGTTGTCTTTTTGAGATGTTTTTTGATGTGTTTCCCTTGAGTTATAATTGATCATTGGGTTGATACTTTTTTTAATAAACAAAAACCATTAGTGTTTTTTTGAAAAAAATTGATTTTTTTCGATTTTGTAAAATTTGGAATTGAAACTTAATTTGCGATCTTGGAATAATTTTTTTATGATAAAATAAAGTTATTGTTTTATTGTGTTTTTATGTGGAATTATTTAAAATGTAATCCACGTCCTTTTTGTTTGACTATTGGTATTCTTTATAATGTTATATACATATACACATATTTTTTTGTGAAAAGATAGTTCTTATATTTGAATATAGTGGTGGATACATATTTGTTTATATGTAGATATATCTATATTTGTTGTATTACTAAATATATTGGTGGAAATATATAGAAATTTGAAATTTAGACTTGGTTTTGAAGAAATGTTTTGGGTATGAAAACTTAAAACGAACATTTTTGAAATAAAGTGAGTTGATTTTGAGGTCAGTACATATTCAATGTGTTAACTAAAAAACAATTGTGTGATTTTATGATGAAGTTAAGTGAGGAATAATTTTTTTAAATTTAATTGTTCAATTTAAATTTGTTTTTAATTTTTGAGTTGGATTTCAAGATTTTTAATTGTATAATATAATGTTTTGAATGGTTTCAAATAGTTATATTTTAAAATTTATTTTACTTCTTTGGATGATTTTATTTATTGTATTAATATATTTATGTGAGATTTAATTCTTTTTCTAGTATTTAAATTGCGATTTCTATTGATTTCCCCATGTGTCTATTATACATATTAGTGTATACCTTTGAGAATAGTTCCAGGGGTTAATGAGAATTTGATCATGTCTTGGTCAATTGATGACACAATGAAAACTTGAGATAGAGGGTTGGGGTCAGTTCTTTTATGATGTTTGCATATCCATTACCGTGATCTTTGTTTTAGAGAGGCATAAAAGCACATTAAGTTTGTTGAGGGAGCCTTCCAATCCTTAGTAATACCAAATGTATTGAGGGTAAAAGTCGTTCTTGGGTTATTTTAGGGGTTGATTTTGTATTTATGGAATTTAATTATCCCAACTAATTTAAATGTTATAATTTCAAGAGAGTTATTTAAGGCCATGTCTTTTAGTGGTTTCTTTATATATTGTTTAAGACAAAGAAGGTTGTAGAGATTATGAGCCTCCAACAAGGTCAATATATAGCAAGGGAGTAAAAATACCATTTTAATGAGTTGGTTCTCTTTTATCGATGATTTTAAGTGATTATTCAAAGTCTCAATATTGAATGAAGGCACATTTTTCTAAATCTCAGTGATCGAGTCCTTTCAGTTGGGAATGTACTCTTATAGAGTTGTTGAACAAGTAATATTTAACTGAGTTAGATTTTTTGGGAAAACCATTCATGAGGAGTGGATATATTCCCATAAATGTTGGTGAAGGATTCTTATCCGCTAATAACTATAGACTAGATGAGCTTATATTTTGTGAGCCTTCTATAGTGTCTTTCTCTTCTAAAAGGAAACCACTACATGGGTGTTTCCAGAGTGGTTATTTTGTGCTCTCTAAACCCTATTGATTAGATATTCCGAAGAAATATCATTGATGTGGTTAGTTGAGTAACATATAGATGTCCTATAATCGGAATCAAATTTTGAGGAAGTGATCCTCTCAAATTTTGGGATCTCAGTTGTTTCTCATTTATCTTTCAGGTGCTCCCCTATTTACTTTTCCTCCATACTCTTGTTTATCTTCTTTTATGACCATGTGGATAATGAATGTTATCTTAAAGAAATTATAAATTTAATTTCATTTATATTAATTTATGAAGTCATAAGGGTTATAACTTCTAGTGTTACACTATTAGGTTTTGACGTACTCTATTTAAACCACCATGCTAGATGGATTTTAAATGCTGAGGAGACCACCCAAGAAAGATATCATGGTGAATATGATCTTTTAGATTTAATGGTGGATTTATTCCTTATTCATTCACACATAGCCATGATCATATTATTTTGGTTTTCCCAGATCATGAATCAAGTAGTAGATGATCATGGAGATCCTAAATAGGAAACAATGATTTTGTTTAGGGATTTCTCCATTAGGGGTTGGGAAATCCTTATTTTCAATTTTTGTTTAGAGGTATGGGTCTCTCCCCCCATTTTGATTCTTTTTTTGTTGACTAGAGTTCATGGGTCTCATTGGATATCTCCATAGATGTTTTTTTGGATTCTCATGGTTGATATTTTATACTCCTTCTGAATTCTATAACATTGAGTTTTGGAAGAAAGGTTGGTGTCATTTCATTGGTCATTAGGTTCTAGGGTCTTGTTTTGAGTAGTGGTTTAACCATAATTTAGTCATTTCAACTAAATATATATTGATTTTCTAGGTGATGAAAGAGTCATCATGGGGAATATTGTAACACACCAACCCCAAAATACACTTTTAATTTATACTTTTGAGTTCTTTTTTATTTTTACTTCCCTTAAATGTAGTTTTTCTCTAAAATTTTGAGTCTTTGGGCATACAAGGCATATCACATGCTTAACGAACACGGTTTTTTGAACTATGTTGAAATTATGTTACAACATATGAAATTATAATAGATCCAAATTGCACTGTTGGTGAGTTATTTTTTAAACCATGTAGCATGCCCATGTGTGGTTCCCCAGGTGCCCAAAGTGAACACACAATTGACACATGGTATGACCAACTATGATGCCAAACCTGCATAGTGTACAGTTGATAAATTTTTTCAATTTCCATTTCCCTTAATTTATATAACTCTTAAAAGGGGATCCCCCTAAAATTATTACCCTAACCATTAATATCTTGATCAATTCCAAGGAGAGGATCCCAACTATATGGGTCCTCCTCCATCACCTCTCTCTTTGGACCCAAAATCTTCCATAAATTGTGGTGTGATCATCTTAGGATTTTGTTTCATATTCTCACCATTATTTTTTTGTTATTTAATTTATTTTAATTTTCCTCTCATTCATTGCGTGAAACCTAGGGTGAACCATATCACCATCTCGATGTTTTTTGATCGATTTTTTGTTCATATGATTAGTAAGGGTAGATTTGAGGAATATTATTGTGAAAATTGTTAATGGTTACGCATTCTACAACATTTGAGTAAGGTTGCACTATGTTTGGGGCATTAAATTTAATTATATAATTTATTGGATGTTTAAATAATTGTATTTTACTATATAATAAAAAATATATACTGTATAAAATCGTTACAAATTTTTAATAGGTTTCTCCCATGTGTTCCATAATATCTGTATGTTTCCATCAAGGATTTACCTTGATAAATAATATTTTCAAGTTTTTTTTAAAATGATGGCCTCCCTCAGTGACTATTCATACTTCAATTTTTTTTAAATTAATGAGTTTGTAAATAATTATAAATTTTTTTGGCTTTTTGACTAGTTTTCCATAAAGTATTAATGGAATGTTTTATTTTCAAAGTGAGTTAGAATGGGTTTTCATTACATTATTTATTTTCAAATATGGATTATGAACATATCCATATATATATATATACTATTTACACATATTCACCCAAAATTTAGTAAATATGCCCATTGGGTCAAGGGGAATCTACATATATATTAATGTATATATGTCTCTATGTTTAAATGGAGGCTTTGAAACATAAATGAAATAGTTTAAAAGGGTTTTAAAAGTGATAAATATTGGTTTTCAAATGTGATGTCCCAGTTAGAAATTATGAAATATGGTATGATGTTTCCCCTGTCTTTTTTTAAAATAATGATGTTCCCTTGGAAATTATTTTCATTCTCAAATTTCTAAGGATTTATTGGTACCTTTTAATTTTTTATTAAATAGAACACATATATGGGAGTCATCTAGTTTGTGGGGTGTTTCTTCGTGGATGGTGTTTATTAAAAGGCTAGGAGGATGTGATAGTGCTTTATTGTGACATATTGTAAATGAAATGTCACATGTAATGAACCAAATAGGTTCTTAATATGAACTGGTGAAAAAAATGGTTAACCACTTTCCCAAGGGGTTTCCCTAATCCTAGTGGTTTGATAACCAATGTCATTGCTATTTTACCCAACATTTGGGGAAAATTTAACCATTATGAAGCCCAAAAAATGGAACATCTTAAAATGAAATTACATAAATAAGAAGACACATACCAAATGTAATATAAAATTAAAAACCAAATATTATAGAATTAAAAAACAAAAACATGTTCTAAAAGAAAAAAATTGGAAGACCAATGAGGCCAAAACAGAACATGATCCAACAAGTTATAAAAACTGATGTTCTGATCACCATTTCATCGTGACAATCATGTCACTCTCATGATCCCAACAACCATCCACTTTCAAGGATGATGACAGTTGATCCAAATTGAAATACAAGATCTGAACAGGACTACATAATACATGAATTATATATACCCACCAATGTGAGTATGTAGGGTGTGATATGAATCCAGTAGCAGTCTACAATGAGTCCATTTAAGAACATTTATTTAAGAAAACAAATATGATATTTTTGAAATAAGGTCATGGAAAAATATGTTTTAAATTTTACTGTAAAATAATGGGATAATTGTTTTCAAAAAATATGAAAACATTCAAATACCCCCTTCATAAACAATTTCATTAAATTGGTACCACTTAATAACAAAACCTATTCGAAGGTGATCCAAAAATATATCTAAAACAACATTTTTTTTAAAATAAACCCACACATGGTTTCATATATTTTAAAATTATATTATAAATCTAAGAATTTTATTTGAAAACCATTTCACCATTCTTAAATTGAAAAATTAAAAATACAAACTCAATGAACACATGTAAGTAAGGACCAAGATGATATCTATATGACCAAAAATGATTATAAATAAATCCATTAAATATATTGAATAAACCCTTTCAAAAAAATAATAATCCTTAATGGATCACATAATAAACATGTCCATCAATTAAAGAAATTATTCACATGAAAATATATAAATAAATGTGGAATAACCTAGATACATAACATGAGGAAACACAATAGTGACTAATGGGATCACACTTGTCACACAAACATATTCCTAACTATCAACAGACTAATAATCACCCATCCGTCTACTAAATCTCTGTAAGAAACCTCCTTAGTGGAAAACCCTATACCCATGTGTTATGTACGTCTAGGGGATCTAGAGAGTGAATAAACTCAACTAGACAAGACATGTTCCACTACATCCCACTTAGAAACCCCCATCCGCACATGGACAAATAATGGATGTGGGCCATGAACAATAACATCATCACATGTCAATAAAAATCTTATAGGGATAAAACCACAATCTAATACTTCACACCACCTAAAATATACCTAAATTGATCCTCAAAATAGAATCACACCATGGGTTATATAACCAAGTATTCATCACAAGGATATGCACAAAATTAACAAAATCATCAGGCCCGTGAGGGTTATAATAAAAACTCACCCTATCAAAAGTTGAAAACCATGCCTTCACATTTATACATTTAATATACTCATCTAATAATCCCTTTATAAAGATAACTTTTAATTTCAACACAATTTCAAAGTAAAACATAATCACCAACATTTACAACCACAAAATTCAAGTAAATATCCATCTCAAATTTTAATTTACAAAAACCATTTAAAACATGACAACCCTATTTTAATATAAATATAAACTCTCAATAGAAGCATCATTTTTTCTAAAAAAATTAAAAACAAATGAGTTTATTTAAGGAAATAAACATTTTTATTTAATCAAACATATGAAGTGTATTAAATAGCATTCCACATCAAGATACCATTTCAAGCATGAAATTACACCCATTTTCCACATTAATATCAATCAAAGTCAATGAAAACATTATCAAATCAAAACTAAATAGACCACACTAGGATAATATAGACCAAAAAAATATATAAAAATCATGTAACAATGGAAGTCCTGAATAACAAAAAATGAAATAGAAACACCTACATCTGGTGATGGAACAATGTCTCCTTCAACAAAATCCACCTGAAAGAGAATTATACTATAAATTACAACTATTATAAACCAAAAAACACAAATATATGTAACGTTAAAAAATAAAATCATCAAATAATGACCATTAGGGTTTGATGGATTGGTGAAAATAGTGAAAGAAATAGGAGGATAGAAGAGGGACTCATACATCTTTATTCGGATTAATGACCCCAAAAAATAGCCTTGAATCCATAAAGGTGTTGTTTTGGATAGCGGAAGAAACCCCATGAGAGTAATTTTGGGGATAAGAGTCAAATGGGGTTTTTTGAGGAAGAGGAATCAATTAATGAGAAGAGGAAGTCACAAAAATACACCAACATGGTTGGGTTCTTTGGTTAACATGTACATTTTTTCCAACCGCACAAAAACTACGTTGATCAAATTTTTGAAGTGGTGAATGATATGCATATATGGACCACACAGTTACATCACCATGAAACCTAATGATTCTCTTAAAATTGAACCATTGGAAAAGAAAAAAAGTTTCCTCAAGGGAGACACATGGTTTACAAACTGTTCAACATCACTATGTGTGCCTAGAAAATCCCCCACAATATGAAAATCTGAACCAAAACACCCCCAAAATTAAGTGGAAAAGGAAACAAAATATTACTAATAATAAAGTGACATCTAATGGTTTCATATAAACTCTTTATTTTTATAAATCCATGGGATATTAGGTTTCATAGAGTGAATTGAGAGATAGTTTCTATTTAGTACTTATTAGATGAACTTGATCCTGATTAACGAGAATGGTTATGGGGTATTCTGCCCCTGGTGGGGATATTTAAGAGTATATGGGTTTTTTATAGACTATATATAAAATAGATAAGGAAAAAATGATTCAAAATTAATTATTTCTAGGGTTCATTTAATTTATTTCACGGAATTTCCCATGATAACTATTTTTTACATTCTATTTCCTCTCAACTGAGGTTGTTTTTTTATATTCATTTCAATTTTCATAATCCCACTTAAAATCTCACATCATCACATATTATATACATATTATTCATTACTATGTTATATAGAACCTAGTGAAATGATTTGTTTTGTGTTACTTCATACTAAAATTCTTCTTTCATAACATTTATTCTTAAAAACTAGTTTTTTGAATGTGTATCATTCATCGGAAACTGTTTTTAGAACAAAAAAGAAATTTTTTTTTCTAAAATCAAAACATTATATTTGTTTTTTAAGTAAACAAATACTTATATATATATATATATTATAAAAAAATAGTGAAATAGTTTTATCTTTAATGTTAATTCAAAGAGTGTGGTTTTACTCTTGGAATCCTTACTCATCATCTTGATGCTTATTACTACATTTTCATTTTATTTTCAGGTTGATTTTATCATTAGGTCAGTCAAGGCGTGATTGTGTTATATGGTGGGTGGTGACCCATGCGGTAACATATATGTTTATTTAGTTTCATATATTCATTTTATATTTCTAGTGTTTACATAATTTATTCTAATTTATTTATTTATTTATTGTTTATGGGATAAATCATTCCAACTGGCGTTATTCTTGATGACTGATTCTAGTTTATTGTCTCGAAGGATCATGAATACATCTTGGTATTTATCTCTCCCAATATCGAGTACCTAGATTAAAGAAAACCAAGGTTTGTTTGCAAAAAATAACTATACAAAAACTACTATATTTTAATGATATAAACTCTATGTTATCAGGTTCTATATTCAAAAAAAAAGTAATATAACTATTTTTCTTATTTATGATGAATTGGATAGAAAATATTTTAATCCCAATATTATTACATAATAACATGTAAACATGATACGATCCAATGAGAATATATATTAATACCATAATGTTTTATTTAAGTGGTGTATATAGTGGATGAATTGTTCCATAAATTTTACATTGAAATTATTCAATAAAAATATGTACTTTTAAACTAAATATTAACTATGGATTGTACCACGGAATGTTATTAAAGATAACAAACATTATAATTAATTTTATTCAGTGAAAGGATCTTATAGACCTTCACTGAATTCCAATGTAAACTTTTTTTCATCAGATTAATAATAAATCATGATAACAAATTTAGTCATGTATCAAATTCAAAATAAATGGATAATATGTCACTAATATGTGTGAGTCGATCACACCTGTACATGTAACATTAAATCTATGAGATACTTTTTCTTAGTTTTTTATGATATTTATATCTAAATAAATTTATTGATGGTTTAATATATATATATATATTTAATTTCCAAAATTTATTCTCAAATTTTCAAAATCATGATTATGTATATCCTTGAAACTGAATGGATATTTTTAGATCTAGGGATAAAAAATAATGGTTTATAAAAAACTTTATTGCATTGGCTAAAATAATAAAAATTTCTTTAGTCAATTATTTTATGCTAACAAGATACGGTATCATGTTTATAACTATCCTTTTATTACTTTTGTAATATTATATATATATATATAATAATGGATTATAATGTACTAATATCTGAGATACATATATTTGTGTTTCCAATTTTGGTTATTAAACTTTTATCCAACTTAGAAGTTACAATGGAAGAAATTAAGCACCATTTTTGATATTTATTATTTGCTGATAATTGAATTATTATATAAAAAATTATAAATATATAGAAATAAAACAAAAATTATGTTAGGGTTGTTATCACTTTTGTCCTGATAAAATCATATGAAAAATAAAATTCTTCATGTAAATTAAAAATATCTTATAGATAATTGTTTTCATTTAATTTTACATTTTAAACTTTCCCAATGAAATATTCGTTTTAATTTTATAAATTTTTTCTTATATTTTATAGATATAAGAAAATTTCATTTAGTTATACACCTGTAATAAATATATATTAATCTTAAAAATGTTTGCAAACCAATACCATTTTTTCTATAAAATTATTTATATTCCACACCAATTTATTAACATATTCTTAACCATGAATTTTTCTAAAGAAATTTCGTCAGGTTTTCCAATGTCCATGATTATTTTCCTCTAATATTCTTATGAAAAATTGATTTCATTTAGGAATTTATTTTGTAAACTAGCATGAAACGAATAATTAATTTTAATCAATTTATAGTTATTATTATCAACTATTAAGATTACAAAAAATAGTTTTGGATATTTTGGATTCCATTAAAAATGGTAATTTTACTAAAATGAATCTATATTTTCATATAATTGTCTGGAATTTTTTAACTAATATCATTGAAAATGAAATTAATAAAAAATATTATGATATGATCATAGATATAACAATGTTATACGCATAAAACATTTTCTATTATAAGAAGGATAAAATATTTGCATTTTCTTCTCCAAATGTATTAACTACATGATTATAAATATAATAACATTATTTTATATTCATTAAATATATTATTTCATTTAATTATTTGATTTATTCTAATATTAAATATTTAACCATTTATTTTTATGAAATATTATTATTTCAGTTTTGAACAAATTAAAATTTATTCTATATTTTTTTAATATTTATATGTAATTATGAGATATAAAAAACAATGATCCCCAGTAAGAGTATCTCGGGCCTATAAGAGAAAATATTAAGAGGTAAATGAAAAATATGCCCATCAAATAGAAATAACAAAGAACCTTCCAAAATCTTAGTTTTGGGAAACCATTACATGACTATAATGACCTAAACTATCGTAAATAAAACTACACTTTTTTGATTTATTTAAATGTATTATTATAAAAGATGGTTATAGAAAACACATTATCTTCTTCTAATTTATCATATCATATTTATATGAACGTTTTGAATCATTATCATTGATATTATAGTTGTTGAACATTGATCCCATGATTAGTATAAATACCTGGGTTGGATAAATCTAATTTTCATAGACAAAGGACGTGATGGACCCAACCAAAATGATCATACCGTATGAAGCCCATTTTTTGGACAATTCGAGAGAGATAGAATTTGTAAACTTTCCCCTTCACTATGAAAAAGGTAAGATCCAAAAACATAATCATGAGTGAAACCATTTATGGGGGATGTTAAAGCTCATCAAGATCATGACCCAAACCAAGTTTACTGAACTACCCCATGAAAGTCTCATCATCATGCATATTACTCAAAGGGAATTTTCTAGCTCATTAAAAGCGTATGTATCAAGACCCTGGAAATATAAATATGATCATTATTTTTTATATATGAATGAATATATTTTCCTCATTTTATTGTTAATTTGTAAATAATTTTTATTCATATACAATAATGAAAAAATAGTATTTTTCGTTAATATTCAAATTCAAAAAATGTATTTACGGGTAGATGTTTTTTTAAAGTAAATAATATTTTTCATAAAATTTTATTATTAAATAGTTTTTGAAAAATATAAAGGATCATATAATTTTTATGAAGTCTAATGAAATTTTTATTACGGTTCTAAAAATGTTATTGCAAAAAACACATCATTTCCAATAAATGATGGATATTATTTTAAATTTGAAAATTCACATATTTATTTATTTATATGAAATGAATATTATTTTTATAATTATAACATTAATATTATCCAGTGGTGAATTCTTCATAATTTTCTTAGATAGACAAAATTTTCAAGTAAAAAATTAATTATCATATACATATACTTTTGGTATTCTGACATCATAGTGACCCAAAGATGATGTAATAATTACTATAAATGAAACACATGACCAAATATATGTTTTTTAATTTTAAATAATTGTATTTTTTATTTTTATAAATCATTTATGAAACCTCAAAACTCATGATATATTTTAAGGTTTTAATATCATTTCATTAAGAGTGTGTCTCACGTATGTATCACCAATGATAATATTTTAATTATTTTTCTATTCTCATTATAAAATAATGTAATACAATACCATTATTTAGAGATACTGATAAAAATAATTGTATAGTTTGTGGTTTTGGTTATTTTATTATTTAGAGTCTAAAACATAAATAATAATGAAAACCCCCTCTTTTCTAATAGAAACCCCCATCCTGCCATTTTTCTTCACTAAAACTACTTGGATCACATCCATAATCTAAAATAGACTCCCCAGAGTCCTCCCATGTAATGCCCAATGTGACACCAGGATGTTTTTATGAAATATTTTCTCTAAATAAATTTAATTCTTCAATAGATTGAATTTCATGAAATCATGAGTTTAAAAGAACCGCAATATTCCCTTAGTATAAAGTACCCATTTTAAACTAGTTTTAGGTTAGTGGGAATAAATATAACTAACTTATGAAAATGTATTGTGAAGTCATTCACTACCAATTATTTTTGAAAAATATAAATCAATAATATATTTTTAATTTTCTAATAATATGTTGAAAAATTTACTATTAGTAAATGAAATTAATGAAATATATATTTTATGAAATTAATAAAATATATTTTATATTCATTAAATATATATATTTTTCATTGGGTATTAAGAAACCCTATTTGATGTATAAAACATTTATTTTTTGAAAGGTTGTTTTTATGCCTTTTAATGGAGAACCAATTTTAAATTAAGATTCTAACATATTAATAAATTTTATATGAAGAAATAAACATGTTATTTAAAAGAGAGATATAAAAATTTACTTTGGATGAATTTTTTATATTTTTCGATTAACTTTCAAATTTTGATAAATAGTAAAAATACAGTAAATTTTAACTGAAGAAAACATTATTCATTGAAATAATTTATATTGATAAATTATAATATATAATTGTTTTAAAGTATAAATAGAATATATTTTTATCATTCATTATATATTTAGTCATTATCAAGAATTTTACATTGTATTTTGGATGTAAAAACATTTCAATCTTTTGCAATGTTTGAACATTTAAAACTTTTTCTATCATTTTGACAATGATATTAATTTAAAGTTAACTACTTAACTTATATAGTTTAAATTATTGAAAAAATATTCCATATTTTTAATTAGTAGGTGAAAAATATTTAAATAAATTTATTTTATTTTTTGGTATTATGAATATTAACTTCATTAATTATTTATTAATATGATAAAAGTGTAATTCCGATAATTAAGGGTTAGAATACTATTATAAATTTTCCCTAAAAATTGTACTAATATCATTGGATGAATGATTCCTGACCTAAGTCTTCTTTGGGTATAAATGGTGTCTATTTGAAGCCAGTTGGATGAGACTTGGATATTTAATTTATTTATATTTAAAGAAAAGATAAATATGTCTCGGATATATTTTAATAACTAAATAAATTATATATAAGGTTATACAGAAGATAAATTCAATTATAAATAATCATTTGAATTATATAATATATTTTATTTATCATGGTAATTTATTTTTAATTTTAGGAAATAAATAATTACCTTTAACACTTATACTTTGATGATGAAAAAAATTTATTAATTGATGAGAAATCAATAAAACAATTTTTATTAAAATACTAATAACCATAAAAAAGACAAAAACTGTTAGGAAAATATTATTGGTTGATTATATATCAACAATAGCCATAAACGGGTCATGTTTGTGCCCATTTGAATCCATATAAGAGAGATTGTGAAAATTATATTATTTTATGTGAAGTGATGTTAAATTTCTCACAAACATAATTTAATAAGTATAACATTTTAAATGTTGGATTTTAAAGATGATAAATAAGACTAAAAATATTATTTGAAATTATAGTATATTTATTTTCGTCATAGTATTTTCTTTTTAATTTTTATCCAAATAATAAGTACATAAAATAATTACAGAAAATTGATGTAGTGTTTATTTTTTTAATTGAGATAATAATATTATGTTTTTAAAATTATTAAAATAAATATAATTGTTTCTAATTAATATGTAAGATAAATTTTAATGATGAAAATTGACCTCTGAGGAATATAATAAAATAATTTTTTTTAATGTTAACATTTTATATTAATATTTTTAAAAATCAATTATTTGAATACTGTCAAAATTGATACTTTTAATTGTTTATAGAAATATTTTTTTATTTATTTATTTAAAAATCTTAATTTTTTTTAAAAAAATTTAGAATAATTATTATATTTTCTATGATATTCTAAGGTATTCAATTGTTGTCTAATTGACATAAAATAAGAAAATATTTCTCCCTTTTAATATTTAAATATTTGTTACGAAAGTTAAAAATTAAATAGAATAAATAATTTTAAATTAAAATATTAAGGTTTAAATTGATAGAAAACATGTCAAAAATTTATTGTTTGATGATAATACAACCCGATGTCATCTCATCTTTTAAATTGAGACATTTTTATGGTTTTTGCAAAGGGTTTGGTTTAATTATAAATTATTATTTATGGAGTTTTCAAAAGTGACCCACACCTCAATTATAAAAGGGAACCTCCTCCCCCACCTATCTACATAATTTTGTACATCATTATTGTCCATACACTACCAATTCCCATTATCAACTTCCCCAGTTACATTATATAGGTTATGGTCTTATTCAAATACCAAGTTGAGTTCTCTAAGAAAAGATTAAGTGGAAGTAGATCGAAGAAGAGGTAATCTCCTCTACTGATTCGTTAAAACTTCTCTCTTCTTCTAATTACTCTTAATTATTTGTTTAATTATAATGTAATAACTATAGTATCACTTACTTTCATAGATTTTTTTTTATAATTATGAAACAATAATAATCCCTCTTTTATCCATCCTATGAAAAATGAAATCACCTCGTTTGCGTACGAATAGCTTACCGTCTCCACACAGTGGTGTAATTTGTTTTTTAGAAGAACCATATTTTTATGGGTATAATTATGAAAATAATTAATATATATTATTATGATAACATGATATTGATTCTGAAATATTATACATTATCCTCTTCTTTACCAATCAAAATTTATGGGAATGATATCATTGATCGTGCGTACGTACAACCTACTATCTCTGTGATGTGATGCGATTAACTCTATATGATATTCTATAAAGAATTATTATATAAAATAATTTAACGAATATATTTGATATATATTGTAGATATAACTATAACCTATGAATGAGAACTTATCTGAAAAAACATGTATAAGAATATAAGGATGTTAATGCTCGATGGACGAGTAATAATGTTACTATCAAATAAATAATAATATGATCATGAATAATATCATTAAAATGCCATTTATTCTTGAATAATTCAATTAATTTATTTAAATGTATATACAATGGAAATCGGACATTAGGTAATGGATTATTTTGTTTCACATTTATTTTGGTGGGGCATATGCCTTATAGACAACCTATTTATTTTGAGTGGTGTTTATGATAACCATGAATGATTTTATGATTCTTATTATGAATTATATAATATTAATGTAATTTTCTTTATTTTATGAGATATAAAATTCCAATGGTTATAAACTGGTAAGTGATAATTTTACAGTCTCATTATTATTCAAGATTACATATTCTTATGTATTTACTAGGGTATATTTATAATCCACGTCCATGTTTCTTAAATAATTAATATTTTTTATATTATTCAGCAATTGATTATAGTCATATTTACCCATTGGTGAACATTTATGAAATAGTATAAAAGTAATATTTTTTCATTATTCGATATGAGGTACTTTTTGACTTTTCCATAAAAAGTATGAGGGGAATGTTTTTTTAACTTATATAGCATGAATGGATTTTTATGTTTTCATAATGCCTTATTTACATAAAATTTGTTCTACAATATTTAAATTTTATTTATAAATAAATTATTTTATTTTAAAATTTAATGAAATTTTGACACAAGAAAACATTTTTGAAGAAGAAAGGATATTATTCTCATGATTTAGTTTCAACTGTTATATCAAGATTAATTTACATCTAAGATGGAATTATTTAATAGGGATATGTTTCAATTTTAATATCTTTATTGTTACTATGATTTCATTAGGTTTATTATGAAATTATATTTATAAATTACATTTGATTGACATGGATTATGTTATGGAGGAATGTTGTTTAAAGAAACCCATTTTGTTCCTTAGGTTATGATGAATGATTTATGTTATTGTGGCCCATATAAAAATGATTTCATTATGAAATCATTTATACCTATATCTCCCTCTAATTCGTTTGATAAAGATTTATATCTCATTATATAGACTACTCTAGAATGTGAAATGTTCTTTGTTTAGTAATATTGGGTTGGAAAGAGGAGTGAACTCAATTCAGTAATGGACTTTGTCCGCTATGATGGTCTTGGAAATCATCCTTGACTAATATGAAATGATTTTCTATGCTTTTGGGAATGACACAAAATTTCATGTCTTAATTTACAACTTTTGGGATTATTATCATTGATTCTCATGAAAATTTATGCTTTATCTCATGGAATGATATCAAAATCATTCATAGGTATGAAAATATTTTCAAATTTTATGTCATTATGTCTTATGATTATGATATAATTGATGTCTTCCTTGTTTACCCTTACTAAGAATCTAAACTCACCCTTTCATATGTTTATTTTCACCATGTCCGGAAGAAGGGTATTAAATAAGATATATAAAAAAGTAGTCTAGTTATGATGAAATAAGTAGGAGACAATGAAGATATATTATGAACCATTGGTTTATATTTCCTAGTTTCTAAAGACACTATACCTTTACTATCCAATCAAATATTTGTAATAATTTTTAATAAATATTCTTCTACTTTTATGTAATATCAATGTATTTAAACTATTGGTCACTAAATTATGGGTCGTTATTGTCTCTCACACTATAATTCTTGGTTTTAGCCAAGGGATAAAACTCGAAGGAATATTACTAATACAGATTATGAAGTGAAATGCAATGATTTTCCTCATGAGAAACCAAATGTTATGGGAGTTGTAATGAAAAATATTGTTTCTATGATCCAAGAACTTTCTCAAGCCAAGAATCTGGTAGGATGTCCAAAATGATCAATGTAGGGAACAACATTTTGTTGAATCCTTCACGAGGTAGCATCGACTTTATTTTAGTGGGTTTTCTAATGCATTAGTGGATGAATAATGAATCAGTATCACTGAATAGTTATTTTCATTTCTCTAATATTGAAAACATGATAAATTAATCTTATCAGTCTATCATTCGGGAGGTGAATATGATTAATGCTTGAACCTTATCAAGAATAATAGGTTATAAGTTGAAATAGAATCCATGGAACGTGATGAGTAAAAGAACTTATTTTTCAATAAGTACTTTCCTCGTATTCTTCAATCAAAAATACATGAGGAGTTCTTTGAATGTAATAAAAATGATTATGAATCTTTCGGTACATACAAAGAAAATTTTACCAAACATTCATGGTATGCTTTTGAAATTATTATCCAACCTAAGAGTAAAATTGAATAATTTTTTAGGGGATTAAAACCAAGTCTCTGAAGGGCATTAGCCATAAGGTACTTCAACAGCTACGAAAAAATCGTTTGATGTGTTCTCAAGTTTTTGATGGATATTGGAGTAACCCTTCACTCTTATGGGTTTGATAAGAAGATAAAAATAGAATTCAAGGGAAAATATAAATACCACACTAAAAATAAGATTATTTTTCTTTATGATGAAATTATGGAAAGAAATATGGAGGAAATTTTTTTAAGGGGACTTGTAAACATTTTCTGTGAGGAAAATAAGTTCATCAGGAAGTTTACTGTAGAAGTGCAGGGACAAAAATGTCAAATGATGCGAATAGAGAAAAGGATACTCAGAATGCGTGTCCTACACTTCAATTCTACATGTTCAAGTAAATGGTCCATTTTTCCAATCAATGCCTTGATCCAAGTGTTATTTATGATGATCGACATCAAAAAATTATTTAGTCCAAAGACAAAGGCAATTCAAATGATATAATTATAGGTGATGTAGAGTATGATAATGAAGTGTTTAAAGTTACACATTGCATCCACATTAATGTAGAAAATGATTTACTTGAATCTAGATCAACCCACTACTTTATTTCTGAATAATTATATAAGGGTTTCATCATATTACCTTGATAATTACATATTGAGTTATCTATGAAAACACTTAATGGGAAAAAATATCATCAAAAGTTAATAATTCTTATTCAGTTGAAGTTTGTGAGAAAGTGTTTTCTAAAAATCATGGGATCCATCCTATAGTGTAGTTTGATGTGATTCTTGGCATGGATTGACTTTCTCTCTATGGATAATATATAAATTTCTAAGGAAGAGAAGTCACATTACATATTCCAGATCAATCCACGATCATCTATCAATGTAAGGATGAATATAACCTTACAGTAGAAATTTCATCATTCTTATAGGTCTTAATCCATATAAATAAAGGTTATCTATCTCAAATGGTTGGGGAGAAACTCCCAATTAAGAATATATCCATTGTAAAAGCGTTTTATGAAGTCTATCTGGAAGAATTACAAGGTATTTCACAAAATCATGAAGTTGTGTTTTCAATAGAACTCATACCAGGTGTTATTAATATTTCAAAGACACCATATAGAATGGAACCAATTGAGTTAAAAGAATTGAAGAAGCAAGTCCAAGATAATCTTGAAAAGGGATTCATACAACCTAGTGTGTCACCTTAGGGATAACCTATTTGGTTTGTCGATAATAAAGTTATATCAATGAGAATATCCATTTATTATCGAGAACATAACAATATCACTGTAAAAAAATACTAACTTTCCCACATTGAAGACTTATTCGACCAACTATATAGAGATCAATACTTTTCAAATATTGATCTTCATTCATGATATCATAAATTAAGGGTCAATAAGGAAGATATACCAATGAAGGCATTCTATACAGGGTATAAACAAAATGAATTTATAGTGTCGCCTTTTAGTTTTACTAATTCCCCCACAATCTTTATGGATCTAATGAATATAGTCTTTAGAGATGATCATAATCATTTTTATGTAGTCTTTATAGATAATATTTCTATCTATTTGATGATAAAGGAAGAACAAGAAGATCACTTTAAAATTGTACTGAAGACCCTATGAAAGGAGAAACATTATGAAAAATTTACCTTGTGTGAATTTTGGATTTAAAAAGTTTCATTTTTGGGACACATAATATCAAAAGATGTGATGTATTTTAATCCAGAAAAAATAGATGTTATTTAAAGTTGACCAGGACCAAAAATGGTAACTATGATCTGAGGTTTTCTTAATTCTGATGGATATTATCGAAATTTTATGAATTGTATTTCATTATTATCTAATCAACTCTCAATGTTGACTCAGAAAGATGTTATGATCATGGGGAAGAAGGAATGTGAAGAGAATTTTAAAGAGCTCAAAATATGGTTAGCCAGTCCAGCTATGCTCACACAACATTGTAGTAGAGAATGTTTTATGATCTAAAGTGATGCATCCAAAAAGGGGTTTTGATGTGTTCACATTCAATATTATTTGGTGATAGCTATGCCTCACGATAATTGAAAATACATGATCAAAATTACCCAACTCATGATTTGGACTTCGCTTTAGTAATATATTCATTCAAGACATGGAGGAATTATATTTATAGTGAAATGTGTGATATTAATACCAATCGTAAAAAATTAAATTATATTTTAACACAAATGGAGTTGAATATGTGCCAAATAAGTGTTTTAGATTTGATTAATGATTATGACTGCATAATACATTACCACTCTTGGAAATAGAATAAGGTGGAAGATGATTTGAGTCTAAACGACCATGTTATCCTATCCATGATGAGGATAAAAAAATATCCAATATTTATGGATTTTCAATGTATATATCATGAAATTTTAATGGAAGGGGAGTATTATTATCTCTCTCAATTCAATGGTCAACCATTTATATAATAAAGATTAAGGAGTCATAGAAGGAATATGTAGATCTATGAAAGAATGTGAAAGTTTTTCCTAATTTCAACCTTTATTGTGATGGAATAATATGGTTCATGAATCGGGTTTGTATTCCTACCAAACTAGAATGATAGAATGAGCTATTGGATGAGTCTTATAGTTATTCATTCTCAATTCAACCTGGAAGCAAAATGATTTAAATTTACCTGGAAGATTATTTTTGGTTAGATGGTATGAAAAGAGATGTTTCTAAATATGTCTCTTGGTGCATGAGTTTCGAGCAAGTTAAGCCTGTGAGACAGAATTCTAGGTGGATATTACAACCATTACACATACTTGAATGTAAATAGGAAAACATCTTTGTGAACATTGTCATATGACATCCCAAGACATCTAAATTCCATAAGGAATATGGGTTATAGTTGATCGCCATATAAAGTTAGTACAATTAATTTCTATTAGAGAGGATTTCTATCTTTATCCACTTTATAGGATACATGTAAAGGAAGTGGTAAGATTTAATGGAGTACCACATTAAATTATATTTGATCAAGATTTTTCATTTAACTCAATGTTATGGAAAATTCATTAGCATTATCTAGATATAGAGTAAATTTCCAACACTACTTATTATCCTCAGACATACAGTGAGTTTGAGAGGACAATTCATAATCTAGAAGCCATATTGGGAGCCTGGTCTATGGATTTTAATGGTTTATGGGATCAACACCAACATTTTATGGAATTTTCTTATAACCATTGATTTCAATTCAATATTCATGTTGATCTTTATGAAGCCCTATATGAAAAGATGTGAAAAACTCCAACATACGTGGATGGATTTGGAGAAATAAATCAATAAGAACCTATTCTTGTTTATGAAATGGTTGAAAAAATATTAATGAAAAAACATAAAGAAGATACCTAGAGTTTTAAGTGGGTGACAAGGTGTTCTTACGAATATCTCCCTGGAAGAGATTATTGAGATTTAGAAAGAAGCGAAAGCTGATCCCTATGTATATCGGTCCTTTTGAAATTATGGATCGTTTTGGGGAAGTCGCTTACCAATTGGATCTTCCACCGAATATCTATCAAGTTCATGATGTGTTCTATGTATTTATATTAATAAATTACACAACTTTTCCTTCATATGTACTAAACTCACAATTTATTCCGCTGGAGCAAGATCATTCTTATGAAGATCTACCGATAGGGATTCTGGATTGTAGTGAAAATTATCTACGAAAAAAGACCACTCACTTAGATAAAGTTTTGTGGTGGAACCATCAATTTTAAGAAGCAACTTGTAAATTTGAGGATATTATGAGGGAGAGATATCCTCATTTGTTTGTATCTAAGTGACAAATTTGATTAAAAAATTTAGTATAAGGGGGTAGAATATAAAACTCAATTATTTTTATGAAATATTTTATCTAAATAATTTTATTTTTACAATAGCATGAATTTCACACAATCTTTAGTTTAAATGAATCTCAAGATGCCCTTAGTATTAAATTATCATTTTAACCAAGATTTTATATTATCGAGAATAAATATAACTAATTTTTTAAAATGTATGGTGAAGTCATTCGCTACCATTTTTTTGAAACTTAAAATCAATTATATATTTGTATTACAATATTAATAAGTTTTGTAAATTACTATTAGTAAATAAAATTAATAAAATATATATGATATAAATTTGATATTTTTTTCTATTCATCTAATAGATATTTTTTTCATAGCGTATACATAAACTCTATTTGATGTATAAAAACCTCTATTTTTCGAAAGCGTACATTTCGACTTTTTAATAGAAAACTCTTTTTAAATTAAGATTATGAAACATTAATAATTTATATATGAAAACATAAAGATGTTATTTTGAAGTGGGATATAAAAAATTACATTGGATGAAATTTTAATATTTTTCTTATAACTTTCAAATTTTGATGAATAGTAAAAATACATAAAATTTTAAGTGAAAACAAATTTTTCATAAAACAAATTATGGATATATTATATTATTTAACGGTTAAAATTATTAATATAATATATATTTTCAATTAAATATAATTTATTTCATTATAATTTAGTTTAAATTTAATTCAGATTTAAAACCATCTCAATCTTTTGCAATTTTTGAACTTTTAAAACCCATTCTCTCTTTCCATCAACAAGATTAATTTTAAATTTATTACTAAAAATAATTTGTTTATAATTTTTGAAAATGTATTTCATATTTTGAATCATAATTTCTAGATTATTTAAATAGTTTTATTTTATTTTTTGGGCATTTTGAATATTAACTTCAATAATGTGTTATTAATATTTTAAAAGGTTAAGTCGAGTAAATGAGGGTAAAAATAAAATTATAATATTACCCAAACACTAGTATTAATATAATTGGATGCGTTTTTTCTACCAAAATCATCATTGGTCCGAAATGGTGTCCATTGGAATCCACTTGGATGAGATTAGGACATTTAATTTATTTTTATTTAAATAAATGTTAAATTTTTTTCACAAAAATATTTATAACGGAATCATTTTTTATATAAAATAATACATAAGATAAATTATATTTTAAATTCTTATTTAAAATCTAATATGTGGTTATTTATCATGTTAATATATTTTTAATGTTTAAAAAATAAATAACTACCATAAATACGTATTCATTGATGATGTAAAAATTAATTAATTAATGAGAAATCAATAAAACAATTATTATTAAAATACGAATAACCATAAAAAGACCCAAACACTTGACCAAATCTCATTGGCCAATTATTTCAAATACATAACCATCCATGGTGCGAGTTAGTGACCATTTGAGGCCTTATAGAATATATTGTGGCACTTGTATTATATAATTTAAAGTGATGTTAAAGTTATCATATTCATAACATAATAAGTACAACATTTTAAATGTTGGATTTTCCAGAAGATAAATTTGACTATAAATATTCTTATTAAATCTACTATATTTATCTTCATTATAGTATTTTATTTCTAAATTTTATTCAAAAAATAATTATACTAAATAATTACACAAAATTGATGTTTTAATTATTTTATTTATATAGATAAAAAATAAATATTATTAAAATATTAAAATGAATAAAATTTATGATAATTAATATGTATAATTAATTTTCTAGATGAAATTTACCTATTATTAATATATTTAAGTTTTTGGTGATAATTTAAATTGATATCATAATAGTTATAAAAATCTATGAATCGAAAAGTGACAAAATTGACAAAATTGATTTTTTATCAAAATAAGGTTTTATTAAATTATTCCAAAATCATAAAACATTTTTTATAAATATATATTAATTATTATATGGTCAAAAATGTTCAATGTTTTTTATTTATAATCAAATTGATATCAAATAAGTATATATTTTACCCTTTTAGTATTTAAATATTTGTTACATTATTTAAAAATAAAATTGAATAACAAAATGTTAATTAAAATATTAAGATATAAATTGATAGAAAACATGTAAAACATGTATTGGTTGACGGGATTAAAACTCTACCTCATCTCATCTACTAAATTGGAAAAACTTTTATGTTCTTAGTTAAGGATTCATTTTATTTTAAATTATTTTTTATGGAGTTTCCAAAAGTGCCCCTCACCTCAATTATAAAAGGGAACCTCCTCCCTCACCTCTTCACTTCACATTGAGCCTTCAAGACAAGTCATCCCCAACCCTTTTCCTTTATCAACTTCCCTAGTTACATTATATTGAATATTATCTTCATCAAAGACCAACTCTAGTTCTCTAAGAGGATATTTACAGGAAGCACATCGACGAAGAGGTTATCTCCTCTACCGATTCATTGAAAATTTTTTATTCTTCTACTTCTTATTTATGAGTCGTTTCATTATAACGAAATAACTAATGTACCAATTATAAACTAATATTTTATTATAATTATTAAAAAATCATATAAGACCTTCTATCCTTCTTACAAAAAATCATATCACCATACTTGCGTACGTACGGCTTACCGTCTCAATGCCGGGGTGAAATAAGTTTTTCATCAAAACCTTGTTTAGATAGGTATAATGATGGAAATAATAACTATATATGATTATGAAAATATTATATTTATTCTAAAATATTATACACAATCCACTTCAATACCATTAAATAATTATGGGAATTTTATCTTTGCTTCTGTGTATGTACAACCTACCATATCCACGATACGATGTGTTTTATTCTAAATGATCTTCATTAAAGGATTGTTTCTTTAATTTTATTGGATTCAATTTTATGATTTTAATAATTTAAAATTAATGTTCCCTATTTTTCCAATTTTATTCTAGTCATTTTATCTTAGATGTTATAATCAGGTAAACAATCAATGTGATAAGTAATGTGATGACAAAAACATTGAAATTTCAAACCAGATGATAGCAGGGGCCACAAAAATTCATAATAATAATCTATAATATGAATCATGTTATAAATTGAAACCTATATTAGTAGAAGTTCCATAACACCTTAAGAGAGAATATTCCAAAAGAGAAAACTTCAAGCAATAATGGCCTCCAAATTTCAAGGGATCATTTAATCCCTTAATTATGGAATAATGGATCAAATCCATTTAGAAGATATTCTCCATCCTTCAATGTTCTATGTAAAAGAATGTTCTTTTAGCTATTTATTACATGGAGGCAGAAGCTGATTAGTAGTGTGAATTGATCAAGTATACGAAACCTAAAGAAGAGAAGATGTGGTGGAGTGGATGGAATTTCAGAAAATGTTTTTCAATAAATATTTTACTCTCACTCTCCAACTTAAAATCGAAAGGAAATTATTTTCCCCCAAGAAACAATAATACGAATATATTAATGCATATATGGAAAAATTCACAAGACTTTCATGATAAACCTATTTCTTTTTCATTAGCCCCAAATTCATGGTTTACTACTTTGTTGTTAGGCTAAAACCTAGTCTATGAAAAGCTATAGTGATCCGTGACATTGATAGATATGAGAAAATTTTCTGATTTTCCCTCAAGGTAGAAATAGATATTAGAGATTGTCAAAGGTATCATGGGGATAAGAATGAAAAAGTGGAGTTTAATTTTTGTGTTCTGATAGATAAATATAACAGTGTCATGAAATTACTACATCCACATGTCAAAGGTTCTAAAACAAACACCCCATAAATTTTATAATGTGGGTGAAGAAAGTTTAAGGTCTGGGGAGTAAGGATACATGGAAAACATTTTCTCACAATAGATTCCCACCAATGTGACAAAGGAATGAAATGCCCCAGTCAGACCTTATTTCACTATTATTTTCTTCAACTACAAGGATTCAGGGAACTATACAAATGAATTCCTTAAGACAAGGGTTTTCAGCGACAACTAACAACCTCAAAGGTAGTAAGAGGAATATTTTTCCACAACTACCAAAAAATTGAATCACTAAAATGATGTGGTGATAGGTACACTAGTTATTCATTTAGGAATAGTCAATGTACATTTTTTTGGTTTTGTGAATTTTTTTCATATTATTAAGGTTTTGTAGAATTGTCCAAACACCACCACAAATTATGTAAGTAAAGATGTCGGTAAAAATAGAAAATGAGGAAATTATTGAATACCATATATATAACACCTCCCCAATCAATTTTTGTGGGATGAACTTCCCGAAGAACCTTTTTATACTCCCTTAACTGTAATTTCATTCAATTTTGGTCATATAATATATTTTCCTATATATATTCAATATAAATTATTGTAAAAAGGAAAAAACTATTCATATTGTGAATCGAAAATCAATTCTATGCAGGTTCAAGGGGGATGATGAATCTTTTTTAGCCTCATAATCTCATGAATGGATATTACTACCCGAAAAATGAGCATATCATGATCAAATGATTCTGTCTATAGAAATAACCATACAAAAATACATTCCTATTATGAGATAATATGATGATGTGTTTCTCAATGAATTTCCTAGTCTTCCTCTTAGTTGAGAGGTTGAATTTTAAATCGAGATTATACCTGGGGAATTTCTGATATACATGGCTCAATATAGATTTTATATTGTGAACTCAATGACCTAAAAAACTACTATAAGAGAATTTGGATAAAGGGAACTTATTCCTAAGTGCTTCACTATGGGGTGCACCAGTCCTCTTCATCAAGAAGAAGGATGGGACAATGCGCCTTTACATTAATTGTTATGGGATCAACAGGATCATGATAATGAACTAGTATTATCTACCCTATATTGATGACTTCTTCGATCAAATAAGTATAACACAATACATATCCAAGGTGTATTTTTGGTTGGGATATTAATCTTTTAGGGTTAAAAAGGAGGATATCCCCAAGATAACATTTTGTATAAGGTACAGGAACTATGAGTTCATCATTATGACATTAGGACTTACTAATTCTCCAACAATCTTCATTGACATGATGAATAGAGTATTTATATTTTACCTCGACAAATTTGTGGTAGTATTTATAGATTATATTCAAATATACAACAAATGGAAGGAAGAGTATGAGGAGTATTTTAACACTATGATTAAACCATATGAAAAGATAATCTTTATTCCAATTACAAAAAATGTGAGTTTTAGTTGAAGTAAGTGTTTTTCTTAGTACACATCATCACAAGTAATGGGATATGTATGGATCCTTAAAAGAAGGAATAAATTTAAACATGTATTGGGCCAACATATGTGACGGATATATGTAGTTTCCTCGGATTAGCTATGCATTATCACCAATTTGTGAGAAATATGAAATGATTAATAAACCCTCTTACCAAGATTACTCGGAAGGGAGTCATGTTTTCTTGGGATGATGAATGTTAAGATAGCTTCATGGAGCTAAAGAGGAGTCTTATCACTTCCCCAGTGCTCAAACTACCCACAAGTGTAGATCTATACATAGTATTCAGTGATGATTCAATGAAGGAATTGGCTTGTATATTAATTTACAATGACAAAGTCATAGCCTATGCTTCAAGGTAGTTGAAATCTCATGAATAGAACTACCAAATCCATTATCTAGAGTTGTATATAGTGATATTCAATTTAAAAATATGGTGGAATAATCTATTTTGTGAGAAGTGTGAAAAATATGTGGATCAAAAAATTCTCAAATATATATTCACATAGAAAGGGTTGAATATGGGCCAATGAAGATGGTTAGAGCTGATCAAGGACTATGATTTTTGAATTCACTACCATAATGGGAAACTGAACAAGGTGGATCATTCTCTAAGTAGAAAGGGTCAAACAATTTAATCATTGTTGATAATTTATAGGGATCATATCTTCTTGTATTTGAAAAGGATGGACATGGAAATCATAAAATAAGGAACATAATCAATCCATTAACAAATTATTTCTCAACCGTCTCTTCTGGAAAGGTTAAAGAATGCTCAAAAAGGTGAACTTTGAATTCAAAAGAAAGTTGAAACTATAATGAAAGGAAAATCCTTGTAGTTCACTATTAATGAAGAAAGTATCATGAGATTTGTGTCAACACAATGTCTTCCATCAAATACACAGTTAAATATGGAATTATTGGATGATACACATAGTTTGACCTTCTCTATTCACCCAAGAAGCACAAATATGTATTGAGATCCTAGTTAGAACTATTGGTGGGACAATATAAATAAGGAGATCACTGAATAAATATCTAATTTCCTAGTATGCCAAAAAATTAAAGCTGAAAGGTAGAAGTCTAAGGGGATAATGAAATCATTACTGATACCAACATGGAAATGGGAGAACATCACTTTAGAATTTATCACTAGACATCCAATGAAATATTGGGGAAAAATTACTTATTAGTTTTTATGGATCATCTTACAAATATATTCCACTTTATCGCAATTCAAGATGACCTCTCACTGGATCAACTTGCAAAAATATAAATTAGAGAAATGGTGACACTACATGAAATATCACAGTGGATTATTTCTAATTGATATCTGAGATTCACCACTAAGTTCTAGAGAAGTCTCAAACATGCTCTAAATACTGAGTTGAACTTCAGTATGTTCTATCATCTTCAAACTGGTGGCCAATATAAGTAGACAATTTAGAAATTGGAAGAAATACTATGAACATGTTCTACAGACTTTAAAGGATGATGGGACCAACATCATTCATTTTTTGAGTTATCTTACAACAACAATTTCTAATAGAGAATTCAAATGTCTCCATGTGTATCCCTTTGTGGGAAGAAGTGAAGAGCACATACATATTAGTATGAAGCTAGGGAATGAAAACTGATAGGTCCTAAAATGGTCATGGAAATGGTGGAGAAGTCTAAGATTATTTAGTAGTACAACCAGGATGCTTAGAGCCGATATAAGATCTATGTTGAGAACCGTCTACCTGACCAATCTTTTGAAGTTAGAGACATGGTATTCCACCATGTATCCCCATGAAAGAAATATATGTAATTTGGAAAGAGAGGAAATATTAGTCCTAGTTAAATCATCCCTTTTGAGATCCTTGATCGCATTAGAGCGGTGGCCTGTCAACAATTAATCCCACCAAATCTATCTTAGGTACATGATATATTCTATTTATCCATTGTGAGGAAGTACATACCAATACCCTTACATATACTCAATCCATATGTTCTACCATTGGATAATGAACTTTCTTATGAGGATCACCTGGTGAAGATCTTAGATTGTAGTGAAGAATTATTACAAAATAAGACAATGCACTTTTTAAAAGTATTGTGGAGAAACAAAAAATTTTGAATAAGCGATGTGGGAATAGGGGTAAGTGATGAAGCATAGATACCCACATCAGTTTTAGTGTGCTAATTGAAAATTTTGGGGGTAAAATTTCTTAAGGGGTGAAGATTGTAATGTCCCGAATAGTTATGAATAAATTTCCCATTTTATATTTATTGAAATGTCCTATTATGTATGATAGTTATAGAAAATTAATTGACTAATTTGTATTTATCTTATTATATTTAATTTTCCATTAAGAATCATTTCAATATAAATTATACTTGTTTACAAAAATCACATGATTAGTATAAATATAGGGGTTTAAAAATCAAATTTTCATAGATAAATTAAGTGATAAACTCAACCAATATGATCATACCCTATAAAGCACATTTGTTAGAGATTATATGGAAGTTGAATTTATAGGATTTTCTCATGGCAAATCACAAGCTATGATAGAACAACATAAGCATGGAAAAAATATTTTATGGGAGAATTCTATGTTCATCGAGATCATGGACCAAACCATATTTTCTGAACCACCCCAGGAAGGTCCCACCATCACACACCACACACATAAGCTATTTATTAATGTATTAAATGTATATGTATCAAGAACCTTGAAATATTAGTATGTACATTATTATTTATAAAATAATGAATATATGTTCATCCTATTATTGTTACTTTGTAAATGTTTTTTTATTTTGATAAAATAAATCAAATTTTTTTTTTAAATATTGAAATACAATTAATGGATTTTTAAATTAATGGATTTTTAAATAAATAATATTTAAAATAAACTGTTATTATTAAATATTTTTTATCACATATAAATTATCATATAATTTTTATGAATTCAAGTGTTATTTTTTATTACGGTTCAAAAACTGTTACTGCCTAAAAACCCATAATTTTTAATAAATATAAGTTATTATTTTAAAATAGTATATTAACATATATAGAAGATTTTTAGATAAAATTAATATTATTTTTTGAATCATAACATTGATATAATACTATGGTGAATTTTTCTTAATTTTTTTAGATAATCAAATTTTTTGGTAAAAATTAAAAACTATATAAATATACTTTGTGTATTGTGAAATCATAATGATCCAAAAGTAATGTAAGAATTACTATAAATAGGATAAATGAAAAAATATATTTTTTAATTTAAAATAATTTGTTTTTATTTAGTTTATATATCTTTTTGCAATCCTACAAAAGTGATGATATATTTTAAGGTTTTAAAATCATTTCTTTAAGAGTGTGACTAACCTCCACATCACTAATGGTAATAATTTAATGATTTATGAAATATAAAATATAAAATAATGTTATCCACCCCCATTTGGAATAAACCATGGGTAAAACTATGTGTTGTTTTGTGTTTTTATATATTTATTATGTAGTTTTCAAAACCAAAATAATAAAGAAATCCCCTACTTTTTCTATATATACCCACCCAATAACACATTTAATTTCACTCAAACTCTATATAGAACCTAAAAAATATTCCATAAAATACATAGATACATATCAAGTATCCCTAAAACTCTCAATAATCCCCTCCCGTCTTTTGGTATCACACACTAAATTATGTGATCTTCACTTTCCTATCTTTTTTTGAATTCAAAAATATTTCTTGAATTTGGCCTTTAAAATTTCAATTCGTTATATGTTCATTAATATATTATGATACCATTAATATAAAATTCATTTTACATTAATGATATACCATTTATACTCTCTCATTTTCCCCTTACCTATTTTTTTAATATTCTAAAATTTCACAAGGAATTTATGTCCTCTCATTTCCATTCAAGAACTTATTTTAGGTTATGTATTTTAAATTCAAATTTTCTATGTTGGAATATGTTATTTCATATCTAGTTACTATAAATTTAATGTATAAATGATGATATCCTCTTTACCTTTCATTATGAAATCCATGATCTTTTATGTATAGCTGTTACCATAAAAAAATATAGTTATGATTCTTTTCTATTTTCATGTTTCTTCGTTACTTTATGTTATATATTTCCAAATTAATAATGTTGTGATATGATTTAAGATATCCTTATTACATCCCATTTATATCAATGTTATGAGAGACCCCTTTATCTCTCATCAACCCATTTTTATGAATCATTAACTGACATCGTTATGCTGTCAATTTTCACTACAATTTTACATGCCAAAACAATTGTGTAGTGAATACCATACTCATTTTTATATCAAAGTTATTCACCTTTATTAACATATGATTATTTATTAGGGACTTAATTGTATGTATTCCACATTCCTATATTATGGAATATATTATGGTGATGAAATAATCCATTTTGTATGATCTATGTAGCACAGTTAATAATTAAAATGAAATAATTATGATGGGTGCACCTAGATTGTACTTCAATGAATTGGGTAATGTTCAGTATCATGATACATAATGTTGAGACATAGAATTTACCTGATTCATTTATGGGAAATTATACACCATGATTTCTAGGTGGATTTAGACTTGACCTATTTTTTATGATGTAATGTGTTATGATCTTTCCATATTAACTATCATTCCATAAAGATTAGCATTCTATAACATATCTTGTTGTTCATGATTTTGATTTATAGCCTTTTTATATCCCATTTATATTCCTATTTTTAAACATGTATCTTATTATTCATGGTATTCCTTGTTTATTACATTATAGGGCTTTATAGCTCACCCCTTTCTAATGGTTGTCCCCAGGTTATCCCAAGAAGTTTAAAGTTCATTGTAATGTTATGATCATATCAAGAATGATTTTAATTTTTTTTTGTATCCCATGTGATAAGTTGTAATGTAATGTACCTAATTTTAAATTCCACTATAAATCTTGATCTTTTGGGATCTATTGAGTATAATTTTAGGTAATAAAACATACATTAATGTGAAATGAAGTGCATGTTTTCCATAATGACTATATTTAACATTATCTCAATTAATAGTCCATCATCATTATGTCGGTTAGAGATAGAACTATTGTGGAAATGAGATAGAAGTGAAAAAATAATATAGAGTCCCCTACATGCCATAGTTTAAGATTCCACATGAATCATAACAAATAATAATGAGATTCCTTAATCAAAAAATGGAAAAATATACAAATCCCTGTCAATTAAAGAAAGCATGATAATATCTAAGAATCTTGAAATATATTCAATGAAAAAATTTACTTCATTTATAAATTTTATATGTGTTTCATTGGGTTATTTTATTTCTTCTCAATTTATGGTGATTGTTAATTTTTATCTTTAGTGGATTTGATATTACAAACTGATTATGAATTCAATTTTTCCTTATAGTTAAATGAAATATAATAATTTCAAGTAATTTCAATTGAAAAAACTCAAGTTGTTTTAGATTTAACATGATGATAGTGAGTATAAGAAAAAAAGTTATGTTTTATTACCTCATGAAAGAGAATTATAAATTTAATTATACATTTATTTTTGAATTTCATATATAAACTTAGTAATATTAAAAATTAAAATCATGATTAATTTGTTTCAAAATTCTTGGGATTAATGATCCTTAAAAAATAAGTAAAAGAATAATTATTTCCAATATAATATTCCTCATAATTATCATAAATGTCATTTGATAATATAAAAATAAGGAAAAATAGGAATAAATTGTAGGAATGATATTTTTAATTTAATTGATTGGATTTAAGATAATTTACATGAGATAAAAAATTAGAAGGAGGGTATTTATTGAAAATATGACTGTTTATTGATATTATATTCATTGTAAATATGACATTATATTGATAATGAACCAATTAAATAATTTTTAAATTACACATGTTTTATTTACTATAATAGTTTTCATGGTACAGTAGTTAAATTCATGTTATATTTCGAAGTTAATATAATGAAAATGATGTATTTAAATTAAGGATTTAAAAAATATATTATTGTGTTGATCAATTAATAAATCATTCACATGGGGACTTAATCAATAATAATAATGTTATATGTCACATTACGTCATTTAAGATCTTCAACATGAATAATAATATAATTAAAAAAATAAAATTCATAAACAATGGGTATAAATGAATGAATTTAAAAGAATAAATAAAATTAAACAATCTTTTGATGTATAGAAAAACCAATAAATAATAATAGTAATATTTTAACTATTGGAAAATAAGGTACATGATGATCGAATATGTTGAAAATGAAAAATAAAATCATATATGGACACCGATATTTCAACCATCATATATGATATGGGCCAAGGATATGTGCACAAAGTAGTTACTGTAAAAAGACTACACACCCAAAATGGTAACCACACATATATTGGATGATTTTTCATATTGTCATCTAAATTTAATCCCTTTTATATTTTTTGAAACCATTCTAGACCGAGAGCCAATTGATAGAGACCCCAAACACATGAGTGTACAAAACCTTAGTGTATGCACCCATGGATTCTAGAACACTCCCTAAAACAATATTAAAATACAAATAGATGAGAAGCGATAGAATATTTGTGTATTTAAGATATCTGAAGGTTTTTACACCCAAAACCTTCCCAAAGACAACTTCTCTCTGAAGACCCCTTATAGGAAAGGGAAATGATCACTTTTAAGAAGAGCCTTCTAGAAATAAGGGATATGTATTATGAAAGATTGTTTTTTTTTCTATTTAAAGACATTTTTAGGATTTAATGGCACATAAGGTCATCCTAATTTTTCATTTTCGTTCTATTTATAGTCATTAACAACCCTCAAGTGCTTCTTTGGGGACCACAGTCTCCCAAGTCACTAACCCGAGTGAATTTCCCCAGTATAGCCATAAAGACCTCTAAAACACCTATGTAACCTACATTACCAGGATTTACTCCATATAGTATGATTATTACCATCTGTCATGGCTTAAAAAAGGTTTTACCCGTCACAGAAACACTACTTGGATTAAACCCTTCTATTTCACCCACGTGTCATTTCTAACCACAATGGATTCATTATACTTTGGTATTCCACCACTAAAAATGGAATTTCCTTATATAATATGACTTGGTCTCCATCTTAGGGTAATTATCAACACCATAACAAGACTCATCATCAAGATTAATCCAAAAAAATACCCATAAGGCACAAGTCCCTCACTAACTCATTGTTAATACCCAATCATCTAGTGGATCTATGAATATAAACATAAAATAGAAGATTCCATGATCATAGATGTATGATCAAAAAAAGAACCATTTTAATTTGTCCAACTTGAACGTAAATTATCGGATGTTCATTGTTGTATGGAATTTAAATTTGTGGGGTTTTATTCACAAAATGAAGAAACATAGGAATCTGCTTTTATGGTCTAAATCTCTCTATCATATCATATTATCATCCCTGTATCCTATATTTCTTTATAGATAGCATAAATTTATAGATTTATTTCATATATTACTTTAAACTATAGAGTTATAATTTATTTTGATTAAATTGGAGATAATATTATTCTCTGGTACATTGTCCTTTTGAATACAAGACATCAATCAACAACTTTAAAAAAAACTTAATAGGTATTTTCAATTAGAAGTATTTCATAATAATTTATTGAGTATATATTGAATTCTAAAAATAGATAAAAAGCCTCCCCATGGGATGAGCTGACCACCCATACCCTAGATTCTAATATAAATTTCTCTAAAAAGAACCAAAATTGACCAATAAAAATAAAATATTAGAAAAAAATCCTTACAACAATCCATTGGATATATCTCATATAAAATGCTTCATAAAAAAATACATTTATCTTAGATATCATGTATAAGTATGAAACTTGGAATATAATAATTTCATGTATTCCAAATCATATATTCTTTATTCTATGTGTGAAGGCATATCAATACCTCTAAATGAATCACATTCCATTCAACAAGATGAATACATTAAATATTAATCATTTAAGAAGACATGTATATAAAAATTCACATTACTAGGTATGGACATAGGTTTCATTAGTATTTTGTATCAGGGGACCATAAGTTATACCTATCATACTGAAGGATAATCCCATTAATTTTTATAAAAAACATCAAATGATAAACAACATACTCACCCCTTCCATTTATCCAAAACCCTGTGATGGTGTAAGAAAGGTGTCAAGGTATAATGGATCAAAAAAATGATACCCTATTAACCTCATTTAATTAGAATTATTATGAAAAAATCTCCTCATGAATAATAATGAAATTTTGTAAGAAAATATATATGGTATAATCAAATGGTTATTTTACATTATAAGTGTAACACCCCGAGATTTTATGAAAAATATTTTTTAAAATTTCATCAATGTCTTGTGTTTTACGCTACAACAAATGGAGCTTTCACAACACACATCCATGACTTGGTTTTCATTACACGCAATCGCGACCTTCAACGATAGCGTGTGTTGTACGCAATACCGAGTTTTGTTAAACAACGATATGTTATATAAACTAGCCGTTATGAATAGTAATACCCAATTTTTCTAATTTTATAAATTTTATCTTTCAAAATGGACTTCATTTTTGGATTCATAATATTGAAATTTTCCTAGGGTAAAGTTTTGGTATTTTTCTGAAAACTTTCAATTTTTGATGAATAGTGAAAACACTGGGTTACTATTCAAAAACCGACTTTTTATTTAAATATTTATTTATTTTATTAAAATTTATTTTAGGTCAAAATTGATACATAATACCTATATAAGTTCAATTTAATTCATTGGAGTCATTTAATAATAATTTTAGATATATATAAAAAGTTTATTGAACTTTTCACCGTCTTTTACCCACCTCCTAGGAGAATTTACAAATTCATATAAAACTTAATTTTACCGCTTCTGTGAGTGGAATTTCAAAAATCTTAGAGACACGGTTAATATCAGGGACTAAAATGTGGTTCAATTAGATGAAAATAATTTTTGGTGAATAGTAACTTTTTACTTTTATTTACCACGGTTAAAAGTAAATTGGGTAATTAAAGGTAAAAATGATATTATTATTACCCTAACACATGTACTAATTCTATTGGATATGTGTAATTAGAACAAAAAACCTTAAGAATAAAACATGACCATTTAGGCCCACATGGATTAGATTAGGACATTTATTATTAATTTATTTAAAGAAGGGTTAAAATAGTAAAAATCAAAGTTTAATAACTAAATAATTTTTTAATATAGGGTTATACATAAGATAAATTCGAATACAAATATTCCTTAGAAATATAAAATGCTTTCCTACATAATGGTATTTTATTTTTAAATTTTATACTTTATATAATTTAATTTATTAATGACACAATGATGATGCAGTAATTATATTATTAATGAAATATTGACATAATTTATGTTATAAATACCCAAATAAATGATATTTAAGACTTTTTATGAATTAAAATAATTTTATATGTTAATATGACATGTTATTATTGATTTAATTAACTTTTTTAGAACTAATATTTCTGTTATGATTTTTACAAAAATCAATTGCCAAATAGTGTCAAAATTGACAAAAAATAGTTTTTAAAATAAATATTATATTATTAATTGTTATTTTATTCCTAAAAATCTAAGGATTGGAAAAATGACTTAGATAAGGTTATATATATTTATAATAACCAACTTGGGGTTCGTTTATCTTGTTATAGTAAGTTTATTAACCTTATAGTGTAAGCAAACAAGAAGACATGATAAAAGTTAAATTATCTACCTTAAAGATAAATCTAAATGATAAGGTTAAAATATAAATCTAAACATGTCTAAATTCTATTGGATAAGAGTATTTCGACCCATACCCACCTTATATTCGAAATAAATCAATTTTTAGCTATTAAAACCCAAATATGACTTTATAATAAAATAATATTTTTAGTTTTTCCAAAGGTGCCCCTCTCGTCTCTTATAAAAGGGCACCTCCTCCATCTCTTACTCACACCACATTGAGCCTTCAATCTCAGCCAACCCTGCCAATTTCCTTTATCCACTTCCCTAGATACATTCTAGAGGTTATGGTCTTTTTCAAAGACCAATCTCAGTGCCCTAAGATGAGGTTTCAAAAAGGCGTGTCGAAAGACGAGGTAATATCCGTTACCGATTTTTTCAACTTTATTTATTATTCTACTTCTTCTTCTTTAGTTGTTTCATTATGATGTAATAACATCGGTATCACTCATATAATGATATGTTATTATAATTATGAAATAACGCTCTTTCTCCATCTATCCATCCTACGGAAAACGAAATCACCGTGCGTGCGTACGTACGGAATACTGTCTCCACGTCGTGGTGTAATCTGTTTTCCACCACCACATTACTTGTATGGGTATAATGATGTAAATAAATAACTATATATGATTATTTCAAAGTTATATTGATTATAAAATATTATACATACACTTCAATGAAATTTCACGATCATGGGAATGATATCATCTCTCGTGCATACGAACGGACTACCATCTCCACGACGTGATGAGATTCATTCTCCATGTTAACCATTCATGAATGATTATAAAGTATATATAACAAGTAATCATGAAAAATATGACATTATAATGATACTTGATTTATGAGTATATATAGGTATGTCATATACTTAATTTCATTCAATTCAATAAGGAAACAAAAACATCGTTCATGCGTACGTACGACCTACCGTCTCCATGAACAGTGTATTTAATTCCATTTAATCGATCTATCATATATATATGTATATACTAAAATAAATATTATATATAAATCATTTTTTACATTCTGTAATTAAGTAAATCATGATATAAGTAATAATATCAAGAACAAAAATTCCAAACACGTACGATAAATAAAACGATTTAACCCAAAACGCTGCTTTAACTTGGAACATACAAAAGAATGGGTAACATAAAGTCATAAGTGAACAATATATGATATCATAACAATGAATATGATTCTGTAATAAGTCAATGACATTATTTAAATCATTATACGGGAGGTTCGGAAACGTACGAAGTATATCGTACCTAAGGTAAGGGATAATGTTGCAATTTCAATTGTTTTCTATCCGAGATTTCTTATACGTATGTATTTACTGGGGAAATATTTATCATCCATGTCCAAGTTTTATTAAAATGTTTTAATGTATTTTTAAATTCCTTTTTTCCCATTTTTTACTTTTACTACATGGTATGTAAGGAATCTTTTTTTATTACCATACGAGGTTCTTTTTGACTTTTCCAAAAAAAGTACGAGAAGAATGTTATTTTTAACTTATAAAGAATGAACGTATTTTTACGGTTTCATAATGCCTCATTTTCATGATGCATAATCCACAAGATTTTATGAAATTTTTCAAAAAAATACATTTATTTTAAAAGTGCATGGCATTTTGTGAAAAAAAATGATTTTGAAGAAGAAAGGATATTTTCCTCAAGAATTCATTTCAAATGTTTCATCAAAACCATTTTCCATATAAGATGACATTATTTCATATGTGTATGTTACAAGTTTAATGTCTCTATGATTTATATGGTTTCACTTTTCTTATGATGAAATGTCCATTTGTTTTATATGGATTATCAGATGATGGGATGATGTTTATGAAACCCATTTTATTCTTTTGGTTATGATGAATGTTTTATGTTTATTTTTTGGAACAAGTAAGAATTATTTCATTATGAGATGGGTGGGACATATATCTCCTTCCAATGCATTGGGTAAAGATTTATATCTCAAGAGATAGACATGGATGGAACGGTAAGTTAATTTGGTTCAGTGTTACAGGACTTAAACGAGGAGTGAACTCGATTCAGAAAGGGACTTTGTCCACTAAGATGGTCTTAGAAGCAATGCCTTGGATACTATGGAAAAAATAACATGTGCTTAATAGTGGCCACAATTATCTGTTTTATTCACATTCTATTTTTTCATGATTGATGTTCCCTTATGATATATGCCTTACGTACTTCAAAGATTCATGTCTTTGCTCAATATTTTGATGTTTAGATTTTATGTTCAAGTTTTTGCAATCAAATGTTTATGGATTATTTTATGTTCTCTATGTTTATCCTTACTGGGAATTTGATCTCACCCCTTTTATTTTTTCTTTTCCCCAGGATATAAATAATGGTTTTAGGTAAGAAAAAAATGGTAAGATCATTATGGGAGATGATGAAGATATTTCACCACGATTAGAAGATTATATTCCGAGTTTCCAAAGAAACTAATCTATTACGGTCCTTGTGTGTTTGTTTTTGTTATGTACTAAGTATTCCGCAAAAGTAATGTAATGTCCATGTACTTCAAGCTTTGGGTATCTACAGTTGGTATCAGAGGAAAGGTTTAGTCAACCTTTGGAAACTAGGATGCGAGAACTTTTGTGAGATCCCTAGAGATATTTCTAAGGTATGTATAGGGATGTCCTTAAGGTTAAGTATAAGTATAGGTTATAGTCCTAGAATTATGGTAACGATCATAGAATTAAACCTAAGATGTTAGATATTGAAGGTACTCCCCCTTTATTATGTTGTTTTCCCTAGCATGATTTTTTCCTCTCACACAATTCTTTTTGGGTTTTAGATGATGGATGGAACCCGAAGGAACCATGTTGATCAATGTAATGGGCAATGAAATGATTTTCCTCCTGAAAAAACAAATGTTATGGGAGATGGAGTGAAATATCTTATTTCTATACTTACACAAGCTATGAATCATTCTGGACTTCCAAATGAGCAGAGAAGGGAACAATATTCTATTGAGTCCTTCATGAGGCAACGCCCATATTCTTTCAGTGGGCCTTCTGATCCACTTGTTGATGAACAATGGATTAGTACCACTGAAAAGATATTCTCAATTCTTCAATGTTCTGAACATGACAAATTCATCTTAGCAGTATATCATTTGGAAGGTGAAGTTGATCAATGGTGGAATCTTATCAAGAATATAAGGCCATGAGATGAAATTGAGTCCATGGAATGGGATGAGTTCAAGAACTTATTTTTCAATAAGTATATCCCTCGTATTCTTCGAAAAAATATGGAGAAGGAGTTTCTTGAAATAAAGAAAAAGGATGATGAATCTGTTGGTATATAAGAAGAGAATTTTACAAGGCTTGTAAGGTATGCATCTGGCTTTATCATCCAACCTGAACATAAAGTTGATCGATTCTTCAGTGGCTTAAAACCAAATCCTAGAAGGGAATTAACTATAAGAGACTTCAGTAGCTATGAAGAAATTGTGTGTTGTTCTATCAAGGTAGAAATGGAAGTTGGTGTTACATATCCATCTCATGGTTTTGACAAGAAACGAAAGATGGAGTTCAAGGAGAAATCTCAGAATAATGGTGAAAAGAAGATGAATGTTTTTTTATGCTCAAAGTGTGGAAAGAAGCATGGTGGAGATTGTCTTAAAGGGAATAGAAAATGTTTTATGTGTGGAAAAGAAGGCCATCAAGTAGCTGAGTGTCGAAGTAATGGAAAAGGGTTTCTAATGATGTGAATAAAGAAAAGACTACGGAGAACACACCACCAACACGTCAATGCTTCAAGTCCAATGAAATGGGGAATTATGCAAATCAATTCCCTAATCCAAGGGTTACTGATGACCGACATGAGCAACCACTTAAGGAAAAGAACAAAGGGAAGTCACATGCGATCACTATTGGCAATGTTGAATATGACAACAATGTCGTGGAATGATTAAGTGTTTTTGTAATGGGATTCCAAAATAATGTTGTATATAGTATCGTGGAATATTAGAAGATTTATGTATTGTTCTATTGTGGTTTTCAATAATTCTATGGTACCGGTAACCATGGAAAGTGATTGAGATATTTTTGGAAAGAATATGATATGCGGATAATGAAGGGATAAGGAGAAAATGAAATGTTTGACAGTATTCATGAGCTCATGACTGATATAAGGAAATAGTTATATCATGGTTTGAGTATATAGAATTTTGGGGTTTTCGTCTGTAGAAAGAGTTAAATTTTGACATCACAAATGTTTTCACTAAGATTTAATGGGTATTCATTTTTCAAGAGAATACATGATTAAGGCTTTCGAGTGTTTGGAATGTGACCAACTGGACATATCTTATGATATATGGGGATCAACTATGGTATTAACATGATTGTTATATGAAATCTCTGGTAATAGTTTTCACTATATTATGAGAGTGGACTGCAGTATTATGGATAAGCCTAAAAATTGGAATGGATTATGTTGGACATAAGTTAGTATTGTTTATGGATAAATGTTTTTTTGATATTATTAATGGGGTGTTATAGTAATGCAGTTTTATAAAAAGGAAAACCTATAGGATGGGCGGCAACCAATCGCGTCAGACAAGGCTGCGGGATTCGAACCCACAACTGAAGTGCGACTGGCCTTTATCACAGACCACTGGCCTACAGGAAGTCCCTGGTTAGTAGAAACTAGTTTTATTTTATTAATCAGTATGATATATGAATTATAAGATCATTTTTGGAATCATATATGATTAATCTCACCATAGATGGACTTATTTATATATGATAACTTTTGCAAACCTTTTGTTTGAAACAGATGGAATGACTCATCATTCTATCACATGATCTGTTAACATTTCACGAATAACAAATTCAACTTCATTTCTTTAAGAAATGATGTGGAAATTGTTCAAATCACGAACAATATTGAGATTGTACCAAAATAAAGTAAGTATTTATTCTAATTCAAATTTTTCAACTTTAGGGAAATGATCTTGAAAACCAAAAATGTTGTCCTAGTGCCCTTATATTTGATGAATCAGATGGTACCCTAGATCATCTCAAATTTATGGCTTTGTGATTGGTGGATTTTTTATAGCCATGTTCTCTACCACTATCCATCAGAACATGACAGTTAGATTTCTCTTCCATATCCATATTTTCACCTATGTTCTCCGATGTGGAAACCCAGTGATTAGTTAATTTGGGTAACCATTACATTTCATACTTTGGTTTTTAAAGCCATGTTTTGGTATTCCTTTTTACGATGTGCGTTTCTATGAAATAAACTTTCGATTAGTAAACCATTTATAACCCCGACAAATTTTGAGGGCGAAATTCATTTTAAGGGGGGTAGAATATAACACCCCGAGATTTTATGAAAAATATTCTTTTTAATTTAATTAATGTCTTGTGTTGTACGCTATAATAAAAGGAGCTTGCACAACACACATCCCTGACTTGGATTTCATTACACGCAATCACGACCTTCCACGATAGCATGTGTGGTACGCAATACCGAGTTTTGCTAAACAATGATATGTTATATAAACTAGCCGTTATGAATAGTAATACCCAATTTTTGAAATTTTATAAATTTTATCTTCCAAAATGGACTTCATTTTTGGATTCAGAATATTTAAATTAGCCTAGGGTGAATTTTTGGTATTTTTCTAAAAACATTCACTTTTTGATAAATAGTGAAAACACTGGGTTACTATTCAAAAACCGACTTTTTATTTAAATATTTATTAATTTTATTTAAATTTATTTTAGGTCAAAATTGATACATAATACCTATATAAGTTCAATTTAATTCATTTGAGTCATTTTATAATAATTTTAGATATATAAAAATTTTATTGAACTTTTCACCGTTTTTTACCCACCTCCTAGAAGAATTTGAAAATTCACATAAAACATAATTTTACCGCAGCTTTGAGTAGAGTTTTAAAAATCTGAGAGACATGGTTAATATCAAGGACTAAAATTTGGTTCAATGAGATGAAAATAATTTTTGGTGAATGGTATCTTTTTACTTTTTTTACCACGGTTAAAAGTACATAGGGTAATTAAGAGTAAAAATGATATTATTATTACCCTAACACATGTCATAATTCTATTGGATAAATTTAATTCGACCAATAACAATCTAAGGAATAACATATGACCATTTAGGCCTACTTGGATTAGATTAGGACATTTATTATTAATTTATTTAAAAAGGGTTAAAATAGTTAAAATCAATGTTTAATGACTAAATAATTTTTTAATATAGGGTTATACATAAGATAAATTCGACTATAAATATTCATTAGAAATATAAAAATATTTCCTACATAATGGTATTTTATTTGTAATTTTTAGACTTTAAATAATTTAATTTATTTATGAAACAATGATGATGCAGTAATTATATTATTAATGAAATATTGACATAATTGATGATATAATTACCCAAATAAAGGTAATTCGATACTTTTTATGGATTATAATACTTTTCTATGTTAATATGACATGTTAGTATTTATTTAATTAACTTTATTCGAACTAAGATTTCTGTTATGATTTTCTAAAAAATCAATTACCAAATAGTGTCAAAATTGACATAAAATAGTTTTTAAAACAAATATTATATTATAAATTGTTATTTTATTCCAAAAAATCTATGGTTATGACAAAAGACTTAGAGAAAGTTATATATGTTATTCATAAACAACTTCGGGTTCGTTTGGCTTGTTATAGAAAGTTTATTAACCTTATAGTGTAAGAAAACAAGAAGACACGGTAAAAGTTAAATTATCTATCTTAAAGTTAAATATAAATGATAAGGTTAAAATAGAAATCTAAACTTGTATAAATTATATTGGATGAGAGTATTTCTACCCATCCCCACCTTAGCTTCTAAATAAATCAATTTTGAGATATTAAAAATTGAATATGACTTTATAATAAAATAATATTTTTAGTTTTTCTAAAGGTGCACCTCTCCTCTCTTATAAAAGGGCACCTCCTTCCTCTCTTCCTCACACCACTTTGAGCCTTCAAGCTTGGCCAAAACCTGCCAATTTCTCTTTTCCACTTCCCTAGAAAAATCCTAGAGGTTATGGTATTCTTCAGAGACCAATCTTAGTGCCCTAAGAGGAGGTTTCAAAAAGGAGTGTCGAAATACGAGGTAATATCTGTTACCAATTCTTTCAACTTTTTTTCTTCTTCTATTTCTTCTTATTTAGTTGTTTCATTATGAAGTAATAACATAAGTATCACTCATATACTGATATTTTATTATAAGAATGAAACAGGCCTATTTACCCATCTATCCATCCTACAGAAAATGATATCAATGTGTGTGCGTACCTACGGAATGCCGTCTCCAACCCGTGGTGTAATCTGTTTTCGACCACCACCTTACTTGGATGGGTATAATGGGGTAAATAAATAACTATATATGATTTTTTCAAAGTGATGCTGATTCTTAAATATTAAACATACACTTCAATGCAATTCCACAATCATGGGAATGATATCATCACTTGTGCGTACGTACAGACTACCGTCTCCACGACGCGATGTGATTCATTCTCCATGTTAACCATTCAGGAATGATTATAAAGTATATATAATAATTAATCATGAAATATATGACATAATAATGATACTGGATTTATGTTTATATATATGTATGTTATCTACTTAATTTCATTCAATTAAATAAGGAAACGAAAATAGCGTTCATGCGTACGTACGGCCTACCGTCTCCCTGAACGGTGTATTTCATTCCATTTAATCGATCTATCATATATATGTATATACTAGAATATATATTCTATATAAATCATGTTTTACATTCTGTAATTATTTAAATCAGGATATAAGTAATAATATCAAGAACAACAAGTCCAAACACGTACGATAAATAAAATGATTTAACCCAAAATGCTTCTTTAACATTGAACTTACAAAAGAACTGGTAATATAAAGTCATAATTGAACAATATATGATATCATAACAATGAATATGATTCTTTAATAATTCAATGACATTATTTAAATCATTATACAAGAGGTTAGAAAATGTACGAAGCATATCAGACCTAAGGTAAGGGATACTGTTGAAATCTCAATTGTTTTCTATCCGAGATTGCTTACACGTAAGTATTTACTGGGGTAATATTTATCATCCATGTCCAAGTTTTATAAAACTGTTTTCATGTATGTTTAAATTCAATTTTCCCATTTTTTACTTTTACTACATGGTATGTACGGAATCTTTTTTTTATTACCATACGAGGTTCTTTTTTACTTTTCCAACAAAAGTACGAGAAGAATGTTATTTTTAACTTATATGGCATGAACGGATATTTACGGGTTCATAATGCCTAATTTTCATGATGATTACTCTATAATATTTTATTAAAATTTTCAACAAAATACTTTTATTTTAAAATTGCATGGAATTTTGTGAAAAGAAAATGATTTTGAAGAAGAAATGATATTTTCCTCAAGAATTCATTTCAAATTTTTTATCAAAACCATTTTCCATCTAAGATGACATTATTTCATTTGTGTATGTTTCATGTTTAATGTCTCTATTTTTTATATGGTTTCACTTTTCATATGATGAAATGTCCATTTTTTTATATGGATTATGAGATGATGGGATGATGTTTATGAAACCCATTTTATTCTTTGGGCTATGATTAATGTTTTAAGATTATTTTGTGGCACAGGTAAGAATGATTTCATTATGAGATGGGTGGGAACTATATCTACCTCCAATGCATTGTGTAAATATTTATATCTTATGAGATAGAAATGGCTGGAACGGTAAGTTAATCTGGTTAAGTGTTACAGGAATGAAACGAGGAGTGAACTCGATTCAGAAAGGGACATTGTCCACTAATATCGTCTTGGAAGCAATGCCTTGGCTACTATGGAAATCATAACATGTTCTTAATGGTCTCCACAATTACTTGTTTTATTCCCATGCTATTTTATCATAATTGATGTTCCCTTATGATATATTCCTTACGTACTTCCAAGATTCATGTCTTTGCTCATTATTTTGATGTTTAGATTTTATGTTCATGTTTTTGCATTCAAATGTTTATGGATTGTTTTATGTTCTCGATGTTTACCCTTACTGGGAATTTGAGCTCACCCCTTTTATGTTTTCTTTTTCCCAGGATATAAATAAAGGTTTTAGGTAAGAAAAAAAGGTGAAGATCTTTATGGGAGATGTTGAAGATCTTTCACCACTATTAGAAGATTATATTCTGAGTTCCCAAAGAAACTAAACTATTAAGGTCCTTGTGTGTGTATTTTTTTTATGTACTATGTTTTCCACAAAAGTAATGTAATGTCCATGTATGTCAAGCTTTGGGTCTCTATAATAAGTTATGATAATGTTTCACATTGGAAATATGTATCTTCATATAATCCCCTACTTACTATAATCTTAACAAATTATCCCTACAAATTCCTTTAAAATATGATAATTGGCATGTGAAAAAATGGTGATTTAGTGATAATGTTTTAGTTATCATTCATCTACAATAAATCATGAAATATAAATGGGTGAATTATGATGTGATAATGAATTATATAAAAAATTATATTGAAATAGTTTTAAATATTTTTAAAAATGTAATTAGAAAACCATATACATAAGTTTTATTCCTATCAAATATTATGATTTAGTGATATAAAATTAATTATATTTTATTATATTTATACATGTTTTGGAAACATGTATCTTTATCATGTAACATATAGTGTATCATCATGAAATAATAAAAAATATATCTATGTATCTCTATGACAACTCTGTCATCCCACTAAAATGTTTAGTGTGATAACATGATAAAAATAAAATATTTTGATAATAGTGTGATAAATATTCTCAACTAAAGTTTTCAATAGTTGAAAAATACTTTTATAGGAATAAAAAAATGTTTTATATACTTTTCTATGGAATTAATTACTATGTATTCACTAAGATAACATGAGTTATGTTTATGCATAAATCTATCTTCATTCATGAAGAAAATGTGAATAGGTTCTCTATGTTTCATATGATTGTTCATTCACCAGCGGTATAGATTTCTAAAAAATGTTTCCCAATATGGGGATGTTGTAATGAGAATCTCCCATTTGTAGTAGGCCATTAATACCATCCATTGCCGAAGAAAGTGTTATAACAGCCTTAAAACACATTTTTAAGTGTTTTATGGACATTTTTTGGCCTAAAAATAACTAAAATGAGAAAATCCCATAGAAAGGGTCACAGTTCATTTTTTATAATTCAATTGAAAATATTTTGGATCCAAATTAACAACACCTAGATAAAAATTTCTATTTATGTATTAATTATTTCTATCATAATAAATGTTTTCCTACTATATTAAAATTACTTTCTTATTGAAATAATTATGTAGAGATTCGTCTTTTAATGTTCGATGGTATGTTTTATTTGAAATAATGAAACACTTAGGAAATAAGGCCATTATTTATAACCCAAAAGGAGAAAATTTTTAGATGAATCATTTTATATGGTCAGATAATTGTTTGAGATTTTTGAACACATTTCTCTATGAGTCTACATTAATTTTCTATAGATATGAAGTTACTAGTAATGAAAAAAAAGAATTATACGTGTCAGTTAAACTATTATCTGGTTTCTTCATCATTTTAAAATCATAAAAAAAATCATACACAATCTTGTGTGTTGTTTATGAATTAGGGTTCCATATATCTAAGGGAGAGTGGTTATGTGTATTTGAATGTAAATATACCCCTCCCACCTAAGTATGAATTTCAAAAAACCTGAATAATTTTAGAGACCTAAAATATGAAAAATCACATTGTTTTTTGGAAAATACATCAGAAAAAGGTCTTTATAGAAACAATATCATTGGTAGACATGAAATCAACGTTAGAAGATGACGTTCACCATCCATATAAAAAACATGATTATATAACCCGTATGAAACAAATTCTAGTCTGGATTCCATATGACCCTTATAAATGCATTTATCTCTCCTATATAAATTTGTAATATACGGATTACCTCAACATAAAAATTACATTATATCCTAGATTAAACCTATAAACCCCTTAGTATGCCCAATATGTTCCCATGAACCAATATTTATGAAAACATTTAACTTTACGAAGTACTTGTTTTATACTTTAAGGATCTACCTTCACATAATATTTTATTATGGTTACACTCATTCATAAATGATCCCCTCTACCGATGTCTAAACATCCTTCTCTGAAAAATCATTATTTATCTTGATCAAAATTATTCATTTTATGATAGAATATTAGAGTACATTTATCCTAATTTATTAAATAAAACCTCAATATATGATTTGGTGAATTGGAATATAATTCATGAAATATTTCTCATTTAGGTATCTAATGCTTAATCCCTGGATAAATTCAATTAATTGAGATAACTATTTTTTTATAAAATAATATTATTTATGATAATCATCATAGTTTCCTAAAATACCCCAAGTAAACATCCACATTTTAGTTTCTTTTGGGTTTAAAACATACCTTATACATATATCCTCCTATTGGATTCTTCAAAAACCTATAATTGATATTCTCCTATTGATTTCCCCAATAAAAATAAATTAATATACTCCCCTAGGTCAAAAAATTTACCTTTATTCACGTTCCTATTCATTGTTTATACAAAATAAAACTATTTTCTAGTTCATATTCTAGAATAACCAAGAAAAGGATACTCATTCATAAAACCCACACTAAACCATTTCTATTGAAATTTATTATATTAAGGTAGTACATATGACTTGAAATTTCTTGGAAGTAATCCTAGATTAATGGACATTATATAAACACCTTTATTCGTGGATAAAGGACCTTAAAAGAATATAATTTGGTCCTTATCTTATGAACATAAAAGGAATAATGTTCCCCCATCAAATTTCACTAAAGTACATGGATTCTAATTCTCTTCATAAGGAAACATAGAATGTCCCTTCCAATTTATCGATCCCACCATCGTAACACCCATAAAATTATTTAGCAAGATCACAATTCTATCTAAGAAAATGTTAAATTATAGAGTTCATTTCCCTAAATCAATAAACTATAGTGTAATTAATGGTTTGGATTGAATGAGAGACAATGTAATTCAGTTATAATGAGTCCTCATTAATGAAATATTTTAGTCAAATGATTTCACTAAAGGGTATGAAACATTGTTACTGGGAAGGATTACCAGAGCTTGTCTTAAATATATAAGAAACTTGTAGACTAGAAAAAAAGATGCCTTAAGGGTTGAATATAAAGAAGATATTACTTATAGAAATCATATTTTAGTGTATGATATGATGATGTTTTCTGGTAATAAATCATGGTAAAATAGGAATTAATACATAAATAGCTCCTGCAAATGCCAATCATATAGTATTATTCGGCCTTTTGTAATGAATTTTTGTCAAGAATCATATTAAATGAATATTGAAAAATCCAATAATTATGATGTAATAGTTCATTATTAAGGTGATACTATTTTGAATAACTTCCATATTTGATATTATTAAAAATGCATTTATACTTTGAAATGTATCGAAGTAAAATTGGCCCGATGTTATAAAAATTTGTAACAAAAAATATTTTCCTGTAATATATGATTGAATTCCATCACCACTCAATGATAAACCTAATTCGATTATAAAAGGGGAAAATATCATTGAAATGGTATGCATCCAAAATACCCAAGTATTTTTTGATTCTCCAAAACCCAATATCTCTCTTATTCATCATCCATTACAAAGTGAATCAGTATTATGTCATGGTGAGATAGAGAGTCCCACCCATGCCATGAGAAATTCAGGTTAACATTTTTGTACACCAAAAGGAGGGATCCCTTTAGATACCTATATGGAATGTTTATAAAACCAATATTACTAAAATAGTAGTAGTTTCTTGATTTGGGGAAGCCTCCTTCTATTTTTTATTTTAGATTATACATAATTTACGATTCATTCATGGTAAATATTTGGAGATTGAGAGTATTTATCACTTTAATATTATTTTTTCAATTGATCATTGAAAAGAAATTAGTGGAATTAAATCCATTCCATACAAATTGATTCTTCAAATCATGTTTAAAATGAATAAATTTATTTTATATATTATATCATATTAATAATCTTAATATACAATACATAATTTTTCATTAAAGTTTCTTGTGATATATGATATAATAGGCTATTATTGGGCCATTTCATACAATATTTGATATCATAGGTGAAAAAAAGTTCAATCCTTTTGTTTTTCAATATATCATAACATGCAATAAAGGTTTTCAAAGAATATATGGCATATATTAAAGGCTGTAAAACAAAAAATTGTATAATTATCATGACATAATTTATATCGCAATGTATGACTATAAAGAGTTATGTTAATAAAATAATTGGGACTATTATTAACTGTGATAAAAATGTACTTTGAGTTAATTTAATATCATTCCCAATGTCATGTGATATTGATATGCTGACTCTATACCATAAGTAGCGATTTTGGAGTGTCATGGGTTAGGTTTATACATGCATCTTGATTAATTTTATGTAGTATTATCAATCATAGGGTACTATTTAAACCACTAAATGACTTTTTATTCTTTACATCCTTTATCACACCCCAAATTACATTTTTATTTTCATTTTATATACATATTTATTTTTGGACTAGATATAGATTTTGGGTCAAATCAGACAAAAAATTTATATTTTTGGAGTTTCAGAGAAGAGTTCATAGTTGGGGAACAATTAGTAACTCAAGGATCCATATAAATAAAATGTTTCTATTGAGACTATGGAAAATATAGATTTAATTAAATTTAATTTATCATTTTAAATATACATGTATTGAATTATATTACAAAACAAACGTTTCCTAATTATATCAACAAATTATATTTCTAGAACTAAGAGAGAGGTTAATTTAATGTAAATTTATAATTAATTTAGAAAACAAGTAGATATATTACACTGGTATTGTGTCATTTATTTCTTGATGATGTTGATCGTTCTGACCTGGTAGGTGTATCATTGTTGCGTAGAAAGGTCCCAAAGTAAAGCCACTCTAATAGTGATCCACAAGTTCACATTTTATCATTGAAAAATATCGATGAAACGTTTGGTGTTGGGAAAATTGATCAATCATCATGGGTTATTTTATTTAATCACTTCAATCTCTATTGGACTTGATGGAATTTCTGTTATTCTTATCGATCTTGAGAGGAAGGGAGGTGCATGGAGATCTTGATAAGAAATTATTGTGCACAATGATTGACTTTTGTTGATTGGTATTATTGTATACTTAAAGACATAGGGTTAGGGTTTTATATTTAATTAATTACAAAATGGACACTAATAATATATCAATCCCAAATATAACCCTATTCCAAGTAACAAAATAATAATAATATTTTATTTTATTGTGTTCACTAAACCACACAAAGATAAAAATTTATCGTACAATTTGTAAAAAAAAAGTCAACACTATAAAAAATATGACATTATCTTCCTCCTCAAAAAATTAAATTATAAAATAAATATTTAAATAAATACTATTCATTTAATAAAAAAATATAATGTTTATATTTGGTGAATAAATATTTATTTAACACAAAACTAAATAAATTATTTATTTAATAAATAAATCTTATATATTACAGCGTGAATAATTAGAGATAAATATATATTAAATATTCAGGTAATTAAATAATTATATAGTGAATATATATATATATATATATATATATTATATTTGTGATCACTTCATAAATCTTTAATAAATATTACTTCTCACTCTAAAAAATAATATATGACACAATTATTAAATGTAAAAAATATTTAACTGAGATCAAAGGGAAAACATTGTATGGGGACCTCTAGGCCTCTTCATTAGTAGAAATAAATGGGCTGGCATAAAGTTCATTATTACTATCTAAAAATCAGTCATGGAACCCACAAATGAAGAAAATCTACTACAATGAAATAAAAAAAATCAATGCTCACTAAGCAATATAAACCCCTTTCATGATATCTCAGAAATCAGGTTGCACAACCATGTCTTTAGCCTCTATGATTTATACATATTTCTTTGATTACATTAAATGAACTATTTTATACACGTTTTCCAAGTAATTTAATGTGATAGTTCCATTTGAATCAATGGGATGAGACATCAACTATAGTAAAGATGGAAGGTAAAAATCATTCCTCAACTTATTCATTAATAACATGTCATTTATAATTTACCATCTATGTGAATCATCACTGAGATCATATTTCATCATGTTTTACATTAATAAATAAAATTTAATGAGTCATGAAATTCATTATTAATAATATTAGTGACTATTTATCATTACACATGGTCACAAAAATGAATATCTAATAACACATAAACAAGTGAATTTATTATAGGAAATTTTGTTCTCATAATCTTCAATATTGGTTAATACCAAATGATAACATTAGGGGATGTAGTATCATATTCTTATGAGTACTCACACTAGGTATTCAACATGCTATGTGTCCATTTATATAATGTTATCTAACTATATAACGAGGTTTAATAATATCATCATTTCATTTTGAGGTTCTCATCATAGAGGGGAACTTTTATGCCATTTTCAATATGATAGATACATTAAGATGTTTTTACATTAAATTCATGCATAATAATGAAAAATATGTAAAAATATGTTTAATTAATATTTTATTCATGGAATACAAATACAATCTGTAGAAATAATTGTTCTTCGGACAAAAACTCCCACAAACCCCCACTAAGACTAGATTCAAATGAAAACAAATGTTATCCCCATATCTTGCACATGATGATCATACTTATTATGAGTTAATATTTTTATAATGTGGCCATACTTGAAAAATATATTAACTATGACCAAACCTCTCCAAGAAAAATCTCACAAGAGATGATTGTTAACACCAATAATTTTCAGATATGCACTTTTCTATTAAAGTCATTAGATGTGTGAAGACTGTGAAAAATTATTCATAATATTTGAACAAAGTATGTGGAGATGGAACCCTTGAATAATGAAGTTGGGATCTAATATAATGGAATACACTATGTTGGACCTTATTCATATATAGACATATTCCTACTCTTAGCAAAAAAATTATCCAATCCAATAGCCAACCAGACTTGGGCCCGACTATAGGTCCATGTGGGACCAAATATGACCACACCAAGGGAAATCCATCCCAGGATAACTGAAGGATAGAGGCATAGTGACCAATGGGAGAATGAAATCCAATGCATAAGGTCCAAACCGATTGAGACTGAAGAGGTGAATAGTGTGGGTCGAGAGCATGCATGGATGAATCTCGGGTGGTGTCATGTATAGGTGGTATGGGTACTGAACTTCATTTACAGATCAATGGAAAAATATCCAATGATTTTATTATAAATATGAGGAAGGATTAGTAGGATTTATACATGGGACATAATTTTAATTACATTGTTCATGTGATTAAATCCTAGTCTCTCGATCATTCTATTAAAATCGTACAATAGAATATCGCGTGGTGAATTTGAAGCTCATGATACCATGATTCATATATTAAAAATAATCTAAATACCATGAAGTGATATACCTCATCTTTAATGTCAAAACACCCTGGTTCAACATTGAATGAAATTCTTGAGGCCCACTCAACATCACCCCCAACTATGGTCCTTCATTGATATTTGAATGTTCTTGATAAAACCAACATAGATGTCCCTGCGATTGGAGTCCTCCATCCCACTTGTATGTGAGCCATTGCAGGACTCCCATTGAAATAAGATGTGATATTTCACAATAACTTACACCAAATCATGAATTAGTCACGTGATCATCTTTTGATCATGCGATTGAAGTAAAGATAGTCAATAAAATCATCACATGATGTTTATGACCATGTAGCCCTTACTCCTTATACATGATTTTTATGAAAATTTTTATAATTTTATAAAATGGTATCACAAAAGAAAAATATCATCACATGATCAATGAAGAGATCATGAAATGAAGAACAAGTCATCTCACAATCGTATGATATCGATCCCATGAGTCATCCACCACTTCAATCATCACACATGATGTCCTCTTCATGAAAAGTAACACCACATTTGGCCGAACACGGCCTATTTAAACCTAATAAACTAAAAAGAACAAATGATGTCTTTAAAGAGAGAGTTACTGAGATTGAAAGTAGGGGAATAGATATTGTTAATGATCATCCATGGATATGCTCCTCATTTCACCACAAGAACCTTACACATGATCTGTTAAAGGTTAAGTGATCACATGAATAACTGAGCATCATGTGTCACTTGGTTCATATGAGGTATTCACATGATTGTGTAATACCTCATTGGTTTCATAGGTTCACTAAGAGGGTCCTTCATAGGTTCTTTTTGTTCTGGTGTGCACCCCTTGTACTCTTTCACAATACCTCTTAATGGAACATCCATTAGATCGCATGATCACAGGAGGAATAAAACCTCATGGGTTGTGGTATTTTTGGCCATTAGGCATTCGGGGAACCCATATTGTTCAGCACAAGTATAAAATAATTTGTGATCAAACCATCGATCTTCTGAATTTCATAAGCCCAATGTTTTTCTGTTCTTGTATGCTTCCATAATCATGGATTCATTTTCCTGCAACACCCTCATCGGTTGTTGGAATAATCATAAAGTTCATCATAGGACCCCATGGAGGTCATGCGATTGTAGATGGGCAGTGAAGGTTCAGATGGTCCTATCTTGTGGGCATTCTTTGATCAGACTCCATTGATCAGATGATTCCCATGATTGTGTTCTCAATAATACAACAACGGACATGTAATCCCTTATTAATGAAATACCAATAGTCATATTCCATGAAACTAAATCACTATGGACATCTCATCATATTCTACATCCCCCTTTCTCCACGTAGCATACGTCCTCATCTACTCTTGTGGTGCCAATGGAATGTCTCTATATACATTGGTATAGCCCATATCAAAAACCCCATGAAGGTAATGTGAATAAACATAGTATTCTGGCATGGTACAAGGTCATCATGTGGACCTCTATCAACAAACAAGTAAACATAGCATTTATAAGAACATGTGGGCATGCCACCTCTTTTTCCATGAAAACCCTAAGACTTGTACCTGCAACATGAGCTCTTAGCCATGTATACCTCAAAGGCAGGTCACATTCCATGTAGTTGAGGAATGATACTTAGGGTATGCAACTTCAAATGCTTGGAAAACAACGTGATGAAGAACATGTTATCGAGACCCCACCACATGATGAATTTGAGGTCATGTGTTCTCAAGATTTCTCACTGATATTGTGGAGTCTTTAGAAATCCTGTAACTTTTCACTTTAACTGAAAGATAATCCTTGACCAATTCAATTTGATATCATGACAACTTATTAACACGCTGATGTTTTCATGAGAATTCCCAAAGACATGCCTACTTTTGTCACCTGTAAACCCTTTGAACTGTATTCTTCACTCATGAAGATGCATCAAAGAATAGCCAATATGATCATATAAAAACATAAAGAAATGTCCACTTGGATTATAAAAAAGACATTGGACATGTACGCTTTTTTTTATGAAGATTCGTTGATATGTATGTTTTATTCATGTGAAGGCATCCAAGAAAATTCATTTGATATTGATAAAGACCTTGGTAATGTCTTCTTTGATCACTCTAAAAATACTAGGATTGTCATCTTAGTTGATGAAAAGAATCAAAAACATGTTGGAAAGATACCCTTGGATGTGTCTTCTATAAAAAATTAACACTATGAACAGGTCATGTGGGAAATAAAGAGATGTCCAGTAGACAACTAGAACATGTCGAGTAAATCCCTTATGGAAAGTCAAATTTTTCCTGCAGACCCATTGAGATTCAGTCGATGTGGACCCCAGCTAAGAACCATTGGAAACATATTTTTTTATAATGGATGTTTCCTTAATGAGTTTGGGTTATGCACTCTTGAGACCTTAATAGTTTATGCTATTAGACAAACCTTTCATGGTTTTCATCTCTATTTATTCATCATAAAATATAGAACAAGTATACGGAAGGGAGCCTCCGGGTGTGAGCCCTAGTTTCACTAATCTATGGGAACTATAATTCCTATCCATGTAGGATTCAAATGATTCCTTCCTAAGTCCTATGTGCTAATGGGAATCCACCCAAAAGTAAGCCCCTAACATTCCTGAAACCATGGGGATAAAGAAATGTCAATAAATGTGATCATGTCATATAACCCATCATTATGATATAAATCCATTAAACTATAATGAGACTGATATTTGTTATAAAAATTATACATATGAATACTTAATAAGGGTCAATATCTATACCAAATCTTCCATGATATGGGTATGTTTACCTATCATAGGGAAACACTGATGCGTAAGCCCTGCTCAGATATCCTCTTATGAAATGTGTCTCATCTCTTGTTATCTATTGTTTCTCACACCAATTATGAATCACATGGTCTTGGATAATGGTGATAATTGTACCAATATCTTGATAAGTGTACCCCAATGTGGGTCCATCCCTCTAACGTAAATCAAATTACTTCTTATCATCACTCAAATAGATATATTTCAAAAGAGATAATCTAGGGAAATCTCATGTTCATGTGTCCCATATAAGGAATCTATAGTTGTATATATCATAATGTAGTTGGATATTTATTAAATATGTGGAAGTTGATTCATATCCTAATGAGATATGTAGAATTCCACATTGAGGTCCAAGGATGATATTTACATCCTTACTGTATGATGTTAAACTACATTGATGGGTCCTGTCACATGGCCATAAACTATGTTGGATGAACTAAATAGGATTTGATTCATTTTAATAGGATATGTAGGATTATACACAGAGGTTCAATCCCATCTCCAAGAGACCATCCACCTCTCGGGATGACAATAAACTCCAAAGTGACAAAACACAACCATAAACGTAAGAATCATAAATAAATAAGATAATGATAAAAGACTCATGATAAGCACACAATAGTTCATATCAAATGAGTTCACAGTCAAGTCATTAAAACATGGTTAACCAGTCCCATATTAGGTTCTAAGAATAATTTCATGAATATATCATTATTCTATATGAGTGTTTGGGAGTAGAAAAAAATTCCCCCAAAAATTTGCAATGGGTCCGACCTCCCATCCACTCGACCAATGTGAGTTACTAAGTGTCATGGGGATTTTAACCCCAAAACACAACCTAGTTTTGGAAAGAAGGTTCCTACTTAGTTATAGATTTGTGAATCATTGGGAGTTTATTAGGAAGATAATAAAATGGGAAAACTGAAGATAATTATTGATCAGGGCATTAAACCCCCACGATCAAATAATAGGGCCAAATATCATCCACATTTTTTCTCGAAGAAACAAAATGATGAACCAAAAATGAAATTTTTTAACTGTTTCATCCCTTTCACTGGTCAGAAATAATATATTATCCTGTTTTTTTTAAGGTCTATTATTTATCAATATGAAAAAATGGTGACCGTGACACATTTCTTTTAACAGTGTTGGACCTCACTTAAACTTAATGGACCACGTTTTTATCCTTAAATGGTGAATGTTATTGATTGAAAATATTCTCTTATACATGATGTTGAACTAATAAGGTTTTTTTTCTGATCATGAATTTCCATATTTCTTTCAATTGAATTGATTTCATTGAATGAGACAATGGATTATAATATCACTAAATAATCTTCTCTGGCCTCAATCCTTAGACATATGTTGTAATAAACACACAACATCCAGTACTAGTTGGTGAAAGACTTGGTCTAGGAGTACCACATAAATATATCCTTCTATAATCTAGAATAATAACATGAAACCCTTTGGTGGATAAAATCCCATTGGATGTCTTTCTCATGATATGCTATTAGAGGGGAAGTGGACCTTGTATAAATATTCAACCACATTGGGATCCTACCCCTAGAGTTTATAAATGCATACATTCCCTACCACCGAGAGGTGGATGAGGATATTTAGAATGAATACTAAATCACTCAGGAGATTCCCAGGAGGGCTCCCATATATTTTGGTCATCATAGTCAACATGTGACTACGATTCTACATGGAGCTGTAGAAGATGTTGTGCCTACACCAACTATCCAAGTTGGGGAATCGACCAGTAGAGCCCACAAAGGGTATTCAAACAATGCATATTATGAGGAGGCCTATATCCCTAATACTGCCAATATATATGAGGCCCACTAGTGCATCTTTATAGTGACCCAGATTCAATCCCATATCATCACTATCAAGGAGTCTTTGAATTCATCCTAGCTATCCTTAGTGACTATGGAATCCTAGGGAGCACCCAGCCTATAGAGTTGGGGGAATTTTTATCATATTTTACCCTAGTATCATATTCAATATAGGCATTGAAACATTAAATGGTATCATCCGAAATTAACCACAAAATAATAAAATGGGAACTGATCCCTCAAATGTTATCATAAGCACTAGCCCCACAAACAGTACAGTGGGCACCGACCCCCCATGTGGCATATCAGGCACTGACTCACCAAACAAGTTACATTATCGGGGAGGAGAATTAGACTAATTATGTCTCAGTAAATATGATATCAATCAAAAATTAATAATCCTCATTAAATCTAGACAATAAAACTCTTGAATAGTATAATAATACCCTCATGCCGTCATCTGAGTCACATTAGGTTGACCTACCATATTCCACTAGAACAAGAAAAGAAATGCTTAGTGAAATATTTTAGGAATCTAGAAAAGGTGATACTGACCATGTTGGTATTTTAGAGGGTAATGCAAATATTTAATATGGATAGTGGAAGTAGTGGTTTTTCTCTAGGTTCTATTTTGTAACTCCCATTGTCATCCACTCACCGTACCACTAACATATAAGAGGGTGCTTGTCTGGATCCTTCTAGACATACCCTTGATGATGAAAAGGTAATTTCTATAGATGAAAGGATCAAAAAACTAAAATGATAAAATCGGGATCTTCAGGAAATAATTGTGGGAATAATCATTAGATATATACCTCAGGATGATGTACAAGTATCTTCCAATGGAAGACCTCTTTATATTTAAGTGCCACTGGCCATAGGGTTCGGTGGATTTTGAAATATTTCATCCCCAAATCCGGAAAAATACTAAAATTATTACACCACCACCCATCCCACAAGGCTGGTGGAATTTCTATATTTTACACATCATCATCGGGGATATTATAGAAACCATCATCCCAAGGAAGTTTCCCCAAAACCTATAGAATATTTAGGATATTTTAATTAGTGGAAAGTGTCTATATCATCTAAGACCTCCAATGCTTCAGCATCCACCCATGGACTAAAAATGAACTATAATTTATACACCAGGCTCGAAACACAACCATACACCTGCCCAAAAGGATGCATAAATAACTAGTAGGTGTAGTATCATGCTCACCCATCTCTTGGGGAATGACAATGAAAAGTATATTCCTCCCAATCAAGGAATGTTTCTTGGTATTTCAAATATTCCATGGAAAATGGTTTGATAGAGCTCCATGTGATGATAATGCTAAGTGAGGAGAGGATATTAGTACATGACAATCATTTCCCCTATAATCGACTTCTCAGGTACACAATAGAATTTTTTTTTCTTTAAAGTCTAGCTTTTGGTGCAGATGGACATGGGGATATTAGATCCAATGCAACCTGAATCCACACTCTAGTTATTTGATCACTCTAAATAGGACACAATGTTTTTGCAGTATAGAATAATCCACATTTTTCTTAGGGATAAATGGATATCTTTTAGTGTAATATCGACCAAACATTATTCCTTCTAAATTGAACATTTCCCTAGTTATTTTGAATGTGAAATGTTAAATGGTTTTATTGAACTCTCAAAAATAAGAAGGTCGAGCGAAGTAGGGTTGATATGCCATGAAAATCATTTCCACTATCATCAATGTCTCAGGCACATAAAAGATAGTTTCTTTGTATTCAAGGATTTAATAGAGATACGTGTAAGTGATGGATTTATATAGGTGAAGGATCCCAAAATTCATTCAATATGTATAAGAATTATCCAAAATATAGTAGAAAATCCTCTATCATTATAGGATGTTAGTGTTTTCCTTACCAATATACATTAAACTATAGGGTCATCATCTTTACTGTAAGACATTAAAGTCCATTGCCATCATTTTTACCAGAAGATTTCAAACTAAATGTCCATCATCCATAATAAAAGATGTTAAATTTAATAGCCATTAGTTTTACCAGAATAAATTAAAGGGTATGGTCATCATTCTTATCACAAGACATTAAACAACATGACCATTTTTCTTACTACAGTAAGTTAAACTTCATGGTCATCATACTTACCATAATCTATAAATATATATTCGTGTTTTACTTAATGTAATTGTTAAAGTGATGTACATCATCCTTATTGTAAGAGATTAAACTGCATTGAAAATTTCCTTAGTGAAAGATGTTAAACTAAATGGGCCACATATTTACCGTAGGATATTAAACTGCACGGCTATTATCCTTACCACATGGCATTAAACTACATGATTTTTTAGAAATATGTACAACTTTATTCTCATCCTACTAAGATACATAAGGATTCATGAATCCTATATCTTATCCAATCCACCTATATTCATGTTCTTATCACATGATGCTAAACTGCATGGATGATGTTCTTAGCAAATGACATTTAATTGCATGGGTTTGTAGAACTACATATGGCTTGATTCTTATACTAATGATATAGTAGGGATTCCTGGATCCAATATATTGGGTCATCCACCTATATTAATGTCTTTACCATATAAAGATAAACGTTTTGGAATACACCCGGGTCATAGGATGATAAATTGTGTGACATCTTAATCATTGGGGGACATCTTCAAGATCAGGTGGAAATTTCAGTTTCTAGAAGCACAACTGATATAGTTCAATATTGATCCCAAAAATTTCAAAAAATTTACAATACCCCTCATACATCAATTGAGGTTGTTCTATGACTAGTCACCTCCCCAAAAATTTTGAGTTGAGTGTGAAGGAAACGTTGTAAAATGTGGAAATTTGTTGACCAGAAAAAGAAGTATCATGCCCCTTCTTTTTCTAACAAGTTACGTTATCATATCTGGAAAATAATCGTACTGAAGGTATAAATCCATGCCACCATGTATAAAGTCCATCAGCATATGGAAATTACATAAGGAGGAAAAGTTTGTGAATATATCCTCACTTCAATTAAAGGCATCGACCAACATATCTTTGAAGCTGAGAGAGTACATGCATATATTCCTATACATACCCTATGGAAGTTATTGTTCTTTATGAAAACAACAGAGGTGTTTTTCCAATGTATTCTACTAAAGATGCAGAGATAGGCATGAATTAATATCTCAATAGATAGAACAAAACACCACTCTGATCAGTACGTACAAGTGGATTCTTCGAGAAAATAACACATCCTCTCTCACATCCTAGTGGATTATCAGCATAATATAAAAAAGGACAGGACATATGTACTTATTTCATATCCCCATTATAACTAGGTATCATCATGTGAGAGCAGTAGATGCCCCGATATAGTCTTGTATTCATATTAAAAAATATTGGAAGCACATTTCGAAGGCCCATGATTGGGATCATACCCCTGTTCAGGCTAGGTATCACAAAATGAGAGCAGAATATAACATGGGATAGGCTCATATCCTTGTCTAAAAAGGATGTAGACATACTACAAAGGATTGGTATTGGGATTATATCTTTGTTCTAGTTGAGGCTCACCAAGGGAGAGTAGAACATTACTTGGAACAATCTCATATTCCTTTCAAATCAATATACTCTAAATATACTAGTATCTTAGAAGAGGAGGATCATATCCTTTCTACCATTCACATGGTTCATCGACATATTCTATTTTGGAATACATATTCAGATTGGTCTCATATTATTGTTGCAACCAGGTATCATAATGTGAGAGAGTCTCATACCTTAGTTCAGGCTCGTACTCCTATCAAAAAAAGTCCAAAGATATATTCCAAAGGCCCAGGATTTGGAACATATCCCTAATCGGGATGAGTCCCACTAAGTGAGAGTAGAACATGCCATGTGACATACTCATATCCATGTCACAAGTGCTCAGTTTCATAATCTATAAGCTTCTTAGTAGAGATACCATATTCCCCAAAAAATATAGTTATGAATAAATTTCGAAAGAAGCCACAGTGAAGTCTTATATCCATGTTCAACTCCAAAAGGAATGATGGAATATTCTTGTCACAATGTAGAGTGGGGCCTATACCCCTAACCTTTTCAATTATATGTTTCATTGAGGTTATTTGAGATAAGTTCTCAATACCCCAAGTGTTCTTCAACTCTTAAATGGAAGTATAATGTCATTGTTACCATGATGATCCTCCCTATAGTAGTATGGGGATGGATTTCATATAATTTACTCATGAAATTCTTCGTGGTCATCATTACCATGATAATATCTTCAATAGACAAGGAAATACTCCCCTTGTATGAAAGCATCCATATAGATAGGTACAAAAAAATATCAGACACCTTCGTATAGAGAGATAATTTAAAATATAAGGAACCTTCATATAGAAATATGATCATAGTAGCTATGTTAACCGTATATATTTCCCCCAATAATTCATCAGTAGTACTTCACCATGGTTAGAATGAGACCTATAGAGGAAACCTATATGGTCTGACCATGTAAAACCATAAATATATTATGAAGAAATTGATTACATTAAGATATGGAGATTTTAATCATGAAGTATCCTCCCATACATGCACAGACCCATCGCCATATCCGATTATGAGATCCCAAATGTGTCAAACAGGGAGTTACAAAGTTTCTATTAACCTTATGATAGGAAATAGTATGAATCACATATTAACCAAATGATGATAAAATATATATATCTCATCACAGTAGAAATACTATAAATAGTATAGTATCTCACATCCTTACCAAAAGAAGTTATACTATACAAAACTGGTCATCACTACATGATGTTAAACTACAAGGAAGTTGTCCTTACCACATGGAATTAAAATACAAGGAATATTTACTCACCTAAAAACATTATACTACATGAGACCCACTGTCTCACAGATAATTAATCACTCACAATCAAGAAATTTGTGATAGATGAATGAAATGCCCCAGTCCCTGTGTGATAGATATCTCCACATTGGGAGTCCCTACATATATGAACTATGTATGGCTTGATTAATGTCATCAAATGAGACATACTAATGCCCAAATATTTTTTTGGGTCCATCCACAATGTTACTTCCCTTTCACATCGGGTGACCCATTTATTTATTATTAACCATTAAAATTCATAGTTGTTGTCCTTTCCCCATGACATAAAAATACCCATGTTTTCTAGAAGTATATATGGATTCAAACTCGTTTTCAATGAGATATATAAGGATGACTCTATACAATATCTTCTTCAAACCACCATAGGATACAAAATTATTTTGTCTTATCCCTAATAACCTCTTCATGATGTGTTGAGTCATTACCATTCCTTTTTTCTCACACCGAGCATCGATCGCGTGAGATTATGAATTTTAGTAAAGTATTCCCCACACAAAATGGAATAAAATCTCACGCCAGGATCATTATCTTATTTAATGATATTATACTAATGAAATACCATGATTGATCCATATATGAAGTAAAATATGTGGTTGATTCCCCTAAAAATACATACAATTACATGTTCCATTGGACCTTGCTTTAGAGGACCACCATGGTTTTTGTTAGTCTCCTACCACACCTCCATTCAAGAACAATGTGTTCCTTTTTTCCTAACATCACTATACAGGTTTTGAAACCTGAAACTCAAGCCTTGGTTCCAATCACAAAAAAATAACTTAACCCCCCCCCCCACTCAAGCATATAGGTCATATTTGTGCGAGCATATTCTGTTTCAAGAACTACGTGTGGGTTGATTCTTATTACCATAGAATATGTAATGATGACCATATTTAAATCCCTGGGTCCAACCATGATACTTTTTGTAATCGAACAAGTGTTAATATACATGTATATTCAATCGTTTTTTATGAATATTCATCACATTTAAAAAGTATATACCCAAGGACTATAATAGTTTAGTGTATTTTGAAAACTTCTAACAAAATATTTAAACATGATGAAATAAATTCAATGTTTCCATCAAATATCACTAAATTTTGTACTTCTACATAAAACCTGTGCTTATAACCTAGCGTAAGTAAAAATAAGAAATTAGTGAGCATGAATTCTATGTAATTCTAAACAAAGAAAATATGCATTCATAACATGATCATATGTTTATGAGAACATGAGAATAAAATTTAACGATCCTAACCTGCAAAAAAAAGATCATAATCAAGATACATGGAAAAAATATTGGCAGTTCATAATACATGAAGCATAAGATTGTCATGAACTCAAACCATGTGATCATTTCATAAGCCTATGATATAGAATTTTTGGAAAAAATATAAACATGAAATATCATTACAAATAATTTAAGGATCATTTCCAAAAACATATCAGGGCAATTCAGGGGGACTATAACTACTGAGAAAAGATGCCACCATCCCGAGTCTTAATCCTTTCCTTATATGGGATAGAGTTTCCCCATTTTACCATAGTGTATCTAGTTTACCTATCTTACCATAGTGTGATATGTTTCCCCAGTTTCCTATAGTGGATTAGGTTTTCCCATCTTCCATAGTGTAACATGCCCATTAACTTGATTTCCATCATTTTCTCTTGATATATAAATCTTTACCCAATCAATTGGAGTGAGATATAGGTCCCCCTAATACCATAATAATATCCTACATACATATGCCAAAAATTCATAATGAAACATATCATAACCCATGAAACAAAATGGGTTTCATGAACATGTAATAATATATTAACATATGAAAAATTAATGAATTCATAATCATTTCATCAAAGCATAACCTATAAAAAAAGTTTGTTCTATAAGAACATAACACATTAAATATAATATGGATTCATAAAAATAATTCCATCAAAACATAATCCATTTAAAGAAGTGATATGAATGGTATCCTTGAATCATATCTCAAGTAAATACTAAAGCATAACTGAGGATAACATCTTATATAGAGAAGGATTTTGAAATATAACTTGGAACATCACTTTTTAAAATTTATAACATTTTATAAATCTTTTTCAATGAATATATATTTTATTAATTATATTGGAATCCTGAAAACATCTTGAAAAAAATATGAAAACATATAAAATATTTTTGATATTTTTTTAAAACACTTATGAAACATAAGAAATTTTTTAAAACATTTTTCTTTGGAAATAACTTTGAAAAAAATTAAATAAAGCTTTGAGAATCATTTAAAACTCCTATTGAATAGAATTATTTATTGAAAACCATTTTCTTTGAAAACCACATTAAAAAAATTACTTTCATGATTATTAGGATGAATATATTTCTTTAAATAAATCTTGTATACTTTTGAATGAACCATCAAAGAATGAAGATTGTGATTGCTAACAAATCCGTACATTCAAAACATTCCTTTTGGGCCAAAAAAGTTTATAAATGTGACTCATTCGGAAAATGAAAAAAAAGATTCATTTTTATAAAAAAAATTTGATAAAAATGTAATCCATGGGAAAAATTCCATTTATATATCATAGGAGAATATAATAACCTTTTTGAAAACATTTTCAAAAAACATGGCTTCTAGAGAACACATATTTCTAATCGGAGAGATATGTAAAGTGACACCTTCTTAAAAAAAATTCTAAATTATCTTAAGTATCAAACTATGCAATATGGTACTCATACAATAAAATATCATGACGAACTAGATTTTATAAATTTTAAGAGTTTCCTTGAGATTTGGATCATAATATTGCATCAATATAAGTATAGTCATAAACAATATTGATAAATGATGTGATTGTCGAAATAAACTCATACCACTTTGTAAATTTAAATAAAACACAACATGAAAGAGAAAAACATTAAATGAATATTATGATATCAATAAATTAATTATATTCATGATATAAAATTTAAAATTTCAATATATAAATCTCGTAAAAAATATTGGGGCATAAAAAACATCCATCTCAAAGAAAGAAATATGATGTAAAATTACACTTCTAATTTGGTAACTTTTGAATAATAAACCCCATGGAAAAGTGATTATAAAATGTAAATTTAAATACCGATAACTTTCTATATAATAATTGTAACGCCCCGACCCCAGCTACCCAGAGTCGGTGCATTACTTCGTAACATTGGCATGATCACAAGAAAGATCAAATCTCAAAAGTCCGATTGGTTTAGTAGCCTTGGAAACACTAGATATATTCATAAGTTTTACATTACATCATAAAATGAAAAACTACTACAACAACATAATGTTTCCACAGTCCACACTATAATCCCCTCATAATATCCCTACAGGTCATTCATAACTTACATCTTCACTTCCTGGGAAAAATAAAACATAGAAAAGGGGTGAACTCAAATGCCCAGTAAGGATAACAATATAGCGGAACATTCAAAATAAGCATAAACATTTAAGGCAATGAATTACTAAAACAAAAGCCTTTTAAAATTGAACTTCAACATAGTATGGCAAAAGTAAAATGAAATAATTCCATTTACTTGTTCACATGGATATTCTACTAATCGAATAATCACATGCAATATCAATAACCACTTTCATAATGTTGGAATGCATAATGCAAGACTATCATAACCACATAGCCAAGGCCTCGTGCCAAGACTACAAATAAGATTTTGTCAAGGCCTTGTGCCAAGACACTAGTTTGTCTCATGAGACCTACCGATGCATCGAGGAGCTATAGCGGGCTCCACCCGTCACTTATTAAGTCCAATGCATTCCCATATGAAAAGGTTTAAACATAACATAAACATTCGTATTAAAACTAGCATACGAAATGTCAATAATTTCACCATAAACTATGAATGGTATAAAAATAGAACATCCATAGTCAAACATATCACAAAACCTTCAATACAATATAGAAGTTTTGTATCATAATAAATCAACTTCAAATAATCTTAAAATCCATCAAAGGATGTTGACATAGATGAAATCAAAATTCTTTTTAAAGAAATATCTCCTTTTATTTTGAAATAATTTAAGATCCATATAAAATAAAACATTTTCTTTGAAAATATTCTTATAAGCTTGTAAGGAAAGCTTTGAAGATTTTATAACGGCGTAAAATAACCGCACCCGCCGTATAAGTTAAAAAAACATTCTTACCTCAATTTTGTCGAAAAGGTTAAAAAGGACCTTGTTTTGAAAACGACGGAAAGATTCCTTTATAAACCTCTTATAAAAAGTCAAACATGGTTATAAATGACATTAACCCATATTCTTGTAAATAGTAAAAATGTTTTGAAATACATTTTTAAGAAACATGGATGTGGATGATAAAGATATCCCAGTAGATTATTACGTATAAACAACCTCGGATAATGAAGAGATTGTGAAATAACCCTTACCTTGTACTTTTCCTTTGTTGGGGTTGGTTAACCTCCTGTATAATGGTGAAATAATTGTTATTAAATTATACAAGAATCATATACATTAATATGATATCATATATGATCTTTTAACATTGCTTTATTAATAATATCTTAGTATTATCGTCGTTTCAGGTGATAATTGATTCGTTCTTCTTAAATGTTTGGTTACGTAAGACATGTTTGTAATGGATAGATTAAATCTTATTCATAATCAGAGTGATATTAACATTATTTTTAACCCTAAAATGAGAATAAGACTTGAATGGATACGATGGAGGATGGATCTCACCGCGTTCGTGGAGACGGTAGTCCGTACGTACGCACGAACGCTACTTCCATTTAATTTTTATTTTAAAAGAATTGAATCCAAATGATACATAGGTATATTACTATTCCAGTATAATATAATATTTTATATATGTTACTTAAGTTCATTAACACCATCCTTTATACGTTCCATGTGTGGTATGAACGAGTCATATCATTTTAAGGGGGCGGTAGTCCGCACTTCCTCAAATGAAATTATCGTATGTATATACAACATGAAACGAATAATGGTATGAAATAAAATGGAATTACAGAAGCTTATATATAAAATATATATCATTAATATCATATTTAATTACAGTGCCATCATAATGGCCACCATGAGAGGCGGTAAGATGTATTTGAACAATCATCGTTTCGTGAGGCGTTAGTTTGCCATCCACAGAAACATTATGTTCATCATCTATTAGATGGAGTTGTGTGTATGTGTAGTTTGAATCCTTCTTATAACAACATACTAGTATATTGAGGATACTGGTGTTGTTACAAAATAAAGGAAATAAAAAGAGTTTGGGGGTTGGAGAAGCAAAATAAAGGAAAATAATTTAAGAGAAATCGTTACCTTTAATTTAGGTAACTCACTTTGGTTGGAACCAAAGGACTTCTTGAAATGATTTCTGCCTAAGGGGAAGCTTCAAGGAGGAGGAGAGGGATGTGGGGAGCTTATTTGGGCAGAGTTTTGACGAGCCAAGTGGCTTGAGAGGTGTGAGGAATGAGTAGAAGTGGTCTCCTTTTATAAGGGAGAGGAGGGGCTCTTTAGGAAAGTGTGAAAGTATTACTTTATAATATATTTGTATTCGGTTTATAATGGTCCAAAAATCATTGCGGTCGAATATAAGATGACTCATATTCTAAATAACATCAACCAATAAGAATTGGACAGGTTTTAGATAATATTTTAATCATTATAATCTTATTTATTTAAATGATTTATTAATGAGGTAAACATTGCATCATTATTGTGTCATTAATAATTTAAATTATTTGATGTCTAAAATTTATAAATAAAATATCATTATGTAGGAAATCGTTTTAGCTTTCTAATGAATATTTATAATCGAAAATCCAACATGTATAACCCTATGTAAAAATTGTTCTTCTAAAAGATGTAAGCTTATGCCATTTTTATTTTTATTTTAACTTTATTAATATAAAGTGTCCCTACCACATACAAGTGGCTCCAAGGGGTCCCCAAATTGACCCAAGGATGATCATGGTCGGGTATGTGTCCACCAATAAGGTTAGGACACGTTTTAGGGTAATTTAGTATTATTATAATATTATTTTTTAACCCCTATTTACCGGATTTACCCTTTAACCATGGTAAATAAAATATTTACCGCAGTAATTATTCAAAATGTGTAAAAATAAAAGTTACCTATTTACATAATTTGGACATCCTGATTCCAAATATGGAATCCATTTTCCTAAATTCAAAACACAGAAGTGGAAGAAGTTAATTTAAAATTAATTCCCGCTGTCAAAACAAAAAAGCGTGTTTTTAAGAGGTAATAACTATCAAAAGATTGACACTTGTTTATGTTCGGTTTAATTGTAAAATTATGTCCAATGACCAACATTATATTAAATGGTAAAAATATATTCTAAATATACTTTAAAACCACTCAAATTCATAATTTATCACTATTAATTATTTTGGTTAAAAAAAGTTGTTTTTAATTAAAATTTAGTAATTTTCACTATTCATCAAAATATGAATGTTATCCGAAATGTACCAAAATTTCACCTTAGGCTAAATTCGATATTCCGAATCCAAAAATGAAGTCCATTTTCAAATATAAAATATATATAATTTCAAAAAGTAGGTGTTACTATTCATAACGGCTAGTTTGATTAGTTATGGTGTGTTAGAACTCGGTGTTGCGTACAACACACGCTATCACATTATTCAAAGAGAAGCGTACCGTAGAAGCTTGGGGTGTTACATTCTCCCCTCCTTCAAATAATTGCGTCCTCGCAATTTCTAGGGTATTACTGCATAAAAAGACTCGGGTGGTTCTTCATCATAAGTTCCTCGGGTTCCCACGTTGCCTCTTCCATCTTATGGTTTCTCCACAAAACGTTTACCAGACGCGTCGTCCGGTTTCTCAGCACTTGTTCTCTCGTATCAAGAATCTTGACGGGCTCTTCGCAATAAAACAGATCGGGTTCCAGTTCTAATTCCTCATAGGTGAGTACATGCGTCGGATCAGGCATGTATTTCCACAATAGAGATACGTGGAACACATCGTGAACTTTGGAGAGACTTGGTGGCATTGCCAATCGGTAAGCTACAACCCCAATTCGTTCTAGAATTTCAAAAGGTCCGATGTACCTGGGACTCAATTTACCTTTCTTACCAAAACGTATGACTCCCTTCCACGGAGATACCTTCAGAAAAACATGATCATCGACTTGAAATTCCAAATCCTTCCTTCGATTATCGACATAGCTCTTCTGCCTACTTTGAGCTGCTTTGATGTGATTTTGGATTACCTTCACCTTTTCCACCGTTTCCTCCACCAGTTCTGGGCCTACAAGTTTTCTTTCACCAACGTCATCCCAACAGGTTGGTGTACGACATCTCTTTCCGTATAACGCTTCATATGGTGCCATCTGAATACTTGAATGGAAGCTATTGTTATAGGAAAATTCTACCAGAGGTAAATATTGATCCCACATACCCTGAAAGTCAAGTGAGCAAGATCTCAACATGTCTTCTAAGGTTTGAATAGTCCGTTCTAATTGTCCATCTGTCTGAGGGTGGTAAGCAGTGCTCAAATGAAGTTCAGTATCCAGGGATTTCTGAAGACTTTTCCAAAATCTTGAAGTAAAACGGGGATCACGATCAGAAACAATCGATAGGGGTACTCCATGAAGTCTCACAACTTCATTAATGTATAATCTTGCTAGACGTTCCAGGGGTAGATCTTCTCTTATAGCAAGAAAATGTGCTGACTTGGTAAGACGATCAACAATAACCCATATTGCATCGTTCCTTCTAGGAGTCTTTGGTAGCCCCATGACAAAGTCCATCATAACATTGTCCCATTTCCACTCCGGTATGGGAAGAGGTTGCATGACTCCTCCAGGCTGTTGCCTTCCAGCTTTCACTTGTTGACAAACCATACATCTTGACAAAAAATCAGCAATCTCTCTCTTCATGTTGTCCCACCAAAAATGTTCCTTCAAATCTCTATACATTTTGGTGCTCCCAGGGTGTATAGAGAAATTGGAACTATGAGCATCATCCAGAAATTCCCTTTTTAGATCAGGTATATTGGGAACACAAAGTCTCTTCCCGAATTTCAAAATTCCATCTTCATACACAAAGTCTCTCAATCTCCCATCATTCACAGATTTAATCTTCTTTTGGAATTCTTCATCATCGGTATGAGAACTCTTAATCCTTTCTAGTAAAGATGGTTTGGCAACCATTTGAAAAAGCATTGATGTTTCACCTTCCCTGGTTATTCCCATGTCCATCTTCACTAGATCCATAAAAATTGGATCCCTTTCAATTCTCATATTGTTCAAAACTCCATGGCCTTTTCTACTCAAAGCATCTTCCACCTTGTTTGCCTTCCCTGGGTGGTAGTGTATCATACGATCATAATCCTTGAGTAATTCAAGCCATCTCCTTTGCCTCATGTTGAGTTCTTTTTGTGAGAAAATATACTTCAAACTCTTGTGATCAGTATAAATCTCACATTTTTCACCATAGAGGTAGTGCCTCCATATCTTCAAAGCAAAGATCACTGCTGCTAACTCGAGATCATGAGTAGGATAGTTTTGTTCATGAATTTTCAACTGTCGTGATGCATAGGCAATAACTCTATCATTCTGCATAAGGACACAACCAAGTCCTTTCTTCGATGCATCACTATAAATAACGAATCCATCATTCCCCGATGGTAGAGTCAATATAGGAGCATTGACTAATCGTCTCTTCAGTTCTTCGAAACATTCTTCACACTCTTTTGTCCAAAAAAATTTAACCCCTTTACGTGTGAGCTTCGTTAATGGGTTAGCCAATCGGGCAAAATTCTGGACGAAACATCGATAATAACCTGCCAAACCAATAAAACTACGTACCTCAGTTATACTCGTAGGTGCTGGCCATTCTTGGATTGCTTTGGTCTTAGAAGGATCAATAGAGATTCCATCTTTAGAGACAATATGGCCAAGAAAAGAAATCTCCTGAAGCCAGAATTCACACTTGCTAAACTTCCCATATAATTCATGCCTCCTCAGAGTCTTCAAGATAATGCGCAAGTGATTTTCATGATCTTCGTAGGTTTTGGAGTATACCAAGATATCATCAATAAATACCACCACAAATTCATCGAGATACTCCTTGAAAACTCTATTCATCAGATCCATTAATACAGAGGGTGCATTAGTCAATCCAAACGGCATTACAGTAAACTCGTAATGCCCGTACCTGGTTCGAAATGCTGTCTTTGGAATGTCTTCCTTCTTCACACACAACTGATGGTATCCAGATCGAAGGTCAATCTTTGAAAAGTATTGAGCTCCATGCAGTTGGTCAAATAAATCATCAATACGAGGTAGGGGATACTTCTTCTTTATCGTTATATCATTGATCTCCCTGTAGTCGATACATAACCTCATAGATCCATCTTTCTTTTTAACAAAAAGAACAGGGGCTCCCCATGGAGAAACACTAGGGCGAATAAATCCCTTATTATTCAATTCCTCTAGTTGTCTCTTTAGTTCGACTAACTCTACAGTGGACATTCTATAAGGGGTCTTCGATATAGGCCTTGATCCAGGAATCAAATCAATGGAAAACTCAACTTCTCGTTCTGGAGGATGTCCAGGTAAATCTTCCAGAAATACATCTACAAATTCTTTCACAACAGGTACATCCTCTATTTGAACATTCCTTTCCTCACCGATAGTTACTTCATTCTCTTCCTCCCCAATAATTGAATTTAGTTGAGCTACTGGGGGTGGATCTAAATAAGAATTAGGTGGTGATGATTCTGCTCTAAAAATAAGGTGTTCCTTATCATTATCATCAAGAATTGTAAGCTCTTTCTTCTTACAATAAATCTTCGCATCATAGTCCGAAAGCCAGTCCATACCGAGGATTATATCAAACTCAATCATAGGTATGGCGATGAGATCAGTAGATAAAGAAAATTTATGTGCTCTAATGGGGACTGATTCACAAAACTTTGTTGCAACGATACTTCCCTTAGGAGTTTTAACTGACAACTCCCTTATTAAATCAAATTGGAAATATCTAATTTTCTTAGCAAACTGGGAAGATATGAAACAATGTGATGATCCAGAATCAAATAATGCATTTGCTAAACTTGAGGAAACCATTAAATTACCTGCCACCACGTCTTTCGGAGCTTCTACCTCAGCAGTAGTGATAGCATAAGCTTGGCCTTGATCCCTTGGCCTTTTCTGAGGTAAGTTCTCCTGACGCTTAGGACATGAATTTGCATAATGCCCCATCTCCCTGCAATTGTAGCACTGAACGTTGGTAGCTTCCTTCTTCCCCTTGCAATCATGAGCTTGGTGGCCTTTTTCACCACACTTGTAACAGACTCCCATTCCCTTCAAGCAAGTACCGGGGTGTTTCTTCCCACATTTACCACATGATGGATATTCAACCTTTCCTTTCTTCCCCTTATTTCCATTCCCAGATTGATCAGCAGGTCTCTTCTTCTCTTGCTTTGCTTTAAAGTCATAAGACTTAGAGAATTCCTTTTCGTTCTTGATAGCACATGAGACAATGTCTTCGTACGATGAAAAGGATTGTGAAACTAACGCTCGACGGAGAAATGGTTTTAAACCATCAAAGAAACGATCAATCTTACTTCTTGGGTTATGAATATAATCACCAGCGTACCTCGCTAACCCTGTAAAGTTAGCCTCACACTTTGTGACATTCTCATCCTCCTTTTGTCTCAGACTCAGAAATTGCCTTTCCATATCTGCTCGATGGTCGCGAGGGAAGTATTTTTCTAAAAACAGATCTTTGAACTCCCTCCATTCCATATTTGATACTTCATCATCTTCCTTCGTATTTTGAATCAATGACCACCATTGATCAGCATCTCCAGTGAGGCGGTAAACTGCCATGATAACTTTTTCCCTTTCACTGCTCCCCAAAGCCTGAAATATTTTCTCTAGGGAAAATATCCATTGCTCAGCTACTAAGGGATTTGTATTCCCATTGAACGTTGGTGGTTGTTGCCTCATAAATCGATCTAACATTGATCCTCCACGCTGCGGATCAGGGTGCTCCATACGGGTAAGGTTATTATTCATAACCTGAGTAAGTTGTCCCAGTATGGTGATTAGCTGATCAGCACCAGTTGCATCACCAGCCCCACTATAATTATCTTGAGTAGGAGGGCAATCCCTACATGGAGTGCGTGCATTGATACGGTTTCCATTTCTTCCACTAGGCGCCATTTCTAAACAATGGCATAAACTAGATCAGTTTATGAATCAAAATACATAATCCCATACTTATAAAACACTTAACATAAATTGAACTATTTATGGATATAATCCATAATCATAAAAATGTTTTCTTTGAGGAAGTATATACTCATAAACCCTTCATAATGATTTGTAAAGAAAATGAGAGTTATCCTAAGCATATCCCCCGGGAGTGTTGTAACCAAAAGTGAAGCAAGGCCCGTTGTCGTGCACCAGTTCCTGTTCGGGTCTAGCTCAAAGCGGTGTTTTCGGGTTTTACCCCTAGGTACATCTGTGCCAGAGCTGCCTCTACCTGCTCGTATCCAGACAGGGATGTATTGCTCGGAAAACTCACAAAATCTCTACAATACCAAAATTATAGGATGTTCTTCTATACTAATCCTCGAAGTTCATCTTAGGTATACGTGCTCTAATCAGAGTTTATCTAAATCTAGCTTCCAAGGATTGTACTAAACTTCTTCTGATACCAACTGTAACGCCCCGACCCCAGCTACCCAGAGTCGGTGCATTACTTCGTAACATTGGAATGATCACAAGAAAGATCAAATCTCGAAAGACCGATTGGTTTAGTAGCCTTGCAAACACTAGATATATTAATAAGTTTTACATTACATCATAAAATGAAAAACTACTACAACAACATAATGTTTCCACAGTCCACACTATAATCCCCTCATAATATCCCTGCAGGTCATTCATAACTTACATCTTCACTTCCTGGGAAAAATAAAACATAGAAAAGGGGTGAGCTCAAATGCCCAGTAAGGATAAAAATATAGCGGAACATTGAAAATAAGCATAAACATTTAAGGCAATGAATTACTAAAACAAAAGCCTTTTAAAATTGAACTTCAACATAGTATGGAAAAAGTAAAATGAAATAATGCCATTTACTTGTTCACATGGATATTCTACTAATCGAATAATCACATGCAATATCAATAACCACTTTCATAATGTTGGAATGCATAATGCCAGACTATCATAACCACATAGCCAAGGCCTCGTGCCAAGACTACAAATAATATTTTGTCAAGGCCTTGTGCCAAGACACTAGTTTGTCTCATGAGACCTACCGATGCATCGAGGAGCTATAGCGGGCTCCACCCGTCACTTATTAAGTCCAACGCATTCCCATATGAAAAGGTTTAAACATAGCATAAACATTCGTATTAAAACTAGCATACGAAATGTCAATAATTTCACCATAAACTATGAATGGTATAAAAATAGCACATCCATAGTCAAACATATCACAAAACCTTCAATACAATATAGAAGTTTTGTATCATAATAAATCAACTTCAAATAATCTTAAAATCCATCAAAGGATGTTGACATAGATGAAATCAAAATTCTTTTTAGAGAAATATCTCCTTTTATTTTGAAATCATTTAAGATCCATATAAAATAAAACATTTTCTTTGAAAATATTCTTATAATCTTGTATGGAAAGCTTTGAAGATTTTATAACGGCGTAAAATAACCGCACCCGCCGTATAAGTTAAAAAAAACATTCTTACCTCAATTTTGTCGAAAAGGTTAAAAAGGACCTTGTTTTGAAAACGACGGAAAGATTCCTTTATAAACCTCTTATAAAAAGTCAAACAAGGGTATAAATGACTTTAACCCATATTCTTGTAAATAGTAAAAATGTTTTGAAATACATTTTTAAGAAACATGGATGTGGATGATAAAGATATCCCAGTAGATTATTACGTATAAACAACCTCGGATAATGAAGAGATTGTGAAATAACCCTTACCTTGTACTTTTCCTTTGTTGGGGTCGGTTAACCTCCTGTATAATGGTTAAATAATTGTTATTAAATTATACAAGAATCATATACATTAATATGATATCATATATGATCTTTTAACATTGCTTTATTAATAATATCTTAGTATTATCGTCGTTTCAGGTGATAATTGATTCGTTCTTCTTAAATGTTTGGTTACGTAAGACATGTTTGTAATGGATAGATTAAATCTTATTCATAATCAGAATGATATTAACATTATTTTTAACCCTAAAATGAGAATAATACTTGAATGGATATGATGGAGGATGGATCTCACCGCGTTCGTGGAGACGGTAGTCCGTACGTACGCACGAACGCTACTTCCATTTAATTTTTATTTTAAAAGAATTGAATCCAAATGATACATAGGTATATTACTATTACAGTATAATATAATATTTTATATATGTTACTTATGTTCATTAACACCATCCTTTATACGTTCCATGTGTGGTATGAATGAGTCATATCATTTTAAGGGGTGGTAGTCCGCACTTCCTCAAATGAAATTATCGTATGTATATACAACATGAAACGAATAATGGTATGAAATAAAATGGAATTACAGAAGCTAATATATAAAATATATATCATTAATATCATATTTAATTATAGTTCCATCATAATGACCACCATGAGAGGCGGTAAGATGTATTTGAACAATCATCGTTTCGTGAGGCGTTAGTTTGCCATCCACAGAAACATTATGTTCATCATCCATTAGATGGAGTTGTGTGTATGTGTAGTTTGAATCCTTCTTATAACAACATACTAGTATATTTAGGATACTGGTGTTGTTACAAAAGAAAGGAAATAAAAAGAGTTTGGGGGTTGGAGAAGCAAAATAAAGGAAAATAATTTAAGAGAAATCGTTACCTTTAATTTAGGTAACTCATTTTGGTTGGAACCAAAGGACTTCTTGAAATGATTTCTACCTAAGGGGAAGATTCAAGGAGGAGGAGAGGGATGTGGGGAGATTATTTGGGCAGAGTTTGGACGAGCCAAGTGGCTTGAGAGGTGTGAGGAATGAGTAGAAGTGGTCTCCTTTTATAAGGGAGAGGAGGGGCTCTTTAGGAAAGTGTGAAAGTATTACTTTATAATATATTTTTATTCGGTTTATAATGGTCAAAAAATCATTGAGGTCGAAGATAAGATGACTCATATTCTAAATAACATCAACCAATAAGAATTGGACAGGTTTTAGATAATATTTTAATCATTTTAATCTTATTTATTTAAATGATTTATTAATGAGGTAAACATTGCATCATTATTGTGTCATTAATAATTTAAAGTATTTGATGTCTAAAATTTATAAATAAAATATCATTATGTAGGAAATCGTTTTAGCTTTCTAATGAATATTTATAATCGAAAATCCAACATGTATAACCCTATGTAAAAATTGTTCTTCTAAAAGATGTAAGCTTATGCCATTTTTATTTTTATTTTAACTTTATTAATATAAAGTGTCCCTACCACATACAAGTGGCTCCAAGGGGTCCCCAAATTGACCCAAGGATGATCATGGTCGGGTATGTGTCCACCAATAAGGTTAGGACACGTTTTAGGGTAATTTAGTATTATTATAATATTATTTTTTAACCCTTATTTACCGGATTTACCCTTTAACCATGGTAAATAAAATATTTACCGCAGTAATTATTCAAAATGTGTAAAAATAAAAGTTACCTATTTACATAATTTGGACATCCTGATTCCAAATATGGAATCCATTTTCCTAAATTCAAAACACAGAAGTGGAAGAAATTAATTTAAAATTAATTCCCGCTGTCAAAACAAAAAGCGTGTTTTTAAGAGGTAATAACTATCAAAAGATTGACACTTGTTTATGTTCGGTTTAATTGTAAAATTATGTCCAATGACCAACATTATATTAAATGGTAAAAATATATTCTAAATATACTTTTAAACCACTCAAATTCATAATTTATCACTATTAATTATTTTGGTTAAAAAAGTTGTTTTTAATTAAAATTTAGTAATTTTCACTATTCATCAAAATATGAATGTTATCCGAAATGTACCAAAATTTCACCTTAGGCTAAATTCGATATTCCGAATCCAAAAATGAAGTCCATTTTCAAATATAAAATATATATAATTTCAAAAAGTAGGTGTTACTATTCATAACGGCTAGTTTGATTAGTTATGGTGTGTTAGAACTCGGTGTTGCGTACAACACACGCTATCACATTATTCAAAGAGAAGCGTACCGTAGAAGCTTGGGGTGTTACATTCTCCCCTCCTTCAAATAATTGCATCCTCGCAATTTCTAGGGTATTACTGCATAAAAAGACTTGGGTGGTTCTTCATCATAAGTTCCTCGGGTTCCCACGTTGCCTCTTCCATCTTATGGTTTCTCCACAAAACTTTTACCAGACGCGTCGTCCGGTTTCTCAGCACTTGTTCTCTCGTATCAAGAATCTTGACGGGCTCTTCACAATAAGACAGATCGGGTTCCAGTTCTAATTCCTCATAGGTGAGTACATGCGTCGGATCAGGCATGTATTTCCACAATAGAGATACGTGGAACACATCGTGAACTTTGGAGAGACTTGGTGGCATTGCCAATCAGTAAGCTACAACCCCAATTCGTTCTAGAATTTCAAAAGGTCCGATGTACCTGGGACTCAATTTAACTTTCTTACCAAAACGTATGACTCCCTTCCACGGAGATACCTTCAGAAAAACATGATCACTGACTTGAAATTCCAAATCCTTCCTTCGATTATCGGCATAGCTCTTCGGCCTACTTTGAGCTGCTTTGATGTGATTTTGGATTACCTTCACCTTTTCCACCGTTTCCTCCACCAGTTCTGGGCCTACAAGTTTTCTTTCACCAACGTCATCCCAACAGGTTGGTGTACGACATCTCTTTCCGTATAACGCTTCATATGGTGCCATCTGAATACTTGAATGGAAGCTATTGTTATAAGAAAATTCTACCAGAGGTAAATATTGATCCCACATATCCTGAAAGTCAAGTGAGAAAGATCTCAACATGTCTTCTAAGGTTTGAATAGTCCGTTCTAATTGTCCATCTGTCTGAGGGTGGTAAGCAGTGCTCAAATGAAGTTCAGTATCCAGGGATTTCTGAAGACTTTTCCAAAATCTTGAAGTAAAACGGGGATCACGATCAGAAACAATCGATAGGGGTACTCCATGAAGTCTCACAACTTCATTAATGAATAATCTTGCTAGACGTTCCAGGGGTAGATCTTCTCTTATAGCAAGAAAATGTGCTGACTTGGTAAGACGATCAACAATAACCCATATTGCATCGTTCCTTCTAGGAGTCTTTGGTAGCCCCATGACAAAGTCCATCGTAACATTGTCCCATTTCCACTCCGGTATGGGAAGAGGTTGCATGACTCCTCCAGGCTGTTGCCTTCCAGCTTTCACTTGTTGACAAACCATACATCTTGACACAAAATCAGCAATCTCTCTCTTCATGTTGTCCCACCAAAAATGTTCCTTCAAATATCTATACATTTTGGTGCTCCCAGGGTGTATAGAGAAATTGGAACTATGAGCATCATCCAGCAATTCCCTTTTTAGATCAGGTATATTGGGAACACAAAGTCTCTTCCCGAATTTCAAAATTCCATCTTCATACACAAAGTCTCTCAATCTCCCATCATTCACAGCTTTAATCATCTTTTGGAATTCTTCATCATCGGTCTGAGAACTCTTAATCCTTTCTAGTAAAGATGGTTTGGCAACCATTTGAAAAAGCATTGATGTTTCACCTTCCCTGGTTATTCCCATGTCCATCTTCACTAGATCCATAAAAATTGGATCCCTTTCAATTCTCATATTGTTCAAAACTCCATGGCCTTTTCTACTCAAAGCATCTTCCACCTTGTTTGCCTTCCCTGGGTGGTAGTGTATCATACAATCATAATTCTTGAGTAATTCAAGCCATCTCCTTTGCCTCATGTTGAGTTATTTTTGTGAGAAAATATACTTCAAAATCTTGTGATCAGTATAAATCTCACATTTTTCACCATAGAGGTAGTGCCTCCATATCTTCAAAGCAAAGATCACTGCTGCTAACTCGAGATCATGAGTAGGATAGTTTTGTTCATGAATTTTCAACTGTCGTGATGCATAGGCAATAACTCTATCATTCTGCATAAGGACACAACCAAGTCCTTTCTTCGATGCATCACTATAAATAACGAATCCATCATTCCCTGATGGTAGAGTCAATATAGGAGCATTGACTAATCGTCTCTTCAGTTCTTCGAAACATTCTTCACACTCTTTTGTCCAAACAAATTTAACCCCTTTACGTGTGAGCTTCGTTAATGGGTTAGCCAATCGGGCAAAATTCTAGACGAAACATCGATAATAACCTGCCAAACCAATAAAACTACGTACCTCAGTTATACTCGTAGGTTCTGGCCATTCTTGGATTCCTTTGGTCTTAGAAGGATCAACAGAGATTCCATCTTTAGAGACAATATGGCCAAGAAAAGAAATCTCCTGAAGCCAGAATTCACACTTGCTAAACTTCCCATATAATTCATGCCTCCTCAGAGTCTTCAAGATAATGCGCAAGTGATTTTCATGATCTTCGTAGGTTTTGGAGTATACCGAGATATCATCAATAAATACCACCAAAAATTCATCGAGATACTCCTAGAAAACTCTATTCATCAGATCCATGAATACAGAGGGTGCATTAGTCAATCCAAACGGCATTACAGTAAACTCGTAATGCCCGTACCTGGTTCGAAATGCTGTCTTCGAAATGTCTTCCTTCTTCACACACAACTGATGGTATCCAGATCGAAGGTCAATCTTTGAAAAGTATTGAGCTCCATGCAGTTGGTCAAATAAATCATCAATACGAGGTAGGGGATACTTCTTCTTTATCGTTATAGCATTGATCTCCCTGTAGTCGATACATAACCTCATAGATCCATCTTTCTTTTTAACAAAAAGAACAGGGGCTCCCCATGGAGAAACACTAGGGCGAATAAATCCCTTATTACTCAATTCCTCTAGTTGTCTCTTTAGGTCGACTAACTCTACAGTGGCCATTCTATAAGGGGTCTTCGATATAGGCCTTGATCCAGGAATCAAATCAATGGAAAACACAACTTCTCGTTCTGGAGGATGTCCAGGTAAATCTTCCGGAAATACATCTACAAATTCTTTCACAACAGGTACATCCTCTATTTGAACATTCCTTTCCTCACCGATAGTTACTTCATTCTCTTCCTCCCCAATAATTGAATTTAGTTGAGCTACTGGGGGTGGATCTAAATAAGAATTAGGTGGTGACGATTCTGCTCTAAAAATAAGGTGTTCCTTATCATTATCATCAAGAATCGTAAGCTCTTTCTTCTTACAATAAATCTTCGCATCATAGTCCGAAAGCCAGTCCATACCGAGGATTATATCAAACTCAATCATAGGTATGACGATGAGATCAGTAGATAAAGAAAATTTATGTGCTCTAATGGGGACTGATTCACAAAACTTTGTTGCAACGATACTTCCCTTAGGAGTTTTAACTGACAACTCCCTTATTAAATCAAATTGGAAATATCTAATTTTCTTAGCAAACTGGGAAGATATGAAACAATGTGATGATCCAGAATCAAATAATGCATTTGCTAAACTTGAGGAAACCATTAAATTACCTGCCACCACGTCTTTCGGAGCTTCTACCTCAGCAGTAGTGATAGCATAAGCTTGGCCTTGATCCCTTGGCCTTTTCTGAGGTAAGTTCTCCTGACGCTTAGGACATGAATTTGCATAATGCCCCATCTCCCTGCAATTGTAGCACTGAACGTTGGTATCTTCCTTATTCCCCTTGCAATCATGAGCTTGGTGGCCTTTTTCACCACACTTGTAACAGACTCCCATTCCCTTCAAGCAAGTACCGGGGTGTTTCTTCCCACATTTACCACATGATGGATATTCAACCTTTCCTTTCTTCCCCTTATTTCCATTCCCAGATTGATCAGGAGGTCTCTTCTTCTCTTGCTTTGCTTTAAAGTCATAAGACTTAGAGAATTCCTTTTCGGTCTTGATAGCACATGAGACAATGTCTTCGTACGATGAAAAGGATTGTGAGACTAACGCTCGACGGAGAAATGGTTTTAAACCATCAAAGAAACGATCAATCTTACTTCTTGGGTTACGAATATAATCACCAGCGTACCTCGCTAACCTTGTAAAGTTAGCCTCATACTTTGTGACATTCTCATCCTCCTTTTGTCTCAGACTCAAAAATTGCCTTTCCATATCTTCTCGATGGTCGCGAGGGAAGTATTTTTCTAAAAACAGATCTTTGAACTCCCTCCATTCCATATTTGATACTTCATCATCTTCCTTCGTATTTTGAATCAATGACCACCATTGATCAGCATCTCCAGTGAGGCGGTAAACTGCCATGATAACTTTTTCCCTTTCACTGCTCCCCAAAGCCTGAAATATTTTCTCTACGGAAAATATCCATTGCTCAGCTACTAAGGGATTTGTATTCCCATTGAACGTTGGTGGTTTTTGCCTCATAAATCGATCTAACATTGATCCTCCACGCTGCGGATCAGGGTGCTCCATACGGGTAAGGTTATTATTCATAACCTGAGTAAGTTGTCCCAGTATGGTGATTAGCTGATCAGCACCAGTTGCATCACCAGCCCCACTATAATTATCTTGAGTAGGAGGGAAATCCCTACATGGAGTGCGTGGATTGATACGGTTTCCATTTCTTCCACTAGGCGCCATTTCTAAACAATGGCATAAACTAGATCAGTTTATGAATCAAAATACATAATCCCATACTTATAAAACACTTAACATAAATTGAACTATTTATGGATATAATCCATAATCATAAAAATGTTTTCTTTGAGGAAGTATATACTCATAAACCCTTCATAATGATTTGTAAAGAAAATGAGAGTTATCCTAAGCATATCCCCCGGGAGTGTTGTAACCAAGAGTGCAACAAGGCCCGTTGTCGTGCACCAGTTCCCGTTCGGGTCTAGCTCAAAGCGGTGTTTTCGGGTTTTACCCCTAGGTACATCTGTGCCAGAGCCGCCTCTACCTGCTCGTATCCAGACAGGGATGTATTGCTCGGAAAACTCACAAAATCTCTACAATACCAAAATTATAGGATGTTCTTCTATACTAATCCTCAAAGTTCATCTTAGGTATACGTGCTCTAATCAGAGTTTATCTAAATCTAGCTTCCAAGGATTGTACTAAACTTCCTCTGATACCAACTGTAACGCCCCGACCCCAGCTACCCAGAGTCGGTCCATTACTTCGTAACATTGGCATGATCACAAGAAAGATCAAATCTCGAAAGACCGATTGGTTTAGTAGCCTTGGAAACACTAGATATATTCATAAGTTTTACATTACATCATAAAATGAAAAACTACTACAACAACATAATGTTTCCACAGTCCACACTATAATCCCCTCATAATATCCCTGCAGGTCATTCATAACTTACATCTTCACTTCCTGGGAAAAATAAAACATAGAAAAGGGGTGAGCTCAAATGCCCAGTAAGGATAAAAATATAGCGGAACATTGAAAATAAGCATAAACATTTAAGGCAATGAATTACTAAAACAAAAGCCTTTTAAAATTGAACTTCAACATAGTATGGCAAATGTAAAATGAAATAATTCCATTTACTTGTTCACATGGATATTCTAATAATCGAATAATCACATGCAATATCAATAACCACTTTCATAATGTTGGAATGCATAATGCCAGACTATCATAACCACATAGCCAAGGCCTCGTGCCAAGACTACAAATAAGATTTTGTCAAGGCCTTGTGCCAAGACACTAGTTTGTCTCATGAGACCTACCGATGCATCGAGGAGCTATAGCGGGCTCCACCCGTCACTTATTAAGTCCAATGCATTCCCATATGAAAAGGTTTAAACATAACATAAACATTCGTATTAAAACTAGCATACGAAATGTCAATAATTTCACCATAAACTATGAATGGTATAAAAATAGCACATCCATAGTCAAACATATCACAAAACCTTGAATACAATATAGAAGTTTTGTATCATAATAAATCAACTTCAAATAATCTTAAAATCCATCAAAGGATGTTGACATAGATGAAATCAAAATTCTTTTTAGAGAAATATCTCCTTTTATTTTGAAATCATTTAAGATCCATATAAAATAAAACATTTTCTTTGAAAATATTCTTATAATCTTGTAAGGAAAGCTTTGAAGATTTTATAACGGCGTAAAATAACCGCACCCGCCGTATAAGTTAAAAAAAACATTCTTACCTCAATTTTGTCGAAAAGGTTAAAAAGGACCTTGTTTTGAAAACGACGGAAAGATTCCTTTATAAACCTCTTATAAAAATTCAAACAAGGGTATAAATGACTTTAACCCATATTCTTGTAAATAGTAAAAATGTTTTGAAATACATTTTTAAGAAACATGGATGTGGATGATAAAGATATCCCAGTAGATTATTACGTATAAACAACCTCGGATAATGAAGAGATTGTGAAATAACCCTTACCTTGTACTTTTACTTTGTTGGGGTCGGTTAACCTCCTGTATAATGGTGAAATAATTGTTATTAAATTATACAAGAATCATATACATTAATATGATATCATATATGATCTTTTAACATTGCTTTATTAATAAAATCTTAGTATTATCGTCGTTTCAGGTGATAATCGATTCGTTCTTCTTAAATGTTTGGTTACGTAAGACATGTTTGTAATGGATAGATTAAATCTTATTCATAATCAGAATGATATTAACATTATTTTTAACCCTAAAATGAGAATAAGACTTGAATGGATACGATGGAGGATGGATCTCACCGCGTTCGTGGAGACGGTAGTCCGTACATACGCACGAACGCTACTTCCATTTAATTTTTATTTTAAAAGAATTGAATCCAAATGATACATAGGTATATTACAATTCCAGTATAATATAATATTTTATATATGTTACTTAAGTTCATTAACACCATCCTTTATACGTTCCATGTGTGGTATGAACGAGTCATATCATTTTAAGGGGGCGGTAGTCCGCACTTCCTCAAATGAAATTATCGTATGTATATACAACATGAAACGAATAATGGTATGAAATAAAATGGAATTAAAGAAGCTTATATATAAAATATATATCATTAATATCATATTTAATTACAGTGCCATCATAATGGCCACCATGAGAGGCGGTAAGATGTATTTGAACAATCATCGTTTCGTGAGGCGTTAGTTTTCCATCCACAGAAACATTATGTTCATCATCCATTAGATGGAGTTGTGTGTATGTGTAGTTTGAATACTTCTTATAACAACATACTAGTATATTGAGGATACTGGTGTTGTTACAAAAGAAAGGAAATAAAAAGAGTTTGGGGGTTGGAGAAGCAAAATAAAGGAAAATAATTTAAGAGAAATCGTTACCTTTAATTTAGGTAACTCACTTTGGTTGGAACCAAAGGACTTCTTGAAATGATTTCTGCCTAAGGGGAAGCTTCAAGGAGGAGTATAGGGATGTGGGGAGCTTAGTTGGGCAGAGTTTGGACGAGCCAAGTGGCTTGAGAGGTGTGAGGAATGAGTAGAAGTGGTCTCCTTTTATAAGGGAGAGGAGGGGCTCTTTAGGAAAGTGTGAAAGTATTACTTTATAATATATTTGTATTCGGTTTATAATGGTCCAAAAATCATTGAGGTCGAAGATAAGATGAATGATATTCTAAATAACATCAACCAATAAGAATTGGACAGGTTTTAGGTAATATTTTAATCATTATAATCTTATTTATTTAAATGATTTATTAATGAGGTAAACATTGCATCATTATTGTGTCATTAATAATTTAAATTATATGATGTCTAAAATTTATAAATAAAATATAATTATGTAGGAAATCTTTTTAGATTTCTAATGAATATTTATAATCGAAAATCCAACATGTATAACCCTATGTAAAAATTGTTCTTCTAAAAGATGTAAGCTTATGCCATTTTTATTTTTACTTTAACTTTATTAATATAAAGTGTCCCTACCACATACAAGTGGCTCCAAGGGGTCCCCAAATTGACCCAAGGATGCTCATGGTCGGGTATGTGTCCCCCAATAATGTTAGGACACGTTTTAGGGTAATTTAGTATTATTATAATATTATATTTTAACCCTTATTTACCGGATTTACCCTTTAACAATGGTAAATAAAATATTTACCGCAGTAATTATTCAAAATGTGTAAAAATAAAAGTTACCTATTTACATAATTTGGACATCCTGATTACAAATATGGAATCCATTTTCCTAAATTCAAAACACAGAAGTGGCAGAAATTAATTTAAAATTAATTCCCGCTGTCAAAACAAAAAGCGTGTTTTTAAGAGGTAATAACTATCAAAAGATTGACACTTGTTTATGTTCGGTTTAATTGTAAAATTATGTCCAATGACCAAAATTATATTAAATGGTAAAAATATATTCTAAATATACTTTAAAACCACTCAAATTCATAATTTTTCACTATTAATTATTTTGGTTAAAAAAGTTGTTTTTAATTAAAATTTAGTAATTTTCACTATTCATCAAAATATGAAAGTTATCCGAAATGTACCAAAATTTCACCTTAGGCTAAATTCGATATTCTGAAACCAAAAATGAAGTCCATTTTCAAATATAAAATATATATAATTTCAAAAAGTAGGTGTTACTATTCATAACGGCTAGTTTGATTAGTTATGGTGTGTTAGAACTCGGTGTTGCGTACAACACACGCTATCACATTATTCAAAGAGAAGCGTACCGTAGAAGCTTGGGGTGTTACAATAATCATAGAAAACATTAATTGGAAATATGTACACCACACAATAGAAATTAGTGTTGAATAAGTCATATAAAGGTGATATGAGAAAACCCTTACATTAAGTATTGAATTTCTTATTACATGTTCAACACTCATGTATAATAAATATAAGTTTCCTATAAATATATCACAGAAACATATTATTATATATAATTTTATATATCACTTTATTATAACTTTATATTTCCTGTTTTTAACAATTCTATGTTATCATTATGTTTTGGGTAATATCCATGTTGTTTTACATTTATGTTTTGACTTTTTATTCTTGATCATATTATATAGATCACAAGTCACTTAATTACAGAATTTAAAACATGATTTATGTATAATGAAAAATTTATTATATAAATATTTACAATAATCTATAAAATATATAAATATGAAATGGAATACAACATATATAACGAAAGTCGGTCATATGTACGTGTGAATATTGTTTTTGTTTTCTTATCATATTGAAAGAAAGAATGTAATTAAACATTATATATGTATATAAATAACAAAATTTTAGTATAATTATTATTTCACATATATCATAAAATTTTACTAAACCCATCCTTAATTAATTTGATGTAACTTGTGAATGAATCACATCACCATGAGGAGGCAGTAGTTCACACCTCCCAAAACGAAGTCATCATATTTACAAAAAATTAAAATAATAAAGGTATATTTTCTATAATAATTAAAGAAACATAAATTCATAATAAATATTAAATATATCATATAAAAATATATTTTACATCATAATTAAAAACCATAAAATCAAGTAAAGTTAAAGTGAACAACATCGTTTCATGAGGCAGTAGTTCATCGTACACAAATACATTAATTTTGTTACCCTTTAAATGGAACTGTGTTTATGTGTTGGTAAAGACCATAGAATAAACTATATCAGTATATTTAGGATATTAATTTTATTATATAATCATGGAATAATAACATCTTAGGGGTGGAGAGTGAAAATAAAACAAAAGGGCTTTGGGAAGGATGTTAACTTTTCTTTGGCTAACTCCTCTAGTTTGCACAAAAGGGATTCCTTGGTTAGATTTTTTCCAAAATAGAAGATTTTGGGATTAATTTAAGGATGTTGGGAGATTATTTTAGTATCTTTTGGGTGATAAAATAGCTTCAATGATGTTAATAAGTTGGAGGGTTGAGTGAGTTTTTATAGTGGAGAAGTAACATTATAATAAATTTTTTGAAAGAGAATTCCACCAACATTTTCCCAACAAATGTGGATCCAATAATTGTAAAAAACATAGAAAATGGTGTATAATGTCTTAATATAAACATCCAATATATTTTAGAGATGTTTCTTCTTCATTTTGTCCCTTAACTGTAATGTTTAGTCCCTTATTAAGTTAATTTTCCTCTTAATCATTGTAATTAATTTTAATTAATTTCACTTATATTTTTTGTATAAAAAAATAAATCAAATTCCTTTTATATTATATATTATTATGAAAAACTATTGAATCCACATTTCAAAATTCCAAATATTGAAGGGTTAGAAATTAATTCTAATTTATTCCTACAGACGGGATGACCCAACGAGTCTTAAAAGTAAAAATGCTTCAATGCTTGGTATGCATTTATATTCAATTTCTAGGTGAGATTTATTCCAATGACATAAATTTGAATAATTTATATATAATTCATAAAATTAACAATTAAAATTTATAATAAACTAATATAATCCTATAAATTATTTAGGGGAAAATCATTTATGAATTAAAATTCAATATTATTCATTATTCGTCAAAAAATTAAAATTTTGTAGAAAAATAAAACAATAACCCATTTATATATTTTTATAATTATTTAAATAATGAATATTATTTTTTCAAATAAAAATTATAAATTTATCAGAAATCATATTTAAATTTTGTTCTCCATTAAAATACGATAAAATTACCTTTTAAAAAATACATATTATTGTTCAATAAATAAGAATTATTTTTATCAGAAACCTATAAAATACATTGTATGAGTATAAAAAATATGTATTGAATATATAATATATAAATAATATTTTAATCATTAATAAAAAGTCATTTTTTCAATTTATTGAGATCAAATTGTGTTTCTATATAGAAAAATAGTATTTTTAGAAGTAATTTCATTATTTTAAAATATCTATTACATTCACTCATAGTAATAAATAACCAAATAACTAATATAATATACATGTGTAAGACATATTTTCATAGTTTAGGAAATCACATTTATAAATTCCATTCCAACAGTTAGGTGGAAACTATTGTAATATTTTAATAATAATGTTAATGGTATATTTTAGTTCGGTAAAACTCGGCCTTGTGTGTAATGAAAGCTATCATAGAGACTCGGTATTGTGTGTAATGAAAGAAAAATATAGTGATTTATTTACCAAAATAAAATATAAGTATTATGTGTAGCATAGGCTTGACTTGGTTTTGTATATTTCACAAACCAAACATAGTGGTTTCTTATAAAAAAGCTATATTTAGTGATTTTTGAAATGAAAAATATCATATGTTTAAATTAATTAAAAATAAAATAGTTAAAAAATTATTTTGGTTTTATATTAGACTCCCCATAAAATTAATTTCTCCCTAAAAATTAATCTATGTTATAAAAATTTTGATACATTATTATTCCTTTCATATAAACCCACATCATAAAAATGAATACTAAAACATACTTTAAAAGGTAAAGTTAGAAACATAACGGATTCCCAAAGTATCTCACAACTAGGTTTCCATGTAGTATAACATAGATGGGAATGAAATATTGGACATGGATTTAAATCATAAAATATCAAAGAGATTGACAATGATCAATGATCATAATAGAGTGGGTGATCTCGAAAAAGTTAATAATCACATGACCATAAAGTAAAGAAGCATGAAAGAGTTCATTGATATAATCAAAAATGATTTTAATAGTATAAAAGTGTATTTCAAGACACTTTTCCTAAAGTTGAATATTTTTTTCATTAAAATATATAGATACTTGATTCCTTCCCCTTTCATAAGTAAAATATCTCCCTTTGGTCTTGTCTTGACCAATTTCCGCTTCACCACTTTCTCCCAAATGGAAGGTAAATTTTTCATTCATAAAGAACTAATATACCATAAGATACATGATAAGTCACCCCATATATCTTCAGTTAACATCAACACAAAGTGTCTAGAATATATCCAATACTCATAAATCCTTATATGGTGAGATATTAGTTTAGTCTCTAAAACCTCATCTATAGTTTAGTACAAACCATTCCATAAATGGTATAACTTATAACTCTTTCGAAAGATAAAATTTCCCAAACATTAGAATGATGTTAAATAAATCATCATAACATTGATCCCTAATATATCAAAAGGTTTCTCTTGTTTATTGGATACCAAACATGTGAATATATTCATCATGTATTGTCTTGAAACATGGTAATTAACTGAATTTCCATTAATTTTTATTGTAAAAGTGAATGTTTCCTTATTCCAATGTTTATTATATATATTACTTAAATACAATATGTTTTAAAATTCATCCATGATGACGTAGAAAAATTTGTAAAAAAATAATTTATCAATTCTAAGGTCATAAATACTATCCAATTTACTTTAAAAAATCAGTGATCTCTTTATCAAAGATGAACACAATTATCTAAACATATTGAACACATTAAGGGTCAAATTAACTTTTTTAAAAATATCGGCATTCCATTAAATAACTATTCTATACCTTCATTACCATTCAACATTTACATTTAAATCCTTAATGAAAAACTTATAATGAAAAAATTATATATTTCTCGATTCATATAACATAATCTTTGAATTCCAAAACATATACACTTTAATCACCCCACATTATTCATAAACCATTATTTAGGTTTTATCATCTTTTTACAAAATACCCCTTTTCCTAGAATATTAATATAAGTTATTTCTTAAGATTCCTCAACCTCAATGTAATAATTATTCATACCTTTAATGTAATAAATACTATTAAAACATCCTATAACTTTCACATGTCACTTGTGGTCTCTTTGTCTTAAGCAGTATAACCTATACTCATACCACATTCCAGATTCCATTCATGGTATATTAGGACATAAATTTGTAAAACTCTCATACTTTACACATCTAAATCATTCAATGTTAACCCATTTCATTGTAGTTTCTTAAATTGAATACAACAATAAAGCATAGGGTGGAAAATACTCATCATACAAGAAAACCACATAATCATGAAAAATTACTTATACAATGTCAAAATAATTATAAATAATTATTTAGTCTATGAAACCTTATTTCTATCCTATGTTATTAATTTTAATATACTATTTAAGTCCTTCATGATGGGTTGTGAAGGGTTTGTGAATTCATAAATCATATCCACTGGGAGTTTCAAACAAGGTGTGTAGTAAGGCGAGTTGTTGTGCACTCATTCATAGTCGAGTCAAGGTCAATACTGTGTTTTTAGGGTTTTTATATCTATATACATATGAATAGTTCCACATCCCATTTTAGTATCCAGATAGGTATTTATTTTTAGGAAACCACTCGCACTATCCTTTACTAAAATTCTAGGGACTCTTCTTATACTTTAACTCATCATTAGTTTAATCCTTAGATACATGACTTTGAATATCCTTATAAATATACCCAGGTATATTACTAAATATTACTCATCCTAGTTTCCAAAGGATGACTAAAAAATTCCTTTGAATCCAAATATAGTAACCTATACTAAATATATATGGATACTATGTCATTTTTATGAATATTCAGAATATTACAAAATTACATTTTTGAGGATTGTATTAGTTTAGTGAATTAGGAAAATTTGAAAAACAATATTCAAACATGGTGAATTATCATTTATTTTTCCAAGAAAAATATCTTCCACTTTAGTACTTACACTTAAAACATTTCTTCATCACCATTGGAAAGGAATCATAAGAAAGGGGTGAGGTTGAATGCTCATTAAGGGGAAATAATGGAAATACGTAATCATAACATGATAATAAGGTTATGAGAACATGATAATAACATTAGAAAACCATACCCTAAATATAAATATAATAATAATGAGACATGGCATAAATATTTTCATTTCATAAGACATGAATAATAAGATAATCAAGAACACGAATCATGTGATCATATCATATGTATAAGACATAGAATTTGTGTAAAACACATAATAATGTATATATTTCCATATAATCCAGGTCCCATTGCCAAAAATCTTTTAGGGAACTTCATGGGGACTACACGTACTAGGATGAACACACCACCATTCCCAGTCACAATCCTTTCCTTGTAAGGGATTGAGTTTCCTCATCTTCCCATAGTGGATCATGTTTCCCCATCTTCCTATTGTAGATCGGGTTTCCCCATTATAAATAGTGAATCAAACACATAATCTTGATTTCCATCATTATGTCATGAGATATAAATCTTTAACCAATGCATTAGTGTGAAATGATACATAAACATGTCACAAATTCAAAAAATGATACCATAACCCATTAAATGAAATGGGTGTCATAAACATGTAATCATATCAAAACCTATAAAAAAGTTTGGTTTCAATATAATTTCATCCAATCATAACCCATGAAAAGAAGCTGGTTTTATAAGAATACAACATGTAAAAATGAAATGGATTTCATAAAATCAATCCATCATAACATAACCATTCAGAGAAGGGATATGAATGGTTTCCATTGATGATATACATAATATATTCCTTAAATATAATATGTAATTTAGACTTAGGTGAAAAATGATTTTGAAATAACACGTGGAATAACACATTTTAAAGCATATAACATTTCAAAAATTATTTTATTTAGAAATATGTTTGAAAAAATATAATTGAATCTTTAAAACATCTTGAAATCCCTTTTCCCTGAAATATTTTTAAAATAATGTTGAAACCATTTTAAAAACTATATTAAAAATAAAAAAAATAAAACATTTTTATTTGAAAATATGTTTGAAAAACATTATATATTACAAAATTATTTAAAAATATTCTTGATCATAAAACATTTTTTAAAACAAATTCTTTGAAAATAACATTAAAAACAAAGAAGGTATATATTATTAGAAAAAAAATTCTTTAAAATATAATATTTTATACTTAAAAATAAACTTCATAGACTAATAATTGTGACAATGGATAAATCGATACATGCCAAACATTCCTTTTATACCGTAAAAACATTAAAAAAGATCCTTCATAAAAAATAACAAGAATATTACTTTTTGAAAATAATTTTGTTAAAAAGATAAATAATAGTAATAATTTATTTTATATATAAAAGGGGAATAGTATATTATTTTTTATTTTTTTAGAATACATGCTATTTAGAGAACATAGATTTTTGACTGAATAGAGAGGTAAAGTCGTATTTTCTTAGAAACACATTATTAATTATCTTATGTACCAAAGAATGAAAAATGGTACACATACAAAAGAATATCATTAATAAAAATATGATAATATAATTAATGAGTGTTCATGATAAATTTATCATAATATTTCATCAATGTATTCATAATTTTAAACAATCTTAATAATTGATGAGATTGTTACAATAAACTCTGACCATTTATTAACTTTAAATCAAACATCACATGTAAGAAAATGAGATTAACGAAAGCCTAAAATTTTATGAATATAATGATATTCATGATATAATATGATAAATTGTTGTATATAAACCTCGTAAAATAATATAGGTGTATAACGAAACATGTGTCTCAAAGAAGGAAAATTGAGGAAAAATTACCCCATTAATTTGGAAATTTTTAAAACCTAAATACCATGAAAAGGATATCATAAAATAGATATGTAAAAAAACATAAATATAATTATAATAATAATATAATAAATTCATTTTTAGTATATACAAGACACAAAATAAATGAGTATTGAATAATGCATATTTTTCAAAGAAATAATAGTGAGATGAGAAAACCCTTACCTTATGGCTGCATTCTCTTCATACACATTCAACCCTCTTGTATAATAAATAAAAATTTATTATAAATCTACAACATAATAATATCATTATAAATAATTCCATATATAATTTTATTATGACATTATGTTACACTTTTATTAACCATTCCATGTTGATGTTACATTTCAGGTAATATCGACGTTGTATTCTGTATGTGTTTGACTTGTTATTCCTTATCCTTTTATATAGATAATGATTTAATTATTTCAAGATTATAAAAAATGGTTTAAAAATCATAAATATTCGTTATATAAATTTTTATAATTTTATACAAAATAAATATATATGAAATGGAATACACAATCCATGTAGATGACAGATCGTATGTACACAAGAATGATATTTCTGTTTTCCTGTCGTATTGAAAGAAATATATTAATTGAAATATATATAATCATTAAATTATCATTTTTATTTCATCTATGTCATATAATTTCACTAAACCTATTCTTAATACATTTTATGTAATGTGTGAATGAATCACATGTCTTTGAGTAGGCGGTAGTCCACACATCCATGAACGATGTTATCGTATTTACACAAAATGGTAATCATGAATTTATATTTTATATAAAAAAAGATGTATAAAGACATAATTAATTTCATATTTATTATATATAAATATATTTTATATCATAATACCCAACCACGAGAGTTGGTAAAGGACAAAACGAACAACATCATTTCATGAGGTTGTAGTTCGTCGTAAACAAGAACAGTACGTTCGTTACCCATTAGATGGATGTGTCTTTAATTTTAGGTCAAAAACATTTAAAAATATATATAATTATATTTAGGATAATAATTGTTTAATATAATAATATAATAATAATATTTTAGGGGTTCTAGAATGAAAATAAAACAAATGATCTTAAAGAAGGATGATACCTCTTTTTGGGGTAACTCATCATAGTTTGAACAAAAGGGATTAGTTGGATGGATTTATTAACTAAGTGAGACTTGTATAATTAATCTATGGATTTTTGGAGATTATATTAATGGATTTTGTATGAGAAAAAATGATTTATATCTTTTAATAATTATGATAGGTGAGTTATTTTTTTATTGAGGAGGAGTGGTAATCTTATTAATTTTAAAAAAGGGAATTACATACACATTTTCCCCATGTAAATTGGCCCCAATAAAATTAAAATCAAGAAAAAAATGGAGGATATTGTCACAATATGAACATGAAATGGATTTTGGATAATTTTCTGGGACATTTTGGCCTATATGTGTCAGTTTTAGTATGTTGTTAACCTAATTTTCCAAATAATTATTGTAAATAATTTTGATTAATTTCAAAAATATTTATTTTTTAAAAAATAAGTTTACTTTATTTTAAATTATATATTATTATTATTAAAAATATGGAATCCATTTTTCCAAATTCCAATTACAAAAGTGGAAAATATTTATTCAAATTTATTACCACAAGTGGGATGATAGAACAAGTATTTAAATTAAAAATGCCCAAAATTTTGGTATGTTTTTATATCAAATTTCAATGTGAAATTGATTATAATGACCTAAATTGGATTAATTAATTTATAATTGATTTAATTTATCTTTATAATAATTTATAAACATAAAAAAAATTTAAATAAAATAGATGAAAATTCAGTTTTGAATTAAAATTCAGTGTTATTCACTGTTCATTAAAAAATTGAACTTCATAGAAAAATACAAATAATTCACCCTAATCTAATTTTTAGGTCACACATTTAAAAATTATTATTTTTAAATAAAAATTATAATAGTTTAAAAACCTATATTTAAAATGGGTTCTCTATTAAATGGTTGTAAAATTACCTTTTAAAAAAATACTTGTTTTTTTCTTAAAATTCGATTTATTATAATATTATTCAAATAAAATATATTGGATGACTATAAAAAGAATAATTGAGTATATAATATATAAATATTATTTAAAACATTAATCAAAAGTTTCTGGTTTAATTTATTGTGATAAAATTGTGTTTGTACATAGAAAATAATTTTCTTAGAAAAGTAATTTCATTATTTTTAAATAGTTCTTACATTAAATTATAGTAATTGATAAAAATGGGATTAATTTTATATAAATGTGTAAAAAATATTTTCATAATTTTGTTAATCATATTCATAACTTCCATTCCAATGGATTAAAGGTAACCATAATAATATTTTAGTAATAATTTTAATAGTATATTTTAGTTCTGTAAAACTCGACCTTATATGTAATGAAAACTATCAAAGGGACACTATTTTGTGTGTAATACAATCCAAAAATAGTGTTACTTATACCAAAATATAAAATATGTATTTTGTGTAGATCAAGCTTGACATGGTGTTTCATATAATGCAAGACACACTTATTACTTTCGTATAAATAAATATATTCAGTGTTGTGTGAAATGAAAAATATCAAAAGATTAAATTAATTCATAAAAAATTAAAAATAATATTTGTGTGTTACACATTATCATTTCATGAAGCCTAAATCCATGACCAATGACGTTAAACTACACAATTTAATGGGAACTAAGTGTTGCTTATTTCTTTTCATCACATTATACATAGTGATGCCCAGATCCCGAATCCTGGGACCAGCTACAACAATCAACAAAAATAATTCCCATATATGCATATGGGTTTGACCTATGTAGATAGTTTACCATTCAACAACTACATGTCGTTTTATTACTATAAACATAGGATATGTAGTGAATCCTAGATCTCTAATCTACGGCCTATCCAAAACAACCAATAAAAAAATTGAACCCAAATGTACAGGGTCGATCCATATAAGTCCTTTTTTCCCATGTATTAGTTAGATATATATTCAGCCTATTTGTGTATGTAATAAATCATTCACAATTTATGACATTGATTCCCACATCCTTATCTTATAATGTTAAAATTCATGTAAAATTTCCGTACCACATGATGTTACACTGCATGAAAGAAAGTACATATCTACGATATGAAGTTAAAATATGAAAAATATCGTCCATTATCATCCCTTATAAAAGGGAAATAAGAGCCTTACCTTGGTTATCTAGTGTACGAGGAACTTCCAACATATTTTAAGCACCTTAATCTAGATATCACAATTCATGTCATGAGTTTTTTATGATGGGAAAAACATTCATGGACATTTTAAAGGAAATGATACTTCTCTACTTGATCATGCTATTTATGCATAATGGTTGAGACCTACTTATCAAAGATATCTTATCTATATAAGGAGTTATTTATAATCCTTGTGAGCCCGGAGTCACCATGGTGGAACTAAGAACCTAAGGGTGTTCTGGGCTACCTCCAGTACGATTATACCATATCATTCCCATTATTTGAGAACCTCAATGTGTGATTTAAAAATTTTCACTATTTTCATAGAAGGATTTTGGTGCACTCTTAGCCCTAGGTATCCTAATTAGGTTCTTGCGTAACATCCCCCATTTTAGGTCCTTGGGAATTATGACCATATACTTCTTGCACTTTTTTAAAAGCTGTATGACATTAAACTCTAGCCTATAATGGTCCAAATCACACGACCTTAAACTACCTATGATAGGGACCCAAAACATTTCAGGTTGAAAACCCACAAAGGGTAGTCGGAGAAAAATTCAAGTGTCCACTCACTAAACTATTATACTCCAGAGTTTAGTAATAAATAGGAGAAAAAGTAAATAAGGTCTAAATTTCATAGGAACTAGTTTATAACCCTAGTTAAATCCAATCAATACTCACTGGACGCCCTAGTCCGAGAAAAATTTATAGTATCATTTTTTTCATATCTCCTCACTACGAGAACATGTTTTCTAGGTGTTGACACTACCATTAGGGAAATAAAACCATTATTTAATCATACACTATCCATAAATCACACTTAATGATTTGAGAACCTTTTTTCATCATAAACCATTCATATCCCTTATAATGGAAAAGCAATCTCTCTATTTAGACTTGTTGTTGATGCAAAATGGATTAGACTTACTAACTAGATACATATTTTCCTTATGACAGCCTAGTACATCACCCAAAATGGACTAACATCCTTGATTGCACATAAAATGAAATATGGATCTAATTTCATTTTTAAGGTACAATCTATCCCACGATCATAATATTATCTCATTTGGGCCTAGCCTGTAAGGTTTATCTTACCCTAGGCTCTATCCCATTGGCCTCCCCCAGGAATATGCCTCGTGGTGGTAGAGGTATCCAAACCACATTATAACGTGGTGCTTATTTCTCCCACTCCTTCAATATGGGATTGACATAATACAACCCTAGAATGGATCAATAAACTCGTTGGAACATCTAATGGACATTGGATCAGATACCATTTGTAATGGCCCAGTAAATCCCACGATCATGATATTTCACTCTTTGGGCCTAGCCTGCACAATTTTAATTTCCCTGGCCTCTGGTCCATAAGTTCTCTTCGGGGGTGGATTATGGAAAACCCACATTGAATGAGGAGGAGCATGAAGCACCCCTTTATAATGTGGTGTGGATACCTCTTCCATCATGAGGCATTTTAATGGGGGATTCCTAAGGTCTAAATCACAGGGAATGAAACCCCATGAGGGATAGCCCAATGAAGTCAATATCATGATTGTTGGCCAGACTAGGATGTTACAAGACCAATATAAAGATATTTATGTTTCTTTTGAGACTAACAAAACTATGAAACAACCCATCACCTGATGGTGTTCTAGATCATTCCCATCAATATTTTCCCAAAACATATTCTTGACCCAAGAACTATGAACCATGATTTTCAATCCTCATAACCAAAAAATTCCAAAGAATTTGAAACCCTCAACATTATTCTACTGTGTATTTTATGCATTCTAGAAGGAAAATTTTTATACTCCAATCCAAAACCTTTTTAAGGCCTACTCATCATGATTCAAAACCACAAGGTGTAGGGATCAAGCTTCAAACTAGAAACTAAATTTCTAAATAATTCCATAGTCATTCTTGATTATATTTTCTTTGTTACCCAAAATCATTGAAAAAATGATTGAGTCTTCATAAATCTTCTATGAACCTCATAAATTAGGAGGGGTGGACTATACTTGTTCATACATGTAACCATATGGACTCATGCATAAGGGTTTGACCATCCAATAAGAGGCATATCCTACATAAAAAAAGAAAATCCTATCTTATAATCCCTGATGAAACCATAGTTTAACTCATAATAAAAGGGTATCTTGGTTCATCCCCAGAATTGATTCCCTCTTCCATGATTAATCGATTCAAGTTCATGGGAACAAGATTTACAAAACTCATATTCTGACTATCCAGGTAGACTCAAGATTCCATATATTTTTTTCAACCTCCCATATTACCCCCATAATTCTTCTAGGACCCTTAGAAAAGAGTGTAAACCCATTTTTTGGCCATGTTGTTGATGCATATGATATTTTGACTACCAACTACAGGTTTCTCCTCCTTGAATGAAAGGAATTATAATCCTCTGGAGCCCTGGAAACCCGACTGAGGAACCCAGAACCTTATGGTGTTTTGGGTCATCCATGAAATCTCTTCCCCATTCTATATTCATCAATCAATTCATGGTAGGAAGACTTTAAAATGTATAACATCTCAATGAACAATATCGAAGAACATAAAATAAATCACGTTCAAATGCCTAATCTAGATGACACTGAACTACAATAAAATAGTGGTCTAAAATAAAATACTCTAAAATACTTCAAAGTTACTTTGTAGCCTGAATGTCCTTAAAAAAGAATCTAAAGAGACATAATACTCTCAAGGTCAAAAAATCAATAAGGGAACCTGGGGAAAATTATATTACTTTTTCACCATTGATTAACATTGAGTGATCCAGGAAATATTCAGCAAGATGGGAGTGGCACAAAAACATGTTAGGTCAAAACCCTGTATGAATGGTACTTAAAAATATCCAAGTCCATTCCCACTAATAATCACACCATATTAATCATAGGTAAAAGATAATTCAAAATAAGTAATGAGATAAAAATATTATGGGCCCCACAATATAACCATATAAAAAATCAATCTATGATCGCTAGGACCCCTTACTTAGGTAGAAGGTACAACATTCTCTATACGGGATATCATGCACAAATTATCCTAGTAAATCATATTATTTAAATACTTCTCTGGAAGGTATATCAAGGATTAATATCATGTTGGTGGAAATTCATGATAATTTATCAAGAGAAATCTATTTTAAGTTAAGAACTAAAATCTAGGAAATTGGATATATTTGGTATTTCACACAAAGGATGTGTATTTTGGAAGATTCGGGTAGCGTATCTATAGTAACATGAATCTTTACCCAGGATTTCATCATAAGAGAGTGACATTCCCCTTTCATTGTAGGAGCTATATCTACATATGTAAATTCATCATAGTGCCTTTTCATATGTGATCCTATGTTCCATGTGCATGAAAATGATCAATATAATGACGTATTCTAGAACTACATATGGCTTGATTCCCACTATCATAGAAAATTTAGTGATGTCCAAGTAATTTACATCATATGTAGACATATGGTTATGTTCACCCAATACCTATTCTATTTTGGAATTTATAAAAAAAATAAATATAAGGTATATTTTCCCCAAGAAAAAGTCAATTCCTATCTCAGATTTATCCAAGCACTAGTGGTCATAAGTATCCTCTTGGTAGCATGTAAAATTCCTCAGTTGAAATATTCTTGATAGATCATATTGGGATACTCAGTATCAAATCATATTATATATTAAGATAGGTGTTGAATTGATCTATGTTTAAAATTGAATCAGATTCTTTTTGTTTCGAATGAATCTCTTTATAAGGGGGGTTATTTTTTTGATGCCAATATTTATATGATATGCACATTTCCATTAAATACTTTAGAAGTGTGAAGACTATATAAAATTATTCATATTATTTTCACCAAGTATGTGGATATGGAAACCTTGATGAATTTTATTGGTCTTTAATATAAAGGCATACACTTTGTCCTAAATTATTCATATTTGGAGATATTACCAGTCGTAGCAAAAAATTTAGCCAATCTACTAGCCATCCAGACCTAGGCCCAACTATAGGACTATGTGGGATGAAGGTTGACCACGCCCAGTGGGAGCCAGCCCATGCCAGTTAGAGGATGGAATCATAGTTCTTGCAGGGAGTGGGAGGACCTGTGTGTAAGGCCCAGAGCACATGATACTGATGTCACACATAGTTTGGGTTGAGATCTCATAGTGTTGAAGCTTGTTTATTAGTATGTGTAAGTGGTACGGGTGTCAAAACCCTCTTCTGAATCAATGGAACATCATCCACTACTTTAGCTGCAATAAGGAGGAAGGAGTAGTGGTATTTCGATGTGGGAAGGAATTTTAGTGACAATTTTCAAGTTATTAAATCTCATCAAGTCGATCATTCGATTGAGGTTGTCCAATGGAATCTCGCGAAGTGATTTTGAATCTCATTATCTCATGCGGCAGATATTCGATATAATTTGAATCCCACATATCTCTAAACCCCATCTTCAACCTCCAAATACCCTTAATTGATTTCATAAGACACACCTACATCTTTCTCTTCATCACCAACATAACCAGTCTTTTGATGAAACCCAAAAGTGCTTTAGAACACCAACATTGATGTCATGACTATCGACATCCTCCATCTAACCTTCCCTCACGATATCATGTGAATAACATCGTAATAAGCAGTTGAATTTCAAAATAACTTCCACCGAAGTGCGAAGACATTTCATGATCATATTTTGACCACACGATCGAAGTGAATACAATAACTAAAATTGTGACATTATGTTTAAAAATGTGTGACCATTTCTCCATTTGAATCATTTTTATCTCAACTAATTCAAAATTCTATTAAACAATATTATAGAGGAAAATTGATTCATCACATTATCAATGAATTGATCATGTTCTGATGATAAATTCATCTAATGATTGCATGATGTCGATATAACGAATCATCCACCACTTCAACTATCACACACGGTGCCCTCCCTATGAAAAGTGGTACCATGTTATGTCAACCATGACCTATATACACAATACTACCCTTAAAAACACATGTGAGAAGAGGAGAGGGAGAAATATATAAGGAAAGAAGAGGAATTGAGTGTGCCTATGATCATCCCTAGAGAACCTCCTCAAGTGATCACAAGAATCCACCGCATGATCTTTTGAAGATCAGGAAATCACATGAAGAACTATGAATCATGCAATTCCTGGTTTATATGGGGTATTCACACAATTGTGTGATACCCCATTGGGTTCATGACTTCAAAAATCAGGATAGTGTTCCATTCTTATAGTCCCAGTGTGCACCCCTGCACTCGTTCACAAGACCTCTTGTAGGACCTTCATTCAGATTATGCTATTGTATAAAGAATATAACCTCATGAGATGTGTTAACATAGTCCCCATGATTCACTGAGAACCAAACCGGTCCCACATGTATATATGAGTGTGCATGACTACCCTAGATCTCGTGAATGTTGTAATACCTCTACCTTTTAGTTCTTTCATCAATCCCTATACATAGATACATTTTCATGTAGCAATCCTGTAGGTTGTTGGAATATTCAAAGAGTTCATCATATCACCCAATGGAGGTCATGTGATTTCATATGGATAGTTGAGGTTCAGATGGTCCTATCATGTGTGAATTCCATGATCTGCCTCCTTTGATCAGGAGATGCTTATGATAGTGTCCCCACCTGTACAACAGTGGACATGCAAGTCCTCAGTTCTGTGGTTTCATGGGTCCTTGTCCATGAATCCCAACAACCATTTAAAATCATCTCATATTCCATGTTCTCTCCTTCTCTATATATCATAAGTCCTTATCCATGATTTTTTTTCCAATGGATAGTCTCTCTATATTTTTTAGGACCCATTCCAAGACATCATGAAGTCAATGAAAATCACAAGGGTAATTGGTCATGGTGTGGGGTCATCATGGGGACCTCCCTCACCATACAATAGAATTTAGAATTCATAGGGTCCCTTGTTAATCGTCCCTCATTTTCCATGAAAAAACTAAGACATATGCCTCCAATAAGACTAATTAACAATGCATTCATCCTAGGAATATTGTTAACCATGTTGCCGAGGAAAGATCATTAGGTAATGAAACATAAATATCTTGATAAAACATGTGATCATGAACATGTTCATGAGAACCCCCCACATGATTAACATAAATTCAGCGAATATAAATATTAATCCCTAATATAAATATGTATTTAGATAGACCCAAACATGTCACTTTGATCACAAGAAAAGACTTGGATAATTTAAGTTTATATCCTGAAAACTTATTAACATGTTTTCATTGTCATGTGATTTCCCATAGAAATTCCTTCTTTGATAATGTTTAAGCCCTTTTAATTTTGTACATCACTCGGGAAAAGGATTCCAACACAAGCCTATTTAATTATGCGATAGAATGGAGACATTCTCGCTTCAATCATGCATAAGATGATGGTCATGTCTGATTTTGTTATGTGAATCATATTTTATAGGTCTACTTCACTCTTGAGAAGGTATCCATGAATTTTTTTTGATTTGATGTATGAATAAATACACCTCCTCTATGATCATGCAGAAATTCTTAGGCATATTTACTTAGGTCATGCAATGAATCATGGACATGTCGTGCAGACCCCCTTGGTTGTGTATTCCATAACAGATTGAAACCCAAAATATGTCAGGTGGGTAATCATGACATTTCCAATAGGTATCATGGTCATGTCAGGTTTACCCCTTATTGAATATGAAAAGTTTCCAGTATACCCACTTGGACTTATGCCACATGGACCTTGGATAGGATCATTCAACCACATACCCCTTTTATATGGTAAGTGTCCTGGATGAGATAAGGATACACACTAATGAATCCCTATTAGTGGCATGCTCTCAGTTTGTCCTTTTTTGGTTATTGGTTTTATTTATCTGTTAGAAGATAGGGAATGAGTGTACATAAGGGAATCCTCAGTGTATATGCCCCAATTTATGTAAACTATGAGAACTCTAATTCATGACCATGTCGGATATGCAGGACACCTTCACAATACCCTATATCCAATAAGATTCATCTTGGTGTAAATCTTTAATATTCTTGAAACCTTGGGGACATCAATAATGTCTCTGAGAATGATCATCTACATTAACCAATCATTCAGTCAATGATTCAATGATATTTGATAACTCTGATTACTATTATAAAATATGATGCATAGGAATCCTTACTAAGGACTGATATCTATACCATATGCTCTCTAATATGGGTAACTTTACCTCTCATGGTGTATCTTTTATGTGTAATCCATGCTCAAATATCCTCTCATGAAATGTGTCCAATATCCCACTGTGTATTTTTTCTCACACTGAGCAAGGCTCACATGGTCTTAGAGACTAATGATCATTGTACCAATAGTATGATGAAGATACCATAGTGTGGGCTAATCATTGGGATGTAAGTTTAATTACATATCATCCTCACTCAATAGGAAATAATCCAGATGAGAAATTCTGAACAAGTCTTATATACATAAGTATCGTATAAAGAATTTTAGGTTGTATCTCTCATAACAAAAAGGCCCATATAATAACTTTTTAGACTCTAAATCTAGTTTTAAATGGTATATGTAGGATGAATCACTGAGGTGTGAGACCGATATTTATGTCCTTACCACATGACATTAAATTTCATGGATGTTCATGGTCACATGACATTAATCTATGAAAAAAACTACATGGGGTATTATTCCTATTTTTTAGGATATGTTGGAAGCTTATAGAGGTTCTGTCCCATCTCTCGAACACCCACCACCATCTTGGATGATAAATAACTCTAGAGTTTGTAAACATGGACATAGACATATGCATAACAAATAAATTAGAAAAAGATAAAGAACTCATGTTATGTGCACAATATTTCCTATAATTGCATGTTCATAATAAAATCATTGACATAGGGGTAACCAGTCACGAATTGGGATATAGGAAGGATTTCATAAAAACAAATCTATAATAGACTCTAGGATATGAAAACTATTCACCTAAAAATGGTGTGAAGAGCCCAACCTCCCATCACCTTGACCAATGTCAGTTCCAAGGAATGTCAGGAATGAAACCCCATGGGACCATATACTATTAGAAAGTAGGTATGTACTCATTTATGGATTTGGAAATGTGGGGAGTTTCTAGGAAATATTTGAAAAATTGGAAACATGAGGTGTTTGATTAATAAATTCATTGAACCCCCCCACAATCAAACTAGCAGGCTAAATACAATCTACATATTTTCTAGATGAAACAATGATGTTTTTAAAGTATGTGATTCATTTAAAATTGTGTCATTTCCTCCTTTGAAAGATCCACCACTTCAGTATTATCATAATAGAGTGTGATAGGTTCTTTAATATTAGGCATAATGAAAATATCTTAATTAATGTTGTTTATAAAAACCATATATCTAGCTACCTCAAAAGCCACAATATACACAAAATTAAATGAATAATTTATGAACAGGTATTCTATTGAGCTATAATAACTCACAATACCTCTATTGGGAGTATATATGTATCAAAAATCTTGTTTAATATCATTTTCATCAATTTAGAATCTAAAATATTCATATAACTTGATGAATTGTTCCTCATATCCTCTATATACCAAGAAAATATCCTTAAAAAATATTTTATGCTTAAGGATAATCATGATTATCATCAAATAGTGGTCACCTATGAATACTTTATATCATCGAACCATTCATAAGTAATAAGCGACAACTATATTTATAAATATCCTAATATACTTGACTAACCTAATTGTAGAAACATATGGAATCCTGACCATCCTATATCTTTCCATAAATGATTTAGGACAAATTTTCATAGAAATATAAATTCTATTTATAACTTGGAAAAATAACCTCTTATATAGTTCCATACAGAATCTCATTAGTATATATTTAATGTAAGTACTGTGACTTAGTCCAAGTAGCCTCTAGGATAATACATGATGAATCATTATCCCAATAATATATATAGTCACCCGAATCCTCTATGGTGAATAAATTTTCTTACCATGATTTAACATACTATAATACAAGAATTTCAAAAAAAGTAAGTAGTATATCATAAACATAAACTATTTGGAAAATAACTTCACTCCAACTAAAAAACTTATAGACACATGGATCACATTAATTCATTACGAAATATAATTTTATTATGGATTCATTAATCCAATTTTTCAATGACATGGATTCCAAATTTAATCCATAAATTTATCTATATAACCAGCATACCTTGTTGGTATCCTTTGGAGTCACAATCCCACTGATTATATTATATGAACATCTTCAAGAAGGTTTCTTTTAGGAAAATATATTTCGAAATACATATTTCAAAACTCATTATCTTGGTAACCTATTATGGCATGTATAATTCTGATCAATTTTAATATTGAAATTTGATAAAATATTTTTTATAGTCTATTCCTTGATATTTATTGACCATCTTTAAACAAGTCATGCTTTATAGGTACTAACTTTTCCATACAAGTGTAGTTATTTATTTAATACACTTTTACAACCCTTCGTATTTATATCAACCAAATGATATACCAAATACCAAACTTATTTTTAGTACGTGTAATCCATATTTGAATTCAAATCATCTTTCCATTTAGCATCTTTTGGGACACTTTCTATTGTTTATAGGTTATAGGGTCTTTATTATCAACTAATAATGATCCAATAACATTGATAATTAAAAAACAGCATGATTCCTATTCTCCAACCACTATAATAATCTCAAAATTAATTGTGCTTCTGAGAAACTTTTACAGGGGTATTTATGGAATTCATCCTCTTTATAACTCTTAAAACTATTAATCTTGGACTTCATTGAAGGATATCTCACTATCACTGTAATTTTACGATATGTGTTCAATATCAAGAATGATGTGATGTATGTTAACCAAAAAAATTTTTCTCAAGGATCATATATGTAATATCCATTATTTTCTTTAGTTTAACCTATAAATATATATTTATTTGTTTACGGTGCAAGTTAGTTTCAAGAAATATACATAACAAAATATTTTCAAACCCACACTCCTAAAATTGACAATGAGGGTTTCTTTATACACTAATGTTCATATAGAATACCATTTTTCATTTAATTGGAACTTTGTTCTATATGTGTGATGTTGTCTAAAATATATAACATCAAAAAGATAATGGAAGAATCAAATGAATAATCATTAATCTCCCTAGGTCAAATAAGGTTGGATTCCTTGTTTCACACACCCCATTCCATTATGGGGTATTATGAGGTTTTAGTTTATTTAGAATACAAAAATTCAATAAATAATTAATGAATTATATATTAATATACTCTAAGATATGGATTGAGAAGTGTATATTAATATTATTACCAACTGGGGTTTCAAAATAATATTTATATTCTTCCAATATGTCAAAGGAATCTGACTTATTCCCCATTATATAGACATATCCATATATACGAAAATGATCAGTAAATGTTTTCACGTATGAATACCCAGCCCTTTCTTCAACTATAAATAGTCAATAAACATTGAAATTTTCTAAAATGTTAATATCATTGGACCTACCATCTTTTCCAATAAAAGGTCCCTTATTCATTTTTTCGTGAAAACATGCATGACATACACCATGTGGTTTTAGTTAAATTGAATATTAATATCTTTCAAGGAGTAATATGGTAAAACTATTTTTATATACATGACCTAGTTAATGATGCCATAGTTTATTTTGGTATGAGTTATTTGAAATTATTTCATTGTGAATTTCCATTAATTGGTTCACATAATCTATCTCATATATACCATTTTTAATTATTCCTTATAATAATAAAAAATTGTAAAAGAAGAAACATTTATTACTACATTTTAATATAAATCCATCTGTATTAATTATAGACATTGAAATAGTTATTTAGTAAAAATATTAGCCATAATAATAATATTTTAAAACTAATATCATTATAGATTAATTCATTATGTGTTATTACATAATATCAGTAATATAATTCTTGAATCTATTAGTATATTGTATATCAACCACTCATCGAGAAATCTTTTGCAATCGACTTGGTTCTAGGAGCCTCCCCTTACATGTTCTTTTAGGTATAAATTTTCTTTTAGTGACCCTTCTTACTATATGGGAAATTAATATCATCTTGTTACTTTGATTTATAATTGAACATCATCTTTTTATATGTTTTTTATGAATAATTTTACATGGTGTTAGTATTGAGGATCTTCACATAGCCTTTATCTTTTTTCACAATAGGAAGAGAAGGTTTTTCACACATCATATCTTGTAGTCTTGGAAATGTAGAGTTTGAATTTCAAAGATATACTTAATTATTTTTTCTTATTTAAATTTATAATAAACTTATTAAATTCCCAATATTATCATATATATATATATATATTAATTATTAATAAATGAATATTCTTTACATAACATAATGATCCATGTTAGAATTTTTTATCTATAGTACATTTGGAAATATGGATACATAAAAATCTAGTTCATTATTGAACTAAATAATCTCCCTTTAATTTCATCATAACTATCTTCCTTCATATACATATAATAAAAATACCTTTCTTCATTACCCATGTAAATAAAACATAAGAAAGGATGAAATAATATTCTTAGTAAGAGTAAAAAATAGATATATCAACATAACATGAGAATAAATGTTTGGTAACAAGAGATTAACATTTTAAAACTGCACCAAACATGTCATAGATCAAAAACACGAGTCATGTCAAACATCATAGATTTTCGTGAGAGATGAATAATAATTGAACCAAATATTATGATCAATGAAATGATAATATTGACATAAAAAATAGATTTTTGGAATACACAAAATAATAGAAACATTTATATTTAGTAGTTATGTCCCAACGAAAAAACTGTTATAGTGGAATGAGTTCAATCCCCAACAAGTAGTAAGAGTCCAGGTTAACTCCCTAATCCATCATAGTGGATAAAGTCCCTTACTAAACTGGTTTTACTTCCCATTATTGTCTTATTTATCTCAAGATATATCAATAATTACCAATGCATTGGAGGAAAATATAGGTCCCAATAATTAAATAAACCATAAATTTGTGTTTCAAAAAACCATAAAGAATTAATCATATAATAACCCATGAAAAGAAATGGGTTTAATAAATATTTCATCACATTATATCCCATGTAAAAGAAATGGGTTGCATAAACATTTCATCATTTCATCATAGAATAACCTCTATAAAAGGAATGGGTTTTGTAACGATATTTTTATCAAAAATATAAAACATTTCGAGTAATAATAAGGACGGTATCATTAGATCATATCCATGCTAAAGCTTAAGTTTTATCAAAAATTTCACCTTAGATTTGATATTATTTTTAATGTACAATTGTAGTATTTCTTATAGAATATATCCCTGTCAGTTTGAAATAACAATTTTAAAACATTAAAATTGCTGAAATATGAAGGAAATAATTTTATATAAAATAACTAGTAAAATATTTAAATTACTATTTAAATAATTTAGTGTTCATGATGGTGGGAATTTTTTTAATCAATCTATATTAAAATAAATATTACATTCACATTTTTGGAAAAATCCAAAAGTTTCTCGTTAGTAAAATAATAAGAAGATTCATTTGAATACATTTTGGAAAAATTGTAAATTGCATAAATTTGTTTTTAAAAAATCACTGGATATTATTAAAATTATTCTATTTTTTTAAAAAAAAACATTGAAAAGTAATAAAAAGGATTTTTATCCAAAGAGAGAAATAAAGTCTATTTTTACCAAACAATTAATTTTCAACTCTTTAGTAGGTAAATATAAAAAAACTAAATGAGAAAATTTATTTTAATGACACATATAGAGGATAAAAAAGTCATGAGTTCTTTTATAAATATTTCTTAAGATTTCATAAGCAGATACTTAATCATAAATAAACCTGATAAAAAGAGATTACAACATAAAACCATTACCACATCTATATATTTTGAATTGTAACCCCAATGAAATAAATAACATTATATAGATATTTATATACCATAATGTCAAGTTATGAATCATAAAATACATTCATGTATAGTATATACACTGGATAAAAGAAACAAGTGGGGAATATTGTATGTGTCTATCAAAAATAAAACTGAGATGAAAATATATTACCATGAGTCTCTAAATCATTCATACACATTTGAATACCCTATATTAAAATTATATTTTTTTAAAATATATTTTATAACCATATTTATATTTATCATACCTTAAATTATTTACATATAACCTTTTATTACTTGTTTATAAAAAAATCCACGTTAAAATCATATTTAGTGTAAAAAATGGTTTTTTTCATGTATGTCTTATTTTGGTATCTCTAGTTCCTTTACATTGATCAGTGTTCCATAACCATTATAATTGTAACTATAACATAACTATAATATATATTTATTATATAGGTATTTATAGTAATCAATAAAATTTATAGATTGAAAATGAATTACACTATTCATGGAAGTGGTATTACATACATACACTTAAATGAAAGTTCAATTTTCTTGATGGATTGAATAAGAAAAATGTAAATAATATATTAAATTTTATAGTAATTTTTATGTCATATATATCACATATATTCATTTAAATTTAAACATATTACCTTCGATGTAAATCATTATTCAAAAATGAATCACATCGCTTTGTAAGGCGGTAGTCCTCTGTACAGAATAGAAACATTATCATATTCCCTTGGAATGGAAAGTAAGAATGTATATGTGGTTTTATAATTATAAAATTATAATTATGTCACAAATATCATATAAATAAGTTAAATAAAAAATTATTTTCAATATTCATTAGTCTTGAGGAAAAATAAATTAAATTTGTTTGTAAGGCTGTTGTTCGACGTACAAATGATAGATGGTTTCATTTCCCACTTGATAGAATATGAGAAATATATAGATCAATAAAATAACTTATTAAAATTTCAGTATATTAGAGATAATTATTTTTTTATATCATCATGGTTATATAATATTTTAAGGGGTTAGAGGAGGAAATAAAATGAAATTACATAGTTAAATGTTATAACACTTCTTCAAAAACCCCTATAGATTAAAAACAAAATACATCATAGGAGGGTTTTAAAATAAAACTCAGGCCTCTAAAATGTGGGGGTGGGGGAAGGAATACCTTTTTCAATTTAATATTCAATATAATTTTTTTTCAGAGTGTTAATAGTGGAGGAGAGTGGGTTCCAATTTTGACGTGGGGGAGAGTACCCACATAGAATTTTAGAAATGAAAAATGTGCACCCACATTTTCAAAATGCAACAAGGATTATAGATGGTTCATTATAAAACCTATGATGATATAATATCTATATATGTCCATAAAATTGGAATTTTACCAGTTTTTAGGTCATTTTACCCATTATTGTTTTCGTTTAACCCCGGGTAAACGTATTTTAACCGTAACCTCGATAATTAATTAACAACGTTTTTACTATTAATTTTTTTTAAAAATTAAGTTCACCTTATTAATTAATATTAATTTTTATTATTAAAAATATTTCATATATTTTTCAAAATTTATTTATATAAGTATCAAATATTAATTTAAATGTAAACCCATAAATGTGACAAAAAATGGTTTTCCAAATTTTCATAGTAAAAAATGTTATAATAAGAAAAGTCAATATGAATTTTTTTCCAGTGACATAAATTTTTTTAATAAGAAAATTTTTGATCTAATTTTTATTTTTAAAATTTTCAAATAATATTTCACTATGTAAAATTTTTAACTGAAATGGCAGTTTTTTAAAAGAATTGTTATTTCTATTATTCACCAAAAAATTAATCTTTTTAAGAAAGTTCTCATAAATTCTTCCTGAGAGAAATTTGAAATTTTGATTCCAACAATGAATTTCATTTTTGAAAATAAATATTTTATTTTAAAAAAAATTACTATTTGTTCAAAAAATAATAATAAAAAAGATTTTCTGAGAAAAAGTATTTTTGATTCTTATAAAGACATTACCAAAATTTATGTACGTATTTGAGAATATATATTATTTTTTAAATGTTTCATTGAAGATGTGGTTATTCACATTCACATAACCAAATTTAATGTCTAGGTTATAATAATTATATTTAAATAGTAATATTCATTTGTATATTTTGGTTTATTAAAACTCGGTGTTGTGTGTAACAGAAGCTATCAGAGAAATTAAATTATTCTAAAAAATATATCTCATAAAATCATGGGTTGTTACATGATACTACCAATAAAATGAATGTATTCTTCATGATTCCATCATATATATAAAACAACTAAGGATACTTCTTCATCATTAAATCCTCAGGTTCTCATGTAACTCATTAAAGCTGGTATTTTATTCAAAAAAAGACCAGGTGAGAAGTTTTGTTTCATAAAACATATCTTTATGATACAAAATATCTACTATTTTTCCTCATATAAAATATCATGCTCTATTTTTATGACCTTTTAGTTCATTATATGTGATATATCATGTATTTACTTCTTGAGGAGAGATACATAGAATGCATCATCAATCTAAGAGTGGTTTGGTGAAAGAACCATGTGATAAGATAATATCCTTACTCAATCAAAAATATTAATAGGTAAAATATAAATATGGCTCAGATTTCCTTTATTTCCAAATATAATAAAATTCTTCCCTGGAAAAATTTCTAGGAAAAAGTTTCAACAACATAAAGTTTCAGATCACATTTCTGATTATTAGCATAACTGTTCAATTGATTTCATGATTCATTTATGTGTTTTGGAATGAATCTAAGCTTATATACCATTTCTTATGTTATATCATGTACTAATAGATTTGGTTCTCCAAGTTCATCATAGTGTGTTGGATTTATCCCCTTTTTTACAAATGGGGATTCATAAAGAACTATTTTAATTCTCGAGTGAACGATATTTTTAGAAGATAACTAAACTAGAGGGAGGTGTTGGTCCCAACCACCTTTGAAATCCGTAGAACATGATCTCAATATATCTTATAGAATTTGAATTATTCTCTAAAAATAACCACATTTATGAGGATGATATCTAGTTCTAAAACTAAATTATGCATCAGGATCTAATTAAAGATTTTTCAAAACCATTAGGTATACCTTAGATCCTAATTAGATACAATTGAATGTGCTACTTCATATAGTCCTAAAATTATATTTATTATATTTTGGAAATATGATCTAGATAAAAAACTTATCTACTATGGATTATGTTTTCTGACCTTTTAAGGTTATCAACAACAACCTAAATATCATTATTCCCTTTTAAATGTTTTGGGGGTCTAATGACGAAATCAATGGTGGGTTTTTACCATTTCTATTTTGGTATGGGAAATTTTTGTAGCATCACCTTAGAGTTTTTTCTCCATGTTTAACATTCTATAATAATAATCATATAGAAATACACTAACATATATGTCTTCATTTCATCCTAAATAAAATAAAAATTCAAATCTCAACACATATATATACCTCTAGAAAGAATTGAGAATATTTAACTATAATATTCCTCTAACAAAACATTAATCAAATTGAGTATGAATAAAACACATACATGGTTCATGAACCTAATTACACCTTCAAAATAAAGAGTACCTTAGAACATTTCACACCAAATTATAGATATTTAAATCATCCTTATACACCTATTTAATCTTCACCTTTATAGATGGTTGAACTCATATTTGAAAATGATAATATTTATCTACTTCCTTCAGGATTTCCATATCCATCCTTTGAAAATAATGTAATTTTGGATCTTTTTTATCCTCATCATAGATAATCTAGCAATATCCTTTTGATTCAAAGAATTATCCACCTTGTTCGGTTTCATAGGGTGGTAATATATTTAGTATTAATAATATTTAATCAACTCTAATGACATTACCTATCCCATTTCCATTTCCTTCAATGTGAATATAAACATATGACTTTTTTATTCAGTATATATATCACAATTTTATTTTAAGGATCATGCCTCCATATCATTAATGAAAAAAATACTATAGCTAACTCCATATCATGAGTTGGGTACTTTTTCTTCTAAACCTTCAATAACATATAGCAAAATCTATAACCATGTCATTCTATATGAGTACACATACAAATACATTCTTTGATTAATCACTATATATTACAAACCCTTATCCACTATAGGGTAAAGTAAGAATAAGTGAACTGAGTAATATTCTCTTCATCTCCTAGAAATTTACCCCACATCCATCGATCCAAAGGAATTTTTCTCCCTTTTTAGTTAACATAGTGAGTTTATTATATAGTCAGGATAAATTATGAAAAAACATTGATAATATCCTAAAAAACCAAAAATAATAAAATATCATTTACCATAGTAAGTCCACGATAAAATTCAATTGCCTTCATCGTTGATATATTCATCAATATACCCTCCCTTAGGACTATATTACTCAAAAAATACACCATTAATATAAAAAATTCACACTTTAAATTTTCCATATAGTTTCTTCGTTATTAGGGTCTTCATTAAAATTATCAGTTCATCGTTATTATCTTCATTTTTATATTCATATATATAATTGTTTTCTATAAATACTACCACAAACTGATCATTTTAATCTCAAAAGACTCTATTCATTAAATCTATAAAGATATCGAGGGAATTTTTAATGGGAAATATAATCACTATATACTCATACTATCTATACCTTCTAATGAATTTTGTATTGGGTAAATCATCCTTCTTTCCCCTTAATTGATGATATCAAAAATAAGTTCAATCTTGTAAAATTATTGTCTTCCACATACTTGATCAGAAAAGTCATCAATACAGTGTATACGATACTTTTTCTAGATTATAACATTGTTATGTTTAAAAAAATAAATTTAGATTGACATCGATTCATCCTTATTCTTAATGAATAAAATGTTCTAATGGGAAAGTGACACACATGGATAAATAAATCCCTTATAATGCTTCCCATATAGTTATATCTTCATTTACTTCAACTCAATTGAGTTCATTCTATAGGGATACTTTAAAATAGGTGTGGCACAAGTTTTAAGTTCTATTGAGAACACAACATTATGTTGCAAGGAATGATAAGGAAACTCTTCCTAAATGACATAAAAAACGCCCATAAAATAAAAATATAATTGATTGTGAGTTTCTCCTAATAATATAAGATAGAAACCCCATTTGAATGGTAATTAATAACCATACAATGGATGTGATATCCATTGGAAGTTCTTATTTATTGTAAAAAATATATAAAATAATAGGTTGGTTTGGAATATCAAATGTGATTTCCCTTCCTCATAAATTAATGGGGGATTTATGTATAGAAATAAAATACATTCCTAAGAAAACACCAAACTAAACTATAGGGAAAATAATGAGGTTTTTATGAATCATATTCCTATAAAATTCAACTATAGAAGAATCATATATATGAGATTTGATCATTATACCATTAAGGGTTTTAATTGGTAATTCAATATCTAATAATTAGGTTGAAAGTTTTATACCCTTGGAAAAATATTCATATGTAAAAGAGTGGTTAGTTATAGATTCAAATAATACATTATTAGTTATAGAGAAGATGGTGTGTATTATTTTACCCACAGTTCTATCACATCCCTCCTCAGAAATAGTGATCAAATGAGAATTCCCTTTGTCTCTTGGCTCAAGAGGTTTCTGATTTTGATCATCATCATTGACCAAAAAATTCGGGAACAGGTTAGCATAATTACCATAATCCTTGCTTTTGAAACATTGGTGTGTGGGTGGTTCATTTTGTGTAGCTTTCTCTCTACTTCAATGATTAGTTAAATTATTCTAATAAATTTGGAAATGAATTTATTGATGACCATCCTTTGAATTCATAAAACATATAATAGTCCCCTTATGAAAGTTTCATATATGTATCCCTCCACACTTTGAGAATAAATGAAAACACATATTTTTTTCTCCACAATTTGTAGAGTTTTCTTTGAATTATGTCTTTATTTTCTCATTAAAACTAGAAGATTGATTTGGTAATTCCAAAATCCATTTCTATCTTTATTGAACATTGAATAATTTCTTCTTAGATACTGATGTCCCTTATAAATAATTCCTTTCAGTGAATTGGCATTACTATACGAAAGAATAGATCATCCTTAGTTTTATTTTGGATAATAATTCTAGAAGTATACATCAAATTGTTGTAAATTAAACCTCATAGTTACAAACAGATTAATCATCCTTTTTAATTAACTCATGGAATACCTTTTTAATTTTTATATAATTAATTTTAGGAATGTACTTATTAAAAAAATAGTTTCTAAAACTCACCACACTCCCAAAAGTTAATTTCATCATGTTGGCTCACATTTTTTTATAAAATTACACCATTATCTTGGTTCAACATCTAAATTATAGAGTACTAAAATAAAATTTTCATGATCTAAACACTGGATAATGGAATATATATTTTTTATGGTACTGATCTATTTCTAAAAAACTAAAGTATTCGTGGAACCAAAAAAATAAGGTAGTTGTTTCCTCATTAATTACTCAACATAACATTTTCCGTCATTTTCCTTTTTCATGTTCAATATGATTCATATATTGAGAATGTTTTTTATCATAGAAATGGTATTTTTCATTCCAAATCCCATAATGTTTGGTTTCTTAGGAGGGGAATAATTTCATTGTCTGTTTTATACTGCATTAATGGGAATCCTTTTATGTACTAGTCAATGTATAAAACCAAAAAACATATTCAAAGAATAAAAAATCATAATGGGGAACCACATACTCATAAAAAAAATTAATTGTGTTAATAAATGATAGAACCTTATTTTATTTCTATGAGTGCTTAGGATTTACCAAGTTCATTCATGGTCATCATTTAAATCCTTCCGGATATTTTATAATGATTTTGTGAATTTCCAAAAACATATCCCCTAGTAATGTAAATCCAAAAGTGTAGTAAGGACCAATGTTGTAATGTAGCTAAAAATTAGTCTAGATCAGTGCACCCTTTTAGATTTATTACCCATGGATACAACTATTCAAGATCTACATCCACTTTTAAAATACCAATAGGGATGTAATTACTCATTAACCACTACATATATCCTTCTCCAAAATTCTAGGATATTTTTCGATTCAAAGATATATCCTTATAGTTCTTAAAAGTGTTTTGTTATCCTATTCTTCAATTGATTAACTAAATGATACTGTGATATAAACTATAAAGTCAAAAAATTTGTATATATAAATATTATATCGAAATAGATAAATATTTATTACTTATCATAACGATCCAGTCTAGAATATTTAAGGTCTTTAACTATTTGAAACATGTATACATAAATAAATGGTTCAAAGGTAAACTAAATCATCTCCAAATAAGTTCTTCATAAATATCACCCTTTATATAAATATCATAAAAATACCTTTCTTCATAACATAGGGAAAATAAATATAAGAAGGGGTGATATTAGATGCTCATTAACATAATATAAGGGGGGATATCAACATAACATGATGATAAGAGAATTGTAACAAGATAAAAACTTTTTTAGTCCATAACCAACATATCATAAATAAAATACAAGAGTCATGGAATAAATCTTGAAAGTTCATAAGACAAGAAGAATATTGGAACCAGAGAACATGATCCGTGAAAGCATGACATTGTGATAAAATATAGATTTGTGATATAAACATAATTATAGAAAATCATTTACATTGAATTCATGTATAATTTCTAAAACTATCATTGTTGAATATGTTCACTCCATAAACAATCATAGTAGCCAAGGATAACTCCAAATAACATCACAGTGGACAAATTCCCTTATTAGAATGGGTTTACATCCCATTCTATTTCATTTAATCTCATGACATATAAATCGTTACCCAATTCATTAGAAGAAGATATAGGTTCCGCCCATCACATAATCCATACATTGTCCTTACAAAAATCATAAATCATTAACCATATCATAACTGATGAAAATAAATGGGGTTTATAATAATTTAATTATAAAATAAAAAATGTAAATGAAATAGGTTTCATAAAAATTACATCATTTCATCATAAAATGATGCACATAAAAGGAATGCGTTTCATAAATATTTTATCATCATAAATATAAACCATCTAGGGAAAGAATACTGATGATATTATTGGATAATATCCTAATTAAATATTAAGTAATGTCAATGATTTTATATTATATGGGATATTATTTTCGAATATCACTTGCAACATTTCTTGTGGAAAATATCCTATTCACTTTGAAATAACCAGGTTTTAAAATTAAAATTTACCATATATTAATTATATAGTTTTAATTGAAAATAACTTTGAAAAGTTTTAAATAAATATTTAAATAATTAGGTGGTCATGATGGGGGAAAATTCTGGTCATGTCATGTACATTAAAACAATCATTCTTTTTACATTCCCAGAAAAATTTAAAAACTTCCCCATTATAAAAATTAAAATAAGATTATTTTAAAATAGTTTTTTAAAAAATAAAAAAAATTATAAAATTATATGAAAATTAATAAGAGAATATTAAAAAAAAATCATAACATTTGTAGATATCGTTGACATAAATAAAAAGGATTGTTGACCGAAGACAAAAATAGAGTTGATTTTTATTAAAATCATTATTTGACAAATTTATTACTGAAAGAGTGAGAAATGGAAGGATTAAATTTATTTTAAATACATAACTAGTGATAAAATTCATATTTTTCTTAAGATATAGTTTTTAATATTTCATAATCGTAAATTTAATCATATACAATCCCAATAACAATGAGATTATAACATGTAATATTTCAAAATTTGGTATATTTTGAATAGAAATTCCCATGAAATATAGTAAATTATATGTCTATTTATATTCAATAATTTCATGAGATGAATAATAAAATTCATTCATGGTTTTTAAATACACCACAACCAATAAACATGTGGTGAATATGACATGTATCACATAGAATTAAAAGTGAGATAAAAATACCTTACTTTAATTCTCAATTTACATTATAAAAATTTGAACCTACAATATAATAAAAATAATTTTATTATAAAACTGTTTTATAATAATTATTATTATTATAAAACCATATATTATTTACTTATAATTTTATTATTACCCTTTTGTTAATAATTTCATGTTAAAATCACATTTCATGAAAAATTGATTCATTTATCATGTTTGTTTTTGTTTGGTATTTTATATCCTCTTACTTTAATCATGGAGACAATATATATATATATATATTATTTGAACCCTGAATTAATTATCATATATAGTTATTACATATGTATTTATATTAATCCATATATGTTTTTCATATAAAATGAATTCCCCTATTTGTGGAGAAGACATGTTATAAAAATGAGTGAATACTATCTTCTTTTTCTACATATATGGAATCAAAGGAAGGTAAATAATATATTTATATTTTATAGAAATAATTATTTCATAAATTAAATTTACCCTTATTAAATTCCATGTTAATTGAATGTGAAAAACAAATCACATCGCTTCGTGAGGTGGTAGTTTGTTTTAGACGTGAGTGACTTTATCTTATTCCTAGAGAACATAAATTTATAAGTCATATGTGATATTATAATTATAAAATTATAGTTATTTCATAAATATAATATAAATATTTTAAATAAAACCGTATATCTATATGTTATAGTCCATTTTAAAAATGAATTAAATCGGTTTGAAAAGTGGTACTCTACCTTACAATGATCAAAAAATCCTTTTCCCGTTAGTTTTATGAGGAGATAGATGTAGGTAATTACATTAAAAATAAATATAAGTATATTTTATATATTTATTTTATTATATCAATATGTTTATATAATATTTTTTGGGGTTTTATGAATAAATTAAAAGAAAATTTATAATCATGTACTATAACTCTTCTTTGGAGAACCCCTTTAGTTTTACACCTAAAGGATTTATAAAAGGTATTCATAATAAAAATATAGAATAAATGATGAGGGATTAAATTAATTATGATATTTTTATGTGTATTGGATAAACCAAATGTTTTTGGAAGTGTTAATAATTGAGGAGAGGGGTGACTTTTTATAATTGGGGTAGAGGACACACATGGAATTTGTTAAATGACAAAGGTATACCCACATTATAGACATGAAAAAGGGATCAAAATGGTTCATATTGTAACCTTATATGAGATAAGGCATCGACCAAGACACAATACATAATGGGAAAAAAAACCATGCTAGTTTGTCTCATTAGACCTACTGATGCATCGAGGGTATATAGAAATCCATAACCACCACTTCCTAACTCAAATGAATTCCTCATATTAAAGGGGACAAACATAATCTATATATGCATTCACATTAAATCTATCATATGAAATGAAAATAATATTCCCCAGTCAGCAAACATAAACACTAACCATTCAGTGTAATATAGTTAATGGTATCAATATAGAACATCCACAATCAAAATAATAAAGCACCATTAAATAAAATTAGGTATATGAAATAATAAAATATTAATCCCAATTAAAAATAATAATTAAAAAATATTTTTGAAAGATATGGAAATACTCTTATAAAATTACTGTTTAAAACATGAGAGAAATATGTTATTACTTGGCAAGGAAGTTTTATTTTTGAAAAAAAATTATAAAAAAATAAGTGAAATATTATAGTCTTTCATTATAAAATGAGTGATTTTATTAAAATAAATTTGGATTATAAGAGATTAAGATTTCACTAGAAAATAGTTAAGGAATCGAGAATGTACCTTTAATCGGGCTCATATATCGGGAAGAGTTTGAGAATGATTTATTTCAAAAAAGTAACTCCCCATAAAATAACGAATGATTATGAATCGTACATATATCTAGAACATTAAAAAAATAATTTATGAGGATTACATAATAAAAATTAATAATTTAATTTTGGTAAATAGAGAAAAGGATTGACCCTAATGAAATTGGAGGGTTGTCTAGAAAACCATTCCCTTGTGTCTGAATGTGTTATTCACTTGACCTTAAGGTCCTATATAATCAAATTAAATATATTAATTATTTAATTCATAAAATTATTTACATGTATATTATTTCTTATAGTTTTTTATGTTCATTTTTTACCTTTTTTTATTTTTTATATGATATAATTTTATTGCTCGGGAGTGTTTCTTTCCTTTTTTTTCATGATCGGTAAACTTATATATGAGTATAGAAGTTCATGTTGAATTGGAATAATTATCCAGAATTATATTTATGGAGAACCAAAATTGTAATTGGTATTAGGTATTTTTTCCATATATGAGGATGAATCCTTAATGATAAATGTTTAGCAAAAATTTTAGCAGTTTTTTTATCACAATGAACTAGTTTTGTTTTATTATTTAATATAACATATATGAAACAGATCCAGAACATTAAGTAAGATATAATAAATATTTTATAATACGTTCTAACCATTAATTTTTTTTCATGACCAGTATGATGGGAAAATTAATGAACAAATGTTCCACATGCATGAAGGCTGTAGACCAACATATCTCGGACGACAATTTCGTTTTTAAAATAAAAGAGATAGGGTAAGGATATCGATGATGGATATCAAATTAACATGATATCATTACAATATATATATATATTATAAATGAGTTATCATTACCATTTTTATTGAGTATAAGAGGATAGAAATATAATATAAAAGAACTTGAAAAGAAATTAAAAAGAAAAGGAAGAAGATTTTACATCTTAAATCTCCTCATTGAGAACTACCTTAAGGGAAAGGGTTTTGGTATTTTGGAAAGACTAAAAGCACTTCTAATGAAGATAGACTCAAAAAGATTAATTGGGATGAATTTTTACATGCTTTAAGGGATAGAGGTGTGAGGATAAAAAGGGGTGAGGGTGGGTTTTATAGTAGAGGACAAAGGTGATATCTCATTATTTTATTATTTTTCTCAAGATAAGAAATATTATCTATTTTTGTGACTAAATACAGTAATAAGTTCATATGAGTTCGACCAAAGATTCTTACATCATCCATGTCAGTGTATTTAGATTATAATGTATTTATACCGTAAATTCCCGTATTTTACTATTCACTAAAAATAAAGTAATTTAAAAATATCCCAAAAATTCACCATAACCATTTTTAGATGTTAAGAATTTAAAAATAAAATCCATTTTATTAAAATAATTTTTTATATATGAAAATTTTAATTTTTAATTAAATTCATTATTTAACTGAAAAATAATGTTTTAAATTTATATCTCATTTTAAAACACTTTAAAAAATTCAGTAAGTATCATAAAATTATCGTAAAATAATAAGACAAAAAAATAATGGTTTATGCATACTTTTTATGAAAAAAAAAATTCTTTTCAATAATTATAATGGTATAATTAAATAATTATGACTTATAAAAAATCCAACACTTAAATATTTATTTTAAAAATATTCATTTACCTAAATTGTGATATAATTATATTATAATTTTATTTCTAAGATGGCCAATTGATTTTTACTTTCATGTGTGGTGTTACTATTCATAAGGGTTATATTACTATTCATAACGATAACATTACACTTTAAAATGGTCAAGTAACTATTCACTTAAATATAAGTTGATCCTATCAAACTCTAAATTTCATAGTGATTGAAACCATGTATTTCTATTTTTTAAAATTTAAAATTTTTAATTGGAAAAATTTTGTTTCATGAGTATGTTATAATTTTCTTATTTAAATAATTAAAATAACAAAGTGTTATTTCACTGAGACTGAGTGTTGTGTGCATTAAATTCAACATTAAATTTATTTTTAAATCCTTGGGGTGTTACATAAATAATAAAAAATATATATTATTTTGATTTAAAACATGGAATCCATTTTTCCAAATACCATTCATATAAGTGTTAGTGTTTAATTTAAAATTAAACACACAGATGTGATGAGAAAATAGTTCTCTAAATAGAAATTTTTTATAAGTTGAGAATGATTAAATAACAAAATTAAATAGGAATTTTTTTGAAATGACCTAAATTGGTTTAATAATGAAAATATTAAACTAATTGTACTTTTTAATTTTTTTAAACAATATTTAACTTTTCGAATTCTTTATACGAGAATTTAGTTTTTAATAAAAATTAGTATTTTTAACTATTAACCGAAAAAACAATATTTCCATGAAATTATAAAAAAAATTCACCCAAAGATAAACATTTTCATGTCAATTCAAAATTAAAGATTATTTTTAAAAATTAATTTTCTAAAACTATAAAAAAAATAATTTTATTATTTTTACAAAATTTAATATAAATTGTTTTTGGAAAAAAGTATTTTCAATATATATAATTTCTTTACTAAAAATTTAGTGGTTTTTTATCAATATATATTATTTTTCTAAAACCTTAATAATTTATTCAAAAACGTTATTTTTAACTATCCATACCACTAAATTTAATATGTAGGTTTTAAATGTCTTGTTTAAATAGTAAAATTAATAATATATTGCATTTTGTTAAAACTTGGTTTTGTATTTAACTCAATATATCGATGAAATTAAATTGCTACAAAATATTTCATAAAAACTCAAGATTCTGAAAAATTGGAGATGTTCTGAGGTTGTGCTGAAGGAATGAATTTGTGTTTTCAAGTGACATTATGAGATATCTGGACATTAATAATAACATTAGACATTTATTATTCTGTACATCATTAAAGGGTTTTTTATAGAAAATTAACTCCTCATCCATTGCTTCATTAGGAAGAAGATTACTGATATAGAATTTTATCATGTATGTAATCTATTCGTGGTGAAACACTAAATGAAGGCATATAAACAACTCATGGAAGTTACTTCCAATTAAAAGATGGTATTTCTCCATAATTAATTGTAGGGATGATGTGGTTAGTGAACTAATAATTATTATAATATATTAAGAGATTCTGTTATTAGTATATTATATGATTTAAAATTATATGAGATATAATATTTAAAATAATTATGTCTCCCACTATTTTTTAAAATCTCAATGACCATGGCCATTGATCTCGGATTTTTCCATCACTTTAAAATGTGTATTCTAAAGGAGGCATATTTACTTTAATTTAATCGATACAAAGGCCTTGAATATTATCATATGGTTTTTAGGTAAGCATTCATTCTAACTATAGCCTTGAATATCCTTTTTCCTTTTATTTGAAACCCCAATCTTAAAATCCTCACTCATATTTCCTCAACAAATACCAATGAAATATGTATTGAATAAAAAATGGTCATTAATTCCATTAAATGTTTGGTTATGTTTACACATATTATTTTTTAGATTTCTATATAATTAAAATTTCCCTTTAAATTGTTCAAAATAAACACCTTAACTATGTATATATCTTAAATAACATAAATAATGTTATTATAAATTAATATGAACTTAATATAATATTTTATGATTCATAAATTTCGTTATTTTACATTTTAATTATTTTTAAAGTATGATGTGATTCACCATGTACTGAAAAAATATTTCTGGATAATCCTTTTGTTTTAATTTGATGTTTATATGTTAATTTTTTTATTTTTTTAATTGTTGTCTTAAATCTGTAAAATAAATCTTATACCTTATATAAATAATATAAGTCATGGAATGATCATGAGATTTAACTAGCAGTTTTTTTATTTACTTGTAAATAATAAATTATTATCCCTAGGGGAAAACTCCTTGGGCATGTCTGGGCTTGAATTATCAACATTTCACCTCTTTCTAATGTATCTCTTTGGTTTAGTTTCACCTTCCGTATATCTCGAACTGACTCCATGCACATGATAGATCCATCATAATATTTTTTTATATCACAAATAGGTGATGGGAACTAAAAGATAATTTTAAAAAAAACATTGGTACACATGCATGTTCATAATAAAGAGGGAGGTATGAATCACATGCCATCAATTAAATTTATTAAATAATTGTTAAAATCCATGAAATAATTAAAATAAAAGAAACCATATATATGTTGGTTTAATATCATGATCATCCACTTGTGTAATGAGATCACATTTAAAATAATATGCAATAATTATTCTTGATTCATTAATTTATTAAGTTAAACACACACAAAAATTATTTCGATTAGTTTTCAGATTAGTCAAATAATTTAGTTAATATTAATTTCCATCCAATCTATCTTGGAGATACCCATCCACTGTGATTTTAAATAAATTAAATAAATAAAGTTTATTTTAAAATTAATATAACTAGTATATGACTTGTAAATTAAATCAACCCAATGAATATTGATTTCAAACCACATCGTATGTATTGAGATCATACATTGTCTACTTGTAATATTTTTCAAACATTTTATATTATGTAATTACATTTAATGTTTGATTTAATAAATTGATGCATGAAACACATATTAATTAAATCTTCATGTAATTCTTCTAATGTATGTATAGTAGTTGATGTATTATAACTATACATGTTATATAGTTAATTTTTTATGGAGAAATTAATTAACTGTTTAATATAATATATAACCCATCATATGGAATATACAAGTCAATACAAGACACATGAAACATATAATAATGAGGATTATAAATTAATGAATTAATTTTATTTTTCTTCATAAACATGTTCATTATTGTGTGTATTTCCAGGTATATGTCATGTATATCACTCACAGTATGTCAATGATACTTGTACTGGGAATGGATAAGAATATCCATTGAAAAAATTTTAAGGTAAATTCAATGTACATCTAGTACATGCCACATAATCTCTTTGTTTCCTAGATTCCAACCCCAATGTTGTGTAATAAATGCAGGACATGACTTGGACCCCTTATTTTCCATAGTGAAAACACATAGATGACATGGTTAGTAAGAGTGTAACATGATGTGTAGTTCAATAATTCATATTCCATCTTGGCCCATTCAACATGAAATTTCTATTTAAATCATGCCACATGAATTTATGGTTTGATGATGAAAATTATTTTGAGGGTCATCCTGGTGAATGTAATATGGGTACGTGGTGTGAGCCTTATAGATTCAGGCTATGTACTCCTATTTTATATAGCTAGAATCATCTATATCCCTTGATGGGTTCTTCAAATGTTCATTATTATCATTTAATCAGATCTGAATGGAATGATTGAGATATTAATTCAAGAAAAATATATCTCAATGATAAAATTATAAGAATTGATATCGTAAAATGAAAATAATCATTTAAATACATAAATAATAAAAATATAATATATAATTATAAATTGAATGTGAAATATCTTATACAATTTTATGGCTATGGACACAGTGGAATCACCCACTGGGTGTATGGATAAATATCCTTTGATCACATTTAATAGATAATTATAAAGGTGCAAAACATGAATTTCATGAAAAAAAAATTTCCCAAAGAAAGTTGAAAACTAAGTTTTCAATAACTAAGACATAAGTTATATTCATGTTAGTTTATAGTTAATTTAAAAAATAATAAATATTTTCTCACCCCTGAGATATTTCTTAATTAAAGGCATTGATCATCCAAACCTAATTGGTTTAGATTCATTGCATTGTGAGGACCCAAAGAGGAGCCCCTCTAGCAGTGATCTACACATGCTTCTTCTATCTTATAAAAATGATGATAAAACACTAGGTATTAGCATGACCGATTGAACATAATTCATTATTCACATTCATGTATATATATTCCATAAATCCTGATGGAATTTATGTTGTTCTTCTTGGTCTCTCGAGAAATAGGGAAGGATTAATATCTTTGGAGGAAATTATCATGCCCAATGATTAATGTTTCTCTAACTGACATAGCTCTCTATTTATAGACATGGGGTTAGGGTTTAATATTTAATTAATTTAACAAGGGACCTTGATAATATAGTAAACTGAAAAGGAACACCATTCTATGTAACAGGTTTATATTATTATATAATTTTATGGTATGCACTAACCCAAATAATGAAAAATATTTATTTTACAAATTTGTAAATTAACACTCATCACCAGATAAATTATGGTTTTCTTTTCCACCACCACAATTTTTCAATTATTCAATAAATATTTTTATTACAATAAGTAAATATTCTATTCACATTCTAGAAAATATATTTTTTTTATATTCAAGTAAATAAATTAATTATTTTGTGAATAAATAAAAATATATAATATTGTATTTATAACAAGAGATAAATTAATTTCTATATATTAATGTAATTAAATAATTTACACATGAATAAATATTTATTTAATATTTGAGATAATTAAAAAATCTGGAAAAAAATATTTCTTTATAGTCTTCAGAATAAAATTTATTTTAGTTTTAAAATATAAATAATATTTAACTCAAATAAAAGGAAACACGTTGTTTTTTACCCTCTGGTCCTATTTATTAGTGGAAATATATAGAATTTTATAAAGTAAAATATTGGTTCCTAGAGATATGTTAAAACATTTATAGAAGAAGAATATATGTTGTAATGATAAAATTATATATGAATTCTCACTATGTAACATAATTCATTTATCATGAAATCAAATCAACAGGTTGTACTCCTATTTCATCAACCAATATGCTTGAAACATGTTTTTCTATTACATGAATTTAAATTTTTCTATACACCATGGACATGGAATTTAATGATACAATTTTTATTTCAATCATTGGAAAGAGACATAAACTTTTATAAATATTTATGGGAAAAAGGCTTCCATAAATTATTCATTAATAACATAATATTCATGATAAACCCAACAGTATAGTGATCAAATGTTATCACGATTTTTGAAAACAATTCAAATTGTATGATTCATGAAATACATTAATAATAATATTAATATCTAAGTATCATTACACATTCTCACAAATATAAATATGTCATGAAACATAAAAACGTGTATTTCCACTATGTGTGATCACACCTAACATAAATCATATTATGCATCCCATCATAAAATATTATCTGGTCATAGAATAAGTTTTACTTGTATCATCAAATCATTTTAGGGAACACAATTTAGTGGGGAACTATTATGACATTTTCAATGTAACAAATACTCAAGGACATTATCACATTTTATTCATGAAGTAAAAATAAGAATATATAAAATGATATTTAATTAGTATTAACCTATTTGAAAATACATGCAATCTGAAGTAAAAAAAATAATTGGTTATAGGACACCAACTATAATAGTACTAATAATGTAGATAATATATTGAAGACATTTATTTCTTAAAATGTCAGATATATATGGTTGTTGAATGACATACCAAACTCTATGGATGAAGAAGGAAACTCTATATGTGATTCTAGTGAAGGGTTCATAGTTTACCATGATATGTGTCCATACCATGAATCTCAACTAGATTAAAATTTTTGTGAATGAAATATTCTAACACTCCCTAATTTAAACCATCTTGGGTACCTTTCCTCCCTCACCCCCTCATCATATCTATGGGAAACCCTAAGAGACTTTACCATTATTCCATCATTGTTTCTAATTACTACTCCTTTGATTCAGAGTGGAATTTTTTTGGTTAGAGGTTCAATCCCCCTATCCTTCCATTTTCTTCTCATTTTTATACCTTTTTCTTAATCTTGGTTCTTTGTTTTCCAAACCCTAGAGATGGTGTTTGACTTAATCCCATTTGTTCCTTGATTTAATTTTTTTTGGATAATTCTTAATTTCCCCTCATCTGATACCCAATTGTTTCATTCTATATGTAATCAGTTTAAGGTAGGTGGATCTATACATAATACATTAAATATACAAACCATTATTTTTTGGTATTTATAGCATTAAATTTTATGATTTTATGACCCCTATCATATTTGTTTAATATTTTTTAATAATAGGTTATCTAAAATTTGATTTCATGGAATTATAAAGTATCTTATTATTTAGATTTATGTTAAATAACATTTTTAAATGTTTATGCTTATATTATTCTCAATTAAATTCCCAAATGAATCATTGATTTTATTTCCTATTCCATGATGGGTGTTTTGTTTTATAAACAAACATGAATGGGTATTTTGGAATATTCTAAATAAATTTTATGTTTTTGGTTTCTTAAATAATAATTATTGCCAAATTGGTTCATTATTAATGTGGTTTGTGATTGAACTTTGAATTTTAATATTTCCAAAAGAGTGGTTATTGATTTTAGAGGGGCTTGTTTTGGGTATGTTTTTAATGGATGTGAGGGGTATTTTATATGTAATTTATTTTATGTGGCTGACACTAACTTAATTATGAACATCCCTTGTTATTGATCATTAGAACCTAGTGTCATTGGTAATAGAAACTAATATAAGTATCAATATCCACGACATACCAACCTTATCATTGGTCCATGTTACAATAACTGATAAACTATGCAACATGGTGGGTATCCATTCAGGATCTCTCTATATCTCAAGTCCAAGGGAATATAATTCTTAGTGGATCTTAATTTAATTAGGTGTCATGGTTTGAGGTGTCCCCATCAAACTAAGCCATGTGATATACTCTGCATCAAATTGCATACAAAAATATATATGGTTTAATTTTTTTGTCAGGGTAATGAGGATCCAAGAACAAATCAACCTTAGTTTCCTAGGTCCACTTCCATGATATTGGTTTACTTGCAGTTTCTTGATTATTATTATTTATGATGTTGTTTAATTTAACTTGTTATACTATTTTTGAATTCCATTATTGTTTTTCTAAAAAAAATTAACTTATTTTTTTGATACTCATTTTTTTTACTTTCTATCCATATATTTATGTTTATTTAAAATTGAGTTATCTTCTTTCATCTTTCAAAAATGTTGTTAGAAAAAAAGGATCTTATATTTAAAATGGTTATGGTTCCTTAAGAATTTATTTCTCCTGAATTAATTTTGAAGCTTGAATTTGGGTTTTTAGTAGTAAAATATTTTTTTTGTAAATGAAATAATTAACTAAGATGGATATATGTGTTTTTTAATTTTAAGAACATCCTTTTAGATGTATTTTTTAACTACAATGAAAGAATTTTTTAAATATTATTAATGTGGTGTAGTTATACCTATATTCTGGTATATTTACTCATGAATAAATAATAATTTATATCTTAGTACCAAGATCCTTAGGATACTCTTTATGTGGACTTTTTTAACTCCCTGACTGTGATCACTGATTCTAAACTAATGTTCCACAATACCTCAAGCAAGCCTACCCGTATTCTATAGGATTTTGACTAAGAAGGAGGATCTAATGTGAATCATGGGGAGACTATAACCTCAATAAATTATCATTACAATTGATAAATAACGAAACATGTAACAATATACATTTATATTATGAAAAAACCGATAAGCATAGTTGTAATTGATGAATGTGACAATAAAAGATTCGAATGGTTAAGTATGAATTCATGGACTTTGAATTCCTATCAGGTTGATCTCATATACCAAATAGGGAGAAAAAAATAAAAAAATATGATCTATATCTTACTCTAGGACTCAACTCGTCTGGGTATCTAGACTCCTAGTGATATTTGATTCTCGATGATTAAGGTTGAGCCCCATTTCATCCTATACATCCAAAAAGTGACAGCTACTCAACTACAAAATATTAATAGTCTCTTGAACAGGGTGGGAGTAAAACTATATTGGGAATCGCCAGTTCTATCCAATAAATAACCTTTAAATTTATTGTTTGTTCATGTGAAAATATCATCAGCGTAGTAAGTAGAAAAAACAAAGGATTCATTAGCACAAAAAGTAATTACCAAATCACAAGTATGAAACATTCAACTGTTTACTAATCTATTATGTGCTAAAAAAGATACCAATAACCCTAGTTGTTCCTAATATGTCTCTATACCCTAAGAAATATCAACAATAATCCTCTTAATTTCCCCTTTATGGGATATTATATAAACATGCTTGACGCATCCCCCTTGAATAGGTAAACCATTTACGTATTGACCGAATCATCTAACACCACCCATTAGGGGGATAGTCCATATAGATTAACATGCATGATCAAGATTATATGTTTCAAGAACATTACATTCAATCCATATATATATAAGATGATATATCAATATCACATCATGTCATTAAAGTGTCATAACCATAAAAAATCAACATATGATAAAACATCAATCATAGGAAAAATAGGCTCCACACACACATGTGATTAATATCAAGAATGTGTCTCATTGGTTACACACACACACACATGAGATCAATATAAGACATGGGTATACCATGTTTCACTTGCACGCACATGCGATCAAAAATAACATAGGTCTTATTGACTATTGATTCAAACACATGTGATCAACATTAAAAATTGATCTCATGGGATTATTAGGCACATAGAGGTGATTAGTGCCTCAACCATTAATATCAAGAATCAATCTAGTGTTCAAGTGTCTATCGTTTCTCATGTCACATTGTTTAGTTATATTAGGCATGGTTCCATTAATGAATTGGGACAAACATATCATTAAATAAATATACTTTACATGATGCTCATAACAAAATTATAAATTAAGGTTCATTCTCCAAATGTAGAAAACCTCAAATCACATTCCAATATACCATTAATAATACCATAGGGTAGAGTACACATGATGACCTACCTTGATATGATGACAACTTCATCCACGAAATGTTAAACTTCTTTGTTTGGGTCCATTAAACTCCATTCTTCTTATATAAAATTACACATAGTCATATCTCATGACCAATCATTCCGATTTAATTACGTATATAAAAATTATAATTAATTTAAAGTTTACAAGAAAACATACTACTAAAGTGGAAAGGAATACTTGTCAAAAGACTCACTGGGTATTATTTCCTGGTCAAAAAAATGACCAACCACCCAAGGAAGGTCCATAAAACACTTCTTACTTATACGTAGGAAACACACCAATCACAAGAAAAAAAAAGGACCATTTTGTATTATTAAATTGGAATCTCAAAAAAAATTATGGGTGATGTTTCTTAGCTAAAACATCATATAACAGAGTTAGGGGAACTCCAAACACACTCCTTTATCTAATGTTTATAAAATCCCCAATTAATTTTCAGGATATGATGGTTGATCCAACTCTTATCAGCAAAAAAACATTGAAGGAATGTCAAGGATTATAACATCATCAAAACCCCCAAACAATGACACATGTTCATCATCATGAAACATCTTTTATCCATGCCAATCAAAAGAAACATAGTTTTAAAATAATTCCACCAAGATATGGTGAAAATTTTCATCAAATTACCCAATCATAAATAAGACAAAGATCAATATTTAATCTAGATGACCGAGACTATAAGAAAAATGATAAAATTTATACATCATGTTATTTAACAAGATAATTAATATGAATAGGAATCAATCATGAAAAATGGTACAATGATCCACTACGACATGAGGAAAATGGATTCTACATCAAATAACAAAGGTGGATATCACCTGAATTCACCAAAAAATTTCATCTTCATAAATCAATTACCAAGAAGGTATAAAAGATGGAGGATAAGAGGATATCATAAAAAAATGAATTGACAAAATTAATGTCATTCCAAATAATATTGTGGAAGGTTTGGGGTAAAAAAGTAAAAAATACCCCTTGTTAAATGTTTCCCAATGCACCCCACTAACAGGAAGATTAGGGTCAATTGGCTAGTGAATAGCCCACCAGCCAACCGGTGTAGACTCCCCAAATCACCATTAATCCCTGATAGGTATCCAGTTTTATAAACACTATACTTGATAACTATGGGTTGTATTAGTATCCTAGGATTCTGTGCGTATCCTCCCCTGATTACCCAATCTATGAGTTTCCCACTCAGTTCCTTTCATGTCTAAATATGCATATTTAATATTTTTATGAATAAAACATCTTTATTCAATACCCGTTTCTCCAAATGACCTATCCAATATATAAAAATATCAAATTCACTATAAATGTTATAACTAAAAACAACACAAGTCATTACAGTCTCCCCATTATAGTTCATCTCTTAAGAAGTTTTGTTCATATGAAAATCACTCCCATTGATCTACCTAAATCATCATACATAATGAGTTCCATTTATTCTATCTTTGAATTATAAAACACCATATAATATACACACACATTCAGAAACTATCATCACATACTTCCCACAATAATCTATGTAAAAATCTATAGAAGATGATCCATATACTTATTTTCTTCAAACATCATGATCTTGATCACGACATCTTTCAAATTTAAACCACCATGGTGCTTTTAAACAATTCCACTTGAATAACCTTATTTCTACCCAAAATAATAACTTTTGAAAGAAATGATATTATGAAAAATTGAAGACACAGTCATTTTAGTATAGTTCTGTTATACACACAGATATGTAAAACAGAAGTTACAATTAGATACTGACACATAATTTATCATTATAGACTAAAATATGAGACTCTATTGACCAAAGTAACTCATGAAAACGAAATGTTCATATAAGGCTATAACCTTCCATTAAATCAAAATTTATACCTGATACAATATGCTCAATATAGTTCAAACCATCTACATTCATCTTCACCTAGAAACACCTACATATACTCTTCTAACCAACTTCACACAAATGTACTTGGCCGAAAAATATAGAATTCCAAGAGTCCACAAATAATTATTCCTTTATCCTTGGATTTACCATTAAACCGATCTAAAACCCTTACAAAAAAGTGAACATACATTAATGTAATTATTATTGGTTGACTCTGCATTTGCTCTCATGAGCCAATAAGCACCCAACCATGCACTAACAAACCATTGATATTACTCACTCCCATATCATACCAACTTCAACTTGTGTCTAATTCCCATATATGGTATCCATCCAATTATATATCAAACTTAAACATTAGGAATTTATTATGGAACTAGATTCTCTTAGTTCCATTATAAATCAATCCCTAGGAATAACCTTGATTGTCTATCAATCATCCTTATAAAAAAACACAACCCTTCCTATAAGAGGGACATTCATCCATGAACATATCAATGTTCCCCACCATAGTATTATCCATAATATTTTCTTTCAATGAAACTTTATTCTTCTTGGTCCCTGAATAATCCATCACTGAACATATTTACAAATTTTCACCACCTATTCGCACTTGATTTCCCAGAGATTAACCATCCACTACACATACATATGTTACTCAAATAAAAATTCACTACATAAAATGATACATTATTGATGTGTATAACATCCTCCAACACCCTATGAGTAGTCAATTATTTCGGGTAGATATGTGTGTCAACCCCTCACAAATGATACTACACTGAACCACATCATCTCTATCAGTAACAAACAAAAGCTGAACATAACATTTTACCCTAATCCATTATTGATTTCATATTCTTCCCTGGGGAAATTTTCTCACACATCAACCTTTTTACCACTAACACCCTCAAAATTTACTCCAAATATTCTAGTTTCTAGATTTATGAGTGGTCCTAGGAAAACATTCATCAGTGAATTACCACCACTACCTATTTTGGGGTTTTCTATAAAAAATATTTCTTACTCAATAGTAAACTCACTACCCCACTAACATGATTCTATAAAACATATCTATAAAACTAGTTTAAACTCACACACCAAGAGGATTTTCCTATAACACATGACAACTCAATTAATTACACCAAAATAGACCGATTCCCCATGAATCATAAAACTCTAATTCCAAACTCCTAGGTCACTTCTAAATTCCAAAAAATAAGGTAATAACGCCACAAATCTCAATAACTCATAGTTCTCCTCTTTCGAATTTGAATTTCTATGAACCAAGATTCCATGTGCACCACCATTCACATGGGTGTCAGTTCAATCCCCAAATAATCTACAAATTATTTAACCCTCATAGGTATGAGAATATAGGATGTTAGTTAGTCATAAAATGAAAGTTTCATTACAAAATAATCGGCCGTGAAAACCATTATCAATCCATCAATTCTATAAGTTTTCAAGTGCTCCATAATCAATCCTGATGTAACGAGTGGTAGTACTCAAGGTTCTCTATTCTCTAAGGATACAATGAAAATCGCAAGAAAATCATTAAATCTTCAAAACATTACTGAAATATTCAAGGAATCTTCATTATTTAAATCTACCACAAAAGAACTAGTTGTTCAGACTATCCCTTCACAATGAATATTCTCTCTTGGGTTACATTCATACAACATTAGATACCGAATAAAAAATAAACATGTTCATATAAATAAGTCCATTAGGATCATGTTATTGATGACAAATAATAGATCATCATCTGGTAACATCTATACAGAAATTCTTTGATGGATTCTTCTTTAGACTAACCTTGTTGAGGGACAATATATGCTTGGTTTGGTTAAAAAATTCCATTGGGTTCATTCTAGATGTCAAATGGAAGACCCCACATTGGATATATTTGTAACCTTAATTAATTGTATATTTCTAATGGATACTCAATTAGGATTCTTATTAATTAAATAAACACCTAAAAAATATTGAACAAGGTGTATTGTATTTCCTATATATAGATTTATTGCATCATCATCGCTATTTCTGTCACCAACATTATTTGTTTCATAATAACCATGATTTACCACAACATAGTCCACAAGAATTGATATTAAAAGTAGAAATTTAATAGGGTTTCTCCAGATATAATTTCTTTATGATCTTATATGTGAAAAAATTGTACATGTTTTTGAAACCAAAGAATGCGAGTCCTCTATTTTCAATAATATTACACAAAAGAATCATATATTTCATGCGAGTCGAACGTATTGAATAAGGTAAATGTTAGGCCTCTTCCCGATATAGATAAAATTCAAATCCATATAAAATCAAAAAACTAATATACATTCCCATCACGAATTGTGAAATCATATAACAACAAAATTATAATAAAGAACATCAATCTAAATCCTTTGAAATATGGAATCCTCTTAAAGAAGGTGTTTGTAATGCTCTAGAATAATTTTCGTCAAAAGCTCAGACATATTCCTAAGTCACATGTCTATATACTCTTCAAATAAGTAAAAAGAAGAAAAATATAATACAATTTTATAACATCCATACTTGAATCATCGCAGTGAATCCCATGTGCCACTTTACCTTAGGCGTGGCTCCCCATATTCCAGAGGAAGAAAGCTATAAGTGAGGTTCTAAACTGAATTGTGTTTATACTATACCCACAATCATATTGAAAGAAAATATATAAATAAATAAACATGTATAAATTTAAAATTATAGTATTTGGAAACCAATAATGATAATAATAACTTATTAATGTGAAAAATACACGAAATATCATGGAAGAATGAAATGTAACTGATCGTACACTTGGACCATCACAAATACAAAATTGAAAGGAACCAATATATAAAACAGGATATATATCCAACTCAATCCTCACCACATTATATTATATAGACTTATATATATCTATAACACTTGATGATAAAATCATCCCTCATACCAACATGTATTGGAAAGTACTGATTGATGATCGGGTACCCATGTTCTATCTCCATTCAGCAGGACATGAGTTCAACATTTTACGGAACCACCAATGCAGTTCAATACCAAACTGGTAAATTTAGAGTACATTCATGTGATAATCTAAATAGTTTAGTAAATAGTTAAAACATAAAATGTACAAAACATAAGCAACCAATAACATACAAGCATGAAACAATAAATTATATAATGATTGATCATCTGTTAACCATTATGCCACGAACTCCATATATACCCACTTCAGATCCATGATGGAAGGAAAACAAATCACCTACATAAATTATTTTCTTGATTGGATAGTCCGTAATAATGCTTTACACATCCCCTTGAAATAGATATCCCATGTAGATATCAACCAAATTATCTAACACATCCTTGGCGGTAGTCTTTATAGCCCAACCTGCATGATTAACTATAGAATCCAATGGAAAAAATATGAAATACATAAATATAAGATGAAATATCAACAAAATGTTATTTTAATCAATAGTCATACCCAATATATATATATATATGAGTATTTATTAATCACATATTTTATGATGCACAAAACACACACATGTGATCAATATCAAACATGGCTATCACATGTTACACATGCAGACAAATGTGATTAATATCATAAATGGGTCTCATGGGTAACACACACACACATGTGAAAAATATCAATAGGGTGTGATGGAATACTCAAGCATAAACATGTGATAAATATCAAACATGGGTCTCAAAAGCTATTTATATACACACATGTGATCAATTTCTCATCCATCAGTGACTATTATCATGCTATTGTGATAGGTTACATCATGTCTCTAGGAACATTTTTTAGTTACATGGGGCATCATTACATTAATTAGTTGTGATCAATATATCATTAACTAATTATGTATTACATGAAGTTTATAAAAATATTATAATTTAATGTTCATTTAACCAATAGAAAACCAAATATCACTTTCTAAAAAACTATCATGATACCATAACATAGTGCACTTCAGGCCACCTACCCCGATATGAATCAGAATTCCATCAATGAAATTACCAAAATATTTTTTCGAGTCCAACCAAGACAATTCAACCTCTTTAAAATATCAAGAGATCCTAAATCAATCACATCAATTCCAATTTAATTAATTATAACTAATTATAATTAATTAAAATATTTCATGAAATGTTATGACAGAATGAGAAAGTCATACTTGTCAAAAGACTCACTATGTATAACCACATAGCTATAATCATGACCAATCACCCATGAATTGTCTAGGATAATCATGTTATATCCAACCTAGAAAAATCCCTATAATATAGAAACAAATCAAGGGATAATTTAAAATAATTATATTTGAAACTATGGATGAAATCAACATAGTGACATACCATATATTCCACATCAGCCAATAGATTTTGTGTCAGTCAGAGAACACTCTTGAATTTAAGGTATGCTAAAGAACCAATTTAATTCTATCATAAGATGGAAAATAAAAATCAAATTATCTAGAAAATAATATAATGAACACTAAGGGGCATAAAATCAATGAATATCCTCAACAAAAAATCATGTTCATAATCATGGGACATCCTCTGGCCATACTAATTGAAGGAACCATCAGTCTCAAAACATTATACCATGATGTGGTGAAATTATAATCCAAATACCAGATCAAAAATATTCCAGATATCAATCATTAATCTATATTAAAAATATGATTGAGAAAGTTGAGAGAATTGGGAATTCCAAAGATTGAAAAGGTTAATAATTACCAAGAGGAATCATCCATGATGAATGGAATAATGATCTACCATCACAAGAGAAATTGGGAGTCTAGAGAGAAGAAGACTAAAAGATCTAACCCATATTTTCATACATATTGCATCTAGATAAAACCATGATCTAGCATGTCTAATGGATGGTGGAAAAGAAGATATTATTTTCAAATTTATCTCTAAAATTTAAACATGGAAACATTAAATTTAGTGGGAATAAATGTCTAAAAATAGAAATAAAATGACTTCCTTATATATACCTAGTGTTTCTATCTAACTTGCCGCTCGGGGAGCACCCTTTAGCTGATGGTTTCTATAGTAGCCTCAATTACTCCAAGGTTTTTACACTAATTACAAGATCTCTGAGTCACTAATTGATATTCCGTCCACTTCTAAAAATATCTTGCCTCTTTAAGTATGATTCACTTCTATTTGAAATTAAATTCTATGAATATCCAATCAAACGTAAACACGAAAAAATTATATCCAAAATTCAAAACTCATAATGGAACAGTTCATTTCAATTTCCATGTTTTGGTCTCTCTTTCCATGGTTGTTTTAGTGGGTGAATATTTGTATCGGGATAATTTTTGTCTTCTTATGTTTATGTTTCCTTTACCCCCTTTTGTATATTTTATGTATTGGATTGTTTTTCTTTATTTGGGTTCTTGTGATCTCATGTAGGTTTGATATGACTCTTTTATATTATACATGTGTGATTTATGTCTATTTTTTATTATTACTTTTTTAGTTGTCCCTTATTTTGAATCATATTATTTATTTCTCCTGGGATTCCAATATAAAGATGGGTCATGCTAATGTTTTGATATATATTCATTGTGTGTTTAATTATATTTATTAACATAAATCATTCCCTTGATCATGCTTGTGATTATTTGAAACATTTTACCGAAAAATGGTGATTAGAAATGGGCTTCAGGTATGTCATAGGTTGGATTGAGTGCTTGTATCTGTGGTGGCCTGGGTTGGTTTGTGAAAAAGTTGTATCAATTCCCAGGTTCTTATAATGTCATAGGTTTATAACTGATAGAACCAAAGGGTATCATAACATCGCTACAATTATAATAAAAATAAAATTTAATAAAACTCATATTAGAATAATTAATTAATTAAACCATATTATATAGTATGTCAATGTAAAAGCCATATAGGTGGGGAAATTTGATTAATTATGATTTTTAAAGACAAATGCTATATTTTATTTATTTTAAGAAAGGATTAAAATAATAGATGATGGTTATAAAATAAATTTAATGAATGATAGAGATGAAATCAAATTATTTTTCGTTTTTGAAAATCATTTTTTAAAAACATATTGAGGTTTTGTAGTTTCACGGTTCATTTAAAATTTCATTTTAGAAATTAAATTTTTAATACATTTTTGGAATCAAATCTGAGATGATGTGGATACAATGGTCATGGTATCCTCTCCACAACATGATAATCCACCCTTTAACAAGTTTTAGTGAATAATGAATTTTAAAATTGAGTTTATATCGATACCATATATAAACCTTGTTTCCATGAATATGACAATGGTCATGTCTCAATTCATGGTAACCAAATTCATAGTTATAATGTTACTTTTTAATTTATTAACCAACGTTCATGATTAAAAAAAGTTATTAGAATTGGATAAACAAATTACAGTAAACCAAATACATTAAAAAGAATAAGAAATAAATCCAATGACACCTTCCCCCTTCAGATAAATAACCCAATCACATGGCGGTTTTTACCCTCTCATACTAGTGATGAGAGAGTAAGAGGGAAGTAAAAACATAAAATAAAAAATAATGAAAGGATAAGATAAGTCAAACTGGTGAGGATCCTACATAGCGTATCTTCTCGCTCTAGGATTTGTCCTCCAGATCTCATGGAAGTAACAACACTTCAATATATTTATAGACACCCTTGGGGATCATATAGAATTTAATGGATTTAATAATGGTCATAAATTCAACTTAGTATCATAAAAGTTTTATTCATTTGATTGTGTAAAATGTGGTTTTTTTTAATTTGTCACGACACTTTCATGGTGTGTGAGTGTTTAATGATGTGAAATGTTTGGGACCTTGAAATATTCACGGCTTGGTTTCAAATTCATTAAATTTATATGAGAACCATGGACTGTAATGTTTTTACATTTTGTAATATTTACATGATGTGGATCTCAAAATTACATCAGAAAAAAGATCTATTATAACCCCTTTATTTACTTATGTTCCCAGAAAGTGATCCATGATCATCCTTCATCATGAGAAGCCTTATTTTCCATGGTTTCATTCCAAGGAATAACGTGTAACTATGTGAGGTATCTTTTTCTCCCCAAATTCATTACCGTTTCCATTTCCATGTATTTATTGTATAATTTCAAAAAATCAAAAAAAAATAAGTGGTCTAAATATTAAAAAATATTACATAAATAAATAAATTAAAACACCCTAAAATATATACATGAAATAAATGTATCCATAAGAATTATATTTTATTATTTATGTAATTCTATACTGAATATATGGGTGTTCTACCTCATGTGTGGGGTGTAAGAATATTTAATATGGATTTTTATTATATGGAGCATATATTTTCCATGGGTACTAATGTTTAAATAATAAATTTGAATCATTATCATAATTGTTTATATATTTTGTTTTGTATGGATGATATTTTTAATGTTATTGGTTCCTTATAGTTTGTTTTGAGATCGACCATGTTGTGGGGTAAAAAATAAGTGAATATATAGAGGGACATGGTTAGGTCATAGGGTTGGGTATGCAATGTGTATTCCATGCCCATTGTATCATCTAGACTATAGTGACTATTATACTATTGGTCCATTTTCCACTAAACTAAAAAACTAAACTATGTATTGTTACTACTCCCGCTTCAAAGGTATTTGGAAAATTTTTCATTTTATGTGAACTTTGGTTATGATTTCTAATTTTATGGGATGAATTGAGGTAAGCAATTTCATATTTCAATTTTATTCAGTTTATATCTTATAAATTTTGTTTATAAACGAGGTTTTCATATATTATGAAATTTTTTGAAATTAATAAATTTGATTTTATGAAATTATTTCAGATGTATTAGATATTTTGGATTTCCAAATTGTTTAATAAAGGCTTAATGGAATTAAAAGTTATTTTAAAAATAGTTAGAAATTAATAATGTGGATTTTAAAGATAAATTATAATTTACTCAACATTTGGATTTCAAAATAATTTTAAATGGAGACGTAAAATGTTCTATAAAATCTAGAATTTTAATCTTTTTTTGATTTCAAAGGATTTTTGGTTCTTTTTAATTTCATTTTTGAAGAATATTTCAAATAAAAAACTCAACTGGTTTGTCTTTTTGTTGAAAAAATATTATTTTAAATGTTGAATATTTATGTCTAAAACTTATAAATGGATTAAATCAAGTGGATTGAAATGAATATAATGCGTTAAGTAGTGATAATTGTTTCAGAGATGATCTCAAGGATAGAAAAAATTATTTTTTGTAAAAAAATAAAATGTTTTTGGAAGAATATTAAAATGATCCTTCGGTTTTGGTTGGAATTTCACTTTTATGAGTGGTGGTCATGACTTGTTACTTGGAGTATTTGTTTTATTATATTCTGAACCTCAATTTATTATTAGAAGATCTATTGTGAGTTTTATATTTTATCTCTAATTACCATTATTACTGGGTATTCTTCCTATAATTATCTTGATGGATAGAAGGTAGTTATTGTTTTAGGAGGTTCCCAAATTGTATCTATATGATTCAAGGAATTTGGATTATTTTGGTTGATGGCCTCTCCTAGACTTTATGTGGAGTGGTGGGGAAAACATCTTCCTAACCATTGATCCTTAATCAAGAATTATTTTTCATTTTATGTCTATATATTTTTAATTAGAATATCATTTTCTCAAGTCTGTAGCTAAGGACCCTATGAATGTTAGATATTTTGATGTGGCCTTTATCTAGACCAGATATGGATGTATTCTCACCTAGACTAACACCATTTGTAGAAGTGATCAACAAGAACATGTAAATGTGTTTTATTTTTAGTGTATAACCTATAATGAGTGGTGATCCAAGTTTATTCATTCATGATTAAGATCAGTTATCCTATTAGGAGAAACTTCTTTATATTATATAGTCTAAGCAGATCTAATAATATATGATATTTCCTTTAATTTTTACCAGTAATTATAGATTGTGGTTGGGTTTCTTTCAAAGATTTATATTTTTTATTTTCATAAATTGGGATTTTCTTATCCTTGTGTTTTTTAAGAGGCCTAAATTACCAATTTAATGAATATGTAGATGTGTCCTGGATTTAAAATTTTAATGATATTCTAAAATTTGGAGTATCATTGTTGATGTGTTATTTCCCATGGAAAATTATTTATTAATATAGACCTTTAAATTTAATGTATTTCCCCTGGTGGGGAGACCAGGTATCAATCATAGATTTCTATTTGATCAACCTCCATGGAACTTTAGTTTTTGTTATGGTTTGAGATTATGATCTAAGAATTTTGAATACCTATAGATTTGGATATGGGGTAAAATTATTTTATTCATATTTTGGTTTAATCTATGAATTGTTACTTGAGAACATCACAATTGTTGTGGGTTTTTCTTGTTTAGGTTTGTTTTAGTTCTAGTTTGGAACTAATTTTAATCTTGTCCCATACTTTTTTATGATTGATCATGTTAATTTTTAAATGGTTTAATTTATAGGTGAAAAAATGATTTTAGGGGAATAATTTTAACACCTAAAACTCCAAATTCCTATTTATTTTACCTATATATTGATTTTTGTATTTTCAATTGATTTTTGGGTAAATTTAAGTTTGTAGTTAGTTCTAATTGTGTGGATAACCACACAAAGGCCTTTATTTTTTTTAATAGATCTGTTATTCATGTTTCTAAAATCGTTTTTGAACCATATTTACTAACCCTGAAACTCTTCGGATGTGTCCAATAATTGGTGAATGATAGGCACACTGTTTTGTAAATTGTGCATCCCAACAATGACCCACCCCCATTTTTTAATTCATATTGTAACCCTACCAAATTTTATGAATATTGAGTCCATATCCCCCCTAACCAATTTAAAAAAACATGTTAGCCCAAGGCACACAACCCCTTCCTCCCTTTATGTTTTTTCGTGCCTTTTTCATGGATTTTGGGTGGGATTCTTGTGTATAAAGGTAAATTCCGCATATCCTTCACATTTTACTCATATTTTACTTGGGTTTTTAGTTTAAACCAATAGAATTTATTAATTTTAATACCTTGTTTTTGTGTAAATTAGGTTGTGTGGATCTTTCTTGGGGACCCCTATTCTTGTATTTAATGGTTTTAGACAATCTTATCCTAGTTTAAGGTAAGTGGATCCATATATATGGATTTAAATTTTATAACCTTGATTTCATGGGATTTTTAGAATTTTTTTAAAGATTTATGAACCTTATAATATATATATAATATTTATGAAAAAATAAGGTAGATTATATTGGATTTCATGGAATGTTAGCAAATTTCCTTTATGATGTGCAGTAAAAATCTATTTTTAATTTTGTTTTTATTAATTTTATATGACTAAATACATTTTTGGAACTTTTAATTTATTTATTAACCCATCATAGAAGATTTTGTGTCTAAATAATTTTAAAAGGACTATTTAGAAACATTTAATGTAATTTCATTGTTTAGTTTTTTTAAAGAGGCGGCAAGGTGTGGTTGTATCTTTATGAACATTTCTTATGATTATCCTATATTTTTTACTATTTAGAGTCCGATGACTATTAATTTAAAGGGGGAAATATTAGTAATGATGGAAAAATAGGTGAGGGTTATTTTACATGTTAATGTTGATTTAGGTGGTTCGCTATATCTTATTCACTCATTGCCCATTTTATTGAACAGGGGAATCAAGGTATTATTTAAAGGATTATAGGAAATGTTCTTATAGTCATGGAACTCCATAAATCACCTTAAACCATGATACAACACTACATAAAATATTTCACATTGTGGGTCACTATTTGGGGTTTCACTATGTTACTATGGAAAATGAATATATACCTTAGTGGCATCAAATTTATTTAGGAGTCACTATTCCTGGTGTCCCCACACCACTAGTCCTATCTATATACTCCATAGCTGACAACATGTGAAATTGTATATGGTTTGATTTGAGTATCAATGGTATAACTATCTTAGGATGTGTTGAACTTAGTTCACAAGGGACACTATCATGATAATAGTTTAGTTTTAGTTAATTTTCATTTATGGTTTATGATGTTTTTTACTTTTGGTTATCCCTATATTTTTGAATTAATTTACCATTTATCTTCAATCAATATTTCTTGTTATTTCTACTGATAATATTTTTTTACATTTTTTCCATTGATGTATGTGTATTGTAATGTGATTTAGCTAACTTCATCATTCAATAATTTGGTTTGTAAAAATGTTGTAAGATTTAAAATAGATTCATGTATTTGATTGTTTCTTTCTTTTAAATTTTTTTAAAGTTTTCTTTGGGTATTAAATTTGATATAATTTTTTGAATTAAAATTAATTCCTATCATGGATATATGTGTTTTTTATAAAAATAAACCAATCCTTTATAGATTTATTTCCAAACTAAAAAATATGATTTTATTTTTAATGATTATTTAAGGGATTTGTTTTTCTCATACCTATTGGGATCTTTTATTATTCATACATAAACTCTTCAGGTTAAGGTTCAAGATCATCGGGAAACTCTTTATATGTAATTATTAATTCGATTCACTCTTTGACTAGTTGTGTTGGTGGGAGACTATGGGTTATTCAAGAATCATCATCATATTTTACCTAACATTAATGTTTTCAATCATATATCCTAGATGTATCAACCAATCCTATATATTTTTCTTTTTGGGATATTATTAAATTTTGATATGCTTTTTTAGTCTTATAGATGTGTGATATTATTATTATTATTTATTTTTACTTGTTTGGATTGTCCCTTATTCTGAATCAGATTTTTTATGTGGGTTTTTTACTAATGAATAAGAAATATCAGGATTTTGGTTATATTTGGTTGCAAGTGTGATTTAATTTATTTGGTGAAATCATTCCACAGGCATTCATGTGATGAATTTTTTCTTGTGACCATCTGAGGCCGATCAGAAACATGCCTCGGGCATGACACAAGCCAGATTGGGCACCCAAATCTTTGGTAGCCTAGGTTGGTTCGATGTAACATATTTATCACCGATTATGATATTTTTTAAATCATTATGTATGATATAGTATAAAAATTTTATTTTTCAAATATTCAATTATGAATTAACTAAAATAATTTATAAGTTTTTCCATATTATGGATATATATATTTTGTGATATTTATTAAATTTATAAATTTCTTTATTAATTAATTAAGTATACATTTTTCATAATTAATTAATTACATGTTTGTGAAAAAATTATTAAATAAATATTCTATAAATATTAATATTTAATATCAATAGTACCGTTCCAAAGTTATATGGCATGAATGATAATTTCTAAATAAATTATCTGGAAATTATAAGTGTTATTTATAAAATTGTAATAAATTAAAAATTATTGAAATTATAAAGGTGTTTATATTGAATATTATGTATTTTTTATAACTATTAAATTGAAATGATAAAATTAAATGTATCATTTGAGAAATTATTTAAATCATTTAAAAATTATTTTTGATACTTGTTTTGAATTAGGATTGATTAATAATAAATATGTTCTATTTATATTATATAATTTTTTTTCATGAAATAGATAAAATATAAAATGTTATAATTTTATATAATTTCATATATTTATAAAAAATTCATATAATGAATAATATGAAGTAGTTCATATTATAGGTAAATATAAAGGGTTTAAATTTCATTATGGAATGCTTAAAATGCATGTCTCTGTTATAAATTTTTATAATATTTTTAATGAATCTTTCACAAATGGTTTATCTCAGGTCTAAATTTATGAATCGTTTATTTAATTACTATTATATCATAATATATTAATGAATACACATTTAATATTATTTATTGTGATGTATTATTTAGTTTAAGGTGTCAAACTTATTCCTTAAATTTTCATACATAGATAGATATATATATATATATATATATATAATTATATTCTAGTTATTATAATGGATTTAGTTTTATTCTATCTTGAATTTGGATCATACTAGGTTATGATGTTGAATTATGTAGTTGATAGTGATTTATAAAAATATTGTTTTTAAAATTTTGATGTGATTTTAGTCTCTTTAAAGTAAAATTTCCTTGGGTAGTGTGACTTTGAGTCAAACAGCTCACTATCTTGGAGTCATATGAATTATCTAGAAAAGTTAAGGTAGGTTTTCTATTTCCTATTTCTTACTCGTATAAATATTATTAGGTTTATAGGATTTTTTATACTTCACATGAAATGGTTTAATGTACCTTTTCCATGGCATACATTTGGCTATGTTTGAATATAACTAAATTTTAATTAGGATTTTTAATCAATCATTGTGTTTTCTAAAGAGGTAAACATAATTATGGTTTGAACATATTGAATTTTTTGAACTAATCTAAAAACTAATGATTATAGAATAATATTTTTTAATAAATTCCATGTGTTCGATAACATTCTTAAGAAAAAACAACTAGTTTGAACAAATTATGATACAATAACTCTTTATAACCAAGTAATTTAATAGGATTTTACATATATTATTAAACGCATTATGAAAATATTTATAGTTGTTTTAAGTAAATAATACTTATTGTCTACTTAAAAAAATAGGTACTCAATTTTCATTAAAGTCAGTTTGTGCTTTAAAATGTTGTTTTCATCAAAAATAGTTCTTATGGGATTTTACACGAATGGAAATTATAAATAATTTAATTTTTTTAAACCTTATTTTTGACTATAATTAAAATTTTTAAATAATAATGTTATTATTATATTAGATTGAATTTATAGGATTTTTTTAAAATATTTATTTTATAGTGAATAGTGAAAAATAATAATTATTATAAATTCGATAATTTAGTTTGAGGTGAAATATGGATTATATTTTGAATTTGATATTAAATTAATATATGAATCATTTATTTAAAAGTAATATAATTATTTACATATGAAAAATCATTATACATTATTTTTATATAAGTTAATTTTTTAACCGAAAAACATAATTTTCAAAGAAAATGTTTCTGTGCTAGAAATAATTTTTATATGAATATATTAAATTAATCAATTCTGATTAAAGATTTTATTTAAATTTATAGATAATAAATTAAATAATAAATTTTATCATTTATTTTATTGTTTTTAAATGGAATGTAATTGAAGTAAATGATGTTTTATGTTTAAAAATATTTTTTTTTAAACAGAATTAGTCTTGGTTTGTATGCTTAATTAAAAATAAAATAAATAATATATATAAATAGAATCTAGTAAAATGGATTCCATATTTTTACCCTCCATAATTAATATAATTTTTTAGGATCAAATATTTTTTTTTCAAAGTGAATAGTAAAAACGATTCAAAGAGTACTTTAGTTAATGATAAAAATCTTTTATTAGTGGTTAAACGAAGAGTTAAGAGTAGTATTGAAAACAAAACTAGTTTTTCTCTTATTTATTAATGATATTTAAACCTTATATTATCCTAAATAAAAATAATTTTCTATTTGGACCACTTTATTTTGAAATTGACTATATATCAATGAGGACTTTTAAGAAACTCCTTGTGTATCCCTCCCCACATTTATAAATGTGCACATCTACTAAACAATTTTCCACACAATTTTAGCTTTCAAAATAAGTAAATACATAATTAATATGCTTATTATATTAATTAAATTCATTTTATATCTTCCAGTATTCTTCTTATTCCAATACCACAAGGAATACGGTGTAAAATAACAGATGGCTCTCAACAAAGACGTAAAATATTAACCAATATATTTAAATTTAATTTTTAGTTTTAAATCCTAAAAACATGATGTGACCATAAAAAAATAAATAAATATAATAATAAATATAATAATATGATATTATGATTATAGATTAATCATTCACTGTATATTCTCTATCATATGGTAAATAAAAGTATCGCTCATGCTTATGTGTGGACTACCACCATCACATAGAGATACAATTAATCCTCCATCAACATATATGATGGCCAGTTATGATGATGAATTTAATATTTATAAATGATATTTATAAAAAAAAAAATCTTATATAATTATAATATCTTATCAACCTTTTTACATTCTAATCAAGTAGTTAAAGATAGTGTACCTCATGTGTAAGTACATAGTAATATCTCAATGAAGCAATGCAATTTCATTGTCATTTTTTCATTATTTGTATGATAAAAAGGAATGATTTAATGAAATTATATTTTATTATTGATTTAATAATGATTATATAATGGTTAATTATCATTTAAATTTGTTTTGTTACTATTATTGATAAGTGGAAATGTCACTCATGTGTATATACAAATTGTTGTCTCTATGATGTGATATAATTCAATTTCATCACGACATAATATGAATGGTTGTAAATATGTATATAAAAATTATTTATATTATATATATATCAGGATTAAAATTTAATATATGGGGGTACCATGATAAACTTTCAAGGGTTATAACTGTCGTAGTGAAACATACTTGAAAAACGAAGCAATTGACACAAAAAATGATGTCTTTCATAAATAATTTTTAGTAAATGAGTTTTTAAATAAAATTATTGTATGGTATGTGATATTATATTTATTAATATTCTTCTATTAAATAATTATAATATATACAAGTTTTTTATACATGAGGATAGAGTTATTACAAATAATGTTGGATATAATGTAATGGTATTGTCTAAATATCTCTTAAATGAGACATGTTTTAACATTATGAACTAATTTATTATTTATATTATTTATGTGTAGAAAAATAATATATTTTGTATTAATTCATGATTTAATTCAAGAAATTTATAGAAACGTATTGTTTTAAAACTTCCAATGAATTTCATTTAAAAAATTATTCAATTTTTAATGCTTTTTGTCTCAATTTAGTTTCATCGAGAAATGTTTTATATTATGCACCTATTTATGTTTATAAGGTGTATATGGAGAAATTTGAAATTTTATACCATATATTCTAATTAATATATGTTATAAAAAGTTATAATCCAAATTATTTCATCCAAGGGGTTTGATTCGAATGTTTTCTATGTTGTAAGGGTTTATCATCTCAAATTGCCTTCTTTGTAATATATGTTATGTTATACACCTATAATATTTAATGAAATGTATATAATTACACTTTAATATATTGTATAATTAATATTCTTATGTTCATCATGTCAAAATATTCATTTAAATTTATTTCTTTTATGAGTATCATGAATCAAAAGTTACTAGATGTGACGGTTTTATGTTACTATCTTATTTTTACAGGGACTGTTAATAATTAAATTTTTCAATGATGAAATATTTTGTCATATAAATAAAAAATATAATATATTTTCTTATTCTTTTTTATTTTATTGTTAATAAATTTTTTCACTTAATTTACCATTTTTTAATTACACAAGTGACCGAAATAATGTTTCTAAGGAAATACCACCTTGTTTTTCTCCTTGGTATAGAAAATCTTCTTCCACATCTATATTTTTTAAAATAAATTACAATGTTATTACTCTAACACAAAGATTATTTGATTTTAATTTTATCTATATTTTAATTTATTTTTCTTTTTTTTATGAATATTTATATCATTTCATAAATAAAGTACTTTTCAAATTTTACTAAACACTTAAAAATGAATTTTTTTAACATACATTGCATGAATGAATTTCCCCAGCATCAAGAATACTCATTTATTTTAATATAATTTTTTATGTTTCCAGACTACTTTACAAGAACCTTCTTTTCTATAATATTTTTGCAATTATTTGGTTTTAAATAACATATTTCAAATTTTAAACGGTATTTTCCTCACGAAATTTCTCATTGGTTGTTTTAAAAGTATATTCAACTATTATAATGTACTTCTTTTCTTATTAATATTTTTTGGGGATATAATGCAATGTTACTATGTTTATTTTTTCTTTGGATTCGTTATGTATATAATTTTGAATATTCTATGAAACCCATTTTCTTTCTACAGGTTGAGCTTGGATAGGATGATAAAAAAATTCAAGATCATGTGGGATATATATGTATGAATTATGATTTTGTAATGGGTGGTTTTGTTATCAACCAAGGATGGGTGGTTATGTGATAAAATGAGGATAATTGGGTCTATTATTGACCTCCAATTCAGTGGAAAATGATAATAGAGTTATGAAATCCCTAAGAGATGATGGTGCTAAAAATCATAAGATACTGCATAGCTAACTTGATGTAAGTTACATTTAAGAGAATGTTTGAAATGTTCTGGTATGAATTTACATTAGGGTAATTTTTAGCAATGATAGTCTTTGAGATAGACGATGACAAAGAAAGTTTTTTATGCATATTTTAATTCCAAAAACGTATGTATTATGTTTATATAATGTTCTCATGGATTATGGTGAATTATATAGGATTATGCACCCTTATGACTTCTATATGTCCTTTGATAAAACCATACTTCATATTTCATGACTAATTATCCTTGAAATATGGGGTATGATTATTTTAATTCTTGATCATTCTCTCATACCTTTATGATTATATTATGATAAATTATGGTCATTAGTTTATATCTCATATGTTTACCCTTACTGAGCATCTAGTCTCACCCTTTTATATGTTTCCTCCCCTATGTTATGAAGATAAGTTTTATGTGTGAAATATCTAAGAAGGATGATAGTTTTGAATAATATAATGGCCAATAAAGAAGTCATATTAGGTTATAATTGTTTATGTATCCATTTTTCAAAAGAAACTAAACCATAACATTTCTGGTGTGAATCTAATTGACATGTAATGAATATTATAAAAATAAGATTTTATATTTAAAAATTAAATGTTTGGGTCTCTATAGTGGGTATAAGAGTAAGTTTTAGTTTATTTTAGAAACTAAGAGGAGAATATATTAATTATAACCCTTATTATATGACTAAGTATATGAGAATACCCCAATATATGGTCAAGAAAAGAGGGGTTTCCTTGAAATTCATCCCTGTATGGATGCTAGAAGTGGACCTAGTTTTGACATAGATTTATTTATGGGTAATCTCCTTGAATTGAGTTGGTAAAGTGCATATCTACCATTGTTATGGTGCATGGCCAATGATCCCTCATCGTGTAGCTAGTTTGACACTCCTACGGGATATGATTAGTTCAAAATACATTTTCATTATGAACCACTATGAAGTATTTAGATAGATAATGACCATGGATGATCAAGATTAAACCTAACGTGTCATTGGTTGAAAATAATGGGTAATGGTTTAAACATACCATGTATTATTTTCCATGATAATATGATTACTCATTATTATTTCTCATAATATACTCTTGATTTTTGTTAATGAATGGAACCATGTGAAATTGTGATAACATTGAATGGGAAGGATGGTGTAATGATTATCCTTTTTGGAGATAGTTTATGAAATCATGTTGTTATTCCAAATAGGTATTTCATTATTTAATTAAAAAACATAATAAAGTTGATTTTTTAAATAAACTAAATAACATAGAAATAATGTTTCATGGTGATCATCATGGAAAGTATATTTAGTTTCAAATATTTCACGAATGTGGGAATAATAACTTTGGGAACTACCTTGAAGGAACGAGAAGATGTTTTATGTGTGAAAGATAATGACATAGTGAAATTAACTATTAGGGAAATCTTTTTGAATTCCGTGGAAGTAAAAAAGGTACATCCAAAGGAGGCATTTATAGATCAATGTCTCGTGTGTGTGTAAATTGAGTATTATATGAGTCGATTCCCTAATATAAGGGTTAACTCTTATAAAAAGGATGGAAATATTCTATGAAAATAATTAAAATATAATACTTGAAGTGTATATGTATTTTTATTTGAGAATTATGATGTAGAAGTATTTTATTAATGATATTATGCTTATAATAATCATTATACCTCTACATATTTTTCCAAATTTGTTTTTATTTATCGATTTTCAAACATATGTTGAATGACATCAATAACATGGAAAATTACTTTTGTGGTAAGTTGAAATTTTTGAAAATACATGATTTTGGGGTAAATAATTATTAATATATTCATAAGGATGAGATAATAGTTTTTGGGATTAAGAGTTAATAGATATTGATAAATAAGTTTTGATGGTATTGTTGATGTTGAATTTGCTTATTTATTTTTTTAAAAAGTGATTAATGTAATATTTAGTTATGTTTACTAATTATTTTTATAGAATATAATGGATATTTTATGATTTTATTTTAAGGAATATAGATAGTGTTAATTTTTAGAATATATTATTTCATTAAGGTTTTATGGAAATTTAATATAATATCATGTTTCAGGAGAGTATATGATCATGACAATCACATGGTTGGTATATGATATTAAGAGGTAGTTTATGTTTTTCAGGGTAAAATGTTAATGTTGATATTGTAAAAAACATTACCAAATAATTTAATTTTTTTATGTTTGGAAATTGGTGACACATATTTAGGATTTATTTATGATTAAATAGTTATAGAATATTTTAAATTTAACTTTTGGTCATATTTTTGAGGTTATATATATTTATATACTGTTTCATCTTATGAATATTTATCCATATTGAATAATGTGTTCTGACCATTTTGATTTTGTTAAATATCTTTAGACAAAATAAAATACTTATTTTTCATTTAATTATCATATGATTTGTTGAAATTCAATTTTAGTGCCTCATCCAAGAAGTAAATTCATTTCGTAGAGTATGAGATGAGATAAAATTGGGAATTTTTTTATGAATAGCCAATGTATAAAATTATTATTTTAAAATGGAAAGAATATATAAAGTATATTTCCTTATATTACATGTCAAAATAATTCCTAAAAGTTAAGAGAAAGAATCTTGAAAGAAAAAATGTCTTCCCTTTTAAAATTATTTATGAGGATTTGATGGTTCTATTATCTACTAATTGATTGATGGTATTTTTATTACGACCTTTCCCATGAACATGTTATCTATCACTCGGTGTTTTTTAAAATAAATTATATTTCTCCTATATCTCCATATTTTCACTTTCCACAACTTTTCTCTTTATCTTGGAAATAGATTCTCGGTGATTTCAGACATCCTTTATGATTCCCACTTCCCCTTTCAAAGCCTGATTTTTTTCCTTTATACTTTATAGTTTTTCAATAAAAGAATTTCTGAATTTCAATGCTTTTATTATCGATATAAAAAAATTATGAAGATGAAATTTATTTAAGGGGTAGAATTTAGATATAACACCCCATGATTTCATAGTAAATTATTTTTTCAAAGTAATTCAAGAACTTGCACTATAGGCAACACTGAGCTCGTGCGCACCATAACTTACCAAACTAAGCATTATGAATAGTAATACCCACTTTTCGAAATTTTATAAATTTTATCTTTCTAAATTGAATTCATTTATGGATTCAGAATATCGAAATTAGCTTAGGGTGAATTTTTGGTATTTTTCTGAAAACATTCAATTTTAGATGAATAGTGAAATACACTGAGTTATAGTTTCAAACTGAATTTTTATTTAAATAATTATTTATTTTATTTAAATTTAGTTAAGGTAAAAATAGATATATAATACCTATATAAATTTAATTTAATTCATTGGAGTTATATTAGAATAATTTTATATATATAAAAATTTTATTGAACTTTTCACCGTCTTTTACCCATCTCCTAGGATAATTTGAAAATTCATATAAAACATAATTTTACCACTTTTGTGAGTGGAAATTCGAAACTTCAAGAGACAAGGTTAATATCAAGGATTAAAATGTGGTTCAATAAGATAAAAAAAATTTTGGTGAACAGTAACATTTTTCTTTTATTTACCACGGTTAAAAGTAAATCGGGTAATTAAAGGTAAAAATGATATTAATATTAACCTAACACATGTCCTAATTCTATTTTAAAAGTTTATATCGACCAAAAACAACCTTATGAATAAAATATTATCATTTAGGTCCACTTTTATTAGTTTAGGACATTTATTATTATCTAATTCAAAGAAGAGTTAAAATAGTTAAAATAAAAGTTTAATAACAAAAACATTTTTAATATAGGGTTGTACCTAAGATAAATTCAATTATAAATATTAATTAAAAATATAAAAATCTTTCCTACATGATGGTATTTTATTTATAATTTTTAGACATTAAATAATTTAATTTATTTATGACACAATGATGATGCAGTAATTACCGTATTAATGAAAGATTAAGATAATTGACAATATAAATACCCAAGTAAATGTAATTTGAGACTTTTTATGAATTAAAATAATTTTATAGGTTAATATGACATATTAGTATTGTTTATAATAATTGTTTTAAATGTAATAATTTTTTATTAATTTATCAAAAAAAATACCCAATAGTTTCAAAATTGACATAAAAGAGTTCTTAAAACAAGTCTTATATTATTAATTGATATTCTATTCCTAAAAATCTAAGGTTCGGAAAAAGGACTTATATCATGATATGTGTATAATTAATGGACCAATTTCGGGTATATTGGAAGTTTATATTAAGTTTATTAACCATATAATATAAAAATACAAAGAGGCATGGTAAATGTCAAACTAATTAACTAAGAGTTAAGACTAAAAGATAAGGTTAATAAAGTGACCCAGACCTGTCTAAAACCTATTAGTTTTGTAGATTTAGATCCATAGACACCTTAGCTTCCAAAAAAATCAATTTTTATCTATTATAAACCGAATATGAATTTATTATAAAATAATATTTTATGGTTTTCCTAAGGTGCCCCTCACCCCTCTTATAAAAGGTCACTCACCCTTCACTCTAATTAACACCTTATAAGACATTTGGATCGGCCAACCCCTACCCAAATACCGTCTCAACTATCCTCCCTTCAACCTAGAGGCCTTATTTTTATCATAAAGCCAACCTATAGAGCCCTTTTGATCAAATCAAATAGAAGAACTCGAAGAAGAGGTAATGATTTCACCACCCTCTTTCAGGTTCCTTTCTTCTTCCACTCCTTTTTCTCTGTTGTTTCCATTCTAAAATAATAACTCCAATATATTATATATAATTTGATATTATTATAATTATGGTACAACCAAATTCATTATTCTATTCACCCTTTGAATGACATGTCACCATACGTGCGTACGAACGGCTTACCATCTCCATGTCGTGGTGTAATTGTTATTCAATACATTATTATTTGGATGTTTATAATAATGATGTGTATTTTATGTAAATAATAAATATAATAGGATAAAGATTCTGTATATATGATATAACATCCAATTATATAACATTTTTACATCAAAATAATGATATTTTTTCTCGTGCATACGTACGGATTACTGTGTCCACGACGCGATGAGATTCATATCCAAGTTCTCCATTCATCGACGATTATAAAAATATATATTACTAATAAGTATGTAATATATGAAATAATAAGTCTACTGGAAATATATGTATTTATATATTTATTTATTTATTTACTTACATATATCTTATTCACTTACTTCTGTTCAATACTATATGAAGACGGAAACAACGTTTATGCATACGTACGGACTACCATCTCCATAAATAGTGTCTTCCATTTCATATATACATCTATTATACATATTTATATTCTCAATATATATGATATATAAATCATGTTTTATTTTTTGGAAGTATTTAAATCATGATCTAAGTGATACAATAAAGATTAACAAGTTAAAACACGTACGATAAAGAAAGCGATTATTACCCAAAATATTAATATATCATTAAATTTTTATTAAATGGGTATTATAAAGTCATACATGAATAATGTATGATATAATAAATATTAATATGGTTCTGTTATAATTTAATAACATACTATAGTCTTCATACATGAGGTTAAACGTACCCTCAACTAAAGGAAAGTGCAAGGTTTGGGGTTTTCATCTCATTCCTTATTCCCGTGAGATTCGTGCCATATTTCTGCTATTACCTTTTGTGTGGTGCATGTACTTCCGATAATTGTATTATTTGTGTAATAAACATTAATTTTTTTGTATTTACATATTCGTTGTATGGTACCTCTTTCATGGGGTGTATGTTTCGTAAGTTACCAAATTGGTAAGGGTTAATTTCACAATCTATTTATTATCCGAGGTTGTTTTTATGTAAGTATCTAATGGGATATATTTATTATCCATGAAAATGTTTCATGAAAGAGTTTTCAACAGGATTCTTTTAGGTCACTTTTTTTTACAAAAACATCATTTCATATGTTTTAAATATTTTTTCTTCTAAATCATTCTCAATAATGTCCATGTATTCAAAATGGTTTTTAATGATTTATTTAAATGGACATGAATTTTTTAAAATGTTATTCACTTTAAAAAGTTTCAAAGTGTTATGGGACACTTTGATACAAAAATTTCTTTAAATTTCTTCCTTCATAAATTTTGTGACATTTAAATGTTTTCATGAAAAAGGGATATTTCCATCAAAGAGTTTTACAAATCATTTTCATCTATGTCAACATCCTTTGATGGATTTTAAACTTGTATGATGATGATTTATTATTACACAAATCTTGAATATTCTATTGAAGTTTTTGTGATATTTTTGGCTATGGATGTGTTATTTTTATACCATTCATGGTTTAGGGGTAAAGTATTGAAATATCGTAAGCTAATTTTAATACAAATGTTTATGTTATGTTTAAACCTTTTCATATGAGGAATGCATTGGACTTAGTAAGTGACGAGTGGAGCCTGCTATAGATCCTCGATGCATCAGAAGTTATCATGAGACAAACTAGATTCTTGGCACAAGGCCATGAAAAATCTTATTTTTATTCTTGGCATAAGGCCTTGACTATGTGGTTATGTTAGTCTGGAATTATATATTCCATCATTATGAAAGTGGTTAGTGATAATGCATGTGATTATTCGACTAGTAGAATATCCATGTAAATAATTAAATGGAATTACTTCATTTTATTTTTTCCATTATATGTTGAAGTTCATGTTTAAAAGGATTTTTTTTAGTTATACATTACTTTAAATTTTTATTCTTATTTATGAAAGTTTCCACTGTATTTTTATCTATACTGAGAATTTGAGATCACCCCTTTCAATGTTTTATTTTTCCTAGGATTCCAAGAAGTGTTTTGTGATTGTTATGCAGAGTTAATCCAAGGGAATAATGGCATTCATAAAGGATTATTTATGTTGTTTTGTATGTTATAAATTTTAATGTTACATTCATGTATGTAATCTATTTACCAAGATAGCTAAACCGATCAATCCTTCAAGACTTTATTCCGTGTAATCATGCCAATGTATTAAAAGAATGCACTGACTCTGGGTAACTATGGTGGGGGCGTTATAGTTGGTATCAGAGAAAGTTTAGCAATAACCTTGGAAGTTAGTTATAGATAAACTCTGATTAGTGCACATAGACCTAAGATAGACATTGAGGATTATTATAGAATAAATTCTTATAATTTTGGTAATGTAGAAATTTCGTGAGTTTTCCAAGCAAATACACCCCTATCTGGATACGATCAGGTAGAGACAGCTCTGGCAGAGATGTATCTAGGGGTAAAACACGAAAACACCACTTTGATCGAGACTCGAACGGTAATTGGTGCACGAAAATGGGTCTTGCTTCCCTCTTGGTTACGACACTCCTGGGAGATATGTTTAGGATAATTCTCATTTTCAATACAAACCACTATGAAAGGTTTATGTGTATATATCTCCTCAAAGAAAACCTTTCTGTGATTATGAATTATATCCATAAACTATTCAATTTACGTTAGATATTTTACATGTTTGGAATTATGAATTGTGATTCATAAACTGACCTAGTGTATGCCATTGTATATAAATGGTACCCAATAGAAGGAATGTGAACTCCAGCAATATGTATGATCCGAAGAGCAAGAAGGATCATTTCTTTCATGGTATTAATCCAACATTTAGAAGGGGAATAATCTCGGATGTATTCTCAATATATAAATAAATAGTATCAAGTGTTAATAAGATAAGTAAAGAATTCTATGAGTCCTATGGCTTTAAAGGGAAGCAAGAGAAGAAAAGGATGGAAGTGAGAAAGATGGATAAATGGAAGAGGGAAAAGAATAATTTTCCCATATGTGATAACTGTGGAAAGAATCACCATGGTAAATTCTTGAAGGGAATGAGAGTTTGCTATAAGTATGGAGAAAAAGGACACCAAGTACGTGATTGCAAGGGTACAAAAAATTTGAATGTACAATGTTTCATCTACAAGGCGTAGGGACACTACACGAATCAATGTCCCATTCATAAGAGTATACCGCAAATGATGGTATTGGATAATAATCAAGTTATGATACTACCTCAGATGAAGATGAATGACTAGTGTTCTTATGTTTTTATTATAAGGTTATTTCATTTGAGTGTTGTATCTACAGTATACTGGTTATATGAATTATGGAGATAAATAAGGATTGTACTGTAGTACTATTTTATTGAGGAAATGAGATTATAGTGAGCTACAGTTTTGGTAAAATACATGCTTGAAGGAAAGGTAATCCTTAATATGGTCCTGATAATGAGGTAGTGATTTTGGAATAAGATATGGTTGATTTTAATAAATATTCTTGACTACCATGAAACTAATTAATGATTTGTCATTGTTGGAGTTTACAAAATTTTTGGATAGAAGGATTTTATCTATTATTCTATAAGGAATAAGGGATCATGAATGTAATCAATAAGGTTTTATAGTACTTCAGGATGTTGTAGTGTTTTAAAAAAATACATGATGAAGGTGTTCACATGTTATTACGCTGCAAAAAGGATCTTCATTATGTTTAAATTCCTTATAAAATTTGGACTGTGATTTTGGACAGATGTATATTGGATAATTCTATTTTGAGATTATTTTTGGATTTTCATAAAAAATAACAACCCGGAGGTCAGGTGGAAACCTATCGCATCCGGCAAGGCCGCGATACTTGAACCCACATCCAATGGGAGACAACGGTGTATCACCTCTCACTAACCCACGTGATGTCTAGGATTTAATAATGTAATTTTTTTAAAAGGGTCTGGTAGATGAATTATAAAGTCATTTTATTTTTTAGAACCCTATACGAATAGTATAAGTAGAATATTTTTTAAGTTCTATAATCTTTTATATTGAAAGATGAGTTTGTGGTAGAAATTAGTTAAAGTATGGAAATCGACTTGACAAGTACACATTTTTTTCTTCTCTTATTCTATAAAGAAATAAATTCTTAAACATTAGGTAAGTAATCTTAAAACCAAATATGTGTTATCCTAATACCTTACGTTTTATTTAACCGATGGCATTTTTAATCATCATAAATTTGTGGCTTTGTGGCCGACAATTCTACAATTGTTTGTGATTGGTGACCTCAATCACTCCCTAAAAATATTTAGGTTTTTCCTCCAATTATGTTTGCCTAATTTCCACCAATGTTCTCCTAATAGAGATCATAATTTAGTGGGACTTTTTCATTCCCATTTTCCTCTTAATAAGACTAAATTATATTAACCCAATTTCTAATGTAGGTCTTCCCACAATGGTATTTTCTATTTACAAAATTTAATTTTTTAAGAATAATTTCAAATTGGGAGGACGCAATTTATTGAAAGAGGGAAGAATTTAACACCCCATGATTTCATACTACATTATTTTTTCAAAGTAATTCAATAACTTCCACTACAGGCAACACCGAGTTCAAGCGCACCATAAATTACCAAACTAGCCATTATGAGTAGTAATACCCATTTTTTTAAATTTTATAAATTTTATCTTTCAAAATGGACTTCATTTTTGGATTCGGAATATTGAAATTATCATAGGGGGAATTTTTGGAATTTTTCTGAAATCTTTCAATTTTTGATGAATAGTGAAAAAACATTGAGTTATAGTTTAAAACCTAATTTTTATTTAAATAATTATTTATTTTATTTAAATTTAATTATTGTAAAAATAGATACATAATACCTATATATGTTCAATGTAATTCATTGGAGTTAGTTTAGAATAATTATTGATATATAATAATTTTATTGAACTTTTCACCGTCTTTTACCCATCACCTAGGAGAATTTGAAAATTCACATAAAACATAATTTTACCACTTATGTGAGTGGAATTTCGAAAATACAAGAGACACGGTTAATATCAAAGAGTAAAATGTGGTTCAATAAGATAAAAATAATTTCTGGTGAATAGTAACTTTTTACTTTTATTTACCACGGTCAAAAGTAAATAGGGTAATTAAAGGTAAAAGTGAAATTAATATTACCCTAACATATTTCCTAATTCTATTGTAAAAGTGTATATCAACCAAAAACAACCTTTTGAATAAAATATTATCATTTAGGTCCACTTGGATAAGATTAGGACATTTATTATTATTTAATTTTAAGAAGAGTTAAAAGAGTTAAAATCAATGTTTAATAACTAAAACATTTTTAATATAGGGTTATACATAAGATAAATTAGATTATAAATATTAATTAGAAATATAAAAACATTTACAACATAATGGTATTTTATTTATAATTTTTGGACATTAAATAATTTAATTTATTTATGACACAATGATGATGTGGTAATGACAGTATTAATGAAAGATTAAGATAATTGATATTATAAATACTCAAATAAATCTAATTTGAGAATTTTTATGAGATAAAATAATTTTATATGTTAATATGACATATTATTATTTTTTATAAGAATTTTTTTCTAAGTAATAATTCTTTTATTAATTTATCAAAAACAAAATACCCAATAGTGTCAAAATTGAAAGAAAAGAGTTCTTAAAAAATATTATATTATTAATTGATATTCTATTCCTAAAAATCTAAGGATCAGCCAAGGGACTTATATCATGATATTTGTATAATTAATGGACCACTTGGGGGTATATTGGATGTTTATAGTAAGTTTATTAACCATATAATATAAAAATATAAAGAGGCATGGTAAATGTCAAACTAATTAACTAAGAATTAAAACTAAAAGAAAAGGTTAATATAGTGACCCAAACCTGTCTAAAACCTATTGGTTGAGTGTATTTCGACCCATAACCACCTTATCCTCGAAATAAATAAATTTTGAGCCATTATAAACCGAATATGAATTTATCATAAAATAATATTTTATGTTTTTTCAAAGGTGCCCCTCACCCCACTTATAAAAGGGCACTCCCCATTCACACTAATTCACACCTTCTAATCCATTTGGCTCGGAAAACCGCTACTCAAATACCCTATTAATTATCATTCTTTCATCCTATAGGCCTTAGTTTGATCAGGAATCCATCCTAAGTAGCCATTTTGATCAAATCAATTGGAAGAACCCGAAGAAGAGGTAATGATTTCACCATCCTCTTTCAAGTTCCTTTCTTCTTCCACTTCCTTATTCTCTATTGTTTCCATAGTAATATAATAACTCCAGTATCCCTTTATAATTTTATGTAATTATAATTATGGTAAAAACAAATTCATTATTCTATCCACCCTTTTAATGACATTTCACCATACGTTTGTACGAACGGATTACCGTCTCCATGTCGTGGTGTAATTGTTATTCATTACATTATTATTTGGATGGGTATAATAATGATAAATATTTTAGGTAAATAATAAATATAACATTATAAGGATTCTGTATATATGATATACCATCCAATTATATATTATTTTAATATCAATAGAATGATATTTTTGCTTGTGCGTACGTATGGATTATCGTCTCCACGACGCGATGAGATTAATTTCGAAGTTCACCATTCATCGACAATTATAAATATATATATTACTAACAAGTATGTAATATATTAAATAATAATTCTACTAGAAATATATATATATAAGTATTTATGTACTTACATATATCTTATTCACTTACTTCCGTTCAATACTATATGAAAACGGAAACAGCGTTTATGCGTATGTACGGACTACCGTCTCCATAAATGGTGTTTTCCATTTCATATATACATCTATTATACATATTTATATTTTAAATATATATGATATATAAATCATTTTTTATTTTCTCGAAGTATTTAAATCACGATCTAAGTGATACAGTCAAGAGTAACAAGTTAAAACACGTACGATAAAGAAGACAATTATTACCCGAAATTTTAATATAACATTTAAATTTTTATTAAATGGGTAGTATAAAGTCATAAATGATTAATTTATGATATAATAAATATTAATATGGTTCTGTTATAATTTAATAACATACTATAGTCTTTATATAGGACGTTAAACGTACCCTCGACTAAAGGAAAGTGAAAGGTAAAGAGTTTTCATCTCACTCCCCATTCCCGTGACATTCGTGCCATATTGTCACTATTACCTTTTGTGTGGTGTATGTACAGCCCATTATTGTATTATTTGTGTAATACATTTTAATTTATGTGTATTTACATATTATTTGTATGATACCTCTTTCATGGGGTGTATGTTTCGTAATTTACCAAATTGGTAAGGGTTAATTTCCCAATCTCTTTATTATCCGAAGTTGTTTTTACGTAAGTATGTAATGGGATATATTTATTATCCATGTACATGTTTCATGAAAGATTTTTCAATGGGATTATTTTAAGGGATATTTTTAAAAAAACATCATTTCAAATGTTATAAATATTTATTCTTCTAAATCATTATCATTAATGTCCATGTATTCAAAATGGTTTTTAATGATTTATTTAAATGGACATGAATTTTTTAAAATGTTAATTACTTTCAAAAGTTTCAAAGTGTTATGGGACACTTTGATTAAAAAATGTCTTTAAATTTATTCCTTTCTAAATTGTGTGACTTTTAAATGTTCTCAGGAAAAATGGATATTTCTATCAAATAGTTTTACAAATCATTTGCATCTATGTCAACATCCTTTGATGGATTTTAAACTTGTTTGAAGATTATTTATTATGATACAAATCTTCCATATTGTATTGAAGGTTTTGTGATATGTTTTACTATGGATGTGTAATTTTTATACCATTCATGGTTTAGGGATAAAGTATTTATATTTCTTATGATAGTTTTAATATAAATGTTTATGTTATGTTTATACCTTTTCATATGAGGAATGCATTGGACTTAGTAAGTGACGGGTGGAGCTTGCTATAGCTCCTCGATGAATCAGTAGGTATCATGAGACAAACTAGTTTCTTGGAAGAAGGCCTTGAAAAAATATTATTTGTAGTCTTGGTACAAGGCCTTGAGTATGTGGTTATGATAGTCTGGTATTATGCATTCTGTCATTATGAAAATGGTAAGTGATATTGCATGTGATTATTCGACTAGTATAATATCCGTGGGAATAATTAAATAGAATTACTTCATTTTATTTTTTCCATAGTATGTTGTAGTTCACGTTTAAAAGGATTTTGTGTTATTTATATATTTCCTTAAATGTTTATGCTTATTTATAAATGTTTCCACTGTATTTTTTTCCTTACTTAGCATTTGAGCTCACCCCTTTCTATGTTTTATTTTTTCCAGGATTCTAAGAAGTGTATTGTGATTGATATTCAGGGGTAAGCCAAGGGTATAATGGCATTCATAAAGGATTATTTATGTTGTTTTGTATGTTATAACTTGTAATGTTACATTCGTGTACATAATATATTTTCCAAGGATGCTATACCGATTGGTCCATCGAGACATGATTCCTTGTAATCATTCCAATGTATTATAATAATGCACCGACTCTGGGTAACTGGCATAAGGTCATTACAGTTGGTATTAGAGGAAGTTTAGCAATAACCTTGGAATCTAGATTTAGATAAACTCAAATTATATCACATAGAAATAAGATATACTTTGAGGGTTAGTATATAAGAAATTCCTAGAAATTTCGGTAATGTAGAGATTTTGTGAGTTTTCAAAACAAATACGTCATGTCTGGATACGGGCAGGTAGAGGAGGCTCTAGTATAGATGTACCTATGTGTAAAACATGAAAACACTGCTTGGATCTAGACTCGAATGGGAACTGGTGCACGATAATGGGCCTTGTTTCACTCTTTGTTACAACACTCCCTCGGGATATGCTTAGGATAATTCTAATTTTCATTACAGACCACAATGAAGGTTTTATGCAGACATATCTCCTCAAAGAAAACCTTTCGTAGATTATGGATTATATCCATAAACTGTTCAATTTACGTTAGGTATTTTACATGTTTGTAATTATGAATTGAGATTCATAAACTCACCTACTATATGACATTGTATAGAAATGGAACCCAATGGAAGGAATGTGAACTCCAAAAATACGTATGATCCAAGAGCAAGAAGGATCATTTCTTTTATGGTATTAAGACAACATTTTGAAGGGAAATATTCTCCCATGTATTTTCAATATATAAAGAAATAGTATAATGTGATAATAATATAAGTAAATAATTATCTGAGTCAGATGGATTTGAAGGGAAGGAAGATAAGAAAAGGATGGAAGAGAGAAATATGGATAAAGGGAAGAGGGAAAAGAAATATTTTCCCATATGTGATAACTGTGGAAAGAATCACCATGGTAAATTTTTGAATGGAATGAGAGTTTGTTATAAGTATGGAGAAAAAAGGACACCAAGTACGTTATTGCAAGGGTATAAAAAATTAAAATGTACAATGCTTCATATGCAAGGCATTGGGACACTACACGAATCAACATCCCATTCATAAGAGTATACCACAAATGATGTTATTGGATAATAATCAAGTTATGATACTACCTCAGATGAAGATGAATGACTAGTTTTCTTATGTTGTTATTATAATGTTATTTCATTTTAGTGTTGTATCTACAATATACTGGTTATATGAATTATGGATATAAATAAGGATTGTACTAGAGTACTATTTTATTGTGGATTTGAGATTATAATGAGCTATAATTTTGGTAAAATACATGCTTGAAGGAAAGGTAATCCTTAATATGATCCGGATAATGAGGTTGTGATTTTGGAATAAGAGATGGTTGATTTTAATAAATATTCTTGACTACCTTGAAACTGATTAATGATTTTTCATTGTTGGAGTTTACAACATTTTTGGATAGAAGGAGTATATCCAGTATTCTATAAGGAATAAGGGATCATGAAAGTAATCAATAAGGTTTTATGGTAATTCAGGATGTTGTAGTGTTTTAAAAGAATACATGATGAAGGTGTTCACATGTTATTACACGGAAAAAAGGATCTTCATTGTGTTTACCTAATAAATTTTGGACTGTGATTTTGGACAAGAGTATTTTGGATAAATCTAGTTTGAAATTATTTTTAGATTTCCATAAAAAGGACAACCTGAGGGTCGGGCGGCAACCCATTGCGTCCAGAAAGGCCGTGAGACTTGAACCCGCAACGGAAGGGAGACAACGGTGTATCACCTATCACTAACCAACGTGATGTCTAGGATTTATTAATATAGTTTTTTTAAAGGGTCTGGTAGATGAATTATAAATTCATTTTATTTTTTGTAACCCTATATGAATAGGATAAATAGAATATTTTTTAGGTTCTATTATCATTTAGAGTGAAAGATGGTTTTGTGGTAGAAATTAGTTAAAGGATAGAAATCGACTTGAAAAGTATACATTTTTTTCTTCTCTTAATCTATGAAGAAATAAATTCTTAAAATTTAGGTAAGGATTCTTGAATCCAAAAATGTGTTATCCTAATACCTTACATTTTGTTGAACCGATGGTATTTTGAATCATCATAGATTGGTAGCCTTAAGGCCCACAATTCTACACTTTTTTGTGATTGATGACCTCAATAACTCCCTATAAATATTTATATCTGTCCTCCAATTATGTGTCTCTAATTTTCACCAATTTTCTCATAATAAAAATCATAATTTGGTGGTGACTTTTTCATTCCCATTTTCCTCTTATTAAGACTAAATTTTATTAACCAATTTCCAATGTGGGTTTTCCAACAATGGTATTTTCTAATTTCAACCTTTTATTTTTGAATAACAATTTCAAATTGCGAGGACCCAATTTATTGAAGGAGGGAAGAATGTAACACCCCAAGATTTCATAGTACATTATTTTTTCAAAATAATTCAATAACTTGCACTACATGCAACACCGAGTTCAAGCGCACCATAACTTACCAAACTAACCGTTATGAACAATAATACCCACATTTTGATATTTTATAAATTTTATCGTCAAAAATGGACTTCATTTTTGGGTTCGGAATATCGAAATTAGCTTAGGGTGAATCTTTGGTATTTTTTTGAAAACATTCAATTTTTTGATGAATAGTGAAAAAACACTAAGTTATAGTTTAAAACTGAATTTTTATTTAAATAATTCTTTATTTTATTTAAATTTAATTAATGTAAAAATAGATACATAATACCTATATAAGTTCAATAAAACTCATTGGAGTTAGTTTAGAATAATTTTAGATATATAAAAAAAATTTGAACTTTTCGCCGTCTTTTACCCATCTCCTTGGAGAATTTGCACATTCACATAAAACATAATTTTACCGCTTCTATGAGTGGAATTTAAAAACTCCAAGAGACATGATTAATATCAAGGAGTAAAATGAGGTTCAATAAGATAAAAATAAATTTTGGAGAATAGTAACTTTTTACTTTTATTTAACATGGTTAAAAGTAAATAGTGTAATTAAAGGTAAAAATGGTATTAATATTACTTAAAAACATGACCTAATTCTATTGTAAAAGTGTATCTCGACCTAAAACAACCTTATGAATAAAATATTATCATTTAGGTCCACTTGGATTATATTAGGACATTTATTATTATTTAATTCAAAGAAGAGTTAAAAGTGTTAAAATCAAGGTTTAATAACTAAAACATTTTTAACATAGGGTAATACATAAGATAAATTCGATTATAAATATTAATTAGATAGATAAAACTATTTCCTAAATAATGGTATTTTATTTATAATTTTTAGAAATTAAATAATATAATTTATTTATGACACAATGATGATGGATTAATTACTGTATTAATGAAAGATTAAGAAAATTGATATTATAAATATGCAAATAAATGTAATTTGAGACTTTTTATGAATTCCAATAATTTTATAAGTTAATATGACATATTAAAATTGGTTATAAGAATTTTTTTATAATTAATAATGCTTATATTAATTTATCAAAAACAAAATACCCAATAGTGTCAAAATTGACCTAAAAGAGTTCTTAAAACAAATATTATATTATTAATTTATATTATATTCCAAAAAATCTAAGGATCATCCAAAGGACTTATATCATGATAGGTGTCTAATTAATGGACCATTTGGGGGTAGAATATATTTTTATAGTTAGTTTATTAACCATATAATATAAAAATACAATGAGGCATGATAAATTTCAAACTAATTAACTTAGAGTTAAAACTAAAATAAAAGGTAAATAAAGTGACACAAACCTTTATAAAACCTATTGGTCGAGGGTATTTCGACCCATACCCACCATATCCTCTAAATAAAACAAATTGGAGCCATTATAAACTTAATATGATGTTATTATAAAATAATATTTTATTTTTTTCCTAAGGTGCCCCTCACCCCTCTTATAAAATGGAACTCCCCCTTCACTCTAATTCACACCTTATAATACATTTTTCTTAGACAAACCATGCCCAAATACCCTCTCAACTATCCACCCTTAAACATAGAGTCCTTATTTTGATCAAAAAGCCAGCCTAAAGAGCCGTTTTGATCAAATCAAATGGAAGAACTTGAAGAAGAGGTAATGATTTCACCAACCTCTTTTAAGTTTCTTTCTTCTTCCACTTCCCTTTTCTCTGGTGTTTCCATTATAAAATAATAAATACAGTATCTTATATATAATTTGATGTTATTATAATTATATTACAACCAAATTCATTATTCTATACATCCTTTGAATGACATGTCACCATACGTGCGTACGAACGGCTTACCGTCTCCACGTCATGGCGTAATTGTTATTCAATACATTATTATTTGTATGGGTGTAATAATGATGTGTAATTTATGTATATAATAAATATAACATGATAATGATTTTTTATATATGATATAACATCCAATTATATATTATTTTAATATCAAAATAATGATATTTTTTCTCTTGCGTACGTACGGATTACCGTCTCCACGAAGCGATGAGATTCATTTCCAAGTTCAACATTCATCGACGATTATAAAAATTTATATTACTAATAAGTATGAATATATGAAATAATAATGCTACTGGAAATATATATATTTATATATATAGGTATTTATGTACTTACATATATCTTATTCAATTACATTCGTTCAATACTATATGAAAATGGAAACAGCGTTTATGCGTACGTACGGACTACCGTCTCCATAAATGGTGTTTTCCATTTCATATATACATCTATTATACGTATTTATATTCTAAATATATATGATATATAAATCATGTTTTATTTTCTAGAAGTATTTAAATTCTGATCTAAGTGATACAATCAAGAATAACAAGATAAAACACATACAATAAAGAAAGTGATTATTAACCGAAATATTAATATAACATTTAATTTTTATTAAATGGGTAGTATAAAGTAATAAATAAATAACGTATGATATAATAAATATTAATATGGTTTTGGTATAATTTAATAACATACTATAGTCTTCATACATGAGGTTAAACGTATCCTCGACTAAAGGAAAGTGCAAGGTAAGGGGTTTTCATCTCACTCCTTATTCCCAAGAGATTCATTCTATATTGCCACTATTACATTTTGTGTGGTGTATTTACTTCCCATAATTGTATTCTTTGTGTAATACACTTTAATTTTTGTGTGTTTACATATTCATTGTATGATACCTCTTTCATGGGGTTTATGTTTCATAAGTTACCAAATTGGTAAGGGTTAATTTCACAATATCTTTATTATCAGAGGTTTTTTTTACATTTGTATCTAATGGGATATATTTATTATCCATGTACATGTTTCATGAAAGAGTTTTAAATAGGATTCTTTTAAGGAACTTTTTTTTTTAAAAACACCATTTCAAATGTTTTAAATATTTATTCTTCTAAATAATTCTCATTAATGTCCATGTATTCTAAATGGTTTTTAATGATTTATTTAAATGGACATGAATGTTTTAATATGTTAATTGCTTTCAAAAGTTTCTATGTGGTATGGGACACTTTGATTCGAAAATGTCTTTAAATATATTCCTTTCTAAATTTTGTGACTTTTAAATGTTTTCTTGAAAAGGGGATATTTCTCTCAAAGTGTTTTACAAATAATTTTCATCTGTGTCAACATCCTTTGATGGATTTTAAACTTGTTTGAAGATAATTTATTATGATACAAATCTTACATATTTTATTGAAGGTTTTGTGATATGATTGACTATGGATGTGTTTTTTTATACCATTCATGTTTTAGGGATAAAGTATTGACATGTCGTATGCTAGTTTGAATATGAATGTTTATGTTATGTTTAAACCTTTTCATATGAGGAATGTATTGGACTTATTAAGTGATGGGTGGAGCCTGCTATATCTCCTAGATGCATCAGATGGTCTCATGAGACAAACTAGTGTCTTGGAACAAGGCCTAACAAAATCTTATTTGTAGTCTTGGCAGAGGGCCTTGACTATGTGTTTATGATAGTCTGGTATTATGCATTCCATCATTATGAAATTGTTTAGTGATATTTCATGTGATTATTAGACTAGTATAATATCCATGTGAATAAGTAAATGGTATTACTTAATTTTATTTTTGACATATTATGTTAAAGTTCAAGTTTAATGGGATTTTGTTTTAGTTATACATTTCCTTAAATGTTTATGCTTACTTATGAAAGTTTGCACTGTATTGTTATCCTTACTAAGCATTTCAGCTCACCCCTTTCTATGTTTTATTTCTCCCATGATTCCAAGAAGTTTATTGTGATTGATATGTAGGGTTAAACCAAGGGAATAATGGAGTTTATAAGGAATTATTATTTTTTTGTATTTTATAATGTGTAATGTAACATTCATGTATGTAATCTATTTTCCAAGATTGATAAACTGATCGGTCCTTCAGGACTTGATTCCTTGTAATCATGTCAATGTATTAAAATAATGCACTGAATCTGGGTAACTAGGTTTGGGGAGTTACATTAGAACTATGAGAATTTAGAATATATTTTTCATTTCATATATTGCAAGTGTTTGATAGCTTAAATTACATGCAACCCCAAGTCTAAAAAATATGCAATATGGAAAACCGTTATAACATATTTATAGAATTTTTTTTATGAATACTAATTATTTTTAAAAAAAAAATGTATAATTATTTCAAATAATAATAATGTGTTGGAAATTTTATAATAAATAGTATCTCTATTTTCATTAAAATCTTTTTATGATTCGAAAAAAAATTCATCAAAAATGGGCATTATTGAATTTTACAAAAAAATTATAATTAAATTAATCCACATTAGGAAATTTTATTTGATGAAATTGATATCATTTTAGAAATAATCATGTTGATTTTATCTGTGGCTCAGTTTTTTTAATTTTTTCTAAATAAATATATATTTCTATGAATTGTAAAAAATACTGATTTTTTCAGAAATAGTTATTTTCATTCAAGTGAAATAATAGTTCTGTTTTTATTTGATAATAGATTAACCAAATTATACTTTAATTATTTATAATCTAACTAATTAAAAAAATCATCATTTATTTTATTTTTGTATAATTTACCTATTTGTGTTAAAAACTCATTTTTCTAACAAAACTGTTTTTATGTGTATATTTTTTTTACTTTTAATAATTTAAATAAATATATATTGGTTAATTTTATTATGAAATTTATCTATTAAATTTTAAATAAAATGATTTAACATTCATTTTATTGTTTATTTAATGAATGGAATGGACATAAATAATGCTTTATGCTTACTCATTCATTTGTCAAAAACAGGTTGTCATTTTTTCTTGCACACTTGAATAAAATTAAAATCTTCCACACATATAAATTTAATATAGTAAAAGTGATTCCATGTTATTTATAATAAAAACTTATATAATTAAATATTTTCCATTTAATGTTTTCATAGTGATTAATAAAAAATAGTTATTTTTTACCACTTTTACGGTTATAATGAGTTTACCTTGGGGTTAAACAAAGAATAAGGGAAGGATTTAAATCAGAACCATCTAATACATATTAATTGAATGAAGTTAAACCTTATAAAATTATTATTTTTGATGAATTTCTATTTAGATCCAAATTACCCTAAAAGTGAATATATCACTGAAATATTTTAGGAAATTCCATTTGTGTCCCTCTAATCACTTATTAAAGGGAACATCTTATACTACTTTTTTACACCATTAGATCATTATATATCAGATAAATACTTTTAAAACACATTTCTAGATTCATTAACTTCATCTCAGAGCTTATTTTATTCTCTTATGACCAATCTGTCATGTCTTAAGGTTTAATCCAGAAGTGGTCTCTTAAAGAAGAGGTACAAATCATACAAAATATATTTCAATTTTCTTTCCTTCTAATACAGCCTATAATTATTTTTTATCCTTGAAAATGAATAATATTATATAATAAATATACCAATATGTTTTTATGATAATGAATCAACCATTTAGCACCACTTCTCCATCAAATGGGAAATAAAAGTATCGTTCATGCATATGTGTCAAATTTTGGTTCCATGAAGCAATACGATTAATTTTACATCACAAATTTGTCATAATAATGTTTAATTTGATGTTTAAATATGATATTTATAAAATAATGGTGATTTTTAATTATAAAATCTTATCTACTGTCGTACCTTTTGATCCATTGGTAAACGATGATGTCACTTGTTCTTACATGTGTGCTACCACCTCCACATAGCAATGTGATTTGTTTTTCATTTTCACTATAAATGGATGAAAAAAAAGATATATATATTGAAAATATATTACATTTCATATATAATAATGATTCTTAAAAGTATAATTATCATTTATAGTTTTTTTGTTACATCCATTGAGAAATGGAATCATCTATTGCATTTACATATGGATTACCGTCTCTTCAAAGTGATATAATTTATTTTTAATCACTAATTAATATGAATGGTTACATTTATATATATAATGACTATATATTTTATTAATATAATGATTAAATTTCAAGATATTAAGTAACCATTGTCAAATTCAAATTATTATAACCACTGAATTAAAACCTACTTCAAAAACAATGCAATTGATACACAAAACAATGACTTTAATATAGAATTATTGATAAATTAGATTTGAAATGATATAATTGAATAATAAATGATATTATATGTATGAAAAATAATTATCTAACAAATTAAAATCAATTTAAATTTATTATAAATGTGGATATAGAAATTATGAATCATGTCAGATATATTGTAGGAGTTTCTTCTCAATTTATCTATATTGAAATATTTTTTAATGTTATGCACCAAATATTTTTTTTCATTGTTGTTTGTAATACCGACGATTTTATTTTTTAATACTCCAGGACTTAATTAAATTTGTCTATAAGATGATATTTTTTCCAAAAATCAAATTAATTGTTATTAAAAAATTACTAAACATGAAGAGGTTATTCGTCTCAATTTTGTTTCATTGAGACATGTTTGATATTGTACCCATATTCATATTTAGGTAGAGTATATACTGATCCTTGGAAATCTTATACCATGAATCCATATTATTTCATTTTATATAATGTTCTAATTCCAATTATTTCATCAAAGGGATTTGATTTGAATGTTACAGAAGTGGTATGGGTTTGTGATATAAATTTTTTTTCTTTGAGACATATGTTCTGTTATACACGTATTTCTTTTTTTCATTTTATATTATGAATTATATATATTTTTTAATTAATATACATATATTTATGGTTTTTAATGTTTCATTTTACATTATTTCATTCATGAGAGATGCGAATCAAAATTTATCAAAGCAGTAGTGGTTTTATTTTCCAATCTCATTTTTACTAGGACTGTTTATGAATAAATTTTATGATGATGAAATATTATGATATATATATCTAATATATTATGTCATTTCTTCTCCTCTCGTAATTTACAACTATTATATTTTTTCCTTTAGTTTTTATACCTTTAAGTAATCAAGATACCAAAATAATGTTTTTATCAAAAATCAATATCTTCTTTTCATTGGTTTTGGATATTTTCTTACATATCTATATTCATTTAAAATATTTTCAGGAATGTTTTTAATATCATAAAAATTATTCTTTCAATCCACTTCTTATAATATATTTTACATTTTTATCATCATTTAAATGGAATATTCTTATCATTTTCAAACCATGGTACCTTTGACTTTTAACAAAAATGTGAATGGAATTATTTTTAATGTACACTACATGAATGGATTTTCCCACCATCATAAATAATATTTTTAAAATATTAATTGATAATTTTTCATGGATTTTTATATTAAATATTTTTCTCATAATATTTTGTTACATTTTAAATTTTTGATATGTTATTTAAAAATTAAAAAGATATTTTCTTCAATAAATGTTTCAATGATATTTTAAAAAATAGTTTCTTTTAAAATAATATCCTTTTCTATCTCCCTTGATTCACTAGGGATATGTTCCAATGTAACCATAGTTTTTATTTATCTATATTCTTTGTGTATATAAAGATGAAATTTTTATCAAACCCATTTTCTATTCTATGGTATAATATTTGTTTTAATGATACAAGTTTTCATGATCGTATTCCCTACCTGTGAATATATTATGATTACGTGACAGTTGGTTCAGTTATAAGCCATGGATAGGTGGTTATATTTTAAAAATGGGTGATTGGATATAACGACCCATACTTTACATACATTTTTATTACTTCAAAATTGAAGCATACTTATTACAACATATAACAAAACCATGAAAGGACCGTATAGGTATAGTGTCTTTAGAAACTGGGAAACATAAACAACTGGTTCATAAAGCATCTACACTGTCTCCCATTTATTTCATCATATCTATAGTCTCTTTTGTCATATCTTATTTAATAAGAATCTTCCTGACCCGGGGAAAGAAAACATACAAAAGCGTGAGCTCAAATGCTCAGTAAGGGTAATCAAAATAAATATCAATCACATCATATTCATAAGTACATAACATTTTGGAAATCTTAACCTGCAAAAGAGAGCATAATTTTATAACATGGGATAAATCATAGTAGTGAAATGAAATCCAAATAATCATAACATAAAACATGAAACTTTGTGGCATACACACATAATAATAGATAATCATTTCTTATTAGTCAAGACTCATTTCCAAAACTATCTTAGTGGACAAAGTCCACTTCTGAACCGAGTTCACTCCTCGTTTCAGTCCTGTTTCACTAAACCGGTTTAACCTTCTGTTCCAACCATGTCTATCTCATGAGATATAAAATCTTTACCCAATTAATTTGAGGGAGATATAGGTACCACCCATATAATAATGATACCATTATTATGTGTGCCACAAAATCATAAATCATACATCATTGCATAACCCATGTAGTAAGAATGGGATTCTTAAACAACATGACATCATAAAACAATTCATATAAGATAAAGGAATTCATAAAAATAATTCCATCACAACATAATAAAATAAATATAATAATAGGGATAGAAACAGAACCCTATATTATCTTCGATGGAAAATAATTTTGATAATGCACTTGAACTCCATTCTTGAAGAAAATATCCTTTATACTTCAAAAACATTTTCCTTTCTTTAACATGTCATACAATTTTAAAATAAAATAATTGGATTAAAAATAAACTTGAAAACTTGTAAAAGAAGCTTCTTGGAAATATTGTTTTAAAAATCCATTCATGCCGTATAAGTTGAAAAAAACATTCTTCTCGTACTTTTGTCGGAAAAGTCAAAAAGTACCTCGTACAAAAAGAGACAAAACATTCCTTTCATGTCTTTTACTAAAAACTCACCGAAGGGTAAAATTGGATTTAAAAAATTGTAGGTGGATGGAAAAATATTACATATTGAGTAAACATGGATGTGGATGATAAAATAAACCCCAGTAAATTCTGAAGTATATACAATCTTGGATAAAAATTGAGATTGCGAGATTTTCTGTTACCTTAGGTACGATTTGCTTCGTAAGTGTCTAAACCTACTGTATAATGATTTAAATAATGTTATTGGCTTATTCCAGAATCATACATATTGTTATGATATCATATATCATCATATTCATACCTACTTATTAGAAATATTTCATTATTACTTGTTATTCGGGTGTTTATTACTTTTTGTTCTTATGCGTGTTTGTTGAATAAATTCTTATTCTTCTCTTTAGGTTATAGATAACTCATTTCCAGAATGGTATTAGTATAATATATATCATATTAATTCATTCAATTCATTTATATAATCATTATGCAATGAAGATCATGTAGAACGAATCGCATCACATCATGGAGATGGTATTCAGTACGTACACACGAGCGATGATATCGTTCCCATGATCGTGGAATTGTATTGGAGTGTATGTATACTATTTCAGAATCAATAAAACTTTACAATAATCATATATATTCATTACTTTCACCCTTATACCCATCCAAGTAAGGTTGTTGTGGAAAATAGATTACACCACGGCGTGGAGACAGTATTCCGTACGTTCGCACGCGCGGTGATTTCATTTTCTGTAGGATGGATAAGAGGTGAAATGGGTTGTTTCATATTTATAATAACATATCAGTATTTGAGTGATACTGATGTTATTACCTCATAATGAAACAACTAAAGAAGATGGAGTAGAAGAAGAATGGAACTTGAAGAAAACGTTAGAAGGTATTACCTCTTTCTCGAAGTGCCTCCTTTTAACTTTCTCTTAAGGCACTAGAGTTGGTCTTTTGATAAGACCAGTACCTCTAGTAGGTTTATAAGGAAGTGGGAAAGTGAAATGGTCAGGTTTTGGCCGAGCATGAAGGCTCAAATCGGTGTGAGGAATAGAGGGAGGAGGTGCCCTTTTATAAGGGAGGATAGGGGAACCATTGGAAATATAAGAAATATTAGTTTATATTTAATCCCAACCCCACTTAAAAACTTCCAAAATGACTCATATCCGAATTTTAGATGAAATAGGGTTTTAATTTCATCAACCAAAGAAATTTAGACATGTTAGGAATTTATTTCAAAAATTATCAACTTGATTAATCTTTATTTATCAATTTAACTTTATTTGTGGTAATAATATTCTAAATTTTAAATTATTATAAATAATTACATATCTGTTGGGCATTTTCCATAATATTAAACATTATGACATTTTAGACCATATAAATTTTAATTTATAATTATTAAATATTTTTTTTATTTTTAAACAATTTTATAATATGTTATTTTTATAAAATAACAATATTGTCAATTTTGACACTATTCATTTATTTGAATTTAAATAAAATATATACATAAGATATGTTCGAACTAAAAGCTTTAATAGATTCATAAAATGTCATATGTTTCTAGAAAATTAGTGTATCACATTAAATAGTTCATATAATATTTATTTTAATATTTTTAAAACAATTTATTTGATATATTAATTTATAAAATAATTTCAACATCACTATTGTGTCATAATTAATGATAATTATTTAATCCCTAAAAATTATAAATAAATTTCTATGATGTAGATAATTGTATTTGTTTTCTGTAGAATATTCATGTTTGAAGTTTCATTAAGTTTATCACCAAATGAAAATTATTATACTTATATGATTTAAGAAAGTGACATGTTGTCACATTCTTTGGTTTTAATAATAATTAAATTATTTTCGTGGAAAGAAGTCCATTAAAAGAATATAATCCGACTCTTATGTGATATGGGCCGATTTTTAGTCATCCAATAGTATTTTGGAAGGTGTTAGGGTAATTTTATAATCTTATATTTACCCTTAATTACCTGATTTACCTTTAATTATGGTAAATAAAATTTACCGTAGTTACTATTCATAATCCCCAAAAATAAAAAGTAGCCTATTAACATAATTTGGAACCACTGATTCTGAATATGGAATCCATTTTTTAAAATTCAAAACATATAAGTTGCAGTAATTAATTTAAAATAAATCCTGTTGTTAAGAAAACGGGTTTTAGAAGTTAAAACATTGCCAAAGATTTAAATGTTTTTACCTATGAATTCAATGTGAAATTAATGATAATGACATACATTATATTAAATGGTAAAAATATATTCTATTTATACTTTAAAACCATTCCATATTATAATTTATCCATATAAATTATCTCAATGAAAAAAGTTTTTTTTAATTAAAAATTAGCGTATTTGTACTATTCATCAAAATATGAAAGTTATCAGAAAAATTTCCAAAATTTATCCAAAGTAAATTTTTATACCCTGATTCAAAATAAGAATTTTATTTTGTCAAATTGAACTTATAAACATGTCAAAAACTATATTTAATGTGGGAGCACCATCAAAAGGCGGCAAAACTTTATTATTTGAAAAGTATTTCTTTTATACAAAAAAATTGATTTTGCTTTTATACCTCATTCTATAAAATGTATAAGTTGAATTAAAATGCTATAAAATTCACAATTCGGTTAGTAATATTCATAACGGCTAGTTTTAATAATATTTTAATAGCATATCGTTGTTTAGTGAAACTCGGTATTGTGTACGACGCAAGTTATCGAGGAAGGCCGCAGTTGCATGTAAAGAAAGTCAAGCTAGTGTTGTGTGTAGTGAAAGATTACTTTGATGATTTATATAACATAAAAACAAAATATTTCTCATAAAAGTCTCAGGTGTTACAATCTACCCCCCTTAAAATTAATTTTTCCGTCGAAATTCGTCACTTTGTAACAAACAGATGAGGATACCTATCCTTCTTCATATCCTCAAGCTCCCATGTAGCTTCTTCTAATTGGTGGTTCCTCCATAAAACTTTCATCAAGCGAGTGGTCTTGTTTCGTAGGACTTTTTTTCTACGATCTAGAATCTCTATCGGCTCTTCTTCATAAGAAAGATCTTTCTCCAGCGGTACAACATCTGAGCTGAGTACATGTGAAGGATCAGGTATGTACTTTCTCAGGAGAGATACATGGAAGACATCGTGTACTTGAGAGAGATTCGGTGGAAGCACCAATCGGTAAGCTACCTTCCCAACACGATCCAATATTTTGAAAAGACCGATATATCTAAGGCTCAACTTCCCCTTCTTTCCAAATATCATGACCCTCTTCCAGGGAGATATTCGTAAGAACACTTTATCACCCACTTCAAACTCTAGGTCTTTTCTTCAGTTGTTGGCATAACTTTTCTGTTGACTCTGAGCTGCTCTTATGTGTTGTTGAATAGATCTGACTTTTTCTACCATTTCATCAATGAGATCAGGTCCTAATAACTTTCTTTCCCCAACTTCATCTCAGCAAGTTGGAGTCCTACATTTATTTCCATAGAGAGATTCATAAGGAGCCATCTGACTACTGGAGTGAAAGCTATTATTATAAGAAACTTCCACCAAAGGTAGGTGTTGATCCCAACCACCTTTGAAATCCATAGAGAAAGCTCTCAACATATCTTCTAGAGTTTAAATTGTTCTCTCAGACTGACCGTCTGTCTGAGGATGACAAGCAGTGATGAAACTCAAGTCTGTATCCAGAGTATGCTGAAGACTTCGCCAAAACTTCGAGGTAAATCTCGAATCCCGATCAGATATAATAGTAAGTGGTACTGTATGTAATCTTACCACTTCCTTTACATATATCCTGGCAAGCTGATCTAGAGAGAAATCCTCTCTAATATAAATGAAGTTTGCAGACTTTGTAAGACGATCAACTATAACCCCGATAGCATTATTTCCTTTGGATGTTTTAGGAAGTCCTATGACAAAGTCCATAGTGATGTTTTCCCATTTCTATTCGGGTATGGGTAATGGTTGTAACATCCCCTTAAACTTCTATCTCTCAGCTTTAACTTGCTGAAAAACCAAGCATCGAGAGACATATTCAGCAACATCTCTTTTCATGCCATCCCACCAGAAGTACTCTTTCAGGTCCCTATACAACTTTGTGCTTCCAGGATGAATAGAGAATGAAGAACTATGAGCCTCATCCAGCAGCTCCTTATTTAATTCGCGGATGGGAGGAACACAAACCCGATTTCTGAACTTTATTATCCCATCACAATCAAGGTTGAATTCAGGAACATTTCTCACCGTCTTTTGTAACTCTACATCTTCTTTCTGTGCCTCTTTAATCTTCACATGTATAGATGGTTGAGAATTCATTTGATAAAGATACAATGTTCCCCCTTCCATTATAATTCCAAGATCTATCCTTTGTAAATCCATAAATAATGGATCTTTTGGGATCCTCATTATGGATAAACTGGCATGGTCTTGTCGACTTAATGCATCTGCCACATTGTTTGCTTTCCCAGGGTGGTAATGAATTGAGCAGTCATAATCCTTAATCCGCTCCAACCATCTTCTTTGACGCATATTCAGCTCCTTTTGTGTGAAAATATACTTTAAAATTTTATGATCAGTATAAATATCACACCTTTCACCATAAAGGTAATGCCTCCAAATCTTTAATGCAAAGATTACCATAGCTAACTCCAAATCATGAGTTGGGTAATTTTGCTCATGGATTTTCAACTGTCATGAGGCATAAGCTATCACCATATCATTTTGCATGAGAACACATTCCAGTCCCTTCTTGGATGCATCACTGTAGATCACAAACCTTTCTCCAATACAAGGAAGTGTGAGTACAGGTGCACTGGATAACCTTATTTTCAACTCCTTGAAATTCTATTCACATTCGTCCGTCCACACGAACATAAATCCTTTTCGAGTCAACCTGGTGAGTGGATTAGATAATCGAGAAAAATCTTTCACAAAACGTCGATAATATCCAGCCAAGCCAAGAAAACTTCGGATCTCAGTTATTATTGTTGGTCTCAACCATCTTTCGACAACCTCTGTTTTTGATGGATCCACAGATATCCCCTCTTTTGAGATTATGTGACCCAAAAATGAAAATTTTTTAAGCCAAAATTCACACTTGGTAAATTTGGAATAACGCTTCTCTTTTCTCAGGTTCTTCAATATAATTCTCAAGTGATCTTCATGTTCTTACTTTCTCTTTGAATAGAAAAGAATATCGTCTATAAAGACTACCACAAATTGATCACGGTAGTCTCTAAATACTCTATTCATCAGATCCCTGAAGATATTAGTGGCATTAGTAAGATCAAATGGCATCACTATAAATTCATAGTGTCCATACCTTGTACGGAAAGTCGTCTTTGGTATATCCTCCCTTTTGGCCCTTAATTGATGATACCCTGAACGGAGATCAATCTTGGAAAAGTTTTGAGCTCCGCGTAGTTGGTGAAATAGGTTATCAATGTGTGGGAGAGGATATTTGTTCTTGATAGTGATCTTGTTAAGTTCTCGATAATCAATGCAGAGTCTCATTGATCCATCTTTATTTTAAGAAAATAGAACAGGCCCTCCCCAAGGTGACGAACTAGGGCGTATGAATCCTTTATCAAGATTCTCTTGGAGTTTCTTCTTCAATTATTGCAACTCAATTGGGGCCATTCTATATCGTGTCTTTGAAATAGGAAAAGCACCCGGTACGAGTTCTATTGAAAACTCAACTTCACGATTTGGTGGAAGACTTGGAAAGTCCTCTGGAAAGACATCATCAAACACCCGTACAATGGGCATATTCTTAATTGTGAGTTTCTCACCAACCATTTGAGATAAATAACCTTCATTAAGTGGAATAAAGACACATAAGATGGAATAAATTTCCATTGGAAGGTTATGTTCATCCTTGCATCGATAGACGATCATAGATTGATCTGGGATATGAAATATGACTTCCCTTCTTTGGCAATTGATATGAGCTCCATATAAAGGAAGTCAATCCATGCTAAGAATCACATCAAATTCCACCATAGCAAGGATCACAAGATTTGCAGGAAGCACTTTCCAACAAACATCAATTGGGGAAGAATTATAAACTTTTGATGCGACTATTGTGCCATTAGGTGTTGTCACAGCTAACTCAACATCTAATTGTTGAGGTAATACGGTGATACCCTTAGAAAAATCTTCAGAAATAAAAGAGTGGGTGGATCCAGAATCAAATAACACATTTTCTACTTTATAGTGGATGGTATGTGTACCTTTCACCACATCGTTATCGTACTCCACATCACTGATAAAAATTGCATGTGACTTTCCTTTGTCTTTAGCCTTAAGATTTTTTTGATGTCGATCATCATTAACAACCCTTGGATTAGGGCATTTATTGGAATAATGCCCCATCTCCTTGCACTTGAAACATTGAAGTGTAGTAGGTTCATTCTGTGTGTCCCTTCCTTTGTTTGCATCATTAGACATCTTCATCCCATCATTTCGGCATTCAATTGACTGATGAACTTCCTTTCCACATTTGAAACATTTACTTGTCCCTTTAAGACAACTCCCTCCATGTTTCTTTCCACACTTTGAGAATAAGGTAAATCAAATCTTCTTTTTATTGTGCTCTTTATATTTTCCTTTGAATTCCATTTTCCTCTTCTTATAAAACCCATATGACTGATGGGTTACTCCAATCTCCATCTTGACTTTGAGATCACATTGAACGATTTCCTCGTAGCTATTGAAGTCCCTTATGGCTAACGCCCTTTGAAGAATTGTTTTTAAGCCACTAAAGAATCGATCGATCTTACTCTCAGGTTGGATAATAATACCAGAAGCGTACCTTGCATGTATTGTAAAATTTGATTCATAGGTACCAACAGATTCATCATCCTTTTTCTTCAGTTCAAGAAACTATTTCTCCATCGTTGTTCGGAGAATATGAGGGAAGTACTTATTGAAAAATAAGTTCTTGAACTCGTCCCATTCCATGGACTCAATTTCATCCCTTTGCCTCATATTCTTAATAAAATTCCACCATTGATCAGCATCTCCTTCCAAACGATACACTGCTAGGATGACTTTATCATGTTTAGGACATTGAATAACTGAAAATATATTTTCAGTAGTACTAATCCAATGTTCAGAAACTAATGGGTCAGTAGACCCGCTGAAAGAAGGTTGACGCTGCCTCATGAAGGATTCAACAGAATGTTGCTCCTTCCTATGCTTGTTTGGATGTCCTGCATGATTCATAGCTTGAGAAAGTTGTGTGAGCATGGATAAAAGATTTTTCATTCCAGCTCCCATAACGTTTGGTTCCTCAGGGGGAAAATCATTACATTGCCCGTCGCATTCCGCATTAACACGGTTCATCCGGGTTCCAGCCATTGACTGAAACCAAGAAGAATAGTGTGAGCAACACTAATTATAATAGGAAAAACACATAATCAAGAATAAAATTTCAAACTTAAGGTCTTATCCTAGGTTATTCATGGTCATTCTAAAACACTACGATTGTGTTCTATGCTTAGACTTTTCCATAGGGTTCTTACTAAGGCTTTCACATCCTAGTTTCCAAAGGTTGACTATACCTGTCCTCTGATATCTACTATAACGACCGATAATTTACATACATTGTTATTACTTAAAAATTGAATCATACTTATTACAACACATAAAAAAACCATGAAAGGACCGTATAGGTATAGTGTCTTTAGAAACTGGGAAACATAAACAACTGGTTCATAAAGCGTCTACATTGTCTCCCATTTATTTCATTATATCTATAGTCCCTTTTGGAATATCTTAATTAATAAGCTTCTTCCCGACCTGGGGAAGGAAAATAAACAAAAGGGTGAGCTCAAATGATCAGTAAGGGTAAACAAAAGGAATATCAATCACATCATATTCATAAGAACATAACATTTCGGAAATCTTAACCTGCAAAAGAGAGCATAATTTCATAATATGGGATAAATCATAGTAGTGAAATGAAATCCCAATAATCATAACTTAAAACATGAAACTTTGTGGCATACACACATAATCATATAGAATCATTTCTTATTAGTCAAGACTCATTTCCAAGACTATCTTAGTGGACAAAGTCTATTTCTGAACCGAGTTCACTCCTCGTTTCAGTCCTGTTTCACTGAACCGGTTTATCCTTCCGTTCCAGCCATGTCTATCTCATGAGATATAAAATCTTTACCCAATGCATTGGAGGGAGATATAGGTACCACCCATATAATAATGATACCATTATTATGTTTTCCACAAAATCATAAATCATACATCATTGCATAACCCATGTAGTTAAAATGGGATTCTTAAACAACGTGACATCATAAAAAAATTCATATAAGATAAAGGAATTCATAAAAATAATTCCATCAAAAAATAATCAAATCAATGTAATAATAGGGATAGAAACAAAACCCTATATTATCTTATATGGAAAATAATTTTGATAAAGCACTTGAACTCCATTCTTGAGGAAAATATCCTTTCTATTTCAAAAACATTTTCCTTTCTTTAACATGTCATACAATTTTAAACTAAAAGATGTTGATTAAAAATAAAATTTAAAACTTGTAGAGGAAGATTCTTGGAAATAATTTTTTAAAAATCCATTCATGCCGTATAAGTTAAAAAAACATTCTTCTCGTACTTTTGTCAGAAAAGTCAAAAAGTACCTCGTACGAAAAATGACAAAATATTCCTTTCATATCTTTTACTAAAAACTCAACGAATGGTAAAATTAGATTTAAACAATTCTAGGTGGATGGAACAATATTAAATATTGAGGAAACATGGATGAGGATGATAAAATACACCCCAGTACATTCTGAAGTATAAACAATATCGGATAAAAATTGAGATTGCGAGATTTTCTCTTACCTTAGGTCCGATTTGCTTCGTAAGTGTATGAACCATCTATATAATGATTTAAATAATGTTATTGACTTATTACAGAATCATAATTATTGTTATGATATCATATATGGTCATATTCTTAGCTTCTTATTAGTAATATTTCATTACTACTTGTTATTTGGGTGTTTATTACTTTTTGTTCTTATGCGTGTTTGTCGAATAAATTCTTATTATTCTCTTTAGGTTATAGATACCTCATTTCCAGAATGGTATTAGTGTAATATATATCGTATTAATTCTTTCAATTCATTTATATAATCATTATGAAATGAAGATCATGTAGAACGAATCGCATCACATCGTGGAGATGGTATTCCGTACGTACACACGAGCGATGATATCGTTCCCATGATCGTGGAATTGTATTGGAGTGTATGTATACTATTTCAGAATCAATAACACTTTAAAATAATCATATATATTCATTACATTCACCCTTATACCCATCCAAGTAAGGTGGTGGTGGAAAATAGATTACATCGCGGCGTGGAGACGGTATTCCGTACGTACGCACGCGCGGCGATTTCTTTTTCCATAGGATGGATAAGAGGTGAAATAGGGTTGTTTCATATTTATAATAATATATCAGTATATGAGTGATACTTATGTTATTACCTCATAATGAAACAACTAAAGAAGAGGTAGTATAAGAAGAATGGAACTTGAAGAAAACGGTAGAGGTATTACCTCTTTCTCAAAGTGCCTCCTTTAAACTTTCCCTTATGGCACTAGAGTTGGACTTTTGATAAGACCAGTACCTCTATAAGGTTTATAAGGAAGTGGGGAAGTTAAATGGGCAGGGTTTGGCCGAGATTGAAGCCTCAAATTGGTGTGAGGAAGAGAGGGAGGAGGTTCCCTTTTATAAGGGAGGAGAGGGGCACCTTTGGAAATATAAGAAATATTAGTTTATATTAAATCCCAACCCCACTTAAAAACTTACAAAATGACTCATATACGAAGCTTTGATGAGATAGGGTTGTAATCGCATCAACCAATAAAATTTATGCATGCTAGGAATTTATTTTAAACATTATCAACTTGATTTATCCTTATTTATCAATTTAATTTTATTTGAGGTAATAATATTCCAAATTTTAAATTATTATAAATAATTATATATGTGTTGTTAATTTTCAATAATTTGACACTTTATGACATTTTAGACGATATAAATTTTAATTTATAATTTTTAAATATTTTTGTGATTTTTAAATAATTTTATAATATGTTAGTTATATAAAATTACAATTGTGTCAATTTTGACACTATTCATTTATTTGAATTTAAATAAAATATATACAGAAGATATGTTCAAACTAAAAACTTTAATAGATTCATAAAATTTCATATGTATCTAGAAAATTAGTGTATCACATTAACTAGTTCATATAATATTTATTTTAGAATTTTTAAAACACTTTATTTGAAATTTTAATTAATAAAATAATTTCAATATCACTATTGTGTCATAATTAATTATAATTATTTAATCCCCAAAAATTCTAACTAAATTCCTATGATATATATAATTGTATTATAGTTATGGAGACTATTCATGTTCAAATCTTCATTAAGTTTATCACCAAATTAAAATTATTATACTTATAAAATATAAGAAAGTGACATGTTGTCACATTCTTTGGTTTTAATAATAGTTAAATTCTTTTCATGGAACAAAGTCCATTAAATGAATCTAATCCGACTATTTGGTGATATGGGTTGACTTATTGTCATCCAATAGGATTTTGGCAGGTGTTAGGGTAATTTTATAATCTTATATTTACCCTTAATTACCTGATTTACCTTTAACTATGGTAAATAAAATTTACTGTAGTTACTATTCATAATGCCCAAAAATAAAAAGTAGCCTATTAACATAATTTGGACCCACTGATTCTGAATATGGAATCCATTTTTCAAAATTCAAAACATATAAGTTGCAGTAATTAATTTAAAATAAATCCCGTTGTTAAGAAAACATGGTTTAGAAGTTAAAACATTCCGAAAGATTGAAATTATTTTACTTATGAATTCAATGTGAAATTAATGCTAATGAAATACATTATATTAAATGGTAAAAATATATTCTATTTATACTTTATAACCATTAAATATTATAATTTATCCATATAAATTATCTAAATGAAAGAAGTTGTTTTTAAATAAAAATTAGCATATTTTTACTATTCATCAAAATATGAAAGTTATCAGAAAAATATCAAAAATTTATCGAAAGTAAATTTTTATACCCTGATTCAAAAAAAGAATTTTATTATTTCAAATTGAACTTATAAACATGTCAAAAACTTGATTTAATGTGGGTGCTCCATCAAAAGGCGGCAAAACTATATTTTTTTAAAAAATATTTCTTTTATCCAAAAAACTAATTTTGCTTTTATACCTCATTCTAGAAAATGTATAAGTTGAAGTAAAATGTTATGAAATTAAAAATTCAGTTCGTACTATTCATAACGGCTAGTTTTAATAATATTTTAATATCATATCGTTGTTTAGTGAAACTCGGTATTGCGTATGACGCAAGCTATCGAGGAAGGTCGCGGTTGCGTGTAAAGCAAGCCAAGCTAGTGTTGTGTGTAGTGAAAGATTCCTTTGATGATTTATATAACATAAACACAAAATATTTCTCATAAAAGTCTCGGGTGTTACATTGGATCCATTATATCCCTCCAATTCATTATGTAATGATGAAAAAGTTTAGAAACTCTTATGTAATGATGTAGTTGATAAAATGCTCTGATATAAAAGAGTTAATAAACTACTAAAAGATGATGGATTTAACTAGATTGAGGTTGCTGGAAATAGAAAGTTGAAAATGAATGGGTACAAATTTGTATTATTGTGATTTTTCCACAATGATATTATTGAGAGTGAACCATGACTAAGGAACTAAATTTTCTATGCTTATGTGAATGCTAAAAACTCATTTCTTATTAGCTTATTACATTCGCATATATCATCATAGATTATTTATTATTGTGTAATATTTTTTCTTATGTATCTTTATTGAAAAAACTATATCCCATGTTTCTTGATTAATTATATTAAAATTATTTATTATTATTATGATAATTCATTATCATGATCTCATCCTTTTACAATTATCTTATGTTCACATATAATTATTGATTGATATTATTTATGTTAATCCTTAATGAATATATAATCTCACCCATTCCTAGGATTCTATTCTAAAAGATATAAATATAAATTTTAAGTATGAAATATCCAAGAACTGTGGAATTTTAGAAAAATATAATGGGAAATCATGTAGATTATTAATATACAAGTTGTTTTTGTATCCATGTTTCTAATGTCTCTAAACCATTATGGTTCTAAAATGGATCAAACTAATTTGTAATAAATATTCAACTAATAAGAAGAATTATTTTCATATGAGAATTTTGGTTCCATATATGGGATATACTTTTAAACTAAGTAACTTCAATCATGATATCATGTAAACGGAATACAAGAGATAATATGGTGTGATTAGAACCCCATTAAAATAAAGATTGTTTAAATCCCTCCAATGTGACACTTGTTAAGACCCCGATCACTCTGTATGAGTGAACCTAGACATTTGGTTCCCATGGATTATCACATGTAAGGAAATAACGTAATGAGGTGAACCTGACAATTTTCTACCTCATTATTGGAGTTTGATATGGGTTACATTCTGTTTAAAGTATATAACTGCTAGGATACCATGGTAATATATAATGTAAATGAAAAAATCATTATTATCTATAAAAAATTAGAACAATTTGAATATTTTTTCCCCTATTTATATTAGGGGAAATTGTAACATTTACATGGAGATCATATCAGAATAATTTTATTACAACTTCATTAGTTTGAAAATAGTATTTTTACCATTGGATGAAAGTTTTGTAGAATTATTTAGTAGTATTAATTTAAAATAACATTTAACATTTAATGAATTAAATATTAATTGATCTCTCATGTTTGGTAAGTGATATCTCATAAAAGAATCTCTCATTGAAATTTTTTAATTCATAATTGAGTATAAAATAGGGGTTTTTTCTAGGTGAAGTATACTCACTTTTGGTTTTGAGACTCGGGTTGGGCCATTTATGTGGGTAATTTTCTTTTTTCATTTTCTTTCCATCTTTTTATTTTTAATTACTTCCTAGAATATACTCCTATATATGCATTTAGGGAGGGTGTTTTACCCTTTTATAGACATGATTGGGAGAGAGGGGAGGAGTTAGGATATCGTTTCGGGGAGTCCAATAGAACTTGGATCAGGATACAATGGGCGTTTTTAATAGATATTAACTTGAATCATAAAAATTTTATAGAATAATTATGTTTTTTTATTTTTCAACCTTTATCCCATCTTTTATTTTTTTTAATACTTATGTTTTAGGTCCATGATATTGTTGTTAGGGCCCCATGGGTGGTGTTGTGGAGTTTTTTCAGTCAATTAGTGGTTTTGGGGGGATCCACATGAATTATCTATTCTGTAAAACCTGATCACATTAAATATTGTTCAAGGACACATAAAATGGGTTGTTATTTCTTAGGATTATAGTTGAAAATAAGAACCATACAATTTGAATGTTTGGAATCTTCTATGTATAGTGAATCAAGTTTTGGTCCTATAGTCAGCCAAACCCTTGATGTCCGGACCATATGGCCATATAAAGAAAAAGGCTGAATCTAATGTACAATTCATGTCTTAAGGATGTGTGGGTGTTGGATAGTTGTTTTGTTAGTAACATGTAAAATTAACTGATATAAATAAGTTTTTGTGTAGGGAGAGTGTATATCGGGTACTTGGGAAGTACAAACTGAGTTTCCTGATGTTACACAACTTTTGGATAATATAGGGGTACATAAATGGTTTGTTTGGTGCACATCATATACATCACCTTATAAGATGTTTTCACTATTTTCTTACCCTAAAGTTAAAATTACACTTGTGAGTAGTCAAATATGATTTGTTTTCTTCATTAAATGTGAAAGTAAGGGATATGTAAAAATATAAGACTATTAAGGATATATTTTAGAGATTTTTGGGTTGGATTGTGGTTGAATTGAAGGATTATATTAATATTATGACCTAAAATAGTCCAAAGGGACATGAGTTGTGTTATGAGGCCAATGTGAGGATCATGAGAATATAGGTTTCCTTGGATTTAGTGTTCCTATGTTCTTATATTGAGGTTGTTTAGATGGTTCCTTGAGTTTGGTATTTATTAGAGATCTGGAATTAGAATGATAAGGGTATTAAAGTAAGCTCAATAATTTGTTCATTGAGGTTTTTGATTATTTTATAGATTTTTAGTTTTTTTGGAGCCTTTTGGGTCTATGTGGCACCATTGGGTGTCGAGTGTAGATATGTTCAATTTAGTAGAGATCAATTTGGGTCTGAAGGAACAGTTGGGAATGAACATATGGGTGAGGTATTGTTCAATGTTAGGTATTGTGTTGGAGAGACTAACTAATAATTATAATGATGGTATAGAACCATGGTTATTCTTACACCAGAGGATCCCCTTGTAGGGTATATTGTTATTGGTTAGGCTTGGGGGATCCTTGTGAGTTCCTTATGTTTTATTAACCTTAAGATGGTCAGTGCTAGTTTCAACGGTTGTGGATTGTGGGTGTGGTATTTTACTAACCTATGTGTTGGAACCTCCTCATTTTAATATCCAAAAATCGTATTAAATTTGTTTCTAATGAATTTACTCGATTGTGATAGCATTTTATAAGTTATCGATATTTGATGAAAAAATTGCAAAGTGTTGAAAAGAGTCCCCGCCAAACTTTACCAACCACCAGAATTTACCTACTACCATGAATCAGTCTCCATAAAAATTGAATCATTACAAAAAAGACTCACTGCTTGAAATAAGGAACCACTAGAAATGGATTGCCTCCAAAAAATAGACAACATTAGAAAAGGGTCACTATCAGATGACATACTTTCGGATAATTCACCACTTAATATGAGTCACTTTTGAATATTAGTCACTGTTGAACATGGTTTAATTCCATATGACCTACTTCTAGATGAGCTACCACCTGCTTATATCACCTCTAGGACTGAATCATTTTTGAGCTTGAGTCACGTTTAGAATTTTCCACCATCGCTATTCTAGTATATTTGAATTAAATTCTTCCAATGACTATATTATTAAATATAATGTTATGGATTTTATAATAATTATTCTTTAACTATTCCAAAAATGTATTAAATATAAATTCAATGTGTTGGAACCACTTTGTGTATAAGTTTTTATTTGTTATCAATAGTTGTCAATTAATATCAAAATGAAGGAGATCAATAAGTACCCCAATGAAATGGAGGAATGGAAGATCAAAATGAAGGAGGTCAGGAAGTACTCCGATGAAGTACAGGAATAGTAATTCAGACGATTGTTATACCGGTCATAAGTTCAAAGAACATGTGTCAAAGGTGATACATTGTTTAAAAAAATAAATAATGTGATGTGTAATCCATATGAGGATGATTAAATAAGAATGAGATTTTTGGATGAAGTCCATGCAATTCCTCCTTATTGCATGAGAACCATGGGTTTTGATAAAGACCATACAATTCCTCATTATTGCATGAGAAGCATGGGATTTGATGAAGACCATGAAATTACTCATGATTGCATGAGAACAATGAAAGAGACTTCTTGAATAATTGAATCATATGGTTTGCATGAAGTAGATCATGGTAGTTGATGAAGAAGACCATGTGAAAATTATTGGATTTCTAAGATGGTCGTGCAGGGATTGGGATTCTGAGATAGCCATGCTCATCACATTGTCATAGAAGATGATGATGCTAAAGTTATTCCTTAAAAGAATACATATCACAATAGTAGAGTTTGTGATAAAAGAAGAAGAGTTGCTGAAGGATACAGATCACCAAGAAGAAGTGCTTTTTAGGTGATCGTGCTTGTTGACAAAGAAAACAAACGACATACAAATTTTTTGAAAAAGGAGATTCCATGGTGGCATGTTGAGTTCAATAGTTGTGGTCAATGATCTATGTTTGTTTCAAGAACGTCGACATTAGAATGGATGATCTGGAGGTGGTACAAAAAGAGCAGATACAAGGTGGCGTAGTTTTCTAGTGTTTGCCAAATTTCAGGGCCTCAAAATCAACAAATGGAGAAAAGTGATTTTGGCCAAGGGACTTGCGAGCCATACACTTGAAGGAGAGGAAACTTGTGTGCCACATGTTTTTGTGGATCAGAACATCCAAATAGGGAAAAGGGATAAGGGTCGCGCAAGTGTTGGTTAGGTCACACAAGTGGACTTGCTCGCTGGTACCTAGGAGGATTGGAACTTGCTCGCCTATTGTTTTCCAAGAATAGAACTTCAAAATATGGGTAAAGAAAGAAGGTCGTGCAAGTTTTGGTTGGGTCGCGAAAGTGAGATAAGCTATACTCCGAGACTTGCGCGCCAAGGAGAGACTTGCACACCACCACGCAGGGGGTCCGGTTTGCCTATAAATAGAGGACCACCCCTCCTCATTTCTGACAGAGTTCAACACATAGAAAAATCAGAGCTCTCGTCGCATAAGTGTGAAAGTCTCGCAAGTATTGTGTGTGGTCGCGCATGTGGACTTGCGCGCCAATATTTGAAGTTTTGTGCCGGTTGTTGGTTGCGCGCCCAAGGCGGTTTGGGTGAGAAATGAAGTGAGTCACGCAGGTTAAGAGTTGAGGAAGGAAGTGTCCCGTAGGTGGTTGGGTGAGACCTGCCCGCTAGTTTGGACCTGCGTGCCGAACACTTGCGCGCCATATGGGGACTTGCGCGCCGGTCTTGGAGAAGCATGCCATGTACTACTGAAGCCCTCCGGTCTTTTGTAGCTACATGAAAGCCGGAAGATTTCCCGATTCATTCAGTGCAAAGTGAGATTGAAGAAGAAATCTAAATGATACATGCATGATCACATTCATACATGGTGAATTGATTCTAACGATGCCATGTAAGCTGAGCATCATTTTTTAAGCAATCACATAAGTGATTCTGATTCAAGAAAATGTAGAAAAGGGGATCTAGTGAATTCAGTCATTGAACTCAAGAAGAAGGATTGAACTGAAAAGAGAATCAACTCTGAACCCCGATGCAAGCAAATTCTCAAGCTGAACAGGAGACAAAGAACTTCAATGCCCATCTATTGAAGAGACCTTCAGGTCTATAATCTGAGTGGGACTTCACCAACGAAAGTGAGCCCGGGGGAGTCAACGGGAGTGACCCGAGGGAAGCAGTGAGCTATCCCTGAACCTTTGTAAAGGCATTGAGCCTGGGATAGAGTGACTGTACCAAAACCATTGTAATCTACAGCTAGTGAAGCATAGTGGATTTTGTTACGACCGACAACCTATCGGCGTATTCTCCTTGGACGTAGCCCTTAGTGGTGAACCAAGTAAAAATAAGTTGTGTCATCTCTCTGCATGTGAATGTTTTATTACAGATCATATCTATCATACAGGTTTAATGAGTTCCTACCAATGTGGGAACAAGATCCATCAGTTTAAAAGAAAATGTTGTCACCCTGATTCACCCCTCCCCTCTCAGGGTGTCCCGGGGTCCTACAAGTGGTATCAGAGGGAATAGTTAATGTATGTTGGATACTATACAGTAATCCTAGTCAGAAGAGGATTTGAGTTTCTTTCTTAAATTCAACAATGAAGAGCAGTATTGATAATGACGCAGTCATTTCTGAGTAGAAGACTACATCTAGAAAGACCATGACAAATAGGAAAATGAAAGAGAATAAGCATCTAAAGAAGTCCCTCATATCCAAAGAAGATTTAGTGTCTTGTTCTCCATGCCAGTCAAATAATGAACAAACATCAAGCTTGGAAAGCATCAAGAAGGTGGATGCGAATTCTTCAAGGGGAAAGGATGACACCCCTAACTCATGCTTTCAAGAAAAACTCAAAACATATCTGCATGATATTCCTGAAGAAAGGGTTGCTATTATTTGTAGACTATTCCAATCTATGATGGTTGAGATCACTCGATTAGAAAGGGAAGCTGACAATATGGAAAATGGATTGGAAAGAAAAGTTATGGAATGTATGAAGCTCACCAAAAAGGTTAAAGTCTTTGAAGACAAAGAGGTTGTCACTAAGACTCGAAAAAAAATATCCATTCACTTGAAGCTGATCTGAAGAAGAGCACTGATGTCAAGAGTCTTTGTTAGGAAGAAACATCCAAGATATTCAGAGAACTTGACTCTTTGTTACAAAAAAAAGTTAAGATGATTGAAGATGAGGCTGAAAGATTGAAGAGGACTTGGGAAGAGAAGATGATCATGATTGAAGATCAGAAAATCATCCTCAATATTGAAAGTCAAAAATTTGAATCCCAGATGACAAATCTTGAGAAGACACATATTGAGACTCTACAAAAGAATGAAACAGGAGATGCGGGTACTCAATGTTCATTGGAGTCTACTAAAGCTGAAGTACCTCCAACATGTGACAAGAAGATTATGACAACTCTTGAGTGTCCATCTCAAGAATCAGTTACTGCTGGTACTCAATGCTCACTGGAGGATTCTATTGTCAAAAGACCTCTAACATTTGATAAGAAGATCATGACATCACTCATTGATCTATCACAAGCAACTATGAAAGTGAAGGTACCGTCCATACAAACTTGTACTATCATTTCTAAATATGTTCCTTCATCAAGTGAAGTTTGGAAGAAAAATTCTAAACAAGTATGGATGAGGAAAGGTGAGGAGAAGAAACCTACCACCATGGATAGGGCGGATATGAAGAAAAAATTTGAAGTTGGTTCCTTAAACAGAGCAAAAAAGATTAAAAATATGTCCCTACAACCTCATAAAGAAGAAACAAAGAAGAAAAGATTTGTGGGCCAATGTTGGTGCTGCAATAGATTTGTGCACTGTGCACTAGATTTTTTTTATAATCCCTTACGTGGAAAATCACAGAGAAAGCCTATATCAAAGGGAAGGACGCCAGAGAAGAAGAAGCAACAACATCAGGTCCAGAAGCATATTTTCACCACAAACAGAATGGGAATTCTTGATAACATCTGTGATGTATGCAATGGAAGAGGTCACGTGGCAAGTACATGCTAACATCAATATTCTTTCACTATTGATAGGAAAGGAATAACTCCGATGCCAGCAAAGAATGAAGCAGCTACCTTGAGAAGAAATCAGAAGAATGCTGTGAACACACATTTCCCCAAGAAGATCTCAAGTAGGGAAGCTGGGGAGACACAGGATTTTAGATTCAGGAAATTGTGGGGCCATTCATCCAAAAAAAGAACTACGTGGGATAATACACGGATGAACCCATGTGGAAGATCCACACAAGCTGCAAAAGTTCGAAATGATATATTGGTCATCTGGCCAGAAGATTTGAAAAGAATGAGGAATCTTGAAGATGAAAAGTCCAAGGATGGTGATAAAGGCAATGAAAAACTTTCACGTAATGAAGAAAAAGTGCATGAGAGATTGCAAACCAAGAAAAACACACGTGTCAAAGATGTTATGTGTGATAGATGCAAGAAATCTGGTCACATTGAAAAAGGTTGTCTAACCTTAATACCAGAACAAGAATCAGTCCTTAAGAGGAGTAAGAATGTATCATTCATAATGGCTATTAGGAAAAACAATTCTCTACATAAAGAAGAAGAGAATGTGAAAAGAGCCATGCCACATCAACACATATCAGAACATATGTTGAAATGTTCAGGCATGAAGACTGGAGTGAACAGAGGAACATGGTTGAGAGAAACACCTAAACCATGCATCTTATATTGATGAATCAAGGAGGAACCACCTTATTCTTGTAATCATTTCTTTATTTTATTTGTGCTAATAATGTAGGGAATGGAAGGTGAAACATGCTCTCAGGGGGAGAACCTGAGAAGTAGTGAATGTTGTCAACTCTTGATAGCCAAGCTGAAGAAGTTTCCATCCAGAGTAGATTCTTCAATTGATATTCAAAGATTATTATAATGAAGGATCACTCTTGATGAAGATGATAAGGAGTGTTTCCCTTGAGGGGGAGAAAAATGAAGAAACTTACAAAATCACTGTTTCAGTCAATATCAACTCCAGCTGAACTCAAATGCAGTTACTCTGTGAATTTCTTCAAGAACATGTCAATGGAGAAGGTATGACATTTCTCAATCTCTATCCCTTGGTTACTCAGATCAAATATCATTATACAAAGGGGGAGTAACTGAATGTATCAGTGACATAAGAAGAATGGATGTGCCCCAAGGTCACTTATCATGCCGATATCACTTGAATGTTTTTATTATGCCTGCTGATGTGAGTGCAGGAGTTTCAGGTTTATTATTCCCTATCAAATTTGATTTTCTTCTACCTGAAATAAAAGTGGTAAACACTTGAAGACAAAATACATGAGTTCTCATCTCATGTTGGTATCATGATCTGTGAATAATGGTTATCCTTGTTGACTTAATCAAATCCTCTTATTTTATACATCGATCATTGCTCAACTAGACTTAGAGTGAAATGATTAATGAAACATTAATTAAGTATTAATTGATACCCTCCCTACCATGCATTTTTTATTTCATGTCAATAAGGGGGAGAGAAAGTTAAATGAAAGTTTGAAAAGAAAAGTTGATTGAAGAGAAGATTCTCATTTTGACATTGACGAATTTATTTCAGAAGATGTATAAGGTATTGACAAAAAAATACAAAGGGGGAGATTGTTGGAACCACTTTGTGTATAAGTTAGTATTTGTTGTCAATAGTTGTCAATGAAGATCAAAATAAATGGGATCAAGAAGTACTCCAATGAAATGTAGGAATGGAAGATCAAAATGAAAGAGGTCATGAAGTACTCCGATGAAGTAGAGGAATAGTAATTCAGACGATTGTTGTACTGATCATAAGTTCAAAGAACATGTGTCAACTATGATACATTGTTTAAAACAATGAAGAATGTGAGGTGTAATCCATCTGAGGATGATTAAAGAGGAATGTGTTTTTGGATGAAGTCCATGCAATTCCTCCTTATTGCATGAGAATCGTGGGTTTTGATGAAGACCATGCAATTCCTCATTATTGCATGAGATGCATGGGATTTGATTAAGACCATGTAATTACTCATGATTGCATGAGAACCATGAAATAGACTTCTTGACGAACTGAATCATATGGTTTGCATGAAGTAGATCATGAGAGTTGATGAAGAAGACAATGTGCAAATGATTGGAATTCTAAGATGGTCGTGCGGGGATTGGGATTCTGATATAGACATGCACATCACATTGTCATAGAAGATGATGATGCTAAAGTTATTCCTTCAAATTATACATATCACAATAGTGGAGTTTGTGATAAAAGCAGAATAGTTGCTGAATGATACAGATCACCAAGAAGAAGTGCTTTTGAGGTGATCGTGCTTGTTGACAAAGAAAACAAACGACATTCAAATTTGTTGACAAAGGAGATTCCATGGTGGCATGTCGAGTTCAAGAGTTGTGGTCAATGATCTATGTTTGTTTCAAGAACGTCGACATAGGAATGGATGATCTAGAGGCAGTACAAAAAGAGCAGATACAAGGTGGTGCCATTTTCTAGTGTTTTCCAAATTCCAGGGCCTCAAAATCAACAAATGAAGAAAAGTGATTTTGGAAAAGGTAATTGCACGCCATACACTTGAAGGAGAGGAAACTTGTGAGCCACATGTTTTTGAGCATCAGAACATCAAAATATGGAAAAGGGATAAGGGTCACACAAGTGTTGGTTAGGTCACATAGGTGGACTTGCGCGCCGGTACCTGGGAGGATTGGAACCCGCGTGCCTATTGTTTTCCAAGAATAGAACTTCAAAATTTGGCTAAGGAAAGAAGCTCGCACAAGTATTAGTTGGGTCGTGAAAGTGAGACAAGATGAGCGCTGTGACTTGCGCGCTAAGGAGAGACTTGCGCACCACCGCGCAGGAGGTCCGGTTTTCCTATAAATAGAGGACCACCCCTCCTCATTTTTGATGGAGTTCAACACTTAGAAAAATCATATCTCCCATCACACAGGTGTGGAAGTCACGCAAGTATTGTGTGTGGTGGCGCAGGTGGACTTGCGCGCCAATATTTGAAGTTGCGCGCCAGTTATTGGTTGCGCGCACAAGGCGGTTTGGGTGAGAAATGAAGTAAGTCGCGCTGGTTAAGAGTTTAGGAAGGCAGTGTTGCGCAGGTGTTTTGGTGAGACCTGGCGCCAGTTTGGACCTGCGCGCCGAAGACTTGCGCGCCATATGGGGACTTGCACGTCGGGCTTGGAGAGGCATGCCAGGTACTGCTGAAGCCCGCCGGTATTTTTGTAGCTGCACGAAAGCCGAAAGATTGCCTGATTCAATCGGTGCAAAGTGATATTGAAGAAGAAATATAAATGATACATGCATGATCACATGCATACATGGTGAATTGATTATGACGATGCCATGTAATCTGAGGATCATTTATTAAGCAATCACATAAGTGATTCTAATTCAGGAAAACGTAGAAAAGGGGATCTAGTGAATTCATTCATTGCACTAAAGAAGAAGGATTGAACTGAAAAGTGCATAAACTCTAAACCCTGATGCAAGAAAAGCCTCATGCTGAACAGGAGACAAAGAACTTCAATGCACATCTATTGAAGAGGCCTTCACGGCTATAATATGAGAGGGACTTCACCAATGGTAGTGAGCCAGGGGAGTCAACAGGAGTAACCCGAGTGAAGTAGTGAGCTATCCCTGAACCTTTGTATAGGCAGTGAGCCTGGGACAGATTGATTGTACCTGAACCTTTGTAATCTACAGCTAGTGAAGCATAGTGGATTTTGGTATGACCGACAACTTGTCGGTGTAGGCTCCTTGAACGTAGCCCTTAGTGGTGAACCAAGTAAAAATAAGATGTGTCATCTCTCTGCATGTGAATGTTTTATTATAGGTCATATCAATCATACAGGTTTAACGAGTTCCTACCAACGTGAGAACAAGATCCGTCAGTTTAAAAGAAAATGTTGTCACCCTGATTCACCCCTCCCCTCTCAGGGTGTCCCGGGGTCCTACACGAAGACCATTAAAATTATTCCTGAAATAATCATGATTATCATTGAATGAATGTTCATTCCATCAATTAAATATATCTATAAAGGAATCCATCTCTCGTTGATGATGTGTGATCAAAGTGTGAAGTTACTAAAAATTGAAACGATCATTCCACAAGGCATTATTGAAAATATATTTTTCTATAATCAAAACCCAGAAATATTATTGCCACTCTTTTATACTTATTTTTAAGAAAAATATCTCTATATCCTATCCAATCGACATCCGAGGAGACTCATGTATCCAGATCACTCCATTACAAGCATCACACTCTTTTTCTATACCTACTTATTACTCAATCAATTTGTTTCTTTTAATATAGAGTACTGTGTTGTTTATTTTTTTATCAACACACATTATCTCTTGTGATAGAATTGGATAATAAAAGATATTCCCTTTACTATTTTTAATATGTATACCCATGGTTAATGTGGAAGAGGTCCCCATGTGGCCTATCTTTTTTTTCTTATCGTGATTATTTTAGAAGAGTTCATTGTGAGGCATGGACATCTTGTATGTTGTTGTGTGTATACACAATCTAGTTTTTGGATCTATTTATATTTATATAGTATTACCTGTATAATATTACTTCCAAGTGGTTGGAATTTGGTCTTAGATTGAGACTGGACCCCTTGTTTTATACCATTGTGTTGTTTTATTTTGTTTTATTATATACAAATCATTAAACGGTATTTATTTTTAAGATGAAAAAAATATGGTACTTTAACAATCAATCCTAGATAGTGTTTATATAATTGTTTGATTAAGCTAATTGGTTTCAAAAGATAAAATGACTTTCATACTCTGTCAGCTAAGCATTAATCATGCTTTGAGGAATATTTTAAATGATCAAAGTTATATTAAATTTATCTTCCAATTAAATGGTATATTTTATTTTAATTGTGGTATTTTAATTAAATTTTTTTAAATGATATTTTTATTGTGTAATTGATTCAACCCAACTCTTTAGTTATTCCCTCCGGTAAACATTTGGTATTAAAGGGTTTTTCAAAATATTTTCAACTGTGATTTTAGTTTTGTATTAATGATATTAAATTTTATTAGTTCTAGATTTAGTTCTTTCATCGATATTAAAAAATATGTTTTTGGTACCAATATACCTCACTTATTTAAAGAAACTCATTATGGTGAATAGAAAATAAAGATGAAAATGTACATTGAGTTCTTGGGATTTGAAATTTCGTCTGCTATTGAAGATCAATAGGAATTACCCAAGACATATAGAAGTATATGGGATAATGATACTAAAATTGCATATAACAATAACTATAAATCCATAAATTTCATATATTATTATTTTTGTGATAAATAGTTTAACATAATATCTTCTTATAAAACTGCATATGAAATTTGGGACACTTTAGATATTTCTCATGAAGGTTCAACTAATTTTAAAGAAATGAGATTACAAACTAATACAATTAACTAAGATACATTTAAGATCAAACTCAATGAGATAAATTTTGATATATATATCAGGTTCAATGAAATATTAAATACATTAAATTTCATGGGGAATATAGTTTCTAATATGGATCATGTCAGGTGGCTGTTGAGGTTTCTTCCAAAAATATGAAGTGGGACCTCAGTATCAATTTGAGAATATGTTGATATTAGTAAACTAAATATTAAGGAGTTGATTAGAAAGTTAATGATTTATTAGGAATATCATAATGTGGAATGAGAAGATTACAAAGAACCTAAATTTATCTTTGCAGCATTCAAGTTTACTTCATCAAAATAGAAAGAGAAAGTTCAACACAAAATTTCTAGTGATAACGAATCACTAGCTGATAATGATAAAGCGATGAACCATTTTTTATAGGTTTTAAAAGTTTTTATAAATATAATAAAATATATAAGAAACCATGATACAAAATAAATATGTGAATAAAAAAATAGGATGAAATATTGGAAGAGAGATGACACAACAAGAGAGGTAATATGTTATGAATGTAAGGGGAAATGACATGTCAAAAAATGATAGTCAAAATCTATAATATCAAAATAACTATGATGAAAGGATAGGAAATACAATAAATAAATTAAATAAAACTTTATTTATTATAATGATATCTTTAATGACTCAAACTCAACTCATGAGGAAAAACATGATAGATAAACATGAGTTTCTAAACAAACACATCTAGGTATCAAATATATTTCCTACTTTTCTTGAGAATATTCATAATAATCATAGAGAGGAAAATAATGATTAAAGTGTGTAAAATGAGGATATTATTGAATATTGTAACATTACATAAGATACATTCAATGATATTAATGATGTGTATAAAATTATAATGAAACAACATGATTTAGATTCTAATTTTAAATTCGATCTTGTTGTATAAGAATAGAAAATTTCTCAACTGTTGAAAGAAAAAACCTAATTGAATTTTTATAATGAAAAACTGAAAACTAAAAATTAAAGAGATTTAAAAATAGAATAAATAAACTCACTCAAATACTGGAAAAATATATTGAACCTATATATAATACCATAATTGGCTATCAACCTAGATACAAGAGAATTATAAGAAACAGTTTTATTCAAAAATACAATTCAAAAAAATATTCTAGGAGTTTTAATTACACTAAACCAAATAATTTTTTCATTTATTAGAGTTTACAATATTCATATAAGAAACCCATTAATAAAATATGGGTTCCTAAATCAATAATTACTCACATTTCTATACCTAAGAGAAATTGGGTACCAAAATCCTATCTGTTATAAAACATGTTTTGTAGGTAACCGTAATGAAATGATCCAGTAAATTTCGATAGTACAAGACAAATGATATTCTAGACACAAGGATTGATATTACTCAAGATTCAAAAATTTAATAATGGTTTATGGTGGACAAGTCACCTTTGGTGACCGTGATAAAGGTAAAATAATTTCAATTGGCCAAATCATTAATTTTATACCAATTTTATGTTCCCAAGTATTATTTGATAAAGATTTAAAATACTATATTCCAAGCATAACATAGCTTTGTGATTATGGTTTCATGTTAAATTTTAAGAAAAATATTGAAATATTTTTTATTATATTAATGATTTAATATTTAATACATTAATAAATGAAAATGTTTAGCCTGTTAATTTAGACTACTTATTCTCCCAAAACATTTCTAATATAAGTGAATTTCATAAGGAATATTGTATTTGTAATATGAGGATATAATATTTCAATATTTACCCATATATAAATCTAACTAATAATGTACTAGTCAATGATCTACCAAAATAATCATTTATAAATGATAAAGTCTGTATCCCATATCAAAATGAGAAACACCAAAAAATATCATTCAAATCAGATATTGAATTTTCATCTTATAAATCTCTATAATTGGTTCACATGGATTCATTTTGAAAATATAGAGTTTTTATTTTTAATGTTATGTATAATTTCTATGTCATTAAAGATTCCATTTATAGGTATACTTGGTTATTTTTTTATCTCACAAAAATAATGCATGTTCTTACTTTACCAAGTTTCTAGATCTATATAAAATATCATTGGAATTAGGATTAAAAACATAAGAAGTGATCATTGACATGAGTTTTAAAAGAAATAATTTTATTCCATTTTCTTACAGAATTTAAACAGTGAGGACTTTTATTCTCCTCGGACCTTGCAAAATAATGGTGTTGTATAAAGAAGAAATAGAACAAATCAAGAGTTTTCTAGGTAAATGCTTAATGAATATAAACATCCTATTTTCTATTAGTTAGAGGATTTGAATATATAGTGTTATATTATTAACTTATTTCTAATCAGAACACTCCTAAAGAATACCCCTTATGAACTTGGGAATAGTAGGAAACCTAAGGGTAATTACCTTATAATTTTTTACAAAATACATTATTCTTAACATTAAGGATATGCTTGAAAATTTTCCTTCCTGGAGTGATGAAGGAATTTCCATGGGTTATCCAACATCTAGTAAATCGTATAAGATGTTGAATAAAAGAAACATGACTATGGAAGAATATTTTCATGTCATGTTTTATGAAACTCATCCACATGATCCTAAAAAAATCAAAAAACATCAGGGATGATTCCTAAAATCTAGCCATTAATGAAAAATATTATGACACTTTGGTGAAACAAGAATTAAATTCATCATGTTATGTTGAACCTTCTCAACCTAAAACCGAACCCATATATGAATATAATATGACAAAGCATTTTTTTCAATGATCTATTAGGAATAATATATACCATCATCTAGATACTATAGTTGGATACCTAATTAGAGGTATGCAGACTAGAGAGTATCTGGAGAATTACGTTGAACAATAAGTATTCTTATCATAGAATGAACCTAAGAAAAGAAATATTATAATTAATAATGAATTCGGGTTTGTGTTAATGTAATAAGATCTTAACCAATTTTAACGAAATAAATTTTGGGTACTTTTATTTAGGCCTAATGAAACATTTAATATAGGACACAAATGGGTATTTTGAAACAATGATAATGAACCTTGTACTAGAGTGAGAAATAAGGGTAGACTAGTTTCATAAGGGTATAGTTAAGAAGAGGGTATATAGTGTGAGTAAATCTTTTCACATATATCTAGATTTGTATCCATAATAATACTTCTTGCCTATGCATCAATTTTTTATTTTAAAATATATCTAATGGGTTTTATAAGTGAATTATCAATTAGATATATAGTCGAGAATTTTTTTATTGAAAAACACACTAATTTTTAAAATACTCATTTTCTAATTCATTTCTTTAAATTAAAAAAGCATTTTATATTTTAATAAATGATCCTAGAGCATGGTATTATAGGCTCAGTTCTATTCTAAATAATTAATGTTTTCATAATTTATAGATATTCATAAACATCTTATAAAAATAATTTCAAAAGATGTTTTAATTTCTGAAATATATGTACATGATATTATTTTTGGATATTCTACAAATTAATTATGTACTAATTTTTCAAAAATGATGCTGAATCAATTTGATATGATCATAATGGGTTAACTGAAATTTTTTCTTGGATTTTATTTTTTCTAACTAAATAATGAATTATTTTATAAATAAGTATGATAACCAAATATCTTCTAAAATGTTTTATCTTGGATAACACTAATATTAGTGAAACTTCCATGGGTACTACATATTAGTTGGATCCTAATGAAGCTGGGAAGACAGTGGATCAAACCAATTATAGAGGTATATTGGAATTCTTCTCTACTTAACTTCTAGTTGGTCTGCTATTATGTTTATTGTGGGTATGAGTGCAGGTTTCTAGGAAATCTATAAAGAGTCACATTTACTTGTAGTAATTGTTTTTTCAAATGCCTCAAATATACAACCAATTTAGGATTGTTCTACCCTTGTGGAAAACAATTTGAAATAGTGAGTTATTCAAATGTGGATTTGGTGGTATTAATTTAGATAGAAATATAATGTCTATAAAATTTTATCCTTTGGTAATGTATTTATTATCTTGGTTTTCCAAGAAGAAAAGTTTTATTACATTTTCTACTACTGAAGATGAATACACAGATGCAAGTAGTTACTTTCGAAAACTCTGTTAATGAAACTCACTCTACTAGAATATGTACATAAATTTTGACATATCCCAATAAATTATAAAATCATATGTGAAATTAATATTTCTAATAATCCTTTGTCTTGCTCTAGAAGAAAACATATTGATATAGGACATCAAATTCTGGGAGATCATTTTCAAAAAGGTGATATAAATAATAAATTCATTGGAACTGAATATCATCTTAATGATATTTTAATAAAGACATGTAATTACACGATATTAGACTACATAAAACATGAATTAAGAATTATAAATTTTTGTTAGACATTATTTTTGGGAATGAACCTTTGGAAATTACCCACCATTGGAAATTACCCTCTATAAGAAATTAACCACCATTAGAAATTACACACCGTCAGAAATTACCCACTATAGGAAATTACCCAACATTGGAAATTACCCACCTTTGGAAATTAACCACCATTGGAAATTACTCACCTTTTGAAATTAACCACCATTTGATGACCCACCATTGGAAATGCCCCTCCATTAAAAATAATCAATCATTAAAAATTTTATTTTCAGCTTAATTTTTTAATTTATTTTCAATATAAATGTTTTATTATGATTTCCAATTTTAAAATACCTAAATGATATAAATTACTGCATTAGTATAAAATCGACTCACTCTCTCTATCAGGTCTTTTTATTTTTGAACTTCTCTACTACACTTTCTCTCACAACCTTTATCTTTATCTCATTCTCACATAAACATTCAATTTTTTGATATAGTTAGAGTAATGTGACCTATTGATCCAATGATTAAAGAGTTTTGACCTTTAAATAATCCAAGGGGAGAATCAATTAGATGTATAGTCAATCCATAAAACCAACAACTCTCAAATCATATAGTAGTTTATAAGAAAGATTTAAATGTTGAATGGTTGTTTTCTTGAAATAAATTGGTGCTCAATGTGATCCAACACTAGTGATGGATACATTATTTCTCAAATAATAAGATATTGTTATATCCTATGTTGGTTCACTATTTTTATAAATATTTTGAGTTCCATTTTTGAAAAAATAATGATCGTATTTGACGCATAATAAATAAAAAATTTGTAGTCTTCTCTTCCAAAAAATGGTCTAGATTTATTAAAACCCTCATGGAGGAGTTTCTAATGACTATCATTTGTCAATTATCAGTGATAGTAAATATTTTTTTTAAGATAATTCATTAGAATAACTAAACAAAAATGAAACTCTAATAAGGCCTTATTCAACCTATTAAATGGTGAGTGCATATTTCTATTTATTTTTATACAACACTTGTTATTCCCAAGATAATGAGACATCAACACAATAATATATAATGATGTATATATCATATACATTATGAAGCAATGAGAAAGAATCAGTTAGTCTAGTTATATGACGGTTTATATAATGGATATGTTCATGACATCATCCGGGTCATACTTCCTTATCTATCCTAAAGTTATTTCAGCAATTCATTAGTCTAAATGGTTAATTGAAGAAGATGAGAAATCCCATGTTAAGTGTGGCGTATTTTTCTAGACCAATGTTTTATGTAAAATAATGTAGTTAAAATGGAACCCATAGATAAATAAGTGATATAATGTTGATGATGATGATATCTATGATTATTTTATTCATTTATATCACTATACTAGACCAAATATCACCATCGATCCTATATTGGATACATATGTGTTAGTAGAGTACATAAATGAAGCGAAAAGAAGTTTAGGTGTCATATGCATGTTTTAAATAGGAGAAGTTATCAGTTATGGATGGTTATTAAACTTGCATAACTAAGATCCCGGTGTTTTTTTGGGTCTATCTAGTCCTCCAATATATCTCTCTACTATATAGAGTCACTGAAGTGAATGAGATAAAGATGATGAAACTGAGGATTTGGAAGAAGAACAATGTATGGGTTCTTCATATATAAATTCATTGGAAGTTGTGGATGTCTTAGATAATGAATTTGAAAGTTATGAAGAAGGAAATTATGAAGATAATGGTGATGATAATGATAATAAAGAAGATAAAGATAATAGAGATGTTGATGTAGAAAGTAATGGTGACAGATTTTCTCATGATGGTCCATCAGGAGATAATTCAGACAGATAAACCATATCTAGTTTTATTTTTATTCTACTATATCAGAAGGGAGACAATGTTTTTTTAATATGTTGATGAATATAATTTTTTTATAGATGAGATTATGGAATATCATAATGGTGGGGAAACCCATAGTACTATTAGCCACTGAGTTCACCTTGAAAATTTCAAGTCTTCAGTTTTGTCTTCTTCTGGTATGGGTGTCCCAGATATTGATGAGTGAGAAATATTCCTTGAGTATATGAGGAATGAATTAGTCTATTTAAACATAGAGGATTTTAGAAATGAACCAAATCATGGGGGACTTACTACCCCTTTCTGAGCTTAGATTGATCCTATTGGATCCATGGTTGAGTAGATTTATGTTTCATGAGAGATTTAGAGATTTTATTCAGATGTCCCTACTAGACCAGAGTTAGAAGAGGCTGTTGTGCCTCACATTCAGAGAGATTATAATCATCTTATTTCTACTATTGCACCTATTCATTAGATAATATTTTAAGATTTGATGTTGAGTCTTTAAAAGAGAATATTATTTCTGATTTTGAAAGGATTGTGAGGAATTAGGCACCTCTCGTCACACATATGAGTGACCACGATGCTAGGAACATGTTTTAGTTTTTTTGTGCCACATTTAGGCAGAGTTGATTAATCAAATTCAGAAGTTTGAGATTGATAATAGGTGTTTATCCAATGAGATAGATACCTTGAGGACTGGATGGACGAGACTAGGACCTCATTTACATCTAGTTTGGTTTCAAATTTGGAGAAGTTGGAATCTTAATCATCATTAGATTATAATTCAAGTTATACACTTACAAATATTTTATTGTATATAGAGTTTATTTGTTCATTTGTTTGATATTAACTACAAGATTCTTTTTGAGATGTTCATAATATTCCTCAGGAGGATCTGAGGTAGACCAGACAACATAGTGATCATGTTTATAATATGGTAAGGTAATGTTTTAATGATTCCAGAAATGAAAGGGAAAACATCTAAATGGCCATAAAATATAACCATTATTTGATTTAGACCAAGAATAGATTTAACTCTCACTTCATGTATCTAGCTAAGAACATTCAGGTTCCACTAATTACAAGTGATTTCAATGAATAGGGCACTCAGTTCAAGTAGATGATACATGTGATTCATTTGTTTATGGAGGAAAATAAAGAATTATTTAGTTCTATAGAGTACGAGGGCAACATCATTAAAGATTTAATTAGTATTATGAAGCCTTTATTTCATGTTTATGGTACTATAGTAGTATATCAAAAGGACATTCAAGTTACTTATCAACTATCTTCTCCATCCACTACCCTTAAATTTTTTCAGAACAACTATTATCTAGAATCTAAATACTCATTTACCTTCTTTGTTTCAGCCTCTCAGTTTATCTCCAATGGAAGAAGTAAAAAATCATTGGCCAGTAATTATTTGAGAGCTTCCCACTTCTACTTCAATACCTACAACCAATACCTTAGTTACCTTATCCTCTACCTCTATACCCCTTCCTCTCACAATGGAAAATCACCCAATGATTCTTAGTATCCAGGCTAAGGGTTTTTCTGATTATATATTTTTTATTGATTGGGAATTTTTTTTATTTTTTATCATTGGATTTAATACAATCATTTTATGTCTTAATGGAATATATCTTTTTATTCATATTTTTCTTCTTTAACATTACATTTTTATTATTTTCACATTTTGATGATACCACAAAGGGGAAAATATTTATATCATTACTATTTATGTTTTATGTATTAACTCCTTTTTTCCATGATATCATAAATATTTGAATAGAAAATCTATTATACCATCATTATTTAACTTATATTTTATCATTAAAGTATATGTTGAAACTCTCACATTATATTTTTAAGGTGTTAAGAAGATATCATGGATTTTTCAAAAATATATACTTTATGCCAAGGTTTATTCTATATATGTTTTCTAAGATAGAATGATTTGTGATCATAAAAAAGGGGGATATTGTTGGAACCTCACTATTTTAATGCTAAAAAATCATGTTAATTATGTTTTTAATGACTTTACTCTATTATGATAGCATTATATAAGATATGGAAAGCTAAAGAAAATTTTGCTCAGTTTTGAAATGATACACCACCAGCCTTTAAATAATACTAGAAATTACCTAACACTTGGAATTAGTCACCATCAGAATAGAATAACCACCAAAAAAGTGTCACCACTAGAAAAGAGTCACCTTAATAAATGATTCACAATTAGAGAAGACTCACCACCAGAAAAGGATCACTATAAGAAAAAAATCATCGTCAGAAGACCTACTATCAAATGAGTCGCTACTGAATACCTGACATCATTGAAGATGAGTCACCAATGAACATGATTCACCACATATAGCCTACTTCTAAGTGAACTACCTTCAACCTGAATCCCTAACTGAATTTCTAACCACTGATCGTGATTCATCGTTAGCATATGCCAGTATCCCTATATTTTTAAATATGAATTAAAATTTTCCAATGATTATATTATTTAATTTAATGAGAATTATTATTTAAATATTATTATTTAAGTATTCCATATATTTATTGGAGAAAAAGGAAGAGCATAGTATGTGGTTTCAAGAAATATTCATGATTATCATTCAATACCTATTTGTTCCTTCAGTTATAAAATTTTTTGAAGGATTTTCTATCTTATTGATAATGCATGATCAATGTGTGTACTTACTAAATACCAAAAATATCATTGCACAAAAGATTAAATGATCCATAATTTTATAAAATTATAATAGATAGATCTTTATAATGATCTATTTTACAACACTATCAGAGAAACAGGTTGACATACTCTACCATCCACATCTTAAAAGACTCAAGCATCTAGAGAACTTCAGAACAAAAAAATCTATACTTTTCAATATCTACAGCTTGTACATTCAGTTTTTTCATTTTAATTTCAAGTATTGTATTGTTGGTTTTTTTATCAACCCACACTATCTCCTAAGATAGAACTGGAGAATATAATATATTCACTTCAATCCATTTTTATCTGTATAACCGAAGTTATTTTTGAAGTAGTCCCATGTATCCTTTATAGTTTTTATTACCATGGATATTGTTGGAGAGGCCTCAGTATGTCCTGGACAACTCGTACACTTTTGTGCATATAACCAATCTAGGCTGCGGATTAGATTATATTTATATAATAATCTTGGCAGTGGGTGATTTCCAAGAAGAAGGGATTTGGACTTTAGTTTGCGATTTAACCTCATTATTTATTCTTCTATGTGATTCTTTTTGGTTTCATTATTTACAAATCTATAAAATTTATTTTTTTACTATAAAAAATGGAATATTGATAGTCAATCTAAACTGGTGTTTATATAAGTATTTAAATAATTAAATGGGTTTAAAAAGTCAAAATAATTTTTATATTGTTTTAAGTGATCACAAATCTTGCATTTTGTAATCATTTAAAATATAAAAAATATATTAAACTACACTTTTCATTAACTATACGATTTTATCTTAATTTGGAAATTTAATTGAACTAGTTTTAATAGAAACATTTATTAGGAACTCAATTCACCCCTATTTTGGAACTCACTCTGAACAAAACTTTTCAAATGGATTATTGATAGAATTTTTTGTTATCTTCTTTATTAGATATTTATAGATGATAGGAGACTAGTGAGATATTTTTGGATTCAATGTTGTATCTATGAATGATTGTATTCTCCCAAATTTTGGTTGACTAGTGTTAGGTGGGTGTAAGGAGCTAATGTATGATCTGGATGAGTGTGCATTTACCCCTAGAATAGTATTACACTCCATCTAGTGATTGGGTCTTGTATGATGCTTTTATTATCCCTAGAAATATTATAGATTCGTCCGTGCACATTGACTGTGTTTGGGCTTGGGTAGGAGTGTTCCACTAATGATTCATATTAACATGGATAGTTCTACAAGACTCTTAGGACCATGATATATTATCTATTATTATAGAACTATAGGATATAGTCTCTTATTCAGATCATACTGTTAGAGTATTATAGTTTATTAGTAGTGCATAATTATATTTTGGATTCTTATAGTGATCTAAGAGTATTTCTTCATTCCTATTATTTTTTCCACCTCATATAATCTATTATAATCAATCAATGATCTCATTTTTTGTGGATTATGAGAAGTGTTTTCAATTTAATATTTCTCTATATGAAGTGGGGGTAGATTAATCCTGGTTGGTAGCTTTGAACCTGAGGATTCTTTATTCTTTATTTATTTCATTCATCCTTTTATTTTAGTTTTTTTCTTATTCCAATTATTATTTTCTTAAGTTGGAAAAACCATGTTTGGAATGAAATTTTTTAGACAATACATTTTAGGACCATCATTAGGGTGGCCTGTAAGAAATATTTTTCTAAATCATTACAAATTCACATAGTTTCAGATATAGGACATATATTTTCTTTTATACTGATGATGATATAGATAGTGGATTGGTCAGAGGGCCATTGTTTCATGGTCATGTAGGGCTTCTCATGTGGAAGTTTAAGATTTCACATCATAATTTTGACAAATATTATAGAATGGGATTGAGATATGGATTATGGGAAGTAGTGGAGAATTGTAAATTTTATTTTCATTATTTATTATGTTTATATATGTGGATGAAATAGTGGACAATCAACTAATGTGTATTAGAATGGATATGAATATATATGTTTCCATAATACATTTGATATATCTTGATTTATATTTTTTTATTCTTTCATATAGTAATACTTTTTAAATAATTGTTTATTTATTTATATAGTTATTATACTTTGATATGAGGGTAAAATCTCCCCCTGAAATCTCATTATACCCTCACTATAAGTTGGAAATATATATCATAGGGGGGGCATGCATGAAGCCTTATTATAATATAGATTGGGTGACCTATTAGGCCACCCTAGTCCAGTTTAAAACATAAGGGTATCTATGTTTGTATTTATTTATCTAATCCTTTTGGGAAATGGTATAAAATATTTAATTTCATGTGTATGATATTGTAATGGATATTAGACTGGTGTGATGAGAACAACATTTTTGTTATAAAGTCTAAGATAATAGGTAATGGGATTGTTTTTCTTGGTTTTCTGTGTACCAATTGTTTGAATTCACCATGTGTGACACAACTAGTTTTTAAGATGTTTGATTTATTATGGTTTTGGATCCTTTCCTTTTAAGTATGTGGCTAGTTTATATGCATAATCCAATGTATGTATGGTTCACATGACATTCACCTCTATGTGATTATTTTTTATGAAAATGGAAGTTCAATTGTTTAAAGTATCATCACCATCTTATATGTTGGTTTCATATATATCTAATTGGTGGTATTCTACTCAACTAAAACAAAAGTATATTTTTCCTAATGACATTGCATGTGAATATTGGGGGATGATTTTCTATGCTGATGGGAATATAATGATTTTTATGTAAAAATGGATTATCTAGTGTGTCGATGTGGGATTTCGATTACCTGGTGGTGGATCAATGAGTGAAATGATTTCTAAGAGGTGATTTATTGGGAATCGGTTTTTGTATGATCTAGTTTCTTTGAGTAATTTTTTATGGTTTTCATGGGCTTGAGAATTTGAGAATTGGTAAAGATTTTTGTTTTGAGGTATGTTTTATATGGTATATTTTGTTGAATACATGGACTTTTTGATTCTACTAGTTTTGGTTATGTTTCTATTGTTTTTTTGTAAGAGTGGGTAGGTGTTCATAGTTTTTGGATGGTGTCTAAGTGGTGGGTGGTTTTTTGTTTTATCATGGAATAACTGAGATGAAATTATATTGGATAAGCTCATTGATAGTGCATTGAATTTCTGAAATCAACCTACATGAGGAGCTTCATTAGTGGTTTAGGTGTGTTATCCTGGGTTTATTAAGATGTGATCGATCTGAGTGTGATTCAGGTTGTTTATTCTGGTTTTATGGAATATATGACCCATTTATTCGAAAGAGTATGAGTTGGTTTATGTATAAAGGCATGTGTATTATTGTTATTCACATTTTTGGTTATTTTTTTGGATTTTTGGAAGGGGATATGTGTGGGTCTGTTGACATTTTTTTGGGTCTTGGGGAAGCTTGAGGGGTGTAGCTTTGGTGGACATGTCGATTTTGATGCTTGAGGGGTAGTGTTATGGGAGCCTTAATGGAGGGTGTTCACCATATTATATTATTGTGTTGGATCCCAATTTAAATTGGATTATCAGTTAAGTGTTTTCAATTTTTGAGGTATTAGAAATGAGAGAAATATGGAATTTTACACTAGCCCTCGAGTGTGAGAAATTCAGTCATGTGTAGTCATTATACTAGGTAGTGGATATAGAATAGGTCATATAGGTTGGTACATTAGTTATGGGTTGATGATAAAGATAATCTTATTTTGGGGAATATCTCATCTGTTTCTTATGAAAAACATTCTGGTTTGAAGGGACATGGGATTAGAGAGACTATTCAATGGATGGTTAATGAAGCATCAGATGTTTTAGTTGTCAATTTAAAATCTTGACACCTTATTTTCCATCAAGACTTTTTGGGTGTAATATGTGTTTTCATTTAGAGTTTGAACAAAACTATGTTATTATTATTTGAGAAAATCATGGGAAATTTGAGTTTTCTACCTTTTAGTTTCGATGAAAAAATGGTAATTCTTCTATAGTTGTTGGTGTTAGAATAATATTTACCCCACTATTAGTTTCAGAATAGAGTTTTTATCCAAGGATATGAGTTTGGAGGTATTTTGAGTTAGTGTTTTTAAATAATATTTAACATTAATTAATAAATTATTAATTATTCCAGTGTGTTAGAATGGTCATATATCTTTAGTAGAGGTTCATATTGAAATTATAAGTTAAAGATTGTGTTTGAAATGGGGAATTTTAATTAGGTGTGGTATAAGCACACTTTGGTCTTTAGAACATGGGTGGGGTTGTTTAAGATAGTGTTTTATTATTCTATTTTCCATTTTCATTTCCCTACCTCTTTTATTCCTCTATATGTGCTGTTAGATTTTGGTTCTATCCTTTTTTAGATAAGGGTGATAGAGACTGTAGGAGGGAGGGTATCATGCGGTAGAGTATGATTTAATCTATATTAAGATGAATTGGGTTCATGGTGCATATATGGGGTTGAATATTTGGTGTTTTATTACTCGAGTTAGGCTTCATATTTTTTTCTACTGATTTATTTTTTTAATTAATATTTTTTATATTTTAGTTCCTTCATAGTACTATTCAGTGAACCAAGAGGGCCATTTTTAATTTTTAGATATATGTGTTGGTTTTGGGATGATCGTATGGTTTTTCTATTTTGAAAAAACTGAACACATGGTTTATGGTTTAATAACAAATATTGTGTGGCCTAATTTTGTGTGTAGGTTTTAAAATGAGGGATAAATTTCATTTTTGTTCAGGAAAATCCATGTAGAGAAACTCAAAGTGTGGTCATGTTCTCATCCATAATCCTCTTCTGGGGGTCACTTGTCCATGTAAAGTACATGACCAGAGGTAATTTTAAATGCGTAGCTAGAGGCCATGTGGGGTACTTTTTAATAGGTCTTGTGGGGTATATTGGTTGGTACCTCATGTATTGAACTAGTTATGTAGGTCTTGTTCACATCATGTAATTGGTACATTCACACTGGGTTGGCCAAATTTACATTACTTGGGGAGGACTATGGGTGTACACACCATGGGAAAGAGGTGCACACAGTGTACTTCCTCTTGTAAGGGAGATTCCGTTTTTTCTCACATTGGAGTCTAAATGGGACTTTTGATTAGTCAATTATTTTTAATGAAAGATGTGATGGTAAATACCATTGGGATATATGAGGTCATTATTGAGATTTTTTGAATATTTTTTGGAACGATTTTGGGTTTAGTGGGTGGATTCCTTTGAGGTTTTGAATTACAATCCACTTGAGGGAAGTGGGTTTTTGTGTGAGGGTTGGAATATTATTCATATACTATTCATGGGGATGCCAAGGAGGCCTACATATAGTTTCTTAAATAGTTTCTAGAAAAATGGATTGAGTATCAATATGGGTTGAGAGTGCCATGAATTTATAATGATCTCATAATTAGTTTTTTATAGTTTTAGATCAGTTAATCGAGGTGTATTTTAGTTGAACCATTTGATCTTGGTTGAAACCATTGGGTGTTGGGTAAATTCAAGTTCCATTATGTAATGTTTTAAATGAATATGAGTGACCTATTTATTGTTGCCCTATAGGTTATCTGTTGTTCGAAGATATCATGTGTGATGGAGAGACAAGTTAACATTTCTTATAATGGGTTGTCCTTGTGAGTTTTTTTTGTAGTAATTACTTTGTAGAGTGTCTTATTATTTTTTATGGTTTCGACATGTTTTTTTATCCTGGGAGGGTCATTACTAGAGTTAGTGGTTGGGGTTGATGGATGTGGGTGTTGGTTCAATAGTGTTTTAATAGATTTTGGTTGGAATTTTTAAGGTTTTTCTTGCAAAGGATTTTGAGGTGAGTACAAAACATTGGGATATTATTTTATTGGTAATTTCCCTATATATTGATTAGATACTCCCTTATGTTGGTGGCATGGTGTTCAATGGGTTTAGAGATCTAATGAATGATTTATATTAGTACAACTATACCCCCGAATTTAGTATTTCACTTTGTATAGGGATTGGGGAATGTAGGATAATGGTGAACTCTTAGAATATAATATATATGTTTTCATTCAAATGGAATGAGTGTGGTCCTTTTTATGTAGTCTTTCACTAATGAAATGGATTATCTTGACTTTTCCAATATGATTCCCAAGAGATTAATAGGTTCTATAGTTATGTTAACATAGAGATTCTAGAAAGAAATTTATATCTTACTATTAGAGTCCTAGATCCCTATAAAGGTTTATGTTGTTGTTTTAGATTCATTTGGAGATCCATGGGCATGGAACTCATTCATGTTGTGTTAGATGTATAGAATATTCCATTATGACCTGAAGACCCCATAGTCTGTGCGGTAGGGTAGGAAACATATGATATATCTTCTAGTTTTAGCGAGAGTGGGTAGATTAATCGTCGGTGGAACCGTAAAAACAGGGTTTGTTGATATTTTATTTCATTATTTCATTAATCATTCAATTTTAGTTTGTTTATTCCACTTTTTTCATCTAGGTTAGGAATATCACATGTTGTATACACTTATGTTGAAAATAAATGTCAAGACCACAATTGGGGGTTACCTAGTAAGAATTTATTTTCTCACCCCCAATATGTGAACCTCATTGCACATACAGAACAAATTTATTCATTCAATTTTATCATGACATACATAGTAGATATAGTGGAGGTCAATTTTTTCATGGTTGAGGGAGACAACTCAAGTACAATCTATGGATCATTTTTTTGCAACTCTACATATTTTAGAGACTATAATTGCGGTATGAATCTAGGATGGTTGTGAAACCTTTTTTAGTTTGTTTTAATTGATTATTCTATCTGTATATGTGTTCCTCCCTTTGGTCGATAAACTGATTTGTTTTAGCAAGACCCTAAATCTTTATGGTTCTTTACTACATTTTATATAACAATTCTTTTGTTTTATTTATCACATGAACTGTGATTCTTGTATATTGTATTTTTTTATAGTTTTTTGTTATTTTACTATAATATGAGGTTATAGTCCCCCCACAAAATCTCTTTTTACAATCATTTATAGTATTCAATTACTAGAAAAAGGGGGTCATTCTTGAGGATTTATTGCATTTTGGATTGGGTGACATTTCTGGTTGACCTCATTCAGTTTGTGATAGAGAATTCATATGATAAATTAGGGTAAAAAGTTTATTTTATCTCAGAGTCAAATGGGATTTGATTAAAATGACTGTACATAGGCATAGTCATGGATTATTTTCATGCATAACTAGTGTATTGTCACGACCTGTCCTCAGGGCCCGTGTCATGACTACCCCAAGCCCGCCTTCCATAGGTCAGGGGCTGGAAACTAGCACCAAAGGCATAAATCCTGATAACTGGGAAGGCATTGCCTTTATAAAAGTAAACAAAACACCACCGAGTACAAGCGGAAGTAAAACACTAAGTACAAAGAGAAGTGTTGAAAAGTAAATGGGCCAGAATACAAACCCAACTAAATGTACTACTACAACTGAAAAAAAAAGTACAACAGAAAAAGACAACAGCTAGAAGAACGGAAGCGGCTCCTGGGTCGTCCTCCTCGGATCCTACCTGAATGGTAGGTACAGATAGCCTCCACAACGCTCTCACCCGTCAACCTCCCCCGAGTGTCGTCTCGCCGTGAAGTCCACCTCCGGATACTGACTCGTCGTGTAGTCCACCTTCGGGTACTGAATCGTTGTGTAGTCCACCTCCGGGTACCATCCAGTCCTTGAACACACGGCCACCGTCAGCACTGCCCGTCATCTACAACCAACACAACGAGGTGCGGGTATAGCCCGTGCAGGGGTGAGTATAACGATACTCAGTAGGGACCCCGAGACCATCAAGGTCTCACTAAAACCAACAAGGATAACCACAAAGAAGATCTCAACAGATAACCTCTACTTAGGTATATGCCCATACATATAACTAAGTTATCAAGTAACCCATCTCAATCATGAGGAAACACAAAGGTCATAGACTCAGCTCAAACCAGGATTTTCATTATCGAAACCGTAACTCCTGAAGAGATCTATCTCTGGAGTGTACAGTGGTCCTGTCACGACTCCGAGGTACTTCACACTAACCTAAGACTACTGAGGTACTCCTCCTGTCGAGTACCGCGGGTCAGCCACCCAAACACATTAGTGCTTCCCGCCGGGGTATGCCACCCAAACACATTAGTGCACACCCCCTAGTAGTCTGCAAAGGTACTCTCCGGATGAGTACCGCAGTTTTGCACTATCACATAGGTATTGCTCCGTCCGCCGTGGGTCTGCACCTCACAAAGTAGTGATTCGTCCACTGGGCTAGTCGACTCACTCCAAGTTGAGTCGGTCAAGCAGTCGTCAGGTCATAGTCAGCTACACGGTCTCTGTACTCCGCACACTCGTCTCTGGGAGGGTCCTCTCCACGAGCTATAGGTCGATAATCCAAGTGTCTCAATGTCCCACGAAGATGTATCCCAAAGGACCGCCTCGTCATAGGGGTCTCAACGAAATAGAAGACACGTCAATCGAACACCAGGTCTGTGAGTTACCAGCCCTTTCGTCCAAGGGGCCCGGTTGGTTTCATGTGCGAAACAACCAGGCCGTATCTCAACTATACCCCAACTCTCATAGGTTAACTCAAAGGAACCGTTTCTCAATGTGATCACCAACACCGCTGACGGTTCGTCAAACGGACGTCCGGTCTGAAAGATATCAGCTTTTCCGTTCTAGGGGCCCGGTTGGATTTCGGGTACAATCCAACCCTGCCACAATCCAACAGCAACCAAAACTTGGGCGAAGTATGCCAAAATTTCTGTCTCATCAAGAGGAAATCAACGAGAAAGACGGCGCCTCAGTCGGACGCCCGGTCTGTGAGTTATTGGATTTTTCGTTCGAGAGGCACGGTTGGTTTCGTGAGCAAACCAACCCGACCACACACCGACGACATCCAAGACTCAAGCGGAGTAAGCCACAAGATCGGTCTCACTTAGAGGAATCCATCAAAGTCGATGGCACGTCAATCGGACATCCGGAACTCAAGATATAAGTGTTTCCGCTCCGAGGGCCCGGTTGGTTTCGTATCCGAACCAACCCGGCCGAACCCAAGGTTTTCCGAGCCCTTGAGTGTAATATACCAAAACAACCGTCTCGACCCAAGGGTCGCATCTCTACTGATGGTGCGTTGATCGGATGTCTACAGCTCAAGATATGAGTGAAATCTCGTGAGGGGTCCGAAAACGGGGGGTCTGGGCCCGGACCGACCCGGCCCAACCCCCCCCCCCCCCCCCCCCACGGTCGACCCGACCCGGGTCCAGGTCCGACCCGGGTGGGCATGACCTGGCCCGGCCAACGTGGCGCGGCCCGGCCTGAGCCGCCCGGCCCTGCCTGGGCGGCCCGGCGCTGGCCGAGCGGTCTCGCCCAAGGAGCCACAGTCCCCTCGCGATGGGGGCCGCTTCATGTCACCGGACGCGGCGCGCTGCCGCGTTCCGCGTTCCCCGGTCCCGCGCGGACGTGGGACCCTCGCTCTCCGCCATGGCTTCAGTTGCGACGGATTCTTCCGGCGGCGCGCCGTGCGCCGCCGCCCCTGACCGTCGGCACCGCCGCGCCGGCCGGGGCTTCCGCGGACCACCGGATGCGCTCTGGTGGTTCGATTCGTCTGATGTCTTTGCCAGAGATCATCCCGGGACCCGACCTACGCTGCAAAGCCTTCAAAACACCTTTGCGGCCCGCCTCACCATCGTCAATCGATCCGCAATTTGACAACAAAACGCGGGGTCTTCAAATCACCTCCTCGGCCCGGACTCTGCCCGCGGTTTCGTTCGGCCCCAACGGCGCGGCGCGACGGCATCGCGCTTCTTTGCCGCGTTCATTCTTCTCGTTTCCACATTGTGCAACGGCACCGCGCTGCCTTTCACGTGCCACAACAAACTCAAACAACAAGGGGGGAAGGAGGGTCGACCGTGTTTATACGGTCCAACCTTCCCCTATTAGTATGATAACAGGTGGCCCAAAATGAAACCATGAAAGGCGACGAATGAGATCACGATCAATAATAAAATAATCCCCCTCAACTTCCCGCAACATAAATTCCCAACCCGCAAGGAAAACGTGCGTGGATCAACTAGATAATAAGTTGATCCATGTTTCCTTGTTTTCTTTAGAATGAAAGAAACGAGGGAATAAAATCATTCTCAAACATAATTCCCTACCTAAAGCATTGTCGTCGAATGCGAGTTCTTCACGGAAGAAGAGGATCATCGCGGAACATAAGGATCATCATGGAAGAAATGTCATTGACGTCACGGTACACGGCATCGCGTCATCGATCTCTGAGGGTTTTTCGTTCTTCGTCGGAGGTCGGAGCGTTCTTCACGTTCTTCGCATTCCTTGCATTCTTCGTCGAAGAAGAACGCTTTCCTCCAAATCCTCTCCACGCCACAAGTTCCAACAGAAATAAAATAAGAGTTATCTTATTTTATTAACGCACATGACACATTTGAATTTCAAAAGAAAAGAAATGAACAACTAATTCAATGAATTAATTGTAACGATTTAACTGCCCAATTAAAGAGGTGTTTCTTAACTAGAAAAATGCACGGTTGACTTTCATTAATGAGGGGGGTTGCAGGTGCGTTACTTAGAAGGAAAGAAACGGTGGGGTTCGTGTGGGCCCCACCTCACAAATATCCTACCATGTGGGTAGGATATTTTGGGTTCCACCCTATCCGCTTAACTTAGCTTAAGTGGCTTTTAAGTGGCTTTAAGTGAAATAAAATAAAGTTGTCGCACCACTTTATTTTATTTCTTACCTTAACCCCAAAAATTAAAAACTACACCCAAGAAAACGCAACTCTGAAAAGGCGTTTCTAAGAAAATACCGGCACTGCGATTCCATCGGTGCCCCCCGAATTCGACTCCAAGCACCAGTTTAAAAGTAAGAAAAACCCGCTCGTTCTTTCATTGAACGTACCCGAGCTAAAATTTGGAAATTAATTTCGGGCACACCGGGCCTCAGAATCAGGCGCCGTCAGAAACTGCGTTCTTGTGAAATTCAAAAGAAATTTAAGAAAAAAAAATTCCTTGAAATTTACGGGTCTTTACATTACTCCCACCTCAGGGCTTTACATCCCTGAAAATCATCAACACAAACTAGGGTCACAAAAGCGGTACAGAGCATGCATCTAAGCCTTCCGCTCCCATGTGCTCACTTGGAGGTTCCCATACTACCAAAGAAAGTGCACCCTAGGAATCGATCATCCTCGTAGGATCTGCTCCTGTCGATCCTCAATCCCCACTGGAACCTTCGTGAAAGACACCCCATCGCCATCATCCATCTCCCCATGGTCGATGATATGTGAAGGGTCGAGAACGTATCTCCTCAGTTGAGATACATGGAAGTCGTCGTGCACCTGGTGCAACTGAGGTGGATGGGTCAAGCGATAAACCACCACGCCTACCTAGCTGAGGACCTAAGAAGGTCCACTGAACCTTGGAGATAACTTTCCACCTTGGACACATCTTCGTAAAACTCATCGAGGTGAGACCTGTATAAGGACGTGATCGTCAACCTCGAACTCTAGAGGTCTCCAATTCCTGTTAGGAATGAAACTCAAAATGACTGCTGCCATGAGGGTAAGGTTAACCGACTCAAGAGTGATCGGTCGCACCCTCCTTTGCATGAGTTTATCCTGTGCTGACTGGGGTTTCCTTTTTTTCGCCGACCAAGGAAAACCCATTCCGATGTCGTAGTTAAACCACAACCTTTTTTCCTATAACCGTCAATTTGTGTATGAACTGTGATTGCCCAGTCCATACTCAAACCAACGTCGTAAGGCCTCGACACTGCCACCAAGAGATTCCAACCAAAACTATCGCCTCCAGGGTCTGACCACAATGTCGGCGTAAGTGTGATTATCGAGTCTTCTCCCAAGGTATCTCTAGACGTGAGGGTCAAGTCTACGGATTACCCAAAACTCTAGGTCTGGGACAAGATTTGTGGAAGGAAGGAATGATTTTTATCAACGCCTATTACTATGTCAACTATTAATGGACATAGACGGTCCCTTGAATCATTTTTAGATCCATTGGGTCACACTCCTTGACCGCATGCAGCCGCACTCTTCCTCCGCCCTCCAGCTCCCTGAGCCTGGCGGGGATAACTAAGGCAGGTGGTTGTAGAATGTTAAGATGTACACCACCTCATGTTGCTCTCCTAGCTCTGCCTCCTCGTCTGCTGTTTCACAGACTCATCTCTCCTTAAATCTTCCACTTCTTGAAACTTTTAACATGCCCGAGTCTCTTAGACTGGTGCCAGTTTCCTGTTTCTTACTGCACTGTGCAGTCTTTATACGCTCCTGGATGACCTGCACCTTCTTTTCCTATGATCTGAAAGAGCTGCTAAAAATTTATCCTTTTCCGAAAAGAGAAACTCGGTCTCATCTCCTGGATGAACCAAGACCATTGCCGAATACAGTCAATCCCGACATGAATGATGCATTCATGCCATGGATGATTTCGTAAGGCCTCGACGTAACTACCAAAAGATCCAACTGTCACTCTCACCTCCAAGGGTCGAGTCACACTGTTGGCATCAGTGTGAGGTCACTGGGTCTCCTCCAGTAGAAATCTAGAAAGTGAGGGTCAAGTCAAAAGTATTAACGAGGGCCACTCAGTATCAACCAAACAAAAAGGGCAGGAAAGAAAACATCACAAAGATAAGTGTCTTTTTATTATTGCAGCTAATAGTACAAAGACCCGAATACAACAGCAACATGGAACTAGAAGTACAAGGGATGTATCCACTAGTTCCTCTTCTGTCCACATGCTCCCGGAGCTCTACTGCCTTTTCCACTGCTTGGTTGTTGCTCAAGAACCAGCCACTGCTTCTGTCTCGGTGGCTCCTCCAACACCCGCTGATCAACTATGCGGGGGGTCGTATAGTCACGTGCTAGGTGACCCTTCCTGTCGTAGGAGAAACACTATTCGTTTCTGGCACGCCTGGCTCTGACCCCACCCCGGGTGCCCCGCACCACAGATCCTAAAACCCGAGATCGCCCAACAGCTGGTCTGGTCCTCCTGGACCTCTACATCATCTGTCTACTTCCCACAGATGACTCGGCTACTGATCGAAAAACACGCGGCAAAGGCAGCAGATCATGAACATGCTCAGGGTGTAGAACTGCTGGCACAAACTCCACCCTGAAGAAGGTCTCGAAGTCTTCCCATGTGAAGGTCATCCCGTCGCAAAACTGGAACAAGTGGCTCCACCACCTGCCTGCTGATGTCTAAAGAAGGCTAGAAGCAAAGATCACCATGAAGTCTGCAGGCGTCCACACTAGCCTGAAGACTCTCACCACTGCCTCCAGCCGATCCTTAGCCGCCTGCGGGTCCGTCTCTCCTCGGAACCTGGGTGGCCTCTGGCACTGGAACTCGTGCAGCGCGCTCAAGTGGCGTGCATCGCCTACTGCTGGGGCTGGTGGCATCGGTGGCCCAACGTATGGTAGTACCACTGGTGCCTCCGCTGGTGCCTCAACTGCAAGAGGGCCCTGTACCGAAGCCTCGTCGCTCGACAGGCTGTCAGCACGCACATCCCTCTGGGCTCAAGTTGGTCGCTCGATTATACCTAGAAAGGAAATGTGTTGGCCTGTGTGGACTATCATTAGTCAGATGAACCGTTCAGGCACGTGGCTGGACCCTGGGGGTGGGCCCCACGTGTCTACGGGGCAACTAGTGGTACCTGGTGGGCCAGGACCCGACGACCATGTTAAGGCGGGGTGGTTGTGCTTTCATCGAGACCCGGTTGTCACATTTGGTATGAGAGGAGGAACCCAGCCTTAAGTGCAAGGTGCACTTCCTGGGTTGAGATGTAGGGCCCACAATGAGGGCGTTGTGCTCTAAATAGGGGGTGATTGTAACATCCCCAAATGATAAAGGGTTAAATGACTAAATGATATGACTCATGTCAACAAGGTGCATCTTCCTTTTTCGGGAGCCTGTCTGATTAGAATTCTATAGTTAAGCGTGCTTGGTTTGGAGTAGTGATTAGGATGGGTGACCTCCTGGGAAGTTTCCCAGGGAGTGTGTGAGTGAGGAAAAAGCACACTGGAAAGGACATGTGATTTCCTGTGGGGACTATCATTAGTCAGATGACCCGTTCAGGCACGTGGGTGGACCCTGGGGTGGGCCACACGTGTCTACGGGGCAACTAGTGGTACCTGGTGGGCCAAGACCCGACACCCATGTTAAGGCGGGGTGGTTGTGCTATCATCGGGACCCGATTGTCACATGTATGTCCCGATAAATTTGAAACATGAGTCAATAATGGATATAAAAGACTTTAAAAAGAGGTCATTATATTTATGGGATCAAATTAGAAAATAACATATTAGATTGATATAGTTATTGATGGTTATTTGATAAAAACATATATTGTACATAAAATCACATCATCATTTAATTTTACTTTGAGATCAATTTGAGAGAATAAAATGGATTAATATAAGAAACTATATAGACTAGTATATTAAATTAATAAAATCGATTAAGAAATAATATTATATGTGTTAAAAACTACCTTGCATATTATAAAACTATTAAATATGTGCAACAAATGAATATAGATTATTTTTTTATTGATATAATGATTCACTAAAGGATTATAAGGAATAACAAACAAAATTTCCAATTTATCTTAAGTTTCCAGTAATATACTAAAAATAATTCAGTTTGCAAACAACTTGGTGAGAATGAAGATATACATTAAGGCCTATTCTGGTTGTGGATTTCTTTTTGGAATCATTTTTGGTAATATTATAACAATAATAACGAGTTAAAGAAATGTTTACCCTATTTTATAATTTTTTTAGATATATAAGGCATGACTTGTTGTGTCTATGTTTTATTCTATATCAATATTAATAGTATATCACAAAAACAATTTCTCATGTAGACAACCACGCACATTGAAACATGATTTAAGATTTAACAAGGGGATATGATTTCTATATGATTAAATATCCAAGACAAATAAAATATTATGGAATCTCCATTGATATTCCATTTAGTTATCGAAATTATTGAAATGAATTCTTCAATTTTGGAAGGGTATATTAAATTAACTGAATGTTTAAAAAAAATTAATTATATAAGGATTAATAATCACAAACAAATTGAAATTTTTTTTCATTATATTTATAAATAAAAGTGTTATTGAATATTATAATTGATAAAAATGAAAAATATATCAAGACAAGAAAATTTTAAAAATGGTGTTTTTTTCCATCTTATTTTTATTATATGGTAATAGAACTTGTTTTTTAAAAAAAGATTTATTTTAAAAAATACATTATGAGTAATTATATACACATGGTTTATCTTTCATCACACTCCATAAAATAATTTAGGGGAAAATAAAGGATAAAACAATTCTTTACAAGGTTAAGTATTTATCTATTTTTTTATAATATAAGGTATTTAGTTCATCATTATAATAATATTTAAAAAATAAACTCCTCATTTCTAAATAATTCTCTAAAAATGTAGAATATCATAATCATGGGTGACAATAGCATTATAAAATGATTCATTTTTTACCAACGGATATATCCACATTATTGTTCTTTCATGTTGCCTATATATATAATGAATTGAAATGATTGTTTATAACTCAATGTATAACATTGAGTATTATATGTTGATTTGAAATTATAACATTAGGGTGAGTAGGATTGTGGTATCACGATAAAAAATATGGTCATAAGGAACAAAATGAGTTTTTTACATTGGTTTTCCCATGATGTATACTACATGGTGTGTCATACACTGTGTATTTCATATACTAGTGGTGAATAATTCATATGTATATTTATTATAACCTATGTTTGGTGTGATACATAACGTGATATTTTTATACTTCTACACAATTCTTATGTAATCCTTGTATCTGAGCTAATTAAGGGTTCATTGTTCATGTTGATGGACATGTCATTTGTTAGAGATTAACCAATATGGTATTTTTTCTTTTCATATGATCAATTTCAAATATAGTCCATTGATTGAGTTGGTGTAAGGAAGTGTATAGTTATACCTAGATAGGAATAAATATTTTTTTATCTATTACATGAGGTGAATTTATTTTCTCATACATAATATTGAAATACATGTGATATATTCATCGACCTGGTGAGTCTATAATCCGAAAGTCTTGAACATATGTGTATGATATATGGGATTGAAATAATTTGTTTTCTAATTTTACTCAATTCATTAGAAAAGTGGATAATATGAATGTACATACTTTCACATGATTTCGTTAGTGGATACATGTATAAAAATACATGTATCTTATGGATATCACACTAATTCAATTTTTTGATAGTGAAAAATAGATTATTTTTTAATTAATTTTATTTTATTTCATTTCTCAATTCCAGAATTCATATTTTCATTCAACATAAAAAAATACTAGGAATTCATAATTTGGGTTTGACTAAATATAGATTGAATTTATCTTAGATATATACTCTAAATATGTTTAAGATTTTATCCAAATGGGTTTTTTGGATTGGTATTCCGAAGATATTTCATATGATTCCATACAAGGTAATGTTGATTGTATCTTTCCAAAATTGTTTTGGAATATCATAAATTAGTTTTAAATATAGTTTTACTAGTTATTTCATATGGTAAAGTAAAAGGTAATATTAAAATAAGTCTATAGGGATTTAGTTTATGTGGGGGACTAAAGGTGATATTCCCTAAATACCTCACATCATATTGTATGATCTAATGATTTTGTATGGTATCGTATCAAGGTGTAAATGGATGTTTAAAAGATTTTAGGTATATCATTTAATAAAATATGTGGATATAAAATAACCACTACTTATTCCAACTTTATAGAATGATTTATCTATTTTATAATGAATTGTTGTGAAGATCTATGTTACATGATTATTGAAACATATATGATTGAGATGTTGTAGATGATCATTAAATTGTAAACATTCAGAATATCTTCCACACTTGATATCATTAAAAAACATTTCTTAAGATGAAACATACGGAATCTAGGTTAATCTATATTAAAAAAAGTTATAACTAAAAAAATTCACTCATATTATATGATTCAAGGCATAAAAGTCTCTAGGAGAATCTTTAAGGGATTATAAAATGGGGTACTTATGTTAAAATTATATGTATCTAATATTTCCCAAATATTGGCCAATTTTCCTCTACAATAGAGGTCGATTGTTTTTTCCTTCTTTTATAAGTGAAGAACTATAAATTCATGGCGATAAGGAGAGTCTATCCTATTTAATAAGATACTCATTCCAGCCCATGGATACACCATATGGGGGGTTGTTATATCCCGCCCATCTGCATTGGCTTGAGAAGGTAAAAAGATGTTACTCGGTCTTAAGAAACATCCCCAAGACGCCAAAGGTATGAAACACATGACGAAGGGATTCCATAAAAGTAGGGGATAATTTTCCCTTTAAAAATGAATGACCTAACCAAACATGGTGAAAAAACACTACATGATGAATGATATAAATGAAATACAACTCCTGAAAAACCATTGTGACATCCCGAACTGAGATGACCCTTAACAGGTGCCCCAAGCCTGGTCGGCCACATGGCCTCAAACACATCTCCACAAATTCCAAAGGCTTCTGACTAGCGGTGAGGGCCTAGGTTGTGTCTGTGGGGAAACTATTCCCTCATTAAAAGAGTGTATCATAGTGGAAGGATATAAATAGTAGTAAACAATAGAAGAAATATAAATAAACAGTGGAAGAAAACTGATGCAATTGATAAAACAAGAATAACAATGAATGAATCAATTTGAAAAAGGATGATGTATTTCATGACACTAAAAAACTGGGAAACAATAATACAAGAAAATATACAAAACATATTCCCCAAGGTAATAAAAAACAAAGACTACTCCATGCATCCTGAGATCCAACTCGGTCATCTGCTATCAAGCTCCATCCAATCAGTAAGAAATCAAGTGTTCAAAGTGGTGTGCATCCCTCTATCAATACCTACAACCATGTAATCTATTTTAGGTACCAAAATTTTCACATATAGGGTGTGAGATAAATCTCAATGGGCCACCACCAATGGTACCAATAACCTCTGACCCGTGTAATGGAATATAGAAGTGCGCAGGAATCCATGTACAATATAAATAAAATAGAACAATATAACTAAATACCCAATTCCTGAATCATCCCTTGGCTGTTGTATGAACATGTAACCAGTTCGGAAATTAATTAATTATCATTTAATGTTAATTGGTTATACAAGTCATAGTCGTCACAAAAATCACCTCGTGATATTATAAGTAGTGATGGTCCCAAGACATAACAAGGAAGCCAGAAAAAGATATCCAGTGAGGGAGTTCCATGGTAATAACCTTGGTAATGTAGATTTCACGAAATGATAAATCAGTATTATATGATTCTTATTTAGGGTTAAGAGTTTAATCCAAGGATCTTAGTCAAAGTCATTCCCCAATAATGTTCCCACTGAGTCCAGGTTGATCCACCAAGGAAAAAAAGGGCTATGCAAGGACAGGGCCCCATGGGAATTTACCATGGAACCTACTAGTCAACGATGGATCCTATGAGAGTATCTGAGGTATCATGTAAATATATAAAAGACCCTACAGTTGTATACCATGAATCTGATGAATAGAGAATAATTTGTGTCTAGGTGGGTATCAACCTAAGAAAATTTCATCCTTGAATCAGAATGGGGTTCCCATTTCCTAAGGTATTCTCCTCTCATAATACAATGTGACCTCGAGTCAGTCCATTCCTCTTTGATATTGTAAGCACGTAATCATTCATTAGGTTTAAGACGTGTCTTCGGTTAGTGTGTATAGTACATGTAGTTTTTCAACCATTTAATCATGTCTTAATTACCCATTAAGTATAGTCAATTATTGAGGTTTCATCCGCTACATTCCATCAATATGTAAAGGGGTGATACTAACATGTAACCTTCATTACATCACATTTGTTAAGACCAAGTTTTATACATAGTATACCTTTCATTTAACACTTTCCATTTAATAATCAATCAAAGAACTTACCTTATATTTGTCAAATGGGGAGCATATGTAGTACACACCATTGTACAATTCCCATTGATAACAAGCCATTTATTATAGGAAGTTTCGTTGTTAGGAAGGCCAAGAAAAGGCACACCTGAACGGTGACTCAAACATGCCAAAACACAAAAACCCAAATATGGAATAACCGTTGGTATGGGGAGGATTAAGTTGTTAGGGTAATTACTAACAAATAATCAAATATTTGTAAAGATAATAACCATGTGATTCTAACAAATATAATCATGGCATGTAAATTTATGAAACAGATTCCAATGAAATCTGTGGGGTTCCATGGAATATTCCAAAATAAACAAACATTGGGGATGAATTATAGGACACCCACCTTTGAATTGTACAACTCTCCTCATCCAGTATTGGACATATATTTGGATCAGATCAAAGAAGAAATAAGAAAATGTGAAAAATGGTCACATAATGATATCTAGATTGAAGTAAAGAGATAAGAAGAATGGTTAAGGATGAATCAAGTACTTACCGTTGCACATCTAATGTTATGGACATAAGCTTAGTCGGATTCCGGATGAAAGAGATCTCATGATCCCTAGATTTGGCCTTCAAAAATCTCCAAAATCAGATGAATAGGGCTTAATCCCACTGGTTCTTAGACTAGAGAAGAAGAGGGGGTAAATAGATAATTAAGGGAATTTTGTACATTTTGACCAGAAATTTAGTCTACGTATGGTTTTTCCACATGGTTTTTCAAATAGTGCACAAACTGTGCGAGATAGTTCTGCCCAAAATAACATCCTCTACACGGTTTAATCAAACCCTGCACAAGCCATGCACGGGTACTTGGGGAAAAAGGGCATCTGCATAGTTAGGACACAGGGTTATGTGCCAACTGTGTAAGATGGATCTATCTAAAAAAACACAATCCGTACGTTTTTGGAATACATGAGAAATTTATGCACGGTTTACTCTAAAATGTGCACCAAGCCATTTACCCCCAAAAAAAATGGGTTCTAAGCTTCAAATAGACCATATACTCCCTCGGAACCATTACTAAATCATTTGGAATCCATATTAGGTCCAAAGTAAATATTTAGACCGAAAAATAAAGGATCTATACTTGATTGATAAACGGGGTTCTTACAACCATTTATACCAAAATCGGCAATGAATGAGCACCACAGTAGAAGACAACAATATCAAAGTACACAAAGGAACATTCCAAAAATAGGAAGACTGAACGACATCCACAACTCCAATGATCCATGTCCAACTTCACCAAAATAGAACAAGTATCATGAATTTATACTAAATATGTGTGACATGTTAACTATGCTCATATTTTGATAGAAGAAATCTGCAAAATAACCAAAGTATCACAGAAGGGGTGAGTAGTGAAACACTATATAATTTCCCCAATGACATCTCTACTCATGACACTTAGATTGAACATGTCAGAAAATTTTAATAAAAAATTAAATAAAATAATTTAAAATTATTTCAAAATTTAGATCAAATCCATGAAGTTCACATAAAAAAGTTTTCTAAGGAATTCACATAAAAAATATGAAAATCATTTAACATTTCATTTTGGCTTACGAATTCCTTGATTCAAAACGCACCCACACATGCATGTTTTTTTATGAAATTTCCATACAGATGATAGGTTTCTCATATAATCATTCCATTCCCTAATGACCCATGACCCTTATTTAGGGTCACATCCCTTTGTTCCACACTGGTACTCAACCCTCATTCAGGGTCCCGTCGAACATGAACTAACAAAAAAACCCATGTATGAAAAAACAGTATCAAACAAACCATTTTAATACATTTAAATAAAACTTTTATTTTTGAAAGAGTTTTAAAAAATCCTATCCAAATAATCCTACAAATCCAGATTTTAAAATAAATATTTTGAAGTCCATAAACCAAGGAACATTGTAAAACAAAATCCATAGATTCACAACTTCACTAACCATCACTAAAATAGTTTTTTACCATGGTTGGAACCATAATTTCAAAATAAATTCTAATTAAAAAATTAATTTAAAACTATTAAATCATGTTCAAAATAGAGGAGTTGATATTGAAGCCACATACCTATAGTTTTCTGATTAAAACAAAGAACAGAATAATGAACATCTATAAAACCGGGTTAAATCTTCCAAATTGTGCCTTAGATATCTTACCCAATCAAAAAAATAACAAATAAAAACATATTTGGCATTCACAACCCTATATCTACCCACAACTTTCATATACCTAAAAAATTGAGAGAAAGATATATTTATATCTTAGAAAACTATCAATAACAATCAAGAAGGATCACATACCATGAGAATTGAGCTCAATGCACCAAGGAACATCTCTGGATCACTTCCCATTTTATGGGTACAGGTTCCCCAACCTTATAGATGAAAAAATTTAAAGAAAGGAACTTTGAAAAAAATAGGCATAAAATTTTAAAACAACCTAGATCAACCTTTTTAGGATCTTGATTCTTTGTTACACATAGTTTAGCCACCCGATTAGTCCATCCTTACACTAACTAGGAATTAGACACTACCTCAAGGATGTAATTCATATAGTCATATCTCACAGTTTCCAAACAATGTACTACCCATTCCAAATCTTCAATCTCAATAGGCCCCAACTGCTTTTACCAAGCACATAGTTTCTACTTTGCGGATGTATGATTTTGGAAAACCGTGCACCGCCTATGCGCCTTCCATTTTTTTCTTTTCTCCCTACAAACGGTTTCTTGGAGGTGTTTCATGGTTTTTATAAATTATGAACCAACCATGAACCTATAAAAAATCCCCAAAATGAATCCAAAATTTCTCTAAACTCTCCTAACATTCACCCGTATACTTACAGAATTGAAAAGCATAAAGAAAGAGATACTTGCTAGAAACCATGTGTGTTAAATTCTCCCCTCCATTGGACATTCCATCCTTAGAATATAGAAAACAATAATATCAATGAAATAGTTTTTGACATTTGTCTTTTATTTCTTTCTTGTGTTCCTTATTCTATTCTTAATTCTGACCATGTTTCCAAAAAACTCTTACTAGACTGATGCTTTTCCCATTAATGAATTTCTGTTAGTTATCCAAAATATTTTCTGAGATATATACCAATGACGAATTAATATCTTGTTCAATATGATCCCATCAAATCAAATGGATAGGATCATACTGAAACTTTTTCAACTAAGATACATGGAAAACATTACATGCTACAATAAACCATAGTGGCAATGCCAAGCAATATTCAACCTCTCAAACCCATTTAGTTATTTCAAAATGGCATATGTATCGAGGAGATAAATTTCTATACTTCACAAAAAGTAAACGTTGAAGCCTTGGAGAGATCTTTAAGAAAACATGATCACTCACAAAAAACGATAAAAACCATTAACGAGGATCCATATATGATTTCTGACAACTCTACTCCATCTCCAATCATTTCATGATCAACTAAATCTCCTCCATTATTTTTTGGACAAGGATAGGCCCAAGTAGTAAAGTATCACCTATTTACACCCAATAAAGTAGTGAACGACAAGGATTGTCATAAAATGCTTCAAAAGGATCTATATGTATCGAGGCCTCAATGCTTTTGTTTTATGAGAACACCACTAATGGAACGTTCTCTTCACATGGTCCACCAAAATTCATTACTCAAGCTAGAAACATATCTTCTAATGATTTTATCACCCTTTTAGATTTTTCATCTATCCGAGGATGATACACTATAATCACTGTCAATTGAGTCTGAAGGGATTGTTGCAAAGATTTGTAGAAATGATAGGTGAACCTCAAATCCCAATTTGATACTATCAAAATGGGTATGACATTTCATTTTACTACTTCCTAGATATAAATTTTGGACAAGTACTCCACCGTATAAGATTCATGAATAGTAATGAAATGAGATGACTTCATGAGTTGATCCATTGCCCCGCATATGGTATTGTGTTTTCGAACCATTATTGGGAGGCCTATTACAAAATCCATATCTATATACTATCATTTTGACACAGGGATGGGTAATGACTATAACATATTTTCTATTATTTATTTCTATTCCTTAAATTGCTAAAAACTTAAGCACATTGTAACAAACTCAACCACCTTCTGTTTCATGCCAATCCACCAAAATCTATCTTTTAATACTTTATAAATAATTTTGTGTCATTGGATGAACAACCCATCTTTAATGGTGGTAAGAATGATGAATTTTTTCCTAACATTCCATAGGTATAACCATCAGATATTTGTTCTACAAAACTATACCAACATCTAGTTTCAATCCCTAAATTGTCTCCCCACCACTGAGTTTTGAACTCATCACAACACATCCAATGTCAAATGTCTGTTCCTGTTAAACAATATTCAAAAAATGAGAAATCAAAGAAATTAAGAAATAATACCACCACATTACCTCTGTCTTCACATTCTAAATGCATATCGGCTAGGACCGACATGAACTACAACTCATCTGAGCCCTTTTTTTCCAACTGAGTATATGACTTCCTGATTAATGCATCTTACACCATATTTCATTTCCTCAATGTGTACATCACGTGAAATTCATACAATTGGAGATACTCCATATATATTCTTTGTCTCAAATTCAATTCCCTTTGTGAAAAAATATATTTCAATATCTTATGATCTATAAACACCGTAAATTTCTCATCAAAAAGGTAATGATGTCGGATATTGAAATCATGGACTTTGAAAAATTGCTTTGAATTGTGGGTATGGTAGTTCATGTAATGGAATCATAAATTCCTTGAACTATATGGAACAACATGGTATCATTTCATAAGAACACACTCCAAATAATATCATTAAGAATCACAATACACCATGTAACCTTATCTAATTTCTAGAAAACTCAATATAGGTGTTGATTTAAGATGAAAAATAAGGTATTAAAAAATTTTATTTCATTCCACATCCCATTGGAATGGAATATTCTTCTCTATAAAAGCTGTCAAAAGTTGGTCTAGTTTTGGAAAGTCTTTAACAAAGCATTGGTAATTACAAACACGACCACGAAAATTGTGTATCTCAAAAACATTCTTAGAAAGTTTTCAAGAGATAACAACTTATATTATCTTTGGATCCACTAAAAATCCTATTTTAGAAATTACATGGATAATAAAGTGTATCACTTATATCCAAAATTTTCACTTTGATAGTTTTTCATACAACAGATGATCCCTCAAGATTCCCAAAACTGTTTCTGAGTGTTTCTCTTGCTCAGACCCTGTCTGGGAATACACCAAGACGTCATCCACACACACCATCACAAGATAATATAGATTTAAATGAAATATCTAATTCATCATTTTCATAACAAATTTTGGTGCATTCGTAATACCAAAATTCATTACCATGTATTCGTAATGGATATATTTTCTTCTTGAATCTATCTTTGTAATATCATCTTTTTGAACATGCAATTGGTGACATCCTAATCACAATTACTTCTTATTAAATAATTCCATCCCATCAATGGGTCTAACCGACAATCAATTCATGGAATTTAATACCTATTATTTTTCTTAACTTTATTAAGATTATTATAATTGACACAAAGATGAAAATATTTATCCACCTTCTTGAAAAACATGATTGATGATTCCCACAGAGATGTGCTAGATCAAATGAAACCCTCTATTTATAGATCTTTAAACCACACATTAATTTCCCTTAAATTAGTTTGTTCCAATAGATAATATGGAAATGAAATAGAACTGTTTCTCAAGAGAATATCAATCCTAAACTCCACATTTCTTACAGGTTGTAACCCATAGAATATTTTGAAAAATACACATATAAAATTATCTACCACCACTAGAAAAATATTATTCTCAGTCTTGTCCATTGATTCCAAGTATTAAACTACCAACTAGAAAAAGATAATTCCAACTAATTGTGCCAACAAGCCTATTTCACCTACTTTTATCTTCCTTCCTCCACTAAATAGATGCTAGATTCTATCCTCAGTCATGTGACTAACTAGTCTGATATAGTAGTTGATGTGAGACTTAAACATTTTCAACCAATCCATACCTAGGATTTCATCATTGATATTCAAAATAGAAAACTATAAATCACATTTCAGCTCAGATCGATCAATAGTTATAAAAAATTCTCTACAAATAAAGGTTCTGCATTCTATTTGACCAAGAAGAGGTTATTGTCTTATCACAGAGTGAATCATATCAAGTTTTAAACACATAAAATAAAAATTATGTGAAGAAATAATTGAATGAGATGCACTAGTATAGAAAAACACGTTCATAATGGGAAAATTCAAAAAAATAATTACTCTCACCATAGAAGGTCAAAACTGATCATCCACTATAACCTGTTAAGCTTTGTATAATTGATTTCACACAACACCCTTCTCCTTGTTTCTATAATGAGATTGCCCTGCCTGAGTAGTCATGGTATTCCTATAATCAACATCGATAGCTCTGTTGTACTGAGGAGATCGATTTTTATGGCCTCTCCCTGTCAAATCATATGATGCATGTGACATATGAGAAGTGTCTCGAACACCTGACCTCGGAGAACTGTGACAAAAACATTGAAGATTCCCCATCTAGTTGTAGTTTTGTAATTCTCTAGGTTGTGTTGTACACTCTCCCTTTATTTTGTTTGAATAACCACACTTAAAAAATAAAGGCTTGTTCTTGGGTCTTAGAGAAAGAAGGTTACAGGATCTTGTGGTTTGATTATGATGTTTCCGACCTCCATACGAAAAAGTTTCCCTATTCCTATAACAATTAAATTTATTATTCTCAACCCCTATAATGATGAAAAGTAGACTTCCTCCACATATAATTCTAGTAGTAACATATACCATAAAAATAGTATCTAGTTTCTAGCTGGACTCAATGGTTCGAAAAGAATGAATAATGATTTCAACTAACTGTTGGTTCACATTTGGCTTAGGTGTAACCACATTATCTATGACCTATTTTGATGGGTTCCTAATATTCCTACGAGGCGTCATTTTCAATTCTGAAAAAAATTCCATAAGTTTCACTATCCATCAACTTAAGGGAAAAGAATTTCAAATTATTTCCTAGAATACTACTATAACATTGATTAACAAAAATCAACCTTTATAAAGTTCCACTATTTTTTAAATATTTCCACTTTCTTTTGAAAATTATATCATTTAAAAAACATCAAAATCATGTTCTTTTCAAAATATTGCATCTGAAAACAATTTTAGTTTTTTTAAAAACCAACCTTTTCTCATAAAAATAATATATTATAACTCAAAATGAAATATTAAAATCCTAGTTGGAAGTCATTCATTTAATGCATGTCGTTCTCATCTCTTTTGTTAAACCAGTGAGAATAAGATTCAAAATCCAATAAGTTTCTCTAAAAATGTATGTACCCAAATCCTTGGTAAATTTATGTTCAATATAAGAAGGTTAGATATGTCTTTATATGATATACTTTTCAAGTTACAAAAATCCTACTTCTTTCTATGATCCCGACACAAGGAATATAACAGAATGAATTTCTACTCCAACACCGGCCACCATTCCATATAAGTCCAACCAAGACTAATTCCACTAGTCCCAAACAACTTTTGGATAGAAAAGAACTAATACAATTTATAACATCCCACCCATCATCATTGTCTAGATAATGAGGGAGGATGCTACATGGCCATACGAAAAATCCATAATATGCCAATGTCTAGAAATACATGTCGAAGGGATTCAATACAAGTGGGTGATGATTTTTCCTTTAAGAATGAATAGCCTAAAAAATAAGGCCTGACCAAATAAGACACTATTTGATGAATGATATAATTGAATGAGAACTCAAGAAACACCATTTATATCAATATCAGCATCCAAGGTGTACCACAGTGTAAGATAACAATATCAATACACAATGTGGAAAATGAGAAAACCAGTGATACTCAATGATGACCAAAACTCCAAGGATCCAACAAGATACATTATCCAACTCCACCAAAACATCCCAAGTATCACCAAGTACTAATAAATATGTCTTACACTTTAACTTTTCCCATATCTTGATAGATGATATCGAAAAAAACCAAAGTGACAAAGCAGTGTGAGTAATGAAACATAGTTGATTTTCCACAACATCTTCCTTAATCATCACACTAGGATAGAACAAGTTAACACAATTATACATAAAAAATAATAGAAAAAAATTTATATAAAACACATTAAAATAGTTTCACAATTTATATAAAATCCAACCAGTTCACATCAAAATATTTTTCCAAGGAATCCAAACAAACAATTCATAAAATCATTCAATATTCCTTTTTAGCATACCCATTTCAAGATTCACAACAAAATCACACATGTATACTTGTTGGAAAGTTCCATACTCATGATTTGTTTCTCATCCAATCATCTTATACCCTAATGACACATTCCCCTTATTCTGATTCATGTCCCTTTGTACCCCACTGGTACTCTCCCCTTATTTAGGGTCACATCGAACATAAACTCACACTAAATCCCTATATTCCAAAATCATTTCAAACAAACCATACCAAAATGATTCAATAAATAACTAATTTCAAAGAAAACCATATGATAATTTTATTTCAATAAAATAAAAAAATACCATATTTTAAAATAAAAATTTTAAAATCAAGAATCCAAGGAACTTTATAAAACCAAATCCACAGTTTTGAAACTTCACAAACCATCACTATATAAGGTTTATACCATGATTTTCACAAACATTTCATAATAAATTCCAATAAAAACAATCAATTTGATTCTAAACCTTCATGTTCAGAATAGATAAGCCGACATTGAAGCCACCTAACATAGTATTGATGAAGAAAATGAGGAACAACATGAAGAACATTTAGGAAACAGGGATAAATCTCCAAAACGCAACCTTAGATATCTTCACATATCAACAAAAAGACCAAATTGAAATATATTCGGCATTCACTATCCTAGATCTACCCAGATTGGGAATATATTTATTAAACCGAGAGAAAAAAATAATTATATCTAAGAAAATTATCATGAAATTTCAAGAACTATCACATACCACAAGAATAAAACTTCAACACACCAAGGAATGAATCCAAATCTCTTCCAATTCAATGGGGAGAGGGTCTACTAACTTTTAGAGGGAAAAATCCATAGATAAATATTTTTTGGGGAAAATAGGAATTAAAATATTAAACTAATGTAGATCCCGATTTTAGGATCTATTTTCATATTAGCGCATAGTTTAGTCACGTAGTTTGGAAAACTATGCGCTAACCATGCATTCTCCACTACCTCAAGGATAGACCTCGCACTTTCACCTCATATGGTTTCCAAACCATGCACCACCTATTCCAAAGCCACTATCCCAAAAAAGTATATCTAATTTTATGAATCGAATAGTTTATACTTGGTGGATGTATGGGTTCGGAAAATCATGCACCGCCCATGAGCCTTCCCACTTTCCCTTATCTCCCTATTAATAGTTTCCTAGTGGTGTTCCATGGTTTTCCCATACCGGTAACCAACCATGCACCTATAAAGGAGCCCTAGAACCATGCCATCATTTATCCAAACTATACCAATAATCAATCATATAAATTACATATTTACAGACAATAAATAAAAGGTTACTTACAAGAAAATAAGGCTTCTATGGAGAGAATCATTCCACTATATTTAATGACTCCACATAAACCCATTGGTATGAAGAAAGAAGTAGTGGATTTACCAGTGGTTGATACAAAGTGTAAAATATTTTAGTTTATTCATTGATTTGAACACCATAATATATTATGATATATTTTTCTACAAATAAATTATAATTATTTTATATGTTTCTTTATATAGAACATTGGGTTTAAAAGAACTGTGATATTCTATCGAAATATTATTGTTTGATGGGATAATTATCACTTAGTATTTGGATAAATTAGTATGTATTTTAGTAAATAAATTTTGTAAAATTATTTTTTACATATTTGTAAAATTAATTCATTGGTTTTTAATTATTTTGAAATTAAAAAAAATTAATTTGGATGTAAAAAAGATGTTTTTCTAAAAAATAATTTCTAGGCACACAATATATTTTTATCTTAATAAAAAAATTAATATATATTGATGAATGATTTGAATTAAATGTTTATATAATATATTCACTAAAATATTTTTTTTAATCTAGTATTTTTTATTAAGCAATGAGAAAGATCAAATTCAGTTTTATACTTAAAAGGTTTTTTTTCTAAAGATAGTTTTTATTTCATTTTGCGCACTTATTTTAAAATAAATATTCTCCAGGTGTAGAAGTTAAAAATTATTATGTGGATTAAATATTTTTAATTATTGTAATTAAAATAAATTGATAGTGTTACTTTATTTTTTTCATAACAAATATTAAAAAAAGTGAGCATTTGTTACTATGGATAGGGTTAAACAGGTTTATCAAGGAGGTTAAAGGATTAAATATTGGTACAAATGACACTAAAACATGGGTGAATATTATTGTTTAAAGTTATTTTGACCTTATATAATCTTAAATTTGAATTTTTTTCAATTTTAAGTTAGTTACAAGAGAAAATGACTTTATATTATTTAAACCTTTAACACAATTTTATATGTGTCACTCCCCTAACTTTTAAAGGGGGGGGGGTACTATTCTCTCCCCGTATTCAAAAACATTGTTCTCTATATCTAATTAAAGACCTAATAAACACTATAGATTTATTCCATTAATTCTTGCCACTTTTTCTTACCCTAAGACCATCTTAATAAGGAATAAGTTGTATACCAAAGTATTTCCCTAAAATAAGAGCCAATTTTATTACCCGACTATTTAAATGTTAATTTGTTTTTACAAATCCTCAAAATATGTTGTATCCATACCATACTAATTGCACCAAAATCATTTATATACTGAAATATTATTAATATTATGATGAAATAGTTTCTTATCCCATTTTTCATCCAATTGGAAATGAAATCAGCTCTTGTGAGAATGTATGGATTGCCATGTCCACAAATCAATGCAATTCATTTTACATAACCACATTTTATTGTTTTTTATTTTGATTGATTAAATATTTTTATATGATATTTATTAAATATTTATGATACTATAATTATAATATCTTATCTACCATCTTACCTTCTCATCTATTGGATGTTTATAATGTTGGTCATGCGTATGTGTAGACTACCACCTCCATATAGCGATGTGATTCATTTTTAATTTATACTTCTAATTAATGTTAATATGGATATTTTTAGAGAATATAAATTATTATTTTTATATAATAATAATTTTATAATGTATAATATTTACTAATATTTCTATTAATCAATATATTGAAAATTAGAAACATAATTCATGCATATATACTAATTACCATCCCCATGTAGTTTTTAATGAAATTTTCAGCACCCATTTTTACTAATGGTTATAAAATTGTATAAAATAAAAAATAATTATACTAATGGATGTTTGATATTTTAAAAATTTTGATACGATGACAACGGTTTAATAATTAGAACCATTGAACTGATATATCTCTGAAAAAATGACAATTTATCATGCAAATAATGATTTTAATGAAGAATTCATAATAAATGGGTAATTGGAATTTATAAATGAATGTTATATTGTAATATATATTAATATTGTTTTGGTATAGATTTATAATAAATTTAAATTGATTATACATGATTTTTAAAGGCATAAGATGTTAGCTGAGTCTTTAGGCAAGTAATTAACGTAATAATCCATTTTTTGGGATAGATTATGTTGAACGTAATTTGAGGAAAATTTTATAACCTTCATCCATTAAATAAAATATTTCTATATACTATGGTTTTTTATGGGGTTCATATGTTCTTCGTATATTATTCTCCATTTATTACATAAATCTTTTTTAGACAATGTTTTTATGAATGGTCAAAAATATTTCCTCTTTAATGGATGAAATTTTTCATCCATTCCCATACACTTAAAAATTATTTTATAGAAGTTTTTAATTAAACATTATTTATTTAAAAAAATTAATTTACAACACGTTTTACTTTATTTATAATGTCTTAAAAATAATATTATTAGAAATAATATCCCAAATAATTTTTTTTGACTTTTTACAAAAGAGTTAATAGAATTTTATCTATTAACATATAAGATATGATTATATTTTTATACCTTCATGATTTTTATTTTCCCTAAGAATTCCTTAAAAATACTCCATGATTATTTTTAAATAACATAATTTTCTTTTTATTATGAAATTTTTTATTTATTATGTTTTGAAAAGAAAATGTTGTTTTATCACATTTATAATAATTATTCACATGATCTTTTAGAGGCATTTTGTTCATCTATGTACACATCCATTATAGTTTGTTATATTTCACCAAGGAAATAATCTTATCATTCCATCGAATTTTTTATATGATTGATGATCATTATGGTATTCAAATGATTAATTTAAAAGTGTTTATTTATTGTGGGTTAATTAAACTATGATTAGATAATGAATAGTTTTAAGATTTCATACACTTTCTATAGATAGAATAAAATTGTGAAATTATGAGTTGTTTATAGAACCCATTTATTTTCCATTGGAAAATATATGATGATACAATGAATTTTGTATGATCTTATGGCACACATATGTTTGGTTTTAAATATATGATTGGTGGGATATGAATTATATATACTCATAATGCATTAGTTGAATAAATATATCTCCTGAAATAATAGGGATTGGAATGGAGAGTGAGTAAAATTTAGTATGTGACTCTATCCACAGTGATAGTCTTGAATGGGAATCTTGAATAACAAAATGATGTAATAAAAAGTGAACTTGATCCTTTATGACTGCACTAGAAGTTATTCTTAACTATGAAATGGTTTATATGATTATGTTCATGATAAAAAATATGTCTTATTCTTATGATATGTTATTGTGGATCATGATATATAATTATTGATTCTATAATACAAGGACTTATGTTCTTTTTTATGAGAAATTATTATGTCATGATTCACGATATAAGATCTTTGACTGATTGGAAATTATTTTCTTTTGTTATTATCATTTCCCTATACCCTTATGGTCATTATCACTTATAATTGTTCATTTAAATATCCTATGTCAACACTTAATCAGATTCTAAGATCAACTTTTCTTATGTATCCATTTTCCACAGGTTATAAAGAAAGTTATTAAGTATGAAATAGTTAAGATTGGTAATATAAGGGAAGTACTTTGTTGGAGATATTTATTTTTTTATGAAATCTGTTTTATATGTATCTAGTCTTTAAATACATAAAACCATTATTGTCCCCATGTACATAATTTTGTTAAATTTATTAGATATTAATTTACAATAAACTAATATTTATGTATATTATGATCAGGTCCTCTCAATTTGTATCAAATAAGGGATGTATTATTTTTATGGACTATGATTAAAAGATTAGTGATAACCCTTTGAATAAGCCTATGTAATAGAGAACATCCTACATTATGTGAATTAAAGTAGTGAGTTTTTTTTAGAAAATACCACATTGCCTTGATACTGGATAGTGTGTGTGATTGTGTAATAGATGCACCTTGTGAAAATTATTCATAAAGGAGTTGAATGGATATTAACTCAATCATTAACTATGTAAAATGATTAGTCCTAATACTAAACACTTGGATAGAAATTCCCCAAGGGAGATGTGATTTGTTATATTCACATTCTCTTTATGAATAATTCTGATGATTGAGAGTATAGAATCATTTAAACCCAATGATAATATATAATTATATAATTAAAATTTAAGGTTTCATGGGTTGAAATAATGTGTCATATTTTTGGATGTCATAATAATGGTTTAGATTATTATATGGATTTTTAGTCTGATAATTGATGTTTGATACTCACACTATATTTTTTTGGTCAATTTATAGAACTGTAAATAATTATTTAAATTATAAATGTGATAGATAATATAGTTATTTTCATCCTGTGAAACTGACTGTTATGGGATCCAGAATATGAAACGTTCTGTTTAGGTCTGACTACCTATCTAATTATATTATAAAGAGCATATAATTTGGTGAGTTTCCCAACACACATATAAGTAGAAATAAAATTTAATGGGTGTTTATTTATTTGAGACCATATAAAGAAAAAAATTATGTATCATTCATATCATTAATGTGTGAAACATAACTACAAGAAATGTATCAGATAAATAGAATTATGTTTTATGTGTCGGAAAAAGGGAATAAATCAATAATTTATCATGAAATATTTATGAGTAAAATAAAAGTGAATAAAGAGAATCCTATGTAACCATTTATATTTAAATGTATTATATATGGGTAGCAAGGGATTTCCCTAATTTAATTCCATAATTTATGGGATAACTCCTAGGCCAAGGAAGGGTGTTTTATAGGTATATCACTAAAATGGATCATAAAAATTATGTTACACTTATCCTCCACTCACGATTTGGGGATGTTATGTTGATGTTTTAAAAATATTCCATTGTAAAATATTATTAATCATCTATTACTATAATTTCAAGTGATTTTGAGCATCAATTAGATATATCAACATAGATTCCAAATAAAAATATATAATAAAGAATTCAAATTTTATATTCTGAATCAACCGATGATTATCTCTTAGTGAGATGATTAATATGAAATTACATTGGGAAGTAATTCTATTTTATGGTCTATAATACCTATTCCTGAGGGTTATTTATCTCAAATGGAAAGGGAGAAAATCAACATTGAACATATGATTGGGCTTTATGAATATGCTATTTTTTCGTTAAGTATTTACTTTCCTTCCCCCAAACATTGAAGATGAGTTTTTAGTATAACTCATACATAGTACTATGCATATTTCTGTGTCTCCTTTTATAATGGACCCAATTGAATAATATAAATATACAATGAAATTGTAAGATAATCCATATAATTGATTCATATTCTTGAGTACATCACCATTGAGTGAATGTGTACATTTTATTAAAAATAAATATGGGTTAATGAGTCTTTGACCTTATTATTGTGAATATAAAAATATCATTTAAAAAAAGTATCCATTATCCCATATTAATGACTTGATTGACTAAATTTCAATAGCTTAATTTTTTTTAAATATTCACCTTCATTCCATATATAATCAATTGAGGGTAAATAATTAAGTGATAACTTATATAGACTATCATATGAGGCATAGTTATTTTGAATTTATAGTGATTTCATTTGGAAAAAGAATTCCCTCATCATATTCATGTATTTAATGAATGGTGTAATTATATATTTTATTGAATAACTTTTAGTAGTATTTAAAGATGAAATTATTACATATTCTAATATGAAAGAACCTCATGAAGATAATTTCAGGATTTCATTGATGAACATTATGAAGGAGAAACTTTATGCTAAAATTATTGTAAATTATGGCTACAAAATATTCATTTTTATATAATATAATCTCATGTGAGTGTACATTATTAGATCCATCAGAGATGAAAGTTGTTAAGAAATTTACCAGACCAATAATAATAATTGAGAAGCCTAATTTTCAAGGATTTAATAGATATTATTAATTATTTATGATAAATTTATTATGGATATCAAATAAAATAACCATGTTGTCTCAAATGAGATCCAAGTATCATTTAACAGAATAATGTGAGAATAGTTTTAAGGATCTGAAGAGAAGTTTAATCCTTGCACCTTTTCTCACACTACCTTTCAGTGGAGAAGGGTTTGTGATCTATAATTATGCATCAAAGAAGGTAATGGGATGCATACTCATGCATAATGATATTGTAATTTCGTATTCCGTACACTATCTAATAATTAATAACAAGAAATACTTAATTCATTACAAATAGTTAAAATAATTACTTTTTTATTAAAATATTGGAGGCAATATATTTATGAAATAAGACGTGAGAAATATATTGATCACATAATCTGAAAGTATATATACACAAGAAAAAAGAGTTAAATATGAAAAATTGGAGATTCGTGGAGTAGATTAATGACTATAACTACTCAGTACATTAGTAACATGGGATGATGAACAAGGTGGTTGATACACTATATCTGATTAAATATACTAGGTTTTTCATGATGAGGATTGATAGAGATCCAACACCAATGGATCTGTAGTGGATGGATTTTAAAATCATAAGGAAAAGGTTAAATTTTATTTGTCTCATAATTTTTTTTGACCATCCACCCAAGTATGGTTTAAGAAGAAATATATAGAAATTGTGGAATTAAAGAAGAATGTGAGAAATTTTCTTAAGTTAAACATTGATTGTGATGGAATTATAAGTTTCAAGAACTGACAATGCTTCCTATCAATACCATATTTTAAAGAATAATCCATTGGATGTAGCTTATAGTATATAATTATTTATTCATCCTAGATGAAAGGATATTTATAAAGATATAAAAGAGTATTTTTAGTGGGACTATTTGAAAAGGGAAATTATATAGAATATATCTCAATATCTAGTATATCATAAAGATCAAGATGAGAGAAAAAGTATATTGGGATGTTAGAACCATTTCTCATACCATAATATAAATTGGAAATCATCATTATGTATTACACCATTAGATTCCCCAAATAATCTAAATATTAAAATGATATCTGTGTGATAGGCGATCACCTTATAATGTCCGCACCTTTCATTTCAATCAGATAATATTTCACTTTTAACTAGTATTAAAAGATATACATTAAGAATGTGGTAAGGTTTAATGTAGTACCACATTATATTGTATTGGATAGGGATATAATGCCTACCTTGAAGCTTTAGAGAAGATGTAACGCCTAGTTGTTTTCTAACTTTTGGACTATGATCTAGTTTGATGGGAATCCCAATATTTTTCATTGGTTTTGGGTGTGATGATCCTTTAGTTTTGAAGTTTATTATTTATCTTTTTTGGTCCCATGGAAGTCCTTAATTTAATTTGTGATTTATTGGAGAAAATCTTGAAATTTTTTCTTAGCAGTGACCTGTGTACCGTTGCTGCAGAGTTTGGTAATCTGTACGACTAAACCCTAGGTAAACATGGGACTGGTGGTGGGTTTGGGTAGAACCTAGTACATGGTCTATGAAAGGTATCTAAACCCATGTGGGTTGGCCATTCAGTCAATCTCTATGCCGGAAATGGTAGCTGCATGGTTTCCACATAGGTTGGTCAATCACAGGGACAAACTGTACATGTTTCCCAGATCATAAATTTTGGTATTTTCATTGTTTTATCATTTTGTGATTTTAGAAAATATCACTCTACATCTCTTACATGCAAATCGTTCGAACCTAAGAGGGATCTCCCATATTTATAAATTCTTTCATCTCCTTCTATATTGATTTCTTATGGAAATATTAAAGGATTTTGTTGGATCTCTTAAGAAAAACCCTCCACTTATCTCTCTCTTCTTTCTCCTCTCATTATGTATTGGTTTTCTCTTCTCCCATGGTCATGTTGACATAGGTTTCTTGATATATATTTGATTATGTTTGGGGGTTTTTCTCATTGAGGGGTTACCTTCGTAGATCTAGGGTTTCTGAACACTCATGGAGTGTTTTTAGTGGTGTGTTGTTGTTGCGCCATGGATCCAAGGTTGTTTTTTCCATTAACATGACTTTTTAATTTATGATTCATTTTTTTCATTATTTTTGAACTTTTTTTGGTTTATAAATATTTATTTATGATCCTTGGTTTAATTATTTGATGTAAAATTTTTTGTTTTATGACTTCATTTATGATAAATGGAATTATTTTGTTAAACAACACACACCAAGTGCACGATTAAATTCACTGTTAGATTTTATGAGTAATATGTTATATAAGAAGAATGGTTTGGTTTTACGAATAAATTAGTATTATATGAAATGATATTTTAGGTTCCTTATATTTTTTTTCTCAGTGTTTTTGGGTTTTATAAATAAATGAGGAATGGATTTTAGGGTGTTATGGCATGTGTTTTCGATGAATGGACCATTTGGCACTTTTATAAGAATAACTTTTCTAGAAATTATAGTGTGAGTGTTTTAAGAGGATTTTATAAATAATTTTTAAATGTAATATTGTTTGTTTACACACCTTTAAGAAAAGTGGATTTCTTATAATTGATAAATGTTGGTTTTATGAAATGCATAAGGATCCGTTTGGTATCTTTTTGAAAATGATGAAAGTTTTTCTTATAAAAACCTATATTGTATGTTTCTATTTCCTTGTCTATGTATAATGGATGGTATTTCCTCACTATGGAATCATCAAGATCCATTATCAATGTTCTTCATATGGTACACTTTGTGTTCTATTTATTTTATACCATGAGATCAGTCCTTGGGGTGACTTCAGGTGAGGCTTGTTATTGAATTATCATTAATATTATAAATTATTATGATTGGATGATCGAATGACATTAGTTGGATCACCCCCTTTATACATGAGAAATGTGAACCTAGAATAGTGAGAAAATTTTCTGAGAATGATTTTGGTACTAGCAAGTTTACGCAATAACATGTTTCCTATAGTAGGTGGATATATTTCGGTTTATTGTTACGGAATTTCCCCCACTATAAGTCCTGAGTTATAGTGGTTGGGAGTGTTAGGGAGTTTTGAATTTTATCATGTGTGGCATGATACCAGGGATGGATCCCATGTAATATTATGTTTTGGATTATTCATTATATTTTAGGTTCACCCATGTTTGTTAGAACATAACAGCTTGTGGTGATGATTGAGATATTTGTATTCTTATTTTCATTACCCTTGTTCTATGATATTTTTGGTGCCTTCTTGTGTGGTGTTTTTTCATGGAATGTCTTTTTTTGGTTTTTAAAAAAGTTTTTATGAAATTTGATTTTATTGAAAAGTGTTTTATCCCCTTTTGTGTAACATAAAAATGTAATCGTCACTTTCCTCTTGAAAATGTTATTGTTTTAATATTAGTAATGAACCTGGATTTGAAATGAAGAAGGAAGATTGTTCATTGTTTGTTTTTATTTAAAATGTGCATAAAATTATTATTTCTATATATTGTAGTTAAAATATGAATTTTATGTTTCTTTTATTTCAATGGATGTTCGTTGGGAAATAGATTATTAGGCTAGCCTAATATGTTTTAATACTCATGTCTATAATTTTTTTCTATTCTCATCCTTTGTTAAGGATCATCTTGAGTTCAATATTCTTGGGCGATGAGTGATCATTGTGTTAGAGAGTGAACAGCGGGGTCACATGGGGTTAGTTTGTTTGTCTGGTTTAGTTGGATTATTTTTAATATTTGTTGTACCATTTAGCTTCATTTAAAATGATGCCCATTTCAATTTTATTTATATATTGGGCTACTTTTTTCATCCTTCCACTAACTAGTTTTTTATTATTTAGTGGATTAAATCATTACCTTGGGTACTATGTTGATGCCCGACACTATTTTCCAACCTGTGGGGATCAATAATGCCCCTCAACCTATTTCATGGATGGGATTGGGTGACTGGTTCAGGGATAACCCGAGTTGGCTCATGACAAAATGGTATTAGAGTACGTTTTCTCCTAGAGGACCTTGCTTTTTAAAGAAAACTTTGTTACTTTTGAATGTGAATATATATGGAGTATGATTTTTGGGACTCGAGAGTTAGGTGTGGGAAGAGCATCACATACTCTTTCCCATTTTGATCCTTTGTTTCCATGATAAGTTTATTTTTGCTAGTTTCTTTGGTATTTAGGTGTTGTTTGGTGACTGTGATATGAAAAGAGTAGTTGGGTTAATAGTCTTCATGTGTTTATATATCCAGGAAAGATATGTGTATTTAGAGGCATTGTCCAAGAAGTCTCTCCATATTGGTGGTGTTTTTTTTCATTTGGACGCCAACCATATGGCCATGTTTCCCAATGAAAGTAGTTCCCTAATAGGAGTTATTTTTAATATTCATTGCATTATATATTTTTTTAAACCTTGTGTTGGAATTAGAAAAATGGGGTTTTAATGGTAATTATTGGATTTTGGAAAGAGAGATAATTTGTTTTTTAGAATTATCTTTTATGAATTCCTTAGAAAATATATTTCTTATAAAATGACATCATGGGGGTATAATTGAAATGATTTTACCAAATTGGACTTTTACAAACATGAATTGGAGTTTATGAAAAATGGATGTTTATTTTGGAAATTTGTTTCAATGGAAAAAGAGTGAGTTTTTAAATAAATATTTATTGATGAAATGATATTTTTCTAATTAATGTAAAAATGTTTTGAATGAAAGGAAGATGTTTTTTGATGGAAATATATGGGGTTAATTTTTAGAGCATGGTAAAATGGTTTGATGTGTGGAATCTAAAAATGTGTTCTCACTCAGTGGTTAGTGTTCCTTTCGAGGGTTCATAATTTTTTAAATGGGTTTGAATGAATTGGTCTTGAATATGTGGTAGTTTTTCTAGCCTTTTGTGTTCTCATTGGTTCTCACATGTGTTGTGGTTTTTCAAAATTTTGACATTGCATAGCATGGTAGGGTGTATGTATTTCTTTATAATGTATGAAAATAAAAATGTGAGTGAGACTCGATGGAACTCCATTGGTGAGTGTGAAAAATACAAAAAGTTTTTTGATCTTACAAAAGCGTTTCATGTTTTTTATTCTATTGTTTTTGTGGTCTGTTTTTCTTTGTCTTAGAAGTTTTGTTTATTCAGTATGCTCTTCTTCATGATATATAAGTGATACTCTTGTTGTATCATGTGTTGAGATTCTATTGGTGGCATGGACTTGAAGCGGTATATTAAAAGGCTTTTAGAAATGTTTTTGGGAAGTCATTGATATGGTTTCCCTATAGGTTGGTGTTTGATACATGTGAACATTCTGATTAATGAGATGGTTTTGATAGAGCTCATGGTTTCCTTATTACCTTGTGTTCCTCCCATAAATATGTGATGGATGCTATGGTATGACTACAGATGGTTCTTTATTGTCAAGCTATCCAATTAATCAACCTTTGGATTTTGTTAGTGGGTTTAAAAAGTTAAATCCACCTATTTGAAGGATTCCCTAGCATGATTTTTCAAATGAGGAGATATTTGGGATCAATATAAAATACTTAATTGTTGTGATAATTATCTTGGTTATAATAGTGATTTTCAGTAATGTTTGGTGCATTTCTCCATGTTCTTTGTTCGTTTTTTTCCTCATTTGGAGTGAGAGAGAACATTAATGTATATCCTTATGTCCTTATTTGGGTAAAAGTCTTCTGTTTAAGGAAGTGAGTTTCATGGTGTGTTATAATCCTCTGTTTCTTCTTGGGATTGTTATGTGGCTTTGTGTGGCACTAGAAAAATGGGTTTCAGTTAAGGATTAATAGATCCATACTACAAGGCATTGGATTCTTCATACATCAAATCTCTAGCCATAGACCCCATAGTGAAGCTGACATGTAGTCAGAAATCCAGAGGGGTTGAGTATTTTGGCTAAGTTCATGAATTTACTATTCTGGTCAGGCGGCTCTTGTGTTTTTATTTTGGGTTCTCATCACTGTGAATTTCTGATTGTTAGAAAGAGAATGGTGGACTTTCCACTAAGGTAGTGTCTATTGTTATTCCATCTTGGATGCATGATTCAGATTACTATTATTGTGTGGATGACCCATGCGAATTCGGTGTGGTCTTTGATTTTATCAATCCATAGGTGAAGAGTGGTGGGTGGTTGTTAGATGTGGTTTCTATGGTCCAATCATTGGACCCCTTCCCTCGCCTCCCAATGTGGTGGGGGGTTTTTAGTCATTTGAAGAATTTTTGGTTCAGTTCGTTCCCCTCAATTCTAGAGTGGGTAGTTTAAAAGCTACTGATGTTCTCTTCATAACTTGTGTCATTCTAAGCTTGTGTGGGTCGTGGTGGAAGAGTTTTTGTAGGCCTGTGTGGGAATGGCCCGATTCTGGTTTATGTTGAAATTTTGTTTGGTCATTCTTAGTTGGTCCTTAATGGTGGGGAGACCCACTATAGGTCTCATTGAGTTTTTACTTGATAATTCATCATGTAATATTTTATTTCTAATAGTGTGGAGTTCATTTGGGGATCCCTTCTTCTAGTGATCTATTTTTGGTTTGGATCCGGTTTTATCCATTTAAAGTGGATTCTTTTAAAGTTACTGATTTTTCAGTTTCCTCCTCAGTTTGGGTGAGAGTAGGGATTCGTGGGAGAATTCCCAATGGTCTTTTTTTGGAATTATTTTGGATTTGGTGGCTTGATCATTCCTTAGTTAATGTAAATTATTTGTTGGTTGTTGTTTCATTTTTGAGAAATAGGCTTGAGTTCCATTAATAGTGGGATAAATGTTATTAGATTAAGATGTGATGTTGTCTTTATGTGGAATCCTTAGTTATTTATCATTTAATTAGAATGTGTTGTGGCTTTTAGGGGAAGAAAGTTTTAATGGTGGGGAGAATTTTCACACTTGATTATTTTTCATTTTTTCACTTATGATCTGGTTAGATGGGAATCTGAGCCTTTCTTTTAGGTTCCAATAATGATGAGTGTTGATTTTTGATGTGTTTATTTGTCTCATTTTTGTCCCATGGTATTACTTCAGTTAATTTGGTTGTTTTTGGAGAAAAAAACTAAATTTTTTCTTGGTAGTGACATGTGCATGGTCGGTTCATGGTTGGGTAAACCATGCGGCTGAACCCAGGTAACTGTTATATGGGTGCTGGGTCGGGCAGAACCTACTACATGATATGTGAAACCATGAGGGTTGTACATGCTTTCAATATCTTCACGAGAATGGATATCACACAGTTACCTCATGGTTTGGTAAATCGTGTGGAAAACCATGCGAGTTTCCCATATCTTAAAATTTGGTATTTTCTTGGTTTACCCCTTTCAGTTTTTTAATCAAAATCACTTTCCTAATCCTCTATGTATCTCATTAAACACTAGGATGGATATATCCTCTTCCGCAAGCACCTCACCGCATTTTATAGTGATATCAAGTGGAAAAATTCAAGGTTTTTTTGGAACTCTCAAAGTAAACCCCTACTCTTATCTCCCTCTTCCTTCTCCTCTCATTCCTTCTTGGTTTTCTATTCTCACATGGTCATGTTGACCTATGGATTTTATTTACCTTTTATTCTGTGGGGTTTTTTTCATTAATGGTTTCTATTCATATATCTAGGGTTTTTAACCCTCAAGCAGTGTTTTCGGTGGTGCGTTTTCATTATGGCATGGATATGTGGTAGGTTTTCCAAAGAACTTGCCTTTCAATTTTAAGAATAATTAGTTTCATGATATTTTCATCTTATTTGATTTACAAATATTTGCGTATGATCCTTGGTATTATTATTTGGAGTGAAAATATATGTTTAATGCCTTTTTTATGATAAATGGAATTCTTATGTTAAATAACACACACCAAGTGCTGGATTAAATGCCCTGTTGGCTTTTATTTTTAATATGCCTTCTAAGAAGCTTGTATTGATTTTTTGAATATATTAGTATTATGACAAATGGTTTCTTTGGTGTCTTATATGGGTTTAACAAGTGTTTTGGGTTTTATAAATAAATGAGGAATGGATTTTAGGGAGTTTTGGCATGTGTTGCTGAAGAATGGTCTGTTTGGAACATTTATTGGAATGGCCTCCCATGAAAGTGTTGTGTGAATGTTTTAAGAGGATTTAGTAAATGATTTTTAAATATAAGATGGTGTGTTTAAAACCTTTTATGAAACGTTGATCTTGTATAATTGATAAATGATGGTTTTGTGAAATGTTTAAGGTCCTTTTTGAAAACATTGTGAAAATGATAAAAGTGTTTATTATGAAATCCTCCTTTATATGTTTCTCATTATTTGTCTATATAAAATGGACAAGAATATGTTGTTGTGTAATTCTCATGATCCATTAATAGACTTACACGGTTGGGAGTCTTTGTGTTCTAATTATTCTATGTCATGAGATTGGTCCTTGGGGTGACTAGGGGTTAGTCTTAATATTGAGTAATTAATAATATAATATATTCTTGGGATTGGATTTATGACTGGCATTAGTTGGATCACCCTAATTAAACATGAGATATGGGAACCTGGCATACTGAGATAACTTCCCAAGAATGATTTTTTTTCACTTGCTAGTTTACACACTAGCTAGTAGCCTATAATAGGTGGATATATATGGGTTTGTTATTATGGGATTTTCCTTTTGGTTTGTCCTAATTTATTGTGGTCATGTTTGTTAGTGAATTTTTTATTTCATCATGTGTGGAATTCTAGTAGGGATAGGTCTCAGGTATTAGTATGTTCTGTATTATTCACTATCTCCTAGGTTTTCCAAAGTTTGTTAGAACTTAGCCTCTTCTTATGATGATTAAGATACTTGTATTCTTATTTCCATTTCCCTTATTTTATGATCATTTTGGTGGATTTTTATGTTGTTTTTCTTGTGTAAAGTGATGTGTTGGTAAAAAAAAGTTTATGAAAATTGTTATAATGAAATGTGTTTTTTACTCTTTGGTGTAAATTGAAAATGTAAGCGTAAAATTATTCTAGAAAGGGTTAATGTTTCACTATTGGTAATTAACCTAGTTTTGAAATGAATAAAGTAAATGATTCATAGTTTGATTTTATATAAAATGTTTATAAAATCTTATTTTTATACAATTTGGTTTAAACTTGAAATTTATTTTTCTTTTATTTTAAAGAAACATTATTGGGAAATAGATATTTGGGATACCCTATTGAGTTTTAATAATCACACCTATTTTTACTTTCAATTTTTATCCATTGTGGAGGTTAATCTTGATTTCGATCTCCTTGGGTGATGAGTGAACATTGAGTTGGTGAATGACATGTGGGGTTGCATGGAGTTAGTCTGGTCATCTGGTTTGTTTGGATTATTTTTATATTTTTTTCTAAGATACAGTTTCATGTAAAAAATATGTCCAATTCAATTTTATTTTTATATTGGAATACTTTGTTCATATTTCCTCTTCCATTTTTTTTATTACTTGTTGGGAAAAAAATTCACATGTGTACTATATTGATTATTGGCAATACTTTCTAGCGTATGGGGATTCAGAACACCCCTGGGCTACACCAAAAATATACTTGGGTTAATAGTTTAGGTTTGAACCAAGTTGGTTCATGACAGAAGTCCTCCTCAAGCATTGAATGAAGAGTTTATGTTTAGAACAAAATATAATCCTTAGATAGATGGTCAGTATAAGAGGAACATTAAAACCCTAGAAGATATAATGATAAAATATTCAATCTATTTCAAAAGTAGTCGAGATCAGAAACAATCTATGTTCTAGTTTTCTTAAAAAAATATCATTCACACAACCATTTAGATGGATATTTATAAATACCTCTATTAAATGAAGTATATAACTAAAATGATAGGATTAATTATGATAATGAATTCTATTGTGACCCTTTCTAGTTGATGAAATGGTAGAAAAGTTTAGTGTAATTTAGTAGAACATTCGTGTAGCTCCATGTCAACAAAAAATTAATTATGATAGTCATCTGTGAGATATAGAGTTTAAAGTTGGTGATAATGTAATCCTATCAATGTCACATTTGATAAATGATATGATATTTATAAACAAGGGTAAGTTGAGACCTATATAATTTATTCACTTTTAAATTCTTGATCATATTGGTATGGATAATCATCTTTTCCCTTCTACCAAATATCTCATGAGATCACAAGAGACAATATACATGATCATTTATATAAATTTAACATTGAGGTTATACCAATTGATATTGATCTATCTTTTGTGGAAAATTCATTGGATACATTAGATCAATGAGGGAATTGTTTTTGGAACAATACCACTCACCTAGTAAATTTTTTATAGAAAAACCATAAATTTGATGAATCTATGTAGAAACCTGGGGATGTAATAATGTAGAACTATCTTTAGTTATTTACACCAAATTAATAGAATTTATATAGAGAAATTACAAAAAGGGGAGTATAATGTAACACCCAATATCTTATTATTATTTTTTCTGAATTAAATTTCATTTATTTTCTTTATTGCTTTATACGTAACAAAAACATAACACAAACAAAAATATTCTATTGAAATATAATTATGTAATATTATAGTAATTACCTAGATGTTAGATTGGATAGTAGTAATAAAAATAAATTAAAATTAAAATTATTTCTTACATGTTTGTATAATTAATTTATCTATTTTAATGTGGTTATAAATCAAACAAATTTGATGGTAAAAAGAGATGTTTTTATAAAAATTTAATATTTTTACACTAATTTTTTTGTCTTAGTAAATTAAATTATTCTATATTGATGAGTGATTTAAATTAAATTTGTAGATAACATGTTGAATATAATATTTTTTTCATTCATTTACCGGTTTTTATTAGTTAAGGAATAAGAATAAATTTTGTTTTATAGTTAAAAATGAATTTTTAGAAAAATGGTTTTTATTGCATTTTGTGTACTTAATTTAGAATAAATATATAAAATTTATTATAATAAAATCATGTAAATTTTATAACATTTTAGTAATAAAAATTTATTATAATTTAATAGGTTCAAATTAAATTTTGTTCATAATGAATTTTATTATAAAAAAACTAAAAATTTGATACAATGGTTAGGGTAAAAACGAGGGTTCCTTGGCTGGTTTAACTAAGATATATGTGTAAAAATGTCCCATAAACTTTTCAATGTATTTTTGGATGAATATATTTCAACCTTATCTTATCTTATACTCAAATTCTTTCCATTTTTTACACATTCATAATAAAGTGACTTTTTATTTTTAAAATATTTTATGTAATTCCATGTTTTTGACTCCCCTCACAAAAAAATATTCCCTTATCCTCTATTATTCAAAAATACTAGGCACTGTATCTCAGAAAAGAAATATCGGGAAAAAAACTTCATAGATTCCCTATATTCATTCTTTATGTTGTTTTATAGCCCTAAAACCATACTAAAAATTAATAAGGTTTAATCTAATGGAGGTGACTCACCTGAATCTTTCAATGTGTATTTATTCTTCTAAATCCCTTAAATATAATGTATCTATACAATTATAATGAATCTAGTATCATAACGATATTTATATTTTATTATTATTATGTTAAAACCATTTTTCATCTCCTTTCACATCCAATGTGAAATTAAATCATCACTTATGCGTACATACAAACTACTACCTCTATGATTCGACACATTTCATTTTCCATGAACACTATTCATGGTTGGTTATTATGATGGATTTAAAATTTATATATGATATATATATAACAACTCTACTCTTTATTTCATACTTAAACATGATTAATTACAGAAAACCTTTACTTGTTATAACATAGAAGATCTATAGGTCCAATTTATTTGGGGATTAGTATCATTACATAAGAACATAAAACATGAAATAGAAAATCTTTATTGAAAACTTCATTTAGATGACCACTACATTCCCTCATACATAACATTTCATGGGATAACCAGAGGACATGAATAAAAAATGGTGAGCTATAAATCCCAGTAAGTAAATAAACAAGGAATAACATGAGGAATATAATAAATTTTAGAAAATAGGCATATAAATTGAGCATAAGAGAAACATTAACATAAAGGCATGATAAATAATGATAATTATAACATGGAAAATTGGCAACAACACTTAATATGGAATTAGCATGAGCCAAGACTCATTGCACATGGAGCATGAGTAAACCCTTATTTCACAAGAAGCACGAGTAAAACCTTGTTAAAATTAAATTACGATGAGTCAAAACTCATTGAACATGATGTATCATGATACTATACTTTAACCAATGCATTGGAATGCTATCAGGGCGCACCCTTTCTTATAAATTTAATTTCATGCATAAGTGTGCCACAGGGATCATACAACATGGAATCAATCATTATCATTTATTCAACGATAAAGGGATGTGGAATATATAAATGAATATTTATAATAAATAAGTAAATGGTCATAAAGGTGAATTCCCTTGATAGATAAATGGCATGGGATTCACTACACAATGACATTGTCTTGGAAAATGGTAGTGCAATTTCAGCAGCATAACGATGTGAAATGAGAACTCATAAAAAATGTTTGATGAGAGAGAAATTGGTGTATAATCATATTTGCATGAAATGTAAAGTATGTCGGTCATATAGATACATGTCCCAAAAAACATAATGGAATATAGATACATAATAAAAAAGAATTACTTGGATGTAAAAGAGGAGAGAGAAATCCCTCTCAGAATTTCAGCATGGTAACGGATGTACATGGGACACATTATTGAGAGATAAAGGGGTATATCATCATCCAAACATAAATAGGGAAGTATGGGGGGGTGATAAATTATACCCCAACATTTTTAATTTAAAAAAACCTGTCATAACAGCTAAATGAAAATTTGAAAAAAAATCAAAAAGGAATAAATCCCTAACATGGAAGTGTGATCCCAAAGGCTTGAGAGAGGCTTGATAGAGGCTTCATGGGAGCTTGGAGAACCTTGGGAGGATTATAATGAGATGAGGGCGAGGGCTAGTCGAACTCCAAAGGCTTTGAATGAATAAGAAGAGGGATCTTGGGTGGGTTTATATAGGAAAGAAGAGGGAATTCTTTATTATTTAGGTTTGGGACACCTCACATTAAAGTAATCAAAAACAAAAAACAGCCCATGGTTTTTGCCCATGGTTTTTTTCAAATGGGAGTGGAAAACAATATTTTATAATGCCAATGGATGAAATTCTTACAATAATAGGGTTGCTTATGTGGAGGGGAGTAACACTTTCAAGGAAATTCATTTAGAAAGTGAATAAGTTTTATATGCCTTGAAGGATCCACTAAAACATTGTAAAATAAGTAAAACAGACCCAAAATCAAATTATCATAATGGTAAAACCTATATTGTACGAAAATAATGTTTATATTATTTTATTACATCACTATTGGGTCATTATTATGTCATAAATCACATTATATATTTAAATATTATTTAATTTTTACCCAAAAATTTGACTGTCTTCGAAAATTATGAAAAATTCATTGTTCTATAATTTCAACATCCTGATTCCAAAAATAATATTCATTTTATCTAAATAATTTTCTGAATATGTGAATTTTAATTTTAAAATAAAAACTGACATTTATCAAAAATTCATGGGTTTTGACAAAAAGAGCTTTCAAACCTTAATAAAAATTACAATTGCATTCATAAAATTATATGATCATTTATATTTAAAAATTTTAATTTAATAATAATAATAATAATGTTTTATTAAAATATTATTTAATTCAAAAATCAATTAATTCATCAAAATATATTTCTTAGATGAATATTAACTAAAAATACTATTTGTGCATTAAAACTATTCACAAAGTAACAATAATAAAATGAATGCACATTATTTATAAAAAATGTGGTACATAGTCATAGTGATATGGTCTTGTTACGTAACCCCTTATAACTCTCGCATAAGACCAAAGGGTAAGGTGTGTGATGGTGATAGACTCTTGGGGTGGCTCAGATAACATCGCTCAGGTGGTAATCTCTATTAACTTCCACTTCTCCTGTAGTCAGTTCCGCTCAAGCATAACATGTTCAAGCTCAATATGGGCTTGGCCTATAGTAAAGCCCACTGATTTCACCTCCTTTCAGAGCTCTGAAAAATGTGCTTTGTATTTGGAAAGTCTATTGGATGAGGCCATCTCTTCCTTTTTCTATGTAAATTGGTTCTGTTAAAGCCCTATATTTATATTCATCAGGTGATCGCTGCTCAATGGCTATATTAAAAATGGTCACAATTCATAAAAATATTATAAAATCCAAAAACATAAAACCAATTATGTTCAAATTCTATATAAACATAATAAGACATTTAATTAGATCAAAATGAATTTCCATTAATTAAATTGTGGGTAATTACAACCTTCTCCCTTATGAAATTTTTCCCTCGAACTTTCCTTTTCCCACTCTAAAAAAATGTGGGTTACTTTGATTCATCACTTCCTCTGATTTTCACGTTGCTTCTTCAAAATTTTAGTTTTCCACAACACCTTGATTAGGGGAATTGTCTTATTTTGTAGAACTTTTTGTCTATGATTTTAGATATTCACTAGTTACTCCTTATAAGAAAGATCATCCTACAGCTATACTATCTCAGAAGATAGTACATGTGAAAGGTCTAGCATGTACTTCTTTAATAGGGATACATGAAAGACAACATGTACATTGGCCATGGTAGGTGGAAGTGCTAGTCGATAGGACACAACCCTAACACAATCAAGATTCTTGAAGGGACCGTTGTACCTAGGACTTAACATTCCCTTTTTCCAAACCTCATGACCTTATTCCATGGTTATATGCATAGAAATACCATGTCTCCCACATTAAACTCAATGTATCATCGATGGTTATCTACATAACTCTTCTTTCGACTCTGGGCTGCCTTGATATGATGATGAATTTTTTTCACCTTCTCCACCATTTGTTCGACCATTTATAGTCTTAGCATCTTAGGCTCACCGACTTCATCCCAACATGTTGGTGTTCAGCACCTATTCTCATATAGGGCATCATAAGTTGAACTTCAGAGGCTCAAGTGCTAACTATTATTGTAGGAGAATTCAACTAGTGGAAGTTTTTGGTCTCACCCTCCTTTGAAGTTCATAGAACATGATCCTAACATATACTGTATTGTCTGAATAGTTCGCTCAGACTGGCCATCAGTTTGAGGATAATAGGTCGTATTGAAGTTCAGTTTAGTATCAAGAGCATGGTGAATACTCATCCAAAAATTAGAGGTGAATCTTGGATCTTGATCAGATACAATAGATAGTGGTACTCCATGCAGCCTTACCACTTCTCAAATATATATCTGTGTTAGTATATCCAATGATAAATCTTCTTGAATTGCAATAATGTGTGCAGACTTTGTAAGACGATCCACAACAACCTAGATTGCATTATTGCCTTCATATGTCTTCAAAAGTCCGGTGACAAAGTCCATGAGGATTTTCTCCCATTTCCATGTTGGTATGGTTAATGGTTGCGTCATCCCCATAGACTTCTGCCTCTCTGCCTTCACTTTCTGACTCACTAGAAACTTTGATGTATACTCCACGATCTCCTTCTTCATATTATCCCACCAATAATTCTCTCAGAGATCTCGATATATCTTTGTGTTTCTTGGGTGAATAGAGAAATTTGATCTATGTGCATCATCCAAAAGTTCCTTCTTCAGCTCTGAACATGATGGAACAAATAACATTTTCCCAAATCTCACAATTCCTTCTTCACTAACATTGAACTCTGAGGATTTCCTTCTTCTAAAAGCTTCAACATTCTTCTAAATTCCCATATCATTATTTTAAGAATCCTTTAACCTTTCCAAAATAGATGGTTGAGCAATCATTTGTGAAAGGACTTATGATGTTCCTTTCTTTATGATTCCCATTTCCATCTTCATCAAATATAATAAGATTGGATCCTTATCAATTCTTATCATTGATACAATCATTGGGTCCTTTCTACTTAGAGAATCCAACACCATGTTCACTTATCTAGGGTGGTCATGGATTAAGAATTCATAGTCTTTGATCAGCTCTAACCATCTTCATTGGCGCATGTTCAACTCTTTCTGTGTGAATATATACTTGAGGCTTTTCTGGTCTGTATATTTTTCACGCTTCTCCCCAAAGAGATAATGCTGCCAATTTTTTAAAGAGAATATCACCATAATAAACTCAAAATCATGCTTTGGATAATTCTGGTCATGAAAATTCAATTTCCTTAAATCATAGGTAATGCCTTTTTCATTTTGCTTCAACACACAGCCCATGCCCTTCTTTGATACATCACGGAATACCACAAAAATTTCTCCATTCGTCGGTAAAGTGAGTATGGCTGTAGTGATAAGCCTCTGTTTTAACTCCACGAAGCTTTCTTTGCATTCATCACTCCAGAAAAAATTTAATCCCATCCGAGTAAGCTTGGTAACATTGTTGGACAATCGTGAAAAAATTTATCACAAATCATCGATAATATCCAACTAACCCCAATAAGTTACGGATATCTGTTACCGATGTTGGCCTCAGTCGTCACTCAATTGCATCTGTTTTGGAGGGATCCACATATATCCCATTTCTTGTGATGATATGGACCATGAATGAGACCTCATTCAACCGTAACTCACACTTGTTGTACATTGCAGAGAGTTTATCCTTCTATAAGGTCTCAAGTGAAATTCTAAGATGCTCCTCATGGTCCTCCTTGGTTTTGGAGTATATCATAACATAATTTATAAAGACTACCAAATATTTGTCAAGGTATTCTCTAAATACTATATTCATCAAGTCCATGACGATTTTTGGAGCATTGGTGAGTCCAAAAGAAATAACTATAAATTCATATTAACTGTATCTTGTACGAAATGCAGCCTTGGAGATATCTTCTTTCTTCACCCTTACTTGATAATACCCCGACCACAAATCCACCTTAGAGAAGTATTGTGCTCCACACATCTGATCGAAAAAGTCATCAATTTGTGAGAGAGGATACTTTTTCTTTATCATGATTTTGTTAAGATCACGATAATCAATGCAAAGGCGCATTGACCCATCTTTCTTCTTGACGAAGAGGAATAGTGCACCCCATGGTGAAGCACTTGGGCGTATAAACCATTTATCCAGATTATCATCTAGTTGTTTATTAATCTTCAAAAGCTCTATAATAGCCATTCTATACAGAGTCTTTGATATTGGAAACTCCCCAGGTATAAGATAAATTGGGAATTCAACATCTCTTATAGGAGGAAGACCAGGAAATTCCTCAGGAAACACTTCAGCAAATTCCCTCAAAATAGGCATGTCTTCAAGGATGGTTTCCTCGTTAGACCCAATCATATGATCCAGAGAAGCATACTCATAGGATAGTAATATCCATGATTGATATGATGTAGCTAAATAAGTTTCATCTTCTTCCTTGCACTTGTACAGAATCGGGGGTCGATTCTCCACATGGAGAGTCATTTCCCTCTCATGGAAATTTATGTTGGATCTATATAAGGAAATCCAATCCATGCCATGAATTTCATCAAATTCCACTAGAGGGAGTATGACAAGGTTCACCGAGAAATTCAATCCATATATTATGATAGGGTAGGAGTTATATTCATGGGATGTAATGATTTCCCCATTTTTCATACTCACTAACATTGTTAGGTTCATGATTTGTGGTGGTGCTGGGATATTTCCACTAAATATTTGGGGTCTAAAATAATGTGTAGAACCTGAATCAAAAAGTAACTTCTCTATTATTGAATGAATAACTAGCGTACCTATCACCACTTCATTACTGAGGTTCACTTCGATAGTAGTTACGGAAAAAACTCACCCTTGCTGCCATGGAGATTGTTGGTTGCCTCTGAAAAATATTGTCTTAGGGAACTAATTTGCAAGATTCCATGGTTCTTTGCAGTTGTAGCAATTTACAACGTGTTGATGTTTGAACGGATAATTCCACTCCTTTGTTGTAGCCGTGGGTTTTTTCTTGTCGGTAGTTAACAGCTAGGTGCCCTTATCTTCCACACCTAAAGCATTTTCTTGTCCCCTTTAGGCAATTTATGGGGTTCTTCTTTCTACACCTTCAGAAATTGGGGTGTTGTATCTTCTTAACACTGTTGGATTTATCCATCATACCACCAACATTTAATTACACCTTACGCTTATTATCCCCATGCTACCTCTAAGATTCTCCGATCTCCATTTTCACCTTGAGGTCACATCAGACAATTTTCTCATAGTTTTCAAAGTCACAGACCTCCTGCACTTTCCGTAGGCTAGGTTTCAGCCCTCCAAAGAAGTGGTGAACCTTGCATTTGGGGGTAACGACAACTACGGAGGTGTATCATGCAAGCCCTGTGAAGTTTTCCTCGTACGCTCTGACATATTATTCGTCTTTATTGCTTGAGTGCAAGGATGTCTCATTCCATCTTAAGTCGGAGGGTGTGAGGAAAATATTTATTGAAAAACATCTTCCAAAAATCCTTCCATTCCAATTCTTCGATCTCCTCCTCATGCTTCATATTTTTGATCAACGTCCACCATTGATCAGATTCACCCTCCATAAGATAAGCATCCAGGAGAACCTTATTTGGTTTATAACATTTAAGGATGGTGTAGATCATTTCAATAGAGTTGATCTAATGTTCGGTGATTGAGGTATCAGATGATCCAGTAAAAGTAAGAGGCCTTTGTCTCATGAAACTCTCGGTAGCGACTTGTTCCTTCTTAGGGGGATTGAATTTTTCTCTTGACCCATGTTTCTATTAAAATAAAGAGTTAACTGAGAGATAAACGTGACAATGTTCTAGATTCCTGCTCCCATTAGATTGTACATATCATTAGCACAGTCATCACATTAATTTTCACATCAGTTGTTTGCCCGAGTCCCCATATTATCAGCCATTGGTTGGTAAAAAAGAAAATTTAGAAGTAACACATAAATGGTAATAAAAGGAGAAAATTTATGACTTATAAATGAATTTTATTTCCTTAACTTATGAATCCATAGGATTAAATATATTCTCTTCTTGATCTACTTTCTATAATATATTCTTAGGGGAATATTTTTAATTCCATTAATAATGGTTTATATTATGGTTGTGAATTTTCCAATGCATATCCCCTAGGAGTGTCATAACAAAGAGGGTAGCAAGGACCATTTTCGTGTACTAGGCTACCCCAGGTCAAGCCCAAAATTCATTATCGGGGTTTTCACCCCTAGGTACATTTGTGTCAGAGCCGCCTCTACTTGCTCGTATCCAGAAAGAGATGTATTTTCATGGTAAACAACGTGCTCAATACCCACCAAAACATACGGATTTTTTTATTTTTCTAAGTCTTGTCTCAAAGTCTTCACTAGGGTTTTCTATTCATAATCCCAAAAATAACTAAACATATCCTTTGATACAAACTATGATAACCCTACTCTTTATTTCATACATAAACAAGATTCATTATAGAAAACCTTCACTTGTTACAACATAGAATATTGGGAGGTCTAGTGTCTTTGGGGCTTAGGATCATTACATAACAACTTAAACCATGAAATACAACATCTTTATTGAAAACCTCTTTTACATGACCTCTATATTCCCTCATACTTAGCATTGCATGGGATAACCTGGGGACTTGTATAAAAAAGGGTGAGTTATAAAGCCCAGTAATGGAATACAAAAGAATACCATGAGGAATACAATAAATATTAGACAATAGTCATATCAATGGATCTAAAGTGAAAAATGAACATAAATTCATGATAAATCATAATAATCATAACAAGGAAGTGTGGCAACAACACTTAACATGGAATTATCATGAGCCAAGGCTCATTGCACATGGAGCATGGGTAAACCCTCATTGAAAATGAAGCCCGAGTAAAACATCATTGCACTTGAATTTTCATGATTCAACACTCATCTCACATGATGTATAATTGTACAATACTTTACCCAATGCATTAGAGCGCTATCATGGCACACCCTTTCTTAAACATTTCATTTCATGCATAAGTGTGCCACATGGATCATACAACATGGAATCAATAATCTTCATTTATTCCATGATAAAGGGTTGTTGATTACAAACTTGAATTTTTATAATCAGTAATTAAATGTGCATAATTTTTAATTCCCTTGACAGATAAATGGGAATGGTATTAACTACACAATGACATTGTCTTGGAAAATCGTAGGGCAATTTGGAATCATAACGACGTGAAATAAAAAACTCATAAAAATGGTTGTTTAGAGAGAAAGGGTTGTCTCATAATATTTACATTAAATAGATAGTAAAGGGGTCATATATATACATGTCCGAAAAAACTTAATGGAATTTAGATACATAATACAAAAGAATTACATGGATGCAAAATAGGAGAGAGAAATCTCTCACAGAATTTGGGCATGGTAATGGGTGTACATGGGACACATTGATGAGAGATAAAGGGGTATACCATCATCCAGACACAAATAAGGATGGATGGGGGAGGTGCTAAATCATACCACAAGTTTTTAACTTGAAAACACAAGGTCAAAAAAACTTAAAGAAAATTTAACAAAAAGGAAAAAGGAAGAAATCATTTACTTAGAAGTGTGATCCAAAAGGCTTGGGAGAGGCATGATAGAGGCTTCTTGCGAGCTTGGGGAACCTTGGAAGGCTTATAGAGAGAGGAGGGCAGGGTTGGTCGAACTCCAAAGGCTTTGAGTGAAGAGGAAGTGGGATCTTGGGAGAGTTTATATATGAAATGAGAGGGAATTATTTATTATTTAGGTTTGGGAAACCTCATATTAAATTAATAAAATCCACAAACCAGCCCATGGGTTTTTACCATGGTTTTTAACAAAGGGGATTGGAAAACAATATTTTATTTTTCCAATGGCCTAACTTTATCAAATATTAGGGATTCTTATGTATAGGTGACTCACAGTTTCAATAAAATTCATTTAAAAGGTGAAAATGTTTTATAATCCTTGAAGGGTCCAATAATGCTTTTTAAAATAAATCAAACATACCCAAAATCACATTATTTTAATGGTAAAACATATATTGACCGAAAAATAATGATTATATTATTTTATTCCATCACCATTAGGTCATTATGATGTCATAAAACACATTATATATTTAAACAGTATTTAATTTTTACACAAAAAAATTGAATGGCTCAAAAAATTATGAAAAATTCACCTTTGGATAATTTAGACTTCTTTATTACAAAAAAAATATTTATTTTATCTAAATAATTTTCTAATTATGTGAATTTTTAATTTTAAAATAAAAACTAACATTTATAAAAAATTCATGGGCTTTGACAAAACCAACATTCAAACGTTAATAAAAATTATGATTGCATACATAAAATTATACGATCATTTAAATTTAATAAAAATTAATTTACTACTAATGATAATAATATTTTATTAAAATAATATTTAATTTAAAATTCCATTAATTCATCAAAATATTTTTCTTAGATGAATATTAACTAAAAATACTATTTTTACTTTAAAAACTATTTACAAAGTAACAATAATAAAATGAATGCACTTTCTTTATACAAAAATAATGTACACAGTCATAGTGCTAGGGTCTCGTTACATAACCCCTTATAACACCCGCATAAGACTGAAGGGTAAGGTGTGTGATGGTGATAGAATCTTGGGGTGGCTTAGATAACATCGCTCGGGTGGTAATATCTGTGAACTTTTACATCTCCCATATTCTATTCCTCTCAATCTTAACTTTTTCATGCTCATATTGGGATTGGTCAACATTGAAGCCTAATGATGCCACCTCCTTTCCGAGCCACGACAGATGGGCTTCGTATGGGGCAAGTCTAAGGGATGAGGCCATCACTTCCTTAGTCTAAGTAAATTGGATTTTTTAAAGCCCTATATTTATACTTATCAGGTTATCACTGTTCAATGTCTATATTAGCAATGGTCACAATTCTTAACAATATTTTAAAATCCAATAACATAAAACTAATAATGTTCACATTTTATATAACCATAATAATACATTTAATTAGATCAAGAGAAATTTCCATTAATGACCACTTGGGTCGTTACAATATATATGATATAATAATGATTATATAATTATAATATCTTAACTTCCTTCTTACCATCCCATTCATAGTAATATGATAACGTCAATCGTGTGTATGAGTGGGCAACTACCTCTCCAAAGTGATGATATTAATTTTTCATTTTTATTTTACATGGATGGTAATAAGGATGGATTTAATGAATATATATTATATTTATTATATATTCATTCTCATATAATTATGAATTATGATTTATTTTTTTCTCATTCCATCAATCTAGAAGGGGAAACAACACTCCATCATATGTACAGATTGATGTCTCTATGAAGTGGTATGAATCATTTTTCACCATCACATATTTTGAATGGTTATGAAAGTATATAAAATAAAAAATATGATATATATTGAATTTTATATATTAAATATATAATTAAACCTCGATTGTGGTCAAAAAATAGAATCCTGGAACTAAAACATGCATAGAGAATGAACTAGTTTTCACTCAAATAATGATTTTAATAAAAAAATTGTTAATAATAGAATAATTATAATTTATATGGAATGATACGTAGTTATATATATATATATGTGTGTGTGTGTGTGTGAATACAAGTTTGGTATAGATTTATAATAAATCTATATTTATTATATAGGAGGATTGAACACATATAAAGCTAGAAAAAACATGAGGTAATAAAATTTTATTAAATTCTCATTTCTTTTCAGGATTGTCTATGTTTAACATCCATTGAGTGAAATTATATTATCCTTATCATTTAACCCTTGTATATTTTAATCCACTCTATTAATTTATGAGGTTAACATGTTTTTATTTCATTCTTTTATCATTGGTATAAAAAATTCTTCAGAAAATGTTTGTATGAAATGTTGAAATTATTTCTTATTTGGAGGATAACCTTTTTCTCAATTTACATACTCTTAAAATTTATTTTAAATAAGTTTTTATGTATTATTTTATTATTTTAAGATGTTAATTTTTACTACCACAGACTATGTTTATAACAGTTTAAAAATATCCCTTTTAAATTTTAAATCAAAACAAGTCATTCATGAATTTTTTCAAAAGTGTGATATGAATGTAAACTTTTAATGTGTATGGTATGAAAAAAATTTCAAATCATCAGGACTATTTTTCCCTTGAAGTTTCTTTTGAATTTTCCTTGTTTATTTTAAAATAATGTAATTTTTTTTACATTTTAGAAAATTTGTGTCTAAATGTTATTAAAATAAAATGATATTTTTCTCACATTTTCAGATAATGCTTCAAATAGTGTTTTAATGATATTGTTTTCATCTATGTACACATACATTATGGATTTTTATATTCCACTATGTATATTGTTTTATGAGTCCATCCATTTTCCTAGATTATTTATGATAAATATGAGAAAAGGATGATTATATAATGTCTATTTCTTTCTTATATGTTAATTAAGATATGTTATAACAATGTATTATTTTTTGATACAATAAAATTAATTTTATATAGATGCCTTATGAATATGTGATGATGATATTTTTATGGAACTAATTTTTTATGGGTTCTACTATGATGGTATGACGAATTTTTTTGATCATGTTTAATGAATATGTATGTTTTTTATTATGTGATGGGTAGGCCTAGAATTATATATCTATAAAATAAATTGGAAAAAGAATAATATATCATGAGATAATAATGACTATAATGGGGATTGAACCTAGATATGTAACAAAATATATCCACTTTGATATCCTTGAGGGTGATATTTAACTAAGGAGATGAAGGAATATGGATTGAACCCAATCCACAATGAGAGTATTTATAGTGATCCTAGACAAACAAAATGATTTTCTAAGTTTATTGATTAGAAAAAAACTTATGTGTTATATATATGATAAGTTTTCATGGATTTTAATATATTATTAATGATTATAAACTCTTTTGACTAGTGATATTTTTATAAAAAAATCTAATTCCATGATCCATGACTATAGATATTTGACATATTGGGTGACTTTCTAAAATTATAATCATTTTTACATAAACTTATATGTATGAGCACTTATTATTGTTGATTGATATCTCTTCTGTTGAACCTTAATGATAATATGATGTCACCCTCTCTTATTTTTCCATTTTCACTAGGTTATAAAGATTGATATCAAGTATTAAATGTCTATAAAGGGTACTAAAATAAAATAAATTTTTGGGGGATGTTGATGTTACATTAATAACTAGGTTTACTATGTATTTACCATAAAAATACAATAAAACATTACGGTATTTGGGTGTTTACTATTGTGAAGTGTATTGAATATTCATGTAAAGTGATGTAATAATTATGTATATTATTCTTAGGTAACCTCATGGTTTCTGTTCCATTAGTGTTAAATATTGAGAATTTTGTTTTAATTTTTTTATATTATGTTGAGTGAGTATTGATCTATCCTTAGAAATATTTTAGAGATCATATTCAATCGTCTTAATTAAAAAATGGTTGTTAGTGAAACCTAATTCCACCCACCTTTTTAATTAAGGCGATTCATGTAAGAACTAAAATAACCAAAATGTGGAGATAAAAATAATAAGTTCAAAATAAAAAATAGTGAACCTAATTTGAAATACTTCACTTTATAGAAAAGTTGATTGATGATGAAATATTATTTTTTATACTACATTGAAGGGTTTCTTTATTATCCCACAAAATATAATTTGACACTATAATGAATATACCTTGATGATTTAGGCATTCCATCCATTATAGGGAGAAATATCACAACCACAAGGGTCTTTATGGACTACTAACTAATGGAACATTGATCCTATTACAATATCATTATTATATATAACTCAAATCTAAAACACTGATGAACATTGTTACCTACCTAGAATCTAAAATAGCATATAGTAAATATAATGATCCAAGATTACCATTGTGGTAGGATATCTCTATGTTTTGGATAGAACTCGTGTTTATTTGGAGGGATAGAATACAAGAATCACAACATTATGAAAACATGGAAATATGAAGATTTGGATCACATATTAATATAAAATCAATTTAGCTATCTTTACCATGATGGATATTACTCTTACCTTCCATTCCTTGACGAGTATGGGGAGTATGTATTTGATTGGTAAAAATTTACCCCAATTATTCGTAAGAAGGATCTAATTAATTAGGTACATCATCAACAACATTGCACTATCCCAATTCTATATGAAGTTATTTGAACCCCAATCCTCCATAATAGATAACCCAAAATGAAATCCCATTGGTGGAATTGAGCCACAAAAAATTTATTGTAGGTAATGATCTTGGTGATTGATAACATTCATGAGGCCTATCAACATATCCTGATAGCAGCCTAGTGGAAATTTATTATATTCTTTGGCTAGAATCCCCAGGAATCATCAAAGATGACTTTTTTGATGGATTTTATGGACCCCTAACTAATAAGATAGATAGTTAAAACACCTGGATTTACTCCCCAAGGAAGCCCACTACATTTACATTTAATCTAAATTTTATCAGGGGAATCCTTGAAATATATAGAGACCCAATATTTGGCATTGATAAAAATTCCTCCCTAGGGAATCCTACTACAGTTGAAACTAATCAAAATTTGTTATCAAAAATATTGGAAAGTCGTATATCTACAGTAACTCATTATAAACCCCATACCTTGGGGATATTGAAATTTTTAACACCATAGTAATATTTAGTAGTATTATTATATAAGGAACACACATTTATTATTGATATACCATCTCTATGGAAAGGTATATTTTTTGTGAGTTTCACATAATTAAATGTCATCATTTTATAACCAAATGATGTTTCAAAACATAACACTGTTGATTAACATGAAAAAAAACATAATCAGTGATAGTTCTGCATACATAGAGGTATGTTAAGATGGGCCACATACCCTTAATCAATAGAAGTACCATGATTTGAGATCCCCTCTTATTTCTCTAATTCCAACCACTAAAAGGTCGTGTGTCCAAGGAAATGTAAAAGAGGTGGTTATGTTCACAATCAAAAACCCCTTAGATATGGTGATTCCATATTAGTAGAAGAATATATTTCATATTTTATCATATCATTGTTGAATTACTCATGGGAAACAAGAACATTGGGTTTTACTTTTAGATGAAAAAAACAACTCTAGTTATACCTCTTCAATATGAGGATATTTCACTTCCAAAAAATGGTAAAATAAATTCATCCCATTAAATTGATATCATATAAACCTACATTTCTAATAATAATTTTAAGTAATTATCAAGATTTACCTCTAAAAGTGAATCACCAGCTATAATTCATGTAAATTATTCTATTTCTAACTTATGTATGCTATAAATAACCAGTTCAAAAAAAAGAATTAGATTGTCCAAGAAGATAGTCCAACTCAAGTGTCCTCACATGAAGTATAATAATAGAAATTAATGGAAAGTTTTATAGATTAATTATAAGTCATTGAAGTCCAAGATACATTGGTACAACATTAGATAATGTTATATACAAAATGGGTTGATTTGAGTCCTTGTTTGCTGAGTTCAAGAATCCATGATTCAGAAAAATTATCATAATGTTAGATCTCCAGCCATATACGACTACTATTTCTTCCTTATGATACCTAGTGTTTAGAACCCTAGAATAATAAGTATATTCCAAGCTTATATATTTTATTTATAATTTATATGGTCCCATATTTTGAGTAAAAAAATGATATTGATGGGTCCATTACATGAGGAGGATATATTTATTAGTAATTAATCAACCAATTTATCTCCACATTGGAGATATTTACCCTTAGTGAATTCACTAAATGTAATTAATTTTGGAATGAGACAGCCACACATATTATTTTTAGATAGAATGTTCTGACAAAATCCTTATAAATATAGCCTCCCCAAGAATAATTATTAGATGTATTTATAGAGAACCTATAAGATGAGTGGGTAACCATGCATATCTTATAAAAATACCATAATAGATTCCATGATCTTTTTTTATTAGAAAACACATAAGATTATATTTGGTGAACTAAGGTTAAACCTCAAAAATAACCACTATACCATCTTTAGAATTTGAGAAAGGATAAAACACAAAATGTTTACCCTCAATAAAATAACATCGTAGCTGAGGTGATGTGCTATTTAAAATTGAAAGAAAAAAATTAACCCTTTAACAATGATGAGGTTTTAGGGATGTATGTCTCTAACATTATATATTAATTTCATCCCATTTATAAAGTTCAAGAAACTAGATGAACCAAATAATTGAATTCAATCAAATTAATAACTTCATAATCATATACATGGTCACATGATCTGGAAATGCTTCATCTTTAAAGATATATTTCAATGGATACTCTATTTATTCTAAGAAATTTAAATGTTGCATTGAAATAAACAACTTGATAGAGATAAATCTAATGGGTGAAAATTTCACCTAGTTTAGAAAACATTATAATAGGATCGTGGCGAGTAATCCTGATAGAGCGTTCAATAATATCCATACCCTGTATAAATGGGACAACATTTCTCTTATTACCTTAACGGGTATTTCCTCCGATCATCATCCCATTTCGGTTTATTTTTTCCATAAACCTTCTAGAAAAATTGTTCCCTTTAGATTTAATAATGTTTTTTCTTCTAATACTGACTGTATGAACATCATTAAAAACACTTGGGATAATATGCATGGTCAAAAGGATCTGTTTTCCTGCCCGATGAAACTGAAAATTCTTAAGCAGATTCTTAAATGCTGGTGTAAATCCAAATCTAATGAAATTGAAAATAACATCACACTTTTGAAAAAAGAGCTTACTAAATTTCAAAATGATAGTTCCTCTTCTAATTTTCATCATTACTCTAAACAAGAAATTAACATTTCCTCTAAGATGATAAATTTTCTCAACTTTAAGGATGACGGTAAAAATAAAACTTTTAAAGCCAAATGGATTAATAATCGGGATATGAATACTAAGATCTATAATTCTCTTAATAGAGTTATATAGGCATATAGGCCTTTGTCCTATCTTCTAGTAGGGGACTAAATTCTCAATTCAGAAGAAAGTATCATTGATCACATTGTCTCTTACTTTCACAATATCTTCAATGGCACTAGTATTGATAAAGATCATTTGTCTGACATCATTCCAAAGCTTATTACACTATAGGATAATTCTTTGCTTAATAGAATTCCTTTAGATAAAGAAATCAAAGATGTTGTCTACAGCGTTAAACTGGATGGTTCCCCTGGTCCGGATGGTTTTAATAATGGCTTCTATCAAAAACACTGGGATGTTATCCAAGATGACGTTTGTTATCTGTTTAAATCATTCTTTGCTAGAGGCATCATCCCTCATGCGCTCAATTCTCAATTCATAGTCCTTATCCCTAAAACTAAGAATGCTGATGAAATACAACTCTTCATAACCATTACTCTTATAAATTCCATCATTATGATTATTACCAAAATAATTGACAATTGAATGGACTCTATTAGTAATAGAATTATGTGTTGGAATGAGTTTGGCTTCATAAAAGGTAGATCTATTTAGGAATGTATTTGTCTTGCCTCTGAAACCACAAATATTTTAATCATGAAGAATAGAGGTGGGAATGTGGCCATAAAACTTGACATTACTAAGGCTTTTGATACGATTGAATATAATTTTATGTATAAAGTCCTATTTCAGTTTGGCCTCAATTACAATTTTATAAATTGGATAAAAACTTTATTCAACTCGGCTCATATTTATATCCTCATTAATGGTTCACCTAGAGGCTACTTCAGTTTCTCCAAGGGAGTGACACAAGGTGACCCTCTCTCAGAGATTCTATTCTCAATTTCTGAGGATTCTCTTAGTAGACTGATTACTCAGTCTATAGAACAAGGTACCATCAAACCCATATCTACTTCTATAAATTTAAATTCCCCCTCACATCTCATTTATCTAGATGAAATAATTATCTTTATCCAAGTGGTGAAAAGAAACATTCAAAAACTAAAATCCATTCTTCTCCATTATCAAGATGTGTCTAGGAAACACATCAACTGGAGTAAATCTTACATCTACTTTAGTAAAAAATTTGTGCTAGGGAGGAAAACTATCACCACCAATATTTTAGGGGTTAAGGAGGGAACCTTACCTTTTTCTTACCTTGGTATTCCCATTTTCTAGGGTAGACCAAAGGCTAATTACTTCTCCTCCATCATGGACCAAACTCTTCGAAACATTTCGATGGATGGGAGAATTTTCCTTGTTAAATCCATTGTTGTCTCTAAACTTGTTTACTCCATGATGATTTATAAATGGATGAAGAGTCTTATAAATCATATCAATGTGGCTATTAAGAACTTTGTTTGGATAGGGAGTAACTTGGAGAGATAATTGGTTACAGTTCCTTGGGCTAATTGTTGAAAACCTATAGACAAAGGCGTAATTGTCATTAAAAATCATTTTTATTTTAATGAAGATCTTCGTGATAAACTCCCATAGAACCTCATTCATAACAAATCTCCATCTATATATTTTCTCAGGGACTTCTTTCTCCATAAGATTAAAAATAATCATGCCCACTTTCTTACATCCTATATATTTCCCTCCATTAAAAACACTTTCATGTCCATTATGACCAAATCTAGATGAATGGTCAATAGGAACTCATATCTTAAATTTTGGTTTCATAATTGGACTGGTTCGCCCTTGATCTCTTTGATTGAAAACAACCAGCCTCCTCCCCACATTAATGACACTATTAAAAATGTCTTACAAATGAAAAATTACTATCTTCCTGAGAATGTCAGCTAGATTCTTGACAACTATCCCTACAATAACATGAATGATTGTATTATTTTGGAACCGATGCATAATGGGATCCTATATTCTAAAAGTTATTATAACAAATTGTTCAAAAATGAAGATAAAAATTTTACCTCATTAAAATGCTTTAACAAAGCCTAGTTAAAACCCTCGAGATTCACAGTTGTTTGGTGGATTTCTCATGATATACTCCCCAGGGATAACTACTTTCAATTGTTTGGGATTAATCTATGATCCCAATGCCGCATGTGTAATCAACATAGAGAGGATTTAAACCACCTATTTATTTCTCATGACATGGAAACCACACTTTGGAATTATATATTTGACATATTTGAGTGCAGATTGTCACTTTTTAGTTCCATTACCTTGAAGATACAATGATGATTGAATGTTTCAGATTCTTAGCAAATCAAAAATCTCTTTACCACAACGGTCGTGGACCTTCTTCATGTAATCTGGTATGGTAGAAACACTTGTATCTTTTTTAATATCTCATTTAATATTAATTCAGGGAAAACAAGAATCCTCATGGCCATTCGTGAGGCGAATTAAATTCAAAAAGATCATTGCAACAAATCTGTTCATGACTTTGGGATTCTCAGATGCATTGGTGTGGATGGAAAATACCCTCATCCGAAGCATACCCTTGAAGTATTTTGGCGACCCCCACCTCCATGAAGGATTAAAGTCAATGTGGATGGATCCTCTAAAGGCAGCCCAAGCCCAGTGGGTTGTGAGTCCCTCTTCAGAAATCACCTAGACTAGATGCTTGGATGCTTCTATGGATCTTGTGGTACTACTTCATCCCTAGAAGATGAGATGATGATCGTTATTCATGCGACTTCTTTTTCCAGGCTTCATAATTGGATAAATATCTATATATAGAGAGACTGTACTACTATTATTCAGGCCATTTCGAATGGGTCAATTCACTTGGCTTGGATGCTCACTTCATGTTGGATTGATTGCCTGGAATTTCTGTCAGAGATCAACGCCATCTCCACTCATACCTATCGTGAAGCTAACAAGATTTCTGATGGCCTTTCCAACATAGGTGTTACTCAATAGATACACTGGAGTGATGTTCTCCCTCTTGAGTTAATCTCGCTCTACATTAGGGATGTTAGAAAAATGCCTTATTTCATACTTGTGTAATGATTTTTCTATTTAAAAAAATTTTAGTGTTGTATTCTCTGACCAGAACATGATTTCTCAGAAAAAAATTCAATGGATGTTCAATAAGTTTCATGTACCATTGTATAGTCTAAAGTTACTTGTGACATGTGTTTTTTTCATTCTCCATGATGAAGGATAATAACTGTAAAAATCATGGTCTGGTAACATATAAACGTTTCATGATAATATGAAATCATTAACGGAAGGATAACTCAAAAATTAATGTTCCCAATTCTATCAATAACATTTATTCTTTAAATTTATACTCCCAACCATCCAAGGTTTGATATAATTATAAAATAGAAGAAAAATAGAATTTTGGGTTCTTAATGATTAAAAAAATAGTTCAAATATAATGGAATTTTTTATCCCATCATTGGGATAATGGGATTCATCCCAGTAAATGAAATATTAAACTCATGAAAAGTATAAATAGGAACTATCTTAGAAAATGAGATCCTCTTATCAAAAGGAGAACAAATATAAATTGTCCCAATAAAAAATATTGAATTTTATTGAATAGAAATAGTTTACCTCAGTCAATTTTATCTGATTGATTGATGAGTACACAAATAATGAGGAGTCTTATAAAATGGGATCCCCTATTTGGATCAATTTGGTATCATCCAAGACTATGGAATTTTGACTTTGTTCTAGTATCTAAAATCCTAATAGACATATAAAACTCTTATGAAAACATAGGTGGTTCTATAAGATTTCCTATTATCTACTCCTAGCATTGATTATGTATCGATTTCTGATATCCTAGGTACCCCAAAATAAGGTTTCTTTAATATATTTGTTCCTTATATAAGAATATTAATATAACATACCCCAATTCATAGGAATATATAGTCATTGGGTTCCATATGTAGACATCGGTTATCATCCACATATCATTTAATTGAAAAAATAATGTTTTTTAACATATCCTTCACATAATCCACTTGAAGGGTCAAGACTATCTCTGATAAAGAACTAATTGGTCAGTTCAAACAAGAAATTGAAAATATTTAGAGAACCATTATAGAGGTACTTGGGTAACGAGAACCCCTTCATGATGTTTTTTTCAAATAAATCCCCACATTTAATGGATCTCCCAATGAAATATAATTTCGTGTAATTGGAAAACTCTCTCGTGAATAATTAAAGATTTTTTCTCTATAGTGAAAATTTTGACACTGGATATGATAGTCCTCCACACAGTGACATTTCTCAACCCAAAGGTATTGGTGAATTTTTATATTTTCCACCCCCTCATCAAGTGAATATTGAAAATCATTATAATATATTTATTACTGCAATATATCTAAGAATATTGGAGATATATAGTCTAATTAAGTCACTATATATTCTACAAACATCATGCACTACAATATCAACAGCCAAATTTTTGGAGATAATAGCACTTCTGTCCAAATCTCAAATTGAACTATATAACCATGAAAATTAAGGAAAATGTGGAATTAATGGGAAATAATTTTATCAGACTATTAAGGTATGATAAAACACTGTATTTTTCTTTAAACCATAGAAATTTACATGTACATCGCCCTTTGTTTGGAGAATAATTTATTTGGTCTTTTAATTATTTGGAGACCTGAACAGGTAAATTTAAATAATCATGACCATTATAATCCCTATCATCAAGTGTTAGGGAATGAAATCCAAAATAAAATCAACATTGCAGATTTCCATGGTAGAAGATTGATGAGGTGGTAATGTAGATAGTAATACCCAAATATCTACATCATTCATGTGATCTCCCAAATCGGAATACACAATGGGTATAAAAATAACCAGAGTTATCTATCTCTCAATGATAGATGAAACATAATCTATTCATTTAGTATTGAAAAGGTGGAAAAATAAAACATATATCCATTAGAGTATAACTTTATTAATATTATTGGAATGATGAGTCCTAATGATGTTTTTCTAAAAGATCATCTCAATTATTTTTCATACCATCGACTTTTGGGTTATACAATAGAAGGTTAATAATCATTGAGGATGTGATGTAGAAGAAGATAGATGAATTAATGAAAGATTTTTATATTCATATTATCTCTATAATAAAATATAATCATTATATAAAATCCATTTGAGGTATAAATTCATTAAATCATGATTCTAAAATATACAATATAAGGATCAAGTTGCAAGGTATTAAACATCATGACATCATGTCCGTACCGCATGACCCAAAATGGAATGTTTCATAATCCATCCCACATATCATTAAAAAGTTGAAAATATTCCTTCGTATATGAACTTAAACTATGATCCCACATTTCATAAGATGTTGGTCTCTAAATACTCTTAATGTTCTATTTAAGAGATTTTAAAGTTAGTTTGAAGTTAAGTTTCTATATAAAAATTTATAGGGTTTATATATCCAATAAACATTATGTTCCTCATTAAATCATGAAACAAAAATTATGTTTTTAGGAATAATTTTCTGGTCAAAAAATTATAATAATAAAATATATTACCCTACTTTTATCAGATATTGATCTATAAATAATTTTCACATTTGGAAAATTTATGTCTAAAGAAACATCTTCCGTAAAAATATCATCGATCACCTATCCAATGAGAATAAAGTGGAACATTTTAAATATGTTATGGATTAATTCTTAATATCTTGGGATATATAGTGATTCCTTGAAAATATAAATTGGGACCATCTAGAAATATACATCCTATATAATCCTCAACACTATCCATCTGTATTGGTTTTCCATTTCATGATAGGTTTCCTTAAATAGACCAACACTTGTATAAAACCATCCTATTTCAATAAATATATATGGATTGATTCATATTGTCAGAATAAATATATTGAAACACGGATATACTTTCCAAGGAAAACTCTTAAACATCCTTCCAATTCAATACTTAATTCTTCCAATTGTTTGGATATTATCAATTCACATTGTTTGTAGAATCTTATCCCTTCAATATAGTACCTATTAAATCTATATAATTCTATAAAATGTGTTCTAAATATACATATTGGGCCTTGAGGAACCAAACTTGGTCTTAGTTCTATGACCTTATACCATGAGAAATAACATGGTCTATGTAATATGGGCTTATATTGCAAGAACTATTATCTACCAATGGTTTTCCATACCAAATTTGGGTTTATCCTTTAACTTAGGTTTTCTATCCCCTTTTAGTGGATATGAAACCTCATTTTTTAAAATTCATAATGACATTAAGATTCAACTATTATTTGTCAATGTTTTAGAACTGTAAAATTTAGTTACCAAATTTTGATCCGAATTAAAAGATGTTAAACTGTAAAATTAATGGAACACAGGTGCTTGTTAGGGTAAAAATATATAAAATATATCCTCATAAATATTCAAGTCTTTACTCTAATATATTCCATTCCATATATTAGGTAAAAATTAGTGTGTAAAAAAGGAAAAGGATAATAAAAAAATTATCAATGTTCTAAATACTAGCAAAGGGGGGTTTAAAAAATTAATGTCTCTAATCACAAAGAAATTCACTTTCATGGCTTATTAACATGATAAATCGTGAATAAAAAGATAAAATGATTTTAAATACCAACACTTAATCATAAAAAAATTAATGTTGTGTCATTGGACCCATTAGTCTAGTAGAAATCAAGATCATATCCTCTTTAACCCATGCAAGTGAGTTTAAAATGTATCATGGGTTTATTTATGTTTATGAGAAGGTCATATATTTACATTGTGTGATTTTTACCATTAATGAAAGAATATATAAAAAACATTTAATTTAATATATCTTCTCCCTAGGAAATTATTGGATGGCTTGATATTTTTCAAGCTTATCAACCCCTTATTGAATATCCTTTTATCCATGAATCTACTTAATACCTTTGATTTATAATTCATCATCATCCAAAAGTCTAGAGTTCACATTTTTTCCCCTGAGAAACCAAATACATTGAGTTGTGATTCTATTATCAGTTCCCCTATTCATAAAAATTGGTAACTAGGTGATTCAATTACCTAAAAGGATCCCCTATTAATGTTTAATGTAATAATTTACTATGAGGTACTAAGTAACCATTAAGATAATTTTTTCCCTCCAAAAATGTCTCTCATAATCCCCATTTTCAACTTCCTGATGGTGTGGAGGTGGCTTATCCGTTACCAATGGTCAACCAATTCATTCATATTCTCTTTTTCAATGGACTCAAACATTTATATATTATTATTTACCTTTTATATAGCCCAAATATTCATGTTTATTCAAATAACCTCAATGTTAAACCTTCATTCCGTGTACCTATTTCCAAATAAATATTATATTTAATTTATCTTACACCCTTTCATATCTTGGAATGAAATATTATTTACAACATAAATCCTTGATTCAATAAGATCATTTTACCTACTAGAAATCTATGAGGTGAGGCTCTTATCATGCAAACATAAAAGTATTTATTTTTGATATATATCATAGTCTTATAGAAATATTTGAGTCAAGACTCACCTCATGGAAAACAAAAATCATTAATATAGATAATCATCTTAGATTGCAAAAAATCATAGATTCAACATTATCCTATTATAACTAAAAATTCATGATTTAATATTCTCCTCTTGAAACTTTAACATTTGGATGATAGTCCTAATTACATGAATATAAATAGAATTATATGTGTTATATCCTACAATAACTTAAACAATATATATTGGTTTATTCTATTAGAATTATTCCATAGAATAAGGGACAAATCAACGTAAGAGTTAGTAGTGTTTCAGTTTACCAGTTATAGATTTATGGGTTTACTAATTTACATAAGGTATTCTCTAATAATCCAAAAAAAATTATAGAAACATTTTGTATCATTTTATGCATGAGATATATCTGTTAAGATACCCATTTTCAAGAAGTATGTCTTGCCTGATTCTTATTCTCATAGGATATGTAGTGATTTCTTGATGACTTATATCAAACCCAAACAAAAAAATTAACTTCCATACAATCTCTCTTTGTGTATAGTATCTTCATTCATATTTAGATTTAAATGCTAGTCATGAACTAGGAAACTATATAAAGAAACTTAAATATCTTATCCTAGAAAAAAATAGACAGCCTCTATCTCTTTATTAACTGACACTCGAATGAAAATTCCCAAAAAAGTACTACATAAGACTTGATTCTTGTTCTCAAAGGATGCATAGTGGAAACCAAATACCATATTCATTGAATCATAAATAATTTTCACTTTTTCACTATCTTTAATCGTATCTAGATGTTTAGAATCCTTATTCACATCAAATTGGGAGTATCATATCCTCTTACCAGGAAGCCCCTTTAATCCATCTCTATTTTCCATTAAACCTAATATAGAACAGTATAGATAACATGTATTTTGTATTATGTGTTTTCGGATTCTTATTCTAAAAGGATACATAGTGATGTTTATATCACCAATAATAGACCAATCAATAATGTCAAAATTCATTGCATTATCCCTACCAATTTAGAATATGGTGTAATGACCTAAACATTTATCTATGAAATTTCTCCCATAGTATAGTAATTTAATGTAGTATAAATTTCATAAAAATAGTTATAGTCTATAATAAAAATGTTATAAACAATGAATTAATGAAATAATAATTATTTATAGAAGATAAGAAACCAATGTTGATGAAATTGGAACTTGGATTTAAAAATAGTAATGTGACCCTTATGAATAGAATACTGTCCAAATTAATAGTAAAATCACCCATGAACTTATAAATAAAATATAGGTATATTATAAATTAAATTATGTTATAATTATATCATATTCTATATAAATCGATGTTTTAAAAATTATTAATTAATTATTGGAATTTTTGTAAGTCACTAATATTTAATTACGATTTAATGATAAATTTAATAATTTAAAAGAAAATTTATTTTGGAAAAATGTTTTTATAAATTAATATTTTTATGTGTTATGATATTTAGATAATTTAATGAGTCCTTAACTAATTTTTCAAGGTGTTATAAAATAAGTTATAACTTTAAAATCAATATTTTCCATGTAAATGATGATTTTAATTAAAAGTTAAATTATTTATATATTGAAAGTTATTTCCTAAAATGGATTTCATTTTTTAATTCAACATGTTGAAAAATGGTTAGGGTGATTTTTTGGGATTTTTTTGAAATAATATAATTTGTGGTGAATAGAAAAATACATTAATTTATGATTTATATACTTTATAAGTTAAATAATATTTTCCTTGAGGCATAAATGATGTAAGAACCATAATCTGTAAATTAACTTCATTATTTTAATATTTTGGGATATATTTATCATACTGTTCATAGTCTTATTCCAGAATAAATTAGTAATGAATATAATAATGAGAAAACACCCTTCTCCTCTATTATAAATACCACACTCGCCCCCTCTTTTCCTAACACCATTCAATCTATTAGAGTTGTAAAAATTCTTCACAAACCACTTCCCAAGCCCCTACCCCACATCCTAGAGCTCTTGGTATCATCTAATGACCAAAAGCATTTCCCTAAGGAGGTTCTCAATGAGGATAAATCCAAGAGGAAAATGATCTTCCTTTTTCTTTTATTTTCAATTATATTTCATTTCATTTATTTTATTCTCCTCAACTTATCATATCCAAATGGAATAATAACTACATTAAGTTTGATATATGTGAATTATATCATGATAATTTATTATCCATCCTTAAACTATTCCCTCTCCCTTTTATTCTAAAAATGAAATCATCACCTATGATGTGGCAATTCATCAACATCGTGGGAGACAGACATTAATATTCCATTAACACCTTCAAGGATGTTAATAAAACCGTTATAATTTTTGAAAAAAAAATTATAATGTATTTTAAAACCATATTTTTATTTTTTAATTGACATATATACATAATATTAAACGATAAATCTAAACGAGTATGTTGTGATAAAAAAACATAAATTGATCATCATTAATTTTATATAATGATTCACCCTTCTACCATATTAAAAAATTCTTTATAATATAATTTAAACTTTTATAATATTATTAAAAACATATAATAATGAGTTTGGATATTTATCCCCATTTTACATGAAATTTCATTAATGTATACAAATGAAGTGATCATGAAAACCATGAAAACGAAGACTCCAGAATAAAAAAATTAAACTCTATGAATCATCCAAAATACCATAAAATAACTCAAGAAAACTATAATTAATAAAATTAATTTATAAAAGGTTATTTATTTTTTAATTAATGAATCTGATGTGATTATATAAGATATTAATGTGAAGAAATCATTTATACGTATGGTAAGAGGAATTCTAAAACCCAACATCCTATTTTTGGGTTTTCCTTATTTAACCCCATTTTTAATATAGATATTCCATAAATATATTTTATTCATTATTATCTTATATTCTTAGGATATATGTTTTACTGATCTGGTTTTATGATAAATGAAAATATTTTTCCAAAATAACTCTTCTTTTAAAAAATAAATCTTCTTCTTGTCATGTGATTATTTCTCCTTCAATCAGATTGATACCAAGATTATTCTTCCATTTTAATCTTGGGAACTTCAAATTTTATGAATGTATTCTTTATGAGATGAAACACATTCCTTTACATGGTTTATTTTATTTCCATGGTTGATGTACATTCTGTGTGGCATGCATGATAATGTAAATGTTATAATGGAATGGGTGTACCTAAAATTATATCACGCAATATGACTGTTATGTTGTGATAGATGAACCGAAAATAATATAACACCCTAATGAATTGGTTAATATGATGAATCTAATTATAAAAAGTGAAATATGTGTGAATATGATGCTATATTTCATTACAACTATTTGTGGTAGTTGACCACTAAGACATGATTATTCATTTTTATGCAATGAAACATTCCAAGCCTTTTCTTAATGATTACTCTCATGATTATGATCTTATGTATATTTTATGATGATAATGGTTATTCTCAAACCATATTATATTAATTCATCTTCTTATCTATCCTCTTACTGGGATTTTATCTCTCCCCTTTTTTTCATGTATATCCATAGGTGAAAACATGTAGTAAGGGGAATTCAAGGGACAATAAGAAGATAGAGAAGAATGAATTAAATAAACTTGTAGGTTGTATTTTTTAAATGTTATATATTGTAATAATTTCTTAAGATATTAAACATTTTTGTCAAGGTTATTTAATGCTTTTATGTTGTTTAACATTAAAATGATTCAATAGTAATGTAATAAAAAGTGGAGCCTCTCTATATGGTCTCACCAATTTACAACATATATTCCTCCATCAGCCCTGCAATGGAATAACTAAAATTAAAAATCAAGATAATCCTCTTGGAAAACCACAATATCATTGAAATTAGGTACTACTTTTGGATACCCACATAGTCTACACATTGAGATCATGCTTTAGGTAATACAAACAATGTAAGTCAAGATTTTCTTCTTAGTATTAAACATAATTATGATGAGATACTCCTATTAAGAAACATCATCTTAATGATTTAACTATAGGAACCTTTATAATGTTAAATTAATATGAGAAACCTCTCCCCGTTCTATTGAAGAATTGGATTCTTTTCATTGCAAATGAATATATTTCTAAGGGGAGGTGGTGGTGGGACTCAAAAATTTATGTTATGAAACTATCCACACAGTTAGTGATTTTATATTCAGTTAGAAAATTCAATAAAACTTTCTTAATAAATTTATATTTGTTCACAATGATTATTAAAATGGTATCTCTATGTTTTGTTGACTTTCTCACACATCATAGGATAGATAATTTGGAGAAACATTTCTCTTTCCAGAGACTAAGAGTCAACTAGAATGTTCAACAATTGATAATAATAAGGATTTTGATAATATTAAATGAATTTTTAGGGTCTAAGAGGTATTATTTGGCATGTAAAAACTGTATAAGGGAAAACCAAATTTGTAGTAGCTTAAAACATTTCATAAGATTCAATTTTAAATGATCAAGTTTCCAAAATAGAAACCCTGATAGAAATTAATAGTCATTTCATGTTGAGATAATTTTTGTATAAGTGAATATTTCTTTCCATGTATAAATAAAATTTAATATAAATTAATTAATTAGAACAAAATCATCTATATTCATATATATCTTTTCCTTTGTAATAAGAAAATAAGTGGTAAAGATATCATTTATGACCTAATCATGGAAATTATTTACCAACCCATGAATAGAATAATATGAGTACACTAGATACTTTTATAAATGTTCTATTATTTATATGGTGTAGAGATAATTATTATATGGATAAAATCATTTTTCATGTTCTATCAGTTTTGAATATATCTGGATAGGTGATTATAAGTTTTTTCTTATAAATAAAGCGACCATGAAACATATTTCAACACAGTTGGTCATTTTGGGGGGTTTATACTTTGGAAAATAGTATTTTTTTCTAGAAAATTGTAAAGACCCGTAAATTTCAAGGGAATTTTTTTCTTAATTTTCCTTGGAATTTTACAAGAGCGCAGTCTCTGACGGAACCTGATTCCGAGGCCCGGTGTGCCCGGAATCATTTTTCGAAGTTTGGCTCGGGTATGTTTAGTGAACGGACGAGCGGGTTTTTCAAACTTTTGAACTGGTGCCTAGAATCGAATTCTGAGGGCACCGATGAAATCGCAGCACCAGTATTTGCTTAGAAACGCCTCTTCCAGAGTTGCATTTTCTCGGGTGTGGTTTTTAATTTTTGGGCTTAAAGTTATTAAATAAAATAATTTTACGACAACTTTATTTTATTTCACTTAAGACACTTGGAAGCCACTTGAAGCCACTTAAAGATGGCTTAATCTAAGTCGATCCGGATAGGATGCTATCCAGAAATATCCTACCCCCTTGGTAGGATATTTTTGAGATGGGGCCCGCACGAGCCCCGCCGTTTCATTCCGCTAAGTAACGCACCCGTGAAAACCCGTCATTATGAAATTCAACTGACGCACTTTCTTAAATTCTTAACAGACCATTTAATTTGGTGGTTTATTTCGTGAATTAAATGAGCTGTTACTTTCGTTTAATTAATACAACGAATTGATGGGTCGTTACTTACCCTTTTTTGTTTGTTGGTGTAATAATAAAATAAGACCAACAATGTCTTTTGAAGGATTACTCGTTGAGAGGCTTGACAGAATACTTGAGCCTTCATCCTCCTACACGAAGAACGCGAAGAATGTGAAGAATGCCGGCCTCCGATGAAGAACGTCGAACTCGGAAATCAACGACGCAACGCCGTGTTCCGCGACGCTGACGTTCCCTTCCTGCAGCGTTCTTCTGCGACGTCTCTTCCTCTGCGACGGATCTTTGATCAGCTGCTTGAGGTAAGAGTCTCGGATTTCCTTTTTGATCTCCTTTGTGGTTTTTTACCAAAACACGGATTTAATTATATTTAAATTAAATCTATTGTTTCATGGTCCGTTGAGTTCGCCGACTCAATGCCGGTTTCCGCGACGACGCGACGTCCTTCCGCGACGACGCAACGATCCCCCTATTCCACGACGAGAAATTCCGTGAAGAACGCTCATGTGTGACGACTACGAGGTAGGGATTTTATTTTTGGAATTTCCCTTACTTTCCCGTGTTGTTTCCATTCAAGAATGAAGAACCGGATTCATAAACAATTTTTATTCCATTAAAAATTGTTGATTCATATGTTGAATATTGTTTCTCCTGTTGTTTATCACTAACGCGAAGGGTGTGGGCCAAACGAACATGGCCCGACAACCCTCCGCCGTTCTTCGTTGATATGCGGATTTGACGAGTGATGACTGAACGTGCCGCAACGGAAGTTTGATGATTCCGCAGGGAAGGGCGAGTCCCGAGAGGAGCAGCGGCGCAGACGGTAACAGAATTGGACCACCGGAGCGACTCTGGTGGCCCGCGGAAGCCGCCGGCGGCGCGGGTCGTCGGCGCGGCGGTGCCAGCATCCAGGAGCGGCGGCGCTGGCAGCCGGGAGCGGCGGTGCCCCGGCGCACCGCCGGACAAGGCCGCCGCGGCGGCGGCGCTCGCAGACCCGCGGCCGCGCGTGTCCGGCGCACGCGGGACGCGGCTGATGCTGCGTCCGGTTGTCCGAACGACACCCCGCGGGTGTCGCGGGGTTGTCACGTGGGGGCGGCGGCTCCCCCCCCCCCCCCCCGCGTCGCTCGGTTGTCTTGGGCGACACCCCGCGGGTGCCGCAGGGGTGTCACGCGGGGGTGGCGGCTCCCCCCCCCCCCCCCCACGCCGCTCGGCCGAGCCGAGCCGGGCGGGCCGAGCCAAGCCGGTCGGACCGGCTGGGCCGCACCCTGGCCGAGCTGGACCGGGTCCGACCGGGTCCGACCGGGTCGACCAGGTTCGGCATACCCAGGGGGGGTCGGGTCGAGTCGGCCCGGGCCCGGACACCACGTCTTCGGACGGTTTTAATTCAAATGCTCGTAATGTGAGCTAAGAGCCTCCAAACGACTCACTGTCAGCAGAAACGAAATCCTTGGATCAAGACGGTCGTTTCGGTATATCGCACTCAAGGTTTCCGAATACTTTGTGTTTGGCCGGGTTGGTTCGTACACGAAACCAACCGGGCCCTCGGAGCGGAAACGCTCATATCTTGAGCTACGGACGTCTGATTGATGTGTCGTCAGCTTCGTTGAATTCCTCTAAGTGAGAAGGATCTTTTGGCATACTCCGCCCGAGGTTTGGATGCAGGTGGAGTACAGTCGGGTTGGTTTTTCCTTAAAAACCAACCGGGCCCCTGGGACGAAAAAGCCAATAACTCTCAGACCGGGCGTCCAATTGACGCGCCGTCTGCGACGTTGAGTTCCTGTTGATGATACGGAACATTTGATACATCAACTTCGGACTTTGTGACAGTTGATGTATCGGCCTCTCGGCTCGTGGAGCAGACCCTCCCGAACGAGCTTGCTGTGTGCGGGAACCCTAGAGCTGGCTGCGACTGCTACTTCGACGACGACGACTGTGTAGAAATCCTCAGTGGACTGCGACGATGAAGAGTGCTGGTCTTGTATCCTATGTGGGTCCCAGCCGTGTTGGTCTTGTATCCTATGTGGGTCCCAGCTTAGATGATTCAATACTGGTCTTGTATCCTATGTGGGTCCCAGTATAGAAGAATCAATGAAGACAGCTGGTCTTGTATCCTATGTGGGTCCCAGCCGTGCTGGTCTTGTATCCTATGTGGGTCCCAGCTTAGATGATTCAATACTGGTCTTGTATCCTATGTGGGTCCCAGTATAGATGAATCAATGAAGACAACTGGTCTTGTATCCTTAGTGGGTCCCAGATTAGATGATTCATTATCTATATCTGATCATCTATATCGTCATTCGAAGAAGTATACCTGCGTGAGCTGAATCTGTGTTACTCTACTTTGAGGATTGTGTTGAGCTATCCTGTGTGGATTTACTGTTTACTCTCCTTTGTGGATTGTGTTGAGCTATCCTGTGTGGATTTACTGTCTACTTTCCTTTGTGGATTGTGTTGTGCTATCCTCTGTGGGTATTCATTTTGCTTTCCTGTGTGGACTGGGTTGTGCTTGGGCTCGTACGTTGGAGCCGAATCGGAATTGATGACTTAGGTATATGTATGGGCATATACCTAAAGAGTGTCAGATGTTACTTCGTGATTGTACCTTTCCTTTGTGGATTATCCTTTGTGGATTTCAGGAGACCTTCAGGGGTCTTGGGGTCCCTATTGAGTATCTTATACTCACCCATGCACGGGCTATGCCCGCACTACGTTGTGTTTGTTGCAGACGACGGACAACGCTGATCTTGGTGGGGGCTTGCGGAGCAGGACGATACCTGGAGGTGGACCACTGGGCGGGACATACTCGGAGCGGTCAGGTGGACCCGAGGAGCTGTGGAGGCTATCTGTACCCACCATTCAGGTGGGACTTCCAGAGGACGGCTCGACGATGCAGCTTTTCCTTTCAGTTGCAGTTTTTCCTTTCAGTTGTACTTTACAGTTGGTCTTGTATTTCCGGCCCCTTTTACTTTCAGCACAACTTGTACAGTTTTTACTCAGTTTTTTATTTTCCGCTGGCTTACTCTGTGGTGCTTGTTTACTTTTCAATGGCAATGCCTTCCCCTTTTTTCGGGATTTACGCCTTGGTGCTAGTCGCCAGCCCCTGGCCTATGGAAGGCGGGCTTGGGGTAGTCACGGAACGGGCCCTGAGGATGGGTCGTGACAAAAATACTTCATGAATATATATTTAGAGATGACTTATCTCTGGTAGACATGAATTTCCATTCATCAGAGTGAGGACACATTTCAGATAAAAATGTAAATTTAATGTCTCTTCTATGTAAAAAAATCTGTTGTATGTTCTATATATGGTCTTTTAAAAGGTTTGTATCTATCTCATGAAAATTTTTAATGGAGAGATTTTATCCATGTAAAATTTACAAGGTGGACAACCTTAAACCCCAATAACCATTCGTGTATCCCATCCTATCACATAAGAAGTATCATATGTGAAATTTTTACTTCTTAATGTATGTATTCTCTACTTTTAAATGGTTAATTTTAATGTAATATTTTACCTATGACAATCCGTTTCAAAAAATATCTCTTCTATGGATATCCAAGACTCGTTTTTTGAAAGGAATTCATTTTTTCATGAACTAAATATTTCATGTAATTTTAGTATACATGAGTACCTTCATTATGTTTGAAAAATAACCCCTTAATGAAATATTTATTGAAGGGTAATCTATTTTACAAAGTATTTCTCATCTTGGTAGCTCATATATAATCCGTAGAAATATTTCTTGAGTAAAGATACTCTTCATGGTTTCACCAAATACATTAATTTGAGATAATCCTATTGGTTTCCAAAAATATATTAATTTGAGATCCTCTTACTTTTTTCCATATCACCTTGAGTCTAGATTATCTACATATTTAACTTAACTACCATGATCCCAAATATTTGTCTTGGTTTCAAAAAATACATATAGTAGATTTAGTGGACATGGTTTCATGAATTTTCTTTGAGTTGATATGCTCCCTTTAGTTTCACAATATAACTTTAATAAAAATTGATTTCTTGGTTTTCCAAAAAAAATATCGTCTCCCTATTCATCATCAAGAATAACCTAGAAAATTCTACTCATCTATAATCCCTCCATAAAAAATTATTTTTAATTTTCCCCTTGTATTACACTATGAATTATTTTAAATTTATTTAAATGGTTCATCGAAAAAAACCCTTAAAAATAAAATATTTTTTCATGGATGTATAAATGAAAAAGACACCACTATAGTTATTTCCACACATCCTTAAAATGTTCCACATGACATATAAAATGGAACTAAACTATTAAAGTTAATATTCCATTTTCAGGGATATGTATTAAACCTCTTTCATGGGATCAATACCACCATTGTAACATCTCTTTTATAATTTAACAAGATCCTAATGCCTCCTTGAATAGTGATAAATTCTAGAGTTTCTTATTATATAGATATAAACTATAAAGTAATTAAAATTTATATAAAATGAGAAACAAAATAATTCATGGGTTCTATGTGCACAAAAACAAATGTTTATATTCAACCAGTCTCATCAAAAGGTATGTAATTTTGTTATTGGGAATGGTTTTATGAATATAACATAAATATCGTTCAGAGTCTTAGAGAATAAAATTTGACCCAAAATGGGATGAGAAACCCACCAATCCTATTTGTAACAAACCAAACTTTTTCATATAATCATGAAACATACTTTATAGAAGTATTTAGATATATTTATGATCACCAGGGGATAGAAACAAGCACCGACGACATCAAATACAAGATCTATGAATGAATTCTCCCACAAAAATAAAATTAAACATCGGGCTGATACCATCCTGTAATCTAGCATTGATGTATCCATTGGTTATAATAAAGATGAAAATAAATAAACAATTTTAAATATAACAGTCATAAAAACATGGAATAATGTAATAAAGGTAACTAAATATCCAAAAAACAACATAATACATTGAAAGTATATAAATATACAATGTATTATGCATAAAAGAATCATAAAAATGTAAACTTATTAGTGTTTTATTTATAAGAATACAAAATATATATATATACACATGTGGATCCTCGAAATACTCAACAAAATACATCTCCACAAATCCCATGGTCACCACAAACCACCACTACACTAATGATATAGAAGACATCAAGAAGTCTAACCCATGGATGTGACTCACTTCCCTTAACCTACATCAAATAATGCGAAGTCTTAAAAAATTCCATGTGTTTACATTGGGTGAGAGGAAAAAGACCAGTAGGATAACACCATAAATATATATAATGCCTTGCATAATTAAAATGTTATTACTCTAATAAAAATAACACTTTTATGGAAAGTTATTTTTTTATATTAAAAAATAATATAGAATTCAAATCATGCTCCATTAGATTTATAATATAAATTAGGTCAAATAGTAAGAATGAGATTGTCTAATGAATATATAACCAAGATAAATTCAGTTTAAACACTATCAATTACAAATATATAAATAAGAATATTAAATGACAATATAAATAATATGTCTTATAAAAAAATTGACTATAACCTTTGCTTCTTATAAATGATTGAAATTACTAACAAAGGATATCATTAATTGATTACTATTCTGCCTATGTGAACAAGATAGGAACCCAACCCAAATTACCCTCTTGGAATCACTGGGTTTTATCCCCTAACCAAGGAATATATTTCACTCATGAAACTAGCATTTACATTAATATATCTTTGTGTAACAGTCATCCTAATTACTGAAAAACATAATCAAGGTTCCCCATTTGAAAATAACTAATGAAGATTTCTCATAAAATTTATAACATCATATGAACATATCATAGGACATATTAAGTCCAGAATAAAATTTTATCAAAAACTAAACACTATTATCTTTAAATGAATATATAAGTAAATAATTATTTTCATGAAACCACAACTTACAAATATAAAAACATAACTCACATGATAATTAAATTTATAAATTTCATTTGAAATACCATTTAATTTCCAAATTAAATTTAAAAAATTTCATCAAACACCTTATAGGTGTAAAAATGGTCTCAAAATCAACAACATAAGTAAGTTTTGGTAACCCCCCACTTTATCTAACAAAAAATAAAAATAAAAAATATAGTAATAAATGATCCTTTAATAATTTATTTACACTATAACATGGTAGGAAAAACAATTAAAAATATTAATAAGGGAATGTGTACCAAGGGAAAGGTAATCATATAGAGAAAAAAACTATAAATCAATTGAAACACATCTCAAAATTTAAATACCAAGATATTAGAGGAAAAGGTATCCCCAAAAACCCTTAGATCCATGATATTTGATTTTTAAACCATTCCATGTCATATAATTTTCTGTAATTATCAATTAGGAAAAACATAATACTAAAATGGGATAAGATAATACTAAAATTATATTATAGTTGAAAACCAAAACATATCAATAATTTCCTTGATTTTTTCTCAATATAACTCAAGGTAAATAACCTTGGGAGCATAGGTTATGACCAAAATTGTAAATAGGACCACCCAAGATGCTCAAATTAGAAGAAAGTATAAAACATTTATTGTTGGAAATGGAAAAATTGGAAAATTTTATAATTTTAGAATTCTAGTAAGGTTGAATGGTCTTTCCATATATTTCGGAAAACCATGCATTGGCCTTAGGATATTGATGTTTATATTTTTTATATGGAAATTTTAGACACTAATACATAAAGGTACCAACCTCCCATATTATCCCAAGTCACTAATATACACATATTAGGATTTAGAACATTATGGTAACACTTTTTCAAACTTCTGAGAAAGAATGATTCTTGTCTTTCATCACCACCTGTATCAAGATCAAAGAGTCCACCAACCTATTATTGATGAAAATGGAACCCATGTGAGATTTTCTACAATCACCTAGGATATCCAAACCACATTTAATTCCATTTATCAATATATATTCCTTATCTTAAACATTTTCATTACATATCTATTCATCCATGAAAATTGTGACCTGCACATTAACTAGGAATATTTGATCATCCTCAAATTTAAAATAAAAATGAATAATTTAAAAAATAATTATCCAAATACATTCATTCTTAGATTATTTAACTTAATAATTCAATAACATCCTACTTAAGAATTTATCCATGTTATTCAATTTTTATAAAGTGTAGAATGAATGAAAATCAATGGTCATAAGGTATTATAACTAGTGATCTGGTCAATTTTTTGACCGTTATAGGTGAATATATTATAATAAACCTATCATAGAGTGTGAAAAATATTATTTTTTTTCTTGTACAAAAATGTGGTTTTATAGGGTTATCCCTCTTGAGGATATTTCATAGTAAATAAATTCCTACTTCTAAACACTTATTCTATTTTTTGTATTTTTATATTTATGAAAAATTTAATAAAGATATGGGGTTTAGGAATTAGAATATAAGTCTAGAAATAAATAATAATATTAAAATATTACAAATATAGAATAAATTAACATTAATGAATATTTTCATAGGGTTTTCTAGTTAGGTTTCCTTATTGTATATATTCTATTTGATATTTTATCCCATTCTAAATGAACTAAGAACCCCAACAATTAGTGTGAAATGTAGTAATACTAGGATATCCCTTTGGCATGAAAAATATCACCTCTTAAAATAATATAGAATAATTAACACACTCCATTGTATGTGTGAAATCTTCCATGACTCATATCCATCATAGAATGGTTCATCCCTTGAAAAAACATAACTCAATATTATAAAGAAAGGGGGGGGGGAATTGATGTTTTCTATAGAATATATTAAAGTACCGAACGTTTTTATATAATGATGGTTATTCTCTACATAAAAAATTAATATACCCAATTCCATATTTAAAATAGAATATAAAAATAAATAATTTAATAAAAATAGATGGGAAAACAATGAGGAAACCTTCCCCAAGGATAAGGTTTTTTTACTCACCATCAAGAATATAATTTATCATAATGAAGATAATCTGTGATAGAGATAGATGATTAAGTCACTATGAATATGGTAAAAAATGTAAAAAAATTCTACTAAATCATGCAATGAGAGAATTATAGTGTGATATAAATGATTAAAAAATTTATAGAAAAACAAAATCCTGCAATGGCCAAGAACTAACTAATCTAGAAACAATAAACTCTGATGGTAAATGATTCATATTTTTATAGTGAATGGGTGACTATTGTTATAAAAACTAAAAAATGGAATGCTAGAATTATATTGAAAAGTAAATATGTATTTTTTGTATATTGTAAACCCTTAAAATTGATCCAAATGGTGTGCATAAATTGGAATAAAATCATTTTATTTTAGTCCCATAACTTGTGTAAAAAGCTCAGCCTAATCATAACATAGAGGTAAATGTTTTGGGTTAAAAATTGATGTGATATCTTGATTGATGAATTCAATCCCACATTATCCTAGTGGACCATTATTTCCATGAAAAATGAAAATCCATCTCAAGGTATTCAAAAAATATGTATCCCAAAATGTGCAAATTCTGAAAAAATGTATAATTAAAATTCAACAATTGAAATTTTAATGTTAAAAATATTATAGTGAACATGAAATGGAAAAATGAAATTATAATAAAATTTAAAAATTCATGCTCAAATGAAATTTTAAAATTAAATCATCAATTAAAAATATGAAATTAGCAATTTATTTCACAATAAGTTAAAAAATCATAAATAAGTATATCTTCCTTTTTCACATTACAATAAAAATTATTATTTTAAATAAAAAATGTGACAACTATCCAAAAAAATAATAATTTATTCATATTGAGAACATTAAATTAAAAAATAAAATACATAAAAATAATGTCTCTTTCAATTCCCTCAAACATATTAATTATAATATTTGTAAATAAAAATAATTGAATTAGGGAAAATAACTATCATTCTTAGTCATTGTAAAAAACTATAAAAAATTGGAATCAATGTTTTATTCAGTATTAAAAATATCATAACACATATTTATGTTTTTTACACTACTTAAATTAAAATTAAATCTAAGGTTCATCTTTTGGGTTTGTGGATAGAATATAATTTATTGGTGTTAATATTTTAACAAGTAGAATAGTCATAAATTCTTATTTCCTATTCTCCTTATAAAATAGTTCTAATTTAACTTCCTCCAAACGACCTTTCTTACATTATTATAAGTCAATTAAACCCTTCTTCATCTAGTTCACAATATTTTCCTCACTTCAATGCATATGTTTTCTGATAATTAGGAACATCACATTTTATTCCTTTCCCATTTTATTTTTTAATATTTTATTCAGTTCCTAAATATCTCATAATTTTTTATGGGAGCCCAACTACAAATATTATTCTAGTTTAAAAGATAGAATATAATTTTATTTTGAGATAGATACATGAGGCATTCCTTTTCACAAAAAAAATTGACCAATGATCCAATTCAAAATTATAGTGTCCTCATGTTATAATTTTTATTCCACTAAATTTTTTCCCATTAATAATCAAGTTCATGGATTTAAAAAAGATCGTTGAAATCAGTGATACCAGATTCTCAACAATAATATAAATTCAGAAACATAAAAAATGAATTTAATAGTACAAATTATTAGTTCATTTTATCCACAAGTAAAGATAAAATTTATGACCCTTATTAATAATATAAAAACACTAAAAAAATAAAAAACATAAAAACAATTTTAATTATAAATAAAATTGTACGACTCTCCAAAATATAAAATTTTATTATCCATTTTTTGTTTCAAAAGTTATTTTCTCACATTTTCATACAGAATTTTATTATGTAGTAAATAATATTTAGAAAAAATGAATGATACAATATGAATCGTTAATATTAGATGGCTATAGTTAATTTATAATCTACATCACACCAAGAACCAAAAAACAATAAACGAAAACACATTAATTGTATTGAATGAAAAAATATATTGAAATGGAATAAAAATAGAAAGAAAAAAAATAGATCATTGTTTTGACCAACATATGGTTAATATATTTTTATTTCACAAAGCTTATTAGTTATAGTGATAATTAAGAAAATGTTATTGGAAGAAGATTCGTTGATATAAACCACAAAAAATATTTACTTTATATTCACTTCAACATTCAATACTTATATAAAAGTAGATGGATTGATTATTTGAAATACATCCCATTAGAAGTAAGTTATAGATTTCAAAGTGGGTGTATGAAAAATAATCCTTCCTGCCCATTTACATAATCTCATTATTCCATATACTATTATTAAACATCTAGCATGCTTATTTTGTGTTTCTTAAAAAAAATATACTAAAGGGTATGTTAGAGAATAATTTAATTTGATTGAAATGAAAAAAATTTAATTAATGTCAAAATAATACCATAAAAAGTGAAAATAATGTGTATCAATTTCTTTATGAAAACTGTCATGAATCTCCTCATGTACTACCTATAATAATTTTTCATTTAGTTTTGTGATAATTAGGTTTTCCTATTTTTGTGAAACATAATATTCATCTTCACTCTCCAAAGAAAACACATATTTAGATAAATTTGAAAAATTAATGAATTTAGAGATAATTTTTTATATTCAATTAATTTTCTTGATAATGTGTTAAAAAAATATAATCACCCTATATTGGTTGTTCTTCATGTTCTCTTTAAAATGAAATTTTATTATAGAGATTGATTGTAATGGATATAGTTAGTTAATCATTCTCCTCAAATCTATCTTCATAATCCACCACATTATAGTAGTATTTTTTCAAATAAATATATTGATATAAATGTTTTAATTATACTTCATAAAAATGATATGATCATAACGTTTATAACCATCTAAAAAATGATTATATCACTCATCGGAATATTGTTTATCTCTTATAGGTATGCTAGTACAGTTGTGTTCTTCATGAATATCCTCTAAAAATTTCTACATAAGTTCTAATGATAGAAAATAATCAAAAAGATTTGTTTTTCCTCATATGGTAATTCAATATGAAAAATAAGTGGGAATTTATTTTCCTCCACTTTTTTGGTTAATATTGCATTTTCTTCTTTGTGTGTGCAATGAGTTATTTAGTTAAAAATCTCATATAGTTCCTTACTTCTTACATTTCATCACCAATTTATTACAACCAAAAATCACTTTTATAAAATATATATTACTCTTCATTAACATGAGAGTGTTTATTCCATGCATGATAATATAAATTGGAATTCTGAATGGAAACATATTTTATAAAATAAGTTTTTTAATAAAACAAAAGTAAAATATTTTTAAAATATGGAAAGACTGTGAAATAAAAGGCTATATGGATCCCTAAAAATTGACTCCATATTTTTAATCATGAATAATGGGGTGTATAATATACTTTAAATTTTTATAGGTTTGAATATTGGTTTTAAAGATTCATCTCTCTTGTGGAAATTTCACTACCAATAACTCACTACTTCTAAAAACATATTATATTTTTGTCATTTTATGTTTATGAAACTAATGAGAGATATATGGGTTTGATTATTTGAATGAAATTCCAGAATGAAACATGAAAATAAGAAATGAAGATATAAATAATGATCCAGCAAGAAAAAACATAGACCTAGTGTTAGTTTCTTCAGTTCCTTCATTATTCATGTCAATTTTCAAAATTCAATTTCATAGTCTATCTCTCTATGCATAAAATATTTTCCCCTACTCCGTGTGATAAAATTAGTATTATTAGAAGATATATTTATCAAAAAAATATCACCACCTCCAATATCCAATAATTATGATCACAATCCACCGTATTTTGAATCCTTTCCAAACATGACTCCATTATGTGGGATTTTATCCCTTGAACAAATTAATATCCATCATATGAATTTCATAAATAAGATAAGTGAAAGAAATTATTTTTTGTAGGGAATCAAATATATCTATGGATTATATCATTTAATGATATACAATATTCATATCCCCCCTTAATATTAAATCTTCCCTATAAAAAGTAGAAAAAAACACAAAGAATTTAGTAATATTATTTTTTGGAAAAACTGTTAAAACATCCACTAATTCCAAGCCTCAATTCGGTCACTAAAAATAATAAGCATGATTGATCATAGTAAATATATTTATTTATTTACACACACATTGATATATAGTGTGAAATAATAGATTCACTAAGAAATTGAGAGGGAATATAAATAATTCTTATTAAAGAGTACAATATTTATTGTTTTGGAGAAATGATGAAAAATATATATATAAAAACATAATCTACTAGTGTAAAAAAACAATAATCCCCAAAAAATTCCTTTAAAAGGTAAATAATATATATTTTTAAAGTTAAGGGGATTTTAGTTTTAAAAAAATTATATAATGACATGTTGATAATTATATCAATCTATATTTTTTTAATATTCAATGTTGTTGAACCCATAAATAAACAAAAAATATATGTCTTTATTTGAATGATATTTTCATCATTTATTATTATAAATGGTATGAAAATTTTATCCAAATATTACCATATATGTAAAAGTTATTTGATGATCATTGAAGTGATATTTAGATGGATAAATCCAATACAACATTAACTTCAGACCTATAAATCAATAAATAATTCCATTTTATAATTTCATAAAAAATGATTACATTATTCAAAACATATGATAGATAACATTACATTTATAATTTGGTGAGTTTCAAAAAAATTACAATTCAAAGTGAAATATATAAAAATATTAGATCTATCATTTACATTTTGATTTTATAGTAACAATACATAGTAAAATTTTCATCAAATAGAAATTGACACCATTTTTTATTAGCATCAATCACCATTTCAAATTCTAATTCCGGGGATGGGTAGTTCTTATCATGATTGAAAAACTAGAAATAGATATATTCCACATCATGTTGAACCAACATCAAAATACACCATATCCCGAAAAGTAGTAAATCAATATACAAAAAATATTTATTACCTAGATTATGAATAATAAGAACAATATTCAAGGGAAAACTAGCTTTATATTCCTTAAAACATATCTAGTGATTCATATATATGTCAGATCTCACTCACTTTTGAGTCTAGGTTATCATGGGTGATTATTTATTGGAAGATTCTAGATAAAACATCTTATAATATCTTGGTATAACCAATCAAATTTTGATATTTAATACATTCATGGGTCATTCTCAGGATATCACTACATCGATCATCTCATGATCCACATAAATGTATTTCCCAGATACCATATATCATACCAAACTAACTTCTTAGATATATAAATGAAACATATAATTCATAAAATACAATAATATTTTTATCAAAATCCAAAAAATATATAAACATTTCTCATTGTCTATCTATATCTCGTATTAAATAATATATCATCCATTAACATGGGAAAAATGTACCATGATAGAAATGGAATAAAATACATGAAAACTATAGGAGAATTATTTAATGAAAATAGTAGGACATAGTACCAATAATTCATGTATGTAACCTTAAATGTGGCCTTTGGAATGTCTTTATCCATGAATCTCAACTAGTGGTATCCCAATTTGTTGTCAATTTTTAAAATATCATTATCTCTTATGTTTTTCAAATGTATAATTAATCAAATGAAATTATTACTTATTCATGAAAATTACCAGATTTATAACCTAATAATTAATGGAATATCAGACATTTATATCTAAATTATTTAGAAAAATTATTGTTTATTTCAATAGTGACATGCTATGATGAATAGCACACTTACTCTCCTGATCTTCAAACTGAAGCTTCAATTTATTTAGCTCTTTGGGATCCATTTTTTGTGATATCAAGGAAATAGGTCATGTCCCAATTATTATAATAAAAGAAAATTCCTCCACTTTCTCTATTAATAATATAAATATATCATTAAGAAAAATAACAGGCTACCCATCAACAAACTGGGGAAGTCAGCCATTTGAAATCGCTTCAATAGGATCCAAATGAAAACATAATATCGGACCCATGATTATTCTAATATCTAGAATTATAGTCCCCACCCAAAAATATACTCTCTCTCTCCCACTTCATAATATGGGAGTATTTCCATCATGAGAATATAATATATCATTATGATGATAGTAATCAATTTAATCTTTATATGTAACCATTAAACTATTTCAAAGATATGGTCAAAGATATCCAAATAAAGAACTGAAAAATAATGAATGATCTTAAATTTAGAAACAATCACATGAAATTATGATCAATTGGATATATAATTTTTCTTCATTCTTAAAAAAATTAAAATTTATATCATATAAAATATCAAATTAGATCATAATCTATGAGCATCAATCAATTTTTGAGAGACAAAGTAATGTGTAGAACGTCTCTGAAATAAAGGCGAGACAATACAAGAGGTATAGACAATGTACCTCTAATGGTTTTTTCCCTAACATTATATTCAATTGGTACATGGTCTATTGAATATATGAACATATATTTAGATTCACATTTAGACTTATTGGTTGAATGAGAAATCCTCTTAATCTAAGGATGAAACTCTACTTCAGTAGGTGCATTTTACTGCACGTAATAGCCATTGGAATAAGAATACCCAAACATACTACTCAAAATATGTCACCTATAGAAGGATTTAAGATAAATAAACCCCCCGAATAGATATAAAGTATTTAGAGATTCCCCAAAATGATGTTTCGTATAACACGACATTTCAAATTATAGAAATATCATTGTCTTACACCCTAAAGTTATCACGGGAATGGAATCAAAATGGAATTACCCACTCCCACAACAACTTCATCATAATTCCTTAAACTTCTTATATTGATCAGATGAGGATATATAACATCCTCCTTTAGATGTGGAGGTAATACCCAGCCTGGTTTTCCCTTCCATATCCATCTCAGCCATCACTCCTTGTTGACCACCTCAGAATATATTAGTAGGCATAAATGAACATTTTTTATCTAACATCTAGATTCAAACCCATATCAAACCATCAAACCTTGAGGTAATAATTATTGAGTATATTATCTGAAAAGTGGAAAAAATAAACAAACTGAGTTGCAAAATCTATTAAAATGATACCTTTTCTCTAGAGTCATAAATTCATTGGCTATATCAGCATTCAATATCTCTAGGTGTTTTACTAGTGAAAAATCTCTTTGAACTTGTACATAGTTAGTTCCTCACATATCTTGTACTATATATTAAAATGATACCACTTACCCCTTGGTTCCTCCAGTATATTGGTGGTATATATGAACATGGAGGTTTCATGGTATTGATCAAAGAACAAATATACACTTTATTTTCACCATATATTTTTGAGGGTCTTGAGACACTTAGTCAGCACAAAAATATGGTGGGTTTCTCTTAGTATCTTTTGAGAATGGTCCACCATTATAGATTGATCTAAATAAATTAACCAACCAATAAATAGAATAGTACAAATGACATAATATACATGATTAGATTTTTGATGAAGCATTGTTGTGCACGCTCTCAAAAATATTTATACTAAGTGCAGCACAGTGGCTGACCTAGGTTGATCTCTTGAGGATCCATTTGCGGTCAAATACTCACTAATTATAATTCACATTATATATATATATATATATGAAATAAAATGACCATAAATTTATATTTGAGAATTGAAAATGTAAATCTAAAATTAAATATGCAGATGCAATGCAACAAAATTAATGCTGACAAAATGATGTTAAAATAGACAGGAGACATTCTCGAGAGCATCACCCAGAGTGAACCTTCATCATCTCATAGTTAGTTTCGGATTTACATAATGAACATGCTCCATAATATGAATGAACATACTCGTATGGATGTGTTTGTGAATATACGGTACTCTCAATGATAGCTGAGAGACCACACATACACCTCCTCGATCAAGGAAAAATATTACAGAAGTGAAAGCTAAACCACAAGTGGCAAGTGGAGACACAAATGTGCCTTGACCTCTAAGATCCACCTTAGTCTAAATCGAGGAAAATAATATACATTAATAATGAATATTGAAAGACTTGGGTTCATCACAAGAATACCTCCCCGGTAACATCCTTGGGTTAGCTACTCGTGAGCACTAGAATAAAAGTTCACAGTGAATAGAAAACGGGGTGAGAAAACAAAAGAGAGAAAGAAAAGTGGAGAAAAAATAACACTTGAATTAAATTAATAAATGAAATTAAAGAATGAAAATAAAATAAAATAAAATAATAAACTACATAAAATGTACAAAAAATTCTATTCCTAAGATTCCAACCATTTTGAATGAAGAAGAAACACTCTTTTATAAGGAGAGGGGGTGAAACTTTGGCTCCAAAAAGCGTACTCCAAAAGTATACGCATTTATAGACTACTTAATGACCGAATATGGAAATTTTTCCTCATTGAACGTTGTTCCCCTACATAACCTATCTCTTCCCAGAACATTGAAGCTTCACTATCCACGTAATGAATGAGTTATGGCCTCTTTACTCAGAATCTTCAATTCTTCCAAATAGACTATTGGTATTCCAATACACCGAGTTCCTACACATTAATGGACTTAGTAATGAAAGAATCAGGTGTGTATATATTAATTAAAGTTTTTCCTATGGACGTAATACAACTCCATCTAAAATTTAATCTCAAATGGTTCTTCTATTTATGATATATGGTCCCAAAAAAATTATCCAGTTCTGTGAACAATTTTCGAGGCCTGAATTGTGATCTGGATTTTAGCTTCCAAATGATGGTTTGAGCTTTGGGTCTAGAAGGATAAAATTAATCCCATAGAACATAGAAACCTATAAAACAATAATTTTTCAATTTTTTATCTATTTAGAAAAAATTTATGGCTGAAACATTAAAATAAATTAAAACTATTTAAATCCAAAATAATCCATTTTTTCAATTAAGCTCAAAAATATCCTAAAACATAAAATGTGACAATTGCTATTGAAATAACACATTAGTGGGATTAAAAAATTGAAATTCAAAAATAAAATAATTGAAATTATTTTCTCTATAAATTCCCCCATACATAAAAATTACACTCTTGGGAAATCATCTTATAATAAGGTCAAGACAAACTTCTCAAAGCATAAATTACAACATAACTCAATTATCATATCAAAGAAAATATAATGCATCATAAATGGATAAAAATTTTAGAACTCATAAAAAATCATATTAATTCATTCAATATCATGTTAATCCTCACATTCATGTCATTCCTACCTCCCTAAAAAATATTTCTCTCTACACTCAAGGATATTTAATGTGGATTTTTTCTCTTTCTCAAAACATGTGTGATATTCATAGGCTTGCAATAATCCTTGTATATCCACTTAAAAGACTCAAAAATTTGTCAATAATGAAGTATTTTTCATGGGTTGTTCTTATTATTAGGGTTTTCAAGTTTCAAATGAAAAAACATCTGAGGCAAAATGAGGAGGGTTAAGCTCTAAAGTGAAGTAAATGCATGAAAACAGTTTTTCTCAAAAATGGTGTTCACCTCAATCAGCTCAAAAAGAATCACCTCCAAAAACCACTTCTTTTGGGAATTTTACACTTAGAATTTCATCATCAATGATTTTCATCCCTCTTTTCCCCATTATTAGAATTGTTTCAGCTTGAATTCAGATCTGAATTTCTCTTCAGAATCATGTTTTGGAGAAAAAGAGAGGCATCATTTGAACTTTAAAATTTGGTGAACACCCAGACCATATTTGTAAATATATTTCTAGAAACCTATACATCTATCCATATTGAAATTTATTTCACCCAATCAGTAATAAATATTGAAACACTTTCAATTCATCTCAAACAGATTCTTCAATAAAACAAAACAAATCTCATCTTCTCCCTCCCCCACACTTGAGTTCAACAATAATCACGCATTTAACTTATAGGGAAGTTTTTAAAGGGATAAATTGAATCTAATGTGGATTTATAAGAAGTAATTTCATTGATAGTAGGGTATTAAAGAAGGTAATATTAAAAGGTAGGCCAAAATAAGAGTTAAATAAAAACGGTTTCAAATTGATGCCTCAATCATACTTGACACATTTTATGAACTCTAAAAGCATTGAAAAGAGAAAAATAGAATGTTATGGATCACACAACATGTATCAAGACATTCAAGAAAAATAGAAACGTAAGAATATTACAAAAAGGATTATAAACCTATCAGGTTGGGCATGATTTTCAATTTGGACAGCACTAATGCACATTAGTTTCATAGTTAATCAAACGTCATCAAATGAAAATATCGGAAATCAAGAAAGAAAATCCATTGAGAAATCATTTAATTCATCATATATTAAAATCAAGAAATGTTCCAAAAATACCAAAATGGTTTTAATTTTCGCAAGTATTCAATTATGACCAAGAATTCAAAAAAACACACCAAAAATGAGAAAAAAATGAAAAACCAAACATAAGCATGCTAAAAAAATTTAAAACAGGTTGAAATCCCTCCACTATAATTACTCCATTTACTACCACCATTTTATCTCAAATCATATCAAGAAATATTTTCACACATAATTTAAATTGGGTAGAAAAAAAAAGTATAGAAACAACCTGATTTATTTTTCAGTGGCAGCCTTGAGTTAATCTCCTAGTTGCTACTACATTAAAACCACAAGAAATAAATGACAAGACATAAGAAAAATAATGAAAAATAAAGATATAGGGGATAGAAAATGGATTATTCTAGGTTTTACAGCCTAAGTGGGTGTTCATTTTTTACTTCCCCTTGTCCAGTAGTTTCAATGGTTTATCTTTAATCAGAAAGTGGATGTGGTTTTTTTGAGATAGACCACCACATGTGGCTTTTTCCAGTGTCCATTTGTAGACAGCAATATTGGAGAACCCCAATGAAAATAAGAATGTCCCTAAACCCCATGAAAGAATAAATATATAATTCGAGGTTAGGAGTGGGAGGGAATAGAATATAGGGGTGCTCGTAGTGAACTTCTATGGTGTCCTCCTCCAAATGGTATGAAATTTGTTGTAGAGGAGGCAGTCACACCACATGATTATCCAGCTCCTCTTCCTCAATCACCACCACTTGGGTAGTCTCTTTTGAATCATCCAACATATTCTCCATTTGTGAGGTATCAAAAATTTCAGGAAAGTAGCAGTCAAAAAACAATTCAATTTGAATAAATTAAAACATGACGAATCAGTAAAGAAATATTCCCTTTCAAGTAAGTCATATTTGAAATGAATCTCTTTTGGCAGGACCATTGGTAACTCTATCTCAGCATGTGCATCTTCTTTATCATCTTACAAAGCAAAATCAAGGTTAAAAGGTGTTGATTTTTCAATATCAAATATGGGAAGATCAAGTTTTAGGTTATCTTAAAAAAAGTGATTCTAGGATTCTTCCAAAAATTATTGATCTCCCATAAGTGAATCAGTTGGAATGTGTACAACAGGGACCTCTTTGAGCAGTGGATGAGTATGGGATGATATGATTAACACCATTAGTGCCTCCTTCTCACCCACATCAGGTTATTAGATATTAAAAATAATTGGTGAAATCTCTTCCAGCATGCGTTTTGGTTTAGGTTCCGGCGCAGGATTAGTTTCGGGTTTAGGTTCAGGTTTCTCCCACAGTGAACGAATATATTCATAAAACCTTTTACCATTTCTCTTCAGTCATTTAATGTATTCATGAAGTTAATTCATATGAGATTTTATAATTTCATCTTATTTTTGCACCTCATATTCGTTAGTCCATCCATAAATGTTTGAATTGAAATACATCATGAACAATGATTTTTTAGTGTTTTTGATATTTTTGATATTTCTTGTTTTTTTAAATGTAAAGAAGAAAAATAATTTAAAAAATGTAAATATAAATAATGAGTGAAGACCAATGGGCTCCCTATAAACATCTCCAATTTGATGCAGCGTTGTTGTGCATGCTCTAAAAAATATTTATACAAAGTGAAGCACAATGGGTGACCTAGGTCGATCTCTTGATGATCTATTTGAGGTCAAGAACTCACTACTTATAATTAAAATTATATATATATATATATATATATGACATAAAAGGACCATAAATGTATATTTTATAATTGAAAATTATAAACGAAAATTAAATATGCAGATGCAATGCAACATAATGAATGCTGACAAAATGATGTTAAAACAGAAAGGAGACATTCTCGAGAGAGTCCCCCAGAGTGAACCTTCATCGTCTCCTAGTTAGTTTTGAAATTAAATAATGAACATGCTTCATCATATGCAAGAACATCCCCATATTCATGTGGTTTTGAATATTTGGTACTCTCAACGATTGCTGAGAGACCGCACACCCACCTCCTCTATCGAGGGAAAAGATTGCAGAAGTGAAAGCTAAATCTCGGGTGGCAAGTGGAGAAACGAAGGCGCCATGCCCACTAAGATCCCCCTTAGTCTAAATCTATAAAAATTAGGAAAATTAATAATGAGTATTCAAATACATCGTTTCATCACGAGAATTCATCCCTGGTAACTTCCTTAGGTTAGCTACTCATGAGAGCGAGCATAAGAGTACATAGTGAAAAGAAAATGGGGAGAGAAAACAAAATAGAGAAAGAAAAGGGGAGAAAGAAGAACACTTGACTTAAAATATGAAATGAAATTACCGAATGAAAAAAAATAGTAAACTACATAAAATTTCTAACAAAGGATTTTCCTAAGTTTCCAACACTTTGTAATGAAGAAGAAACACTCTTTTATAGGGAGAGGGGGTTAAATTTGGCTCTAAAAATCATCCTCCGAAAACAAATTCGTGTGTATGGACTCCATAATGATAGAAGTTATAAATTGGTCCTTCTTAAAGGTTGTTCCCCTATATCTCCTCTATCTCCCCACAAATGTTCAGATTCATTTTCCTAGTAATGAAGGCGTTATGGCCTCTTTACTCAGAAGGTTTAATTCTGCCAAATAGACTATTCATATTCCAATACATCGAGTTACTATGCATTAATGGAATTGGTAATGAAAGAATCAAGTTCAGACATCTTAATTAAATTTCTTCCTCGGGATGGTTTCAAGATCCATGTAAAATTTCAACTCAAATGGTTTGTCCATTTATGATATAGGGTCACAACAATAGAATTATCCACTTCTGTGGATAGTTTTTAGGCCAGAATTGTAAGCTGGATTTGAGCTTCCAAATGATGGATTGAGCTTTAGATCCAGCAGGATAAAATTAAGCACATCGAACCTAGAAACCAATAATAGAAAAACCTTGAAATTTGGATCTGTTTAGAAAAAATTTATGGCCGAAACAATAAAACAAATTAAAACTGTTTAAATTCAAAATAATCCATTTTTCTAATTAAGCTCAAAAATACTCCTAAAACATAAAATGTGACAACTTCCATTGAAATAACACATTTTTGGGATTAAAACATTGAAATTAAGAATAAATTAATTGAAAATATTTTCTCTATCAATTCCATAAAATGGTATACATACATAGAGAGTTCCACTACTCCCATTATATTATTCATCGAATCTATTTGGGGAGGAAACATATATAGTATAAAAACAAAAAAACCCCTCACTGCATAACTCAAAAATAATTAACATTGTTAAAACAAAAATAAAACTAATTAATTATAAATAAGTTTTATGAATAATGGTGGAAATAAATAATACCAAATGGGTGAGAACATCAAATTTTTCATTACCTTATCATTGTAGATGTCTTGTTCATAGGATTTATCCAACCCTATACTAGACATGAGAGGTCTAATATTGTGGTTAATCTGGCATGACAACCTTAAATATTATTATTTATTTTGAGTAATAAACATTTAAATTCGGTTGATAGAGAACCCTACATGACCCATATCCCTAAAGGCACAACACCCAACACATAAACCAATGGCCCAAAGAACCAAAAACATTAAAACTTCCTCTCCCTATAATATTATTCATTTATGAAACCTAGTTCTCCACCTTGAAAAGATGATTAGATTTAATTTTTCTAGTATGAGCTGCATGGTTCCTAGTACCAATAGATTTTTCCATACCCTCCCATTCTTCTAATTTTGTCATCTCTTCTATGTTGGCTACTATTATCTTTGATTCCTCTTATAGGACCTTCTCTCTTGTGGTTAGCCCTTTCTGCTTCATGGACCTAAGGACCTATGGCTCAAAATCCCTTGGATTGAAGTTACAATGTATCCAAGAGGCCCTATTTTCTGAAGGCCTATGGTGGGCTAAAGGCCCTATGGCATAAACACATAAGTATTTTTCCCTTGTTCCTAAATTTAGTGATTAGTTATGTATCTAAAATAACAACTATAGTACCTACTATAGTAACCAATAATGTAAAATTTGTAGAAATTTATTACATGATTCCTAAATTTTTATAATTCTAGTAAATCATATCAAAATCATAACAAGATACCCAAAATAAAGCTGAAATTCATGACATAATTCTTGAAAACCCAAGGCAACTCAGAGATCAGTATAAAAAAGAGTTGTATAAAAACTCAATTGTACTAATATGTTTTGTTATAATGATATTATATTTAGTCTACTTGAAATCCCTACCTAAAAAAGGTGGTGTTGGTAAAATAGTGTATTAATCCAATCGAATTCAACCCATCACATCATCTTGTCAAACTACCATAAAGCTAACAGTGAATTCCATGCTACCATGGTTTTAGGAGAAGTGTGAAGGGAATCATATACAACCAGTGGGAATAATATTACCCTAAAAATAAAATAAATTACATGATGAACCCCATATTGGTATTCCTCCTGATGTATATATAATTTTTAAAAATAATTCATATAAATAAATAGTTTTAAATATAAAATTCAAACTACTGGTGGACTAAGGTAATTAGGATTAAAAAATATCCCAACCATCACTTAATAAAATATAATTAAAGTGATAAAGAATGAATAATTTTTAATGTAATCCTGAAATAAGGTAATTTTTAAAGTCGTAGATACATTATCATCGTAAAAGAAGACATCCAAATGCGGAGAACCAAAATAATCAATAATATCTAACTCCCAATAACCCATTTTCACAATTAATCACATCTCCACAAAGGATAGAGAAGGCCTCGAGAATACCCATAAAAGGTTGTGCATATTTTCCTTTTACTTATATCAAATAATATCAAGACTTTAGGACCCTCATGGATTAATTCATAGTTTGAGGAATATACCCAGTAGTAATCAATCATGAATCAAAATCATAACTTTTAATATGTAAAGGTTAAACACCTAAATTATGAATAATTCATTTTTATAATACATTTTTTTTATTTGTTTCAGATTCTTTTTCTAGTGACATTTCATAAAAGTAAATGTGCACTATCATACTTATTACCCCAAATTCCCAATTTCTAGAGGTGGGTGGCTTTAAACACTTTTAATGGTGATGTATGATCCTTGATTGAAATAAAATTATTGTATTTGAATTCCTCCATTCTTTTATTTCTTTTTGGAACATGTTTTCTAGTCTAAGTCAATCTTATATAGTTAAGTAATTTTCAGGAAACTCATTTTTGGTTCCATATATTTGTGGACTAAAGTTAATTACACAACTTCTGTCTAGAAATTTTAGTGGGTCTTGATAGGGAACCAACCGTTGGCTAATAGAGTAGTAATGTTGGTAATTGTGGTCATGTTTGGATGATGGTAACATTGTCCATATGTATTCTTCCACATAGAAGGTTATCCGAGGGAGGAATATTAGGTGAGAAAATGATGTCATCCTATGTCGATCATGAGGAACTCGAAATCAAAGGTGTATATCTTACTAGGATTTCACCTTAAGAATCCAATGTTTTTCATGATCTAGATGATTCCATGGGTGGATATCATACAGGTATATATCCTCTGGCATCCCATGTTCTACCTAAGGTAGCTCCTTCCATGGTCACAAATATTCTAGGGAATTGACCTCACGCATCCTATATTTTACATGGGGCATGAATTTTGGATCACAATTTTATCATCGTTTAGAGACAAGCGGATTGATCAAAACACCCCATGAATATAAATAAAATAGTTGCGTCCCTAGGAGGGAAGATGTCACACCTAGTATTTTACTTTTGAAATGATCAGAACACCCTATAAAGTTTGATCTAGGATGTGTGTCCCAAAAAGGTAATATGTAATTCTATGATAGTTGATCAAAAAACTCTTGAAGGTTGATTAGGGAGGTACATTTCTAGGAGGGAGCTCTGGAAAGTTTAACTATATGTCAGGATTAAACCTCATAGAGGCATATATAATACCCTATTTAGATGACAGGGATAAAAACCAACATAATTTAATGCCAACATTTAATGTCATGTAACACGACTAGTCTATGTAGTTTAACATCATGCAATAAGGTTGGTTTCATCAAGAAGTTATTACCAATGAGGGATGGTGTGTTGATTATGCATGTAATGTTTCCTTTGCAAGAGGATTTTTCTTAGTTGGAGTTGGTGTGGGCCATACAGATTGAAATTATCGAGGGACCTAGATGAGATGTGGAATCCCATGTTTGGGGGAAGATAATACTGGGTATGTGACCCGGAGAAAACTAGGGTTCAATAATATGTTGGGTTTGGAACTTAGGGAGGCTTCATATGTATCCTGATTATTTGGGAATCAAAATATAGCATAGTTTGGAATGGTATGATTGTTATTCTTAATGAAGAGGCCCATAGGCTCTTATTATTGTGTATTACAAATGAAAGAGTCCCATAGAGGATGAGTACAGTTCTTTGGAATTATGATTAAGAGGATGCCCATTCAAGGTGGAGATGAGGTCTTACTCCAAGAGGGATGCCAATTTGAATAGAGGTTGGGGACTACATCTATAGAGAAAGCCCATGGTGGTGATTAGAAGTATGTTATGATCACCACTAAACTCTAAGATCATGCATGTCATATTATATGTGAGAAAAAAGAGAAATCAGTAGATCTAAAGCTCATGTCTGAAAGAAGAATCAATGAGAGATGATGTGAGACTTACACATAGAAGCTTCCAAAGGAGGATCTCATTCCATGTGAGGTGGATCACATTCCATGTGAGGAACATTTCATTCCCGGTGAGGGTAGGTTTTTTGGTTAATATACCATTCCACTTACACACAGAGCATCCTATACTTATTGTATATCGTCAATCCATACATCATGTATTGAGGATGTTGGGAGTGGTAGTTTTACATCATGCAGTTCACACATGGAGGAATCACTCCTTTACCCATGGGCTTAAGTGACCGCTACCCATGCACCTCTGAGAAGGGAATGGATTTGGTAATACTACAGTTTAATGATGGGGATGAGGGTTTAATCACGAGGTCCATGTTAGAATTCCAATGATGAGAATAATTTGGTGTTAGTATATCAATGATGAGAAGAAATAGGTAAGGAAATTAATGCACTAGAGGCATATGGTGCATTAGGGAAGGGAACATGAAGTTGATACATACAAGTTTATAGGGGTTCATGAAAGAGGTGCATGAAAGATATGGGTGTTTCATGCAAAGGTTACTCGAGAATGGTGCTCTAGAACAAGTGTAGGCCATAGAGTCTCAAAGATGTGGTACACAGATGTTTGGAGGGTTACACGTAAGGTTAGGGTTTCATATAGGATGAGCTTCTGCACGAACCTGACATGGGATGAAAGAGTTTGGTGAGGATTACAATACCATGGGACCAGTTAGTTGTGATCCCACAATGAATTTATCATGCAATATTTTATACCTTGAGTGTTCCTTTCTTTTTTGATTCCATGGAATATTGGTATCACATGCAATAGAGTGACTCTTATTATTCTAGATATTAACACCAAATAAGGGAGTGAGATTCTATTTATATCCTTAGTATTTGGTGATGGGTTCACAATATTTTGTCATAGAAGAGATATTATGCCCAACCTATTCCTTTATTGTGGATACCATCTATGGAAGACAATGTATTGTCGTCGCCTTTGGAACAAAAGTGTAATGTGTGCGGATGGGGTTTCTGGCATGTAACATCGATATCTTGTGCACAATTTCCATGGTTGTTCAAGTGGTATTCATGTAAGGAATGACAAATGTATTTTTTTGGAGTGAAATGAATTCTCTTGTAGATCCAAAAATTGCGTTCACACCCTAAAACATGAACTCACCACCCTTGTTGTTCTTATAATTCCCCATTGAATCAGATGATGGCTTTAGTTTTCCCAACATTTTATATGTGTGGATTTAGTCGGAATTCGGGTGCCAACAGATGACCCCATCCGAACCTGGACTGGAAGGTGACTAAAAGGTTGTGTTATGAGGGGAAACATTAGAGATAGGGATTCCCATTCAAGGGTGTACAAAAAAATATGATGTTTGGTGTGTTAAATTCTTATGTGCACACTAAAGCCTGTGGTATATGCCTATAAATAGGCAGACGTGTCCCTTATGTAGAAAGTTGACATTCTGATTGATATGATTATTTCTATCATGCCCTTAAGTCATGTGTTTTCACGAAAAAAAGAGCCTTTAATTATATTTCACACATAATCTCTCTTTCTCACACATGAATTCATGACCATAATGGAATTTTATGTGCCTATATATAAAAATACACGCACCATCACCACATGAACTTCAATCCTTCTATCTTATATACACCATACACGAACATTTTAGACTCAACCAAAATGCATATCCAATTATATATCTATGATTAATGTTGTTAAAGCTTCTTGGACAGTCGAAATTCCCAAAAATCGTTAGATCCTTCAAGCTGGGAGGGTCCTGTCGGACAATAAAGTGATCATGGACAAGCTAACAAAGGCACATATGAGAAATGCACTAATTGACTATTGCCTTCTATGAACTTTAGAGTTAGTCAACATAATATCTATCCTAAACCAATATGTTAACATCCCAAAGTCGTCGTTCACATGTGAACATGATATGAATCACTAGAACATAATAGTTCATGGACATCCTACAAGTGTGCATGGGAATATTTCTATCTTTTTTCTGAACATATATACAAAGAATGTCATGGTGAAGGATCTAGAGGAAGTATAATTATCACCCACTACACCACTATTTTCCTAATATTTATGAGGGAAAATATCATAGGTTAGAAAATGGATTTTGACCTATGATCGAATGGAAAATTCACTAGCGAATGGGTGTGGATGTACTGGGTATGATACACATGATTGAATAATGGGGTGAAGTTGTGTAATATCAGACTGTATGAGGTGGTGTAGACATCACAATTCCACTAGTACTATAAACAGGAGCTAGTGACTGAGATCCATAGTCGATTATCCCTACATACAAACACATTCGATCTTCATCATGGGGAAGTGATCAGAATTTTGTGGGACATCCATTATATTAGTGGAATTCCACTAAAAGGATTCTAGCATGATGAGTTCCTTCCATTATGGAATACTTGGATTGATAGGCAGTGGACTTCTATATTGAAGAAACAAATTATAGAGGTGATTAAGTAGAAACTAAGTTATTATCTTAACATTCTTTATGAAATCATATTTAAGGTGTTTTTTGACATGTTTTTATAAAATGGAATGAATGTAAGGATATAGGTCCTTGAAAAAAATTTCCATAAGCACCACAAAGGAGGACTATGAGGGAATACTATTTAATCATGGAATAAGGAAGGTTTCATAAATTAGGGTACTACATGATCAGAGGCTGGGACAAACTAGTCTACTACACCACTTTTATCACCAAATTCTGGAGCAGTTGGATGCTACCAGTTAGAGAAATAGTTAAGGGAATACAAATGGGGATGCTGGTGATGGTGTTGATTCTAAAGACAGGAAACATAGTCACATTGGTGTACTGATACTGGCAAGGATCTATAGTCTATTAGGACACATTTTGAGGGGAAGAACATCGAGGAGGATCTACTGACCATTTAGGTTTTTACATGGCTAGATCGTAGTGCACCTCCAGGTTTACGAATTCAAAAACATATTCAACCCTCCAAAATTTGTCTACGGTTGTCTCTATTGAATAAATTGGGTGTACAACATGTGATGCCCGATGAGTATAATATCATAGTTCAAATTAGTAAAAATTTGGAATTCAACTTCTACCCCTTATAAACACTAGTGAATCCAATGATGGAAAACCTGTTAGGAACGTGGTAATAGAAGGGGTACCTGTAGAGATTAAAAGGTGTATTTATGGTGTTTAGCATTGACGACCATGTCTTTAGTGATCCGTACACACTATGGTGCTTCAAAATGTAGTTTTGGTTCCTCTAGTGAGAGATGAATAGATTCAATATAGGGGTATGTGAGATGTAAAACCCATGTATCCTTCATCAAATATGATGTATGTTGGTTAATATGGGATCTGGTGAAACAATTATGCTTCAACCAACCAATTTTGATGCTATAATTTCGAGATACTATGCATGAAATAGGATGGCATTATATTTTTAGGAAACCTATTGAATGAATATTCATGTGTCCAAGAATGTGAGATAGGGCCAAGAGTTGGAAAGAATTCGGTTGGATACCCCCAAAGGTGAGAGCCATGCTTCCAGGGAAGTTTAAACTAGAACTAAATTAGGGACATCAAAAGTTGTGGTCTCACCCCAACACCCTGGAGGAGAAGTGTCACAATAGAGACCTGAATTGAAAGAAAGTGTCTTCCAAGATTATACAAGTAGGGTAAGGGAGGTTCATTGGAATAATATTAGGCACCTACTACATCTGGAAATCATTTACAACTTTTCATCACTTTCGATGGCTTGGTGAAAGCTTTAAAGGTCACCATTGACAGAATACATGTGGCAGAAGCTAATGTGACATGGGATCAACCTACTAGAAGTCGAGCCCATTTGCATCATGTATAGGGTGATATTCCACTAGATTTGTGTATATCTAATTGTTATGGACACTTACACATGTCATTAGGGGCAGTATGAACCGCCTTCCACCCCAGTGCGGCTAATGTTTGGTGACAAGTCAAATATAGAGGAGACACCAACTATTGAATTTTTATCATCCATGGAGGAACCAATAGACAATGAGGATCAAGACTCTGATAACAAAGAATCATGGGTATTATCTTCTCATTAATGGATTCCTTGAGAATGTGGAAAATGACATCCTTTAAAGATGACTTAGCTATGATTCTCAATGTATGACTTAACTTACTCACCTCTATTGACCCTTACCATTTCATTATCAAGAAATTGAAATTGGAATTTTTCATGTACAGGAGTATCTTGATAATGGAAAAGGGTCCCCTACTAGAGGGGGAAAAGATGCCCCAATGGGTATTGATGAGAATACCCTGGGGATTGTACCTTTTGTTGAGTGTCTGGTGGGACATTAAAGGTTTAGAAGTTTATGGTGATAGATTTGGAGCCCCAATTCTCTAAGTTGTCTATGAGGTGCTGCATCATGACATCCCAATAGCATCACCCACCACTGGAGAGGTGATGTATCCATGATGGATCATCATCGAAATCCCTATTCTTTGAGGTGAGAATAGATTTTAAGTCACTTTGACCTTTAAAAGTTTTCAAAAATCCTTTGTATCATTGTTATTCTATATCCCATATAACTCCTACCCAATTGAAAAATGGCCAACTGGTTCCCTTTTTTAAGATACTGAATGTTGTTGAAGGGTATACTATACTAGAAATCCCAAATATGTCATAGGATCTCAGCCTGCCAATACTCAACTCTCTTAAGATTCATTCTCTCATGTAAATTCTACTTTCATTTTCTTGACCAAATTGTATGATGTTCACCTATTACAAGAAGTGATAAAAAGTTTTCATGCCTCACAAGATGCTATAGATGAGGTTTCCAGTGTCCCTTACCGAATGGCAATGATGGTACTTAAGAATCTGATCATTCCTGTTGACCTGCACTGGGTCTTCTTGTCCTAGAGACTGATATGACAAAAAGGATCCCATAAGAGGACCCTGGTGCCGCTATCTTTATATCCACTCCTAAATATGAGCTTGCACATTCTCTGAAGCAATAATATTCCAAGTTTGAGTCCACGTAATATAAGCATATAGTCCAGCAAGAGCATGGAGTTACATACATCATTTCATCACCTTGACTTTAAAACCAAACATATGTACAAGAGTGAATTGATAATACATATCCTCAAGAGGGGTAATCCCAACTAGTTGGTAGATGTCCCATAGGTTGATGCCCACTTTACCAAAGGACAAATAGAATTTGTTGGTTCTACGAATCCAATGGTTGATCATCTCTCAAAGAAGGTCAGGTTGGTGATAAATGACGATCTAGAAAATCATGACAAATTCATAAAGATGAAACCAGTATAACTAATCAAAAAACTCTGTGAAACTTTTTTTGAACAAGAAGGGTCATTCCCATTCATTAGAGAAATTAATTATGTGATAGAGATCCAACATTTATCACCATATTTTCTAGTATTTTATAGAGAGGTAAACAATATATTCTAATATTTATGAGTGATAGGTTAATGAGGAAAAATGCATCCATCTAGGCCCAAAGGAGTTTTTTCTGTGATATAATACAAAATCTATCATGGAACTAATACCAGTTGTCCTTCCTCAACAATTTTCATCTAAACGCAAGGAGAACATGTTTAAACCTAGTGTGGGGGAATAATAAAGTCATATATATAGATAAAAAGATTTTCCAATAGACCAAAACCATATAGATGATTTCATGGAGATAATAGATAGTCCTGAATCATATATGAGTGGAATGACTTTAAGGAATTTTTATTAGAATAAACACGATAGTGAGGTTTTTAAATGAAATTTCTATTCATCATGTCACTTTGATTGGTTACGGCTGAGAAATATTTATGGGAACAAAATTTTATATGAAAAATGTAAGTGATGTCTGTTAGACATATAGAATATAAAATATTGTCAATGGAATACATAATTAACTGACACCATCATGTTCGTATTAACCAACAAGGTATTAAAGAATCATATTAGGAGTTATCTAATTTGGAAATTCTTAATGTTCTCATGGGTTGAATAATCCCACATGGAAACATGAAATCACATGACCCCTTGGAGACTCGTGATCATGTCACCAAAAAATGGTCATGTGAATTGAGTGATAATTGATCAATCATGTGATCAAATTTGAAGAATCCATGAATTTCATAAGAAAATTAAAATCCTCATGGATAAAGTTCAAATATTTACCATGATAAAATCCATAGCATGTTCAAATAAGTATCTAAGAAAAGGAGTTCTTGTGTAAAATGTCTCATGGAAGCAGGCTCACAGTAGTGTTCCATGATTGGGTCTTATACAAGGGTCTCAGAATAGGGTACCCAATGGCTTCAGAATGAGAGTGATCTAGAGAAGTGGTAGGAAGTGGAATGAATGAATTTTCGCCCCACATATGTATAGGTCATGTCATGGAATACCATAAACCTCATGGTAGACCAAGAATCACCCCAAACACTAATTCATGGAAATACCAAACACTCTGGCAGGTATTTTCTTTCCTCAAAACCTATCCCTTTCCCCCATGGATATCGATAAAGAGGGGAGACATTTATTTATGACATCCAAATGAGTATAAAAAACTAAAAAGGTAAAAATACTAGGATATGGGTATTATTTTCCCTACAAAAGAAGAGGAAGGAGAATGTGGATGAAGCCTGTGGATCACATATGCCTCCAAGAGACATGTGATCGCATGATCATCATAAGGTCATGTGAAAGAACCACGTGTAGTTCAAATACTATAGTAGATCCCATGTATCCCATCTTGACGAGGCCTTCTACCCCTGTAAAGGCTCCATAGATAACCAGTGGTCACACGAAGGTAGTCAAATGAGTTCTCCTATGTCACCTGACCTATAAACTGGTGAGTGCCTGACAACCCATTCAAAAAACCCTCAGAACTAGGAAGAAAATATCCAAGAGGGGACCTATTTTGGTCATAAAATCATATGATGGATCATAAATTAGAATAATGGTTGTCTTTGAAAACACTAACTAAAATTCTCGAGACCCCTAAGCCTTTGTAAAATAAAATGAATGAAATAAAAGGGGGGATTTGGGAGCTACATTCAGTCATAAATGTCACACGATGCACCCATGGAAATCCAAAATACACTATGATACCATAGTGACATGTCTGACTCATCTTGCGAAAGACTATTTGAATGTCACCCACATCGCGTGAAAGGAGATATATCTAGGCAATGACACACACCCCCTTTTCCACCTATAGACAAAGATATTTTCCATACAATGCTCGCACATCTCTATAATACTATAAATGTTCATGCGAGGAATCATCAAGAGGTAGAATGATTTTCTTTTACATTAATATTATAATATCACGTGACCCTCAAATTTTAGGGAATAAACAAAGGAAATAAAATTAAAAGGAGGTAGGAGACTCTCACATTCATAAAACCCATGTGGTGTTCTAGAGATATCCAAAACACTGTCTCGAAATACCCCTTGAAAAGTTGGTCTGATCCCAAAAAGGACCCTTGAAAAGCCATACATTTCATGTGCAATTCCCAAAAATGTCACCTGAGATCTTGTAAAGGCCTTCCAAGAGGCACTTTGATCTCTCAAAGTAACTTTTACATGTCAATAGAACAAAATGGAAGTCCTTAAACATTTACCCACAAGTCAAAAAGACCCCATTAATTGAAAATAATCAAATAAAAATTAGGCATTAACGAGAGGGTCTTGTGGTCAGGGAAAATCAGGTGACTCTATCAGAGAGATCCATGATAGAGACTCATGAAAACACATGTCACTGGAGCCCTTCACCGAATCCATCCTTGATTTTTTTGATACATTCCACATGAATCCTAAAACAACAAGAGTAGAGATGTTTATAAATCCCCCACCCTAGCATAAAAAATGTATTGTTACTTATCGTGACTAAGAGGAAGAACTATGGGAACCTCACACCGGTACTAGAGTAGGTTTATCAGAGTCTCTAATCCCATGGGAGGCAAGTATTTTGTTAGTTAATATACCACCGAACAACCAGATTGATCATGTACCATGTATAAAACACTTCATATGATCACTCATAAATCATGTGAAGGTATTTTGTCAGGAAACATGAGGAACATTACACACATCTTCTAGATCACACGAGACGTTAGAAAAATTGAAAATAAATTACTCTAAGGTGTCTACAACATAAGGGATAAAAAAAGACTAAAGGAAGAAGAATTAAAAAAAACAACATGTCTGCTAACCATCATTTGATTAAAATGATCCATCCAAGACATGTGACAACATAAATGCTTATCACCTAGATCTCACAACTCTCTTTGGAAGGCTATTTGTGTCATTCAATATCCTCGGTACCTGTCAGAGCAGTATTTATGGTTCCTCTAGGCGCATCACTTTATTCACGTGAATACCTTCAGGATCATTTCCCATGCCCGGTGGTGTCCTTCAGATATGTCTCTTGACTCATAAAATGGCACAATCTCATGTCATCGAACTCTCGTGGTACAACCCATGAATGTTAACTAGATACCATGACACCCTCTATGAAATTCAGCCCGTTCTCATGATGCCCTCCTGACATGTTAGCCAAGACATGAAACACCCTTCGAGACAAGTCTCACTATCTCTCATGAAGCCCTCTATATGTTTCATCTAGCACTTTTGATGATAATAGAGTGAATCAGTTGGGTCATATGACACTCTCTATATAGGTTATCCAAGACATGGGATTTCTTCTAGGACAAACCATCTAGGTCTCACGATGTCCTTTGAAAAAATCAACCTTAATCATAGAATGACAATCAGACAATCCACCCCAGTTATGATCAGTCATTTGGACCGGACAACTAGATAATTTAATTGTCTATGGATATGTTATATATATTATCTCCTATATCTCAAGAAGATAATTTAGACATGTCGAGCAGACAATCAACACATGATAGGCAGGAATGAAGTCCCGGTCAACCAGGGCATCCCAGATCATGGTAGCTTTGTCCACCCTTGTTGTGTAATCACTAAACAAAGGGTGATGTCAGTATATAAGACCAAAATAAAAGTATAATATAATATTCCCCACTTATATGGGAAATTTTAGTGTGTAATCCTCAATCATGGTAAGTATAAAGACTCTAATTTCTGTAATAACCAGGATACTTATGACACCTCCTCTAGGTTAGAGATTCATATTATTATTTTGAGGGAAGATACATCACTTAAGTCCACGAACCACAAGAAATGATATTTATTATTTTTTACCCCCTATTTATCACAATGATCATAGCTCATGTGGGCTTAGGTTGTTTCAATTATCATTTTATCTTCACCATAAACCTTCATAAAGGCTAAGGAAACATTAGTGTCTGTGCCCCAACCAGTGGAATAATATGATATTCCACAATCATAATGGAAACTTCATAGTTTATTCCACAACTAGCGATATAATATGACATGTCCCAATCCCATGGGCAGACTTAGTGTGTAAGCCCCGACCAAAGGGTATCCAACACATTATTTTAACCTAAAATTGATATAACATCATGGATAATGATAATATATCTAAGCATGATCATCCACTTTATCCCATCAGCAAGTTGATGGATGAATTGTACTATAAAATATTTGATTCCTTCAAAAATCATGATAAGTAGGACACCTCCCTCAGTCCCGACATCAAGTTTATTTATATCAAGTGCTGTTTTAGTGAATAAGTCCAATATCCATGTGCAACGATATTTATTACTTGTTATCCCTTATTTCTCACACCGAACATAGAGCACATGGACATAGGGAGTTTTAATAATCCTATCATTGACATCACTAATCTACAATAGCTAGATAAATGTCAACATATAAGCTCTGATGATTGGGATGATATATTCCCCGAACACAAGTGAATAAACCTTAATTCTTGTCCTAGGTACAAATAAAACTATGAGAACATTAATTCTAACTATAACCAGGATATGTAGGACACCTTTCTAAGGCCTGGTCTCAAATTGGAACCTAATTTGGTGAAATTCCCCTTATATATACAATATCGTAACCAGTGGGACTCAATAATTCCCATTGGATGATCACTCTACATCATTCATTAGTAGACTAGGAAGAAAAATGAATAAGAAAATGATAATTCTCTCCATAGTCAGGATATATAGGACGATTCTTCAGGACACAACATTAACACTTAGTGTACCGGAGAACCCATATATGTCCTTTTCACATGACATTAAACTTCCCAGGTTCAAAAAATGGCATGGTTTTTTGTTCTTCCAAAAAACATAAAACATTAGACACCATATAATGGATAAATCAACTCTTTTTAACATTAACTATCTCATTTTTTCGTAGAAAATTGTGGACATATTAGTTATAAGACTTCAACACATAAGAACCCACCCATTAATGAGGAACAAATGGAGAACCTCAGATACCTATAGATGGATTCATAAATGAGACCCCCCATCTTATATACAAAGAGTGGGACTTAACCTATAATTTTTCTAGGGTAATATTTCCCATATTGGGTTAAGGGAAATATTCACAAACATATATTAAATCTATAAGAGAGTCACGTATTAAGGAAAAAATTCCCCCCAAAAGGGTGAGATGAACCCAACCTTCCATCCTATGGACCAGTCTGAGTTCCTATGTTCCATCAGACCTAAAAAACCTAGGTGACCGCCTAACTTTTGAAAGGAGGTCCAAACCATGTTTTAAATGGGGTAACCTTTGGGAGCCCCTATGAATTACTTTAAAATTGGTAAGCCCGATTATAGTGATTGGGAAAGGCCTTAAACCACCCATAATCAACCCTTCAGGCGAACTCCATTCACATTGCCATATTTCAAACAAAATAATTATTTATTTTAATTATATATTAAATTTATAAACTGATTTTGTTGGAGATAATTTCACTTTATATTTCCAAACAAGTGAAGGGGGTAGAATGTTGTAACCAAGGTTATCTACTTTGAATGTTAATAGAATTCTGTTTATACATTATAAACATTATGAAATAAAATGACAATGATACATTGATGGAAAATATGTTGGAGGATCTGTTTTTGTTCTCAATTTACTTTTTTAATTAAAGAAGGAGATTAATTTCAAAGGAATATGGTTTGTAGAAACTACCATAAGTATCATGCTTCCGTGTTACTATAAATAATTAGCAAAATGTGAATCTTGTACGTGGATGAGGTGTAAAGACTATTATTTCAATAAAGTTCATATTCTTCATATTTATTCGTTTTTAGAGTAATTATTTAGACTATTTTCATGTTTATAAAAAAATCCGGTGTAACTAAAAAATTTCAAATAAGTGTTTCATGAAAACTTACTACTAAAAATTTTATACACTCTTTAAATGAAGTCATCTAGGAGAAAATAGTTATATCATTTTTTGAACCATGAGATGAAAAATATAACATTTAGATATGGTATTTATTTTGAAAATTAGTTTCATATTATCATTTTCCATTAAAGGTAAAATATTATGCAGTCCCTACAATGGAAGGAAGTAATGGAGGATTTTTAAAGTGATTCTACATGATGGTAAAAATTATAATCATTAATGTATTATATTTCTTGGGGTAAATATTCTACCAATAGGTGAATAATCACCTCATATATCACAATATAAGAATTAATGGAAAAATAGGCTAAATTTAACACATTTTTTTATTAACAGAAATATTTGAGGAATTTTAAATCATTTTCAATTAGCAAAATCATTCATGGAAAGAAAAATAATTCAAAAATTTAACTATTTCCTGAAGAAAAATTGTTCATGATGAAAAAAAAGTTATGTAGGGAAGAATATTTTATTGAATGAAGATAATAACATAAATTCATTATATGAAAAGGATGGTTCAGGAAAATATTTCATGAATGACAGGACATAGAGGATGTGCATGTATGGAAAAATGAAAACAAATTTCATAAAGAGTATACTATGAAATATTTTTTAGAAGCGATAGAGTAAGATCATGGATTACATTATAATATCATATTCTTGTTTTCTTGTTTTAAATCATAATAATCAATCTTGATGATGTGGAGGTGGAATCCATGTCGATAAACTGAGAAGGAATCAATTTGATATAGTGTGTCGGGGATAATTTGTTGGGAGTTCCCAAAGATATGTAGTGTGATTATATTTAAACTAAATTGTTAATGGATAGATCCTGGGATGGAGTGACCGTGAATATAAATTTGTATCAATAAAACAAGTGTAGATTAGTGGATTTTGACTCATCAACGCATTATTTTTATATTCACTTTAGAGATACAACTTAGATAAAAACCTAATAAAATTATCATGCCTTGTTTTAATATATGTATTTTTTATTTTATTGGATGTCATAATAACTTCAATAAGTTTATTAGTTTTTATAAATTTTTGAAAAATATCAAATATTTTTCAAGAAAAAGTATACACCATAATTTAATGTACCCCCTCTTAGGTAATGTTTTTGTCTCTTGGTTTCAATAAAGGAGGAACATAGAATCCTTATTAATATCAATAAAATTTTGAGAAATAAAATTCATAGAAATGTTAGAGAAATATTATAAATAAATACTTCAAAATTAATTACATAAATGTTTAAATGAACCCCCTTATGACAATATAAATGAATTATTTGAATCCAATGTAAGATAAATAATGAAATTGAATTATGTATCCCATTAAATTAAGATAAAATATAAAAATATGCATTCATGGGATACTATATACATCAAAAAAATAAGATTATAGAATATGACATAAAGAAATGAAATAGAAAGAATCATTCTTTTACTCGATGTTTTTGTTATCTTCATTCATTCATAAACTCTTAGGAGTTGAATTTTTATATAAGGATCTCCTTGGTATGAAAATTTTAGAATCCCTCCAGTGAATATAGGATATTAATTATAAGGAATTTTTATAAGAGAATTAATTTTTGTAGAATATAGAGATAAAATAAAACATTTTACTGTTTTGAAAAGGGTATAATGTGTTCCCTTATATTGGAAAAAAATAATGGAATTTCCATAAATATTAAATCTATAATGGTTTTGAATTTAATTTTCAAAGGTTTTCTGTATCATAAATGGATAAGTAAAAAATATATTTATTTATCCCATATTCTATAATAATATTGGTTTTTATGTTTTTTTGATTTATCACATAAAATACCATTTAATTTTATTCTATAAAATACATGGTTCATGTGATTATATGTGATTTATAAAATTCATCCATGAAATTAATTATATCAAATAGTGTTAGGTGAAATATTTTAAATAATTTTTAATTTAATATTTCCTAACCGAAATTACCATTAACAAATATTTATTATTTATTATTTATTTAACCATTAAGACCATCAAAGTATTTATTTATTGTTTTTGTTATTTTGAAAACATTTTTATAATAATATTTGGAATTCACTTTGGTTGCACAATGAATGAGTACATATATACATATATAAATTGGAATAAAAATAATTTTATATTGAATAACATTATTTTTAGTATCCTATAATTTAATACGAAATTCACTATTTTCTGCATTACCCTACATTATTTTAGAAAATAATGTATTAATAGGAAATAAAATTCCATTTACATTCAATGTTATGTGTAACTAAACATATTGCCAAGTATTTATATTTATTAATTTTTTTGATTAATAATTATCTCCTCATAATGTTTTACTTTTGTATTATTAAATTTAAATATGTATATGTATTTCTAAAGTAAAATTAATTTAGAATAATTATAGAGATATATATATATATACAACCAAAGTAATTTGAATTATATTAACAAAAGGGAAGAATTTCAGAAACCAGTGTTTATGGGGGTTTAAATAAAGGAAGTCCCAAATCATCATCTAGGATAAAATGCATACCTTTTGGAGAAAAGATCTATGAATCGAGAAAATAATCAAACGGTAATCCGAATATTCTCTAGATGCAAGAAAATCTGCCACATTATTTCCCTTTCTATATGTATGAAGAATGGTCGTGTAGTTGTTCATCATAGACTTGAATCTTTTGATTGAATACTCGATGGAATAGGGAGTAGGCCCCTTACCTAAAAAAGAATTATAGAGGGTAAGAGCATGGGTCTCAATCTCGTGAATGGAGAGTTTCCTCTATCTTCAATGTTTGAGAGCGTCAAGGAGGGCCAAGGCATCCGCTAGTTGGGAGTCACCAGTCCCTTGGAAGGCTGAAAACGTAGTGACAACAGAACCTTTAAGGTCACGGATCACTCCCCCCCACCACCCGCATCAAACCTATACGACCCGAGCCATCAATATTAAGTTTATAACCAAAAAGAGGAGGATTCCATAGGACCCAATTCCCTCGGGGAGAAGGATGAGAAAGGGAGGTTTGTGGAGGGAGAATCAGTTTTATGGAATGTGCATTCACCAGGTCCCTGGACACCCTACAGAAATTCAGAATGAGGTTTTAGGTTTTAAAAACAAGAGTCGTAGTGGAGAGTGGGTCGCACAAATCTCTCCTATCATTCTTTGAAGACCGTAACTTCTAGGAACCAGCATTAAAAATGAGAACCTTACACTTTCTCTCCACACTATAACTATCTTCTATAAGGAACCAGCGATAGAGGAAGAGGTCGGCACTAAAGGTCCAATCAGACCAGCCTATTAACTTCCCAAAAGAACTCCAGATAGCCTTGTCCCAGTCACTGTTAAAGATTAAATGAGAAGAGGATTCAGTACTGGGCTCCCTGCAAAAGATGAATTTCGAGTCCAGGCTAACACCTCTGTGCTGGACATTATCATTAGATAGAAGGGCATTGTGCTTGACAGACCAAACTAGGAATAGGTATTTGGATTGGATTGATTTATACCATAACACCTCACCCCATTGATCCAGAGGATAAGAGATAGACTTAATCTTAGTAAATGAAATAGATGAGGGGTGAGGTTGGGATTGTATAAAAATGAGTTTAGATGATTATATCATAATCAAATGGAAAGGGATTAGTATATCTCCAAATAACTCAACTTTTTAATACATATATAAAGATAAATATGATTTTCCAAAGACTGTGTAAGAATATTTTGGACAATAAATCTCATATTTAAGAATAAGTAGGTGTGAGGTTGGGTTTGTATACAAATAAATTAATGATATTATATCTCAAGAATGAATAAAACTAAAACAAATTAGATTGAAATAGAACTCTAATTTTGAAGACTTTATAGGTATGTGTCCAACATTAGATTAAATATGTCCTCATATAAGAGTAACTCACCATTTAAGAATAACAAAAAAACTCATTTCATTATAATTAGTCGATATCTACCATGATCTCCTTCATTCATAGGAAATGTTATCAAGATTCATAAAATAATTTACTTTAATGATTGGGTTGTGTTGTACTAATGGAAAATGAAGATTAAAATATTGATATAGGGATCTCATGTTGTGGATGCTTATTGAATTAGATATGATAAACAAAGATAATAATGGTTGTCATGTGTTATATTGTTCTTTTATGTAATGATCAAACTGTAAAATTTGATGGTATATTAGTTTCACTATGGGTTTTATATCTATAATAAATATGAAACTAATATACTCATATTTCAAATAATATAGTATGTATTTTATTTTTTCCAAGGTAGATATTTTTTCAAATGCAAAATCGTATTATTATAGCAATCATTGGTAAAAATAGTTATAATGTTATCATAATAGTAAATATAAAAATATTTTCTTTAGAATTAACGTGAATTTCCAATTAAAAATAAGAAATTATGTTGAAATATACATCACCATAAATATAATGTATTTTATTGCATTAAAATAATCACAACTTTTTAATTAAAAATGAGTGACCAACTGATTGTACTTACCAAATATGGCCAACTATATTTACTAAATCATTTCACATTTTCTATTTTTAGTAATGATATAATGGAAAAAATAATGGGTACTCTAAGATATATATAAACATTACCCAAAATAGTTATATTTTTTCTATATATAACCAATTATTTCTAAAAATCATTCCTTATATCCTCAAAATTATATTCATATTTCTACTTTTTTTTAGTTATATATGGTATGTTTATTCATATAAGTTATCATGATTATAAATATTTTAGACACACAGTACTTTTTTATACTTTTTTATTTTTATACGGTACTTGTGTTAATATTCTTTAGTGTATTTATCCCTAACATGTAATATTATACTTGTAATGAACAACTATTCATTTATTTTAATTTCATACTTTTATTTCACTATAATTTAATATGAAAATTATACATTAAAAACCAAGGTAATTACATCATAATATTTAATTACTAGAATTATCAATAGGTAGTTGAGTTGATAATGGAGGTAACAATACCCAAAACTCGAATTCATCTCTATGAGCTCCTAGAGTCGCACAAAAAACCATAAAAACAACCCCGGATATCTATATCTCAATGATAGGAAAAATTATATTATTTAATTCCTAATAAAGAGGTTTGAACATTATATTTTAAATAACACATAATTTTTATAATCTTAGGGTAATCGAGATACAGGTGAAGGAAGTAATAAAGGATCATCCCATTTTTTTCCTTTTAAAAAATATTTCAGATATACAATTAATATCTATTTTTCCATTAAGAATTTTCATCAAAATAATATAGAAGATTATATAATATATTATTAGAATCTATAGAGACTTGAAAAACATATGTGATTCATTCCTATTATAATAGAAAATCATCTTGCTTGAAAATCCATTTCATGTAAAAAGATCCTACTACGTGACTTAAACAACTCAAGAAATGATCCATGTTTTGAGAACATTAAACATATATAAAAAGTTTTATAATACATGATAATAAATTTTATAGTTTATAGTCTAAAACACATGAATTTATTGTAGTTGGATAGGTCCATCATATATGATCTGAATTTGTGTGTTCTGCCTTTGAGTAAGACATTGATCTCCATTGGCCTCCCCTATATTTATTTGGAGAGTTCAAGGTCTAGTTGGTATAAAATTTATGAATCGAAAATATGTGTGTTAAAAAAAATTAAACAAAATTTTCCTATTATAAATTTATATCTTTCTCATTTCTTAATTTTTAGTTTATTTTAACATTCATCGTAGAGAACGATAAATGTTTTGGACCTCATTTTTTAAGAGCATGACCTTTGTAAAAAATTCATTATATGGAAATTTTATTCTTGTGGAAACATCTACCTTCTCTGATTTTATTATTCCCCTAAACTATTTTAAAAAATAGACCCGTTTTACCGAACTACATATCTCTTGATTTATATTATCACATGATACATAATATTCACAGATCCTCTATCCTAAAAAAATATAGAATATTTACTCTCCATATAATAATGTACTTAATCCTAGTTTATAGGATTTTTAATCCATGATGGCTTTCCACTAATATCTTAACAACATAATAAAAGAAACCAATTTAAATAATAATGTTTGGTTGATTCCTATTTTCATAGGATATATAATAATGTTTGTATCTCTTATAAAAGGCCCTACCAAAAACCTCCTCCCAAATTATTTTTCACTTCCCCTTGGGTGTTTGGATTTCAAAAAGTAATGTTTTTTATGGCCTCTTATCTCCTCAGTAGAGTACTTCATTCATATATTTTTTATACTACATATGATACATATCTATACACAAGTCTTTGAGGAACCAAACCTTTTTTGATTTATATGACCTAGAACTCTGAGCAATACTTCTTTAAAAGTACTATGTCATTAAACTACATGAACAACTATCAATATAAGGATGCATGTAATATTATTGGGTTTATCATTCACATCATATTTTCTCATACCGTTTATTTGATCAACAACAGAATTTTGGTTAATGTTTTATGAATTTAGCCTTTATCTACATTTGGTATAATTTGAAAAAATATAAAATATAATCACCTATTTTTTGTAAAAATTTCACGATTAAAAACTAAAAATTAAAGGGACATAAAATATTGATAGGTGGAAAACCTATAAAAGTAATATTGGAAATCCCAATATGCTAATGCATTCCCTTTAATGGTTTAGGAAAAATTATAGTGGAAAAAATTGGAATATTAAATGACACTAATACATGTCTGTATAAAACCCAAAAATGATAATCCTAATTAATGTCTAGTATTTAAATACTAATAAAATTAATTTAATTAATTAGGAAACTTTTACAGTAAAAAATAAAATAGGAAAAATGATATTACGGGCCATTTCTAGGCCCTAAAAATAGACAATGTTTTTTTACTAGACCCTCTACTGTATATTTAAAAAATTTAATAGAAAAAAGAATTCTTGACCAGTTTTCCTCTTAAAATTGAGAATATCATCCAATTAAGATAATCATATACCCAAACCTTTTTATATAATATCAATTTGTCCAAACAATATGATAAATATACACTAGTGTAACACCAAATGTTCTTGAACCCTTACTGAACTATTGGAGTAGCCTTAAGTGAATGATGAGGTCCTCCCTTTTAGACATATAGTTATATAACATGAGTATTTTGAACCTATATGGAATCCTCATAATTTTTCTTTTTAGGCACTACGGATGCTTTTGGGATGAGGTTTTTAAAATAACAAATCCAGGACATAAAATTTATATATAGAGTTTAAATGTAAATATATTTATGCATTAAAAACAATTGAAACATGCATACATTCTAGGAGACATTGGATAAGGACCCAGTCTAAAATAAAAAATACTACCTACATTCTATACATACCTAAGTACTAAGACCATATGAACTATACCTACACATTATTTACAGTCATATATAGAAATAATCACATTAATCATGTTAAATTGATTATATTAAACGAATAATGTTTTTGGTAAAATTTTGATTACATTCTTATTGAAATTTATTTTTTTGAAGCCTTTATCAATCACATATATCTAGGGACATGATGTGTCAACATAATTTTAGAATAATGATGAATAAAATCACATGATATAGCCCCATTTGTCTAGATAATACATCAACAACCATAAATTATATAATGAAATTTGAATAAGAACATGGAGATATAACCTCAAAACCAATAAGAGCACATCCCAATTCTATAAAAACTGGTGTTTGAACTAAACATGTGTTGGCCATACATGATCATACTTTCCCCTCCATGTCCAGAAAATACAATCCTCAATATAGTAATCACAAAAAATTTCTAAAAATGTTTTTAGATTCCATTTTATAACAACAAAAACCTATTAACTGGATCGAGTGATAGCACTACATGAACTCTATCAAGACTCACTAAACATAATAAACTGTCGAATATAGGCTAGGTCTTGAACTATATACTAGGTTAATTATTCCTATAATATCATATAATCAAGACTAGTATTAATATTTTAAGTAGAAATAATAAAAATAAATATAGTATTGAGTCATGATGATAAGAAAACCATACTCATATCATCACATGTAATATCCAATGGGATAATGGTAGTAATAAATTTTGAAAAAAGAGTGATTATCATAGGCAGTTGATAAATAATTATGATAGATAAAATGAAAAATAATACAATTTCCATGCTATAAAAATATAACATAATAAGTTTTGAATCACCTTTTTCCAAACCTAGAACCACGTACAGAAGCACCCGATTTAGTGGACTTCCATTTACTTAGATCCCTGCTAGAAATGTTAGTATGTGAATTATAGTTCCTTTTGGTTTTCCCAAATTTACCTATTGGTTTTAAGTGTTGACATAGATCACAAAATCAATTGTTAAATCCTTATAAACCTAAGAAAAACCCTACGACACAATAACATTCAATAAAGTGGTTTGGACATACAGTGGACAACATTATGGTTGATTTGACTTAAATTACTAGTAAAAAATACAAACTAAGTGAATTTGATTAAGGATAATGGGTTTATCCTAGGATATTTATTATTTTATATTGAATGGTTTTATTTTTCTAATAAATTTTAATTTCTCTAATTTAATAAGGATACATTATAATACATCAAATATAACATCATCTCTTATTGGTTTAATTCTTAATAAAATATAATACTAATAACTTATAAATTAGTTTGATTATTTTCATGATTTATATATGGTATAACATCATATTTTCACTTGATATGTGTGCTTTTCAAAATTAATAAAGATGAGGAAGAAATAAAATCATTGAATGAAAATATTTTCTAAATGAAAATAATCAAATTTTAATGAAAAAAATATTATTTAATCTAGACACATGAAACATCATTATTTCAATATATATAGGAATTTTCTCCAAATTTACGCCACTATATCAATTAAAGATATATGTTTACTAATTATTGTTTTATAAAATAAGGGAAATAAGAAAATTGTCAACATTTTATCCTTTTTTGAACAATTTCATATTTTTGTGTGTGAATAACTTCATAGAATGATTAAACGGTATTAAAATTTAAATAATACAAAAAATATAAAATATGAATAATAATAACATTAATTAATAAAATATAGTTATTCAATCATATTATAGATGTAAAAAACTTCAAGATACAAAATAACAACATAAAATTTTAATTGTAATGACACAATAGTGTATTTTTTTTCCTTTACATAAAATATCTTAAATAGTTACTTTTGGATCCTTATTTAGGATATAAAGTACTTAAAGTTTCCTCACTTGATTACGGTTGTAAAATTTGGGTGGAGATACTATATAAATTTTACTATTCCACCTTTGACCAAAAATTGTTGAAAGTTGTTTCATCTACCCGATGTTCCAAAAAAGGTTCTAGAATGATGTTTTTTGGTGGGTAATAGAAGTATGAAGGTGGATAATGATTTTTTAAAAATTTCTGGTGATATTAAATCCACTTTGGATAATATATTTGAATGTAATAAAAAAAAGTAGGCTATCTTTTTGGACCATAGAATCTCTCTAGAATTTAATCCTCAACTTGGGATGCCTGGATCACATTTCAAACCTAAAAGTTATCTCTAACTATAGTTTAATGAAAAAAAATAATCTATAAAAAATAAAAATATGAGTTTTATTATATTTTTAACTTAAATTCTAAATGATGCTTACTATTCTAGATTCTACTTCACTTCATGCCTAAAATTTTTTATTTAGGTATCTAAAATATTATCTCCCTCTAATGAATATCCCAATGATATTGGTTAATAAATTATTTCCCCAAAGTTATGGTAACATAATCCTATAAATTAAATTTAAAATAAATTCGATTTTGTTTTTTAAATGGTATTGATAAATGTGTCGATTATTAATTTATTTTAAGAATCAATAACAACCATAAAGAGAAATAATATTTATATTGTAAAATTCACTAAATCCTATGTTTCTTAACAATGAAAATAATAATTTAAATAATAATAAATGAATATTATCCTACTTCAATGGTCAATCACACCTCCCTGACTTGATGATTTATTTCCCATAAATACGACTATCTCAAAAAGATGAAAAATGAATTCATTTTTTCAATTATATTTTGACATAAAATGATTAATATTAAGACCTCACATAAAAAAATAATAATGAAACATATCAAAATAAGATAAAAATTCTTGTCTCAGAGGAATATCGCAAACCCAATCCCATTAATATATTAAAACTCACCAAAACCATTCCATCATTTTCAATTAACCATAAAGATGTGTTGTGCATCACAAAAGGACATAGGGGCTCATTTTTATTCAATGGAATAAATATGGAAGCTCTAGGGGCCTTCACATTAAATTCATATGAAGAGTATCAATTTTTTAATTTATTTCTAATTCAGTTTTTACATGGTAATTGATATATTTTTAAATCAAGTAAACCCTTACTGTGATAATATTTTTAAGGAAACTGTGTATGGAGACCTTTTTGAACCAACTGACTTTTATATTATCATGTATCACCTCATGTTAAATAAATAAATAAGAAATTAAAAATTCTAAAAATAGTGATACAATTCCAAACTATTGGATATAAATATATGGATTTTCTATCCTCAAGTGTTGTAATCCCTAAATTAATTCAATTCCATACTAAGAAGAGAAAATTTATTATGTGTATATATAATTTTTTTGTGTAAGCTTTATTTTTCCCTTTTGTTTTGTGTTTTTTTTTGTTTTTGGTTTTTGAATACTCATATTAAACATTAATTGATCACCAAACCTATGTTATTTATATAGATACCCCAGGAACTTAAAATCTTACACCATAATCCAAAGGATGTGAATTTGGATTTTTTTTATTGAATAGAAGAAAATGTAGATGGTAAAAATTCACTTTGAATAAAAATTCTTTAGAAGATTTCCATTGGTGAACTTATACTTTCCTTAAAATAAGTATCAAGGAATGAATAATTATTTGACATTCTGTTTTAATGTTTGAAAAGTAAATTACCAAATGTATAGTTAAATAAAATTTCTTTTTAATTTATACACACAAAAAATTATTGATTTTCAACCCCTTAATTTATAATAACACTTCCCTATATATTAAAAAAATCATAAGGTGGACGAAATAGAAAAAATGTGTTAGAAAGTGAAATTTGAAATAAAATTATGGAAATAAGATACCTAGAAGATTGAAGATGATGGTCATGATGATAAAAATTAATTGTTTGATCCTCTTTTCATTCATATATGCGTTTGGGATAATAAAATATTGTTTTTAACTCTATATATTATGGGATTTTTTTAAATACTTAAATATCAATATCCCTTGATCCTCTCACATAGAGAAATTAGATCACCCTATAAACTGTAAGGATTTACCTTAACAGAAAATATAAAATAAAAACTAAATAAAATATCATAAATTACATATCATTATATTATATAACACAAAACTAAAACTAACTGTATAGGTTACAATAACAAAGTAGAAAAAAATATTTTTATCTATATATATAATGTGTGATATATATATATTCTATGGATAGAAAATGGATGTTTGAAAACACATATCCCATTGGTAGGAATTGTTATAAAATTTTTTATTTATTCATGGGTTTAATTCGTGTTGCCTTACTGGACTCGATAGGCTATTTCTTTACATGGGGTTTACACTTTTTTATAAAAAATAAAAAACAAATTTAATTTTTTTAATGAATTTTTTTTTCTCTTTTTTCCAATTCATTTGTAACCAAAAATAAAATAGATTAAAATCTCTATGAAATTTGGGTCATGCCTATAATGATATTAGTTAAGGGTCATTAGTTTGAGTTGGACCTCTACACTTTTAAAGTATTATTAGGTTCATAGGTAGGTTCTTTCAAAACCTATTTTGTTTCATTTTAATGAAATGACTATATGAAAAGAAATTTTTTATATCTATTGACAATAAAGATAAAAAAATTAGTGGGGTCCTAAATCTAGTCTTCCCTATGGGTTAAACCAAGTCACACAATTTTGGACTTGACAATCACATCTATGACTTCCATAAGCCAAATTGATGTTTGGAACTATACAGGATCACATATTTTACAGATAGATGTTTTTCACTTTAAGATTACATTATTAGTAGTTTTGAACTATATTCTTATTAAGAATTTTTTTTAGGACTCTATCCTATATTTCTTAAGTTCATTAATATATAATTTCCACTATTTTCATAAAAGTAAATGTAAAAAAAATTAGTTTCGTCAATTCCCAATAATCTTGTACTCATTTTCATGTTGTTAATTGAAATATTTTCTATAAATAAATTGATATGGTTACATTCCTTTAATATCTTTATAAATATAATAATATTCTAAAATAGAATCCATTACCTACATATAACAATCATTACTATTGTTTTTGATATTATTTTCATGAATTTTATTTATTTTTATATATACTAGAAACAATTGACCATTATTTTGAGGGTGGTACATTGTGGGAATTTTTTTAAAGGTCCTATATTTGGTTATTAGAGCTGATAGGAGAAACATGAAAAATTTAGTTCCTTGGTAATTGATGATATATCTATGAATTTAAAATCTAGAATTTATATTTTCTTTAAGGAATTATATCATATCTACATGATCATTGTATTTTTTTGGAATGGAATCATCCCATTTAAAATAATAATCAATTAGTATGATGATATAAAGATATCACCTAGAGTTTTGTAAGGGTCCTATAAAATCAATTCTGAAACAATAAAATATTTCTACAATTATGATGTCAATAAGTTTAATTTGATTCGTTTTAGTAATGGATTCATGTTTTTGGAATTGAGGAAAATATTTAAAGAATTTATTGGAATTATTGGACATGGTATGGTAAATGGAAAAACTATATTGAATATTTTTATTATTTTTATTTGTGATCATTTTCCCTCCACATGTATCGCCCTAAAGATTTTGAGAATATACTCTTTCTTAGCTTCTAGGACACCTATTTTAATGATATTGTTCAGAAAAACTCTTATATATGTATGTATCATAGACACATAGTGTTTCATATAAAAAATTAATTTTTTTCAAGGTTGAGTTCCAATGAATTTTGAAATTGTGTTTATATCCTTTTAGTTTTTTATATCAACAAACCAAATAAAATAACTCAAAAAATATTGATACTTATCAGTGAGTGAATAAAACATAAAAAGAAAGATATCAATTACCCTTGAATTCCACCCTAGAAAGGTGATCTGCAAACAAATTTTCAATAAATTTTTTATCATTAATTTTTACATAAAATTCCTTCATGAGAATTTAAGATGTAATCAGTTTAGTCTGTGAATATTATATTTGGAATTTTTTTAAAATTTCGAATAATCAGGGAAATGTATGATGGCGAATAGAATGTTATAGCATATAACTTCTCTAAGGAAAATATCATAGAAAAATTGTTTATCTTTGGTGGTTTACTTAATTATAGAGTCATTAAATGAGTTTTCATCACAAAAAAATAAAAAATGATGATTTATCATATTATTTTCCTAAGACAGCACTTGCATCAAAGTCACTTGTATCACACATGTGTTTGAAAATAAGTTTCAAATTAAGAGATTTCATGATGGTTGGATATATAATACATGACTTGAAAGGTTATAAGAATTACTTATAGATTTTTATAAATATAAAATGGGCATCCTTCACAAGTATATAACAAATCAATCCTAAAATAGAGATGAATTTTCTAATGAATCATATATAGAAACCAGAATGTCCAATTAAGCACCTAAATTCATTGTCAATATATATATTATGAACATGACATATGATATCCCCCTACTATTTAGTAGCCTAAATCTATTTACTGAAGATGAGTAACCTAAGGACTAGTACTTTATTTTAAATGAAATGGAATTTTTCTGAATTAATGATAATATTATTTTCCTTGAAAAATGATAATACCCAGATAAAAATTCTTCGAAATCTATAAAATATATCACCAAATATTGATAATTCATCCTTAATGACTTCTAAAAACTACCCCCACTATGTTAAAGAGAATTACTATAATTCAAAGTTGGAAGGTACCAAGGACATTACACAACTTGAATAGAATGATCTTGAAGGAAAACAAATTCTAGATAGATAATTTATGGTTGTTTAAAAGGGTATTATAATGAAATATCAACTTGAGTATATCATAAATACGCTAATAGGATACAGTAGAACTCATTTTTTATCACACAATGAAGGATTTGATAATTTAAGGGAAAATTATAATTAACTCGATTAATAAATTTGATTAGCTTTCTATAGTCAATGCAAACTCTTTATATAATAAAAAAAATTATGTATATGATCATCATCCTCCTTGGTAATTATCATAATTTCTGCCAACTTAGTAATGACCTGAATTAGTCTTTCCCAATCACCCAAAAATATAGGGAAGATAATATATTGTTTTAACAAATTAAAAAGTTCCTTCTATACCATATCAATGATATTTTGTTTAATTATTCACTTGGTTTGGTGTCATGATTTAGTAATAGTTTCAATATCAATTCTATGGGTCCTGATGAGTGGTATAATCCTAAAAATATCATTAAATTTCTATCAAATTGTTGTCTAGTTCCAACTCAGGACATCCAAAAACATTACCTCTTTATTGGATTTCATAGAATAATAAGTAAAAGAATTAGGGTTTCAGTTTTCTGTTAATAATGAATTATTGAGTAAAGAATGTATGACCTCGAATTTGACCTCATGTTGGTTAAAATTTCATAATTTATATCAGGATTTTGAAGTAAAATAGGTTTCTTTTTGTAGAATGTTATATGGAATTAATTACTTCTAAATAGATGTTTCACTAACTAAACTAGCTGAATTATTGTTGGGAATGGGTATAAATATGAATTTTATTATTTATTTAAAGGTTTCAATATTTTGTGGTCCTAAAATATCATTATAGGATCTCTATGAAATATATTCATGGTAATGGAAACAAAATTACCTAATAGGAACAATATTTTTCTAATGTTGTCCTAATCATCCTTCAAACAATTCTATCATACTCCTATTTCAGTTTCAACACTACATGTCCAATTCAACTCATGAACATCTTCACCATCACTGATTTATTTGATTGAATTGTAAATTTTAAATCTAATATTATGTTCCCTAAGGTTATGGTCAAGTTCCCATTAATCATTCTGATGAGCGAGTCGATTTTTTACTAAGAGGAAACAAATAATAAAAATTATTTTACCTTAAACATAAGTTTGGATGTTTTTTATACCAAATTCATATAGATATTAATTGTTTTTATCATTTACTAAAATATAAAATTGATACTAATATTAAAAATAACACTAAAAATGGAATGTTGAAGAGTGATAAATGTGGTTTAGATAACCTCAAGCGATAATTTATACTACGTGGAATATGGAATTTGGTGAAAACTTGATCCTAGATCACATAAAACATTTAAAACCTTTTCCCCTCACATGTTGACATTATGTTATAGACAAACAGGTTTTTCCAATTGAGGAGGTATTGTTCCCTGGATAGTTTTTCTTAGATTAATAGTAAAAATGTCTTTATTTTTGTGATATAAGTAACTTTTGAATATAAAAATATCCTTGTATTATGGGAATTATAAAGAAATGGTTTCTATTTCATTGAGAAATTTTATATTAATCATAACATCAGATCAATTTCCCCTCAAATATTGATTCATCTCATGTTTAGATTTTCCTTCCGTTCTTGGAGGGAATAGAGAAAATTTCTAGATTAGTTGGATAGGTGATGGTTCCTATAAAATTTAAACATATTTAATAGATTCTAGTGGTGTTTATTTATAATTATTATCAGTTTTTAAAAATTTATATGTTTTAGGAATGATTGTCTGAGTATTTTCAATAGGTTTCCCACTTCTAATAACATCAAGTACTTTGATTAGTTTATAATAGGATTGTATGAAACTATATTTAACCTCTAATATTAGGGAAGGGATATCCTAAGTCATATTGGTAGCCTTAAAAAAATTTAATTGTTTAAAATTATTAATTTAGGTTTGAAACGTCATAATTCATTATCTATATTTTCTTTCACAAGTACTCATGTAATGAGAGAGGAATATAATGGATAGGGGCTTGGATTGGGTTTTTATCCTAAGAGGATATTTTGGTTATTATATAGTTTATTAGATATGTTTTTGGAATTATATAAGTGGATATTTGAATTGTAATTATTTTGAAAATAATGGATATGGATTGAAAAGGTATCTAGATGGTAGATAATTGGACCTTGAGGCTAATTTTTGTATCAGTTATCTTTCCAATGGATTCAAGGATGGTTATTGAACCCTGGTTTAAATGAGTTTCAGTAATATAATTTCTAAAAATATATAGTATTAACCTCTTCAGGTGGTATTACTAGAATAACACCCATTTTGGAAAGGATGGATGAAAAATTATCAATCTTATGGTTATTTTTTTGAAATTTTTCAAATAGATTTGATAGATTTAACTTTTTTAGAATTCAGGATGATTATTCTCCTTGTCCTTTATATAGTGTGAAATAAGTTTAAAAATAAATAATTTAACCCCCAAATAGATTTAATCCTACCATATTTAAAATGTTCTTCATAATAAGGTATGATTCTCCAAAATTTTATCTTTTTTACCTAAACCCTCAAGGTACTCATAAACATAATTTAGGGATTTGCTTTTAAAGGTCCTATTACACATCATTCCAATTATTTATTTATTTCCAATAACTACTCCACTATAAAACACTTTCACTTATTTTGGTAATGAAAACAATATCTAGGTACCCTATTTATTTTATTTTTTAACCTTTACCATATAATATTGAAATAATCTCCATTGTATTCAATAAACTTTTTAGTGCTATTTTAAGTTGAAATAATTTGGTTGTGTGGAAAGTATTATTTGTAAAAAATCTATTTAAAATTTATACAATGAATTAATATATGTTCTCCCAAAACTACTAAAAATTTATTTGTATCAATAGGTACACCCTCACATACACCATAACTTTACATGACCATCAGGTCCATTCATCTCAAACACCAACAGTTAATCCACAAACATTAGGTCCCCTCCATAGGGCCCACCCTAACTCATGAAAGGGTCATCAAATTGATGATTGTCTTTACACTCCAACACATGTTCTTTAAAATTTTTATTGTCCTTAATCACACACACCTTGAAGAAAAATTCCAAAAGGCCGCCCATTTTAATCCCTACTCTAGTCTAAGTACACTTATGTATAGAGTTCTAATCTGGTGTAATACCAAAAAACTTTGTACACCTAATTGACATGAGCCATATAATTTAGTCATTTAAACCTTTATCATTCTAGGGAGTCACATTCAACCGATATTTTGACCGAAATTTCCTCACTATAGACCCTAAATTTTAAACTAGGTAGTTCCACCGCACTTATCCCAAGGATCCACTAATGATACCAATGCAACAACGGGGCCCCGCTGACAACACAAATGCACCAACTTAATATGGCCATTGGGACTAGGCCCACCAGGAACCAATAGATACCATAAAAGCATGTGGTCCCCTCCCTAGTTCACACACTCATTCCCAAATTGATCATGAGACTAATGACATAATCTATAGGCTAACACAAGTTCATTTTACTGTATGTTTTCATCACATGCACACACTTGGGGAAACTTCCCAGGAGGCCACCCATCCTAATCATTACTCTAGAAGAATAATTTTTAACTGTGGTGTTCTAATTTGGTAGCATTCCAAAAAGAAATGTACAATATGTTGTATGAGTCATATCATTTAGTCATTTAACCCGATTTCATTATAAGGATTTACACTATTAGATCTATATTTATGGGGAAATGAAAGTTCATTATTTTATGTTACTTAGTGTGATGTATAGGGAACATGGTCTTAACAATTTCACTTAACACCATGACATGAGATTAACTCATCTCGGACTCTATCCCAATATTGATGTGAATGTGGTTTAGGGAATGAGTTTTGAAGACATAGGGGAAATATCCTATTGTAGTTTATCTAATGAAATAAGATTCATTGGGATAGGTAGGTATGATTTAGTAATTCATGGTTTAGTCAACCACGATTCCATTATTAGGTGCTTCCTCCTTTGAATTTTCATTTTGTTGTTCCTACCCAAGATCTTCATTATATTACATTGAAGGTACTCAATTTAAGTGAACTCAATTTTAGAATCGAGAATCTAAGGAATAGTGGGATTTAATGGAAAATACCCTTAGGAACACTTAACTCCACATCCTGCCAATGAGAATGTACCCTAGTGGTATAGGCTCCTACTTGGCATGCAAAAGACCCAGGATAAATCTGGGTAGGGGAGAAATTCTAGGTACTCAAGAAGTACTGTATCAGGGGCACTGTTGTAGTGGTGGAACTGTTGCAGGGGCGACACTCTAACGGTTGAGGACAATATCAGGAACTATAGACGCTGCAATACTATAAAAGTTATTGCAGCAGTGCGGGTAATGTAGTAGTACTATTCACCAAGGGGTCCTTTGGGCCAAAATGGGCTTTCAAGCCTTGTATTCAGGCGACTTGGCCTTGGCCCTTCGGGCTACGTAATGGGTCACCCTCTACCCAGTCTAAAGAATACTTTTCCTTAAATAATAAATTGAGGCTTCGCCCCCAACCTTTAATAAAACATAACTCCACATCCGTGTAACTATACACTATAACCACTTGGTTTAAATGATCACAGATATAAAAGAAATATACATGGAAGTTAAAAATGTAAAATATAATAGAAATATGTGTGGAATATATTATTGGGGTGAGAATATAATGAGAGTGTTTATAATCACATACATGGGACCCTAAAAACAATACCATAATTTGGTTCACTAATGATACCCAGTAGGTTGAATATGTCACTTGTAACACAATATGGGTTATTAAATACTTAGAGACCTAAGAATCAAAATAAGATACAAAAACATTCGACTGAGTGATTTACATATAATGTGTCCCCCTTTTGTTTTAGGTTGAATTGGATTACTAGAACACAATATGAACTATGGGAATTTGATTTAAAATACTGGTTTAATAATAGGTTAATTATTTGGGTAGATTGAATGAATTTTTTTTATAATATTTTTTATTATATAAGGAAATATTCAGTGAAATAATGAATATCATCTTCTATTTATAATTTAGTTACTAAAAAATATATTTTCAATCACATATACACTTTGATTATCATTTTTATGCATACTTTAAATTATATGATTGTTTTAGCACATGTATTTAAAATATATTATTGATAATGAATAAAAAGAGTCAAATGAAATTCATAAATAAAAAAAATCACTAAAAATTTATGGATTCAGAATTAAAAATAAATAAATCCCCATGAAACTTTTTTGGTTTATCCCATTACAAGATTTTACCTCTATTGATTCAGCACTCTTAATGGAATTTGAAATTTGACACATCAAACTATAATTAAAGAATAGAAAAAATCAAACTAATGAACACTCTAGAAATGTTTGAGGAATTATGCACTATTTAGTGTAAATAACTAATCACATTGAGAAAAAATTATAAACATGTCGAAAAGTATAGCATAATATAAGAAGAATAAGAAAATTTATTAAGAAAATAGACTAAAATGATCAAGATGCATCGGTGAAACGAACCTTTATAGGGGAATGGAATTAAAAAATTACATTAAATATTACACGCTAATTTTTTATTCTATTCACTACACATACCTTAAATCGTAATTTTTAAAGCCTTGGGTTTAACATTAGTATCTCAAGTCATCCCACATGATAAGGATTATCATGGGTGTGTTGATAGTTTTTGGAAATTGGGTATTTCTACCATTTACCAAAAATTATAGAACTATTTTTTCCTCAAATTTATATTCCCAAAAAATATTATATATGGAAAATTTTGGGTTAGCTATAGAAGAATAAAATGTTTCATCATATTTTTTCTAACATCTGGTGGAATTTTATATCATTTTTATAATACATTTTAATATTATGACAAACATGGTGGGCTAACAATCTAGGCCATGAAATCTAGCTCATAATTTTATCATCAACTTGGACCATCCAAAAACCCCTCTTAAAATAAGAGTTACCTCTATTCATAGTTCAATTAAATATTCAAAATTATATACTCAATAAATAATTTAAATTTTAGTCTTATTGGTCTGCTATCAAATACAATAAATAACATTTATTAGGTTTATTTCTAGATCAATTTACTAAGGAAATTGTGGATTCAGGTCGGAAAATTATTATCTTCTTTAAGAAATATCTCATTAGTAAAGGAAAGGGAAATAATCCCCATAACTTGTGAAATTTGATATTTTAATGTAAATTTTGAAACAGTAACATTTCATATTTTCCTATTTTTTGAAAAAGGTTTCTCAGTATGAGTGAATTTTAAGAAAGAATAAAAAACATGAGGAGAAATGAAGTTTAAATCGTAAAATTAACTAATAATTGTTCTTATTAACTATAAAACATTTGAATATTACCTAATAATTAATGAATATTAGTTAAATTTTGTGTTTATTCACACCCCAACTTGAATTTTTATTATCTCTATCAAATTAATATCACAATAATATTATAATTTAATTCCCTTATCTAAGAAAATTTTATCATGTAATGCTTACTATTAAGACCTTCTGTCAAAATATCTGTAAAACCATCAATATAATTTAAAAATAATAATTTCAATTAAATATCACAAGACCAATACCATTCCATTGTTTAAATTCCTCACAACCTTTTGTCCAATTATTATTACGTATAATTATTTGTTATGAATACTCAAATAAATAGGCATTCACTTCTTTCGAATTTGAAAAATATGGAAGCATTATATGGGTATCATATTTTAATCCTAAGATGATAATTTAATTTTAAACATTTTTTTTAAAATTTTCATATTTTAAAGTATATTTTCCTCAATCACGTCAACCCTTTCGGAAATAATTTTCTAATAAATTATGAGTATAATGAAATTATAAAATAAGTAAATCCCACATTATCTATCATCACCTTGAGATGAATCAATGAAATAAAAATTAAAACTATGATAAGTAGAGATATAATTCCCAACTATATTATAGAAATATGTGTAGTCCTCATCCCAATGTGTTTGAATCCACATATTATAACACTCCATCTCTCAAGATGTGTTTTTTTATTTACATACATTTTTATTTGTTCAAAATTGTTTTATATTTGTTTTTATATAGTTAAATACTCATATAAAACATAAAATGATAAAAAAAACATTCATTATTTTTTTAGGGACCCTAACAACACGAACACATAACCCATAATCAAAGTAAAAAGTATGTAATATTTTGATTAAATAAATGATAATATGTATCTTTTAAAATCAAGTATGACAACAATTATTTCAAAAAATTTATTCTCATAAACATAAGCATGAATTAAAATTAAAATTATGGAATGAACAATTATTTGATATTTAGTTTTAATATTCAAAAATCACATAATAACATGCACGGTTAAACAAATTTTATGTTATACTGATTCATAAAAAATCATTCTTTCACCAACCCCGTATAAAATGACACAACCCTCGATGTCTAAAAAATATTTAAAAGGTTGAAAAATTAAGAATACAAGTTAAAAATTAATTTTGACATAAAAATATGGAACAATATCACTCGTTATTTTAATTATGAAGTTTATTTTCCACCAACTGATCATTCAATCAACTTTTAATGCATATATACCTCATGGATGATGATGTATTTTTTTAAAATCTATATTATAGGTGACTTTATTACATATCCTTCACCACAGTAGAACTTGTGTTTAAATCCTAGAATAATTAGAACATCATGGTAACCCCAATGGGTTATGTTAAATAAAAAAACAATAATAAAAATTAAAACAATAATACCATTTATTTATAGAATTTCAGACATAGACTCTATGTATATGAAAAATTAATAAAAATAAAAACAAATATATATACTATAAAATATAATTACATGGTTAAAAAATGGAATATAGAAGCAAGACAACCAGTAGTCTACTAGTAGATGTTTGTCCACTGTTTACCTCTAATCTAGGGTTCAATATCTATGGCTTTGACTTATGTGATGATTTACCGCCCTAATTATGGGAATATATTTCATTAAAAAAATAAGTATAGTTATTTTATTTTTTAAAGTTTTTCTTTAATGAAATTTTTCTTTCTTTATTTTTTTAGAATAAATAAAACAAAAAAATAAAATAAATTTAAAATAAAAGTAATGTAAAAACTAGGTTTTCTCTCATAAAGTTCCCACTTTAAAGTCATTTACTCAAATTAAACCACAAAAAATTTCATGTACTATGCAGTTCATTGGCCTTATTATTCACGTTTTCTCAATTTTCATACTTATAGAACAATACTATGAATATTTTTATCTTATGACCATTAAACATAAATATATAACCACTGGTGGGATCCTTCATCTTTATTTCCCCATGAGGATACACATGTTTCAAAATATATGGACCTGACCACCACATTCATTAGGTCCCCAAGTAAAAAAAAGGCATATAATTATATAGGATAACATATGTTACAAATTGAAAAGTGTTCAACTCTAATATTTCTATATTTTTAAGATTTAGTATTTAAATTTTGCATCATTTTATTTTAATAAACCTCCATCTTAATTTCCTCAAGTTCATTAAGGTCAAATTTCCACTATATTTTGTTATGAAAATTTAAAAATTACATTTGGTTATTTCCAAGAAATCCTTTTGATCAATTTATTCTAATAAATAAGATGATTAAAAAACCCAAAAAATATAGTTAAATTAAAACGATATTATTTATATGGTATGATATTCATAAAGGGAAAATATGATCTAAACTGACTAATAATTCCCAAAACATGAAACTAACACAATATTTTTATGGTTAGAGTGACATTCCTAATATAGGTTTAATTTCATATTTTTTCTATTTACCCGTTTTTTAACCGAGTCATCATGGATATATATAGGTTTTATGGTATCCTTTTAAATTATTAAGTGTGTAGTGTTGGTTTTTTTGAAGTTAAAAATTGTTTATTGAAGTTTTTAGGCTTTTGGAGGGAACACATTAATTTAAAATTAGGTGAAACTGTGTATAACTATAAATTAATCATAATGTGGTGTTTTAGGGTATCCTAGTATGTTTATGATTTGGAAAACCCATCGGGAAACTATAAAGACGTAGAAAATTTTAAAATAGTGCTATTATTCATGGTTGATGCTCTGTTTTCCAAACTGTATAGAAAAGTCATACACTTCATTAATGTGTTATGAAAATTTTATTCTTAACATAGATTTACCCCTAAATCACTTATTACTTCTCCTCTTCAAAGTGCTATAAAAATAGAGATTTCCTTTTAGTGATTTGGGAAATTATGTTTTCTATAAAAGACAATCTCATTGAATTTTGGATCATTGGACCAAAAAATTAATTGAAAGGTCTTCACCACTTCTTCCCCTCAATTATTTCCTCATTTTCTCTTGTAAAAAACCCAAATATAAGAATTCAATACCTAGATAAATTGGTTAGAGTATGTTTTAATGGATATTTTTGATATGTTTTATCCTATCGGGGTTGATATATCCTTGATCTATAAGGGTGGGATGAGAATTCATCTTATAGATTTTGGTATTGGTAAGTGGGTTCACACTTACTCTACTATTATTAAGAACACCAAGACTTATATTTCATACAATTACAATGATTTCTAGGATCTCTTCTCAAAGTATTGGAATTATCATTAGGGAATATTATTTTGATGAGAAGTGGAATTAAATAATGGTTGTGGAAAAATCCAACAACATGTTTGATAAAATGATTATTTTCTAATGTGTCTTGAAATGGTAAAATGTTATTTGGAAATTGATTTGAGAAATAATATTTTTTTTGATTACTCATGAATGAATATAGGCAGAGTCTTATTGACAAAAACATGGTTATCATGCCCAATTGGGGAATAGATGGATTTCATGTGTTGGGATTATATTCATGAAATACATATAAGGGGCCTTATTGCTTCCAACATGGTTTTCAGGGTTAAATTTAGATACCACTAGATATATTAGAAAATAAAAACATGGGTATGTTGGGATGGGATTCCTCTAATGATTTTTATTATTTAGTTAGGCCCGCTTTGATGGGAGATGTATGGGGTTGGGGAATCTTCAAGGTTTTGTGTGTTTTTTTCATGGCTTAGGTGTGTGGGTTGTGTGTTTTTCTTTATGGGAATAATGTTTTAATAAGTGGATTTGTTTTCGAGTTATTCATATTTTTTTTCCTTTTGCGTGTTTATTGTGTTGTGATTATCTACTATTTTATATTAAATTCTTATGAATTTTTGTTTTTTAAATATTGGTTTTCAATCATTATGGATTTTCTACTATGTTCTATACTCACCACATGTATATGTGCCTTAGTATATATGAAGACACTATTTACTATGATACCATTGAGGGGGAGGACTCTCACATTCCTTGTGTGGTGTTTAAATGTTGGCGGTCTTGGTGAGGGAGCCAAGATATTAGTGGTGGATTTCTTGTAGAGATTATGGTGGTGCCATGTCTGGTGCCTTGTCATTTATCATGAGTTTTTATTCTTGTAGTCTTATTAGGTACTATTTTTGTTTTTAAAAACTTTTATGTATTTTTTCATCTCATTATCCTAGGTTTAGCTGATGTGTGTTACATATCATGCATTAGAAAATATACTTCCCAAAAGGATTCCATAATTCACATGGTGATTTATTCCATTTTAATCAGTTAATTGTAACATGATAACTTTTTAGGATGAAATTGAATACATTTTAGAATGGATGAAAAGGAATGTTTCTAAGAAGTGGTTTATAGAACATGGTGAATATAATTGTCGTTGTATTGTGTGTTGATTCATATTGTCATTACATTGTGTCTATAAATTCCTATAGTTTTATCACATTTATGAACATTAAATACTATGGAATTGGATAGTAATGTTTTAATAACTATATTATAAAATAATTGATTAAATTTTAATTTAAATCCATAGTATTTTAAAAGAAATATAACAACTACATAATGAATACTCAAGAGTATAATTAAATTTTTATTATCTTACATTTTCAATGAGTAATTCCATATTAATATCATATAAAAACTGTAATTATGTTTGATTGAATTTTTATTTATTATGAAATTCTATGGTTTCCATGATAATCCATTCCATGTCTAATATTTCATAATTTGGAAGTAAGGTTCAACATGATTATTATTAGAAAAATATTTCATACTCAAAATGTGGTTATTTAAACAAAATTAAAACCTAGAAATGAATATCATATGTTATATATTCCTTGTTATGTATATACTTATTGAACCATGTATAGTATAATTAGTATATTATCTTATAAAATTGATATATGTTTAATGGGACAAATTTTTTCAATTTCTTATTTTATCTTTTGATTCTTAAAATTAATATTGGTTATGAGAGTATAATAAATTCTATGACATATTAACGATAACTCTTATATTTGTTCATTAATTGAGAATTATAGTTTTTTAAATGATTTTTTTTATAAAAATAACATTCCTTGTAAATATGTTAGTAAAATAGTTGTCACATGAAGTTATTTTATTTTTTTACAAAAAATAATTTCACATGGTTAATGTTTTTTCCACATTATGTAACGAGACTTTGTCTTAAATTGGTATACTGATCATTAGTTGATATGAAATTTTTTTATCTGTTTATGTATATAAAAAGATCAGTGAATATTTCATAGGTGTTACTTATTGGTTGTTTCATGATTTTATTGAATATTTTGATGTGATCTACCTTTTAAATTCATATTATGATGATATAATGGATTTCAAATTGTACAATTTTATTGGCAGGTTTTGTTTAACAATTTTTTTATATATTTAAATCTTGTTTCATAAGAAGATTCTATATAGATGTTTATAATAATTTTCAATTATTTTTTATAAAAATATTTAATAACCATTCATTAAATGGTATTTAGGGAAGAAATTTAAAAGAAACTTTTTATTATTTTGAGATATAATTTTATAGATATTTTAACATTATTCATAAAGATGTAATTATGGAAAGTGAGTGTTTAAAGATATTTTATAAAAATTAATTTTATAAATTATTTTAAATAGTATTTAGATTTTATAAATATTTCATAAAATAGGAACTTATAAAAATAAATGATCAATGAAAACCATTACACTGCTTTTTGGATCTTGAGAAATTTGAATGGGGTTTTATGACTAATATAACATTGTGAATGGGTGAATGGGAAACTGTTGGTTTTTTTTGGAATAGGTAAATACTATAGTACAGTGCCTATAAATGATTTTGTTTGATACTACCATAGTAGAGTTATGATATTATTTCTTTTTACTATTTCTATTAATATTATTTCAGTATTTTTATCAGTGAGGTTTTTCTGTTGTTATTAATTTTGTGATTGTTGTCCTAATTGTCCTAGCATACTGCCTCTTCTAATTGTTCTAGGTACACTGGTTGTTTTGGTTTAGTGATAGAAAAAAACATGGTAAGGTAAAAGGATTTTTTTTGAAATTATTTCTCATGGGATGAGAATCATGATATGTAATGGGTAGTAAGATATTCTTGGATTGAGATTGGTCACCATGCTCAATTATCATTGACATGGTTAAGTAGGGTGGAATTCACTATCATAGAAGTTTATTTTGTATAATCATGGGAATGTTGTGGTTCTCGTTTAGTTCCGTTCCCTATTACCAACTAATATGTACATTACAATATTTTTATGTTTTTAGTATTGAGTAATAATTAATTACTTATCAGATAATTAGTTTTCTACTATGTGACATTGTTATGATAATGTCATTGGGACTTGTCACACATAAAATTCATAATAGTTCCCTACTATTATAATATCCTAGAAGTTATATGATTTTATTGTTAAATATATATTCTGTAGTTAGATAATATTATTTAAATATATGAATATGATAAAAGCTATTAAGGGGGAGACTCATAGGACATTGTGAGACTTTCTCATAGTGTACACCCATAGTAATCTTTAGATTGTATTATTATAAAAACATGGAATTATAGTAGAAAATTAACTCTTATATGTTTCATTGAATGATTCTATCTATGGGAATGTTAATTGGTCCTTTGAATTTAATATTATTATTAATTCAAGACATGAGTCACGTAGGTTTATGTATTGATTAAATACATGATGGCATGTGCTCGTAGAGAGGTTGGATACATTTGGTGCGTAATGAGTGATGTTCTAGTAAATAATAATGAGATAAGTGATATATTAATTTTATTATTTAAAATAAGTTGTTAAATATTTCCATTTGATAGAAATGAAACTTCCTTGTGGATTCCATAGCCACGGTGCTTTATTTGTATGTTCATTTTTATAATATCAAATAAATATACATCAAGAACATAAGTTTATGACCCTATCATGCAACATGCTCGATTATAAATATCATGATAACGGGATTTCATTAGATGGTTTAGGTTTATAGGTGTTTTTTTCATTTTATTTATTTATCCAATTTCAACATGAGTCCCTTGCGGTGTCTCAAGGTTTTAACCTTCGAATTTCGTTTTGATATCCAAATTTCTCCTATAATGGGTCTTAGAGGGTGACACATTAATTATTTTTGAAATAAAAATTAAATTCTATTTTAATTTTACATTTTTAAAAAATATTTTCCCTCTATGTTTTTTAATAATTATTCATGTTTATTTCATCATATATATTTTTCATTAGTTATTCAATATGGAATTATCTGAGTTGAATATTAAATAAAAATTTATTTTTAAATGTAATAGTTAATTAACTATATATATAATATTTATTTATTTTCCTTTAATAGTAAGGTAAAACAATATGTATTTATTTGATTACATTAATATTTAATAAATATTTATTTACTTGTTTTGTGAAAATAGTATTTATTTATTTATCGTAGAATAATTTGGTGATATTTTTTTTGTCAATAAATATATATTATTCAGGGATTGATAAATATTGAGGGGGACTGGAGGACCATGTTTAATTTGCCGATGAGAAATGAAATATTTTTAATTAGTTGAATAAATAGTAATTTATTTAATCAAGGAAATAATATTTATTTATCAATGATTTTTTTTCATGTCAAGAAAATTTTATTATTATTTTTATGATTTTTACATATGGTCACCAGAGATTGGTAGAATGATAAAATCACATGTGAAATTATTTATTATCTAACCCTGGATATATAAATACCTCATTATTTCATCCTCTAACCCTATTCATTTCATATTAATCAATTTTTTCAACAAATCATAGAGAATCAGTTGAATCCTTATATGTATCACAATCTATAATGCTCTTACGAACAAAGAGTTTTTTTCTACTCTTCCATTTGGATTTTTTTTACATTGGAGGATTATGCTTTGTTCGTAAATGATTAATGTATGTGTTAAAATATTCATGCTAGAACCTGGTGAATTTTTCAATGATAATTGGATGTTTGTGTTTCACATATGGATAACTACTAGAATACTCTCAAGAACAAAGAGTGTTTCACCTACTCCACTATTTTTATACCTTTTCATATTGATGGATTATATTGTGATAAACAATGATAAAAGTGTTTCTTAAAACATCCATGCTTGCACCTAGTGAATTTTACAATGAAAATTGGAAGTTTATGGTTCACATGTGGAACACTATTAGAGGTATTCTACCCTTGAATCCTCTCACCGTAGTGCCAAAAAGATAATAAGTGGGTTAATAATTTATTAATTAATAAATAAATTCAATGATTTTATTTATTTATGAAAATTAATTAATTATAAAATATATGTGATGATATTATCATCTTGGTTCTTATGTAATAATCAAGTATCCATTAACTTGTTTTTATTGTTCATGCATTATTTTTCACATACAAATAATATTAAATTTTGAATATAAATTAACACAGAGTTGTAAAATGACTAATTGGGTCTTCCAATATTTCCAAAACCTTTAAGTGGTATCAGAGTATTCACAAAATTAATTATCTAATTTTTATTAATCATTTATTGATGATATGAATTTATTATTACTTTTCATTTCTAGATCATTCAGTAATTAAATCTAAAAGTTGAATTCACTTAATATCCTCTTTATTCTCGATCATTGTGTTGACCATACAATTTAGTAAATGCAATTTTGATAAAACAATATCTATCTCATGTACACGTCATGTGATCCATGCATTTTCATGATGGAGAATGCATAGTCAAATGCACATCTTGTGTTTATTACATGATGTGTGTGGGTGATAGTTTTGAAACATGGTAATTAATGTTTATTAAATGGTGGTTATGTAATAAATACACACAAATTATTTTTAATTATCATGATACACTAGTTAGGTAATTAATACGAATATAGTCTTGAAACTTGGTAATTAATGTTTATTACTTTATGGTTATGTAATTAATATACAAAAATTATTTTAAATTATCATGATACACTAGTTTGGTAATTAATACACATGTGGTATATTTAATACAAAAGATGCAGTAATCATTTAATTAATTCACAACTGCTGTAGTGAATGTTGTTCTTAATTAATTCACCTATAACATTTAATTAATTAACATGTATATATAATTAATTCATATATGATATAAATAATTAATTAACATATAGTCTATTTTATTCAAACTAATAATAATTAATTACTTTTCACATTGAATAATTAATTCACATGTTTTGTATTTATTAAATATACAGTGTAATATTAATAAACATACATGGTTTTTGATGAACATGATGCCATTAGTTTTTTGATTCAACATACACATCAGTCTATATTGTTCATACATAAATTAATTTATATAGGAAAAAATTAATTAAGATATTATATGAGTCTATAGACTGTGATGGAATGTTTTAAAGAATATTAGATGCCTCACAAATTCTAGGTTAAATTCACAACTACTCTTTATGTTTCCTCTAATTACACATCATGCACTTATTAAATTTTTATAAAATTAGTCAACTTAATTTATATAATAATATGAATTACGTAATTTCCCATACCATTATAAAAAGATAAAATGAATTAATTTATCTATCAAATAGGTATATAATTAGATTAATTTGAGGTGGTTTTGTCGTAATTAAATAATGAATTGAAGTGAATTCTATTTAATGTGATAATTTATATTCAATTCATGTATGTGGATGATCATGAACCTAGACCGAACAATGTTGGTGATATGATTATAATAATTTATTATTATTGCATTATTTTTCTAATAAATTATTCAATTAAATTATGAATTAAATATACTTCACTTATTATGTAAAGGGGATGTGTTTCTATGGTTTATTTTATGTAAACATCACTAACGAGTCCTTTTTCATCCCTCACATTCTTGTGAGTAAAGCTTATATAATGAATGGAGCTCCTCAATGAGTGGAGGTAGTTCAAGTGGGAGTCAAGGAGAAACCAATCCAATAGGTGCATAGGTGGATTAGTTGAATATTGAAACTCAAACCTGGGTATGTTCAAGGTGTTATTACCTTAGTAACAGAGTAGGTTTATCTTCTCTTAGATAAACTAAATATTAGATAAATTTCCTTATCATGGTAATTTATTTATTTATTTATTTTTATCAAGTCTATTTTTATTATGTTATAAGAATGGATGTTTCTAAAATTAAATAAATAAATTAATATTAAAGGATGATAGAATAAAATAAATTAGTTTATGCATAATTTTATTTAGATATGTTTAATCACTTAAGTAAAATAAATTTAATATTATCAAGCATGTAATTAGACTTAATGGAAATTTTATTCGTAAAATAAAAATTCCCTCCAATAAAAATATTAATTTTATATATCCTTCCAATACATGATTTAGAATGAAACCACTATATCTTAGTGTTGGACCCAACCCATGCTAAGAAACTTCCCTTTAAAGGAGAGTTATAAACAAGGTTATGAGTTGGCATAACCTATTACACTATAACAAAAAAAACATTCACTAGACTTAACTTAAATTTAAAATAAAAAATTGAGAAAATAAAATTCATCTGTTTTAGTATAGTGACCCATAATTTTTTTACATAGATATTAAATATTATTAGATGAATATTCAATACATAACATTATGATCCATTTCCAAAACCATAATAGTTTAGTTTCTTCCATAATAGATACACTATATTCTAATTTAAAGATTGATTTGAAACATATCCCACACATATCTTCCTACATATTACTCTTATTACGCAGACCATACTTAAAACCGTTCTTCATAACCCATTGATATAAAACATAACCACGAGTGAGTTTAGATGATCAGTAAGGGTAAACATATAAAACATAATTAAATGATCATATTTGAGCATAATATAAGAATAGTTGTATGATAACATGATCATAAAATACAATATTCATAACCTATTCATTAATTATCATTAATTTTAATTCGGGAATATGGTTTTATCATAAAAAAGAATAAATTCATAAGTTTATGATATTATAAATAATCATTCATAGACCATGATAAATCATCATATGCATAATACAAAATTTTATGGAATACAAATAATCATATAAAATAATTTACTTTCCAAGGATCACTTACAAGACTATTATGCTGGACCAGGTTCACACCACATTGCGTCATATCATTAATCAAGGTTCACTTCTATGAAACACAGAGTGGACAGAGTCCATTAGTGAGCTGGGTTCACTCCCTATTCCAGTTCTCATTAACTCATGATATACCTAGTATTTTCTAATGCATTAACAGGATACATAATTCCATTCCCATCAATCACATAATAATAATCAATTAATATGTATCCCACAAGATCATAAAAAATTCACCTTATCATCATATCAAACCCCATGGAAAGGAAATAGGTTTTATAAAAATTTCAACATCATAATCATAAACCATATAGAAAAATAATAATCAGGTTATCATTGTATCATATCCCAAGTAAAAAATAATAAAATAAACATATTTTATCATAGATGAAATATTTCATTAAAATGTTATTGTAATATTTCTTTAGGAAAATACTTTCCATGTTAAAACAACTTACTATAAATAAAATATTTTCAAAATATTAATTAAGTAATATTATTTTAACAAAATCATAGAAACTAGTAATTTATTATACAAATCATTGATAATTCATGACATTGGTAAATTCTATTCATGCTCTAATCATTAAAATAAAGTGTTTTTTCACACGTACAAAAAAAGTAAATTATTCAAATAAGAACATGACGTTTATATTGAGACCTCTTTTTAAAAAGTAAAACAACTATAAAAACTTATTAAAATAATAATTTATGTATATTGAAAACATTTTTTTATTTTTTTTAGAAAATAAAAATTCATAAGAAAATGTTTTTTTGACCAACAGTGAAGAACTAATATAGAAAAACATAAAAACATTTACAAACCATTTAGAATACCAAAGATAGGAAAGTGGTACTAAAACATCAATTTTATAGAAGAAAAAGAAAAGGAAAAAATTATGGGTTTTATCAGAGTAGTACCATATAATATCCTCAATGGAAATTTAAGAATAAACAATCCTGAATAAAATGGGATTGAAACATATATACCTTATCTCAAGTGCCCTCTTTCTTTTATATGTAAAAAAATCTCGTATAATAAATATAGATATATAATTAATATATTAATATAAAAATAACATATACCATACCATATATTGTTTACTAATAACATATTTTCACCTATTTATTAAAACTTCTCAATTATAATCATTGTTCCTGGTGATAACTACATTATTTTTCATTCCAGTTTTGATTCTGTTGTCCTAGTAATTATTCTTTTAGAGTGGTTCCATCATATATAGAATGTTAATTATGATATTAATATAATATATTTTCATAAAATTCATATTTAGAATCATCCATAAAATATATTTATAGAAAAACTATTTTCACCATTCATGGAGATGGTAACTCGAATGTATATAAACTTTTTTAAGAAAAATACCAAATATCAAGTGTAAAAATAATTCACCAATATATACATTACCAAATTAGATTTTTATTTTTTGGTTAAATAATAACGAAATAGTTATTTTTTAAACTTTTTTAGTAATATTAAACCAAGTGTAATATGTCGGTCATAACATTAAATGTAAAGATCTCGAGAATAGATTAAATTTGAATAAAAAATAAATTATATTCCAAAAAGTCAAGCTAGGGTTACCAAATTAAAAAAACTTTTTAAACATTTTTACATCGTAAAAAATATATTCTCAAACACCACCCATCCAATATTATAAAATCAATTTGTAGATTTATTTTAAAGCTTTACCCCCATGCCTTTAATCAAATTTTACCTCTTCTACCAAGGTGAATTTTTTTTACTATAGTTACAATTCATAGTGAAGAAGAATTAATGTAAAAATGTTAAAATTTATTAATTATAATGATTCCAAATATTTTATCCATTTTACCAAATGAAATCAAAATAAGTGGTGTAATCTTACTAAAACATAAATCATCAAAACACGGTGAAAAGCAGTTTTCCATAAAATTGTCTTCTTAGGTATAAAACGTTTTTAGACCAATATAATGAATAAAATTGAATCCAAAGACTGTAATTTTATTATTAATAATATAAATAAATTAATATTACTTTTAAAACATTTCCAAAAAAAATTGAAAATTTTCAGTTCTCGAAAAAACAAATATTTCAATAAAATCAATATTTTTCAGTAATCAGTGTAAAAAATCCCTTCCAAACAACTTCAAAATTTCCACCATAAGGTTATTTTTATTTTTTGTTTTAAAAAATGGTATTATATTTATAAAAAAAATATAAAAGGGGTATAAATTATTTATAATATTTAATTATAAAAATTAAAAAAATAATTTTTAAAGAAAATTTATTTGTCAAGTATAAAATGATTTTAGTAAGAATTGATTACAAACTCATCATTTCATTTAAATTAAATAAAATATTTGTATATAATTTTATGGTTTTTTTATTATTACTCATACTATGAATTATTATAGCTTGTTTGTAAGGTTCATGGGTAAAAAATAATTTTTATATTATAGTTCGTTTAAACAAGATGTTTCATGTAATGATATCTATTAAAGAAATAAAATTTATTTAAAGATAAATATTTCATAATACATTTGGGTATTAAATTATAACCCCATATAATAATTTCACCCTTAAAATTCATTCACTCTTACTAGAAAATGGGGGATCCTTCATCCACATCACATTATTTGGTTTCTAGGTAGCATCCTCTATTTTATGGTTTTTACACAAGACATGACAATGTGAGTGGTTGTGATTAATAGTACACTGTCTTTATAAATCATAATCCCTGATGATTTTTCTTCAAGATAGATACATGGAACACATCTCTAACTTGAGAGAGGTTTGATGGAAGATCCAAATGATAAGAAACTGAAATTATCTATCATTATCTACTGTGTCCTCTAGAATCTCAAGTCATAATAGATTTTGTTCTCAATGTTTATCTCATCTTGCTAGAGTTATGCACTTCATATAATAGAGGGATTAATAAGGCATCATTTCAAGACTTTAGTGATTGATTTTTTAATAACAATATTACACCACATGTTTTTATTAATCCTAAAAACAATTGAAATAAACAAATAAGATATGAACCTGTATTGTTGGTTTTTAACTATCTGGATAGACAGACCATTAATCTATAGATTATATAATGTACAAAAAAATAACTATTTTTCCAATTCTTACTAAATAATTCTTCAAAACTCTAAGGTAAACATCATATCCCAATAAGATATAATTTAATATGGTATTCCATGAAACCTTACCACATCCTTAATACATATCCATTAAATGTGGTGAACAATAAATCTTATCTAATGTAAATGAAGTGTGTTAAATTAATATGGAGATGAACTACAACACAAATAGAAATATAGACTTTAGATGTTTTAAGGAGTCTGATAATGAAATATAGGGTTATGTTTTCCCATTTCCATTGTAGTGTGGGTAATGGTTATAAAATCCCATTCAAATTATATCTCTCATCCTTTAATTTTAGATATACCATGTTCTAAGATATATAATATGAAATATCTTTCTTCATGTCTTCTCACCCAAAATAATAATTCGGATCTCTATACAACTTTTTATTTCCTAATAAATTGTGAATTATGATCTATGAGATTCATCCAATCAATAATGTTTAATATATATTATTAATATGAGACATACATTATTCCCAAACCATATCATTCCATCTAAATCTTGGGTGAATTCAAGATAATTTCACACCTTCTTTTACACTTTCACATCCCCCTTCTCTTTTTCATTAGTACTCATATAGATGGATGATTGTGAATTTTCTTGGAAATAATATTATATTTACCCCTTATATAAGAACAAAAGTTCCATATTTTCTAAATCCATAATTATTAGATATCATTTAATCCTACTCTTTTAATAACTAGAATTGTTTTTTATTGAAAGGATTAACGACCATGATTGATTTCCAAGTGTGAAAATTTATTTGGTAATCATAATATTTATCCATGTCCAAATATCTCATATCAATTATATTTACATCTTTATGTATTAATATATAATTTAATATTTTATAAATGGTATTTGTATCACACCAATCACTATAAATAAATTCCCTCAAAAATTTCAATTCAAAAATTACTACTAATAACTCTCAATAATGAATCTAGTAATTTTGATTATTAATTTCCTATTACATCAAGTCATAATCTATCACCATATGATTTTTCCTAAGGGTTTATCCTGATTCATTATTTGATTAATTGCAAAATATTGCAACTCTAGGAGGTCCAATCAATGACCAAAACAACATCAAATTAAACTAGGGGATAACAAAAAAAAGATTGGAAACACATTCTTGAAAACATCTATTGATGAGGATCTATAAATATTAGACTCAATAATTGTACCATTATTATTTTTTACTGTTATCTCAATATATATCTTTTGGTAAAATTAATAAAAAAATATGGATATTTTTCAATATATAATGGAAATAATACCACTAGGTTAAAATAATATACATGAACATTTTAGTTCGCTTTTCACCACATTAACATCACCATTATATCTTTATTACTACAACAAAACCAAAATGGTTTATGTGAGAATCGTACATCATTGTGAGAAATCAAGAAAATAATTTATACTATGTTTATGTCAGGGCACGTTATTTTCAATCGGGGACACCTTTGGTTTAAACAAGGTTATTAATTATCATTATATATTCAAATACTTTATAGTGGTTTATAAATAAAATTTGGTTTAACCCAATAATATCCCCCAAGAGTTTCAAAATAGGTTCACAGAAAGGGAATATTCATTATGCCCTAGAATGATGGACGAGATATACCTAACCAACTCTTTTTCAGGTTATTACCTATAGATTTACTTGTTCTAAAACAATGTATTCTAATATTGAGACACGGATTTATTTTTAGGAAAACCACATAATTACTGTCTTAACAAAACATTATAATGGTATTCTATATATAGAACTAGGTTTTCAACAAATTTTTATAATTCCTATCTCCACAGATTAACAAAACACTACTCTGAGATCATCAATAGACACCAATAGCTTTCCCACACGGATATTATATTGTATTAAATGGATATTCATTACAAAACATTATTATTTAATCGAGAACCATAAAGATTTATAGTTTTTAGAGACTAAATACAAAAAAATATTAGTTCATGAATTTTTTTCAATAGCTATCATAAAGATATTTTGATATAGTACTATTCTCATAAATAACCTACTCAAAACCATTATTTTTAATCTTGTGAAAGGAAACATAAGAAAGGGTGAGCTCAGATGATAAATAAGGGTAAGAATAAGTGATATAAATCAATAATATAAAGTGATAATATGATATGAATAATGGTTTAATGAAATGAACACAACATAAAATAATCATAACTAAAAAGATAAATATCATTAATCATAAACCATGGAATAAGGGTTTTCTATTATAATGTAAAAAAGTGCTAATTTTTTTGATTCATGTATAATTAATCATAAGACATGAGAAATCATCATAAGCATAAGGAATAATTTTTTTTCATAAACATAATCAAAGAAATTCATTTCTTTATTCAAGGATAATTTCCAAGATTATATTAGTTGATTGGGTTCACTCATGATTCCATTATACACTTAGTCAAGGTTTAGTACCAATATTATCTTATTGGATAGTGCCCCTTTAGAAATGGGTTCACCCCCCATTATAGTTCTAATTAACTCATGAGATATTTATCATTATATAATGTGTTGGAGGGAAATATAATCTTTGGACTGGCTATGACATATGCATAATCCATTCATATATAGGCATAAATATCAAAAAATCATCATATAATCATATCATAACATGTGGAAAAGAAAAAAGATTCAAAAATTAGGCATCACTATTATCATAAACCATCCATTTGAATAATTAGTATTGTATCATTTGATCATATCCCCAATAAAAAATAATTAACCTCATTTAATTTTATCATAGATGAAAATTTTCTTCATAATAGCATTAGAATATTTCTTAATTTAAACACCCTTTTAAATATTAAGTAATTTATTGAAAATAGTAATATTCCCAAAATATTAAGGAAATCATTTTCTTCTAAAAAACATATAAAATTTTAATGTAAGAATCAAAGCATGGACAAATCTTAACGATTGAAAATTCCATTCACATTCTAATTATTAAAACAAAACTTCATTCCAAAACATTATTAAAAACTACCTTATTCAGAAAAAGAGACAAAGATTATTTCCTGGACGAAAAAAATAAAATCATAGGTAAAATTTAATTTCAAAAATCATTATAGAATATTAAAAATCAATATTGATAACATTTTAGAAAACATAGTTAAGGAAGAAAAAAATTGACCGATAAAGGAAAAATATGAATGGTTTTTCTTAAAAATGGTTTCTAAACAATTTAGATTTAAAATGATGGTAAAATGGTACTAAGACTTCAATGTTATATAAATAACCAATGGAGAAGAAAAATTAATTTTTTTATCACATAAGGATCATAAATTTCCCACAATGTAAATTCTTGCTTAAGAATTCCAAAATAAAATCGTATTGAAACATAAATATCTTACCTCACGTATCATATTTTATCATAAATAATTGAATATACTATATAATTAATATAGATTTATTATAAATATATTGAAGAAAAATTCCCATATATATCAAACCATATATAATCTAATTAGATAATAACTCTACGGTCTTTTATCATAGTTTGAGAAAGTGTTAAGATCACATGGTAATTAGTGAGTTTTCTGTCGTGTATTTTTGGATAACCATTCTTTGGGTGCTCATAATTTTGAGGATTGTTGAAATGGCCCTTAATGTTAAATAAAATTTTCATGTATTCTATGGGTGACATTTTTTTCAATACTTTGAAGAAATGTTATTAGAAGGCCTTGGGTTTGAGCTTGGGGAGTTTGTGATGTTTTCATGATTAACCTGAATTTTAAACTAATATGGTGAGTTTTAGAAATGTATTTTTTACATTACACTACTAATGTAAAGGATAATATCATGTTACCTAGGCTTTATACAGGAACATTTAACTATGTAAGGTTATATTACTTCACTTTTCAGTGTGTTGTATAAATAATATATAGAGTATGGGTATGCATTACCTATATAACGGTACCTTGAGGATATATAAAGGTGGAGAGAAGACCATAAATATTTTTTAAGGTGCATATATTACATAAAGATAATTTATATCTTTTGTATGGTAATGTGTATCATATACTTCCTACATATGGTTCACCAGGCACTATGTAAAAGTATGACTTGATTTTCATTACTCATGCAAGGGTAAATGTGAATCTGCATAAGGGTACATGGAGCTTTGTTAAAGGTAAAGCCACTTTTCTATTTTTAATGTAAGAGTACATGAAGAACACATATGGCTAATCACATGCCTGTATAATGTTATAACCAAGTTTCTATAACATGTGTAAGGGTTGGTAGATAAGGTGACAGTATTGAAGAACATTATCATCAGAGTTGTATGATGTTGAAAAAGATAGCTGATATTGTATAACCAAATGATTGTAGAAGAAAATTTTTAGTAATGAAAAGGTAATTAATGTATCTGAATATTTCAGAGGGGTTTCAAGTAGTTGATTTTTATATATGTGTTTTCAGAATAATTCACAAAACTTATTGCATGATCATGTGATGTAGTCGAATACATGAAGGAATGATATTATTAGGGTTTTTTAGGAAGCATGATTTAATGAATTATGGAGATAAAAAATATTTAAATATCACATGTAATATGAGAAGAAGAACCGATTCTATAATGTATTTAAATTATTATTTATTTACACTTCAAAATAAAAAAGGAGAAGAAATATTCACCACAATGAAGTTATTATTCTTGTGTGTGGATATGAAGTTATGGGGTGATTAGAATATGTGTCCTCTTTGTTGTAACATAAAGGATATATTTTTGGATTTGTATTGATAAACAAATATTTCAAAACATTTTTATGTGTAAAAAAATATAAATTAGAAGAGGAGACTAAAGTAGAGGTTAGGTCTTCATCTATCAATATCTAATGAATCTCGTGGTGTCAGGTAATTTTATTTGAGTATTATAATATTTTTATATTCAAATTTAATATTTAATAGTATTAAATTCATTAAAAATTATTTTATAGGTTCATGAATGTTTTTATTCATCTATTTCTGATTTATAAACCTAGTTCTTTTAGGGACTATCTTCATTTTTAGTCTTATTTTGTACAAAAATTTGAGGTTGTGGTGTTGAGTGTAAATCCTGACATGTCTACTGTGATTATAGATGAATTATTTTTTGAGGAATTCACTTGTTGTTGTTAGGATGAAAATTGATATTTTGGGGGGAATAACAATCCCTGATAAAGAGTGTGAAACCACATTTTATGAAAAAATTGTAAAATTTGGGTGTTTCTTACTCTTTACTTTTCTGTATTTTTTTGTGATGTAGATTTATTTCAATTACAAGTGTATATTATTCTAAAAATAATTATAGGTTTAATTACACTAAAATAAAATTGTGAAAAATACCTTCCACTGATGTAACCCCGCCATCTTAGTAGAAGAAACTGATTGTCTTAGGGACTTCAATCAGTATCATAGAACATGTTCCCTATATATTGTTCAAACAATTATCCATTAATCATGGATTGTATCAATATATTTAACCAAATAGGGGTTCTAATATTCAATAGTAAAAATTATCTTAGTTGTAATAATAAAATATTGTCATTTCTTTTATCTCTTGGTCTGAAAATCTTAGGTGCAACAATAATGGGTTTTCCACAATTTTTAAATGATAAAAAAATCATTTATAAACAAGATGAATTTTGAAGTGTATATAATAAAAATATGTTATTATAAATTCATTATTAGGTAATGTTTGTATGATTTAATGAGAATACAAGCTATAAATAAATTTCAGACAAGTTAATGAGAAGCTCTGAAAGTGATTTGAAAGTCAAGGCGATAAAGAAATAGGTTTAGAGAAGAAACAATGAAGTCATTAAAATTTTAGAAGATGAATATATTAATGATTTAATTATTTTGATAAATTAAATTGTGTGTAATATTGATGTCTTAGGTGAAAGACATGGTGATTACATAATTGTTATGAAGCATATGAAAAACTTTTTGGATAGATTTGATTATAAAATTTTAAAATGTTAATATATAAAAGATCTTTATTTTTATTTGTTACATAATATTATACTTACTTATGAATGGAGAAATATTACAGTATTCAAAATAAAGTAAATAATGAGATGTATTTTGAGGAAATGATGAATTTAAAACTTATAATGTTGAATATGTATTTTACTCAACTGATTTTGAGAAAGAATATGAATATTAAAGTCTTATTGAATTTATTTCTAAAATATTTCCAAATAGAAAAAAAATGAAAAATGGTACATTATTTAGGTGATATTATTAACATAATGTTCTTTTTCATTATCCAAACATTTTTATAAAGAATAAATAAGAATATTACGAATATGAAAATGATGAAAATACTCATATAAAGAAGTTGAATAAAAATTATATAGACGATAAAAAGGTATGTGGAAGAAAAATGAGATCATAACGGAAAAAAAGTTGAAATTTGATGATTATTTAGAGTAATCTAATTTTATCTTGTGCAATAATATTGATGAATAGATATAAGAAAAATTTAAAAATTGTATGGCTCCTGTTCATAAAACCATTGATTCATCTTGGAGCAATGTAGATGATTTTTAACAAATATATTATGAATATATTATCAAATATGAACATGGGGAATCTTTTGATAAAAAACATGATAAACAAATAAAAGAAGAATTTTTTAAAAGTGAATAGAGAATTGGTTAATGAAAAGGGTGTGTATGGTTAAAGGGAGACGTACATTACAGAAGAAAAATACAATTCATAAGTTGAAATCTATGGAATATTAGAAGGAGATAAATGATCTTGAAGAAACATTATCATTGAAGAATAATTAATTTTCAATGGAAAATTAATAAAACTATTTAAACATAGAAACATATAAAAATTTTTAATAACTACATTAAATATTCTATTAAATTCAATGTATAATCCACTAGAGATTATGGAAAAATTATATTAAAGGCATAGTCTAGAAAATATATTTCCAAAAAATGTAATACTAATAATATAGTTTTAAAAATTAATATTGGTGAAATATAGACAAATAAAAATCAATAAAATTAACTTCAAGAGTTAATGAATTGAGAAAAATAATTAATGAAACATTAATTCTAAATCAAAGGTGAAATAAAACCCAAAAAATTAAGCTGATATCAAATTATGGATTATTTTTATTTATCCAAACCATGTTTTCATGAATATTCAGTTCTCATGGTTTATATTTTTTTGTGTTATGTTTACAAAAAAAATATTATACCTATTGTAACAATATTTATTTATATGGGAGAATGAAAGAAGCTAGGGAGAGTAGCTAAAATGGAATGGAATTGGTTTCTGGATTAATTTTCATGGATATGGAAAGTAGATACAATTTAGTAAAAAATATATTCAATTGTCTTGAAGAACTATATGTAATGTGTGATAAAAATGGGTATAGATCAAATAAATGAATGATTTTCTTACTCTATCTATTCCCACTTAAAAATAAAATGAACTAATTTCATATGAAAAATGAAGAAAATTCCATCTTAGAAAAAGTTTTTTTAAAAAAAGTAATGAAAAAGAATCATGGATACTTGATTATAGGTTTTCCTCCCCAAGGAAAAGTGATGATAAAATTCTAAAGAACATTGAGAAACATGATGGATTTTCATTATTTTTTTTAATGATTCTTCCTAGAAAATAATAATCATTGGACAACTCAAATAGATATTGATATATTAAAATAATATGATGTTCATTTTGATAAAGTGTTGAAACACAACGTGTTAAGTGTTATCCAACTCTTTTATAATGGGATTGAGGTGATATTCAAGAGAAATAAATACATAATTAAAATAAATAATGATTTAAGAACGGTTTCTTATGGAAGTAAAACAAATTTTAATTTATTCTTGATTAGTGGTCCTTCAAATACACGTTACTTTAGCATGAACTATAGGAAAATGTTATGTAATATGATACTTTTAAAATATAAATAAATAATCCTAATAAATATTATGAAACATTAATTCATAAGAAATATTCCAAAGATGAAAATATATCAATTTGGAATCTTTGTAATATGTTATAAGGGAAAGATAACTCAAATCTCACTAGAAGGTAGATTTTCCTTCCACAAGACCATGAGAAATATTACACAACGATATTTGTTGGCTCATGAGACATAGTTTTACCTAAGGTTTTCATTATTTCATTACCTTAATAGATCAATTCACTAATATGAATAATTTTTATTTCATCAATGAGAAGTTTTAGGATATTGGGATGTTCAAAATGTATAGAAGATAGGTTAAAAAAGATCTTGGTTTGTGTATCAAAAAACTGAGATCCATTAATGGGAAATGATACATGAGTGATGTTCTGGAAACTTGTTTTATAAAACATAGAATCCATAATTAGTATAAATTACCTTATAAAACCTACTTTAATGATTTTGTAGGTAAGAATTATATGATCACTGTGGAAATGGGTAGAATAATGTTAGTTGATGAAGATATTTTAAAATTATTCTAGAGATATGTAGTGTGTACTGTAGTGTATATTCGTAATAGATTTATATTGACACCGAAGACACATGATTCCCTATATGATATGTGGTACCCAAATAATCATATAGTAAAATACTTCATGTTCTTGGGAATCCTTGTTTTATTAATATTAAATGAAGAATAATAATAATTTTTGAAGAAAAGGCTAATGATGGTGTCTTTTTGGGTAATTTTTCAAATGGATATATATAATGATACTAAAATAATAGATTTTATAAAATTATTGACGGTTTGGATATAAATATTGATGAAAATATGATAAAATAAAGTTACTAGATTCATATAGATTTTAAGAATTATGTAGGATGCACTGATTAGATTTTCACAAAATAGTGGATAATGTTATTGGAATCATACTATAAAAAATATATTCAAATTAAAAATACTCTATTAATTTTTAAGAAATTATTAGTGATAGCCTAAATGAGTTTAAATTATCAATGAAACATTTAGAAAATAATAATTTTCATTTGGAATAAGAATACACTAATTTACCTTTGAAAGAGCCTAAGAGTGGAGAACCAAATAGATCTTCTGTCATAGTTAGATCTTATAATGGTGGTTTAAGCCCTTGAAAATAGTGAATGGGTAGAATTTATGAATGCTTAAATCAATAAAATTGAGAATACCTTTACTTGGGAACTTGTGCAGATAAAGAAAACTAAAAATATGATTTATTAAAAATTAGTTTTTAGGAACAAAATGAATGATAATGGTGATGTCACACGTAATAAGGATAGGCATGTTTATAATTTTTTCACTCAAATTAAAGGAATGGAATTTGGGGAAACTTTTTCCTTGGTTTCCAGACTAAAGATAATATGAATTTTTTTGGTAGTGGTATTTCATAATCATTTAAATTTTTATCCCGTCAATTTTAGTTCAGTATTTCTTAAGAGTGACTATGAAGAATATGTTTTTAATGAAAAAATAAAAATATTCATTATTTAAAATGATGTAGGAATGGTAAATATATTTAATAAAGTGTTATATGGATAAAAACAACAACAATGTGTCTAGTATTCAAAACATGATGTCAGTTTGAGAGAGATAGGATTTTCCAAAGGAGTTGTTGACTGAGACATATACATGAAGAAGGATTATAAATAGATGAAAACGGTGATTTAATTTTTTAGTTACATGACTTTTCAATTAAAAAATTATTTTATATTGGTAATTCACTATAAATATTAATAATTATTTTGATATTTCTATACTATAAGAACTCAATTATTGTCTTGGGTTACAGATTAAGTATAATTAAAATTATGTCTTTATTTCACAAATGAAATTTTCCTAAGAAATGTTGAGATTATTTAAAATAGATGATCCAAAAGATATATCTATAAAAATATCATATGTTAAAAATATGAGAAAATATAGTGAAATGAAATGATGTTGATCAATATAAATTTAACATTTTTATTGGATGCCTTTTGTATCTCACGACATCCATACCTTACATCACCTATGGGGTGACACTATATGAAACATATCATAATGAAATGAATGAGTCACACTTGCATGAAATTAAAATAATTATGCATTAGTTATCTAAATGTCATAGTGAGTTGTGGTATAATATATATATGTAGTATAGATATATACTTTCATAGATACACTAATGGATACTGGGAAAGAGATTCTACTGATTATATATCCACATAATATGGATATTTTTTTTTTTTGGTGTGGGTTATGTTATCTTGTATAATAAGAAGAAGTGTTATGTGATCACATGTATAAACAAATAATACTATGTGGTGGATAATAATTTTGTTACATGAGATTTATGGATGCAGGTTAAGGTGGAAGATTCTTCGGTTGATATTTAGAGAGCATTGAATATTATTTATGATAATTATAGTGTTATTGGTCTTTTAGAAATAATTGTTCAACACTCTAGATCATAATATATTGATAGTCGTTTCCATTTTATCATAGAAAATGTTTCTTTAGTCGACATAAAAATTTTATATATTGTCACAATATTTTAACTTTTAGATATATTTATAAAACATATTTTACATGAGGGATTCTTAAAGTTATAGATGAAACTGCATGTTCACCTTTCGCCACACAATTGGGCACCTATTGATTTGAGAACCCCCATGGTTCATTGGATTATGTTTTTAATGGATGGTATAATTGATCATTGATATAGGACTATAATTATATAGGGGACTATGAGTATGAGTTTGGGAAGTATATTTATTTGTTTCACTTGACCTAACGATACTTGTCACTAAGGGTTGAACATTTTTCAACCACAAAACATTATCTTATAGTGTGGTGTTTCGATATATATATATATATATCCAGGATTGGATGTGATTTGTTTTTTAGATATTGTACATTAGGGTGTTTTATATTTTGTTTCAAAAAATCTAAAGGATGATATTGAAGAACCGGTAGTTTTGTGACCAGGTTTGAGAGAGCATTAATTTACCATGGTACAATGTGAGTTTGGTGTTTTGTGTTTGTTTACAACCATTCCTAAGTTCCCCATAATTATAATGAATTTTTAATTTATTCATATTGTCAAATACATGTGTTGTTTAAGTTATCATTGACACATTTTTTCAATATGTTGAAAAAATGTGGTTTTAAAGCCCTAGATTTGAGAAAGATGTGTTTGAGAAGTTTTTAAGAAGTCTATGATTGTTTTTTGATCTAATATGGAGAGTTATGTAAAGGTAAGTGTTACATGAAATTAATAAGGTAAATCTGAATATCATGTTACCTAAGAAGTATAAAGGTACTTCTATCTATGTAAGGGTACTTTACTGTGATATTTAAGGGTGTAATAATAATGTTTCATAGGGTAGGGCTATTCATATCCAACATAAAGGTATTATGGGAATTTTTAAAATTTATAGAAAATTATGAAGATGCAAAAAGGTTCTACGATCAAGTAAAGTAAAATGAGGTTCTAAATAAGGTTAATTTGTATCATACATTTCCTATGTATGTCTCATCAGGATCCATATGAATGCATTCTGATATTTTCATTACTCTTATATGGGTATATTTTATGCCCTATAAGGGTTCTGGGAGCTCATATAAAGGTAATTTTGTATTTTAAATACTCGCATAGATGTACTAAAAGCCCATATAAGGGTAAACAAAAATGTGATTAAATGTATAAATTTATTTCTATATCTGAGATAAGGAAAGGAATATATGTTCATGACATAAAAGAAAATTCTAAATTCATCTATTTATAGTTGAGAATAATGTATCTAAATGATCAATATCCAAATGATCCATGTATACCTTTTTATTTATTAAATAGGTATTCACATTCCTAAATCACTATGATGATTTTCTTATAGCTTATTTAGATATAGGTGTTTTGAGAAGAATTCCATAGCTTCTTTCATGATCTTGCTATGTATCCAACTCATTGAATTCAAGAATATCTAAGAGGTTTTTGAAGAAGATATATATGGGTAATTATAGAATACATAGATATTTGAATAACTTGTAAAATATTAAAATATTACCTGAGTCATTAATATATTTAATTTATGATTTATTTATGTTGTTAAAGAAAAAAGGGAAGAAAATATAGACCATGATATAGTTACGCTTCGTGTCTATAGTTATTGAGATCATGGGAAAATAAGAATATGTGCCATATTAATTGTAATAGATAATATAGTGATATATAGATATATAGAGTGATAAAAACAATACTTGAAGAGATTTTATGAGTGAAAACTATAGAGGATATTAAGATGAGAAAAAAGATTAGGTTGGGTTTTTAGTTATCAACATCAGATGAATTTCAAAATGTTAACTATTATGATTTTTAGTTTGAGAATAATTTCATATCCTAATTTAATAATACACCATGGGAAATTAAAATTTATATATTCTATAGGTTTATAGAAGTGGATTGTCATCTTTTGTTTCTTAAGAGACCTAGTTATTTTTGTGATCTTCTTCATTTTGTAATCATCTTTTGTTATGAAGTATGAATTTGTGATATTGGGTTTGTCTTATGACATGTGTTGAGTGATTCCACATAAATTATTGTAATAGGAACTCATTTATTTTTCTTTTACTGAAAATTAATTTTTGTGTGAATAAAATTCCATATAAATTTGTATTATTCTATATTGGATATGGATATTATAAAAATTATTTGTTCATTTGAGATTCTTTTTCCGTATTTTCATGTGAGGATGAGTTATTTCTATTTTGAAAGGATCGTACTCTAACAAGTCACATAGGGTTTTTTATCAGAAATAAAATTCATAAAATATAGTCTATTAATTTAACCCCCTTCTCAGTGGAGAAAACTGATCATATTAGGAATCAAATCACTTATTTTTTTATTATTAATTAAATTCGTCATTCTTGACGATAACTGCTCCATTTTTCATTCATGTTTCATTTTAGTAATACCAGTAATTATACATTTGTTATGGTTCCATAATCAATATAATTTTAATAATGATATAAATATAATATATAATCATTACATATATATTTAAAATTATCCATTAAAAGTATAAATTGAAAAATTATTTACTTTGTTCATAGAGATGGTAGCTCATATGTACACAAGAACATTGTTTCCATTCACTAATAACAAGAAGAAAATAATGATAATAAATATTTTATCTTTTCATAACCATAATCAAATCATAATATCATATATAAACATAAAATATATCATGATAATAGACAATTAAATATGTTGGTTGAAAATGAATTATATGTGTATATGGATGTAGAAGTCCAAACGTACCCACGATTCATAATTTCATTTCCTATTTGATGGAAATGTGGGTGGATGGTGGTGGTTTTATAACAAAAATTAGATTTCATGTTAATTAATATTATCATATAATTATTTTAGAAAAAATAAACCATATTTTTAGGTAGTAAAATAATAAATAAAATTGAAAGTACTTGATTAAGAGTTATACCTTGTTTGTTGAGAAACCAATAATTCTCACACCGTAATCCTTGAAATGATGGTCATTTGGAAAGACCTAATTTATAAATACATTGATAAGTAACATAGGTAAGAAAAATGTAAGGCATTGGACAATATATGAAGCCCATTATGTGTAGATAAATGAGGAGAGACGATGTCATTTTATAAATGAGGGAAACTAGACAATCAGAATACTTAAAATATTAAATAATATATATCATAATCATGTAATATGGATCCAAGGTACTGAATATTTGAATATAAATATGATATAGTAACAATAAAATCAAACAATCACATTTGGAAATTTTATGGGTACATTTTATGTCCAATCTTCTATTTAAACCAATTTAACGTTATTTTAACTTTAACTATGATAACTCAAAATTTTACCATACTAACATAGTTATACAGAAAATATAAAAGTGGAATTATTACCAAAAAAATAGAAATTATAATTCCAGATTTAGAAATAATATTATTATTTTCAATAACTATTGGTGGAAAAAGTTACTTATAATCCATCAACACAAAATACATGAAATGTTTTTTTAAGAAAATACCTTATTTCAATAGTAAAAATATTTTCCCATTAAAATAAAGTAATGAATTTTCTTAAATAATTTTTTTTTGTTTATTAATAAAAATTAATGTATTTAGTCTTTTTGAGCAAGAAAAAATTGAGTGGAGTCTTCCAACCATTCCCTTAAATAGAAACAGAAAAAAAATAGTTTTAAATTTTAATGGAATTTAATTTATCATCAAAAAATTCAATATGTTTTTCTCAAATTAAAAGAAATTAATTAAAATAATTCATTTAACTTTTTAAAAATATATTTGGTTACAAAACACATGGATAACATGATAAAATAAACTATTTCAGATATTTTAAATGTTTATCTCATGGTTAAATACCATTTTTACCTCTTTTACCATTATAGAAAATATTTATGATGGTTACTATTCATAACAAACAAAAATTAATTTGACCCTATTAAATTATATCAATTATACCTATTTAAAATATTGAATAAATTATATAAAATTAAATTCATATATCTAGAGTAACTTAATTAAAATTATACCATCAAAACATGATAAAATGTGGTTTTTAGTAAAAATGTCTTCTAAGGTATAAAATAATTTTATAATAAAATGTGTCATAAAATTGATTAAAATTATATTAATGGGATAATTTATAATAAATATGAACTAATTTTACTTTGAATACATTTTAAAACAAAATTTAAAATGAAAAGAAAATATTCAACAAAAAGCACCATTTTTCTCTATTAACTGTAAAAAATTATTTTCAAAAAAAACCCAAAACATCACCCTAAGAGATTTTAAATATGCTAATTTTAAAATGATATTATTTTAATCATATTAAATTTAAAAATTTGGTATATATCTATTTTAATATTTTCTTATAGAAATATGTAAAACCATTTTTGTAAAAATGTATTTTTGAAGCATAAAATGATCTTTTTCATAAAATTGTGTACTTATTTATCAATATATTTACATTATATAAAACCTTTATATATATATTTTATATTGTGTTTGTTTCTATTATTATCTAAAATTTTAACATCTATGTATTTATAGTCATGTTTAATTAATAATATTTATATTACTGTATCTTTTAACTGGGTGTCACGTGTAAAACAATCTATCAAACAAATAAAATTTATTTAAAGAGAAATATATTATAAGATATATATGGGTTTTTGATTTAGGATTGGGTATTCCTCACAATAGATCAAGGATTTGTGATTTAATGTTGTTGTAGAACACTTGAATACCTAAATACTAATGATTAATTGATTATAACCTCTCTTGGGTTATTAGAAGGGGAATATGGATCCTTTCCACTAGAATGTTCATATGTTATGTTATTACAAAACCAAGGGTGAGGGACATTTTATTTTGTTTAAATAGTCGGATAATAATAAAAATAAATATCAACATTTTCTACATCATTTATTTTAGTAATCTAGATAAAAATATAAGTATATTTTAATCAATGTTTAATATGGTAAGAGAAATCACAGAAACGCTATGATCATGTTGACAAAGGATATATCCTCTCTAGGAAATATTTTCAAGCATGGTATAGTTATTTTACACATTGAACTGGTGTAAGAAATTGTTGGACTCCTCATGTGTTAATCATGTTTTAATGATCACAAATCTCATTACTGTTAATTAATGTTCATCTTCAGTGCACATCTTGCTAATTCTCTTCAAACTCAACAATAGGTGCACATCATGTTTTTATAATAACAAATATTATGGATTTCAATTACTCTTTATAGGTCTTATGCATGATCACATTTCACTCATATATTATCTCTAATGATTAACCTTAACCCATATTCTGCATGTCACTATCTTAGTCCAAACACATATATTTGTCTGAGTATGGAGACACCATGAAGGACTCACCGTGACCTAGACACCGTGAAGGACTCACCGTGACCCAGACACTGTGAAGGACTCACCGTAACCCAGACACCGTGAAGGACTCACCGTGACCAGACACCGTGACCACTCACCGTGACCAGACACTGTGACCACTCACCGTAACTAGACATCGTGATCAGACACAGTGAAGAAGACATTGTTCCCATGATCACTGTGACACTGTTTCTTAAGATTTTGTCAATATTATTTTAAATAATGCTAACGGTCATATTTATTGTTTTCAACGCAATTACTGTTATTTAATGTTAGTTGTTGGCATGTCAGGAAACCGTATCTTGTACCTATGAAAAGGGAATCATTCCTACTGCCAGAACTCATGGAATATAAGAAAGATTGAGATGCATTACACGTACAACGAAGTGAGAGAGAAAAAAATAAGAAACAATGAAACAAGAAGAAAAGCGGTGTGCAAGTGTGAAGATACAACATGAAGAACTTACGTACACTCAAGTGCACTGTGCTGAACAAGAAAGAGATTGAAAGACCATCTAAGAACTCTCATGAGTGCAATCCAATACGGCTGAATAACACACGTCTAATCAAGACATATTTCTCACTCCTGAAGAAGACAAGCTGAACTACGACACTCTGTTTTAAAACAGATAAACCAGAGAAGGGCTTCGAAGCATTCCGGCTGAATCCAACAAGTCCATATCTACATTGATAATCACTAGATCTTTCTAAACTCTAATCTATCTTCTCTATGTGATTTATTTATTAACTTTTGAGCAGTGTTGTGTACTCTGTATATCTTTACACACACTGTCTCCTTCACTGAACTGGAGGATATCAAAATCCTCACTCAAATTCTATTAACTTCTGTTTACCCACATCAACTGTGGAAGAGGTCCTTGTGTGACCTGGTCTTTGTTTTGTTTCCCATGAAGAATAGTGGTAGAGGTCCTTGCATGGGCTGAACAGTTTTGTAAAACTGTTGTTAACCTCAATCCAGGGTGTGGATCAAATTTATATATATTTGAGAGGACTAATTCTCGTCTTGAGACTGGACCTCTCGTTATATCTATTGTGCATCTTTTAGTTAAGTTTAAATTATACAACATATATCATATTTATTCCACTGCTATTGATTTGAAAATACACAACTATTTTAAAGCTACTTTAATAGTTAAATTTTCAAGTGTATAAACTTATTGTAAATTAGTAGATTAGTTTAAAAAGTTAGTTTGATCCAGGGGATAAACTAACTGAGACCTGATCAATCTTTGAGAAGCTAAGTGAACATTTACAATCTGTATAAGTTCACTACAGTTTAACTTATTTTATAAATCGGGGGATTTTAACTAGACAATATTTTAACAGAAATTTTAATTGGAACTCAATTCACCCCCCCCCCCCTCTTGAGTGTCCACTCTGTCCAACATTTGGTATCAGAGGTTTAGTTTTTGTTTTTTGTTCAAAGATTTTTGAAATTCTCTGTTTTCCAACTGTGATTTTTGTTGCATCTTTAAAGATCTTAAATTTCTGTTAGTTCTAAATTTTTATCTCTTTAAATTTTATTTCTAAAAACTTGTTACGGATAACAGACTAGAGGGAGATGCTACTAACAGGTCACCTTTCATTAATGGTACCAACTATGCTCAGTGGAAACTTAAAATGAAAATTCATTTAGAATGCATAGGTTTTGATATTTGGACTGCCATAGAATCAGAATATAAACTTCCCACTACTGCTAGATCCACATGGGATGAACCTACAAAGACAGCTTATAATAATAATTGTAAAGCCATGAATTCCATGTATTGTGCTTTAGAAGATGAAGAGTTTAACAAAATGTCTACTTGTAAAACTGCTTTTGTAATTTGGGATACCTTGGGTGTTTCTCATGAAGGAACAACCAATGTTAATGAAATGAGATTAAATACTTATACTATTAAATATGATAATTTTAAAATGAAAACTGATGAACCTATTTCTGACATGTATCTCAGTTTTAATGACATAGTCAATATAATGAACTCACTTGGAAAAGTTGTTCTAGAAAAGGAACAAATTATGAGAATATTGAGATGTTTACCAGACCGATGGAGAGGCACATCTGTTTCAATCAGAGAGTCAGGTGACATTGCTACTCTACCTATCAAAGAACTCATTGGTAAGCTTATGATGTATGAGGAAGAACTCAAGGCGAATAAAGAGGAAGATGATGAACCTAAGAGGAAATCAGTGGCTTTCAAGACTACTGCTTCAAAGAGAAAGGACAAAGATAAAGCTCAACTACCTACTAACAGTTCAACCAGTGAAAATTCAGACTCTGATAGTGATGCTGAAATGGCTCAGATAGCCAGAAGGTTTAAGAAATATTATAGAAAGAAGAAATTATTCAGAAAATCAAATTACAAAGGAAAGTTTGACAATAAGGGACATTGGAAGAAGGATTGGAAAAGTCCAGATAAAAGTGTTGAAGTTTTTTGTTATGAGTTCAGAAGAAAAGGAAATATTAAAGTAGACTGCCCAAAGATCAAATTCAAGAAGAAATATGATTACAAGGATAGTAAGTACAAAAATTCTTTGAAGGCTACTTAGAGAAATTCTGAGGATAGATCCAGTGAATCTGAAGCTTCTGAGACTAAAACCAGATATAAGGCAAACATGTGCTTTATGAAAAACACATCTGAGGTAACCCTAGATACTACTGCTTTAAATTCTTATTATTCTAATGATAGTGCAGAATCTGATTATGACTCTGAAAACATGACTAGTGATGAATTTTTTGAATATTGTAATATGCTGGAAGAGACATGCAATAAACTTAAGGATAAATACAAATCAGTAAAGAAACAGCATGCTCTCACTACTACTTGTAAAACTGAACTTACTATTAAAAAAGAGAAAAATGCTCAACTTTTAAAGGAGAACACTGAACTGAAAATGTATAATGAGCAACTCAGAAATGATTTAGATAAATTAACAAATGGAAAGGATACACTAACTCAAATGCTGGGAAAGAAAGTTTCATGAAAATACACTACTATAATAGGCTACAAACCTGGACAGAGATAGTTTACTAAGAATAGATTTATTCCTAAATCTGGACAGAATGCTGCTAATTCTAGTTCTGGACATTTACATGCTTTAACTAGTTATATTCATAGTTATGGATCTAATAAGTTTTATCTTTCAAAGTCTGTTGATTGTACAAATTTCATGAGACCCATAAGACAAATCTGGGTACCAAAAACTTTGATTGCTAACCTGTCTGGACCCAAGAAAATATGGGTACCAAAATCATTTCCTGTCTAAATCTGTTTTGTAGGGAACCTGCTTAAAGAGCTCCTGTAGGAAGACTTGGTACTTGAATAGTGGATGTTCAAGACATATGTCAGGAGACTTCTCATGCTTTAAATGATTAGTCATAATTTATAGAGTCTTAGTCACCTTTTGGTGATAATTCTAAAGGGAAAATCATTGGCTTAGGCCAGATTGGTAACACTGACTCAGTATTAATTTCTAAAGTTGTATTTGTTGATGGTCTTAAATATAATCTGTTAAGCATTTATCAGTTATGTGATTATGGTTTTAATGTTAAATTTGAAAATTATTCTTGCAATGTTTTTAATTCTAAAAATGCTTTAGTATTTTCTGCCCTACGAAATGAAAATGTTTATGTTGTTGATTTAAATTCTTTATCCATGAAAAATATTACTTGTTTAAATGCTTTTAATAAATATTCTTGGCTTTGGCATAGAATATTAGGACACTAAAATATACACTCACTTCGAAAACATACTAGGAAAAACTTAGTTAGAGACTTACCCAAACCTGAGTTTCCAAATGACAAAGTTTGTAATCCCTGTCAAAAGGGAAAGAAACACAAAATCTCTTTCAAACCAAAGAAAGAAGTCTCAACTTCTCAACCTCTCGAGTTGTTTCAAATGGATTTGTTTGGACAATCTAGAGTTTCTAGATTAAATGGGAAGCGCTATTTCTATTTCTTGGTAGATTACTTTTCTAGATATACATGGGTGTATTTTCTAGCTCACAAAAGTGAATCTTGTTCTTACTTTGTTAAATACTCCAAATCTGTAGAGAACTATAGTGGACTTAAGATTAAAACTCTAAGAAGTGATCATGGTCGTGAATTTGAGAATCATGAATTTGAATCCAATTTCTCACACAATGTCTATAGTCACAATTTCTCTGCCCCTAGGACACCTCAACAAAATGGTGAAGTAAAATGAAGGAATAGAACCCTACATGAAATTTCTAGAACCGTTCTTAATGAGTATGGCCTACCTGTTTATTTTTGGGTTGAAGCTGTAAATACAGCTTGTTATATTATCAATAGAGTCTTAATCAGACCTGTTCTTAAGAGGACCCCTTATGAGTTATGGAACCATAGGAAACCTAAGGATAACTACTTCAAAGTCTTTGGATGCAAAGTCTTTATTCTTAATATCAAAGATAATCTTAACAAGTTTGCATCCAAGAGTGATGAAGGAATTTTCCTAGGTTATTCTATTTATAGTAAAGCCTATAGAGTTTTCAATAAGAGAACCATGTGTGTGGAAGAATCTGTTCACATTATGTTTGATGAAACTGATCCACATGAGCCTAAAATCTCTCTTGAAAATCATGAAGAAGATTTATCTGTTCTGCACTTTAATGACGAATCAAATGAACCTGCTATAAATACAACCAGTTCTGGAAATTTTCCAGAACCTGCTTCTGTTGATTCCCAACCTGTTGATGAACCTGAAATTTCTAGTCCTACCTTTACTAGATCAGCTAGAATTCTAAAGAATCATCCTTTAGATGCTGTTGTAGGAAATCTTGATAGAGGGACACAAACAAAATCTTCTCTTAGAAATCAGGTTGAACATCAAGCCTTCTTGTCATAGCTTGAACCTAAAAACATTGATGATGCTATTAATGACGAATTTTGGGTAATTGCTATGCAAGAAGAACTCAATCATTTTGAAAGAAATAAATTTTGGAATCTTGTTGAAAGACCTAAGGACACTTTCACAATAGGCACAAAATGGGTGTTTAGAAATAAAGTAGATGAATCTGGAAACATAGTTAGAAATAAAGCTAGACTAGTTGCACAAGGCTATAGTCAAGAAGAAGGTATTGACTATGAGGATAATTTTTCTCCAGTAGCCAGATTAAAAGCTATTAGGATTTTACTTGCTTATGCTGCACATCTAAATTTAAAACTATATCAAATGGATGTCAAGAGTGCATTCTTAAAGGGATATATTGCTGAGGATGTTTTTTTCGAACAACCACCATGATTTTCAAACCCTCATTTTCCAAATCATATTTTTAAACTATCAAAACCTTTATATGGTTTAAAGCAAGCTCCAAGAGCTTGGTATGATAGATTAAGCACTTTTCTAATTTCTAAAGGAATAGCTGATCCTACTCTATTTATAAAACGAATTTCTAAAGATGTTTTAGTTGTATAAATTTATGTAGATGATATTATTTTTGGATCTTTAAAAACTACATTATGTACTAATTTTTCTAAAATGATGCAAAATGAATTTGAAATGAGTTTAATTGGTGAACTTAAATTCTTTCTTGGTTTTCAAATCATTCAAAATGATGATGGAATTATTTTAACTCAAAGTAAATATACTAGAGATCTTTTAGAACGTTTTGGATTGGATAGCACAAAAATTAATGACACTCCCTTGAGTACCACCTGTAAGATGGATCTTGATGAAAATGGTAAATCTGTTGATCAAACCACTTATAGAGGAATTATTGGAAGTCTACTCTACCTGACTGCTAGTCGTCCTGATATTATGTTTAGTGTGTGTATGTGTGCTTGTTTTCAAGAAAACCCTAAAGAGTCACATTTAAATGTTGTAAAAAGAATTTTCAAATACCTCAAGCATACTCCCAATTTAAGACTGTTCTATCCGAAAGGACAATCATTTGAATTAGTTAGTTATTCTGATGCTGACTTTGCTGGATGTAATCTAGATAGAAAAAGAACCTCTAGAACATGTCATCTTTTAGGCAAGTCACTAGTATCATGGTGTAGTAAGAAGCAAAATTCTGTTGCATTATCAACTGCAGAAGCTGAATACATAGCTTTTAGAAGTTGTTGTGCACAAATTTTGTGGATGAAACACACATTACTAGACTATGGATATCAATTCAGACATGTCTCAATAATTTGTGACAACACAAGTGCTATTAATATTTCTAAGAATCATGTTTCTCATTCTAGGACAAAACATATTGATGTAAGACATCACTTTTTGAGGGATCATTATCAAAAAGGTGAAATCACTTTGGAATTCATTGGTACTGAATATCAACTTGCTGATATATTCACTAAACCATTAAATTATGAAAGATTAGACTACATCATACATGATCTTTCTATGATTAATCACAAATTAATATCTTACTAATCTTAATGTTTAATACTTTACTGTACTATACCTTACGGTTTCATACTTACTATTTCTAATTTACTGTTTTATGCTCACGGTCTAACAACTCACTGTCTCACCGAGACTATATAAAATGATCACTGTCTCACTCTAACGACTATAAATTGTCTCACTGTGATGACTAGTTTTCTGTCTCACCGTAATACCTACTCACGGTCTCACCGTGAGAATTATGTTTATTTTTATTTTTATTTTAACCCGTATCGTAGTAAGTTTTTATTTCACCTCTATTTGATTTCCCGCATTTGTGTTTTTATGACATTTGACATTCCCAAATGATAAAACTTAAGGGTTTCATTCGATTCCGTACTCAAATTCTCTCCTGAACCTTCTCTTCCCTCTCGCCCGAACCTTTAGTGAATGCTAAGGATGAAGTGTCCATCTTCACCCTCTTCTGAGAAGCATCGATCTAAGAAACAAAAGAGGATGTCGAGGATAGCTCCCTAAGTACCTCTAAACCCAATCCTGGTAATCCATACCATTGTACCTGAAAAATAGGTTTTCCCTGAATGGTTTCTGTCTAGAATATCGTTAGTTTTGAAAGTTTCAAATGAACAAGGATTTCTTGAATGTTTCACTGGACAGAATAGACTGATTTACCCGAGGCTTGTATCTCAATTCTATCAGTATGTGAAGTTCTCTTTTGAGTTTGGAGAAATATTTTTGGTTACCAGCTGGATCGATGTTCAGAAGTGATCTTTCTCTTCAATGATGTGGGTTGTTTGTCTAGGAATTCCACATGAAAGAGTGTGTTAAGATTACCATAGAGACCCTCCTCCAACAACCGACATCTTTGACCTGGAAATCACTTTGGAAAATCTAACTAGAAATGGAACCAAGCGAAGGGTTATAGCTGCTGAACTGGATGGAGAGACAAGACATCTGTTCAAGTTTCTTCAAAATTTGGTTAGTCCAAGAATAAGAGATTTTTCTGTAATGAAGTATCAGGATGTGTTCCTGATTCACCTCTTGAAGAATGGCCATAAGATCAATCTGTTTAAGTATGTTATCAACCATATCTATGAGCTGATTAAAGTAACTTCCAAATCCACATCCCTATTTTATTCAAGGATGATTTCAGCTATGTTAGTTTCAAAAGGGATGGTTTGACCGAATGAAGAAAAATTAGAGGACCTTGATTTCTTCCTATCCATGCCTATCATCAGAAGGATGAAGATTAGCTGGAATCCCTGGAAAAATCAATGGGTTGAGGATAGTAATGAACTTTATAAAAAGATTAATCCTGTTGACTATCCAAGAAGGCCTAAGAACCTAGCTGATTCTGGTTTCGAACCAGATGAAGTGGCTGAGTATTCAGAAGAAGAAGAACAAGAAGAAGTAACAGCTGAAGTTCCACCTAGAGAAGAATCTGTAATACCTCCAATGGAAACAGTTCATGTTGAAGAGGAAAGGGTTGTTATCCCTGCTGAAATACCTCAAGGAGAGGAAGTTGTTGTTGAAAAGGAAAGTAATAAGGATCCTTCAGTTGTTCTTCAAGAGGAAGAAGCTCATCCCAATGCTTCAAGGAATTTGTTTTTTCCTGGTTTAGAACAGCAAGTAACCTTAGAGGCAGATTTTGTTGAAGAGACTCTTTCTGTTGAGAAAGAAGCAAGTCTGGAAGCTTATCTAGTGGAAAAATCAGTTCCTGAGATTATTCCATCTTCTGAAAAAATAATGGAAATTTCCTTTCAGTTGGAAAGGCAAGAGTTTGCTGAAGAGATTAGGGATGATCCTATTGATCTTGTCCATGTTCCTGAACCTCACGAATCTGAAAGGGAGGCACAATTTTAGGGGGAGGAAACTCCAAATCTTGATATTGTGTAAGCTGGATCTGCTGAAGCTTCTCAACCTTCTGTTACTTACTCTGTGCACTCTCAGTATGAGTTCCCAAACATTTATGATGTGAATGAGTCACAATAAGTGACTACAACTGGAATGGATATTTCTTCTCGGTTTCAACTGAAGCCCTTAGCTCATTCAGAACTGGAAACAGAGCCCCAACCTCAATCTGGATCAGAATATGAGTCTGAAGATGACTCTGACCCTCAACCAGAATCTGAACCTCTACCTTTACCCGCATCCTTACCTGAGCTTCACTCCTTTGTTACTAAAGATGATCTGAATGTTTTTGGCGAGACTTTGTTAGCTGGATTTGAGAAAATTGTCTCCACTCAACCTCACCCAGTGACTCAATTAAGTCAAGAAGATGCATCAATTCTCTTAGAAAATATTATCTTGCATATTCAACCAAGGATGATCTAATAAATTCAAGAAGTCAGAGTAGAGAATAAGTTACTAAGTGTTGATGTTTCAAATCTGAAAAGTATGGTAGCAAGTCTGTCGAATGAGTTATCATTGAGATCAGAGCTTGCTCCTGTTTTTGCCCCTGCTCCTGCTGTTATTTCTCCTGAGTCTTCTGATTCTCTCCTTGCTAGGGAGATTGTGTCTCGAGTTCATCTTTACCTACATTCTTTTGATGAAAAGATTGATAAAAGGCACACCAAGATGATGGAATGCATGAGAGATCTTTTGGAAACTCTGAATAAGATTAAAGATGAATACACTGGATGTCTGCAAAAAGTTCTGAAATGGCTCAAAGTTCTAACCAAAACTGTCAAGGCTTCACCTGCTTCTGGTCAGACCTCCACACCTTCTTTGGATGATTCTATGCTGAGATCCATAATTAAGGACGAATTTCAGAATGCCTTTAGTGGCTTGGATATATCTTCTTTGTAAAAAGTGATTAGGAACAATGATAGAGCATTGGACTTGGTTAGGATTCATTCGAAGATAGCCAATGATGCTCAACAAGAGATCTCCATGAAAATAGATTTGTATCTTTCCCGGATTTTCTCTAAAAGTGACATGACATATCACATTAGATATCTTGTGGAAAATATGAGAATACCTCCAGTGAATCAAGCTTTTAAAGCTCAAGTGCAGAATCTTTCAGATTTCACTAGATTGTTGGACATATTTCTGGAGAATAAGGATGATTTTGAAATGTATATCCAGTATGGTGGTGAAATCATTACTGATTTCATCAATCTTTTGAAGCTGTATCTTCATGTGAAGAGTACTACTATAGTTGCTCCAGCTGCTGCACCCCTTAGACCTAGACTACCTGCCTTAGCCTCAACTGTCATGACAGTTAGCCAAGACCTTTCTCAGATCCGGCCAGTCATTCTTGACCAACCTAAGCCTAGATCTTCTACTGCTCCTACTTTGGCTCCATCTATTTTTGAAGGTCTACCCTTACCCTCATTGTCTACCACATCTATGCCTTCTTCTACTTAGACACCTGTTCCTGCTGCTGATAAAGGCAAGAAAAAAATGGATCCCTAAAGAGTCTAGCGACTGTTTTTCTTTTTGATGGGATGTCATTTCTTGTTTACAGTTTGTACTTCTCCTGTAATTTGTATTCTGAACCCTGTTTTTAATGACAACTGTTGAGTTTCATTTCATTTTCTCTACTTTTTGATAATCCCAAAAGGGGGAGAAAAACTACAGGTATCAGTTCTATAATAGTATAAAAGGGGGAGAAAAACCGCAAGTATCTGTTCTATAATGTTTTTGATATGCTAGGGACTTTAATATTACATGTCATTTATATTCTTCCGATCTATGATTTTTGATCATCAAAAAGGGTGAGATTCTTGGACTCCTCATGTGTTAATAATGTTTTAATGAACACAAATCTCATTACTATTAATTAATCTTGATCTTTAGTGCACATATTTCTAATTCTCTTCAAAATCAATAATAGGTGCACATCATGTTTTTATAATAACAAATCTTATGAATGTTAATTACTCTTTAAAAGTATTATGCATGATCACAATTCTCTCATATATTATCTCTAATGATTAACCTTAAACCATATTCTTCATGTCACTTTCTTGGTCCAAATACAGATATTTGTCTATGTATGGAGACACCGTGAAGGACTCACCGTGTCCCAGACACCGTGAAGGACTCACCGTGACCCAGACACCATGAAGGACTCACCGTGACCAAAACACCGTGAAGGACTCACCGTGACCAGACACCGTGACCACTCACCGTGAACCAGACACTGTTAAGGACTCACCGTGACCCAGACATCATGAAGGACTCACCGTGACCAGACATCGTGACCACTCACCATGATCAGACACCGTGACCACTCACCGTAACCAGACACCGTGATTAGACACTGGGAAGAAGACACCGTTTCCATGATCACTGTGACACCGTTTCTTAAGCTTTTGTCAATATTATTTTAAATAATTCTAACGGTCAAATTTTTTGTTTTTAACACAATTACTGTTATTTAATTTTAGTTGTTGGCATGTCAAGAAACCATATCTTGTACCTATGAAAAGGGAATCATTAATACTGCCAAAACTCGGGGAATATGAGAAAGATTGAGATTCAGTACACGTACAACGAAGTGAGAGAGAAAAAATAAGCAACAATGAAACATGAAGAAAAGCGGTGTGAAAGTGTGAAGATACAACATGAAGAACTTACGTACACTCAAGTGAACTATGTGAACAAGAAGGAGATTGCAAGACCGTCTAAGAACTCTCATGAGTGCAATCCAATACGGCTGAAGAACACACAACTAATCAAGACATATTTCTCACTCCTGAAGAAGACAAGAAGAACTACGACACTCTGTTTTTCAACAGAAAAACCAGAGAAGGACTCCGAAGCATTCCTGTTGAATCCAACGAGTCCATAGCTACATTGATAATCACTAGAGCTTTCTAAACTCTTATCTATCTTCTCTATGTTATTTATTTATTAAATTTCGAGCAGTGTGGTGTACTCTGTATATCTTTACACACAATGTCTCTTTCACTGAACTGGAGGATATCAAAATCCTCACTCAAATTCTATTAACTTCTATTTACCCACATCAACTGTGGACGAGGTCCTTGTGTGACCTAGTCTTTGTTTTGTTTCCCACGAAGAACAGTGGTAGAGGTCCCTGCGTGGCCTGAACAGTTTTGTAAAAATGTTGTTAACCCCGATCCAGGGTGTGGATCAAATTTATATATATTTGAGAGGACTAAGTTTCGACTTCAGACTGAACCTCTTGTTATATCTGTTCTGCATCTTTTAGTTATGTTTAAAGTATATGACATATATCATATTTATTCCGCTGCTATTGCTTTGAAAATACAAAACTATTTTACAGCTACTTTGATAGTTAAATTATCAAGTGTTCACGCTTATTGTAAATCAGTAGATTAGTTTAAAAAGTTTGTTTGATCTAGTGGTTAAACAAACTAAGACCTAATAAAACTTTGAGAAGCTAAGTGAACATTTACAATCTGTATAAATTCACTAAAGTTTAACTTATTTTATAAATCAGGGGATTTTAACTAGACAATATTTTAACAGAAATTTCATTTGGAACTCAATTCACCCCCCTCTTGAGTGTCCACTCTGACCAACAGAAATATTTTTCTATTATTTGGACATACCTACACTTGTTCATCCACCTCACATAGAAATTGAAAGAGAGAAGGATGCCTATTTGATGTACATGGTGATGCATCAATTTTCTATTGCATTAAAATATCGATTATTTATATAGAAATGATAATGAAACAAGAGGATATGAATTTTTATACAATTATATCTCAGCTCTTATATCTATATAAGAAAAAAATGTTCTCAATAAAAATTTAATTTTCACTGTCATATACTAATGTAAACTGGAAGATGATACTTATATATTCATCTTGACATCAATGTGTTGAATTTCATTGATCACTTAGAAAAGTTTCACTTCCATGTTAATAAGGAATTTCCCTATAATATTTTTTTTCATTAAATCATTCCATTTTATTCTTATTAATCTTGAATTATAGGATGAATAACTCAAGAATCTTTTAACATATCTTCACTAGGTAAATAAGAGTTACAAGTGGAATGCTTCATCATTATATATGGTGAATAACATGAACGGTAAGCATTGAAAATACCATAACTATTTTCATTAAGTGTTTCCATTATAAATTCAATAAATGATACAAAATATTTATAGTTAATATGATGAATAGATGGTTATTTTCTTCAAAAGTGAACAGAAAGTCCATTTTGAATAAAATTATAGTAAAATTGAAGAATACACAATAAATTTAATCTATATTAAATATACTCATTATGAATTGTTATTTTTATTTTTTAATTATTAAGTGTTAAATGTTAACTCGAATTTAAAATAATAGAACATGAATTTATTTTTTTTAATTAGGGTTTATTCTAAAATATGTTGAGTAATATTGATTTATATATCAATTTAGATAATTACATGACTTAAAAAAGTAACATTGAATTTTACATAAGTCTAAAAAATGGTGATTTTGGTGGTAGTAATGGGAATTTCACAACTACATATTTCTTGGTTGGATATATTCTATTTGGACTATAGTTTATATTATTTTCTATATATAAATTTATCTTTTTTTTATAATGACTTAATTATAAGTTATATATTTTGAAACTAATGTTGTCATGGTATCGTACAATTAATTAATTTTCGGTAATAAATGAGTAATCAATTTCAAATGTTGGGATTATTTAATGAAAATAAATCATAATATTTGTAACTAATGGTTTTATGATAATTCATTGTTAATTAAAAGTAAGAGGTTATTGTCAAAATTTTACCTGAAAGATTATCTAGTCTCATTTAAGCTAAAAAGCTTTAGTTATTATCGATACATTTACTTATTCAGTTTTGGTGAAATAAACCTTTAGACATTAAGTTATTCTAAAAATGTGTCTAACTTTATTTAGCTATATATCTTGGAAAAATACATAGTCAGTCAATAGGTAAATTCATATACTTCATTAAATTCCTTTAATAAATTTTTGGAATTACAGATAAAAGTAATTAATTCACTTAGTAAAATATATATGATTGACTAGGATTGTATGTTACTGAATATCATAACAAAGTATTCATTTATCAATAAATTTTGATAGGATTTTTTCCTAAACTCACATTAACTTATTCATAGCATAGAAATTGTTATAGTATATTGTAGATCATTTAAATGTCTTTTAAATATTACAAGACATTCATGAATCATTTCCAAACACGTTTCAAAAATAGAAATGTAAAAAATAACTATATACCATCTAAATTTACTCATGGATATAATATAAGTTACATTATGATTGGATTACATTTATTTTAAAGCCTATGGTATTCTGATTGGAACCATTTGATAAATTATCATTATTTTCAAATTTATGTAACTAGAAACACATGGTACATATCGATTTTTATCCAATAACTCGTGATTATATTAATAAACCCAATATTTAAAGGTATTAATAATACTGAATACATTTCTTTGTGGGAAGTAAGTATCTTTTAAGAAAGTGGGAGTAATCAAGGCATATTTTGAATATTAGATCCGGATACACAAGGTGGCTTAAAAACATAAAAATATACACATGTCTGTGGGAGGAATTATTCTAGAGACCTATACATATAGTAATGGTAAATTAGCATGGTGGTTTTATATTCACAGTGTTTTTTGAAATATTATTCAATAAGAATAACAAATACTATCAAGAGTAGTAAGTTTCAAATAGTCATGACTAAAAAGTTAATATTCTTTGAAATAATTATTCCATGTAACAAAATCCATTCTATATTTTGGTAGATGAAGTAAATCAATTAGTGGGTATTCAAAGGAAACAACATATGGATGGAGTAATCAAGCTACCAATAAGGTATGTCTAGTTGTAATGATCTATCTTGTATAATTTTTTTTGAATTATACTCATCATACCTACAATGATTTTTATATTAGGCATCAGATGTTACGGAAACTCCTTTGGAGGTTACTTTATGGTACATGTCTATATGATGTGACTATAATGTTTGGAGCCATCAAACAGAACTATCATAGAATTAATGTTTTAAGGATCCTTCAATGAAAACATTTCTAAGTTTCTGCAAGGGTATATTTAGGGCAGAATAGTTTTCATAGAGATATATTTTTAATGACATATGGAAAATAGTTTATTAGATTAGCATCAAAATTTTTACCAATGAAAATAACCTTAATATAATTATGTCATATGGTATAAATACACAGATAACACAATAAAATCATTATAAATGATGAATGAATGAATTAAGATGCATTTTTAGAAATTAGGGAACATATATCGACGAAATAGTTACTTGACATTTATAATAATATTATGAACCTTATGAATAGTAAACCATAAAATTAAATAGTGACCTTACCAGTGATAGAATAAATAAGCTTTTTCTATCATTTATGTGAAAATATGATATAAATATAGTAGAGTATAACATAATTATTATTTTAAAATTTATTAATTAAGTGTTAATATTTTTATAGGTCATAAATTTTAAATTACTTCATTATATTAAATTAATAACTTAAAATAAATTTCATTTTCCTAAACCGTAATCATAAAATAATATTTTTATTTTTTAATATTATAAAAAAAATTTATAAGACCTTAATTAATTTCTCAAATAGTAAGATAAGTAGTTTTAAATTTAAAATTTTTATTTTCCATGTAAATGTAAATTTTAATTAAAAATTATATTTCTAATATTCAGAAAATTGTATCCCTACAATTGATTTAATTTTTGATTTCTACATTTATATAAATGGTTAGGAAGAATATTTTGATTTTTTATAAAATACATGAATTTTTATGAACAGTAAAATACAGTAATTTACAGTATATATACATTTTATGTTAAATACACAATTAATTGTTTCCTGGATGATGTAATAACAAATTGTTCAAACTCTCGTGACATAATTGCTATATTTAATCTCGGGAATCAACAATATTCTTTGTCTTGAGAAAAATAATAAAATAATTATTAAAATATTATAAATAGGCTCCTCTCCTCCACTATAAAGATAAGGACCCATCCTTAAAAGATTACATAATAATGAATTAAATGAATAATTCTCATTGAGGATCTTTTCATGTTTAGAGTTTTAGAGAATTAGGACATAACTATTACATCTGAAAAGATTACAAAGTTGACACTTCTTCTCTATTTCCATTTTTTTCATAAAATAACAACTATTAAAAATAAAAGATGTCTAGTTCAATGTTTTATATAGCATGTCTTTAATTGATCCCACACCTGATCCTATTCATCTTTAAGTCCTGTGGGAAACACTTCAAAAAAAAGGGATGAGCATAAAAATCTCAGTAAGGGATATACAAATATGAAAAGAAAACATTAGTCTATGTATACATAAGGATCAATGAAAACATAATTTACTCATAAAATATAATCACTTTAACATACCTCATTAAATCATAAGATTTATGAATAACTCATAGAAATCATAAGACATAAAGGTAACTTGAGGCATTCATAACATTCTTACGTAGGGAGTAACCCTCATGGTTACGTTTGGAATACCCATCATAGTATATTCCCTAAATCTCTTTGGAGAAACCATAGCGTTTAACTCCTTTACATTACCCAATGCATTGGAGATATATCTCGGGCTCACCTACCCTTAGTTTATCATCGAATCACCTGACATCATAAATAATTCCCAAGAACCATAACATAATCGTATCATATAAAACATGCATAAAGGAAACATAACATTTCCACATTTCAATCACAAGATATCAATTCAACACATTGATATAATCAAAACATTATCAGAATCATTTTTAATACCAAAATAAAAGAAAATTAAAACATGGTATTTATTTTTCATTTAGAAAAGTTATGTCTTGTAGAGGAAGCTAAAACATAAATAATGGTCACAGAGGCGGAGAAGTCGTTGTCGCCGCATACGTAAGACAAAAAAAACATTGCTTTTGTCCTTTAGTAAAAATATTTTTAGAGAAATGATTCCATTTGAATTAAATAAAAAGTCAAAAAAAAAAATATATGTCGTATAAAATAATTTCGTGTAGAACTCGAAAGATGCCTTAATGAACAGAGATTAAGACAAAGACCCATACAAAGATGGTATCCTTAGATTAAGGATATATCAATTACATAATTATTTGTGAAAAATATAAATAAACCCAATATAAGTGTATATTAAGTGTAAAAAAATCAGAGGTCATCCACACATATTCATAGCGTGACATAATCAAGAAGTAGATGTTTAACCCAAAGAATTAAAACCAGGTTAAAAAGTTCCCTTACAGAAATTCAACAGCCTGACGACGTCACATTAAAATTCAGAAAATGAGTTGATGAGAGAGAAAATGGTATCTCATCACTTGGAAATAAAATTTACATCAATATAGAAGAACATATCCCAACATAATAATATGTAAACTAAAAGACATAAAAATGAAGTCTTTTAAAAAGAAGAGGGTGAAAGGTTCCCTTACCGATTTGGTAACTTACAAAACATACATAATATGAAAGAAGTACCATAATGGTTTGATGTAAATACCCATAAATGAATGTATATTACACAAATAGTAGAAGCATGGGCAGTAAATACACCACTCAAAGGCGATAGTGAAAAATATAGCATGAATCTCACTGGAATAAAAAGTGAGATAAAAACCCCTTAACTCATTGTAATAAATCAAGTCGTATGGCCAAAAGACAATAAGCACCAAATAGATAATAGAATAACATGAATATAAATATAATCATGATAATATATATCAAATTGTAGTACAAAATACACCACATGAAATAAACAAGTGGCAAACAACGGAAAACTCATGGAATTAAATGTGGGATAAGAAATCCCTTACCTCAAGTCTGACTTGTCTTGTTCATTTATTTATATTCCTGAATAATAAACCTTGGTCAATTTATAATTGATTAAGGAATTCCTTTAAATTTTATTATTCAATTCATATCACATATTATCATGTTATAATAATTAGTTAATTATGTGTGTTTATATCATACGTTTTGTCGATGTTCGGTACATGAGTCAAAATTGAACTTGTTTGAAGAGAATTCAACATGTAATTATAATTACATCATATTTGGAATGGTTTTAAGGATTTAAATATCATATATATCCAGTATATATTTATTTACTAATATTCCATAATGTTTGGAGATAAGAAATGAAATGTACCGTTCATGGAGATGGTAGGTCGTACGTACACATGAACATTACTTTCATTTTTTGTCATCTTAATTGGATTTAAAACTAACTGAGACATAGATATATTATAATTAAATAATAATATATATGTTATATAGGTAACATAAGGTCATTAAATACATATTTTATAAATTCCATGTTTGGCATGAATGAGTCACATCATTTGAGGGGGCGGTAGTCCACACTTCCTTAGAAGAAATTATCGCAGTTCAACAATAGGAAAAGCATAACGATGTGATTTAAAAATAAAATTTAGAAGAATATAGAAACAAAATACCATATGTATCTTATATAAATAAAGTGACATCATAATTTCCACCATGAAATGTGTTAAAAGAATATTGAACAATCATCATTTCGTGAGGCATTAATTCGCCACCCACAGATACAGTATGTTCTTTAAACATTAGATGGAGGTGTGTGTGAGTGTAAATCAAATACTTATCATAACAACATCCTAGTATATTGAGGATAATTTTTTTGTTATGGAATCAAAGAATAAGAATGTAGGGGGAGTGAAGAAGGAAAATACAACAATGGGTTTTGAGGGAAGCCGTTACCTCTAAATCGGGTAACTCCTTTTGATTTCAGGCAAAGGCTCTATTTAAATGCATTCTTCCCAAAGTGAGGCATCTAAGAGGAATAGAGGGCTTTTTAGAGATAATATGAGCAGATATTTGACGAGCCAAGGGCTTGAGAGGTGTGGGTAATGGGGTAGGGGGTCTTTTATAAGAGGGGGGATGGTCACTTTTGGAAAGTCTTGAAATGTTACTTTATAATAAAGTGATTTTTGAATTTTAAAGGTCCCAAAAAGATATATTTTAAGGATACAATGATAATGGTTTTAAATACACCCATCCAATAGGTTTTAGACACTTGAATGATTTAGATTTTACTTTATCTTTTCATTTTATATAATTCGTTCATTAATGAGATAATCACTGCATCACCATGGTGTCATAAATAAAATTATTTATCTAACGTCTAAAAATTATAAAAAAACTTCCAAGATGTAGTAAATATTTTTAGATTTACAATGACTATTTATATTCTATGATATAATTTATGTAAACAAAATTAAATTTTTTTTACATAGGATTTACAAACCATTGTTATCTTTCTCTTCTTTTTTAAAAATAATGTCATAAATTTTACTATCACACCCATGTGACTCCATGGGCCCTCAAGTTTGGCATAAAGCACTCCATGGTCGAAAATGACTCAAAAAAGAGGATTTGGACACATTTTGGGGTCATTTTATATTATTATGATATTATTTTATTACCCTTAACTACTTGATTACTAATTAATCACGATAATTAAAGATAATTACTATCATTACTATTCATAATGTCCAAAAACTAAAGAGTATTAATTATATAATTTGGACCATCTAATTTAAAATATGGAATCCATTTTACCAAATACATAACATAGAAATTTTAGTAATTAATTTAAAAATAATTCTTGCTGTCACAACAAAAGATGGGGTTTTAGAAGTAAAATTTATAAAAAGATTGACTAGTTTTTACATCCAAATGAAAAGTGAAATTACTTCCAATGAACAACATTGTATTAAGTGATAAAAACATAATTCAATTAATCTTTAAAACCAAATAAAAGAACAATCTAACTATATAATTAAATTAGATGAAGAAGCATTTTTGAAGTAAAATGCAGTATTTTTCACTATTCATTAAAAATGATCTTTATCCGAAATATAACACAAATTTACAAAAAGTAAATTTTGATGTCATGATTCTAAAGAAGGATTTTATTTTTTCAAATATAACATATAAAAGTGACAAAAGTATATTTAAAAATGTTTTTCCATCAAATGGTGGTCAATCGACCTTTTAAAGAATATTAGAATATTTGTGCCTAAAATTGGATTTATTCGCATTTTATGCCTCTATAATTTGTTGGTTAATTGTTAAAATATTTAACAAAAATATATAATCATTTTTTAGTTAGTTCTATTCATTCTCTCCATTACAACCGCTTGGCGTTTACTACCATTTAAAATATTATTATTATATTATTAGTGTGCAACGTATGATTTCAAAGAAACTTGTTATTGCGTATTGGGTACACCATCGAACATAGCATCCCCTTTGAAGTGATATTAATATTTTATTCAAAAAAATTAATAAATATCAAAATTTCATATTCTTTATTTACCTTGGATGTTACATCCTTCCCCCATTTTGGGAATTTCATCATCGCAATTTTAAAATTGGGCTTGGAAACTTTATTGAAAGTACCACATCGGAAAAAGAGTCAGTAAAACTATCACTTTAAAACAAAGAAAGAGAAGTAAAAAGGTCACCTGAGTTAACCCATACTAGGATTATATGTAGGAAAACATGGATATTAAAGAGAAAACAGAGGGTCATGTTCTGATGAAGAGTGATAGAAAATATGTCTAGGAGAAAGTTAACCATCAGATAATCACAAACTTGTGATGGGTTAAACTGTATTTGATTCCCCATTAGGAAAATCTAACATACAACATTTTTGTTTTAACTTACTTTTCATTGAGAAATTTATTTATGGTATTAACCAAAACATAAGGAAACATACATACTTGTCATGTAGACTTTCATCTTTTACTATATTTCAAACACAAACTCATATTTTCTCCAAACGATGAGTATTTAGGCTGACTTGTTCATATTAAAAGCACTATAATCAAATTCTAGAGAATCACATAATCCAGAAAAGATGAACTATATATTTCCCATGTCTTTAGACCTTCACCAAAACCAATATTGCTTGTACAAGATCAGATAATCCCCAAAATAATAATCCTTTTTAAAGACAAATACTACTCTTAATCTCCAAAATTCAACAAAAAGAACCAAATGTTCAAGAAAGACCATTAAATAAACAGCTATATATAAAATTCTTCAAAGTAATCCAAACTAAGATTAAAAAACAAGTATGTTAAGGATTCAATCACATAGTCATCCAACAAAAATCTTAACATTTATCTCCAAAGAACATCATTTAATCTTCAAGTCTAATATTGAAAAGTAATTAAACTAATCACATATCCTCCATGATAGGTCAATAATTTCTATAGGTAACCCAAAATCAACTTATTCTTGATTTATAAAAACATCTAACTAAAAAATAATTAGTCAAACTAACCAGGGACTTCACATAGTCCAGTGGTAGGTGATAAATAACAATCGCACTTTGGTTGTGGGTTTGATTCCCACAGCTTTGTCCGACACGATTGGTTGTCACACAGTCTGCATGTTGTCCTTTTTCAAAAACAATATAATTTTATAACATTCTCTAAAAGAGATAAATTCATCAAAAAAAACTATAATATATTTTAACCACAAAGGTTATCTAATAATGTTCATTTTGTATCCCAAAAAGTATTAACCTGTAATTGCCTCACATTCAAGGATCATATTAACCCAAATGGTTCTTTATAACTATATCCACAAAGGAAAAGATAATTATTCTTGGAATAAAATTTTCATATATCAAGCATCAGGGTTATGAATACTATAAAAAGTCTTCTAATGTAATCTCATCATCAAAAGAGCATTAATACTTTTAAGAATCTCACCGTCCTAAAATATAACATAACTCTTGAATCCCATATATGTTGACTTCTTACTCATTCAACATTCTTCATGATCCATTAACCATTCCTTTCCAAGTTATTATTAAATAATTCTTTCCTACAAACAAACTCTGGAATCATATCCTATTATTAAATAATAGGAAAATATATGTTCAGAAATAATCCATACCTTTCATTGGTCATTGTCAGTTTCTTCATCCTCAGTTGGAAAGGCATTTTGTATTGGTAAATGAATATTTTTATGATCTTGGTGATATCATTCCCTAAACTTCTTCATAGGACATGTGTTTTCATAATGACCATGCACACCACATTTAAAACATTCAATTAATCCTTTATAAATAACTTCTTTCCCTTTCCTAGAGTCAACTAGATGCTACCTTTTTCCATGGAAGGTTATTGCTTTATGACCTTCATTTCCACATCTATAGAATCTTTTTGTCCCTTTGAAACATTTTCCTATGTGTTTCGTTACACATCTTTGACACATAGGTTGTTGAACATACTTACCTTTTTTATTATTACCTGAAATTCCGTAGGGATTTTTTTCTCGCATATATGATGTCTTATAAAAATCACTATGGTTCATGTGGTCAATAATGACTCCAGATAGTTGGTTGAGAATAACCACAAGAGTTCTCATTGTAGCTCCCATATCATCCAGTTGCTCGTTCAAAAAACCATCACAGTTTTCTTTACATCCACTATTACATTGGTGCTTGCTAAATCCAGCCATTTACAAAAACCAAAAAGGTCGGTGTGATTATATAAATAAAATCATCATATAATACTAAGATATAATTATTCATGTTATCTTAAACTCATTCACTTTATCTAAAAAACAATGACTCTTTCTAAAATCCTATCCATTATGGTAATGTCACTTAAGCTTAAAGAATACCTTAACCTCTAAAGTTATCTAAACCTACCTCTGATACCAACTATAAGGACTCGTCCTTAAAGCATTATATAATACTGAATGAAATGAATAATTCTCATTGAGAATCTTTTAAGGTTTATAGTTTTAATGAATAAGGACATAACTATTACATCTCAAAAGATTAAAAATTAGACACTTTGACTCAGTTTCTATTTTTTTCATAAAATTAAAAATCTTAAAAAGAAAGATGTCTAGTTCCTTATTTTAGACAGCATGTCTTTCCATGATCCCATCCTTGACCCAATTCATCTTTAAGTCATGTGGAAAACATTTCAAAAACATGGGATGAGTATAAAAAGCTCAGTAAGGGATATAAAAATACGGAGAGAAAACATTAGTCCATGTATACATAAGAATCAATGAAAACATACTTTACTCATAAAACATAAGCACTTTTACATACCTCATGAAAACATTACCCAATTCATGGGAGAGCTATCTCGGGCTCACCATCCCTTAGTTTATCACATAACCACCCAACATCATAAACAATTCCCAAGAACCATAACATAATTGTATCACATAAAAAATGCATAAAGGAACCATAACAATTCAACATTTTATTCACAAGATATTAATACAACACATTGATATAATCAAAATATTATCATAACCATTTTCAATACAAAAATAAAAGAAAAGTAAAACATGGTATTTATTTTTTATTTAAAAATGTTATGGCTTTTAGAGGAAGCTGAAACTCAAATAATGGTCATAGCGGCGAAGAAGTTGTTGTCGCCGCATACGTAAGAAAAAAAACATTTCCTTCTTTTGTTTAGTAAAACTCTTCGTAGAGAAAATATTTCCTTTGAATTAAATGAAAAGTAAAAAAGGGTTTTATACATCGTATAAAATATAGTCATTTAGAACTCAAATTATGCCTTAATGAAAGGAGAATGAGACAAAGTCCCATACAAAGACGGTATCCTTAGATAAAGGATAATTCAATTACATAATTATGTGTGACAGATATAAATACACCCAATATAAGTGGATATTAAGTGTAAAACAATCAGAGGCCATTCACACATATTCATAGCAAGACATAATCAAGAAGTAGAGGTGTAACCCAAAGAATTGAAATTAGGTTAAGAAGTTCCCTTACAGAAATTTGACAACCTAACGGCATCACATTTAAATTTAGAAAATGATTTGATGAGAGATAAAATGGTATCTCATCACTTGGACATAAAATTTACATCAATATAGAAGAACATATCCCAACATAATAAGATGTCAACTAAAATACATAAAAAGAAGTCTTTTAAAAAGATGACGGTGAAAGGTTCCCTTACAGATTTGGTAACTTACAAAACATACATAATATGAATGAAGGTCAAAAAATTGTTGATGTAAATACCCATAAATTAAAGTATATTACCAAAATAGTAGAATCATTGGTAGTGAATACACCAATCAAAGAATATAATGACAGATATAGCATGAATCTCAAAGGAATAAAAAGTGAGATAAAAACCCCTTACCTCATTGTAATAAATCGAGTTGTATGACCAAATGATAATAAGAACCAAATGAATAACAGAATAACATGAATATAAATAGAATAATTATAATATATATAAAATGGCAGTACACAATACACCACATGAAATAAACAAGTGGTGAATAATGGAAATCTCACGGAATTAATAGTGACATAAGAAATATCTTACCTCAAGTCCGACTTGTCTTGTTCATTTCTTTATATTCCTGAATAATAAACAATGGTAAATTTATAATTCCTTATGTACATCCTTTAACGTTTATTATTCAATTCATATCACATATTATAATATTATAATAATTAGTGAATTATGTGTGTTTATATCATACGTTTTGTCGATGTTTGGTACATGAGTCAAAAATGAACTTGTTTGAAAAGAATTGTCCATGTAGTTATAAGTACATCATCTCCGGAATAGTGTTCATGATTTAAATATAATAAATATCGAGTATATATGTATTTAATAATATTACTTAATTTTTGGAGATAATAAATGAAATGTACCATTCATGGAGACGGTAGTTCGTACGTATGCATGAATGCCACTTTCATTTTTGTCATATTTATGTGCATTAAAACTAAATGAGAAATAGATATATTATAATTCCAGTATAATATATATTTTATATAGGTAACATAAGTTCATTAATTACATTATTTATAAATTTCATGTTTGACATGAATGAGTCACATCACTTGAGGGGGCGGCAGTCCACACTTCCTCAGATGAAATTATCGCAGTTCCACAACATGAAAAGAATAACAATGTGATTTAAAAATAAAATTTAGAAGCATATAAAAATAAAAATATCATATATATCATATATAAATATAGTGACATCATAATCACCACCATGAAAGGTGTTAAAATAAGACTTAACAATCATTGTTTCGTGAGGCAGTAATTCACCACCCACAGAAATGGTATGTTCTTTAACCATTAGACGGAGGTGTGTGTATGTGTACAACAAATACTTCTCATATAAACAACCTTGTATATTAAGGATATTTTTTTTGTTATGGAATCAAAGAATAATAATTTTAGGGGGAGTTAAGAAGTAAAATACAACAAAGGGTTTTGAGAGAAGGTGTTACCTCAAAATCGGGTAACTCCTTTTGATTTCAGGCAAAGGCTCTCTTTAAAAGAATTCCGCCCAAAGTGAGGAAGATAAGTGGAATAGAGGGATTTGTAGATATAATATGAACAGAGTTTGGACGATCCAAGGGCTTGAGAGGTGTTGTTAAGGGGGTAGATGTGTGGCCTTTTATAAGATGGGGGAGGGTCACTTTTGGAAAGTCTTGAAATGTTACTTTATTATAAAGTGATTTTCAAATTTTAATGGTCCTACAATGATAGATTTTAAGTATTAGGTGATAATTGTTTAAATAGACCCATAAAATAGGGGTTATACAATATAAGATTTATATTTTACCTTATCTTTTCATTTTATTTAATTCATTCATTAATGAGGTAATCACTGCATCATCATGGTGTCATAAATAAATTTATTTATTTAACCTCTAAAAATTATAAAAAATAACAAGATGTATTAAATATTTTTATCTTTATAGTGAATATTTATAGTATAAGAGATAATTTATGTATACTAAATTAAAATTTTTTTACATAGGATATACAAACCTTTGTTATATTTCTCTTCTTTTTTAAAAATAATGTCATAACTTTCACTATCACACCCATGTGACTCCATGGGACCTCAAGTTTGGTATAAAGCTTACCATGGTCGGACATGACTCAAAAAAGTATTTGTACACATGTTGGGGTCATTTTATATTATTATGATATTATGTTATTACCCTTAACTACCTGATTACAAATTAATCATGATAATTAAATATTATTACTGTCCTTACTATTCATAATGTCTAAAACAAAAGAGTCTTAATTACATAATTTTGACCCTCTGATTAGAAATATGGAATCCATTTTACCAAATTACAAACACAAAAAGTACAGTAATTAATTTAAAAATAATTCTCGTTGTCACAACAAAAGATGAGTTTTTTAGAAGTAAAATTTATCAAAAGATTGACTTGTTTTTACATCTAATTGAAAAGTGAAATTACTTCCAATGAACAACATTGTATTAAGTGATAAAAACATAATTCAATAACACTTTAAAACAAAATAAAAGTAAAATATAACTATATAATTAAATTATATGAAAACGCTATTTTAAAGTAAAATGCAGTATTTTTCACTATTCATTAAAAATGAACTTTATCAGAAAAATAACAAAAAATACACAAAAAAATTTTGATGTCTTGATTATAAAGAATTATTTTTTTTTCAAATATAACATATAAAAGTGACAACAAGTATATTAAAAAAGGGTTTTTCATCAAAAGGCGGTTAATCGACCTTTCAAATAATATTAGAATATTATGCTTAAAATCGGATTCATTCACATTTTAAGCCTCTATAATTTATTGGGTAATTGTTAAAATATTTAACAAACATATATAATCATTTTTTAGTTAGTTATATTCATTCCCACCATTACAATTGCTAGGCGTTTACTACCATTTATAACAATAATATTTTATTATTTTTGTGTAACGTAATATTTCAAAGAAACTCGTTTTTGCGTATTGGGTACGCCATCGAACATAGAATTTACTTTAAAGTGATATTAATAATTTATTAATAAATATTAATAAATATGAAAATTTCATATTCATTATTTACCTAGGATTTTACAATAAATGTCACCCCCACCTCCTCTCCTCAAACCTCTAAAGTCTTGACCCTTGTCTAAATTCTACCCAATAAACATTCCAAATCTATCCCCCAAGTCCAGGATCTTTTGGAATTAACAAAAGAGCAAAACCAATCCCCTAAAAAATTTCTCAAGAATAAGAAATCAAGAGGTAAAACCATTGTCCGTTTTAATTCAATTTCTTTTTGAAGTTCATTCCGTTTAATTTTCTATCCTCACATCCCAACATCTCAATATGTTTAAAACTATAAAATCTTACATATACTTTAATTTTATCATTTTAATGGAATAATTCTTTATCAAATCTATTCTCCTCTCACTTTTACTTTAATAATTAAAGCATCGTCTGTGAGGTACCAATTTACCACCTTCATAGATGATGTCTTTTTATCTTTAAATTCCTTATTCAAGGATAGTCATGAAACCATTCTTATTATTCAACCAGATTATATAATATTTATTATATCTTATTTAATTTTTTATAATCATTTTTTACACATGATATTAATTTATAAACCAAAATGGGTTTGTTGTGATAAAAAAAACTAATTCAATCTAAACTATTACCGTTAATGATTTATCTAATGAATCATCCTCACATATGTAAAAAAACGGAATTTTAAAATTATATAAGTTCATTAATAACATATATGTTCAGCTATGGACAACTATTATTATTATATATGATTTTTCATACACATATACAAGTAAAATGGTCTTGAAAACCAAGGAAATCAATGCTCTCAAAACGATATAATTGAATATCTTAACCCCTAAAAGCACATAAATGAACTTAATTAAGTTATAATAAATCAAATAAATGTATAAGTGGTCCTATAATTATTAATTAATGAATATAATTTTATTATTCAGGACATTAAAATCAAGTGAAGAATCATTTCAGACATAAGGTAAGGGATTCTACCTGAACATACATTATTATTTCAAGTTAGTCCTCCTCTATTTTCACCAAAATTATATTCCATTTTATTAATATTTAAATATTAAAAGTTCCATTTATATTTTATAAATTAATTTTTAAGAACTAATCATCCATATTTTTTAGGGATATAAATGATTTTAAAAGGATTCCTACTCAATTCTTCCATATAAGCAAGCCCGGTGAAAGGGATCTTCCGAAATTCTAACCCATTTTCAAGTGTGTTCCATAATCTATTTTAACCCACCATTATTTTTCTAAAATCACTTATTTTATCATGAAAAAATTACTTGGTTCAATTATGGATTTATAAAAATAATTATTCATTTTTCATTTTAAATAATCTTGAAGGTTTTTCCTTATACCGTAAAGAATTGGTTTAATTCTAAAGTTTCTCAAAAAAACTTTTCTCTTAAGATTGACATCACTTATCATGATATATGTCTATATTACATTATTAATGTCTATTTTTTATTTATATTCATAATTTCATGGAAACCACTATGATATTCAATTTTGATATTACTTTTTACATAATTGTGATACCCAATTCATTCCATGGGTAACCATAATGTTTGTGTTTGATTACCTAACAATGATTATTTATGTGGAATTAATATTAGTGAACAGGTTATGATGGTTGTAACCAGATACTGATGTAATTAATTTGGTAATGTTTAGTCTCGTGAGATGTTACGTGCAATGGTTTTTTTGTTATCCGTGAATCTTCCTCCCCTATCTGCAATGAGCTTTGACTCGTTCTCTTCTATGTGCAACGACCCTTGACTCTTACTGAAATAATTGTTTATGTTTCTCAAAAATTAATATTATTTCATTATTATATGATCCTAATTTATGATTCTTTCTATTCAATAATTTTCCATTCTTTTTTATATCATTATGTTATACCTTCTAACCCATGTGTTGATGATTATTTTAATATTTATTTCTTTACTATGATTTTAAGATCATCACTTTATTTATTTTATCCCTAGGTTATATTATAAATATGCAAGGGATCAAAGGATGTTAAGAGATTTTGATGTATGATAAATAAAGGAATGTTTTATGAAGTCCCACGTTTTCAGGTTTATGTACATATTTTTCCAAGATGCTAGACTTTACAATCATTGGCTTGTAATATAATATTTAATTATGATTAAAATCAAATAATGATATGTGTAAAAGAATATAATTTCAATATTTGGTATAAGTGAACATGTTTAGTAATTTTTGGAGGCTAGGAATAGAGTACTTTTTTATGAACGTTAGGGATATGTCTAAGTCTAAAGAAATTTCCCAGAATTTTTTCTTGTTTAGATTAAGTGGTTTATAAATAAAATACATCCATGTATGGATACTATAGGTAGATTTGGTTATTTAATAGATTTACATAGGAATAATAACTCCAACATGGTCTTCTGGGATAGACTTGGGGTATCCTAGGACACGAAAATTGTCACGACCCGTCCTCGGGGCCCGTGTCGAGACTACCCCAAGCCCGCCTTCCATAGGCCAGGGGCTAGAGACTAGAACCAAAGGCGTAAATCCAGATAACTGGGAAGACATTGCCTTTATAAAAGTAAAAAAACACCACAAAGTACAAGAGGAAGTAAAACACTAAGTACAAAAAGGAATTACTGAAAAGTAAATGGGCTAGAATACAAACCCAATCGAAATTATGGCTACAACTGAAAGAAACTACAATAAAGGCAAGCAGTTGGAAGAAGATAGAAGCATCTCCTGGGTCGTCCTCCTCAGATCCTACCTGAAGGGTAGGTACAGATAGCGCAGCTCCTGGATCATCCACCACAGATCCTACCTGAAGGGTTGGAATAGATAGCCTCCAAAACGCTCTCGCTCGTCAACCTCCTCCGAGTGTCACCTCGTCATGAAGTCCACCACCGGATACTGTCTTTTCATGAGTTCCACCTCTAGGTACCGTCCAGTCCTTGAACACTCGGCCTCTGTCTGCGCTGCCCATCATCTACAACCAACACAGCGAGGTGCGGGCATAGCCCATGCAGGGGTGAGTATAACAATACTCAGTAGGGACCCCGAGACCCTCAAGGTCTCACAAAATCCAACAAGGATAACCACAAGGAAGATCTCAACAGATAACCTCTTCTTAGGTATATCCCCAAACATATACCCATGTTATTATGTAACCCATCTCAATCATGAGGAAACACAAAGATTGTGAAATCAATGGATAACCACTACCCAGTTATATGCCCATACATATACCTAAGTTACCAAGTGACCCATCTCAATCAAGAGGTAAACACAAAGGTCATAGACTCATCTCAACCAGGATTTTAATCATGATGTCGAAACCATGGCTGTTGGAGAAATCCTCCTCTATCGAGTACAGTGGTCCTGCCGCTACAACCAAGCGTGCCCCACTAACCTTGGACTGCTGTAGTACTCCACCTGTCAAGTACTGTGGGCCTACTTCTACAACCAAGCGCTTCCCACCATGGTTCTTCCGCTACAACCAAGCTCTCCCCTCATAGTCTCCATAGGTACTCCTTCTATTGAGTACCGCGGGTCTGCCGCTACAACCAAGTGCTCCTCCGCCGTGGGTCTGCCTCTACAACCATGCATTCCCCCACATAGCCTCCAAAGGTACTCCTTCTGTTGAGTACCGCAGGTCTGCCACTACTACCAGGTTCTCCTCTGTCGTGGGTCTGCCGCTGCAACCAAGCACTCCCCACTGGGCTATCTGAAACACACCGAATCAATAGATCAGCAGTCGTCAAGTCTCATCTAGCTACTAGGTCTCTGCACACTGCTAGCTCATCACCGGGAGGGTCCGCTCCACGAGCTACTGGTCGATACTCCATGTATCACGACGTTCCACGGAGAAGTATCTCAAAGTACCACCTCGTCATAGGGGTCTCAACGCAACATACGGCGCGTCAGTCTGACGCCCGGTCTATGAGTTACTAGCCTTTTTGTCCTAGGGGCCCGATTGGTTTTGTGTGCGAACCAACCCGTCCGTATCTCGACTGTACCCTGAAATCTCATAGTGTATGCTCATAGGGACCATTTCTCAACGTGATCACCAACGCCGCTGACGGTTCGTCAAACGGACGTCCGGTCTGAAAGTTATCAGCTTTTCCGTTCTAGGGGCCCGGTTGGATTTCGGGTACAATCCAACCTGGCCACTATCCAACTGCAACCAAAACTCAGGTAAAGAATTCCAAAATTTCCTTCTCATCAATAGGAATCCAACAAAGTCGATGACAAGTCAATCGGAAGTCCGGAACTCAAGATATAATTTTTTCCACTCCGAGGGCCCAGTAGGTTTCGTGTTTGAACCAACCCGATCGTTCCCAAAGTTCTCCGAAACCTTGATTGTAATATACGGAAATGACCACCTCGGTCCAAGGATCAAATCGCAACTGACGGTGCGTCAATCATAGGTCTGAGGCCCATGATATAGGCATTTGAACGGAAACTGTCCGAAAATAGGGTGTTCGGGCCCAGTCCGACCCAGCCCGAGACCCCCTGGGTCGGCCCGAACCAGGTCGACCCGACCCAGGTCCAGGTCCGACCCAATAGGGTGCGGCCGCGTGCCCGCTCGGCTGTCCGGCTGAGTGGAACAGGGGGTGCAGTTGCCCCCTATGAAAGAAGTCGCGACCCTGCGTGCGGGCTGATCCCTGCCAGCGATGCGGCCCAGGGCCGCATCGTCCTTGGTCCCGTGCGGCCGCAGGACCCTCCGCGGTGGCCCCTCCTAGTGGCGTGCCGACAGGATTTTTCACGGACCACCGGACGCGCTCCGGTGGTCCGTTTTGCTCGCCACCTTTCCAACGGTCTTCCCGCGACCCGACCTTCACTACGAAGGATTCAAATTTACTTTGCGGCCTCGTTTGTCATTGCCCATCATTCTGCGCACAACGATCAACCAGCAGAGTCTTTGAATTGCCTCTGTGGCCCCGACTCCGGCCACGGTTTCGTTCGGCCCAACGGCGCGGTGCGATGGCGCCGCGCTTCTTGGTCGCGTTCTTTCTTGTTTCCGCGCGGTGCTATTGCACCGTGCCGCCTGTGTTCATGCCGCAACGAACAAAACAACAAAGGGAGAGGAGATTCGGTCATGTTCGTGTGGTCCGACCTCCTCCCGTTAAGTTGATAACAAGCATCCCAAAAGACGAAGAACGACAAAGGATTTTTCACGAACAAAAGTAATCAACCCCAACAGTTTTCCCTGAAATCAATAATTCATAACCCGCAAACATATTCTCCGTGGATCAACTTAATATTTAGTTGATCCGCGTTCTATGATTTAGAAGGATGTATCATCGGGTTCATTAATATTCCCAATTTAATTCCCTACCTCGAAAAGACGTCGCATGTCGTCGTGCCGCAGAAAGAGGCAAGCGTCGCGATGATCGGTCATCGCGGATGATTGGTGTCGATCCATTGTCATCGGAGTAAGATCTGTTGTCGATGGTGACGTTCCCTACGGTGATGTCTCCTCCCTTGACATGGATAAAGAATAAGAGAAGGCACGTCATCGGTGTCTTCACATTCTCCGTCGGAGGCGTTCTTCGTCGAAGAGTCGATGTTCTTCCCCAAAAACTCAAGAGCTCCCACCCAAGAAGTTTCCCAAAAATAAAATAATAAGCTACCATATTATTTTATTTAATACAAGACACTTCAAAATTCAAACTATTCAAGTCAAAATTAATTAAAGATGTTGAACTCCTTAATTACAAAGTGTTGGCATGTATTTAATGTGAACGAAAGTCACATCATTTAATTCAAGGGGGTTTTAAGGGGAACAGTTAAGGGGGTTAGGGAATTTGAAGGGGTGGGGTTTGTGTGGGACCCACCTCACATTTAACCTCACTTAGGTAGATAGGTTCACCCAACCTCCATCCTTAGGATTTATCCACTTAAAAGAAATAAAATTAGTTTCACAAATTTTATTTCTCGGAAGTCTTTATCCACAAAACTAAACAACTCTTCCCGACCAAATGCAACTCTGGAAAAGGTCTTCTTAAGCAATTACCAGGGATGCGAGTTCATCGGTGCCCTCAGATTTCAATTCTACGCATCTGTTTTAATGTTAGAAAAACACGCTCGTTTGATCACTGCACGTACCCGAGCCTAACTTTGGAAATTAATTCCGAGCACACTGGGCCTCTGAATCAGGCGCCGTCATAAACTGCATTCTTGTAAAATCTCAATGAAAATTAAGAAAAAATTTCCCTTGAATTTTACGGGTCTTTACATTACTCCCACCTAAGGGATTTACGTTCTTGTAAATCTTTAACACAAACTAGGGAAACAAAAGTTGTACTGAGCACGCACCTGAGCCTTCCGCTCCCATGTGCTCACCTGGAGGTTCCCGTACTTCCAGTGAAAGCACACCCAAGGAATCGACCATCCTCGTAGGATCCACTCCTGTCGATCCTCAACCTCTACTAGAACCCCAAAAAAGTCACCCCATCGCCAAAGTCCAGTTCCCCATGGTCAATGACGTGCGTCGGGTCAAGCACATATCTTTTAAGTTGAGCTACGTGGAAGTCATCGTGCAGCCGGTGCAACTGAGGTGGATGGGTCAAGCGGTAAACCACATCGCCTACCCAGCTGAGAACTTGAAAAGGACCACTGATCCTCAGAGATTAATTGCCGCGTCAGCCACATCTCTGTAAACCTCATCAAGGTGAGACCTGTATAAGGACGTGGTAGTCATCCTTGAACTCTAGAGGCTTCCTGTCTGCTCTGTGCAGTCTCATCTGCCGTGATCCATAGCCGATCACTACCCACTCCTACATCAGAACACACCTGAGTCCGGTCCCTAATTCATCGCAGTGAACTATGTAACCAACACCCACAGGTTGGGCGTACCGGTCAACCTAGCTCCTGAAAGCTCTACTGGAAGTGGTGCCGCAACTCTGGAGAATTCTGGCACAAAGGTAAGTTTGGCCATCTCATGAGTGATCGAATGCACCCTCTTATGCATGATTCCATCCTGTTCTTCCGGGGTATTTCTTTTTTCCGACCAAGGAAAACCCCATCCCAACGTTGTAGAAAAACCACAACCTTTTTTCCTAATATAGTCAATCCGTGTATGAACTGTTGATCCAATCCATACTCAGACCAACATCGTAAGGCCTCGACACTGCCACCATGATATTCCAACCAAAAATCTTGCCTCATGGGTCAGATCACACTATCGGCATAAGTGTGATTATCGAGTCTCCTCCCAAGGTATCTCCAGATGTGAGGGTCAAGTCAACGGCTTAACCAGAAACTCTCGGTATGGGACAAGATTTGGGGAAGGAAGGAATGATTCGTATCAACATCTGTTACTACGGCAGCTTTTAGTGGACACGGACTGTCCCTTAAATCATTCTTAGAGCCATTGGGTCACTCTCCTTGACCACATGTAGCTACTCTCTTTCCCTGCCCTCCAGCTCCCTGAGCCAGGAGGGAACAACAAAGGCGGGTGGTTGTAACATGTTGATATGTACACCACCTCATACTGCTCTCATAGCTCTGCCTCCATGTTTGCTACTCTGCAGATTCATCTATCAGTAACAGTTCCTCTTTTTGAAACATTCGCACGCCCATGTCTCTGAGACTGACGCCAGTTCGCATCTTCCCACTGTTAACATTCACTGGCTAAAACCGATCAGCCAAATAACATTCAACCACAAAGGTTTTTTCTAGCGCCCTAACATAAGTAGGAATGTGTAGAGAAAAGAGTGCCTACTCAGATATCCTTTAAACACACCTCACTCTGAGGTTCGAGCTATAAATCACTAATCATATCGTAGTAATCAAGTACAAAGAACGATCGGTATGCCTCGATGATTACTCAGCTACTGAAACATCGTCTTGCCGAGGCTGTAAAAGCTCTAGAAAACTCTTAGCCACCTCCTCATTCCAGTTCTCAGCTGCCTGTGAGTCGGCTCACCTCGAAACATGAGGTTATTTGATATTGTACACACATGTAAGGCAGTAAGCCTACAATTGTCACCTACTGGTACTTCCAGTTGTAACTTCAGACCAACATGTAGTGATGTATAGCTGACACACTACCCGAAGGCACTATCTCAGAAATCGGTCCACATACCGAAGCCTCATCACTATACGGACCATCATCATGGTCACTCACTATAAAAAACTAGTAGACAAGTCCACCGTCCACTCTACTAATGTCTCAGTTAGGCAGAAAACTCTAGTAATTTCCTCTAGCCAGTGCCCTGCTGTCTAGGAATCTGCCTCGCCTCGTAACCTCTGAGGCCGCTGCTGCTGGAACTCGTGCAACGCACTCTGCCAGCATGCATAGTTCGCTAGTAAGGCTGGTGGCATCTGCTGACCAACAGGTGGTGGTGCTTCTGGTACACCACCCGAGGGTGCCAACATAGTTAAAAGGGCCCCGCACCGGAGCCTCATCGCTTGGTGTGCCGTCATCGAGTACTCTCTCGGAACTTCAACTGATTGTCTGTGAGGAGACATCCTGAACAGATGTGACACAGTCAACAATTTATACCTGGTGAGATGACCTGGTTTGAGCTGACTTTAAAACTTTGGAAACACACAAACAATCAGTTTTTTCGTGTACAGAGTCGGAAATCAGTAGTCAGGGTCCTGGTGTACGGATACGTCGGCCGCCGCACCAACACTAGACTCCCTAAACTGAAGACCACACTTGGTACCCTTAACACTATTTATTCACATAGAAAAAGATCAGAGTCCTTAGTTCTGTGGTAGAACCGAACTCCTCTGATACCAAATTGTCATGACCCGCCCTCGGGGCCAGTGCCGTGACTACCCCAAACCTGCCTCCCATAGGCCAGGGGATGGTGATTGGCACCAAAGGTGTAAATCCTGATAACTGGGAAGACATTGCCTTTATAAAATTAACAAAACACCACAGAGTACAAGCGGAAGTAAAACACTAAGTACAAAAAGGAAGTACTGAAAAGTAAATGGGCCAGAATACAAACCCAATCGAAAGTACAGCTACAACTGAAAGAAAGTACAACAATGAAAAGCAACTGGAAGAAGATAGAAGCATCTCTTGGGTCGTCCTCCTCAGATCCTACCTGAAGGGTAGGTACATATAGAGTAGCTCTTGGATCGTCCACCACGGATCCTACCTGAAGGGTAGGTAAAGATATCCTCCACAACACTCTCTCCCATCAACCTCCTCTGAGTGTCGCCTCGTCGTGAAGTCCACAACCGGATACTGTCTCGTTGTGAGGTCCACCTTCGGGTACCGTCCAGTCCTTGAACACTCGGCCTTTTTCTGCGCTGCCTCGTCATCTGCAACCAACACAATGAGGTGCGGGCATAGCCCGTGTAGCGGTGAGTATAACAATACTCAGTAGGGACCCCGAGACCCACAAGTTCTCACAAAATACAACAAGGATAACCACAAGGAAGATATCAACAGATAACCTCTACATAGGTATATTCCCATACATATACCCAAGTTATCAAGTAACCCATATCAATCATGAGGAAACACATAGATAATGAAATCAATGGATAACTACTACCCAGGTATATGCCCATACATATACCTAAGTTACCAAGTGACCCATCTCAATCATGAGGTAAACACAAAGGTCATAGACTCAGCTCAACCAAAATTTTAATCATGATGTCGAAGCCACAGCTGTTGGAGAACTCCTCCTCTGTCGAGTATAGTGGGCCTTCCACTAAAACCAAGCACGGCCCACTAACCATGGACTGCTGTAGTACTCCACCTATTGAGTATCGTGGGCTTGCTGCTACAACCAAAGAGATTTCCACCATGGGTCTTCTGCTACAACCATGTGCTCCACCTCATAGGCTCCAGAGGTACTCCTTTTGTTGAGTATCGCGGGTCTGCCGCTACAACCAGGAGCTCCTCTGCCGTGGGTCTGCTACTACAACCAAGCGCTCCCCCTCATAGCCTCCAAAGGTACTCCTTCTATTGAGTATCGCGGGTCCGCCGCTACTACCAAGAGCTTCTACACCGTGGGTATGCCGCTACAACCAAGCGCTCTCCACTGGGCTATCTGAATCACACCGAAATTATAGATTAGCAGTCGTTTAGTCTCATCCAGCTACTAGGTCTCTGTACACTGCTAGCTTGTCACCGGGAGGGTCTGCTCCACGAGCTACTGGTTGATACTCCAAGTATCATGAAGTTCCACAGAGAAGTATCTCAAAGGACCACCTCGTCATAGCGGTCTCAACGCAACAGACGGTGCGTCAGTCGAATGCCCGGTCTGTGAGTTACTAGCCTTTTCCTCCCAGGGGCCCAGTTGGTTTCTTGTGTGAACCAACCCGGCCGTATCTCGACTGTACCCCGAACTCTCATAGGGTATGCTCATAGGGACTGTTTCTCAACGTGATCACCAACGTCGTGGACGGTTTGTCAAATGGATGTCCGATCTGAAAGTTATCAGCTTTTCCGTTCCAGGGGCCCGGTTGGATTTCGGGTACAATCCAACCCGGCCACTAATCAACTGCAACCAAAACTCAGTTGAATCATGCCAAAAGTTCCGTCTCATCAAGATGAATCCAACAAAGTTGACGGCACGTCAATCAGACGTCCATAACTCAAGATATAAGTGTTTCCGTTCCGAGGGCCCAGTTAGTTTCGTGTTCGAACCAACCCGGCCGTTCCCAAAGTTCTCTGAAACCTTTGAGTGTAATATAACAAAATGCTCGTCTCAATCCGAGGATCGCATCAAAACTGACGGTGCGTCGATCAGAGGTCTGAGACCCATTATATGGGCATTTGAACAGAAACTGCCCGAAAATAGGGGGTTCGGGCCCGGTCCGACCCGGCCCGAGACCCCCTGGGTCAGCCCGAACCTGGTCGGGGTCCGGACCAATAGGTCGCAGCCCGGTTTAGTGGGCGTGGCCTAGCCGCGTGCCCGCTCGGCTGTCCGGCTGAGCGGAATAGGGGGTGTGGTTGCCCCCCATGAAAGAAGTCGCGGCCCCCACGTGAGGGACGCTCCCGGCCAGGAACGCGGCCTGGCACCGCAGCTTCAGCCGCGGCGGCCCTTCTCAGCAGCGCACCGGGCGCCGCTGCCTCCTGGCGGTCGGCCGGGGCTAGCCCCCGCCTCCAGCCGCCGTGCTCGCAAGGCGCGCCGGCAAGATTTTCTGCGGACCACCAGACATGCTCCGAGGGTCTGTTTTGCTCGCCACCTTCACCAACGGTCTTCCCGGGACCCGACCTTCACTACGAAGGCTTCTAATTGACTTTACGGCCTCGTTTGTCACCGCCCGTCAATCTGCGCACAACGATCAACCAACAGAGTCTTCGAATCGCCTCTGCGGCCCCGACTCCAGCCGCGGTTTCGTTCGGCCTCAACGGCGCGGCACGACGGCGCCGCGCTTCTTCATCGCGTTCTTTCTTGTTTCTGCGTGGTGCCGTTGCACCGTGCCGCCTTTGTTCCTCCCGCAACAAACAAAACAACAAAGGGGGAGGAGAGTCGACTGTGTTCGTGCGGTCCGACCTCCTCCCGTTAAGTTGATAACAGGTGGCCCAAAAGACGATGAACGACAAAGGATTTTTCACGAACAAAAGTAATCAACCCCAACAGTTTTCCCCGCAATCAAAAATTCCCAACCCGCAAACATATTCTCCGCGGATCAACCTAATATTTAGTTGATTCGCGTTCTTTGATTTAGAAGGAAGTAACATGGGGTTCATTAATATTCACAAATTAATTCCTTACCTCGAAAAGACATCGCATGTCGTCGTGCCACGGAAAGAGGTAGGCGTCTCCATGATCGGTCATCATGGAAGATCAGTGTCGATCTATTGTCATCAGAGTAGCAGTCGTCATCGATGGCGGCGTTCCCCATGATGATGTCTCCTCCCTTGACGTGGATAAAGAATAATAGAAGGCACGTCGTCGGTGTCTTCGCGTTCTCCTTCGGAGGAATTCTCCATCGAAGAGTCGGTGTTCTTCCCCAAAAACTCAAGAGCTCCCACCCAAGAAGTTTTCCCCCAAATAAAATAATAATCTACCTTATTATTTTATTTAATACAAGCCCCTTCAAAATTCAAAATATTCAAATAAAAATTAATTAAAGAGGTTGAACAACTTAATTACAAAGTGTTGGAATGTATTTAATGTGAAAGGAAGTCACATCATTTAATACAAGGGGGTTTTAAGGGGAAGAGTTAAGGGGGTTAGGGAATTTGAAGGGGTGGGGTTAGTGTGGGCCCCACCTCACATTTAACCTCACTTAGGTAGTTAGGTTCACCCAACCTCCATCCTTAGGATTTAACCACTTAAAATAAATAAAATTAGTTGCACAAATTTTATTTCTCAGAAGTCTTTATCCATAAAACTAAACAACTCTTCCCAAGAAAACGCAACACTGGAAAAGGTCTTCTTATGCAATTACCAGCACTGCGGGTTCATCGGTGCCCTCAGATTTCAATTCTGAGCACCGATATTAAAGTTAGAAAAACCCGCTCATTCGTTCACTGAACGTACCCGAGCCTATCTTCGGAAATTAATTCTGGGCACACCGGGCCACGGAATCAGGCACCGTCAAAAACTGCATTCTTGTAAAATCCCAATGAAAATTAAGAGAAAATTTCCCTTGAATTTTACCGGTCCTTACAAAAATGGTCCTTACTGTGCACCTTGATTGACACTCTCGATGGATATGCTTTGGTAAATTTATAAACTCATTACGAACCACTATTAAGGGAATAAAAAATTTCCATAAGAATATATGTTAGGAAATAGATCATGGACAACCTAAATTAACTCCTAGGGAATCACAAGTTAAGATATACTTTTCCATTCAAAGTTGAACCTTTTCTATTTAAAGATTCATTTTTATTCTTATTAGCTATGTATTCAATCCCCCTAGTTGCACCTTGTTTTTTGTTGTCTATTTGAAAGAAATAGAAGAAGGCATGTCAAAAATCAATGTAATGGGGAATGTGATGATTTCCTTAATGAACGAACAAATATGATAAGAACAGGTGCTCAAAACTTTATAATAGTACTTTCTCAGCGGGATTATGTTATAAAGAATAACATGAATTGTGTGGAACACCCTCCTTATACAAGGAAAGAGAAAGTTTCAATCGAATCCATTATTAATAAAAGGCCTCCCTTATTTAGTGGATCTTTTGATCCCCACCTCCATGGATAGTGGATTAACTCCATTGAAAAGATATTCTCGATCCATCGGTCCTTCAAAGAAGAGAAATTTTTTTGGGAAGAATATTTTTTTGATGAGTAATCTAATTACTGGTGGAAAATGATGAAAAACACAATGTCCACGAATAAAATTGATTCCATGGATTTGGATGAGTTTGAAAAAATAATAATAAATATTTTCCCTAAACCCTCCATCTCAAGATGGAAAAAGAGTTCCTTGAACATAAATAGAAGGAAGATGAGTCTATTGGGGAATATAAAGAAAACATTATAAGTCTTTAAAGGTACACTTTTAACTTTATAATGGTCATCAAAAGCAAGGTGGATCGCTTCTTTAGAGGACTAAAGCTGAGAATATGAAAATTGTTAGCGATTCCAGACATTCATAGTTATGAAGAAATTGTTTGTTGTTCCCTAAAGATTCAAACAGAAATTGGAGACTCTCAATGTTCTCATGGTCCTAGTGAGAAAAGGGGAAAATGGGTTATAATATGTGTGGATCAACAAATAAATCCCATGATGGACTGAAGAATTCATTTCCCACATATCAAAATTGCGGGATAAAGCATCATAAGAACTATCTAATGTGAACTAAGAAATGCTTCAACTGTGTACAGATTTAGAATCTAGAAAAAAACATACATAGTGATATAATGAATATCACTAATGTGGATGAAGAAAAAAGGTTTATATAGATACTCGTCCAATAGAGTGGTGGTTCAACTACAAGGAACATTGAGATTTTTTGAACCAATCCTTAAGCCAAGGGTTGTTGGAGGAAATCAACAACAACCTCCAAGGTAATAAGAAAGGTCTTATTCTATCACTACTACTGATGTAGATCCATAAAATGATGTCGTGATAGGTATGTTGGTAATTCATTCATGTATAGATAACACACTTTTTGATTCTAGTTATACACATTCTTCCATATCTTACAAGTTTAGTAGAACTATTCAAAACCAACCTAAAAATTTGGAGAATTAGTTATCTACGAGAATAGATAATGAAAAAATTATTGTGTATAAACTAAATCACTCATCCCCAGTTAATGTTTGTGGACTGAACCTCTTAGAATATCTTATTATACTCCCTTTGATATATTTTTATGCTATTTGGGGAATGCATTGGATTTCTTTATATAAATCCAACATCAACTATCGGGAATGGGAGAACACTCTTCACATCCCAATGCATCCTCCAATTCATTACAAGTGTAAGGAGAAAGGTGAATCTCCTTTAGAATCATCATATCAAGTGTGAATATTACTACATTTTGAGAAATAATATCTCACTCAAATTACTGAGAAAAAGGATATAATCATGCATGAAGATATACCTACCGTGATGGATTAATCTATGTATTCCTTGAATATTTTCATGGTCTTTCTTCTAATTGAGAAGTTGAGTTCTAAATTAAAATTATTACTGGATCTCTGTCTATATCAAACACACCTTATTGAATGACCATCATTGATATAGAATAACTTGAGAAGCTGTTATAAGAAAATCTAGATAAGGTTTTTATAGGCCCGACTGCATCACTATAGTGGGAACATGTCCTCTTCATTAAGAAGAAGGATATATCAATTCACCTTTATAAAGAAGATATTCTAAAGGCTACCTTTCGAATGAGGTATGGATAATATGAGTTCATACGGATTCACTTTGGACTCACTAATGATCCAGAAATTGTCATGGATCTAATGAATAGAGTATTTATATATTACCTTGAAAATTTTGTGATAGTCTTTATCAATGATACTCTCATATACTCCAATATCAAGGAGGATGATGAGAAGTATTTGAATATTGTGCTGAAGACTTATAGAATGGATAAATTATATGCAAAGTATAATAAATATGAGTTCTGGTTAGTGGAAGTATCATTATTGGGGCTTGTTATCACCAGAAAAAGAATATCTATAGACCCTTCCAAGATAAAGGAAATCTAAGATGGCATAGGACAACATTTTTAATGGAGATTAGCAATTTTCTTGGTCTAGTAGGGTATTAAAGATGACTTGTGAAAAACATATCATGATTATCAAACCCATTAAACCAGATGACGTGGAAGGGAGTCAGGTTTCTCTGGACTCAATAATGTGAGGAAATATTTAAGGAGATAAAAATAGGCTTATCACTATGATAGTAATCACACTCCCTAAAAGTGGATAACTCTTTGTGGTGCTTAGTGATGCTTTAATGAAAGTATTTTTCTATGTAATGATGTAAAATAATAAATTTCTAGCCTAAACCTTAAGGATGTCAATAATTCATGACCAAAACTATCTTATGCTTGATCTGGAGTTGGTAACTGTGATCATTGCATTGAAAATCTAGTGCAATTATCCTTATGGGGAGAAGTGAGATATATACTGATCCCAAGAGTCTCAAATATATATTCACATATAAGGAGCTTAATATGTACCAACTAATATGGTTAGATACTATCAAGGATTATGACTAATCAATCCACTACCATCATGGTAATGCAAATAATGTGACAGATGCTCTATGTAGAAAGGATCCTACATCTTTATCAATGATGATAATTTGGAAGGATCCAATAATCTTATAATTATAAAGTGTAGACAAGGTAATCATTAAGGGAGGATAATCATCAATCTTTTCTAAAATGATTACTCAACCATACCTTGTGGAGAAAATAATTGAGGATCAAGGAAATGATGTGGAAGTTTAGAAAAGGGTAGAAGCTATCTGAATCAGGAGATCCTCTATGTTCAAGATCAATGAGGATTGACTAAAAAGATTTGGGTAACAACTATGTGTACCATACAATCCAAATATGAATAAAAATCTTATGAATGATGCACATATCATTGCCTTTTCTATTCACCCAAGAGGCACAAAGATGTATTGAGATATTTGGGAGAACTGTTAGTGGGACAATATGAAAAATGAGATTGTTGAATATACACCAATGGTCCTAGGTTGTCAGCAAGTCAAGACTAAAAGAGAAAATTATAATTGTATAATCCAAAAATTACCCATACCAACAAGGAGATGGTAAAAATCACCATCCAATTTGTCAATGGACATCCAAATACATATATACGAAACAATATAATATGGGTTATTACAAATCATCTTACAAAGAAAGCTCACTTTATGGAAATTTGAGATTAATTGTCACTGGATCAACATTTTTTGATATAAATTAATGAAATGGTAAGGCTAGATAAAGTAACACTATCTATTGTATCTGATTGACTTCCAAGTTTCACATCCATGTTTTTGGAATGTCTCCAACATGCTCTAATAACTTAGCAGAACTTCAGTATGGCCTATCATCCTCAAACTGATGGTCAATCTTAGTGGACTATTCAGTCACTAGAATACATGTTAAGAGCATGTTTTATGGAATTCAAAGGAATATTGGACAAATATATTCCACTAGTAAAATTATCCTACAATAATAGTTTACACTATATCATCCAAATAGATCCATTTTAATCCCTTTATGGGAATAGGTTTAGAACACTAGAATGTTAGGATGAAGTTAGTGAATGAATGATTCTAGGACAAAAAATGGTCAAAGAAATGGTGTAGATGGTGAAAACCATTCAGCGGTAGATCAAGGCAGGCCAAAGATGAAAAAATTACTATGAAAACAATGGTCGATGGGAACTTGAGTTTAAAGATAGATACATAGTATTTCACCACATATATCCTTGTAAAAGGATAATGATATTTAGGAATCATGGGAAGCTAATCCCCCGGTAAATCGACCCCTTACAGACTGATGATCATGTTGAAGTTGTTCCCTATCAACTAATGCTTCCACCAACCACATCTTAAGTACACTATGTATTCCACTTATCACCCTTAAGGATGTATACATCATATCCTTCACATGTACTGACTTCAGAGGTTGTACAATGAGAGAATGATCTTTCTTATAAGTAGGATTCAGTAAAGATCTTGGATCTTTGAGATAATGTTCTATGCAACAAGACTACTCACCTGGTCAAAGTACTAAGGTGGAACCATAAGTATGAAGAGGTAACTTTGGAATGAGAAGAAGTGATGGAGGAAAATTACCAACAACCCTTTTCATTATAGAATGTAAAACAAAATTTTGGGGGAGAAATTTTATAAGGGGGTAAGAATGTGACAACCCAAAGTTTTATAAATGAAAATTCCCTTCTTATAATTATTTCATATGGTATTAAAACATATAGAACACAAAAAAAGATTTATAAATTATGAATTAATGAAATAAAAATCATTTCTATATGTTAAGGAACCTATACTGATAAAATACAAACTCAACCTTTTGAATAGTAATATAACCCTTATGAATATTAAACCGTAAAATTGAATATTAACCTCACCAAGGATAGTATAAAAAATTATCCATATTATAAGTGAAAATATGAAATAATTAAATCATTATATATGTAAACTAACATTTAAAAATTTATTAATTAAGAGTTGATATTTTTATAGGTTATAAATATTTAATTACTATTATTGATTAATTTAATAATTTAAAAGAAAATTTATTTTCATAAACTGTATTTATAAATTAATATTTTGATTATTTAATATTATAAGATAAATTTATGTTACCTTAATTAATTTTTCAAAGTGTCATAAATGATGTTTTTATTTTAAAATTTATATTTTCCATGTAAATGATGATTTTAATTAAAACATATATATCTCATATTAATAAAATTATTTTAATAAAATGGAGTTAATTTTTTAATTCCAAATTCCTAAAAATGGATGTGGTTAATATTTAGTATTTTTCTGAAATAATTAAATTTTTGGTGAATAGTAAAATACTTTAATTTATGGTATATATACATTACTTGTTAAATATATTGTTCGTTGAGTCTTGGATGCTGTAAGATATAATGGTTCGAAATCACATGACCTAATTACTATATTTATTTTCAATAATCACCACTATTTCTTTTCTTGAACAAAATAATAAAAGAATGATTAAAATATTCCAAAAACACTCTTCTCATCCACTATAAATATCTCCTTTCACCACCTCTTCTCCTCACAACTATAAATCCTTGATCCTTGTATAAATTATACCAAATACGCTGAACAAACCTCTCCCCCATGTCCAAGATATTGTTTTCTTAACAAAAGAACAAAACTAATCCCCTATGGATGTTCTCAAGAAGATGGAATCAGGAGGTAAAACCCTCTTCCATTTCTTGTAAATTTATACTTCAAGTTCCTTTAATTGAATTTTTTATCCTCAACTACCCTCATAAAAATACAATAAAAACTAAATTATATTATATATACTATAATGTTATTATTTTAGTGTAATAATTCTTCATCAAATCTCTTCTCCTCTCTCTTTTACTTTAAGAATGAAAATATCATCTGTGAGGTGTCGAATTACAACCTTCAGGGATGATGTGCTTTCATCTTTAAATTATGTGTTCAAGGTTAGACATGAAACCATTTTTATGGTTGAACCAAATTATAATATATTTATTATATCTTTTTTAATTTTCTTAAATCATTTTGTACACATGATATTAATTTATAAAACAAAATGAGATTATAGTGATCACAAAATGATAATTAAATCTAAGAAATTATAATTACTGATTTATATAATGAATCTTCCTCACATTTAAAAAATGGTATTTAAATATTATATAAGTTAATTAATAACATATAAGCTCAGTTATAGACAAATACTGATCATGGAAACCAAATAAATCAACACTCTCACACAATAAAATTGAATGTATTAACCCATCAAAAGGCCATAAATAAAATTATTTAAATTATATTAAATAGACTAAATGTATATATTCTTTTGGAATTATTAATTAATGAATATAATTTTTTTATTTTGGACGTTAAAATCAAGTGCATAATCATTTCAGACATAAGGTAAGAGATTCTACCCGAACACCATTATTCTTTTGGGTTACTCCTCTCTTTTTACCCAAATGAGATTCTATTTTATTGTTATGTGAATCTTCTAAATTATATTAATATGATCCAAAATCATGTATCAATATCCATTAATCGTTGTTTTTTTGGATATACATGATTTTAAAAGGTTCCCTGTTCAATTATTCCAGATAAGCAAGATCAATTTAAGGGAGATTCCCAAATTCTTACCCATTTTCTTTTGTGTTATATTATCATTTTTAAGCCACCATTATATTTATTAAATCACTCATTTTATCGTGAATAACTACCATGTTTCAATTCAAGTTTTATACAAACAATTAGGCCTTTTTCATTTCAAATAATTTTAAAATATTTCTCTTAAATCGTAGTAAATATTTTATTTCTAATGTTTCTTGAACACAATTTTCACTTCATCTTGACATCACTTTCCATTATATATGCCTATATTCACTTATTAATTTCCATGTATTTTTTAAATATTTCTAGTCATGTAAACCACTATTATATTTCTTGTTGATATTCCATTTCACATAATTATGATACCCAATTCATTCCATGGGTATCCCTTATGTTTATGATTCATTACTTATGTATGATTCTTCTGGTAGAAAAAATATTCATAAAAATGTTATGATGGATTCACATAGATAGTTATATAATATATTTGGTAATTTTTAGTCTCGTGAGACATTATGTGAAACGACCTTGGTGGTAGCCTTGACCCGTTCTCTTCTATGTGCAACGATCTTTGGATCGGGCTCGTCTATATTCAATGAGCCTTGAATAATGAAAAAATTATGTTTTATGTTACTTCTAAATAAATTTAATTCCATGATTATATGATACCATGTTATGGTTCATTACATTTAAACATGTTCCATTCCATTTTATATCATTATGTTATACCTTATAACCCAAGTAATAAGATTTATTTTAATGTTTATTCACTTACTGCATTTTTTACCTCACCCCATTGTTAATGTTAACCACATTTTTTTCTATGAAAATGTAAGGGATCAATGGAAGTTAAAATATCTTAATGGTTGATAAATAAATTTTTTTTTCTTTTGTCCCATGTTTTCAGTTTTGTGTACTCAGTCTTCTAAAAATCTAACCTTTATGATCCTTGTCTTGTAATTTGATGTTTAACTATACATAAAATCATGTAATGATATGTGTAAAGGGATAAAGACTAAATAATATATTTTTTGGTTATATAATGATACATTATTTCTCCAATGATTATTTATATATAATTTAATGACATTTTAAAAAAGATATATTGTTTTAGATCAACTTTTTTTAATTCAAGTCATTGTACATAGTTGAAATGGAGTTGAAAAATATAAGACAAAAAAATATGCCTGATTTGTTCTAGTGTAACACAGTATTTTTTATAATGCATTGATTACATATTACTAAAACTAAATTGGAAATATATATCATAATAAATTATATTTAAACAAGTTTTTTGTTTCTTATACGTAAATCATTAAATTGAAATATCAAGAAATACCAGGTGAACTATATATACTGGTTATAAAAACTATATGACAGTTCTTGAGAATTAAAAGGTAGACTAGTTCATGAAAATTTGAATAATTGGAATTGTATATTCATAAAATATTAAATTAATCTTATATAGACCCGTTTTTTCTAGAATCACTTTATGATACCGAAATATACCAGGGTAAATCATGTTGAAACTAGTATTTTTCATATGTACATTAGACTCACTATATTTTAGTTGTTTTATCTATATTGGGAAATTTTTTTAGAAACAATTTGATCAAAAAAATTAAATTTGAACCAATATTATAATATTCAATAATATCATAATGAAATTTAATTAAGGTATTTTCAGGGATGTAAATTATGAAAGAATATATTTATTGAAAAATATCATATATTAAGGTATTTTCATATAGAAATTAGGTTATAGTGAAATGGTTAGCCACACAAAGCATGTCATGACTTGTAGTTATAGAAATATATCAATATAAGCATGTTTATCATGTTAGAAAAACTAGTTGAGTTATTAGTAGTTTGCTCTAGTATAAGTGGGATCATATTGAATCTAGTTCCCGAGAAAAAATTTATATGAAAATTTGATTACTAAAATAGTTATGGTCTTAAATATTAATTAATTCCTAGTCACATGATATTCATTCTTCTAAGGGACATTTGTGTTATGATTTCCACGGGTTCTTGTCACACTAAAAGCTTATGGTTGTTCCTTGGTATTATGATAACCTATAAGTTTCATTAAAGTACTCTTAAATATATGTTTTCTAACTAAATGATATTATTTTATGGTAAAAAAATGATACATTCTATTTTAGGTAGAGACTCATAAGAACTGAAGATAATTTCTCATTTTTTACACCCCAGGAAATATTCAAAACATGAGATTCATGGAACCTGAACCTCCTATAATTAATACATATTTATATGTGTCATAGGATGTTCATATCTAGAAATTTTGTTGATGGTCCTTATACATTAAAATTGTTGTTAATGAATTTCATGAGTTTAGTCCATTATTTTATTGACGAAAAAAGTGGTGATATAAGATCATGACGATGTAGGATACATTGGATTCATCACAAATGTTGTTGTATTAATGATTAAGGGAAGAAATTTTTTTTACCTTCTCTTCTTTGATGTATGTTGATATCTCAGGACCATTGATGAAAATTGAACTACCTTGTTATGTACTTGCCTATTTCATTCATTTGGAATATTAATCTTCAATAAGCTAAAGAAATACACATCGATGTAAAGGGTTATGATACTATCATGAAACTCGATCGATTAGTGATATCCTTATAAAGAGATTATATGATAATGTGTGAGTTCAAATTTTATTATTATCATTGTAGAGTTAAACCTCTATCTATGGGTTCCATGGAATGTTTTTATATGTTGACCTTTTAGTTTTTTAATAATGATCTAATTACACTATGAAAGATGACTAATGATTCTCACACTATGTGTATTCAGAACCTCAGCTAAATTCTATTTGAATATAATTAGTTGGAAAAATATTAATCCTATGCATGGACTAATAATTATTCATTTTCAGTTGATATAATATAACTAATCACTAGTTATTCGATAGAATATTCCTTGAGTTAAATATTAAATAAATATTTATTTCACTATGTAATTGTTAATTATGAAAATATATATTATTTATTTATTTTTTTCATTTTCAAGGTGACAAATATGTTTGAATTTTGTTAGAAAAATATTTAATAAATACTTTTTCATTGGTTTTCTGAACATAATTTGTATTTATTTTTTAATTAATAAGACATTAATATTTAATTATTTAAATAAATATCCTTTATTTAGATCATGATAAATATTAAGGAGGCCTGGTAGATCAAGTTTCATGATCAGGTGAGAAAAGAAATATTAAATATTATTTTGATAAATAATGATTTATTTATATATAGAAATGATATATATTTATCCACAAGTTTAAATAATATCAAGTAATTATTATTATTATTATTATTATTATTATTATTTACACATGTGGTATGTTTGGTATTAGTAGAAGAATAAGGGACCATGTGAAATTATTTATTCTCTAACACTATAACTATAGATAGCTAGTTATGTAATTTTCTAACCCCTTCCATTACATTCAAATCATTGTTCAGAATGAATTATAGAGAATTTTTATAAGTCATAGAGGAATATTTTACAATAAATTACTCAAAAATATAGTGCATTTCCCCCCCATCACCAAATTCATTACTTCATTCCTTGGAGAATTTGTTTTTGTTCAATAACAATTGACATTGGTTTTATAAAATTCACTCAAGAAATTGAAGAATTATATGGTGACTATTAGAGGTTTACAGTGCACATGTGGAGAACCACTAGATTCATTCCACCCTTGAATACTCTCTCTAGAATTAAAAAGGGATAATTGATCAATTTATTCATAAATAAATAAATAAATTCATTGAAATTCATTTATTTATGAAAATAAATTAGTTATAAATTATATGTGATGATTATGACTTCTTTATTTTGGTATAATAATCCATTGATATTCTTATTATTTCCATTTGTCATGAAACTATTCATAAATTCTCTAATTATTCATTGACCATTACATATATATGAGTTGGAAACAACCATATAATCGCTTTTTTTGTGCCTAAAAACATTAGTATCTAGAATTCATTGATATATTGAATGTTGTCAATGGAGAGTCATTGATGAATATTCACAAGGTGTTTTTTATAATTTAAATTTAGTTAAAATGTGGATTTGGTAAGAGTTGATGATACAAGATAGAACCATATCTTGTTTTTTTCACATAAATAGTGGAACCTGGTAGTCTAGTAATGGGGAATTGTGAGATATGGTTCACGTTCTTTTTCGGGAACTCAGGTTCAAATTCACAATTAGGTTTGGTTTACCAAGAGTAACTTTGAATGAGTAACCTTCCTTGAATTTATCTCTAGTATGGGTTAGTACATGATAATGTACCATGCTTTATAAATGAGGAAGCTATTTTTTCTGATACCTTATGGATTATTATAATTTATTCTCAGTGGGTTATTTCTCATTCATTATTTGTTTCTTATCATGTCAAGTGTCACATATGACTTCTATGAAAAAGTATAATTGTTTGCGATGAAATTTTTTGTGTATTTATTATCAAAAATTTCTCTGGATAATAGGTTATTAAATCATTCGATCTTTTATAATTCATGTGTTAAATCAATAAAATGAAAATGGGTCATGTTGACTAAGATGATTTCATGTTTTTTATTGGGTAACTCTATTTTTTGGTTTGGGTAACAAATCACTAGGAAGTGTAATTTATGAATTTTCAATGTTTTACCATTATGATAAATATTAATTGTGTGGAGCCACTAAGGGTAGGTAGAGGATGGAAATTTCTCATTGTATTTTATGATGCAATCCATGTTTCTCTTTATGATATGAATACTTCATGTGGATTTTCCATTTTAATATTGGGATGGTACAAATGGAAAAAAACATTGAACATTGATTAGTGGACATGATAAGACTATTACATATACTTTTGGGGAAGATTGAGTGATATATCATTTGATTTGAAAATATTGTGTCACCAAAAGTATGATATTACTTAAAGTAAGTAGTTGGAAAACTAATTTAGTTGACTCTCTTCATGCCAATTCTTGGTATAATTCTAGTGAAGGTTAGACAGTGAGGTGTGTATAAGAAGTGTTGTCCTTTCATAATATACTCATCATCATCATAATTTTTAAAGCATAGTTTTTTATGGGATATTAACTAATGAATATACATTTTACACCTAGGTTATCCCTGAGTATAGGATACCACATTCTATCAAAATGGATATGGATGTGATATTTAGTCTATGATAAAGAGCTTGATGGAAATTAGTTATTTCAAAAATCCCACATTTTCTTTTATAGAGATTTTATTAGTTTATATTCATCTATATATGATTCATATGGACATATTTAGATCATCATGCCATAATATATCTTGATCTTTTTTTAAATTAGTGAGATCATGTTGTTCATGAGTCCAATGTTTTATTTTCTTCTCATTATGTATCATATCATGGAATGAGCATGATAATATCTTGAAAGTTCAACATATACCTATGGAATGTTTATTGTGGTAACACCTAAGAATATATGAGTAATTCAAGGGGAAATATAATGTTATACTAGACCAATTATTTTACCTCATTTCGTGAAACCACTAAATTGATAATTCCAAGGGTAGAAATTATAATTTTGGGGATAATTTGGAACCATTATTTAGGTGTTTTCTAGTTTTATATCATCTGGTTAATTTAGTAAGTGTATAGTTTTGGTTTCTGGGTTTTTGTGATAGTTATTTTATGTTTTGGAGGATGTTTTGGGGGGACACTATTAGCCTACAGTTAGGTGAAACCATATTGTACCACTAGGTAACTGTATATGATTTATTAGAAGAATTTGGAAAACTGCATTGTTGGAACATAGTTTTGATGATCTGTGTTGAAAATTTGTAGCCTTAAGATATTTTATATTATTACAATTTAGTTGGTTTTTCGGATTGTGTGACCAAACCTTGTACATTGTTAATATATTTTGAAAATTATAATTTTTGACCCAAATTTTTCCTTAAAATAATCATTATTTATATTTTGGAAAGGGTTCTTAAAATAGTGGGTTTATTAGGAGTATCTTAGTTATTATCCTTACTCAAGATATTTCTCTCTTAAAATAATGGAGCTTTGGACCTTGTAATCAATGGTAAGTTCTCTTATTTTTCTTCCTCTCATTTGTTTTATATTTTTTTTTGGAAACCCCTATCCTAGGGCTTATATGCTTGGATTAAGAATTTTTTGTTTGTTTTTATAGGGATGTAGTTATGGATTATTATTATATGATGGTCTCTATATTTATGATCTATGAGGTAGTGATGTGATTTAATCTTATCAACTATTGTTAGAGGTAGGTGGCTTCACACTTACTCTATTTTTAATAGTAATTTTATGTCTTCTTTTCTTATACTAAAAATTATTTCTATGATATCAGCTAATTTTTTTGAAATAATATTTGGTTTATATTATTATGGGGAAAATTTTCTTTGAACAAGGGTTATTGGTATTTCCCAAAATATGTCTGATAAAACTCTTATCTACTAATATGGATTTAAATGGTGAAACCTTGTTCTAATTTTTTAGTGACTGTTTTCATGTCAGTTCAGGAATTCATATGGAAGAGTGACTATTTTTGGTTGTAATGATGGATTTTTTGGTTTGTCACTTTCTCCTAAAAAGTGTTTTGATAATAAAAACAAGTTAATTTTCAGTAAAAAAAATTGGAATATGTCACTAATCAGGGAACCACTAAATCACATGGGTTGGGTGTGTATTCATGACATACATATATGTAGATTTTTTTATTCAGAATTAGCTTCTAGTAATGGATTTAGGGAATTCTTCATTATACTTCCAAGTGAATACTTCGGTCTCGTGTGTGATGAGTTATGATTATTGATCAAGTATGTTTGGATTGGTATGTTTTAAATAGATATGAATGGACATAAGGTATTTCTATTGGTGTGTGTGTGTGTGTGTTTATTGATTGTTTTTATGGGTTGTGTGGGATTCTTTATGGTAATAATGCTTTGAAATGAAAAAATATATTTTTTATGAGATGTTCATATGGATTTCATTAATTTATTTTTACTATAATTATCTCGTGGTTTATATAAAATGTGATTTTACTTGTTCTTATATACATGGTGTGTGTGTGATGTCTTGGTGACTCCCTACTTAATTTTATATTCTCCCATGGTAGATACACCTTGGTGTGCATGAAGAAATTGTTAAATATGATATGGGTAAGGGGGGTTGCTTACCTTCCTTATAGGCTGGTTGGTTATTGTGGTCCTTATTGATGGACCATAGAGCATTATGGTATCTATCATGGGGAGCTCGGGGTAGTACCATGTTGATCACTTTATCATTATCCATGGTTCATTATTTATTTAGTACTATTATTGGTTACTACACTGTAATTATTGTTACTAGCATTACATATTGGATTTTTATCTTTTGTTGATAAATATATCATATATATATATATATATATATATTATTGGAGTTTATTTTTTCATATGGGATTATGTTCAATGGTAAATATTACCCCATATACCCTAGGAATTTATTGAAAACCATTATTATTCAAGGGATTTAACATATGTTTAGTAGCACCATGATCCATCCAAAGCTAATGGGTGGAGGTCAGGATGTTATATTTGATATAACTAATTAGAATTTAAGAGTTTAATAAACCAATCATTCTATAGGAGGTGACAATTATTTTAATAATTTTAATTATTTTTATATTTTCTAACATAGATTGACCATCAGTTTATGGGTGGAATGCATTAACCACTTTAAAATAAATCTCATACTTATAAATGAGATACAAGAATGGATTATTTCATAATTGGGTTACATAGTCATTGATGATATCATTAGGAACCTGCATCTATATAATATATTTTCTTTATATATGTTATTGAAAACCAGATAATAATTGGAATTTTATGAATTTTATAATCCTAATTAGAGACATAATCAATAGATAATATTATCAAGATATACCCCCTAAATTTTGACAAGGACCAGTTAAATCAATTGAAACAATTTCAAATATTTTTATAATTGTAATTTAAGAATGCTTAGTTTGATTTCTCAAATACACGGAACATAGTTTTTATCATAGAGACCAACTTTGATGAAATGCGTAATAGTTCCCAAATAGGGGAGGCCAAAATACACTATAATATAAAATAGTTTTTATGGTTATATATATATATATATGTAAAAGTTTCCTAAACATACTTATACAAAAAAAATTAGAATGGACAATTTTTTAACCTCTAGGACACATCTCGTAATGAGTGGATCAGGAAAGAATGTGTAGGGCTATGGACCATCAATCAAATATGTTTTGAAATAAAAATGATTTTTTTCTTGCCTTGAGTCTCTAATAATTTGTTCAAAATCTCCATAACCATGTAGTTTTATATATCATTATACCATGGGAAATTACTCAGAGTATAAATATTCAAATAAAGTAATGAATTATAGATAATAAAATGAGATGAATTATCCATGAATTACAACATTAAAAATAGATCATCTACCAATTTTTAAACACGTTTCCCTAAATTTATTTGATAAATTATTTTTATAGGACACATATAATCAATATAGACTTAGAATGTTATTTTTTGGAAAGGTATTTCAATTTAATATTATTAGTGAAAACAATGTTAGGGGATTTCAAGATATAGGAATTAAAATTATCTAAGAAAAGTAAAATTGTAAAAATTTCTTACTTAGTAGTCGTTTAATATATTTTTGCATCATTTAATTATTTTATTTCATAATAAATGAAAATATTAGTTTCATCAAATCATTATGTTATGAAAAATCCTATGTAAAATTTTCTTACATTGCAAACGAGTTTAAAAATAATTTTATAATTACGATCTTCCATGATATGTAGGGAGATTAGGAAATAAATGAGAGTTCATAATGATCCCTCAAAAAAATTCATACAAAAAGGGAATCCTTCACAAGAAAGGAATAAAGGGATAATAAAATATATATAAAGTTATTAATTATACTTTTATAGAAAACACAATTTCATAAGAAGGAACCCACTTATTCGATAATATTTAGAAATGGAATTTTCAGAATGATAACTATCTTATAATTATCAACCTTGATCTCTCTACTAGATACAAAATACTTATGGAATAGTTATTAGTTTTCAATGAAATGATAATTTTTCCATTTATGAAAAATATTATTATTCATTCATCTTGATAGAACCCTCTAAAAATTTCTTATTCATCCCTCAAATATAACCTTAATGATTTAGAATTCATCCATTGGGACTTCTAGACACTCCACTACTATGTTAGAAAAAATTCATTTTGTGTGGAGCTAGAAGGTATCATGAGCATTATATAAGTAAAAGTGTATTTTAATTAAGGAAAAGTGGATATTATATTGGTGAAGGTTTTTTTTCCTTCACCATATAAGGAAATATTAATTTGAATGTATCCCAAATACCCATCTAGGACATTGTATAACTCATTTAATGGCACTCAAACAAGGAATTGATCAATAAAGGGAAAAGTAAAATGATATTTCATAGATCATGGGTTCAAAAACATATATTTTATGAAAACTCTCTATACACTACTCATCCTTATAGATAGAATAATGATATCCATATTGGTAATAAATATAATTTTATAGTTCTTAGGAACTACTTGAATTTGGATTACCAAATCACTCTAAACAGTGCGGCAGATAATAATAATTTATTAAATCATAAGATTTCCCTGTAAAAAACATCCATTAGATTGGGATTGAGTCTTTAATGGGGTTACCGAAATGGTTGAGAACCAATTTCTAGAGATCTCTTATGGGGCTCATTGTGTCTTCTAAACCCATGAATATTATAAAGGATGCATTTAATTACTTTCTTATTCCTACTCAAAACGTCATGGAGAATTATTTCCTTGTCGTATTCAAGAGATTATTAAATGAAAATGGTAGTGGTCTGTTTATCCCTAATGATTTCATACTTTAGTTGGGAATTTAGGAACTTGAATTTTAGATGGATTTGCTTAAAATATCTTATATAATATTGGGACATTGATTCAATTTCTATTTTTAAGAATAACAAAAATAATTTATTACTTTAAAACATATTGTTACGCAAAAAAATCAGTCTGATAAGCAGTGAAAATAGTAATAAACTTAAATTTTATGATTTCTTCAAATGATTCTCAAATTTAATATCATTAACTATTATCATTGATGTTTGATGGATGTTATTCAAGAAAATAAGAAAAATCTCAATCTTTTGAAGAAAAGAAATCTATCTACTCTAAGATTAAATATCCTTATACAATTCCTTGATGTTACACAAGTTAAATTTCAACACTGAACATCTAATTAATCTCCTGAAACATCAAATCATAATCAATGTGAAATATTTCATCCGAAATGATTAGATTATGTAACATATTCATGAAGGGTATGGTCATGTTCTCATTCATCACTCTAATGACTAAGTTGAATGATTCTAGGAAGGGATAACTAAAGAAGGTAGGATTTATTTCCCTAAAGCCTAAGTTTATATGATTTTAAATAATAATTAAATTATTAGGATTGATAATATTTTAATTTATTTCCAAAAACATACATCAAGATACCCTTAGGAACCCAAATACTATGATTGTAAAATTAACAGTTGAAATATGTGGGTTGGATCTCGTCAAGCCCTAACTGACAATAAAATACATATATAATGTGGTTAACACTACCTTATATATCATATGAATCCTTGAAATCCATGTTCCCTCTTCATTACACATTAATGAGTAGACAATCATCATCTTTCAAATTAGTATGCATGGATTCTCGGAAGGTAGTATTCAAATTAGTATTAAAAACCCTATTTTTTATGAGATAATATAATTTTCAAGGCGCACAAGCTTCTATGGTACATAGAGTATGAATCTGTAGTCTATATTTCACTGAGAAGAAATATATTTATCTTAACATGATGTAATATTTTTCTCAATGTTTTGTTTAGCTTGAGTTTTCATTTTTCACATATTCATTTCAGAAAGGAAAGAGTTTGTTGCATTATTTTGGGAGATGGTGTTTCCTATAAGTTATCATTAGATTTATTAGATTCTAATTGTTGTTATTTGTAATTTTAATGTGAGTTTGAAGCTTCATATTGTCTTTGAATAGTTGATTCATATTTTTAATGGGTTTCACAATTCTCAGGATAGTCATTCTTTGAGCCATTTGAGATAGGATTTTGTGTAACTAGACAATCATCTAAAGGTTAGGTAAGGGAAAATAAATATTAGAATGTGATAATTTTTATTTTTAATCATTTTCAATTATTTTTTTAGTGATTAAAATTAAAAATTCATTATCTCTATTTTTTTCATATTTTCTCACGTAATGGGATGGGAAAAGATTGTGAAAGTCATTAAGATAATTGGTTAATCCTATGATTATATTTTTGATATTGGATGGTTTGTAACATATTTCATTGAAATTGTACTATAGTATATTGTAATTGAACCATATGGGATTGGAACTTGTTATTTTATAGAAATATTTATAGAGTGTCTAGATTTAGAATTTGCTACTGAATGGATTTTAAATTATATTTCAAATGAAATCATGGATTGTCATTATACCTTGGATAGAAAATGTTATAATACTATAGATTATGAAAATTTATATAATTGAACCCTATAGAAGATCCAATAGTATACATATAATTTATGGAAGGAATGTTTGGGTAATTATTGTTCTTATAGTCATGTTTACCACAAATTATGAAAACGGGTCCAATAAAATTCTATGGATTTCCTGTGTCTCAACTCTTTAACCTTCCTATTGAGCACTTCTATTTTATTCATTAGTATTAAATTCCCTACTATGAGAATGTATCCCACAAAATATAAGAGGCTTATCATAACAAGGTGAGTTTCCCCAAGTGTGTTTGTGTTCAACATAACCTTCTAGGGACATGTAAGAACCATTTGGGGAATTGTTTTTTAATGTTACGCTATATATTATGTCAATGAACTATTTAATTCCAAGATCTAAAACATTATAAAAGAATCTTGGTTTTTTCGGATTTAATAACCATGGTACCACATTTCATATATCAGTATCCATTTCCTAAGTTTTCTAAAAATGTTATTATTCCCTTTTATAAATTTTTTTAATACACTTTTAAGTAATACTATATTGTGGTAGGTAATTTATTTTATATAAAAAAATATTTACAATTGGTCTCAAAAATGTGTGGATGATTTATATATTTTTAAAATATTCTTATCTTGGTCATTTAGTGGAACAATGTGCTTCATATTTTTTATTAAATTGTTTATGAGTGTCATGATGTATTAACAATGCTAATGAACTCAATGACATGATGGTAAAGAATATATAGATAAATCCAAATAAAGATTGTAAATTCATTTATGAAGTGGTGTTTAAAGACGAAATGATCATATAATATAGTGGATTTTATAATTTAACAGGTTTTTTAGGTTTAGGAATTATTGAGGTAATTATTAATGGTATGATCCAATGTATTCCCCAAGTTAGGGGTTTCATAATTTGGGTTTTCAATTTTAGTTCCCACATTGGTTTAGTATTGGTTCATATGAAATTACATCCATTAGAGTAAATTAAATTTCATTATTTGAAGGCTTTGGAAGAAATGGTTAAAACTGAAGAAGACCCATAGGTTCACTTGACTCAATTCCCTTGGAATTACACACCCTAACTAGTCTGTTTGAATAATCATGGATTTAGTCCGAAATACATTGAAGGATAGATAGGAAAAAACATATGATAAATGGGAGTTATAAAAGGGAACATGGGTGAAAATAGAATGAGTGTCTAAGATCAAATAATTGAGTTCCCAAAAATGGGGTAAAAATTTAGTTCACCCAAATTAACTTTACGGATTAAAGTGGTAACTTGTAGAACAATATATGATTGAAAGTACTCAAAGACTAATTAATTATTTCAATATGATTTTCCAAATTCAGAGTTTATTTAACCAAGATTAATAGATTACTATAAGTTCTAATATAATTAGATTATTGAGAATGGTTTGATTATAGGTTATGGAAAGGGGTAGAATGAATGAATTTATTTTTTAAGAAATTGAGTTCCTTTAATTAAAGAAGGTTTCATTTAATGACATCCAAAATACCCTCATAACTTAGTGGTATACTTACTAAAAAAGTTTAATTCCAATAACCTATACTATAGGAGGAAAATTTTCATGATTACTCCATGGTATTGGATTATTTTATTACTTGAAATGTTCATCCTTAAAATACAATAAGGATGGAGAAAAAATGTAGTTGAATAAAATTTATCTAAAAATGATTAAAAAATATTAAACAACAAATAACATTCAATCCAACCATATACAACATTCTTAGTTCAACATAGAATTAGATAACACCTCTATTTAGGAAATTACACTAATCGAAGAAGGAATCTGTCTCATTAAAGAAAATTTATTGAATATAAAATAACGAAAATGATGAATAATCATCTATTTTATAAATAATTTTAATCTTTTTAGTATTAATAACGTCATGATTTGAGTAAAATGTGTAAATTTTGTACTAATAAAAATGGAATTTAATAATAATAATAATAAAATTAATGATAAAAAATGGAGTAATTTTATCATCTTACAAAATTAATAAAAAATTTCATAGAAACAAATGATAGAATTAAAGAATAATTGAAATAAAAAACCAATATTTTTTTATTTCCATCATAATCACTTATTTAAATAATTTTTTAATAGACATGGGTTAGCCCCCTAGATGTTAAATTTATATGACATGATCAGATGCCACACCCCAACCCTATAATTTTCTTATTATGTTATTTAATTTGTTATTTTTAATTCCTCTCTCTAATTTTAAATTGAAATAGTTTAAATTTGTTAAATTATAGGATTTTCTTATAGTCTAATCGTTGGTGAAAATTTAGTAAAAATCATGTGCAAACCAAGAGAGTGTGTCTATAACATCGTAGATCCAAAATTCATGGATGGGGTATGGTCTATCTGGTCATACATCCTTCCCATGTATGGTTTTCTAAGACATCAAAAATGGGGCGCATAGATGGATATTGTTTTGGATAACACTGCATATAATTTGTGTTTAGTGCCATATTATTTTTAAAATGGGTTTTTACTTATTTATCAGTATATTTTATTTCACATCACAAAAACCTTTTCCCATATTTCTCGTTCATTCATGACTTAACAGAGCCCCTATCTAACAAGAGTTTCTTCATCCTTTAGTTCACTCTTTTTCATAGTTATTATAAGGGTTTTTCTTGTGATCTGGGTATGGTTTATTAAGTAAACTAATCCTCTACATTTTCCATCCATTCTTATTAATTATTCTCCAATTCCTACGTTGTGAACCATACATTGTCAAACCATAATTAGTTTGTGGTGTTTATTTTTTCCTCTTCTAATTCCTAGGATTTATGAGTAATTATTTAAGGTTAATTATATCACCATCCTTCAATGGTGATATGGTTCCCTCCATTTTATTTAATTTTACCACTATTTTGGTCATTAAATTCTAGAACCTTGATTGGATGTAGATTAATATCATGTTATTGGTTCCAAAAAAATAATATATGTGGTTTTGAAACTCTTAAAATAAGAGACCAAGTTTCTATTGACACATTACAATGAAATTTATGGTGTATTATTATTATTATTATTATTCAGTTAAATCATTTCCTGTTAGATTAAAAAGGATAATTTCTACTTTTAATTTGTAATATAAAAAGATTAAGAATTTTTAAGTAGAAATGACATGTTTAGTGATTAATTTTTTACAATTTTAAACCTCATAGAATGAACCACTACTTGGGTTGGATAACCAATATTTAAAATGGGTATATCCCAATAGCAATGGTGTTTCCTGGACTAGTCATTTATTTTTTCCCAGATTCCATTGGTTGGTGATGTCTGTATAATACTGGGGTAGTGTAGTAGTATTTTCATTCAATAATTTGATTTATACCCAATTAGTGAAATATTTTTTTATTTCTACTAGGTTAGTGTAAAAATGATGTATTTAGCCATGTGTCTATTTTTAAATTATAGTTTATATGGTTTACTCTGTACAGATTTTATTATGATATTTTCTTCCAAAATCATTTCTATTTATCCAAAAAAATTCATTTTTATGTTTTCCTTGAAAATTAATTTATTGTATGTAAAATTGTATTATAAATTTAATCAAAATCATATTCCAAAAGTGGTAAAATATGGATTTAAATTTTTGTTTTAACAAAGGAGGCTTTCTTATGATAAATTATTTTCATAATAATTTTTTCCATTTAAAGAAAATTAAAATGAATTTTTATAAAATGATTGGTAAAATGAGTTTGGACTTTATATACATATATAAAAGAAATATTTGAGCATTTTCATTCAAACAAGTAAAAATTAGATCGTATATTTAAGGTCTTAAACAATGGTTGGGGTATATTTGGAAATCCAATTGAACGTTAACCTCACGCATACATTTTAAATTTAAATATAAATTTGCATTCTAATACTAACCACTCTTTGAGAATTTATATTTTTCTGGTTGGATGGATACTTTTATAGAGGTATGTATGTTTTTTGGTTTTATTTACCTTTTTTAATCACATATTCCATGTTGGATTTTATTGGATTTCTGTTATGGTTATCAGGGGATTATAAATTATATATGTGAGACATGAGGTATTGGTGGTTTTTATTTCTATAGGTGAGGGAGTTGGGGGTGGGAAGAGGGATTTCATTACTTTAATTTAATTGTTTAAATTTCCTTACTGCATTAATTATTTTTATTTTTTCCAACTATTTTTTGGATCATGAACCTTCAATGTATCAATTGGTTATTACCATTTTTTCCATTATTAAACTCTTTTTTGGTCAAATATATTCCCACTAGATTTATTTTGATGCATAGGAACTAGTTTATATCGTAAGTAATGAAATAACATTTCTAGTAAATATTGTAGGATGGATCAGATGTCTAATAGAGGGAAAACTATAGTTGTTTTCAAAAATGATGTTATCAAAGGATCCCTATTTACATTGTCTATTTGGTAGATATACATAATAATATTGATACTTGGAATGTGTGATTAGGAAGAGTATATATGTCTCTTTCATATCTGAATTCTCACACTTCCAAGGTTTATTAGGAATAATTCTTGAATATTGTGTTTTGTTTATTTATTTGTAGTGTTCTGGACTATTTAAAACATTTCTATTATTTGAAGGATCAAAATGGGCATGAACTAAAATTATTTAAAGTGTTCTGATAACATCAAAACCCACTTGGAGGTCTCTGTCATGGTTCAATAGTACTTCTAGTGGTTTTTACTTTCTTGAAACATGATTTTATAAATTTTATGGGAACGTCTTATAGAACCATTTTTCCCTCTTATGTAGATTTTGGTGTTGTGTAATTTTATTGATTGAGTGTTTAATTCATTGAATTGGTTTGAAAAATAAAAATGAATTGTGTTTTGAAAATTAAGATAACGCTTTTTTCTAGGAAATTAGTTTGAAATTGATGCTTCAATATTTTAGAATTAAATGTTTTAATTTAAAAAGTAATAGGTTTTCTTGATAATTTTTTGTTTTTATGGGAAAGTGATAAATGATTTATCTTAAAATTATTTTAAATGATTAAAATTATTTTTATTTTATAATAATTTCAATAATATATCATTAAAAACTTTAAAATTATTTTATATAAAATTTGGAAATAATAAAGGAAATTTCTAAAACAAAACAAAATGAATTTGGTATTTGTGTTTTTCAAATAATTTTAAAAAGTAGAATTTCATATTTATAATCTTATATTTTTTCAATTTTTCTGATAAATGTGATCTAATTTAAAATTATCATATGGAAAAAAGGTTTTCAATGGAAAATATATTATTTTATAAAGGAATATTATGTTTTAATTTATGGTAGTTGAAAAATGAATTTTTCAAAGGGGAATTTTAAAGTAAAATGAAATTATTTCCATTATATTTTTCTACATAAGGATATGAAATTTTTATTGTTCAACTATTAATTTATTAATATGGGAGATTAATATTATTTGGATTTATTTTGAAAATAAATTCAACATTTTCATTTTATAAACTTAAATTGGGAACTTATTTCGGTTTTGAATTAAGATTTCAGGGATAGTGTTGAATGTTGTTTCTCTATTTTGGGTTTTCCTTTACCATATGGTTTAAATGTTTTGGATGAGTTTGTATTTGATGTGTCATGATCTAAATATATTATTTTTTTTCTTAATAAATTTACAAACTATTAAACCTCTAGAAGATTATAGGATGATTGTGTTTTAAGAAGTCCCTTAGTGGATGATTGTCTTTGGTCTCAACAAAGACTTTTTGATTTACATCAACCTATCTTTTAGTGGGTGGGTTCTTTTTTGGGGTGTTGGTTATAAACATGTGGTATGTTTAATCTATGATAAAAATGCCTTTTTCAAACCATAATTTGATGATATTTATATTTTACATAGATCTGTTTGAAAATTTAAATAATGAGTCAATAGTAGTGAGATTGATTTTTAGGGTCAATCCTAAGATGTGGGATAACCATAAATATTTTGTCTTAGTGAAGGTCCTCTATCTTGAGAAGTAGATCCATTATGTGCTATTGTTTATTGATTCTGGTATATTGATTATGCTTATTCCACTATATCATTATCTTATTGTTTTATATTCCTCATATATGTTCATTATTCAATGATTTTTTAAATGAATGTTTTGGATACCTTTATGATGAGTAAGTAATGGAAATTATGTATGTTTCATCAATTGATTATTTTAGCTAAACTTCCTTGATTTGGAGTCTTTTTTGTTGTGGTGTTTCTCTTGGGGCATTATCTATATTTCATGACCATTCATGTTAATAATGACTTTCTGGTGGGGGGACTGTGTATTGGTCTTTTAATTCTCTTTGTTTATCCCCTTAGGTTTTTTTGTATTTGTTTTTAGACTCTAAATAGGGTCTATGATTTATAGATGTTTATTAATTTGGATATGGGATGAACATGATGAGTATTGATCCCATGTAATTGTTTTGGATTCATGTTTTAGAGGATTTATAATTTGGTGGAGAGACTAAGATATTAATTTTAGCCAAGAATTTTAGTGATCCAAAATGGAGTTCCTTATGAATGCTTTTTCTGTTGAAACAGTTCATGATAATGTATCTTAAGTTTATAAGTTCTTTGGGAGACGAGTTCACCTTGGGTAATGGTTGTGGTTAATTACAGTCATCATTTTGGGTATTTTCTCAGTTTTTTTAATGGTGTTACTTATTTTTTAGAGAATCAATTATGATTTACTAGGTATAATTTTGTCCAATATTTTGACCATTTGAATCATTTGTGGATTCTATGGGCATAATGGATTATATTGGGGAGTTTTTCACACCTTAACCCTATATTTTCATTATTATTATATATATTTAATAAATTTTAATCCTAGTATTTAATTCTTGGAAAAAATATTTTAAATTTATGATATTTTTTAATTTTAACATTGGTTCACGGTTTGCAGATCGATAGTAAAAACCATTTGTAAAACATCTAAGTGTGTCAATAACATGATTGATCTAAAATTCACAGATCATGTTTTTTTTGTGTGATCATAAATCTAGCACATTTTGGTTGTTGTATGCCTTATTGTAGGTGGGACATAATGGAAAATTTTTAATGTCCATCCATTAAGTTATAACATGGGAAGTGCTAGATTTTTAAAAAATGGGTTTTTACTTGTTTATCGCTTAAATACATTTTACTTCAAAGGACCCCCCCCCCATATTTTTTCCTTTTTTTGGACTTGGTCATTCACATCTATCCCAAGAACACATCCATACTCTATTCCTCCCCATTCTTAGGTGATTATAAAGGGGTTTCGTATTATCTGAGTTTGGTTCTTCAAGGTATGACCTTCTATTCTTTATTCCTTCCCATCATCTAGGTTATTATCCTCTTCCTTTCTAACATGTTATCACTGGTTGAAAGAAAACCACTTTAGAGGGTTTTCTTTTTTTTTTTGGGTTTTAGGGTTTATGAGGCTTGATTTGAGGAAAATTCTAGCAACTAATAATGAAAAAGACACATTTCCCTCGATTTTAAGAATATTTCCACTTGTTTTCTCATTAAATTTTTGAACAATGATTTGTTGAACTTTAATTTATTCATTTATGTGACCAAAAATTTATTATATGTGGTTATAATCCACTTCTTAGAAGAATCCAAGATACAATGGTTTCTTTAAATTATGAAGTTCCTTTATCTTAAAAAATAATTTGTTTTAAATTATTTAACCACTTTTTTATTATTGTTTGATCAATAATCACCAAAAAGTATTTTAGTCATGCATTTGAATTTTTCAAATTGAATTTTAAATTTTAAGATGAATTCTCAATTAGAAATTTGATTCCACATGGCATCTATAGTAATACATAAAATTCCAGGTATTAATTAATCATTCCAAAATATTGGTTTGAATAAAAGTGTTATATTTTTGAAAATGTATATTAATATGTTTCATATATGTGTGAATATAAATGGGTTTATAGAAACACACAAACATTCATATATATATATATATATATATATGTGTCTGTATAGATTCACTTGACAATAAATGAATTTTGGAAATTAGAGACATGTGTGTGTGTTTGTGTAAATGTTTATGAGTATAATAGCTATATGAGTATTTTATATTTATGCTTAATGTTCACACATAGTTTTAAAAGTATATTTCAAAAAGGGATTTTAATGTTAGTTTTGAAAATAAAAAGTAAATACATTTTTTTTATTTGGTAAAGAAAACATTGAGATAAATTTTTTTATTTTCAAAAATATGCCCCATTGATATTGAAAAAAAAATTCTTATTTTACATATTATTAAGAACTACATATGAATTGATTAAGTGAAACGATATTTTTAGTGATTAGATATTACCTATTTGAAACCTCATATGAAGCTCGAGTGCTTGGGTAGGATAGCCTAGATAGGAAGTGGTCAATCATATAAGGTATGTTGTCCACCTAACTAGTGTAATAGTAGTGTACACATTCTACTTGACAGTGACATGTGTACTCCACCAAGCCAGTTTAGTAGTATTTTTTCACTAATTGAGGGTTTCTGTAACTGTTGAAATAGATGTTATAGGTTTCTCCTATCCTTACTAGGATCATTTTGTTTTCAATTATTTTATGCTATAAATTATAGATTACATGGTTTATTCTACACTTGTTTTATTATGTTACAGTATGCCTCTTTAATTTCTATTTAATCCCATATTGTTATCTTTTATGTACTCCATGAGAATTTAATTATCGTAAATAACATTTTATTCTAATTATTGATAAAAATAATACCCTAAAATTGGTGAAATACTTTTTTAAATGGATACTTTACCAAATGATTATTTGTCCTAATAAATTTCATTCAGAGAAATCATTTTCATTTAAATTAAATTAAAATTATAGTTTATAAACTAATTAAGAATATTTTATTGGTGTTTATATACATATATAAATAAATATACTTTGAATATTATCTTTCAACCTTACATATAAAAGTAACATGCAATTAAAGTCATAAAATGGGTTGTGGTTTATTTTTCATGATATTTGAGTTATTTTCACTCCTATAATTATCTTCTATGTATACCTTCAAGTTATATTCCTCGAAAATATTTTAGAATTGATTAGTTTGTGGTTAAATGTTTACTGATAGATTAACATAGAGGAATTTCAATTTTTTACCTTAATTTAATACATCATAAAATCATTCCATTTTTCATACTTTCTGTTATGGTAATTAGTGGATTATATTCGGTGTAAGTGAGACCTATGATTGTGGTGGAAATCGTTCCTCTAGGTGAAGTAGTTGGGGGTGAGGTGAGGGATTTATTTACATTAATTAAAATGTTTAAATCACTTTTCTACTATAATTTTTTATATTGTTTTCTTATCTTCTGGAATATAGTCCTCTAATATATTGTAGGGTCGTTGTGGTAGTTTTCTATTATGAAAATATAATTATTTGGTGAATCTCTTCCCAATGGATTTACATTGATTCCCTAACAGTAGTTGTTAACCCATGTTGATTGGAAATATACCTCTATTGTGTCACATACTATATTGGGAATCCGATAGATGCATAGATAATGTTAATTAACAAAATTTGGGTTGGCATTAGAGGGTGTAAATTTGATGAAATTGGACTTTTACAACCTTGAACATAAATAAGTGTGATCACTTTTCCTTTATTTAGCATACCAAAAGAAAATCTTAAATTGATTATTTTAAATGGGTCCTAGAAAATTTAAAAAAAATAGATGTTTTATTTTATGTTATGGTAAAATATAACCTCATTTGGATAATAAATTTAAATTTTCTATTTAAAATGGTTGGCTATTATTGTAGACCAAAAAATCTAGCCTCGAATTTTATCTTCATCTTGGGCCACATAGATCATCGTTCAATCCTTAGAACTACTTATGAAAAATAGTATAATGAAATATTAAAAATAATATTCTTTTATAGAGTAGAATATTATGAAAAATTATACCTTTATCATTGTTGATACATGAAAATTATTAGAAGAGTATCGAGTTCACTTTGATAAAAAAAATCTAGATTCATGGTCCATAATGGTTTTCTTACCCAATAAATAATCAATTTTTATAAGAGGGAAAAATATATCTTGTATATATTGTAACCTAATACTGAGATTTAATGTTTCAATAAATACCCTTTATTGTTTCAAATGGTGTTTAAAATGTATTCATTATTAGTTTATTTTAAGATATAATAATAAAATGATTCGAAATGCAATTTTAATTATAAAATAATCTAAAAATGGTGCTTATGAATAGTGAAACACATCGATAGTTAAAAAAAAGAATTAATATTTGCGTATTTTAGTGGTTAACCACCCATATATTGTGTAATTAATATAACTCAAACGAACACTACCAATGTTACCTTAGTATAAGTGAAATAGATATATGTGAGTCCATACACTAAAAAACACAAAATATGAAAGTAATTATGCCCCCATATTGGGTCAAAAAGATCTAAATAGGTCACCATGAACTATGACTATGGCTATAGTAATTAATTTTTGAATAAGGGATACATCTTTATCCATTAACCCATAATTAATATCATCAAAAGAGACTTGTGGATGGAATAACAAAGCCAAACTCTCATTTAACACTCTAGATTTTATAATTTTTTTAATTTAGTTAATTAACTTAATGATAGTTTGTGTTACCCACAACAGTGTTTATAGATTCTGTTTCACACAACACCAATTATATCTTGTTTTACATATAATGATGAGTTTAAAAGAATTGAGACATACTATTAAAATATTATTATTTAAATGAATGTTTTCCCCCGGGCATTAGAATGTTAGGTACGAATAAGGTTTACTAAATTATTTAAATATATTGTTTGAAAATATATATATATAAAATTATTAGGTGTCCAATTATTTAGAAATTAAAAAACATTTAAGGATATATTTTTCGGAAAAATAATTTCTATGACTAAAAACGTTTTTTTATCTTAATAAATTTTTTAAAAAAATTGGTTGATATCAATAAAATTTTTATATTTTATATTCAATAAAATTTTTATATTTTATATTCAATAAAATTATATAACTTTCTTATTATTTGTATTCTAAGAATTAGATAATAATAATTCCAATTTTATGCTTAAACACTATATTTTTCTAAAAAACTAATTTTATCATATTTTTTTTACAATTATTTTTTAAAATTATTTATTGAAATTTTTAGAAACTTTTTTTGAAATATGAAAACTTATTTCTGAAATAATAATGTAAAAATTATCTTATGGTGATGTTTGGGGTATTTTCTAGATATATCACTTTTTCGATAAATATTGAAAAATACTGGTTTTTCTTAAGAATTATAATTTTTATTAAATAAGTTAAAAATAAAAAAAATTAGATGGTTTTAAAATGAAAAAAAGTTAAAAATATATATTTAATATTTTAATTTTGGTTATTTGAGTCAATTTTATATTGAATTATGACATTAAAATCATTTAATATTTCGAATATTATCTTTTTGGAAATCCTCTTTTTTATCACGTCTGAGAGTTGAAATTTAAATTAACTTTTTAAAATATTTTCAATTTAATTTGAAAAAATGGATACCATATTTGGAATACAAATTATTTATGTCATATTTTATGGTTAAATTATTTTTTGGACAAAATCAATTGTAAAGATAAAAAAATTATTTACCAGGATTAAGGTTAAAATGAGTGTACCATGATGTTTAACTAAGATTATAAGGATAAAAATGGAATAGAAATTTTTCCAAAACCCATTATATATATATATTTAGACATTATCACATATACCTTTTGTTAATGGACATTTTTATATCCTTTTGGTATTACCAAAATGTGGAAACACTTTATTATTTTCAAAAATTACATTTGTGTCCTCTCCCACATTTATAAAAGGCCATCCAATCTCATCTCCTCTTAAAAATTCAAAAACCCTTTCATTAAGACAAAACCATCCCGAATATATTATTTAAATCCCTCCAAATATGCTAGAGGATTTTATGATATATGGTATGGTTAACAAAATTTATTCTCATGTTATCATACCATTCTACTCTGGCAATATTGTTATCTCCCTTTTTTATCCTTATTGAGACTCTAATCTAACCCTTTCTTATGTTTCATTTCCTAAGGATATAAATAATGGTATTAGGTATGATATGTCTATGAGGAGTGAAATTTATGAAGAACATAGTGGGAGATTGTATAGCTCAATTATGGTCAAATTTTTTATGTTTCCATGTTCCTAAAGGAACTAAATATAGAAACCTGTAGTATTTTTCACATATCATTATATGATTTCAAGAATAAATAAACATCAAATTACAATACAAGGATTGTACAGTCTTGTGTGTTGTAAGACTAGGTATATAAAACTAAAAACATTGGAATAAATAAAACATTACTTTATTTATCATCAATTATGAGATCCAAAATTCCGTTGAGACCTTATATCTACATAGGATAACTTAGTGATAACATGAAAAAAGGAATGAGCCAAAAATACCACATAAGGAATAGACATTAAAATAAATCTTATCACAAGGGTTAGAAGGAATAACACAATAATATAAAAAGGAATAGTACATGATTAAACATAAGGAATCATAACATGGGATTATACAATCATGGATGAAAAGTTATATAGAAGCAACATAAAATATGACTTTAGAATGAGTTAAGGATCGTTACATTTAAGGGATCATGGGTCTAATATCATTAGACATAGAGGATAATTATTCAAAGCTCATTGCATATATAGGAGCATGAGTCAAGGCTACCACCAACACCATTGCACATAATGTATCATGAGACTAAACTTTACTGAATGCATTGGAGCACTGTCTAGGTGGACCCATAATAACATTATCATTAATATTCCTGCCACATAAAAAATAAATATAATTAAAAAACATAATCTTAATGGTTTTCCATGGAATTAATTGGGTATCAAAATCATGTCAAAATCATAATAAATAGGTGCATCGTACATGTATCCATGATAGAAATTTAATAAATTATACATGGAAATTCATAAAGTAATATGTGTATATATCATGATAGGTGATATCAAACTGAGGTTAATAAAGTGTTTAAGAAAATTTAGAAATAAAACATTTTAGTATGGTTTAATGGAAAACATTCAATATTCATTAAAATTGAAAAGGAGTGATTTTTTCTATAAAAACATAATTGGAACAAGGTAGTTTTTCATGGTAAAATGAGTGAATTTAGAAAAATAATGGTGGATTAAAATAGATTATGGATCAAACATTGATTTTTGTAAGAATTCAGGAAGTTTCCATAAATCGGGTTAGATTATCGGGATGAATTGAGTAGGTAACATTTTAAAAAACATCTATACCTTTGAAAAAAGGCTGAATGGATCTTTTTCATGAGTTTGGAACATATAAAAATAATTTATAAGATGTAAATAAAGATAATAGAGATTATATTTGGGTAAATAGAGAGAAGGAGTGACCTGAAGGAATAATGGAGCTTCGGGGATAATCCCAAAAAATCACCGTTAACATTTCTCGATGTGTAGAATTCAAAAAATGAACTCCATTTTATTAAAACAATTTTCTAATTTTAATAAAATATATTTTTTATTAAATCATAATTTACTTAAAAAATATAGTTTTCAAATTTTAATTATTTTATATCACTTTATAAAATTAAATAAGGTCATATAAAATGATATTATAATCATAAGAAATCATTATATTGATTTATGAATACATTTTATGAAAAAAAATATTTTTTTAATTATTAAATTAGTCATAAAATTGTAATTAAACATTTATGACTTAGAAATATACAAATACTTAATTAATAATTTTATAAATATTTATTTACTTATACTAAAATATAATTATATCATATTATCACTTATAAGATTGATCAATTTTATTTATACATTCATTGGTGAGGTTACTATTTAGTTAGCCTGTTTACTATTCAGGAGTGTCAAATTACTATTCCAAAGGTCAAGTTATTATTTCATCAGTAAAGTTTCCTTAACTTCTATAAACACTTATTATTTCATTCATTCATCATTTATAATTTTTTTATTATGTTATTTATGTGATTTAATTTGATTTATACTATGTTGAATAATTATATTAATGTAATTTCAATAGATAAAACTCTGGGTCATTACATTAAACCAAAATGATTCTTGTGTGTATCATTATGTTATATAATTAATATTCATGCATTATGACATAATATTTATATATCAGAATTTTTGTCTTTACATGTCACACAATCGAAACCAACATAAAATTCTTGTTAGTGGCCCATGGATATATCTCATATTAGATATTCAGTTATGAAGTGATGTAAGAATATCTAACTTCCGCTGTCTTCTATACCAACAAAATTTTTATAGATTAGATTCCATGGATTAATCACTAATATTATAAAAAATGTAGGAACTTTTTGAAAGAGGACATAACACAGTAAAACTACAAAGTGAGTTGAATCAATATAATCTGTATGGATATAGGAACATAGATATATTCCATTAAAACACAAAATATAATTAGTAGTGAGATCATAGATACAAAAACTAAAAAACATCCAAGGATAAACCACTAACACAAAAACATTATTATCTCAATTATAATCCTTAAGGAGCTCAATGATTTGATACTCCTTTGTCTCAAACCATCCAATAACTCTCACTCTATGTCAATAATTTTCACCCCTTCTTAAATAAATATTACAACCCTACTCGCATCTCATGTCATAAGAATTTCGGTTCCATAAACAAGCCTTTTATACTCCTATAATTCCAAAATAAGCATGTAGTACATCCATACACAACCAGTCTAGGTCAAAATCATCCTATAACATCAATATTCACCTCAAAGAATCAGAGTAAAAAAGGTTATAACCACACAATAATTTGGTGGTCCATGATCTTGTAGGAAATAAAACAACAGTAATATAAAGTCAGAAAAATAATATAAACAGAGAAATACATGCACTCACCACCAATACTGTAACACCTTGAGAATTTATATTATATATATTAATTTATAACCTAACATGTTTAAAAACTATATTTTCATTCAATGTTACATTAAAATGAAACCATGATATGTTAATTTAAAATTTTACAATTATAATATAGCTATTAAATTAGCAGGTATAAAAAGAAGTAACTATATTATCAAACAAATGAAGAAAAAGGAAATAAAAGATACCATGTAGTGAATTTATCCATTTTCAATCTCACATGTCTGATATTGGAAAGTAATTTTATTCAATAGGGTTAAACTAAGTCCAATTCTAAGAAAAAATCAAACAATTATGGAATGAGTTAAATTGTTTGTGAGAGATTTCAAGCTCCTGGAAATTTCCACGATATATATGCTAGTGGAATCCCCACCCTCGACTACCACTAGATCCCACATTATGTATATATATCACATAGAAATATTAAGGGGATATATAAATAAAAATTAATAAAATATAATCACGTAATTATTAATTTAATAAGTTATTTATCACAAGTATTTTACACATTTCATTTTTTACTTTTAAAGAAAAAGAATGCATATTTTTCTGTAAATATAATTTTTCATAAAATTATTTATTTAAAAGATAAAATTATAAAATTATGAATTTCAATTTTATTAGATGACATTAAATATAAAATTAATCATTTCAATACTTAATTAGTGTATATTTCTGATATTTTTCATAAACAAATTATTTTTCAGTGAATCGTGAAAAATACAGTTTTTCTACCAAAACATTAAATTTTTTGGTATTATAATCCAAACCTAGAAGTGTATAAAATATTTTATGAAGTAAAATATGTTTTTAATATTTAAAAATATAAATTTAAAAAATAATTTTATGAATTTATAAAACCCATGATTCACATTTTACGGACTTAAGTAAGATTTTCCAACACAGAAATGCTTTTGGGCTTTTCTTTAAAATAAATAATATATTGGTAAAATCATGTTTTGGATTTATTTTACAGACACCTACATTTATTTTTTTTATAATAAAACAATTTATATTAGGAGAACAAAATATATTGACATTTTTACTTTATACATAAATTAGAACCATAAGAATACACTTTCCTGATGCATGTTTTTACATGTTAAGTACATTATTGTTAAAATTGGTTTTCCCTGCATAATGAAATTTAATCAAATAAAATGAATTTAATAGTTTTAATAATTATGTAAAAATTATCTAATAAGTTTCAATATTTTATGTATAAAATTTATTTATTTAGCTAAAACCTATTTACCAGAGAAAAAACCAAAATGGTAAAGTGAAAATTTTTTCAGTAGACAATTTATAATGGGATAAAAGATGTGTAAAAATGAATTATTAAGGTATTATCATACTTATATCATAACCCACTCCATTATTACCCATGTTTTAGTATTCGTGACATGTGAAACATGTATTATATTTGTATAAAGTTGAAATATTTACAAAATTTCCATTCTCACCACATATAAAATGGACCTCTCACAACCCCTTTAAGAACACTCTATAAATTATATGTACTCTTGAGAATATTACCTTTCAAATTTAACTAAAATAATATCCATTTTCCTTGAACCTCTAGTCACAATAGTTTTTTCTAAAACCACTATTTTTCAGGATTCTTCTAAGGCAGACCACAAGTCCTCAATGTGGTTACTTTTTTCCAAACTTATTTTTTCATTATTATTTTCCCAAATATAAATTTATAATTATTATATATAAAAATTAGCATTATTTTTATACATAATTTTATTATTTCAAAGGAATAAATATTAAACACATGTATCCTTTTCAATTAGTAAAAATGAAACAATCATTTGTGTGTTGTACAGACTAAATCCCCCACAAAGTGACAAATTCTATTTTTCACCAATACCCTCTTACCTAGTTATAAATTTGATGTTTAAAAATAATTTTAAAATATATAATAATACTATTATTTTGTTGATAAATTTTTTAATCCACCTTATTTCCCATCATTCCTTGCGAAATAAAAATTTTAATTATGTGTTTTGCATATTATTGCCTCTATGAAGTAGTGTATCTCATTTTTCATATAGTTTATTTATTTATTATTAAAAAATATTAAAATATGATTAAATACATTGAATTTATAAAAATAATATCATGATTAATTTTTAATAATGATATTTTTTCCAAAATATACTACGTGTACAATCATAATCATCTATTAATTATGGTATGTTCATGTTTGGGTCTGTCTAACCACTTACATGAAAAAAACTATAAAATAATTTCATGGATGATTATTTGAACTAAATTTATGGTAATATATTATATAAATAATAAAATAAGTATTTTATTTTTTTATAATATTAGTAAAAATAATTTTAAACTCATTAATTAATACATCATAGTCTGTTTGTGAAAAATCAATGAAATATGCTCATCATTGTTTTAATTGTAAGAAACATAACCAAAACTCCCATAGATTTAAATTATAACATTATAATTTATTATAAAACATAAATTCCAATTTATTTTATGATATGATAATAATAAAATTTTGTTCAATAATGAGGAACAACAACTCTATTATGAAACTAGTTCAAAATGATCGAGATTACTCACACATGTTATCAAAAAAATAGATAATAAATAACATATATAAATTTATAGAATAATTATAAATGAGGTTTATAAAAGTTTATACATATTAATAATTTTATAAAATATATTATTAAAATGTTTATTTTTTTATACAAGAGTTTCAAGTGCTTTAGTTGAAGTATGTAATTAAGTTACGATTTTTTTGTCTCAATTTTCATGACATGGGTCATATTTCTTATTATAATCCATTTTTTATATTTAATAGTTTATATACATCCCTATTTAATATTTTTTAAAATTATATTCTCTTTATTCTTGCTATTTAATTTTTAATTATAAATTATATCCTTCAATAGGTTTTGATTCGAAATTTTCTAAAGTACTAATTATTATTTTCCATGGTTTTCAACTCCATGAGACATGTTTGATATTATGAATAATATTTTATTTTATATAGTGTATTTAATACCTTATTACATTCATTATCAATGAATATATTTCATTTCATTATATATTAATTTCATTGTATCCATCCCATTATCTTTTGATTCTTATATTACTATTACGGTGATAGTGTTTACATCTCAATTTTTCTTTATTTAGATATGATTCATATCCACCTAATTTTTCATTTTTAGTAGTGTATATATTTTATATGGATTATTTTATAAATCCCATAATACTATTTTATTTTGGGGGATTAAACTCATTGGAATCCATCACTACCTTTTTCTTTCTAAATCATTCTCATTTATATGTATGATTTTTCTTACAATTTCATTCCACTATAAACACACTATATTTCCATCCATTTATTGAAGAGTGTTCAACTGGATTCTATAAATTGATTTAATGTTAAAATTATTTACTTATCCGTACACCCCTATATCTATATTCTATTAGTTTGAGGTATTGTTATATAGAAATATATTCTATTTAATAGTTCAATAAATATTAAAAATTAGTATATTTTTTATTCTGTTACAGATGTTTATTGATTTAAAATAAAAATTTATTATGTTTTTTTTTACCATCCAAATTATTTCTAAGGATGTTTTATGATCATTTTATCCCTTTTATTGACATTGGGAAAAGTATTGATGTTCCATATGTTGTTATTAAAATAGGAATGTATCTTAAAGGTAAGTAGATTATGAATTGTATTATTATTTATATCATTTATATGGTGAATTTGATAGTTTTTAATAAGTGATGGTGTGGATTGGTATAATATAGCCCCTCGATGAAATGGTTGGTCTCATGAGGCAAAATCATTAGGTATTTCGTGTATGCCTACCAAATATAAGCTTTATGTCTTGGGTTCCACCTTCTTGGTAAGAATGATATCTTTATTATAGCCATGATAGAAAGAATGATTTCTTATTATATGCCTTGATGGTGAAAGATATCGAGCATTATGCATTATGACATAATGAATTCAGCTATTATCATCCTTATGATTATTTATACCTTTATGTCATCCATGTATCTATTTAAAGAACGTATGTTCAATTATATGGAATTATTTGACTCTTAATTATTCAATTAATATTATTCAATACATGATATCTTCTGATATACATTTTTAATTACTATGCATTTGGTATCACCCTTATTATGTTACCATTTCCCTGAGTTATAAAGAAAATTATTACAAATGATATATATATTATAAAATATCCTGTATGGATAATTTATGAGAGAAATTGAAAATCTATTATAGTTTTAGTAATTTATTTTATAGAAGGGAAAATTTCCATTAGTGGAAAAATATATGGGTTTTATGAGTCAAACATTTTTCATAATTATCTAAATTTTCTAACCTAAAAGTTCATGGGAATGTATATAATGAAAAATAAATTAAAGGCAAGTAATTATGGGGTGGTTATTTTCATGAATATATTATTTCAATCAAATCCAATATGAAATGTATGTGTTTTCTTCACCAAATCTAAGAGTGTGAGTCTATGAACCACAATTAGTATCAGAGTAGGGTATATATATATTTTTTTAAAAGGTTGGGGCTGAAGCCACATTTTATTAGTAAAGAAAACACCACTTTTGTACGGGTAGACGAAGACCCATTACATAGCCTAAAGGCCCAAGGCCAAGTAGCCCGAATATAAAGCTTGAAAGCCCATTTTTTGTCCCAAAACGTCCTTAAGTGAATAATACTACTATAGTACCCTAGCTGCTAATGTTCCTAGTATAGTACCACCACCACTACATTTCCTGCTATAGTATTTTTGCTGCTATAGTGCCACCGCTACTACATTACATCTGTTGTTATAGTGCTGCTACATTACCTACTACAGTGCTTCTATTGTAACTTAGGGATTCCTCCCCTACTCAGATTTGATCTTGGGTCTTTTTGGATTCCAAGCATTAGCCTCTACCACTTAGGTATATACTCTTTAGTATATAGGGTTTGGATAACTTAGATATCAAGATATTAATTGAGGATAATTTAAGTGTTGATAAGTTAATTTTGATCATTATTTCAAAGGTATAGATAGCCATTTAGGCTAGATGAGGTAATACTGAATAATTTAGGGATTTTAATAAGATAAATTTAGTGAAAAAATGAGGGATAAGTATATGGGTTAAGTATATGTATAAGATAACATCATAACGTTTTTGTAAAGTAGATAATTTTTTGTTCTCTAAAAAATTACATACCTATCTGGATACTGGAAAGTGGGTCTGTTTGTAGAAAATTTAAACCTAGGTGTAATAAACATTAAAAAGGTAGGTTGATTATCAACTCAATCTTTACTCTGGTTTAGGATGAGTGAGTCTAATATTTCATACATATCAACACTCCCGGGGGATATGATTTGGTTAATCACATTTTCTTTATAATCAATTACAAATGATTTTTGTTAAGTAATTAGGATATGAAATATGATAGAACCTAAACTAAAAAACATAGATTTAACTAGGAGTAATTTATGTTGAGATAAAATCTAACGAAATAATTTTGAAGAATCAAATATCTTGAAGTTCAATTTTTGATGTAATTATCTAACAACAATTCTATTTTTGGTGTTTTTTACTCAAGTTAACTCAATTTGGTTTTTAATATGGATAAATCTCAAAGTAAACAAGTAAAAAATATATTCTATGAAAAATGTAGATATATTACCATTGAGAAACCAAGTGGGATAATAACTGAAGTGATAAATCTTTTGATTACACCCAAATAGTTATCATGAATTATAATTAACAACATAAACATAGTTGAATTCCCAAACGTAGTAAAGATGACAAGGATGGAATATCATTTCATTTAAGGTGATAAATATGATTAAAGAAATAATATTTAATTACATATCTGTCATAATTGTTGGAAGAAAAATCTAGGGGGGAGTCTCAAGGGAGCTGTAAGATGCTTTATGCATGAAAAAAGAAGGGAATTAAGAAAAACGTATCAAAACAATGATGAAGAAATCGGTTAACATTATGGAGAAAAAAGATGTATTTCCTAGGTATACATAATATATTAATGTACTCACCACATTAGAAAATATATCATGATTTATGCCTAATTTTTAGATACCCTTAACTAATCTAATTAGTGAGTGATAATTATAATTTCCAGGAGGTAATTTATTTAAGGGGGGAATGTTACACCCTGAGGATTTAAATTATATATATATTACTATAAAACCCAATGTGTTAAATATCTTACTTCATGTGTAACACCAAACTAAAATGAAAACATGAAATTTTAAAACAAAATCGTATTAATATAATATATCTATTAAATAAGTTGGTAGAAAAGTAAATAAGGATATTATGAAACTTATTATGAAAAGGGAATGAAATAACATCAAGTGGAATAAATCTACCTCATGAAGATAAATTGTATAAAATTTTAATGGAATTTTATTTAATGTGTCTATCCTTAGAAAAAACCCCAGATAAACTCAAATAATTATGATATAAGAGAAATCATATATAAGAAAAAATTTATCTTGTAGAAATTTTTATGAGATCCTTGCTAGAAGAATCACCTCCCTTGATTACAACAAGAGCATACCATATCCTTATATGTTATTTGGAGATATTTAAGAGATATGTACCTAGAAATTGATATTATTTAAATGTTAATTATCAATGTGACACATTATTTAACACATTTATTTTAAACATTTTGTGTTTTCACTTTTAAAGAAAAAGAAGGATTATTTTTATATAAAAATAGTTTTTATTTATATTTCATATTGAAAAGATAAAATCCTAAATTTTTTAAATTTAATTTAATGAAATTAAATTTATTTTAAAATTAATTGTGTCAATATTATCTTAGTGTGAATTTGTAGTATTTTTCTTAAATAATTTATTTTTAACTGAATAGGGAAAAATATAGTTTTTTCCAAAAGTGTAAGTTTTATGAATTATTAAAAGAAGACCCATAAGTTTATAAAACATTTTAATTCGTAGAAAATTTTATTATAATTTAAAACTATAAATTCTAAAAATACAATTTTTAGTTTTAAAAAAACTATGATTAACTTTTTATTACTAAAGTAATATTTTCTAATAAAAAAATATTTTTAGAAATTTATTTTATTTGATTAATTTTTTTGTAAAAATTTGGTTTTGGGTTTATTTTAAATCCATATAAATTATATTTTTATAATAAACAAATTTATAACTTGAAATTCAAATACATTGATATTTTTTCCTTAAAAATAAATATTAAACATAAAAATACTCTTCTTTTAAAAATAGATTTTTACACGTTACATGCACTGATGTTAAAATTATTTTTTCTATAAATAGAAATTTTATATGATAAAATATATTTTTTATTTGGACTCACTAGGCCAAAATTATATAAAAAATTCAAAAAAAAATTAGTCATAAAAAATTATTTTCTTAGGTAAAACCATTTAATATGGTATAACCAAAAATGTTAAAAGTAAAAATTAAAAACATAAAGAACATAAAAACATGTTTTATAATAAATTTTGGGGATATTATTGACCTTATATCATACCCCAATCCATAATTATCCATTTTGTATTCTAATTGAAATGTAAAACATGTTCTCTCTTTATATTAAGTTGAAATATTTACAAAACATCCATTCACACCACTTATAATAGGGGCCTCTCAAAACCCCTTCAATACCACTCCTAAAATTAGGTATCATATTTTGTAACACCCCAAGCTTCTACGGTACGCTTCTCTTTGAATAATGTGATAGCGTGTGTTGTACGCAACACCGAGTTCTAACACACCATAACTAATCAAACTAGCCGTTATGAATAGTAACACCTACTTTTTGAAATTATATATATTTTATATTTGAAAATGGACTTCATTTTTGGATTCAGAATATCGAATTTAGCCTAAGGTGAAATTTTGGTACATTTCGGATAACTTTCATATTTTGATGAATAGTGAAAATTACTAAATTTTAATTAAAAACAACTTTTTTAACCAAAATAATTAATAGTGATAAATTGTGAATTTGAGTGGTTTTAAAGTATATTTAGAATATATTTTTACCATTTAATATAATGTTGGTCATTGGAGATAATTTTACAATTATACCGAACATAAACAAGTGTCAATCTTTTGATAGTTATTACCTCTTAAAAACACGCTTTTTGTTTTGACAGCGGGAATTAATTTTAAATTAATTTCTGCCACTTCTGTGTTTTGAATTTAGGAAAATGGATTCCATATTTGGAATCAGGATGTCCAAATTATGTAAATAGGTAACTTTTATTTTTACACATTTTGAATAATTACTGCGGTAAATATTTTATTTACCATGGTTAAAGGGTAAATCCGGTAAATAAGGGTTAAAAAATAATATTATAATAATACTAAATTACCCTAAAACGTATCCTAACCTTATTGGTGGACACATACCCGACCATGAGCATCCTTGGGTCAATTTGGGGACCCCTTGGAGCCACTTGTATGTGGTAGGGACACTTTATATTAATAAAGTTAAAATAAAAATAAAAATGGCATAAGCTTACATCTTTTAGAAGAACAATTTTTACATAGGGTTATACATGTTGGATTTTCGATTATAAATATTCATTAGAAAGCTAAAAATATTTCCTACATAAGGATATTTTATTTATAAATTTTAGACATCAAATAATTTAAATTATTAATGACACAATAATGATGCAATGTTTACCTCATTAATAAATCATTTAAATAAATAAGATTATAATGATTAAAATATTATCTAAAACCTGTCCAATTCTTATTGGTTGATGTTATTTAGAATATGAGTCATCTTATCTTCGACCTCAATGATTTTTGGACCATTATAAACCGAATACAAATATATTATAAAGTAATACTTTCACACTTTCCTAAAGAGCCCCTCCTCTCCCTTATAAAAGGAGACCACTTCTACTCATTCCTCACACCTCTCAAGCCACTTGGCTCATCCAAACTCTGCCCAACTAAGCTCCCCACATCCCTCTCCTCCTCCTTGAAGCTTCCCCTTAGGCAGAAATCATTTCAAGAAGTCCTTTGGTTCCAACCAAAGTGAGTTACCTAAATTAAAGGTAACGATTTCTCTTAAATTATTTTCCTTTATTTTGCTTCTCCAACCCCCAAACTCTTTTTATTTCCTTTCTTTTGTAACAACACCAGTATCCTCAATATACTAGTATGTTGTTATAAGAAGGATTCAAACTACACATACACACAACTCCATCTAATGGATGATGAACATAATGTTTCTGTGGATGGCAAACTAACGCCTCACGAAACGATGATTGTTCAAATACATCTTACCGCCTCTCATGGTGGCCATTATGATGGCACTGTAATTAAATATGATATTAATGAAATATATTTTATATATAAGCTTCTGTAATTCCATTTTATTTCATACCATTATTCGTTTCATGTTGTATATACATACGATAATTTCATTTGAGGAAGTGCGGACTACCGCCCCCTTAAAATGATATGACTCGTTCATACCACACATGGAACGTATAAAGGATGGTGTTAATGAACTTAAGTAACATATATAAAATATTATATTATACTGGAATAGTAATATACCTATGTATCATTTGGATTCAATTCTTTTAAAATAAAAATTAAATGGAAGTAGCGTTCGTGCATACGTACGGACTACCGTCTCCACGAACGCGGTGAGATCCATCCTCCATCGTATCCATTCAAGTATTATTCTCATTTTAGGGTTAAAAATAATGTTAATATCATTCTGATTATGAATAAGATTTAATCTATCCATTACAAACATGTCTTACGTAACCAAACATTTAAGAAGAACGAATCGATTATCACCTGAAATGACGATAATACTAAGATATTATTAATAAAGCAATGTTAAAAGATCATATATGATATCATATTAATTTATATGATTCTTGTATAATTTAATAACAATTATTTCACCATTATACAGGAGGTTAACCGACCCCAACAAAGGAAAAGTACAAGGTAAGGGTTATTTCACAATCTCTTCATTATCTGAGGTTGTTTATACGTAATAATCTACTGGGATATCTTTATCATCCACATCCATGTTTCTTAAAAATGTATTTCAAAAAAATTTTACTATTTACAAGAATATGGGTTAAATTCATTTATACCCTTGTTTGACTTTTTATAAGAGGTTTATAAAGGAATCTTTCCGTCGTTTTCAAAACAAGGTCCTTTTTAACCTTTTCGACAAAATTGAGGTAAGAATGTTTTTTTTAACTTATACGGCGGGTGCGGTTATTTTACGCCGTTATAAAATCTTCAAAGCTTTCCTTACAAGCTTATAAGAATATTTTCAAAGAAAATGTTTTATTTTATATGGATCTTAAATGATTTCAAAATAAAAGGAGATATTTCTTTAAAAAGAATTTTGATTTCATCTATGTCAACATCCTTTGATGGATTTTAAGATTATTTGAAGTTGATTTATTATGATACAAAACTTCTATATTGTATTGAAGGTTTTGTGATATGTTTGACTATGGATGTGCTATTTTTATACCATTCATAGTTTATGGTGAAATTATTGACATTTCGTATGCTAGTTTTAATACGAATGTTTTATGTTATGTTTAAACCTTTTCATATGGGAATGCATTGGACTTAATAAGTGACGCGTGGAGCCCGCTATAGCTCCTCGATGCATCGGTAGGTCTCATGAGACAAACTAGTGTCTTGGCACAAGGCCTTGACAAAATCTTATTTGTAGTCTTGGCACGAGGCCTTGGCTATGTGGTTATGATAGTCTGGCATTATGCATTCCAACATTATGAAAGTGGTTATTGATATTGCATGTGATTATTCGATTAGTAGAATATCCATGTGAACAAGTAAATGGCATTATTTCATTTTACTTTTTCCATACTATGTTGAAGTTCAATTTTAAAAGGCTTTTGTTTTAGTAATTCATTGCCTTAAATGTTTATGCTTATTTTGAATGTTCCGCTATATTGTTATCCTTACTGGGCATTTGAGGTCACCCCTTTTCTATGTTTTATTTTTCCCAGGAAGTGAAGATGTAAGTTATGAATGACCTGCAGGGATATTATGAGGGGATTATAGTGTGGACTGTGGAAACATTATGTTGTTGTAGTAGTTTTTCATTTTATGATGTAATGTAAAACTTATGAATATATCTAGTGTTTCCAAGGCTACTAAACCAATCGGTCTTTCGAGATTTGATCTTTCTTGTGATCATGCCAATGTTACGAAGTAATGCACCGACTCTGGGTAGCTGGGGTCGGGGCGTTACAGTTGGTATCAGAGGAAGTTTAGTACAATCCTTGGAAGCTAGATTTAGATAAACTCTGATTAGAGCACGTATACCTAAGATGAACTTTGAGGATTAGTATAGAAGAACTTCCTATAATTTTGGTATTGTAGATATTTTGTGAGTTTTCCGAGCAATACATACCTGTCTGGATACGAGCAGGTAGAGGCGGCTCTGGCACAGATGTACCTAGGGGTAAAACCCGAAAACACCTCTTTGAGCTAGACTCGAACGGGAACTGGTGCACGACAACGGGCCTTGCTGCACTCTTGGTTACGACACTCCCGGGGGATATGCTTAGGATAACTCTCACTTTCTTTACAAATCATTATGAAGGATTTATGAGTATATACTTCCTCAAAGAAAACATTTTTATGATTATGGATTATATCCATAAATAGTTCAATTTATGTTAAGTGTTTTATAAGTATGGGATTATGTATTTTGATTCATAAACTGATCTAGTTTATGCCATTGTTTAGAAATGGCGCCTAGTGGAAGAAATGGAAACTGTATCAATGCACGCACTCCATGTAGGGATTGCCCTCCTGCTCAAGATAATTATAGTGGGGCTGGTGATGCAACTGGTGCTGATCAGCTAATCACCATACTGGGACAACTTACTCAGATTATGAATAATAACCTTACCCGTATGGAGCACCCTGATCCGCAGCGTGGAGGATCAATGTTAGATCGATTCATGAGGCAACAACCACCAACGTTCAATGGGAATACAAATCCCTTCGTAGCTGAGCAATGGATATTTTCCCTAGAGAAAATATTTCAGGCTTTGGGGAGCAGTGAAAGGGAAAAAGTTATCATGGCAGTTTACCGCCTCACTGGAGATGCTGATCAATGGTGGTCATTGATTCAAAATACGAAGGAAGATGATGAAGTATCAAATATGGAATGGAGGGAGTTCAAAGATCTGTTTTTAGAAAAATACTTCCCTCGCGACCATCGAGCAGATATGGAAAGGCAATTTCTGAGTCTGAGACAAAAGGAGGATGAGAATGTCACAAAGTATGAGGCTAACTTTACAAGGTTAGCGAGGTACGCTAGTGATTATATTCGTAACCCAAGAAGTAAGATTGATCGTTTCTTTGATGGGTTAAAACCATTTCTCCGTCGAGCGTTAGTCTCACAATCCTTTTCATCGTACGAAGACATTGTCTCATGTGCTATCAAGACCGAAAAGGAATTCTCTAAGTCTTATGACTTTAAAGCAAAGCAAGAGAAGAAGAGACCTGCTGATCAATCTGGGAATGGAAATAAGGGGAAGAAAGGAAAGGTTGAATATCCATCATGTGGTAAATGTGGGAAGAAACACCCTGGTACTTGCTTGAAGGGAATGGGAGTCTGTTACAAGTGTGGTGAAAAAGGCCACCAAGCTCATGATTGCAAGGGGAAGAAGGAAGCTACCAACGTTCAGTGCTACAATTGTAGGGAGATGGGGCATTATGCAAATTCATGTCCTAAGCGTCAGGAGAACTTACCTCAGAAAAGGCCAAGGGATCAAGGCCAGGCTTATGCTATCACTACTGCTGAGGTAGAAGCTCCGAAAGACGTGGTGGCAGGTAATTTAATGGTTTCCTCAAGTTTAGAAAATGCATTATTTGATTCTGGATCATCACATTGTTTCATATCTTCCCAGTTTGCTAAGAAAATTAGATATTTCCAATTTGATTTAATAAGGGAGTTGTCAGTTAAAACTCCTAAGGGAAGTATCGTTGCAACAATGTTTTGTGAATCAGTCCCCATTAGAGCACATAAATTTTCTTTATCTGCTGATCTCATCGTCATACCTATGATTGAGTTTGATATAATCCTCGGTATGGACTGGCTTTCGGACTATGATGCGAAGATTTATTGTAAGAAGAAAGAGGTTATGATTCTTGATGATAATGATAAGGAACACCTTATTTTTAGAGCAGAATCGTCACCACCTAATTCTTATTTAGATCCACCCCCAGTAGCTCAACTAAATTCAATTATTGGGGAGGAAGAGAATGAAGTAACTATTGGTGAGGAAAGGAATGTTCAAATAGAGGATGTACCTGTTGTGAAAGAATTTGTAGATGTATTTCCAGAAGATTTACCTGGACATCCTCCAGAACGAGAAGTTGAGTTTTCCATTGATTTGATTCCTGGATCAAGGCCTATATCGAAGACCCCTTATAGAATGGCCACTGTAGAGTTAGTCGAACTAAAGAAACAACTAGAGGAATTGAGTAATAAGGGATTTATTCGCCCTAGTGTTTCTCCATGGGGAGCCCCTGTTCTTTTTGTTAAAAAGAAAGATGGATCTATGAGGTTATGTATCGACTACAGGGAGATCAATGCTATAACGATAAAGAACAAGTATCCCCTACCTCGTATTGATGATTTATTTGACCAACTGCATGGAGCTCAATACTTTTCAAAGATTGACCTTCGATCTGGATACCATCAGTTGTGTGTGAAGAAGGAAGACATTCCGAAGACAGCATTTCGAACCAGGTACGGGCATTACGAGTTTACTGTAATGCCGTTTGGATTGACTAATGCACCCTCTGTATTCATGGATCTGATGAATAGAGTTTTCAAGGAGTATCTCGATGAATTTGTGGTGGTATTTATTGATGATATCTTGGTATACTCCAAAACCTACGAAGATCATGAAAATCACTTGCGCATTATCTTGAAGACTTTGAGGAGGCATGAATTATATGGGATGTTTAGCAAGTGTGAATTCTGGCTTCAGGAGATTTCTTTTCTTGGCCATATTGTCTCTAAAGATGGAATCTCTGTTGATCCTTCTAAGACCAAAGCAATCCAAGAATGGCCAGCACCTACGAGTATAACTGAGGTACGTAGTTTTATTGGTTTGGCAGGTTATTATCGAAGTTTCGTCCAGAATTTTGCCCGATTGGCTAACCCATTAACGAAGCTCACACGTAAAGGGGTTAAATTTGTTTGGACAAAAGAGTGTGAAGAATGTTTCGAAGAACTGAAGAGAAGATTAGTCAATGCTCCTATACTGACTCTACCATCGTGGAATGATGGATTCGTTATTTATAGTGATGCATCGAAGAAAGGACTTGGTTGTGTCCTTATGCAGAATGATAGAGTTATTGCCTATGCATCAAGACAGTTGAAAATTCATGAACAAAACAATCCTACTCATGATCTCGAGTTAGCATCAGTGATCTTTGCTTTGAAGATATGGAGGCACTACCTCTATGGTGAAAAATGTGAGATTTATACTGATCACAAGAGTTTGAAGTATATTTTCTCACAAAAAGAACTCAACATGAGGCAAAGGAGATGGCTTGAATTACTCAAGGATTATGATTGTACGATACACTACCACCTAGGGAAGGCAAACAAGGTGGCAGATGCTTTGAGTAGAAAAGACCATGGAGTTTTGAACAATATGAGAATTGAAAGGGATCCAATTTTTATGGATCTAGTGAAGATGGACATGGGAATAACCAGGGAAGGTGAAACATCAATGCTTTTTCAAATGGTTGCCAAACCATCTTTACTAGAAAGGATTAAGAGTTCTCAGACCGATGATGAAGAATTCCAAAAGAAGATTAAAGCTGTGAATGATGGGAGATTGAGAGACTTTGTGTATGAAGATGGAATTTTGAAATTCGGGAAGAGACTTTGTGTTCCCAATATACCTGATCTAAAAAGGGAATTGCTGGATGATGCTCATAGTTCCAATTTCTCTATACACCCTGGGAGCACCAAAATGTATAGAGATTTGAAGGAACATTTTTGGTGGGACAACATGAAGAGAGAGATTGCTGATTTTGTGTCAAGATGTATGGTTTGTCAACAAGTGAAAGCTGGAAGGCAACAGCCTGGAGGAGTCATGCAACCTCTTCCCATACCGGAGTGGAAATGGGACAATGTTACGATGGACTTTGTCATGGGGCTACCAAAGACTCCTAGAAGGAACGATGCAATATGGGTTATTGTTGATCGTCTTACCAAGTCAGCACATTTTCTTGCTATAAGAGAAGATCTACCCCTGGAACGTCTAGCAAGATTATACATTAATGAAGTTGTGAGACTTCATGGAGTACCCCTATCGATTGTTTCTGATCGTGATCCCCGTTTTACTTCAAGATTTTGGAAAAGTCTTCAGAAATCCGTGGATACTGAACTTCATTTGAGAACTGCTTACCACCCTCAGACAGATGGACAATCAGAACGGACTATTCAAACCTTAGAAGACATGTTGAGATCTTGCTCACTTGACTTTCAGGGTATGTGGGATCAATATTTACCTCTGGTAGAATTTTCCTATAACAATAGCTTCCATTCAAGTATTCAGATGGCACCATATGAAGCGTTATACGGAAAGAGATGTCGTACACCAACCTGTTGGGATGACGTTGGTGAAAGAAAACTTGTAGGCCCAGAACTGGTGGAGGAAACGGTGGAAAAGGTGAAGGTAATCCAAAATCACATCAAAGCAGCTCAAAGTAGGCATAAGAGCTATGCCGATAATCGAAGGAAGGATTTGGAATTTCAAGTCGGTGATCATGTTTTTCTGAAGGTATCTCCGTGGAAGGGAGTCATACGTTTTGGTAAGAAAGGTAAATTGAGTCCGAGGTACATCGGACCTTTTGAAATTCTAGAACGAATTGGGGTTGTAGCTTACCGATTGGCAATGCCACCAAGTCTCTCCAAAGTTCACGATGTGTTCCACGTATCTCTATTGAGGAAATACATGCATGATCCGACGCATGTACTCACCTATGAGGAATTAGAACTGGAACCCGATCTGTCTTATTGCGAAGAGCCCGTCAAGATTCTTGATACGAGAGAACAAGTGCTGAGAAACCGGACGACGCGTCTGGTAAAAGTTTTGTGGAGAAACCATAAGATGGAAGAGGCGACGTGGGAACCCGAGGAACTTATGATGAAGAACCACCCGAGTCTTTTTATGAAGTAATACCCTAGAAATTGTGAGGACGCAATTATTTGAATGAGGGGAGAATGTAACACCCCAAGCTTCTACGGTACGCTTCTCTTTGAATAATGTGATAGCGTGTGTTGTACGCAACACCGAGTTCTAACACACCATAACTAATCAAACTAGCCGTTATGAATAGTAACACCTACTTTTTGAAATTATATATATTTTATATTTGAAAATGGACTTCATTTTTGGATTCGGAATATCGAATTTAGCCTAAGGTGAAATTTTGGTACATTTCGGATAACTTTCATATTTTGATGAATAGTGAAAATTACTAAATTTTAATTAAAAACAACTTTTTTAACCAAAATAATTAATAGTGATAAATTATGAATTTGAGTGGTTTTAAAGTATATTTAGAATATATTTTTACCATTTAATATAATGTTGGTCATTGGAGATAATTTTACAATTAAACCGAACATAAACAAGTGTCAATCTTTTGATAGTTATTACCTCTTAAAAACACGCTTTTTGTTTTGACAGCGGGAATTAATTTTAAATTAATTTCTGCCACTTCTGTGTTTTGAATTTAGGAAAATGGATTCCATATTTGGAATAAGGATGTCCAAATTATGTAAATAGGTAACTTTTATTTTTACACATTTTGAATAATTACTGCGGTAAATATTTTATTTACCATGGTTAAATGGTAAATCCGGTAAATAAGGGTTAAAAAATAATATTATAATAATACTAAATTACCCTAAAACGTGTCCTAACCTTATTTGTGGACACATACCCGACCATGAGCATCCTTGGGTAAATTTGGGGACCCCTTGGAGCCACTTGTATGTGGTAGGGACACTTTATATTAATAAAGTTAAAATAAAAATAAAAATGGCATAAGCTTACATCTTTTAGAAGAACAATTTTTACATAGGGTTATACATGTTGGATTTTCGATTATAAATATTAATTAGAAAGCTAAAAAGATTTCCTACATAATGATATTTTATTTATAAATTTTAGACATCAAATAATTTAAATTATTAATGACACAATAATGATGCAATGTTTACCTCATTAATAAATCATTTAAATAAATAAGATTATAATGATTAAAATATTATCTAAAACCTGTCCAATTCTTATTGGTTTATGTTATTTAGAATATGAGTCATATTATCTTCGACCTCAATGATTTTTGGACCATTATAAACCGAATAAAAATATATTATAAAGTAATACTTTCACACTTTCCTAAAGAGCCCCTCCTCTCCCTTATAAAAGGAGACCACTTCTACTCATTCCTCACACCTCTCAAGCCACTTGGCTCGTCCAAACTCTACCCAACTAAGCTCCCCACATCCCTCTCCTCCTCCTTGAAGCTTCACCTTAGGCAGAAATCATTTCAAGAAGTCCTTTGGTTCCAACCAAAGTGAGTTACCTAAATTAAAGGTAACGATTTCTCTTAAATTATTTTCCATTATTTTGCTTCTCCAACCCCCAAACTCTTTTTATTTCCTTTCTTTTGTAACAACAACAGTATCATCAATATACTAGTATGTTGTTATAAGAAGGATTCAAACTACACATACACACAACTCCATCTAATGGATGATGAACATAATGTTTCTGTGGATGGCAAACTAACGCCTCACGAAACGATGATTGTTCAAATACATCTTACCGCCTCTCATGGTGGCCATTATGATGGCACTGTAATTAAATATGATATTAATGATATATATTTTATATATAAGCTTCTGTAATTCCATTTTATTTCATACCATTATTCGTTTCATGTTGTATATACATACGATAATTTCATTTGAGGAAGTGCGGACTACCGCCCCCTTAAAATGATATGACTCGTTCATACCACAAATGGAACGTATAAAGGATGGTGTTAATGAACTTAAGTAACATATATAAAATATTATATTATACTGGAATAGTAATATACCTATGTATCATTTGGATTCAATTCTTTTAAAATAAAAATTAAATGGAAGTAGCGTTCGTGCGTATGTACGGACTACCGTCTCCACGAACGCGGTGAGATCTATCCTCCATCGTATCCATTCAAGTCTTATTCTCATTTTAGGGTTAAAAATAATGTTAATATCATTCTGATTATGAATAAGATTTAATCTATCCATTACAAACATGTCTTACGTAACCAAACATTTAAGAAGAACGAATCGATTATCACCTGAAACGACGATAATACTAAGATATTATTAATAAAGCAATGTTAAAAGATTATATATGATATCATATTAATGTATATGATTCTTGTATAATTTAATAACAATTATTTCACCATTATACAGGAGGTTAACCGACCCCAACAAAGGAAAAGTACAAGGTAAGGGTTATTTCACAATCTCTTCATTATCCGAGGTTGTTTATACGTAATAATCTACTGGGATATCTTTATCATCCACATCCATGTTTCTTAAAAATGTATTTCAAAACATTTTTACTATTTACAAGAATATGGGTTAAAGTCATTTATACCCTTGTTTGACTTTTTATAAGAGGTTTATAAAGGAATCTTTCCGTCGTTTTCAAAACAAGGTCCTTTTTAACCTTTTCGACGAAATTGAGGTAAGAATGTTTTTTTTAACTTATACGGCGGGTGTGGTTATTTTACGCCGTTATAAAATCTTCAAAGCTTTCCTTACAAGCTTATAAGAATATTTTCAAAGAAAATGTTTTATTTTATATGGATCTTAAATGATTTCAAAATAAAAGGAGACATTTCTTTAAAAAGAATTTTGATTTCATCTATGTCAACATCCTTTGATGGATTTTAAGATTATTTGAAGTTGATTTATTATGATACAAAACTTCTATATTGTATTGAAGGTTTTGTGATATGTTTGACTATGGATGTGCTATTTTTATACCATTCATAGTTTATGGTGAAATTATTGACATTTCGTATGCTAGTTTTAATATGAATGTTTATGTTATGTTTAAACCTTTTCATATGGGAATGCATTGGACTTAATAAGTGACGGGTGGAGCCCGCTATAGCTCCTCGATGCATCGGTAGGTCTCATGAGACAAACTAGTGTCTTGGCACAAGGCCTTGACAAAATCTTATTTGTAGTCTTGGCACGAGGCCTTGGCTATGTGGTTATGATAGTCTGGCATTATGCATTCCAACATTATGAAAGTGGTTATTGATATTGCATGTGATTATTCGATTAGTAGAATATCCATGTGAACAAGGAAATGGCATTATTTCATTTTACTTTTTCCATACTATGTTGAAGTTCAATTTTAAAAGGCTTTTGTTTTAGTAATTCATTGACTTAAATGTTTATGCTTATTTTGAATGTTCCGCTATATTTTTATCCTTACTGGGCATTTGAGCTCACCCCTTTTCTATGTTTTATTTTTCCCAGGAAGTGAAGATGTAAGTTATGAATGACCTGCAGGGATATTATGAGGGGATTATAGTGTGGACTGTGGAAACATTATGTTGTTGTAGTAGTTTTTCATTTTATGATGTAATGTAAAACTTATGAATATATCTAGTGTTTCCAAGGCTACTAAACCAATCGGTCTTTCGAGATTTGATCTTTCTTGTGATCATGCCAATGTTATGAAGTAATGCACCGACTCTGGGTAGCTGGGGTCGGGGCGTTACATATTTAAAGTTTCCCTTTTTCTATATCCAATAATAATATTCTTTTTTCTTGAGAAACGAGTCAAATAGATTGGTTTAAGGCCTCAATTTCAAAGGAGTACTCCAATGGAAATCCTAACTTCTCTATGTTAGTACATTTTTCAATCTTTTTTTCATTTCATTCTTATTTTCCAAAATATAAATTTATAATTCCAACATAATTAATTTTTTATTTTTGTTATACTGAATTTTATTATGAATATTTAATATTTACTAACCAATTTTTCCCATTTATATTAAAGAAAAATGGAACTATAATTCTTGCATTGTATAGACTATCACCTCCTTGAAGCCACAACTTCTATTTTTCACTGAAAACTCTATTTAATACTTATAAGTGTGAAATTAAATAATTAATTTGATTTTTATAATATAATTATTATTATAAATATATAAATTATAATCCACATTCTTTTCCTCTCATTCCTTATGAAATTAAAACATTAATATTGTGTAGTGAGGAATGTCACCTCCACAAAGTAATGTGTTTTATTTTTAAAATATTATATTTATTATTTATTAAAAAACATAAAATATAATTCACCAACATAAAATTATATAATTCTTTTTCTTTTCCGTTTATAATAATTATATAATTCCCCAAAAAACTTCTATAATCATAATCATCCATTAATTTTAGTATGTTTATGTTTCTTACGGTCCAACCACCTACTTGAACAATACTCTAAAATTATATTATTAAAGACTATGGGAAATTAATTATTGATATGATATGATATATATAATAAAATAAATATTTTATTTTGGTTTTATAATGGAAAAATTGATTTTAAACTCATTAATTAAGATCTCAATGCCCGTTAATTGAAAATCATTGAAACGTGCTCATTATTTATTTCTTCTTTAATGATCATAACCAAAACTACCATAAAATAAAAGTATAAAATTATAAATAATTAGAGAACAAAAATTAAAGTATGTTTTATGATCTAGTAATTGTGTAATTTGGATGAAGAATTTAGAATAACATCGTTATAATGAAACCAATACAAAATGATCTAGTTACTCACACCTAATATCAAAAGTGGATAATAACTAACTAATATTCATATAGAATAAAATTACATAAAAAATTTATAAGAATTTATAGATATTAATAATATTAAAAATAGATTATAAATATATTTTTTTTTATTATATAGGATATTAAATATATTTATCTAAAGTAAGGAATTAAGGGAAGGGTTTGTTGTCAAAATTTTCACCCCTTCAGACATGTTTCCTATTATTCACAATGTTTTATTTTTTATGGGCATATATTTTCCCCTTATCATTATTTATGATATTTATTTTTTAATTTTAAATTATATCATTTAATTGGTATTGATTAAAATGTTTCTAAATCTATAAGTTTTATTTGTCTCTATTTTGAATTCCATGAGACAAGTTTGATATTGTACGCCATATTTTATTTTATATAGTGTATTAAATTAACTATTTTGTTTAAGTATAATGAATATATTTCATGTAATTATATTTTTATTTAATGTTATCCCACTTATTTTCTTTTTATTCTTATGCTAATATTATCTTAAGGGTGTTATCATCTCAATTCTTCTTTATTTTGATATGAATTTTATTCGTGAATCGTTTCCTTTTTTATGGTGTATATATTTTCCATAGATTAATTTTTGAATCTCCCAATAAAATTTTACTTTGAATGATTTAACTCTAAAAAATACATCACTTCCGTTTTCTTCCCAAATCATCTCCTATTATAGAAATGATTTTTCTTCCATTTCCCTTCACCTATAATCTATTTGTATTTAATTCATTGGATTAGCGAGTGTTCACCTATATTCCATACGTCGATTGATTAGGAAAATAATTGAATTAATTGTATTCTCTTCATTTTATTTAGTGTTATTTTGAGTTATTCATACATATAAATGTATTCCATTTATTCATTAGGTAAATATTGAAAATCTATATATTTTTTATTCTGGAATGGATGTTTATTGACTACTCATGCAAGTTGATTATGTATTGTTTAACCATTCACCTTGTTCATATGAAAGGGTTATGACCATGTTATCCCTTTTATTAATATTGGTAAAAGTGTTATATTCCATATGTTTTTCTTTCAATAAGTATTTTTATGAAGGAAAGTTGATTATACGTGGTATTGTAATTCACATCTTCCAAAAGTTGAATGCGTTGAATTTAAAGAAATTATGGGTGGTTCCTGGTATTATATAGCCCCTTGATGAATCAGTTTGCCACATGAGATAACATTTTTGGGTATTTAGGGTATGTATAACCAATTCAGGAATGATGTCTTGGTTATGACCTTGACATTAAAAATGATGTCATGGTTTCATCCTTGATGCTAATAATGAATACTTTGTTGAGGCCTTTATCATAATGGATTCTCTGTATTATGACTTCTAACACCATGAATTCAATTATTGTTATCCATGTTATTATTTATATTATTATTATCATCCATGTATTTATTTAAATATCTTGTGTTCAATTTTATGGTACTATTTCATTCTTATTTATTCAAACCATATTATTCTTTCCATGATAGCTTCTCATATATATTTTCAATTACTGGGCATTTGAGATCACCCTTCTTATGTTTCTATTTCCCCAGGTTATAAATAAAAGTATTATAAATGATATTTTTCAAATAAATAATCATTTTTAGATAACTTTTTAGAGATTTTGAATAGTTTTTAAGGATTTATAAGTTTCTTATATAGTAAGGAAAATGTTAATTAGTTGAGAAATACATAGGACTTATAAATTAATTTTTCATCATAATTCTCTAAATATATAAACCTAAAAGGAAATGGGAATGTACATAATGAAATATTTTTTAATATAAATGAAATTTGGGATAATTATGTCTGTGAATTTATATTTTGTATCAAATATCTCATATAAATTATGTGTTTTGATAGTGAATCAGTGTGTGTGGGCTTAGGGTACCACAAATGCACTCTCCGAAAAAAATCTCTATGTCCCACTATAAATTATATTAATATAATTGGTCCAATGATATCTATAATTAAAAGTATTAAAGGACCAATTGTTCTATGAAATAATAAAACATCTATTAAAAAAATAGCCAACATACCACCATGTGACTCTATAAGTCACCATCCAACTACAAATAAACATACTACATGAGAAATTAGAAAGATAAACTAAAAACTATGTTGAAATGATAAGATATGTGTGAACAAACAGCATATTAGGCATACCAAATTGAGACCCACAACCTGTGCATCGTCATTAAATAAAGGATCCATTACATCTTATTTTAAAATACATTATTAAAAAATAGGTTTTCTGAGAAAATGCACATAGAATATGGTATCATTTTATTAGCATTTATTATTTATTTGATTTAAATGATATCAATAAATTTGAAATAAATTTGATAGGAATAAATCCTATTTTAATAAAACACCCATTTAAAACTACCTTTTTAACCACTTTTGAGATATTATTTTAGATACACTTTATGATACCTTTTTTATGAAGAAAGCTAGAGTAATAATTAAAACATTATAAATAAAGAGAATTATAAAGTAAGTAAAGTTCAAGGTTATAACACCCAAATAATAATTTAAAACAGGAATCATTATAGAAATACTATATGGAAAATAAGGTTAGGTTAAATATAGAACTGGTGTCACTAATTATGGAGACCCCCAATGTGTGGAAGGAAACATGCAACACATAACTAGCCAATGGAAAAAATATAATTCACTATCTTTTCTAGTGGAAAGGGATCCCACCCTAGTTTATGATATCCTAAAAAAGTACTTGGGGTTCCCATGAATTTTGAATAGTAATATTAACCAGAATGTATAATATATATAAAATAAATATCCAATTGGGAGAATACCAAAACAACACACGCAAGTTCCTCATGAATGACCCATGGTAATTTTTTTTAGAAATCAATAAAATTATTGAAAATTTATTTGGAAGGTTCTAATATAGCATTATAATTTATTTTACAAATACACATAAATTCTCATTTGTAAACCAAGATTTAACATCAAATTTAAATTCCCAACATTTTCATTTATTGTTACACTCATATAAATTTACACACATAGATATATATATATGTATGTATGTATATGTATCTCATTGGAAAAAAACATATATTCTCAAATGAATTTGTATGTATACATGTGTGTGTTTTTATATATCCATATATATGTGTATAGCCACTAAGTACATTAAAATACACGTTCAAATCCCATATTTTTCTTCACAAAAAATTTAAAGTTTTTTATTAATACTTATTATTTCATGTATTACTTGAAAAATAAAGTAAAACATAATGGGTTAAATGATAATTTACTTTGAGGACCCAAGAATATTTTAAAATACAAAAACATGTGAGTAAATTCTTCTAATTAAATTTATTATATACTGGGTGTGCAATGAATTTAATAAATAATTTTCAAACTCACATTTTCAAGTACAAGGTCCTTTGTATTCAATGAGAACGATGTTAAACTTGGTATCCACTTTCAAATTAATTCATTGATACATTTATTATTATCCATAGACACCTAAAACAAATATTTAAACAACATGTAGTAAGGGTTCGATATTTTAAATTCTAAAACAAGTAAAAACCAACCATGAATCGAGCACAACTCAACATCATTGATGAAAAACACTAGAATAGGCCTTAAATAGATTCCTTGAAACAATAGACATAAAAAATAAACAAAAGAAAATACCCTGTTAAGATTAGGATTTTTTCATGGAATGCACATAGTGAGGGGAGATAAGTAAAAGTAAGAAGAATAAAAGGATTAATTTGGTGGAGGCTGAACCCTAAAGAACTAGACTCAAATTATGGGAACCCCCTCCTCCAATGAAATTAAGATGGGAGGGATATGGGAGGAGGGAGCATGTACCTAGGGCTCTCCAAAGCTTTTGTGTGATGGTTGTGGGAGAAGGGATGAGAAAGGGTCTCATTCTAGTAAAATTAAGAAGGTTATTACATTAATTTTCTATTTTTTAAGTTGTGAACACTTCATTATTTCGAAGCCTAGTTTTCCAAACTGTTTGATAATCATGTACCGCCAACTAAAGGTCTTAGAGTAACCTTAATGAGTAGGACATGAGGTTATACAATCCATATACTAATCATGCATTTCTTCTATATCATTATATAGACACATTCACATAGTTTTGGAATGGTTTCTACAAATCATGTTACTCTTCTAAAATTAAAAACCAATTAAATTTTAAATCTATTTAGGCTAAAATCCCAAATAAAATGTTAAATTTAGTATATTAATTAAAAATAATATTAAATTAAAGGTCTAGGTTTTTCAATTATCTATTTAATAACAATTTTTACCCTCAGGAATCTTTTGGATGAAATGATTAATTCAAGATAAAACAATAGTGACCAACCCTTACACTAAGAACGTGGCCCATGAAACATAAATACCAATTAGAATTATAACCAAAAACTAATGACTTCGCCCTTTGTATGGAAATATAATGTAACACAATTCTATAATTTCCCCATCACAATAAATCAAAAAGGAACCCAAATAAACCACTAAGGAATCCAAATAAAAAAATCTTAGTTAAAGTGACAGGTCAACTCTATAAAAAAACATCAAAATAGAAGGACACCATGAATAAAAAGGGTAAAAATGAAAATAACTAAAAAAATGAAACATTAGACCCAAAGAGATATCCCAAAGAAAAATTCCAAACCATCCATCAATACTAATATCTCTAGGTGGGAGTTGTTGGGGAAGAATCATAGATAGGGTCCCTAATATAATGACACTATATAACCATAAAAAATAGGTATAGATAACTCTAAAAGGGACTATCATCCCAAAAAGGTTTAGTTAAAGTGGCCTCCCCACCATAATAATGTTCCACTAATACATTATCTCTCTAAAATGCCAATTTACTCCTAAAATAAAGATAGATCGATACCATCCCAAAAGGTAGAAACCCAACAATAAGAACAAGGTTACAAAGGGACACTACTAGAAATATAGATGTTCCATAATTAGATATTGTATTCAAGAGATTAAGACTAACATAAATTTAAGAAAAGAAAATCAAGGTCGGTCAGATGGGATATTACCAACCACAATTGGGAAAATATCAAATAGTGTATTCCTCATTATGAATATCATGATCCTATACATGGTTTGGGAGAGAGACAGTAACATGGTACTTTTCTTCCAGAACACCAACTCATAGTGAAACCTAAAAAGATATATATATTACTCATCCTAGATACCCAAACACTCTCTTAAATATCTTTATGTAAATACCCTCAAAGTAACAGCATTGTCATTGGGTTAACATCACATTGAATCCAAAAGTGGATCAATGAAAAATTGAGGCATATGTACTTCCCAAATGAATAACATTTCATAAAATTAAACCAAGGGAAAACCTGAGAAGAAAAACTAAAAAAACACAATATGTGAATACTCCAATAAATATATGATTGGAAATAACAAGTTACAAATAAAAAACCATCACTATTTTAAAATGTGACTACACCTATACGACAAAAAGTAAGACACCCACCCATTTCATATTACCTTTATAGGAGGCAGAAGAAAAATAACACTAGATATTGGTGAAACTAAGAAATATCTCACAATTAAAACTATCCAAATTATAATCAAGTCAAGGTACATGTCCAAAAACACACATTTCACATTTTAAAAACACCTTTTTCAAAAACAAAATCTTTTCACCTTTAAATCCCACAAATTTCAAATTGAGGGTTTAAAACTTATTTTCCAGAGGTAAATACACCAGAAGGATATGTACCCCCTTTTAAAACATAAAATACATATTTCTCATTTAGAAATCAAAACCAGATCCATTGATTAAAAATTTACTAAAAGCATTTAAAATTCAAAAACAGGTCACTTACACTTTAGAACACCACCCAAATCATGATTTTAAATCACCACAACTTTCTTTGGAAAAAAATTAAAAACAAATTGAAAAAAACTCATTTAGTAAAAGTATAAAACTATTCTACGACAAATTTGCACCCCAAAAAACTACTATTATGGTGTAAATCACTATCCTTAAAAATTACTAATATAATGGAATAATTTAAAAATTCTAAAAAAAGACCATTATAAAGCTTCTAACAAATATTTTAAAAAATTTAAAACCAAAAAAAATTTAAAAACTCAAACCATTTTAAATCCAAGACAAAGTTTCTATGAAACAAAATATCATTTTGTAAAAAAATTTAGTTATAAATCTATATACCAAGTATATCTTAAAATTAATTTTATAAAACTCATTTATTACTTTTAAAACCAAAACCAAAATATTTTAAAAATAATCCATTATAATTAAAACATGTTTTTTACACAAACAATATATACATGACATGATGAAAAATTAATTAAATGAAAAATAAGTCCAACAGATGATTTAATGGGAGACCGGTGCATGTGTAAAGACTAGACAAATGGATTGGAGGACAATGGTCCAACCACCTAACTTCTACTGATTGTCACATAAAACCACATACCTAGGCCTCACCTGGATTTCAAAGACCATCAAGATCTACAGAAATGACTAGTTCACTCGCAAAATCATCCCCCAAAAACATAAAATATATCTAAAATAAATAAAAAGAAACTCAAAATACAAAACTCAAAACCCAACTTCCGCTTAAAACTTTTGGTTCAGAACAATAAAGACCCCATGTCACTCTTCCCACTCCTACCTCTCAAATTTTGATACTTCTAAATAAAAATATGAATTCTAGAAACCATTCCCTCTAAATATTCTAGGATTTTATTCAATTTTTCATAGACTATAATGATACATCCATCCATTAAAATTTTGAACTAGCCTATGACATACCCAAGCGGAACCCCTAATCCCCATTGGTTAATGAAAAACCATTGGCATTAAAATAATTTTTTGGGGATAATTTCACAAATAAAATAATTAAAGGATTCATCAAAAATGGGAATGAAAACTTCATATATTTGATTCACAATCACCAATAGGAAAAAATAACATTAATATAAAATTAGTAACACAATTTATATATAGAAACCATCCAGTCATCCCCGAATTCCTATTCTTATAACCAACTCTAAGTCCCACTACACCCCCCAGATATAATTTTTCAACTAATATCCATAATTGAAAGTATTAAATTCCTACTTGATCAATCTGATATGTAAAGCAATATAAAAAATAACATATATACCACCTTGTGACTCTATAAGTTATCATCCACCTATAAACAAACATGTACCATGACTAATTAGATACCTAAACCATAGACTTTTCTAGAATGATATGATAGGCATGGGAAAAGATCTCAGTAGGCATTCCAAAGAGAAACCACACCCCATGTACAGTCATTAAATAAAGGATCCATTTCACGCTAGTTAAAAATACATTATTTAGAAATAGTATTTCCATTCATATTCACATATATGCTAGTATAATTATATACAAGATTCTATTTTTATTTACTTTAATTGAAAAAAAATCACTTTTGAAAATAATTTACTATGACTGAAGCCTCTTTAAATAAAACACCCATTTAAAACTACCTTTTTAAACACTTTTGGGATATTATTTTCACTAAATTTTAAAACACCATTTTTATAAAAATGAACAAATATCATGAAATAATTAAGATAATATAATAAACATCATAATAAATTAATAAATGTTCTAGATTAACAAATAAAACAAACATTTTAATACAAGCATCTTGAGATTAACACACTAAGGTTACTAAGTCTAGTAGAAACCTTTAATGAACATAAATAATTAGGGATACCATCAATTAGTGAAAATAAAATAGTAACATTTCACTTGATAGTGGAAAATAACATACTTCACTATCTTATTTAGTGTAAAGGGATCTTATCCCAATCTAGGTCTTCCTTTATAAGCACCCAAGGTTCTCATGAATTTTGAATCGTAGAAACTACCACAATGTAAAACTTACATAAAATCAATATCCAACTAGGATCATATCTAAACAACACATCAAATTTCTTTAAGAATGACCCATGTAATTTCCATTAGAAATATGTCAAAGGCTTAAACATTTATTTGGAACATGATAATGGGGAATTATAATTTATTTTATAAATTCTATTTTAGAAACCAAGTTTTAACTTCAAATTTGAATTCCAAAAGTTTCATTTTATCATTATACTCATGTAAATTTACACAGAGACACACACGTATATATATGCACACATATTTATGTCATTACAAAAAGTCACATATTCTCATGTGAATTTGTACATATACATACATATATAATTATTTATCCATGTATATCTATGTATATTGTGTAACCACCAACTACATTTAAATAATTATGTAAACCCCAAATTTTTATTCCTAATAAATTTCTAAATATTCTATTTATACTTGAAATTTCATGTTTTACACAAAATAGAAGACAAATATAAATTTCTAAATAATAATTTACTTTTAAGACTCTAACACCTTTTTAAATACTAAAACACATCCGTAAAGGCCATTTGGAAAATTCATCAAATACTTGGTTTGAAAATTAGTATCCAAATAACTTTAAAACACAGATTTTTAATAAAAACCCCTTTTATTCAATATAACCCAAGTGAATCATGGTTTCCACTTTCAAATAAATTTATAGATACTTTTATTATTAACCATAGACTCCTGAAACATATATTTCATGAATAAGCAGTAAGGGTACTATAATTTGAAGACCAAAACAAGTGGAAACATACCAAGAATATAATCAAACTCATCAATTTTGATGAATTTCACTATAATAGTGATTAAATTAAGCCTTTCAAAGCTTTTAAATCAGAAATTAAAAAATAAAATATACCATTCATATTAGTTTTTTGTTATGTTGCGCATTCAGTGAGGGGAGATAATAAAAAGCAATAGGAGTATGAGGAGGAAAGAGGAGTAGGCCTAACCTTAATTAACCAAGCTTGAATAATGCACCCCCCCCCCCCAATTATGACAAGAGGGAGAGGGGAGGAGGGGCCATGATGATAGGGCTCCCCCTAGGTGGTGTGAGATGGGCATGGGAGAAGGTAGGGGGAGGTTCTCATGTAAGTTAATAGTATGGATAGGTATTAGGTAAATTTCCCCTTTTTGTGTTTTGGACATTATTCACAATTTGGTCGAATGGTTGTTCAAATTATGCACCTCCTACTATAGGTCCTAGAGCACCCCACATGGTGCTATCAGTTTGGTCAAACAAACATTACAACAAACATGATTATTTTCTCTATCAAAATATAAATTCATTTAAATGGTTTTTTATTGTTTTTTATAATCATGAACCTATAAAAGAATAAAAAAATTAAAATTTTAAAATGGTTCAGACTGAATCCCAAGAAAAGGTATAAAACAAAATAATTAAATAAAATAAATATCAAATTTTAGGTCAGGTGTGACATGAGGAGAGGCCAACATGTAATTCCTATAACGATTCATATGTGTTGAGTATTTTATATAATGAGGTGATACTTTATTTCAATACCACAAGAACACATTGAGTTGTTGAATCCAATGAATAAGTTTTGAAGCAGACCTATGAAACTTCAATATATGTAGTGACCATGTTGTAAGATATCTTCATGAATATCTTATGGTATTCGATGAAATTTTTATTAGTGGAAGGGTATCTTATCTTGTGGATAAGAATCTATCATGTAATGAATATGTGATATAATTCTAGGAGGATCTTAAAGAAAAACTTTCTTATACATGGTGGGATTCCATAGAACCTATGGGATTTAGGGTATTTATGGAGATTTAGATGGGAAGTTATTAAAATAGTGTGAATCTATAAATAAGTCATATGGGAGGATTCCAACTATAAACATGGTGTGATTTTTTTCTAGTGTGAGATTCACTAGTGATTTAGGTTAATAAATTTCCATACTTCACTTGTATAAATGATAAGATTATTGTGGAGAATTTATTCCTTGGATATTCCTTCTATGATAAGAAGTGGGAATTTATAATGAACCATGAAAATATTGTGTGTTTATTTTACATTACATATTGTATAAAATACATATATTACTTTCTAGGATAAAATAATGAAATATCTATTTACACAAAATTGTAATAGAAATTAAATTCCAAAATGGGATTAATGTTTCAATGAATAATTTGGAATTGTTATAATCTATTAATCCCTAGATTAACTCCCCCACCCTCAAGTATATTTATATTTCCTAGTATTAATTTTAACAAGTATCAAATAGAAGGTTTTATTTGATTAGATTTACTTTAAATACCCACTGAAGTTCGTCAAATTTAACGAAGTGTGTATTTCATATGTTTAAAGAGCCTCAGATGTATAGATCATAATATATTCTTTTTCTTACTAATATGAAAGTCTTGCACAAGACTATTGAAATGAATAAATAAATGGGTCATGAAACAAATAAAAATATCAAGAAATAAATAAAGACCACCTATCTCTAATGAAACCAATAGTGGTAAGTGTAAAATTAAACTGGATGAGAAATATTCATTAGGTGAAGCTTTTTCAATCTATGAATAATCTAGAGATCATTAAAAGGGTAAATAACTTGATTTTTTTTGTTCTAAAATTATAGAGTAATGTGAAATATTTCATATTAAATTTTTTCAATACATACTGACACAAATTAAGGGGATATAGGATAAAAAGTCGCAACTATAATAAGAGGTTAATGTAATGGAAGATGTAATGTCTAAGATTGTCAAAAAATCCAACACTCTCTCAAGAATCATTAAAGTAAAGGATAAATTAGTTACACATTATAATAAAATAGTTTTGAAATATATAAGGTTTTAAAAATAGATGATTAAGATAAATATTTTATTGAATAAGTGATATGTGAATTCTAGATGATAAATAAAATATACAATAATGTCAAATAATCCCAACTAGATGTCAAAATCCAAGAGATTGAAAGAGATATAAGTTTCTTTAATATAAGTGAGTAATATTTATGAATAAAAATTTAAGCATTTTAATAAATAGGGTGATTATAGGTTTAAATTAGTTGTGATAGAGAAGAATATCCCCAGGATAAATTTCTAGAGTGTGAGGTATAACATAAGAATCTAGAATCAATACAATATGTTAATTCCTAAATAATTGCGAAAACCTATGTTTCCACTAAAGTATTAGATATTATTTTTCTGTAAAATTTGATTCATGTTGGTGGTAAAGATCGTTTTAGAATATTTGTACAATATTACACCTCAACCACATGAAATATGGAATCTCACTCCCTAATATAACTATGTATGATGACTTTTTTTTGTCTATAAGTGTTGGAAAAAAGTATGATTCTAAGAAAATGTAAATGAAAAAAATACTGATATGGTCACAAAAGTATTAAGGGTGGATGTGAGAATGTAAAAGAGAATAATATCGCAAATTAGATCCCAAATGTTTGGGTGCCTATATCAACCCATACTTTTCATATAAAGACATCACATATTAATATATGAATATTTATTACATAGCATAAAGATCTATTATAGAATCGTATAGGCCTAGTGCCTTGGGAAACATGGATATAGACAGAATTGGATCATCATAAAATTCACCCTTCATAGAAATGTCATATATAATACATTTCTTTAAACCTTAGTGAAAGGAAAAAAAATAAGAAATGGTGAGCTTAGATTCTTAGTAAAGATAAAAAAAGTAGAAATCAATGATCACAAAAATATAAAATGGTAATAAGGGTATGAGAACAAAATCACAACATTTTAAAATAATCTCCTGCAAATCATAAATCATAATCTTGAGTCATGGAATAAATATGGGTATTTTATAAGACATGAAACATAAAATAATAAAATAATGGGATCCACTATATCATAACTTTAGCATAAGAAATATGTTTGGGGAATACACGTAAGCAAAGAAAATCATTTCATTAGTAGTCAAGTTTCATTTTCAAGAATATCATAGTGGATTTTGTTCACTCCCCAAACCATCATATTATTTGAGGTTTACTCACAAGACTATCATAGTGGATATTGTACCTTATTAAAATGTTATCACTCCCCATTTTAGTCTTGTTTTTCACATGAGATATCCATCTTTAACCAATTCATCGGATAGATATATATTTTTTGTCCCACCTCTCACATAATAAAAATAATACTGTTGTGTGCCAAAAAATCATAAAACATTCATCATATCATAACCTATGAAAATGAAACAGGCTTCAAAAATATTTTATCATGGCATAGCCTATGGAAAATAAATGGGTTTAGAAATCATTACACCAATTTATCATAACATAGCCCATGGAAAAAGGAATGGGTTTCATCAAATTATTCTAATGATAATCATAAACCATAAAAATAAATAACAAGGATATTATTATTCTATCATATCCTCATTAAGTGTTGGGAACTTCAATGGATTTCATCCTAGATAGGAAATTATTTTGAAAGACCACTTGAAACATTTCTTGAGTAAAATTTCATTTCTACTTTGAAATAAATTATCTAAAAAATAATAGATTCTCAAATATTAAAGAAAACCTTTTCATTAAAAATAAATTGTTAAACTAGTAAATGAATATTCAAGTAATTTACTGGTCATGATGGCATAAAATGCTATCGATTCCTTGTATAGAAAAACAAAGATTCCATTCACATTTTTAGAAAAAAGTCAAAGGTGCATCATTCAAAAAATGAGAAGAATAATATTTTTAAACCATTTTGTAAACATTAAAAGAAAAGGTAAAGATTAATTAAAACATTCATATATTAATAATAAAATATTCTTGAAATAATTTTTATAAAACATGGATAAGAACTAAAAAATATATTCGATCCAGGAAAGAAATAAAGTCATTTTTTATTAAAAATATTATTTTAAATTATTGAGTAATTAAAGTGAGGAAAATAAATATAAAACATGTATTATCAAGAAATATCCATATTATAATAAAATTTATGAGTATCTATAGAGGTTTATTGTAAGTTTTCATCATCAGAAACTTAATCATAAACAATCTCAATAAACAATGAGATTGTAATGTAAACCCATACCATTTTGATAACTTTTCAATCGTAAGTACCCTGAAATAAAAAAATTTATATGGATATTTATAACCCATAATTTTCATGGTAATAATCATAAAATAAATTAATGTTAAGTATATACACCACACAAAATAAACAAGTGGTGAATATGGAATCTGTCCCACCGATTTAAAACTTATATGAAAATCTATTACCTATTCTCTGACTTCCTTCATAAATATTCAAACCTCCATTATAATAAATATATAATTATTATAAATATATTATATAAAAATAATAATATATATCATACCACATATGATTTACTGATAACATTTTACCACCAATTTATTAATAATTCTTTATTAAAATCACTATTCTGGGTGATAATTGCTTCAATTTTCATGTAAGTATTGGTTTGGAAGTTTTGGTTTGTAATTTGATTATGGTTCTATAATCTATATAATTATAATAATGATATAAATATTATATATATGCATTATATACGTATTTATATTCATATATAAATGTTATATATGTGAAAATAAATTATGTCATTTATGGAGACGGTAGGTCATACGTACGCATGAACGGTGCTTCACTTGTTTAGAAGAATAGAATAAAAGAAAGTTATTTAATAAATTAAATTTATAGAATAATTTTTATATCATTTATATCATATATTTTTATTAAATACATCCTTATTATCATAAATCTGAAAATAAAGTGCAAAATGATTCACATCGCTTTGTGGAGGTAGTAGTCCACATGTGCACACAAGTGACGCAATAAATTTTCAATGTATTGAAAGGTAAGAAGGAGGATATGATATTATAATTATATAAGTATAATAATGTTATAAATTTCATATATAAAATTTAAATCCATCATTATATCTATTCTTTGAATGATGTGATGGAAAATGAATTACATCGATTCATGAGACGGTAGTCCGCCGTACACACGATCGACAGCTTTGTGAAATCCTTACCTCTTGAGGTGGTACTTACTGAAATTTTTGTTTAACATTCATGAAAATGGTTAATAAAACCTCCATAATAATATAATGTGTATCAGGGTGTCCTGGGGGTTAGATAAGTGAAAGAGGGAGAAAACTGCCAAACTATGTGTCCTTTAAAGAGTGGAAAAATTCTCATTTTCCCTCTTGGGATTAAATGGTTCTAACACAATTTCCACCCTCATTACACCCTATAGAATATATGTGGAAAACCTATTCCTCCAAATATTTTCAAGTTCCATTATCCTTTGATTATTTTTCATTTGGAGTGTGGTTGGGTGTGAATCAAAATCTGGGTGAATCTAACACTCATTTTCTTTTATCTTTTTGGAAGAGGCCTTGTTTAGTAATTATTCTTCTTCTAAAGTATATAAACCCCTCTTTTTCTAGGTATTTATATGTTGGGGCTTTGATGGTTGGTTTAGTTTGAATCAAGGAATAATATTAAGATACTTTTCATCTAAAAACTTGAGGTAGGTGGTCTTCAAGTCGTATCCCACAGTCTTTATCTTTAATTTATGTTTATGTGGTTGTGCTTGGGTGTTTCTCTGTTTTACATTTTAACACTTGGTAGGAAATGAAAATTTGTGTAAACTAATGATGTGTTGAACTTCCCATTATCCCTATGGGATCTATTGAGGATATGTTGATAGGGCCTAAGGATACCCATGGTTTATGCCTCTTTATTGAACATGGAGTTTAATTTTTAAATGTAAAATTGAAGGGTTTATGATTTAGAACCTATGATAATTTTGTTTAAATTGTTAACATGGAATAAAGGGATTTTTTAATAACTTGAATTTTTTAAATCAGTTATGTCAGATGAATGGTAAATGTGTTAAATTGTTAAAGAATAATGCTCATGTGAATAAGTGGTATGAGTGTGGTATTGGAATAAGGATCTACTCCCACGAGTTTGGAATGACTGAGACTCTAGACCCACCAATGTATTGAATGGTTTAGGAGTATGACCTAAGGAGTTATTCTCCGAAATAATTAATGAGATATGATTACCTGGATTGAGGCTTCAGGGTAAGCTAATACAAATTGTTTAGTGAAATGAATATCATTATGATATAGGGAACTTGACTCCCCTTGTAAATTGTTTAGTTACCTGATATAGGGTGAATAATGATTGATGAATATGGGTAACACATGGACATAATGATCAAAGGGGATAATGTAAATCATGTTAATTTATGGAACCTAGTTTATGTTGTTTTTGTTTTTAATCACCATACTTCTGTATACACTATTTTAGACCGTATATTTTGTAGACACTATTTGTGGTGGCCTACTGAGTTGTACTCAAAACCTACTTGGGCCACTATTGGATACCCGAGTAGAATTTATGGTTGTATTTCAAGACAAGGGTAAAGACCCTATCATAGATGGTTGAGTTGTGACTTAGAGATGTGCATGGATGAAGGAACCGAACTTGGTTTCAGAACCTTTTTTGGGGATTTTTTTATCATTTATTTATTTTTTGGTTTTCCTATACACATGGAAATGTATGAAATGAAATGGAATATTTACTATTTATTTGTGGTCATGTACCATGTTTTGGAAAATTGAATTTTGATTTATTTTTATTGTTGATATATTTTCATTATTAATAATTTTATCTGTTATGCATTACCCTAATAAAGAGGGTATATTCTACCTCATGTGTATCATTAAACCCTCACTATTATTTAGCTACCTCTAGAGTATGGGGAGGAATGCCTAAGGTTATGTGGAGAACTGCCTCGGGGCATCAGTTTAGTGGGTCTCAGGTTGGGACATTACAAAGTGGTATCAGAGGTGGTTTACTTTTTGGATTTTTTAGTTTTTGGGAATAGTTAATGAGAGATTTAGATTTTTCAGGACTTTTAAATGATCTCATACATGGGATTATCTAACCCAGGTACGGGGGAAACCTAAGTAACTAGGGTGGAAATTTTTTACATGATATTCATTGTTATTGTTGAATTTTATTTCACCTTGGGTGATGCACTTGATGTGTGATGTTATTATTTTATAGGATTTTTCTCGTGAGAAAAAATCGAATGAGTTTTTGCATAAATGCATAATTATCGGCACTTAATATGTAACGTGACATGATCCATCATAGGAATACATGGGGAAAATAATATGTAATGTGGTGGATAAAATGGTTTTTAGTTTCCTTTAAATATAAAACAAATTGTGTCTAAAAAAGATGACGAAATTGGATACATAGAATGGATTAAATTGAATGATTAAAAATAAATCCTAATGATAAAGTTGAAACTATTTAAAGAATGAAAGGATGTTAAATGAAAATTTTAGTGTGGTGTTTAACATAAATTTCAAATTTTAAAGTTTGTTTACATATATTATCCATGACCCATTATAGGTATGGTTGAGGGTAGTGATAGAGATGTGATCATTTCAATTGGGACAGTGTATTAAAAGTGAGTTTTTTATATTCAATAGTGATCCTATTTTTTGTAAACTATAGAAACTTTTTGTTATGTGTTTTGAGATGTGTGTTTGTAATTTTAGAGAGATCTCATCACGGAGACGTCTCTGGTTGGGAGATATGAGGATATTGTGGAGAATTCACCTCCAATTATGGAATATGATCCCCGATTAGTTCTATGTAATATAGGGAAAGTGTAGTTCCATGAGAAATTTTCTTATTTTATGCAGTTTATGGAGCGATTTCTATAGTGGGTTACACAGAGTATGTTTGACCAGACTACAAATTTTTAGTTGCATCACCCTATGATGTTTGCTATCGAGGGAGGACTAGAGGTTGCCAAATTCTGAATAGAGTCTATCTAAATTTTTATGGATCACATAGAGACTCCACCTAAGAAGAGATTCAATTTTTCATCTTATATATTAAGAGTACTAGAAAATAATTGTTCGGATATCCTAGTTTAAACTGAGAGGGCGGATGGTATGTTGTGGAAATTTTTCTAAGAACGTTTTTTAGTAAATTTATATCCAAATACTCTGAGATAAGATAAATCTATAGAGTTTATGAGGTTTACATAGGTTATTATCTCTATGATGGATTATGCTATCTAGTTCACCAACATACAATGCTATTCTATAGTATTAGTATGGTATGAGGCATTTATGGTGAGTTGTTTTCTAGATGGAATTAAATATTAGATCAAGTATTAGGTAAATATCTTCTATTTAAATATATTTTCTAAGGTGGAAGATTAGGCTCTCACTTCATAAGGAAATATAAAGGAGGATTCTGGTGGTATATATGTGGTTTCTTTTGGGAGGTCTAGTGGTATGACTTTTGATAGTATGGATCACCCTTTGAGGTTTTCCACTAAGTAAGTGGTGGAAATATTATCCAATGAAAATTATTGACCTCTCAACGTAATAATAAATTGTTATGTTATTATTGTGGCAGGCCAAGACACATGTGTGTTCAGTGTCCCCAATCACCTTTTGATTGTCCAACATATTGAAGGATGTGATGTGTAGATAGGTTATGCTAGAACCCTTGGTAAGTGGGAAGTGATGTAGGTTCATGACTAATATATATTATGGTAAGGGAATCTACTATGATATACCAGGAAGGTAGTGGGAGTTCTATTTGTCACTCTAGTGAGGGTAGCGGATGTGGTGCTTCAGTTCTAAAGGATGTTTATCAGTAGGGTAGTACATTACTAGGAACTCAAACCGAAGCCCCATGGATAGAAAATGATAGCTTCATGTGGTTCATCCCATACTGGGTTCTAATGAGGATATACCATTGATTTTTCGAAGTACAATTCTGGTAGCCTTCATAATTTCTACTAATTTATTTGATACAGGGTCCTCTCATCCTTTTATATTTGACCAGTTTGTGAAGGTGTTGGGTCTATTAGTGGAATATATGTTTGGGGTAATGTTGATTGACACGTCGTTAGAAGCATGATCAAAATAATTGGCAATTTAAGGAGTCTTATCTTGAGGTTGGTGGGTTCCACTTCCTTTAGTAATTTCTTGTGCTTGAGATGTCATGTTTTGACCAAACATTGGGGATGGACTGGTTGGTTACATAACAAGACCATACTGATTTTTACCATCAGATAGTGAATTTCGCATATCCTAAAGGTGAAACTTAGGCTCTCCATGGGGAATGGGATATTTAGATAGGCCATGTATAACATATTCATCAGCAGTTATGTGGGTTCACAACAAAAGTGGCATGTATTGTTCTTAACGATGGGGGAGTAGAGCTGTATGTATTTACTCATATGGTGGATCGGTTCTAGGATGTGTTTCTTGAGTAATTCTTAGGGTTTTCTACTTAAATATATGTTGATTTCATGATTAAATTGATGATTATATCATACCCTTTCTATTCCATCATATTGAATGTCTCCAGAATAAAAACATGAACATAAGATTAATTTGGAGGAATTGGAGAATAGGGGGTTTATTAATCAAAGTATGTCACCTTGGGGATCTCTAGTTTTTTTTCTTATAAGGCTGATGGGAAAATACATTGTGTATCAATTATCATAAGTTGAATTGGATAATAGTTAAGAACTGATATATTCTTCCACGTATTGTTGATCTTTTTTACAAATAGAAAGGTGATTCTATGTTCCCTAAAATTTATTTGACGTTAGGGTATCATCAGCTAAGGTTTAGACCTTATCATATATCACAACCTTCTTTCAGGAGTACGTATGGCGTGTTGGAGTTCATTGTGATGCCTTTTGGGATAAAAAATTCTCTAATTGGGTTTATAGCCCTGATGAAACAAATCATCCATACATACATGGATTAGTTTTTATTTGTTATGTGGATGAAATATTAGTGTATTCCTAGACTCATGATGATCATTCTAAACACCTAGAAATCATCATATGTACGCTGAAAGAGAATATTCTATACTCCAAACTATCTAAGTTTTAATTCTGGATCAACAAGGTATATTTCTTGGGTCACGTCATCTCAAAGGATGGTGTATGAGTGGACCTATAGATGGTTCTAGAAGTTGTATATTAGGGGAATCCCAAGAATTTTTTTTTGATATTAGAATATTTATGGGTTTGGCGAGCTATTATTTAAGATTCATCAAGGGATTTTCTTTCTTGGCAGCACCTATATCAAGATTGACCAAGAATGGTATCAAATTTGAATGGAGTGGGGAATGGGAGGATGAATTCTAAGAGTTAAATAATCATTCCAATACAACACCAATTTTGATCCAACCTGAGCTAGGTGAGGAGTAAATATTTTTTTAGGATGAGTTTAGGGCCAGACTTTGAGTATTGTTGATTTTGAGAGATCGATTTATGGAATGTGGGTCGCAATAGTTAAGGTTTCATGAAAAAAATTACACTACACAAGATCTCGAGTTAGTCATGGTGGTTTAAGTTCTAAAGTGTCGGAATAATTAACATTTGGGTGAAAATTTTATTTTTTATATCAACCCTAAAATCTTGCAGCACATATTTTCATAATGAAACATGAACCTCCAATAGTGATGATGGGTTTAGAATATGTAATATTTCAATTTTGATTTGTCCTATACACTAAGAAAAGGGAATAGTTTTTAGAAGATATAAGATGAAATACACACATGCAGGCATTCCAGGAGTCTAGTTCTTCAGTGGAAGACGATATCCTTATTTTTCAGGATGTATATAGAGGTTTAGGAGGGACAGTGATAGATGGCCCTCATATATTTATCCATTTAGTCCATGCTTCTATGATGGATCAAGGAGAGGTAGTATTAGGATCCAAAGTGTTTTTCCTTAAGATAAATCATTGAAGGTGGTGAGTCACCTTCAGAATGGACTATCGATGATGGTGAAATCATTTATGTTTGTGGTCATATTGTTGTACCAACTTGTATATGGGAAGAGATGATGTGTGAGTTTCTTACCATGAAGTGGTTGGTTCAACTTGGTTTGACCAAGATGTATCATGATCTTTGTAGAAAATATTTGTGGTCAAAAATGAGAAAGGATATTGCAGGTTTTGTGACATGATGCTACACCTGTTAGTAGGTGAAGCCCGAGCATCAGTGACTGGGTGGTTATCTATAGTCTCTTCCCATTCCATAATGGATGTTAGATGATTAAACCATATCTTTTTTGGTAGGTATCATGAATATTCCACGTAATAATGACACGATATGGGTGATTGTGTATTGGTTAGCCAAGGTGTCACCTTTCTTACTGATTCAAGAGACATTTACTATTGACTAGTTGGGTGACATGTATATTCAAGATATTCTTTGTTTTTATGGGGTACATAAGAGTTTTGTTATATATCCTGATATACATTTTACTTCATGCTTCTATAAAGGGTTTTAGAAGGCATTGTGTACTAAGGTATTTTTAACCATGTATTTTAAACCAGAGATCAATGGTAAATCAAAACATATTATCCATGTGTTGGAGGGCATGTTGAGGGCATGTGTCCTAGACATCAGTTGATCTTGGGAAAAGAACTTATAACTTGTTGATTTCTCATACAAAAAATTACTAGGTGAATATTCAGATGGAACCATATGAGGCACTCTATGGTAGGCTATATAGACCACCATTATGTTGGATGAGATCTAGTGAGTCAGAGTTGTTGGGACTGATTCTTGTGAAAGAAATGTTAGAGTGGGTTTAGCTGATTCAAAAACATAAAGATACATTCTGGAGTTGATATAAGTCATATAATGATTTGTGTCATCAACATCTTGAGTTTTCAGTGGGTGATCATGTGTTCCTTTGATTTTCACCAAGATTGGTTCACTGATGGATATGAAAAAAAAAAGAAATTTGGCACCTAGCTATGTTGGGATGTTTTATATTTTAGAGAGTATCATATTGGTGTTGTATAGATTGACTCTTCCATAGTGATATAGTGGAATTCACAATGCTTGTTATTTATCACAGCTTCATAATTATCACCCTGAACATTCTAATATGATCAATTGTGATTATTTTGAGCTTGAGGTTGATGAGTCCTTTGAGGCGAATCTGGATCATATTTTGGATCATAGTGAAAAGGCCTTGTAGGGTAATACCATGTTATAGTTATGAGTTTTGTGGTAGCATGGAGGAGTTCAGGAGGAAATATGGGAGAGGGAGTTGGATATGCAAGCCTAGTGGCCTAACCTTTTTACCATGGATGATTAGTGATGATTGGGACAGTAGCTTAAGGATGAGTTATTAAAATGTGGGGAGGTTGTAAGATCCCAAAATTTCAAGGAGGTATGTACCGGATTAAATATTTGTTTAACATTATTTAACATGGTCAATAAAATTTCTCCCTCAGAATATTTGGGGCCTTGAGGTGTCTTGGGGGTTTGGGATGCAAAATAGGGAGAAAATGGTAAAACTGTGTGCCCTTTAAAAGGTGGTAAAATTCCCATTTTTTCTCTTGAACTTTATGTTTTTGAACTTAATTTTTACCCTACAATTTATAGGTGATGAAAATATTCCTCCCAAGCTTCCCAAGGTTCAATATCCTTCTATTCTTGTCCATTTGGAGTGTTTTTTACTGTGAATTAAACATTTTTGTGATTCTAAATCTCTTATTCCTCTATTTTCGGGAAGAGGACTTGTTTAATAATTATTATTCTTTTGAAGTATCTAAAAACCTATTTTTTAATAGTTTATATGTTGGATATTTGATGTTTTTTAGTTCAAATCAAGTGCTAATGTTAAGTGAGCATTCATCTTTGAACTTGAGGTAGGTGGTATATGTGTTTTATCCCATAGTATTGATGTTTAATTTATGTGTATGTGGTTGTTATTGGGTTTTGATATGTTTTCCAATTAAAATTTGGGAAATAAATGATAAATTGCGTTCCAAATGGTGTGTTGAACCACTCATGATCACCATGGGATCATTATGGATGAGTAAACTAGGCTTCAGGATTTCCATGGGGTGTGCCACTTCCTTGAACTTGGAATTGAGTTTCTCATTGCTATATTGAATTTTTTATGTGATATAACTAATGATAATTGTTTTTATCTTGTCAACATTTCATAATGGTGTGTTTGGACTAACTTAAATGTGTTAAATTAGTTATTTTATCAAAATGTAAAATGAGTAAAATAGTTAAAGAAGCATGCTCATGTGAATAAGTAGTATGAGTAGGGTATTTAAATAATTCTCTACTCCCACATGCCAAGATAGATGGGGTTTCTAGGTCCAACCTTGTATTGAATATATTAGAAGGATGGATTAAGGATCTATTCTCATATATAATTCATGTGATATGATTACTTAGAATGTGGCTCTGAGGTATGTTAATGAACATTGTTTTGTGAAATGAATTTCCATGTGATGTAGGGTACTTGAAACCCCTTATATGTTGTTTAGTTGACCAATATAGGAAAAATTATTTTTGTTGAATATGGGTAACACATGGAACTGATGATGAAACTATATAATGTAAGTCCTATTAATTTAGAAAACCTAGTTTATATTTTGTTTATTTTTTGTGTTCATCATACTTCTGTATACACTATTTTAGACTAGATATTTTGTTTCCAACATAGGTGGTGGTCTACGGAGTTGTACTCACACACTACTCGAGCTGCCATTGGGTACTCAAATAGACTTCTTGGTTATAGTTTAGGACAAGGTAAAATGCCTTATACTAGAGGGTTGAATTGGGACTCATGGATGGTCATGGATAATGAAACCAGACTTGGTGTCGAGTCCCATTTTGGGGATTTTTCATATTGTCTTAATTTTTTGTTCTTTTAAAACATGGCACTATAATACGAGACATGAAATATTTACTATTTGTTTGTGGGCATGTACCCAATTTTGGGAACCTTTTATGTTATGCATGTTTATAATTGAAATTATTTTCATTATTTCTTATTTTATCTTTTGTGTATTACTCTGATAAAGATGGTATAGTATCCTCATATGTCTCATTAGGACCTAATTTCTTTTTGAAAACCTCTGGATTATAAGGAGGTACACCAGAGGTCTTGTGGAAAACCATCTTGGGGAACCTGTTTAGAGGCTCGCGGACTGGGGCATTACACGTTTTATTTTCAATTTGATAGAAGATGAGATATATCTAAGTTATTCCATTAATATAATAACATCTCAATATATGGGGGATATTTATTGTATTATATATGTATATTATAAGGATGTATGATATGAAATAAAATAAAAACACATTTTTACGAACTATTCCTTTTCATTGGACATCTTATTTAGGTATACATTTAAAGCCTTCCTATGATGGTTTTATGATCAAACCAGGGGCTCTAGGTCATGTACAGAGATATGAGGAAGGTTTTTTTCAAGTATTATCCAAATCAAAATTCCCTAGTAGTTTATAGAGGAGAGGATAGAAGGTGTTCATTTATAAGTGGGGGAGGGAACCCACTTGAAAATTTTCTAAAAGAATACAAAATTATAATGTCATTCCCAGGAAAAATTATTAAAAATGGCCATATATTAGAAGGTGGTATAAGATAAGTTCTAAATATATCCTGAAAATAGTATTTATACAATATTTATTTGAAAACATTCCCTTATATTTTGTTTTAACTCCTCCCCCTCCCCCCTACGGAAATCACAATTTGACCTTAACCATAGTAATTAATTTTTACTATTTTTAGTATTCATTATGACCAAAAATTAAGTTAGAATTATTAAATAATATTATTTAATCTAATTAAAATATGAAATCAATTTTAAAAATTAAATTTATATAATTATCATAATTTAATTTAATATTAAACTGACTGATGCGATGTAAAATTGGTTTTCATGAGAATCATCTTCATAAGTATAAAAACAATTATATCCAAATTTAGAAATAATATTATTTCAATGAAATTAATTTTATTAATAATAATATAATTAAACTAATAATTATTTTTAAATATTTTAAAATAATATGTAACTTTATAACTTTATTAAATGAAAATTTGGTTTTTAATGAAAATCGATATTTTCACTATTTATCAAAAAATTAAAACTTTTAGGATATTCTGAAAAATAACTATAAGATAATTTTGACATGTTTATTCAAAAAAATATAATTAATTTTTTAAAATAAAAATTCTAAAATTGTAAAATATAATTTTAAAATAAGTGTGAAAAATGTGACGAAACCGTTTTTTAGAAAAAATACAGTTTTGAGCGTAAAACTAGATTTATTCTTATCTCATTCCGATAAAATTATTATATGAAAGATAAAAAAATTATTGAATATATAATATATAAATTTTATTAAAATAATTAACTAATATTATTTAATTAAATTTATTAAGCTAAAAATATTTTGTGAATAAAAATATTTTTTCAAAAAAACATTTTTTTACTTTTAAATTATTTTAATTTTTGTTTCTAATCAATTTATAACAAATAAATATATTTTATAGATGTTTAAAAAATATAATTTTCATAAATTATATAGTTTTATTCATACCTTCCAATTAAACTTTTAGTTTATAACTATCATAATAAATAGTAATATTTTAATACAATATTGTGATTCGTTTAAACATGACATTGAGTGTAATAAAAGCTATCGAAGAAATTAAATTTTTTTGAAAAAATGTATTTCATAAAATAACAAGGTGAAACATTCTATCCCCATTAAAAATAATTTCCTTCCCAAAATTATATTACACTAATATAATCTATTGAGGATACTGTTTTCTCATCATATACTCGGGTTCCCGTATAGCTTCCTCAACTTGATTTTTTCACCAGAACAATTTGACTTAGTGAGTTATCTTGTTTCATAGGACTTTCTCTCTATAGTCCAAAATCTCCATTTGTTGTTCCTCATAAGATAGATATTTCTCTATTAGTATGACCTCTTAATTTAGTACTTGTGATGTTTTAATTATTTACTTTCCTAGGAGAGATATATGGAACTCATCGTGAACTTAAGAGTGGTTCGGTGGAAGCACCAAATGAAAAGTTATCATCCATACACAATCAAGAATATAAAAAGGGAAAACATACATATGGATTAGAATTCACTTCTTTGCAAACCTCATAAATATTTTCTATGTTGAAGTTCAGAGAAAAACCTTCTCACTGACATCAAATTCTATTTCATGTTGATGATAGTTAGCAAAATTTTTCTATCGACCTTGTGCTACCCTTATGTGTTACTGAATGGCTCTAACACTCTCTATCATTTATTCAACATCATCCAATCCCAAAATCTCTCTATATCCAACTTAATTATATTATTTAGTATTTCTACATTTCTTTCAATAGAGGGATTCATAAGGTACTATATAAATGCTCGAATGAAAGATATTGTTATAAGAAAACATAACTAGAGGAAGGAGTTGATCCCAACCACCTTTGAAATACATAGAAAAAGAAATTAGAATATAATCACAGGATTGAATAATTCTCTTAGACTGTCCAAATATCATAGGATACTTATTTCTGGAACTCAACTCCATCTCCATATCCTACTATAGAGGTCACAGGAACATTGAGGTGAACTTCATATCCCGGTCAAATACAGTAGAATCGGGTACTCCATGAAATCTTACCACTTATTTAATGTATATTATGGAATGATGGTCAAGATATAAGTATTTTATGATAATAATGAACTGTGTTGGCCTTATAATTCTATCAACTGCAACCCAAATATCATTATATCCTTTAGATGTTTTGGGGATTTTGATGACAAAATCCATAGTGATGTTTTCCCATTTCCATTCTATTATGGATAATGGTTGTAACATACCATTACACTTTTATCCCTAAACATTAACTTATTAACATACCAAGAAAAAATATAAAAACTCGAAAATATCTCTGTTCATTCCATCCCACCATACATACTCTTTTAGATTTTTATACATCTTTGTACTTTCATATGAATAGACATTGAAGAACTAGGATATTCCACTAACAACTCCTTCTTCAAATATGGTATGGGTGGAATGTATAAATTATTCATAAACATTATCATTCCACCATAATAATGGTTAAACATAGAAATTTTTTTGATCTATAGCACTATATATTACTTATGTTATTCTTTAATCTTCACTTGGATAGATAGTTGAACACTCATTTGTGAAAGAAAATATTTATCACATTTCTTCAAGATTTATAGATCTATCATTTTAAAAGCCATAAATACTTGATCCTTTTTTTATCCTCATCATAGATAATATAGAATGATACTTTTGAATTAATTTATTACCCACCTTGTTTTATTTCCAATGGTAGTATGTATTGAGGAGTCATAATATTTAATTAGTTCTAATAATATTATTTGGCGTAAAATCAATTATTTATATGTTGGTATATAAATTATACTTATATAATCATTTTATATATAAAATTACTATATATAAAGATAATATCTTTATATATTTAATGAAAATTTTAATATAGATAATTCCAAATCATGATTTGGATAAGTTTTCTCATGAAACGTTAATTATTAGGTGGCATAATCTATCACCATATCATTTTTCATGAGTACACATCCCAGTATCTTCTTTAATGCTTGAATAAATATAGAAAACCCTTATCTAATAAAGGTCAATGTAGGAATAAGGGTGAATACTATAATTCTCTTTTAACTCAATGAAATTTTCTTCACATTAAATTTTCTAAAGGAACTTGGCTCCCTTCTGAGTTAACAATGTGAGTGGATTGGAAAACCAGAGAAATTTACAATAAATTGTTTATAATATCTATAAAAAGAAAGAAAATATGGCTTTTAGTCGATATGGTTGTTCTGGGACAATGTTCAATAACTTTATTCTTTTATATATCTATAGATATACCCTTTCATGATATTATATGACCCAAAAATGAAACCTTTTGTATCCAAAATTCACCCTTGGTATACCTTTCATATAAATTATCCTTCCTTGGGGTATTCAACATAATTCTCAAGTGATCTTCATGTTATTCCTTTATATTTGAATATATTTGAATATTTTCTATAAATACTACCACAAATTGATCAAGGTAAACTCTGATGACTCAATTAATAAAATCCATGAAGATAGTGGGGGGATTTTTAAGAACAAATGGAATAACTATATATTCATAGCATCCATACTGATTATGGAATAATTTATTCTATTTATCATGATTCTAGACCATTAATTAATGATATCTAGAACAATGTTCAATCTTGGAAAAGTATTTATTTCCATGTAGTTGATCAAATAATTCATCCATACGAGTTAGGGGATACTTGTTCTTGATTTTAATATTGTTCAGTTGCCAATAATTAACTGAAGGTCTCATCAATCCATCTTTATTCTGAATAATATAAATAGGTAAACCTCAAGGTGACACCCTTCGATGAATAAATCCCTTGTCAATAATCTCTGATATTGACTTCTTTATTTCTTGTAACTCAATTGGGACTCTTCTATAGGAAGTCCTTGAAATATGTGTAGCACTATATATGAGTTATATTTAAAACTCAACTTCACAATTCATTGTAATACTAGGAAAATATTCTAAAAAAATACATCAACAAACTCCTATATAATAGTTATATCATTAACATTGAGTTTGTCCCCAACCATATGAGATTAACACCCCTTTTGGAAAGTAATCAAGACCCACACATTGATTCAATTTCCATTGGATGTTAATATTTATCATTGTGTTGATAACCGGTCATAATTTTGATCGAAATATCCAACAATACTAACCTTCCATGGAAATTGATGTCGGATTTATGTAGATAAATTAAATACTTTCCTAATATAACATTAAATTAAATCAATGATAGAATAAGAAGATTTACAGGAGGCATATTACCACAATCTTCAACCAGATAAGAATCATAGACTAGAGAAGTAATCATCATACTAGTAGGGGTTTGCACTGATAATTAAAAAACTAATTGTTAAGGTTTTATTGTTATAATACAAGAAAATTCTTTAGATATAAAAGAGTGGGTTGGTCAAGATTCAATAATACATTTTTAGTTCAAGAGTGGATGTTAAGTGTACATTTATCCACATCGATATCTTTCCCCTTATTAGAAATATTGATCGCATGATATTTCTCTTTTTCTCTTAGATTAAGAGGTTTCAAGCGTAGATCATTTTCATTTATCATCTAATTTGAGAACTAGTTAGCATAATTCGTATATTACATCAATTTGGAACATTGTACAATGGGTGGTGCATTTTTGGGGCATTCTCTTTATTCTCATTTTTAATTAACTTATTTTAATCACTTTTGTATTTAATTTCTCAATTACCTTCCTTTACACACATAAAAAATTTACCAACCCCCTTAAGAAAATTCATCCGCGTTTCCTTTTACACTTTAATAATGAAGGGAAGAATTTATTTTAATCTCATTGTATTTTATATTTTCCCTTGAATTCAGTTTATATTTTCTTATAAAACCCATGACATTGATGGGTAACTCTAATCTCCATTTCCACCTTGATAGCACATTGAATGATTTCTTTATAGATACTAAAGAATATTATGGCTAACACCATTTTGAGAATTGGTTTTATGCCACTAAAGAAATGATTAGCATTTCTTTTAGGTTGGATGATAATATTTGAAGCATACCTTGCATGCATTGTAAGATTTTTCTCCTAGGTACCAATGGATTCATCATCTTTATGCATTATCTCAATGAATTCCTTCTATATTTTCATACAAAGAATATGAGGAATGTACTTAATGAAAAGTAATCTTTTAAACTCATCCTACTCCATGGATTCAATTTCTTCATGTTGCCTTATATTCTTGATAATAGTCTACCACTGATCTACTTCACCATCTAAATGATAATCATCCAAAATGAATTTTTCAGATTCGAAACACTAGATACTGTAAAATATATTTTCAAAGGTATTGATCCATTTCTAATCAGTTATTGGATCATTGAAAATGCTAAAAGATGGTATAAATTACCTCATGAAAGTCTCAATAGAACATTGTTCCCTCATTTTATCACACGAAAGTTCAGTATGATTTATATCTTGGAAACATAGCATTATTATGGAAACAATATCTATCATTAAATCTACCCTAAAATTATGTTTCTTATGTGGATAATCACTATATTATCTATCATATTTTACAGCAACATGATTATTTTGGGTTCCATCCATAGAATAAAATAAAAAATAATAGTGTGAGCAATAATTATAATATTACAAAAACACATAGTCTTGGAATATCATTTATCAGTTGTCTAAATAAATAAAACTTCTTTTAAACCATTAAAAACATATGTTTAAATAAGTCCATCCATGATCATTACCAAAAAATATTATTTTTTCTATATATAGACATATCCTCCAGGTTATTAATAATGTTTTTTCATCCTAGTTTAAAAAGGTGACTAAACATTATTTTGATACCAACTATAGTGACCCATAATTTTCACTCATAGATTCCACATCTTATTAGAGGAATATTAATTACATAAAAAAATTAAACATGCTATAATTTCATAGGCACAGTGGATTTGTAATGTTGAATAAATAATGAAATGGTTCTTCATAACTAGAACCCTTATTATACATATCATAATTAATACCTATCTTCATAACATGGGGAAAGGAAACATAAGTAAGGGTGAGCATAGATTCTCAGTGAGGGTAAACAAGAGACATATTAATAATCACTTAAATATAAAATGGGAATAATGGTATGATAACATGATCATAACATTTTAAAATGATACCATGAAAATAATATATCATAATATTGGGTCATGGAATAAATCATTGTAGTTCATAACTAATGAATCATAAATGAATTAAAGAATATGATCCATGATATAATGAAATTATCAAAAGACATAAGTTTGCATCGTACATATAAGTATAGCAAATAATCTTATTAGTAGTTAACGATATTGTTCAAGACTATAATGGTGGATTTGATTCACTCCCCAAACCATCATAGTAGTCAAGGTTCACTCCCAGGACTATCAAAGTGGATAAAGTCCCTTATTGGAACTAGATTCACTACACATTCTTTTCTTGTTTATCTCATGAGATATCCATAATTACCCAATGAATTGGAGGGATATATAATTCTTATACCACAAATCACATAATAAGAATCATATATTGGTGTGAGACAATATCATAAAACATTCATTATATTATAACCCATGAAAAAAATGGATTTCATAAATATTTCATTATAAAAAACCCCATGTAAAATAAATAGGATTAATAATCATTACATTAATTCATCATAACATAACTTGTGTAAAAAGGAAAGGGTTTAATAAAAATATAATCATCATAATCATAAATCATACAGAGAAATAACAAGGATGGTATTATTGGATTATATCATCATTGATTAATAGAAACATCAAAGAAGGTCATATTAGATGTAAAATGCTTCTAAAAGACAACATTGATCCTTTCTTGAGTAAAATATCTTTTCCAATTTTAAATAATTTATTTAAAATCGAAAAAAATCCAAATATTAAATAAAAATTTTTATTTGAAAAGATTCTTATAAAATTTTAACGTATTCTTCCAATAATTGAAAATTCATATAGGTGGAAATTTCAATTTATACCATTTATGGTAAAACATTTATTCCTTTAAATTTTTCATTAAAAATAAAAAGGTAACTTATTCAAAAAAAGATAAGTAGATTCCTTTTAAATAATTTTTTTAAAAGTAAAACTTGGATAAAATTACATTAAACATTCATAGATGAATATTATAACTTTCTTGAAAATATTTTTGGAAAACATTGATATGAAATAAAACAAATTTTCGAATAAATTAATTAATTAATTAATTATCCACAATTCAGTTTATTATGTAAATTTATGACTAAAAATGAATGTAAAACATGTATTATCATGGAATAACCATCATATAAGAAAACCTATTTATTTTCTGTTTCATGGTTTTCTGTTTTCGGCCTCGAAACACCCAACGGTTCCATATCCAATAATGGATGAACCTGCTTTCCAAAGGTAGGCGTTCACTGGATGGTCTGACCAGTGACTCTTAAGAACTCACATTGGTCGAGAGGATGGGAAGTTGGGTTCATCATAGCCTTTTTCGGGGGGAAATTATTGCATATTCCGGGACTCTCTTATAGATTTAAAACGTATTCATATGTTCACAAATATTTGGTTTATACCCAAACATAGTATCCACATATTTAACCTTGGTGGGCAATGGTCAACTGTATGCAGGGGTTCGGAAACATTTATGCCCTAGGATTACCATCCCTCGTCGGATTAATTCCCCCGAAGAGTCAGAACTTGCTTGAGGCGGCACTAGGAGTGGTGCACTAAACTGATGTGAAGATAATCAGATCGACAGGTTGTTGGGATTGAACCTCTTAAAGGCTTCATACGTACCCTTCCTAGGCGGCAGGGATCAAAGTCCATGTAGTTCGCATGAGTGTCGTAGAACCGACGTGAAGATGGACCAGGGGTCTAACGGGTAGTGGGCTTGAACCTCATGGAGGTTTCCTACGTACCCTGTCTAGGAGGAAAGGATCAAAGTCCATGTAGTTCTCTGAGTGGGGCTTACACTCTGAGGATTCCCAGAGTGATGGATTGGGTCTTACACTCTGAGGAGGACCGTGAGAGGATATCATGGTCGATGCTTACTCTAAGCCCATGTGAGTCATGCTCAGTGTGAGAAACAGGAGGCAGCAAGGACCAGAGGATCACGTCGCGAATGGTGCGTCCGTGAGAAGTGGAGTGGGGCTTACGCATGAGGCAGACCATAGTGTTGGATTGGGGATTACACTCTGAGGAGGCATAGGGTGACAAAGTGCAGCAGGAGAGGGAAAGGGGATGCTCCTGTGCCCATCTCCTCTTTTGAAGTGCATGAGGGATTCCTTCTGAAGGGTATTTTACTACCATAGAGAAGCCCTTGACAAGTAGAGGGGTAGAAAAGGGGTTCCCGAGCTCAGAATCCACATTACCGTGGAAATGTGAACCCAATAATACTTTGAAAATCTGGTCAAGGGTCGGGGAAACCCCTTAACCTCTATTTACCATGGGTATGTGTACTCAAAACAGTGCGATGATGCGCCCGAAAGTTACACCACACTGATCTGGTTGCTATGGTGGAGGCCTCGGCTCGGGGCCGATGAGTAGACCCATGAGGGGGTCGCAGAGGATCGGGTTGTATTGGAAGGATTTTATCCAGCTCGGGGAATGAAAACTCTGAAGGCTCTGATGGGCCACACGTACAAAGGAGTGGTGACGCCCTTCGCGTAGGAAGGTGCTATGTGGCTAGAGAAGCCGTCCGTGAACCAGGTTGGTCCGTGGACTGAGGGACATCCTGCGAACCAGGGTGGTTCATAGTTTGGAGAGCATCCCGCGAACCAGGGTGGTTTGCGGCTTCGTGTTCGACCCGCGTACTAGGGGGTACGCGGAGGGGTCCTCACGAGCAGCGGCAGCCAAGGGCGGCGCCGATCGGGGGTTCATCGGTTGAGGCTTCGCCCACGTAGGAGGGTGCTATGGGGTGTGGTGGATCAGAAAAGAGGCATAAACTCCCTGCTCCGTGGGGAGTGCATCCGCAAAGGGGCCATGGTTCGTGGTTTCCTTTTGTTTGTTGTTTAGGTTCGCAGTTCACCAATTTATTATGCATTTTCAGTTCCTTCTTAGTTCGTTCCCAGGTTTATACCTGCTCTGGTTCATGAACTGGAACATCATTGTTTGCGAAATACGTAGCATTCTTTTGAAATTCATCCTCTCGAATCTGATCCCTTTTCTCTTCCTCCACCTTCGAATCATCCGAATCCAAATCTCCAAATCATTTCTCCTTTCCCCCTCAGTCTCCTTTTATAGAGCGGGGAAAGAGATGTAATTGTGGCCACGCGGCACCTTTTTCGGAGGCCCATGAACAAATACCCGGTTTACAGCTGACTTGGTCAATCGGCGATTCACAGTGGGTATTGAATGCATCTCCTCTGCAAACCGAACTCGGAGAGTGCTTCGCAGCCGTAGAGGGTTCCACCTCCATCCCGCGAATGATAGAGGCGGTGGCTTGAACCGGTCGACGCGGTCCGCGGCTGGGGCGGTCCACGAAAATGGACCGATTCAGCACCCGTCCTGCCTCGTGCCCACGGGGGATCACCGCGTCCGTTTCGCGAATGACAATGGTTCGCGAAGGGAGTGCTCTGCGGATCTGGTCGTGCGGTATCATCTTCGGACCAGTCTGGGGACTGGTCCCATTTATCCTTGCCTTTGAATTTTCTCCATTCTGCTCCCCAATTCTTTGGGTAATTTGCTTATAATCTCCTTTGCGAATTTTTCAAGACCCTACAAATGCCCCCAGTAGAATGGGGTCTGATCAGAATGAAGAGGAGGTCGTTTCGATGCAGAGTGGTCCATAAACATGGATGGTTTGCGGTAGAGATATGGACCCAGTAGGGGACCACGCCTATAAATATGGGGGGGTCTTTTGTCCTTTACCAAATTCTTCACGAAACCAGAGCTCCCTCGCCTCCGCTTGCTCGTTCCTTCGCGAAGTGCTTCATCCGCGAACCGGATGTGACTTCCGCGAACCATTCCTTCTTCGTGGTCGCCTTCACCAGCGAACCAATTTCCCAACCGCAAACCATTACTCTTAATTAATTAAAAATTAAGTGATGACGGGCTTTAGAGGAACATTCTTCGTGGTTTCGATGCTTCGCGGTTCCGATGCTCCGTGGACTAAAATCTCTTGAACTTTAAAAGTGTCTGAGTATTCTGAACAAAATATCATAAATTCGGGGTTTCTGGCCAACACTCCGCGGGCCAGGGTTTCACGGACTAATTTCACGAATGGCTGGTTCGCGAAATGATGTCATCACAAACCATCCTATGCGGCCTCCTTGAAGGCTCTAAGGCTTTTTCCATACAGCTGGTTTTTCTGTCCAGATTTTATTATTCGAAAATAACCATTTTTATGGTCTTCATAATGCAAGGAGAAAATATGGTTCCCCTCGCCCTGCACCTAGGACTGCTGTTGAGCAGCTCCCAATTGGTTCAGGGAGACGTTTGGCTATGATTCGCAGAGCGGAGAACATCTAAGAGGACCCTAGTCAGTCCATTATTACTGACGATGGTGTATTGGATGATTTACTCCCTCCTGAGCTCTTCGATTACCCATTGTCAAATCATCTTCTGCTTCATGGATTCGGTCTTCAAGACGATGTCCCTATTCCCCCCACTTTCTCAGGTCTTCCTTCTCCTTTCTTGGTAGCATCGTCCAAGTATAATCAGGAAAAACTTACCCAATTGAGGGAGATAGTTTCCGGATCTGACCGAAAGGACACATTTATTTTGAGAGGCTCTGTTTAGACCCAAAGTGATCAGCATGTCCAAAACTCTTCTCAGGAAGCTTTTTTTAAGAGTTACCCCTCTATTATCAACCTTGCTTGAAGGGATCCTGACGCAGGGTGGATTCCTCGGTGGGATCTTCGGTTCGGCAGGCTCTTCTCAAATGATTGGGCCTGAGATTTCTAGGTCCATCACCATTTTCGGGAGTCTCCCAAATCATTGGATGCAGTCAATTTATACTCTGTAGTGTGTGTGTCCCAATTTTCTCTTTACCCGCCATCCTTGGTCCTGCCATACCTACTTAGTCGCTGGTGTTCAATCACTAATACTTTCCTCCTTGCTCATGGTGAAGTTGGTATTAGTCTGTGGGATATCCATAAATTGAGAGGACTCCCAATTATTAGTGAAATGTATGATGAATTTCTGCCTGCACCTGACGCCTGGGACAACATCGAACAAGTGCCTTTATTGGCGAGAGAACTGTTGGTTATAGAGGATAAATCACTGGGTCACGCCTTGTGTGCCCGCTCGCTTATTCCCTATAGCACTTGGATCGGGTTATTTTTTAACACCACTGGTCCTACACCGAAGATTAAGCATCCCTGGACTCGTACTTACCATCAGTTGTGAACCACTCCAGGTCCTTACTGGGCGGTTCTAGAGGCAGGCGACTACCTTTCATGGGGTTACGAGGTGCACCCTGGTGTGTCACCTATGCTCCGGTTGGCCGGTCTGTTTGTTATGTTTTTGAGCAGATGGCTATTTCCATCCTGGGATGTTAACCTAGGAGTCTGGGCATGCACTTTGATGATGGTAGCTGAGTTAGCAAAGGGTCTCCTAGTGAATTTATCTATGCCCACTTTGGCTCGTATCTATGAGCTACTGAGCCACATACAGGTGGGTGGGTCACCCTACCGTCTGAGCGGGCCATTTCAATTTTTGTATGGTTGGGTGGTGGATCATTCTCACTGTTATGAGTATCATCACAACATGGCCATCCCACTTCCTACCTTTCGGCCCACCTTACTGAATATAGCTGGAGTTCTGTTGAAATACCTTGGCTCTGATGAATTCCTCAAAGTTCTGAGTGACTTCTCTCTGTTTTCTTTCACTCCCTACCCCACCCCTTCTGGCATCTTATTTGACAACTTCCAGGGGAGCCTGGAGGAGAACTCTTACATGATCTATTTACGGGATGGATTCCTATCTGCGCAGATCTATGGGGTTTCCCGGTGTGAGATGTATGTCCTGTATCGTTTTTCTCACCAATTTGGGTGCATGAAAGTCCAAATTTCCCTTCCCCCTCTGCAGGATCGAGAATTTCATCCGGCCAGACTTTGTCAATGGTGGATGATGCTGACGCAGGAGGGATCTAACACGAGCATCCCCCTGCCCATTGTGGGGGTGGTCGCCGAACATTCCATGGAGTATGCAAAGTCATGGGTAAAATACTATCCCGATGGGATACTAGGGAAAGTCATCCCATAGGTTCCCAAGTCAAGAGGTATTGTGGCTGTTGCATCCACCACACCATCCCCATCAGCTTTAAGGGAGTATCGACTAATGTCTTGTCGATCAAAGTGACTCAGAGGACTTTTCTCTCCCAGCCCTATGGTGGCTGAAGTTCAGACGGGTTCATCCTTCTTGGATGTGGATGGGGACGACCCTGTGGTTTTGGGTCCCAGAAAGACAATCCCAGAAGTTTCACCAGTCGATACCGGGCTTATCAACTTGATCCCCAAGGCTTAACTAGGGTTAGAGGATCTAAACTTTCGAGTTTCAGAACTAACTTCTATCAAGAAAATTCCTGCGTTGGTTGCAATACCATATTTCATTCAGGTGCCATCCAGGGAGGATAAAAAATATCCTCATGTCATGGAGGACCACCAGGCGGTGCGTAGGTGGGCCTGGCCTCAGATTTATGATATCGTTACCAAAACTCCTCTAGCCAAGATGTCATCTTATACCGAAGCTCTTTGACAGCCCTTCCTGGGCTTGGGGTCAGGTGGCTTCGACTATTGGCAGTTTCGTTCTCTTGTTTTCCAAGTTTTCATGGCTCGTGAGGAAGCTTCCACTAGTGAACGCAAACTTGCTCAGTTGGCTGTCACTTATTGCGGGACCCGAGCCCTGGAGGAAGCCACGATACAACTCCATCAGCTAATGGAACAGGAGGCGACCTCTCGAGAACAGGTGGTCGTCCTATCCTCCGAGTTGCATGAATGTGAATAACGGGCGGAGAAGCTGAGGAATCAGTTGTCAGTTGTGACTGGTCGTATCGAAGTAACTTGAAATGGGATCAAAGATCTCCAAGCAACAGTGGATCATACTAGTCTGATGGCTAAGGTTGAAGCCAGGGAGAAGGCCGTGTTGGAACGGTCTTGCAACGAACTTTGCCACACGGTTGCTGATCTGGTGGATAGAGCGAGTCAGGCTCTTTTATGATAATCAAATCCACGCCTTTACCTTTTTTTACTTACCCCTCTCCCCCCCCTTTTTGTGAGGGAGAGACCCCAGATTGTGGATGTACTCCCATCTTCTTTTTCTTTTTGAATGGAATGCAATCTACGTCAATTCTTCTTTTCCACAAATTTTGATTGTTATGGCCTAACCGATGACCCACTAAATCAGAATTGATTATAATTCAGAAAAATAATTAAAGATGAAGATAGGATCTAACTTTTTCTTGGACCATGGGATCTAGCGAGAATAGTCGGACTATTGCTGGGGTTTTGTAAAAAAACCCCAAAAACTATTTGTCTTTTTCTTTTAATGCACTAATTTTTCCTAGGCCCATGCGGTGTGGACCCAGCAGGTATATCCCATCTTTTTCTTTGGTCACCCTTTTCAGGTTTTCGTCCTAACAGGCTTTGTGCCTCTTTTGTGTGAGCGGTTTATAGTCCCGCTATCAAGACTACCATTTCTGATATTTTTGGTCTAACAGCTTTGACTGAACATGATGGGGCGAGGGCCCCAATGGGGTTCAACTGATTAAATGATGCCTCAATACTCATCATATGCACATGGGGGGAACATGTTTAAATTTGAACGACATGTAGGGCATTCCTCAAGGCATGGGAGCCACATTGGCGTATAGAGTTAGGAAGGGCGTTGCCTAAGAAAAACTTACCTTTGGTAGACAGGACAGGGGCGATCAATATGCAGAGCCGCTGTGGGAATGGTATGCATAGTCATACAAAGATGTCCTTAAGTCAATGTCTATCCATTTCTGATGTCCAAGGGACTTTATGGAAGTCCAGCTCATGGAAACCACGATGAGTGGCATGGAAAATTATGAAAACCTCCAGGGGTGCCATAGATGGGGAGTATGACATCTGAAAGGGTTTTTGGAACATCCGTACTGATCAGGAGCGTGGTCCGGAGACCACTTCCCTACGCATTTAGTTATCATAAGGGATGGGTGAGGCTTGAAACAGTTTAAATTCATGCAGCTGGGACATAATTTAAAAATGGAATGACTTCTCCTGGTTCCGAGTAATCTTGTCAAAGATGATCCACCACATTCAGGCATGGTTGTGAAAGAGGTTGGTAAACTCTGGCTCAGAGGGTTTCGGAATCCCGGGATAGAAATGGGGGCTCAGAGTCCAAGAGGCATACAGAGGGAAGCATTGCCTAAAAAAACTGTCCTTTGGTAGGTGGACCAGGGGAGATCAATATGCAGAGCCGCTGAGGGCATGGTATGCATAGTCATGCAAAGGTGTCCTCAGGTCAATGATTGTATTCCCCCGATAGCCAAACAACTTCAAGGAAGTTGATATTTGGAACCACCAGGGGTGGCTTATGAGAGTTCGGCTTTTTCTCAGTATAGAGTATAGTTTATAATGAGAGGGTGACTGGATACGGGGGAAACATCTGGACCAAACATCTCGACAATAGGTGAAGTAGTCCCTTCTCACGCGAGTATGAGACGGTGGCTTGTGTCGGTTTGACCCGTGCATTGAAGGACAGAGCAAAGCCTCTGTTCCTCACTGAACCCATGATGAGTTTCACTGTGTAGTTTATCGTCATGTGGTTGGGACATATTCCATGAATTTTTGCGTCATGCGGCAAGGAAGAGGGGAATTTTTAAAGGATGTTGTGTAGTTTAACGTCATGTAGTGAGGACGGATTCCGTGCAGTTTAACATCATGCGGTAAAGATAGGGATATTTCTAATGGTTTTTGTGTAGGTTAATGACATGCAGCGAGGACGAGGGGAATTTTTTCAAAGGTTTCTCTTCATCAGAATAGAACTACACTTGAATACCTCAACATGCCCCAGACGTGGAAGGGGGTTGATTGGTGTAAATCATGGTTCCAGGGCTTCTTGGATCAGGAGAGATGATATGGGGGCTCTGAGGCCAGTAAGCGTACGGAGATAGGAACAGTACCACCTGAGGAAATCTTGCCTTTGGTAGACGGGCCATGGCCTATCAATATGTAGAGTTGCTGAGGGAATGGTATGAATAGTCATGAAAAGGTGTCCACGGGTCGATAACTTTCCACTTACGATGGCCGGGAATGGTTATGAGGATCCACAATTATCCGGGCCATGAAGTTTGTCATTTGGCAGAAGAAATGTTTGGACATGTCGGGGATGTCCATCCCTGGTTTCTTGTTGAGGTTCAAAGAGCCCCCCCCCCCTGCGTTGATTTTTCTTTTTGCGCGGGGGTGTACCTTTATTCCATGAAGTTTAACGTCATGCGGTAAGGATGAAGTACTCCTAGTTTAACGGTCAAAGAGCTCAGACCATTGGGTTACTATTGCTGCAGTCACTCGATGGATAACTGGGTCAACATGCTCTGATATACTTGGAACAAGGTGGGGGATGAAGGTCGTAAACTGCAACATTGAGTTTTCCCGGATCAGGAGGTGTGGTGTTGAGGCTCTAAGGCCGGTAAGAATACGGAGCTCGGAGAAGTATCGTCCGAGAAAATCATGCCTTTGGTAGATGGACCAGGGGCTATCAATATGGAGATCCGCTTAGGGAATGGTATGCATAGTCATGAAAAGGTGTCCACGGGTTGATAAAAATCCACTTCCGATGGTCGTGAGTGGTTATGAGGATCCGTGATTGCTCATAGTGCAGAGTTCGGTAGTGGGGATAATGGAGTCCAGGTATACAAGAAACATCTTCACTGCAATTGTCCGTTGAGTCAAAGTAGCCTAGTCCTAGCGTGATGTTTGTTGATGCAGGTCGCTATGTGAACCACCGGGGAACAAACAGTCTATCCAGATAGGGACACCCGGGCAGCACCTGGATGTGAAAAGGGGAATGAACTTTCAAACCATTACCCCATAAATTTTGGATCCAGAGATGTGATACCGGGGCTCTGAGGCCGGTAGGCGTACGGAGCTAGGAAGAGTACCACCCGAGGAAATCTTTCCTTTGATAGACGAGCCAAGGGCTATCATTATGCGGAGCCTCTGAGTGCATGGTATGTATAGTCGTACAAAGGTGTCCCTGGGTCGATGACTTTCCTCCTCTGATGGCCATGAGTGGTTATGAAGATCCATAATTATCCAGGTCATGGAGTCCGATGTATGGAAAGGATGCATCCAAATGTGCAATGAGTATCTCCATCTCGTATCACCATGTGTCTTGGGTGGGTCAAGACGAAGTCTGTGCAGTTTAACGTCATGCGGTGAGTATGAACTCCATGCAGTTTAACGTCATGCGGTAAGGACGAAGGCGACCCGACGTGAAAGGAAAGGGGGGTCTGTGCAGTTTAACGTCATGCGGTGGGGAAAACTTCTATGCAGTTTAACGTCATGCGGTAAGGTCGAAGAATACACCCCATGCAAGTATGGTCCTTACATGATGGAAGGGGGCATTTTTAAATCTTGTTATCTTTGCAGTTTTATGTCGTGCGGTGAGGACGGGAAGTACACCCTGTGCCGGTCTAGTTCGTACATGGGGGGGGAAAGGGCATTTTTTTATCTTTTATTCAGGGGATGGGCCAGGACTAGGAACCCTATAATCACTACGTATCTTACAAAGGAAGTAATCAAGCCGCACGTAGTTCTATGAAAGACGATACACCTCGTGTAGGTCTGGTCCGTACACGGGGGGAAAGGGGAATTTTTTTATCTTTTATTCAGGGGGATGGTCCAGGACTGGGAACCCTGGTGTCACTACCTATCCTGAAGGGGAAGGAATCAAGCCGCACATACTTCTCTGAAAGATGATACACCCAATGCAGGTCTAGTCCGTACATGGGGGAAAGGGGCATTTTTTTTAATTTTTGTTTGGGAGTGGCTGGGCCATGACAGGGGACCCAGGCGTCGCTACGTATCCTACAAGGGCAGGAATCAAGACATACGTAGTTCTCTAAAATCTGTGCAGTTTAATGTCATGTGGTGAGGATGAGTGGTATTATTAGACTCCCTATAGTTTAACATCATGTGGTGAGGACGTGAATACACACCATGCAATTCTGGTCCATACACGGGGGGGAAAGCATCTTTTTTTGTTGTTTTTTTTTAGGTGGCTGGGCCAAGGTGTGAAATTCTAGCATCACTACGTATCCTGTGAGGGCAGGAATCAAGCCTCACGTAGTTTTTTGAAATAAGTACACCCCATTCAGGTCTGGTCTATACATAGGGGAAGAGGGCATTTTTAAATCATCTTGTCCGTGCAGTTTAATGTCATGCGGTAAGGACGAAATACTCTTAGTTTAAGGTCTTAGAGTTTAGACCGTTGGGTTCTTGGCAGTTCATCGTCACGCATCTCGGACGAAGTGTACACCCCGTGCAGGTCTGGTCCATACACGGGGGGGAGGAAGGGATCATTCTTGACTCTTATTATCCATGCAGTTTATCGTCGTGTGGTAAAGACGATGTCCATACAGTTTAACGTCATGTGGTTAGGACAAAGAGGCTCTTTGTCTTTATGCAAAATACATCTTCAGGAATAACGCATTGGTATGAGCCGTGGTTAATTTCCCATCCCTGGAGATCAGGGCATATGCTCCATTGAAGTAGACCTTATGTACAACATATGGTCCCTCCCACTTGGGCTCCAGCTTTGGAGGATTCCTTCAAGGTGTCATTAGGGTCCGGAGGACCAACACCAATTCTCCTTCCATGAAAGACTGGAGGCGGACCTTTTTTTTGAAGGCCCGTGAAATCTGGTTCTAATATACCTCCAGATGGTGCAAAGTGTGCAACCGCTTCTCGTCTTGTTGTTCCAATTCTCCTAGACTCTTTTCTGATTGCTCATCATTGGACAACTGATCACATATGGCGACGCGGATCTAGGGTAGTTGGAGTTCATTGGGAAGGACCGCCTCTGTTCCGTACACTAATGAGTATGGGGTAGCCTAAGTAGTGGTTCGGATTGTGGTTCGATAAGCCCACAATGCATGGAGGAGTTTATCCGGCCAGGACTTCTTGTCTTTGTCCACCATTTTCTGGAGGATGTTGGATAAGGTCTTGTTAAATTCTTCTATCTGTCTGTTGGCCGCTGCATGGAAGCGGGATGAGTGGTTAGCCTTGATACTGTACTCGTGGTATATATTTTCCAATTCAGTAGAGAAGAAATTGGGGTCGTTTTCCATTAGTATGGTATGAGGGACACCAAATCTGGTGATGATATTGGTCTTCACAAAGATGACAATATTTCATTCCCTGACTTCCTTGAGGGTTATGGAATCTTCCCATTTGGAAAAGAAGTCGGTTGTCGTGATGATATACATTAGTTGTTTGGCCGGGGAAGGAGGATATGGTCCCACGATGTCCATAAACCAGACGGAAAATGGCCAGGAGTACTTAGCTTGATGAAGTAACTCTGGGGGTTAGTGTATGAAGTTGGCATGAATCTGGCATGAGTGGCATTTTGCGGTAAAACGCTCGTAGTCTCGTGCCACTGTGGGCCAGTAGTACCCAAGCCTTCGAACCTAATGGGAAATCTTGGTACCTGGTTGATGTGCTCCACACGCTTTTTCATGTACTTCAGTCATGACGACAGTGATTTCTTCTTCTTCAATGCATCTGAGGAGCACTCCATCAAGGCCTCATTTGTAGAGGACCTATTGCGGACCCACTCCGCCGTATTGGACAAAATTGATTGACCTTCTCTGTATCTGCTATCGTTCAACCCTGTTTTATGGATGCTCTCCCCGTTGAAGGTAGTTTGCAATGGGGGTCATCCAGCCAGTAGCATGAGGATATGGCTCGGGGATAGGACTGACTTCGTGGATCTCTTCCATCTTAGCTTGAACAAATAGCAATACCATTCAACGGTGAGCAATACTGATAACCGTTTCATCCCGGCCTGGGTCAGCTAGGGCTATGGTCGCGTTCCCTAATGCATCAGCATGGACGTTCTGAGACCGGGGAATATAGGTTAATGTTGGTTCTGTGGAGAACGTAGCCATTAACCCTCGGACATGGTCAAATAGGGGGATCAGCTCCTCATTTTTAATAGCATAGTCACCATTGACTTTCTTGATGACCAGCACCGAGTCACCTCTCACCTTAAGGTGCTATACTTGTTCCTGGAGTGCGAGCTCCTGGCCTACAATGGGAGCCTGATATTCCGATTCATTGTTCGTACATACCTCTAATAGGAGGAAGGAATATGGCAAGACTGCCTTCTTCGGGGACACGAGTATTATCCATATACCAACTTTGCTGAATCTGGGATCCTCTATTCTCTTCCCGGTTGAGATTTGGGACATGTCGTCTAAGTACATTTCCCATGCTGGGAACTCCTCTTGAACTGAGAAGATATCTTCATCAGGTAGTTCGGCGTCCGGTACAGTGATCCCTATCGAATGGTGCTCTGCCAGAAAGTCTGCTAGTTCCTAGCCCTTGATGGCTTTTTGAGGCACAAACCGGATTTCAAACTGTTGCAGGATGACCCCCTATCGGGATAGGCATCCGGTTAGCATTGGGCGACTGAGGATGTACTTGAGTGGGTTACTACATGAGACCAAATGGACTTCATGATGCTGTAGATAATATCACAGATTTTGAACTGTGAAGACCAAGGCCAAAAAGTTCTTCTCAATATTTGAGTATCGAGTCTCAGCATCAATCATGGTTCGATTGAGTTAATAGAGACTGTTTTCGCTGCCGGTGTCATTCATCTGTGCGAGGAAGGCTACTAGTGACCACTCTAGGGTTGTCACATACAGGATGATAGGTATTCCTTCAAATGGGTGCATGAGCACCGATGGACTTAAGAGGTACCTCTACAAGTAGTCGAACGCCTCTTGGCAGTCATCTGACCATTGGTACGTGACCCCTTTCTTCATTAACCTGGTGAAAGGAAAACATTTGCCTTCCAGGTTGGCTATGAACCGCCTAATATAGGCTAGGTATCCTAGGAATCCCCTCAACTTAGGGAGGTTGCGGGGAGGTGGCAGGCCAAGGATGGCATTTGTCTTCTCAGGGTCGACTTCGATGCCACGATGGCGTACGACAAAGCCAAGGAATTTCCCTGAGGTAACCCCAATGGAGTATTTCAAGGGGTTCATCTTCAAACTATGTATTTGGAGCTTGTTGAAAATAGACTCAATGTCCGACAGGTGATCCGAGCGCTATCTGGACTTGACCACTAGGTCATCTACGTAATATACAACGAATTTCCCTAGGAACGGATTAAAGATCTGATGCATGGCACGCTGATATGTGCCACCAGCATTCTTGAGACCAAAGGGCATGACCCTATAATAGAATACCCCTTAAGGGGCCCTGAAGGCAGTGTCTTCTTCGTCTTCTTAGTCCATCCAAATTTGATTATATCTAGAATATCCGTCCATGAAGTATAGAGCCACATACCCAGCCATTACATCAATTAACAACTCGGTGATTGGAATCGGGAAGTCATCTTTCGGAAAATACCGATTAAGATCTCTGATGTCAATGCAGACACAGAATTGCCCATTCTTTTTCATGATAGGGACGACGTTGTCCAACCAAATGGGGTACTGGACCTTTCGAATGAAGCCCTCTTTAATGAGCTTATCGACTTCAACATCTATCTTGGCAGCATGTGAGGGGTGTGTCCTTTGGGCAGCCTGCTTATAGCCTTGGTGGTCTTCTGGCAGACCTAGGTGGTGTGTTGCCACCTCAGGATTGAGTCCCGGAATTTTTGTGTAATTACATGCAAAGAAATCCTGATGTTTTCTCAAGAATGAAGTATATACCTCGTTCTCTTCAGGGGACATGGCTGAACTAATAAGAGTGGGCCTCGGGTCTTCCTAGGTACCCAGGTTTATTTCCCTGAGCTCGTCCACAGGGGTGGAGATACCCTCCTCAAATGTGGGAGGTGAATCCCTGAGATCTTCCCCTTCTTCTTCTCCCAAGTCCTCATCTTATTGATCTAACAATGAGAGAGTTTCCAGTCTGAGCCTTCGAGGGTTTAGGAAGAGGCATCATGGGCATCCCTTCTTGAGTATTCGTCCCCAAATCGAGGCTTGGTGGACTTTACCGCATTGTCGTGCTCGGCCATTGTGGTTGAAGTCATGAGGAAATCTGAATACGTGTCTGTAGTTGAACTAAAACTCTCAACATGGTTGATGGGTAGGACATAATCTCTGCCAAACTGCCTGAGGGGGACATCGGGGACCATTTCCAGGCCATTTGGGGCGGTGATCCAGTCAACACCATTGACCAAAGGCTTCTTTTTCTTTTTCTCATAGAACCCGGTGTCAATGTAATGTGACTCAGAGAGCTCAAAAGGTGCCTTTTCGGTGTGCAATGTTCCACTTTGTCCATTGACGTTGTACTTGATACATTGGTGATGGGATGAAGGAACGACCATGTGCTTATGGAGCCACGGCCTTCCCAGTATGGCATTGAATGTTGTTCTCTTCCAGACCACCAAGAATTCCATGTAGGCTACCAGGTCACCAAAATGGGTCTTTAGCTTGATTTGTCCCATTGGTTTTTGATCACTGTTGTTGTAACCCAACAGAGTTGTGGCCGAGGGAATTAGGTCATCCTCACTATATCCCAACATACAGAGTGTCCGTAGAGGAAGGAGGTTAACCCCAGAGCTATTTCCTATAAAGAATTTCCAGATCTCAATACCATTCAGTGTGCCGGACACGTATAATGGTATGATGTGTCCATGCATGATGGAATCTCTGTCCTGATCAGTGAAGTAAATCGCCGCATTTCATTCAGCCGGGTCAGTCTCTGTCCGGTAAATTTCGGCGGCAACTACCTCAGCTTGAAACTCCTAGGGGCTGATCAAAGCTTCTATAAGTGCCTCCTTGAGGTCTGCTGACATACTTAGGGCATTGAGGATTAACAGATTGGCCGGTACCGATGCCATCTGCATAAGGATATCGTATTTCTGCTCCAGTGGCCGACACTTCTCCGTTTTCGGGAGAGTCTTAGTGGGTGCTTTAACGGCTGGGGAATTTGAAGAGGGGGGGATGGCAGCGAGGTTGGATATAGATGGCGTTTTTGCTTTCTAGGGACTTGGCTGCGCCGGTCTCTTTGTGCGTGCTAGGCGGCCAGACACTTGTTCCTCCATTGGTGGGTATCACATGACAACAAGGCCAGAGTGGCTGCTTGTGGAGGAGGAGGGGAATTCCTTCTCCTGCTGAGTCCATTGAAGGGATCTCCCATGGGTTTCAGCAATATTAACAGTTTGAGCCGGGGTCAAACTGTAGGGCTGGTTTCGGCCGCGACTACGCCTCCCCTGGTATCCCATAACTCTATGATTCCTCCTCCTGGCTCCTCGTGCAGGGAACTCGGGTTCATAACCATTCCCTTCATCAGGGAATGATTCCATAATATGGATGACATTAATATAACCAAAGAATGGTTCTTTATCCTCTGACAGGTCAACCTGGTCAGTTGTCCCTGATGATGCCGTTTGGTGGGTCGGTGCCCGTGACTCCAAATTCGAGGGCATATAATCTTCCGGAGTCTGGACTAACTTTGTCCCCATCATAGGCTACTCCTCTTGCAATTGTTTCCTCCTACTTTGATTACGCTCATATGACCGGCTTGTGGAGGGTTGTGCGGTCGATTCTATTGGCTATCCGGCTTCAGAGGCCATTTTTGGCAACACCGGCTGCTGTAGTTTAGCTCGGAGTATGCCCTGGGCTCAGTTGATAGTCTCCCAAGTCATCCATTTTTCAAATTTCTGCCCCTGCTTGCTGGTGACTTTCTGCCACCCCTCCTCTTTTTTGGATTCGGTGGTAGATATTCATGCCACATGTGCTAGGGGTGGTCCCAGCTCGACTTGTCCAGTGTATACCATCCTATTAAGGAGGTCATTGAAGGCGAAGCATTCTCGGATACGGTTCCACAACATCCGATGGTAGGGGCAGTAATCTGGCCTGTCATCGCGGCCGACTTCTTCAGCTTTCCTCGGCACCGGGAGGCCGAGAAAGTTTCACTTCATGGCGGCAATGAAGTATTCACAGACTTGATTGTCACGGAACGAGTATACTTTATGTCTTCATTCCACAAAATGGTTCTTCTTAGGTCCTCACCGATCATCCCATTTAGGCGGGGGTGGCCACTGATATGAAGGGGGCCCTTGATGTTTTGGTGGAGGCCTAACGGTGGAGCGAGCCCTGGGGCCAGCTTGAGTGTGACAGCAGATGCTTCAGCTCTAGGGGCTCTTTTCACAAGAGCTTACGAGGCTATTAGGGACTTCAAATTAGTCCACTGCAGGGCGTCCTCATTTCTCTGGGCAATGAATGAGAGATAGCGGAAGCCATTGGTGCACTCCACTGGTATGAGTGGTGTTCGCAGCTCATCTCTATGATTATCGATGCATATGGCTAGAATCTCATCTTAAGGCATTGGCCTGTTCAGAGAATAGGTCAGACCTTCCCACCTAGAAATGAAATCTAAAACCCTCTCGTTCTCCCTCTTCTTGCAGTTCATATGGTCGCTGAGTGTTTTTTTGGGCAACGTCGAGCTGAAATTGAACATGAATTGCTGCTGAAGGTCTTCCCAGCTCTTTATTGACTGGGCTGCTAGACTCATATACCAGATGAAGGCATATCATTTCAAGGTCCGTATAAAGCATCTGAGTTTCACTGCTTCTTTCTATTCCGGAGTCCCCATCATAGGGTCTCAATAGGATGCGTAGTGCATCAAATGCTGCTCTGGATCGCCTGATCTATTGAATATGGGGAATACAGGGCTCCCAAAATTGGGTGGAGGTGTTGTGTTAGTCACCCAATCTAGGTAGGGTTTCCGCTCTGGTTGTATCAGAGCACGTCAACCTTCCATCACTTCCAATCGAGCTATTAGTGCCTCGATGGTATTGGTGAGACCCTGATTTACATATTGTTGGGCCCGGTCCTGGGAAGGCATAGCCTGAGGCATTGACTGAGGATCCGGATTGACCGACACCAAGGATGTGTGTTCCATTTGTGGCACCTTCGGAGGGTTCAGGTGTACTTGCTATGGTTTCTTCCTTAGTGGAGGGAAGTCTTGGTATTCATTCAAATATACATTTAGGTAGTTGGACCGGTCGGGTGCCTCGTTGGACAGGAGCCCTGGCCGTGTTTTGTTTTTTGGGGAAAACCTTCTTCATTGAGGTGCACTTACTAGGAGTGCATTATATGGCTCCTCCTTGGACGCACATTCCATAAGTTGGTTCCTTTAGAGTAGCTCGGTATTAAGCTGCCTCAATTCTTTCATCTCCTCTTCCTGTCGAGCAAATCTCTCTTCGAGCGTGAGTGGCTCATCATTGTCGAGAGAATGAGGCAGGTTAAGGTTAACCAGTCCTTTGTTCTTATCCTTGTGGGAATCTTGCTGGGTAGGCATATGAGGATTGGATGGAAGGATGGACATATTTAGGGCGGCCCTCTAGTTCCGGGTGTGCACACCTGGTGGTTCGTTGTGAGTCACAGCCTGACGGAAACCATCGTCCCCCAATCCATCCTGATTTTCATCATATATGGTGTCACCCATGGGGTTATCTTCTATGGCATTGATGAATGTGTATCGCGGGGTGGAGGGGACGACATCTTCCAAATAGGAAGAGGATCTCCTGCATCTTCTAATGGCCCTCCCTTTTGTGTCCTGGGATTGCCTTCGGACTTCTTGGAGAAGGGTGACGCAGAGAGTTCTTTGATGCGACCTTACGGTGCGCCTTCCTCTCAGAGGGAATGATGATTCAAATGACAGTATAGGATGGGAACCTCCTCTTCTGACCGTCCTCCACAGACGAGAGAACATATATTCTTGTGGGGGAGGTTGTTTTTGTGGGGGTAAAAATGCCCCCAGCCCTACAGGCTGGTGTTGGACCCATTCCCTGGACGTTGAGTCTCTTCCCGGTTTTATTGGTCTTACGGGGGCATTCGTTGTTAAAAATTCACCCATCCCTGAAGGATGGGGTTGACCTTGGATTGCTGCAGTGGCTGCTGCTATCGCTACCTGCCTGATCTTGCGTGCCCCCATTCGGGGGTGAATCGGATTTGGTGCCAAATTCACCTGTTGGTCTATCCCTTCTGGGGAGGCATGAAAAGATCACTGATTGGCCTCTCTTAGGTGAGAGTCCTATTGTATGCTCTCAGTGGCTTGATTCAGGAGTTCTTGGATGGCTTGTTCCCGCCGAGCCTGACACTTCTAGGACTTACTCGGGCCTGACCTGTTGGGTGTATTGCCTTTCCTCAATAGGGGGATGACTCGATTGTTGTCTTGACGTTATAACATTACAAGATACCATGCCGAACGAACTTTTCTGGGCGGGGAGCGGAGTGAAATGCAGAGCTCCGTGTTCCCCCCATCCCCTGATATGGACTCTCGTTGGAGCGTCACCGATGAGGCGACGCAGTTGGTGAAGCGCATGGAGGAAGGCTATCTCCATGTTTCCTTTATGCCTCTCAGGTCGCTGTTGTCGTACTGAAGGAAGAGCTTACAGGTCGATGTGATGCCAGAGTTCACCAATCATCTTGACATGGTCTACATACCCATCATAGGGCAGGAAGCTTGATTTCAGCCAGTGGAGGGTTGTCTATATATTATGGTGAATGTCGTGCATGCATTCTTCTGATAACTCTCTGGGTATGTCTTGTTGAGAGGTGGCTGTGGGCCAAAACATAACTGGTATATCATCCCTATCCAGTCATTTCTGTAGGTGCAGCATATCGGCATACTCCTCCGCTAGTGACTCCTCTACCTGGTCAGCCCAATTGAGATGCTCATTGTCAATGTGGTCGGAGGCAGTGGGACCGGTAGGTGGTGAATCATTATGTGGGCGATTCTGAGGAGGTTCAGAGGATGAAAGCGGCCCTGGACAGTCTCATGATTGTAGAAGGATGTCGTCAGTGACTAATTGGGAATCTAACATGCTTGATCTCATCCTTCTGAGTGCCTCGACATATGAGGGCTTTCATGTGCTTGCTTCGGCAGGGAGAGGGCCTTCCTGTCGATATGATATGTCATCATGGGGAGGACCTCCGCGATGGCGGCCGTAATGGAGAGGACAACCATTACCGCTTGAGGCTTCACTGCATAGACGACTTTTGCAGCGCACACCCTGGGGAGGACCTCCAAGGCGTGTCGCAGCAAGGGGAGGACCATATGGCTATGTATCATCGTTATGAGGAGGGCCTTTGCAACAACTACCATCATGGAAAGGATGACCATCATGGATTGGCATTCGATGTGCATCCTAGGGAGGACCTTTAGGACACACAGAGATAAGGGGAGGACCTTCTTGTTTCTTGGGGCCAATGCGGTGAGGACCTTCGCAATGGCGGTTGTGGTGGCGAGGACTACCACCACAGCTGTGTCAATGGTGAGGATTACCATTACTGGGGCGGCAATGGTGAGGACTACCATTAATGATGTCGTAGGGAAAATATATATGGGATACATCCTGGGGAGGGCCTCTAGAATGTAGCGCAATGAGGGGAGGGCCGTCTCTTTGCTCAACGTCTCTACGGGGAGGACCTCCGTTATCAGGGTGGTGAGGACTACCACCGTGATCTGATGCCTAGCTGCATGGAGTTCCATTTTACCGTAACCCCTGTGGAGGACCTTCAGGGTAGGCCACGACAAGGGTAGGACCTTCTTGTCGCGATGAGACATCACTATGGGGAGGGCCTCCATAGTTGCGACTATGATAGCGAGGACTACTATCATAATCTGTGGTCCCATTGCAGGGAGAGTGATTGCAGTGTATACCCCGGGGAGGACCTTCAGGGTGGACCGCATCAAGTAGAGTAACTTCTTGCTGCTCGATCTTTTGGTCACGTGGAGGGTTTCCGTGACTCACATCAAAAGAGGAGCTCTCGTGATCGATCGTTATATGCCCGCAGGGGAGGCCCCTGCGGGTGCTCTGGGGATGACCTTCAGAGATGCTGGTAGCGACATTGCAGGGAGGACCTTTGAAACATCTACTACCACTAACATAATATGGTAATGGAAGGGCAGGGTTTCGATTCTTTGATGTGAGCTTGGTGGCATTGGGAACCCCAGCTTGTAGTAGAGCGGAGGCATGAACCCACTCTTTATTTTCCGGCTACCTTCAGCGCGTTCGGGGCACTTTCTTGTGGGTAGCCGGGACCGTCTGTTGTTGATAATTCCCTTCACCTTTGGGTCCCTATATAATTGGGTCCTGTGATGCAGTAGGGATACGCAAACGAACATCTAGACTTTTAGCAGGGATATATACCTGATCTGGAGCATCCACCATGATGGACTGGTGTCCCCTAGTTGGACCGAGTGAAGTTTCTCGATCCGATTTCCCTTACCTCGCGAAATATGGTCGGCGACACTCTTGGGCAGAATAAGGGATATAGATCTGATCTGAAGCATCTATCTCGTCTCTTAGATGAGTCACCTCAATTGGGGTGATGGGCTCACGGGCCTGAGTCCTTGTTGTTTCTGCCGATGCAATTATATTCTAGAAAGTCTGTAAGATATGATCTAGGATCGATACCTCCTCCTCCATCATTTCCAGGATTTGTAGAGATACATCTTTGTATGGAAGGGGTATGAAGGCCCATTCCGGTATCAGAGTAGGAATGTCCTTCTCTGGTCCTCTAGTGGTCCGTGGGTACTGATAATTCTCCTATGTCTGGGCTGGTGAACGAATCTTCCCATGTACCAGGATACGCTGGTTTATCTCTCTCTGTGCCGCCACATCTTGGTGGCAGACTTTACTTGCATCCACAGGTAGTCGGCCCTGCATATATTGGTTTCCAACCATATTGATTCGATGGACTTTGTTGGTGGTGATATGTGCTCGCTTATTAATTTCTTCCACATCTGGGTGGCGGGCTTTGCTGATCGCCACCATGTCAAGATGGCGGGCGTGAAAAGCATCTGCTAGGAGCTGGTCTTGCAGATGACGGGTCACCACCATGTCAAACTAGTGGGATTCACGAACCTGGGCAGGGAGAGGTTCCTTCCGGGTAGATGTCATGATGCATGAGCGATGGGCTTGATGATGCTCAGCGGGGATGCGCACCGGCTTGTATAATGCCGCCATGTCGGGATGGCGGGCTTGGGAGGAGCGAACTGGTGTAGGTGCCTGTTCATGGTACATCTCCAAGGCTGGGTTGTAACATCCCAAGTAAGTAATGAATAATCTATATTCTTATCTATGTCTATTTATGAATTAGATAGTGTTTTAGAGGCTTAAAACGACAATAAATCCAATCTTAAGCATGGAATACACTAATTTTTTTAAAAGATTGTTTTACTGCCTTTTGATGGAAAACCATTTTTAAATCAAAATTTTGGAAATTTTCTAAGCTCTATTTTTCAAAATAAGCTTATTTTTTATTATTGGGACATTTAAATTTACATTGGATAAATTTTTGGTATTTTTCTGACAATGTTCATTTTTTAATTAATAGTGAAAAATACTGCATTTTACATCAAAACTACATTTTCATATAATTTAATTATATGGTTAGATTATATTTTTAATTGGTTTTAAATTGTAAATAGAATATATTTTTACCATTTAGTCCAATGTAGGTCATTGGTATTAATCTCACTTTGGAATTTGGCATAAACAAGTGTCAAACTTTTCATAGGTATTGTTTCTAAAAAACCTGCTATTTGTTTTGAAAACGAGAATTATTTTTAAATTAATTATTGCAATTTATGTGTTTATAATTTGGTAAAATTGATTAGCTATTTGTAATCAGAAGGTCTAAATTATGTAATTAAGACTCTTTTGTTTTTAGACTTTGTGAATAGTAACGACGGTAATTATCGTTAATTATCTTGATTAATTAGTAATCGGGTAGTTAAGGATAATAAAATAATATAATAATAATAAAAAATGACACCAAAATGTGTCCTAATACTACTGTTTGTGTCATGGACGACCAAGGGATTCCTTTTTCCAAACTTGGGGACCCCATGTGATCACTTTTGTGTGATAATGACTTCTAATCTTTTTATTTTTTTAAAGAAAGTTAAATTTAACAATGAATGTATCACCTGAGTAAAACATTTTTAATTTTTTCTACATAATTGATCAACTGGACTATAAATATTAATAGTAAATCTAAAAATATTTCCTATATCATAGTATTTTTGTTATAATTTTTAGACATTAAATAAATTAAATTATTTATGACATCATGAGGATGCATCGATTACCTCATTAATGAACGATTTAAATAAAATGAAAAGATAATGTAAAATCTAAGACTTACACTTATCAAAGACCTATTTAATGGGTATATTTCGAACCCTTATCACCTTATATTAGAAATACATCAATGTGGGACCTTTAAAATCCGAAAATCATTTGAAAATAAAGTAACATTTTATACCTTTCCAAGAGTGCTCCTCCTCTCCTCTTATAAAAGGCCCCCACCTCTACCTCCTTACCCACACCTCTCAAGCCATTATCTCGGCCAAGATCTGCTCATTTTGTCTCTCCACATCCCTCTCCTCATCCTAGAATCCTTACCTTAGGCAGTAAGCTCTTCAAGAAACCCTTTTGGTTCAAACCAAGAGGAGTTACCCGATTCAAAGGTAAAGTCTTCTCTAATGCTCTTTTGTTTTATTTTGCTTCTCCAACCCCCAAAACTCTTTTTATTCATTTCTTTTGTAACAAAACTAGTGTCTTACATATACTAGGATGTTTTTATAAGGAGTATTCGAGCTACACTTACACACACCTACATTTAATGGTTAAAGAGCATATTGTTTCCGTGGATGGTGAATTTATGCCTCACGAAACGATGATTGTTCAATATTCTTCTATCAACTTCAAAGGAGTCCATTAAGATGTCACTATATTTATATATGATATATAATATGTTTATGTCTTCCTTAAGCTTCTATATTTTTTATTTATGTCATACCTTTATGGTTTCCATTATGGGTAAACGCGATATCTTCATTTTTAGGAAGTACGGACTACCGCCCCCTTAAAGTGACTTGATTCATTAATGCCATATGTGGGACGTATAAAGGAAGGAGTTAATGATATTATATGTGATATTATACTAGAATCATAACATAACTTTATATCATTATGATTTCATTCCATAAAATATGAAATATAAATGAAAGTAGCGTTTATGCGTACGTACGGCTTACCGTCTCCATGAACGGTGCATTTCATTTCTTAGCACTAAATGTTATGTAATATTATAAATGCATGAATATACTGGATATATATGATATATATGATATCTACATCATGAATATAATTCTGTATATAATTGATATTTTACCACATGAACAACTTGTAATTATAAGGAGTTTATTTTTGACTCAAGTACCAATGATCGACAAAACAGCCGTTATTAACTTAAATAATTACATAGTGTTCATAACATGGTAACAAGTGATATAAAAGGAATAATGAACTTTAAAAATGTTCTTAATAAATTAGAAATTAACTAAATTTTATTATTAAGGAGATTAAAGAACGATCGAGTCAAGTTGGATACGAGGTATGGGACTTCGTCTCAATCTCCTTTCATTAAGGCATATTTTGTTTTATACACAACTTTATTTTATACGGTGTATAAAACCCTTTGACTTTTACATTTATTCAAAATGAATCTTTTTTATATGAATCATTTTACTAAATGACAAAATGGAATGTTTTTGTCGTACGTATGCGGCGACAACGACTTCTCCGCCACCGTGCCCATTATTTGAGTATCGGCTTCCTCTACAATCCATAACTTTTTAAAAAAAAATGAAAAATAAATACCTTGTTTTAATTTTCTATTATTTTGGTATTGAAAATGGTTTTCATAATGTTTTTATTATATCAATGTGTTCTATTGATGTCTTGTGATTGAAATGTGTAAATTTTATGTTTCCTTTATGCATGTTTTATGTGATACGATTATGTTATGGTTCTTGGACATTGTTATGAAGACGGTGGTTCTTTGATAAACTAAGGGAGGGTGAGCCCGATATAGATCTCCACTACAATGGGTAACACGAAGGATTTAAACGTTAAGGTTTCTCCGAATAGATTTTGGGAGTATACTGTGATGGGTATTCTAAACGTTACCATGAGGGTTACTCCTTCCGTAAGAATGTTATGAATGCCTCAAGTTACCTTTATATCTTATTATTTCTATGATTTATTCATGATTTGATGACGTATGTTAAAATTATTATGTTTTATAAGTAAAGTATGATTTCATACATGGACTAATGTTTTCTTTTTGTACTTTTATTTCCCTTACAGAGCTTTTTATGCTCATCCCATGTTTTTGAAATGTTTTTCACAGGTCAAGGGAAAGGTACGTGATGTGATGATAGTGTCAAAAAAGTGTCAAAAAAGAATCCATGTTTTATTTTAAAAATGTTTCCGTTGATGGGAAAAATGAGTACTATCTTTTATGTAACCACTTTGTTTAAATGTGAAATGTAATTCATGTTTTATGATCTAATTCTCTAAAACTCTAAACCTGAAAAGATCCTCAATGTGTATTCTTGAAATAACTCAAGATTAAGTAATGTTTAAGGATGGGGCCTTATAGTTGGTATCAGAGGTCGGTTTAGATAACTTTAGGAGTTATAATTATATTAAATAAATATCCAAAAATATTTTTTTATGGTCAAATTTAAATGATATAGCATTTGAAGATTACCATGTTGCTTCATCTAAGACATGTTTGTTCAGAATGGTTTTCTGCAGAGGAAACAGGGAAGCAGTGCTAGGAAGGCATACATAAGGAAATGACCTTCCGAATCAGCATCCTGAGATGGTCAGAATTGGAACTAAACAATTTTTTGCAGTAATGGCGCAGTTGACTCAAGCGCTAAATGGTGGTGGTATCCATGCACGAGATCAGCCAGATAAACTGCAGAGGAACATGTCAGTGGTGGAACATTTCATGAAGCAACATCCCCCATCATTCAGAGGATCATCTGACCTTGTGCTAGCTGAAGGGTGGATTAAAGAACTGGAGAAGATTTTTGATGTCATGGGGTGTTCAGACAATCAAAAGGTTAGTATTGCTATTTATCGTTTGGATGGTGAAGTAGATCAGTGGTGGTCGATGGTTAAAAATATCAGGGATACTGATAAGATTGATTCTCTCTACTAGGATGAATTCAAAGGTATGTTTCTTGATAAGTATTTTCTTAAGACTGTTTGACTTAGGATGGAAAAACAATTCCTAGAATTGAGGAAATAGGAAGACTCAGTGGCTGCTTATGAAGAAAGGTTCACTTGATTGGCATGGTATGCTCCAAATTTTATTCGAGACCTTGATAGTAAAATCAATCGGTTTTACTCCGGATTAAAGAAAAAATATCGAAGGGCTTTAGCTTATCGTGATTTAAAGAGTTATGAAAAGCTTTTTCGATGTGCTGAGAAGGTGGAAATAGAGTTTTTCGATGATCAAGTGTTCTATAACAACCAACAGAAGAAGAGATTGAGGTGGCAGGAGAAAGGAAAGAATTCTTCAAAAAGGTATGACGATAAGAAAACTAAGTTTCCAGTTTGTGATAAATGTGGTAAAAGGCATGTAGGGGAATGTCTTATGAATTCTAGGAAGTGCTACTGATGTGGTAAGATGGGACATAAGGATCGTGATTGCACTGAAAAAGATCATGGTGATGGTAAGACCAAATTTGATTTACAGTTAGTGAAATGTTTTAAGTGCAATGAGATGGGTCAATATGCAAACGAGTGTCCGACAAAGAGATCGAGTGATGGGAAGCAATTAGACTACAAGTAGAAAGGGGTGGTGAAATCCATTGCAACTACTTCAGCTGATGTTGGGCCATCAAATGAAGTGGTATCAGGTACTTTGTTTGTATTTTTAGATTATGCCAGTGTGTTGTTTGATTCGAGGTCTACACATTCGTTCATCTCTGAAAAAGTTTCTAGTAAAATGGGAATACCATTTCAATAAATGACTCCTGAACTTGTGGTAAAAACACCTGGGGGAAATTTTGAGGAAAAAAGAATTTATAAGAATCTTCATATCCTTATCCGTGGAAAGAACCTACTTTCAAACCTTATTGTTTTACCTCTATTAGAGTTTGATGTTATCTTGGGTATGGATTGGCTCTCTATTTACCATGCTAAGATTGACTGTAGAGCTAAAGAAGTTTATTTTCAGAAAGACTTTCAATTTGTGTACAAGAATGAACCCTTACTATTGATGAAATATCAAGAGGCTGAGAAACTTGTAGAAGATGGAAATGAATGTTACCTTGCACATATTGTTGAAAATAAGGGAACTGTTAAGATTAATAATGTTCCAGTTGTAAATGAGTATCCTGATGTTTTTCCTGATGAGTTTCCTAGAATAATACCAGATCAGGAAGTTGAATTTACTGTTGACTTAGTTCCTGATGCTAACCCAAGTTCAAAACCCCCTTATCGAATGTCTCAAATTAAACTTTTAGAGTTGAAGGAGCAATTTCAAGATTTATTAGAGAAAGGTTTCATTCGACCTAGCACATCGCCATGGGGTGCTCTTATTTTATTTGTTAAAAAGAATGATGGTTATATGAGACTTGTCATTGATTATAGAGCCTTGAATAACATCACTGTTAAGAAAAAATATCCTTTGCCTCATATCGATGATTTGTTTGATCAGCTCCAGGGAGCTCAGTATTTTTTAAAGATTGACCTGAGATCCGGGTACCATCAGTTGACGTTAAAGGAAGTAGATGTTCTGAAGACCGTGTTTCATACAAGATATGGCCATTATGAATTTTTAGTAATGCCTTTTGGGATAACCAATGCACCTACTGTATTCATGGACTTAAAAAATAGAATTTTCCATGAGTTCTTGGATAAGTTTGTGGTTGTTTTCATTGATGATAATTAGGTGTTTTCTAAAAGTAAATAGGAGCATGGAAGACATTTAAGGGTTATTTTGCAAACCTTAAAAGAAAATAAATTGTATGGGAAATTCAGCAAGTGTGAGTTTTGGTTGCAACAAATTTCTTTCCTTGGTCACATTGTTTCTAAATATGGGATGACTGTTGATCCTGCAAAAACAAAGTTTGTTGAAGAATGGACAAGACCCACAAATGTAACTGAGATTCATAGATTCCTTAGTTTGGCAGGCTATTACCGAAGGTTTGTTAGAAATTTTTCATGGTTATCTATTCCAATGACTAAGCTAACTCGAAAGGGTGTTAAGTTTATCTGGAAAAAGAAATGTGATGATTGTTTTTAGGAACTGAAATATAGATTGGTGAATGCTCCAGTTTTGGCACTACCTTTCAGGAATGGGGAGTTTGATATATACAGTGATTCTTCATTGAAAGGACTTGGTTGAATCCTAATGCAGAATGATCAGGTAATTGCTTATGCTTCACGACAGTTGAAAACTCATGAGGTAAATTACCCAACACATGATTTGGAATTAGCTGCTGTTGTTTTTGCTTTAAAAATTTGGAGGCATCATTAGTATGGTGTAAAGTGTGAGATATATACTAATCACAAAAGTTTAATGAATATATTCACTCATAAATAATTGAACATGAGACAGAGGAGATGGCTATAATTAATCAAGGATTATGATTGTACAATTCATTACCATCCGGGAAAAGAAAATAAAGTGGCTGATGCTTTGAGTCGAAAAAGTAATGCTTCATTAACAATGTTCTGTTTGGAACATGATCCTTTGCTTAAGGATTTGATGAACTTTGGAATAGAAGTTGTTGGTGCAGGAAGTCCTTCTGTTTTGTTTCAGGTATCAGTGAAATCTTCTCTATCAGACAGAATTAAGCAAGCACAGAAGCAAGACAGTGAGTTGCAGAAAAGAGTAGAGCTGGTTCAGAAGGGTAAGTTGCCTGAATTCAACATTTATAATGATTGTGTTTTGAGATTTGGGATGATATTGTGTGTGCCATGTGATTCAAAGTTGAAGAGAGAGTTGTTATGTGAAGCTCATAGTTCTCCATTTTCAGTTCTTCCAGGCAGTACTAAGATGAATAGAGATATTTGGGATTATTACTGGTGGGACGGAATGAAAAGAGATATTTCTGATTTTACTGTGAAGTGTTTGACTTGTCAAAAGGTTAAAGTAGAGTGGCAGTTACTGAAAGGGATGATTCGGCCTTTACTAGTACCATAGTGGCAATGGGAGAATATATCCATGGACTTCATTGTGGAATTTACGAAGACACCTCGAGGTAATAATGAAATCTGGGTTATTGTTGATCGCTTGACTAAATCTGCTCATTTCCTTTCTATACAAGATACTTTTTCCCTAGATCAAATTTTCCGTTTTTATCATAAATATATAGTCAGGTTACATGGAGTTCCCCTCTCCATTGTATCTGACCGGGATCCCAGGTTCACTTCTACCTTTTGGAAAGGCCTTCAGAATTCATTGGGTACTAAATTAAATTTTAGTACAGCTTTTCATCTTCAATCAGATGGGCAGTCATAGTGAACAATTCAGACTTTGGAAGATATGCTATGTGCTTGTTCGATGGATTATCATGGAAGTTGGGACCAACATCTTTCTTTGGTTGAGTTTTCTTATAATAACTGTTTTCATTCTAGTATACAGATAGCACCATTTGAGGCATTATATAGGAAGCGGTGTCGAACTACAGCTTTTTGGGATGAAGTGGGTGAAAGGAAGTTGATGGGACCAGAATTGGTAGAAGAGTTGGAAAAAAAATTTCATCTGATACAGAAACACATGATAATATCTCAGAGCAGGAAGAAGAGTTATAAGGACAATAGGAGGAAGGATCTCTCTTTTGAGGTAGGTGATCATGTTTTTCTCAAAGTATCACCATAGAGATGTGTGATGCAATTTGGTAAGAAAGGAAAGCTGAGTCCAAGGTTCATTGGACCATATGAAATTCTGGAGAGAGTTGGATCAGTTTCATACCGAGTGGATTTACCTCCGAGTTTATCTCAGGTACACAATGTTTTTCATGTTTCAATGTTAAGGAAGTACATGCCAGATCCATCTCATGTTTTGAGTCCAGAGGTAGTTCAGCAGGAAGAGAATCTTTCTTATGAGAAAAAACCGGTCCAAATTCTTGACCACAGGGAGCAAGTGTTTCGGAATAAGGTGATTCATCATGTAAAGGTTTTTTGGAAAAACCACATGAGTGAAGAGGCAACATAGGAATCTGAAAATGCAATGAGGGATAAATACCCCCACTTATTTGATAAGTAAATAAACTGCGGGGACACAATTTTCTAAAGGGGGAAAGATTTAACATCCCAAATAAGTAATGAATAATAGATATTCATATCTATGTCTATTTATAAATTAGATAGCATTTTAGAGGCTTAAAACGAGAATAAATCCAATCTTAAGCATGGTATAAACTATTATTTTTAAAAGATTGTTTTACTGCCATTTGATGGAAAACCATTTTTAGATCAAAATTTTGGAAATTTTATAAGCTCTATTTGTCAAAATAAAATTATTATTTATGATTGGGACATTGAAATTTACTTTGGATGAATTTTTGGTATTTTTCTGACAATGTTCATTTTTTAATGAATAGTGAAAAATACTGCATTTTACATCAAAACTACATTTTCATCTAAATTAATTATATTGTTAGATTATATTTTTAATTTGTTTTAAAGTGTAAATAGAATATATTTTTACCATGTAATCCAATTGTGGTCATTGGTATTAATTCCACTTTGTAATTGGCATAAACAAGTGCCAAACGTTTCATTGATATTGTTTCTAAAAAACCCGCTATTTTTTTGACAACGGGAATTATTTTTAAATTAATTATTCCAATTTCTATGTTTGGAATTTGGTAAAATGGATTACATATTTGTAATCAGAAGTTCCAAATTATGTAATCAAGACTCTTTTGTTTTTGGACTTTGTGAATAGTAACGACGGTAATTATCGTTAATTATCTTGATTAATTAGTAATTGGGTAGTTAAGGATAATAAAATAATATCATAATAATACAAATTGACACCAAAATGTGTCCTAATACTACTGGTTGTGTCATGGACGACCATGGGATGCCTTGTTCCAAACTTGAGGATCCCATGGAATCACTTTTGTGTGATAATGACTTTTTATCTTTTTTATTTTTTAAAGAAAGTTAAATATAACAAAGAATGTATCACCTGAGTAAAATATTTTTAATTTTTTCTAAATAAATGATAAATTGGAATATAAATAGTCATTTTAAATCTAAAAATATTTAATATATCACAGTATTTTTTTCATAATTTTTAGACATTAAATAAATTAAATTTTTTATGACATCATGATGATGCAGCGATTACCTCATTAATGAACGATTTAAATAAAATGAAAATATAATGTAAAATCTAAGACTTACACTTTTCAAAGACCTATATGATGAATATATTTCGAACCCTTATCATCTTATCCTAGAAATACATCAATTTTGGACCTTTAAAATATGAAACTCATTTGAAAATAAAGTAACATTTTATACCTTTCCAAGAGTGCCCCTCCTCTCCTCTTATAAAAGGCCCCCACATATACATCCTTACCCACATCTCTCAAGCCATTGGATCAGCCACGAACTAATAATTTTTTCTCTCCACATCCTTCTCCTCATCCTAGAATCCTTACCTTAGGCAGGAAGCTCTTCAAGAAACCCTTTTGGTTCAAACCACGAGGAGTTACCCGATTCAAAGGTAAAGTCTTCTCTAATGCTCTTTTGTTTTATTTTTCTTCTCCAACCCCATAAAATATTTTTATTCATTTATTTTTGTAACAATACCAGTATCTTCCATATACTAGGATGTTTTGATAATGGGGATTCGAGCTATAGTTAGACACACCTACATCTAATGGTTAAAGAGCATACTGTTTCTGTGGATGGTGAATTTCTGCCTCACGAAAAGTTGATTGTTCAATATTCATATAACACATTCAAAGGTGGCCATTAAGATGTCACTATATTTATATATGATATATAATATGTTTATGTTTTCATTAAGATTATGTATTTTTCATTTATGTCATACTTTTATGGTTTCCATTATGGGTAAACGCGATATCTTCATTTTTAGGAAGTGCGGACTACTGCCCCCTTAATGTGATTTGATTCGTTAATTTCATATGTGGGGCATATAAAGGATTGAGTTAATAATATTATATGTGATATTATACTGGAATCATAACATACCTTTATATAATTATGATTCCATTCCATAAAATACGAAATAGAAATGAAAGTAGTGTTCATGCGTACGTAGGGCTTACCATCTCCATGAACGGTGCGTTTCATTTCTTACCTCCAAATGTTATGTAATATTATAAATTCATGCATATACTAGATATATATGATATATATGATATCTAAATCATGAATATAATTCTGGATGTAATGAATATTTTACCACATGAACAACATGTAATTATAAGGAGTTTATTTTTGACTCAAGTACCAATGATCGACAAAACGACCGTTATTAACTTAAATAATTACATAGTGTTCATAACATGGTAACAAGTGATATAAAAGGAATAATGAACCTTAAAAAGGTTCTTAAGCATGTTGAAATTAAATCAATTTTTTTATTCAGTAGATTAAATAATGATCGAGTCAAGTCGGATATGAGGTATGGGACTTCGTCTCAATCTCCATTCATTGAGGAATATATTTTTTTATACACATCTTTCTTCTATACGGTGTATAAACCCCTTTTACTTTTACATTTATTCAAAAGGAATATTTTTTATACGAATTGTTTTACTAAACAACAAAAGGGAATGTTTTTGTCGTATGTATGCGGCGACAATGACTTCTCCACTACTGTGACCATTATTTGAGTTCCGGCTTCCTCTACAAGCCAAAACTTTTTTTTAAAAAAACGAAAAATAAATACCATGTTTTAATTTTCTTTTATTTTGTTATTGAAAATGGTTTTCATAATGTTTTAATTATATCAATGTGTTCTATCGATATCTTGTGATTGAAATGTGGAAATGTTATGTTTCCTTTATGTATGTTTTATGTGATACGATTATGTTATGGTTCTTGGGAATTGTTTTGAAGATGGGTGGTTTCGTGATAAACTAAGGGTGGGTGAGCCCGATATAGCTCTCCGATTCATTGGGTAATGTGAAGAGTTAAACGTTAAGGTTTCTCCGAAGAGATTTAGGGAATATACTGTGATGGGTATTCCAAATGTAACCATGAGGGTTACTCCCTATGTAAGAATGTTATGAATGCCTCAAGTTACCTTTATATCTCATGATTTGTATGATTTATTCATGATTTGATGAGGTGTGTTAAAATGATTATGTTTTATGAGTAAAGTATGATTTCATACATGGACTAATGTTTTCATTTCGTACTTTTATATCCCTTACTGAGATTTTTATTCTCATCCCAAGTTTTAGAAATGTTTTTCACAGGTCAAGGGAAAGGTATATGATGTGATGATAGTGTCAAGAAAGTGTCAAGAAATAATCCATGTTTTATTTTAAAAATGTTTCCGTTGATGGAAAAATGAGTACTATCTTTTATGTAACCACTTTGTTTAAATGTGGAATGTAATAAATGTTTTATGATCTAATTCCTAAAACTCTAAACCTGAAAAGATCCTCAACGTGTATTCCTGAAATAACTCAAGATTACGTAATGTTTAAGGATGGGTCCTTATATGGGCAGTGGAGCTCCTCCTCAGGGACCAGGGTGATGACCGGTCCCTGATTGTATGTCTGCCTCCCTCGTTAGGTGGTCTGAGGGGCTCGAGCTCGGGGAGCATTGGCCTAAATCCTCGGGGAGACATCCTCCTCAGTGAAAGGATTTTGAGTCACGGCGTGACCACGATGACGCCTTCCGGCGCGGGCCTTGGATCGGAACCCCCATTTGGCAGGGATGAAGTCCTCAACGTCTACCTCATCCGCCTCCCTAAGATAAGGTAGGTATTCATTATCCCGTTCGGGGGAGAGACTCCCGAAATGGTTTGAGATGGAGACAGGGTCCGTCTGGACCTGCCTTTGCGGTCGTTACTGGGCAGGCGACCAGTGAGTTTTGGCAGACTTGAGGGCATGCATGGCCGCCTCCACCGTTGGGAGAGTACCGTTCACATGGTACTCTCGGATTAGCGCATCCGAGACCCAATGCTGAATACGCTGGGTGGGTGACGGGGTCCTCCATAGGTGAGGATGTCTTGTCATTGCATAGTTGGAAGCATGCACTTGTGAGTTCCTTTGCGATGCCATTGGACCGAAGGGAGTTCTGAAGGTAGCACCTGCAAAACATTTTAGCATGTACAAGCAGCAAACCTTTCAAAGCAGTATCTCATGATCCCATGCATAATTAATTACCTTTCCTGGCCCTCCTTGTGAGTAAAAGGGGGCACATGGTAGGATTAAGCTAAATATGTCATGTTTGGTTAAAGATTCACGTCAGGTTCTCCATTTTTTGTTTCGTGGTTTTCAGTTTTCGGCCTTGAAACACCCAACGGTTCCGTATCCAATGATGGATCGACCTACTTTCCAAAGGCAGGCATTCGCTGGATGGTCTGACCGATAACTTTTAATAACTCACATTGGTTGAGAGGATGGGAAGTCGCGCTCATCACACACTTTTTTGGGGGGGGGACTTATTGCCTATTACGGGACTCTCTTATAGATTTAAGACGTATTCATATAGTATCCATGGATTTAACCTTGGTGGGAAATGGTCAACTAGATGCAAGGGTTCAGAATCATTTATTCCTGAGGTTTACCATCCCTCGTTGGATTAATGGCCCCGAATAGTCAGAACTCGCATGAGGCGGCACTAGGAGTGGCGCGGTGAACTGATGTGAAGATAATTGGATCGACCAGTTGTTGGGATAGAACCTCTTAGAGTCTTCCTACATACCCTTCCTAGGAGGCAGGGATCAATGTCCATGTAGTTGGCATGAGTGTTGGAGAACCGATGTAAAGATGGACCGGGGGTCCAACGGGTAGTGGGCTTGAACCTCATGGAGGCTTCCTACGTACCTTGTCTGGGATGCAGGGATCAAAGTCCACGTAGTTCACTGAGTGGGGCTTACACTTTGAGGAGGCCCAGATTGATGGGTTGGGGTTTACACTCTGAGGAGGCCCAGAGTGATGGACTGGGGCTTACACTCTGAGGAGGCCCAGAGTGTCGGATTGGGGCTTACACTCTGAGGAGGCCCAGAGTGATGGATTGGGGCTTACAATCTGAGGAGTCCCATGAGAGGATGTCATGGTCGATTCTTACTCTAATCCCACGTGAGTCATGCTCGGTGTGAGAAACAAGAGGCATCAAGGACCAGAGGATCACGTCGTGAAAGGTGAGTCCGTGAGAAGTGGAGTGGGGCTTATGCATGAGGTGGCCCATAGTGTCAGATTGGGGCTTACACTCTGAAGAGGCCCAGGGCGACAAAGCGCAGAGGGAGAGGGAAATGGGGTGCTCTTGTTCCCATCTCCTCTCTTTCAGTGCATGAGGGCTTCCTTCTGACGGGTATTTTATTACCCCAGAGGAGCCCTTGACAAGTAGAGGGGAAGAAAAGGGGTTCCTGAGCTCAGACTCCACATTTCCGTGGGAATGTGAACCCAAGAATACATTGAAAATATGCTCAAGTGTCGGGTCAACCCATTCACCTCTATTTAACGTGGGTATGTGAACTCAAAATGGCGCGCTAATGTTCCTGATAGTTACAAGACACAGATCCAGCGGCTCTGGTGGGGGCCTCGGCTTGGGGCAGATGAGTAGACCCCTAAGGGGGTCACGGAGGATCGGGTCGGATTGGAAGTATTTTATCTGGATTAGGGAATGGAAACTCTGAAGGCTTTGATGGGACACACGTACAAAGGAGTGGTGGCGCCCTTCACATATAAAGGTGCCACGTGGCTGGAGAAGCCATCCGTGAACCAGGGTGGTCCACGGATAGAGGGGAATCCCGCGAACCAGGGTGGTTCGTGGTTTGGTGATCATCCCGCGAACTAGGGTGGTTCGCAGCTTCGAGTTCAACCCACGTACCAGGGGGTATGCGGAGGGGTCCTCGCAAGCATCGGCAGCCAAGGGCAGTGCTGATCGGGGGTTCTTCGGCTGAGGCTTCGCCCGTGTAAGAGGGTGTTACGCGGTGCGGTGGATCAGAAAAGAGGCATAAACTCCCTGCTCCGTGGGGAGTGCATCCGCGAAGGGGCCATGGATCGCAGCTTCCTTTTTTTTATTAGGTTCACAGTTCACCAATTTATTATGCATTTTTTTCCTTATTAGTTCGTTCCTAGGTTTATACCTACTATAGTTTTCTAACTGGAACTTCACTGTTTGCGAAATCCTTAGCCTTCCTTCGAAATCCTTCCTCCCGAATCGGATCGCTCTTCTCTTCCTCTGCCTTCGAATCATTCGAATCCGAATCTCTAAATCCTTTCTCCTTTCCCCCTCGGTCTCCTTTTATAGAGTGGGGAAAGAGATGTATCTATGGACACGTGGCACCTTTTGTAGAGGCCCATGACCAAATTCCTGGTTTACAGCTAACTTGGTCAATCCGCGATTCACGGTGGGTATTGAACGCTTCTCCTCCGCGAACTGAACTCAGAGAGTGCTTCGCAGCCACAGGGGGGTTCCACCTCTATCCCGCAAACGACAGAGGTGGTGGCTTGAACCGGTCGACACGGTCCGTGGTTGAGGCAGTCCATGAAAATGGACCGGTTCAGCGCACGTCCTGCCTCCCGCCCGTGGGGGATCACCGCCTTCATTTTACGAACGACAATGGTTCATGAAGGGAGTGCTTCGTGGAGCTGGTCGCGTAGTATCATTTTCGGACCGGTCTGAAGACCGGTCCAATTCGTCCTTGCCTTTTAATTTTCTCCATTCTTCTCCCATATTATTTGGTGAATTTGGGTAGAATCTCCTTTGCAGATTTTTTTCCGGACCTTACATTTATTAAGTGGTATATCATAATATTTCATCATCAGAAACATAATCATAAACAATCCTGATAAACAATGAGATTATAACGTAAACACTTACAATTTTGGTTACATTTCAATCATAATACCCATGAAATAAATAACATTATATGGATATTTATATCCCATAATTTTCATGATATTATTCATAAAATACATTTAGAGGTTTTGTATACACCATATAAAAAACAAGTAGTGAATATGGTGTTTGCCCCATGGAATTAAAAGTGATATGAGAATCCCTTAACTTACCTCCAACATCCTTCATACAAGTTCGAACCTCATGTATAATGAATATATATTTATTATACATATATTACAGAACAAAAATCATATTTATAATACCATATATTATTTACTTTTATCCTTTTAACACCATTTTGTTAATAAATATTTACTAAAATCAATGTTCCGAGTTATAATTGTTTCATTTTTCATGTATGTTTTGCTTCGGTAGTTTTGGTAATTATACTTTGATTATGGTTACATAATATTCATAATGATTATGATAATATATATATCATATATATTTATTATATACACATTTATATTCATATAAAAAATTTATAGATAGGAATATGAATTACACTACTTATAGAGAGGGTGGGCCAAACATATGTGTGAATATTGTTTCCATTTTTTCAACTGATGAAATAAAAAAAGGTATATAATAATTCAAATTCCTAGAAAAAAATATTTTATAATATATATATTAAATATTAATTAATTATTTCCTTAATACCATCTATGTTAAAATAAAATAAAAAATGTATCACGTCGCTTTATGGAGGCGGTAATCTACATGTATGCACGAGTGACATTATCAGTTTTTAACAGATCAGAAAATAAGAAGTAAGATGTGATATTATAATTAAAAAAGTGTAATTATTTAATAAATAACATATATATAAGTTATATCTAGCTGTGATAGGTGGTGATGGAAAATGAATTACATCAATTTTTTATGTGGTAGTCCACCGTATACACGATCGACGACTTTGTTTCCCATTTGATAGAAGGGGAGATGGTTGTACATTATTTTTTTAACATAATAAAATATCATTATATAAGGGATATTTATGTTTTGGAATAATATTATAAGGAGTTATATGGTGAAATAAAAAATAAAACTCATTGTTATGAACTATACCTTTTTTGCAGACAATCTATTTAGGTTCACACCTAACCCTTTTTATGATGGTTTTATGATCATACCATGAGATCTAGGTAATATATATATATATAATTAATTTTTTTTTAAAAATTACTAGCCTAACCAAAAGGATATTTATGTGTTGATAGGAGATTATAGGAGGTGTCTTTTATAAGTGGGCAGGGGAGCACACTTTGAAATTTCCTAAAAGAATAATAAATGATAATGTAAATATCAAGACAAATTCTCCCAAATGGATACAGATTCAAATCTGGGATAATAAAAGATTGAAATATTTACATAAAATATTACTTATAAATGTTTAATAGGTAAATTTACCCTTATCTTTTTGTTTATCCCCCTCCCTCGGTAAAACAGTTTTAACCTTAATCGCGTTACTTAATTTTTATAGTTTCCACTATTCATTACATCCAAAAATTAAGTTATAATTGTTACCAAATATTAATTATGTATATTAAAAATATTTAATCCATTTTACCAAACTCAATTCACAAAATTATAATAATTTACTTTAAAATTAAACCTATAGACATGACAAAAAGGTTGTTTTCCCCAGAAAAGTTTTCATAAGTATAAAATGTTTTTATATCAAAATTACACATAAAATTGATTCTAATGACCTTAATTTGAGTAATAATAATATAAATGAGCTAAATTTAGTTTCAAAACATTTTAAAATTATATTTAACATTTTAAATTATTTAAATGAAATTGTAGTTTTTTAATAAAAAAACATTATTTTCATTATTCGTCAAAAAAATAATATTTTCTGAATATTATCAAAATTTTAATATTAGATAATTTTTAAATGATTATATATAAAATAAGTGTATTTTCTTAAAATAATTTTTCTAAATGTGAACAAAAATATTTTTTAAATAAGATCACACAACATGATAAAAACGATTTTTTATAAGAAATACAATTTTATACATAAAATGGATTTATTAATACACCTTTCTTAATAAAATTTAAATTAATTATAAAACATTTACAAAATATATTTTATATAAACTTCATTAGGATCATCCACCAATAATGAACAATTTAATTTATTATGATAAAAACACATAATGCATAGAAAAGTGGTTTTTTAGAATGAAATAAAAGTTTATTATCAAATGGGTTTTATTTTGATTTATAATAAATTATAACCAATTAATTTATTTTATACATCTGTAAACCATAAAATTTTAATAATTTAGTTATTCATATTCATACCCACAAATTTAATGACAATATTATGACTATCATATTAAATTATAATATTTTAATATTATATTATAGTTCATTTAAACTCAATATTGCATGTAACAGAATCTATAAATTAAATTAAATTTATTTGAAAATGTATATATTTCATAAAATATGATGGTGTAATAGTACCAACCAGAAATATAAATGTTTTCAAGATCAAATTTTCTGACAAATTTCATCAGCAACAAAATTAAATAGGTTTTTGAAAAATTATTGGTGTTATTGTAGGTTTAAAAACATGTTCAATTATTATTGGTATAATATATCTAATATTTTAAGTGGTATAAGGATAGAAGAAAAATTAATTACAGTTGGAAAAAGGAATAAACAAATTACAAATAAATAAATATCATGGTTGAATAAAAACCTATCTATAAGGAACAGATATGAATTTCTTGATAAGTTATGTGAGATGCGGAATATATCTAGTCACTATTATCATTAATTCTAGAATAATCCAATCAGTTATCATTAATATACATAATAGGATAATGAACCACCCCAGATAGAGAAGTAGTTGTATCAATAAAGTGAAACTTACTTGGGTTTTAAATTAGTGAAGAAGAGTAAAACCAAGAAGACAGTAAAGAAATAAAATTATAATGTCATGCTAACTAGAAGAATATTCTTCTATTGGGGTAAGACTGGATACACCAAGTTCTTTTTTAAATAATTAATTTAACCCAAATCTTTAAGTGTAAATCTTAAAATTAATAATTATCCAATCAAGTAGATTCACATGAATATTGGAATGGTGGAAGAAAACTATAATGGGGAAGATGATAAATTTCCCAAGGATTATAACGTAAAGATAACAGGTGTTATGTTTAGTAGGTGAAATATAATTGGACACACTCCAAACAAGTGTATGATTACCCTACCAGAATATTTGGATATGTTAAAGAAAATATGAAATCACCATTGATCTCTAGTGTCCAATATAATGAAATTTATAATTCAACACCTTTGATGAATGAATTCCATGTCCTTAATGATATACTGGTCATATTCCAAGATATGTTGGAAGAATTAAAGAGAGTGGAAGAATCATTAAAGAGTAAAACTATTATACTAGCTCAAGAAATGAAACTATTGTAGCTAAGAAGAAAGTTGAAAAAAATCCATGTTACCCAGGGGGAAAAATTATATAAACCAAAAGATAAAGTAAATATGAACAAGAATAAGAATTTTAGTGATTTAATTAAAAACACAAAAAAATTGATATAAATTTATTATCCCTAGTACTATAATTGAGAAGGTAATTTCGTCCACCATATTCCCAAATCAAAAGTTTTTGTAGTTCATTATAGTGGATTTAAGGTGATTTTTTATGGATGGTTGTGATACTTATACCTCTAGGATAAAGAACTAGCATAGTGATTATTTCAATTTGTATTCATTTATAATTTGTGTCAATTTTCAACTGGTATCATAACTTAAAGGAGATTATTTTTGGGATAAAGTAAACATGGTGATGAAGTATGGAATGGATCCCGTAATTTATAGAAATTGAAGTAATCACTGCTATTAGATATTTATTTTCTTTTTAAATCTTGAAATAGGATAGACTCATCAAATACTAAAATTTAGGTATGATATTCTCTCTTTTATCCCTATTATAAATTATTATTATATTAATTATTATAGGGGTTCTTTTCAAATACAATGGGGAATTAATATTAAATATATTTTAATATACTGAGAATTTTTGAAGATGAGTGTAGGTTTAAGAACATTATCAAAAATATGTTTTATGAGATCCCTAAAATTAAAAGCAATATTTTTCACTACAATGAGATATATATATATATATAACATTTTTATTTGGTGTGTTGGAGATGATGCACTGGAACCGGTATTCTTGTACTTTATGATAACATGTTTTCATATTTTTGAATATTAATAAACTTATTGTCACATCATGATTTTCCTTCTATGTAACATAGTATGTGATAATTTCCAAAGAGTAGTTGTCTTACAAAAATTCATAGAAGTTCCCCACTATGATGAGAACCCAAAAGTGTCATGAATGTACTCTTAAATATATGTTCTATAAGGCCCCAACCTTAAATATTACTTAATCTTGAATTAAATGAATAATTCACATTGAGGATATTTTCAGGATTATATTTTTAGAGAATTAGGACTTAACTATTACATCTCAAATATTACAAGATAGACACATCTACTCAGCTTCCATTTTTTTCACAAAATAAAAACTCTTGAACAAAAGAGTCATGTCTAGTTCCTTGTTTTAGATAGCCTGAAATTTCCTTGATCCCATCCTTGAAACTATTAAACTTTATGTCCTGTGAAAAACATTTCAAAAAAAAAACTTGGGATGAGCATAAAATTCCCAGTAAAGGATACACAAAGAAGGAAAACTGTTTTTTTTTTCAAAACAACAAGTAAACCAATAATAATTTATCAAAGTAATACTTTTCGCCTTTATGAAGTAGTAAAAAAATCATCACTTAATAAAAGATCATTACTTACCCATTTTTAACCAAAATATTACCATGAAACCTATATAAAGAACACATTATATATAATGGTAACTTGGGACATAAACATACTTAAATGGAATAACCATATGGTCGACTTCCATACATATCACTTAATGGAATAGCCATATGGACGACTTCCATACCCAATGAATTGGAGGTTATAACGTAACCACCCATCCTGGTATTCACATAACTACCCGTTATATGGTTTATCACGTAACCACCCATCAAATGTCCAAGTACCATTATAAAATCATAACAATTATAAAGGAAAGAAAACATTTCCACATTTCAAGAACAATATATCACTTAAATATATTGACATAACAAATCCATTATCAAAACCATTTTTGATACCAAAATACATAAAATAGTATATGATATTTATTTACTTTTAAAAAACTATAACGGCTTGTTGAGGAAGCCAAAGATCAAATAATACTCGCGGCGGCGGAAAGGTCGTTGTCACCACGTACGTTAAAAAGAAACAAACTTTTTGTCATTAAGTAAAATGATTAGTATAGAAAATATTCCTTCCTAATAAAAGTATAAGTCAAAGGGTTTTATTCATCGTTTAAAAGAAATTTGTGTATAAAACAAAATATGCCTCAATGAAAGGAGATTGAGACGAAGTCATTTACAAAGTCGCTATCCTTAGATTAAGGATAAATCAATTACATGATTATGTGTGAAAAAATAATACACCAAATATAAGTGGATGTTAAGTTTAAAAAAATCATAGGATATTCACAAATATTTATATAATTAAATATTCAAGGAGTACAAGTTAAACCCAACGAATCAAAATTGGGTTTAGAAGTTCCCTTGAAAAAATTCGACAGCCGAACAACATCACTTCAAAATTCAGAAAATGAGTTGATGAGAGATCAAAAGGGTATCAAATCACTTGTATATTACATTTAGAGAAATAAGGATATATGAGAACATATCCCAACAAAATAAGATGTAAATTAAAATACATAACAAAAAGAATTCATTTTAAATAAGAGGAGGGTGAAAGGTCCCCTTACCGATTTGGGTAACATTCGAAACGTACACCCCATGGAAGAAGGGTCATACAATGAAGATTTAAATACCCATAATTGAAATTATACTACAAAAATAGTATAATAATGTTCATTACATACACCACTCAAAGTAAATGGTGTCAAACGTAGCATAAATTTCACGGGAATAAAAGTGAGATGAAAAATCCCTTACGAAAACTCGGCAGCCTAACGGCGCCACTTAAAACTTCCAAAAATGGATTTATGAGATCAAATAGGGTCTCTCATTATATGAACATAAAAATTAAATTATGAGTAATATAAAAGAACATCCCCAAAGATAAGAAAGATGAGCTTAAAAGAAATGACATAAAAGAGAGTACTTAAAAAGAAAGAGAGAGGTTGGATCCCTTACCTCAAGTCCAACTTGCCTTGTTCGTTTCTTTATATTCCTGAATAATAAACATTGGTCAATTTATAATTTCTTAAGGACCTACTTTAAAGATTATTAGTCAGTTAATATCACATATTATAGTGTTATAATAATCGGTTAATAATGTGAGTTCATATCAAATGCTTTTGTCGATGTTCGGTACATGAGTCAACATTGAGCTTATTGGAAAAGAATTTTCCATGAAGTTATCGGTACATAATCTCTAGAATATTATAAATGATTTAAATATCATATATATCCAGTATATATTCATTTTATACTATTCCATAACATCTGGAGATAAAAAATGAAATGCACCGTTCATGGAGACGGTAGGTCGTACGTACGCATGAACGCTACTTTCATTTCTTTGTCATATTAATGGAATTAAAACCAAATGAGATATATATATATATTATAATTAAAGAATTATATCCATCATTTAGATGTAATATATGACATATATATCCATTATATATATGTACTTATAATAGTGCATAACATTTGGAGATAGGAAATGACATGTACCGTTAATGGAGGTGGTAAGCCTTACGTATGCATGAACGCTACTTTCATTTCATTTTTTTTGTATTCAATGGAATGAAATAATAATGATATAAAGATATATTATAATTACATTAGGATATCATATGTAATAAAATTAATTCCATCCTTTATACATCCCACATATGGCATTAACGAATCAAATCACTTTGAGGGGGCGGTAGTCCGTACTTCCTAAAATTAAGATATCGCGTTTAGCCAAAATGGAAACCATAAAGGTATGACATAAATGAAAAATACATAAGCTTAATGAAATAATAAACATATTATATATCATATATAAATATAGTGACATCTTAATGGCCACCTTTGAAGGTGTTAAAAGAATATTGAACAATCATCGTTTCAGGAGGCAGTAATTCGCCATCCACAAAAACAGTATGTTCTTTAACCATTAGACGGAGGTGTGTGAATGTTTAGCTCGAATCCTTCTTATAAAAACATCCTATTATATTTATGATACTGTATTTGTTACAAAAAAAAGTAATAAAAAGAGTTTAGGGGTTCATAGAAGCAAAATAAAACAAAAGAACACAAGTGAAGACATTACCTTAAAATCGGGTAACTCTTTTTTATTTGAGCCCAAAGGCTTCCTTGGAAAGGATTCTGCCCAATGTGAGGCCTCTAAGAGTAAGAGAGATATGTTTAGAGACAAAAATAGCAGATTTTGGCTGAGCCAATGGCCTGATAGTTGTTGGTAAGGAGGTAGAGGTGGGGGCCTTTTATAAGAGGGAGGAGGGGCACTCTTGGAAAGTAAAGAAATGTTACTTTATATTAAATTTAGTTTCTGATTTTAAAGGTCCCACATTGATATATTTCTAGGATAATGTGATAAGGGTTATAAATATATTCATCAAATATTTTTTGGACAATTGTAAGTCTTATAGTTTACATTATCATTTCATTTTATTTAAATCGTTTATTAATGAGGTCATTGCTGCATCATCATGGTGTCATAAATAAATTAAATTATTTAATGTATAAAAATTATAAAAAAATACTATTATGTATGAAATGGTTTTATATTTCTAATGGATATTTATAGTCAAAAATATGACATGTATAACCCTATGTAAATTTTTTTTTAGTAAAACAATAAATGTTTTTCACATTTTAATTTTAACTTTAAATAAAAAGTTATTAATATCATTTTCCAACAAAAGTGGCTCCATGGGGACCCCAAGTTGACCCATGGATTTTCTTCGTCGGCCATGACTTATCAAATAATGGTAGGACATGTTTAAAGGTCATTTAATATTATTATAACATTATCTTTACCTTAAATTACACTAATTACCTTTAATCGTGATTAATAAAACTTAAAAGTTACTATTCACCAATTAATTATTTTAATCTCATTGAACCACATTTTACTTCCTAATGACAACCATGTATGTAGGATTTTTGAAAATCTAATCATAGAAGTGGTAAAGTTTCATTTAAACGAATTATCAGTTTCTTAACCTCCACTTAGTGGTTTCACTATTCATCAAAAATTGATGTTTTTCAAAAAAATATCAAATATTCACCCTAAGATATTTTTGATATTCTGAATTCAAAAATGATTTCTATTTTAAAAAATTAAAAAAATATAAGTTGCATTAATTAATTTAATATTTAATTCCCGCGGTCAAAACAAATAGCGTGTTTTTAAGAAACAATATCTATTAAAAGATTGACACTAGTTTAAGTCCAATTTCAATGTAAAATTAAATTTAATGACCACCATTGGATTAAATGGTAAAAATATAATCTAATTTTACTTTTAAACAAATTAAAAAGATAATATAATCATATAAATAAATTATATTAAAAGGAGGTTTTGAATTAAAATACAGCATTTTACACTATTCATTAAAAAAATGAACTTTATCGGAAAAATACCAAAAATTTATACAAAGTAAATTTTGATATCCCGATTATAAAAAGAATTTTATTTTGTAAAATAAAACATATAAAATTGCCAAAAAAAATTGTATTTAAGAGGGGTTTGCCCTCAAAAGGCAGTTAATCGACCTTTTAAAGATTATTAGAATATTTACGCTTAAAATTAGAGTCATTCACATTTTAACATTTATTTTAAAAAGTAAAAATATTTGAAAAACATATATAATCATTTTGTAGTTATTTCTGTTCATTCCCTCCATTAAAATGGCTAGGCGTTAACTACCATTTAAAATAATATTATTGTATTATTAGAGTGCCACGTAAGATTCCCACGAAACTCGTTGTTGCGTATTGGGTAAGCCATTGAGCACAGCGTCCCATTTAAAGTAATATTAATATTTTATTCACAAATATCGATAAATATGAAAAGGTATTATTTTTTATTTACCTGGGATGTTACATCCTTCCACCCTTTTGGGAATTGCATCTTCGCAATTTTAAAATTGGTCTTGGAAACTTCATTGAAAATCCCACATCGGAACAAGAGTCAGTAAAACTATCACTCTAAAATAACGAAAGAGAAGTACAAAGGTCACCCGAGTTAACCCATACTAGGATTCCATGTAAGAAAACATGGATATGGAGGAAAAAAACAAATGGTCATGTTCTGATGGGGAGTGATAGAAAACATGTTTTGGAGGAAGTTAACCACCAGAAAATCACAAACTGGTGATGGGTTAAATGGTATTTGTTTCCCTAGTAGGAAAAGGTAACAGAAAACATTTTTGTTTTTAAGTTACTTTTAATTGAGTAATTTATTTATGAGCTTAAATAAATCATAAGGGAACATACTTACTTGTCATGTATACTTTCATCTCTTACTAGATGTCTAACACAAACTCATACTTTCTCCAAGAGATGAGTATTTAGGATGACCTGTTCACACTAAGAGTGCTATAATCAACGTCTATAAAATCACCTAATCCACAAAAGAGAACTATATATTTCCCATGTCTTTAGACAAAAACCAAAACAAACATTTTTATTACGAGATCAGATAATCCACAAAAGTATAATCCTTTATAAAAAGAAAATCTATTCTTAATCTCCAAAAAATTTTCAACAAAACCCAAAGTTCAATGAAGACCATTCGATAAAAAATTGTCCATAAAATTATTCAAAGTAAACCAAACTAAGATTGAAACCCAAATATTTGAATGATTTAATCACATAGTCTTCCAAGGTAAAAATTAACATTTATCTCAAAATAACATCAATTGCTCTTAAAGTGTCATATTGAAAAGTAATTAGCCTAATCACATATCCTCCATGATAGGTTAATCATTTCCATAGATAACCCATAATAAACATACTCTTGATTCCTAAAATAATCTATCTAAAAATAATTAGTCAAATTAACTAGGGACTTCACGTAGTCCAGTGGTAGGCGATAAATACCAGCCACACTTTGGTTGTGGGTTCGATTCCCACAGGTTTGTCCGACGCGACGGGTTGTCACACGGTCTGTGTGTTGTCCTTTTTCCAAAATATATAATTCTCAAAACATTCCCCAAAAGAGATAAAATCATCACAAATAACCATAACATTATTTAACCTCAATTTTATCTCATGCCTTTCATTTTCCATCATAACATATAGTAACCCATAATTACCTCAAAAGTAAGGATCATATAAACCCTAATGGTTACCTTTATAATTATTACCTGAACATCCACATTGAGTTGGTCATCTCGTACATGATGAATTAGATAAATAACCAAGGTTCAAGTGGTTGATCATGACTCCTTGATAGTTGATTTAGAATAACCACAAGATTTATCATTGAATCCCCCATTTCATCAATTCTCTTAATCAGAGAACCACCACAATTTCCTTCAAACCCATTGTCACTTTGGTGCCAGCTAGATCCATCAATTTACTAAAACCAAAAATGTCAGTGTGAGTATATCAACAAAATTATCATGTACTAAAGAGGAATATAAACACTAAGATATACTTACTCATTCACTTTATCTAAAAACTATGACTCTTTCTAAAATCCTATCCATTATGGTAATGTCACTTATGCTTAGAGAATACCCTAACCTCTAAAGTTATCTAAACCGACCTTTGAAACCAACTATAAGGCCCCAACCTTAAATATTACATAATCTTGAATTAAATAAATAATTCACATTGAGGATCTTTTCAGGATTTGATTTTTAGAGAATTAGGACATAACTATTACATCTCAAATATTATAAAATAGACACATCTACTCAGCTTCCGTTTTTTTCACAAATTAAAAACTCTTGAACAAAAGAGTCATGTCTAGTTCCTTGTTTTAGACAACCTGACATTTCCTTGATCCCATCCTTGACCCTATTCAACTTTATGTCCTGTAAAAAAAATTCAAAAAAACATGGGATGAGCATAAAAATCCCAGTAAAGGATACACAAAGAAGGAAAACTGATAGTTTTTCAAAACAACAAGTAAACAATGAATACTTTATCAATGTAATACATTTCACCTTTATGAAGTAGTAAAAAACTCTTCACTTAATAAAAGATCATTACTTACCCTTTTGTAACCAAAATATTACCATAAAACCCATATAAAGTACACATTACATATAAAGGTAACTTGGGACATAAACATACTTAAATAGAATAATCATACGGTCGACTTCCACACATATCACTTAATGGAATTGCCATATGACCGACTTCCATACCCAATGCATTGGAGGTTATAACGTAACCACCCATCCTGGTAATCACGACACCACCCGTCATATGGTTTATCATGTAACCACCCGTCAAATGTCCAAGTACCATTATAAAATCATAACAATTATAAAGGAAAGAAAACATTTCCACATTTCAAGCACAATATATCACTTAAATATATTGACATAAAAAATCTATTATCAAAACCATTTTCAATACCAAAATACATAAAATATTATATGGTATTTATTTACTTTTAAAAAAAATATAACGGCCTGTTGAGGAATCCAAGGATCAAATAATACTCGTAGCGGCAGAAAGGACATTGTCACCGCATATGTTAAAAAGAAACATACTTTTTGTCGTTTAGTAAAATGATTAGTATAGATAATATTCCTTCCAGATAAAAGTAGAAGTCAAAGGGGTTTATACACCGTATAAAATAATGTTGTGTATAAAACAAAATATGCCTCAATGAAAGGAGATTGAGACGAAGTCCCTTACAAAGTCGGTATCCTTAGATTAATGATAAATCAATTACATGATTGTGTGTGACAAACTAATACACAAAATATAAGTGGATATTAAGTGTAAAAAAATCAGAGGATATTCACACATATTCATAGAACGACATATTCAAGGCGTACAAGTTTAAACCAAAGAATCAAAATTTTGTTACGAAGTTCCCTTGAAAAAATTCGACAGCCTAACGACGTCACTTCAAAATTCAGAAAATGAGTATATGAGAGATAAAAAGGTTATCTCATCACTTGTAAATTAAATTTACAGTAATAAGGATATATGATAACATATCCCAACAAAATAAGATGTAAATTAAAATATATATAAAAAAGAAGTCTTTTTAAAGAAGAGGAGGGTGAAAGGTCCCCTTACTGATTTGGGTAACTTTCGAAACGTACAACCCATGGAAGAAGGGTCATACAATGAAGATGTAAATACCCATAATTGAAATTATACTACACAAAGAGTTTAATAATGTGCAGTACATACACCACTCAAGGTAAATGGTGTCAACGTAGCATAAATGTCACGGGAACAAAAGTGAGATGAAAAATCCCTTACCAAAACTTGGCAGCCTAACAACGCCACTTAAAACATCCAAAAAATGGATTTATGAGATCAAATAGGGTATCTCATAATATGAACATAAAAATTACAGTATGAGGAATATAAAATAACGTCCCCAAATATAAGAAATATGAGATTAAAAGAAATGACATAGAAGAGAGTACTTAAAAATAATGAGAGGTTGGATCCCTTACCTCAAGTCTGACTTGCCTTGTTCGTTTCTTTATATTCCTGAATAATAAACTTTGTCAATTTATAATTTCTTAAGGACCTCCTTTAATTATTATTATTAAGTTAGTATTACATATTATAGTGTTATAATAATGGGTTAATAATGTGAGTTCATATCAAACGTTTTTGTCGATGTTCGGCACCTGAGTCAAAATTGAGCTTGTTGGAAAAGAATTTTCCATGATGTTATAGGTACATCATCTCCAGAATATTATCAATGATTTAGATATCATATATATCCAGTATATATTCATTTTATAATATTCCATAACATCTGTAAATAAAAAATGAAATGCACCATTCATGGAGACGGTAAGTCGTACGTACGCATGAACGCTAATTTCATTTCTTTGTCATATTAATGAAATTAAAAATAATTGACATATATATATATATATTATAATTCCATAATGATATCAATCATTTAGATGTAATATAGGACATATATATCCATTATATATAAATATATGTATTTTTAATATTACATAACATTTGGAGATAAGAAATGAAATGTACCATTCGTGGAGGTGGTAAGCCGTATCTACGCATGAATGATACTTTCATTTCTTTCTTTTGTATTCAATGGAATGAAATAATAATTATATAAAGATATATTATAATTCTAGTTGGACTTCATATGTAATACCATTAATTTCATCCTTTATAGGTCCAACATATGGCATTAACGAATCAAATCACTCTGAGGGGGCGGTAGTCCACACTTCCTAAAATGAAGATATCGCGTTTACCCATAATGGAAACCATAAAGGTATGACATAAATGAAAAATACAGAAGTTTAAGGAAAACATAAACATATTATATATCAAATATAAATATAGTGACATCTTAATGGCCACCTTTGAAGGTGTTAAAAGAATATTGAACAATCATCGTTTCGTGAGGTAGTAATTCGCCATCCACAAAAATAGTATGTTCTTTAACCATTAGACGGAGGTGTGTGAAAGTGTAGCTCGAATCCTTCTTATAAAAAAATCCTAGTATATTGAACATACTGTTTTTTTTACAAAAAATAAGTAATAAAAATAGTTTAGGGGGTTTGAGAAGCAAAATAAAACAAAAGAACACAAGTGAAGACAATACCTTAAAATCAGGTAACTCTTTTTGATTTGAGCTCAAAGGCTTCCTTGGAAAATATTCTGCCCAAAGTGAGGATTCTAGGAGTAAGAGAGATATGTTTAGAGACAAAACGAGCAGAGGTTGGATGATCCAATGGCTTGAGAGGTGTTGGTAAGGAGGTAAAGGTGGGGGCCTTTTATAGGAGGGAGGAGGGGTACTCTTGGAAAGTAAAGAAATGTTACTTTTTATTAAATTGCGTTTGAAATTTTAAAGGTCCCACATTGATATATTTATAGGATAAGGTGATAAGGGTTCTAAATATACTCATCCAATAGTTTTTGGACAAGTGTAAGTCTTAAATTTTACATTATCTTTTCATTTTATTTAAATTGTTTATTAATGAGGTAATCGATGCATCATCATGGTGTCATGAATAAATTAATTTATTTAATGTATAAAAATTATAAAAAAAATACAATGATGTAGGAAATATTTTTATCTTTCTAATGGGTATTTATAGTAAAAAATATGACTTTTATAACCCCATGTAAATTTTTTTTAGTAAAACAATACATGTTTGTGACATTTTAATTTTAACTTTAAATAAAACGTTTTTAATGTCATTTTCCAAACAAAGTGGCTCCATGGGGTCCCCAAGTTGACCCATGGATTATCTTGGTCGGCCATGACTCATCCAATAAGGGTTGGACATGTTTCAAGGTCATTTCATGTTATTATGACATTATCTTTACCTTAAATTACACTAATTACCTTTATTCGCGATTAATAAAACTTAAAAGTTACTATTCACCAAAAAATTATTTTAATCTCATTGAACCAAATATTACTTTATAATGACAACTATGTATGTCGGATTTTTAAAAATCATATCACGGAAGTGGTAAAGTTTCATTGAAACGAAAAATCAGTTTCTTAACCACCACATAGTGGTTTCACTATTCATAAAAAATTGAAGTTTTTCAAAAAAAACCAAAAATTCAACCTAAGCTATTTTTGATATTTTGAATTCAAAAATGATGTCTATTTTAAAAAATTCAAAACATATAAGTTGAATTAATTAATTTAATATTTAATTCCCGCTGTCAAAACAAATAGCATGTTTTTAAAAAACAATATCTATTAAAAGATTGACACTAGTTTAATTCCAATTTCAATGTAAAATTAATTCCAATGACCACCATTGGATTAAATGGTAAAACTATAATATAATTTCACTTTAAAAAAATCAAAAGATAATCTAATCATATAAATAAATTAGATTAAAATGAGATTTTGAATTAAAATACAGCATTTTACACTATTCATTAAAAATATGAACTTTATCAGAAAAATACCAAAAATTTATACAAAGTAAATTTTGATGTCCTGATTATAAAAAAATTATTTTGTCAAATATAACATATAAAATTGTCAAAAAATGGATTTAAGAGGGGTTCTCCATCAAAAGGCAGTTAATCGACCTTTTACAAAATATTAGAATATTTACGCTTAAAATTGGATTCATTCAAATTTTAACTTTTATTTTAAAAAGTAAAAATATTTGAAAAACATATATAATCATTTTGTAGTTAGTTATATTCACTCCCACCATTACAAAGGCTAGGCGTTAACTACCATTTAAAATAATATTATTTTATTATTAGAGTGCAACGTAAGATTCCAAAGAAACTCGTTGTTGCGTATTGGGTACACCATCGAGCATAGCGTCCACTTTAAATTAATATTAATATTTTATTCACAAATATGGATAAATATGAAAAAGTATTATTTTTTATTTACCTGGGATGTTACATGTTCTATAGTTGGATCATATCATTCGAGGAACACAAATGATACAGCCTATCGGGGGTATAGATTCATAGGACTTTGAGGAAACTTCTTAGAATATACACCCTTGGTAATATCCAGTGTATGATATTATGAGAATGAAAACTGCCAATAGGAAATCCACATATATATGTGTCATTCCATTTTTCAATCCATGGGTATGTGTATTGGTCCTTATAATTTAATATTATTATTAATGATTGTTATAATTCGTGTCCTTTTATGTATTGATGAAAACTATGATGACATTATTTGCGGTGAGGTAGGATACATTGGATGAATCATGGATAATATTTCATTAATTAGTAATGCAGGAAAGTATTTTTCCCTTTGTTTATTTAACGAAAGTATATATCTCATGCCCTTTAATATAAATGATATAACTGAAATAAATTCATGGCCATGGTGTTCTATAGGAATGTTTTATTTTCAGAAATTTGATGAAAAAGGTGTCGAGAACATAAGATGATAGCACTAGCATGCAACCTGGTTAATTAGATATATCATTATTAAGATATTATATTACATAGTTAACATCTATATGAGGTACTATGTCATTGTTTCATTAACTTCTTTCTCTATGGGTGCCTTAGTGTGTTTCTAGATGATAACCTTGGACATTAGGCTTCTTCACCTAAGACACTGAGAAAGAGGTCAAGAGTTTCACAAACTGAGCATATCTAGAATCTTAGTTAAATAATAATTTATTAAATATTTTTTAACAAATTGAATAATTATTATTCTCAAAAATGGTTTAATTATTATTATTGTTTTCTTTATGACATATATTCCATCACCAGTTATTCGAGGGTATATTGTGTGAGAAAAATATTTAATAAATATTTATTATTTATTTAGTAAATATAATATTTATTTATTTATTAGAAATTAATGGAGTTATATTTATTTTTTAAATAAATAGTCATTATTCAAGGCATGACAAAAATCATGGAGGAATGGCATATCGAGTTTATAGGCTCGGGGAAAAATAATATATATATTGAATATTAATTGATTAAATGATAATTAATTTAATTCAAAAGTTAAGTGAATGTTGAGAAATAATATTATTATAATTATAATAGACATGGGGCTCCACATGTGTTAAAAAAATATTAAACGAAGAAATCCTTCCAAGAGAGCTAATTCATTTTTTGTTGTACATAAAAAATTACAAAGAATCATCTCGAAGATAAATAGAGTTCCCTTATCCAAGAAGGATCCCAAGAATGGAGAGTGATATTCCTCCACCTTCCACTCTTAATTCTAGATATATCATCTAGAATCCTTTGTAATTGCTTCTTGAGGCGATCAAATGCGAACAATGAAAGTTATAGGATCTTTCATTCTAGCACCCAGATATTCTTATGGTGACATTCTGGGATTTTTGGATCATGTGTGGATCACTGCTAGAGGGAATCTAGTCATCATTCCTATAATTTAAAGATTTTATGATGTAGATTAGTTTTCATATCCATCAATAAAGAAATAATTTCTCACAAGGTAATTCATTAATTTTCTTAAATTAATTATAAATAATATGTGATGATCTTGCGCTTTGGTTCTGGTGATTTTTCCATTTCTATATTATTTGATTAAATTATTTTTATCACCACATTTATCATCATGTAAATCTCATATTAATTTTTGATCATTTAAAAAATAAATTTTGGGCATAACCCATCACACACTTCCGCTGCACCCAAACCCTTAATGTGGTATCAGAGAGGTCGCATAATTATTTATAATTATTTAAATATCATTGATTGATTTATGCATTTATTATTGGTTTCTAATTCTAGATTAATCATTATTTATTTTTGATTTTGATATATAATTTCTTCTTTTTTGTTTCTCATAAATATAATCAAAAATTTTAATTTTATGAATAAAATAAATTCAAATATCTCATCTAGACATTCCAAGAAGTCTGGATGGATAAAACAAGAGTACACGCAGTGTAACTCAGAGGTACACACCATGTACTAGTTTTTAATGTACCATGAACTAATTAGAAATTAAATCAAGGTGTTTTAATTTATTACATTTGGTGAATTTAATTTTACATTACATGTTGACCGAGCCAGCTTAGCGGACGGTAAGATAGAGTACACAATGTGTAACATCTATACATAGAATGTAGTGTTTTAGTCACAGACAGTCCATGTATCTTCTTACATGGCCCGCATCACTGGTGGATATGTAACTCATAGACCACACGCTATGTATACCATGTACACATCGTGTACTCCAAAATGTTTCATGTCACAGTTACACACTGAGTCCCTAGGCATGTGTTTTGGATAGACGATGAGAATAATACAAGACATTTATATTAAATGTACACACCGTGTAATTTTACCAAATTAAAAATAATTAAAAATAATTTATTATAATATGAAAATATTTTCAGTATGTGCTTGTATGTGATCATTAAGTAGAGAGTACACGTATTGTGATAGGTTGTTATAAATATAAATTTCTAATTAATTTGTGCGTAATGTTTGAATCTGCATATCATTTATAAGTTGTATTATAGTTATTGATCTATAAAAATTGAAGAATTACATGTTATATAAAAATAAAACAACATGGAAACTATATGATAATTAAGTAGATAGTACACATTGTGATATTATGTGATAAGTTTTGTATGCCATAAGTTGCAAGAGTAAATAGTATACGAGTATCGTACACATTGGGTAGTTAGGACGGGTACTCACTGTGTTTCCTCAAAGGTACATTTTTTACATAGTTATTTTTAAAAAAATTATTAAATTTGATTAAAATTATGATGTATGTGAATCTAATGGAATTATGGTGGATACATAACATAAAAGGGTTGATTAATTAAATAAGATAATAAGTTTTTTTAGAACAATTATCTTAAAAAATAACAATTATAATTGAATGTTAATTTTATTAAATGTGTACTTTATGGTATGCATGTAGATGACCATGATCCTAGACTATTCTATTGTATGTGATAGGTTTTATTTAATTTATTATTGAATTAAATTATGGGCTTATGTGTCATCTCTAATCTCATTATTTAAGGGTCTACATGCACATGGTTTATTTTATGTAAACCCCTTAACTAATATTTTGGTTACCCTCACCTACGTGTGATTAAAAACATATGTAATGGATGGAGCTCTTAATCTGGTGGAGGATGTTCAAGTTTGGAGCTGAGGCGAAACAAATCCAAGGGAGATACAAAGGTATATAGGTGGAATGTTGCAACACGAACCTTAATTGGTTAAATGTGTTTTTCCCTAGGTTTATGGTCAGTTTATCATTTTATAGATAAAATATCCATTAGTAAAATCTCATGACAATACCACTTTAATATTTGTTTGATTTCAAGTTTCATGGTTATTTAATTATGAATATTTTTCCATGATCACATTAATTCATGAATTAATAGGCATGCAAGATTGAACCTAAATAAATTGTACTATGCATAAATATCTAAGACATGTTTAATCACTTACGTAAATCCACTTAATATAAACAATAATGTAATAAAGATAATAATTTTAAATTTATGAATATAATATAAAATACCTAAATTATATATATTAATTCGGTATAGCCTTAAACTTCTTCAGTTAAAATCGAACCATAGTTCAAAGTCCTTGACCATACAAAGTTGGGGGTACTTTCAATTATCAAGGAATTCTAACTTGAATTTTTGGGTCGACATATCTTATTTCACATAAAGGGTTGACTGGTAAATCATGACTTAGAGTAATTGAGTGGCAAGAGTTGAAGAAATACAATTTAAGGGTTTCAGGATTGGTGATTCCACTCAACATATCAAGGAACTATGATTTAATGCAGTTGGAATTTTGAATGCCAACCAAAAACTATTCAAGTTTCATGACCATCCAAATTTGGGTTCATGAGAAGGGAAATATGGATCCTTCCCACTAGAATTTCTAAGAAATTGGATATTATAAATCCAATGGTGAGGGTTACTCGGTTTCTCTAAAATAGTCGGAGATAAATATATATTATATTTATTTATCTATCTAAATTTTATCAAATGGAGTATTAAAACTATACTCATCTTATTTGTAGAAAAAAGTAATAAAAATGACTTCAAACATATCAATACGATCCAAAATTGAGAAGCATAACCTTCTTACTAGAAATAATTTCCCTGAATGGAAAAGGCACTTACATGTTATCCTATTTCATGAAAAAATGTTTTATGTGCTAAAAGAACCTATTCTTGATGTTCCTAGTAAAGAGGCTACCGAGGAACAGCTATCACTCTATGAAAATCATTTTAATGATACTCGAGATGTTAAATTTTTTATTCTATCATCCTTGACCAATGATATTTTAAAGCTACATGAGGACATGGATGTGTATAGCATGATGTCTCACCTTTGGTATTTATATCAACAAAAGGCGAGACAATAGAGATATGAGTTCTCTAATAATCTATTTACATATAATCATGGGGAGTATGTGCTTTCTAGGCCTTATATAGTTAAGATTATTGACTACATTGAACACTTATACATATTAAGGATTAAATTATATGAATAGTTGCGCATAGATCTCATACATTCCTTACTACCCAATACCATATCTAGTTTTATTGTTAATTATAACATGATAAATAATGATAAGAGTATTTTTAACCTTCTTAATATGATTCTCCATGTATATAGGAATATGGGGTGTGACAAACTCATGATACATATGGTGAATAAGAAAATGCACAATAAGGTAAAGGGTACCAAGAATCATAGCAAGTCTAAATTTTCAGAGCACCATCCTTCCAAGAAGAGTATGTTCGAGTGGTAGGGCAAGGAAAAGGAAGTAGTATGTTTTTCATGTATTAAGTAAGACCACTAGAAGAAGGACTGCATCCAAAAGAAAGGGGAATATTAATGTGTGTTCTTTATCAAGTGTAATCTTTCAATATCTACACATTAGGTATTAGATACAGATTTTGCTGCTCACATCTATATCTAAATTCAGAAACCAAGTATATTAAAAAATATTTCTAGAGGAGAGGTGAATTTGTGAGCTACCAATATTGCAAGGCTAGTTACTTTATCCATTGGCGACTATCAACTTTCATTTTCAATAAAAATGATATTGGTTTTAAGGTATTTTTATTATGTACCAATTAATACCAAGAACATAATTTATGTTTCATGCCTATATATAGATGTTTTTATTTCCAATTTTCAAAATAAAAGTTTTATCTTTAATAATAAAAAAAAATTATGGTATGGATAATTTAAATAACGGTCATTATGTGTAAAATTATGAAAACCAAGTATTATTAATAAATAAGAAATCATGGTCACACGAATCATATAGAACTCGACTATGGAATCACCATCTTGGTCACATAAATGATAAGAGTTTAATAAAGATCTTCTAAGATGGTTACTTAGACTCTTTTGAGATAAAACCAGTTAAAAATTTTCATGCTTTCTTACAAGGAAAACTTACCAAACCATCATCCAAAGGTTAAGGTTAAAGGGCCACAGATATTTTAGGATTGTTACACACTATGGTTTGTGGACTATTTTCAATAGAATTTATTGGTTGGTATTATTAATTCTTATATTTTACTAATGAATTGAGTATATATGGTTATGTCTACATGATGAGGTATAAGTATGATTCCTTTGAGAAATTCAATCAATTCAAGAATGAAGTAGAGAATCAATTTAGAAAGAAGATTAAGAAGATTTGATCAGATTGAGGTGGTGAATATATTAACCAATATTTTATAAACATTTTATAGGAGTTTGGGATTTTATCTCAAATCACATAATCTTACACACAACTGTGGAATAGTGTTAGTGAAAGGGTGAACTATACCTTGTTATACATGGTATGTTCGATGATGATTCATGTAGATCATCCATTATCCTTTTGGGGATATGAATTACAAACTATAGCATACACACTAAACCGAGTACCAATTGAAATTAATAAAAGAATTCCTTTCAACTTAGGGAGTGAAAATAAACCCTTTTTGTCACATACACACTTATGGGGTTGTGGAGAATTTTCTAAGGCCTTCTTAGGAAACAAACTAAAATCCTGTGGCACAAGGTGAATCTTTATAGGGTATGCCAAGGAAACAAATGGATAATACCTATACAAACCCTTATATAAGAAAGTGACTATCCCCATACAATATGCCTTTATTGAGAGGGATAACATATATAGAAAGTATTTTGGGAGAAAGATTGAATTTTATCAAGTCGATGCTCTATATATAAATGAGTTTTTATAGGAACAAATTACATAGGTCCCCATGGAATAAGTTGTTCCCAAAGAACAAGTACTGCATAGGATCTCTAGATAAGTAAGAGAAATGAAGAGATATGGATTTATAGTCACCAAAGATAGTGACAAATTATTAGTTGAAAATAATGAACCTCTCTCTTACAAAGAAGTAGTAGAAATATCATAAGCGGTAAAAAGGAAATAAGCTATGAATTTTAAAATGGGTTTCATGAATCATAACCATGTTTGCGTTCTATTAAATGATTCATTTGATATAAATCACTTGGGTTAAAATGGTTATTCAAGAGAAAACATTACATAGAAGGTAAATTAAATACTTGTAAAACAAGGATATTGGATAAAGTGTTTAAAGAGTGTTGATGAATTGACTACAAAAAGTCCATTTCAAAAATATCAATGTTTAAATACATAATAATTATAATTGCTAAAGTATCTTACCATGACTATGAAATTTGAAAGATGGATTTCAAAACAAATTTCTTTAATTGCAACCTTCAGGAAGATTTCAATATGACAGAACCATAATGGTTTATGACTCCAGGTTATGTCAAAAATATTTTCAAGTTGTAGAGATCCATTTATGGATTGAAGTGATCATCTAGGTCTTAGAGAATTATATTTGATGAAGCTATAAAATAATATGGTTTCATTAATAATGAATGTGATTCATATGTTTATATGAGGTTTAGTGGGAATTTAATAGTTATCTGAGTATTATATGTTGATGAAATTTTATATAATGGAAATAACATTTTAGTCTTAGAGTCTATTAAGGACTGGTTGAACAAGTGTTTCTTTATGAAGTACTTAGGTGAAGTAGCTTATATTCTAAGGATCAAGACATTTAATGATAGATCCAAGAGGCTTCTTGGACTAAGACAAACTACATAAATTGACAAGATACTAAAAATAATTAGTATGTAACAATCCAAGATGGTGTTGGTTCCAGTGTCATATGGTATACATATTTCTAAGAAAATGTGTCCTTAGACACAATAGGAGAAAGAGAGAGTGAGTAATATTTCATATGCTTCAGCAATAGAATCAATAATGTATTCCATGTTATATACTATACTAGATGTTTCCTATACATTGATCATGGTAGGAAGATATAAAGTAGATGAGAATATCATTGGAATTTTGTTATGACTATCCACAAGTATCTGAGAATAAATAAGGATATTTTACTAGTGTATGAAGGAGATGAAGAGTTTCCCATCATGAGTTATACTGAATCTAGTTTTTAAATAGATTAGAACGATCTAATTTCATTGTGAGGATATGTTTTTGATCTCAATGGAGGATCTGTGAGATGGAATAGTTTAAAGCATCCTGTTTTCAGTGATTCTAATGTGGATTTTAAGTATATAGTTTCTTCCAATGTAGTCATGGAATCTATTTGGATACAAAACATTTTATAGGATCTTTATTTGGTACCCATCATTAAAGACCCTATAACATTTATTTTGATAATACTATAATTATGGTTCTTGGAAAAGAGACAAGGTCACATCAACGAAAAAAGCACGTACTCCAGAGTTATAACCTCTTGATGGATTTTACCTAGAGGGTTGAAGTAGTAGTAAGCATAGTTACTGTAGAAGAAAATGTGGAATACCTCTTATCTAAAGTCATATCTCAACTGAAGCATGAGTATCATGTGATAACTAGTGAATTCAAGGTTTTTACTAATTGGATCTAGTACAAGTTGTAATCTATTAGAGTTGGTTCCCAAGAACCAACTTCTACATACATTATAGTAACCTATATTCATAGTTTTGAATATTAATAAACTTTTTATTTCATCATGATTATTATTCTTCATAGCATAGTATGTGATAATATTCTAATTTTACATTTTACACTAAAAGGTCATAGCAGTTCCCCGCTATGATGAGAAACCAGAAGAACCATTACAGTAGTCTTAAATATATGTACTATAGTTGGATGATATCATTTAAGTGACATAAATAAAATGGTCTATCTAGGATGGATACTCATAGGAATTTGAGGCCACTTTTCATATTGTATGTTGTTGGTAACATCTATTGTAGGATATTATGGGAATGAGACCATCCAGTAGGAAATCCACATTTATATGTGTCATTGGATATTCCTATATGTGGGTCTGTGTATTAGTCCTTGGAATTTAGTATTATTATTAATCAGTCTTATAAATCACGTGCTTTGATGTATTGATGAAAACCATGATAACATATGTTCTTTGTAAGGTAGGATATGTTGGATGTGTCGTAGGTAATATTTTGTTAATGAATAATACATGAATGGATTTTCATTATTCTATTATTGAATGGAAGTTGAGATATCAGGCCCTTTAATGGAAGTGATATCAACTAAATAAATCCATGTACATGGTGTTCTATATGCAAGTTTTATTTCTGTAAATTCTAAGAAAGATATATCGAGAACATAGGTTGATGGCACTATCGTGCAACTATCATGATTAGATATTTCTGAATAAAGATATTATATGACATAGTAATAATATTTTTGAGGTATTATTTAATTATGTTATTAAATTATTTATCTACGGGTGCCATAGAATATTTCAAGATGCTAAATGGGGACTTTAGGTTTCTTCGCCTAATTCCACAAAGAATGTGTCCTAGAGGGTCACCCACTAAGTGTATCAAGAATCTCAGTTAAATAATATATTATTATTTATTATTTAACAATTTGAATAAACATTATTCTCTAATGTGGTTTAATAATTATTCTTGTTTTCTTAATTGCATATATTCCTCCACCAGGTATTTTAGGCAATATTTTTTTAGAATAATATTTAATAAATATTTATTTTTGATTTAGTGAATATAATATTTATTTATTTAATGGTGAATAATGTAGTGATATTTATTTATTAAATAACTAGTCATTATTCAAGGCCCAATAAATTTTGTGGATAAATTGAATACCATGTTTATAGGTCTTTTGAGAAATAATATATATATTGAATATTATTTGATTAAATAGTACTTAATTTAATTTTCAAGTTAAATTCATATCATGAAATAATAATATTACCACTATTATTTACATGGGGTTCCACAAGTATTAAATAAATATTAAAGGGAACTTGTGGAATTATTTATTTCTAACCCTAGTTGTATATAAAAAAAATTATATTTTTTTTGAAGATAGCTAATTCATTTTGTGCTATGCACAATGAAATCTATAGAATCATCTCAAAGCGTTATAGAGAACCCTTATCAAATAATGATCCCAAGAAAGGAGATAGATCTTCCCTTACCTTCAACTCATGAGTCTAGAGAGATCAAGTAGAATCCTTTAAATGTGATTCTTATGGAGATCAATGTTGAATGATGCAAGTGATGGGACATATTGTACTAAAAAGTGGAGATTACAATAGTGATGTATGAATATTTTTGGAACATGTGTGGATCACCACTGTAGATAATTTGATCTTGATTAATTCAACACAAAAATGGTAATAAATAGATCTATTTTCAGATATATCAATGAATAAATAATTTCTTAAAAGTTAATTCTTTAATTTCTCAAATTAATTATAAATAATTTTTTATAATCATGCACATTAGTTCTAGTTATTTATCTACTATATATATTATTCGAATCAATTTTATTGATTGTGGAATTTATCAACATGTAAATATATTAGTAATCATTGATCATTAAAAAAAGGAAATTTGTTCATGACCAATCACATGCTTCCACTAAGCCTGGAACCTTCCTGGTAAACCCACTCTTTTTTTCTACAATGGGATTGCCCATTTACACTTAGAGATGATTTAATTAGGGATCACTACTAACAAATAGTTGGTTCCTTTATTCTCTAAAGGGAATGTACGATAAATAAAGAGGATATGGTTCTTGAAATTGGATATATAATAATTATCCCTTGGAATACCTCCCCATAATAAAATGTAATTTTATTTGGTATGTGAATAGGAGAGAGAAATTTTTTCTTCTTTTATATTTATACTCATTAAAGGGGAGAAGTGACACATTGGTGTGACATGTTAAAGTGGTATTAAAAATAAATCTAAAGAGGGATATAGAAGTTCCCTTTTGGATTGTATTATGTTAATGTTGTATTTGTTTTCAATTATTGATGTATAATGTTGAATTCAGTGTATGAGTAGATAATATGGGTTGTGTATTAGAGAATCCACCGATTACATGAACATTGAAGTTGTTTACAATAAGTTATGGGTAAAGAAGGTTTGAAGTTGATTCCTTTTAACATCTAGTTGTATAGGTTTTAAAGGTAGGGCATAAAATTAGATTATTTAGTGAGTTGTACTTAATATAAGAAAATGAAATATGCTGAAAAGGATTTGCAGTGTTGTCTATAATGGTTTTGAATAGATCATTTTTTGGTCATCTTGGATATCTTGAAGGTTTGGTATAGCCAGTGGGAAAAGTATATCTAGTTGGTGGTTTTAAATATCCATGATATGGGAGAATCTCATCCTAGAGTGATGCTATATTTAACTACTAAAATCAATGTTACTATCACTTGGATGAAAGGTGGACGTAATTTGATGGAGGTTGAAGTTTTCAGTTAAACGGAATCTCATTGAATCTCAAATTTGAGTATATATACTGAAAGTAAATAGGAAGAGTGTTGAATATATTAATGGAGTTTAATAAACTCCCTAATGGTTTTTTAGAGTGTTATTATGTGATTGAGAATGGATTTAGGTAATTTAAGAAGCCCTGTGGTTTATTAAATAAATTCAATTATTTGGATATGTCTGGATGTCCATGTTTTATTGACCTGACATAAATTCATCCAATCAATTTTCATAATTACATTTGATCCACTAACCATATAGTTATTCATATGGTCAATTCTTCTGTGGTTAGTATCTTATTCATTAAGTTAGTCCACATGATGGATAGACACGGTCAATCATTTGAAAATCTGGTCGATTGACATGTGGTATGTTATTTTAGAATTCCTTACACTTAGTCTGAATGGTCATATAGATGATCTACCTCATAAACACTTTTCAACATGAGAGTATGATTGATCTAATACTTAGAGAAAAATTGAAAAAATAAATAGTGAAATTTAATATTTATGGACTTATAATCTGATGATAAAATTGATTGATGTGATTCTTGGGCTGGTTTTTAATGTTCTAAACTTCACAAGTTTAGTGTGATGAATTTATGGAGTTAGTCAGTTCTGGTCTTCAAGGTGATTCAAGGATGACCTAAATAAGAAGAGTTCTAAAACCTTTAGAATACTAAAAAATGAATAAATTCCAAAAAATGAAAAAAAAAATTAATTTTTTTATATTGGAACTTTTCTAAGTTGATATAAACAGCAATATTCTTCTAAGAACCATGATCCAAGCTAGTTTAATGGGAATCCCAATGCAGGATAAATTAATTTGTAATAAATTATTCTCGAATTTATTATCCAAAGTTTACTAAAATTGGAAATAAATAGAATCTAATAAATATTTTTTTGACTTGTATTTTTTAAAATATAAAAATGAGAGTTTTGATTCATTCTTATAATGAATACTGGGTTGATTTAACCATAATTGATATCCCAATGAAAATATAATCTAAATTCTTTCAAGGGTAGTCACTAAATCTCTCGAGCAATTGAAGAATGAGTTGTGATACAACTGAAATTTTTTTTGAAAGGAAGGCGATATATTGGGGGAATCCCACAAATGAAAAAGTTGATAAATTCATTTTTTCATTGAAGTAAAATTGTATGTGGATATTTGATATTCAAAAATTGGAAAAGGTGGTTCCCATGAAGCCCATGGTTTCATAAGATTTATAAAAAAAACTAAAGAGATTTTAACATGGAATGCATGGTACTATTCATATGTGTCTATTATTTCAAATAATGTGGAGTTGTAACATTATAATATCCCATGATATTATAGAGTTCAGGAAGACAGGAAATAAGTTATGATGAAGACTTATGAAATTACACTGTAAGTGATGGCCAAATTATATGTTGGTTCCAGGAGATTTGATAGAATTTAAAGACATTATTTTGAGTGGAAGGAGATAATATATTGTAGACCCATAAGCTTCATATAGGGAATATTTGATCTACTTTATATAGAATCTAAAATTAACACATTCATCTAAATGGTATCATTCCATAAAACCTGGGGGATCAAAGCTATGTGAGGAGATCATGGTGGGAAGATGTTACAATATTGTAAAGATGTAATAAAGTCCTATAGAAAGTAGGAAATTGTGAACATAATGAATAGTTTTGTTGGTGTGGGATCAACTAGTGTGTTAGGATGATAATTTCCTATACTCCACTTTTATTTGGAATAAGGTTATATAAGAGGATCAGTGGCTTTGAAATTTTGAGTATGGTAAAAAGTGGTTCTTTGTACTAAACCTTATAAATCTTATATACTTTTTTTACATTACATATATTATATAACATCGGAATTGCTTTCCCTTTTAAAAGATAAAATGATTCATTTTTACTAATAATAAATAGAGTTTAAATTCCAAAAGGGGTTTAATGTTTCAAGTAAGAATTTTGAATTGGTAAAAAATAGTCAGAGCTTGATTCATTCCCCTCTAAGGTATCTAGACATATTATTTTAGGAATTTCATTCATAACACTACAAATATCAGAGACATGATTTTATAAGACTAAATATTATATTATACCAATAAAGAAATTATTTATATTCATCGAATGAAATTTAAAGGAACCAAATTTCCATTTTAAACAAAAAAATAAATTAATTCATAAAATAAAAAAATTATCTTCTTGAATAATAAATCATGGAATAAATTAAATAAATTTAATTTACTACATTTTTATATAATATAACAAATTTTGACAGTTTTATAAATAAAAATATATAAATACATTATAATTAATCATGATTTTTAAATAGATGTAAAAATAATAAAATTATTTTGTTATGAACCCTTTCATATTAACAAATTACATAGAATTTAATAATTCAAATATATGATATTTATGAAATATTTTATAATTATATAAACATTTTATATTTCATGTACATACATTACAAAAATTAAATATCCCATATTTTCCAAATAAGGACTTTTAATATGATCATTTCATAAATTGATATAAAATCTTTAATATTTTTTCATATTTTGAATTTATAAATATTATAATTTTACCATGTAAATCAACATTAACACTATATAATATCCTCTAAAACTTTTTATGTATCATTTAAATACCTGATTATATTTTTTGGGGGTCCTCTGAGCACATGTCGATGAATGTTTTTTTAGATTTTCAACATTTTTTAATATAATCGAGGTTTGTTTTGTATTTGAATCATGATTTATTTTATCCCAAGTGAATACACATTGCAAAAAAACTTTGGCCGCATTATTAGAGTAATAAATTTTATTCTTAGCCTTCATAAGTAAAGATCCTACTATGTGTGTGTGTTGTATTTTTTCATTATAGAAATATGTGTCCCTGAAATTTCATGTCAATATTTTGAAAAAAAATACTATGAAGTTGGATGGGTTACCAAAAAAATATTTTCTTATACATATATTGAAGAACTAAATTTAGGTTTAGAATAGGTGATGAGATTTTCTTCTACCATTGTTTCTATGATAAAAGAACGAAATCTTCTTGGATGATTATATGTTATAAAAAGTACTGCTAATGGACAAATATATTTCAAGAATGAGGTTTTCAAATAATAAATGGAGTTTCATACCTATGGTTTCAAGCATAAAATATAGAATATTATATTTCAAAATACTTGGATAGGGTGGCCTAAAAATCAGATCTAGAGAATGTGGCATGAGATGCCTTACCAACTATAAATACTATTATATTATTTACAACTACATTATTGACTACGTAATGTTAAAGGAAAAATGGCCATATAAAGGCCATATCAACCATCAAAATAGCCTATCCATCAGTTTAATATGGCCAATATTAAATATAGGATCTATTTTAGTGAGTCAGGAAGAGGTCATATCATCTAGATAGGTCAGCACGTGTGTGAAGAGGTGAATAATTCTTAACTTCCACCATCTGGATCAGGCATGGTGGACCACTATTGAACATCATAACCAAAAAAATTATTGATTCACTTGTAGAGAGTAGTTTATTTTAAGTAAATTTCGTTCAAAAGTTGTTTCTTTATGTGGGGTTCAGTGAATCAAGAACTTTTCATCTGTTTAAAAACTCATAAAGATGTAATAATGTCATATTATTGTTTTCAACTAGGAACCGTCCAAAGAAGTTTCACACCACTATTATTGTGGTGAGTTTCCATGAGAGATTACAGACATCCATGACACATTTTTAAAGGATAAAAAATAGCGAAACACAAATCTAATATGTTTAAAAAATAAATGTATGTTTGAAAAAATGGGATCTAATGAACAAAAGTTATGAATGCATGGGAAGAACCATAAAAAACAAGATGATTCATGTTTAGATAGTCAAATATGAAAATATAATGATGATAATATGTGCATCATGACTCAATATGAGTTTTATATTAGTGATATATACACCATGAATAAATGATATACACATAATAATAAATAATTATTCAAAAATACATGATAAATGAATAAGCTTATTTTCAATGAGTTCTCTGGAAGATATTATGAAATATTAAAACCATGAGTTAAAAAAGTAAAATTTTGAAAAAAAAATAATGAATTCTTTTTTATACTTATTTCAAGAGTAAATAAAATTTTTAATACTTTGTGGCCATATGACCTTTCTTCACATGACTTGAATGTAAGAATAGAATTTCGATAATATGAAATTTCTTCATATAAATTCCATATATTACTTGAATGCTAAACATGGTGATTTGTTTAAGTGTTGAGATATAATTTTATATGGTGAACATGTGTCGGTATTCATTAAAACTATCACCATAACATGACACAAATTGAAGATGTGTTATGAAATAATAATTCATGTCACAAAGAATAAATCCACAAGAGTAATTCATGATAAATTTAAATGAGGAATTATTTCTAAATAATGGATATTATATAATATTTTGTGATATTTTCATATAACATAAAGATGAAAAACTATGATTCTTTAGGGATATTCAAATTTTATCATTAATTTGGTCATGAATGGGTTTAAACACATAAGAATATTGATTTTGTAATCATGGAGCCACTCTTTCTAAAAAAATGAATTATTATTCAACTCTTTTTTTTCTAATGAAATATATCCAGTGATTCATGAAAAAAAGTGAGTTGATTTGAATGTAGTCCTACGAAGAAGAAACTTTCATCTAGCGGAGAATACATGGTGAGAGAGATTCAGCTTTTATAATATTTTCCTTATTTTGAGAGTTGAATAATAGTTGAGTTTTCCATATAATATTAATATATTGAAGAAGTAAAATATATAATTTATGAAGTTTCCAATATTATACTTGTTGATTTTGTCTTTGTGTAAAGACTCTTACAGATTATGAACCATTGTGATCAAATAGTAATAATGAATTCAAGTGGATAATAAAGAAAGAACACATGTATATGTTTTGATCTCCCTTTGGAAATTGGAAATATATTCACTAGTTTGTAGATGAGTCTTGAAGGAAATTTGATACCTGACTAAATAATATCATTTAAGAATGAGCGGTACTAGTATAAATTATGATATACATTTATAAAGTTTATTTTTCTTGCCTTTTGATATTTATATGATATTGGACTAAATATTGCATATGATATGAAATTCACTTGTGATCACTTAAAATTATTAATGGAAATAAAATATATATACTAAAAAAATTAGAATATAGAAAGGAGTAGGTTATCACATCAAGGATGAGCCATGTAAATATTTTTTGCAGTTATTCTTTTTCTATTTTCTACATTACATGTTAAGTTGATATTGGAGATTTTATTGGCTAATTCATTCTTCTTAATTAGGGTAGAGGTTTGAGTGTCAAAGAGATTTATTAAATAAAGCAAACTAACTAAAAGTTTGGTAAACTAGTTTACTCTTCACTGTATATGTCCTTTCATAATCCTCTTGGCTCTATAAGTGGTACTAGTGATGGGTCTAACTCAGACTATATTATTTTTCTCCAATCGTTCTTTAAATATTTATATAAAGTTCATATTTGAGGAAAATTCTGAATTGTATCATATAGATAGATGAGATTCCATCGCATTGAAAACTAAAGGAATAGTTTCTACCAAAACACAGAAAAATAGGAAGAAGAGGGATTAAAATAAATTAAGAAAAAATATTAAAAATCAGGATGGATCTATCACTACTTTATACTAATCAAAGTGTACTTTGTTCAACAACTAAATCTATTGATAGTGGAATAATTAAAGAAGTAATATAATGAAATGATCAATATAATAACATTGAGTCTATCAAAATATTTTATGATTTATAACCTGAAATTTAAATATATATGAAATAATTTATCCTTGAATAAACCACTAATATACAAGGTTTTATTAAGGAACTTATTATTGATAAAGAACGGCTAGAGTTGGAAGTTAATGTAATGGAAAATTAATTGGGAATAAAATTAAAAAATATAAATTAACGCATAGACCTTATGGAATCCAAATAACAAATGCTAACACTTTTCATGAAAAAGGTTCCCTAATTTAAGAAAAATTATAAATAAATGGTTATAATATATAACTAATAGTGATTATTCTTGAAGAAGTGATTCATGCATTAAAAAAATTATATCACCTCCAAAAATGTAAAATATTTATAGTTTAAGGATAAATTATGGAAAATAATTATTTAATATCTAAAAATAAAGTATTATTCATAAATTTTATATTCAAAATAATAATCAATATTGGGAAGTTGAGTTGAAAATAATTCAGGATGAAATAAATTCTCGCAACATGAAGTGTCTTAAGCTTGATATAAAAATAACAAAATTTTAAAAATAATATAAATTTAATTTTGAAGATTATTGATAAATGGGATACTTCTTATGACAACCCAATGTTTTATGATATATTTCTCCTTAAATGAATTTTATTTCTTCAATATCTTTATTTATATGGAACATTGAGTCTAAACAAAGCACATTATACTACTAAAATGTTATATTTTAATGTGATAGTTATCACATGGACATTTGACAGGAAAGTATGAATAAGAATAATTTATTTATTAAAAAATATTTTATATATATTTATAAAATTAATCCATTGTTTTTAAATTGGTTAGAAATTAAAACAAAGTCATTTAAATGTAGAAAGATGTGTTTTCTAAAAAAAGCTTTTTATACGCACAATGTGTTTTTATCTTTATAAATTAAATTAATATCTATAAATTAATTAATTTATTTAAAATTTGATATAATACATTCAATAAAATATTTTATCATTCATCTAATGTTTTTTCTAGTTCAATAATAATTATTAATTCAGGTTTATGCTTAAAATTTTATTTTTTAAGAACGAATTTTGTTCTATTTTGAACACTTGTTTTAAAAGCAATTTCATTAAATTATTGAAATTTAATATTATAAAATTAATTCCATATTATTAATTATCCTAATTAATATATTTTAAACTGTTTAAATTAACTTTTGGTAAAAATTAAAATTAAAAATAGAAAAAATATGTTTCCACAGTTAAGGATAAATTGAGTTTGTCGGGGGATAAACTAAGAGATAACGGTTAAAATTCCACCTAAACTTGTCTAAATATTATTGGGTGAATATATGTTTACCTTATATTATTATAAATTATAATAATTTTCTATTTTGTTCCACTTTCATGAGATAATTTCTTTATATTATTTAAATATTTTATGCAATTCCAAGTGTGTCCCTATCCTCACTTATAAAAGAGAGCATATTCTCCCCCCACCCAATTTAAAAACATAAATAACTATAGCTCATCCAATACCCAATAAAACACCATAATATATTTCTTCCATTAAATATTGGTCACATGGTCATACCCTAGTACCATCCTATAAAGGGTTAAGGTGTAACCCAAAGGAGGTCTCTTAAAGAAGAGGTAATTATCTTACCAAAAAATTTTAAAGATTATTTATTCTTCAAATTATTTTAAATATATTTTATCCATACTAATATAATTAATATAGTATCATAAATATAAATAGATTTTATTATGACTATGGTAAAACCATTTTTCATATCCTTTCCCATCCAATAAGAAATGAAATTAATGGTCATATGTATGTACGGACTACTGTCACTACAAGGTAATGAATTTCATGTTCCATAACCATCATTCATGTTTGGTTATTATGATTTATTTAATGTTTATATATAATATTTTTGATATATTTATTATTCTAGAATTTTAATATCTTATCTACCTTATTACCTTCCCATCTTTTGGAAAATGATAATGTCTCTCATGCATATATGTGAACAACAACCTCCATGAATCAATGTGAATCATTTTTTATTTTTTATTTAATTGGATGGTAATAAAAGGAAATTTAATGAATATATATGATATTTATGATATAATAAAGATTCTATAAATCTTAATTATTATTTTCTTTTCTTTTTTCCATCTCTAGAAAAGTGGAAACATCACCCTTGCTTGTGTATGGACTACTATTTTCACAAAGTGATGTAATTCCTTTTTCCCCATCACTTTTTATGAATGGTTATAAAAGTGTACAAAATAAATAAAACTTATATTTCTGGGATATTTTATATTTTTGATTTTATGAAACCATAATACATTTATAGTAACCAAAATTATCAAAGTGAAACATGCATGGAAAACGGACCAGTTTTCACCAAAATAAGGATTTTAATGAATAATTTTTAATAAAGGAATGGTTATGATTTATAAAGGGATTATGTATTTAAATATATAGATATATATATTAATATGGTTTTGGTATAATTTTACAATAAATAAATATTTATTATTCAGTAGGTTTAAATACAAATGAAGTAAGGTGATACTTGATGTAAGGGATTTATATTAGAATCTCATTTATTTTTGGGATTTCCTATATTGAAAAACAATTGAGGGAAATTATATATTATTTATCATTTAAAATACATATATTTTATTATCCTATTTTTATTTCTATTGTTCCCATGTTTTTCTGGCATTCTTCCCTCTTTGGTACATAAACTATAAAGAAATTTTTTTAAAAAAATTAAACCTTATTTCTATTTGGTTGATGAATTTATTCTTATTTATTTATAATCTTAAGGTTTGTTTTATATATGTTTTACATATACATTAAATTTTATAAAAAATTTATGTTCACTACCTTTGAATTTATTTACATAGGTTTAAAAGGAATATTTTTTAAAAAATCCAAATAATTATTTTTTGACTTATTACAAAAGTGTGAAACGAATGTTCAATTTTAACATATATGGTATGAATATATTTTACTTATATCATGCATTTTGTTTTATTTAAAAAATTATTAATAGGATTTGATGTTTATTTTCAAAGAAAATATTTTTCTTTATATTTTATGAATTTTTAGGTAAAATATTATCAAAATAAAAAGAGTATTTTTATCATGTTTTCAAAGATTGTATAAAATATTATTATCAAGTTATTTTTAATTTATGTCCATACCTTTAAGTATTGTTATTATCCAATGTGAATATGATACCATCAAATTTTATGGATCAATTATGATCATAAAGATCTTATAATGATTACATGAAACCTATTTCTTCCACATATGTTAGTTAAGATATGTTTAGATAATGAATGATTTTATGAAACCATCCACTTAATTTCTATTTATATCATATGATTATGTGATGATGATATGTTTACAAAACGTTTTTATCTTTAATGATTTGTGTGATGATTATATAATTAATATTTAATGGTCTTTTTTCACACATATGTATGGTTTTCATTATGTGATGGGTAGACCTAGAATTATATATCCCTCCAATTATTTGTGTAAATAATGATTTATTATGAGATAATAATGATAGGAGTAGAGAGTGAACCCATTTTAGTAAGGTGAATTATCCACTGTGATATTATTGGGAGTAAACCTTGACTAAGGAAATGTTGAAATGGGGAGTTAACCCAATTCATTATGATATCCACGGAAGTGATCCATTATTAAGGAAATGATTTTATATACTTATGTGTATGAAATAATCTTATGAAGTATTCTTATGATATGTTTACATGGATCATGACTCGTTATTAATGATTATTCACTCCTATTAATTATATCTTTTTGTGAAAAATCCTAATTCTATGATTCATGATTAATGATTTTGACTTATTTGGTAGTACATTATTATGTTATGAACATGTTATCATACACTTATTATTATTCTCACTTTTGATAATTGATTGAGATCTTTAATATCTACCCTTATGGAGCATCTAAGATCACCCTTTATTATGTTTCCATTTTCTCAAGGTTATTAAGAAAGTTATTTAGTTATAAAGTTCTAAAAAGGGTACTATAATAGAAGAAAATTGTGGGATATATTGGATATATTTTATGAAATAAGTTTATTATGAATCTAGACTCCATAGACACTAATCCTTGATGGTCCTACGGTGTGTGTTATTGTGAAATGTATTAAATATTCATCAAAAAAGATGAAATAATTCTATATATTATTATTGGGCCACCTAAGTTGGTATCAAGGGAGGGTTTAGTTATTTTTGGAGATTATTATTAGAAAATAATATTGAGAACCATTAGGATAATCCTATGTATATAAATAATACTATGTTATGATAAGGAATAGTGTGTAATTTTCCTAGAAAATACAACTCAATATAGATATTATAAGGTGGATTTTTTTTCTAGATTCATCTAGTGGTAACAACTCTAAAATGAGAAGGGTATTAACTCGATCGTCACCATTACATAATGAGTAGGCCTAAGTCTACACACTTAGCTTAAAACTCTTTGGGGATATGATTTTGTTAATTCATATTCACTTTATGAACCATTCTAATAAATGAGAGGATGGAACTTATGAAAACCTATGATAATCCATAATTATGTGAAATAAACTTAAATCTTCCTAGGTTAAAATAAGGACCAATAATTTAGGACATTATATGAATTATTTCATTAATCATTTGATTTTTACTCTGATTTTTCATGTCTAATACTCATATAAACATTCTTTTTTTGGATTTATTCAAGGGATGGAACCAAGAGTACTCTTGTTGATGATAAATGTGATGAAAAATAAAATTATTCTTTTCTAAATTAACTGAATGTTATAGGATCTGGAATATAATGCCTTGTGATTATGCCTAACCAGCTATCTCGATATATGATAAACATACTCAACTTTATTGAGTTTCCTAATAAACCTAATATGATGAAAAATCAGTTTCATGTAAGTTTAGTTGATAAATACCATGGAGGGAAAAAATAATCATAAAATATGTAACAAATGTAGGAAAAAGCACCCAGGGAAATTTCTCAAAGGAATGGTAAAATGTTTTATATCTGGAAAAGAAGCGCATAAAGCAAAAATTTGATGAGGAAAAATTAAGAGTTCAATTTTGGGAAAAAATTATATATTAATGTACGACTTATAGTTAAATTTTTTATATGTGGGGAACATAGGAATTATCCTAGTCAATAACCTAATCAAATGGAAGAATTCTTGACCAAGGAAGGGCCTATGTTATACATATCACTAAAGTGGATTAGAACAATTAAGGAACAATTATCCTCTACTCCATTGTTGGGGATTTCATCTTGATGTTTATATTAATTCTCCCTATGAAAATATTATTTTTCATCCTTTAGTGTAATTTTATGTTATTTTTAGCATTTCATAACTCTCTCTATATAGATTACATATAAATTTATTGAATAATGAACTCATATTTTATATTCTAAATCAACTTATGATCATATTTTAGTGTGAAGATGAATATGAACTTCCAATGAAATTTACTTCCATTGTATTGGTCTTACTACCTATTCATGAGGAATATTTATCCAAAATGTCTAGAGAGAAACTTAACATTGAAGATATGACTATAATTCAAGAATATATGGATCTATTTATTAAAGTATTTCCAATTCTTCACTTGAATCATGAATTTAGGAATTCAATAGAACTCATACCTAGTGCTACACCTATTTTAAAGACTTCTTATAAAATTTTACTTATCAATATGTAGGAATTAGAGAAGAAACTCTAGGAGAATCTTGATAAGGTATTCATATACCCTATTTCATCCCCTTGGAGTGTACCTATTCTTTTTGTTAAGAACAAATATGGTTTGATGAAACTATGAATTTATTGTTATGAATTTTATATGATCACTATTAAGAATAATTATCTTTTACCTTTTATTTATGACTTGTTTGACCAAATTTTTTAGATCTCAATACTTTTCAAATATTGACCTCCATTTCGTATATTATAAATTAAGAGTCAATATGGTGTATAAACCCAATATAGTTATTCTTGAAAGGTATCATCATTGTGAATTTATAAGTATTTCATTTGTACTTACCAATTACCTTACTATCTTCATGGATTTAATGAATAGTGTCTTTATATATTAACATAATCAGTTTGTGGTAGACTATATAGATCATATTTTTATATATTTCAATAGTAAGTAAGAGCATGAAAATAATTTGAGGATTATATTAAGAACTTAAGGAAGAATAAATAATACACTAAATTCAATAAGCGTGAATTATATCTACAAAAATTTTCATTTTTGGCTTATATAATATCAAATGAGTGTATATTAGAAGAACCTTCAATGATGGAAGTTATTGAGAAATGGCCCATACTAACCATAAAGACCGAGATTTCAAGTTTTTGTAGGTTTCATAGATACTTTTGATGAATTTTAATGTATTTATTATAGATATGTAATCCAATTTCCAAGTTGACATGGAAGGGATCTAAGTTATGTTGGATAAATAAATATTAGGAAAATTTCATAGAATTGAAGAGAAGTTTAGTCAGGGTACCTATACACACACTGACCTATAATGAACAAGGGTTTTATGTCAATAATGATGCATTGAATAAGGGACTAGGATGTACCATGTTTTAAAATGATACGATGATAACTTATACCTCATTACAATTGAAAATTCATGATAAAAATTACTGACTCGTGATTTCTAATTGGAAGAAATAATTTTTGCATTAAAAATATGGATGCATTCTATTTATGGTGAAAGATGTGATACATATACTGATCATAAAATATTTAATTATGTATTCAAATATAAATATTTAAATATTCACCAAAGTAGATTGTGGGAGTTGATTAAATATTATGAATTCTTAATACATTACCACTCTTGAAAGATTAACAAGGTGGATGATGCTCTGAATTGGAAAGATCATTCTAGTATTTCCATGATAATAATTGGAAGAGATCCTATACATATGGATTTTCAGAATATGAATTTTTAAATCACGAGGAAAGGTGATACAATTTATCTTTCACATATGAATGATTAACAATCCATCCATATGAGGTTTAAGAATGTGAAAAAGGAATATGTGGAACTATAAAAAATATTGAGAAATGTTCTAAAGTTATACCTATAATTGAGTGGAATGATAAGGTTCAATAACAAAGTATTTATCCCATAAATACCATATTTGATGAAATATTTATTGGATAAATCTCATAGTTCATCAATTTTTATTCATCCAAGAAGTATGAAGATGTATTGAGATATGAAAGAGTAAATCTAGTGGGACAACAAGAAAAAAGGTATTTTAGATTATATATATTGATGTGTACTATTTTAGAAAGTAATGTCTAGGAGATATAAGTATAATGGGATGTTATAACCATTTCTCATACTAGAATGGAAATAGGAAAAAATCACAATGTATTTCATTGTCAAACTCCACAAAACATTAAAAGTCTATAATTTTATTTTTGGTTTCAGATAATTACCTTACTAATTCATTAAATTTCATTATAATTAGAGAATATTTATCTCTTAATCATATTTAAATGATATAAATTAAGTAAGTGGTAATTTTTCATATAGTACCAGGTTATATTATATCTAATTGGGATCTGAGGTTTACCTCAAAGTTATTGATAAGCTTTAACAATCATTGAATACATAGTTGAACTTTAAAATTGAGTATCATAGTTAAACATATTTTTATTTTTATAGGAACATTAAAACCCTATAATATATTTTGGGAGAGTGTTATATGGATTTAAAAGGTGGTTCGGATCAAAACCTTTCTCTTTTTGATTTTGTTATAATAATATTATTCACTGAAGAATTGAGTTGGACCCTTGTAAAACCCTTTATATCCTGAAGTGTAGAACTACAATGTGATAGGATGGATTTATATAATTAAATATAATGTGGCCTAATCTAACTAATTAAAAATAAAATAAGTTTAGATCCATTCAGTATCACATCATGGCATCTCAGAGTCGATGAAAATTTTATACTAACTATTATCAGTGTGATTTAGAGTTTGAAATTGGTGACAAAGTATTCTTATGAATATATCCTTAGAAGAATGTTATTATATATAGAAAAAGTGAAAGTTGATGACATTATATATTGACCTCTTATAAATTCTTATTCATATCAGGATGGTTGATTATTTCTTGGTGCCTCCAGTAAATATCTCTCAAGTTCATAATGTGTTCTATGTATCTATCCTAAGGAAGAACATGTCTGAACCTTCACATATATTAAACTATGAGGTTGTACCACTAGATCATGATATATATTATTATTAACAATATTTAGAGACAAAAAATATAATAGATAATGTGTTGTGGAATAAGACCACTCACCTGGTCAAAGCATTGTAGCAAACCCATAAATTTGAAGAAGCTATATGGGAACCTGAGGATGAGATGAGGTGGAAGCATACTTAGTAGTTTGTATCATAGCAATATAATATAAAAGGATACATTATTATAAGGTGTATAATGTGTAACTCTAATATTTTATGATATATTTCTCTTTAAATACATTTTATTTCTTTTATATCTTACCTTACACGCAACAATGATTTTAAAAATATCGCGATATACAATTGAAATATTATTATTTAATATGATAGTTGTCACATAGTTGTCGAATTAAATGGTATTAATAGGAGTAATAAAATTATTAAAAATTATTTTTTACATTTTTATAAAATTAGTTCATTGTTTTTAAATTGAATAAAATTTAAAATAAAATCATTTTAAGTAAAAATATTTGTTTTTCAAAATATATGTTTTTTTATGCGCACAATGTGTTTTTATATTAATAAATTAAATAAATATATATTAATGAAAACTTTTTAATTAAATCTGACAAATCTATATTCTATAATATATTTTATCATTCATCTAATGGTTTTTACTAGTCAAAGGATAAGAATAAATCTAGTTTTATGCTTTAAAAATAATTCTACTAAAAAGGGTTTTTGTTGTGTTTAGATCACTTATTATTAAATGCATTTTTACCACTTATAGAAATTTAATCTTTTAAAATGGATTCTATATATGTAATACTTATTATTAATGTAATTGAATATGTTCAACTTAATTTTTTCATAATAAATAGTAAAAATAGTAAGAATTTGTTATCCTCATTAGGGTTAAAACATGTTTATTTGGAGGTTATGCTAAGTGATTAGAGTAAAAGTTACACTAAAACATGTCTACAAATTATTTTTTGAATATATTTATGCATTATATTATCTTAAATTATATCTATTTTCTTTTTTTCCCACTTTAATAAAAAAGTGATTGTATTTTATGTGTGTTCATCCCCTCACTTATAAAGTGGTACCACTTCTATTCCCTTATTCATAAACATTGAGCCATATAGATTGAAAAATAAATACAAAATAAACATCCTAGATTCCTTATATTTTTTATTTATCTCTTTTTATTTCGGTAATACCATCCTATGATGTATTAAGTATTTACCCAAAGGAGATCTCTCAAAGAAGTGGTTATCGTGTTACCCGGCTCTTTAAAAGATTATTTCTTATTCTAATTCTTATATACCAGTAGAATCCATAATAACGTTATGAATATATTATAATAATTATAATTATATTTTATTATGATTATGGTACAACCATTTTTCATCTCCTTTCCTATTAAATGGTAAATGAAAGCAACGCTTGTGTGTGTGTACGGACCACTGTCTCCACAGAGTGATATATTTAATTTTCCATCACCACCTTTAATGGAAGACTATAATGATGGATTTAAATTTTAAATATGGTATTTATGAAATAATTACCCTTCTATAAATATAATATTTTATCGACATTTTTTTATTCTCATATTTTTTAAAATGATAACATCTCTCGTGGGTATGTATAGACTACGACAACCATGAAGTGATGTGATTTGTTTTTCATTTACAATTTACATGGTTAGAAAAATGGAAATATTTATTTAATTTATATGATATTTATGATATAATAATGATTCTATAAATTTTTTTATTTTTTATCTTTATTTAATTCCATCCATCAAAAAGTGGAAACATCACCCATGCGTACGTACGAACTACCATGTCCAAGAACTGATGTAACTGCTTTTTCACCACCAATTTTATTGAATGGTTATAAAATCATAAATTATATTTATGTAATTTTTGATATTTTTGAGATGATAAAACCATGATCAAATTGTAATAACTGGAACTTTCAAATCTAAATATACATGGAAAATATACTAGTTTACTCGTGAATAATGATTTTAATGAAGAATTTTCAATAAAAGTATAATTAAAATTTATAAGGGAGTGAAATATAGTATAATATATATGAAATTTGGTTATAATATTGATTTAAAATAAATATATATTTATTATACAAGAGTCTTAAAGAAATATATAGAAAGGTGAGACTTGAGGTAAAGGATTTATGTTACAATCTCATTTCTTTTCAAGATTGTCTATATTGAACTTCCATTGAGGGAAATTATATAATAATTATCCATTAAAGACTGTATATTTTGTTCTCCTATGGTTATTTATATGTTTCCCAAGTTTTATTTTAATTATCCTCTCTCTTGTATATAAAACTATTGAGAAATTTGTTTATGAAAAATTGACCTTATTTCCTCTTTGGTGGATGAACTTTTTCTTCCATGTCCATACTCCCAAAAACTATTAATGGAAATTTTTACCTATACATTAAATGTTTTTAAAAATTTATTTTTTACTAAATTTTAATTTATTTAGAAATTATTAGAAGGAAACATTTTAAAAAAAATCCAAATAATTTATTTTTTTACTTTTTAAAAAGTTTAAAAACAATGTTCTCTTTTAACATATATTGTATGAATAGATTTTACCACCATCATGGAAATTAATTTCTTTCAATATTTATTAAAAGTTTTTTGTAGTTATTTTTAATGGAAAAATATTCCTTATATTCTAAAAAATAGTAAAAATGTTGTCAAAAGTAAATATCCTTTTTATAATGTTTTCAAAGAAAGGTTTGAATGATGCTTAAAAGTATTTTTTCATCTATATATACATACTTTTAAGATTTTTATATTTCATTGGGGATGTTATATTATAATTACATCCATATTTTTAGATGAATTATGATAATTATGATCTTAGAATAATTATATGAAACTTATTTCTTTCCCATGGGTTAATTAACCTTTTCTAAGATAATGAATAATTTTATGATACCATCAACTTTATTTCTCAATATTGATTATAATTATTTAATGATGAGATGTTTAAAAACCCATTTATATTCTAGGGTTTATTCTATGGTGATATTATTAATGTTTTCTCATCTTGTGAAACAAATATTCATCGTTTCTGTTATATGGAAGGTGAGTATTGAATTATATATCCCTTTAACGTATTGAGTAATGAATAATAAATCTTGAAATTATAAGAAATATAATAGGGAGTGAATACTATTTAGTAATTTAATTTGTTCACTATGATATTATTGAGAGTAATCCTTTATTAAAGAAATGATATAATGGAGATTGAACCCAATCCACTATGGTAGACATGGTAGTGATCCTTAACTAAAAAATAGTTTTTCTATGATTATGTCTACTCCCCAAATTTTTTTATTATTCTTATGATATTTTATCATGAACTATAACTGATTATTGATGATTTCTCACTCTTATAACTTGTGTCTTTTTTATGATAAAACCTTATTCCATGGTTCATGATTAATGATCTTTGACTGAATGGGTATGAATGTCTTAAATTATCATAATATGATTAAACCCATATTCATATTATCGCTTATAATCCTTGATTGGAGTCTCCTATATTTACCCTTACTGATCATATGAGCTCACCCTTTCTTATGGTTCTATTTTTTATAAAGTTATGAGTAAAATAATTAAGGAATAAATTTCTAATAAGGTTACTCTGAGAGAAGTAATTTGAACGAGATGTTGAATATATTTATGAAATAAGTTAATTATGTTTCTAGTCTCCAAATATACTAAACCTTTATAGTCTTATTGTATGTATTATTGTCAAATATATTGAATATTCATCTAAAATGATGTAAAATTTATACATTTTATGTTCAGGTTTCCTCACTTTCAAAAAATTTTCAAGTTTTTATATTATCCCAAGATTGGATTATAAAAGTAGTAAAAATTACATGTGATGGTCTTAGAAAACATCAACTTATATCTATTTGAAAAAGGTTCCATCCAAGTCTAAATTTAATGATCATGATAAATCTATTTTTCTTGATAATAGAGGTTTTAAATATAATTAAATTAAAATATATATGATGAAAAGTGATGATAAATCTAAAAATATGTCAAGGGTGGATAAAATAATGTTCCAAAGATATGGTTCCTCAAAATAAGACAAAAATACTTTAAAAAAATTCAAAAATAACAAGTTTCCAGTTTTTAAAACATTGGAAAACATGTACACCAAAGAGTAGACCAATGATTGTTTTAATTATAGTATTTTTATTTGTTTGGGAGTAAATAATTAGATTAATTCCATAATCTATCAATTTTATAATTTCAAAGAAGACCACAATTTACAGTGGAAATCATGAGAAATGTTAATATTCACAAATTTAGAAAAATCCATATAACACAAATAGATTTTCAAACATGGATATAGCTGTGGTGTTTAAAATTTTTATGGACACACAGATGGTGTAATATCATATAATGAATTAAAATAAATATATGAAGATAAGAAAAAAAATTGGTGTATAAAGGAGAGATATCCATGGGATAGAAGACAACAAAATATGATTTCTAGATTACTCCCAAGAATTTTCAAAATAAATATGGGTAATACATATAAAAGAAAAAGAAATAAGATAATGTTAAAATATAATATAATAATTCTAGTATAATATTTTATCACATATAAATATCTTCTTAAATTTTGTAAATTGAGGGCACACCATTGTCAAATAAAAATAATCCATGGATGAATGTGTTGGAAGTAAGAAAGAGAACAAATGGAAATGAGTACAATAAAATCATAAAGAGAATAATTTTATGAAATACAATTAGAATAATATTCCATTTGGATACTCAAAGGAAAATTTTAATGTACTAAATTTATTCTTAACAAGTTGAAAAAATAAAAATGGAGTATTCAAAAAGGTTAGAAGGACCACCAAAAAATTCTAGTGATTATGGGAAAAAAGAGAGTCCGCCTGAAGATCTAGAATTTCAAGATAGGTTATCAATAATTGACAACACAAGTGTCAAATAAGAGTTGTGTTGGAGGTTAAATATGGAAATAAATATTTCTAAAGAGTTATTGAAAAATTATCATTAAATAAGGCTTAAATAAATTTGTTATCACACCAAGTGATGTATGTGGGATCATCTCACATAAATAAATTATAGAAATGAACAGTTCCATGAATACAAAACAAAATTGAGAATTTAAAACCAAATGTAAAATAATGAATACAACAATTAAAGGAATAAATTTATTGAGAAAAACTACTTAACATTTATATTAACATTGAACAAATAGAACCATCTTATTCCCTTAATTTTATTCACTATAACTGTTTTTTATTTTATGTAGGGAATTGAAGGTGAGGATAGTATTTGTGAGATATATGAAAATGGAAAATAATATTAAAATAATGAATCCCAAATAACAATTCTAAACTTGAAGAAAGATTTAATTGTTCCATATTTGTAATTTTTTAACATGAAACATCATTAAATTCATTCATCTAAGGACTCACCTTGATAATGAAGATCAATTGGAGTGTCTAATTAAGGGTGAGACTAATGGAATTAACTTTTAAATGCTATTGGATTTCTTAAATGAAATAAAAATAATATTTTGATAAATTTATTGAGGTAATTTCATTGAAAATTTAGGGGGTCATATTCTCTTATCCTTGGGTGTATAGAAAAAATAATATAATGAAGGGGGAGAAATTAGTTTTTATTAAATTTTATAAAATTTATTATTGGAGAAATAATTCAAGGATGATTCCCAAAATTAAATCATTCCTTTTCAAAATCAATGTGTTAACTTTTTTGATGAGTTAGGAATGGGTAATCAGGTTATAAAATTATTATATCAATTGGTCTCAACCACTTATTCTATCCTAGAAATGTTTGATCAACTTTCAAAGTATATTAAGGTGAATTCCTTAAGGGAACAAGATTCTATAAGATAAGAGATCAAGTATCATGATTTTTATAATCTCTAATTTATTATTAATAATTGAAGGATGGGGTATTCTAATTACATTTTCTACAGTTGTGTTAGTTATATTAAATCTATTATAATGTGGGAGTGTCAGTTGATGAGTCGGATAAGGGAAAGGGGGTTCTATTCCATCCACTTGAATAGTTCTAATGGATTTATTGAGATAGTTAATGGTTAAAATTTCTTTATAAAGCTGATTTTCATCCCCTAATGAAAAAAATTATAATAATATAACATTTTCTCAATTTATTAACAGTGTTGATCACCTTGGATATAGGTTTTTTCTACATTAAGTTACACCATATAGGCTTAGAGATTTTTACCTAAAGACTCATTATTAAGTTAGAATTTTGTTTCAATCCGTCTTCCAAACTATTCAACTTATCATGAGAGTTTTATTGAATACAATTGATATTTAACACCTTCATGAAATTATAATTCATTATCAATAAGGTCGACAGAAGAAAATGAAATATTAATAATAGATATGAGAGCAAGAAATATGATGTTTTTTGAAGATATAATTAGAGAAACTCATATGGAAAAGTCAATTAGTACTGGTATTTATAACAAATTAAAATTGGGTGATTAAAGATCCCACTTTATGTGTGTTGTATTTATTGTCAATATACAAGTAAATTTCAATGGATTTTCATATCAATATCTTAATAATGGAAGACTTTGAACTTGGTTTGGTTACCAAGGAAATAATTATTACATGTATGTTGAAAGACTACCTTGAGGATTAGAATAAGTAATGTGAATTATTTCCACCATTATTCCAATGATAAATAAATTAAATATTCATCGATGATTATAATTTTATTAAAATACTACTAATAGAAAAGAAAATTTAATGGAGTTTTTAAAATAAAAAGTAGAGTTTCATCGCTATGGTTAAAAGATTAAAAGATAGAAGAATATATTTTAAAATACTTATATAAAGTGGTTTAAAATATAAATATGGAGGATGTGATTTGAGATATATTACTAGATTCAATAGAATTATACTATTTACTATTAAGTTATTGACTATGTATTATTTGGGGGAAAAAGTGTCCATCTAAAAAGAATATCAAACATCCAAGTATCTTAGACATAAGTGGTAACTAGACAAGCTTAAATCTTGGAGTAAGACAAGAAAGGATTAGAGATTTCACAGCACCAGTGTAGGTCAGTGATGGTGTGAAAAGTTGAAGGATTCTAAGAAGACACTTTGGGGGTCAGGCATGTCAGACAGCTATAGAACACTAACCTTAGAATAATTTATTGAGTTCTTATAGAGCCTGGTTTATTTTAAGTGAATGTCCTATGAAAGTTATTTTTGATGTGGGACTCTATAACGTCTTGGTTCCGGAAGCCACCTAGAGGTTCCCCGTACCCGTTTGGTCACATGGCCTCAAGCGCATTTCCCTCAAACGCTAGAGGCTGCCGACTAGCAGCAAGGGACTTGGGTGTGATAGTGGGGAAACTACGCCCCCATTGGCATAGTACACAATGGAAGTAAATAAACATGCAATACGGAAGCAGTAAATAACCAACAATAATAAATAGTGGAAGACTAAATCAACAAACAATTGGAGCACACATGTATATATGAAATGATGCGCGATACATATGTCTAGGAAAGTAACCAAACAAGTCACAATGATGAATACAATGTAAAACCCAAGAAAAAAAGAAAAAAATAAGTAACTCCTCAGCATCGCAAGCCTCGTCTTGGCCCCATGATCTCCTCCTCCAAAGCAATCAAGTACCAAAAGTCAAAGGGTGCTTTCCCATGTATATACCTACAACAACATAGTTTGTTTGGGCCCAAAAGCATGACCCAGATAGGGTGTGAGACTAAATCCCAGTAAGCAACCACCCGAAGATCTGTGCCTAACATTCAGTGAGCATATGGCTTGTAATAGTGCAGTAAGCAGTAACAGTAAATAGAAAATAGCAGGCATTAACTTGTAAGCAGAAAAGCAGGATGATATACAACCGTAATCAATCCACAGAACAACAAGCAGTGGTGAAGAAAAAATCTAACCACAATAGGGAACCCACAGGGTAGTACTCACATCCATCTCCTCTAGTCCTATCCAAGAAGTACCACAACCCTCTGGGTAATACACTCAGCCTTACCCCTCTGGTTTGGTCATATGAATTTATAAAACATTCCGGTGAAGCTCACTCAGTCAATTTCCCATATAGTCTAGGGTAGTTAGGGACTCTCTGAGGAAGGTCACGCGGTCTAACCCTCTTTTCCCCAATGTCTAGAGACCCTCTGAGGAAGCTCACTTGGTCAATCCTCATATAGTCTCATGTATACCACAGACTCTCTAAGGTAGCTCACTCGGTCAATTCCTCTTCTAGCCTAGAAAGGTTTTAAAATAATAAAAACAAGTAATGAATCTCTGTGGAAGCTTGCTCATTATACCCTCCTATAGTCTATAATTTACAAGACTCTCAGGGAAGATCACTCGGTCTATCCCCTGTAGTATATAATAACCAATACTCTCTGAAGAAGCTCACTCGGTCTACCCTCCTATAGTCTATAATATGAAAGACTATCTGGGAAGCCCACTCGGTCTATCCCTTATAGTCTATAGCATCAGGCTCTCAGGGTCACGTGCCATTTAGTCCATAGTAATGCTACAAGGGAAAAGTACACCAATAGAGCTACTTGGATAACCAAAGTACACCTATTGAGATACTTAGATAAACATTCTACAATAGAAAAAACATGTCAAGAATATCATTCCATCCTACAGTCACAAGGCATGGAAAACAAGTATAAATGCCAAAGGCTAACAAAACCCAAAGGTCACAACAAGAACAAAGCATGGGCAAAACATCCAAGCATAGAAATTATCTGTAAACATGATTAAATTACCTATACACTGGAATATAAGAAAGGAAGGAAAGCAATGGGTGGGAAATCGTAAACACGCAATACCCCGTTCATCGGTATTGGTGGAAATTTGCACATAAAACTCAAAGACTCCTAAAGGAAAGGCAGAAACCATATACCTCGATCCTAGGAGATAGATATAAATAAACCACGAGTCTTGATTCTTCATATAATGGTATAGATATATGAAAACGCACAAAACGTTCCACCCACGATAACTTGAGAAAGATGAGGAATTGGAAAACAAAGCTCTATGAGAATAAATAACTCACCACTACGGTTCCAATGAAATTTACGGTGGTTGATTCTGAGAAAGGATGGATCCATGGGGGCTTGGAGAAGTTATGCGGTCGTACGGGTTCTCTCGGATGAAAAACATGAAGAAGAAGAGAGTTTTTCCCGTCAGGAGCAACCCTAGTCCGTTTAATGAAAAAAATACATTGTTTTTACTTTTGGGGTACATGGCGTGTACTCGGCCTTTCCGTACTCTACTTTAAGCGGCCTCCAAATCACCCCTACACACCATGTGTGAGGCCCGAACATGGCCAGCACATGGCCTTGAGCGACATAGGAGTACACGGCGTGTACTCAGAATGTACACGGCGTATACTTCAAAAATTTCCCTAAACTCCTCTTTTCTCAAAAACTCAAGGAAATGGAAAGAAATATCAGAAAACGAATATCCAGGTTTTTACAAACATCCCCCCTTAAAGAAATTCGTCCCCGAATTTCCCTAGAGATGCGTAGAGGAAGAAACCCTGAATAGCTCTGGCCACTGCGATCGTACATCGGCCTCCCTCTCCCAAGTCTCATCCTGTACTCGCCCGTGCTGCCATCACACCCATACTAGAGGAACAAACCAACCATAGAGAACCTTAGTAATGTGATCGAAAATACGTATAGGATGCTCCTCAAAAGATTAATTCACTTCGAGATCAACCTCCTCAGGTTGAAAGACATGAGACAGGTCTGAAAAGTAACATTGGAGTTGAGAAACATGGAAGACGTCGTGCATGGCCCGGTACCTTTTAGGTAACTACAACTGATAGGAAATCAGCCCAACTAATTCCAACACCTCAAACGGCTTGATGTACCATGGTGAAAGCATACCCTGTCTCTGAATCCTCGTATGTCCCATCCTCAGTGAAACACGTAGGAAAACCTAATCCCCGACCCTGAACTCCAGAAGTCATCTCCGTTGATCCGCATAAGACTTCTGCCGAGACTGTGCTGTAGTCATCCTCTTCCAAATCAACTCTATAAGCTCAGAGGTATCCTGAACAAAATGAGGTCCCGGTAAAGCTGCATGTCCTACCTCCAGATAACATAAATGTGATCAGAATGGCCTACCGTACAAAGCCTTGTAAGGTTCCATCTGAATAGTCACCTGAAAACAGTTTTTATAGGAAAACTCCATAAGAGGTATATGCTTCTCCCAAAAACCACCAAAGTCTAGAATGCAATCTCGGAGCATATTTTCAAGCACCTGGATCATATGCTCGGACTGGCCATTAGGATAGGGATGGTATGCTATACTCAAAAGTACCTGTGTACCCAAATCCTTCTAAACTCCATGCCAGAACCGAGAAGTAAAGCGTGCATCCCTGTCTGAAACAATGGATTGTGGACCTCCATGTAGACATACAATCTCTCATATGTACAAGCATCCCATCTCATCAACACTGAAAGTCTCCTTGATCAGAAAAAAGTGAGAAACCTTCGTAAGCCTATCGACAACAACCTAAACAGCATCACTCCCTCGAGGTGACCTCGGCAACCCAATCATGATGTCCATCGCGACATCGTTCCACTTCCACTCGGGAATGGGTAACAACTGTAAAAGCTCTACTGGTCGATGATGCTCTGATTTCACCAGCTAACAAGTAGAATATCTCATGAAAAAACCAGAACCATCTCTCTTCATACCTGGCCACCAGTACTGGCAGTGTAGATCACAATACATCTTGGTGATGCTAGGATGAACTGCCCAAACTGGGGACTGAAAATACCACATCAGCTCTTCGTGTATGTCTGCTGGCACCCATACGCGTCCCTGGAAACTCAGGATCTCATTCTCCCCCACTTTCCATCCAGAAAGAGGGTCCTCTCTTGACACCCTCTACCTCAGGACTAAGCCCTATGAATCTGATAGTTGCCTCATCTGCACCCGATAAATAAGAGTAGAGGTAACAGCCACAGAAGAAAGAAAATTTTGTCCCTGTCTGTCGTGCACCACCAAGGGAATCTCAGAGAACAGATCCATAAGCTTCCACTCACTGTTGTCCTTCTAAACTGCCTGAATCTGAGTTCTCTTGCTCAACGCATCAGCCACTACGTTTCCCTTTCCAGGCTTATAGGCGAGCTTGAAGTCGAAATACTAGAGATACTCGACCCACCTCCGCTGTCTCAGATTTAGATCATGTTGAGTGAAGATATACTTGAGACTCTTGTTGTCGGTAAAAACCACAAAGTGCTCTCCCAGAAGGTAGTGTCTCCAACAGTGTAAGGCATGAACAACAACTGCCAACTCTAGATCGTGCGTCGGGAATTTCATCTCGTGTGGCTTCAACTTCCAAGACCCATAAGCAACGACCCCATCTCCCTTCATAAGCACAGCTCCCAGCCCGATAACCGAAGCATCATAGTAAATAGTATAGCCCTTGCCCTACTCTGGAAAGACCAGTATCAGTGCTGATGTCGACTTCCCCTTCTGCTTCTGAAAGGTTGACTCACAAGAATCTGACCATAAAAACTTCACTCCCTTCTTGGTCAGACCAATCAGCGGTGCTACTATGCGTGAAAAGTCCTATATGAAATGCCTTTAGTATCCATACATCCCTAGAAAACACTTCACCTCAAATAAATTCTTCAGATGCTCCTAGGAAACTACAGCTCTCACTTTCTTTGGGTCCATTAATACTCCTATCTCTGAGATGACATGACCCAAGAAGTGAATCTGATCCATCCAAAAGTGGTATTTTGAGAGATTAACATATAAATGATGCTCTCTTAGTATACTCATATCGATATCAAGATGTGTGGCATGGTCGTGTCGAGTGTGAGAGTACACTATGATGTTATCCATGAAAACCACCACAAAGGAATCTAAGTACAGATGGAACAATCGGTTCATCAGTGCCATAAAAACTACTGGCACGTTCGTGAGACCGAACAGCATGATTGTATACTCGTATAGACCATACCTTCTATTAAAGGCTGTAAGAGGCATATCTGATGGTCTAACACACAACTGATGATAACCAGACCTTAAATTGATCTTCAAGAACACCTGGGCTCCTCAAAGATGATCAAAGAGTTCATCGATCCTCAGTAGGGGATATCGGTTCTTGATCGTCAACTGGTTCATCTTCTGATAATCCACACAAAGCCGAAGGGTGTCGTCTGCCTTCTTTGCAAACAGGACAGGTGAACCCCATAGAGAAGTGCTGGGTCGGATGAAACCCTTTTCCTATAAATCCTCCAACTGCTTCTTGAGCTCATGTAACTCAAGTGTAGTCATCCTATAAGGAGGAATGTACATTGGTTCCTCCCCTGGTACAAGCTCAATCGAGAAGTCTTCCTCACACTCCGAAGGGAAACATGAAAAGTCCTCTGGAAAGAAAACCCTGAAACAATCCACCACTGGAGGAATTTCTAACCATGAAGTCCCCTGGTCATCCAGATAAAGAGTGGAAATATGGGTTGTAACTCCTCCTATCCCATGATGCTCTGGTCCAGCTCTACCCACCTAGACATCCCACTCACCTCTATGAAGAAATGACCCGCCCTATGGTGATACAAAACTCAACTTGCGGTGATAGCAATTGACGACTGCCTGGAAGGGGACTAACCAGTCCATACCGAGAATGAGGTCATAGCCCGTCATCTCTAGGAAATAGAGGTCCCATAAGAAATTACACTCTACGACCTCAACAGGTAACTCATTGCACTGGCGTACACTAGATGTCCTCATTCCAAACCGTGTGTCATGTGTCAACATGTCGGCAGATGAAAAGATACAGAGCCCAAGGCTCTCCACAACAGAAACATAGATAAATCTATGCGAAGCACCAGTATCGACAAGAGATGAAGATAAAACTAAGGAAACTAAGATTGTACCTCGAACTGTAGAAGGGTCGAGATCCTTCTCATGGTAGGTATACTCCACGGAGAATGTTTGGCATGCACCATGGCCCTGCGCCCCTGGCTGACCACTCTGAGCTAATCCACTCTGCTGTCACAGATAACCTGGTGACTGACCACCATGGCCGCAAAATCCACCTCAGCCCGAATGGCTGGAAGAACTCCAATTCCCAGACTGGTTCGAAATTGGTAAAGCATATCCTGAACGTGGGTTCAGAGAAGAACCCCTACCACCAGTTAAAGGTGAGAAGATCTGTAAAAATCCTTGAAGATGGCCCATGTTTCCGCAAGATCGGCATTCCATCGGGTCTCTCTGGCACTGGGGCCTAGTATGCCCGCTCCTACCGCAATGGTAACATACGACCTGGCTACCAGAATATATATCCCTCCTACTCGGGTCTCCCCGAGAAGACTCTCTATGACACTTCCTACTATCTGTAGGAGGAACACCACCCCTGAATGTCGAACCGCCCTGGCTCACTACTCTAGAATCTCTTAGATTGCACTCAGTGATCAGCGCATGTTTGATGATAGAGGATATCGAAGTCAACCTGATGATATTCACCTAGGAACGAATCTCTTGCCTGAGACTGTCCTTAAACTTCCTAGTAAGAAAAAAACTCATCGCCTGCTGGAATCGGTGTGAAACGTTGTAGCTCAGTAAAGCAGGTCAAGTACTCCATAACGGAAAGAGTACCCTAATGTAGACTCATAAACTCCGGGGCTCGGTCGTCCCTCAAGGTCTCTAGGTAAAATTAATCATAGAAGGTGCACTGAAACCCATCCCAAGTCATACTCTGTTGGCACCCTGACTATGAGAACACCTCCCACAACCTCTTGGCGGTGTCTCAGAGCATATAGGTGGCCATCTTTACCCTCTTATCTAGGGGTATCTCCAGATGCTCAAAGATCGTTAGTGTGGCCTCTAACCACGACTCTGCAGCCTGGGGTCCTCCATCCCCTGAGAAAGTAGGAGGATGCTGCTGCTAAAAGACCCGTGTCAATTCGGCCATCGACGGGGCAGGAGGCGGTGCTCCCTGAAAATTCTGCATCATCCTCAGTAAGTCCTCCCTAAAATGCACATTAGCGCCAGCAACGGGTATAACTGCTAGTGCCAAGGCTGGAACAGCAGGAGGATCTGCAGAAGATCCCTGATCGGCCATATCCGGTGTCTGATCACCGTCTGGCAGCTAATGAACAATCGGAGGACATCTCAGAGGCATATATCTGAAAGATCAGAAGCACACCTTAGATCCAGATCCACAAAGACTGGGAACACAAGAGCACAAAAAGGGAACATGAGAAAGAAACAGTCAAGTTTATAAAACACAACTACTTGGCGTGTATAAAAACTACATGGCGTGTTCACTTAAACCATACAAATGGGTGTGTACTCCTGCCACCTTTGGTCATGTAACACACCAAACTACATGGCGTGTGGTCCCCACACATGGCGTGTACTTGAAATCTATTCCCTTGACCGAGTCTCTTTACACGGCTAACCCACGCGGTCCTCTTAACCCCAGATTACACGGCGTGTTCACTAAGGACAAAGCGTGTACTAGACAAGGTTTCGGCGACCCGTGTTGTTAGTTACACAGCCGACTACATGACTGACTCTAACACGGTGTGTTCCAAACAAGCACGGCGTGTATAGGAGAAGATAACACTGAACCGTGTTGTTTGTGACATCATCGGGTACCTGGAACAAGACTACATGGCGTGTTCTTTACCAACACAGCGTGTTCTACTCGAGCTTCCCCGACCCGTGTTGTTAGTGACACGACTGGGTACACGGCTCTATACTACACGGCGTGCACCTACCATACACGGTGTGTTCCTAAAGTCATTTCCACAACACTATGTTCCTGCTCACACAGTCAGTGACATAGTATGAAACTACACGGAATGTAGTCACAAAGTACACGCCCGTGTATTTTGGGTTTTTCTGGGCAGTAGCTCAGAAATTGCACCGAATCCCAAAAAACAAAGAAAACAAGGCATAAAGGTGCCAAATTCCGATCCTTGAGGGCCCACACTACCCAAGAATCAATGATTGGAATCTAATGCAGTCATTTATATGGAAAAATATGTCAATGATCCACCAACTCCCGACTCAAGAGGGCCCATAACACCTCAATAAACAAAATTTGGCGTTCGTTTAATCAAGGTACAACAAAAAAAATTTCTCTACCAAACAGAAGGGATTATATGAAGCTTCTATCACAACAACATGCATAATATACATAACGTCTATCACATCATCATGCAATCGCTAATTCACCCTAGATGGCATGGCAAGAATGCATGGCATGTGATTTCTAACAAGTGCCTATATGATGCATGAGATGGCATACCCTCGTCTCATAGGGTTACGACATAAATAGTACCGAAATAGAAACAACAATAACAACACAAGGCATGTGAATCACTCTAGGTGAAATCATATCAAAAGTAAAATATCAAAACCATAAAAACTACAATAAACGAGGTATTATGGCTTTTCCATATACACGGGTTAGCTACTCCCAGGCACAACTTATTACCAAGTATCGAATCCATCCTATCCCTGGGTAAAGGATCCAAAGAGTAAGTAAAGAGAAAATAAATCCTATGATACCTCTTTGTAACGTCTCAGTTCCTAAAGCCACACAGAGGTGCCCCGTACCCGGTTGGACACATGGCCTCAAGCACATTTCCCCAAAACACCAGAGGCTACCGACTAGCTACGAGGGCCTTGGGTGTGAGAGTGGGGAAACTATTCCCTCATTGGCAGAGTACACAGTGGAAATAAATAAACATGAAATACCAGAAGTTGTAAATAACCAACAATAATAAACAGTGGAAGACTAAATCAACAAACAACTAAAGCACACATGTATATATGAAATGATGCATGATACATATATCTAGGAAGGAATCTAAACAAGTCACGATGCTGAATACAATGATAAACCCAAGAAAAAAAAGAAAAAAAAAATAAGAAACTCCTCAGCATCGCAAGTCTCAGCTTGGTCCCATGATCTCCTGTTCCAAAGCAATCAAGTACCAGAATTCGAAGGGCGCTTTCCCTTATCTATACCTGTAACAACATAGTCTGTTTGGGCCCAAAAGCATGACCCAAACTATGTGTGAGACTAAATACCAGTAGGCAACCACCCAAAGATCTGTGCCTAACATTCAGTGAGCATATGGAAGGTAATAGTGCAGAAATTAGTAACAGTAAACAGTAAACAGGAGGCAATAACTAGATAGCAGTAAAGAAGGATGATATACAACAGTAATCACTCCACAGAACAACAAGCAGCGGTGAAGCAAACAGCTAACCACAACATGGAACCCTCTGGGTAGTACTCGAAGCCATCCCCTCTGGTCCTATCTAATAATTACCACAACCCTCTGGGTAGTACACTCAGCCTAACCCCTCTGGTTTGGTCATACAAATTTATAAGACTTTCTGGGAAAGCTCACTCAGCCAATTTCCCTTATAGTCTAGGGTAGTCAAGGAATCTCTGAGGAAGATCACACAGTCTAACCCTCTTCTCCCTAAGGTCTAGAGACTCTCTAAGGAATATCACTCGGTCAATCCTCCTATATTCTCAGGTATACCACAGACTCTTTGAGGAAGCTCACTCTGTCAATTCCTCCTCTAGCCTGGGAGGTTTTTAATGAAATACAAACAAGTAAAGACTCTCGGGGGAAGAACACTTGGTCTACCCTCCTATAGTATTTAATTTCCAAGACTCACTGGGAAGATCACTCGGTCTATCCCCTGTAGTCTATAATAAAAAAAGACTCTCTGAGGAAGCTCACTCGTTCTACCCTTCTATAGTCTACAATTTCCAAGACTCTCTGGGAAGCTCACTCGGTCTATCCCTTATAGTCTATAGCACCAGGCTCTCACGGTCTCGTGCCAGTCAGTGCATAGTAATGTTATAAGGCCAAAGTACAACTATAGAGCTACTTGTCTAACCAAAGTACACCTATAGAGCTACTTGGATAAATAGTCTACAGTAGAACAAACATGTCAAGAATATCATTCCATCCTACGGTCACAAGTCATGGAAAACAGGTATAACGGCCAAATGCTAACAAAACCCAAAGGTCGAAATAAGAAAAAAGCATGGGAAAAACATTCAATCATAGAAATTATCATCAAACATGATCAAATTACTTATACACAAGCATATAAGCAAGGTAGGAAAGCAACGGGGGAAAACGGTAAACATGCAATACCCCGTTCATGGGTATTGGTGGAAATTTGGACATAAAACTCAAAGACTTATAAAGGTAAGGCACAAAACACCTACCTCGATCATAGGAGATCGATATACTTGAAAAACGAGGCTTGATTCTCCTTAGAAAGTCGTAGATTTATGAAAACGCACAAAACATTCAACCCATGATAACTTGAGAAAGATGAGGAATTAGAAAAACAAAGCTCTAGGAGAAGGAAGAACTCACTACTGTAGTTGCAATGCAATTGACGGAGGATTATTTGGAGAACAGACAGAGGCACGGGGGCTCGGAGAAGTTTTGCAGTCGTACGGGTTCTCTCAGACGAAAAGCCTGGAGAAGAAGTGAGTTCTGCCCATTAGGCGTGACCCCGGTCCGTTTAATGAAAAAAAGAAGAAAATACAAGGCATGTAATTCTGGGGTACACGGCGTGTACTCGAATTTTCTGTACTCCTCTTAAAGCGGTCACCACATCACCCCTACACACCATATGTGTGGCCCGTACACGGCCATCACACGGCCTCGAGCGGCACAATAGTTCATGGCGTGTACTCATAAAGTACACAGAGTGTACTTAAAAAATTTCTAGAATCTCCTCTCTTCTCTAAAACTCCAAGAAAAGGAAATACATACCTGAAAACGAATATCAGGGTTTTTACAGACTCAATGTAGTAGAATTGTTTATCCATTTAAAATTATCGAAATGGATAATGATGTCTTATTATTCTTCTTCAATGTTATTCTATAAAAATATTTTTCTCCCCACTATTATTCATGATGTGTTTCCCAATGAGGTTAAATATTAACATGCCACAATTTTAATGTTTTCGTACGATTATCTAAGGCTTAAATATGATTCTAAATTACCCGTTTGTTTAAAGAAAATGGGAATTGATGAACAAAAGTTATGAACACATAAAAAACACCCTACAATACTAGATTATGTCTTTTCAAAATTTCAAAGATGAAAATATCATCACGATCAAAAGTGTATCTTGATTTAAGTTGAGTTATAGACCAGTGATATCTATGACATTAATAAATGGTATAATCTATAGTGAAAAGAAACTCTTCAAAAATATATGAGAAATTAAATATCGTATTCAGAATGAGTTCTTTGGAAGAAATTATGATGTACTTATACTATGAGTTCACTGTATGTAAAAAATTTAATAACATATAGAATTCATTATCTTATTATTATAGTTCATACAATAGGAAATTGAAGTACATAATACTTTAGAAGTATATAAATTTTTTATAGCTGTCTTTTGTGCAAGACTTGTATTTTAAAAACATGAATTTTATTTAAAAAATTTACATGTATAACATGTATTTAAAGTGTAAGTATTTTTAATGTATTATGATATAATTTTATATAATACTCATGTGATGGGTTTTATGAAAACTATCACAGTAAAATGATGAAAGCTAAGAATACATAATAAAATAATAATTCACATCACAATAAAGAAATATTCTAGAATTATGCATGTTAAATTAAAATGAAGAATTATTTTTAAACATTTGATATTTTGGAAGATTTTATGAACATAAAATATGGAGATAAAAAACTTTTAGTCTTAAGAGAGATTGGATTTTATAAAGACCCAGATTTTCCATGTATTTTTTTTTATTATATAGAATTATTACGAGTCTGCGAAAAATGACAGCACATGATTTCGAGGCCCAGTGTGCCCAAAAGAAATTTCTAAAAAAAATTAAGGTGCATTCAGTAAACTCATGAGAAGCGTTTTCTAACTTCGGAGAGGCATCACATCAACCACAGTATGCCCGAAGAAAAAGTTAGATTTTGGGACTTTTAAAAGAATTATAAAAATAACTTAGTTAATTTTTATTTCCTTTCTTTTCCTCCAACGGACAAGCAGCAATGTGGGACTCGCGATGCGTCAATACAATAATGTCTTGACCTTTCAATCCTAAGAAACAGCTTTGTTGGGGAATTAGGAAGGTTTCTAATTAATGATCCCCCATTAGGTCCCACGAGTGTTAGATACCCTCCCCCTCTCCTATTTATATGGATCTTGGGGAGAGGTATCAGCACTGCTTCGCCATGCAATGAAGTGCTGGTAAAGTTCCACAACGCCAACCTTGGAGGATGGAGCAGGTTCCAGTGGGCGATGATGAGTGACACTGAAACCCTAAACCGAAGATCGATTATCGAGTGATGTCATTGGAGGCTAGTTGCTGGAAATGGAGAACACTGACCCACTTCCTCAACCGCGGGCGTTTCTCCACCATTCTTGAGGTAGGGTTTAATATTGATTTGTTTTTCAAGAGTTATTTGAATCCGTACTACCCTGTTATTTTCAACCTAACACGGAGGGTGTGGTCCAAATGAACAAGGCTCGGTCCCTCTGCACTTTTTGTTGAAATGTAGTGTGTTCTTTGCTAGCTTTGTCTTCGGGTTGGACAAGCCTCTAGGCGACAAGTGATGGAGGTGGCCAGCACCAGCCAGGCGCAAAGGAGGTGTTGCGCACTGTAGCATGTTGCTGGTGAAAAAGGGGTCGCAGTCGAAGTCATGATAGATGAAGATGGCCACCAGCACACCAGCCGGCCATGAGGAAGGAGGCGGTGCACTCACTCCGCCTAAGGAATTGGCCACTGCTTGTCACCTGTGGCGGTCGGATGAGGCGTTCGACACACCAGCCAGTCGTGGAAGTGGAGGGTGGCACGTCCAGTGCATCATTAGAGGAGACTCATATCCAATTCCATGACGGTAGGACCCATAGTGGGTCCCACGAGAGACTTGGCAGTGCCAAAGGAACTATCGCTTTGCCTACCGGACGAGGAAACACCCCCCCCCCTTCCATCTCAGGTTGACTATGGGTTGCGCCTCTTACTGACCATGCCTCACGTGGCAGGGCTACCTGCCTAGTGGGATGCCTACCCAGCGGGCCTCCAACCCAGCGAGTCGTGCACCCCCCTTGCAGGTCATTTCGTTCCCTCTATACAAGCCGAATCATGGTCCCTTGCAGGTCGGGCCAGACTGTGGCCTAGTAGGTTGAGACCACCGCGACCCCGCCCAGCCCGGTCAGACCAGGACCGGGTTGGGTAGGCCTGAACCGGGTTCGGGTTGACACAAACTGGGTCAAGTTAGACCAGAACTAAAAACACTTAAAGGTTCATATATTGAGAACCGTTAGTTTTCTTTTAGAACCATCTATAGAACTGGGATCCTAGTATTGAGGTGTTCCTTTTGGTATACTCCACTTGAGTTTTGGAGACAGTTGGAGTAAGGCCGGGTTGGATGGAACATGAATCCAACTAAGCCTTCACAACAAAAACACATATAACTCACAGACCGGGCGTCTGATTGATGCACTATCTATCCTGTGGGAACTCTTATGACATTTCGGTCCTTTGGGTTACTCCTTTTTGATCATAGTGGTGGTCGAGGTACGACTGATATTTAAAAGGGATTATTATGCGGAACTCGAGTGCACCAGGTGTGAGTAATCATGTGGCGGGCTGTAACGTGAAGAAAGAACATTGTTCTTTTATGGGTCAACATCTATAGATCCCATGTGGATCAGATTCTATCATATCCTGTGTGGCCCAGCGCTCAAAGATCCTGTGTGGGTTAGCGCATACCTATCTTGTGTGGTTCAGATCCTATGTGGTTTAGTGGGGGTTAGTACCTATCGATCCTATGTGGATCAAATGAAGTTCCTTTTAACAGAATAATATTATCTAGCATACGAATAATCTTATGTAATTCTACACTTAAGTTATACCTATTATGAGATGAGTCTTCTATCTGCATGGTGTTACCTATGTGGTACTTCTATCTTCATGGTGTTACCTGTGTGGTACTTCTAACTTCATGGTGTTGTCTTTGTGGTGTTACCTATGTGGTACTTCTACCTTCAGGGTGTTGTCTTCGTGGTGTTACCTATGTGGTAATTCTATCTTCGTGGTGTTACATGTGTGGTACTTCTATCTTTGTGGTGTTACCTGTGTTGTACTTCTACCTTCGTGGTGTTACCTTTGTGTTTCTCATTCCTCATGTGTGAGAAGATTATATCTTGATAACTTAGGTATATGAATGGGAATATACCTAAGTAGTGTTGATATATATCACTTCGTTATTCAGTTTGGGGACTTTCTTTTTGATATTTTATTTTTGAAACTCTAGGAGACTTATGGGGTCTCGGGGTCCCTACAAAGTATCGTTATACTCACCCCTGCATGGGCTATTCCCACACCTTGTTGTGTCTTGTGATGACTATGGAAAACATTGATCGAGGATGAGGGAGCCAGGATTGGATGGAACTCATAGGTAGACCATTTGGAATGACATGACGCAGGGACTACTAAAAGTGAGTTATACCTACCCTTCAGGTAGGATCCTTAGTGGATGATTCAGAAGCTATTTTTCACTTTTTAGTTTTATTTTTACGTTTTAGTTTCACTTGTACTATTCATTTGGTCTTGTATTCCTCCCCCTTTACATTCTGCACACTTTTACTACAGCAGTTTACATCATGGTTGCTTCTGGTTTTTTTCCTAGACTATGTTTCTATACAGGTTAAAAGGAAAAGCCTTCCCATTTTAGGGATACACCTTTCTGATTCTAGTCACCAACCCTTAGAATATGGAAGGCGAGCTTGGGGTAGTCATGGTACAATCCCCGAGGGACGGGTCATGACAAAGTGTTATGAGAGGAGTCGGTTCTACCAAAGAAATAGGACTCTGATATTTTCTATTTGGAATTATTTTTAAGTGTTATATGTGTGGTTTTCAGTTTTGGGAATCCGGTGTCGGTGTGGTAGCTGACGTATCCATACACCAGGACCCTAAATTCAAATTTCTAACTCAGTGCATGAAAAAACTAATTGCATGTTTTTTGAAAAGTTCTTCGTAATACTCTTCGATTCATCTCACCTAGTATAACGTATTGACTATGGAACACTTGTCTTATTTCAGTATTCCAGCACATAGATAGCCATCCATGATTCTCGAGAGAGTAAATGATGATAGCCCACCGAGCAATGAGGCCTCAGTGTAGGGCCCTATTACAGCGTTATCACCTTTTGGTGGTGTACCATCAACAACACTACCTATTTGGAAGCTGTTTCCATCAGCCCCACCAGTAGGGGATGCACATAGACTAAGCATTTTGCATGAGTTTTAGCGGTAGAGGCCTCGTAGGATTCTAGGTGAGACAGACCTGCAGGCAGTTGAGGACTAGTTGGAGGCTGTAGTCAGAGTTTTCCTCCTGTTTGGGACACCAGATGGCCAAATGGTGATCGAAGAAGCTAGTCTTTTTCAAGCAGTATCAGGGAGACGGTGGAGCTTGATTCTCTAGATACATGATGAGGTGACCCTCATCTGGGCAGACTTCAAGAGACTTTTCAAGGAAGATTTCATCCAAGTGACTCTACACTCAGTGCATATACAGGAGTTGTTTCACTTACAGCAGGGCAGCATGACTGTGGCCCAGTACTCAGTGAGGTTCACTGATCTCTCCCACTACTCCACCAACATGGTGAGGAAGACTTTATTCAGGGCCCAGACCATTGAGAAGGGTCTCTGATAGAAGATCAGAACATCTATGGTATCACTCAGCATTCCGACGCAAGCTGGGGTTCTAGAGGGAGTGCTTTTGGCGGAGAGCTTCCTAACTGAGCAGGCACCGACAGCGAGAGCCACCACTGGGCATCAGGTAGTAGAGTCATCTACAGCAGGAAGTAGGCGGATTAAATAGGGGCCCAAGCCGTCCAGGAATTTTTTGTGGGTGACCTCAGGATAAAGGGTTGGTTGTGTGGGGATCATGGGATAGAGGACGACAGGTGAGGAGCAGGCAGTGATACTCGTGTGGTGGGAAGGGTGACATGGCTCGTGATTTCCTGACCCATCGTACGGACGACCAACAGATGGTCGAGGGACCACCAAGGTAAAGGCATAGATTTGATTGGGTAGGTCCATAGGCAGTAGGAAGATGTGGCATAGGAGCTGGCCATGCAGTAGGCAGTGAGCGACGATTTGAGGTTCTACCACCATCACCTCTAGGTGGTCCACCCCGACCACAGGAAGGAAGAGGATAGGGATGAACTCAGATCTAGGTAACTGAGGCCTATGAACCTGGTGCTTTGGAGATGATTAAGGGTATGATCTGTGTCTACTCCACCTTAGCTATGGTTCTTATAGAAATAGGTATCAGCCACTATTTTATTGCCACGATCCTCATTCAGATCTTAGAAATTCTGGTGGAGCCGCTGGCTTGATCCTTATGTCTAGAGACTCCTATGGGAGTGTATTATATGATTACACATTGGTGCTGGTAGTGTGATATTACCCTAAGAGGTGAGAGATTTGGGTGGGATCTTCTAGTAGCGACATCAAGGCCTTATGACGTCATCTTGGGTATGGACTAGTTATCCATATTCCATGCTCATATTGACTGTATTAGGCACAAAGTGTGGTGTGTCTGTGAGGATGGGACCAGGTTTTCCTTCACTGGTAAAAATGGATCCTTTGCAGCACAGGATAGACTTACCCAGAGGAGGGTGCAGCCAATAACACATTAGTTGGCTAGCCTTAACCTCAGAGAAGTAGATGTTGAGAGTTCGAGTTATCCTATAGTGGTGGACCAATATGCCGATATCTTTCCTGATGATGTTCTGGGACTACCTCCACATAGAGAGGTAGACTTTTACATCGACTGACACACCGGGATGGAACCAATATATACTCCATCATATCAGATGGCTCCCGCGAAGCTTTGTGAATTATGGGAATAGTTTAAGGACTTGAATAGAAAGGGGTTCATAAGGCTCAGTGTATCTCCATGGACGGCCCCGATATTGTTCGCCAAGAAGGCATATGGATGTTTTAGACTCATTTTGGACTATCAGCGCCTGAATAAGGTGACCGTGAGGAAAAAGTATCCACTTACAAGGATTGATGATCTTTTCGATCAGATGAATGGATCTCATTGGTTTTTGAAGATAGACCTCAGATCAGGCTATCATTAGCTCAGAGTTCGAGATGAGGATGTTCATAAGATGACCTTCAGATGACAATATGTAAACTATGAGTTCTTGGTTATGTCATTCAGCATGACCAATTCCCCAGTAGTATTCATGCGACTCATGAAGAAGATATTCTATCCATACATTTATCTCTTTGTGGTGGTGTTCATCGATGACCTCTTGATATACTCAGCATTGGAGGAGGAGCATGCCTATCATCTACAGATAGTTTTGGATACACTCTAAGAGCACTAGAATTATGGTAAACTCTCAAAGTGATAGTTTTGGATATGAGATGACCACTTTCTGGGAAATGTTATCTCTGAGGCTGGAGTTGTAGTGGATCCAGCAAAGATAGAGGTTTTACTTTTTTGGGATCCACCCAGAAGTGTGAACAAGGTGCGGAGTTTCCTGGGGTTGGCTGGATAATACCAGATATTTGTACATGCCTTTTCCAGAGTTGTGATACCCTTGTCAGCATTGAAGAAGAAGGGACAACATTTTGAATGGATAGATAGATGGTAGCAGAGTTTTCAGGAGCTCAGGAAGATACTAACGAGTGCCCCCATCTTGAGGCTACCATAAGATGAAGTTGGGAATATATTCTACTATGATGCATCAGCGACCAGACTTGGATGTTTCCCGATTCAGGAGCGATCATTGATCACATGTGGTTTGCGACAGTTGAGAAATAATGAGGAGAACTATGCTACCCACGACATGGGCTTAGCAGCAGTGGTCTTCACCTTAATGATGTAGCGACATTACATTATGGGTGAATGTTTCACATTCTACTCTGATCACAGGAGTCTCATGTGTATATTCTCTCAGAAGGACATGAACCTGAGACAACGACAATGGATAGAGTTCCTCCAAGACAATGACTTTGAGATAGTCTATACTCATGAAAATGGGAACGTGGTGGGAGATGCACTCAGCAAGAGGTCTGGTCTATATTTGCTGAGTGAGGTGATAGGGAAGCTATCCTTGTTTCAGATATCCTTCATGGATAGAGATAGAGAAGCATACCTATAGTCTATGATAATCACTCCCCTACACCTTCAGCGAGTCAGAGAGGCATATCTTGGTTACATTGACTGTTTGGCTCAACATTCTCATATATCCTCAAGACAAGCACTTTATGGATTTTCTAAAGGTGGGGAGCACATCATCCTCTTCAGAGGATGTACCATGGTACTGGTGGTGCTACAGTAGGATGTGTTGAGGGAGTTCCATACGTCCCCTCTGGCAGTACATCCTGGTGTGGAGAAGATGTACCAAGACCTCTAACATCAGCACTGGTGTCCAGGGATAAAGAAATATGTGGCAGAGTTTGTTTCTCGATGCCTCACTTGTCAGGAAGTGAAGGTCGAGCATCAGGTTCAAGCAGGCTTAACACAACCACTAGAGGTGCCAGAGTGGAAGTATGATAGAATCTCCATGTACTTTGTTATAGTTATTCCACATAAGTCCAGGGGACATGATTCCATCTAGGTGATCGTTGACCGACTAACCAAGTCATCCCACTCCCTACCTATCTGAGAGAAGGGATCAGTAGAGGGATTAGGATGCCTTTATGTACCAGAGATTTTTTGACTTCATGGGGTTCCATCAACGATCATCTCTGGAAATGATGCACGTTTTACTTCCAAGTTTTAGAAGGGATTACAGGAGGCGTTCGGGACTTAGCTACATTTGAGCACCACCTTTCATCCTTAGATGGATGGTCAGACAGAGCGGATCATACATACACTTTAGGATATTCTTTGTGCTTGCATCCTAAATTTTGGTCATAGTTAGGATGATAACTTTCCCTTGGTGGAGTTCTCATACAACAACGGTTATCACTCCACCATTGGTACGAAAGCATTTGAGGCCATGTACGGTTGACCATTCAGATCAAATCTATGCTGGACAGACCTAGGGGAGTCAGCACTTAGGGGGCCAGAGTTGGTACGAGCTACCACTGAGAAGTTTTAGATCATCCAGGAGCAGATGAAGACTGCACAGAGCAGAAATAAGTCTTATGATGATAGGAGGCATAGACCATTGTATTTTCGGGAGGGGATCATGTATTCTTACGAGTCTCTACTTGACGGGGACTACAGAGATTTGAATGAGGTGGCAGGTTATCACTGAGGTTTATCAAACAATTTCTAATACTTCTGAGGATTGATGAGGTAGCATAGTGCTTGGAACTTCCACCATAGTTGGAGATAGTGCACAACTTCTTCCATGTATAACAGCAAAAGAGATACGGGCATGACCCATCTCACATCATCAACCTCGGAGAGCTGGACTTTGAGGATGGAGTGACATTTATGGAGGTTCCAGTAGAGATTGAGGATTTATTGGAGAAAGTCCTTTGTGGATGGTTGATAACTCTGGTGTGCATTAACTGGCAGTACAGGGACTCCAAGAGATCACATAGGAGTGGGAGGCTCAGATTCGTGCTCAGTACCCCCATTTGTTTTCTTAGTCTATGTTCTGGCTTTTGGGGAAAAAAGGCCTAAGGTGGGGATAATGTAAAGAGCCGGATTTTCCATGTAATTTTTTTTAATTATATGGAATTATTATGAGTCTTCAAAAATTTAAGGAGCATGATTCTGAGGCCCGATGTACTTGGAATGAATTTGTGAACTTTTTTAAGCTATGTTCAGTAAATGCACGAGAAACGTTTTCTAACTTTTGAACCGGTGATCAGATTAAAAATATAAGGACACCGATGAATCCGCAGCATTGAGATTCATTTAAGGGAGGCTTCACTTTAATCGCAAAAGGTCCGAAGAAAAATTTAGAATTTGGGACTTTTAAAATAATAATAAAAATAACTTAGTTAATTTTTATTTTCTTTGTTTTCCTCTATCGGACAACTGACAATGTGGGACCAGCGACGTTTCAAGAAAATAAATGGCTTGAACTTTGAATATTAAGTAACAGATTCATTGGGTAATTATGAAGGGTCTTAATTAATGATCCCCCATTATGTCCCACAATCATTAGACACCCTCCCTCTCTCTTACATATATAGAGCTTTGGGAGAGGTATCCGCACTACTTCACCAAGAAACGAAGTAGTGGTAAAGTGTTTCGACGCCAACCTTGGAGGACAGTGCCAGTTCCATCGGGCAGTGATGGGAATCATCAAAACTCTGAAATAAAGATTGAAGATTGAGTGATGTATTTGGAGGCTAATTGCAGGGGACGGTGAACACAGACCCACTTCCTCAACCGTGGGCATTTCTCCATTTTTGTTGAGGTAGGGTTTAATATTGACTTGTTTTTCTAGAGTTATTTGAATAATTCCTACCCTCTTTCTGTCAACCTAACATGGAGGGTGTGGGCCAAACAGACAAGGCCTGGTCCCTCAACCCTTTTTGTTGAAGGTTAGTGAATTCTTCGATAGCTTTGCCTTCGGGTTGGATGACCCCGGGGTGAAAAGTGATGGGAGTAGTCGGCATCGACCAGCCACGAAAAAGGTGTGGCGCACCGAAGCACGATTCCGGTGAGAAAGGGGTCATCGATGAAGCCACAGAGGATAAAGGCGGCGGCCAGCACACCATCTAGCTATGAGGAAAGAGGCGGCGTACCCATGCCTCCAAAGGAACCAGCCACAACTCATCACCCACGACAGTCAGAAGAGGTGGACATCACACTAATCCACCATGAAAGCGGAGGGTGGTGCGACCAGCGCGCCGCCGGAGGAGTCGCGTTGGAGGGACCTGCAGCGGGTCCCACATGTGACATTGTAGCACCAAAGGCACTACCTCTTCGTCTATCGAATGGGGAGAGCCCCCCCCCCCCCCCCCCCCGCCAGCTCGGGCGGACCATGGGACACACCTCCTGCGGGTCACGCCTTTTGAAGTCGGGTCGCCTGCCCAGCAGGTCTCGCCCCCTTGTGGGTCGTGCCACGCCCCCTTTGCGAGTCGGGTCACGCTCCCCTATGGGACGGGCCTAACCGAGGCCCAGCGGTCCGAGCCCACCATGGCCCCACCTAGCCGTGTCGGACCGGACCCATGCCCAGCCAGACCTGGAAACACTTAAAGGGCCATATCTTGGTAACCGGAAGTCCGTTTGACGAACCTTCTATGGGGCATGGATCCTTGGATCGAGACAGTTCTTTTGGTATACTCCACATGAGTTTTGAGTATAGTTGGAGGATGGCTGGGTTGGATTGAACTACAATCCAACTAGGACAACAAAACTAAAATGATTATAACTCACAAACTGGGCATACGATTGACGCACTGTCTGTCGTGTTGGAACCCTTACGACATGGTGGTAATTTGGGTTACTCCTTTTTGGAGCTTAGTGGAAGTCGAGGTATGACCGATATCTCGAGTGGAAAATTCTACAAAACTCAAGCGCACTGGGTGTGAGGAATCCTGTGGTGGGCTGTAACATGAAGAAAGAACATTGATCCTGTGTGAGTCAGCATCTATCAATCATGTGTGGGACAACTTCTATTAGATCCCGTGTGGGTCCGCGCTCAGGGATCCTATGTGGATCAGCACATACCAATCCTATGTGGGTCAGATCATGTGTGGGTCAATTAGGGTTATTACCTATCGATCCTGTGTGGTTCATAAGTAGTTCCTCTTCACAGAATAAGCTGATCTAGTTTACGAATAATCATTTGTACTTCTGTATTTATGTTATACCTGATGTGAGACGAGTCTTGTATCTTTGTGGTGTTACCTATGTGACACTTCTATCTTTATGGTGTTACATGTGTGGTACTTCTACCTTAGTGGTGTTGTCTTTGTGGTGTTACATGTGTGGTACTTCTACCTTCATGGTGTTGTCTTAGTGGTGTTACTTGTGGGTACTTCTATCTTCGAGGTGTTACCTATGTCGTAATTCTATCTTCGTGGTGTTACCTTTGTGGTACTACTACCTTCGTGGTGTTGCCTTTTTTGTATTATTTTCTCATGTGTGAAAAGTTTATATCTTGATAACTTAGGTATATGTATGGGCATATACCTAAGTAGTGTTGATGTATATTGCATAATTATTAAGATAGGGGTCTTGCTTTGTGGTATTTACTTTGTGGATCTCTGGGAGAACTACAGGGTTTCAAGGTCCCTACTGAGTATCGTTATATTCACCCATGCATGGGATACTCCCACGCCTTGTTATGTCTTGTGCAGAAGACGGACAACATTGATCGAGGCTGAGGGATCCATGACTAGACGGTACTCGGAGGTGGACTATTTGTCTTTCCATGATGCAGGGACTACTGATCATGAGTTGAACCAACACTTTAGGTAGGATTCTTGGTGGATGATCTGGGTGTTATTTTCACATTTCAGTTGTATTTTTACTTTTTAGTTTCACTTGTACTTTTCAGTTGGGCTTGTATTTTTTCGCCTTTACTTTCAGCACACTTTTACTAAAACAGTTTACTTAATGCTTGGTTATTTTTTTGTTCCTAGACTATGTGTCTGTATAGTTTAAAAGGCAATTCCCTCCTTTTTTAGGGATACACCTTTCCAATGCTAGTCGCCATCCCTTGGCCTATGGAATTCGGGCTTGGTTTTGTCACAGCATGGGCCCCGAGGGACGAGTCATGACAGATTTGACTCTAAATTTTTAATGGGTTTAATACCATGGGAATCACGATTCTATAATTATAGTGTTTCCCTCCCTCAAGTAGGGTAATATTATTAAAATCTCATTTTTTCATTAACATATACTTTTTGTGTCAAGAAATAAAAAAATGGAGCCTTTAACTATAGTCTTACAAAGAAGAAAGTATCATCTTTCAAATAGGGAATAGTGATGGTGATTTAACTCTAACATTATTTCTACTGTATTGAGAGTTCAAGAAAAGTTGAGGCTACCCTCTAAAATTCCTATTTTTTAAAATAATTACTATTTTCTTTAGTATGGACCGAATTTTTACTTTGTGATTATCTCTTAGCATTGATCCTTATAAAGATTAAGAATAGCTATGATCAAATAGTTTCAATGAGTTCATGTGGAGAGAAATTCCTACCTACCTGCATATGTATTGATCACTATTGGGAGTTTAATGGCCTATTTTTGGGTTCATGAAGGAGTTTTAAATCATTTGTGGTATCTCTCTAAATATATTTATTGAAAAAATTGTGGTACCATTATTAATAATTCCACACATTCAATAAGTTGATTGTTTTTCCCTTTTAGTGTTTAGAAGATACCAACCCATTTTTGTGTAACTTAAACTTAACTTCTAGTCACTATAAATGTATTGTGATAATAAAATTTTTCTACTTGATAAAGTAAAACATGTAAAGGTGTAGTCTCTAACATTGAATCCAAACCTTATAAATCCTGTTTATTATTTTTCTTTTTCTTTTTTAAATTTTATGGTAAGGTGATATTGGAAAGTGAATTATTTGATTCATAGATGCCTTATAGAAACCATATTTATATGAAAACCATAGTTTTCCCCATTTAACCATGACTTGGAATTATCATATTTAAGAGGATCTATTTTTAATGAAACTATTATATTCCTATTTTTAACAAACCATAATGTGGTTTTATAAAATTTAAAAGAACATGGTTTTTTATTCTTAATAAAAAGATTTTTAAAAAAATGAAAAACCATGAATTCTCTGGAGCAAACACATCATGGTTCTAGAAACACATATTATTCAAGTTTAATATTCCTTCTAAACATTCAATAAACATGAAAAATATGATTATATGATACTACTAATAGATTTTATAGAGGATAATTCTTGTCAAAATACAACAAAAAACAATTAATTAAGAATCGATTTTATCAAGATATATCCATTAAATTTAAATGAATAAAAATAAAATAAAAACACATACCTTTTCTTAGATGAAATGATCTTATTAATATTTTTCTCTATAATCTTGATAAGGATACCTAAGAAGAATCCAACAAACTTCTTCATGATAGGGTATCAAAGGGTTGTATTTATAAATTGATTCTTGTAAAGGATCGCATCTTCCTCCTTTAATTTATTTTTTTTGGAATGATTGAATATCCAATTTTGGGGGAGTAATGAAACCCTAACAAAATTCAATAATATATTGACAAAAACAATAGAATTAAATAACTAAAAAAAGTGAAGAATAAAACATTATAAAGCATCATTAAACTTTGAGTTACTAGTATCAAACTAGTATTTCCATGAAATATATTTGTTTTCAATATCTAGATTAATTCAAATTTTTTATTGAAAAATATAGGCTAAGAATTTCAAGATGTCCATGTAGTCATCTTGGGTGATAAAATCAGGTTTCACATTTACATAGACATATTCAACTTATAAATCAAACCATTTCATTGATATTTCATTAAGACTATTGGGAAGTCTTTCCATCATTAATTTGGATAGATCCTAGAGTGTATACTTAATTATGAATTTTTTTAACATATATTTTTTTCATTACTCTATAAACGGATTCCCAAATTCATTAGAGATTCTTTTCATCACTTTTGAAATATATTATGGGTAATAAATGATTCCTAGGATTGGATTATTTAGAAATTACCCCACATAATTTGATCTTGGATTGGACTACGGAGGTTTTTCTTATATCAGGGAACCTAAGGCCTTTTGGGGACCTCTTGAGAGGTCTCCATGTATACGACTGATTTACCTACTAAACTCTTCATTATGGGTTTCAAAAAGTTTGAATAAAACAAACATTATATGTTTTTCTTCCCTATCTTTATCATATAACTATTCATATAGATTATAGACCTATTCTATTTTATAATATCAAGATAATAAAACTATCCAACCTATAATTATTTTTCTCACTCTAGAGATTTTAGTGAACCAACACTTGTTTTAGTGCCATTATCTATGACATCATCAGTTTTCACATACTGAGGGTCTATCATTACATGAAATAGATTTTTGGATATTATTTCATCCAATATCTTTCTCCTCATAAAACCAACCTCTTTCCACCGTACTTTCTCTTTTTCCATAATAACCTCTTTTAATATATCAAACTAATTTATAACCTTAATTCTAGTGAATCTATCCTTAATTGTTAGAAAACTTTTATACTTCCCAACATCGGTTTGAACAACCTCATCCTAGATCTTAATCACATATGGAGAAAACCCTTTCTCTAGGGTTTGAGGCCTTACCTACACATAGGATATGTGGTTCTTCTCGTAGTTTTATATCTAGTCTTGAGTGAACTCTACCTCTGAACCTGTTTACCTCACTTGATTGTACACTCAAAGAGTACTTCCTTTTCCCTAGTGCAGTGCATTTACATATGATAGATCTCACTAATTTAATCCCTTACACCAATTTTAGGGTATAATCCAAAGTCACGCCTCTACTTTCCCATATCTGGGGTTCCACTTTCTCAACTCAGACTATCCACGGTATGGGGAGAGCAAATCCAAGTACCTTTTTACATTGTTGAAGGAATAAAACTCATATCCTTAACTAAAACAATATCCAAAAATATCCTCACATAGATTAGGTGATTAACAATACCCTACTCAACATCCTCATGTAACGTCATTGTGTTTGGGTGTTTTTTATCTTCCAATAGTTTACAACTCATTTGTCCTTCCATATTATGTTTCTTATGATGATAAAATTGAGCCTTATCACCTTGGATGGTGAAATTTATATAAAATAATTTTCAATATTAAAATATAAACACTTTATTGTGATGGTATTATACTTTTTAAAACCTAAAAATTCAGTTTAAAATAATACAATTCTCTATAGATCACTTAACAAACAACACTAAGCTTTAAGTGAACTTCAATATGGAATAAAAATAATATTATTTAATGTGACTATTATAACGTAAATGTTAAATTTTTGGGTATGAATAGTTATAACCACAATATAAAAAATATATATAATGGTTTTATATAATTAAAATGTATTTATTAATTCATAATAAATAATTACACAATTTCTTGTAAATTCATTTATGTTCCCAAAATATGTTTTCTTCAAAAATGTTTATTATTTCATTTGGTGTGTGGACATTGTAATTAATTACTATCACTTTTAGAAATTTTATTTGAGAAATTAAATATAATTTTTGAAATAATTATTTCAATATTATATGAGGGTAAATTTTTTGATATTTATGAAAAAGACTTATTTTTAAGTGAATAGTTAAAATATTTCTTTTTAAACTGTCATTTCTTTTCATTAAATAGAGTAATTTAAAAGTATAAATATGTATTTTATTTGATCCAAAAGTAAAATAATTCACATTTAATTATAACTAATATAATTAATTACATATTAATGATAATTATAAATTATTTTTTTAAGTTCATTTTTCATCTTAAAAACACATTTTTCTAAAAACTATGTTTTTTGTGTGCAATGTATTTTTATATTAATTATATAATTCTATAAATATTCATTAATATATTTTAATTAATTTTTTATATTATTTATAGAATTATATATTTTAATATTCATTTTATAATTTTTACTAGCTAATAAATGAATGTAAATTTTTTCATATGCTTAAAAAATGCATTCTTCTAAAAAAGTGTTTTCATTGCGTTTTGCACACTTATTTTAAAGTGTTTTTTTGTAACTTATAGAAATTAAATATTTTAAAATTGATAAAAACTTATTATTAAGAAAATTTAATATAATTTAATATGGTAAACCTAATTTTTTTCATAATAAACCTTAAAAATGGTAAAATGTTTCTACCATGGTTAAGGTTAAAACCAGTTTATCGAGGGTTAAACTAAGAAATAAGGGTAAGAATGACACATAAACCTGAATAATTCTTATCATTTGAATATATTTTAAACTTATATTATCCTAAAATGTAATTATTATTCATTTAGAGACACTTTCACATGAAAGTGACCATGTATTATTTAAATTGTTTATGAAACTCCATGTGTGACCAACCCCTCACCTATAAAATGGCACCAATTATCCAACCTCATTCATAAAATTTTAGTTTTATATATCATCCAATAACTAATATAAAATATTCATATATTCCTCTCACTCATCCTATATCTTATTTTATTATCCTTAGGATATCTTAAGAAGGATTAAGGTATAATCCAAAGGATGTCTCTCAAAGAAGAGGTATAAATCTTAACTGAGATCTTTCAATTTTATTTATTTTCAACCTTATATAATTTTATTATATCCATATTAATAAAATATATCTTATATAATAAATATTATATGATTTTATTATAATTATTTCATAACCATTTATGACCACCTTTCAGTAAAATTCTAAATTAAAGTGTCGCTCATACGTATGTGTAGATTATCACCTTTACGTAGTGATATGATTCATTTTACCATTACCATCTTTCATGGTAGGTTATTGTGGTGAATTTAATGATTATATATTATATTTATTACATACTTATTATTAAAGAATTATCATATTTTTTCTACCTTCTTATCTTCCAATCTATAGGAAAATTATAATGCCACTCATTTATATATGTGGACTACCACCTCCACAAAGTGATGTGATTCATTTTTCATTTCCAATATGCATGGTTGGTAAAATTGATATATTTAATTTATATATAAATATATATATATATATATATAATACATGTTATAATATCTATTTTAAAAATCTTAATTATTATTAACTTGTCTTTCATTCAATCCATTAAAATTTGGAAACAGCACTTGTCTGTATGTATAAACTACCATCTCCGCGAAGTAACGTAATTCATTTTTCATCACCACTCTATATGAATGGTTATAAAATTTTAGATAAAAATTAAATATGATACATAAATTATTTTTAAAAATCAATATATTATTGAACCATGATCAATGTTTAATAACCATGCCTTTCAAAATGAAACATACAAGAAAAATAGAAACATTTAACACCCTGAAATGGTGATTTAAATAAAAATGTATTAATAAATGGGAATTAAAATGTTATAAGTGGATGATATATTATATTATTAGAGTTTATATGTTTTTTATAGAATTATAATATATTTAAATATAGTGGCCCATACATTTCATACATAAATATTACATATTAATAGATGAATATTCATAAATTTAACAAATACTTACCTAAGGACCATAATGGTTTAGTGTCATTGGAGACAAGATGTGCCATATTATTATTTCATGAAATATATTAAATATATCCCAAATATATATTCCCAAATATTACTTTTCTTATACATACCCTATATAAAAAAATTATTTGTAACCAAGGTAAAAGAAACATAATAAATGGTGAGATTGGATGCTTAGTGAGGGTAAATAAGGGAGATATCATTGATCACTTAAAAAGAAACAGAATAATGGCACGATAACATGATTTTAAAATTTTAAAATACATATCCAACATATCATAGATCATAATCTTAAATCTTAGCATAAATATTGGTAGTTCATAAGACATTAATTATAAAGGAATCAAATAACAAGAGCCATGAGATCATAACATTGGAATAAGACATAAGTATGTGGAATACACATAATCATAGAAAATAATTTCCTTAGTCAAGTATCACTTGCAATAATATAATAGTGTACTAGGTTCACGCCCAATTCAATCATAACCTATGTCAAGGTTTACTCCCAAAACTATTATAGTTGACAAAGTCTCTTACTGAACTGGGTTCACTCCCCATTTCACTCTTTACTATCTCATGAGATATCCATAATTACATAATGCATTGGAGGGATATATAATTATGTTACCACCCACCACATATTCATAATCCATTAATACTTGTTCAATAATATCATAAATCATTCATCATTGATCAGACGAATTCATATGCATATTTTGGATACATATATTTAATGTTTAATCATTATTTATTTGATAATACACTTGGTTTTGATGTTTTTTCACAGGAATTAGAAATTCAATAATCAAAGGATTAATTCTATAAAAATGTAAAAAATAGTATTACACATCATTATTACGAATTGAACGATGTGTACTCCTAAAATTGACCGCCTGTGAGTTGAAGGCCAAGCCTTGAGTCCAATATACAAGGCAAGAACCAAGTACATGATATGAATCTAGTTTAAATTTCATGAAAGACTTTAATATAAACTAGATAAAGATGCATGACATGAATGTTGTAATAAATGTGAGAAGTTTGAAAGCTAATTTTTGCTGAAGATACAAGCCATGAAATTCATAAATTCAAGATCATTGGAAGAAATTTGTTTTTCTAAAGTATATAATGTGAAATCCAATTGCATGATATGAAATCTTGAATGCATAAGTAACTTAAATAATTTCCATGATGTGAATAATTTACACTTACTAAATTTATTTTGATCTATAAATATTTAGTGACCCTAACATGCATAGGAGAGCTAGGATGTCTGATTCATTTTTCTTTTCTTCTCTATTTCCTTCCAATTTTATTTCCACTTAATTTATATTTATTTATGTAATTTTTTTATTCATTATGTTTTTACCTCTTTTAATTACAAGAATAATTGTTTTAAAATTTCTTTCCAATACATTAATCTAATTCCTTTTTCCATTCAAACATAAGTTTTTGATGTGTTCTTTACTTATTAATCATTCAAGTTAGTATCTAATTACTTTAATATGATTTCAATTATGAATTGATTTAATTTTAACTTTTTATTCATTATGTCAAGCATGTTTTTCATTTCCCTAATTTCAACTAGTATCTCCATGCATGGATAATCCTTTTAGCGTTAGGGGTCGAGAGTAAGGGTGGATTTAAATGTAATGAACATGTGAATCAAAACATGGTAACCTTATCAATAGTAATTAGGTCAAAAACAATAGTTAGTATCATTATTTTAGTATGATTTCTGTGGTGAGTAAATTATTTCTATTTAGAGATTCTTGCATGTTCTTTTAATTGACTTATTACTAGATACTATGACCTGAGTGACCACCATTTATTTTAAACTTCCATTAATAAAAGAAACATAGACCAACATTTTCATATTCGTTTTTTAGAATATTTCATGAGAGATACATGGGACATGAAAACCTATCAAAATGTGCCTTGTAATATTATTGAGGATATAATTTATAAAATAAACTATTAAAATGATTGATTAAAATATTTTCTGTTCCATTTTCCTGATACCCATATGTACATATATCATTTTTTTAGCCCATAGAAGCCATGAATAACCTTGTTGGTATAAAGTCATTTCAATCCTATTATCCCTTCCTACCCTACACTTGGTATTATACATGACTTTATTTTTAAAAATTGTGGGGTATTTTTAATATTTTCCATGCATGATGTATTCATTGTTAAGGATATGTATGGTTGTATTTTCACTAGATCTATAAGAAATGTTTCACGATTACCTTTGGTGTTTTCTAAGCATACCGTGTACCTTTAAAAAAATTGGTTTGTGTATTAGGAAGGTCAAAAATCACCATTACCAGATAGATGAATCTTATGATGAATCATATGTGGTTAGGTAATGGATGTGATCTCTAGACTACACATAAATTTTAAAAAATAAATGAAATTAAAAATAGAAAGGAAGAGGGAACATTCATTATGATTTCTTGACATATTCATGGACTCAGTTTGATCTATTTGGAGAATGGATAGATTTTTTTCTAGGAGGAGAAACATTATCGCACTATTCACTATTATCATGAATTATAATTTATAGCTTACCCTCCTTTTTGGATTGGTTTTTATCATCTACCCACCTTCGCTCAACCTCAGAGACATTTGAAACTTATTTATTAATCCCTCATGATTAATTTTTTATTTATATTTATGATGTGTAAATTTTAAAACAAATGCAATTATATGTTCAGGAATATAAAATCAAGGTATAAGTATAATTATAGTTTTACTTCACCTTGAATTATGAGAGAAAATGTATTATCAGGTAAATTTTAAAATGGTAATACCTTCTAAGGAATAGTTATGAAATTATAATTAAAGGAATAATGAATATGAATAATGTACATAAATATAAGGTATAACAGAATTTATCAACAAGATTCATTCTAGAGGAATTTATTTATCCACTGTCACTTAGTTTTATTTTCAGGTTTGTAATAACAATTTCCAATTTAAATTTTTTTTATTGGAAATCACTATTGAGATGCGTTTTACTTGAGGAAAATAAATTGTTAAAGTATGATGGAATTTGATAATCTGAATTCCAATAAATATTTTGGATACATTTATCTAATGTTTAGTTATTCTTTATTCGATTATACACTGCGTTTTTATGTGTTTTCATAGAAATTTCAAATTCAAGACTCAAATAAGAAATGCTGGAAAAATGGAAAAATCAATATTGCACATCGTCAGTATGAAGTACATAATGTGTACTGCTAGAATTGACCACCTACAATCAAAATTACATTCCATGAGTCTCATATACAAGGCATGAACAAAGTATATGACATGAATTTAGTTTACATTTCATGATATACTTGAGTATGAACTTGATAAAGATACATGGTGTGAACCTCATACCTGATGTGTGAAGTTAAAAACCTAATTGCGGCCAAAGATACAAACTGCAAAATCCATAAATCCAAGATCTTCAGAGAAAAATTGTGGATATGAAGTACATGGAATGAAATCCAATTATACACCACGAAATCCTCAATTTTGAAGTAACTTAAAGTATAATCATGATGTGAATAAGATACATATTGTGAACTGATCAGATTATATAAATATTCAATGACCCTGATGTACATAATAGAGTTGGGAAACCCGAAGCCTTTTTGACTTTCCCCTCTATTTCTTTCTAATTTTATTTTTAGTAAATTTATGTTTCTTTCTTTAATTTTTTTTATTCGTTCCATTATTACCACATTCAATTACAAGACTCTTTCTGTTTACATTATTTTTCTAACACTTGATTCTATTTTTTCATTTGAACTTAAACTATTTATTCATTCTTCATTATTTCTTCATTCAAGTTTGTATTTTATTTATTTCATATTATTTCAATTATGGATTGATTTAATTTATATTGTTTATTCATTATGTCGATAATGTTTCATGTCTCTCCACTTTCATTCAGTACCATTTTGTTGGGATAATATTTTCAGTTTTAGAGGTTCATAATAAGGGTGGATTTAAACATAATTAATATTTGAATAAAATCATCGTAACCCTATGGCTATTAATTGGGTTAAAAATAATTTTTAATCACATTAATTTTCAACTACCCTGATCATTAAAGGTAAAAAAAACAAAGGATCATTGACCTAATTTGAGTTGAGTAGTCTAGGAATAATATCATATGATTATTTCCTCATAGAAGTTAGCCTTCTTACCCGTAGTTTGTTGAATGACTCTAAAATAAGGATTAGTTTCTGTCTTAGGTATATTCAATTGGTTGGACTAAGAATAATTGGTGCCCTTTTCACCATATTATATCCAAAGAGAAAGGTTTATCCCAATTTAAATTTAGGATTATCCTTTGAATATACCATAAAATTGACCCCAAACCCTTTCATTAATCTAATTAAATCCCAATATACATAGATTTTAGAAAACATATACACAAAGAGAGATCATGGTGAATCCTTCCAAAAGGTTCTTACTAATATATTTCTTTCCAATAAGCTGTCCCTGTGGATTCTACCCCATACTTCCACTATGTTATCCCTTTGTAGCTAAATGTAGTTTCCAAAATATATATTTTAATCTAATAATTTCCCATGTGTAATTAATTACATCCTGAAGTTTGTTCAATCGAATATCACAATTCATTGAAAAGAAATAGGATTCATAAATATTTCAATATTTCATCATGGTATAACCTATAGATAATAAATGGGTTTCAAAAAAATCTATCATTATAATAATAAAATTCTAGAGAAATAATAATGATGTTATCCTTGAATCATATCTAAAATAAATCATAATTAACATCAAAGTATGTTATCATAAATGAAAAAGAATATTTGAAAAATCTTTATAATATTTCTTGAGGAAAATACCCATTTCATTTTGAAATAAGTTATTTAAAATATAGAAATTTTCCAAATATTAAGGAAACAGTTTTCTCATAAAATAACATATAAAAAATTTAAAGGAAGCATCAAAACATTGAATGGTTATGTCAGAAGAAATTTATATCCATGTCGTGTATGTTAAAATAATGATTCCTTTCATATTTTTATTAAAAATAAAAAAGTACCTCATTTAGAAAGTGAAAATAAAATTAATTTTAAAAAAATTTAAAAAAATTAAATCATGGGTTAAAATGAATTTAAATAATTATATAAAAATATAAAAAAACTCATAAAATCGTTTTTAGAAATCATGGATATGGTACAAAAATATTCCCAACTAAAGAGAAAATAAAGTTTATTTTTCTTTAAAACATTTTATCAGTCATTTTAAGTACCAAAGATAGGAAAATTGTAATATTACTTAAAAAATACATGAATTAACATGAGATAATAAATTTTGAGGTGTAATTTCTTAAAAATATTATATAATTACTTTTAATGGAAATTCAAGCATAAATAATCCCAACTTAAATGAGTTTGAATCATAAATTCCTTACCGCTTTAGTAATTATTGAATCATAATATACATGAAAGAAGAACATAAAATAAAACATTAAATATACTGATCATAAGAATATTCATTATATAAGATGTCAAAATGGTTGTATACACACATCATAAATGATGATAGGTGTATAACATAATATATATCTCAATGAAGAGAATTTGAGATTATAATCTCTTACAACTTTGGTTGTATTTGAATCAAGATCTCGTGAAAGAGATAATATTATATGTATTGTTAAATATTTATAATTTTAATGATAATAATAAAAAATACATTCATGGTCATTATATACACCACACATATGAAACCAATGGTGAATACAGTATATGCCTCATATAAATAAAAGTTAGATGAGAACCCCTTACCTCAAGTAAAAATTGCTTCGAAATCATTATAACCTCATGTATAATTAATTTAAATTTATTATAATTATATAATAGAATATTTTTTATACTTATAATAAAATATATGTTTCAATTATACGATTTAAACACTAATTTACTAATAATTCCTTATTAAAATTTTCGTTTACAGGTGTTAATTGTTTAGTTTCTCATAGAAGTTTCATATTCATGGTTCTGGTCTTTGTACTTTTATCATGGTTCCATAATATCTAGAATTTTAATAATTATATAAATATAATAAATATAATTATATATATATATATAAATTATATATATATAAATGATTTACACCGTTCATGGAGATGGTTGGTCTTATGTACGCATGAATGCTATTTTTATTTTCTAAAAAAATTATGGAAAGACATATATTTATTATTTTATCATTAAATAGATAAAATTATATAATTAATTATATATATATATATATTGAATCTCTCATTATTTTCAGCCATGTAAAGCAGAAATGAAAAATGAATAACATCGCTTCAGGGTGATGGTAGTCCACACAAACACATGAGTGACGTTATTATTTCCTAAAGGATGATAAGGTTTGAATGTAGATATGATATTATAATTACATAAGAATAATTGTGTCATAAATATCATATATAATCTATAAACTCATCATAATAACCATCCATGAAAAATTGGTGTGAGAAATGAATTGTATCTCTGCATGGAGGAGGTAGTCCACATGCACACACAAGCGATTCATTGACTTCTCATTTGATTGAAAATATAGTTAATAATGGAGGTTATATAATCATAATAACATTTAAATTTTTTAGAGTATTAAATTTATTATTTCATGGTGAATACCATATATTTATAGGAGGTATAAGAAGAAATAATTTGAAATAATTGGGTAGGATGATTACCTTTTCTTTGGAAGGCCTCCTGTATATCCTTACTTAAGAACCCTTGGAATGGTATTTTAAGAATACCAACACCTCTAATTAATGGATAGGTAATTATAAAAGATAATTTTTAAGGTTTTGGTTGAGATATATGGCAGAAATTTGTGTAAATAAGAGAAATGAGGGGTGTCTTTTTATATGTAGGGGAGAGGAAACACTTGGAATTAATAAAAGGGTTTAAATATAATAAATTCATTTTCATGTGAAAGTGGAAACATGTGGCCAAAATTTTAAATATAAAATAATTTATGGTTCAAATTAATTTTAAAAATAACAAAAATTATAGGTTTATTTGGTATTTTGGACCTTATCATTTGGTTTAAACCCTTATTTCACCAATTTTAACCATAAATACTTTAACAACTTTTCAATCTTAAAGGGTTATCATTCTACATATAAGGTAAAAATTGGATCATAAAAGGATAAAAGAAGATATATTAGATTATTTATAATCGTAATTTTCCTATTGCAATATTTTTATGAATTTTAAATAATTTAATAAAATATTATGTTTAATAAAATATCATTAACAATGTTTTTGACACTATTCATTTAATTTGACTTTAAAGGAATCAAGATAACCAAGTAATCTATATATAAACTATTTTAAAATAAATTAAAAATTATTATTAACCATATAATTCATGTGAAACCACAATTAAACCAAAAATATCCCTTTATATGTTTCTAAAATCATTTACTTTGACCTTTTTACTCCTTGCAAAAGCACTCCATCTGTGTCACATATAAATTTAGGGTAATAACATAATCACTAAAAATTATAAAATAAATTTACATCATGAAAATAATTTCAGTATGCTCAAAATAAACTTTTATATTCTTTCACAACATATTTTAATCCTTATGCGTACATATAAGATAAATTAAAAAAAATTGAGTAACATTATGGAATTTTCTTTACTTAAAATAATATAAATGTCACTATCAAAGTAAAATGTTATAAAAATTACATATATTCAAATTTATGATAGATATAGTTAAATTAATCTCATAAAATGAAATAAATTCAAGTTTTGGGTTCATTTTGAAACCTTTTATCATAGTTTTAACCTAGTTTTACCCATTTTACCCATTTTACCCTTAAAGAGGTGACAAATATTTACCATGGTTACTGTTAATAATGAAAAAAAACAAAAGGGACAATATATAAAAATTTGAAAATTATAATTAAAAATATGGAATTAATTTTTCAATATTAAATCTCAATATTTGGAAGAAATAAATTTTTATATATACTCATAAAACGCAACAAAAAATAGTTTTTAGAGAAATTCATTTTTAAGAATAAAAATAAAATAAAATCAAAATCGTGAATATTGATGATTTAGATATAATTAACTAGTTTATTACAAATAAAAAGAATAATATATCACTTTAATACTGAATCCAAATTAAAATGGTACTTTTAATTACTTTATTTATTGAAAATAAATGAGAGCATTTAGAAAATTAGTATTTTCACTATTCAATAGAAAAATAAATCATTTCATAAAAAATCTCAATTTCACCATTAAATTAATTTTGAAATTATAACTTAAAAAAATATTTAAAAAATAAAATTTTTATAATTGAGACAAATTAATTATAATTTTCATGCACCAAATGATATAAAAATTCCTCTTGAAGAAAATGCATTTTTGAAGCATAAAATGAATTCTCTAAAAAATGAGTTCCAATTTATAAAAAAATCATAAATTTTTTATTGTGTGGGATCATTATATATTTTATTTCATAATGAATTTAATCATATTAATACCCACAAATTAAATGACTATGTTATAATTATCACATTTAAAATAATAATATTTTTATAATATATCTCAATTTTCTTAAAGCATGGTGTTACGTCTTAAGAAATAAATCGCGCTTATTATTCATTTATACTAAAATTTTAGGGTGTTTCATCCCCCCCCCCCAAATAAAATTTTCCCTTGAAATTTTATCTCACTCATAAAAGGTTCAATATTTGAAAATATCTTTATATAAAAGTCACATCATTCTACGGGATAATAAAACTTCCTTTGGAAAGGGGAAGTGAGAAACATAAAGGTAACCTAAAATAACACAAAATTGGGTTCCTGAATAAGTGTAAAATTAATATGAAGTTAAATTCTATACATAGAGAATAAAAAAACATCCAAAGAATAATAAATAGTGTTATAGAAAATGTTTATGAGAAAGTCAGTGACCACAAATCCATAAATCAGTGAGAGGTAAAAAGACCAAACATTTATCAAAAATCAATATAAAATAATAAAATTTATATTTCAATATCATTTTCAAAATATGCAGGGATTATTTTAATATCAATATAAATAATACAGGAAAATATAATTAGTTTATTTTTTTCCATTTCATAACAAGAATTTCATCCTTTAGTTTCTTCTTCGATTAATTTCCAATTTATCTCTTATAATAAGAAATGAATATTCATATTGAATTTTTCATGCCTAAAGCTCAAAAATTTACATTTAATAGATCAAAATATTCATAAAATAATGAAAATTCATTCATTATATCTCTAGATATTACCAAAACAAAAATGGTAAGCACAAGTCATCCAATATGGAAAAATATAATATATTAACATTTAAAACCTCAATAATAACACATGGTGTTTAACCTAATCCATTCAATAAATAGTTAGCTTTAAGAATCTTCCAAAATATTTCTAACCAAATTCAAAATATAAAAATCCGAAATATTTTATCACATGTTTCTTATGATCAATTTCAACATTTATCCCTAGACAACCTAAAGTAGCTCGTTATATTACATACCAAAAATATGAATACCTTGATCATATATTATATTAAAATATTCTATTAATCAGAACATCTATATAAACTTGAAGAAAGAATATATGATTCCAATAATTAAATTAATTTTCATTCCTATAATAAAATTACAGGTCATCGAATGTATTACATAAATCCAAAAATTTAATAAAGTTCATCAAATATGACCTAAATCAATTTATTATTAAATCCATAACCAATTTCAAGGTCACCAATATTAACCTATTTACTTCATCAATGTCAAAAATATCTTTATCCTAACTAAACATAATTAATTAAAAGTTAGACACATATTAAGATTTATCTTTCTCTTAATCGTGTTTTTCCATAAAATATTACATTACTGCTAAATCACTTTTCCAGGTTTTCAGTAACTTTCAACATATTATTGAAAATCCTTAAATAGATACTATTATATAATAATACCTAGATGTTTAATGATTCATATAACCAAAATATTATTGATAAAATACATCTACAACATAATTCTCAAATCCCAGTACATTAAAACTTGAACAATCCGCTTATCATAGGTCCTTCCTTGGTCTGGGAGTTAACTCATGGATTAGGGGATTAACTAGGATAATGATCATGTTCCCCACAAAAAATACATTGAATAATAAATGGTATATTAGGATGAACTTCATATACCCCCATCGAAAGCTTTACTTTTCCTCAAAAATTACATTCTTTATGGCCATATTTTCAACACATAAAACATATTCTCATTCCTCTAATACATTTCCATGGGTTTTTCTTTGCACATACCTAACATATATGAAACTAAATCTTCAATCCTCAATGGACTTAATGAAGCTATATTTTTCTCTTATTAAGTGTCTTAATAAACTCACCCAATTTGATATTATTAATCATATAAAGAGATAACTGATTAGGAATAATCATATATTTTTTATTTCCATCTCTCATTTCATTTAATTTCTATTTATTATAATCCTTCCATTGTTTTTCTCATTCATAATTAATATGATTTCTCATGGTTCCAACCAATAACAAGAACAAAAAAGAATAATGTGAGAAATAATAATCATAGTAGGAAATCATATAATCGTGAAATATAATTTATAAGATATCTAAATCAAGAATTTTTCTTTTTATTATATGAAACCTTATATTTAACCTAGATTACTCATAGTCATCATCTATTAAAGTCATTTATAATGTATCATAATGAAAATGTGAATTAACCCAGTAATATACCTCAAGAGTGTCAAACCAGGTGCACAATAATGGCACACTCATTGTGATTCAGAATGATGGTCAAGATATACTCAAGCACCTATTTTTAGGGTTATTTCCATTAGATCCGTAGGTTCCAAAATCATTCCCAATTCTAGTATCGAAATAGGTATTTATTGCAATAAAAATCATATAATATCTAACCTACCAAAAAATTAGGATGTTATCTTACGAATAAACATATATCTTGTGTTTCCATAAATTTTCTCTAATAATAATCTCAAATATTAACTAAAATCTAATTTGATACCAACTATAGTGACACATACATTTTATTCATAGATATTACATCTTAATAGTAATATTCAATATATTTTACAAATATTCCTAAGGATCGTAAAGGATTAGTGTATTTAGAGAATGGATACATAATATTCTTATTTAATTAATGATATTCAACTAATACAATAAATATCTTCCCATTTAGAACACTTCTAAGACATACTATACTTGAAACCTTTCTTCATACCATTGGGAAAAGGAAACATAATAAAGTGTGACCTTGGATTATTAGTATGGGTAAAAAAGGGAGATATCAATGATAAATTAAACATAACATGATAATAAGGGTATGAGAACATGTTTTTTACATTTTAAAATTTAGACCAAGCATATCATTATCATAATATTTAATCATTTCATAAATCATGGTATTTCATAAGATATGAATCATAAAGTAATTAAAAATACATTAGTCATGAGAGCATAACATTGGCATGAAATATAATTTTTTGGAATGCACATAATCACATAAAATCATTTTCTTAGTTAACTCTCACCGCCAAGATTATCATATTGGATTATTTTTACTCTATATTCCATCATATCATTATTCATGTATTACTTCCAAGACTATCATAGTAGAAAGAGTCCCTTATAGAACTCAGTTCACTCCATATTCTAGTAACTATTATCTCACGATAAATCTATCTTTACCAAATTAATTCGAGGTATATATAATCTTGGACCACCAATCACATAATCATAATGCATTAATATGTGTTATATAAGATAATAAATCATTCATCATATCTCATAACCCATGGATAATAAATGGGTTTAATTATCATTTCAACATTTCATCATATTATGACACGTGGAAAATAAATGGATTTCATAAACATCTCCCCATCGTAATTGTAAATCATCCAGACGAATAATAAGTATGGAATACATGGATCATATCCCTATGAAATAATAAGTAACATCATTGGATGTTATCGTAAATAATAATTTTCTTTAAATGATTAATAGAATATTTCATGAAGAGTACACCCTTTCATTTTGAAATAACTTATTTAAAATATAGAAATTTATAAAATATTAAGGAAAAAATTATTTGAAAATAATTGTGTAAACTTTTATATTAATAATAAAATCATTCAATGATCATGACAGTTTAAAATTTTATTCTTTCTATATATGCTATAACAAAGACTCATTTCACATTTTTGGTAAATAGTCAAATGAACCTTGTTCAAAAAATAACAAGATGTTGTTTGGAAAAAATTTTATAAAAATTAATTCCTGGGTAAAAATTAATTAAAAAATAATAGGATAATATAAAACATAGTTCTTGAAAAAAAATTAGAAAACATGGGTATGTAAGAAAATGAATCCCAATCAAAGGGGAAATAATGTATATTTTTTGTAAAAACATGTTCTCAGTCATTTTAAGTACCAAAGAGAGGAAAATTGTACTATTAATTGAAAATAAAAATTAATAAAAAGAGTACAATAAAATGAAATTGTTTTTTTATAAAACTATCATATAATTTTATTCAATGTAAATTTAATCATATCAATCCCAATTTAAATGAGATTGAAACATAAATTCTTTGACACATTGGTAACTTTTGAATCATAACCCCCATGAAAGAATAACACAAAATTAAACAATAAATATTATGATCATAAGGATATTAATTACATAATTTTTCAATGTGGTTGTATATGCATCTTATAAAAGAGTATAGGTTCATAACATAACATATGTCTCTAATAAGAAAATTTGAGATGATAAACCATTAAAACTTTGGAATTCTTGAATCAAACCCTTATGAAAGAGATAAAATTATATAGATTTGTAAATATCTATAAATTAAATTAAAATAGTCATAAAATACATTCATGGGTATTATATATACCAAAAAAAGTAAATAAGTGGTGAATATCTCATATGCCTCATAGAAATAAAACTTAGATGATAAATCTTTACCTCAATTTTGGCTTGCTTCAAAAGAACTCTATCCTCCTATATAATAAATTTTAATTTTTTATAATTATATAATATACTAATTTGAAAACTTATAATATAATATATTTTCAACTTATACTATTTTAACACCCATTTATTAATATTTACTTATTAAAATATTCATTTTAATGTGTTAACAATTTCATTTTTCTTGGATGTTTCGGTTCAGCATTTCTAGTCCTTATACTTTGATCATGGTTCCATAATCTCCATAACGTTAATCATGATATAAATATAATATATATTCCATATATATAGAGATATTGAGATATCAATAAAAATTAGATACACAAAAATTATTTACACTGTTCTTAGAGACTGTAGGTCATACATATGCATGAAAGTATTTTTCATTTTCTAACAAAAATATGGAAAGAAAGATATATATAATTTTATCATCCTATAAAAATAATTATATCATTAATAATATATATATATATATATATATATTAAATCTATTTTTATTTTCATCCTTGTAAATCATAAATAAAAAACTAATCACATTGCTTCATAGAGATGGTAGTCTACATATACGCACAAGCGATGTTATTATTTTCCAATATATGGGAAGTTACAAATGTAGGTGTGATATTATAATTATTGAAGTATAATTACTTCATAAATATCATATATAAACTTTAAACCCTCTATAATAACAATCCATGAAAAAAAGTTATGGAAAAAGTATTTTATCTTTATGTGTAGGCGATAGTCCATGCTTACGAATGAGTGATACTTTCAAATAATATTTGATGAAAAAAAGAGAATATTATTGTTACATAAAAATAATAATATTTCAATATATTAAGGATAATTAGGTTATTATTTTATGATTAATACCTTATATTTATAGGAGTTGGATATATTTAAATAAAATATTAACTCTAATCTATGTATAAATAATTTTAAAGGAGAATTGTATAGGTTAAAGTTGAGATATATGGCTCTAAGTGGAGTAATAAATGGAAATTAGGGTTTTCCTTTTATAACTGTGTCAAGGAAACACTTAGAATTAATAAAATAATTTAAATATAATAACATCATTTTCAGGTGAAATCATGTGGCCATAATTTAGAAAATAAGATAGTATATGGTTAAAATCCCTTCAACCAATAAAAAATTTAATGGTTTAAGTTTTATTTTAAACCTTATCTATTGGTTTATCCCCTTAGTTAAATAATTTTAATATTAACCATGATAATTAATTTTTCAAACTTAAAGGGTTATAATTTTAATTATAAGGTAAAAATTTGATCATAAATGTCCAAGTTGTGTAATTCGAACTATTTATCATCCTAATTGTACTCTAGTAATATTTTTATGTTTGATAAATAATTTAATAAAATAATATTTTTCATAAAACATCATTGATGTCATTTTTGGCATTATTCATTTAATTTGAATTTCAATACACAACGATAAAAAAAATTAATATAAAATATTTAACCCTATATAAGAAATTATTATTAACCATAAAAAAATTTATTCCATAATTCGTCCAAAAATATTGGTTTTAATGTTTTTAAAATAATTTACATTGATTTTTCGACTACTTGCACAAGCACTATGTCGGCATTGTATAAGTGTTTAATGTAATTATATAATCACTAAAAATTATAAATAAATTACCATAATGAAAATAATTTCGTTATTATAAAAATAAAATTTAATATTAATTCAAAACTTATTTTTATCCTTATGTGAACATATAAGAGAAATTAAAATAAAGAGAGTGACATTTTGGAATGTTTCTTACTTAAATAATATAAAGGTCATTATCAAAGGAAAATGGCATCAAAATTCCATATATTCAATGTTAGGATGGATATAGTGAACTTAATCTTGTATAATGAAATTAATTCAAGAGTTTATTTAATTTTGAGACATTATTTTATAGTTTTAACCCTCTTTTACCAATTTTACACTAATCGAGGTGACAAATATTTACAATAGTTACTATTTATAATGACAAAAAAATAAAAGCGACCTATTAACCAAATTTTAAACTACTAATTATAAATATGATTTTTATTTTCCAAAATTTATTCTCTTTAATTATAAGAAATATATTTTAATATAAATGTGTAAAACACAAAAAAAAATTAATTTTTAGAAAAAATGTGTGTTTAAGCATAAAATGTAACTTATATCAAAACAATGAATATTTCTAATTAAAATATAATTAATTAAAATTTTCAATATAATAGGGATAATATGTCACATTATAACAAAATCGTAAATATTATATGTCTTTTAAATCACTTTACTTGATAAAAACAATTATGTGTATTTTAAAAATATGTATTTTCACTATTCATTTAAAAATCAACCATTTTAGATAAATCTCAAAATTCCATAATAATTTAGTTTTGATATTCTGATTTCAAAAAATATTTTTTGTTTATAAAATAAAATTTCTAAAGGTATCCAGAATTAATTATAATTTCCATGCACAAAATGAAATAAAAATCACTTTTAAAGAAAATTCATTTTTTAAGAATACAATGACATCACTAAAAATGAGTGATTATATCTTAAATATTAATAAAAAAATTTATTGAGTTGTAACATTACAAATTTATTTCATAATATGTTACTCATATTCATGGAAACCAATTCAATGGATACATTTTAATAGTCACATTAAAATAATAATATTTTTATAATATATCTCAATTTTCTTAAAGCATGGTGTTGCATGTTTAGAAATCTATCAAGCTTAGTATTTAAAATATATTTTTAGGTTGTTATGATGAATTTATTATTCATGTGGTAAGATTTATTATCAATCAAGTCAGGCATTAGGTAAGGGTTAGTCATCCCACTATTGTATTATTTGAGATGTGTTTGATTTTAGGCACCAAATTATGTTTATGTGGTGTATATAGTATAAATTTGATATTTTATATCATGTAACCTTATTAATTAACTATATATAAATTATAATTATCTCAAAAAATTGGTTTTTATTTGAAAGATACCAAATTGGTAAGGTTTTACAGTCCCAAATTGCCTTCTTTGGGATATATGTTATACACTAATCATCTTTTATATGGTGTATCTACTACCCCATTGATATGTTTTATAATTAATATCATTATGTTCATGGAATTTAAAGTTTCATTAGATTTTATTTCATTCATGGTAATCGTGAATCAAAATATACCAAATAAATAAGGTTTTATGTTACAATCTCTCTCTTTATAGGGATAATTTATAATTAAATTTCTAATGATGAAATTATATGATCTATATTTCTCAATCCATACATATTTTATTCTTTTATATTTTTTTCTAGAAATTAAAATTTTTCATTTAATTTTTCTCAATCTATGCACTCAAAACTATGATATAATTTTTTTAAGGAAACTTGGTTTTATTTCTCTCTTCCATTATAAATATTTTTATCATGTCTATGTTTTCTTTATAACAGTCTGAATAATGTTTTTACTATCATTTAAATATTTATTAATTTAATTTTTATCCATTTTTACTTTATATTAAAAGGGTTAAAATTTATTTGTTTTTAATTTTCTGAATGATATTCTTTTTACCAAAGGTGTGAACATAATCTTTATTTTAACATATACCACATGAATGGTTTCTCCCACTGTGATTACTGATCTTTTATTTGAAGATTCCATTACAATTTTCCATGGTTAATTTCAAAGAAAAATTTTTCCTTAAAATTTTAGAAATTTTAGATTTTAAATAATTAATTTCAAAATGAATATGTTATTTTTCTCAAGAAATATTCTAGTGATATTTTAAAGAAAAATTCATCTATGAAACATCCTTTTATGTTCCTTACACTTCATGAGTTATATGATATTATCATACCATACATATTTTTTCTATGAATATTATATGATTATGATTATAAGATATTGATGAAACTCAATTTTCTTTTCTATGGGTTAAGCTATGATTAAATTAAATTTTTTTCATGATTTAATGTCATTTATATGAATATATTATGATTATGTGGTGGGTGGATCTAACATATACCTCGAATGTATTAGGTAATGATTAATGTTTATGAGCTCAAAGGGTACATGACAGGTTACCCCAAGAGTGAAATAAGGTACACAAGCATTTATCCCAAGCATGAAGCAGTCATATGGGTAGTTATCCCAAGCTAAAAATGTGATAATTTTCTTGGTAGGTATCCTTAATATAATATTTATATAATTATGATTATGACACTCTTTTATTCCAATCCCTATGTCATGTTATTATTCTTATGTAATGATATCATGGTTTACAATTTTTGATTCATTTATGAATCATGTATTATGAACTTCCCAAGACTTTTTCCAGGATTATGATATATGAATTGTTGTGCATGATTTTTGAATGTTATGTTCATGTTCTCATAGCCTTATTATCATGATATGATTATATATGATCATTGATGTATATATCCCATGTTTACCCTTATTGAGTACCTAATCTCACTTTTTATTATATTTATTTTTACTTGTGATATCAATAAGGGTTCTAAGAATGATATGTCTAAGAAGGGTAACAGTTGTGAAAAAACTTAATGGGAGATGATTTAAATCTTTTATTTACAAATTGTTTATGTATCTAACTTTCCAAATACACTAAAACCTTATGGTTCTATCATGGGTTATAATGATATATAATAAATATTAATATAATAAGATTTATTATTTATTAATGTGGGTTTTGGGTTTCCAAACATCTTAAATCTCAAACTAGGAGAACATAGGATGAGCCTTCAGGAGATCGACTTCAATAGAAATACACTGAGTGATCTAGGGAAAATATTATTTTTTCCTTCATTTGAGTACATATACCTACTAACCATATTCTATAGTAATTTTAACATCTAGGGATTATGAAAGGAGAAAGTATGATCAATAAATTTCACCCAAATTATCAAATAGGATAAACATCACTGTATTTGGATATATAAGTTTATCCTGTATAGGAAAAACTAAGATGAGTTGAAAACCCTTGAGGAAATTGACTAAGATTGAATCAGATTTTCTTCATATTCAATAAAAATATGTATGTGGTGGGGATCCAAAATATTTATGAATACCCAATTCTTGGTCCCATATAATTCATTGACAAACATATATAAGGTTTCAATGGAAGTTATGATATGTATGAATCTTGAGGAAAGTGTTAAAACGAGGAGTTAAGAATCCTATGTGAACTCTAATGATGATATTGACATAATATAAATTCTCTTGAAAAACATTAAACATTTTATAAAATCCCGATGTGTGGGAGTGATATATGAAGATCAAGATTAGTGAAAGGTAAAATACAATGAACAGCTCCGTAAGGCCAAGGATAGGTGTTAAGCTCTAATCCTATAGGTGAGGGAGGGGCTAGGTCACTCTACATCTACTTTGGGTAATGGGTGATTCCCATTTCTCACCTTTAGTATCTAATCTTTCTCATGGTCTACTAGAAAATTATTTAGAGGGATAAAAATAGATATTGGAATATTCAACTTTTTTGTAATTTTATACAATCTCTGAATAAAATTACATGCCACTATATAAACAATTATTCCATTGTTTTTTCTTTTTTTATATTTCTAATAGTAACCTGTGACACACCAATTTAATATAATTTTATCTCCCCTAGTGTTATTTATATATCTTAATGTCTACTAAAATAATATAAAATTACACCAATCACTACCATAAATTATGCCCCTTCCACCTCTTACAAGGTCAAACCACTATTCTATCAAGTTTTGAACCAGGTTTATTGTTAACTACACACCACTAAATCAACTGACCTTATTTCTACTAGAATCTCGTGATCATCATACTATTTACCATTATTTGTTTATGTCACTATGAATTATCCTATCCTATAATAGAATTATGTACCTGACTTCTTTATATAAACAGATCATTGATCTATTTCTATCACCATTTAATGGAGGTTAGACACTAACATGAAATATGGTTTTCTCATTGGTTAAAAACAATATGAACTTAATTGGTTTCACAGAAATAAAATTAGAGGACTTTATCTCCATGCCAAATCAATAAACTGAATCATATATCTAATCATCAATTAGACAAAATATACTTTCAATTTTAATAATAATAATATTAATAATAATAATTTAAAAAAAATTACTTGACGTTATTATTATTATTATTATTTGTGAATATTCATTAATATACATTCCAATTAAAGAATATGTGATTACAAAATAGAAAAATTATTTACAACTCATCAACTTCATATGATCTTCTTCCCTTTTAAAATTGTTTTAGAGTGGGGGTAAAGAGTAATAAATTATTGAAAAATATAAAAATAGTATTTGATCAATCCTAGTGTCTAATATTAAATCATATTGACATTTAAAAAAATATGTCCAAATCAATGATATATTGATAAAATTTCAGTTCAATTTCCTATTTGAATGTTATTATCATTTTTCTCCAAAAAATTATAAATGAATCACACAACATTTAATTAACTAAATCATTAATTTAATTAGCACATAAAAAACCAAAAAACCTCTAATTTCTTCCAAAATTCTTCCCTAAATTAAAAAACCAAGTTCTAATATATGTAGAACCACAAAATAATTGTTTTGGATTTTTTTACTCGATTAAATTACAATTTTAGTGATCATGTGTTAAATTACAAAAAATTTCCACTAAATTTACCAACTTCAAAACTAAATTTTTTTAGGAACCTACATGATGTGCATGGATAAAAATTCTAATTAATTTATCACATATTATAACGAGGATATAATTTTTCCATTTAATTTAATATTAACAAAATTTTATAATAAATTATTCAAAAATTACAAAATACATTGTGATAGTACTCTATACATATTGTTTTTTGGAAAAGTTCGTAATTTTTTTAATATGTAAATAAAACAACAAGTTTCAAAACCTAAAAGATAAGAAATTTTTTTATTTATATATATCTTTATAGAATACATTAAATTATAGATTTATGGGTCTCAAATATTTAAAAGAAATTAAATTTATATAAATACAACTATGAACCCCATTAATTTTATGACGCCAAAAATAAGACACCAAAAGACCACTAATGAAAATTAAAAACATAAAAATAATAAATTAATAAAAATATAAATATAAGAATAATAAAATATATAGTAAATATCCTAACATAAATAATAAATATGGTTTTTATTATGCCATACATCTATAAAAAATGGTGTAATTCACTTAGAGAGAAGAGAGAAAAATATCATAATAAACAACTTTAATTTCAATTAAATTTTTAATTAACTCATTATAACATCCCATATAGAGACCACCTATTCATAGGCATCACTCATCACCTTTGCTCAATCATTGTACACCACGTGGAATAAATATTATTTGTTTAATGGTTATTATTGTTTCTAATATCACAAACTAATATGTTGATAATGATGTAACCAAAACTTCACAACCCAATTACATAAAATTATTTATCTTATTGTCCATATAATTATAATAGTACTTTATCCTATTTAAAAAGTGATTCTACCACTAAAAACAATCTCCACTCCTAAAACAACTCCCACTTAACGATTTTTTAAAGGCTTATCTATATATTTATCATCTAAACTATATTTATTTAATATTTTAATTTGTAGTAATATCGAACATCTATAACAACCAATGCTTCTCAATCATTAACAATAAATATTTTTTTTGAAATACTTAAACATTATATAAAGAGACTCCCAAAGGTCATATTTGGTATAGTACCTTTATAAACATGGAATAATAAACACTAGTATATATATGAGCTACAACATCTCCAACTAGGTTCTTCTTGACTAGAAACCTTTGTAGAAATATCATAAATAATATATATCATCATAACCTGGTGGAAAAGAAACCTAAAAGTAGTGACATCAAATTCTCAGTAAGGTTAATCAAGGGAGACATATAAGCATAAACATGGTTACAAGGTTATGAGAACGTGATCATGAAAATAGAAGATCATACCCAACATATCAAAGATCATGGAATGAATATTGGCAGTTCATAAGACATGAATCATAATGAAATAAAGAGAATAATAAATGAACGAATAAAATAAGAATAAGAAATGGAATCATTACAACACATAATCATATGCTAATTTACATAGTATCCAATGCATCACTGCCAAAATCATATTAGTGGACAAAGTCCTTTACTAAATCGAGTAACCCTTGTTCCATCCCTATATTACAGAACCGAGTGACCCTCGTTCTAGTCCTGTATTACTGAACTCATTAACTCTATTTCTATCTTTGTATTACTGAACCAAGTAACCCTAATTATATACATATATTACGGAATTGGGTAACCATCATTCCAACCCTGTATTACTAAACTTAGTAACCCTCATTTTTGCCTGGTTTAATCTCATGAGATATAATTCTTTACCCAATGCATTGGAGGGAGATATAGGTCCCACCCGTCACATAATAAAATCATACATACATGTTCCACAAGATCATAAATAATCATATTATAACCCATTGAATGAAATGGGTATCATAAAAATGTAAAAATATTATAACTATTGGAAAGAGACAGGTTTCATAATCATATCATCATAAACATAACCCATGAAAATTAGTGGGTTTCAAAATCATATAACTTGTGAAAGAGAAATGGGTTTCACAAACATATTACCCATGAAGGGTAAATGGGATTCATAAAGACCGTGTCATTAATCATAACTCGTTCATAGAAATGATTTGAATGGATCCTTTATATCATTTCCTAGAAAGGGATGAGTAACATCAATAAATATTATCTTATATGGAAAATAATATTGAAATTAACACTAATAAAATTCTTCATTAAAATACCTATTCTTGTTTGAAAACAGAATTTTTAATACATAAAACCATTTTAAAATCATTTTCTTATAAAATTCCTTGAAAACGTACAAATGAGACCCAAAATCATATTGAAAACTTCTAAAATAAGATTTAAAACATTTTAAAAACCTTTTTCTCTGAAAAAATCTGAAAACTTTTAATGAAAGCTTGAAAATGTTTTGAAAACCATTTCATTGAATTTTTTTTGAAAACATATAAATAAATCTTGAAATGTTTTTGAAAACTATTTCTTTGAAAAAACTTTGAAAACTTTTAAATAATACTTGAAAAGATTTTAAAAATAGTTTTCCAAGAAAATATATAAAATAAGTTTGATACCATTTTGAAAACAATTTTCCTTGAAAATTACTTTTAAAAACATTTTCTTAAAGATGATACTTTTAAAAACTGTAAAGGAAACATCAAATGATTGATGGTGGGTAAAGTTATACATGACGTACAAGGTAAAAAGAACATTCCATTTACATGGTAAAAAGGATGGAAATATTCCTTGTTCAGAATTTGATAATAATATTCCTTTGAGGATATTGGTAAAATAACAAATGTTAAAAATTAATTTTAGATATTATAGGATAATGGTATAATATTCTTCGAAACACGTTTTAGAAAACACAAATTTCAGACCGAAGAGAGGGTAAAGTCAGGATTTTCTAATAACATTTTATTAAAAATATTATATAAAAAAGAGTATAAAATGGTACCATTACATGATTATATAATTAAATAATCGTTTATAAGTAAAATTTTTAATATTATTGAATAATTTATTATAATATTCCATCAAAGGAAGCATAAACATTAACAATATCGAAAAAAATGAAGAGATTGTCTCAATAAACACTTATAACTTAGTTACTTCGGATCATACTCTCCATTTAAGAAAAAGAAATTAAATGATAATTAATATATCATAAAAAATGAGATTAATTATATATCATTTAAAATTTAAGTATATACACCTCAAAAAAATAGTTCCATACCAAAACATGAGTCTCAAAGAACGAAAATTGAGACAAAACGGTTTTACCGATTTGGTAACTTTTGAACTTTAAATCCCATGAAAGAAGGTTCATAAAATGGATATGTGAATACCTATAAAATTAATTATAATATAAATATAATTAAATCATAGTAATAAAATACACCACACAAAAGGAAAGAGTGGCTAACATAGCTTGTATCTCATAAAAATTAAAAGTGAGATGAAAATCCCTTTATCTTGTGTCTTAACTCTCTCTGTAATCATACAATATTTATGTACAATAAATATAATTTTATTATATATATTTCATATAATCATATTATTATATATATTAACATATAGGTTTTTATTATAACCTTATATTACCCTCTTTTTACTGATCCTGTGTTAAGGTTTAACTTCGTGTAAAATTTACATTGTTCTTCGCATGTGACTTAATTTGTTACATCCTTGGTCCTTATACTTATATCATGATTCTAGAATTCAAATTATGATATAAATATCATTTATATATATTATATGTGTATTATAATAATATAAAAAATATAGGAGTATGAAATATAATACACCGCTCATTGAGACGGTATACGCATGAGTGTTGTTTTCGTATTTATTATCTTATTGAAAGAAAGTATGTAAATGATATATATATATATATATATATATAATTATTTAAGTAGCATTAATATATCATATATATCCTATAAGTTCATTAAAATCATCCATAATACATTCCATGTGGTGTGTGAACAAATCACGTCGCTTTGAGGGGCGGTTGTCCACACTTCCTCAAACAAGATCATCATATTAACACCAAATAGAAAGTAAATATATGTGTATATAAAAGGGATAATGAAATTTAAATACATATAAAATATAATATATGACATATATAAAGATATTTTCCATCCTAATTTCCACCATTATTGGTGGTAAGGAAGAAATGAACAATCATAATTTCGTGAGGCAGTAGTTCGTCATACGTAGAAATAGTTCGTTTAATATCCATTGTATGTAGGTGTGTGTAAGAATAGGTCATAAAATTTTCTTAAAAAAATTTCTAATATATATAGGATACTTATTTTTTCATACAATAATGTATTAAAGATAGTTTAGGGGTGGAGAAGAAAAATAAATGGAAGGATCTTGAGAGATGATGTTACCACTAAATCAGGTAAATCCTTTTGGTCTATGCCAAAAGGCTTCCTTGAGAATATTTATTACCAAAGAGATGATTCAAGGTATAGAGGGATTTTTGGGAGGATATTTTGTTTGATATTGGATGAACATAAATGGTTTTAGAGATTTTAAGAAAGGGTAGAGGTAGTGGCCTTTTATAAGGAAAGAAAAATACTCACGTGGAATTTTTAGAAAAAATTTAGGTGTGCACATGTTATTAACTAAAAAAGTCATAAAATACAAAAACAACTAAATAATTTAAGGCTTATGTAAGAACTATGTGTATCAAATTTGTTTTGGACATGTTTATAGGTCATTAGGGCCCTTAATTTTAAGTTTTAGTCCCTAATTAAGCTTAATTTGGCCATAACTATTGTGATTAATTTTAATCACTTTTACTAATCACTTTGGAAGAAATAATTAACATGGTCCTATTATACTCTAAATATTAGACTCAATACAATGATTTATGTCATATTTTTATAATTCAAATCACATAAGTGAAAAAATTAAGGTTAGTTCTAATCCCGCAGAAGGGACGAAATAACGGGGTTTTAAATTACAAAAAATTTCAAAAGTTTGTTAAGATTTTTTATTTAGTTTCAAAGTGAAATTTATTATAATGAATTAAATTTTATTGTTAGATGTAATATTTATATAATTTTTCCGTAAAAATATTTATAATATCATTTATCATTAATAATTAATTAGATAAAAAATCAGTTTTTAACTAAAAAGCTGTATTTTTTACTATTCATCAAAAAAACGAAGTTTCTCAGAAAAATCCTAAAACATCACCCTAGGATAATTTAAAAATTATGAATTAAAAAATGATGTATATTTTATCAAATTAAATTTATAAATTTGTATAAAATTACATTCATTATTATAATTTTTTCATTTGAGAGAACATTATTTTTAACATAAAAGGACTTTATCGAAAATCTTATCTTTCATTATCAATATGTTTTATTTATATAAAACAATTATAAAAAATATTTGGAATCTAGTTATTACTCTTCCTAAAACTATTTTTAATGGTTAGGTTGTAATTTTTTCATTTAATTATATATATATATATATGTTTCATAGAAACTCAGTGTTGCGCACATCATACGCCAAGTCAGTGTTACTTGTAGTGCAAGCCAAGTTGGTATTACATGTAGCATAAGCCAAGATGGTATTGTGTGTAGTGAAATCCAATTTGGTATTGCGCGTGAAAATAATTTTTGACTTATTGTTTATATATATATATATACAGAACTATTTCTAGTGTCATGTGAAATGAAAAATATTGAAAAGATAAAGTAATTTGAAAAATAATAATTCTCAAAATCTCGGGGTGTTACATTCTACCCCGCTTAAAATGAATTTCTCCTTCAAAATTTTTTTGGGTTATCAAAGGTTTAATAATTGAAAGTCTCATCCATAAAAACCAGCATCAAGAAAATGGATACTAAGACTTCCCTTAAAAAGGGAAATTTGGAACCATAATGGTCACCCGAAGTAACATATAATTGGGTTTACACATAGGAGAACATCTGGTGGGAGTAAATATTGGACATATAGAAAAAGAATAAATATTTATAGGAAGTGATTGAGGTAATCAATCACAAACAAGTGAATGATAAAAGGATATTTGAGGGCCTTAATGTCATAAATCTGTGATGATTTAAAAGGCTATAAGCTCAAAAAAAAATAAGGTATTAAGACAACAAAATTGATCAATTTTAGAATTTTGAGTAATTATTGACAAATTTATATAAACAAAATTTCATTCTTGGTTTGGGATTTGAAAAAATTATAATAAATCCATTACCTCATTTAATTAATGACTAGAAATTAACATTGATGAATAGTGCACTAAAATAAGCTTCTAATGGATCTTAAGGCCCATAAATGAATAAAAAGTCTAACTATTTGTCTCTTAAAAACCAGCATGCATTAATCTAAAAAAAATAAAAATTAACACTAATATTTAATCATAAATATTTATTCATTACAAATAAATATAAATTAACTAGGACATCGCATAGGCTAGTGGTAGGCGGAAACCCTTATCGCCCTTCAGCCATGGGTTCAAGACCTACAGCCTTTTTGAAATTGATTGGTTTTCACCTTACATACATGATGTCCTTTTTAAAAACCAAACTAATATAATATATAATATGGAAATCCTTGAAATAAGGATAATCATTGATTATCCTTTTGACCAAGGTTTTTAATATAAACTCAGTTCACAAATACTTCCTCTGAAGTTTCACTTAAACTTTTCATGAATGATTTACCTTATAACCTTTCTCAAAGATGAAAAAAATCAAAAACTTTATAAAGAGTGTCATGAAATTATATTAACATTTATTCCCCTCTATAACACAATGTAACTATTGGTTTTCATATTCCAATCATGTGAATACCCTCATCATGTATTCTCTTAGAACATGGTAACAACCTGAATTACAATAAATCCTTTTAGAAAACATGCATTCTTCCTCATTCTAAAGTTTATTGGATTTAATCCATAAATCCAAAAATGTTGTAAACATCATTATTGGTAGCATAAACCACCTATAAAAAATACCTTACTTAGTTCCAAGGTAATAAATATTGTCCAATTTACTTATCCAATTTGAACATATCTTTATCCATTAAACAATATCTTAACATAAAGAACATATCAAGGGAAACCTTCCCTTAGTCAAAATATCACCTTGTAATTAAATCACTTCACTAGTCCGATATAAACTCATAAATAATGATCAAAAATGAAAGTATAAAAATCGTTTTATATTTCATCATTCATAACATCTGAATCCAAATACATAAATACTATGATTACATCATCCTTAACCCATTCACAATAATACCTATTTCCTTTCACATTTCATTTATAGTCTATTAATCATATACAATGTAATTATTACTCACACCACTTTGCTGATTATCTTCAAGAACATTCCTCGTGGGACATATGGTTTCATAATGACCATTTTCTCCGCACTTAAAATACTTATCCATTGATGATGATTTAGTGAGGACAAAATTATCATCCATTTTTTCAACTGAACTCTTCATTTTTTTCATTGCAATCACTGGATTTTTTCCTTTTTTTCTAGAGTAAAAATACCTCTTATTCCTCTAAGGAATTCACTTAGGTGATTATTTCCACATTCTTGACACAAATTAAACTGAATCTTCTTTCCTCTATGGTCTCCATTACCTAGACTCTCAGTGAACTCTTTATTTATCTTCCTTGGTGAGTCTGAGTGTTGTTTAAGGTAAACATTGTTAATAATATTCCATGAAAACTGATTAGGCATGATCATGAAATCTTTCACTCTAGTTATCATCCCACCTAACTTCTCATTATAAAATCTTTCATCATATTCAACATTAAACTAGTTCCTTCAGGTTCCTTCCATTAATTAAAACTAGAAGCATAGTGTGAGAATTTCTTAACATATAATAATACCATGTAGTAATAAAAAGAATTATTTATAACATATCTAAATCATGACACCTTCCTTAATCTATGACACCCTAGGTTCAATCTGGTTCATTCATAGATAACCTATATCTAAATCTTTCATGATGGTTCCTGAAGAGTTTGTGAATTCCCAAAGCATACCCCCCGGGAGTGTAAAACTAGGTGTACAGCAAGCCCCGTTGTCATGCACCAGATTACCCTGAGTTAAGACTGAAGCATCTTTTCTGAGTTTTTACCCCTAGGTACATCTTTTCTAGAAACACATCTACTTGTAGTATCCATACAGGGATGTATTTCTTGGAAATCAATTACTCTATCCTTTACCAAAATTTCAAGACATTTTCCTAAACATTAACTCATCTTTATACTTATCCTGAAATACATCCCAAGACATATATTTATAAATATACCTAGGGATATCACTAAGGTTTTATCATCCTAGTTTCCTAAGTTTAATTTCACCTTTCCTTTGATACTAACTATAACGACCCACGCTTCTCAAACATTAACATCACATAACTCTTTCATAATAATAAAACATTATACAAATAGACACCCAAAGACCATAGTTGGTACAGTGCCTTTGGAAACATGGAATCATAAACATTGGTACATATGTGGGCTACAACATATCCCACTTGGTTATTCTTGACTAGAACCCTTCTTAGAACTATCAAACATTGTACATGTCCTCATAACCTGGGGGAAGGAAACATAAAAGGGGTGATCTCAAATGCTCAGTAAGGGTAAATAATGGAGAAATGTAAGTATAAAAATGAGTATAAGGGTATGAGAATGTGATCATGAAAATAGAAGATCATACCCTTTATATCAATGATCATGGAAAAAATATTGAAAATTCATTAAACATGAATCATAATGAAATAAAGAGGGTAATCCATGAAATAATAGCATAAGAATAAGATATGGAATCTAAAAAACACATAAGAATATATTTATTTCCATAGTAGCCATGGAATCACTTCCAATACCGTCATAGTGGTAAATTCCTTTACTGAACCAGGTAACCCTCTTTTCAGCACTGTATTACTGAACCGAGTGACCCTTATTCCAGTCCAATATTACTAAACATAATAACCCTAATTCCATCCCTGTATTATATAATTGAGTAACCCTTGTTCCATATCTATATTACTGATTCAAATAAATTATATGAATGGAACATTTATATTATTTCCTATAAAGTCATGAGTCACATCAATAGATGTCATCTTAGATGGAAAATAATATTGAAATGTACTCTAAAAACGTTTCTTGATGAAAATATCCTTTTTGTTTGAAATAGGTTTTTTAATACATAAAACCATTTGAAAATTATTTTCTTCTAAAATATCTTGAAAACTTATAAAGAATACATGAAATAATTTTGATATCCTTTTTCATTGAAAACTTTTAAAATAAGCTTCAAAACATTTTAAAAAAGTTTTCCCTTGAAAATACTTCAAAACATATAAGTAAATATTGAATTTTTTTAAAAAAAACATTTATTTTAAATTACTTTGAAAACTTATAAATAAATATTAATTTTTTTTCAAAACTATTTCTTTCAAAACACTTTGAAAACTTGTAAATAAGACTTGAAAACATTTTGAAAACATTTTTCCATGAAAACATATAAAATAATTATGAAACCATTTTAACAAACAATAATTTCAAATTAATTTTAAAACATTTTCTTAAATATGAACCTTTTAAACAATGAAAAGGAAGCTTCAAATGAATTATAGAGGGTAAATATGTACATGTCGTTCAAGGTAAAAAGAACATTCCTTTTTAATGGTAAAAAGGTTGAGAAGATTCCTTATTCAGAAAGAGACAAGAAGTTTCCTTTGAATATATTGGTAAATAAAAGGGTTAAAATTTCTTTTAGATATTATTGTATAATGGTTTCATATTCTTGGAAACCCTTTTTAGAAAACATAGATCTTCGACTGAAGAGAGGGTAAAGTCAGGCTTTCCTAAAAACACTTTATTAACTATCTTATGTACCAAAGAGTAGAAAATGGTACCAAAAAATGATTATATCATGAAACAGTAGATTATAAATAAACTTATGTATATTATTGAATTATGGATCATAATATTTCATCAAAGTAATCATAAACATAAATAATATCAAACAAAACAAGGAGACTGTCTCAATAAACTTTTATAACTTGGTGACTTAGGATCATATTCTCCCTGACATAAAATTAAATTACATTAAAATTAAGATATCATGAAAAGAATCATATTCATTATATAAAATTTAAAATTTAATTATATACACCTCATGAAAAATTAGGTGTTTTACAAAACATGAGTCTCAAAGAACCCAAATTGAGAAAAAAATTATTTTACCGATTTGGTAACATTTGAAATTTAAACCCCATGAAATAAGGATCATAGAAGGTATATGTGAATACCCATAAAATTAATTATAATATAAATATAATACAATCTTTTTCATAACAATCACCATGAAAAGGGAAAGAGTGGCAAACATAGCTTTTATCTCAGAAAAATTAAAAGTGAGATGAAAATATCATTACCTTGTGTCTTGACTCTCTCCGTACTCGTACAATATTCCTTTATAGTAAATATAAGTTTATTATAAACATTTCATATAATAATAATATTATATCTATTACAATATTATATTTTATTATAACCTTATATTACCTGCTTGTTGATGATCCTATGTTAAGGTTTCACTTCAGGTTAATTTTACTTTGTTTATCGTATGTGTCTTAATTTGTTACATATTTAGTCCTTATACTTATATCATGATTATAGAATTTAAACAATTATATAAATATCATCTATATATATTATATGTGTATTATAATAATCTATAAAATATAGGAGTACAAAATGTAATACATTGTTCATGGAGGCGGTAAACCATACATGTGCATCAATGTTGTTTCCATCTTTATTGTCATTTTGAAAGAAAGTATATAGATGACATAAATATATATATATTTATATGTATTAATATAAATATATAATTATTCCATTATAATAAATATATAATATATATCATATAATTTTATTAACACCATCCTTAATACATTACATGTGGTGTGTGAACGAATCACATCGCTTTGAGGGGGCGGAATTCCACAATTCCTCAAATTATATTATCATATTAACACCAAAAGGAAATTATATATATTTGTGTTCTAAAAGGAATAAATAAAGTTAAATACATATTAAATATAATATATGACTTTATTAAATATATTTTATATCATAATGGCCACCATTATTGGTGGTAAAGGATAAATGAACAATCATCATTTCCTTGGGCGGTAGTTCCTCGTAAAGAGAAAAAGTATGTTCAACATCAATTAGATAGAGGTTTGTGTAATTTTAGGTCATAAAATTTTCATATAAACATCATATTATAGGTATTATAAATTTATGTCACATAATAATGGAATAAAGATAGTGTATGGGGTGTATAAGAAAAATAAATGGAAGGATCTTGAGAGAAGATGTTACCTCTAAATCGGGCAACTCCATTTGGTTTGTGCCAAAAGTATTCCTTAAGAATATGTATTCCCAAAGGGAGGCTTATAGGTATAAGGGAGAATTTTTATTAGGATACTTGGGAAGATCATGGATAAATTAAAATGTTTTATAGGTGTGAGGAATAGGTAGAGGTGGTGGCCTTTTATAGGGAAGGAAAAGGACTCACATGGAATATTTAGAAAAAAGTTAGGTGTGCATAGGTTATTACATATAAAAACTCATAAAAATCAATAAAACTCAATAATTTAAGTTTTATGGCCAAAATTTAAACATACAATGGGTTTTTGAAAATTTTATAGTTCATTTGGGTCCTTAATTTTAAGGTTTAGTCCCTAATTAAGCTTTATTTTGTCGTAAGTACTATGATAAATTTTAATCACTTTTACCAATAATTTTGGACAAAAACTAACATGGTCTTATTAGAATGTAAATATTAGACTAAATAAATTTGTTTTTGTAGTATTTTTTAAATTCAAAAAAAGTAAGTGTCAAAATTAAGATTAGTGTTAATTTCACAGAAGGGAAAAATAATGGGGTATTAAAGTAGGAAAAAGTTCAAAAGTTTGTTATGATTTTATATTAAATTTCAAGGTGATATTGTTTATAATGAATTAAATTATATTAATAGATATAAGATTTATCTACTTTAACCATAAAACATATTTATAATATAATTTATCATTAATAATTAGTTAAACAAAAAGACGGTTTTTTAATAAAATGCATTATTTTTCAATATTCATCAAAAAATGAAGTTTCATAGAAAAATATTGAAAATTCACCCTAGGATAATTTAAGAAGTTATAAATTCAAAAATTATGTTTATTTTATCAAATTAAATTTCTAAATGTGTTTAAAATTACTTTAATTATTACAAGTAGTTCATTTGAGAGAACAATATTTTAACATGAAAGGACTTTACCAAAAATCTTATCTTTCATTATCAATATATTTTATTTATATAAAATAATTATAACCAATATTTGGAAGGTATTTATTACTATTCCTATAACTATGTTTAATTATTAGGTTATAATTATCTCATTTAATTAATTTTATATAAATATAAATATATTTTATTGAAAATCAGTATTGGTTGCATCGTACACCAAGTTACTGTTTCTTATAGAGCAAGCCAAGTTGGTAATGCATGTAGTGAAATATAAGTTAGTACTTCATGTGAAAGGAATTTTTGACTTAGTGTTTTAATATATATATATCACTATTTTCAGTGTCATGTGAAATAAAAAATATTGAAAAGATAAATTAATTCAAAAAATAATAATTCTCAAAATCTCGGGGTGTAGCAATATCTCTCATTATTTAAGTCTCACAAAGACACAACACCACCCTATAATTTACAAGACTATGACCTTTACCAAATTATATAATAGATTTTATCTCCAAATAAACTTATATAGTTTTAGTACTTCATATTAAAAAATATTCTAGATAAAGTGATAATTTATCTAAATATTCATTATCATTGAATGAAACACCAAATTCCTTTTTAGATTTATTTCACTATAACTATAATAAAATAAAATTTAATTCCTAAATTTTATTTTAGGTTCCTCTAAAAAACACTTTATCCAGATTAATTCTTTCTCAGCATTTATTCCTACCATATATTGCGCTTTTATAGTTGACAGTGCTGTTATTATTTGTATTGATGATAACCAACTAACTATTATTCCTCTATAATTAAACACATTCATTATTTTATTATTAAAATTATAAGTATCACCACTAAATTATACATCTACATATACTTATAACAGTTTATTTGTTCTAAAACAAAAGATACTATTTTGTTCCCTTTTATATATTTGATTATCCACTTCATAACTTCTTAGTTTTACTTCCCTATATTATACATGAATCGGTAGACAATTTCCATTACATGATCTATTTTTGGACTTATAAAAACCAAGATAAGAAAAAATATTCTCAATTATAAATAATATGAAAATCATTCCATTTACATAAAATAATTATATATTTTGGATGTCTTTTATTTGGATAACTTTAGGTTACCATCCAATTTGGTGGAAATAGGTTTTACTCTATACATTTTATTCCTTCAAAAAAATCAATGAATCATGACCAAGATAACATAAATATTCAAATTTTCTAGTCCCAATTGATATTTATCCTCAAAATAAATTTTTATACACTAAGATAATTCATCATAAACATTCTATCAAACTCATATTTTAGATATGTTATTTGATTCATTTTGAAACCTAGAAAAGTATACATTCTACATATAAAATAATTATACTGAAATGGATATTATCAAACACACTAAAATTAAAATAATGAACATAATTACATCATATTAAAGTATTTTTAAATCTTGAAAGAATCAGACCCTTAATTCCATTGTTTATGTTATTTTTTTAACCCTTACAAATTATTTTTGAGAGAGTACACTAGATCCTTCCTTTTAATTCATGTAATCCTTATAGTCTCTCTATATAAATTTCTACCTCTATATTAACTTGAATAAATGTATTTTTCATATATAAATATTAAAGATATATAATTTCTAATACAATAAAATTAAGCATAGTCAAGAGTATTAACTACATTACCATTAGAGAGAAGATTTCTTTGAAACATATTCCTTTATTTTAATGTTAACTTTTAAAAATTAAAATTTCCATTTACTATTTAAATTCATTGGATTATCCATATATTAAGTAAAATAATTTGTTCTGGAATTATTACTTCTCCACTGATAGATTCACGAACTCCTTTATACCATGTACATGCAATGATTTCTTTTCTTCTTTATTTATATATTTTTTTCGTACGGAATTCGGGGATGACCTCCTGGATGGGAGATTCAAACGTTCTGATCGGTTTCTAACGAGTTTGTTCGTAGAACCGGAAACATCCAATGATTCCACATCTGTTTGGACCTACTTTCCAAAGGTAGGCGCTCATTAGCTTGTGGACTGATGAGGCTTATGAATTTTCATTGGTCGAGAGGATGGGAGGTCAGACTCATCACACCTTTTTGAGGGGAATTATTGTCTACTCAGGGACTCTCTTTATAGATTTGAGTTATGTTCGTGAATCCTTATTACATTACCAAGTATAAAATGAGCTTTCCTTTAGTTTTAACAATCAATGATTAAATATGTAAGAAATTTAGAGAATCTTTTATATGTATTCGAGGTTCTTCATCAATAGAGAATCATCTGTATCTATTTAGAGATTCTTGGTCAATGGTATCCTTCAAAACATTTATAAAAGTCTCTTGGTCATTATGATGACTAGGCTGGTTTTAAAGCCACTCAGTGGGGCAATTGAAGTTTATCGTCATTCAGAAGGACATGGATTATTTCAATGTTGGGATCGAACCCATAAATGGGCTACCTACGTATCCTTTATTTTGTAAAAGGAATCAGAACCCATGTAGTTCGAGTGACGGAGTATGACGTTTATGATTGATGGCTCAAAGAAGGATGTCATAATTACTTTTACACTCTAAGCTCATGTAAGTCATGCTCGGTGTGAGAAACAAGAGGTATTGGTAAAAATTAGGCAATTGTGCCATGAAAGATGCAATCATAAGAAATGGTTTGGGGCTTATGTATGTATGACTGCCCAAATAGATGAAGGTTTAGGATTTACTTTTAGGGAGAAAATCCAGGAACAGGGTCCATAATGGTATATGTGCTTCATGGAGATTTGAATACTCTAACTTGGGACTTATTCCTGAAAAGGAAGCTCAAATTAGAAGAGGATTGATAACTAGGTTTTACTCTTGAGAATGAATCCTAGATCAAACGAAAATTAGGATTGGTTAAGAGAAATTAAGGGACTTGGGGCTTACTCCGGAAAAGGAAGCCCAAAATTATGACTAGGACTTATTCCTGAAAAGGAGGCCCAGGATTATGACTGGGTCTTATTCCTGAAAAGGAGACCCAGGTTAGGGATTAAGGTTTGGGGCTTACTCCTGAGGAGGATGCCCAAATTAAGGGACTCGGGGCTTACTCCTAAGAAGGATGCCCATATTTTAGATTGGGGCTTACTCCTAAGAAGGATGACCATATTTGAGATTGTGGCTTACTGCTAAGAAGGATGCCCAAAATTAGAAGAATTGGGGCTTACTCCTAAGAAGGATGCCCATATTAAAGGATTATGATTGGGGCTTACTCCTGAGAAGGATGCCCATATTAATGAATTAAGGTTTGGGGCTTACTCCTCATGAGGATGCCCAAGTTTGGGAACTTCAAGAATTTGGGGCTTACTCCTGAGGAAGATGCCCAGATTAAAGGACTTATAACTGGGGACTATTCCTGAAAAGGAGACCTAGGTTAAGGATTCTCTCATCTTAAAGGATGAGGTTGAATGAATGAACTCTCAATCCTTGGTGACATAAAGATGTATAAATCACTATGTTTTGAGAGATATTCCACAGAATTCCTTTCAAATAAGGAAGTCAAATCAAGAAATCATGCCATAAATGGCTTTGAAGAGTATCTTGAAGACTAAATCTTGAATAGGAAAGGTGAAATGGATTAAGAGGGGTAAAATGGGAAAGATGGGCACCCAAAAAGGTAGGGGCGCGCAAGTCTTGAAAGGCGCGCAAGTCTTACGTGGGAGTGCAAGTATTGGTCGCGCAGGTATACCTGCACGACATGTGGTGTACTTGCGCGATTTTCAACCAGCATCAGAATACTTGAGCGACTCTTTATTAAACCCTTTAGAATCCTCTTGAGGTTCTTCCAGAAAAAGGACGCGCAAGTTCTATTGAAGGAATAAGGCGGCGCGCAAGTGTGGTCACTTCCCTTAAGGGCTGACCACTCAGGCGCGCATGTGTTGATGAGTTTCAACACTTAGGTCTTCCTCCTTCTCTTTAGATCTTCCATTCTAGGTAAGAAATTAACTTAGAATTGTTCCGGAAGCGTTGAGAAGAGACGTGGGCATCATGAGCTTCAATCCGAGTTTCTGGAAAAAGATCCTCTCGAATGGGGGGCCCACAGGGTCTATTAATAGGCAGGAGAAGACCCCGGGTGGTTACCGGGCGGTTCTCACTTAGGGCGCGCAAGTCACTTGCGCACCAAGTGAGTCGCGCAAGTGTACTTGCGCGACCATGGGGAAACTTGTGCGGCCTATGGGCAAAGTTTTCCTTGTTCATCCCTTTGTCAATTTTTGATGTTTTTTTTCAAAGGATGAATCACTTTGAGATCAGATATTCCCCTTTTCCGATTTTTAGATTCTGTGAAGAAATGAGCGTCAACAAAAGTCCCCCCTCAGAGTTGGATCCGGAGAGAAAAGAGGATTTGACTCTGAGGTGAAAAGAAAAACAAGAAATGTGGTAGTTTAAAGTCATGCATGTCGGACATAAAGGGGATAATGTTTAAGGTCGAAATAGCTTTGACCAAAATGGATTAGAATTGACTCAATTCCTTGACAACTCATCTAAAAACATATTACCATACTCAAGTATGAGAGAAAATATGTAAACTATGGCTTAAGAATATTTTAATCTGAGGAATGATATGAAAAAAGAGCTAAAAGGCATTAGAATAAGTAGTTTCCAAGAATGATGTTACTATTATTTTACAAAACCCGTTAGGGGGTTGAAATATGCAGGGCCACCTAAGGGCATTGGCTGCATGGTCAAATAAATAGCATCTTTCGGCTGACAAGTCTGTTATCTGGACTGTTTATGCAAGGCCAACTATGGGCACGTGCTGCATAGTTAGGCGAAAGAACTCTCAGAAATTTACTTTCCTAGTGCTAAAATTCAGTGAAAGTTTATGGAGATTCAAATTTTCTAAAGTATAGAGTTTGTTGTATGGAAATAGGTACTTGAATATAGAGAAGATATTTCCAGAAAATATTATCAAATAACTGGATGAATATCACTCCTACGAAGGTCTGACCCAAACGTAGGGAAGAAGAATAAACCGTAGACTTGAATACTTTCAGATCATGAAAAAATGATATGGGACAAATATATTAAGGATGGCTATTTTTTCGGATCCCTACATACTGTCGTTTAAGAAAAATAAGGACAAAAGAGGCATTCTTCCCAAGAATTAAGTTACTATTATTTAACAAACCTGTTAGGGGGTTGAAATATGCAGGGCCACCTAAGGGCATTGGCTGCATGGTCAAATAAATAGAATCTTTTGGCTGACAAGTCTGTTATGTGGACTGTTTATGCAAGGCCACCTATGGGCACGTGCTGCATAGTCAAGCAAAAGAATTATCAGAAGTTTGACATTTTTGTGACTAGAAGTCATGAAAAGGGTTACGAAGATCTGAAAATATTTAAGGTTAGGATTATAACACATAAAGATGGGTATTTTCCGATGTATATAGAGATACATAGGTCAATGATAACCATAATCATGTTGTGGCTGGGTCCTGAATTGAAATTTTGGACTTCACTACGTATCTCATAAGAATTAGAATCAAGCCATACGTAGTTCTTGAAATGTAGTTTAACGTCGTGCAGGACGAAAATATGAGAGATCTTAGTTTAGGGTCATAGAATTCGGACCATAATAATGAATACACAGTGTGTGTTTTCATGAGGACTTTTCAGCCAAGGGACTGAAAGTGAAATTTGGGGTTAGGCCCAAAAGACTTGGGACTGGATTTGAGGGACACTCGAATGTTCCTACGTATCCCATAAGGATTGGAATCAAGTCCACGTAGTTCTAGAAATACCCTTTTGTACAAATTTGGTCCGTACGGGTGAAAGGGGACTTTAGTGCAATGATGGTTAAACCTGAGACAAAAATTTTAGGTATTACCATGTATGCACGTAGTCTTTTGAAATGAAAACATGATTGAAAAATCAATGTCAATAATAGTTCTCTCTCAAATGAGGAAATCAAAGAGTATTGTAGTTTATTGTCGTACCAGACAAAAGTGTTGCATATTTTAACGTCATATAACAAGGACGAAAGTGAGTCAATGTAAAGATATCGATTCTAGGGGCGGTTTCACGAATCAACATCATATGAGATGGTGGTGAACCGATGTGAAGAGATTGTTTTTGGGCTTGAACCCTGGGAGGTTGACTACATACCCATCCTGGAGGGTAAGGATCAAAGTCCGTGTAGTTCAATTAAAGAATGAATTAATGATCAAGTTGTTCTTAGGGACAACGATCTAATAAAAAATGTTGTTGGGACTTACACATGGTTAGCGGCCCAAAGAGAGTGTTATGGTTAAGGTTTTCTCTAAGCTCACGTGAGTCATACTCAGTGTGAGAAACAAGAGGTAACAACAACCTTAACGATGCATAGTTTAATGTCATGTAGGACATATCAAGGGACTATGCAGTTTAAAGTCTTGCAGTTAGGACTACTGGTGCTGCACAGTTTAGTGTCATGTAGCAGGGCCAAAATAACAGTTTAATGTCATGTAGGACATATCAAGGACTTTCTGTACAGTTTAGCGTCATGTAGTTAGGACGACAGGGGGACTGCGCAGTTTAATGTCATGCAGTGAGGACAAAAGAGTGCACCATTTTAACATCATGTTGGACACATTGGGATTTTTTTTTACAGTTTATGTAGTTTAACGTCTTTCCGGAAGTAAGGGACTTTTATACAGTTTACCGTCATATAGTTAGGACGTCAAAGTTTAACGTCTTGCTGGACATAAGGGACTTCAAAATAGTTTATGGTCATATGTATGGACCAGGGATGATCCAGTTTATGGTCATGCAGGAAAGTTTAGAGAATTTTTTCACAGTTTAACGTCGTGTGGGACGAAGTTGCAGTTTAAAGTCATAATGGACTTTTAAGAGCTTATCTAGTTTAACGTCTTTCCGGACGTAAGGGACTTTCCTACAGTTTAACGTCATGTTGGACGAAAAAGGTACTTTCCTACAGTTTAACGTCATGTTGGACGTAGTTGTAGTTTAAGGTCATACAGGACCATTTTTCACCATTTAACATCGTGTGGGACGAAGTTGCAGTTTAAGGTCATACAGGACCATTTTTCATAGTTTAACATCGTGTGGGACGAAGTTGCAGTTTAAGGTCATACAGGACCACTGTGTATGAACCAATTGTAAGAATCTTGGTTCTAGGGACCATATTTTGTGTTTATACAAAATATTTATTCAGAAATCTGGCATTGGTTGGAGTCGTGATGGGTTCTCCATCCATTGAGATTAATGAATAAGCTCCATTGGAGTAGACCTTATGTATTGAATAAGGTCCTTCCCATTTTGGTTCGAGATTGGGAGGCTTATTTCCTGGTATCAATGGTGTTCTGAGAACCAATACCAATTCTCCCTGAATGAATGAACGAAGACGAACCTTTTTGTTAAAAGCTCGTGCTATTCGATTCTGATAGATTTCCACGTGGTGCAAAGTGCACAATCTTTTCTCATCTAACTGTTCCAATTAATTCAGTCGCTTTTGGGATTGCTCATCTGTAGATAACTGATTACAAATGGATACTCTGAGTGAGGGAAATTGAACTTCAATTGGCAAGACTTCTTCTGTTCCATATACCAACGAATATGGAGTTGACCGCGTTGCATTGCGGGTGGTAGTCCGATAAGCCCGTAAAGCATGAAAGAGTTTATCAGGCCATGACCTCTTATCTTTATCCACCATCTTTTGCAGTATATTTGAAAGAGTCTTGTTAAAGGCTTCTATTTGGCCATTGGCTTCCGCATGATACCGAGATGAATGGTTGGATTTAATGTTGTATTCTTGATACAATTTCTTCACCTCAGAAGAACAGAAGTTGGTGCCATTGTCTGTCAATATGGTATGAGGGACACCAAATCTATTAATGATGTTAGACTTGATGAAGCTAACAATGCACTTATAACTGGCTTCTTTGAGAGGGACTACCTCTGCCCATTTGGAAAAGAAATCAGTAGCAGTAAGAATGTACTTAAACTGCTTGGCCATAGCTGAAGGGTAAGGTCCCACCACATCCATTCCCCATGTGGCAAATGGCCATGAGTATTTAGCTGTATGAAGCAACTCTGGAGGTTGATGAATGAAGTTGGCATGTACTTGACATGAATGACACTTCTTTGTGAAATCAACACAATCTTGTATCATTGAAGGCCAAAAGTATCCAAGCCTTTGAATTTGATCAGACAATCTATGTCCAGACTGGTGGGCACCACAGACTCCTGCATGCACTTCTTTCATGACAGCCATTGTCTCTTCACCATCAATGCATCTGAAGAGAACTCCATCAAAACCACATTTGTAGAGAATTTTATCTAGGTGGTTTGGGCCATCATAAAGAGTAAAATTGACCACACGTCGCCGGATTTGTTCTTTCTCAGCTCTATCAGGTGGAAGTGTTCCATTTTGAAGGTATTCCCTGATAGGTGACATCCATCCTGTAGTATGACCATACAGTTCAGGAATGGGACTAATTTCATTAATTTCCTCTGTTCTGGCTTGAACATAAGGTGAAATTGCACGACGGTGGGCAATACTGATGGTTGTATCGTCCCGATTTGGATCTGCTAAAGTTGTGGCTATATTAGCCAGTGCATCAGCTTGAGCATTTTGTGATCTTGGGACATAAGAAAATGTTGGTTCTGAATGGAATTCCGCCATTAACTCTCTGACATAATCATAAAAAGGGATTAATTCTTCTTTTCTGATGGCATAATCCCCATTGACTTGTTTGATTACTAGGTCTGAATCACCATTCACCTTTAAGTGATTCACTTGTGCTTGGAGCGCTAACTCCAAGCCTGTAATGAGAGCTTGGTATTCGGCTTCATTATTGGTACCACCTTCCCACAATAAAAAGGAATAAGGTAGAACTTCCTTATTTGGAGAAATGAGCACAATTCCTAAAACAACTTTGGTGAATTTAGGATTTTCCATTTTATTCCCTGTTGGACTTCTAGAAGCACCATCAAAATACATTTCCCATGTTTGAGGATTCTCTTGAATAGAAAAAGATTACTCATCAGGGAGTTAAATATCTGAAGAAGTGTCTTCCATTGAAGTATGTTCATCCAGGAAATCAGCCAGAGCTTGGCCCTTTATTGCCTTTTGAGACACATACTGAATGTCGAACTACTGGAAAATAACTGCCCACCTTGCTAGACATCCTGTAAGCATTGGACGACTAAGGATGAATTTGAGCGGATTATTGCGAGATACAAATTGGACCTCGTAATGTTGCAGGTAGTGTCTCAGTTTCTGAACTGCAAAGATGAATGCCAAGAAGCATTTCTCAATACTTGAATACCGGGTTTCTGCTTCAAGCATAGTTCTACTGAGATACTAGAGGCTATTTTCATTCCCAACATCATTCTTTTGAGTGAGAAAGGCACCCAATGATCGCTCTAGAGCTTTCACATAGAGGATAAGTGGTCTACCTTCAAGAGGTGGCATGAGTACTGGTGGACTCAAGAGGTATTTCTTGAGAACATCAAACACTTCTTGACATTCTTCAGTCCACTGGTAAGTGACTCCTTTCTTCAATAATTTGGTAAAGGGTAAACTTTTGCCTGCCAAATTGGCAATGAAACTCCTAATATAGGCTAAGTGTCCTTGAATTCCTCTTAATTCTTTCAAATTATGAGGAGGTGACATACTAAGGAATGATTTGGTCTTCTCAGGATCGACTTCAATACCACGATGGCGTACAACAAAGACGAGGAATTTTCCTGAGGTTACCCCAAAAGCACATTTTAAGGGGTTCATCTTCAAATTATGTTGTCGAAGCTTGTGGAATATGACTTCCAAATCAATTAAGTGATTAGAATGTTGTTTTTATATAACCACCAAATCATCTACATAGCATTCAAAAAACTTCCCTAAGAAAGGTTTGAAGATACGATGCATGGCGTGTTGATATGTTGCACCTGCATTCTTTAAACCAAAGGGCATCACCCGGTAACAAAACACACCTTGAGGGGCTCTAAAAGCTGTAGATTCCTCATCTTCTGGGGCCATTCGGATCTGATTATATCCGGAATATCCATCCATGAAGGAAAGTACTTTATAGCCAGCGGTTGCATCAATTAAGAGTTTTGTAATTGGAACTGGGAAATCATCTTTAGGACAATACCGATTAAGATCTCTGAAATCGATGCAAACCCTAATTTGTCTGTTCTTCTTCTTTACAGGGACAATATTATCCAACCACTTGGGATACTGAACTTCTCTGAAGAAGTTAGCTTTGATCAGCTTATCCACTTCAGCTTCAATTTTGGAAGCATAAGTTGGGTGTGTTCTTCTCGCGGCTTGCTTAAATCCTTGATGTTCTTTTGGTAAACCCAAATGATGAGTAGCAATATCAGGATCAAGCCTAGGCATTTCTGTATAGTTCAAAGCAAAAATATATTTATTTTTCTTTAGAAAAGAAATATACATCTCTTGCTCTTCAAAGGTCATGGCCGCACTAATTAAAGTGGGGCGTGGATTTTCTTCTGTACTCAGATTTACTTCTCTGAGTTCATCCACAGTGGTAGAGATACCCTCTTCAAATGCTGGAGGAGCATCTCTAAGATCTTCCTCTTCCTCTTCATCACGTGATATTTCTTCTGTTTCTACTTTCATAGTAGATGACAAAACAAAATTCTCATGATCATAAGAGATGTCAAAATTTTCACATTTTGAAGAAGAAGCTTCCATTTCCGACCCTATTGATAATAAAGTGTCTTCTTTGGGAAATAAAGGGGAGATGATGGATTGAGAATCGACATCATTACTCACCTCTGATGTTTCTATAACTTCTGCTGGCCTGATTGGCGAAGTATAGACTTGTTGGACTTCATCAGATGAAATGAAAACGTCACCACTTATGCTTTCATCACTGTTTGGTAGGTTACCAATTTCTCCCATGTTGTCTGGCTCGATTTCCGTAATTGACATTATGGATCTTTCCATAAGAGTATTTTGATTTGGGTTTATTTTGTCAATTTGACTGATAGGTAACACATAATCTGTACTCACATGTGTAAATGGATTTATTGGAATCTTCTCCAAACCATATGGAGCATTAACTTTGGTAATTTCCTTCATTGTAGATTTTTCTCTTCCCTTCATGTGATAAAATTCTGCCTCAATGTATTGAGACTCACATGTCTTGAACGGGGCCTTACCACCATACAATGTTCCAACTTGACCATTGAAACAGTATTTGAGACATTGATGGTATGATGAAGGGATAGCTGCATGCTGATGTAGCCAGGGTCTTCCAAGCAAGATGTTGAAAGCTAAGTCTTGATCAACAATCATGAAATCCGAATTGGATACAAGATCTCCAAACTGAGTTCTGAGTGTAACTTCGCCCAGTGGTTCTTGTTCATTTTTATCATATCCTTGTAACATCATGGTAGAAGGAGATAAATCAGATTCCGTGAGGCCCAATCGACGAAGTGTACGAATGGGCATGAGGTTGACTCCTGAACCATTGTCAATGAAAGCTCTTCGGATATCTACACCATTGACTTTGCCAGATAAGTACAAAGGTTTTATGTGCCCATGCACAACATCATCTTCATCTTTATTAGTAAATGATATCACTGCATGGAATTCTTCAAGATTATTCTCTATGTGATAGACTTCAGCTGCAGCAATTTCAGCTTCAAACTCTTGAGGACTTGACAAAGCTTCGATGAGTGCTTCCCGAAGATATTTTGGCATATTCAAAGCATCCAAATTTGATAAATTGGCTGGTACTTGGGCCAAGTGTTTCAATATATCATTCTTTTGATCTATAGGTCTGCGTTTCCTAATAGGAATATGTGGTTTAGCAGGTACCTTGGAAGCAGAAGCTTTGGAAGCTGATGCATCTTGTATTGGGATAGAAGTTGGCAATATCCTTGGTTTTGGAATATTAGACCGATTAGATACATTTACTTGCTGAGATAAAGAAGATGGAACCTTCAATCGGTCTTCGAAAATGACTGTTCCAAGACTGAGTTGGCTATTAGCAGAAGAACCTGCTTGTTCTTTTTGAGCTCGCTGAAGGGCTCTACCACGATTTTCTACTGCATACATAGTGCTAGCATGGGTAGAATTGGAGTAGTGGCTTCGGAAAGATCCACATCTTCCCCTGTATCCTGAACCTCTAGAAATTCCTCAGATTCCCTTATTTGATACAGGGAATTCAGGCTCATCCAGACTGGAATATGGATCTGTTAATTGAATCATATTAACAGAACCGATGATTAACTCTTCGTCTGATAAAGAATCTGCCTGATTATCCTGTTTAGGCTGTGCCGTTTGGTGGGGCGGTGCCCGTGGATTTGAAGTAGATGACATGAAATCTGCCAGAGTCAAAGAAAACTTAGGCCTTGATACATTCTCCTCTTATTCTGATTCATCTTTCTTCTTTGAATTGCGCTGCCCTTTTGAGGATTTGTCTTTTGATGGAGGCTTCACTGTTTATTTTGTAGGAGACACAATTGGCTTCTTAAATTGTGTTTTCAAAATGGCATGGATCCGATTGATTGTCTTTCTGACCATCCAATCATCATATTTTTGTGCAGTTTTTCTTTTGACTTCCTGCCACTCGCCTCCTTCCTCTAGATCTGTAGCGGTAACACACGCTGCATGAGATGAAGAACACTTCAATTTGACTTGTCCCAAGTCGACCATCTTTTGCAGGAGGTCTTTAAAGACAAAACACTTATGGATGGGATGCCCCAACATTTGATGAAAGGGACAATAATCGGGACGGTCTTCATCTCCTTCCTTGTTTGGCCTTTTGGGCACTGGTAATTGAACCAAATTATTTTCCAGAGCTGAAATGAAGTAACCAGGAACTTGCTCACTTCAGAAAGAGTATGTTTTACTCTTCAAATCCTCAAATTGTTTTCTTCGTTGTTCTGTTTGATCATTTGGACGAAACGGCCTTTTTTGTTGGCGTTCAGGAGGTGGAGCCCTTCGAGAAAATGAAGGTTTTAAAGTAGAAATAGGTACAGGTGCTTGTTTAAGCATAACTGTAAAAGTTTCTGCTTTACCCATTCTCCTTCCTAGAGCTGATGGAATTACACGAGATTTAACCTTAGCCTGTATAAGGGAATCTTCAATCTGCTGAGCGATTGAAATAAGGTCTCGAAACCCTCTTGTGTATTTCACAGGGATCAATGGCGTGCGTAATTCGTCATGAAAATTTGCCACACAGATTGGCAATAGCTCCTCCTGAGGGAGTGCTAAACTCAGGGAATATGTTAATCCCTTCCAGCGAGCAATGAAATCAGAGACTATTTCATTTTCCCTTTGCTTGCGGTTTGTAAGATCGAAAACTGTCGTTTTTGGCAATGTTGAGCTGAAATGAAGAAGGAATTTTTGGTGAAGATCCTCCCATCTGATGATTGACCGGGATTGCAAGCTTGTATACCAGACAAAAGCTGGTCCTTTCAAGGTTCGCACGAAGCATCTGAGTTTCACTGCTTCTTGCTACTCTGGAGTTCCCATCATAGGATCACAACAAGACACGTAATGCGTCAAATGTTGTTCAGGGTCGCCTGATCCATTGAAAGTAGGGAAAACAGGGTTTCCAAAACTAGATGTAGGAGAAATCGAATCTACCCATTCAGGGTAAACTTTCTTTTCAGGTTGAACTTGCGGTTGTTTCCCTTCCATAGTTTCTAACCGAGCTGTTAATGACTCAATAGTAGTTATTAACTTTTGAGAAACATCAGGTTAAACTTGGTTTTGGGTAGGTGCAATGAATGGATCTTGGACAGACGTGGTGGTTGGTGCTGCAACTGATGGTAGTGCTGTCAACCGTTGTTTCACTTGACCCATAGGATTAGACCTCTGAGGGTGTACTGATAAAGGAGGATATTCCTGATCCATCTCAGTAGTTACAACAAATTCCTTCGGCTGTCAGACTTCAGCATTCTTAAGAAGAAGACTACTCTGAAGTAGTTCTGCATTCAACCTTCTTAATTCTTTCATTTCTTCCTCTTGTTGTGAAAACCTTTCCTCTAACGAGTGCAATTGACCTTCTCCAGATGAAGGATATGTAACCTGATTCTTTCCCTTCCCTTTTTTGGATACCTTTTGGAGAGAGGGAAGTGGATTACCTAGGTTCTGAGTAATCCTTTGACTTCGTGTACTCACACCATCTTCATTTGTATCGGTGCGTACATTTTCTTGAGTAGGACACTCTTTATCTGAGTCCCCTGAGTGAGTCTCCTCTGGTGGATTATCAACAACGGCATTGATGACATTTATTGATGCATAATGCATCGCATCCCTTCTATCAACATTTCTCTGATATTGTCTTCTTTCACATCTTTGATGAGACATTGTCTTTTGTTGATTCAATCCTTTAGGAACTTCTTGAGGAGCTATAATTTGGAGGTAATCTCCTTATAATTTGGCTCTTCGTTCCTCTTGGGGATTCTTCCCTAATCGAGAAAAGACCGACATTCTCTGAGGAGGAGATTGATGATTTGAAAGAGTCCCCAGTCTTGTCAACTGGGGATGTTCCTGCTGTTTCCGCTCAACTCCTTGAATCCCATTTGTTGTCTCTGAGGGTTGGGTTAGAGAAGTCCCCAGTCTGAAAAGCTGGGGTGGCTCTTGACATGCTATGTCTGAGATCTACTTAAAATCTCTCTTGATCTTGCGAATCTTAGTTCGGAAATTAGCTGGATGCATTAACCTGTATCCACTTTTATCACCTGGTTCAACAGACCATTGGATGATTTCCGAGACTTCTATCATTTGATGATTTGTTTTCTCCATACGAGAGGCTTGTGCAATATTCTCGCCTGCTTGATGTAGGAGAAATTCAACAACTTGTTCTCTATATGCTTGATTTTGAGAGGAACTAGTTGAAACCTGTTCTTGAGCAACCTTTTGATTATGAACAAAGCCCATTGACTGTGGCTGGCCATGGGAAATAACATTGCATGAGACCATTTTTGGTGGGCTTTGCTGGCTGGAAAGCACTATAAAATGTAGTGCTCCGTGAACACCCCATCCTCTGATATGAACATCAGATGGAGCATTGGCAATTAACTAACACAATTTTCTTAGTGCGCCAAGGCATGAATGTTGAAGGGTTCTCTACTGATTTTCAACCTTTGGATACCGAGAGACTGATAGAGATTCCAAATCAATCTGACTTTGTAGCCCTTCTATTATCTTAAGATGATTTTCATATTCATCATAAGAAAATACCTTCTTCTTCAATTGACAAAGAGTTTTCCATATGTTGAGACAAATATCATGGATTCCATCATCCGTCAACATCTTTGGAATGTCGTACTGGGAGTCAGCCAAAGGTCAAAACATGACTGGTACCTCACCTTTTGCCAGTTTTTTTCCTCATTTTCAGCATTTCCTCTTTATCATTAAATGAAGATTCTTCTACCTGTTTTGACCAGAGTTGGTGTTTCCTTGTTGCTTCATCGGATTCAACAAGATTGGTAGAGAGATCATTGATCAAACTAAAAGATTCATGACTTAGGGGTGGTTCGGAGAATGACCTACACCCTGGGCTATCTTCTGATTGAGAATGTATTTCACTTGCTAGTGATAAAGCATCAGACATGACTGGTTTGGAATTTGAAAGTGCCTCAAGATAAGAGGGCTTTCTCGGAACTACATTATCCACTGGAGTATTTTCCAGGCAATGTGAATCACTACTGCGGAGAGGACTTTCGCAGCGATGTTCATCATCATGGGGAGGACCACCATAATGGGTTACAGCAAAAGATGAGATCTCTTTCTCCTTGGTCTTCTGACCACACAGAGGGTTCCTGTGGCTCTCATCTAAAGATGAAACTTCAAGATTGACCGAATTTTCATGAAGAAAGCCTTCATGAAGAAAGTGTCATTTGAAGACCTTCAGAATTAATGTTCCCGTTATTGGGAACTGAGGGAGAAGAACCTTGAATTCCAACAGATAAATGTCTGAGGGCTTCAAGAACTCCAGCATTGAGCAAGGCCTTGTTGCATATTGGCCTTTGATCTCCTGACTGTGCTGGGCGGATCTTTTTCTTAGATGCATTCTTACTCGCTTTGGAAACCACTTGTTGACGACAGTGGTGACTCTGAGCAGGTGTATGTTCCTGATCAGGAAATATGGTCAGGTTAGGCTGACGATCTCCACTCAAATCAGGTGTATGTGCCTGACTTGGATGTCCGTATGATATGGGGGAGTATGCCCCATGACCCTCTTGTACTGGAACAGATGTGTGTGTCTGTTCCGGAGTGAATTGTTGATGTGTCACTCCACTGCTAGGGATAGATTTATGTGTCTGTCCCTGAGATGATGCGGAAGCTGTTATGATATCCTGGCAAGCATCCAGAATATGAGCAGGAATTTACTTCTGCTCTTTCACCATTGACAAAATATGTTTGGTGACTTCAGCCACCGGAACGGGGATATACGTCCATTCCGGGCTTGGAGTAGGTGTATGTGCCTGCTCCTATCCTCCTTTTCCTGTCATTGAATCCTGACAGTACTCAAGTGTGGGGGTAGAGAGTTGAGTCTGCCTCCTGTTTGTCGTCGGGGCTTTTCGACTGACTTCTTCGTGCGCTACCAAGCGAGACTTTTGGTAGGCTTGATTAGTATTAGAAGGTGTATAAGCCTGCTGATTACACTTCACCAAACACGGTTGAAGAGATCCATCATATGTAGTCAGACGAGCCTGCTGACTAACTGATGATGTATAAGCAGGTGTATGTTCCTGCCTATAGTACTCCACCAGAATTTCCTGGCGGGATTGGCGTGATGCTGCCAGATGAGTCTGCTGGACAGCGGAATTAAAACGGGCAGGTGTGTGTGCCTGCTCGTTTTTCACCACCAAGTTAGGTTGGTGGACTTCTCCGGAGATGGAAGGGATGAAAACCGTCCTATTGTTAACTGGATTCCGTCTCTGGCGGTTCGTCTTGCCTGCTCGGGTTCGAGGAACCTGAGCTGAATGCCTGGAGTCGGTACCCTCATCATGTTGAGGGTGCACTGTCGCACGAGTCTGGCGGTGATTGTTGATGGGAGCCCTCGGGAAGGACTCCTGTCTTTTTGAATTAAGGCCCGGGGGGACCTTCTCATTCACTTCCTCAGAGTAAGGGAGTGAATGGAAGTTGCGTTCCCGGGATAACGACCCGAAACGGTTGGAGACGGTAGTCAGCACCGCCTGCCTCTTAATCACCGGTCGTCGTTGTCCGGACGACCTCTATGAGTTATTTACTTGGAGGGACTGTCGGGCAGCCTCCAGAGTTGGGATGGTACCGTGTTGAAGGTACTATTTAACCAGTGCATTTGATACCCAGCATTGAAGACGCTGAGTAGGTAATGTCATCCTCAGAGCGGATGACGATCCAGTAGGAATAGCAGCAGTGGTATTTGCAGCAGCAGTATTCACAGATGTGAATTTGAGAGCAGCCACTATGGAAATACAAAAGATCTTGGAAAATAGTGCCTGTTTGATATAACAGACATAATCAAGATAAAATTCAGCCACTTCATCCTTTGGATGAGTACATATGTCAATGATTGTTTTTGCTAGCCCTCTTACTGACTTTTAAATAGGGGCTTTAACAAATAGGTAAAACACCACTTTAACTTGGTTAAGGATTCACTTCAGGTTCACCATTTTTGTTTCGTACGGAATTCGGGGATGACCACTTGGATGGGAGATTCAAACATTCCGATCAGTTTCTAACGGGTTTGTTCATAGAACCGGAAACATCCAATGATTCCACATCCGTTTGGACCTACTTTCCAAAGGTAGGTGCTTATTAGCTTGTGGACTGATGAGGCGTAGGAATTTTCATTGGTCGAGAGGATGGGAGGTCGGACTCATCACACCTTTTTGAGGGGAATTATTGTCTACTCCAGGACTCTCTTTATAGATTTGAGTTATGTTCGTGAATCCTTATTACATTACCAAGTATAAAATGAGCTTTCCTTTAGTTTTAACAATCAATGATTAAATATGTAAGAAATTTAGAGAATCTTTTATATGTATTCGAGGTTCTTCATCAATAGAGAATCATCTGTATCTATTTAGAGATTCTTGGTCAATGGTATCCTTCAAAACATTTATAAAAGTCTCTTGGTCATTATGATGACCAGGCTGGTTTTAAATCCACTCAGTGGGGCACATGAAGTTTATCGTCATTCAGAAGGACATGGATTATTTCAAAGTTGGGATTGAACCCATAAATGGGCTACCTACGTATCCTTTGTTTTGGAAAAGGAATCAGAACCCACTTAGTTCGAGTAACGGAGTATGACGTTTATGATTGATGGCTCAAAGAAGGATGTCATAATTACTTTTACACTCTAAGCTCACGTGAGTCATGCTCGGTGTGAGAAACAAGAGGTATTGGTAAAAATTAGACAATTGTGCCATGAAAGATGCAATCATAAGAAATGGTTTGGGGCTTATGTATGTATGACTGCCCAGATAGATGAAGGTTTAGGATTTACTTTTAGGGAGAAAATCCAGGAACGGGGTCCATAAAGGTATATGTGCTTCATGGAGATTTGAATACTCTAACTTGGGACTTATTCCTGAAAAGGAACCTCAAATTAGGAGAGGATTGATAACTAGGTTTTACTCCTGAGAAGGAATCCTAGATCAAATGAAAATTAGGACTGGTTAAGAGAAATTAAGGGACTTGGGGCTTACTAATGAAAAGGAAGCCCAAAATTATGACTGGGACTTATTCCTGAAAAGGAGGCCCAGGATTATGACTGGGTCTTATTCCTCAAAAGGAGACCCAGGTTAGGGATTAAGGTTTGGGGCTTACTCCTGAGTAGGATGCCCAAATTAAGGGACTCGGGGCTTACTCCTAAGAAGGATGTCCATATTTGAGATTGGGGCTTACTCCTAAGAAGGATTCCCATATTTGAGATTGGGGCTTACTCCTAAGAAGGATGCCCAAAATTAGAGCACTTGGAGCTTACTCCTAAGAAGGATACCAATATTAAAGGATTATGATTGGGGATTACTCTTGAGGAGGATGCCCATATTAAGGAATTAAGGTTTGGGGCTTACTCCTGAGGAGGATGCCCAAGTTTGGGAACTTTAAGAATTTGGGGCTTACTCCTGAGGAAGATGCCCAGATTAAAGGACTTATAACTGGGGACTATTCTTGAAAAGGAGACCCAGGTTAAGGATTCTTTCATCTTAAAGGATGAGGTTGAATGAATGAACTCTCAATCTTTGGTGACATAAATATTTATAAATCACTAAGTTTTGAGAGATATTCCACAGAATTCCTTTCAAATAAGGAAGTCAAATCAAGAAATCATGCCATAAATGGCTTTGAAGAGTATCTTGAAGACTAAATCTTGAATAGGAAAGGTGAAATGGCTTAAGAGGGGTAAAATGGGCAAGATGGGCACCCAAAAAGGTAGGGGCGCGCAAGTCTTGAAAGGCGCGCAAGTCTTACGTGGGTGCGCAAGTATTGGTCGCGCAGGTATACCTGCGCGACATGTGGGGTACATGGGTGATTTTCAACCAGCATTAGAATACTTGAGCGACTCTTTATTAAACCCTTTAGAATCCTCTTGAGGTTCTTCCAGAAAAAGGACGTGCAAGTTCTATTGAAGGAATAAGGCGGCGCGCAAGTGTGGTCACTTCCCTTAAGGGCTGACCACTCAGGCGCACAAGTGTTGATGAGTTTCAACACTTAGGCCTTCCTCCTTCTCTTTAGATCTTTCGTTATAGGTAAAAAATTACCTTATAAGTGTTCTGGAAGCTTTGAGAAGAGACTTGGGTGTCGGGAGCTTCAATCCAAGTTTCTGGAAAAAGATCCTCTTGAATGGGGGGCCCACAGGGTCTATTTATAGGCAGGAGAAGACCCCAGGCGGTTACTAGGTGGTTATCACTTAGGGTGCGCAAGTCACTTGCGCGCCAAGTGAGTCGCGCAAGTGTACTTGCGCGACCATGGGGAAACTTGCGCGGCCTATGGGCAAAGTTTTCCTTGTTCATCCCTTTGTGAATTTTTGATGTTTTTTTTCAAAGGTTGAATCACTTTGAGATCAGATATTCCACTTTTCCGATTTTTAGATTCTGTGACGAAAGGAGCGTCAACAATATTCAACTATTTTAAGTCTCTAAAACAATTTTTATTTTTCAAGCATTTGGACCCCCTATAAATTAGAATAAATCGGTCTAATTGTTATTTATATCATAGAATTATTCATTTAATCCTATTAAATCTTATTAATTAACCAAAAGAATCAACTGATTCCCCTAGTAAATCTATATGCACCTAAAAAACTATTGAAAATTATTGTATATCAAGTCCACCTGTTGTCTATGAATTTCCACGTACATCTAGTAAATGAATAATTTTTTATTTATATAAAATTTTATTACACTCTAAACATTCCTATATATCTTGATAATTCCCCATGATCATGCTCTATTTTTTTCTCAATTGATAATTTTACCTAGTTTCAATTCATATAAATAATATATTTATTGAAGATCACATTCCAAATTTTACTAAACCTCCATTTGTCATTATTTAAATTATTTTATTTTATTTTTCCATGAAAATTTATATAAAAAATGTTTTAGACTTAGCTTTAATACTTTCATGTTCACCAGCATTAACATGAATCTATGTAATACTTTTAAAAACATTTAGGTGTGAGGCATAAACTATTACATTAATGTAATTTTCCTTACATAAATTTTTACCTTAAGGTATATATTGGTTCATGTTAATCATATAAAACACCATATTCACTACCATTGTATGAAAATACATTTAAAAAGAACAAGTGTTATCACATGTTTGTGACCCTCTTTTTAAGTGTCATGTTTCCATGTTCTGCCACACCATTAATTCAAAAACTATTTTTTCAAACATGATAACCATATTTGAATAAAATTTTCTTAAACTATTTAAAACAAAACTATATACTATTATCTAATATTCATTATTAAAACATTAAACTAGTCTACATTTCAACTATGGATATCTATCAGTTGAAGGTTCCAAATACTTCTTACTTATTCTTTAAAAAGTGCACCCATGCCTTCTATGTTTTATCATAAATGGAAGACAAATAAAATAGTGAGGTTTCATAAGAGTCTACTAGATTTGGTCCTTATACATTAGTATACATAATATCTATCTCTTTATTGTTTGGTTCTCAATATCTCATTAAAACACTCACTATTTTTTCTTTCTAATAATAAACTCTACACATTCTCTAAACTCTCTATGCCATGGTTCAACACTCTTTTATCAACCAAAACTCACATAAAATTCTCCATCATCTAATTTATATCATAATTACATATCTATGTGTCTATGGTAAAATAAATAATAACCATTATCCAATCTTAGACACATTTTAGATATGGCATGCCATCTTTGACATTATTGGATACCATAGCTTCACACTTACTGATTTTCCACTTGTTTTCTTCTTAAGTTATAAATTACTAAACATCATCCATATAACCTACCAAAACTTAATTTATCCTTAATATCGGTATTTTTTTAAAACCTAAATTTTTTGCAAGAATTTATTCTATTTCAAAACTTCAATATTACCTTTATATAAAATCATTAGATTTTTATAATCAATAGGATGAACATTTCAAAAAAAATAGATTCATACATTTTCATGTATCCTCAATATAAAATAAAATAAAATGATTCTATAAAATAAAAGTTCCATGACTCAATAAATCTATTGGCACTAATAAAACTACAATAATTTTTCTCAACTATAGTATTTGGATATGATCCTAAATAATTTATATTTAATTCTTATAAACATTTTTTAAAAATATACCTTCTTCCATCACTACTATAAAATATAACCCAAAAGTATTGATTTACCTCAATTCATTCCTCTTTATTTACTTCACTCTTTTAAACTTCATGTATGAGATTATAATTTTTTACCCTATGCATTGTATATTTTACTGGTAAACTTATGGAATTCCTTAAATTTAACTACTTCACTCAGAATTAGCTCTAGGATATCCTTAAATAAAAAATAAGAGTTTCTATTTAAACTTCTCATAACAATAACTATTATATCCCAATAATCTAGTAATGATTATAATAAAATCAGATCCCATATATTACTTTTAAATTTAACATTTAAAGAATATAAATAGATCATGATCACATTAAACTAATTCTATTGATTAGAAACCATATTTATTCATCCATATTTATACTAAAATGTATCATTATAAGAAAAACCATGTTAATAGTAGTCTTCTTATCATATATAATAGGAGAGTTGATGTAAGATAAACAATTGTTTTTACCACCCGGTTATTGAAAAAAAATACTTTATCCAATATGTTACAAAAAAATCTATGTGTCTTCCAGAAAATCTTTATTGATTATAATTTCTTAATATCCTCTATCTTGAATTTAGATAATGAAATATTTAGCAATATCTGGTAAATATATTCCCCTTTATTTATCCTCTAAAAACCAAATATATTCAATTAAAAATATAAATCTTCATCCTACAATTTTCAAATAAAATAACCCCTTATCATAATCACTCAAAAAAAGCATTACAATTCTTAGAAAGTCATTTACCAAAAATATCTATACTCCAGGATTAATAACATGGAATTGATACTTATTATTATAAAAACTCGTGGATTTCCTTATGAACTATAATCAAAAAAACAAGATTGGATAACCAAAATCACTTGATAAATATTTTAAAATAAACCTCACTAAACACTATATCAATAAAAAATTAATGAAAAGTAGAAAAAATTATGAGATAATAATATAATAATCTACACACACTAACCAAGAGAAATGAATTAACATAGTTGGTTTATACCCTATTTTCATTAAAAAAATATCATACATTAATAGTGAAGATTGATAAATCTCATAATATATAATCTTATTAGAAATGAATTAATAAATCATTAATTACAGTATCCTTTGTAGGGAGAACATATATAGATCTATTTTATAAATTCTTCAGTAAATATTTATTCATAATGTGAACCAGATATTCCATTTTGACCAGTTATTATTTCCTTTTATAGAACCAAATTATTGGAAAAAAGGTTGTTATTTACTATAAATGTAGTATAGTATGTGTTTATTATAAATCCTCACATGGACGATCAAAGAGTTTGCAAGGAAAATAATATTACAATTCAAGATGACAAAATTATTGAACATGGTGTCATTTCCTAGTGTTTTCTAAATTTTTTGGGTCTAAAATTCAGAAGAAGAGGTTTGCATCTTTGAGGGTAGTTTTTTGGAAACAAATATTCATGAAAATGGTAAAGACATGGGTTTCGCGGAGACTTGGATGATATTTTCAAAGTTCAAGAGCATTGTAATTGATGATGGTGATCTCCATGATTATGAGAATTGGAGCTTCAAAAAGGCATGAAGGTTTTGATGGATAACTCCATGATTACGAAATGCATCACAAACACTGGAAAGGATTTTGATGGAAAGCTCCATAGTTATGGCACGCATAACAAATAGAAAATTTCTATGGACCTTTGTGATAAGAAGATCACCGTAAAAAAAATTTTAAAAGATCTGTAAAATCCACTAAGAGGTGGTGGAGCATTTTGAATAGTCTATATTATAAATATGAGGCTACCCCATTCACTTCACATGAATTTTTCAAAGGAAATCTAGAATCATTATAATTTCAGGAAACAAACGGATCTCCATGAAACTGACATTCCATGTGAGTTTGAGCATCGTGAAAAGTATTGTTTAGTCTTTATTTATGCCAATGCTTTCGATTAATGAGTGCTTCATGATGATAGGGTATTCAGTTTGGACCCAGCGAGATTCAAGAAGGGAGTTTATTCTGTGAAGGCAGTGAGCATCGTGAAGTTAGTGAGCTTCGTGAATGAGATTCATGAAAGTTATTTTTGAAAATCATTTTTTCAGTGAATTTGAATTTCAAAGAGCAACAACTCATGTATACAGTGCGAGAAGAGCCTCGTGCTAAGATAGGGACAAATACTTTAATGAAAATCTATTGAAGTGACCTTGAAGTCAATAAATTGAGTTATAATTCTCTCAAAGTAGTGATCTAAAGGATTCGACGGATTTTTTCCAAGGTATATAGTGTGTTATCCCTAAAATATTATAAAGAAAGTGTTCTTGGAACATAGTGACTATGTTTGAACTCTTTTATTCAAAAACTATTGAAGATTAATGGATTTATGTATGACCGAATATCTATTGGCATATGCTTCTTGGACTAGACCTTAGTGGGGAACCAAGTAAAAGTTTTGTTTTTCCCTCCTGCATGTGATTGTTTTAATTACTACACATTACCAATAGATATATTTAATAGGTTCCTACATATTTGGGAACAATATCCATCACTTTAGAAGAAACATTTGACACCCTAATTCACCCCTCCCCTCTCAGTGTGTTCTGAGTTCCTATATGTGGTATTAGAGTGAGGTTCACATATGTTGGATACACTATAGAAAAGTCATTCTTTGTTGAAAATTTAAGTTTCTCTCCTTTGTTAACAATGAATTAGAGTTTTAATGAAGATCTAGTTATCTTTAAGAAAAATTATATATCCACCAATACCATGATGAATAGGAAAAAGAAAGATAAGATGTAGTTGAATAAGTCCCTATTGTCTAAAGAAGAGGTAGTATTTAGTTCTCGATGCCTTTATGACAATGAAGATATATTAGTCCATGAATGTAAAGAGCATACGGCTCAGGTTTCCACTAAAGAAAAGGAAAACATTTCTACCTCATGTAAATCAAAATTCTCATGTGATCAAAAGGTATGTGTTATTACCTTTGAAATTTTTCCTAAAAATAAAGATCCTAGTACAAGTAGTTATGTTGATCAGTCTAAAATGTCATATAAATTTTCAATCGAGAAATTATGAAATTATCTACATGATATTCCTAAAGAAATAGATTCTGTTATTTTTAGAATCTTTCAATATATGTTGGTAAATATTATCTTGCTAGAAGGATAATAAGATTCTTTGGAAAATGGCTTGAATGGAAAAATTATTGAATATTTAAATCTCTTCAGATGGTTTGGAACCTTTGAATAAGAAAATATGGAACCTGAAATATGTTCCTAAAAATACATCAAAGTAGTTGAAGAGAAAGAGGGATTCAAAAATACTCTTGAAGAGAATATCCATGTTCTTGAAGAAAATTTTATAAGTAGCACTAAAGTGAATAGTTTACAATGGGAACAAATATCCAAGAAGATCAAGGAACGTGACTCTTTGATTTAAAAAAAATATGAAGATGAATTTGTTAGAATAAATGAGGCTTATGAATAAAATATTATTATGATTTAAGATCAGAAAGAAAATACTCAATATGAAATGTATAGATTTGGAATCACATTTGGAAAATATTGAGAAGAAATATATTGATACTTTAAAAAATATGGTAATAGTTCTTGTTTCTACTCAATTCTCATTAAATTATTATAAAGATGAATGACCATAAACATGTGATAAGAAGATCATGACATATTTTGATGATCTATCTCAAGCATCTGAGAAGAAATATTTATCGTCCAAACCAACCTGTTTTAATGCCTCTAAACATATTATCATGAATTATAGAGGTTATAAGAAAAATACTAGATAGGTGTGGATGAATAAAGGAGATAAAAAACCTACCACCATGACTTGGGTGGATAAGAAAAAGAATATGGAAACTAGTTTGCCACAAAGAGCTCAGAAAGTCATGAAAAGGCCCAATAATAGTATGAAGATATATAAAGAAATCAATATTTGGGGGTCAATGATGGTGTTTCAACAGATTTGGGAATTGTGCATTAAACTGTTGGTACAATATTAAAAATATAAAATCATAAAAAAAATTACCTCATGGGGGAGAAATCTAGAGATGAATAAAAAATATCTTCAAGTATAGAAGCAAATATCTATTGCAAATTGAATTAGAAAGATTGATAATATATGTGATTTCTACAATGAAAGTGGTCACAAGGTTGGTACATTCTCATCTCAACATGAATCATAATATGATAAGAAAATAAGATCACAAAATCTTGAAAAGAATTAGTAAGAAAACTTGGGAATGAATTAGAAGAATGTTGTGAACATAAATTCTCTCAATAAGGTATCAAGGAAGTATTGTGAGAAGATCTTGTATTATAAATCCATGAAGTTGAAAGGTAGTGTATTCAATAAAACTACTAAGATGGATGACACATCGATGAATCCTTGTGGAAGATCCAATTCTACTTCGATGTTTCCTAAAGACATGTTAGTTATTTGGCCAGAATATTTGGAAAGAATGAGGAAACATAAAGATGTACATGCTAAGTCTAGCGAAAAAGAAAGTGAAAATATTCCACAAGATGAATGAAAAGTTCATAAGAGTTTTCAAAAAAATGGAAACTCATGTGTTAAAGATGTTTTATGTATGAGATGTAGGAAATATGGTCATGTTGAAAAAGTTTTTTTAACATTAATACTCGAACAAGAAGCATTCCTTAAGGGGAGTAATAATTTTTCATCCATAAAGGTTGTCTAAAAAAAGTTCTCCACACAATGTAGAAGAGTATATAAAGAGATACATACTGCCTCATCATAAATTGGAATATATGTTCACTTGTGTGAGAATAAATACTAGAGGAAATTGAGCAACTTGGTAGGTAAAATCATCACAACCTTATTGTTCATATTTATTAATCAAGGAAGATCCACCTTATTCCCTTAATATTTGGTTATTATATTTTTTATTATAATACAGGGAATTAAATGTTGAAGCATGTTTTCAGGGGGATAACTAGATAAGTAGTGAGGAATGTCATATTTTCGTCAATATCCATTATTAAGAAGTCACTATCTTTTAATGATTCCTCAATTTGGTATTCAAATAAAAATAAGAGAGAGAATCATTTTGGTATGAAGATGAAGATGGTTTATTATGGAAAACTACGATAAATAAGGTACCACATTTTCTCGATATTATTTCTAGTATCCTGAAGAACAATATTTCAAGAATATTATCCCTATTGAAGTTTTGAAAGTTATACAATGTGGACAGTCATGATATGAAGAAACATTCTGGTATTTTCTTCATACAAAAATTTATTTAAATCCATTTTTGATGAGATCTTCCATTATGAAGATGTTGAGAAGTATTTACCTTTATGGGGAGGCAAATGAATAATGATGAAGAAACTTCCATAATCATTATTTCAATTTTATCTAACATCATTATTCTATAAATTCCATGAAGATAATGTCATTAAAAAAAGAGTTTGAGGTTTTATGATCAATGGCCAAGATACAGATTTAGATGTAGGCATAGTGGAATGACTATAAAATATTTTCAACTAACACAAAGAATATGATTCAGATGAATAATAATAAGAGGAAACCATTACTAAAGAAACTTTATCAAAACCTCACAAAAGAATCTCTAAGGTATGAATCAGGTACCACATACATGGTATTCCTGACTGGTGGATTATATAAAGAATCCCCAATTCAAAAGAGGTGGTTCTGATCATAATATCCTTGTGAAGAATTCATAGGAATATAAATTTATTGTAATGGTGTACTTAGATGATATTATATTTAGTGTAAGTAATCGTAGATAAGTGGAATAATTTTCCAATAATATGAAATAAAAATTTTGAATGTCTATAACTGGTGAACTCGCATACTTATTTGGGATATAAATGATTCATAAGAAGGATTAAACATTCATTTCTTGAGATAAATATGAAAGGAAACTCCTAAATAAATTCCAAATGTAGGACTTCAACCCAATTCCAACTCTGATTGTGGTTAGGAAAAAACATGGAAATCATGAGGATGGGATATTTGTGGAGCCACCATGTGCAGGAGAATGATTGGAAGATTATTATACATAACTGAAACACATCTAGATATTGCCTTTAAATAGGCTTATAGTCCCACATTAAAAATAATTAAAAGGAAGAACATTTGGTTTTAATTAATATAATCATGAGTTACACTCCATCTAAACAAAATTATAGCCTATATTTTGTTGTAGGGAGATATATTTAACTATTAGTGTTTTTTATGCGGACTAGGATGGAGAAGTTGTTGATAGAAATTCTAAATGTGGTGGATCATTTTTTATGAAAAAAAATGTGTTGGTTGGTTGAGTTATAATTTGGAAAGAACTTCTCTCAGTACTGTTGAAGTTGAGTACATCTCCACTACATAGACTTACACTCAACTACTTTGGATGAAGCAATAACTAACTGATATTAGTGATGAGGTGAAACATCCCATAGTGATTCAATAAAATAAAAATAGAACGATTGATATAACTAATAATCCTCTTCATCATTATCGTACGAAACATATTGAAATCAGATACCACTTTATCCAGTAAAAGTTTTAATGAGGCATGATTAAAATGATTCATGTTGGAACTAATGATCAAATGGCTAACATGTTGACCAAGACATTGATAGAACATGTGTTCGATAATCATTGGTTGAACCTCAGTGTTCAACCACATCCTAGTGCTTGAGGATTTTAGGAGTGTTCCCCTCTCCCAAGTTGTATTAACTATTTTAATCTGTTTGTGGAAGTAATGTAGGATTATGGGGGAGATAAGATCCATGGGGAGTGTGTTTTGTGCTCCAGAAGTTCAATAAAAGGTTATTTGGGTTTATTTAGGGTTATCCAATAAATGAGGCTAATATTAAATTTTAATATATATAATATTAATGTGCTTCATTATTCATTAACACCATTTTAATTCATTTTACACTTTCAACATCATTTCACATTATGATTGTAAGTCCTTCAAATGCACTATGACATGGTGTATTTTTTGCACCGTATAAAATACTCAATGGTCTTGATTTTATTTTAATGTTTAATTTTACGGTTTATAATTACATTGGAAATAATTCATACTTTTCAAGTACTAGAATATTCACATAGGAAGACCACTAAAATGGGCTTTCATGCCAACAAATTTTGGGCAAAGTAAACTAGACAACAGCCTAATAAAGAGACTGTAGCAGGAAAGATCCAAGCCTAATAATTCTAAAAACATAACTTAATATATATTTTATTAAGGTTAATATTTCACATAATAGTGGACCAATCTAATTAGTATATTTTAATGGAGTTTCAGGTGGCCCAAGTTGGAGATAAAATTTTGGGCCAGATTCTGCGGCCTAGAAAAATAGTTAACCATTTTACACATATCCCGCAAACCAAATATCCATTTCGGATGAAATTTTACATACAGTCAGGGTACATATATATATTAATATATTTTTTTCTATTTCCCACCCAAATTCATTAATTTTGATGCTCGTTTGGACACAGCCGTCAAAGGCGTGCAAGTTCGCATGGATTTTTTGTAAAGGGTGGAAAAGTCCACTCTCCCTCAACTTTCCACCCACCTTGGCCTACCACCATTAATTAGTGAGACTTTGAATATTGTTTTATTGAAAAAATTCTTCCTAAATTACTATTTAATATAGTGATGGTAGAGTATTTGAGAATCTTTGGTTCTTGGTTTAATTTTAGTGTTATGTTGCTGCTTTGTGTTTGTAATCGCATTTCTTTCTCATGTAAGTTGTTTCATTCACCTTAAATTATTAATAAAAGTTCGTAATTATCTTTTATTATTTTATTCTAAATATCAAATTGATACCATTTCCTAATGTTTTGAATTTATCCACACCATACCTTGTGAAAGTTATCACGCAATGGTGGAGTGATTGTTATTTTGTTGTTTTTACTTCTTCAGTTCCACCCTCATAAGTCTACTTCCTACTTCCGCTGAGAACATGTCATCAATTGAGGGATAAATGTTTTATTGGTTGATCAAAGGGAGTAGTAAGGGTCTGTATTGGATTTTATTTCTCATTCTCTAAATTTTTATTAATTTCTTTTATTTTAGTTTCTTTTATTCGATGATTTTTTCTCTTCCTCTTCCATATTTAATTTATTCTCACCAAAGTTTTGTGCTAATAAGATCATTTACCTTGAAGTGCACATGAAAATGATCCTAAAAGTGTATATGTGATTAGTATATGTTTTTTAAGGTATTTAATCAGTAAGTGACAAGGTTAGTTTGAATTCATAGAATAAATCCTTCTCGAGTTAATGAAATTGAAATCATTAAAAAAGGATTTCATCCAATCCACCCAGAGCGATAACCTAGGATGAACTCATTATCTTAATTTGAATTAACTAATATTTCTTAGTGATACTTTAAAACCATCTAAAATCAATCCAAATTTTGAAACATCATAGCCAAAAACAATCCATAGAATTTATGTTTCTGTAGGGTACTTATTAGGTCTCTGAGGATTCGACAACCCAAGTTAAACTACAAACGACCGATTATCCCTAAAATATTGGGTAAATTTGGGAGAGAAAAAGATTTGGTACCAATTATAGGGACACAATTAATTCATCTCAACACCCTTTTTATTCTCCCACTTTTCTCTTTTATTTCCCCAAATTCTCTTACCATTTCCCTTTCTCATTTTTTTCATTTGGCGCATGTCCGCCTACACCCGTGATAACTCAAACTGATTACTTAGGGTGGAAAGTCCTAGGGTTGGGGAGTCAAGAACACATAGGGGTATCTTACCATTGTATCCAAATATTCCAAATACTCTGGATTCAAAAATTGATCCAATTTCAATGGATTATCGTAAAAGAAATCCACTCATAAACCCGGGTGGGAACCAAAATGGAAATCCAAATAAGGCAGCCCCAAATATGGGGAATGTAGTCGATCAAACCATGAATGAATACCTCACACATGCCTGAACCAATACACACTCTTTAATTAATCATTCTTCCCTAGAAAAATCCCACTATTTTTTCAAACCTCATTTCCTAAACTACCATCCAACCTTCAATGAGATGGAGTCAGAAATGTCATACCTTGATGTCAAAGAGTTCAATGACATTATTGAAACCATGTTCCCACCACATCAACTTGAGTCAGATAAGATGAGGATATTTTCTTTATCACTTAATTATTGAACAAATAATTGGTTAAAAAATATTATACCTACATCAATCCACTCTTGGGACCAATTTCAAAGAGATTTCTACAAAAAAATACTACCCCATCACAAAAATAATTTCACGTAAAAAGAGCATCCAAAACTTTTTTGAAAAAGAAGGGGATTCATTTTATGAAACATGGGAAAGGTTCAAAGACACACTCAACATGGTACCCCAACAAGGATTTTAAATCCCAGAAAAGTTTTAATTTTATATGAAAGTTTGGGTCTGGGAAACAAACAATTCATTGACATGATGCGTAATAGAACCTTCAAAAACAAATCCCCAAATGATACTTATGAGTATCTAAAAGGACTGGCTGAACAAAACCAAACATGGGGGACATAACCTTACTATGAGAAGCCACCCAAATTGGTTGTAATTCACACACTTATGGAAGAGGAAATCCTTAGGGTGAAATTTTCTATACTCAATAGGATGGTCAAGGAGATCGATGTTATGAAGGTCCATGAAATTCAAACTGTTGACCCTATTTTCAAAATTTGTGACAAACATGACCACATGATTGACAACTTCCCAACCATCCCTTCTATTAAATATGTTCTTCTAGGAGGACCACTAGTGGAGGTAAATGATCTGAAATTTCATAATCCATAGTACCAAAACACTTTCAATCGAATCTACAATGACCATTCAAGATTCTGTTAGAAAGATAACCAACAACCCAACCAACAACCTAGTCATCCACAAGGACCAAACCCCTACCCTCTAAAAACCTTTCAAAACCATAACCAGTTCCAACCACAACTAGACAAATACCAACACAATCATATCTAAAACCAACATACCATCCCTCAAACCATGCAACAACCAATCCCACAACCAAAGTATTCTCCTGGGATAAACCAACTAGCACAAGCCCCAACTCAATCTTTCCCTCTTCCAATCCTTGAGATTTTCTTTAAAAAATGGACAAAGGGAACTCATAAGTCTCATCCCTTAAACATGAACTATAAAGCATTGAAATTGGTAAGACATACATTCTCACTCATTCCGTACCATCCTCAACTTTAAGGGGAGAATCCAGTTACACACAAAACTCTCATGAACAACTGAAAGCAGTGACTATTTTAAGAAGTGAAAAATCCATTAAGAAACATAAAAAATCCATTAAAGAACCATTAAAATATTAAACAATGCATGAAAATGATGAAGAACCACCCATATATTCTAAAAACCCAATGAGAATGTGAAGGAACTACAACCACACCAAACAATCAAACAACAGGCTCCCTTCCCTCAACACATGAGAGGTAAATCTAAACTAGAATCGAATGAAACATTGAGGGAAATTTTCTCTCAAGTTAAGTTGAACATTTCCATTTTGGCTGAAATCTAAACCATTCCTTCCTACTCAAAGTACCTTAATGGCTTGTGAACTTTTAAAAGGTAATTTTTACATAAAAACCAAGTCCATTGGGTTGTTGATGTGAGTATCACCATTTAAGGGACCATTCCTACAAAGTTGAAAGATCCAGGATGTCTATACATCATTGTTCAGTTAGGAGAGAACAAATTTGTCAAATCCCTTTGTGATCTAGAAGCCAGAATGAACCTCATTCCTTATTCCATGTATTATCAGTTAGGTCTTGAAGAACTCCAACCCACATCTGTCACTCTTCAACTTGCTGATCGTAGTGTTCAAGTTCTTAAGGGGATCTTAAAGGATATTTTGGTGAAATGTAAAATTTTAATTTAACCAGCTAACTACATTGTCCTGAATAATCACCAAATATTAGGTCATAGGGAGATAACCCTAATCATCCTTGGTCTTCCCTTCATTTCAACAATAAACTCAGTTATCTGAGTATGAAATGGGAACATGACCATCACCATTGGAAACAAGATTATATACTTGAACATCTACAATGAAAACTCTTAAATTGGGGATGATTAAGGGATCCATGTGGTTAAATGTATTGGGAGTATTGATAGTGAACTCTAATAACATCAACGAATTACTTAAAGATGTTTAAGTCAAGAAGAGATTTATTTCCTTTGATTACATGAAGGAATTGTGTCCCTTTGGCCTGAATCTCTTTCAAATAGATCTATTGATGTTTTTCTGGAATCACCAATCAATGATACAACTGGTTAAATCAATAACATTGAGTACATACCCATTCATGACACTGACCTGGCCAATTCAGTGGATGAAAATTCCATTCACAAGGAACCAATTCTGTCAAGAAATATGAACAAAGAAAATGAGTTCAATATAAAGTACCATCCTTTCTCGGAAATTGTTAAATATTATGTTCTCAAATTTAAGGTCATAACTTCATCACTGAAGTATGAATTATTAGGGTACAATCGAGCCTTTATTGTTTTCATTTCTTCCTCTCTTGAATCCAATCAAGAGATAATGCTTCTGGATGTCCTAAGAAATCATTAGAAAGAAATTTGATGGCCCCTATCTAATATTTTTGAGATTAGGCCACTCATTAGAACTCATAGAAATGTTCTTGAATCTGAAACAAAACCATGTCATCAACCTCAATGGATACTCAATCCAAATATTATGGGTGTGGTAAGGAAAGAAGTTATTAAGTTGTTGAAAGTGGGTATCATCTACCCCATTACTAAGAGTGAGTGGTTAATCCCAATTAAATTTGTACCAAATAAAGTTGGAATCATTATTGTCACCAATGAGTATGGTTACCTTCTCCCTATAGGGGACAGTAGTGGAGGGATATACTATGTTGACTATTGGAAGCCCAAATCTTGTAATAAGAAAGACCATTTGGCCTTGACCATTATTGATCAAGTCCATGAGCTAGTGGAGGGTCATAAATTCTATTGCTTCCTAGATGGATTATCAGGGTATAATCAAATTGAGGACTTCTTATAGGATCAAGGAAAAACAACCTTCACTTTTCTATTCGAAACTTTTTCCTTAAAATTCATTCCTTTTGGGTTATGTAATTCCCATAGTACCTTCTAGTGGTGCATGATGGGAATCTTCTCAGACATGGTGGGGGATTGTTTAGAGGTCTTTATAGATGACTTCTCCATATTTGGGGATACTTTTGAGGGATTCCATATGAATTTTGAAAGGGTTTTTTCAAGATGTGAGGATAATAATATCATCCTAAATTGGAAAAAAATGCCATTTCATGGTAAAGGAATGACATGTTCTAGTCCACCTAGTCTCTGGTAGAGGGATTGAAGTTGATAAATCTAATGTTGACATTATTTTTCACCTTCCCTATCCTAAAATTGTGAAGGAAGTGAGGTCCTTCTTAGGACATGATAGTTTTTATAGAAGGTTCATTAGGTATTTAATCTCTATTTATCGACCACTTTGTGCTCTATTAGTGAAATATTCTCCATTTTTATGTAAATAAAGTTGTGAGGAATCATTATCTATACTCAATTCAACTCTTATCTCTCCACCTATCCTACAATATCCAAATTGGAAACTTCATTTTGAGCTCATATGTGATTCAAGGGACTTCGTCGTAGGAGAAGTCCTAGGACAACAGTGTGAGAAAACTCCATGCGTCATTTCTTATGTAAGAAAATCTTTAAATGATAAAAAATACACTACACCACCACTAAGAAATAGTTTCTTGTTGATTTATTTTCCTTATAAAAATTCCGTTCTTATATCTTAGGATCACCCATTATTGTCTTCACCGACCATTCAACCCTGAAATACCTTTTCCAAAAACAAGATTCCAAGGCTAGATTGATTAGGTGGTTCCTTTTTATTCAAGATTTATATTTAACCATTAAGGATAAAAAGGGTGTTGAAAATTTTGTAGCTGATCACCTCTCTAGGATATAATTCAAAGACAAATCACATAACCTTTCTGTGTCTTATTAATTTCCCGATGAGAGCCTCTATTCTGTGAGTGATTACCCATGGTATGCTAACAGAGAAAATCATCTAGTTACAGATGACATTCCAAAATTCTTAGAGACCCAAGCTAAGAGGAAATTCCTTTCTGATGTCAAACACTATGTGTTTAATTATCCTTACCTCTTTAAGTTTTGTCTTGATCAAATAATTAATATATGTGTACTCGAGTCTGAGAAAGATTACATTCTAAAATTTTGTCTTGGAGAGGCATGTGGAGGCCAATTTTACACAAATAAAACCACTTAAAAGGTTCTCAAAAGTGTTTTATACTATCCCAACCTCACTAAGGATTACTTCTAATTCTTTAAAGGTTTTCCTCAGTGTCAACAATTGCAATCCATTACCAAGTGGAATCAAATGCCCCTCACTTCTATTATGGTCGTTGAGTCTTTGATTTTTGGGAATTGATTTCATGGGATTCTTCTTAAACTCTAGGGGATATCTATACATACTCTTAGCTATTTTTTATGTATCAAAATTGGTTGATTCTATTCCCACTAAGTCCTATGAGCATCATGTTTTGATCTGATTTCTAAAAGAGCATATATTTTCTCGATTTGGAATTCCTAGGGCTATAATAAGTGATCAAGGAACCCATTTATAAAAACACCCATTATCTTCACTCGTTTCTAGGCATGTGATTTCTCATAAATTTTTTACTACATACCATCCTCAAACCAATGGTCAAGCTATGTTAGAGAATAGATAGATTAAGAGAATTCTAGAAAAAATGTCAATCCCTCTAGGAAAGATTGGTCTGAGAAACTCTTCAATTATCTTTGGAAATATCGTATTTCATTCAAAACAATCCTATGCATGTCACTATATAGGTTGGTTTATAGAAAATCAATCCATTTATCGATTGAAATTGAGCATAAGGCATTTTGGGCAATCAAAAAAATTAATTTTGACATTTTTTTGGCTGAAGTAAAGATGAAATTATATATTAATGAAATTGAAAAAATTACGATGGAGTCTTATGAAAATTAAACAATAAATAAATCCAGATTTCAAGCCTAAAAATCTAGAAACAGAAAAGGTAAATACTTTGAATCGAAAAAATTCGTTTTCTTGTATAGTTGAAAACTTCATTTATACTCGGGAATGTTATGGTGTAGATGGTCAGATCCATTCATAGTGCATCATGTGTACCCCCATGGGGTAGTAGATATTCAGGATCCCACAAGTGGTCACATTTTCAAGGTTAATGGTCAAAGGATAAAACCATTTATTGAATCATTCAATAAACAGAAAACAGAGGATGAGTTATCTGATCCAACCTATGAACCGGGAAAAAATTGATAGATTTAGGATCCATGTTAGGCTAACGATGTTAAAAAAAATTGCAATACGAAAGGCATCCTATAGTTTTCATGTTTCCAGTCATTTTGAATCATCTTTATTTTTCAAATACAATTAATGAATAATTATGATATTTTTTTAAAAAAGTTAATTAATCATTCAACTATGAATATGATAGTACTTTAGACTGTTGACCTATTATTCTATTATGAGTATGGATAGGTATGAAAGGGGATTGTCATATTCATTCATGTTAGGTGGTGTGATCCTTGAGTAATAACTTACTGAGTAATTTAAAAATAAGATAATTTATCATCAGTTTATTTTATTTTTTTATGTGTTGTAAGTCAAAAGAAAAATACAAAAATAATAATAATAATAAAAAGTAAAGGGACACATCTTAGGTCATGGGGTAAACCCCCTCACAACTGGTGAATCCGCGGGGACTCGAACCCGTGACAGAAGGGAGACTAGAGAGTGCGCCGACAACTATCCTACATCTTACAGTTTTTTATTATTCTATTTTATTTATATATATAATTATATTTTAAAATTTATATATCCATATATATATATATTATTCTAATTTTTACTTGTTCCTGGTATTGGTGTTTGTTATGCTTAAATAAATAGGTGAGTTTTTTTCTTTTCCTTTTCTTTTTGTTTATTTAAATGGACCTAAATGGGTTTCCATTTTGCTCAAATTGTGTTGGTGTTTGAGATTCAGGGGATGCTGAGTTGATGGATTTTTTTAGAAAAATCACATATATATATATAAACACAAACTATAATCATTAGTGAGGCTTCTCCGAGTGACATGTAGATCAAGGGATTAAAGGGGAGCAGCAAGAACATCAACTTAAACCACCAGGTGACTTCATTCCATGATCCTCGTTTTCAATTTCCTTTTTGAACTCTCATTTTCTTCCTCTACCCTCATCTAAATTTTCTTTTCTTAAAACACTGGTTACATTGTTATTTTATTTTGGGGAAATATAAAATAAAAAAAATTGCATTTGTGTGCAAAGAAAAGTGATTTGAAAGAAAATTTTACCTTAATGGAAGGAAATTTTCCTTTAACCTTGAACATTATAATACACATTACACACTTTGAAATTTAATATCAAATAATTTTTCATGCGTTGAATCTGGTTTTAGTTCATGATTAAGTTCATGTGCATAGATTTTGTAAAGTGTGGTTATCTGATGTGATTTTTCACCATTTATATTTATATCCATTTAATAACAAAAAAAAACAATTCACATCCTCTAAATTGTGGGGAATTAGTTTTAGTTTATGGGGTCCCCCAAATAAATAACATAGTTTTGGTGATCATTTTAGTTTTAATATGATTATTCAACAAAAAAACATAAAAAACAATAAATTTCCATATACAGTAATGAAATAACCTAATGTGTGGCTTTCGGTACTTGGGGATCATGAATCCATAGTTGTCTGGCCTAGAGTTAGTAATTTTATCTCTATTTTTGGTAATTTGACTTTGATTTTTACTGAGTTTACTTGAGATTATTCCCAAGTATGTGGGCTTCACATGGTGCCCCAAGGTCTTCAAGCCTAAGAGTCATATGTAATGTCTCACTACATGGGTTGACTATGTTGAGTTTAATTTCAATTACCATTAAAAAATTGAAAAAAAAATTAATAACTATCGTAATATTGAAATTTGATTCAAACTAGTGCTTCCATCATTTCCCCCTTGAAGAAAGATGAACCCCCATGTCTATTGTGATACACAACACATCATCATGCTTAATTGATATTGGATGAAATATGGTGATGAATGTGAAAAAAAGAATGGGAATGGGTTTGGGGTATGATTATGAAAATATCTTGTATTAAAATATTTTTATGGGTTTCAGTATTATTTGGTATAAGGGTTCTTGGTTATCGTTGTGTATTAAAATGTTTTGAAAAGGGAATTCGAATTTCACATTTTTGACATATATTTTTCTCAGGACTAGAAATACTCAAGTTGGGGGTTTTATTAGCCACTGAATGAGGATAATATTCATTTTAAATACGTATAATATTCATTTTATTTATTATTCATAAACACCATTTTAGTGTATTTTACAATTTGAACATCATTTCACAGTATGATTGTAATTTCTTCTTAAAATGCACTAGGACGTGGTACATTTTTGAACACTATATAAAATACCCAATGGGATTTATTTTCTTTTAATATATAATTTTATGGTTTCTCATTAAATTGGGAATAATTAATAATTTTTGAGTACTTGAAGATTCACATAGTAAGACCACCAAAATGGGATTTCATGCCAACACATTATGAGAAAAGTAAACTGGTTAGCAGCTCAGTAAAGAGACTATAGTGGCCAAGATCCAAGACTAATAATTATAAAAAATTAACTTAAGATAGATTAAATAAAGGGGAACATTTCATTCATCAGTTTCCTAGGATCATTAGGATATTTTAATGGATCTCCAGGCGGCCCAATTTGAAGCTAAAATTCTGTGCCAGATTCTATGGTCTAGAAAAATAGTCCACCATTTTACACATATCTCGCAAACCAAATATATATTTTGGATAAACTTTTAAATAAATTAATGGAAAATCCATATATTCATATTTTTCTTCAATGTCCCACCCAAATTTGACCATTTTGAATCTATTTTGGACACACCTGTCAAAGGCATGCATGTTGGCTCGGATTTTTTGTCAATGGTGGAAAATTCCACTCTCCTGCAACTTTCCACCAACCTTAGACTACCACCATTAATTGATGAGACTTTTTCTGTTGTTGAATCTACCCAAGTATTCCTAAATTACTATCTAATATGTTTGTGGTGGATGATTTAAGAATCATTCGTTATTGGTTTCGTTGTAGTGTTATATTGTCGCTTTGTGTTTGTAATCGCATTTATTTCTCATGTATGTTATTTAATTCATTATAGTTTTTTAATAAAAGTTATTTCTTTCCTATTATTATGTTACTCTTCATATCAAGTTGAAACTGTTTCCCCAAGGTGTGAATTTATCCACACCATACCTTGTGAAATTTATCACACAACAATGGAGTGATAGTTATTTTATTGCTTTTACTTCTTCAATTCCACCCCTGTAAGTCTACTTCCCACATCCGTTGAGAACATGTCATCAATGGAGGGATAAATATTTTATGGGTTGATACAAGGGAGTAAAAAGGGGCTGGATTTGATGTTATTTATCACTCTATAAATATTTATTAATTTCTTTTATTCGAGTTTCCTTTATTCAATGATTTTCTCTCTTCCTCTTCCATATTGACTTTATTCACCACACTTTTATGTGCTAATAAGATCATTTATCATGAAGTGATCATTAAAATGATCTTACAATTGTATAGGTGATTATAATGTTTTTTTAATGTGTTTAACTAGTAAAAGAAGAGGTTAGTTTGAATTCATTGAATGAATCCATCTTGAGTTAGTGAAATTTAAATCGTTAAATAGGAATTCGTCCAATCCACCCCGAGTGATAACCTAAGATAAACTCATTTTATTAATTTGAATTAACTTAGATATGTCAATTATCCTTTAAACCCATCTAAAATAAAAAAAGTTGGTAAATTCGTATTCAAAAACAATCCATTGAATATACAAGTATGTAGGGTACTTCTTAGGTCTATGAGGATTCGATAACCAAAGCTAAACTACAAGCATCTGCTTAACCCTAAAATCTTGGGTAAATTTAGGTGATACCAATTTTAAATGGGGGATAATGGATAATTTAAATGGTTCAATGGTACAAGTTCAATGGTACGAAGGAGGATAATGAAAAATTTATGGTTTTTTGGTTGTAGGAGAATGGATAATGGAGAATGGAGAAAGTAGTTTCAGGTTATTGATAAATCATGCAATGATTGTGTGACATGATCAGATCTTAACTTGGACATATTTAAGAATTCAAAAACATGAGAACCCAATTCATACTTTACCTCTTGTTTTATAAACTGATATTTGATAATGTAGACTAAGAGTTTTGTATGAGTTGTTTCTTGTATATCCATTTTTTATGGTGGATGGTGCTTTATTGAATTTATCTACAGATTTCCATCAAACCCAAAGGGGGAGATTGTTAGAACCAATGATATTATTTTCTGTAAATGGATTATGGTTTGTGTTTTTTTTTCAATCCTCACATGAAATATCTTGGAGATTTTAAGGAAAGGGATTTTATAGTTCAAGGTAAAAATAGTATTGAAGGTGGAATCATTTCCCAGTGTTTAAAAAAATTGGGGTTTAAAATATAGAGGAAGAGTCTAGCATCGCAAAGGGTAGTTTTTTAGAAACAACTCTTCCTGAAAATAGTAAAGGCATTGGTTTCATGAATACTAGGATCACGTTCATGATGTTGAGGAGCATCGCAAACGGTGTTGGTTATCTGCATGATTACGAGAATTGGAGCTTTGCAAAGGTGTGAAGGTTTTGATAGATAGCTCAATGATTATAAAATGCATTAGAAACACAATGAAGGGTTTTGATAAAAATATCCATGGTTAAAATAAGCATCACGAATGGAAAATTTCCATGGATATTCATGATAGGAGGAGCACTGCAAAGATGTTTTTGAAAGAATTAGAAAATCCTCTAAGAGGAGGTGGAGAATAGAAAATGGTTGAGCCTATAAATATGAGGCTACTCCCCTTTACTTCACATTAATTATTCTATGGAAAATCCAGAATCACTTTGAATTTGTGTAATCCAGGGAAGCTCTTAAAAACTAAAATTTTATGTAATCAGGAACATTATGAAAGGAATTTTTTAGTCTTCAATGATTCTAATGATTTTGATTAATGAGTGTTTCATGATGATGGGTTATTCCTCAATGACTTAGTGAGCTTTGTGAAGATATTTTTTTCTGTGAAGGTAGTGATATTTGTGAAGGTAGTGAGCTTTGTGAAGAAGCTTCATGAAGTGATGTTTTAAATATCAATTTTTTAGTGAACGAGGCTTTCAAAGTGCATCAACTCAGGTCTATAGTGAAATAATATTCATGTTCTAAGATAGGGACGAAGTCTTTAATTCCAATCCATTGAGGTGAACTTCAAGTCAATAAAATGAATTAAACTTATCTCAAAGAAGTGAAATAGGTGGATTCGAAAAAAGTGTTCAGAGGGATGCAGTGTGATATCCCTAAAAACTTGTAAAGGAAGTTTTCCTGATATAGAGTGACTGTTTATAAACTCTTATATTCCAAAACTAGTAAATATTAGAGGATATAGGTACGACCAACCATATGTCAGTGTATGGTCCTTAGACTAGCCCTAAGTGGTGAACCATGTAAAATTCGTGTGTCATCCTTATATGTGTGATTGTTTAAAATACTTCACATTTCCAATAGATGGGTTTAATAGGTTCCAACCAATATGGGAGAGAGATTAATCACTTTGGTAGAAATATTTGACACCCTGATTCACCCCTCTGATCTCAAAGTGTTCTGAGGTCCCATACAAATCACCTATTAATAATGTGGTAGCCAGTAATCCACCACCTCTTCCAATAGTCCTAAGTCCTTATATTTTTTATTTATTTTTGGATAAATCCCCTTTTTAAACTAGTTAGAGGGGGAACCCTTACATGAATTATAAGTCTAATAGAAACATAGCCTAAATACATGATTCAAAGGCCCTGGGACCCAAAACCACTAGATTATCCCCTCCCCATCATCTGATCCACTTAAAGTACCAAGATCCCAACCTCAAATGGATGCACATTAAGCATTTCCCCATGCAGAGATCCATGATGCTTGTCACCGATGGAAAATGTCACCCCCTATCTCTCCCTTCCCAATTTGGTATACCTATATAGGTGGATACAACTAATTTGAATCCCCATCTGGGTTTTATCCTATGATTATCAATTCCCTCACTTTTTCCCCTCTTTTGAAGACAATTTTTCCCTTCCATAGTGTGCATTTACACCATCTATACAAGAACCACCCACCTCCATTTTCCTCTCAGAAGATTCATGTACTATCATCCACCATCGATTTTGAATGAGGAATGCTGCCAAGACAATCCACTATCAACACTACCACAATATCAAAATTATTTCCAGTAAAGCTTAATAAAGAGAAATATTAATTTTCTAAGTATAATATTATACATTTTGAATAAATCAAAATATTTCCTCATCTTCTTCTTCATGAATTCAACTAGGATAAACTCAAAGTTATACTTACTCAATGGCCAATTAATAATAATTTTATCAACCTTTTTGTAATCTTTATTATAATGATATGTCAGAATATTAATCATTAAATTCAATGGTAGCTTCAATTTTATCTATAATAAATCCACCAATATCACTATATTGTGTTTTCAAAAAACCTAACATCAATTTCAATATTTAGATCACTTCTATCAATCAAATATTTAGAGTATTTTTTTTAGTATAGTTTTCTCTCTAAAAGATATCAAGTCATAAATTTCGGCCACTACAGGTAAATAAACCTTTATCTTAAATAATATCTATATAATTATGTCTTTTATTCCATTTACTTCAACATTTATAGTTTCATATTTTAGAAAACCATCTTCGGCCACTATATGAATCGGTACTCGAACTGGTCTACTACTAAACTGAGGTGAATCCTCGATCCCCCTAGGGTGATTATGAGGTTCAAGGGTATCAACCTAACCATTGGGGAGGGTTTCACCTATAAGAACTGAAACATAAACAACATGTTCAAAATGGAAACTCGTAATGTGGTATTCAGATATTGAATGACATGCCACAATAAATAATTAGAATCCATAAATATTGACATTCAAACATAACATAACAATAGGGGAACATGAATAAATTATAAATAAGTAATTACAATAAATTAACCATTATATACAAGATTTAAAATACTATAATTGAAGCTTAAACAATAACTAATAAAAAAAGATTCTGAGACCCAAAAACATGCCAACTAATTCTATAACACCGAGGAAAAAACCACCATCTCTATGTGACATCCATGTCACAACAATGATCATGGAATCCACCTAGATTATAAGAAAAATGGAACTAAAAGAAACCCAAAATCCAATAATTAAAGAAATATGAATAACACATGAAGACTACATACCCACCAACATGATTGTTTAGGTTTTGAGCCAAAGGCTAGTAGGATACCACCATGATTCTATTTCATTATTGTTATAAAAGAAACCAAAACTATTAGTTTTAAAATAATGTAAAAAATAGGTTTACATTTCCTTTACAAGGTATTAGAATAGTCAAAATATATAAATTTTACTTTCTCAAATCACACCATTTATATATCATATCATAAATATTTTTTCTCAAAACAAATCCAATTAAAAAACTAACCATTTATATTCAAAACATCACACTTTTAAATAATAATATTAAATTATTTAGTTATATTTAAAACATCACATTTTAGAACAAACCCTCACATGGTCTAAAACATTTCAAAGGAATTTCCAATAAACACTATCACTTCAAAAAAAATTATGCCTTTTTATATAAAATATTTAACACATCTAACTCAAAAGTTATCAAGGAAAAAAGATAAAATATAATGAAAATAAATCCATTTAAAATAATAAATAATTCCAATAAGTAGATGGAGAAAAATAGTTGATATCAATAATAATTTACAAGAAGATAAATACAACAAATCAAGTTTCATCCAAGTAATAAAAAAATACATGAAAAAAACAACAATAAATAGGTATAATATAAGATACATATCATGAGAATGAACCATAGTGATTAATGGGGAAAGAAATATATGAATAAAGGTAGACCAACTACTAGTATATTAGTGGTCACACATCTTATTACCTAGATTAATCTCAATAAGTATCATCGGTGACAACCCCCCCCCCCCATCCAAGTGTTGTATTAAACTAGAGGATACTAGATAGTGCATAAATCTCAACCGTAATAGCTACTTCCATTGAATCCCTACTTAGTAGCCTAGTATTCCTATTTTCATAGTTAAATGAAGTGGGTCACTTTTAAAACAAACATAATCTCAGGATAAATAAAAAATCCTATTGACTAACAACACAATCATATATTTCCCACCTCCCAAAATTCCCTTCACAATATCCCCAAAACCATCAATACATCATGAATCAAAATTCATCAATACATCACATGGATATACATAAACATCATTATCAAATAAAACAGGTCCCAACATGGTCATAACCAACCAACTAATCAAACTTTACCTTAAAAAGTGACAACTAGGCCTTTCACTTATCACTTATAAAGTACATATTTTGGAAATAACTTTGGAAATTTATTTAGAATTCAAACAAAACTCCAATTGAAAGAACAATAAACACAAAAACATAATGAAAACAACTCAAAAAAATCACCATTTCATTTCATAAGGAAACATTTCTCTTTAAAAATAAATAAACCCTTTAAACACAAAAAAAATTCCCATTTGAAAAAATCACATTTGGATTAAAATGAAATAATCAAATATTTCTCATTCATAAAACCATCATTTCCATTTTATCACGAAATTATAATTTATAAAATACCCATTTAAAACCAATGTTTCAATGAATTATAAAATTACAGCCATGAATCAAAATTAAAACCAAGAGGTGTTAAAGTAAAACATTGATAAACCAATACTAAATAACGTATCATATATTTATTTAAATCAAAAATTAAATTTGAAACTCCTAGAATCTATGGAAGTATTAAATAAAAAGTAATGAAATGGAAACGCCTACCTCATGTGGTGGAATTATATCACCTTTGATGAAAACCATCAAATTAGGTCTCAAAAGAGGGATTACAGACACTAGAAACCAAGATCCAAATTTTATAATAGGCTTATATATGGAATTAAGCCATCCAATACCACTAGTGTTACTATATAAGAGAAATAATGGGAGAAACCCCATGAATCAGGATAAGTGAAAGTAAATAGTTAAATACAAGTGAAGAATCACTAATTTATTATCAACAATCAATCTTGGAGGGATAGGAGAAGAATAGAGAATGATAGGATAGGTGTCTTAGTCAGTTGTCTTTATGTGGGTAGGAGAGGAAAGAAACCCCAAATAAAAACACTCCAAAAAGACCAATATTCCTATTTTCAAGTGGATTTCATGGTTTACCTGCACGGATTATAAAACAATGTGATAATCATATAGACATCCACTGTTAAAAATCATAGGAGGTTATAAACTTATGCTGCAGAGTTTTCAAAACTGTGTGAAAATTGTGCGGCCTATAAAAAGTATCAAATTTTTATATTTTTCATCTCAAAGAACCTTGATCTCAAGGGACCAATACATATAATAAATACCCACTATAAATACCCCAACCCTAATGTCCCAGCATTGATGGTCACTTTATTTCATTGGAATAAGATATAAGTAATAACATCCAGAAGCACCGAATAATTTAGTAGTCTTGGTAATTAGATACATACTTAAATCTCATTTTACAAATGAAAACATAAATTATAAAAAAGTATTTTCATTAATATCATCTTAATTTCCTCTATCATAACCACATATATCAAACAAAATACTCATCATGGCATCCGGGGAAAATAAACATAAGAAAGTGGTGAGCTCAAATGCTTATTAAGGGAATGGGTACGATAGAAACTATGAATAAAAAAAGAATAATTGATATGGAATGGTTAATAACTAAAATACAAGACATTTAATCAGTAAATTGAGCATAATATTGAAGGAATAAATATATAATGACTTGTATTTTCTTGATTTTATTTTTAGAAAATTTATGGAAAAAATTTTGAGACCAGACACTGAAACTACGTGTGATTCCGAGGCCCGGTGTGCCCATAATGATTAATAGAAAAATGTTAAGTTTTTAAAAGCATACATGAGTGACATTCCTAAAAAGGAAAAATAACTTCTAAACAGTTTTCCGAATCAGAAATCTGAGAGTAATTTTGATCTCAGAGTGGTGTCTTTACCCAAGGCGTGACTTAACATTAGTCGGCGTGGGTATTTTGTGGAAAACCCAAAAAATTGAATAACTATGAATAAAATAATTAAATAAAATTATTTTATTTTTTTAAATCCTAATAACTCATATACAGTGACTCGTATTGGAAATTTGAGACCACCATTGAGTTTGTAAGGGGGTGTTTTCCTTAGGTAAGGCCAAACCTTAGCGGGCGTATGCCAGTTGTGAAAGATAGTTTTTTTAACATTAATATCATTAAAATATTTAATAAAAATATTTTATTTAACATTACATGACGACATAATAGAGGTTTACCTTTTTAATAAACCTTGATAGACATCCAGGGATATCACAATAACCTTGTAGTTTACCAAAGGCATAGAGAAAGAGTCTCTCTCATCTACAACGACTAATTGGAGGTTGGAACTCGGATCAAGAATCGATAAATCAATGAATGACGACGTGGTGGCTTCACCCTTCATCAATGACTAATCCAAACCCTAGGTAGGGAATGTGTTTCAAATTCCTTATTTTACCTGTTCTTGGAGTTAAACAATGAATGTGGATCAACCCACGAATATGTTGACCTTCAGTTTGTTCATTCTTGCGGGAGGGATTATTTACAAGAATTATGTTGTCGAAGATTTTTATTATGATTTGTTTAACTTGATCATTATTGTAGAATAGATTGAGGCTAGAATAAAAAAACAACTGAGGTTCCTTCCATAGGTTTCTATTTGTGTATTTCTCCCCCAATCATTATTTGTGTTCTTACTGTTCTTCATTAGGATATGAATGTAAATTCATTGTATGTACATTTCTTGGTGCAACGGTTCGAAATTAGAGATCCAACATCATGATGATCTAGAGGAGGTGTGGCAATTATAGTGGAAAAAGGATTGAAATTTTTTAAGAGTAATATCCCTTAGAGAATTTTTTAGCGGAATGCATTGCAACATTGATTCGAGCCCAGATCGATAAAGAAAGTGATCCGAAAATCATGGAGGTTCTATCGTTTTGAAAAACAGAGCACTAGAGGCTACCCAATGGCCCGTGGAAGGGGCCACTGGTGGGACGGTGTCGACGATCGACAGCGGACGCTTACATGTGTGGTGTTCGAAGGTGGTCTACTGGCAGGATGGCCAGTGGAGAAAAAACGTAGCCCACCAGGGGTCGTGTGGGAGGTTGTAGGTCTAGCAGGACATGGTATCCAACCATGTTGAGCATGGAAATGGTCACATTGATCAACTCATGTGGATGAGCTGCATGTGGGTGATTCAACTAGCCATAGAGTTGAGAGACTGTGTAGACCAGGTGGGATGCGGCCAGACCTAGTGAACTTGGCCACTTCGATAGCCCGATAGGTTTGACCCAGCAGTCCAGCAGGTTCGACCCAATATCCCATCAGGCTGGATCCCACATGCCCAATCATCTGATCTAGTTCGGACCTGGATAGCGGGTTGGGACAGACTCGAACCGAATGCAGACCAGACCCTTTTCAATAAAACAACCATAACTTTCAAACGGAAGGTCTTCTTGATGAGCTATTTATCGTGTTGATACCCTTGTGATGATTCAGTCCTTTTGAGATGGATTGGGGGTTTTAGGTGGACTAGAATGGTTTTGGATCATTCTATTTACCTTTATAATGGGGGTTCGATGCAGAATCATGTTCCCATCATAGAGGGTGACAACAGAGGTTGATAGTGTACCCTTGGTATTTCTTATGAAGTTTCAATGTAGGATCCCTTTTTATTATAAAGGGTGACCCATGTTATGAAGTGAGTTTCCTCAGCCTGGCTTTGATAGTTGACTCAGCGGGTTGGATCATGTATCACACTGCGGGGTCTGGTCAGTCCTCACTTCCCTTTAATGTACCTTAGATAGGATTTAAGGACAAGGTGTGACCAATATTTACCTAGAAACTTATAACCTAACATTTATTGGGTTTCTAGTAGGGAGAGGATTCCCCCCAATGATCCCTGGGCAAGATTACCCCCTATCTATGTATCGAGATCAGATTATTTTTTTTCTACATGACTAGAACTGACAAGCATGCTTCAGGAAGATTTTAGTAGTTGATGTTTGGCTGTGACTTGGTCACTACAAGACTTGGGGGTTTCATGACTTACTGATACGCCATGTGTTTCCGAAATTCCGTGTGTTACCGATACTCTTTATTTTATCGAAACTATGTGTCTTACCGACACTCCATGTTTTACCGACACTCATGGTGTCAATGATACTCTATGTGTTACTGACACTATGTATGTTACCGACACTCTGTGTGTTACTAACACTCTATTTCTTACCAACATTCCATGTGTTACCAACACTCTTTGTGTTACTAACACTCCGTGTGTTATCGACACTCTGTGGGTTACGAATAGTCTGTGTGTTATCGACAGTCCTTGTATTACCAAAAATATGTGTGTTACCGATACTCCGTGTGTATTTGACACTCCGTGTGTTACCAACACTCTGTGTGTTACCGACACTTTGTCTGTTACTAACACTCTGTGTGTTACCGACACTCCATGTGTTACCAACACTTTGTGTATTAGTGATACTAGATTTCTTAGGGAAACTATGTGACTTATTGAGACCGTGTGTTCTCTTGGATACTTTCGGTAGGCCTGTTCTGTGTGATTACTATCAGATAGCTCGAGGAGTGAGATCTCCTAGAATGAGCATGCTATGAGCAGAACCATGTAGTTGGCAGTGGATGAGACCCTGAGTCTTGGAATAATTTATGATTATACCATGATGTTCTTGTTATATGTGTTGTAGACATATACCTGTGTTGAGATTACTATAATTTATAATGATGTTTCCTTTGTGGTATATTACTTTATGTTTCGAGGTATCCTCCTTATTATTGTTTTACTCACCCCTACACAGGGTTTTCCAACACATCTCATGTATTATGCATATGATTGATGATTTGATGGAGTCTTTGGTTGGTTGTGGCTAGGTGGTACTTAGAGTGACCCAAAAGATGAGGTGTTCTTATACGGCTTCATACAGTTTTTTTATACCTACCCTTCAGGTAGGGTTTTCTGAGGAGCATTTTCGGGGATTTGTAATTTTACTTTTTCTTTTTGTTGGGTTTGTATTCTGGCCCCATTTAATTTCATTTTTCTATTGTACTAATCTGTGTTGTCATCTTAGTGATATGCTTCTTTGTTTACATAGTGTTTTTATTTCAGCTTTTTTTTCTCGGGGATGTGTTCTCGTGTACAGGTACTTAGGTAAATTTCTTCCATTTATGGGATATTCTTATTTGATGCTAGTCTCTATCCTCTAGCCTATAGGAGGTGGGCTTGGGGTAGTCACAGCACGGGCCCCTCTAGGACGGGTCATGACATAGTGGTATCAAAGGAGGTTGGTTCTACCTTAAAAATTAAGAGTCAGTGAGTTTTGGTTTTGGGAAATGGTTTTATACATTTTGAGTTCAAATTTCGGGCTAGGGAATCCAGTGTTGGTGCAGCGGCCAACGTATCCATACACCAGGATTTTGAATTCTGCTTTTCGACTTAGTACATGAAAACACTAGTTTTAGGAGGGGGGGAATTGTGGTACATGCATCATATAGAAATGGGTTGTTATTTCCATATCCTTATTGAGTCATCTCACCAGGTATACTCTATTGGATATGGTACACCATGATTTACTTCAGGATGCTTCCATGTAGATGGCCAACTTGGATTCCACTCCGTGAACACAAGGATAATCTACGGGGTAATGATTTATCATTACAGATATTTGTACCAGAGATAGCACCTCTGGGTGGTGTACCAACTATACCACCACATGTAGAGTAGAACATGATACTTGTACTACCAGGGGATGATATGAACAGGCTGAGCACACTCCATGAGTTTCAGTAACATAGACCCCTCAGGTTCCAAGGTGATCCCAACTATCAAGTGGTTGAGGTCCCACTTGAGGTGGTGAAATTGTTTTCCATCTAGTCAGGGAACCAGCTGATCCTATAGTGGTCCTGGAAGAAAGCCTTATACGTGGATTAGTAGGACGGTGTTGGGGTTCAGATTACCCGATCTTACGATGAGGTCACTATTCCATTGATAGATTGTGAGAACCTTTTTTATAGAAGGATTTCTTACCTTAGAAGATAATGGATATGCATTCTCAAGATCTTCTAGAGATTTGGTAGGAGAACATGTTGTTATATGAGTATTCATTGAGGCATATCGATCATTCTATATACTTGATGAATATGATACATGGCCAGTGCATCAAGGCTCAGACCTTCAAGCAATATGTGATTAGGGACATCTGACTCAGTGTTATTCCTCTATGCATTTTTAATTATGATAGGGTGCTAGAGTGAACCTTTATAGTTGAAAGTCACTTGGATGAGCGGATACATCTAGTGAATTTTATCAATGAGAAAGAAGGGAAATGGTGGATAGGACACTGAGGCAAAGACAGTGATAGGAACAGATGGATATGTAGGGAATCAGATGTTTCAGAGGAGCTGGGAGAGTAGTGGGAGATGTTGTACATTTCAACATTCTACCACCACCACCCCCAAGTGGTCCACACCAGGATCTGGGAGCTGGAGGACAAGGGAGGGGACAATTGCACACAGTCGAGGCGTATAACCCAAGGGCTCCAAGAATGATTTTAGGTATAGTCTATGTCTAATATTAGCTATCATATTAATAGAAACAGGTTATAATCATTCTTTCTTTATCATGAATATTTTTCGAGACCTAGATTTTATGGTTTAACTATTGACTTGACCCTTACATTTGGAGATACCTATGGGAGGAGACTCAATAATCACAATATTTTTGGAAGTGTGATCTGGCCCTTCAAGAAATATTTTTTGCTAGAACGTCTTGGGGATGGAGTCAAGTCCTTACGACGTAATTATTTGAATGGATTGGTTATTGACAGTCCATGATCGGATTGATTATTTTCGGAAAAGGTGTGGTATGTCCGCAGTAATGGAATAGGGTTTTCCTTGGTCGGTAAAAAGGAAACCCAAGTAGCATAGGATAGACTCATTCATAAGAGTTTGCATCTGATCACTCATGAGTTGACTAGCCTTACCCTTAGAGCAGTAGATGTTGTGATTTTTTAATTCCCAATAGTAGTGGAAAAGTACGATGACGTCTTTACAGAAGATTCTTCTAGAATTACCTTTACACTGGGAGATCGATTTATACATTTTTTTAAACACTAGGATGGCATTGATATCAGCATCAGCATATCGGTTTTATTTCACAGAGCTTCACGATCTAAGGGTGTAATTGGAGGAATTGTAGAGAAAGGTATTATTAAGACCCAGTGTTTTATGTTATTTCAAGATTACTGATGTTCTAACCAATTGACCATGGAGAATAAGTATCCAATAAAAAAAGATCGATGACCACTTCGATCAGTTGAAAGGGGCGCAGTGGTTCTTGAAGGATGACATTTGATCAAGCTATCTCTATTTGTGAGTACCGGATGATGATATACCAAAGAAGGATTTCAGATGCCGCTATGGTCACTATGAGTACTTAGTGATTCCCTTATATGTGACGAACTCCCCAACAGTGTTAATAAGGCTCATGAACTAGATCTTTCAGACATGGTGTGAAAGGGGTATCTTTTCATGTGGATAGTGAGGTGATAGAAATATTTTCAGTAGTTGAGACAGAGTTCGACAAGTGCCCCGGTCATGATATTTCTAGAGGAGAGAGTCAATAACGTAGTTCTATGCGATAAATCAAAGACTGAACTTGGTTGTGTCCTAATGTAGATGAATGTGGTTATTTCTTATGGTTCATTCTAGTTGAAACCACAAGAACGGAACTAAACGACCCACAATCTTGATATGGTAATGGAAGTCTTCGGATTGAAGATGTGGTGATACTAACTGATGGGTGAGTGGTTTATCATCTACCCCAACCACAAGAGTATCAAGTATATCTTCTATCGTTTGGACCTAAACTTGAGATAGATGTGATGGACAGATTTCTTCCAGGACTATGACTTTGATATAGTCTATACACCTGGGTAAAGGTATTTGGTGGAAGATGCTCTCAATAGAAGATCCAGTTTTCAGTTACTGAATGAGTAGATAGAGTAGTTGGACTCATTATAGTTATCCTTAGTGGATAGATATGCGTTATATTATCTATAGTCGATGGTTGTTACCCATCTACTATGACAGTGAGTCTGGGAGGCATAGCATAGTGATCTCTATAATGGGACTTTATGTGCTCAGATGTCCATAGTGAATACCCCTAAGGGATATTTGAAAGTTGGGGAGCACATATTTCTTTTTCAGAGGATAAACAGTAGTACTAGTGGCATTACATGTAGAGTTTTGAGGGAGTCCCATAAATTCCTCTTTTTGGGCATGGTGTGCCCAGTTCTCGTGACAAAAGTGGATTCCTAGAGTGTTAAGATGCATCGGGATATGCATGTGGGTGTTAAGATGGACATTGGGAATGACGAAACGGGTTGCAGCTGGTATTACCTATTGATATGAAAGTTGAGTGTTTGTTTGAATCAATTTATTGGTTTATCAACTCACTGTTTTGATCCCCTGTGCTTGAAATGGGTTTCTACCTTTCTTTATTGGGGTGATAGGAAGGAAGTGGAAAAGAATATAGGTGGAATTCATTATGGGTTTACTATGTACATCCAGGAGACACGATACCATCTCGGTGATCATTGACTGACTCACCAAGTTAGAAACATCCCATTTTTCAAGACAGGGGTTCAGTAGAGATCTTGGGATGCATCTATGAGAAATAGATAGTTTGACTCCATCGAATCCCATCAATGATAGTTTCTGATCGGGATGCTCTTTTCATATTGGACATGGAGACCGTGGATTGATAGTATAGGATCATTTTTGGGTATTCAATTCATTTACTATGTGCTCGATGGCAGCATGGGAATCTCTAGGAGCTCACATTGGAGAAAGAGGCTCAGATTCGTGCTCGGTAATCTCGTCTATTTGGGTATCCCTTAGTTTAGATTTTGGGGTCATAAAGCCTTAAGGTGGGGAGAATTTAATTATTCAGATTCTCATGATTTTACTTTTAGAAAATTTCTTAGAAAATTCAGAGACCAGGTGTTGAGACAGCGTGTGATTCCGATGCCCAGTGTGCTCAGAACAGTTCAATGAAAAATGTTACGTTCTTAATAGAGTGTGTGAGATATTTTCCTAAATAAGTAAAATAACATCTAAATGGTTCCCAAATCAGAAATACGAGGGCATCGTTGAGATCAGAGTAGAGGCTTTACCAAAGGGACGACTTAACATTATTCAGCGTGGATCTTCTGTGGGAAAAACCTGAAATTGGCATAACTATAAATAAAATGATTAAATAAAATTATTTTATTTTTTAAAATAATAATAACTTCTAAACAGTAACTCAGATTTGAAATCTGATACCATCATTGAGCTTGTAAGGGGGTGTTTTCCTTAGATTAGGCATATCCTTGGCCGACACAAGCCAACTGTGAAAGATAGTTTTTTGATGTGAATGTTGTTAACATATATAATAAAAATATTTTATTTAACATTATGTGATGATTCAGTCGAGGTTTCCATTTTTAATAATAATTTTTATAAATCCAAGATTATCTATATAACCCTAGAGATTCCCTAAGGAAAAAAGAAGGAGGCTCTCTTGATGACAACGATGGATCGAAGGTTGGAACTCAAATCAAGCATCAATGAATCAATGAACAATGACAATGCATCTTCTACCTTTGTCAATGGCCAATCCAAACCCTAGGTAGGTTGTGTTATTTAAATTCCTTCTTTTACCCATTCATGGAGTTAAATAAAGAATTTTGATCAACCCATGAATAGGTTTACCCACAGTTCGCTCGTTCTTGCTAGAGGGATTATTTACAGAAACTATGTTGGGGATGAATTTTATTATGGTTTGTTTATTTTGATCGTTCTTATGGAACAGATTGAGGCTGAAATAAAAAAACATATTAGTTTTACTCCATGGGTTGTTATTTTTTTATTTTTCCCCCAACCATTCTTCACATTCTTCATATTCTTTGTGGGCATACGAACGGAAATTCGTTATGCGTTCGTTTCTTGGTGCAACGGTCCGAAATCAGAGATACAACATCTTGATGACCTAGATGAGGTGCAACAATAATGTTGGTAGATGGATTGAAATGTTTCAGCAGTAATATTCTTTCTAGTATTTTTTAAAAAAATGAATCGCAGCGTTGATTCCATCCTAGGGCGATGAATTATGTGACATGAAGATCGTGGGGGTTCCCCCATTTCAAAAAATAGAGCACTAGAGGCTACTCAGTGGCCTAAAGAATGGGACAAAGGCATTCCGGTACTGGTGATGTGGTAGAGGACTCTTGTGGGTGCAGTGGCCGAAGGTGGTCCACCGGTGGGGCGGGCGATGGAGGAAAAATGTGTCCTACCGGGGGCCGCGTGTGAGCCCACGGGGACGAGGCCGCATGGTTGGCAGGATGTGGCAGCACCAGCATTGACTGGTGAATGTGGATGAGCTATGTGTGGGGGAGCCGATAGGTCGCGTGGTCAGGCAACCGTGTGGACTAGGAGGGACACAACCGGACTGAGCCCCATCCTACAGATTAGAACTGAACTGCGCATGCAGGCCGAACCGGGTGAGTCGAGCAGCTCCAGTGGCCTCGAGGGCTAGACCCAGCGGACCATTGGGTCAAGTCCAATAGGCACAATTGGCTGGTCCAGTTCAAACTTGGCCAGCAGGTCGGGTCAGGTCGATCGGCAGGTCATGTCAGACCCGGACCGGACGCAGACCGAACCCGTTTTAGTAAAATGATCGTAACATTAAAATGAGGGGTCTGTTTCACAATTTTTATATGGTGTTAGGACCCTTATGATGATAGGGTCCTTTTTAGATGACTTTGTGGGTTTTTAGTTGGACTAGAAGTGGTTGGGAGTGTTCTATTTGTCGTTTCTATGAGGAATCGATGTAGAATCTCATTCCCATCATAGTGGGTGACAACAGAGGTTGAGATCATACCCTTGGTCATTCCTATAAAGGTTCAACATAGGATACCATTTCTATTATAGAGTATGACCTATGTTTTGAAGTTATTTTTCTCATCTCATCTTCAACAGTTGACTTAGTGGGTTAGAGAAGGTATCACACTTAGAGGCATGAACGATCCTCACCTCCCTTTGTGGTGCCTTATATATGGTTTCTACACAAGGTGTGACCAATATTTACATGAGAACCTATCCCCTATCTAGGATGGTGTTTCCAAAAGGGTGAGGATTTTCCCCTACTGATCCCTAGGTGGGAGGACCCCCTATATATATATCAAGATCAGATTCTTTTTATTCTATGTGACTAGACCTAATGATTTTTCTTTGGCCAGTTTTCATCAGTTGATGTTTGGTCGTGAATTGGTGACTATATAAATAGGGTATGCTTGACTTATCGACACTTTGTGTGTTACCGACACTCCTTTTGTCAACAATTCATCTGTTAAATACACTCTGTGTATTACCAACACTCCCTGTGTTACCGGTACTCCATGTATTACCGACACTCTGTGGGTTGTCGACACTTCTTGTGTTACCGAAACTCCGTGTTTTACCGACACTCATGTATTAGTGAGACTGGATGTCTCAGGTAAACTATGTGAATTAATGAGACCATGTGTTATCTTGGATACTTTTAGTATACCTCTTCTACATACTTACTGTTAGATAGCTCGGTGTGTTAGATCTCTTGGAACAATAATGCTACGAACGGAACCATATAGCTGGCAGTGGATGAGACCTTGAGTCTTGAAATCCTTTAGGAGTATACTTGGATATTATTATTATATCTGTTTTAAATATATACCTATGTTCAGATGACTATAATTATTAGTGATGTTTCTTTTTTGGTATTTTGCATTGTGTTTCAAGGTGTCCTACTGAGTATTTTTTTACTCACCCCTACACGGGCTTTTCCCACACACGTCATGTCTTGTACAGACGATCGACACATTGACGGAGTGCTTTGTGGACCGAAGCTAGGTGGTTCTTAGAGTGACCAGACAGAAAAGGTGTGCTTCTATGGCTTTAGATAGTTGTTTCTATACCTACCCTTCAAGTAGGGTTTTCTATGTAGGAGTTCCTAGGACTTGTACTTTTACTTTTCCTTTTTGTTGGGCTTGTATTCTGGCCCTGTTTACTTTTAGTTTTATTCTTCTGTACTCTTTGTGGGAATCTTATTCATAAGACTATTTGTTTATTTAGTGTTTTTAGTTTAACTTTTTTTCCTGGAGAAGTGTGTGTGTGTACATATACTTTGGAAAATGCCTACCATTTGTGGGATATACCTAGTAAGTGTTAGTCACAATCCCCTGGCCTATGGGATGTGGGTTTGGGAGATTCACGGCACAATCCCCTCTAGAAAGGGTCCTGACAAAATAATGATCAAATAATTTCATATACATAATCACATTATCATGAAAAAATTTCATGGATATTATAAATAATAAAATAATCACATGGATATCAAGGAATAATCTCATAATAAAGGAATTCATAATGCTATAAATAAAAAAGAAATCATCAAGGCCTTATAAAAGTACATCTTTCAAAAATAGGTAATGCGTCAGGAGAAAATCCATTCTAGTTTGTCTCATGAGACTTACCGATGCTTTGAGGGGATATAGTGGGCCCTTATCAACACTTACTAAGTCCAATGAATTCATCACTTGAAAGGGGTGAAACATAATAAACATAAAATTGATATTTAAAAACTAACATATGAAATTTTAATTATTACCCCAATGAATAAGTATAATTATAAACCACCTAGTGTGATATAGTGAATGGTAATAAAATTTTAAATAGCTAGTAAAACTGATAATAAAGCATCCAAAGAAAGAATAAGGATGAAATAAATATAACATATCTCTAGTGGATCAAAATTAAAATGAAATTTTGATGTTGTTGATGGGCAGAAATACCAAAAAAATGTCATTAAAAACATTCTTGAGAAAAATAACCTTTGCATTTGAAAATCATCTTTTAAAACAAAAACCTCACAAAAGTATAAAAATACTTTTATTTTAAAATAATGTTCGAAACATGTAAAATAATCTTTAAAACATTTATTGGTCATGAAGGTAAAAAATTACATCCATTTCATACATGTTAAAATAAATATTCCTTTCACATATTTAGTTAAATCCAAAGAGGCATTGTTTTAAAGCAGCATTAAGATTCCTTTCAAAAATAATTTTCAAGAAAAAAAAAAGATAAAAATGTGTTTAATAAAAATTTTGGACAATTTTAAAAATATGTTTGAAAACATTTTTAGAAAAAATGGATTTGGATGAAAATTATTTTTGACCACAAAGAGAGTCGTATATTATTAAAAAAACTCAATAATTTTAAGTAACAAATAGACGAAATTGGTATTATTACTTGAAAAATTTAATGAATAACTAGAGTATAAGAAAATATATTAATTTTAAGAAATATAAAATAATTCCCCTGAGGTATACATAAGCATAAACAATCTTGAATAATGATGAGCTTGTGAAATACACCATTACCACTCTGGTAACATAGAATCATAAGACTCATGAAAGAAATAGCATAAAATGAAACTTTAAATACCGTTAATTGAAATTGATTCATGATATAAAATATAAAAAATTTAATTAAATATAACACTTAAAGGAATAAGTTATGAATATGGAATATGTCACACATATGTAAAAGTGGGACAAGAAACCCTTACCTCATGTTCGAATTCCTTTGTTTTTCTACAAACATCATATATAATAAATATAGGTATATTATAAATATATTAAAAACTGTAATCATATATTTCATACAATATATTGTTTACTTATAGTCTTGTATCACTTTTTTGTTAATAATTAGTTGTTAAAATCAATGTTTTCTGTGATAATTACATCATTTTTTATGTATGTTTTGTTTCGTTAATTTCAATCCTTTTACTTTAATAGTTGTTAAATCATATATATAATTTTAAAAATGATATAAATATCATATATATTCATTATATATGTTTTTATAGTAATCTATAAGATTTAGAGATAGAAAATGGATAACACCGTTCATGGATTCGGTAGGCCGTACGTACGAACGAGCACTATTTCCATTTTTCTTGATGGGTGAAATGAATGGAAAATAGATATTAATTAAAAATTAAGAAATAAATATTATGTCATATATTAAATTTTTATTAATAAAATAAACCATTATTACTATATATGTAAAAATAGAACGAAAAATATTTCACATCGCTACAAGGAGGTGGTAGTCCACACGTACGCACGAGCGACTTTATTATTTTCTGACGGATAGAAAGGTAGGAATTAATATGTGGTGATATATTTTCAAAAGTATTTTTATGTCATAAATATCATATATATTCATTAAATTTATCCTTATTACCTTTACAGTAAATTATAAGCGACAAAAAAATCACATCGCTTCACGAGGCAGTAGTCCATCGTACACATGAGTGACGTTATTGTATCCCCCACAGAATGGAAAGTAAGAAGGTTTATGTGAAATCATAGTTAAATAATAAAAATAATTTAATTAATATAATAAAAATATGTTAAATCTATCATTATATCAGTCCTTGAAAGTTGATAAGGGAAAATGAATAACATTGGTTCGTGAGGCAGTAGTCCTCCATACACACAATCGACTGTTTCATTTCAAATTTGATGGAAGAGGGGATAGATATAGGTAATTCACTTAAACTAATAACATATAAATATATTTTATTTTATTATTATAATATATGAATAATATTATAAGGATTTATAAGAAGAAGTAATATGAAAATGCATAGTTAAAAACATTACCTCTTCTTCGGGTAACCTCTTTCGTTTTAATATAAATCCTTCCTAGATTGGTTTTATGATCCAACCAAGGACTCTATTATATGGTTAAAAAATTAATGAATATATTTGGGTATGTTTTTTCCAAACTAAAGGTCTTTTGGAGTATGAATATTATAAGAGAGGGGTGACCTTTTATAAGTTGGGGAGTGGACACAAATGGAATTTTTTAAAAGATAAAGTGATACCCGCATTTTTCTCATGAAACAAGCCTAAAAATGGGTCATTATTAAACCTTATATGTTATAAGGTCTTAATATGTCTATGAAATGGGTTTTTAATAATTTTATTTTATTTTTAAGCCTCATATTCTCATTTTAACCCACGATAAGCCCATTTTTACCTTAACTGTGATAATTAATTTTTACCATTTTCACTATTCATTATGATAAAAAATTAAGTTAAAATTATTAAATAGTATAAATTATTCTAATTAAACATATGGAATTCATTTTTTTAATTCAATTAATATAAGTAGAGGAATTAAATTTAAAATTAAACCCATAGGTATGTCGAGAAAACTATTTTTCCAAAAACAAAATTCAAAAGATTAAAAAGTTTTTATATAAAAATTATATATTAAATTTATTAAAATGGATATATTAGTTAAATTTTAATATAATTGGTGTAAAATACTTTAAAACAATTTTAAAATATAATTTTACATTGTAAATGATTTAAATCAAAATCCAATTTTCAATAAAAATTATTATTTTTCACTATTCATCAAAAGATTAATATTTTTAAAAAATTATCAAAAATACACCAAAAGATCATTTTGATATGTAGATTTGAAAAATTAGGTTTATTTTTTAAAATAAATTTTATAAAAGTGGTAAAAAATAATTTAAATTACGTAGGCACGACACGACTAGACCACCTTTTAGAAAAATACAGTTTTTTTCAGAAAACATTTCTTTTTCTTTAAAATGATTGTTATTTTATTTCTAATTAGTAGATAAACATTAAATTTATTTTATACATGTGTAAACTATATAATTTTCATAATTTATTTATTCTTATTCATACCCACCAACATAATTTCTATGTTATATTGGTTATGTTTAGATGGTAATATTTTAATAAACTACCACATTTTGTTTAAACCTATTATTACATACTTCCCATGTTATCGATGAGATAGAATTTATATAAAAATAAATATATCATAATGTCTCATGGTGTTACATTATTTTATAATCTTGGTGTATTTTTTCATATACACTATCAAACATGAGGTTCCTCTTTTAAAATATTGGGGTGTTACATTCTACCCCCTTAAATAAATTATGTCCTCACAATTTTATCTTGATCTCAGTAATCAGGGTTTTGAAATTTGGAAATAACTTTGTTTAAATCCCAAATTATAAAAATGGTTACCAAAAATTTCACTCTATAATAGAGAAAATGAAGTATGAAGGACATCTAGAATAACACATAACTAGGTTTCTAAGTAAAAAAACATTAGTGGGAACTGAAAATTTTTACATGGAAGAAAGTAATAAATAATTATGGAGAGTGATAGAGATCATTGATCACAAAAAATTGGGTGAACTAGATAATGTTAAAAAATAAAAAAACCATAATTTTTTGAATGGTGAAAATAACATCGGTTTTTCAAAAATTAAGGTACTAGAATAACATTTTTGTTTCAAGATCCTTTTCCTAATGTTAAGGAATTAAATTACTTTTAAAACTAATAACATAAGAATATATACCTACTTAAAAATTATAATTTCTTCCATTAATCAATTTACACTATGAGCTCATACTTTTCTGCAAATTATGAGTATTCAGGATGACTTTTTATGACAGAAGCACTAAAATTAACTTTAATAAATCATAAGATCCATAAAAATTGAAAATTTCTTCTTCTTGTCCTTATATATTTTCCAAAACCAAAATAGTTAGTGTAAGTTGTCCAATAATACCTTGATTTTTTAAACCTCAATAGTAACACCCAAAGTTCAGCTTAATCCAATTCATAAGTATTTATCCTTAAAACCCTTTAGCTTAAATCCCCAAAATCATGATATCATTCTTCCAAAAAATCATTTATGTTAAACATAATGGTTATATATATATATATATCAACCAAATAAAATTCCTCCTGAAATATCACTAATTACCTCAAAATAAAAAATATTTGATCCTATAATATGTTTCCCAAAATTAAATTAGTATTTAACCGTCAATCCATTTATGTGAAAATAATTTCATATAAATAAAGAACCACTTAGTCCAGTGGTAGGAATTGCATCCTTCTCACCCCTCGGTTTTGAGTTCAATCCTCACAACCTTTTTAGATGTAATGGCGTGTCACCCGTCATGTGGGTTGTCTATTTTCCAATGTTATATTAATATAACTCCTATTACATTATCAAATTTTAATAAACCATAATCAACTCAAAATAAAATTTAATATAAAACATAATGGTTACCAATAACTTTTGAATTATGTCTAAAAAATGTATATTAATTCTTCCTTAAATAAATTTTTCCTTAAAACTTTTACTAAACCAATGGGTTGAATTTTCATAAATGTAACCCAAAATATCCTTAATATTTATAAAATTCCAGTATAAAAATACTCAAAATGGGTTCTTAAAACTATAAATATTATGATAATCCTTAAACTAAAAAAACCAATGATGGTATCCATAACTATTAATTTAATCTCACATGAAGAAATATATTCTTCCAAAATAAACACAATACATAGATGTTTTATGTTTCTTATAAGAAAGATATCATTGGTAAAAAAACTTATACAACATAATTCTTCAATCATAATACATAAATACTCAACCCTTTTACTCTAATGATTGGTATATCATATGTCTTTCCATGGTATAAGATTTAACCTTTAAAATAGTGTATTGAGTTGCATAATGTATAAGGTCCCTATATCTAATACAATGAACTATAAATGGATCCGTATGGTGAAATGTATTCCCTTCCATCATACTCTTCATTTTTACTCAGCAATTAATTGCTTTATACTCTCATTTTCACACATAAAACATTTTTCCTACTCCTTTATTTAACTTTTCTGGGTGTCTCTTTCCATATTTATAACATGAATGAAATTGATAATTCTTTCCCCCATTCTACATCACTCTAGCTCTTAGAAAAATCCATCATTATCTTATTTGGTGAGTAATACAGTTGGTTAAGGTACAAATTTTTAATCACGTTTTTGGAAAACTTATTAAGAATAATCATGATATATTTTACTCTAATCATCATCCCATTTGGTTTCTCATAGTCACCACATTTTCCTTCACATTCAATGTTAACATGATTCCTTTGGGTTCCAGCCATTGACTAAAATCAAAAATCATAGTGTGAAAAAAATTATCATTTTAGGAAAACTATATAATCATTTATAAGAAGTCTAATTCATGACACCACATTTTCAATCTAAGACACCTTAGGTTTAACCTTTTTCATTCATTTTAATCATCTCTTTAAATCCTTTAAAAAGTTGTGTAAAGAAAAAATTAATTAACCAAAGCATATCCCTCATGACTATCACACTTGGTGCATAGTAAGGCTTGTTTTTCTTGTACAAGGTAGTTCTCAAGTCAAGTCCAATGTTCCTTTTTCAAATTTATTACTCTTAGGTTCACTTGTTAAAGAACCATTTCCACTTGTATTATACCTATATGGATGTATTTCTATGAAAACCACATAATATTTACCCAACCAAAACATTATAATGTTCATATATAATAATCCTCAATTTATATCATAGGTTTATATTACTCAATATATGTTTTCCATTATCTATTTTCCAAGGATTCTAATAATCCTCCCTCTCATACAAACTGTAAATACCCTAACCCTATTTTCATAGAGTCAGTGGTTACTTTATTACATTTTTATAATATATAAGGAATCACATCCTGAAGGACTAAATAGTTTAGTAGTATTGTTAACTAGGTACATAATTTAATCTCATTTTACAAATGAAAAGATAAAGTACAATAATTTTTTTATTTGATATCATCTTTATTTACTCAATATAACCCTACATATCAATAATAATACTCATATTGGCATCCTAAGGAAAGAAACATAAGAAATGTTTGAGATTAAATTCTCATTAATTGTATTATTATAGATTAAGATATGAATAAATAAATCATAATAAATATATCATGGTAATTATATGAAACACATTCCATTTAATCAACAACTTTAGAATGATATGGAAGGAATAAATAATGATCAAATAATCCATATACATAATCACATGATCTTGAAAAATTTACATGGATATTATAACTAATCAAAATAATCACATATAAATCAATAACTAATCTCATAATGAGGGTGTTAATAATTTCATATTTCATAACCTTACAATCAAGGCCTCATTCCAAGACATATTTCATAAACGTGTAAGGCCTTGGCCAAAAATATATTCTTGTTTATCTCATGAGACCTATCAATGTATCGAGGGGCTATAGTAGGACCTGACCATAAATTACTAAGTCCAATGAATTCCTCACACGAAATGGGTGAAATATAATCAACATAAAAAATCATTTTGAAAAACTAACATTCAAAATATTAATAATTACACCAACTAATAAGTATATTCATTAATCATCTAGAGAAATATGGTAAATGGTAATAAAAATATATATCCTCAGTCGAACTGATCATAAACCATCAAAATAAATAATAATTTTGGTATCAATAAAACATATCCTTAATAAATCATAATTATAATAAATTTTACATGTCATCGATGAATAAAAATACCATAAAAATGTCATTAAAAATATTCTTGAGGAAAATAACCTTTGTATTTGAAAAAAAAACATCTTAAAATAAAGCTCAGAAAATATTTTGAAAATACTTTTATATTCAAATAACCTTGTAAAATAGTAAAATAATATTTAAAACATATATTTTTCATTACTATGTAAAAATTTTCTCATGTCGTGCACATTAAAACAAAGATTCATTTCAATTTTTTTGTAAAATACGAGTAAGAATTATTTATAAATAGTATGAATATTTATTTAAATAATTTGTAAAAAGTAAAAAATTGTGTAAAAATTTCATTAATAATTCTTTTTTATAATGTTAATAACATTTTTTAAAACATTTTTAGAAAACATTGATTTGGATGAAAATGGATTTTTGGCCGATGAGAGAAATAAAGTCATATTTTCTTAATAACATTTTCTTAATCATTTTAAGTACCAAAGAGTGTGTAATTGATAATATCACATGAATAATTTCCTTAATAACCATATAATAAGAAAATTTATTTTTTAAATAATTATAAAATAATTCCCCTAAGGGTGACTTAAACATAAACAATTCTAAATAATGATGAGATTGTGAAATACACCTTTACCACTTTAGTAATGTTGAATCAAAAGACCCATGAAATAAATAACATAAATTTAAACTTTAAATACCATGAAGATAAATTTATTCATTATATAACATATAAAAATGTTATTATATACTACCCACAAAGAAAAAAATGATGAATAAAGCGTATGTCTCATAGAAGTAAAAGTAAGACGAGAAACCCTTACCTAATGTTTGAATTTTTTTGATTGTATATAAACCTCTTATAAGATAAATATATATTTATTATAAATATATTATAAAACCATAATCATATATCTAATACCACATATGATTTATTTATAGTCATTTATCACCCATTTATTAATAATTCTTTGTTAAAATCACTATTTCGGGTGATAATTACCTCATTTTTTCTTGTATGTTTCGGTCTTGTAATTTGGATATTTTTACATTGATCATGGTTGAATAATATAAAAAAAATTAATCCTAATATAAATAAAATAAATATTCACTATATATTTATTCATTGAAATCTATAAATATTAGAGATAGAAACTAGACTACATCATTCATGGAGACTGTAGGTCGCACGTACGCATGAATGATGTTTCCATTTTTCTCGATGGATGGAATTATAGTAAAATAAATATTAATTAACAATTATATTATCATTATTATGTCATATATATATATATATATATAATTTTTTAATAAAATACATTCTTATTACCATCCATGTAAAAATAAAATGAAAAACATTTCACATCACTGCGTAAAGGTGGTAGTCCACATGAATGCACGAGAAACATTATTTTTTACAAAATAATGTAAGGTGGAAAGTTATATGTGATGTTATATTTAAAAAATTATTTTTAGGTCATAAATATCACATTAATTCATTGAATTTATCCTTACTACCTTCTATGTAAAGCGTTAGAGAAAAACGAATCACATCGCTTCGCAAGGCAGTAGTCGGTCGTACACATGAGTGATACTATCATATCATTAATGTAATGGAAAATAAGAATATATATTTGATATAATAATTTTATAAATATTTTAAATCAATGATTATATCAAAATATGAAATGTGGTGATGGAAAACAAATTACGTCAGTTCGTGAGGCTGTAGTCCGTTGTACACACAATCGATGGTTTTTCTTTCCATTTTATGCAAGAAGAGATGGATATAGTTCATTAAAATAACATAATAACATCTCATTATCTGTTATATACAATTTATAATATTTTAAAGTATTTTAATAATATTATAAAGTGTTATAAGAAGAAGTAAAAAGTAAAATGCATAGTTAAAAACATTACCTCTTCTTCAGGAAACCTCTGTAGGTTTAACCTAAAGCCATCCTAGATTGGATATATAATTTATATAAGGATAATAGGATGTGGGTATGTAAGTAATGAAGATATTTTGGTATGTATTGGATGAAAAAAAAATGTCATTGGTAGTTTAAAGAGTCGAGGAGAGGGGATGTCCTTTTATAAGTGTGGGAGAGCACACAAATAGAATTTTTGAAAAGATAAAGTGATTCCAATGTTTTTATACTTAAAAATCCTCGAAAATGTGTTATACTAGTACCTTAGAAGATATAAATCCTAAATATGTCCATAAAATTATTTTTATACACGTTTTAGTTTATTTTTAACCCTTATCTTTTGACTTTAACCTTGGATAAACCCATTTTTACTTTAAAAGCAGAAATTAACTTTTACTCTTTTCAGTACTCATTATGGTAAAAAAATTAATTTTAACTTATCATATAATATAATATTAATATTTAAAATATTGAATCCATTTTTTTAAATCAAAATCATAGAATTGGAATAATTTAATTTAAAATTAAACTCACAGATGTGTTGATAAAATGGTTTTTCCAAAGAAAAACATTTTAAAGTTTAAAAAGTTTTAATATCAGAATTTAATATAAAATCGATTCCAGTGAACCAAATTAATTAAATTATAAAATAATTTTACTAATTTTACTTTAAAACTAATTTAAAATTTATTTTAAATTTGTAAATAATTTAAATAAAAAGGTAGTTTTCAATAAAAATAAGTATTTTTCATTATTTATCAAAAAAATAATATTTTCATAAAATTATCAAAAATTCACCCAAATATAATTTTGAAAAGTAGATTTAAAAATTAAATTTTATTTTTTCAAATACATCTTTCTAAAGTGGTAAAAATTATTTTAAATTATGTGTTCAAAGTGTGACTAAATTGCCTTTTAGAAAAAATAATTGTCTTTTTAGAGAACATTTCTTTTTCTTTCAAATGATTATTACTTTATTTATAATCAATAGATAACCATTGAATTTATTTAATATATATGTTAAACATATAATTTGAATAATTTAGTTATTTCTATTTATACCAACACACTTAACAACTATGTTATAATGGTCATGTTTAAATAATAATATTTTAATAGAGTATGGTGTTTCGTTTAAACCAATTGTTGTGTGTTTCTCAATCTATCAAAGATATTGAATTTATTTAAAAAATATATATCGTAAATTCTTGAGGTATTAAATTATATTCTCATATTTATGTTTTACGTTGTATATTCTATCGAACATGAGTTTCCTCTTTTAAAATATCGGGGCCTTAAACTCGCAAATAAAAGTGATATTGGGGTGTCACAATTCTCTCTTACATGCCACTTTATACCCCTAAAAATAATTAGAAACTTAAGACAAGTTGGAATTACATGAATGCCTTTACTATATCATGGAAAAGTCACTAAAAAACTTCCTAAACCTAAAACCCAAGTACATGATAAATGAATAACTCGCTCCTCAGGAAAACTAATACTGAACGATTCAGAATCCACCAAATAACAATGCAGTAATAACTCTAGGAAGAATATTCCTCACTTAATGAATGTGAAGATACAAAAAAATGAGACATTGGGATATCCACTATTATGATACTCTTTGAAATAATTTGTATCAGGATATCCACCACCACTCATAATTGTCCATAGAATCCCAAACCATTTCAAAGGTCAAAACAAAAACAACACATCTAGAACATCTGAGGACACAGGAGCTACATAAAATAACATTTACCAAAAAAAATATCTCAAAATGAAACAATATATTTGTAAAAAACACAAGGATACTAGGAATAGGTGTCCTCACTATTTATATTTTATCTAATGTGGTGAAACATTATTGGTATCACCCAAATTTACCCATGTTTTTAGGGTTAAGTGGTCAATTGTAGAGTAGCTTGGGTTGTTGATTCCTCAGAGACCTAAGAAGAAATCTATAGACACATAAATTATATGGACTATTTTTATATATTAATTAGATAACATGGGTTGATGTTATATGTGTTTTAAGGATAAATAACAGATTTAAGTGAATTCAATTTAAAATAATGAGTTAATCCTAGTTTATCACTCATGGTGGATTGGATGAAATTCTTTTTCAACTATTTCAATTTCTTATATTTTAGATGACTTAATTTAAGAAGATAAAAAAACATCTTCACTTACTATTTTAATGCCTAAACACATTAATACTAATCACCTATACACTTTATGGAGAAATGTTTTGACAACTTCAAGGTAAAGGTTCGTATTAGCACTTGAAGTGTGTGGCCTTAAATTCAACAAGGATGATGGAGTTTAAAAATCATCAAATAAAAATCTCAATTAAAATAAGTGATTATAAATTAATGGGGTGATAAATAACATCCAATATATCCCCTTTCTACTCCCTTGTATCAACCAATAAGTGTTTTATCCCTCCATTGATGCTATGGTTTCAATGGAAGCGAGAAGTATACTCGTGAGGGAGGAATTGAAGAAGTAAAGAAAACAATAAAAATAAAATGATCACTCCACCGTTGTGTGGATAATTTCACAAGTTTTGGTGCGAATAAATTCACAACATGATGCAACCATATTAAATTTAGATGGATAAGAACAATATAATAGTATAAGAAGAACTTTTATTAAGAAACTAGGATGGATTAAAACAACTTACATGTGAAAGACAAACTTGAGACAACAAAATCACAGCATGAAATTACAATGAAATAATGTTCAAAATATGCTCAACTACTCTACCACCACTACCTTAAATAAGAAATTTTGAAGCCTTTGGTCGATCCTATAATAGTGGAAGTCACCTCAATTAATGGTGGTGGGCCTAGGAGGGGGAAAAGTTAAGGAAGAGTATACTTTTCCACCCTTGACCTGAGGTGATAGATAACATGCATTTACCGAACAGAAGCACCAAAATAAGATACCATATGGCCGAATGAGAGTGGTACATAGATAAATAAAATGAATCTCAGGATATCTCCTAACAGTATGTAACGTTTTCACCCAAAATAGTTTATGGTTTACGAGTTATGTGTAAAATGGTGGTCTATTTTTCTGGGCCACAGAACCTGTCCCATAATTTTATCTTCAACTTGGGACACGTGTAAATCCATTTAAAATTCCTAATTATATTTTCCCACTGTTTAATGAAATGTTCCCCATGATTTCCTCTATCTTTATTTATATTTTGAGAATGATTTGGATTTTATCTTGGCCGATACAGCGTCTTTATTGGGCTGTTGTCCATTTTACTTTTCGTAGAATGTGTTTCCATGAAAACCAATTTTGGTGGTCTTACAATGTGAATCTTTCAATAGATAAATAGTAATAATTGTTTCTTGTATCATGAGATACCTTAAAATAAAATATGAAAATAAAATAAAGACCATTGGGTACTTTAAAGTATGTTCAAAAATGTACCATATAATAGTACATTTTAAGAAGGAATTACAATTAAAATATGAAATAATGTTCAAAGTGTAAAATTAACTAAAATGGTGTTTATGAATAATAAAAAACATGAATATTATATATATTAACCATTAATTTTCGCCTCATTCTGTGGCTAATCACACCTCCCACACTAAGTTTTTCTAGTCCCGAGCGAAATATATCTCAAAAATGTGATATTCGAATTCACTTTTCCAAGAACATTTTAATACACATTAATCACCAAAACACTTATATCAAACAACTTTGAAACCCATAAAAATATTTTAAAACAAGATAGTTTCATAAGAATATCCCAATCCCAATCACATTCCATTGTTCAAATTCATCGCCATATTTTATCCAATATTAATTAAGTATGAGGATGTGTTGTCTATCACAATAGACATGGGGGTTCATATTTATTCAAGGGTTAAATGATGGAAGAGCTATGTGTAATCACATTTCAATATTAAGATCAGTATTCAAATTTTTTTTTGTGTGTTTTTTTTTCAATTTTTTCATGGTAATTGAAATTGTACTCAATAGATTCAACCCATGTAGAGGGATATTGTCAATGACTCTCAAGCTCAAAGACCTTAGGGAACCAAGTTAAGCCCACATACTTGGGAATCATCTCAAGTTAAATCATTTAAAAAAATTAAATTACCACAAATAGAGATAAAATTACTAACTCTGGGACAGACAACTATGGAGTCATGATCCGTAAGTTCCAAAAGCATCGAATTTGTTCATTTCATTGCTCTACGTGCTAATTTATTGTTTTTTTATTATTGAATACCCATATTAAAAATAAAATTATCACCAAACCTATTCTATTTATTTGGGGGACCCCATGAACTCAAACTAATACCCCACTATCCAAAGGACGTTCATTGTGATCTTTTTTTATTTGGATGAAAATATAAATGATGAAATTTCACATTAGACAGCCACACTTTCCAAAATCTATGCTCATGAAATTATATAAGGATTAAAATCAGATTCGGGTCATGCTAAATTATTTGATATTTAGTTTCAAAGTGTACAATGTGTATTATCATGTTCAAGGTTAAAGATATTTTTCCTTCCACACATTTTTTATACACACAAAATTAATATTTTTTTCATTCTTTTCACCCCCCCCAACATAGAATAACATTGTCCTCACTGTTTAATGAAAATAAAATTTAGATTGGGGTAGTGGTAGAGGAGATGAGTTCTAAAAGGAATTTTAAATAATAAACATGAAACAAAGTCACCTGCTGGTTGAAGTTGATGTTTTTTCTACTCTAATTTACTCTTTTGATATCCATGTTACTCACAGAGTTCCCTAATTAAAAAGGAAAAAAACAAACAAAAAATATATATATATATTTATAATAATAAAAAAAATACATATATATATATATATATTATTGAATAAGGAAGCACTATAATCCATACGTCAGTGGTAAGCATGCGCCTCTGTCTCCCTTCAGTCCTGGGTTCGAGTCCCCACGGCTTCGTCGATTTTGACGGAGTTTTCCCCATGACCTAGGATGTGTCCTTTTAATTTTTTTTAATTATTATTTTTATTATTTTTATTTTTATTTTTATTTTTATTTTTATTTTTATTTATTTTTATTTTAACCTACAAATATATATAATAAAACTGATGATACATTGTCTTCTTTTTAAATTTCTAGGTAAGGTATTACTCAAGGATCACACCACATGACACGGATGAATATGGTACTCCCCTTTCATACCCATTCATACTCATAAGAGAAGAACAGGTCAACAGTCTATATATTTTTTTGTATATTTTTTTAAAAAATAAAAATAATTAATTAATCCTATTTAAAAAATAAATATGATTCAAAAAGATTGTAAATATGAAAACAACGAGTTGCCTCCCATGTAACTCTTTTGTTTAACGTCGTTAGCCCGACATGGATCCTCAATATATCAATTTTTTGGTTTGTAGTTTGGCTCAGTTAACTCAACTTCTATTTCTTGTTTATTGAATGGTTCAATGAATGGTTTTAACCTATGACCATTTACCTTGAAAATGTGACCACTTATGGGATCTTGAATCTCTATTTCCCCATGGGGGTACACATGATGCACTATGAAAGGACCTAACCATCTAGACCATTACTTTCCTGGGTGTAAATGATATTTTAAACTATACAAGAGCACAAATTCTCTTGGTTCAAAATGTTTCACTTTGATATTCCTAGATTGGTAGGCTTGAACACTATCTTTATTTATTCTTGAATTTTCATAAGACACTATCATCAGTACCTCAAGTTCATTAAGATCTAATTTCCTCTTTTCTTTGGCCAAAGAACTGTCAAAATTAATTTTTTTGATTTCCCAAAATGCCTTATTCTCAATTTCAACAGGTAAATGACATGATTTTCCATAAACCAACCTATATGGTGACATTCTGAGGATGATTTTGAATGTTGTACGATATGACCAAAGAGCATCCAAGAGTTTCTCAAACCAATCTTTCCTAGAGGGGTTGTTAGTTTTTTCAAAAAATTTCTTAATCTCCCTATTTGCTAACTCAGATTGACCATTGGTTTAAGGATGGTACGCAGTGGAAGCTTTATAAGAAATCCCATACTTAGACATGAGTGAAGAGAATGGTTAGTTTAAGAAATGGGTTCCTTGATCACTGATTATAGCCCTAGGAATTCCAAATCGAGAAAATATATGCTCTTTCAGAAATCGGATCACAACATGATGGTCATTAGACTTAGTGGGAATAGCCTCAACCCATTTCGAGACATAATCAACAGCTAAGAGAATGTAGAGGTATCCCTTAGAGTTTGGGAAGGTTCCTATGAAATTAATTCCCCAACAATCAATCATTTCAACAACAATAATGGGAGTGGGGGGCATTTGATTCCTTTTTGGAATGGATCCAAATTGCTGACACTGGGAGAAACTTTTGCAGAATTGAAAGGAATCCTTAGTGAGGTTAGGCCAGTAGAAACCACTTTGGAGGACCTTTTTAGTGGTTTTATTTTTGGAAAGTTGGCCTCCACATGCCACTTTATGACAGAATCTTAGAATGGACTCTTGATCAAACTCAATAACACATCTCCTAATGATTTGATCAAGAATGAACTTAAAGAGGTAAGGACCATCAAACACATATTGTTTGACATCAGAAAGAAATTTTCTCTTAGAATGGGTCCCAAAGAATTTTGTAATTTTACATGTCACAAAATGGTTTGCTATGTCAGCATACCATGGGAAATCAATCACAGAATAGTAGTGCTCATCGAGAAATGAATCAAACACAGAAAGGTGGTGTGAGTTGTCTTTGAATTCCATTCTATATAGGTGATCAGCTACAACATTTTGAACACCCTTTTTATCCTTAATGTTTAAATAGAAATATTGAAGAAAAAGAACCCACCTAATCAATATGACCTTGGAATCTTGTTTTTGGAAAATATATTTTAGGGCTGAATGGTCAGTGATGACAATGATGGGTGATCCTAAGCGATAGGACTATAATTTCTCTAAGGCAAAGACAACAACAAGAAACTCTTTCTTGGTGGTGGTGTAGTTGATTTGTGCATCATTTAAATATTTTCTTTCATATGCAATGACACATGGAGTTTTCTCACCCCATTTTCCTAAGACTGCTCCTACAACGAAGTCACTCGCATCACACATGAGCTCAAAAGGAAGTTTCCAATTTGGATATTTCATGATAGGTGGAGAGATAAGAGTCGAATTGAGTGTAGAGAAGGATTCCTCACAGATTTATGTCTATAAAAATGGAGAATCATTCACTAATAGATCACAAAGTGGTCGAGAAATAGAACTGAAATTCCTAATGAACCTTCTATAGAAACCAGCATGTCCTAAGAAGGACCTCACTTCCTTAATAGTTTTAATAGAGGGAAGGTGATGAATGATGTCAACCTTAGCTTTATCAACTTCAATCTCTCTACCAAAGACCATATGGCCTAGAACAAGTCCATCCTTTACCATTAAATGGAATTTTTGCCAATATAGGATGAGACCCTTATCCTCACATCTTGACAAAACCCTTTCAACATTCATAAGGAATCCCTCAAAAGTATCCCCAAAGATGGAAAATTCATCCATGAAGACCTCTAAACAATCCCCAACCATGTCCGAGAAGATTCCCACCATGCACTAATAGAAGGTACCAGGGGAATTTCATAACCCAAAGGGCATACTCTTGAATGAAAAAGTACTGAATGGAAAAGTGAAGGTTATTTTTCCCTGATCCTCTAAGGAGAACTCAATTTGATTATACCCTGAGAATCTATCTTGGAATTAATATAATTGATGACCCTCCACTCGCTCGAAGACTTGATCAATAAAGGGAAAGGGGAAATGGTCTTTCTTTGTATAAGAGTTGAGCTTCCTATAGTCAATACAGACTCTCCATCCACTAATAACCCTTTGGGGAGAATTTCACCATCCTCATTGGTGATCAAAGTGATTCCTGTATTTTTTTGGGACAACTTGAATTGGTCTTACCCACTCACTCTCAGAAATAGGGTAGATGATACCCACTTTCAAAAATTTAAGAAGTTATTTCCTTATGACAACCATAAGATTTGGATTGAGTCTCTGTTGAGGATGAAGACATGGTTGGGATTTAGATTCAAGAACAATCCTATGAGTTCCAATGAGTGGGATAATCCTAGGAATATCAAAAAGGGACTATCCAATTGCTTTCTTATGCTTTCTTAGGATATCTAGAAGAATCATCTCTTGATTGGCTTCAAGAGAGGAAGAAATGACAATAGGAAAGGCTCGATTGTCCCCTGGGAATGCATACTTGAGTGATGAAGGTAGAACCTTAAATTCGAGATCATATTGGTTATCACATTCCAAGGAATGATGAGACTTTTTATTGATCTCATTTTCTTTGTTCAAATTTCTTGAAAGAACTGGTTCCTTGTGAACAGAATTTTCATCCACTAAATTTTCCAAAGCAGTGTCATGAATGAGTTTAAACTCAACTTTATTGATTTAAACCATGTTATCTTTGATTGGTGATTCTATAAAATCATCAATAGAGATATCTGAAAAATATTCAAGCCAAGGACACAAATTTCCCTCATGTGAACAAAGAAAATCAATCTCTTCTTGACTAAAACATCCTTCAATAATTCCTTGATGTTTCTTGAGTTCAATATCAATACTACCTATCCAATTAACCTCATGTATTTCCTCATTATCCCCAATTTGATATTTTTCATTGTATATGTTTGAGTCTATACTCATGTTTCCAAAGGTGATGGTCATGTTCCCATTTCAGACACGAATAACAGAGTTGATTGTTGCAAGGAAGGGACAACCAAGGATTATTGTGGTTTGCTTCTTGTTTCCTAAGTTTCGATTGTTATAAAGGATAATGAAGTCAGTAGGGTAGATCAAGTTTTTTACTTTTACCAGAACATCCTTTAAAATTACTTTTTGAACCCTAATGCTACGATCAGCAAGTTTAAGTGTGACATATGTGGGTTGGATCTCTTCTAGTCCTAAGTGGAAGTATACATCATAGGGAATGATATTGACACTAGCACCTAGGTCACACAAGGCTTTGACAACTTTGTTCTCTCCTAGTTAAACATTGATGTAAGGGAATCTTGTGTCTTTCATCTTTGGGGAAAAGGGTTTCTTGGATTGTTGTAATAACATTTGCTGCCATAAGGACTTGGTTCTTAGGTGAGAATTTCCTTTTAATTGTGTAGAGTTCCTCAAGTAATTTTGAGTATGTAGGAATGGTTTGAATGGCATCGAGGAGTGGGATGTCCAACTTTACTTGTGAGAATATTTCCCTCAATGTTTCACTCAATTCGGGCTTGGTTTTCCCCCTCATGCGTTGAGGAAATGGTGCATGTTGTGGGATTGTTTTTGAAGAGTTTTTTATTTCACATTGTTATCAGTTTTTTCAGTTTGATCATGTGGTTCATTTGAATTTTCATTAGGGTTTGAAGCTTCAGGTGGTTTTTTAATTATTTATTCAGGTGTCTCAATTGATTTCCCACTTCATAAAACTATCACGACCTTTATTTGTCCATGAGTTCTTTGAGTGCAACTTGATTCTACCCTTAATGTTGGGGATGGTACCGCCTGAGTAGGCATGGGTTCCTTCCTGGTTTTTATGGTTTGTAGTCCATGTTTAAGGGAAGATAATTCTAGGTCATTTTCTCCATTTTTTACACAACTATTCAAGGATTGGTAGAGGGACATATTGAGTAGGGGATTGTGTTGGTTGGTTTATCCAAGGAGGATACTTTGGTTGTTGCATGAGTTGTTCGATGGGTTGTTGGTATTGGATAGAAGGTTTTTAGTGTTTTCCTGGTTTTGGTAGTAATTGATTATGGTTTTGGAAGTTTTGTGGAGGGTATGGATTTGGTCCTTGTGGTTGGCTAGTTTGTTGGTTATCTTTCTAGATGAAGCCTGGGTGGTCATTATACCTTGGATTGAAATTGTTTTGGTATTGGGGATTTTAGAATTTTAGGACATTGACTTCAGTAGGTGGTCCTCCTAGAAGATCATCTTTAATTGAAGGGATGGTTGGGCAGTTGTCGGTCTTGTTGTCATGTTTGTCACAAATTGTGCAAACAGGGTCAACAGTTTGAATTTCCTGGACCTTCCTAAGATCGATCTCATCGACATTCCCAATAAGTGCAACAAGTTTTTTCCTAAGGCTTTACTCCTCTCTAAGTGTGTGAATTCCACCAGATTTGGGCGGCTTCTCATAGTAAGGTGATTTTCCCCGTGTTTGGTTTTGTTCAGAAAGGCTTTCTAGATACTCGTAAGCATCATTTGGGGCTTTGTTTTTAAAAGTTCCATTGCACATAATGTCAATGAATTGTTTGTTCCCTGGAACCAACCCTTCATAGAAAATTTTAACTTGTTCATGAATAGAAAAACCATGGGTTTGAACTATGTTTAGCGTGTCTTTTAAACTCTCCCATGTTCATTGAATGACTCTCCCTCTTTTTCAAAAAAGTTTTGGATGCTCTTTTTAAGTGCAATTGTTTTGTGATGGGGAAAGTATTTTTTGTAGAATTCTCTTTTTAATTAGTCCCAAGAGTTGATGGATGATGGTATCAATTTTTTTAGAAAAATTTTAGCTTGATCCTTTAATGAAAAAGGAAACATCTTCATATTAGTTGAATCTAGTTGATGTGGGGGACACATGGTTTCTACAATGTCATTGAACTCCTAAACATGATGGTATGGCATCTCAAACTCCATTCCATGGAATGTGGGAAGGTGATTTAGGACATGGGGTTTAAATATGTAGTTGGAATCTCCTAGGTACATGTGTCTAATGCATGAGGGGGAATTGGTCCAGGTAGGTGTGTGATATTCATTCATGGTTTGATCGATTGCATTCCCCACGTTTGGGACTGCCTCATTTGGGTTTCCATTTTGGTTCACACCTGGATTTATGAGTTGGTTTCTTTGAAGAACTTCCATTGAAATTGGATCAATTTTTGACTCTGTAGTATTAGTAATATTAGGATCTAATGAAAAGAGTTCCCTTGGTTTACTTGACTCCCCAACCCCAGGACTATCCACCCTAACAATAATGTTTGATTGGTCACGAGTGTAGGCGGATATGCGCCAAAAGAAAAAAAACGAGAAAGTGAAAAGATAAAATAATTTGGATGAGAATAGAAGAAATGAGGGAGAATAGAATGGGTGTTTAGATTACTTACTTGGGTCCCCAGCAACGGTTCCAAAATTTGGTGTCGCCCAAATTACCCAAATTAGCTAAGTTTTTAGGGTTAAGCGGTCAATTGTAGAGTAGCTTGGGTTATCGATTCCTTAGAGACCTAAGAGGCAATCTATAGACACAGACATTCTATGGACTTTTTTTGCTATGATGTGGCCAAATTGGGTAGATTTTAGATGATTTTAAAGAAAAACTAACATATTTAAGTGAATTTAATTTAAAATAATGTGTTAATCATAGGTTATCGCTGAGGGTGGATTGAATGAAATTCTATTTCAACTATTTCAATTTCTTATATTTGAGATGGGTTAATTTAAGAAAATCAAAAAATATCCTCACTTACTGGTTTAATAGCTAAAAACTTTAATACACATAACCTATACACTTAAAGGATCAATGTTTTGAGCACTTCAAGGTAAAGTTTCTTATTCGCACTTGAAGTGTGTGGCCTTAAATTCAACAAGGACGATGGAGTTGAAAAATCATCAAATAAAAATATCAATTAAAAGAAGTGATTAGAAATTAATGGGGTTATAAATAACATTCAATCCATCCCCTTGATTCTCCCTTGTATCAACCCATAAGTGGGTTATCCATCCATTGATGTTATGGTTTCAATTGAATCGGGAAGTATACTCCTAAGAGAGGAATTGAAGAAGTAAACAAAACAATAAAAAGAAAATGATCACTCCACCGTTGTGTGAACAACTTCACAAGGTTTGGTGTGAATAAATTAACACCTTGAGGCAATAGTATCAAAGTGAGATAGAGAAGATAATAATAATAGTATAATAATAACTTCTATTAAGAAACTATGATTAATTAAAACAACTTACATGTGAAAGACAAACTTGAGACAACAGAATCACAACATAACATTAAAATAAAAGAAAGCTCAAAATATGCTCAACTCATCTACCACCACTGCCTTAAAAAATAAATTTTGAAGCCTTGGGTCGATCCTACAATATTGGAAGTCACCTAAATTAATGGTGGTGGGCCTAGGTGGGTGGAATGTTAAGGGAGAGTAGACTTTTCCACCCTTGACCCGAGGTGAAAACCGGCTTTCATTTACCGAATAGAAGCTCCTAAATGAGATTCTATATGGCCTAATTAGAGAGGTCCATACATGAATAAAATGAATCTCTGGATGTCGTCTAACCTTCTATCAAGTTTCATCCCAAAATCCTTTATGGTTTATGAGATATGTGTAAAATGGTGGGTTATTTTTCTAGGCTGAAGAATCTGGCTTAGAATTTTATCTTCAACTTGGGACGCCTGTAACTCCATTTAAACATCTGAATTAGCTTTTCCCACTATTTAATGAAATGGTCCCCATGATATCCTCTATCTTTGTTTATTTTTTGAGAATCATTGGTCTTGTATCATGGCCACTACAGTGTGTTTATTAGGCTTTTGTCCAGTTTACTTTGCCCAGAATGTGTTGCCATGAAAGCCCATTTTGGTGGTCTTCCAATTTGAATATTTAGATACATAAAAACTATGAATTGTTCCTTCTAGTATGAGAGAAATGAAAATAAAATATTAAAATAAAATAAATACCATTGGGTACTTTAAATTATGTTTAAAAATGTACCATGTAATAGTGAATTTTAAGAAAGAATTACAATTATAATATGAAATAATATTCAAATTGTAAAATGCACTAAAATGGTGTTTATGAATAATAAATAACATGAATATTACATATATTAAACATGAATATTAGCCTCATTAAGTGGATAATAAATTATATATACCTACAAAAAATAAAGATCATTACAAAAGAGACATGATCCAAAAACCAAATCATACTAACTCAAAACACCACAATAGATAATATCCTCAAGAAAAATTAAAAGGTCTCTATACTTGATAACCAAAACAACACACTATATGAAACAAGAGGGACACCCCAAACATGAACATTATTCAATATAGAATTTCATGGTTCTAAACTCGTGTTATGAAACTACACATAGGGTAACTCAAGGCTTAACTCATTGAACACACACTCTTAGTGATCCCAAAATAAAATCATGACCCAGTAGCTCTCACAGTCTAACTGGAAGAAAAAAAGTATCCATATTACCCTAACATTAACCCAATTTATCCCTATATCATCTATCAAACAACCTCCAACACATGTTCTGCACGATTCAAAGAAGATAACATGAATCTAGAATTAATGATTCATGAACAACATAAACATAAAAAAATATGGTCAAAACCCATTAATCTATTTTATATAAAGGATATAGATATATAAGATATGGTGAAAGTATTAATAAGTAAAGAAAATTTTCAAAATAGGATTCCTCCTAAAAAATTCCCCACTTCTAACTCTCTAATGGAAGAAAAAACATAGACTACTACATGGATCTAATATTGGTTCGGGAAATTTACTTATGAGTTTTTATTATATCCAAAACCTATGAATTTTTATTATATATCCACACTAATGATATGTTTTTAGAGATGATAGATAAGATGTTTTAACATACCAAGACTAACTGCCCTAAAAACACACTAAAGGCCTATAATTTACTGAAATAGGAATGTTAGGTTGAGAAGATGACTTTCCATCATCATTCCTTTGTTGATTCTACTTCTCACGAGAAGAATCATCCTTATTGGATCTATCTAGTGTCAAAATATCATCTATCATGGGTTTCTATACTAAAAGTTTCTCTATGGTGGTGGATTTATAAGCCAATTCCATAAAGCAACTTAGGGTAGACTAAAACAATGATGAATGAATATCTAGATGAAGGCCTCTAATAAGGAAATTCACCTTCTTCAAGTCATCAGTAACCAAATCCATAGATAAAGGTACTAACATATTTAAATGTTTATCATATGCTTTCACTAACTGATCACCCAAGATAAAACCCAAAAACTGCATCAACTCTCACTTCCTCCAGATAAAATTAGTGGATGAACACTACCTTCAAAAATACCCAATATAATACCTCAAATGGTAGGGAATGAATAATGTGATTCCAACACTCCAAACCCAATCCTTCATACAAGGGAATAGTGTACCTCACCCAAGAGGCTTCAAGAGTTTGTAGTGATTCGTGAATCCCTTCAACCTTTGATATCCAATTGATTGCTTCATGGGATCCTCAATCACCATACAAAAAAATAGGATACTAATTCAAAAACTCACATTCATGATCCACAAGCTAAGAGAAACTTGGAATTTTCACTACATCATAAGTCTTAGTAGAGTTAGAGACTGGAAAGAAAACTCTAGGATCATTAAGAATAATACTAAATGCATTGCCTTATTAACATTTTAGTTTATTCCTAAACATATCATTCTAAAATATCAAAAAATTAAACTCAATCAAACCACTTTAAATTTCAACATAAAGATGAAAAACAAAAGATAAAAAATAAAAATTACAAAAACACATAAAAATCTATAAAAGGGAAACTAAATCGTGAAGTAAAAAAATCAAGGTCCTAACCCCCCCCCCCCACAATGTTTTATGAAAAATCATTGAAATTATTTCATACCACACACCCAAAGAATTTTAAAACTAACACAAACCCAAAATCACTTTTTTTACTCAAATCACGTGTAATAATGTTAAAAACTTTTCATAATAACACCTCAACTCATAAATGACAGTACTTTTAAAATGTTTCCAATGACTAAATCATAAAATAATTCTTTAAAACTCATTCAACGACCTTAAAATTCCTTAAAATACTATTAAAATACTCATAAAAACACCATCAACCAAATAATATTCCAGAAGAATCAAATGAGTGAAAAACAAATTGAAAACGTTTCCCACTCTATATGGTTTAGACACATGGTTTTTCAAACCATGTGCCAACTATGTGAGAACCACTGAAAATTTTCCAGAATTATCTGCATGACCTAAGAAAAGTTTGATATACCATGTGCCTTGACTATGTGACCTATTAATTTCCTATAATTTCACTCTGAAATGAAAAATTTTCCAATAAATCATCAAATATTTTTCTTACCACTAGAAGTAAGAAAAAACAACATCATAATATCTTAAAAATAGAAAACTATAAAACTAAAACTCAAAATAAAACTCATGAATACCCATAGATACTAAAGACACAAAACAATGAATATTTAGACAAGTATTTCCTCAAACCTAAAATCCAAGTCCCAATAATACAAACTTTTTTATACCACTGAACCCCATAAAACAAGAGGGTGAATCTCAAAATCCTAGGACCCTTTTAAGAAACCAAGGATATGATACCAATTGTTGCAAAAAGACATTGTCCACCATTTGAACCTAAACCCAACTTGATCTGCCATTGGCCTAAGGTAAATCCCCATTCCCCTGAGCTGACGAAGATTGTCAAGGATATCAACATAACCATTTAGGATAATGTCATCCTCAAGAACACAAACATGAAACAAAAGTTCCCAATCAGAAACCAAAAATGAGTTATCCAAATGTTGGATGAAATACCACAATATATAAATAGAACCCATAAACATGAACATTCCAAACATAGAATAAAAAGAGTGTAATAGGATTAAATTTTAACTAAATCATTATGAAAAATTAACCATTAGATACATGATTTAAAATGCTATAACCAAAACTCAAACAAAATATGAAGTCCAAAGAGGATGATATCTAAAAATAAGTCAACTGGTTCCATAAAACCAATGAACTAATCACTATATCCAGGTGAATTTCAACACACCACCACGATATTGACATTCATCCACATTCTATGGAAAATAGAACAAAATAAAACCCAAAATCCCTGACTCGAAGAAACCTACATAATATATGAAGGCTACAAACCCATCAACATGAGTATTTAGAGTGTGAGATAATTGCTATTAGCATATAACCATGATTCCATTTTAAAATATCTATAAAAAAACCAAAATTTTTAACTTGAAAATAAGGTAAGAAAATAGTTTTTCATTTATTTTATATGGTATAGGATTGGAGAAATTATAAAATCTATACCTTCTCCAATTAAACCATTTACAAAGAACAATATAAAGATTTTTTTTCAAAAAATAAATCCAATTCAAAGACAAACCATTTATCTTCAAAGAATCACACTTTTAAAGAATAATATTAAACCATCCTTTCTATTTGAAACATGGCATTTGAAAAAAAAATTGATTTAAAACATTTAAAAGGAATTTCTAAAAATGGATAACACTTAAAAATAATTTCCCCCTTTTCTTTTAAAAGATTTAACACACCCAACTCAAAGGTAAGTAAGTAAAAAGTACAAACTATAATGAAAATAAAGATATTGAAAGTTATAAATAATTAAAATAATTTGATGGAGAAAAATCAGTCAATATCAAGACTAAATTAGAATAAGATCAACACAAAAAAGAAAGTTCCATCCAATAAATAAGAAACACGTATTCCAAAATAACAATAAAGAGGAATAACATAAGATACATATCATGAGGTTACACCATAAGGAATAATGGGGAAATTACTAGATGTGAAAAGGTGGACCAACTACCAACCATTTAACAGTCTCACATCCCATCACCTAAATCACTCTCAACTAGTCTCATTAGTGACACTCACTAGCTAGGTGTAACATTCAACTTGGTGATAATAGAAAATGTGTAAATTTAAACTACCATAGATACATCCCTTAACTCCCCCACATAGTATCCCATGATTCCTTATGTCATAGGTAAAGGATATGAGTCCCTTTTCAAATAAACATTATCTCATTAAAAATGACATATCCCAATGGCTATCATCAAAATCATATCCTTCTCACCTCCAAATTTTCCCTTAACAATATCCCCATCCTAATAAACTTATCATGAATCACAATTCAATTCTTCAACACACGAATATATAAAAATAATAATAAATAAATAAAATGGGTATCAATAAGGAAATAATCAACCAATAAATCAAATATCACTTCATTAAGTTCCAGCTAGACCTTTCACTTATCACTTATAAAATATAAATTTTGAAAATCCCTTTCCAAAATGTTTTTAAATTCAAAAACTAATCCAATGTAAATCCAAATCAACACCAAATAAAAACCAAAACAACTCAAAGGAATCACTATTTAATTTCAAGAGGATACTCCACCCTTTAAAACATGAAAAACCTTTAAACCTAAAAGGTAATCCCATTTTAAAAATCACATTTGTCTTAAAATTTGAAAACCATCATTGTAATTTTATAAAATATATGGAATGAATAAATACCCATTTTAAATAAAAAATCTGTTTAATTAGGAAATTACACCCATTATGTCAAATGAAAACGAAGAGGATTTCAAGGAAAACCTTGATAAACCAAATATAGATTCTATATAATATATTTATCTAGATCAAAAATAAATTTAGAACAAAAACAATCAATGGAAATAATAAATAAAAAAACAATGAAATGGAAATACCTACATCATATAGGTGGTCAAATAACTTTCAATTAAAATAATCATATTATTTATCAAAAAGGTCTCACAACCCCTAGAAACCAAAACAAAAATTTAACAACAACTCTCGGTATAGAAATTGGCCATCCAATTCTAATAGTGTTAGTGAAAAAGAGAAAAAATGGGAAAAAACTCAAGAATAAATAGAAGGGAACCTAAACCTTTCAATATGGGAGAATAATCACCAATTGATAATCAAAAATCCCTCTTTGTGGGATTAGAGAAGAATGGGTAAGGCTTGTTGAGGTGTCTCCGTCAGTTGATTTGAAGTCAGTGAATATAGGAAATAAACCCCAAAATAAAACACTCTAAAAAAACTAAAATAACTATTTTCAGTGGATTTTAGATTTTATCATCATGGTTTACCAAACTGTGTGGTAACTGTGTATTTTTTAACTATTAAAAACTATATAAGGTTTAACACTTAGGCTATATAGTTTGGAAAACCATGCGCAAACTGTGAGTCCTAGAAAAGGTCCCAAATTTTCATATTTTTCATCCTGAAACACATCAATATCAAGGGTCCAAGAAATATAATAAATACCAACACATAAAATTGACATTCGGGTGTCATAATTCTCCCCACTACACCACTTTATAACCCCAAAAAGTTTTTTTAACTTAGGATAAGCATTAATTCCAATACTACTATCCCATTATCATAAACATGGTCACTAACTAACTTAAAAACCCTCAAAAACCCAAGGAAATAAGACACAAGCAACCCAAATATCATGAAAACCACTCCTAAACTATTTAGAATCTAGAAACCAACAACAAATTAATAATTCTAGGAAGCTAGAACTTCACTAAATAAAATTGAAGATAAAATAAAAGGAGACCTTGGGATGTTCAATCCTATGATCTTCTTTAAAATTAGGAGTATCAATATATCCACTACCACCCCTAAGAGCCTCTTGAATCCCAAAACAAATCATAGGTAAAAAAACATCACCACTAAAATATCTAAATTCACCAGAGCTATGATAAATGAAACAACTTGACAAAAATCGTCCCAAAATCTAATCCCACAAGGTAAATTAAAACACATGAAGACCCATCATAGGTCTTTATACCATTTAGAATCTATATAAAGTGGTGAATTATAAAATAATCCTACTAAAAATAATGATCATCTCTAAAGATACATAATCCAAAAACTGCACCCAACTAGATTAAAACACCATAATATAGAACATCCTTGAGAAAAAACAAATTGTTTTTATACATGATCACTAAGATAACACACTCCATGAAGAAAGTGGGACACCCCAAAAATGAACATGCCTCAATATAGAATGTAATGGTTCGGAACTCAGGTTTTAAAGCTATAAAAAGTTTAACTCAGGGTTAATCTTATATAACACCCACTCTTAGTGATCCCAAAATATAATCTCAACCTGGATACTCTCAAATTTTAACCAAAAAACAAATAAATTATCTTTCTCACCCTATCATGAACCTAAGGTATCCCCATTTCATCCATCAAACAACCTTAAACTCATAGTCCACACAATGAAAATAAGATAACATGTATCAAGTAATATTGAATCATGGAAATCCTAAAAGATACAAAAATAGGGTCAAAATCCATTTAATCCATTATATATAAACTAGATACACATGAGATAGTACAATTCCTAAGAAAAAATAAAAAATAAAAAATAGTTTTCTCCCAAAACTACACCCAAATTCAAACTCTCCAAATGAAGAAACATTACTGAATACTACTAAGATCAAAGTTGGGTTTGGTAATTTTCCTTCTAAAGAATAATTTGATTGAAAAACCTCTGAATGTGTCTGGGATAGCCACACTAATGATAGGTTTTCAGAGATTATGGAAAAAAGGTTTTAACATTCACATAATTTCTACACTGGAGAAACCTTAATGACCTCTTCTTTACTTAAAATGTAATGGTAGGTTGAGAATATGTATTTCTATCATCATCGCTTTACTAATTTCTCTTCTCACAATTTGAAGAATTATTACTATATCTAGATATAATTTAATCACCACCCATCGCAAGTTTCCCTACTAAAATTTCCTCAGGGATGATGGCCTTATAAACCACTTACATAAAAGCAGTCATTCCGAACTAAAGAAATAATAAAAGAATATCCAGATGAAGGCCTATAACAAAGAACCTTATCTTATTCAAGTAATTAGTAACCAAATCTAGTGATGAGATCACTAATTTAGTGAAATGTTACATATATTCTTTCACTGACTTGTCACCATAGAGAATACACAAGAACTCAATTTCCTTCTCAACTCTCAATTCGTTGGGATAAAACCAGTTGATGAAGGTAGAATTGAAATATATATAAGACAATACCTCAAAATTCTAGGCATGAATAGTGAGCTTCCATGACTCCAAAATAAATCCTTTTAATAATTAAATAGTTCACCTCACTCTAGAGGCTTCATGAGTTTATAGTGAGCCAAAAATCCCATCAACCTTAGTTAACCACTCAATCACCTCATGAGATCATAAATCACTATAGAAGACTAAAGAAAAATGATTCAAAAATTATATTTCATGATCCATGAGTAGAGAATAACAGGGATCTAACACTCTATCATGAGTCTAGGAAGAGTCAAATACTAGAAATATATCTCTTGCATCACTAGGACAACTACCCAAGGTGGTCCCTTCTTGATCTATTAGTTCCTTCCCAAGGGTCACTTTATGAAACATTACAAAATGAAACACTCAATCATACCACTTTAAATTTCAAAATAAAGAGGAAAAATATATAAATAAATAAAGATGAAAAAACCACCTCAAAATCCAACAAAATGGAAATAAAATATTGAAACAAACAAATCAAGGTCACAAATCCCCTTTCAATTTTTTACCCAAATCATTGAAAAATGTTCATACAATAAACATAAATTATTTTAACACTAACACTACCCTATAAACATTTTATTTTCACAAATTAATTGTAATAAATCTTTAAAAAATTCATAATAACACCTAAACTTACCCAATATATTGTGTTTCAAATGATCCCAACAATTAAATAATAAAACATTACATTAAAACTCAATCAACAACCATCACATTCCAGAAAGTCCAATTCAAATACTCATAAAAAACATTATAAATCAATGAATAATCCAAAATCATTATAGGAGTGAAAATAAAAATATATAGAAATGTATCAACTCTGAATTTTTTGTTTTCCACTTTGGAATATTTTAAATAATATTTCTGGAGTAGTCATGGAGTCGGTATAGTGTTTTAGGGGCCAAAGAGCCTCAATGTTGACATTTAAACAATATTAAATTTATTACATCATGCACATGAATTTGTTTAAAAATAATAGATTACCTCTCAAATGGATTATTATATGGAAAAAATAAGACTTTTATAAAATCCAAAGCATGGGTTTTACCCTACGCGCGACATAACCCTTTTTGACATCAGATTCTTTGATAGAGTGTAGTCATGGGTGGGTTAAATAAATTAAATAAACCGAAAAAATTTAATTATAATTTAATATCAAAAACAAAAAAAATGTTTATAAACTTCTCTTTGGATAATTCCGTGGGTTATTCACATAAACGTAGAGGATCGAGAGGATGGAGAGAGAGACCCAGTGGTGAACGCATTGGTGGGTGATCACGGGTTTGTGGATCGACGATTGGTACACTGCAAGATTTTTCATCATTGATAGAGTTCTTGAGTCAATCAAAAGAAAATTATAAAAAATCATTATTCATTTTTGATTGATCTAACCTTAGTTATAATGTTTTTTTGGTTTAATTCCACATTCATGGTTTTTGAGATGAACACAAATTAATTCATTTAAAATTAATTCATGGATCATTCTTTGTTGGTTTTTCCAATGTTTGTTTTTTCACCCTAGAATTAAAATTTTGAGATTTATTCATCCATTGATTTTTTGATTTGATAATCCACTCCAATATTCAAATTTTGATAATGATTTCCAAAATTAAAAGGACCTTAATTTGATTTTCACTTTTGTGTTTTGTGTCTTTATCCCTCGGTTCTTCGATGTTCTACATCAGTGTTTGAATTGGATAATGTTATGATGATACCTATGGAACTGAGCATTGTGAAATATTTATTTATTAAAAATTACCATGGATATAGGTTTGGTTTTGAGGTTTGGAGAATTGATAGATGTATGGAGGCAATAATGGGAATCTAAAGATGGTTCACACGATAGTGGTTCTACAAGCCTAATTGAGCAAGTATCTCTAGAGGTGCGATGGTGGGAGTTTCCAAGAAATGGGTGGTCATAATTTGGACATTGGAGATGAAAGTGTTCCAATTATGGAGTGGTTGATAGAGATATCACTACTCGGTCCATGCAGGTGCTTCAGGATGATGATGATGGGACATTTCATATGAACATGTTGCTGGAATCAATCGACTAATGATATTAAATTCTTGATCAACTAGAGTCTAGAAAGTTACGGTTGTGTTTTGTAATTGGAGTGATGGGGGAGGTGATGTGGGTGAATAAATGTAAAAAATGGAATTTTCATTTAAATTTAAAACTATACAGCATGTAATTCGGAAAAACATATTTCGATTGGACAGATATATGACATGACTAGGTTTTACATGATTAGATAAATATCACATGTAGTGTAGAGGACCCACATGCCATGTGACACTTATCTTTCTTCATCAGAATATAGAGTGAGTACATTCCCAAGAGTTCATGTGACCCACATGTCATGTGTGATGGGGAATACCCCATGTACTTTGGAAAGTGAATGGTCATGGGTAGGTGGCACACACTGAGTGTCGTCCAAACCTCTGTATGTCATTGTTGTAACAAAAAATTGTGTATATATAGAGGTACATGATCTGTGAGATGGAAGGAGATGGTTAGTTCTAGACTCAATAATACATTTCATGTAACCCATGGGACACATCACATATAAATTCCTAGCTAGGATCCAAGTATCCCTAAGATGGGGAGGGGTGAATCAGTGATATCTTTCTCTTTTAGTTTTCCTTTCATATAAAACAACATTCACCTCCTATTAAAGAGTTATCACATTTCTTGAAAACAAAACAATCCCAAATCCATAATAACATAATAATTTAAAAGTTTTACTACTCAATAAGAGAAGCTACGTCCTTTTTATGGTTTGGAAACAATCATATACCACAAAATCCACTAGAAAACAATACTTTTGTGTGGATACACCATGTAGGATATACCCTTACACTTGTGTAGCACTATATTCAATACAACAATGCATGTGCTTCAATTAGCGTGAAATGAAGTATTAAAATTTTTGTAAAAAGTTAAGAAAATTTCACCATATGGCTCAAAACATATTATTATTCTACCTTATAAACTTTCACAAATATGATCTTCAAAATAATTCTTCACTTTCTTACCCAATAGAGGGAAATAACTTCTTGGACTTCTTAATGATTTCCCAATATGATGTTCCTAGTCTAATTACTTTGCTCAAAAATATAACTCTATCATAATACCACTGAAACAAATCTAAACTACTTCTACCTCAGTCTAAAAATCCCAGTCTGATTCCCAATCTGATGATAGAGCCTGATAATTACATTATTTAGTTCTTCTTTTCCTTAGACTGATGATCCTATGTCTGATAGTGTCCAGCTTATGATGACCTTAATCAGTGTTATCCTGCACCTGAAGTATTGGTATCTTCTACACTCTAACAACCGATGTCAACTCTCGTCCTATTTTATTGACCGAATTGAAAACATAACAGTATTGTTTTCTTTTCACTTGACCTGGTTAAAAACAACCAAAAATTTATCTTGATGAAAATGGTTGACTACATTGTTGATCGGTCTCTAACTTTCTTTACCAGCATGATTCCCAACAACATCCAACCAAACAAATTATGCCTCTGATTATCTTTTTCAAACATCATTTTATCTAATTATTGGTGTCAGTATAACTCAGATGATCGATTGTGCCCCGCATATGATGGACTGTTATCAGAATCTTTGAATTCAGAAACTTCTTTTATTTTATGATTATGATTCACATAAACTTATTTATTTGTATATTTATATCTTAAGGCTTATTGGTCTATCTAGAAACCATCATCTTCATATTTTCACATTCCAAAAAATATCCTTCCCATACTTCAAATAATTATGCATCTGATGATCTCACATTGATGCACTGATATTGGAAAGTTTTGAATTTATTAACTTTATTCATACACAAACTTCTTCTTGTAATCCTGAATTTATTATGACTTTGAAAATGTTTAAGATTGGGATAGCATCATTTGACTTACATTGATAAGTATTGTAACTTCCCATCTTTTTTAGCAACTTATTTCTTTCTAAACAAACCTCAATATGATTGGTACCACTTATTCTCCCCCTTCCCTTTATAAATCTTGATCATATGTTTCGAAAAAAAATTAGGATTTATGAGAACTCCAAGATCATCAAAGAATAATCATATTTACACAATAGTTATTCAAACTCAGTTACAGATTCTTATTATGATCTTCATTTCATTCCAGATTCGAGGTGTGTCTGAATTACCTTTTCTTCAAGAAAAATTCTTCTCAATCTGATGGAATTTCTTAAGAATTTTTTGTCAGATATTCTGATTATGATTGTGAGTCTGATCTTTATATTGATGGTTCTAGATCCAATTAAAAACTTCACACAAACAACCTTCTTCTTTCCAAATTACATTACCTTCTCAACATACTTAACTTCTTCAACATAATAAACATATTTGATCCATTGAAAAAATAAAACTAAAACACAATCTTGGTCCTAACAATCTCCCCCTTTTTTCTTGTTTTCAATACCCACTTCAATACAATACCACTTTTTGTTTTCATTTTTCACATTTTCATTTCCTCGTACCTTTCTTCTTGCCCCTATTTCTTATGTCTCCCCCTTATTGAAAATAAAATTCAAAGGGGTCACTCATTAAAACTTTTCTTAATCTAAAAATCTTGAAACTCTTCTTCAGAAGAATATAATTATCACCTAAGCTTCTAAACAAAGATCTTTTAATTAAACAACTCTATGTCTATGTGGGAGAACTTGGTGTAAAAAAAGTTTATAATCAAGTTTATTATTGTAATCTATAACACAAATTTCATGTAATTCTTTAAAAAATTCTTATATCTGGGGAAACTTGAGAATATTTGATCAAGATAAAAGTTACATACACCCATCTCAACAAACATATTAGAAATTTTAGGTTTATAAACACAAATTTCTAGAAACTTGTTTTCTTAATCTCATTAATTTCTTTTACAATAATAGTAAGAGACTCAAAAACATAAACTTCCTTATTTCAACGCCATAAATTTCACCTAAGTAAGTATAAGTATACAAAAAATTTGGGAATAAGGAGAAACCTTAGTTGTTTTATAGAAGAAACATTCAAACTGAGATTCCTCTCTCAATATTGACTTTTTCTTCTATTTCATGAATTTTTTATCAGACATGTTTTCTTCCTTAGGTTAATTCTTCTCGAGTTTTGTAACAACTTTCTTATCATCTGCAGAATCTTATAATGAGGCTGTCAATTTCTCTTTATCTTTAGCAACATCTTTGTTACAATGAGTTTGTAACAACCTGTCCATGGTTTACATTTATTTTTAAAAAAATAGTCAATCAAATTTTGTTAACATACCCTTCCTTATCACATTTCTTATATCTTTCAAAAATCTTCAAACCACAATCTATTGATATCTTTTTATCAACTTCACCCACATTTTCTGAAATCTTTTTCTTCTCTTTTTCGTAAACTTATTTTTGTGATTCTTCTAACCTTTTGTCCATGTCAAATTGTTCAATCCATATGACTAATCATTCTTTCTTGATGGACTTGAAATGTTTACTTTTCCCAACTTTGTAAACATCCTTCTCGTAATTATCTTTTTGAGAGGATTGACTCCCCCTCAAACTTTTCATTTTTTAATTTTTGGAATATTTGTAATATTGTTGGTTAAACCAACACATATTTATCATGTTTCTGAAACCACAAAAATACTAGTAGTACCCATAAAAATAATATTCACCTCTGTAACTTCAATACAGAAAAGAGTTGTGAGCATATTTTTCAGCAAACATATTATCATAACTTTTTTGACCACTGAACTTTCTATTATCACCTGGAGTCTTCCTTTTCACTTCTGATTTCTTTTTAAACTTATCGTAACCAGAATTTTTAGAAACCTATTTAGACTTAGTATTTTTAGAAACTTTTTACTTCTCAACTTTGTTGGTCTTTTCCATATACATAACTTTACTAACTTTCTTTTTCTTATAAACTATTTCAACTTTATTCTCAACATTTGAAGGTATGTTTTGTTGATCTTTCTTAGGTTCATGCTTCCCAGAGCTTTCACCAACTTCAAAAATAAGATTCAAGAAACTTTTAACACTCTGTTCATATTTAGAGAGTTTTTGTTCAATAATTTCCAATTAGTCTTCTTTATCTTTCATCTTAACTTTCAGGTGCTCAGTCCAATTAATTTCTTTCTAGAGAGGTTTTTGAAGTCATAATTTTCATCTAGAAGCTTGAATTTCTCATCAGAAAAACATTTTATATTGTTGATTGAAGAATTTTTATTTTTCGGCTTCTTAATTTTTTTCTCAAGCCTCCCAATCTTTCTCAAACATTCATTCAATTATTAGTTTAGATAAAATTATAATATCGTTTCTTCGTCTTCATAAATCCTACTTCTGAACTCTTCATTGTTAATTATTGTAATAAATGTATTCTCTCTAGATTTCTTAATAAATATTTCTATTTTCTTCTTCAGAACAACTGCTTTCACTGCTAACAAAATTCCACATTAACTATTGTAATACACATGTTTTATTTAGCAACATCTGTAAATTCTACACTATCATCATCCTTAGACATAAATATTCTCCTTTTATATTTAGATAAATTCTTATCTTTGCCCTTAGAATACAACTTTTTTTTATCAACATATATCTTCCAATATCTTCTTGGCCTTATTTCTTCTTCATCGCTTTATTCTTCATCACTTTATTATTTATCACATCTTTGGGGAAAATTATTAACAAAGTGTCCAATGGATCCACATATAAAACATTTTAAATGAAGTTTTCCTATATATTTAATTATGCCTCTTTTCACTTTTTTGGGGAAAAAGGATAAAATTTCATCAAGGATTTTACACACCTCATCTTCATAATCATATTATTCAGATTATTCTTATTCAGGAATCTTATTATACCATTATTTATTGGTTTCAAGATAATGATATACCAATGGTGGGTTTCCATAGTTTCTATGGTTATAATGAGTTCTTGGTGATTCCCTTTAGTTGTTTGAAAAAATAATAATGCTTGTGGAACACATGAATTAGGTCTTTAAGCTATTATTTGACAGATTTGTGGTGGTATTATTAGTTGAAATCCCCATATACTTGGTGTTAGAGGAAGATCTTGAGAGATGTTTTAGGATAGTCCTGGCCACACTCTGTGGGAACCATATTTTTAGGGATCTCTCAAAGTGTTAGTCCATAATTCATTAGGTCCACTTCCAGGGATATGTCATCACTAATAAAGGAGTAGTGGTGGACCAATTAATGTTTTTTTCAATACTAGCTTGGGAACCACCTAAGATAATGACCAAGGAGTAGAGTTTTTTCAATTTGGTAGGATTTCATCGAAGATTTGTTCCCAACGCCCCAAGGATCATGGAACCTTCGATGCCTTTGAGTCAAAAGGGGTAGCCTTTCATGTGGAAAGAGAAGTTTTAATGGGATTTCCAGGAGTTACAATAGTTCTAGATGAGCTCCCCCATCTTGATAATGCCATAAGATGGTTTTTAGTATGTGGTACTCTACATTGATTCTAAATCTGATCTTGGATTCATTTTGATGTAGTGGTATACAGTAATTTATTATGGGTTCTGATAGTTGAGACCCCATTGTAAGAAATATGTGACCCATGAATTAGAGTGGATAAAATTATTTTTCTCCCTAAATCCATGGTGACACTATCTTAAGAGAGATATTTCAGGAATAGATATCAACTCATAAAAAAACAACAGATTAGCGGCGGCTTTTTAGAAGGGGTTATATACAACCCCCTATAAATTCATTTTAGAGGGGGTTATGCACAACCCCCTCTAATAATAGAATTTAGAGGGGGTTCAAAACCCCCTCTAATATTTTTAGAATTTTTTATTTGTAATATTTGGTTGGAATTTAGAGGTACTTGTGTCAAAACCACCGCAAATTATATATTTAGTGGATCTATATGTTCTGTTGGATTTTAGAGGCACCATATATATATATATATATATTATTTGTTTGGATATATATTAGAGGTTATATATATATACCATTAAAATTGTTTCTTAAAGGAAATAGTGGGGGCTCACAACCCCCAATAATCTCTTCAATAAGATGGGGTTCATGAACTATCATCAATCCCTTAGATTAGAGGGGGGGTTTGAACCCCATATAATTTAAGAAATTATAGGGGGTTGTGAACACCCTATAATTTATGACACTATAGGGGGTTTTCACCCCCCCCCCCCACACTAATTCAAAAAATTATATGGGGTTCATGAACCACTTCTAATACCTTTGATTAGAGGATGTTTTAAACCCTCTATTAATTTTTATTCATTTTTAAAAATAAATCTCATATAAATTCAAATTTTATAATATATATGTCGGTGTGCATGTGTGCACACACACACACAGACACACACACACACACACACACATATATATATATATTACATAAAAACATTGTATAAATGTATTTAAATACATTATAAACATATATATATAAAGACATTATATAAATACTTTAAACAAATACTTATATATATATATATAAATGTTTACATATATAAATATTGGCACACATAATATAAATATAAATATAAATATAGTTATTCAAATATATAAAATTTATATATGGTTTTATAAATACGATAAATTTATATTATGATTTATATTATACATATATTATATGAAATACTTTTTTATTATATATTTGTGTACAAATACATTTATATTATATTATGTATACAAATAAATAAAATATAGGAAAAATTAAATATAAATATATATATATATTATATTTATATTATATATATTATATTATAAAATTTTTATTATATATAAATTTATAAATATTATATAATTATTTTATATATATTTCAGTATACCATATTAATTATAAATTGATTTAGTATATATATATCATTTAATTATATTATTTATTTATAATTATATGATTTTATTTATTTGTATTTATATGTATACATAAATATAATTGAATAATTTTATATACATTTATATATATTTATTTGTATAACTTGTATTTCATAAAATATTAATTATATTGAAAATAAATATATAAACATATTATGTAAATATATAACAAATATAATTTATTTAAAAAATAAATCATATACAAATCCAGGCTTGTAGTTTTTATAATTTATATTAAAATAATAATAAATATATTTTTAAAAATATTTTTACGACTTTATATTATATATAATTTATATTATATGATATGAAATTTATACAAATAAATATATATAAATGTATACATTATTATAAAACTATATTTACTGAAATAAATATATATTAATTTACATAATATTACAAAATTATATTTATTGAAATATATCTATATTAATGTGCATAATAATAAATATATGTATTAAAATACATTATATAAATATATGTATAATTTTTATTTAACATAATATTAGTTATATATTTTTATATATCATTATATAAATATTTGTATAAACTTTATTTCATATATAATATTTTTATAAATTGTATTTCATGTAATATTAATTATATATAATATAATACAATTTATACAAATAAATATATATTAATTATTATAAAAATAAATATATGTATTGAAATACATTATATAAATATATTTTCAAATACATAATATAAATATATTAAATAAATACTTCTATATATCTATATATATATTATTAATAAACATGTACAAAATTAAAAAAAAGTATTTAAGTATATAAATAATTGACATAAATATATTTATAAATATATAAATATATGAGTATATACATAATATGAATATAATTATAAAATATATACTCAACTGTTTTTAAATAAACATATATAATATATTGTTTATATAAATGTTTAAATTTAATATAATATAAATGTATTATAATATAAATACATAAATTTATAATATAAAAATGTATATATTAATTTAAATAATTATATAAGTATTTAAATTTTATTGAAATAATATTTATTCTCATTAGTTTTGTAATATATATATATAAATACAATGAAATGTAAAATTATGAGCTAAATCAAATCAGCATAGTGGTTTAGGCACTGCTTGACCATAGAGGAAGTCGAGGTTTCGATTCTCGCCAAAGGAAAAATTTTATACGGACGTGGTTCACCACTGAACTAGAGAAGGGGAGGGATATATCATACGTGCCTGTAGAACTGAAGGGATTTGAAAACAGTGAAGAACCGGAGGGGATGGTGGGCCCGCTTGTGAAATGGATGGAAGGGTGGAACGGGAGGGAAGAGAAGGCCACTTGTGAAATAGAGGGAAGTGTGGGAAAAGGAGGATTTAAAAAATATATATATATATATAATTTGGTGGAGTTTCTAAGAACCACCTTTAAAATCATTTATTTAGAGGGGGTTTTAACCCCCTCTAAATAATAATTAAATAGCATCAGTTTTTAGAATCGCCTCTATTATGGCTTGAAGAACTCAATTAGCGGTGGTTTCCAACCGATGCTAGTTTGCTCACAAATTTAGAGGGATTAAAACCCCCCTCTAAACTGAGATTATGTGGTAAAATTAGAGGGGTTTTTAACCACCTATTAATGAACCACAGCTAAATTTTACACCACTTTACTAGTGGTTCCTCAAAACCACCTCTAATAAGAGTAAGTGGTCACATTAGCAGTGGTTCCTCATAACTACCACTAATGTGTTTATATGGGGTTATAACCCCTTCGAAACTAAAAAATAACCCCTTCTAATCTGGTAATTTTTTATAGTGACAAGATATATCCTGATGGAATTATGAAGGTGGGGAGCACGTCATCCTTTTTGTAAGGATACATAAGGGTTCCAGTCACACTGTGATATGAGGTGTTGATGGAATTTCTTAGTTTCCCCTTACCTGTGTATCCAAAAGTGGAGAGGATGTACCAGTAACTTCAATGTTTTTTTTGTCTAGGAGTAAAGTTGTATATTTCTAATTTTATCTTTTTATTCCTCACCTACTAATAGGTGAAGTCCGATGTTAAAATATAAAAGTGGAAGTGGGATAGTGTCTCCATATATTTTGTGATGGGACTTTCATGATTAGTAAGAGGTTATCATTCTATATAGATGATTATAGACTGATTTTTCAATTAGGGCCACTTACCATCCATCCAAGGGTATAGTTCAATAGATAACTTCAAATTCCTTTTCATATAATAGAGAGTTCATCTTTATGGATTTTAATCAATGATCATTTTAGACGTTGATGCTCACTTTATGACACGATTGTATAGAGAATAACATGATTCTTTGAGACATAATCAAGGCTGATAATGGAATTAAATACCAAGGAAGATGGTAGATAAAGAAGATCATTTATGTTCTATAAAACATTATTTGGTCTAGAATGATGATTTTTTGTCATAGTTGAGAGGTTTATCTATCCCTCGTGGAGTTGCAGGTAACAACAGTTATCATTATACTATCTTTATTTCACTATTTGTGGCCTTTTATAGAAAAACATCTAGGTTAACATTGCGCTAGTTAGATCCAGGGGAGATAGCACTCGGGGGACCATAGCTGGTGTGAGCGAAAATAGAGAAGTTACATGGCATCCAAGAGTGGATGAGGACTACCAAGAGCTATCAAAAATTCTATTAATACTATAGAAGGATGCCACTAGAATTTGGAAAGGGAGACCAATTGTTCCATATGGTCTCAAGTCAGTGAGAATTATAGATATTTGGCTGGTGTGGTAAGTTATCTCTAAGTTACACAGGCCCTTTTTCTCTTATTGTAAATGGTTGGTGAGGGGGTATTCCACTTGGCCCTACCACCATAGTTTGATTGGGTTCATAATTTTTTTCACATGTTAAAGTTGATGAGATGTGTGCACAACCCATCAAACGTTATCAATCAGGTTGTTCTAGACATTGAGGATGGATATACCCTCTTAGATTACCCAATGACCATCAAGGATCGACAGTAGAAGATTCTTCGAGGATAATTGAATCCCTTTGTGTGTATTTCTTGGCAGTATGAGAACATCTAGGAGTGCTTATTGGAGAGTGAGAACCTGATGTGAGATTATTATCCTCTCCTATTTGAGTAGGTTTTTTCTTTTTGGGATGAAAATCCTTGAATGTGGGGAGAATTAGCAACTCTATAATTTATATTTGACACTTTTTAATATTTAAAATAATATTTATTGTGTTAGAAGTAGATTTGGTGTGGATTTTAAATGTACAAAGAGCCTCAGTATTGATATATAAAATTTTAAAATTTAATATATCTCACATTTGTGGTTTATTTAAATAATTTAGTATCTCTCTAATGGTTTCATTCATTGTAAAATCAATACCGTCATTAAATCCAAAGCACAGTTTTTTTCCAAGGCATGATATACATCTTATGGCATCGAACGCTTCAATAGAGTGCGGTCATGGACGGGTTAAATGAATTAAATTTATTTATTTATTTAATTGAAAAACCCTAAAAACACTCCTTTATAAATATCTATTTATATAATTACCTAGGTTTATCCACATTACCCTATAGGATTGAGAGGATTGAGAGATATACCCATGGGAAAACACATTAGTGGGTGATCATGGGATCATGGATCGATGATCAGAACACCATGAGATTTTTCATCATTAACAGAGTGCATGCATATCAATGAAAATGATGTGGATTTATTATTTACCAATTATCAATCCATATCAAGGTAGGATTTTTGGTTTTTTTATTTATTTCCATGTTCGTGCTTTTTAAGAAGAACATGAAATAATTTATTTAAACTTAATTTTTGGATCAATATTTGTTGGATTGTACAGAATTTTTTTATCTTCATAGAATTAAAATTTTGAGTTTCATTTATCCTTGAATTTTTCTAATTTTATAATCAACCACATTCTTTAGATTCTGACGATTATGGACAAAAGTAACACAGGATTCTATTGATTATTTCTTGTGTGTTTCATGACATTCTCCCTCTGTTCTTCGATATTCATCATTAGTGTTTCTATTGTTGTATTTTTCAATGATACATGGGGAACTGATCATTTTGAAATTGTTCTTTATCACAGAAAATAATGGTTATGGATTTGGTTTTGGGTTTTAAAGACATAATTGAGTTATGCTGGAGATGACAGGAATCTGATGATGGGTTGAGATATGATGGTTCCATGAGTTGGATTGAGAGGGTATCTTTGGAGATGAGATGATGGGGAATTCTAAGCAATGTGTGGTTATAATCTAACCATCAATGATGATAGTGTACCAGTGATGGATTGGTTGTTGGATCTTTCACAACATGGGTCATGTAGGTACTTTGGGATAGGGATTAAGGGTGATTTCTGATCAAAGGGTGGCTAGAATCCAACAACTGGAGACATTTAAGGCTCGGTAAACTCATATTTGGGATGTTATGGTCATGTTTCATGGATGGAGTAATAAAAGAGGTGACGTCGATGGATGTGGGTGCAGACTAAAATTTTTTATGAAATTATAAACTACATGATGTGTATTTAAAAATAACACATGTCATGTGGACTCCTATGTATAATGGGAATGGTTTACACAGTTAGCTAAATATCACAAGTAGTGTGTAGGACCCACACATTTTTTGAACCTTTTCTAGCCAAATCATTGTGTACAGGGAGTAAATTACTATAATTTCATGTGACCCCACACACCATGTGTGATGGGGAACACCTCATGTACTTTAGAAAGTTCCTAGGATTGGGAAAGAAGCACACGCGAAGTGCCAGACTGACCACTACATGTCGTGTATCATAATAACACATCATGTATCTATGTAGGTATAGGTTGTGTGAGACGAAAGGACACAATCAGTTCTAAAATAAGTTATACACATTGTGTGCCTCATGGGATATTCCATGTACTCCTTTTATTGTAGGCTACATCCCTTATTCTTCTCAGTCCATCTGTGGTATGAGCTTGGGTGAGTTCACTCAAACCATATCAGTGTGGGTGAATTCACTTAGTCCATACCTAATAGGGTACAATGAGGTATCATGTCTTATTCATAAGATTATACCCCCCCTATTAGTTAGTTCTAGATAGATTTACATATCCCTTTGTGAGGTACAAGGTGTGATCCTCTATCAATCTCCCTAGGTTGGGTTAGGTATCCTATTTCAGACATCTAGGATTTTTGATCACCTTCCTAGTGGGTTAATCTAGTTATAGTTAGGTATACCCCCTGGTTTTAGGTATGATACCTTATTTTTGTATCAATATCTATTGTATTTAGGAGAGTTTTAGTTTGATTCAGTGAGTATCTCAGATGATACCTCTCAGCTCTTACATGATTCTTTTTCTCAAGCCTCGTTGAGTATGTCCTTTCTAGTGAGTGGAAACATTAAAGAGAGATTTGATGAGTGAGTTCTATCAGATGAATTTTACCTTGGATCCTTGAGTGGGATCATATTCTAGTAGTGAGGAACTGACCTCACCTTTAGACTAAGAGTCTTACTTTGATCTATTTGGGTTATCTTGTTTATTCCTTAGCTTTGTGAATTATAGATAACTCTCTCTTTAGTGATTTTCGTTTGGTGATTTCCAAGTGTCCTATTGGGTAGCTAAATACTCACCCCTATATAAAATTTACCCACACATGTCATGTCTTTTGTAGATGACATGCCTTTCTATATATATCCCTAGGAGGACCAGGAGTAGGTAGATCATAGTCATTCTAAACAAATCATTGATTGTTTTAGTAGATTCTTTTTGACAGAATTCCCATGTAGCTAGTTGGACTCATTTTTAATTTTTCTAGGCTTTTATTGGGATATTTTCTCTATTGTACCCTTTATCATGATACGATGTGAAATTAGTTTTTAATAATGAATTTATAGTATTATTTTTTATCCTCTTTTTGTTATACTTGTGTATAGAGATTTTTGTGTGTATGTAATTTTGGATAAGGCCTCCAATGTGTGTGATATTCCTACTCGGTGCTAGTCAACAGCCCCTGGCCTATTGGAAGTGGGATTGGGGTGCCATTCTAATCTCACTATCATAAAAGTGTGTCCTAATGGTTCAGGTCATGACGAGAATTTTTTCCCACTACACACGGTTTGGTATCCTGGATTTTCAGACTGTACGTCAACCATGAGCGTGCCCGTGGAAGTTTTCTAGAATAATTCTCACAACCTGAGCATGGTTTAATGAACTGTTCACCTTAATCATGTTCCATCTTCATTTTCTCATTTTTCACTATAAAATGTTTAATTTCCATAGAAATATCCTACGATCACCCTAACACTCAGATTCACAGCAAACCACATGAAAGTATCTCAAAAATAGAAATCTATAAAACCCAAACTCAAAATAAAACTCTCCATCACCCATGTAAACTTGAAATCTCACACATGGAATTTCTAGGAAATTACTTCCTCGTACCTACCACCTAAGTTATAATGGCCCTAAATTATTTATACTATATATCCCTAAATAAAAAAAGGTTGAATCTCAAAAAAATTACCCTATCAAGAAACCCGGGCACTGATAGCATTTGTTGAAAACCAGCCCTTCCTACTATCTGAACGGATGCCCTATCTAATATGATATTAACATGAGGGTGTCCACAATCCACCCTAGGATTACGACAATAATCAAGGGAATCAACATAACCATTGGGTGTGGTTTCACACTTAATAACTTAAACATAAACAACTTGTCCTAACCGAAGACCCGACATGAGGTATCCAGATGTTGGATGGCATGCCATAATATATAATCATATTCCATAAACATGGAAATCCAAACATAACATAACAATATAGAAACAAAAATAAATTATAATAAATTAAATTCAAAAAATTAACCATTATATACAAGATTTATAATACTACATCCAAAACCCAAACAAAATCTCTAGGACAAAGAATCAGAGACTCAAAAATGAGCCAGCCAATTCCATAACACCAAGGAACAACAAATATATCCATGTGACTTCCAAGAATCTACCATGATCCCAAAATCAATCTAATTACCAAGGGAAATAGTACTAAAAAACCTACAATCCAATACATAAAGAAACTTGTATAATACATAAAGCCTACATACCGATCTACATGGGTATATAGGGTGTGATCTAAAGGCTAGTAGGATACCACCATGAGTCCATTTAATTCTTTTTATAAAAGAAACAAAAATATATAGTTTAAAAATAATTTAAAAAATTATTTTTTATTTCCTTTATGTGTTTTAGGAATGGAAAAAATATACAACCAGTAAATTCTCAAAGAACACAATTTATAAAGCATGGAATAAATATGTTTTTCCAAAATAAAAAAATTAAAAACAAACCATTTATCTTCAAAGCATCACACTTTTAAAGAATAAATTAAAAAATTCTTTTCTATTTAAAAAATAGCATTTGAAAAAAAAATCACATAGTTTAAAACATTTCAAAGGAATTTCCAATAAACACTACCACTTGAAAAAAAATTCTCACTTTTCCTTTGAAATATTTTACACACCCAACTCAAATATATTCAAGGAATAGGGATAAACTATAATGAAAATATATCCATATAAATTCATAAATAATTCAAATAATTTTATGGTGAAAAAAAATTAATATCAAGACTAAATCAAAAGAAGATCAATAAACAAAAAATGGCCATCCAAGCAATGAGATACACACATGAAAAAACAAAAGTAAAAAAGTCATATCATAATATAAATATCATGAGGAACCACTATAGGGACTAATGGGTAAAGTAAAAGATGTGAAATGGTGGAACAAATACCGACAGATTAACATTTTAACATGTCATCACCCGAATCATTTTTAACTGGTATCATCGATGACTCACCCCTAGCCAAGAATTACATTCAACTAAGGGTTATTATCCAGTGTGTAAATTGAAAATAGTATAGCTATTTCCCTTTAATCCCTAATTATCCTAGTATTACTCATTTCATAGCTAAAATAAGTGGGTAACTTTCAAAACAAACATCATATCATGAAAAATAACAAAGACCAATGGAAAAGGTCACAAAAATATATTTTCCATGTCCCAAATTTCTTTTAAAAAGCACCCAAAAACCATAAGCATGTCATGAATCCCAATTCAATAATTCATCACATGGATATACAAAAACATCATAAACAAATAAAATGGGGCTCAATAAGTGCATAACCAACTAATTAATCAAGAATCACTTCACAAAGTGATAATGGGTCCTTTCACTTATCAGTTAAAAATTATACATTTTGGAAATCCCATTACAAAATGAGTTGGAAGAAAAAAATCCAAGGGAAATCACAATCAACGCAAAAAACCAACCATAATAATTCAAAGGAATCACAATTTCATTTCATAAAGAAACTTCACACTTTAAAAACAAGCAAACACTTCAAACCCAAAAGGTAATTCCATTTTGAAAATCACATTTGGATTAAAAATTAATGATCAAAATTTTTTCTTAGATAAAACCATGTTTTAAATTTTATCAAACATTTGTGATTCATAAAATACCCATTTATAATAAAAGTTCTATTGAATTATGAAATTCCACCCATCATGCTAGATGAAAACGTAGAGGAGTTAATGAAAAATCTTGATAAACCAAATCTATATGGCCTATAATATATTTATCTAGATCAAAAATTAATTTATAAATCCTTGAATCCATAGATTTCTTAAATAAAAACAAATAAGTGAAAAAACCTACCTTATGTGTGGGGAATCATATGGTATTTGATGAAAACCACCACATTAGGTCTCAAAAGAGGGCTCACATCCCGTAGAAACTAGAAACCCAATATTAAAACAAACCATGGTATGGAAATTGGTCATCCAATGCCACTATAGTTAGTAGAGAACATAAAAAAATGTGATTAAACCCATGAATAAAATGGAAATTAACTGTAACCATTCCATCTGGGTGAATAATCGCCAACAGAACATCCCTAATCTATCTTTGATGTCTTGGATAAGAACTAAGAATGCATAAAGGGGGATCTTAGTTGGATGTAAATAAAAAACTCTCAAAAAATAAAAATAAATTACCGGTTTTGAGTGGGTTATATGATTTTCCTGTATGGTTTATTATACCATGAGGTAACCATGAATATTTCCAATGTTAAAAACTACAAGAGGTTTCAAAATTAGGCTTCAAATTTTGAAAAACTATACATAAACCCTGTAGACTAAAAAATACCCAAAATTTTATATTTTTAGCCTAAAATACCTCGATCTCAAGGGAAAAAGACATATAATAAATATCCTCATATAATAATGACATTGGGGTATCACACATATTCAACAATAGATCCTGGAATATATCCACTTTATATTGCTATATCAAAATTTGTGGATGGATTATCCTCATACTATTATAATCCAATTTTAACTTCTATAACATGTGAAACAAATAAAAAAATAATATTATGTTGGTGAAACCATTTTAAGAATATCATTTTAATATTTTTTTTATTTTTCTTTTGAAATTTAAGGATAAATAAAAGTCTACAACCCATTATTTCTTTTAGTTCCAAATGTCTGTACTAAATTCTTATGAAAATTGTTGATGTAATGCTAGTTTGTCCTTTACATGGACTAATATTAAATTATAATTTAATAGATGATACTATATTTAAAACCACTATTTTATTAAACCCTAAATTAAGAATAATTTTTAATTGGATGTAAAATATCTATCTTAATGCATGATATTAAATGTACTAGATTGTTTCCAGTCATTATTATTTTATTTTTATAAATAAATATACATATAGTGTTTTGAAAAAATTTATACATCACTTAAATATTTAAAATACAAGGGAATACCAAGTAACTTTATGTTTATTTATACCATTGAAGTATCCTTCCACACATGGATATTTGTAGACCATTTTAGTAGACACAATCTGCATGAATCAAGAAATATTACCAAACTATACCGAGCAGATGTTAAATAAAAAATATATAAAAATATAATTAAGATAACATAGGGATATGAAAACCATTAGCCTCCTTATTTTTTAATATCTAATATGTATTTTAATGTGTATTGGTGGTATCCATTAAAGTTTTATGGATTCAAAACATAATGACCATCATGAATTTATGAATTAAAATAACTTCAAAATTCAATACATATAATCTCAATGAATGAAAAACTATTAATTAAAGAAAGGAATATTAGAATACATCGTATATTAATAATAATGGGTAAGGAAAAAAGAGATAATGAAAGTGATGAAATACTAAAGGCCACCATTCATAATTGATACGTATAATGGCTTTGGGTTACAATGGATTTTGGTTTTCTAAGTCCTTATTTTATTAATATAGATGGTTTATATCCAAATAAATTCCAACATATGGTTTTTACCATGCCCATTTATAATTATTTGACTAAAATTCCCCAAAAGACACTAGATATTGAATTCTAAATGGCCTCAAATGTGCCTCCCTAAACACTAGGGGCTAATGACTAGCAGTGAGAGTTTGTGATCACTATCAGGGAGACTGCACTCTATATATCGTATCCATTGATAAAAAATAATTAATCAAACATTATCAACCATCACATATTATAGTGAACATATATAATCAGGACTAAAATCACCCAATAAAAAAATAAACATATATAGATGAAATAATAACTGAACAATGTAGGCCATTCACCACATGCATCTTAAATGATCTCCCATCGGGCCAATCACAAAAGATAAATAGAAACTAAAAATAAAATATATAATTGGATCTACTATCATCAAATACCCTTATATCATCCTTATCTCTAATATGTATTAAGCTACTCCAACCTGATCCTCTATGAAACCATTTTCTATACCTAAATATTAGAAAAAAGGTTTGTACACACAGTAAGGTGCCTATGTAGGGTGTGAGAAATACACCTCAATAGGTTCTCACCAAGTTATCATAATATATGGCATCATATACTTGTGTGTATAAAGGAAAATAAATAACATAGAACATAATGCATAAAATAATACATTTTTGGACATCTTGTGATAACAAATCCATTAGGATACCTAGACATACCTAGACTAACCAGATCAGGTGAACCATGTCCATCAAAACACATGTCATAGATAAAATATCATGGGAGTAGTGAAAAAAGGATAGACCCAGGAATATGGAATATTTGGGAATCCTTATGTATAATTCAAATAGAATCCTATCACTTAGGGTAGTACCCCTAATAAAGACCTATAATGAAAACTTATATCTTAGAGTAGATCTTATATAAAAATTCTATACATACACCTTATCACTTAGGGTGAGGTTTTGTATGACATCTCAACCACCACTCTTCCACTCAGAGTGAGTTCACATATCACACATTGACCACCACCTTATCACTTAGGGAGAGGTCACACATCAAGTCATGAACACCACCCTATCACTTAGGTTGTTTTCTCGTATCATGTATTAACCACCTCTCACTCATTTAGGTATAGGCTTCATACAATATCTTGATCACCACCCCCTTACTTAAGATAAGTTATTATATCACATATACTAATAACACCTTATAACTATGTTTTAGGACACAAAAACATATGATAAGTCTCACGTAGCATATTACCTAGCTCTTTACTAGTCTCTCACATCACAAGCATGCCTCAAAATCTACTCACAGCCTGGGTGATAGTCACTCATGACATATCCCTATATCTCAAATCATACCTCATCACCATCTGTCCTCTCAGGATAACTTATCCTAAACAAATTTTATATCCTGATACTCAATAAATCATACTCAATAGGGTACCCATTGTCGTACACATACTTTCCCTAATAATGAATTTACTGGGATCTTTAAACTCGTCCAAAATCAACTCATGGATACCAACCTACACCAAACACTATGGTAGATCATATCCCAAAGGCCCTCTATAACCCTAGCCTCAAAGTTTGGTCCACTTGCCTTGAAGTTTCTTATTCCATCATTCTTATCCTAATACCTAGGGGCTATTTTATCCATACTCATCTAAATCCCCTTGGAAAATCATTATTAGGTGATAAGAACACACATCCAATAACCCATGATAGGTTTTTATCTCAAATTTTTTATAATGAATTGTGAAATCCCATTATCTAGAGGATAACCCTCATCATCACACTACACCATGACCTGAATAACTTATCATGTTAATTTTGTACACCAATACCACTATCCACCCTCAATGGGTTGTTCCCAATATACATGAGATGAATGATCATCTCGCTGATCTCTCAATGACCAAATCCTATCATGATCACTACACCAACCTCAAGGAGTCTCATAATTTGTTACTCACAACCACACCCATGTACAAAGACCTATCTTGAACCATTTGTGTACCCACTAGAGTCTTTGAACCTCAAAAATAAACTCACCGAGCAATTATAAATGATAGAATATACACTAGAGTGCTAGATCAAAGTTGAGGAGGCACTGATCCACTTAATTATCCCTTTAGGAAACTCCCATTCTCTATAAAAAATACCTAAACAAAAACCACCATCAAATCATTCAAAATAATTAATAAAACAACATATTGTCAAGTATTATAGGAACAACCTACCTTGTATAAGGGTCTCCACCATTTTGCTACACCTACCAAGTATGGAATATTATTTCACCAAGAGACAACAACTCCTTAGACCTAATATGAATCCAAATGCCCATAAAATTAATTATAATAATTTAAAATTAATTAAAAAAATTAACCAAGGTAGAATAGCACCCAAAAAATCCCTGAACATTCCCATGACACCAGAACCAAGACCAATCACATAGGAAAGGTCCATAGAGCACTCCTAAAAATACTAAAAGAAAAATAACTATCAACTAACACCTATTTATCCACCAATTTCATCCAATTTAATTAAATACCATAAATAAATAGGGAAGATGATATTCCTTACACTAGTAGAAATTTAATCATTTGAGGTTGGTCAGTTTCGGAGACCGCCATTTGTCAGTCTCTATTGATATTATTAGTGACCACCAAATGGGGGTCGCTATATTTTGTATCCCCCCCTATTTCCCCTCTTCCCCTCATTAACCCTTCCCTGACCCATGACCCTGAGACACCCCCACAACCCCCACCTCTGCGCAGCACCTTCGTATAGTCTCTCTGCTGTCAATACCTCCCAGACCCATTGCACACCACCATCAAGTCCTCCTTTCCTACCTCCTTTGAAACCACCCAACTTATCATGACCCATCATAGAACTCTCATTTGCTTCATCGAGCCGTACCACACCTATCAACTTGTCCCACCCCTATCAAACTCGGTCATCAAACCCCATATCATTGAGCCCCTAGTTTATCATGGATCTACAATATAGTCTCCCCACTTTACCTGTGGTCGATTCCCCTATAGGTAAGTAATTATTTGACTTCCACAATCCTGTAGTTCATTCATGAAAATCAGTATTGAGAGAGGCAATGAAATTCAGATTTCATAATCTGTGGTTCTTGTATCATTGAACATGAGGTAGAATCCTAGAAATGATATACTACAGGATTTTTCACCTGAAGGTATGCAAGAAGAATATAGAAATATATTAGTGATTATTCCTAAGATATATTGATAGACCAAGGTTGAGATCACATCAATATAGTACTGTTAATAAGTTATTATAAAGTTCGTCATGCTATATTCCATATAATTTTATAAAATATCTTGAACCTGTAATGCATTGTTACCTAACTTAACTATCCAGGTAATGTTGTAAGTGTAATATAGACTTTATCGATGAACTATTTCATATTTAAAGAGTAAAATTCTCTCCCTGTTTAATGTGTAAACATTAAAATCTTGTCATATTGTCCCCAATACTTGTCCCAACATAGTTTAATCTTCAATCTCCACTTATTACATATATTTCTTATTCTGCAACACATTTTGTTTTTTGAAGCAAAGTGAGCACTAAGGCCCTTGTATTAATAGAAAATAAAGTTACACGAGTATAAAATAGGGGATTTTACATTTATCACATATTAAGATAAGTATTAGCTCATCTAGAATAGTGGTTGAGTAGTTGCATCCTTCAGCATTGACCCCTTTTTTTGCAATCCCATATGCAATGTAGTTAGCTTCCATGTTGGAATGAGTGGTGAAGTAGTTCATGTGAGAAATTCTTTCCAATAAATTGATCCACTTTCCCATCATATTCCAAGATAAGTGAACTTTTCCTTGTCTTATCGCTTTCACAAGAGTAGAGGAGTCACATTCTAACCAAATAGAGCTTCATCCTCTTTTTTTAGCAAGATCAAATTCCATGATGATGTCCATAGTTTCTAATTCTAGTGTAGTGGAGTGATCACACAAACCATACAGCCATTCGATCACATCACCATTGTAGTCTCTGAAAATTTCACTATACCCTGATGGTCTTGGCTTATCTCTAGAGGATCGGTATGTGTTGTATTTAATTCAACAAGAAAATGGAGATGTCTAAGAGACTTAAAAAGTGCCACAGGGGATGGAAATATTTCCTAGGATATTGAATTGTCTAAGCACTAAGAGATCTACCATTGTATTGAAGCATTCTTTATCATACTATGAATTGGAAGATTTCATAGTAGGAAAAATAGTCCCCATGGGTAGGTCGGTGCTGAATCACACCTTGTTGTAGAGGATGTCATTATGTCTCTTCCAAATGAAGTGTATTAGTTCATCACATGCAGTTCTAAGGAGTATCATGATCGTCTTTGATTGAGAGGTTTTGTGGATGTCCACGAGTAGGGAGCGGATAGAGTCTACTCGATTCAGCCGGATGGTGAACAATTGGATCACATTTTTCCATAAAACTGAGGCCATGTTGTAGCTCAAGAAGAGATGGTTAAAATACTCTCTATGATGGTTTCATAGCATGCACTTGGAGCACAAAGAAATTCCCACTTTTTGGAGATTTAGATCCACTAGGAGTTTGTTTAACAACAGCCGCCAGATTAGAGTATACATGGAGGGGGGCATCCATTTATTATTCCAGCTACCGATCCATTCTATGTCCCCATTAATCAAATGAATATAAAATCTCTTCATGTCCATATTACCATTTGAGGAGCGTTTCCATATGATCATATCCTTTTGGTTGATAAAGTCATAATTTTCTACAATTTAGATAATGTCATTGGGAACTGCTTCCATATCATCTAGTCGATCTGTGATCATAATGTTGTGGTTAATACCACTTCCCTCTCCATTAACCATGTCAATAAGTGATTCAACTATCCAGTTTTCATACCAGAACCTTATATATGAATGAACACTAGAAATCTATTAGGAGTGGGTGATGATATTTTGAAAAACTACTTTGATGCCAGGATAGATCGAGGATTCAATATAACATTGTCTTCTAGAAATTAGTATATCCAAAAATTGACTTTAGTGAAATCTCAAGTCAGTAGACTTATTGTTGATGAGTTTCTATATGAAATTGGCATGCAAGGATTGATTTAATGATTCAAAATTCTTTATCCCCAAGCCTCCAAGTTCTTAAATCAGACAACACCTTTTCCACGAACCAGTAACAATTCTATTTTCAATTATACTTCCACTCCATATAATTGTTTTCATCATTTTGTTGATATTTTTTAGGAGTGTGATCAGCCAAAGATAAGCCATGAATGAGTATAAATTTTTTGAAATGGAAACATGCTTAATAAGGCATATACAGCCTTCCATTGATAAATATTTCCCTTTACAGGGGGTGAGAGTTATTTTAATTTGATCCATTATATTTAAAATGTAATTAGCCCGAGGTTTTCCCCAGAACAAAGGAACACCCAAGTATATAAAAGGAAGATATCCCTCCTTGAGTCCAAATTCATTTATAAGACATACCTTTCTTGAATCTATGATGATCTTACCAAAGTATATAATAGATTTGTCTTAGTTGATTTTTTTACAAAAGATATTCTCATAGTGATGGAGGGACTTTTTGAGATTTGTAAATTTCCTCCTATATCCCTGTATAAAAATGAAAATGTCTTCAGTAAATAAAATATGAGAGGGGGAAGTTGTACCTCGGCCTACTTTGATAGTATTTAAGTCAGTCTTATCAACTATATCTTGGATTAGTCTACTTAGGTAATCCTCTGCAATGGAAAAAATAATTTCTGAAAGTATATCTCCATATCTCAACCCCCTTGAGCAAGTGAAATAACCCTCCGATGATCCATTAATAAGGATAGAGACAAGGGATAAATCAAGGATTTTCTTACCCCATTGTATGAAAGTCATGCTGAATCCAAAATGGCTTATAACTCTTCCATTGAATCACCAATACATTGAATCAAAGGCTTTCTTGATGTCAAGATTTATATCGATGTTTCCTCTTTGGTAACTTTTCTTGAGAAGGTTCACACATTCTGGGGAAATGATAAATTAGTCCTGCATGTGCCTTCCTTTCACAAATCCAAATTGATTCCAAGTGATTATTTTCCCTGAGAACCTAGAAAGCCTATTGGTAAGAATTTTTTTAATCACTTTGTAAAGTGTGTCAACCAAAGAAACCATATTGAAGTATCTTATCTCACTGGCATTCTCAACCTTCAGAATCAGAGTGATAAATTGTTCGTTAAACCCCTGAGTAAAAGTACCACCCCTAAAAAATGTTTAACAAGTCAGATGACCTCATTTTGAATAATTTTTCAATAGTTTTGAAAGAAATAGTTTTTGAACCCATTTGGATCCGAATAGATATCCTTGTTTATCCCAAATACTGCCTCCCTGATTTCTAATTCCAGTAGCATTGAGGTAAGAAGAAGGTTATCTTCTTCAGTGAGTAATTTTGGAATGAGGTTTTCTTGTACCATTTAACTCTTTGGGGGGGGGAATTGGAGAGCTCTAGGTAAAAAAAGACAATATGATTTGGCAGCTCTTATATTTCCTCCAAAATTCTACTCCCATCTTTAAGGAGTGAAAGAGGACTATTTTCTCTTTGAACCCTTTTAATGGTGTTAAAAAACATTGTATTTATATCCCCATCCGAGAGACACCTTTTATTGAAGATATTTTTCTTTATGTTGTCCCTTAGGTTCATGGGATTTAAAAGCTTGACTAAGGTCTCAATCTATTGAACCATGTATCCATAGAAATTTCCCTTGGTATTAGCTTCCTGAATATCATGTAGTGAGCATTCAAAGCCATCAGTTTTAGAATCTATAGATCAGAATGTGTTCTTCCTACGTTCCCTCATCTTCATTTTAATCAATTTTATCTTATAGATGCACATCAGAGGGCTCTAATTTGGGATATTCTGGGCCCAAATATCTAGGATTATCTTTGAGCAGTCCGGGAGAGATGCCCAGGAATTGTTGAATCTAAAAGTAATTAGGAGTTTTATATCATTGTTGAGAAGTCTTATTAATATGGGGTGGTGGTCCGAGTTATGCTTGGCCAAGGTAACGCAAGCAATGGACTTCTAAGAAATTATATCGGTTCCATTTCCAAAATCTCTATCAATTAGGCTGGCCCTCATACCACTGAGGTGTTTCACGTACCAAGTGAAGTTTTCCCTAGTGAGATTAACTTCATTCAAACCAGATATCTCCATTCAGTCCCTAAAGTCTTTGATGGAGACTACATTAGCAGTTGTTCCTATATATTCATCCATATGCATAATGGAATTGAAGTCCCCTATAATGACCCATGGATCCATTATTGAATTTGATATACATTTAATGTTATCCCATAGAGACCTCATGTCATTGTAATTGTTGTAAGAATACACCAGATAACAATACATCTTTCTTCCAGATACCATAAGGCTGCAGGTGATAATATTTTCATCCTTAGAAACAATAGCTGAACTATCCATAATAATTTGACTGGGGATCCATAATCTATCTAGGGAGCTAGTGTCTCTACTGGTATTCAGAATTTGGTACCCCTTACAGCTAAATAGGGTTCCTAATTTAGTATGAAGTAATTTTGGTTTAGATATTCCTATAATTTCATGTTTGTGCCTACGTGTCAGGAGCTTGATGGAACCTTGATTATCAGAATTAGTCATACCTTGATAGTTCCAAAAGAGGATCCTCATTATTTTTCAGTCCTTGGGGTGAGGCCCCACTTTTCTTTTTTTCTACATTATTTGGTATGTTCTTTCATTTCCTTCTAATGATATGGAAACGTCATCATGTAAATATATTTGATTTCCTTGAGATTTCATTTGTCTATCAGATTGCATGTGCGGCTGTTCAGTCATTCTAGTTTCAACCTCCAGATCCCTATTCTTTGGAGCAGCACGTGTTTGTTCCTCTGTCTGCTTCTCCATTGTAGGTTTCCCACCGGCCAATTTTGATATCTACTTTGAAGTTCCATTGGCACCTGTTGGTCTAGAAATCTATAAAATATCATGTCCATCCCACTCATTCAATATCTCTGAACTAGTTTTGATGAGTTCTAATTGGGAATCAATGATTCTTGATATGATATCCAGTAGAAAGTCTTCAGTCTGCATTGAAAATGATATTGTGAAAATATCCTAGGAGAAGTCAAGTATTACATCCTCCAATTCTTCAAGATGATTGCTGCTAGATTTTCCATATTGTGATGAGACCTGCTCATCTTCCTCAACCAGCATTGCCCATGATAACTTGGTTCCTCCATTTCTGTTTGGTTTCCCACTGTTTTCATGCTCCAGCACAATAGTTTTCCCTTTATCAACCCATTTGGATTCTTTTCCCTTTAGTACTTCCCTCCAAGCCAGTGACTTAAGAGCCGATTGAACCAGCTTCTGTAACAGACGACGATTATTGACAATGTATCCAACCATTTTGTAGTGATCGTAGAATCTTGGTAGGTTTTCAAATTCATAATACACTTCTATTTTCTAGTCAAATGTATCCAAGAAAATGTTCTTGGGGGGAGTTACCTCTATTTTGACTTCAATTAAAACCCTCACATACATACCTACATCACCATTTAATCTATGTTGTCCGATTTTTAAGGTTGAACCAATTCCAGAAGCAATGTCATTTAGAATCTGCAGATGCCAGTACACCCATGGAAAACCATAGAGTCTTGTCCACACCTGCACCAGAGAGTGCCTCTGTTTGAAGGAATTGAATTTGGCATCCCATTCTATGTTTCTGAAATATCCAATCTTGATATTTATTTTTCTAAACTTCTAGATGCTGTTTATATCCTCTTGATTCCCTAGAATTATAGGAAATATGCATTTGCCGACTGGGATTAGTCTCCACCTTGAAAACCCCCAGCAATGTGATATTCTATTTTTCAGCTCTCAGAAAGACCAAGGCTTCATACCTTTGTAATATGATGCTCAGTTAAGGACTTAGAATTTGAAAAAAAATCCATTCTCTAATTCATGGAATCCTAATCTTCCACAATTTTAACTGAATCATCCCCCAAACGCTTGATGACAAGTTTTTTACTCACTCTATAACATTAGATCCAGCTAGGGATTCAGAAAACGATATTACCTTTCATTCAGGATTTGTGTCTTGATCCACCACACATTCCATCTTGGAAGGATCAAAGGACCTCTCCCATTCCAGATTGAAGGACTCCATGATCGAACCTGGTTTCAACAGATTGAAGATCTGTCATCCTCAAGTCGTGTGAGTATGCCATCACTCACCATTATCCCTCCTTGAGGTATTTACATTTCCTTGGAAAATAAATATTATCAGGAACTCTTGTCACTTTAATTAGTATCTTATAACACCCACCACCCATATTTCTCATCAAATAATAGTTTTTAATAATGGAGTTATCTACGAACATACTTTCTTCACAAAATACCATCCAAACACAAACATTAGTGCACATATTATCATTAATCTAGGACATCTACCTGCACCACCATGTAGGTGATCTTCAAACATGAACTTGACAGTAAAACACCAAAAAATACCACTATACTTTTACCACATAAGATGTGGAAGAATAATGAATTAATATTTAATTTTCACATATCAAATGAGTTCTAGGGATTATCCTAGACCAATGTTCACCATATTACACAGGTTAAGGATTACAGTATTATAAAACTAATCTAATCTTGCCTCATAGGTTTTTTATATTGGAGTAACACTATGTGTAGCAATTATTTACTCCTTGTTAATGTATATCACAATATATATAGAGCTGTCATGATATCACCAAAACCAATACACTTCATTTATTTGTACTTAAAAATATATTTGAACTCATTGGTTCATCGGTATTAATGATATGAGTTTTTTTAGAATTTAAATAAGTTATTTCAATTTTTTTCTTTCTATTAAATAAAAATATGGATAAGAGTTGTACTGATATGAAAGATATATTTTCTTCTGAATATTAGGAGTGGATTAAGTGATTTATGGATTTAACAAGTGGATTTCAAAGCGATTTGATTAGTTGTCCATGTAGAAAATGTAAAAAAGAGATATCTCTTCAAATGAGATACTGTTAGAGAACATCTGTTTTTGAATGGGTTTTTGAAAAACTATAAGACCTGGACATGTCATGGAGAAGATTCTATTTCATGACACCAATCAGAAAGTATTCATTTGGATGTTGATTCAAGAATAGTTGATCTGATGAAAATAATGCTCAATGATATGATGTGTTAGTTTCGACAAGAAGATTGTAATGTCATAAATGATTATGTTGTATAAAGTAATCATCATTATTCTATAGATGGTGAATCATTGAAATTATTTGAAGTTCTCAACAATGCGTATACTGAATTATATCATGAATGCACTAAATTTTGTACATTGTCATTCATCATTGAATTGTTACAACTGAAGTCCTTAAATCAGGGGTCAAACACCTAATTCTACATGTTGTTGGTATTGTTGAAGAAGGTATTCTCTATTGGAGAAAAGCTTCCAGAGTCATTAAATCAAGCTCGCAAGTTAACTGATGAACTTGGTTTTATATATGATACTATTGATGTATGAATATTTTTTAGAAAAGAGAATTCACAATTAAATACGTGTACCATTTTCTATACATCCAGGTGGAACGCCAATGAGATTAATTATGGTAGTCAAATTCTTCCTGGAAGGGTCTTGAATCAAGGGAAACAAGTTTCTGCTAAGTAGATTCGTTATTTCCCACTGAAACTGAGATTGAAGAGATTCTTCATGTGAGCTAAAATTGCTAAATTTATGACTTGGAATTTAGAGAAAAAAAGTGGTTGATAAATTAACTCACCTGGTAGATTCTTTGGCAAGGAAAGAGTTTAATCAAAGACACCCATACTCTTCCTGGGATGATCATAATGTTCAAATGGATTTGTCTATAAATAGATTTAACTCATTTAGTTCCATAGTTATTGTGACACATATTATTGGCTAGTGGTATTATTTCTATACAACATTCCCCCAGGGGTATGTATGAAGCAACCATTTTTGTTACTATCGACTCTAATTGATGGACTTGGAAATGAAATCAATGTTTATATGTAACCATTGATTGATGAGGTGTAAGAATTTTGGGCTGAAAGTGTAATGAATTTTGACTCAGCAGCTAATAAAATGTTTAGACTATGGTTCGATTTGTTATGGAAAATTAATGATTTCCCAGTGTATGCTAACTTATCAGGTTGGAGTATAAAAAAATAATTAACCTACCCTTTTTTTAATAAAAGTAAGAAATATATATGGATTAAGCACTGTAGAAAGTTGTTATATCTTGGTCACAGATGCTTTATTCCTCCATTACATAGGATTAAAAAAGACCATGTGTCATTTGATGGGAATAAAGAGCATGACCCATCCCCAAAAATTTTGTTTGGGGTTCAAATTTGTGCACAACTTGATCAAGAAAAACTCTATACAATGTATGATTTTCAGGATTTATTACCTCCTGTATTGCCTTCTATTTCTACTAAAAATAGACAGAGTAGTCATAATTGGAATAAATGGAGTATTTTTTTTAAATTTCATTATTGGAAATATAATATTTTAAGACATAATTTGGATGTGATGAACATTTAAAAAAATGTATGTGATAATATATTGTGCACCATTTTAGGCATTAAGGGGAAATCAAAGGATAGTGCTAATGCTCGATGTGATTTTCAAGAAATTGGATTGAAAAAACCTTTACATTTATAGATGGGTGATGGTAATCAGACATACATTCCTTTTGAATAGTACACAGTGAGTAAAAAGAGAAAAAACATTTCTATAAATTTTGAATAATGTCAAACATCCAGATGGTTATTTCTCTAATATTTCCAAGTGTGTAGATATGATGATCATGGGATTATAGGGGTTGAAAAGTCATGATAATCATATTCTACTTCAATAGTTTAACCCTATAGTAATTCTTTATTTCTTACCTACTCAGGTTGTTGAGTCATTGATTTAAGTTTTTAATTTTTTCAGATAGCTCTGTTTAAGGAATCATCGGATGAGTGATTTTTAAAAGAAGTAGGATAAGATTGTACTTGCACTATGTCACTTAAAGAAACTATTTTTTCCATATTTTTTTGATGTTAGGATTCACTTGGATGTGCATTTAACTGGTGAAGTCATTACTGGTGCTCTCGTGCAATTCAGGTGGATGTATCCAAGAGATTGATACTTAAATACATTGAAATTGTATGTGTGCAAAAAAGCTTGTTATGAAGCTTCAATTTCCATGGGATATTTAATGTATGATTGTACCAATTTATGTGCTTCATATATTGAGGAGGTTGAAACAAAGTTAGATAAACCCTCCTAGAATGACGAGGGTCCAATTGGAGAAGTGATAATGTTTGATATGCACAACAATGAGTTGGTTAAATATCATCAATTTGTTTTTTTCAACACTCTATCAGTTATTCCATTGATATAGTAAGTTTCATAGTTGATGTGTATTATGTTTTTATATTTATATTATTACTTACCTATTATTGTGTTGTGATTTTGGACACATATCCTTGAGTTGAAATGTGATAATCCCCATGCAACTAACTATCAAATCCAAAAACATCATTTCAACACATTTCATGAGTGGTTCAAGACTCATGTACGTATAAATAATTGATTTAATATTTATATAATGAAACATAGTTGTATTTCACAATCCTTTATCCATTCAACAATGTGAAATTTATATATTCAAAAGATGTGTGATTTAAGTACCCATATTGTGAGCGAAGAATTCAACCAACTAGCTGATGGCCCATTTATTACAGCTCGTCGCTACAAGTCTTTGGATGATAATAGATTCTGATTCCATATTAGGGACATTGACGTGAACCAAGCCACACAAAATAGTGGTGTTGGTTGTTCATTTTTTTATGAAGTTTATTATTATGGATTGCTAAGGGATATTATTGTGGTTATTTAAGCTCGTGACTTAAAACACATATTTTTAAGGTGTGAATGGGTTGATTCGGTTTGTAAAATGAAAGTTGATAACTTCCAATTTACATCAGTAAAGTTTAACAATATGCTATAAAAAGATGTCTAAGTAAGAGTCAATCCCCTCATACTGACATCGCAGGCAGAGAAAGTTTACTTTTTCAGCATTGATTATGATTGGAAAGTTGTGGGGAAAATGTCTAGATGAGGGGGTTTTTTTATTGACTGAGAGGAACCTGATGTTTTCATCATTACTATTAAAAAACTTTACTAAACAATAGTAGTTGTATGAGATGAATATATATAGTGGTCCAGAGAGACAATTGAAGGAGATATGATAGACTTGCATGATTAGTGAAAGATTTTAACTATTTTCCCAGTTAATGTTTTTAAAAATATTTATGAGTTATATATGTATAAGAATTTATTTATTTAACTATATTTCTTTAAAAATTTAGGAATGTCATAGGGTGTCCAGAGTGGTTCACTTGATGTTTTTGGTATGTATTTTGTCATTTTTCTAAATTAATTTAATTTATTTTTCTGTGTATATTTTCTTACTATTTATAATTTTTAATTAAAAAATCAGTTATATTGTAATTGCGTTATGAATTTATTTTTATCAGGATATGGGGAATCTTCTAGCAGACATAGGGGTCCTGGTAGAGGGGTTCAATCCTAAAACTCTAGATCCCAGTTGGATGTGTTATTTTATGACACATTTCATCCAGTTAGAGAAGGTGAAACTATATTGACTCGTCAGTTTGGGCATTTGATACGAGACCCACACAGATTCTCTCTAACAACTCATGGTTGGACTTCTTTCCCCCAGGATATGATTGACAGAATATGGAGGGAGGATCAGGTAAATTCAATGTTAAATTTTTCATTATATTGTTTTTATTATTATCGCAACTACTGGCCATTTTTTAACAGGATATTTTACATTTTATTCAGATGAGTTTCAGGAAGTATGTATCCAAATTCTGAAAGTTATGGATGTTTTACAAGGGAGTGGTGAAGAGAGATCACTGGATACCATTTGCGGGTGTTCCATACATTCTATAGAAAGTCCCTCTGGGAATTCATCCCATGAAGTGGAAGGATTTGGTTGTTTTTTGGTCGAGTGAGGTAATGATGGTAAAATTTATTCATTTTAATCTATAAATGACTAATTTTTTATATGTTTATTAACAGAATACATTGAATGTAGATTGATTCTACTTGTCATTCGCATAATCTGGTGATACAGGGCATGTCTTCAAGACTTGGTACTTGACATGTGTCACAACTTAGACATGATTTAAGTTTAGAATTCACTATACATTCATATATTAAAAAATTTGTTGTATAACATGGTGAACCCCTTAATTATAGTTACACCAGCGAGATGAGACAACCGATTGGATGTTAATATGGGTGAGTAATTATAGGGCAGGTGATCCTGATGTTGTTACTATTATAGTAAGAAAATTATTTAGTAAAAAATGTATTTTTATTTCATATAAATTATTCATATTTTCTCATTAATTCATTATGTATATGCTACAGGCTCAATTTGATGCTCAATTAGAAGAGTTTCCAGGGGAGTAATGTTGTAGTACTATGCGCAGAGATGATATATTTCAGCATGTCATGGGGTGTGATGGTTATGGCTATTCTTTAACTTATGGAAGTGGTATCCCATGTCATGCAGTTTTTAATGCAGAGGTGATGGTTGCATGCAGAGATACAGGGATGCGCACACAGACTGAGATAGATGCTTCCATACAGGCTGTGTAGTATAATACAGATGAGCAGTTTCAGTAGTTATATGTACAGTATGAGGAGAGATTATCACATATGTCAGCATGTATCTATGAAGTGATGATGCAACATCCTATTGATGGTACATAAGTGGTGCCACAGGTAAAAAGTAAAGCAAACCATACTCATATTGACTTATATTGAGATATTTACGATACACAATATTTATATATATTATAGGCTACAGATATAGTTGGTGGAAATTGCAGTGATATTTGTTATTGGATTAGGATAAACCTCATGCATGAGGTAATTTACATTACCATTTTAATATCATACATGAATTAAGAATTAATAATTATTCCTGAACCTTTAGTTATATTTACACCTCTATGTTTTATTATTTTAATTATTATGATTTAATTAATTATTTTAAAGTTTACTTGATTGTTAATCATGATATATTTCATAACACGTTAATTTATTAAGATTTATCTTTCTTTTTAGTTTAATTTACTGGTTTTGGAGCAGCCCATTACAAAAGGGTAATTGGATGGTGCCTTGGTTGTACCACTTATAAATTAGAGTATTCTTCAGTCCATTGATACTACTGGCTAGTTTGATAGATCTATCTAGACTAGTTAATATTGTTCAATAGAATAGATAATGAATAGATATATGCAAAAGGAAAAGGAAAATAAGATTTTACACATAAAAAATTTTAATTCATGAGAAGCTATCTAAAAATACAAATCTTAATTATCAAGAAAAATAAAATGAATGGTATGGTTAGTCTAGGAATCTCACAAAATATTATAAGAAAATATTACCAATCCTAGAAGATATAATGGGAAAAAATGATAAAATTTCAAGGGAATGAAGTTTTCTTTAACTTTGAGGTGAAGAAAACCACTTCATAAAATAAAATAGATCAAAAAAATTGGATGAGCGCAAAATCTATTGAGACTAATGATAGGAAGAAAAATGATGATATTGGAAGGACTAAGAAGTATAGTTTGATAAGAAACTCTTAAACTTAGCTTTAATTCAGAGGAATAAATAGGTCCCTCTTTATTACCTAAATTTTGTTCTTTTATATGCTCACTTTCACATAATTGAATGATAAGGGTAGAGTCTATTACTGCTTGATAAAATACAATAGTTACTCTTCATAGAGTATTTAAATCCCATGATGAAAGGGTGAGTGTATCCATTGATAGGGAGAAAAAAATATGGAGATATCAATATATCATAAGCTATATCAATTTTGAAATTATGGAAAATCTGGACAGCACTAAGAAATCTAGAGTATGAGGTATTTGAATCACGCTTACATGCCATATTCTTAAATGGTTACTCAAATTGTGTTCGTTCATACAAACCTCACAAGATCCTCATATAAATGAATACTCAAATGTGAAACATAAATCATCAATCATCAATGACACCTGCTTTATGAAATACACATAAAGCCTTCCAATTGAATCAATCGGGCACGTGGTGTGTGCGGTATGACTAAATATGTGTTTTTAAGGATTTGGTGTCATTTAAAAAGGTCTGTTGAGTGGTCAAAACCAACTGAAAGACCATGAAATTCCATGAAATTAGAAAACAACAACCACAAAGTAAATTTTTAAATGGTCGGGCAGACAGTATGTTAATCGACGGTGTCGTCTGACTGTCGTGATGGAAAACACAATTATGGTGTCATAAAACACCAAAACAAATTTTTGATGGTCCGATCCATAAAAAAATACCTTCAAATGACTTTAAATAACTGGATATCAGTGTAATTATTATTTTTGATGTGTACAAGAATACAAAATGTCAATCAGACGTGCGGTGTGCGTGATACGACTAAATATTTGTTTTTTAAGCTTTTGGTATTGTTTAAAAAGGTTTGGTGGGTGGTCCAAACTAGTAGAATGACCTAGGAATTCCATGAAATAAGAAGAAAAAAACATGGATTATATTTTGGAATGGTTGAGAAGAAGGTACATCAATCAAATGTGTCGTTTGACCGCAGTGACGGAAAACGGAATTCTAGTGCCATAAAAGAACAAAAAAGACATTTAATGGTTATATCCATTGAAAAAATACTCATAATGACTTGAAATCATAGGAAAACAGTAAAATTAATATCATTTTTGTTTATGAGGAGACAAAATGTCAATCGGACATGTGGTGTTTGTCGTACGGCTGAATATGGGTTTTTAGGGGTTTGGCACCATTTAAAAAGGTACGTCAGGTGGTCAAAACCATCCAAAAAACCTCGGAATGCCATGAAATCATACGACAACAACTGAAAAGTAAATTTTAAAATAGTTGGGTAGAAGGTACGTCAATTAGAGGTGTTGTCTGACCGATGTGGTAGAAAACTCAAATCTGGTGTCATGAAACACCAAAACGAACGTTTAACAGTCAGATCCATATAAAACAAACTCGGAATGGATTGAAATCATAGTAAAATATTCTAATTATTATTTTTATTGTGTACAAGGAGACATCACATCAATCAAATATGTGGTGTGCCCAGTACGGCTGAATATGTGTTTTTTAAGGGTTTGGCGCCCATTTAAAAGGTGTGTTAGGTGGTCAAAATCATCCAAACAATCTTAGAATGCCATGAAACCAGACAAAAAAACCGATGGATGGATTTTGAAATGGTCAGTTAGACGATACATCAATTGGAGGTTTCGTCTAACCGAAGTGATAGAAAACACAATTTCGGTGTCATAAAACACCAAAACAGACGTTTAACGGTTATATCCATAGAAAACGACCTCATAATAACATGAAATAATATGAAAATGATATAATTATTATTTTTGATGTGTAAAAGGATACAGAACACCAATAGAACATGCAGTGTGTGTGGTACAACTGAAAATGTATTTTTTAAGGGTTTGGAGCCCTTTTAAAAGGTGTGTCGGGTGGGAAAAACTAGCCAAAAAGCCTCAAAATTCCATGAAATTATATGAAAACAACATCTGAGTCGATTGTAAAATGTTCGAGTAGACGGTACATCAATTAGAGGTTTCTTATGACCGTCATGATGGAAAACACAATTCTGGTGTCATAAAACACCAAAACAGACATTTAACAGTTATATCTATAGAAAACGACCTCGGAATGACTTTAAATCATAGGTAAATGGTCTTATTATTATTTTTGATATGTAAGAGGAGACAACATGTCAATCGGATGTGTGGTGTGCAAGGTACGACTGAATATGTGTTTTTTAAGGGTTTGACACCCTTTACAAAGGTGTGTTGGGTGGTCCAAACTAGCCAAATGACCTCATAATTCCATGAAATCTGATAACAACAAATGTTGAGTGGATTCTGAAATGGTTGGATTTATGGTATGTCAATCATAGGTGTTGTCTGACCGTCATGATAGAAAACGCAATTTCAGTGTCATAAAACACCCAAACTGACATTTAATGGTCATATCCATAACAAACGACCTCAGAATGACTTGAAATCATAGGAAAGAGGTCAAATTATTATTCTTGATGCTTATGAGGAGACATCACATCAATCGTACGTGTGGTGTGTGCGGTACAACTGCATATGTGTTTTTTAACGGTTTAGCACTGTTTAAAAAGGTGTAGCGGTGTTCAAAACAATTCAAATGATCTCATAATTCCATGAAATCGGACTAAAACAACCATTGAGTGAATTTTAAAATTTTCAGGTAGACGGTACATCAATAAGAGGTGTTGTTTCACCGTAGTGACAAAAAACACACTTTTCGTGTCATAAAACACAAAAACGGACGTTTAACAATAAAATGCATAGAAAACGACCTTATAATAACTTGAAATAATAGGAGAACATTCTAGTTAGTATTAATGATGTGTATTAGGAGACAATGCATTAATTGGATGTGTGGTGTGTGTGGTACGACTGAATATGTGTTTTTAAAGGTTTGGAACCCTTTTAAAAGGTGTGTCGGGTGGTCAAAACTAGCTGAATGACCTTGAAATGCCATGAAATTAGACAAAAATAACAAGTGAGTTAATTGTGAAACGTTTGGTTAGACTGTACATCAATCAGAGGTGTCTTCTAACCGTTGTGATGAAAAACGCAATTCTGGTGTCATAAAACACCAAAACAGACATTGAACGATCAGATCTATAGAAAACATCCTCGAAATGACTTGAAATCATAGATAAATAGTCTAATTATTATTCATGATGTTTATGAAGAGTTGATGTGTCAATTGGACATGTGGTGTGCGCGGTATGACTGAATATGTGTTTTTAAGGGTTTGAACCCCTTTTAAAAGGTGTGTTGGGTGGTCAAAAGCAGTTGAACAACCTCAGAATGCCTTGAAATCAGACGAAAACAACCTCTTAGTATATTTTGAAATGGTTGGGTGGACGGTACATCAATCATAGGTGTCTTCTGGCCTTTGTGATGGAAAACACATTTATAGTGTCATAAAACACCACAACGGACATTTAATGGTCAGATGCATAGAAAATAACCTCAGAATGAATTGAAATCATAGGAATGTGGCCTAATTTTTATTCATTATGTGTAATATGAGAATACACATCAATATTACATGCGGTGTGTGCGGTATGACTGAATATTTGTTTTTTAAGGGTTTGGTGGCGTTCAAAAAGGTGCAGTCGGTGGTCAAAACCAACCGAACAAGCTCAGAATACAATGAAATCAGATAAAAAAATTTGTGTAACGGATTGTGAAATGTTCGGGTAGACGGTACGTCAATCAAACGTTTCATCTGATCGCGGTGATGGAAAACGCAATTCTGGTGTCATAAAACAACAAAACAAATTCTTAATGATTAGATAAACATCAAACATCCTTGGAATGAATTGAAATCATAAGAAAACAGTTTAATTATTATTTGTGACATTTATGAGGAGACGACACATCAATCAGACGTGCAGTGTGCGCAGTATGACTGAATATGTGTTTTTTAAGGGTTTAGTGTCATTTAAAAAGGTATTACGGGTAGTCATAACCAGATGAACGACCTCAGAATGTCATAAAATTAGACGACAACAACCACTAAGTGAATTTTGAAATGGTCGGGTAGACAGTATTTCAATCGAAGGTGTCATCTAACCATCATGATAGAAAATACAATTTCAGTGTCATAAAACCCCAAAATAGATTTTTAATGGATAAAACCATAGAAAAGGACCTTGGAATGACTATAAATAATAGAAAAATGGTCTAATTGTAATTCGTGATGTGTTTGAGGAGATAGAACATCAATCGGATATGCGGTGTGTGTGGTACGACTGAATATGTGTTTTTTAAGGGTTTGGTGCCCTTCTAAAAGGTGTGTTAGGTGGTCAAAAACAGCCTAACAACCTCTAAATTCCATCAAATCTGAGGACAATAACTATTGAGTGGATTCTAGAATGCTTGGGTAGATGGTACTTCAATCAGAGGTGTTGTCTGAGTTTCGTGATGAAAAATGCAATTCTGGTGTCATAAAACACTAAAATGAATGTTTAATGGTTAGATTCATATAAAATTACTTCATAATGATTTGAAATCACAAGAAAATGGACTAATTATTATTTGTGACATGTACGAGAAGACTAAATTTCAATTGGACGTGTGTTGTGTGCAGTACGACTGAATATGTGTTTTTTAAGGGTTTGGCGTCGTTTAAAAAGGTGTGGTTGGTGGTCAAACCCATCCAAACGACCTCAGAATGCTATAAAATCAAATTAAAAAAACATCTATGATTGGATTTTGAAATTTTCTTGTATATGATACATCAATCGGAGGTGTCATCTGACCGTCATGACGGAAAATGAAATTTCAGTGTCATAAAATACAAAAACGAACGTTTAATGTCCAGTTCCATAGAAAATGACCTCAGAATGACTTGAAATCATAGGATAATGGTCTAATTATTATTTTTAATGTTTAAAATGAGACAGAACATCAATCAAACAAGGGGTGTGTGCGGTATAACTGAATATGTGTTTTCTAAGGGTTTGGCACCATTTAAAATCGTGTGTTCTGTGGTCAAAACCATCTAAACAACCTCATAAAAATATGAAATTAGATGACAATAACTATTGAGTGAATTTTGAAATGGTCAGGAAAACGGTATATCAATCCAAGGTTTTCTTTGAATACGTTGATGGAAATCACACTTTTCATGTCATAAAACACCAAAATGGACGTTTAACAATCAAATACATAGCAAACGACCTCAAAATGACTTGAAATCACAAGACAGGTGACTTAATATTATTAGTGATGTGTTCGAATAGAGGACACATCAATTGGACATGTGGTCTTCTTAGAATGATAGACTAAGCGATTTTAAATTTTTAAAAATTTATTTTAAAATATTAATATATATTCAAAATAAAATAACATAGATCTATTGTACTAAGCTTAAATTGAATTATGTTATTGCATTTCAATTATTTATTGGGATGTTTTTTTCTATACTAATTTCTTTATTACATTTTCTCAAATTTTTATATTAGATGATGGATGTAGAGCTTGGAAACTGAAGAGATAAACATATTTATGTTCCTGTGAGTTTAGATATTTCGAAAATGTTTTTTTTATGTTTTTGAAATATAGTGATTTTTCTTCTATTACTATTTTTTTTTTTAAATATAAAATCTTATAGCGACTACCATTTAGTAGTCACTATATGCTTTACCTTGTCGAGCTATAGTGACCGCCAAACAGCGGTCGCTATTACTGAATCGGATGAGGGCTATAGAAACATCCAAATGGAAGTCGCTATTGTTGAATCTGACGAGGACTACATTGACCTCCATTTGGTAGTCTCTATAGCTAAACCTAAGGATTTCTATAGTGACTGACATTTGGCGATCGCTATAGACCATCTCTATATCCTCTATAGCGTCCACCAAATGGAAGACGTTATAGGCAACACCGACGGGCCTAAAGTGTATGTCATTTGGTGAACACTAGGAAGTCTCTATATCCCTTTAGTGATAGCTTATGGCAGTCACCAAAAGCCTTTATTTTACTAGTGTTAACCAAAATAACAAATGATATCATATTTTCATCATTCCATTGCATCCTTTATCAATTGCACATAAAATTCCTATTATTTGGGACCATTTCACCATTCTCTTGTGGAATCATCACTCAATACCAAAACCAGATTCACTATAAAAATGGCAATGAATAAGTGAACGAATGGATGGATAATGATACATGCCTTTCATGAGGTATATAAATAGAAAATTATTTTCGCAGTGCAGCACAGTGACTGACCAGATTCATCGCACTTGAGGAGCTTCTTAGTTCGTTTACCTACTTATTCTAATTTTCCTATATCAAATTGTTTTTTTAATTATTTAATGAAAACATTAAAAATTTTGAATTTGGGTTTTTTTTATTTTATAAAATAATGACAAACATGCAATATAAAAATTTATACTAATAATAACATTAAATTCTAAATGGAATGAGTTAAGAAAGAAAATTCTTGGTTTTGATTTTGGTTTTGGGTTCTATCATTATTCTTATATTTTTTATTTTAGTTTGATAATCCATGAATGAAATCTCATGATTAATTATTATCCTTTTATTTAGTAATTTATAAATATTGAATTCCTTAAGAAATATAAATTCCACCTCCTCCTATAATCAAGGTTAATGTCACATCTCAGTCAAAGGTGTGACATATTCTAGGGCCCATATCCATTGATTGGTGTTTAATCCATTGATTGGATCAACTCCATTATAGGAATAGTTAACCAGTGAAGAGAGGGGAAAGAAATGAAATAAAAGAATAGAATAAATTTGAGTTTCATTTAATGGTGGAAGATTTCCACACTTGTGCATGTAACTCTCATCTATCACAAACATACAATAAACTTTAAGAAATAATTAAACAACACAATGATATCCCCTAGGCCAAACCTTGGGTCAGCCCCTCATTGTAATGGGTAAGAGATCACTTTGGTGGATATGAAGAATAAAAAACAATAGAATGAAAATTATAAGAAAATGGATAAGATAAGAATAAGGAAACAAACACATGAAATCACAAAAAATAAAAAGAGAAGAAGAAGGATGAGAGAGAGAAAGAATAAAAAAAAATAAAATAGAATAAATAAATATAATATATAGAGACAATGTTAAAATAATAAAAGAAGAATAAGTAATAAAAATAAAATGAAGAAAAATAAGAGAGGAAGAATATGATAGGTGGAACACTTACCGAAAAACATGAATTAATTATTTGTTTATGTAATAAAAATAAATTAAGATTGAATTTAAAATAAAACAAAACAAAATAAAAATGAAATGAAGAATAAATCATTAAGTGGTAGTGGGGAAGCCTCCTTTATTTAGCCTTTGAATTGGTCAGATGAAACACGAATTTGTCTTTAGGGAGATTGGATGAGACTATAGAGGTGTTCAACATCGGTCCCGAGTGGTTATAGTAGAGAAGGATCTCAGTACTATGCTTCCAGTGGTGCTGCCATGGAGTCTATATGAGTTGTAGCAGCTAGCTGATGACGTCAAATGGTGGAGAGTGGTGACGTTGTGGCTTGGGAAATTTTATAGTCGAGTCGTGCAAGACTGAGGTGAAACACCACCACTTAATTAAAAAAAATTAACAGTAACCTAAAAAAATTTCTACCACATCGAAATAAACAAGCGGAGGGAACCTACATATAAGCCAAGGCATGATACCATTCACCAGATTCCCTATAGTTGGTATAGGCTCCTACAAGACACATGCACACGCCCCAATGCCCTCGTGAAATTTTCGGCTTGGGTTGGCCTTCCCGGTGGGTGTCTTGGTCGGCTAATTCATTGAAAATTAAATCTTAAAAAGTAAACTTGAGAAGTTAAATCTTCAAAAAAAATCATTCAAGTACAATAAAATTAAAATACATAATTTCTTATCCATTTTAATATGTTTTAATTCTTTATTTATAAATACCATATTTCAAATAAAAAATTGATTTACATTGGAATTTTCATTAAATTAATTCAAAAATCCATTGAAATTAAATCTTCAAAAGTAAAATAGAAAAGTTAAATCTTAAAAAAAACATTCAAGTCTAATAAAATTCAAATACATGATTTTTTATCCATTTTAATATGTTTTAATCCTTTATTTATAAATACCATCTTTCAAATAAAACATTGATTTACATTAGAATTTTCATTAAAATAATTCAAAAATCCATTGAAAATTAAATTTTCAAAAGTAAACTTGAAAAGTTAAATCTTCATAAAAAATCATTCCAGACCAATAAAATTCAAATGCATAATTTTTAATCCATTTTAATATGTTTTAATTATTTATTTATAAATACCATATTTCAAATAAAACATTGATATACATTTGCATTTTCATTAAAATAAATAAAAAATCCATTGAAAATTAAATCTTTAAAAGTAAACTTGAAAAGTTAAATCTTCAAAAAATCACTCAAGTCCAATAAACATAAAATACATAATTTTTTATCCATTTTAATCTGTTTTAATTATTTATTTATAAATAACAACTTTAAAATAAAACATTTATTTACATTGGCATTTTCATTAAAATAATTCAAAAATACATTAAAAATTAAATCTTAAAAAGTAAACTTGAAAAGTTAAATCTTCAAATGAAATCATTCAAGTCCAATAAAATTCAAATACATAATTTTTTATCTATTTTAATCTATTTTAATTATTTATTTATAAATACCATCTTTCAAATAAAATATTGATTTAAATTTTTATTTTCATTAAAATAATTCAAAAATCCATTGAAAATTCATTAAAAATATGAATGAAATATAAATGTGTCAAATAAGGGGGTGTTCATACCTCAATATGGCATAAAAACACCCTAAAATACATCCAACTATATTTGGGATCAACAAAAATATAAAAAGAGGGAGAGGAATGGTTGAATAATCCCCTTCCAAGCCCCCCCTCCTGATCACTAAAAATTAAAGTGGGTGACTACAAAATTATAGTTGAGCCTATTATTTTTTAAAGGAATGGTTTTGAATATAAAGTTCCTGGTTAGTATATACCAGGTACCAATTCATCTATTGTCTATGTGGTACAACTAAACTTGGTGTTAAGTGGAGCTCTAAGTGGTACCACCCTCTTGGAAAGGACACTAAGTACCTGGTTCTCTTCAGCTACTAAAATTCAGTAGCAAGACCACCCAAAACTTTATCTACCTACAACCTAACCACCAAGTACACCACCCAAACTATTTAAAATACCTAAAAATATCCCCTTGGTATTTTCAAAAACTTATAATTCCAATATGAATCCAAATTCTGAAATCACCCTGACTCCATAATTAAAATTTTAAATTTTCCATTATAATTACCAATATTTAATGAAATGTGTCATTAAAAACTCCCCACCATGATGAATATTATCCCTGAAAATAACTTATAATGTCATTAAAATTATAATACATCGATTCGGATGTAATACATATCTTTGATTTAAATTATTAAACTGAAATTGGTGTAGTCCAAATGCCCATGCACTGAACCCAGAAACACCATATGTTCTTAAAAAAGTATCAATCTAATACTTGAAACACATTTTTCATTCTGGATATAATGCACCAAATGTGATTTTCACATCACCACTTCCAATTACACAATAAAAAATTATTAAATTCTCTACTCAAAGACTTCTACTAAAAACACATGACCTATCATGCCAAAACCCTATCATCCTAATTTAATCATGAATATTTAACCCCTGATTTCATTAAATGAGTAGTCAATACATATAATGAATTCTAAAACCCAATAGTGTAATTATATGTTCACATTAAAAGTCCAACCAAATCCATGATAATACCCTATTTCAGATCAGAATCATTCCCTTGATTCAAGTATCTCTCAGATAAAACCTAAAATTATTCCCTATGTTAGCCTTCCATGACACAAACTCTACTTAAACACTATAGATTAATCCCAAAATGATATTTAACATGGATTTAGATAGATAATTTATATCCTCTTCATCGGTACCTCAAGTGATATCATAACCACCCACCTATTGGTTTCATCATTCCTCGACCCATACAATGTGATATTCATACACTAACTGATTGAAAATTCATTTTTTATTATCGAAACACTTTTAAGGAAAAAAGTGAGAAACCAAAAGTATCAAGTAGATCAAGCATAAAAGGAAACAGAATAATTATTGAACAACAACTTAAGCCTATTGGAACTATTAACCCTAAATAGTTTCCAGACAAGATTGGTTACCTACAGATCTGGATCATCCTTTATAAGGTCTTTAAAGTGATGCGCCAGCTTGTCCCATGTTTTCATGTAATCTTTCCTGCTCATCTTATTTTCATTTAACCCTCTAAACAATATTAGGTTTTTTTATCAATCCATGCACTCTGTTCCTTATTGGTGTCCACCAAAATACATCTCTCCATCATCCTGCCAGCTTCTTCATGTGGGAAATTCAATGTTTCTCTCTACATTATATAAATTCCCTTAACTAGTTTCCAAGCATCAATCTAGTCATGTACATATATTATTCACACATCACTCCTTCAAATACACACTCATCCCATATTATAAAACCCCTGTTAGAGGCTCACTCTTGGACATACTACACCAGGGTGCTTTGATCCATCACCAATGTTCCATCCCATTAAATATTAAAAACTTATAATTTTTTATCCAAACATTGATCCACTAAACCCTTTGGTATCTTACGGATTTCATCATTCATCCACCTTTAATGATCTTTTTCATTAAGTTGTGTCTTTTATTTATTTCTAAGACATTGGTTTGATTTTGGACCTATTTTGGGGATTCTTTTTGAGAGTTTGAGGTGAAGGGAAGATAAGAGGGAAGATTTTTGAGGTGAATTTGATGGAAATTACTCAAAAATGGACATTGAGTACTCGGTTTTGAGGTACTGATTACCCACTATTTGAGCCAAGGGAAGAGGTCCACTAGACTCATAGTCGGGGACCCAATGGGCTTGCATCAAGTGACTAGTGGGATACAGGGAGGCTGGTGAAGCCAAATTAGGTAACCAATAAGGCTTTGGTGGGGTTTTTTTAATGTTGGGAAGTTATATCTTTTTTTCAAGTTGTGGGATTTGGTTCTTATTATAGGATTTCTATAATTTAGGGATCATTTTTAAGAAATTTTATTGGTATTTAGAGATCTAATTACTCGCTTCATTATATAACTTCATCCTTTTGTTCTATCTTCATTTGAGCCCAAATTTGGGATCTAATTGGTGTGTTGGATTCATCTTAGTAAATTCATAGGGAATATTACCTTTTTATACAAATAATACGATTAATTGATTAGTTTTGTGTTTTAATTATCATTACATTACATCTAGTTAACTATATTCTATAATTAATGTGTTTATTAAGTTGTTAAAGGTTTATGCCTTGAGTGGGTTTCTTGTATTTATTAAGGTAGGTAACCTGTTGATTTATCATGTATTTGGAACACTTTTATATATAAAAGGTGGGATAATTGATTATTTAAATTTCTTTTATGAGTTTCTTAGCTTGATAATGTAATTAATTATTGAGAGGTGAATTTATTATGTATTATTAATATATGGTTGTGACTCTAAATTTTTATTTTAGGGATGTAATTGAGTTAATCCATGTACTAAATAGGTATTTGTTAAGGTAAATACCAATACGGTGTTTGGTAATTAATTAGATGATGATTTTAGGATTTAAAGTGGTTGAACATGGGATAGAAATGAAGAATAAAAGGGTTAATTTATATGAATGGATACAAACAGAATATATTAATCTAAAGGTCCTTTTCATAATAACAAAAAATAAATTTGGAGTATTTGGATCATGTTATGTTTTTGGGGATGATTTTACATTTTTTTATTGTGTTTAATAAAATATTTTTCTACTGTAGGAAGTGTATTCACATGTGAATATGGGGCATATAATTAAGATATGGTAAATAAGTTTCCTCAAGGATTAACTATATGATTTGAGGGGTATTTTTATGTTTTTTAAAAATATTTAAGATATATTCAAGCTAGAAATGTAAATTTAAATGGTTAATTGGAAAAAATATTTGAGAAAGGGTGAGTAATAAACCTTTACTTAAAAAGTGAGATATTGAGATATTTTTAGAGGACCATGTTGGGAATTTTCTTACTAAAAATATAATCTTTGATTATGTAAATAAATTTTTAAATTCTTTTTGATTTCATTCGATATACAGAATGTTTTATGTGGAAACAAAAGTTTTTATGGGATAGAATTATTATATTCTGTTGTGATTAATGTGATTTATGATATGTTTATCCCTAAAATTATTTTTTTGTGTTTGATCTATGAATTTAGACTCTTATTGATTACCTATGGTGGGATGAGATATGAGATATTCCATGATGTGGTAAGGATGACATTGTGAGGTTTAATATGTGATAATCCTTGATGTGTCATAGTTGGCCTTGAGAGGTCAGATATGGTATTTTCTTTAATATGAAATTGTTGAACCTCAGGGGTCATATAAATGTGATGTGACTAGATAATATGACTTTAAGGAGTCATATGTGATTGTTCTATGTACATGTTTGTCCTTTAGTGAGGCTGTGATTCAATGATGATCTATGATCATGTTTCTTGATCTAAAAGTATGAGCATTTGCTGAATAGGTATGACTTGTTTGAGTGATATCGTTTCACCTACTCTTATATTTCATTTCTAATATTGATAGTAACTGAATCGTTTTGTCTTACACTATTTACATATATTAATGTATTAAATCCATGAGACATTAAGGGTTTCAATGGTTTCTGTATAAGATTTAATTCTCACTTACTATATGTACACCCCTCATGTGCATATGAATTACATGTATGATGTTTTATGTAAAGTCAATATTCCTTTATATATGGGATTTAGTGTTTAGAGACACTTTGAATATTAGTTTCTTTTATTTCATATTCTAGTATAGTGGGTTTTCTTTTCATCTTTTTTTTGGTTTATTTTAGTTGAATTGTGTAATTTTTAGCATGTAATACTCAACTTTGTGCCATATTTTGATTTATAACATTTTTCATCTTGTTAGGATATTATTTTTTGTCTTTTGAGTTGATATAATTTCATTTCATTTTTATTGATATTGCGTTTCTTTTTATCAATGTATTTAATTTTATGGACCATTAGAGGGTAAATTACTCCCCAAGAATTTCTTTTAGACCCTCAGTGTTGGTCACTATAATTTGGTGACCGGGGGGTGCACATGAGTATATGTGGAGTTTCACCTCATTAGTGTGGTCACACCATGGAGATAAATTAAAAAAATAAATTATAGATATTATTTTTTAGATTCTTAATATTTGGATTATAGTAGATTGGATACTAAGATTCAAGACATGGTGTGAAATCTATGTGTGGGTGGTTGGTGAACATAACCACAGTTGAAGTCCAAGTTACCTAAGGATGTGAGACTGTATTTTATAGGTTTACTAAATATTTTTGGGTAAACTCAAACCTGAATGAGGTTAAGAAGTGGGGGATCCATTCATCACTATTATCACATTTGATCATGACATGTAAGTATGAGCATGTTTTTATAGAATTTTTTGGGTGATATAATGTTATTAGTAGATATGGATAACTATTGTGTGAATGTGTTCATGACTTAATGCATGATATATTTTTTTATGTGACATTATTTATCTTATTAATGGGTGTGTTGATTATTTTATAGAATTATGGAACCAAATAGGAGAGTTAATTAACATCAAGAAAATGAGGTTGAGTATGAGTGATATATTGAGGGGAATATGGAGGAGGATGCAAAGAATGTTCCCTTAGTGGTTATACAAGTGACCTCGGTGGAAAAGAAAATTAATGAGTATCCTCTTGTGGTGATTAGGGGTATGGAGGTGAAACTATCCTATGAAGCGGATTTTGTCTCAATTTCAGTTTTTGATATTTGAGTACAACATCTTCCCTTTCTTAGAGGATAAGTTGGGCCTCAGGGATCTGAATAATAACTATAGGGAATGGATCAGATATTTTAATTGATTAATGATCCAAAAAGGAATAAAGTTGACTCTTTATGTCTTTTTTCTTGAGATTCTAACTCAGAAGTAGTTGGATTTATTTCCCTAGGAAAGAAGGACTGAGGGGTTATCTTGGGAGGATTTTAGGTCTTCTTTATTGATTAGTTGTATCTAAAGAGATAGAGTGACGATAAGGAATTAAAGTTTTCTGAACTTAATCATTAGAGTATATCAATTATTGATTATAGTTCTAGGTGCATGGTGTTTCTTTAATTTTCTATAAATTTGGTTGGAGATGAACTCTCTTTGGATCATAAGTTTTAGTAAGGGTTGTGTCTAGAGATTAGTTCAAAGGTTCATCTATTTTTTTACCTACCATTATGAATATGGTGAAAAATTATTTGATTTCTATGAAAGATATTGAGAAAGTGAAGTGAGAATTAGTTGGATTGGGTGAATCTAGTAATAGTAAAAAGAGGAAGGGAGATGATTATTTTGAATATGAAAGTTGTTCAAGGGGTAAATGAAGGACCTTCTCATCTCATTCCACTTGAATAAATGTGTTGATTTTATATTTTAAAATTGAAAGGAAAGGCCATACTTGGTCTTTTTATTCTTATGAGCCTAATGGGTGTCACTTATGTGTAAAAATGGTCCATATTCAAATATTTTGTCGATGGGGTTTGTGAGGAAGTGAAGATATTGGTTATGATTCTATTTAGGAAACATGAGAATAGTCTCTTTATCCATAATAGCCTTAGTGTAATTATAAAAATGAGGTGGTTGTAGAGGCTCTTAGGGACAGAATCGGTGCGTAGATGTTGTGCATGGGAACTAGGTGGATCCGGGGTAGGGTCATGGTTTTAGTATTATGTTGTTTTTTGTTGTTAAGAAGGAATAATTGGATCTTAGTGATGTTTCTTCTATAGTGAAAGGTATAATTTCAGTTCCCTCTACCCTATATACTTTTTTTAGTCTTATTATTTTATGTTTGTTTCAATGGTTTCTAACCTTGATTTCACTATTGATCTACTTTTTGGAGTTATATACTTGGATACCCTATTGGACATGAGGTAGGATCATATTAAGAGGTGATTTTATTGTATTATATATATATATATATATATATATGTTTTTCTTAATATTTTTGATTTATTTGTTTTAAAGATTATGGATTTTGATATGGATACCATGATAGATTGGTTATATAATTTTTGGGTGCATATTGACTAGTACCGATGATGTGTGATGTTCTATCATTTTGGTGAAGAGGAATTTTTTATATAATGATATTATCATGATATAAAGATAGGTATTGACCATGTATAATATAGGAAGATCACATCTTAGGTGGGAGGGATATATCTTAGGTCTGTTGAGAGTGTTTTTGGTTCTATTTTTACTCATATAGTTGAAAAATATCAGGTTATGATTCTTAAGAATTTCATGGGGTAACTAACTGAGTGCTAGATGTGGTTTTTGATCGAATTGGTATTGATTAATGATCCTATTTCTGTTAATCCCTATCAAATAGAACCCAAATAACTTTATGAATTAAAGACTCTGTTGGAGTTTTTTGATTCCATCCATGTACACCCTATGCGCTAAGAACTGTCCGGGTGATAAACCGTTGTATGGGATATGTGCATGGTTATAAAAACTATGAATAGCCTATGAACACCCTCAAAATCCATCTACAGCACACCATATGGTTTTTCTAAACCATTTGTCCTCATCTGCATGGTTTAAGAAAATAGTGTACTTGGTATGTTTCCACCAAAACATGGAGCTCTTGGCTTTGAATAAGCCCCCGAAACTCTTGATTCCTTCCTTAAACCATAAGGAACATTTATAAAGATATAAAAAATGAATTTAAGCCAAGAATTAAGGGGTTCATACCTCATATGAAAACCCAGGTAGTTAAAAACTCTCTTTTGATGGTCACCTCCATGACCATGCTTCAGTTAAGCTCTCTAAGGGCGATGGAAATCCTGAGGTCCCTCCCTACCTACCAAATCTACTCTTAGTGGAGAATAATCTTACTTCCCCTATTAATAAAATGGCCTCACTATAAACTTCTGCTAAAACTAAAATTTAAACTGACCACTTCTACAAAGTTGAGCCTTAAGAAACACTGGGCACGATCCTGAAGATGACCATGGCCTCTACACATGAAAAAACTGGACCAAAACTCCCAAGAGGCTAGAAAGGAAGCTTCTGAGTCTGAATCCCAACTGGTCATAACATAAATGGTCCTGGCACCTGATACCCAGCACTGATAGATCTACTCCTTGAATAACCCTATTGGTTCCCCTCTCAAAGTAAAACACGGTATGACTGCATCTACATGATCACATATGCCTTTATCTGAACCTTCAGATACGTTGGAAATGTAAAACAAATTACATATTGGATCAAAGTATGAAGTGCCACCTCAATATGCCTTACTTTGGACTCCTCATATGTCAATATATTTGGGGAAAACATAGATATTCCTTGAACTTTATCACCAACTACCACACTAAAAACTCCCATGCTAAATAGAAATAAGCTCTTGGAACTTGACTACATTCATGGTCGATGAAAGAAACTCTTCTTGGAACTCCTTCTAAAAGTTGACCCAGGAAACATCTGCCTCATTCCACTTACCCAGATACAACGTCCACTACTGATGAACATCTCCCTTCATCTGGATAACATCCAAATGGACATGGTGCTCTATTGGGGCCTAGATTAAACTAAAGGAGATCCCAAGATCCTACAAATAGATCTATATCTCTACATCCAAAACACTTCCCTTTTACTTCCCCAAATATCATTGCTAAAAATCGTGAAATATCTTTTGTCACTAATCATCCTCCTCAACCGGATCAACCCTTCAATGATAAACTAGGTCAGCTTGTTGAACCTACACTGCCTTAGACACATGTGGATGATGATCAAGATCTATAACTGAAAAGGTAAAAAAATATTTCATAATCTCGATATTATGTAATTTTTTTAAGTTTTATTTAATTCATTTTAACTTATTTCAACATTCATATAACCAAAACCACCCAATTAAAATAATAACATAAGTTATCATGATGCATGTACCTATCCAAGGTATATACCCTAAAAAAAGAACCACCTCACTTATCCATTCAATAAGCTTAAAGTTCATGCACTAAATCAGAGGGGGGATAAAATCCCATGTCTTAACCAATCTCCCTAGACTATGTCGCATACCAAGTTCAAATGGAATTTTTTTCAAACAAACCCATGAAATCCTCACTATACCTAATTTCAAACTTCATCATATCCCCCAACCATCTCCTTTAATACAACTCTATCATGATCTCATCCCACTAAATATATGGAAATGAAGGGAGAGAGATAATGACACCCAAGTCTCACCTCTAGTAGGCTCCGGGGTGGTTAATAGCATCAAGGGTATAAAAATCTCATAAAATGGGAGACATTAACCTTTATAATAATATATGATCAAGAGATAGGATGAATCAACCAAAAGAAACTACAAGACATAATATAAAATAAATACAAAAAGCATCCCATAATACATGTATAAATAAAATTGGATACACATAAAAGTCTCCAAAGTAAAATAACCAGAATTAATGATAAATTAGTGACACAACAACTATCCAAAGATCCAAGATAATAATTTCTAGAATGACCCATGTAGTCCTCCTAGAAACTTGAAAATATGTGTATATATATAGGGTGGGAATATATGTATACACAGTAGGAAAACCAAATTCTCTCATGAACATGTGAAATAGGTATACTAATGCACTCATAAGTAAATAACGGAACCAATAGAACCTAAACAGGTCAACTTTTCATCCCAAACCTCACCAAGGAATGCTCACCAAATAACAAAATACAACTATAATAACATAATATGAAGAATATCAATAAAGGGTACACCACACCTCTTTCCCACTGATTCTTCCATCCTCAAACCCCAATGACATATGTCATGGTGCTCCCACATCATTTGTATAACATCTCATCACATCACATAACATCCCATCACATCACATCACATCCATAGACACATGGGTCCTCACCTCACATCACATCCATAACCAGAGTAGTATGGAATCCTGAACATATAGGACATCAACCTTGCATCCTCCTCCCACCATGCAGGACCCCCACCATAAATCACCTCACCGCATCACCTGAAAACATATGGTTCATCACATATCATCTTGACTGAATACACCTAGGCCATCTTATCACATCATAACATATCTCGATAGTTTCACTTTTGATTTTTGGCCATCATAGCTCATGCATGTCGTCATCACCTTGAAGAAGGAGTCGAGAAGAGTAGGTAGCCATACAGTAATCCTCAACACTAGGATGTTGGGAAAAAACACCCCAATAAACATTTGGTTTTTTGAAATAGGTTCTATACATGGTTTGGGAGAATATAAAAATATCAAAGAACATACAGGAAAAATATAATATCATAACACATAATCCCAACCTATGGGTTTACAACCATATCACCAACAAACTCACAACATTATCAAAATTCACTACCACCATTAAATGCACAACACAGTACAACAAGCCACAATCCAAATTTCACATTCCAAAATCCCTTTAAAATTAATACATTTTCCAAATTTCATATTATCATCCAATTTCATTTAAACAAACAACTCATTATATTATTCTTAGGCCATTTAATTTATTCATAAAAAATTTTCACATTTAACCCACAACCCCTTTTAGTTCAACATTTTTTACCATTTTCATATCATTTTAACTTCAACATTATCATTTAATTCTAATACTACCTGGGAAACTAGCACAATACAACACAAAACAAGAAGCACAACACAACAACCCATATTTCCACTTACCAATGAACCCATGAACCATTATCATATTCCTAACCACATAGCACAATAGCCACCACATTGCCATCACTTTCCAACATAATTAACCCGTAGCATGGTTTCACAGCCCATCATCCCCACATACTACAACCACACATCACACATTCACACATTCCACCATACATATTCACATCATCGCATAACATTTTCCAAATTTAACAAAGGGATTTCCATTATTCCACTTCTTTTATTTTAGGGTTATTCTCACACAATCCATATATCTTGGTGTAACCAATTTATTTTTTTATTATAATTGGTTAAACTTTTCTTCACGATATTTTACAACAATCACACAACATTGGATTCACAATATATATCAAAATCTCAAAAATAGGTTCTACTAATAGCGATGATTTTCATTGATACAAAAACTTCGATAAACTTAATATCACAACATCAAAAAGCTTTAAAAGTATGAAGAACATTCCCCTCCCCCTTAAATTCAATTAAACCAATTTATTATCTTCATTAATCTGGTGTATACTATATTACCAAAACATAATAAAAGCATTAACCACACTTTTATGTTAGAATTGATGAGAAATGAAGGAATCTTCTACCTGTAAAAAAGAATCTTTACACTGATTTGTTATACCAAAAATAGGGGGCACACACACAGGATGAAATGACCTACAGGGAACTCAAACAACAGAGTTCTAGGACTCCAAGGGAAAAATATCTGGAACCTCTCACCTCTAGAGAAATAAATCCTGAAAAAACAAAGGAAATATCTTCACTTTATAATGATCAAATCTTAAACAAATAGTATTTGATACAGTTGTAATTAACTATTAAAGGTGGATCTCATAAAATCCATACAGTATAACCATTAAAAAGGATTTTCACTTTTCATAGATATAGTATTTAATTGTCCTCCTTTAAAATAGCTTTAAATCCCATTATCTAAGGTTCTAAAATAATTTTTCATCAAAAAAGACATCAAAAGGGAAAAACTTAAAATATTGGAAAAACTAGATCTAATGCTAGGATCTAGCACCAGTGATCTATCACTAGAGATCTACTGCCAGTAATCTACCACCATTGATCTAATACCGGTGATCTACCACCAGTGATCTACCACTAATGATATACTGCTAGTGATTTACCACCACTAATCTTCCTCTAGTGATCTATCGTTAGTGATCTACTGCCAGTGATCTACCACCATAGATCTACCACCAAAGATCTATCGCCAGTGATCTACCACCAGAGATATATTGTAATATATCTACCACAAGTGATCTACCCCTAGTGATCTACCACCGGTTATCTACCACCATTGATCTACCACTAGTGATCTTCTTCCAGTGATATACCACTAGAGATTTACAACTAGTGATCTACCACCACAGATCTACCACTAGTAATCTACCACCAGTGATCTACCTCCAGAGATCAACCCCCTGTGATCTACCACCAGGATCTATCTCTAGTGATCTACCACCATAGATCTACCACCAGTGATCTACCACTATTAATCTACCACCATATATCTACCATCGGTGATCTACCACTAGTGATCTACATCCAAAGATTTTCTACCAATGATCTACCACCAAAGATCTACCGCCAGTTATCTACCATTAGATTGATTCCTACACATCAAAAAATTAATTACGAATCATTATCCAAATATTGAAAACAATATGATCTCTTTTAATTGGATTTGATAATGTGACACATGTTTTAAACTAAAATGACACTTTTATATTGAAAACGCAAAAAAAATGAGACATACTAAACACATCATGTGTTGGATTGATGTGTGGTTGATTCCTACGTATCAAAAATAAATTAAAGATAATTTGACTAAAGTATTAAGATAATATGACCTTGTTAACTTATTTTTGTCCATGTAACATGAGTTTTAAGATAAAATTATTCTTTTATATTGAAAACATGCACTTGGAGTCATACCGGCCACATCGTGTGTTGGAATGAGGTGTGGTAAATTCCTATATGGCATAAATGAATTGTGGATCATTTTTCTAAAGTTTCAATACAATATGAGCTTGTTTATATAGGTTTGTCTATGTGAATCATGTTTTGTACTAAAAAGATATTTTTAAATTTAAAACATGAACTTGGAGTTCTACCAAACACATCGTGTGTGGGATTGATGTGAAGTTGATTCATACACACCACAGATGAATTATGGATCATTTTTTAATGTATCAAGACAATTTGAGATTGTTTACTCATTTTTGGATATGTGTCACATATTTTAAACTAAAGTGAATCTTTTATATTGAAAACATGTACTTTGTGTAATACTAGTTACATTGTGTGTTAGATTGACTTGTGGTTGATTTCTACATGCCAAAAATGAATTATAAATCATTTTCTTATAGTTTCAAGATAATATGATCTCTTTTAATCAATTTTGAAAATGTAACATATGTTTTACACTAAAATGGAACTTTTATATTGAAAACACACACATAGAGACATACCATACATATCATGTATCATATTGATGTGTGTTTGATTCCTACATGTAAAAATAAATTATGTATCATTGTTTTAAATTTTGATACTAATATGATCTCCTTTTCTTGGTTTTGATAGTGTGACATGGGTTTTAAACTAAAATGAAAATTTTATATTAAAAACACATACTTAGAGTCATCATATCCACATTGGGTGTTAGATTAATGTGAGGTCAACTCCTACATGAAAAAAATGAATTATGAATCGGTGTCATAATTTTTTAAAACAATACAAACTTGTTTACTTAATTTTTCCTATGTGACAACCATTTTAAAAAAAATGACACTTTTATATTGAAAACATGAACTTTGATTCATACTGGCCACATCATGTTTTATATTGATGTGTTGTTGATTTCTACACATAAAAAATGGATTATGGATCTTTTCACTAAATTTTGAAAACAATTTTAGCTTGTTTTTTTAATTTTCAAAATGTGACACATGTTTTAAACTAAAATGACAGTTTTAATATGAAAACATGAACTTTGAGTCATACAGGTCACATCATGTGTTGGATTTATATGTGGTTGATTCCTACATGCTATGAATTAATTAAATATTATTTTCTTAATTTATCAAGACAATTTGTGCCTTTTTATTGTTTTTGAGAATGTGATGTGAATTTTAAGGTAAAATGACTCTTTTATATTGAAAACATTCTCATACATCTATACCATTCATATTGTCTATCGGACTGATATGTGTTTTATTCCTACACATATCAAATGAATTACGGATCACTTTTCTATATTTGGAAAACTAAATTATTGTTTTTGCTTAGTTTTGACAATATGACGTGTGTTTTAAACTAAATTATCTTATATAGATCAACTAGAATCTCAAAATTTTCAACTATGAACCCTATCTTAACTTCATTCATAGTTAATTACTCATATATACTTTATGTATTGTGTTAGGATATGGGTGAGGAATCCCTATTAGTATATATAATATCTTTTATCATCGTGTATTTAGTTGAATAAAAAGTTAAAGTAAATTAATTAATCTTGCTTCTTCATTATGGAGGTAAAGGTGACTATAATAAGGACAATAATATTTTTACAAACTCATCAAAAATTGTAAAATAAAAAATTAAAATGATGAGGATGGGATCATGGAAGTACCTTCCTTAGTAGTTGGTAATATGTCTTCAGATTGGTGGGAAGATTGGTCCTTGTCCCATTTCCCTCTCATTGTTATGTCAATTGTATCCATGAAGTCCAATCTCCTTGAATAATATCTCAAATATTTCTTTCTTTGGAGGTTCATCACCAAAGCATTTTTTTATTTCTAAAAACTCATCCTAAACCCTAAAGGAAGGAAATTAGTGAAAAATGAGTTTTATTTTATGAAAAATATTAAATAATGTATTACGATAGTAATGCTTCACATCCGAAATATACTCTAAGTACAAAGTTTTTACTATATCACCAAAAAAGTTAAGTACCTCAAATTGATGTTATAAAACATTCTAACACCATGTACTCTTCCCACTCATCTCTAAACAAATTTACTTCTTCATTTTAGCATGTAGACTATTATCAGTCTTAGTAATATTGATAAAATATAGACAAAAAATGATTAAAAAATATTTTAAATGAAAGGGTTAATAACTTCATAAATTACTTATTCATAGATCCTAGTTTTTTATGTTATATAATCTCTTTTATAAATTTTCAAATACAACATCCACAATTGTTGTCATTATTTTGTTTTGGACAATACAAACACGTTGACCAAAATAAGTAAATTGTTTTGAAATATGTTTTGATGGTTAAATTTTATTATATATACCTTAATTTTGTTTCATTTGAATAAATTAATAGTCTTTTTTGTTCTGTCATTGACCTCATACCAGGATTTAGATTATATTTATATATCTTCATATTATAACAAAATTAATGTTAAAACAAAAACTAAAACATATAATTTGATGTTTATCTATAAAATTTTGATTCCAGTGTATTACAAATTCACAATAGACATAATTTGTAGTTTATTTGTTGGAAATACATTTTTTGGATTCAAAAATTAAATACTTTGGGTATCAAAATTGATTATTATTATCATACGATGGTTTCTAAAAAAGAAAATACAAATAAGTAAAGAAAAAAATAAAAATATATTTTATATGATCATATTATCGAGTTTTACCCTTATATTGTAAGCCTCAAGAATAGTCTGACATCTGTTGTTTTCTTTTCAAATTTCATGCTTAGGTTATCTTTTTTCTTTTCAATTTCTTTCAATTCCAAATAAACTATTTCTGTTGAAATGATATAGGTATTAATGAGTCCAAATATTTATTCATAGGGTTTTCTCTTCATATAGTGGTAATATATGCCCCTGTAGAGAATATGAATAGTTATTAACTATAATGGACATGGTATATCATTTTTTGGACACATAGATTATGAAAATGTGCCTCATGTATATATTCATAACTGATACTCCCAACTATTCAAACTTGATAATCTCATTTGTACTCTCAAGACCAGCTACATCTGTAATGGACTCTCTAAATATTTGTTCTTCATATTCAATGTGGGAAATATTTTTGTCATTGAATTTTGTGTCCACATAAACTTGTAATGTTAATATATATGATAGTGGAACTAGTGGGGTGAAGGTACAATCAGAAGGACCTTTTTTCAGGGTTGATCTACTAGATTATCTTGATTTGACCCTCTATTTCCCCTTTGTTTTATCCATCTGTAATACCATACCTCATTTTATAAATTTTCTAATAAACTTTTAATGATTATTTATTTGAAAAAAAATGGGAAAGACATGACTTGTGTATCTTTATAATATTAAATAGTCATGTTATGAAAGTTCATAGAGAATTATTCACTATGGTAACATCTGGATCATCAAAGTAGAATTGGAAACCCAGTGCTTGGCTTGAGAGCTACTTCAATCCCCACTCTCAGGTGATCTTTTTGGGAGTTGTTTATTTTGTATCATGTATCAAGGAATATTGAACACCATACCCCTCAAAACAAGGCGATCCATGGGTGTTTATAGTTATAAATCACATATAATGTTACCGTGTATAATTTTAGTAATATAAAGTTATCATAAGTTTTTTTATTCACATTTAGAAGAAATAATTATATGAAATTTATTACCTATGGTAACAGAGACGATATAGGGGATTATATAAGCTTAAAGCAAGTGGGGTCACATGTCTCTTCATATACTGATTATTGTTCCACTACTGGTTTGATTTTGTTCTTTCACATATATTGGTCTGCCAAACTAGACCAAAAATAACATCTTAAAGTATATATCTATTATTGTATGCCTTTCATCATCTCATATGTATCTCCTTATGTATTTGTATTCTCAAAATATTTATACGGTGACACTTCACAACCTACACATCTAGTGCAGCCATACAGTTATGGTCACTTTAAATATATTGAAAGTGGTTTTTATTTAGGTACATTCGATCTTGATTCTTGTATTTAAACCATATAAAAATCATAAAAATATAAATAGATATTTTTATATAATATTTTTATAAAGAATAAAAAATATTATTATATCATAGTTATACATGATTCCCATATAGCTTCTGTGTTTTCATTTACTAGTTTTTCCTCTTTATTTACATGGGGATCCTTCCATAGCACATGATGTGGGATGGAAGTGAATTTGTATTCTGATTCATCAATTTGTATATAAAAAAGGAGCATATGTTGTTTCATTTCATGTAAATATTTTCCTAAAGATTTAAAATACATACCATTTTCTTTTGAAGTGAAGCATACCCCATCCATACTTTATGGTTATGGTACATTGGTTTTGTTGCATGTTTTTTATTTTCATCACTTCTTTTCAATTTCATAAATTTACAATTTTGAATCAAAGTGGTGAAAATAAATAATTTCAAATAGAATATCATCGACTACAATTACCAGAAATTATTCCTTCACATGATAACCAATGAAATCATTCCATGTTTTTTGGTTTATAATGTATACATACATAACTGGTGGGTGTGGGTTTACTATCCCCTTATCATCTATAAGATGGTTCTTTGTAAGAAGTTTATGTAAGCCTTTATGATCATTTTCCATGACCATTAAGACATATTTGAAATGGAAATATTCTAAAAAAAATGAACTCGGTGAAGGATAATGAAAAGTAAATCAGTATTTTGTTATATACTTTTTCATTAAAATAGAGAATGTATATCATACCATTACCATAATATTTTCCCAAATGGAATATTCAAAAAATATCTTCCCAAATGGTTACATTCAATGCAAGCATGATATTGCACCATGTATTTATATCAATTGGCACATGCATTATGGGTTTGATCCCAATGTAACTAATGAACATTATCTTGTTGGGGTCAATAGGTTGACCACGTTAATTCCATCCAACCTCAACTTTTATATAGTTTCTTCTTGCCTTGATAATTTTAGTTAATATGGTTAAACTATGTCATTATTTATTTTATCATAAATATGTTGTTGATCCCCTATTAATTCCATAGTATTAACATCAATCATGTGATATTCCTCGATATTGGTAACATAAATATATGGAGAATTTGTTATCTACATGTGTAGTAAAACAATTAATTTATATAAGGTGAATATAGTAGAGAACACATTATATTTTTAGTAAAAGAATGGTATATTAAAAAACACTTTAACCAACTCATTGAGCTCTCTTTTTTTCTTTAAAGGTTGAATGGATTTGGATCCTCAATCGAGTATCCAAATCCTCTCATTGTGATCCCCTCTAACGTATAATAAATTGTCTTCATTGGGATCATTATGAAATGATTGTGATATCCCAAATAAAGGGTCATCCTTGATTGAATTTTAATTTTACCCTACAGTTGTTATAGACTCTAATGGAATAATTAACCAATTCTTGTTTGCTGGATCTGGGATATAAAATACTTTCACTTCTTGTGATTCCATTATGAACGGTTTATCCTTATACCCTTCCACACAAAAATTGGCCTTCATGAATCCCAATTCATTTACTTTCAATGCACTCCTATTTTCAACCCATTTAAAATAGAAAATCATCACTTTAAATATTTTATAATCTAACTCATATATTTGTTCGATGATGCTAAAATATAACATATTCGCATAAATTGGATTTCTATTCATAGAATAGGATACATCGATCGTTTCTGCCCATGAATAACTCTATTTTTTTCATCACACTACATTTATCTTATTTCTTTATATACAATTTATATCCATTGAGTAAAAAACTAGTATAAGATATAACATTTACATTTGGTCCCCAAGATATCCATCAAAGTCATTTCACAATTGAATTTAGAATTATAGATAACTCCTTATAAATATGATCCTAAAACCTTCATATAAACTATTGATTATGGGTATTTGATATTCATCCTTCATACCTTGATGGATTAAAATTTATAATAAGAACTTTGTGGGATTCAATGTATTGAGAAAACCTTGCACTATTATGTAAAATGTAAAGGTGAGCTTGCTCTTGATCTATAATGGTAATTGTAACAACATCTCTTCTGAAAATTCCTTCACCCAAAAGGCCTCCATTATGATTAGATTTTGGGAGACCAATGTTATCAACATATAATAGGCAATTGGTTTATAATTCAATAGCTTCTTCAATAGTATATCGATTTGCAATACACCCTTCTGGACAAATTTGATTCTTAACTTAGCCTTTTAAAATCTTCGCATACCATTCAATGGGGTACATCCATCTATTATGTAAAAACCCACATATTTAAATCTCTCTAACCAAGTGAACCATCAGGTAGACTATTATATCAAATAATAATAGTGGGAAGAATATCTCTAATTCACATAACATGACTATAGTTTCCTTATTCATTATTAGAAATTTCACTGGGTCTATAACTTTACTGCATATGGATTTGAAAAATAAGAAAATTTGGTTTAATTTATGGAATACATTTTTAGGTAGAATGAACCATAAATATATAGGCATTAAATCTTGAATCAAAGAATGATAATCGTGTGATTTTAGACAATATAACTTCAAATTTTTCATTAACATTAAATTATGGATATTTGATGAATATCCCTTTATAACTTTGACACCATTAATGAAGTTGAAAATTATAAAATTTTCTTGTTTGGATAGAGTGTAAGCTATTGGAGGAAGAAAATATCATCTTCCACCCTTCAATGATTCCAAATATTCTCTTATCTCCATGTCAATAAAGTCCAACCTAGCCTTAAATCCATTTTTTTCTCTGGTACATTTACTAATGTGATAATATAATTATCACATATATTTTTTCTAGATTCATGAAATCAAGAAAATATCTGACCTAAAAACAATTATAGTATGACAATTCAAGGAAAATTAACCACTTTTTATAATTTATTCCATATGATTTTTTGAAAGAGGTTTAATAATATCAATGTTAATATATTTTACTTTCTCAAATAGTTGATCACCCATTAGTGGATATGGTGTTGTACCTTGTATGTATCTCAAATGAATGATGTCATTTAGGATCATTATTTATGTCATTGGGGTAAAAAAATTTAATTTCTTTAAAACACAATATTTGATGAATGTTTCAACATAATTTAGTGTATACGTTATTTTCAAATTGTCCACCCCAACATTCCTTTAATGTTTTATCCTTACAAATTTCCATAAGCGGTAATTTTATTTATCATCATGTACAACATGGCTCTCAATGTGAACTCTTTTCTTATATGAAATTCATAAAATGTAACACATATATCCCAAATCATTATCAGGTTATTTTGGTCTAGATATAAGAAAAGAAAACATAATTTATTTGTGATTCATACATAACTATGGAGGTAAGTTATAATTTACTAACAAAATTGGTCATTTACTTTGAGTACTTATTTTTATAGAATAATGATTTATTCCATTTGTAGATAAAGAAAGACATAGATTTATCAGCTCATTTTCAAATTCAGGATACTCATAATCAATTTTTCTCCACTGAGGAGAGTTCATTGGGTGACATAGTTTCCCATATTTAATTCTTGTATAAATGTATTATTTAAATTGTTTAGAATTTTCTTGACATCCATATAGTCATCAAAATATTAGAATGATAGGAAAGTACCATAAAACATTCAAAGGACTTGATTCATCTTTCTTGTATCGATCTGTGCCACACATAGGGTATTTTATTTGTGATTCAAGTTTCTTATGAAACAATACACAATCATTTGGTCAGGCATGTATTTTTTCAAATATCATACCCATTGAACATAAAATTCACTTAACTTCATATGTTTGAAAAGGGAGCTCATTTTATTCTGGTAGCATATCATTTAGGAGAACAAGTAGCTCCATAAAATTGTTTTCACTCTATCCACTGCTATCTTTAAAATTATATAACTTCGATATAGCTTATAATGTTATATATTTAGTACAATATTTTTATAGTAGTCTCATTACATAGTTATTTAACTTCTCAAACAACTTTGAACAATCATGAAGTTCATTTTCAATCGTCATTGTAATTTATTTTATATGATCTCTATTATCATTTACATTGGTATTCGTATCAAATGATTCATAAATGGTGGTATCATCTCAGTCATTATGTACATTCATTTTTCCCACGCATAGTCCATTATTTATAACTTCGATCTATTTCGTAACAAATAAAATATTATTCCAACTCTTCTGTATGAATTCATCTTTAATAAAAAAAAATTAAACACAAACAATGGATTTGAGAAGGGTCATATTCATAATCTATTAAAAACTTGATGAACTATTTAACTCCATCCTCATTCTCTTTTGTCATACGATTTTTATCCAGTCATTTTTTATTCATATTCATCCTATAAGGTTCAATAATATTAATTGTGTAAAAAATTACACATAAGGTATGAATATAATGTATATATACAATGATATATAAACAATGTATCGAAATATGAGTGTATGGATGCTCTATTTTAGGAGTGATTACATAGCTTGAACATGTTTAAGGTCACTACTCTAAATAGAGTTCCTACATTCCTCAAAATATAAATTCTCCCCTTTTCAAACCTTTATCACTCTATCATTTATTTTTCATTCTTCAAAAAACATAGCTTCTATGTTAATTTTCTAATAAAAAACATTTTCAATTACATCATAAATCTGAATACAAAACAGTTAGAGGAATGATTAATGGTCTACTCTATCTAACTACAAGAAGACCTAGTCTTTTGTACAATGTTTTCATGAGTGTAATATTTTTGATAAATCATAAGGAAATGAATTTGATAGAATTTAAGATGAAAATTAAGTATATGAAATGAATAATTAATCTCAATTTATTCTAACATAGGAAGAAAAATCTTGAGTTTTGAGTTACTTAGATTTATATTTTTTATGCAAGATGGACTGAAAAATATAATTGGTATTTTTCACATTATTGAAAAAACATTGTTACATGTATTTTTAAAAAGAAAAACTCTATTTAATTATCCATATTTGAAGTAGAATATGTGTTAACAACTAGTTTATGTTCACAAACACTTCTTCTATATCAATTATTGAGAATCCAATTCATCATTCAAGGACAATACACATTGGGATTAGATATCATTTCATCTAGGACCATGTAAATAAATGGGACATCACTTTAGAATGTTTTCCCAAAAAGGATCAATTGGATGGAATATCCATTAATCCCTTGGATAAATCTATGTTTAAAAAAATATTTTAATTGTGAATATTTTATATTATTTCAGATGTAGTAGATTAATTTTCCAAAAAAATTAGTTTTGGAGAATTTTATTAATTCTCATAATCAAATGGTCAACGTTATCTACTTTAAATATTAGAATGGAATCATATAAATTACATCATATCATATATGCTTAAGTGTATATTAATATTTAATTCTAGAAGTGTCAGAAACAAGTCATGGTGGAAGATAGTGATGTTGTGTGCATCAAATAGAGAAACAAATACAACTTCTTAAAGCATAGAGAATTAACTCCTAGGGAAGTGTTGGATTTACCAATACTTCATATGTTGTCTACATCAAGTATATTTCCACACATTGTTTTGTTCCCTTAATTATGGAATTGTCTTAACATAACATTATCTCTCTAACACTATCTAAAATATAAATGTGGAATGCATCAACAATTGATCCTATATAAGGAATTAATATAGTATCTACTCTATGGTGATGCTATCTAAAGAAAAATCACACACACTAGTAGTCTAGAAATGTTTGAATGAATACATAATGGATATAAAATGGAAAGAAAATTAAAAAATTATTTTTTAGAATATTTTTATATTTCATAAGTGGATTAATGTTTTGGTATTTATTGATAAAAAAAAATTTTTTATCGATATATAAGAGTGTTTTAAATAAATTTTAAACTAGTTTGTAAATAATATTTCAATTTCATTACTTCAAAAGTTAATAGAGTCAAAAAAAATTACTTCTATGGTGGTTTCAAGATTAATTAAAATAGAGTATGTTAGAAATCTTAAAATAAGTTCAAACATTATTTGAAGAGATTGATCTTTCCCTAGAAGAAATTATAAATGGTTCAAGTGAAAATTCATGTTTTAATAGTTCTCAAATTTTTCTTATTAAGGAGACATAATCAATTTTTGATATGTTTATTCAACTAGTAGTAACACCAAGGATGGCTAAGTATGAAATTGTAAAGATATTTGATGTATATTTATTAAATTTTATCTTGTTGAAAAAATGGTTTATCTAAAAAATAAAGGTATTGAGGTTGAAATTTTTCATATCATGTGAGAAAAGTAAGGCTAAATGGGCCCTAGTTTATGGATGGTTTATCTATATATAGCTTCAAAGATTATTCATTCCAATTAAAAGAAAACTGAAATGATTCCTTAAAAAGAACATTATATAGAAGATGTCATGCTTTTCATGGTGGTGGGAAGCATAAGGCATTGAAGATCAACAGGGTCTCAAGTATCTTTGAGTTATGTGGATCACAAGACAAACCCAAACCCTTTAGAATAATTAAAAACATAAAAGAAAATGCAATATTGACTAGAAAGGAGTATAAATAATCACATACCATGGGTTTTGAGAGTGTCAATTTGTCTAAGAAGTTTGAGGGGGTGATGAAAAATGTTCAGTTCCCTGAGAGCATGAATGACACAAGTGATTGGGTTCTCTGTTAGGGTTATATTTTAAAGAACAAAATTGTTTTATCAGTACTTTTTGCAAAGTGTCGATAAGAACTATATAAAATAAATTAATAAATATTAAAAGAATATATATTAAAAATTAATAAATTATAAAAAAAAAGTAAATTTTAATTACACAATTAATGAAAAATTAATCTTAAATGTGTGGATGTAATAAATGAGTGGAATTTAATAACAAAAAATGAATAGACTTCAATAATATTAAAAAAAAATAATCAGTTTTATTGATTATATAAATTATTAAAAATATTAAAAATAAAGATGAATTCATATTAGATATGTACATTACAATAATATTAAAAACATTAAATGTTAATGAATAAATATGCATAAAAATATTAAAAATGAATAAATTACAAGAAAAATTAAATAAATAAATATTGAAAATGAATATATTAAAAATAAAAGTAAAAAACCAATTAATATTATTAGTGAATAAATAATCCTAAATAATATTAAATGAATGGATGTTGAAAAAGAGTAAAATTTAATAATTTGAAAATCAATAGATTGAAAACAGATATTAAAAAAATGAATTAGTGTTATTAATTATATAGATTATTAAAAAATTAAAAATGAATATATGTTAAAATAAAAATGAATACATATTAACATCATTAAATGTTAATGAATAAACATGTATAAATAAATATTAAATCTAGATAAAATTACAAAAATATTAAACAAAGAAAAATTGAAAATGAATAAATTAAAAAATATAAAAAATAATTAATATTATTAATTAATAAGTAATATTAAAAATGAATAAATTTGTAAAAAAAATATTAAAAATTAATAATCAGTATATATTGAATAAAAATGTAAAAAATAAATAAAATTTATCAATCAAAAACATAATATATATTAAATATATTATTTCAATAAATAAAATTCTACAATGAATATTAAAATTGAATAAATTATAAAAATATTATGTGTGTGTTTCTATTTAAAATTACATTAATTACATATATGTGTGTATGAAATTAATTTAACATGGGTCTGATATATGTTAAATTTATAAAACAAATGACATTTTATTAGAAGTCCATTACTCGATACTAATTAGTCAATATTTCTAATTAATATTAATTTTTAATTATAACCCATTTTCAACTAAGTATAAGACTTATTTAATGTAAATACATATTTTGTATTATATAAATCATATTTGAGGTAATATTATATATATTGATATGTGTGTGTGTGTGTGTGTGTGCGTGTGTGTGTGAATATATTTCTATATTAAAAATATTTAAAAAATAAATTGCAAAAATATTAAATGAATAAGTATTTAAAATGAATAAATTAAAAAGAAAAGTAAAAAATAATTAACATTATTAGTGAATAAAAGATACTAAAAAATATTAAATGAATGGAAGTTAAAAAAGAGTGAGATTTTATAACTATAAAACTCAATAGATTGCAAAAATATTAAAAATATGAATAAGTGTTTTTAATTATATAGATTATTCAAAATTTAAAAAAAGATATATGTTAAAATGAAAATGAATACGTATCAATTATATAAATTAAACACATATTAAAAATATTAAATATTAATAAATACACATGTATAAATGAATATTAAAAATGGATAAAATTGCAAAAATATTAAACAAAAAAAATTAAAAATGAATAAATTATAAAAATATTAAAAAATAATTATGATTATCAATGAATAAATAATATTTAAAATAAATAAATTTTAAAAGGTATTAAAAAGTAATAAATTGTATATATTGAATAAAAATATAAAAAATTAATGAAATTTGCCGACTAAAAATATAATATATAATAAATATATTATGTTAATAAATAAAATTCGATAATGAATATTCAAAATTGAATAAATTACAAAAATATAATGTGTGTATGTGTGTTTCAATATAAAATTGCATTAATTAAATATATATTTTTATGTAATTAATGTAACAACAGTTTGATATACGTTAAACTGAAAAAATAAATGGCATTTTATTAAATGTTCATTATTTGATACTAGTTATTCAATATTTCTAATTGATATTAATTTTTTATTATAAACCATTTCTTTCTAAATATATGACTTATTTAATGTAAATACATATTTTATATTATATAATTTATATTTAAGGGAATATTATATATTGATATATATATATATATATATATATATACGAATATGTTTCTATAGTAAAAATATTAAATATATCAATGAATACTTATATATAAAAACATTAAAAATAAATAAATTTCAAAAATATTAAATAGATAAATATGTAAAATGAATAAATTATATATTAAAAGTAAAAAACACTTAACATTATTGATGAATAAATAATATTAAATTAATGGATGTTAAAAATGACAAAATTTTAATTAAAAATATAAATATATTGAAAAAATATTAAAAAATGAATTTGAGTTATTAATTATATAAATTTCAAAATAATAAAAATGAATACACATATTAATTATGTAAAATACGATTGTGTTAAAAACATATTACATGCTAGTCAATTAATATGAATAAATATTAAAAATGAATAAAATTACAAAAAATATTAAACAAATAAAAATTAAAAATGAATAATTTACATATGTATATATATATATATATATTAATTTAAAATTAAAAAATAGTATACATTAAATATATATATATATATAAGATATATATGGGTAAAATTATAAGGAAACACACACACACCTCACACTCACAGGCCGAAAGGTCAGATCATAACCCCCAAAGGGGATAACTCACCCAACAATCCCTTTATTTATTTATAATAGGCTATTATACCCTTAGTACATGGCCCATATGCCACATCAATTTTTTATGGTCTGAAGTCCCTCTTCACCATAGCCCAAAGGCCTGGTTTTTTTCAGCTCGTATGGCCCATATTGTCTATTGAAGCCACCCTGTCAATCACCTCGGCTCCACCTCTTGGGATTTTTTTATTTGAAATTTAAATAATGAGGTGAGAGAAAATTATTAGACATTATGTCTATATAAGAGGATGTGGTGGCATGTTTTTAAATGTGGGATGGCAAATATGTTGCCGCCAAGAGAGAAATGGGGAAGGGGTTGTCGTGTTTGCAGTAACCAATGCGAAGCGAATATGTAGAGAATGAAGTAGAGGTGATGATGATGACGATGATGGTGTGTAAATGATGGATAATGAAAGAATGTGCACGAAGATTATGGCATGCAACGATGGAGAGAGAATTGTCGACGACGGTGTGCAAAAAGATTCATAGAGGTGCCATGTATCGAGAGTCCTCTTGGTTGCGGAGATCAAGCAGCGTGTCCTTGTTGTGATGATCGGAGGTACGAAAAAAATGGTATATTCATGGGTGTTGGTGTTTCATTATAAAAAAAGGCCTTCTGATGTGATATTAAAAATCCTCTGGGTGCTGTGTAAAATTCCTTCGAGTGATAAAATGCATTTGGGTGATAAAAGGCCTTCGGGTGAAATCTTCTCCTCTTGTGTGTTTTCTGCAATGGCTTCTACTGTGGCGCCGGGATCTGAGCCCCAAAAGTGGTATCAGAGGGATTGGTTGAAGTGCTTGGTTGCAGAACACGGTATAAATCATCTGGTGGAGCAGCTTATCAAAGCCTCAAGACTCGTATGTCATCAAAAAATGACAGCGGTATCAGCAATGTTTCTAGAATATTGAAAGTCTTCTTGGCCGCAGGTTTCATGCGGCATGTTCTATTCATTGGGTGACATTTGGATCTTGGTTGATTCAGCAATCAAATTGACCCAGATGGTGAAGATGAATGTGGATTATTTGAATTTTAAATTAAGGTAAAGATTGTTCGGATTTTTTTATTGCAAATTTAAATAATGAGGTGAGAGGAAATTATTAATGGAGGGATTTTCTCAACATTAATGGAGTATTTTCTCCCAATATTAATGAAGAGTTATTCCTAATATTAATTGATGGGATAATGATGGAATTATGAATTTTGACCGCATTAATGGTGATATGGGCATGATGCCGATATAAGAGGATGTGGTAGCATGTTTTGGAACGTGGGATGGAAAAGATGTAGTCTCCAAAAGAGAAACTAGGAAGGGGTTGTCGTGTTTACAGTAACTGGTGTGAAGATGGTGAGAATGAAGCAGAGGTGATGACCCCAATGATGATGGTGTGTCAAAGATGGATAATGAAAGCATTTACATGAAAATGATGATGTGTGATTATGGAGAGAGAATTGTCGACAATAGCGTGAAAAGAGATTCATGAAGGTTCCATGTATCGAAAGTCCTCTTGGTTGCAGAGATCAAGTGGCGTGTCTCAGTTGTGATGATCGACAGTACGAACAAAAATGGCATGTTCATGGGTGTCGGTGTTGCATTATAAAAAAAGGAATTTGTGTGTGATGTTAAAAATTCTTTGGGTGCTGTGTAAAATTCCATCAGGTGATAAAATGCCTTCGGGTGAAATCTTCTCCTCTTGTGTGTTTTCTGAAATGACTACTTCTTCTGCGGCATCGGGCTCCGAGCCCCAACATTGCCAGCATGCCACCCACATCAGTAGGCACATACTGATCATTGTTCTCATTGGTGTGGTTGCACCATCATCATCTACTCATTGTTGGGTGGTCCATATGTTACTGAACCATCGACCATGACATTCCCGCCCCTGTCTGCACTCAACCGTCGTTGTCGTCAAAGATCGATGCCTCTTCCCCCTTTGACATCTGTCACAATATCCCTCGGTTGCAGCCATCCATCATGACCAACCTTTTCAATCTAGGTATCACCTCCAATCATCACACCCAAAGGCCTGCACCAACATGGACGATAGCCGCGAAGCAACCTCATGAAGGACAACATGAGACCACTGCGTGGGATTGCACCAATCCCCCATCGTCGTTGTTATCGATACACCTTCCTACACCACCACTACTTGATCTACCTGTTTACCAGTCACCTCATTACGTTCGGCCACTTAAGTTCCATTATCTATTTCTTCCATGTCATGAAGTCATGGCCATCAATTTGTACCCCATTGACAATCGAGATATTGTTAGTGATATCCACCATCAATCATCACCGCTGACGATCGTCGGCAGCCCTATGCAATGAAATCTTCTTTGCACCCTTGTGCACCTTGTTTTCATCCACCGCAAAGCCCAACCCGATTTCATACTACCCCAATGAGGGTGAGGGCCTCTTAATTTTTCCTCAATTCACTTCCGTGAACACACCATCATGCTTTCTACCCCCCCCCCCCCGCAAGCACACCATCCTGAATGAAATACCTTATATTTCACACTTGCTAGACGTGGTAGTATCAATCATGTTTGATCTTGTTCACTTAAAAGATATAAATATAAAAAATGAATAAAAATTAATAATAAAAAACATAATATATTTAATATTCAAATTTAATAAATAAAAAACTAAATCAATGACATTTTTAAAATTTATTAGTGTAGTTTTTTCTCTATAAAATCAAATTTTCATATATGTACATGTGAAATTATTGAATGTAATTTTAATTGTAACATATTTGGTCATTTTTTTAATAATAATAAAATATTTATTATTTGATATATATGTCAATTTGTAAAAAAATGAAATTGATAAAACAAAATGTTATTAAATGTCTATTAATATTAATTAGTCAATATTTTTAATTAATATTAATTAATAATTAAATTATAAACCATCTTTCTATAAATATGATATATAATACATTAGTATTATATAAATAATATTTAATAAAATTGAATTTATATATATATATCAATATATATTTCTCTATGAAATAATATTTTTAATAATGTATAATTTTTATTTTATATCGTATTTATTTTTTAAAAAAAATGTTGGATCTCAAGGGCCCCTTTATTAAATAAAAGAAAAACCATAGGAGAAAAAAACCTCAAATGTCCAAAAAAACACATAAACCGTAACCAACAGACTTCAAGAAACATGAGATCTGGTACTCATGTTATGGTGAGAGACACGTCGTCCATGACCATGAGGATGTTGTCCCTGTCTCAATTTTTTGGCCTACACCCATGGTCCATCTTCATCGTCCGAGGTGCCATCGTCATTTGGGGAAAATATCTCTTTTACATCAGTCACACGACCACCTAGATGTCAATATTCTTCGCTACTACCAGAGGAATGAACATCAAAAGAATTATAAGTTTTTACCTTTAATTGTGGTTTTATCATAGGTTGAGCAAAAAAAATATTTAAGAACCACAAGAATCCTTCCTATCAGAATCTGTTGAATTGTTAACTCCTTCAATAATAGGTTTCACTATCTAAACAAGAATAAAGTCAATAAGTAGTGTTGAAACATTCTCCATGAGCAGGTCTAAAGAAGTGGCTATGGGAGTATCAAAAATAACCCCATAATCAAAAACAACCTTCCTATCAGTAGACACAGCCCTCTTGGTAGTTGTGGGGAATATTCTTTTCATAGGTAGAATATCTATTTCGGATTTGGATTTTGATAAAATAAGTTTTTGATCATCAAGGTAAATCAAGTGTCCAAGAGGTGACTCGGGAATACCTACCATAGTTACCATCCCTGAGGTAGGTGTCGTAACAACAAGAGGTCATGCTTTCTCTCTACCACTAGAAGGGTCAACAGGAGTTCCATGCTTTGGTTGAGCCATTGAGTCCGTATAGGCAGGAGCCATTGCAATTTTCTCATTTTCCATACTCGGACCAGCTAGAAAACCCAATGTTCCCTCCCCTATCATGGGCATATTTTGAAGCATTAGAGGCTGTAGAATTTGAAAGAGAGTTTTATAAAGGAGATGTATACATCTCATTAAGAGATAAAAATGTCTTACCTTGGTTCTGAGAATGTTCTCCTTTGGTTTTGTGATGGAAATCATCACTTTTGGACTTTCCTTTATGATTCTTGGAAGAGACCATTTTCTGTTCATGTCATTGATCAGAGTCTACAACAGCTTGTGCAGAAGCCCCTATATCTTCTTGGTTGTCCTCAGATTCATCATCTTCATGATGAGTTCTTATGTATATGGATAAAGTGTCCCGAAAAGGGAATATAGTGATAACCAAATTACATTCATCAGATAAATCTGCCCATGACATTTTGGTCTTTTCAGTCACCTGCACATTAGGAACCAAGCTAGTTTTACAGCTTATTGTAATAGGGGGCAGTAAAGTACAATTTGATTGTCCATTATTTAGAGGATCATTGACTGAGAGCACTTTATTCCTCTAAATAGTAACATCAATATTTTCGGGGGGTTGTCCATGTGAAGGATTCATAATCTTGGGGACAAAGAGGGAAGCCTCATCTCCTATGGCAAAATCATTAACCTGAATCACATTTACCTAGGTGTTCTCCTTATTTTCAAGCCTCCGAAAATGTTAGAGATCATGGACCTTCATTTGAAATTTGGAACAGAAAACCCCCTTGCAATTATCTTTAGAGTTTCCAATAATTTGGGAGGATACACAAAACATTGGTTTCCTTTCAAACTCGATTCTGAGCTTAATCTCATACTGGGGTGTGGAGAGAAGTACCTCATCTATCAAGGTTACACATAAATAAAATTCAAATAATACCCTAGAAAAGTGACCAAAGTCGGCCAATTCAGTGGTATAATCCTTATTAATTGGTATAACTATTGTAGAGGCAATGTCATATAGTAATTTGGGGTGCCATAAGACTCATTTTAGTCCATCTATTTTGATCCATACATATGCACAAGTGTCCTTGAACTCATTGGGGATAAGTTTGAAATCCCATTAATGAACCCATAGTATACCTGGTCAAAGATTAATCATGTTTGAGCTCCATGCCTTACCCTTCAGCTCCATGGATGGAAAAAGAAAATAAAGAAAACCTCTCCTGTGAGACACATTTAAATTTAGAGAAACCCAAAATTGAAGATAAGTAATTGATTAGATCTAAGACTTTCCAAGGTTTTATCCCCTATGACACCAAGATATGAGCAATAAAATAGTACCTACATAGGTCGATTCGATAAAAAAAATCTTCATCTGAATCCAACACATGGGCAGTAGAACCTTTCTTGGTAATTCGTTTTGAAACCCTATTATAGGGAAGAAGAACGAACCTCCGGTGAAACCTGTGAATGACGATATTTTTTTACCTTTTCTCACTCCTTATATTTCATTGAAGATGGATGAAAATGGACAACATTGTGATTCTGAACATATGTGAATAGATTTACACTTCTCGGATGATCAAGCACACTACGATCTCAAGGCAGATCGCGCCGCTCCTGTTCCCATTCCTCCATCTCCTATTCCATTTTAAATTAAATATCTTATATGTTCCATTTTAGGTTAAATAATTTTTATTTTATATGCCATTTTAAATTAAATAATATTTAAGTGAAAATGTATATTAGTCATACATAAATCATATTTAATAAGATATATTATATTTTTATCAATATAAATATATTTATATATTAATATATGAATTTTAATGATATATATGTTTTAGTATAAATATATCTTTCATCAATTCTAAAAGCGTTAATAAAGACAACAATTTATCAATGCTAAAAAAATAATGATAATTTTTTTTATCACCACTGATAAAAGTGTTATAATGGGTACCTTCATCAATAGTTTTTAACTATCACTGATAAAGATGATCATTTTTTATCACGAGTTATATGGTAGTGAGTTTTTTATATTTAGATATGGGTGTCAAAATAAAAGGATTAGTGTGATTTGAGGACAACAACCCTTTAAAATAAGGTAGCTGGTATCTCCTATGTTTTTTTCTATTTTTATATGTTATGTAATTTTGAGAATTTTGAATGCGTGAATGAAATACATGAAAATATGGTCTTCGTAAAAAATTAAACCTCAATATAAATGTATTTCTAACTGATCACATAATTGATCTCAATTAAAGATAACATTTAATATAGTGCATACATTGAATAAAAGTCCAGCATTTAACTACAATGTTTAGGGTTTAAGGGCACGCCAATCATTCTACCATCCAAAGAAATCCCTAGAAGTACCCATGTTTTCTAACTATAAAACGTTGTACACCCCATATGAGCACTTCAAAACGTTGGGGTTTTTTCTTTGGATGCATAAAACTACAGGCGAAGGATAGAGGTGAGGAATTTTATCTATGCATATTTTATTTCCAACTACAACTTTACATTAAAAATCCGATCATAGGGAGGCAGATCTTGGATTTGAATGGTATTTATGTTGAAAATGGTTGTTCATGATTAATAACCCCATTCATATTTCATTGTATCTATGCGATTGAACAGATGTTAACATAAAAAATATATCATATGTTTTCTGATCTTTGGTCTATCTATTTGTTGAGTTTTTTCATGGGATTTAAAATATGACCTCTCAATTTAAATTTAAATGTATTGTGATGTTGTCCAATCCCTTATTAATTTTTTTAAATTTTGATGGATTATATTTTTAATTAAGGTTAATGTTTAATTTTTTAAATTATGCAGGTGAAATTTGAGCAACACTATCATAGAATATAAGAATGCGGTTAGGAATTTGAAACAAAACATATACATAAATGTTAGATTAAATAAAATTATTAAAATTATGAATTAATTTAATATGAATTTATTTCAAATTCCTGATCACATTCTTATATTTTATAATATATATAAATACGGTGAAATATTTTAATATTGATGAAGTTGAGGAGAGGTATGGTCTTTTTGATGAACTTGTATATCATTAGTCTCAAAAGGTATGATCTTTATATCACATTATTTTTTATGAACTTTATTTTTTGAACCTTTATATTATTTTTCTCTAATGTTTTATTTTCAATTTGAAATCTAGCTCATTAAGAAAATGATTAATTTTGAAGGATCTTTGTAATAATCTTTTAGGATATTGGGTTTTGGTTCAATTAATGTAATTAGTTTGATATGGAGTGAGTTAAACTTTGGAGGGAGGTGTATATTGTATTTGAGAAGTCATAAGGTTTGTATTTTCATGTAAATTTTTGAGTTTGAGACCTTTAAATATATGATTATTGAGTTATTCATTTTCTTTTTGATGCGTGTGATGTGTATATGTTTGGTATTTCAATCCTTTAATGTACATTTAGTTTTTCCCCACATTTAGTCCAACATTTATAGTTATAATATATTCTGCGATAAATCAAATTTTCTTTAAATCCTTCTAGATGAATTCATCATGAATAACAATGATGAAAATACAAAAAAAATTATAAGGTTCGTATGCATGATCTATTGTAAACTTGAAGAACTCTTTAAATTTTTCTTTTATTCATTTGTTATACGATTAACATCCATTCATTTTTTATTCATATTTATCCTATAAGGTTCAGTAATATTTTTTATGTACAAAAAATAAATAAATACACATTAAGATATGCATATAATATATATATATATATATATTGATATATAAACAAAGTATTATAATTTGAGTGTATGTGTGCTCTATTTTAGGAAAGTTTAGATAGCTTGAACATGTTTAAGGTCTCTACTCTAAATCTAGTTATTACTTTCCTCAAAAATACTTCCCTTTTCAACCCCTTGTCACTTTTATTTGTTTTTAATTCTTCAAAACCCATTCTTTACAAATTTATTTTTTTAATAAAAATCACTATTTTGAGAAAAGTAAAAACTCTAGAATTTTTTAGTTATTTATATTTCATTTTTTGGTAATATATAATGGAAAAGTATAATTGGTATTTTCTATATTCATAAAAAACATTGTTTCATATATTTTCATGAAACAAAACTCATTTTCATTATCTATAGATGATGTAGAATACATACTAACAACCGGTTTATGTTCATAGACACTTCTTTTATATCAATTTTTAAGAATCCAATTCATCATTCAATGATAATACTCATTGAGATTAGATATCTTTTCATCTAGGACCATATAAAGAAATGGGACATCACTTTAGAATTTTCTTTACCACAAAGGATCAATTTGATGGAATATCCATTAATCCCTTGGATGCATCTATGTTTGAAAAAAATATATTAATCTTATAACGGTAGATATTTTATATTTTTTTGGTTGTAGTAGATTAATTTTACTAAAGAAAATTAATTTAAGAGAATTATATTAATTATTATCATCAAATGGTAATTGTTATCTAATTTAAAGCTTAAAAAGGAAATCACAGTGATAAATAGTGATTGTTAACATTCAATTATAGAAGTTTCAGAAACAAGTCACGGTGATAGATAGTGTTGCTGAAGAAACTTTGTGATGTTTTTTTTTAAAAAAATTGTTTTTGTTGACTTTTTTGTAAAATAATGTTTTTGTTATTTAGGATCAAAACCAGTCCATCGTAATTTTCTTAGTAATAAAGTTGAAAGTTGATGAAAGTTTGAACCCAAATATGAAAGGGGGGAAAATTTTTGTTTTAAAGAAAGTTGGGTGCTAGACATAGAGGAGGATCATATTGAGAATAACCAGACAATGTATTGGACTGAAAGTTTTTGATTGGACACACCATCAGTTTCAGGTACATTGGTATGTAGTTCAAGATCCATGGGACTCTGAGTTTGTTAGAAATTTAGAAGTTTGAGTGAAGAAGTTGTAATGTTGCTAAATATTTTTTATAGAAAAAAGAGAATTCATAAGTTAGAATATTTTTCTACCTTATAAACCAAATTAGACGATGATATTTTGTTCATTAAGTTCTCACAAATCATAAAAACTGTCATGATAAAAACTTCTAAAGAAAGGGATGAATCGTAAAGATTGTATCGATTCTAGAGACTTGAACACAAATGTTATTTAGAAGTCAGAATGTGCAAAGATGATTAATTTTGAATATTTTCAAAGTTTTTAAGTGGAGTTATCATCGGATGTAGAATAGCATAATGAAGAATCCATCGTAATGATAATTTCATCATTATGAAGATTCCATCAGACTGACTCAGAGGAGAAATGTCAATTAGATTAGGAATAGACACTGATTCATCAAATGAATGCCTCACATCGATAACACATCTAATGAAGAACATCAGAGTGACCAGAGTTGCTGATTTTGATTCATCAAAAGGGAGATCATAATGAGATTATAAAAAATGGTTGATTCTAATGATATAAGAAGGAAAGTTCATCACAATGAGAATAGGAATCTAAAGATGAGGAAGTTTATCATAATGAGCAGAGGAAGTTGAAGCTGAGGAAGTTCATCATAATGAATAGTGAAAGATAGTAAGATCGTAATGAGATAAAGATAGTCAGATCGTAATGAGTATAGGAAGACATTCAGATCATGGTGAGATGAATAATTTTCATCATAATGAAGCTGAGGGAGTTAATCAAACTGAAGAAAATATAGTTTATTCGAGAAGACAGATATTGGAGAAATCTTGAGAAGGTTAGAATAAGTCAAAGTTGAATTATTTTTTGAAGATTTGAAATTTGAGAGAGTGAGAATTTTTTTCAAGTTTCTAGCCTTTTCCATTCAAGGTTGCCTATAAATTATTTCTTAGTTCATTCGCACTTTCTGATTTTCACGTAAGCGGAAAAGGTGGAGTGCTGAATAATATGAGTGAAAGTTCTTTCTAGACACAAATATCTTTTGTAGATCAAACATCTATTTTTTTTTACTATATTGAGAAAAATCATATTGAGAAGATCAGACTGAGTCTATTGGACTAAGGAAGATCATATTGAGCTTTTTGAGCAGAGTTTGAAAAATGTAGATTGAGAAATAGAGAATTGTATTGAGTTAGTCAGACTGAGTCAATCAGATTGTGTTCATCAAACTGGAGTCCATTAGACATAGGTTCATTAGACCCAAGAACTTTTGTGAAGCTGATTGAACAAAGTCTTTACTCTTTTTTTTTGGATCAATTGTTTTGTAAGCAACTTTGTAAACTGATGAGAGTTAGTATAATCATTCCTATCGGGATATAGAAGGTGTCTAACAGGAGTTGGCATGAGTTGTATTGACTTATTCTTAATAGTGAATTCTCATAGACCCATTAGAGTGGGTATGATAAGGATGTAGGTTCTCACACTAAGGACAAGCCTTGTAAATCTTCTGTGATTTACTTGCTTTCTTACTTTTTCATGCATGAATATTTACTAAAAGATGATAAATTAATTAATAATTATAAGTTGCAAGATTTAAGTTTCTAAAAGTCTTGAAACTCATAAAAAGTGAACAAATGATTCAACCCCTCATTCTCAGTTGTTTTTCAATCCTTTGGAACATCAATTGGTATCAGAGTCAAGATTCCCTTATTGAATTCTTATCATTAATAATCTTAATTTTATCAAAAATAGAGAAATTCTTACATTTGATGACAAAATATTTTATGGATGAAAAAAATATAATGATTCCTTATCTATTATCTCCTATCCTGGAAGTTGTTGATGTTGTTATAATAGGGTTCCCACCTATTGAAAAAGATGCCCCCAATGACTTTTCTTATAATAGAAATAAATTTTTTTTGGAAAATATAGAAATCTCATCTTTATGTTCTTATCAAAAAAATTTACATGAAGGTGATGAGGCTCAAAACTTCAAAGAGTATATGGGAAAAGATGAAAAGTATTTTTTAAGGGAAAACTAAAGTGGAGAGGAAAATACAAATCTGGAGTATTAATTATGAAGACATAAGGATGAGAGATAAATAAATTATTGGTGAATACTTCACCACTTTAAAAGAAATTGTTTGCAACATCAGTTGATTCAGTGATGTCCTCGAATATTCTACAACTGTGAAGAAATTTATGAAAAACATTTCAGAAAAATCTGATTCTAAAATCTCCTCTTTAGATGATAGAGATGATTTATCTCTATGAATTTCTTAATGTTTTTGTTGCTTATGAAATGGGGAAAACTCCAATCTTCAAAAAGAAGATCAAAGAAGAAATATATTTTGAAGCCATGAGAAAAATAAAAATTCAAGATGTTGAATATGTTGATCCTTATGACTCTGAAGATAAAGGGGATGATGAGTTGAATGAAAAAATAATGTCTCTTATATCCAAAAACTATCAAAGGGGAAGAGGAAATTATGAAGGTAAAATTCCTCTCAAATATTTTGAGTGTAGGGGAATCAGACACTTTGATATGAATTGTCCCATGAAGAAAGATGGAGAATATTGAGAGGATTTTGATGAAAAAAATTGATGGAAGAAGTGGAACAAAAGTTACAACAAAGAAAATTCATCTAACAAATATTATAATTTCACAGTAAACAAAAGAAATATTCCGAGTAAAAAATTTAAATCAGAATCAACTAACAACAATTCTTCAGAAGATGAAATTTTAGAAAAATTTAAAACCTTAATTGAAAAAGTTGACAAAACAAAAGATTTCATAGATAATGAAGAAGGTGGTAAAGAATCATATAGAGAGTATCAAATCCAAACAGAAGTTATTGCATGTCTTGAGAAAAATGAAACTCTAAAGAAATAAATCATAGTAATAAAGAAATATTGTGAAGAAGTTTATGAAGGAATAATATATGTCATCAAGTAGGATGAAGAATACATCCAGTTGATATTAAGTTAAAAACATAGAATTGCTGAACAAGGAAAGATGGTTGAAGATCTCAACAAGATGTTAAAAACTGAGGAATAAGAAGTTGTCAAGTGTCAATCAAAACTTCTTGAGTCTGAAATTACCTTGAAGTAGATGAATGAGAACTTCAACAATGATTCAGAAGTAAAATATGAGACTTCTAAAGTTGTTGAGAAGTCTCAAAACAAGAATAAGGTGAAATCCACACTCACCCAAAATAATGTTTCATCTAATTATTCTAACATTTTAGGTTCTGAAAAAGGTTTTGGAAAAGCATGTGTGGATAAAGGATATGAAAAACCTATCACATTTACAAAATTTAAAAACTCACTCATAAGGAAAGATGGACCACATCCTGAGTGTGATAAAACAAAAAGACGTTATCAACCTCAATAAAGTTTCTACAGTGAAAGATCTTTCTTCGTTAAAAAATCATGTTTTGATGGATATTCCTAGTTTTGTGTAATCTATGGGAATAGAGCTTATAATTATTAGCATAACTTATAACTTCCCAAAAGATGGTTTGAACAAAGAGGAATCAATGGTGAAATAAGGATAAGTAATTTTCCTAATCAAGAGAAAGTTAGAAATAGAAAAACTCAAGACGTCAGAAATTTTCCAACAAAAAATCAATTTGAACGTCTGGAAGAAGATTGTGGAAGATGTGATTAGGCTGATCGTTATGCTGAAAGTTGTATGACACTCCTTTAAGAACATGTTTCTTATGAAAGAAAATAAAAGAAATATGGAATAAAGAAAGTTTAGGAAAATACATTTATTGTATCATTAGAGGTGTTGAAGGGGGAAAATTTATCACAAAATGAGAAAGAACCATTGGTAATCTTTTTCAAATTGGAGAGTTTAATGATTCATGTTAATTGAGTGCTGAAGATGAGAATAATTTGTGGCACTGTACTTAGCCACCTTGGTCAAAAAAACACGAAAAAACTTTCTAAAGTTTATGTTGTTCGTTATTTTCAAAATTTGAAAAGAAGAGATGAAGATGATTATATTACATGTTAGAAAGGGAAGATGACTAACAAAATTCATAAGAAAGTTGAGATTCAGTATACCAAACCTCTTGAACATATTCATTCTGATTTATATGGGCCAATAAGATATCAATCAACAAAATGATATTTATACTTTATCACTTTTATTGATGATTTCCCTCAGATGAAAAACATCATGTTTAGGAAACACAAGTCAGTGGTTTTCGAAATGTGGTATAAAAAACCCTTCATTGAAAACCTTCAAGGTGTTTGGGAGTCCTTTTTTGCTAAAAACCAAAAATACGAATCTTGGAAAGTTTGATAAGAAAGCTGAAGAAGGATTTTTTTTGGTTATACACCCAATGGAAGAAGTTACAAATGTTGAAACAAACATTCACAATAGTTAATTGACTCATATGATGTGAAAGTAATTGAAAATCAAATTCCCTTAACAAAATTTGTTAAGAATGCTGAGGAGGATAAAATGGATATTTACAATGATTGATAAAGTAAGTCAAAACATCCTTACCAAGATTCAGGGGTATTATGTGACGAGGAAAGTTCAATTGGAAAAGAAACTTTGAAATTTATCACCTTACAAAAACATGTTGGTTCCGAAAACATTATTGAGAATTAGAAGGTCCATTTTAGATCAGAATAAAATTGGGATTAGAAAACCAAACTTCACTTATCTCAAAGGTTGAACCAAAATTGGTTTCAGAAGCTACTCAATGAAAATAATGAGTGGATTCTATGAACAAAAAGTTGGATCATATTAAGAAAAATGAAACATGGTAACTGGATCCATGACCATAAAATAAAAATTTTATCAGAACAATGTGGGTTTACAAAAAAAATCAAATGTGCAAGGAGAAGTTTCAAAAAAACAATGTAAGACTTGTTTGAAAAGGCTATTCATAGGTGGATTGTGTTGATTTTGAAGAAACCTTTCCCTAGTTGAAATATTAGAAACTATTAGAATGTTTCTATCAGTGACCGCACACCGTGATTACAAAGTTTATCAGATGGATGTAAAGTCATCTTTCTTAAATGTTGAGATTGAGAGAAAAGTTTATATTGAAAAACCTTGTGAGTTTCTAGTTGATGAGGATGAAATCAGATTTTTTAAACTGAATAAATATTTTTATGGGTTGAAATAAGATTCAAGTTCTTGTTATTTAGAACCTGATAGTTGTTTAAGAATGTTGAACTTTTCTAAAGGAAAAGTTTATAGCAACATGTATGTGGAAGATGTTGACCTTGGACCTCTAATTGTAATTGTTTATGTGGAAGATATAATTTTTTATGGGGATAGATAAGATGTTTGTAAATGATTTGATGAATAAATGGAGAAGAATTTTGAAATTTCAATATTGAGATAATTAAATTTCTTCATTGGTTTACAAGTTCAACAAAAAAAGAAATACATTTTTCTATCTCATGAAAAGTATGTCGGGGAATTGTTAAAAAATATTGACATGAAAAAATAAATGTTTCTACTCCTATATCTGTAATGATAAAGTTAAGTAAATATGAGTTCGTAAAAAAGTGTGAATGAGAAAAGACTTTCAGAAGTTGATAGGAAGTCTACTATACCTTGAAGTCTCAAAACCTGATATTGTTTATGCTGTGACTTTGTGTGCTAGGTATCAAAGTAATCCGAAAGAATCACATATGTTGGCAGCAAAGAGGACTCTCAGATATGTCAAAGTAATAACTTCATATGGGTTGTTATACAAAAGAAATTATGAGATAAATTTTCATGGTTATACTGATACCGATTGGGTTGGAGATTGTAATGATAAAAATCAACCCTAGAAGGATCATTTTTCTTGGGTAAATGTTGTGTTCTTTGGAATAGTAAGATACAAAGTTCAATAACTTTAAACCCAATTGAATCTGAGTATGTTGTAGATACTCAGACTTGTACTCAAATGTTGTAGATGAATGTTCAGCTGAAACACTTGAAAGTGAACGTTTTTAAACAATTGAAGATATTTTGTGATGATCAGAGTGCAATTGATCTTTCTAAAAATATCATTCAACATTCAAGATCAAAACACATTTATATAAAGTTCCACTTTATAAAATAGAAAGTTGTTGTTGGATATGTTTTACTGAATTATATCTCAATGAAGTATCAAATTTCTAATATCTTCACAAAGGTAATGTCAAAATAAAGGTTTGTTAATTTGAGACTGCAACTTCATCTTCATATTCCTCTATTGACTTCCTATATCTCATAAGGAAGCATCCCCCCACCATGATTTGTATTATGTTGAAAAAGGGGGAGAGAATGTAACAACTTTCTACTTTGTAAGAAGTTTTTACATACATTTCTTTAATTAATCTAAATCTGTGGTTATCATAAAATGGGGAAAAGAAAAAAAGTGAGAGGAAAAGTTAAAAGTGATGGAGAGTTTATATTTACAAGATCACAAAATTTTCTTGCCACCAAGGGATTAAATTCCTTCAAAAACATTACTTTATCTAGTAGTGTGGTGTCAGATCACTCCCTTTTGAAAAATGATATGTTTTGATAAAAGTAAAAAAACTTGATTTGTTTACAAAATTTGAGTTGTGAGAAATTTCTGAGAGTTGGAGAAGTTGTTAACGAGGGTTGTCAATGGATCCAAATGAGAAGATTAAATAACCTTTACGATGTTTTGTTTTTAAAAATGTTTTGTATTTTTTAACAACAAATGTTTTTGTAAAATATTTTTTTTATTCATGATCAGGCCCAATCCATCATAATGAGTTGTGTAACAAATTTTAATGTTTCTGAATGTTTGAACTCGAACATAAACGAAGAGAAAAGTTTTGTTTTTAAGAAAGTTGGTTTTTGGACTTAGAGGAATAGATTGAGAAGAACCATAGGCATCGTATCAGACCGAGCATCACTGGACGCAGAGGTTATCAGAAAAATGAAGTTTTTCATCAGACACACCATCAGTATCAGGTCCATCGATATAATGTTAAAGATCCATTGGACTCAGAGTTTGTTATAAATTCAGATGTTGCTTAGTGAATAAGTTGTAATATTGCTGAAGATTTTTGAAAGAAGAAAGTGAAGTCAAGAGTTAAAAAGTGTTAATACTTTTTAAACCAAATCAGATGATGCTTTATTGGTCATGAAGTTCTCAAAAATCATGACAACTATCATGATAAAATCTTTTGAAGAACGAGAGGAATTTTAATGATTGTATTGGTTCCAAAAACTCAGACACAGAATATCAGATCTAGAAGTACCGAACATGGAAGTTTTTCAGAAGTCTGAATGTGTAAAGCTAATTAAGTTTGAATATTTTCAAAGTTGATGAGTGGAGTTATCATAAGATACAAAACACCATAATGAAGAATCCATCGTAATTATAATTCCATCATTATGAGGATTCCATCCGACTAACTCTAAGGAGGAAGATCAATCAGATCAGGAACAGACACTGATTCATTAGATGAATGTCTCACACCAATAACACATTAGATAAAGAACATTGGAGTGATTAGATTTTCTAATTTCAATTAATCAAAAGATATATTTTAATGAGCTTGGAAAAATGGGCAGATAATAATGATCTGAGAAATAAATCTCATCATAATGATCAGAGGAAGCTGAAGATGAGGAATTTCATCGTAATGAGTAGAGGAAGATGAAGTAGAAGAAGTTCATCGTAATGAGTAGTGAAAGATAGTTAAATCATAATGAGATGATGATAGTCAGATCGTAATGAACAGAGGAAGAAATTCATGTCATGGTGAGATGAAGAAGTTTTTTCATAATGATTTGAGGAAATTACATCAGAATGAAGTTGATGAAGTTAATAAAACTGAAGGAAAGTTAGTTTGTTCGAGAATTCAGATCTCGGAGAAATATTGAGAAGGTTTGAAGAAGTAAAAATTTAAGTTTAAATGAAAGTTTTTTTCATAGATTTTAAATTTGAGAGAGCATGGAAAGTTTTCAAGTTTCCCACCTTTTCCATTTTTGGTTGCCTATAAATTGTTTCTCAGTTCATTTTCACTTTCTAATTTTTCATTTAAAAAAATGGTAGAGCGCTGAAGAATTTGAGTGAAAGATATTTTTGGATAGACATCTCATTAGTAGATCGGACATCTATAGTTTTGTTTACCAGACAGAGAAAATCATATTGGGAAGATCAGATTGAGGAAGATCATATTGAGCATTTTGAGAATATTTTGAGAGAAGTGCATATTGAGAAAGAGAGAATCGTCTTGAGTTGATCAAACTGAGTCAATCATATTGTGTTCGTTGGACTGAAGGCCATCAGACTCATGTTCATTGGACCCAGGAACCATTGTGGATAAAATTGAACAAAACATTTATTCTTTTGTTTTAGATCATTTGTTTTGAAAGAAACATTGTAAACTGACAAGAGTCGGTATAGTAATTCCTATCAAGATATAGAAAATGTCTAACAAGAGTTAGCACAAGTTTTATTCACTTTTACTTAAAATTGAATTTTCATAGACCCACAAGAGTGGATATGGAAAGGATGAAAGTTCTCACACTGAGACCAAATCTTATAAATATTGTGTGTTTTACTTGCTTTCCTAATTTTTCATGCATGGGTATTTACTAAAATATGATAAGGAAATTAATCTTAAAAGGTTGTAGAGTTAAGTTTCTAAAAGTCTTGAAACTCATAAAAAGTAAAGATCTAATTCCTCCCAACCTTCTTAGTTGTTTTTCAATCCTTTGGAACTTTAGATGTCTTGACCCGGACCAATGGGACTCGAGACACAGTTACCCCAAGCTTGCCTATGTAGGTTAGGGGCTAACAACATACGCCGAAAGGCATAATTAACATGAGTGGCCTTTGCCTAAGTACCTATACGCACACACGAAACCATCTCCATGAAGAATTATAGAGGAATAAAAGTAACAACAAAAACATTTAGGGAAATAATAATGCATGTAACAAACTCAAGGAAATACTAGAGTATGATAGTGTAATATGAAAATGAAAAAGGTCCAAATACATGACCAACCAAAAAGATATCACAACTTGACAACAACTGGAAAAGTAAATACTGAGAGTGCCTGACATTAGATATCCAGGTGCTAACCACCATACATGGTCAAATTCATTAGGGTATCCTTAGGCTCCTTTGTAATCACTGTCGTCCTATCTGTCGTTTTCATAAGACACTACGCATGTGGGTAAAACCCATACATGAGTGAGTATACACATACCTGGTAGAACACCCAAAAGATGAAAGGGGATCAGTAAGAGACAAAATATAAGCAAACAGATCATCCCATAGTAAGAGAGAATTGAAAACCAATCAATATAAATATATTCTCTTAGAAGAAACCCAGGAAAAATAGAAAGTGAATCTTCATCTCATAGCCCCACCTAGAAAAAAGAGTCTTCCAACAGTTCCAAGAGGTCCAAGAGGTCCATTAGTGATGCCCAAAATCTCGCATGTTTGTCCAAAATAAATATCCACGTTGAGTCACACAACACTAGTATGTCGCACAGTCGAGTGAACATAATCTCTAGGTAGATGAACCATGACCTAATACAATAAGAGGGTTCTACTATGATGGTCGATAGAGGACCCATGACATGTCCCTGCTGGAGGAGGAAACTATAATGGTAGATAGAGGACTCATGATCTGACACTGCGGGACGGTTCCAATCTAATAATAGATAGAGGACCCATGCTCTGACACCACCGGAGGGTGCCACTCTAATGGTAGAGGACCCATGTCCTGACTCCGTAGGTTGGCTTTACTTAATAAATAGAGGACTCATTCCCCGATTCAACAGGAGGGTGCGAATCTGATGGTTGAAGACCCATGCCCTGACTTCTTAGGAGGGTACCACTCAGTAGACAAAGGACCCATTCCCTAATCTAATAGTAGGGCATCTCTCTGATGGTAGATAGAGGACCCATGCCCCGTCCCAATAGGAGGGTGACACTCTAATCTCTATGATGATCAGGCTCGATCACTATCATTGTCGAACATTTCCTAAAGAAGTTTCCCCCCCGAAACATCTCACATCATATCTCAAAAGTCACTACGATGGTATCCATCACATTCTATGTGGAAAACACACTCTGGATAGGCTACTCGTGAGCCAAAATTTGAGTCCAAATGAAGGAGGTAAGAGGGGTGAAAGTTTTCTCAAAAGGAGGTACACGACGTGTAGGGGACCCACATAGAAAGTGGTCCCACTCTGTTATATGGCCATATCCTTTCTAGTATACGACTCACTGTACATGTAACCCTACATGGCATGTCTTAGCCACCCAGGGTCGAGTTGTGTCCTCCTGGCCATGACTGTGTCCTTCGGGCCATGTCCGTGTACATTGGTTGTGTGCCTGGTCATACCAGTGTCCGTGTACTCCCAAAGTACATGTTGGGTCACTAGCACCGAGTCATGCAACCTGTGGGGGTACCACATATAATATAATATTTAACTCAACCTAAAACCATAACCACCATAAATGGGCCACTAATCAGTGGTATTCACCTCTAGCCTTCGTTTCTGGCCCTCCAGTGGCTGGAAATCGAAGCTTCGATTCTCTGTTTGATACCTACATGCATCGTTGCATCTCATACCATATCACATTGTCTCACAGGATTCCTGATCCATGGTGGAATAACTCACATCCCACAATCTATCTAAAACCATCTCTAATTTTTCAATTCATTCATCGCACGTGAATCCATCGTGAATTAGGGGGTTCGATTGCGCTCAAACCCACCGAATAATATCAAATCTTCGACTCATAGTCCAACAATGAAGAAAACAAAGAATTTTTTGGGGAAATATATTAGAAAAATGTTGTTACAATCATTTGTTAATATTTCTTGGCCAATAAATTATATTGTAGATAGTCAGGGTGAGAAATATGGCACAATGAGAGTAAGTAATTGAATAAACAATTTTATTCGATGCACAGGCTTATGAAAAGAATGAATTTGAAAGCATATCAAATAATAATATTATGATCATGCTTGATCATTTAATCATAGGGGAAGAAACCAAAAATGAAGAGTCCTACATCTATTAATATTGATCATTGGTGAAGAATTTTTTCACCAATGAAGGATGAAGATCTGTTATGTTCGATGCACCTCAATTCACCTGGATCCAGAATCTCATCATCGTACAATCTCAATTTTCCAATGTAGATCGAGGGGAAGCTCCTCTCAATGGTCTCAATGTTATATGTCTAACCTTGGATATTCTCCATAACATGTTATTTATAGATGATTCTTTTTGAGGTTATTTAATTTAAAATAAATATTTTTTTAATTAACCGCACTCGCCAATAGTCGTTTTATCCAAATGTCTCACACCGACCCACTTTAGGTTGTTCCTAGGGTAAACCACACATTTTTTATCCAATTGTGGTCTCAGATTTTTATTTTTAAACTCTATTTAGGATATATTATATTATTTATGAAAAATCATACACACATGATATTCAAAATATTTAATATTTTTATAAAATTAATTATGTTCACACTCGTCTTTGGAATCACGTGTCGTCTTAGTGCTTGGCTCTGAAAATATTCCTTGATATATTTCATAGTCTTACAAAGAAAAAATGTCTCTATATTATTCCCTCAAAGAATTTTATCATTAAAAAGAAAAAACTAAAAAAACGTCGAGGATAATGAGCCCACATTTGGCTCTCCTGCATACTCCCATACTGCCAAAATACATGAACCAAGCAGATGACCCATCCATGCATGATCCTCTCATGTCGATCCTCGATATTCACCAGGTGCTTCATAAAGGTTACTTCATCCTCAATGTCCAGATCACCCCAGTAAATAACATGTGTAGGATCATACACATATCTAATCTGTTGTGACACATAGAAGATGTTGTGAACCCGCTCCAACTGTGGGGGTAAGCCGATGTAATAGACAACCTCTATAACCCTTTTCAAGATGTCAAACATCCCAATAAACCTCAGGGATAGTTTTCCTCTCTGGTAAAATATAGAAAATTCTCATTGTGGGGAGAATCATGAAAATATAGTCTCTCTTATCAAGCTCAAAGGGCCTATGATGTCAATCTGCATAAGATTTATGTCTTCTTTGAGCTGTCCTTATCCTCTTGTGGATCCCATGGATCTTCTCTGCCATTTTCTGCACCACATATGACCTAACAAGAGATGCCTCACAAATCTAAGACCAACATAAGGGTGACATGAAAGGTCTCTCATATAGGGCTTCAAAAGGTGTCATTTCGATAGTATAGTGGTGGATGATATTGTAAGAAAACTCTATCAACGGAAAATGATACTCTCAACATTGGAAAAGGTATAACTAGAAAGCCCTCATCATACCCTCAAGCACCTAGATAGTGAACTTGGTCTGCCTATCTTTCTGGGGGTGAAAGGCTGTACTCATCCTCATTTGGGTCTCGAAGGCCTCCTGCAGGACTCTCCAAAACCATGGTGTAAACCACACATCATGTTCGGAGGCAATAGTAGAGGGCACCCCATGAAGGTGGAAAATATCCCTTGTGTACAACTATCCCAAACACTCCAATGAACTCTACTTCCTGATAGCAATGAAGTGTGCCGACTTCATGAGTCGATTAACAATCACATAGATAGCGTCCTAGACTCTCGTTGTCTGCATAATCTCTATCACGAATTCTATGGACATGTTGTCCCATTTTCACTCTGAAATCTCAAGAGGGTGAAAAAAACATGCTAAAACCTAATGCCCATTCTTCACCTGGTGAATGGTGAGGCACCAATATATTAACTCAGCCATGTTATGCCTCATTCTAACTCACAGAAATTGGTTTTGAAGGTCTCTATACATCTTTCCTACATCGGGAAGTACAACAAAAGGATATTTGTGAAAATCTCTCATCACCTCCTCCTACATCATGACTGGAACCACCATCCGTCCCTGGAAAAGGATGACATGATTCCCTCCTTCAGAAAACCCATTTGTTGAATCTTTTGAGGATATCTGATCACCTAAAACCCCATATTATATGTCTACCCACTGAGACTCTCTTAAATGATGGAGAAATGGAGGAGTCAACACCATCGACTGAAGAAAATTTACATTTTCCTCCTTAATTAGGGTCATCTGTAAGGAAGCCAACTACTTCAATAGCTCCTACACCAAACAACCCTGGGACATTCTACTAAGGGCATTTGTCACCACATTTCCCTTCTCCGAAGTATAGACTATCTCAAAGTCATAGTCTTTTAGGAACTTCAACCAGCACCTCTGTCTCAGGTCTAGGTCTCTCAATGTGAAGACATACATGGGACACTGATGGTTTGAGTAAATAACAAATTACTCTCCCAGAAGATAGTCCCTCCACATCCTTAGAGCGAAGAATACCACTTCCAACTCGAGGTCATGAGTTGCATAATTCTACTCTTGGGGTCTCAATTGCCTTAACCCATATGTGATCATCGTCTGCCTCTACATCAACACGCAACCAATTACATATCTAGAGGGATCAAAATATAATATATACTTTATAACCTCTTTTGGTAGTCTCAAAATAGGATCACTCGTTAGCCTCACCCTCAACTAATCAAAGGATATTTGGCACTGCTCAGTCTAGGTAAATGGATTTCCTTTTCGCATTGGGTGGTCAAAGGGGCTGCAATCCTAAATAATTCTTTCAAAAACCTCCTATAGTACCCCACCAAGGCAAGAAAACTCCCATCCTATAACACGATCTTGGGTGGTTCCCATGAAATAACAATATCGATAATCTTCAGATCCACAGTTAATCTATGCTCAAAAATAAAATTCCATAGAATATGAACCTTGTGGATCCAGAAAAGGCACTCCGAGAGCTTACCATAAAGCTGGTTCTCCCAAAGCAAGTCTTGGACCATCTGCAAGTGCTCTACATACTCCTACTCTAATGGAGAGTATACGAGTATGTCATTAATGAAGACAATAATAAATCGGTCTAATTATAGCCGAAAGTTACAGTTCATCAAATCCATAAACACAATGGGGGATTTCGTCATGCCAAAAGTCATCACCGGGAACTTATAGTGTTCGTAGTGACATCAGAATGCCAGTTTTAAAATATCAGCATTGAGAAATCTCATCTTTTGGTAGTCGGACCTAAGATTGATCTTTGAGAACCATCATACACCTCACAACTAATTAAAGATGTCGTCAATCCTTGATAAGGTATACTTTATCTTTATCTTGGCTTAATTTTTGTGATGATAATCCCTACAAAGCTATAATATTTTGTGTTACCTTTTCATGAACAACATTGATGCTTCCCAAGGGGACATAGTAGGTATGATAAAACCTTTTTCTCAAAGGTCCAAAAACTGTAACCATAACCCCCAGAGCTTGATAAGGTCCATCTGATATGTTGCAAAAGAAATTGAGGTGGCCTCGAGGTGCAAGATGATGAAAAACCTCATCTCTCACCTCAGAGGTAGTCCCAGAACTTCCTTGAGGATGATGTCTACACAATCCTCCATGACTAAAGGAATCTGGATGCCTAAAGAGCCTATTACGCCAAGGGGTAAACTCACCAACAGAGGGGTGATGAGTTGTAGCCTCCTACTTGAAAAACCCACTCAATTCGCCATGAGATCTTTATTGCGGAATCGTCGAGAGTCGCAACGACAGAAATTAGAAATGAAAGAAGAATGTAGAAAGAGAAATAGACACGGGACACACAAATTTACATGGTTCGGGAATAACCCTATGTCCACGGAAAGGCAGAAAATTCACTAATTTGGGAGCACAAAATACAGAGTTTTTTTCAGTAGAAATCCTAGCTCGAAAATGGGCTATAAAATGGAGAAGACTATCACTGTTCTGAAAAGTAAGTCCATGTCGCTACAGTAAATAGTGGCCACCTTTTTCAAAAGTGCTACAGTGGCTACTGACTAGAATTCAAAAGTGCTATAGGATTGGTGACTCTGATAGTTTTGGGCCACAAGCATTCGGCCCAACCAGATCGGGCTACACCAATCCGAAAATCTCTTTCACCCAAAAAGTAGAATCTAGTCCCATCATTCTGATTGAATCTGACTCATCTGAGGTGATAGTAAATCTAGGATTGGATCATGTATTGGAATCGGTCAAGAATCGAATTCCCCAAACAGGTGGGTTTTAAAAAAATTACACCGATGGTCAACATGAACTTGTCGACGTCAGAGAAGAGCAGCCCAGTCTTAGCTGAGGACCACGCATGGAGGACTTTAAGCACAAACATAAACCGTAAAATACCTGTTTTAGATCTGAAGCCATGCACTATGTCTGCTCTTCATTGGTGATCGCTGCTCAAATAATCCAAAGCCTAATTTCTCTAGATCGTCCACATGTGATTCAAGGAATCTTTGGGAGCACCATTCATCGTAGTCTGGGTGCTAGAGCAGAATACCAAATATGCCTTCGACGTTCTAATGATCACCACATCGCTTCACTAGTGATGCCCAAGAGAGAGCTTCATCTGAGCTCTTTGGATTCAGAGCATCTCTCTCGAGAATGAAGGAGAGAGGAGAGGAGAGAGAAGCTCCATGAATAGTGTTTGGAAAATTCCCCTCCTCTTCTATTTATATTTCTTAATTAAAATACACAGTATCGCCTCACCGGCCCCAAATACTTAACGCACTATCAACCACATTTTACGACGACTTTTCTGAGTCATAAATATTATTATCACATACTTGTAATATATTAAAATATATTACATGATAATAATTAAGTCATTAACTTGACTCGTCGCTCCCATAAATATTAATTAAACCTTGAATAATTTAATATTCGTCAAGTAATATTTTTTCATTTATTTACAAAAACTTGTAAATACATTTAGTAATTAAATTCAATATTAATTATTCTAAAATTGAATAATATGAATTTATTTATTGAATTGGTGATAATTTATCTTTAGAAAAATCCCAAACCTCAATGGCGAGGCCCACTATGTCCAAAAATTCAATTCGACTGAATAGGGAAGATTCTTGAATACGCTATTGTGTGAGACCCTCTAGGCCCTTATTTCGACAGTAGTGAATAGTATTCACAGAACAAGAGTGGGATATAGAAACCCATCATAGCCCCTGAAGAAATAAGGATTGTCACAGTAGCGACAACCAACCTAAGAATATGCAATGTGTAATATAATGTCTTTGTTGGTAATATCTCATAAAGCAGGATATACTCTCGTGTCATCGCCCTTTTCTTTCTTTATTGTTTTTTGATGTAACTGGATGGATTTACCCACGACTTCCATGGCCACGGTCTTATAAAGGTACTTCCATCCATGTCAACATGGCCTGAGATATATTACTTCCATAATTCGGAAGCGAAAAATCCTTTCTTGACCATTCAACCAATTTCATTCCAACAATGACGCACCTGACACAAACTACCTCGCCATGAATTCATTGTCATGGTTTTTGACTTGCATCAAAGTACGTAATCAAGTGACATACATTGGTAATGATCTCAAGTCAGAAGACAATTACACATGATCGTAGATAGGAACATCCAATGACACCCAAAACATATAGATTTCCTATTGGCAAGTAAGTCCTCATGATCTCACTTCTAGATATCATCAAGTGCGAACTTCATGAGAAGAAGTCTCAAGGATTATGAGCCCCCAGTACTTGATAGTCAAACATATATTGTGTCCAATCAGTAAGATTTATCTAGAATATATAACATATATTTAAGATTAATGTCATACTATCTTGAGGTTCTCATTATATACTTGGAACTTCTATAACCATTCGATACGAAAATTAACCTTTGGACATTACCATTTCAATAGTGGATGTATAAAAGTCTACACTATAATGGTAAGAAGACATCATGCATAGATAACTGTATACACAATATGGTAATAAAAATCACTGAATAGTTGGGTCTAGGGAACCCACTATTTCAACACTCCCACTTAAACTAGAGCCAACATGCTAACCAAACTTGTTAGCTACTCACATGATGAACATCATGTTTCTGCTGAGTAACGGCTTTAGCTACTAGGTCCTCCACAATTCCACCGCATGGCTATTCTGTTATAGCGATTGTATCTCATTGATTAAAACTTCTCAGGAGATGGTATCCTGAGTATATGCCTTTTTGTACACTATCATAACTTGACATCTTCACTAGTAAGAATATCATAATCTACATTTTGATAATACTTTTCTTACCAGGGGAGATTCCAAGAACTGAAACAAATTGTTGTATTTAACTGCTTCTTAGATATCATAGAAGCTGCAACATACTCGTTCTTTTTAGGTATGGATACCCCTAGCTTATATGAGCTTGACTCGCTCATCGTCTTTAGCCTAACTACGATAGTAGATCACATTGATCTATGGAAGTCTAGTTTGTATCCCTAAAACTAGTATCCAATATTCTCCACTTACCAGGTACTTATCTTTTGTACTTTCCAAAGTACAATTAGATAGTTATGACTACACCTCTGGCAGTGCTCCTGGATATAACTGATATTTACCTACTATAAAATATACCTTGGAAATATCGGTACTTTTATATATCATGGCATACATGATTTATCCATCGTTCCAACATATGTTTTTCAACTCACCACATTTAACTCTTCCCATGCCACAGACAGATCAACATGGAGAGATTATTCCATGTGACATAGGCAACAATTCATTTCTTGAGTTATTCCAACATGTATTTTTCAATACAATGTCACTATATGTACAATTGAATAAGACAAAGTAACCTATAGATCTACCTTAGTAGATCATGTTCCCTAGAACTTAGGTTTCTACTTTAAGTCAATCATTAGAGAGTAAAAATCATTTTGGTCTTAACTAACTATGAGACCAATGTCTGTTTTCCATACATTTCCGAACATATTTTTTTTATAAAACATTGATGCTCCCACTAACCTCACATAGACACGTAGAAAACATTTCTGCAAATGTATTTTCTATGATCATGTTTCTTACTTTAATCCTAAACTGGATTTTAGTAACATTCAACCTTTATTGGAATTCTGTGACGTGACCATCCCTTTCTGGTTGTGTCGTATAGACACCATCCACGATTTGTGGTCATGAAATCCAATGCTAAATAAATTTATCATATATATTAGCTATGATAAGTAAAATTCTAATGTATTTAGGCATAACGACTTGGTCAAATCATTCAAGCCTTATTAGTACCAAGCTCGTACCATCCATGTATCAACTCACTTGAATACCCATAATAGTATTCAAAATAAAAGCCTCATTTCACATTTATACATGGAATCCATTAATTTAATTTTAGTTGGTCTTATCAATTTTAGCTAATTTCCATATATTTCTTAATTGTAGGAAATATTATACAAATTGTATAATAGATCACCGACCACGGGGAATATAAAAACCATCACCATGTTTTTATCCTTCCTACGCAGTATGTGTCTCTCGAACATACTTTGTTCCACATGCCCTTGTGGAACTAGTACATATGCCAACTATTTTGTGCATCTTGATCATTGACTAAACACAAGTCAATATAGATCCCACTATCTCTAATAGAGATGTGCACCCTTATATAGATATTCAGTCCCTTACTTGACTACAACTTTTCTATCTTAGGTATTTATGTAATATCTAAAGTAATTGTTAGGATAAGTACCTTAAATGAATAATGTGTTTATCTTGATGCAAGTTTGTTTGTATCCGAACAAACTATTTGAATCCAAACACATGTCCTTATGACATAATGGATTTACATCATACTATGGCTCATATGATATCCATTTTTCATTATAGTTGGCATATGGTTGTGGGATATTTCTGTTATTTGCAAAGAATTTCATGAAATATAATGGAAGTTTCTGCTAGTTCCAACATTGATATTACTTACATCAATACTATAATGTGTGTTTAGGAATTACTCAATGCTACATTTTTTTTAACAATGTTGATATGCAAGGCTTCATCACCAATCCTCCTCATTAACATCAATGTCATGATGTCGATAAGGTAATGTGCATTTAGGAATTGCTCCACGCTACATTATCATGATTGATGAATGTTTGGTCGAGATATTATTTGGTATCCCAACCCAAAGAAACTCATATCTCTAGACCATGCAAATAATTCACTTTTTTATTCCTTAATTACTTAAAGGAATCTTATGATGTATATATACCTCTAGCTTATACTTGGAATAGTTCATGCTTACTAGTTGAACTATTTCCAAATGCTATGTGACATACCTTTATTTCTAAAGGCTCCTTTGTCCAAACTAAAGACGTAGATAATACCAAAAGTATTTAGTTGTGCCACGCCTAAATACCATACTTGGTATATTGATGACGTTCACTTTTAGTTTTACTTGACAAAGAATTATCTTGTCATAACTGGGTATAAGTCTTACATTTATATTCATCATTAATTGTCTATGATTCATGTATTACTGAACTAGCGATTGAGTTTACCAAAAACAACATTCATTCCAAAACCTAAAAGAATGTGTACTTTCATCCAAGGACACATGAGATTAATGTTTGTGGTTATAATCAATAATATTTCAACGCAAATCTTTCACTTGGAAATTTAAGAAGTGGTGTACTTCTCACCACTGGCCTAGGTATCACCCTTTCACAGCCACTTAGAGAATACACCTGAATTCACGTAATGTTTCTATACTTACTTGGTTATTGTATTTAAATACACATATGTAAAAATAATATAGTATTAAATACCCAATTATTAAAAGGAAACATCACATTGATGAATATGCCTGATGTAGAAGAAGAAATTTTCTTCTTTAAATCTGTTTATTTCTTTTAAACTTCCATAGTATTATTTTATAATATGCAATACAAAAAAACATTATTAATACCTCATTAATTTAAGGACATCGTGAATGTTTCATTGGCCTTAAATTCCTTTGACCTTTTCACATTTTCCTTCAATTTATTTGGCATAATAATTAATGATAAAACTATCTTTGAATTCTTATTCACTTGGAAAACCTTACCTAGAATGGTAATGAAGCATTTACTCAATACTTGTTCGTTTTGTTACTTAAAATGAAACTTGAGTAATGTAGTGAACATGATATTTAAAGATAATGATCAATCTTTCAATTTACACATGCCGGTGTAAACATCGCCTTATTCATATCATTACTTCGCTTTCTCCTTTAAAACTTATCAGAGATGAGACTTTATGTTATATCATCTATGTCCTGGTGTAGCGACCGCAACTGACAATGGACGTTGATGAAATCATGATGATATAAATATAATATGCTTTATACATTAGTCGCTTGTAAGAATTTTCACCCTCGCTTCTTGAGGTAGTTTAACAGTGTTGGGGACACTGACACCTTGAGTTTCCTATATCATAGTACTATGCGCAGGCACCTGTACTATTCATGGATACTCGTGTCAGTGTGGACATTTAATTTTTCCATTATAATATTGTAGTTTTAATCTTGTGTTATAACTTTCCATTTTTCTACAAATATCAATTTTAGTAGATGAGTGCCTTTTATCCGGATTATTGGTTTTGACATTTTTTATTAATTACTTAAATCATTTAACGTCTCCCACTATTTTATCAGATTCTAGGAACCCTCTATGCTAGAATCAAAATACTTTGTCACTTGAGTATTTTTGTGGAAAGGATCCCAGAACCACCCCTCAGAGTCTACAAGCTATGGCTACGCCACTACTTGGAGGGTTCTACGTAGGCTTTTGGCTGGCTGGCCACTTTAACTTGCGGCTCCTTGATCTATTGAGTGAAATCGTAGCTTATTTAAAATCAGAACTTGATTTAACTCAACACTTGCCTGTAAAATTAAAATAGGCTAGCTATGACTATTTAATTGCTTAAATTTTAGTTAATTAAACCCATCATTCTTATAAGTACTCTTCAGTAGTAAGAGGAAACCTCAACTATGCCATAACAAGCACCTCAAATAGCAGGTTTTGTCCAAATTTGAATGACAGAAGGTTGTTTAGACTTAATATATCTCTGAGGGTATTATTATTTTTAGTGTGATGAAAAAATACTTTTCTATTTTTATAAGGATGTACTATGTGATCGCACTCACAACTGACCGTGCAAGATATAGAAATTTCATCACATCACATGTTCATTTTATCTTTCATTCTTGTTTATTATTATACTATGTGATCGCGCAATAAATTACACATGCACTAAAATAATAAAACATGTAGAAATAAAATGAACACCTGATCATGAGACGGTACTATTGGATGATCTGTTGAGTGAATAACGGATCAACTAAAACCCTAGGGGTAAGTACCTTTAGTCGCGTGGCTGGAAACTTGAATAGCATCGCATGCTCATCCAATTCATCCAACTCCTATCTGGTACATTGCTTTCACTTGGCACGAAGTGCGTCATTTGTCATCTCGTCATTATACAACAGTACTCACACGCAGGTGAGGGGGTCTCAGGGTGTAAAAGGAACAATTTAGAGAAGTGGACTTGCAGGTCCTTATACATATAATGACACTGAGACGATACGCAGATCACCTTTAAATTAATTAAACTAATTATTACAAAACCATTGCAATAAATAAATAATTAAATAAATAAATAAAATGCACCAAACATGCATTGGTCCATCTCAGCCCATGATCAGACATATACGTATTAAACGCGCGTATATTAAATAAATGCATAATAAAATTAAACTTGCATTAAAATATACTTGATGGCATTAAATTGAATTAAAAATTTCACTCTAATTTTTAATTCAATAAATACGTCGTTCAGTCCCATTTAATAAATTTATTTTAAAAAATAAAAAATTAATTAATTAATTAATTTAATTATCTCTAAATTAAATTAATTATGCCACTTCTAATATTTAATAACAAAGAATTAGTATTAAATTAATTTAATTATCAACTATATTTAAATTAATTGTTTTAATTAATGTTTTGATTAAAATAAATCACTCGGGCCCCTTAAACTTTCGGCAGGGCCTGTGCGGGTTGGGACGAACCTACACAGGCCCAGTCTGGGTGATTACAACCCCGTGTAGGGTCATTCTGGGTTGGCCCGGTCCGACCAAGCCTATTTTGGGCTGGACGAACCCACCCTGACCTATTCCGGGGTAGTGAGATTACCTACCGGCTAGGAAGACGGGTTGCAGCTAGGACGAGGCAGGTCCCAGATGGTTCAGACTGTTCGGGAGCGGTGTAGCGCGCCACTCTGCCAGAGGGTAGAGGAAGTTCCATAACACCGGCTAGAGGTGGTGGCCGGGTGGATGAAGACAGCCAGGCAAGGCTGTCTGCAACCAGTGAGGGTTCTAGATGGAGCGGCGGCACAGTCTCGGGGCTGGCTGGGGTGAAGGCATGAGCCAGCGGCACACTGCGCCTAGTTCAGAAGGTCGGGGTTGAGCCGCTAAGAAATCTAGAGCTAGTGGGAAGGCATGAAACCAGGAGCACGGTGTGCTGACCTAGGCAGTGCCGAGAGTGGAGTCCAGACCGGATATGGGAGGCTGGAGTGTCGTCAGGTGAGGCGGTGGCGCGCTGCCGCTGTAGCTCATAGAGGAGGCGGCCTCTTCTGGCCACTGCAGATGAACCTGGAGCGAGATTCTGTCACGCGACGTAGGGAGTGCATGAAAGGCCAAGGAGCTTTACACCAAGGAGGTACCTAGTGCAGAGGAAGCGTGGGAGGTCGTCGGTGAGGTGGCCGACAGCTTGGTGTTGTTCGCCTAGAGCGCGAAGGAAAGAGGTGGCCAAGGTTGCGGTGGGATGGATGGCTTGGATGGACTCTGGGGCTGCAGTGTGGTGAAGGGGAGAGTGAGGAAGCCTACGAGGCTTCCAAGCACTGGTGCTGAATAGGGGGGCCTTCAACAAGGTAGAGGTAGCCCTCTGTTGCTACTGTGCAGCAAAAGAAGCGGCTCGCAGGGCCGCCGCATGCTGTTGGGAAGACCCGACACCCCCTTTTTTTCTTTTACGCAACCTGTTGTCCACCCCCTACACGATTTTTTTTCACCTTACACTTTTTTTTTTGCTTGACTTGCAAAATTAGGTCTTCTCCCCTCATTTTATTATTATTATTACTATTTTATAAACTCGACCCACTTGGGTCAAGTTCATCACCCTTTTTTTAAGCCTATCTACTAGACTTGAGAAAAAAATATTATTATTTTTTTATAATAATATTATCATTGAGATAAATTAAGTAATATTATTATAATAATATATTATAATAATTATTATTATAGCAAGAAAATTTTATTATAATAAAATTATTATAATGATAATAATAATTTAGATTCTTAAGAAGAATCCAGTCCTGGAAAACACTATTATGGCGATCGGAATTCCATCAGGGTGATAGAGCTCTTCCAATTTAAAACTTCGGATGACCGCCAATTGGTCATCCGATATCAGATTTAGGTTTGGTCTATGGCATTGGAACTAGAACGATTCCCTCTTTATTAATTAATGAAAATTTAATTTATTTTGACTTAAAATCGACACGTGCTCCCTCTGATACCACATGTTGGAACTCGGCATGCAGTAGAAGCCCCACTCAGGTGGGTTTTTAAAATTTTTCCATCGACGGTTGATGTAAACTTGCCGATGTCAAATAAGAGCATCCTATTCTTAGTTGAGGACCACGTGTGGAGGATTTGAAGCACAAACATAAACCGTAAAATACCGGGTTTAGATCTGAAACTGCGCATGACGTCTGCTCTTCATTGGCGATCACTACTCGAAGAATCCGAAGCCGAATTCCTCTCGATCGTCCACACATGAATCAAGGAATTCACGGGAGCGCCATTCGTCGTAGTCTGGGTGCTATCACGGAATACCGATGATGCCTTTGAAGTTCCAAGGATCACTGCATTGCTTCGCTAGCGATGCCAGAGAAAGAGCTCCATCTGAGCTCCTTGGATCCAGAGCATCTCTTTCTAGAGTGTGGGAGAGAGGAGAGGAGAGAGAAGCTCCATGAATAGTGTTTGGAAAATCCCCCTCCTCTTCTATTTATAGTGCTTAATTAAAATACCTGGTATCAGGCCGTCAGCCCCGAATACTTAACGCACTATCAATGACATTTTACGACTACTATTCTGAGTCATAAATATTATTATCACATACTTTTAATATATTAAAATATATTACATGATAATAATTAAGTCATTAACTCAACTCGTCACTGCCATAAATATTAATTGAACCTTGAATAATTTAATATTCATAAATTAATATTTTTTTCATGTATTTACTAAAACTAGTAAATACATTTAATAAATAAATTCAATATTCATTATTCTAAACTTGAATAATATGAATTTATTTATTTCATTGGTGATAATTTAACTTTGGATAAATCTCAAACCCCTGTGGAGAGGGCCACTATGTCCAAAAATCCTATTCAACTGAATAGGGAAGATTCTTGAATACACTATTGTGTGTGACCCTCTAGGCCCTTATTTAGACAGCAGTGAATATTATTCATAGACTAAGAGTGGGATCTAGCAACCCATCATTACCCCTGAAAAAATAAGGATTTTCACAGCAGCGACAACCAACCTACGAACACGCATCGTGTAATATAATCTCTTTGTCGGTAATATATCATAAAGAAGAACGCACTCTCATGTCATTGCCCTTTTCTTTCTTTATTGTTTGTTGATGTAACTGGATGGATTTACCCTCGACTGCCATGGCCATGGTCCTATAATGGTACTACCATCCATATCAATATGGCCCGAGATATATTACTTCCATAATCCGAAAGCAAAAAATCCATTCTTGTCCATTCAACCAATGTCATGCCACCAATGACCCACCCGAAACAAACTACCTCTCCACGAATTCATTTCCATGGTTTTCTTCTTTCATCAAAGTACATAATCAAGTTACATATATTGGTAATGATCTCAAGTGAGAAGACCATTACACATGATCATAGATAGGAACATCCAATGACACCCAAAACATGTGGAGTTCCTATTAGCGGGTCAATCTTCATGATCTCACTTCTAGAGATCATCAAGTGAGAACTTCATGAGAAGAAGTCTCAATGCTTATGAGCCCCCAGCACCTGATAGTCAAACATTTACTGTGTCCTTTAAGTAATATGTATCTAGACTATAGAACATATGTTTAAGATTAATGTCATAGTATCTTGAGGTTCTCATTATAGTATGGGAACTCCTATAACCTTTCAATATGACAATTAACCTTTGGACATTACCATTTCAATAGTAGATGCAGAAAAGTCTACACTATAATGGTAAGAAGACATCATGCATAGCTAACTGTATACACGATATGGTAATCAAAAGCACTTAATAGTTTGGTCTAGGGCACCCACTATTTCAACATAATGTAATACCATTCCATACCCATTATTATGTCATAAGTTTTCATCGTAATGACCAAAATGTCCCATGAGAAACCGTCTCCACCAAGAGATAGCTTGCACTACCGAAAAATAGTAGATATCGAGGCAGAGTTCTCTGTAAGAAACTCAATGAAATTATTTTGGGCTAAAGCCTCAACAGGGATCCCTAACTCTCTCACCATGAGTAAAGTGATGAATTAATGAATCACACCTGTGTTTACTAACACTATAGCAAGAGTAAAACGAACACAGATTGTACATCTAATCATCTCGTTAGCTGCTGGGTCGTAAGTATCCATAGTCCGCAACTGTCCATGGCCCCGATCTCCAGCTCTATAAGATTAACATGTCCCACCTTATGGTGGTGGAGGGAGGAGCTCATAATGTCGACCAGTACCCACATATCCTCCTAGAGCCCCACCCACAACTTTGCTAGCTCTGCCTCCCTGGGAGCACCCGACCCTCACCTGGGAGACCCATGATCACAGTGCAGTCTCTATCATGGTGGTTCATTCTCCATCTTCTTGACCTCTTGTAACATCTCGTTACTATTTAAGGTATTTCTAAACCCTCTTGTGTTAAATTATTTTTATATTAAAAGAGAAAAAAAATGATTTATCAATGAAAAGTTTCATTTTTTTGACACATCGCAGAATGGTAAAGCGCCCAATTAATACTCCAGAATATTCAATTAAATATTTTATGAGTTAAACATTGATTTTTTGCATGATGTTGATGCCTCCAAAGGCTTGGTGAAGACGAAATAATTTTTTTTAAAAAGTATATGTTATGTGCGCGCTTTTTATTCAAAATATTCGAATAAATCCATAATGGTGTGTCGTTTGAGAAATTTGAGACCACTATTATGTCTGAAATATGGTGTTTACCCTAGGAGGGGTATAAAATTCTAAAGCACTGGACTTTTGAATGTGTCGCTCATGAGATAGTTATTAAATAAAATTTAATATATTATTTATTAAAAATAATTAAATATCTCACAAATGGTGCATCATATGGGAAATCTTAGACCTCCGATAGGTTTGAATGAGGGGTTTACCATCAGCATGGTATAACATTAGTATGTGTGTCAGGTGTTTGGATGCCTCATCCACAAAAGTAACCTTTTTTATTTTAGTTATTTAATTATTCGTTTTTTTAAATATTAAATCATAAATATCTCTCAAACCATTCATCCTTTGAGAAATCTGAGACCACCGTTGGGTCTGGAACAAGGTTTCTTCTCTAGACGAGGCATCAATTTAATTCTCAACGGATTTTTGGTGTCATTTAATTTTTATAATAAATAATTAAAATATTAATTAGAAATAAAAATGAGTTCCACTGTTTATCTTTCCATAACCAAACTGAAACTAAATTTTTAACACCACAAGATTTCAAAACCGTCCATTTCCACATGTTTTAAACCGTTTCAATCACCAACACACTAATGGGTTGAATTAAAACCCTATTTCACTGAGATTCAGTTAAAACATTGCAATAAATTAGTGTTTTAATAGTTGGTTGAATGAAGATTATGCGGATTGGGGTTTTAAGTACCCAAACCCTCTAGTCGCGATTCTGGGTTTCTTTAGTCGAATCTGAGGACTTGATATCTTCCAGAAAGTGGTCGGTGAAGTTCTATTGCTCTTCAAATTTTCTTCTCCACCAACGATGACCATCCTTTATGCGCACCTCATGTGTGTGGCACCCCTGGTTTGAGTGTCTTTACATTGCATTATTTTATTTTATTCTTCTTTTTATTCTCCCTTATCAATGAAAAATAGTTGAATAATAGTATGATGATACTCAAATTATCAACGAATAATAATGTGAAATATCCAATGATTATCATTAAAATTTGGTTTCGCAAAATTTTTGAGAGATATATAAATGATTATCTAAGATAATTATTAGGGATAATTATAAATAATAATCTGATGATAATTATATTTCTAATTTATTTTCAGAATAAAATCTGGTTAAAATAAAGGATAAACCCAAAGAATTATCAATAAATGAATAATTAGGTGAAATTTTCAAACAATAATAAGGATGATTTAAAAAATGATAATTTCATAAAATTATTGAATGGATAATTGTTTAAAATTGTCAAACGATAATTATTTGGATTATCGAAAGATAATGAATTATCAATATATGTGTGTGTATATATATATTGATAAACAACTTGGGAATTTTTTAAAAAATTATCTAATGTTATTTATTTTGATTGTCAAAAGAGATATATATCTATGTATATATATAAATATATAGTTAGATATATATTTTTAATAACTAATTTAGAATTTAATGAAAATTTTATTAAATATAAAATTATCAACATGCAATTGCATTAACTATTGAAGGATAATTTCAAACACATTCTTTGACATAAAATGATAATCTAGATATTATCTGTGAGAGAGAAAATGTTATCGCATGTAATATTTTAATCGATAATTTGAAAATTCTCCAAGAGAGATAAAATATTATCGCATGTAATATTTTAATAAATAATTTGAACTTATCCATGAGAGATAAAATATTATCGCATTTAATATATTAATCGATAATTTGAAATTATCCATGATAAATAAAATTGAATGTAATATTTTATTCGATAATTTTGAGAATTATTTAGGAGAGAGAAACTATCATCGCATGTGGTATTTTATTTCCTTTTGAAATAAAACATCTGGTTCTGGTTCTAGGAACCCTTGATGAATGTCGACCATTAGTGTGTTGGCATTTGTGATAATAAGGCCATGAGGAGGTGTATTTAACCACATAGGGTGGTTTGTCTTCACCGCTAACATCGAAGACCCTGAGGTAGGTGGTTCCGTTCTGATTAGCCAAATTGATTATCCTTGTATTGCTTGATTTATTTCAATTGTTGATTTAAATTCAATTGCTCAAAACTATTTTCAATTAAATTGATTAAAACCCGATTTCAGTGAATTGAGATATTTGAAATGGTTTTGTCATGAGATTTGGAAAACCTCTAATTCTATTGAATTGTGGCGTGTTTATGGAAATTGGATGATTTAAATTTTTGAATTTAAATTGTGAATTTGATTGAAATTTTTTCAAGTAAATTGTTGAATTTAATTGTGGAAATTAATTGTGAAATAATGGAATTGGTTTTTAATGGAGTTTAAACTGTGGAAAAAAAGCTTAAAATGATTTGATATAAACCCATTGGTTTTATCTTGTGAAAAAGACATGTTTTTGAATAAAACCTTTTTGGTTTTAAATGGAATGAAATTGAAACTTTTGAAATGGAATAATGGGATTGATCGTATTTTAAGCATTCTTAAAATAGTTCACCATCATGTAAGAGCGCATGAATTCCTTAGGTAGTTAGTGAGTTATTTGGATACACTCTATGCTACGACAACGTTCTAAGACATACTTACGGTGGGTCACATCCCTGGTGGGTTGGTGATGAGTATCCTTTGGCCAGTGTCATAGGGATTTGTGTATAAACATTTTTTTGAGTTCACATAGAGAGTGCATAATCCTATAGCAGGGTAATACTATCGTACCTTTGGGAAGATGACCATGTTACTCACTTGTTTATTTATATTTGAGATATAAATGTATGACAATTATTTTGAACTGCTTTACATTCCTAATGAATTTATATAAATTGTTTTATATAAATGTTTTACATAAGCCATTGTTTTAGAAATATTCCATCATTTTTAAAATCATTGCTTAAAATATTTATTTCCATAATTTGAAAATGTATAGCATCATTTGTTTAAATATGCTTTGGAATTTCAAAATTTGTTTATTTGAAAATTGAAAGCTTTTCTTTGGATAATCTATATTTTGCATTTGTTATGGAATCTTTACTGGTATCCCACTGGGCTTAGGCTCACACCCTACTTTTTCCTTAAGGTATTTATAGACTTTCTTCCTCTAAGTTCAAGAAAAAGGAAGATATCTCTTGGAGGTGGATCCAGCTGTTGAGATTTATGGTATTGGTGAGTTGTGTCCTTAGGGACCTTGGGTATGTTTTCCCATTTTAGTACTTTGGATTTTATGCCTCTTTGTATTTTGGTACATTACTCCCAGTGGAGTTTCATTTGTTATGCATAGTGTCTTGTTTATTTTCTTTCTCATTGTTGGTGGAAAAATTGTTCACATTTGTGTGTTATGGGATGTCAGGTGCTAGTCGTCGACCCGTGGGGATTGGGAATTCCCTTCGGGCTATGTCAGGAATGGCTCAGTTATCCGGTTACCAGGGTACCTGGGCTGGTTCGTGACAAAATGGTATCTAAGATATTTTAAACATCTTTCCTTGATGACAGTATGCATTTGAGTATTCTTGTCTAGACTTATGAGGTAGTTGTGATTGAGTTCCTGACCAGATCTCACCGCAATGAACCTTAAGTCACCAAGGGTGTTTGGGGAAGAGTAATTGTGGATTAGTTCTAGTCTTTTCCAGTTTTTATATGGATAGATTCAAATACAAACTCTGTATGTTCTCCCAGTTGGGATCATGTTTTCCGTGTTGCTATGTACAAGCATTATCTAATGTATTCCTTATTCTCTTCTGATGTTGTGTAACATCATGCCACTGAGAATATATGTGAATGGGTTCTAAGAAGGGGATACTCTTGAACATATGTGAGCAAATCCTCTAGTGGAACAAAGCCTAGTTTAGGTGATTATGTGCATGGTCCAAGCTATGGGATAGGCACCACCTCTAGTCTCATTCAAGCTCGAGCTATGAACCTGAGGATGCTCTTAGAAATTTTTCTCAAGAGTTATTTCACCAAAAACCACCAGTTTTCAAAGGCTCCACTAATCATCAACGTACTGAGGAATGGTTGGGCATGATAGAACTTCTATTTGAGTTATTTTAGACACCAGACAAGATCAAGGTGAAGTGTCCCACCTTTGTGTTGAAGGGACCAATAAAGAGATGATGTGACAAAAAAATGACGACAAAGAAACATGAGGGATTAGATTAGAAATACTTTAAGTTTATTTTCACCAAATAGTTCTATCCAGAGTCAATGGTGTTGGCCAAAGTTGTAGAGTTTTACAAGTCTGAGCAAGCTTAAAGAATTGTGGTTCCTGCGGATGTTTGGGGGACTTGCAGAAGTTCTGCCAAAACATTCCCACTCCACGCAATGGTACAAGATCATCAGCACCTTTAAAAACTTCGGGGCAATCAAATGCTTCACGTACAAAAGGGTTCCAGCTACAGGCATCTGGAATGAAGATTCTTCACGCAGTGGAAGAGTCTCCAGAGGAAGCAGATACTTGTCCAACAATCGTGAGTGGAACCATTACTATAGATTTTTCATTAGTAACTACTCTTTTTGATACGAGTGCATCTCACTCATTTATTTCAACCCGTACTGTTAATCTGGTTAATCTTCCTATGGATATTTTATCTTGTGCAATGGATATTACTATAATCCTTAGTATAAAAAGAGAGTTGGGTTTCTATAATCCCTCTTGTGTCTTCTCTCTATTAGTTGTCAAACTTGCTTTGAGTTTTTGTTGGTACTCAACTTGAAATCGCTTAACGTCATTTTCGGGATGGATTGACTCATTACCAATAAAGCATAGATTAATTGTTATCTTTGACGGGTCTACATTACTACAACTAGTGGTGTTCCTCCGGTCCTTCAAGAAGAATGTGACCCAAGGTTGAGCAGAACCAAACCTTCTTATCCAGAGTTGAGGAAAGTGATATCAATGTTTACTTTTTATCTAGAGTGAGACTCAATGTATGGTGATCTCCCTCCAGTCATTGTTTAGTTTCTCAATGTGTTTCTTTTTGGCTTCTCTGGTTTTCTACTGGTAAGGGAGATTGAGTTTTCCATTGACTTGATACTTGGTACTCAACCAATTTATTTCCCCTCTTACCAAATAGATCAAACTGAACTAAAAGAACTAAAGTTCCAGTTGGACACTCTTCTTGAGAAAGCCTTTATTCACCCAAGTATGTCACCTTAGGTGGTGCCGGTTCTAACCGCCATGAAAGCTGATGGTTCCCTGTCATATTCTCTTCTCGAGATGATTCTTTAGGAACAAAAGCTTGTTGATGAATTTTGTTTGCATTAGAGAGTCTCTTTATGGTGGGGAGACTGATACACAATGGTTGTTCTCCAAAGAGGGTGTTCTATGTTATAATAACTGTTATGTTACACTTTTAGCAACAAGAAAGGCTATAATGGGGGATTTCCATAATTTCCAATCATTTTTTCACCAAGGAAGCACTAAGACATTCTACGACTTGAAGCAACAATTTTAGTGATCATTTATTCTTGAAAGTTTCACCCAGGTTGGGTCATCGACAACTTTGGGGGAAAGGGAAGCTTGCTCTTTATTTTTTGGGATCTTTTTATGTTGTTGATTATGTGGGTAAAGTTTTTTACCATTTATTACTACCACCAGAACTATTGTCGATACATATTGTGTTTCATGTATCTCATCTTCGAAAGCAGTTATCTAACCTATCTCGTGTTCTGAGTTAGCGTGATCTTGAAGTGGAACATGTTTTATCTTTGACTGAACGATCGGTCATGGTTGTTGATTATGAGACCATTGTACTTCATAGAAGGAAGATACCTCTAGTCCGTGTGATAAGGAATAATGGTTGTAATTCTTATAAGACATGAGAGAGGGAGGCACTGATGAGAGAATAATGACTTTTTCTTTTTGAGGTGTAGGTTTCTTCATAGGCTTTCTGGGGACAAAAAGTTCCTATGGTAGGGAGGTTGTAACATCCAATTACTACTTCAGGTATTCTTAAACCCTCTTATGTTAAATTATTATTATATTAAAAGAGAAAAATGGTTTATCAGTGAAAAGTTTCTTTTTTGTTAAACACATCGTAGAATGGTAAATCACCCAATTAATACTTCAGAATATTCAATGAAATTTTTTTTGAGTTAAATAATGAGTTGGTGCATGATTTTGATTCCCGTAAAAACTGGGTGAAGATGAAATAAAATTTTTAAATAGTTTATATTAAGAGTGCACTTTTTATTCAAAATATTTTAATAAATCCATAATAGGGCCTTGTTTGAAAAAATTTGAGACCACTATTATGTCTGAAATATGATGTTTACCCTAGGAGATGTATAACATTTGAATGCGCCAGACTTTTTAATGTGTAGCTCGTGAGATAAAGTTATTAAATAATATTTATTATATTATTTTTTCAAAATAATTAAATATCTCACAAATGGTGCATTGTATGAGAAATCAATGACCACTGATAGGTCCAGAATGAGGGGTTTACCCTAGGGAGGGTATAAAATTAGTATGCATTGGGTGTTTGGACACCTCGCCCGCAAAAATAATTTTTTTTATTTTAATTATTTAATTATTCATTTTTTTAAATATTAAATCATAAATATCTCTCAAACAGTTCATCCTTTGAAAAATTTTATACCACCGTTGGGTCCAGAACGAGATGTTTACCCTATACGGGGCATAAATTTAATTCGTAAAAGATGTTTCATGTAATTTAATTTTTATATTAAATAATTAAAATATTTATTAAAAATAAAAACGAGTTCCACTGTTCATCTTCCCATAACCATGCCAGAACTCCATTTTTAATGCCGCAAGCTTTCAAAACCTTCCATTTCCACCCGTTTTAAACCGTTTCAATCACCAACAGACTAATGGGATGAATTAAAACCCTCCATCATCACGATTTAGTTGAAATGTTAAATTAAATTAGTGTTTTAATAGTTGGGAGAATGAATCTTATGTAGATTAGGATTTTAAATACTTGAACCCTTCGGTTGTGATTCTGGGTTTTTTTGGTCGAATTTGAGGACCCAGGTTTCTTCAAGAAAGTGGTCAGTGATGTTCTTTTCCTCTTCAATGGTCTTCTCTACCGACGATGACCATCCTTCATGCGCACCTCATGTGTGTGGCGCCCCTGGTTTGAGTGTCTTTACATTAAATTATTTTAATTTCTTCTTTTTTTATTCTCCCTTATCAATAAAAAAATAGTTGAATAATAAATGATGAAACTCAAATTATCGATGAATAATAATGTGAAATATCCAATGATTATCATCAAAATTTTGTTTCACGAAATTGTTGAGATATGTAAATAATTATCTGAGATAATTTTTATGGATAATTATAAATAATAATCTGACGGTAATTACATCGATAATTTATTTTGAGAATAAAAACTTTGTTAAAAGAAAGGATAATCCCAAAAAATTATCAAGCAATGAATAATTTGGTGAAATTTTCAAACAATAACTAGGATGATTTAACAAATGATAATTTCATCAAATTATTGAATGGATAATTGTTTAAAATTTTCAAATGATAATTATTTGGATTATTGAAAGATAATGAATTATCAATATATATATATATATCGATAAAAAACTTGGGATATTTTATTAAAATTATCTAATGTTATTTATTTTTATTGTAAAAAGAGATATATATATGTATATGTATATATATAAATATATAGTTAGATATATATTTTTAATAATTACTTTATAAGTTAAGGATAATTTTATTAAATATAAAATTATCAACATGTAATTCCATGAACTATTGATGGATAATTTCAGAAAAATACTTTGACATAAAATGATAATCTAGATATTATCCATGAGAAAGAAAATGTTATTGTATGTAATATTTTAATTGATAATTTCAAAATTTTCCAAGAGAGATAAAATGTTATCGCATGTAATGTTTTAATAGATAATTTAAAATTATCCATGAGAGATAAAATATTATCCCATGTAATATCTTAATCAATAATTTGAAATTATACATGACAGATAAAATTGCATGTAATATTTTACTTGATAATTTTGAGAATTATTTGGGAGATAGAAACTATCATCGCATGTGATATTTTATTTCCTTTTGAAATAAAATATCTGGTTCTGGTTCTAGGAACCCTTAATGAATGTCGACCATTGGTTTTTCGATGCTTATGATAATAAGGTTGTGAAGAGGTGTATTGAACCACATAGGGTGGTTTATCTTCGCTACTAACATCGAAGACCTTGAGGTAGGTGGTTCCATTCCAATTAGCCAAATTGATTATCCTAGTATTGCTTGATTTATTTCAATTGTTTATTTAAATTCAATTGCTCAAATCTACTTTCAATTAAATTGATTAAAACCCAATTCAAATGAATCGAGATATTTGAAATGGTTTTACCATGAGATTTGGAAAACCCCTAATTCCATTGAATTGGGGAGTGTTTATGAAAATTGGCTGATTTAAATTGTTGAATTGAAATTGTGAATTTGATGGAAATGTTTTCAATTAAATTATTGAATTTAATTGTGGAAATGAATTTTGAACTAATATAATTGGTTTTGAATGGAATTTAAACTATGGAAAATGGATTAAAATGATTTGATAGAAACCCATTGGTTTTATCTTGTGAAAAAGGCATGTTTTTTAATAAAACCTATTTTTGTTTTAAATGGAATCAAATTGGAAATTTTGAAATGGAATAATGCGATTGATATTATTTTTAAGCAGTCTTTAAATAGTTCGCCCATCATGTAAGAGTGTATGAAAGCCTTAAGCAGTTAGTGAGTTATTTGGATACACTATACACTACGACAATGTTCTAAAACATACTTGTGGTGGGTCACATCCCTGACGGGTTGGTGACGAGTCTCCTTTGGCCAATTTCATAGGGATGTGGGTATACATATTTTTCTGATTTCACATAGAGAGTGTGGAATCCTATATTTGGGTAATACTATTGTACCTTTTGGAAGATGACCATGTTGTTTTCTTGTTTATTTATATTTGAGATATAAATGTATGCTAATTATTTTGAACTACTTTACATGTCTGTTGAATTTATATAAACTATTTTATATAAAGTTTTTACATAATACATTGTTTAAGAAATATTCCATCATTTTTAAAATCATTGCTTAAAATATTTATTTCCATCATTTGAAAATGTATAACATCATTTGTTTAAATATTCTTTTGAATTTCCAAACCCGTTTATTTCAAAAATTGAACGATTTTATTTGGATAATCTATATTTGGAATCTGTTATGGAATCTTTGGTGCTATCCTTCTGGGATTAGGCTCACACCATACTTTTTCCTTTAGTTGTTTGTAGACTTTCTTCTTCTAGGACCGAGAAAAAGGAAGGGATCTCTTGGAGGTGGATCCAGTTGTTGAGTTTTTTGTTCTTAGTGAGTTGTGTCCTTAGAGACCTTGGGGCTATTTTCCCATTTTATTAATTTGTATTTTATGCCTCTTTGTATTCTTATACACTACTTCTAGTTGAGTGTCTTTTTTTATACATACTGTCTTGTTTATTTTATTCTGCATTGTTGGTGGAAAAATCGTTCCCACTTTCATGTTATGTGATACTAGGTGCTAGTTACCGACCCGTGGGGATCAGAAATGCCCTTCGAGATATGTCAAGGCTGGTTCTGTTATCAGGTTACCAGGGTACCTGGGCTGGTTTGGGACAAAATGGTATTAGAGAGAGGTTAAGCATCTTGCCTTGATGATAATATGCATTTGAGTATTCTTTTCAGGACTTGGGAGGAAGTTGTGAATGAGTACCTGGATAGCTCTCACCGTAATGAACCTTAAGTCACCAGTTGTGGTTAGGGAAAGATGACTTATGGATTAGTTCTAGTATTTTCCAATTTTGATTTTTATATATTGAAATCTAAATCATGTATGTTCTCCCAATTGGGATCATGTTTTCCTTGTTTCTATGTATGAGGATTATAAAATGTGTTCCTTATTATATGCTGATGTTGTGTAACATCATACCTATGAGAAGACGTGTTAATGGGGTCCAAGAAGGGGATACTGCTGAACATCAGTGAGCGAATCCTATAGTGGACCTGATCCTATTTGAGGTGATTGTGCGCATATTCCAAGCTCTGGGATAGGCACCACCTCTAGTCCCCATTAAGGCTCCAGCTATGGACCTGGGGGTGTTCTTAAAAATTTATCTCAAGAGTTATTTCACTAGAAACCAACAGTTTTTAAAGGCTCCACTGATCCTTGACGTGTTGAGGAATGGTTGGGCATGATATAAATTCTGTTTGAGTTCTTGTAGACACCAGATGAGATCAAGGTGAAGTGTGCCACCTTTGTATTGGAGGAGGGACCAAGAAGGAGATTGTGTGACACAAAAAAGATGACAAAGAAACATTAGGGATTAGATTAGAAGAACTTTGAGGTTCTTTTCACTGAATAGTTATATCCAAAGTCAATGGTGTTGGCCAAAGTTGTGGAGTTTTTCAAGCATGAGCATGCTGAAAGAACTGTCGCTCCTGTGGATGTTTGGGGGACTTGCAGAAGTTCTGCCACAACTTTCCCACTCTACACAACAACACAAGATCATCGACACCTTCAAAAACTGCGAGGAAATAAAATGATTCATGTACAAAAGGGTTCCAGCCACATACATTCAAAAAGAAGCTTCTTCACGTAGTGGAAGAGTCTCGAGAGGAAGCAGATACTGGTCCAACGATTGTGAGTGGTACCATTACTATAGATTTGTCATTAGTAACTATTCTTTTTGATACTAGTGCATCTCACTCATTTTTTTCAACCCATACTGTTAATATGCTTAATCTTCCTATGAAGATTTTTTCTTGTGAAATGAATATTACTATACACCTTAGTATAAAGAGAGAGCGGAATTTTCATAATCCCTCTTGTGTCTTATCTCTGTTAGTTGTCAAACATGCTTGGAGTTTTTTTTAGTACTTGACTTGAAATCACTTAACATCTTTTTTGAGATGGATTTACTCGTTACCAATAAATCTTGGATTAATTTTTATCTTTGACGGGTCTATATTACTACTCTCATTGGTGTGCCTCTTGTCCTTAAAAAAGAATGTGACCTAAGGTCGACCAGAACCAAACCTTCTTATCCAGAGTTGAGGAAAGTGATATCAAAGTTTACTTTTGATTTGGAGAAAGATTCAATGTGTGGTGATCTCCCTCCTGTCATCATTGAGTTTCCCAACTTGTTTCCTTCAGGCTTCTCTGGTTTTCTACCAGTAAGGGAGGTTGAGTTTTCCATTGAATTGATGCCCAGTACTCAACCAATTTTTCCCCTCTTACCAAATGGCTCCGATTGAACTAAAGGAACTAAAGTTACAGTTGGAAAATATTCTTGAGAAATCCTTTATTCACCCAAGTATGTCACCTTGGGAGGTTCCAGTTCTAACTACCATGAAAGCCGATGGTTCCCTATCATATTCTCTTATTGAGATGACTCTTCAAGAACAGAAGCTTGTTGATGAATTTTTTATACATTAGAGACTCTCTTTATGGTGGGGAGACTGATACCCAGTGGTTGTTCTCCAAAGAGGGTGTTCTATGTTATCAAAACCGTTATGTGGAACTGTTAGCGAAAAGAAATTCTATAATGGGGGATTTCTATAATTTCTAATCAGTTGTGCACCAAGGAAGCACTAAGACATTCTACGACTTGAAACTATAGTTTTTTTTACCATTTATTCTTAAAGGTTTCACCCTGATTGGGTCATCGACGACTTGGGAGGCAAGGGAAGCTTGTTCATTGTTTTGTGGGATCTTTTTAGGTTTTTGATTATGTGTGAAAAGTTTTTTAACATTTATCACTACCACCACAACTTTTGTTGATACATAATGTTTTTAATGTATCTCAGCTTCAAAATCATTTATCTATCCTATCTCATGTTCTGAGTTTGCATGATCTTGAAGTGGAACAAGTTTTCTCTGGGACTGAACGACAAGTTATGGTAGTTGATTCTGAGACCAAGGTACATCATAGGAGGACTATACCTCTTGTCCATTTGAAAAGGAATCATGATTCTAATTCTCATAAGATGTTAGAGAGGGAGGCACTGATAAGGGAAAATGACTTTGTCTTCTTGAGGTGGAGGTTTCTTTATAGGATTTCTGGGGATAGAAAGTTTCTATGGTGGGAAGGTTGTAACATATCGTTACTATTTCAGGTATTCCTAAACCCTCTTGTATAAAATTATTATTATATTAAAAGAGAAAAAAATGGTTTATCAGTGAAATTTTTTGTTTTTGTTAAACAAATCACGGAATGGTAACACACCCAATTAATACTCTAGAATATTCAATTAAATATTTTATGAGTTAAACAACAAGTTGGTGCATGATTTCGATTCCCACAAAGTCTTGGTGAAGACAAAATAAAAATTTTAAATAGTAATTATTAAGTGTGCACTTTTTATTCCAAATATTTGAATAACTTCATAATGGTGCGTCGTTTGGGAAATTCAATACCACTATTATTTTCAAAATATGGTGTTTACCCTAGGAGGGGTATAACATTCGAAAGTGCCAGACATTCGAATGAGTCACTCGTGAGATAAATTTATTAAATAATATTTAATATACTAGTTATTCAAAATAATTAAATATCTCAGAAACGGTGCATCATATAAGAAATATGAAACACCGATTGGTCTGAAATGAAAGGTTTACCCTAGGCAGGGTATAAAATTAGTATGCGTCGGGTGTTTGGATGCCTTTCTCTCAAAAATAACCTTTTTTTAATAATTTAATTATTCCGTTTTTTAAATATTAAATCATAAATATCTCTCAAACTATTCATCCTTTGAGAAATCTGAGACAACTTTTGGGTCCGGAAAGAGCTGTTTACCCTAATCGATGAATAAATTTAATTCACAAAGGATGTTTGATGTCATTTGATTTTTAAATTAAATAATTAAAATATTAATTATAAATAAAAACGAGATCCATTGTTCATCTTTCCATAACCACGCTTGAAATCCATTTTTAACGCCACATGATTTCAAAACCTTCCATTTCAACATGTTTTAAACTATTTCAATCACCAACACATTAATGGGTTGAATTAAAACCCTCCATTAGCAAGATTTAGTTAAAATGGTGCATTAAATTAGTGTTTTAATAGTTGGGTGGATGAAGCTTATACGGATTGGGGTTTTAAATACCCAAACCCACTAGTTGTGATTCTAGGTTGCTTTCGTCGAATCTGAGGACCATGGTTTCTTCAAGCAAGTGGTCGGTGAAGTGCTATTCCTCTTTGATGGTCTTCTCCACCGGTGACGACCATCCTTCATGTGCACCTCATGTGTGTGGCGCCCCTGGTTTGAGTTTATTTACATTACATTATTTTATTTTCTTCGTTTTTTTATTCTCCATTCTCAATAAAAAATAGTTGAATAATAATATAATGAAACTAAAATTATCAATGAATAATAATGTGAAATATCCAATGATTATCATCAAATTTTGGTTTCGCGAAATTGTTGAGAGATATGTAAATAATTATCTGAGATAATTATCAGGGATAATTATAAATAATAATCTAAGGATAATTACATCGATAATTTATTTTGAGAATAAAATCATGTTAAGAGAAGGGATAATCCCAAAGAATTATCAAGAAATGAATAATTAGGTGAAATTTTCAAACAATAACTAGGATGATTTAACAAATGATAATTTCATCAAATTATTTAATGGATAATTGTTTAAAATTATAAATGATAATTATTTGGATTATCAAAAGGTAATGAATTATCAATATATATATCGATAAAAAACTTGGGGTATTTTATTAAAATTATCTATTTTTATTTATTTTTATTGTCAAAAGAGATATATATCTATGTATATATATAAATATATATTTAGATATGTATTTTTAATAATTACTTTAGAGGTTAAGGATAATTTTATTAAATATAAAATTATCAACATGTAATTGCATGAACTATTGAAGGATAATTTCAAACACATGCTTTGATATAAAATGATAATCCAGATATTATCCATGAGAGATAAAATGTTATCGCATATAATATTTCAATCGATAATTTGAAAATTATCCCAGAGAGATAAAATATTATCGCATGTAATATTTTAATCAATAATTGAAAATTATCCATCAGAGATAAAATATTATCGCATGAAATATTTTAATCAATAATTTGAAATTATCCTTGACAGATTAAATTGCTTGTAATATTTTATTCAATAATTTTGATAGTTATTCAGGGGAGAGAAACTATCATCGCATGTGATATTTTATTTCCTTTTGAAATAAAATATCTGGTTCTTTTTCTAGGAACCCTTGACTAACGTCGACCATTGGTGTGTCGACGCTTCTGATAATAAGGTCGTGAGGAGGTGTCTAGAACCACATAAGGTGGATTATCTTCACCACTAACATCTAAGACCATGAGGTAGGTGGTTTCATTCTGATTAGCCAAATTGATTATCCTTGTATTGCTTTATTTATTTCAATTATTGATTTAAATTCAATTTCTCAAATCTAATTTCAATTAAATTGATTAAAACCTGATTCTAGTGAATTGATGTATTTGAAATGGTTTTGACATGAGATTTGGAATACCCTTTATTCCATTTAATTGGGGCATGTTTATGAAAATTGACGGATTTAAATTGTTGTATTTAAATTGTAAATTTTATGGATATGTTTTCAATTAAAATTTTGAATTTAATTGTGGAAATTGTAACACCCCGAGATTTTATGAAAAATATTCTTTTTAATTTCATTAATGTCTTGTGTTGTACGCTACACCAAAAGGAGCTTGCACAACACGCATCCTTGACTTGCCTTTCATTACATGCAATCGCGACCTTCCTCGATAGCGTGTGTAGTACGCAATACCGAGCTTCACTAAACAACGATATGCTATTAAAATATTATTAAAACTAGCCATTATGAATAGTAATAATCACTTTTTGAAATTTTGTAAATTTTATTTTTCAAAATGGACTTCATTTTTGGATTCGGAATATCGAAATTAGCTTAGGGTGAAATTTTGGTACTTTTCGGCTAACTTTCATTTTCTGATGAATAATGAAAATTACTAATTTTTAATTAAAAACAACATTTTTAATTGAAATAATTAATAGTGATAAATTATTAAATTGAGTTTTTTTTAAGTATATTTATAATACATTTTTACAATTTAATACAATGTTGTTCATTGGATGTAATTTCACATTTAAACCAGACATAAACAAGTGTCAATCTTTTGATAGTTATTATCTCTTAAGAACACGCTATTTGTTTTGATGACGAGAATTAATTTTTAAATTAATTAATGTAACTGATATGTTTTGAATTTGGTAAAATATACATTATTCTTGAGTTCATAATATCAAATATAGCTTAGGCCTAATTTTTTGTATTTTTCTGGACACTTTCATTTTTTGATGAATAGTGAAACCACTAAGTGGTAGTTAAAAAAATGAATTTTTCATAAAACTTAATTTTACCACTTCTGTGAGTGGAATTTCAAAAATCCGAGAGACACGGTTGATGTCAGTAAGTAAAATGTGATTTAATGGGATGAAAATAATTTTTGGTGAATAGTAACTTTTTACTTTTTTTTACCACGGTTAAAAGTAAATAGGGTAATTAAGGGTAAAAATGATATTATTATTACCCTAACATATGTCCTAATTCTATTGAATAAGTTTAATTCGACCAAAAACAACCTTAGGAATAAAATATGACCATTTAGGCCCACTTGGATTAGATTAGGACATTTATTATTAATTTATTTAAAGAAGGGTTAAAATAGTTAAAATCAAAGTTTAAAAAGTATATAATTTTTAATATAGGGTTATACATAAGCTAAATTCGACTATAAATATTAATTACAAATATAAAAATATTTCCTACATAATGGTATTTTATTTGTAATTTTTAGACATTAAATAATGTAATTTACTTATGACACAAAGATGATGCAGTAATTATCTTATTAATGAAATGTTGACATAATTGATGTTATAAATACCAACATAAATGTAATTTGAGACTTTTTATGAATTAAACTAATTTTCTAGGTTAATAAGACATGTTATTATTGATTTAATTAACCTTTTTCGAACTAATGATTCTGTTATGATTTTCACTAAAATCATTTACTAAATAGTTTCAAAATTGACATAAAATAGTTTTTAAAACAAATATTATATAATTAATTGTTATTTTATTCTTAAAAATCTAAGATTTGGCCAAATGACTTAGATAAGGTTATATATATTAATAATAAACAACTTGGGGTTCTTTTGGCTTCTTATAGAAAGTTTATTAACCTTATAGTGTAAGAACACAAAAAGACACGGTAAAAGTAAAATTATCTAACTTAAAGTTAAATATAAATGATAAGGTTAAAATAGGAACCTAAACTTGTCTAAATTCTATTGGATGAGAGGGTTTCTACCCATACCCACCTTAGATTAGAAATAAATCAATTTTGAGCTATTTAAAACCGAATTTGGCTTTATAATAAAATAATTTTTTTAGTTATTCCAAAGGTGCCCCTCTCCTCCCTTATAAAAGGGCACCTCCTCCCTCTCTTCCTCACACCACTTTGAGCCTTCAAGCTTGGCCAACCCCTGAAAATTTCTCCTCTCCACTTCCCTAGAGACATATTAGAGGTCTTGGTCTTCTTTAAAGACCAATTTTAGTGCCTTAAAATGAGATCTCAAAGAGGCGCTTCAAAGAAGAGGTAATGTCCGATTACCAATTCTTTCAACTTTATTTCTTCTTCCACTTCTTATTCTTTAGTTGTTTCATTATGAAGTAATAACATCAGTATCAACCATATACTGATATGTTATTATAAGTATGAAACAACCCTATTTCACCATCTATCCATCCTATGGAAAATTAAATCACCGCGCGTGCTTAAGTACGGAATACCGTCTCCACGTCGTGGTGTAATCTATTTTCCACCACCACCTTACTTGGATGGGTATAATGGTGTACATAATAACTATATATGATTATTTTAAATTGATATTTATTATTAAATAGTATACATACACTCCAATACAATTCCACGATCATGAGAACGATATCATCGCTCGTGCGTACGTACGGACTACCGTCTCCACGATGCGATGAGATACATTCTCCACATTAGCCATTCATGAATGATTATAAAGTATATATAATAAGTAATAATGAAATATATGACATAATAATGATACGGTATTTATGTGTATATATATGTATGTCGTCTACTTAATTCCATTCAACTCAATAAGGAAATGAAAACAGCGTTCATGTGTACGTACGGCCTACCGTCTCCATGAATGGTGTATTTCCTTCCATTTACTGATCTTTTATATATATGTATATTCTGAATATATATTATATATAAATCATTTTTTATATTCTTGAATTAAGTAATCATGATCTAATTAATCATATGAATAATTACAAGTTAAAAAATGGACGACAAATGAAACGATTTTACCCAAAACGCTCTTTAACATGGAATTTACAAAAGAATGGGTAATATAAAGTCATAAGTGAACCTTATATGATATCATAACAATGAGTATGATTCTGGAATAAGTCAATGACATTATTTAAATCATTATACAGGAGTTTAGGACACTTACGAAGTGAATCGGACCTAAGGTAAGGGATAATTGTGCAAATCTCATTTTTATCCGAGATTACTTATTTGTAAGTATTTACTGGGGTTATTGCTATCATCCATGTCCATGTTTTATAAAAGTGTATTCATGTATGTTTAAAGTCCTTTTATATCCATTTTGAATTTTACCCCATGGTATGGAAGGAATCATTCTTTTGTTTACCCTACGAGGTACTTTTTTAACTTTTCTGACAAAAGTACAAGAAGAATGTTTTTTAACTTATACGGCACGAACAGATTTTTACGGTTTTATAAAGCCTTATTTTCATGAAGCTTCTTCCAAAATATTTCATGAATATTGTCAACAAAATATTTTTCTTTTAAAATTGCACGATGGTTTGTGAAGAGAAATTTTTTTTGAAGAAGAAAGGATATTTTCCTCAAGAATTCATTTCAAGTGTTTTATCAAAACCATTTTCCATCTAAGATGACAATATTTCATATGTGTATGTTTCAAGTATAAAGTCTCTATGATTTACATGGTTAAAATTTTCTTATTATGAAATGATATCCATTTCTTTTATATGGATTATGTGATTATGAGATGATGTTTATGAAACCCATTTTATTTATTGGGTTACTATGAATGATGTATGTTTATTTTGTGGCACAGGTAAGAATGATTTCATTATGAGATGGGTGGGACCTATATCTCTCTCCAATGCATTGGGTAAAGATTTATATCTCATGAGATATACATGGATGGAACTACAAGTTAAACCGGTTCAGTAATACAGGACCGGAACATGGAGTGAAATTGATTCAGAAAGAGACTTTGTCCACTAAGATGGTCTTGGAAGCAATGCCTTCGATACTATGTAAATCATATCATGTGCTTCATGGTTGCCACAATTAAATGTTTTATTCCCATGCTATTTTATCATTCTTAATGTTTCTTTATGATCTATGTCTTACGTACTTCCATGTTTTATGTCATTTCTCAAGCTTTTGATGTTTAAACATTATGTTCATGTTTTTAAGTTCAAATGTATATAGTATGTTTTATTTTATCCATGCTTACCCTTACTGAGCATTTGAGCTCACCCTTTTTATGTTTTCTTTTCCCCAGGATATAAAGAAAGGTTTTAGGTAAGAAAAAAAGGGGAAGATCTTTATGGGAGATGTTGAAGATGTTTCACCATGATTAGAAGATTTTATTCCGAGTTTCCAAAGACACTAAACTATTACGGTTCTTGTGTGTCTATTTTTGTTATGTATTAAGTATTCCGAAAAAGTAATGTAATGTCCATATATGTCAAGCTTTGGGTCTCTACAGTTGGTATCAGAGGGAGTTTTAGTCAACCTTTGGAAACTAGGATGCGAAAATGTTAGTGAGATCCCTAGAGATATTTCTAAGGTATTTCTAGGGATGTCCCTAAGGATAAGTATACGTATAGGATATAGTCCTAGAACTATGGAAACGATATTAGATTAAACCAAAGATGTTAGATATTGAAGTTACTCCCCCTTTATTATGATTTTTGCCTCTCACACTATTCTTTTTGGGTTTTAGAAAATGGCTGGAAACAAGATGATTCACGATAATAGAGAATATTATGGACAATGGAATTATATTCTTCATGAGAAACAAAATTAAATGGGATTTGGAAGTCCAAACATCATTATTATGCCGAATCAGCAATCTCATAATATGATCAATAAAGTAAAATTTGGTAAGTTTCCTGACTCGGCTAATAAGAGAAAGATGGAGTTTCATGATGATCATAGAGGAAAGAAAGTTCAATTTCCCCTATGTAAATCATGTGGGAAGAGGCATCAAGTAGAATGTTTCAAAGGAACTGGAAGATGATTTGGGTGTGGAAAAGAAGGAAACAAATCCAGTAAGTGCAAAGGAAAAGGTTCAGTTAACACCAGGGATGAGGATAATGGTATTGATATGACATCAACAATGGTTAAATGTTTTAAATGTGGAATGTACGGGCATTATTCAAACCAATGCCCTAAGGGAAAGTCTCATGAAGAGAATCAGTATGGTAATATGGGTAGTATTTATGTTGATGATGATGAAGAGACTAAAAATGATATGTTAGATGAAAGAATTTTTGAAGCTCGGTAAAGGTTTAAGAAGGTAGTGGAATGATTACATGCTTATCAAGTTTAATGTTGTATAAGCAATCTCATGGTACTATGGAATAAAGAGACATCTAAGGATTGTTACATTGTTGTCTTTCCTTGGGTTTTGAAAGTGTATGATTAATGGTACCAGTATCCATTAAAGGTTATTCAGATATTTTTGGAATATAGATGATATGCGCATAATGAATGGATAAGGAGAAAATTAAATGTTTGATAGTATTCATGAGCCCATGACTGATATAAGGAGAAGATTATATCATGGTTTGAGTATATAGAATTTTTGGATTTTGGTATGTGGAAAGAGTTAAATTTTAACAACATTCATGTTTTCACTAAGGTTTAATGGGTATTCATTTTTCAAGAGAATACAAGATTAAGGTATTCACATGACTGGAATGTGACCAACAAGATATATGGGGGATAAATGATGGTATTCACATGCTTGGTTGATGACATTTCAAGTAATCATTTTCTTTATACTGTGATCTTGGACCGAAGTATTTTAGATAAGTCTAAAGATTATAATGGATTATGTTGTACATAAGTTAGTATTGTTTAAGGATATAACTTTTTTTTTATATTATTTATGTGATGTTATAGTAATGTAGTTTTAGAAAAAGGACAACCTGCAGGATGGGAGACAGCCCATCGCGTCGGACAAGGCTATGGGAATCGAACCCACAACCAAAGTGTGACTGGCCTTTATCGCCTACCACTGGCCTATAGGAAGTCCCTGTTTAGTAGAAACTAGTTTTATTATATTAAGCAGTATGATATAATATGTATAAGTCCATTTTAGGAACCATATATGATTAATCTCACTATAGATCGACTTATGTATATTTAATAACTTTTGTTAACCTTTTGATTGATATAGAGGGAATGACCTATCATTCTATCACATGATCTTCTAACACATCACGAATGACAAATTCAACTTCATTTCTTAAAGAGATGAAGTGGAAATTGTCCAAAGAACGACCACCGGTGAGACTATACCAAAATCACGAAAGTATTTCTTCTACTTCCAATTTCATCAACTTTAGGGAAATGATCTTGAAAACCAAAAATGTTGTCCTAGTGCTCTTATATCTGATGAATCAGACGGTACCTTAGATCGTCACAAATTTATGGCCTTGTGATTTCTGGATTTTCCATAGCCATGTTCTCTACCACTCTCCATCAGAACATGATGGTTAGATTTCTCTTCCATATCCATATTTTCACCAATATGGAAACCCAGTGATTAGTTTATATGGGTAACCGTTACGTTTCATACTTTTGTTTTTAAATATTTGTTTTGGTATTCCATTTTACGATGTGGGTTTCTATTAAAGAAACTTTCGAGTAGTAAACCATTTATAACCCCGACGAATTTCGATGGATAAATTAATTTTAAGGGGGTAGAATGTAACACCCCGAGATTTTATGAAAAATATTCTTTTTAATTTCATTAATGTCTTGTGTTGTACGCTACACCAAAAGGAGCTTCCACAACAAGCATCCTTGACTTGCCTTTCATTACATGCAATCGCGACCTTCCTCAATAGCATGTGTGGTACGCAATACCGAGTTTCACTAAACAACGATATGCTATTAAAATATTATTAAAACTAGCCATTATGAATAGTAATAATCACTTTTTAAAATTTTGTAAATTTTATTTTTCAAAATTGACTTCATTTTTGGATTCGGAATATCGAAATTAGATTAGGGTGAAATTTTGGTACTTTTCGGCTAACTTTCATTTTCTGATGAATAATGAAAATTACTAATTTTTAATTAAAAACAACCTTTTTAATCGAAATAATTAATAGTGATAAATTATTAATTTGAGTGGTATTAAAGTATATTTAGAATAAATTTTTTCAATTTAATACAATGTTGTTCATTGGGTGTAATTTCACATTTAAACCAGACATAAACAAGTGTCAATCTTTTGATAGTTATTATCTCTTAAGAACACGCTATTTGTTTTGAGGACGAGAATTAATTTTTAAATTAATTAATGTAACTGATATGTTTTGAATTTGGTAAAATAGACATCATTCTTGAGTTCATAATATCAAATATACCTTAGGCCTAATTTTTGGTATTTTTCTAGAAACTTTCATTTTTTGATGAATAGTGAAACCACTAAGTGGTAGTTAAAAAAATGAATTTTTCATAAAAATTAATTTTACCGCTTCTGTGTGTGGAATTTCAAAAATCAGAGAGACACGGTTGATGTCAGTAATTAAAATGTGGTTCAATGAGATGAAAATAATTTTTGGTGAATACTAACTTTTTACTTTTTTTACCACAGTTAAAAGTAAATAGGGTAATTAAGGGTAAAAATGATATTATTATTACCCTAACACATGTCCTAATTCTATTGGATAAGTGTAATTCGACCAAAAACAACCTTAGGAATAAAATATGACCATTTAGGCCCACTTGGATTAGATTAGGACATTTATTATTAATTTATTTAAATAAGGGTTAAAATAGTTAAAATCAAAGTTTAATAAGTATATAATTTTTAATATAGGGTTATACATAAGATAAATTAGACTATAAATATTCATTAGAAATATAAAAATATTTCCTAAATAATGGTATTTTATTTGTAATTTTTAGACATTAAATAATGTAATTTATTTATGACCCAAAGATGATGCAGTAATTATCTTATTAATGAAATGTTGACATAATTGATGTTATAAATACCAAAATAAATGTAATTTGAGATTTTTTATGAATTAAACTAATTTTTTAGGTTAATATGACTTGTTAGTATTGATTTAATTAACTTTTTTTGAACTAATCATTTTGTTATGATTTTCACAAAAATCAATTACTAAATATTTTAAAAATTGACATAAAATAGTTTTTAAAACAAATATTATATTATTAATTGTTATTTTATTCCTGAAAATCTAAGGTTCGGCCAAATGACTTAGATAAGGTTATATATATTAATAATAAACAACTTGGAGTTCGTTTGGCTTCTTATAGTAAGTTTATTAACCTTATAGTGTAAGAACACAAAAAGACACGACAAAAGTAAAATTATCTAACTTAAAGTTAAATATAAATGATAAGGTTAAAATAGGAACATAAAGTTTTATAAATTCTATTGGATTAGAGGATTTCAACCCATACCCACCTTATCTTCTAAATAAATCAATTTGGATCTATTTAAAACCGAATTTGGATTTATAATAAAATAATATTTTTAGTTATTCCCAAGGTGCCCCTCTCCTCTCCTACAAAAGGGCACCTCCTCCCTCTCTTCCTCACACAACTTTGATCCATCAAGCTCGGCCAACCCCTACCAATTTCTCCTCTCCACTTCCCTAGAGACATACTAGAGGTCCTGTTATTCTTTAAAGACCAATTTTATTGCCCTAAAAGGAGATCTCAAAGAGGCGCTTCAAAGAAGAGGTAATGTCCGATTACCAATTCTTTCAACTTTATTTCTTCATCAACTTCTTCTTCTTTAGTTGTTTCATTATGAAGTAATAACATCAGTATCACTCATATAATGATATGTTATTATAAGTATGAAACAACCCTATTTCACCATCTATCCATCCTATGGAAAATGAAATCACCGCGCATGCGTACGTACGAAATACCGTCTCCACGTCGTGGTGTAATCTATTTTCCACCACCACCTTACTTGGATGGGTATAATGGTGTACATAATAACTATATATGATTATTTTAAAGTGATATTGATTCTAAAAAAGTATACATACACTCCAATACAATTCCACGATCCTGAGAACGATATCATTTCTCGTGCGTATGTACGGACTACCGTCTCCACGACGCGATGAGATTCATTCTCCACATTAAACATTCATGAATGATTATAAAGTATATATAATAAGTAATCATGAAATATATGACATAATAATGATACTGGATTTATGTGTACATATATGTATGTCATCTACTTAATTCCATTCAACTCAATAAGGAAATGAGAACAGCGTTCATGCGTACGTACGACCTACTGTCTCCATGAACGGTGTATTTCTTTCCATTTACTGATCTATTATATATATGTATATTATGAATATATATTATATATAAATCATGTTTTATATTCTGGAATTAAGTAATCATGATCTAAGTAATCATATGAATAATTACAAGTCAAAACACGGATGACAAATGAAACGATTTTACCCAAAACGCTCTTTAACATGGAATTTACAAAAGAACGGGTAATATAAAGTCATAAGTGAACCATATATGATATAATAACAATGAGTATGATTCTTTAATAAGTCAATTACATTATTTAAATCATTATACAGTAGTTTTGGACACATACGAAGCAAATCGGACCTATGGTAAGGGATAATTGTGCAAATCTCATTTTTATCTGAGATTACTTATTCGTAAGTATTTACTGGGGTTATTGCTATCATCCATGTCCATGTTTTATAAAAGTGTATTCATGTATGTATAAAGTCCTTTTATACCCATTTTGACTTTTACCCCATGGTATGCAAGGAATCATTCTTTTGTTTACCCTACGAGGTACTTTTTTAACTTTTCCGACAAAAGTACAAGAAGAATGTTTTTTTAACTTATACGGCACGAACAGATTTTTACGGTTTTATAAAGCCTTATTTTCATGAAGCTTCTTCCAAAATATTTCAGGACTATTGTCAACAAAATATTTTTTTTAAAATTGCATGATGTTTTGTGAAGAGAAATTTATTTTGAAGAAGAAAGGATATTTTCCTCAAGAAATCATTTCAAGTGTTTTATCAAAACCATTTTCCATCTAAGATGACATTATTTCATATGTGTATGTTTCAAGTATAAAGTCTCTATGATTTACATGGTTTCACTTTTCTTATTATGAAATGATATCCATTTTTTTATATCGATTATGTGATTATGGGATGATGTTTATGAAACCCATTTTATTAATTGGGTTACTATGAATGATGTATGTTTATTTTGTGGCACAAGTAAGAATGATTTCATTATGAGATGGGTGTGACCTATATCTCCCTAAAATTAATTGGGTAAAGATTTATATCTCATGAGATAGACATGGCTGGAACGGCAAGTTAAACCAGTTCAGTAATACAGGACTAGAACGAGGAGTGAACTCGATTCAGAAAGGGACTTTGTCCACTAAGATGGTCTGGGCAGCAATGCCTTGGCTACTATGCATATCATATCATGTGCTTAATGGTTGCCACAATTACATGTTTTATTCCCATTCTATTTTATCATTCTTAATGTTTCTTTATGATCTATTCCTTACGTACTTCCATGTTTTATGTCATTGCTCAAGCTTTTGATGTTTAAACATTATGTTCATGTTTTTAAGTTCAAATGTATATAGTATGTTTTATTTTATCCATGATTACCCTTACTAAGTATTTGAGCTCACCCTTTTTTTGTTTTATTTTCCCCAGGATATAAAGAAAGCTTTTAGGTAAGAAAAAATGGGGAAGATCTTTATGGGATATGTTGTAGATCTTTCACCGTGATTAGAAGATTTTATTCCGAGTTTCCAAAGACACTAAACTATTACGGTCGTTGTGTGTCTATTTTTGTTATGTATTAAGTATTCCACAAAAGTAATGTAATTTCCATGTACGTCAAGCTTTGGGTCTCTACAGAAATGAATTGTGAAATAATGGAATTGTTTTTGAATGGACTTTAAACTCTTGAAAATGGATTTAAATGATTTGGTAGAAACCCATTAGTTTTATCTTGAGAAAAAAGCATGTTTTTGAATAAAACCTGTTTTGGTTTTAAATGGAATGAAATTGGAACTTTTAAAATGAAAGAATGAGATTGATCATATTTTTAAGTTTTCTTAAAGTAGTTCACCCATCATGTAAGAGCGCATGAAATCCTTAGATATTTAGTCAGTTATTGGATAGACTCAACACTATAACGACGATATAAAAGATACTTGCGACAGGTCACATCCCCAACGGGTTAGTGACGAGTCTCCTTTGGACAGTTTCATAGGGATGTGTGTATACACATTTTTCTGAGTTCACATAGAGAGTGTGGAATCTTATAGTTGTGTAATACTATCGTACCTTTTGGAATATGACTATGTTGCTCCTTTGTTTATTTATATTTGAGATTTAAATATATGCCAATTCTTTTGAACTGATTTACATTTCTGCTGAATTTATATAAACTGTTTTATATAAATGTTTTATATAAGACCTTATTTTTGAAATATACCATCATTTGTAAAATCATTTCTTAAAATATTTATTTCCATCATTTGAAAATCTATAACATGATTTGTTTAAATATTCTTTTGAATTTCCAATATTGTTTATTTGTAAATTGATAGATTTTATTTAGATAATATATATTTGGAATCTATTATAGAATCTTTGGTGGTATACTACTAGGCTTAGGCTCACACCCTACTTTTTCCTTAGAATGTTTGTAAACTTTCTTCTTCTAGGTTCGAGAAAAGGTAATGGATCTCTTGGAGGTAGATCTAGAAATTTAGATTTTTGGTCATGGTGAGTTGTTTCTATAGGGACCTTGGGGATGTTTTCCCATTTTATTACTTTGGAATTTATTCCTCTTTGTATTCTGGTACATTACTCCCAATGGATTTCGTTTTTTATGAATACTATCTTGTTTCTTTTATTTTTAATTTTTTGTGGAAAAATCATTCCCACTTTCATGTTATGTGATGGAAAGTGCTAGTCACCGACCCATGGAGATCAGGAATTCCCTTTGGGATATGTTAGGGATGGCTCATTTATCAGGTTACTAGGGTACCTGAGATGGTTTGTGACACCTCCTCAGTACATCGGTCGGGCAATCACGTGTCATGTGTCCTCGCTCATCACATGCATAACATCACCTCTCATTGTTCTACCTTGATCTTATGCACAGTCTCTATGTTGCATGACCATGTTCTTGAGTATGATCCTGGAAAGATTGTATGTGCCGAGATCCAACCGACTAGCGCCTTCTAGGTGCTATAGATGACTCAACCCCATAACTCCCACTACTAGCTCCAACTGCATGACTTCTCTTTGATTGGAATATCTCCATTACTAGCGTCTGCTACAACACTCTGACATAAGTGGGAATACACAAGGGTACAACACTGGCAAAAATTTCTCTCTATAGACCCTATTCAAACTTTCATGCCTAGAATTACCCATCCTGAATCATGTTGATGGAGTACCACATAAGGTTTGTGAGCCTCAAAACACACTAAAAATTGTCATCCCTCCTTTCTCCATCTCTAGAAGATCCTGAATTCAAATTGAGCAAAATCATGAGGTTTATTACTCCTCAATAAAAATCTAATGAATTCAGACCATGAGAGTGTCATATCCTCTTGAAAATGTGTAAGTATGATCCACCAGTGCCAAACTACTTTGTGGAAAAGACTGTCTAGAAATGCAACCACCTGATTAGCCGGTTTATAGATAATCTTGAAAGCTCGAATCATTGAATATAAAAAATCCTCTACTACCTGGGGATATAACTCACCATGGAATATTAACAACCTCTTGTTCTATAACTCACGGAGTGCACTAAGATAATGTGCATCCTCATCTTGCTCCATTGGTACTATCTCTTGCTCGACAAGCGGAGGTGCTTCTACCTATCCGCCTGGAAAAAAGATCTTGCATGAAGGCCCTTGAACTGAGGCCTCATCACTCATCAGATCATCATCATGATCCCAAATCGGTAATATTGTTGGTTGTCTTCATTGAGACATCCTAAATATTTAATCAAGACATACGATGGTCAGATGAACATATATATATATGGGGATCTGACTCAATAAGGACAACCAAAAAAATAATTCCTATATGACGTGTGTACCAATGTTCCCTACATCCAATGTCTTAGTATGTCGAGTAAAAAAGTAGGTGGGCAGAGTCCTGATGAATGGATATGTCAGCCACCACACCAACACTAGGTTTCTTAGTCTGAAAGCCATAATTGAGACACCTTGAAACTATTTCCCTAAGTCCCAACCAAATCCCCATAATGGGATTAATACAAACATCATCCCAAGGAATCAACCACCTTTGATACCAATATTTCATAACCTGACCTAACAGTGCTTGATCTAAAACTTCTCCAAGCCCACAACCATAGTCCATGGGCTAGTGCCAAGTGCCAAAAGGAATAAATAATATGAAAGGCCTTTGTCTGTGTACCTTTACACACACACAAAACCATCTCCATGCAGAATTGAATAGAAATAGATGTAAATACAATAATGTATAGAGTAACAATCATGCATGTAACAACCTCAAGGGAATACAAGAGTGTGTCAATGTAATCTAAAAAAGAAAAATGTCTAAATACATGACCAACAGAAAAGATGTCCTAACCTGAAAAAAACTGGAAAAGTAAATGTTGAGAGCCTAGATCTATATCACTAAGCCCTGACCACCACACGCAGTCAAATGAACTAGATCATCCCTATGCTCCTCTATAATCATCGCTGACATGTTTTTCATCTGCATAAGACATGAAAGTTGTAGGAAAATCCCATTTAGGTGTGAGTTTATACATACCCAATAGGACCCAAAACATGAAGAAAAATTATTAAGAGACATGATAGAATTAAACAACTCAAACCATAACAAGATAGAAATTAAAACCAATCAATAAAAATATATGATCATACAAGAAACCAAAATGATAGATAAAGAGGATCTCCATGTCACAGTTGTAACCCAATAAAAGAGTCTACCAATAGTTCCAAGACTTCCACTAATGATGCCCAACATCTCACGCATCTTTCTAAAGAAATATCCATGTCGAGCCACACCTCACCATTGTGATACTTATTCGAGGAGAAATAATATTTAGGTAAAGGATCCATGCTTTGATACAATAGGAGGGTGCCAATCTGATGGTCGATAGAAGACCCATGCCCTATCCCAGTAGGAGGGTGTCACTGTAATGTTAGATAGAAGACCCATTCCCAAACACCACAAGAGGGTTCCACTCTAATGGTAGATAGAGAAAACATGCCCTGACACTGCAGGAGGGTGCCACTCTAATGGCAGAGAACCCATTATCTGACTCCGCAGGAAGGTTCCACTAAATAGATAGAGGACCATTGTCTTGATCTAATTGGAGAGTGCCACTCTGATGGTAGAAGACCCATGTCCCGACTTTGCAGGAGGGTGTCACTCAATAGATAGAGGATTCATGCCCTGATCCAATAAGAGGGTTCCACTTTAATGGTAGATAGAGGACTCACACCCTATCTTAATTATAGTGTTTCACTCTAATCTCCTTGATGATCATGCCCGATCACTACCAACGTCAAACATTACCTAAATAATCATCCCACCTAGAACAACTCGCATCATATCTCAAAATTCACTATGAAGGCCACCATTATGTTCTACATGGAAAAAAACTCTAGATAGGCTACTCGTGTGCCAAAATATGAGTCTAAACAAAGGAGATACAAGAGGTAGAAGTTTTTTCAAAAGTAGGTACATGGCATGTTGGGGACCCACACAACATGTGATCCCAATTTTTTGCCTGTCCATTTACTTGCTATTACATGGCTCACTATCCATGTTGTCCTACATGGAATGTAAAGGGACTGCACAGTGTGTCTTAGCCACCCAGTGTAAAGACCCGTATCTTGACGTACATGGACATTACATTACTTTTATGGAATACTTAATAAATAACAAAAACATACACACAAGGATCGTAATAGTTTAGTGTCTTTGGAAACTCGGAATATAATCTTCTAATTGTGGTGAAAGATCTTCAACATCTCCCATAAAGATCTTCCCTTTTTTCTTACCTAAATTCTTTCATTATATCCTAGGGAAAAGAAAACATAAAATGGGTTAGCTCAAATGCCTAGTAATGTTAAACATAGAGAACATAAAACAATCCATAAACATTTGAATGCAAAAACTTGAACATGAAATCTAAACATCAAAATCTTGAGCAAAGACATGAATCTTGGAAGTATGTAAGGCATATATCATAAGGGAACATCAATCATGATAAAATAGAATGGGAATAAAACATGTAATTGTGGCAACAATTAAGCACATGTTATGATTTCCATAGTAGTCAAGGCATTGCTTCCAAGACCATCTTAGTGGACAAAGTCCCTTTCTGAATTGAGTTCACTCCTCGTTTCAGCCCTGTAACACTGAACTGGATTAACTTACCGTTCCAGCCATGTCTATCTCATGAGATATAAATCTTTACCCAATGCATTTGAGGGAGATATAGGTCCCACCCATCTCATAATGAAATCATTATTACTTGTTCCATAAAATAAACTTAAAAAAGTCATCATTACCCAAAGAATAAAATGGGTTTCATAAACATCATTCCATCATCACATAATCCATATAGAACAAATGGATATTTCATCATAATAAAAGTGAAACCATGTAAATCATAGAGAAATTATACATGAAACATACACATATGAAATAATGTCATCTTAGATGGAAAATGGTTTTGATAAAACAATTGAAATGAATTCTTGAGGATAATATACTTTATTCTTCAAAATCATTTTCTTTTCAAAAAATGTCTTGGAATTTTAAATGAAAAGTATTTTGTTGAAAATAGTCATAAAATCTTGTCAAGTAAGCTTCATGAAAATGAGTCGTTATGAAACCGTAAAAATCTGTTCATGCCGTACAAGTTAAAAATAACATTCTTCTCGTACTTTTGATGGAAAAGTCAAAAAGTACCTTGTAGGGTAAATAAAAGAATGATTCCTTCCATACCATGGGGTAAAATTAAAAATGGGTAAAATAGGCTTTAAACATACATGAATACACTTTTATAAAACATGGACATGGATGATATAAATAACCCCAGTAAATACTTACGAATAATCAATCTCGGATAAAAACGAGATTTGCAAAATTATCCCTTACCTTAGGTCTGATATGATTTGTATGGATCTGAACCTCCTGTATAATGATTTAAATAATTTCATTTACTTATTACATAATCATATTCATTGTTATGATATCATATATGTTTCACTTATGACTTTATATTACCCGTTCTTTTGTAAATTCAATGTAAAACCAGCGTTTTGGGTAAAATCATTCCATTTATCGTATGTCTTTCGACTTATCATTATCGATATTATTACTTATATCCTGATTTACATAATTCCATAATGTAAAATATATATTCATCATATACATATATATTATAGATCGATAAACGGATTGAAATACACCGTTCATGGAGACGGTAGGCCGTACGTACGCATGAACGCAGTTTTTGTTTCCTTGTTGAATTGAATGAAATTAAATAGATGACATACATATATATATACATAAATATAGTAGAATTATTATGTCATATATTTCATTATTATTCATTATATATACTTTATAATCATTCTTGAATGGTTAATCATGGAAAATGAATCTCATCGCGTTCTTGGAGACGGTAGTCCGTACGTACGCACGAGCGATGATATCATTCCCATGATCATGGAATTGTATTGGAGTGTATTTATACTATTTCGTAATCAATATCACTTTACAATAATCATATATAGTCATTATTTACACCATTATACCCATCCAAATAAGGTGGTGGTGGAAAATAGATTACACCACAACGTGGAGACGGTATTCCGTACATACGCACGCGCGGTGATTTCATTTTCCGTAGGATGGATAGATGGTGAAATAGGGTTGTCTCATACTTATAATAACATATCATTATATTAGTGATACTGATGTTATTACTTCATAATGAAACAATTAAATAAGAATAAGTGGAAGAAGAAATAAATTTGAAAGAATCGGTAACAGACATTACCTCTTCATTGAGGCGCCTCTTTGAGACCTCCTATTAGGGCACTAAAATTGGTATTTGAAGAAGACCAGGACCTCTAGGATGTTTCTAGGGAAGTGGAGAAGATAAATTGGCAGGTTTTTTCCAATCTCGAAGGATCAAAGTGGTGTGAGGAAGAGAGGGAGGAGGTGCCCTTTTATAAAGGAGGAGAGGGGAACCTTTGGAAAAACAAAAAATATTATTTTATTATAAAATCGTATTCAGTTTTCAATAGATCCAAATTGATTAATTTCAACGATAAGGTTGGTATGGGTTGAAATACTATCATCCAATAGAATTTAGACAAGTTTAGGTATCTATTTTAACCTTATCATTTAGATTTAACTTTAAGTTAGATAATTTAACTTTTACCGTGTCTTCTTGTTTTCTTACACTATAAGGTTAATAAACTTACTATAACAAGAAAAACGAACCTCAAGTTGTTTATTATTAATATATATAACCTTATCTAAGTCATTTCGATGAACCTTATATTTTTAGGAATAAAACAACAATTAATAATATAATATTTGTTTCAAAAACTATTTTATGTCAATTTTGACACTATTTGGTAATTTATTTTTGTGAAACTCATAACAGAAATATTAGTTCTAAAAAAGTTAATTAAATCAATACTAACATGTCATATTAACCTATAAAATTATTTTAATTCATAAAAAGTCTCAATTACATTTATTTGGGTATTTATAACATCAATTATTTCAATATTTCATTAATAAGATAATTACTAAATCATTATTATGTCATAAATAAATTAAGATATTTAATGTCTAAAAATTATAAATAAAATACCATTATGTAGGATATATTTTTATCTTTCTAATTAATATTTATAGTAGAATTTATCTTATGTATTACCCTATATTAAAAAATGTTTATTTATAAATCTTTGATTTTAAGTATTGTAACTATTCATTAAATAAATTAATATTAAATGTCCTAATATAATCCAAGTGGGCTTAAATGGTCATATTTTATTCCTAAGGTTGTTTTTGGTCGAATTACACTTATCCAATCGAATTAGGACATGTGTTAGGGTAATAATAATATCATTTTTACCCTTAATTATCCTATTTACTTTTAACCGTGGTAAATAATAGTAACAAGTTACTACTCACCAAAAAATATTTTCATCTCATTAAACCACATTTTAGTCCTTGATATTAACCGTGTGTCTCTGATTTTTTAAATTCCACTCACAGAAGTGGTAAAATTAATTTTTATGAAAAATTAAGTTTTTTAACTACCACTTAGTGAATTCACTATTCAACAAAAAATGAAAGTTTCCAGAAAAATACCAAAAATTAGGCCTAAGTTATATTTGATATTATGAATTAAAAAATTATGTCTATTTTATCAAATTTAAAACATATCAGTTTCATTAATTAATTTAAAAATTAATTCTCTTCGTCAAAACAAATAGCGTGTTTTTAAGAGATAATAACTATCAAAAGATTGACACTTGTTTATGTCTGGTTTAAATGTGAAATTATATCCAATGATGAACATTGTATTAAATGGTAAAAATATATTCTAAATATACTTTAAAACCACTCAAATTAATAATTTATCACTATTAATTATTTCTATTAAAAAAGTTTTTTTAAATTAAAATTTAGTAATTTTCACTATTCATCGGAATATGAAAGTTATCCGAAAAGTACCAAAATTTCACCCTAAGCTAATTTCCATATTACAAATCCAAAAAATGAAGTCCATTTTGAAAGGTAAAAATTATAAAATTTCAAAAAGTGGGTATTACTATTAATAACGGCTAGTTCATAATAACATTATAATAATATCTTGTTTAGTGAAACTCGGTATTGCGTACTACACACGCTATCAAGGAAGGTCTTTATTGCGTGTAATGTAAGACAAGTCAGGGATTCATGTTGTGCAATCTCCTTTTGGTGTAGCGTACAATAAAATACATTAATGAAATTAAAAAGAATATTTTTCATAAAATCTCGGGGTGTTACATTCTACCCCCCTTAAAATGAATTTCGCCCTCGAAATTCTTCGGGGTTATAAATAGTTTACTACTCGAAAGTTTCTTTAATAGAAACCCACATCGTAAAAAGGAATACCAAAACATGGCTTTAAAAACTAAAGTATGAAACATAACGGTTACCCAAATTAACTCATCACTGGGTTTTCACGTAGGAGAACATAGGTGAAAATATGGATATGGAAGAAAAATCTAACCATCAAGTTCTGATGGAGAGTGGTAGAGAACATAGCTATAAAAAATCCAACAATCACAAAGCCATAAATTTGTGATGATCTAGGGTACCATCTAATTCATCGGATATAAGGGCACTAGGAAAACATTTTTGGTTTTCAAGATCATTTCCCTAAAGTTAAAGAATTTGAATTAGAATAAATACTTACTTTATTTTGGTACAATCTCACTGTTGTTCGTGCCTTGAACAATTTCCACTTCATCTCTTAAATAAATGAAGTTGAATTTTTTATTCGTGAAGTGTTAGTAGATCATGTGATAGAATGACGGGTCATTCCATCTGTCTCAAACAAAAGGTTAACAAAAGTTATTAAATATACATAAGTCGATCTATAGTGATATTAATCCTATATGGTTCCTAAAATGGACTTATACTTCATATATCATACTGCTTAATATAATAAAACTAGTTTCTACTAAACAGGGACTCCCTGTAGGCCAGTGGTAGGCGATAAAGGCCAGTCGCACTTCGGTTGTGGGTTCAATTCCCACAGTCTTGTTCGACGCGATGGGCTATCACTCGTCCTACAGGTTGTCCTTTTTCTAAAACTACATTACTATAACATCCCATCAATAATATCGAAAAAGTTCTATCCTTAAACAATACTATCTTATGTCCAATATAATCCATTCCAATCTTTATCTAAAATACTTTGGTCCAAGCTCATAGTATAAAGAAAACTATTACTTGAAATGTCATCAACCAACCATCATTTATCCCCCATTATCTTGTTGGTCACATTCCGATCATGTGAATACCATAATCATGTATTCTCTTGAAAAATGAATACCCATTAAACCTTAGTGAAAAACATGAATTCTATCAAAAGTTAACTCTTTCCACATACCAAAATCAAAAAATTCTATATACTCAAACCATGATATAACCTTCTCATTATATCAGTCATGAGCTCATGAATACTATCAAACATTTAATTTTCTCTTTATCCTTTCATTATGCGCATATCATCTACTTTCCAAAAATACTGGTATCATTCATCGCATACTTTCAAAACTTAAGGAAATACAACAGTGTAACAATCCTTAGATGTCTCTTTATTCCATAGTACCATGAGATTACTTATAAAACATTACACTTGATACACATGTAATCATTCCACTACCTTCTTAAACCATTGACCGAGCTTCAACAATTATTTCATCTCACATATCATTTGTAGTCTCTTCATCATCATCAACATAAATATTACCCATACGACTATACTGATTCTCTTCATGAGACTTTCCCTTAGGGAATTGGTTTGAATAATGCCCGTGCATTCCACATTTAAAACATTTAACCATTGTTGATGTCGTAGCAATACCATTATCCTCATCCATGGTGTTAACTGAACCTTTTCCTTTGTACTTACTGGCTTTATGTCCTTTTCCACAACCAAAGCATCTTCCAGTTCCTTTGAAACATTCTCCTTAATGCCTCTTCCCACATGATTTACATAGGGGAAATTGAACTTTATTTCCTCTATGATCATCATGAAACTCCATCTTTCTCTTATTAGCAGATTCAGGAAACTTACCAAATTTGAGTTTATTGATCATATTATGAGATTGCTGATTTGGCATAATAATGATTTTTGGACTTCCAAATCCCATTTCATTTGGTTTCTCAAGAATAATATCATTCCATTGTCCATCATATCCTCCATTATCCTAAATCTTCCTATTTCCATCCAATTTCTAAAACCCAAAAAGAATAGTGTGAGAGGCAAAAATCATGCTAGGGAAAACAACATAGTAAAGGGAGAGTACCCTCAATATCTAACATCTTAGGTTAAATTATAATATTGTTACCATAGTTCTAGGACTATATCCTATACGTATATGTATCCTTAGGGACATCCCTAGACATATCTTACAAATATCTCTAGGGATCTCACTAACGTTTTCGCATCCTAGTTTCCAAAGGTTGACTAAACCTTTCCTCTAATACCAACTGTAAAGACCCGTATCTTGACGTACATGGACATTACATTACTTTTTCGGAACACTTAATACATAACAAAAACAGACAGATAAGGATCGTAATAGTTTAGTGTCTTTGGAAACTTGGAATATAATCTTCTAATCGTGGTGAAAGATCTTCAACATCTCCCATAAAGATATTCCATTTTTTTCATACCTAAAACCTTTCTTTATATCCCGGGGAAAAGAAAACATAAAAGGGGTGAGCTCAAATGCCCAGTAAGGGTAAACATAGAGAACATAAAACAATCCATAAACATTTGAATGAAAAAACTTGAACATAAAATCTAAACATCAAAATCTTGAGAAAAGACATGAATCTTGGAAGTACGTAAGGCATATATCATAAGGGAACATAAATCATGATAAAATAGCATGGGAATAAAACATGTAATTGTGGAAACCATTAAGCACATGTTATTATTTCCATAGTAGCCAAGGAATTGCTGCCAAGACCATCTTAGTGGACAAAGTCCCTTTCTGAATCGAGTTCACTCCTCATTTCAGTCCTGTAACATTGAACCAGATTAACTTACTGTTCCAGCCATGTCTATCTCATGAGATATAAATCTTTACCCAATTAATTATAGGGAGATATAGGTCCCACCCCTCTCATAATGAAATCATTCTTACTTGTGCCACAAAATAAACTTAAAACATTCATCATAACCCGAAGAATAAAATGGGTTTCATAAACATCATTCCATCATCACATAATCCATATAGAACAAATGGATATTTATCATCAGAAAAGTGAAACCATGTAAGTCATAGAGACATTATACATGAAACATACACATATGAAATAACGTCATCTTATATAGAAAATGGTTTTGATAAAACACTTGAAATGAATTCTTGAGGAAAATATCCTTTAGTATTGAAAATCATTTTCTTTTCACAAAATGTCATGGAATTTTAAATGAAAAGTATTTTTTTGAAAATAGTCATAAAATCTTGTCAAGTAAGCTTCATGAAAATGAGGCGTTATGAAACCGTAAAAATCCGTTCACGCCGTATAAGTTAAAAATTACATTCTTCTCATAATTTTGTTGGAAAAGTCAAAAAGTACCTTGTAGGGTAAATAAAAGAAAGATTCCTTCCATACCATGGGGTAAAAGTAAAAATGGGTAAAATAGGATTTAAACATTCATGAATACACTTTTATAAAACATGGACATGGATGATAGAAATAACCCCAGTAAATACTTACGAATAAGTAATCTCGGATAAAAATGAGATTTGAAAAATTATCCCTTACCTTAGGTCTGATATGCTTTGTATGGATCTGAACCTCCTGTATAATGATTTAAATAATGTCATTGACTTATTAAATAATCATATTCATTGTTATGATATCATATATGTTTCACTTATGACTTTATATTACTCGTTCTTTTGTAAATTTAATGTAAAAGCAGCGTTTTGGGTAAAATCATTTCATTTATCGTATGTGTTTCAACTTATCGTTCTTGATATTATTACTTATATCCTGATTTACATAATTTCATAATGTAAAATATATATTCATCATATACATATATATTATAGATCGACAAAAGGAATGAAATACACCGTTCATGGAGACGGTAGGCCGTACGTACGCAAGAACGATGTTTTCGTTTCCTTGTTGAATTGAATGAAATTAAATAGATGACATACATATATATATATACATAAATAAAGTATAATTATTATTTCATATATTTCATTATTATTCATTATATATACTTTATAATCATTCTTGAAAGGTTAATCATGGAAAATGAATCTCATCACGTTCGTGGGACGGTAGCCCGTACGTACGCACGAGCGATGATATCATTCCCATGATCATGGAATTGTATTGGAGTGTATGTATACTATTTCAGAATCAATATCACTTTAAAATAATCATATATAGTCATTATTTACACCATTATACCCATCAAAGTAAGGTGGTGGTGGAAAATAGATTACACCACGGCGTGGAGACGGTATTCCGTACGCACGCACGCGCGGTGATTAAATTTTCCGTAGGATGGATAGATGGTAAAATAGGTTTGTTTCATACTTATAATAACATATCAGTATATCAGTGATACTGATGTTATTACTTCATAATGAAACAACTAAATAAGAAGAAGTGGAAGAAGAAATAAAGTTGAAAGAATCGGTAACGGACATTACCTGTTCTTTAAAGCGCCTCTTTAAGACCTCCTCTTAGGGCACTAAAATTGGTCTTTGAAGAAGACAAGGACCTCTAGTATGTTTCTAGGTAAGTGGAGAAGATAAATTGGCATGGTTTTTCCGAGCTTGAAGGCTCAATGTGGTGTGAGGAAGAGAGGGAGGAGAGTGGAACCTTTAGAAAAACTAAAAATATTATTTTATTATAAAGTCATATTCGGTTTTTAATAGCTCCAAATTGATTTATTTAAAATCTAAGGTGGGGATGGGACTAAATCATCTCATACAATAGAATTTAGACAAGTTCAGTTATCTATTTTAACCTTATCATTTAGATTTAACTTTAAGTTAGATAATTTAACTTTTACCGTGTCTTCTTGTTTTCTTACACTATAAGGTTAATAAACTTACTATAACAAGACAAAAGAACCCCAAGTTGTTTATTACTAATATATATAACCTTATCTATGTCATTTGGAAGAACCTTATATTTTTGGTAATAAAATAACAATTAATAATATAATATTTGTTTTAAAAACTATTTTATGTCAATTTTGACACTATTTGGTAATTGATTTTTGTGAAAATCATAACAGAAATATTAGTTCAATAAAAGTTAATTAAATAAATACTAACATGTCATATTAACCTATAAAATTATTGTAATTCATATAAAGTCTCAATTACATTTATTTGGGTATTTATAACATCAATTATGTCAATATTTCATTAATTAGATTATTACCGCATAATCATTGTGTCATAAATAAATTAAATTATTTAATGTATAAAAATTTTAAATAAAATACAATTAGGTAGGAAATCTATTTATCTTTCTAATTAATATTTATAGTCGTATTTATCTTATGTATAACCCTATATTAACAATGTTTTATTTATAAATCTTTGATTTTAACTATTTTAACTATTCTTTAAATAAATTAATATTAAATGTCCTAATCTAATCCAAGTGGGCTTAAATGGTCATATTTTATTCCTAAGGTTGTTTTTTGTCGAATTAAACTTATCCAATAGAATTAGGGCATGTGTTAGGGTAATAATAATATCATTTTTACCCTTAATTATCTTATTTACTTTTAACCGTTGTAAATAATAGTAAAAAGTTAATATTCACCAAAAACTATTTTCATCTCATTGAACCACATTTTAGTCCTTGATATTAACCATGTCTCTCTGATTTTAGAAATTCCACTCATAGAAGCGGTAAAATTAAGTTTTATGAAAAAATCAGTTTTTTAACTACCACTTAGTGGTTTCACTATTCATCAAAAAATGAAACTTTCCAGAAAAATACCAAAAATTAGGCCTAAGTTATATTTGATATTATGAATTCAAAAATGATGTCTATTTTACCAAATTCAAAACATATCAGTTGCATTAATTAATTTAAAAATTAATTCTCATCGTCAAAACAAATAGCGTGTTTTTAAGAGATAATTATTATCAAAAGATTGACACTTGTTTATGTCTGGTTTAAATGTGAAATTACATACAATGACCAAAATTGTATTAAATGGTAAAAATATATTCTAAATATACTTTAAAACCACTCAAATTAATAATTTATCTCTAATAATAATTTCGGTTAATAAAGTTTTTTCAAATTAAAATTTAGTAATTTTCACTATTCATCAGAATATGAAAGTTATCCGAAAAGTACCAAAATTTCACCCTAAGCTAATTTCTATATTTCGAATCAAAAAATGAATTCCATTTTGAAAGATAAAAATTATAAAATTTCAAAAAGTGGGTATTACAATTCATAACGGCTAGTTCATAATAATATTATAATAATATCTCGTTTAGTGATACTCGGTATTGCGTACTACACACGCTATCGTGGAAGGTCTTTATTGCATGTAATGCAAGCCAAGTCAGGGGTGCATGTTATGCAAGATCCTTTTGGTGTAGCGTAAAACACAAGACATTAATGAAATTAAAAAGAATATTTTTCATAAAATCTCAGGGTGTTACACCCAGGGCCGAGATATGTCCTCCTGGTCATGCTCTTATCCTTCGGATCGTGTCCGTGTACACTAGTCATGTGACTGGACATGCCCGTGTTTTTGTACTACAAAATTACATGTAGGGTTTCCAACACTGTGTCACATGATATGTGGGGGGACCATATGACGTGTGATATTTAACTCACCTGAAAACCTTAGCTGCCACAACTGGACCACTACACAGCGTGTGTTCATCCTAATACACACCGTGTAGTCGGGATTTTCTTAGAAACTCAAATCCACACCGTGCATCTCAGATCCGACTTCTCTACTAAAAATCCCACCATTGGGCATCATGTAATCTATGGTAGTCAGCTCTGACCATAATTTATGTCCCTCTGGTTGTCGGATTTCAGATTTTTGATTTTTTGATCAATACCTGCATGTGTCATCGCATCTCGGGTCATCTCCCATTGTGTCACCAGATTCCCGATCCATGGTGGAATCACCGGAATCCTTCAATATTTCCTAAACCATCCCTGATTTTTCAATTTATTCATTTCATGAGAATCCACCGCAAATATGGGGGTTCGATAACCCTCAAACCTTCCCAACAATGTCAAACTGAAGCCTCACAGGCCAACAACAAAGAACACAAATAACATTTGGTGGAAAGATACAGGAACAAAGGTGAAAAAAATATTGCCCAATAATTTTAGGCCAATAAATTAGATTGGGGATAGCCGAGGTGAGAAATAGAGAACAATAAGAGTAAACAATTGAATAAACAATTTAATCTGATGTGCGGGCTCTTACAAAGGATGAATTTGAATACGGATTGAAGAATAATAGTATGACCATGCTCAATCATTTAATAATGAATGAAGAAACAAAAAATGACAAGTCCTACCTCAATTCAGATCAATCATTGGTGAAGAATGCTTCCACCAACAAAGAGGGAGATCTGTTTCCTTTGTTGCGCCTCAATTCACCTTGATTTGGAAGCTCGTCGTCGTCCAATCTCAATTTTCCAATATAGATTAGGTGTAAGCTCCTCTGAATTGTCTCAGGGTTATGCAGCTAACCTAGAAAATTCTCCATAATAGGATATTTATAGAGGATTATTCTTTAGATAATTTAATTTAAAATAAGTAAATAAATTATTTTTTTAATTAAATGCACCCGCCAATGACCGCTTTATTCTAACATCCTGAATCGATCCACTTTAGGTCATGCCTAGGGTAAAACTCGCATTAAAGATTCAATTGTGGCTTCAGATTTACATTTTGAGACTTCATTTAAGAGATATTCCATTATTTCAGATAAATCATGCACACATGACATCAAACATATTTAATATTTTTATAAAATTAATTCTGGGCACACCGAGCCTCGGAATATGACGATGTCTCAACATCTGGCTCCAAAAATATTCCTTGATATATTTCAATATCTTATAAGGAAAAAATAAGGTATCTACAAGTGATTTCATGTGAAAAAAATAGAGAAAAAATGACAACTTCTCAAAGCAAGAAACATTAACTCATAAGAAGGTGTTGGATTTACCAATACATTATATGTCATCTACATCACATGTATTTTCACACAATGTTTTATGCACTTAATTAAGGAATTATCTTAACATAACATTATCTCTCTAACACTATCTAATGTATAAATGTGGAATGAATCAACAATTGAATTCTATATGAGGAATGAATACAATATCTATTATCTAGTGACACTATCTAAAGAAACATCACACACTATAATAGTCTGGAAATGTTTGTATAAATGCATGATGTATATAAAATGAAAAGAAAATTAAAAAATTATATTTTAATATGTTTTTATATTTCATAAGTGGATTAAGGTTTTTCTATTTACAGAAAACAAAATGGTTTTTGATCGAGATATAAGTGTTTTTAATAAATTTTAAACAAGTTGGTAAAGCAGGGCTCAATTTTATTACTTCAAAAGTTAATAGTGCTAAGAAAAATATACTTTAGTAGTAGTTGAGGGTATAATTTAACTAGAGTATATTTGAAACCTTAAAATAATTTCAGAAATTATTTTAAGAGATTACATTTTCTCTAGAAGAAATTATAAATGATTCAATTGAAAAGTCATGTTTTGATAGTTCTCAAATTTTTCTATTGAGGGAACAAAATCAATTTTTGAGATGTTTATTCAACTACCAGTAATACCAGTGATGGATGAGTATGAAAAATTAAAGATACATGATGTCTATCTATTAAATTTTATCTTGTTGAGAAAATGGTTTTTTAAAAAAGAATGATATTGAGGATGGAAATTTTCATATCATGGTGAAAGGCATGGATAATTAGGCCCTAATTTATGGAAGGTTTATTTTTATACTACTTCAAATATTGGTCATTCTTGTTGAAATAAAACTAAAATGATTCCCCAGTAAGAATATTTTATAGTATATGGAATTCTTGGCATGAGGGTGGGGAGCATGAGGTGCTGTAGATTAGCAGGTCTCGAGTTTATTCAAGTTTTCTGGATCACAAGACAAACCCAAACCATTTGGAGAAATTAAAAGCACACAAACAATGGATGATTGAATAAAAAGGAGTAGAAATAATCACATGCCTTGAATTTTGAGAGTGTTTATTTTTCCAAGAAGTTTGAGGGAAAGCAGAAACAATGATTTAGTTCCAGGAGAACATGAATGGTGCAAGTGACGAGTTTCTCTATTAGGTTTCTATTTAAAAGAACGAAATGGTTTTATCAACGCTTTTGGAAAGTGTCAATAAAAACTAAATAAAATAAATTTAAAAAATATTAAATGAATATATTTTAAAAATGAATAAATTATAATTTTTTAAATTAATATATTAATGAATAAATAATCCTAAATGTATGAATGTTATAAATGATTGGAATTTAATAACTAAAAATTAATAAACATAAAAAATATTAAAAAATTTGAATAAGTTTTATTAATTATATAAATTATAAAAAAAATTAAAAATGAAGATATATTCATATTAAATATGTACATTATAACCATATATAAACATTAAATTTTAATGAATAAATATGTATAAAAAATATTAAAATTTGATAAATTACAAAAAAATAAATGAAAAAATATTAAAAATTAATAAATTAAATAGAAAATTAATTTTTTTAACATTATTAGTGAATAAATAATACCAAATAATATTAAATAAATAAATTTTAAAAAGTAAAATTTAATAATTTTAAAATCAATAGATTGAAAAAATATCAAAAAAGTGAATAACTTTTATTAATTATATAGATTATTAAAAAAATTAAAAATAAATATATTTAAAAATAGTAAAGATTACATATTAATTATATAAATTAAAAAAATATTAACATAATTAAATTTTAATGAATAAACATGTATAAAAAAATATTACAAATGGATAAAATTACAAAAAATATCAAATAAAAATTGAAAATGAATAGATTACAAAAATATTAAAAATAATTAATATTACTAGTGAATAAAATAATATTAAAAATGAATAAATTTGAAAAAAAATATTAAATTTTAATAAATAGTATATATTAATAAAAATAAAAAAATGAATAAAATTTATGATTAAAAACATAATATATATAAAATATATTCCATTAATAAATAAAATTATACAATGAATATTAAAAATTGAATAAATTTGTAATGACTCTGATTTTCCACGTATTATTTTTGGATATTGTGTGAAATATTTTTAAGACCAGGCAGTGAGACGACAGGTGATTTCGAGGCCTGATGTTTCCGAAATAAATGTTTGAAATATATTTAAAATATTAAATAGTACATGCATGTATTTTTTCTAAAAAAGTGGAATAACTTCTAAATGGGATCTGAAATCAGAAATCTGAGAGCACTATTGAGTTCAGAGTGTGATTTTTATCGTAGGCGTGACATAATCTTCATCAGCACAGAGCATTTGTGGAAAAGTCTTCATGGGTGTGGATGATGAATAAATCAATAAAATAAGTTTATTTAATTCATTACGACACAACAAACTAAGGATTCTCTGTTTAATCAGGCTTATGGAAAAATTTTAGGGTTAGCCACATAACCCTGAAAATCATTGGAGAGCTATTGGAGAGGGTTGAAGAAGATTCTATTGGTAGATAATGACCAAACTGAAGATCGATGACCGGTGAAAGACAGAATCAGAGGATCTTTCCAATGATCATGACGTAGCTCTATTCTTCACCAACAATCAATCTAAATCAAGGTAATACATTTGTTTTGATTGTAATCCTTCCTTGTTAACTAATTCTTTGACAAACGTGAATCAACCAACCAACATATTGATCTGCTAGTCATGTATATTGTGGGATCGGTTAGTTTTATTTAGGAATTGGGAAATGGATTTTTGATTGTTTTATTATCTCTTAATTTATCGTTTTAACAAAAACGAGTCAATGTCAACACAAACATCAGCCGAGGTCCATTCCTCATGGATGTTCTTTGTGCATTTATTTCCCATTTCTCATTCATCACGAGCAATTTCCTTGGTCTAAAGTTCGACAAAATTTGAATAATTGAATGTTGTGCACCCATTTATTGGTGAAAAAATATGATATTGTAGATCTGAGCTCAACTCGATGTGATGGTGGTGTGGCGAATGAAGTGGCAATGGATTTGACGGTGTGAATACCCGGTTTTTTTGTTCTTCGACACGCAACAAAAAACAATGTTCGAAGGAATTTTATGAACAGATTTGATGGTCTAATTTCAATGATTCTATGATGGAAAGACCCAGACTATGACACTCCTTGGTTTTGGAATGGGTCATAACCGGATCGGTTGCTGGAGAAGCGGAAAAGACGCTTGATTGCAGATCTAGAAATTTGGAAATTTCTGATCTACAGGGCATGTACTATAGGGTTACATGCTGTGTGGGACCCTTCCAATGACGGATAGGGTATAGAAAGAAATTTAACTATATCATGGCATGTGGTCCCCTTTTGTTAGCTCGGTGTGTACCTCATAGGGTATAAAAACACGACTTGGGGTATACAGCCACGGAAACGCTATTTACCCATACCCGGGCATGGCTAGCCAAGTGGTACACGGGCTAAGACATGTACTAGAACATGAGTTGAAGTGCATGTGTAGGAGCACATTGTGTACTTCTACATGGACACGAACATGGGCACAGGTCGTTTTACATGTGCAGGACCTGTGGCTAAAGGAGTATGTTGTGTACTCCTAGTACACATTATATACTCCTTTAATGTTGGCTTAAAGCCCTTGTTCTCTATATCTTGGATATGTTTTGTTGAGGATGAGTTCCATATATCCTTTTCCTTTAGGGTTAGTTTGGAATTGCATCTTACACATAGGATGGTGACCCCTTCAGTAGTATTTCTTAGATATAATTGTCGGAATCCTTCTGTGAGGCCCAAAGTGAGATCCTCTATCATCTTCATAACCTATGTAGAGTTATTGGTATCATCATTACCAACACTATACGTGCACCAATCCTCATCTTATGGGGTAATCTAGATTGATTTTTTGGTATACCCCATGGAATTGAGATTTATCCTCATCTATTTATCGCCTCTCTTCATAATTCCTGCGTATACTTATAATAGTGAGACCCAGTAAGCACTACCTCTGAGATTAACATCACCAGTGCAATCTAACTCATAGTGTGTGTTCTCCTAGACGAGTTCTTCATGGAACCTTCGAGATAGAATCCGAGGATGACATTATGGTTGTGACTTTACCTTTAGAATGTGTCTTTACTGAGTATATCTATATATTATTATTATATGTTCTGTAGAAATATACCTACGTTATTCTTTTGTAATATGATCTATGTTTTTAGGGTGTCCTATTGAGTATTTTTATACCCACACCTACACGGTCTTTGTTCATACGTGTCATGTATTGTGCAGACGATTGACCCTTTGATAATCCTAGATGGAGCTTAGTGAGACTAGACAGACCGAGGTATGTCCCTGTAGTATCTTGACAGTAATATGCATCTTTACTTCCAGGTTGGACTTGTTTTTCAGGCTCTCTGTGATGAGATTGTATTTGTCCTTGTTTACTTACTTTTACTTTCTATCATACTTTAGTTCTGTGACTAGATTTATTCATGCATGGTTTCTTTTATATGTTTTACATTTCAACATTATATGTGCTTAGATATATGTGTGTGTGTGTACATGTACTTAGGATAAGGCCTCACATGTTAGTGATATTTTTACTCGGTGCTAGTCACCATCCCCTAACCTATTGGAGGTGGGATTGGGGAGTCATGGCATGTGCCCCATTGGTACAAGTCACGGAAAAGTGGTATCAAAGAATTCAGTTCTACCTTAGGATCAAAGCCTATGAATTTGGTTTGGGGGAAAGGTGTTAAGTGTTTTGAGTTCATCTTTCAGGCCAGGGACTCCAATGTTGGTACGACGATCAATGTATCTATACACTAGGACTATGATCACTTGCCTTTAGACTTGGTAGATAAGAACACTGGTTGTAGAGAAAATAAGGGTACATTCATCATATAGGATTTAGTTGTGGTTTCCATGTACTTATTGAGTCATCTTTCCAGATTTACTCATTGAACGTGGTACATCTTGTTTACTTTTGAGTTTCCTCCATGACATATGCCAACTAGGATTCAATCATCAGGATCTCGAGGATGATCCCCTAATTGATGAGGCATCGATATAGGGACTGATTTCAAAGGTTCTACCTATAGGTGGTGCACCAACTATACCATCACATGTAGAGCAGTAGATGGTACCCGCATTACCAGCGGATGAGGTGCATAGGCTGAGCACACTTCACGAGTTTAAGTGAAAACGACACTGCAGGTTTTGAGGTGAGCCTTACCCATAGGAAGTTGAATAATTACTTCAGGTGGTGACATGGGTTTTCTATCTGGTCCGGGCACCAACAGATTAGATGTTGGTCCTCGTGGAGAACCTTCTCCATAGAAAAGAGGGATGTTGGTAGTGATTGGTGACCTAGTCTTACAATGAGATGACTCTAGCATGGATAGATTTTAAGTGCCTTTTTAGAGAGGAGTTCTCTCCAGTAATGCTGAGTGATGTACGTATCCAAGAGCTTCTGCAGCTCTATCTTGGTATCACGACAGTAGCTGAGTATTCGTGTAAGTTCACCAACCTCTCTAGAAACTCTATGGATATGGTTCAGGATCACTTCTTTCAAGCCCAGACATTTTAATGAGTACTGTGTAGGTACACCTGGGCCAACATTATTCATATGTTCACTCCTACCAATGTTGGGATGTTAGAATGATCTTTGGTGGTTGTGAGTTTCCTGGATGAGCAGACGTAGGTAGTGGTTGTTGGCAGTTGGAAAGCAGGAGTAGAGACTTCGGTAGCAAGGATCTGAGGTCAGTCTTAGGGACCTGGATGTGTGATAAATTTCAATAAGTTGTCCTAAGACAAAGTTTTTGCAGTTCATGAATCACATGATGGATCTAGTCAGCCTAGGTAGATGTGGTGATACTCATTTGATAGCACAATACATGTTGAACGGGATTGTCTGGAACACTATACAACTAACAAGAAAACAGTGGATGCACCATCGAGGTAGAGGTAGAAACAAGAATAGATAGTCCTGTAGGGTGGCTAACATGATAGAGGAAATATAAGAGCAGCTGTAGGCGATACTTGCTTTGACTTGTTACCACCACCACCTCCAGGTGGTCCATGCCAGGCTGAGAGCTAGAGAACAGGGGCGAGGACAGCTGCAGGATGTCGAGGCATACGACCCAGAGGCTCCGAGAATGATTCTAGGTATGATTTGTGTCTTTTCTACATTATCTATAGTACTTATAGAAATATGTTCTAGTAATTATTTTGTTTTCACCTATCAGGTTCAAGACTTAAAGATTCTAGTTGATCCCTTGGCTTGACCCTTATGCTTAGAGACTCTTACTGATGATGACCCAATGATCAAACACTTATGTCGATAGTTTGACGTGACTCTTGGAGGTGAGAGTTTCTATTGGGATCTATTTGTAGCGACAATTATTCCTTACAACATCATCTTAGGTATGGAATGGTTATCCACAATTCATGCCTGAATTGACTGTTTTAGGAAGAGGATGCATTGTGTCTACAGTGATGGGACCACGTTTTCTGTTATGAGTGAAAAGGAACCTCAAGTAGTGTAGGATGAACTCAATTATAGGAGAGTGAAGTCTATTACTCATTAGTTGGATAGAATGACCCTTGATGTAGTGGATGTTATGATTTTTTAGTTTTCGTCAATGCCCGTGAAGTGTGAGGATGTATTTACTAAGGATGTTCTAGGCATACCTCCCCACCAAGAGATAGACTTATGCATTGATCTATTCGTCGAGATGAACCCGATATTTTTTCTATCATATTGGATGACTATAATAGATCTTCGCAAGATGAGGGTTCATTTGGAGGAATTACAGAGGAAGGACTTTGTTAGACCCAATGTTTTACCCTGGGAAGCCCCGGTTTTGTTTGCCACGAAGTTAGATAGGAGCTTGAGGTTATGTGTGGATTTCTAGTGCTCGAACTCAACGACCAAGAAGAACAAGTATCCACTACCGAGGATCGATGATCTCTTTGATCTGTTGATAGGGGCATGATGGTTCTCAAAGGTTGACCTTAGGTCAGGCTATCGCCAGTTGCGAGTACAGGATGAGGATATATGATAGATGAATTTCAGATGTCTCTATGGTCACTAAGAGTACATGGAGATCCCCTTTTGCAAGAAAAATTCCACAATAGTGTTCTTGGGACTCGTGAATCATATATTTCAACCTTTCTTAGAATGGTTCATGGTAGTCTTCATCGATGATATCCTTGTGTACTCGACATCCAAGGAGAAGAATGTGAGACACTTGAGGAGGGTTCTAGACGTACTCCGAGAAAACCAACTTTATGGGAAGATCTCAATGTGCCAGTTCTGGATTTAAGAGGTCCACTTTCTAGGAAATGTTATCTCAGTAGATAGTGTTGTAGTGGACCTGGTGATGGTTGAAGTAGTGTTAGTTTGGGATCCACCCAAGAGAGTGATAGAGTTGTGAAGCTTCTTTGGGTTGACATGATATTACTAGAGTTTCATACCTTATTTCTCTAGGATATCAAATCACATGATATCTTTGACTGGAAAGGGGAAACCTTTTGTGTGGATAGAGTAGTTTTAGTAGGATTTTCAGGAGTTGAGGAAGATATTGATGAGTGTTTCCATCTTGATATTTCTAGAGGAGGGTGTCAAGTATGTAGTGTTCTGAGATGCATCAGGAATTGGGATTGGTTATGTTCTGGTGCATAAAGGGGCGATGATTTCTTATGGTTCATGTTAGTTGAGACCACATGAGAAGAACTATGTGACCCATGATATTGAGTTTTCAATGGTAGTCTTCACACTAAAGTTGTGGTGACACTACCTGATGGGTGATTTATTTGTCATCTATTATGACCACAAGAGTCTCAAGTATATATTCTCTCAGAAGGATCTCATCTTAAGATAGAGAAGATAGCTGGAGTTCCTCTAGGATTATGACTTCGAGATTTTCTATACTTCTGGGAAGGGGAATATGGTAACAGATGATCTCAGCAGGAGATCTTGTTTGCAACTCCATAATGATCCGTTAGAGTATTTTACCTCATTGTCATTATCCTTTATGGATGGATATGGAGCAGCTTACCTCTAGTATATGGTTGTTACCCCTCCAATTTTATAGCGAGTCTAGGAGGCACAGCTTGGGAATACTAACTATGAGACCCTACATGCTCATTTATCTACTAGATATTCTCCTGATGGATTTTTTAAAAGTGGTGAGCATGTCATGATTTTCATAGGATACACAATGGTACCAATGATGTTTTGGGAGGATATTCTAAAATTGTTTCATACAACTACTTTAGTGGTATATCCTGGTGTGATAAATATTTAACAGGACCTCCGACGTCAGTTTTGGTGGCCAGAGATAAAGAATAGGGTTGAAGAGTTTTTCTCTCGATGCCTTACTTGTCATCAAATGAAGGTCAGGCACCAAGTTAAATGGGTTTTAGATAAACACCTTCAGTTTCTCGAGTGGAAGTGGGATGATATATCCATAAAATTCGTGATGGTTTTACCATGCACGTCAAGGGGAAAGGATTCCATTTGGGTGATTTTATAACGACTCATGAAGTCAGACCACTTCCAAGATATTTAAGATCAGAGTTTAATAGAGAGCTTGGGATGCCTATACATACAAGAGATAGTTCAACTCTATGGAGTTCCATCGATGATCATTTTAGACTATGATTCTATATTTACATCCTAGTTTTGGAAGAGATTTCCTGTGGTGTTTAGGACCCAGTTACATTTGAGCATAGTGTTTTTGGACAAGACTGATAAACAGACTAATCACACCATTCAAGTTATAGTCAAAATGTTGTGAGCTTGCATATTGAACTTTGTCCATAGTTGGGAGGATAACTTACCACCAGTGATGTTTTCATACAAAAACTACTACCATTACACAATAGGTATGGAACCATTCGAGGATTTGTATGGGTGACCCTTTAGGTCACCATATTGTTGGACTGACCCAGATGAGTTGTCACACATGAGCCCAGACTTGGTGCGAGCCACCACCGAGAAGTTGAAGATCATCCAGAAGTAGATGAGGGCTACATAGAGCTGTCAAAAATCTTATACAGACAGACGAAGAGGGCCTTTGGGGTTTTATAAGGGACACCATGTCTTACTATGGGTTTCACCTCGATGGGGATTACAGAGATTTGGTTGGGGTGACAAGTTATCTCTGAGATTCATTATCCCTTTCAAGATATTATGTAGATTTGGTGAGGTGGTGTACCGCTTAGCTCTACCACCATATTTAGACCAGGTACATGACGTCTTCCACATGTCATAACTGGGGAGGTATGTGCATGATAAAACACACATTATAGATTTAGGTAAACTGTACATTGATGATGTATCTACCTTCACTAAGTACCTAGTAGAGATCAAGGATCTGGAGGAGAGGATCCTTAAATGGGGATAAATTCATTTAGTTTGTGTCTGGTGGCAACATGAGAATATTAAAGAGATCACTTGGGAGAGAGAATCTCATAATTGTGCTCAGTACCCACATCCATTTGTGTAGCAACATGTTTTAGATTTTCGGGACATAAATCCCCAAGGTTAGGAGAATTTAATGAATCTAATTTTTCATGAATTATTTTTGGATATTTTATAGATTATATTTGAGACCGGGAACTTAGATGATTTGTGATTATACGGCCTGATGTTTCCATAATAAATGCATGAAATATATTAAAAATATTAAATATTATAAGGGCATAGTTTTCCTAAAAAAGTTGAATAAGATCTAAATGGGGCGCTTGGATAAAAAATTCGAGAGAACCATTGAGGTCAGATTTTGGGTTTTATTATAGGCATGACATAAACATTGTTGGTGTGGAGCATTTTTGGAAAATTCATCGTGGGCGTGGATGATGAATAAATTAAATAAAATTATTTATTTAATCGGTTATGACGCAATTAACTAAGTCTTATCTATTTAATCATGATTATGGAAATTTTTTAGGGTTATATGCATAACCATACAAATTGTTAGAGAGACGTTGGAGAGTGTTGAAAGAGATTTCATTGGCAGATGATGACCATATATAAGATCGATGACCGATGTGAGACAGAATCAGAGGATCTCTCCAATGATCATGGGGTAGCTCCGTTCTTCATCAGCAATCGATCCAAATATAGGTAGGATGTTCTTTTATTGGATTCATCCTCCGTTATCGATATCTATGATAAATGTGAATCAATCAACCAGTAGATTGATCCGCAGGTCATGCATATTACGGGATGAGTTAATTTTGTTAGAAAATTGGGTAATTTCTCTATGACTATTTTATTATCTCTTCGTTTATAATTTTAATGAAAACAAATCGATATTGACATGAACATCGACTGAGGTTTGTTCATCATAGATGTTCTTTGTGAATTTATTTCTCATTTTACATTCCCCGTGATTGATTTCCTTGGTCTTTAGTTCAATGAACTCTGAATAATCGAACACTACACACCCATTTCATGGCATAATAATCCAATATTATAGATCTGGGATTGACACATCGTGATGGTGGTGCAACGATGGAAACAGAAGCAGATCAGATGGTGTAGATACCTGATTTTTGTGTTCTTTGATGCATAATGAAGAACAACATTTGAAGGAATTTTCCAAATATATTTGATGTCAAGATTTCGATGATTTTGATAATGGGAACGACCGACCAAGGACACTCTTTGGTTCTTACATAGGGCGCGGTCGGATCAGTTGTTGGAGTAGCAGAGAAGACACATGATTGCAGATATGGAAATCTAGAAATATATGATCTATACAGTGTGTATTGTGGGGATATACATTGTGTGGTACCCTTACAGCAGTGACTAGGGGTTTAGAAGGGAGTTAAATATCACATGGAATGTGACCATGTCATATGGAGTGTGGTCCCCATTTGTTTTCTTGGTATGTACCTAGGAGGGTACATGGGCATGAATTGAGGTACACAGCCATGGGAATGCTATGTACTCCTACTCAGACATGACCAACTAGATGGTATATTTGCTAATCCAAGTATTGGCACATTGAAAGAAGTAAACGAGCAGTAGTATGTTGTGAAATTATACTTGGAAACAAACAAGGGCACAATCCATTTTACATGGGAAAGACCCGCAGCTAAAGAAGCACATCGTGTACTCATAGTACACACTGTGTACTCCAAGTACACACCATGAACTCCTTCAGATTTGGATTGGAGCCCTTATTCTCTATATCTTGGAAAAAATTTATTCAGGGTGTGTTCCCTATATCCTCTTCCATAAGGGCTAGTTTGGAATCACGTCATACACATAATATGGTGATCATTTTAGAAGAACTTCTTGGATATAGTTGTTGGAATACATCTATGAGACCTGGAGTGAGATAATCTATCATCTTCGTGCCCTAGGTGTAGTTCTTGGAATCGTCGTGACAAACACTACACAGGCATCGATCCTCTAGTTAGTGAGTTAATCTATATTGAGTTGTTGGTATACCCCATGGCCTTGAGAGTGATCCTCATTTGTGTATTGTATCTCTTTAGAATTTTAGTGTATACCTCTAATGGTGAGACCCAATGAGCACTACCTCTTAGAAAAACATCATTAGTACTTTTTTATTTATGGAGTTTGTTCTCATAGATGAGTGTTTCATGGAACCTTCGATCTGGAATCCTATGTTGAAATTATGGTTGTGACTTTACCTTTAAACTCTGTGTCTTTACTGAGTATATCTTGACATTCTTGTTATATGTGTTGTAGACATATACCTATGTAGAGATGACTGTTATTATTTTGTTATATTCATTGTGGTTTCGGGGTGTCCTACTGGGTATTTTTATACTCACCCCTACACGGGATTTTCCCGAACATGTTGTGTATTGTGCATACGATTGACCATTCGACCGAGTCCCAGATGGACCAGGACCAGACAGTGGTTAGTGAGACTGGATAAACCGAGGTTTGTCCCTATGGTATCTTTATATAAATCCCCATATTAACTTTTAGGGTGGACTTATTTATCATACTATTTGTGGTGGGATTGTATTTGACCTGTTTACTTTCCTTTAATTCATGACATACTCTAGTTATGGGATTAGATATATGCATGCATGGTTTTTTAGATATTTTACATTTTAGCATTATATAGGCTTGAATATTTGTAACACCCCAAGTTTTTCTAAAAATAAATAGAAATGCATAGAACTTTGTTTTAAGTAGATATATTTTTTTAATTAGCCTTTGAAATATAACTTTTCTACTTCTATGTTCTGAATTTCAAGAAATCGTCATCTACAATTGTGTTCAGTATGTTATTTAGAGTCTATTGGAACCAACTTGTTTTTTTGGTGAATAGTAACATAACCTTATAAATAGTAATATGAATAGTAATATGACCCTAATGAATAGTGAATTTTATTATTATATTATTTTATTAAGGCTTTAAGATTATAGCATCTAGGTTAATTTTTCATTGTGATATAGAAGTTGTTACAGAATTAGAATTGTTAATTTTTGAATTAAGTATGATTTTATTTAAAAATAAAATTAATAATATTTAGAAAATTATTTTCAAAAAATGGACTTCATTTTTGAAATATACACGTCAATAAATGGTTAGGGTGAATTTTGGGATTTTTTCTGAAACATTTGATTTTTAGGTGAATAGTAAAAAATACTGTTTTTAGTTTCAGTGTATTAATGACATCATTAATATATTGATGTCATAAATCTGGTTGACTTGTGTATAGTTAAATAATATTTGAGTTGTCCCAAGTGGCTTATACCATGAGAAAATACAATGGTCAAGCCCATGGTTTTGCAAATACCACCCATGAGGTGTCCCTTGAAAATTATTAAAATAATCCCTCACTTATCCTATAAATACCAACTCTTACCTTCATTGAATTCATTCCCAATTATTAATAAACAATGCTCTAGCCTCCTTACCTTCATAGTAGTCCTCCCAAGGTTTCCTCAAGCCCCAAGGGCCCAACCTTCAAGTTCTAAGGGTTCCTCTACATGGTAAGGAAATTCCCAATTTCTTTCTTTTTTCCTTTCAAGTTATCTTTTATGTGGTATAATTTTCAAGTTTCTATACCATGTTCTCTTTTCATTATTATTATTTATATTCTATATATTATGATTCATTTTTGTATGGGTGACCCTTTTCCCCTCTCTTTTTAATACTTTTATAAAACCATGTTGTGTAGCCGTTAGGCTGCAGAATATTTTTGTAAGAGATTTCTCACATTTTCTTTTATTTAGAGTTTCTTCCTTATTCTTTCTTCATATCTCCTTACCCAGAGGAATGAAATCTCAAAAAATCATTTATAATCTATATTTTATCATTTTTATGAAAAATTACTTATCTTTATTCTTCTCCTCTCCCACTTATTTAAAGAATAATAACATTGTCCGTTTGTGTCGAATTGTCGACATCGTGGATGATGTGATTTCAATTTCCATTAATTCTTTCTAGTCTGATCATGAAACCATTTATATGGTTGAAAAAGGTTATAATATATGTTTTATGACTCACCCATTGTTCTGTAATTCTTTTTTACTCATGTTTCTAATTTATAAGACAAAATGAGGTTGTTATTATCAAAGAATCACTTAAAGGATCTAAACGAGCATCATTAATGTTCTAACTTATGAATCATCATCATGTAAGAATTAAAAATGATAAATGGAATAATTTATGTTACTGGTTATATTAAAATACTACTCCATTCCAATTCTATATTTTCACTTCCAATCGACAAGAATGTCCACCGTGAACCAATCATAGAAATCATGTAAAGAATTCAACCAAAAACAGTGCAAGGGGAAAAATACTAAAAATTAAGGGTGAAAAGATGTTATTAAATGATCATATAAGATGTTATAAACATGAACATGTTTATTTAAAATATTAATAACAATCTTTTAACCATTATACAATAGGTTTAAACAAGTTGAAAGTAAGAAAAACCTGAGGTAAGGGAATTCTTAACCCGATTTCCATTCGTTGGGTTAACCTTCTACTTCATTATTTGGGTGATATTTAAATAGTTTGTGTGGTGGGTTCTGTTTATATTATGTTTCATTATGTGTATTTAGAGTATATATACATACTCCATTCACTCTATTAAATCTCTCTTCAAATTTATGATACTTATAAGGAGCTTTTCTTTAAAAATCATTTTTTTAAATTCGATTTTACGAAATTCCAAAGAAATGTTTTTATGGAATTATTCATGTTGTGTGATTATGTTTTGGTTCTTGAGAATTATTTATGATGAAGGTTGGGACCTATATCTCCCTCCAATTCATTGGGTATTAGTAAGTTATAGTTCAGTTGTATGGTTACTCCAAGTGTAACTGCGATGGTTACACAAAGTAAGGTAGCCGTGATGGTTACAGATTATGAGGTAACCAAGAATGGTTACAAGATTATTTAAGTAATGCCCCAAGATACCTCTATGATTATATTTATGTTCACATGTTTGTGTGGATATTGTGTGGATCTCATGTTACACAAACTAATTATATATGAGTGACAAACATGTCTTCTGAAAATGTTTTCATACGTTACGAGTATTCATGGACTAATGTGCTCTTTCCTTCCTTTTTCACCCCTTAATGAGCTTTGTGCTCATCCCAGGTTTTTAAATGATTTTTCAAAATTTAATGGATGTGTAATAAAAGGAAGGGAGACACGTTAAATGTTGAATAATTTTCAAGGAGTCTCATTTTAAGTTTTAATGTTTTATATTTTGAGAAAAATGGAAACTGTTTTTATGGTATACACTCTGTACCAATGTGTAATGTTATGAATGTTTTGTCCTAATTATATAAAGATTTTAACATGAAAATATCCTCAATATAAAGGAACTATATTCTTAACTATAATTAATATTATGTATGTAATAAGGTCGGGTCCTTGTAGTTGGTATCAGAGGATGGTTTATATAACTTTAGGGGTTAGGGTGATGTTAATAGAATACCATAAATGATTTTCACTATATGTTTAATTTGTTATAGAATTTAAAGATTACCATGTTCCTTCATCTAAGATATTTTTGTTCAGAATGGTTGTACACCGAAGGAACAGGGATGATAAAGAGGAGAGGCACCGACAGAATGATATCCTTCTAGAACTACAGCCCGGAATGGTAGGGATTGAAACTGGGCAGTTTATGATAGTAATGGCTCAGCTAACATAGGCAATAAATGGTGGTGGAATCCATGCAAGAGAACCAATAGAGGTACCGTAACAGAACATGATAGTAGTGTAACATTTTATGAGACAACATCCTCCTACATTCATTGGATCTTCTGACCCAGTAGCGGCTGAAGGATGGATCAAATCCCATGAAAATATATTCGATGTTATGGGATGTTCAGACAATCAAAAGGTATGTCCTTCCATTTATCATTTTGAAGGGGAAGCTGATCAATGTTGGTCTTTGGTAAGTAATATCAGGGGTAGATAAGATTTTCATGCCTTGGAGTGGGATGAATTTAAAAGTCTTTTCCTTGAAAAATATTACCCTAAGGTGGTGCGACTTAGGATGGAGAAGAAATTACTTGAATTGAAACAGAAGGAGAAAGATTCAGTGGCTGTGTATGAAGTGAACTTCACCCGACTGGAGAGTTATGATCCAAATCTTATTCTGGATCTTCATAGCAAAATCAACCGATTTTACTCAAGATTGAAGCCAAGGTATCGAAGGGCGTTGGCCTCCCATGAATTCAAAAGTTATGAGAAACTTTTCTGATGTGTTGAGAGGGTAGAGATGGATTTTGCTGATGATCATGTGCATTTTGGAAACAAAGAGAAGAAGAGGTACAATTGGAAAGAAATGGGTAAGAATCAACCAAATAAATCTGATGGTAAGAAAATCCAATTTCCTATTTGTGAAAAGTGTGGCAAGAAGCACCCTGGGGAATGTCTTAGAAAAACTGGGAAGTGTTTTAAATGTGGTAATTTTGGACATATTTCCCAAGATTGTAACGAAAATGATCCAAAGACTAATCCTGATAAGAAATTTGTAAAGTGTTTTAAATGTGGTGAGATGGGTCACTATTCAAACGTCTTCCCAAAGAGAGATCTGAATGATGAAAAGAAGCCAGACTACAAGAATAAAGGTTTAGTGAGATCCTTTACGACTACGTCAGTAGTTGTTTGGCCATCCAATGAAGTTTTATCAGGTACTTTGTTTGTTCACTCAGATTTTGCTAAAGTTTTGTTTGATACGGGGTCTACACATTCTTTCATCTATGAGAAATTTTCTGGTAAATTGAAAATATCACCTCAACAAATGAGACCCAAACTTGTTGTTAAAACACCTAGGGGAAATGTTATAGAAAAGAGGAATTATAAGAATCTTTCTATTGTGGTCTGTGGAAATACTTTACCTGAAAACCTTGTTGGTTTACCCTTAGTTGAGTTTGATGTTATTCTAGGGATGGACTGGCTTTCTGATTATCATGCTAAGATTGATTGTAGAGCTAAAGAAGTTTTTTTTTCAAAAAGAGTTTCATTTTTTATACCAGAATGAACCCATACAATTGATAACATATTAGGAAGCTGAGAAACTCCTGAAAGATGTAAATGAAAGTTATCTTGCTCATATTTTTGAAAACAAGGGAACTATTCAAATTAATGATATGCCAGTGGTAAATGAATACCTTGATGTTTATCCTGATGAGTTACCCAGTGTTATACCTGATCGAGAAGTTGAATTCACAATTGACTTAGTTCCTGATGCTAATCAAATTTCAAAACCCCCATATCGTATGGCTCCAATAGAACTTCTTTAATTGAAAAATCAGTTACAGGATTTCCTTGACAAAGGATTCATTCATCCTAGAACTTCACCATGGGGAGACCCTATTTTGTTTGTTAAAAAGAAATATTGTTCCATGAGACTTTGCATTGATTATAGAGATTTTAATAACATCTCTGTTAAAAACAAGTATCCTTTGCCTCATATTGATGACTTGTTTTATCAGCTTCAGGGAGGTCAGTACTTTTCCAAGATTAACTTGAGATCCGGATACCATCAGCTGAAGGTGAAGGAGGATGACATCCCGAAAACAGCCTTTCATACTAGATATGGGCATTATGAATTTGTTGTTATGCCACTTGGATTAACTAATGCACCTGCTGTATTCATGAATCTTATGAATAGAGTATTTCATGAGTTCTTGGATAAATTTTTGGTTGTATTTATTGATGAAATTCTGTTTTTTCTAAAAATAAAGAGAAGAATGAAAGACATCTAAGGGTTGTTTTGCAAACTTTAAAAGAAAAGAAACTGTATGGAAAACTCAACAAGTGTGATTTTTGGTTACAATAGATTTATTTTCTTGGGAACATTGTAAATAATGATGAAATAATAGTTTATCCTACCAAAACAAAAGTAGTTTATGAATGGCCAAGACTGACAAATGTTACAGCGATTCGTAGTTTTCCAGTCTTAGCAAGTTATTACCCACAGTTTGTTAAGAACTTTTCACGGTTATCTAGCTCGATAACTATCTTAACACGGAAAGGGGTTAAATTTGTTTGGACAGAAGAATGTGATGTTTGTTTTCAGGAATTGAAGAAGAGATTGGTGAATGATCCAGTTTTGGCCTTACCTTCCTGAAATGGTGAGTTTGTCATCTACAGTGATGCTTATTTGAAGGGACTTAGTTGTGTTTTGATGTAGAATGATCAGTTAATTGACTATTCTTCAAGAAAACTTAAACCTCATGAGCTAAATTATCCCACACATGATTTGGAATTGGCAGCTATGGTATTTTATTTGAAAATTTAGAGGCATCATCTATACGGAACCAAATCCCAAATATATACTGACCATAAAAGTCTAAAGTATATATTCACTCAGAAGGAATTAAACATGGGGTAGAGAAGATGGCTAGAAAAGATAAAGGATTATGATTGCACGATCAATTACTATCCCGTAAAATCAAACAATTTGGCAGATTCCTTGAGTCGGAAACATCATGAATCATTAACCATGTTACATTTGGAACATGATCCCTTGATTTATGATTTGATGAATTTTTGCATAGAAGTAGTTGGTGCGAGAAATACATCTATTTTTTTCAGGTTTCAGTGCAGTCTTTGTTGTTAGATAGAATTAAGCAAGCACAGAAGGAAGGCCATGACCTACAGAAAAAGGTATAATTGGTTAAAATGGGTAAGTTTCCGGAATTTAATCTTGACAGAGATTGTGTTTAAATATTTGGAAAAAGGTTGTGTGTGCCTAGTGATTCTCAGTTGAAGAAAGATTTGTTGTGCGAAGCTCATAGTTCTCCATTTTATTTTCATCCTGAAAGTACTAAGATGTACAGAGACCTTCGTGAGTATTATTGGTGGGATGGAATGAAAAGAGATATTGCAGATTTTACCATTAAATGTTTGACGTGTAAATAGGTTAAAGCAGAGCGGTAGTTACCGAAGGGGATGCTCCATCCTTTACCAGTGCCAGAGTGGAAATGGGAGAATGTATCCATGAACTTTGTGGTGGGACTACCAAAGACTTCTCGAGGTAACAATGCGATTTTGGGTTATCATTGATCGGCTGACAAAATCTACACATTTTCTATCTATTCGAGATACAATGTCTTTGGATCAGCTTTCTCAATTGTACCTCAAGGAGATTGTTAGGTTACATGGAGTTCCTATTTCCATTGTGTCTGACTGAGATCTCATGTTCACTTCTATCTTTTGGAAGGGACTTCAGAAGTCGTTGGGTACAGAGTTAAATTTTAGTACAGCTTATCATCCTCAATCATATGGCCAGTCAGAACGAACGATTCAAACTTTAGAGGATATGCTTCGAGCTTATTCAATGGACTATCAGGGAAGTTGGTATTAGAATCTTTCTTTAGTTTAGTTTTCTTATAATAACAGTTTTCATTCCAGTATTCAGATGACACCTTTTGAGGCCTTGTATGGGAAGTGGTGTCAGACTCCAATGTTTTAGGATGAAGTCGGTGAAAGAATGTTGATGGGTCCAGAATTAGTTGAGGAAGTGTCTGAGAAAGTGAGGATGATCTAGCAACACATGAGGATAGCTCAGAGCAGGAAGAAAATATATGCATATAACAGATGGAAAGACTTCTCTTTTGTGGTAGGTGACTATGTTTCCCTTAAAGTCTCTCCTTGGAAAAGTGTGATGCGTTTTGATAAGAAAGGAAATCTAAGTCCACAGTTCATCGGTCCTTTTGAAATCTTGGAGAAAGTTGGAATATTTTCATACCGCCTAGCTTTGCCTCCAAGATTGTTTCAGGTACACAATGTTTTCCATGTTTCGATGTTGAGAAAGTATGTGCCAGATTCATCACATGTCTTGAGCCCAGAAGAAGTTCAGCTGGAAGAGAACCTTTCTTATAAAGAAAAACCAGTTCAGATTCTTTATCGAAGGGAACAAGTTTTGCGGAATAAGTTAATCCATCAGGTAAAGGTTTTGTGGAGAAACCACATGGTTGAAGAAGCAACATGTGAGTCTGAAAATGCTATGAGGGAAAATTACCCTTAGTTGTTTAATAAGTAAATATAATTGCGAGGACACAATTTAAAAAAGGTGGGGATAATGTAACACCCCTAGGTTTTCTAAAAATAAATAGAAATTCATGGAACGTTGTTTTAATTAGATGTTTTTTTAATTGGACTTTGAAACATAACTTTTCTACTTCTATGTTCTTAATTTCAAAAAAATGTCATCTAAAATTGTGTTCAGTATGATATTTGGAGTCTATTGGAACCAGCCTGTTTTTTTGGTGAATAGTAACATACCCTTATGAATAGTAATATGAATAGTAATATGACCCTAATGAATAGTGAATTTTATTATTATTTTATTTTATTAAGGCTTTAAGATAATAGCATCTTGGTTAATTTTTCATTGTGATATAGAAGTAGTTACAGAATTAGAATTGTTAATTTTTGAATTAAGTATGATTTTATTTAAAAATTAAATTAATAATATTTAGAAAATTATTTTCAAAAAAATGTACTTCATTTTTGAAATCTACATGTTGATAAATGGTTAGGGTGAATTTTGGGATTTTTTCTGAAACAGTTGTTTTTTCGGTGAAAAGTAAAAAATACAGTTTTTAGTTTTAGTGTATTAATGACATCATTAATATATTGATGTCATAAATCTGGTCGACTATTGTATAGTTAAATAATATGTTATGTGTCACAAGTGGCTTATACCATGTGAAAATACCATGGGAAATCCCATGGTTTTTCAAATATAACCCATGAGGTGTCCCTTGAAAATTATTAAAATAATCCCTCACTTTTCCTATAAACACCAACTTTCCCTTCATTGAATTCATTCCCAATTCTCCCTCAAAGAATATCTGGCCTCCTTACCTTCATAGTAGTCCTCCCAAGGTTTCTTCAAGCCCCAAGGTCCCAACCTTCATGTTCTAAGGGTTTCTCTACAAGGTAAGGAAATTCCCAATTTTGTTCTTTTTCCTTTCAAGTTCTCTTTTATGTGGTATAATTATCAAGTTTCTGTACCATGTTCTTATTTCATTCTTATTCTTGATCTTCTATATATTATGATTCATTTATGGATGGGTGACCCTTGTCCCCACTCTTTTTAATATTTTTCTAAAACCATGTTGTGTAGCTGTTAGGCTGCCGATTGTTTTTGTAAGAGAATTCTCACTTTGTCTTTTATTTTGAGTTCCTTCGTTATTATTTCTTCATATCTCCTTACCCAAGAGGAATGAAATCTCCAGAAATCATGTATACTCTGGATTTTATCATGTTTATGAAATATTACTCATCTTTATTCTTCTCCTTTCCCACTTATTTAAAGAATAAAAACATTGTCCATTTGTGTCGAATTATCGACATCATGGACGATGTGGTTTCAATTTCCATTAATTATTTCAATTCTGGTCATGAAACCATTTGTATGGTTGAACCAGATTATAATATATTTTTTATGACTCACCCATGGTTTTGTAATTCTCTTTTACTCATGGTTATAATTTATAAGACAAAACGAGGTTGTTATTATCAAAGAATCACTAAAAGGATCTAAACGAACATCATTAGTGTTTTAACTTATAAATCATCCTCATGTAAGAATTCAAAATGATAAATGGAATAATTTATGTTACTGGTTATATGAAAATAATACTCCATTCCAATTCTTGAGTTTCACTTCCAATAGACAATAATGTCCACCATGAACCAATCATAGAAATCATGTAAAGAATTAAACCAAAAACAGTGCAAGGGGGAAAATACTAACAATTAAGGGTGAAAATATGTTATTAAATGATCATATAAGATGTTATAAACATGAAAATGTTTCTTTAAAATATTAATAACACTCTTTTAACCATTATATAGGAGTTTTAAACATGTTTTAAGTAAGACAAACCAGAGTTAAGGGAATTCGTAACCTGATTTCCATTCGTTGGATTAACCTTCTACTTCATTATTTACGTGATATTTAATTTGTTTGAGTGATGGGTTCTGTTTATATTATGTTCCATTATTTGTATTTATAGTAGATATACATACTCCATCCACTCTATTATTTCACTCTTCAAATGTATCATATTTATATGGATCTTTTCTTTAAAAATCATTTTTTTAAATTTGGTTTTACGAAATTACAAAGCAATGTTATTATGGAATTATTCATGTTGTATGATTATGTTTTGGTTCTTGGGAATTATTTATGATGAATTATGGGACCTATATCTCCCTCCAATGCATTGGGTATGAGTAAGTTGGAGGTTGTCCATATGGTTACTTCAAGTGTAACTGTGATGGTTACACAAAGTAAGGTAGCCATGAGGGTTACAAATTATATGGTAGCCAAGAATGGTTACAAGATTATGTAAGTAATGCCCAAAGATACCACTATGATTATATTTATGTTCTCATGTTTGTGTGGATCTTGTATTAATCTCATGTTACACAAAGTAAGTATATATGAGTGACAAGAATGTCTTCTGAAAATTTTTTCACACCTTATGAGTATTCATGGACTAATGTTCTCTTTCCTTCATTTTTCAACCCTTACTAAGCTCTATGCACATCCCATGTTTTTAAATGATTTTTCACAGGTTAATGGATGTGTAATACAAGGAAGGAGGACACTTTAAATGTTTAATAATTTTCAAGGAGTCTTGTGTTAAGTTTTAATGTTTTATATTTTGAGAAAAATGGAAACTGTTTTTATGGTATCCACTCTGTAACAATGTGCAATGTTATGAATGTTTTGTCCTAATTATCTAAAGCTCTAAAATTGAAAAGAAACTCAATGTAAAATGAAGTGTTTTCTTAACTAAACTCAAGTTTTTGTATGTAATAAGGTCGGGTCTTTATAATATGTGTGTGTGTGTACAAGTAGTTACGATAAGGACTCCCATGTCAGTGATATCCCTACTCGATGTTAGTCGCCTACCCCTAGCCTATTGGAGGCAGTCTTGGAGAGTCACAGTATGGACCCCATTGGGACGGGACTTAATAGAGTTGTATCATAGCAGTCTGTTCTACCTTAGGACTGAAGTCTGTGAGTTTTTTTTGGGAAACAAAGTTAAGTGTTTAGAGATCAACTTTCAAGCGAAGGAATATATTGTTGGTATGATAACCAACATATCCATATAATAGGACTCAGATCACCTGCCTTTTGACTTGGTATATGAGAACACAGGTTGTAGGGAAAACAATGGTACATGTGTCATAAGGAATGGTTTGTGGTTTTCATGACCTTATTGAGTTAGCTATCCAAATATACTCATTGATAGTCATACATCTTGTTTAATTTTAGGATTCCTTCATGGCATATTCTAGTTAGGACTCAACATTAGGATCGTGAAGATGATCTCCTCAGTGATGAGGCATCGATACAGGGACCAGTTCCAGAGGTACTACCTTCAGGTGGTACACCAGCTATACAACCACCTGTAGAGTATCAGATGGTACCAGAAGTACCAGTGGATGAGGTGCACAGTCTAAGCGCACTTTACGAGTTTTAGTGAAAAAGATCCATTAGGTTTTTAGGCAAGCCCAACCCATAGGATGCTGAGAACTAGATTGAGGTGATGGAATAGGTTTCCTATCTGGTAAGGACACCTGCAGATCAGATGGTGGTCCTAATATAAGATCCTAACCTTTTTCTATAGATGTATTGAGTTTGTTTTTAGGTATTATTTTTTGATTTTTTTTATAATACTTTTATTGGGTTTTTCCTTAGGGTGTGTTTGGGTGAAAAATGGAAATTTTGGAAGGAAGTGGGAAAGTGCACGCTTGGTGCACGGTGTGACCAAATTGTGCACCCTGGCCCAAAAAACCGTACGAACACAAACAGAGGGGATTCTCATGGTTGGCACATGTTTTTTCAAACTGTGTTCCCTATTAGGGGAAACTATACACCCCACTTTAAGAGGCACAAAATTAAGGTTCATGGTTAGGGGAAACCATGCACCCCAAGTAGAAAAATGTGTGTGTGAGATTTTAATCCCATGAAAATTAGTTTTAAAATTTTTTGAGCCCCTATTTTAACTGTTATTCAACCCTAACTTGACCCTAATGTATTTTCATGATTCTGGAGCCTCTCGAAGATATTCCAAGCCATTTTGACCTCCGTTCTTCATGATCTAAATCTCAGATTGTAGATCTGCACCCGTCCTGATAATAGTATCTAATCATGTGTGGTTTCCTTCTCTTCCATCTCCCCCTCATCTTTCAGAGGGAAGTTATACTATTTCTTATTGTATCTAGATCTATGATTGTTGGATATGGATATATAATTATGGAATCTCGATTTTTTTATCTTGATTTAGGGTTTTATATCCAGATCTCATTCTATGTCATTGTTCCATTCAAATTTCTAGATTTTTCATTGGCGAGCATTTGTCAATGAATTATGGTAGGCGGTCTATATTAAAATACCAAAGTCTAAATTTCAACTATGTGTATGTAATTGTAGAATTTTATTTGGTTTATTAGAAATTTAGTTTTTAAAATTGAATTAATTAATTTGCTAGATTAATTAATTGACTATGAAATTAGGGATATTGGGATTGTGGATTTGGAATAATTAATTGTTGAATTAATTATGGATATATTGGGATTATAGAAATAGAATAATTAGTTGTTGAATAAATTATGGGATTATTGGGATTGTGGATTTTGATTAAATAATTGATGAATTAATTAATGACATTGATGTGTTTAATTAATTGGAAAATTTAATTAAGAGGATTGATGTGATAAACTAATTGTTGAAGTAGTAATGAAATTGATGTGATTAATAAATTGGTGAATTAATTAATGAGATTGTAGTACTTAATGAATTAGTGAATTAATTAAGGGGATTTATGTGTTAAACTAATTGTTGAATTAATAATGAAATTGATGGGGTTAATTAATTTTTGAATTAATTAATGGAATGATGTGAATATTAATTTTTTGATTTTGATTAATTAATGTGATTTTGTGGTATATTTAATTGAAATGGTGACTGGTAACAATGGAACTCACTTGTGACTTGAAATGGTGAATGGTAAAAATTAAATTCACATGTGACTTGAAATGGTGAAGGGTAATAGTGGAATTCAATCATGTATTGTGAAATATGAATAGTAACAATGACTTTAAATTATGAAATTATGAATGGTAGCAATGGAATTCAATCATGTATTATAAAATATGAATGGTAAAAATGAAATTCAATTATGAAATTATGGATGGTAACAATGGAATTCAGTCATTTATTATAAAATATGAATAGTAATAATAGCATTTAGTTTTAAGTTATGAATGGTAACAATTCCATTCATATATATGATATAATTTGGGTTTCCTCAGGAACCCAATGGTTTATGTGGTTAAATAAAGAGTAATTAAATAAATGTAAAATTTTTACTTTATTGCTGGTATTTATTCTTTATACAAGTGCATACAATGTTTGACTAAATATTGTTTTAGACGCCGTTTTTGGTGGCCTACTGATTTGTAATCACACCCTACACGTACTACCCAATCGGTACCTGAATAGATTTCATGTTTTCATGACAGATTAAGGGAAAATTCAATATGTTCGATATATGAGTTGGGTTGAAACATGTACGAGGGAACCAAAAGTGGTTTGGGACTTGTTTGGAAGTTTTCAACATGTTTATTTATTTTAGGTTTTCCATATTGACACTTAACATGTACTTTGGCATGACATATCTACTATTCAGTTATGATATTGTATTTCTATTTTTGGTTATCTTGAGATATTGTTATTATTCTGGTTATGATTATATGTTATTCTGTTATTATTTCTAATTTTATGCTAGTGTATTACTCTGATAAAAGAGGGTATAGTCTCCTCATGAATGATATTAGACCCTCATTGATAGTTAGCAACCTCTAGCATATAGGGAGGTGTGATTTAGGTCATGTAGTGGACTGACTTAGGGAACCAGTGTGGGGAACCTGGTTCTGGACGTTACAGTTGGTGGCGAGCCTTCTCCTTGGCTCAGCAGAACGATGGTGGGGTTTGGTGACCCAATCTTATGAGGAATCAACTCTTCCATGGTTATAGGTTGAGTACCTTTTCATAGAGTAGTTATCTCCAACTATGGTGAGGGGTTTCTGTATCTAGGAGCTTCGGTATCTCCAATAGGGAAGCAGTGTAATAACTGAGTATTCATCTAAGTTAATCAACCTCTCCAAGAAATTGATGGATATGGTTTGAGATCAATTATTTTGAGCTCAGACCTTTGGGTGAGGACTACGTAGGGACATACAGGCCATCTTTATACCTCTATGCATTCCTACCTATACTGGGGTGTTAGGGTGAGTTTTGCTGGTTGAGAGTTTCTTGGCCGATCAGACGCAGATAGTGGTTTTTGGAAGTGGGAAAGCAGGAGTAGAGAATTAGACAACAAGGAGACGACATCAGTCTTAGGGACCTAGATCTGTGAAACATTTTAGGAGGAGGTCCTAGGATAGAGGTTCTGTGGTTCATGGTTCATAGGATGGGTCTAGTCATCCCAGGGAGAGGCAGTGCTACTCATGTGATGACATGGGTCAGCATGCATGAGATTGTCCGACTAGCTGTATGTCTAACAAAGAGACGATGGAGGAACTGCATAGGCAGAGGAAGCAGTAGGAACAGATAGGGCCACATGGCGGTGGACATTATAGAGGAGTTGGGAGAGCAGATGGTGGTGGTAGGAACTTCAACATGTTAACAGCAACACCCCTAGGCAGTCCACGCCAAGGTCATGAAGCTAGAGGATTGGGGTGAGGATAGCTGTAGGTGGTCAAGGTTTATGTCCCAAAGGCTCCAGGAATGATTCGAGGCTTGTTCTTTGTCTTTTATACCTTATTTATAGTACTAATAGACACATGTTCTAGTCATTACTTTATTAACACCTATCGATTTCAAGACTTAGATATTCTGATTGAGCCCTTAGCTTGACCCTTATGCTTGGAGACTCCTACTAGAGATGACTCAGTGATCATACACTTGTGTCAAAAATGTGACCTGAATCTTGTAGGCGGGAGTTTCTATTGGGATCTCTTTGTAGCATCAATGAGTCATTACAACATCATCTTAGGTATGGATTGTTTATCCACTGTTCATGCCCAGATTGACTATTTCAGGTAGAGGATGTAGTGTGTCTGCACTGATGGGAGCAAGTTTTCCTTTGTGGCTGAAAAGGAAACTCAGGCAGTGCATGATGAACTCACTCATAAAAGGGTGAAACTGATTACTCATCAGTTGGATAGCATGACTCTTGGTGTAGTGGATGTGATGAGTTTTCAGTTTCCTGCAGTGGTGGCAGAGTACAAGAACGTCTTTCCTAAGAACATTTCAGGCTTACCTCCTTACCAATAGATAGATTTATGTATTGATCTACACCCTAGGATTACATTGATATCTACTCCAACATTTTAGAGGGATCCCATATAGCTTCATGAACTGAGGGTGAAATTAGAGGACTTATAGAGTAAGAGTTTTGTTATACCTAATGTTTCAGCCTAGGAAGCCCTAGTTTTGTTCACCAAGAAGGCAGAAGAGAGCTTGAGGATATATGTGGACTACCTATTCTTGAACTAGGTGACCTTGAAGTACAAGTATACACTATAGATGATCTATGACCTCTTTGATCAATTGATAGGGGCAAGATGGTTTTAGAAGGTTGACCTTAGGCCAGGCTATCACCAGTTGCAAGTACGAGATGAGGATATACTGGAGAAGACATTCATATTTCTCTACGGTAACTATGAGTACTTTATGATAACCTTTGGTGTGACAAATTCCAAAAAAGTGTTCATGGGACTCATGAATCAGATCTTTCATCCCTTCTTATACCGATTCATGGTAGTCTTCATCGATGATATCCTTATGTACTTGATGTCTGATGAGGATCACATGAGACACTTGAGAATGGTTCTGGATGTACTTAAAGAGCACTATATTTATGGGAATATCTTGAAGTGTGAGTTTTGGTTTTAGGAGGTCCACTTTATGGGACATGTTATCTCAGAAAATGGTGTGGTAGTGGACCTGGTGAAGGTTGAGGCAGTGTTAGCTTGGGAGTTAACCAAGAGCTTGATGGTGGTGTAGAGCTTCCTCGGGTTGACAGACTATTATGAGAGATTCATACCTGATTTCTCCAGGATACCAACTCTCATGATAACTTTGAACCAAAAGGGGCACTCTTTTTTGTGGACCAAGAAGTTCTAGTAGGTTTTTTAGGAGTTGAGGTACCAACAGGCTTTTTAGAAGTTTAGGTACTATCTTTACAAAATTTATGACACCCCATATGAGCATTGTAAAGCATTGGTTTTTTATGCATAATAATTTAGTCGATGGATTGAGGTGAGTAATTTTATCTATGCATATATTATTTCCTCTAACTATATATTTACATTAAAAATATGATCATAGGGAGTTGGATCTCTAATTTGAATGTTATTTATGTAGAAATTCAATGATCATGATTAATAACCCCATTCATATTTAATTTTATCAATACGACTGAAAAAATGTTAGCTTTAAACATATATTATATGTTTTCTGATCTTTGACCAACCTACTTGTTGAGTTTTTTCATTAGATTAAAAATATTTTCTTTCTATTTAAATTTAAATCTATCATGACCTTTCCCAATTCATTCCTGATTATTTTATTTGATGATTCATCTCTTTTTGTATTATATATTAATTTTAGGCTAATGTTGTAATTTTATAAATTATGTAGGATAAGTCAAAAGTTCAGTACTCAGTATGATAAAATTAAATAATGTGATTATAAATTTTAAAATAAAAATATTCATATATGTTAGATTAAATAAAATTCTATAAATTATGAATTAATTTTACATTTTTGAATGTTATATGATTTTATTTCAAATTTATGATCACGTAATTATATTATATTATACAAATTATGGTGGAATATTTTAATATTGGCCAATTTGAGGTATGGTATTTTGTATTAACTTATATTAACTTCATTTTCTTAACGTGTATGTCATTAGTCTCAAAAGGTATGATCTGTCTTTTGGATTCATTTTTATAAACTTCATTTTTTATAACTTGTATATCAATAGTCTCAAGAGTTTTATTTTAAATGTGAGCTCTTGTTCATTCAGGGAGTGGTGAATGGTTAACATTGAAGGATCCTTATAATATATTTCAAGATACTAGGTTTCTAGGTCAATTAATGTAAGAAGTTTGATATGGAGTGAATTGACTTTTGGAGGTAGGTGTATAATGTATTTTCAAGACCATAGGTTTTGTTATTTATTCAAACCTTAAGATCTTCAATGTATAATTATTGAGACATTGAGTTTGTTTTACATGTGTGGGATGTTCAATTGATTTCCTTTTCTTGTAACTTTTAGGATCCTAAATACATGATTATTAAGGTATTGAGTTTGTTTTAGATGTGTGTGATGTTCATTGATTTCATTTATTTTTTGAACTCAAGTTGTATATGTTTAGTATTTTAATCCTTTAATGTTTAATTATGTCCAATTGTTCAATTTTCAATTTTTTTGTATTCGTTTACTTATAAATATTTTGTTTTTATGCATTTGTATTAAAATTAATTTATATTCCATCAATTTTGCAAAAGTCTCTCATATAGTGTGGTTTTTTAATAAGATAAATTTAATTATCTTTATGTATGTGTTCTATTTTGTTATTTCAATTTTTTGTATCCTCTTATTATGAAAATTTTAAGCAATGGTTGTAACAAAAATATAAAACTATATTTTGAAATCAAGTCAAATCTTAATAAAAAATGGATTCTTTTTTAAAAGTAATTTATTCCTTTTTTCACTTTTTATTATCTTGTATCCATTCAATAAAATATAGTATAGATTTATCTTTATGTCATTTTTAGAAACATGACTTGTGGTGATGTAAAACTCAATCATATTAATTGATTTGTCCTCCTAATTAAATACATAAAAAAATTTAATTAAAGTTAATGGGAATTAACAAGTTCTTAGTAGGAGTTGTAATTATCTAAAATAATATTTTTTTTGAATCTAACATTTTTAAAATTACTAATATTTTTAAATTCATGTTGATGGGAAAGTAAAAAACTGATGAGAAAGTAAAATTTATTTGTTGGATTTTTAATTATGTGAAAAATCAATTTTTTTTAATCTAACATTCTTTTAATATTATATCATGACAAATTTTCATAAGTAGGAATTTCATTTATCATCCTATACAACATTCCTCTCAATGTGAACTCTTCACTTCTATGAGAATAATAAAATGTAACACAGATATCCCACATCAATTTCATGTCTTCAATAAATAATGCTAAATAAACATAAATATCATTACTGGGTTGTTTTGGTATAGATATAAGTAGAGACAATATAATGTATTTGTGATTTATCAATAACTATAGTGGTAAGTTATAATTTATTAACATAATTTTCCATGTACCATGAGTACTAATTTGAACATCAAAAAGATTTATCCTATCTATAGATAATGCAAGAGGGAGGTTTCTCAGTTCATTTTCAAATTTAAGAAACTCATAATAAATTTTTTTGCACTGATATCCATATAGTCATCTAAAACATTGAATGATAGGAAAGTGCCATAAAACTTTTTAAGGACTTGATTCATCTTTCTTGTATTAATCCATGCCACACTTAGGGAATTTTCTAAGCGATTCATGGTTATTGCGAAACAATATAAAAATATTTGGGCATACATGTATTTTTTCAGAGATCATACCTATTGAACATATCATTCACTTAACATCATATGTTTTATAAGGAAGGTCATTTTATTTGGGTAGAATATCATTCAGGAGACCAAGTAGTTCTGTAAAACTATTTTCGATCCATCTGTTGCCAACTTTCAAATTATGTAACTTTAATATAACAGAAAAATTTATATATTTAGTACAACCGTTATATAGTGGTATCTTTGCATAGTTATTTAAATTCTGAAACAACTTTAAAAATAATGAAGATAACTATCAAATTTCATTTCAATTTCTTCCATATGATCTTCATTATCATTTACCCTAGTATTCATATCAAATGATTCATAAATAGCAGTACCATCCTAGTAATTATGTACATTCAGTTTTCCCCCACATTTAGTCCAGCATTTATAGCTATGATCTATTCCGCAACAAATAAAATAGTCTTCCAACTCTTCTGGATGAATTCATCTTGGATAAAAATTACATAAACATAGACAAAGTATTTCAGATGGGTTGTACGCATTCTTTATTGAAAACATGATGAACTCTTTAACTCCATCCTTATATTCCTTTTTCATACAATTAACATCCATCCATTTTCAATTCATATTCATACAATAAGGTTTAATAATATTTATTATGTAAAAAAAATACACATAAGGTATATATATAATGTATATATACATTGATATATGAACAGTGTATCAAAATTTGAGTTTATGTGTGCATTATTTTATGAATATTTACATAGCCTGCCCTTGTTTAAGGTCACTAGTCTAAATCTAGTTCTCACTTTCCTTGAAATATAAATTCTTCCTTTTTTCAACCCCCTATCTCTCTTTTATTTGTTTTTAATTCTTGAAATCCCATTATTTCCACATTAATTTTTATAATAAAAACTCCATTTTGAATTACATCATAAATATGAATACAAAACATTTAGAGAAATGATTGAGGGTCTACACTGTCTCACTAAAATAAGACCTCATATTTTGTACAGTGTTTTCATGTGAGGAATATTTTTGATAAATCATAAATAAATTCATTTGATAGATGTTAATATGACAATTAATTATATGAAAGGAATAATTAATCTCAATTTATTATACCCTGTGATGAAAAATCTAGAGTTTTTGAGTTATTTAGATTTATTTTTTATACAAGATGGACTAAAAAGGTATAACTGGTATTTTCAACATTCTTGAAAAAATCATTATTACATAGATTTTAAAGAAGTAGAACTCATTTTCATTAACCATATTTGAAGTAGAATATGTGCTAACAACTAGTTTATGTGCACAAACACTGATCTATATCAATTTTTAAGAATCCAATTCATCATTCAGGGAATATACACATTGAGATAAAATATCATTTCATCTAGGACCATATAAAGAAATGGGACACCACTTTAGAATATTTCCCCACAAAGGATCAACTGGATTGAATATCCATTAAACCCTTCGATGCATCTATGTTTGAAAAAAAATATTAATCTCGAAATGGTGAAGATTTGATATCTTTTGGTCGTAGTAGATTAATTTTACTAAAATTGTAGTTTTGGAGAATTATTTTAATTATCAGCATCGAATGGTCAATGTTATCAACTTTAAATCCTGAAAAAGGAAATATGTAAAGTACATCATATCATATATTCTTAATAGTATATTAACATTCAATTCTTAAAGTGTTAGAAACAAGTCATGGTGAAAAATAGTGATGTCACGACCCAACCCAATAGGGCTCAAGACCCAGCTACCCCAAACTCACCTCTATAGGCTAGGGGCTAACAAAAAGCACTAAAAGGCATAAATAATATGGAAGGTATTTTTCTAAGTACCTATACACACACACAAACACACAACCATCTCCATATAGAAGTTTATAGGAATAGAAGTAAATATAGTAACATATAGAGTAACAATCATGCATATAACAACCTCTAGGGAATACAAGTGTATGAAAGTGTAATATGAAATATAAAAAGGGCCACATACTTCCCTACTAGAAATATGTCCCAAGATGAAAAAAACAGAAATATAAATACTGAGAGAGTTTGGCTCCAGATCTCCAATTCCCAACCATCAAATGTGGTCAAATTCATTAGGGTATTCCTATGATCCTCTGTAATCGTTTTCAACTTTTCTGTTGTCTCCATAAGATACGACATTTGCAGGAAAAACCTATGCTGGGGTGATTATATACATACCTAGTAGGATGCCTAGAAATCTAAAGTGTGAGAATTTAGAGACATGATAGAAGTAAATGGACCAACCCATAAAAATAGATAAATGAAAACCAATAAACATGAATTTATGATCATAAAAAAACCTAGATGAGAGATAAAGTTGATCTCCATATTACAACTATACATAAGAAAATAGTCTTCCAATAGTTTCTATGTGGTCCATTAGCAATGCCCAAAATCTTACGCATTTGTTCGAAGAAATATCCTTGTCAAGACCTTGTGATTGTTCTGCATAGTTTAGGGGACATATTCTCTAGGTAGAGGACCCATGCACTTGTACAATAGGAGGGATGCACTCTAATCATGCCCTATCCCAACAAGAGATTTCCATTCTAATGGTATATAGATGACCCATTCCCTTAAAGCACAGGAGGGTGCCACTCTAATAGTAGATAAAGGACCCATAACCAAACACCGTAGGAGGGTGCCAGTCTAATGGAAGATAGAGGACCCATTCCCTGACTCTATAGGAGGGTGCCACTCAATATATAGAGGACCCATGACCAGATCCAATAGGAGAGTTCTGCTCTGATGGTAGCAGACTCATGTCCTGACTTCGCAGGATGGTTCCACTTAGTAGATAGAGGACCCATTCCCAAATCCAATAGGAGGGTGCCATTATGATGGTAGATAGATGACCCATGTCCTATCCCAGTAGGATTGTGCCACTCTAATCTATTTAATGATCATGTTTGACCAATTTCGTCATCAAATGAAACCTAAATAAGCATGTTTCCTGAAACATCTCACATCATTTCTCAAAAGTCACAATTAGATCCACCATCTCATTCTACATGGTAAAAACACTTAGGATAGGCAATTCATGGGTCAAAATCGGATTTTAATTAACATTCTTCGATATATGAATCATGTTTGTTCAAGTGTTTTCATTTTCTTAAATCTATAATAACAAATGAAGATTGATCAGAAATGTCATCAGGAACTTCCATATTTTTGGTCTGTAAGACAGGGTTACATAGCGTGTACTCAGAAGTACATGTCGTGTACCCTAGTGCACTACATCTTGATGTGTTGAGGGATACACGGTGCTCCATGTAGCAATTACACGTGTTGTACACCATGTGTTGATCAGCAATGATAGCATGTGCGTTGTTGGATTACACAATGTGTATCAATGTACACGCCGTATAGTCTATATGGGTTATTGGTGAAAATCATGCAATCCATGTGGTCGTTATGCATCGTAAACACTACATGAGACTGAAAACCTAGAGAATTTATGATATAAATGATGTTTATGCGGTGTAAATGACATGTAGTTCATCAGTTCCCATGTCTAAAGAACACATCACACGAATCGATGAGAAAAATGAACACACAACTCAAAGAGATACACAACGTGTAGCTGTCTTGTACATACCGTGTAGTTTATTAAGACGCACACTGAAGACCCAAGCATATATCCCAGACACATGAAAAGAAAAAAACACATGGTGCAGCTGGTCTGTATGTGTTGTGTAGTCTGGGTAAGGTATACACCGCAGACCTAGGTGTGTGACCTAAATACAAGGCAACTGAGATACAGGATGTGTAGCTAAATGTACACACTGTGTAGTCTCCCATTAATGGATAGAAATAAAGTTAAATTAAATTCAAAAATTACAAGATTAAAACATTATTTTATTTATTGGAACACCATTGTGTGTTTGATGATTTAATAATGGTTTTGAAGAATTTTAAATGCTCAATTAATTTATTAAAATAAATATATATCATAATTGGTTCTTCTATTTATTTTAAATGAATGTCATAAATTATGGGTATCACCAATAAATTTTGGATGATCATTAAGAAGTTGGGGGGGCTTCGGCCGTGGCTCTCCTCTTGCTGCAGCGTCAATCCCTCTTTTAGGGTTTCGTTCTTTGTGGTAGCGGGCTCCGTTCTCATCCTTCTATCCTTCTACAACATCCAATTTCTTGTGGTGGACGTCTCTGTTCCTTTGGTGGTTGGTTTCATTATTTTTGGAGGTGGGATCTGTTCTTCTTCCTCCAACTTCTTATGTGGCGGCATGGGTCTCTTCGAGCGATGGTGGCATGGTTTCTTCGAGCTCAGTCTTCAGCTTCTTCATAGCAGTGGTTTTCTTGATCAGCGGCAGCTTCTTGGATAGGAATAATGGCCCTATCATGGTGGATCCTCTTTGTTCAAACCTTGTCCATATTCATCTGTTTCTCTGGCTTCTGGATCATGCGTGGCTCTCCTTGTTGGTTCACGGAGGTGGATGCACGGAGGCTTTGGGAGGTGTGGGTCGTCTGGTCATTGGTATTCTAGAAGGTGTGTCTCTTTCTTGGCTCCTTCCATGATGTATTCTTTGGTGGATGGTTTCTATGCAAGGAATTTGTTAAGATCCCTTATCCACTGATGATGGCTTCGCTTTCTCAGGCTAGTTCTGGCGGTCGCTTCTCCATTGAAGCTATGTCTGATCCCTTTGCTGCTCTGGCTTCTTGCTCCCTTCATTGCCCTCCCATTCAGCCAACCGTGTTGGTTTCTAGGAAGCTCTGGGAAGTTTGTTCGTTCGGCCTAGGTGTCCCAGAAGGCGATCCAAGCTCTTGTCCCATGAATTGGAGGATTTAAATGGTTGAAGCTCTATTGCGGTTGTTTTTTGGTTTTATGGTCTACCCGGTTCCATTTCTACCATGATTACTTCTTCTATGCTGTGTTCAGTCTTTTTTGGGAGTGGTTTGCAATGGGTTTGGTCTGGTGATTTTTCTGCTGGTCATTCTCTTCTGGTGTTAGAGTCAGTGTGAAGGCTCCAGTGGAGGTTTATCGGATGGCGTTTCAATGTTGTTTGTGTCGGTGGAGACAGTGTTGACTTTATTCGGCATCGATGCTTCTCGAAATTTATTGCCATTGTTTCTTCCTACTTAAGCTCTCTTTCTCTCTGCTCTGGATCTAGGAGTCCCTTATTCTCTCTAGGGTGGAGATACGTGGAGGTCTTCAACGGTCTTTGGGATGTGAGTATGAGCATGACTTCGGGAGGTTGACAGTGACGACGTTTCAATCAGCAATGGAGAGGTTGTGATCAGCCCCGATGACACTAAGTGATGGGTTTCAACGTTCTGGAAGTGGACATTGGTGATGCGGTCGGCGGTGTTATGTCGGTGAGGATGATGCATACGTGTTGTCAGTGATGGATAAGATGTCAGGACGATGGCATGATGATGGCAGTGTGGTGTGGTTCGAGGTCTCCAGAGATACAGATCGAGGTGGGTAGCTCATGGTTTGAGGATGCTTTTGGCGGGTTTTTGAAATTTGGTTTTGAAATTTGAATGTTGTATTCTTGTTTGTTTAACGAGTGTCGTGTGGATAGGGTTATGAATTGTTGGTATTTCGTTGTATGGTTTCAACTTTTCCAAAAAGTGGATTTTAATAAATTAAAAAATAGATTGTGGAATAAATTAATTGAGAAATTAATTAATTAATGTAGGCTTTCTCATCTTAATAATAAAGAATGAATAAATAATTAAATTCTAAATAGTTAGTTTTGCATATTCATTGCATGTATGACCATTCATGAGCTTGACCAAGACTTGTGTATGAGTTGGGTGTTTTAATTTAATTTATTAAATCATTTTTCAATTATTTAATATTAAATCAAATGATGTTCTGCATTTCATCCCACCCTCTATTATTATGTAGGACATGCGTGTCTAAGGATATATATGTAATACCCTTTTAACGAATCCTTTGGTTCCCATCTTCTGCGTGTGAGTAGTAAATATTTGTAATTAATGGAGTATCCCAAGGCACATGGAGGCGGTTCATGATGGAACCATTATAATGCCAACTCAGGTGATACACAAACATACATGTGGAATGTTGTAACTCATGCCAAGACTGTTATTTACCCAAAGTCACAGGATGATTTAATGTTCAATCATTAAATCAACCATTAGATAAAGCTCATGAATGGGTCAATTAATTATATCTTTATTTCTTTATATGCAATTATTTATTTTATGGATGAAAGGATGAAATCACATAAATAAATGAATTAATATGAAAAGACTAAAATTAAATAAATTATACATAAATGTTTTATCCAACATGGTTAATTAATTAAGTAACATCCACTTAATATTAACAGAACATGTAAAGGATAAAAAAAGATAAAATTTATTCATAATAAATTAAAATACCTCAATTAAATATTAATTCAGACTTGGTCTTCCATTACTTGATTAATAATGAGAATCAATATAACTAAGTGGTTGACCAACCCTTGCTGGGACACTTACTTATATAATAGGAGTTCCTATTAAGTTTTTCAGTTAACTTAACTATTTTACATCTAGAGGAGTATCCCATGTGAGACTTGGTGTAATTTGGAAGAAAATGTTGAGGAAATCCAAGTCATGATTTCAAGATAGGGGAGTACACTCAATGGATCAAAGAGATTCAAGTCCATAAATAACAAAGTCCTATATACTAAATACCTTCAAGTATCTTGAATAACACTTGTTAGGGTTTAGTGAAGGGGAGTATGGATCCTTTCCACTAGAATTTCATAGCAATTAGACATTCCATGATTAATATACATGGATATTGGAACTTGATAAAATAATGATATATTTAATAAAATCTATTAATTTATTATATCACACCCAATATATAATCAAGAAGTTTATTAATAATATGATCTTTTAATTTCAGAATAAGATGGAAATATCTCCATCTACACTATCCCTATGATCAATATTGGATAAAGACAACCTCATAACTGGTAGTAACTTCTAGGAATGGTATAGATGCCTTCATGCTGTGTTGTGACATAAATAGAAATCTTACATGCTAAAATCCTCATTTATTAATCCGCCTACTAAGGAGGAAAGGGATGAATAGTTAATAGTATATTAGAAACACATGAATGATGCGGTCGATGTTAAATGTTTGATGATTTTTTCTATGTCTAGTGAACTCTTCAAGTCTCACAAAAACATGGACGTGTATAGAATACATGAGCACCTCCATGGTCTTTACCAAGACAGATCTAGATAGAAATGGTTTGATATTTACAACGTTCTCTTTTAGATAAATCTTGGAGGGGGTGCCCTAGTTGGGCCTCTTATTGTCAATATCATTAAATACATTGAGTGCTTAGAGATTTTAGGGTTTAAAGCTTCCAAATAACTAGGCATTGATATCATTCTAGAATCACTCCCTCATAACCTGTTCATCTTTGTTGTTAATTTTAATATGAACAATATTTAAAAGTCTCTTCCAGTTCTTCTTACTCTTCTTCATCAAGTAGATAAGGATATGAATCATAAAAAAACTTATGTCCTTATGGTGAAAAAATGGAAATTTGAAGTGAATATATTCAAGCCCAAAGATTCTTCATTCCCTTCCAAGAAGATAAAGATTGAGGGGAAAGAATGGGAAATGGATACTATCAATTTCATATGTGGCAAGAAAGGCCACTGGAAGAAAACCCACAGACATCCAAAGAAGTAAGAGAAAGTTTTAAGTCTATTTTTATCGAGTGTAATTTCTCTATTTCTACAAATTGGGTATTAGATATAGCTTTTGGTGCTCACATATGTATTAAAATATAGGAACTAACTAGATTTAAAAAGACTGTCCAAGGGGAGGTAGATTCATAAGCAACTAATAGAGCTAAACATGTTGTAGCTATCAGGGACTACCACCTCACGTTGCTGACCAAAATGATCTTGGTTTCGAAAGGTTATTTTTATGTGCCATCTGTTACAAAAAACATTATTTTTATATACAGACTTGATAATGGTTGATTTATTTTCAAATTTTAGAATAAATACTTCTTATTTTATAATTATAGTTTTTTATGTTAAGGTACATTTAAATGACGTTATTTTTGTGTTGGATTACACAAACCAAGTAATGAAACTCGATAATGAAATTACATAACATGAATCATACCACACCCAACTTTGGCATCACTGGCTAGGTAAAATAAATTGAAAGTGCTTGACAAAATTATATCAAGATAGACATTTAGACTCTTTTGAGCTAAAACTACTTGGTGTATGTCACACATGTTTATAAGGTAAAATGACCAAAGCCCCATTTAGTGGGAAATGTGAATGGGAAAAAAGAGCTTCTTGAAATAGTTCATACCAATGTGCATGGACCATTTCTTGTTGAAGAAAGGGGAGGGTACTCATACTTAATAACTTTTACTTATGATTTTAGTTTATATGTATATGTTTTCTTAATGAGGTATAATTTGGATTCTATTGATAAATTCAAGGAATACATGAATGAAGTTGTGAACTAGGTTGGTAAGAATATTAAGAAACTCTACTCAGACCGTAGTGAAGAATATCTTAATAAAGACTTCATTGATTACTTACAGGATTTTGGGATCCTATCCTAATTCACTTCTCTTTACATACCTTAGTGGAATGGTGTAAGATAAAGGAGGAACCATACCTATTTAGGCATGGATAGATCAATGATGAGTCATGCGAGTCTTCTATTATCCTTTTGGGGATACACATTACAAAAAATAGCACATACAATAAACCAAGTAACACCTAAATCAATAAATGGTATTATATACAAATTTTGGAGTGGAATGAACGTCATGTTATCGAATTTACATGTATGGGGAAGAAAATTGTTTCTTATGGCTTCTTCAGGTAACAAAATTTCATCCTGAGGCACAAAGTGTACCTTTATAGGATACCCCAAAGAAATGAGAGGATATCACCTATAAAACCCCTAAAAAAGGTTACAGTGGAAATACATGCCATATTCCATTATAGGAATAATATCTCTAAAAGAGATAGTGGGAGTGAGATATAATTTAATGAAGTCTAGGATCAAGGCACAGAAGAGTTGTTACATGAATAGATTCAACAAAGCCCCATGGAAGAAGAAACTTTTCAAGAGACACAAGTATTGTATAGAAGTAAAAGAGAGGTTAGAGATCTATAATGTTATTATTTTCTAGTCATAGAGGATAGAGAATCATTATTAGTTGATAAATAATGACCCTATAACCTACAAGGAAGTAGTAAGTGGAACATGTGTTTCTAAGTAGCAAGAAACCATGAATTTTGAAATGGATTCCATGTACTAAACTAAGATTGAATTTTGGTAGACCCTCTAGTAGATGTAAATCCAGTTGGGTGAAAATGGGTATTCAATAACAAAATGAACATGGAAGGATAATTCAGTATCAATAAGGCATGACTAGTTGAAAAAGGGTTTAAACAGAATCAAGGTATTGACTATGATAAAAACTTTTCACTAGTTCCGTTATCCCAAACAGGTTAAATACCCTGAGAGGGGGTGGATTAGATAATTAAAGATTAAAATCAACACCCATTCAGATCTTATTTCATCATTAAAAAAACATTTTTCTCTCCCTTTATCATAGAAATGTATGAGCATAACTGAAAGAAAGCATGAGACACAACAATTTTACTTCGTTCAGATGCACTGGTCTATTTCAAAAGATCATACAATGGTAATGTGCCTATGTACCAAATCCACTAAAGTTCACTATAGTTACAAATTTTGGAGTGGACTCACTGCCCCTCCTAGTTTACAACCAATCACAATTTGAAATCTCACTAATCTCTCAACTAAAGTGTACTCACTTATCCTTCAAATGATTCTTATTTTGATCACATAAATCAATATGTTTTACAACTCATTTTGTGTATCATTAAGTTCCACTTTCATCCACCTGATTAATAACACTTTACCAAAAAATTTCTAGGCAATTCCATCTAATTTCTGAAGCTCACTACTTTTGTGATGCTCACTACTTTCATGAAGCTCCCTACTTTCTCGATGCTCACTGCATTTCATAAAGCTCAACCCTTTCTTGAAGCTCACACTTTTTGTGAAGCTCACTCAACCTTTCTCAAAGATCACACCTTTTACAATTCTAACTACATTCATGAAGCTCAACCCTTTCACAAAGATCTTTCTACTTTCATGGATCTTGAAACTTTCATGAATAATACATACCCTTTACAAACCCCTTTCTCTATTAAGTATACGATCTTATGAAAACCTCTATACAATTAAAATCCTTCACGAATCAGTTTTGAGAATTTAGAGCCTTTGGATTTTCATTAAGTCTTGTTGTTTTAAATGGGGGGCTAGAGGTATATTTATAAGTATTTCCTCCCTTTCATGAAGTTTTAGCCTCACCGTTTCCTTTTTGCAAAGTTATCATTTCTTGTTTGAGAACCTCCATATCTTCATGAAGCTTGAGGGAAATTTTTGTGTTCGTGTAGCTTCTAGTAGTCTTGGAACTTTACTATTAACCCTTCAAGCTCATCCCCTTTCATGAAGATAGATGCCTTCATGAACCATCATAATTTCACGAAACACTATTACTTCATGAAACATAAAACCTTCATGAAGAAATAATCCATCATGAAACATCAAACCTTCATGAAGAACCAGTTTGTCGCGCAAGTTTATGTACCACCTATGGAGAATCCATTCCTTTTTCATGGATATTTTTCAACATACCTAGTGAAAAAACATGATGGAAATCTATAAATAACCGTATTTACCTAATTTTTCAAAAAACACAATCAACCTAAAAACACTGCAAAGTTACCTTCTGAGATTTTTTTTCCAATAAGTTGCGATGCCTAAATCCATCAAAATTATACCTACCATTGCAGCCTTAAATGATTATGAGATTTGGAAAATGGATGTAAAAATAAATTTCTTTAATGGTAACCTTCAGGAAGATATCTATATGACAGAACCTTAAGGGTTTCTAACTCTAAAGGATGCCAACAAGGTATGCAAGTTGTAAAGGTCCATTTATGTATTAAAAAAAATAATCATAGTCATGGAACATTAATTTTGATGAGGCCATAAAGTAATTTGGTTTCATAAATAATTAATGTGAGTTGTGTGTCTATAAATAGTTTAGTGGGAGTGTGGTCATTTTCTTGATAGTACATGTCGATGACATATTACTTATTGGAAAAAATATCAGTCTTGTAGTATGTTAATAAGTGGTTAAATAAATACTTATATATGAAGGACTTGGTTGAGGTAGCATGTATTCCTAGGATCAAGATCCATCATGATAGTTCAAATAGGTTGCTTTGCCTAAGTCAAAGTTCATACATTGACAAGATACTGAAGAGATTTAGTATGTAACAATCCAAGAGGGGACTGTTGATAGTGTCACATGACATTCATCTTTATAAGAAAATGTTTCCTCAAACACATGAGGAAAGAAACAAAATGGAAAGGATTTTGTACACATCATCTATTGGGTCAGTCATGTATGTTATGCTATGCACTAGGCTAGATGTTTCCTACGTGTTGAGTGTGGTAGAAAAATATAAAGCTGATCTAGGTGAACACCATTGGATGGCAGTCAAGACTATCCATAAGTATCTGAGGCATACTAAGGATATTTCCATGGTCTATGTAATAGATAATGAACTAGTCATTAGAGGACATGTAGATTCTAGTTTCTAAACTGATCAAGATAACATTAAGTCAAAAACAGGATACATATTCACTTTTAATGGAGGTTTTGTGAGCTAGAAGAGCTCAAAGCAGGATATAGTTGAAGATTCTACAAGAGAGGATCAATATATTGTAGTTTATAAGGTAGCTAAGAAAGCAGTATGGATGTGAAACTTCATCTAATAGCTTGATGTGATACTTAATAGTAAAGATTTTATCACACTCTATTATGATAATACTATAGCTGTGGATATCGTAAAGGAGCCAAGGTCACAACAATAGACGAATCACATACTCTGAAAGTATAATCTCTTGAGGGGTTTTTCTCCGATAGATGAGTTTGTAGTGAGAAGTATTTCCATGAAATACAATGTGGTAGACCCCTTGACTAAAGTCTTTAAATAATATAAACATGATTATCATGTGAGGTCTAGTGGACTAAAAGTCATATGCAGTTGGCTCTAGTCTATGTGGGAGTTTGTTAGAGTTGGTATCCTAGGACCAAATAATTGTACTTTGATTACATGTATATTTGTTGTATTGAATATTAATTATAAATTTTATTACATATTTTTCATTTCTCTATATGTATTTAATGTAATATTGTCCTAGAATATTTGTTTCATTGATAAATTTATATGAGGTCTCTACTATAATGGGAACCATGAAGTCCTATGAAAATATTCCTAATATAGTTCTATGATTGGTTGATGTACTGTGATGGTACACATAGTGTTTATAACGCTATGTTTGAGTAATCATAAATGGATGGGGCTTATTCTCATGAATTTTTCACTTTGTAATCTCCAAGATGAGAGATTATGAGAACATATCAGCCAGTAGGAATTCTATATGTTTTGGTGTCATTGGATATTACTATCTATGAGTGTGTTTAATGGTCCTTAGAATTTAATATTATCAATAATACATGTCATGGATCAGACACTTAGATTATTAACTAAAACCATCATGCCTTATGTTGGTGAGAAATAGAGCATGTTGGTTGTGTCATGACTAACATGTCATTAATGGATATGTTGGGGAAGGATTTGTGCCTTCCGTATTTATTGAAGTTGATATCCTGGTCCTTTGATAGGAATATATCTATTGGATAAATTCTATAGTCATGGTGTAATGATGTGTTTATTTAAGATAGTCAAAGAAATACATATCAAGCATATAGGTTGATGACACCGTCATTCAACCTGCTTGATGAGATATTGTAACAAAGGGATTGTATTACACAGTGGGTATTCGTATTTGGTTTTCATCATTGTGACATTATGTTATTTCTCTTGGGTGCCTTATATCATTTCTATATAGTAATCTTATACTTTAGGTAAGCCCACCTAATACCAATGATAAATAATCCTATAGGGTCACACGGTAAGTGTTTCCATTGTTCTTAATTAAATTTTATTTGAATTTAATTAGTGGAATAAATATTATTCTCAAGTCTGGGGAATAATTTTATTCAAGTTATATTGATTACATAAATTAAATAAATATTTATTCATCTACATGTTAATAAAAATATAGATTTTTATTTTATTTAATATTTAACAAATATTTATTCACTGGTATGTGAATGAAATATTTACTTATAAATAAAATATTTATTAGGGTATTCAATAAATACTGGGGATTTTGATTGGATCAATACCGCATCCGATGATAAAATAATTATTTCAAGTTGATAAATATTATTTATGAATTTGTGCAAGTTGGAACACCATAAAATAATATTATTATTATTATGTGGAATGTAATTTATTAAAGATAATAAATTTTATTTAGTATCTAACATGCAATTAAATAATATTTTAACCTAGATCTTAAATCTATAAAAAGATGATTTTATTTATTGTGTATTGCATCCAAAAAATTGAGAATAGAGAATTGTTGCGCACAACTAATTCTCTCTCAAATCCTTTTTATCTCCCCCTCTTAAGAATGATAAATGCAAGAGAGATTTATTCAAGATCAAATAACAAATGATCGAGAACGAACAACATAAGATATTCTATTCTCCACGCTAGCACCCAGATAATGAGTGGTGTTTCTTGAAGATCATTGGAGCATGTGTAGATCACTTCTAGATGAATCATAACCTTTGATACTTATAGCACAATGAATGAAATCTGAATGGATATTTTTGGATGATCAACATTCATCAATGAAGAAATTTCCAAATCCCAGGTATTAATTTCTTCAGATGTTAAATAAATTAATTATAATTTTTACTTGAAAAATCCTCACTCATGGTTTTGAGAAATGATTATTAAAATAAATTTTAATATATCTTACACCACTGCATGATTCTATTGTGCCTAGAATCAATAGTGTGTATATCCGAAGAAATATCTATTTCAAGACACTCTTCACTGGTGTGCTTAACAGTCTAGGGGACATAATCTCTTGGTTGAGGACCCATTCCCTGGTACAATCGGAGGGATCCACTATGATGGTTGATAGAGGACCCATGCCTTGTCCTAGTATGAGATTTACACTCTAATTGTAGATAGAGAAGCCAAGCCCTAACACTGTAGGATAGTGCCAATATGATGGTAGATAGAGGAACCATGACCTGACAATGCAAGAGGGTGCCACTCTGATGGTAAAGGAACCATGCCCTGACTCCACTGAAGGATTATACTCAATAAGTAGAGGACCTATGCCCAGATTCAACTGGAGGGTGCCACTCTAATGGTAGAGGACCCATACCCTGACTTTGTAGGAGGGTTTCACTTAGTATATAGAGGATTCATGCCCTGATCTAATATGAGGGTGCCACTCTAATCGTAGATAAAGGAACCATGCCTTGTCCAAGTAGGTGGGTTTCAATCTAATCACTCTGATGAACCTACAAAATCACTGCCATCATTGAACATTACCTAAATAAGTATCTCCTATGGAACATCTCTCATAGTATCTCAAAAGACACTATGAAGGTCACCACCATGTTTTACATGGGAAAAACACTCAAGATAGGCTACTCACGGGATAAGATCCAGGTCCAAACAGAAGAGTTAAGAGAGGTAGAAGTTTTCTCAAAAGTAGGTACACAACATATTGGGGACCCACACAGCATGTGTTCTTACTCTGATTCCTGGTTCTGTCCTTTCTAGTACACGGATCACTATCCAAATGGCCCTACACACTGTGTAAGGGGACTATATGGAATGTCTTAGCCTCCTAGGGCTGAGTCCTATCCTCATGGTTGTGCTCGTGTCCTCATGGTTGTGCCCATGTCCTTCGGGCCATGTTCGTGTACACTGGTCATGTCTATATCCATGCCTATGTCCATGTAATCCCAAAGTACATGCTGAGACACCAGTACTGAGTCACCTGGTGTTTGGGGGTCCCATATGAAATTTTATATTTAACTCATCTGAAAACCCTAGTTGTTATAGTTAAGCCACTACACAGTGTGTGTGTTCATCCCAGTACACAGCGGGTAGTCAGGATTTTCATAGAAACTCAAACCCACATTATGTCTCTTAGATCTATCTTCTCCACTACAAATCATGTTGTTTGACTACCTTTAATCACTGTTAATCACTTCTGGCCATCGCATATAGCCCTCCGGTGGCTATAAATCGATGTTTTTATTCTCTATTCGATACACGCACATGTCTTTATGTCTCTAGTCATCTCTCGTTGTCTCACAAATTACCGATACATGGTGGAATCACCCACATCATGAAATCTATCCAAAACCATCCTTGATTTTTCAATCCATTCATCACATGTGAATCTGCCATGAATCTAGGGGTTTGATTATGCTCAAACCCGCCCAACAATGTTGAACCATGGCGCCATAGGATGGAGACGAATAACGTGAAGAATGTTTGGGGGAAAGACATAATACAAAAGGTGAAATAATTTTTGGCCAAGTTTTATTGGACAAATAATTATTTTGGGGATATCCAGGATGATAAATATGGCACCACTAGATTAAATAATTGAATAAACAATTTAATTCAATGTGTGGGATCATTCAAAGGATGAATTTGAACACATATCAAAGAATAAAAGTTTGATCATGCTGAATAATTTAATCATAAGGGAATAATCCATTAATGATAAGTCCTACCTTGATTAAGATCGATCATTGGTGAATAATGCCACTGCCAACGAAGGAGGAAGATCTGTTGCATTTCCTGCGCCTCAATTCACCTAGATCTAGAAGATCATCATCGTCCGGTCTCAATTTTCCAATATAGATTAGATAAAAACTCCTCTCAAGAACCTAGGGTTATACAGATAATCCTATTAATCTTCCATAATAATCTATTCATAGACAATTCTTCTTTAGGTCATTTAATTTAGAATAAATAAATAAATTATTTATTTTAATTAAACGCACCTGCCAATAGATGTTTTATCCAAATGTCCCGCACCGATCCACTTTAGATCACGCTAAGGGTAAACCTTGAATTATATATTTATCCATTCCCATAGATTTATATTTCAAAACTCCATTTATGAGATATTATATTATTTCTGAAAAACCATACATGTGTAATTGAAAACATATTTAACATTTTTATAAAATAAATTCTGGGCACATCAGGTCTCGAAATCGCGTACCGTCTCAGTGCCTGAGTCCAAAAATATTCGTTGATATATTTTAAAGTCTTATAAGACAAACATAGGGTCTCTAAAAGTGATGTTAAGTGCATAAAATAGAGAAACAGTGATAACTTCTCAAATCATAGAGCCATAACTCATAGGGAAGTGTTGGATTTAACAATAATCCATATATAATCTACATCACATGTATTTCCACACAATGTTTTATTCACCTAATTATGAAATTATCTTAACATAACATTATATATCTAACATTATATAAAGTATAAATGTGGAATTAATCATCAATTGAATCATATATGAGAAATGAAATGAGTATCTACTATTCGATGACACTATTTAAATAAACACCACACACTATAGTAGTCTGGAAATGTTTGTATAAATTCATGATGGATATAAAATGGAAATAAAATTAAAAAATTATATTTTAGGATGTTTTCATATTTTATAATTAGATTAAGATTTTTATATGTACTAAAAACAAAATGGATTTTGATCAAGACATAGGAGTGTTTTAAATAAATTTTAAACTAGTTAGTAAAGCATATTTCAATTTGAATACTTCAAAAGTTAATAGCATTGAGAAAATTTTACTTCAGTGGAGGTTATAGGGACAATTAAAGTAGAGTATATTAGAAATCATAAAATAATTTTAAAAATTCTTTGACGAGATCAAATTTTATCCAAAAACAAATTCTACCATTAAATACATTTTAAGAACTATTGAAATATTTTGACTTTAAAGACAACAATATATAAATTTCATTAGAATATAAACTTATAAGAAATCATTAATATGTTATATTTTTCAATAAATTTCATGTAACATAATAGTTAAACAAAATTGTATTATTTTTAATATTTTTAAAATTACTTATTTAGTTTTCCTATTATTTGAACAAGTATTGTACTGGTGTTTCCTAAGAATTTAAAGTAATTATACCATCCCAAAAAATTAAAAATAATTTAAAATGATAATTTTTTTTTCAAAACCAACATTTACAATTGTTAATAACATCTTTTTATCCCTATGTGAACATATAGAAGAAATGGAAAACAAGAGAGTGACATTGTATCATCTCGTTACCGTATCAAGTATTCCTAAACCATCTTGTGTTAAATTGTTATTATGTTAAATGGAAAAAAATAGTTTATTAGTGAAAAGTTTCATTTTTGTTAAACACATTGCAAAATGGTAAAAATCCCAATTAATACTCTAGAATATTCAATTAAATATTTTTTTGAGTTAAACACCAAGTAAGTATGAGTTTTGAGGTCTAAAAAGTCCCAGGGAGGACGGAATAATAATATTAAATATATTGTTTAAAGAACAGACAATTTATTCAAAATAATTGATTAACTCCAAAATAGTCTGTCGTGTGAGAAATTTGAGACCACTATTATGTTCAAAATATAGTGTTTACCCTAGGAGGGGTATAACATTCGAAGATGTTGGACTTTTGGATGTCTTTCTCATTAGAAAAAGTTTTTAAATAATATTTATTATATTATTTATTGAAAATAATTAATATCTCCCAAACGGTGTGTCATATGGAAAATATGAGACCATCGTTGGGTCCAGAATGATGGTTTTACCCTAGATGGGTTATAACATTTGTTAGCATCGAGTGTTTGGATGCCCCGCTCACAAAAACAACTTTTTTATTTTAATTAATTAATTATTCCGTTTTTAATTGATAAATCATTAATATCTCTCAAACGGTTCACCATTTGAGAAATATGAGACCACTGTTGTGTCCGGAATGGGGTGTTTACCCTAGACAAGGTATAACTTTCATGCGCAATGGTCTTTTGGTGTTATTTAATTTTTAAGTTAAATAATGAATTTGATTAATTCAATAAATAATCTGTATTTAATAAAAGAACTTTTCAGTCTTCTTCTCTACACACCGACGGTCATTAATGGCCCATTTGATTTTCAAAAACTTCCATTTCAGCACTGTTTTAATCTGTTTCTATTGCAAGTCATTGATTTGGGGAAATTAATGACTTTGTAATGAATTTTGGGTTGAACAACGGATTAAATCGGATGTTTAAAATAGGGGTTCTAAATGATCTGATTTTGAGGGTTCTTAAATTTCCAAAATCCTTCATCTCTCCTGTTGGTTGATATTGTCAAGTCCAAATGATTTTGAATCTTCTATATGCTTTATCCATGAAGCCCTTATGCTAATCACATTCTCCTCCAGCAGCTTCAAGTGTGGGCGATCTTCTTCTGGTGCGTGGTGCACCTAGAAAAAATAGGTTTTCCCATTTTATTTTATCTATTTAATCTATTCATCAATTTCTTTTCATCTATAATAATTTAATAAAAAATGGTGGATTTTAATATAAATGGTCAAACCTAAATTATAATCCCTAAATATTCTAAGGACAATTCTTAAGATAATCAAATGGTATTTAAGCGAATTATGATAAAATAATAATTTATAAACGAATTATTGAATGATAATTTGCACCAATTATCAATGTTATGATTCCACAATTTGTAGTTGACAATATATTAGAAACTATCAAGTGATATTTATAAATAATTATTAGCAGATAAATATTGAGTGAGATTATCAGAAGACAATGAGATATAATTATCAAATAATAATTTATAAATTATTATAAGATAATTGTCATTATTCTTTTGTGCATAGTTATGAAATAAAATTATTTTTAGTTACAAAATGGTAATTTTATCGAGTTATCCAATGTTTTTTTAACCACTTTGAATTATAATTTTCTTAGTTGTGGAAAATTATCAAGGGTTAATTTATAAAATTAACACATGATAATTTTTTTAGATTATCTAAGATAATTGTTAAATAAATTATGAAAATATGTTGTCAAAAATTATCAAATGATAATTGAAATAATTTATCAAAGGTTAATTTATGAAAATTATCAAAGGATAATTAATATAATTATTGAACAATAATTTCAAGATTATCAATGGATAATTATAAATAATTATCAAATGATAATTATAATGAATAATCAAGAGACAATCATGAGTTTTCCAAATGATAGTTATTAAAAGAATTTATCAAAAGGATAATTATTTAAATCATAAATGAATAATTATGAAGGAAAACCACATGTGTTGTCATTTTAATCTAATGATATTAAAATATCGAATGTGGTTTATAATTATTCGGAGGAAAATATTGAGATCTCGTGCGTTAACATAAAATGATAATCCAGATATTATCCAGGAGAGAGAAATTATAATCGTATGTAATATGTTATTTCCTTGTGAAACAAAATAGAGGGATATGATTATCAAATTATGTTTATAATTATTCTTATGGATATTTCATGCAATTGTATGTGTTACATAAAATGATAATCCAGATATTATCCAGGAAAGAGAAAATGTAATCGCATGTAATATGTTATTTCCTTATGAAATAAAATAGGTGGATATGATTATCGAATTATCTTTATAATTATTCTTATAGATATTTATTGCGATTTCATGCGTCAACATAAATCAATAATCCATAAATTATTTAGGAGAGAGAAAATGTAATCGTATGTAACACTTTACTTCCTTATGAAATAAAATAGATGTTTTTTTCTAGGAACCCTTGATGAACGTCAAGCATTGGTGTGTCAACACTTATGATAATAATTTTGTGAGAATATTTATTGGACCACACTAGGTAGATTATCATTGCAACTAACATTGACGACCTTGAGGTAGGTGGTTTCATTCTGATTAGCCACATTGATTATCCTTGAATTTCTTGATTTATTTCAATAGTTGATTTAAATTTAGTTTCTTAAACTCACTTTTAATTGATGTAATAAAATATGATTCTATTGAATTGATATTTTTGAAATGGTTTTGGCATGAGATTTGAAAAAACCCCAATTCCATTGAATTAGGGTGTGTTTATGGAAATTGGCTGATTTAAATTATTAAATTTAAATTGTGAATTTGATGGAAATGTTTTCAATTAAATTGTTGAATTTAATTTTGGAAATTAATTGTGAAATGATGGAATTGTTTTTGAATGGACTTCAAACTATGGAAAATGGATTAAAATAATTTGATAAAAACCAAGTGGTTTTATCTTGTATAAAAGGCATGTTTTTCAATAAAACCTATTTTGGTTTTAAATGGAAAGAAATTGGAAATTTTGAAATTGAAGAATTGGATTGATCATATTTTTAAGCAGTCTTAAAATAGTTCACCCATCATGTAAGAGTTCATGAAAGACTTAGGTAGATAGTGAGTTATTTTTATACACTCTACGCTACAACAACATTCTAAAAAATACTTATGGTGGGTCACATCCCCGATGGGTTGGGAACGAGTCTCCTTTGGCCAGTGTCATAAGTACGTGTATATACACATTTTTCTGAGTTCACATAGAGAGTGCAGAATCCTGTAGCTGGTTAATACTACCATACCTTTTGGCAGATGACCATGTTGCTCTCTTGTTTATTTACATTTGAGATATAAATGTATGCCAATGATTTTGAACTGATTTACATGTATTCTGAATTTATAAAAACTGTTTTATATAAATGTTTTATTTAATCCATTGTTTTAGAAATATTTCATCATTTTGTAAAGTCTTTGCATAAAGTATTTTTCCATAATTTGATATGTATAACATGATTTGTTTAATTATTCTTTTAAAATTTCAAACATGTTTGTATTTAATATTGAAATCATTCCTTTGGTTAATTAATTGTTGGAAACTGTTATGGAATTTGTGGTGAGACCCAACTAGGCTTTTTATCTCATACTCTACTTTTTTTTTCAGGTGTTTGTAGACTTCCTTCTTCCAGGTTCAAGAAAGTGGAAATGATCACTTGTAGGTTGATCTAGCCATTAACCCTCCATCTTGGTGAGTTATGTACTTTGGTACCTTGGGGTTGTTTTTCCCATTTTAGTACTTGAGTTATAGTACTTTGGGATTTTATGCCTTATTGTATTCTGGTACTTCACTCCCAGTGGAGTTTCTTTTATTATGCATACTCCCTTGTTTTCCTTTTTCTTCCGCATTCTTGTGGAAAAATCATTCCCACTTGTTTGTTGTATGATTCCCAATGTTATTCTCTAACCCCTAGGTATTAGGAACGCCCTTTGGGATATGTTAGGGTTATTTCAGTTATCGGGTTACCAGGGTACTCGGGCTGGTTCGTGAAAACATTGTATCAAAGGGAGGTTAATAATCTTTCTTTGATGATAGTATGCATTCGAGTATTCTTGTTGGGACATAGGAGGTAGTTTCAAATGAGTGTCTGGCCAGCTCTCACCATAATAAACCTTAAGTCACTAGGGGTGGTTAGGGAAACATGTCTTGTGGATTAGTTCTAGTCTTTTCCCTATTTTGATTTGGATAGAGTGAAATCCAAATCATGTATGTTCTACCGGTCGGGGCCATGTTTCCTTCATTTCTATGTACGAGCATTATCTAATGCCTTCTTTATTGTCTGCTAATATTGTGTAACATCATTCCCCTAAGAAGACATGCAAATCAGATTCGGGAAGGGGCTACTGCAAAACCTCAGTGAGCGAATCCTCCAGTGGACCTGAGCCCAGTTGAGGTGATTGTAGAGACCCGAAGCCTGACGTACATGGACATTACATTACATTTGCGGAATACTTAGTACATAACAAAAACACACACACAAGGATCGTAATAGTTTAGTGTCTTTGGAAACTCGGAACGTATTCTTCTAATCGTGGTGAAAGATCTTCAATATCTCCCATAAAGATCTTCCTTTTTTTTTACCTAAAAACCTTTCTTTATATCCTGGGGAAAAGAAAACATAAAAGGGTGAGCTCAAATGCTCAGTAAGGGTAAACAAAAGAAATATCAATCACATCATATACATAAGAACATAGCTTTTGGAAATCATAACCTGCAAAAGAGCTCATAATATCATAACATGGGATAAATCATAGAAGTGAAAATGAAATCATAACTTAAAACATTACTCATTGTGGCATACACACATAATCATAGAGAATCATTTCTTGTTAGTCAAGACTCATTGCCAAGACTATCTTAGTGGACAAAGTCCCTTTCTGAATCGAGTAATCCTCGTTTCAGTCCTGTTTCACTGAACCGGTATAACCTACCATTCCAGCCATGTCTATCTCATAAGATATAAAATCTTTACCCAATGCATTGGAGGGAGATATAGGTCCCACCCATCTCTTAATGAATCCTTTCTTATGTGTGCCACAAAATCATAAATCATACATCATTTAATAACCCATGTATTAAAAATGGGATTCTTAAAACAACATGACATCATAAAACCATTCATATAAGATAAAGGAATTCATAAACATAATTCCATCACAACATAGTCAAATCAATGTAAAAATATGGATAGAAACAGAACCCTTTATTATCTTAGATGGAAAATAATTTTGATAAAACACTTGAAATGAATTCTTGAGGAAAATATACTTTCTTCTTCAAAATCAATTTCTTTTCACAAAACATCATGCAATTTTAAAAGAAAGAGATTTTATTAAAAATAGTCATGAAATCTTTTGGAGTAAGCTTCATGAAAATAAGGCTTTATAAAACCGTAAAAATCTGTTCATGTCGTTTAAGTTAAAAAAAACATTCTTCGTACTTTTGTCGGAAAAGTCAAAAAGTACCTCGTATGAAAAAGCGACAAAAGATTACTTTCATATTCTTTACAAAAAACTCACCGAAGAGTAAAATTGGATTTAAACTATTGTAAGTGGATGGAAACAATATTACATATTGAAGGAACATGGATGTGGATGATAAAATACACCCCAGTAAATACTTACGAATAAACAATTTCGGATAAAAATGAGATTGTGATATTTCCCTTACCTTAGGTCCGACTTGCTTTGTAAGTGTCCGAACCTCCTGTATAATGATTTAAATCATGTTATTGACTTATTCCAGAATCATATTCATTGTTATGATATCATATATGGTTCACTTATAACATTATATTACCCGTTCTTTTGTAAATTTCATGTTAAAGAAGCGTTTTGGGTAAAATCGTTTCATTTATCTTAGGTGTTTTGACTTGTTGTTCTTGACATCATTATTACTTATATCATGATTTACTTACTTCCAGAATATAAAATATGATTTATATATCATATATATTCAGTATATATATATATAATAGATAGATAAGTAAAATGAAAAACACCGTTCATGGAGACGGTAGTCCGTACGTACGCATGAACGCAGTTTTACTTTCCTTATTGTCTTGAAATGGAAGTAAGTAGATGACATACATATGTATATATACATAAATCCAGTAGCTTTATAATGTCATATATTTCATTATTATTTCTTATATATACATTATAATCATTCTTAAATGGTTAACATGGAGAATGAATCTCATCGCGTCGTGGAGACGGTAGTCCGTACGTACGCACGAGCGATGATATCATTTCCATAAATATTGAACTGAGTTGAAGTGGATTATACAATATATCAGAATCAATATGATGTTTTAATAACTATGTATAGTTATTATTTACACCATTATACCCATCCATGTAAGGTGGTGGTGGAAAATAGATTACACCACGGCGTGGAGACGGTATTCCGTACGTACGCACGCGCGGTGATTTCTTTTTCCGTAGGATGGATAGATGGTGAAATAGGTTTGTTTCATACTTATAATAACATATCAGTATATGAGTGATACTGATGTTATTACTTCATAATGAAACAACCTAAGAAGAAGAAGTGGAAGAAGAAATAAAGATGAAAGAATTGGTAATGGTAATTACCTCTTCTTTGAAGTGCCTCTTTGAGACCTCCTCTTAGGGCACTTGAATTGGTCTTTGAGGAAGACCAGAACCTCTAGGATGTTTCTAGGGAAGTGGAGAAGAGATTTTGGCAGGGGTTGGCCGAGCTTGAATGCTCAAATTGGTGTGAGGAGGAAGGGGAGGAGGTGTCCTTTTATAGGGGAGGAGAGGGGCACCTTAGGAATTCTTAAAAATATTAATTTATAATAAATCTAACCCCACTTAAAAACCTCCAAAAATGACTCATATTCAAATATTAGATGATATAGGGTTGTAATCTCATCAACCAATCAAATTTAGACATGTTTGGATATTATTTTAAACCTTATCAATTAGATTTAACTCTAAGTTAAATAATTTAACTTTTACCGTGTCTTTTTGTTTTCTTTCACTATATGGTTAATACACTTACTATAACATGCCAAACGAACCCCAAATTGTTTATTATTAATATATATATCCTTATCTAAGTCATTTGGCCGAACCTTAGATTTTTAGGAATAAAATAACAATTAGTAATATAATATTTGATTTAAAAACTATTTTGTGTCAATTTTGACACTATTTGATATATGATTTTTGTGAAAGTCATAACAGAAATAAATGTTCGAACCAAGTTGATTAAATCAACGTTAATATATCATAGTAACCTAGAAAATTAGTGGAATTCATAAAAAATCTCAAATTACATTTATTTTTGTGCTTATAACATCAATTATGTCAATATTTCATTAAAAAGATAATTACTGCATCATCGTTGTGTCATAAATAAATTAAATTATTTGATGTCTAAAAATTACAAATAAAATACCATCATGTAGGAAATCTTTTTAGCTTTCTAATTAATATTTACAATCGAATTTATCTTATGTATAACCCCATATTAAAAATGATTTACTTATTAAACTTTGATTTTAACTATTTTAACCCTTCTTTAAATAAATTAATAATAAATGTCCTAATCTAATCCAAGTGGGCCTAAATGGTCATATTTTATTCCTAAGTTTGTTTTTGGTCGAATTACACTTGTCCAATAGAATTAGGACATGTGTTAGGGTAATATTGATATCATATTTACCCTTAGTTACCCTATTTACTATTAACCGTGGTAAAAAAGGTAAAAAGTTACTATTCACCAAAAAATTATTTTCATCTCATTGAACCACATTTTAGTCCTTGATATTAACCGTGTCTCTCGGATTTTCGAAATTCCATTCACAGAAGCGGTAAAATTAAGTTTTATGCAAAATTCAGTTTTTAACCTACCACTTAGTAGTTTCACTATTCATCAAAAATTGATGTTTTTCAGAACAATGCCAAAATTTCATCCCAAGCTATATTTCATATTCCGAATTCAAAAATGAAGTCTATTTTACCAAATTCATAACATAAAAGTTGCATTAATTAATTTTATAATTAAATCCCGCTGTTAAAACAAATAGCGTGTTTTTAAGAAACAATATCTATCAAAAGATTGACACTTGTTTATGTCTAGTTTAAATGTGAAACTACATCCAATGACCAACATTGTATTAAATTGTAAAAATATATTCTAAATATACTTTAAAACCACTCAAATTAATGATTTATCACTATTAATTATTTCGATTCAAAAAGTTGTTTTTAATTATAATTTAGTAATTTTCACTATTCATCAGAATATGAAAGTTATCCGAAAAGTACCAAAATTTCACCTTAGGCTAAATTCGATACTCCGAATCCAAAAATAAAGTTCATTTTGAAAAATAAGATTTACTGGATTTCAAAAAGTGGTTATTACTATTCATAACGGCTAGTTTTAATAATATTTTTATAGCATATCGTTGTTTAGTGAAACTCGGTATTGCGTACTACACACGCTATCGAGGAAGGTCGTGATTGCGTGTAATGCAAGTCAAGTCAAGGATGTGTGTTGTGCAAGCTCCTTTTGGTGTAGCGTACAACACAAGACATTAATAAAATTAAAAGAATATTTTTTTATAAAATCTTGGGCTGTTACATTCTACCCCCCTTAAAATGAATTTCGCCCTCGAAATTCGTCAGAGTTATAAATGGTTTACTATTTGAAAGTTTCTTTAATAGAAACCCACATCGTAAAAGGGAATACCAAAACTTGGCTTTAAAAACTAAAGTATGAAATGTAACGATTACCCAAATAAACTAATCACTGGGTTTCCACATAGGTGAAAATATGGATATGAAAGAGAAATCTAACCATCATGTTCTGATGGAGAGTGGTAGAGAACATGGCTATGGAAAATCCAGTAATCACAAATCCATAAATTTGTGACGATCTAAGGTACCATCTGATTCATCAGGTATAAGATCACTAGGACAACATTTTTTGTTTCCAAGATCATTTCCCTAAAGTTGAAAATTTGAATTAGAATAAATACTTACTTTATTTTGATACAATATCACTGTTGTTCGTGCCTTGAACAATTTCCACTTCATCTCTTAAATAAATGAAGTTGAATTTGTTATTCATGAAGTGTTAGCAGATCATGTGATAGAATGACGGGTCATTCCATCTGTCTCAAACAAAAGGTAAGCAAAAGTTATTAAATATACATAAGTCATTATATAGTGAGATTAATCATATATAGTTCCTAAAATGGACTTATACTTCATATATCATACTGCTTAATATAATAAAACTAGTTTCTACTAAACAGGGACTTCCTGTAGGTCAGTGGTAGGCGATAAAGGCCAGTCGCACTTCGGTTGTGGGTTCAATTCCTACAGCCTTGTCCGAAGCAATGGGTTGTCGCCCGTCCTGCAGGTTGTCCCTTTTTCTAAAACTACGTTACTATAACATCCCATCAATAATATCGAAAATCTTCTATCCTTAAACAATACTAACTTATGTCCAACATAATCCAGTCTAATCTTTAGGCTTATACATAATACTGCAGTCCACTCTCATAATATAGTGACAACGATTACCAGAGATTTAATACTGTCGTTGATCCCCACATATCATAAGATATGTCTTGTTGGTTACATTCCAAACATTCAAAGTCCTTAATTGTGTATTCTCTAGAATACCTTAGTGAAAACATGAATGTAGTTAAAAGTTAATACTTTCCATATACCAAAATCCTCAAAATTCTATATACTCAAACCATGATATCACTTAGTCCTTATATCAATCATGAGCTCATGAATACTATCAAACATTTAATTTTCTCCTTATCCCTTCATTATGCGCATATCATCTACATTCCAAAAATATCTGAATAACCTTTCATGGATAGTGGTACCATTAATCATACACTTTCATAACTCAAGGAAAGACAACAGTGTAACAATCCTCAGATGTCTCTTTATTCCATAGTACCATGATATTTCTTATACAACATTACACATGATAAACATGTAATCATTCCACAACATTCTTAAACCATTGACCGAGCTTCAACAATTCTTTCATCTCACATATCATTTGTAGTCTCTTCATCATCATCCACATAAATACTACCCATATGACCATACTGATTCTCTTCATGAGTCTTTCCCTTAGGGCATTTGTTTGCATAATGCCCATACATTCCACATTTAAAACACTTAACCATTTTTGATGTCGTAGCAATACCATTATCCTCATCCATGGTGTTAACCGACCCTTTTCCTTTGCACTTACTTGCTTTGTGTCCTTCTTTTCCACACCCAAAGCATCTTCCAGTTCCCTTGAAACATTCTCCTTGATGCCTCTTCCCACATGATTTACATAGGGGAAATTGAACTTTCTTTCCTCTATGATCATCATGGAACTCCATCTTTCTCTTATTAGTCGAGTCAGGAAACTTACCAAATTTTACTTTATTGATCATATTGTGAGATTGCTGATTTGGCAAAATAATGATGTTTGGACATCCAAATCCCATTTCATTTGGTTGCTCATGAAGAATATCATTCCATTGTCCATCATATCCTCCATTATTGTGAATCATCTTGTTTCCAGCCATTTTCTAAAACCCAAACAGAATAGTGTTAGATGCAAAAATCGTAATAAAGGGGGAGTAACTTAAATATCTATCATCTTTGGTTTAATCTAATATCGTTACCATAGGTCTAGAACTATATCCTATACGTATACTTATCCTTAGGGGCATCCCTAGACATACCTTAGAAATATCTCTAGGGATCTTACTAACGTTTTCGCGTCCTAGTTTCCAAAGGTTGACTAAACCTTTCCTCTGATACCAACTGTAGAGACCCGAAGCCTGACGTACATGGACATTACATTACATTTGCGGAATACTTAGTACATAACAAAAACACACACACAAGGATCGTAATAGTTTAGTGTCTTTGGAAACTCGGAACGTATTCTTCTAATCGTGGTGAAAGATCTTCAATATCTCCCATAAAGATCTTCCTTTTTTTTACCTAAAAACCTTTCTTTATATCCTGGGGAAAAGAAAACATAAAAGGGTGAGCTCAAATGCTCAGTAAGGGTAAACAAAAGAAATATCAATCACATCATATACATAAGAACATAGCTTTTGGAAATCATAACCTGCAAAAGAGCTCATAATATCATAACATGGGATAAATCATAGAAGTGAAAATGAAATCATAACTTAAAACATTACTCATTGTGGCATACACACATAATCATAGAGAATCATTTCTTGTTAGTCAAGACTCATTGCCAAGACTATCTTAGTGGACAAAGTCCCTTTCTGAATCGAGTAATCCTCGTTTCAGTCCTGTTTCACTGAACCGGTATAACCTACCATTCCAGCCATGTCTATCTCATGAGATATAAAATCTTTACCCAATGCATTGGAGGGAGATATAGGTCCCACCCATCTCTTAATGAATCCTTTCTTATGTGTGCCACAAAATCATAAATCATACATCATTTAATAACCCATGTATTAAAAATGGGATTCTTAAAACAACATGACATCATAAAACCATTCATATAAGATAAAGGAATTCATAAACATAATTCCATCACAACATAGTCAAATCAATGTAAAAATATGGATAGAAACAGAACCCTTTATTATCTTAGATGGAAAATAATTTTGATAAAACACTTGAAATGAATTCTTGAGGAAAATATACTTTCTTCTTCAAAATCAATTTCTTTTCACAAAACATCATGCAATTTTAAAAGAAAGAGATTTTATTAAAAATAGGCATGAAATCTTTTGGAGTAAGCTTCATGAAAATAAGGCTTTATAAAACCGTAAAAATTTGTTCATGTCGTTTAAGTTAAAAAAAACATTCTTCGTACTTTTGTCGGAAAAGTCAAAAAGTACCTCGTATGAAAAAGCGACAAAAGATTACTTTCATATTCTTTACAAAAAACTCACCGAAGAGTAAAATTGGATTTAAACTATTGTAAGTGGATGGAAACAATATTACATATTGAAGGAACATGGATGTGGATGATAAAATACACCCCAGTAAATACTTACGAATAAACAATCTCGGATAAAAATGAGATTGTGATATTTCCCTTACCTTAGGTCCGACTTGCTTTGTAAGTGTCCGAACCTCCTGTATAATGATTTAAATCATGTTATTGACTTATTCCAGAATCATATTCATTGTTATGATATCATATATGGTTCACTTATAACATTATATTACCCGTTCTTTTGTAAATTCCATGTTAAAGAAGCGTTTTGGGTAAAATCGTTTCATTTATCTTAGGTGTTTTGACTTGTTGTTCTTGACATCATTATTACTTATATCATGATTTACTTACTTCAAGAATATAAAATATGATTTATATATCATATATATTCAGTATATATATATATAATAGATAGATAAGTAAAATGAAAAACACCGTTCATGGAGACGGTAGTCCGTACGTACGCATGAACGCAGTTTTACTTTCCTTATTGTCTTGAAATGGAAGTAAGTAGATGACATACATATGTATATATACATAAATCCAGTAGCTTTATAATGTCATATATTTCATTATTATTTCTTATATATACATTATAATCATTCTTAAATGGTTAACATGGAGAATGAATCTCATCGCGTCGTGGAGACGGTAGTCCGTACGTACGCACGAGCGATGATATCATTTCCATAAATATTGAACTGAGTTGAAGTGGATTATACAATATATCAGAATCAATATGATGTTTTAATAACTATGTATAGTTATTATTTACACCATTATACCCATCCATGTAAGGTGGTGGTGGAAAATAGATTACACCACGGTGTGGAGACGGTATTCCGTACGTACGCACGCGCGGTGATTTCTTTTTCCGTAGGATGGATAGATGGTGAAATAGGGTTGTTTCATACTTATAATAACATATCAGTATATGAGTGATACTGATGTTATTACTTCATAATGAAACAACCTAAGAAGAAGAAGTGGAAGAAGAAATAAAGATGAAAGAATTGGTAATGGTAATTACCTCTTCTTTGAAGTGCCTCTTTGAGACCTCCTCTTAGGGCACTTGAATTGGTCTTTGAGGAAGACCAGAACCTCTAGGATGTTTCTAGGGAAGTGGAGAAGAGATTTTGGCAGGGGTTGGCCGAGCTTGAATGCTCAAATTGGTGTGAGGAGGAAGGGGAGGAGGTGTCCTTTTATAGGGGAGGAGAGGGGCACCTTAGGAATTCTTAAAAATATTAATTTATAATAAATCTAACCCCACTTAAAAACCTCCAAAAATGACTCATATTCAAATATTAGATGATATAGGGTTGTAATCTCATCAACCAATCAAATTTAGACATGTTTGGATATTATTTTAAACCTTATCAATTAGATTTAACTCTAAGTTAAATAATTTAACTTTTACCGTGTCTTTTTGTTTTCTTTCACTATATGGTTAATACACTTACTATAACATGCCAAACGAACCCCAAATTGTTTATTATTAATATATATATCCTTATCTAAGTCATTTGGCCGAACCTTAGATTTTTAGGAATAAAATAACAATTAGTAATATAATATTTGATTTAAAAACTATTTTGTGTCAATTTTGACACTATTTGATATATGATTTTTGTGAAAGTCATAACAGAAATAAATGTTCGAACCAAGTTGATTAAATCAACGTTAATATATCATAGTAACCTAGAAAATTAGTGGAATTCATAAAAAATCTCAAATTACATTTATTTTGGTGCTTATAACATCAATTATGTCAATATTTCATTAAAAAGATAATTACTGCATCATCGTTGTGTCATAAATAAATTAAATTATTTGATGTCTAAAAATTACAAATAAAATACCATCATGTAGGAAATCTTTTTAGCTTTCTAATTAATATTTACAATCGAATTTATCTTATGTATAACCCCATATTAAAAATGATTTACTTATTAAACTTTGATTTTAACTATTTTAACCCTTCTTTAAATAAATTAATAATAAATGTCCTAATCTAATCCAAGTGGGCCTAAATGGTCATATTTTATTCCTAAGTTTGTTTTTGGTCGAATTACACTTGTCCAATAGAATTAGGACATGTGTTAGGGTAATATTGATATCATATTTACCCTTAGTTACCCTATTTACTATTAACCGTGGTAAAAAAGGTAAAAAGTTACTATTCACCAAAAAATTATTTTCATCTCATTGAACCACATTTTAGTCCTTGATATTAACCGTGTCTCTCGGATTTTCGAAATTCCATTCACAGAAGCGGTAAAATTAAGTTTTATGCAAAATTCAGTTTTTAACCTACCACTTAGTAGTTTCACTATTCATCAAAAATTGATGTTTTTCAGAACAATGCCAAAATTTCATCCCAAGCTATATTTCATATTCCGAATTCAAAAATGAAGTCTATTTTACCAAATTCATAACATAAAAGTTGCATTAATTAATTTTATAATTAAATCCCGCTGTTAAAACAAATAGCGTGTTTTTAAGAAACAATATCTATCAAAAGATTGACACTTGTTTATGTCTAGTTTAAATGTGAAACTACATCCAATGACCAACATTGTATTAAATTGTAAAAATATATTCTAAATATACTTTAAAACCACTCAAATTAATGATTTATCACTATTAATTATTTCGATTAAAAAAGTTGTTTTTAATTATAATTTAGTAATTTTCACTATTCATCAGAATATGAAAGTTATCCGAAAAGTACCAAAATTTCACCTTAGGCTAAATTCGATACTCCGAATCCAAAAATAAAGTTCATTTTGAAAAATAAGATTTACTGGATTTCAAAAAGTGGTTATTACTATTCATAACGGCTAGTTTTAATAATATTTTTATAGCATATCGTTGTTTAGTGAAACTCGGTATTGCGTACTACACACGCTATCGAGGAAGGTCGCGATTGCGTGTAATGCAAGTCAAGTCAAGGATGTGTGTTGTGCAAGCTCCTTTTGGTGTAGCGTACAACACAAGACATTAATAAAATTAAAAGAATATTTTTTTATAAAATCTTGGGCTGTTACAGTGATTGTGCACACTATCCAAGCGATGGGATAGGCACCACCTCTAGTCCCCATTTAGGCTATAGTTGTGGAACCTAGGGGGATGCTCTTCAAAATTGTTCTCAAGAGTTCATTCACCAGAAACCACCAGTTTTAAAAGGCTCCACAGATCCTTAATATGTTGAGGAATGGTTGGGCAGGATTGAACGATTATTTGAGTTCTTGGAGACACCAGATGAGATCATGGTGAAGTGTGTCACATTCTTGTTGGAGGGACCAATCAAGATATGGCAGGATATGATAGTGACAAAAAAGAAACATGGGGGCTTAAAGTAGAAGCACTTCAAGGTTCTTTTCACTCAACACTTCTGTCCAGAGTCAATGGTGTTGGCCAAGGTTGTGGATTTTTTCAAGCTTGAGAAGGCCGACAGAACTGTGGATCCTACATATGTTTTGGGAACTTGCAGAAGTTCTTTCACAACTTTTCCACTCCACGTAATGACACGAGATCATCAAAAACATCAAAAAATGTGGGTCAATCAAATGCTTCCCGTACAAAAGAGTTCTAGCCATAGGCATCCATAACAAATCTTCTTCACACTGTGAAAGAGTCTCCAGAGGAAGCTGATATAGGTCCAACGACCATGATAGGTATCATTAATATAACTTCATCTTTATTGACTAACCTATTTGATATGGATTCTCCTCACTCATTTATTTCAAACTATACCATTAATCTTCTTAATCTTTCTATGAATCTTTTATCTGGTTCAATGGATATTACTACACCCCTTGGTACAAAGAAAGAGAAGGGTCTCTATAGTAATGCTTGTCTCTTCTCTCTATCAGATGTAAAACTTTCTTGGAGTTTTCTAGTACTCGACATGGAATCTCTCGACATCATATTTGGGATGGATTGGATAATTTCCAATAAGGCCTCGATTGATTGTTATCTTAGATGGTTCTACCTTACTACACCCAATGGTCTACCTCTTGTCTTTCAAGGAGAATGAGACCTAAGTTCGAGCAGAGTCGAACCATTTATTTTGAGTTTTGGAAAGTGATATCAGTGTTTACTTTTTGATCTCAATAGAGATTATTTGGTTGGTGATCTCCCTCCAATTATTGTTGGGTTTTCCATATCATTTCCATCTGGTTTTTTTAGTTTACCACTAGCAAGATAGGTTGAGTTTTCCATTGACTTGATGCCCAGTACTCAACCAATTTTTTCCCTCTTACCAAATAGCTCCAACAGAACTGAATGAACTAATTTCCTAGTTAGAAGATATTATTAAGAAAACCTTTATTCACCCAAGTGTGTCACCTTGGGTAGCACCATTTATCTCCTCCATAAAAGCTTATGGTTCTCTAAAATATTCTCATCTCAAGATGACTCTTCAAGAACAGAAGGTTGTTGACAAATTTGGTTAGCATTGGAGACTCTTTTTATGGTGGGGAGACTGATGCCCAGTGGTTGTTTTTCAAAGAGGGTGTTCTGTGTTATCGTAACCGTTATGTTGCACCATTAGCGACACATAATGCTATAATGGGGGATTTCCATATTTTACAATGGGTTATGCACCCAATAAGAACTAAGATGTTCTACGACTTGAAGCAATAGTTTTGGTGACCATGTATTCTTGAAGGTTTCACCCCATTTGGGTCATCGATAGCTTGGGAGGAAAGGTAAGCTTGCTCCTTGTTTTTCAAATTCTAATACATCGATTTGGATACAATACATATCTCTGATTGAAATTGTCAAACTAAAATGGGTGTAGTCTAAATTCCCATGCACCAAACTGAGAAACACCATATGTTCTTCAAAAATTATCAATTTAATACTTGAAATGCATTTTTCATTCTTGATATAATGCAAGAGATGTGATTTTCACATCACCACATCCAATTACATAATAAAAAACTATTCAATGATTCATTGAAATAATTCTACTAAAAACACATGACCTATCATGCCAACGCCCTATCACCCTAATTTGATCACAAATATTTAACCCCTGATGTCATTAAATGAATAGTCAATGCCTATAATAAATTCTAAAACCAAATAGCGTAATTCTCTGTTTAATTTAACAATCCAACCAAATCCAACATAATACCCTCTTTCATATCACTACCATTCCCTTGATTCAAGTATCTCTTAGATAAAACATGAAATTATACCCCATATTTTCTTTCCAAGACAAAAACTCTACTTGAACACTATACATTAATTAAAAATGATATTTAACTTGGATTTAAATAAAAAATCTATAGCCTCTACATAGGTACCTAAAGTGATATCATAACCACCCACCTACTGGTTTCATCATTCCTCGACCCATCCAATCTGATATTCATACACCAATAATCAAAAAGATACTTCCCACCATATGATATCCTTATTAACATCCTACTAAACCATCATTATTGATTTACATGGCCCAAAACCTATCCATTACCAAACTTAATGGCCATAGATGACCAACCCACTCATACCTGAGCACCAATAAGAATCAAAATTCACTACCAATTATAGTCTTATAAAAAACATCACCCATAACATTCACCCAAACATCCTTAAAATGAGGCTCACACCCTCTAACCTTCAATGGTTCTCTCTACATTATATAAATTCTTCTATACTAGTTTCCAAGCATCAACCTAGTCAAATACATTTATTCCTCACACACCACTCCTTCAAATACACACTCATCCCATCTTATAAAACCCCTATCAAAGGTTCACTCTTGGACCTATTACACCATGGTGATTTTATCGGTCACCAATGTTCCATCCCACTAAATATATAAAACTTATAATTTTTTATCAAAACCTTGAGCCACTAATCCCTTTGGTATCTTAATGATTTCATCATTCCTCCACCTATAAGGAACTTTTTCATTATGTTAAGTATTTTATATATTTTTACGACATTGGTTTTATTTTGGACGTATTTTGAGGATTATTTTTGAGAGTTTGAGGTGAATGAAATATAAGAGGGAAGATGTTTGAGGTGAACTTGATGGAAATTACTCCAAAAAGGACACTGAGTACTCAATTTTGAGGTACCGATTGCCCACTATTTGATCCAAGGGAAAAGGTCCACTAGACTTGTAGTCGGGTTCCAAATGGGCTTGCATTCGGTGACTAGTGGGTTACTGTGAGGCTGGTGAAGCCAAAGTGGGTACCCAATAAGGCTCTCGTAGGGTTTTTTTAATGTTGGGAAGTTATATATTTTTTTCTAGTTGTGGGATTTGGTTCTTATTATGGGATTTATATAATTTAGGGTTCATTATTAAGAAATTTGATTGGTATTTAGAGATCTAAAATACTCACTTCATTATCTAACTTCATCCTTTTGTTCTATATTCTTTTGATACCAAATTTGGGATCTAATTAGTTTGTTGGATTCATTTCAGTAAATTCATACAGAATATTATTTATTTATACAATTAAGATGAGGAATTTATTATTTTTTTTGTTTTAATTAACATTACATTACATCTAGTTCACTATATTCTAGAATTATTGAGTTTATTACGTTGTTAAAGGTTTATGCCTTGAGTGGGTTACTTGTATTCATTAAGGTAGATAACCTATTGATTTCTCTTATCTTTGGAACACTTTTATATATAAAAGGTGGGATTATTGATGATTTAAATTTCTTCTATGAGTTTCTTAGCTTGATAATGGAATTAATTATTGAGACATGAATTTATTGTGAATTATTAATAGATGGTTGTGACTCTAAAATTTTATTTTAGGGATTTAATTGAGTTTATCCATGTACTAAATAGGTATTTGTTAAGGTAAATACCAATATGGTGTGTGGTAATTAATTTCATAATGATTTTATGATTTTAAGTGGTCGAAAATGGATTATAAATGAAGAATAAAGGGTTAATTTCTATGAATGGATACAAACACAATATATTAATCTAAAATTCCTTTTCATAATAACAAAAAATAGATTTGTATTATGTGGATCATGTTATGTATTTGGGGATGATTTTACATTCTTTAGGGTGTTTAATAAAATATTTTCCTACTGTAAGAAGTGTATTCACATGTGAATATGGGGCATATGATGAAGATAATGTAAATAAGTTGCCTCAAGGATTAACCATATGTTTGGAGGTGTAATTTTTATGTCTTTTAAAAAGAATAAATATATATTCAGGCTATAAATAGAAATTTAAATGGTTAATTGGAAAAACTATTTGATAAAGGGTGAGTAATAAACCTTTACTTCAAAAGTGAGATATTGAGATATTATTAGAGGACCATGTTGGGAATTTTCTTAATGAAAATATAATCTTTGATAGTGTAAATGAATTTATAAATTCTTGTTTATTTTATTTGATATGTAGGATGTTTAATGAGTAAAGAAGAGTTTTTATGGGATATAATTATTATTTTCTATTATGATTAAAGTGATGTATGATATGTTTATCCCTAACTTATTGTGTTGTGTTTGATCCATGACTTTAGACTCATATTCATGCCCTATAGTGGGATGAGATATGAGATATTCCATGATGTGGTAAGGATGAAATTGTGAGGTTGAATATGTGATAATCCTTGATGTCGCATAGTTGTCCTTGAGAGGTCAGATATGGAATTTTCCTTGATATGACATTGTTGAACCTTAGGGGTCAGATACATGTGATGTTACTAAATAATATAAACTTAAGGAGTAATATGTGATTTTTCCATGTACATGGTTGTCCTTTAGTGAGGTTGTGATTCCATTATGATCTATGAGCATGTTTCTTGATCCAAAAGTATGAGCAATTTCTGAGAAGGTATGACTTTTTTTGGGTGATATGGTTTCACCTCCTCTTATATTTCATTTCTAATATTGATAGTAACTAAATATTTTTGTCTTACACTATTTATATATATTCATGTATTAAATCCATGAGACATTGAGGGTTTCAATGGTTTCTGTATAGGATTTCATTCTCACTTACTATATTTACACACCTCATGTGCATATGAATTAAATGTATCATGCTTTATGTAAAATCAATATGCCTTTCTATATGGGATTCGGTTTTTAGAGACACTTTGGAGATTAGTTTTTGTTATTTCATATTCTAGTATAGTGGGTTTTCTATTCATTTTTTATGGTTTATTTTAGTTGTATTGTGTAATTTTTAGCATGAAATAATTAACTTTGTGCCTTTTTTGAGGTGTAACATTTTTCAGCTTGTTAGGATACTATTTTGTTCCTTTTGAGTTGATATCATTTAATTTTATATTTATTGATATTTTTTTCTTGTTATCAATGTATTTAATATGATGGACCATTAGAGGGTAAATTACTCCCCAAGAATTACCTTTAGACCCTCATTGTTGCTCACTATAATTTGGTTACCGGGGGGTGCACAAGAGCCTATGTGTAGTTTCACCTCATTGGTGTGGTCACACAAAAGAGATAAATTAAAAAATGGAATTAGCGATATTATTTTTTAGAGTCCTAATATTTTTATTATAGTAGAGTGGATAATAAGAGTCAATACTTGGTGTGAAATCTATGTGTGGGTGGTTGGTGAACATAACCATAGTTGAATTCCAAGTTACTTGAGGATGTGAGATTGTATTTTCTTAGTTTACAAAATATTTTTGGGTAAACTCACACATGAATGAGGTTACAAAGTGGGGGATCCATGCATCACTATTAGGAAATTTGATCATGAAATGTAAGTATGTGCATGTTTTTATAGAATTTTTTGGGTGATATAATGTTATTAGTAGATATGGATAACTATTTTGTGAAGGTGTTCATGAATTTATTCATGATATATTTTTCTGGTGTGACATTATTTATATTATTAATGTATGTGTTGATTATTTTATAGAAGTATAGAACCATATATGAGAGTTAATTAACATCAGAAAAATGAGGTTGAGTATGAGTGCTCTATTGAGGGGAATATGGAGGAGGAAGCAAAGAATGTTCCCTTAGTGGTTATACTATAGACCTAAGTGGAAAAGAAAATTAATGAGTATCCTCTTATGGTGATTCTAGGTATAGAGGTGAAACTATCCTATGAAGTGGATTTTGTCTCTGTTGTAGTTTTTGATATTGGAGTACAACATCCTCCCTTTCTCAGAGTATATTTTGGGCCTTAGGGATCTGAATAATAACTGTAGGGTATGGGTTAGATATTTTAATTGATTAATGATCCAAAAATTAAAAAGGTGACTCTTGATATATTTTTTCTTGAGATTATAACTCAGAACTGGTGGGATGTCTTTCCCTATAAAATGAGGACTGAGGGGTTATCTTGGTATATTTTTAGGTCTTCTTTATTGATCAGTTGTATCGACAGAGATGGAGTGCGGATAGGGAATTAAATTTTTCTGAACTGAATCATGAGAGTATATCTATTATTTATTATGGTTCTAGGTGCATGGTGTTTCTTTTATTATCTATAAATTTGGTTGGAAATGAACTCTCTTAGGCTCATCGGTTTGAGTAAGGTTTCAGTCTAAAGACTAGTTCAAAGGTTCATCTATTTTGTTTACCTACCATTATGGAGATGGTGAACAAATATTTTATTTCCATGAAAGATCTTGAGAAAGTGAAGTGAGAATTAGTTGGATCAGGTGGATATAGTAGTGGTAATAAGAGGAAGAGAGATGATTATTGTGAATATTAAAGTTGTTTAAGGGGTCAATGAAATACCTTATAATCTCATTCTACTTGAATAAATGTGTCGATTTTATATTTTAAAAGTGAAAGGAAAGGCCATACTTGGTCTGTTTATTCTTAGTAGCCTAATGGGTGTCGCTTATGTTTAAAAATGGTCTATCTTCAAATATTTTTTCGATGGGGTTCTTGAGGAAGTGAAGATAATTGTTAGGATTATACTTAGGTAACATGAGAATAGTATATTTCTTCATAATAAGCTCTGTGGATTGATCAAAATGAGGTGTTTATAGAGGCGAAAAAATAAGTGGGTAGATGCAGTGCATTGGAACTAGGTGTCTTTGGGGTAGGGTCATGGTTTTAGTTTTAAGTTGTTATTTTTAGTTAAGAAGGAATCATTAGAACTCAGTGATGGTTCTTCTATAGTGAAATGTATAATTTTGGTTACCACTACCCTATCTACTTTTATTTTTTATTTTTTGAGTCTTATTATTTTATGTTTGTTTCAATGGTTTCTAACCTTGATTTCACTATTGATATACTTTTTGGAGTTATATACATGGATACCCTATTGGACATGAGGTAGGATCATATTAAGAGGTGATTTTATGGTATTTTTTATATATATGGTTTTCCTCATATTTGGAATTTCTTTATTTCAGATATTATGGATTTTGATATGGATAATAGGATAGATTGGTTGTAGATTTTTTTTGGTGCATATTGACTAGTACTGATGATGTGTGATGTTCTATCATTTTGGTGAAGATGCATTTTTATTTTTGATATAATGATATTATCATGATAGAAAGATAAGTATTGACCTAGTATAATATAGGAAGATCACATCTTAGGTGGTAGGGATATATCTTAGGTCTTTTGAGAGTATTGTTGGTTCTATTTTTACTCATATAGTTGAATAATATTAGGTTATGTTTCTAAACAATTTCATGGGGTTACTAACTTAGTGATGGGTGTGGTTTGTGATCTAATTGGTATTAAGTAATGATCCTATTTATATTAATCCCTATCATATGGAACCCAAATAACTTTAGGAATTAAAGACTCTGTTGGAGGTTTTTGAGTCCATCCATGTGCACCCCATGTTCTAAGAACTATCTGGGTGATAAACCCTTGTATTGGATATGTGCATGGTTAGAAAAACTATGCATAGACTATGCACGCCCTCTGAATCCCTCTACAGCACACCATAGGGTTTGTCTAAACCATGTGGCCTCAGGTGAACGGTTTAAGAAAACCATTTACATGGTATGTTTCCACCAAAACATGGAGTTATAGGATATGAATAAGCTCTAGGAACTTCTGATTCCGTCCTTAAACCATAAAGAACATTTATAAAGATAGAAAAAAGGAATTTAAGAAAAGAATTAAGGGGATCATACCTCATATGAAAACTCCAGTTGTTACAGACTCTCTGTTGATGGTCACCTCCATGACCGATGTAAGAACCCAGTTTTTGCTGTGAAAGACTTTGGAATATTCTTGATGATATTCCAGAGTAGCGCCTTCAGACGGCGTGTGATTCCGAGCCCCGGAGTGGCCGGAATTAAATTTTCAGTGCGTTCACACTGGAAATGCTAAATAAATGGGATAACTCCTAAAAGGAGATTCAGATCAGAGATCTGAGTGTACGGATGGGTCCGGAATGGGGTTTTTACCCTAGGAATGACATAAAACTTTTCGGCGCGGGATGTTTGGACCCCTCGCCCGCTTCTGGAATGTTAAACGGTAATTTAATTTATTAAGTTATTCGTCTAATGGTGAAACTCGAGTATCTCTTAGATGATGTCCCGGATTGGAAAACTGAGGGCACCGTTGTGTTCGGAGTGTGTCGTTTACCCTAGGAGGGGTATAAGTTTCGCGGGCGCGGGCCGTTTGTGAAAAATGGCTCTAGGGGCATTTTCGTAATTTAGCGGCTTCAGACGTTAAATTTTATAACTTTTGAACGGGGCCTCGGATTAAAATTCTGAGACCTTCGTTGTGCTCGGGATTTGGTGTTTACCCTAGGGGAGGCTTAACCTCGACCCTGCTGAGGGTTCGGGTTTGGGCCGACGGGCGGGTGGTTAAGCATTTCTATTTAAACGCTTAAGTCACCCCCCTCCCTCTTCCTCTTCCTCACCTGGATAAGAGCAAGGAGGAGCTCCTCCCTCTCCTCCTCCAGCTTCGGCGAAGCAGCTTCGGCAAGGCGCAGCGCGGCGGCGGACTCCCCGTGAAGCTCCGGGCATCGCCCAAGAGGTAAGAGGATTTTTGGTTGCGTTTTAATTTCCGAACCCTATTTCAACCTCAATTATATGCGTCGATTGTTGTTTGATCGTCAAATCAAATCCCCTAATCTTGTACTAGATTTTATTCTCTATATGTCGCCTATTTCGGTTTTTAAATCCAAGTTCCGGGGACCCCGCAAACATCCACCGAATATTGCGGGTTTAAGGCTGTTTTCCGGAGTTTTTTTGAGGTTTTCGGTTGGTTTTTGGGGGTACCGGCAGGAGGCGGCACGGGTGCTGGCTTCAGGAAGACGGCGGAGGTTGAGGCGGGAGGGAGCACGGCCGAGCGGAGCGGCAGCGGGCGACGCGGTGGGGCTCCCTGGGGTGAGACGGCGGGCGGTCGTGGTTCCGCGCGGCGGCGCCGGCGTAACGCGAAGGAGGAGGTGACGTGGGGTGCGAGACCCCGCGTGCGGCGCGACCGCGGCCCGCATGTCGCTGGTCGCTGCGGGGAAAGCGATCGGCCGTGATGGCCGGTCGGTGGCGACAGGCCGCGGCCAGCTGGCCGCGGCGGAGCGAACCGGACCCGCGGCCGGGCCGCGGGCCGGTCCGGCCAAAGAGGGTTCCTTTTTTAAAAAAAAAATCTTCGGACGCCCGTTTTTTTGGGCTTTGGGAATCCGTTTTGTGCGCCGTCAGCGGAAGTGCGGACCTTGAGTCGAGGCGAATGTTTTGAGATGGTTTCGGGAATTTTTTATTCCCGAAATGAGGGGTCACGGAGGCGCGACATGTCTTTAAGTGGATGAGTGTTTTTTCCGAGATCCTTGTTTTGGGCGGCGCGAATACATCCGACGTCCGTTTTAAGCGCCGTCAGTGGAGTTTCGACCATGGCACTAAGGCGGAGGTTTCCATGGCTGTTCCGGGCGTTGAAGCCGGAGTTGAGGCATGGGCCCCATGGCCCGTCTTTTGAGCTACGTGCAGCTTTTAGCGACTTTTTCCTCGGACGTCCGTTCGGGGCATGCGAGCAATCGATGTTGGGTGTTTTTCCGATGGCATCGCATTGGCGCAGTCTTCCTGCTATAATTCCGCCCGATGGTGCGGGCCCCGCGAGGGCCATTTTGGGAGTTGACGGTGATTTCTAGCTTTATCACCGGGTGACCATTTTGGACAAGTGAATAGTCCATTTCGTGTACTTTTTCGAGAGGATTGCAACGGTGTGATCCGTTCGTTGTGTTTTGGGACAGGGATGCGGGTCCCACATGGCACCGCTCGTGTGCGGTGCGCCGGAATGCATCTTTTTCTCCAGATATCCGTGGCACTCAAGTGATTTGTGCTTTTGACGTGTTTTCCTGAGGGGATCGCAATGGTGCGATGTGCCCGACTGTTTTCGGGGCCGAGGATTGGGATCACGGGGCGTCGTTCGGGCGTGAGGCGGTGTTGGTGACTTTTCCATTGGATATCCATTTGAGGCGAGTGAGTAGTCTATCTGGTGTGTTTTTTTGCGATGATTACAACGGTGCGATCCGTTTTGTTGTGCGGAGCCTCTTGCGCGATCTTATTAAATGTGGAAGCATGAAAGGTGCTCCGGTGGCGGTTCTTCCTACCTTGTTTGTAGCGGACCCTTGACGTGTAATCGCACACTCTTGGGAGAGTGATATAAATTATTCATGAGATGTGGTTGGCTGTGCCTCAGCCGATGAGGTGGCAGGTTGGATTTGTTACGTCATGCCTTCATGTTGACGTTGGGTGTTGTGTGCACGATAGCCTATGGGCTGGAACGAGGTATACTATGGAAGTATACAGGAGCACTTGGAGGTACATGTGGTTCGTACCAGAGATGTTCGTGTGCTTGGTTGGGGTTGACATGGGGCCACACGTCATGTGGGACCCATGTGCGTGCCGTGTTCTGCCTTACATTTTTTCGACCTCTCGCGACGTAGAGAGTCCTTCTGTGTGTTTTTTTGACCAACAGGGTGGAGTTTTTCCCCTGGCTCTGTGCTCGTTTTTTGACCAGCAGGGTCGAGTGGTCTCCCACTGGTTTCGTTCTCGATGGATCGACCAGTAGCGGTGCTAGTGGCACCCCGTGATGGAACAAGCATTGAACCTATTTTGGGAGAGTTGTTCTGGAGTTGGGAGTTGCGCGATACCCACTCCGTGTTTGGTTGGCCAGTGTTATACCCTCCAGTAGAGATGGCCAGAGCAGTTCTGAGTTTTACCCTCCAGCGGGGCTAGGCAGTGGGTTACTCATCGACTTCTTTGGGTTTACCCTCCAGCAGGGCTGGGCAGTGGGTTGCTCACTAACTTCTAGGGTTTACCCCCCAGCAGAGACTGGGCAGTGGGTCACCCGAAGCTCTTAGGGTCTACCCTCCAGCAAAGACTGGGCAGTGGGTCACCCGATGATCTCTTAGTGTCTACCCTCCAGCAGGGTTGGTCAGTGGGTCACACGTCGTCTAGTTCCAGGTCTACCCTCCAGCAAGGCTGGGCAGTGGGTCGCCTGTCGACTTATTCTAGGTCTACCCTTCAACGGGGCTGGGCAGTGGGTCACCTGATGATGTATTAAGGTCTACCCTGTAGCAGGGCTGGGCAGTGGATCACCTGATGATGTATTATGGTTTACCCTCTAGCGGGGCTGGGCAGTGGGTCACCTGATGATGTATTAAAGTCTACCCTCTAGCGGGGCTGGGCAGTGGGTCGCCTAATGATGTATTAGGGTTTACCCTCCAGTGGGGCTGGGCAGTGGGTCACCCGATATCTGGTTATGAATTTACCTCCAGCAGGGCTGGGCAGTGGGACACCGGTTGGCATTCCAGGCTCAGTCTATTCTACTAGGCTAGCATGTGGCTTTCCTCCATGATTACAGGAGCGGTACCCCTAGTTACGGGTCAGTGTTGTGATGGCTTTGACTTTGAGGATACCTCTCGACTGTGGGGCAGTGACGAGGTGTGGTTTGACTTAACCCAGAACTCTCAAGTACGAGGGGTTCTTTCCCCCACTGAGACGCGTCCTTGTGATGCGACCTAAAACCGTGCGGGCGAGTCAGTGCCGCCCAAAGCGGATAGTGTTGAGGTGTGGTGGTTTGATCCCTTGGCTTGCGGTTCGGGGCAGACGTGAAGGATGCTGGGCATCGATGGTTTTTCTTCTTGGACTGTTGGATACTCTTTTCTTGGGCTGAGCTACGGGACAGAGATCCCCTTACGAGCTTGTTCGGGCTTCTTGGAAGAGCATATATATGTATATACCTCGTATGAGTACCCACTCCTTGGGTTTTGGCTACTCTCCTTCCAGGAGAGGCGAAGACGCGCGGGGTATGCCACGTGCTTTCCGTGTCTAGCTTCTCGTGGTTGGATGAGTCTACTCTCCTGCTATAGGTAGCGAAGACTCAACGAGAAGTTTATCTTCTCACCATTTCCAGATCCTTGTGTCTAGACGAGTCTACCTTCTTTCCTTTTTTTGGGTTGAGATGGACTCTCTGTTGTGCTGTTACTCTTTACTTCACCCTTGGTTGTACTCCGTTACTTCTCCCTGTTCTCTCTACTGCTCACCCTTCGGTACCTCCTTTGTTTCTCCCTCGAGCCTTCGGGGTATCCTACTGAGTATTTTTATACTCACCCCTGCTTGGGCTTTTCCCGCACTTGGTGTGCCCTTGCAGATGACGGACAGGTTGGTCGTGACCTCAGTGGAGCATAATAGTTCGGGAGCTTGGACCGCGTGTGGTGGTCGTGTCTGAGTTCCAGGTGGGAGACCCGTTAGCTGTTTCTTTTGCTTACCTGTTGCCGGGTTGTGGAACTTTTTGGTTGGGCACGTGTTTTTTCCCTATTATTTTCAGCTTTTACTTTGTACTGTTTAGAGGTCGATGCACAATTGTGGTTTTTATATATCAGTTGCCCTTTTTTGCTTGTCTTTATTTTTACTCTGCACTGTTGCATTGAGTGTGTTGCGTGTGTGTGTACAGGTACTTAGGAAAAGGCCTCCCCGAGTTATTGTGCCTTCGGCGCTGGTCGCCAGCCCCTGGCCTATGGAGGCGGGCCTGGGGAAGTTGCGGCTCGAGCCCGGGTAGGGTCGGGTCGTGACAACCAGGCTTCGGTTAAGCTCCATGAGGGTGAGGGAAATCTTGAGGTCGCTCTCTACCTACCAAATCTTCTCTCAGTGGAGCATAATCCTACTTACCCTATTAATAAGATGGCCTCACTAGAAACTGCTGCTAAAACTATAATTTAAACTAACCACTTCTACAAATTTGAACCTTAAGAACCACTGGGCACGATCCTGAAGATGACCACGGTCTCTACATGTGAAAAAATGGACCAAAACTCCCAAGAGTTTAGAAAGGAATCTTCTGAGGCCGACTCCCAGCTAGTCAAAACCTCAAAGGTCCTAGCACTTGAGACCTTCCACTGAGAGCTCTACTCCTTGAAGAACCCTATTGGTTCCCCTCTCATGATAAACCACTGCATGACTGAATCAATGTAATCACCTCTTCCTTCATCTGAACCTCAAGATACGTTGGAAATGTAAAAAACATAATTACATAATGGATCAAAGGATGGAGTGCCACCTCAAGATGCCTTACTCGGGACTCCTCGTATGGAAAGAGATCTGGGGAAAATGTAGATGGTCCGTGAACTTTATCACCAACTCCCACACTAAAAAATTCTCATGATGAAGAGAAAAAAGGTATTGGATCTTCAATACCTTCATGGTCGATGAAAGAAACTCTTCTTGGAACTCATTCTGAAATTTGAACCAAGAAACATCTACCTCATTCCACTTACCCAGAAACAACATCCACCACTGATGCACAACTCCCTGCATTTGGCTAACATTCAAAGGGACATAGTACTCCATTAGGGCCAAGATCAAACTAAAGGAGATCCCAAGATCCTAAAAATATATTTATATCTCCACATCCAAAACACTTCCCTTTTACTTCCCCAAATATCATCACTAAAAATCGTGCAATATCATTTATCACTAATCATCGTCCTCAACTAGATCAACCCTTCAGTGATAAACTAGGTTATCCTTCTGAACCTCCACTGCCTACGCCCCATGTGGATGATGATCAAGATCTATAACTAAAAGGGTAAAAAATTATTTCATAAGCTCGATATTATGTAATTTTATTAAGTTTTATTTAATTTATTTTAACTTATTTCAACTTTCCCAAAACCAAAACCACCCAATTCAAATACGAAAATAAGTTATCATGATGAATGTACCTCCCCAAGGTATATACCCTAAAAAAAGAACCACCTCACTTATCCATTCAATAAGCTCAAAGTTCATGCACTAAATCACAGGGGGGGATAAAATCCCATGTCTTAACCAGTCTACCCAGACTATGTCGCATACCAAGGTCAAATGAAATTTTTTTCATACAAACCCATAAAATCCTCACTATACCAAACTCTAAAATTCATCATATCCCCAACCATACCCTTTGATACCAATATATCGTCATATCATCCCACCAAAGACATAGAAATTAAGGGAGGGAGATAATGACACCCAAGTCTCGCCTCTAGTAGGCTCCGAGGTGGTGAATAACATCAAGGGTATAAAAATATCTTAAAATGGGAGGCATTACCCTTTATTATAATATAGGATCAAGATATAGGATGAATCAACCACAAGAAACTCCATGAAAAAATATAAAATAAATATAAAAAATACCCCAAAATGCATGTATAAATAAAACAGGATACAAATAGAAGTCTCCAAAGTAAAATACCCAAAATTAATGACAAAGTAGTGACACAAAAACTATATAGAGATCCAAGATAATAATGTCTAGAATGATCCATGTAGTCCTCCTAGAAACTTGAAAATATGTTTATATATACAGGCTGGGCATATAAGTATACACAGTAGGAAAAACAAATTCTCTCATGAACATGTGAAAGAGGCATACTAATGCACCTGTGAGTAAATAACAGAACCAATAGAACCTAAATAGGTCAATTATCCATCCCAAAACTCACCGAGGCACACTAACCAAATAACAGAAGCCAACTATAATAACATAATATGAATAATATCAATAAAGGGTACCCCACACCTCTTTCCCACTGATTTTCCATCCTCACACCCCAATGATATATGTCCTAGTTCTCCCACATCATCTGTATAAAATCTCATCACATCACATCACATCCCTTCACATCGCATCCCATCCAAAGACACATGGGTCGTCACCTCACATCACATCCCTAACCAGAGTAGTAGGGTATCATTAACATGTAGGAAATCAACCTCGCATCCTCCTCCTACCATGCACGACCCCCACCATAAATCATCTCACCATCTCACATGAAAACATCTGGTTTATCACATCTCACATCGACTGAATACACCTAGGCCATCTCATCACATCACAACATATCTCGATAGTGGCACTTTTTAATTTTTTCCATCATATCCCATGAATGTCATCATCACCAAGAAGGAGTGGAGAAGAGAAGGTAGCCATCCGGTCATCCTCAACACCAGGATATTGGAAAAAACACCCCAAAAACATTTGGTTTTTTAAAATAGGTTCTATATATGGGTTGGGAGAATGTAAAAATCTCAAGGAACATACAAGAAATATATAATATCATAACACACAATCCCAACCTATGGGTTTACAACCAAATCACCAACCAACTCACAACATTCTCCACATTCACTACCACCTCTAAATGCACAACACCGTACAACAATCCACAATCCACATTTCACATTCCAAAACCCCTTTCAAATTAATCCATTTTAAAAACAACACATTATCATCCAATTTCATTTAAACAACCAACTCATTCTATTATTATTGGTCTATTTAATTTATTCATAAACCATTTTCACATTTAACCCAATACCCCTTTTAGTTCAAAATTTGTTAACCATTTCCATATCATTTTAACTTCAACATTATCATTTAATTCCAACAATACTTGGGAAACTAGCACAAAAAAACACAAGAAGAATCACAACACAACAACCCATATTTCCACTTACCAATAAACCCATGAACCATTACTGCATTCCCAACCACATAGCACAATAGCCACCACATCGCCACCACTTTCTAGCATAATTCTCCCATAGCATGGTTACACAACACATCATACCCACATACTACAACCACACATGACACGTTCACACATTCCACCAAACATATCCATATCATCTCATAACATTTTCCAAATTTGACAAATGGATTTCCATTACTTCCACTTCTTTTATTTTAGGGTTATTCTCACACAATCCATAAATCTTGGTGTAACCAATTTATTTTTTGAGTATAATTGGTTATACATTTATTCATGGGGTTTCAAAATGATCACAAAAAATTGGATTCACAACATATATCGAAATCTCAAAAATAGGGGCTACCAATAGACATGATTTTCATTGATACAAAAACTTGGATAAACTTAATGTCACAACATCAAAAATATTTAATTGTATGAAGAAACATTCCCCTTCACATTAAATTCAATTAAACCAATTTATTATCTTCATTAATATGGTGTATACTATATTACCAAATATAATAGAACCATGAACCCCTCTTGTATGTTACAACTGATGAGAAATGAAGGAATCCCCTTCCTGGAAGAAAGAATCTTTACACTGATTTGCTACACCAAAAATAGGGGCGCACACATAGGATGAAATGACCTATAGGGAACTCAAACCACAGAGTTCTAGGACTCCAAGTTAAAAAGATCTAGAACCTCTCCCCTCAAGAGAAAAAAATCCCAAAAGAATGAAGGAAATATCTTCCCTTTATAGTGATCAAATCTGAAAAAATAGGATTTGATACGGTTTTAATTAACCATTAAAGATAGATCACATCAAATCCATGCAGTATAACCATTAAAAAGATATTTAATTTTTATAAATATAGGATATAATTATCCTCCTTTAAAATAGCTTTAAAGTTCATTATTTAAGGTATTAAAATAATTTTTCATCAAAAAATCATCAAAAGGGAAAAACTGGAAATTCTGGAAAAACTACATCAACTACCCCGATCTAGCACCAGTGATCTACCACCAGATATCTAACGCTAGTAATCTACCACCATTGATATACTACTAGTGATATACCACCACTGATCTACCACTAGTTATCTACCGCATGTGATCTACCACCACTGATCTTCCTCCAGTGATCTACTATAACAACCGAGACTTTTATGAGATATATTTTGTTTTTATGATATATAAATCATCAAAGGAATATTTCACTACACACAACACTAGCTTGACTTTCTATACACACAATCGCGTCCTTCCTCGATAGCTTGCGTCGTACGCAATACTGAGTTTCACTAAACAACGATATGCTATTAAAATATTACTAAACTATCTGTTATGAATAGTAATACCCACTTTTTGAAATTTTGTAAATTTTATATTTCAAAATGGACTTCATTTTTTGGATTCGGAATATCAAAATTAGCCTAGGGTGAAATTTTGGTATTTTTCTGAAAACTTTCAATTTTTGATGAATAGTGAAAACACTAGGTTACTATTTAAAAACGGACTTTTTATTTAAATAATTATTTATTTTATTTAAATTTATTTTAGGTAAAAATTTATACATAATACCTATATAAGTTCAATTCAATTCATTGGAGTCATTTTATAATAATTTTAGATATATAATTTTTTTTTTGAACTTTTCACCGTCTTTTACCCACCTCCTTGGAGAATTTGAAAATTTATATAAAACATAATTTTACCACTTCTGTGAGTGGAATTTTGAAAATCTGAGAAACATGGTTAATATCTAGGACTAAAATGTGGTTCAATGAGTTGAAAATAATTTTTGGTGAATAGTAACTTTTTACTTTTTTTACCATGATTAAAAGTAAATAGGGAAATTAAGGGTAAAAATGTTATTATTATTACACTAACACATGTAATAATTCTATTGGATAAGTGTAATTCGACCGAAAACAACATTAGGAATAAAATATGATCATTTAGGCCCACTTGGATTAGATTAGGACATTTATTATTAATTTATTTAAAGAAGGGTTAAAATAGTTAAAATAAAAGTTTAATAAATAAATAATTTTTAATATAGGGTTACACATAAGATAAATTCGACTATAAATATTCATTTGAAAGATAAAAAGATTTCCTACATAATTGTGTTTTATTTTTAATTTTCAGACAATAAATAATTTATATTATTTATGACACAATGATGATGCAGTAATTATCTTATTAATGAAATATTGACATAATTGATGTTATAAATACCCAAATAAATGTAATTTGAGACTCTTTATGTATTAAAATAATTTTATAGGTTAATATGACATGTTATTATTGATTTAAAGAACTTTTTTAGATCTAATATTTCTTTTAAGATTTTTACAAAAATCAATTACCAAATAGTTTCAAAATTGACATAAAATAGTTTTTAAAGAAATATTATATTATTAATTGTTATTTTATTCCTCAAAATATACAGTTCAGCCAAATGACTTAGATAAGGTTATATATATTAATAATAAACAACTTGGGGTTCTTTTGGCTTGTTCTAGTAAGTTTATTAACCTTATAGTGTAAGAAAATAAGAAGACACGGTAAAAGTTAAATTATCTAACTTAAAGTTAAATCTAAATGATAAGGTTAAAATAGATAACTAAACTTGTATAAATTATATTAGATGAGATTATTTAGACCCATACCCACCTTAGTTTCGAAATAAATAAATTTGGAGCTATTAAAAACCGAATTTGACTTTATAATAAAATAATAGTTTTAGTTTTTCCTAAGGTGCCCCTCTCCTCCCTTATAAAAGGGAACCTCCTCCCTCTCTTCCTCACACCACTTTGAGCATTCAAGCTCGGAAAACCCCTGAAAAATTATCTTCTCCACTTCCCTAGAAACATTATAGAGATCCTGGTCTTCTTCAAAGACCAATTTTAGTGCCCTAAGAGGAGGTCTCAAAGAGGCGCTTCAAAGAAGAGGTAATGTCTGTTACCGATTCTTTCAACTTTATTTCTTCTTCCACTTCTTCTTATTTAGTTGTTTCATTATGAAGTAATAAAATCAGTATCAATCATATACTGATATGTTATTATAATTATGAAACAAGCCTATTTCACTATCTATCCATCCTATGGAAAACAAAATCACCGTGCGTGCTTACGTACGGAATACCGTCTCCACGCTGTGGTGTAATCTATTTTACACCATCACCTTACTTGGATGGGTATAATGGTGTAAATAATAACTATATATGATTATTTTAAAGTGATATTGATTCTGAAATAGTATACATACACTCCAATACAATTCCACGATCATGGGAATGATATCATCATTCGTGCGTACGTACGGAATACCGTCTCCATGATGTGATGCGACTCGTTCTACATGATTTTCATTGCATAATGATTATATAAATGAATTTAGTGAATGAATATTATATATATTACACTAATACCATTCTGTAAATGAGGTATCTATAACCTAAAGAGAATAATAAGAATTTATTCGACAATACACGCATAAGAACAAAAAGTAATAAACACCCGAATAACAAGTAGCAATGAAATATTACTAATAAGAAGCTAAGAATATGGCCATATATGATATAATAACAATGCGTATGATTCTGGAATAATCCAATGACATTATTTAAATCATTATACAGGATGTTTGGACACTTACGAAGCAAATCATACCTAAGCTAAGGGAAAATATCACAATCTCATTTTTATCTGAGATTGTTTATACTTGGGTATTTACTGGGGTGTATTTTATCATCCACATCCATGTTTCCCCAATATTTAATATTATTTACATCCACATACAATTTTTTAAATCCAATTTTACCCTTTGGTGAGTTTTTAGTAAAATATATGAAAGGAATCTTTTGTCGTTTTTCGTACGAGGTACTTTTTGACTTTTCCGACAAAAGTACAAGAAGAATGTTTTTTTAACTTATACGACATGAATAGATTTTTAAAACATTATTTCCAAGAAGATTCCTTTACAAGTTTTCAAGTTTATTTTTAATCAACTTCTTTTAGTTTAAAATTGTATGACATGTTAAGAAAGGAAAAATGTTTTTGAAGTAGAAAGGATATTTTCCTCAAGAATGGAGTTCAAGTGTTTTATCAAAATTATTTTCCATATAAGATAAAATAGGTTTATATTTCTATCCATATTATTACATTGATTTGATTATGTTGTGATGGAATTATTTTTATGAATTCATTTATCTTATATGAATTGTTTTATGATGTCACGATGTTTAAGAATCTCATTTTTAATACATGGGTTATGCAATGATGTATGATTTATGATTTTGTGGATCACATAATAATGGTATCATTATGAGATGGGTGGGACCTATATCTCCATCCAATGCATTGGGTAAAGATTTATATCTCATGAGATAGACATGGCTGGAACGGAAGGTTAAACCAGTTCAGTGAAACAGGACTGAAACGAGGAGTGAACTCGGTTCAGAAATGGACTTTGTCTTCTAAGATAGTCTTGGAAATGAGTCTTGACTACTAATAAATGATTCTCTATGATTATGTGTGTATGCCACAAAGTTTTATGTTTCAAGTTATGATTATTGGGATTACATTTCACTACTATTATTTATCCCATGTGATGAAATTATGATCTCTTTTACAGGTTAATATTTCCAAAATTTTATGTTCTTATGAATATGATGTGATTGATATTTCTTTTGTTTACCCTTACTGAGCATTTGAGCTCACCCTTTTGTATTTTTTCCTTCCCCAGGTCAGGAATAAGGTTATTAAGTAGGATATTCCAAAAGGGACTCTAGATATGATGAAATAAATTGGAGACAATGTAGATGATTTATGAACCAGTTGTTTATGTTTCCCAGTTTCCAAAGCCACTATACCTATACGGTCCTTCCCTGGTTTTTTTATATGTTGTAACAAGTGTGCTTCAATTCTGAAGTAATAACAATGTATGTAAAGTATGGATTGTTATAGTTGGTATCAGAGGAAAGTTATAGTCAACCTTTGGAAACTAGGATGTGAAAGCCTTAGTAAGAACCCTAAGGATAAGTCTAAGCATAGAACACAATCTTAGTGTTTTAGAAATGGCCATGAACAACCTATGATAAGACCTTAAGTGTGAAATTTTATTCTTGATTATGTGTTTTTTCTACTATAACTAGTGTTTCTCACACTATTCTTCTTGGTTTTAGTCAATGGATGGAACCCGAAGGAACTGTGTTAATGTGGAATGCGACGGTAAATGCAATTATTGTCCCCCTGAGCAACCAAACGTTATGGGAGATGGAATGTAAAATATTGTAGTCATGCTCACACAACTTTCTCAAGCTATGAATCATGCAGGACTTCCAAACGAGCAAAGGAAGAAGCAACATTCTATTGAATCCTTCATGAGGCAGCATCCACCTTCATTCAACGGGTCTACTGATCCATTAGTTTCTAAACAATGGATTAGTACTACTGAAAAGATATTTTCAGTTCTTCAATGTTCTGAACATGATAAATTCATCTTAGCAGTGTATCATTTGGAAGGAGATGCTGATCAATGGTAAAATATTATCAAGAATACGAGGCAAAGAGATGAAATTGAGTCCATGGAATGGGACGAGTTCAAGAACTTATTTTTCAATAAGTACTTCGCTCGTATTCTTCGAAAAAATATGGAGAAGGAGTTTCTTGAAAAGAAGAAAAGGGATGATAAATCTGTTGGTACCTTTGGAGCAAATTTTAAAAGACTTGCAAGGTACGCTTCTGGTATTATTATCCAACCTGAGAGTAAGATCGATCGATTCTTTAGTGTCTTAAAACCAAGTCTTCTAAGGGAGTTATCCATAAGGGACTTCAATAGTTATGAGTAAATTGTTCGATGTGCTCTCAAGGTTGAGATGGATATTGGAGTAACCCATCAGTCATATGGGTTTGATAAGAAGAGGAAAATGGAATTCAAAGGAAAATCTAAAGAGCACACTAAAAAGAAGATGAGTTTTCCCTTATGCTCAAAGTGTGGAAAGAAACATGGAGGGAGTTGTCTTAAAGGGACAAGTAAATGTTTCAAATGTGGAATGGAAGGTCATCGGGCATTTGAATGTTGTAATGATGGGAAGAATATGTCTAGTGATGCGAAAAAAGAAAAGGCTACACAGAGTGAACCTCCTACACTTCAATGTTACAAGTGCAAGGAAATGGGTCATTATGCCAATCAATTCCCTAATCCAAGGGTTTTTTATGATGATCGACGTCAAAAAAATCTTAAGGCTAAAGACAAAGGAATGTCACATACAATTTCTATCAGCGATGTGGAGTACGATAACGAAGTGGTGAAAGGTACACTTACCATCCACTCTAAAGTAGAAAATGTTTTATTTGATTATGGATCCACCCAATATTTTATTTCTGAAGAATTTTCTAAGGGTATTACCGTATTACCTCAACAATTGGATGTTGAGTTAGCTGTGACAACCCCTAATGGCGCAACAGTCGCATCAAAAGTTTATAATTCTTCTTCAATTGAAGTTTGTGGGAAAGTGCTTCCTGAAAATCTTTTGATCCTTCCTATAGTGGAATTTGATGTGATTCTTGGCATGGATTGGCTTTCTCTATATGGATATCATATCAATTGCCAAAGAAGGTAAGTCACATTTCATATTCTAGATCAATCTATGATCGTCTATCGATGCAAGTATGAACATAACCTTCTAGTGGAAATTTCTTTCATCTTATGGGTTTTGATTCCACTAAATGAATGTTATTTATCTTAAGTGGTTGGTGAGAAACTCACGATTAAAAATATTCCCATTGTATGGGAGTTTGACGATGTCTTTCCGGAGGAATTTCCGGGTCTTCCACCAAATCGTGAAGTTGAGTTTTCAGTAGAACTCGTACCAGGTGATTTGCCTATTTCAAATACACCTTATATAATGGCCCCAATTGAGTTGCAGGAATTGAAGAAGCAACTCCAAGATAATATTGATAAAGGATTCATATGCCCTAGTGCGTCACCTTGGGGAGCACCTGTTCTGTTTGTTAAGAAGAAAGATGGATCAATGAGACTCTTCATTGATTATCAAGAACTTAACAAATCACGATCAAGAACAAATATCCTCTCCTGTGCATTGATGACTTATTTGCAAACTACACTGAGCTCAATACTTTTCCAAGATTGATCTTCGTTTAGGGTATCATCAATTAAGGGTCAAAAGGGAGGATATACTAAAGACTTCTTTCTGTACAAGGTATGGACTATGAATTTATAGTGATGCCATTTGGTTTTACTAATTCCCCTGCTATATTCATGGATCTGATGAATAGATTTTTTAGAGACTATCTTGATCAGTTTGTGGTAGCCTTTATAGATGATATTCTTGTCTATTCAAAGAGCAAGGAAGAACATGAATATCAATTGAGAATTATATTGAAGACCCTGAGAAAGGAGAATCTTTATTCCAAATTTACCAAGTGTGAATTTTGGATTCAAAAAGTTTCATTTTTGTGTCACATAATCTCAAAAGAGGGGATATCTTTGGATCCAGCAAAAATAGAGGTTATCAAAAGATGGTCGAGACCAACAACAGAAACCGAGATCCGAAGTTTTCTTGGTTTGGCTGGATATTATCGACATTTTGTAAAATATTTTTCACGATTATCTAATCCACTCACCAAGTTGACTTGAAAAGGAGTTAAGTTCGTGTGGACGGAGGAATGTGAAGATAATTTCAAGGAGTTGAAAAGAAGGTTATCCAGTGCACCTGTACTCACACTTCCTTGTATTGGAGAAAGGTTTGTGATCTATAGTGATGCATCCAGGAAGGGGCTAGGGTGTGTTCTTATGCAAAACGATATGGTGATAGCTTATGCCTCACGACAGTTGAAAATCCATGAGCAAAATTACCCAACTCATGATTTGGAGTTAGCTGCGGTAATCTTTGCATTAAAGATTTGGAGGCATTATCTTTATGGAGAAAGGTGTGATATTTATACTGATCATAAAAGTTTAAAGTATATTTTCACACAAAAGGATCTGAATATGCACCAAAGAATATGGTTGTAGCTGATTAAGGATTACGACTTCTCAATTCATTACCACCCTGGGAAAGAAAACAAGGTGGCAGATGCATTAAGTTGACAAGACCATGCTAGCTTATCCATAATGAGGATCACAAAAGATCCAATATTTGTGGATTTACAAAGGATGGATCTTGGAATTATAATGGAAGGGGGAAAATTGTATCTTTCTAAAATGAATGTTCAACCATATATACATGTGAAGATTAAAGAGGCACAGAAAGAAGATGTAGATTTACAAAAGAAGGTGAGAAATGTTCCTAAATTCAACCTTGATTGTGATGGGATAATAAAATTCAGGAATCGAGTTTGTGTTCCTCCCATCCCATAATTAAAGAAGGAGCTGCTGGATGAGGCTCACAGTTCTTCATTCTCTATTCATCCTGGAAGCACGAAGATGTATAGGGACCTGAAAGAGTACTTCTAGATAGATGGCATGAAAAGAGATGTTGCTGAATATGTCTCTCGATGCTTGGTTTGTCAGAAAGTTAAAGCTGAGAGACAAAAGTCTAAGGGGATGTAACAACCATTACCCACACCTGAATGGAAATGGGAAAACATCACTATGGACTTTGTCACCAGACTTCCAAAAACATCAAAAGGAAATAATGCTATCTGGGTCATAGTTGATCGTCTTACAAAGTCAGCACACTTCATTGCTATTAGAGAGGATTTCTCTCTGGATCAGCTTGCCAGGATATATGTGAAGGAAGTGGTAAGATTGCATGGAGTAACACTTTCTATTATATCTGATCGGGATCCAAGATTTACCTCGAAGTTCTGGAGAAGTATTCAGCATACTCTAGATAAAGAGTTGAGTTTCAGCATTGCTTATCATCCTCAGACAGATGGTCAGTCTGAGAGAACAATTCAAACTCTAGAAGATATGTTGAGAGCTTTCTCTATGGATTTCAAAGGTGGTTGGGATCAACACCTACCTTTGGTGGAATTTTCTTATAATAATAGCTTTCACTCCAGTATTCAGATCGCCCCTTATTAAGCTCTCTATGGAATGAAATGCAGGACTCCAACTTGCTGGGATGAAGTTGGGGAAAGAAAGCTATTAGGACCTAATCTTGTTGATGAGATGGCAGAAAAGGTCAGATCTATTCAACAACACATAAGAGAAGCTCAGAGTCGACAAAAAGGTTATGCCGATAATCGAAGAAAAGACCTAGAGTTTGAAGTGGGTGATAAAGTGTTCTTACAAATATCTCCTTGTAAGAGAGTAATGAGATTTGGAATGAAGGGAAAGCTGAGCCCTAGGTATATCGGTCCTTTCGAAATACTGGATCGTGTTGGGAAGGTATCTTACCGATTAGCGCTTCCACCGAATCTCTCCCAAGTTCATGATGTGTTCCATGTATCTCTCCTTAGAAATTACATACCTGATCCTTCACATTTACTCAGCTCAGAAGTTGTACCGCTAGAGCAAGAAATTTCTTATAAAGAACAGCCGATAGAAATTATGGATCGTAGCGAAAAAGTTCTACGGAACAAGACCACTCGCTTGGTGAAAGTTTTATGGAGTAACCACAAATTAGAAGAAGCTACATGGGAGCTTGAGGATATGATGAGGGAGAGGTATCCTCATCTGTTTGTTACAAAGTGACAAATTTCGAGGGCAAAATTCATTTTAAGGGGGTAGAATGTAACACCCGAGACTTTTATAAGAAATATTTTGATTTTATGTTATATAAATCATCAAAGGAATCTTTTACTACACACAACACTATCTTGACTTTCTTTACACAAAATCACGACCTTCCTCAATAGCTTGCGTCATACGCAATACTGAGTTTCACTAAACAACGATATGCTATTAAAATATTACTAAACTAGCCATTATGAATAGTAATACCCACTTTTTAAAAAAATTTAAATTTTATTTTTCAAAATGGAATTCATTTTTGGATTCAGAATATCTAAATTATCCTAGGGTGAAATTTTGGTATTTTTCTAAAAACTTTCAATTTTTGATGAATAGTGAAAACACTAGGTTACTATTTAAAAACCGACTTTTTATTTAAATAATTATTTATTTTATTTAAAAAAAAATTAGGTCAAAATTGATACATATTACCTATATAAGTTCAATGCAATTCATTGGAGTCATTTTATAATAATTTTATATATATAAAAATTTTATTGAACTTTTCACCGTCTTTTACCCACCTCCTAGAAGAATTTGCAAATTTACATAAAACATAATTTTACCGCTTATGTGAGTGTAATTTCAAAAATCCGAGAGACACTGTTAATATCAAGGACTAAAATGTGGTTCAATGAGATGAAAATAATTTTTTTTGAATAGAAACTTTTTACTTTTTTTACCACGGTTAAAAGTAAATAGAGAAATTAAGGGTAAAAATGTTATTATTATTACACTAAAACATGTCCTAATTCTATTTGATAAGTTTAATTCGACCAAAAACAACATTAGGAATAAAATATTATCATTTAGGCCCACTTGGATTAGATTAGGACATTTATTATTAATTTATTTAAAGAAGGGTTAAAATAGTTAAAATCAAAGTTTAATAACTAAACCATTTTTAATATAGGGTTATACATAAGATAAATTCGACTATAAATATTCATTAGAAATCTAAAAATATTTCCTACATAATGGTATTTTATTTTTAAATTTTATACAATAAATAATTTAATTTATTTATGACACAATGATGATGCAGTAATTATCTTATTAATGAAATATTGACATAATTGATGTTATAAATACCCAAATAAATGTAATTTGAGACTTTTTATGAATTAAAATTATTTTCTAGGTTACTATGACATGTTAGTATTGATATAATTAACTTTTTTTGAACTAATATTTCTTTTATGATTTTCACAAAAATCAATTACCAAATAGTGTCAAAATTGACATAAAATAGTTTTTAAAAAAAAATATTATATTATTAATTGATATTTTATTCCTAAAAATATAAGGTTCGTCCAAATGACATATATAAGGCTATATATATTAATAATAAACAACTTTGGGTTCTTTTGGCTTGTTATATTAAGTTTATTAACCTTATAGTGTAAGGAAACAAGAAGGCACGGTAAAAGTTAAATTATCTAACTTAAAGTTAAATCTAAATGATAAGGTTAAAATAGATACCCAAACTTGTATAAATTGTATTGGATGAGAGGCTTTCGACCCATACCCACATTAGATTCGAAATAAATAAATTTGGAGCTATTAAAAACCGAATATGACTTTATAATAAAATAATATTTTTAGTTTTTTCTAAGGTGCCCCTCTCCTCCCTTATAAAAGGGAACCTCCTCCATCTCTTCCTCACACCACTTTGATCCTTCAATATCGGCCAACCCCTGAAAAATTATCTTTTCCACTTCCCTATAAAAAACCTATATTTCCTGGTCTTATTCAAAGACCAATTTTAGTGCCCTAAGAGGAGGTCTCAAAGAGGCGCTTCAAAGAAGAGGTAATGTCCGTTACCGATTCTTTCAACTTTATTTCTTCTTACACTTATTCTTATTTAGTTGTTTCATTATGAAGTAATAACATCAGTATCACTCATATAATTATATGTTATTATATGTATGAAACAACCCTATTTCATCATCTATCCATCCTATGGAAAAAAAATCACCGCGCGTGCGTACGTACGGAATACCATCTTCACGCCGTGGTGTAATCTATTTTCCACCACCACCTTACTTGGATGGGTATAATGGTGTAAATAATAACTATATATGTTTATTTTAAAGTGATATTGATTCTAAAACAGTATACATACACTCTAATACAATTCCACGATCATGGGAACGATATCATCGCTCGTTCGTACGTACGGAATACCGTCTCCACGATGTGATGCGACTCGTTATACATGATCTTCATTTCATAATGATTATATAAATGAATTGAAGGAATGAATATGATATATATTACACTAATACAATTCTGGAAATGAGGTATCTATAACCTAAAGAGAATAATAATAATTTATTCGACAAAACACGGATAAGAACAAAAAGTAATAAACACCCGAATAACAAGTAACAATGAAATATTACTAATAAGAAGCTAAGAATATGGCCATATATGATATAATAACAATGATTATCATTCTGGAATAAGTCAATGACATTATTTAAATCATTATACAAGAGTTTCAGACACTTATGAAGCAAATCGGACATAAGGTAAGGGAAAATATCATAATCTCATTTTTATCCGAGTTTGTTTATACTTTGGTATTTACTGGGGTGTATTTTATCATCCACATACATGTTTCCTAAATATGTAATATTATTTCCATCCACCTATAATTGTTTAAATACAATTTTACCCTTCGGTGAGTTTTTAGTAAAAGATGTGAAAGGGATCTTTTGTCGTTTTTCGTACGAGGTACTTTTTGACTTTTCCGACAAAAGTACGAGAAGAATGTTTTTTTAACTTATACGGCATGAATGGATTTTTTAAACATTATTTTCATGAATATTACTTTACAAGTTTTCAAGTTTATTTTTAATCAACTTCTTTTAGTTTAAAATTGTATGACATTTTAAGAAAGGAAAAATGTTTTTAAAGTTGAAAGGATATTTTCCTCAAGAATGGAGTTCAAGTGTTTTATCAAAATTATTCTCCATCTAAGATAAAATAGGTTTCTATTTATATCCCTATTATTACATTGATTTGATTATGTTGTGATGGAATTATTTTTATGAATTCATTTATCTTATATGAATTGTTTTATGATGTCACGATATTTTAGAATCTCATTTTTATTACATGGGTTATGCAATGATGTATGATTTATGATTTTGTGGCACACATAAGAATGGTATCATTATGAGATGGGTGAGACCTATATCTCCCTCAAATGCATTGGGTAAATATTTATATCTCATGAGATAGAAATGGATGGAACGGCAGATTAAACCGGTTCAGTGAAACAGGACTGAAACGAGGAGTGAACTCGGTTCAGAAATGGACTTTGTCCTCTAAGATAGTCTTGCAAATGAGTCTTGACTACTAAGAAATGATTATTTATGATTATGTATGTATTCCAAAAAGTTTTATGTTTTAATTTATGATTATTGGTATTACATTTCACTACTATGATTTATCCCATGTTAGGAAATTATGATCTCTTTTGCAGGTTAAGATTTCCAAAATGTTATGTTCTTATGAATCTGATGTGATTGATATTTCTTTTGTTTACCCTTACTGAGAATTTGAGCTCACCCTTTTGTATGTTTTCTTTCCCCAGGTCAGGAAGAAGGTTATTAAGCAGGATATGCCAAAAGTGACTATAGATATGATGATATAAATGGGAGACAATGTACATACTTTATGAACCAGTTGTTTATGTTTTCCAGTTTCCAAAGATACCATACCTATACGGTCCTTTCCTGGTTTTGTTATATGTTGTAACAAGTGTGCTTCAATTCTGAAGTAATAACAATGTATGTAAAGTATGGGTCGTTATATCTACCTCTAGAGATCTACCGCCACTGATCTACCGCTAGAGATCTACCACCAATGATCTATCGCTAGTGATCTACCACCAGAGATATATTGTAAGAGATCTACCACAAGTGATCTACCACCAGTGATATAACACAAGTGATCTACCACTAGTGATCTACCACCAGTGATCTTCTGCCAGTGATACACCACCAGATATCTACCACCAGTGATCTACCACCACCGATCTACCGCTAGTTATCTACCACTAGTGATCTACCTCCATAGATCTACCCCCAGTGATCTACCACCAGGATCTATCTCTAGTGATCTACCACCATAGATCTACCACCAGTGATCTACCACGATTAATATACCACCAATGATCTTCCACTAGTGATCTACCACTAGTGATTTACATCTAGAGATTTACTACCAGTGATCTACCACCAAATAATTACCTCCAGTGATATACCATTATTGGTATACCTTTAGATTGATTCCTACACATCAAAAAATAAATTATGAATCATTATCCTAAAATTTTAAAACAATTTGATCTATTTTACTTGGATTTGATAATGTGACACATGTTTTAAACAAAAATGACACTTTTATTTTGAAAACACAAAAAAAATGAGTCATACTAAACTCATCATGTGTTGGATTAATGTGTGGTCGATTCCTACATACCAAAAATAATTTAAGGGTCATTTTAATAAAGTATTAAGATAATATGACCTTGTTCACTTATTTTTGTCTATATGAAATTCGTTTTAAGATAAAATGATGCTTTTATATTGAAAACATGCACTTTGAGTCATACTAGAAACATTTTGTGTTGGATTGAGGTGTGGTAAATTTCAATATGGAATAAATGAATTATAGATCATTTTTCTAATGTTTCAATAAAATCAGAGCTTTTTTATATAGGTTTGTCTATGTGAATTGTGTTTTGTACTAAAATGATATTTTTATATTTAAAACATGCACTTGGAGTCATTCCAGACACATCATGTGTGGGATTAATGTGAAGTTGATTCTTACACACCACAGATGAATTATGGGTCATTTTTCTAATGTATCAAGACAATTTTAGAGTTTTTACTCATTTTTTGATAGGTGTCACATATTTTAAACTAAAATGGCACTTTTATAATGAAAACATGCTCTTTGAGTAATACTAGTCACATTGTGTGTTATAAATCATTTTCCTATAGTTTCAAGATAATACAAACTCTTTTACTCAATTTTGACAATGTGACTTATGTTTTACACTAAAATGAAACTTTTATATTGAAAAAAACACTTAGAGACATACCAAACACATCATGTATCATATTGATGTGTGGTTGATTCCTAGACATAAAAATAAATTATGTATCATTGTTTTAAATTTTGAATCTAATATGATCTCATTTTCTTGGTTTTGATAATGTGACATGGGTTTTAAACTAAAATGAAACTTTTATATTAAAAACACATACTTGGAGTCATGATATCCACATAGGGTGTTAAATAAATGTGAGGTCAACTCCTATAAGAAAAAAATGAATTATGGATTGGTGTCACATATTTTTAAAACAATACAAACTTATTTACTTAATTTCAACTATATGGCCTCCATTTTTAACTAACATGACACTTTTATATTGAAAACCAGATCTTTGATTCATACTAGCCACATAATGTGTTAGATTGATGTGTGGTTGATTCCTACACATAAAAAATGGATTATGGATCTTTTAACAAAACATTGAAAAAAATTTGATCTTTTTTTCTTAATTTTGACCATTTGACACATGTTTTAAACTAAAATGACACTTTTAATGTGAAAACATGCACTTTGAGTCGTACATACCACATCATGTGTTGGATTAATATGTGGTTGATTCCTATATACTACGAATAAATTATATACTATTTTTTTAATTTATCAAGACAATATGAGCTCTTTTTCTTGGTTTTGAGAATGTGATGTGAATTTTAAGGTAAAATGACTCTTTTATATTGAAAACATGCTCATAGATACATACCATTCATATCTTCTATCAGAATAATGTGTTTTTTATTCCTACACATCTCAAATGAATTACGGATAATTATCCTAAATTTTTAAAAAAATATGATTGTTTTTCGTTAGTTTTGACAATATTATGTGTGTTTTAAACTAAATTACCTTATAGAGATCAACCAACATCTCAACATTTTCATCTTTGAACCCCATTTCAACTTCATTCATAGTTAATTACTCATTTATACTTTAAGTATTGTGTTAGGATAAGGGCGAGGCATCCCTATTATTATATACAATATCTTTCATCATCATGTATTTAGTTGAATCAAAAGTTAAAGTAAATTAATTCATTTTATTCTTCATTCTGGAGGTTGAAGTGATTGTAATAAGTTCCATGCTATTTTTAAAAACTCATCAAAAATAGTAATATAAAAAATTAAAATGATGAGGATGGGATCATGGAATTACCTTCCTCAGTAGTTGGTAATATTTCTTCATATTGGTGGGAAGAATGATTCTTTTCCCATTTCCCTCTCATCATTATCTCAATTGTATCCATGAAGTCCAATCTCCTTGAATAATATCTCAAATATTTATTTCTTAGGAGGTTCATAACCTAAGCATTTGTTTATTTCTAATAACTCATACTAAACCCTAAAGGAAGTAAATTAGTGATAAAATTAATTTTATTTTAGGAAAAATATTAACTAAAGCATTACGATAATAATGCTTCACATCCCAAATATATCCCTTAAGTACATAGTTTGTAATATATCACAAACATAATAGGAAATTACCTCAACTTGATGTTAGAAAACATTCTAACACCATGTACTCTTCCCACTCATCTATAAACAAATTTACTTATTCATTTTAGTATGTAGACTATTATAAATCATAGTAGTACTGGTAAAATATATACAAAAAATGATTAAAAAATATTTTAAATGAAATTTTTATTACCGTCATAAATTACATATTCAGATATGCTAGTTTGTTGATGGTATATAATGTTCTTCATTAATTTTAAAATATAACATCTACAATCATTATCATTATTTTGTTTTGGACAGAACAAAAACATTGACCAAAATAAGTAAATTATTTTTAAATATGTTTTGATAGTTAAATTTTATTATATATACCTTTTTTTATTTGAATAAATTAATAGGATTTTTTTATTCATTCATTGACCTCGTACCATGATTTATTTTATATTTATAGATCTTCCTATTATAACAAAATTCTTGTTAAAACACAAAGTAAAACATATAATTTAAAGTTTATCTATTAAATTTTGATTTCAGCGTATTATAAGTTCACAATGGACATCATGTGTGGTCGATTTGTTGGAAATACATTCTTTGGATCAAAAAATTAAATATTTGGGGTATCAAAATTGATTTCGATTAATATACGATGATTTCTAAAAAATTAAAATAAAAATAAATAAAGAAAAAAATAAAAATATATTTTATATGATCATATTATAGAGTTCTACCCCTATATTGTAAGCATCAAGAGGTTTCTGAAATCTGTTTTTTTCTTTTCAAATGTCATGCTTAGGACATACTTTTTCTTTTAAATTTATTTCAATTCCAAAGAAACTATTTCTGTAGAAATGATATAGGGATTAATGAGTCCAAATATGTCTTTATAGGTTTTTCTCTTTATATAGTGGTAATATATACGCCTGTAGAAAATATGAATAGTTATTAACTATAATGGACATGGTATATCATTTTTTGGACACATAGATTATGAAAATGTGCCTTATGTATGTATTCATAACTGATACTGCTAACTATTCGAACTTGATAATCTCATTTGTACTCTCAAGACCAGTTGTATCTATAATGGACTCTATAAATATTAATTCTTCACATTCAATGTGGGACATATTTTTATATTTGAATTTTGTGTCCATATAAAATTTTAATGTTAATATATATGATATTGGAACTAGTAGGGTGAAGGTAATCTCAGAAGGTCCTTTTTTCTTGGTTAATCTAGTAGATCATCTTGATTTGACCTTCTGTTTCCCCTTTGTTTTATCCATCTGTAATATTATAACTAATTTTATAAATTTTATCATCAAATTTTAATGATTTTTTATTTGAAAAAAATTGTGAAATACATGACTCATGTATGTTTATAATATTAAATCGTCATGTTATGAAAGTTCATATAGTATTATTGACTATGGTAATATCTATATCATCAAGAAGAATTGGAAAACCAGTTCTTGGCTTGAGAGTTACTTCAATCCTAACTCTCATGTGATCTTTTTTTGAGTTTTTTATGGTGTATCATGTATCAAGGGATATTGAACACCATACCCCTCACAACAAGGTGATGCATGGTTGTTTATATTTATAAATCACATATAATTTTACCCTATATAATTTTAGTAATATAAGGTTATTAGAAGTTTGTTAATTCACATTTAGAATAACGAATTATGAAAAATTTGATTACCTATGCTAAGAATGACGGTTGAGGGGAATGGATAGGCTCAAAGCAATTGGTGTCACATGTATCTTCATATACTTATTATTGTTCCACTACAAGTTTTCTTTGGTCCTTTCACATATATTGGTCTGCCAAACTAGACCTAAAATAACATCATAAAGTATATATCTATTATTGTATTCCTTTCATAATCTCATATCTATCACTTTATGGATTTTTATTCTCAAAATACTTCTACGGTGACACTTCACAACCTACACTTCTAATACAGCCATACCGTTATGGTCGCTTCAAAGCTATTGAAAGTAGTTTTTATTTAGGTACATTTGATATTGATTCTTGTATTTAAACCATATAAAAATCATAAATATATAAATATATATTTTTATATAATATTATTATAAAGAATAAAAAAAATCTATTATATCATAGTTTTACATGATTCCCATATATCTTGTGTGTTTTCATCTACTATTTTTTCATATTTATTTACATGGGGCTCCTTATATAGCACATGATGTGGGATGGAAGTAGATTTGGATTCTAATTCGTCAATATTTATATAAAAAAGGATCATATATTGTTTCATATCATGTCAAACTTTTACTAAATATTTAAAATACATATCATTTTATTTTCAAGTGAAGCGTACGCCATCCTTACTTTATGGTTAGGGTATATTGGTTTTGTTTCATGTTGTTTATTTTAATCACTCATTTTCAATTTCATCAATTAAAGTTTTTGATTAAAAGTTCATAAAATAAATAATTTCAAATAAAATATCATTGACTGCAATTACCAGAAATGATTCCTCCACAAGATAATTAATGAAATATTTCCATGTTTCCTAGTCTATAATGTTTATATACATAACTGGTGGGTGTGGGTTTACTATCCCCTTAGTATCGATTAGTTGGTGCTTTGTAATAAGTGTCTAGAAGCCTTTATAAGAATTTTCAATGAACATTAATGCATATTTCTAATGGAAATCTTCAAAAACAAATGAGCTTTGTAAAGGATAATGAAAAGTAAATAAACATTTTATTATATAATTTTTCATTAAAATAGAGAATGTATATCATATCATTACCATAATATCTTCCCAAATGGAATATTCAAAAAAAATATCTTCCCAAATGGTTACATTCAATGCAGGAATGACATTGCACCATGTGTTTATATCAGTTGGAATATGCATTATGGTTTTGATCCCAATGTAACTAATAAACATTTTCTTATTGGGGTCAATAGGTTGATCACATTAATCCCATACAACATCAAATTTTATACCTTTTCTTCTTGCCTTGATAATTTTAGTTAATATGGTGACACTGTGTCATTATTTCTTTTTTCATCAATATGTTGTTGATCCAATATTAATTCCATATTTTCAACAACAATCATATGTTATTCCCTGAGATTGGTAACATTAGAATATGGAGAAGTCATTATCTACTTGTGTAGTCAAACATTTAATTTATATAATGTGAATTTATTAGAGAACAAATTATATTTTTAAGAAAAGAATAGTATATTAAAAAACACTTTAAGCAACTCATTGAGTTCTCTTTTTCTCTTTACAGGTTGAATGGATTTGGATCCTCAATCAAGTATCCAAATCCTCTCGCTGTGGTCCCTTATAACGTATAATACATTGTCTTCATTGGGAATATTATGAAATGATTGTGATCTCCCAAAGAAAGATAATCCTCGATTGATTTCTCATGTGACCCTACAGTTGTTATGTCCTTCAATAGAACAATTAACCAATTCTTGTTTCCTGGATCTGGGATATAAAATACTTTCACTTCTTGTGATTCTATTATTAATGGTTCATCCTTATACCCTTCCACACTAAAATTAACCTTCATGAATCCCAATTAATTAAATTTCACTACACTCCTATTGTAAACCCATTTAAAATGGAAAATCATCACTTTAAATGTTATATAATACAACACATATATATGTTCGATGATGATGAAATATAACATATTAATATAAATTGAATTTATGTTCTTGAAATAGGATATATCCATCATTTCGTCCCAAGCATAAATCTATTTTTTTCATCACACTACATTTATCTTGTTCCTTTATATAGAATGTATAACCATTGAGTAAAAAACTAGTATAAGATATAAAATTTACATTTGGTCCTTTAGATAGCCATAAAAGTCATTTCATAATTAAATTTGGATTTGTAGATAACTCCTTATAAATATGTTCCCAAAACCTTCATATAAACTATTGATTACAGGTATTTGATATTCATCCTTCATCCCTTGATGGATTCAAATGTATAATAAGCACTTTTTGGGATTTAATGTATGATGAAACCCTTACACTATTATGTAAAATGTAAATCTGAGCATGCTCTTGATATGTAATGGTAATTGTAACAACATATCTTCTGAAAATTCCTTCACCCAAAAGGCCTCCATTATGATGAGATTTTTGGAGACAAATTCTATCAACATCTAATAAGAAATTTGTATAGACTTCAATAGCTTATTCAATAGTATATCTCTCTGCAATACATCCTTCTGGACAAATTTGATTCTTAACTTACCCTTTTAAAATCTTCATATACCATTCAATGGGGTACATCCATCTATAATGTAAAAACCCACATATTTGAATCTCTCTAACCAAGTGAACCATCAGGTGGACCATTATATCAAATAATGATAGTGGGAAGAATATCTCTAATTCCCATAATATGACTACAATTTCCTTATTAATTATTAGAAATTTCAATGGATCTATAACTTTACTGTATATGGATTTGAAAAATAATAAATGTTGGTTTAATTTATGGAATAAATTTTTAGGCATAATGATGAATAAATCTATATGCATTAAATATTGCATAAAAATGATAGTTGTGTGATTTTAGACCATGTAACTTCAAATTATTCATTAACATAAAATTATTGATATATTATGAATATCCCTTTATAACTTTGTAACCATTAACAAAGTTGAAAATTAGAAAATTTTCTTGTTTTGATATAGTGTAAATTGTTGGAGGAAGAAAATCTCATCTTCCACCCTTCACTAATTCCAAATATTCTCTTATCTCCATGTCAATCAAGTCTGACCTAGCATTAATTCCATATTTTATTTTCTCTGTTACATTTACTAATTTTTTAATAACATTATCACATAAATTTTTCTACATTCATGACATAAAAAATATCTGACATACAAAAAATTACAGTACAACAATTCAAAGAAAATCAATCACTTTTTATAACTGATTCCATATGATTTTTTGGAAGAGGTTTACTAATATAAGTGTCAACATATTTTACTTTCTCAAATAGTTGATCACCCATTAGTGGATATGGTGTTGTACCTTGTATGTATCTCTAATGAATGATGTCATTTAAAATAAGTATTTATATCATTGGGGTAAAAATTTGTAATGTCCTAAAAACACAATCTTCGATGAATGTTTCAACCTAATTTAGTGTGTACATTATTTTCATATTGGACACCCCAAAATTCCTTTAATGCCATATCCTTACAAATTTCCATAAGTGGTAAATTAATTTATCATCATATACAACATGGCTCCCAATTTGAACTATTTACTTATATGAAAATCATAAAATGTAACACATGTATCCCACATCATTACCGGGTTATTTTGGTCTAGATATAATCTGAGAAAACATAATGTATTTGTGCTTCATACATAACCATGGTTGTAAGTTATAATTTACTAACATAATTCTTCATGTACTATGAGTACTTATTTTTATATAAAAAGGTTTCATTCCATATATAGATAAAGCAAGTCATTGATTTATTAGCTCGTTTCCAAATTCAAGATACTCATAATCAATTTTTCTCTACTGAGGAGACTTTGTTGGGTGAAATAGTTTCCCATCATCAATTCTTGTATCAATGTGTTATGTAAATTGTTTAGAAGTTTCCTAACATCCATATAGTCATCTAAACCTTGGAATGATAGTAAAGTACCATAAAACTTTCATAGGACTTGATTCATCTTTCTTGTATCGATCTGTTCCACACATAGGGTGTTTTAGGAGTGATTCTTGGTTCTTAGGAAACAATACACAATCATTTGGGAAGGCATGTATTTTTTCAAAGATCATAACCATTGAAAGTATCATTCACTTAACATCATATGTTTGAACAGGGATCTCCTTTTCTTCTGGTATCATATCATTCAGGAGACCAAGTAGTTATATAAAATTGTTTTCTCTCCATCCACTACTATCCTTAAAATTATTTAACTTCAATATAGCTTACGATGTTATATATTTAGTACAATAGTTATACAGTAGTCTCTTTACATAGTTATTTAACTTCTCAAACAAATTTTAACAATCATGAAGTTCATTCTCAATCATCATTGTCATTTATTCTATATGATCTCTATTATCATTTACACTGGTATTCATATCAAATGATCGATAAATGGTGGTATCATCTCAGTCATTATATATATTCATTTTTTCCCACGCTTAGTCCAATATTTATAACATCGATCTATTTTGTAACAAATCAAATATTCTTCCAACTCTTCTAGATGAATTCATCTTTAATAACAAAAATTTAAACACAGACAAAGGATTTGAGAAGGGCCATATGCATAATCTATTGCAAACTTGATGAACTATTTAACTCCATCCTCATTCTCTTTTTTCATACGATTAACATCCATTCATTCTTTAATCATATTCATGCTATAAGGTTTAATAATATTCATTGTGTAAAAAAATACACATAAGGTATGCATATAATGTATACATACAATGATATATAAAAAAAGTATCGAAATTTGAGTGTATGAATTCTCTATATTAGGAGTGATTACATACCTTGAACATGTTTAAGGTCACTACTCTAAATATAGTTATTACTTTACTCAAAAGTATAAATTCTTAACTTTTCAACCCTTTATCACCCTGTCATTTATTTTTCATTATTCAAAAACCATAGCTTCTACATTAATTTTCTAATAAGAAAACATTTTCAATTACATCATAAATCTGACTACAAATAATTTATAGGAATGATTAAGGGTCTACTCTGTCTAACTACAAGAAGTCCTAGTCTTTTGTACAATTTTTTCATGTGTCCAATATTTTTGATAAATCATAAGGAAATTCATTTTATAGCGGTTAAGATAAAAATTCAGTATATGAAATGAATAATTAATCTCAATTTATTCTAACCTAGGAGGAAAAATCTAGAGTTTTGAGTTATTTAGATTTATATTTTCTTTAAGCTAGATGGACTGAAAAGTATAATTGGTATTTTTCACATTCATGAAAAAACATTTTTGCACATGTTTTAAAGAAGAAAAACTCAATGTCATTATCCATAGTTTAATTAGAATATGTGTTAACAAATAGTTTATGTTCAAAACACTTCTTCTATATTAATTTTTGAGAACCCAATTCATCATTCAAGGACAATACACATTGAGATTAGATATCATTTCATCTAGGACCATGTAAAGAAATGGGACATCAATTTATAATTTTTTTCCACAAAGGATAAATTTGATCGAATATCCATTAATCCATTGGATGCATACATGTTTAAAAAAATCATGGAATAGAGAAGATTTGATATTGTTTCGGTTGTAATAGATTAATTTTTCTAAAATTTTAGTTTTGGAGAATTTTTTTAATTATCATCATTAAATGGTCAATGTTATCTACTTTAAAGATTAGAAGGGAAAACTATAAAGTACATCATATCATATATTCATAATAGTATATTAATATTCAATTCTAGAAGTGTCAGAAACAAGTCACGGTGGAAGATAGTGATGATGTGTGCATCAAATAGAGAAACAACAACAACTTCTCAAAGAATAGAGCATTATCTCATAGGGAAGTGTTGGATTTACAAATACTTAATATGTCATCTATGTCACATGTATTTCCACACATTGTTTTTTTCACTTAATTAAGGAATTATATTAACATAACATTATCGCTCTAACAATATCTAAAGTATAAATGTGGAATGCATCAACAATTATTCCTATATGAGGAAGGAATACAATATCTACTATCTGGTGATGCTATCTAAAGAAACATCCCAAAAAATAGTATTCTGGAAATGTTTGTATGAATGCATAATGGATATAAAATGGAAAGAAAATTAAAAATATATTTTTTAGGATGTTTTCCTATTTCATAAGTGGATTAAAGTGTTTATATTTACTAATAACAAAATTTTTTTTTTGAGATATAATAGTTTTTTAAATAAATTTTAAACTAGTTGGTAATGAATATTTCAATTTGATTAGTTAAAAATTTAATATAGTCAATAAAAATTTACTTCTGTGGAGATTTCAGGAATAATTGAAATAGAGTATATTATAAATCTTAAAATAAGTTCAAACATTATTTTAATAGATTGAGATTTATCTAGAAGAAATTAAAAATGTTTCAATTCATAAGTCATGTTTTTATAGTTCTCAAATGTTTCTATTGTGGGGACATTTTCAATTTCTAAGATGTTTATTCAACTTGTAGTAATACCAAGGATGGTTAAGTATGAAAATGTAAAGATATGGGATGTATATTTATTAAAACTTATATTGTTGAAAAAATGGTTTATCTAAAAAAGAAAGATATTGAGGTTGAAATTTTTCATATCATGTGATAAAATTAGTGCTAATTGGGCCCTAGTTTATGGAAGCTTTATCTATATATAACTTCAAAGATTGGTCATTACAATTAAAAGAAAACTAAAATGATTCCCCAAGAATAAAATTATATAGGATATTCCATTCTTTGCCTGAGGGTGGGGAGAATGAGGCATTGAAGATCAATGGGTCTCAAGTCTCTTTGAATTCCATGGATCACAAGATAGACCCAAACCCTTTAGAATAATTAAAAACACAAAAAACAATGAAATGTTGAAAAAAATGAGTAGAAATAATCACATTCCATGGGTTTTGAGAGTGTCTATTGGTTTGAGAAGTTTGAGGGGGGCGATGACGAAAGTCCAGTTCCATGAGAGCATGAACGACATAAGTGATGGGGTTCTCTGTTAGGGTTCTATTTAAAAGAACGAAATTGTTTTATCAGAGATTTTTGAAAAGCATCAATAAAAAATATATAAAATAAATTAAAAAATATTAAACGAATATATATTAAAAATGAATAAATTATAAAAAAAGTAAATTTTAATTACACTATTAATGAATAAAAAATCTTAAATGTTTGGATGTTATAAATGAGTGCAATTTAATAACAAAAAATTAATAGACTTTAAAAATATTAAAAAAATAATAAGTTTTATTGATTATATAAATTATTAAAAAAATTAAAAATAAAGATGAATTCATATTAAATATGTACATTACAACAATATTAAAAAAAATTAAATGTTAATGAATAAATATGCATAAAAAATATTAAAAATGAATAAATTACAAACAAATTAAATAAATAAATATTAAAAATGAATAGATTAAAAATAAAAGTAAAAACCAATCAACATTTTTAAGGAATAAATAATCCTAAATAATATTAAATGAATGGATGTTGAAAAAGAGTGAAATGTAATAATTTAAAAATCAATAGATTGAAAAAATACTAAAAAAAATATATTAGTGTTATTAATTATATAGATTATTAAAATATTAAAAATGAAAATATGTTAAAATAAAAATGAATACATATTAACAACATTAAATTTTAATGAATAAACATGTATAAATAAATATTAAATAGAGATAAAATTTTAAAAATATTAAACAAAGAAAAATTAAAATTTAACAAATTAAGAAATATTAAAATTAATTAATATTATCAATTAATAAGTAATATTAAAAATTAATAAATTTGAAAAAAAAATATTAAAAATTAATAAATAGTATATATTGAATAAAAATATAAAAAATGAATAAAATTTATCAATCAAAAAAATTAATATATATTAAATGTATTATGTTAATAAATAAAATTCTACAATGAATATTAAAATTGAATAAATTATAAAAATATTATGTGTGTGTTTCTATATGAAATTAAATTAATTTCATATATGTGTGTGTGAAATTAATGTAACATGGGTCTGATATATGTTAAATTGAAAAAACAAATGACATTTTATTAGAAGTCCATTACTCTATACTAATTAGTCAATATTTCTAATTAATATTAATTTTTAATTATAACCCATTTTTAACTATGTATATGACTTATTTAATTTAAATACATATTTTGTATTATATAAATCATATTTAAGGTAATATTATATATATTGATATATATATATATATCTGTGTGTGTGTGTGAATATATTTCTATATTAAAAATATTAAAAAAATAAATTGTAAAATATTAAATGAATAAATATTTAAAATGAATAAATCAAAAAGAAAAGTAAAAAATAATTAACATTATTATTAAATAAATAATTTTAAATAATATTAAATGAATGGATGTTAAAAAAGTGTGAAATTTAATAATTAAAAAATCAATATATTGCAAAACAATTTAAAAAAATGAATAAGTATTATTAATTATATAGATTATTAAAAATTTTAAAAAAGATATATGTTAAAATGAAAATGAATACATATTAATTATATAAATTACAACAATATTAAAAACATTAAATTTTAATAAATAAACATGTATAAATGAATATTAAAAATGGATGAAATTGCAAAAATATTAAACAAAAAAATTTAAAATGAATAAATTATAAAAATATTAAAAAATAATTAATATTATCAATGAATAAATAATATTTAAAATGAATAAATTTTAAAAGGTATTTAAAAGTAATAAATACTATATATTGAATGAAAATATAAAAAATAAATAAATTTTACTGATTAAAAATATAATATATATATTAAATATATTATGTTAATAAATAGAATTCGATAATAAATATTCAAAATTGAATAAATTACAGAAATATTATGTGTTTATGTGTGTTTCTTTATAAAATTACATTCATTATATATATATTTTTCGAAAATTAATGTAACGCAAGTTTGATATACGTTAAATTGAAAAAACAAATGACAATTTATTAAATGTTCATTATTTGATACTAATTAGTAAATGTTTCTAATTGATATTAATTTTTAATTATAAACCATTTTTTACTAAATACATGACTTATTTAATGTAAATACATATTTTATATTATATAAATCATATTTAAGGAAATATTATATATTGATATATATATATATATATGAATATGTTTCTATATTAAAAATATAAAATATATCAATTAACACTTATATATAAAAACATTAAAAATAAATAAATTACAAAAATAGTAATCTCATGCAACGTGCTCAGTCGAGGTGCCCCATCTGTTGGTGGGGCTAGTGGCAACGGCTGCCCAATGGGTAGTGGTGTTGTTGGTATACCACCCGATGCTACAATCTTCATAAGAGGGCCCTACACCGAAGCATCATCGCTCGGTGGGCCGTCATCGCAAACTCTCACTAGAACCCTGGATGGCTGTCTACGTGGTGGCATCCTAAAAAGAAATAGCTGCACCACAGTCAATAAGTTATACCTGGTGAGCTGACCCAAAAGAGATTAGAGTAGAAACATTTCCAAAACACACGCATTCAGTGTTTTCGTGCACCAAGTCAGAAATCAAAATTCAGGGTTCGGGTGTATGGATACGTTGGCCGCTGCACCAACACTAGACTCTCTGAACTGAAAACCACACTCAAAACACTTAACACTATTGCTCCATTAAAATATCAGAGTCCCAGTTCTTCGGTATAACCAACTCCTCTAATACCACTTTATTACTATCTGTCCCTCAGGGCTCGTACCATAACTACCCCAAGCCCGCCTTCCATAGGCTAGGGGTTGGTGACTAGCACCGAAAGGCATATCCCTATAAAATGGGAAGGAATTTCCCTTAAACCTTCAAACACATAGTCCAAGAATACAACAAGAACAACCCATGTAGTAAAACTGAAATAGTAAAGAGATGTGTATTGAAAGTAAAAAAGGTGAGTATTGTAAGTAAAGGGGGTCAGAATACAAGCCCAACGAAAAAGTACAAAAGAAATAGAAAAATATCTCCTAGAATCATTCACTAAGGTTTCTACCTGAAGGGTTGGAACAACTCATGGTCGATCATCACTGTGGCACATCACATTTAAAGGTCCGCCATCGAGTACCATCTAGTCCTGCTCCCAAACCTCGGTCAAATCTGTCCGTTGTCTGCACAAGGCACAATAAGGTGCGGGCGAAACCTTTGCAGGGGTGAGTATAACAATACTCAATAGGGACCTTGAGACCCCCGAAGGACTACTATAGTTTCACAAAGGAAAACCCACAAAGTAAGACCTCAATCAAAAATAACAAAGCAATAGTCATCTCACACCAGGTATACAACTCTGAGATTAGAAATATAGATGAATAGTCTTAAACTATATCATATTATTCCATTTAGAAGTTCCACAACTAATCCACAAATAATTTGTTCAATTATCAATCCACTCTTGGACGTAAGGTGTTGTTCCACAATGGGCCACTGTAATACTGGTCCTCATCAGTTCACGCTACTACTGAACCACACAGGGTCACTAAAATGATGATCCGTATAGGGTCGCTGGAATTCCGATCCACACAGGGTTGCTGGAATGTTGATCCACACAGGGTCTCCCGATACTGATCCACACAGGGTCGCTGGTTGTTGATCCTCGACAGGACACTCCAAAATTGGTTCTTGTTGGGTAGTTAATATGTTGATCCACACAGGGTCACTATGATGTTGATCCACACAGGGTCGTTATTTCCAAGATAGCTAGCCACAGGGTTCCCCGCACCCGGTGCACTCGAGTTCCATAGAATCTGATCCGCGAGATATTGGTCATACCTTGACTACCACTAAGCTCCTCAAAGTAGTAACCCAAAGGACTTCCCTGTTGTAATAGTTCTAACGTAACAGATGACGCGTCAATCAGATGTTTGGTCTGTGAGTTATAGGTGTTTTAATACTGAGAGCCCGGTTGGATTCAGGTTTGATCCAACCTGGTTGTACTCCGACTTTCTCCAAAATTTGAGTGGAGTATATCAAAAGGAATTTCTCTCTCCAAGGATCCCAACACTGTAGGCGGTTCATCAAACAGATGTCTGGATTTCAAGTAATGACATTTTATGCAAAATTGGGCCAGAAAGGGTCCGAGTTCGGTCCGACCTTACACGACCCGACCCGGCCCAGCCCGAAGCGGCCTGGGATGGCCCAGTGGGACTGGGTCACGGTGGGCTCGACCCGGTTGGACTAGGACACGATGGGCTCGGCCCGCTGGGCCGCGGTCCGGCCCGGCCTATAGGGGGGCACGGCCCAGCCCGCAGGAGGGCGTGGCCCAGCCCGTAGGTGGGGCGAGGGGCCCACCCTAGATGGCATGAGGGGAGGAATTTCCCCCCTTTCTCGTGAATGGATAAGTCGTTTGATACTTGAAGTGGAAATGCCATGTGGCGCCACCTGGATGTAGCGGGACCTGCAGGGAGCGGGTCCCTCCTCCGTCATGGCTTCGAGTCATGGTCATCTCTAGTGGCGCACGATGGCGCACCGCCCCTCCTCCGCAGCCGGCTGGTGTCAGCTTCCCTACTCAACTGTCATGGCTGAAAAGTCGTAGCCTCCTCCTCCTACAGTGTTCGATGGCATGTTTCACCACCTCCGCAGCAGGTCTGTGTCGGCCGCCTCCATCACCTGCCAGAGTGGGTCGCCAGTGCCACTGCACCGGTACCATGTTGGCGGTCTTCCACGGGCCACCAAGTGAGCTCTGGTGGTCCATTATTCTATCTGATCACACCTACAGGCTTCCCGGGTCATTTCCTTCGCTTCTTGACCCTCAGATTTGGGTTCTATCTAACCCAAAAATACACCCGCATAGAATGAAAAGATAAAACAAGTGGCATAGGGATCGAGCCTTGTCATTTGGCCCATTCCCTCCATGTTATCATCTTAATAAGGGAGAAGATAAAATATTCAACAACTCTTGAAATTTAAACACGGAAAAACCCTACCTTGTGAGTCATTAGAGAGCGTCCATGTTTGAAGATGGGTCGGTGTTCGTCGATCCCGAAGGAATCCTCCAATGATGCTCCCCAAACGACGATCTTCTGTTCTTGATTGATGGATCCATTCTTCGTCAAGAGGCTCCTAAAAATCATCCTCCCTCCAAAACACGTCTCTTTTTTCTAATGAATTAAAAAAGAGATCTGATGAGAGTTATATTTACAAAACATAATTAAGAGAGTTTCATTAATTGGCGTAATTAATGAACCTCCTTAATTGCATGTAGGGTGGTTACACATTTTTGTGTAACTGGGAATTTAATGTCCTGTAATAAATACCCGAACACCCCTTGTGGTCTCTTCCACCAAAACCTAAAGAGAGGTGGAGGTTATTTAAAAATAAATTAGATTCATTTTATTAATCCTCCACCAAAACTGAAAAAACCAAGTTTCTCTCTCAACCCACTATAGTCAAGGTTAAGGCTCCCTTAAGTGAATCCTAGTGCTGCAAGTTCAACGGTGCCCTCAGATATCAATTCCAAGCACTAGTTGAATAGTTAGGATTTCTTGTTCGCACGTTTACTAAACGTACCTCAAGAAAGTTTAAAATTCTATTCCAGGCACACTGAGAATCGGAATCAAATGACGTTATATTTCAAAGCCTCAGAATAGTCCCAAAATAAAAAAAATAAAAAAAATTATATGGAAATCCGGGTCTTTACAAGTAAATATGAGTATGAAAAAAGTGTAAAAAACACTTCCAGAAGTTGATTGAAATCTTACTTTTCCTTACAACCTCAAAACCAGATATTTTTTATGCTCTGACTTTGTGTTCTAGGTATCAAAGTAATCCAAAATAATCACATTTTTGTGCCCCTGCGACCATGTCTCTCAATTCCGGTGGCCTTTCCATCCAAGTAACCCAAGCCATGCCAAACCTTACATTCACACTGCCTCAAGCCGACATCCCTGACACCCAATCCCATGGTCAAAACCACCCAATATAACCCAGGCTAAGCCCAACCTGTGATCAGCATCACTCAAGAATATTCGGGCCATGCCCAACCCAACTCAAAGGTTCCAGCATATGCAATATCAAACATCACATATATATATTTAATCAAAATAAATACTTAAAACAAGCAAACAAATTAAACCGTTGAATTGCACTATGTGATGTCTCATACCAGCACCAAGGTCTTGGAAGCCTATAACAATTCATATCATGACTTAACCAATTAAACTCAGTAGTTTAATCAAATAAAATCTACATATACCATTTTGGAACCCCTAACCAAAATGCCCCAAATGAGCAACGGCCCCTCACCCGACCCTGCTAAATCAAAATAGGAAACATGGCATACCCAAAGGTATCCCCTTGGTCAAATAATCAATTTAATATGCAATTGTAGGTAAAACAGTGTCACGCTCAAAATAATCAAATATGGGCTAAAATTTGCGCCTCCCAAATGACTACAAAAACATAAAAAGAGGTATGCACCACCTACCTAATACTCTTAGACATCGGAACATCCAATATTAAGCTCCAATTCAAAGTCTATCTTCATAGATCTATGTTTTCCTCAAATATCGTCAATTCTACTCGGCTGAAAACTGTGAAGTGTGAGGAAAGGGGTCAAGAATAGAATTAGGTGTGTAGGTTTATCCTCACTGATGCAATCCTACAACCATCAACGGATTGAATAACGAATTTAGGATGAAGAATATAGGATAAGAAACGTTTTTGATCTCCCAAAACGTCAATGTCCGAAAACGGGGAAGAAGAAGGTGTTTCTGGAAAAGAGACATGACACTATTTCATATAAGTGAATAAAAATAAAAGTGCACAGTGTGTATTAAGGAATACATGCTATGTAGTAGCCTTTTCTATACTCCTACTTAAGATAAGGTTGCCACATTTATTTGATTCGCCACATGGGTCGACACGTGGGTAGAACTCAACTGGTACGCAGAAAGAGAATACATAGCGTGTCAAGAAACACAACATGTTGTGTAGTAGGAAATTCTTGCATGGTTATCACACGACATTTACTTGGTGAGCACATGGACAAAACATTCCTAATGTAAACACAATGTGTACTTTGAAGTACACAGCATGTAATCTGAAAATTTCCCGAACTTCCCAGAGTTTCCCAGTTTTCTCAGGAACAAGTCAAAAATTCAAATAGGGTAGGGATTTTTACCCACTCTAAAAACCCGTGTTCTTACAGTCTCTCCACCTTAACATAGCTCATCCTCGTGCTACCAAACGAAACTCGAAGATGGAACCGAACATACCAACCCAGTCAAATTAACTCAGACTACCCTGGTCTCAAAGTTTCTATCTAAATTCATCAAGGGGCTCCCCGCCTTAATAATTTCCTAACACGGTTTCAACCTGGAAAAACTCAAATCAAGCAAGGGTTCACCAACTTGTTTTTTGGACTAATAGTCCCCTCATGAAGTATTATCACCCTTGCACCTCAATATTTCTCCTGTGTCGTTTCCAACACCCCAAACGTATCCTGCACCGCATCGGTGTCCGCCTCTATGAGGTCCTACATCCAATTAATGCTCAAAATGAACCTGCTGTCTAGCACCACAAGTTATCCACATCCTCGATGCCCTAATGCACACGACACCACATGTAACCCACATTCTAGATTCCCCGATGCTCAAGGCAATGCCAAAACAAGTAAAAACAAACAGATCATGGCCACACCCGTGGTGTACCTCTAACCATCATCGGCTCACCAGCCTACTCAACCTCTAACAGCTCCATGACATGCACCGGGCCTAAAGTACGACTGCCTGATGTCTGACCTCCCTGTGGTGCTGCTCCAGTCACCGGCCACTGACCCCTCAGCTGGGTCCTGTTATCTCTATCATGTCCTCCATGTGCAGCTGAACCTTAGATACCCTCTCTTAGTACCGAACCTGAACCAACTTCATATGCCATTGTATGTCCTCGTCCCTACCTGTCGGCTGTGTGAGAAGGCTTCCTGCAGAACCTCTCTCGATGTTCGACCTATCCACAAGCCTGAAACTCCTTTGCAGGCTTATCACACTGAGTCTGAACATGTCCTGGATTCCCACACTAAAAGAAAACCACTACTGAACTGCTACGAGGTGGTTTAGTAGATTCCTTGGCCTGACTGCCCTACTGAAACTCATTCCGTCCTCGCTTCCTGTTATCCAAACCATCACCTGAAGCCATATCCCAACTAACCTGTTTCATATCCCTCTGGTTACCCTCCGCTATGAGTGCTCGATTCACCGCCTTTGAGAAGGAACCCAACTCGAAGATATTTACCTGAATCTGAGTGGTGTGTCGTAATCCATCCTCGAAGCACCTTACCCTCACTAATTCATCGCCTACCATACCAGGTGAAAAGTGATACAACATATAGAAAGTAGCAGTGTAGTCCATGACGGACATGTCTTCCTACTGAAGAATCAAGAACTCCTGAGCTATCTCAGCCCTTAGTGTCTCTGGGTAAAAGTGCGTGAAAAAACCTATCCTCGAAGTCCTTCCATGCTAGAACTTCATGCCTACGAGCTTGAACCTGCACATCCCACCAACGCTTCGTCGGTACTCACAGCATGTACGTCGCCAGCTTGACCCTCCACCTTGGAGTCATCTCGAGCTACTCAAATATCATATACATGCTCTCCATCCAGTTCTCAGCTTCCTGTGGACCACCCTCACCATAAAAAAATTAGTGGGTGCTGTGGCTAGACATCCCATGTCAGATATTCCATAGATGGATCTGTACCTTGTGCACCTCTGTCGATCCCCTACAAGACACATACCAGACTAGTTCAAAGATGCTCGTCAAGCCACGATCTGAATGCTGCATAACCCGGATGTTGTCCTACATGCACTGGATACCGAACCTGGTCATGTCCCCGATCCTGTACCTGCGGCACTTGCTCTGCTTTTCCCTCATGATTCTGAACCTGATCATGCTTCTGTAGCACTACATCATCTCCCTCATGATGCTCCATCTAAGTTATCTAAAAAGAATCCATTGAATACTATAAATAGTTAGACAACCCATATATATACATATAACAATATAGTAATGCGGATAGGAAAAGCAGAAAAAGGAAGCACATAACTACTACCCTTAATCTCCCCCAACGAAACTCATGCCCACGACACCCCGGCCTCATGGCCTATTTACCCTCCCTCAACAGAGCCAAGTATCAAAAGTACCTCAGGCCATGCCCGTCCTGACAACCAACATTGCCTCAAACTAATGACCGAGTTTCCCAATCCTGATGATAAAAATTACCTCAACCATATTACATGCCTCCTCTTATAAGAGCCAGACCCAAATACCCTGCCACATGCAATTCTACAAATATATAAATCATGGCATAACACATTGTAATAACAATCAATTCTATCAAGAATTTCACCTATTCACATTTAAAGGCATACAAGGCATGGAAAATAATATTATTCACATGGCATTATCACCTCACAAATCATACGTGCAGTTATGAAATTGAAATACCCTAAAAATGTTGCTATCAAAATCCAAACATTCACACCTTTCCATACCGGGCCAAGGTCCAATTCTCCCTTACCAAACTGAGTTAAGGGTTACATATCACAATAAATAACATCACACACCAAGTGATCCATCAAGGTGGAAGTCATATAAACTATAATCTGATCAAAATAAAATAGCAATTTCCACCCGTAGAAACTTGTTCCATCCCTCGTACCTGGGGCTACAGGCACGCAAGAACAAGCTAGAAACCCAGTTCCAATAACAACCTATCTCCAGTCTACCATATCCCAAATAGTAAAACTAGTAAAAATAAAAAGAGAAGTTTCAATATCATTAGTATCCAGATAAACAGTGCTATTAAATCCCTATCAAGAACTCCTCTAATACCACTTTATAATGACCCTGACCCGAACATCCACCCGAATAGTGCTAAATGGGTCGGGTGTTACCCCCTTAAGTGCACCTCCCCGAAAACCAAAGGCTTCTGACGAGAAATGAGGGTCTGATAGGTAAAGTGGGGAGGCTATAGCCTTTTCGAGGATACTAAAGGTACTGGTCCAAGCATAATATGAAATTAGAAGATTCTACATACTTGAACCAGACCTACATAGCGGAAGAACAATCAAAAGAAATAAACAATGGAAGTAATAAATACAAACAAAAATAGTTTAAAATAAACACAAAAGCATGTTGAACCACTTGTAACAGCCACTATAGAAGAAAAATCATGCATCCATAGCAATTCAATATATAAAAGGTAGCCAATTGAGAACCAATAGTAGCTACAATAAACAAGGTAAGCATGCTGGTACAAGAAAAAAATAAAAATAAGTAAACTCCAGCTAGGAAATTACTCAAGGTCCATACCATATCCAAGCAACAGCTAATACAATCCATCTCCTAAAGATGATCTTTTTCCTACATGTAAATCCATAAAGTCTACACACACCCCGAAGAGCACGTGCAAGGTGTGAGACAAATCTTAGTAGTATACCACCCAATGGTGCGTACCTAATATAATTATTTAAGTAGAAATTCACTTGAAAACATAAATAGTATGATGCACAAATAATAATAAAATCTACTGGTACTCAACAACCACCAAGAAGTGTCACCTGCTTCGGCCAACGTCGGAATCTCTATCATGTAACCCGCCACCATGTGCCTCCTAACACCTCATGTCTCAAGGTACTGACGTCCTGAAGGCATGCCTAAGAAGTAGTAACCTGGAGGAACAATGATGTCTGCCCTCAAATAAGTAACTGGAAGGATAGTGATGTATTCCCTCAAATAAAGTAACTGGAGGGACAACGATGTTTTCCCTCAAACAAATAACTAGAGGGAAAACAATGTCTACCCTCAAATCATAATGATCCTCTACCCCCAACCTGATAGCCTCAACGATATCCCTGGAAGGCTCCTCACCTTCCACAAGGATTCCTACGGCAAGTACCCCAAAACTAATAGTACCTAAACCGCAACTAACAGGGTCCTATACCCACAAGATTGGTCAAAATCACCTCATCACAGAGTCTCTCTGTGTGCACACTACTCAAAATTTCTGGGTGAGTGGTAATCACCAAAATAAGTTCCCAAGCCACAACATCTATGACACCTTGTAACCCTAAGACCATGCCTCTCAAGTCCGATGGCCTTTCCATCCAAGTAACCCAGTTCATGCCCAACATGATAGTCACACTGCCTCAAGCTGATGTCCCTGATGCACAATCTCATGGTTAGGACCACCCAATGTAACCCGGTCCAAGACCAACCTTTGATCAACATCACTCAAGAATATATGGGACACACCCAACCCAACCCAAAGGTTCCAGCATATTCAATATCACACATCACATATATATTTAATAAAAAGAAATACTTAAAATAGGAAAAAAACTAAACCGTTGAATTTCACTATGTGTTGTATCATACCAGCACTAAGGTCTTGGAAGCCTCTAATAATTCATATCATGACTAAACCAATTAAACTCAACAGTTTAATCAAATAAAATCAATTTATACCATTTTGGAACCCCCAACCAAAATGCCCCAAATAAGCAATGACCCCTTGCCCGACCCTGCTCAAACAAAACAGGAAATAGGGGATACCCAAAGGTATCCCCTAGGTCAAATAAATAATTAAATATGCAATGGCAGGTAAAATAGGGTCACGCTCAAAATACTCAAATACACGCTAAAATACTTGCCACCCAAATGACTAAAAAACACAAAAATAGGAATGCACCACCTACCCGAGACTCGTAGATGTAGGCATGTCTACTATTGATCTCCAATTTGAAGTTGATCTTCACAGATCTAATTTTCTATCAAATCATTGAAATTCTACTTGGATAGAATCTGCGACGTGTGAGGAAAAGGATCAAGAATAGAATATGGTGAATGGGTTTATCCTCACTGATGCAATCCTGCAGACACTGATGGATTGAAGAACGGACATCAGATGAAGAATCTAGGAGAAGAAAAGTTTTCAGTCTCCCATAACATCATGGTCTGAAAAAAGGGAAGAAGAATGTGTTTTTTGGAAAATAGACGTGACACTATTTCATATATGTGATTAAAAATAAAATTACACATCATGTATTAAGGACTACATGATGTGTAGTAGCCTTTTTCGTAATCCTACTTAAGTGGAGGTGTCCACACAACTAGGATGCGCCACACGGGTCAACACAAGGCTAGAACTCAGCCGGTATGTGGAAAGAGAATACACGTCGTTTCAAGAAACACAACATGTCGTGTAGTAGGAAATTTTTACACGGTCATCACATGAAATTTACTTAGTGAGCATGTGGCCGGTACACACCTAATGTAAACATAGCATGTACTTTGAAGTACACGATATGTAATCAATAAATTTTCTGAACTTTTTATATTTTCCCAGTTTTCTCAAGAACAAGTCATAAATTCAAACAGGGTCAGGATTTTGACTCTTTCCAAAAACCTGGGTTCTTACACCAACCATCAATTTTGGTCAAATTCATTAGGGTATTCCTATGCTCATTTGTAATAATTTTCAACCTGTCTGTTCTCTCCATAAGATATGGCACGTAGAGGAAAAGCCTATGCTAGGGTGTGTATATACATACCTAGTAGGACTACTAGAAATATAAATCGTGAGAATTAAGAAACGTGAAAATAATTAAATAGTCTAACCCATAACAAGAGAGAAAGGAAAACCAATAAACATGAATTTATGCTCATAAAAAAACCCAGATGTGATATAAAGGTGATCTCCATCTCACAGATCCACACAAGAAAAGAGTCTTCCTATAGTTCTAAGAGGTCTATTAGCGATTCTCGAAATCTCAAGCATTTTTTCGAAGAAATATCCTTGTCAAGTCATACATTTTGATTGTTCCGCATAGTTGAGGGGACATAATCTCTAGGTAGAGGACCCATGCACTGGTAAAATAGGAGGGTGCACTCTGATCATGCCCTATCCCAACAAGAGATTTTAATTCTAATTGTAGATAGATGACCCATGACCTGAAACCACAGGAAGGTTCCACTCTAATGGTAGATAGAGGGCCCATTCCCAAACACTATAGGAGGGTGACAATCTAATGGTAGATAGAGGACCCATGCCCTAACACCACAAGAGGGTGCAGTCTAATGGTAGATAGAGGACCCATTCCCTGACTCTATAGGAGAGTACCACTCAATATATATAGTACCCATGACCAGATCCAATAGGAATTTTTCACTCTGATGGTAGTGGAATCATGTCCTGACTTCGCATGATGGTTCCACTTAGTAGATAGAGGAATCATGCCCTGATCCAACCGGAGAGTGCCACTCTAATGGTAGCTAGAGGACCCATTTCCTATCCCAGTAGAAGGGTGCCACTCTAATCTCTTTAATGATCATTTTTAACCAATTTCTTCATTAAATGTCACCTAAAAAAGGCATTTTTCTTGAGACATCTCGCATAGTTTCTCAAAAGTCACTATGAGGGCCACCATCTCGTTCTACATGGGAAAAACACTTTGGATAGGCTACTCATGGGTCAAAATATGATTTTAATTAACATTATTAGACATAGGAATCATGTTTTTAATGTGTTTTCATTTTATTAATGTTATAATATCAAATTAAGAATAATCTGTAATGTCATCGGGAACTGCCAGATTTTTTTCCAGTAATACAGGGTTACACGATACGTACTCAGAAGTACATGTTGTGTACCCTAGTGCACTACATATAGATTTTTTGAGGGATACACGATGTGCTATGTAGTAATTAAACGTTTTGTACACCATGTGTTGACCAGCAAGGGTATAATGTGGGTTTTTGGATTACATAACGTGTATCAATGTACATATCGTATAGTCTATATAGGTTAATGGTGCAAATCACACAATCTTTGTGGTCATTATACATGGTCAACACTTCCTGAGACTGAAAACCAAGAGAATTTATGATATAAATGATGTGTATGAGGTTTACATGAAATGTATTTCATAAATTCCCATGTCTAAATAACACATCGCGCTACTCGATGAGAAAAATGGACACACTAATCAAAGAGATACAAAACGTGTAGCTAGATTGTACATACCATGTAGTCTGTTGAGACACACAATGAAGTACCAATCATATATCCCAGACACATGAAAAGAAAAACACACATGGTGCAACTGGTCTGTATGTGTTGTTTAGTCTGGCTGAGGTATACACCGCATACCTAAGCATGTGACCTGGATAGAAGGAAACTGAGATACATGATGTGTAGCTAAATGTAAACACCGTGTAGTATCCCATTAATGGATATGAATAAAGTTAAATTAAATTGGAAAATTACAGCATTAAAACCTTATTTTATTGATCGAAACACCATTATGTGTTTGATGATTTAATAATGGTTTTGAATAATTTTAAATGTTCAATTAATTTATTATAATAAGTATATTTTATTATTGGTTCTTCTATTTATTTTCCATGAATTACATAAATGATGGGTATCTCCAATAAATTTTGGATGATCAATAAGATGAAATGGAATTAATTAATTGATCAATTAATTAATTAATGTAGTCTTTATCGTCTTAATAATAAATAATAAATAAAGAAATGAATGCTAACTAGTTACTTTTTCATATGCACTGCATATATGACCGTTCATGAGCTTGACCAAGACTTGTGTATGTGTTGGGTCTCTTAATTTAATTTATTAAATGAGTTTTAAATTATTTAATATTAAATAAAATGATGGCCTATTTTTCATCCCTCCCTCTATTATTATGTAGGACATGAATGTCCATGGATATTTATGTAATCTATTTTTAATGAATCCTTTGGTTCCCCTCGCCTGCGTGTGAGTAGTAAATATTTGTAATTAATGGAGAATCCCAAATCACATAAAGGCGGTTCAATATGGAACCATTATAATGCCAACTCAGGTGATACATAGGTAGACATGTGGAATGTTGTAACTCATGTCAAGACTGAAAATAAGAGTTTTTCCCCAAGGTCAATGGATGATTTAATGTTCGATCATTAAATCAACCATTAGATAAATCTTAGTTATGGGTAATTCAGTTAATTATTTATTTCTTTATATGAAATTATTTATTTTATGGATGAAAGGATGTAATCACATAAATAAATGAATTAATATTAAAATACTGAAATTGAATAAATTATGCATAAATGTTTTATCCAACATGGTTAATTAATTAAGTAACATCCACTTAATATTAACAGAACATGTAAAGTAAAAAACAAGATAAAATTTATTCATAATAAATTAAAATCCCTCAATTAAATATTAATTTAGACTTGGCCTTACATTACTTGATTAAGAATGAGAATCAATATAACTAAGTGTTTGACCAACCCTTTTTGGGACACTTACTTTTATAATGGGAGTTATTGTTAAGTTTTTTGGTTGACTTAACTATTTTAAATCTAGAGGAGTATCCAATGTGTGACTTTGTGTAATTTGGATGCAAGTGTTGAGGAAATCCAAGTGAGGTTTTCAAGATAGGGGAGTACACTTAATGGATCAAAGATATTCAATCCCACAGATAACAAAGACCTACATACTAAATACCTTCAAGTTTAATGACTAACACTTGTTGGGGTTTAGTGAAGGGGAATATAGATCCTTTCCACAATAATTTCATGGAAATTAGACATTCCAAGTTTAATGTATAGGGCTATTGGAACTTGATAAAATAATGGTATATTTAATAAAATCAATTAATTTATTATATCACACCCAATATATAATCAATAAGAGTACTAATAATATGATCTTTTAATTTCAGAATAAAATGGAAATCTCTTCATCTACATTATCCCTATGATCAATGTTGGATAAAGACAAACTCCTAACTGGTAGTAACTTCTTGGAATGGTATAGATTCATTCGGGATGTGTTGTGACATAAATAGAAATCTTAATTGCTAAAATCCTCATTTATTGATCTGCCTACTAAGGAGGTGATTGATAAAGAGTTACTAGTCTATGAGAAATATATGAACGATGTGGTCGACGTAAAATGTTTGATGTTTTTGTCTATGTCTAGTAAACTCATGAATTCTCACGAAAACATGGATGTGTATAGCATGCATGATCACCTCTGTGGTCTTTACCATGAGAGAGATAGACATGAATGGTTTGATATTTACAACATTCTCTTTTAGATAAATCTTGGAGGGGGTTCCCTAGCAGAGCCTCATATTGTCAATATCATTAAATACATTGAGTTCATAGATATTCTAGGGTTTAAACCTCCCGAAGAACTAGGCATTGATCTCATTCTCTAATCACTCCCTCATAAATTATCCATCTTTGTTGTTAATTTTAATATGAACAATGTTGAGAAGTCTCTTCCAGTTCTTCTTACTCTTATTTACTAAGTAGATAAGGATATGAATCATAAAAAACCATATATCCTTATGGTGAAAAAATGGAAATTTAAAGTGAATATATTTTAGTCCAAAGATTCTTCATTCCCTTCTAAGAAGAGAAAGATTAAGGGTAAATAATGGGAACTGGATACTGTCAATTTCGTATGTGGCAAGAAAGGCCACTGGAAGAAAAACCACACACATCTAAAGAAGCAAGATAAAGCTTCAGGTGTGTTTTTTATCGAGTTTAATTTATCTATTTCAACAAATTGGATATTAGATATAGATTTTGGTGCTCACATATGTATTAAAATATATGAACCAACTAGATTCAAAAATATTGAACAAGGGGAGGTAGATCTATGAGCAGCTAATGGAGCTAAACTTGTTATAGCTATCAGGGACTACCACTCACATTTCTGACCAAAATGACCTTGGATTTGAAAGGTTATTATTATGTTCCATCTATTACCAAAAACATTATATTTTTATACAGAATTGATACTGGTTGATTTATTTTAAAATTTTAGAATAAATTCTTCTTCTTTTATAAAAATAATTTTTTATTGTAAGGTACAGCTAAATTATGGTATTTATGTGATGGATTACACAAACCAAGTGATGAAAATCGATAATGAAGTTACTTAACATGAATCATACCACACCCAACTTTGGCATCACTAGCTTGGTCATATAAATGAAAAGTTTTTGACAAAATTACATCAAGATAGATAATTAGACTTTTTTGAACTAAAACCCCTTGGTGTATGTCACGCATGTTTATAAGGAAAAATGATCAAAGCCTAGTTTAGTGAGAAATGTTAATGGGATAAAGAGATTCTGGAAATAGTTCATACCAATGTGCATGGACCATTTCTTGTTAAAGTAAGGGGAGGGTACTCATACTTAATAAATTTTACTTATGATTTTAGTCGATATGTATATGTTTTCTTAATGTGGTCTAAGTCAGATTATATTGATAAATTAAAGGAATACAAGAATGAAGTTGAGAACTAGCTTGGTAATAAGATTAAGAAACTTTTCTTAGACCGTAGTGGAGAATATCTTAATCAAGACTTCATTGATTACTTATAGAATTTTGGGATCCTATCCTAACTCACATCTCTTTACATTCCTTAGTGGAATGGTGTAAGATTGAGAGGAGGAACCATACCTTTTTGGACATGGAGAGATCAATTATGAGTCATGTAAGTCTTACATTATCCTTTTGGGGATACGCATTACAAATAGTAGCACATATAATAAACCAAGTACCAAATAAATCAATAAATGGTATTATATAATTTTTTTTGATTAGAATGAATTCCATGTTATCGAATTTACATGTGTGTGAAGAAAAGTGTTTCTAATGGCCTCTTCAGGTAACAAACTTTCATCCTAAGGCAAAAAGTGTGACTTTATAGGATACCCCAAAGAAATGAGAGGATATCACCTATAAAACCCCTCAAATAAAAGGTTTGTAGTGGAAATACATGACATATTACTTTAGAGGGACAACATATCTAAAAGAGATAGTGGGAGTGAGATAGAATTTAATGAAGTTGAGGCTCAAGGTACACAAGAGTTGGTACATGAATAGATTCCAAAAATCCCTAGGGAAGAAGAAACTATTCGAGAGAAAAAATTATTTTATAGGAGTAAAAGAGAGGTTATAGATCTAGAATGTTATGATTTTTTATTCATAGAGGATGGAGACTCATTTTTAGTTGAAAATAATATCCCTCTAACATACATGGAAGCAGTAAGTGGAACATATGCTTCTAAGTAGCAAGAAACCATGAATTTTGAAATGGATTCCATGTACTAAAACTAAATTTGGATTTTGGTAGACCCTTCAGTATATTTAAATCCTGTTTGTTGAAAATGGGTATTCAAGAAGAAAATTAACATGGAAGGATAATTCAGTACCAATAAGGAACGACTAGTTGAGAAAGGGTTTAAACAACATCAAGGTATTAACTATGATGAAACCTTTTTACTAGTTGTGTTATCCCAACCAGGTTAAATAACCTGAGAGTGGGTTAATTAGATTATGAAAGATTAAAATTAACATCCATTCATATCATGTTTCATCATTAAAAAATATTTTTCACTCCCTTTCTCATAGAAATTTATGAGCAGAAATGAAAGCACGCACGAGACACAAAAATTTTACTTGGTTCATCTGCATTGGTCTATGTCCAAGGAGCATAAAAAGGTAATGTTCCTATGTACTAAATCCACTAAAGTTCACTATTATTAAATTTATTTAGCAGACTCACTACCACTCATGGTTTATAACCAATTATAATTTGAAAGCTCACCACTCTATCAACTAATGTGTACTCACTTATACTTCAAATGAACCTTCTTTTGATCACTTAAATAAATATGTTTTAAAACTCATTTGGTGCATCATTAAGTTCCACTTTAATCCACCTTATGAATAAAACTTTACCATAAAATTTCTAGGAAACTCCTTCCAATTTCTGAAGCTCACTGCTTTCTTGATACTCACTACTTTCACGAAGCTCCCTACTTCCTCGATGCTCACTGCATTTCATGAAGATCAAACAATTATTTAAGCTCACACTTTTTGTGAATCTCACTCAACCTTTCTCAAAGATCACGCCTTTTACAATAATTACCACTTCCATGAAGCTCAACCATTTTAAAAATCTCTTTCTACTTTCAGGAATCTTGAAACTTTCATGAATAATACATGGCCTTCACAAAACCCCTTTCTCCACTAAGTATATGATCTTATGAAACCCTCCATGAAAGAAAAATACTTTAAGAATCACCTTTGAGATTTAGAGCCTTTTTATTTTCATTAAGGCTTGTTGTTTTAAATTGGGGGGGGGGGGGGGGGGTAGAGGTATATTTATAGGAATTTCCTCCTTTTCCCAAAGCTTTTATCCTCATCATTTTCTTTTTGTGAAGCTATATGTTCTTGTTTGAGAACCTCCCTATCTTCATCAAGTTTCGGTGAAATTTTCTCATTCACAAATCTTCTAGTAGTAATGGAACTTTACTACCAATCCTTTATTCTCATCCCCTTTCATGAATCTCAACGCCTTCATGAACAATCATAATTTCAAAAAACACCATTATTTCATGAAACATCAAACCTTCATGAAGCACTAGTCCGTCCTGAAACATCAAACCTTCATGACGAACCGACCCTCCATGCAAATTTATGTACCACCTATGGAGCACCCATTCCTTTTTCTTATATATTTTTCAACATACCTAGTGAAAAAACATTATGTAAATCCACAAATATCTATATCTACCTAATTTTTCAAAAAACACAATCAACCTAAAAACACTGCAAAGTTACCTTTTGAGATTTTTTTCCAATAAGTTGCAATATCAAAATCCATTAGAATTATACCTACCATTACGGCCCTCTATGATTATGAGATTTGGAAAATGGATGTAAAAATAAATTTCCTTAATGGTAACCTTAAGAAAGATATCTATATGATACAACCTTAAGGGTTTCTAACTCCAAAGGATGCCAACAAGGTATGTAAGTTGCAAAGATCCATTTATGTATTAAAAAAATCATCCAAGTCATGGAACATTCATTTTAATGAGGCCATAATGGAATTTGGTTTCATAAATAATTAATGTGAGCTATGTGTCTATAAATGGTTTAGTTGGAGTGTGGTCATTTTTTTGATAGTATATGTCGATGACATATTACATATTGGAAAAAATATCAGTCTTATAGTATGTTAATAAGTGTTTAAATAAATACTTATATTTGAAGGACTTGGGTGAGGCAATATATATTCCTGGGATCAAGATCCATCGTGATAGTTCCAATAGGTTTCTCAGCCTAAGTCAAATTACATACATTGACAATATACTAAAGATATTCAGTATGAAACAATCCAAGAGGGGATTGTTGCTAGTGTCACATGACATTCATCTTTCTAAGAAAATGTTTCCTTAGACAAATAAGGAAAGAAAAAAATGGAAAGGACTCCATACACATCATCAATTGGGTTAGTCATGTATGTTATGATATGTACTTGGCTAGATATTTCCTATGCATTGAGTGTGGTAGTCAAATATAAAGTTGATCTAGGTGAACACCATTGGATGGTAGTCATAACTATCCATAAGTATCTAAGGCATACTAAGGATATGTCCATGGTCTATATAGGAGATGAGGAACTAGTCATTAGAGGATATGTAGATTCTAGTTTCTAAATTGATCAAGATTACATGATGTCATAGACATGATACATCTTCACTTTGAATGGAGGTGTTGTGATCTATAAGATCTCAAAGTGGGCTATAGTTGAAGATTCTACAATAGTGGATGAGTATATTATAGATTCTAAGGTAGTTAAGGAAGTAGTATAGATGTGAAACTTCATCTAAGAGCTTGATGTGAAACTTAATTGTGATGATCCTATCAGACACTATTATGATAATACTATATTGGTGGATCTCACAAAGGAGCCAAGGTCACATCAATAGACGAAGCACATACTTTGAAAGTATCATATCTTGAGGAATTTTTCTTAGATGGATGAGGTTTTAGTGAGAATTATTTCCATGAAATACAGTGTGGAAGACCCCTTGACTAAAGTCTTGATATAACAGAAACATGATTATCATGTGAGGTCTAGTGGACTGAAATTCATAGGCAGTTGGCTCTAGTCTAAGTGGGAGTTTTTTAGAGTTGGTATACTAGGACCAACTAATTGTACTTTAATTACATGTATATTTTATGTATTGAATATTAATTATACATTTTATTACATATTTTTTATTTCTCTATATGGATTTAATGTAATATTTTCCTAGAATATTCATCACATTGATAAGGTCATATCAGGTCCCTACTATAATGGGAACCTTGATGTTATATGCAATATTCCTAATATAGTTCTACAATTGGTTGGAATACTATGATGGTAAAAATAGTATTTAGAATGCCAAGTGTGAGTACTCATAAACGTATGAGGCTTATTCTCATGAAGTTTTCTGTTGGTAATCTCCAAGACGAGAGATTATGAGAACATACCCTCCATTAAGAATTATACATGTTTTGGTGTCATCAGATATTACTATCTATGAGTGTGTTTAATTGTCCTTAGACTTTAATATTATCAATAATACATGTCATGAATCATGCAATTACATTTACTAACTAAAACCATCACCCCATATGTTGGTGGGAAATAAGGCATGTTGGGTGCGTCACGGTTAACATGTCATTAATGGATAAGTCGGGGAAGGATTTGTTCCTTCCATATTTATTGGAGTTGATATCTTGGTCCTTTGATATGAATAATTATATATCAGCTAAACTATATGGTCATGGTGTAATGATGTATTTATTTAAGATAGTCAAAGAAATACGTATCAATCATATAGGTTGATTACATTGTCGTGCAACCTGCTTGATGAGATATTGTGAAAAAGGGATTATATTACAAAGTGGGAATTAGTATTTGGTTATCATCATTGTGATATTAAGTTATTTATCTTGGGTGCCTTATCTCATTTCTAGACCATAATCTTGTACTTTAGGTAATATCGCCTAATACCAATGAGAAATAATCCTAGAGGATCACACACTAAGTGTTTCCATTGTTCATAATTAAATTTTATTTGAATTTAATTAGTGGAATAAATATTATTCTCAAGTATGAGGAATAATTTTATTCAAGTTATGTTGATTTTATAAATTAAATAAATCTTTATTCATCAACATGTGAATAAATATATATTTGTTTATTTTATTTAATATTTAATAAATATTTATTCACTATTATGTGAATGAAATATTTATTTATGAATAAAATATTTATTAGGGTATTTAATAAATACCAGGGAGTTTGATCGGATCAATACCACATCTGGTGATAAAATAATTATTTACAAGCCATTTAATGTTATTTATCAATTTTTTCAATTTGGCACACCAAAAAATAATATTATTATTATTATGTGGCATCGAATTTATTAATGATAATAAATTTTTTTTAACATATAAAATGTAATTAAATAATATTTTAACCTAAATCTTAAATCTATAAATAGAAAATTATGTGTATTGTGTATTGAATCCAAAAATTAAGAATAAATAATTGTTGGGCACAACTAATTCTCTCTCAAATCCTCCTTATCTCTCCCTCTTAAGAATGAGAAATGCAAGAGAGATTTATGCAAGATCAAATAAAAAATTATCGAGAACAAACAACACAAGATATTCGATTCTCCATGCTAGCACCCGGATAATGAGTGATGTTGCTAGAAGATCATTGGAGCATGTTTGGATCATCGCTAGATGAATTATAACCTTGGATCCTTATAGCCCAATGAATGAAATATGAATGGATATTTTTGGATGATCAACATTCATCAATGAAGAAATTTCTAAATACTAGGTATTAATTTCTTCAGATGTTAAATAAATTAATTATAAATTTTACTTTCAAGATCCTCACTCATGGTTTTAAGAAATGATTATTAAAATAAATTTTAATATATCTTCCACTACTACATGATTCCATTATTCCTAGAATCAATAGTGTGTCTTTGCAAATAAATATCCATTTCAAGCCACACCTCACTAGTATGCTTAACAGTCGAGGGGACATAATCTCTTAGAAGAGGACTCATGGCCTGGTAAAATAGGAGGCCACCACTCTGATGGTCGATAGAGGACTCATGCCCTATCCTAGTAGGAGGTTTCCACTATAATGGTTGATAGATATTGATAAAACACAATTTTACTGAATATTTAATTGATATTAAATGATATAATTTCCTCACATTATGCTAAATATGATCAATTATTAAATATTTGGGATTAGATCATTCATTTACAAATTTGATGAAAAATCCAGTTTTACCCTTTTAAAATTCACTATAGTATTTCGGGTATAAATAGTTTTCTGTAAATCATTTTGACTTAAAATTTTGTAACTGTGTTTTTGACTTAATGGGATACAAATTATATTCAGTACATGTGAGTTCGATCGTGCATTTGAGTGGATTAAATGGGCCATGAAGACAAAGATGGACTGAACTATCCATATTGGACATCACTTCACCATTTGGGTCATATATTCTTCATTCGGGCTTAGATTAGGTCCAATTTTGAGGGAAGCTCGGGAAAATGATTATCCACAAATCATCCTTCTAGAAGGATGGACAATTCATGCGTTTTGGAGGTCAAATATGTAGTGCAACTTGGAATAAAATATTTGTCCTAGTTTTCATTTCACATTTAAAAATAGTAATGTAACCCTAGAACTCACAAACTCTATTTAAAAGGGTTTTTCACTCTTTGGGAAGGATGTTAGAGGCTCTGGGGAGGTGGGTCTGAAAGGGGGTCTCTTGGGATCCCCTCACAACTTTTGGAAGAAGTAAGGATTTGTGCAAACATCTCTTCCAAAAAGGCTCTCCTCTCCCTCCTCGTCTTTGTAATTATTTTCATTAATGTTTGTATCTTGAATTTTTATTCAATTAATCTTCTATGTTATTCCATTTTCTTCTTATCTTAATATTCCTAATTGGTTTGGAATCAAGAGTGGAGATGATATTGCGTTCTACCCTTTCAATCCTTCACTCATGCAAAACGTCTCCATGATGACCACAACGACCATGGAAGAGTAGTTTTTTAGTGATTGATCTATCTTATACCATATTCATTTTATTGTTTTGAATCATTGAGATATTATAATTCAATTAATATGTTTCATGAATTGTATTTTTAAATTTGAACAAACTATGAAAGCAATTTAACAATTGACACAAAACACACGAGGTCGAGATTTTGTGTAAATTGTGAGAGCACAAACTTAATCGGTAATACAAGACCACATGAGATAAGTTAATAGAGTTGAAATATAATCCATAAACACAATTCAACCTCATTTTCAGAATTTATATGTTCTCTAATTAACCAATAACCATAATCTAACCTTAGAACCACAATCAAACAAGGGTGTTGCGATTGCGTGTTCCGAAACTAGCCTAGGGTTTAGGTAAATAATCAGTGTGGTTCAGTTAACTCTCATAGGGTTTGAGGGTTAAGAAATTATCTGATCATAATTAAGTGGATATTTATTTAAATGATAATTATTTATAAGTAAATTAAGAGGTAGAGTTAGATCGATTACACCTTTTAAAATATTTTCAAAAAAACATCTTGTTGTTTCGTGTTTTTAATCAAACTTCATTTCGAAATTAAAAACAAAAAAAATGAAATCTTATTCCATCAAACTTCTTCATGTTTTATAAACAATAATCACCCCCCATACTTTCAAGTAATGTTTTAATTATTTTCTATTTTATTTTTAAAATTCCTTTAAGAAGTTGTTTTAATTTTCTTCCTCCTTTGAGAGACAACCTTGGTCAGCCACTCTACTGCACCTAAGTACCCAAAAATCACTAATCATTTGAGGGCTCCCACAAAATCGACTTTAAAATTGGAACCGTTTTCTGGGAGTCCTGTAATTATTTCAACCAATTAGATGTATTTATTTTATTTTAAATTTTATTCTCTTCCTCTCTTCTTTCTTCCTTCTTTACCTGATCTGAATTTTTTCTTCTTCTTTTATTTTCTACTTCTTCTTTATGAACCATCAACTCAAACTTCTCATTTTTACTATTTCCCACTTTCCTTATTTTTATATTTATTTTATTTATGACACAAACTAATCCCAAGGATATTTTAGATCTTGACCCTGATATTGAACGTATCGTTAGGGATCGAATCAGACATTCCCAGTCTACGAGAAGTTTCAACATTCAAACAGTTGGAGAATTACTCCAATATCATAACATTGAAATTGGAAGAAATTCAAATGCAACCATAAAACAAGAAACAATGGCTGAAAATAATGGAAATGAACTTAATAGAACCATTCGAGAATTGGCTGCACCCGATATTAATTATCAACCAAATTGTATTGCATATCCAAATCTCGAATCAGACTTTGAACTGAAATCTGAATTAATTCACCTGATTCCAAAATTTCATAGCCTCTCTAGTGAGAATCCCAATAAAAACCTTAAAAAATTTAATGTGGTTTTCTCAACCTTAAAACCAAGAAATGTTTTTGAAGATCAAATAAAACTAAGAGCATTCCCATTCTCACTTGATGGAGCTGCGAAAGACTGGATGTATTATTTACAATCTAAAGATGTAACTTGTTGGAACGATTTGAAAAGACTTTTCTTGCATAGATTTTCTCCCAAATCAAGGACCACATCCATTCGAAATAAGATCTCAGGGATCAAGAAATCTCAATGGGAGTAAATGTATGAGTACTTGGAACGATTCAAGAAGTTGTGCGCAAGCTACCCACATCACCAAATCAGTGAGAAACTCATCATCCAATACTTCTATGAAGCACTCACACCTATGGAGAGGAGCATGGAGGATGCTATAGCTGGAGGAGAATTGGTGGACAAGACACCAGTAGAAGCACGTGCGTTGATTGACAAAATGGCCCAAAACTCCCAATAATTTGGTGATCAAGGTACACCACATGTCAGGGGAGTACATTAGGTAAGTCCATATTCTCTTGAAAGTCATTTTATTGATACCAAGTTGGAAGAATTGAAAACTAGGTTGAGGTAGATTTCTTTGGAACAAAAGACATCCCAAACCCCTCCTTCAAGGCCTTGTGGCTTTTTCAATGAGACAAGCCACCCAACTGACTGTTTCCCACCACTACAATAGATAGAGGATTGCGCAGCAGTATTCCCAGGGAGACCATATCAGCTACAACAACAGACATACCCCCAAAATAAGTTTGATTAATTTGATCCAATATAAAAAAAGGGTGGAAGGATCAATCAGACATGAGGTATGGCTCTGGACAACAACAAAGGACCCCTTTTCAACAGAACTTTTAGCAGCCTCCGCCTTACCAGCAGGGTTTCCAACAACCCCAAAAGAGATTTTAAACCCAAAAATCAAAAAGCCAAAAACAATGGAATCCCCCACCCAAGGTAGATTTTAGCAATGATGACCTTTGGAAGAAAATTATTCTTAATCAACAGAATGAGCTGATGAGTCAAGGTTCAGAGCTGCGGGATTTGAAGACTCAAATGAGCCAGATTTCCACTTCCCTCCATGAAATGGTAAGTAGTAATTCTATAAATCTACCATCCCAACCTACTCCAAATCCCAAGGGGATTGTCAGCGCCATCACATTGAGAAGTGGGAAGAAAACAACTGATACAACTACCCCTATCATTCCACTGGGATTCACCTAAACTCCAGAGAATCCCCATGAAAAACCAGCTGATGAGCAACCCAATGAGAAAGATAAAGGTAAGAAAAAGATTAATGATGTTCCTCCTAACCCCCTTACTTTTCCAAATAAGGTTGTTCAGACCAAAAATATGGATTAAGAGGAAATGAAAAAGGAGGTTTTGGACACATTCAAGCATGTGGAGATCAACATTCCTCTACTTGAAGCCATCAAGAAAATACCAAGGTATGAGAAATTCTTAAAAGAACTCTGTACCAATAGAAGAATGCTCAAGGGAAATGAGAGGATAAATCTTGTAAGGAATGTTTCAGCACTCATTACACCAACTCTAGCAATGCTGACAAAGTACAAGGATCCAGGGACATTCATCATCCCATGCACCATATGGGAGTTGCAGTTTTATTATTCACTTTGTGATTTGGGAGCTTCCATAAATGTGATGCATCGCTCTTTATTCTCTTATTTGCAGGTTGGTGAGCTGAAACTGACGAGAGTAGTGGTGAAGTTGGAAAATAGATCTACAACATATTCAGCGGGAGTCCTTGAGGATGTACTTGTTCGGTAAGAGACATGATTTTTCCAGCAGATTTCTACGTGCCTAACTTGGAGGATGATTAGGTAAGTTCTCATTATCCCATTATCTTAGGTAGATCCATCCTCAAAACTGAAAAAACTATCATAAATGTCAATGAGGGTACACTTTCCATGGAATTTGCAGATGAAGTTTTTATATTTAATGTTATGGATTCCATGATGTATCCCTCAGAGGATCATTCTGCATTTGTTATCTCCCATTTTGAACCACCAAATAAAAACCCCATGGAATTTGATTGTTCTATGCTTAGGGATATTATGAGTATTGGTTCTAGTTTGATGTCTAATAGTACTTCGACACATATTTCTAATGCACAAGACTCTCATAGATTTGATTTTGAAATGGAATAATATTCTTATTTTGATCATGTTAACTCTAATTATGCCATGGTTGTTGAGTATGCTGGTGGATTTGATGCTTTAATCTTTGATTTTTATGATGTATATTATGATACTGATTCTCTTTGTGTGCATATTTCATTTCCTTCTATGTCTTCATCCATACACTACCCCCCTTCATTAGTGATGAATCCATTTACACAAAATATCAAATACTCATACTTATTGAGTGATGAGATATTTCCTGTTATAATTTCTAATAATATTACTTTTGAACATGAAGGAAAAATTTTGAATCTTTTGAGTGAGAACATTAAGGAAATCGGGTGGACCTTCGCTGACATATCAGGTATTAGCCCCTCCATTTTCATGCATAGGATTCTTTTGGAGGATGGGGATAAACTGGTTAGGCAGCCACAAAGGAGACTCAATCTAACACTTTTGGAGGTTGTTAAGAAAGAGGATGAAAAATTGCTCAAGGCAGGTATAATCTATCCCATTTCAGATTCCTAGTGGGTGAGTCCTATTCAGGTTATGCCTAAGAAAAGTGATGTTACTGTTATTAAAAATGAGAAAGATGAGTTAGTTCCAATGAGGGTACAAAAAAATTGGCATGTGTGTATTGATTATATGAAACTAAAATAGTCCCCTCATAATGACAATTTCCCCCTCCCATTTATTGATCAGATGCTTGAGAGACTAGCTGGGAAGACACACTATTGTTTCTTGGATGGATTTTTTGGATATTTTCAGGTTCTGATAGCTCTGAATGATCAAAATAATACAACATTAACTAGTCTATTCGGTACGTTTGCCTACCGAAGGATGCCATTTTGACTTTTCAACGCCATAGGTACCTTCCAGAGATGCATAGTGAGTATTTTTTCGGATTTTGTTGAGACCTTAATAGAGGTATTTATGGATGATTTTATTGTGTATGGGTCTTCATTTGATGATAGTATCTCTAGTTTAGGAAAGGTGTTGAATCATTGTATTGAGAAGAATTTGGTCTTGAACTTTGAAAAGTTTCATTTCATGGTATAGCATGGAATTTTCTTAGGGCATGTAGTATCAAAACATGGGATAGAGGTTGATAGATCTAAGGTAGATATTATTTAATCCTTACCATATCCTTCATGTTTTCATGATGTTAGATCTTTCGTAGGGCATTCAGGATTTTATCGGCACTTCATCAAATATTTTAGTAAGATTGCTCTTCCTATGTCACGATTACTTCAAAAGGATTATGATTTTGTGTTTAATGATTCTTTCAGGACTTACTTTGATGATATAAATAAGTTTCTGACCACTCCACCGATCATATAGCCCCCATGGTGGGAGTTTCCTTTTGAGATTATGTGTGACGCCTCCAACTTCGCGGTTGGAGAAGTCATATCTCAGAGGGTGGAGGGACGTTCACATGTGATTGCCTATGTATCGAGGACACTAGATTCAGCCCAATAAAACTACACAACCATGGAAAAGGAGTTTCTTGCTGTTATATTCGCTTTTGATAAATTACATTCATATTTATTGGGCTCTAAATAAGTTGTTTTTTCTGACCATGCAGCTCTGAGGTACCTCTTGAAGAAGCCAGATGCAAAGCCCAGGCTAATCTAATGGGTGCTCCTTCTTCAAGAATTTGAAATTGAGATAAAGGACAAAAAGGGATCAAAAAACTTGGTGGTGGACCACATGAGTAGGATTACTCACACACTAGAGGATGACACCATGGACCAGGTACCACTTCGGGACACTTTCCCCAATGAGTATCTTTATTCCATCTCAGGCACGCGTCCTTAGTATGTAGATTTTGTTAACTATCTTGTTGCCTCTGAAATCCTTGAAAATTTAAAGAAACATCAAGTTCAAAAATTAAATATTGAGTCAAGATTTTATGTTTGGGATGATCCATACTTATGGTGCATGTGTAGTGACCAAGTTATTAGGAGGTGTGTTACTAATCATGATTTTGAGTCTATATTACATTTTTTTCATACACTTACTTGTGGTGGAATATTTGGACCCCAACGGATAGCTAGAAAAGTTTTAGACTCTTGATTATATTGGCCTAGCTTATTCCATTATGCCCATGTGTTTTTTAAGTCATGCTCTCGTTGCCAACACACTGGTAACATTTCTAGGAGACATGAGATGCCCCAACAACCCATACTATTCTATGAGATTTTTGATGTATGGGGAACTGATTTTATGGGTCCTTTTCCTAGACCATTTGGGTTTTTTTATATTCTAGTTTCTGTTGATTATGTGAGTAAATGGGTGGAGGCTAAGGCCACCAGGACTGATGATTCTCATGTTGTAGTGGACTTTGTCAAGACACAAATTTTTTATAGGTTTGGAGTACAAAAGGCCATAATCAGTGACCAAGGGACACACTTCTGGAATCAGAATTTGGATTACCTCTTTCGGAAGTATGGGCTGACACACAAAACATCAACACCATACCACCCCCAAACAAATGGCCAGGCTGAGGTTTCAAATTTTGAGTTGAAACAGATTTTGGATAAAATCGTGCAGCCAAATAGGAAGGATTGGATAAAGCGCTTGGATGATGCGCTATGGGCATATAGGAAAGTAGAAAAAACTCCAATCAGTATGTCCCCATTTCGGATTGTTTTTTGGAAAGTGTTCTATCTCCCTGTGGAAGTTGAGCATTGGGGTTATTGGGCTATAAAGAAATCCAACATGGATTTGGCCCAAGATGGAATCCAAAGGAAGTTTCAAATTCAAGAGTGTGAGGATATTTGATTGTCTTCATATGATAACTCAAGGCTCTACAAGGAAAGACAAAAGAAGCTCATGATATAATGATCCAACAAAGGGAGTTTCATTTTGGAGATAAAGTCCTTCTCTATAGTTCATGACTGAAGCTAATTCCTGGTAAGTTGCGTTCCAGATGGTTAGGTCCTTATGTTGTGACTAATGTTTTTTCTTATGGTGAAGTGGATATCACACAAGAGGACATAGGAAGGATCTTTACAGTCAATGGGTAGCATTTGAAAAAATACATTGAGGGACTTCCTACTAATGCAGCGGATTTCATCACACAACATGACCCCATCATTACTTGATCATAGCAGGCTGTTCCTAACCCTTTCACTTTTATATTAATTTTCCTATTTAAAATTATGAATTTCACATGCATATATAATCTCATGTCTTCACATTAAGGACAATACAATATTTTAAGTGTGGGTTAGGGAACCTTTTAGTTTAGTAATTTTAATTTTTTCCTATTTTTCAATGATTTAAGAAAACAAAAAAAACTGTGTGTTTTTGAAATTTTGTGTGTTTATTTTTCAATTTTTTATGTGTTTTTGAAACTTTTGGGATGAAATTATTCTCATCCCCATTTTTAAATCCAAGTTAATAAGTGAAACAATTTATCCTTTGAAACTGAGCGTAAATGAATGTTGAAAATGACTTTGTTTCAAGTTCAAATATTTAGTAATTTCATGAAAGGTACACTGAATTTTGAATCCCATGACACATCTCACTATCTTTATATTTGAAATCACTTTACTATGAGGATTGTGAACCATTATTTTCATATTCTATACATTTACTTCACTTATTAATAGAAACAAACAATGATTTATTTAACTAGAATTTTATTTATTCATGTCAAAAATTGAGGGCTTGAGGTAATTATGTTTAAATGATTGAGGAATTTGTTTGGTATTAAAGCCCATATTTCAAATAATAATTTTTTATAATGGACTACCTTGAACATTTAATCCTTTTATATCTTATAATCCATGAATATCCTGTTAGTTTATCAAAATTACAAGCCAATTTTCCCTAACCAACCAACTCTTGAAGTGAATTTTCATAATCTAGTTGAACTTAAGTGTGGGGGAAGCTATCTTGTATAATGATAAGACATTATGTGATACTTTGGGTGTAAATATAAATTCTTAAGAGATGTGTTTGTTGCTGAAAAACCATTCTATTGAATGTTGTGCCTTTTCTGGAGCTTTCATGGAAAGCGAAGTTGTGCCTTTCTAGAGCTTCTAAAAAGAAATAAAGTTGTGATTATCTAGAGTTTTCATGAAAAACTATTTTGAAGAAGATTGATGTTTTTGTTGATGAAATGATGAATGGTGTTAACATTACATGACTTTTTTTTATTATGGATCTAAATTGATGATAACGGTATTAATGAGGATACCATATTTAAGTGAAAATTAGATTAATACAATTTTGCTTCAAAAAGAGTCAATCCCCCTCATTCAGCCTCAGAATTTTTCACATCTTAATCCTACCAACTAAAAGGCATAGAAAAACTCTGAAAAGTCCTCATGATAAACATATTTCCTTGACTCACATTGGGTGGAGATGTAGGAATTTATCAAGCCTATAGTGACCCTTTTATGAGTTCGGATGAGAAAGACATTGCTAAAAATTGACATTTGTGTGATAAGAGAAAAATCAAGTGACGTAAGTGTTTTGTGCATGGGAGGATAAATGAAGTGGAAATATATTGAATGATATAAATGAATAACTTGAAATAATGTTTTTTTATGAGGAATTGTATCTTTTTTTCTTGGTGTGTAATTGTTGGATCTCAAGGATATGTGTTTTAAAATTTGTTTTGATTTGATATTGATGTTTACTTGATATGAGGTTTTTCCCAAGAGTGAAAAGGGGTAAGTGTGTGGGAGTTGATAAAACACAATTTTATTGGATATTTTATTGATAATAAATGATATAATTTCCTCACATTATTCTAAATATGATCAATTATGAAATATTTGGGATTAGATCATTCATTTGCAAATTTGATGAAAAATCGAGTTTTTCCCAATTAATATTCACTGTAGTATTTCGGGTATAAATAGTTTTATCTAAATGGTTTTGACTTAAAATTTTGAAACTATGTTTTTGACTTAATGGGATACAAATTATATTTAGGACATGTGAGTTGGATTGTGCATTTGAGTGGAGTAAATGGGCCATGAAGACAAAATGGACCGAACTATCCGGATTGGACATCACATCACCATTTGGGTTGTATCAACTTCATCCGGGCATGGATTGGGTCTAAATTTTGAGGGAATCTTGGATACATGATTATCCACAAATCATACTTCTATGAGGCCGGCCAATTCACACGTTTTAGAGGTTAACTATGTGGTGAAAATTGGAATAAAATATTTGGCTGAGTTTTCATTTCACACTTAAAAAAGTTATGTAACCCTAGCCCTCACAAACTATATTTAAAGGGGGTTTTCAATCTTTTATAAGGCTGGTCGAGGATTTGGGAAGGTGGGTACGAAAGGGTTTCTCTTGGGAGCCCCTCAAAACTCTTGTAAGAAGTAAGGCTTTGTGCAAATATCTCTTCCAAAAAGGCTCTCCTCTCCCTCCTCCTCTTTGTAATACTTTTCTTTCATGTTTGTATCTTGAATTTTTCTTCAATTAATCTTCTAAATTGTTCCCTTTTCTTATTATTTTAATCTTCCTAATTGGTTTGGAATTAATTGTGGAGATGATATTGGGTTCTACCCTTTCAATCCTTTGCTCATTCAAAACGTCTCCACGATGACCACACCGCCCATGGAAGAGTAGTTTTGTAGTGATTGGTCTATCTTCTACCCTCTTCATTTTATTTTTTTTAATAATTGAGATACTTTAATTCACTTAATATGATTCATGAATTGAGTTTTTAAATTTTAAGAAACTAATAAAGCAATTGAACAATTGACATAAAAACACACAAGGTTGAGATTTTGTGTAAATTGTGAGAGCGCGAACTTAATCGGTAATACAAGACCACATGAGATAAGTTTGTAGAGTTCAAATATAATCCCTAAACACAATTCATCCTAATTTCCAAAATGGATATGTTCTCTAATTAACCACTGAACATAATTTAACCTTAGAACAACAATAAAATCAGGATTTTGCGACTGTGTGTTCCGAAGCTAGCTTAGGGTTTAAGTAAATAATCTTTGTGGTTAAGTTAACTCTCGTAGGGTTAGAGGGTTAAAAAATCAGAGGATCATAATTAAGTGGATATTGATTTAAATGATAATTATTAATAAGTAAATTAAAAGATAGAGTTAAATCTATTACACCTTTTAAATTATTTTCTAAAAAATCATCTTATTGTTGCGTCTTTTTAATCAAACTTCATTTCAAAATTAAAAACAAAAAAATGCAATCTTATTCCAGAAATCTTCTTCAATTTTTATAAACAATAATAAACCCTCTCATCCATTCAAGTAGTGTTTTAATTTTTTTCAATTTTTTTTATAATGCCTTTAAGAAGTTGTTTTAATTTACTTCCTCCTTTGAGAGATGACCTTGGTCAACCACTCTAGTGAACCTAAGTACCCAAAAACCACTAGTCATTTGATGGCACCCACGACAGTGACTTTCAGAGAACCCAAGACCTGACACTGTAGAAAAGTTCCAATATGATGGTAGATAGAGGAACCATGACCTTCCACTGTAGGAGGGTTCCACTTTGATGGTAGAGGAACTATGCCCTGACTCCGCCTGAGGATTATACTCAATAAATAGGGGACTTATTATCTGATTCAACTAGAGGGTTCCACTATGATGGTATAGGACCCATGCCCTAAATCTGTAGGAGGGTTCCACTCAGTATATATATGATCCATTCCCTGATCCAATATGAGGGTGCCACTCTAATGGTAGATAGGGGAATCATGCCCTGTCCCAGTTGGTGGGTGTCACTCTAATTACTCTAATGATCCTACCCGATCACTACCATCATCAAACATTACCTAAAGAAGAATCTCCCCTATAACATCTCACATAGTCTCCAGAAATTCACTATAAAGGTCACCATTGTGTTCTACATGGGAAAAACACTCACGATAGGCTACTCACGAGCTAAGATCCAGGTCCAAACAAAATACTTATAAGAGGTAGAAGTTTTCTCAAAAGTGGGTACACAACATATAAGGGACCCACACGACATGTGTTCCTGCTCTACATTCAGGTTGTGTCCTTTCCAGTACATGGATCACTATCCATGTGGCCCTACATGGTGTGTAAGGGGACTATATGTCATGTCTTGTCCGCTTAGGGCCGAGTCATATCCTCATGGTCATGCCCGTGTCCTTCGGGCCATGTCCTTGTACACTGGTCGTGTCTCTAGCCATGCTCGTGTCTGTGTACTCCCAAAGTACATTCTAAGAGACTAGTACTGAGTCACGCGGTGTTTGGGGGTCCCACACGACATGTTATATTTAACTCACCTAAAAACCCTAGCTGCTATATCTACGAAACAACACATTGTGTGTTCATCCCAGTACACACCATGTAGTCAGGATTTTCACAGAAACTCAAACCCACATTGTGTCTCTAAGATCCATCTTCTCCACTGCAAATCAAGTTGTTTTACCACCTTTAATCACTCTTAATCACCTTTGGTCATCGCTTCCGACCCTCTGGTGGCTGGAAATCAAAATTTTTATTCTCCATTCGATACCCACACACATCGTCGTGTCTCCATTCATCTCCCATTGTCTCACCAAAGTCCCGATACATGGTGGAATCACCCACATCTTTAAATTTATCCAAAACCATCCTTGATTTTTTAATCCGTTCATCGCATGTGAATTTTCCATGAATCTGGGGGTTTGATTGTGCTCAAACCCGCCCAACAATGTTGAACCATGGCGCCATAGGCCGAAGACGAATAACGTGAAGAAAGTTTGGGGGAAAGACACAATAAAAAAGGTGCAATAATTTTTGGCCAAGCATTCTTGGCCAAAGAATTATATTGGGGATAGACAAGATGATAAATATGGAACAACAAGAGTAAAAATTGAATAAAAAATTTAATCCAATGTGTGGGATCATTCAAAGGATGAATTTGAACACATATCAAAGATTAAAAGTTTGATCATTCCCAATAATTTAATAATAAGGTAAGAATCCATAAATGATTATTCTTACCTTGATTCATATCGATCGTTGGTGAATAATTCAACCGCCAATGAAGGAGGAAGATCTGTTGTGTTTATTGTTCCTTGATTCACCTGGATCCAGAAGCTCATCATCGTTCGATCTCAATTTTCCAACATAGATTATGTGGAAGATCCTCTCAATTTTTTAGGGTTATATAGATAATCCTAGTAATTCTCAATAATAATCTATTCATAGAGAATTATTCTTTACCTCATTTAATTTAAAATAAATAAATTATTTATTTATTTTAATTAAACGCACCTGCCAATAGATGTTTTATCCAAATGTCCCACACCAACCCACTTTAGATCACACCAAGGGTAAAACTTTCATTCTATATTTAGTCTCTCCCTTAGATTTATATTTCAAAACTCCATTTATGAGATATTCTATTATTTTTATAAAACCATACACGTGTGATATAAAACATATTTAACATTCTTATAAAATATATTCTGGGCACATCGGGTCTCGAAATCGCATATTGTCTTAGTTCCTGAGTCCAAAAATATTCATTGATATATTTTAAAGACTTATAAGACAAAAATAGGGTCTCTAAAAGTGATGTTACATGCATAAAATAGAGAAACAATGACAACTTCTCAAAGCACAGAGCATTAGCTCATAGGGAAGTGTTGGATTTAACAATAATCCATATGTAATCTACATCACATGTATTTCCACACAATGTTTTATTCACTTAATTATGAAATTATCTTAAAATAACATATATAGCTAACATTATATAAAGGATAAATGTGTAATGAATCATCAATTGAATCCTATATGAGAAATGAAATGAGTATCTTTTATTCGATGACACTATTTAAATAGTCATCACACACTATAGTTGTCTGGAAATGTTTGTATGAATGCATGATGGATATAAAATTGAATAAAAATAAAAAAATTATCTTTTAGGGCGTTTTCATTTTTTATAAGTGGATTAAGATTTTTATATGTACTAATAATAAAATGGGTTTTGATAAAGTTATAGGAGTGTTTTAAATAAATTTTAAACTAGTCAGTAGATCATATTTCAATTTGAATACTTCAAAAGTTAATAGTGTTAAGAAAAATTTACTTCAGTGGAGGTTGCAGGGATAATTAAAGTAGAGTATATTAGAAATCTTAAAACAATTTCAAACATTCTTTGAAGATATCAAATTTTATTAAGAAGAAATACTACCATTAAATACATTTTAAGAACTATAGAAATATTTTGATTTTAAAGACAACAATATATAAATTACATTGGAATATAAACTTATAAAAAATCACTAATATGTTGTGTTTTTTCAACAACATTCATGTAACATACTAATTAAACAAAATTGTATTTTTTTTATATTTTTAAAATTATTTATTTAGTTTTCCTATTACTTGAACAAGTATTTTACTGGTCTTGCCTAAGAATTTAAGTTAATTATACCATCCCAAAAAAATACTAATAATTTAAAATAATATTTTTTTCAAAATCAACATTTACAATTGTTAATAACATATTTTTATCCCTCTATTAACATATAGAAGAAATTAAAAACAAGAGAGTGACATTGTAACATCCCATTACCGTATCATGTATTCCTAAACCTCTTTGTGTTAAATTATTATTATGTTAAATGGAAAAAATGGTTTATTAGTGAAAAGTTTAATTTTTATTAAACACGTTGCGAAATGGTAAAACACCCAATTAATACTCTGGAATATTCAATTAAATATTTTTTTGATTTAAACACTAAGTATGAGTTTTCGAGGTCTAGAAAGTCTCAGGGAGGACAGAATAATAATATTAAATATATTGTTTAAAGCATAAGAAATTTATTCAAAATAATTGAATAACTCCAAAATGGTCTATTGTATGAGAAATTTGAGACCACGATTATGTTCTAAATATGGTTTTTACCCTAGGAGGGTTATAACATTCAAAGACATCAGACTTTTGGATGCTTTTCTCATGAGATAAAGTTTTAAAATAATATTTAATATATTATTTATTAAAAATAATTAATATCTCCCAAACGGTGCATTGTATGGTAAATATGAGACCATCGATGGGTCCCGAATGATGATTTTAACCTAGATGGGGTATAACATTTGTTAGCGTCAGGCGTTGGGATGCCTTGCTCGCAAAAACAACTTTTTATTTTAATTAATTAATTATTCAGTTTTTTAATTAATAAATCATTAATATTTCTCAAATGGTTCATCGTTTGAGAAATCTGAGACCATAGTTATATTCAGAACGGGGTGTTTACCCTAGACAAGGTATAACTTTCATGCGTAAAGGTATTTTGGTTTTATTTAATTTTTAAGTTAAATAATGGATTTTATTAATTCAATAAACAATATGTAATTAATAAAAAAACGTTTCAACCTTCTTCTCCACACACCAACGGTCAGTGATGGACCATTCGATTTTTAAAAGCTTCTGTTTCAGCGCCATTTTAATCTGTTTCTATTGCAAGTTTTTTATTAGTGAAATTAATGACTCTGTAATGAATTTTGGGTTGAATAGTGGATTAAATTGGATGTTTAAAATAGGGGTTCTAAATAATCTGATTTTGAGGGTTCTTAAATTGAGAAAATCCTTCATCTCCCCCATTGGTTGATATTGTCACGTCCGACAGATTTTAAATCTCCTCTATGCTTGATCCGTGAAGCCCTGGTGCTAATCACGTTCACCTCCACCATCTTTAAGTGTTGGTGATCTTCTTCAGGTGTGTGGTGTGCCTAAAAAAAATAGGTTTGCCTTTTTTATTTTATCTTTTTAATTTATTCTTCAATTTATTTTCATCTATAATAATTTAATAAAAAACAATAAATTTTAATATAAATGGTCAAACCAAAATTATAATCCCTAAATTATCAATGGACAATTATTAAGATTATCAAATGGTATTTATGTGAATTATGATAAAACAATAATTTATAAATGAATTATTGAATGATAATTTGCACCAATTATCAAAGGAATGATTCCATAATTTTTCGTTGACAATATATTAGAAATTATCAAGTGATATTTATAAAGAATTATTAGCGGTTAATATTGAGTGAGATTATCGAAAGACAATGACATATAATTATCAAATAATAATTTATAAATTATTATAAGATAATCGTTATTATCTTTTTGCACACATTTATGAAATACAATTATTTTCAGTTACAAAATGGTAATTTCATCGGGTTATCCAATGTTTTTTAATCACTTTGAATTATCATTTTTTAAGTTGTGGAAAATTATCAAGGGTTAATTTATAAAATTAAAGAATAATTTTTTTAGATTATCAAAGATAATAGTTAAATAAATTATGAAAAGATGTTGTCAAAAATTATCAAACGACAATTGTAATAATTTATCGAAGAATAATTTATCAAAATTATCAAAGGATAATTAATATAATTATCAAAAAATAATTTCAAGATTATCATAGGATAATTATAAATAATTATCAAATGATAATTACAATGAATAATCAAGAGATAATCATGAGTTTTCCAAATGATAATTATTAAAATAATTTATCTAAGGACAATTATTTAAATCATCAATGAATAATTTTAAATGACTACCACATGTATTTTCATTTTAATCTAAACATGTTATAATATCGAATGTGGTTTATAATTATTCAGAGGAAAATATTGATATTGTGTGTATTAACATAAAATGATAATCCATAGATTATCCAAAAGAGAGAAAATATAATTGTATGTAATATGTTATTTCCTTGTGAAATAAAATAGAGGTATATGATTATCGAATTAGGTTTATAATTATTCTTATGGATATTTCTTGTGATTGCATGCATCGCATAAAATGATAATCCAAAGATTATCTCGGAAAGAGAAAATGTAATTGCATGTAATATTCTATTTCTTTATGAAATAAAATAGAGGGATATGATTATCAAATTAGATTTATATTTATTCTTATGTATATTTCTTGCAATTTCATGCATTAACATAAAACGATAATCCAGAAATATTTCATAAGAGAGAAAATGTAATCGCATATAACACTTTACTTCCTTATGAAATAAAATAAATGCTTTTGTTCTAGGAACCCTTGATGAACGTCGAGCGTTTATGTGTCATAACTTATGATAATAATTTTATGAGGGGTTGTATTGAACCACACTGGGTATATTATCATTGCAACTGACATTGAAAACCTTGAGCAAGGTGGTTCTATTCTAATTAGCCACATTGATTATCCTTGAATTTATTGATTTATTTCAATAGTTTATTTAAATTAAATTGCTTAAACTCGCATTCAATTGATGTAATAAAATCCAATTCCAGTGAATTGATATATTTAAAATGGTTTTGGAATGAGATTTGGAAAAACCCCAATTCCATTAAATTGGGGTGTGTTTATGGAAATTGGTTGATTTAAATTATTGAATTTAAATTGTGGATTTGATGGAAATGTTATAAATTAAATTGTTTAATATAATTGTGGAAATAAATTGTGAAATAATGTAATTGGTTTTGAATGGACTTCAAACTATGGAAAATGGATTAAGATAATTTTATAGAAACTCAGTGGTCATATCTTGTGAAAAAGGCATGTTTTTGAATAAAACCTTTTTTGGTTTTAAATGGAAAGAAATTGGCACTTTTGAAAGGAAAGAATGGGATTGGTCATATTTTTAAGAAGTCTTAAAATATTTCACCCATTATGTAAGAGCGCATACAAGCCTTAAGTAGTTAGTGAGTTATTTTTATACACTCTATGCTACAACAACGTTCTAAAACATACTTGCAGTGGGTCACATCCCCGACAGGTTGGTGACAAGTCTCCTTTGGCCAGTGTCATTGGGACTTGTGTATACACATTTTTCTAAGTTCACATAGAGAGTACAGAATCCTATAACTGGTTAATACAATCGTACCTTTTGGTAGATGACCACATTTCTCACTTGTTTATTTATATTTGAGATATAAATGTATGCCAATGATTTTGAACTGCTTCACATGCCTACTGAATTTATATAAACTATTTTATATAAATGTTTTATTTAAGCCATTGTTTCATAAATATTCCATCATTTTGTAAAGTCTTTGCATAAAGTATTTTTCCATAATTTGAACTGTGTAGCATTATTTGTTTAATTATGCTTTAAAATATCAATTTTGTTTATTTTTAATATTAAAAGCATTATTTTGGTTAATCAATTATTGGAAACTATTATGGAATCCGTGGTGAGACCCTACTGGGATTTTTAGCTCACACCTTACTTTTTCCTTCGAGACATCCTTCTTTCGGGTTCGAGAAAGGGGAAAGGATCACTTAGAGGTGGATCCAGCCATTGACCCTCAGTCTTGGTGAGTTGTGTCCTTAGCGACCTTGGAGTTGTTTTTTCCAATTTAGTACTTGGGTTATAGTACTTTGGCCTTTTTATTCCTTATTGTATTCTGGTACTTCACTCCTAGGGGAGTTTCTTTTGTTATGGATACTGCCTTGTTTTTCTTTTTCTTCCGCATTCTTGTGGAATAATCGTTCCCACCTGTATAATGTATAATGCCCGATGCTAGTCGCTAACCCCTGGAGATCAGGAATTCCCTTCGAGCTATGTCAGGGTTGGCTCGGTTATTGGGTTACTAGGTTACTCGGGCTAGCTCATGAAAAAATGGTATCAAAGGGAGGTTAAGCATCTTTCCTTGATGACAATATGCATTTGAGTATTCTTGTCGGGACTTGGGAGGTTGTTGTGATTGTGTTCCTAGACATCTCTCACTACAATGAACCTTATGTCACCAGGGGTGGTTAGGGAAATAAGTCTTGTGGATTAGTTCTAGTATTTTCCCTATTTTGATTTGGATGGAGTGAAATCCAAATCATGTATGTTTTACCAGTCAGGGTCATGTTTCCCTCATTGCTATGTATGAGCATTATCTAATGTATTCCTTATTTTCTGCTGATATTGTGTAACATCATGCCTCTGAGAAGACATGAAAATCGAATTTGGGAAGGGGATACTGCTAAACCTCAGTGAGATAATCCTTTAGTGGACTTGAGCCTAGTTGAGGTGATTGTGCACACTATCCAAGCTATGGGATAGGCACCACCTCTAGTCCTCATTTAGGATCTAGCTGTGAAACCTAGGGGGGATGCTCTTCTAAATTTTTCTCAAGAGTTATTTCACCAGAAATCACCAGTTTTCAAAGGCTCCAGTGATCCTCAATATGCTGAGGAATGGTCGGGCAAGATTAAATATTTGTTTGAGTTCTTGGAGACACCATATGAGATCATGGTGAAGTGTTTCACATTCATGTTGGAGGGACCAATAATGAGATGGTGGGATATGATAGTGATAGAAAAGAAACAAGAGGGCTTAGAGTATAAGCACTTCAATGTTCTTTTCACTGGCCACTTCTATCCAGAGTTAATGGTGTTGGCCAAGGTTGTGGAGTTTTTCAATATTGAGTAGTCCGACGGAACTATGGCTCCTGCATTTGTTTTGAGAACTTGCAGAAGTTCTACAACAACTTTTCCACTCCAAGTAATGGAACGAGATCATCGAAACCTTCAAAAATTACAAGGCAATAAAATGCTTCACGTACACAAGAGTTTCAGCAATAGGAATCCTAAATGAAGCTTTTTTAATAAGTGAAAGAGTCTCCAGAGGAATCTGATACAGGTCCAACGATCATGATAGGTATCATTAATATAGCTTCATCTTTAGTGACTAGCCTATTTGTTACAGGTTCTTTACACTTGTTTATTTCAAACCATACCATTAATCTTCTTAATCTTCATATAAAGATTTTATACTGTGCAATGGATATTACTACACCCCTTGGTACAAATAGAGAGTAGGGTCTCTGTAGTTCTGCTTGTGTCTTCTCCCTATTAGATGTCAAACTTTCTTGGAGCTTTCTGGTACTCTACATGGAATCTCTTGACATCATATTTGGGATGAATTGTCTAATTACCAATAAGGCCCAGATTAATTTTTATCTTCGATGGGTCTACCTTACTACACCCAATGGTGTGCCTCTTGTCTTTCTAGGATAATGAGACCTAAGGTCAAGCAGAGTCAGACCATTTTATCTTGATTTGGGGAAAGTGATATCAGTTTTTACTTTTGATCTCGACCGAGATTCTGTGGGTGGTGATCTCCCTCCATTTGTTTTCAATTTTTCCATCATGTTTCCTTATGATTTTTCTAGTTTGACACCAATAAGAGAGGTTGGGCTTTCTATTTACTCGATGCCCAGTACTCAAGCAGTTTTTTTCCTCTTACCAAATAGCTCCAATAGAACTAAAAGAACTAATGTCCCAGTTGGACGATCTTCTTGAGAAATCCTTTATTCACCCAAGTGTTTCACCTTGGGCGGCACCATTTCTCTCTACCATGAAAGTTGATGGTTCTCTAAAATATTCTCATCTAGAGATGATTCTTCAGGAACATAAGGTTTTTGATGGATTTTATAATCATTAGAGACTCTCTTTATGGTGGGGAGACTGATACCTAGTGGTTTTTTTTCTAAGAGGGTGTTCTGTGTTATCAAAACCATTATGTTACACTGTTAGCGAAAAGGAAGGATATAATGGTGGATTTACATATTTAACAATGGGTAGTGCACCTAGGAAACACTAAGATGTTCTACGTCTTGGAACAATAATTTTGGTGACCATGTTTTCTTGAAGGTTTCACCCCAGTTAGGTCATTGAAGGCTTGGGAGGCAAGGGAAGCTTGCTCCATGTTTTGTGGGATCTTTCGAGGTTGTTGATCTGGTGGGGAAAGTTGCTTACTGTTTAGCACTACCACCGCAGTTGATGTCAATACATAACATGTTCCATGTATCACAGCTACGAAAGTATCTTTCTAATCCATCTCACATTTTGAGTTGGAGTGATCATGATATTGAACCTGATTTATCTGTGACTAAATGACCAGTTAGGGTTATTGATTCTGAGACCAAGGTACTTCATAGGAGGATGATACCTATGGTCAATGTGCTATAAAATAATTGTTCTGATTGTCATGAGACATGATAGAGGGAGGCACTGATGAGTGAACAATAGCCTTGTCTCTTTTAACATGGAGGCTTCTTCGTAGGCTTTCTGGGGATAGAAAGTTCCTATGGTGGGAAGGTTGTAACATCTTGTTACCGTATCAGGTATTCCTAAACCTTCTTGTGTTAAATTATTATTACGTTAAATGGAAAAAATGTGTATCAGTGAAAATTCTGGTTTTTGTTAAACACGTCACAAAATAGTAAAATGCCAAATTAATACTCTTGAATGTTTAATTAAATATTTTTAAGTTAAAGACTAAGTAATTATGAGTTTTCGAGGTCTTCAAAGTCTCATAGAGGACAGAATAATAATATTAAATATATTGTTTAAAGTATGGGTAATTTATTCAAAATAATTTAATAACACCAAAACAGTATGTTGTATGAGAAATTTGAGACCATAGTTACATCTGAAATATGGTGTCTACCCTAGGAGGGGTTTAAAATTAGAAGGCACCTGACTTTTGGATTCCTCGCTCATGTGAGAAAGTTTTTAGATAATATTTAATATATTATTTAATAAAAATAATTAATATCTCCCAAACGGTGTGTCATATGTGAAATCTGAAACAACTGATGGGTCCAGAATAATGGGTTTACCCTAGATAGGGTATAAAATTTGTTAACATTGGGCATTTGGATGCCTCACTCGCAAACATATATTTTTTATTTTAATTAATTAATTATTCCATTTTTAATTAATAAATCATTAATATCTCTCAAACGGTTTATATCTTGAGAAATATGAGACCATGGTTGTTCCTGGAATGGGGTTTTTACCTTAGACAAGATATAACTTTCATTCGCAAAGTTCTTTTGGTGTTATTTAATTATTATGTTAAATGATGGATTTTATTAATTTAATAAATAATATGTATTTAATAAAAGAATGTTTCAACCTTATTCTCCACACACCAATGACTATTGATGGCCCGTTCGATTTTCAAAAGCTTCTGTTTCAGCACCATTTTTATCTATTTCTGTTGCAAGTCATTGATTTGGTGAAATTAATGACTCCATAATGAATTTTGGGTTGAACAATGGATCAAATCTGATGTTTAAAATAGGGGTTCTAAATGATCTGATTTTGAGGGTTCTTAATTTCCAAATTCCTTCATCTCTCCCATTGGTTGATATTGTCAAGTTTGACTAATTGTGGATCTCCTCTGTGCTAGATTCGGGAAGCCCTTGTGCTAACCACGTTCTCCTCGAGCAACTTCAAGAATGGGTGATCTTCTTCTGGTGCGTGGTGTTCCTGGAAAAGATAGGATTGTCGATTTTATTTTATCTATTTAATTTATTCTTCAATTTCTTTTCATCTATAATAATTTAATAAAAAATAGTGGATTTTAATATAAATGTTCAAACCTAAATTATAATCCCTAAATTATCTAAGGACAATTTTTAATATTATCAAATTATATTTATGCGAATTATGATAAAAGAATAATTTATAATGGAATTATGGAATTATAATTTTCACCAATTATAAAAGGTATGATTCCAAAATTTTCCATTGATAATATATTAGAAACTATCAGGTGATATTTATATATAATTATTAGAAGATAAATATTGAGTGATTTTATCGGAATACAATGAAATATAATTATCAAATAATAATTTATAAATTATTATAAGATAATGATCATTATCCTTTTGTGTGCAGTTATGAAATACAATGATTTTTAGTTACAAAATGGTAATTTCATCGTGTTATCCAATGTTTTTTTAATCACTTTGAATTATCATTTTTTTAGTTGTAGCAAATTATCAAGGGTTAATTTATAAAGTTAACAAATGATAATCGTTTTTAGATTATAAAAGATAATTGTTAAATAAATTTTGTAAGGATGTCGTCAAAAATTATCAAATGATAATTGAAATCATTTATCGAAGGATTTTTTATCAAAATTATCAAAGAATAATTAATATAATTAACGAACAATAATTTAAAGATTATAAAAGGATTATTATAAATAATTATCAAATGATAATTAGAATGAATAATCAAGAGATAATCGTGAGTTTTTCTAATGATAATTACTAAAAGAATTTATCGAAGGATATTTATTTAAATCATCAATGAATAATTATAAAGTACTACCACATGTGTTATCATTTTAATATAAAGAATTATAATATTGAATGTGGTTTATAATTATTCAGAGTAAAATATTGAGATTGTGTCTGTTAACATAAAAAGGTAATCCAAAGATTATCTAGGAGAGAGAAAATATAATCGCACGTAATATGTTATTTCCTTGTGAAATAAAATAGAGGGATATGATTATCAAATTAGGTTTATAATTATTCTTATGGATATTTATTTTGATTTCATGCATTACATAAAATGATAATCCAGAGATTACCCAGGAAAGAGAAAATGTAATCGCATGTAATATGTTATTTCCTTATGAAATAAAATAGAGGGATATGATTGTCAAATTAGCATTATAATTATTATTATGGATATTTCTTTTGATTTCACGCATTAATATAAAATGATAATCTGGAAATTATTCAAGAGAGAGAAAATATTATCACATGTAATACTTTACTTCCTTATGAAATAAAATAGATGTTTTTATCCTAGAAACCCTTGATGAACATCAAGCATTGGTGTGTTGATGCTTATGATAATAATGTCACGAGGAGGTGTATTGAACCACACTGGGTAGATTATCATTGTCGTTGACATTGAAGACCTTGAGGTAGGTGATTCTATTATGATTATGCACATTTATTATCCTTGAATTTCTTGATTTATTTCAACAGTTGATTTAAATTTAGTTTCTTAAAATCACTTTCAATTGATGCAATAAAATCCAATTCCAGTGAATTGATATATTTGAAATGGTTTTGGAATGATATTTGAAAAACCCCCAATTCCATTTAATTGGGGCATGTTTATGGAAATTGTATGATTTAAATTTATGAATTTAAATTGTATATTTGATGGAAATGATTTCAATGAAATTTCTGAATTTAATTGTGGAAATGAATTGTGAAATGATGGAATTGGATTTTAATGGACTTCAAACTTTAGAAAATGGATTAAAATAACTTGATAGAAACCTAGTGATTTTTTCTAGTGAAAAAGCAATATTTTTGAATAAAACCTATTTTTGTTTTAAATGGAAATAAATTGGTACGTTTAAAATGGAATAATGGGATTGATCGGATTTTTAAGCAGTCTTAAAATAGTTCACCCATTATGAAAGATCTCATGCAAGCCTTTGGTAGTTAGTGAGTTATTTTTATACACTCTATACTATGATAACATTCTAAAACATACTTGCAGCGGATCACATCCCTTACGGGTTGGTGATGAGTCTCCTTTGGCCAGTTTCATAGGGATGTGTGTATGCACAATTTTGTGAGTTCACATAGAGAGTGCGGAATCCTATAGTTGGTTAATACTATCGTACCTTTGGGCAGATGACCATGTTGCTTGCTTGTTTATTTATATTTGAGATATAAATTTATGCCAATGATTTTGAACTACTTTATAGGCTTGATGAATTTATATAAATTATTTTATATAAATGTTATATTTAAGACATTGTTTTATAAATATTCCATAATTTTGTAAAGCCTTTTCTTAAAGTATTTTTCCATCATTTGAACTGAAAAACATGATTTGTTTAATTATGATTTAAATTTTCAAAACTGTTTATCTTTAATATTGAATGAAATCCTTTGGTTAATCAATTATTGGAAACTATTATGGAATCTATGGTGAGACCCTACTTGTCTTTTTATCTTACACCATACTTTTTTCCTTCAGGTGTTTGTAGACTTCCTTCTTCCAGGTTCGAGCAAGGGGAAAGGATCACTTGGAGGTGGATCCAGTTGTTAACCCTCAGTCTTGGTGAGTTATTTCCTTAGGGACCTTGGGGTTGTTTTTTACATTTTAGTACTTGGGTTGTAGTAATTTGGAATTTTTATGCCTTATTTTATTCTCGTAATTCACTCCCAGTGGAGTTTCTTTCGTTATGCATACTGCCTTGTTTTTCTTTTGCCTTAACATTCTTGTGGAAAAATCATTCCCACTTGTATGTTGTATGATTCCAGGTGATATTTTCTGACCTTTAGAGATCAGGAACGCCCTTCTGGATATGTCAGGGTTATCTCAGTTATCGGGTTACTAGGGTACCCAGGCTGGTTTATGACAAACAATTTGGAATCTTCCTTTACTTAAAATAATATAATGGTCTTTATCAATGAAAAAAAATTCCAAATTTCTATATTTTTGAAACATGGTTGTGAATAGTCGAAATAAAATCATAAAACATGATGAAAGAATGTTTTTTTTATATTTATTGGCCTTATCCCATAGTTTTAACCCTAATTTACCCCTTTTACCCTTACTGAGGTGACAAATATTTACCATGATTACTATTCATAATGACAAAAAATAAAAGGAACCAATTTAAAAAATTTGAACCACCTGATTCTGAATATTTTATCCATTTTTTAGAATTCAATTTCTATAATTTGGAGAAATTATTTTAAAAAAAGAACTTAAAAAGCATGAAAAAAATGGATTTAAAAAAATACCGTTTTCAAGAATATGATGATATTAAATTAAATATATGACTAATCATAATCATTATATGAATTTAAATTCATATATATATATATATATATATAATCTATAAATTTCATTTAAAAAATTCATAATTATGGATTATTTTTATTAATTAATATAGAAAATCGTTATGATATAAAACATTTTTCTAAAAAAATCATTTTTAAGCATAAAGATAAACTTATACCAAAATAAAATATATTGTTGATTCATATAGATTAATCTATATAATTTTTATAAAAACGGATATTATTATATTTTTAAGCCAAATATAAAATAGTATATTACTTTTCACTTACATTATTTAAATAAAATAAATTACAGGTTTACAAAAATCAGTATTTCTCACTATTCATTAAAAATATATCTTTTTAGAAAAATCCCCAAAAAATAAAATTAAAAAAATATTGAATTTATGATTTAAAAAATGATATTAATTTTACAAAATACTATTATAAAAAATTATAGAGATTAATTATAATATTCATGCATAAAATGTAATAAAAACATTTTTGAAGAAAACATATTTTTAATGCATAAAATGACATTAATAAAAATTGAGTGCTTATTTCATAAGAATTAATAAATAAATTTTTATTTATTAGGGACATTATATATATATACAAATATTCCAAAATGTTTCATCATGTATTCATACCCACCAATTCAATATCTAGGTTATAATGATCACATTTAAATAATAATATTTTTATAGTATATCATATTTATCTTAAAGCTCGGTGTTGCTTGTTAAGAAAGATATCATGATTGTTGTTATAAAATTTCAGGGTGTTATATCTAACCCCCTAAAAAATTAAATCCTTTTAATTTTAACATAGTAATTAAAGGTTCAATATTTGAAAATGTCTTTGTTGAAAACCCACATTGTACAATGGGATAATAAAACTTCCTTTGAAAAAGGGGATTGTGAAATATAAAGGTTACTTTAAATAACACATGATTGGGTTTCCAAACAAGGACAAAATTGGTGGGAATTTAAAATATATATATTGAGGAGAAAAATATCCATCCAATAAATAATATATAGTGACAGAGAATATGGTTATGATAATGTTAATGACTATAACACCATAAATAAATGAGGTCTTAAAAGACCATGAATTCATCAAAAATAAAGGTAAAAGAATAAATTTTTTATTTCAAGATTCTTTTCATAATATTAATGGATTATTTTACTATAAATATACAAAATATAAGAAAATAAACTTACTTGATATATTTTCATTCAATAAACATAATTTTATCATTTGTTGGTGTTTTGATCAATTTCCACATCATCTCTTACTTTATGAAATGAATATTCAAGATGATTTTTTCATATGAGAAGCACTAAAATTATCATTTAATGGATAATAAGATACATAAAATAATTAAAATTCATTCCTTCGATCTCTAAATATTAAAAAAACTAAAATGGTTAGAACAAGTTATCTCATATGGATAAATTTTCATATGATGAAATAATACATTAATCCCTAAAACCTAAACAATAACAAGAAAATTTAAACTTAATCCATTCTATACATTATAAAACTTAAGAATTATCTAAATTATTTATAACCAAATTCAAAACCAAAAAAATTAAAAATAAGGTCATAAAATTTAAAAAAACAATATAGCTTTAATCCCCCCACACAAAATAAAGTAGTTCATAATCTCATATACCAGACATGTGAATAACATGATGATATATTCTCCTAAAACATGTTAATAACCTGAATCACTATAAATCCTCAATGAAAATATTTATGCTTCCAAAATATAACTTTATCCTTTTCCTCAAATAAAATCACAAATTATCCATTATATTCAAAAAATCCAAAAATGTTGTAAACATCATCAGTGATAATATATACCTATTTTTCATCAAGTAAATAATAAATTAAAAGGTCATCAATACTATAGAAATTTACTTTATCAATATCAATCATCTCTTTATCCCAACTAAACATTATTTCCTCAACATTAGTTTGATATTAAGGGTTATCTATCCCTCAATCATGTTGTTTCCATTAAATATTTTCTTACCACTAAATCACTTTTCTAGTTTATGGGTACCATTCAACATATGATTGGAAATCATTAAATAAAATACTATATAACATTCCTTAGATGTTTCATGATTCTTATAACTAGAATATCATTTATAAAACACTTATACATTATAATTCTAAAATCCCAATACATAAACACTTTATTCATTCCACTTCAATGATTAGCATAGCATAAGCCTTTCTTTTGTCTTCGATTGAACACTTGGATTACTTCATTTATTAAAATAATACCCATATTCCTTACACATAATTAATTGAAATATAAATGAAACATTAGGATGAAATTCATTTTCATCCATAAAACCCTTCATTTTACCATGGAAATTACTTTCTTTACACCATTATTTAAACACATAAAACATATTCTTCTTCATTTGAGACATTTCATTTGGTATTTCCTCCCACATTCTTTATATATAAAAAATTTAATCTTCTTTATTTTATGTCCTTCATCAAACTCCATTTTCTATTAATTGGTGTGTCGAGAAACTCACTAAAGTTGAGATGATTAATTATATATTGACATAGATGGTTAGGCATAATCACAAGATTTCACATTCCATTTTATTTGGTTGTGCATGAGGATAATCATTATATTTTCCATCACATTCAGTGTTAATACATTTCTTCTTGGTTCCAACAGTTTACTAAAACCACAAACCACAGTGTGAGAAATAATAATCATTGTGAGAAACCATATGATCCTGAAAAATCATTTATAGGATGTGTAAATCATGACACCTTATTGTTAATTTATGAATCCTTATGTTTAACCTAGGCCATCCTTGGTCATTATCTATTAAAATCCTTCAAAATTGTTCATAAATAAAATTAGAATTAACCCAATCATATTACCCAAGAGTGTCTATCTAGGTATTTAATCTTAATCCCACTCATCATGAACTGGTAAAGATCAAGATAATACCCAATACACAATATTATTACCTATTACTTCTAGGTTCATCAGTTCCATAGCTATATCCTCTTGATAATATCTAAATATTGATTTTTTTTTTTTGGAAAACTATACTCATTTATTTAACATAACTTAGGATATTCTCCTATACATAAGCATATCCTAAGGGTTCTCACTCAATTTTTTTGATCCATGTTTCCAAAAACAACTAAACCTTGCCTGAAAACAAACTATAACAACCCAAACTTTTGATACATAAATATTACATGTTTTTAATGAATATTCAATATATCTCATAAATAAAAATTTATTAGAACTGTAAAATTTTAGTTTACTTCAAGACTAGATACATACATCACCCCCAATTTGAGGTAATTAACCCTTTACTTATGTATTTTAAGTATATAAAGTAATTGGGTTCAGTGTTGGGATGTACGGAGGAGTATTCAAATTTTTTTGGGGACTTTATGAAGGTTTTCAATTTGATCATGGTGAGTAGAATCCATGTTACACCTTCTTGGAAACCGTGCAACTGAAATAGTGGGCACTGGGTAGGTATAAAGTTAGGCACATGTTTTGGCTAAACTGTGCGTCCACCCAAGAGAAACTATGTAATTTTGGATAGAGGGTTTTAGCATGGTTATTGTGCATCTTGTCTAACTGTGAAAGAAAATTGTGTGATGGGTGTTTGGAGGTAGTGTCTAATGCATGGTTAGCATACAGTTTTCCAAATTGTGTTCCCTAATAATGAAACATTAAAAACAATATCTGGATTTTGTTTATATAATTTGTATTTCATCCTAAATGGATCCTTTTTCCATAATCAAACCCTAATTCGAATTCATATCCCTCCGAAGTCAATGTTGACCCTTCCTCTTGATCCAATAGTGATCCATTGATGAATCTAAGGGTCTTGGAGGCCCATATTCCTTGGTAAGTTCTCATTCTTGGTTTTTTTCCTTAGTTTTCATCTTCTTCCCTCATTTGGATTCATGAACCTAGTCTGATGAAGATATATTCATGTTGTGTGATTCCAATCGTGATGATAAATGGTTGTTTTTTAAGGGTAACAATATCTAAGTACATTTTAAGGAGTTTCAATATGGTTTGTTAAAGAATTTGTGTCAATCTTTATTTCCTCCTAAGTTTGTGAGGTTGGTGGGTTCACTCTCCACTCCTCTTGATTAGAACATTAAGACCTGATTTCAAATTGATTGAATTTCTTGATTTGAATTGTGAAATTGATGTATATTTTTTTATGGAAAACAACTTTAATGATAGTTTTTCAAAATTGTGATTTTTTTTGGTTTTATGGAAAACTATTTTGATCATTGATTTTAAAATGATATTTTTAAAGTTATAGTTTGGTTTTGATTTCTTTAAAAAGGATTGTAGAAATTTATTTCATAAAATTATTATTTTATTGAAATGGTTTGGAATAATTGGTTTGGCATGTTATTTTTAATAAACGGTTTGTGTTTGTTAATGCTCATTTGGTACGGATAAGGGTGTGATTTTTTCCCCATCAAAAATTGGGACAAATAAGGGCGTGAAGTTTCCCTTATAAAAATGGTTCGCTATGTGACATCTTGGTGAAATTATGAATCAACGCTCGCAAGTATAGTGAGGTTCATGGTTGAATTCATGTGTGGATGTGTATATGTGTGGATGTGTGGAATGGAATGGGTTATACCAAATTGATTAAGAAATAGTTTGAAATAATTATTTGGTTTCTTTCAATGGGAATTTTTTTTCTTAGAAATGGTTTTGGTTTTGATATAATCTATTTTAAATTGTTTTATATATATGTGATAACATATTCTATGATAGTGGAGTGATTAGGGAAGTAATTTTTATAAATCCTACTATTTTTTATACTCACCCCTACTTGGGAATTTTTATGAATTTGTATATGTTCTATATTAAGACATAGGTAAAGGTAATGTATCCTATTTTTTAGTGATGCATCATAAAACCTTGGGTATGGACTGTTGAGTTGGAAGTTGGAGGTTGTTGGGAGTTGATGTTGGATGTATTAGTTGTCTTTGGGTTATTGGTTTTGGTTTTTTCTTCATACTTTGATATGGTTTATGGTTTTAGTTTGATTTTTTTGTCAGTTATTATTACTTTATGTTTTATTTAATTTTACTCATGCGTCATATAGTGGTTGTTGGGTTATGGTTTTCTTGGTTTGGTTGTTTTATTTTTAAAGGGAAAATAATCCCCCAACTATTTATAAATCCCTTGGAGTTTATTTCTAGCCTTTGGTGTCTTGGGGATTTCACCTAAGGCCTAGTAACATTCCACTGCCTTCCCAAGAAAATGGTGAGGGATAGGATGTTACAAATAGTATCAGTCTTGGTTGGTCTAAATATCTTTTGGGATAAATGGTAGTAGTTTGTTTGGTCTAGGTATTCAAAATAATTCTAGTTTAGACCTTGAGTTATATGGGTAACAAGGATATAAGATCCTTGGAACTTGATATGTAGAGCATAAAGAGTCATATCTAATCTATTTATATTAAATATAAAGTAATGAGGGAGTTTGGGTACAGGAGTGTTTAAGAGACTCTTAAGAGTTGTTACCTCATTTTTATGGGTTAATCCAATGAGAATAGTATGAAATTAATTGATAAAAATTACTTCCCATTAGGAGTTCATAAATAATTTTTAGTAATGATTTATAATTTGGTGAAAAATTGTTGATTTTTTAAAACAAGTTGAAAATGGTTGATTTTCAAATAGTACGATGGAATTTTAAAAAATGGTTTGGAAATGGAAAATGTTGAATGTTGGAAAGACTTTTTGTGATATGCGTGAAGTGATAAATTTGAAAATTTTAAGCCTTCAGTTTCTAGAGAGTGAGACTAAATGGAGTTTTTATTTTGTTATAGAAAATGGCACCAGTTAGGTGTACAGGAAACCCACCATAAGATGCTACTGAGAATGTGGTCGAACCTGAGCCACAGGTGAACCAATAGTTGTTTCAGAGTATTTTCTAGGATATTTAGTCCATGTATGGAGGGAACATAAGGTATTAACCAAGACAAGTGGATCATTCCATTCAGTTACAAAAGAAGAATCCACCCATTTTTTGGGGTGATTTAGAATCAGAAAAATTAGAAGTGTGTCTAAATAGGATGAATCAAATATTCAATTTCCTAGGAACACCAGCTGAGTTGAAAGTCAAGTTTTAAACATACATGTTGGAATATCTAGCATGATATTGGTGGGATTTAGCATTTTAGGATAAATTGGACAACATAATTGTGTGGAAGGATCATTAAGGGTTATTCAATAAAAAATTATATCCTCAAACATTTAAAATTTCTAGAACAACATAATTTTTCAAATTGAAGTAGGATAATATCACAGTGAAAAATTATGAGGCTAAATTTATTAATTTAGACCGTTTTTCACCTGAAGTTGCTACAAGTGAATCCTTGAAGGAACACATTTTTGAATCAGGTTTGAGGATAGTGATTCTCTCAAAGATTGAAATTCTTTGTAAAATAGATTATACAGATATGGTAAACATATAAATTGTGGCATAAAGATACATATCATTTAATATGGGTGTAGGGATTATATTAATATCTATGGGAAAAGGTGGGAACTCTAATTCTAGAAATAAGTGGAAGAGGTAACCCTATTCCCAAGGTAGTGGAATGACTCAGAATCAGATGGATAGATCAGTGTATATTACTCATAAACCAAAGAGAAATACTAGATGTTTTTAGTGTGGTTCTTTTTATCACATTATATGAGATTATATGGAACCACGTTGAGCGTGTCACAATTTCAACAAAATGGGGCATCTTCAGTGCTATTTTCGTAGTGCTCCAAGGATGGGTGCTCAAGAAACATATTAAGTTTTTCGGACGTTTTATGATTCGATGAGATGTGGTAACTAGAATAATTATCATCAAAATAAAATAGGTAACCATGATGATTCCAAGAATTACATGAATCCTCAAGAAATTAAATCTCAGTATAGTAATAAATAACAAAGTTTAGTGAGTAAGTAATTGTATGGAGCTAAGAAAGTGATTACATATGGGTAATTTGGACCATCGATGCTAAGAGGTATTAATCATATGAATTCTACCCTAATTAAAGATTTTTTTATATGGTTTTATCTCATTCATTTATTTATTCTTTTATAATTGACCTTTTGGGTTTTTATGTTGAGGTAATTCATTCTATTTTGAAACTTCAAACTCCTCTTAGTTAAAGATAATGCCAAGACTTTATGTGAAAATAATGTTCTATAACTATCTATGGTGATAAATTGATATGGTATTTATCTATTATTGATATGGATGTCTATTACATAATCCTAGGAATGGATTGGTTGACAATGTATAAATCTTAGATCAACTATTTCACCTAAAGAGTTAGTTTTCATACTGATAACGACATCAATCATCTTTTTAAAGGTGAATATAATGGAAAGTGAAATATTATTTTTAGAACAAGTTTTTATAACTATCTCATACTAGTTGGTATATTGGACCTTCGCATCGACTAATGAAATCATGGATAATAGTTTTTTATCAATCATTGACCAGTTTCCAGATTTTTTTTCTGAGAATTTCTCTAGGTTTCCACCCACAAGAGAAGTGGATTTTATGATTGATATCTTAACAAGGACCAGTACTATCTCACTTATGTCTTTTCATATAGAAAAAAATGAATTGATGGAATTTAAAGTCTAGTTGGAATAATTAGTAAGCAAAGGGTTCGGTCATCCTAGTATGCCAATATGGGATGCACCAGTTTTATTTGTGAAAAAGGTGGACATAACTCTTCATATTTGTATATATTATCATAATATTAACAAAGATAATATAAAGAATATATATCCTCTAAATTGTATTTATGATCTATTTTATCAATTGAGGAGAGCCCAGTGGTTCTCTAAATTTTACTTGCATTCAGGGTATCACCAGTTGTGGGTTCGGAAGGATGATATTCTAAAGACATCTTTTAAGAGTAGATGCGTAAATTATGAGTAAGTGGTTATGACTTTTTATATTATGAATAAACCTACCATATTTATATAATTGATGAATTTTATTTTATAAAGGTATTTGTATTCATTTTTTTGTGTTTTTGGATGACATATTAGTGTATTCTAGGACAAAGGATGAGCATGAGCAACACTTGGTGATAGTAGTGGGTATTTTATAGGATCATCGTCTGTATGCCAATATTTCAAAGTGTAATTTTTCAATACATTAAGTACATTTTATTTTCTATATAATATCTAAAATATGTGTTTTTTGTGGATCCCAAAAAATACATGCTTCTATTGGAAACCTCTAAATAATTCATTTGAGGTACGTAGTTTCTATGTCTTGGTGGGTTGTTACTGACACTTTGTTTGTGATTTTTCATTACTGGATTCACCTACGAAAACTTTAAAAATGAAAGGTTTTCCATTTAAATGGAATGATGAATTTAAAAAGTCTTTTTAAGAGATTTAATTTCACCTTACATAAACACCAATTTTGATACTACTGGAATCAGTACAAGGCTTTTTGGTGTATTGTGATGATTTAGGATCTCATTTGGGGTGTATTCTCATTCATAGAGATCAGGTTGATTCTTATGGATCACAACAGTTATGGTTTCATGATAAGAACTACCCAAAACATGATTTAAAATTAGATAATGTAGTGAATGAATTAAAGACTTGGATTCATTACCCCTTTGGTGATAGATTTATAGTGTTTATGGATCATAAGAGTTTGAAACACATTTTACCAGAAAGATATTTGAATCTAAGATAAATAAGTTGGATTGAGTATCTATAAATATTTTAATTTGACATGATGTATACACTGGGTAAAGGTAATTCGATGGAGGATAAATTAAGCAAAAATTCATATTGTCAGTTATAAAAAGAGGCTTCAAATTAGTGGTAGATGATGTCAGTGATAACCGATATTCACCTGGATTGTAAAATAAAGGTAGTGTTGTAGTTTTATTTATAGTTTATTTATTCTTAATTTGGTTGAGAAGGTTAAATAACATATAAATATAATTAATAATGTGATTATATGAGATCAAAAATTAATATTAGGGAGATGATTGAGGGATGAAAGATGGATGAGAGAATAATATTTTGTTTTCAATATCGGATGGTTGTACCTTTGGCTTGTCTGGAGCAACTTCTTCATTCATACCACCATTCTATATGATTTTATCATCCTAGAATAAAAAAATTATAATGAATTAAAAGAATAATTTTGGTGGGATAGTATAAAAGAAAATTAGTTGAGTTTTTATGAGATTCCATGCCAGTGAATATTTTAAGGCAGAGCGCTAGTAGCTAGTGGGTATCCTAAAGTCATTGCATTTTTCTATTAGGAAATGGAAGCAGATAACTGTGGATTTTGTAACAGTTTTACCAAGGACATTTTAGAAACACGATTCCATATGGTTGATAGTGGATAATATCAGAATGTTGGCCAATTTAATACTTATTCATGAATCTCAGACGGTGGAGGACTTGTCTAAAATATATATCCGAGAAGTTTTAAAGAGGCATGATGTACCGGTTTCAATAGTATCAGTCCAAGATCCAAGTTTTATGTATCATTATTGGGAATCCTTATATAATGACCTTGGGAGTCAGTTGACTATGAACATGTATTATCATCCTTAGATGGTTGGACAATTCAAAAGGATGATACAAATGTTGGAAGACATTATTAGGTCTTGAGTAATGGATTTTGGTGGATCTTGGCAGGAGAAAATATTTATTATAGTTATCATATAAAAAGATTTACCAAGACTGAATACATATGGATAATTTTGAAGCACTGTATGGTTGTCCTTGTTGTTCTCCACTTTTTTGGGTGGAAACAGTTGAGACTTCACTGGTTGGACCCAGACATATGCAAGAGACAATAGAGAATATTTGGTTGATCTGAATGAGAATAGATATGGATTAGATTCATTATAAATCTTATGTGGATCATCGTCAATGGCCATTTTCATTCAAGTTAAGTGATTACATGTTCTTTATAATCTCTCTAAGGCTTGGGAATCATCATTTTTGGAAGCAGGGAAAGTTATCTCCTTGATACATATGCCCTTTTGAGATATTTGAACGGGTTTCTAACGTGTCTTGCCAGATTTATTTTCCACCAAGGGATAGTTTAGTGCATAATGTGTTTCATGTATCTCAATTGAAAAAGTTTCAACCTAATACTGACTATTTGATTTGATGGGATCATGTTGACCTAGATCTAGATGCAACATTGGTTCATGTGCCAGTGTGAATTGTGGATATTCAAGAGAAAGTCTTGCATGGGAAAAGTATCGGTATAGTGTGGGCTTTATGGAAATATAGTCATATTTAGGAGGAAACATGGCAGTGTGAGACGGAAATGGTCATGTAATAGATCGAGATATTTCTGGACAATGGTAGTCTTTAACGTTCTATGGATAGAAAGACCAATGGTGAGGAGAATATAACACCCCCAATTTCAGGTAATTAAGCCTCCTTATATGTATTTTAAATATATAAAGTAATTGGATTAATTTTTGAGAGGTTGGGAGGAGTTTTTGAAATTTTTTTGGGCTTTTCATGAAGTTCATGGTTTGATGATGGTTATTATAAAACATGAAACACCCTCTAGGAAACCATGTAACTAAAATAACGGGCATTGGTAGGCTCATGGTTAGAAAAATGATTTGGCCAAACCATGTGGCCACCCAAGAGAAACCATGTGATATTAGATAGAGGGTTTTATTAGGTTTATTTCATGGTTTTTTAAATGTGCAATTCAATTGGGAGATTTGTGTTTGGGGGAAATGGCTAGCACATGGTTAGTGTACGTTTTGCCTAATCGTGCACCTTAACCGTGCAACGTTAAAAACAGGATCTGGATTTTGTGGATCAAATTCATATTTCCAATTAAATAGATATTTTTTCCATTAATCATACACTAAATTGAATTTATATCCCTCCCAAGACTATAGAGACCCTTCCTCTTGATCCGGGAGTGATCCATTGATGAATCTAAGTGTGTTTGAGGTCATAATTCCTTGGTAAGTCACCGTTCTTAGTTGGTTTCCTTAAATTCCATCTTCTTTCCTATTTTGGATGAATGAATGTAGTCTGTTGGTTATATATTCATGTTTTTTATTCCAATAATGATGTGATATGGATGTTTTGTTTATGGGGAATAAGATCTAAGGATATTTTAAGGAGTTTCAATCTGGTCTGATGAAGAATTTGTATCATTCTTCATTTTCACCTATGATTGTGAGGTAGGTGGATTCACTATCGAAACCTCTTGATTAGAATGTTTCACATAAGTCATGTTTTAGGATTATAATTTTGAAATATGGAAAAGTAATTAAGTGCATGAATGATTTGGAAATGTACATGAAAGATGAGTTCGTGAGAAAGAGGATTACGCTCCCAATACAACGTCAAATTTTGTTTTGTGTGCTCGATGAGGGTTTTATGTGATGAGGTAGGGTTTTTCACACAGAGTTCAGAAATTCCTATAAATAATAGTTGACCCCTCTCATTCAAATAATCTCAACACATAGAGAGAATCCAGCTATAGATCATGTAAAAATTGTGTGCAAATGGATTTGCGCGTAAGATTGGGAATTGTGAGCAAGATAAGAAAGTTGTGCATAAGATTGGACTTGCGTGTAAGCTAAGGAAATTGTGTGTAATATTGAAGTTGCACATAATCTAAGGCAGTTGAGCATAAGATTGGTGTTGCACATAAGAAATAATTTGTGTGCAAGAAGAGGTTTGCGTGAAAGGCATAGTGAGGGTTGCGTGAAAGATTGGTGTTTCCCATCATGTCTGTGGTAAAGAGGTATTCATCAGTAGATGAAAGTGGAACTTCAACAGAACATCTATATATAGTTGAGGATTAAACATTCATTATATATAATTAAAGGACCTAAAATTCTATAAACTATGTTTTAATCCCTTCCACTGAATGTAAATTCAATCATAAACAATCCCAACTAAAATGGGATTGAAACATAAATCCCTTACCTCAAGTATTGTCCTACATCATATGAATTAAACCCCTCTATATAATAAATATAGATTTATTATAAATATATTATAGATTAATATTAATAAATAAAATAATATGTATCATTCCATTATAATTTCTTATTATCCATTTATTAACAATTTCTTCATTAAAATGAACATTCAGGAGAGAACTGGTATATTTTCCCTGCATCTTTCAGTTCGACAGTTTCAGTACTTATAATTTTTTCAGGGTTATATCATATAGATAATGTTAATAATGTCATAGGTATAATAATTAATCATTTTATAGAATTTTATAACCATTTATATAAGTTTCTAATGAAAAATTAATTACATCACTTCATAGAGATAGTGGTTTGTGCGTACACACGAGTGATATTTCTACTTTTTGATGGATGGAATGAAAGAAAGGTAAATAATATTTCACCTTTAAAAATAATTATTATATCATAAATATCATATTTATTCATTAAATATACACTTATTAAAATCCATGTAAATCATAAATGAAAAAATAATCACATTGCTTTGTTGAGGTGGTAGTCCACACGTACGCACAAGCGACATTATCACTTTACAATAGATAGAATGGTAAGAAGGTAGATAATATTTTATATTTAAAAAATAATAATTATCTAATAAATATAATAAATAAATATTAAATTCATCATAATAACCATCCGTGAATTATGGGTATGTAAAAGGAATCATGTCATTGTGTAGGGGTGGCAGTCCATACGTACGCATGAGGGACAATTTCATTTATAATTTGACGGAAAGGATGGTTGAAAATGGTGGTTCCATAATCATAATAACATTCCAGTATATTTATAATACTAAATTTTTTATTTTATGATAAATATAAAACATTTAAATGTTGTATATGAAAAAATAAATTCAAATAGTTTGGGTAAGACGATTACCTATACATAGAAAGACCTCCTTTAGATCCTTTATAAATAATGTTGGAATGGTATTTTTAAGAATAACAGAATATATAATTCATGTACAAGAAATTTGGATAATTGATAATGGTTTTTTAGAGAGATGTGGCTCAAGATGGTGTGAATAAAATTGGAAGGGAGGTGTCTTTTATATTGAATGAAAGGACACATGTTGAATTACTTCAAATATTTAAATATAATAATTATTTTTTCATGTGAATGTGGAACCAAGTGACAAAACTTTTCATGCTAAAATAGGGTAAGGTACAAATCACTTCAAAATATAAAATTTGGATAGGTTTATGAAGAATTTAAGATCTTATCTTTTGGTCTAACCCATTCTTTATCCAATTTTAACCATAATCGTGGTAACAAAATTTTCAACACTAAAGGGTTATAAATTTACTTCTAAGGTAATAATTGGAAAAAAAGTTCAATTGATTATATTTTTGTCCATATCTCATCCCCTTAGCCTCCTTCAATATTTTTATAATTTAAAATCATTTAATAATATATTATTTAACATAAAATATCATTAAAGTTATTATAATAACTATTCACATATTTTGACTTTAAAGAAAAAATGTAGAAATGGAATTTGAATATAATATTATCAAAAATAAAATATGTGTTATATTTATCTATAAACATAATGGAAGAAAATAATTCATCCAAATATTATTACTTTTATTATTTTTAAAATTATTTATTTTCTTTTTCTATTATCTAAAAAAATATTATGTCGGTGTTGCGTAAGAATTTAAGGTAAATATACCATCACTAAAAATTAAAAATAAATTTTCATCCTAAAAATAAATTATTTATGTTAAAAATAAACTTTTAGATTCATACATAATTGATGGATATATCTCATACATATATTTTTGAAAAATGAATGAATTTTTTTTTAAATTAAATTGAAAATTCTTTCTCACATGTTTAATATTTTACTCATATTTTTTGCAGGATATATTTGAATATGATTTGAAATAAAATTTAAAAAAATAGATGAATTAAGGAACATAACAAAACTTCACATTGTGGAATGAAGTTCCATGGTGCGACACCAAAATATTTAATCTAGAATGAAATGAAGAATCTATTAATTTCACTTTTAATAATGTGAGAATTTCAAAGTATACATTCATGATTTGAGTGGAGGTGATTCACACAGTGATGAACTAGGAAGAAAGGCATGATAAATGGTTCATATCATGAATCTCTATTCACATATAGAATTGATCGATCCAAATGTTCGGTAAAAAAAATTTCATCCTATCATGCTTTGAGAAGAAATGTCCACGCCATATACGAGCTAAATAGAACTATTTCATGTCATATAATTCTATTCAAATAATGATTTAATTGAGACATAGAAAATTCCATGTTGATTCTTAAAGTGAAACATTTATACCATGTGAAATATCAAGAAAGAATATATGGAGAGGCAGAGCCATAAAATTCATAGAATGAAATAGTTATTCAAGTTGTGAACCCATCGTTAATAGAGAAAAATAAATGAGTCAAACTCGCAAGTTTTTATAAGATCTTGATATTTTCAACCATGGAGTTCGAGGTTTATATCCAAAAAAATTCAAAGGCTTATCTTTAACCCAAATTATTAACAAGGGATTGATTTATGTATATAAATAAATAGGCTAGATGAATCATCATTTATTTGAAGTTCGGATCCTAGGGAAAGGTATTGCACTATTGTAGATTCCTTCACTTGTTCTAATATGCCATTTCCTTTCTGTATTCTTTTATTTTCTCTTTCCCTCTAACTCCCCCTTGACAAGAATGAGGAGATAACTCCAAACTTGTATTTAGTGATGTATAAAATGGTTTGGGTGCTATGGATTATCATTTTTATTATTTTGTGCATGTTTTGTACTATTGAAATAAAAATTCAATTTCAATTTCTTTCTTTTTCCTATCTTAGGACCATTGACAAATGAATCTCGAAATTATATTTAAATTAAGGAACTAATCAACTTCAAAAATTCACGACCATTGAATAGTTTAGGATAATCATGTTTAACAATGTTTTCAAGATAGTTAATTCATTAACAACCATAAGTACATAATAATGGGAAAGTGTAGATTTTTGCATTAAATAGAGGATACCAAGACCAATGATCTTTATCATCTCGACTTTGACAACAATCATGACAAGTCGGTTTAATTTATAAATTCACTAGCATGTAGTCCCAGAATATATGAAACCATGGAACAGTTTATCAACTTGATTTCAAAACAAAACTAATTTTGTCACTCCACATTTATAAAATAATTCAATCAATAATTTTAAAATTTCTAAAAATCAACATTCATTATCTCTTGGGTTCAACCTCGAACTCATTGATTCTTACATTTAGTTATTTAGTGACATTTATTTGAGTATTTTATAAAGTACTAAATTTTAATATCACCATAGTATTTAATTATTCCCTATGATCCATAAATAGTATATTCTTATCCATATGTGAATATATAATAGAAATTCAAAATAAGATAATTGTATTTTGGAACCTTCCTTTACATAAAATAATATATAAGTCTTTATAAAAGTAAAATGGAACAAAACTTTCATATTTTAAAAAATTAGATGAGAATTTATAAAATAAATTTATCCAATATAATAAATTCATGTGTTTCAGATATTTCTAGGCCTTATACAATTTTTAACCCTATTTTACCCATTTTACCCTTACCAGCATGAAATTTTTTTACCACGACTACTATTCATAATGACTAAATATAAAAGGAAACTATTTACCAAATTTAAAACTCATAATTCCAAAATATAGAATCCATTTTTCAATACTCAATTTCTAGAATCACTATATATTAATTTAAATAATAAACCCAGAAAACATGACAAACGATTAGTTTTCAGGAAAATTTATTTTTCAAGCATAAGATGATCTTACATTAAATATATTAAATGTTATCATTATTATATGAAATTAAATTCATATATATATAAATATAATATATAAATTTCATTTAAATCATTTATCATTATTAATTATTATGATTAATTAAAATGGAAAAATACTATGCACTTAAAAAGGTTTTATGAAAAATACGTTTTTAAGCATAAAAATAAACTTATACCAAAATAAAATATAATGTTTATTACTTTGTAATTATTTAGATTATATTTATTAAAATGGATATTCTATTATTTTAAAACTAAATCCAAAACACAATTGTACTTTTTACTTAATTTATTTTAAAAAATAAAATATAGTTTAACAAAAATAAGTTTTTTTCTATTTTCACTAAAAAATAAATCTTTTTTGAAAAATTAAAAAAATTTACCCTAAGATAATATTGACAAGATAATTTCAAAAAAATTATTAATTTTTTAAAATACTATTTAAAAAAGTGTAAAAAATTAATTATAATATTTTCACATGAAATGTAATAAAACCCATTTTTGAAAAATAATATTTTTGAAGCATAAAATTACTTAACTAAAAATTGATTTCTTATTTCATAATCATTTATCAATATATATGAATTTATTAGGACCATTATATATAAATATATTTTTTATAATGTGGTTACTCATTTTCATGTCTTCTAATTCAACTTCCAGGTTATAATGGTCACATTTAAATAATAATATTTCTATAGTATATTGTATTTCTCTTAAAGCTTTGTGTTGTGTGTTAAACAAGATATCAAGATTAGTATTCAAAATTTTCACTATGTTACAATTTATTATTAATGTTTATCTTACAAACCTACAGTAACCTTGGTAATATTACAACCTTAGTGTCATTATTATACTTAAATGTTATTATATTAATGTAAAAAATCATTATTTATTCATTTACATCCACTAAGAAAAACAAAATAATGTCAATTGTGCATTGTATGAACTATAACCTCTACAAGTTACATTTTTATCATTTTTTATATTAATTTTATTTATTTATCAAAATAACTTAAATTTTTTTGTAGAAACATAAAAACATATAAAAAATATCATTATTATTCTATTATAATGATAGTATACACTTTATTAACCATAATCACCCATTAAGATATAGTGTGTTAATGTTTGGGTTTAGTTTAACCACCTACATGAATAATGATATAAAACACTATCATGGATGACTATGGGAACTTAAATACTAATATAATTATAAGTTAATAAGAAATTAAATATTTTTTATTTTGGAATGGTTATATTAATTATTTAACTTATTATTAAAATATCATCTTTGATCTCTAAAATTACTAAAATAAGCTGACAGTGATTCAATTTACACGAAAACATAACCAAAACCTATATATTAAATAAATATCATGTGATAATAAATGATCCATATTAAATTAAATTTTGAAGAATAATATTCCTAAGAAGGTATCTAAAAAACTTAATTTTATTATTAAAAATTTAAGGTGCATGCACATAACGAATCTAGAAGAAGGTAAAGTTTTTCATCTTAAATTAATCTCTTTGAGACATGTTTGGTATTATGAAAGAAAATCATTTATTTGATGTATATAATTCCTATTTGAGATATCATTTCATGGGTTATATTTTAATCAAGGTATTTTAATTTAAATTAAAATCCAACTCTTTCAAATGTTTTGGGATAGGATGTTACTCATTTTTCAAGGTTTCTTTGTCTCAAACTTTAATTAATTGAGAAATTTTAATGTTATGCACCATATTTCCCATTAAATGGTCTTTTGAAAAATATTTCTTATTTTGGATATATTTTCTGTAAGGGTTATTAGTAACTCAAATTTATATTTTTGATTTATAAAATTTTATATTGGAATTTATACTTACACTAATGGGCTATTACATCCCTAATATTTTATTATATTTTATATTATAACCCACTTAGGTAAAATAAAAATTTAATAAAAATAAGATTTTTCTAGTATATTTACAGTGTGGGTTTAAAATGAAGGTATATTAAGATTATTTAAATGGTTTTCCCTTTCAAAATCATGTGGTGTATCTTCTACACAAAATTTATTTTGGGAAAAAAATTTACATTTTCAAGGATACATTATTGGAGATTTTTTTTAAAGTAAATTTTTTCAAAATAAATCACTTATCCCTTATAAAAATTACTTTCTCAAGTGAAAAATAACTTTTTATCATACAAAAATGTTATAAATGTTTTATAAAAACTATTTTATGTTATTAATTCCATTTTACATATCATATTCAAAGTATTTACCCTTATGGTGTTCATTATTTATGATATAACTTATAATATGTATTTATATTTTAAGGGTTTTAACTCATGATATAAAAAAATTTTGATTTATGATCTCTTCTTGTTTGATTCCATTAGAATAACTTTTTTTCAAGGATATTTTTCATCTATGTCAACATCAATAAAGGTTTCCCTTGTTACACTAGGGATATATTCTTTTGGAACCATCCACTTTTTTTCTCTACAAATTTTATGACCATGTTATTCCTATATTTACTTATCCATATATCCATTTCACTATAAGATGTGAACACCACATTTCAAATAATTTAGATTGGATGGTGTTCACTAATTAGACACTAAATGAGGCTAATATTAATTTTTAATATATATAAAATTCATGTGCTTTATACTCATAAACACAATTTTAGTGCATTTTACACTTTGAACATCATTTCACATTATGATTGTAATTCCTTCTTAAAATGCACTACTGTGTGGTACATTTTTTAACATAATTTAAAGTACCCAATGATCTTGATTTTATTTTCATATTAAATTTTCAGGTTTCTAATTATATTGGGAACAATTCATACTTGTGGAGTTTTGGAAGATTCACATTGGAATACCACCAAAATGGGATTTCATTCAAACAATTCTGGAGAAGGCAAGATTGGATACCATCCCACTGATAAGAATGTCGGACCCAACATACAGGCCCAATGAAGACAATTTTCATGGTATTATAAAATAAATATATAATAACAAATCATTCGTCATGATCCAGTGCTAATTCGGCCTCCTTGGTGGTTACTAAGGCGGACCAATTTAGAGATAAAATTCTGGGCCAGATTCTGCAGCCCAGAAACACAGACCACTAAGTTAATCATATCTCGGAAACCAAATATCCATTTGGGCTGACATTTTACAAAGATCTATAAGACATCCGGAGCTTCACTTTTTTATTATATGGAATAATCTAATTAGTCCATCTAGAAGGCCATTCAGACGTGTCTATTCGGTGGATGAAAGCTGACTGCCACCTCAGGTCAAGGATAAAGAAGTCCACTCTCCCTTACATTCCACCAGCCTAGGCCTACCACAATCAAGTGACATGATTTGTACTATTGGGAGTTCTACCCATGACTCTTTATATGCCTATTTAAGTTAGTGTTGGTGAAATATTTTATGATCCTTGGAGCTTTGTTTTCATTGTAATGTTATTATGTGGATTTGGCTTTGTAACGTTCTTCTTTCTCATATAAGATGTTCAAATCACCTTAGTTCTTAATAAAATTTATTCCTTTCCTCTTATTCTATTTTTCTTATTATCATATTGATATTGTTTCCTTAATGTGTGAATTTATTCACAATATACCTTGTGATATTCTTCACACAACGGTGGAGTGATTGCTTTCTTTTTATTTTTATTTTTTTACTTCTCAAATCCCTCCCTCATGAGTCTACTTTCTGCTTCCATTGAAACCATAGAATAAATGGAGGGATAAATATTTTATGGGTTGATCCAAGGGATTAGAAAGGGTCTGGTTTTTATTTTATTTCTAAATATATTAATTTCTAATAACTTCTTTTAATTGAGAATTTTGTTTGAAGATCTTTAAACTCCTTCATCCTCGTTGAATTTAAGGTCACACACTTCAAGTGCTAATACGAACCTTTACCTTGAAGTGCTCAAAACATTGATCCTTCAAGTGTATAGGTGATTAGTATCAAAGGTTCTAGTTATTAAACCATTAAGTGGTGAATTTTTTGGATCTTCTTAAATGAACCCATCTCAAATATAAGAAATTGAAATCATTAAAAAAGGAATTCATCCAATCCACCCCAAGTGATAACCTAGGATCAAATAATTATCTTAATTTGAATTAACTTAAATATGTTATTGATACCTTAAAACCATCTAAAATCAATCCAAGTTGGCCACTTCATACCCAAAAACAATCCATAGAATGTACAAGTCTTTAGGTTACTTCTTAGGTCTCTGAGGATTTGATAACTCAAGCTAAACTACAAGGACAGTTCTACCTTCATCTCTTGGGTAAATTTGAGCGTGAATAAAATTTTTGCGCCGTTGTTGGAAACCCAAGTAATTCATATAAATACCCATTATATTATCCCTCATTTCTTATTTTCTTATCCAAATTCTCTTATCATTTCCCTTTCTCATTTTTTTCTTTTGGCACATGTCCGCCTACACTCGTGATCAATCAAACCATCTAGTTTGGGTGGATAGTCCGGGGGGTGGGGAGTCAAGTACATAAAGGGAAATCTTTCCATTAGATCCTAATATTCCTAACACCCCTGAGTCAAAAATGGATCCCATTTCAATGGAAGTTATTCAAATAAACCAACTCATAAACTCGGGTGGGAACCAAAATGGAAACTTAAATGAGGGAGCCCCAAACTTGGGGAATGCAATTGATCAAACCATGAATGACTACCTTACACCTGTCTAGACCAATTCCCCCTCATGAATTAGACATAACTCACTAGGAGATGTCAACTACATATTTAAACCCCATGTCCTAAACCATCTTCCCACATTCCATGGAATGGAGTCTGAGCTGCCCTACCTTCACATTAAGGAGTTCAATGACATTGTGGAAACCATGTGTCCCCCACATCAACTAGAATTAGCTAAGATGAGGATATTTAATTTTTCTTTAAAGGATTGAGCAAAAAATTGACTAAAATTTTTTAGAACATCATCCATAAACTCTTGTGACCAATTACAAAGATAATTCTACAAAAAATACTTTCCCCACCACAAAACAATTGCACTTAAAAAGAGCATCCAAATTTTTTTTGAAAAAGAGGGAGAGTACTTCTATAAAACATGGGAGAGGTTCAAAGACAACCTAAACATGGTTCCACATCAGGGTTTTTCTATACCTGAACAAGTTTTAATTTTCTATAAAGGGTTGGGTTCAATGAACAAACAATTCATTAACATGATGTGTTGTTGAACTTTTAAAGACAGAGCCCCAAATGATGCTTACAAGTATCTAGAAATCCTTACTGAACAAAACCAAACATGGGGACCTTCACCTTATTCTGAAAATACACAATGAACTACTGAAATTAATACAATTAGAGAAGAGGAAATCCTTAGGGATAAACTGTAACACTCTCTAGAAAAGTTAAAGAGATAAACCTTAGGAAAATCCATGAAATCCAAACTATAGACCCTGTTTGCACAATTTGTGACAAACATGACCATAAGACAGACAACTCCCCAACCATTCCATCCATAAAGGATGTTCTTTTAGGAGGACCCCTAGTAGAAGTAAATGCTTTGAACTTTCAAAAGCCTCAATACCAAAACACCTTCAACCCAAGGTATAATGATCACCCAGGCTTCAGTTGGAAAGATAACCAACAACCTAGCCAACCACAGGGGGAAAATACTTACCTCCATAAGAAGTACCAATCCCATAACCAATTCCAAACCCAACCTATCTAATACCAATAGCCACCAGTCCATTTTCAACAAGCCATCCCACCTCCAAAATATTCCCATGAGATAAGACAATCTTCTCAAGAACTAACCCAAACTGTTCCACAAATCCTACAAGAAAAACTGTGAAAACAAATGGACAAAATGAACTCATAAATCTCTTCACTTAAACAAGAACTTAAAACCGTCAAAACTGGAAAGGCACTCATGCCTACTCAGGCGGTACCATCCTCAAATTTAAGGGGAGAGTCGAGATGTACTCAAAAAACTCATGAACAACTAAAGGTTGTGACTATTTTAAGAAGTGGAAAATCAATTTATAAACTTGAACAAATAATTCAGAACCCATCCAAAGATTCAAACTTGGATGAAAATTCAAATGAACCAAATGATCAAGCTAAAAAACATGATAACATTTTCAAAGAAACAACTCATCAACAAAAAACCCCCAAAACCTGCACCATTTCCTCAACGATTGAGGGGGAAAACCAAGCTTGAATTGAGTGAAACATTAAGAGAAATCTTCTCACAAGTAAAGTTGAACATTCCCATTCTCGATGAAATCCAAACCATACCTATCTACTCAAAGTACCTTAAGGACTTGTGCACTTTAAAAAGAAATTTTTCACATAAAAACCTAGTCATTTTGGTTGCTAATGTGAGTACCACCATTCAAGGAACCATTCCTCATAAGTTAAAAGACCTGGGTTTCCCTTACATCAAAGTTGAACTAGGAGAGAGTAAAGTTGTCAAGGCCTTGTGTGACCTAGGTGCTAGTGTCAATATTATTCCCTATGTTGTGTACTACCAGTAAGGCCTAGAAGAAATCCAACACACATCTGTCACACTTCAACTTGTTGATCGTAGCATTAGGGTTCCAAAGGGGATTTTAAAGGAAATTATGATAAAGGTAGAAAAACTCATCTACCCTGATGACTTCATTGTCCATGACAACCATCCAAGCTTAGGAAATAATTAACAAACCCCAATCATAATTGGTAGTCCTTTCCTTGCAACAATCAACTATGTTATCTGAGTTTGAAATAGGAACATGACCATCACCTTTGGAAACACGAGTCTAGACTTGAACATCTATAATGAAAGTTCACAAATAAGGGATGAAGAGGACATTCATGAAGTAAACATGATAGGAAGCATTGATAATGAATCCATAGAACATCAAGTAATATTTGATGGATGTTTAAGTCAGGATGAGACTGATTTCTTGTATTCACATAAAGTAATTTTATCTCCTTGGCTTGAATCATTTTTAAATTTCTATTATGATGAAGTCTTAGGTCCAACAATCAGTGAAACCTTTCAGGAAACCACTTTCATGGAGACCACAACAAATTCCTTCCCTAAATATGATCAAGACAATCTAGTAGCTAAACCTTCTACATGTGGAGAATCAATCCTATCCAAAACTCTTGGAAACAAAATTGATCTTGATCTAATGTCATAATATTCTACTAAAATTCTGAACCAACCAGATCTTGAATTGAAGGAACTTCCTACTGCACTCAAGTATTCCTTCCTAGGGGACAATCAAACACATCCTATTGTCATTTATTTTTCTCTTGAATCCAATCATGAGAGGATGATTCTAGATGTCCTTAGGAAACATAAGAAAGCCATTAGTTGGACCATGTCTGATATTCCTGGGATTATCCCACTTATTGGGACTCATTAGATTGTTCTGGAATCTGATTCAAAGCCATTTCGTCAACCTCAACAACGACTCAATACTAATCTCACAGAAGTGGGGAGAAAAGAACTTCTGAAATTGTTAAAAGTTAGTATCATATATCCCATAGTTGAGAATGAGTGGGTCAGCCCAATCCAAGTGGTTCCCAAGAAGGCAGAAATCACAGTGATAACCAATAAGGATGGAGAGATTATTCCAACTAGGGTGAGTAGTGGATATAGGGTCAACATTGACTATAGGAAGCTAAACTCATTCACCAAGAAGGACCATTTCCCCTTACCATTCATTGACCAAGTCCTTGAGAGAGTGGCAGGTCATGCCTTCTACTGTTTCTTAGATGGGTACTCGGGGTATAATCAAATTGAGGTCTTCCTATAGGATCAAGGGAGGACTACATTCACATGTTCATTCGGCACATTTTCTTTTAAATGCATGCCCTTCGGGTTCCTGGATGGGTGATTTTGGGTTGACGTTACAAGGATGGATATGGCGGCTTCAGGCCACGGTTTTTGAGGTCCATGCGTCTTCATGAGCATGGGTTGATTCTATCACTCTTTGTTTTGAGGATGGTGACTTTGAGTGCGTGGATGTTTCTGTATGTTGTGATGGTTTCTCTTCGGCTTCCCCCGATGTTATCTGGTTTGCGCCGTTGATTTTGGTTCCGATGATGTCGATGGACGCTGAGATGTTTGTGACGACAACGACCGAAGGTAGACAATGACGGTCGACTGTGGGTACGGTCACCGGTGGTGAATCAGTAGTCGTTCTGGCGTGTCTCGCCGGCGACTTGAGGCGCGTTTCGAGGCGATGGTACGGATCGAGGTGACAGCGCTTGGTGGCGCGTGTCGAGGTGTCAGAGTGGCATGCAGTCGCGTGACGGGCCCGGGGCTCGAGGTGGGACACGTGGTTGGACCTGATGTTTGAAACTTGAATCTGTTAATCACTGTAATTGTTTGAATTTGGGTGTGGTTCACGGTTTTCCTCAAACCGGGCAGAATGGGAACCGGCTACCCTCAAACCGGCTTTTTGAAAATCTATAAAAAAAATGATTATCGGCATGCCCTTCGGGTTATGCAATGCCCCTGGAACCTTCCATTGTTGCATGATGGGAATATTCTTAGTCATGGTAGGGGATTTTCTTGAGGTCTTCATGGCTGACTTCTCTATATTTGGGGATACATTTGAGGGATGTTAGAGGAATGTGGAGAGAGTCTTGTCAAGATGTGAAGAAAATAATCTGGTCCTAACCTTGGAGAAATTCCATTTCATGGTTAAAGATGGACTAGTTCTAGGCCATCTGGTCTCAGGTAGGGGGATTGAAGTTGATAAAGTCAATATTGACATCATTAGTCACCTTCAATCACCCAAAACTGTCAAGGAAGTGAGGTCTTTCTTAGGACATGCTGGTTTCTATAGAAGATTCATCAAGGACTTTAGTTCAATCACTCATACCCTTTGTACTCTCCTAGTAAAGGATGCTCCATTTTTTCAGAAAAAAAGTTGTGAGGGTTCATTCTCAACCCTCAAATCCCCTCTCACCTCTCCTCCCATTATGAAATCTCCAAATTCGAACCTCCCTTTAGAACTTATGTGTGATTCCAGTGAATTGTCTGTAGGAGCTGTGTTAGGACAACATTGCAATAAAACTCCTTATTTCATTTATTATGAAAGAAAATCATTAAATGATGCCTAAATCAACTACACCACCACTGAAAAAGAGTTTCATGTTGTTGTCTCTTCGTTGTAGAAATTCAGGTCCTATCTCTTAGGATTACCCATCATTGTCTTTACTGACAATTCATCCCTAAAATACCTTTTCCAAAAACAAGATGTCAAGGCTAGACTAATTAGGTGGGTTCTTCTATTACAATAATTTGACCACACAATCAAGGAAATAATGGGTGTTAAAAATTTTGTAGTTGATCACCTCTCTAGGATGGAATTCAAAGTCATCTCAAATCACCTTTATGTGTCTGATTCATTTCCTGATGAACACCTATACTCTGGGAGTGACTGCCCTTGGTATGCTAACATAGCCAACTTCTTAGTTAAAATAGTAATTCCAAAATTCTTAGGGACTTAAGAATGAAGTAAATTTCTTTCTGATGTTAGGAACTATGTGTTTGATGATCCATACCTGTATAAGTTCTTCCCTGGCCAAGTCATTAGGAGGTGTGTCCCATACTCTGAACAAGAGTCCATCCTTAAATTCTGTCACAGTGAGGCATGTGGAGGTCACTTTTCCTCTCAGAAAACTTCTGCTAAGGTTTTTCAGTGTGGTCTCTTCTGGCCCACCCTCTCAAGGGACTCCTACACATTTTTTCAAAGTTGTCCTAAGTGTCAACAAGTAGGGTCAATAACAAAAAGAAATCAAATGCCACTCACTCCCATCTTAGTGATTGAAATATTTGACTGTTGGGGAATCAATTTCATGGTTCACTTCCCAAACTCTAGGGGATACCTCTATATCCTCTTAGCTGTTGATTATGTCTCAAAATGGGTTAAATCCATTACCACCAAGTATAATTACCATAATGTTGTGATCCGATTTCTGAAAGAGCACATATTTTCTCGATTTGGAATTCCTGGGGCTATAATCAGTGACCGAGGTACCCATTTCTGCAACCATCCATTATCTTCACTCATGTCTAAGTATGGGATTTCTAACAAGGTTTCCACTTCATACCATCCTCAAACCAATGGTCAAGCTAAGTTATAAAATAGAGAGATTAAGAATATTCTTGAAAAACTGTCAATCTTTCTAGGAAATATTGGTCCAATAAACTCTCGGATGCTCTTTGGGCATATCTTACAGCATAAAAAAACTATCCTAGGAATGTCACCATATAGATTGGTTTATGGAAAAGCATGCCATTTACCTGTTGAAATTGATCATAGGGATTTTTGGGAAATTAAGAAAATAAATTATGACCTCTCATTGGCCAGAACAAAAAGGAAATTAGATCTCCATGAACTTGAGGAACTAATTATGGAGGCTTATGAAAATTCAAGGATCAATAAAGCTAGAGGTCAAGCCTAACAATATAGGAATATCAGATTCAGACATTTTGAATCAGGAAAATCCGTTATCTTGTATAGTTCAAAACTTAATTTACACCCAGGAAAGTTAAGGTCTATATGGTCAGGTCCTTTAATAGTGCATCATGTGTACCCCCATGGGGCAGTAGAGGTTCAAGATCCCACAAGTGGTTACATTCTTAAGGTCTGTGGTAAAAGGTTAAAACCATTCATTGTATCATTAAATAAATAAGAAAAATATGTTGAGTTAACTAATCCAACCTATGAACCAAGAAAAAATTGATAGATTTAGGATCCATGTCGGGCTAATGACGATAAACAAAGTGCTGCATGGAAGGAAACCCATGGTTTTCAAGTTTCCAATCATTTTTTTGTTTTAATATAATTTATATTTTAAATAGTATTAATGAATTATTTTGATATTTAAAAATAATAAAAATATATATTTTTGACATGTTCTTCTATTATGAGTATGGATGGGTATGAAAGAGGAGCGCCATATTCATCTGTGTCACGTGGTGTGATCCTTGAGTAATACCTTACCCAGAAATTTATAAAAAAGACAATGTATCATCAGTTCATTTTATTTTTATGTGTTTGTAGGTTAAAATAATAAGATATAATAATAATAATAAAATTAAAATGCCACATTGTAGGTTGTGGGGAAAACCCCATCACAACCGGCGAATTTGCGGGGACTCGAACCCGGGACTGAAGGGAGATAGGGGTGCGTGCTTACCACTGACCTACAGATTATTGTGCTTCCTTATTCTATAATTTATATATGTATACTTATATTTTAATTTCTTTATTATATATATATTGTTTTTTTTTCTTTTTTTTTTCTTTTTTTTTCTTTTTTTCCACTAGGGGATTCTCAGAGTGACATCAAGATCAAGGTATTAAAAGGGAGAAAAAATAATTTCAACTTCAACAACAAGGTGACTTCATTCCATGATCCTCATTTTCAATTTCCTTTTTCAACTCTCATTCTCTACCTCTACCCCCTTCTAAATTTTCTTTTCTTTAAACATTGGGGACGGTGTTATTTTAAGTTGGGGGGAGATAAAATAAAAAAATGCTTTTGTGTCAAAAAAAATGAATGATTTGAAAAAAAAAGAGTGCCTTAATGGAAGGAAAATTTTCTTTAACCTTGAACATGATAATAGACATTTTATACTTTGAAACAGAATATTAAATAATTTAGAATTCCCTAATTCTGATTTTAATCCATGTATATTTATGAGCATATATTTTGGAAATTGTGGCTGCCTAATGTGATATTTCATTGTGTATATTTTCATCCAAATAAAAAAAGAATCACAATGCACGTCCTTTGGATAGTGGGGTATTAGTTTGAATTCATGGGGTCTCCCAAATAAATATCATATGTTTGGTTATCATTTTAGTTTTAATATGAGTATTCAATAAAAAAATTATTAAAAAAACAATAAATTTGCGCGTAGTGCAATTAAATGACCTAATGTGTGGCTTTCGGCACTTTGGGATCATGACTCCATAGTTGTCTGGCCCAGATTTATTAATTTTATCTTTATTTTTTGTAATTTGAACTTTTTTTTGACTGAGTTAACTTGAGATGATGCCCAAGTATATAGGCTTCACTTGGTGACCTAAGGTCTTTGAGCTTGGGAGTCATCGGCAAAGTCTCGCTGCAGGGGTTGACTCTTTAGAGTAAAATTTAAATTACCATGGAAAAATTGAAAAAAAATACAATAATTTTTTTTTGAATACTCATCTTAATATGGAAATTTGATTCCACCTAGCGCTTCCATCATTTCCCTCTTGAATAAAGATGAAGCCCCATGTCTAATGTGATGCACAACACATCATCACTCTTAATTGATATTGGATGAAATGTGGCGATAAATTCGAAAAAAGGAATGGGATTGGGATTGGGATCTACTTTTGAAAATATCATGTATTAAAATATTTTTATGGTTTTCATGGTTATTTAGTATAAGGGTTTTTGGTGATCGTTGTCTATTAAAATGTTTTTGGAAAAGGTAATTCGAATTTCATGTTGATGAGATATATTTTTCTCAGGACTAGAAAAACTCAAGTTGGGGGGTGTGATTATCCACTAAATGATGCTAATATTAATTTTTAATATATATAATATTCATGTGCTTTATTATTCATAAACACCATTTTAGTTCATTTTACACTTTGAACATCATTTCACATTATGATTGCAATTCCTTCTTAAAATGCACTATTATGTGGTATATTTTTTAACATAATTTAAAGTACCTTATGGCCTTGATTTTATTTTCATATTTTATTTTCAGGTTTATAATTATATTTATATCAATTCATACTTGTGCGGTGTTGGAATATTCACATTGGAAGACTACCAAAATGGAATTTCATGCAAACAATTCTGGAGAAGGAATATTGGACACCATCCCACTGATGAGAATGTGGGGACCAATATACTGGCCCAATGAATCCCATATTTCGTGGGATTATAGAATACATATATATGAACAAATAATTTTGCATGATCCAGTGCTAATTAGGCCTCTATGGTGGTTATTAAGGCCGCCCAATTTAGAGATAAAATTATGGTCTAGATTCTGAGGCCCAGAAAAACATCCCACCAATTTAATCATATCTCAGAAACCACATATCCATTTGGGATGAACTTTTATAGAGATCTAGGAGACATTGGTAGATTTAATCATGTCTTCTATGGACCACTCCAATTCGTCCATCTAGAAGGCCATTCAGATGTGTCTATTTAGTAGATGAAAGATGGATGCCACCTCGGGTAAAGGATAAATAAGTACACTCTCCCTTACTTTCCACCACTATAGGCCTACCATAATCAAGTGGGATGATTTGTACTATTTGTAGTTTGACCCATGCCTCTTGATATGCCTATTTAAGGTAGTTTTGGTAAAGGAGTTGATGATCCTTGGAGCTTTGTTTTCATTGTAATTTTATTATGTCGATTTGGCTTTGTAACATTTTTCTTTTTCATGTAAGTTGTTCGAATCACCTTAGTTCTTAATAAAATTTATTCCTTTCATCTTATTATATTTCTCTTCTTATCACCTTTATATCATTGTCTTAAGGTATGAATTTATTCACACCATACTTTGTGATATTCTTCACACAACAGTGGAGTGATTGTTTTATTTTTATTGTTTTTTACTTCTCAAATTCCTCTTTCATGAGTCTACTTTCCGCTTCCATTGAAACCATAGAATCAATAAAAGGCGAAATATTTTATGTTTTGATCCAATAGAGTAGCAAGGGTCTGGTTTGGATGTTATTTCCCAATCCATTAATTTTTAATCACTTCTTTTAATTGAGAATTTTGTTTGAAGATATTTAAACTCATTTATCCTTGTTGAATTTAAGGCTACACACTTCAAGTGATAATACGAACCTTTACCTTGAAGTGCTAAAACTTTTGATCCTTCAGGTGTATAGGTGATTAGTATTAAAGAGTGTAGGTATTAAACAAGTAAGTGATGATTTTTTTTATCTTATTAAATGATCCCATCTCAAATATAAGAAATTGAAATCATTAAAAATGAATTCATCCAATCCACCCCAAGCGATAACCTAGGATCAGATCATTATCTTAATTTTAATTAACTTAAATCTGTTAGTGATACCATAAACCCATCTAAAATCAACCCAAATTGGCCACTTCGTATCCAAAAACAATCCATATAATGTACGTGTCTATAGGTTAATTCTTAGGTCACTGGGGATTTGATAACCCAAGCTAAACTATAAGGACCGTTCTACCTTCATCTCTTGGGTAAATTTGAGCATGAATCATTCACCTAGAAAGAATATAATTTTATTGACATGTAAAAAGTATTATTGTTTTATATGTTGTTATTAAAATATCAATTATTATTGTTATGTTGACTATGTGTTGTTTGAAGATCCAATTTCTTTATCTAGATAGGTTATGATCATGTTATCCCTTTTATTGACATGGAGAAAAATATTAGCATTCAGTATGTTGTTATTCCAATAAAATTATTATTAGAAAAGTTGATTATGTATTACTTCCTCAATATCTCATATGATAAATTCATTATAATTAAACAAGTTATGGATGGGGGATAATATTATATACCCCTCCATATATCAGTAGTTCTCATGAGACAAATAGGATTTGGTAATTTGGTGTATCCCTACCCAGAATAAGATATTTTCTTGACTTTATGATAAATATGTATAATATTATTATTTTATCCATTTTATATATTTATTTTCATCACTATCCATGGATATATTGTGGTATCGTCCATAGTTTATTATATAAATATTATTATTACTTATTTTTACCATAATATTTATGTCATGATTACCTAAGTTATATGTTTTCCCTTACTGATTGTTTAACATAACCCCTTATTATGTTTCCATTTCCCCATGTTATGAAGTAAATTATTACACATGATATATCTGACAGGATAGTCTATGTGGATAATTTTTGGGAGATGTTGAAGAATTATTATAGATTAAAGAGTTTCTTATAAAATGGAAAAAAATATATCAATTGAGAATGATGAATATTTTATTAGTTTATGTTTTTTTCCTAATCTCTAAATATATTAACCTAAAAGGTATTGGGAATGAAGGCAACATAATATTTTTTAAGTCATAAAACTTTTTGATAGTTATGTTTGAGAATCTATAGCTAGTATTTGTAAGATCCTTAACTTTATAGAGGTAAGTACCTATTTAAATTTTAGTTTCAATTGCCTAATTTTGGTTAATAAAATATTTACCAAGTGTATGAGAGGACTCAGGGGTGTTTTGGGGGGTTAGGGTCATGAAAGGAAGGAAAATCAGGCCAACTTGCACAAGGTTCATGGTTTGCGCATGGTTAAGTAAATTGTGTGGCCTTCCCAGTCAAACCATACAAATTTGGGCAGTGGCGTTATGCATGTTTGGCACACGATTAGTCAAACTATGTGACGTTCTCCATGTAATAATCTGACATCACTCCCCTTAAATAGTGTCTTGCAAATGGTCTGTGCACGGTTTGGAAAACTGTGCAGGTAAATCATGCGCCCCATTAAAAGTTGAAAATTTTACGGTTTTCCCTTCTCAATATTTTAACACCCTCACCATATTTTCTCCCCCATTTCCTCCCTTGAAACCATAGTGATGAAATAAAGTGACCCAATATTCCTAATGATCAATATCCCTCATTTCTAGGCCATTTGGATCACTGTTGGTTGTGGATCGAACCTCTAGGTAAGTATAATCTTCCTCTTTCTTCCTTTCTCTGAATTAGAGCATGTGGTCTCTCCCATATTCTTCGGAATCCCTAAAACCCTCGTTTTCCAAGTGGTTTCTAGGTTTAGTCATCAAGGGGCGTTTTAATATGGATCTAAGGCTACGATTTAGATTTCATTCATCAAAATATTTGAGGTATGTGGTCTACAAGTATTAGCCCATAGTTTTGATGTGAATTTGTGCATACATATGGTGCTATTGGTTTCATTTTGTATTGATTTTAGTGACATTAGGGAGATTTGGTCAAATTGGTATCTAATTGATGAATTAAACCCCTCATGATTCCCATGGGTTACGTTGAGGATGATTGATCAGTTTAGGGATACCCATGGGATACATTGACCTTCCCTAAAGGGTTAATGGAAACGTTGAGTATGAAATTAACATGTGACTAAGTAGATCTCAATGATGAACATGATGATTGGATAATTTGATAATTAATAAGGGGATATTGATAGTCGGGTTGTACATGGATAATGGCATAAAGGGTTTTGGGATTTAAATGATCATGGTTTAAATTGAATTGGTGGGACTGTACCAAATAGATGGTGATTTTTACTTGAAATGATATAGTGGGATAATGCATAGGAAATTATGAATTTACTAAGTGAATTAACATATTGGTTAATTGAATTAATTGAGATTGTTTCAAATGGCTTGTGAATTATGTTGAAATACCTAATAGGGTTAGTGCATATGAAATGATGATTATGGTAAATAAGTAATGTCATGTGAATTGAGAAATATGTTAAATGGGTTGATAATAGATCCATTGAATATTTCAAATGGGTTGGGGCATGAGAATGGGAATTTGGGATAAATGGGAAAATTAATGTAAATGGTAATTGTGTTAATGGGTTATGCAATATATTAATCCCCATGTTATTATTGTGGATCGTGATTGATATGTGTATTGATTATGAATGGTTTGTGATATGGTATGCGGTTAATGGATTTATACAATGAATATGCACATGGCTTGGTAGTGTGAGGTATTGACTGAGGTTCTATGCCCACGGGTCAAGTTAGATCGAGGCCCTAAACTCCACCCCACAATGCACAGTTTAGGGAAGGGCACATAGTTATATTCCCCTAGTAGTTTCATTCCACCCAAACTAAGGCTTCTAGGTGAGGATAATGTATTGATTATGACGTGCTTATCCCTATTCAGATAGGGACTTGAATTAGCACCTAAAGATTATTGTTTGACTTCCATGAACCCTATGGGATTGATGTAAATGCCCAACCCATGGAATAAAAGATAGAAATGAATTAAGTTAGGAAGATGGTATAAATGAATAAAATGGTAATAATGTTAGAAATATTTAAGTATATATCGTTAACTAATGGCACTAGAGTTTTATTTTATTTAATTTCCATTAATTTAGTATTTTCATGCACTATCTGTTTAGACATGATATCCTGTAGACACTATTGGTGGTTTCATAATGATTTCTACTCACACCCTACTCGATCTTCCATTGGGTACATGAGCATATATTAAGGTTGTAGGTCAGGAAATGGGAAAGGCCCTATGCTAGGGAGTTGAGTTGGTCTTTGGATGTTCATGAATGAAGATCCAGACTTGGATTTAAGACCCACTTGGGGAATTTGGTTGTCTTTATTTTGGGTTTCCTATACTTTTGGAACTTTTAGCATGACATGACATAATTATTGTTGATTTGTGGTTTGTACCCAGTTTTGGGGAGATGTTTGATTATTCATGTTCATTGGTTATTTCATATTGTTTTCACTATTTATATTATTATCTGATGTGGATTACTCTAGTAAAGAGTTTATAGTCTCCCCACATTACTTATTATACCCTCACTACTAGTCGACAACCTCAAATATACGGGGAGGCATGCATGAGGTCATGTGGGGACCGGTTCAGAGCACCGTTTAGTGGCTTGTAGGTCGAGGATGTTACAAAGTGGTATCAGATCAGAATATTTTCTATGGTCATATTATTTTGGATGGTATACGAAAGAATAGGATGTGTTTGGTATTGGAAATGATCATTTTCTTGGGAGTAGTTAACCCATGTACGATAGAAAACCCAACTGTCCATGGTGATAATTGTTGTCCTTGTTGTTTTTTGTTATAGTTGAATGATATTTCAACACCGAGTGATGCACTTTTTGTGTGATGTGACTGTTTAGTGATATTTTACTCATGGACAGAATGGAATGAGTTTTTGCATTCATGCATCTTTTTGGTCACCTAGGAATATAAGTGGCATGCATCAAGGTAGACACACACGGGGTGGGTGTGTGGGATAAGAAGGGTGGAATTCATTTTTAATTCTACAAAAATTGGAATAAAATGGTGTATAATTAGGATAACACATATGGGTAAATGGAAATAACATAAATAAGTGGATGAAGAATAGTGTCTAAAGATAAACTATAAATGGGTGAAAATATCTGGTGGTGATAAGTTGTAAATATTGAATTGTTTCTAAAATAGAAATATTTTTATCATGATGGTAAAATGGTTAAATAATTATGCTTCGAAGTTTGTAGGTGAGTTAGAATAATGGTTTTAACAAGTTGTAAAATGGGTAAGGATTTGTGTTGTGAAGGTATAAATGGTTTAAAAAGGGGGTGTCAAATGAAAGACTTGTGACTATGTAAGTTTTTTTCCCACGTTGACCATGACTCTTGGTGGTCATGGTTGAGGGTAGTGTTCTAGATGTGACTATGCCCATTGGGATAGTATATTTAGATTGGGTTGTTTATGGCTAATGTAGGGCCTTATTTTGTGTAAAAAGTTGATTTTTTATGTTATCTTCTTTGAGGTGTGTTTGGAATTGTGGTGAAATGTCACCACACTGATATGAGATGGTTGGGTAAATTGGAATATATCATCGATAATTCTTCCTAGAGGTGGAGCAAGAAAACCCAGAGTTATATGGTAATATAGGAGGGGATAAGATCCATTAAAACCTCACTCATTTTATGAAAATGATGGGATGATACCTAGGGTGGTTCATGTTGAGTATGGTTGATATTTCAATATAATCTCGGTTGTAACACCCTCCAATAATTTCTAGATAAGGTGGACTTTAGTTTTGATCATGAATTTGGTTGGAACATGAAGGGACACGGGGAAAGGGGTATCCCTAATGTTGTGAATGGGTTCTCTACATGTGTGGTTTGGGCAGTGATAGTTCCTTAGTATGAGACCTTGATTATATTTGTATAGACCATGATTAGTCCCGATGTGTGGATAAATGGGTGTTCCTTGGTAATCTTTCGATAGGGCTATGACCTTGAGATTTTGATATGAAGCTTAATAATGAGAAAGTGGTGACCCTTGTGGGTTGTAAGTGTGTGGGTTGTATGTTAAACATAATAATGAGTTCATTTTTTTGACATTGTTAGTAATAGAAACCCTATACATTTATACATATTATCACATGATTTTATGCATAATTAAACATCAAATTACAAGCCAAGGATCGTAAAGTCTAGTGTCTTGGAAGATTAGGTGAATAATTAAACATCATGAAACCAAAATAAAAATTATTTTATTTAGAATTCATAATGATATCCTAACTCTATTTGATCCCTTATATATTCATAGGATAAATTGGGAAATACATGAACAAAATAGATGAGTTAAAAAGACTAGTAAGGGAATAAGCATAGGAATAAAACATAACACATGGGTTATAAGGCATAACATGATGACATAAAAGATATGGAACATGAATAAAAATAAGGGAAAAAACATTTATAACAAGGTAAAATATAATCATGGAATCATATTAATATTTAAATAATATATAACATGACATAAACATGAGTCAAGGCTAGCTTCCAATACATGGTGAACAAAGTCCCATAAAGGAATTAGGTTCACTCCACGTCCCAACATGACGTCTCAAGACACTAAACATTACCCAATGAATTGAAGATATATTTGGGAACAAACATCATAATATGTTCATGAATATGTTTTTAAAATTAATAATCATACATAATGAATCAAACATAAACATAAGGGTTGTCCATGAAAACAATTGGGTATCACAACCAGTCATAAGGCATAACAAAAAGTGAGTATCATAATTGTGTCCATGAAAGGACATATTTAAATCATACATGGAAATTACTATGGTAAAATAGGAATATATAAGGATAAATTATGTCCAATTTAAGAGTAAATTTGTAAAAACAAGTGTTTAAGAAACATTTTAGTGTGGTTTAAGAAAAATATTAAAGAGCATTTAAAGTAAATAAAACCTTTTATTCATAAAACCCTAAATGAAAAGGTAGTTTTTAATGATAAAATGATTTATTTTATAAGTCTAATTGTTTTCTAAATTATATTATAGATTTTAATTGAAAATGGGTAAGAAATTGGGAAGTTCCCTTTAATCGGGATTGCTTACTGAGAAGAATTGTGAATGAAACCTTATTAAAACACATGTATCCACAAAAAAGAAATATGGAATGATTTGGATACATTATTTTGGAAAATATAAATATAATTTATAAGAAATGTATAAAAATTAGGAATAGTTAAATTTGGGTAAAGAGAGAGAAATCATAACCCAAAGGAAAAAATAGAGGTTTGAGAAGAAACCCTTACCTTATGTCTGAAACGGTTCTATACTTGATCTTAATGTCCTTTATAATCAGATTAAATTAATTAATTAATTAATTTACACACTTTTCTACATGTATTTTATTTATTATAATTTTATTAAGTTCATTTATAGCATTTTTATGGGTTATGAGATTCAATTTCATCATTTAGGATCGTTCATTTCCTTAGTTTTCATGATCGGTTTACTTGTATACATATACAGAAAATCATGTAACATGAGAATGTTTTTGAATAATTGAATTTATATGTTATTAATAAACATCTATAATATTAAATGGTTATATAATTCATTCGGAAATTTTGGTTGAGGATGAATCATTGGGTAAAACATTAATGATAACCATTTAGATTATTTTGGCATTTTTTCAATCATCACGGGGAAATTTTGTTTTATTAATTAATATCATATATATATAATGTTTCTAGAAAATTAAATAGGATTTTATACATATATTATAATCCTTTCTAACCATAAAAATGGTTTTATGAGCATTCTTGAAGGATGTAGTGGAAATTGAAAACTCCTCATCCTTGAATTTGATAAATTAATACATCACGGACAATGTTTTCATTTTTAGAACCAAAAGGGGAAGGGAAAGAAATGATGATGTGTTATTCCATTATCATAATTAAATTATGGTATATGTAAGGTATTTAATTTATCATTCCATTTTAATGAGGGGAGTTGAGGAGAGAATATGAAAAAGAAAAGAACTTGGAAAGAAATTAAAATAGAAGCAAGAGGATTTTACCTCTTGAATCCTTATTCCTGAGAACCTCCTTAGGGAAATTGGTTTTGGCCTCTTCTTGAGGCCAAAGGATAATATATATGGTGGAGGGTCATGGGAAGAGATTTTATTAGAATTTGGATAGGTCTCAAATCTTGAGAGGTGTGAGGAGAAGAGGTGGTGAGGGTGGTATTTATAGGGGAGGAGAGGGGTGTTTTCTCATTATTTTATACATTAGTTTATTATTTTGGCTCAAGACTAGGAATAGTTTAATAATTATCACCAAAAATAATAAAATAATAAAGGAAGTTTGATATTATTTCTCTAACATCAGATATGACTTGAGGAATAGTGTACTTAACTTATAATGTATATATACCAAAAATTATCGTATTTCACTAGTCACCAAAAATTCAACAATTTTAGAAAAATCAAAAAAAATCATCCTTAACATTTTTCAACATTTAGAATTAAAAAATGTAATCAATTTTGTGAAAATAATTTTCTAAATATGATAAATTTTATTTTTTTTAATAAAAATCATCTTTTACTTGAAAAATACAAATTTAAAAATTAAAACTGCTTTTCTAACACTTTGAAAAATTAATTAAGGTCTCGTTAAATTATTTTATAATAATAATACAACGAAATGTTAATTTATTAATACATTTAATGGAAATAAATTTTATTTTAAAACATTATATTAAATATAATATTGAAAATAAACACTTATGTTTTATAAAAATATCAACACTTAATTAATAATTTCTAAATAAATTATTTACTTATACTATAACATAATTATATCATATTTTCATTTATAATATGGATGACATTTATATATACTTTCATTGGTGAGGTTACTATTATATTGTCTGATTTATTATTCATAAGGGTCACATTACCATTTCAAAGGTCTTGTTTCTTTTCCATTAGTATATGTTCTTTAATTATAGAAATACATATTATTTCATTCATTCATAATTTATAATGTTTTTATTGTGTTATATATGTTATTTTTATGTTTTTTATACTATATAACATAATTATAAGAAGATAATTTTCACTAATAAAATTTTGGGTCATTACATTCTTCCACCCTTATGAAATTTCACTCTCGAAATTTTGTTTCACATTCTAAGTTGAAAATAGGTGTGGGTAATTATCCTTATCACTTCCTCAATTTCCCATGTTTCCTATTCATACTTATGGTTCCACAAAAGTACTTGGACCAGGTGAGTAGTCTTGTTGCATAGAAATTTATCTCTACGATCCAAGATCTTCAATGGATGCTCCTCGTATGAGAGATCGTTCTCTAAATGTACCACCATTCAATTCAGTGCATGTGAGAGATCTAGTATATACTTCCTCCAGAAAGATATGTGGAATACATCGTGTACTTGATACATGGTAGGTTGAAGTGCTAGTCGATAGGTCACAACTTCTAAATGATCAGGAATCTCAAAGGGGACGATGTACCTGTGACTTAGATTTCATTTCTTCCCAAATCTCTTGATTCTCTTCTATGGAGATATGCATTGGAATACCATGTATCAAAACATAAACTCTAGGTACTATCGAAGATTTTATGAACAGGTCTTCTATCAAATTTGGGATTCCTTATATGATGCTAAATGGTTTTCACCTTTACCACAATTTCTTTAACTATTTCAGGTTCTAACATCTTACGTTCACCGACTACATCCCATCATTTCAGTGTTATACACATTTTCCTATAAAGGACTTCATATGGAGTCATTTGGATGCTGGATTATAAACTATTTTTTTAAGAAAAATCAACTATAGGTAGATATTGGTTTGATCATCCTTTTAAGCCCATATAAAATAATCCCAACATGTCTTCCAGTGTGTGAATATTCCACTCAGATTGGCCATCAGTTTTAGGATGATAGGTCATATTATAGTTCAAATCAGTGTTTAGATCATGTTGAAGACTTTTCTAGAACGTGGAGGTGAATCTCGGATATCAATCAAATACAATTGATTGAGGTACTCCATATAGACTTAACAATGATTTGATGTTTATTTGTGCCAGTTGATCTAGTGATAAGTCCTCTCAAATTGTGATAAAGTGATATTTCTTCGTAAGATGATCCACAAAAAAACATATAGCATTGATTCCTCTGGATATATTCAAAAGTCCACTGACAAATTCCATGTTTTTGTTTTCCCATTTTCATATTGGTATGGGTAATGGTTACATCATCCCATTATAATTTTTCATTTAATCCTTCACTTGCTAACATACAAGACACTTTAATGTATATTCAGTGATCTCCTTCTTCGTATTATTCCACCAATAGTTCTCTCTGAGATCTTGATACATCTTTATTTTCCTTAGGGTAATAGATAAGGTTCATATATTTGAATCATTTAGAAGCCCCTTCTTTATCTCAGGATTGGATGGTACACATAATCGTGACCCAAATATTACAACTCCATCCTCACCGATCTTGAACTCAAAGGATTTCCCATTTCTGATATCTTCCACCCTTTTCTAAATTCCAACATCACTACTTTGAGAATCCATTATTTTATCCATAAGGGAATATTGAGCAATAATTTGATAAAAGATTGATGATTTTTCTTCCTTAATGATTTCCATGTCCATCATTTAAAAATATAAGAAGATTGAATCATTTTAAATTAACAGAATTGATAAAGATGAGGATACTTTCTACTTAGAGAATATGCCACCTTATTTTCTTTACCGGGATGGTAGTGGATTGAACAGTCATAATATTTGATTAATTATAACCATATTTTCTTACACATATTAATCTCATTCTATGTGAATATATATTTAAGGCTTTTATGATCAATATATATCTCACACTTCTCCCTATAGAGATAATGCTGCCACATTTTCTATAAGAAGATCATATCCTCCAATTCTAGATCATGTGTAGGATAGTTTTGCTCATGAATTTTCAACTACCTTGAGGTTTAGGTTATCAATTTATCATTTTTCATAAATACACATCCTAACACCTTCTTTAAAGCATCATTGTACACTGTAAATATTTCCCCACTTACTGGTAGTGTGATCACTAGTGCAGTGATGAGACTCTTTTTCAACTCTTTAGAGTGGTCTTCACACTCACTGGTCCAGAAAAACTTTTCTCCGTTCTAAGTTAGCTTGGTTATTGGGTTTGAAAATCATGATAAGTTCTTGAAAAATCACTAGTAATTCTTAGATAGACTAATGAAACTATGGATCTCTATTATCGATGTTGTCCTGGACCACTCTTCTATTGCTTTTTTCTTGGTAGAGTCCAAAAATATCCCTTTTTTAGTGCTTATATACCCCAATAATAATACTTCCTCCATCCAAAACTCACATTTTCTATAGTTTTCAAATAGTTTCTCCCATCGTAAAGTTTTTAGTACAGTATTCAAAATATCCAAATGTTCATCCTTTCCCTGGGAGTATATTAGAATATCTTCAATAAATACTACCAAAAAAAATTTGAGGTAGTCTCTAAAGACTCTATTAATTAAGTCCATGAAAATTAATGGATCATTAGTGAGTCTGAAAGGAATCACAATGAACTCATAGTATCCATATCTCATTCACAAGGAATTCTTGGAAATATATTACTTCCTCACCTTTAATTGTTGATATCCTGACCGAAGGTCCTCCTTAGAGAAATAACTGGACCCACGTAGCAGATCAAAGAAATCATCTATCTGTGGCATGGGATACTTGTTCTTTATAATGATTTTTTTCCAACTCATGATAATCTTTGAAGAGGTGCATTGATCTATCCTTATTTATGAAAAATAGGTTGGCACACTCCATAGTGAAGCACTCGGGCATACAAAACACTTGTCCATATTCTTCTTTAACAACTTATTTAGTTCATCCAGCTTAATAGTGTCCATTTTGTAAGTTTTCTTTGATATATTAAGAGATCGAGGAATAAGTTCAATTGAGAATTCAACCTCTCAATCAGGAGGAAGACCAAAAAATTATTCACGAAATACATTAGTATAATCCCCTGTGATGGAATTATATTCAAGCATAATTCTCTACATTGTCTCTGGAATTTTATCTAGATATGATTTCTCATAAGATAACAATATCCAAAATTGAGATGATGATTTTGAAGGATATTCATCTTTCTCCTTGCACTTGTATAGAATTGGAGGATGCTTCAGGATGTAAAGAGTGATCTCCCTTTCCTGATAGATGATGTTGGATTTATATAAAGATATCCAATCCATGCCCAATATAGCATCAAACTCTACCAAAGGGGGTATGATAAGATTTTTTGGGAGATGGAACCTTTCTCTCCTAGCTCTCCCCCTCTCGTTCTCGACTCCACCTATGGTTTCCTCCTGAAACCATTCACTGTGGGGGTTGGTGACACAACTGAGTGTTGTTTCTCTTCTTTCTTCATTTTATCCCGTCATTTCCTTCTTCCTACTCCAATAGCATGGATTCTCCCTGGGATCTTCCCCTCTTTTTCTCTCACGGGTTGTCCGCTCCTATCTCTTTTCATCTTCAACATAAACCTCAATCTCAATGGTAGTTCTTCTAGCACATTTGTGTCATTCTATATATTAGACTTGATGACCACTGACGCTTCAATGGAATGTTCTCCTAGATCTCCGACTTTATCACATCCCCCTCTTACTTTTTAGGGTTTTTTGTTTTATTTCATAGAGATGAAGGATCCCTCACATCATTCGTCCCCATCAATTCTCCACCCTTATTGGCCTCATATTTTCTTCATCTTCTTAATCCCACTCAATCTCACCTATTATCTTCCTACCAGTCCTAAATAATCAGACCCCAATTTTGGTCTTGAGATATGGTGCTCACAGTGGTTTGGGATGGTGATAGTGGTTTCGTCTGGGGGTTTCCTTCATCTTTTGGGTTTTGAATATGGACTTTTTCATCAAAACTCCTCATCTTCCCTTATTTCCTTACCCATAATTAAAGGCCCCATTTTTGTTCAAACACGATAGAGTTTTAGGGATATTTGAGATGGTGATAGTGGTAGGGTTGAAGGCAATTACTCTCTAGTGATAGTGGTGTTCTAGTGGTGGATGGATTCAGTTCGACTCGGGAAAATTTTTAATGGCATTGGTGTTTCTTAGTGTTTTGGTTCTTTAACATGTTTTCTACTTTATTTTATGGTGTTCTGCTTGGTGAATTTTCAGCATTCGTTGGACTCTATCAGGAGTATCTCATGGATAATTAGTGTGGATGGTATTGCATGTTTTTTAAGGATGGCGATGGTGCTTTGATGATGATGAAGATGGACTCTGGAAGTCTTCCTCACCGGTGATCTAGTGTAACAATGGGTGATTTTTGTAAGGGTATACGACACATGGTGGGTGTTGGCCCAAGGTGGTTATGTTTTTTATAGTTTGAAATATGAATTTTGTTTTTTGAATTTTGAATTTTGAACCAGTTTTTTGGTTGTTTGTATGATAGTGTGGTTTTTCTAAGGTTCCCACTTATTCAGAAAGTGGTTTTTATATAATAAAAAAATAGATTGATACAAGATTTTATGGGAGTCTTAGTGTATAAACATTAAATGAGGAGGAGTAATTAACTTTGTATGCAATAATTTCCCCATTTTATGTTCTCATAGATAACTCAACCTCAAAATTTTGTGGTGGTTGTTGAATAGTTCTATAAAACTTTCAAAAATTAAAAATAATATGCAAAACAAGAATAAAATAGTATATTTTATATTATTGAATGAATAACCAGCATACCTATCACCACATCATTTTCGAGCATTATTAGTAGTAGTGATTGTATATTCCCTTCCTTGATACCTTATAGGTTGTTGTTGTTGATTTCCCCTAAAAACCCTTGGATTAGGGAAATGGATCACATAATTCCCATGTTCCTTGTAGTTGAAATGCTGCAATACATGTTGATTTTTGATTTGGACCATCATTTCTTCTTCCACATTAGTGTGATTATTCACATCCCTTCGACGGTTATTAACCATATTCCCTTATCTTTCACATTTGAAGCATCTCTTGGTTCCATTTAACTAGTTTCCATAATTTTTCTTTCCAAACTTTTGACACGTGGGATATTGGTTCTTTATTCCATCATGGGATATATCTATTGATCAAACCATATTAAACTCCATTTTTTCGTTTTTTTCATCGGTCCCACAAGACCACTAAGAGTCTCCAATTTTCATTTCAACTTTATGAGCACAATAGAAAATCTCCTCATAACTATCAATGTCTCAAATCATTAATTCATTTCATATACTCAGATTTAGTCCGCTAAAGAAGAAATCCACCTTGATTTTGGTTTTCATGAAAAATCCATAGGCATATCATACAATACTTGTGAATTTCTCCTAATATGGCATGATAGACTCATCTTCCTTCTACTTCAGTCTAATGAATTTCCTTTCCATCTTGAGATGAAGGTTTCAGGGAAAATATTTATTGTAAAATATTTTCACAAATTCCTCCCAATCTATAGAATCAATTCCTTCTTTGTAATTTGTCTTCTTAGTTTGTGTCCACCACTGATCTGCTTCCCCATCAAAACAATAGACCACAAACACAACTTTCTCTTCATCTAATCATTGTAGGATAGAAAATGTCTTCTCAATGGATTTAATTCAATGTTCTGTGAGGGGGGAGATCCACTAAACATGGGAGGAATTTTCTTCATGAAGGGTTTGATATCAATTTCCATTTTATTATGATAAGGAGGTGTTTCACACGATTCAAGTTATTATTCATAACTTGGGCCAGCTGAGAAAGTATCTTCATGAAGTTTTGAGTTCCCCTTTCCATCAAATTTGGAATATCATTAGGGAAATAATCACATTGCCTATCACATTGATTTTTGGAATGAGTTCTTCTGTTTCCATCCATTAACTAAGAAACAAAAAGTACAATTAGGGGGCTTATATACATAGATAATAAACATGTAAAAAAGAAAACTTTAAACATAGAAGGAAAAACTTGAAAACAAAAAGTATGTCCTAACTTGTGATATCCTATGTTTTAATCTAGGTTATCCATGTTGATATAATTATACCTAGGGTTATTACTAAATTGATCTATACCTAATCTCATAAAATAAGTATACCTTTCTATAATACAAACTATAGCTACCCTAGCCATTTAAACATATTATTACATGATTTTAAATATAATTAAACATCAAATTACACTCCAAGGATCATAAAGTATAGTTTCTTGTAAGATTAAATACATAATTAAACATCATGAAACAAAAATAAAATTTTTTTTATTCAATCTTTATGATGATACCCTAGTTCCATTTGATCTCTTATATCTACATAGGATAACATGGGGAATACCTGAACAAAAGGGATGAGCTGAAAATCCCGATAAGGGAATAAGAATATGAATAAAACATAGCACATGGGTTAAAAGGCACAAAATGGTGACATAAAAGTCATAGAACATGAATAAAAATAAGGAAGAAAAACATTTATAACATGGTAACATATATTCATGGAATCATAGAAATATGGAAACAACATATAACATGACATAAACATGAGTCAAGGCTAGTATCCAAGACATGGTGGACAAAGTCCCATAAAATAATTGGGTTCACTCCATGTCCCAAAATGAAATCTCATGAAACTAAACATTACCCAATTCATTGGAACAAAATTTGGGTGAACAAATCATAACATGTTTAGGAATATTCATGAATCATGAATAATCATACATAAGTAATCAAACATAAACCTAAGGGTTACCCCTGGAAAGAATTGAGTATCATAAACATGTCAAAAGGCATAAAAAAAGAATATCATAATGGTGTCCATGAAAGAGTGGATTTAAATAATACATGGACACTAATATGGTAAAATAGTCATATATCGTGATAAGTTATTCCAAATTTAAGTGGAAATGTGTAAAAAAAGTGTTTAAGAATCATTAGAAATGAAATATTTTAGTGTGGTTTAAGGAAAATATTAAAGATCATTTAATTTGAAAAAATCATATTTGTTTTCATAAAACCATAAATGAAAAAAAGGACATTTTTAGGATAAAATTAGTGATTTTAGAAATATAATTATGTCTTAAAAAATTATGGATAGTACTTGAAAATGTGTAAGAAATTGGGAAGTTCCATTTAATTGGGCTTGCTTATCAGAAATAATTTCGAATTAAACCTTATTAAAACATGTATATACTTGAAAAGGAAGGATGAAATGATTTGGATACAGGATTTTAGAAAATATAAATATAATTTAGAAGAAATATATAAAATTAAAGAGTAGTTAAATTTTGGTAACGAGAGAGAAAGTGTAACCTGAAGGAAAAAGTTGAGGTTTGGGAACAAACCCTTACCCTATGTCTGAAATGGTTATGCACTTGATATTAATGTCATATATAATCAGATTAAATAAATTAATTAATTAATTAATAAACTTTTATACATTTATTTTATTTATTATAATTTTATTAAGTTTATTTATGGAATTTTTTATGGGTTATGAGATTCAATATCATCGTTTGGGAGCATTCCTTTCTGTGGTTTTCATGATCGGTTTACTTGTATACATGTATGGAAAATCATGTAAAATGATAAATGTTATCTAGAATTGAAGTTATTTATTATTAATGAACATATAAAAGATAAAATGGTTATATATTTCATTTGGTAATTTTGGGTGATTATGAATCATTAGATAAGACATTAAAGATAATCGTTTAGATTATTTTGGCATTTTTTCAATCATCATGAACTAATTTTGTTTTATTAATTAATATCATGTAAATATAATTATTCTAGAACATTAAATATATTTTAATACATATATTATAATATTTTTTGACCATTAAAAAGGTTTTATGAGTAGTATTGAAGGAGTTAATGAAAATTAAAAACTCGCCATCCTTGAATGTGATAAAATAACACATCACAGACTATATTATGGTTTTTATAAAAAAATGAGGGGAAATAAATGATGATGGATTATTCCATTAGAATAATAACATTAGATTATATGTAAGTTAATGGAGTTATAATACCATTTTGATAAGGGGAGGTGAGGTTACAATAAGAATATAAAATAACTTGAAAAGAAATTAAAATAAAAAAGGGGATTTTACATCTTGATTTTTTCTTCTTAAGAACCTACTTTAGGGGGTTGGTTTTGGTATTTTTTTGAGTAAAAAGAATTTTGGACATTAGGTATGGTATTAGGAAGATATTTGAGTATAATTTTTATGAGGATAAAATCATTAGAGGCGTTAGAATAAGAGGTGGTGTGGCGTGGTATTTATATGGGAGGAGATGAGTGTTTTCTCATTATTTTATTCATTAGTTTATTATTTTGGCTCAAGAATATGAATAGTTTGATAATTATCACCAAAAATAATAAAATAATGAAGGGAAGTTTTATATTATGGTTATTACATCAGTGATGACTCCAATAATAGTAAATTTAACTTATAATGAATATATACCATAAATTACCTTATTTCACTATTCACCAAAAATTCAAATATTTTAGAAAAATCCCAAAAATTCACTATAACCATTTTCAAGATATATAATTAAAAAATAGACTCTATTTTATGAAAATAATTTTATAAATATAAGAAATTTAATTTTTTAATTAAAATTATCATTTACATGGAAAATACCAAATTTAAAATTAAAACTACTTTTCTAACTCTTTAAAAAATTAATTAAGGTCTCATAAAATTATCTTATAATAATAAGATAGAGAAATATTAATTTATGAATACATTTTTTGGAAATAAAATATCTTTTACAACAATATATTAATTATAAAATTGAAAATAAACACTTATGTTTTATAAAAATATCAACACTTAATTAATAATTTCTAAAATATTTATTTACTTATACTATGATATAATTATATCATATTTTCATTTATAAGATGGATAAGTTTTATATATAATTTCATTGGTGAGTTTAACATTCTATTACTTAGTTTACTATTCACAAGGTTCACATTACTATTCTAAAGGTCAAGTTACTATTCCATTGGAATAAGCTCAATACATAGAGAGAACTCGAGCTCTGGATTATATAAGAATTGCGTGTAAAGGGACTTGCATGTAAGATTTGGAATTGTGCACAAGCTAAGGAAATTTTGCATAATATTGGAGTCACGCACAAGATAAGTCATTTGTGCATAATATTGGAGTTGCGCACAAGCTAAGGTAGTTGTGCATAAGATTGGTGTTTTATGCGAGAAGGGAGTTGTGCTTTTAAAGTGGTTTGCGCGAAAGGCATAAAACTAGTGTGTAAGTCACAATGAGGGTTGCGTGAAAGATTGGTGTTTCCCAGTACATATTTGGTAAAGTGGTATTCATCAGTGGATGAAAGTGGAACTTCAACAGAGCATCTATCTACATTCGAGGATGTAGCATTCATTAGAGATAATGAAGGGAACTTCAAGTCTATAAACTATGTTTCAATCCCTTCTAAGAGAAGTGAGTGAAGGAAGAGGAATTTGGTGTTCCTTCCTATAGATAGTGATCCAGTGTAAGAGACATAGGGAGTGAACCTTTGGAATCCTATGAGAGTACCTTAAACATTGTAAAGGCAGTGAGCTTGGGAATAGAAGATCTAGCCCTGGCCATGTAAATAGTAGTGATTTTTAGTAGATTTGGCACCTCGGCACATCATGGGTGTATGCTCTTTGGACGTAGCCCAATGAAGGTAAACCAATTAAAATTGATGTGTACCGTGCATGATTTAATTTATGTTTGTGTATCTCTATGGTATAGAGGGAGAAGTGTGTTTTTTTAATGATAATATAAGATCAAAAGGGGTAGTAGTTTTAATCGGTCATACCCTGATTCACCCCACCCCCTCTCCCCCCCCCCCCCTCAGGGTATTCAACCTAGTGGAACTAATAAAAAGAACACATAAAAATTATATAAATAAACTAATTAAAAGAAAAATTATTTTATTTTATTAGATAAGTATCATATAATTTCACTCAATGTCAATTCAATCATAAAAAACCCAACTAAAATGGGATTGAAACATAAATCCCTTACCTCAAGTCTTGTCCTGCATTGTATGAATTAAAAAACTTTATATAAATAAATATAGATTTATTATAAATATATTATATAATAATATTCATAAATAAAATTATATTTATCACTCCTTTATAATTTCTTATTATCCTTTTATTAACAATTTCTTCATTAAAATGAACATTCAAGAGAGAACTAGTCTGTTTTCCATGCATCTTTCAGTTTGACAGTTCCAATACATATAGTTTTGTCATGATTATATCATATCCATAATTTTAATAATGTCATATGTATCATAATTAATCATTTCATACAATTTTATAACCATTTATATAAGTTTATGATGAAAAATTAATTACATCACTTTATGGAGACAGTGGTTTCTATGTACCCACGAGTGATGTTTCTACTTTTCTATTGATGGAAAAAAATAAAGGTAAATAATATTTCACCATTAAAAAAATTATTATATCATAAATATCATACATATTCATTAAATATATCCTTCTTAACATCCATGTAAACCATAAATGAAAAAATGATCACATTTCTTTGTCGAGGTGGTAGTTTGTACATACGACAAGCGCTGTTATCACTTTCCAATGGATGGAATGGTAAGAAGGTATATAATATTATATATTTTCAAAAGAATCATTATCTAATAAATATAATATATAAATATTAAATTTATCATAATAACCAACCATTAATTATGTGTATATAAAATGAATCATATTGTTGTGTATAGGTGGCAGTCCACACGTACGCATGAGTGATAATTTTATTTCTCATTTTATGGAAAGGATGGTTGATAATGGTGGTTCCATAATCATAATAACATTCTATTATATTTATGAAACTAAATTTATTATTTTATGATAAATATAACAGATTAAAAGGATGTAGATGTATAAATAAATTGAAATAGTTTTGGTAAGATGATTACCTATACTTCAGAAGACCTCATTTATATCCCTTATAAAGACCCTTGGATTGATATTTTAAGAAAAAAAGAATATATAATTCATTTTAGGTAATTTTTATAATTGATAAGGGTTTGGTAGAGCTATGTGGCTTGAGATGGTGTGAATAAAATCGGATGGGTGGTGTCTTTTACAGTGAAGTAAAGGACACATGTAGAATTACTTAAAATATTTAAATATCAAAAAAATCATTTGAATGTAGCAGCAAGTGGCCAAAATTTTCATGATAAAATAGAGTAAGGTAGAAATCACTTCAAAAAATAAAATTTTGATAGGTTTATGTGTAATTTCAGACCTTATCTTTTGGTCTAACACATTCTTTATCCAATTTTAACCATAACCATGGTAACAACATTTTCAATACTAAAGGGTTATAAATTTACTTATAAGTTAATAAATGGAACAAAAATGTTCAATTGATTAAATTTTTGACCATATCTCATCCCCTTAGCCTCCTTTAATATTTTTAGTATTTAAAATCATTTATTAATATATTATTTAACCTAAACTATCATTAAATTCATTATAAGAACTATTCACATATTTTGACTTTAATAAAAAAATAGAAATGAAATTTGAATATAACCTTATAGAAAATAAAAAATATGTTATATTTATCTGTAAAATTCATGGAAGAAAATAATTAATAAAATTTTTATTAGTTTTATTGTTTTTAAATTGTTTATTATCTTTTTCTATTACTTGAAAAAGTATTGTGTTAGTGTGGCATAATAATTTAAGGTAAATATATTATCACTAAAAATTTAAAATAAATTTTCATCCTAAAAATAAATTTAATTATGTTCGAAATAAACTTTTAGATTCAGGCATAATTGATGGCTATATCTCATGCATATCTTTTTGAAAAATGAATGCATCATTTTTTAAATTAAATTGACAATTCTTTCACACATGTATAATGTTTTACTCATATTTTGCACGATACATTTGAATATGATCTGAAATAAAATTTAAAAAAAGAGATGAATTAAGGAAGATAAAGACACTTCATGTTGTGGAATGAAGTTTCATGGTGCAACACCAAAATATTTAATCTAGAATGAAATAAAGAATCTAGGAATTTCACTATTAATTATGTGAGAATTTCAAATTATACATTCATGATTTGAGTGGAGGATATTAACACAAAGAGCAACTGGGAAGAAAGGCATGATAAATGTTTCATATCATGAATCTATATTCGACTCAAATGGCTTGAATCCATTTTTTTATTGATTTTTTGATAACTTCACTTTCAAGGGATTAGAGGGAACCCTTACAAGTCCTATAGTATTAGAGATTACAAGAATCATAGGTCTTAGAGGAAATATCCAGACTATAACTACATAAAACTGCTCCTCCCCGGCATCTGCATCATGATATCAGCTCTCCATCTTCACATGACTATTTTGATAGGCTTCCCGTGCATGCACAGGCTAGTCCTGATGGAAATTCCATACCCTCTCTTTCTTTAACATCAGTTAGCTTCTACTCTGGTGAAAACACCTTCTCTGAATCCTCATCTAGAGTTTTCTCCTTGTAGAGTATTCCTGGTCCATTAAGCACAATATTTCGGTGGCCTGAAAGCCTTGAGGTGGCATGAAGGCCTTGGGTGGCCCGAAGGCCTTGAAGGACCCATGGACCAAACCGGTGGACCAAAAGACCAAACAGATGAATATTTCATGTTACTATAGTATCGAACAGTACCTTCTATAGTACCTTTTTAGTGTCTGCTATAGTACTACTACAGTACCCCCAAAAAATATTTCTATATCCAGTTTTTAACTCAGGTCTCTTGGAAGCACTTTCCGAGTTAATAATACTAATGATATTCATCACGCATGTTACACTAGTCAACACAAGGATTAAGGTAGAAATCACTTCACAAGGATTAAATTATCAATTTATTACTCTGATTCCAAAAGTTAATAATGATAATTAAAATCATCAATTCATGCATGTTACACTAGTCAACACAAACTACAAAAATTATTAGAAAAATCATTTCCTCCAAACATGAAAATTTTCAAATAAAATCATATCTTCAAATAAATTTGGTTTCATACAAGGGAAGACTCTACAAGTTTGTCTTATAACTTCTTATTAGTGTGTAAATATGCTGATAAAATTTAACAAAGGGTATAACATTTCATTAAATATTGATATCAAAAAGAATTTTACACTATTTATTGGGGATTTATTTGTAACATGCTTTCCAATTTTGGTTTTAATAACATTTTCATTAATTAGATCAATAAAATTATATCCTTTTTTTATTTCAATTCTGATTAATGGATCTTCGGAGGTTTATTTCTCTTATTTGAGAGGGTTAAGGTAGGGCGACCCCATATCAGCAATCATATTTGTAATTGAAAAGGATTACCTGATCATGATGCTTTTAAATTTGGTTAATAATGGGAAGATCAATCTCATAACAACTAATATAGAAATTATTTCTCCTTCTCAATTATTTTGTATTGATGATATTATTCTTTTTGTTAAAGTGAAAATAGTAATGTCCTGATCATAAAGAAAACCTTTTAGCATTATCATATGTTTTATTGATAGAAAATTTGATAGAAAAAAAATCCTCTGTGTATTTTGGAAATAATATAAATGTTGTGAGGAAAAATTACATTATTTGTGAGTTTGGTATCATAAAGGGTGTGCTCCATTTTTTATATATGGTTGTTCCATTGTTTTTTGTTAATCCTCATGCTTCCCAATTTAGTAATATTATGATCAATGTAAGGAATCAATTAGCTACATGTAAAGGAAAATCCATTTCAATGGCTAGAAGAGTCTACCTTGTGAAGAACATTATTTTCTCTAAGTTTGTTTACTACTTTATGTTTTATAAATGGCATGTTTTCTTGTTGAAGAAAATCAAGAAATCTATTAAAAATTTCATCGAGAGTGGGAACATACTTGAAAGAATGATAATCATAGTCCCTTGGAGAGAATGTTCCAAACCTATTGACCTTGGGGGCCTTGGCATAAACAATCTTGATAGATTTAAATAAAATCTCCAAGAACATTTTATGTGGAGGCTGGTTAATGGAAAATTATAACCCCTGATTTTTATTAGAGCTAGTTTTTGAAAAAACTCAAATCTTTAAACTTTAACTATTTGGAGACCTTTGTTTGGACAACATTCAATAATTCTTTAAATATTATTGTTTTACAAGATCAATGGCTGGTGAGGAAAAATTTATCCCTTAAATTCAATCATGAAAATTAGAAAGGTACCCATATATCTTATATGATCAATTATAATGACATATTGGTGGATTTAAATGTTACAATCAAGGAATAGCTTGACCTCCTAAATGATCTACCTCAGGAAATAAGTAATTCTATCAATAATTACACTTTTTTTAATCAAGATGATCTTCTAATATGTGGAATAGAATTAAATGGTGTTCTAACATCAAAAAAAATTATAGCAACTCAATTGATGGGAATAAACATGGATTGTTGGAAAAAGTCATAATAAATGGATTTCTCTATCTTGATTCATGATGTTGTGGAGTATTTATCATTAAAAACTACATGTTTATGATTCTATAAAATAAGTTTGTATCACACTATGTTCTTGATGTGCATTATATCATCAGCATAGGGAGGATATTAATCATATCATCTTAAGTTGTTCCACTTCCACTACCCTATGGAACTTAATTTTTATATTTTTAATGGATGGATTCCCTAGGTGGACTCTATACTGGAATTCCTACTTGACTAGAATAAATATACTATCTCACTGGAGATTTCTCATCTTATTTCATGTTGCCTATGCAGAACTCATGCATCTAATCTAAGGTATTCTAAATGTTTCTATGCATGATCATACCCCTTTAAATAGAAATGATACTTCATTATAGTTTATCATGTTAGTGAGAGATTCCAATTTCATTCAGCATGGTCGATGCAATAACTCAGTTCATGACCTTTTGGTGCTTAGACGGGTTGGTTTACAAGCAGTTTTTCTAATACACATGGTACTCTTAAAATATTTTAGATCTCACAATTCATTTACTTTATAAAATGAAACTTTGATGGGGATTCAAAGGGTAATCTTGTACCCTCCATAATTGGAGTAATATTTAGAGATTGTAAGGCCGATATTGTGGGATGTCTTTATGGATTTTGTGTCATCAAAACATCTCTAGAATATGAGATGATTTCTATGATTAATGCAGTGAAAATGGCCAAGAAAAAGGCTAGAAAATTTATGGTTTCAATGTGATTATAGTGTTTTAATCCAATCATTAATAAATGGGAAAATACATCTTTCATGGAAACTTACTTCCCAATGGATTAGATTCATGGAGACTCTCTCAATAATGTTCTTTTTCATCATGCATGTTTTTCAGAAAGGTAATTATCTTATGGATGCATTAGAAAAAAATTGGTAGAGAAGATTATGTTTTTTTAACACCTACATAATGATATAATTCCCCTTTTTCAAAGGTATTGTTGTAAAATTATATATTTTTGACTGGTGTAATTTTTTTCTTATTAATTTAAGGAACTTTCCCTTTGGATGAGTTATCGCCTTTTAGAAAAAATATCATATGAAAATAAATGGTTTATATTAAATTAAGTATGGAATAAAAAGGTTACTTAGAAGGTATCTAATAAAAATAATTTAATTATTTGGGATGTTGGGTGCATGCACAGAAAAAATCTAGAACAAGGTAAGAGTTTTCATCTCAAATTCCTCTATTTGATACATGTTTGGTATTATGAACCTAATTTAATTTATGTGATATATATAATTCATATTTGAGTTATAATATCATGAGTTATGTTTTAATCATTGTATTTTAATTTCAATTACAATACCACTCTTTCAAGGGGTTTTGATTAAAATGTTACTCAAGTCTCAAGGTTTCTTTGTATCAAACATTAATTCATTGAGATGTGTTTTTGTTACAAACCATGTTTTCCTTTGAATATTTTATTCAATACCAATGGATTTTGATTTTTAATATATATTTTTTTCATGGAAATACTAAGACAAATTTATTCCTTTTCATAAAAAGTGTTTTTACATAGTTGTTAACCTCTTCTAGGGCTTTTTGGTAACTCAATTTTCATTCATTGTGTTATGATCATTCTCTTAAACATATTTCACATAAATTGGGAAAATGTTGAAGTTTTGTTGTTTTAAGTTGTATTATTTCATTTTCTATGTGGATATACATTCCAACCACATAAAACTTTTGAAAAATAATTCTCACTTGTTAGGAAATATTGACCGTAAGGGTTATCGATAACTCAAATCTCCAACTTTGAGTTATAAAGTTTTGTATTGGAATTTATTCTTCCATTATTTGGTAATTTAACCTTAAGATGTTATTACATATTATATTATTATCATATTTTATAAAATTAAGGTTTAATAAAAATAAGTCGTTACTACTCTTTTTATAGTATAGGTTTTAAAGGAAGGTATATTAATATTTTTTAAAAGTTTTTCCCTTTATAAACCATGTTTTATATATTCCACACAAAATTTATTTTGGAAAATAATTTTTTCATTTTAAAGGATATATTTTTGGATATTATTTTGAAAATTTAATGTCTTCAAAATTTTTCACTCCACCTTTTTGAAAATTAATTTCTAAAGTGAACCATATCTTTGTCTGTTATGAAAATGTAAAAAATGATTTCTGAAATCTCTTTTGTCTTATCACGTTAATTTTACTTATAATTTTAAAAGGATTTAACCTCATGGGGTTCATGTTTCATGAATTATACTCTAATATATATTTATATTTAGGGGGTTTAAACTCATGGTATCAAACAATTCAATTATTTATCCATTCTTGTGTGATGTCATTCAAAGAATTCTTGTACAAGTATGTCCTTCATATATGTCACCATCCTTCTAAGATTCCTTTGTTACACTAGATATATGTTCTTATAAACCCACCAAAGTTAATTATTTTATTGGAATATTGTCAAGTTATTTCAATATCGACATGGTCTTATATTCATTTCTTTATACGGTGTGAATTTCAAATTTTACATCATTCATACTGGATGGTGTTCACCTAAAAAGAATATTATTTTATTGAAATAGGGAAAATTATTAGTTTTTTGTATGTTTTTATTCAAAAAGGACTTATTATTGTAATGTTGAATATGTTTTGTTTGACCCTCCACCTTTATCAAGATGGGTTATGATCATGTTATCCCTTTTATGGGCATGAGGAAAAGATTGGTGTTTTGTATGTTGTTATTCCAATATCGATTATTATTTGAAAAGGTAATTATTTATATTTTATTCAATGTTCCATATGATGAATTCATTAGAAAAAAATAAATTATGGATGGGTTTTGGCATTATATAGCCCCATGATTCATTAGTAGGTCTTGTGAGATAAACATTTTTGGGTATTTTGTTGTATTCCCACCAAAAATAAGATATTTCCTTGATGGAATGATCATGGTGTCTAATATCAGGATATCATGGATTATGGTAAGGAATTAGATATATGAAATTTTGAAATTCATAAATAATGAATAATGTGTAACACAATTAAAAAACTGATACTTAATAGACTAACTATTACTACTCATGTCTACAAGGTGCACCTTTATTTTCTACAGCCTTCCTAATTAGAATTTCATAGTTAAGCATGCTTGTCCTAGAGTAGTGTCTGGATGGGTGACCTCATGAAAATTTTATTTGGGTGTGTTTGAGTGGGGATAAAGAACACTAAAAGAACATGTGTTAGACTATGGGGATAGTCATTAGTCTGATAAGTGGCCCACTGTGTAATATGTTGTGGTGTGTTGAGAATTCAACCAAGGTATTATAGAATACCCATGTGGTTATATGGAAAAGTTCATGTATCAGGGATATTGGGTTATGAAAAATGTTATTATAGACAATACTCATCTAGAAGTGTTGATTCATAACCTAGGTTTGATTTTTTGGGCCCACAACAAGGGATTTGTGCTTTAAAGTGGTGGAGAGTGTAGAAACCCTGAAAAAATGGTAGTTAATAGAATATATTTTACTACCCATATTGATAATAATAACCTTTTTTTGGGATCTTGTCTGATTAGATCTTCGTAGTTATGTTTCCTTGTCCTATAGTAGTTTTAGAATGGATGACCTCCCGATAAGTGCTCCAGGGTGTATGTGAGTGAGGATAAATAACATGAAAATAAAATGTACTATAATGTGGGGATAGTCATTAGTCTAATAAGTGGCCCAAATGGGAAAGAATTTGTGGTGTTTTGAGTATAAAACCAAGGTATTACAGGATACCCATGAGATTATATGACCTGGTTTGTGGCCTAGAAAGGTCAAGTAATTACAAATATTTGTAAGACCTCAAGTTTTTTCTGTTGTGAAAATGAGTAGAAATTTGAATTTTTGGTTTCAAGTGCTTGTGAGGAATAAAATGTTTATTTTTCATATCATAGTATCTTTTATAATTTTTCTAACTAATTCATTTTTACTAGAATAGATTTTTTACCCCAGGATAAAATTTTTGTGAAATTTCAAGCCATTCAGATTTTCATGGAATAATTGTTATTTAATAATTAATTAATTATTAATTCATTTCTGTGTGTTTTTTTGGGGAAATATTTTTAATGGAAAATCATATTGATATTATGACTCCATGGTATATTCCAGAATATATGTATTTTTCTAGGTAACATATAAAATCACCATGGGCGTAAGGGGCAGGTCTGAGCTCATTTTCCTTTTTGTTTTTTCTTTTATTTTATTTTTTCATTTGTTTTTTATTTTATAATATCCTAATTTTATTATTTTATACACCACTTGGTTATTATGTTTCACATGTCTGAGAGAGTTATAGGATTAAAATAGGGATATGGAGGAGGGAGGGCCACAGGGGATATTGTATGGACCTGAATTGGAGCTCAGCGGGTGTGTGGCACAAATTTGGTGTCAAGATTCAATGCTTTATTCCCATAAGTAAGATATATTTTCATTGTAAGTTATATATCCCAGTAATGTATTTTTTTTTATTTTAATGCATTATATGTGTTTTATGGGGTTCCATGAAAGCCTTGTGGGATGATTTGGGAAAAATGAGGGGTTTAGTAGGATTGCAGGGAGTTTCCAATTCAAAAAACCCATCCAAATGATGTGTGGTTTCAAGAAAACATATCATGGATTATTCCTATTTTATGAATATGGTGTTTTATTACTAAAAATAATGTGTTGGGGAAAGTCCATGTCGCTGAGTACCTGGGAAGACACCTCATCTACGGGGGACATGGTCATGTTGTAGTACACTACCACACCCTAGGTCTGTCATGACCATGTAGTAATAGATAGATATACCCCATATATTCTCTATACATGTGTTAGTAAATATACAAATCTTGGGTGTACCCAACCTATGTAGAAGTACATGGACACCGTGGAGATTTTGGAGTACAAATTGTGTGCTCAGGATATATTTCGTGTACTACTCCCTTATTACCCATTTGAGTGGTTTCAGTGATTTTGAACCTCAAAGATAGAATTAAACATAAAATGATTACATTATTTTTATTTTATATATATAATCCAATTATGGATCCCTTGGGTTGTTTTGAGTACATCTAGGAGATGATTCATGGTGAGTAATCTTTGAACGAGAGGTTCTTCCCCCAATAAACAAAACTGGAGGTCTCATGGGAGAGGCATAAGATTAAAACTATATGAATATCATGAGAATGGTTAGAGGAAATAACTTGGGAGTTACAATGTCCTCATTGGATATTAGATTGTGATATTACCTAGTTAGTAGGACTAGGTTGTGACTCTAGGATATGGATAGGTTGGGTGATCAGTCCAAACTAGAGTAGGACCTTGAACTGAGATAGACCACAAGCCATCTCCCTATACTGATGTCAAAGTGGATTATACCTTGAGGTTAATCAGACTTTTATGTTTTTATATAATTAGGAATAATGTTTTACCTAAGATATGGTGTTGTCCCAAGAGATGATTTTTTTATCGAGGATCCCAAGAGGGATACCTTCACTTATGTTCTAACCCATAGGATCCCAAGAGGGATGCCTCCACTTTTATACCAATTATGAGGATCCCAATATGGATACCTCCACCTACATACTAACCTGAAGGATCTTGGGTGGGACTCCTCTACTATAGTGATGCCCTAGGGAACCCATGTGGGTGAACCTATGTGAGGTTACCCTGAGAGGGTGTATGTGGTTATGGTTATAGATGGCAATGTGTGTCACCTAGAACCCGTATTGAACAAGTGATCCCAATTGGCTATGGGTGGTATAGGGAGCATGGTAATTTGACTAACCCTTCAATTTTATTTATGATTTCACATATTTGTTTCTAATGTGGCTATGGATGTCAAGATGTGAACCCTGGGACTTAGGTGATAGTCATAATGCAACATGAGAGTGAATTTTGGGATGCTTGGACGTGCTCCTTAGGACCTAAATAATGGGATTAATGAGATGTGTGTTAATGTTATGGATTCCTAGAAGTTCTTCCTAGGATACATATTTAGGCCTTATATAAGAATGGTGTGAGAAATATTAGATTATGATGTCACCATGGATGCCTCGTGCCACATGAAATCTAGCTATTGAGACACGTAAAGAATTTCTGGGGTTTTAGGATTCGACCTTGAATCTCTATGTGATACCCTCCATAAGTCCCTAGGATACCAACCTTGTCTAGGATCCATCCATGTATACTTTGGTTATTATAGTGAAAACCATTTTTATGATGGTAATATTCCTAGGTATAGACCTAGGATTCGTCCAGTAAATCTTGATGATATTATGTGTTCTTGATAAGGATTCCTAGGATTCTTCGGATCTGGTCATTTTTCATGGTGACATGGGGATGACATATGATTTAGTGAATTCCTAGGATGATAGGAATCTTCCTTGGTCCAGTCATTATAGGTGGATGTTGTAGAGATTCCTAGGATATGTGGGATCTGTATGTTAATAATTTTAAGATGGATTATTGGTCATTTGATACTAATAATTATGGGTTCTTAGGATACACCGTAAGATCTGGTATTTATATGGACGCATGGTCATTATGACATGCTCAGAGACATCCCATCACATTATGAAGTAGGTATCGTCAATCAAGGTCATAAACCTAAGGATTAAGGGGTTTCTTATTTTTTATTATTTAAATTACTCCCCATCTAGGCTAGGCATATTGAATGATCATGCACGTGTGAAAGTAGGTTATAGGTTCACTTATGGGGGTGGACAAATGTGATTTATTTCTCACCCCTATACATACACCTTAGTGTGAATGAATACCTTATATCTATATTATGGTTGAGAAAATATGCATGAAGGATCATGGAGAGGCTCAATATTTCATGACCAAGAAGTTTGTCTCGTTTGGAGTCTTATGATCCATTTGGAGTAGATTTATAGACTTTTAGAGACCTTGTATGTGGTACGAATCAAAGTTGGTAGTAGCACCTGATGTATTTTTTTTTCATTATTTATTTTTTATTTGTGATCAACCCAATGCGTGATAAATTATTGTATGTATGGAATGGTTGTTTGGGCCTTACTGTATTTCATTTATTATTAGTATTTTTATATTTATTGACTCTAATTCGAGTTTAATGTGATGGATGTGATTTTTTTATTTTTATCTATGTGTTTGAACTCTTATATAGGGGGTATATTCACCTTTTTATACCTCCTTAGACCCATGCTACTAGTCGGAAGCCTCTGGTGGATGGAGCGGCATGCTCGAGGTTATATGGTGAACCGTGCCAAGTTACCTGTTGAGTGGCCTCTAGACCAGGGTGTTGCAAAATGGTATCAAAGATACATTTTCTATTATCTTAAAATTAGGGATATGGTAGCCATGATATATAGTAATGTGTTAGATATTATAATGGATATTATGATGATGAATCATAGACACCAGTTCTAGTAGTAACTCTATGTTAACATGGATGGTATTAGTGTTATAGATCTCCATTGTTATAGTTGTATGTGATTTTCACTTAGTGTACCTCACATAATGTTAGAAATTTATGATTCCTACTAGATATCTAGTTATTGGACCATTATTAAGAATCCATTTATTGGATTTTTATATTGGCCTATAGAGTAAATATTAATCTCATGCATCATGATTAGGAACATAGGATCCGTATGAAATGTATACCTACCTTTGGGATTTTATCACTTATGAAGGGATTCATTGTGAAAAGTGTTATAAACTTACCATACAATGTTTTATCATATAATTAATTCTTGTAATTATAATCAAATGGGTTGACATGTATATACATTTTCCTCTGATGATAGTTCATGTGGATATATAGTGAGACACATGTTGAAAATGACATGCTCCCTTGGTGTATGGGACTTGAGGTTACCCTGGAAGGTTATTAAGGCATATGGTTAACTCATGGGATTCCCCTTATGGTATTATATTTCTCAATTTTGGTTATTTAAAGTGTCAATGGCAACCTATATGGTGTATTCCCATATACTTAGAATAACACTCTACTTAAATAAGCCAGTGGATATGGTTTTATTTAGTACATATTGTCCAGTACAATGACATTATATATTTATGACCCTAGATGAGTTTGGATTCTTGATGGAGTACACACATTGGTGGATTCTAATTGTGAATCAGATATTATTTGGATAAAAAGGTGGCATGTGATGTTGTTATTTTTATGAGACTCTATAATGGGTGGTTGGGAATGTAAGATGTTATATGGTTTTTGAAATGGGTGTGGTAAGTATTGACCCATGGGTGGTGACTTACATATGAAACCTATATTTTGAGATATGTGGGAGACATAGAAACCTTGGTATGTGATTCAATTTTTAGTGAGTTGAAGTCCTTCCAATAATCAATGGAAACTTGTGAGAGGGGTTGTATTGGGTTTATAGGTGGCTTTGATATAGGAAACATGGGTGCATGATAGATTTGGAGATCAATTCCTAAGAGGTTTAATTGATTTTATGGTGTAGGCATGGTAATTCCTTAGGGTTTTCTTATGTTAAGCACGTTGACTGATTGAGCTTTGGAATGTGTGAAATTGGGAGTGCCTTTGTATTTAAGTGATATTTTAAAATCAGGATTGGTCGAGTTACTGGACCTATTTTTGGGATGTTTTAATCATGTGGGAGAGAGAGTGGATGGATTATCATGATTTTTAATAACATAATATGGTGGATAATCATGTAGTTAAGTTTATCATAGAATATATGCCTAATTTTTAAGATTTTCATGGGTGATCAAGATTGTTGGAACTTACCTATGTGAGGAGAATGGTCATTAGTTTTAGGATCATTGGCCTAGGTTCTTGGTTAGTGGCTCATGTGATCATGAAATCCCCTGAGAAGTCATTTAATAATCACAAATTCTTAATTAGGAGACTGGCGGTTGGAATAGATTTAAGGATAAAGTATTATTGACTAATGGAATGTGCATGTAGGTTATGTGTGATTCCATTTGAAATGGATTTGGGTTCATTATGATTGTTTGGGTCCTGAGGAAACCCAAATGGTGTATCTATGGTGAATCTATTGAGTTTTGTGCTCTAGTAATGGTGTAATGTGTTTTAATAGGTGATTATGCTAGTAGAAAGAATTGTCAATTAGAATCAGCCATTATGGGTTGAGTCATATGGTGGGGAGAACCATGAACCTGATGATGAATCATGGGTGAAGTTGTGATATCTCTGGATGTACGTTTCTGATTATGAACCATATCAATATTATTTAATGGTGTAAGGTAGTGGATTTACCTTTTATAGGATATATGCCTCGTGTTTGAAGTCTTGAAGTGGAAACCTTATTTTTGTTCTAAAGTAGAATAAATTGATTTGATTATTAATTAACAAACAAGGTGGGTCCAAATGTTCATTTGTAATACCATTGAAGATTCTTGAATATAAGAAGTGTTATGTTAGGGATACTATAAGACCCCGTGTTTTTTGGGTTGTGAAACAGATATTTTGTTTGAATTTTGTTTTTTAAATACCAATGAAAGGTAAAATGGTCATTTTCCCCTTGAATATAATCTGTGATAACTCTTCTGACCACTCTTTTGGCCCTGAAATAAGGTTTTTACCCTAGGAAAATAGTTTGGTTAAATTATGAGATGTTTGAATTTTCACATAATAATTGGTATAAATTAATGAATTATTAATTGATTCACATATGATCATTTAGTGATATATTTTGAATGAATAATCATTAATCTAATTCTGAATCTATGGTTGAGTTTGGAAGAATGGTTTTTTCCAAGGGCAGTAATAAACTCACCTTGGGCATAGAGGTCAGTCTCGAGCCCATTTTCCTTTTTTATTTTCCTTTTCTTTTCATTTCATTTCATTTTATATTTTTATTTTTCTCTCTTACCCTTTTATTTACATGTACTCCCCCTTTGGGATATTATTTCTCGCGAAAAATAGAGTTAGAGGGAAAGAAGGGGATATAGAGGAGGGATAGCCATCAAAGATCTCCTGTGGACATGGATCATAACTCGGTGGGTATGTGGCATGTATTTGGTGTGATGGTTTGGAATTTTACTCCCACATGTAGGCTCTATTTTCATTCTAATTCATATATCCACGTAGTTTTTTTGATTTTTTAATTTCAATCATTATATGTGTTGTTTGGGGTTCTATGAGTGCCTCGTATGCTAATTTTGGGGATATTATCACATGGCATGTGTTATGAAGAAAACATGCCATGTGTTCTTCCTATTTGGGGAAGATGGATTTTTTGGACTATATATTTTTCACCATAAGTACACAAAATTCAGTGAGACATGGTTATGTGGTTGCATACCTAGGTAGACAGACCATGTATGGGGGATATGGTCATGTATTAGTACACGTTCAAACCCAATGTGTGCCCTACCAGTTTAGTAGTACACAGACAAACCCAATGTGTGCCCTAGTTGAGTAGTAGTACAAGTCCAGACCCCCGGTTTAACCAAGTCATATATAAGTACACAGTTAGACTGGAGATTTTTTAGTACATGTCATATAATTATGGTACACATTGTGTACTAATCCCATGTTACCAATTTGAGGGTTTTGGTTGATTTTTCACCTCAGATCCAGAATAAGATATAAGAGGAGTTTATTCTAAGTATTTTTTCAAGTAATTTTTTATGGTGGAGCCCTTGGGGGATTTTTAGGTCTTCTAAGGGGTGATTTAGTATGATAAATATATTAACTATAGGTTATTCCCCTAGTAAATTAAATTAGAGGTCTCCTGAGAGAGACATGGGATGAGACATATATGAGGGTCATGAGAATGGTTGGAGTAAAAATCATGGGAGATCTAAGGTCCTCAGTGGGTGTTAGGTTTGGAAAATCCCAATTTAGTGGGATTGGGTTGTGAATCGAGGAGACATATAGGTTGGGTGTTAAGTAAAACCTAGAGTGGGACCTTGAACTAAGATGTTCCATGAACCATCACACTAGACTGATATTAAAGTGGATTAGCCCTTCAATCCAAGAGGTCATTCTATGTGTTGGAATTTTTGGGAAGAATTATTTCCCTGATAGACAAGCATTGTCCTAAGATACTAGTTCATGGATGAAGATATCAAGATGGATCCCTCCACTTATGTTTTGAACTAGTGAATCATAATACTGATTCATCCACTTGCATACTAATTCTAAGGATCCCATGAGGGATTACTTTGCTTACATACCGTCCTCAGGGATCCCGAGTGGGATGCCTTCACTATAGTGATGACCTATAAAACCCATATGGTTTCCCCTATGTGAGATGGCCCTGAGAATGTGAATATGTATATGGGTAGAGATGGTATTAATTATCACCTAGAAACCATACCAATCTTGTGAGCACAAGAGACTATGGGCAATATGATGGTAATGGGATTTTGGAAGACCCATCTCTTTTATTTATGATTTCATATTGTTGTTATTGATGTATATATAGATTCCAATACATTATCCTTGGGACCTAGATGATGATACTAATGTGACACTAGGGTGACTTTGGGGATTTCCAAACATTATCTCTGGGACTCAGTCATTAGGCCTGAGGAGATGTAATGAAAATGTTATGAAATTCCAAATTTCATTCATAGGATCCAGCTTTGGGCCTTATGTGATACTGGTGTGAGATGTATTGGATGATTATGACTCTATGTATTTCCATTTTCGTCAGGTATCTAGTTGTTTAGTTATGTAAATAATTCATAAGATGATGGAATTTGACCTTGGGTCTATATAGGATGCCCTGGATTCCACGGTTCACTACGATGTTGGGCTTTTATAGGATCTAGACATGTAATCTTGGGGAGATTTGATGACTATATTTATAATTATGTGATGCCTAGGTCAATCATAGGATCTGGATAGTTGTTCTGTGCGATGTTATCATTTTTTATCAGGATGCCCGAGATGTTTGGGATTCAGTCATTTTGATTAGTTACATGAGAATGAAATCTGATTCAATGATTTTTTGGGATGTTTAGAATTTTCCTCAATCCATTCATTATACCTTAAATTTAGAGAGATGCCCAAGACACCCGGGATCTTGTTGTTGAGCCTTTCAGGAGAGATTGTTGGTTGTTTGATCCTAATAATTAGGTATTCCTAGGTTAAACCTGAAGGATCACATATTTATATGGAGGCATGATCCTCATGACATGCTCAAAGACATCACGACACTATCTGAAGTAGGTATGGTTGATCAAGGTCACAAAAAAGGTTTGAAGGTAGTTTTTTATTTATTTTATTTTAGTTATTTCTCTTCAAGGATAGTCAAATTTCATGATCATGCACTTATGATAGCAGGTTATAGGTTCATCATTGAGGGTGGCCTACTGAGATTCATATCTCACCCCATTTTCATGCACCCTAGTGCACATGAAAACCATATATCTTATTTTAGGTGGAGCATAGATACATGATGGATTAGGCTAAGGCCTATGATTTTATAATCAAGCATAGATGTTAGTGTGTAGTCTTATGATCGGGATGAAGCAAATCCATAGGGTTTTAGATACTAGGTATGTGGTACATCTCAATGTTTTAAATAGATATTGATGTATTTATTTTTAGTTATTTATTCTGTATCTATGATCGACCTAGTGGGTGATCAATTTTTGTTTGTATTGCATAGTTTTTTGAGCGTTAAAACATTTCATTTATTAGTAGTTTTTATTTATTTATTTCTTCCACTTTTAGTTTCTTATGACGGATGAGATCTATTTATTTAAATATATATATTTATGAACTCGGATATAGGGGTACATTCTCCCCATGATACCTCCTTAGACCATATTTTCTAATCGTCGGCCTTTTGCATATGGGGAGGCATGTCAAAGGTCATGTGGTGAATCGGTCTAGGGAACCAGTCGACTGGCCTCTATATTGGGACTTTATACCAGGTATTTTTATCCATGTGATATATTTATATCAACTTTTATACATGGATATATTATCCTCTGAGTTTCAGTTTTATTTTAAGGCAATAATTTACATTTTATATGGGTTTGGGATGACATGACTTTATTGAAAAACCTAGGGATGGGTCTCAGTAATAATTATAAGAATAGGATAAAATACCAAAAATTTGGTATAGTATAGATTGTGTGGTTCTCATAGAAATTACATCCTTTTATAGATACTATAATTTGATGAAAGTTTTGGAACAGATTTATCTAGGAGTAATAACTTCAAAAGGGCATATTGGGTATTAACTTGATCATTACCAACTTCATGACAAAGAGGCCAAACTAAATACCTAGTTTGACACACTCATGGGATATGCTTTGGTTAATCGCATTATATTCACATTCCATTATAAACAATTTATTATGTTTAGGGATTATGTTATAAAGTATAAGAGAACCTAACTTAAAGAAAAGTATATTAAACTTAAAGTGTTAAAGGGTGAAATAAAGTTACTATTAGGGAAGAAATATTATGATTGAGTTTTTATATTTTTATGATATATTACTATGATTTTATTGATAAAAATGTTCGGTTTTAGTATTTTTTTGAAATAGGATCATTAAAATGAAGCTGGGAAAGGTATGTACACAGAAACCACTATGTCTTATAATTGGATAAGGGAGCAGAGTTAAATGGTTGAGAATGTTATTATGTTCCTTTTATGGGGGAAATGTGATATTACTAATCCAACCTAAGGAAGTGAGATTGAGATTTTAATAGAAATTAAATCTTGAAAATATTATCAATTCTCATTAGTGAGTGATATTTATCAATGATATTCTGATATTTCCCAAAAGTAATGAGGATTATATGAAACATCTAAGGACTTTTCTTCAATATTATTACTTTATTTTTATGGAAACATATATTTAATGCATTTAATAACCTTGAAATTCTATTTTATGAAAATGTTATATTTTTTGTGGATAACTATTGGATGAAACATGATTTAATTATGGATAATTCTTAGGTTTAATATATTCTTAATGTTGAAATAATAAAGGGTGGTCTGATTTTGATAAAGTAAGATATTATTGGTATCATTGGGATTGATAATTTATTCATGATATTTTTTAAAATTTCATCTTATGTTTAGGATTATGATATAAATTGACCCGTGTTTGAACTTATAAACTATTGTTTAGTACCATCTGATGATTAAATATATAAATAATTTTTTGAAGAATATACAACTTCACTGTGGTTTATTGACAAGAATATTCAAATGGTTTTGGGAAATGCATGTTATGAAGAATATATGATAAGGGAATATACATACTTGGGTATATGATTATATTAATGGATAAAGTTGTACGAATAAAGATAAGTAACTTTATATAGCCTAATAGAGTACATTAGACTTCATATTAGAGGTTATACCTTGAATGATGAATACATTGAGGATACCATCACCTAATTTCTTCTATGAGTAATAATTAAAATAGTGGGGATTAAATTTATTCATGTGGGGAATGAAACACCCAATGATTTTAATATATTACTTCCTTTAAATAATTTAATGTGTTTGATAGTTATCTCCACACTCAAAAATAGACTTAATGGAAACCATAATAGATTTATATAAAAAATTCATGTTAATTTTGAACACTAAAACCTAGATATTGAATTAAAATGATAAAATAGGAGTAATATATTTATTAAAAATATGTATAAATAAAATAAATTATACTTTTAATATAAATTAAATTCAATTATTTTACCTAAAATGACTAATAAGATTATTTATTGTTTATAAAATTATTTTTTCTAAAAATTGGATTTTTTGCGATATAAATTTCTATATCAAAAAAATATGATTAATGATGATAAATTATATTTGATAAAAATAATTTTTTAACACCGATAAAATTAGTAAATGATATGAAATAAGAATAATAAAAGTTAATATTTGACATTGTCATTTTCTAATAAAATAATTTTTCATTATATGTTATGATTTTATTCAAAAATTTAATTTATAAATTTTAGAATTTGAATTTTGAAAATTTAAAATAATTTTTTATTTACAATAAAAATATTATCCTAATATTAGTTTTTTGATATTTCTAAAATAATTGATTATTTTTTGAATAGTGAAAAATAATAATTTTGCTAAAAATTGTCACTTTTATGAAATTATCATAATATTATAAATAATTTTTTTGAAATTTTTTTATAATATATACATATAAGTAAAATAAATCATTTTAAATTATTTTTTTATAAAACCCATGTATATCATTTTGGAAACATAAGTAATATTTTACTCTAAATACTGTTTTTATTAGCCTATAATAAAAATAATTTTGATAACTTGTATAAATAAAATATATAAAAATTGATTTAATATTTTATGTCAAAAATATAATATTATATAATATGTTAATTTTTAATTTAGGTTATTAGAGTATGATTACTAATATTAAAGTTAATTACCATGATAATGGTAAAACTATTATTTTCATGGAATTGTTTTATTAATATTGTATAATTTTTATCTAATAAATAAAATTAACCTATTTAAACTGTAAAATATACAATTATGTTTAAAAATTTATAAAATTATATTAAAACACATTTAATTGGTATCCAATTCAAAAAAAATTAAGAAATCATAATGGTTAAAACACCATTTTTATACAAAAAAATTCCTCTCTATATATAAAATGTTTTAATTTTAAAGTTAATTTTATATTATTATGAAATTGAATTAGATTAAGTTGGGTTTAAACTTAAGTTCAAAATAACCAAATATCGTAATAGGAGTTATTTTATAGTTTTATTAAAATATATAATTACATAGTTAAAACTAGTTAATAATGTAAAGGAAAAATGTAAAAGTAAAAAACCTAAGAACAAATAACTTCCAACATGCTTAAAAAATGTGTGAAAATACTTGGTTGATGACTTATTGAAAAAATATTACAGAAAACTCCATTAATTATAAACTTTGGATTATTTAATCCTTGACTAGTGTAATGATATCATTGAAAATTAAAGGGTGTTCTCTTAAGTTCCCTTTTCTTCACTTATAAAAGGGGAAACATCCACCCCTTCATACCACATGAATTTATTTGAATTACTTTCTAAAACTCTATCATTTTTACCCTTATATAATCTTCTCTAATTTTCATAATCCATTGATCTCAATTTTTAATCTAATCCCTTAATTTCTAAGGAGACATTTAAGAAAATTTCAATCTTCCAAACTCATTATTACCTACTCTTTACTATTTCTATAGTAACTTAAAATTTTAATTCATAAATATTATATATTTTCAATGAATATTCAATATATCTCCCAAATAAACTTACCCAAGAACATTAAATGTTTATATTACTTGGAGACTATATACATAAACATATTATTTAAGTACAATATTCATCATCTCAAACATATTTCTTCACCTAAGGTACCCTTTTAGACTCATCACGCATAAGCACTTCCATGAAAATATAGGGAAGGAAAAACACAAGAAAGGGTGAGATCAGATGCTCATTAAGGTTAAACATAGAATTTATAAATCATAATAAATCATAATATGATCATAAATGTATGATAACATAATAAAGTTATTATTATCATCATAAAATATTCAGACCTAGAAAATATTAGATCATAAACTCCAAAATCAAATCATATCTATAAGCATGATCAATATTCCTGTCAAAGAAGTAATCATGATGCAAGGTTCATAACATAAGAAAGTGGCATCATAAGTATTATAAATCATAATCTTGTGAATAAATCAATTTTCAATTATGTCCATGCATTATATTATGATCATGGATGTAATGTTATCATACTCATGCATAAAAATGTGAACAATTTCATTCATAATATTTTCCATGAATAATCTTGTGATCATAGCTAGAAAGCGGTCATAATCATGCATTAAGATTTGAAAAAATATATTTTCAATAATTTCCATGATTATAATCATTATATCATGATATATCAATATCACATTACATAATATATTGGAGGGATATAATAAAACCAACCATCACATCATCATAATTCATCCATATATATGTCATAATATCATAAAATATTAATTATATCATCAAAGTATAACCCGTGGAAAATAGACAGGTTTCATAAACATATAATCATCATAATTATAAACCATCCAGGTAAATAACAAGGATATTATCATTGTATAATATCCCTAGTAAATAATATTTATCTTATAAGGATGTAATCATATATGAAACATTCCTTTAAAATATCATTGTAATATTTCTTGAGGAAAATAATCTTTTCCTTTCAAAATCACTTATTTAAAATCAAAATATTTACAAAAAATTATAGAAAAAAATATTATAAAATAACCATGGAATATTTTAATTAAATATTAAAATTATTTATTGGTCATGATGGTAGGAAATTCTATTCACTCTGTAATCATTAAAACTAAGATTCTGTTTACACCTTCATTAAAAAAACTGTGTTGGGAACATGTCAAGAATATTCATTTTTAAGAAATTAAAATGTAAAAAATGGTTAAAAATTATTTTAAATAATAATTAAAAAATACTCAATAACATTATTGAAAATATTTTAGAGAACATTGATATCGAAGGAAAATTTTTTCCAACCGAAAGAGGAGAAATAAGCTCGGATTTTATTAAAAATATTCTTCGAACCATTTTGAATACCAAAGAGATTAAAATGATACTAAAACATCATAATTACACAATTAAACATAGTTGAATAAATATTAAAAGGTTTTATTAAATAGGGATAATATTATTTCCATAATTTTAAATTCAATTATAAACAATCCAAATTAAAATGAGATTGAATCATAAATCCCTTACCTCAAGTATTATTCAACTTTGTATGCATTCAAAAATCCTATATAATAAATAAATATTTATTATAAATATATTTAACAACTATATTTATATATAACTTACTATTTATCATTCCTTTATAATTTATAATTATTCTTTCCTTAATAATTTCATCATTAAAATTAACGCGCTAGTGAAAAGTTATCCATTTTCCATGCATGTTATGGTACGGCAGTTCTAGTCCTTGTACTTTGATCACATTAAGATCATATCCAAATTTTTATTCATGTCATATATATATAATTTAACTATTATATTAAATTTTATAATTATTTAAATAATGTGTTGTTGAAAATTTAATCACATCACTTCATGGAGACTGTAGTTTGTACGTACGCACGAGTGATGCTTACACTTTTTTATGGATGGAATGAAAAAAAATGTAAATAATATTTAACCTTTCCAAAATAAATATAACATCATAAATATGATATATATTCATTAAATTTATCCTTATTAATTTTCATGTAAATATTAAATGAAAAATGAATCATATCTCTTCTTGAAGGTGCTAGTCTACATGTACGTGCGAGCAATGTTATATTTTTTCATCATATATAATGGTAAGAAGTTATAAAGGATATTATAATTAAATAAAAATTATTAGATCACAAATATCATTTATAAAAATTAAATCTATCATAAAAATAAACCATTAATTATGGTTATGAAAAATTAATCATATCCCTACGTAGAGGCGATAGTCCACACGTGCGCACGAGAGATAATTCAATTTCAAATTTGATTGAAAGAAGTGTGTATAATTTTGGTTAAATAATCATAATAAACTTTCAGTATATTTAGGATATATAATTAATTATTTTATGTTCAATATCATAGATTTAAATATGTATAAGAAAAAATAAGTTGAAAGAGGTAGGCTAAGACAATTACTTATTCTTCGGAAGACTTCCTTTTGATCCCTTCTTAAGGACCCTTGGAATGGTATTTTAAGAATAACAAAATTATAATTCATGGATAGGGAACTTTATAATATAATTGGGTAGTTTTTTTTATTTTTGGTGGCTCAATGTGGTTTGAGGAATAGAGGAAATTTGGTATCCTTTTTTACTGAAGGAAATGATACATTTGGAATTACTAAAAATATTTAAACATAATAAATTATTTTTCATGTGAAAGTTGAACCAGGTGGACAAAATTTTGAATATAATATAAGTTAAGAATTAAATACCTTTAAAAAATAAATTTTTTAAAGTTTTATGTGGAATTTTATACCTTATCGTTTCGGTTAGACCCTTTGTTATCCAATTTTAACCTCAACCATGGTAAAAAATATTTCAATTATAAAGGGTTATACATTTACTTCTAGGGTACAAATTGGCACAGAAATGGTCAAGGGGTAACATTATAGACCATACCCCATCCCAATTATCCTCATTAATTATTTTTATGATTTTAAATCATTTAATAATATATTATTTAACATAAAATACCATTAGATACATTTTAATAACTATTGACATATTTTTACTTTAAAGACAAATAAATATAAATTTCATTGGAATATAAACATATAAAACATCGCTAATATGTTATATTTTTCAATCATATTCATGTAATATAATAATGAAACAAAATTTTATTATTTTTAATATTTTTAAAATTATTTATTTAGTTTTTCTATTACTCGAACAATAATTGTATCAATGATGCCTAATAATTTAATGTAATTAAACAATCCCAAAAAATTAAAAATAATTAAAAATAATAAAAAATAATTTTTTTTCAAAATAAAAATTTAAAATTATTAATAACAAATTATTATCCCTATATGAACATATAGAAGAAATTAAAAATAAGAGAGTGACAATTTGGAATCTTCCTTTACTTAAAATAATTTAATGGCCTTTATCAATGAAAAATGGTTCCAAATTTTCATATTTTCAAAACATAGATGTAAATGGACAAAATAAAATCATAAAATAGGATAGAAGAATGTTTTTTTTATATTTATTGGCCTTATCCCACAGTTTTAACCCTAATTTACCCCTTTTACCCTTACTGAGGTGATAAATATTTATCACGGTTACTATTCGTAAGGACTAAAAATAAAAAGGATCCAATTTAAAAAAATTAACCACATGATTAAAATTATTGTATCCATTTTTTAATATTAAGTTTCTAAAATTTTAAGAGATTAATTGAAAAAATGAACTTGCAAAGCATTAAAAAAATGGGTTTTCAAGAAAATGCATTTTTCAAGCATAATATGATAATACATTAAATCTATGACTAGTCATAATAATTATATGAATTTAAATTAATATATATATATAATATATAAATAAATTTCATTTTAAAAAATCAGAATTATGGATTATTTTTATTAATTAAAATATAAAAACATTATTCACTTAAAACATTTTTCTAAAAAAATTATTTTTAAGCATAAAAATAAACTTATACCAAAATAAAATATAATGATGATTCCTATAGATTAATCTATATAATTTTTATAAAAATTGATATTATGTTATTTTTAAACAAATTCTAAAATAGTATGGTTATTTTCACTTACATTATTTAAATAAAATAAATGACATGTTTTCAAAAAAAAACGATATTTCTCATTATCCATTAAAAATATATCTTTTTAGAAAAATACCCCAAAAATAAAATTAAGAAAATATTGAAATTATGAATTAAGAAATTATATTTATTTTAAAAAATACTATTATAAAAATTGGTAAAGATTAATTATAATATTCATGCATAAAATGTAATAAAAACATTTTTGAAGCATAAAATGACTTTACTAAAAATGGAGTGCGTATTTCCTAAAAGTTAATCAATAAATTTTTATTTATTAAAGCCATTATATATATACATATATTTCAAAATTTGGTTACTCATATTCGTACCTATCAATTCAACAACTAGGTTATAATGATCACATTTAAATAATAATGTTTCTATAAAATATCATATTTTTCTTAAAGCTTGGTGTTTCATGTTAATTTAGATATCGATCTTATTGTTATAAAATTTTTGGGTGTTACATCCACCCCCTAGATAAATTAAATCTTTTTAATTTTAACTGAGTCATTAAAGGTTCAATATTTGAAAATAACTTTTTTGAAAACCTATATTATACAAAGGGGTAATAAAACTTCCTTTGAAAAGGGGGATTGTGAAATATAAAGGTTAACAAAAATAACACATAATTTGGTTTCTAGATAAGGAGAATATTGGTGGGAATTTAAAATATAGATATTTAAAAGAAAAATATCCATCCAAGAAATAATATAGAGTGATAGAGAATATGGTTATAATAATGTTAATGACTATAAAACCATAAATCAATGAGGTCTTAAAAGACAATGAATTTACTGAATATGAAGTTAAAAGAATAAAATTTTTATTTCAAGATACTTTTCCTAATACTTAAGGATTATTTTACTATCAAGATACAAAATATATGAAAATACACTTTCTTGATATCTTTCCATTTCATAAACATAATTTCATCCTTTAGTGGTGCTTGGATCAGTTTCCACATCATCTCTTACTTCATGAAATGAATATTCAAGTTGAATTTTTCATAACCAAAGAACTAAAATTATCATTTAATGGATTATAAGATTCATAAAATAAATAAAATTCATTCCTTATATCTCTAAATATTTACAAAAACGAAAATTGTTGGAACAAGTTATCTGATATGGATAAATCTTTATATAATGAAATAATACATTAATTCATAAAACCTAAACAATAACAACCAAATTTAAACTTAAACCTTTCTATGTGTATTTAACCTTAATACTTCTCCAAAATATGTATGACCAAATTCAAAACCATTTTTTGTAAATAAGGTCACAAAATTTAAAAAACAATGTAGCTTTAATCCCCCATAAAAATAAAGTAGTTTATAATGTCACATACCAAACATGTGAATAACTTGATCATATATTCTATTAAAACATGTTAATAACCTAAATCACCATAAATACTCAATGGAAAAATTTATTCTTCCAAAATATAACTCTATCCATTTCCTCAAATAAAATCACAAACTATCCATTATATTCAAAAAAAAATACAAAAATGTTGTAAACATCATCAATGATAATATAAACCTATTTTCCATCAAGTAAATAATCAATTACAAGATCATTACTACTATGAAAATTTACTTTATCAATATCAATAGTCTCTTTATCCCAACTAAACAATATTATCTTGAAATTACTTTGATATTAAGGGTTATTTATCCCCCAATCAGGTTTTTTCCAGAAATATCTCCTTACAACAAAATCAGTTTTCTAGTTTATCAGAACCATTCATCATATGATTTCAAATAATTAAATAAAATACTATAAAACATTCCTTATATGTTTCATGATTCATATAACTAGAATATCATTGATAAAACACTTATACATTATAATTCTAAAATCCCAATACATAAACACTTTATTCGTTACACTTCAATGATTGGCATAGCATAGGCCTTTATTTTTTCTTGGATTGAACTCTTGGATTAGTGTATTGAGTCAAGTAATTCCCATATTCCTTACACATAATAAATTGAAATATAAATGAAACATTAGGATAAAATTAATTTCCCTCCATAAAACTCTTCATTTTTTCATGGTAATTACTTTCTTTCAACCCTTCGTTAAACACAAAAAACATATTATTATTCCTTTGATACATTTCCCTTAGTATTTCCCCCCATGTTCTTTATATATAAAAAATTGAATCTTATTTCTTCCAATTTATTCATCAAAATCCATTTTTCTATTAATTAGTTTGTCGAGAAACTCACTAAAGTTGATTTGGTTAATTATATATTAATATAGTTGGTTTTTCATAATCACAAGCTTTCACATTCCATTTCATTTGGTTGCACATGGGGATAATCACTGTATTTTCCATCACATTCATTTTTAATACAATTTATCTTGGTTCCAACCATTGAATAAAACCAAAAACCATAGTGTGAGACACAATAATCATAGTGAGAGACCAGATGATCATGAAAAATCATTTATAGGATGTCTAAATAATGACACCTTATTTTTAATTTATGAATCCTTAGATTTAACCTAGGTCATATTTGTTCATTATCTATTCAAATACTTCAAAATATTTCATAAATAAAATGACAATAAACCCAATCATAGTCCCCAAGAGTTTCTATCTAGGTATTTAATCTTAATCTCACTCATCATGAACTGGTGAAGATCAAGATAATACCCAAGCCACACTATTATTACTTATTACTCCTAGGTTCATCAGTTCCATAGTTATATCCTCTTTATATTATCTAGATATGGATGTTTTTTCTTAGAAAACTACACTCATTTATTTACCATAACTTAGATTTTTCTCTTATACATAGGTATATCCTAAGGGTTCTCACTCAATTTTTCCCATCCAAGTTTCCAAAAACAACTAAAACTTGATCTAATTCCTTCTATAACAACCCAAATTTTTTATACATAAATGTTAAATATTTTCAATGAATATTTAATGTATCTTGTAAATAAAAATTTATGAGAACTGTAAAATTTTAGTTTACTTCGAGACTAGATACATGTAGCACACCAATTTCAGGTAATTAACCCTTTATTTGTGTATTTTAAGTATATAAATTAATTAGGTTCATTTTTGGGATGTTCATAGGAGTATTCGAAAGTTTTTTATGATTTTATGGAGGTTCATAGTTTGAGGATGGTGAGTAGAATCCATGATACACCTTCCATAAAACTGTGCAACTGAAATAGTGAGCATTGGGTAGGCATACGGTTAGGAACACGATTTAGCCAATCTATGCATCCACCTAGGAGAAACTATGTGATTTTGGATAGAGGGGTTTAGCATGTTTATTTCACATCTTGTCAAACTATGCAATCCAACTGTGTGATGGGTGTTTGGAGGTAGTTTATAATTCATGGTTAGCGTACTGTTTGCCTAATTGTGAGTCCTAACTATGAAACGTTAAAAACAAGATCTGTATTTTGTGGATATAATATTTATTTCCTTATAAATGGATATTTTTTCTATAATCTAGCCCTAATTTTAATTCTTCTCCCTCCCAAGTAAATGGTGACCCTTCCTCTTGGTCTCAGAGCGATCCGTTGATGAATCTAAGGGTGTTAAAAGCCCATATTCCTTAGTAAGTTCCCGTTATTGGTTTTTTTCTTAGTTTTCATCTTCTTACCTCTCTTGGATTCATGATCCTAGTCTGATGAGGATATATTCATGTTGTTTGATTATAATCATGATTATATATGGTTTTTTAAGGGTAACAAGATCTAAGTACATTTTAAGGAGTTTCAATTTTGGTTGTTGCAAAATTTGTTCCATTATTCATTTCCTCCTAAGTTTGTGAGGTTGGTGGGTTTACTCTCCACACTTATTGATTAGAACTTTAAGGCTTGATTTCAAATTTATTTAATTTCTTGATTTGAATTGTGAAATTTATTTGAAATTTTTGATGGAATACATCTTTAATGATAGTTTTACAAAATTATTATTTTTTTGTTTTATAGAAAATGATTTTGATGTTTGGTTTTAAAATGATATTTTTAAAATTATATTTTGGTTTTGATTCATGTAAAAAGGATTTTAGAAATTTATTTCATAAAAGGATTGTTTTATTGAAATGTTTTTTCATAATTGGTTTGGAATGGTATTTGGAATAATTGGTTTTTGTGGGTTAATTTGCATTTGGTATGGATAAGGGTGTGAAGTTTCCCTCTCCAAAAAGTGGTACAAATAAGGGTGTGAAGTTTCCCCTATAAAAATGGTTCACCATGTGACGTCTTGGTGAAAAGATGAATCAAAACCCTTGAGTATATAGAGGTTAATTTTTTCATGCATGTGTGGATGTGTTTAATGGAATGGTTTATATCAATTGGATTGAGAAATGGTTTGAAAGACTTATTTGATTTTTTTCTATGGAAATTTTTTTTCTTATAAATGGTTTTTATTTTGATATAATATATTTTAAATTGTTTTTTATATATATGATAACATGTTCTATACTACTAGAGTGATTAAGAAAGTCATTTTGGAAATCCTAATCTGTTTTATACTCACCCCCTTCTTGGGAACTTTTTTAAATCTATAGATGTTTTGTATTGAGAGGTAGATAAAGGTAAGGTATCCCATTTCTTTAGTGATGCATCATGATACCTTGGTTATGGACTATTGAGTTGGAATTTATAGCTTGTTGGGAGTTTTTTATGGATTTATTAGTTATCTTTGGGTTATTGGTATTGGTTTTCACTTCGTAATCTGATATGGTTCATGGTTTTAGTTTTTTTTTGTTAGTTATTATTACTTTTAGTTGTATTTCATTTTACTCATTCATCATATAGTGGTTGTTGGGTAATAGTTATCTTAGTTTGGTTGTTTTATTTTTAAATATAAAATCATCCCCCAACTATTTATAAATCCTTTGGAATGTATTTCCAACCTTTGGTGTCTTGGGGATTTCACCTAAGGCCTAGTAACATCCCACTACCTTCCCCAGAAAATGGTGAGGGGTAGGATTTTACAAATAGTATCAATCTTGGTTGGTCTAAATATATTTTGAGACAAATGGAAGCAGTTTTTCATTCAAAATCAATCAATTTTATCTCTTTAATTATATGGGTAACAAGGATATTGGATCGTTATAACTTGATATGTAGAGCATAAAGAGGAATCGCTTAACTATTTATATTGAACTTTAAGTAATGAGGGAGTTTGGGTACATGTGTTTTTAAGAAACTCCTAGGAGTTGTTACCTCATTTTCATGGGTTTATCCAATGAGAATAGTATGAAATGAATTGATAGAAATGACTTACCATTAGGATATAATAATTCATTTTGTGTAATGATTTATAATTTGGTAAAAAAGTGTTGATTTTTTAAAACAAGTTGAAAATGATTGATTTTCAAATAGTATGGTGATATTTTAAAAAATGGTTTGGAAATGGAAATTGTTGAATTTTGGAAAGCCTTGTTGTGATATGTGTGATGTGATAAATTTGAAAATTTTAAGCCTTTAGTCTCTAGAGAGTGATACTAAATGGAGTTTTTATTTGGTTATAGAAAATGGAACCGATTAGGTGTAGAGGAAACCTACTAGAAGAGGATACTGAGAATGTGGTCTCACCCAAGCTATAGGTGAACCAATAAATAGTTCAGAGTATTTTTTAATATTTTTAGGCCATGGATATAGGGAACATGAGGGATAAACCAATACAAGTGGTTCATTCCATTTAGTTACAAAAGAATAATCCACCCATATCTTGGGTTTATTTGGAACTGAAAAGATAAGAAGTGTGGATAAATAGGATTAATCAAATCTTCAATTTCCTAAGCACACCAACTGAGCTAAAATTCAAGTTGGAAATGTACATGTTGGAGGATCTAGCATGCTTGTGGTGGGATTTAGTAGTTCAGGTTAAATCGGACAACGACATTGCATGGAGGGATTTTTAAGCATTATTCAACAAACAATTATATCCTCACATGTTTATAATGGTTATAACAATAGAATTTTTCAACTTGAAGTAGGAGAATCTCTTAGTAATAGAGTATGAGGCTAAATTTATTAATTTAGTTCTCTTGTCACCTGAAGTTGATGCAAGTGCATCTTTGAAGGCACGCATTTTTTAATATATTTTGAGGCTAGTGATTCTCTCAAAGATTAAAATTCTTTGTATAATGGATTATACAGAGATGTTAAACATGGAGATAGTAGAATAAAAGATATCTAAGGTAATATGGGTGGAGGAATCATGTTGATATATATGGGAAAAGTTGGGAACTCTAATTCTAGGAATAAGCGAAAGAGAGAAACCTATTTCCAAGGTAGTGGAATGACTCAAAATCATATGGATGGATCAGGGAATCTTCCTCTTAAATGAAAGAGAAATCCTAGTTGTTTTTAGTGTGGTTCTTTTTATCACATTGTATGAGTTTGTATGGTACCACCTTGAGAATATCACAATTTCAACCAGATGAGGAATCTTTAGTGCTACTTTCATAGTGCTCCAAGGTCAGGTGCTCAGGACACATCTTAAGTTTTGTAGACAGCATATGATTTGATGGGATAAGGGCACTAGAATAATTCCCATCAACAGAACTAAGCTGTCCATGGTAATTCTAGGAATACCATTACTTCTCAATTAGTGTATTCTCAATAGAGTAATAAATAAAAAAGTTAAATGAGTAAGTAATTGAATGGATCTGAGAAAGTAATTGTGGATAAGAAAAGTGTACCATCGATGGTGACAGGTATGAATCTTTTTAATTATAAACTTATTCAAGATTTTTTTGATATAGTTTCATCCCATTCATTTATTTATTATCTTATAATTGATCTTATAGGTTTTTATGTTGAGATAATTCTTTTTGTTTTGAAACTTCATACTCCTCTTAGTCAAAGAGAATGCTAAGACATTATGTGAAAATCATGTTCTATAACTATCATTGGGGATACATTGATATGGAATTTATCTATTCTTGAGATGTATGTATATGACATAATCCTAGGAATGGATTGGTTGACAATGTCTAAATCTCAGATCAAATTTTTACCTAAAGAGTTAGTCTTAATATTGATGACGGCATCGATCATCTTTTTAGAAGTGAATATAAAGGTAGGTGAAATATTATTGTTGGAACTAGTTGTTGGAACTATCTCATACCAGTTGGCAGTTTTGAACTTAGCATCAACTAGAAAAATCATGAATAACATTTTTTTAGAAATTGTTGATCAGTTTACTGATGTTTTTCTTAAGAATTTATCTAGATTTCCATCTATAAGAGAAGTGGAGTTTATGATTAATATCTTAATAGGGACCAATACTATCTCACTTATGTCTTGTCAGATAGCACCAAATGAATTAATGGAATCGAAAGTCTAGTTGTAAAAAATGGAAAGAAAATGGCTCAGTTATCCTAGTATGTCTCTGTGGGATACACCCGTTTTTGTGTGTGAAAATGTTGGATGGAACTCTTCATATTTTTATAGATTATCATAATCTTAACAAAGTTAAGATAAAGAATCGATATCCACTTACATGGATTGCTGATCTATTTTATCAATTTATGGGATCCTATTAGTTCTCTAAAATTTTCTTGCATTCAGAATATCACAAATTGCGGGTTCAAAAGGATGATAATCTAAAGACATCTTTCAGGAGTAGATATGGAAATTATGAGTAAGTGGTTATGCCTTTTTGTCTTATGAATACACCTACCATCTTTATGGAATTGATGAATCTTATTTTTTAAATGTATCTATATTTGTTTTTGGTTGTGTTCTTGGATGAAATATTAGTGTATTCTACGACAAAGGCTAAGCATAAGCAACACTTGGTGATATTGTTGGGTATTTTTCAAGATCATTGTTTGTATGAAAATATTTCAAAGTGTGTTTTTTAGATACAAAAATTACATTTCCTTTTCCATATAATCTCTGAAAGAGGTGTTTTTTTGGATCTAGAAAATATATATGTTCTCTTAGAAACCTCCAAATGATGTCTTTGAGATACATAGTTTCCTTGTCTTGGTGGGTTATTACTGATGCTTTGTTTGTTATTTTTCATGACTACATTCACCTATGATAACTTTGAAGAAGAAAGGTGTTACATTTTAATGGAATGATGAAGTTAAAAATTCTTTTCAAGAGATTAAATTTCAAATTACATCAACACCAATTTTGATACTACCAAAATTAGTACAATGTTATGTGGTGTATTGTGATTTTTTATGATCTTGTTTAGGGTGTATTCTCATGCATGGTGATCATATTGTTTATTTTGGATCATAATAGTTATTGTTTCCTGAGAATAACTACCAAACACATTATTTATAATCAGATAATGTAGTGCATGTTTGAATACTTGCCTTCATAACCTCCTTGGTGATAAATTTACAATGTTTATAGATCATAAGAGTTTAAAACACATTTTATCATAGAGATATTTGAATCAAATACAAAGAAGATGGATTGAGTATCTCTAAATATTTGAATTTGACATGATTTATACATTGGGTAAATGAAATTTGATGGAGGATATGTTAAGCAAAAATTCATATTTTTATTTGGAAAAAGAGTCTTCGGGTCAATTCCAACTGATGTTAGTGATATTTTAAATTCACTTGGATTGTGAAGAAAAAGATAGCATTGTGGTTTTATTTATAGTTTATTTTATTCATAATTTGGTTTAGAAGGTTAAATAGGCATAAAAATCTAATTAATAATGTGATTCTATGAGGTCAAAACTCAATATTGGGGAGACCATTGAGGGATGGAAGCTATATGGGAGAATAGTATTGTGTTTTCAATATCAGATGGTTGTACCTTTGGCTTTTCAGGAAAAACTTATTCATTATTACCACCATTCGAGATGGGTTTTTCATCCTTGAATAAAACAAATGTATAAGGTGTTGAAATAATAATTTTGGTATGATATCATGAAAAGAAAATTGGTTGATTTTGTTATGAGATGCCTCACCTATTAACAAGTTAAGGTAGAGTGCCAACAACTAGTGTATATGTTGTAGTGTTTACCTTTTCTATTAGTAAATGAGAGAAGATAGATTTGGATTTTATAATAGGTATACCATGGATAGTTTATACCCATAATTCCATATGGTTGATAGTGTATAAGCTCACAATTTTGTCTAATTTAATCCCTATTCGTGAATATCTTACAGTGGAGGAATTTTCTAAAATTTATATCTGAGAAGTGGTAAAGAGGCATGGAATACCAGTTTCAATAGTATCAAACCAAGATCCAAGGTTTATGTCTCATTATTGGAAATCCTTATAGAAAGACCCTGGGAGTCATTTGACTATGATCATGTCATGTCATCCATAGATGGATGGACAATCTGAAAGGATGATACAAATGTTGGAAGACATTATTAGGTCTTGAGTAATGGATTTTGGTGGCTCTTGGGAGGAGAAAATACTTAGTGGAGTTCTTATATAACAACATTTATCAGGACTCAATGCATATAGCTCATTTTTAAGAACTATATGGAAATCCTTGTTGTTCTCCACTTTCTTGTATGGAAATAGTTGATACTTCACTGGTTGGACTAAGACATATGCAAGAGACAATAGAGAAGATTTTGTTTATCAGAATGAGATTGGATATGGATCAGATTCATTATAAATCTTATGTGGATCATCTACGATGGACATTTTCATTCGAGGTAAGTGATTATATGTTCTTGATAATCTCTCCAAGGCTTGAGCATCATTATTTTTTGAATCAAGGAAAGTTATCTCCTTGATACATAGGCCCTTTTGAGATATTTTAATGGGGTTTTAAGGTGTCTTACCGGTTGGATTTTCAACCAAGGTTCAGTTTAGTGCATAATGTATTTCATTTATCTCAATTGAAAAGGTATCAACCTAATACTGACCATGTAATTCGATGGGATCATGTGGACCTCTAGCTGGATGTTATGTTGGTTTATGTGCCAGTGCGAATTGTGGATATGCAATAGAAAGTCTTGCATGGGAAAATCATTGGTCTGGTGTGATTTTTATGGAAATATGGTCATATTCAGAAAGAAACATGGAAGCGTGAGAAGTAAATGTTCATGTAATGGCTCAAGATATTTTAGGAAAATGGTAGTCTTTAACATTCTATGTATATAAAAACCAATGGTGAGGAGAATATAGCACCTCTGGTTTCAAGTAATTAAGCATTCATATATGTATTTAAAATATATAAAGTAATTGGGTTAAGTGTTGATAGGTTGGGAGGAGTGTTTGAATTTTTTTTGGGATTTTCATGAGGTTAGTGGTTTGATCATGGTTAGTAGAAACCATTAAACACCCTCTAGGAAACCATGCAACTAAAAAAATGGGCATTGGTAGGTGCACAGTTAGGCACATAATTTTTCCAAACCATGAGACCACCCTATAGAAACCATGTGATGTTGGATATTTGGTTTTATCAAGTTTGATTCATGGTTTGTCTAAATGTTCAATCAAATTGGGCGATGTGTGTTTGGAGGTTGTGTCTAGCACAGGGTTAGTGCATGTTTTTACTAACCATGCACCCTAACCGTGCAATGTTAAAAACAAGATCTAAATTTTGTGGATCAAATTAATATTAACAATTAAATGAATCTTTTGCCCTTAATCTTACCCTAAATTAAATTTATATCCCTCCCAAGACTATAGAGAACCTTCCTCTTGATCCGGGAGTGATCTATTGATGAATCTAAGTGTGTTTAAGGGCCTGATTCCTTGGTAAGTCCCTGTTCTTGGTTGGTTTCCTTAAATTTCTTCTTCCTATTTCTTTTGGATTCATTAATGTAGTTCGCCTATGATAAATTCATGTTTTTTATGCCAATAATGATGTGATATGGTTGTTTTGTTTAAGGGTAACAATATCTAAGGAAGTTTTAAGGATTTCCAATCTAGTTTGATAAAGATTTTGTGTCATTCTTCATTTTCGCCTATGTTTGTGAGGTAGGTGGATTCACTATCGAATCCTCTTGATTCAAAATTTAAGGGTTGGTTTCAAATTGATTGAATTTCATGATTTGAATTGTGAAATTTATTTGAAATGTTTTATGGAATACCTCTTTAGGGATGGTTTTGTAAAATTGTGATTTTTTTTGGTTTTATGTAAAATTATTTTGGTTCATGATTTTAAAATGATGGTTTTAAAAATATGGTTTAGTTTTGATTCATGGAAAAATGATTGTAAAATTTTTTTGAATAAAAGTATTATTTTATTGAAATGGTTTTTCATAATTGGTTTTTCATTGTATTTGGAGTAAATGGTTGGCCTGTGTTCATGTTCATTTGGGATAGATAAGGGCATGAAGTTTCCCTTATCAAAAATTAGATGGATAAGGGTGTGAATTTTCCCCCATAAAAATGGTTCACCATAACACAAATTGTTAAAATTATGACTCTCCACTCATGATCATAAAGAGGTACATGGTTACATGAATGTGTGGATGTGTGGATGTGTGAAATATAATGGGTTATTCCAAATGGATTGATAAATGGGTAGAAATGCTTTTTTTTTTGTTTTCCATGGAAAAATATTTTCTTAGAAATTGTCTTGGTTTTGATATAAACTATTTTAAATTGTTTTATATAAATATGATAACAAGTTATATCCTAGTGGTGTGAGTAGGTAATTCATTGGGGAAATCCTACTAAGTTTTATAATCACCCCCTTCTTGGGTACTTTTTATTAATTTCCAGATGTTTTATATTGAGAAAATGGTTAAGGAAAGGTAACCAAGTTCTTTTGTGATGCATCATGATACCTTGGGCAAGGACTTTCGAGTTGGATATTAGATATTTTTTGGATTTTTTTCTAGATTTCTTAGTTGTCTTTGAGTTTTTGGTTTTGTTTTCAACTTCATACTCTGAAATGGTTCATGGTTGTAGTTTGGTTTTATTATATGTTAGGATTACATTGAGTTTTATTTTATTGTATTCATTCATAATATTATGGTTTTTGGGTTATCATTATCTTGGTTTGGTTGTTTTATTTTCAAAGGGAAAATTATCCCCCAACTATTTATAAATCCCTTGGCGTTTATTTCCAAACTTTGGTGTCTTGAGGATGTCACCTAAGGCATAGTAATGTTCCACCGCCTTCACAAGCCAATGGTGAGGGGTGGGATGTTACAATAAATTAAAATATTATTTAATTATAATATTCATTATCATTGACATATTTATTTATATAAGGTACCCATCTAGACTCATCGCACCTAAATCCTTACATCAAAACATGGGGAATGAAAAACCTAAGAACAGGTGAGCTCAAATTCTCAGTAAGGGTAAAAATCAGACATATCAATCATAAGAAAGAATAATATAATCATGAGGGAATGATAACATAATCATTTTCCTATTATATACATAAAATATTCATTCCTAGGAAATATTTTATCATAAACTCAAAAATCAAATTATATCTAAAAGCATGATTAATAATCACATCAAAGAAGTAGTCATTATTCAAGAGTCATAACATAGGCATGTGGCATCATATGAATAAGAAATCAAAATAATGTAAACAAATATATTTTCACTTATTTCCATGTATAATATTGTGAGTATATATATAGAGAGATCCTACTCACACATCAAAATTTGAATTTACCCATTCCCAGTAATATCCACAAATAATCTTGTGAGCATAGAACGAAAGTGATCATAGTCCCACATAAAAATATGAAAAAATATATATTTTCATAATCATTTCCATGATTATAATTATCATCTCATGAGATATAAATATCACATTACCCAATTCATTTTAGGGTTTTAATAGGGCCAAATTTCACATAATGACAACCCCTTCATATGTATGCCATAAGATTATAAAACATTAATCTTTCCATTATATCATAACTTGTGGAAAATAAACAGGTTTCATAAACATCTCATCATCAATGTAATAAACCATCAATATAAAGAATAAGGATTTTATCATTTTATAATATCACTATTAAATAACTGTTTACATAAAACGATGTTATCATAGATGAAAAATTCAATTAAAGGATAACTAGACTATTTCTTGAGGAAAATACCATGTTCTTTTGAAATAACTTATTTAAAATAAAAATACTTAAAAAATATTAAGGAAAATAATTTCTTTGAAAATAACTATGTAAAAATGTAAAGGAAGATTAAAATAATTGAGTGATCATGATTTTGGAAAATTCTATTCATGTTATAGAAGTTAAAACTAATATTTTGGTCACACATTTAGTAAAAAAATACATTGTTCAAAAAATTAAAGGAAGATTATTTTTAAACCATTTTTAAGTAAAAAAAGTTCACAAATTATTATAAAAATAATTTAATAATTGTCAAAAACATTCTTGAAAACATTTTAGAAAACATGGATATGGAATAAAAGGTTTTTCTGACTGAAATCTTTCACACCCTTCGTGCCTTTTACAAATATTTTGTGCACTTCATACTTATCTTATTATTTCTTCATCACATATATTTTGGCATCACAAACTAATTTATTGTATTTATTCCTTTTATCTCTCCAAACATCTACTTCGTCAAGAGAAACTTCTAGTTCGACCTGAAGGTCAACTCTTCCTTCAACTTCACCTTCTTTATTGTCACTCTCTTCTTTTACTACAAAATTTATGACAACTGCCACCATAGAATCAACTTAATGATCCTTATAGTACTCCAATTTTGTGTGAAAGGCATGTTTTAGGATCAAAATGTCGAAATATGGAAAATTCAGTAAGTGAATGAAAGATTTTTAAATATGAGCAAAATATGATTTTGAACAAAAGAGGATTACGCGCCCAATTGACATCAAATTTTATTTTTTAGGATTAAAGAGGGTTTTGTGTGATGCGGTAGGGTTTTGTGCATAGGGGTATGAAATTTCTATAAATAATAGGTGAACCCAATCATTTGAATAACCTCACCACATAGGGATAATCTGAGCTCTGGATCGTGTAAAAATTTCATGCAAAGGGAGTTGCGGGTAATATTGGGAATTGAGTGCAAGCTAATGAAATTTGTGCATAAGAGTGGAATTGTGTGTAAGCTAAGGAAGTTTTACATAATATTGGTGTTGTGTAAAATTTAAGGCAGTTGCGTGTAAGATTTATGTTGTGAGTAAGAAAGAAATTACGCGTAAGAAGAGGTTTGCGCGTAAGGAATAAAACTTGTGAACAAGGCGCATTGAGGGTTACATTAAAGATTGGTGTTTCCCATTACTTCTATGGTAAATTTGTATTAATCAATGGAAGAAAGTAGAACTTAAATATATAATCTATCTACATTAGAGGATGTGGCATTCATTATAGATCATGAAGGGACCTATAAGTCCATAAACTTTGTTTGAATCCCTTCCAAGAGCAGTGAGCGAAGGAAGAGAAAGATGAAGATCCTTCCCATCAATAGTGTGCCAGAGGAAGATACATAGGGAGTGACCCTTGGTAATTTAGTGAAAAGACCCTAAACATTGTAAAGGTAGTGATCCTAGGCATATAATATCTAGCCCAAACCTTGTAAACAGCAGTGCGCTTTTAGTGGATTTGGTACATCGGCACATCGTTGGTGTATACTCCTTGGATGTAACCCAGTGTGGGTGAACCAAGTAAAATCATTTTGTACCATTTATTATTTAATTTATGTTCTTATATTTATATGGGAGAAATATAGAAGTGTGTTTTTTTAACAACACAAGATCAAAACAGGTATCGGTTTTAATATGTCATACCCTGATTCACCCCCCCCCCCTCTTAGGGTATTCAACCTAGTGGATCTAATAATACTAAAACATAAAAATTATATAAATAAAAAAATTATAAGAAAAATTAAATTTTTTTATTAGATAAGTATTATATAATTTCACTCAACGTGAGTTCAATCATAAATAATCCCAACTAAAATTCGACTAAAACATAAATCCCTCACCTCAAGTCTTGTCCTACTTCGTATGAATTAAAACCCTATATATAATAAATATAAATTTATTATAAATATATTATAGAATAATATTCATAAATAACATAATATTTATCATTCCTTTATAATTTTTCATTATCCTTTTATTAACAATTTCTTCATTAAAATGAACATTCAATAGATAATTGGTATATTTTCAATGCATCTTTCAGTTTGACAGTTCTAGTACTTACACTTTTTTCATGGTTATATTATACCCTTAATGTTAATAATTGTATAGGTATCATAATTAATCATTTTATACACTTTTATAACCATTTATTTAAGTTTATGATGAAAAATTAATTACATCACTTCATAGAGACAGTGGTTTGTACGTACGCACGAGTGATGTTTCTACTTTTCGATGGATGGGATAAAAGAAAGGTAAATAATATTTCACCTTAAAAAATCATTATTATATCATAAATATCATACATATTCATTAAATATATCCTTATTACCATACATTTAAAACATAAATGAAAAAAATAATCCCATTTCTTTGTTGAGGTGGTAGTCCACACATACGCACAAGGAATTTATCGCTTTCCAAGGGATGGAATGGTAAGAACGTAGATAATATTTTATATTTCCAAAAGAATAATTATCTAATAAATATCATATATATGAATAGTAAATTCATCATAATAACCGAACATGAATTATGGGAATGTAAAATGAATCATATAATTGTGTAGAGGTGGCAGTCCGCATGTACGCACGAGTGATAATTTTATTTCTCATTTGATGGAAATGATGGTTGATAATGGTGGTTACATAATAATAATAAAATTTCAGTATATTTATGATACTAAATTTATTATTTTACAATAAATATAATATATTTAAAGGATATAGATTAAGAAATAAATTGAAATAGTTCTGGTAAGATGATTACTAATACTTTGGAAGACCTCCTTTATATCCTTTATAAAGACCCTTAGAATGGTATTTTAGGAATACCAGAATATATAATTCATGTACAGGTTATTTGGATAATTGATAAGGATTTGGAAGAGTTATGTGACTTGAGATGGTGTGAATAAAATAAGATTGGTGGTGTCTTTTATAGTGAAGGAAAGGACACATGTAGAATTACTTAAAATATTTAAATATAATAAATTGTTTTTCATGTGAATGTGGCACCATTGCCAAAATTTTCATGATAAAATAGGGTATGGTATAAATCACTTCAAAAAATAAAATTTGGATGGGTTTATGTGGAAATTCTGACCTTAACTTTTGTTTTAACCCATTTTTATCCAATTTTAACCTTAACCATGGTAATAAAATTTTCAACACCAAAAGGGTTATAAATTTACTTCTAATGTAATAATTGGAACAAAAATGTTAAATTGATTAAATTTTGGACCATATCTCAATCCCCTTATCCTCCTTCAAGATTTTTAGGAATGAATTTTTTTAATAATATATTATTTAACATAAAATATCATTAAAGTCATTGTAATAACTATTCACATATTTTTTACTTTAAGGAAAAAAATTTAGAAATGAAATTTGAATAAAATCTTATAAAAAATAAAAAATATGTCATATTTATCTATAAACTTCATGGAAGAAAATAATTCATCCAAATTTTATTAATTTTATTATTTCTAAAATTATTTATTTTCTTTTTCTATTAATTGAAAATATATTGGTTTGATGTTGTGTAAGAATTTAAGATAAATATACCATCACTAAAAATTAAAAATAAATTTTCATCCTAAAAATAAATTAATTATTTTCAAAATAAAATTTTAGATTCACGCATAATTGATGGCTATATCTCATTAATATTTTTTTAAAAAAATTAATGCATAATTTTTTAAATTAAATTGACAATTCTTTCCCACATGTTTAATGTTTTACTCATATTTTTTCAGGATACATTTGAATATGGTCTGGAATAATTTTTTTTAAAAAGGTCAATTAAGGAAGATAAAGACAATTCATGTTGTGGAATGAAGTTACATGGTGAAACACCAAATTATTAAATCTAGAATTAAATGAAGAATATATGAATTTCACTTTTAATTATGTGAGAATTTCAAAGTAGGCATTCACAATTTGAGTTGAGGTGATTCCCATAGTGATGAATTGGGAAGAAAGGCATGATAAATGGTTCATATCATGAATATCTATTCACACCTGGAATTGATAGAGTTAGATGTCCACTAAAAATAATTCCATCCTATAGTGTTTTTAGAAGAAATATTCACACCATATATGAGCTACATATAATTATTTCATGTCATAGAATTCTATTCACATCATGATTTAATTGAGATAGATAAAAATTCCATGATGATTCGTGTAGTGAAACATTTTCACCATGTGAAAGATCAAGAAATAATATATGGAGAGGTAGATCCACAATATTCATAGAATGAAATAATTATTCAAGTTGTGAACCCATCGTTAATAGTGTAAAATAAATGATTCAAACTAGCGAGTTTTTATAAGATCATGATATTTTCAACCATGGACTACCTGGTTTAGATTTGGAAAATTAAAAGTCCTCTCTTTAACCCAAAGTCTGAACAATGGATTGATATATGTATATAAGTAGAGAGGTTGGATGATGCATCATTTATTTTAAGTTCGGATCTTGTAGAAAGGTTCTTCACTACTATAGATTCCTTCACTAAATCTACTCTTCCATTTCTTTTCTGCAATCTTTTCTTTATCATTCCACCTCACTCCCCCATGACAAGAATGAGGATCTAACTCCCAACTTTTTTTGGGTGATGTAGACAAAAGGTAAAAGTGCTATTTATTATTATTTTTCTTATTTTTTGCAAGTTTTGTATTATTTCAATAAAAATTTAATTTCAATTTTTTTCATTTTCCTATCTCATGACCATTAACAAATGAATCTCCAATGTATCTTTAAATTAAGGAACTAATTAACTTAAACAAGTCGTGACCATTGAATAGTTTAGGATAATTATATTTAATAATGGTATCAAGACACTTAATTCATTAACAAACCTAAATAAATAACCATGGTTAATAGGTGATTTTACATTAAAGAGGGGATACCAAGACAAAGGATCTTCCTCATCCTAACTCTAAAAATAATCAGGACAAGTCGATTTAATTTATAAATTCACTAGCACCTAGTCCCAAAATATATGAAACCTTGGCCCAATTTCTCAAATTTATTTAAAAAACAAACTAATTTATTCACTCCCTTTATTTAAAATAATTCAATCAATCATTTTAAAATTTATAAAAATCTACATTCATCGTCTCTTGGGTTCGACATCGAACTCACTGATTCTTACATTTAGTTATTTAGTGACATTTATTTGAGTATTTTATGAATTAATAAATTTTCATATCACCATATTATTTAACTATTCCCTGTGATCCATCAATAACACATTCTTATCCATATGTGAACATATAATAGAAATTCAAAACATGATAATTTCGATTTGGAATCTTCGTTTACTTAAAATACTATATAGGTCTTTATAAAATAAAAATAGCACAAAATTTCAATATTTTTGAAAATTAGATGATATTTTCAAAAATAAATTCATCTAATAAGAAACATTCAAGTGTTTCCGATATTTTTAAGCATTATCCCATTTTATAACCCTATTTTACCCATTTTACCCTTACCGAAGTGACAAATATTTATTATGGTTACTATTCATAATAACTAAAAATAAAAGTGAACTATTTAAAAAATTTCAAACTCTTAATTCCAAATATAGAATCCATTTTTTAATATTCAATTTCTAGAAAAAATAGATATTAATTTAAAATAGAAACCTAGAAAACATGAAAAACGATTGGTTTTTAGGAAAATTCATTTTTCAAGCATAAGATGATCTTACATTAACTCTATGAAAAGTTATCATTATTATATGAATTTAAATTCATATATATATAAATATAATATATAAACTTCATTTAAATCATTCATCTTTGCGAATTATTTTGATAAATTAAAATGGAAAAATATTATGCACTTAAAAAGGTTTTCTAAAAAATATATTTTTAGGCATAAAAATAAACTTATACCAAAATAAAATATAATGTTGATTAATTTGGAATTATTTAGATTATGTTTACTAAAATGGATTTTATGTTATTTTAAAACTAAATCCAAAAAATAATGGTAATTTTCACTAAAATTATTTTAAAAAATAAAATATGGTTTAACAAAAATCAGTTTTTTTCACTTTTCACTAAAAAATAAATCTTTTTTGAAAAATTCCAAAATTTTAACTTCACCTAATTTTGAAAAGATAATTTTAGAAAATTTATTAATTTTTTAAAATACTATTTAAATAAGTGTAAAAAATTAATTATAATATCTGAACATGAAATGTAATAAAAATGATTTTTTAAAAATTATATTTTGGTAGCATAAAATTAATTTACTAAAAATTGAGTTCTTATTTCCAAATCATTGATCAATATATATGTATTGATTAGCACCATTATATTTAAATATATTTTTCATAATGTGGTTACTCATTTTCATGGATTCTAATTCAACATCTAGGTTATAACGCTCACATTTAAATAATAATATTTCTATAGTATATCATATTTCTCTTAAAGCTTCGTGTTGCGTGTTAAACAGGATATCAAGCTTAGTATTCAAAATTTTTAGTGCGTTACCATTTATTATTAATGTTTCTCTTAAAAAACTATAATAACCATGGTAATATTACAACCTCAGTGACATTATTATACTTAAATGTTAATATATTAATGTAAAAACCCATTATTTATTCATTTTCATCCACTGAGAAAAACAAAATAATTTCAATTGTGCATTGTATGAACTACAACCTTCACAAAGTAACATCTTTTCATTTTTTATATTAATTTTAATTATTTATCCAAAAAACATAAAATATTTTATAAAAACATATAAAAATTATCATCATTATTCTTTTATATTGATATTATGCACTTTATTAACCATACTCACCCATTGAGATATAGTGTGTTCATATTTGGGCTCAGTTTAACCACCTTCATGAAAAATGATATAAAGTACTATCGTGGATGACTATGGGAAATTAAAAAATAATATAACTATTGATTAATAGAAAATCAAATATTTTTTTGTTTTGTAATAGTTATATTAATTATTTAACTTATTATTAAAATATCATCCTTGATCGCTAAAATTAACAAAATAAGCCAACATTGATTCAATTTACACCCAAACATAAGAAAAAACTATATATTAAAGAAATATCATGTGATAAAAATGGACCATATTATATTAAATTTAGAAGAATAAGTTTCCTAAGAATGTATCTAATAAAATTAATTTTATTATACTGAATTTTAGGCGTATGCACATAACGAATCTAGAACAAGGTAAAGGTTTTGATCTTAAATTCCTCTATTTGAGACATTTTTTGTATTATTCACTTAATTTTATTTATTTTATGTATATAATTCTTATTTGAGATATCATATCATGAGTTATATTTTAATTAGGGTATTTTAATTTCAATTAAAATCCAACTCTTTCAAAGGGTTTGGGTTAAAATGTTACACATGTTGTAAGGGTTATTTGTCTCAAACATTAATTACTTGAGACATGTTAATGGTATGAACCATAATTTCCATTAAATGGTGTATTCATTTACAAAGAATTTATCTTTTTCATAGATTTTTGTTATTCATGGATATACTAATCCAAATCAATTAATTTTAATCGGTTTGATTTTGACTTAGCTTTTATCCAATTTGTAAGACTTTTTGTTAACTCAATTTTCATTCATTGAGTTATGATTGTTCTCGTGAACATATTTTATATATTTTGGATAAATTATACCCTTTGATTATTTTATGTGGTATTATATCATTTTTTTTCTATGGATATACATTCCTACCACAAAACCCTTTGACAAATATTTCTTATTTGGTATAAGTTTCTAGTAACGATTATTAGCAACTCAAATCTCTATTTTTTGAGTTATAGTTTTATATTGGAATTTATTCTTCCACTACTGGGTTATTACACCGCTAATATTTTATTATATAGTATATTATAAAACTCTTAGTTAAAATCAATTTTTAATAAAAATAAGGTTTTTCTAGTATTTTTACTATGTTGGTTTAAAATGAAGGTATATTAAGATGATTTAAAAGGTTTTCCCTTTCAAAATCATGTGCTGTATCTTATGCACCAAATTTATTTGTTGGAAATATTTTTTTCATTTTCAAGGATACATTATTGGATATATTTTTTAAAATTAAATTCTTTAAAAAATATCACTTATCCCTTATAAAAATTAATTTCTCAAGTGAACCCTAACTTTTTCTCTTACAAAAATGTTTAAAATGTTTTCAAAAAACTATTTTATGTTCTTAATTACATTTTCCTTATCATATTCAAAGGATTTAAACTTATGGGGTTCATGTTTCATTATTTAAACTCTAATATATATTTATATTTTGAGGGTTTTAACTCGTGATATAAAACAATTTTATTCATGATCACTTCTTGTTTGATTCTATTCAAATAATTATTTTTCAAAGATTTTTTTCATCTATGTAAACATCATTAAAGCTTTCCTTTGTTACACTAGGGATATTTTCCTTTGAAATGATCCACTTTTTTCTCTACAAATATTATGATCATGTTATTCCTATATTTACTTGTCTATATATTCATTTCTATATAATGTGTGAACATCACATTTTACATAATTTAGATTGGATGATGTTCACCTAAAAATAAGGTTATTTTATTAACACGTGTAAAAGTATTATTTTTCTTTATATTGTTATTAAAATATCTATTATTATTGGTATGTTTACTCTGTGTTGTTTAAAGATCCAACTTCTTTATCTATATGGGTTATGATCATGTTATCACTTTTATTAACATGGGGAAAACTATTGGAATTTGGTATGTTTTTATTCCAATGGGAATGATTATTAGAAAAGTTGATTATGTATTTATTCCTCAATATCCCATATGATGAATGTATTATAATTAAACAAGTTATGGGTGGGGGATGATATTAAACAACCCCTCTATGCATTAGTAGTTCTCATGAGACCAATAGGTTTTGGTAATTTGGTGTATCCCTACTAAGAATAATATATTTCCTTTAATTTATGATCATGATATCTATGATTATGATTTTATCCCTATGATCTATTTATTTTCATTACTATAGATGGATATATTATGATAGCATCCATATTTTATTATGTAAATATTATTATTACTTATTTATACCATAATATTTATGTCATGATTGACTCAATTGTATGTTTTCCCTTACGTATTGTTTGAAATCACCCCTTATTATGTTTCCATTTCTCAATGTTATAAAGTAAATTATTACATATAATATATCTGAAAATATAGTATGTGTGGATAATTTTTGGGATATGTTGAAGAATTATTATGGATTAAGGATTTTCTTATAAAATGGAAAAAATATATCAATTGAGAATGATGAGGATTTTATTAGTTTATGTTTTTTCCTAATATATAAATATATTAACCTTAATGGTATTGGTAATGAATGTAACATAATATTTTTTAAGTCATATAACTATTGGATAGTTATGTATGAAGATCTATAGCTGGTATTTATAAGATCCCAGACTTTATAGAGATAAGTCATTGTTTAAATTTTATTTTTAATTGTCTAATTTTGGTTAATGAAATTTTTATCAAGTGTATGAGGGGCCTCAGAGGTATTCTGGGGGTTTGAGTCATGAAAGGATGGAAAATCGGGACAACCTTTGCCAGGAACATGGTTTGCACATGGTTAAGTAAATTGTGCGGCCTTCCCAAGAAAACCGTGAAACTTTGGATAGTGGCATTATGCATTTTTGATGCACGGTTAGTCAAATAATGTGATTACCTCTAGTTAATCATGTGACATCACTCCCCTTAAATAATGGCTTGCATATGGTTTGTGCACAATTTGGAAAACCATGCAGGTAAATATTGTGCCCCATTAAAAGTTGAAAAATTTACTGTTTTTGCATCCCAGGATTTTAAGACCCTTACCTGATTTTATCACCCCATTTCCTCACTTGAAACCCAAGTGGTGAACTCAAGCTACCCAATCTTCCCATGGATCGATCTACCTCATTTCTAGTCCATTTGGAGCACCATTGGTTGCGGATTTAAGCTCCATGTAAGTCTAATATTCCTCTTGCTTCCTTTATCCAAATTAGAGATTGTAGTTCCTACCATATTATTTTGAATCCATAAAACCCTATTTTTCTCAATGGGGACTAGTTTGAGTCTTAAATGGGTGTTTGAATCTGGATCTAAGGCTGTGATTATGAGTGCGTTCATAAACATATTTTTAGTAGGTGGTCTACAAGTATTATCCCATAGTTTTGATGTGGATTTGTGCCTGTATGTGGTGATATTTGTTCCATTTTGTTTTGATTATAGTGATGTTAAAGAGTTTGAGTTAAATTGGTATCTAATTGATGAATTAAACCCCTCATGATCCATATGGGATACATTGAGGATGATTGATCAGTTTAAGGCTACCCATGGGGTACACTAACCTTCCCAAAAGGGTTAATCGAAACATTGATTTTGAAATTAACATGTGATTAAGTAGATCCCATGATGAACATGATGGTTGGTTAATTTGATAATAAATAAGGGGATATTGATAGTTGGGTTGGACATGTATAATGGCATAAAGGGTTTTGGGATTGACATGATCATGGTTTAAATAGAATTAATGGGAATGTACCAAATGGTTGGTGATTTTTACATGAAATTATTAAGTGGTATCATTTCTGGGAAATGATGAATGGACTAAGTGAATTAATATATGGGTTAATTCAATTAATTGAGTTTATGTCAAATGGAATTTAAATTGTGTTGAAATACCTAAGAGGGTTACTGTATATGAAATGATGATTATGGTAAATAGGTAATGGCATGTGAATTGAGAAATATGTTAAATGGGTTGATATGAGAGAAATTGAATATTCCAAATGGGTTGGGAAATGAGAATGGGGATTTGGGATAAATGATATAATTAAAGTAAATGGTAAATATATTAATGGGTTATAGTAAGATATTGATTTACATGTTATTGTTATGGATTGTGATTGATATATGTATTGATTGTGAATGGTTTATGATATGGTATGTGGTTAATGGATTTATACAAATAATGTTCACATATATTGGTTGTGTGGGGTATTTACTGAGTCTCTATGCCCATGGGTCAAGTTAGACCAAGGCTCTAAACCCCACCCCACAATGCATGGGTTAGGGAAGAGGATATAGTTATATTCCTCTAATAGATGAATTCTACCCAGACTAAGGATTCTAGGTGAGGATAATGTATTTCTTATTATGTGTTTATCCATACTGAGATAAGGACTTGACATAGCACCTTAAGTTTATTTTTTGAATTCCCGGAACCCTTATGTGATTGATGTAAATTCCCAACCCATGGAATACAAGATGAAAATGAAATAAGTAAGTAAGATGGTATAAATGACAGAAATTGTAATAATGTTAGAAATGGTTTAAGTATATATTGTTAACTAATGGAACCTGATTTTTCTTTGGTTTGATTTTCACTCATTTAGTATTTTCATGCACTATCTATTTAGACATGATATTTTGTAGACTCTGTTGGTGGTGGCCTAATGAGTTGTACTCACACCCTGCTCGGCCCGTCATTGGGTACCTGAGCATATTTCATGGTTGCAGGTCAGGATAAGGGAAAGTGTTCTATGTTAGGGAGTTGATTTGGGCTTGAGATGTGTATAGATGAGGCTATGGACTAGGATTTAGGACCCACTTGGGTAATTTGTTTGTCTTTATTTTAGGTTTCCTGTAATTTTGGAACTTTTAGCATGACATGACATAGTTGTTGTTGGTTTGTTGTTTGTACCTAGATTTGGGGAGATGATAGATTATAAAATTTCATTAGTTATTTCATATTTTTTTTAATATTTATATTGTTATCTAACATGGATTACTCTGATAAAGAGGATATAGTATCCCCACATTACTTATTAGACCCTCACTACTAGTCGGCAACCTCTAGTGTATGGGGAGGCATGCTTGAGGTCATGTGGTGACCGGATCCTAGCACTATTTAGTGGCTTCCAGGTCAGGGATGTTATAAAGTGGTATCATAGTAGGTTATTTTCTATCATCTTATTATTATTTTATGGTATACAGGAGAATAGGATGTGTTGGGTATTGGAAATGAGCTCATTCTTGGGGGTAGTTAACCCATGTATGAGGGAAAACTAAAGTATCCAGGGTGGGAATTGTTGTCCTTATTGTGTGCTGTTACATTTAAATGATATTTAACTGCTGGGTGATTCAATTTTTAAGTGATGTGAATTTTTTTTGATATTTTACTCGTGACCATAATGGAATGAGGTTTTCCATTCATGCATCATTTTGGAAACCTAAGAATATAAATGGCATGCATCATGGTAGAAACACACGAGATGGTTGTGTGGGATACAAAGTATTGAATTAATTTTTAATTTCATAAAAATTAGAATAAAATGATGTCTAATAAGGCTAAATCAGATGGTAAATGGAAATAATGTAAATGAACATTTCAAGAATGGTGTGTTTAAAGAAACACTATAAACAGGTGGAAATTTTGTGTGGTGATAAGTTTTAATGATTGAATTGTATCTAAAAGAGAAATATTTCTATCATGATGGTAAAATGGTTAAATAATTATGCTTCAAAGGTTATAGGTGAGTTGGAATAATGGGTTTTAACATGTTTTAAAATGGTTAAGGATTTTTATTGTGAAGGTAGAAATGGATTAAAAAGGTGTGTCAAATGAAATACTTGTGACTATGTAATATTTTTTTCACGTTGACCATGAACCACAATGGGAATGTTTGATGGCAGTGTTCTAGACGTGACAATATCAATTGGGACAGTGTGATGTACCGACGCAGGAGCCACTGAATGGTTCCACAAGCCAGTTGGCCACATTCCCTCAAGCATGCCTCCTCGTACTCTAGAGGGTGCCAACTAGCAGTGAGGGTCTGGTAAGTCAGTCTTGGGGAGATTATACCCTCTTTTATCAGAATAAAACACCAATAGAAGAAAATAAAAATAACTAAGTGTGGAAGAATAAAAATAAACATAACAATACCATGTCATATGATAGTAAAAAACCATAAAATAAAATACTCAACTGAAATGTAAAACATGCTATAACAATGCAAGTTTCAAGTGTCTGCAATGAAACTAAAAGTAAAGACACAATGACTCCAAGAGGGTCCTGAACCACGTCCGGTTCCCTCACCTATGCTCCAATCCCAAATAGAAACATATCCCAGGTCCTTGTCCTTATCCTTTCCCACAACAACAAAGTCTACTCTGGTGCCGGTCAGGCGGCACGAATATGGTGTGAGTATAACTCAGTAGGCCAACACCAATGGTGTCTAAAACGAGTCTAGTCATAAGATAGTGCATGCAATTCTATGAAGAAATAAATACAATACATAATTAAACAATTATCACATTGTAATTTAATATTTAATCATCACATTAGACCCTGTTTCAATTCATGTTTCCCATTTCAATCATCCTTCATTATTATTAATCATTTGGTGTAGGTCATCATGCCTAGCACCCCAAATCTCATTAAGTGTTGGTCTCCATGCCTATAACCCCAAATCTCATTAAGTGTAGGTCACCATTCCTATCACTCTATATCTCATTCAGTGTAGGTCGTCATTCCTAGCACCACATATCTCAAGATTAGGTAAGTATTGGGGAGGAAGGCCATGTCCAAGTCCCAACTTCTAATCAGTCTAGAACACCATGTCTAACACCACAAAAATATCATCCATTTAACCATTATTTAATTCACAATAATTATCCACATCATTCCATTACTAATCTAATGATTAGTTAAACATTTCAAAGGCAATTAGTTAACTCAACAATTAACTAAGCACATAACCAATTAATTAATTAATCAATAATTTAATAAATCAACTCAATTATATTTCCATAATTAATTACTCAAAATTAATTATCCATATAAAATCTCAACTTTTCATAATTAATTCTCACAATTAATTATCTTTGATCAACATCATGGCACATAATTAATCCTCACAATTAATTATCTTTGGTCACATCATGGCACATAATTAATTCTCACAATTAATTATCTTAAGACAAACATCATTTCATAATTAATTAAATATCTCAATCACAATATCTCAACCTATAAAATATCTCCAAAACAAATATCTATTTGGGCAACCCCCCTTCATTTGTTCTATGATTCAATTATCAATTAATCACGAAGGCAATCACAAGTCAATTCCACATTCCTAATTACTCCAATCTAGGAAATAAATTATCATGGGAAGCTAGAAAATCATAAACTCACATAAACATATCAAAATAACGAATATGGGTATTTGATTTGGACCACCTACCTTGGTTTATTGATGGATATTAGCCCAATGGAAACCCCCAAAATCTGAGTGGCACAACATCATCGATCAAGATCCGGATCTAAATCCCTAAACCAAAATTAAGATCAAAGGCATCAAGATCTTGAAAATATAGATCTATATCCAAAATACTATATCTAGATATCAACTCATAGGTTTAGATCCATGTAAAATATGGAGATATTCCATCAAAAGATCAAGTAAAGATAGAGGAATGAATGGGAGAAGAAACGATATAAAATCCACATACTAAGAAGAGATTGGATCTTTAATCCAGGTTTTTGATCTTGAAGAAAGATGTTCTGATCACCTTAGAATCCCTCCAGAAGTCTCTGGGGACACCTATAATTTGTCGAGCCCAAGATGAGATCAAAATATGGGTGTCTCATGGGGTTCATGTGGTTTTAAAATAGATTTTGGGATATTAAAAACCACACCCATAGTTTCCTGGGAAGAGGCACATGGTTAGGTAAAACCAAGAACCAACCATGCAGAACCCTCTATCCGGGTTTGCATGGTAGGCATGGTTTAGTCGCACGGTTTTTCAAATCGTGTGCAAACCATGCGGACCTCTCTGTTGGCACGGTTTATCCACACAGTTTTTTCAAACTGTGCGCAAACCATGCACACCCCACTATCTATTATTTGTTTGTAATATTTCACCTAAACTCACCCCCAGACACTACTCCAAAACAAAGGTACTTAAAAACCTAAAAATCACCAGAAAACATACCTAGGATGACTCCAAAAATGGCTGGGATCTTACAGTCTCCCCCCCTTATAATAGCTTGTCCTCGAGCTGAACTCCAAAATTCTATAAGATTCCGAGCCAAAAATATTGGGCCATTGAGCCCTCATTTATTCTTCCCATTCCAAAATTTTCCTCTTGAACACTTATATGTTTCCATAACACATGAACTAATGTCACGGTCTTTCCCTGCAACACTTTCTCACTACGATCTAGCACACGTATCAGATTCTCTTAAAAGGACACATCTATCTCGAGGTCAACCTCTTCCACATCAATCACATGGTAAGGTTTGGGTTGATACCTCTATAGTTATGGAAAATGGAAAAAATCATGCATAGAGCTGAATTTATATGGAAGTTCTAATCGGTACGCCACCGGCTCAATTCTCTCCAGCACTTCAAATGCTCCTACGAACATGGGCACCAACTTTCCCTGCCTCTGAATCCTATAGTGACCCAATCTAGGAAACACCTGAAGAAATAATCTATCACCCTCTATAAACTCTATGGGTCATCTCTGTCTATTGGAATAGGACTTTTGCCTACTCTGAGCCGTAGCCATATATTTCTGAATTAACAGCACATGCTCCAATGTCTCCAGAACGAGACTCAATCCCAACAACTCTGACTCACCCACCTCTAACTAGAATAGTGGTGATCTACAAGGTCTACCATAAAATGACTCATATGGTTCCATATGTATAGTTTCCTGGTAAATATTTTTATAGGAAAACTCCACTAAATCCAAGTTCTTTTCCCAAGAATCGCTAACGTAAAGTACACATGCTTACAGCATATCCTCTAACACTTGTATGGTACGCTCTGACTGCCCATATATCTATGGTTGGAAGGCTTTACTTATCAAAACCTATATACCAAGCACCTTCTATAAACCCATCCAGAATAATGAAGTAAATCATAGATCATGATCTGAAACTATAGTCCATGGCACCCCATGAAAATGAACTATCTCCCACACATACAGTTCTCCCAACTGTTCTACTGTAAAGGTTTCCTTGATAGGTAAGAACTGTGATACCTTTGTTATTCGATCCAAAATGACCCAAATAGCATCATTATTCTTAAGAATATTTGGAATTCCTATCACAAAATCCATAGTCATGTCATCCCACTTCCATTCCAGAATAGGCAACGGCTGCAATAAGCCTCCATGTCGTTGATGTTCTCCCTTCACATGCTAGTAGGTGAAACATCTTATTAAAAACCCTGCTATCTCCTTTTTCATTCATGGCCACCAAAACAGTCTTCGTAGGTCATGGTGCATATTTTTCATCCCAAGATGTACCACCCATTTTGAGGCATGAAATTCTTGCATGAGTTCCTCTCGCATACACGTAGGAACAACATCCTGATTTTTCACATAGATGATCTCATCCTAATATATTATCTAGTCTCAAGGTGTCTCCCCACCTTCAAGTATTTCCCTTAAGGCTAAACAATATATATCCTCATACTACCTATTTCAAATCCATATCAAGAGTGTAGACTCCACTGATACAGAAACCAGATTCATCCTCTCCTGACTCTCTTGAACCACTACATGCATTTCTGCCAGCAATGTCATCATCTTCCACTCTACACTCAACTAATATACCAACTGAATATGAGTTTTCCTTCTCAATAAATTATCCACACTATTCCCTTTCTAGTTTTATATTCCAGTTCAAAATCAAAGGACTACATATAATCAACCCATCTTCGCTACCGAAGATTCAATTCGCGCTGTGAAAAGATATACTTCAAGCTTTTGTGATCTGTAAAAATTGTAAAATTTTCACCCAAAAGATAGTGTCGCCAAATCTTAAGAGCATAAACAACTGCTTCCAACTTGAGGTAATGCATAGGTTAATTCATGTGGCCTCAAATTCCGATACCCATAAGCAACAACTCGATCCCCTTGAATCAACACAGCTCTAAGTCCAATTCCAGAAGCATCACAATATACTGTGTACTTTTCACCTGACTCAAGTAAGATCAAAATTTGTGCTAATGTTAAGCGCTTCTTCAACTCATGGAAATCATTATTGAAAGATTCTATCCAATAAAAATTTACCCATTTCTTTGTCAAACCTAAAATCGGTGATAACAATTATGAAAAGTCCTAAATGAACCTCCTGTAATAACCAGCTAATCCCAAAAAGATTTGAATATCAAAAAAATATTGGGATGCTCCTAAGAAATCACTGACTGAAATTTTTCTAGCTCCACTACCACACCTTATTCCAAGATTATATTCCACAAAACGTGTACCCGATCAATCCAAAACTGACATTTAGATAGCTTGGCATATAGACAATGCTCTCTTAGTGTACCCAGGACGATGTCAAGATGTTGGGAATGATCATCATGAGTCTTAGAGTATACCAAGATGTCATACACAAACACCAAAAAAAACTAATCTAATCACAGATGAAGGATCCCATTCATCAAGGCCATAAACACTGCTAGATAATTTTTCAACCCAAACGGCATTAAAACAAACTCGTAAAGGCCATACTTACTTATGAAAGCAGTTATTGGTATATCAGAAGTCCGAAATCTCACCAGATGATACCCTGATATCATATCAATCTTTGAGAACACATAAGCCCCCCTTCATCCAGTCAAATAGATCATAAATACACAGAAGAGAATATCAATTCTTCACTGTCATTTTATTCAACTTACAGTAATTGACACACAAGTGTAAACTTCTGTCGGCCTTCTTTGCAAACAAAACAGGTGACCCCCAAGGTTATGTACTTGGATGAATAAACCATTTATACTTTAACTCCTGCAAATGTGTTTTGAGACCTTGAATCTTAGTAGTTCCATTCTGTAAGGTGGAATAGATACTGTCTTAGCCCCTACATGATCTCAATAGTGAATTCCACATCTCTCTCAGGTGAAAACCCTGAAAATTCTTCAGGAAAGACATCCTAAAATAGTTCTACTACTAGTGGAAGTACATCTTGCCCACCACTCACATCATCTAGAAAAAGAATAGAAACTTGGGCAGTGAGATCTCCTAGTTGATTAGTAATTGTCCTAGCTCATCGTAAATGGATATCCCATTCTCCATGAAGAACATACTGGTCACCCTTAGGAGATACAAAGGTCACTCTCTTGCGGTAACAATCTATATGGGATCGGTATGCAAATAGCCAGTCCATATCCATAATCAGGTCAAAACCTATTATATCAAGGACATAGATATCTCAAAGAAAACGATACTCTTCAATCTATAGTGAACATACCTTGCATAAACAGATACCCCTAGACCGTGTTCCCAATGGTGTATCGATATTCATCACCCCACTTATGAACTCCACATCTAGGATCAAGCCATCAACAAGATTTTTAGATATAAAGGAATGAGATGCACCAATATCAAATGAGGTAGTAGATAAAGTAGAAGCAAATAGAATAGTACCTCTCAATATCGATGGACCAGCCTCGCTCTTCACAAGTGTAGGTCGCACTACATGTAACTTTCTTTCCCCTATTCCATGTGGTGTCGTCTGACACCCCCAAGTAGAACCACTCTACTGATATAGGTGCTCATACCCTGAATTACCATGTCCACTACCTCTACCACCTCTTCCAGTAGAACTCTAGCTACCATACCTATATGGTGAAGAAGTCCCCCTTCCCACACTCTAACTCTGAGAAGGTTCTCCCTCAACACCATATTGGCATTGCTTCCTACATAACATCTTTAGGTGCCCCATCTTGCCACAAAAATGACACTCCACTAGTGGTTGAGGACAATGTGTACAATAGTGTCCCTACCTACTAAACTAGTGGAAAAGCACATGAATAAGATCCGGTGAAACTGTTCCCCCTAACAATCCACATTACATTCCACTGTCCTAACTAAGGTTCTCGTAATGACACTTCCTGCTCTTGGAAGGCACACTCATTGATCATCCAATGACAGCTACATGTCCAGTACTAGAAGTATCCTTCAGGTTCCCCTCCTAAATAAGAGCCTTGTTAACCACTTCTGAGAATCTCTTTAGACTAAATATATTTACCTGGGACTTAATTTCACACTTAATTCCATACTGAAATCATTTTTCCGAAGAAGCCTCATATGCCGCTAGAGCTGGAGAAAAACGCTATAAATCTGTGAAATGTACAGTGTAATCTATTATGGACATGTTTCCTTAGGTCAGAGTCATAAAGTATGAATCCTTCTCTTGTCTCAGCATGTCCGGATATAAGTGATCCTAGAACTTCTCCAGAAAGTACTTCCATAACATATCATTATTCTATCCAAATCTTACCTAAATTTCTCACCAGTGATTCATTGAACCCCATAGCATATAAGTATCTAACTTGACCCTCCTCCTAATTGGAGTCTCTAAATGGTCAAGTATCATCTATATGGTTTCAATCCAGAATTCATTTCCCTCATGTACACCCTCTCCAGTAAAAGTAGGAGGGTGATGCAACTGAAACTCCCTTGTCAACTCAAACGTGATTTTTAAAACCCACCATGGGTCACTCTCTATGAATTTGATGAAACAGGCAAAGTTCTCTCAGAACTATTCCCTTTCATCCTTGGATTACACCAATGGTTTCTCAAGGTCCCTATCAGGAAGTTTGTTCTAGTCCATACCCCTCAGTCTCTTTCTCAACAAGTGTCATAGAGGCATAACTCTAAAAATCCAAACACATGCCTTAGGTCTAATAATGTAACCTTATAAAACTTATATAAAAGTAGAAACTAACATAAAAAGTATCAATATGTCCTTTTCCTCTTTTTCTCACCACACAGTCAACACTAAGGCCATATCACTACCCTTAACCATCCTACTCCTAGGTCATTTTTAACAAGGGTACATACCTTTTCATTAATTAATTCAACCATTAAGTAATCACATTATCTCAAATTAATTAATTCAAAAATTAATTAATTAATCGTACTCATTTAATCAATAAAGGATCTCATTAGACACCCATTTATTCTCATTTTTCATCATTATTTCATTATAACAACAAGGAAAACTCTTCGAGTTTAATAACTTACCCAAAACCCATCTTCTCGTGAGTGACTAGAATGATGCATGTCACAAAAACACTGAGTTCCTAGAATGATGCTTGAAGAATCAATTATCATGCCTCTTTAGGCCAAGAATAAAAAATTCAATAACTGTCAAAAAAATTCACATCACACCACAAGTGTGTCACCCAAGGTGAAATAATATCCAATTGTAACAAAAAACAACAATCACAACAATCCCACCTTGAGTACTCAAATTTCCCCCAAACAGGGGTTTTCAACTCCCATACATGATCTCATTACCAATTCTTGACTCTTCCTAGTCTCTTATCAACCTTTCCCAAAATAGTAATATAAAATAATAAGAAATAAAAGAAAACTCCTTTGATACCACTTTGTGACTTTCTGACCTGGGAGTCGCTGAACGGTGTCTCGATTCGGTTGTCCACATGCCTTAAAGTTCTCCTCCCTATACACTATAGGGTTCCGACTAGTAGCGAGGGTCTGGTAAGTCAGTCTTGGGGAGACTATACCCTCTTTTATCAGAATAAATCACCAATGGAAGAAAAAAACAATAACCAAGTGTTGAAGCATATAAATAACCAGAATAAAACCATGTCATATGATAGTCAAAAACCAGAAAATACATTACTCAACTGAAAGGTAAAACATGATATAACAATTCAATTGTCAAGTTTCTATAATGAAACTAAAACTAAAGACACAACGACTCCAAGATGGTCTCGAACCATGTCTGGTTACCTCAAACATGCTCTGGTTACCTCACACATGCTCTAATCCCAAACAGAAACCTATCCTAGGGCCCTGACCTTATCCTATCTCGCAGCAACAATGCCTACTTAGGTGCCGATTAGGTGGCCCAAATAGTGTGTGAGTACAACTCATTAGGCCACCACCAGTAGTGTCTAAAACAAGTCTAGTCAAAAGATAGTGCATGCAGTTCTATGAAGCAATAAATACAATGCATAGTTAAATAGTTATCAAATTTTCATTTAATCTTTAATCATCACATTACACCTTGTTTCAATTCATGTTTTCCATTTGAATCATCATTCATTATTATTAATCATTTAGTGTACGTCATCATGCCTGGAACCCCAAATCTCACTAAGTGTAGGTCACCATGCCTATCACCCCAAATCTAATTAAGAGTAGGTTGTCATGCTTATCACTCTATATCACATTTGGTGTAGGTATTCATTCCTATCACCCCATATCTCAATCTTGGATAACTATTAGAGAGGAACACCATGTCCAAGTCCCAACTTCTAATCGGTCTAGAATGCCATGTATAGAACCAAAAAAAATCATCCATTTAATAATTCTTTAATTCACAAGAATTATCCACATCACTACACTACTAATACAACAATTAATTAAACATTTAAAAGGTCATTAGTTAACTCAATAATTAACTAATCACAAAACCCATTAATTAATTCATAAATTATTTAATCAATCAAATCAATTCTCTTTCCATAATTAATTCTTCATAATTAATTATCCATATAAAATCTCAACTTTTCATAATTAATTCTCATAATTAATTATCTTTGATCAAAATCATGGCACATAATTAATTCTCACAATTAATTATCTTTGGTCATTATCATGGCACATAATTAATTATCACAATTAATTATCACAATTAATTATCACAATTAATTATCTTATATAGCCTAACATTATTTCATAATTATTTTAATATCTCAATCATGGTATCTCAACCCATAAAAAATCTCCAAAAAAAATATCTATTTGGGAAAATCCACTTCATTTGTTCTTTGATTAAATTATCAATTAATATCCAAGGAAATCACAAGTCAATTTTACATTCCTAATTACTCTAATCTAGGGAAACAATTATCAATGGGAGCTATAAAATCATAAAATAAAATAAACATATCAAAATAGTGACTATGGGAGTTCAATTTAGACCACCTACCTTAGTCTATTAATGGATGTTAGCCCAAAAGAAATCCCCCAAATCTGAGTGGCACAATGTCGTTGATCAATCCCCTGATCTAAATCCCTAAAACAAAATTAAGATCAAAGGCATCAAGATCTTGAAAATCTAGATCTAGATCCACAATCCCATATCTAGATCTCAACTCATAGGTTTAGATATAGGTAAACGGTGGAGATATTTCATGAAAAGATCAAGAAAAAATAGAGGAATTAATGGGAGAAGCAACGTGATGAAATCCACTACCAGGAAGAGAGAGAATCTTTAATCTAGGATTTAGATCTTGAAGAATGATGTTGGATCACATTGTAATCCCTATAGAAGGCTTTGAGGACACCTATAATTTTTCAAGCCTAATCCAAGGTCAAAATATGGGAGTCTTAGGTGGGATTCAGGTGGTTTTAAAATAGATTTTCAGATATTAAAATCCTCAAGCATGATTTCCTAGGTAGAGGTGCACTGTTAGGGAAAATCGTGCAATAACTGTGCGGACCCCTCTGTCCAGGATTGCACATTTGGCATGGTTTCATTGTATAGTTTTTTCAACCATACACAAACCATTAATATATCTCTATTGTTATGGTTTAGCCACATGGTTTTGTTAAACCATTCGTAAACCATCTCCACTCCATTGTTCGTTAGTTTTTCTTAAAATGTCACCCAAACGAATCCCAATAAACTAATCCAAAACAAAGGTACTTAAAAACCTCATAAATCACCTGAAAATGCACTCGATATGACTCTAGAAAAGGTCATAATATTACATATAGTGTATTTATATTAGGTTGTTTATGGATAATAAAGGGCCTTATTTCATGTAAATAGTGGATTTTTTATGTTATCTTATTTGAGGTGTGTTTGGAATTGTGTGGAAATGTCACCATTACGATGTGATATGTTAGGTTAAATTGGAATATATCATTGATAATGCTTCCTAGAGGAGGAGCAAGAAAACCCAGAGTTCCATGGAAATATTAGAGGGGAAGAGTTCCATGAAAACATCAATTGTTTTATGAAAATGATGTAATGGTACCCAGGGAGGGTCATGCTGAGTATGGTTTATCCCTCTTCAGAGTCTTGAGTGTAACACCCTTTGATAATTTCTAGATAGGATGGACTTGAGTTTTGAGAATGCATTAGGTTGGAACATAATGGCACATGGACAAAGTGGTATCCCTAATGTTGTGAATAGGTTTTGTGCATGGGTAGTTTGGGCAGTGATAGTTCCCTAGGATGAGACCTTGATTATATTTCTAGATACCGTGATGAGTCTAGATGTGTGTATAATGGTGCATTCCTCTATAATATTTTTATAGGGCTGTGACCTTGAGGTTTTTAGACCGAGCCTGAAAATGAGAAAGTGGTGACCCTTATTGGTTGTAAGTGTGTGGGTTATATGTTAAACTTAATAATGAGTTCCTTTTGTGGATTTTTTAGTTATAGAAACCCTATATATTTACACATATTATCACATGATTTTATGCACAATTAAACATAAAATTGCAAGCCAAGGAACATAAAGTATATTGTCTTGGATTGTTAGGTATATAATTAAACATCATGAAACCAAAATAAAAAATATTTTATTTGATCTTCATAATGAGATCCTAAATCTATTTGATACATTATATCTACATAGGATAACTTGGGGAATTCATAAACAAAATGGATGAGTGAAAAAGACCATTAAGGGAATAAGCAGAGGAATAAAACATATAACATGGGTTATAAGGCATAACATAATGACATAAATGCCATGGAATATGAATAAACATAAGGAATAAAAACATGTATAACATGGGAACATATAATCATGGAATCATTAGAATGTGGAAACAATATATAACCTAACATAAACATGAGTCAAGTCTAGCTTCCAAGACATGGTGGACAAAGTCCCATAAAGGAATCATGTTCACTCCATGTCCCAACATGATGTCTCATGAGACTAAACATTACCCAATGCATTGGATAACTATTTTGGAACACCAATCATAAGATTTTCATGAATATTTGTGTCAAATAAATAATCATACATAAGGAATAAAAAATAAACATATGGGTTACCCATGGAAAGAATTGGGTATCACAACCAGTCAAAAGGCACAACAAAAAGGGAATATCATAATTGTGTCCATAAAAGAAAAGATTTAAATCATAAATGGAAATTCATATGGTAAAATAGTCATATATAATTATAAATTATGTCTAATTTAAGTGTAAATGTGTAAAAAAGTGTTTAAGAAGCATTAGAAATGAAACATTTTAGTGTGGTTTAAAAAAAATATTAAAGACCATTTAAAGTGAAAAAAAATATTTTTTTCATAAAACCATAAATAAAAAACGGTTGTTTTTAATGATAAAATAAGTGATTTTATAAGTACAATTGTTTCCTAAAATATATTATGTATGGTAATTGAAAATGGGTAAGAAATTGGGAAGTTCCATTTAATTGGACTTGCGTATCAGGTAGAATTGAGAATGAAACCTTATTAAAACATGTGTATCCAAAAAAAAGAAGGATGGAATGATTTGGATACATTATTTTAGAACATATAAATATAATTTAGAATAAATTTATAAAAATAAATAATATTTACAATTGGGTAAATATAGAGAAATCATAACCTGAAGGAAAAAATGGAGGTTCGGGAAGAAACCCTTACCCTATGTCTGAAACCGTTATGAACTTGATATTAATGTCCTTTATAATTAGATTAAATATATTAATTAATTAATTAATTCAGAACATTTTCTACATATATATTATTTATTATAATTTTATTAAGTTCATTTATGTCGTTTTTTATATTTTATGAGATTCAATTTCATCATTTGGGAGTGTTCGTTTCCTTGGTTTTCATGATCGGTTTACCTATATACATGTACGGAAAATCATGTAAAATGAGAATGGTTATGCAGAATTGAAGTTATATTTCATTAATAAACATAAAAAATATTAAATGGTTATATAATTCATTTGGTAATTTAGGGTGAGGATGAATCACTAGATAAGACATTAATGATAACTGTTTAGATTATTTTTCCATTTTTTCAATCATCACGGAGAAATTTTGTTTTATTAATTAATATCATGTATATATAATGGTTCTAGAACATTAAATAAGATTTAATACATATATTATAATATTTTTTATCCATAAAAATGGTTTTATGGGCATTATTGAAGGGTGTAAAGGAAATTGAAAATCCCTCATCCTGGAATGCGATAAATTAACACATCACGGATGATGTTTTCATTTTTAGAACTAAAAGGGGAAGGGAAATAAATGATGATGGATTATTCCACTAGAAAAATAAAACTAAGGTATATTTAAGTTATTTTATTTATCATAATATTTGTATTAAGGTAGTTTAGGAGGGATTAATAAAAGAAAAGAATATGAAAAGAAATTAAAAGAAAAGAAAGAGGATTTTACCTCTTGAATACTTCTTCTTGAGAACCCCCTTAGGGGGATTGGTTTTGTTATTTTCATGAGACAAAAGGTTCACGGACATGGGGAAGGGTATTGTAAATATATTTGAGTATAATTTGGATAGGTCTAAAATCTTGAGAGGTGTGAGGAGAAGAAGTGATATTTATAGGGGAGGAGAGTGGTGTTTTCTCATTATTTTATAAATTAGTTTATTATTTTGGCTCAAGACTATGAATAGTTTAATAATTGTCTAAAAAATATTAAAATAATTAAGGGAGGTTTGAGATTATGGTTCTTACATTAGAAATGACTCAATGAATAGTGTATTTTTCTTATAATGTATATATATCGTAAATTACCGTATTACACAATTCACCAAAAATTCAATTATTTTAAAAAAATACCAAAAATTCACCCTAACCATTTTTTGACATTAAGAATTAAAAAATGGACTCCATTTTATGAAAATAATTTTCTAAATATGAGAAATTTAATTTTTATTTAAAATCATCTTTTACTTGGAATATACCAATTTTAAAATTAAAACTAATTTTCTAACACTTTGAAAATTTAATTAAGGTCTTGTAAAATTATCTTATAATCATAAGACAACAAAATATTAATTTATTAATACATTTAATGGAAATAAATTTTCTTTTAAAACATTTTATTAAATATGAAATTGGAAATAAAAACTTATGTTTTATAAAAATATCAACCCTTAATTAATAAATTCTAAAACATTTATTTACTTATATTATGATATAATTATATCATATTTTAATTTATAAGGTGGATAAGATTTATATATACTTTAATTAGTGAGTTTAATATTATCTTATCTGATTTATTATTCATAAGGGTCACATTACTATTACAAAGGTCATGTTTCTATTCCATTGGTATATGTTCTTTAATTATATAAATACATATTATTTCATTCATTATTAATTTATATAGTTTTTATTGTGTTCTCTATGTTATGTTTATTTTACTTATACTATATAACATAATTATAAGAATTGAATTTTCATTAATAAAATTTTGGGATGTTACGTTCTTCTTCCCTTATGAAATTTCACCCTCGAAAATTTGTTTTACATTATAAGTTGAAAATGGTTGTGGGTACTTCTCCTTAATCACTTCCTTAGATTCCCATGTTGCCTCTTCGTACTTATGGTTCCACCATATTACTTTGACCAGGTGAGTAGTCTTTTTGCATAGAAATTTATCTCTATGATCCAAGATCTTTACTGGTTTCTCCTCTTATGAGAGACCATTCTCCAACTATACCACCTTTGAATTCAATACATGTGAGAGATCTAGTATGTACTTCCTCAAGAGGGATATGTAGAATACATTGTGTACTTGAGACATGGTAGGTGAAAGTGTTAGTCGATAGGCCACAAATCCTACATGATCAATAATCTCAAAGGGGACAATGTTCCTGGGAATTAGATTTCCTTTATTCCTACATATCATGATTCTATTCCATGGAGATATACAGAGGAATACCATATCTCCAACCTTAAACTCTAGGTCATGTCGATGATTGTATTCATAGCTCTTCTATCAAATTTGGGATTCCTTGATGTGATGCTAAATGGTTTTCACCTTCTCCACCATTTATTTGACTATTTCAGATCCTAGAATCTTATATTCACCAACTACATCCCATCATGTTAGTGTTTTGCATATTTTCCTTTAAAGGGATTCATATGGATCCATTTGGATGATTGAGTGTAAATTGTTGTTCTATGAGAAATCAACTAGAGATAGATATTGTTCCCATACTCCTTGTAATTATATAGAACATGCTCTCAATGTGTCTTCTAGTGTGTGAATATTCATCTTATATTGGCCATCAGTTTGAGAATGATAGGTCGTACTGAAGTTCAACTCAGTGTTCGGAGTATGTTGAAGACTTTTCCGGAACTTGGAGGTGAATCATGGATATCAATCAAATACAATTGACAGTGATACTTCATGAAACCTTACCACTTATTTGATGTATATCTGTACCTGTTGATCTAGTGAGAAGTGCTCTCAAATTTTGATAAAGTGAACTATCTTTCTAATAGGATCCACAAAAAAAACATATAGAATTGTTTCCTTTGGATGTATTCAGAAGTCCAGTGATAAAGTCTATGGTGTTGTTTTCCCATTTCCATATCGGTATGGGTAATGGTTTCATCATCCCATTAGAATTTTTCCTTTCATCCTTCACTTTATGACATACCAAGAACTCTGATGTGTATTTATCAATATCATTATTAATATTATTCCCCCAATATTTCTCTCAGAGATCTCGATACATCTTTGTGCTCCTTGGGGGAATAGAGAAGGTTCTGCTATGTTTGTCACTTAGAAGACCCTTAATTATCTTAGGATTATATGGTACACATAATCATGACCCAAATCTTACAAATCCTTCCTCATCAATCTTTAACTCTGATTATTTCACATTTTTGATAGCTTCCACCCTTTTCTAAATTCCCATATCACTACTTTGACCATCCTTTATTTTCTCCAAAAGGGACGGTTAAGTAATAATTTGAGAAAGTATTGATTATTTTACTTCATTAATGATTCCAATTACCATTATTTAAAAATATAAGAATATTGTATCCTTTTAAATTTGCATCATTGATAAAGATGATGATCCTTTCTACTTAGAGCATCTTCCACTTTATTTTATTTATCGAGATGGTAGTTGATTGAGCAGTGGTAATATATGATGATCTCAAAACATATTTTCTTATGAATATTAAGCTCCTTATATGTGAATATATATTTTAGGATTTTATGATTAGTATATATCTCACACTTCTCCTTTTAGAGATAATTCTGCCACATTTTCAATACAAAGATCACATCTTCCAACTCTAGATCATGTGTAGGATAGTTTTTATCAATAATGTTCAACTACCTTGAAGAGTAGGATATCACTTTATTATTTTTCATCAATAAAAATCCTAATAACTGCTTTGAATCATCATTTTATACCATAAAGAGTTCCCCACTTGTTGGTAGTTTGAGCACTGGTGGAGTGATAAGCCTCTTTTTCAACTCTTTAAAGTAGTCTTCACATTCACTGGTCTAGAAAAACTTTTATCCCTTCTAAGTCATCTTGGTTAGTGGGTTTTACAATCATGAAAAGTTCTTCAAAAATAATTGGTAATTCCCATATAGACCAAGTAAACTATGGATCTCTGTTATTGATGTTGTCCTAGGCCACTCTTCGATTTCCTTTGTCTTGGAAGGGTCCCCAAATATCTCTTTTTTGTGCTTACATACTGCAAGAATGATACTTCCTCCATCAAAAACTCAAATTTTCTATACATTGAATATAGTTTCTCCCTTCTCAAAGTTTTTAGTATATTATTCAAATGTTTCTCATGTTCATCCCTTATATTGGAGCATATCATAATATCTTCAATAAAGTCTACCACAAATTTATCGAGGTAATGTTTAAAGACTCTATTCATTAAGTCCATGAAAATTTTTGGAGCATTATTAAGTCTGAAAGGCATAAAAATGAACTCATAGTGTTCATATATCATTCAAAAATTAGTCTTTCCTTCCTCACCTTTAATTTTTGATATCCTGACCAAAGTTCCACCTTAGATAAATAACTGGACCCACATAGATTATCAAACAAGTAATCTATCAGTGGAAAGGGATACTTATTATTTATCGTGATTTTTTTTCATATCATGATAATATATGAATAGGAACATTGATCCATCCTTATTATTGAAAAATAGGACTTACACACCCCATAGTGAAGCACTCGAGCATACAAAACACTCATCTAGATTCCCCTGTAACAGCTTCTTTAGTTTTTTCATCTCAACGGTGTCTATTCTGTAAGGTTTCTTTGATATAGGCAGAGATCTGGGAATAAGTTAAATTGAAAACTCAACCTCTCAATTAGGAGTAAGACCAAGCATTTTTTTAGGGAATACATCAGTGTAATCCCTCATGATCGGCATGTCGTTGAGCATGATTCTCTCTTTTGTCGCTAGAATTTGAGCAAGATATTCTTTCTCATAAGGTAAAAATATTCACAATTGAGATGATGATTCTGAAGGAGATTAATATTCCTCCATACACTTGTATGGAATTGGAGTATTATTCAGGATGTAAATAGTGGTCTCCCTTTCCTAACAGTTGATGTTAGATTTATATAAATATATCAAATCCATTCCCAATATAGAATCAAACTCTAAAAAATAAATTATGAAAATATTTTATAGGAGATGGGACCTTTATCTCTTGGATCTCCCCCTCTCACTCTCAGCTCCACTTAGGGTTTCCTCCTAAAACCCTTCACTACAATTGTTGGTGTCATATTTGAGCATTATGTCTCTTCTTTATTCCTTTTATCTCTCCATTTCCTTCTTCCTACTCCAACAACATGGATTCTCCATGGGATCTATCCCAGTTTTTCTCGCATGACCTGTCTGCTCTTATCTCTTATCATATTCAGCATCAACCTCAATATCAATGTTATATCTTCTATTCTATTTTGGGGTAATTCTATCTCTTAGACCTGATGGCCTCTAATTCTTCATTGATAGGTTCTCCTTGTGACCTGATGCTCTCGCATCCCCCTCTTCCCTTTCAGGGTTTTCTGTTTGTTTTCTTGAAGATAAAGGATCCTTCACATCATTTAGAGTCATCATTTATCCTCCATTCTTGGAATTGGATTTACTTCCTCTTCTTGATCTCTTGCAATCTCACATATTCTCTACCTTCTGGTCCGAACTCATTAGACTCTAAGTTTGTTCTTTCAATTTGGTGCTCATGGTGTTTTGGGATGGTGATGGTGGTTTTGTCTAGTGGCTTCCTTCATCTATTGGGTTTCAGACCTGGTATTTCTCATCAACACTCCTTCTCTTATCTTATTTCTTTACCCATCATGAAATTCCCCATTTTTTTCAAACACTATGGAGTTTTAGGGATATTTTGGATGGTGATGGTGGTAGGGTTGAAGGTGATTCCTCTCGGGCGATTGAGGTGTTCTGGTGGTGGATGGATTCAGTTTGACTCATGAAAATGCTTGACAACTTTGATGTTTCCTAGTTTTTTGGTTCATTAACTTGTTTTCTACTTTGTTTTATGATGTTCTACTTGGTGCAATTTCAGTGATTGTTGAACTCTGGAAGGCGTATCTTATTGTCTAATTGGTTTTTATGGTATTGCATGTTTTTTAAGGATGAAGATGGATCTTTCATGATGATGATGACAGACTTTGGTGGTCTTACTCACCAGTGATCTGGTGTAACAACAAGTGATTTGTGTCAGGGTACTTGACACGTGGTGGGTGGTGACCTAAGACGGAGACATTTTTAGTACTTTGAATTATGAATTTTGATATTTGAATTTTGAATTTTGAACCATTTTTTTTGTTGTTTACATGATAGTGTGGTTTTTGTAAGGTTCCCACATATCCAAAAAGTATTTTTTATTAAAATAATAAAAAAATGGATTGAGACAATATTTTCTAGGAGGCTCAGTCCACAAACATTAACTAGGGAGGATTAATTAACTTTAGATGCAACAATTTCCCCATTTTATGTTCTCATGGATAACTCAAACTATAAATTTTTAGATACTTATTGAATAGTTAAATAAAACCTTCAAGAAATAAAATAATGTGTATAACAAGAATCAAATAGTACATTTTCTATTCTTGAATGAATACCCATCATACCTATCACCACATCATCATCAAGTGCCACCTCAGCAGTAGTGATTTAATTTTCCCTTACTTGCTACCTTGGAGGTTTTTGTTGTTGATTTCCTCTAGCAACCCTTGGCTTAGTCCATTGTCTTGCATAATTCCTATGTTCCTTGTTGTTGAAACACTACACTACAGCTTGATTGTTGATCTAAACCATCACTTCTTCTTCCTCATTAGTGGTATTATTTATATACCTTCGATAGTTATTAGCCATATTTCTTTCTCTTCCACATTTGAATCATCTCTTGGTTCCCTTTAAGAAGTTTCCAGGATTCTTCTTCCCTCGATTTTGACACGTGGGATATTGGGTCTTATTTCCATTATGGGATCTATCTATTGATCCATGCATATTAAAATCCATGTTTTCATTTTTTTCATCAAAACCATGAGGCCATATAGAGTCTCTTATTTCCATTTCTAATTTAAGAGTACAATGTAAAATATCCTCAAAAATTTCAAAGTATTTAATCTCTATTTCTTTTCATAGACTCATCTTTAGTCCACTAAAGAATCAATCCACCTTGCTTTTGGTTTTCATGAAAAATCTAGAAGCATATCTTGAAATCCTTGTGAATTTTGCCTCATATGGCCTGATAAACTCATCTTCCTTCTACTTTAGTCTAAGGAATTCTCTTTCCATCTTGAGATAGAGGGTTTGTTAAAAATATTTGTTGAAAAATATTTTCTTTAATTACTCCCAATCCATAGAATCAATTTTATCTTTATAATTTGTGTTCTTGATTAGTGTCCACCACTGATTCGATTCCACGTCAAAATTATAGACTTCCATTACAAATTTATCTTTATATGAGCACTAGAGGATAGATAATATCTTCTCAATAGAGTTAATCTATTGTTCTGTGTGGGGGAGACCATAATATCCACTAAAGATGGGAGGCCTTTGATTCATGAAGGATTTGATAGTAATTTTCTCATTCTTATGAGAATGAGGGTGTTCCACACGATTTATTTTATTATTCATAAATTTAGCCAGTTGAGAAAGTACTATCATAAAGTTTTTAGTGCCCATTCCCATCCAATTTAACTATAAATGTGTAAAAAAGTGTTTAATGATCATTAGAAATGAAACATTTTAGTGTGGTTTAAGAAAAATATTAAAGTGTATTTAAAGAAAAAAAGAATATTTGTTTTTATAAAACCATAAATAAAAAAAGGTTTATTTTAAGATAAAATGAGTGATTTTGTAAATATAATTATGTATTTAAAAAAATTATGTATGGTACTTGGAAATGGGTAAGAAATTGGGAGGTTCCCTTTAATTGGGCTTGCTTATCAGAAAGAATTGAGAATAAAACCTTATTAAAACATGTATATCCTTGAAAACGAAGTATGAAATGATCTAGATACATGATTTTGGAGCATATAAATATAATTTATAATAAATATATAAAAATAAATAGTAGTTACATTTTGGTAAATAGAGAGAAAGTGTAACCTAAAGAAAAAATTATGGTTCGGGAAGAAACCCTTACCCTATGTCTAAAATGGTTCTGCACTTAATATTAACCTCATATATAATCATATTAAATCCATTAATTAATTAATTCATAAACTTTTATACATTTATTTTATTTATTATATTTTTATTAAGTTCATTTATGGCCTTTTTGATGGGTTATGAGATTCAATTTCATCGTTTGTGATCATTTCTTTCCATTGTTTTAATGATCAGTTTACTTGTATACATGTATGAAAAATCATGTAAAATGAGAATAGTTATCCAGAATTGAAGTTATATGTTATTAATGGACATATATAAGATAAAATGTTTATATAATTCATTTGGTAATTTTGGGTGAGGATGAATCATTAGATAAGACATTAATGATAATCGTTTTGATTATTTTGGCGTTTTTTCAATCATCGTGAACTAATTTTGTTTTATTAATTAATATCACATGAATATAATGATTATAAAACATTAAATAGGATTTAATACAAATATTATAATATGTTTTAACCATGAAAATGGTTTTTTGATCAGTCTTGAAGTAGTTAATAGAAATTGAAAACTCATCATCCTTGAAGGTGATAAATTAACACGTCACAGACGATGTTTTCATTTTTAGAATGAAAAGGGGAGGGGAAATAAATGATGATGGATTATTCCATTATAATAATAAAATTCTAGTATATGTACGTTACTAGAGTTATAATACCATTTGGATGCGGGGAGTTGAAGATATAATAAGAAAATAAAAGAACTTGAAAAGAAATTAAAAGAAAAGAAAGAAGACTTTGCCCCTTGATTCCTTCTTCTTAAGAACCCACTTAGAGGGATTGGTTTTAGTGTTTTTTTTATAAAAAGGGATCTTGGACATGGGGTATGGTCTTGGGAAGATATTTGAGTATAATTTGGACAAGTATAAAAGTTTTAGAGGTGTGAGGATAAGAGGTGGTAAGGGGTGGTATTTATAGGGGAGGATAGGGGTGTTTTCTCATTATTTTATTCATCTGATTACTATTTTGGGTCAATAATATGAATATATTTATAATTATCACCGAAAATATTAAAATTGAAAATAAAAACTTCAGTTTTATAAAAATAAACACTTATTTTTTATAAAAATATCAACACTTAATTAATAATTTCTAAAACATTTATTTACATATACTATGATATAATTATATCATATTTTCATTTGTAAGATGGATAAGTTTTATATATACTTTAATTGGTGAGTTTACTATTCTATTATCTAGTTTACTATTCACAAGGTTCAAATTACTATTCCAAAGGTCAAGTTACTATTCCATTGGTCTATGTTCCATAACTTATTGAAATACCTCTTATTTCATTTGTTCTTAATTTATAAAGTTCATATTGTGTTCTCTATGTGATTTTTATGTTATTTATACTATATATCATAATTAAAATAAGGGAATGTTCATTAATAAAATTTTGGGTCATTACATTTGTGACGGGTGTTTTTTATGGGTGTGGTGACTCATGTGAGCTCAGACCTTATGAGTTGTGTTTTGGACCCTACAGTGGGGGTTTTGGATTATGGATCCAATGTATGTGTGTGTATATGTTTGGTGTGAAACCTATAGTGTATTTTTACTAAGGTACAGTGGATACAGTGTTCTGGAACAGGGGTAGGAGAGCCACTCATGAGTGGTGATTTATTAGAAGTATGATGTATATTTTCTAGAGGGAGATCTAGTGGATTTCACTTTTCAGGAATATAGTTTAGGGAGTTATTATCAATCAACCACCAAGGTGTCTTATGAGAGAGGTTATATGAGGTTACTAGCGCTTTCATGTGTGTATTACATAGTTGGATGCTTTGGACTTTAGTAGTGGAATACAAAGAGTGTTTCCTACTGAGAGTTTGGACTATAGGGCTAAGTGGGAGGTTAATGGTTTTGAAGGATGTGACTTAGTTGTGATAATGTGTTGATATTATTGGAGAAAATTGAGGGTGTCCTAATGGGAGGCTATCCCAATGATGCAGGTGCCTTATAATATTAAGCATGGGAGATGCATAAGAGGTGGGATCCATGCATTATGAGTACCATTGGGTTCCAGTAGATGGTAAGGTTGTGCCATAGATCTTTTAGAAGGGAACCTGAATTCTTGTGGTTGGTTTTAAGGTTGGTTTTAAGGTTAGTTTTGAAGGGTTGTGTCATCAAAATTCATGAATCATCTATTTGTATGATGATTAATGGAGACCCTGGTGTTGATTTCGGGCTGGAAAGATGAGGGTGATTGAAACATAGTTAGATTCTTCTTTGTGAAGGTGATTCTTGAGGTGAGGGTGGTCATGCGGTTGTTCTTGCTCATATTAATGGTCTGGTTGTTGGGTGAAATATTGATAATTCCTTAAGGCTGATTGGGAAGATGGACTGAGAGGCATGGTTAGGTGATCAAGTGGACATTGGGCTATTCTCTTATGAATTTAGTATTGTGTGATCTAAAGATAGTTTAAGTGTTTGGTCTTGGGAATATGTGAGACATTAAGGGATCTGATGAGTTCCAGATGTGGTAACACACTGGTATGGTGTGATTCTGATCAGGATGGACAAAATATGACTTCATATAGGCATCTATAATTCTCTATGAAACCAAAATGGGAAGCGTGGCTATATGAGAGACCATTGGTTTTTATTGGTGATGTGGATAGTTGTATTCGGTTGTTGACTACCAGGATCATGCAAGGAGAACTCGAGGGGTGATTTGGAAGTATTTTCCAAGGGAGCATTGGTTTACGACTGCTTCAAGAAGGTTCGTAGAGTGGTGGTACTTCTTGGTTGACAATCATGCTTCATCGGTGGAGGTTAAGTTCTGGTGATATGTGTATAGGCATAGAATCATGAAATACCTAGTAGGTCATGGTGTCCCATGGTGGGAGTTGAAATCAGTGGTGGATAAGTTGTTGGTGGTGTTTATCGACAACTTCTTAGCATAATTTTAGTTAGTGATGATCATACCTAACTTCTTGACATCGTCCTAGGTATGTTTAGAAATCAATGTCTTTATGTCAAGTGAATCAAATGTGTTTTGGTTGGATGAGGGACATCATGGAGTTTACGCTCATGGAGAGATGTATTTATGGAGATAGATGGTGGGATGTAAAACAACGATAGTTACATCTTGGGTCCTCAGGATGGATTAGGTGTCGATGAATGTCGAGGGTTCCATTCACAGTACCCAGGAATGGGAATTGGGTGATGTTTGTTATTTTTATTTGGGGAAAGGCTATATGGCCACATCTAATATTTGGGGTTCTATTTATTATCTAAGAGTGAGACATGGTGGTTATAATTTCTTGATAAAAGTGTTGGTAACGAAACTCTTAAGGTGGGGAGTGACAAGTTAGTCATGGATGTGTGGAGAAAATCACGGAATCGGTGTGGTGACATCAGGATGCCAAGGAGAAAACTGCAAGGTACATGTTGGGTTCCTCATAAAAGGCTAGGTGGGCCTTTGAATATGGTGGTTTAATGATCCAAGATTTAGATATGGGTTTGGGGTGGTTTAAAATGGATTATTATATTCATGTTCTAAATTCATTGAAGGGTGTGGTAGGACCTAACAACAGTTCATGGAAAGGGAGGTTGGGTTCGATAACTTCATTAAAAATCGATCATGGAAATGAGTAGGTGTATTTGGGAGGTATTGGAATGTATATAAGTGTTAAAGAACACCGTCCAAAAGATGTTGTGTCATTATAATAGTAAATAAAATCATTTCATGGATGAGTTAGCTGGGGATAGCTAAAATCGGCTACGAGCAAGGGATGAATGTGGCGAGACGTAGACCACCTTTGGTGGGAGTATTGGAGAAAAAAGTACGTTTCAAAATTTTGAATTGGTTAAAATCAAGAACTTAGTTATCTTTAAATGGTGTAAAAATTGTATGATTTCATGTGTTGGAAATGCTGATTGGCCGGTGATGCATGATGATGGTTTGAAGGGTAGTGAATGTCGTAATGGTGGAGTTCTACCAGAAGTCAGGGAACGACCCCAGTAGATGCATCGGATGATAGTGATAGGACTCAAGTCAATAATCACCGTGGGAATTTGGAAAAAGGGGTGTCATACCAATAGTGGAAGTTAGATTTTTTGGGATAGGTCAGTCAGTGGTGATCCGAAATGATGTAGAAAAAAGGGATAAGTGTGGTAAGTGCGACCCACCTCTAGTTTGATGTTGTAATAAAAAGTGATTTTTAAAAATGAAGTTGTACTTAAGTGAGTTCAAGTTGTTATTAGTCCATTAATGGATAGTGTGGTAATGTCCTCCCTGATGGTTTCAATGGTGAGGTGGGATGACAATGCAAGGGGAAGTCCATATGAATGTTCGAGCACTATGAGTTGGGAAAAACATCAGGTATGTTGTGAAAGTTGGGTTGAGTTTTTAGTGATATTTCTTTGATTCTGGAGGTTCCAAACAATGAAATATGGTGTGAGAGAACCAAAATGTTCAAGTGGTTGGTTGATGGTGTTATAGGATTCTCGAGTTGGAGGGACTCAAGTGATTATCATTTGGTTGAATTAGCCTCAATAGAGAGTGTTGGCTCGTGTTGGCCGGTTTATTTCCTTGACTGTTTTTATTTTTTCTTGGATTTTTTATTATGAAATGTAAACATCAGGCCTCAATTTTTGGAATGATGTAAGTTAGAAAATATGGTTATAAAGACCAGTTGTTTTGTTTGGGTGGTGTTTATTTTGGGTCACCGTTAGTATTATGAAAAATAGGGTAAAATAGATCCGAATGATTTGGGCCATGATTTGTAAAGAAAATCAGACCAATGAGGTGATGATTGGATCTTCTATAATGTTATGATGCCGTTATCCAAGTTTACTTTTGGTTATATTCAGGTATTTTTTCCTAGGTTTCCTTATAGAGTTCAGGTGGTTGGTGTAAGGTGGGAAGTTCATGCATCCTTTTAGGAGCATCTGGTTCGTTTTGTGGATTGTAGTGAGGAATTATTGCAAGGCAAGTACATTACTTTGAATTGAGTTTTGTGGTAGAATGGGGACTTTAAGGAAGAGACTTAAGAGAGGAATATGTATATACAGGCTTAGTGACCTGATATTTTACCTTGGGAAAGCTTAGTGATTCTTGACAGTGCGACTTGAGGATGAGTCGTTATAAGGTGGGAAGGTTATAAGATCTAGGACTTCATGGTAGTATGTCCTTTTTAAAATTTTAGTTTCAATCTTTTAATTTTGGTTAATTAAATTTTTACTCTGTTTATGATGGGAATTAGGGGTTTTATAGGGGTTCAGGGCACAGAAGTAAGGAAAATCAGGCCAACCTGTGCAAGGCGCACGGTTTGCGCATAGTTATGTAAACCATTTGGCCTTCCCTAGAAAACCATGAAACTTTGGATAGTGTACTTATGCACATTTGGTGCATGGTTAGTCATACCATGTAGATTTCCCTAGGTAACCATGAAATATCTCTCCCCTTAGATAGTGTCATGCGCACGGTTTGGAAAACCATGCTGGTAAACCATATACCCTATTAAAAGTTGAAAAATTTATGATTTTTCCATCTTAGGATTTTAAAACCCTCACCCTATTTTCTCCCCATTTCCTCCCTTGCAACCCTAGTGATGAACTCAAGTGACCCAATATTCCCAAGGATGGATCTTCCCCATTTCTAGTCTATTTGGAGCACTGTTTGTTGTGGATCAAAGCTCCAGGTAAGTCTAATATTCCTCTTTTTTACTTTATCTAAATTAAGGATTATAGTTTCTCCTATATTCTTCCAAACCCAAAACACCCTATTTTTTCCAATGTGGTCTAGGTTAAGGATTAAAGGGGTTTTTAAATCTTGATCTACGGCTACAATTAAGAGTTTTTTCATCAACGGATTAGAGGTAGGTGATCTATAAGTATTATCCCATAGTTTTGATGTGGATTGGTGAATGAATGTGGTCCTCTTGGTTCTATTTTATTGTTATTTTGGTGATGTTAGGGATATTTGGTTAAACATGTGTGTAATTGATGAATTAAACCCCTCATGATCCCCATGGGATACATTGAGGATGATTGATGGGTTTAGGGCTACCCATGGGGTACACCAACCTTCCCAAAATGGTAAATGAAAATATTGAGTATAAAATTAACATGTGATTAAGTAGATCCCATGATGAATGGTTAATTTGATAATTAAAAGGGGGAAATTTATAGTCATGTTGGACATGGATAATGGAATAAAGGGTGTTGGTCTTAACATGAACATGGTTTAAATGGAATTAATTGGAATGTACCAAATGGTTAGTGATTTTTACTTGAAATTCTTAAGTGGGATAATACATGGTAAATGATGAATAGAATAAGTAAATTAACATATGGGTTAATTGAATTAATTGATATTGTGTCAAATTTCTTGTGAATTATGTTGAAATTCCTAAGAGGGTCAGTTCATATGAAATTATAATTATGGTAAATAGGTAATGGTGTGTGAATTGAGAAATATGTTAAATGGGTTGATAAGAGATCCATTGAATATGAAAAATGGGTTGGGGCATAGGAATGAGAATTTGGGATAAATGGTCTATGTAAAGTAAATGGTAAATGTGTTAATGGGTTATGGAAAGATATTAATTTCCATGTTATTTGTTATGGATTATGATATATTTGTGTATTGATTTTGAATGGTTTGTGATATGTTATGTGGTTAATGGATTTATAAAAATCATGTGCACATGTATTAGTAGTGTGGGGTATTGATTAAATCTCTATTCCCATGGTTCAAGATAGATCGGAGGTCTAAACTCCACCGCATAATGCATGGATTAGGGAAGGGGATGGGGTTCTATTACCCAATAGTTTCATTCCACTAGGACTGAGGCTTCGAGGTGAGGATAATGTATTTATTGTGATTTGTTTATCCCTAGGTAGTTAATAACTTGACTTAGCCCCTTACATTTATTTTTTGACTACCATGAACCCTTATGTGATTGATGTAAATGTCCAACCCCGAGAATACAATATGAAAATGAATTAAATACGGAATATGGTATAAATGATAGAAATTGTAATAATGTTAGAAATGGTTTAAGTATAGATTATTAATTAATGGCACCGGAGTTGCCTATTTTTACTTTTAATTTATTTAGTATTTTCATGCACTATTTTTTTAGACTAGATACTTTTTAGACACCATTGGTGGTGGCCTACAGACTTGTAATCACACCCTACTCAGGCCTCCATTGGGTACCCGAGAAAATTTCATGATTGCAGGTTAGGAAAAAGGCAAGGGCCCTATGATAGGGAGTTGAGTTAGGCTTGGGATATGCACATATGATGATCCAGACTTGGAGTTAGGACCTTCTTGGGGAATTTTGTTGTCTTTATTTTGGTTTTCCTACACTTTTGGAACTATTATATTGACATGACATAGTTCTTGTTGGTTTGTGGTTTGTACCCAATTTTGAGGAGATATTTGATTATGAAATTTCATTTGTTATTTCATATTGCTTACACTATTTATATTGTTATCTACTATGTATTACTCTATTAAATTGGGTATACTCTCTCCGCGTTACTTATTAGACCCTCACTTTTAGTCAACAAACTTTGCATATGGGGAGGCACAATTGAGGTCATGTGGCGACCCGAATCAGAGCAACGTTTAGTGGATTCTATTCTTAGAACATTATAGTATATAAGATAGTATTTAAAGTATGTTTTTTAGGAACTAGATCTGGGAGAGAGAGTATGGGGGTATATTGATTTTTTATGGGTTATGTTTTGATGATATGAGGGATGTTTTATGTTCTTGTAGAACACATATGCATGTTTTTCATTATGTGTTGGTATGTTATGTTATAAAACAAAGAATGATGGTTAGGTTATAAACCAAGGATGAGTGGTTATGATATAAACCAAGGATGGGTGGTTATTTTATAAACCTAAGACAGGAGGGTCAGTTATATCACTCTAATGCATTTAGTAATGATGATAGAGTTAAGAAACTCGTAAGAGAAAATGTGGTAATAAACTCATAGGATATGATATAGTTAACTAGATATAAGTAAATCCTAAGAGAATGATGGATTTATCCTCTTTAGGTGATTCCATGATGAAAGTATGATTCCCTAAGATATTATTATGATTTTATTTTCTTATGATTATTCCATACAATTATTATGACATATAATTATGCTTATAATATTATCTGATGAAACATGATTGATTAATGATGATTCTATGCTCTTATGAATTTTGTATGTTGCAATGACAAATCATTTTGTCATGACTCATAATTTATGATCTGTAACAAATTGGGTATGAAAATTTTATGTCATAATCATGATACCATAACCTTATTCTTATCTTATACTTCCATATTATCATAGATTGACATCTCCCATGTTTACCCTTACTGAGAATCTAAGATCACCCTTTATTATGTTTCTATTTTATCCTTGTTATAAAGAAATGTTTTAGTTAGGGTATGTCTAATAATAGAAAATTCCTAGAAAAAGATTTTAGGATTTGTTAAATATCTTTCATGAAAAAAAAATTATGCATCTAGTCTCTAAAAACACTAAAACTTTATGGTTCTAGGGAATGTATTCTTATGATATGTATTAAATATTCATGTAAAATGATGTAACGTATGTGTATGAAATGATTTGGCTTCCTCAGTTAGTATAATATTATCCAAGACCTAACTAAAAACTTTCCTAGGATCCTTTAATTCATTCTTGAGATATTTTACTTACCCTAATACTTTCCTAGTAAATCTTACGATTTAAGTTAATGGAGATATCTCAAAGAAGAGGTAATCATCTTACCCAACTCATTTAAATTTTATATCTTATTATACTTCCTATAAATCTATTATATAAATCCTAACATGATTAAACAAATATAATAAATATACTGAGATTTTATTATGATTATGTGACAACCATTTTCTACCTCCTTTTCATAAAATGTTAAATGAAAGTATTGCTCATGCGTAAGCATGTAGTACCATCTTCATGTAGTAATAAGATTTATTTTCCATTACCATATTTCATGGTTGGTTATTATGATGGATTTAATGTATATATATTATATTTATGATATACTTATTCTTATTAAATTATAATAAATTATCTACCTTCTTACCTTTACAACCATTGTAAAATGATAACATTTCTCTTGTGTATATATGGACTACCACCTCTATGAAGTGATGTGATTCGTTTTTCATTTACTCTTCACATGGATGGTAATAAGGATATATTTAATGAATATATATCATATTTATGATATAATAACGATTCTATAATGTTGTATTAATATTTTATATTCTTTAATTGCATTCATAAAAAATTATAAACATCACTCATGCATATGTATGGACTACCATATCCACAAAACGATGTAATTTATTTTTCATCACCACTTTATAAAAATTATTTTAAAATTGTATATGATGAATAAATATCATATTTATTCCATGATTAAGATTATTGAGATAATTAAACCATTACCAAGTTGTAAGTACTAAAACCATTGAACTGAACCATGCATGGAAACAAACCGGTTTTCACCCAAATGTTCATTTTAATGAAGAAATTATTAATAAAATGAAAATTAGAAATTATAAAGGAATGATAAATAGTGAATTATGTATAAATATAGTTTTATAATATATGTATAGTAAATCTATATTTATTATACTGGATATTTTAATTCTTTGAAGTGAGATGGGACTAGAGATTAGGTTTATGTTACAGTCTCATTTCTTTTTGAGGTTGTATATACTAAATTTCCATTTGAGGGAATTATTTGAATCATATAATTTAAACACCATATATTTTATTCTCCTTTGGTTATTTTTATAATATTAAAGTAATAGTACCATTTTACTCCCTTTGGCGCTTAAAATGATCGAGAAAATATTTTTAAAGAAATCTCATCCTTATTTTATATTTAGTCGAGGAACTTTTTCTTCCATGTCTATGATATTAAAATTTCATTATAGAAGTTTCTAACTATATATAAAATTATTTAAAAAAAATTCTAATTGCCTTTTACTTTATTTATAATGTTATAAAAGGAATATTAAAAAACGTTTTTGAATAAGTCATTTTTGACTTTTTATAAAAGTGGGAAAATAATTTTATCTTTTAACATGTACCTTATAAATGGATTTTTCCACCATCATGGGTATTATTCTATTTGAAAGTTATACGAAAAGTTTTTAGGGTTATTTTCAAAGAAAAAAATTCTTAATATTCTTGAAATTTTTAGTTAAAATGTAATCAAAATAAAATGATAATTTTCTCATTTTTTAAAGAGAGATTTGAATATTATTTAAATTCATTTTTCACCTATGATAAAATCATTTGATGTTACTTATACTTTACTAGGGATATGGTCAAATTAAAAAATCATTATTCTTTCTCTGGATGGTTTATAATTATGACGAGGTGATGTTTAGGAACCCTATTTATTTTCTATGTGTTATGATATGGTGATACGATGAATGTTTCCTGATCTTTTAGTACATATATGAATGGTTTTCATTATTTGATGGGTGTTTATATTATAAACCAAGGTCGAGGTATTTCGTGATAAGCCAAGGGTAGGTGGTTCCTTAATAAACCAAGTAAAAATGGTTACGTTATAATCCAGATATGGGTTGGTCTTTTATAACCCTCCAATGTATTGGGTAATGATGACAAAGTTAAGAAACTCATAAGAGATAATGGGGTTAATAAAATCCTAAGAGATAACTACATTATCTAGATATAAATTACTCCTAATAGAATGTATGAATTATCCTTTTCAGGTGATTAAAAGATAAAATTATAATTCCCCAAGATATTATTATGATTTTCAATTCTTATGATTGTTCAAAACAATTCCTATGACATATTGTTATTATTATGTTATGATATCATGGCTAATAATTGATTAATGATGATTCCAGACTCTTACAACTTTTTACTTTTTTTATGACAAAGATTTATTACATGACTCATAATTTATGATCCATGAAATATTGGGTATGAACTTTAAAGTTATGATAATGATACAGTACACATATTCTTATATTATTCTTGCATATGATCATCAATAGTTATTTCCCATATTTACCCTTACAGATAATCTAAGATCACACATTCTTATATTTCCATTTTCCCCGGGTTATGAAGAATGGTTTTAAGTAGGTTATGTCTAATAAGGGTAAAATGATAGAAGAACTTTCTAAGATACATTGAAGATGATTCATGAAATGTGTATTTTATGTATCTAATATCCAAAGACACTAAACCTTTACGGTTATGGGGCGTGTATTATTATGAGATAGATTGAATATTAATCTAAAATGATGTAATAAGTATGTATAAAATTCTAGGGTCTCTCTATATATAGAAACAAGAATAACTATTTTAACTTAATGATGACCATAAAATGACATTACATTGTTGTGAAATAATTATTTTTCAATTAAGCAATGAATAGGAACAAAATATGGGTTTCCTAGATGGAATTTTTTATTGTTATAGTTAGGTTTCTAAAACCAAATTTATGATTTAATTTATATTACCACATTATATATATAATATTACATATATATGATGTGTGCTAATAAAATATTTTCTTTTATTCAATGTGTAATATGTGATAATATACTTAGAGTATTTATTGGATAAAAATATTATATCAGTTACCCACTAAAATGAGAACTTATAGGCTCTATTATAATATTCTTAAATTGTGTCTTCTGGTATATGAATATTATTATGATAGTGAATAAGTGATTTATGACTATCTAGTGTTAGGAAATTAGAATCATTAAATTTTATTCTCATGAAGTTCTCACTTGGTGATCTTCAAGAGTGAGGAGATAAGAATTATATATCATCTAATAAGAATTATGCATACTATATGTATGTTATCAGAAAAATATATTTGTAAGAATGTGTATTGGACCTTATTCTTGGGATCATTATTGATATATATCATGAATTTATTTTTTTGATTTATAATGAAAACCATGATTTATATACTCATGGTTAAGAAACTATCATTGCGTGGGTTGTTAGTGGTATAATATTAATTAAATGATTATTATAAATTTTATCCCTTTGAAATTATAAAAGAATATATTTATAAACCATTTATTGATATGTAAGTGTCTGAGAAAAATATATGGGCATGATGACTATGGGACTATACATCTTGGTAATTCAAAGAAAAATGGATCAATCATTAATTAATAAAAATGCAATTATTTATCCTACTTGTTGACATATTAGTTAAAAAGTGGATAATGCTACACAATTACATTTATAATATTGTTTTCATTTATATGACTTTTATTTTTCTCTATGGGGGTTGTAGTGTATTTCTAGAGATCACTCTTGGTATTTTGGGTTTTTCATATGGACATTAACAAAGTAAACTATGGAATCTCACACTAAATGTTTCTTAATACTCATTAGATTCATTTAAATAAAAGTGTTAAAATAGAATTTGTCTTTATTTTTATATTAGTGTCTATTCAATTCATATCCATCAAATACAATTATATATTATTTTAAAGTTAATTTATTTATATTGATTGTGTATTCTATAGTTTTCCTTTTATGGATAAGTGACTATATATTTAGGGTGATCTCATTCTAGGTTAATTGTCTAAGTCCATGTTATTATTATTTAATTTTTTATTAATTATTTCTTGGGATTATTTTATACATCACTTGAATAATTATTTATTTAAGAATTTATATATTAAAAATTTTATATAGATTTTATTTATATATATTTTAAACAATTTCTTATTTAAGAAGTGATATATTAAAAGAAAACTACATGGTAATTATTTTAGATTTTAGTTAAAAGAGAATAAACTTTGTAAAGATTCCTAAAAACTAATCCAATATATTAAAATTTTATTAACTCTATATCAATGTTTGAGAAAATACATACAATTATATCTTTTGTGCTCACTAAGAGATAATTATAGAGTGAATATCCCCTCCCTCTCGAGATATAGAAATATAAACATTATAGATACACATGTGATTGACATAGAGCATCGAAACGGTATTATTTCATCATAAAAATACCCAATGAATCAAGACGAACATTAAAAGATTCATGAAACACGTTTGTATATTTCTATAGAAACTAAATTTTAGGTAATTGATAAAATGAAAATGAAAATGAAAGTTATGAGTGAGAAACACTTCAAATAGAAATTATTTGAGGTAATTTTTTCAATTAATATTTTGTTTTTTATTAAATTGTTAATAATGTTCAAGGATTTGGGAGTTATTCATCAAATTCATGAGATTTATTTCAAGATATAGATTAAAATTTTAAATCCAGCATTCTATTATGATACTTACACTATTCTTAGATCCTTAAAATATATAATATAATATATATTTTTGTCATGATCACATCAAATTGAAAAATAATTGATGATGATTTATAGAATGATTAATTGAGTGGAATCTAGTGTGGCCTAGTTGTTTCTATAATATTTTCAAATAGGCAATATTATAGTTATATTATTATATTTATAATTCATGGTATACCCTAAAATACTCTCAAATTTTAATTCCATTAAAGTATTGAATGATTCATGTTTTTATAATTTTTTTATTATTTATTTAAATATGTATTTTTCCCTTAATATGTGATGTGGATACAAATATTTCATTGAGATCTCTAAAAAAATCCTCAACATGTTATGATTCATAAATGTATGGTAGTGAACCATGAATTATGGTTATATAATTTACAAAAATACACATTTAAATCATCTAACATTGATATAAACATAAAGATGTTATTTGGTATGATCGATGATGTCCCTTCTCTTATAATAATTGCACTAAGGGTTGATGTTTACTTTATTGAGATATACCATTTTATATATTATGATATATTATTAGGATTCATCAAATTTTGTTTTTCAACACCTAGGGAGGTGTTTTTTCCATTCATATATGGATTGATATGATTTTAGATATTAATATCTCTATTTTAAATAGTTTGAAGAGATGGTGTAGAACCTTTTGGATGGGGTGTTTCAATTGGATTCATTCCATATTTTATTATTAGAATTTAATCCCTTTATAAGAACACATACTTAAGTCCTTCTAGGTGAGACCTTAATAGAAGTAATGAGTTTATAGTGTCCATTAGTGGAGATGGAGTTCACATGGAATCTGGTTATTCGAACATCTAAAATTTATGATTAGTTGTGAATAATCCTCCATAAAAAACTAAAATAACTTTTGGTATTCCTATAACTGACACTTATTCTCTAAATATTTTGATCATACGTAACCTTATATATAGATTTTTAGTATTCCTTCTTGTAAATAATTTCCTCAATGATGGTGCATCCTACATAATAGGGTTTGAGTACTCCTCTAACTAATACTTCTCCTTGGAAGATTATGATCCCAATACTATCCGTGATGTATTGACTAAGGGTGTGGTTTACTGGGTATTGTTTTTAGTTTGAAATTCACACACACACACACGAAATATTTGTTAGTGAAATTTTTTATAGTGACCTATATGGTTATTTTTGGTAAACTTGATCATTGGACCTTGAAAAATATTTTTTCTACTCACACAATGAACTATAAAACATGTAATTAGTTAAAGTATGATATTATTTTTAGGAAAACCATGTCAGTTGGTTGTGTTTATCTCTATATAGTTATATTTATTTAACAATAAGGTGTTGACCTTTCTAGGTATTAGGACATACTGTTTTTTTGGTTGCTCACACTTTATTGATTGTATTACATGTTATCTACGTATCAATCAAGGGTAAAATATTTGGATGAATCAACTAATAAATTTTAATCTAACCAACACACAAGAACAATATTTTACATTATTGTATTTTTATCATAGGTTATGCTTATTAATATGGGGATATGGGTTCTGATAATGAGTTATTATTGGTAGAGGACACAGCTGGATATAATTTAAGTTTCATGTGTTCTTTTAGTTCCCTTATTCTTTGGATTATATTAAGGTTATTATAGTTATTAACATTGTATATTGTTTCTATATAATTTTTATTCATAAACTAATAATTGAAAATATTTTAATTATCTGAGAATTATATTCATTTTATATGTGTCTCTTTGGTTTGAATTTATTTATGTTTGGATGTTACATATTTCTTATTAGAGTGTAATGCCTCCCATATAAATGATTGTACCCTAGATGCTAGCCACAAAACCCTAGCCTATATAATATGGAATTGGGAAGGCATTACATGTCTATACAATAACCTAAGTGGGTCTTAATGGGGTTATATTATTTCAAAGTATACACTAATATCATAATAAAAATTTTATATATAAATCATAATAAAAACATTAAATGAGTAAAACTTTAGTAAGAATTTTATATAAAAAGATTAAATTTTATATCCTTAAATAAAATCTTAAAGGAAACTATGTTGTATAGTTAGGATTCCTTAATACTATAATTGTTTGACTTGATATTTTTATCTAGAGAATATCAATTTAAAATTTTCCTTAAAAATGAGGGTGATGGTTCAATTGTTAAGGGAAGAAGTTAATAATGTATTTAAAAATAATAATAAAAATAATAATAATAATAAGAGGATTAGGTCTAATTCAAGTGGTAGAACAATTAAATATTTCTTATAAAAAAACAAATTAAATTATAATAAATTTTATTAATATAAAAACTTTATATAATAATTACAAGGATAATGGTGATAATCCTCTAATATTAGAGGATGATTATGATTTTGATAAAGTTTTAATTGTTTCCAGTTATAATATATAATGTGAATGAGTATTAAATTTCAATTATTATTTCTATATATTCCATGATAATTAATTCTTCTATAATTTTATAGGATAGTGAATAAGTTATCATAATCTTATAAAATAAAAAATAGAAATTCATGGGGATAATATCAGCTGAATTAAATATTCATGATATGAATTTTAAAAATATTAAGATATATAATGTGTGTCCATGAATTATAGAGGAATATCATATTTTTATGTGGGTTGGATAGTTGTAACTATTATTTTATATTTTAGTTAGGTGTTATTAATATAAAAAAATGGACTCTTGTAATTTTAAAGTGAAATGTTTTTAATGAAATTTATTTCAAATCAAAAATAACATAAAATCTTTCCATATCTAAAAAAATAATTCCAAAAAGTTATTGTAGCCCCCAACCACTACTTCTCATGTTGGGTACCACTAAATATGGTCCAAGCTATTCTAAAATGGTGTATCAAGAGTCAACATACTAAGTATTAACTCTAAAGATAACCCCAATCCTGACACTACATGAGTAGATATAAATGAATGAAATGTTTCTTATCAATAAATTCAATATAAAGTGTGTATTTAACCAAAACTATACCTCTAATTGTAGAAGGTCCCTATGATACATTTTTTAAGACCTATTCCAAAGAATAGACCTTATCAAGAATGAAAAGGTGGACCTAACACTATGATATATGAACATATTGAGGAAGTAACCCCTTTTAAATATATGGTTGTTATTTACCCTAAGATCCTTGGTCAACTCCATGTTCAAAACTCCTAGATAAATCCTTATTATTTTTCTGTTGAGGTCACTCTGAAAAAGATCAAGATACTTGTATCTTCCAAGAACCCCAGTCTAAACCAAGATGAAACATACTTGAAACAAAATGGTATAGGAGACCCATTATAAAAATGTATGGAGCTCCCTTGATGGACCTAGAAATTAACTATGAAAATGAGCTCTTCTCCCACACTAATAGCATATATGGGTAGTTCCTATATAGGGAGGAAGTGGCGAGCCTTGATTCTACCTAGACTTCCTCTTCCTACCTTGTCACATCTCATAATCCCTCATCTTTTTGTCACTAGAAGAAGAACCACCTAAGATTAGAAGAGATCCTATATAATTATATTCTATCAGGATCTTCTATTAGATATTAACTAACATTAGTGTATCATATTGTATAATATACCTTGATTCATATCATGTGATATATATAATGTATATCATAAAGTCTTGAGATTATTTACCTCTAACGTATTATGGGATTGTGATACAGGTGCATAAGATACTACCAAATATTCTATACTGGTTCACCTTTGTCTAAGGATCATTGGGATGGTTCATTAATGGAAGAACTAATAATTTGAAACATTTAAATAATCATATTCTCAATGCGTATATTGTATGGGCAATGCATTTCAGCTACCAATCATTGGAGGATCACCCTTGACTACCTATATGCATGAAGAATCCAATATAATTGATGAAATCCTTTTATTGGGATATATATAGTGTGTATGATTTGGTCATTTATAATATGAAGCTCTATTCTATATTGATTCTCTATTTTTCATCTATTTTAAGGTGTTATGACACCTATGTAGTTTGTGTATCCAATAATAGAGTATAAGGATCTTATTGCTCAGTGTAATACCTAAGGAGCTGAGTCAATTAGATATCACTATGTCATCATGATTAAGAAAACATCATTAATCTCTATAGATATGTATCTCACTAAAAAAATTTGATTCCAATTAAATTTTATTTTCTTCATTGTTTGTTGTTTTCATAAATATATATTAGGAAAACATAATGGGTTTCTTACACAAAATGATCATTATATGATCCTAAAAAAATACATAAGCGATATTATATCCCTGATCATATTTTAATAAATATTTTTTTATTTTTTCATGTAGAACATGTATATCATAATCTGTTTTAGGTTGTATCATAAAATAAAATACACTATGCTTGAATGATAGTTTTTATACTATCCTTCCTTCTTAGTCATGGGTTATGGATAGTTTATATTTTAATATTTGATACATGAATATCCTGTGGTTTTTTTCTATGTTGTAAGCTATAATACGAGTGATACTATAGGCTAAAACTAAATATAGGTTTTCACAAAAAATAGATCATTGGATCATAATGGAAGTATAGTTGAAATATTTGACTATGATTCTTTGACACCCATATGTCAATGTAGTGTTTAATTTTGTATTATTTTATGTTATGATGGGTCACCTTGGGTCCTGGTAATTTTTAAGAATGATATTTTCATTTTTTGGATGTTTTCTAGGTGTTTCATGGTTTACCTATATAGTTAATAGTATGCATGTGGAACCCATGTGGAGGGTGCTATAATAGGGATAATGTATTTTTTCATAGTCTCCATAAGATTTTCCAAAATATTAGAATATTCTCAAGAACCATATGGAATTTTTTTTGGAATGGTACTTCTGTAAGGTTGGTGTAGGGTTTGTAAAATCATGTGTTCAAACTATGTTCCTAAAACATGTGTCTATACTAGGAACACTTAAAAATTATTTTTATCTTTTTACCCATTTGGATTTTTAGCCTTTAGAACCTCTAATCCATACCTATTTGTTTGGTCAACCCTAATGATCCTAAGGGGAAGTTTCATCCTTGTTATCCTTTAATTCATACCTCATTCTTGGTGATTTTCATGTGATCTGAGGGTAAATACCTCCTCCTTTCTATTATTTTCTTTTTTCCTTCCATTTTTCCAAGGTTTCATCTTTCTCCTGAAACCCTAATTCATTGTGTGATCGTAGGATTGAGTTCAACATAGTTATAACCTAGGATTTTGGTCTCTTATGTCTTGTATAGTAGGCCTTAATTCTTATTCAAGTGCTCACCATCAAATTCAAAACGTTTTGGGTTCATTTCTAGTTCTACAAAGTAGCTACTTTTATATAATTCTTTAATTTTGGATTTCAAAGTGTTCTTGAGCTTTGTAAATATATTTTTATTGATGGTATAAATATATGTGGTATCCATGTGTTTTTTCTAAATCATTTATGTAAATTTTTATATTGGTAAAAAAGGTTTCTAATATGAATTTTATGATTTCACTTTTGAAATGGAATTTTTTTATGTGCCCAAAAATTGTGAAATGAAAATGAGGATTTTTTTTAAAGATATTGAAGGTGTATGTTATATTTTTAAATAATTTGGATCTTCAAATATTTAAAAATATGTTTTAAAGATCAGTTTATTTTATAATGATTTTTTAACTTAAAAATTATTTAAGATGGGTTATTAGATAAATTTAAAAGGTCTCTTGAAATAAATGGGTTGTTATTTGTTTATGAAAATGAATTAATGGATCTTTGAAATTATTTTAGTGGAAATAGAAGACCTTTGGTGTTGTTTTATATTTCAAAGAGGAAAATATTAATTTTAATGTGTTTATTTTAAATTTAAATGGTGTGTGTGGATTTAATGGATTTATAAATGTCAGTTAAAGTAGTGTTTTATGAAATGAGAAAGGTATTGGCTTTTAAACCATGTTTTTTATAGTGAAGGCTCTATTGTCATTTTATAAAGCATTTTTTAAAGTTTATGAGACCCTTTCGATTTAACCTTGGTGTTTTTTCCCATTTTTGGGTTTTTTATCACTATGTGATGATTATTTCTCCCTTTTTAGGGAATTTAAATTGTTTATTACATGGTTTAATGATGTAGTAAAGGGTGTTATTCTATATGAGGGTGATGGTGGTGAGGGAGAGTTATTTAATATTCATTATTTTTCAATATTGGATTGCATATTCACTCATTTCTACCTTATTTTTTTTTTATGGGAACTAGGGTACTTTGTGAGGGATATATATTTATTTTACACTAGTTGGTTCATAAGATACTAGTTCCCCTCTAGTCGAAATAGGAAATAGAGCTATGAGGGAGTTCCATTTATAGTGAGACTAGTATAGGCTAGTTGGTAGGATTTTGAGTGTTTTGAATTATTATATACCGGTAGTTAGTATAGGGGAAATTGAAAAATGTATATATGTCCCACATTGGGTCCCAAGCTATAATCCATGACACTATTTTTTTATTGTTTTTTTACAAAGGGGATATTTATCTTATACTTGATTGAATATTCCCCTTTATTTATTGTTATGAAACCCTTATCTTTTTTATATTCATTGTCTATATATGGACTTTTGGTTTCTAAATTTTTTATTCCTGACATGTTTTTTTGGGTAATTTCAATTTAAATGGTTTTCAAAGATGTTTAAAAAACAAATTTTGAATAAGAGTCTCTTATGTTGGTTTTTTAAAGTGGATTTCAAAATAGGTGTTTTGGTTTAAAAACAAATTAGGCTGGTTAATTTTTTTAAAAGTGATTATTTTCATTTAATGGAAATAAATAGATAGTTTTGTAATGATATTATAGACTTGATATTGGTTTTTCATGTGTTTATATTTAAAAACCCTACTTTCTTGTTTTACTTTCAAACTAAAATTTGTGAATTTTCTTATGAAATGAATTGAAAATATTCTAAGAGTAGTTACCTACTAGATTATTTATCTCATACCTATATATTTAAAATTTCATGTCTTAGATGAACTCGAGTTTTTTTTCTTGTGGCCAACAATGGGAGGGTTGGGAGGTAGTGAGAAACAATAGGTTTTATAGAGTGGGATTCAGTCTTGGATCAAGTTTGTTATTTTTATCACTATTCTAACATCAAATATAAGATTATTTGTACCTAATTTTAGTTATTTCTATTGTACCTAGTTATTCCATGTTGTATTGCTTTATTTTTAGATGATGTGTTATATTTATAAAAATGTTTTGGATCAGTTTTTTTTGTTTTGACCAATTTGAGAAACCTATTTATTTTTTGTTATCTATATTTTATGCTATATAGATATTCAATGTATGGATAGTATATATAAGACATTTTGATAACTTTTTTTATATATTTTAACTCTAATATAAGGGTGGAATCATTTCCAAATGTTTTTCATATGATGCTCATACACTATTTTTAAGTCTATAGATATCAATAATTACCTTAGGGTTTTGTAGTGAGTCGGTTAAGATGATAAGTGGATGGTATCCTAGGCTAGTTCATTAAAAAAATGGTATCAAAGCCTAGGTTCTTTAGTTGGGGATTAGTATTCTTGAGTAACCCTATTATTATTTGGGGTGTGTCATATTAGAAAGGAGTTTAATGTCATTGTGGCTTGAGCGGTAAGGGAAGGGAGAGTCTCGCTAGCACTTTCTCATCTCGAGCCTCAATAAATCAGGGGAAGTATGGTTTTATATTTTGTATTTGAGTTTTCCCCTCTTTTGGATGGATTTTTATGTGGAATGGTGATGTTTTGATCCCCTTTAAGTATGTAAATGTTTTCAAGGGTATTTATTTTGTTTTTGGGTGAAAATAGATGGAAACATGAGCTACATGGTTAGATTGCATGGAATTCCCAACCATGTTGTTTGGGTCTATCATATTCAATATCCTATTGTATTTTTGGTGCATAGTTTCCCAACTGGTGTGGCCAAACCATGCACAGACCTATTTCTTTCCCAGTTGAGTTTTTTTTACTCCTCTTCACTTTGGATTCATCCTGAAGTTATTCTCACTTATTAGTGATTAAATAAGGTGGGTTTTCATGTTGTTTTTATATGTTCCAGATGGATTTTTTTATTATTATTTTTTTCTTTAGTTATGCTTATTTTATTACTTTGTTTTTTGAAATGAGGGAATTTTTTTAATTAATTAATTTCCAAATTTTGTTTTCTTAGGTTGTTGGGAAGTGAAATTTCCTTGACTTTCATGAAATTTTAATGAAGTAGTTATTTAAATTATGGTATTTGGGATATAATTAAATATGAAAATGGGATTTTTTTTTAAAATAATATTGGGGTATTCTTAAAGGTGATAGATTTAAAAATTAAATTTTTAAAGTGCTTTAGTTTTAAGAAGGAGTTTTTTGAGAGATATAGATCTTATAAAAACATGAGTTTGGTAATATTTTTTGTTTTGGTGATGTGTATTTCATCACGATTAGATTTTTTTGAAGAAATATTTTCCTTTTTCAAGTGTATGCATTGGTGGGACTTTTTTCAAAATCCCTTGGTGGAAGTTGGTATTTTTTAAATAAAATTTTATTTATTTTTTTGGAGCTGATGTGTTTTGTCCTGGTGAATTGTTAATTTTGGATCTGATCTCTAGATTGTATTGGGATTTTTTAGTTTAAGTTTTGAGGAATTAATTGATTTTGTTCATGTATTATATTATTTATATTATGCCTTATATAATAGTTAAAAGAAAGAGTAGATGTCTTATCATTAAGGATGATTCTCTTGGTGTATCCCATCACTTTAAAGTAATTCCTTCAATTATAGAATCTACCTAGACTTTATTTAAAGTAGTAAAATTGGACCCTTTTTGGATCTTGAACCCTCTGTTAGACTTCTAGAGTCAACATACAGCCTCTTTTTTTGGTTATTAGGGGTTGACTGAAGCGATAATGAAGTTATAAAGTATTGGGGTGCTCTCGAAATATTTTAGAAATAGGATTCCTTTTAGGTGATAGTTATCGTGATTTTTCATGAAATATTTAGATGAGTGTGGCGGGAGTCTATGGTACCTTCTTAGTTGCATGATGGCGTGTCTTGGGAGTTATTCAAAATGGTTTTTATCAAGTTTTTCTATCTCAATTTAATGAAAGTGTAGGGAGTTCTTAATATTATGCACCTTCATCAGGGTTTATGGTCAATGAAGGCGTATCTCCATAAATTCTTAATGTTGGTTTTCTTCTTTCTGATGATGGTTATCAATGATTCTAATAAATCTCATTTCTTAAGAGGTTGACTTAGCTCAGGATTTGGTTCATTTATACTTCCATCTACCGTAAAATCCTTTTAAGAGGTCATTGAAAAGGCTCCTTGAGTGTAATTCGACCAATCTAGGAAATCAGTGATTGGTGATGCCTCAGTTCCATCAGATGGGAATGAGGGTAACCTAGTGGGTGGGGAGAAGAAGAAACATAAGAAAGAGTTATAAGTGAAGGTTCCTTCTTTTAAGGATAATCTACCTTTTGTTTTCTTATAGTGTGGGGATCTAGATCATTCTAATATCTCTTACATTAACACTCCAAGAAATTTCTTTTGTTGTTATCATTTAGATCATCTTCCGATGTTTTGTAAAAAAAAATTCAGGAGAGGTATCTAGTTTAACACTTTTTTGATTGTTTTCTTATTTTTTGAATTTATATTTGATGGTTGTGGAGTATGTTGTTTTTTCAGATATTTTTTTATGATTTTATAACCAAGTGTATGGTTTTTATATGGAATGTATCTAGTTGATGTATTTGAAAGTCATTTTATAGAATACCTTGTTCTTTTATGGATGGTTGTGAGAGTTTTTTTTGTACCTCATTATTAGGGTTAATATCTATTGATATTTTTGCCCTATAATGTTTGGTTGAATTGATAATTTAATGCAGTCACTTATTGGACATGAGAAAATTCTATGGGTACATCATTGGATAACTAGGATGAGTGACTCACCAGTTGATATTATGCACTGGTTGGTAGTTGGATTGGATAGTTATAAACTCACCATGAGGTGGTGATATAGTTTCTGACCATAGGTTATATTTGTCTATTATGGATTGAGATTAGAGATCATGCCATTTATTTGAGGCGTCTTGTGATTTTTTATTCCTTATTTTGATTTGGAACTACTTTTGGTTTGATAATGAGTTTATCTCATGGTTTCTTAGTTGTTTTGAGGATGTGTCTCTTAGAATTTTTCTTTGGTTCCACCATATTAGAGGAATTTTAAATGATGGGAGATCATGTTAAGTCACATTTCCACTATAGGACTTCTGGTTTGAGGTTCATGGTTCAGTTGTGTGTGGATATGTTTAGTAATATTTATGGATGATCGTTTTGATCATTTAGAGGATATTGGATGTTTGGTCTCTATATAAGATCATGTTTATTGATTCTCTTTGGTTTGGTCTTATTCGGATCTTTAATTTTTAGTCACCTTCTACTTCTCAACTAGGGACTTTCTAAGGGAATATTATGGCGTGGTTGGTAGAAATTTGACACCCACAATACATTTTAGTTCTTAAATTTTATTTTTTATATTATTTAGGGTCCCATTAATTTTCATGCTAGAAATTTTCTATTTCGGAGGATTTATAGTTATTGTATGATTTACCACATGGTTAGTAGTAACCATGTAGTGCCTATGAGGAGGGTTCTATCATTGATACAATGAAATTTTTCATAGTCTCGACATCATTTTTCCAACCATGCAGAGCTTCCCAGGAACCCTGTGGAATGTTTTTTGTGAAAGGGTACACCCTTAGGGTTGGCACATGATTTGGAAAATTGTTCAATCTATCCAAGATCACTTAAAAATAGATTTTACATTTCTAACCCTTTGGGATCTCGGATTTTACTACCTATACTACCTCCCCATTCATTTAATCGACTTTAAATATACCAAGGGGGTTTCATCCTTCTCCTATTTAAATTTTTCTCTTGTTCATGGTGCTTTTCAAGTGATCCTAAGGTAAATAACCCTTATTTCCTCTACCATTCTTCTTCCTTCCATATTTCTTAGGTTTCCTCTTTATTCTGAAACCCTAATTTGATGTGTATACTACATATTATGTTAAATATGGTTCTAAACTAGAAGTTCGGCCTCTTACTTCTTATATATGAGGTCTTCTTACATATTTATGTGGTCATCATCAAAGGTGGAATGTTTTTTCTCGGTTTTTTCTTCTTCCTGGTAGGTATATCTATGTAATTGTTTTATTTTGGAATTCAAAGTGTTCTTGAGATTCCTAAATTTCTTTTTCATTGAAGTTATAAATATATATTATATCCATGTTATTTTTATAAATAGTTTCTATGAAGTTTGGACTTTCAATAAAGGGTTTCTCATGTTAATTTTCTATTTTCACTTTTAAAATGTAATGTTTTCATTTTTATAAATCATTTATAAAATGATAATAATGATTTTGAAATAGTTTTTATGGTTTGTGTTTGATTTTGATCTTGTTTTTGTTTTAAATAGTGAAAAATTCATTTTAAAAAGGACTTTTTTATATAATGAGGTGTTGACCAAGAAATAATTTAAAACAGGGGTTTTTTAATGAATTTAAAAAAAATATTGAAATAAAAGGGTTTTTAATCCATTGTAAAAAATGTATTAATGGATCTTTAAAATGTGTTTGGTGTAAATGGAAGGCTTTTAGTCTTATTTTGGGTTTCAAAGATGAAACCCCATTTTTTAAAGGGTGTATTTAAAATTTAAATGGTTTGGGTGGTTTTAATGGATTTATAAATACTATTTAAAGTGGTGTATTATGAAATGGGATAATGTTTGGCTTTATAAGACAAATTTTTATGGTGAATTCATGGTTGAAATTTTATTAATAATTTTGTTTAAATATTTGGGATCTTCTTGATTTACCCTTGGTGTTTGTTTCCCCTTGTGTGGGTTTTTTATCACTATGTGCTTCTTATTGCTCTATTTTTCAGGAATTTTCTTTGTTTATTCCATGGATGCATGGTTTACTAAAGGGGTATGTTCTATATGAGGGTGATTTAGGTGTGGAAGAGTTATTGGTTATACCTTTTCTATTGATCTTGGCTTGCGTATTCACTCACCTCTACCCTAATTTTTCTCATGGGAACCTAGGTACAAAGTGGGAGATCTATATTTATGTTACACTAATTGGTTCAAATGCTTCTAGTGTCCCTTTATTCATGTTATGAACTTGGTCTCATAGGGGGTTCCATTTTCAATGAGGATAGTGTGGGTCATTTTAATGGAATATAGATGTTTGAACTCAATATATGTAGGTAATTAGTTTGTCAGAAATTTAAATTGATAGATATTCCTCACATTAGGTCCCATGGTAGACCCCAAGACAATTTTTCTTGAGTAGTGGTTTAGATAGGGTATATCTATCACGTTCTTGATTGTATCTTCCTCTTACTTATATCATTATGACACCCTTAACTTCTTTATCTTTATTTTATATCTATAGAATTGTGGTGCCTAATTTGTGTAGTCTTGAACTATTGTGTTTAGGTTTTTTTTAAATGGTTTTAGAATATGTTTGTATAACCTATTTTTAATTGGAGACTCTTACGTTGGGTTTTTAAAGTGGATTTGAAATGGGTGTTTTGGTTTGAAAATTGGTGTTTTTTTTTTAAAATGACTTAAGTTAGTGGAATTTTTTCCAAGTTATTATTTTCATTTAAATAAAATAAATGGATAATTTTGTAAAGATATTTTTGAATTTATATTTTTTCCAATGTTTTTATGTTCAAAAACCCTATATTCCAGTTATACTTTCAAATTATAATTTATCAATTTTCTTATGAAATTAATTTCATAGATTTCATGGTGGTGGCCTTCTGGGTTGTTTAGATCATTCCTATATATTATAAGTTCTAGGTCTCAACTGAACATGGGTTTTTTTATATGGCCTACATTGGGTAAGTTGAGATGTGGTGAAAAACTATAGGTTTCATGGAATGGTATTTGGGATTGGATCAAGTTTTTTTGGTCATCATTAACTTGGCCAAGAAAGACTTATTTTTAGTTTCTTTTAGTTATTTTTGGTATAAGTGGTTATGAAATTATATATTTATTTCTTTTTATATGATTTTTTATATTTATAAAAATGAGTTGGATCAATTTTGTTATTTGTAACCCATTTGACATTCTAGGTTATTTTTTGTTATATATGCTTAATTCCATATAGACATCCAGTGTAAGGATAGTCTATGCTAGACCTTTTGATAAATATCCTACAATATTTTAACTTTGATTTGAAGGTGAAATAATTCCCAAAGTTTTTTCTTGTGATTCCAAAACACTAGTTTCTAGGACATGGGGATTTGGAATTCCCTTTGTGCCTTATGGAAAGCCAGGTTGGGTTCCTAGTTGATGGAATCCCAAGCTATTTTATTACAGATTCACCCCAATATAGGATTCATCAAGCCATCCATGTAAGGTTCAAATCATTATTACATACCATATAACTAACTATTATACGGATCTTGAATAAGGAATGTAAATTGACTAGTGTTAGATTAAACGAGTATCCTATAGTATACCATAGCTTATAATAGCTATCTGTGTGAAGAGAAATAGAACCCACAACATATTACCAATGTATGAAGCATTATTACCTGCATCAAATAGCCTATGTAAGGAGAATCACACCTATATAAGATATCAATTTATGATTACCTAACACTAAATATGAGTAAAATTATTCCTATCAATCGTTAAATATTATTTAATACTAAAATGAGGAAAACTCCTTTTTGGGATAAAATTGCTTATAGTTAATTAAAAAAATTAAATTACATGTGATAGGTATTGTAAATGGGATATTTTCATGCATGGATAATATATAAAATTTTCATATTAATATTTCATTTTGATTATATAAATAAAATATTTATTTATTTATTCCTTTTCAGTATTCATGTTTATAAGTTGTTTATGAAATGTGAATATTATGTATGCTTTAGTTTATATGATAAATTACTTCTTAAAAAAATTTATTATATATATTACATGAAAGGTGTGAAAATTTAAAATTTAGTTTTCATGTACCTTGACATTGATTTTTAATTAAAATTAATAACTTGAATTTAGTTGTTGAATGTAGTTTATGAAAAATAGGTATTATAGTTATAATGAAATGGTAATCTCGATTAATTAAAGTATGAAGGACATATATATATAATCCCAAAATACAATCTTATTTTACGATTCGAAAAAACAAAATTTTTATAAATACTTTAATGTGATTCATGGTTATGATATAGAGTAATATTGGTGGTACGTCATTGCAGTATGAAATGAGGTTTCAATCTACTACTCAATCAATCGTAGAATGTGAATGGAGGTCATATCATAAGGCATGGTATGCATGTTATTACCTTAGATTTATAATGGAAGTGCTACTGAATTTCCATGAATTATATGCTATGATTCATTTGGTGAGGATATGATATTGGTTTGGTATCCTAGAATTAACGGTTAAATTTTAGCTTTATATTCTATGATGGACATTATTTAATGAAGTGTTAATTGATATATATTACAAAGGAGGATTCACATTCATTAATATAATGCATGAACTAACTAATACAATAACTCGTGCATTACAACACAAGATTTAATTCATGCATCATTGAAAAGTGTACTTGGGAATATATAAAGAATACATATTTGTTATGGGAGTGGTGTTAGAGTTCTTACTTGATTCTTGGATGAGTTTCCCCATCACTTAAAGCTCGATGATAGCCCATTATGGAATAGAGTGGAGTCCTAAATGTATGAAGTGTGATCTAATCATCCACAGATACATCATAGGGAAGATAATATTTTAATTGCTCATCAGTGATAATCATCAAATATGTTTGAAGTAGTTTGAGGCGGATGTAGTAGCTCGTCCATGAAAGGTATGATGTTTTCCATGTTCTTTACTTGTAGTTATAAATGTTTTTTATATTTCCTTGATGGAGATCCTGTTCTTGGGATTTTAGTTAATTATGTTGAATGTATTAAGTGCCAATACACACCTAATAATCCTTGAAATGGTATCAAAGCATACCATTTTTGAAGATTTATGAAATTTTTCTTGAAATTAAGAACATTAAAATCATATTACATATCATATTTCATATCATAAAATAAAATTTTATTTTTTTAACTAACCAGCTGAATCATGGAATAAAATATAAGATATAATAATCCTTGACTCTTCATATATCCCATGATTTTTACTATTCATGTAGTATGACCCCAGCAATCTTATATTACGATAACATCATCATTTTTTATAGAAACACATAACATTGTATCACTATTATGATATTGATGCTATCATTAAATACGTTATAAGATATCATATGAAATGATTATACTATCAATCAAAAATTATGACTCATAAAACAAACTATATATTCTAGAAGTGGATTATATGGATCATATAATATGATTCAAATTGTTTTTTATGGTTATCAATTTATCTTAAAATACGATTGAAGATAAAAAATAATAATTTTTCTTTATATTCAATTTTAAATTGTATTAATTATTTTAAAATTATTTATAAATAATTTTCAAAGGGATTTTAGTGATATTTTTTAATTTCTAATGATTTTATAGATTAATTCACTATAAAAAGATTATATTTAATGAAATAAATTTTTATGAAACATTAAATGAAAAATATACCTTAATATTAAATGTTAATATTAAAAAAATACCTTCTATAAAATTATATCACATGCCTTGTGAATATGAAATAAACTGTTTAATTAGAAATCATGATATGAATTTATAAATTTTTTATAAATTATAAAAATAAAGAAATATATAAAGTGTTTCTATTTGAATTATGAATTTTCCATAATTTTTTAATTAATTTGAAAATGTTCAATTTATATCTTTATTAAGGAACGTTATTTAAATCTCATCAAAAAGATTTTTTATGAATCATTTGATAAAATATTTAAATAATGATAATTATATGATATATAGATTATGTAAATAGTCTACATAATATATATTAGATTATTAAATTTTTATAATTCAAAAAATATCATATATTTAACATGAAATTTTATATGATGAATAATATGAAAATTTTAGTTTATGAATATAATGTTTTTATATTATAAATTATAGATTTTCCCTGATGAATAAAACTAAATTTATAGAGTTTATAAATTATTTTTATTTATGGATTCTTTATATATGGTTATCTCATGTTTAAATACTTGAAATGTTTATTTATTTAAAGGTTATTCCTTATTTTATTCATAATTATAAATTTTTTGTATTATGAATATGTGTATGCATTAGTTTAAATGGATTAACTTGATTATTATAAATTTTCAAGCCTTGTATCACATGCTAGTAAAGATAACATACGATTTAGTTTTCTTCAACCTTGGCCTTGATTTTTATTTAAAGTTGTTAGATTGAATTTAGTTATTGAATATAGTTTATACATATTTTGTGTTAATTTTTTTATTAATTTTATTCCCACTTGAGTAAATTATCCCTAGGTAGAGGGACTTTATATTAGATATCCCACTATATTGAATTCTTATACCTTCTTCTAGAAAGGTGGGTTTTCTATTTTTTGGATCTGGGCTTACTTATGTGGTGATTTTCAATATCATATAATTATAAGAATATAAATTAATATTTCATATACCTTATTCATGGTATGAATTTAGATATGAGTGGATATATTTGGATTATATTTTTGGGTGAGTAACACAAACTGTGGATTTTCTAAAGAGTTACACGTCAATATGGGTTGAATATATTTATTTGGTGAAGGTAATAGGATTCCAAAATAAATCATGAGAAGAATGCATACATAAATTTAATATAATGAGATAAAATTTTGTGATTAAATACCCTTATAAATATTAACAGTTAAATTCCTTCTAAAATGGTATTTTTTAGAGCTCTATCATATTATCAGGTAGTTTCAAATGTGAACCTATATTACCATGTGTTAGCCTATTCTTATAGTTTTCTTTGGGTTACACTTAGCTATAAAACCCTAAGTGTTAGGATACTAGAGAAATAGAGTTGGTTTTATACCCTTTATATATTTTTCAATGAGTTATATTCTAGACTATCAAAGAGCCATATATAATATGATTGGGATGATTCCCTACATAAATAACTATATGATGAGAGGAATTATAAATTAATCTCATTTCTTTCAGAAATATGTATCTTGGACTACTAATAGATATGATGAGTTTAAAAGGGGTCATCATTTTTGTGGGAGACCAATTAGTATGATTCCTTATTAAATGGTACTAAAACATGATACTAATCAGAAAAAATATTTTGATGTTGATAAAAAATCATAATCATAAAAATTAGCTTTGATATTTATCCTTAGAAAAAGTGAGTGTTGATTTAAGAAACTTCTAGGAGTGGTATCTTAAGAAAGGTTCTTTAGTAAATAAAATTATATATGCTAGAGTAAGACCCTCTTGAATAACCAACTAATAAATTTGTTTAATAGGTGAATCTTGATTAATATTAAAAATATATTTTGATTAAATTATGGTTTTAAATTCATTATATGAAAAATGAACTAATTAATTTTTATCTCATATACTCAATATTATTGGGTATGAAAATGATACTCAATAATATTGTCTATATTAATGACTCGGTGAGACAAAAGGCTTCCTTAAGGCTTATTCTGGTTACAAAATTTATTCTATTTTTTTAAGAGAATAAGGGATTTTAAAAAAGTGAAATACTCCTTTATTTATTAAAAACAAAGTTAAAAAATTATAAAAAAAGGTTGTTTACAAAAATATCTTTGAAAAAACAATATATCATTAGGTGCATCATTGAGTCAAACTAAATCCAGAACGATAATCCATTTGTTTGAAATCCCATCAGCCAAATAATTTGATTCCTTGTAAGCATTTATGATGATATAATTTATGTAAAAAAATATATTCCATGAATTTCATCCATTTATCTATCATCTTCTAAGAAATATGAATAATTCCACTTCTAATAGCTTTCACAATAGTGGAATTTATTCAATTTTTATCTATGGAAATGTTATTAAAAGAGGAATGAGTTCAAATAAATTTTATCCAATATTATCAAGAGTTTTTAATAGATAATATAGTTATGTGATTTCTATGTTTTGGTGATGTATAGATAGTAAAAGTGGGAAAATGTATAAATTTGATAAAGAAATGTCATCTGGAGATCCCAATGATATTTCTTAAAGTAGTGAGTAATGGTCATTGAAACTTAAAGGTTAAATCATGACGTAAAATGTAATGATTCTAAAGGATTGGATTTCTTGGAAAACCTGAGGTAGTTTTTGAAACTCCATGTCAAGTATTAGTGTTATAGAAATAAATTTTATGACTTTGAATGGTATGTGATACTAAATGTATACTTTTTAAGTGTTATAAATATACAGGGGTTCAAAATCAAGATATTAATTGATTGGGAATATAGTTTTTTGTATATTGATAAAGTAAAGAGTTTATAACTAAAATATTTGAATTTAAATTTATTCTTAAATATCACATGGATCGAAGTAGATGATGTGTATCTTTGTCTCATTTCTCTTATGTGATAAAAGAAGTTGTTCATAAAAAAAATTGTGAAAAAAAATAATTGATTAATTCTATATAGATGGTTTATGATTCATCAAATTATATAACATGTATTGATAAGATGATAAGGGTAAAAAAAGGTATAGATAATGATTTTTCTATCTAGATATTTGTTAAAATATAATGGAATATGGTCCTTCCACCCTTTAGTGGAATATTTTTATAAGTAGTTCCCATTTTAGAGAAAATTATCCAAAAAAATAGAATACCACATGTGATATGTGTTAGTATAAGTTCGTATATAATCAACACTAAGGGGTGAATTAGTGTTGGTTCAGTTTGGTTCTGATTCAAACATTTATCCCTTTACATCCTTAACTAGTTGAGATCTTGATTATCTCATTTCCACTTTCTTATTGTATGAAAGTGGATAAATAAGTAGTGTATGGTACATGATATTATTACAAGTTTAACTAATCATAAATATTATCTAGAACTTTATGTATATGGTAATTATTCATACACATATTTTACATAATAATTAGTTCCAATTATAGTGTTTTATCTCAAAAAAATCATAAACTAATGTGTGGTTTCCTACACATTATGTGGGGTGAAAGAAATCTTGAATCCCTAGGAAGGTGATAACTCATTCCATATATATCTTCTATTAGATATTTATACTTCCTATATAAACAATCTTAAAATTCTTTAATTTCTTTTCAACACCAAGATAGTGCTCCACCAGTTGAGATTTCTATTGAATGTTTTAGTACAACCTTGTCTTATTCCACATCTCTTACTTTCATAGAAGCATGCAATAGAATCCTATTATTATTACCTTATATGTAAAATAGTGTTCACAACCTTATTCATCTTGAAAATATTATTCTATAATGTTTATTTCCTTATATAGGTGAAATATTCTTCTTCTCTAGTTAATCTTCCCTTGAAATAATTGAAAGAAATATCTTCAAGTTGTGAAACCTATAATTCACAACACCTTTTTTTATTGTGAATCTCATAACCAACTTGGATAATTCTTATTCTTCTTTACATGAAAAAAATATACACAACACCTTCTTCTTCTCTTATTCTTATTTATTTCATATTACCTACAATGTTTCTTTATTCTTCCCTTATTCTTCAAAACTCAAAAAATTATTCATAATATCATGATTTCAAGTACACAATATATTATTACACAAAGAATACTCTCTATATAATAATTAGAAAATATTTTCACTCTAACTATAACTTATTCTTCAAAATTAAATATTTATAATAATATCCAACAATGCCAATTACTTATTCTATTTATTCTCCCTCTTTCATATTCATAATACTGTGAGAATTCATCACTTTCAATCAATAATATTTTTGATAATTTAAAAATTTTGAGATATTTACTCCTCATAAACTCTAAAATCTTTAGTCCTTCAAGCATTTAATATCTTTAAAAAATTCCCAAAATATTCTTCTAAAGACTTGGTTCTTCTTTCTTCTTTTCATTCCCTTATATATTGAATTATTTCACACTAATCCCTCCACAAAATGCACTTCCAATATTGGTCTTCCTTTTTCTATTTCTCTCCATGATATATAGAAATATCTTGTAATTTTTACTCCACTAAATCATCATATTTAAACTGTATTCACATATGTATATTAAATATTCTTTAGTTATGGTTGTGGATCCCATTATTCATGGCACATAGAAGGGGTTTCTTCATTACTATTACTTCATTAAGTAGCCTGAATATACTATCCTTTATTTGTGGTGAGATTTCCTTGAAAACAAATCCTCCAACAATTTCATAAAATAGAATGTCTCATGATGAGAATTACCATTATATATATATATATTCATTTAATTTCTATTCACTTGGAATATTCTGAATAAAAACTCATTACAACACAAATATTTGATACAAACCTCTCTTCTTCATACTATTTATGATATCACATACCTATTCATTTCATAAAGAAAGGCATATGTAGATAACTTTTGATACTTGAATAGTTTCTATTCATGGATCACTATATCAGTTAGCTACATCAATCACAATTCTTTATACAACTTCCCCAACATCATTTTCATCTTTGTTATTTATTTTATTTATCCAATAGTCATCGTTGGTTAGTTTGTGGCAAGTCGAACTCCCTATATTAATTTCTCATATATCGCTGAATCTATATAAATGGATTCAACACTCTTATGTGGTCTACATTATCTATTCCATGACATTCTCTGACATCATCCCAATTACCATCCATAAATCATTCACATATATAGTAGTATTCAACTATGTGTATTTTCTTATATGACTGATATTTCACCTATGTGGCACATCATTTATCCAAGTTCTCATATGTTGACCATTTAACCTATGTAAAGTCTTGTATCCAAACATTAATTTGTGTAGATATGATTTCATGGATATTCATATAGGAAATAGTGCATTAGGATATATAGATTTACCTATATAGGAAAACCTATACATGGATATATAGGTTAGCGTATGCGGTTCTTTACTATTTCTTACTTTCAATATTTATCCAAGAAACACTTTTTTAAGATTCAGGATTACCATTTTTAGGATATTTAATCATTATAATGATACCTTACTTTTCATAGGATGAATAAAAATATCCTTCTATTTTTGTTCATTTTTATATATTCTTTCAGACATATCAGATATTCTTCTTCCACTTTATTTTTTCAACACTTTTAGTCCCTTTACTTACTATAAAAATAGAATTTTTTCGACCATAACCTTCATTTATGTGGTCGATTTTCTTACCACTCATCTACCATGATCACCCAATTTGTCCCACTTCTTATAGTAACTTCCTTATACTTCCTATTTTCATTAAAAATCATCCAATATATATGGATGGAACTTCAACTACTTTAAAAAACTTGGATTCCTTATCATCCATAATCAATACTTAATTAGCAATATCTTAATTAAATATCTAAGATACTTCTTCTTCATAAAAATATTTTAATTCTTTTACTATCATTACTCAAAAAAATATAACTCACACATAGTAATTTTAATATCCCCCCCCCCCTTTTATTTGTTGGAAATACCATCTAAATGATGGGTCAATATGTTCTTTCTTTAATTATATTGTTTGTGTTTCTCATCCATATTTTATTTCACTTTATCTCCCCATTTTTTTATAAAAAAATATAAACAACTTGAGAATTTGGTATCAATTCATACTCAAGAAATGTTCTATCATCCACTAAACTCTAACTCTTTGTGATCCATGATCGATGTTGAAAATAAGAGGGCTTGATATTGACAATAAGGTTTTCCATTATTAAATGAAATCAATAATAAATGAAATTAGAACTTTTTACCTTTTTAAAATGTTTTCACACTATTTTCCAAGATTATACCAATTGTGATACAAATATTTTATATAATTAATCAACCTGAAACTCCCACACTCACTTTAAAAAACAAGTTAAAAACATTCAAGTACAAAGTAGGATTCATGTTCTAGGAAATAGCTCTAAATATTCATTAAAAATTATACTTTAATGTCGTTGATTTAAATTTTTTTATCCTTATTTATATTTATTACTTGGTTTACGTTACCAAGGATGAGACAATTTGAAATACATGCCTTTTTAATGACACACCTTCAATCACATTCCAGGTTAATTTAGATTTTCATGAAATATAAAATCAGGCAGCTATGTCTCTGTTATACATTCATTTCCACCTCAAGGGGAAACTTTAATATACTTTTTTAAGTATAGTTATAGTTTTTAATACTTCCACATCTTCACTACGGATGTTATTATTCAATCAATAAATTAATTAAGATCAATCTTAAATGTTTTCTTCTTCATCAAGCTATCCAATATGTGAAATCACACTCACTTTCTCAGGTTCTCCACCTAAGACCTTGATTCACCTATAATTATAGTGTCTCTACACCATTAATCAATATATATTTATTTTTAAAATATAGTAAAACTATTGATATCATTGATCTCACCACTTCTTTAAATTCTTTATGTATGAAATTTCTCTTTTCAAGAGTCTTTATGAAACTTGTTTCACCTGGTGCAACTTTTATATTCATTAGTAGCTCTTATTGTATTGGAATATAATTGATAAATATATAGAAGTTTGTCTAAACATTTTTCACCTCACATATAGTACTTATCTATCATAAGAGTTTTCTTTTGTTGAAAACCCCTCATAAAATTCAGAATATTTATGTAGAATATTCTTTTTTCATTTATAATCGGCCATGGATTTTTCTTCTTCCATATTCTTCGATCTTTAAAAATATATTAGAAATATTTACAGTATATATTTTTTCATGTTGATAGATTATTTATATTTTACTCATGGTTCTTTATGTGTTCTTTTATTCACATAGGGTCTTCTGAAATTTTCAATCATTCTGATCTTATTAGACTTTCTTTGTACATGTTATTCCTTATTTACTAAGGTTTATTCTCCCTTATTGAACATATTCTATAGTATTTTCTTCCCATTTTGTTTTTATATATGTTTATATGTTCATTCACAACATATGTGACCACTTTTATTTCAATCATCATATTCATCTTTAGGTATATCAAATCTGTTTGATGTAAACAGAATACTTCTCATCTGTTGAAATTGATTTTGTTTGAATTTAACTCTCTTAACATAGACTTACATTGTGATTTATAATTTAGAGTATTTTAAAAATAATATAATTCAAAATTCCTAAATTTATTATATCACCATTAAGACCTTACAAATCTTGATCATTTCACTTTGACTTCTTGTAGTCTAGATTTTTTATCAAGCTCTTTTTAGACTTCATTCTTCACTTTTTGGGATGATCTTGGGGAACCAATTTATATTATACCTATTATATCCACCTAATACATGAAGTTAGGATTCTAACCATTTATATTTATCCATTCTTGTTTAGATTTTTTTTTAAACTTGGAACTATGCACAAAGATATATTTAAAACAATTATTAAAGATAAGTATGGATAGTACCTTTTTCAACATAGTTTCATGTTAGAGATCATAAAATTATGTCAATATATTCTTGTCACATGTTATAGGTATATTATTACTATAATTTTCTATCTATAATTGGATAGAATCAAAAAAAATCTCCTTATTTGATTGTGAGGACTCGGTATATGTATTTTCAAAATTGGTTAGTTTATTTTCCAATTCTAGGCATTTCATACTAAGAATATTATTATGATATTCAATTAAAAAAATTATTTCTTTACAACCCTTTTTTACCTTTTCAGTCTCTTCATCATGAATTGTGATATTTTCTTATATCATGGTATTATTATCCATGATATTTATTGTTTTTACTTCCAATTAAGTATGTAACGTCCCCGACCCGGAAGCCACTAAACCGATGCTCCAAGCTGGGTGGTTACATGACCTTAAGTGCGCCTCCCCGTATGCCAAAGGCTTCCGACTAGCACTAGGGGTCTATGTAGTCAAGTGGGGAGACTATACCCCCTTTTTATTAGAGTAAGCCATAACAGAAACAACCAATAGCGGAAACAATAATAAATAAACAAGCAACTTGAGCAACAACCAATTTCTAACATTAAATATGCCATGTCATACTACAAGTGAAAAAGTGAACAAAAGCCCAAAATAAGGACAATGGCAAAAATCCCCAAAATGGTCCCGACTCCAAGTCTGGATCCTCCACCAAGTTCTACCCATTCCACTCACTATCTAGCAAGGAACCTTTCCCTTCTCTTGACCTGCAAACATGAAGTCTTCTCAGGTACCCAATGGCGGCCCGATCAGGGTGTGAGTACAACTCAGTAGGCCACCACCAATGGTGTCTACAAAATATCCAGTACAAATAGGTAGTGCATGCAAAAGGAAAATGAATGATAATTTCCAAGTAATTACTTAAGGTTCCATTAACCAGTTTAGAGCCAAAACCATTTCCATTCCATTACCATTCATTTATTACCATTGACCATCACTTACCATTTCATCACATTTCCATGGGCTAATCACATGAATTATGATACATGGGTCTAAGGTAAACATTCAAATTCAAGAGGGTAAAAACCTTGTTATCCTATCTCACTAGGACTAAATCCCTCATAGCAACCATAACCTCACCTCGAAGCCTCAGTCCGGGTGGATGCAATGGTTAGGAGAAAGGAGCCTTAGTCCCCATTCCTAACCCATGCATTTAGGGTGGAGTTCGGAGCATCAGTCTTCGCTCGACATATGGGCGTAGATCCTCAATTCAAACCCCACACTACCAAGCTATGTGCAAATGATTATATATATAAGTAACCATCAACCATCCATACCATTTCCCCTTGGACAAAGCATTCAAAACACATGGGAAATTCACATCCTTTCTTAACCCATTAACACATTACCATTTCACATCATTTAACCAGTCACCCAATTCCCATGTGTTATTCCTATCTCACTAAGTATTCAACACTAGACCCATAATTCATCCCATTATGTTCTTTAATCAGTTTACACATTAACCCATTTAACCCGTTCATCATTCCCATGAATCAACCAGTCAACTCATTCCAATTAACCCTTAGGTTATTTCCAAGTCTAGGTGCATCACCTAACTTCTATTTCAAGTTCAACCAATTATGACAACATATTCGTCAAGGTCTCTACCATTTATTACAACAAGGTCACTTGTTTAATAACAAACCATAAGCTCGAGGAAAGTCGGCACATTCCATGGATGGCCCCAATTAGTTCAAGTAAATCCCAACACATCCCACGGGGATCATGAGGGTTCCCATTTACCATTTGAAACATAATTATTACCAATATGCCATGGTTATTCAAAAAATAACCAAGGGGAAACAAGAACACAACTTAAACATACACAAATACCCAAATAACCATGGGAGATAACTTATAGACCACCTACCTCGAAACCGCGGTTGAACGCACCCTCAATCGAGTACTTAGACCTCGATCTGACCAACCTTTGAAGCTTCAACCTAAAACTCTCCCAAAAGATAGGGTTTTAGAGCTTCGTAATAAGAGAGAGAGAAGATACAAACCCTAAACCAAGAAGAGAAGCAAGGATGAGGTTAGCCTTACTTGGAGATTCGATCTACAACCAACGGCACCAAAAACGCCCTAGAAATGAGGGAGATTGATCTCTTGGAGCTCTTGGCCAATTTAGTTCGTCCCTAGGGTGAAGAGGGTGGAATGGGAGGAAAATCCCGAGTGGGGTTTAAAATCCTGGAGTGGAAATTTTGTAAATTTTCTCAACATTAAGTGGTCGCACGGTTTGTCTGCACGATTTGGAAAACCGTGCGCAAACCATGCGCATGCCACTGCCCGGAGGAGGAGGAGTCACATGGTTTAGCCGAACAGTTTGGAAAACCATGTGCAAACCGTGCGCTTACTTCTATCCAGAGGAGGGAGGGTTGCACGGTTTCTCCTTGGTAGGCCACACAGTTTGGCTGACCGTGCGCAGGTCGTGTTCCTTGGTATGCTTTGCCCAGACTTCCCTTCTTCTGTGCTCCGAGACCCCAGAACACCCCCAAGGCCTCTCACACTTTCAAGAAACCTTTTAAAGTCCCAAAAGCAAGGGTTTAACATAGAACACAAAAAAACATACCTTTCTGAAAACCAGGATCTTACAACCTCCCCACCTTATAACGACTCGTCCCCGAGCCGAGTTCCCAAGCCTCATTGCTCCACCGAAGAGAAGAGTCTGGGCCACTGATCCCACACATCTGATTCCCGCTCCCATGTTTCTTCCTGAACTTTCCCATGCTTCCATAGTACTTGCACTAATGGCACAACCTTTCATCGCAAGACCTTTTCACTACAATCCACCAAACGAATTGGATGCTCCTCAAAGGACACATCTGCCTCAAGCTCCACGCCCTCAACATCAACCACGTGTGATGGGTCAGGGTGATATCGTCGAAGTTGCGACACATGAAACACATCAGGCATACCATTATACCGTTGTGGAAGATCCAATCGGTAATCCACAGGTCTGATCCTCTCTACAATCTCTAAAGGTCCCACATACCTGAGCGCCAACTTACCCTACTTTAGAATCCGATGGTGACCCAACCTTGGTGACACCTGAAGGAACACTTTATCACCCATCCCAAACTCAAGAGGTCTCCACCTCCAATCTGCATATGACTTATGCCTACTCTGAGCCATAGCCATTCACTTCCTGATCAACTGAACTCTCTCAGAATTCTCCTGCACGAGACTCAGCCCCAACAACTCAGATTCACCGACCTCTAGCCAACACAACGGAGATATACATGGTATCCCATAAAGCGCCTCAAATGGTGTCATCTGAATTGTAGCCTGAATACTGTTGTTTTAGGAAAACTCAACTAATGATAGATGCCTCTCCCATGAACCACCAAGGTCCAAGACACAATATCTTAACATGTCTTCCAACACATGGATCGTACACTCCGACTGCCCGTCTTTCTGTGGGTGGAAAGCCGTACTTAAAAACACTTGTGTACCCAGCACCTTCTAAAACCCTTGCCAGAAATGCAACGTGAAACGTGGATCTCGGTCTGAAACTATGGTCCACGACACCCCATGCAACCGCACTATCTCTCGAATGTATAGCTCACCCAACTGGTCGACTGTGAAGGTCTCATGAATCGGTAAGAAATGTGCCACTTTTGTTAACTGGTCCACAACCACCTAGATTCCATCATTCTTTCGTGGTGCCCTCGGAAGACACGTGACAAAATCCATTGTTACATCATCCCACTTCCATTCCAGAATGGGAAATGGATGCAACAACCCACCTGGGCGTTGATGCTCGGCCTTCACCTGCTGACAGGTAAGGCACCGTGCCACAAAGCCCGCAACTTTCTTTTTCATTCCAGGCCACCAAAACTTCCTTCGGAGATCACAGTACATCTTGGTCAAACCAAGATGCACTGCCCACCTTGATTCATGGAACTCTCACATTAACTCTTCCTACACACGCTTTGGCACAACCACACGATCACGAACACGAACAACATCATCCACGCTGATGGCCCAGCCAAAAGGTAGCTCCATAACTTTATGCTTTTCCCTCATGTAAAATCACTCAAGATCATCAAGATGACCTTCCTTAACTTGACTCAAAATAGTCGACTCCATCATTAAGGAAGCAACAGTGACCTGACCATTCTCCACCTGCACCTCCAGGTGCATCTCTACAAACAAATCCATCACCTTCCACTCGGTGCTGGACTCCTGAACCGCCTGCTTCTGAACCTTCCTGCTCAGAGCATCAGCAACACTATTTCACTTTCCTGGCGTGTACACCAACTCAAAGTCAAAAGACTGGAGATATTCAATACATCTTCACTGTCGAAGATTCAGATCCCACTGGGAGAAGATGTACTTTAAACACTTATGGTCGATAAACACAATAAACCGTTCTCCCAAAAAATAGTGCCTCCAACACTTCAAGGCATACACTACTGCAGCCAACTCAAGATCATGAGTGGGGTAGTTCCGCTCATGGGTTCTCAACTGCCTTGACCCATAATCCACAGCCCACTCATCTTGCGTCAACATATCCCCAAGTCCGATTTCGGATGCATCACAAAACACGATGTACTTCTTACACGGCTCAGGTAAGATCAAGATAGGTGCGGTCATCAACCACTTCTTAAACTCTTGAAAAGCATTCTCACAAGCCCCAGACCACCCGAACTTGATTCCCTTCTTGGTCAAGCCCGAGAGTGGTGCTGCCAAGTGAGATAAATCCTGCATAAACCTTCAGTAATACCCGGACAAACCCAGAAAACTTCGATCATCAGAAACACTCTTGGGTTGCTCCTAAGATACAACTGCTTGCAATTTCTCTAGATCAACTGACACACCTGCCTCTGAGATGATGTGACCCAGAAAATGCACCTCACCTATCCAGAATTGACACTTTGATATCTTGGCATATAGCCAATGCTCTCTTAGCGTACCCAGGATGATGTCAAGATATTGGGCATGATCGCTGTGAGTTTTCAAGTACACTAAGATATCGTCAATGAAGACAACCAAAAACTGATCTAGATAGGGATGAAATATCTGGTTCATCAAAGCCATAAACACCTCTAGTGCATTGTTCAAGCCGAAAGGCATTACCACGAACTCAAACAACCCGTACCGACTCCGGAAAGCTATCTGCGGTATGTCATAAGACCTCACTCTTAACTGGTGATAACCTGACCTTAGATAAATCTTAGAAAACACTGATGCACCCCTCAACTTATCAAATATGTCATCAATTTTAGGAAGAGGGTACCAATTTTTCACCTTCATCTGATTCAACTTCTGATAGTCAACACACAGCCTCAACGACCCATCAGCCTTCTTTCCAAAAAGAATGGGAGATCCCCAAAGAGACGTACCAGAACAGATAAACCCATTACGCTCCAACTCTTCAAGCTGAACCTCTAGTTCCTGGAGTTCTTCCGGTTCCATTTGGTATGGAGGAATATAAACTGGCTCCGCTCCCGGCAGCAACTTGATCGTGAACTCAACATCCCTATCGGGTGGTAACCTTGATAAATCCTCAGAAAACACATCCTGAAACTGATCCACCACATGAGGAAAAGTAGGTTGTTTCCCTCCCTCATCATCATCAAGAATGATACATTCCACTTGAGTCGTGAGTGCACTCATATGTTGACAAAACGTCCTCGCACGCCCTGCTCGAACATCCCATTCGCCACAGTGGACATAAGAGTCACCCTCAAGTGACCTGAATGATACTCTGTGACGATAACATTATATGTGCACCCGATACAACACCAACCAATTCATTCCCAAGATTAGGTAAAACCCTAACATCTCGAGAACGAACAAGTCCCACAGAAAATGATACCCACCAACTTCCAAGGCACATTTCATGCACTGCTTAATATCCTCAACCCACGCTCCCAACGGGGTATCAATTGACATCACTCCACACACTCCCTCTACATGTAAACCCAGCACTACCAGAAGTTGAGCAGAGATAAAAGAGTATGTGGAACCTATGTCAAACAATGCACTAGAAAATGTAGAAGCTACAAGGATCATACCTCGAACAGTTGACGGTCCGGCTTCGCCATCACCAGGCGCAAACTGAACTGCCTCAAGCTGACTTGCCCCTCTACCCTGGGCTCCAGCCTGAGTACTCTATGTTACACTTCCCTGCTGGCGTGAGTGATCTTACCCTGGAGTTCCACATCCACCGCCCCTACCATTACGGCCCGTGGAGCTCCAACTTCCTGCCTGATACGGGGAAAATGATCCTCTTCTTGTATCTGGTATCTGCTTTCCACCATCATGCTCCCTTGCCTTCCAAGGATCCATGCAGAACCTATGCATGTGTCCCATCTTTCCACACAACTGACACTCAAATGGAGGTTGAGGAAAATGACCACACATATGCCCCATCCTACCGCACTGATAGAAGAACACCTGATTCCCACTCTGAGAGGCTGACCCTCTCTTCTAATCACCTTCCTGGAAACTTTCTAAATGATGCTTCTGACCTTCGGAAGATGCACCACTTTTCTGCCCAGTTGGAACGACAAGCCCACCACCCGAAGCTCCCATTAGGTTCCCTTTAGATATGAGTTCCTGATCCATCACCTCTGCAAACCTCTTCAAGAAAAATATATTTACTTGAGACCTGATCTCATGTCTCATCCCATCCTAAAAACACCTTGCTACTACTGCCTCATCGCCGGCTAACAATGGGATGAAGCGTCGTAGATCAGTGAAGCGACTATCATAGCCCATCCCCGACAGAGATCCCTGAGTCAGGCTCATAAACTCTTCAGCCTGCTCCTACCGCAAAGTCTCTGGGTAGAAATGCTCCAAAAACTTCTCCTGAAAAACCTTCCATGTAATCCTCTCAGCCTGCTCGGTTTGAGCCTGAATTTCCCACTAACACCTAGCCTGGCCCCGCAACATGTAAAAGGCCAACTTTACTCGCTTTTCAACATGGGTCTCCAGATGATCCAATATCATCTGGATAGAATCTAACCGGAACTTTACTGCCTCTGGCCCACCCTCTACAGAGAAAGTCAGAGGGTGCTGCAGCTAGAATTCCATGGTCAGCTCAAACATACTCGGTTCAACCCACCCTGGGTCCTGATCCATCATCTCCATAAGGCGAGTCAAGTTCTCCCAGAACTGGTCTTCTCTACCTTTATTGATTTCCACATTTTCTTGCTCCTCTACTGGAGGAGTGTTCTCAGCAACATCCTCCTGTTTCCCAACTGGTACCCGACGTCGTGGTGGCATTTCTCTATAATACCAAGCACAAGATTTAGAATGTGAACCATAAAACTTTCATGACTTGATCACAAAGGACTCCCTAAGAGCCACAACAACCCACTTTCATATACTAATTCAACAACATTAACACCTCAAATTCACCACCCCGACCATCCCTATCGCGGTCCATGGTCCAAATGGGGTAAGCAACCATGCACTATCACCAAACTCACACAACACTTTACAAAAACATTTTCCACTTCATTTCAAACCCTTATTTTTCTTCAAACATCATTTACCCACTTGTTTTAATTCATTCTTTTCATTATTTCTTAGTTTCATGAAATGCACGATGCACCCTACTTTCCTGCCTCACACACCCACCCCATGTGTGTGCCTAACACAATGCATGTCACCATATCCCTAGGGGTCTAAAATGATGCATGAATGAAAATCCTCATGCTTTTAAGACCGCGAGACAATTATCATAAAACAATCACATCAAACCACATGTGCATCACCCAATGGTGAAATATCATCAACTGTAATAACATACAACCAAGAACAACATTTCCCACCCAAGGTGACTTGGGTTTTCCCTCATACATGGGTTAGCTACTCCCAAGAACGAGCTCATTACCAAGGCCTAACATGTCTTAACCCTTGGCTACCAATCCCAAATAACAAGACCTTAGAGAAGGAGAAGAAAGACCTCCTCTGATACCACTTTTTAACATCCCTGACCAGGAATCCACTAAACTGGTGCTCTGAGCCGGGTGGTTACATGACCTTAAGCATGCCTCCGCATACGCCAAAGGCTACCGACTAGCAGCAGGGGTCTATGTAGACAAGTGGGAAGACTATACCCCCTTTTTATCAGAGTAAGCCATAACAGAAACAACCAATATCGGTAACAATAATCAATAAACAAGAAACTTGAGCAATAACCAATTCCAACATTAAATATGCCATGTCATACTACAAGTAAAAAAGTGAACAAAATAAAAAAATAAGGACAACGGCCAAAATCCCCAAAATGGTCCCGACTCCAAGTCTGGATCCTCCACCAAGTGATACCCATGACACTCACTATCTAGCAAGGACCCTTGCCCTTCTCCTGACCTGCAACCATGAATTCTTCTCGGGTACCCAACGGTGGCCCGATCAGGGTGTGAGTACAACTTAGTAGGTCACCACCAACGGTGTCTACAAAATATCCAGAACAAATAGGTAGTGCATGAAAAAGGAAAATGAATGATAATTTCCAAGTAATTACTTAAGGTTCCATTAACTAGTTTAGAGCCAAAACCATTTCCATTCCATTACCATTCATTTATTACCATTGACCATCACTTACCATTTCATTACATTTCCATGGGCTAATCACATGCATTATGATACATGGGTCTAAGGCCAACATTAACCTGCAAGAGGGTAAACACCTTGTTATCATATCTCACTAGGAATAACTCCCTCATAGCAACCATAACCTCACCTTGAAGCCTCAGTCTGGGTGGATGCAACCGTTTGGAGAATGGAGCCTCAGTCCTCATTCCTAACCCGTGCATTTAGGGTGGAGTTCGGAGCATCAATCTTCACTCGACCCGTGGACATATATCCTCAAGTCATACCCCAAACTACCAAGCCATGTGCACATGCTTATATATATAAGTAACCATCAACCATCCATACCATTTCCCCTTGGACAAAGCATTCACAACACACGAGAAATTCACACACTGCCTTAACCCATTAACACATTACCATTTCACATCATTTAACCAGTCACACAATTCCAATGTGTTATTCCTATCTCACTAAGCATTCAACACTAGACCCATAATTCATCCCATTATGGTCTTTAATCAGTTTACACATTAACCCATTTAACCCGTTCATCGTTCCCATGAATCAACCAGTCAACCCATTCCAATTAACCCTTAGGTTATTGCCAAGTCTAGGTGCATCACCTAACTTCTATTCCATGTTCAACCAATCATTACAACATATTCTTCAAGGGCTCTACCATTTATTACAAAAATATCACTTGTTTAATAACAAACCCTAAGCCTGGGGAAAGCCGGCACATCCCATGGATGGCCCCAATTAGGTCAAGTCCATCCCAACACATCCCACGGGGATCGTGAGGGTTACCATTTACCATTTGAAACATCATTATTACCAACATTCCAAAGTTATTCAAAACATAGCCAAGGGGAAACAAGAACACAACTTAAACATGCACAAATACCCAAATAACCATGGGAGATAACTTATAGACCACCTACCTCGAAATCGTGGTTAAACACACCCTCAATCAAGTCCTTAGACCTCGATATGACCAACCTTTGAAGATTAAACCTAAAACTCTCCCAAAAGATAAATTTTTAGAGATTTGGAACAAGAGAGGGAGAAGATATAAACCCTAAACCAAAAATATAAGCAAGGATGAGGTTAGCCTTACCCGAAGCTTCGATCCGCAACCAACGGCACCAAAAATGCCTTCGAAACCAGGGAGATAGATCTCTTGGAGATCTTGGGTGATTTGGTTCATACCTAGGGTGAAGATGGTGGAATGGGAGGAAAATCCCGAGTGGGGTTTAAAAGCCCGGAGTGGCAATTTTGTAAATTTTCCCAACTTTAAGTGTCTGCACAGTTTGCCGCACGGTTTGGAAAACCGTGCGCAAACCGTGAACATGCCACTGCCTGGGGGAGGAGGAGTCACTCAGTTTATCCGCATGGTTTGGAAAACCGTGCGTAAATCGTGTGCTCACTTTTGTCCAGAGGAGGGAGGGTCGCATGGTTTCGCCTGGGTAGGCCACACAGTTTGGCTAACCATGCACAGGCCATGTGCCTTGGTCTGCTTTGCCCAGACTTCCCTTCTTCCGTTACCCGAGCCCCCGGAACACCCCCAAGGCCTCTCACACTTTCAAGAAACCTTTCAAAGTCCCAAAATCAAGGGTTTAACCCAGAACACAATAAAAACATACCTTTCCAAAAATTGGGATCTTACAAAGTAACCTTTACATATTTGTTTATTTTCAGTTTTTCTTCAATTGCATGGATCTAATCTTCAAGTTTCTTCATGATATATTCCTTTTCTTCCAATTATTTGAGCCATTTATTTTTAAATTTTGAGGAACATTTTTTAAGTTTTATGTTCTTCATTACTGTGGATTCAATATTCTTGGAGAGCATTATAAATTCTAGAACCTTTTCTTGGGAAGAAATCTCTATGTCTTTTGCCTTATATTCAAGATAGGTTATTTCTTCCTTTATCTTTTCCAAAAAACCAAAAACAAGGGAAACTATCTATTTGGGTATGAATCTATCAACTAATATTTCAAGAAATATTGTAGATATAACATCACCGCTTATGACTGGATATTATTCTAAAGGATAGTTTGTTCAAGAATTTCCGCATACCTCATAGTAATTTGAATTCATTGAGGAAGAGGGTTTATCTATATCCATGGAACAAAATTGATCCACCTTTTTTTACATTCTAAACCATCTCTTTTCGGGATTAGATAAACTTTTTCTAAGCACAAGAGAGATTCAGTATTCATCTTCATTTTCCCTATACTTTAAAATTTAGTATGGTCTCGGTAGATATTGAGTTATGATATGAAGAATTTGAATCTTCCCCAAAATTTCAATTAAATTTTAATACTCGAAAGAAACTAAAGTCTTTAAAAATATATTAATATAAAATAAATAATCCAATAATATGTAAACCTTCTCTGATACCAATATCTAGTACCACTTGGGATATAATCAAAACTGTGAGGGGGAAGCAGTGTTGGTGCTATTTTGTTCCAAATCAAACATTTATCCCTTTACCTCTTTGACCAATTAAGATATTTATTCTTTCATTTCAACATCATTATCCTATTAAAGAAGATAAATTATGTTTTTTAATTCATATGATATTTTTAAAAATTTTCCTAATCAAAAAGGGTAGATAGTCTTTATTGTGTATAGTGCTGATAAAAACATAGATTTTTCATTATAAATAAATTCCAATTATAGTGGTTTTACTCAGAAACTATATGGAAAAAAGGAGTGGTTCAATAAACTTTAGTAGGGTGTATAGAAAAAAAATAATGATTCCGTGAACTGTTGATAACCCAATCCACATACAACTCTTTATAGTGATTTATACTACCTTTATAGATAGTCTCCAACTTCTTCAATTTCATTAAAACACCAAAAAAATCATCCACTAGTTGAGAATTATGTTGAATGTTGAAGTGATTCTTGGATTATTTATATTCTCTTACTTCTATATAGGCATACATTTTACTCCTCTTCTTCATCCCTTATAATCATGGAAGTGCACACAACCTTATTTCTATTCACAACAACAGACTATAATACTATTTTTATTTCATAGGTGTAAGACTTATTCTTCTCCTTTTGTTCTTCTCTTTCACTAGCTGTAAGACCTCTATCCAATATATACAACCTAGAATGCATGATACCTTGTTCTTCTTGTCAACCTCATGACCAACTTAGCCAATTTTTCTTCTTATTTCTATGAAAAAAAAAGTGCACAATACCTTCTTCTATTCTTCTTATTCAGTTCATACAATGTGCATTGGATCTTCCTTCTTCTATTATTCATCTACACTCAAAAAAAATATTCATAATATTAAAATTCCAGGTCTTCTATTTCTTGGAACATGGATAATACTCTCTATAAAATAATTATGTTAAACAACCACTCTACCTTTTACATTTTCTTTAACCTAAAATATAAATAATAATATCCAGTAGTGTCAGTTACTTATTCTATTTCTTATATCTCTTCTATATTCATAATACTGCATGAATTCATCACTTTTAATTACCAATATTTCTAGTAATTCAAAAAGTATGTCAACTTTTCTCTTCAAATAATCCACATTATTTAGTATTTATAGTCCTTAATATATTTTAAACATTCCTTAAAGACTTATCTAAAGAACCATATCTTCCTTATTATTTTCTTTCCAAAATATATGGAATTATTCTGCACTCATCACTCAAAAAAAATATGATTCAAATATTAGTACTCATTATTGTTTTTTCACCAATATATATAGAAATATCATGCAACCTTAACTCTAAAAAATATTCATATTTAAAGTATATTCACATATTTATGTTAAATATACATTATTTTTGGTCTTGGATCCCTTTATTTATGGAACACATCTCATATTTCTTCATTCATATTCCTTAATAAAGCCTCCTGAATCGATTATCCTTCATTTTTGGTGAGATTTATCCGTAAATATCTCTTCTATAATTTTTATCAATCATCCTGTATCATAATGATAATTATTGTGATATATATATTCATTTAATTATTGTTTACCTATAATTCTACAAATCAAATATCTTCAAAACACAAATTTTTCTATAAAACTCTATTCTTATTCCTCTTCACATGATATCACATAACTATTTTCTTCATGAAGAAAAAAATACATAGAAAATTTTGTCTATGTGAACTATTTCCATATGTGGATCATTGTTGCTATTGAATATATCAATCAAAACTCACCATACATCTTCCCCAAATTCATTATATTCTATATTCTTCCTACTAATAATCCAATATCTATGACAAGTTAGCTTACAATAGTTCGAACTCCCAACTTTCTTTTATCATACATCATTGAATATACATATGTGTCTTGAATAACCCTAAATGGATCACACTGTATACATCTTGGAATTATCTTATGTTGGCCTAATTCCCATCTATGACTCATTCCCATACATAGTAGCATTTGTATTTGTGTATTTTCTTACATTTATAGGATATGTATACAAAATATAAAATGTGGAAAAAATTTCCTATGTGAAGTTATATATCCAAATCTATGTATTTGGGAATCTACTTCCATGGATATTCAGATAATAAGTAATGCATTAGACTATATATATTGTCCTATTAAATAAAACTCATATGTGTATATACAAGTTCACATATGTGGTTCTTCACTCTTGCCTAATTTCACTCTTAATCTATGAAAATCTTTGCAAGAATCATGGTTATAATTATCATGATATTTTATCTTTATAAGAACAAATTACTTTTCATAGATTGAATAAAAAATTTCTCATATTTATGTTCATCTTCATATATGATTTGAGATATATTAGATCTTCTTCTTCTTCAACTTGATCCTCCACAACAATTAGGGTTCCTTTACATGTTGTAGAAAAAATATTTTTTTGACCATCACTTTATTCACTTGGTTGATTTTCCAGCCGCACATGTCCCATAGTTGCAAAATATTTCATTCTTCTCATGATCACATCCTTGTAATTCCCATTACCATTAAACTCCATCTAATACATATGGACATAACATTGAAAATTTCAAAAAAAAACTTGGTTTCCTTATCATCCATAATCAATACTTCATTAGCACCATGTTCATTTAACATTCAAGAAACTTCTTCTTCATCAACATATTAACATCAATTGAAAATAATTTCTTGAAAACAAATAAAACTCTCACATAGTGGGATTAAGAATATAAAAATAATAGTTTATTTGTAAAATATTCCTACTAAGAGTAATTAAAAGTTATTTCCTACCCAAAGTAGTTTTTATTTCATAGAATGATATTATGAGTAGAATATTGTGTCTAAGAGGCAAGTGGGACCATGTTTGATCTCATAAAAGTTCAAATTTAAAAAATAAAAAATATGCCCATCTAAAATTAAATTGATTTCAACATAATATTCTAAACATTTTTAGATATTTTAAAATTAAGAAAATGTAAAGGTTGAATTTAGTTACAATAAGAAAATGACTATCACTATTTACTAAAGGATTCTACAAGTCAAAATATAAAGTGTTTTCAATTGATATCCTACAAGGTTTTTAGGGTGTGATGGTAAAAGTAATATAAGTAATTAAATTCAGTTTCTATAACTAAGTGAATGTCACATTATCCTAAAAGAGTTTTGGATATACTAATAAGTAATAATATAAATAGAAAAATAATTTTTCATGGTAATTTTTTATGGAACAGGTTCCAAGGATAATTATGTTATACTTAGAAAATATCTAAGTAAAAAACAAAAAATTATATCATAAAATTTTATGTTATTGAGTTAAGAAGTTTTAATTTGTTCAAAGATTTGAACATTAGGAATATGATTCCAAAATATCATCATTATTCAAACTTTCATTCTTCATAGATGTTACTCACAAATTTTTTAATAGAAGGGTTTTACTAGTTGGTGAAAAAATATGTAAATTGAATTACATATAATATTAATTCTTTAAAAATCCAAAAAGAAGTGTATGAAAAATAATTTTGATCAATCATTCCATCATATATGATATGATATGTAAGTTCTTATGTAGGGTTTTGTTAAGTATTATTAAATAGATTATGAATATAAAATGTATTTTGTAAAATTAAATCTCTACTTTATCATTATTTCATGTCAGATATATAAATTTATATATTGATATATGTTTTATGAATTTTAATGATAATTATATTCCCAAAATACGACTTTGAGTTATCTATAACCAATATTTTCTATGGAGTGTTATAGGATATGATGAAATTTCAAGGTTAGTATGAGTAGAATTCTTGTTTTAGATATGAAATATTATCATGAGTAAAAAAAGTGTTTTTGTGTATTGGATGACCCACTAGGTATACTACATGGAGTTTTATACATTTTTCTTTGGCATACTAGGGGTGAATAGATCATATATAAGTTCCCATTACCTAAGGTCGGTGTGACACCTATCATGATAACTTTTATACTTTAATAAATTTCTTATGAAATCCACTATATATTAACTAATTAGGGTTGGTTGGGTATATTGTAGATCATGTCATTAGTTTGATCTTAAACAAGATGGTATTTTTCCTCCCATATGATGTGTATGGAATATAGAACCTTGATTGAGATATATTAGGGAGTTTATAGGCATGATTAGATAATACATATGATGTGATTATCTATTTGTATGAGGGAAATATTATGTCCTAAAAATTAATATTAATTACATGTGATTTATTCATCATCTAGTTCATTCTATACTCAGATAATTGATAATATATGAGTTAGATATATGGGGTTGACAATATCTATGTACTATGGTCACTTGATGTCTTAGAAAAAGGGAATGTATGAGGTTGTATGTTAGCATGAGATTTATCTAGTGGACATGAGTATTGAGATACATGTGTCTAATAAATATCGTTTTATATCCCTTTATATCTTAAGTATATTTTATACTTTGATATATTTCACACTTTATTTATAATTATGTATATGAAGATTCATATTTGTTTATAACTCTATAAAGTCTCTTGGGGTCACACATTGTTTTTTACTAGATGGAGATTTAATAGGACTCAATAAGTTTCTCTAGAAGTGTTTTATATATTATCCAAATGATTTTTGGTTGGATATTCATCAGGTATTAAATATGATGTGATGTGAAGGGGATTTAATGATATATTTCTATAGTGTTTTTTGAATATATCAAAAAAATAGATATGGTTTCATAAGTTATTATATATAATAAAATATAGAGTGAAATTCAACAAAGAATTTTAGACTTTAGTGCAAGTGGGATATTGAAGGAAATATATGTGCCCAAAATTAAATCATATTTTATGATTATAAAAATCATAAAACACCATTTAAATCATATTTTAAATGTGATTCCAAGTTATTTCATAGAGTATGATTAGTAGTATGTCATAAGGGTATGAAAATAGTTTTTATTATACTTCTCATTCAATAATAGATTTTTATTAGAGGATATATCATAAGTAATGGAATGTATTCTATTACCTTATATTTGTATGGGAGATGTTACTACCTTGTCATGAATCATATACTAGGATTCATTCGGAATGATTTTGATATTAGTTTGGTATCTGGTCATTATTAGTTATTTTTTTGTTTGATATTCCATAATGGCTATTATTTGAATAAGTTTTTCATGAGATGTAACACAAGGGAGGAGTCACATTTATAAGATTCATAAATTATACAAGGCATTAACCCATGTGTCATAACACAGGAGTTAATTCATGCATCACCAGAGAGCATCCTCAGGTCTCAATAAAGACCAATTCCATGTGATGGAAGTGGTGTGATAGTTCTTTTGTGATGCGTATCTGAGTTCCCCCATCACATGGATCTATCTTTTCTTCTTCCTTAGCATAACAAGGTGCTATTACACCATATAATAAATGGAATTATCACACATATGATGTGTGATATAGTCAGTTCATTGATATATAGAAGAGTGGATAGTATTTTTATTTCCATTTTGTAATCATCATCAATCATTTTTTTAGTAATTCTAAGATGATGTGGTAGCTCATTGGTGAGAGGTATGTAGTTTACATCATTATTCATATCCAATTACTCATGTTTTTTATATTTATATACATAGAGATCTTGGGAATGGGATTTCTCCTACTTCCATTACATCTTTTAAGTGCCAATAGACCCCTAAAGATCATAGTAGTGGTATCAGAGCATCCAATGCATTTAGATTTATGAAATCTTTCTTGAAGTACAGAACATTGGAATCATATTTCATATTGTATTAAATATCATAAAATAAGATTCAATTTTTGAACTAGTCGATTGAATCATGGAATATAGTATAAGATATCATAAGAAACATCTCAATACAAATCCCTTAGATTTTTACTAGTCATAACATATGAACCCAACAATTGTATCTTATGATAGCATCGTATCATTTTGTACAAAAATTGAGCATTATATCATTATTGTGATATCGATGATATCCTAAAATATGATATGAGATATTGTAGGAGATGATTATACTATCAGTCATAAAATAAGACTGATAGTGCAACCTATCTATCCTAGCATATGGATTTTCTATAGTGTATAGTATGATTCAAATCATTTCCTATGATTCTCATTGTATTATAAAATATGGTTAAAAAGAAAAAAATTAATTTCTATTTATATTCAATTATGAATAGAATTAATTATTTATAAACTGTTTATAAAAAAATTTAAAAATATTTAGGGGATATTTCTTAATTTATAAAGTGTTTATAAATTAATTAGTTATAAAAATATAATAATTAATTAATTATTTATAAAAAAATTATTATTCAATATACCCTAATATTAAATGTAATATTAAAAATACTTTTTTGAAAATTTTATGGTATGCCTTATGACTATGAAATAAAGTTTTTATTTCATAATCATAAGGGTAATTTATAAAGTGTTTATAAATTAAAAATATTAGGCTAAATATAAAGTTATTATATTTTTGTTATGAATTTTTCATAATTAATTAATTAATTTGGAATTATAAAAATTAAATCCTTATTATGGAAAATTATTTAAATCTCATAAAAAAGAGTTTTGATGATTGATTTGATAAAAGGATAAAATAATGTTAAGTATATGATATATAGATTATGTAAACAGTTTACATAATAGAGATTAGATTATAAAATGTTTAAAATACATAAAGTTTCATCTATATTTAAAGTAAAATTCCAAGTAATGAATAATATGAAAATTTTATATTATGAATATAGACCCCAAAATTCTAGGATCTAGTTGAAGTAAGTCCTAAGAAAATATTATATAAAATGAATAAGAAAATCCAAGCACTACAAATCTTTTCTACAAAGGCAGAAGTGTATCACTCCTCACATATCTACATCCACCATTAGAACACAATAGTCTGAAGTCCTAAAAGACCACATCATAGTCATTTTCATGATTGATTTCTTCAAAAAACATCTACCACTTGATTTTCTTATCTATATGCATGTGAGATAACCAAATTGAGTCGATTGGCATGGCTAAGACAATCAATCCAATGAGTAAATATTTTTTAAGTCACATCCCTTGTTTTTTATTTCAATTCATTAACAACAATTTCAGATCCATATTCAATCCATAAGGAACTATAAGTATATTATCCATCATACCTAATTGAATATACCATAGTCCATAATTCATCCTCATATGTAACTCCAATTCCAATGTAGTGAAGAAAGAAACATTTGACAAACCCACTATGTGTAAAAAAAACCTCCACAACTAGGGTCGTGACATTATCTAGGATGAACCATCAAAGTTAACCTTAATACATGGGTTGATTGTAGGAATCCATCAAACATGATTGAGTACCCTTTGTTTTCTAGGCCTTCCCATCACACCCATTTGTCTGAGAATATTCAGGTCATTTAAACTATTATCCATATCTCCTATTTTCACTATTGAGGTAGTATACACCTCCTTGTGCATGGAAAGAATACCTGAATTTATGGAGGTCTATTTCTCTTAAAATAGTCTTGAGTTTTTATCATTTCAGATTGTTGAAAAAATGAAATCTACTACTACCAGTAGGAGAATTTGGATCTGCTCACTGCATCCAACCTTACGGATAAGCTCCATAAGTTCACCCATTTACATGTTAGTGTCTATCTCAATTCCAAATAGATAACCTGCATATTCCCATACTTTTTTGGAAATTTTGCATGCCAAAAAAAGGTGTTTCACATTCTCCTCTGAACTTAATAAATGGTTATAGGCTAACATAAGATGTTTTCTAACCCTTTTCATTTGATCGAGTTTGGAAATACAATATTTCCAAATCTTCCAAAAAAGTATAAATCTGGAATGTTTTATGAATTGTACATTGAATCTTAGTATCCATGATGGTGGTCTATTGGATCACCCAAATTCTAGTTTGTAGTATTCCTTGGCATTAAACTTCCCATTCCTATCGTGATTCCATATCAGAGTATCAATATCTATAAAGGCATAATTTTTAATCTCCAAACTAACTTAAAGAGAGACAGAATCATAAAAACGGTTGGTTTGTGTTGATAAATCAGTAATAGACATGTGTAGTCTCTCAGAAAAGATATTCATTATATCTTGAAGTGTTCTATCTAGACATAAATTTCTCTATTAGTTGAGATTAGAATCCAATATTAACATCCAATTTGAATCATGAATGATTTCATTAAATGGGTGTTCAATTAAAGTCCAAACAAAGGATTCAAGGTAGTCTTTTTCCCCATACAGTAGCCTCCCTATGAACTTGCTTGATAAAAAGTCACATAAAGCATCATTATAAATCAGGTTCCATGTGAATTTCCCAATAATACCATCATTAAATATCAAAATATCTTTGATTCCAAGACCTCCCAATTCAATGGGTTTGATTCATTCGTTATGTACAATAGTTATCTATTTCCTTTCATGCACAAACCTATTCCATATGAAATTCTTGATCATGCCTTGAAGTTCCTTAGTGAGACTTCTAGGACACCTATAATGAGAGAATGAGTAAACTAATTTGGATGTGATCACTAAATTAACAAGGCACACCCTTACAGCCTAGGACATGGCTTTTCCTTTCCTCCTAGACAGTTGATTTACAATTATAAAACATGTTCCCTCTAGATATTTTCTCCTCACCTTTCCCCAAAATAAAGGGATCCCATGGTAATTTAAAGGAAGGGATCCCCTCTTTACTTCAAGGATTCTAGTGATCCTGTTTTGTTTTCCAGTTAGTATACCATCACTAAAAACAATATAAGATTTTTCCTAACTTATACCCTTCCCAACCACTTCCTCATAATCTGTGAAAAAGGATTTAATATAGGATATGGTATTTCATGAAGCTTTTACAAGGAGGACAATATTGTTATCATACAATAGATGTAATGGAGTACAGTAACTCTTGTCAGATTTTATTTTCTTATAAAATCCAATATTAGTAAGAACATTGATTAAACTACTAAAGTAATCTTCAATGATGGAAAAAATAATTCATGATAGTGGATCACCTTATCTCACACCCCTAGTACATTGGAAGAAACCTATGGGGGATCCATTAATAAGAATGGATATCCTTATAGAGCTAAGAATTGTGTTAATTAATCTGATAAGATAACTTGTGAATCTATATCTCCCGAGTAAATAAAAATATAAATCTCCACTTCATTTTATTAAACACCTTTTAAATGTCAATTTTAAGAGAAAATTTTCCTTCCTTTATTTTCCTCTTCATTATATTTACACTTTCTGAGGCTATGAAGAGTAATTTCTGAATGATTCTACTTGGGACAAACCTAAACTGATTTAGAGTAATATGATCCTTAATAATTCCCCCCATCCCATTCATTATTTTCATGCTAATAATTTTGGGAACTATGTTCCCAAGGAAAATTGTCTTGAAGTCCTTGATATCAAGTACATTCTCTTTCTTAGGTATCAAGGAAATGAAACTTGAATTCATCATGTAGGTCATTGAGTATTGGTTAAAAAATTACATGACTACCTTTGTTACATCATCCTATAAAATATCCCAATAAAACATAAATTTTTTTGGTGAAGTCATCTGGGCAAGGAGTACTCTCCATATTTAGAGAGAAGATGGATTCTTTGATTTCTTCTTTTGGTAGAGCTGTAGTGAGAGCTTGGTTTTGGTTCTCCTCAATTCAAGAGATTATGTTGTCAATCATTTTTTTTCTAAATATCCCATTATTAGAGAGTGTCCCCTTTAAGTGGTCTAAAAATTATTGGGAGATTTTATTTTTAGAAGTGTTTAAGAAATCATATATATTTATGGCCTTATTCCATTATTTAACCCTCTTTTCTTTATGAAATCTATAAAATAACTTTGAATTCCTATCTCCATACTTTAACCATTTAACATTTAGATGATTTCTTTCAATAATTTTTTTGATCATTAAGAGACCATCTAGATTTTTGTGAGCTTTCATCTCCTCTCTTGAGGGAGTTTTCTAATATTGGTTTCTAATTTGGCTGCCAGCAAGCTATTCTTTAGCATCCTTGATTTCCAAATCCATCTTAGAGAATGATTTCATTCTCCACAATGATGGGATTATGATCTGAATGATTCTTGGTGAGGGTAAATCCTAATACCCCATTTTTAGCACTTCTATCATCCATTTGAACAAATAATCTATCAAAATTACTTTATTTTCTTCCATTAAGATTATATCTTCTTCATGTGAAGTTAGATCCAACAACTGGGACCTCAATAAGGTTTCACTAGTCAATTCACGAAGAACAATCCAAGGACAAATTTTTTAAAATTTGGATTCAATTTTTTATTTAGGCTTAAATACATTGTTTAATTCCCCATGATCCACCTATTTATGATTCATTCTTTCAGATATTTCCTCAATTACCTTCCATAATTATCCTCTTCTGATATAGGATGTGGATACATACACAAAAAAAATTAAGTCATTGCATCCTCAGATGCTGAATGAAACTAAAACACTCTATGGTTTTTTACTGCATGTGATTATTTTAATGCTTTAATGATTTATAATCCATAGGTGATCCATATTATAGTCATTAAAATTATAAGAGAAAAAATTATACACAAAGGAGGCCCATTTGGAGGCTTTCTAATTCTCAAAGAGAATATTTGGTTCATAAATACCAACAAGCATGGGTTTTTAGTACATAATAAAATTTATAAGGGATTTGTACATTAGGGAGTTTCCTATCCCTTAAAATTTATAAAAAATAATCTTTATAGTTTAAGGGCCTTTACCCTTGTCAAAGGCCCTCCTTGTTGTTCCACATTCACATGGACTTTTCCTTTTTTTCCCTTTTCTTTTCCTATTTATTCCTTTTGTAGTTATATACACTCCTTATTCCTTTATGATCCATGTAGTCTGAAATTCATCATTGTTGTATTCATTTGAAGTAATCCCAACCTGTTCAAGTAGTTGTGTGTCTTAAACCTCATCAGACCAAAATACACCACTCAAAGGGGTAAACTTGTTACCATACTTCCCCAGTTTATCAGGTTGTTCTAGATGTACTTTCCTTCTAGATGCCTTAGAGTCAGGAAACTATGAGAAGGATCCCTCTAAATCACTATTATGAGCATGATTAGTATTCTAATTTTCCCCCTTTTCATTCTTCAATGGGAATTTATATGCATTCCTATCATGGGTTGAGTTCATGGGTACACATTCCTATATACCTTGATCCTATGGGATTTCTTATATAATAGATTTAATTTCCTCATCAGAATAAATCCCCGAATACCCATATTAAATGAGTGCCTTTGAATTATCTTTTCCATTCTCATCACCCTCCTTCTTATCATGGCCTTAGGGAGTCAGTAAAATGAGTGTCTCATTGTAATGAGTTCCTAAAACATAGTGATCATGTGTGGTGGGTGCCTGTATATCCACCTGCATATTCACATCAGTTACCAAATTTGTTACTCCATCAGTATTATCAGGTAGGCAGCCATTATCCACCTTCTTAAATATGACTTGGATATTTAATAACTCCACTACAAGAAATTACTCTTGATGGGGGTTTGAACAGACTCTCTAGAGTCAATAGTGTTAGTGGGAGAGACATTAGAATTGTCTAACTGATTGATCTTAGTCTCTCAAGGTGGTAGGGACATACCAGAACCACAACGACCTTTAATAGGGGAGTTATCCAACTTTTCAACCTCGTCCTTATCAACTGAACCTACATTTTAGGGTTCATCATTCCAGTTTCAATGAGAGAAAGTGGCACAATTTTTTATTCCCCCTTCGTCCTTATATAGTTATCATCATAATGTCCCCTTAACTTGAAAATGATTCATTATTTATCTCTTTTTCCTTTATAGGTTATATAACCAAAGAATTTAAAATTAATGAAAAATTTAGGCTTCCTCTCATACTATATCTCAAGGTTGATGATGCCATCCATTGTTATAACCACCTCTTCCGCAAGGATAATGGTCATGTTAACCTCCACCAAGATCCTGGAATAATGCCCAAATATCATATTTTTAGTTTTCTTATCCATCCTAATGGGATTTCCAATAGAAGATTATATGTCCCAATGAATCCTCATATGCCAATATAGCCATTTCATTCTACATATGTGGATCCATATCTATGTATGTGTATTCTTGAAATTTTCAGGATTGGAATTTCTATCCCATTCTTAAATTCTTAGAAATCCAATATTCAAGGATACTGACCCTAGGCTTCAAGATCTTTGATTGCAATTATCATATCAAAAGACCATGTGATAATACCCTCAACCCATTTCTGTCATTCTTCTATCACCAAAGCCCTATATTACTGCAATACTTCGAATGAGGTCATTGAACTTCTAAATTTTATCTCCCTTTGGGACCAGAACTCATGCGATGATAGAATATCTACATAGATTCACTCATTTCTCAACTGCATCCTGGTTGGTTGAAACATGATCTATTCTTTCAATATTTATAACCCTTCTAGTGGTAGGTGTATCAAAATCCACAAAAAAAAAGAGTGGAAGCATATTTCACCACCTCCATGGAATTATTCTGTAGACCAACTAAAACAGCGGGTTCACATTCCACCAGATTAGATTTTTCTATAAGATGAAAGAGATCCTTATGCCCAATGTAGTATGATTCAGTTGGATATCTTGGATTTCTATGGGATTCATCTTCTTATAGGTTTCAGAATCTCCATATTTGGGGCTTTCCCCTTTCTCCCCTTGCTTGGTCATCATCACCCCGAGCAAGACTTATGAATATATAGTTTATATTAAAATTTATGGAATGTCAATACTGAATAAAACTATAATTATAAAGTGTTAATAAATTATTTTTATTTATGAATTTTTTATAAATAGTTATCTAATGTTTAAATATTTTAAATGTTCATTTATTTAAATTTCATTACCTACTTAATTCATAGTTATAAACTATTTATATAATTAATATGTGTATGTATTAGTTTAAATTTATTAAATTAATTATTATAAATTGTCAATAATTATACTAAATACTAGTAATGAAAACATAATATTTGGTTTTTATCATCCTTAACCTTGGTTTTTAGTTAAAGTTATTAGCTTGAATTTAGTTTTTGAATATATTTTATATATATTAGGTGTTAGAGTTATGATGAATTATATTTTCACCTAAGTTAAATATCATTGGGTAGAGGGAATTTGGGTCAAACTTCTGACTAGGCTGGAGGATTATGTCTTATTCTAGATTGGAGGGTGTGGTTATCTGTGGTTGTATACTTACTCATGTATAGATTATTAATCTCATATAATTCTAAGCTATTAAATTAAGAGTCTATATACCTTGTGAGTGATATTCATTTTAGATATTTTTTAATGTGTTTAACTTATATTTTTTGTTGATTAGTATAAACTATGGGTTTTTTAAAGAGTTATACATCAATATTAATTGAAAATATTGATTTGGTGTAGAGAATAAGATTCAAAACTAAATCATTCAAAGCATACATACCTACCAAATCCATTTTATTAAAAATTTTAGAATAAACAACTTTTATAGTTGAACATGAACCTCACAAATTACTAGATTCCAAAATCAAAAAAAAAACATCACCAACACTATAGAATTGGAAAAAAATCCAAAATATAAGGAAACAACACCCACTCCATAAAATTAAAAATGAAATTAAATTAAAAAAAATAGCACACATCATCACCATAGATTGAAAACCACCGCAGGATACACACCCTAACACACTATTCAATATCATATTCACCCACACCCTAGGACTAGTGAGTACCTGGATAAAGTTAATCAGTATCACTATACAGAACCACAAGAATAAGAATACCTCAAAATCCACACTGAAACACATCCACCGGAAACCACCAACACCTTTGGGAACTAACAACCCAACATCAGTTCTCCCCAACCATTAAGAATCACCATCAACAAGACATCAACCATGAATTCTATAAATGACTATGATGTTAAGGGTGAATCACTAGATCCACCAATCTAGGACCAATACAAACACAATATTCAAGGTCGCACCTCTTTAAATTTCTACTACCACTCAAACAAAAAAATTGTTCAAATAATACATACATTAATGGAGTTACATGAGATAATATAGTGAGATTAAATCTCCTTTTAAATGTTATGTATTATATTCCTTTCAAAGTGACACTTATCAATATCCCAATAATCAAATTAGGTAGTTTCATACCAAATATGGGTTCCCTTGGATTTTCTTGTGTAAGGAAATAAAGTTATGGGTAACAAAAGTTCATCCTTGGGTACGTTCTCACAAATCATGGTTCCCCTAGACTTCCTTTTGTTAGCCTATTATTATCATTTTCATAGGGTTACACTTAGCCTAGAAAACCCTGAGGGTTGTGATACAAGATGAATAGAATTGGGTTTTTCCACTTGATAGATTAGACAAGGAGTTATCCTCTTGACTATCAAAGAGTTATATATGATATTATTGGGATTATTCCATGCCTAAATAACTAAGTTGTTAGATTAATGCCAAAGTGGAAACATTTATTAGTGAAATATGGATCTATTCTTATTAAAATATATAATTAATCTAAAAGGGGTCATCATTTTAGTGGGATCCCATTTTGTAAAATTCCTTATTAAATAGTAGTAAAACATGATACTAATATAATAAAATATTTTTTTTTAGATTCATCATCATTATCAATCCTAAATTTGAGTTTAATACTTATGGAAAAGAAGATTAATGTGAAAAAATTCTAGTATTGGTAACTTCATAAATATTATTTAGTAATGAAAATTATATGTGTTATAGAAAAACCTTCCTAAATAACCAATTTTAGAAGTTTTCTAATGGGTGGATCGAGATTCTTATGATAAGTATAGTTTTATTCGCTTAGGTTTTCAAAGTCATTAGATGAAAAATAACCTAAATAATATTTTGTCTCATATAATCATATGATTAGGTATATTGATAATACTCAATAATATTGAGAATTCTGATGGCTTGTTTAGATTAATGGTTTCCTTTAGACTTATTATAGTTAAATAATTAATTATATTTTCATCTATGGAAATGTTATAAAAAGAGTAATGAGTTTAATAAAAGTTCAACCAATATTATCTATATTTTATAATATATAAGCTAGTCATGTGATGTCTTAGTTATAATTTTGAGTAGATATTACAAGTGGGTAAAATTTGAATTCATAAGAATAAAATTTGGTTAAAGATTCCAATAAAGTTTCCTCAAGTCTCCAATTAAGGTTATCAAAACCTAAATTTTAAATTATAATGGAATAAGCAATAATTTAATAGGATTAAATTTTTTGGGATACTTGAAGGAGTTTTTGAAACTCTATTGAATACCCATTTTAGGTTTCATTTTTAAAGAAATAAATTTTATGATTTTAAAGTGTATGAGATACTAAATCTTTACTCTACATATATATTAAATATATTGGAGTTCAAAATAAATAGATCAATTGATATATCATGTCTTCTGAATTTGAGTGATAAAGAAAAAATTTTACACATCAAAGATTTAAATGTAAAAGTGTTTTTCAAGCTCATATAGATCTGTATAGAGGATGTGTATCTTCATCTCATTTATCTTATATGATGAGATAAGTTGTTAATAAAAATTATTGAGAATAAAATGATATTATTATTTATATACACATGGTTTATGATTCATAAAATTATATAATAAGTTTTGATAATAATATAAAGATAAAAAAAAATTATTCAAAATGAACTGTTTATCCAAATATTTGTTAAAATATTAGGGAGGATGGTCCTGCCACCCTTCAATTGAATATTTTGATAAACAATCCCCTTTTTAGGTAAAATGGTTCAAAAACATAGAATAAAATATTATATATGGAAATATCAATTTAATTGTTAAATATTATAACTAAGATTAAATATATTTTTTTCTAAACAATGGAGTTTTTGTTTCTAAGTATTATATTTTAAATAAAATAGTGTCAAAGATGCTAGTGGGAGTATGTTTGAACTTAGAAAAGTTCAAATTTAAAAATAAAAAATATATTATCCTAAAATCAAATTGATTATACTTTATATCCTAAATACCTTAGGATATGTGATGGTAAATAAAAATGTAAAAGTTTGATCTATTTACTATAACAAAGTGATTATCACTATTTCCTAAAGGATTATTCTAGTTAAAATACAAAGTGATTTTCACTAGATATAGTCAAATGGTTTTAGGTTATTATAGTAAATTTAATGTAAAGAGTTATATTTAGTTACCATATCTAAGTGAATTTCATTTTATTCTAAAGGAGTTTAGTATGTACCGGTAAGTAATAATGTAAATAGACACATTGATTTTAAAGTAATAGTTTGATGGAAAGGTTTCCAAGGATAATGATGTCAAAATTAGAAAATTAATATGTATATAGTATCAAGTTAACATTATAACATTTTATTTTGTGAAGTTAAATAGTTTTAATATGTTCAAAGATTTGAACATTAGGAATAAGATTCCTAAATATCACCATAATCAAGACTTGATTTCTCCATAGATATGGTTCATAAAAGAGGTTAGCGAGAGGGTTATATCAATTAGTAACATATATATAGACATAAATTACTTATAAATGTAATTATTTAACAAAACCCTAGAAATTTTGGTAAACATAAGGCTAATCTAGCAGTCCATCATATATGATATTATTGAGAAGTACTTATTTAGGGTTTTATTTAGTATTCCTAAAGAGTTTAAAAATATAAAATGTATTATATAAATTTTAATCTCTACTTTATCATTATTTCATGTTCTATGAATAAATGTATATAATTATATATATTTAATTGAGTGTAATGATAATTGACCTCTCAAATTATGACTTAGAGTTGTCCCAAACTGATGTTCTTCAAGTAGTATTGTAGTTTATGAAAAAATGTTAATGTTATTGTTAGAACTGGGTGTGAAATGGAATCCCCAAATAGGTAGGATTTAAAAAATTTCCATTGAAAATCTACGTAAACTTGTCAACGTTGGTGAATAGAAGCCCGGTTTTATCTGAGGACCACGCGTGAAGAGTTTTAAGTACAAAATAAACTATAAAATACCTGGTTTAAATCTGAAGTTGTGCACGACGTCTGATCATCGTTGGCGATTTCTACACAAAAAATCCAACATTTAATTCCTCTAAATCATCCACATGCACTTTAAGAAATCCATGAGAGCACCTTTTGTCATAATTCGGGTGCTAGTTCGAAATTCCGACAATGCCTTCGATGCTCCAACAATCACCACATCACTTCACTAGCGATGCTCGAGAGAGAGCTCGATCCGATATCCTTAGATCCATGGAATATCTCTCTAGATCATGGGAGATAGGATAGGATAGAGAATCCCCATGAATCATCCTTTGAAAATCCCCTTCTCTCCTATTTATGGTGTTTAATTAAAATACCTGGTATAGCCTAGCTGACCCCGAATACTTAATGCACTATCAATGACATTGTATGACTACTAAACTGAGTCATAAATATTATTATCTTTTTCTTGTAATATATTAAATATATTAAATTACAATAATTGAGTCCAAAACTTGACTCGTCATTCCCACAAATATTAATTGAACCTTGAATAATTTAATATTCGTCAATTAATATTTTTCATGTATTTACTTAATACTCGTAAATACATTTAATAAATAAATTCAATTCTCATTAGTATAAACTAGAATAATATGGATTTATTTATTTCCTTGGTGATATTTTAACCTTGGAAAAATCCCAGACCCTAGTGGTGGGGCCCCCCATGTTCAAAACTCTTATTCAACTGAATAGGGAAGATTCTCGAATATGCCATTGTGTGTGACCCTCTTGGACTTTATCTTAATAGTAGTGAATAGTATTCAAAAACCAAGAGAGGGATCTAGAAACCCATCATGGTACCTGAAGAGATATAGATTGTCACAGTAGTGAAAACCAACCTATGAACACGCACTGTGTAATATAATATCTTTGTCTGTAATATCTCATAAAGCAGGATGCACTCACGTGTCATCGCCCTTTTATTGCTTTATTGTTTATTGATTTAACTGGATGGATTTACCCTTGACTGTCATATCCATGGTCTTATAAATGTAATTCCATCCTTACCAACATGGACTAAGATATATTAATTCCATAATCCAGAAGCGAAAAATCCATTCTTGGCTATTCAACCAATGTCATGCCACCAATGACACACCCAACACAAACTACCTCACCACAACTTCATTGACATGGTTTTCATCTTACATAAAAGTACTCAATCAAATTTCATACATTGGTAATGATATCAAGTTAGGAGACCATTACACATGATTGTAGATAGGAACATCCAATGACACCTAAAACATGTGGTGTTCCTATTGGCGGGTCAGCCTTCATGATCTCACTACTAGAGATCACCAAGTACGAACTTCATGAGAAGAATTATCAATTCTTATGATCCCCAGCACCTGATAGTCAAAAATATACTATGTCCAATCAGTAAGATGTATCTATAACATAGAACATATATTTAAGATTAATTTCATAGTATCTATAGGTTCTCATTATATCCTAGGATCTGCTATAACCTTTTGATATGACAATTAATATTTGGACATTACCATTTCAATAGTGGACACAGGAAAGTCTAAACTATAATGGTAATATTACTTAATGTATAGCTAACTGTATACATGATATGGTAATCAAAATCACTAAATATTTAGGTCTAGGGAAACCACTATTTCAACAGTTATCATGAGTAGTATTCTTGTATGATATATAGAATATTCTCCTATGGTTATAAAAGGATTATATATTCAATAGAACTTACCTTATTAATGGTTATGATATGGTTTTTTCATAAGTAATAAAAGGTGACCCATGTAAAATTAAATAGTAATCATGTGGTATACCATGTATTATGATTAGTACATATGTATGGAGCACTATCACCCATTTCAGATTACCTACGTATAGAGCATAGACACTCAAGTTAGATAACCTACATAAGAATAATCACAACCATATAAGATACTCACATATGATTCCCTAATGTGAGTTATGACTAATAATATGATTATTAATCATTAAATATGATTTAATCAATAAATTAATAAAAATAATTTTTTGGGATAAATTTTTATATGGTTTATAAATTATTTATAAATTATAAGTGTTAGGCATTGTAAATAATTGATTTTCATGCCTAAATAATATCTGAAATGGTCATATTGATATCTAATATTGATTAAAGAAATAAAATGTTTATTTATTTATTTTTTCCTTTTAAATAATCATTCTTATAAATTGTATATGAAATTTGAATATTGTGTATAATTTAGTTTATATGATAAATTTATTATTAAAAAAATTTCATGTCGTGCATTACATGATGTGTACGACAACATAATACTCAGTTTTCATTTACCTTTAATTTGGTTTGTAATTAAATTTTTTAACTTAAATTAAGTTGTTAAAAAGTATTTATGCATATTAAGTATTAGAGTTATGATGGAATTGGGATCAATCAATAGTAAATTATGAAGGATATATATATACCCAAAATCCAATCATATTTTATGATTAGATGAATCATAGATTTCAATTTAAACCATATCTTGTATGTAATGCATAGATATTTCATATATTATGACTGGTTATATGTTGTATGATTATGAAAAGTGGATTCATGCTATATACCCCCTATAAATTTTTTACTTATTAATAGAGGAAAGGAAATATGGGGTGGGGGAAAAGAAGGGGGATAAATCAAGGGGGTCTTTAAAAGTTGAGACCAAGAGCATCCCCAATAAAAATTTTCATCCACCTGGAAGGAAGGGAAGCAATGTTACCGAACTCCATGAGATTAATCTCCTATTAGGCCTTGGATTCCAAAAATTCAGCCATATAGTTGCCTTTTCTCCATGTGTGAAGAAGATCAATCATGTTGGTGATGAGGGCCTTGCATTTGTGGATCAGGTATTTGATGTGTCATGGAGTTTCATCAAGCCCATTAAGGGATCCCCAAATGATCTTTGGGTTTATTTAAAATTTAGTCAATAAAATATTCTTAGAGAGGTATAATTCAAGTCCATGTATAATGGAATCAACTTTGATTGTGAGGGAGTCACCATTTCCATAAAAAGAATTGAAAACAGATATCAACAATCCATTGGAGTCACGTACCACACCTCCACCATGCATCTCCCCATGGTTGTAGGAACCGTAAACATTAAGTTTGAGGCCACTTGAGGGGGGGATTCCAGTGAATCCATTGATCCAACAGTGGATTACGGATAGCAGTAGTGAATGAATTTGAGGCCATGCAGTGTCTTAGGGAGGGAGCTTCCTACCAATGTTTCATGAGATGTGCCAGATCCACCACTAAACATTTGACCCTTAACACTAATGCACTATCATATATAAGGGATCCATTATGTCGCACCTTATTTCTTGTGTCCCATAAACACCAAAAACCATCCACAAGAATGATAAAGTGATCCATCGTCTCATTCTTGTTACTTCCTACCCCACTGAACCATCATTTAAGTAACTCATCCACTGTCGTAACCTGAATGGAGAATTCAGTGAAAATACCAAAGGTTCTCCACACCTTGATCACCCAATCACTTTAGAAAAATACAGGCATTATGGATTCCTCATTATGGGCTGTGCAACACCAATATTTAGAATTTAAGGAAACACCTTTCTTTCTAACCTCTACATCAGTGGGTAGTACTAATAAATTTCCATGAATCGTATGGTGTAATTCGTTTGGAAATAGTATGATATTGGTTTGGCATTCGAGATTTAATATATGACATTTAATTTTATATTCTACAAGGGTTATTATTTAATTAAGTGTTACATGATATGTAGCATGAGGGAGGAGTCTCATTCACATATACGATGCATAAACTAGAAAAGGAATTAACTCATGCATTATAATTCATGATTTAATGCATGAATCGTTAAGGATATTCCTTGAGAAAATATAAATACCACATGCATTTGATGGTAGTGGTGTGAGAGTGCTTTCACAATGATTGGTTGAGTTTCTCTATCACTCGAAGCTCTATCTACTTATTCACTTTTCACAATGAGGTGCTTATACATCCTAGAATTAAGGGGACCCTCACACTTATGATGTGTGATCAAGTTATCCCATGGATAAATCATGTAGAGATAAGTCTTTTGATTTCCCTTTGATTATTATCATAAAACTTGTTTTATGTCATTTAATCTTGATACAGTAGATCATTAGTGAATGGTGTGTGGTTTACAGTGTTCTTCATCACCAGTTATGCATGTCTTTCATATTTATATACATAATGATATTAGGATTAGTATTTTAGTTTCTTTTATTAAATCTATTAAGTTTAAATGGTCCCAAAATATTCATAGAAAATTATCACTAGGTAGATGGACTTTGGTTTAGACTTCCCACTAGCTTGGAGGCTTATGTCTTGTTCTAGAAAAGTAGGGTTTTACTATTTGTGTCTCTAGGTTTACTCATGTGTGGTTTTTCAATTTCATATAATTCTAATCCTTTATTTGAAAAAATAACATATCTTATTAATGAGATGAATTTATATGTTTGTAAATATTTTTTACATATATTTTAGGTTGATTAACACAAACTATGGGTTGTGTAAAGAGTTACACATTAATATGGTTTGAACATATTAATTTGGTGGATGTAATTTTAATTCTAAAACTAAATCATTAGAATAATGCACACATAAATAAATAAAACATGAAATAATAAAGATTGAATGGGATGAAATAGTTATGAATTTAATATCAATTTTATTTATATTAAATTGGTGAGATGTCAAAAGAAAACTCATTAAATATTATGTGTAATATTCCTTATTAAGAAAACACATTTCAAGATCTTGATCATTTAAATGGGTAGGTTTTACCAAAACAAAATTCCCATGGATTATCTTATGTAATTAATGGTGTAAATGGATGACCCTAAGAGTTAGGTATCCAAATCCTATTTTGATATTTGGGAGACACTTAGATTAGAAAACATGACAATTATGATATCATAGGAATAGAGTTAAGTTTATATTCATATGATATATTTTAGAAAATAGTTTTCCACTTAACAATCTAGGAGTCAAATATAATATGATTTTCTTGATTACCTACCTAAATATCTAAGTGGTGGGAGGAATTTAAAAGCAGACTCATTACGTAGTAAAATACGGATCTTATCCCATTAAATATAAAAAATGTATGGGGTCATAATTTTAGTGGAAATTTTTTCATTAAAAGTACTTGATGAAAATATATAAAACAATAAATTCACCCATAAATATTACTTTTTTTTAGATTATTTCATGAATTGTGATTATCATTTTGAGGTCTCTTAAAGTTATAAACTATAAATTTATTCTATATTGGTATCTAAGGTAGAGAATTGTTATCAAAGAGAATAATATTATGTAAAATGGTAAAGAAATAAATTTTTTTTACTTTAACTCATGGGTATTAAATACCAATTATGCATCAAACATTCATGATGATAAACATAGGATCAAAGATTATAAAAAATTAAAAAGAGTAAAATTGATATATGTATTATAAATGGGAAATAATTGATGATTTGGAGGTCAAAACTTATAATCTGAATCACCAAGTATATTAATATTAAAATTATAAAACTATTATTATTTTACATCCATAAAAATAAAAAAATGGAAAGTTGTGATTTTCATTCATTATTAAGAAAAATAATTATTATAAATATCTAAATTAAATGTTTTATATCAATGGGACTATGGTAAGTGATTTATGATTTTTTTTATGTAGATAATCCTATATATAAAAATTAGAATAAGAAGGTCAAGGTTGATTTTAAACTTAATTACCTTTAGCATTGTCACCTTAGACATATAAATGAGAAACATATTCAAAGACTCGATATAGATGAATTTTTGGAATCAATTTATTTTGAATCATTTGATAATTGTTAATATTTTTTATTAATAAATATTTATCAAATCACTTTTTAGTTGAATGGTTGGAAGTTTTAGTGGGATATTTTATATTATATATATTGATGTATATATACCAATGAGTATTAAAGTAAGTGGTGGGTTTAGGTACTTCATAACCTTTATATATGACTTTAGTTGGTAGAGACATTTGTTTTTCATGAGACATAAGTTTCAACTATTTAAATGTTCAAAGAGTTGTAAAATGAAGTAAAAAAATATGTGGTAAAATGTATTAAGATTATATAGTCAAATTAGTATGGTGAATACTTAAGATAGGAATTCATTAATCATCTAAGAGATTATTAAATACTTTCAAAAAACATACCTCCTATAAAAACATAGTGGAATGGTGTGTCTGTGAGGAGTAATCATACCTTATTGAATATGGTTTGATCAATGATGAGTTAGGGTGAACTTCCTATATCATTCTTTAGATATTATATAGAAATTTATTTATTCTAACTTAACCACATTATATATAAATCAACCATAAAGGCATATTATGAGATATGGAATGGTAAACATCCCATTATATCTTTTATGAATATTTTGGGATGTGAAGAATGTATACGATGTTTGCATTCTGATAAAATTGACCCTAAATCTAATAAATTATAATTTGTTATCCCATTGAAACTAAAGGATATTATTTTTATAGTCCCATTGAGTGAAAAGTGTTTGTGACTTGATTTTATACATTCCTTGAGAATTAATATATCAGTTGAGGAGTTAATGAGAGGAATGTTTAACTCAGATAAGTTTAATAAAAACAAACTAGATATATTCCTGAGATAGAAGTTGAGCTAGTTCTACAAATATTTGTGAAAGAAGAACCAACCCATGTTATAAAAGAACCATGAAGTTCTAATGGGGTTCATAAATATCTTGAGAGATATGGATTACTTATAGAAAATTATGTTGAAGTAACATTCATATATACTAAAACAACAACCAAAAAAGAAGATATTGAGATTATAATTCTAAGAAATTGTTAAATTTCTTGAATTTAGATGGACTCTATATACACTAATTAAATTTATAACTTTTTGGATGTGCCTTAAGGTGTGATACCCATAGGATTCAAGTGAGTTTTCTATAAGAAAGCTTACATGGATAGTAGTGTATCTAACTATAAATCTCATCTGGTGAATAAATGGTTCGAAAAAATTCAAGGTATTGACTATGAAGAAACCTTTTATCCATTTATAATGACATAGTCATTTCATTTTTTTTATCCATAGTATCTAATTATTATATATATCAAATGGATGTTAAAACTATTTTCCTTGAATGGACTTTAGTCGAGGATCCATACAAGATATTGTCTAAATGTTTTGAAGTTCCATATAAATCTTACAAGGTTTTAAAATTAAAATTATCCATTTATGGTTCGAAGTAATCCTCTAAGTATTGTAACATCTGGTTTGATAACGAAATCAAAGAGTTTGGATTCAATAACAATGAAGATCATTCTTTCATATACAAATTAATTAGTGAGTGTGTTGCGGTATTTTTGATACTGTATGTGAATGAAATACTCCTTATCATAAATGATATCCGTAATTTATTATATGTGTGGTTCGAAAAATCATTCTCAATGAAAGACATTGGTGAAGAAGCCTACATATTATGTATGAATATTTATAAAGTTAGATCAAAGAATATTCTTTGATAGAGTTAAAACACATATATTGGTAAATTGATAAAGTGTTTTAGCAAGGAAAACTCTGAGAATGGGTCTTTACCAGTGTTTAATGACATAAATATATGGAAGACTCAAAATATTTCTAAAGAGTTACAAATGATTTATAGGATTCATAATGCATCCACCATAGGATCTATCATATATTCAATGTTGTGTACTCGACCTGATGTTACTTATAATTTGAACCTAAATAGTTGATACCAATACAAACCTAATTAATTTCACTATATTACTATCAATAAATTCCTTAATTATATAAAAAAAATTAAGTATGTGTTCTTGGTATTTGGAGGAGTAGGTGAGCTCATTTTAAGGGATTACACTAAAGATAGTTTCCAGTCTAATAAAAACGACATGATATATCAATATGCTTTTATGTTTTTCTTAAATGGTAGAGATATTCATTATAAAAGTTATAAACAAGACATCATTGCAGACATGAAAATAAAAATAGTGTATATCTCTGTATCGGGTACTAAGAAGAAATAACTTGGGATCAGGATGTTTATTTTTGAAATTAGGTAGGTTCCTATAATTGAGGTATAAAATGATCTTTACTGTTATAATAATAGATTTGTTGATCAATACAAGGAAAAATAGTCTCACCATATGACTAAACAAATCCTATAAAAATATTATCTTATTAGAGAGATCATTGATAGAGGATATATAAATATCTTTTGGGTGGTTATAGATGAAAATATAGAAAATACTTAAACAAAACCATTTTTGTATAAAAATAATGAGGGTCATATTGAATCTTTGGAAGTTATATATAAAAGATAATTAGTGTCATTTATTTCAAATGTATCATGGTTTTATTATAAAGGAAAATTCTATTTATCATTAATTCATGTGTGAATATATATTACAAACACAATGGAATAGTAATATCCCCTCAAAGTACTAAAGGATTTGGTATGACTTAAAGAAAATTTTTATTTAATACAATATGATATGTCATAATTTATAATATATTATATCATAATACAACATTTAATACATGGTTTCAAGATATTTCCTTCCACTACCTACTATTTCATATCATGTGACTTAATGATATCATAAAAACACATTAGTTATTTCTTGCATGTGTTGCATGGAAATTTCATATCCTGTGATTTGGGTGTGTCATTAGGAGTATGTAATGTGATTAAAATCCACTTCCTTTCCATGAATCACATACTATGATTCATATTTCAAGGATATTATATTCATATAAAATCTAATTTTTTATAGTTAATGATTAGACTAATCTATTTTGATGGCTATTGTTTAAGGAAATGTCACTTGAGATATAACATGAGAGGGTTTTGATGCATTTGTATATGTGATAGATGAATAATTCAAGGCATTAACTCATGTGATATAACACATAAGATAATTTGTTCACTAATAAGGATCTCCCTTGAGCACCCTATAAGTTCCCACTATCATGCGATGGAAGTAGTGTGTGTGTGTGTGTGTGTGTTTATTTTTTTTTTTAAGGTTGGGGTCAAAGCCTCATTTATTATTAAATCATAGAAAATACCTCTTTAACTGGGTAGAGGGAGACCCATTACATAGCCTGAAGGCCCAGTGGGCATTTATCCCATTACATGGCTGGTAGGCCCATTTTTTTGGCCCAAAGCCCATTCTGTGAATTGTACTGATACAGTGCCCATGCTGTTATAGTACTGCACAGTACCCACTACTGCTACAGTACTCATTAATCTCTTTCTCCCATCTCCTTTACATCATGAGATTCTAGGAAATCATAGAGGATAAAGAGTCATGCATGTATGATGTGAAATATAGTCATCATGTGAATACCTCCATATGTGGGAGTCCTTCAACTACCACTCCATTTATCTTTATCAATCTCATTTGAAGGCATTCAATGGAATAAAAAGGTGATGCATTAGAAATAAAAGTGAAAGGTATATTGGTTACAGTATTATTTATTTTTGAATTATGCATATTTAATATTTATCTACATATAGATATTGGGTATAGTATTTTGACAATTTCTTCATATTTTAATAAGTTTTATTAGACCATAATATATCCCAGTAATGGTATTATAGCTTCTTAAGCAATAGAATATATGAAATATTTCAAGAAATGGTGATTTGGCATATCTTTTTACCTATCATATTGGAAGTTATAAATTATGATAGCTTATTTTTATAAGTATTTTTTATTGTGGAATACTATATAAGATATCATATTCCATGAAATGGTTTAAACCCATAGTTTTTCACTTTTCATGGAGTAAAACACTCTCCTATCATATAATACAATTTCCTGAACTTAGTTTCAAGAAAAAAATCATTATATCACTAAATATATATTGATGTATATCATAAAATATGATATATCATATCACAATAGATGACTAGGATAATCAATCATGAAATATAACTAACTATAATATTCAATAATTTAGCTATTAGTTGTAAAGTAAAACTAAAAGTGGATGAATTTTTAGCCTATTAATCATAGCTAATGATATATCTTATATCATTGAATATTATTTGAATCATAGCTTAGTAATCCAAATGTATCATAAAAAATGATTAAAGAATAAAAAAAATTATTTACTATAAATTATGAATTTAAATTATTATTTATAAATTATTTATAAATAATGATAAAATTTATTTTTGGGACATTTATTAATTTATAAAGAGTATATAAATTATTTATTTATAAAGACTTTATGTTTAATTAATAATTGTTTATGTAAAATTTATTAATAAATATTCTAAAATATTAAGTGTTAATAGTTAATTACCTTAATCAATAATTATATGGTATGCCTTATGAATTAAATAAAGTTCCTATTTATAAATCATGTGAGAAAAATTATAAAGAGTTTATAAATTACAAAATAATTCCAACATATAAAGTTTTTATATTTTAAGATTATGAATAGTTGATGATACTTAATTTTATTTAATCAAATTTAGTAAACTTATTTGGGATATTATTTAAACCTCATAAAAAAGAGTTTTGATGATTTATTTGACCTAGTATTAGATAATGTTGACTATATGATATTTAGATTGTGTAAATAGTTTACATAATAGAAATTGTATTATAAAATATTTATAATACATAAAAAATCATATATTTAAAGTTAAATTCCATATAATAAATAATAAAAAAATTTAATATTTTGAAATTAATATAAAGTGTTTATATTCCAAATTAAAAAGTGTCCATAATAAATTGCTAAATTTATAAATTATTTTTAATTATATTTTATTAATAAATCGATCATAGATGGTTATCTCATGAATCAATATTTAAAATGTTCATTTATTTATAGGTTAATCCCTAATTTATTCATAGTTATAAATGTAACGACCCAAAGTTTCATTAATGGAAATCCATCTTGATCTAGTTAAATGTCTCTTTATGTAAAACGTTTATATAAAATGTCAACTTTTTTGGATTTATGTTAAGAATTGTGACCATTACTTTTATAGTCGTTGAACAGTGATCACATGATTAGTATAAATATAGGGCTTTAACAAACCCAATTTACTCAGACAAAGGAAGTGATGGCCTCATCTAGTAGAATTTCTCTATACGAATCCCATTTGTCGGGGCTCAGAAAATAGGTGGAATCTTTGGGCTTCGCTCTTGACAAAGCTCAAGCTGAGCTCCATCATGTCAAGATCGAACGTGACCATCTACAGGAAAAGTGGAAGTTGATAGAGATTACCACTTGGGCGATGTTATCTGAGCCTCCCCAAGAGTCGGTCACCATCGCACACCTTACCCTTAGTTCTTATGCGGCTGTTTTAAGGGGTTATGTAACAAATATCTAGTACTATGTTCATGTATATTATTTTTTTATATAATAATGAATATACTTTCTTGTCATTATCGATACATTGTAAATAGTTTTAAAAGTACAAATAGTGTTTTTAGTTATTATTTAATTAAGAATTCTATTTTATTAAATTAAGGGATTTTTGAGTTAAATATTATTTTAATAAAGTATTATTATTAAATTAATTTTTATTAAATATAAATGATCTTATAATTTTAGGAATGCAGTTATAATTTTTATTAAGTTTTGAAAGCTATTTCTATAAAAACCCGTGAATTTTCGATAAATATCGGTTTTTATTTTAAAAGTGAAAATTAACATATTTAGAAAATTATTTAGATAAAATAAATGTTATTTCTGGAATCAGGATGTCGAAATTATCCAACGGTGAATTTTTCATAATTTTCTGAGACAGTCAAATTTTTGGGTAAAAATTAAATACCGTTTAAATATGTAATGTGTTTTATGACATCCTAATGAACCAATAGTGATGTAATAAATTACTATAATCTTTATGTTAGGCCAATATATGTTTTACCATTAAAATAATTTAATTTTGGGTTTTTTTGACTTACTTTTCAAATCATTAATGGACCCCTCAAGACTTATTAAACACCTTGTCTTTTTAAATTGTTTTTCATGGGAGTGTGACTCACCTCCACATAAGCAACCCTATTATTTTAAGAATTTAGGACTTTGGCCTTATAAAATATTTTTTTCCTTATCCCTTTTCAAAAACCATGGGAAAAAACCATGGGATGGTTTGTGGTTTGGATTAATTTAATATAAGGGGTCCCAAACCTAAATAATAAAGAATTCCCTCACCTTTCCAATATAAACCCACCCAAGCTCCCACTTCCTCCTCACTCAAAGCCTTTTAAGTTATTCCAACCTCTTCCCTGCTCTCTATAGAATCCTCCCAAGGTGTCCCAAGCTCCCAATAATCCTCTCACAAGCCTCTCTCTATCCTTTGGAAGCACACTTCCAAGTAAGGGTTTTTTCTTCCTTTCTCATTTTTGTCCAATTTTCTTTAAGTTGTTTTTCCCTTTTAATTTCAATTATGAATGTTGGGGTATGGTTTATCACCTACCTCATACTTCCCTATTTATGTTTTAATGATGGGAGACCCCTTTATCTCTCATTAAATTCCTCCCATGTACACTCGTTACTATGCCGAAATTCTAAAAGGAACTTCTCTCTCCTCATTTACATTCAAGAAATACTTTTTTATAATGAATCTAAATTCCATTAAAATTGTTGGTACATGTATATATATTACCTCCTTACTTTCCATTACATGTAAATATGATGAGGAACCCATTTCTCTCTCATCAACCATTTTTATGAATTCTTATGTCACGTCGTTACTCTGCCGAAATCGCACGGATTTTCTAAGCCAATGCCATTATGTAGTGAATACCATACCCATTTCTCCATCAAGGGTATACACCTTTATGCACATTTACTTATTTATTATAAAGTTTCATGTATGAATTCCACATTCCTTTATCATGGAATAAAATGATTATGTTTTATGAATCCATGTTTTATGATCCATGTGGCACACTTATGCATGAAATGAAATGTTTAAGAAGGGTGTGCCCTTATAGTGCTCCAATGCATTGGGTAAAGTATAGTATCATGATACGTCATGTGCAATGAGTGTTGAATCATTCTAATTCAAGTGCAATTAGGGTTTACTCATGCTTTATGTGCAATGAGTATTTACTCATGCTCTATGTTCAATGAGCCTTGGCTCATGCTAATTCCATGTTAAGTGTTGTTACCACATTTCCATGTTATGATTATCATGATTTATCATGCCTTTATGTTCATGTTTCTCTTGTGATATATTGATATGCCTAATGTCTAACATGTATTGTACTCCTCATGTTATTCCATGTGTATTCCCTTACTAGTCTTTATATCTCACCTTTTTCTTATGCATGTCCTCAGGTTATCCCATGCAATGCTAAGTACGAGGGAATGTAATGGTCATGTAAAGGAAGTTTTCAATAAAGATGTTGTATTTCATATTTCAAGTTTTTATGTAATGATCATAAGCCCCAAAGACACTAAACCTCTCGATCTTCTTTGTTGTATCAAGTGAAGTTTTATGTAATAAATCATATTTAAGTTTGTAATAAAAGCAGGGTTGTCATAGTTGGTATCAAATGATAGGTTTAGTTATTTTTGGGATTAGGATTAGAAAACCCTAGTAAAGCCTTAGAGACAAGACTTGAGGATATGTTGAGAGAATGCTCAATGGACTTTAAAGGAGGATGGGATCAACATCTTCCTATGGTTGAGTTCTCTTATAATAACAGTTTCTAATCGAGCATCCAAATGGAACCATATGAATCCCTTTATGGGAAAAGGTGTAGAACATCGGCGTGTTGGGATGAGGTCGGTGAACGTAAGCTGCTTGGAACGGAAATGGTCTAGGAAATAGGGGAGAAGGTGAAAACCATTCAGCAGCATATCAAGGCAGCCTAGAGTCAACAGAAGATTTATGAAGATAATCGTTGATGAGACCTTGAGTTTAAATTTAGAGACATGGTTTTTCTATGCATATCTATGTGGAATAAGGTCATGAGGTTTGGAAAGAAAGGGAAGTTAAGTCCAAGGAACATCGGCCCCTTCGAGATTCTTGATTGTGTCGGGGTTGTGGCCTATCGACTAGCACTTCCACCTACCATGGCCAAAGTACATGATGTCTTTCATGTATCCCTCTTAAGGAAGTATATACCAGACCCTTCACATGTACTCTCTTCTGAGGTGGTACAGTTGGAGGATAATCTTTCTTATGATGAGCAACCAGTGAAGATCTTAGATCGTAGAGAAAAAGTTCTACGAAATAAGACAATGCCCCTCATCAAGGTGTTGTGGCGAAACCACAAGTTTGAAGAAGTGACTTGGGAATCGGAGGAAATGATGAAGCTGAGTTACCCACATCTGTTTTAGTGTGGGAAAAGGAAAGTTCAAGGGCGAAATTTCTTAAGGGGGGAATATTGTAACGACCCAAAGTTTCATTAATGGAAATCCCTCTTGATCTAGTTAAATGTCTCTTTATGTAAAACATTTATATAAAATGTCAACTTATTTAGATTTATGTTAAGAATTGTGACTGTTACTTTTATAGCTGTTGAACAGTGATCACATGATTAGTATAAATATAGGGCTTTAACAAACCCAATTTACTCAGACAAAGGAAGTGATGGCCTCATCCAGTAGAATTGCTCCATACGAATCCCATTTGTCAGAGCTCAGAAAAGAGGTGGCGTCTTTGGGCTTCGCTCTTGACCAAGCCCAAACTAAGCTCCATCATGTCAAGCTCGAACGTGACCGTCTGTAGGAAAAGTGGAAGTTGATAGATATTACCACTCGGGCGATGTTATTTGAGCCCCCCTAAGAGTCTGTCAACATCGCACACCTTACCCTTAGGTATTATGCGGCTGTTTTAAGGGGTTATGTAACAAATCACTAGTACTATGTTCATGTATATTATTTTTGTATATAATAATGAATATACTTTCTTGTCATTATCGATACATTGTAAATAGTTTTTAAATTACAAATAGTGTTTTTAGTTATTATTTAATTAAGAATTATATTTTATTAAATTAAGGGATTTTTGAATTAAATAATATTTTAATAAAATATTATTATTAAATTAATTTTTATTAAATATAAATTATCTTATAATTTTATGAATGCAGTTATAATTTTTATTAAGTTTTGAAATCCATTTTAGTCGAAACCCGTGAATTTTCGATAAATGTAGATTTTTATTTTAAAAGTAAAAATTAACATATTTAGAAAATTATTTATATAAAATAAATGTTATTTCTAGAATCAGGACGTCGAAATTATCTGACGGTGAATTTTTCATAATTTTCTGAGACAGTCAAATTTTTGGGTAAAAATTAAATACCGTTTAAATATATAATGTGTTTTATGACATCATAATGACCCAATAGTGGTGTAATAAAATACTATAATATTTATGTTCGGAAAATATAAGTTTTACCATTAAAATAATGTGATTTTGGGTTTGTTTAACTTACTTTTCAAAGCATTAATGGACCCCTCAAGACTTATTAAACACCTTGTCTTTTTAAATTGTTTTTCATGGGAGTGTGACTCACCTCCACATAAGCAACCCTATTATTTTAAGAAGTTCAGACTTTGTCCTTATAAAATAATTTTTTCTTCTTCCCTTTTCCAAAAACCATGGGAAAAACCATGGGATTATTTTTGGTTTGGATTAATTTAATATAATGGGTCCCAAACCTAAATAATAAAGAATTCCCTCACCTTTCCTATATAAACCCACCCAAGCTCCCACTTCATCCTCACTCAAAGCCTTTAGAGTTCGTCCAATCTCTTACATACTCTCTCTAGAATCCTCCCAAGGTGCCCCAATCTCCCAAGAATCCTCTCACAATTCTCTCTCTAGCCTTTGGAAGCACACTTCCAAGTAAGGGTTTTTTCTTCCTTTCTCATTTTTGTCCAATTTTCTTTAAGTTGTTTTGCCCTTTTAATTTCAATTATGAATGTTGGGGTATGGTTTTTCACCTCCCTCATACTTCCCTATTTATTTTTTAATGATTGGAGACCCATTTCTCTGTCATTAAATTCCTCCCATGTACACCCGTTACTATGCCGAAATTCTGAAAGGAACTTCTCTCTCCTTATTTACATTCAAGCAATACTTTTGTATCATGAATATAAATTCCATTACAATTGTTGGGAAATATATATATATGACCTAATTACTTTCCATTACATTTAAATATGATGATGATCCCCTTTCTCTCTCATCAACCATTTTTATGAATTCTTATGTCACGCCGTTACGCTGCCGAAATCGCACCAATTTTCTAAGCCAATGCCATTGTGTAGTGAATACCATACTCATTTCTCCATCAAGGGTATTCACCTTCATGAACATTTACTTATTGATTATAAAGTTTCATGTATGAATTCCAAATTCCTTTATCGTGGAATAAATGATTATGTTTTATGAATCCATGTTTTATGATCCATGTGGCACACTTATGCATGAAATGAAATGTTTAAGAAGGGTGCACCCTTATAGCGCTCCAATGTAGTGGGTAAAGTATAGTATCATGATACTTCATGTGCAATGAGTGTTGACTCATGCTAATTCAAGTACAATGAGGTTTTACTCTTGCTTCAAGTGCAATTAGGATTTACTCATGCTCTATGTGCAATGAGACTTGGCTCATGCTAATTCCATGTTAAGTGTTGTTGCCACATTTCCATGTTATGATTATCATGCTTTATCATGCCTTTATGTTCATGTTTCTCTTTTTCTCTATTGATATGCCTAATTTCTAACATGTATTGTACTCCTCATGTTATTCCATGTGTATTCCTTTACTGGGCTTTATAGCTCACCCTTTTCTTATAAATGTCCTCAGGTTATCCCATGCAATGCTAAGTACGAGGTAATGTAATGGTCATGTAAAGGAAGTTTTCAATAAAGATGTTGTATTTTAGGTTTCAAGTTTTTATGTAATGATCCTAATCCCCAAAGACACTAAACCTCTAGATTTTATTTGTTTTATCAAGTGAAGTTTTATGTAATAAATCATTTTTAAGTTTGTAATAAAATAAGGGTTGTCATAATAAAAAAATTATTGTTAATAAGTGTATTATTAAGTTTAATGTTGTTAAAATTATTTTTATAAATTTTCAATCCTTACATTACATTCTAGGTATGATTATATAAGATTCTGTTTTCTTTTACCTTGACCTATGTATATAATTGAATTTATTAGATTAAGTTTAGTTATTGATTATAGTTTATATGTATTAGTTTTTATAGTTAATTAATTGGATTCTCACATGAGTTAACTACCCCTGGGTATATGAACTTTGGGTTGGACTTCCCACTAGACTGAAGGCTTATGACTTGTTCTATAAAGGTGGGGTTTTACTATTTGTGTCTCTAGACTTACCCATATAGATATTTTCAATATCATATAATTATAAACCTTTAAATAAAGAGTTAATACACCTTATGCATGAGATTAATTTGGATATGTGTAAATATATTTGGCTTCTATTTTTGGTTGAGTAATAAAAAACAATGGTTGTGTAAAGAGTTAGACACTAATAGGGTTTGAACATATTAATTTGGTACATGTAATAGGATTACAAACTAAATAATTAGAATAATTAGTACATTAAGGGAATAACATTTGATAATACAATGAGATTAAATCTCCTAATAAATACTAAGTGTGAGATTCCTTCTAAAGCATCACTTGTTAGGACCTCGATCATTCAGCATGAGTGACCCTAATAATTAAGTTCCCATGAATTATATTTTTTAAGGAAAGAAACTAAAAATGTGACACTAATCATTGGTTTCATTATTCTTGTAATTTCCTTAGGGTTATACTTATCTAGGAAACCCTAAGATATAGGATACCAGAGAAATATAGTTGATTTTTTATCCTTATGATAGATTGGACGAGTTTTTCACTCAACTATTCATGAATTATATATAATATAATTTAAAATAGTTATTTACCCAATATAGTCATGAATTATTTAAATTCCCAAATTAGTGTAATTCATGATGAAATATGGATCTTGTAAAACTAATGGATATGATGAATTTACAAGGGATTATCATTTTTGTGGGAGCCCATTTAATAAAATCCTATATTTAATGGTAATAAAACAAGATACTCATCTGATAAAAGATTATGTTTTCGATTATATAATAATTATAAAAATTAAATTTTATATTAATCCTTAGGAAAGAGAAGATTAATTTAAGGATCTCTTAATACTGATAATTTAAGAAGATTTGTTTAAATAAAAAATAATATATCTTATAGAAACACCTACCTAAAAAACCATATTTTTAAGTTATTAAACAAGTGAATCTAGATATTTATGAATCTTATAATGATTTACATAGGGTAATAAAAGAATTATATACAAAATGATCAAAGTAATTTTAGTAACATTTTCTAAATATGATTATGTATGATAATGATTCTCAATATGATTGAGTCTTCTAATGACTTGGTGAGACTAAAGGTTTCCATAAGTCATGTTTTAGTTATGGAATTCATTTCATAGTCATAATTGGAAATTATCTTACATTATGAATGATTTAAAGACATGTTTACTTGATTTTATGAAGTGTTAAAAATATAAAATCAAGGCATGTTATGTCTAAGTTATGGTGATGTATTGATAGTACAAGTGGGTAAAATTTCAAACCAAAGTATGAAAAGTTAGTTATAAAGTTTGACATATATTTTTTCAAGTGTCCAGTGAAGGTCATTGAAACCTAGTTTTATTAGTAAGGATGATTAATGATTCCATATGATGAAATTATTCAAAATACCTAAAGGTATTTAAAAAATTCTATTTAATTTCTCTATCATGTATCATTGTTATAGACTTTAATTATTTAGTTATGAAAGGTATATGATAGATACTTTATATTTTTCAAGTGTGAAATGTATATAGTTGTTCAAAAACAAATTAAGAATTGATAAGTATTTTAATTTTCATTCAAATAATGTAGAAAAGAGTTTCTATATCAAAAAATGTATATAAAATACTTTATCAAGATCTAGTGGATTAAAGAGAAGGATATATTTATTTCATTTATTTTATAAGATAAGTTAATGTTTTCCTTAAAAAATAGTTATTGTGAAAAAAATTTATATGATTAGTTTTATATTCATGGTTTATGATTTATAAAATTCTATAATATGTTCTGAAAAAGGATACATAGATAAAATTGTTTTACCTAGGATAAATTTTTTATCCAATTATTTGTTAAAATATGAGGGAAAATGTTCTCTCCACCCATCAGTGGCACATTTGTATGAATAGTATTATTTTTAGATGAGAATCCCTCAAACACATATAATACCATATATGATATGGAATTGATGGTTTATTCTTTAAATGTACCTATTAAATGGAAATAGGTTTTATTTAATAACACAAAAGAGTTTGTGTATTATCCTGATAGTCTGAGAAGAATATAGTGTCTAAGAGGCTAGTGGGAGTATATTTAAACCTTAAGAAGTTAAAAGTTAACAAATGAAATATTATTCCAATATAAAATTACTTTTTTTTCAATTAATACCCAAAAAATGTTTAGGATATGTTATTATAAGGTATAAATATAAAATATTATAGTTCGTTACTATGAAAAGTGAATAACATAATTTTCTAATGGATTATACAAATTAAAATAATATATGAATTTAACTTAATATCCTAAAATATTTTCAGGGTATTGAGGTAAATAGATATGTAAAAGTTACATATAGTTTCCATAATATAGTGAATTTCACATTATTCTAAAGAGTTTTAGGATGTGCAAGTAAGTGATAATGTAAAACATGTCAAGGAAAAAGTTTTATAGAAATATTCCAAGGATGATGATGTTAGACTTAGAAAGAGTTATAAGTTTAAAAAACATGTTGATATCATGACATTTAATATTGTGAAGTTATTTAGTTTAAATATGTTCAAGGAGTTGAACATTAGGAATATGATTCTTAAATCTCACCATTATTCAAACTTTATTTCTTTATAGATGATAATCACTAAAGAGTTTAATGGATGGGTTTTATTAGATGTAAATATAAATATGTGGTGGGAATAATATATAGGTGTAATGAGTTAATAAGTCTCTAGAGACAAATATAGGACTAATATTAGATGGTCATATAATGTTGTGGTGGGAATAATATATAGGTGTAATAAGTTAATAAAACCCTAGAAAGTGTAGAAAACATAAGGTTGATCTGAAAGTTTAAGATATATGGTATGTTAGATAAGTTATTATATTGAGATTTGTTAACTATACTTAAAATTGATTTAATAATATTAATTATATCATATAAAAGGCAGTATCCACTTTATAATTCTTTCACATTGGATGCATATATGTATATATTTATATATATATATATATATATTTAAGTGTAATTATAGTTAACCACTAAATTTATGATGCTGAGTTATCAATAATCAATGTTCATCATGTATTATTATAGGTTATGAGGAAATGTTAAGGTTATCATGAGTAAGATTCTTGTATGAGATATAGAAAATTGTCATGAGGTATAAAAATCATATTTTTTCTGGATGGCCATCTGATTATCCACATGGAGTGTCATACAATGTATCTTTGGTATAATAGGGGTGAATAGATAATATAAGATTACCCATTCATGAGGTTAGTGGGATACCTAGCATTAGAACCTTTATGATTTTATAACATTATTATGAAAATCCATTGAGGATTAGATAAACAGGGGTCAATGGGTATGTTGTTGATTATTTCATCAATTTGAGCTCAACTAAGATGATATTTCTCCACTCATATGAAAAGTGTGACATTTATTCCCTTGATTGAGATAGACTAGGGAGTGTGTGGATACACCTAGATAGTATATACATTGTTCTTATCTACTAAGATAAGGTTCATGAGATATGATCATCCATAAAGATGAATAAAATGTGATATATTCATTTTCAAAGTTAGTCAATGATTAAATAGTTGAGAATGTTTGATTCAGCTATATGGGATTGACATACTCTATGCCCCATTGTCACTCAATATCATATAAAAAGGAAATATGGTAGATTCCATGATAGCATGAGATGTTGTTGGTGGACATTGATATAGAGACACATGTGTTTGATAGTGATCATGATTAATCCATTTATATCATGAGTAGCATTCATTATTTTCTATAGGAAACTCTTTAATTACATTTATAGACCTGGTGATTCATATTTTTTTTTCAAAGTTATAAAGGCTCATGGGGTCACACTTTGGTTTTGTCTGAATGGGAATTGATTTTGAATCAAAGAGTTGCTCTAAAAAATTAGAATTAATACAAAATAGGTTTTAATGGGTATTAACAAGGTATACATATGATTTAATACATAGTGAAGTTGATGATACCTTTTCAAAAGTGTTTGAAAAAATGGTTTTTTGGATATGGTTTCAGAAGTTATCATATATGATATAATATAAGGTGAAATGGCATAAATTCTATGAGACTTTAATGAAATTGGGGGATTAAAGGATTTTCTATCCCTAAATCCTGTTTGTATTTGATATAATAGGCTATATTATAATTTAAAATACATAATATCATAAGACAACATGAAATGAAAGATTTCATGTTATTTACTATCAATGCCTACTATGTCATATCATATGGATGGATGATTTCTTAAGACCCCATATACCATTTCTTGTATGTGTTGCATGGGAATATCATAGCATGGTATTTGGCTATGTTATAAGGATCATGTAATGTGATTACATGAAACATAATTTTTCTAAATCATATACTATGATTCATTTTGTAAGGATATGATATTCATTTATCATCTAAATGTTAATAGTTTACACTCAAATGAATATTTTATGATGGAATCATTTAAGGAATCATTACATGATATATAGCATAGGATAGTTTTTTTCTCATTAATGAATGTGATAAATGAATATGATAAGGCATTAAATCATGTGTTATTACACAATATTCAATGCTTTCACTGCCAAGGAACATCCTTGAGAAACCTATAAGATCCCACTAACATGCCATGGTAGTGGTGTGTGTGTGTGTGTGTGCAATGTTTGAGTGAGACTTTTTATCACTTGTTTATATATTTATCCTACCTCTTTCGCTTCATGAGATACTATAAAATCATAGAGGATAGAGATTTATACACATATTCAGTGTGATCCAATCATCCTGTGCGTACCTCCAGAGGTGGGAGTACTTTCACTTCAACTCTAATGACATTTATCAAGCTTATTAGAAGTAATTCATGGGAATAAAAAGGTTATGTAATGGAAATTATAGTGAAAGGTATTCTTTTACCATATTATTTATTTCTAGATTATGCATGGTTCATATTTATAACTTAGGTATGGGATTTTTTCACTCCTTCATGTTTTAATAATTGTTATTAAACCTTAACAATTTCCAGTAAGTACTACTTTGTGTTATCCATAATTTATGATCATAACAAAGGATTATGGGTTGTGTTGATATCGTAATATTATTATGAGTAGAATCATATACTCAGTACAAAGAGTTTTATATGAGATACAAAGTATTAACTCATAAGGTAATAAATCAAGACTTGTTACGTGGACTAACCCACTAAGGTATATCAAATGGAATTTCATACAGTCATTCATATACATAGTGGTGAAATCTTAATATGAATCATCATTACATGATATTGGTGAGATACCTATCATGAGAACCTTAATAATTTTACACCTTTATTATGAAATCCTTGATGCTTATCTAATTAGGGGTGGTTGGGTATCTTGATGATCATTTCAATGGTTAGAGCGTAGTCAAGATGGTATTTTTTTCTCTTGCGTGATAAGAAAAGACATATGGTACCTTTATTGATTTATATGAGTAAATTCAAGGTCATTCTTAATTAAGTGACATGTGATGTGCTCATATACTTGGATGAATGAAATGTGATGTATTCATTCAAACTGGTTGGTTTATTTTAGAGAATCGGGAATGTGTGAGATGGTTTATAAAATATTGATATGTTCCATGTTTAGTAGTAACTCTATGTCATACAAAAAGAGATTATATAAGTATAAATATAATTTATATGATATATATTATGGTGGATATGTTTATATGGTGATATGAGTATGTTTTATCGATATTTCACTAGACCCCTTTATATCCTCAGTAACACTAATGTTATACTAGAGTTCACTCTTTAATTACATCTATCAAATTTGTTTGTCAGATTTTTTTCAATGTTATAAACTCCTATAGGGTAATATAATTATGCCTTAGAATAAGGATTAAATTTCAGATAAAGTATTTATTCCAAAATAAATAAATTTTGATAAACTATATACAAAAGATTTTGGAAAGATATATAAATATTATTTGAATTTTTTTCATAGAGACCTTAAGGGATTTTAGTGTAAGTATGAGATTATTAGATATATTATATTAGGTTATTAGGGGTAAAGTTATATTCAAATACACACACCACACACACACAAATTTTTCCTCTAATGTGTGATGGGATTATGATATAGGTGAATGGGATACTACCATATTTTCTATAACGGTTTACCTTCAGATAAGTATTATTAGAATATTTAGTTTATGGAATGAATAATAATTTCAAAAGTTCAAAAAATCATATCCCAAATGGGAATTATTTATGTCTAATGTATGTCAGGTGAAAAAAAATCATCATCCTACCCTCGACTCGCTTCATGCATCAAGGATCCCATATAAAGGATCTGATCCTCCTAGTGAATGATATAGATTTTGTGTGATTCTTCCTTGCCTAAACTAGAGCACTATTATTCCTTAATTGTCCATTTTTCATTAAGGTGACCATTCTAATACACCTTTATATTTTGAGGATCCTCTCATAGAATATGAGGATACTATTTTCAAGTGTAACCTATGAGGAAGAGATAGTCTATTGGTTGTTTCTAGGTGATCATGATCAATAATACTCTATCAGGATTGACATATATAGATCTCACTGCATTTTAGGTATGACTATAATATTTAATATTCTTCATTTTATGTTAGTTCAATGATGACATAATGGTAAAATATAATAGGTTCCTTATACTATAATTATCATGAGATGTTCCTAAGAAACCCATCATCTTTTCAATGGTAAGATCCTTTTGAAACACAGCATAATAGGATAACAAGTTGAACATACTCAGCTAGGGAAGCACATATATTCAAATACCAATATTAAACATATGGGGGTCACATTTATTATAAAAAAGGTAGAAAAAAAAAGATCCTTAATAAAGAGATAAATATAATATATCAAAAACATCACCCCTAGTTATATCTTCCAAAATTCATGGGGTCAATCCAACTTCAGAAACTTGGGGGAAAATTCCTCAAAGAATAGGTCCTTGAATACCTACCATTTCAAGTAATCATTCATCCAATCTTCAACCATAATTAACAACCATCTCTTCATGAGTCTCTAAAGCATATAATCTATTAACTTTCAGATTCCCTATGTCAATTGACAACTAAGAGGGGTAAATCAAAGGTATTTATTTGAATAATTCTCCTCCATATTAAATTTAACCACTAAGACCTATTAGAGTTCTTGATCCACTCAGTATAAACTAACAACCTCATCTTGTGTGCATTAGTAATATTAAAGAGATTATCATAATAAATTTACAAGGTTCATCCAGAAATTCTAAATTCTTACCATGTTAGTTAGAAAGCATAACATGAATTATATACTATATAAACAAATGGTAACAAAATCATGATTGGTTATACACCACAACCACTACTAATATTCTATAATTTGTTATATATACTAATTACAAATCTCCATGGAAAACAACTGGTTCTACATCCTAATCGCTCAACTATACTTGCAACTGGTTATACACCCCATTCAAAAATTCTCTCTTGTTTTAATTCATAAATAGAAATACATCCTTATTACACTAGGTTGATTCAAAACATCTAGAGAATGAACTTACTTTGCAAATAGATAGGATCAACTACTATATCTATGTAAAACTCTTTAAGATCTTCAGTAACTGAAAATCTTGATCCAAGTTTTTGGTCTCAAAACTCTCACCATATATTGAGAAATATGGTTCCTCCTTAGTCTTCACATGATTGGGCAAAATTGGTTTCTTCCTCTATGAATATGTCCCATCGTATAACACTTTCTCTCTCTTCAATACTGTAATGTATCGGGCCCTCAATAATTCTCAATTCTCAAACATATTTTTCATCACTAGTAGTTTCCTTTTTTACTCACCAAAATAATATCATAGAAATTATTTATAATTTATTCATATACATTATTTCATTTATTATTCCATAAATATTTATAGTTTCTCTTCCATGTTTGATCTTTAAATATCTAGGGGGATATTATTTTTTATTTAAACCATTAATTCTATGGCCTAAATACTAGGATAAATATTTTGAAGGGGTATTTGAATTACCATGACATCATCTTATCCTCATTTAAATCACCCAAAAGACCTGGTTATTATCTCCTCTTATGATATTAAAATTTTAATATCATGTATCTTCTATAAAGTTTGAAGAATTTTTAATTATTGGTTGGAATGAGTAACTCCATAGTGGGTTAATTCAGTTACCAAAAAATTTATGTTAAAAACACTTTTAAAAAATCCCCCAAATTAACAAAAAACATTGGTTAATCAAAATATAATAAATATATAAATTTTATCTTTAAAATAATTTCTTAGAAGTGGGATTAAGGCTCATTTAGAATATCTAATAAATACTCTAAATATTGAAACTAAGTTACTTAATCAAACAATTTATATAATTACAACATCATTTCCAGTCAACTCTAGAAGATAATTCTCATATAAAAATAATTCAATATTATTGGAAATAGATCCTTTAATGTAATTAGATATACCTATGTGATGTATAATTAAACATCTATATCATTACTTTGATAAAAAAAACTACTTATTTTTCAATGATCAAGCATATGATATTATCTTTCTTCTCACTGAAACTAGACTCTATATACTGATATAATTAGTGAACCAACCTAGGAAAGAATAGTCAACCATTCCTTGAAAACCACTCAATCCTTCCTTGGTCCTGGATCACTTTTAGTACCAAATACTTGATCAAAACTAACCATTCATCATCTGTCTCTTTTTTAGAAATAATAACTTGAGCCAAGAGTTGTAGGTTATTCAGTTTAACAACTAAAGTTCAGATTGATTCTCTTCATCATTTATTCAATGCACATGATCCTTAAAAAGATGAGACTAAGGTGTGTTTCACTCTCACCATTTCACTGATTCAAAGGAATAAGGGAGAATTATGAGGGTTTCAGGTTGAGAGATAAGGGAAGTCGAAAGGTTTGAAATGATGTGTGAGTGAGAGTGTTCTTGAAATCATATTTAATATTTTATTTTAACATTTAGTTATTTAAATAAATAAAATTGAATAAAATATAAATAAATAAATATAATAAAAAATTAAACAGAGAAAATAGGACTAATAGAAAATGAAATAGACACTCGACCAGTAAATCTCCAATGGTGGATCTTCCAATGGTAGAACACCTAATAGTGGTTCTTCCAAAGGTGGATCTTATAATAGTGGAACACCAAATGGTGGATCTTCCAATGGTGGATATTCTAATGGTAGATCACTCAAAGGTTCAAATTTGAAGATAAAGTAAAAAAACTGAAATTTATCATTCCTAGTTTAGGTTTGATATAGGTTAATCTCTCCTAATTCAAATGCTTTGTAAATTTTTCAACAATTTGATGTTTTCTTCTAATGAATTAAATAGTTATATCAACTTTTTGGAAATTATCACTCAAAAATTGATGTCTTATATCAATATGTTTTTTCCTATAATGGGATACAGAATTCTTGGAAATATTTATTTCACTTGTATTATGAAAATTTATAGGGACATTTCTAAATTGATATCTATAATCTTGTAAAGTGTGTTTCATCCACAAAATCAATGAAAAAGAACTTTCTACTATTATATATGTAGACTCAGCAGTAGATAGTGCAACAAAATTATAATTTTTATTAAAAAATGAAACTAATTACTTTCCCAAATGGTGACATGTTCAAGAGGTTCTTTTTTATCTAACTTACACCCACAAAAATTTGTATCTAAATTAATTAATAAATTAAATGATTTTCCTCTAGGATAGAACATTAAAAAATTAATTATAATCTTTAGGTATTTGAAAATTATTTTAACATAATGTAAATAATATTTTATAGGATATTCTTAAAAATAGGAACAAATACATACACTGAACATAATATAAATTCATTTATTAGTAAATTATATCAAGCTTCCAATTATACCTCTATAATGGGTTTGATCTCTAGAATTTCCAGTTTCATCAAGATCTAATGTAAAGTTTGTACTCATGGTAGTATCACTACTCTTTATGCTATCAAAACAAAATTGTTTTAAAAGTTATTTAGTAAACTTGATTTGATTTAAAATAATTCCATATTTATTTTGAAAATTTTGAAAAACAAGAAATACTTTTAACACACCAATTAAACTCATTTCAAATTCAATATAGATAATTTTTGAAAAATCAGTGCACAGTGAATTTTTAGAAGATCCAAAAAATATATCATCAACATAAATTTATACAAATATATTATATTTTGAAATTATTTTTATAAATAAATTTGGATCATATATTCCTTTTGAAAAAACTTTAGAAATTTTAAAAGAGTATATCCTAGCATGCTAATCTCTATGAGATTTTTCTAAAAAATATAAATATTTTTTTAATTAAAAAACATTATTTGAAAAATTGGGATTTTAAAATTTATGGGTTGTTTAAAAAAAATATCCTCACCAATATAATCATTTAAGAATGCACTCTTGGAACCTGTTTTATATAGTCTGAAATCCAAATATTCTGTATAGGCAAGAAATATTCTAATGGATTCAAGTATGGATAATGGTTAAAAGGTTTTCTCAAGGTCAATACCCTCTTCCTAACTATATATTTATGCAACCAATCTCGCTTTTTTTATAACTATTGTGCCTGGCTCATAAATTGTTTTATTAAACACCCATTTAGTTCAAATGGTCATAGTGTCTTTAGGTCTATCTACTAGTACCCAAAAATTATTTATTTCAAATTTATTAAGTTCTTCATGTATTTCCATCACCCATAATTCATCCTTAATTAAATAATGGATGTTATTAGGTTCATGTTGTGATAAGAAATAATTATGTTCAACCTGATTTCTAAGATAATCTATAGTCTATATTCTTCTATTTAGGTCTCTAACTGCAGCATCTAAACAATGATATCTATGATTCCTAATAGTTATAGGAAAATAAGGTCTAGATATCACATTATCCTCTATAGGTTCATGTTGAAGTTGAACTTGATGATTTTTATTCTTGTTTGATAGAACCTTCAAAAGTTTTAGCATTTAAGTCTAGACTAGAAAGGTTATCCTCAAGATTTTAGAAATTTGTTTTAAGATCATGTGTATTTGTTTCATTAAATTTGAAATGTATATATTCTTCCACAATCTTATATATTTTATATTAAACACCCTATATAAATTAATAGTTTTAAAATACCCAAGTAAAATTCATTCATCACTATTATAAGATAATTTGTCAAGATTATCCTTTTTATTGAGAATAAATACTTTTCAACCAAAAACTCTAAAGTAATTAACCTTTGTTTTTCTCCCATTCCACAATTCATATGAGGTTTTCCATAAAAGAGGTCTAATTAATTTTATTGATTATATAACAAGTTGTATTCATATATTCTACCAAAAAATAAATAGGTAAATACTACTCATTTATCATGGTCCAAGAAATTTCTTGAAGGGTTCTATTTCTAATTTCTACTACATCATTCTACTGTGGGGTCCTAATAGTAAAAAAGTTGTTATTATATCTGTTTTGTGAGAAAAATGGTTCAAAGTCTTTATTTTAAAACTCATGGCCATGATCACTTCTTAAGGTCTTAATTCTAAGTCCACTAAGATGTTTTATAGATTTATCATACTTAATAAACCATGAACAAGCTTCGGTTTTGTGACCTATAATGAATACCCATGTATATATAGAAAAGTTATATTCTAGAACATAAACATAGTGCTTCCCATTTTAGCTAGAAACTCTAGAAGATCCAAACAAGTACATGTGAACCAGATCTAGGGGTTGAGAAGTTGAAACTTCCTTATTTGATTTGAAAGAGATTTTGTGTTGTTTCTATTTTTGTATAGGTTACAAACTTTTTAATTTGGGAATTTTAGTTTAGGTGGATCCTTGACTAACCCTTTCCTAGTTAGATTTCAAATTGAATGAATTTTATAATGTCATAGTATCCTATGAAAAATAGAGTATTATTTGTGAAAGTTAATTATATATGAATTTTTTTGAGAAAACAAGGAATCTAATTTATTAGCATATACATTTTCATTTCTTAAAGTAGTGAAAACTAAATCATTTTTTATATCAAAAACATTGAAGGAATTATTTTCAAATTTTAAATAAAAATCATCATCACATAACTATTATATTATAATCATATTATACTTTAATATATATACAACTAAAACTTTTAAAATTAAAACAATATTAGAATTATCTATTTAACCAAGTCTAAAAAAATCTTTTGCATTTTCACTAAAATTGAAATGTCTAAAATCCACCTTAATTAGGTTCTAGAAACTTAAATAGTCCCCATTCATATGTTTGGAACATCCTCTGTCCAGATACCATAAATTCTTGTTGGAACCTTTTAAGTACATTTCCTAAACAATATTTTTAAACCAAGAATAACTTTAAACCAAAAATGACTTTCGTACCCATATTCTATTGGGTCTATAAATGTTAGTAATCAACGATTTAGGAATCCATAATTGTCTCAAAGTTTTCTTATAATAATTTCTTAAACTTTTATAAATAAAAAACTTTTTTTGGTCTAGAATAATAATAATTATTACTAGTTTTAGTATAACAAGAGATAGGAATGAAATTATTTTTAGTAATCCTTATTTTTCTAGGATGATAACCTATTTTATTGTATTTTTAGGTGTATTTTTATTTCTAAGAATCTAGGTAAGAGTGTTTATTCCATTGTAAAATCTCTCCAAATATTTTTTTAATTTCTCATTGGATAATTTTAACTCATTTTTATATTTTATAAATTGATCATTTTTATCCTTCTCTATACCAATATCATTTTTAGGATGAGCATTCAAGGCATGCATCTTCTTTAAACTTTTCTATTTATATTTAAGTTAATTGAAGGTATCCTCAAACATATTATAGTATTCAAAAATTTCTTTTCTATATATGTTTTATTCACTTATTTTCATCTCTATAAGAATTATAAAAATGAATATAATATGTGGCGAAAATATTAGATAACTCGGATGTGTTTTTCATAAAACACATATTATCTCTATCATGGTTGTCTACTATACCTGAATATTATTGACTTGAGATATCCTCTAAAGCGCTCCAAGTTTCTTCCATAGCTTTCTTATACCTCTTATCCTTTTCATAATAATTTTTATTAATTTTTAACTTAGGAAGATTAGATTTTACATTATCATTCCTCTTACATTCATAGTAAATTATTTCAATCATAGAATAATCCCTCTTATAGTATTTTCTTCAATTACCTCTGTTTTCATGGTTACATTTGTAGTTTGACTTCATGATGAATATATTCCTTGTAAAATTTATTGATTAATCTATCTAAATTATCTATTTCTTTATCATTGTTATAATATGACTCTCCATCGCAAGGGTTTTCTTATTTATCCATTCCTTTCTTTGTTTGAGCTAGAAGTATTGAAATATACTAACTTCATCTTTAGTAAATTGTATTTTTATCTATTTCCTTTGAGTTACTATTTATAAATCATGATATTTCCTATAAACTCTTTAATAGTCAACTTACTTACATCACATGACTCTCATATTGAAGATGAAGTTCTTCTCCATTTGTATGGTAAACATCTCAACAGGTGCATCACATGATCTTTGTCAAAAATTGGTTTCCTGAGAGAATGCATCATGTTCACAATGTCATTAAACCTGAGATATATATCAAAAATATGATCATCAAGTTTCATCTTAAAATTATCATATATAACAGTATAATTATTCATTCTCATTTATTTGGTATTATAAGTTCCTTCATGAGAAACATCTAAAGTATCTGAAATTTCAAATACAGTAGTACGAGACAATATTCTATTAAAATATTCATATCCTAAAGAATAATATAAAAAATTCATAGCTTTATAGTTATTTTTATAAATTTATTTAGTAGGATCACTCCATTTATCTCTAGCTGTTTTGGGTAATTCATATTTTTCTTCAATTATAGTACAAATTTCAAAACCCATATTTTTAATATGCATCTTCATTTTAATCTTACACTAAGAATATTTTTTACCATTAAAATAGGGAGGACTATTTATAGTAGATAAATATTTCCTATTATTATTAATAAAGAATTATATTTAGAAATAACATAAATTTAATATCATTAAAATACAACTAAATCACAGTTGAAAATGTATTTAAACAATTCCTCTGATACCCAATGTTGGTTGGAGTGAGTAACTCAACAAGGGATGAATTGAGTTCATAGTAAAACTTTTTATTAAAAAAATTTAAAAATTCCCTAAATTAATAAAAACTATCATTTAATCAAAATATTATAAATATATAAATTTTATCTTTCAAATAATTTCTCTGAAGTGGGATTAATGATCAGTTAGAATATCTAATAAATACTTGAACTTTTGAAACTAAGTTACTTAATCAAAAACTTTTTATAAACACATATTAAGACTAAATATCAATGTATGGTTTTTATATATTATAAAAGACAAAGTTTTGACTTTGAAATAGAAAAAAAACCAATAAATCACATAGTGGAATATAAACAAGGGGTTCAGTCTCAAAACCAAGACTTAATCACCTCTACTTGAAAATCACCTATTGTCAAGTAGTTTATTAAACAATAAACTTGATCCAAAACCCTGATTTATTTTTACAATCAATAGCACAAAAAGTTTTCCAGTCTCAAAGCCTATTCTATATTTATATGTGGGAAGAAAAAAATACCATGTCACGTGGGACCTCTTCCACAATTTTTGTGGGTATACAAAGCAGAAAAGTTGGGAAAGAGTGTCAATAACAATCCAGTTTGGTACAGGAGACAGTTTGTAAAATTAAATTGAGTAATGAAACACATAAATGAATATTAAAACATAAACAGAAATAGAAAGTTAGAAGAGATAGTAATTAGTGGTTTTTATCTATCTAAAAGACTCCAGGTGTTTATAGATCCTTGAATAATATGTTAGAAGGAACTAGAATAGGTTTCTCAAAATGTGAATGAAAATAGAGTGTCATGTTTTTTTTTGAAAGTCCTTCTATTTTTAATATTTCAATGTTTAGAATTGATTTATATTGGGAATATTGTAATCTCTATGCATGTGTCACTCTATTTAATTTATTGTTTTTCAAACACACATCGCACATGAGGAAGATCTTTTGAATATATAACTCTTCTATGTCCAATCTTATATTGAATAATAATAATTAAAATATCATAGATCCTCATACTAGGAACTAAATCAGGAAGTTCTGACTTTGTCTCCAATACATTTGTTGAGTACTTTAAGAATAATCATTCTTTATTCCACATGCATCTTACTATAATAAATTCTGTAAACTAGTCATTAGAGGAATTAAATTTAAATGAGAGTCAGAATAACAATGGTAGAATATTTGTGGTAGATCATCTCTAAAGGTATACAAGACTAACGGTAGATTTAATCTAACAGTAGTATAAAATAGTGGTGGATGTGTTGATGATAGATTTTCTTTGGTGGTAGATCAACTCTGTAAGTAGATCAATTTTGGTGGTAGATCAACTCTGGTGATATCATGGTCTATCAGTAGAGTCTAACAGTGTATATATTAGTGGTTGATGCTCCATCAATACATGCAGTTCACTGGTATATTCTATTGAACTAATGGTAGATGTTCTCAATGGTAGATCTATCAGTAGTAGAGTTTGACAGTAGATGTAGTCCACCAATAAATCTGTATAACTAATGGTAGATATTCATAGCCAATGGTATATCTTTTTGAACTAATAGTAGATCATCACTTAACCAAGTTTGTTTCACAAAGTTTCTTATAAAATTATTTACTATCATAAAACATTGAAATTGTAAGAAACATAATAATCATGATTTTTTATCATTAAAATGAGATTCTAATAGTAATATACATCCCTGTAAGCATTCATGCATGCATTATACTACAATGAGGAACCTAGTCTTTGTGGTATGGAACACAATCAGACTTCAAAAACTTTCATAGTTGGTATTTTTTTCTTATTATCTTAAATTATGATCATTTAATTGATCATAATATTTTTATTTATAAATATCATTATAACAGCATCATCTGAATCGATATCTCATTTTATTCTCAATTTATTTCAAATAAATATTCGGAGTTCCTCCTCAAAGTGTTACCATTATATAGGTTATAAAATGACATTTACATGGAATCTAATACCTTTATATAGCTCATTTTTCACATTTACATAGATTATAATGATCACCTTTATATAGCTAGTGTATTTCAAAATGGAGCCTTAAATAGTCAGTGTAATTCTAAAGTTACCTATACACATATTCACAAACATATCTTTACATAGATAGTTTATTTCACATCCAACCTTTACATAGCCAGCGAAATTACATGTTTAACTTTACATGGGTATTAAGTTACCTTTACATAGCACATATGTTACCCTTAAATATCTCCTTAAGGTAGCTTTACACAAATGTGATAAATTCTATATTTCTCTTATTATATACTAGAACCTTATGAAACTCACTCAGGATTATCTCATCATATCCAAGACTTCATCTAATTATATTTAAATAATAAATATGGTAGCTTCCATGTAAAAAACATTATATGTCTTCATCAAATTTCAAGGTAGACTCCATCATTTAATCATAAGTATTTTGATCTTCTCATTCATCCATCTCTTGAATCACCTTTAAAACATGTTATAGATAATGTTTCATAACCAATTAACACCCATAAGTTTATTTAAGATTATGGAAACAATCATAACATATAAATTAGTATATTTTCTTTAATCCATCCATGATATATTTAATATTACAACATCAAAAACACTTTTACAACCAAAAATGGTAGTAGCTTCATCAACTTATAGGATTGAATAATTTATTAGCCATGAAATCCAATTTTAACTCATGAATCCATAAAATCCTCCAAGAAGAATCATCACATTCCTTCACCAAACACATATTGACTCAATAAAAAACACAATTGTTACTTTGGAACTTCTATATGACCCTTTGAATTTATTATCAATACCATAAATCCTTAGTGTAAATATGTTTACTAATATTTATTCTTTATTATCGCCCTTATATATAATAAATGAAAAATACAATATAAGTGGTCTTCTCACCTCATTATATTCCTTTCATCATTATAAAACCAACTTACTCTTATCCTTTTTCAGATCTGAATAATAACTTTTATCCTATTGAGAGAAGGATGATACCACATGATTTTATTAGCAAAGATCATTTAGTTCATATAAACTAAGACAGTGGGGGATAACCTAGTATAGAAATATATAGAAATTGACCAAGGTTGTCTATGTTATCCATAAAAACACATAAATGTTATACCATGATCATAGAATCATTCTTGGGGATACTTAAAATTAGATTTATCAGAAAAAAGATAACTTTCACACATCTCAACAAACTATCAAAATATTTTATATGAAAGTAAAATAACTCCCCCTTTATCTCATCCTTTTATCATCTAACACTTTCCTATTTATTATTTTATTTAATATTATCATAACAAAGTTATATGAGTGTTATTTTCATACCTCGTTAACTAGTTTGATAAAATTTTCTAGAAATTATAGCTTTATTGTATAATGCTAATTTAGAAAATTCATTCTCATGTTTACTCCCCCACAGAGGATGGAATCTTATTCTTATTTTCATGTAAGTTAATAAAATACATTAAGTGTGTCTTATTAATTATATCTAGTACTGAAATCCTCAAAATACTCTTTCAATTCCCTTTATGTTAGCTCAAATAATAAACAAAAATAAAAAAACAAGGAGGGACCACTTGGTTCTTTTAGAATAAACATTCAGGCTGAGTGTTCTCTATCAAACTATAGTTCTTATTCCTTCCATTATTATCAATTTTCATAATATAAATAGCCTTAATAGGTTTTTTTATCATTTTATTTTCTTAAACTATTTTAATTTGTAATTTAGTTCTCTTTTTCCATGTTAGTTAATAAAGAAATCTTATCTTGTTGTGCTTTAATTGATAATTTTATCAATGATTCTTGGTCTTTAAGGATAGTCAAATAATTTTTCATTTCATTTACAGTCTATTCACATCTTTTACGCATCTTCTTTGTATTTTAAGTCACCAATTGTATATTACTCTTAAAGTACTTCAGTTTTTCTTTTTTCACCACTTTTGTTCCTTTACCCTCATCACACATCTGAGATTTTTCTATCTGTTTAACCTTGGGTAATTAGTTGGGACAAATATTCAATTACTATTTATTTTTATTTTCAAGATTCTTTAGACTTCTCATTATACAGATTTTTTAAATTCTCAATATTTCATGACTTTTCACCTTTAGTCTTCTAAACTCCCTTTCATTTCATAGCATAACGGACTTCTAGAAACATTATCATTCACTCTATACCTTTATGACATTCTAGTACACATTCTCCACACATATCTTCCAAACATTTAAATACTTTCATGGTGGATTGATATTGTAATTTTTTTATCAATGTTTTCTACTTATAAGTTTCTTTCCTCAGTTTCTCACCAAAAATCCACCATGGTTCATGGGTCTACATTGATAATGATATATTATACCAAAAAGAAAAATATTTGTTTATTTACACTCAAAAACATCTTAATAACCCTTTAAAATTTTATCTTCTTGGTTGAATTCATTTCTATATAGATTTATATTAATGTTTCCCAATTAAAATCTGAGTCTTCTCTTTCCTTGGGGAATGTGGTTTCGCTGGAATGTTGTTTCCTACCTTTTATGTGAAATATTACTAATCATTTTCCTTGGTATAAAACTCTTTATATTTACTTTTATCACCCACACTATTAGGAATAACATATCTTTTTATAACTGATTAGTTGTGGATTTACCTTATTCTCTTAAACCTTTTATCTCACCAATTTGAGAAGACTCAACTTTAAACTCAAAAGACGTATTTAAGTATTATTTAAACTTATTTTGAATTAAAATACACATGGATTTTGTCTCATAAAACTCCTATTATTTAATATCCATATTCTCCTCAATATATCTTACCATCTTCTAATGGTCAGCTACCCTCAATTTATGCTACTTGATATCCTCAATAAAAGTCACTTCTCTCTTGATATACTCTTCTCTATGAGTATCCACCTTCTTGTTTTATTTCTAAATATTTCTATTATCATTATTTTATTTTGTATTTTTCTCAAGATAATCTTCCAAAATTTCTTTAAGAGTTTATTAACTTTTTTTTCCTTCCTCAACACCACCATCACTATTTGATGAATCAACCCCTTTTTTAGATTTTCAAATAAATTAAAATCCTCTTCTGAAGAGATAATTGATGATGAATCCACTTGGTTATTCTTTATCATCAAATTTATCTTCCTAATACTAAGATTATTCTTCTTATTCTTATCATTTTTAAGGTTATTTAATTTTCCTTGTCATATTTAGATCCAATCACCTTCTTATTTGGATAGTTAATTGAAAAAATTATAGTGTTATTATAATTATATCACTTTGGTGATTGTTTAACTCTTCCATTAAACTTTTAATTTATCAATTCCTTTAATATAAGAATAACAATTTCATCAAGATCATTTCCATCCTCAATATTTTAATCACTTGATTCTAAAACCTCTTATTTCTTAATTTTACCTCTTATGATGCCTTAAAAGTCCATATCATTATTCTCTTTCTTCCTGATAGCAGTTCCTTTTTTCATTTTATATGATATGATAATATTGTGGTGTTTATCTAGGTAAAATCTCCCTATAACCTAAATCTAAAAGCTAGGGATCAAATTTTTTTGGTAAATTTACCATAATCTTCTTAACTAAGGTGAAATCCTCTAGCTTCTCACCAAATACTTGAAATTTTTCAATTATCTCATTCACCATACTAAAATAGTCATATATATTCTCATCCTCATCCATTTTAATGTCCTTAAATTTTCTCCTCTATACTAGCATCGTAGCTTCCTTGACTTTGATATTCCCTTCATAGATACTTCTTAATTTATGAAAATCTTCTTAGTAGTTTTGAGTTTTATGAATTTGGTATAAACCTTCTCTAATAGAGATTCTAAGAGAGAATTATGTGATTTTCAATGAACCTAAAAATTTCTATTATCATCATGGTTCATAAGACCACCATTAATAATAGGTGGAAAACTCACTTTGGTAGTATCTCTAACTTCTAGGTTGAGTGAAATGTGATTGGGTAGAATCATATTCTTCTAATGGAGGTAGTTTATGCCATAAAATGTAGGTACTCCTCAATTATTCATATAATTTGAGATCTTAATTCTCAATTTCTTATTTATATCTTTAAGAGGGAACCTATGCTATGATACCACTTGATATGCCTTGAGCTGATTGACTACTAAGACAGGGGTGAATCAATGGTATTTCATTCAAGAATTATTCTCATTTTTAAATTCAAACTCTAGAACCTATTAAGGTTCTTGAACGACTCATTATTAACTCTTAGAATCGCCTTGTGTGCAGTAGTAATTTGAAATAGAGAATCACATAGTATTTACAATTTTGACCATAAATACCTAATCCTTGTTGTGTTTTTTAGACACCCCAACACAGATTCTTCACTATATGCACAAGTGGTTTCAATATAGTGATTGGTTAAATGACCCAAACACAACTTCTCTCCAATAATTTATTATATTCCCAAATTAAACTTCTCTATATTAGAAACTAGTTCTACACCTCAATAACCCAACTGAACTAGGAACTGGTTATACTCCCCAGTCAAAAATTATCTTATGTTTTGATCTATAACTAGAAATACCTCCTTCTTGCTCCAGGTTTCTTCAAAAACTCTAAATAATGATCTTACTCCATAAAAATAACAGATCAACTGGACTAGACTTATATAACTCTTCAATATTTTCAATGAAATATAATATTTATTTTGAATAATGGTCTTAAAGCTAACATTGTATCTTGAGAAATTAGTTTCCTCCTCAATCTTTGAATACTTGGGCATGTATAGTTTATTCCTACTTTAATATATCCCAGCTTCTAAATCCTTGTCTCTCTTCAAAACTTTAATGCATTGGGTTGTTAATAATTCCCAATTCATAGACACATTGTTCAGCACCTACAATTTCCTTTTATACGAATTAAAATAATATTAGGAACATTGTTTTTTATTTATTTATAGAAATTACTTCATTTAATATTCAAAACATCTCTTTAGGTTCTTCTTATTCTTTGATCTTCAAATATCCAGGTGGATCTATTATTTTTTATTTAAGATGGTCACTACATATCCTGAAGACTCATCCAAATATTTTGATGTAGTATTTGAATTACTACAACATCATATTGTTTTCATTTAAATCACCCAAAATACTCAATTATTCTATCCTCTTATGATATTAAAAATATCATAGATTTTATCTTCCATCAAATCCATAACATTTGAAATATTTATCCATGTAATAATGCATGCATTCATTTCACTATGACACGAAACCTTATCCTTACAGCATGGAACTCATCTTAGACATCAAAAACTTCTAAAATTAGTATTCATTTAATATTGGCATGAATTATAATCATTTTATTGATCATAATATTTGTATATATAATTAACTTTACAATAACATCATCTTAATATATTTATATTTTTAATATATATTTTTTTAGAATAAATATTCTAAGTTTATCCTCAAAGTTTTACCCTTACGTAGGTATTCATATGAACTCTATGTGGTATCTAGAACCTTTATATATATCATTGGTTTCCTTTATACAGATTTACATGCTTACCTTAAAGTATCCTTTTTATTTCATAGCTAACCCTTACGTATCCAATGCAGTTCCTTGGTTATGTTTATGGAGATTTTCATACTTACCTTTATATAGATAGTGTATCTCATATATGACCCTTACATTTCTATTTAAGTTTCAAGGTTACATTTAAATGGGTATTAAGTTACCTTAATGTACTTCTTATGTTACATTTATGAATCTCCTTAAGTATCATTTACAAAAACACTATAAATTCAAATTTTCTCTCATTATATACTAGAACCTTCTCAAAATCACTCAAAGCCTTATCAACACATCCAATACTTCATCCTAGTGTATTCAAACACTAAATATAGTAGATTCCATGTACAACAACCCTTGGATGACTTATTCAACTTTAAATATAGCATCCGCTATTTAATCTCAAGTCTTTTGAACTTCTCATTTGGCCAACTCTTGAATCAAATTTAAAACTTGTTGTGGATATCGTTTCATCACCAATAAACACTTTTATTTTGACAGAGGATTGTTGAAACAACCACTATATATAAATTTATAATTTATTGAATCTATCCATGTGATATTCTATCTATAATCTTCAAAAACACTTTTCCAACCAAACATGGTAGTTTCATCATCAACTTTGGTATTGAATGATTTATCAAGACTTAAATCCAATGATAACTTAGTAATCCATGATAATCCACTAAGAATCATCATCACAATATTTCACCAAATATATATTTACTCATTAACAAAAAAAATTATTCTTACTTGGACTCTTAAAACTTTACCCACCAGACATCAAGTGTCTCTACTTTCTCAAAAAACACCCTCTCTAGGCTCCATCCAGTCCTCAACATCCTAAGGGACACCCATGCCATTGAAGTCTATATGGTTTTTTATCTAGAAATCTTGGGAAAATTTTACCATTTTTGAACCAGATCAATGCACATCTCTACCTCAAACCAATAATATACATAACACCCTTAACTATAAGGGCTCAACTAACTGAACTTATAGAGTGGCCTCAAGGTAATTACTAGATCCACCCTCCTAAATATGTCTAGGTATAAGGTAAAATTCTAAAACTTAGGGTCATCCTCATCCCTATCCATGAGTGGAACCATGGCATGTCATCAAGGCAGAATTTTCTTGAAAACCCTAGGAGACACTCCCTAAAGTTCTACCCATATGGCACTATACATCCTAACACACTAATCACCCAAGTACTAGGCTCATTATTCTTGTACCTTCATATTATTCATAGTAATATATAATAGAAATAATAATAAATTTTGGTTAAATTAATTATATACCACCAATAGTTTATTTAGGAAAGCATCAAATATATTATTTTTGACAGTTAATTAATTTAAACCATTAATAATCACACACACGTAGGAATATGAAATGTTAACCTATATCTCAAATCATGATGCATGAACTCTCACAATATCATAATTCTGAGAAATTATTAAAACCCCATAAATCATTAAATCACAATATCAATGTAAGAAGAATATGAACCAAAACAACACAATTAATAAAAATAATATTATTACTCTCAAAACTTAATCATCCATTATATTTATGATTTCCAGACATAATAATAACTTCTCACTAGTGTTTTGACCATTCAATATCTAATTTAAAAATCCCCAAATAATAAATCAAAATAGGGTCCCTAATACTATTTTAAAATACCCCAACCCAATTCATCAGGTATGATTCAGATTTCCAAACATCCCCATGCACACCTCTATATAGGTAAGATGTCATTGACTTTAGGTTAAGTGTTAAAGCATACATTGGGGAGAAAATTCTTTCAATATAAAATAACCATCAACCATATAAATATAGTAATAAATAATAATAAATAAATAAGCATCATGGAATCATAGTGGTTATCCAACTTGATAAATAACATCACTTGTTATAACAGAAATGGATACATGATAGTCATACATCAACAGTCAATGGATCACCATGAGAGGAGGAACAATATATGAAATATAAAAAAATAAAGATAGATTCATGGAATAAAAAATTATATCCATACCCTAATATAATTTCTTAGGCACATAATAATGGGCCCTTACCCTTGGTTGGTTCCCTGATAACAAAATATATATGTGCATTGGGTTGTTCAGGCATGGGGTGAGTAATAAACCAAGCATATGTATAAAAGATATATGAGATTGTATGGACTAATAAAAAATAAAAATTCATTCAATAAAACATCAAAATTTGGTCATCATGAATAAAATTTGCTACCATGGACCCTGGTCATACCTATGTTGTCTCCATGCCAAAGGAAGAAACATATAATGCCACATATACATCTAAGAAAAATAATTATACATTATCAATCAAGGAATGATTCCAAATCAAGTCCTAGACTAACACCCTCTAACTCTGGGAATGTAACACATCATTATCCTGGTGCCAACACCATTTCACTCTAGTTAACCTCATACTCATAATCTCATGCCAACACCCTCTCACTCATCATGTTCTTACATCACCACATCACAAGAAACCATATTCTCACTCAATACATGGTCACATGAACACGTCATGGGCCACTATACTATCACTTAGAATGTGTTAACTGCATTATCTTTTTGACATAAAAATATAACATGTATCATTATTACCAAGATAGCACACAATCCCCTAGGTCCAACCACTATCCCCAATAGGATACCACATACACAAAGATTCCACAAGGGTAGAACATTGGCTAATACCAACTCAAACCCTCTAGGAAACTCACACTAGATAATAATTATCACCCAATACATTTATATATGAATTTATTTATCACTTCCACTCATACATCAAGCCACAAACTTACCTAGACCTCCACCTAAACTAGATAGCTCACATTAATCCCAACCAACCTAAGTGAACAGCCCTACCTCAATCCATGCTATGTAGTGGGGTTTCATTATTCCCAAACTAGTTCAACCAAATATATCCTCTAAGGTGTAAATTATATCAAATCATACACACCCAACTACTTTGGGTACCAAGGAAGAACAATTCTAGAAAAATACACACAACTGCATGCACAGAAGCCCATATAATAGAATACAAATATCGTAACATGGTAACTACTTACTTCCACAAGTTTTAGGGAGATTTATAATCATGATACATAATTGGATTCTATCCTAAACCAAAAAATACCTAAAATTATACATAAACCCTTATATTAGTGATTTGAGAAAGATGAAGGGGGAAAGAATAATATAATTCATTTCCAAGGGATTAAATGAGGTGATACTTACCAAAGAATAATTATAGAAACCAAGAACACTAATAATGTGAAAGAGGAGAGATTAAAGGATTTCGAGATATCAAAATGAGATCCAAAATTGATTTAAGATAAATTGAGGATTTGATGAGTAAGAGGGAGGATAAAAGAGGGAAAGAAAGATAAATTCTAAAAATGTCCATAAAAATGGTGTCTAGAAGCCACTGATACCCTTTTAGCCTATATTAGGAACTAGGTGCTCCACTAAGATCATAATACACCCTATTTGGTTGTTATATGGGGATCTATACCCCCCAAATACACTACTTTTTCCATAAGGTTCCTGGTTTTCTTACACTGGATATTTAGTATCCATCCACTAAAATTTTAGAAGTTCATGACCATAAAAACCTTCTCTGAACACCTTCTATACCCCAACAACCTCCAAAAACATCCTAAAATAACAAAGGAAAAACAATATGACCAAAAAAAGTATTGAATTAATACCTATAATTTGAGTCTTGACTCCCCTTCTAATGGATTCTCATCCTAAAGAAGTGTCTCTAATGCCCATCATCTAACAGCTTCATCCACTAGGCTTATACATATGAATTCCACTCATAGGTATCCTCTTGAGAAAATCCATGATTTTATAACACTCATTCAATAGGAACTATCTTCCCTTTTATCACCATATCACTCGGGTCTATGATACACACCATGTACTCCTAAAATTATTTTTCCACCACTAACTCAAAATTAATTATTTCCAATCATGTTACTGGGGAATGGATTGTATATTTTAGGGTAAAAATGTGAATAAAATCATTAATACCATGATTTCATAGAATAATATACAATCGGTAAGTCACAACCCTAATTCATACCACAATCTCAAACATATTGAGAAATCATTCATTGAGCTTCCCCTACTTCCTTGGAAGTTGATGACCCAACCAAGATGATACCCATAGAAATACATAATCACAAATATTTATCTCCAAGATTAATTAGATCTAATTATAATAAGATTATAATTAACTTTGAGTAGTAACAAACTTATTCTTAATCAATTGTACCCATTCGATGGTCGCCTACACCAAGTTTAGTATGACTGCAACTAATTCACGCACCACCAACCCAGAAAATGGTGAGTGAAATGACCTACCACATATGGATATGTAAAGATCATTTTAAATTAAATCCTAAAATATTTTATTAATAAAAAACCCTTCCAATTCTAGATGGTTACCCATACTCCACTGAAATCAAGCACATATGCCCCGAGATTATCCTCAATAATATTTATAGCCTTTGTAGACTATCCATTTTTATGGGTGATACATGGTATTTAGATTTATCTAATATTCCATAAAAATTTTCAATAATTTCTAGATTATAAATTTAAAATGGGTATCCCAATTTTATATTATGATATGGTTATTCTGTGTAGTCACACTATCTCCCAAGTATTTAGCCTACCCAACTCTTCTATTGAATGATTCTTCTATATTGGAAAGAAATTTAGAACCATATTTATTTATTCCACTACCAACCTTACTATATCAAGACCTCTCAACATCCTTGCAAGATTAATAGAAAATAAATTCCATCTCATCCCAAATTCATACGAGCATTGGAAGGGTTTTAAGAAATCCACCTAGTTTTTGATGGTCTACATTGATCCTATGATTGTTAAGGCATTGATACATAGAAACCATGATGTCCTTACTCTTTTTATGTCACCAAAAAAACTATTTAATATCATGTAACATTTTGGTTATCCTAGGGTACACAACCCAATGTGAGGTGTGAGAGTCCCTCGTCAACTCCACCCACATCAAAGTTGGGAACACCACCCTATGATGGATGTAAAACACTTCATCCTTCTCTTGATACAATACTAGGACTATTTTATCTATTATAATACATTCCCATGTCTTAAAAAAATATGAATTAGGATCCTATATGGCCTTTACCCTATCCTTCAATAAGGAGATAATGACCAGTGGGAAAAAGTCCATAGCCCCTTTTCCCATTGGCCTATCAATATACTAGTGGATAAATACCATCAACTTCCACTACTCAATATATACCTAAATCCCCTACTAAGGTGTCTTCATACTAATACTATCACTATAAGAAAATTTCCTCATAGAAAAGGGTTTTTTTCTATAGTGGCGATTTAAACCGCCGCCTTATGCTTCTGCGATGGTTTTATAAAATCGCCGCTAAATTGGGTGTTGGAATACAATATGCAGCAGTTTCTTTAATTTAATGGCGGATTTTAGTAACCGTTGTAGTAAACACATTTAGAAGTGGTTATTGTGGTTTTCTCAAAGGTTTCCCGGGAAAATATGAAATATTTTTTTGCGGCAATTTAAACCGTCGCTAAAAATTATTTCATTTTTTCTGGGAAAAATGTTGGGAAAACCACTCAAACTACCACGAAATGATAATGAGAAATGTTTAGCGGCAGTTTAAACTGCCTCTAAAAAAACAATTTTTTTCACAATAACCACTTTGAAATCAAAATAATCACCGCTAAAATTATATTGGTCATGTATGTAGAGGCGGTAGTAACCGCTGCCGATAGTACGATACCAAATTATAACAGCGGTTTAAACCACTGTGAAATAAGGTCTATTTACATAGAGGCAATTTAAAACGCTTTTAAAGGTATATTTAAAATAAAAAAATTGCTGCAGATTCTACATCCCCAATACCAATAACCTGAAAACATGTAATCTATAAAATTTTAAACTTCCAAACATGCATTCCTTAAAACTAGAAATCATTCAACCAACAAACATTAAAAATAATGATTTATTAAAAAACAAAACTAAAACCTATAAGACTAAAAACATGGAATCCTTATACCTATATACAAGAATCCTACAAATTTAGAGATCATTAAACATGATATATCCATGCTTAAAATCCTATAATATTACAAACTTCCTTATTAAAAACAAAAAATGTGGAAACATCCAACCATTATCCTAAAAATAAAAACATATGAAATCATCAAATTTCAAAGCCTACAACCTGAAAACATGAAACATAATAAATATGAAATCTATAAATTTTAAAATATGAAAACTGGATAAGCTATTTCTAGAAATTTTATAAACTATAATTCATATGAACATATGACTTTAAAATGTGTAAACAACATCTTATAAACATGAAAACATGAAAAGTGAAAAACTGAATGCTGGAAATGTAAAAAAATTGAAACATATAACATGAAATCCAATAAAACATTAACTTAAAAAACAAAAAATGTATCAACTGTTAAATAAAAACAAAAAAGATAAAAATATGTAACTAGAAACCTACAAACCTGAAAAACATTAAACCTAATACTTACAAAATTGGAAACCTAGAAACTAGAAACTTCTAATGAGAAACACTAAATCCATTAAACTCATAGCTTTGAAACCTCTATACTCTCAATATATATGCCTATGAAACTAAAAATCTTTAAACAACTAAATTTTCAACTAAAAAAAACCCTAAACTACATAAGTATAAACATACATTGTTGTATATTATCAAGAAGAGGCTAGTACACATCCCTACTCCATGGTAAAATTATTCCTAAAAAGGTATAACCACTAAAAACTCCACCATTAGCCACTATGTTGAAGCCATTATCTCTATGATAAACCTATGATGATTTTAGAAATAGCACCTAAAACCTCCTCCTGATCCTCTACACCATACATATAACAACCTAGAAATTTTGATACATATTATTATATGATCCATAAAAGTAAATATCCATTAATATAACATAAGGATTGTAAATTAATGGTGTATTTGGAAGACTTAGTAAATAATACATAAAAGGAAACATGAGAAATCAAGAAAATGTTAGGTCATGAAAATGTTTGGTGACTAATCTGTGGCACACATGATACATATACAAATATTGTTACCAAAACCCTCTCTACTAGTCATCGTCCAATGATGAACACAACTTGTCACCCTCTCCACCTCCACCTATACTTCTAACTACTGGCACCTGTAAAAACATTATATTGAAAAACAAATACTTTTGTATATTTATATTTAAACTTAAAACCAATAAATGTTTTCAAACTAAATTATTTTGAATTTTTTTGATTTACCTACTCACCACCAGTCGATACAATACCACCAGGGACAGATCCGGTCATCTTCTGATATAAATCAATCAACGCTTTTTTTCAAAGAGGATATCTAATTCCCATGTTCCTAAACTATGTTTTGTAGAGAAAAAATCTCTCTATAAGCATCTTGGGGTATGAACTGACTACAACCAGGGGTAAATGAAACTTCAATCCCCGATGACCTGCCAAAGACCTCAGATCGTATGGGTCCCAAACTCATCTTGTGCACTCGACTAGGATGATCCTTCCCAAGGACTTTACCAACTGGGTCATCTTGGGAGACTAAGTAGGACTGCATGGGATTGGAATCCCATAGTTCTTTAATTTTTACCTATAAATCAAATATCAGTCATATTATAAACATTATATATCAATATAGTGACAACTGATAATAAGTTATTATAATGAAAATTGAGTTCATACCACAACATCTTTGGCATGATTGTTATCAAAACTTCCATCAGATTTTTTTTTTAATATCTAAACACACTTCTGTTTAGGATGCCTGGTGCCCTAAATTCTGTGACTACATTAAACAAAGATAAATCAACAATTTAATATATGAAACAGATAATATTTTATTATAGATATTTAAACAAATGAAAATATTATCAAAGTTGATCAGCTTCTAGAAAAACTCTTTGACCCCATAGTGTGAGGGATGACTTGCTTAGCCCGGCTTGATGCATTCTTCCTTGAATGATCCTGAAATAAATAAAATTTAATTTAATAGTAATTTATTCAATATCATCTTCTTTTCATATATATGTATAAATGTAAAATGAGATTAATATAATAATATATATTTAAATACCATCTCCTTCTCATCACGATGTATGTCAACAAAAAATTTTCATTTCTCTTTGGGTATCCCATTAGGTAGATTATCATACATCTGTTGGGTGATCAATGAAGTATTGTTGAAATCTCTCCAAGATCTCCATTTCAATTCTATTCATTTCTTGCCCATATTTTTCAAAACCCACTTTCATGCTAGCACATCAGTAATCATAACGTCGAATAACATCTATACACAAAAATTCATTTTTAAAATATTATAATTTAATAACATAATGAAATTCAATTACACCATAATGTATTAAAATTTAATTTATTTAGGAATTAAAAACTTCATTTTTCCAAGTTGAAGGCATATGCCTCCAATCATTATATGTAACAGGAAGAGAAACTGGATCTGCGACCAGATGGCCTAGAATCTGGCCAAGTAATCCTATGGCATCATCCGTAGGTACCCCATAGGAATCAAATGAGACTATTATCTTTACTCCAGTTATATTCCATACATCTAAACTTTTCATATTTTTCTCTATACTTGAATTGTTTCCATCTTTTATTAACAAACAGTTATTATAAAAAAAGTGCAATAAATTTATTCATATTAAAATTTTCACCTATGGTAGTCACCCTCTAGTATCCCTGTGAAGAACTAGAAGTGGATATCTGCTCCCTAACTTCTGAGGCTCCTGAAATGGAAGGTGATGACTGATCGGCTTAAGGGACACTCATAGAGGGTGTGAGAGATGGTGTATGGGGAGATGGTGTAGGGGGAAAGCAGATGGTGTCTCATATGTCGTAGGGAGGGAGACAGCTGGATTGTCATATGTCAATGTAATCTATGAAATAGTGTGATGCTTCCTCCTTGGAATTCATGTCATTTAATCAAATAAAATTAAGTTTAGAACATATATTTTAAAAAAAATTATGCAAAAAATAAATAAAAATGATAACAGATGCACAGTACTAACAAAAAATATATATATATAATAGTTGAAATAAGTTTGAAATTTTAATTATTTCCATAATTTTTGAGTTAATAACACTTTTTTTATATTCCAGGCATGGAACACCTAGACATTGATTTATCCAACTCTTGTCCTACTACTTTAAGAAATTCAATTTCATCCTCCTCTCAATAAATTCAAGCCTTAAATTCAATTTAGTGGAACAAAAATGGGGAAGGATAAAATGGTTTTTGTTTGAGGAATAGGTAAATGTGTTCATGAGGAATGTTGATTTTCAGTCCTGTGGAATAGAGGATATTATGTCATCAAATGTTAATAGAAAAGATGTGATGGCTTCATCAGTTGATTTTGTTGAGATTATTCATTTTCCCTATAAAGGGAAGTAAAATTTTAGTTATACATTGGTTTTTACATGCACATTAGGACCAAAATAGGTTTTTAAATTCATGTTTAGAACCTCTTCCTTTGAGAAGAACCTAGTGAAGGATTTAGAGCCTGAGTGGAAGGTTCTGTGTAAGTTTTTTCAAACTATGATTTCTTAGAGAGATTGATAAATAGAGAAATTATTGTTTCAGGATATGTATGTCTTATATATATTGATCAATAATCTAAATTTGAACCTTCCAAGATACATGATGTGTTTTATACATCATTCTTGCAAAGGAAAATAAAAATAAATGATTTCCCCTATTGTATGTTGATCGACCTGGTTTTAAAGAAAAAATAAGTGGATATAAATTGGAGTGATGTAGTAAAATTCCATAAGACTAATACAATATTTTTCATGCTATTGGATACTATTGAATAATACTAGGACACCAATTTAAACTTTTTGAATCATGTAGGTCAGGAAGGTGTGGCTCAGGGTGTAGCCATCTCAAACCTCACCACCTAGGGATGTCGCGCCTCCTAAGATGGTGATTAATAGGAAGGTACAAGAATCATAAGTGTCTAGAGAAAAGACTTAGTTTCAATAGGTCAATCCTATAATGTAAAAGGTTGGTCAGAGTCAAGGATCTAGAGTAATTGAATCCACTAAAGGAGTTCATTATATTGATCTAGTTTTTGAGACAACTATTTTAGTTCCTTAATAAAGGCCAATTGAGATGGTTCTTGGTGTTTCAGTTGTTGAAGGAAGACCTAGAGCTACATTTGATCATCACTCAGTGTATCCCATTATTCTTGGACCACCTATTGGTGGATATAGAGTCATTGATGTGGGTATAGAGACTATTGACCATTCTCATACACCCTATATGTCATCACCACCTCTAATTCATAAGGATTCACAATCGGTGAGTAAAAGATTAGATAGTTTTGAAATTCAATCCTTTTCATCTACCTTGTAAACTAAATTTGATAATATTATAAGAGATTATAATAAATTGAAATTGGAAATGATATCCTCAAAGGATTGGATCAAGGTACTCAAGGTGAATTTATTTTATATCATTTTTAAAATATTCAAAAACAAAATTTGTATTTATAAGGAATCAGTCATTGAAATTAATATCAATTTATTCAAGATACATTAAGGGATATATTTCATAACACTTAATATGGGAATATCATTCAAGAAATATAGTTTTTATAATTGAAATTTGAGAATTCTATTTTATTCCAAATGAAAATATATAGGAAAAATAAATTAGTTTTATTAAAAATCAATAACCATAAATTATATAATAATTAAACCATTTTGAATCATTTATTTCATATAATAAATTAATAGTGTAGTTATTTTATAATGAATCAAATGAATAATCTTACCTAAAATCATTAAACATAAATATAGTGGTTTTTATTCTAGTCATGATGGAAAGATAAACCATTAAACCACCATAATGATCCTTAAAATAATGAAACCTATAAATAAATTAGATTAGTGAAAAATCCCTATAAACTACATCCATATTAGAGGAATAAAATATTGAAATTGTGATGATGAATCATTTTGATGAAGTGAGGAAGGGGTGTTTTTCAAATTTACATAAGTGTTATCACCAAGGGTAAAAATAATCCATTAATGAAACCAACAGAAAAGGGTTGAAACAAAGGGGATATTTCTGAGTGTCCTAGAATTTTTCAATATGAATGAAGGTACCCTAATTATTTTTTAAATTAATAAAGGTAAAAGAGAAAAAATAAACAGTTTTAAATTTGAATCATGCACACTATTTAGTCATATGGTTTTGGGAAAATTTATCCCACCATGCAGTGTTATTAGTTATAAGTTTTCACTAACATGGTTAGGAGACACAATTACTCCTAACAATGAAAAACCAATACTTATCCAATACAATAATATTTCACCCTACTTATTATGCCATATTTTAACTCCTCAATAATTTTTAACCCTATACTAATAATTAATATTAAATTATTCTATATAAGAATTTTCAATCAAATTGATGATAACCACATGAACTCCATCTGACATAATATTTTCCCAATATTTCTAATATTCCAAACTCGAAATTATCTAATTTAATAAAAATAAATAATGGAATAAAATAATATGAATATGTTACATTGGTGTGTCATATGAATGAACATGAATGCTTTAACATAATGTATCATGATATATAGATCATGTGTGGAGAATATGGGTGGGTTATAATATGAATTCCTTATGTTATGAAAATATTGGATCAATTGAACTACATCAAGACTATATACATGAATATCGTGATGTTATAAATTGTTTATCTTTCTAAAATTATGTTACTATAGAGAATATGGACTCTGGTGGAGGATTCGAGGGGCGGTGAAGCGGCAGCGAGGGTAGCGAGGGCGGCGATGGGCGGCGACGGGGTCGGTAGGGCTTCAGGGAGTCGAAGGGATTGGGGGTGTTGGGGGAGGGGGAGAGTGTCATGGTTATGAAAATATTTAATGGTTTATTAGCGGTTTTTTAGAAACCTCTGCTAAATAATTTAAAAAAAATTAGTGTTGGTTTAATAAACTGCTACTAAAGAACCTTCGTTAAACTGATAGTTTGGTGTAGTGTATATACCAAAAAATTCTCATTGATGGGTTTTATATGATCATATCATGTTCAACATAGTGGAATAAACCAATTAAACATCCATTTATATCATTAAAAAATAAAATGAGTATGAAGAACATAAATATAAATATGTATACCACTTTCACATTGTGCTCCATCTCCATTGATATTGATCAATTATATTTGATATATATTTACAAGTGACTTCCAAATGACTCATGAATCCATGGATAGTACACTGGCCACTCAAATCCACATATGTTATGATAGGATCCCAAAAACTTTAAAAGTTTACTAGCACCTTCTCCTCAAATATAAATGGAGAATAGAGAAGGAATAGATCTTTATCTTTCTAAGAAAGTATCACACCTACCTAAAAGGTGGATCTTATCCTTTATATAATCTCCCTCTATTTAATAAATAGTTTCGATAATTGTCTTCTAGCACTTAGTAGTAGACATGTGTTACTATAACGTAATCTCATTGGGGTTTTTATGAACATTAAATGTTTAAATGATCATAACAAGTTTTTATTTCCATAAATAAATCATCTCTATGATGCACAAATAAAGAAAACTTATGGGATGATATTATAGTATAAAAATCATCCAATATCACATACTATAGTCCATTTATGTTATATAATAGAGGTATCGCCATGCCTTATATGATATGGAAAAGATTAATCCTATGTTACGAATTCATCTAAACTATTTTGCATATAGTTTTATCATACTATCTTCATTTTTGGAAAAAACACTTTGTCCAAAAAAAATCCTTTCACAAGGCCTAACTATGTGACCCTATAAGCCTTTATAGCATTAAAAAATATAAATTCCTTGAATCATAGATGTAATAAAAAATCAGCCTCAAGAAAAATTCTAGTGCTACACAACCTATAAAGGGATAAACCCTAATATTTAACAACACACTCATATCCAAATATTGTTGTGTCCTCCAAAATATATATCATATAAATTTTGTTGGGACCAAGTTGGATGGAGAAGTTTTTGGAAGTAAGAAGAGGTTGTTTTCAAGAGTGTTGTCTTTTATTGTCAAAAATGATATATCAATTAACTTTGTAAAAGCCTTGGTAAATATGAAGATGATTTGATGATTTATATTTCACAAATATCATAAGTTGATTGGGGAACTTGTGATGCAATCTTTATGAAAGAAAGGGGAGTAAAGGTGTTTCCAGTCATATTCAGGTTTGATTGGAAATAAAGATGTTTCTCGAAGATAAATAAGTTTCAATAATATCCTCCAAAAATCTAAATATGTTAAAAATGATCAATCAAAGGTTAAAAATAATGATAGATAAATTTCATGATGAAATCAGATGACCGTGAATTGATATGATTGGAGTTTACCAAAGCAAGTTTTTAAGGTGGTTTTATTTCTTAGTGTTTGCCAAATTCTTGGGCCTTAAAATAGTGAGTTTGGTTTTTTTGGAAAAGAAATAATTTCCATGAAGAAAAGTTCATGGACCATGAAGGAAAGTTTGCATAATGCATAGAAGGTATGTAGAGAGGTGAAGGGAAATCGAAAAAGGAAGAATTTTTTCATAATAGAAATGGTTCAAGGATGCAACATGGTTTGCAGGAGGCTTGTAGTACGCAAGAGTTCAACAGTTCATGGTGAATTATTCTGTTCATAGAATGTAGGTGGTGATTTAGTCCATCGCAAAGAAAGAAAGGTGATACGTGGACTGAGTAGGGAAAATGGTTTGTAGGACGCACACGATACATGGTGAAGGCTGAATCACATTGAAAATTCGGGTAAATCAAATTACCAATATTTGTGGATTTATTGGCCTATATATTAGACCCTAATCCCATCATTAAGAGAGATAAATTTTTATAATATCACATCTTCACTCTGAGGAAGAATTTGGCTGATTCTGGAAGATTTTGTGAGGGAGAATTATACGAAGGGAAGTAGTTAGTAGAGGAAATATTCTATGAAAGAAGAAGTTGTCTGAAGAAGAATAAATGGTTTTCAGAATATAAAGAATAATTTTGTGGAAGAAGAAATTCCAAAGAAGAAGAGTCAGTATACGGAAGTGGTACATGGAGGTGGTACACAGAAGTGGTATGTGGAGGTGGTACACGGAGGCGGTATGTGGGATTAGTACACAGAGATGGTATCTAGAAGTAGCTTACAGAGACGATATGTGGAAGTGGTACGTGTATATGGTATGCATAAGTGATAAGTTGAGGTGGTACTCTAAGGCGGTATGCGGAGGTCGTGTGTAGAGCGGTGATAGTCTACAGAGCAGATCCAATTCACGAAATAAGACGGTGTCCATGAAGCACTTGCGCTACGCGGTGTAACTTAGTTCGCAGAGGATACAAGAAATTTGTGGAGGAAGCAGAACAGTTCACAAAAGACTAAAGAAAGTTCTTATCATCTTCTAGGTAGGAAAGAGAAGAATTGTTTTGAAATATAAAATTTTTGGAAGCTAATTAAGAAGCACTGTAACATTGAATTACATCATTTTATTCTAGGATAAGCACATATAATATTGGTCTGTTTTCAAAGTGCTACATGAGTGTAAGGGCACATCCTACTCATTGTATTCCATATCGAAGGATTTTTTTCTAGTGGATTGTGTGGTATTGGATTGTTTCCAAACCATGCCAAGGACGTAGATACTCTTGTTGAGTAGTTAACCTTGTAAATTATTGTTTTCCTATGGATGTGTGTTTGGATTGTGTTTAATAGGGAAATAACTCTTGAATAGGAGGTAAAGTTTTTTAAAAAAGTAGGGAAACACAAAAGAAAAAGATATCACTAATTCACCTCCTCCCCTTCTTAGTGATACTTGAATCCTGACTGGGCAACTTCAATTGGTATTAGAGGAAGATTCCCTTCGTTTATTATTTGTTGAAGTTTTAAATAGAAGTTTTGATGGAGAATCTAAATTGTGTGAACAGTAAGAGGATTCTAATATTTTATGGAAAGAATTATCATATATGGAAATATAGAATTATTCCTTAGCTTATATCCCTTGGGTATGAAGTTCTTGAAGCTACAACAGATGGATTTCCACCTATTGATAACAAGGTTCCTCTTACACATATCGATAAGAATAATCTTGAGAATGATGAAAGAGCTAAAAATTAATTACTATCATTACTTTATAAAAGTTATTTCTTAATAGTAAAATGTGTTACCATAGATAAAGGTATCTGGGATAATCTAAAAAACATCTATGAGGGAAATAAAAAAACGAAGAAGGAAAAACTACAACTCTAGAGGCTGAAGTATGAATATTTGAAAATGGGTGTGTTTGAATATATTTAGGACTTCTTTACTAGGGTAAATGACATTGTCATCACTATCAGATGTCTTGGTAAAAAGTTAGAGGATTCTATAGTTGTTGAAAAGATCTTAAGAATTATGGCCGAAAATTTTGATGCTAAATTTTCTTCATTGGAAAATAGATACCCTAAAACACTATCTCTAGATGATTTTAATAGAACTCTCTTCACTAATGAAATTATAAAGGAGAATATTATGAAGAGAAAAACAAATTTTGATAGAGAAATTTCTTAAAAAGCTACCAAGAAAGAAAATTTTAAGAAGGCTCTTAAGGAAGGCAATTTTGTTGACTCTGACTTAGAAAATGAGGTGTGTAAAAATCTTGATGAAATTTTATCTTTATTTTATAAAAGTGTAAGAAAATTTAAAGGTAAATACAAAGGTAAACTTCCATTGAAATGTGTTAAATACAGAGTCATTAGGAACTTTATGGCTAATTTTCCTCAAAGAAAGAAATAAGAATATGGTGATAAAGATGAAGGAAGGTCAAGAAGCTTGTGGAAAAAACAGGGTGACAAAGATAAATATTTTTCCAAATGGAAGGGTAAAAAGTTCTTCAAATAAAAAAGAAGAATAATTTTTTCTAGAGATGAAGAAAAAGAAGATAGTGAAGTTGAATCTGAAAAATATTTTGTTGAAAAAGAAAAGGAGAATACCTTTATTGAAGTAGTGAATAATGAAGATTTCAAGAGCAGTGGTTATAAAGAAGAATATACTCAACTTGAATCTTATCTGAAAGAATAGTTGAAAGAAAGTATGAGAAATATTATATGTCCTGAAAAGTAAAACATAAAGTTGATAAATAAAGGCTTTTTTCAAACAACCAATAATTTTTTCTTGATGAGAAAATAAACCTAGTAAAAGATATTAATGATCTGAAGAATTATATTTAGAATAATAATAATTGTAATTAATATCTGGAAGTAAAGTTGAAAGAAAAATAAGAAGAGTTGGAACTTTTCTAACAAATAATTTCTAAATATTAAGAAAGGAATATAAGTTTTAAAAAATCAATCTCAGAAGTTGGTGAAAGTTTTGGTAATAATGGATCTAATAAGGATCACCAAAAGTTACCTTCAAAGGTTGATAATAAAGCTAAAATTGGTACTGAGAAGAATAAAGCTGAGAAATTTATGTATGTGGCCAAATTTAACAATGCTAAAAAATTAGAAGTTTCTAAAAATCCTAATTTTAAAAAAACTTCTATTACTTATGGTTTTGATAATTCTAGAAAGAAACATGAGCTAAATAAGAAAGTTACATTTGAAAACATAAAGTTTGATAGTCAATAAAGTTCTATTAAGAAGGTTGTTGAGAATCATGTTCACAACTCCGGTCAGTATGAAAGTTTCATAGGGAAATATTATTTCTATGGATACTGTTGGTATTGTGGTGGATTCAGATATACTGCAAACATGTTTTGGTTCAACCAACAACATTACTACTATTCTATTGGTTATGGAAGTAAAGTTTTTAGGGGGATTAAATCCTCCCAAAAGAATAAGTTTGAGAAGTAAGTTCAGAAGCAATCTAAGAAGGTTGATGTGAAAGTTGAAAATAGATTCCAACCACTGGGAACTATTTGTGAAAGATGTAAACAACCTATACATCTAGTTAAGGGTTGTCTTTTTTTGTTATCGGAACAACAAAAGTTTTTTATCAATTATCTAAAGCCAGAGGTGAAGAAAGAAAAGGAAGAAGAAAAGTCTCTTGTTGTTAAAACTGCTTTGAAAGCTATAAAATAAGAATGACCTTAGATTATTGATAGTGTGTGTTCTTCTCAGATAAAAAGAGACTTAAAGCTATTTGATAATGTAAAATACTTCAAATAAGGAATGGTTACATTTGTAAATGATGAATCTCTGAGGGTCAAAGGTGTTGTATAAGCCATAATTAGGAAATAAAAGATGAAATTCATGAAAACTTTATATATTGATGGGATAAAACACAACCTAATGAGTGTTTCACAACTTTTTGAGGAGGTTAATGAAGTTATATTCAGAAAATATGGGTTTTTTTTTTGAAAAATGAGTAATATGGAAAGATAGTTACAAGAGTCCAACATATAAAAGGGAACTTGTTCCAAGTTGGTGAAATACAAAAATCTTTTTAACGAGGTATGGTGGAAGAAAATCAATTGTGGCATAAAAGGCTGGGATACATATTTCATAGAAACGTGAGCAAGTTATCAAAGAGAGATAGTGTCTGTGATATTATTTATATGCCACGAAGAATATATTAATGTTTCAATATTTGTTAGAAAGTAAAAATTACAAACTCGGTGTAGAAGAAAGTTAACATTTGTTTAAAACAACCCCTATAACTTATTCATTTAAATATTTGTGGGACAATGAAAAAATAATAAACTAATGTATATAATTAACTCATCACATTCATTTATGACTTTACTCGCATTACTTGTGTTGTGTACATGAGACATAAGTCAAATTCTATGAAAATGTTTAAAAGATTCAGGAGGAAAGCTAAGCAGGAATGTGAGTATTCAATGAAGAAGTTGAGAACTAAAAATGGTGGTGAATATAAGAATTAAGAATTTAAAATTTATCTTTATAATTATGGAATTCTTCATGAGTTTATTTCACCATACACACCTCAACAAAATGGGGTTGTTAAAAGAAAGAAGAAAAGTTTGGTGGAAATGGGGCCAACTATGTTTCTTGAACATGGTCTATCTCATTACTATTGAGTAAAATTCATGAGTACTATTGTGTATATTAAAAACTGATATTTCTATAGGATAAGTTTAAATATGAATCCATAAGAAATTTTTTATGGAAAAACTCTAAGTTTAAAACACTTAAGAGTTTTTGGGATTCCATACATCATAAAAAAGAAAGGTGGAAACCTTGGAAAGCTTAATCAAAGAGGTGAATATGCAATTTTTCTTGGATATGATCTAGAAGGAAGAGGATATAGATTTTTCAACAAGGAAATAGGAAGAATTTTTTATTCTGTTGATCTGAAAATTTTTGAAAATGTTGAGAAAGAAAATCATACTTATGTTGATATGGAAGTTCAGTAGTATAAGAAAAAAATTTCTAACAATTTTGATAATGATTTCGATAGTGGTAATCCTACTCAATAAGAAGAATCAGACTCAACTATTTCAAGTGATGGGGATGAAACTCAAATAGCTTATCCTATGATGAGGAAGAAAGTGGAGACTTAGAATATTATTGGTGATCAACATCAGAAGATTCAAACTAAAAGAAATTAAAAAGTTTTTATAAACACTTTTTTGTATTCAAAAGTTGAGCCGAATGATGTGAATGAAACTTTTGAAAATCTAGAATGGGTTTAGTCTATGAGTTAATAGCTTTATCAGATAGAAAATAATGATACTGGGGAACTCATACCCAAGGAAGATAAAAAAAAATATTGGTACAAAATGAGTTTTCTGAAAAAAATCTGAATGGAGAAGGAGAAGTGATAAGGAATAATGAAATATTAGTGTGAAAAGGTTACTCACAAATTTAAGGTGTCAATTTTGATGATACTTTTTCTCCAGTGGAAAGGTTGTAAAAAATCAGAATATTTCTTGATATTGTTCCATGATGTGGTTATAAAATTTTTCAAATGGATGTAAAGTCTACATTTATGAATGGGATTCTTGATGAAGAAGTTTACATTGAAAAACCTTGTGGATTTATTGTTGGAAAAGATGAAAGTTATGTGTGTATACTAAATAAATATTTGTATGGGCTAAAAAATCTCTGATATCATGGTATTCCATTGGATACTTACTTAAGGAAGATGAGTTTCAATAAAGGAAGAGTTGATAGCAATATTTACATCAAGTAAAGTCATGAGTTTTTCCTCATTGTAATTGTTTATGTTAATGACATTATCTTTGCTGGGAATGATGAAAGGTCTTGTGAAAGATTTGATGAAGAGATGAAAATTTTATTTGAGATGTCCATACTGGGAAAAATGAAATATTTTCTTGGGTTACAAATTCTACAAAAGAAGAAACACATTTTTCTTTCTCAATAAAATTATACTAAGGAACTTATTAAGAAGTTTGGAATAGAAATTTTGAAACCATTTTCGACACCAATTTTAGTGGGAACCAAGTTTTTTAATGATAAAGAAGTCAAGGATATTGATTATAAAGAGTTTTGTAAGCCGATTATAAGTTTTTTATATCTGACTGCCTTAAGACCCAACATTTTTTATATTGTTACCTTATGTGAAATATTTCAGAGTGCTCCTAAAGAATCACATTTAATTTATTGAAAAAATAATTCTAGAATATATTAAAGTCATAAAAAAATTTTGAATCAGGTATGATAGCTCAGAAAGAATTGACTTGTTTGGGTATTCATATATTGATTTGGTAGGAAATTTTGATGATAGAAGATCCACATATGGTGAAGTTTTCTTTCTGGGAAAAATTTGTGTTGGTTGGTATACAAAAAAAATTTTATTTTCTCTTATCACAGCTGAAGTTGAGTATGTTGTTTCCACTCAAGATGCTACCCAACTTATATGGATGAAAACTCAATTGGAAAGCTAGCTTGTTGAAGTAAAGTTAACCCTACTCTTGAGATGTGATAATCAAAGTACAATAAAAATTACAAGGAATCTGGTACAACATTCTCATTAAAAACATATTGAAATAAAGTACCACTTTATCAAAGAGATTTTGGAGAAAAATGAATTGAAGCTGGATTATATTCCTACATCGAAACAAGTTGCTGACATATTCACAAAACATTTACCAAAGGAACCATTTTATAAATTGAGGTTGAACATGGGTGTCCAACATCTTTCTCATAAGTTTGAGGTATGTTTTTATTTCCTCTATATCATATTACCTTTGGATAGTGTTTTTAAGGGGACAATTGTTTCATAAATTTATCATTATGGAAGCATGCAAAAAGTGGAAGTAGTGGGTAAGCAGTGAATTAAGCATCTAAGTGTGTCAAATATTCTAACAGTTTATTGGAGTGGTTGTAGGAAACAAATTTCTTTGTATTCCATAAATATTGAATAAGTTGATAATGTTGATGAATAAGGCTTGGAATAAATATGGGGATGTTTTAGAGAATGTTGAGGAGGAAAGTTTAAGAGGTTTTATAGTCACTAATTTTGTAAATCATGGTTTTTTTGTCAATAATTCTTGTTTCCTACAATGAGTTAGATCACATAGGCTTAGAATTTTTGATAAGTAATCCATATAATAAGTTTAAAAAGTTTAGTTATTTTTTAATTTTGTTTGACAACAAAATCCATAGGGGGATATTGTTGGGACTAAGTTGGCTAGATAAGTTTTGGAAGTAAGAAGAGGTTGTTTTCAAGATTGTTGTCTTTTGTTGTCAAAAAAGATATATTAATTTACTTTTCAAAAGCCTTAGTAGATATAATGATACTTTGATGATTTTTATTTCAAAAATATCATAATTTTCTTAGGGAACATGTGATGAAAGCCTTATTAAGTAAAGGGGGAGTAAAGTTGTTTCCAGTCATATTCAGGTTTGATTAGAAAGAAAGATATTGCTGGAAGGAAGGGAAGTTTCAATACTTTACTCCTAAAATATAATGATGCTAAAAATGATCAATAATAGGTTAAAAATAATAATATATGAATTTCATGATGAAATCACATGATCTTGAATAATTATGGTTAGAGTTTTTTAAATTAGGTTTTTAAGGTGTTGTTGTTTCCCAATATTTGCCAAAAAATTTAGCCTCAAAATTGGGAGTTTGGTTTGTTTTTTGGAAAAGGAATAATTTCCATGAATAAAATTTTTTAGAACATGAAGTAAAGTTTGCAGAATTCATAGGAGGTATGAATATTGGTGAAGGGAAATCGACAAAGGAATAAGTTCCGCATAGCAGCGCTATGGGGGCCGTGAAGCATGGTACGGGGACCGCATAGAAGAAATGGTTTGTAGGTGGATCATGGTTCGCATGAGGATTTAAACTCATAGAAGGTCAAAATTTCAGGGATAAGGCTATCATTCTTGGAATGGAGGCTGTGATTTAGGTATCTGTGAAGGAAGAAAGGTGGTACATGGACTATATAGGGAAAACAGTCTGCGATATGTGCATGGTATGTGGTGAAGGCAGTACCACATTGAAAATTTGGGTAAATCAGATTAGTGAGATTTGTAGATTTATTTTCCTATATAATAGAACCTAATTCCATCACTAAGATAGATCTATTTTCATAAGATCATATATTCACTCTAAGGAAGAATTTGGTTAATTCTGAAAGAGTTCGCGAGGGGGAATTCCGTGAATGGAAGCAGTTGGTGGAGGAAATATTTTGTGAAGGATGAAGTTGTCCATGGAAGAACAAATAGTTTGTAGAACAGGAAAAACAGTCTATGAAACACGGAATTCTTCCGAAGAAGAGGCGGTACATGGAAGCGATACACTGATTTGGTACATGGAATCGGTATGTGAAGATGGTATGTGGAATCGGTACGTGAAGACGGTACACGGAAGCAGTACGTGGAGGCGGTACGCTGAGTCGGTATGCAGAGGTGGTATGTAGAGGTGATACATGGAGGTGGTATATAGATCAGTGATAGTTTGTAAAGGAGATCCAGTTCATGGAAGAAGAGGCTGTCTGTGAAGCACTTTCACTATGCGGTGCAACTCAGTTCGCAGAGGATATATGAAGTTAATGGAGGAAGTAGAATAGTTCGCGAAAGACTAGAGGAAGTTCCTTCCAGCTTATGGGTAGGAAAGAGAAAAATTGTTTTGAAAGATAAAATTTGTGAAACCTAATCAAGAAGCACCATAACATTGAATTGCATCATTTTGTGCTAGGAGAAGCACATGCACTATTGGTTTTTTTTCAAAGTGCTACACAAGTGTAAGGGCACATCCTACTCATTGTATTCAACATCAAAGGAATTTTTTCTAGTGGATTTTGTTATATTGGATTATTTATAAACCATACCAAGGATGTAGCTACTCTTGTTGAGTATTAAATCTTTTAAATTCTTATGTTTGTATAGATGTGTGTTTGGATTGTGTTCAAAAGGGAAAAACTCTTTAAGAGGAGGTAAAGGTTGTTTCAAAAGTAAGGAAACATAAAAGAAAAATATATCCCTAATTCATCCCCTTCCCCTCTCAGTGATACTTGAATACTAACTGGGAAACTTCAAAGTGTAGGTATACTTGTATATTCCCTTTTTCCATGATATCGAGGGACCACTAAACATAGAACATATTAATTGAAGTGATCATGTATGGATTGTATTTTTTATCCATAAGGATGACTATAAATATGTGTTGGGGAATTTTGGAAGTAATTATGAGATGCTTTCATTGAAAATGTAAAATTAAGAAGAAGGAAAAGGAGAAGAAGAAGGTTTAAGTGGCTTCCTTGGGATGGTTTTGAGAGTGGATAAATTTTTTAAAAATGAAAATTTTAAGATTCTTATAGTTTATTGAAGAAAATGTATAGATAGAATCAAGTAGTATAACATATAGGAGTTGATTGTTGGTGAGATTTTATTTAATTGAAATACTAGTTTAAATGGGGAAACACTATCTGCAATAGTTTAAAGGGTATTTTGGGAACAATCAATCTTGTGTTATATTGAAGGATTAATATTATAAAGGAATTTTATAATTTGAAGTTGTGAGGATGTCCATACAAATTATGTTGGATATCATATCTTCTATAAAAGGGAGAATAACATATTTGGAACATGGTTTAAAGTTTTGAGAATATTTAAAGTTGTTAGAAGGTCTTGGGATCAAATAAATTGGTTCTAAGTTAGTTTATGAAATCTGAAACTTCCTAAGAAAGGGATAATTATATGAAACAAAATTTCAAAATATATGAGTGTTTTGTATAAAATCCCACCTTCATATAATACCTATGTGAGATAACTAGTATATAATATGAATAATATTTTCTATAAGAATATGATTTATAGGAGGAATTTTTGAAAGAATTAGATCAATGTAAGATGATATTATTATATTATATGATGATTTCATAAGATAGGATAGCATGTAAGATATGTGAAATGCGTATGATAGTCATATATAAAATGCTTCATATGATACAAATTTTTAGATGTGTTTTTTATAATATTTTAATATATATTATAAAAACTATATGGTCCATCAATTCTTATAAAATCAAAATGGAACTTCATAAGAAATAAAATATCGAAATTACAAGATGCTCGATGCTAGTTATTCAATGAATAAAACGTCACGATCATGGATTTTGATTAAATTTGGGAAGTTTTTTAGAATAAATCTACACTATAAGACACACTTCTGCGTTATAAAATCATGCTTCAATATAGACATGGATAAAATTTTAAAAGAATTAAAATATTTATTTTTGGATCATTTCATATCTTAATATTTTAATATCACGTGAATAATGATGAAGTAATAAAGTTGATTCTTAAGTATTATTGAAAATATTACCTTTAATTGGTTCATATGTTTTTGAATAAGATAATTTTTACTTCCAAAGTTTAAAAAGTTTCCAAAATTTCATTTTGGAAATTAATATTCATGATATTATTTGGTGAATATATTTGTGTCGGTGATGAAGAATAAAGTTGTGAGAAATTTATTTTTATTATATTTTTTATCTTTTAGAACATATACTATATACCAAATGATAATAAACTAACACATCCAAGAGTACACTTGTGTGTTGAAGAAAAATATTTGAGAAGAGGGAAATCGAAGGGTGATTCTTTATTGTTGAAGTTGAGGAAAAAGTGAGAAGAATAAATTCTTTCCTTTTATTTGTGATATTAAATAATTATTTTAACATGTAGTCAGAGATAATATATCCTTCAGAATATCAATACATGATCATATAATGGGAACAAGTATATAACACCATTCCACTAATATATAGGGGGAGTCAATGACCTATTCAAAGGAGGGGTTTGGGAGGACCCTTAATGATCTGTTGGGATAAAGTATAAATAACCCATCAATAGATTGAAAGAATATTATAAGAAGATATATTAAACTAGTGGGATCCATTATAAAGAAACCATAAGGAGGTATATTATGTGATTACTTGCTACTAAGAATTTACAGAGATTGTATAATAAGATTTACAGAAGATAGTATATACTTTTACTCTTGTTGATTCATGGTAGAGAAACCATGTATCAAAACTCAAACTAAAACTAGAAAGGAGTAGGATTTCAACTCCAAAACTTGTAAATATTTCTGTTATATGACTTTAAATTACAACATAATTTGGGTGAAGTTGTGAGATATAAAAAGAGTATATCGAGTATTTAATCAAACACAGGGGTTGAGGTAAAGGGGGAAATCATAAAAAGAAGAAAGGGGTCATTGATTCTCCCCCTCCCCCTCTCAGTTATATCACTCAATATGGGAAATGTAATCTGTATCATATCTAATATAGGTTTCCTCTAAAATATAATAGAATAATCATGTATAATATCAATTTTTTTAATAGTATAGGATTACCTATTTTTGATAGAAATGATTTTCATGGAAGGAATAATTATAAGATTCTATATTTTCTATCACAATATCTTGAGATAAGTGATACTATAACAGTGTGATTTCCTCCACTTAGAAAGGATACTCCTATGAATTATGTTGACAATAGGAATCTTGAAGTATATGGGAAAGTTAGAAATATCCTTCCATCATCTCTATTAGATAAATTTTACACCAAGATATTGGGACTCAAAACTACCAAGGAAATGTTGGATAAGTGGAAGAATATGTATGAAAGTAATGTAAAGATTAATAAATCCAAATTTCATATTTAGGAAAAAAATTAAATACATATGGATGGTTAATAATGATGGAATAAATGACTAATTTAATAAGGTCAATAATATTTTCTTTCAAATTGGAGAGTTTGGAGATAATTTATAAGAGTTAACTATTTTAAATAAGATTATGTAAAACTTCCTAAATAGATTCGACTAAAAAAATTTAGTCCTTGAGGATATTATAGATCCATACATTGATGAGATTAACAATACACTCTTTAAATTTAAAATGTGGAAAGGAATTATTTTAAAAAAGTAAACAAAGTATGAGATTTAATTAAAATCTAAAAAATAACACAATATCAATGGAAGGAAGATTAAATTTGATTCATATCCTAAAATTTAATATGAAATAAGTAATGATCATAAGAAATACATGGCCTTTATTCCTAAAAAATCAGAATAGGGAAAGTAAAATAACAAGGTATGATTCCTTTTAAATGCATTAACTATATAGGCATTGGGTATTTCTTAGTTGATTTTCCAAAAAAAAAATTATGAAACTAAGAGTGATGATGATAAAAAATACTATTTTAAGGTAAGATCTGTAAATTCCATAAAAGGAAACTCTAGATGAAAGAAGAAATATTTAAGGAAAATGAATAGAAATTTGATGAGAAAAGAAGAAAGTGAAGACTATTCATCTTGGAGTGAGTTAGATGATGAATTTATCTCTCAAAATTATATAACCTTTATTTCTCAAGTTAAAAGTCATAAAGACTCATCAAGTAGTGATGAGGAGGAGGAGGAAGCCTATACTAAGAATATGATGAGAGCTGAATTGGTAGCCTACCTTGAGAAAAATTAGAATCATAAGAAGCGATTAAAGTATATATGAAAGTATAAAATGAGTGAGGATGTTAAGGAGAGTGATCTCATAAAGGATATCAAAATTTATAAGTTGAAAATTGCAGAACAATATAAGAATCTATAAGATTTCAATTCAAAAGTGGTTGTAAAGGAAGAATAGGTTCATGAGGCATAATCAAAGTCTCTTATAGATGATAATACCTTAAATTATATGATAATTGACTATAAAAATATTTATAAATTCAATCTAAATCATCCAAATATATTAATAAGACCATCCCTAGAAATAGGTACAACTGGTTCAATTTTCTCAAGTGATATTGAATATGTTTTATTCAGTTATGTCATCTTTGAAACTCAAAAATAGATATGTTTGGGATCAAGAAATTTATAAAAACATATACCAATACTATAATTATAAATGGAGAATATTTAAAAACAAACAAAAGGGAGAAACCAAGGGCGGATCACACCTAAATAAAATGCATTTTTTAATAAATAGACTCACCAACATTTTTTAAAATCAACCTTCAAAAGTTACTATTGGTGTTTTGGGACTTTTGGGAATAAATACTAAAACTAATAGTATAATATTTAATTCCCATGAAGTTGGAATGAATCAAGTGAGAGTATCTATAAATGAATATAATCAAATTTGTGAAGAATAGAAGTATTCTCAAAAAGAAGAAGTTTATTTCTATGAAATCAGTAAGCCTGTACATCCAAAAAAATGAAAAATTGAACGAAACCAATTAAAAATAAGATAAAAAAGATCAACATGTTCAGGGGTATATGAAACTTATTCTTGGATAGAATCTACAAAATATTGGATCCAAGACAGATCAGAGTAAGAATTTGAAACCAAACCATTATAGTCAAATTGATTCTTATTAAAAAAATAGTTGTGAAAAGGGAAAAAGATAATTTTTGTGATAAATATATATAATAATGTGCTTATAAATAATAAAAGTTATAAAAAAATTATAATCCGAAATTACATGAGATATTTTGTGGGAAAGTTGATAAATTTGTGTATAATTCATAAATTAATTCATCAGTGCTTCCATCTCAACCAAAAAAGTCAAAAAAGAAGAAGATGGTATATGAAGATGAGTGTAATTTTCTGGATTTTAATGATAATATTACACATAGTGGAAATTTAATGTAGTAAAGAGACCATGTATATCATGATTTATCATAGTAAAAAAATTCACAAATATGGCATGAATATCTCTTCAAGAGTTAAATATGGAAGAAATGAAAAGCCTTGGTTGAGAGATAACTCTCAACCTCACTTCCATTGTTGAAGATCAAGAAGAAACCCTACCTATTCCCTTAATATTTTATTTTATTTTATAACATACATGGAATTTAAGGGGAAAATATAAAGGGTGATATGGTTAGTTTTATAATCAGTATATAAAACAAGAAAAAGGAATCAATCATGGAACAGGTGATCTTTCATGAAAATAAGTTAGTGAGTGCATCTGTTGAGTGGGGCATGAAAAAGAGGTATCAAAATTTCATTTGATGCTAAATCTAGAATTATAGACAAATATTTATAAATTTAATATTATAGTATTCCAATCAAAATTGTTTTCCTTATTTGGATTATAAATAATATGTTTATAAATGGGGATACCAGTTAATTTTTTTGTAAATCTAGGAGAATGGGGGGTTAATTCTTATTGTACTTGAACCTTATAATGTGTTTTTTGAGTTGTGAACAAGTTGTAAAACATTTCTGATAAATCAGTTTAAATATCTCTAATAATAAGAAATTTGAGAATGGTATCACATGAAATGGAATTTATATATAACCTTAATGTCTTAGTGAAGTATCTCTTATTTTATATAATGGTTTATCCCACTTATAATTAGAGTATTTTAACTAAATACTCTTTTCTAAGTTCTTTATAGTGCCATCCTTCTCTCAATCATAGTTAAAAGTTGTCATTCAACTCTGAAGTGTGAGAAGAAGAATATCTTAGAGGAATTCATATGAGTATAGAGGACCCCTAAATTCAAGTAAAACCTAGGTATTTTGGTTTAAAAATAATATTATGTTCGATTTCATGTACCACACACAATACTGAGCTTAAAATGAACTATGATATACTATTAAAATTTTATTGTTTAAATATGACTATGATAACTTATCCATTTTATTGGTGCGTATGAATAAAAGTAACCACATTATGAAATATATATAGAAATTTTTCCTTAATAAAATGAATAATCATTCATGAATTGATTATAATTTTGTTATAAATGAAGACAAACTCATTTGAAGGTAAAAGATATATTTTTCATAAAAAAAATTTAGGAGCACAATGTATTTTTATCTGAATAGATTAAATTAATCACTATTGATGAATTCATTTAATGAAATTTATATATTATATATCCAATAAAACTAATAACTTTTAATTTTTTTACTAGGAATGGGATGAGAATAAATTCATTTTACGCTTCAAAAATACATTTTCTTCAAAAATAGTTTTTTATTGAATTTTGTGTGTGGATATTATAATTAATTTATACCACTATTAGAAAAAAATTAGAATGAAAAAAAAATTAAATCAATATTTAAGAATAATTTTATGACATTATTTTGGTATTTTTCTAAAAAGATTGATTTTTGAGTGAATAGTGAACGATGATGATTTTTGAAAAACTATCATTTATTTTCTTTAAATAAAGTAATATAAAATTCCCATTGTGTTTTAGAATTTTGTTTTAAAAGTAAAATAATCCAAATTTTATCTAATATAATTAAAATAATGATATGGGGATCAACATTATACTTGATTTGTTGTAAAATCATTTTTATGCTTAAAAAAGATAATTTCATAAAAAAGCTTCTCATTGTGTTTTCCATAATTATACTTAAATTAACTTATGAAGCTTATATAAATTGAATATTTAAATATTAATTTAATATTTGTAATTGGCAGTTTCAAATTTTTTAATAAGTTCAATTTTATTTTTAGTCATAATGAATAGTGAAGATAGTAAAAAGTAGTCACCATGGTAAAGGGTAGAATGGGATAATTAAGGTTAAATTTATGTGATAAGATAATAAAATAATATATAAAAATTGGTTTTTTAGTCTTTATCAACCACTACCTTATCCTTTTTTAATTATGATCCATTTTCGATCCACTTTACCTGATTATGACGTCCCTTTTTTATAAATAAAATTATATTTTTTAAAACATCACTTTCTCTCACTTAATGTCTTCAATATATAACAATAGGGATAAAAATAAGTTATTAATGGTTATAAATATTTATTTGGGATATTAATGAATTATTTTTATGAAATTAATTTGTTTTTAATTTTAGTGATGGTATAATTATCTTAAATGCTTACCCAATGCCAACGTAGTGCTTGTGTGAGTAGAAAAATTAGGTAAATAATATTAAAAACAATAAAAGTAATGGGTTTTTTAAGAATTAGGGTTTAAAACTAATTTAAGGTATATTTATATATTCTTAGTTGTTATTAAATTATTTATATTATAATTCCATTTTTTTCAAATTCCTTTAAAGTCAACTTTTTGAATAGTCTTAAAAATGGCAATAAATGGTATTTAATGTCTAAAAAAATTAAAATAATTATAAAATCCTAAAAATATAATATTTAATTAATTTTATTATAAAATATCTATCCCATAATTCATGTAATATATATTTTCCCCTTTTAATTTTTAAATTCACTTACATGACCCTTAAAGTTTGAATTTTTTAAAAAAATCCATTGATTTTTTTCTATAAAAGAGACTCAATCTATGCCTTCCAAAGACACATATGAGTTTTTTTCTCACAATAATATAAAAAAATTAACCTGTAAATTGTATTAAAACATTATTAATCCCATTTAGTGACCATAAAACTCTCCTTCAAATGTTTTTCCTTAATCTAAAATATGATATCAAAAGAGGAGATATAAGTCTTAACTGATTTATTTTAAGTTTATTTCTTCTTCTAACTTCTTAAATCTATCATAACCGTGATATTATAATAATATAATTATCTATAATATACTTAAATTTTATTATTTTCATTCTAAAACCCTTTTTCTATCCCCTTTTCTATCCAATGGGAATTGAAAGCATCGTTTGTGCGTGCATATGAACAACCATCTCCACTGAGTGATGTATTTTATTTTTCAATCATTGCATTTCATGGATTGTTATTATGATGGATTTAAAGAATATTTTTAAAATTAAAAACATCACTATCTTTATGTAAATATATTATATTATCTATATTTTTACCCTTTTATCTAATGGAAAATTAAAGTGTTGCTAGTGTGTACATATGGATTATTGTCACCATGAAGCAATGTGTTTCATTTTTCATCACTACCTTACATGGATGGATATAATGATGGATTTAATATATATATATATATGAAATTTATTATATAATTAATATTATATAATGATTAAATATTTTTTATCATTATCCATTAGAAAATGAAAATAGCATTCATGCGTATGCAAAGACTACCGTCTCCATCATTGGTGTATTTCATTTTTATTTTTCTGCATTTTATGAATGATTATTAAACTATATCTAATGAAAAATAAGAAATTTATTTTATGATTAATATTCTATAGATTAAGAAATTATGACCAAGATTTAAGGATCGGGACCTTCAACCCAATGCAATATCCCAATATTTCAAAAAAATGACTATGTTCGTTAGCGTACAAGATACGCAACACTGAGCTTAAATGAATAAAGAAATATTATTATTATTATGTGACCTTTATAACCTAGACATTAAATTGGTAGGTATAAAAATTAATAACTAATTTATGAAATATATAATTCTCCTACTCATTTTTAATGTAATAATTAATGCTTTGTAAATTAGCACTCGATTTTTAGTAAAGTCATTTTATTCTTCAAAAATGATTTTTATTGCTTTTTGTGTGAAAATAATATAACTAATTTAGGTAATTTTTATAAAATTTATTTGATAAAATGAAATTAATTTTTTAAATAATCATTCCAAAATTATCTTAGGATGAATTTTTGAGAATTTTCTGAAAATATTGATATTTTAATGAATAGTGAAAATACTGATTTTTATTGAAAACTGTATTTTATTTTAAATTATTTACAAAGTAAATTTATTTTCTGGATTAGTTTTAAAATTTAATAAATAATTTTTTATTTAAAATAATCCAATTATGGTTTTTTAAATGTAATTTATGCTTGAATTTGGCATAAAGACATTTTATATTTAAAAAAGACATTTTTCTGAAAAAAATTGTTTTTCATTACATTTTTCCGGTTTAATTTTAAATTAAATTATAAAATTTACGAGTTTTTAATTTTGAAAAATTAATTTAATATTTTTTTAATCATATGGTCTAAATTTTGTAAACATTTCCCTTTTATTTTCAGTCAATATGAATAGTAACCTTAGCAATTTTTGTTACCATGGTAAATGGTAAATCGGGTAATTAAGGATTAAAAATGATTTGATAAGGAATATAAAATGACACTAACACTTGAATAAGTATTATTATATGATTTTATTTCATTCATTTTATTAAAATATTCAATTATATTTATTTTTTGACCATTTGGATGAGATTGTGACTTTTGCAATATTTTATTTAAAGAAAAGTCAAAAATGTCACACACTTGTTTTTTATAACTATAATATTCTAAAATAGAGATTACCATAGGAAATGTTAAGTTATAAATATTATTTTAAAATATAAAATATTTATATTCATCATGGTAATTTACTTTTAATTTCTAAAGAATAAATAAGTACCTTAAATGCTTACACAACATTATCGCGGTAATTATTAAATTAATAGAAAAAATAAATAAATGATATTAATTTTTTTTAAGAAATATAATTTGAGATAATTAATGTGATGCAATAATTTAATATATTAAAATGAAATTTTGGGGATATAATAAAATATTTGGTTCAAATTTTATTTTTTTGTCTTGATGTAATTAAAAAACATAGTAATGAATGATTCTAAAAATTTACATTAATGATATTTTATAACAAATAATAATGATATAAAATTCATAAAACGATTATATTTAGAAAATATATTATTATATGGTTTAAAATATCAATTATGGTCTATTTATGGGCCTTTTTTCAATTTATTGTAAATATATTGACCCTTAAAATGTAAAAAACTTTGTTGTCCAAGTAGGTTTAAAAATGGTTTACGAGGGGTTAAAACCAAATGATAATGGTACAAATTTGAGATAAACTTGTCCAAAAATTATTATATGATATTATTCAGACCTATCATAATCCTATATTCTAAGTAATTTTGTTTTTATTAATTTTATATTAAAATTTAATTTAATATTTTGAGAAATTCCAAGAGTTCCCCTCCCCTCTCTTATAAAAGGGAACCTCTTATTACCTTTACTTAATAGTTAAAAAACCTTTGTTTTTTGTCAAATAACTACCCAAATACCTTCCTAAATTCCCTAACATAATTATATATTCATTATATAGGTCATAATACCAACCTTAGTCATCTTAAGGTGTTAAGAAAATGAGGTTTTCCGAAGAAGAGGTATAGTTTTTAATTGAGAATTTCCGTTTTATTTCTACCTACACCTCCTTTAAATTTTACTTAACTATTCATATATAATAACACAATTATATTAAACATACTTATCTTTTTTATGTTAATTTCTCAACCTATATCCATCTCATCTTCCATCACATGGGAAACAAAATCATCATTCGTGTGTACGGTGGACTACCGCCTTGCGAACCGATGTAATTAGTTTTCCATCACCATATCTCATGGATGGATTATAATAATGTAATTAATTTTTATACAATATATTCAGTACATATTTATCATTATTAAAAAATATTATATTAATTAACTTCTTATCTTTTCATTCACTAAAAATTGATAATGTTCTTCATGCGTACGTGTGGACTACCACCTCCACAAAGAGATGTGATTATTTTCCCATCAAGACATCATATGTATGATATATATAAGTATATTTAAAGTATTAATATTATATTTATGATATTATTATAATTTTGTAAAAATATAATAATACTTACATTATTTTCATAATGACCGTTGAAAAATGGAAACGTTGCTCATGCGTATGTACGGCCGACTATCAATATGATTCTAACATAGTTCATTTTTCATAACCATGTTTAATGGTTGGATTTAAATGTATAATTGAGGTATTAAATTTATAATTATTTCATTTTTATTATTCTATATATGGTGTATTAATGACCACTTTTACCATAGTTAATATACCTAAGTCATTTTGGACTTATAAAACAAACATCATCAAAATAAACAACGTAAATTTAATTAATTAAATAATTAAATATAGCATGGTAATAAATAAAATAAAAGGAATAAGAATATTAAAAAATATTCTTAATAAATTATAAAATTAAACTATGTTTTTTATTCATGAATATAAAGAACATATGTGATGAGTCGGACTCATGGTAAGGGACATTATTTTAAAAATCATTTTTTAAAGTTTCCCTTAAAACTCTCTTCTTCTTCCATATCCATATTTTCAAAAAATTATTTTAAAGAAGATTTTTAATATTATCTTATAATTTTTTAAAGTCATTTTTATCCATTTATGTATTTTTTAAAAATGGTTTTAAAGGAATATTTTTGTTATTTTTCAAACAAGGTATTTTGTGACTTTTTTGAAAAAATTATAGAAGAAATGTTTTTTAACTTATACGGCATGTACTGAATTTTCCTCCATTATTACAACTCAATTATTTTAAGATTACTTGAAAATTTTGCAAGGTTTTTTTCAAATATAATGTTTTCCTGTTTAATTTTTCCTTTTTAAAATAAGTAATTTTAAAATGGAAAGGTTATTTTCCATAAGAATATTTTATGAGTGTAATGATGAAAATACAAGATTTCATATTTTATTAGTTCTTGGGATTTGTTAATATAATGTTTGGTTCTGTTTTACACCAATAATGGGTGGATATGTTATTAAATAATTAAGGGTGGTTCCGTGATAAACTAAGGATGGGAGGGTCCATGATATCCCTCAAATGCATTAGGTATGTAAGTCAATCTTATGGTTATTCAATTTGTAAGAGTGATATATAAATGATGTCCCATGTAACCTAAATTTTTTATCTATGAATTTTATGGATTTTATTTTAATCTTATTATTTCTCAAGTTAAGATAATAATATTATATATAGAGGAAATTATATGCTACTTTTTAAGGCTGAAATGTATAACTTTGTGAAAAAGATATTGTGTGTTTTTCATGTTTTCAAATAAAAATTTATGAGTTTTATTTTTTTTTCTTTAAGAATTATTATGAAAAGTATTGTGATAATGAAAAGACCTGTAAATTTCAAGGAAAATTTTTTCTTAATTTCTTTGTAATTTTACGAGTCTGCGGTTTCTGACAGCGCCTGATTCCGAGGCCCGGTGTGCCTGGAATCAATTTCTGAATTTTGTTCGGGTACGTTCAGTAAACGTACGTGCAGGTTTTTATATATTTTGAACCGGTGCTCAGAATTGAAATCTAAGGACACCGAGGAACTCGCAGTGCTGGTATTCGCTTAAGGGTACCTTTACCGCAGTTGCATTTTATGTGGGTTGAGAGTTAATATTTGGGAATTTAGAATAAAATAAATAAAATTTGTGGAACACAATTTTATTTATGGAAGTTGGTTAATTCCTCCCGAGGGGAGTTAGAGGTGGTACCCACACCCATATAACCTCCCATGATAGGATATTTGTGAGGTGGGTCCCACACAAAATCCTAACCTTTCATCTCCCCTTAAACTCCCATGAAACTCCCCTCATTAACTCTTAAGCCTTTCCACCTCCCTCTCCCCCATTAATATTTTCCAACACTCTTAATTAATGAATTGATTCTTTTTAATTAATTTGAATTGACATGGCATATCTATTAAAAATATTGGGATAAGTCTTCTTATATTTTTTAGTTTTGGCTCTCGTTGTGTGGGAGATTTTTGGGAGAACTCTTGAGAAAAAGTATTCCTTTCTTCAATGAAGAACGAATTTCTCCCTCGATGAAGAATGCTCTACGATTCGAAGAATGCGAAGTCTCCAATGACACTTCTTCTTCGGTTGCACACCGACGTCAATAGAATCGACACCATTCTTCTACGACACTCGACTATCGCGACGTTCGTCTTCCGCAGCTTAACGAAGTGCGACGTCTTTTCGAGGTAGGGGAATATTGTATATTTTCATATATGTGAATTATATCCTCTAACATGGGATTTTATTTGTTGGGTGATTATTTGAACCACTAACGCGGTAGGTACGGACTAACGAACAAGTTCGGACCCATCGTCGTATCGTTCTTGATGCGCGGAATGTTTGGCGACGATGAAACGGGATCGCAAAGGCGATTTGAATCTTTCACAGTGGAGTTCGGGTCCCGAGATGATCCTAGGAGCAGAAGATGGGTGAAACGGACCACCGGAGCATGTCCGGTGGTCCGCGAAAGGTGGAGGTGGCACTCCGTCAGAACAGGCCACCGCAGTTGAGCCGCGGCGGCGGGTGGAACCGGAACGGCAGAGCCGTTCCGGAAATGGGTAGGTGCGGCTTAATATCGCGCCAGCTATCTGGGGGAGCCCCCCCCCCCCCCCCCACTCAGTCGTCCTGGCTGGGCCACGCCAGCGTGGGCCGGGCCGTGCCAGCCGTAGGCTGGGCCGCGCCAGCTGGGCCGACCCATGGTGAGTTGGGTCGGGTCGGACCGGGCCCAGACCCCCTACTTTCGGACCATATTTGTTCAAACACTCATATCTTGGGCTACGGACCTCCGATCGATGCACCGTAAGTTGAGTAGGAATACTTGGATCGAGAAGGTCGTTTTGGTATATTACACTCAAGGTTTTGTCAAAGTTTGGGTACGTCCAGGTTGGTTCGAACCCAAAACCAACCGGGCCCACGGAGCGGAAACGCTTATAACTTAAGGATCGGACGTCCGATTGATGTACCATCAATTACGTTGGATTCCTTATGATGAGACAGTTCTTTTGAAATACTCCACTTGAGGTTTGGACGTAGTTGGAGTATGGTCAGGTTGGTTTAGCTTAGAAACCAACCGGGCCCCTGGAACGGAAAATCCAATAACTCTCAGACCGGACGTCCTTTTGAAGAACCGTCAGCGGTGTTGGTAATCTCATTGAGAAACGGTTCCCTTGAGTATACCCCATGGGAGTTCGGGGTATATTTGAGATACAGTTGATTTGGTTTGTACACAAAACCAACCAGGCCCCCAGGACAAAAAGGCTAATAACTCGCAGACTAGGCGTCTGATTGACGTGTCGTTTGTTGCGTTGAGATCCCTTTGACGTGGCGGTACTTTTTGATACTTTTACGTGAGACTCATGACACTTGGAGTATAGACTAGTATCTCATGGATCGGATCCTCCCGAAGACAAGCAGACATAGTGTGGAGACCTAGTAGCTGTAGACCTGACGACTGCTTGACCGATTCGACTCAGAGTGATTCAACTAACCCAGTGGATGGAGCGCCCAGTTTTGTAGCATACCCACTGCGGACAGAGTTCCTAGTTTGGTAGCAGACCCGTGGTACTTGACAGGAGGAGTACTTCTGACGGCTATTAGGGGGAGCGCCCGGTTTGGCGGCAGACCCACAGCGGAGGAGCGCCCGGTTTGGCAGCAGACCCGCGGTACTCGACAGGAGAAGTACCTCAGCAGTTTAAGGTTAGTGAGTAGTGCCTCGGAGTCGCAACAGGGCCACTGTACTCGACATAGGAGGAGTTCTCCAGCAGTTGTGGTTTCGATAATGAAAATCCTAGTTTGAGCTGAGTCAATGAACTTTGTGTTTTCTTCATGATTGAGATGGGTTACTTGATAACTTAGGTATATGTATGGGCATATACCTAAGTAAAGGTTATCTGTTGAGATATTTCTTTGTGGTTTATCCTTTTTGGATTTTTTGAGACCATGAGGGTCTCGGGGTCCCTACTAAGTATCATTATACTCACCCCTACACGGGCTATGTCTGCACCTCGTTGTGTTGGATGCAGACGACGGACAGTGCTGACCGAGGCAGAGTGTACGAGGACCAGACGGTACTCGAAGGTGGACACTCAGTGTGACGGCACACGGAGCGGACCGATAGACACGGAGTGCTGAGGAGTACATCTGTACCTACCCTTCGGCTAGGAACCCGAAGGAAGATCCAGGAGCTACTTCAGCATTCAGTTGTTTGTCTTTTCAGTTGTACTTTCTTTCAGTTGTAGCTGTACCTTTCTATTGGGCTTGTATTTCCATCCCCTTTGTACTTTCAGCACACTTTTTATACTACTTTACTTAGTGTTTTCTTCTTCTTGTTCTATGGTTGTGTGTGTTTACGTTTTATAAAGGCAATACCTTCCCAGATCTAGGGAATTACGCCTTTGGTGCTAGTCGCCAGCCCCTAGCCTATGGAAGGTGGGCTTGGGGTAGTCACGATGCGGGCCCCGGGGGACGGGTCATGACAGATAATATTTGGGTAGATAATTTTATTTCATGGGTAATAAAATGTATATTTTGAGCCAAAATTTTATTATGAAAAAGAAAAAAATTAGAAGTTTCCATGTACTAACAGTTTATTTCATTCCTTTTATATCCCTTACAGATCTTTTTATGTGCATCCCATTTTTAAAAATGTTTTTCATAGGTTTTAAGTATGGGTAAGGGATAGTAATAATTCATGTTCTAAGTAAAGAATATTTTTCATGAAAAAAATCATTTTATTATATAATTTTTATATTGTGGAAAAAATAGATACTGAATAGAATTTTCCACTTTTTATATATATTGGTTTTTTATTTAAGAGTTATGACATAAATCTATAAATATATAAACCTAAAAGATATTTTTGAATGTGAGAAATTTAATTCTAGTCTAAAGATAATATATTGTGTGATGTTTAAGGTTGGGACCTTATATTTGGTATTAGAATAGGGTTTAGTTAACTTTAGAGGATAGGATGTAATTTGAGTATAATTTGAAAGTCCTCTATAACCACAATTGTTAGTATATTATGGGTAATTATAGTTATTTTGGATAGATCTAGAGAGTTTTATATAACATTCATAAGTATATTTTGATTTTTACTCTCCTTATAAGATAGTTTATTATGATATAATCACACTAACCTTTTTTTAGTAAATAGATGGATCTAGTAGGAACCAAAGTAACAATGGATGCGAAGGAAAATGTGTTGGTCGTTTAAACAAGAAACCAAATAAAATAGGAGATGTAGTGAGAAATATAATCATTATTCTTAACTAGCTTTAATGATTAATGATTAACAACCTAAACCTAGGTGATTTTCCTAATGATAAGAGAGAAATGAATCCTTGTGGAAGTTTGGGTGATAATGTTCATAAAGGTAAATCTATTCAATGACCTATGTGTCAAAAATTTGGAAATAATCACTCAGGAAAATGTATTAAAATAATAGGAAGATGTTTTATATGTGTTAAATTAGGTATAAAGCAATCATCTTCCAAGGAAAAAAGGAAGTGTTCAGTTAACTCCAAGAAGGGTAAATAATATTTTCTTGAGGTGTAAATTGAATTTTTTAAATGTGGGGAGAATGGTCATTATTAAAATCAACATTCTGGGGGGAAATCTCATGAATGGGATTAAAAATACTATATAGATATCTTTCTAGAAATACCTAATTCCATTATAATTGGAGATAAGGATGTTGCGGATGAAAAATGAATGGTATGAATAATTTCTTGGCTTATGTTTTGACATTGTTGAATCTTAGAACATGATTCATATTTTTGTTTGTATGAAATAAGTATTAAGAAATATGATTGAAAATCACGGTTAATGGATTATGAAAAATTATGAATGATTAATATTTCTATATATAAGGGATTCGATAGTTATGGTAGATTTAAGGATGATCATAAGTTTAAAATAATTAATATTATTTTGATGATGCGAGTACATTGGGATTATTTTATTGAGTTTTGAGAGATGTTTGAAGTATATATAACCTTTAAGCTTATCATGTGAAAAAAATATTTGAGAATAAATAAAATTTTCATTTTTTTGACATAAGATTAATGTTAGGGATAACCTTTAAGGATTATATGACCTTTTATTTTGAGGTAATTATGGGTTATTTCATTTTTTAAGATACAAAATAAAAGGTATGAGATAAACTTTGAAGTTAAAACAACACTTTAATATTGAATATATTAATATTATTTTGAGTATTTTTATCACATTTATTTTAATTTTATAAGTATTACATTAATATAGATTTATAAAAAGGACAACCATCCGGTTGAGTAATAATCTATTGAATCCAACAAGGCTACGAAGCTTAAACCCACAACCAAAGGGTGATGAGGATGCATCACATACCACTACCCTACATGATGTTCTGGTTAGTATGACATTTTTTTATTTATTAAAATGATATAACAGGTAAAATTTAAGTTTATTTTTTTAAAATATGTTTTATTATATATATATAACCATGATATTGGAAGTGATTTGGTGATTATGTGATTTGGGAAAAAGTTTACTATTCAGAAACCTTATATAATTAAGGTAAAAAAATAATATAGGATTTTATTTGAAAAATAAATGTTCAATTTAATTTTGGAATCATATATGATTTTAATTTGGATTTATAGTGAGTTGGGTTATTTATGGAAATGATTAGAATATCATGAAGATTATATTATTATGGAATATACTTTTTAGAATCATACATTTAGAGTGATTGACGTTATTTGGAGATAAATATTAAATTTATCTTGGAAGACTACGTGATCAAATAATTCTAATTTTTAGTTTTAAATATTATTCTAGAATATTTTTAGGGATTTTATGGGTAGTTTTATATTGAATGATCCAAGTTAAACTTTGAATATTACTACTAAATTTTGGAAATTAAAGTTGTTTTTCTTCGTATGAAGGTTTATTAAATTTTTGGAATTATATTATCTTTTCCCAACCATTTTAGTTTTTTTTAATGTATAAAGATTGGATAAATATCTTTTTAACATTTTTAAGATTTTTTAATCCATAAAAGTGGATTCAAGTTCTTTAGGAATGAAAAATTCATCTTGAATACACATCGTTTGGAGCAACAGATGATATTGTGGTGGAAATTAATTAAAGGATGAAACTATAATTGTCAAGTAATTATATTTCCTTATGCTATTAGTATACATGATAAAGTAATTAATCAAATCAAATAAAAGGTCCTTGAAATAAAAAAATTATCCATATAATTTTCTTATTAAGAAATCAATGTCCTTTTACCCCATCACATATTTATGGTTTTTTGATGGTTAACTTTCTCATTACCATATTCTCTTTTACTCTCTATCAGTATTTGGGAGTTAGGATTTTCTTCCATATCCATGTTTTTACTTCCCACCAATGTTTTTATACTTGGAAACTAAATTATGTGTTATTTTATATGACCTTTATACTTCATTTTCCTCCCTTATCAAGTGGATATTTCATTTACCACTTTCACAATCTTGGTTTTCAACAAAAGTATTTTGAAAAGTAAAATCCCAATTACTGAACCTGAGTTCAAATTTATTGGATGAAATTTCTTAAAGGGGAGATTTTATTTCCCAATAATTTAAAATAATTACTATGTTTTATAGAGTATAATATACGTAACATTGAGCTTAAATAAACGAAAAAATATTATAATTTAAATGTGACTATTATAACCTAGCTATTAAATTGGTGAGTATGAATAAGAATAACTAATTTATGAAATATTTAATTATACTACTCATTTATAATATATTAATTAACTATTTTTAAAATTACCACTTTATTTTTAGTAAATTCAATTTATTCTTCAAAAATGCATTTTATTCAAAAATGATTTTTATTACTTTTTGTGAGAAAATAATATAATAAATTTTTGAAACTTTTAGAAAATTTATTTGATAAATTGATATTTATTTTTTAAATAATCATGTAAAAATTATCTTAGGGTGATTTTTTTAGAATTTCTAGAAAAGATTTATTTTTCAATGAATAGTGAAAAATACTGATTTTTATTGAAAACTGTATATTATTTTAAAGTATTTACAGAGTAAAATTATTTTTAATATTAGTTTTAAAATTTAATTAGTTCCTTTTGATTTAAAATAATTAAATTATAGTTTTTTAAATATATTTTATATTTTAATTTAGCATAAAGAGGTTTTATATTTAAAAAGGGAATTTTTTTGAAAAACATGTTTTCATTGCATTTTTCTGAAAAACATGTTTTTCATTGCATTTTTCTGATATAATTTTAAATTAAATTATGAAATTTTTGAGTTTTGAATTTAAAAAATAATAATTTCATATTTTTAATTAGAGGGTAAAAATTTGGTAAATATCTCCATTTTAGTTTTAGTTAATATGAATGGTAACCTTACTAATTTTTGTTACCATGGTAAAGGGTAAATCATATAATTAATGATAAAAAATAATATGATAAGGACTATAAAATGACCCTAACACTTAGCTAAATTTTATTATATGAGACCATATTTTTCATAATCATCGAATATTTTTTTATATTATATTTTTTTGACAATTTGGATGATATTATAACTTTTATAATATTTTATTTAAAGAAAATTCAAAAATGTCACACTCTTTTTTTAATAACTATAATATTTTTAATATAGATATTACCAGATAAAATTTTCAGTTATAAATATTATTTTGAAATAGAAAAAGATTTATATTCATCATGTTAGTTTATTTTTAATTTTTATATAACAAATAAATGTCTTAAATGATTATATAATGAAGATGCAGTAATTAATCAATTAATAGAGAAATAAAATAAATTATTTTAAAAATATTAAAATAAATAGAATTTGAGATAATAATGTGATAAAATAATTTTATATATGAACATGATATGTTAGGTATATAATAAAAAATCTAATTTTACTTGTTTTTTTATGTTATTAAAAATCAAAGTAATAAATAGTTATAAAAATTGACATTAATTATATTTTATATAGAATAATAATGATATAAAATTTTAAAAATATTATATTCATCTGATAAATTATTAAATATTTTATAATATCAATAATGGTACATTTATGGTCCTTTTTCCATTTATTATAACTATATTTACCCTCAAAGAGTAAAAATCATTGTTGTCACAGTAAGTTTAAAAAGGGTTTACGAGGGGATAAAACCAAATAATATGGGTAAAAATGGGACCTAAACTTATCCAAAAATTATTTTATGAGAGTATTATGATCCTTACTTATCTTAAATTATAAATAAATCAATTTTCAGTCATTTTGAGTTAAAAATTAATTTATATTAATTTAATATTTTTGATAAATTCTAAGAGTTTCCCTCCCCTCTCTTATAAAAGGGCATCTCTTCTTCCCTTTACTTTATACTTAAAATCATTTTTTTCATTAATTTATTACCCAAATCCATTACTAGAATCTATAATCTCATTATATAGGGATTATATAAGACATAACACCAAAATTATTGGTCTTGGTGTCTTAATCAAAGGAGGTTGTCTGAAGAAGTGGTATCATTTTTAATCGAGCATTTTGGTTTTATTTCTTCTTCCACCACCTTCAAATCTTCCTAAGACATGACTATATAATAACATCAATATATTCCATATAATTGTGTGTTTTTATGTTAATTTCACAACATATATTCATCTCTTCTTACAACATATGGGAAATGAAACCATCATTCGTGTGTACAACAGACTATAGCCTCACGAACTGATGTAATTTTTTTCCCATCACCTTCTCTCATGGATGGATTATAATTATGGAATTAATGTTTATATATGATATTAATAAAATATTTATAATTATTAAAATATAATATATCATTTATCTTCTTACCTTTTTGTTCTCTGAAAAATGATAATGTTGTTATTGGGTACGTGTGGACTGCCACCTCCATAAAGCGATGTGATTCATTATTCATCACCACATTTCATAGATGATATATATAAGTTTATTTAAAGTAGTAATATCATATTTATAATATTATTATAATTATTTAAAAATAAATTAATAATTACTTTTTTCCCATAATAATTGTTGAAAAATATAAACGTTATTTATGCGTATGTACGATATACCATCTCCATGATTCTAACGTATTTCACTTTTCATAACCAAATTTAATTTTTGGATTTAAATTTATAATTTATGTATTAAAGTGATAATTATTTCATGATTATTTTTTTATATATAGTATAGTAATGACCACTTTGACCATAGTCAACATTTCTAATTCATTTTGGACTTATGAAATGAACGTTATCAAAACATCTGATAGGAATTTAATTAATCAAATAATTAAATATAGAATGGTAATAAATAAAATAAAAAGAATAAGGATCATGAAAAATGTTCTTAATAAAATATAAAATTATCATAAGTTTCTTATCCATGAATATAAATAACATATTTTATGATTTGGACTCAATGTAAGGGACTTTCTTTTAAAAAACATATTTTAAAGTTTCCCTTAAAACTCGCTTATTTTTCTATATAAATATTTTCAAAAAAATAAAGAAGGTTTTTAATATTATATTATTATTTTTTAAATTCATTTTTACCCATGTTTTAATTTTTTTAAATGTTTCAAAATGAATTTTTTTTATTTTCTAAATGACTTATTTTGTGATTTTTCTGACAAAAGTTTGGAAGAAAAAATATTTTTAACTTATATAGCATGAATGAAATTTACCACCATCATGAAACCTAAATGATTTGAATATTAATTTATAAGTTTAAAAGTTTCATTTCAAATATATTGTTTTTCCATTTTAATTGCTCAGTTTTTAAATTAGTAATTTGAAAATGGAAAGTTTATTTTCTTTAAGGATATTTTATGTGTGTAATGATGAAAATTCAAGATTTCATGTTTTATTGGTTCCTAGGAATTTTTATGATGATAGGTGGTTTCATTATAAAAAAATTATGGGTTGTTAAATTATTAATCAATGATGGGTGGTTCCATGATAAACCAAGGACGTATGCATCCATGATAGCCCTCCAATGCATTGCGTATGGAAGTTAACCGTATAGTTTTTCCATTGGTAAGAGTTATTATAAGAGTTATATGGAAATGATGTCATACGTAATGTAAATTTTTTAACCATGATTTATATGATTTTTTACGGGAATCATAATATTTCTAAATTTAATATAATACTCTTATATGTAGAGGAAAGTATATGAAAATTTTTAAGGGTGAAAATTATAACTTTTTGTAAAGTTTATTATGAGTTTTTCATATTTTCAATGAAACCATTATAAGTTTTTTTTCCTATAACATTTCTTATTAATTTTTTTATGAAAATATTTGGGTATAGAAGGTGATTTATTGGGTAATAAAATTTTTATTTTTAGTTGAAATTTTATTTTGAAAAAGGAAAAAATTTATAAGTATTCATAGACTAATGGTTTCTTTCTTTAATTTTATGTTCGTTGCTAATATTTTTGTGTTAATACCATATTTAAAAATTTATTTCATAGGTTTTAAGGATGGTCAAGTCAAATAAATATGTTAATTTTAAATTCATGAATATTTATCATAAAAATAAATCATGTTTATTTTAAAAGTTTTATATTTTGAAAAAAAATGGATACTGAATATAAGTGTTCACTTTGTATATATATGGGTTTTTTATGTAAGAGTTATAACCTAAATCTCTAAATTTATAACCCTAAAAGATCTTTTTAAATGTTACAAAGTGAATTATATTTTATGGATACTATATTATGTGATGTTTACAGTTGATTCCTTGTATTTGGTATTAGATTAGGGTTTAAATAAATTTAGAGGATAGGATGTTATTTGAGTATAAGTTGAAAGTCCTATATAACCAAAATGGTAATAATGTTATGGATAATCATAGTTATTTTGGATAGATTTAAAGAGTTTGAGAAATCATGAATAAGGATATTATAATTTTTACTCTTCTCATAAGATAGTTTATTATGATATACTCACACTAACTTATTTGGTTTTAGTAAATGGTCAGATCTAATAGCAACCAAAGTAACAATGTATATGAAGAAGAATGTAGTGGTTGTCTAAATGAGGGATTAAATGAAATGGGAGATGTAGTGAGAAATATTATAGTTATTATTAACCAACTATCTAGATTAATGATTAATAACCTAAATCTTAGTGATTTTCCTAATGATACGAGAGAAATGAATCCCCATGGAAGTTTAAGAGATAATGATCATAAAGTTAAATCTATTCAAGGACCTATGTGTAAAAAATGTGGAAAGAAACACCCTGTAAAATGTATTAAAATAATGGGAAGATGTATTATATATAGTAAAAGAGTTCATAATGAAATAATATTTCAATAAAATATGAATTATTCAGTTAACTCTATAATGGGGGGAGAATTTTTTAAGGTATGAATTGAATTTTTTAATGTATGGAGAATGGTCATTATGTAAATTGACTTCCTAGGGGTAAAGATCACAAATGGGATTTGAAAGACTATACAGATATCTGCTTAGCAATACCTAATGACATTATAGTTTAAGATTACAAAACTATAAATGACATATGAGAGGTGTGGATTATTTCTTGTCTTATGTTTTGACATTATTGAATCATATAACATGATTCATATTTTTGTTTACAGAAAATAAGTGTTAAGGAATAATATTGAAAATAATGGTTAATAGATTATGAATAATAATGAATGATTAATATGTCTATATATAATGTATTAAATAGTTATGGTATATTTAAGTATGATCATAAGTTTAAAATAATTAATACTCTTTTGATGATGGGAGTACTTTGGGAGACTTTTATTGATTTTTGATAGATGTTTGAGGTATATATAACTCTTGAGTTTATCATGTCAAAAAATTAGTTAAGGAATAATTATCTTTTAATTTTTTGTACATAATTTTAAAGTTATGGATAACCTTTAGGGTTTATAGGATCTTTTAATTTGATTTAATTATGGGTTATTACATTTTTGGAGATACAAAATGAAAGGTTTGAGATAAATTTTGAGGTTAAAACATTTCTTTAATATTGAAAATATTAAGGATATTTTTTAGAATGATTATCACATTTTTGGGAATATTATAAGAATTATATTAATATATTTTTAGAAAAAAAAACAACCCACGGGTCGGGTGACAACCCATCACATCCGGAAAGTCTACAAGGACAAGGGTGAATCATCTACCACTAGTCTACGTGATTTCATAGTAATTATGAAATTGTTTTTATATATTTAAATGATATGATAGATAAAAGTTAAGTTCATTTCTGGAATATATGTTTTATTTTATAGATAACTATGAGATTGTAATTGATTTGGTGATTATGGGATTTTGAAAAAAAGTTCACTATTACGGGAACCTTATATGATTAAGGTGAACATAATATTATAGAATTTTATTTAAGGAATAAAGGTTTAATTAATTTTGTAATCATATATGATTTTAATTTGGATTTATAGTGATTCAAATTATTTAGGGAAATTATTACCATGTCTTGGATATTATATTATTATGGTATATACTTTTTCAAATGAGACATTAAGAGCGATTGAATTTATTTAGAGATAAATATTGAAGTTATCTTGGAAGACTATGAGATAAAATCCTTATAATTTTTGTTTTTCAATATTAGACAATAATATCTTAATTAATATTAAGGATTATTGTTTATTGAATGATCCATGTTGAAATTTGGGTATTACTATTGAATTTTTGAAATCAAAGTACTTTTTCTTCATATAAAGGTTTATTAATTTTGGGTAATTATCTTATCTTATAAAAATAATTTTTTTATGTATAAAGATAGGATGAATATATATTTTAACTTTTTAGGATTTTTTTATCCATATAATTTAATTCTAGTGCTTTAGGCATGAAAAATTCATCTTGAATACTCATCTTTGAGAGTAACATATAAGATTGTGGTGGGAAATTGATTAAAGGATGAAACTCTACTTGTCAAGTAAGTATATTTCCTTATTATTTTAATATATATGATAAAGGGATTATTAAACTATAGGAAAATGATCTTGAAATAAAAAATTTATCTATTTAATTTTCTTATCTAGAAATCAATGGTCTTTTAACCCATCACGGATTTTCGGTTTTGTGATGGTTAAATTTCTTGTGATGATATTCTCTATCACTCTCTATCAGACCTTAAGAGTTATATTTTTCTTTCATATCCATGTTTTCACTTCCCTCCAATATTTTAATACATGTAAACCTAGTTATTTTTTATTTCAGATGACCTTCAAACTTCCCTTTTCCCTCTTATCAAGTGGAATTTTTATTAACCCATTTTACGATGTGGGTTTTCAACAAAAGTATTTTTAAAAAGTAAAATCCTAGTTAGCAAACCTGAGTTAAAATTGAGTGGATGAAATTTCTTAAAGGGGGGTTATAATTTAAAACCCCAATATTTTAAAATAATGATTATTTTTTATAGCATATAAGAAACTCAACACCAAGCTTAAACGAACAATAAAATATTATTATTTTAATGTGATGATTATAACTTAGCCATTAAATTGGAGGGTATGAATATGAATAACTTATTTATGAAATATATATTGGTAATAATAATGTATAATTTATTGATTAATGATTTTGAAATAATAACTTTATTTTTAGTAAATTCATTTTATTCTTCAAAAATACTTTCTCTTCAAAAATTATTTGTAATACTTTTTATAAGAAAATAATATAATTAATTTATGTAACTTTTAGAAAATTTATATTATAAAATGAACGTAATTTTTTAAATCATAGTGTCAAAATTATATTAGGATTAATTTTTGATAATTTTTTGGAAATTTTATTTTCAATGAATAGTAAAAAATACTGATTTTTATTGAAAATGTATTTTATTTTAAAGTATTTACAAAGTCAAATTATTTTTTGGATTAGTTTTAAAATTTAATTAGTTAATTTTTATTTAAAATAATATAATTATGGTTTTTGAAATAAATTTTATACTTGAATTTATCATAATGACATTTTATATTTAAAAAGGAAATTTTTCTAAATAAAATGTTTTTTGTTGCATTTTTTCAGTGTAATTTTAAAATAAATTCTAAAATTTATGAGTTTTGAATTTTTAAAAATTAATTTCAAATGTTTAATTATAAGTAAAAAAATTAAATCTTACCCTTTTATTTTTGGTCAATATGGATAGTAGCCTTATTATTTGTTTATTATGGTAAATGGTAAATCAGGTAATTAAGGATTAAATTTGATATGATAAGGTCTATAAAATGACCCTAACACTTGTATAAATTTTATTTTATTAGTCCATTTCATCCATACTCATCCAAGATTCAGTTATATGAAATTTTTTAACCATTTTGATGAGATTATGATTTTTATAATATTTTATTTAAAGAAAAGTCAAAAATGACACACTCTTATTTTTAATAACTATAATATTTTTAACATAGATATTACCAAAGGAAATTCTATGTTATAAATATATTTTTGAAATATAAAAAATTATATTCCTCATGGTAATTTTTTTAATTTTTATAGAATAATTATGTACCTTAAATTCTTACATAATGCTGACGTATTAATTATTAAATTAATAGAAAATTCAACTAAATTATATTAAATAATTTAAAAGAAATATAATTTTAAATAATTAATATGATGCGATAATTTTATAGATTAACATTACATGTTAGGGATATAATAAAATATTTTTTCAAATTTTACTTATTTTATTGATGATATTAAAAATTAAAGTAATAAATAGTTCTAAAAATTGATATTAATGATATTTTATAAGAAATGTTATTTATATAAAATTATTAAAAATATTAGATTCAACCAAGTGATTATAATATGGTTGATAATATCAACTATGGTCCATTTGTGGGACTTTTCTCCATTTATTGTAATTATATTGTCCCTCAAAGAGTAAAAATCCTTATTGTCATGGTAAGTTTAAAAAGGGTTTATAAGAAGTTAAAACAAAATGATAAGGATAAAACTTTGACCTAAAATTTTCCAAAAATTATTGTATAAGATTATTTTAAACCATACTCATCTTATATTTTAAATAAATTATTTTAGAGTCTTTTTTAAAAAAATATTAATTTAATATTTTTGGAAATTCCAAGAGTTCCCCTCCCCTCTTTTATAAAAGCACACTTCTTCTTACCTTTACTTCACACATCAAAAAAATTTTGTTTCATCCAATCCCTAAAAATATCTCTTTCTAGAATCCCTAACATCATTCTAAAGGCCTTGTATAGGGAATAACACCAACCTTGGTGTTCTTAAGGTGTTTAACAAAGGAGGTTGTTTGAAGAAGAGGTATCATTTTTAATCGAGCATTTCTATTTTATTTCTTCTTCCACCTCATTAAAATATTACTTAAACATGCCTATATAATAACACAAGTATCATACATATAATTATATGTTGTTATGTTATTGGAACAACCAATATCCATCTCTTCTTTCATCACATTGGAAACAAAACCATCGTTCGGGTGTACGGCGGACTACCACCTTACGAACCGATATAATTCATTTTCCATCACCATATCTTATGGACGGATTATAATTATGGAATTAAGGTTTATATACAATATTAATGACATATTTATAATTCTGAAAACATAATATATCATTTACCTTTTTACCTTTACATTCACTGAAAAATGATAATGTCGGTCATGCGTACCTGTGAACTACCTCCTTCACGAAGTGATATGATTCTTTTTTCATCATCGCATCAAATGGATGATATATATAATTATATTTAAATTATTAATATAATATTTATTATATTATTATAATTATGTAAAATAAAATAATACTTACCTTCTTTCCATAATGATCGTTGAAAAATGGAAACATTACTCATGTGTACATACAGCCTACAATCTCCATGATTGTAACGTAGTTCAGTTTTCATAACTATATTTAATGGATGGATTTAAAAGTATAATTGAGAAATAAAATTGGTAATTATTTCATGATTATTATTCTTTATATGGTGGAGTAATGACCAATTTGACCATGGTCAACATACCTAAGTCATTTTGAACTTATGAAACGAATATTGTCAAAACATCGGACATGAATTTAATTAATTAAATAATTAAACATATAATTTTAAGAAATAAAATAAAATGAATAAGTATATTGAAAAGGGTTCTTAATAAATTATAAAATTAACATAATTTTTTTATTTAGGGATATAAATAAGATATGTTACTAGTTAGACTCAAGGTAAGGGGCTTTCTTTTAAAAATCATCCTTTAAAGTTTCCCTTAAAAATATCTTCTTATTTCATATCCATATTTTCAAAAAAAAATGTTTTAAACAGGGTTTTTACTATTTTATTATAATTTTTTAAAGCCATTTTCACCCATTCTTTACTTTTTACAAAAATGGTTTAAAAGGAATATTTTTATCAATTTCCAAATAAGGTATTTTGTGACTTTTCCAACAAAAGTATAAAAGAAATGTTTTTGTTAACTTATATGGCATGAATGGAATTTTCTACCATCATAATACCTCATTAATTTGAAGAAATATTTACAATTTTATAATGTTATTTTCAAATATAATTTTTTTTCTTTTTAATTTATCAATTTTTAAATAAGTAATTTCAAAATGGAAAGGTACTTTTCCTCAAGAATATTTTATGAGTGTGATGATGAAAATAAAAGATTTAATGTTTTATGGGTTACTATGAATTTTTATGATTATGGTTGGTTCTATTATAAACCATGTATGTGTGGTAACATTATTATCCAATTATGGGTTGTTTCATGATAAACCAAGGATGGGTGGGTTTGTGATATCCCTTCAATGCATTTGAATAGAAGTCGGCCATATGGTTATTCCATTTGTAAGAGTGATTATAAGAGTGATATGGAAATTATGACCCAAGTAACCTACTGCCAATGAGCATGTACCCTAGTGGTACAGGCTCCTGCTTGGCATCCAAAAGACCCAGGATCAAATCTGGGCAGCGGTGAATTTCCGGGGGGTACTGTAGCAATAATGTAGCAGGGCACTGTAGTAGTATTGTTGTAGTGGCGGCACTGTAGCGGCAGAAGGACTGTAGCAGGTACTATAGTGGTGGCGGTACTATAGCAGGTACTATAGCAGCGTGGGTACTGTAGTAGTAATGTTCACCGAGGGGTCCTTTGGGAAAAAAATGGGCTTTCAAGCCTTGTATTCAGGCCATTTGGCCTTGGGCCTTCGGGCTATGTAATGGGTCTCCCTCTACCTAGTCTAAAGAGGTCTTTGCTTTAAATAATAAATTGAGGCTTTATCCCCAACCTTTAAAAAAATGTCCCAAGTAACCTACATGTTTTATCTATGATTTATATATTTTTTATGGGAATCATATGATTTCTCAAGGTAATATAATAATCTTATATGTAGAGGAAAGTATATGCTACTTTTTAAGGGTGAAAAGTATAACTTTGTGAAAAAGTTATTCTGAGTTTTTCATGTTTTCAAAGAAACATTTATGAGTTTTATTTTTCCTTTAATATTTCTTATAAAATATTTCATGAAAATATTTGGGTTGATAATTTGATTTATTGGGTAATAAATTGTTTATTTTGAGCCCAAATTTTATTTTGAAAAGGGTAAAGTTTTTTAAGTATTCATGGACTAACAGTTTCTTTCTTTCCTTTTCTATCCCTTATGGGGATTTTTATACTAATTCCATTTTTAAAATGTTTTTCATAAGGTTTAAAGATGTTTAATTGAAATAAATAATTCAATTTTAAATTATTGAATATTTTTCATGAAAAAAAATATATTTTTATATTTTTATATTGTGAAAAAAATGGATACTAAATATAAGTGTCCACTTTGAATATATATGGTTTTTTTATGTAAGATTTATAACCTAAATATAAAAATATATAAACCTAAAATATAATTTATAATGTGATAAAGTTAATTCTAGTCTAAATATACTAGATTATGTGATGTTTAAGGTTGGGTCCTCACACCCAAAACTTTCTTGAAAAAACGGGATAGATAACACCCAAAATAATGATTTTAATAAAGAATTATTAATAAATATGTGATAAAATGTTATAAGTGAATAATATCTGGTATTATAAGTACTAATATGGTTCTTATATATATATGATAAATCTAAATTTATTATACTAGGAATTTAGAGCGCTTATGACTAAGTGGAAGTCCAAGGTAAGGGATTTCTTATCTCAGTTTCCTTTCATTGAGGCTTTAGCCATTTTTACCACATGTTTTCTTTTTTATGGTGTATAAACCACCTAATGTGTGTTTTTTTATAATTAATTCAATAAAATTATTGTGTTTTAAAAATCCATTTCATGTTCTCTCCTCTTATGTATTTTTAAATCAAAAGTTATCAAATTCATGTGGGATTTCCCTTTAAAACCTTATTTTAAACATTTTGATTTTCTCATCTGTATCCATATTATTTAAATAATTTTATAAATTTACTTATACATGTTTCTATTATTTTTAAATTTCATTTTCTATTATCCTATACATTTATTAAAAAAATTAAATTAATCACATAAAGGGTTTCCAAACAATCAATTTTTACTTTCTTTAAAAAAGTAAGAAAATAATGTTTTTTTACATTTATAGCATGAACGAAATTTTCCACCATTATGCCCTTACTTTGATTTAAAGATTAATTTGGAAGTTTCCATGTTTATTTTTAAAAAATATCATTTTCCCATTATTATGGTAATTTTTAGTTTTTAATGATATCAAAAGAAAAGGATATTTCTCCATATTTTTATGGTAATAGAAAATGTTTTTTTATTCAAATGAGTTTTTTAAGGGTTTTATGATGCTAACGTGGAATATTATAAATGTTTCATTAAAATTATGGTTTTTGTGAATTTTTTATGATTATAGTTAATCCATATATATCCCATGATGATGGTTGAACCCGATATATCTCTCCAATGCATTGTGTAATGTGATAGAGTTAACTGGTTATAAGTTACTCCTAAGAGAATATTAGAATTAACCAGGTAAGTTATTCTATTTTTAAGGGTTCTTATAAGGGTGATATGATGATTATGTACCAATATACCAACATGTTTTATGTAAGCTATCAAATGAGTTTTTATGTAAATATTTTAATTTCTAAATTTAAGTAAATGAGCTTGAGTTTTAAGGAAATTTTGAGGACCCTTTTTAAGAGAGGAAAGTTTGTTTTTCAAGAAAAGGTTTTCTATGAACTCTCATGATTTACAAGTAACCTTCATGACTTTTTATTTTTTCCTTTATTGTTTCTTAGAAAAAAAATTGTGGAAAACTTTGAGCACTAAGGTTTTTTAAATGGGTATGTAAATGATTATTTATGATTAAAGTTATTATGTAATAAAAACAAAAAATTTATTGGATTTCATGATTATAAAATAGACTAATGGGTTTAATTTCTATTTTATATCCCTTACTGGGATTTTTATGATCACCCCACATTTTTAAATGTTTTTTATAGGGCTTAATATTGAGTAGGGACTTATATGACATCTAGATCTGAGTATGAGAGTTTTTCCTTGAACGAAAAAAATAAATACTTTATAATAATTTTTTATGAAATAAATAAAACATGAGAAAAATATGGGTTTTGTTAGGTAATGGTTTTTAATAATTTTTTAAAACTTTATATCTAAAATTTCTTGGGTATGTAAGTGAATTGGTATTTTTAATTCATGTTATAACGATGAATGGTAAAAATTGGGTCACTTTAGTTGGTATCAAATCCATTTTTTAAAGGATATGTTCTCAGCACCATATCCTATCACCCTGGACTTGAGAATTATAATTATGTTTAATTTATTATCAATAAGGGTGAGAAAATAAATGAGTAAATATAATTCCATAAGAGGGGTTTTATAGTATTAATAACAAATCCAAAAGGATAGATTGAAGTTCCCAGACATAGATTTTATTTCTTATCAATAATGAAGGTGGTCAATATGTGTTGGAGAAGTGTGGAATTAATGATGATATGGTTCCATTGAAAATATAAAATTAAGAAGAAGGTGTGAGATACTATCATGAAACAATATTAAGAATACATGAATTTATTTACAAAGAATGATTAAAGATGATCAGTATTTTCTAAAGAACTCAGTTGGATAGATTTAAGTTGAAGAACATTCATACGATGATTATTGGTGAGATTTTATTTAATTTAAAGACTATTTATGATGAGTAAACACTATCTATTATATTTTTTAAGGTACTTTGGGAATAATACATATTATGGGATATTGAAGGATTAATATTAAGCAGGAATATTAAAAGTTGGAGTTCTGAGGAAGCCGATACAATTTTGTTGGAATCCATATATCCTATAAAATAGAGAAGAACATAATTATATAATGGTTTAAAGTTTTTAGAAGTTTTAAAATTGTTTGATAAGACATCGAGATTAAATTACGAGGTTTTTTGTTAGTTTAATAAATATAAAACTTTTTTTTGATAAGGATCATTATATGACACATAATTTCATAATATATGAGTGTTTCATATGAAATCCTGCATTCATATAATACCTATAAAAGGTGGTAAACATTTAAGATGAAGAAGTTATTTTGAAATAAAATGCTTCATAAAAAATCCATGTAAGAACTAAATATGTGTAATGTGGATTTCCTGTATGATATGAAGATCTCATAAGATAGGATGGAGTGTAAGATATATGAAACGTGTATGATAGATAGGGAATAAATTATTCATAATATATAACACATAAAAAAATTCATAAGATATTAATATATCTTACAAAAAATTTATGATCCATCAACTCTTAAAAAATTAGGATATAAGTTCATGAGAAATAAAATATATAAATTAGATTTTGATCAAGACCTATTCTTCAAAGAATCAAACATCATTATCATTGATTATTATTGAGTCTAAGGAAAGTTTCAAATGAATATGAAACTATTATCCAAACTACCATTTCATCAAATATTGCTATCATACACACATGAAGGAGATTTTAAAAGAATTAAAAAGTTGATTTTTTGGAGCAATATAGACCAAGATATTTAAATATCATGTGAACAATGAAGAAGTAAATATACTGATTCTTAAGTAAGATTAAAAATAGTTCCTTGACTCAATTCAAATGTTTCTAAATAAGTTCATATTTTTATACTGAGGATAAATTACTGTTCAAAATTCCATTTTGGAAACTAATATTAACGATATTATTTTGTAAATATGTCTATACAAGTGATGAAGAGGTAAATTGTAATAAATTGAGTTCTTTTATACAACTATATCATTCAATACATCTTATATGTATCAAAGGAGAATGATTAAACACATCCAGGAGTGCACCTATGTGTTGAAGAATAATAATTGAGAAGGAGAAAATCTAATTTTGTTTTTTAGGGTTTTTCCTCGGTTCCATTTCTGGATTTGATTCCTTCCTCGATGCAGTGTTCAGTGTTTTTGGGAGTGTTTTGCGATGGTTTTGGTCTACTGTTTTTGTTGCTAGTTGTTCGGTTGTTATGACTGCGTCGGTGATGGCTTTATTCGACGACGACCGTTCCTGGAGGTTTTTACCGTTTTTCGTCCTACAAAATCCTGCTTCTTCTCTACTCTGGATCCAGGGGTCCTCCTTTCTCTCTGAGGTAGATCTGCAAGGAGGTATTCAAGTTTATTTGGGATGTGAGTATGAGCAGGATTTGGGAGGTTGACAGTGATGATGTTTCGATCATTGATGATGAGTTTGGGTTCATCTCCGGCGATGATGATGGTGGTGGTCTGGTGAAAGGGGACAATGAATCATTATTGTGATCGGTTTCTATGTTCATGGGTGGATATGGGATAAGTGGTCGATGGTTTTGCGAAGATGAGGGTGATGTCTTGGTTGGTGTGAAGGCATTTATGTATTTTAGTTTTGAAATTTGAATGTGGTCATCTTGAATTTTGAATGTAGTGTACGGTGTGGATGGGGGATATGCGTGACTATGTGAACTATGGATGTTTTGTTTGGTTCCCACTTTTCCAAAAGTGGCTTTTAATAAATTCAAAAAAAATGGATTGTGGATAAGAGAAAATATAAAGAACCCATTAGAAGGAGGTTTTTGTGATCACTTGGGACCATTAATTTAGAGAGATTTTTTGTCATGATTTTCAGTATATAGTTTGTTCTTGTACTATTATTGATTCACAGTGGTGCAACCAAGTCTCAAAACTCGGCCCAATCCTAGAATAGAGTAAGAATTCAAGGTTAAACCTTTTAAATCCTTGTGTATTATTCATTTAAATTACTTCATCATTCAATTTAGGATATGAGACACAATAAGTGTATATCAAGGCTTTAACCATCCATAGAGGATAAAGTATAGGAGGAATTCCTAAAAATAGAAAGTGATCACTGATTCCCCCACCCCCTCTCAATGATCTCACCTAAACTGGGCACTAAATCAATCTAGTATATTCCATATCATATATTTATGATTCTTCAAAATATACTGACCAGTATGGATGAATATATCACATTTCATTTATCTAAATAACTAAGCACATCACATGTCACTCAAGTAAGCATGTCTAATCATTTCCTCGGTTTCATTCAATCATGGGATTAGATGTATTTTCTTGTTTTACAATTAGATAAATCCCATCTTTGTTAAACTTAACTGATGAAATGATTAGAAAAATACCCAACCAAACCCTGATTAATATATCATAAAGGATATAATAACAAACCTATCAAAGTATGAAGGTTTACATGCTAAGTATCTTTCAAACCTTGAGTAATAGAGATTCATAATATACATACACCTCTAAGTATATCAATGAATATATGACATTCCATGTAATATACCTTCATGGTTCAGTCAAGATAATATGTCATGACTTATTATCCCATTATTCTATTATTTTTATTGAAAAAAAATCATTATTTTTAATCATTTCAATCTTATTTTATCATCACAAACCATAATACTTTATAATGATCGTCAATTAGGGACAAATAAAAATCATAATTTGAGGGAATATTATCACTCTAATATTCATGAAATATAAATATGATGCACATGAATGAAGGATAAATAGATATTTCACATATTATAAAACCATGATATAGTTTATAACTATTATATACAATCTCTCTAGTATCTAATACCAATAGATTCAACAAGACCCTCATGATTTTTCCATGATGATGGTTTTTTCAATAGATCTGCTACATTTTCTTTTGTAACCACTCAATAGTTTTTTATATAACCCCTCTCAATGATCTCTCAAATGAGATGGTATTTATGAAAGATGTGTTTGGTCCTATAGAGAGACTAGGGTTCCCTTATCTGGGCTATATCTTCATTGTTTTCATAGTAGAGATCAATTTATCCTTTAATGCTAGGTACCACCCCAAGTTAAATGATTGCATTATTGATCCAAATAGATTCCATCACATCATTCGATGCTTTCATGTACTTTACCAATATTATTTAGTCTATTATAGTTGATTGTTTAGAGTGTTTCCAACAAATAGATCCAATTTTTACAAAAAACATGGAACCAAATTGATATCTCATATCATCATTTTTGAATTGGAATCTAGCATTAATGTAACCCCTTATAATAAACTCATACTATCTTCCAAATACAAAGAAGATATAATTAATTATTCTCAAGTACTTAAGGATATTTATGAAAGTGGTATATTGACTCTCATGGGAATTAGATTAGTATCTACCTGTTATACTGAAATCACAAGTGACATCTGGTCGAGTACATAATATGAAATAAATGATAGATCCTATGGAGTATGCATAAGAAATCATATCCATCCTTTCAATATCCTTATAATAATCAATAATTTTTATAAGATATGTACCATGTAAAACTAGTAAATATTCCTTTTTGGAGTTCTCTATACTAAATATCTTTATCAATTTACTAATATATGTGTTTAGACTAATTCCAAGTAACAAATTCAATTTATCATGATATATCTTCATACCCACTATGCAGGCTGTTTCACCCACTTCTTTCACCAAGGATCATTTTCCTAATAAAAAATTTATAAAATGTAAAGTTAGGATTTAATTTCTCATATGTATTATTTAAAATACATGAAATAATATAAATTTCACAACACTCCCAAAAATATTTTTGTTTATATAAGAATCGTCTGTGTTCCGGATGAAACAAAACTCTTTCAGTGAATCATAAAACTAGACATTCAAATTCCAAGAAGATTTTTTTAATCCATAAATAGACCTTTACAAGTTTAAAACCTTATAATTCTTATTTGGTACTTCAAAACCATTGGTCTGTATCATATATACATTGTAACACCCTATGGTTTAAGTATATATTTCCCATTAAATAAATTTTTTGTGTCTGATATCTTGGGATACATGAAACACCGAACTAAAATTAATAACTCCTCATTTAATTATGGTAGAATATTAAAATAAAAAAATAAATACATTACAAGATAACTAAATGAAACATAATTAGTAAAATTACTAAAGTAATGAAAGTACAAGTAAATAGAAACACTACAAAGTTAAAATTATCATCGTTAAAAACTTCTGTAAAGATCACACTGTTAATTATAACTATATAAAGAATAAAAAAATAGAAATATGATAAGCATGTTGACATAAAAATTAGAGAATATGATGAATAATTTTAGAGATGTATGTAAGGATATATATGAAGGTTCCGGGTGCAGCGGAAGTGCGTGGGTGGATGTCCCCACTTGGATTTTTTTCATTAGAAATGATCAATCCGGGATCTATACGATGATAAATGCCAGTCTCCACGGATCAAATCGCAGAAAAATAAAAAGAAGAAGGTTTGTCCCGGAACCACAAACAAGGATCGTTATAGGTTGATTATAATTAATTTAATTAATTATACAGAAATACCTTTTGGGTGTTCTTTCTTCATTGATGTTCTTGATCACGTTGTCGATGTGATCCGTCGTTGCGTCGTAGAAGCCAAGTGTAGACTCCCTCTACCGGTGATCCACACGTGTACCTCGTATCTCTAAACGTCGCCAAAGGATTCTCCGGGTGCTAGCGTGGAGAAGAATTTGCTTGAGTTGTCTGCCTTAGATCGTCTTGATCCGATGGAATAGGATCTCTCTCGGTCTTGAGAGAGTTCTTGGAGGAAGAGGTTCTTTCGGCCTTGAAAGAATTCTCCATAATTGTTGTGTCTCACACGGGGTAGGAAAAGAGTTGGGGTTGTGAGGATATTTATAATTAGGTTTGAGGTTGTAGAGTTATGACAGTAAATAAACGTGTTACACATTTTATTTATTTCATTGAATCTTATTTAAAACCCCCATGTCGAATAATTAATTCCTTGACATGCTCCCACGCTGATTCTAATAAATATCATTTAAAACAATATTATATCCTCAAAATCCCAACTAGAAAAAGTACACGGCGTGTATTAATAAATACATGGCATGGACTTGTTTTTTATTGAAAACTACACAGCATGTACATTCAATGTACACGGTGTGTATATATTGTTTTCATTTATTCATTTCCTTTCCATAAAGAAAACTACACGGCGTGTAATTATTAATACACGGCGTGTACTTGTTTTCCATGAAAAACTACACGGCGTGTAATCTTTAATACACGGCGTGTATATCTTGTTTTTCATTTCCTTCTTCCTCCATTATTAAAACGATTTAGGATTCCTTGAATAATTATTAAACCACGTACGGGGATAATCTTTATTCTACTTGAGATACTTGAATACACTTAGTGTGTGACCCTCTAGACCTCTTTCTCGTTGGCATTAGGCGAGCTTGCCTAAAGTCCAAGATTACTGTCTAGAAATGAGTCAAGGTACCCAAGAGAAAGAAGTTGATGACGCATTGACGTATCACCTCATACAAATGCTTACTGTGTAATTTAATCCCTTTGTCTCGATATCTCATCAAGAAGGTTTCATGGTAGTTTCATAAACCTATATGCTTGATCCGTCGTTCTTTGACTACCTGAAATAAACTCGTCGTTCACACCATGTCCATGGAATTTAATGTGACAGTTCTATTTCAATCAAAGGGCTGAGATATCAACTTCTATAAATGGAAGGTACAAATCCTTCCTCGACTTATCCATTAAAAACATGTCACTCGTGACGCACCCAACGTACCCTACTTCCCGCCAACTTTCTGCATGACGGTTTTTGTCAGTAAATCTAAGTGTGCGAGTCATGACATGAGTTAATGACAATCTTCCAGTATAAGGACCATTACACACGCTCGTAGATAGCAATGTCCGATGACACCAAGACATGCAGAATTGCTATTGGTGGGTCTGTTCTCGTAATCTCCCATCTTGGAGATTACCAAGTGCAAACTCCATGAGAGAGAGTCTCATCTTCTTATGAGTACTTGCACATGACGGTCTGTATACTATGTGTCCTATCATAGTATTCCATCCAACTGTAGAACTTTATTTAAGAATATTGTTATATCATTTCAAGGTTCTCATCATAGCGGGGATCTTCCATGACCTTATCAATGCAACAAATATTCCAGGACATTATTATATTATATTTATACAGAACAATGAACAATATATAATAAGTGAACATTCATGTAATCAAAGTACAAAATAGTTGGTTCTCAGGACACCAACCCTTACAAACTCCCACTTAGACTAAAGCCAACTGCCTACGACTTTTAGTCCACTAGACCTCACATGATGATCATGAATCTGCTGAGTCAAGGATTTAGTCAAGGGGTCTGCCATGTTTTCTTCCATGGAAATACTGCTCACTCCAACTTCACCTCTCTGAGAAAAATCCCTCAATAGATGATACTTTCGAAGTATGTGCTTTGTCCGCTGATGTGACCTTGGATCTTTTGAAAGTTCCACCGCTGTAGTATTATCACAATAGAGTGTGATAGGATCTTTACTGCTCGATACTACATCCAGCTCTTGGATGAAGCTTTGCATCCATACTGCTTCTTTATCTGCCTCAGAAGCTGCGATATACTCGGACTTTGCTGTAGAATCTGCCACCACACTTTTCTTTGAGCTCTTCCAGCTCACTGCACCTCCATTCAAACTGAAGATGTATCCATTCTGCGACCTCATGTCATCTTGATCAGTCTGGAAACTAGCATCTACATGTCTTCTGATGACTAGTTCCTCATCTCCTCCATAAACCAGGAACATATCCTTAGTACGCCTCAGATACTTAAGCATAGTCTTGACTGCCATCCAATGGAGGTCTCCTGGATCAGCTTGATATCTACCTACCGCACTTAATGCGTAAGCAACATCTAGCCTCGTACATAGCATAGCATACATGACTAACCCAATCGCAGATGCGTAAGGGATCCTTTCCATTCTCTTTCTTTCCTCATGTGTCTGAGGACACATTTTCTTGGAAATATGAATGCCATGTGACACTGGCAACAATCCCCTCTTGGACTTTTCCATACTGAATCTCTTCAGTATCTTGTCAATGTATGTACTTTGACTCAGGCCCAGCATTCTCTTGGATATATCACGACGGATCTTTATCCCAAGAATATATGATGCCTCACCCAAGTATTTCATGGAGAATCATTTATGAAACCATGCCTAACTGACTGTAAGACAGGTACTTAGTTTCCAATTAGTAATATGTCATCAACATATACTATTAGGAAAACGACTGCACTCCCACTAAACCTCTTTTAGACACAAGGCTCACATTCGTTCTTAACAAAGCCAAATTCCGTTACAGCTTCATCAAAACAAATGTTCCATGATCTTGATGCTTGATTTAATCCATAAATGGATTTTTGCAACTTTCATACCTTGTTGGAATCCTTTGGAGTCACAAACCCTTCAGGTTGTGTCATGTAGACATCTTCCTGGAGGTTCTCGTTAAGGAAATCTGTTTTGACATACATTTTCCAAATTTGATAGTCATGGTAAGCAGCAATGGCCAATAGGATTCTGATGGATTTCAGCATCGGAATTGATGAAAAGGTTTCATCATAGTCAATTCCTTGATGATGTCTAAAACCTTTTGCAACCAGTCGTGCCTTGTAGGTGCTGACTTTCCCCTCCATGTCCAGTTTCTTCTTGAATACCCATTTATTACCAATAGCCTTTACATCAACTGGAGGATCTACCAAAATCCAGACTTGGTTTTGGTACATGGAATCCATTTCAGAATTCATGGCTTCTTGCCACTTGGAAACATATGTGCCTTCAACTACTTCCTTGTAGGTAAGAGGATCACCATTATCAACTAATAATGAGTCACCATCCTCAGTGACAAGAAAACCATATCGTTCTGGTCCTCTCACCTCTCTCGTGCTCCTATGCAGTTCTTGTGTCTCTGGAACAGATTTTTCTTCCACAGGGCTTTGTGGAATCTTTTCTTGTACCAAATCTTGTGTATCTTGAGCCTCGACTTCATCAAAGTCTATATCACTCCCACTATCTCTTTTGGAGATGTGATCCCTCTCAAGGAATATGGCGTGTCTTTCCACTGTAACCTTTTTGTCTAAGGGGTTGTATAGGTAATATCCCCTTGTTTCCTTAGGATATCCTATAAAGATACACTTTGTGCCTCGGGGTGAAAGTTTGTTACCTGAAGAGGCCTTAACAAATGCTTCGCTACCCCACACATGTAAATTCGATAACATGGATTTGTGTCCACTCCATAACTCGTATGGAATACCATTTATCGATTTAGTTGGTACTTGGTTTAGTATGTGTGCTGCTGTTTGTAATGCATATCCCCAAAAGGATAATGGAAGACTCGCATGACTCATCATTGATCTCACCATGTCCAACAGGTTGCATTTCCTCCTTTCACTTAAACCATTCCATTGTGGCATGTAAGGATGAGTGAGTTGAGATAGAATCCCAAACTCCTGTAAGAAATCAATGAAGTCCTGATTAAGATATTCTCCTCCTCTGTCTGAGCAGAGTTTCTTAATCTTCTTACCAAGCTGGTTCTCAACTTCATTCTTGTATTCTTTGAACCGATCAAAAGAATATGACTTATACCTCATTATGTAGATATATCCATATCTACTAAAATCATCAGTAAAAGTTATGAAGTACGAGAACCCACCCCTTGCTTCAACTGTAAATGGTCCACACACATCTATGTGAACTAATTATAGAATCTATTTAGCTCTTTCACCTATCCCACTAAATGGGGCTTTGGTCATTTTTCCTTGTAGACATGCATGACATAAACCAAGTGGTTTTAGTTCAAAAGAATCTAAATACCCATCTTGATGTAATTTTGTCAAACGTTTCTCATTGACATGACCTAGCTGGTGATGCCAAAGTTGGGTGTGGTATGAGTCATGTGAATTAACTTTGTTATCGATTTCCATTACTTGGTTTGTGTAGTCTAACACACAAAGGTCGTTATATAAATGTTCCCTACCAAAAAAATGTTATCTTTATAAAATTAGCAACATTAATTTCCAAACATGAATATGAATCCATCAGTATCTAATCTGGATACTGAAATAATGTTTTTAGTAATAGAGGGCACATAATAACAACCTTTCAAAACCAAGACCATCCCAGTAGGCAATGTGAGGTGGTAGTCTCTAATAGCTACAGCAGCGAGTCTGGCTCCGTTGGCTGCTCGTAGATCCACCTTACCTTGATCAATCTTTTTTAATATACTTGGTTCCTGTATTTGGATACAGATGTGAGCACTACAAGCAGTATCTAATACCCAATTAGTAGAAACAGATAGATTGCATTCGATAACAAACGCACCTGAAGCTTCCCCTTGCTTCCTTGGCTAGGTGCAGTTTTTCTTCCAGTGGCCCTTCTTGCCACATGCAAAACAAACAGCATCATGTTCCTTTGCCTCCCCTTTGATCTTCCTTTTCTTGGAAGTTCTTGAAGAAGATTTGGGCTTAAAGCTCTTCTCCTTACCTTTCCTTTTATTCACCATAAGGAAAGAAGGATTTTCACACTTCATGTCATTATCTACTTGGTGAATAAGGATAAGAAGATCAGATAGAGACTTCTCAATGTTGTTCATGTTGAAATTAACAACAAATTTCGAGAAGCTCTGGGGGAGTGATGCAAGAATGAGATCGGTGCCTAGTTCTTTGGGGAGTTTAAACCCTAGAACCTTCAAGTGCTCAATGTAGCCAATGATCTTGACTACATGAGGCCCAATTGGGGAACCCTCTCTAATCTTGCTCTGAAATAGAGCCTTGGAGATCTCAAACCTTTCCTGTCTTTCTCTCTCCTGGTATAGACCACGGAGGTGATCAAGCATGCTATAGTCATCCATGTCTTCATGAGACTTCATGAGCTCACTAGCCATCGATGATAGCATCAAACTTGAATGTCGAGAGCATCGTTCAAATGCTGATCATAGATCATGAAATCTTCATCACTTGCCCCTGGGGTAGGAGAATCAGGAAGTGAGGACTCCAGCATGTAAAACTTTCGTTCATGGCGTAGGATAACCCGAAGGCGCCTAAACCATTTCTGAAAGTTACTGCCGGTGAGGATATTGTCTTTATCCAGTATTGATCGCATATAAAATGTGGTTGATGAGTTTTTCATCTTGATTATACAATTTAAAAGAGCAGATTTATTAGTACTTTCTTGATTACAATTTATGAGAAATAATGAATTAATTAATTAATTCTCCCACTATTTTATCAAGTCCCAATGGCCCTCACCATTGAACTTGGAATTTCCAGTTGCTTTGATATTCTAGTGGTAAGGATCCATATTTCCCTTCACATAACCCCAACAAGGGTTGGTCAAGCTATTTGAAGGTATTTAGGTAGGCAGTTCTTTTCCAACTGTGAGATTACAGTTCCTTGATCTGTTGAGTGGACTCCCCAATCCTGAAATCCTGACTTGGATTTCCTCAACTCTTGCCTCCAATATTACATCAAGTCTAGAAAGGGCTACTTCTCTTGATGTAATATGGTTAAGTCAACCCGAAACCTTTCATAAGGGCTTACTTTATAAAAGTAAGTGTCCCAACAAGGGTTGGTCAAACACATAGTTTTATTGAGTCTTTCCCTTAATCAGATAACGGAAGGCATGTTCTGACTTAATATGGTATTGAGGGATTTTAGTCTTTATGCATAGTTTTTCATTATCACATGCCTGTTAATATTAATTGATGCTTGCTTAAGTGATTAACCATGTTCTGATAATGTTTACGCATAGTCTTCTTTTTATTTTATTCCATCTTTGCATGCTTGTTTATTTTGTTAATTATGTGATCGCGACAACACATACATAATAAATAAACCATGAATTCAGACATAAATAAAATAAGATGGAATGATCATGAGCTTCTATTGGTTAGCTTATCTAGTGGTTTTGATAAGCTAACCCTGACCTAGGGAAAACACCTTGAACCTATTGGTTCGTGTTTTGCAGCTCCCACCTATCCACCTTTGTATCTTCTTGTGTCGGTTTCACCTCGGCTTCGGGATTTGAACCGTCTCCTCTGGCTTGGGAGATCCTCCATTACATGGGTTTACATTAAAGAAACCATGGGCACGCAGGCCCTATATTTTATTAGAAGAAGGCTCGCAGGCTGAAAAATTTAAATTAAATAAATTTAAATGAAACCATACACATACAAAGGGTCTTTGGTCTACCTCATGATCATCCATAGTATGCAACGACATTTATGAATATTTATAATTCAAATTATTTTAATTGTTCTTTTATTTAAGATAAGGCACGCTCAAATTCAATTAATTATGATCTTATAATTAATCAATTCTTTATCTTAAATTCCTTTCTGAATTTCCTTGAGATTCTTCTCATCCACATTCCTTGTATGGGTCTTTGTACATTGGAGGAAACCTGGTGAAATTCCATTTCTGGAAAGTACACGGCATGTAGTTTATAATTACACGACGTGTATTTTTCTTTTCACCCTTTATCCAAAGTACACGCCGGGGCTTTGGCGTGTTTTCTGTACTTTGGAAATTTTGGAGTACACAGCGTGTAGATGAATCATACATGGCATGTACTTCCTTGTTACGTGGTAACCGGCCTGGCAATCTCGTGTATGCGGTACATGGCTTATCTTTGTACATGGTTTCACCTGGGCTGGAACGGACTACACGGCGTGTTTCTCCAACATACACACCGTGTATTCCGGTTTCCACGTGCCATTCAATTCTGGTCAACACGGCGTGATTAAAACTTAGGCATAATCAATTCACATGGTGTGGTTTGGAGGACCAGTGCCGGTTCATTGAACCTAAGTACATGGTGTGTATTTTTAAGTACACACTATGTAATCCCATGTTGTACAGACAGAAAGAGCGGATCCTCTGGATGAGTTCCTCGTTTTTATTTTAATCAAAATTAAAATTAAAAGGCCGTTTCTGTGATATGAATCGAGAAATGAAGGAGGAAGAACAGATCTCATTTATTCATATTTATAGAATGATTTATTTCGAATTGAATCAAATATAAATGCGTAAATTATCAACGAAAATTAAATAACTATAATCAACGTTGAAACCTCGCTCTAATACCATTTGAAAATTTTGGGCGTAGCGGAAGCGTGTGGGTGGATGTGCCCACTTGTCTTTTTGTCATTAGCAATGATCAATCCGGGATCAATACGATGATAAATGCCAGTCTCCACGGATCGAATCACAGAAAAAGAAAAAGAAGAAGGTTTTCCCCAGAACCACAAATAAGGATCGTTACAGGTTGATTATAATTAATTTAATTAATTATAAAGAAATACCTTTTGGGTGTTCTTTCTTCTTTGATGTTCTTGATCACGTTGTCGATGTGATCCGTCGTTGCATCGCAGAAGCCAAGTGTAGACTCCCTCTAGCGGTGATCCACATGTGTACCTCGTATCTCTAGACGTCACCAAAGGATTCTCCAGGTGCTAGTGTGGAGAAGCCTTTGCTTGCATTGTCCACCTTAGATCATCTTGATCCGATGGAAGAGTATCTCTCTTGGTCTTGAGAGCGTTCTTGGAGGAAGAGGTTCTTTCGGCCTTGAAAGAATTCTTCAGAATTGTTGTGTCTCACATGGGGTAGGAAAAGAGTTGGGGTTGTGAGGATATTTATAATCAGGTTTGAGGTTGTAGAGTTATGACAATAAATAAATGTGTTATGCATTTTATTTATTTCATTGAATCTTATTTAAAACCCCCATGTCGAATAATTAATTCCTTGACATGCACCCACGCTGATTATAATAAATATCATTTAAAACAATATTATATCCTCAAGGCATGTACTTGTTTTTCAATGAAAACTATACGGCGTGTACATTCAATGTACACGGAATGTATATCTTATTTTCATTTATTCATTTCCTTTTCATAAAGAAAACTACACGGCGTGTAATTATTAATACATGGTGTGTACTTGTTTTCCATGAAAAACTACACGGCGTGTAATCGTTAATACACGGTGTGTATATCTTGTTCTTAATTTCCTTCTTCCTCCATCATTAAAACAATTTAGGCTTCCTTGAATAATTATTAAACCACGTATGGGAATAATCTTTATTCTACTTGAGATACTTGAATACACTTAGTGTGTGACCCTCTAGCCCTCTTTCTCGTTGGCATTAGGAGAGCTTGCCTAAAGTCCAAGATTACTGTCTAGCAACGGGTCAAGGCACCCAAGATAAAGAAGTTGATGACGCATTGACGTATCACCTCATACGAACTCTTACTGTGTAATTTAATCCCTTTTTCTCGATTCTCATCAAGCAGGTTTCATGGAAGTGTCATAAACCTATATGCTTGATCCGTCATTCTTTGACTACCTGAAATAAACTCGTCGTTCACACCATGGACATGGAATTTAATGCGAAAGTTCTTTTTCAATCAAAGGGCCGATATATCAACTTCCATAAATGGAAGGGACAATTCCTTCTTTGACTTATCCATTAACAACATGTCACTCGTGACACACCCAACGTACCCTACTTCCCGCAAACTGTCTGCGTGATGGTTTTCATCAGTAAATCTAAGTGTGCGAGTCATGACATGAGTTAATGATAATATTCCAGTATAAGGACCATTACACATGCTTGTAGATAGTAATGTCTGATGACACCAAGACATGCAGAATTGCTATTGGTGGGTATGTTCTCATAATCTCCCATCTTGGATATTACCAAGTGCGAACTCCATGAAAGAGAGTCTCGTCTTCTTACGAGTACTTGCACATGACGGTCTGTATACCATGTGTCCTATCATAGTATGTCATCCAACCGTAGAACTTTATTTAAGAATATTGTTATATCATTTCAAGGTTCTCATCATAGTGGGGATCTTCCATGACCTTATCAATGCAACAAATATTCTGGGACATTATTATATTATAGTTATACAGAACAATGAACAATATATAATAAGTGAACATTCATTTAATCAAAGTACAAAACAGTTTGTTCTCAGGACACCAACCCTTACAATATATATATAGTAATGTAATATGGACATTGGTTATATAGTCATTGGAAATATAGTTGTTGGATATATGGTTGTTGGATATATTGTAACAACCCAAACTCTAGTAACTCGGGGTCAGTTGTTACTTTATTACATCGATACAAGATACAATGGAGAACATATCAAAGGATCTCATAGTTTAGTAGTCTTGGGAGAATAGATACATACATATTTTCTATATTACATTTGAAACTTTAAAACACAACCTTAAAAACTTCTTGAAAATTTATTATTCCTTTTAGTGAATCCTTGAATTCATTCAAATATCCCTTCTTAGTACCCTAGGTAAAGTAAATAAAATAAAAGGGTGAGATTAGATTCCCATTAAGGGGAAACATAAAGTGTAACCTATCATAGATAAAAAGTAATAAACAATTTGAAAGAGTAAATAATCAATCAAAATGTCATGTAATCAATAAATTTAGAATTAAATATATCAATGGATAAAATAGAAATATAAATAATCACATTGATAACAATAACTTATTTCATAGTGATTGAATAGATAATGTCAGACATCTTAATCTTATAATCAAGGCCTTATACCAAGACATCATGGTCTTATTATTAAGACCATATTCTTGGACATCATGATATTATTGTTAAGGACATGTTCTAAGAAATCATGACCTTACCATCAAGGCATCATGAAAAGACATCATTATCATACCGTCAAGACCTCGTGTTAATTAAATATTAATAAATGGGCATAAATACACCAAATACCCAAACCTTTTGACTCGTGAGACCCACTGATACATTTAGGGGTAATATAATTTTAAGCCCCACCCATAACTTAATTAATTATAATGAATTCACCTAATGAAATAAATAATTAACAATACATTTCATGATAAAATTTCCTTAATAATCAATAAACATATTTATTTTAATAATAAATATACATAATTTTCAATACTTTTCCCAATAAATAAATAGAATAACATGGTCATAATTCATCTAGATAAATAAATTATATAGTATCATTATAGAATAACCATAATGAAAAATGATAAACTTTATATATTGTTGAAATATATATAAAATACCATTATAATAGAATTAAAATTTTACATGATGGAGGAAGAATAAATTTCATTTACATTTTTTACCCTTTTTATAAAATATTTTATAAAGAAAATATAATAAAAAATTTTGAAAAAAAACGAAAACATAGATATAAAGTTTCTTAAATAAAACCAATGAAGGAGGAGGTAAAATTAATTTGTGTATAAAACATTTAAAAAAAAGTATCCTTTAATATTTTTTAAAGAAATTTAATGTTAATAAAAAAGGAAGCCACATGTCACTTTTAAATATTGATTTCAAGAAAATAGAAATAAGAATTTTTTAAACATTATTTTGAAAGAGAAATCTCCAAAATTATAATTTTTAAAATAGATAAATGATAAGTCTATAAATTTGGAGTGAAAGATAAAATATATGAATGTGGATAATATTTCAAAATATCATTATTGAAATCAACATCATTAGAAGATTAATACTGATTAATTTTGAAATTAGTTAAAGATAATTATGAATATCATAATAAATAATAAATATTTTTATTTTATAATAATAAAGGGAAGCATTGGTTTCAAGAATAATATGGACATGGATATGAAAGATTCACGGTCAAAAAGAGTCGAGATTGGAAAAGAAACCCTTATGGATTTGGTAACTTTTGAATCAAAATGCCTTGAAAAAAAATTGAAATATAACTTTAAATACCATGAATATAAAGATAATAAATATTTATATGTCAAATATGAAGAATATAAACCATAAAAATAAATTAGGTGCAGAATATAAAACATGTCTCAAAGAAGGAAATTTTGATATGTGAAACCCTTACCTCTTACTCCTAAATTTTATGAAAGATCTTTAACCTCTTGTATAATAAACACTGTCATATTAGTAACTTATTTAATAGAATTATTAATATCTATTATCCTTTATAAACTTTATCTATAATCATTATCAACAAATATATTAGTTAGTTATAGTTTATTTACATCATCAAATGTTAATAATTTTGTTTGTTTCAATAAAGTTTCATAATGAATATATTGGTTCTTATTTATTGATATAAATTTCATAATTATTAGATAATTAAATATATTATAATAATTTTTTTAATTATTTATGAAGTCCCATTTTCATTCCATGTAAGTTATTCATATGGTTTTTGAAAATGGAATCTGTGATGAGCTTGGTTTGGGTAATTTTTCAATATCAACAGGTTAATTGGTAATGATCATTAAATCTTGTGTTATAATTAAATAATATTATTAATGATGTTTATTACTCCTTAGTATCATATGTATTAATAAAATTAATTTTTATAACTATCCATATAAGGTGGTGATGAAAAATGAAACACGTCATCTTTGGAGGCGGTAGGCCATAGTACGAGCATGAGACGTTTTCATTTTTTCAATGGATGGAAAGAAAGTTAAAAAAATAATTTATCATTTCATATTAATATTTATTTAATAAAAATAATAGCTATTAATTAAATAAATTATTATAATCATCCATTAAATTCAGTTATGAAAAATGAAACACATAGTCCATTGAAGTTGTGGTCTGCACAAACGCACGGGTGATATTTTCATTTTTTGAAAGGTTGGTAGGAAGATATAAAATGATTATTCCATAACCATAATAACATTTAAGTATACTAATGATAATTATTTAATTATGTTATTATTGGTAAAATATATTTGGTGTAGGTAGAATAATATTTAAAATAAAAGAAATCAAAAAGGAGTGATTATGATTTTTTACCTTACTCTTCATGAAAACTCCTTGAGCCTTATTATAATTATATTTTGGTGAGACCAACGCCTTAAAAACATGATAAAGTGAGTTTAGAAGTGGTTTGGGTGTAATATGGTTGATCCATAATTATTTATATGTAAGTATAAATGAGGGGTTTAAAGGCTCCTTTTGTAACTGAGAGGGGCGACACTTTTGTAAATACTCATAACTTAATTTTAATGTCATGCCATTTTCAATGAAAAGTGGCTCTAAAAATAGAAAATAAAAGAGGGGAGGTAAACCTTGGTCTATAAATCTATAAATAATTCTTTTTTATATATTTTTAATATTTTTTAGGTCTTTTATCCTTATTTTAACTTTTTACCATAGTTTACTTTTACCACGGTAACTCGCTTTTTATACCTCGGAAACTTATTTTTATGTCTAAAAATAAAGATACCATTATAAGATAATTTGGGTATGATTATTAAAAATTTTAAAAACATTTTATCAGATTCAATTTCTAGAGTTGGTAAAAATTAATTTTCATAAAAGTGTATTTAACGCAATAAAAATAATTTTTAGAAAAATATTACTTAGGTTACAAAATTTTAATCATAAGTTTCTAAATTAAATATAATATTTTCAAAATTTAATTTTAATTATTAAATAATTATTTTATTAGTAAAAAGGTTTCATAAATTTTTAATTCATTCTTATATCCTAATTATTTCATAAATATCATAGTATTTGTAAAAATGATTTTTTATACTAACCTAAAAATCAATATTTTCATAAAACCCCAAAAAAACACCATAAACTAATTTTGAAATGACGAATTAAAAAATGATCTTAATTTAAACATATTAAAATTATAAATTTCATAAATTTTTCTCTTAAATAAATATATAAAAATATAATGAAAGACTACCTTTATAGAAAAGGTCTTTTTAATGTTTAAGTATTCTTAATCTTATTTCTTATCAATTAATAATTACATGAATGTTAATATATTAGTTAACACATTGAAATATTTTATATTTGAATAGTCGTCTTATAAAAGTGATCAATTTAATTTTAAGGATAAAATACACAAATCTTTAAAAAAATATTTGAAAAACAATCCTTTTTAATATTTTATCATATTAATTATTTATACCTTAAATGTAATTCTTTTTTAAATGATTTTTATCATTTTATTTACTAAAGTTTTTATTCTTATAATATTCCTAATAATTTCCATATAATATGTTGTGATTTGTTTTAGTTTTTTTTTTTGTGAAATAAGTTATTTGATGTAGTATTTATTTAAAGAGGAATTACATATTAAAATATCAAGTTGTTGAAATTTTCCCCCATTAAATAAATTGAGTCCTTGAAATTTAATTTTTTTCATAAAAAAAATAATGTATCTTAACATAGGTATCATCTCAATTATATATTTATCATGATAATTAATTTATAAATTACTACTAGGAATTTAACATATCGTCTTGGATCACTCCAAATTTTAGCCGAACCAATTTTCTATATGATCTCAGGCATACCTCTCCATAAAATAGAGGATTAGAACTAGCAATAGGGATATAGGGGAGTACTATGTGGAGACTATACCCCTTGATAAGAGTTCACAGTAACAGATAAAATAACCAAGTATCATATACCAATGATAATAATCATAGTACATGAGATAAATAAACAACCAAATTAGTAAATATATGTCATGTGGATGCAGTATAGTCATGTAAGGTTGATCGCCCACTAGGCAGATTAGATACCCAAATAAAGGATGAAATAAAGAATAAAATAAAAGTACATTAGAATCATCAACATCTCTGAGATACTCCATAAACCAAGTCTCAAATTTTACTTGATCTTCTTAGCTTGATCATCAACATCATACCCAGCTGTTGTCAAACTTGTGACTATAACAAGTGAGAGATATGATTGGGTACCCAAGTGTCATGTCATCCTGAGCAAGGTGTGAGTACAACTCATTGGGTCACCGCAAATGGTTTATAAAGTAATAACTAGTCTAATAAATATTGTATACCAATATACAAGGGAATAATAGATAATATATCAATGAATGTAAATTTTTAAAATAAATATTTATTAATTAACATGTTCTCCCTTAAGTTCTAAAGTGAAACTCATACCAACCAAACCTACTTTGTCCAATGTAATTTTTCTATGACATAGATCATAGGGTGATATATAATTTAATTAAAATAAAGTTTTTTCAATAATTATTTAATTATAGGTACCAATAAGCATCATTCTAGGGTACCCATATCATGTTTAAGTATAATTAGTTCATAAAGTGTTAGTATGTTACCTGAACTATGTATAAATATAATTGGTTTCTATAGCATCAATCAAGAACCTTAATCATGGATGTAGAGAGTTGATACAACATCCTAAACAATGTAGAATACTACTAGTGCCTAGAGAATTAGTTTAGCACCTAAACCATGGATACAGAGCGTCAGTCCAATATCCTAAACCATATAGAATACTATTGGTGCCTATAGAATCAGTCTAGAACCAAAATCATGGATACAGATTGTCATTCCAACATCGTAAACCATATAGAATACTACTGGTGACTAAATCCTCAGTCCAGAACATAAACCATGGATGCAGAGAATCATTACAATATCCCAAACCATTCCATCATTTATTAATTTCCAAGTCTCAACTTATTTGACCTTTCAAAACATTTAAAAACCATAAATGAACCCATCCAATATTCATTATTTACCAACATCCAAATGATCCTTTAACTCCAGAACATGGCTTAGAATTCCAATCCCTTTCACATTTCATAAAACACCAATCCAAACACTCTTTAGAAATAAATGAAAATCACAAACTCATTTAAAACATTTTGAAGCCACCCATAAACATGGGTTTTCCTCTTTGAAGTCCAAAACAAGGCCAAAGAATTTATTTACATCAAAACCTTTAAAAGGTCCATTGATAAATTTTTACCAAAGGTTAAACCATGCACTCATTTGAAATCAATATTTTATTTTCATTTAAAACGCCTTGTTTCAATCACTTTGAGGTCAACACATAATTTTATAGAAATATACACTTCAAAACATAGTTTCTACTAATTAAAAACCCAAAACTGGTCAAACTATAATACACACTATTAAAAACATTTTAAAAAGCCTCATACGCATTTCAAAAAATCTTATCACATAAAAAAATTCCATTTCATCCCCCTTAACATATCATAAAACATTTATTCTCAAGTTATATAAAGTATCCCTTTAACCATTCCATAAATACAACCAATTTAAGCTCATAATTCACCTATTTAACTATTTAAAACCCCAATATACCATTTTCAATAATCAAAACACCCCAAGGGAGGTCGTAGTTTCAATCTCATTATCACTAATAAACTTTAGAGGATTCGTGGAAGGTATAAGACATCAATTTAAAGTTCAAAACTACTTTCTTACACTGAGTAAGAAAATCTACAACCCATTTGGGATATCACACATACTACATACACATGAAAGTTTTCAATACTATGGGAAAATATGTCTTAGACCTCCTACCTCAAATGAATCCTTTTGATTAAATTCACCAAGGGTTAGTAGCTTACCAAGGTATTCCAAATACTTCCTAACTCACCCAAACTCACACCAACCATACAGACTCATATCTAAAACCATAACACCCAAATTAATTAATTATAATTTTTATAATTAATTAATTGAACCCAAACCAACTTGTCATAAATAAAAATAACTCACAAAGCCTTATCCATCCACAAAAACCTCAAACCATGAGGCCATCCACCCCCAACACACCTCAGAACCTATATCGAGCTAAATCACCAATCAAAGACATCAAATCCATACTCAATTTAAATTAAAAATTGGCCAAAACCTAAGAAAACCCAAAAAAATGCATACCTTGTCAAAAAGATAATGAACTGAGTGTAGATAGAGTCTCGATACACCCTCTTCCTAGGCTACTCAAAATCTACATGAGAAACATGTGATTTAATTATGCTTTGGTGGAATTTTCAATGAAAAATAGTTGGGGAAGTGAGAGATTAGAACAGAGGAAGGTGGAGATTAATGGAAGCTAATGAATATAGAGAAATAACTCAAAATCATAATTTTGAATCCCAAAATAAAACCTCTTTGGTGAGGCTTAAAGAAGGGATAGAGGGGGAAGATCCCTCCTCTAGTTCATCTATATGAGGGGTAGAGAAAGTGATGGGATAAGTTAAAATCCTAGAGGGGAAAATGGTAAAATCACTATTTTAATGAAAAACTATGCATCTTTATGGTTTGGAGATATGGTTTTCCCAACCATACAGTAGGAAATGGATAAGTGGAAACCATTCACATGGTTATGACACACAATTTTCCAAATCATGTGCCAACCATATGATTTGGAACTATCTTGGACTGCATCATTGTTCATGGTTTTTCTATAACCATGTGAAAACTGTGTGCCCCACCTCCAAATAAATTTTATCCACACAGTTTCCCATTGAATTTTTAAGGTTTCCTAAAAACTATGTGTTATTAATGACATAAAACCATGTGATATAGAAATTTAAATAGAAACATCCTAACACTCAAGGTGTCGCACAATTTCTCCTTAACAGTGCACATCAAAACATATGGCCTAACCATAGACCTCTAATACTCTCAAAACATAACACACAAAATTTAAGACACACTTGAGAACTTAATATACCTCTCAATCCTCATTCCTCATAAAAATAATTTAAGATATTCCTTCTATTATAATTTCATTTCAAATATCTGGTCAAGATTTGACCCATTTAGTAGTTCATAAAAATAAAATTCCTCTAGAATTTTGAATGCATGTATGAACATGGGGTTTTAAAAACTACAAAACTTAATACTTATCATCCTAGATAATTATTATTGGTTATCTAAACAAACACTCCAACTTACCTTGGTCATTAGTTTCTTTCCAAACAGTCATGTTCCACCTTGACAATCCAAACATGCTTCCAAAGCATAGCCTCCCAGGTCACAATGCTTAAATCACCAAAACTAAGATAATGCTCATATTATTTTTTTTAGAAACCCAGGGATGGTGATACAAAATCCCATACAACACAACACATTATTGTGTCATTTCCCAGTTAATCAACCAACCTATGGTGCTCCCCCACCACTAGGATTAACTTGCAATGGTCAATTCCACCATTTTAGAACCTCCTTCCTTAGAATTACCTATTGAAACTCTATAGTCGTGTTTCAAGGATGTTCATATCATATATTCTATCTCTCCATGACCAAGTACAATTGTGAACACCATTATAGAGATGGTACTACTCCCTACTTCTAATTTTGAATAAAAAGGGATGTGAACCCTTCATCTATTCAAAACCCCAGACATGCTAGATTTTCCTTGAAAAGCCTTGGTTAATTCCAAAAAAAACCAACATCCCAAAAAATACATACCCAATGTGGTTATAGTTTCACCTCATGAAATTACATGTGATAATGCAAGTCAAACCACCTCTTTCTAAACTTTTACAAAGATGCTCGGCTACATCCATAGGTTCATCATCAACCACCCAATCATAGTGCCATCATGCCCCAAGGCCCCCTATGGTCATCCACACTAATGTATATATCCAACAAATAATATGATATCCACCATTGGATAATCATCCAATTAGACCCATTTTATTCTTACAAAAATAACTGATGCCTTCACAGTCCAACACATTGGTTTTTCATCCACTGTCTTGAGTCAAACTCTCATGCATGGAATCCATCCATTGAAAAAAATTATTATTTCAAGCATTCTTCTACTCCTTATCACCCAATTTCCATAAAAACTAACCACTGAATATTTCTAAAAACCATGACTGATATCACACTCCCTACCATAGAAATTATCTTATCGTTATCTCATTGATCAAAACCAAAACACTACAGGCCACCCTTTCCATCCCTAAACACAATGCATGGACATGGACAACCAACACAACCCTGAGAGACACATCAAAACCTAATATAAATCCCATTACCAACCTATGGGAACATTACCCATGGATAAAATTTAATTTTATACCAAAATGGTGTCACCTCACTTAACCAGACACTAGTTCACTTATCACCATGTGGATTTAATTAAAATAACCCTCGAGCGCATTATCATAGGTCCTATAGTTCAATGCATGATCATATCCTTCTGAACCACATTTATTATTTCCCAGTAATCACCTTCCTTTACCCACTCCTAGATCAACTTCACTTGGTCCATTTAAAACAACCCTTTCCACTGGTCACTTCCTTTATTTCCTCCAAATCTCTAGGTCACAACACCTATAAGAACCTCATCAAAAAATTCCATTCATGCTTGGCCCATTTATAGCCATCACCAATTCAAAACTCCACAAATTATATGCACTAAATGTTTGTGATACCTTGATTTCCTTTCAAATGAAATGGGTGTATGCTCTTATACCATTCGGCCACTAGAAACTCAACTCAAAACCCTATGAGTTATGTCATGACCAAACTAGGCTCACATGAATAATCTAATAGCTAACTATGTCCCTTGTATGTTAGTTCCACACAATACAAGGTGTCACGGGTTCTCTCAACTAAAAAGGATCCTCACATATTACATATTCCATGGCTCACCATCCAAGACAACTAACGATGCCTACCACCACATGTCAATTTTAGTCAACTAGGAGTACTCTAGCACTCCTCATAAAAAGAGTCACTTCACCTATGCCAATGTATAACTAACAATATTAAACACCACTTGATTCCAATATATCCCCATGAGTGTCTACCCATTGTATCATTATTCACTAAACGAACCTATCAAAATAGGGCCTAGCACCTGAACGGTCCTACCCTCTTAATTAACTTTGATACCGAATGCTAGAACCCATGATGCACATTACCACAAAACCTCAAGGTAGAAACATTTCTATATCAAACATTATGTATCACCTCATGTTCACTAATCATATCTCTAAGAACCTACTTATTCTTATGTCTCAAATGGAACCAGTAGCCTGGGATAACCCCTCTGATGGGTCACCCACAATCAAACCAAACATAGCCCAACTAGGGTCCAAGCTGAAAATAAGGATCTCTAGGTCTCCCACCTAACCCTACCAGTTAAGTCTCATGATAGTTCATTGGTTATAACTCATAGAATTCCATAGCTCATGGGGTGTCAATCATGATCCCATCCCAAAATTACATGGAATAAACATGCCAAAACACCCATATCTAGGGTCTCACATACGATGGGAGTCATATTCAAAAACACCAACCCAGAACTAGGGAACCTGTACTCTCTGAGCATCAGCACATAAGACTACTCCCTATAGTATAAATCCCCATATACTGACACATATACACTAAAATGTTTCCTATCCAAGACTCAAGTATCTAACAGGTACCCCTAATAGGTCTCGCACCTAGAGCTCTGATAGTTAAGGCAAACTAATTATATGATAAACACTAGATTCGGTTAATTAGAATTACATTATAAGATAAATAGAAAAACACCACTTAGGTTGCTTTTGGTCACATTAATCAGCTGAACTCAAACAATAACAACCCACAAGGGGTCCAACGGTTATGCACCTATAACATGTTGACTCACTAAAGTCACTACACCTATTATGCATGAGGATTGTTCCATCTTCATCCTCCTCATAAATAATCTCACCATAGATCCACATGGCCTAAAATTAGAAGAAAATATATATAAATTTAAATACAACTGAGTATTATTCCACCAAATACTTATAAAAGAAAACACTATATAAGTAGTTGTTGACACTTTAAACATATAGGGCTAAAACATTAGTGAAATCACAAACTAGAATTCCTATATGTCATGTGAGTCCTATTTTCCTAGTCATGATGCATGAGATTCCTCTTTCCACTAAAAGAAAATATTCAAATCAAATCAATAGACTCTTTCCAATGAACCAAGAGCCATAAATCTATCATAAATCATAAAATCCAAACCACATGTGCATATATAAAAGAGAAAATCAAGTACAACCATAACATCAAACATCAAGAATAGAAATCCCATATCCCTGGTAACCTAGACACCATATCATAAAAAGTGTTATTGATGCACTAGTTTGATATCCATCACAAAATCTGACACATACCTAATATCAAGTCTACCAAAACCCAAAATCATAATAAAAAATAGAAAGAAAACTCTTATACCACTTTTTAATGTCGCGTCCTAGATTACCTAAAATAGTAGTTGAACTAGTTTTCCACATGACCTCAGGAATACCTCCCCATATGAAAAAGGTTACCCACTAGTATCATGTGCCTAAAGTTGCACCCTGGGGAGACTATACCCCCTGGTTCGAGTGAACAGTACTAGATAAAATAACCAATTATCATATACCAATAATAATAATTAAAGTATGTAGGATAACTAAACAACACAATCAGTAAATATATTTTATATGGAAGCAGTATAGTCATTCAAGGACAATCACCCACTAGTCCAATCACATGCCCAAATAAAGACAAAATAATGAATAAAATAAAAGTACAATAGGTTCAACAAAATCTTCAATACTATCTGGAAACCTAGTCTCAAATCCCACTTGAGCTTCTCAACTTGATAATAAATATCATATTGGGCCACTTCCCAACCTGTGCCTATAATAAGTGAGGGATATGTTCAGGTACCCAAGTTCCATAACGGCCTAAGTAAGGTGTGAGTACATCAATGGTGTCTAATTTAATGACTAGTATGAGAAACATTGTATGTCAATATACAGTGGAATAATATAAAAAATTAAAAAATAAGATATTTTTTAAAACAAACATTTATTAATTAACTTGTTGGCCCTCGGGTTCTAAAGTGACACTTGGGCCTACCAAACCTACTTCAACAAATTTCATTCATCTGATCCATAGATCATACAGTGAGATATAATTTAAAAAAATATATGTTTTTTCATTAATTATTTAATTTATAGTATCAAAAAGCATAATTCCAAGGTAATCGTACCATGTTTAGGTATAATTAGTTCCTAGAGCGTCATTCTAGAACCTAAAGCATATATAAATATCATTGGTGCCTACAGGATTAGTCTAAAACCTAAACCATGGTTTTAGAGCATCATTTCAACATCTTAAACTATATAGAATACTAATGGTTCCTAGAGAATCATTCTGGAACCTAAATCATGGATGAAAAGTTTCAGTCCAATATCACAAACCATATATAATACTATTGGTTCCTAGAGTATCATTATGACACCTAAACCAGGGATGCAGAGCGTAATTTTAACATCCCAAACCTTATGGAATACTATTGATGCCTAGAGAATCAATCAATCACTTAATCATTCCATCATTTACTAATTTCCAAGTTTTAACATATTTTACCATTCAAAAAGTTTAAAAAATATAAATGAACTATTCTAACTTTCATTATTTACTATTTTCAAAATAGTTCTTTAATATAATAACATTAATTAGAATGAAAATACCTTTTATATTTAATAAGAAACAATAAAAACACTCTTTTTAAATAGATGTAAATCACACAATCATTTAAAACATTTTAAATACACCCCTAAACATGGGTTTCCCTCTCTGAAGTCCAAAATGAGCCCAAAGACCTTCATTTCCATTAAAACATTTAAAAGTGGTATTAAGAAATTTTCACCAAAGGGGAAGCCACACAATAATTTCAAATAAATATTTTAAATTCATTTAAAAATCCCCCTTTTAAATCACTTTGAGTTCAAAAGCTCATTTTAAAGCAATATACACTTTAAAACATTGTTTTCACTCATTTAAAATGAAAACTAGATCAAAATTCAATGCACACTATTAAAACCATTTCAAAAATAAACATAGGAATTTCACAAAATCTCACCACATAAAAACATTTCATTTCATCTCCTTACCATGTCATAAAACATGTATTCCTAATTTATACTACATGTACCTTAAACCATTCCATCAATCCAATAATAACAGAAAATTGTTAATCTTGTAATATTCCTATTTCACCATTTAAAACCCCACTTTACCATTTTCAAGAATCATCAAGCCCCATGTGTGGTTGTAGATTCAATATCATAATAACTAATGGACCTAACAAGATATGTGGAAAGTATAAGGAATTGATTTAAATCCCAAAATATTTTAGTAAAATAAGGAAACAAATGCACAACCCATTGGATCTATCACACATACTATATACACATGAAAATTATCATGACTATGGGAAAATTTCTCTTGGGAAACCTACCTAAAATTAATATTTCTGATTAAATTCACCAAGGGTTGGTAGCTTTCCAATGACCATCAAGGACTACCCAATATCACCCAAACTCATGTTGACCATCCAAACTTCTATCTCAAACCATAACACTGAAATTAATTAATTATAACAGTTATAATTTTTTAATTGAACTAAACCAAACTTAGAATAAAGACGGATAACTCAATGATCCATAGCCATCCACCAAAACCTCAATCCACATGGTTCCATCCACCCATGGCACACCCTCAAACTAATTCTAAGAAAAATACCCAATCAATGATGGTAAATCCATAAAAAATTTAAATATAAAAATTGAGAAACCCTGAAGAAAAAACAAAATGATGACATACCTTTTCAAAATACCAAGGAACCAAGTGTAGATAGAGTGTTAGAACACCCTCTTCCAAGGCTGTTCAAAATTCCCATGTGAAACAGGTTATTCCACCATGCTCCATGGGAATTTATAAAGAAAATATAGCTGAAAGGTTAGTGATTAGAATGGAGGGAGGATGAGGGGAACATAGGCTAACATAGATGGAGAAATACATAAAATCGGTTTTTTGAATATCCCAATAGAACCTCCTTAGTGAGGCTTAAAGAAGGGATAGAGGGGAAGATCCCTCTAGTTTTTGTGTGTGAGGTGAAGAGAGAGGGATGAGGAAATGGTAAAATCACTATTTTAATGAAAAACTAGTCATCTGCATGATTTGGTCACACGGTTTTCCAAACCAAGTGCCAACACTGAATTTGGAACTTCCCAAGTGGAAAACACTCACATGGTTATGCTGCATGGTTTCACAAACTATGAGCTAACCGTGTGATTTGGCACTATCTCAATTTCCATCATTTCACACAGTTTGTCTATAACCGTGTGTAAACCATGTTCTGTGACTCCAACTCAATTCAAACCACACAGTTTCTCCTCAAATTCACATATATTCCTTAAAACCATGTATTAAACATACTAGATAACCATGAACTATAAAAATTAAACTAGAAAAATCCTCATACTCAGGGTTTTTCATGGTTTCTCCTTAATCGTTCATATAAAACCATGAACCCTAAATAGAAACCTATAAAACTCCTGAAACATATCTCGAAGACTCTATGACTCACTTGATCACCTGATATACCTTATGAGTATAATTACTCATCCAAAAACCTCACTTTAATATCTTTCTTCTCCCTGGATTTTATTTTGAATCTTTGATCAATATTTTAACTATTCAGTAGTACAAAAATTTCAAAACTCCTCTAGAATCTTGAATTCTCTTATGAACACAGTATTTTATAAGAAAACTTGGTATTTCTTAATTATATAATTATAAAACCATTTTTTTACAATTATACAATTCATAATGAGTTTTCAAAATAACACATTGATATCTGTGTGACATTTTCCACATAAGGCTTTATATATTTCCTACTGCTTGAGGTTGAGGAATTATTTTATCATTGAGATAGTGAATATGAAAAAATATAATTACTACATTTATTTACATTATATAATCACAATTTCATCCTTTATTTGTGTTTCAATCAGTTTTCTACATTTACTTTATCTTATATTATAAATACTGAATAATTATGATGAATTTTTCATGCCTGAAGCACAAAAATAAACTTTTAATGGATCAAAACATTCATAAAAGAATGAAAATTTATTTCTCCTATCTCAAACCATTTAATAAAACCAAAATGGTTATTATTAGTTAATATAATGTTCAATATGAATAAATCATCATATGAAAAAGTAATATATTTATCTATAAAACCTCAATAATAATATCCAAAGTTTAACTTAAATCATTCCATAAATAATTAAATCCTAAAACCCTTTAAAATATTCTTGACCAAATTTGAAACCAAAAATCATAAGGATTAGGTCAAATTAAAACATAGGTATAAAAACCAAGATTTCAACTAGAGAATATATATATACCTTAATCAATACTATTATATAAATTTTCCTTACAATTATGTTTCCATAAATTTTCTTGATTGAAAACTTCTTATTTAGACTGTTAAGGGATGATTTGATATTCTAAGAAGATATAAATGAGTCTGTAGATCCAAAATAAAAAAACTAATTATCTGGATTTGAGTTTATTGCCAATGTACATGTTATCACATCATTAGGAACCTCAAAATAAGATACATAGGCTTCTACTTCCCCCTAGGTCTCTTCCTAGGCGGATTCGCTTAATGATTGATGCATTGGTATAAATAATACCCCATCTCTTTACAGTTAAGCATCGAATATTGGCATATTATTTATTTCCTTTGCATTTTTTAGTCAGATTTCCCTTTTCTTCACACTTGAAAAAAAAACTAACATTCTCTTTAATCATGTAATTGGGTGTTTAATTCCATAACTTTCACATGTTGAAAATTACACCCTCTCATTTTTCTTCTTCACCATATTTCTTTTTCCTTGGTGATCATTCATTATCTTATTCTCTTGATTTCCTTTGAAAGTATAAGACTTAAATAAATCCTTCTATATATCGAGGAAATTGATAATATAACTTAGTATGATTAAAATTATTAAGAGAGTAATTATATTCAAATCCTAATCTTTAAGCCACCAATAAAATAATCAATATTTCTTTCTATATTAAATTTGTGGTTAGAAGTATTACATATTAATCTTATACAGTTAGCCTCATACATAGCAACATTTTCCTCTTCATTTTGTCCCAATATTAAAAATTTACTTTCCAAGTCAACTTGTTTCTCGTGAGGAAATAATTTTTCAATAAATAATTTCTTAAAATTATCTCAATCCATGCCCTATATATCATTTTCTTACTTATTTTTTTGAATATATGACCATCATTGGTCATCATATCCTCTTAAACAATACACTACCAGAATAATCTTATAATTTTAATTACTTCCCATAGTTAGAAATATATTTTCAAGATAATTGATCAGTTTCTCAGCTACCATTAGATTATTAGTTCTATTAAAGGATGAATGTTTCTACCATATAATGTAATAAAACATCATAGCACCATGTTGTGAAGAAATATGTTTCTTCGTATGGACAATATAATTAGTCATAAATTTTTCCATTATATTTATAATCTTCTCAACTCTAACTTCAATCTTATAGACTCACTTAGGATGGAAATCCCTAAATAGATTATAAGTTTTGATACATTTTCCTTTCCTTTAATTTATCTTTGTCTCTAAAAAATGGAATATAATTAATAAGTTCATGAATAACACCATGAATTTTAAATCAAGGTATATAATTATGAATCTAGTTCAACACTTAACATAAATTGGAATTCTATGTAACAAAAAATTCCAGAACCATCAGCATTGTGTCTTTAATAATATCTTTAAATCATAATAATATTTTTATATCCCTTATAATGGTTTATAAAGAGTGTTTGAATCAACCAAAGAATATCCCCTGGGAGTTTCAAACTAGGTGTGTATTTAGGCCTCTTTTTCATCCACTAGTTTAAGATTGAGTTAATAAAAACTAGCTTTTCTGAGTTATTACTCCTAGGTTCATATATTGTAAATACTTCAGTCACTTTCTTGTATCCATATAAAAATTTAATTTCTAGGAAGCCACAAAATCTCCACTTTTCCAAAATTTTAGGATTATTTCCTATACTTAGACTTATCCCCTTAAGTTTTTCAGATGGTTATGTTATTTAATCTATAATTTCCTAAATCTAGTTCTCAAGGATTATACTAAACTTTATTTGATACATGCTATAATAACCCCAAATCCAATAAATTTTATTTGATAGTTAATTTATTACATTGGTAAAATATACAAGGGATCACATCACAATGGATCACAACATTTAGAAAACTTGGGAGGATAGATACATACATGTTTTCCATATTATATTGTAAACTTTAAAAAAAATTATAAACCTCTTTAAAACTTTCATATTTTTTTATTAAATACTTTAATTAATTCATAAATCCCTTCTTGGTACTCAAGGGAAAATAAAAAAAATGGTGATCTTAGATACCCAGTAAGAGGAAGCATACAGTGTAAGTTATCATGGATTCAAAAAGAAAACAAAATATGGTGTAGTAAATAGTTATTAAATGTGAAATATAATAAATAAATTGAGAATAAAATATATCCATGGATAACATAGCAATGTAAATAAATACATTGATAATAATAATCGATTTCATGGCGATGGAATTCATAATTCTGGACATCTTATTCTTACTATCAAGGCCTTATATCAAGACATCATGATCTTACTATTAAGGCCATATTCCATGACATCATTTTCTTACCATAAAGTCCATGTTCTAGGACATCATGATTGTACCTTCAAGGCTCATACCAAGACATCAAGATCATATCATCAAGGCCTCGAGTTAAGGAAATATTAATAAATAGGAATTCATACACCAAATACTCAAACTTATTATCTTATAAGACATATAAATGCATCAAGATGATATATAATTTGAGGTCAAACCCATAAAATAATTAAGTCCAATTCATTCACCATATGAAAGAAACAAATAGAAATATAATTCATAATCAAATTTTCATAGTAATGAATAAACATCTATATTGTAATAATAAATATATGGGATATTAATACTTTCCTCAGTCAACAAATAGAATAATATGATCATAATTTATCCATATAAATAATGTGTATGGTGTGATTATATCAGGGAAACATTATAAACTTTAAAGGATGTTGACATAGATGAAAACACTTTTAAGAGGGCATTAAAAATTTACTTGGATAAAGAAGAATAAATACAATTTATATTTTTTGTTACCATTTTATAAAATATTTTATAAATAAAATGTAATTGAAATTTATTTTTAAGCCCATTAAAAATTATAGGGGGTTTATTAAATAAAATCAATGAAGGTAACGGTAAAATGTTTTAGTATAAAAAAAATTTAAGAGAATATTCCTTTTACATTTTGTAAAGAAAGTAAAATTTGATCAAAAATGAAGTCACCAGTCACTTCTAAATATCATTTCAATAATATTACAATAAGGGTTTTTTTAAAAAGTTAAAATATAAATCTTGAAAATTGTAATTTTGAAAATAAATAAAGGCTATGTACATAAATTTTGAGTGGAATATAAAATATACTAATGTTAATAATATTTCAAAATATCTTTATTGAAACCCACATCGTTAAAAGAGTGGTATGGTTTCCTTTTGAAAAGTGGTAAATATAATTATGAAGATCATAAAAAATAATGAATATTTGGATTTCAAAATAATAAATGGGAACATTGGTGGGAAGAATAATGTGGACATAGAGGAGAAATATTCCCTGCCAAAAAGAGGTGAGATTAGAAAAGAAAACTTTACATCTTTGATAACTTTTGAATCAAAATACCATGAAATAAAAACATTGAAATAAAAATTCTAAATTCCATGAATATAAATATAATCATGATATAATAAGTCAATGAGGCAGTATATGCACCATATAAAATAAAATAGGTGTATAATATGAAAAATTTCTCAAAGTAATAAATTTTATGCCCAGAAACCCTTACCTTTTACATCCAACTTTCACAAAATATATTTAGCATCCTATAGAATAAAAATAAAAAAATTAATGACTTATTTATAAATAATATTCATATTTATTTAATTTTATTATTTAATATATAGTCATTATCTACACATATATTAGTTATTTAATGTTTATTTTGATCATCGAATGTTAATAATTTTGTTTGATTCATTAAAGTTTCATAATGGTGATGTTTGTTATTATTTATTTATAAAAAATTGATCATTAAAATATTATTTAATATATTGTAATTTTTTTCAATTATTTTTGAAGTCCCATTTTACTTCCATTGAATTCATTGGTATGGTTTTTAAAAATAGATTCCATGATGAGCTTGTTTTTGAGTAATATCCTGATATCAACGAGTTACTTTATAATGATTATTAATTAATTTTTTATCCTTAAATAGTATTATTAGTGGAATATATTACTCTTTAATATCATATATTTTCATAAAATACATTTTTATAACTATTCATTTGAGTTGGTGATTAAAAATAAAACACATCGTCCATGGAGGTGGTAGTCCGCACATACGCACAGGTGACATTTCATTTTTTCAACTGATGAAAAGAATGGAAGGTGGATAATGATTTATATATAAATAATTATTATTATTATTTCATAAATATCATATTTATTCATTAAATACATTATTATAAGCATTCATTTAATGTGTTGATAAAAAATAAAAAAACATCTTTTAGGGAGGCGGTAGTCCGCACATACGCACGATCGACATTTTCATTTCTTGAATGGCTAGAAGGAAGATAGAAATTAATTATTCTATAAACATAATAAAATTTAGTGTAATAATAATTCTGATGTAATTATTTCACTATGGGTATAATATATTTGGTTGAGGTATAAGAATAATGAAAATAATAGAAATGAAAAGAAGTGATTCTGAATTTTTATCTTGCTCCACATGACAACTCCTTGAGCCTTCTTTGAATTATATTTTAGTGATACCATCACCTTTATAACTTTTGAAAGATATTTGGGAAGGTTTTAAGGTATAATTTTGTTGATCCAAGAGTTTTTTTATGTGTTAATAAGTGGTGTTGTGAAGGGAACCTTTTATAAGTTAGAGGGGTGGCACTTTTGTAAATAGTCAGACTTTATTTAAATGTCATGTCAATTTCAAAGGAAAGTGGCTCCAAAAATGGGAAATAGTAGATAGGGGTAACCCTTGGTCTAGAAATACCTCAACCATTTAGTTTGAGACATGTTTCTAACATGTTTTAGGTCTTTTACCCTTATTTTACCTTTTTACCATAATTTAATTTTAACATGAAAACTCATTTTTTTAACTCAGTGAATTGATTTTATACCAAAAAATTAAATTAAAATTATTATAAAAATTGAATTTTATGATTATAAATATAAAAACCATTTTATCATATTCAATTTCTAGATTTTATAAAAAATAATTTTAATAAAACTGTGATTAACGTAAAAAAAATTAGAAAAATACTACTTAGGTAGAAAAATATTAATTATAGGTTTCTAAATTAAACATAATATTTTAAATTTATATTTTAATTATTAAATAAATATTTTATTATGAAAAAAATTTCATAAATTTTTAATTCATTCTTATATCTTAATAATGTCATAAAAGTCGTGGTATTTGTAAAAATGGTTTTTAATACTACTCGCTTAAAAATAAATATTTTCAATAAAATCTTCAAAAATCACCCTAAGATAATTTTAATATTTTAAATCCAAAATTATTTTCATTTAATTAAATTAAAATTATAAAATTCATAAATTTATCTTTTAAATTAAAATAAAAAATATAAAGACAAATTACCTTTATTGAAAAAGGGTCTTTAAAATATTAAGTGTTCTTAATCTTATTTCATAAAAATTACTAATTAAATAGATTTCAATATATTATTCAAAAAATTGAAATATTTCATATTATCATAATATTATTTTAAAAGTGATCAATTTAATTTATTGTGATAAAATGCACAATACTTTAAAGAAGTTCTCTAAAAAACAGTCATTATTAACATTAAATCAGATTAATTATTTATCCCCTAAATTTAATAATTTTTTAATATATTAATATATTTTTATTTATTAGTGGTTTTATTATTCTCATAATTTTCCTAATAATTTTCATCTAATATGTTATGACTCGTTTTAGTTTTGTGTTGTGTATGAAAAAACTATTTTACATAATATTTACTTAAAGGGGAATTATGTATTGAAATCTCTGGGTGTTACGTATATGGTCATTGGATATACTTGTATCCAATAGTTATATTTAAGTTATGTAATTTTTAGTAATAAATTAAAAATAATATTCAAATATAATAAATAGTTCTCAAATGAAATAAAAAAGATAATAATTAATTCAGGGTTTCTCCAATAGGAGGGTCATGGTGCACCACAGCATATAAGATATGGAAAGAATGAAGTAAGGACCTTTAAGACTTGATGAAATGATACTTAGGTCCATAAAATGTGGGTCATTATAGCTATAAAAAATTAATAAGTTAGTTATGGAGTAGGTTAACCCTTATAGGGGGTGTGGTATGTCCTTTCTGGCCTAGGGGTGTGTGAGTTGTTTTCTTTTCTTGTAACCTCTAGTACATTAATAAATTATTTTTTTAAATAATGATTTTAAAGAAATATTCTAATATCAATTTATTTATAAAATTTAATGGGTAGAAAATAAATATTTTAATTATAAAATTGGATGTGATTAGAATCATTTAATGTTAAAAAATGATATTTTTCAAAGAACTATTTTTTCTAAGTGTAATGTATTTTTATTATCTTGATCACATTAAAGGATGATTATAATGAAATTTAAGGTTTAAATTTATAATAATATATATCAATTATCATTTAATTAGTAATTTATAGGAAATAAGATTAAAAACACTTAATATTTAAAATTTATTTTTCTATAAAAATATTTTTTCTATATATTTTATGTTTTCATTTAAAAGTTAAATTTATAATATTTAGAAATTGAATTAGATTTAATGGATTTGTAATTTTTAATAAAAATGTGGAATTGGGTAGGATGATCAATTTCATTTTTTGGAAAATAAATAAGATACTATATTAAAAATTGAGTTACCATAGTAAAGATAACATGGGGTAAATAGGTTAAATTAAGTGATAGGGGACTAAAATATCTCTAATATTATATAAAAATTGCATGTATGAGAGTAAAAATGACCCATATTCATTATGTTTTCACTTTGGATCTACTTTACATGTAGAACGACAACTTTATGACTTAAGGAATGATTATTTGCGGAAATGACACTCAGAACTCATTTATAAAAGGATCCCTCATTTACCCCTCACAAACCATTATTTTTATTTAGTTATATCTTAAATCCATGCCAAAATTTCCTCTACTAAATCTTTATTATACATTTTTTAGCCAATAGTTTCAATAAATATCCCTAAATCATTCATTTAGAAGGAACCCATTACGAGGAGTGATTCTATTTTAAGTAAGTATCTTGTTCTTCGCTATTTTTTTCAATTACCTTATCATATAAAACTTTATAATTATGATTCACCACGCTAATTATATTATATTAACACCATTATTCATATATAAAAATGATATTACAATATTGTAACTCTATATTCTTATCCATTTATTAGTACAACATGTTATTGTTTGGGACGATTCAACCATCTACATGAACAATTCTAACTATCTTCACCATTTCCAACATGAATGAGTATAAATACATTAATAATGGTAATACATGATATTAAAGTAAAAACTTTTCATAAATATGTAATTGGAAGTGTGACAAAAAATTAATGTTCATTATAAAGTAACTTACAATTATCAATAAATTACTCAAAACATACTCGTCATAAATTCTATTCTCAAAAACCATATCCATGCCTTATATGAAATAAACAAAGGAACTTATAAGAAATTGAAGAAAAAAATATTTAAATACCTTTAATAATAAATTATTGATGAACTTTTTATCAAATAGTTAGGATCAACGTTGATATTATGAAACTTGTATGAAACATTAAAATTTAATAACATCTGATGAAAAAAATAAACAATTACTAACTGATATATGTGTAATAAAATATTATAATTGAATTGTATAGAAGTTAATAAATATTAATAAGGTTATGAAATAATTTATTAAAAGGGTTATATTTATTATACATGATTTTAAATTGCCTTTATGAAAATAATAAGTAAAGTTAATGGTTTTTTTTCAATATCACTTTGAAATCCCGATTTTCTATATCTAAATATATTTTTGGAGAAATTGTATGTAATTTATCTTTAAAATTTCAATTATTTTATTCTCCTATATTTATTTCTAGGTTTTATATGTATCTTTACCATTTAACCCCCTTTTAGTTCACAATTCAATAAAAAGGATGCTTGTAGGTGGATCCAACCTTATCTCTTCATTTTAGTCAGCAATATTTATCATCCATATACATGTTTTTTATATGATTTTATAGATATCCTTATCAAAAAATTTATGATTTATAAATTAAATTATCTATTTAATTTTAATTTATTTTCAAAAGTGATAAAGGAATATTTTTTTAACATTTTGTACATGGTCTCTTTATCCCATCATTCTCTTTAGTTTTATTAATGAAGCTTCCATTCCAAGTTTTCATGGTTCTTCAAAGTAATTTTTATTTAAATTTTCATTGTTTTTATAAAATAATATATTTATAATTCATTTACTTTTAAAGTAAATTATATTAAAAATTTAAATGATATTTATTTTTATTTTCCAAATAATTTTTTAATGTTATTACAAAGAGTTTTTCATCTATGTCAAAATCCTTAAATTTTTGTTATACTTCACTGGAAATATATCATCCAAATTATTTATCTAAATAAATTATGATCATGACTTATGAAAATTTTCATGAAACCCATTTCTTTATCATGGTTTTATGTTCATGCAGAACACATATTTATGGTTTTTCATAATGTGATGGGTGGGATCAGAATTATATAGTCCTTTAATGCATTAGGTAAATATTTATATCTCATGAGATCGCATATAAGGGACTATGTATTGAACATAATATATTATTTTTATAGGAATAGATATTCCCCCATCCCTTTTTTAAAATGGGGGTGCATGTTTTGTTCCCCCTCAACCAATTTTAAAAGGGGATTTTTGTAAAATACAAAAAAAAAATTGATTTATCTTATAAGAATAGAGAGTGAAACCAATCCACTATTTTATGGGACTCTTTACAATATGTTATGATGGTATTGGAAGTGATAATTTATATAATAAATTATTTTATATGATTTTTTATGTTCCAAAATTTTATACTATATTTCTTTGTTATTCTGCATCACTATGTTATATTTCCATGGGTTGTGATAATTGTATCATAATTCTACATTATTATTCCTAATTCTACATGTTATATTTAAAGACTTATTTCATGATTAATTATTTATTATACATATTTTATGGGTTATGAATGTTGATTGGACCCATTGTCATTATCACTTGTTGTTTGATAATTACATCACACTCTCTTTGTTTTATTTACTTTTACCTTGATTTATTAATTTATTCAATCTTCATATATCTGTTAATTTTTTTTATATATGTTATTACAAATTATTCATAGTTTATATTTTCTATTATATTATTCTATGGTGATTATTTAACTTCTCACATTTTATGTTTGAAGAATTTTTGTTATAATTGACTCTTTCAGGTGCAAAGAAACTTGGAAATCAGAAATCAAGAATTCAATTTTACTAATTCTATGTATATTGATTATATATGGATATATAATAATATAAATTTAATGAATCCTATTTAATTATAAATATAATCATATTATATAAGTTTTCTTCAACTATAATTTTTTTCTGAATCAATCTTTAGTTTTTCACATTTTTTTGTCAAAAGTTTCTAAAGTTTTTCAATTATATAATAGATTTTTATATTATAGTTTTCACTATTTTTAAATTATATGGGGAGATAAATATATCATAATTGAATAATTATTTTTGATATGTATATACAAGATATTTATCTATATTTAATTCAACTACAATGATGGTTTATATTGTGTCTTTGATTCTCTAAAAATTTGCCAAAGTTATGCAATTTTTCTATAGCTCAGCAGTCTTCCAAAATATATGTGCTTCTTTTTTCCAATTATAAATATAGAAATAGATAATGGAATTTTAAATCTATTTTTGAGTTTGAAATATTATAAATTTATCTACATTTAATTCAACTACGAGGAAGGTTAAAATAGTGTTTTAAATGCCCAAAAATTTGACCAAAATCTTTGAAATATTTTAGTTATATTTTCAGAATATTTCAGATATTTTTCATCATTATTTTTAAATGATATAAAGATATAAAGATTCCATATTTAGGAGTTATCTAATACATTTAAAATATTATAAAAATATATAAATATAATTCAACAGGACTAAAAGATAAATCTACTGATTAGAGGGTATAAAAATCATTGAAACTTAAATGCCAAGCATTACGAATTTTCGATTTTGGCTATGTAATAATTCTCTTATGTGAGAATTATATTATGTAAGGATATTATCCTATATGAAATTGGATACATAAAAAAAATTCTATAAAAAGAATTTGGATATATCAATTCTGCTATGTGATGAATTTGGTTTTATAAATTCATTTATGTGGATTTGGATATGTAGAATCGAATACATGGAGAATCTCATATATGGATTCAGTTCCTTGGAAAATATAGTTATGTGTAGAAGGAACCTTGAATGTGTAATTTTTTTTAGTGAATTTATTTACATGGTGATTCACATGATTTTAGATACATAATGATTTTTCTATGTGATGAACTCTACATAGAAGATTCCTTTGCTATAATATAAAAATGAATTGGAAGCTTGCTGCATATATATGAATAGGAGCTAGTCTAGATCCAAATCCAAGAAGAAATATGAACTGAATTCCCAAATCACCTTCATACAAGAGTATGACTAAACTCTATCATATGAATGTGGAATCCAAACTTTTTTTTGACCTATAAATTGAAGAAACTAAAATGTAACATCCATTTTCCTGATAGAACAGAGAAATATTTATTTATTTATTTTTGGATAATCCAATTTTTAACTAGATTGAGGGGGAACTCTACATGGACTATATTCCTAATGTAACAAGTCTCAATACATTACCTAAAGGCCTAAATACCAAAAACATAAGGAAACCCCAACCCTACTTGCTACTTTGAGATACACCTAAGATTTTGACCTCACTAGGCTTGATCAGATGGCATTGCCATATGAATAACTACATGGTGCCTAGTACTGATGAAGAAAATCATACTCTCTAATAATTCTTAATCAAATTATCATTATTGTGGTTTCTTCTTACTCTAAATTTCCTTATTTGGTCCCTTTATCTTGATATGACATACTCGAAGCTTGAGCACGCACACACCTCCATTTTTCTTGCAATCTTACTACCACTGTGGCCCTTTTGATGAGCCCTAACATGCTACCAATACCTCCAGAATGGTCCACCACCTCCTGTAGATGCCTTAGACAATTCATATTTTCCAAGTTCCCCCTCCCTCCATCACATTTGTGATGCCCGACGCCGATACTCCCATCATAGCCAAAGGCATGCCACATTCTACCATCCATCACTACTGAGGATATGCCACTGAGCCACCGATGCTTCACCATTGATCTGGGGATTTTTACATTGTGTATCACCTCTTATCTATCCATAATCAAAACCCTAAATAATTATGACCACTAGGATTTGATCTAGGGGTTGATGTAGGATTGCGGGGTGACTTTTCCACTAGTCTAGATCCCAACTACTTTATAACGTGCATTTTGTATGAGGAACTCACGCAACACCTTCTATAATGGAAATAGAAATACTCTACATGTATATGAACTTATGTTGTATGAATATTCCCTATAGAAGCACTACAAATATCACATGTTGTAATGAAATGAACTGGGTTAATACAGAGAGCAGTGGTCGATGCGCTATTAGAATCATTCCTAAAATTCGTACATGACCATAAAAATGATACAAGATGGATCGGCATGAAGGTGGTTGTTAAATGTGACTCCATGAATATAAAACTGTCACATACAAAATTCATTACTTCATTCCATAATATGCACATTGTTACAAACTTATTGAAGATATACATTCATTTAGTATTATTCAAAAATATGTTTTTCAATTTCAGAAGTTTCCCATATTATGATATCATTTTATCAGATGCCGCCTTACTCTATTTTTCTATAGTTTTTAGATTTATATAATGTATATTATATATGGTTTATTGTATATGGTTTATAATTTTGGTTCTCTTTGATATATTCTTATTAACCTATGAGAAGTGGTTTAGAAGAGTTTGGTGAAGAATTATTCAATCATGATTGTATCAAAGTTAGAGTTTTTGATATGTTTGAAAGTAATATATTTTCAAAAATCAACCATTACTATGCTTATAGATAATTGATCAAGGTTTCCAAAGTATCATATTTTGTGTTGATTAATTAAGAAATCAAATATATGTTTAAATATACTAGTTTTGAGGAAATACGGCTATATCAATGGGTAGATTTTCATAAAAGAATAGAGTTTCCAAAACTAGAAGTTTTGATAATATATTTATAGATTAAATATGATTTTCATGTCAGTTTTGTTGAGGTTTTTTGTCAGTAAGAAGATATGATATTTATGGATGAATTTAAGGAATCTTGTTTTCTTTTTAGTATCAAAGAGAGAGAAAATTTTCAATGGGAATATATATATATATAGTTTTATATTTATTTTATAATTTCTCTGAAGAAGCGAGATGAGATTATAATATTCAAGTGAATAACTAAAATTAAAGTGTACAAAGAAAAAGAAGTATTGAATTGTTTCACATGTTTTTTTATATTTATGAAGAGAGAATTAAAATTATATGTTAATCATATATTTTCTCACTTCTTGAAGAAATAAAAAGGAAGAATTCAGCCTGTGTGATATGAAATAATTTTATTCTTTTTTTTATGGAGGAAAAGCCTATGCTATATTGTATATTATCGTATTGTAGCTCGAAGGAAGAAGAAATCCTACTTATTTTCAATGACCATTTTTCTACTATTGTGGTATCTTGAAGATCATTTAATATGTCAATTGCAGAGGTAACTATATGATAAAGTTTTATTAATTTCTACATCTCATCCCATTTTGATTGAGTATAAAATGATTATACTTTTTTTTTGTTTTAAGTGTTATCTTATTATAATAAGTTGTTGAGGCTCCTTGTAAAATAACTTGAAGGCCTAGTAAAATCTTTGTAACAAGTGACAGATTCTTTCACACAAATCAGATAGTCCCTAGGAAAAGGACTAGTTTTAGTAAAATATCTAAGCTTGTGGAGAGGGTGTTGGTGGAGTGGAATGGGGGAATTATATTCCTAAAACCACTATACGTCATTGTTTCATATGCTTTAGTTTATTACTACTTCCACTAAATAATATGATTAAATCTCGGGTTGGATTTATGAAATCAAGAGGGGTATTTAAATTAGTAAGGTCTTTTAAAGGACTCAATTCACCCCCCCCCCCCACCCCTCCGAGTCTTCATATACCCATATTCCGGAAAACAACTTATATTAGAGGTTGGACTCTCTTGGATGTATTCATATTGATCTTTGATGTTTCATCTTGAAGTAAGTTTTTACTTTTTTCTAATACAAACAATTAATATTAGAGGAGAGGATCACTTTATAAAAATATTTGAAGATATATTTGTATTTCTATCAGACACAATAATTTGGTATCAATCTTGTAACACCCTAATCTTCCACAGTATGTTTCCCTTTAAATAATGCAATAGCTTGCATTGTACGCAACTTCGAGATTTTAACACACCACGACCAATCAAACTAGTCGTTATGAATAATAATACCCACTTTTAAAATTTTATAAATTTTATTTTTAAAAATAAAATTCATTTTTGAATTCGGAATATTTAATTAGCTTAGGGTGAATTTTTGGTATTTTTCTGAAAACTTTCAATTTTTGATGAATAGTGAAAACACTACATTATTGGTTAAAACCGACTTTTTATTTAAAAAATTAGTTATTTTATTTTAATTTATTTTAGGTCAAAATAGATGCATAATAACTATATATTTTCAACGTAATTCATTAAAGTCATTTTATAATAAGTTTATATATATATAATTTTATCGAAATTTTTACCGTCTTTTACCCACCTCCTAGGAGCATTTTCAAATTTGCATAAAACTTAATTTTACCACTTCTGTGAGTTTAATTTCAAAAATATGATATATATGGTTAATATAATTAAGTAAAATTTGGTTCAATAAGATGAAAATAATTTTTGGTGAATAGTAACTGGACTTTTATTTACCACAGTTAAAAGTAAATAGGGTAATTAAGGGTAAAAATGATATCATAATTACCCTAAAACATGTCTTAATTCTATTGGATAAGTTTAAATTCAACCAAAAACAACCTTATGAATAAAATATGATCCCCTTTGTTCCACTTGTATTATATTAGAACATTTATTATTATTTTATTTAAAGAAGAGTTAAAAGAGTTAAATTCAAAGTTTAATAACTAAACCATTTTTAATATAGGGTTAAACACAATATAAATTAGACTATAAATATTATATAAAAATATGAAAATATTTCCTACATAATGGTATTCTATTTATAATTTTTCTACATCAAATAATTTAATTTATTTATGACACAATGATGATGCAGTAATTACATTATTAATGAAATATTAAAATAATTGATATTATAAATATCCAAATAAATGTAAATTGAGACTTCTGATAAATTCCACTAATTTTATAGGTTAATATGATATATTAGTGTTGGTTAAATAAATTTTATTCGAAGTGATAAAGTTTTTATGGCTTTCAAAAAAATCAAATACTAAATAGTGTCAAAATTGACATAATTGAGTTTTTAAAAAAAATATTATATTATTAATTGATATAATATTCCTAAAAATCTAAGGTTCAGAAAAAGTACTTAGATAAGGTTATATATATTAATAATTAACCACATGGGGTTATATTTTCTTGTTATAGTAATTTTATTAACCATATAATATAAAAATGAAAAGAGACATGGTAAATGTCAAACTATTTAACTAAGAGTTAAATCTGAAAGATAAGGTTAATATGGTGATTTAAACTTGTCTAAAACCTATTTATTTAGATTTTTTCGAACCATACCCACCTTAGACTTTAAATAATTCATTTTTTAGCCATTATAAACTGAAAATTATTTTATTATAAAATAATATTTTAATCTTTTCCTAAAGTGACCCTCACCTCTCTTATAAAAGGGCACTTCCCCTTATCTTAATTTCACACCACCAAAGCCATTTGTCTCAGCCAAACCCTGCCCAAATATCCTTCCAAATTTCCTCCCTTCATCCTAGAGGCCTTCATTTGGTCATAAATTCAATCTAAGGATCCCTTTTGATCAAATCAAATAGAAGAACCTGAAGAAGAGGTAAATAATTCATCACCTCTTTCAAGTTCTTTTCTTATTACACTTCCTATTTCTTTGTTGTTTCCATTATAAAATAATAAATTCAGTATATTCTATATACTATGATGTTATTATAAAAATGGTACAACCATATTCATTATTCTATCCATCCTATAAATGAAAAAGTCACCATATGTGCGTACGTACGGATTACCGTCTCCACGTTGTGGTGTAGTTTGTTATTCAAACACTTCATTATTTGTATGGGTATAATAATGAGTATAACTGATGTAAATAATAAATATAACATTTTAATGATTCTGTATATATGATATACCATCCAATTACATGCTATTTCTCCATCAATAAAATGATATTGTCGCTCGTGCGTACGTACAGATTACCCTCTCCATGAACGTGATGAGATCCATTCCCCATCATAATCATTCAAGAATAATTTTTATTTTATGATTAAAAATAATTTTATGAACATAATATAATTCTTTATATGAATCAAATACATCCTATCCATAACAAACATGGCTTACTTAACCAAGAATATAAAGGAAAATTAATCAGTTAACACCCGAAATGATGATACTACTAAAATATTATTAACAAAGAAATATTATAAGATCATATATGATATCATATTTATGTATATAGTTATTTTATAATTTAATAAAAAAAATTAACTATTATACAGGAGGTTAACATACCATATACAAAGTAAAATTACAAGGTAAGGGTTAATTTTACAATCCCTATATTATCCGATTTTGTTTTTACATAAGTATCTATTGGGACCTCTTTATCATCCACATCCATGTTTTCTTAAAAATGTATTTCAAAAAAAATTAATATTTACTAGAATATGGGTTAAATTCATTTATACACTTATTTGACCTTATATTTTTTGAAAGGAATCTTTTCTTCGTTTTCCAAACAAGGTACTTTATGACCTTTTCGATAAAATTAAGGTAAGAATGTTTTTTTTTAACTTATACGGCAGGTGCGGCTATTTTCTGCCATTATAACATCATCAAAGCTTCCCTTAAAAGATTATAAGAATATTTTAAAAATAAATGTTTTCTTTTATATTTATGTGACTCTTAAATGGTTTCAAAATAGAAAGAGGTATTTCTTTTAAATAGTTTTCATTTCATCTATGTCAACATCCTTTGAGGGATTTTAAACTTGTTTGAAGTTGATTTATTATGATACAAATATTTCATATTTTATTGAAGGTTTTTTGATATGTTTGACCGTGAATGTGTTATTTTTATACTATTCATGTATTATGGTTAAATTATTGACATTTCGTATGCTAGTTTTAATATGAATGTTTATGTTATGTTTCAACCTTTTCATATGAGGAATGTATTGGACTTAGTATGAGATGGGTGGATCCCACTATAGATCCTTGGTGCATCAGTACGTATCATGAGATAATTAGATGTGGAATTGGATGAGGCCTTTCCCAATTTGATATATGGTTTTGGCTGAGTCCTTAATCAATTTTAGATATATTGGTCGAGGCCTTGACAAAATGTTTCAGAATGTCCAGCATTATACATTCCCTCATTATGAAAATAATAATTATGGTTCATGTGGTTATTAGACTAGTATAATACCAATGACTATGTTTTATAATGGAATTATTTACTCATCTCGTATTCCTTCCATAAAGTGTTCATTTTTATTATTTTCAAAGGCATGTGTTTTGAATTATTCATCATGCCTAATGTTTATGTTATCTTCCTCTGTATTTATTACCCTTAATGAGCATTTGAGCTCACCCCTTTCTTATGATTCATTTTCCCAGGATATGAAGAAGTTAGTTATGAGTGACTTTCAGGCATAATCTAGGAGGCTTGGATGTTTCTAATGGAATAAATCAGTGCTGTATTTATTTTCAAGTTGTAATGTTGAACTTATGTATGTATCTTGTTTCCAATAATACTAAATTGGTCGGTCATTCGAGACATGATTCTTGTATCATGCCAATGTTATGTAATAAAGCACCGACTCTAGGTAACTGGGGTCGGGGCATTACAGTTGGTATCAGAGGAAGTTTAGTACAAACCTTGGAAACTAGATTTAGAAAAACTCTGATTAGAGAACATTACCCTAAGATAGATTTTGAGGATTAGTATAGAAGAACTTCCTAGAATTTTGGTACTGTAGAGAGTTTTTGATTTTTCCAAGAAATAAATCCCTATCTATATAAGAGCAAGTAGAGGTGGCTCTGGCACAAATGTACCTAGGGGTAAAACCTAAAAACACTGCTTTGAGTTAGACTCGAACGGGAACTAGTGCACGACAATGGGCCTTGTTGTATTCTTGGTTACGACACTCCCGGGGGATATGCTTAGGATAATTCTCATTTTCTTTACAAACATTATGAAGGGTTTATGAGTATATACTTCCTCAAAGAAAATTTTTTTATGATTATGGATTATATCCATAAACTGTTCAATTTATGTTAAGTGTTTTACAAGTTTGGAATTATGTATTGCGGTTTATAAACTAATCTATTGTCTGCCATTGTTTAGAAATGACTCTTAGTTAAAGGAATGGAAACCGTATCAACGTATGTAATCAATATAGGGATTTCCCTCCTGATCAATATAATTATAGCGGAGTTGGTGATGCAATTGGTGCTGATCATCTTATCACAATATTGGGATAACTCACACAGGTTTGAATAATAACCTTATCCGTATGGAGAACCTTGATCCACAACGTGGAGGATCAATGTTATATCGCTTCATGAGGCAACAACCACCAAAATTAAATGGGTCTACACATCCATTTGTATTAGAACAATGGATAAATTCCTTATAGAAAATATTTCATGCTTTGGGGAGTAGCGAAAGGGAAAAAGTTATCGTGGCAGTTTATCGCCTCACCGGAGATGCAGATCAATGGTGATCATTAATTAAAAACACAAAGGAGGATGAATAAGTATCAAGTATAGAATGGAGGGAGTTTAAAGATATTTTCTTAGAAAAATAATTTCCTTGTGACCATCGAACGAATGTGGAAAGGTAATTTATGAGTCTGAGACAAAAGGAGGATGAGAATGCTGCAAAGTATGAAGCTAACTTTACAAGGTTAGAAAGGCATTCTGAAGATTATATAAATAACCCAAGAAGTAATATTGATCATTTCTTTGATGGGTTAAAACCATTTCTCCATCGAGCATTAGTATCACAATCCTACTCATCGGATGAATATATTGTCACATGTGCTATCAAGATAGAAAAGGAATTCTCTAAGTCTTACAACTTTAAAGTAAATCAAGAGAAGAAGATATTTGCTAAAAACTTTGGGAAAGGAAATAAGGAAACAGGGAATAAGGGAAGAGTTGAATTTCTACCCTATGATAATTGTGGAAGGAATCACCCTAGTGCCTGTATAAAAGGAAAAGGAGTATGCTACAAATGTGGACCGAAAGTCCATCTTGATAGTGATTGTAAGGGGAAGAAATAAGTTACCAATGTTCAATGATAAAATTGCAGGGAGATGGTACATTATGAAAATGAATGTCCTAAGTGTCAGAGAAACTTACCTCAGAAAAGGCCAAGGGATCAAGGCCAATCTTATACAATCACTATTGTTGAGATTAAAGATCTAAAAGACGTAGTGGCGGGTAATTTAAAGGTTTCCTCAAGTTTATCCAATGCTTTATTTGATTCTAGATCATCGCATTGTTTCATATCTTTCCAGTTTTCTAAGAAAATTAGATATTTCCAATTTGATTTAACAAGGGAGTTTTCAGTCAAAACTCCTAAGGGAAGTATCATTGCAACAAATTTTTGTGAATAAGTTCCCATTAAGGAATATAAATGATATTTATCTGCTTATCTAATCATCATACCCATGATTGAATTTGATATAATCCTTGGTATAGATTGGATTTTGGACCATGATGCGAAAATTTATTGTAAGAAGGAGGAGGTTACAATTCTCAATGATGATAAGGAGTACCTTATCTTTAGAGAAGAAATGTTACCATCTGATTCTTATCTAGATCCACCCCCAGTAGCTCTACTAAATTCAATTATTGGGGAGGATGAGAATGAAATAATTATGGGTGAGGAAAAAAATGTTTGAATATAGGACATACCTATTGTGCAAGAATATATTGATGTGTTTCTAAAGGATTTACCTAGACATCCTCCAGAATGAGAAATTGATTTTTCCATTGATTTAATTCCTAGTTCAAGGCCCATATCAAAGATCCCTTATAGAATTGACACTGTGGAATTAGTGGAACTAAAGAAACAACTAGAGGAATTGAGTAATAATGGATTTATTTTCCCTAGTGTTTCTCCATGGGGATCCACTGTCCTTTTTATTAAGAAGAAATACATATCTATGAGGTTGTTCATTGACTATAGGGAGATCAATTCTATAAAAATAAAAAAACAAGTATCCCATACCTCTCATTGATGATTTATTCGACCAACTTCATGGAGTTTAATATTTTTCAAAGATTAACCTTCGATCTGGATATCATCAGTTGTGTGTGAAGAAGAGAGACATTCTGAAAACAGCATTTAAAACCAGGTATGGGAATTACAAGTTTATAGTAATTCCTTTTGGATTGACTAATGAACCCTCTATATTCATGGATCTAATGAATAGAGTTTTCAAGGAATATCTTGATTAATTTATAGTGATATTTATTGATGATATCTTGGTATACTCCAAAAGCTATGAAGATCATGAAAATCACTGGTGCATTATTCTAAAGACTCTTAGAAGAAATAAATTATATGGTAAGTTTAGCAAGTTTGAAATATGGATTCAGAATATTTCTTTTCTTGGACATATTATCTCTAAGGATGGAATATCTGTTGATCCTTCAAAAAACAAGGAAATCCAAGAATGGCCAGCACCGATGAGTATAACTGAGGTACGCAGTTTTATTGGTTTAGTAGGTTATTATTGACGTTTCGTCCAGAATTTTTCCCAGTTGGATAACCCATTAACCAAGATCACACGTAAAGGGGTTAAATTTGTTTGGACAAAAGAGTGTAAAGAATGATTTTAAGAACTGAAGAGAATATTAGTTAATGCTCCTATCTTGACTCTACCATCAGGGAGCGATGGGTTTGTTATTTATAGTGATGCTTCAAAGAAAGGACTTGGTTGTGTCCTTATTCAAAATGAAAGAGTTATTGCATATGAATCACGATAGCTAAAAATTCATGAGAAAAACTATCCCACTCATGATCTTGAGTTATCAGCTTTAATCTTCGCTCTGAAGAAATTGAGACACTATTTCTATGGTAAAAAATGTGAGATTTATACTGATCACGAGAGTTTAAAGTATATTTTCTCAAAGAAAGAACTCAGCATGAGGCAAAGACGATGGATTGAACTACTCAAGGATTATAATTTCACTATACACTACCACCTGGGGAAGGAAAATAAGGTGGAAGATGCTTTGATTAGAAAAGACCATGGAGTTTTGAACAAGATGAGAATTGAAAGGGATCATATTTTCATGGATCTAGTAAAGATGGATATGGGAATAACCATGGAAAGTGAAACATAAATACTTTTTCAAATGGTTACCAAACCATCTTTAATAGAAAGTATAAAGAGTTCTTAGAATGATGATGAGGAGTTTCAAAAGAAGATTAAAGCTGTAAATGATGGGAGATTGAGTGACTTCGTATATGAAGATGGAATTTTGAAATTTGGGAAGATACTTTATGTTCTCAATATACTTGATCTAAAAAGAGAATTGTTGGATGATGCTCATAGCTCCAATTTCTATATACACCCTGGGAGCACCAAGATGTATAGAGATTTGAAGGAATATTTTTGGCAGGACAACATAAAAAGAGAGATTGCTGATTTTGTGTCAAGGTGTATGGTTTTATAACAAGTGAAAGCTAGAAGACAACATCCTAGAGGAGTCATGCAACCTATTCCCATACTTGAGTGGAAATGGGATGATATTATGATGAAATTTTTCATGGGGCTACCAAAGACTCCTAAAAGGAATGATGCAATATGGGTCATTGTTGATCGTCTTACAAAGTCAGCATATTTTCTTGCTATAAGAGAAGATTTACCACTTGAACGTTTAGAAAGACTGTATATTAATGAAGTTTTAAGACTTCATGGAGTACCCCTATCGATTGTTTCTGATCGTGATCCCCATTTTACATCAAGATTCTGGAAAATTCTTCAGAAAGCCCTGGATACTGAACTTCGTTTGAGCACTGCCTACCACACTCAAACCGATGGACAGTAAGAACTGACTATTCAAACCTTAGAAGAAATGTTGAGATCTTACTCACTTGACTTTTAAGGTATGTGGGATCAATATTTACCTATGGTAGAATTTTACTATAACAATAACTTCCATTTAAGTATTTAGATAGCACCATATGAAGCGTTATATGGAAAGAGATATCACACACCAACTTGTTGGGATGATTTTGGTGAAAGAAAACTCATAGGCCCAGAACTTATTGAGGAAACAATGGAAAAAGTGAAGATTATCTAAACCCATATCAAAGCAGCTCAAAGTAGGTAGAAGAGCTATGATGATAACCGAAGGAAGGATTTAGAATTTCAGGTAGGAGATCATGTTTTCTTGAAGGTATCTCCATGGAAAGGAGTTATACGATTTGGTAAGAAGGGTAAATTAAGTCCCAGGTACATCGAACCATTCGAAATTCTAGAACGAATTGGGGTTGTAGCTTACCATTTCGCAATGCCACCAAGTCTCTCCAAAGTTCATGATGTGTTCCACGTATCACTGTTGAGAAAATACATGCCTGACCCAACGCATGTACTCAACTATGAGGAAATTGAACCGGAACCTGATCTGTCTTATTGTGAAGAGCCTGTCAAAATTATTGATACAAGAGAACAAGTGCTGAGAAACCAGACGACTCGTCTGGTAAAAGTTCTATGAAGAAATCGTAATATGGAAGAGGCAACATGGGAACCAGAGGAACTTATGATGAAGAACCACTCGAATCTTTTTGTGCGGTAGTATTATAGAAATTTCAAGGATAAAATTATTTGAATGAGGGAATAATGTAACACCCCAAGCTTCCACGGTACGTTTCTCTTTGAATAATGCAATAGCTTGCACTGTACGCAACTTCAAGATTCTAACACACCACGACCAATCAAACTAGCCGTTATGAATATTAATACCCACTTTTTAAAATTTTATAAATTTTATTTTTCAAAATGGACTTCATTTTTGAATTTGGAATATCTAAATTATCTTAGGGTGAATTTTTGGTATTTTTCTGAAAACTTTCAATTTTTGATGAATAGTAAAAAACATTGCGTTATTGGTTAAAACCGATTTTTTATTTAAATAATTAGTTATTTTATTTTAATTTATTTTAGGTCAAAATAGATACATAATACCTATATATTTTCAACTTAATTAATTGGAGTCATTTTATAATAAGCTAAGATATATAAAATTTTATCGAACTTTTTACCGTCTTTTACCCACCTCCTAGGAGCATTTCCAAATTTGCATAAAACATAATTTTACCGCTTCTATGAGTTGAATTTCCAAAATCCGATAGACACAGTTAATATCAGTAAGTAAAATGTGGTTCAATAAGATGAAAATAATTTTTGGTAAATAGTAACTTCTGACTTTTATTTAGCACGGTTAAAAGTAAATAGGGTAATTAAGGGTAAAAATGATATCATAATTACCCTAACACATGTCCTAATTCTATTTTATAAGTTTAAATTAGACCAAAAGCAACCTTAGGAATAAAATATTATCCCCTTTGTTCCACTTGGATTAGATTAGGACATTTATTATTATTTTATTTAAAGAAGAGTTAAAAGAGTTAAATTCAAAATTTAATAACTAAACCATTTTTAATATAGGGTTACACACATTATAAATTCGACTATAAATATTATTTAGAAATATAAAAATATTTTCTACATAATGGTATTTTATTTATAATTTTTATACATTAAATAATTTAATTTATTTATGACACAATGATGATACAGTAATTACCTTATTAATGAAATATTAAAATAATTGATATTATAAATATCCAAATAAATATAAATTGAAACTTATGATGAATTAAACTAATTTTATAGGTTAATATGACATGTTAGGGTTGGTTAAATAAATTTTATTCTAAGTGATAAAGTTTTTATGGCTTTCAAAAAAATAAAATACTAAATAGTGTCAAAATTGACATAATTGAGTTTTTAAAAAAATATTATATTATAAATTGATATAATATTTTTAAAAATATAAGGTTTTGTCAAAGGATTTAGATAAGGTTATATATATTAATAATGAACCACATGGGGTTCTCTTGGCTTGTTATAGTAAGTTTATTAACCATATAATATAAAACTACAAAGAGACATGGTAAATGTCAAACTATTTAACTAAGAGTTAAATCTAAAAGATAAGGTTAATATGGTGACCTAAACCTATATAAAACCTATTGGTTGAGAGGTTTTAGACCCATACCCACCTTATCCTTTAAATAATTTATTTTTGAGCCATTATAAACAGAAAATTATTTTATTACAAAATAATATTTCAAGCTTTTCCTAAAGTGACCCTCACCTCTCTTATAAAAGGGAACTTCCCATTATCTTAATTTCACACCTCCAAATCCATTTCTCTCAGCCAAACCCTGCCCAAATTTCCTCCCAAATTTCCTACCTTCATCCTAGATGTCTTATTTTGGTCATAAATCCAACCTAAGGATCCATTTTGATCAAATCAAAAGGAAGGACCCAGAGAAGAGGTAAATATTTCATCACCTCTTTCAAGTTCTTTTCTTCTTCCACTTTCTCTTTCTTTGTTGTTTACATTCTAAAATAATAAATCCAGTATATTCTATATACTTAAATGTTATTATAAAAATGGTACAACCATATTCATTATTCTATCCATCCTATAAATGACAAAGTCACCATACGTGCGTACGTACGGATTACCGTCTCCACGTCATGGTGTAGTTTGTTATTCAAACACTTCATTATTTGGATGGGTATAATAATGAGTATAACTGATGTAAATAATAATTATAACATGCTAATTATTATTTATATATGATATATTGTCCAATTACATACTATTTCTCCATCAATATAATGATATTGTCGCTCGTGCGTACGTACGGATTACCGTCTCCACGAACGTGATGAGATTCATTCCTCATCGTAATCATTCAAGAATAATTTTCATTTTATGATTAAAAATAATTTTTATGAACATAATATCATTCTGTATATGAATCAAATACATCCTATACATAATAAACATGGCTTATGTAACCAATCATATAAAGGAAAACAAATCAGTTAACACCCGAAATGATGATACTACTAAAATATTATTAACAAAGAAATATTATAAGATCATATATGATATAATATTTATGTATATAGTTCTTTTATAATTTAATAACAATTTTTTAACTATTATACAGGTGGTTAACATACCATAGACTAAGGGAAAGTACAAGGTAAGGGTATATGAGCCTCAGTCCGGTTGGTGAGGCCTCTTAAGTGCATCTAGGCGACTCGGGATCAAATCCAGTCGGAGGCACATTTTCCAGGGGGTAATGTAGAGGACTATAGCAGGTACTGTAGAAATATTGTAGAAGGTACTATAGTAGATAAAGAGGTCCCAGTAGCACTCAATATCTTATTTTCTCAAGTAGGAATCTTATACAGCTTCACCACTTTCAAATAGACTTCCAATCTAAGATTATTTAAATATATAATAATCCTATATTTATATCATCAATACTTATCACCATTAAAATAAGAAATACATATCATGGACATACCTTCTTTAAGACAATCCATTGAAAACAGTCATCATCAAATGATTTTCTTCTCAATCTTATTAAGGATAAAATAAATATTTAATAATATCCAAAATAGATTCAAGGTTTGTAACTCCCCGAGCCCAGTTACCCAAAGTCAGTTCTTTATTACATAACATTGGCATGATACAAGGAATCATGTCCTAAAAGACTGACCAGTTTAGTATTATTGGAAACAAGATACATACATAAGTTCAACATTACAACTTGAAAATAAATACATCACTACTTTATTCCATTAGAAACATCAAAGCCTCCTAGATTATGCCTACAAGTCACTCATAACTAACTTCTTCATATCCTTGGAAAATAAAACATAAGAAAGGGGTGAGCTCAAACACTCAGTAAGGTTAAGCAATATAGTGGAAGATAACATAAACATTAGGCATGATGAATAATTAAAAACACATGCCTTTACAAATAATAAACATGAGCACTTTATGGTAGGAATATGAGCTAAGTAAATAATTCCATAATAAAACATAGTCATGGGTATTCTACCACCTCAACAGCAACCTCCCCCACGAGGATCTGTATTTTCTCGTCTAGGGAGGACAGTCAGAAGAGGAGGTTCATGCCCTATCCTGTCTTTTGAATCACCATCCCCTTCAAGATGGAGGTGTACCGTAAGGACGCATCAAAGGACTCTCCATGTCACCCTTCGTTAATGAGTCCAAAAGCAATCTCGAGACAGGAGGGGGAGGACCAGCAAAAGGCGCGGGAGATCCTCTTACTATTTAGAAGATGACGTCTCCTCTACCCCGCGATATGCATCCATCAACGCCATAGAGGCTAACCCCACAGGTGACACTGGAGACGATGCAAATCCGGATAGTTGGTGAGACGATGGTTCCAGTCAGGTTGTGACTCACAACGAACCATCAGGTGTGCACACCCGGAACCAGAGGGCCTCCCTAAATATGGCCTACCTTCCAGATAACCCTCCTCTGCTTACCCTACGATCTTCCAACAAGGATAAGAATAAAGGACTGGTTACTCTTAACCCACCTCCTTCTCTCGATAAAAATGAGCCACTTATGCTCGAAGAGAGATTCGCTCGACAGGAGGAGGAAATGAAAGAATTGAGGCGGCTTAACGCCAAGATACTCCGGAGGAACCATCTTATTGAAAGTGCTTCCCAAGAAGAGCCACACCTTGCACTCCCAGCAAGTGCACCTCAAGGACCAAGGTTTTCCCCAGTAGAAGAAGCACGGTCAGGGACCCTACCCAATGAGGCGCTCGGTCCGTCCAACTACCTGAACATGGATTCGGGTAAATACCAAGACTTCTCTCCACTTAGGAAGAAACTGGAGTGAGTACGTCTGAACCCTTCGAAGGTGTCACAAACGAAATATTCACCCTTGGTGCCAGCCAAGTCAGATCCTAAGGCAATGCCTCGGGCTACACCTACCCAAGACCAGGCCCAACAGGATATAAACTAGGGAATCACCAGCACCATCGAAGCACTGATATCTCGATTGGAAGCAATGGAAGGTTGATGCGCTCCGATGCAACTAGAGCTGAAGCCCTACCCAGATTGGGTGGGCAACACGCCTCCTCCACCCAATTTTGGGAGCCCTATATTACCTATTTTCAATGGTTCAAGCGATCCAGAACAACACTTGATGCACTACGCGTCTTATTGAGACCCTATGATGGGGACTTCGGAACAAAAAGAAGTAGTGAAATTCAGATTCTTCGTACGGACCTTGCAAGGATCTTCCTTCATCTGGTATACGAGTCTGCCCGCTCAGTCAATAAAAACCTAGGAAGACCTTCGGCAGCAGTTCATGTTCCACTTCAGCTCGACGTTGCCTAAAAAACGGTCAGTGACCTCATGAATTGAAAATAGAGGGAGAATGAGAGGGTATCAGATTTCATCGCCATATGGAAAGGTCTGACCTACTCTATGAACAGGCCAATTCCCCAAGATGATATGCATTCCATATGCATCGATAACCTTTGAGATGAGCTGTAAACACCGCTCATACCAGTGGAGTGAACCACTGGCTTCCGCCATCTCTCAGCCATCACCCAGAGAATTGAAGACTCCCTGCAGTGGACCAATATGAAGTCCCGAATAGCCTCACAGGCTCCTACAAAGTGAGCAGTTAGAGCTGAAGCATCCTCTGTCAGGCTCAAGACAGCCCCTATACCTGCTCCAATGCTTAGGCCTCCACCAAATCGTCAAGGGCCCCCTATATATCAGTGGCTGCCTCCACCCAAGCGGGATGATCAGAGAGGATCGAAGCGGAACTAGTTCGAGGAACAAAGAAAAAAATTATACTCATTCCGAGAGGACCAAGTCTGCGGATATTTCATCACCACCATGAATTGAAACTTGCTCCGCCTCCCGGAGCCAAGGAAGCCCGAAGAAGTCTATCACAATGACAGGCTGGATTACTGTCCCTACCATCGAATGTTAGGGCATAGTATCCGAGAATGCTTCGTCTTCAAATACCTCCTACAAAGGATGGTAGACTCCGGGCAGGTCGAACTAGGACCACCCCCAACACATGTGACATATATTTCTACCACTGACTCTGAAAAAGGGGAGGGGTGGCATGAAGTAACCAGCAAGAAGGGGAAGAAATTTGATAGCTGAATGACTTGGAAGATTGTCAACCGAGTTCAAGGCATACTCCGAGCTCAATTACTACAGTCATTGTTGCCGCCAATAGCCCCTAATGTCGCGCAACTAACAATATCAGCCTCGCAACCCTCCATGAGCCGGTCATCCAGGCATAATCAAAAATGGGAGGAAAAGTGCAAGAATAACAGTCCGCAACAAGGCCAAAGTTAGCCCTGAAACTGTTGGATTTTATGCCCTCAAACTTGGCACCATGGGCACTGACCCACCAAACTGCACCATCAAGGACAACCGACCAGGTTGACCTGTCATAGGATGAGGAGCTAATCTTTGGTTCCATCAACGTCATCCATCTAATGGAATCATTCCCCGATGAAGGGTATGGTTATGAACCTGAGTTCCCGACGTAAGGGGCCGGGAGGAGGAATCGCAGAGGTAGGGGATACCGGGGAAGGTGCAGTCACAGCCGAAACCAACCCTATGTTTTTACCCCAGCCCAAACCATTAATATTGCAAAAACCCATGGGAGATCTCTTCAATAGACTCAACAGGAAAAAGAATATCCTTCCACCTCCACAAGTGGCCACTCTGGCCCTGTCATTATACGGTACCCATCAGAGGAGGAACAGATGTCTAGCCGCCTAGTGTGCATAAACAGACTGGTCGGGCCAAGTCCCTAGAACGTGGGAACACCACCAACCTCCAACCCCATGGCTGGTCCTTCCTCGTCGTGAGCTCTAACTCCTAAAGTGCCTGCTAAAACTCTCCCACTAATGGAGAAGCATCGTCCGTTGGCGAAAAAATACGATATCCTTAAGCATCTGGTGTCATTACCGGCCAAGATGTCAATCATGGATTCCTTGAGTTTGTCAGAAGATCTCAGGGAGGTGCTTATTGAAGCCTTGCTCAGCCCCTAGGAGTTCTAGGCCGAGGTAGCTGCTGCTGAGATTTATCGGACGGAGACTAGCCCGACTGAATGCAATGCGGTGATTTCCTTCACCGATCAGGATGAATATTCCATCATGCAAGGACATATCAAACCACTATATGTGTCTATCACACTAAATGATGTTGGGATCCGCAAATTCTTTATTGAAAATGGCTCCAGAGTTAACCTCCTTCCCCTACGAACACTCTGCAAGTTAGAATATAGTGAGGATGACATAATCCCCTCAACCACAACCCTGTTGAGTTATGACAAGAGTGAACAGAAGCCAATGGGACAAATCAAGCAGAAAACCCATTTTGGTGACCTTGTAGCCTACTCGGAATTCCCGGTGGTCCAGCAGAACACAGCATTCAATTCCCTGCTTGGAAGGTCGTGGCTCCATAAGCACATGGTCGTTCCTTCATCCTACCACCAGTGTATCAAATATTGCATCAATGTAAAAAGTGAAACATTGCATGCTGACAAGGCCCCTTTCAAGCTATCTAAGTCACACTACATTGATGTTGGGTTTTATGAGCAAAAAAAAAGCCTTCACTCGATGGTATTGACTGGATCCCTGCTCCAAATGGTCTGGAAATGGTTCCTGATGACCCCCTCAGGTAGCTTGGTAGAGACTACGTACTTCCCATCAACCATGTTGAGAGCAGGGATTCAAGACTGGACACACACTTGACTGTCCTCATGACTTCAACCATGACGCCTGAGCATAGTGATGTGGAAATGACCACTGACCCTCAAATTAGGGGCAAATACTTGAGCGAGGATGCCCACAATGCCTCACCTCCGGACTCCCAGGAGCCCGAGTCAAGAGCTCTCCCCTCACCGGATCAAGAAGATGAGGATTTGGGAGAAGAAGAGGAGGAAGATCTCAGGGATACACCTCCTACATTTGAGGAAGGTATCTCCACCACTGTGGACGAGATCAGGGAAATAAACCTGGGTACCGAGGAAGAATCGAGGCCCACTCTTGTTAGTGCAGCCATGTCCCCAGAGGAGCACGAGGTATATACTGCTTTCTTAAGGAAACATCGAGATGTTTTTTCCTGGAATTAAACAGAAATATAGAGACTCGATCCCAAAGTGGTGAACCACCACTTAGGACTGCCAGAAGACCACCGGGGCTATAAACAAGACGTAAGAAGAATGCACCCATCACATGCTTCCAAATTAAAGGCTGAAGTCGATAAGCTTATTAAAGTAGGATTCATTCGAGAGGTCCAGTACCCCATCTGGTTGGCCAACATTGTCCCCATCAAGAAAAAGAACGAACAAATCTACGTCTGCATCGATTTCAGGGATCTCAATCAGCACTGCCTGAAAGATGATTTCCCGGTCCTGATTACCGAATTATTAATCGACGCAACGGCCGGGTATGAATCACTATCCTTCATGGATAGTTATTCTGGGTATAATCAGATCTAGATGGCTTGAGAAGACGAAGAATCCACTGCCCTAAGATCCCCTCAAGTAATATTCCATTATAGGGTCATGCCCTTTGGTCTCAAGAACGCTGGCACCACATATCAACGTGCCATGCATCGTATCTTTAAACCATTCCTGGGGATATTCATCGAATGCTACGTGGATGACTTTGTGGTCAAATCAAGACAGCGCTCAGATCACCTGTCAGACCTTGAAACCATCTTCAACAAACTTTGACAACATAGCCTGAAGATGAATCCCTTGAAATTTTCCTTCGGGGTTACCTCAGGGAAATTCCTTGGCTTTGTCGTATGCCATCATGGCATCGAAGTCGACCCTAAAAAGACAATGGCTATCTTTGGATTACCATATCCCCACAATCTCACTGAGCTGAGGGGATTACAAGGACACCTAGCCTATATCAGACGGTTCATAGCCAACCTGGTAGGCAAATTTTTTCCCTTTACTAGGTTAATGAAGAAGGGAGTCACGTACCAATGGACAGATGACTGCCAAGAGGCGTTCAACAGCCTAAAGAAGTACCTCTTAATCCCACCAGTGATCATGCCCTCGGTTGAAGGAATACCTCTCATCCTATACGTGACGACCCTAGAGTGGTCACTAGAATCCTTCCTCGTGCAGAAAAATGACGCCAAAAGTGAAAACAGTCTCTATTACCTCAGCCGAACCATGATCGATGTTGAAACTCGATACTCAAACATCGATAAGAGTTGTTTGGCCTTAGTCTTCATAGTTCAAAAATTGAAACATTATCTGCAGCATCATGAAGTTCATTTGGTCTCGTGGAGTAACCCGCTCAAGTATATCCTTAGCCGCCCAATGCTGACCAGGCGCCTGTCCCAATGGGCAGTCATCCTGCAACAGTTTGACATCCGGTTTGTGCCTTAGAAAGCCGTCAAGGGCTAGGCATTAGAAAAATTTTTAGCGAAGCACCCTTCAACGGGGACCACCACACCAGATGCTGAGCTACCTGATGAAGACATCTTCTTGGTTCAAGAGGAGTTCCCAGTGTGGGAAATGTACTTCGACGGCGCATCCCAAAGCCCAACCGAGAAGAGGATGGAAGATCCCAAATTTAACAAGGTGGGCTTGGGGATAATACTCATGTCCCCAGAAAAGGAAGTCTTTCCATATTCATTCCTCCTATCATAAGGATGTATGAACAATGAAGCGGAGTATCAATCCCTCATTGCAGGCCTGGAGCTCGCACTCCAGGCACAAGTACAGCACCTTAAGGTAAAAGGTGACTCGGAACTGGTCATCAAGAAAGTCAATGGTGATTATGCTATTAAAAAGGAGAAGTTGATTCCCCTGTTTGACCATGTCCGAGGGTTAATGGAGGAATTCTCCACAGAACCATCATTGACCTATATTCCTCGGTCTCAGAATTCCCAGGCCGATGCATTATCTAATGCGGCCACAGCCCTAGCCGACCCAGACCGGGATGAAACAACTATCAGTATTGCTCATCGTCGAATGGTCCTGCCATTTGTTCAGTCCAAGACAGAAGAAATCAACAAAGTCAGTCCTGTCCTAGAGCCATATGCTCTTTCCACCAGCTGGATGACCCCCATTGCAAACTACCTTCAATGGGGAGAACTTCCATCAGATAAGGCTGAACGAGAGAAAATACGGAGAAAGGCAATAAACTTTGTCCTATATGGTGGCACGAGTCAGCAAGAGGTCCTCTACAAACGAGGCCTCGACAAAATCCTCCTCAGATGCATTGATGGAGAAGAAACTGTTGTCGTCATGACTAAAGTGCATGCCGGAATATGTGGAGCACATCAGTTGGGGTCTAAGATTTCCCATCAGGTTCGAAGGCTTGGGTACTATTGGTCCACCATAGTACGAGATTGCAAGAACTTTACTGCAAAATTACACTCATTCCAAATTCATGCCAACTTCATACACCAACCCCCAGAGTTACTTCATCAGGATAAGTACTCCTGGCCATTTTCCATCTGGGGAATGGATGTTGTGGGACCATATCCTCCCGCCATAGCCAAACAGTTGAAGTATATCCTCATGGAAACCGACTTATTTTCCAAATGGGTAGAAGTTGTACCCCTTAAGGAAGTCGGGGCAAGAAACATTGTCAGCTTTGTGAAAACCAATATCATCACCAGATTTGGTGTCCCTCATAACATACTAACGGATAACAGCACCAACTTCTGCTCTGCTGAATTGGAGAAACTATACCAAGAATATGGTATCAAGGCTAACCACTCATCCTGCTACCATGCAGCAGCCAACGGACAGATAGAGGCTTTCAACAAGACCTTGTCCAAAATTCTCCAGAAAATGGTGGACAAATATAAGAAATTGTGGCCGGATATACTCCTTCATGCATTGTGGGCTTATCCAACCACGATCTGCACTACTACTCAGGCTACTCTGTACTCATTAGTATACGGAAAAGAAGCAGTCCTTCCCATTGAGCTCCAATTTCCCTTGCTTCATGTTTCCATTTGTAATCAGTTATCCAATGATGAGCAATCAGAAAAACTGCTAGGTGAATTGGAACAGCAAGATGAGAAGCGGTTGCACACTTTTTACCATCTGGAAGTATATCAGAACTGGATCGCACGAGCCTTCAATAAAAAGGTTCGTCTCCGGTCTTTCTTGGAAGGAGAATTGGTGTTGGTCCTCCGGACCCCAATTATACACGGAAAGAAGCCTCCAAAGATGGAGCCAAAGTGGGAGGGGCCATATGTTATACACAAGGTCTACTCCAATGGGGAATATGCTCTTATCTCCATGGACGGGCAGTTCACTACTCCAATGAGAAGCGGTTGCACACTTTTTACCATCTGGAAGTATATCAGAACTGGATCGCACGAGCCTTCAATAAAAAGGTTCGTCTCCGGTCTTTCTTGGAAGGAGAATTGGTGTTGGTCCTCCGGACCCCAATTATACACGGAAAGAAGCCTCCAAATATGGAGCCAAAGTGGGAGGGGCCATATGTTATACACAAGGTCTACTCCAATGGGGAATATGCTCTTATCTCCATGGACGGGCAGTTCACTACCACTCCTACAAATGCGATATTTCTAAAAAAGTATTTCGCATAGTCAAAAGCAGTTATCGTCTGAGCTGCAGGACGTTAAACTGCCAAGAACCAAACAGTCCAAACTCTATGACCCTAAACTAAGAGTATTTTGTCCTCACCACACAACGTTAAACTGCATGGATTTCATAGAACTATGTACGGCTTGATTCCTTCCTTCGCAGGATACGTAGCGACGTCAGGATCCCCTATCCTGGCCCAACCACTCCCAAATGGAATAAAATTAAAAAAATATCCCCTTCCCCCGTGTACGAACCAGTCCTGCATGGGGTGTACTTATTTCAGAGAACTATGTATGGCTTGATTCCTGCCTTCGCAGGATACATAGCGACGTCAAGGCTCTGTATCCTAGCCCAGCCACCCCCAAATGAGGTTTAAAAAAAATTGCCCTTTTCCCCCGTGTATGGACCAGACCTGCACGGGGTGTATTCCTTGTCCTTACCGCACGACGTTAAACTGCACGTATGAGATTTAAAAAAAATGCCCCTTCTCCCCCGTGTATGGACCAGACCTGCACAAGGTGTATTGTCTTTCATAGAACTACGTGCGGCTTGATTCCTACCCTCGCATGATACGTATTGATGCCAGAATTCCACACCCTGGCCCAGCCACCTCAAATGAATCCAAAAATATCCCCTTTCCCTATACGGACCAGACCCACACGGGGTGTATTCCCCAAAAGAACTACATAAGGATTGATTCCTACCCTCGCGGGATACATAGTGACTCCAGGGTTCCCCATCCTGGCCCAGCCATTCCAAAAAAAATGCTCTCTCCCCCCATGTACGGACCAGACCCTGCACGGGGTGTATTCTTCATCCTCACCGCATGACGTTAAACTGCACGGACTTCAGAGAACTACATGAGGCTTGATTTCTGTCCTTGCGGGATACGCAGTGACGCCAGGGTCCCTCACCCTAGCCCATCCATCCCCAAATGAAAGTCAAAAATGCCCTTTCCCCCCGTGTACAGACCAACCTTGCATGGGGTTTCTTCCTCGTCCTTACCGCACGACGTTAAACTGCAGGGAAAAGAAGGATTAAAAATGACATCTCCCCCCGTGTACGGACCAGAACTTCACGAAGTGTACTCCAAAAAGAACTATGTACGGCTTGATTCCTACCCTTACAGGATATGTAGTGACGCCAGGATCCCCCATCCTGGCCCAGCCACCCCCAAATAAAGATTTAAAAAATGCCCTTTTCACCCGTGTACGGACCAGACCTGCACGGGGTGTGTTCATCATCCTTGCTGCATGACGTTAAACTGCACGGATAAGGATAAAAGAAATATGACCCCTTCCCCCCGTATAAGGACCAAACCTGCACGGGGTGTAATCCAAAAAGAACTACATGTGGCTTGATTCCTACCCTCGCAGGATACGTAGTGACGCCGAGATCTTATCTCCTAGACCAGCCATTGAGAAAAGAAAACTCAGGCATATATACCCCTCGTCCTCACCGTACGACGTTAAACTGCACGGACTTCATCCTCACCGCATGAAGTTAAACTACACAGACTTCGTCGTGACCCACCCAATATATATGGCGAAACGAGATGAGAATAATCCTTGTGCATTTGGATACATCACGACCTGGATAATGGCAGATCTTCATAACCATTCGTGGCCATCGGAAGTGGAAAGTTATCGACCCATGGACACCTTTGTATGAATATGCATACCATGCCCTCAGCGGCTCTGTATATTGATATCCCCTGGCCCATCTACCAAAGGCAATATTTCCTCAGGCGATACTCTTCCCATCTCTGTACGCTTACCGGCCTCAGAGCCCCCATATCATATCTCCCGACTCAAGAATTTATGGAGCATTGGTTTACAAGTTCGTCCCCCTTTTCACATCCAAACGTTTCCAGGGTATCCCTACCTGGTTAGCCTATGTATCCGTATGTGGTTCACATGACGACCTGCATCTATGAACATCAAGCCAGGGCTAGGATACTTTGACTCAACGGACAATTGCGGTGAAGATGTTTCTCGTATGCTTGAACACCATTATCCCTGCATGACGAACTTTGTACTGTGAGCAATCTCTAATCCTCATAACCATTCACGGACATCGGAAATGGAAATTTTTCAACCCATGGACACCTTTACATGACTATGCATACCATGCCCTTAGAGGCTCTACATATTGATAGCCCTGACCCATCTACCAAAGGCAAGATTTCCTCGGGTGGTACTCTTCCTATCTCCATACGCTTACCATCCTCAGATCCCCCACACCACATCTCCTGATCCGAGAAACCTCGGAGTTACAATTTACAATCTCCATCCCCCACCCTGTTCAAAGTATATTAGATCATGTTAACTCAGTTATCCTTTGAGTGACTGTAGCAATAGTCACCCAATGGTCCAAGATCTATGACCACTAAACTAGGAGTACTTTGTCCTTACCACACGATGTTAAATTGCATGGAGTGAAGGTACACCCCCGCGCGCAAGATAAATCAGCACAGGGAGATCTCTAGGCTTTAATAGCAACCAAGGCCAAATATGCCCGACATGTCCAGATATTTTCTTACCAAATGACAGACTTCGTGGCCCAAATAATCTCGGATCCTCATAACCATTCACGTACATCATAAGTGGAAAGTTATCAACCCGTGGACACCTTTTCATGCCTATGCATACCATTCCCTCAGCGGCTCTACATATTGATAGCCCATGGCATGTCTACCAAAGGCAAGATTTCCTCAGGCAATACTCTTCCTAGCTCTGTACGCTTATCGGCCTCAGAGCCCCCATATCATTTCTCCTGATCCAAGAATCCTCAGAACCATGATTTACACCAATAAACCCCTCTCCATGTCTTGGGTATGCCGAGATATTCAAGACCAGTTACATTATAATCGAGAGCAGCCTTTGCAACTACGTCTTTACCACATAAAGTTAAAATGACACAGAAAATATCTTGGTCTCTTAGCGTAAAGCTGCAAAGACCAAGAATTAAACATCCAGGGAAATGCCTCCAACTACAATCATTTTCACTGGTTTAAAAATTCCCCCTGTCCTCACTGCATGACATTAAAACTGCACAACATCGGAAAAAATTCCCCCCATCCTCACTGCATGACGTTAAACTGCACAACATCCTTTAATAATTATCCTCATCTTTACCGCATGACATTAAACTGCACGGGAGTCGTCCTTACCGCATGACGTTAAACTGCATGGTCAAACCTGTCATGGGTTCAGTAAGGAACGAAGGCTTTTCTCTGTCCCTCGGTGCATGGGTCAGACTTGCACAAACCACCGTCTCACACCATCATGAGAAGGAATGACTTCACCCATTATCGGTAAATTTATCCTAGATGTTTATCCCATATTCAGGCACCCTCTCCTCATAAACCATACTTTGTACTCAGAAAAAGACGAACTCTCATAAACTACCCTGGTGGTCCCAGATCTTGACTTCCCTGAAGTTTCTTGGCTATTGGGAGGATGTAATCATTGACCTAAGGACACCTTTACATGACTATACATACCATGCCCTCAGCGGCTCTGTATATTGATCTCCTATGGCCCGTCTACCAAAGGAAATATTTCCTTAGGTAATGCTTCTCTTTGTACGACTCTTGGCCCCTAAGCCCCCATGTCCATCCCGGGATTCGGAAACCCTATGAGATACAGTTTACCGGCCTCTTTCATGATTCTTCCTGAATATGGTGGAACGTCTCGGATGAGATTACCGAGAACCCGGAGAAGTCGTTCCATTTTAAATGATGTCCCAGCTGCATGACTTTAAATTGCGCCAAGCCCCAATCATCCTCTACGCCAACTAAATGCGTAGGACAGGGACCTTGATTTCACACTCTTGATTGATACAGATGTTATCAAACCCTTTCAGACATCACATACCCTTTCCGAGCCACCCCCGGTGGTTTTCATAATTCTCCAAGCCACCCATGGTGGTTTCCATAAGTCAGACTTCCATGAAGTCCTCGGGCCATCAGAAATAGAGATTCATTGACTTAAGGACACCTTTGAATGACTATGCATACCATTCCATCAGCGAATCTATGTATTGATCACCCCTGACCCGTCTACCAAAGGCAAGATTTCCTTAGGCGATGCTCTTCCTACCTCTGCACGCTGATATGGCTCCCATGCCTTGAGACATGCCCTGCATGTCATTCAAATATAAACATGCTCCCCCCACGTGCGTCTGAAGGGTATCGAGGCATCTTTTAATCAACCAAACCTCATTGGGGCCCTCGCCCCACTATGTCCGGTCAAATCTGTTTTACCTAAAACATCAATAATGATAGTCTTGTCGGTGGGACTTTAAACCGCTCACAAAAAGAGGCATAAATCCTGTTAGTCCAAAAACCTGAAAAGGGAGACCTAAGCAAAAGTCGGGCCATACCCACTGGGTCTACACCAAATGGGCCCAGGCAAAATTAGGGTATTAACAGAAAAGAAAATAAGTTTGTGGGGTTTTTTCTACAAAACCCCAGCAATAGTCAAACTATGCTCGCTGGATCCTATGATCCAGGAAAAAGTTAGAGGTCGTTTCTATTATTATCATTTTTCCTGAATTATGATCAATTTTGATTCAGTGAGTTATTATTTATGCAAAAATTGTTCTGGTAACAATCAAATTTTAGATAAAGGAAATATTTACATAGATTGTATTTCGTTTGACAAAAAGGGAGGACGTCCACAAGCTGGGGTCTCTCCCTCACAGCAACGAAAAAAATGGGGGGGGTAAGAAAAACAGAGTGTACAGGAATGTCTCTGACCATCACAAAGGAGCTTGGATCACTCTCTCCATCAGATCGACAACCGTGCGGTGGAGGTTGTTGCGAGTCTGCTCCAACACGGCCTTCTACCTAGCCTCAACCTCGGCCACCAAATGAGTATGCCCCACTTTTTTTTGGAGATCGTTGATCCCTTTCCTGGTGGCTTCAAGGTTACCAGCCAAAGTTGACAACTAATCCCTCAGCATCGCTGCCCGTACTTCACATTCATGCAACTTGGTAGATAGGGAAGTCGTCTAATCTCGAGAGCTCACCTCCCATTCTATCAGCTAATGGGGATTTATCATGGCTTCCTCCAAGGCTCAGGTCCTGCAATGAGAGGTAGCAAGGTGATAAAGTTTGTGTTCACTAGCAGAAACTTCCTCACGGGCCATGACAACCTGGAAAGCGAGAAAATGAAACTTCTGATAGTCAAAGCCACCTGACCCCAAACCCAGGAAGAGTTGTCGGAGAGCTTCAGTTTTAGTTTCCATCTCAGCTAGAGGAGTTTCTGCAACAATCTCACAAATCCAGGGTCAGGCCCACCTATGCACTGCTCGGTGGTCCTCCATGACATGAGGATCTTTGGTATCCTCACTAGATAGCACAGGAACGAAGTCTGGCATTGCGATCAGTGTAGACATGTGCACGCTAGAAGATGGTTCCAAAGCTGTAAGGTCTGAAGCTTCTAACTCTGGTTCGGGCTTGGGAATAAATTTGATAAGTCCAGTATCAGTCGGAAAAACTTTAGGAATTGTCTCACTGGGACCCGAATCCACAGGTTCATCCTCATCCACATCCAAGAAGGATGGGTTCGTCTGAACTTCGGCTATAGAGGGGCTGGGAGAGGAAAATCCCCTGAGTCTCTTTGACCGACGAGCCATCAGTAGGTCCTCCCTCAGAGCCGATGAGGAAGGTGCAGTAGGCACAGCAGCCGCAATGACTCCTGATTTGGGAACCTGCCGGATAGCCTTCCCCAGGATCCCATCAGGATAATGTTTTACCCACATTCTTGTGCACTCCAAGGATAGGCTGGCAGCCGCTCCTATTCTAGGCAAGGGAATACTTATGTCAGATCCCTCCCACATCAGCATCAACCACCATTGACGGAGAGTGGTCGGGTGCAGTCCTTGAGCCTTAGTAGTGGGAAGGGAAACTTGGAGTTGCATACACCCAAACTGGCAGGAAAAACGATGTGGGGCATACAACTCGCACAAAGAAACCCCGTCAATCCACGCAGACAAAAAACTGTCCCACAGTGAAATCATGTAAGAACGCCCCTCTAGGATCCCCCTGCGGTTGTCAACCACGATGCCGGAAGGGGTGGGATAGAAAGTGAAAGAGAACTGGGAGAATTCACTCAGAAGCTTGACGACTTCATCAGAGTTGAGGGACTTCAAGCGAACTCCAGCTACATCGAGCAGGGTAGGCCGAAAGACAGGAAGTGGGATGACCGTGTTATGGCGATACTCATAATAGAAGAAATGATTTGCTACCCAGCCATATAAGAATTAAAATTGCCCGCTCAGACGATAGGGTGACCCGCCCTCCTGCATGTGGCTCAGTAGTTCGTAAATACGAGCCAAAGTGGGCATGACCAAATTCACCGGGCAGCCCTCTGCCAACTCAACTTCCATCATCAAGGTGCAAGCCCTGATGCCTGGGTTGATATCCCGAGAAGGGAATAGCCACCCACTCAAAAAACATAGCAAACAGACCTACCAGCCTAAGAATAGGCGGCACACCAGGACGCACCTTGTATCCCCATGAAAGGTAGTCTCCCGCCTCCAGAACTGCCCAGTAAGAACCTAGGATAATTCATGACCGTTGAGAAGGATGAGTCTTGTGGCGCTTGATCTTCGGCATAGGACCAGTGGTGTTCAGAAATAACCCTATCCAGGTGATATAGGTAATAAGAGAGCGGGCACGCAAGTCCTGACCCAGCGACCGCTCCACCATAACTAGCAGATCCCTCACCAACGAAGGCACTTGTTCGACGTCATCCCATGCGTCAGGATTGGGAAGAAACTCGTCATACATATCACCAATGATCGGAATCCCTCCCATTTGGTAGATGTCCCATAAACTAATTCCAACTTCACCATGGTCAAGGTGGAAGGTATTAGTGCTTGAACACCAGTGACTGAGCAGGTCAGGCAGGATCAAAGATGGTGGGTAGACAAAAAACTGGGAGGGCCACATTGCGGAGTATAGATTGACTGCTTCCAGTGACTTGGGAGATTCCCGCCAATGATGATGGACCCAGAAGGCCTAGGCCCGGTCATTTGAGAAAATCCCACCAGACCGAAGATCCCACCTAGGAATCCACCCTGCGTTAGGATCCACTCGAGCAAGGTTGATAATAGAGGGGTAATTCTTGAAGACAGCTTCTTGAGAGAAGTCTTGAGTGCACTGATCACTTTGGTTCCAAACAAAGCCTCTCAAAATGAAAGTGTCTTTCGGATCAGAATCAGAGATCATATCCCCCAATGAGGCAAGGTTCGCCTGAATTCACTTTGGTGATGCTTCCAAGCAAGGAGATGGAAGACATGAGAAAGTAGGGGGGATAGGGACATCGTCTTGAAGACCGAATCCATAAAGCAGAAGTCGATTTGATAGTGGATAACCTAGGAGTCCAGGAGAGAGAAAATCCTTCAAGACACCATCGTTGGGAATGATGGATCGACTAGGGTCCTCTTTGATGCTCTTTGTTCTAAGAATCATAGCTAGACGTCTCCTTGAACCAATTGAGAGAGGCTCAGCAGCAGGCCTGGGTGAAGGGCGAGGGGGAACCATATTTTCTCCCTGAATTATAAAAACTAGGTAGATGGTTAGTCCGGAATAATAAAATCTGGACAAAAATACCAAGTATATGGAAAAGGGGTCCAGGAGCCTTCATGACGAGTCCACAATCAGGCCTCAAAATGTGGTTCATGATGACTGCATCCCACGAACCAACCCTACACGGAAGAGGTCCGCGGTACTCTGGCCCGCAGAGCGTTGGCCAGAAAACCGCAAACCAGGTTGCTCCGTGGAATCTTAATCCCAAATTTAAATAATTAGGTTCGAAAGACTTAAGAAATTTTCAAAGTCTGAAAGATTCCAGTCCGCGGACCATCAAAACCACAAAGAGAGTTCCTACGCGGACCGTCATAACTTACTTTTTAGTTAATTAAAAGTGTTAGTTCGTGGTTGGGAGATTGGTCCGCATGTGAAGTACGGCGCGAACGAGGACTGGTTCGCGGAAGTGGTAGCTAGTTCGCGGATGAGGCGTTTTGCAAAGGAACGAGTACGCGGAGACAAAAAAGCAAGAGAGATATGGTTTTGTGAAGAATCCGATAAAATACAAAGGAAGGGCCCCCGTATTTATAGGTGTGGTCCCCTACCGGGTCCACTCCCCTACCACAAACCATCCAATTTTCAGGACCACTCTACATCAAAATGGCCTCCTCTTCGTTCCGATTGGACCCCATTCTGATGGGGAGCATTTATAGGGTCCTGAAAAATCTGCAAAAGAGAATGAGAATCCCCTTTAATCCAAGGGATATTCTACCCAATTTCCCCCCAAAGAATTGGGGAAAATTATGGATAATACTCAACGGATGGCACAAGATGAACCGGTTCGCAGACCGGTCCAATGATAACGGTACGTGGCTGGTTCCATGAGGCGTCCCCTCTGCAGACCGCTGCCGTTCGCGGAACAGAGGCGGGGATCCTCTGCGGGCACGAAGTAGGACGGGCGCCAACCCGGTCCACTATCACGAACCGCCCCAGCTGCGAACCGCATCAACCGGCCCGGGCCACATCCGCTGTCGTTTTTGGAATGGAGGCGGAACCCTGTGCGGCCATGAAGCACTCCCCGAGCTAGTTTGGTTCGTGGGGGAGGTGCGTTCAATGCTCCCCGCAAGTTGTGGATTGACCGAGTCATCCGTAAACCGGGTTTCCGGTCATGGGCCTCCGAAAAAGTTGCATCATGACCAAAGATACATCTCTTTTCCCACTCTATAAAAGGAGATGTAGGGGGAAGAGAAAAGGGAGATCGATTAGATTCGGGTGGAAGGATTTCGAAGGAAGGAGCTTAGGATTTCACAAACAGCGAAGTTCTAGTTCACGAACTAGAACAGGTATGAAGCTGGAAACGAATTAATAAGGAACTGAAAAATGCATAACAACTTGGTGAACCGTGAACTTAAAATAACAAAGAAAAGAAGACAGTGAACCATGGTCCCTCCGCGGATGCACTCCCCGCGGACTAGGGAGTTTATGCCCCTTTTCCAATCCGTCGCACCGCGTAGCACCCTCCTACACGAGCGAAGCCCCGACCAATGAACCTCCGACCGACGTCTCCCTCAGCCGCCATTGATCGTGTGGACCCCTCCGTGTACCAACCTGGTACGTGGGCCGAACCCGAAGCTGCGAACCACCCTGGTTCGTGGGATGCCCATCACTCCGCGGACTATCCTGGTTCACAGATGGCCTCTCCAGCCGCGTAGCACCTCCCTACGTGAAGGGTGCCACCCCTCATACACCCGTGTGGTCTGCAAAATCCTTCAGAGTTCCCATTCTCTGAGCCAGATAAAATCCTTCCAATCCGTACTGATCCTTCGCAACCCCCTCATTGGCCCATTCATCGGCCCCGAGCCGAGGCCTCCACCAGAGCCACTGGAACCATGTGATGTAACCTTCAGGTGCATCAGCATGCCATTTTGAGTTCACATACTCATGGTAAGCGAGGGTGAAGGGGTTGATCTGGCCCTTGAGCAGATTCCCGAAGTATTCCTGGGTTCACATTCCCATGGTAATGCGGAGTCTGAGCCCGGGAGTCCCCTTTCTGCCCCTCCACTGGTTAGGACTGGGGAACTTCTCCCCTCCATGGGGAGTGGCGAACTACCCATCAGAAGGAGGCACCCATGCACCTCTGTACTTCCCCACGGCCATGGCCAAGGAAGGGCGTAGTGGGGAAGGGTGTTGCTCAGTTCTTCTTTGGGGCCAAGACCCTTTCCCGCTGGTCTTTATCACCATGGGCATCCATCTCAGAGTAAGCCCCAACTTTTTGGGCCGCCCCCACGCGTAATCCCCATCGCACTTCCCACGGACACACCTTTCATGATGTGATCGTCTGGTCCCTACTGCCTCTTGTTTCTCACACCGAGCATGACTCACGTGGGCTTAGAGTAAGCATCAACCATGACATCCACCCTGGGCCTCCTCAGAGTGTAATCCCCAATCCATTACCCTGGTATGCCTAAGAGCGTAAGCCCCATGCCAATTCGAACTACGTGGACTTTGATTCCCCACCACAGGGATACGTAGGAATCCTCCAAGAGGTTCGAGGTTGATCACCATCAAACCCTCGGGTCCACATTCACGTCGGTTCTTCGACACCCCCACCCGAACTATGTGGACTTTGATCCCTGTCTCCTAGGCAGGGTACATAGGAAGCTTCCCCGAGGTTCAAGCCCAACAGTCAGTCATTCTGACCCCCCCTTTACGTCGGTTTACCCACACCTTGGTCCGCCTTAGAGCGTAAGCCCCATACCAAACCGAACTACGTGAATTCTGATTCCTCTCGCAGGGATACGTAGGAGGGTCGTACCATGGGTTCGATCCAAATGCTCAAAGTCGTTATCTGTCCCCCCTGGATGACAATAAACTCTAGAGTTCCTGGTTACAAGGCTTTAAACCAGTTCCGTCTCAATGAGTCCAGACTCCTTAGGGTCATTAATCCAACGAGGGATGGTAAACCTCGGGCCTAAATGATTTTGAACCCCTGCATCCAGCTGACCATTGCCAACCAGGAGTAATCCATGGATATTATTCTTGGGTATAAACCAAAGATTCATGAACATATGAATACGTCTTAAATCTGTAAGAGAGTCCCGGAACAGGCAATAATTTCCCCCAAAAGGGTGTGATGAGCCTAACTTCACATCCTCTCGACCAATGTGAGTTCTTAAGCATCACTGGTCAAACCACCCAGCAAACACCTGCCTTTGGAAAGTAGGTCCATGTATTGCTAGATATGGAACTGTTGGGAGTTTTGAGGAGAAAACGGTGCACCCGATATGAGTGCTTAATCAGAACCCAATCTTCTCTAATCAACCGTCGGGTAGCGCACATTTCTCCCCCACGATCCCGTCGTGCGCCGTGAGACAATTGACCTATCTTTTTAAGAAAGGAATCATTCACTGTGAAATATCTTCAAAGAGGAGAAGCATAAATTAAGGTGGATATTATTTATTTATTTTTTAATTATTTGTTAATTATTTTTATTATGATTGTTTAAATCTTGTGAAGCATGCTAGGATTTTTGTTAAAATTATTTATCATTTAATTCCCTAACTATTTCATGATATTTGGTTTAAGGAGGAATTAATATTTAGAATATTTTTAATTGTTTTTCTCTATGAGATCTTCTAATTATGTTTTTTGGTTTCTTGAGGATAACTAATTTATCATTTTAAAGGGAGGAATGCTTTAAAAGGTTTTATTTTTTTATTTTATTAAAATCATTAAATCTTTTAAAACTTCATGAGCGTGATATGTATTCTTCTTATTTTGAAATTGATAAAGCATGTTAAATATATTTTATCATTATAAATGTGATTTAGTTTTTTTTAAGGGAAGATATTGTAATCCTTGTATTTCTCTGATGATTATTTTTCAAGAAGAATTTCATTTATGTCTTATCATGTTAAATCTAGAATTTACTTATTGTTCTTGACTTATTAGTATTTTAATGAAGATAATTCTTGTTATTTTTATTAATTTAAAGCATGTAAATTTTCATTGTTAAAGGATGAGAATTTATATTATGTTAAAGAATATTTGATAAATATTTTATTCATTTAAATTATGATCTTACTATTGTTTATAATTTAATTAATGGAATACTATGGATACTCATATTCAAAATTTCTCTGCATGACCAGTGTTCATTCTTTCTTAGTCATTTTAATGAGATATAATATGTTGTGTTATTTTAATATGGTATAATATTAATTATCTTACCTTTTTTATTCTTACAAAAGGGTGGGGAGTGAGTTTAGGTTTTTTAATTTTCAAAAGGGGGGAGAATATTGAGTGGCACATTTTCATTATCATTTTTGTTTTTCTATTACATCACTCTCTCTTTGTTTTAATTTCTTTTACCTTGATTTATTCATATATTCAATCTATATATATTTGTTAACTATTGTTATATATGTTATTATATATTATTCATGGTTTATATTTTTTATTTTATTATTATATGGTGATTCTAGAACTTATCAGATTTTATGTTTGAATAATGTTGGTTAGAATAGACTCTTTCAGGTGAAAAGAAACCTAAAAATCATAAATCTAGAATTTAGTTTTACCATATCTCTATATATAGATTATATCTGGAGCTAAAGTGGTCTAAATTTAACTTCTTTAATCTCATTAGAAATATAAGAATATTATCTATGTTTTCTTTAACTATAATGAAGTTTGAATTAGTCTCTAATTATTTGAATTTTTGTTCTAAAGTTGCTGAAGCTTTTCAGTTATACAGTAGATTTTCATATTACAATTGCCACAGTTTTTCAACGATAGCAAGCTCTAAAAATATCATAATTGCATGATTCGTATTGATATGAATATCCAAGAGATTTATCTATATTTAATTCAACTATAATGAAGGTTTTTCTTGTCTATGGGATGCTCTAAAAATTCACTGACGTACTATAAATTTTCTATAGCTCAACATTTTTCCTAAATATATTTGCTTATGTTATTAAAAGATAACTCGAGAAATAGATCATAGAATTGTACAAAAATTATTGAATTTGAAATCTTAGAAATTTATCTAAATTTAATTCAACTAGTAGGAAGGATGAAAATATTTATTGAATGCCCAAAAATTTTACCAAACTCTCTACAATATTTCAATTATATTTTCAGTAAAATTTATATCATCTTCATCACTGTTTTTGGATGCTATCTTGATATAAAAATACCAGATTAAGGATTTAATTAATATATTATAAAGTTTATAAAAATATATAAATATAAGTAAACAGGACTGAAAGATGAATCATTTTATTATAGGGTCTAAAAATTCACCGAAACTTGATATATTAAGAAGTATATATTTTTAGGATTTGGCTATGTAAAAATTATCTTATGTAAGAATTATTTTCGTGGAGATATTAGCCTACATGAAATCATCTAAATAAAAATTTGGCCACATATAGAATTTAGAAAATTAGATTCTCCTACATGATGAATCTGATTATTCCAATTCAGCTACATGGATTCGAATACATAGAATCAGATAAATGGAGAATTGAATATGTGGATTTGATTTTGTGAAAAATCTATTTATGTGATGGAGGACCCATACATGTGTAGTTTGTTTTTGGTGAATTTGTTTACATAGTGATTCACATGAGTTTGTCTATGTGATGATTTTATTACATTATGAACTCTACATCAAAGAGTTTTTTGCTTCAATAAAATAATAAATTAGAATGTTGTTGCATATATATGAACAGAAGTTGGTCTCAATCTGAATCCAAAGAGAAATATGAACTAAATTTCAATATAACCTTCATACAAGATGAGGACCAAACTCCATCATAATAACATGGAAGTTGACCTCTATTTTGACCTGTAGCTTGAAAAAACTCACATAAATCATGTATTAACATAATAATCCATGCCAGAATCGCTTAGGTCTAGTGCCTTTGGAAACTTGAGCACATAAACAACTGGTCCATAAGTGAGTTATTTCATATCCCATTATGTTCTTCAAAACTAGAACCCTTCTTAGACATATCATACATATTACCTTCCATCATAACCTAGGGAAGGGAAACATAAGAAAGGGATAGATCAGATGCTTAATAAGGGAAAAAGGATATATCAATATATCATGAACGTAAGGGTATGAAAACATGAGAATAACATTTGAAAACTATAACATACATATCGTAGATTATAAACTTGAGTCGTGGCATAAATATTAGTAGTTCATAAGACATGAATCATAATGGAATTAAAGAACATGATCCATGAGATCATAACATTAGCATAAGACATATATTTGTGGAATAAACATAAGAATATAATGTCATTTCTTTAGTAGTAGAGTTTCATTGTCAAGGTTATCATAGTGTAATGGGTTCACTTCCCAAACTATTATAGTAGTCAAGGTTCATTACCAAGACTATCGTAGTGGATAGAGTCTCGTACTAAACTGGGTTTACCCCCATTCTAGTCTTGTTTATATCATGAGATATCAATCTTTACCCAATGAATTAGAGAGAGATATAGGCGTCACCTGACATATAATGAAAATAATACATATATGTTCCACAAGATCACAAAACATTCATCATATTGGAACCTATAAAAAGAAATGGGTTTCATAAACATTTTATCACAGCATAACCTGTGGAAAAGTAATAGGTTTCATAATCATTGTATAATTTCATTGTAGCATAACCCGTGGATAAATAATTGGGTTTCATAAGTATTTTATCATGGTATAACATGTGGAAGAGATATGGCTTTCATAAACATCTTCCCATCATAAGAATAAACCATCTAATGAAATAATAAGAACGATATCCTTATATCATGTCCCCAATAAGTCATAAGTAACATCAAAGGATGTTATCCACTACTGGATATTAAGGCATTAGCGATGGGTCATTTGCGATGGGATCCCGTCGCAAATACCCTTTTGCGACGGGATCCCATCGCAAATGACCCGTTACAGAAAACAGCGTCTCAAAAAGAGTTTTTTGCGACGGGATGGGTACCCATCGCAAATAGCTTCATCGTGGTTTTTAAAAAACTTATTGCGATGGCTCGTTGCAAATATTTTTTGCAACGAGACCCACCGTAAATAGTGAATAATAATAATAATAATAATAATAATAATAATAATAATAATGAAATAATAACATTAGTATTAGTAAATTAAATTAAATTATAAAATAATAAAATAATATTCATATAATAATAATAATAATAATATGATAATAATATTAATATTACTAATATAATAAAAAATTATAAAATAATGAAAACTTCAATATTCATGAAAAATATAATAAAATAATAAGAAGAAAATAAAAAAATTTAATAAAATAATCAAAATAATAAAAAATAATAATTAATAAAATAATAAAAATAATAAAAAATTAAATAAAATAATAAATAAATAAATAAATAATAAAAAATGTAATATTCACAACAATATAAAAAACACACTATATAAAAATGTTGATAGTTAATATTACAAAAAAAATTACATTCAAATGTTTGATCATAAAAAATAAATAGATTACTGAGGGGGAGGGTCGTTAAGAGGAGATAGTGGAGGGAACTTCATCCCTAAACCATGAGTCAGACATCGCATGTACTCCAACTACTCTTGCTCCTACTACTGCCATCATCGATGCATCTCCTCCTGTATCTCCTATTGTTATTGCTACTGTTGTCATATGAACTCTTCATCCTAATACTGCTACCATTGACGCATCTGCTCCTGCTCTCTACGCATACTCTCTATAAGCTCACTCTGAGCTCACAGCTGCTCCTGATACTGTGTAGCAGATGATGATGACTCTTCATGGTCTCCTCTTGAGCTGGATGCCAACATAGCAATGATGCCATAATAATTCATAGGTGTCAATTGAGATTCGATACTAACAACTCAACCTTTCTTGAAAGCATGATGGGTCATCTACATCCATGTTGTCTCATCAAATCGGTGGGTACTGGTCTGAGCATCGGTCTCAGCCTGACTCTCAGTCTGTGTTTGAGATGTCTCAGCCTTATAGACTCCTTGAATTTTAATTTAAAAGTAAAATAGTTAAAATATTATTTACAGTTAAATTTTAAACTCAAAAAAGAAAATATAATGTCCACAATCTGACGTTGGCGAGCACCTCTAATATTGGTTTGTTTGACTACCTATATGAATATAAAATAAACCTTTTACATTTAAAGTTATATAAAATATTTTAAAAAATAGTACTTACCATATGCTCCCTATATGTACTAAATTTACAAATACCAGCTCGATGTGTCACTTCCGTCTCCCCCAGTTTTGTCGACCAACCAATGATCTCCTCTGAAAATGAACACCCAACCAGTGTGAACATAATCCATCCCAAAACTGAGATTAAATTTAATCAGTTCATTGAGTGTGACAAGACTCATAAAACTATTTCACTCATGCTTTCTTCATTTTTTCCTTCCCAATTTATGCAAAAACTGACTGCAATGCTGACGTATAGTCCCCTTCCATACCTTCTAGATAGCCTCATGCATGCTCTCATCAATGGGATACCATAAACCCTACAAATAATTTATAATATTATGTTATTAATTAAATTAATTTCAAAATAAATATTATTTATTTGCGTACCATCCAATGATCGAACATACAGTGTTGTACATCAATATAAATTCGATCATATGAGACTCATGCTTCGGAAAAATAATTACACAATATAGCGCTCCTCTTTCAAATAGCTATATGCGTAAAGATGTGAAAAAAGAACAAATAATAAAACAATTACTATATAAATAAATTATTTAAAACCAACTAAAATACACAGGTAAGCAAACCTCTGCCCATGTGGATTGAAGACAAGACATGGATGTCCCTTGGGGTTCGATTCAGGAATCATCAAATGTGCAAGACCATGCCCCCTCTGAGTCCCCCCTGAACCTCCAGTAGTCTAAGGTTCAGATGACCCAACATCCTGATCGTCTAAAGGTAGATCAGGTCCCTCCAATATATGAAACAGATAGTCACCCATCTGAAACACGAAAAGAATATTGTTAGAAAATAGTTAAAAACAACTATTATATATAGATATATATTATATATTACTATAACCAGCATTTAACTATGTCAATTTCCATATTCATTCTCATCTTCATATCTGATGATTTCAATGTCTTCATTATCCTCCTCAGCATCATAAATTTCCATATGAGTTTTAGTTTCATCATCTCTTGTCATTTGAAATTCATTTGTAACATCATTAACATCATCATCACCATCAACCCTTAACTATGGGATTTCATAATCAATATTTATGTCTCTTCATGAAAAATATGAATTTGAAGCAGTCACTTGAAAATTTTCAATTATTTATGCTTCAGCAGAACCACGTTCACTTTGAGTAAACTGATTTTCCTGAGATTTAATTTTTATTATTCTCCACTGATCACTCAACTCTCTTGAAGTAGCACAATATTTTGAATAATAAATTTGATGTGTCTGATGAGACAATAAAAATAGTTCATTTACTATAAGAAGACTTTTATATTTAATATCAATTATTCCATGGGTTGGATGAACATGCAAGCCTCTCTCAGTATCCAACCACTGACATTTAAACATCATTATGTAATATTGTCCCATATAACACATTTCAATAATTTCTTCCAGCATGCTATAAAATTTAACTTCAGTTTCTTTATGATGAGATCCTCTCAAGCACACACAACTATTCATTGTTTTTTTTATTCCCCATATACATGTGTATGAAATCGAAAACCATTCACCACATATGCATTATAATATTTAACCATTTTTCATGGTGGGTTACTCAATACAAGTAATAGATTATCTATTTTATCAGCATGTTGAGATACTTAAAAAATTGTAAAATAGTTATCAATATAATAAATAATAAATTGATTTTATATGTTAAACCAAAAATAATTTATGTTACCAGTTTTTGAAACCATAAGGAAAAGTTTTTTTGTCGACGTTCTTCAAAAGCAGCTGCTGTAATTTGTGAAAGTTTTTTTTTATATGACTATCATATAACCTAAAAATAAAATAAGATTAATTTATTATAAAAAAAATTATAGATTAAGTGATAGGAGTGATCACTGTAAAAATGGTGTTATTTATTCACAGTTGAGTAGAACATGTGTATGAGCTATATGATGTTCATCATCTGAAATCCATCATTCATAAACTCCACCGAAGACAAGTTTAGGATGATTGAAAACTGATAATTGATTTCTCATTTCATCATCAACATTTCTCTCATTATGGCCCATACAGTTGTGTTTTTAGGCTTATTCAGATTGAAAGTAATGAGAGCAGAAAAAAGAAATTTCCTCTTATAAATAAGCTTCTGCAATTGAACCTTCAATCGATGTTTTGTTACATACATTTTTCTTCAATTTCTACATACATTTCTTGAATGGGTAAATCCATCAGAACTATACCAAACCTCCATATTTTTCTTCATACAGAAAATGTAATATCAAATGTTCCATTAAGTCAAAAAAAATCCGGTGGGAATATTTTTTCCAGTTTATATAAAATTAAAACAACATCTTCTTATAGTATTCTTAATGCATCGTAGTCACTTTTCATCACAAAAATTTCATGGAAAAAATATGATATGTTTGTTATCGCATCCCAAATCATATAATTCAACATACCTCTTAATCCAATCGGTAGAAGTATTTCTATTATAACATGACACTCGTGACTTTTTAATCCTGTAATATGACTATTTTTGACACATATGTCCAAATTGGAAGCATAACCATCTGGAAGTCTCAAAACTGTAATCCACTGACAAAATAATAATCAATTCTATTTGGAGAGTGTATAAGCTTCTTTTGGCTTTATAAACTTCTATGATCAGATATTTTCAAACAGTTCAAGTTCTGGTCGCCTGTAAGTTTGGTCAAGATCTAATCATTCCTTTACATTATTTTTGTTCTTAAATGGTGTATCCAAAACTATATGAAATAAATTATAAAATCAATTCTTCTCAATATGCATGACAATCAACATGTGATGGGCCAGCAAATCATACCAATATAGAAGTTCCCAAAAAATGCTCCATTTTATCCAATTGTGTTCTTTCCCAAATCCATCAATTTTATGTTGGTTTATTATTGGTCCAAATTTGATGGTAGGTAATGAAGAGACAATTTATTTTAACTCTATACTTGAGATCATTTTTGGAGTTCCATCTCTTTCAATTGTTCCTTTTCTGAAATGATATTTGTTCCTCTGAAAAGGATGATCAGTTGGAAGGAATCTACGATGAAAGTCAAAAAACAATGTTTTCTTCCATTGAAGAGTATAAATGCTTTGTTGTGTATCATATAGTATAGACATGATTTTGGACCATGTGTACTCTAGCCAGATAACATTCCATATGTTGGGAAGTCACTAATTGTCTACATCAATACAGCTTTCAGCAAGAAATTTTGTTTCACAGTAACATCAAATGTACTGACACCATTACTCTACAATTAATTTAACGCATCAATCAATGGTTTTAAATAAACATCAATATTCTTTTTCAGATGTCCTAAAATTAATAAGGTAAAAAATATATATGGTTCCTTCATCAATATCCAAGGAGGTAAATTGTACGGAGTTATAAAGACCGACCAACATGAATATTAACTACCGTAAGAACCAAATGGACAGAAACTGTCAGTAGAAAGATCCAATCTCATGTTTTAGGCTTCTAAAGAAAAAGATGGATGCACTTGGTCAAAAAAAATCATGAATCACCATTATAGAGATAATTTAAAGTTTTACCAGTTGGAATATTAGTTTTGTTTCATGACATCAATGTAGCTGTATTTTGAGACATAAATAAACACTGCAATCTGGGTGTAAGTGGAAAATATCTCAATTGTTTTATAAGAATCAATCCAGACTTCCCTTATTGAGCCTCTTTATACCTCCATTGTCCATTGGGACAACTATGAAATGACTCATTTTTACCATAATATAACATGCAATCATTTGAACATGCATGAATCTTCTGATAACCAAGACTCGGATTATGAACCAGCCTCTTTCTCTCATAGAAATTTGTAGGCAACACATTTCTTTCAGGTATCATTGTTTTTACCAAAGATAATATCTGATCAAAACATCTATTTGACATTCCATTATCTGATTTAATATCCATAAATTTAGCAACTACTTCAAATTTTCTTATATTGCAACCAGGATATAAGACATTCTCAACAGACCTCAACAACTCATAAAAATGAGATGGTTCCAACTCAGGAGTTAAATTAATATCATCATGAGTTTCATATTGTTGAAAAGACAGACCTGCCACATCATGTACTAAATTTTGAAACTATGCTGGATCCAGAACCAAATTATTAGTATCTTATCTAGAATTGTGTTCACCATGTTGATACCGAAAAACATAATCTAGTTGATAACCAAAATGTAATAAATGACCTCCAACATTGTCAAATGTGTCAAAAGTACTCAGAGCACATTTTTTATAAGGATGCTTAATTGTCCCGTCTGAAACAAATTTTGGTTTTGATTATGCAAATAATAATAAAGCTTCAGCACCCTCAATATATAGAATATTTAAACCAGAACCATTTGAATTCTTACGCTGATTTATCTAAATGTGATCATCTAATAATGATTTTTGTCAACTTCCTTGTTCCATATTTCTCTTAAAAATATAAAATAATTAGTTCTTTTGTATGATTTTATATAATAAAAACACTATCCAAAAAAGAGAAGATAATTAAATTCCATTTTCTATCAAATTATAATAATTTCTATTATTTCATACTTATTTATAGTATTTTTTTAAACTTTTATACAAATATACACTAACTTATAATAATTTATATTAATTACCACTAATTATTATTAACTACAACTAATTTTTACTAATGACTGTTAATTATTGGTGACATAATTTTCAACAGATTGGCGGTAGCTCTTTTGCTCGACGACTCATCTCCACTAACTCTGACTAAAATCACTATAAAAAATATTCTCAAACATAGGGATATCCATTTCTGTATGCACGAAGATGGAGAGAAGCGTGATGAGGCAGCTCTCTAACTTCGTGCATACAGAAATTGATATTTGTACGTCTGAGCATATTTTTCATAGTAAGACGGAGGAGATAAGTCATCGGGAAAAAGAGCCTCTTTTGCTCAACGACTCATCTTTTTGAAACTTTCTTCGACTAAAATCAGTATGAAAATTTTTATCTGACGTACGCATATCCATTTTCATATGCACAAGAATGGAGAGTAGAAAGGCCTCGCCACACTTCTCTCAGTTATCATGCATACAAAAATGAATATTTTTACGTGAGGACATATTCTTTATAGTGATTTCAGTGAGATAAAACTACAAGGAGATAAGGCGTCGGGCAAAAGGGAGCCACCAATCTGCTGGAAATTGTGTCAATTTATTACAATTTGTGCCAATTTATTACAATTTCTTTCTAATTATTGATAATTAATTAAAATTATTGCTAATTATTACTAATTATTATAATTTGTTACTAATTATTAGAATTTGTTAGAATTTTTACTAATTATTACTAATTATTACTAATTATTACAATTTGTTACGAATTATTACAAATTGTTGCAATTTATTACTAATTTTTTCCATTTATTTCTAATTGTTGTAATTTATTACTAATTGTTTCAATTTATTACTCATTTTTTCAATTTATTACTAATTTTTACTAATTTTTGGAATTTATTACAAATTTTTAGAATTTATTGAAAATTATTATAATTTATTGCAAATTATTACAATTTTTTTCCAATTATTACAATTTATTACAAATTATTACAATTTATTTCAAATTATTACAATTTATTACAAATTATTACAATTTACTAAAAATTATTACAATTTATTGCAAATTATTACAATTTATTGCTAATTATTACAATTTATTGCTAATTATTACAATTTTTTACTAATTATTACAATTTATTACTAATTTTTTGAATTTATTACTAATTATTCCAATTTATTACTAATTATTTGAATTTATTACTGATTATTCGAATTTAGTACTAATTATTCGAATTTTTTGTAATTTATTCAAAATTATTGAAATTTATTACTAATTATGTCAATTTATTACTAATTATTGCAATTTATTACTAATTATTGAAATTTATTACTAATTGTTGCAATTTATTACTAATTATTACAATTTATTACTAATTATTGTAATTTATTACTAATTATTTGATTTTATTACTAATTATTCGAATTTATTACTAATTATTCGAATTTATTACTAATTATTCGAATTTATTACTAATTATTTGAATTTATTACTAATTATTCGAATTTATTACTAATTGTTTGAATTTATTACTAATTGTTACTAATTATTACTAATTATTACAATTTATTACTAATTATTTGAAATTACTAATAAATATTACTAATTATTGCAATTTATTACTAATTATTACAATTTATTACTAATTATTGCAATTTATTACTAATTATTACAATTTATTACTAATTATTACAATTTATTACTAATTATTATAATTTATTACTAATTATTCGAATTTATTACTAATTATTCGAATTTGTTAATAATTATTCGAATTTATTACTAATTATTAGAATTTATTACTAATTATTACTAACTATTGCAATTTATTACTAACTATTACTAATTATTAGAATTTATTACTAATTATTGCAATTTATTACTAATTATTGCAATTTATTACTAATTATTGCAATTTATTACTAATTATTGCAATTTATTACTAATTATTGCAATTTATTACTAATTATTCTAATTTATTACTAATTATTCCAATTTATTACCAATTATTACAATTTATTACTAATTGTTGGAATTTATTACTAATTGTTTGAATTTATTACTAACTGTTCGAATTTATTACTAACTGTTCAAATTTATTACTAATTGTTCAAATTTATTATTAATTATTTCAATTTATTTTTAATTATTGTAATTTATTACTAATTTTTTCAATTTATTACAAATTATTTGAATTTATTACTAATTGTTCGAATTTATTACTAATTGTTCGAATTTATTACTAATTGTTCGAATTTCTTACTAATTGTTCGAATTTATTACTAATTATTAGAATTTTTTACTAATTATTAGAATTTATTACTAATTATCATAATTTATTAGTAATTATTACTAATTATTACTAATTATTACTAATTATTAGAATTTATTACTAATTATTGCAATTTATTACTAATTATTGCAATTTATTACTAATTATTGCAATTTATTACTAATTATTGCAATTTATTACTAGTTGTTGCAGTTTATTACTAATTATTGCACTTTATTACTAATTATTCAAAAAATTTACTAATTATTCGAATTTATTACTAATTATTCGAATTTATTACTAAATATTGCAATTTATTACTAATTGTTGCAATTTATTACTAATTGTTGCAATTTATTACTAACTGTTGCAATTTATTACTCATTCTTGCAATTTATTACTCATTATTACAATTTATTACTAATTATTACAATACTAATTATTTCAATTTAATACTAATTATTGCAATTTAATACAAATTATTACAATTTAATACTAATTATTACAATTTAATACTAATTATTACTAATTAATATAATAACTATTAACTAATACTAATTCATGCTAATCACACATAGTTATTTGTAAAAAAATGATAAATAATACTATCTAATTTTAATTTAATTTAACTACAACTAATTAACAATAACTATAATTAAAATAAATAAATTAAGTAAAAAATAAAAACTATATATAAAAATACCTTAAAACTGAAGCTTTCGAAGGATATAAGCTGTGAAAAATGCCCCAAATTAAAACTTTAAATTAGGAAAAAAATTGAGAGAATTTTTTCAGTAGAGAGAGAGAGAATAGTAGAGAATGGAATGAAATGAAGGAATAAACGGGTCGGGGTATATATAGGTTAGATTAGTTGTGATTGGGTTATTTGTGACGGGAAAACTGTCGAAAATACCCTATGATTAAAAAATTCTTTTGTGGCGGAACCCATCGAAAAAGACCACATACCGACATATGATTTGCGACAGGATGTATATCCTGTCGCAAATACTTAAAAGGATGTTAGGTATTTGCGACGGGCTACTATAGCCCATTGTAAATACCCTTTCCTGGGTTTTGGTGAGCAAAGCATGCCAAAGCTTTTGCGACGGGAACCATCTACCAGTCGCAAAAACCTTATTATTTATGACGGGCAGGTTCTCCCGTCATAAAAACTTTTTCCGAAGGACTATTTTTGACGAGATATGGACCCATCGCAAATAACCCATCACAATATGTCACGACTCGTCCTCGGGGCCCGTGTCGTGACTACCCCAAGCCCGCCTTCCATAGGCCAGGGGTTGGCGACTAGCACCAAAGGCGTATCCCCGTTAAAAAGGGAAGACATTGTCTTTAAACCTGTAACACACACAGTCTGAACACAAGCAGTAGAAGCAACAAGTACTAATATAGAAAAGAAAAGTGTGCTGAAAGTAAGTGGTCCAGTATACAAACCCAACTGAACAACAAGTACAAGCAAAAAAGGAAAACAGCTCCTCGATCGTCCACCGGGGAATCCTACCTGAAGGGTAGGTACAAAACTCGAACAACTCATCCCTGGGGTACGTCCCGTCTAGTCCAGCTCCGAGCAACCTCTCGTTCGTCACCCTCAGCCTCGATCACTGCTGACCGTCGTCTGCACAGAACACAAAAAGGTGTGGGTGAAGCCCATGCAAGGGTGAGTATAACAATACTCAGTAGGGGACCCCGAGACCCCCGAAGGTCTCCCAGAATCCACTAAGGATAAACCAAAGAAGAAAGATACAATCACAAAGTATCAACCAACCCTACTTAGGTATATTCCCATACATATACCTAAGTTACCAGTCACAGTCCGACTCCAACTCTCGAGCTCAAGCACAACCCAGTCCACAAAAGAAGTAAAGTCAATCACATCGATGATAATGATTGAAAGACAAGACTCAGCTCACACAAGTATACTACTCATGTAGAGGGGTAGAGATGATTATTTGTAGCCACTGAATCATCACCTCTGTCGAACCCACGTAGGATCCTGGAACAGTATCAGCGATGTTGAACCCACGTAGGATCCTGGTACAGAAGTCAGCACTGTCGAACCCACGGAGGATCCCGGTACAGTAGTCACCACTGTCGAACCCACAGAGGATCCCGGTACATAAGTCATCGCTATCAAACCCATGGAGGATCCTGGTACAGTATCGTCGTTGTCGAATCCACAGAGGATCCTGGCACAGTATCGTCGTTATCGAACCCGCGGAGGATCATGTCATCTCAGTCGCAGCCAGCCCTAGGGTTCCTGCACACAGCACGCTTGATTTCGGGAGGGTACACTCCTCGAACCAAGTGTCGATACATTAACTACCACGAAGTCTCGAGTTGATGTATCTCGTAGTTCTGTCTCATCATAAGGAACCCAACGCGACAGACGGCACGTCAATCAGACGCCCGGTCTGAGAGTTATTGGCATTTCTGTTCTAGGGGCCCGGTTGGTTTTTAGGCTCAAACCAACCTGGTCGTACCCCAAATGCGTCCAAATCTCAAGTGGAGTATGCCAAAATAATCGTCCTGCTCTAAGAATTCCATCGTCGCAGATGATTCGTCGATCGGACACCCGTAACCCAAGATGCGGGCTAAAAGGTGTAAATGGCCGTAGCGGGTCCGGGTCTGGTTCGACCCAGTCAGACCGACCCAGCCCGACCCGGTCCGAACTGGGTTCTGTCCCGATTCGCGGGTGCGGTCCGACCCGAGTGGTATGTCCGGCCCGAGTGGGAGTCCTGAACCAAGGAAGCGGTCTGGCCCATTGGGGCGGCCCGGCCCAAAGGCGCGACCCGGCCGGTTGGCAGCCCGCGAAAAGGGGGGGCTACACCCCCCGGGCTTCCGAGACGGCCGGCGCAAGCCTGGAACGCACCGTCGGTCGTCTCAGTCAGCCTCCCTCTCCTGTCCACCGCGGCCTAAGGTTGTGGTCCTGCTCCACCAGCGCGGCACGACGGCGTCGCGCCCCTCCGTCACGGCCCGCCCTAGCCGCAGCCTCCTGCTGCCCTCCGCGCGGTGCGACGATGTCGCGCCTTCTTTGCCACGGCCCAGCTTGGTCACGGCCCAGCTTTCCTCCGCGCGGCAAGATGATGTCGCGCCTTTCCAATGACCCGGCGGCCTTGCGTTGTCGGTCTCCTTGCGGTCGGCCCGATGCTGGTCGTCGTTGTCCTCTCCCGTCGTCAACCACAAACAAGATCATAAAGGGGAAGATTCAGCTGTGTTGGTGCGGTCCGAATTCCCCCATGTTACAGTGATATCATTTAGTTGTCAAAACATAATTTCAACGATGTAGAACGGGTAAAAAAAGAATTCAAAACCCATACCTCGATTTCGGTGATCAACGACGGAGTCGCGGAAGACGGACGTCGCTTCGTCGACGTTGGGAAAAAGGTAACCGGGGACGATGTCGTCGGCGTTCTTTAAGGACGGTGCTCCCTCATTTGTTTCGGTAGGATAAGGAATAATACATCCAAGGAAGAATTCGATGTACGGAGGATGTTTCCGGATTTCTTCACGTTCTTCTTTGGAAGGAAGAGGCGTTATTCACGGGCGATGGTTCTTCGTTGGAGAGGATAACTCTCCAAGGATGCTCCCAAGTTTCCACCAAAGAAAGCTAAGCCAAAATAATAGAGCAATATCTCTATTATTTTTATGGCACAACAACAAAAGAGTTTTAGTTAATTAAATGTGACAACTCATTAAATTAAATTGGGTGGAAAGGATTCAAAATTCAAAAAGGGGAGTGGGAGAGTTAGAATTAAATGAAGTGAGGGTTGGCACAATTTTGAGGGAAGTCCAAGAGTTACATGGGTTAAAGGGGGGTTAAGGGGGTTTGAGCTCGTGTGGTCCCCACCACATAATATCCTCCCAAGGGAGGTTATGCACGGGTGGGCCCCACCTCCAACCTCCCTTTAAAGGATTTAACCGCCACAAAATAAAAATATGTTGCACATATTTTATTTAATTTATTTAGAAAACCCCCAAAATTAACTTCCGCTCTTGATAGAACGCAATTGCGGTGAAGGTATCTTTAAGCGAATATCGGCACTGCGAGTTCAACGGTGCCCTCAGATTTCAATTCCGAGCACCGTTTCAAAAGATATAAAATCCCGATCGTACTTTTACTGAACGTACCTAAACAAAACTTCAGAAATTGATTCCTGGCACATCGGGCCTCAGAATCAAGCGTCGTCAGAAACTGTGGACTCGTAAAATTCCCATGTATTTAAAAAAGAAATTACACGGAAATTACAAGTCTTTACATTCTCCCCACCTCAGATCTTTACTTCCCCGTAATCTAAAACTCACACTAAGGAAGCAAATGGGTGTATTGAGCATAAATCTGAGCCTCCCGCTCCCATGTGATCTCCTGGAGGTTCTCATGCTGCCAGCGAACGCGCACCAGAGGAATCGACCATCCACATAGGACCTGCTCATGTCGATCCTCAATCTCCACTAGAACCTCTGTGAAAGTCTCCCCATCATCGATGTCTAGCTCCCCATGGTCGATGATGTGGGATGGGTCATGCATGTATCTCTTCAACTGAGATACGTGAAAGACGATGTGCACCCGGTGCAACTGAGGTGGAAGAGCCAAGCAGTAAGCCACCTCACCTACTCTGCTTAGGACCTGGAAAGGTCCGATGAATCATGGAGATAACTTGCTACCTCGGCCAAATCTCTATAGACCACATCGAGGTGAGACCCATAGAAAGACGTGGTCACCATCCTCGAACTCCAGTGGTCTCTGTCTCCTATCATCATAGGACTTTTTCCTACTCTGTGTGGTCTTCATCTACTCCTGGATGATCTGCACATTCTCTGTCGTAGCCTGCACCATCACTGGTCCCATGAGTGCTGACTCCCCTGGGTCAGTCCAGCACAGAAGCGGTCTGCAAGGTCGGCCGTAAAGTTCCTCAAAAGGTGCCATCCTGATGGTGGAGTGGTAGCTGTTGTGATACGCAAACTCCACCAAGCGTATGTGATCCTCCCAGCTGCGATCGAAGTTGAGAACGCATGCACGGAGCATATCCTCAAGAGTCTGAATAGTCCTCTCAGTCTGACCATCCTTATGAGGATGGAAGGCAGTGCTCAAGAGAATTTGTGTCCCAAAAGCCTCCTGCAACCTCTTCCATAGCCGGGAAGTGAAATGAGCATCTCAATCGGAGATGATTGTTGATGGCACACCATGAAGCCGTATGATCTTCTGTACGTAAAGGTGTCCCAAACTCTCTACTGATCCCTGCTCTCTGATCGGTAGGAAGTGGGCCGACTTGGTGAGTCGGTCGACAATCACCTAGATAGAGTTGTGTCCCCTGGATGTACGTGGAATTCCCATCACGAAATCCATGGATATCTTGTCCCACTTCCACTCTGGGACCTCTAAGGGATAAAACAAGCCTGCTGGAACCTGGTGCTCCGCCTTCACTTGCTGACAAGTGAGGCATCGTGAGACAAACTCTTCTACTGCCTTCTTCATACCTGGACACCAGTGCTGTCGTCGAAGGTCCTGATACATCTTTGTCACTCCAGGATGTACCGCTAAAGGAGATGTGTGGAACTCCCTCAACATTTCCTCCTGAAGTGCAACTGGTACCATGGTATGTCCTCTGAAGAGAATGAAATGCTCCCCACCTTCATAAAATCCATCAGGTGTCTGGCTTGTGGATATCTAAGCACGTCGCCTCTCATAGTTAACATCCCCACGTTGTGCCTCCCTGACTCACTGAAGAAGTGGAGGAGTGAATGTGAGAGACTGCAGAAAGGCTGATCTATCTCTATCCACAAAGGATATCTGTAACGCGGCCAGCTGCTTTGTCGCCTATCCTAGCAGCTAAATGTATGATCTCCTACTGAGAGCATCTGCTTCAACATTCCCCTTCCCAGGAGTATAGACTATCTCAAAGTCATAGTCCTGGAGGAACTCAATCCATCGCCATTGTCTCAAGTTCAGGTCCTTCTGTGAGAAGATGTACCTGAGACTCTGGTGGTCAGAGTTGACTATAAAACGTTCGCCCATCAGATAGTGCCGCCACATCTTCAAGGTGAAGACCATTTCTACTGACTCCAGGTCATGGGTAGCATAGTTCTACTCGTGTTGTCTCAACTGCTGAGAACCATACACGGTCACTACTCACTCTTGCATCAAGACACACCTGATTCTGGTCTCTGATGCGTCACAGTAAACTATGTACCCAACGCCCTCCTCTGGTAGCCTCAAGATGGGTGCACTAGTCAACCTATGCCTCAGCTCCTGAAATCTCGGCTGGTATCTCTCTGACCGTATGAAGGGTTGACACTTCTTCGTCAAAGCTGATAGTGCTGCTGCAACTCTGGAGAAGTCTGGCACAAAGGTAAGTCTGGCCGACTCATGAGTGATTGACTGCACCCTCTTATGCATGATTCCATCCTGTGCTGCCTGGTTTTTCTTTTTCGCTGACCAAGGAAAACCCCATCCCAACGTTGTAGATAAACCACAACCTTTTTTCCTAATAAAGTCAATATGTGTATGAACTGTGGTTGCCTAGTCCATCCTCAAACTAACATCGTAATGCCTCGATGCTGCCATCAAGAGGTTCCAACCGAAACTCTCACCTCAAGGGTCAGATCACACCATCGGCGTATGTGTGATTATCGAGACTCCTCCCAATGGTATCTCCAGACGTGAGGGTCAAGTCAATGGTTTAACCGGGAACTCTAGGTATGGGACAAGATTCATGGAAGGAAGGAATGATTGGTACCTATGTCTACTGATACGGCAGCTAGTAGTAGACACAGTCCGTACCTCGAATCATTCCTAGAGCCCTTGGGTCACACTCCTTGACCACATGTAGCTACTCTCTTCCCCTACCCTCTAGCTCCCTGAGCCTGGTGGGATCCACAAAAGGGGCGGTTGTAACATGTTGAAATGTACTCCACCTCATGTTTCTCTCCTAGCTCTGCGTCCACGTCTTCTGCTCTGCAGATTCATCTGTCCTTAACACTTCCTCTTTCCGAAATAGTTTACACACCCAAGTCTCTGAGACTGGTGCTAGTTTCCTGCTTTCCCACTACTAATATTCACTGGTTGTATCTGCTCAGCCAAAGAACATTCAACCGCAAAGGTTCTCTCTATCATCCTAACATATGTAGGAATGCACAGAGGAAAAAGTGATGGCTCGGATGTTCCTAAACACACCTAACTCGGAGGTCCAAGCTCCGAAGCACTGATCATATCGTATTCATAGAGTACCAGGAACGATCGGTATGCCTCGATGAATACTCATCTACCAACATGTCATCCTGCTGAAGCTGTAGAAGTTCTAGAGAACTCTCAACCACCTCCTCAGGCCAGTCCTCAGCCGCCTATAAGTCGGGCTCACCTCATAACCTTAGGGGTATCTGATGCTAAAACACATGTAAAGCATTATACCTACATATGTCATCTACCGGTATCACTGGTTGAAAATCATGACCAACAGGCAGTGATATAGTTGGCACACTGCCCGAAGGTACCATCTCGAAAAATGGTCCAAGTACCGAAACCTCATCACTATGCGGACCATCCTCATGGTCACTCATTGAAAAATATTAGTAGTTAAGATCAACATTTTCTCTACTAGTGTCTCAACTAGGTGGAAAACTCTAGTAATCACCTCCATCCAGTCCTATGCTGCCTGGGAATCTGTCTTGCCTCGTAACCTCAGAGGCCTCTACCGCTGGAACTCATGCAATGCGCTCAGTCAGCGTGCACCATCCTCCAATGTGGCTGGTGGCATCTACTTCCCCACGGGTGGTGGTGGTGTCGGTATATCACCTGAAGGTGACAATATAGTAAGAGGTCCCTGCACTGAAGCCTCGTCACTCGGTGGGCTACCATCTCGTACAAAACTCGGAAACCCTAGCTGGTTGTATACACAGCGGAATCCTGATAAGGAACAGGTGCGCCACAGTCAATAAGTTATACCTGTTGAGCTGACTCAAAGAGTTCACAAAGAAGACTCTTGAAAACACACTTGCAATAAGTGTTTTTGTGTACTGAGTCGGAAATCAGAAGTCAGGGTCCTGGTGTATGGATACGTCGGTCGTCGCACCAACACTGGATTCCCTAAACTGAAAACCACACTCAATACTCTTAACACTATTGCTTCACAGTAAGACAGATCAGAGTCCTAAGTTCTGTGGTAGAACCGACTCATTTGATACCAATTTGTCACGACCCATCCTCGATGCTCGTTCCGTTACTACCCCAAGCCCATCTTCCATAGGCCAGGGGATGACGACAAGCACTAAAGGCGTATCCCCATTAAAAAGGGAAGGTGTTGCCTTTAAACCTGTAACACACACAGTCTGAACACAAGCAGTAGAATCAAAAAGTACTAATATAGAAAAGAAAAGTGTGCTGAAAGTAAGTGGGATAGTATACAAACCCAACTGAACAACACGTACAAGAAAAAAGGAAAACAACTCCTGGATCGTCCACTGGGGAATCCTACCTGAAGGGTAGGTACAGAACTTGAACAACTTGTCCCTGGGGTACATCCCATCTAGTCCAGCTCTGAGCAGCCTCCCGTCCATCATCCTCATCCTCGATCATTGATGACCGTCATCTGCACATAACACAACAAGGTGTGGGCGAAGCCCGTGTAGGGGTGAGTATAACAATACTTAGTAGGGGACCTCGAGACCCCCAAAGGTCTCCCAGAATCCACTAAGGATAAACCAAAGAAGAAAGATACAATCACGAAGTATCAACCAACCCTACTTAGGTATATGCCCATACATATACCTAAGTTACCAGTCACAATCTGGCTCCAACTCTCAAGCCGAAGCACAACCCAGTCCACAAAGGAATTAAAGTCAATCACATCGATGATAATGATTGAAAGACAAGACTCAGCTCACACAGGTATACTAATCATGTAGAGGGGTAAATATTATTAGTTGTAGCCAATGAATCATATCCTCTGTCGAACCCACGTAGGATCCTGGAACAGTATCAGCACTGTTGAACCCACGTAGGATCCTGGTACAGATGTCGTCACTATCGAACCCACGGAGGATCCCGGTACAGTAGTCACCGCTGTCGAACCCACGGAGGATCCTAGTACAGAAGTCATCACTGTCGAACCCACAGAGGATCTTGGTACAGTACTGTTGCTGTCGAACCCACAGAGGATCCTCATACAGTTTCGTCGCTGTCGAACCCACGGAGGATCCTATCATCTCAGTTGCAGCCAGCCCTAGGGTTCCCGCACACAGCATGCTAAATTCTAGGAGGGTCTGCTCCTCGAGCCAAGTGTCAATACATCAACTACCATGAAGTCTCGAGTTGATGTATCTCGTAGTTCTGTCTCATCATAAGGAACCCAACACGATAGACGGCGCGTCAATTGAACGTTCGGTCTGGGAGTTATTGGCATTTCTGTTCCAGGGGCCCGGTTGGTTTTTAGGCTCAAACCAACCCGGACATACCTAAACTGTGTCCAAATCTCAATTGGAGTATTCCAAAAGAATCATCCCGCTCCAAGAATTCCATCGCCGCAGACGATTCATCGATCGGATACCCGTAGCCCAAGATGCGGGCTAAAAGGTGTAAATAGCCGTAGTGGGTCCGGGTCCAGTCCGAACCAGTCAGACCGACCCAGCCCGACCCGGTCCGAACCGGGGGCTGTCCCGGTCTACTGGTGCGGCCCGACCTAAGTGGGCGGCCCGAACCAAGGAAGCAGCCCGACCCATAGGGGCGGCCCGGCCCGAAGGCGCGGCCCGGCCTGTGGCGGCCCAGACCGGCCCGTGGAAGCCCGGCCCATGGCGGCCCGCGAAAAAGGGGGGGTTACACCCCCACGGGATTCCGAGATGGCTGACGCAAGGCGCCAGCCCTTGGAACCGCGGGACCCGTAGGGTCCTACCTGGCACGCACCGGCGGCTGGCTCAGCCGACCTCCCTCTCCTGTCGGTCGCGGCCTAAGGCCGCGGTCCTACTCCACCGGTGCGGCGTGACGACGCCGCGCCCCTCCGTCGTGGCCTGCCCTGGTTGCGACCTCCTACTGCCCTCCGCACGACGCGACAGCGCCGCACCTTCTTTGCCACGGCCCGACTTTCCTCCGCGCGGCACGACAATGTCGCGCCTTTCCGGTGACCCGACGGTCTTGTACTGCTAGTCTCCTCGTGGTCGGCCCAACACCGACCGCCATTGTCTGCTCCCATCACCAACCACAAAAAAGATCATAAAGGGTAAGAGTCGGTTGTGTTGGTGTGGTCTGAATTCCCCCATGTTACGATGATATCATTTGGTTGTCAAACCATAATTTCAATGACGTAGAATGGGTACAAAAAGAATTCAAAAACCCTACCTCGATTTCGGTGATCAACGACGGAGTCGCTGAAGACGGACGTCGCTTTGTCAACGTCGGGAAAGAAAGTAACCGAGGACGGCGTCGTCGGTGTTCTTTAAGGACGACGCTCCCTCCTTTGTTCTGGTAGGAGAAGGAAGAAGACGTCCAAGGAAGAAGTTGATGTACGTAGGATGTCGTCAGCATTCTTCACGTTCTTAGTTGGAAGGAAGAGGCGTTCTTCACGGGCGATGGTTCTTCATTGGAGAGGATAATTCTCCAAGGATTCTCCCAAGTTTCCACCAAAGAAAGCTAAGCCAAAATAATAGAGGAAGTTCTCTATTATTTTTATGGCACAACAACACAAGAGTTTTCATTAATTAAATGTGACAACTCATTAAATTAAATGGGGTGGAAAGGATTTAAAATTCAAAAAGGGGAGTGGGAGAGTTAGAATTAAATTAAGTGAGGGTTGGCACAATTATGGGGGAAGTCCAAGAGTTGCAAGGGTTAAAGGGGGGTTAAGGGGGTTTGAGCTCATGTGGTCCCCACCACATAATATCCTCCCAAGGGAGGTTATGTGCGGGTGGGCCCCACCTCCAACCTCCCTTTGGAGTATTTAACCGCCACAAAATAAAAATATGTTGCAAATATTTTATTTAATTTATTTAGAAAACCCCTAAAATTCAATTCTGCTCTTGATAGAACACAATTGCAGTGAAGGTATCCTTAAACGAATATATGCGTTGCGAGTTCAACGGTGCCCTCAGATTTTAATTCTGAGCACCGGTTCAAAAGATATAAAATTTTGCTCGTATTTTTACTGAACGTACCCGAAAAAAAACTTCAAAATTTGATTCTGGGCACACCGGGCCTCAAAATCAAGCATCGTTAAAAACTGCGGACTCGTAAAATTTCCATGTATTTAAAAAAAAAATCCACGGAAATTTTGGGTCTTTACACAATATCCTGGTTTTCCCATAGTGATTTTAGATGAAAAATAATTTTTTAAATAAAAATAACTTGGAACATTATTTGAGTAAAATATCCTTCCCACTTTGAAAAAAACTTTTTAAAACATAAAACATTTTCAAAATCCTTTTCTTAAAAAATAACTCTGGAAACTTATAATGGAAGATTTAAAGATCATTTAAAACATTTTTTTGTTTAAAATAACCTTTATTTGAAAATCAATTTTTATAACTAAAATTTCATAAAACAATTTGGAAATACTTTTCTTTGAAAATAAACTTTGAAACTAATAAATGAATCCTTAAAACAATGAGTGGTAATAATGGTAGAAAATATTGTTCACGTCATACACTTTGAAATAAATATTCCTTTCACATTTTCAGTAAAATCCAAATGGGCATTGTTTGGAAAATGACTTAAAGATTCCTTTAAAAACATTTTTTAGAAAAAATAAAAATGTGTAAAAATTTATTTAGTAAATCACTTGTATAATTTTAAAAACATTTTTGAAAACATTTTTAGAAAACATAGTTTTGAAAGAAAAACGGGTTTTCTGCTGAAGAGAGAAATTAAAATGATTTTTCTTAAAAAAAATACTTTGAATTCTTGTGTACATAAAGGGAGTAAAATAAAGGGAAAAAATATTATCATGACTAACAACATAAGAATAAAATTCATGAGTTTCTTGAGATATTGATCATAATATTTCATTATCGGATTCATAAACATAAAACATCTAGATAAACTATGAGGTTGTATCATAAAACCATTACTAGTTTGGTAAAATTGAATCGTAAGCCCCATGAAAGAATTGAATTAAATAAAAATTAATATATATCATGAATAGAAGGATATTCATGACATAACATGTAAAATGTCCAGTATATAAACCTCATAAAAGAAGATAGGTTCATAACACCACATATGTCTTAAAGAAAAAAAATTGAGACAAAAATCCATTACTGTCACGACCCGCCTTCACCAAAAGGAGAGAAGGGTCAGCAGATTGTCAGGCCCTTCCTTCTTTAATTTGAAGGAGAGATAATGACCCCCGAAACTCGCCTTCAATAGGTCCCAGAGTGGCGACCAGCACCAAGGGTATATAATCACACACTAAATGGAAGGCATTACCCTTTTTATTTTAATAGGATCGGGAGATAAGATAGTAAATCCCACAACACCAAAACTGAAAGTTCAAGTACGGCTAAAAGTAAACCATTCCCATATGCATGTTCAAAGGTAAAAGATACAAGTCACAAAACTCCAAAGGTAAAGTACCAAGAAAAGGAAAATGACAATAGCAACTGCCCCAAGGTCTGAGCTAGTACGGTCCTTCACGATCCCTGATGTCCTCCTGGAAACCTAAAAACAGTTTTATATACATTGGGTGAGCATACAAGTATAATCAGTAGGGAAAACCAAAGACTCTCGTGCACAAGTGAGGAGACATTCTAATGTCCCGTGGAAAAAGAGATAACCAAACACCCAACCATGAAAAAGCTATCCACCCAACCTCACCAAGGAACACTCCCCAAATAACTCAAGTCAAGTAAAGTATAGTAATAGCACATCGATGTTTGGGTACCCCATGCCACTTTCCCACTGGTTATTGAAGACATCCTACACATCGAACCAATCCCGCCATTCTTACCGTAGTCCCACTGCCAAACCCCGCCTGCACACACCTGGGACACAACCTCACTAAAGTCCCACTCCCAAACCCCTCCCGCACACACCTGGGTCATAACCACTATCCCACCCGTAGACACCTAGGCCACAACCACCACACACAACCATACCCACAAACACCTAGGTCAGAACAACTACTGCCATGCCCGAAGACACTTGGGCCTCATCCCTAAGACACTTGGGAAAAAACCTGCCCGCAAACACCTGGGCCAACCACCACAACTACCCTACCCGAAGATTATTGGGCTAATAATGAACTTCAGGCCATCACAGCCTGCCCGAAGATACTTGGTTTATCCGAGAAAGGGAGCAGAAAGGAGCTAATAACCAGCCACTAATAGAAGTGTTGGGAAAAACACCCTCCCCCTTGAAATGGGGGTGTTCGGCACTAAGTTATCAACTTGGGTGGGGAGTGAATAAGAAACATATGAACTATAAATATATGTATAAGTAAAAAACACTCAACCCAACCTAGGGTTTCTAAAGCCATCCCAAGCACAAGCACACTCGTCCCTATTCATAGAAAGCACACTGCTCACAGCCGAGTCACAACTCACCCCCCAGAACCAATCCCCATTTAATATATTCTTGCTTCCATGTTCAAGTAATCTCATTTAAATAAAGTTTTGCACTACTAGGCAACTAATAGCATAAACACAAACCAAGGGAAAAAGTTACAGCCAACAGTAATTTAAGCATTCACACCCGGTTCTCTTACAAAGTCACAACAACAAAGGGATAAGTGAGATCCCTCGAAGTAATGGAACCAAAGAAAACCTCGAGATACAGCCCCATGTTCCCAAAATCCAGGAGCCAACGGTTTCTCAACAATAGAGTATCCCACCCCAATTCGTGATATAAGAAGAGTAATCACACAACCTCAAATTCACAACCAGCGAAGTATAACAACAGGGGATCCCATCCCCACCCGCATCGCCCCAGCAATCGGCCCGTGAAAGAAACAACCAAACTGCTACCACAAACACAAGGCAGTCCCATGCAGGTATTTTCAGATTTAAAATATTTAACACACTCCATGGTTTCAATTCCACTGTACTTAAACCGGGGTTATCACAGAAAAAGGGTTGATCCTGGTGCTTTCAATTTATTTAACTGAATATACGTAATTAACAAATTCCATGTTAGGGTTATTTAAACATACAGGGGTACCGAGGTTCATTAGTGCACAAGTAAAGACCACCAACGACCATGATTTTTAGTGAGCCCATACAATTCACAACACATAACAACATAAAAAGAGTATAGAAGAACATTGGTCACACCCCCCTTCATTCTATAAAGGTCCGTTAATTATATTCATTAAGTTAGGTTTCATCAATTTCCACAGAGACAAAAGCATGCCCACCCCGCATGATACATATAAGGATAGACGAAGGATAAAATCCCTACCTGATGGATCAAGGATCGACATTAAGTCTGTGCGTGAGTAGCAGGAACTCCACGGAACGCGATCAAGGAAAACTTTGAGGGGTTACAACTTGTCGGGAGGAAGGGTACTCCGAGCACAGGGTGATCGAGAAAAGGAAACATAGGGAGAAGCCTTTAGGTTATAAAGGCTGAGATACAGCATTCCCAAGACGGTTAAGATGCGGAAAGAAAAACTTGAAACCACGTAAGAAGTGGGATCGTTGGTTGACCACGTGGCTGGGCCACCCCACACGTAACTTAAAAGGTCCCTGCCCTTTGGGGTGGCTAAAGAAGATGCACACCTCACCAATCATTTAATTTAAACGCCATTAATGGGCTTTAAAACAGGCTTAAAGGGGTCAAAACATGGTTTAAAAACCAATTTGCTTAAAAAGGAGGCGCTACTGGAAAACCCGTGGGGGGTAGGCGAGAGCTACTGGTTGGAGACATCTACCAGTATCCGAGAGCCACCGGTATCTGAGAGCCACCTGTAGTGGAGAGCTACTGGTTGGTGACAGCTACCGGTTAGCGATAGCTACCGGTAGCCGAGAGCTACCGATTGGCGACAACTACCGGTTGGCGAAAGCTACCAGTAGTCGAGAGCTACCGGTAGTCGAGAGCTACCGGTAGCCGAGAGCTACCGGTAGCCGAGAGCTACTGGTACCCGAAGGTCACCGGTGGGCTAGGTCTACCAGTAGGAAGAGGCTACCGATAGTCCAAGGCTATCGCTAGGAGTCACCGAGAAGCTGGGATGGCCTTCCAGACCACCCAGAACATCTCCAACATCAGATTTTTACCAAGTAATGGACCCCAAAAACCCGTGCCATTACATCAGATACTTCTCAAACTATTCTCATCCCCAAGAATATAATAACAACCCAGAAAGAAGAAAAGTGGGGTCTAAAACAACCACCCTCTAAAGATACTTCTCAGGGGAAAACCCCTGAGTTGTTCGAAATCTGGAACAGAACCCTCCCCCCTACATCAGGAATTCTCCCCCAAGAGTTATCAACCACAAACATTCACAAAAAGCACAAGGATCACACTGTACAACACATGAGTTAGGGAGTCCCCTCCTATATGTTAGGATATTATCCGCTTTGGGTAGCACTGACTCGCCTGCACAGGTTTAATCGCATCCACATTAATGCGTCCTGGTTAGCAGTTAGGTTTTCCCATCATCACTCATTCGTACACAAACACACAGAGAACAGGGAACGGATCATCTAATAACTAAGCAAAACAAGCATTTCATATATTAAAGCACAAGGTACATTATCTCAAGGATCGGAACAAAAACAACTAGGAAGTCAAAATAGCTCTGGGTACTGAACGCGTAACTGGGACTCCCGTTCCCAAGTGCTCTCTTCCAGGCCACCATGCCTCCATAACACACGAACCAAGGGGATAGTTCATCTACGAAGCACTTTATCCTTATGATCCTTGATCTTGATTGGTCATTATATAAAGGTTGCATCGTCTTCGACATCTAACTATCCCCAATCGATGATGTGGGAGTCGTTGTGTAGATATCGACGAAGCTGGGAAACGTGAAAGACGTTGTGAACTTTCTCCAACTGAGGTGGCAATGCCAGCTGATACGCCACCTCACCAACTCATCCCAACACCTCGAAAGGTCCGATGAACCTAGGGGAGAGCTTACTCCCCTTCCCAAACCTTCACTTCCCACATCGAGGTGAAACCTTCAAGAACACATGATTCCCAACCTTGAACTCCAAGGGCCTCCTCCTACGATCGACATAAGACTTATGCCGGTCCTGGGCTGCCTTCATCCTTTCACGCACGAGTTGAACCTTCTTAGTGGTTCCCTACACCACTTCTGGCCCAAGAACAGTTGTTTCCCCAATCTCTTTCCGGCAAATGGTTGAACGACACGACCTTCCATACAAGGCCTAAAACGGTGTCATACCAATAGTGGAGTGGAAGCTATTGTTATAAGAAAACTCCACTAGAGTCAAGTGTCGTACCCATGATCCCCCAAAATCCAGAACACATGCCCGCAACATGTCTTCCAACGTCTGGATCATCCGTTCTGTTTGCCCATTTGTCTGAGGGTGGAAAGCAGTGCTGAGGCATAGATGGGTGCCAAAGGCATTCTGTAATCCCCTCCAGACTCGTGAGGTAAACCGCATGTCTCGATTGGAGACAATAGATCTCAGGATCCCATGCAATAACACCACCTCATCGACGTACCTCTGGGCTAAGGTGCTCACCGGGCTCGACTCCTTAATCTCCAAGAAGTGTGTTGATTTTGTCAACCGATCCACCACTACCCAGATGGCATCATAGCCTCCCTGAGTCCTGGGTAGCCCTGTGATGAAGCCCATCGAGATGTCATCCCACTTCCACTCGAGAACATCTAACAGCTATAACGGCCCTCCAAGAAAATGATGTTCAACCTTTACTTGCTGGCACACGAGGCAATTTGCCACAAACTCGGCCACCGCCCGCTTTACCCCGGGCCACTAAAACTATCTCCTTAATCCTTGGTACATCTTTGAGACCCCAGGATGTACCGCTAAATCTGATCCATGGAACTCACGGATAACACCTTTATGCATCATCTTCGGAATGAAAATCCTTCCATGAAAAAGCATCCAATGCTGACCATCCTCCAACCATCCCTCAGGAGCATTTCCCTGATAAACACGATCCCACATCACTTCCACCTCCGAGTCCCCCCATTGAGACTCTTCCACCTACACCACTAAGGAGGGAACTACAGTCATCTGAAACAGACAACCTCTTCCACCTTCCACCCTTGCATCCAAATGCAAGGCCGCTAACTCTTCCATCGCTCTCCAAGCATCTGCAGATTCCCGAACTACTTCCTTCTGTGATTTCCTGCTTAGGGAATCAGCCACCACATTTCATTTCCCTGAGGTGTAGGAAATGTTGAAATCATAATCCTGGAGGAACTCCATCCACCTTTGCTGCCTTAAGTTCAGGTCCCGCTGGGAGAAGATATACTTCAATCTTTTGTGGTCCGTGAAGACCACAAAGCGCTCTCCGATGAGGTAATGTTGCCACAAATTTAGTGAAAAAACGACTGCCGCAAGCTCCAGATCATGGGTGGAATAATTATTATCATGGAAACGTAACTTCTTAGACCTATAGGAGATCACCCCTTGCCATTGCATCAACACACACCTGAGGCCCTGCCCTGAAGCATCACAGAATACCTCATACGCTGCCCCTTCTTCTGGAAACCTCAACACTGGGGCACTAACCAACTTATCCTTTAGATTGCTGAAGGCTTCCTCACACTGCTCACTCCACACGAAAGCCTGGTCCTTTTTGTTCAAGGCTGTCAAAGGTGCTGCAACTCGGGAGAAGTTGGGTACGAACCTCTGATAGTAACCTGCCAGCCCGAGGAAACTACGAACCTCTACCACGTTCTTGGGTTCTACCCAAGAAACAACCACCTCAAACTCCTATGGGTCTATCGCTACTCTTTGTTCGGACACTACGTGCCCAAGGAAGTGCACTTCTCGCATCCAAAACTTGCACTTCGACAACTTCCCATAAAGCTGGTGTTGTCAGAGGACCTCCAAAACCGTCCTTAGGTGCTCAACATGATCCTCCTATAATATTGAGTAGATCAGGATGTCGTCAATGAACATGACCATGAACCAATCCAGATACTCCCGGAAGATGGAGTTCATAATCCCCATGAACACAGTTGGAGAGTTCGTAACGCCGAACGACATGACCACAAACTCGAAGTGCCCATATCTGCACCAGAAGTCCGTCTTCAGGATGTCGCCCTCCTTCACCCTCAACTGGTGATATCCAGACCATAGGTCGATCTTTGAGAACCATATTTCCCCTTTCAACTGGTCAAAGAGATCGTCTATCCTTGGAAGAGGGTAGCGATTCTTGACCGTTACCTGATTCAACCTCCTGTAGTCTATGCACAGCCTTAGACCACCATCTTCCTTCTTTGCAAACAACATAGGAGCACCCCATGGTGACGCACTCAGTCGAACAAAACCCTTCTTCATCAGATCATCAATCTGAATCTGCAACTCCCGTAGCTCCGAAGGCACCATCCGGTAGGGATCCATTGAAATCAGACGAGCACCAGACTGCAAGTCTATCCCAAACTCGATATCACGTCGAGGGGGTAGAGTCGTCACCTCCTCAAGGAAGACATCCATAAACTTACTGACAATTCCTGGTACCTCCACCATCTCAGCATCCACTGACTCTACTGACAGCTCGGATAATAAGGAGAGGAGGGGTTCCTCTCGCCTGCAACCCTTCTGGCCACTCCGCTCGCTGGTGAAAGTAACACGTCAGCCACCCAAGTTTGAGAACACAACCCTTCCTCAGAAGCATCCGATGATGTAACACATAGAGAACAGACATTCGATGCCTAGGATGACATCATATGGATGTATCTATAGCAGTAGTAGGTCCCTGACTGACTGATGTGGCCCTATCATCAGTCTGCATCCTCTACAAACATATAACAAGTCGGTTTGACCTCCGACTGGTGTGCTCAGCACCAGGGGAACTGGAAGTCTATCGGCATCTAGACCTAGATCACGGGATAGACCGAGTGCAAAAAAGGAGTGCGAATCTACGATATAAAACAAGGTGTAAGAAAGGGTACCGAACAAACTGATCGTACCTCGAACAACCTCTGGTCCTACTGGAACTACTTCCTCCGCGGTGTGCAACTGTCCATGCCCAGCTCCTCTGCCCCTCGGCTGTCGGCCACCTCCCTGACCACGCCCTGGTCAAGATCCCTGAGGAGCACCCTGAGGTCGGCCTCCCCCTGCAATGTCTGCCCTCGGAGGAGCGGGAGCTCGCTGCCCCTGCTACTACTGCTGAAAGGGCCTAGCTGGAAGCTGCTGCTGAGGCGGGTGCTGGGCCTGTCCACCACCGCTGTTCTGTAATCGATCTGGGAACCGATTCCAGAGATGTCCATGGCTCCCACAGATGAAGCACCTCGGTCCTAGGCCCAAAGGAAAAGGGCGAGGACCGGGGTACTGGAACTAAAACTGTTGCGGCCTGCTCCCTACTGGTCGGAACCAAGAGGGTCCCGATGCTGGAGGTCTGGTGCTGACAGGCTTTCCCTTTGACGGGCCTAGCTGAATCCCCTCCCGTGACACACCTCCCAGCATGTGAATCCTCTCCACCACTTCAGCATTCTTCTGCACCTCTAAGTATGTCGGCAAGGTGAAGGGGGTAACAGCATACTGGAGGGAAGGTCGGAGCGCCTCCTCTAAACGTCTCTCCCGAGACTCCTCATCCGAAAAGAGGTCCGGAGCAAAGCGGAGGAGATCCTTAAACTTGATCCCTAGATCCCTTACCAACATAATCCCCTGATGGAGGGAGATTAGCTCCTACCTCTTCTCTTCCTTCATCGTAGAAGAGAGGAATTCCGCCCGGAACTCCTTCTCAAAATCAGCCCATGACACCTCAGCCTCTCTCCTCTCCCCCAGGTAGAGCGTCCACCACTAACGCACTGATCCCCTCATCTGGCTAATGGCCAGAGGGACCCAGTACTCCGTCGGAGCCCGTATCAAGCCAAAAGATATCACCAGCTCCTCTAGCCAACTCTCTGTATCCATGTCCGAGGTGCTTCCCTCATACTTCCCGAGGGTCTGCCGCTGGAAAGCACGAAGCGTCTTCTACCACTGATCATCCTCCTCCTCTCGATCAGCCCTCTGCCGATCGGCTACGTCAACCTCCTGGGCCTCGATCGCCCGTACAAATCGCGGTCGTCTCCCAGGTGTCATAGGTGCAAGGTAAACAAAGAATGCCTAAGCCCAAGTAGTGCAGAACATTGTTCTTAAAATTTCTTAAACTTATTATTTATTTCAATTTCCCAAAACACCCCAGAAACATGAGAACACAAGTCATTATGATGTATGTACCTTTCCTAGGGTCTCTACCCTGCAAGAAGCGTGGCCTCACTTGGTCGTTCGGTAGGTCCAGATTCCTTGCATCAGATCACAGGGGGCCCTAAAATCCCGTGTCCTAGCCGGTCTTCCCTGGCCTAATTCACGCACCAAGGTCACCCAACACTGTTGCTCTACCATACCATGCAATCCTCACCATGCCTAACTCTAGACTCCATCCTGTCTCTAAATCTCCTTTGATACCATTCTGTCACGGCCCGCCTTCACCAAAAGGAGGGAAGGGTCAGCAGATTTCCAGGCCCTTCCTTCTTTAAGTTGAAGGAGAGATAATGACCCCCGAAACCCACCTTCAATAGGTCCCAGAGTGACAACCAACACCAAGGGTATAAAATCACACACTAAATGGAAGGCATTACCCTTTTTATTTTAATTGGATCGGGAGATAAGATAGTAAATCCCACAACACCAAAACTGAAAGTGCAAGTACGGATGAAAGTAAACCATTCCCATATGCATGTTCAAAGGTAAAAGATACAAGTCACACAACTCCAAAGGTAACGTACCAAGAAAAGGAAAACGAAAACAGCAACTGCCCCAAGGTCTGAGCTAGTACGGTCCCGCACGATCCTTGATGTCCTCCTGGAAACCTGAAAACAGTTTTATATACGTAGGGTGAGCATACAAGTACACTCAGTAGGGAAAACCAAATACTCTCGTGCACAAGTGAGGAATCAATCTAATGTCCCGTGGAAAAAGAGATAACCAAACACCCAACCAGGAAAAAGCTATCCACCCAATCTCACCAAGGCACACTCCCCAAATAATTCAAGTCAAGTAAAGTATAGTAATAGCACATCGATGTTTGGGTACCCTGTGCCACTTTCCCACTGGTTATTGAAGACATCCTATGCATCGAACCAATCCCGCCATTCTTACCACAATCCCACTGCCAAACCCATCCCGCACACACCTGAGCCACAACCTCACTGCAGTCCCACTGCCAAACCCCGCCCACACACACCTGGGACATAACAACTATCCCTCCCTGCAGACACCTGGGCCACAACCACCACACACAACTATACTCGCAAACACCTGGGTAAGAACAACTACTACCATGCCCGAAGACACCTGGGCCTCATCCCAAATACACTTGGGAAACAACCTGCCCGAAAACACCTAGGCCAACCACCACAACTACCCCGCTCGAATATTCTTGGGCTAATAATGGACTTCAGGACATCAATGCCTGCCCGAAGATACTTGGGATATCTGGGAAAGGGAGCAGAAAGGAGCTAATGACCAGCTACTAATAGAAGTGTTAGGAAAAACACCCTCCCCCATGAAATGGGGGTGTTCGGCAATAAGTGCTAAACTTGGGTGGGGTGCGAATAAGAAACATAGGAACTAAAAATATATGTATAAGTAACAGACACTCAACCCAACCTAGGGTTTCCAAAGCCAACCCAAGCACAAGCACACTCATCCATATTCATAGGAAGCACACTGCTCACAACCGAGTCACAACTCACCCCCCAGAACCAATACCCGTTTAAGCTATTCTTGCTTCCATGTTCAAGTAATCTCATTTAAATAAAGTTCTGCACTACTGGGCAACTAATAGCATAAACACAAACTAAGGTAAAAAGTTAGATCCAATAGTAATTTAAGCATTCACACCCGGTTCTCTTGCAAAGTCACAACAACAAAGGGATAAGTGAGATCCCTCAAAGTACTGGAACCAAAGAAACCCCCGAGATACAGCCCCATGTTCCCAAAATCCAGGAGCCAATGGTTTCTTAACAATAGAGTATCCCACCCCAATTTTTGATATAAGCTGAGTAATCACACAGCCTCAAATTCACAACCAACAAAGTATAACAACATGGGATCTCATCACCACCCGCATCGCCCCAGCAATCGGCCCGTTAAAGAAACAACCAAACCGCTACCACCAACACAAGGCAGGCCCATGCAGGTATTTTCATATTTAAAATATTTAACACACTCCATGGTTTCAATTCCACTGTACTTAAACCGGGGTTATCACAGAAAAAGGGTTGATCTAGTTCTTTCAATTTATTTAACCGAGTATACGTAATTAACCAATTCCATGTTAGGGTTATTTAAACATACAGGGGTACTGAGGTTCATTAGTGTGCAAGGAAAGACCACCAACGACCATGATTTTCAGTGAGACCGTACAATTCACAACACATAACAACATAAAAAGAGTATAGCAGAACATCGGTCACACCCCCCTTCATTCTTTAAAGGTTTTTTCATTATCTTAATTAAGTTAGGTTTCATCAATTTACATAGAGACAAAAGCATGCCCACCCTGCATGATACACAGAAGGAGGGACGAAGGATAAAATCCCTACCTGATGGATCAAGGATCGACGTTAAGTCCGCGCGTGAGTAGTAGGAACTCCACGGAACGCGATCAAGGAAAACTTTGAGGGGTTACAACTCATCAGGAGGAAGGGTACTCCGAGCACAAGGTGATAGAGAAAAATAAATGTAGGGAGAAGCCTTTAGGTTATAAAGGCTGAGATACAGCATTCCCGGGATGGTTAAGATACGGAAAGAAAAACTCGAAACCGCATAAGAAGTGGGATTGTGGGTTGGCCACGTGGCTGGGCCACCCCACACGTAACTTAAAAGGTCCCCTCCCTTCGGGGCGGTTAAAACAGACGTACACCTCACCAATAATTTAATTTAAAATCCATTAATGGGCATTAATGGGCTTTAAAACAGGCTTAAAGGGGTAAAAACATGGTTTAAAAAACAATTTGCGTAAAAAGGAGGCACTACTGGAAAACCCATGGGGGTAGGAAAGAGCTACCGGTAGCCGAGAGGTACCGGTTGGAGACATCTACCGATAGATCTCGACTACCGGTAGCCGAGAGCCACCGGTAGCGAAGAGGTACCGGTTGGTGACAGCTACCGGTTGGCGACAGCTACCGGTAGCCGAGAGCTACTGATAGCCGAGAGCTACCAGTAGTCGAGGGCTACCAGTACCCCAAGGTCACCGGTAGGGTAGGTCTACTAGTAGGCAGAGGCTACTGGTAGGCCAAGGCTACCTCTAGGAGTCACTGAGAAGCTGGGATGGCCTTCCAAACCACCCAAAACACCTCCAACATCAGATTTTTACCAAGTAATGGACCCCAAAAACCCAGGCCATTACAATTACCGTTGTGGGAACTTTTGAACTGTAAACCCCATGAGATAGAGATCCTAAAATGGATATATAAATCCCACTAATTTTAAGGATAATAATCATAAAATAAATTCATTGTAATTATATACACTATATAAAAGGAATATGTGGTGAATATGGCATGTGTCTCACAGAAGTAATAAGTGAGACAGAATTCCCTTTCCTTAAGTCTCTACTTCCTTCATACACGTTCAAACATCATGTATAATAAATATAATTTATTATAAATATATTATAGAATCATACTTATATATATCATACCATATATGATTTACTTGTGACCTTTTATTACCTTTTTATTAACAATTTCATGTTAAAGTTACGTTTCGCGCAATAACTGCTTTGTTTTTCATGTATGTTTTGATTTGTTATTTTTCATCATCTAACTTTGATCATGGTTTCATAATATCCATTATTTTAAAAATATATATAAATATCATATATATTTATGATATATATATTTATAGTAATCCATAAAATTTATAGATAGAAAATGAAATACACTGTTCATGGAGATGGTAGGTCGTACTTACGCATGAATGTTGTTCCCATTTTCTCAACAAATTAAAATAAAGAATGTTACATAATATATTACCATTATAGAATCACATTTATATAATATATATTACATATTTTCATTAAAATCATTCTTATTATCTTCCATGTATAGCGTGAATGAATCACATCGCTTCGCAAAGTAGTAGTCCACCATACACACGAGCGACATTATCATATTCCCATGGAATGTAAAGTAAGAAGGTATATATTAATAACATATGTATAATAATATCATATATGTAATATATAAACATATAATACATCATTATATCCATCTGTGATATGTGGTTATGGAAAACGAATAAAATCAGTTCGTGAGGTGGTAGTTCGTCGTACACACGAATGATGATTTCATATCTCATTTGATGGAAGTAGAGATAGTTTAAGGTCATGAACTTAACATAAAAATATCTAAGTATATTTAATATACTTATTTTATTATATCATCATTTTTTAATAATAATTTAAGGAGGTGGATGAAGAAATAAAATAAAACGCTCGGTTATGGATGTCACCTCTTCTTTAGACAACTTCTTTGGTTTGCACCAAAATCCATCCTAGGTTTACTTTTTGACCAAAATAAGGATTCTAGTATGATATTATGGAATTGAGGAATTTATTTTGGAATATATTTTCTGAACCAATGGGTTTTTTAAGTGTAAATAAGAGAGTAGAGAGGGTGACCTTTTATAAGTGAGGTGAGTGGAACACTTGTAATTTTTGAAAAGAAAAATGTGTTCCCACATTTTTCACATGCCATAAGACTCAAATGAACTAAATTGGATTAATAGATATATAATTGAACTAATTTTACTTTTAATACCATATTAAAATAATTTTTAGGTTTTTAAATTCTTTAAAAGAAAGGGCAATTCAAAATAAAAACCAATATTTTCACTATTCATTGAAAATTTTATATTTTCATAAAATTATCAAATATTAACTCCAATATAATTTTAAAATCATGATTTAAAAAATAATGTTTATTTTTTCAAATAAATTTTCTAAAATTATCAAAAGTTAATTTTAAAATAAGTGCACAAAATGTGACAAAACTGTTTTTTTGAAATTTATAGTTTTTAAGTGTAAAATTGGTTTTATTCTCATCTCTTGTTTAGAAAACACATAATATGAATGTTAAACATGTGATTGAATAATATATATATATATATATATATTTAATTAAAATTATTCACCAAAAGTTATTTTTTTAATTTAATGAGGTAAAACATGTTTGTGCGTATAAAATAGTATTTCATAAAAAGATTTCTTTTGTTTTCAAATGAATTTTATTTTCATCTATAATTAATTAGTCACAAAAGAATTTATTATATATACATGTTTAAAACATATATTTTCATACTTTATTTAATCTTATTCATACCCACCATTCCAACGGCTATGTGATAACTATAATAATAATAATATTTTAATAGTATGTCGCATCTCATTAAATCTCAATGTTGCGTGTAATTCAAGCTAAACTCAATGTTGCATGTAATGAAATATAAAATTATTATTCTGTATAATTCAAGATAAAATTGGTTTTTTTTAATTTAAAATATCAAAAAGATTTAATTTATTTTAAAAAATATTTCACAAAATCCTAGGGTGTTTCACTCTACCCCCTTAATTGAATTGTATCCTCACAATTTGAACATGTGCTTGGTAAACAAGGGTTTAACATTTGAAAATACCTTAGTGGTAAACCCAAATCATTAAAAGGGTTAATAAAAATTCATCTTGAAAATAGAGAAAGTGATGTGTGAAGGTCATCTAAAATAATACATACTAGGTTTCCAAATAGAATAACATAGGTGGGAAGTGAAGATTTCAACATGGAAGAAAAGCCTAATGTCAAAATAATGATAGAGAGTGATAAAGATCATTGATCACAAGAAATTTAATGATCATGTGAAAATCAACAACCAAAAAACCATAAACCAAATAGGTATAAAAAAAAGTTCATTGATATCATTGAAAATGATGGTAATAAGATAAAATTTTCTTTCAATATCATTTTCCTAAAGTTGGGGAATTTTCATGAGAAGATATACTTACTATATTTTATTCAATTTCATAAGCACAATATCATCATTTGTATGTGTTTCGATCAATTTCCACATCATCTCTTGCTTTCAGGAATGGAGATGATTTTTTATGCCTGAATCACTAGTGGATCACAAGATCTATAAAAGAATGATAAGGCATTCCATATTTCTCTAGTTATTATCAAAATTATAACTATTAGCATAGGTTTTCCAATAACATACAAATTTAAAATTAATTCATTTCATGAATAGTTAACCTTAAGGCTCCTTCATGTCTTTCCAAAATTGAAATCCAAAAATTTAGAAAGAAGCTCGCAAAATTTAAAAAATAAACTTATCATTAATCCCCCAAACAACATGAAGTAGCTATTAATGTCACATCCAAATATGTGAATACAATGATCATATATTTTCTTGAAACATGGTAATAACCTGAATTACTATAAAACTTTATTGAAAACATAAATGGTTTCTTATTCATTAAATAAAACATAGATTATTGGGTATATTCTATAAATCCAAAAAATGTTGTAAGATCCATTAATAATAACATAAAACTCTATGTCATCAAATCAATAATAAGTTCTAAGGTAATAAATAATATCCAATTTACTTTCATCTATATCAATCATATCTTTATTTAAACTAAACACAATTTTATCATCATCAGGATAATATTAAGGGTTATCTTCCCTTAATAAAAATATCACTTTTCCATTAATTCACTTTTCTTGACCATCAGTACCATTTAAAATATTCTTATAATTCTTTAATGAAAAACTATTATGGAACAATCCATTGATGTTTCATGATTATAATAACCAAAATACCACTGATAAAAATTTAATTCTTTGCATCATAATATATAAACACATCAATCATTCCACTTTCTTCATAAACCATTAACCAGGCTTCATCAACTTATTCCTTAACACTTATTTCCTTTCATATGTCATTTTTAGTCTCTTAATCATGAGAAATATAACCATTAATCATACAAACTTTTTTATTATCTTCATGTGATTTCCTACTAGGACATCAATTTTCATAATGTATATACTTTCCACATTTTAAACATTCAACTATCGATGATATTTTAGAGAGACCATTATTCTCATCCATTGCATCAACTGAACTTTTCATTTTTCATCTATAATTACTTAATTTGTGTACTTCTATTCTATACTAAAAACATATTCTAATTCCTCTAAGGTATCCAATTGGGTTATTCTTCCCAAATTCTTAATACATAGGAAATTTAATCTTCTTTTCTCCATAGTCTCCACCACCTGAGCTCTAAGAGAACTCTTTCCTTATCTTATTTGGTGAGTCTGAGAGTTAGTTAAGGTGGAAGTAATTAATCATACATTGTGATAATTGATTATTCATAATCATAATATCCTTCAATTCTATTTATCATCCCATTTGGTTTCTTATCAACACATTTTCTATCACATTCAATGTTATTCCATTTCCTTCTGGTCCCCGTCATTGACTAAAACCAAAAAACATAGTGTAAGAAACAATAATCATAGAGAAGAACCATGTACGCATGAAAAAACATTTAAATTATGTATAAATCCTGACACCTTCTTTTAAATCTATTAAAACTTAGGTTTAATCAAGGTTATTCATAGTCATATTCTATTTAAATCCATCATGATGGTTAATAAAGAGTTTGTGAATTTCTAAATCATATCCCCCGGGAGTGTTAAACCAGGTGTGCAGTAAGGTCTATTGTCATGCACTAGGTGATGATCAAGTCCATATAAATGTTACATTTTCAAATTTATTACCCCTAGGGACCTCTGTACTAGAGCCACATTCACTTGTAGTATCTAGACAGGAATGTAATTTCTTGGAAACCACTTGCTCTATCCTTTACCAAAATTCTAGGACATTTTCCTATACTTTGACTCATCCTTAGAATTATCCTTGACATATCCTTATAGTTCTCACTAAATTTTTTATATACTAGTTTCTAAAGGTTAACTAAACCTTACTTTGATACCAACTATAGAGATATAAACTTCTCATATATAAATATTACATCTCAATAGACGAATATTCATTATATGACATAACGATGCACACCAGAATCATTTAGGTATAGTGCTTATGGAAACTTGGATACATAAAAAATTTTTCCATAGGTGAGCTACATCATCTCCCACTACGTTCTTCATAACTTTCACCCTTCTTAGACATATCATATATAAGACCTTTCATCATAACCTAGGGAAAGGAAACATAATAAAGGGTGAGCTCAGATACTCAGTAAGGGTAAAAAAGGGAGATATTAACATATTATGAGTATAAGGGTACGAGAATATGAGAATAACATTTGAAAACCATACCCTGCATATTATAGATCATAAACTTGATTCATGACATAGATCTTGGCAGTTTATAAGACATGAATCATAATGGAATCAAATAACATGAGCCATGAGAGCATGATATTGGCATAAGACATAGATTTGTGGCATATACATAAGTATAGACAATAATTTACTTAGTAATAAAGGATTATTTTCAAGGATATCATAGTGAAATGGTTTCACTCCCTAAATCATCATAATAGTCAAGGTTTATACCCAAGATTATCATAGTGAACTGAGTCCCTTACTGAGCTTGGTTCTCATGAGATATAAATTTTTACCCAATTCATTAGAGGGAGATATAGGTCTCACCCATCACATAATGAAAATCATACATATGTGTGCCAAAAGTTTATAAAACATTCATCATATCATAACCCATGAAAATAAATAGGTTTCATAAACATTTTATCATAGCATAACCTATGAAAAAGAAATAGGTTTTATACTCATTTAATCATTTCATTATAACATAACCTGTGGAAATATAAGCAGGTTTCATAAGAATTTTATCATGGTATAACCCATGGAAGAGAAAAATGATTCATAACCATCTTGTCATCATAATCATAAACCATGCAAATAAATAATAAGGATGGTATCCATGTATCATATCTCCAGTAAAGAATAAGTAACATCAAAGGATGCCATCTTCGATTGAAAATGATTTTGAAAGAAAAATCACTTGGAACATTTTTTGAGGAAAATAGCCTTCCAACTTTGAAAAAAATATTTTTAAAACATAAAACATTTTTGAAATATATTTCTTTTAAAATAACCTTGGAAATGTATTAAATAATCTTTAAAGATCATTTAAATCATTTTTTTGAAGAAAATAACCTTTCTTTGAATGTCAATTTTTAATACTAAAAATTCATAAAACATTTTGGAAATCATTTTATTTAAAACTAAACTTCCAAAGTTATAAATTAATCTTTAAAACAATGATTGGTAATGACAGTATAAAATATTGTTCATGTCATACACTTTAAAGCAAAGATTCCCTTCACATTTTCAGTAAAAACCAAATGCGCATTGTTTGGAAAATGACGTGAAGATTCCTATAAAAAAATGTGTAAAAAAATTACAAAATGGGTAAAATTTTCTTTAATAAATAATTTGGATAATTCTAAAAACATTTTTGAAAACATTTTTAGAAAACATGGCTTTGGAAGAAAAATAGGTTTTCGATCGAAGAGAGAAATAAAGATGATTTTTCTTAAAAATATTTCTTTGAATTATTGAGTACATAAATATAGGATGATGAAGTGAAAAATAGTATTATAATGAAATAATCATAGGATAATAAAATTCATGAGTTTATTGAGATATGGGTCATAATATTTCATCATTAGAAGCATAAACATAAATAATCCTGATAAATGATGAGATTGTATTATACAACCATTACCACTTTGGTAAAATTGAATCATAATCCCCATGAAAGAATAAATTAATTTAAACTTAATATATATCATTAATATAAGGAGAATCATGATATAAAATGCCAAATTGGCAGTATATATACCTCATAAAACAAGATAGGTTCATAACACATCATATGTCTCAAAGAAAGAAAATTGAGACATAAATCTCTTGCCACTTTGAGAACTTTTGAACCATAAAATCCATGAAAGAGAGATCCTAAAATAGACATATAAATCCCCATAATTTTAAGAATATTGATCATAAAATATATTCATGGGAATTATATACACCACATATGAGGAATTGGTGGTGAATATGGCATGTGTCTTCCGAAAGTAATGAGTGGGACATAAATCCCTTACCCTAAGTCTCGACTTCCTCCATACACATTCAAACCACCTATATAATAATTATAATTTTATTATAAATTTATTACATAACCATACTTATATATATCATACCATATATTATTTACTTATGATCTTTTTATTACCCATTTATTAACAATTCCATGTTAAAGCCACGTTTCAGGCAATAACTGCTTTTTTTTTGTGTATGTTTTGATTTTTTATTTCTGGTCCTTAACTTGGATCATGATTCCATTATATCCATAATTTTAAGCATGATATAAATATAATATATATTCAGTGTATATGTATTTATAGTAATCTATAAAAGTTAGAGATAGAAAATGAAATACATCGTTCATGGAGACGGTCTGTCGTACATACGCATGAACGTTGTTTCCATTTTTCTTGACAGATTGAAAGAAACAAAAGGTAAATAATATATTGCCATTATAAAATAATTTTTATATAATATATATCACATATGTTTATTAAACTCATTTTTATTACCTTCCATGTAAAGCATGAACGAATCACATCGTTTTGCGAGGCGATAATTCGCCATACACACGAGTCACTACTACAAATATGGCCTTTATTGGCGCTAGAAAAGGGGATTAACAGCGCTAAAAAGGCGTTGTTAATTGAGATGAAGATAGGGGGGTCCGTTTTATCAGCGCTCAGAAAAGCGCTGGTAAAAAGGTCTTTTATCAGTGCCTTTTTTAGCACTGATAAAAAGACACATTTTATCATCACTTTTTTTAAGCACTGATAAAAGTAAAAAAATAAAAAAAGTTAAAAATAATATATAATGCGGGGGGGGGAGCTTTTAACAGCGCATGACCCCCCCTATCAGCGCTAGGTGGGACCCCCTCCCACTCTCTTGCGCGCTACCCTTGCCCGCGCATCCCCCACATGCTCGCGCGCCCCTCCTTGCTTCCACCCGAACTTGAACCCGTGACCTCCCCACTTGCGTGCCTGCACCTTTACCACTAAACCGTTTCGTTTTTTTCTTTATTTAATGATATATCTATTTATTTTTATATATATATAGTTATATTTATTCGTATATTAATATAGATTCCTGTTAATATAAATATATTTAGTTGTATTAATGCATATATATTTATTCATATATTAATATATATATATATATATATATATATTTATTTATTTATTTATTAGTATATTAATATATATTTATATTTATTTATATATATATATAGTTTTATTTATTCGTATATTAATATAGATTCATATTAATATAAATATATTTAGTTATATTAATACATATATATTTATTCATATATTAATATATATATATATATATTTATTTATTCGTATATTAATATATATTTATATTTATATATATATATAGTTATATTTATTTGTATATTAATATAGATTCGTATTAATATAAATATATTTAGTTATATTAATACATATATATTTATTCATATATTAGTATATATATTTATTCGTATATTAATTTATATTTATATTTATTTATATATATATATTTAGTTATAATTTTTTATCCGTATATTTATTTGCATATTAATATATATTTATAAGATTAGTTTTAAATACATTTATGAAATATGTTTTTTTATGTGTGTTTATAAATAAATAAATAGATACATATATACAACACACACACACACACATTTACAAATAAATACATATATATGTGTATTTGAAAATCCATAGAATGTTAAAACGACCATAACTTCTAATCCAAAAGTCTGTTTCAACTCCACAACCAATAAAATCTAAGAAAATGAAATAATCTTCGATATGATATGTGGTACAAGCCTAGTGGACATCCGGATCAGAAGTTATACCTGTTTGAATGTTAAAAAATCGGGGTATCCCAACTAAAAACTCAGTTTTTAGGCCTTATGGGCCTTTTTGGGCCTCAAAAAATATGAAATAAGATTCCCTTGGGTTATTATCACGCAGATCTCATCACAATCTTCGATTTGATATGCTGTAGAGCTCAAATGGACACCCAGATCAAAGGTTATGGCCGTTTGAAGTTTGAGTTACATTTTCAACATATTTTAGATCTTTTTTTTTGATTTTGTGTGTCTTCAAATTGTTATTAAATGATTATTAATCAATGATAATTAAAAAATTATTAATTAATAATATTTTTTAAAATATTTTAAAGCCATTTTCACTAAATTTTTTATATATTAAATGTAATAGTCTATTTATAATTATCTAAAACATATTTAAAAAATATATATTATATTTATATCAATATAAATATACTTATATAACAATATATTATTTTTCATGATTTTTTTTGAAATATAAAATTTATCAACACTATGAAAAAACACTGATAAAGCCCCCCCTTTATCAGTGCTACTAAAAAAAGCGCTGATAAAGGGGGGCCTTTATCAGCGCTTTTTTTAGCACTGTTAAAGGGTGGCGCTGCATAAACTCAGTTTTGTGGTAGTGAGCGACATTATCGTATTCCCACAAAATGGAGAATAAGAAGATATATGTGATATATTAATCAAAGAAGTATAATAATATCATATATATCATATATACACATTTGATACATCATTATATCCGTCTGTGAGAGTTGATGATGGAAAAAGAATAATATCAGTTCGCGAGGCGGTAATCCACCATACACGTGAATAATGATTTTGTATCCTATTTTATGGAAGTAGATATGGTTATAGGTCGTGAACTTAAAATAACAACATATAATTATATGTAAGATAATAAGGTTATTATATCACTATGGTTTAATAATAATCAAAAGAGGTGGAGGAATAAATAAAATAAAATGCTCGGTTGGGGATGTTACATCTTCTTTGGAAAACTTCTTTTGGTTTGCACCAAAAGCCTTCATGGGTTGGATTTATGACTAAACTAAAGCTTCTAGTATGAGATGAGGGAATTAAATAAGTTATTTGTGTAGGACTTGTCCAGACCAATAGGTTTTGGAAGTGTGAATAAGATAGGAGGTGTGGCTTTTTATAAGTGAGGTGAGTGACACACTTGTAATTTTTGAAAAGAAAAAGGTGTGCCCATGTTTTTCACATGAAAAAAGGATCCAAAATGAACTATTATCAAACATTAGATGTTATTAGATTGAAATATGGCCATAAAATGGGTTTTGGAAAAATTTATAGGTCATTTTTACCCCTTATCTTTTCAATTTAACCCCTGATAAATCCATTTTTACCTTAACCACGATAAATAATTTTTGATGTTTTTACTATTCCTTATAGTAAAAAATTATGTTGAACTTATTAGATAATATAAATTATGATAATTAAAAATATAAAATCCATATTTATAAATTCATCTCACAAAAGCGGAAGAATTTAATTTAAATTTAAACCCGCATATGCGATGAGAAAACGGGTTTTCAAAAAGAAAATCTTCAAAAGTTTAAAAAAAATTATATTAAAATTTAATATAAAATCGATTATAATGACATAAATTGGATTAATAGATATATAATTGAACTAATTTTACTTTTAAAACCATATTAAAATAATTTGGAATTTTTTGAATTCTTTAAAATAAATGACAATTTTTAATAAAAACAAGTATTGTTCACTATTCATCGAAAAATTTATCTTTTCAAAAAATTATCAAAATATTCACTCTAAGAAAATTTTTACATTATGATTTCAAAAATGAAGTTTATTTTTCAAATAATTTTTTTTAAATTGGTAAATATTAATTTGAAAATAAGTGTGCAAAAGGCGACAAAACTGTTTTTTTAGAAAAATACAGTTTTTAAACGTAAAATTGGTTTTATTCTTATCTCTTTTCTAGAAAAAACATTAGATGAATTTTAAAAAATTTATTGAATATATAATATATAAATTTGAATAAAATCATTCACCAAAAGTGACTTTTTTTAATTTAATGAGGTAAACATGTTTGTACTCATAAAAATAGTTTTTCATAAACAGATTTCCTTTGTTTTTAATTTTTTTTTTATTTTCATCACTAATTAATTGGTCACCAATGAATTCATTCTATATACACGTGTAAACCATACATTTTCATAATTCAGTTAATCATATTCATACCCTTCATTCCAATGGCTAGGCGATAACTATAATATTAAATAATGATATTTTAATAGTATGTCGTGTTTCGTTAAAACTCAATATTGCATATAAAGTAAGCAAAACTCAAGGTTGTGTGTAACGCAAGCTAAACTCAGTGTTTCATGTGATGAAATCTAAACTTGGTGTTTTGTGTAACACAAAATATCAAAAAGATTAGATTTATTTAAAAAAATTACTTCACAGAATCTCGGGGTGTTACAATTTTGTATGAGGAACTCACACAACACCTGTTGGACTAAAAATAGAAATACTCTTCACATACAGGAACTCATGCTATATGAATAGAGATAAAAGTTTTAATGGTAAATATATATATATATTATGACTACTTTGAAGAAACGAGATGAGAAGAGAATATTCAAGTAAAGAATGAAAAGTGCAGATTGGAAAAGAAAAAAGAAGTGTTGTATTGTTTCACATCTATTGTTCAATATTCGTGGAGAGAGAATTAAAATTATATTTTTATCATATATTTTCTCGCTTCTCGAAGAAAGAAAAAGAAAGAAGTCAGTATGTGTGATATAGAATAATTTTATTCAGCTATTGGACGAAGGAGAAGCCAATGCTATATTGTATATTATCACTATGCTACTCAAAAGAAGAAGAAAGTCTGCTTATTCCCGAAGATCATGTTTTTGTTATTGTGATATCTCGAAGATCATTCTCATCAGTTAATTGTGGAGGCAAATGTGTGTTGAAGTTGTATTAATTTCTATATCTCATCCCATTTTTTGGTGAGTGTCTACTAATTGTACTTAGTCGTGGTGTTTGAAGTGTCGGCTTCTTGTAGGAAGTTGTTGAGGTTCCTGGTAAAATAATCTAAAGGCTCGGTAAAAGCCATATAATAAAGTGATGACTACCTGCACTCAAGCCAGGAAGTCCATAGGAAAAGGATTAGGCAGTTGTGATATTCACAAAGGAGACATGATTATTTTTAGCAATAGAGGGATTTTTTATTTCCTTTGACTCATTTAGAACATAGGTAGGATGATCACTTATTTTTATGATTTTTTATAAATAAATAAAATGCATTGAATTGCTTGAGAATGCAATTGATTAAGTGCGGAGAAATTTGATGTGAGTTTTATTTCATTCTTTTGGCCACATCATTTTTTGTAATTAAATGTGTTTTTATTATTAAAATAATGTTGATAGTTGAATATTTTTCAATTGTTGTTATTTCGGTATTAAATTATTAAAAGTGTGATTTTAATTTAAAATATCTATTTTATTGATTATTTTAGTTTTTTTGTTAGTTTTAGATTTATTTGTATTTATTTCGTATGCCATCATTTTTTATTCCTATTTGTATGTTGAATTATGTACCAACATTCTTTCAATTCTTTATTCGTCTTTCTGTTTTTTCAAAATAATAATTTTAATTATTGAATGCTATTCTATTATTTGTTTATTTTTAATTTAAATTCTATTTCAAAATAACAAATTTTTAATGTTTTTAATTTTATTTGAGTGTTAAATTACTTAATTTATTCTTTTTTTTTTGTAAATAATTAATTTATCCTTGTTCAAATTTTATTTCTATCTATTTGTTAGTAATTGATTTTTTTAAATTATTGATTTTTCAGGTGAGTACCAACCATGGCTGGTACTAACCTACTGCGATGGCCATTTTGAGTTACCGCGAGCAGATGACTGTGAAGAACCCGCAACACCGAGTCTCACCGGTTGAAGATGACCCGACGCGGGTGCTTGCTGGAGACGATGAAGGTGTTGCGATGCCACTTGAAGATATCACTGGAACCTGCCGATGCCGCTGTAAGGATCAAATGAAGTTGGAACAGCCGTCTGAGCACAGATCCGAGCCGCACCCTGTTGATTTTGAAGATTAAAGCCACTGCCGATCCCGATCTGAACCTCGCCAACCGGGATTGAAGATAACCGACAAGCCAAGCCTTGCGAATCCCACCGAGGAAGACGATCCCCAAATCGAAATCCGAAGTTGTCGATGTATGATTGAAAATGCCGATTCATCTTTGAACGACCGCTACTGAGGGCCGAATCCGAAGTTTTGGTTTACTCGAGCTTGGCCAGGTACCGATTGAAGAAGATGAGGCCAAGCCGAATCCAAGGAAGAAGATGTCCGACCTTACGCGCTGCTTGAAGAAGACCCACAAGCCGTGCCTGAGGTGGCGGAATCAAATTCAAGGTATTTCAGCTGGCATGGAGGAAACTGAGCGTTAATCGCGATTTGAGTTATTGAAGACGAAAGGCAGCCCGAGATCGGATGATGTTGGCAATCTGAATTGAATTGGCGATAACAACTCATTTTCAATCGAGGCATTTCAAAGTTCACTGATGAAGATCAATCGAGGGTGCCGAATCAAGAGGCTCGCTGACAGATGCGAGCACCTGTTAATTTTCACTGAGCTCCGAAGATTTGCTGATTGCTGATTACGATCTGCGGAGGTGTTCAATTGAAGATGAAGGGGCCTCGGAGTTTTCCGATGCTGCGGCTGCAAGGATGCACTGCTATGCACGCTACATGTTTGGTGATTTGCCTCAATGAGTGCGACCACATGAAGGTGCGAAGGGCAGTGAAGCCACCGAGTGAAGCTGGTGAAGTCATGCGAAGGAGTTCGATCTCTGTGACGACATAATCAAATTCGGCCAAAAGTTTCTAATCTGGGAGTTTCTACTGAAGCCCGACAAATTTGATGCATCGAGGAGGTTCCGGGACAAAAGTTTGTCCACCAATTCAAGATTGAAAGAGGAAGCATGAAGATTCATCCTGCAAGAAACGGATGAGATGGGTTTGTTGCTTTTGGGCCATGAGCATTGGTCAGAAGATCAAAGAATTTAATTTTGAGTCGTGACATGTACAGATCACATACTGATTTAATTCAGATACAATGAACTAATTCTTCAATTGGGAAATCGAAACGCAGGAAGTTAAACTCGAGCCAACAAGTAGTGATTCTGGAAGATTTCAGAGTTTGCTCGAGTCGTGGGTGAATGTTGCAAGGAAGGTATTTTTGAGCAGGTGATGTTACTTGCTGGGGTAGCAAGACCATGTGCGAGGAGCAGTGGAGTTGGGATCCCTGATCCATCGATCCGCTATCGATCATCAAACCATCATCGAAGAATTGATCTGGAGAACAGATAGCGAAGGAGAGCAGAGGAGTTAGGGCTATTTTTCAGGAGCATAGAATTAAAGGTAGACGTCCTGTCTTCTTCTTCTTCTTTCTTTTGCTCATGATCTTTAATTTCGCATTACTCATCTTCATAATGATTTTTGGCTAGAATTGTGAGTAGGGAAGTTAGGTTGTTCTGGTTTATCATTTTTATCTTTGTTTGTGCGATCATTTATACATTTTAAAACTTCTTCTTTTTAGCAATTGAATGAGTTTTATAAGTGACTAAATGCAAAATCATCTGATTGCTAGTCAATCTGCTCGATTGAGATTTCGACTTTATGTTTTTGAATGTTGATTCAATTAAAACTTCACAAACAGGAAATACATTAACCGGACAATCGAAACTTCCCCTGTGTTTCAATCTTATTCATACTCTGCTCCGTTTTCATTGCTAACCATTGAAAAAATTCTTCAAACCGCTCATATGTTGCTTCTTAATAGGTCATTATCATCACAATAATTAATTCATGCATGTTTTTATTGTTTTTTTAATTGTTTTTAGTCACTTTCTTCGCCCTACACCCACCACCCACCACTGCCTTCCCTGTGGACATGATACCCCATCTCACTGCTATCTAGTTGTTTTTAGGAATTTAATTTTAGCTAGTCAATAACCTAGCTTATCAGTGGACAACCTTCATGTCTGGTTGAATAATGGAGTTATAGGTTATGATATAGTAGATGATGTTCCATAGGCATTCAGAATGGCCTTTTAAAGCTTTGACCGCAATGGAAGAGTCATATTTCACTTCAGATAAGGAGATATTATTAGGCTTACTCATATTAATCCCTTGAAGCGTCCCCAATGCCTCCACCACAACTGAATTGATCAAGAAGACCATGTTACCCATAGAAGAATAAAAGTGACCTACTAGAAGTTGTGAAGAAGCCAATTCCCTCTAAGAAGAAAGTTGAAGTGATCAAGAATACCATTTTACCTATGGAGATCGGTGTTTTAAAAATCAAGGGTAAAAGCATGAAGAAATATGGAGATGAATTGAAAGAAGTTTCTAGGTTGAGAAAAATTCAGCCCTGTTGCTCTAGCTAAAAAGTAAAGGAGAAACCACATTATTCCCATTTATATATAGTGTTTGTCTTTCTAGGAAGGGGATTGATGGTTATTCATATGTTTAGGTGGAGACTTGAACTTAATAAAAGTTGTGAACATTTAATAGCTAGAAAAGAGAACCATTAAGGAGTATTTTACATTAACCTGGACCATGTTGCCTCTTAGAAACAATTCAATTTGTGTAAAAAATTATGCTTGGAATTTATTCTTGAATAAAATCAACCATGATGAAGAATTATATAGTGCATCCCTTGGGGGGGGGGCTTAGATGAACAACCACCAGATATATATATCTCAATTGGTATCTCGTGAATATCTAAAGTTTCGTTAAGTGTTGTAACTAGTGATTTTGGATGAAATTTCTGAAATTGGAGTTCTCCATTAAAGAGGATATTAGTTGAAAATCATTTGAACAACCCCAAAATGAAGGTTTCAGTGTTGGTACCACATGTTGATGGATAATTTGTATGTCTTGATTAGTCACTATTGTTTTTCACATTAAGTGTGAAAGGTAAATCTCCCTACCTCAAGGTGAGGCGGAGCCATTCTTTTATAGATGAATTAAAAGGATTACAAGGTGGAGTAATCGGATGTGGGACTCGAAAATTCTCTTTACTTAAAACATAATAAAGAGGGTCCAAGACTCCCCCTCAAGCTGGACTTGCCCAGCTTGGACCAAGAGTCTTACAAAAAGAAAAGCGACATCTAACAAGACCAGACACACTCCCCCTCAAGCTGGGTTGTTGATACTGTGGAGACCCGGCTTGGAGCTGAGAGAGTCCAGACGAGCTCTCGGGAGGCTTTTGGTGAAGATGTCGGCAAGCTGATCAACTGTTGGTATGTGGCCGCAACTAATATGGTGCTGCATGAGGTGATGACGAAGAAAGTGACAATCCACCTCAATATGCTTCGTTCGTTCATGGAAGACGGGATTAGAAACAATCTTCATGGCTGCCTAATTGTCACATCAGATATGAGCAGACGTCTGTTGTGGGAAGCCAAACTCATGGAGGAGATGACGAAGCCAAAGTATCTCAGTAGTGACTGTGGCTATCGCACGATATTCAGACTCCACACTAGATTTGGAGACGATAGTCTGTTTCTTACTGCGCCAAGAGATGATGTTACCTGCCAAGAAAACGACAATCTAGAAGTAGACTTTCGGGTAGCAAGACCGCCATCATAATTCGCATTACAGATGACCTCAACATCCAAACGATCATGATGTGGATACTGAAGACCACGAGCAGGGTCCTTGATGTATCTAGCAATGCGGATGACAACATCCCCTCTGAGATTTGGTTGGATGCTCTATGAACTGGCTAACTTTGCCAACAACGCAGGAAATGTCCGGACGCGTCATGGTGAGATAATTGAGTTTTCCCACAAAACGACGGTAACTCTCTGGATGAGGAAAGAGTTCCGTGTTGCCATAGAGCGACTGTTCTTCAGGCTCGAGTGGATTATCAACGACAGTGGCATGAGTCAAGTCAGCATCCTGCAAGAGATCCAAGGCATATTTCCGTTAGTAAATAAAGACGGTGTCCGTAGAATGAGAGATCTCAATGCCAAGGAAGTATGTGAGCGGACCGAAATCTTTGGTATGAAAGTGGTTTTGAAGACGCCCCTTGAGTTGGGCAATGCCAGTTGAGTTGCTCTCAGTGATGATGATATCATCAACATATACCACTAGCAGGATGCAGCCGGATGGCGTCGTACGATAGAAGACGGTATGATCCTTCATACTTCGAGAGAGCCCAAATGAAGTGACGACGGTGCTGAATCGGCCAAATCAAGCACGGGGAGACTGCTTGAGGCCATAAAAAGAGTGATGAAGCTGACAGACATGGGAGTTGGCTCCGGAGGCCTGAAATCCGGGAGGTTGCTGCAGATACACCTCTTCTTCAAGAGAGCCATGGAGAAAGACATTCTTGACATCCAGTTGATAAAGTGGTTAATGATGATGAGCGATCAAAGAGATTGATAGGCAGATAAACGTCATCTTTGCAACTAGAGAGAAAGTATCAAAATAGTAGACACCATAAGTCTGAGCAAAGCCCTTCGCCACAAGTCTGGCTTTGAGGCGATGAAGAGAGCCATCTGCATTGAGGCGGACAGTATAAATCCACTTACTGCCAACTGCCTGTTTGCCCGTTTGCTTGTTGGAAGGGGGACCATATCCCACGTGTGATTGTCGTCTAGAGCCTGCAATTCATCCCGCATTGCTTGAAGCCACTCAGGGTGAGATTTGGCGTCACCAACTGTGCGGGGAATGAATATCATCTCCAGTGCGGAAAGACCCCTGTATGAGGATGTGTACAGAGGAGTATTCTGACAAGAATAAGGACCTTTCTGTAGTGCAATGGGCAAGTCGTCTGTCGCCGAAGGAGGAGCATCGGACGAAGTTGGAACGATGATGTTCTCGGCCTAGACGGGGGACACATTCGATGGACGTCGGGAGTAGACAGTGTCAAACCAGTGATCAGCAGAGTGAGACACCAGAGGTGGGTGGATGATGAGAGGAAGACAATCATTTATGGTTGCGTCTGGATAGAGAGAGAAGAGAGAAAGGAGAGTTCTCGACAAAAGATACGTCAACAGAGATGATATACCGACGTAAGTCTGGAGAGTAGCATTGATATCCACGCTGAGTGCGGAAATATCCAAGAAAAATGCATCGGAGGGATTTGGGGGATAGCTTGGAGAGGTTGGGATGAGTGTCACGTACATAACACAGACACCCAAACACACAGAGTGGAAGTGAGTGAAGGGGGAGAGAGGAGAACAAAGTTCGAAAAGGAGTCTCCCCCTAAAGGATAGAATAAGGAAGTCTGTTTAAGAGGTAGGTCGTAGGCATCACCCCAAAACATGAGAGGTACCTTCATGTGGAATAAGAGGGCACAAACAATCTCCAGAATATGGTGATGTTTGCGCTCGACCACTCCATTCTACTGATGTGTATCAGGGCAAGGTGTCTGATGAATGATGCCTTTATCCTTGAGAAACTGTTGAAAGAAGGCGGATAAATATTCCCGTCCATTGTCGGAGCGGAGACATTTAAGGGAGGTGGAGAATTGGGTATGAATTTCATTATAAAATGTCTGAAAAGTAGAATATACTTCAGACCGATCACGAAGAAGGTAGAGCTATGTCATGCGCGAGTAGTCATCAATAAATGATATATAATAACTGTACCCAGACTGGCTAGGAACCCTGCAAGGACCCCATACATCGGAATGAACAAGGTCGAAAGGGTTCTCTGCACGCGGGTCTAGTCGAAGAACATACTTCACCTGATGATGTTTGGCAAACTTGCAGGGTTCACAATGAAAGGAAAGGTGAGGACTGAATTGAGGGTAAAGCTTATGTAGGACGAAAGCCGGTGAATGACCAAGGCAAGAATGTAGGTCAAGGGCACGAGAGGATGTGGATGAGCAAGCAAGAGATGATGGGGTATTGAACATGTACACCCCATTTTGAAGATGACCTCGACCAAGTTCCCGATTCGTCATCCGCTCCTGAAATACAACACTAGAGGATGTAAAAGTAACAACATAGTTTAAATCTTTGGTGAGTTTGTTGATGGAGATAAGATTAAAATGGACTCTCAGGAACATGAGCTATGGAAATCAGGTGAATAGATGGGGTCAATGAACATGTGCCAAATCCCACAATGGAGATTTTTGATCCATTTGCAACTGTAATTTCAGAGGTACCGGTATGCAGATGATAGGTAGTGAACATATCGGAATCACCTCTGAGATGTTCAGACGCACCAGAGTCCAGCATCCAAGTTGTTGGCCGAGGAGATATACCTGCGGTAGAACCACCAGTCCGAACAATGGTGGCGGGAAAGGAGGAAGGGGGTAAAACAGCCCGATAGGATTGTATAAAGGCAATCTTTGCCGACGAGAGCACCAATCTGAATCGGGTATTTGAGACTAGGGACAGAGCATGAGACAACTGCTCAGGCGGGTGCACAGACGGAGGAATGAAGCGTGGGGCTGCCGTGCGAGAAGGCTAACAATGGAGGAGAGGGGGCGGCCTTACAGGAGCGTCGACGACTGGAGGTGGTGTTGGAGTCCCGCGAGCGGAAGCGCCAACCATGATGGAGTCGGTGGGTGTCGCGCGGGAAGCATGCCGCTTGAGGGCGGGCGACCGCGTCAGAGTCGATGGCCGGAAGGGCCGATCGACGTCGGGAGAACGCGGGATGGCGGTGCCGATCATCACTGGGAAGCCGCGTGGGGGTGCAGGGCTAGTTGTCCTCGTCGGAGAGCCTACGTCGTGGAGGAAGAGCAGTGGAGGGCGGTTGGGCTCGACCGGACGGTGAGGGCGCAATGGGAGGGCTAGAGGGCCACGGGAGGAGACGGTTTCCGGGAACCGCGACAGGAGCCGGGAGTCGCAACCGGAGACGGGAGTCGCATCAGATGCAGGTAGCCGGTAGCTGTGACGAAGGCCAGAATGTGCCTTGGGGAGGGGTAGCCGAGAAGCGCCGCAGGGAGATCGACGAGACACTGCAGGAGGGGGGGGGGAAGCCGGGAGGCCACAGGGAAAGCGGGGCAGGAACTGCCCCTGCTGGGTGGTAGCAGAACGCAGGGAGGAGCGCGCTGGGTGAGCGCATACTGGGGGCGAGAGATCGCCTGGACGCAGCTGTAGGAGGGCGAGGTTGGGAGATCGCCGGAAGCTGCGTCAGAGGGCGGGGAGGGGAGATCGCCACAAGAGGGGGCCGATCGTCCGCGTCAGAATCGGGGAAACGCCAAGAACCGCGGCGGAAGCTGGCCGGGGAAGTGCCGAGTAGGGCGTAGCCGAGAGACGTCGGGAGGCCGAAGGAAGGGCGGGGCCGTGGAGAGAAGCTGTTGTAGAGAGGGCGGTGCCGCAGGTGGGATAGCTTCGTCGGGAACTGCCCCTGCTGGGTGGTAGCAGAACGCAGGGAGGAGCACGCTGGGTGAGCGCATACTGGGGGCGAGAGATCGCCTGGACGCAGCTGTAGGAGGGCGAGGCTGGGAGATCGCCGGAAGCTGCGTCAGAGGGCGGGGAGGGGAGATCGCCACAAGAGGGGGCCGATCGTCCGCGTCAGAATCGGGGAAACGCCAAGAACCGCGGCGGAAGCTGGCCGGGGAAGTGCCGAGTAGGGCGTAGCCGAGAGACGTCGGGAGGCCGAAGGAAGGGCGGGGCCGTGGAGAGAAGCTGTTGTAGAGAGGGCGGTGCCGCAGGTGGGATAGCTTCGTCGGGAAGGATGGAGAGTAGTGGGTTGGATTGCTCCGTCGAAGGCGGAGCTGGGAAATCTTGAGGGAGAGGCGGGCCGAGACACTTCACTGCATAGAAAGGGAGGCGGGGCCGGTTGGAATCGGGAAGCCGCAGGGAGGTGGAGGGATGACTTTCCGAACGGGCAGCAGAGGGAAAAAAATATATGGATTAGTTTTCCTCTTATACCATGTGAAAGGTAAAGCTCCCAACCTCAAGGTGAGGCATAACAATTCTTTTATAGATGGATTAAAAGGATTACAAGGTTGAATAATCCGATGTGGGTCTCGGAAATACTCTTTACTTAAAACACAATAAAGAGGGTCCAATATTAAGCATTGCTCATGATGACTTAGAGTTTATTAATTCTTGTCTTATTTCTAAGTAAAATGTGATGTCATTCTTCTCTCAAAATAATATCAAGTTGCATTTCTCTCAAATGGTATCTCTTATTGAAAGGATGAGAACAACGGATGAGGGGTAGGACAAGGGGTATAAGATAAAAAATTCAATTGTAAAGGAAGGAGATAAGGAGAGCCTTCTCTTATCATATACCTTTACATTTATTATAAATCAGGGGGAGAATAATAACATTGAATATAGAATTGATTTGGGTATTGAAAAAAATCCAAAGGGGAGATTGAAGAACTCAAATGGATTGAAGAAGTTGAGGTTATATTTATTGTCAATATGTTTATGTGAAGGAAAGTCAATGTATGATGAAGATTGGGTAATGTGGATGAGCCTAATAAAAGAAGATTTTGAAGTTCTGTATGGTTGATAAAGAGCATCATGGAAAGGGTTAGATTGATGATTAGAGAGATGGTCTTAGGTGTGAAGAATATCAAGCGTTAAAGAAGAGAATTAATCTTGAAGTGTTGACTATTACAGTTTTAGAAGAAGCCTTCTTATGATTAAGGGAGACATTTGAGGATTCCATGTCTTGGAAATTATATTTCCAAAGGAACCTTATTTTTTTCCGAGGAGGTATTAAAAAATATGATAGCCCTCAAGCCTATATCATTAAAGCAACCTACCACTAGAGATAGGCAGCCAAGCTTAACAATATCACTAGCAAGTGGCTATGGAGGAGCTGAGGAACAACATAGATTAGTGCAAGCATGAAGAGTTGGGATGGAACTAGGGTAGAGCCGCTGTGCGAGGAAGTACAATGAATAGTGGTCATGGTATAGGGTAGTACCATAGGAGGAAGACGTGGTTGATATAATAACTTGATACCAAATAAGGGTTTTATGTGACACTATGAAAAACTTGAGTAGTGTTCAAAAATTAAAAAACAAGGGTTGGGTTAGTTTATACAACAATGCATGGTTCATCTTCTCCACACCATGCTAGGGTTCCCATGTGATCATGCCTACACTTCCTATGACTGCATGTTGCCACAAAGGGTTTCAGTTACTCGTTTACCCCACATTCACTGGAACCGTTGTGTAACTTCCATAAGTGAAAATTCCAGAGGGCCACCACAATGCCATGAAAAATTCTATTCTTTATGAAGATCAATGATACTTTATTTTATTGATGCAATGTATTTTTGAGAAGCTCTACAAGGCTATGATGTATATGAACTCCATAGAAGATGAACTCCACATCGTATAGAGAAGTACTACACCACAACGTGCAATGGTTTTAGAGTATCCATAAGATTGTTTAGGTAATAAAAGTAATGATTCCTTGATATTTGTATCGTGAAACAAAAACTATAGTGATAGAATTTCACAATGTCTCATGTTGAGTTGATCAAAAGGCTTGCTGAAGAGATTCATGAATGCAGTTATTCAGACGATGGGATATGAGCACATGCATATCAAGTCACATGAAAGCTCAGTGCTACAGATGTTAAGAGCACTTTTGAAATATATGACATGCGAATTTCGATAATTTTATATGAGTGAGATGTATAGAAGTGAATGAAATCTAGATGAAGTTAGCATCATTTGGGAAATAAAGGCATCATATTTTTCAGGGCCACATAGAAAAATGAATAGTTCACCATGTTTTTTTGGAAGATCTTAGGGGTGATAGATGAATATGTCTTTCTTATAAATACCCCCACCATGTCATTTGCAAAGTGAACTGAGAGTGAGAGAAGCGGAAGAAGAGTTTTAGACAATGTCTCTCTTCATATAAGTTCTGTGATATGAAATCAGCAAGAAGGGAGTGTGGTATGTGCAGTGTAAGAATATTACTTCATTTATATAAGATTTTTTATTAGAACCTAAAGTTTCATGAAGTTTATGAAACATGTTATGTGTACATGGCGGCAGATGTTTCATGAATTTGAAGGTAAAATAGTACCGTGAGCAAGGAGTTTCACAAAGACGACTTAAGATAAGATTATTAGAAGATAATATCAAGCACTTTGACCTTGAATAAAAATAATATTAAATAATTCCTTGTGTGAATACATTCAAGTGATAAAATAAAGGTGGCAGAATCTAATAAACCGGTATTACAAAAAAATTCTAGATATTTTGATCTTGAGGGAAATCAAAGTCTATATAAGGGTCCTGTGGCACCCTGTCTGGATATGGGTCATCAATCCTAGAAAGATAGAGTGTATGAAGATAAAATTAAGAAGTCACCCCATCTCTAGGATTAGACCTGATCATGAACTCTAAGTATGATATGAAAGAAAATGAATTTATCATCCACATTACCTAGGAAGATATTGGCAAGTTGTATGATAGGGCGATACATTTCATCACCAATGAATATCTAGAAGAATGGATCAAGAAAAAATATCTGATTTTTATTCATGGATTTAATAAAGGAAATATTAATTTAGAGGAGTATTCTAGCATTTAGGGAAATGTAACATCTCGGGTTTTTTGAGTGGGTTTAATTCCTCATCCATTTTGAATTTTTGGAGTTTGGTGGAGGTGCCAACTCTTTCCTTGTTTAACGGAACTTAATTTTAAGAGTTTCTTTGACCCATGACATTGTTTTTAGATGATTCTTGATGTTCGCCAAGTGTCTCGGGGGTTCAGTTGGGTTTTGAGGTGTGAGGCACCGATATTGATTTTGAGCATCTAATGAGATGCGTGACCTCTTAGTTTCCATGTGCGACATGGGCACGAGACGAGCATCAATGTGGTGCGGGATTCTGATGGGTGTCAGGTATGACATGAGAGCACTTGAGGAGGTGTAGGAGTGACGATGCATCATGAGAGGACTTTGAGTCCAGGGATGGTCACTAGACTACCAGTTTTATTTGAATTATGGGTCCAGATGCAACTGGGGTAGATAACTCCTAATGCAGGGAGCCCCTTGAGGTACCTGACCTGTGCCCTTTTGACCGGGGTAGTCCCAAGTTAATTTTGAAGAGATGAGTACGTTTTGTACCATATTCAGGTTTGGTTTTATAGTTCGGGGATGAGCTATGTTAAGGTGGGGAGAATTTAACGCCTCTGGTTTTTGTTTATGGAAACTTAATTCCGAGAGTTTCTTTGACCCAAGACATTTGTTTTAGATTAGTCTTAATGGCCGACAAGTTTATTGTGGGTTTAGTTGGGTTTCGAGTCCATTGAAGGCCGGAAACCCAGGTTTTCCAGGTGTGTAGACCGAGGCACACTATTTTGGCTAAACTGTGCAGCCTCCAAGGAGAAACCATACACCCTCCTTTTGCACTGAACATGGTTTGGTAAACCGTGTAGAAGGGGGTGCACAACCGTGCAAGGACCTATGTTGTTTTGAGAAGAGGGATACACACGGTCTGCGCATGGTTTGACAAAACATGCTCAGGCCGCACATTTAGTGCCAAATGGGAATTAATACCTATGAACTGTAGCGCGCACGGTTTGACCTAACCATGTGGGTTAACCATGCAATACCTATGAACTATAGCGCACATGATATGTTCACAGTTTGACCTAACCATGTGAGCTAACTGTGTGGGGCTTGACTCTTAACCATAAGGAGCCACAGGGTTGCCGCAGGGTTTGGAAAACCATGTGAGCTAACCATGAAACCCATTAAAAGTGTAAATTTACCTTTTTACCCCTACCCCTTTATTTCTTTTTTATTCTCCTTCTTCCTCCTTGGGCCATGTACAACAGGGAGCTCCCTTTCCTGTTTCTTTCTACCCTATGCTTTGAGCCATCTCCTTCAATCAGACTCCGTTTTGATCACCATCAGTTGCGTTGGATCCATCTCGGTAAGGCTTATCATCCCCTTTCTTCTATTCTTCTTTTCCCTCGCTATACGATGCGGTCAATCTGTGCGAGTGGTTTTACCCTATTTTCAGGGTGTTCGTCTAAAACGCTAATATTCCAAATCAGTCTGAGATAGAGGCTAAGGCCGGACGTGTGGGCGTCTACCAACATGAGGCAGGTGGTGCTTACCTTTGTTTTTGTTTGTGATTTTGCAGTTGTTTTGGGGGTGCGTCTTTGAGTGCGATGTTTGGTAGTTTGAGAGTGACCCTAATTATTTGATGTGTTGTCTTTAAATTAATTACGCGACCTTATGGGATGCCGTTGGGTATGCCCTGTCCATGATCTTACGCGTGAGTTCGGGTTATAGGCCATGGACCACTTGGGAAGAGTAGGCCGAGTGTGTTTCTTTTATTAAATTTAATTGTTTTAAATTGATTATATTGAATTGCTAAGATCTATGGGATGGTGACGAGCTCAGTCCGTGGATTGAGATGGTGTTGGCCATCTGGACCGAGGCGATGTGATCTGGGCGTGACATGAAATATATATATATATATATATATGAGTGATTTTGATCACCGGTTGGACGACTCAATTGTCAGTTTGAGGTGGCAAGGCCATCAGGTTGTGGGCACGACTTAGGTTAAATGAGATTATGATGACTATCAGTTTGAGCGACGTGGTCGCAGGGGCATGAGGTTTTGATTGATGTGGCTTAGGTTCTAAATTGGTGATTGCCACTAACCTGTGTTGGCTAATGTGCTGTTTGGAGTTGTGTGCACACATGATGACTCAGATGTTGAGGTGGTATTGACCACTCGTGTGGGTAGAGGCCTCTGATAGTTGCAACATATGAATTATGGTTGGAGGTGATTGCCGTAGAAAGCCACGAGGATGATGAGGAGCTATCAGATGACAGTGATGAGACTGTCGGTTGGGGGTTGAGGTTCGTCGTACTTGAGGCTATTGGGCCAAGATCATTTGGGAGGATGGACATCGTCGTGTCTTAGGACGTTGGCTGTTGAGTTAACAGTGATATTACAGACATCGTTGTGCCTCAGATGTTGGGAAAAGGGCCGATGGTTTTTTTTCCAGCCGAGGTATGAGGAACCAAGATCTTATTTGGGCGTGCCTTCGGGACGTCGGTTACTTGGTGGGATGGGGGGTGTTAGTTGACACGAGGTTCCATGTGGTTTTATTAGAGGTGGAACCCGAGGGTTCACCTAAGCTGATTTTTATTAGAGGATTCATTGAGCTTGTTGCTAAGGATCCTCCCACTATATTTATTCCAGCGTTGGTCGAAGCAGACGATAACTTCCTGGTGGCTATTGAGCACCAGAGAAGCTTGTGTTTATTAAATGCATGTCCTGCCTTTATTTTTTCATGCACCTACTAAATCATAAATGTAAGTTAGACACGCGGTGATGACGATCTGAGATTATTTCTCACACCCTACATGGGCCATTCGGGACGCGTGTAGATTTTATGCTTTTGCGATCAGGCAAGGGTCCAGGATCTGGAGATGGATCCTAGTGATTGAGTTGGCATGAGATGGAAGATAAGGGACCATTGGTTCTTGTCTCAGTTGGAGTTCCTTTTTGTTTTCTTTTTTGTATCAGCATACTTATATGTATGTACTTGGTCAGCCATTGGAGACCCTTCTGCTTATTTCTTTGTATGACATTTTATGTATGCATTTTTAGCTACAAATGACATGTTTGTTTTATTTATTTATTCCGCTTTTGTTGTTGATTACGCTTCTGTTATTGCTTGATATTGTTGTGCTTCCACCAAGGGCGGGTCACTAGTTTAGAGTCTGTATAGACTTTCTTTCCACTACATATTTTATATTTACTTGGACCGTTATATTATCATCACTAGAGTCTATAGTCTCCACACTATCACTCATTTACACCCTCATTATTAGTCGACATCCTTTGACGGTTGAGGAGACGCGCCTAAGACCAGTGGCACTCGGCCCAAAGTACTGTTTGGGTGGCTAAACAGGTCAGGGCGCTACAAGAAAGTTGACATCTCTATTTGAGGATCTCATGTACGAGGATTCAGAGTGGATCAAACCTTTTTTTGATTAAAATCTCTAAAGTGTTCAAGAGTCCAACCATTTAAGGTTAGTTTGGAATGGGTCAAAGTTCTTATTTGAATGTTAAATTCCTGATGTTGTTCCTATATGTTTGGGTTCCCACTCAACCTTAAAAAGTGTTTTTTCTAAAAATGAATAAAAATATAATTTTAAGAAATACATTCAAGAGATAATATATTGGGTGAAGAAACTTGCGTGATAAACAGTTACATGAAGTATCTTATTCTAACCAACAATTATGCACAAGATTTATGATCAATACCAACATATTATTTTAGCGTGGTTGTATTTTGAATGTTGAAGTGATTGAAAGAAGTTTGAAACTATGGATGTTCGATAACCAGAAGTTACATATCAAGGACAACTTTCCAATCCTACACAAGGTTCTTAAGTTAGGTTACTTAAGGTGAGAAGTATTGGATATTACCTTGTCAAAATATATAGTGAGTTGATTCAGAATTTACATCTTTCAAATATTCATAAGAGTGTTGAGCCTGCATGCATATAGTTTTTTGATTATATTCAATTGCAGTCAAAGATCTACAATTTAGGAACATGATCATTCAGTTGATGCAGATACATCCCGAGTTGATAAGTGATATTGTTCAGGAGTTATGAGAAAATGAACTTTGGAGAAATGGTGGGATCCAGTATAAATAAACTAGATATTTTTGGGAGATAGCTCACATTGGCGAGATCTAATATAAATAACACTTCACTTTTGTCATATAGTGAAGGCTTGGGATTTGGATTCTTGTCCTGTACATCCCACTTGTAATTAATCTTTGATTTTAGTGTATAATATGTCTCTCGGACTCGACCTGAACATAGTAAGGATGTATTAACCCACCTTGGGTGTAAACCTTATAAAAATATCACGTGATGTGCTTCATTTACTTTTTTTTCTTGCATGTGGTATGTGTTTGATGAGATATAGGATCCATTCATCCTAATAGGTGATAAAGGTTTAAATATGAACGAGGTAGAGTGGAAAGAATTTATTAAAAATTAGTCACACTTAATTCACTCCCCCCTCTTAGTGTGACTACATAATATACCGGGCATCTCAAATACATTGATATATTTCTTGAAGAATTACTAGGAAGTCCACCTAAGCATGAAATTGATTTTTTCATTGAACTCGTTCTTGATGTAGAACCTATATCCAAGACGCCCTATAGAATGTCTCTAATGGAATTGGTAGATTTAAAGAAACAAATCCTGGGTTTTTGTGATAATGGATTCACATTCCTTAGTGTTTCTATCATGACCCCCTCCCACCAAAGATACTACAATGAAGAGAGATAGATAATGACCCCCCGAGTCCCGCCTTCAGTAGGCCCCGGGTTGGCGACTGACACTGAGGGTATGAAAATGACATAATATGGAAGACATTTTCCTATATAAGAAAACAAGACCAGGAGATAGGATGAATCAACTACAATCAAATCCATGACATATATGTAAGAAAGACAAAAACCATCCCACAATGCATGTATAAATGAAACATATACAATAAAAGTCTTCAAAGTAAATACCCAAAAGTAAAGCTGAAACAGTGACACGACAACTATCCAAGGTCTGAGCTAGTAATGTCCAACGTGGTCCACGTAAACCTCATGAAAACCTGAAAACAGTTTTATATACGTAGGGTGAACATACAAGTATACTCAGTAGGAAAACCAAAGTCTCTTGTGGACATGTGAAAGATGCATACTAATGCACCTGTGAGAAAATGACAGAACCAAACACCTATACAGGTATACTAACCAAACCCAACCCCACTAAGACACGCTTACCAAACAACGCAAGCCAAGTAATATGATATAACAAGAAGAATACCGATAAGGGTACCCTGCACTGCTTTACCACTGATATTCCACTCTCACACCCAACGTCGTACGTCCTGGTGCTCCCATCACTTCCATATAACACACCGCCCTACAAGCACAATCACAACACACCCGCTCACAGACACCTGGGCTCGCCGCCTCTTAAGCACAACCACAACACAACTCATCCGAAAACATCTGGGCCACAACACAAACCACTTCCATAACCAGAGTAGCAGGGTATCATGAACATGTAGGACATCAACCTCGTGTCCTCCTACCATGCACGACCCCCACCAGAAGCCGCCCCACAAGCACAATCACGTCTCACCCAAAAACACCAGGACCACCACCCCACAAGCGTGGTCACATCTCGCATGAAAACACTTGGGTTATCACAACCACCATCTAATTCACTAACAGACCTACGATCATCACAACCTATGCAATACCTACCTTTCCTGAAAGAGAGCGAGAAAGAGTGAGTACCCAACCATTCATCCTCACCGGATGTTGAGAAAAGCAACCCCTGCATGACTATGCAGGTGTTGGCACGCAACGCTCGACGTGGGTGGGGTGCGTACATAAATCACAAGACTATACAAGTGTGTATATATATATATATATATATTATAAAATATCAAACACTCAAGCCCAATCTATGAGTTCACTTACCAACCAACTCACAACACCGTCACTTTTTCTGTCACCTCTAAATGCATAACACCACACAACAAGCCACATACCCCATTTCACATTTCCAACCAATTCCAATTAATCATCTCATTCTTTTCATTATTAAGTATCAATAACATTCAACCACACAACCCACCATTTAATTATTTATTGAAATTTTTTATCCCATTAACCAAACCAACCAATGTCATTTCAGTCATTATTAACCATTTATTCCATCACTAATCGGACACTTAGCACAAAGCAGCCACCACCACGCCGCCCCTAAAGCATGACCAACAAACCACATCACTGCCCCAAAATCACGGCCCACAAACCACCTCATCACCCTAAAATCACGGCCCACAAACCACCTTGCTGCACCAAAAGCACGTCCCACAAACCACCTCATCGCCCCAAAAGCACATCCCACAAACCACCTTACTGTCCCAAAAGTATGACCCATAAACCATCACCCCCACATGCTCCAATCACACCTTGTCATCCCAACAGCACAACCAAATATCAAAACACATCATGATCATTTTACAGATTTATAAAGGGGCTTTTAGCACATTTCACTTTATTTTAGGGGTGTTATCCCACAAACCATAATTATGGGGAAACCATTTAATTAGCCAATTATAAGTGGTTAATCAATTTCCATTTTAGGGTGATATCACAACAATTACAACAGGCATAACAGTCACATCACATATCATCCAACACAAACAAAACTCCCAACAACCATAATTTTCAGTGGGGCCACAAGCCCGTACAATCCACAATATCAAAAATAATATCAAAGATGTAAAAGTATGCGAATCAAACCCCATTTAACCTTTTCAATTTCAATTTAACAAATTATTTATCTTTGATTAATCCATCATAACAATAACCCATAGATAAACAAAAACAAACCCCTCTAACATGATACACAATAAAGAGAAACGAGTGAATCCCTACCACAAAGAAACATTGCCAACTCGTTGCGCACCGCTGGGCGAAGAAGAAGCACCCCACAACCACAAGTACACCACAAGAAACTGAAGATCAACCTACACCACACACAAAGACCATCAAAACACATCCCAAAGAAACAACCCAAACCAAAACGCACCACCACAACAAAACTCCGTAGAAGAATGGAAGAAAACAATCCAAGAAGAAGGAAGGGTTTACCACAGATTTCTGACAAACAACCACTAGGACCAACATACCAAAGAGGGAGGAAGAGGGTTTGAAGAACTCCTTGGGGTGCCTAGGGTTCGCCCAAAATGAGAGGAAGAAGAAGCGACGACCGAATGAATGAAAATTCAACCGGAAAAGAACTTTTAAAACTGCACTGCATCGAGGATTTACACGATGTGTAATCCCCTTTCACTTCGGGCAATCCTCAAGGTTCAGTTTCACCGAAAAAAGCATCTCCTTTTTATTATTTAACCCTGAAAATCCACACATCGTGAACTGATCTTGGACAAGCCGCGAAAACAACTTGCACGTCATGTAAAGTTTACATTACATGCATTTCTTGCAGTGGCTTTGCTACACCTCCAGCTTCCATAAAAAACTCCCGAAACCTCCCCTGAACACATCCAATGCTCAAAATCGGCAAAGCAACATACCATGAGTGTATGAACCATTACATCAGATACCTCTCAAACGATTCCTTCCCTCAAGAATCCAAAACCAAGCCCAGAAGGAAAGGGTCCTAACAACCACCTCGTGAGATACCTCTCAATGATCTTGTCATACCTCAAACACTATCACTAGCCAAACACATCAACCCAAACGACCACAAAACACATTGCAAAACCACATCACCACAACCACAAGCCGCCTCCTCTCACACAACTACACTGCCACACAACCACTGCACATCCATCTCAACCTCCATGCAGCCCAAACCAACAACCACTACAACCAACAAACCACACCGTTTCGAACACACGAATCATGGAATTCCATCATCCATGTCAAGATACTATCTTCTATGGGCAGCACTGACTCGCACACGTGGTTTTAATCACATCACGGTTAATGCGTCTCGATTAGGAATCTGGTCCTCCCCCTTCCATATGTCAGGACTTTATCACATACATCACACCACACACATCAAAAAACAAGGAAAACAACTCATCAAATAAAACAAAAAGATCACAAACATCACATCACAAAGCAAGATAGGGCAAAGAAATGCTCAAAACAACTCCAGGTACTGGGCACACATCTGCACCTCTCACTCCCAAGTACTATCCTTTAGGTCACCATGCCTCCACAACACACAAACCAAAGAAATGCTCTATCCACACAAAGCCTTCTCTTGACAATCCTGGATCTCTACTGGTCGCTCCACGAACTTCATGTTGTCCTCGATATCCAACTTCCCCCAGTCAATGACATGTGAGTCATCATGAAGATACCATCAGAGTTGAGAGACATAGAAGACGCTATGGATCCTCTCTAACCACGGTGGAAACGCCAACCGATACGCCACCTCGCTAACTAGCCCCAAAACCTCAAAGGGACCAACAAACCTGGGAGAAAGCTTACTCCCTCTACCAAACCTCTACTACCCACTTCGAGGGTAAACCTTCAAGAACACGTGGTGCCCAAATTCAAACGCCAAGGGCCTCCTTTTGCGATCAACATATGACTTCTGCTGGTCCTACACTGCTTTCATCCTCTCATGAACAATATGAAAATTCTCTGTCATGCTCTGTACCACATCGGGACCAAGAACAACTGTCTCCCCAATCTCTGTCCAGCACAACAGTGAATGAAACAGTCTCCCATACAAAGCCTCAAACGGAGCCATGCTAATGGAAGAGTGATAACTATTATTATAAGAAAATTCTACAAAAGGTAGGTGTCGTACCCAAGATCCACCAAAGTCCAGGACGTATGCCCGCAATATATCCTCCAGCATTTGGATAATCCGCTTCGTTTTCCCATCTGTATGAGGGTGGAAAGAAGTGCTAAGACATAACTGATTTCCAAAAGCATTCTATAATCCCCTCCAGACTCATGAGGTAAAATATGCATCCCGATCTGAGACAATGGATCTCAGAACTCCATGAAGCCGCACCACCTCATTCACGTACCTCTTAGCCAAAGCATCCATTGCGCCTAACTCCTTGATCGCTAAGAAGTGAGCTGATTTCGTCAACCAATCCACGACCACCCAGATATCATTACAACCTCCCTAAGCCCTGAGTAACCATGTGATGAAATCCATTGATTCTTCATCCCATTTCCACTCGGGAACATCCAAGGGTTGCAACAAACCACCAAGAAAATGATGTTCGACCTTTACCTGCTGGAAAATCAAGCACTTTTTCACAAACTCCGCCACTTACCATTTCATCCTGGGCCACCAAAACGGCATCTTCATGTCACGGTACATCTTGGAAACTCTTGGGTGTACCGCCAAAGGTGAGTTATGAAACTCACAGAAGACTCCCCCATGCATCGTTACCAGAATAAAAAACTTCCCATGAAACAACATCCAGTTCTGACCATCCTCTGACCATCCCTCTGAAGCATCACCATGGCCAACACGGTCACACAACACCTATGCTTCTGAGTCCCCCCCACTAAGACTCCCCCACTTGCTGCATTAGGGAATACTGTACCGTCATTTGAAACAAATAGCCTCTTCCATTATCCACCTTTGCATCTAAGCGCAAGGCTGCCAACTCCTCCATTGCTCTCCAAGCATGTGCAGACTCCCAAACAACATCTTTCTGTGACTTTCTGCTCAATGCATCAGCCACACCATTACCTTTTCCTGAGGTGTAAGAGATCTCAAAATCATAATCTTAAAGAAACTCTACCCACCTTCGCTGCTGCAAGTTCAAATCACCTTGAAAAAATATATACCTCAAAATATCGTGATTTGTAGAGACCACAAAGCGCTCCCCAATGAGGTAATGCCGCCACAACTTTAGCACAAACACAACCCCTGCTAGCTCCAGATCATGGGTGACATAGTTACACTCATGGGGATGTAACTGCCTAGACTCATAAGAGATCACCGTCCGTTGTTGCATCAGCACTCATCCCAGTCCCAAACGAGAAGCATCACAAAATACCTCAATCAACACACCCTCATCCAGAAGCTGAAGCACTAGAGCACTGACCAACTTCCCCTTTAGGTAACCGAAGGCTGTTTGACATTGATCACTCCACACAAAAACCTGACCCTTCCTAGTCAAAGATGTCAACAGGGTTGTGACTTGAGAGAAATCAGGTACAAACCTCCAGTAATAGCCAGTGAGACCAAGGGAATTGTGAAAATCTGCCACATTCTTGGGTGCTTCCCAAGAAACAACTACTTAAACCTTTGATGGGTGTACCGCCACACCCTGCTGAGACATAACATGCCTGAGGAAATGCATATATCATGTCCAGAACTTACACCTGGACAACTTTTCATAGAGCTGGTGGTGTCGTAGAACCCACAAGACAGTGCTGAGATGCTCGACACGCTCCTCTAACTTTGAGTAGATCAATATATCATCAACGAATACAATGAAAAACTGATCCAGGAACTCACAGAACACGTAGTTCATAATCCCCATGAACACAAATGACGTGTTCGTAACACCGAACGACATGAATACAAACTCGAAGTGCCCATACATGCATCTGAAGGCAGTCTTGAGGATATCTCCCTCCCTCACCCTCAACTGGTGATATCCAGACCACATATCGATCTTAAAAAACCAACTCCCCCTCTCAGCTGATTGAAAAGATAATATATCCTCAGAAGAGGGTAAACGTTTTTCCCGTCACCCAATTCAACCTCCGATAGTCTATGCACAACCTCAGACTACTGTCTGCCTTCTTTGCGAACAACACTGGAGCACCCCATAGTGACACACTGGGTCGGATAAAACCCTTTCACATCACATCATCTATATGAATCCTCAAACCTCACAACTTAGAATGTGTCATTTGATAAGGAGTCATCGAAATCAGAGAAGTACCGGGCTGCAAGTCTATCCTGAACTCAACATCATGTCGACGGGGTAGCATCGCAACCTCATTGGTAAAAACATCTAGGAACTCCCCAATAACCCTGAGGACCTCTACTATCCCAACGTCCACTGATTCCACCAACAACTCAACCAATAAAGAAAGAAGGATCTCCACACGCTAACTACCCACTTGACAACCCTGCCTACCAATGAAAACCACATGTTGGCCATCCACATCCGAAAACACAACTCTCATCCAAAAGAAGTTGATAATATCACATAAAGAATACAAACATTCGATGCTGATGATAACATCATAAGACTTCATCTATAATAAGAAAATATCCCCACAAGACTGATGCGACCCCATCATCAGTCTACACCCTCAGCACACATCAAACTAGCTGGTCTGGCCTTCGACTAGTGCAGTCAACACTAGAGGCACAAGAAACCTCTATATGTCTAGTCCTAGAGCATGAGATAGAGCGGGTGCAACAAAAGAGTGTGAAACTCCTGAATCAAACAAGGCACAAACAAGGGTACGAAACAAACTGATCTCACCTCTGACGATATCTGGCCCCTCTGGAACTACTGTCTCCACTACATAAAACTGACCACATCCAGCTCCTCTACCTCTCTGCTGACGAACACCTCCACAACTACTCTCAGGTCGCGGTTCCTGAACGCAAGGAACATCATAAGGCCAACCTCTACCTACTTCATCTCCCCTTGGTGGAGCAAAAACCTACTTCCCCTATTGCTAAAATGGTCTCATTGGAAACTGTTGCTAATGTTGGCACTGAAGCTGTCCACCTACAACAAACTAAGCTCGGGGAACTACTGGGCACTGGTTCTGGCGATGACCACAAACCCCACAACAAAAAAACACCGGTACAAATCTTCCAAGAAAATCACGAGAAACAGTAGCCCCAGAAGGTCAAAAAGGAATCTATTGAGGCCGATTCTCTGCTGGTCGACACCTTGAAGGTCTTGGTTCCTGAGACCATCCACTGACAACTTTGCTCCTCAAGGAACCCTGGTGGTCCCCCCGTGACAAACCTCCTCACGAGTACATCTGCTCGATCCCCTCTGCCTTCTTCCGAACCTCCAAATACATTATCAACAAAAAATGAGTAATTGCACACTGGATAAAAGGATGAAGTGCCTCCTCAAGATGTCTCGCATGGGACTCCTCATCTAGAAAAAGATCTGGGAAAAAACAAAGAAGGTCCTTGAACCTTATTCCCAGCACTCGCACTACCATGCTCCCCTGCTGAAGAGAAAGAAGCTCCCGCCTCTTTACTACCTTCATGGTCGATGAAAGGAACTATGTCTGGAACTCCTTTTGGATGCCGAACCAAATAATGTCTATCTCCTTTCGCTCTCCTAGATATAGCGTCCACCACTTACACACAGCTCCCCACATATGACTAACTACCAAGGGGACTCAGTACCCCATTGGGGCCCAGATCAAACTAAAAGCGATCTTGATCTCCTCCAGCTAGCTCTCTTTCTCCACATATGAAATACTATCCTCATAGTTCCCCAAAGAATGCCGCCAGAAATCATTCAACACTCTCTACCAAGCCTCATCCTCTTTTGTCAGATCAACCCTATGGTGATCAACCGCATCAACTTACCGAACCTCAACTACTTGAGCCACACGTGAATGACAAACATGAGACATAGATGAAAGAGAAATAAGGATATCCTAAGCCCTGTAGTATGGATTTTTTTAGATTCAATTTAATTCACTTTAATCATTTTAACCTTACAAAAAAACCCAATTCAAACAAGAACACAAGTCATCATGATGAATTTAGCTTTCTTAAAATCTCATGTCCTAGTCGGTCTCCCTGACCTATGTCATGCACCAAGGTCAACTGACACTATTTCCATACCAACCCATGAAAACCTCACTATGCCTAACTCCAAACTCCATCATATCTATCAACCACTCCCTTGATACCACTCTTTCACGACCCCCTCCCACCAAAGATACCGCAATGAAGGGAGAGAGATAATGACCCCCAAATCCCGCCTCCAGTAGGCCTCAGGTTGACAACTAGCACCTGGTGTATAAAAATCACTCAATATGGAAGGAATTTCCCTCTTTAAGGAAACAAGATCAGGAGATAGGATGAATCAACCACAATCAACTCCATGACATATATATAAGAAATAAAAAAGCCACCCCGCAATGCATTTATGAATGAAACAAATACAATAAAAGTCTCCAAATTAAATATCCAAAAGTAAAGTTAAAGTAGTGATACAACAACTATCCAGGGCCTGAGCTAGTAATGTCAAGCACGGTCCACATAAACCTCCCGAAATCTTGAAAACCATTTTATATACATAGGGTGAGAATACAAGTACACTCAGTAGGAAAACCAAAGTCTATCGTGCATATGTAAAAGAAGCATACTAATTCATCTGTGAGAAAACTACAAAATCAAACTACACCTATATAAGTATACTAACCAAACCCAACCTCACCAAGACATGCTCACCAAAAAACACAAGCCTTGTAATATGATATAACAAGAAACATATCGATAAGGGTACCCCACACCACTTTTCCATTGGTATTCCGCTCTTACACTCAACATCGTATGTCCTGACACTCCCATATCTTCCGTATACCACACCGCCCCACAAGCACGGTCACAACATACCTCTCTTGTAGACCTGGACTCACTGCCCCACACAAGCACGTCCACAACACATCTCATCCGAAAACACCTAGGCCACAACACAACCACTTCCATAACCCGAGTAGTAGGGTATCACAAACATGTATGACATAAACCTCATTCCCTCTTCCTACCATGCACGACCCCCACCAGAAGTCACCCACAAGCACAATCACGTCTTACTCGAAAACACTTGGGCCACCGCCTCACAATCACGACCACATCTCTGTTGGAGTTGGTGGCCTAGAACCAACTACTTTGTACTTTATTCATTAATAAATAACTTATCACATCTTGATTATTCTTCTGCATGACAATGCATGTGATAATTTTCTAAGGATAACTGTTACACTAAAAGGTCACAGCAGATCCCTGCTATGATGAAAAATCAAAAGTGCCATAACATTGTTCTTGAATATATGTTCTTTGGCTGGATGATGTTATTTGAGGGACACATATAATATAGACCATTAGGGGTGAGGACTCATAAAACTTTGAGGCACCTTCTCATGGTGTGCACCCTTGGTAATATCTAGGAGGATATTATGAGAACGAGACTCGCCAGTAGAAAATCCATAATTCATAGTGTCATTGGATGTTCCTATCTGCAGACATGTGTATTGGTCCTTAGAATTTAAGATTATTATTAATGAGTATTACAACTCGCACACTTATATGTATTGACGAAAACTGTGATGACACACTGTTCGCAGTGAGGTAAGATACGTTGGGTGTGTCATGAGTAATACTGCATTAATAGATAATGCGAGAAAGGATTTGTCCCTTTTGTTCCATAACGAAAGTAGATATCTCAGTCCCTTTGATGGAATTGATATAGCCTAAGTAAATCCATGACCATGGTGAGAAATGATCAAGTTCAATTCCAAAAAGTCAAAGAAAGAATAATCGAGCACATGGGTTTATGGAACTAGCATGTAACCTGTTGATTTGAGATATCAAGACAAAGAGATTACATTACACGGTAAGCGTTCGTAGGAGGTGACACATTATTGCGGCGTTAACTTCTTTCTATATGAGTTTCTTGGCATGTTGCTAGACTCTAACCTTATACTTTAGGCAGGCTCCGCCTAATGCTACTAAGAAAGAGGCCTAGAGGGTCACACACTAAGTGTGTCCAAGTATCTCAGTTAAATATTAATTTAACAAGTTGAATAAAGATTATTCCTGATTGTGGTTTAATATTTATTCAAGGATGCTTGATCTCTTTTATTTCGACACTAGTTATTTGAGAGAATATATATTTTGGGCGAAATAATATATTTATTAGCGAGTAATGCAGTGATATTTATTTAAAAAATAAATAGCCATTATTCAAGGTCTAATAAATATGGTGGAGGAAATAAAATAAAATGGAAAAACAAAAGTATACGTCGTGTATATTAATATATATTCTATGTAGTTTTTCTAGAGATTTGTGAGAAATAATATTATTTATTTCATTAAATAATATGAGGTGTAATTCGCTGGGCGCATGTTAAGTAATAATAATAGTCAACTGTTATTATTAGACATGGGGTATTACTAAGAATTAAATGAAATGAATAAATACTTTTAGTTAATTAATTCATTTTGTTATTCTAAGTAATTAAAATACCAATTATATAATTCTCATTAGCCTAGTCATTTTTTTGGGGTTGTGCACAAGGGATTTGGAAAAGCTCTCAAGCCAAGAGAAAATTCCTTTTCCACCAAGAATAGTCTCAAGCTACGAGAGAGATCATCCTCCACCGGATCAAGGAGAGCATTTTGCAAGCAGCTCTCAAGGTGATTGAAGGCAAACATTGCAAGCGAAGGCTCTTCCCTGATAGCACCTGGAGATCCCTTCGGCGACATCCGGAGATATGTGGATCACGTGTGGATCACCATTAGAGGAATCCTACACTTGGATTCTACGACGCAATGACGGATCACATCGGATCGTGACCGGAAACATCAACGGAGATAGAATTCCATCAAGGTAATTCTTGCATTTTAATTAAATTAATTATAACCAACATATGATGATCCTCTCTATGGTTTCGAGACTCCATTTCTTTCGTTCTCCATTCCATTCCAAAGATCCGACGTTTTATTATCATGACGGATCTCAGATTGATCGTCGTCAACCGAAAAATCAAAGTTGGGAACACCCACCAATGTGATTCCACTGCGCCCGGAACCTATAAGTGGTATCAGAGGGGTCATATCGTTGATTATAATTATTTAGTTCTTTGTTGATAATTTACGCATTTAATAATATAGTTGTTTTAATTCAAGTTAATCGTTCTACAAATCTAAATCTCGAGATCTGTTACTCTCTCGTTTCTCATTCACCTTACAAAAACATTTTTTTTCTTTTAATTATTGATTAAAATAAACTAGAGGATCTCATTCAGAGGTGCCAAATGTTCGTGGCCATAAAACACCAGAACACTTGACGTGTATTTGGTAGTACACTCCATGTAGTCTAGGTTCAATGCATCAGACTGGTCCGCTAAACTAGACCATGTCAATGGATTCTATCTAAGTCTTTAAGATTCTGAGTGTTGACCAGGAACAGGTGGCACACGGTTTCCAGATTACACGCCATGTGGCCCACTGAACACGGTGTGTAGTCCCTTCGGGTTTAGGTAGGACCGTGTACCCCGTACACGGCTTTCCCGACTGGAAACTGTGTAATGCAGATACTACACGACATGTGTCCCAATGAACATGCCGTGTACTCCGAAGATTTCCAAAGTACATCTACACACCATGTCCCTGGGCGTGTACTTCGGATGGAAGGTGAACAAAAGTACACGCTGTGTAGTCAGAACTACACGCCGCGTACTCATCCAAATTACACAGATTTATTAAAGTTTATTATTATATTATACAAACCCTTAAGACATGCACCATAGTGCAGGCTTAAAGCTGAGGCACAACATGTGATAGGTGTTTTATATATATGTGTTTAATTTAACATCTGTGTAATGTTTATTTCTACTCATTGGGTAGTTATGAATGAGAATTCACCGGGTTTCCTCCAAGGTACAAGTTACATACAAAGATAATTTAAAATGAATTTATTTGTTTAAAATTATGATGGATGAAAATCTCAAGGAAATTCAGAAAAAGAGTTTAAGATAAAATGATTAATTAATTAAATATAATTAATTGATTAAAGCATGATTTATCTTATACAAGAATGATTAAAGAATTGAATTCTTGTTTTATTTATGCGTAAATATTGTTGTATGTATGGATGATCATAAGTTAGACCAAAACCTTTGTATGTGAATGGTTTCTTTTAATTAATTTATTTAAATTAAATTTGTTGGCCCACGAGCCTTCTCCTCATTAACATGTAGGGCCTGCGTGCCCGAGGTTTCTTTTATGTAAAAATCTGTTTTACCCCTTACCTGCATGTGAGATAAAAGAATATGTAATGGATGAAGCTCCCAAGCTAGTGGAGGCGGCTCAAGTTAGGAGACAAGGTGAAACCAATCCAAGGAGATACAAAGGTGGATAGTTGGAAAGCTGTAAACACGAACCCAAAAGGTTCAAGGTGTTTCTCCCCTAGGTCTTGGGTTAGTTTATCAACCGCTAGATAAACTAACCAATAGAACAAGCTCATGATCATACCATTTATTTTATTTCTGTCAGTTGCATGATTTATTTATTGTGGGTGTGTTATCACGATCACATAATTAATGAATTAAACAAGCATGCAAGATGGAACTAAAATAAGACCAGATTATACGTAGATATTATCTTAGACATAGTTAATCACTTAAGTATATCCCACTTAATATTAACAAGCATGTATTAAAGATAATAAAATAGCAATTTACATATAATGATAAAATCCCTCAAAGAAATATTAAGTCGGTATAGCCTTCCATAATCTTGGTTAGAATCGAACCATAGTTCAAAGTGATTGACCAACCCTAGTTGGGGTGATTTCAATTATCAGGGAATTCTAATTCAAGATTTTGGGTTGACATGACTTGGTTCACATCAAGGGTTGACTGCCATAATAGGACTTGGTGTGACCAAGAGGCAAAGGTTGAGGAAATCCAAAATAAAAGGATTTCAAGATTGGGGAGTCCACTCAACGGATCATGGAGCTATGAGTTAATGCAGCTGGAATTTGGAATGCCCACCTAAAACCCTTCAAGTTGCTTGACCAACCATAGTTGGGGTAATGTGAAGGGCAATATGAATCCTTTCCACTAGAATATTCAGGCAATAGAATATTTCAAAGTCAACGGTGAGAGATATTGGATTTCGATAAAATAGTGGGAGACTAATAAGTATTAAATTATTTATTTGTCTCAGTTTTATCATGATAAAGTACTAAACCTTTGCTCATCTTAATTTGTAGAAATGACAAGAAAAATGACTTCAAACTTATCATTGCAAACCATACTCAAGAAAGAAAACCTTCTCACCAGCACCAATTTCCAGGAGTGGTAGAGACGTTTACACGTCATCCTTCGTTACGAGAGGAAATTGTATGTGCTGGAAGCACCTATTCTAGTTGGGCCTGGAAAAGAGGCCAGTGATGAGGAACTATCTCTCTATACGAAACATATGTATAATGCCACAGATGTCCAATGTTTCATGCTATCGGCCATGTCTAATGAGCTCTTGAAGCAACATGAAAACATGAACACATATATCATGATGTCTCACCTTAAGGATCTCTATCAAGAGAAGGCGAGGAAAGAGAGATATGAGATCTCCAACGCTTTGTTTACAACTAAGCTTGGAGAGCCTGCACCAGCTGAGCTTCATGTAATCAAGCTTATTGGCTACATTGAACACCTGGACATCTTAGGGATTAAGTTCCTGGATTAGTTGCGTACAGATCTCATCCTATCATCATTTCCCAAGACCTTTTCTAGCTTTATTGTCAACTATAACATGAGAAATAACGAGAAGAGTCTATCAGAACTTCTGACCTTAATTCTCCAGGTAGATAAGGACATGGGGCGTGACAAACCCGCAGTCCTTATGGTGAATAAGAAAATGAAGGACAAGGAAAAGGGGCCAATGACTTATAAATGGTTTGAAACCCCCAAACACCATCCCTCCAAGAAGGGGAAGATCCGGAGGCAGGGCAAGGAATGAGAGGCAGTATGTTTTGCATGTGGAAAGCAAGGCCACTAGACGAGGAACTGCACCCAGAAGCGTGGGGACGCTAAAAGTGCATTTGTCATCGAGTGTAATCTTTCTATTTCTACACATTGGGTATTAGATACAGCTTGTGTGGCTCACATATGTATTCAAATGCAGGAACCAAGTAGATTTAGAAAGATTTCTAGAGGAGAGGTGGATCTTCAATCTGCCAATGGGACGAGGCTGGCTGCGTTGGCCATTGTCGATTACTAGCTCTCACTGCCAACTGGAATGCTTTTGGTTTTACATAACAGTTATTATGTGCCTAGTGTTACTAACAACATAATTTCTGTATCTTGTTTGGATATGGATGGATTTATTTTCAAATTTGTAAATAAGGGTTGTCTCTTTTATAAGAACAACATATGTTATGGTATGACACATTTAAATAATGGATTGTATGTATTAAATTATGAAAAACAAGTGTTGGAAATCGATAACGAAACAAAATCACATGACTCATACATCACCCAAGCGCTTGACAAAGCTCTGCCAAGATGATTATTTAGACTTTACTGAGCTAAAATCACTTGATAGATGTCATGCTTGTTTACAAGGTAAAATGACCAAGCCGCCTTTTGGTGGACTAGGTGAAAGGGCCACAGATCTTCTAGGATTGGTGCACACGGATGTGTGTGGACCATTTTCAGTAGAAGCCAGAGGTGGATATTCTTACTTCATTACTTTTACTGATGATTTGAGTAGATATGGCTATATCTACTTAATGAGGTATAAGTCAGAAGCCTTAGAGAAATTTAAGGAATTCAAGAATGAAGTAGAGAATGAGCTTTCTAAGAAGATAAAGAATCTTCGATCGGATCGAGGTGGAGAATATCTGAACCAAGAGTTCATCGATCTTCTACAAGAGTCTGAGATTTTATCTCATCTCACTCCTCCTTATACACCACAGTGGAATGGTGTTAGTGAAAGGAGGAACCGCACCTTGTTGGACATGGTGAGGTCGATGATGAGTCATGCAGATCTTCCATTATCCTTTTGGGGATATGCATTACAAACTGCAGCATACACATTAAACTGAGTACCAACTAAAGCGGAAAATGGAATCCCCTCTGAGATATGGAATGGAAAGAAACCCATTTTGTTGCACACACATGTATGAGGATGCAAGATGTTTGTTAAGGCCTTACCAGGCAACAAACTAGCACCCTGGGGCACGAGGTGTATCTTTATAGGATATCCCAAGGAAACGAAAGGATATTACCTATATAACCCTTCAGACAAGAAAGTCACTGTCACCAGACAAACCATATTTCTTGAGAGGGAGCACGACCTAAAAAAGGATAGTAGGAGAAAGATTGACTTCAAAGAAGTTAATGATCAAGATACACAGAAGTTGGTACAGTAATAAGTTCCACAGGTCCCCGTGGAAGAGGTTCCAGAAACACAAGTACTGCGTAGAAGCTCAAGAGAGGAAAGGGAACCAAAGAGATTTGGTTTCCTAGTCATCGAGAATGGTGAATCATTATTGTTGGACAATGATGAACCTCTATCCTACAAGGAAGCATTAGAAATCTTAGAAGATGCAAGATGGCTAGAAGCTATGAATTCTGAGATGGATTCCATGTATCAGAACCAAGTCTAGATTCTGTTTGATGAGCCAATTGATGTAAAGTCTGTTGAATGAAAATGGGTATTCAAGAGAAAACTGGACATGGAAGGTCAAGTTAGCACCTATAAAGCAAGGCTAGTGGCTAAAGGATTCAGACAACGTCAAGTAATTGACTATGATGAAACCTTCTCGCCAGTTGCCATGTTTAAATCCATAAGAATCATACTTGTGATAACAGCTTACCATGACTACAAGATTTGGAAAATGGATGTCAAAATAGAATTCCTTAACGGGAACCTTCAAGAAGATGTCTATATGACACAACTAGAAGGGTTTGTGACACCAGGTAAAGCCAAACAGGTTTGCAAGTTGTAGAAATTCATTTATGGATTAAAGAAAGCATCCAGGTCACGAAACATTTGATTTGATGAAACCATAAAGGAATTAGGATATTAAGAACGAATGTGAGCTATGTGTTTATAAGTGGTTTAATGAGAATGTGGTCATTATCCTAGTAGTATATGTTGATGATATATTACTTATTGGAAACGATATACCAGTCCTACAGTCAGTTAAGGACTGGTTGAACAAGTGTTTCTCCATGAAGGACTTGGGTGAAGCAGCCTACATTCTAGGGATCAAGATCATTCGTGATAGATCCAAGAGGCTGCTTGGACTAAGTCAGAGTACATACATTGACTAGATACTAAAGAGATTTAGTACGGAACAATCCAATAGGGGATTGGTTCCAGTTTCACATGGCCTACATCTTTCTAAGAAAATGTGTCCTCAGACACAATAGGAGAAAGATAGAATGAGTAAAATACCATACGCTTCGGCTATATGATCCATCATGTATGTGATGTTATGTACCAGACTTGATGTTTCCTATGCACTGAGCATGGTAGGAATATATCAAGCATATCCAGGATAATAACATTGGATTGCTGTTAAGACTATCCTTAAGTATCTGAGAAGAACTAAGGATATGTTCATGGTGTATGGAGGAGACGAGGAGCTTATCATCAGAGGGTATGCTGATGCTGGTTTCAGATAGATCAGAATGATCTGAAGTCGCAATCTGGATATATTTTATGTCTTAATGGAGGAGCTGTGAGCTGGAAGAGTTCAAAGCAACCAGTTGTCACTGATTCTACAGCAGAGTTCGAATATATAATGGATTCTGATATAGCCAAGGAAGCCCTCTGGATTTGGAACTTTGTCCAAGATCTTGATGTGGTGACTAGTAGTTAAGATCCTATCACATTGTATTGTGATAATACTGTAGTGGTGACTCTTAAAAAATAACCAAGGTCACATCAACAGACAAAGCACATACTCCAAAAGTATCACCTCTTGAGGGATTACTATCAAAGGGGTGAAGTTGTAGTGAGCAGAGTGTCCACGAAAGAGAACGCAGTAGACCCCATGACTAAAGGCCTATCTCAGCATAAACATGAATATCATGTGAGATCTAGCAGGTTAAAGGTTTTTAGCAGTTGGCTCTAGTCCAAGTGGGGTTCTGTTGGAGATGGTGGCCTAGAACCAACTACTTTGTACTTTATTCATTAATAAATACCTTATCACATCTTGATTGTTCTTCTACATGACAATGCATGTGATAATGTCCTAAGGATAGCTGTTACACTAAAAGCTCATAGAGGATCCCTGTTATGATAAGAACCCGAAAGTACCATAACAATGTTTTTGAATATATGTTCTATGGCCGGATGATGTTATTTGAGGGACACAAATAATATAGGCCATTAGGGGTGAGAACTCATATAACATTGAGGCACCTTCTTATAGTATGCGCCCTTGGTAATATCCAGGAGGATATTATGAGAACGAGACCCACTAGTAGGAAATCCACATTTCATAGTGTCATTGGATGTTCCTATCTACGGACATGTGTATTGGTCCTTAGACTTTAAGATTATTATTAATGGGTATTACAACTCCCACACTTAGATGTATTGAAGAAAACTATAATGACACTCTATTCGCAGCGAGGTAGGATACGTTGGGTGCGTCATGAGTAATACTATATTAATAGATAATGCGAGAAAGGATTTTTCTATTTTGTTCCATAATGGAAGTAGATATCTCAGGCCCTTTGATGGAATTGATATAGCCTAAGTAAATCCATGGCCATGATGAGGAATGAGAAAGTTCAATTCTGAAAAGTCAAAAAAAGAATAATCGAGCACATGGGTTGATGAAACTAGCATGCAACCCACTTAATTTGAGATATCGAGACGAAGGGATTACATTACATGGTAAGTGTTCATAGGAGGTGACACGTCATTGCGACGTTAACTCCTTTCTCTATGAGTGCTTTGGTATGTTTCTAGACGCTAACCTTGGAATTTAGGTAGGCTTCGCCTAATGCCACTGAGAAAGAGGCCTAGAGGGCCACACACTAAGTGTGTCCAAGTATCTCAATTAAATATTAATTTAACAAGTTGAATAAAGATTATTCCCGATTGTGGTTTAATAGTTATTCAAGGATGCCTGATCTCATTTATTTTGACACTAGTTATTCGAGAGAATATATATTGTGGGTGAAATAATATATTTATTAGTGAGTAATGAAATGATATTTATTTGAGAAATAAATAGCCATTATTCAATGTCTAATAAATATGGTGGAGAAAATAAAAGAAAATGGAAAAAACAAAAGTACACGCTGTGTATATTAATATACATGCCGTGTAATTTTTCTAAAGATTTGTGAGAAATAATACTATTTATTTCATTAAATAATATGAGGTGTAATTTGCTGGGCACATGTCAAGTAATAATAATAGTCAACTGTTATTATTAGACATGAGGTATTAATAAGAATTAAATGAAATGAATAAATGATTTCGGGTAATTAATTTATTTTATTATTCTAAGTAAATAAAATCCCAATTATACAATTATCATTAGCCTAGAAATTTTTTTGGGGTTGTGAAAAACGGATTTGGAAAAGCTCTCAAGCCAAGAGAGAATTCCTTTTTCACCAAGAATGCTCTCAAGCTACGAGAGAGATCCTCCTCACTGGATCAAGGAGAACACTTTGCAAGCGGCTCTCAAGGCGATCAAAGGTGGACATCACAAGCGAAGGCTATTCTGTGATAGCACCCGAAGATCCCTTCAGTGACGTCCAGAGATACATCAAGCACGTGTGGATCACCGCTAGGGGAATCCTACACTTGGATTCTATGACGCAACAATGGATCACATCGGATTGTGATAGGAAATATCAACGGAGAGAGAATTCCATCATGGTAATTCTTGTCTTTTAATTAAATTAATTATAACCAATATATGATGATCCTCTCTATGGTTCCAGGACTCCCTTTCTTTTTTTTTTTCATTATATTCCGAAGATCCGACATTTTATTATCGTGACGGATCTCTGATTAATCGTTGTTAATGGAAAAATCAAAGTTGGGAACACCCACCAATGCGCTTCCGCTGCATCCAGAACCTACAATCTCACCCGAAAACACTTGGGCTATCACAACCACTATCTAATGCACTAACAAACCTCCAACCATCATATCTTATTCAATACCTACCTTTCTTGAAAGAGAGAGAAGGAAAGAGAGGGTACCCAACCATATGTCCTCCTCATTGGATGTCAGAAAAAACACCCCTCGTGTGACTATGTGGGTGTCGGAACATAGTGCTTAATGTGGGTGGGGTGCATATAGAAATCACACGAGTATACAAGTATATATACAATATCAAACACTTAAGCACAACCTATGGGTTCACAAACAAACCAACCAACTCACAACACTGTCACTTTTTCTACCACCTTTAAATGTATAACACCACACAACAAGACACAAACCCCATTTCATGGCTCTAATGGAAACAATCACGAAGAGAAGGGTTGATCTTTTCTTTTTTCAGTGGGTTGCTGGTGTCTTTGGGAAGCTCAAAATTAGACCTGTCATCAAACTCCTCCATCCAACCTGGCAATCAAGGTGAGAACAAAATGCCTTGCGGTTGAGTTTTCAGGTCTTTTCAGTGGATCCAATGAATCTCTCTCCTTTAGACACTTCATTTTCAGATGCAATGTTATTTTTCCAAGCTCTCAACCAAGGGGATTATGGGTTAGATGGCACCCTCTTATAATGGGGCTTAAATTCAACTTTGACGACTCATACATTCAAGGGTGTATGCACGATGGAGGGGTGGTTCTGACCCCTTAGGTTCAATGATTATTTATTTCAGTTCGTTTTATGAGGCTGGTTCATCATTTTGTATAGAAGTTGAGGCGATGATCAATGGTATCGATATATGCCATCGACATCATATCCCCCTTTCTATTGTGGAAACAGACTCTAAAATTATCTGGAACTCTGTTAAAGGTACTTCCTCTACACCCTAGGAAAAATCCTACCTTATTCGTAGATGCAAGTCCCTCCTCCATAATGATATCAAGTTTCTTCAAACTTGGTGAGAAGGGAATCAGGTTTCTAATTTTTTGGATTCCAAGGCTTCCTAGCAAACACCTAACACGGTGTTCTCTAGTATTGGATCTCCCCCCTGGCGGTATTGATATTATTATCAGCGATGCTATTGGCCTTCATTTTTTTCAAACCTCCTTGACCTTTTATTCTAGCCTTCACTTTGAATAAAATAATTAAATTTTGTGTAAGAATCAACCACATTCAACCACACAACCCACTATTCAATTATTCATTAACAATTTTCATCCCATTAACCTAACCGACCCATGTCATTTCAATCATTATTAATCATTTATTCCATCACTAATTGGGCACCTAGAATAAAGAAACCACCACAGTGCTACCCAATAGCACAACCAACAAACCACCTCGCCACCCCAAAAGCATGGCCCACAAACCATATCATCTCCCCCAAAGCACGATCCATAAACCACCTCGCCACCCCAAAAGTACATCCCATAAACCACCTCGTCACCCCAAAAGCATGACCCACAAACCACCTCATCACCCCAAAATTATGACCCACAAACCATCATCCCCATATGCCACAACCACACATCACCGTCCCAAAAGCACAACCAAACATCACAACATATCAAGATCATTTTACAGATTTACATAGGGGCTTTAAGCACATTTCACTTTATTTTAGGGGTGTTATCACACAAACCATAATCCCGGGGAAACCATTTCATTATCCTTGTATAAGTGGTTAATCAATTTCCATTTTAGGATAATATCACAACAATTATAACAGGAACAACATTCACGACACATATCATCTATCACAAAAAAGCCACCAACGACCACAATTTTCAGCGGGGCCACAAGTCTGTACAATCCATAATATCACAAATAATATCAAAAGTGTAAAAACATGTAATAAAATATCATTTACCATTTTCAATTTCAATTTAACTAATTCTTTATCTTTGATTAAGACAACATAACCATAACCCATAGATAAAAAAACCAAACCCCTCCCATATAATACACAATAAAGAAAAATGAGGGAATCCCTACCTCAAAGAAGTTATACCGACTTGCTGCGCACTACAAGGTAAATAAGAAGTGCCCACAACCACAAACACACCATAAGAAACCGCAAATCAACATACACTACACCCAAAGACCATCAAAACTCATCCCAAAAAAACAACCCAAACCAAAATGCACCACCGTAGAAAAACTTTGAATAAGAATGAAAGAAAACCATCCAAGAAGAAGGAAGGGATTACCATGGATTGACAATGAATAACCACATGGACCAACAGATCAAAGAGGGAGGAATAGGGTTTGAAAAACTCCTCAGGGCACCTAGAGTTCACCCAAAATAAGAGGATGAATAAGAAATTAAAGAATGAATGAAAATTCAGCCAGAAAAGAACTTTTAAAACTACACCGCATCGGGGATTTACATGATGTGTAATCCCCTTTCACGTCGTGTAATCATCGGGGTCTGGTTTCACCAAAAAATGTTTTGAGTTTTTCTTATCTAACCACAAATATATACATGTCATGAACCCGAGCTGGACAAGATGTGAAACTAACTTTCACGCCGTGTAAAGTTTACACGATGTGTATTTCCTACAGTAGCCCTGCTGCACCTCTATCTTCCATTGAAAACTTCTAGAACCTCCCCTGAACTCCTCCAATGTTCAAAACCGACAAAGTAATGTACTAGGAGGGAATGAAACGTTACAGCTTCACCTTAGGTATCCCCTGTTCTATTTGTAAAAAAGGGGTGGGCTGATGAGGTTTCACATCAATTACTTAGAAATCAATTCCATTACCCAAAAGAATATGTATCCTTTGTTGCACATTGATTCTTATTTGATCAAATTCAAGGAAATCAATAATTTTCAAAGATTGACATTCATTATGGTTATCATCAATTAATAGTGAATAAGGATGATATACTAAAGAAATAATTTCATACGATGTATGGAAATTATGAGTTTATGGTGATTCCCTTTGGATTAACAAATGTACACTATGTGTTTATGGATTTAATGAATAAAATATTCAAGTATTATATTGACAAATTCATTGGGGGTATTTATTAATGACACCTAGATATACTCTAAAATCTATAATAGCATAAGAATCATTTCTAAAGCATTCTTGATACTCTTAGAGAAATGGAGTTATATAGGAAATTTTGTAAGCATGAATTTTATCTCCAAGAAGTTTCTTTTCATGGCCACAGTATCTCCAAGTATGGAATATATGTTGATCCTTCAAAGGTAATGGTATTAAAAGAATGGTGCACACCAATTAATATAATTAAGATACATAGTTTCCTTGGTTTGGTAAGGTTAATATTAGTGATTTGTTCAAAAAAATTCTTAATTTTCTAACCCATTAACCAAGTTTACATGTAAAGGGGTGAAATTAACTTGGTCAAAGGAATGTGAGGAGAGTTTTGAAGAATTAAATAAGATGTTTTTCAATACAACAGTATTAACTTTACCAAGGAAGGATTTTTGATATTATAGTGATGCATTGAAGAAAGGGCAGAGCGTGTTCTTAGTAAAATGATAGAGTTTTTTCTTATGCAATAAGGTAATTAAAGATCCATGATCCAAAATATCCAACTCATGATATTTATTTGGAAATAATAATCATTTTTTTAAAAATATGGAGCCATTATCTATATGGTGAAAGATACGACATATATATGGATAAAAAAGTTTAAAGTACATATTTTCATGGAAATATATCAACATGAGACAAAGAAGATAGTTGGAACTTATCAGGGGATATAACTGCTCGATACTCTACCACCATGGGAAGAAAAACATTATGGATAATGAATTGAGTAGGAAGGATCATGGGGTACTATCCATGATGAAGATAGATAGCGATACCATATTCATGGATGGAGTAAAGTTGGATATGAAGATTATTAGGGAAGGGGAAACATCATCCCTTTTAAAAGTGATTGAAAAACATTATTTATTAGAGAAGATAAAGAACCCCCAACATGATAACAATAGTTTACAAAAGAAAATTAAATCCATGAATAATGCTAAATTAGAATACTTCATCTATGGGGATGTTGTATTAAATTTTTCAAAGAGATTATGTTTCATCCATACCTAAGATGAATATGGAATTACTAGATAAATCTCAAGGCTCAAATTTCTTCATACACCATTGTATCACAAATATGTATAGATATTTAAGGGAATATATTTTGTGGGACAATATGAAGTAGTAAATTTTTTACTATGTGTCAATATGATTGATGTTCCAACAAGTAAAGGCTAAGAGGCAATATCCTCACTGTTCCATGAAACCTCTCCATATAAAAATTTGGAATTGGTATAATATCACAATATACTTTTTTATTGGAATTATAAAGACTCCTAGAAGGAATAATACTATATGGTTCATTATGGATTACCTTACAAAGTCTGCACATTTCTTAGTAATAAGGGTGGATCTTTCTCTTGAGAGCATTGCAAGACTCTATACTAATGAGGATATGAGATTTTATGGTCCACCACTATCAATTATATCTGATCAGGGCCTTCGGTTCACATCAAAAATTTGGAGGAGTCTTCATAAGGCTCTCAACATTGAGACACATTTTATCACCACCTATTATCCTAATGCTGGTGGGCAGTCTAAAAGGACTATCCAAACATTAGATGACATTTTGAGATCATGATCACTTGAATTTCAAGGAACATTAGACTAGTATCAACCTTTGAGGGAATTTTTATAAAATAATATATTCCATTAAAATATCCAAATAGAACTGTATGAAATGTTTTATGGGAAGTGATGTCATACTAAAACTTGTTGGGATGAAGTTGGAGAAAAGAAACCAGTATGCCAAGAACTTGTAGAGGAGGTAACTGTGAAAGTGAGATTTATTCAGAATCATATCAATATAGCTTAAAGAAAATAGAAAATATATGCTGATAATTGGATAAAAAACACAAAATTTCAAGCATGGGATCAAGTCTTCTTGAATTTACCTCCTTAGAAGGGATTTATATGGTTTGTTAAGAAGGGGAAGATAAGTCCTAGGTGCATTATGCCCTCTAAGATTTTAGTGATAATTAGAGTTGTGGATTATCATTTAGCTATACCATAGAACCTCTCCAAAGTGCATGACATATTCCATGTATCCTTATTGAGGAAGTACATGTCAAATCCAATACACATAGTCACCACTAAAGAAATAGAGCTAGAACCTAACCTGTCTTATAATGAAGTGCTTGTTTGGATTCTTGACACTAGAGATCATGCGTACTAAATTGAACAACTTAGCTGGTGAAAGTACTTTGGAGGAATCACAAGTTAGAGGAAGAAATGTGGGAACTTGAGGATGTCAGGTTGAAGAATTACCTACATTTGTTTATGTGATAACATATACTAAAAATTTCAAGGACAAAATTATTTTGGGGGGAGAATGTAAAACCCAAAATTCTACTATGTTAAGAAAAAACTTTATCACAAAAACTACTTCACGATGCACATTCTATTATTTTGTAGTACAAAAGAAATATTCTATATTCATGATTATATTTAAAAGTTAAATATCTAAATTTTAGAATTTGAATTTGATAAATTGGAAATCATTTTTAGATTTAGTATGTCAAAATTATCTTACGCTGAATTTTTAGTTTTCATCTAAAAATATTGATTTTTAGAAAATAGAAAAAATACAATTTTACAAATATTATAACTTTTATAACATCATCATAATGTAAATACGACTTAAAATTTTATGAAACATTTTTCTTAACATTAAGGGATAAATATGATGACATTTTTATTAATATAATTATAATATCATAATATAAATAATTCTTATTTCACGATACCTCCAAATAACTTTTTATCATTATGAGAAGCCACTTTTAAGTTAAGTGGTAACCATAAAATCTAAAATATCAGACTAAAAAAACACCACAAAATAAAATTCTTAGTTACAAAGATCCGGATTAAAAATTCATAAATGATACCAAATTCAAAATTCAAACAAAAATAAATAGAGATGAACTAGAAAGCATAGGGAATCCCAGGGATATATCACCCATCCCTTTACTAATAATAGTTGTTAGTTTAACCCCCAACACCATCGCTATTGGAAACATGATTCACCGAAATAACTGATGGTCTTCTAAATCCATTAACCACTAGTAACCTATAAAACTCAATCATTGATCATCAACACACCGAATCGCCATTACTAAGAACTAAAACAACATAAAAAAGATACACCTATAGAAAATTGACCATGAAATATGAACTCATAATTATCTTCATGTTCAAACTCTAGCTCTGTATCCCAAGCCAAAATGAACACTAGGAACTAGAATATGGAACACTATTAGAAACTCATTTAGAGGACTAGAGCATGCACTAGAATCACCTCATGTATACCGTCAATCGATCAAAAATCACTTCCAAAATATTCCATAAAAAACACTTTACTAGACTAAATAATCATATGAGTGAAGAATTAGATGCCAGATAAGAGTCTAAAGTAGCCAAGGTCATCGCCAACGAGCCTTGATTTTTGACAGGACATCTAACCCTTCATATGGAGACACCGCCAAGAGGATAGACACCAATGAGACAAAACAACAATATAATCTATCTAGAAACCTCATATTTATTACCAAATACCATAAAAATTTCATAACTACCATCAGATCACTAAAGAAGAATCACAAAAAAAAACCACCACCATCAGACCACCTGATCAACCAGAAACTGAAGAAAATAGAATAAGTTATAAAAATATAATTTTTTTATAAGGGATAAGGTTATTATAGAATATAATAGTCAATAATATGACTAATAAATGCTGTTAATGAATATTTATGTGTTTTCAAATTATAAAATAAGATAATTATCTAAAATTCTTACCCAATGCTTGTGCAAGGTGAGAAAACTAAAAATAATATCTTTAGTATGTTGTGATGATAAGGATAAGGATAATGATAAAAATATATTAAAAATAAAAACAATATAATTAATAATATATTTATGTTTTTAGATGTTAATAATTATGAATAATAAATTATATTTATGTTATTAATTTATTTTAAATTTAAATAATAAGATAATTATCTAGAACACTCATGTAGCGTCGACATAACTCTTTCGTAAGCAAGAGAAAAGTCAAATAAATGGTTTTAAAAATATTTAGAGTGATAAGGTTTTGGGGAATTTGAACGATGCATGAATTATATATATAAGTTTGAAATATAAGTAATTATGTAAATATTTATTCATGGAATTTATAATTATTTAAGTATTTTTAATCTCAAATTATAAGAATGGCCCTAAAAATGAATTTTAAGTAGTATTTAATGTCAAAAATGAATTATAAATTAATAAAAAACCATAAATGTCACAACCCCTCCATCCAAATGTACCCCTCATGGACTGGTAATGAAGAAAGAGTGATAATAACCCCTAATCCCACCTCCAATAGGTCATGGGTTAGTGACTATCACCAAGGGTATATAATACACACAAATGAGAGGCATTACCCTCAATGCGTAAAGGTAGTATTCATATGCTAAAAATCCAGATTTATATTTCCTTAAATGATTTGTAACTTCTTTTTAGGTTTTTAATGAATTTAAAGATGAAGAATCATGGATTTGATACATCCTTTGACTTGGGAACAAATTTCCTAAATTTTAATATATTTAAATATGTTTTCATTGAAATTAAAATCAAACTAGTTTAAATGGAAATTAAATAGGAAAATTTGACTGCATTTTTGGAAATATTCATATAACATAGCTGATATATTCTAAAACCAGAGATTCATTCTCAGTTTAGTTTCTTGAGTTCTTACTTGTGTTTGGTTGACCAAAACTCCTTAATTCAAGATTTGTGAGTCTTCTTCCATTATTTTGAGCCCCCCTCATGATTCTAAGAACGTGAGATCTAGAATTATATTTCTCTCCCATTTATGGCATAATGTATGTGAATATTCCAAGAGGTAGGGGATCTGTAAAACTCTCTTTTTGTTTAATGTGAATGTGTGTATTAATCATAATTTAGATTCCACTAGGTAGATAGAGATGATTAACCTTAGGAATTATAATAATTTATAATTATTAAGGAAAGTTAAATGATTATTTCATGTTACATGCTTATTTAATTATCTAGAAAATTAAAAGAGGATGAAGGAAATAAAAACAGTGTGATAATATATCTTCCAAAATCTCGGAATAAAAAAAAACTATTATTATTATCATTTGATAAATTTGGAAATTATCTTTGTAAAGAGGAAATATTATTAAAGTACTATGAATGTTAGTTTGGAACTTAAAGGAGGAAGAAGAAAGGATTCTTGCATGAAACATTATTATTTTCATAACCTAAAAAATTAAAGGAAGTTGAAAATGAATATTGTAAAATATTCTTAATATATTCCTATTATTATTTAAATATTGAAATAGGGATAATATTGTATGCTGAAATTAATAAATATTAATTTATAATCTAGAGATTATTGAAGAGAGAGAAAAGGGATAATCACATACTCCTTAGATAACATTTTAAAAATCACATACAAATTGGTGTATATTATTTCATAGTATAAAATTAGAGAACAATATTATATTTTTAATATAGATAATTAAAGGAAGAATTTATTATCACATGATGTATATGAAGGATGTTAATTATTTATTTTAGTAATTATCTAATAAAAAGAAAAATAATAAGTGTATGCAGAATTATTGATATTAATTCAGAGCATGGAATTAAATAAATGTGGCATGAGAAGAATAACCACTGCTCTTCTTGTATTTGATTAAACATGGGAATAATTTTTGAAGTTCTTTCATGCTATTTTATATCTTTTATTATCTATTTCCTATAGGTTTCTTGATGCAGAAAACCTATTCATAATAAACCATTTAATTAAAGATGGAATTAAAATGATTTTTTATTAAAGAATAATGGTTTGGGGTTGAGTGATCCCATTCTTGATTGTGGGAAGCTTAAATTCCTTAATTCCATGCCCTTAGTTCTTGTTTACAGAAAACACATTTAATATGTATGTATATTCTAGGATAACTAAAGACTTTATGCGATTGATTGATAAACTAATATAATTGGAATGATTTTATAAGTAATGGGATAGAGGCTTAGTTCTATATTGATAGTTGGTTATATGTTTATAAATGTGTTGGGATCCCAAGGTTACTGTGATGGTCAATTCCGATGATAGAGAGATAGGTTTTACTATGAAAAATAGTGTGGGAATGGTATTAGGTGGCTAGGATGAGTTCATAGTGGGGATTTTTCCTCGATATATCATAATCTTGCTTGATGTTTTCTTAATGATCAATGGTTCTCCAAATCATTGGTTAGAAGGCTTTAGGGAAAGGCTTATACCAACAGTTATTAGAGAACCATTAGTATAGGGTAATCCAAATTTCATTTTAACCAATGGTTCATAGTGAACCGCTAGTTTAAGTCTATAACAACGGTTTTAAAACCATTGGTATATACCCCCCCAATTCCCAATCCAGAAGTAGCCCCACCCTACCCATAGAACCTGCAATCAATTGATAACACAAGAAACATAACCTTCAATGCAACCAATAAGAAATCAAAGAGCCACAAACCAATGAAAACAGAACCTCCAAACAAACAAAATATGAAATCCAAGCAACAAAACGTCCTAAAAGAGCCACAAAACAATACAAAAACAATGATAACATAGAAAATCAATTAACACATTTAACCAGTGATAACACACATAAAAAATATCACATATTTTTATACAAAACAAATCATCAAACATAAAATCTCATAAATATAATTCAAAAATGTAAAGGATTAATCTGTACCTCATCACCATCACTATCATCACTGTCATCCTTGTCCTCATCCTCAGCCTCTTCCTCAACCTCATCCTCATCCCTGGCCTCATCCTCACCCTCATCCTTACCCTCTTCCTCACCTCTTCTTCACCCTCTTTCTCTCCATCGCCATCTTCAGAAACGTCTTCTTCCCAACCACCACTAGAACCAGTGCCTTATATACTATATAACATACACATCTTTGAAATATATGCATCACAATCCATAGTGGTATTTGGTAGAAGTGATGGACATAAAACTTCAATAAATTTCATGAATTCATCGTTGGCCCTTTGATTCCATTCACACTACTTTATGACCAAATCATGGGCATTTTATGCCTGGGCTTGAGCCTGTACTACCCATGCATTATCTTTTTCCAACATGATGCTATCAGAACCGACACCTAAAGTATTACAATATCTCATTGGTAAGATACTCTTCCTTGGATGACAACGTACTCTACCATGGTGCTCATCTCCCAAAACTTGATGTAAGTTATAGAGATTTTATCAGCGATACGGTGAAGGTTCGTGGTTGAGCCCCATTTATGTGGGTTGAAGCCTTGTTTCGGTGTCTACTAAGGGCGCGTTGAGAGATTCACTATGGGCTTTGAGTTCAGTTTTGGAGGCGGCGACAGGATTGCGGGTCTGGAATGCGGCATGACCATCTTTCCAGTGCGTTGGCATTTGGGTGGCTGGTTAAGGTGATGGATTTCAACCCATGAGATCTTGAATCGATATAAGGGTTTGGATTCTATTTTCTATGAGTCTTGCGGTGTGCTGGGTGATTCTTCTATTTTGATTATTCTTTCCTTAAACCTATTCTGTTCGTGATTTCATTTTGGTGGAAGTGTTTTTTGTGCATCTGCGTGTACTGCTCCGGTTGGTCTGCATTTTTGGAAGATTGTAACGTGGTTCTTAATTATTTAGTCTTGGATGAAGCCAATGGATCTTACCTAAAGAGTTTATCTACGGGAAAGAAAAATAGAATTTCAATGGAACTTGAAAATGATGAAGGATTTAATGTCTCCTAGACATCAATTAGAGAAGATGTGAATAACAAAGGGAGTCTGCAATTTGAGGCTGCATTTATGTTCTTGATTGATTGTTGAATTTTGGATATGTTTGTAACCAGCACACTATATGGATCTGTGTCAAATGTGTATTAGATCAGGAAGTTTTCTCTTGAGCATGCCATTCAGATTTGGAAGTTCGAGAGGGTATGACTCTGCCATCGGTACCAGGCCTGTGTAACCTTGCACGAGACAGTTAGCCGAGTAGTCATGCGATAGTGAAAGCTTGTCATCATGATATAGTCTCTAGGGAGGGGTAGATCCTGTAGTCTTGATCTGGGTTATCATCTTTCATGGTTTTAATGGTTGTAATGTTTGGATCCTTCAGTTTATCACTTTTCCTCAAAAGGGTTTTGATAATAAAAAAGTTAATTTTCAGTCAGATTAATAGGGAGGATAAGTCTAGCATACTGCAAAAAACACAAGGTTGTGATTCTGAGTTTTTATCTGCCTCTGACCAAGATGGTCCTTCTTTTTATAATGTAATGTCATTTCAAGGGATGCATGCAAGGACTAACACTTAGTATGGTTCAGAGCTATAAGAGTCTATAAATTAGGCTCTTTTTCAATGTGCCGCACTAGAGAATGCTCCTCCACAACCTGAAGGGAAAGGATGTTTGGTGAATCCACTGGAAATGGATTTTTCAGGACATGTTACATATGATGATGGGTCCAGGAAATATAATATTTAGTAAGATATGAATTATCATCAGGAAATTCAGAATGTATTCCGCTTCTCAAAAATTGGGAAGTTGGGTAATGTTTCGGATGATGGAAGTGATAAAGAGTGGTGGATGGTCATATTGGACACTAACCATCTTAGGACTTTAGGTGATGGTTAATATTTTAAGGATGTTTTCATTGGAGGAAAGAGTGATCCTCCAAAAATAAGCCCATGGAAATATTATTCCAACCAGCCAAGGAATGTGTCTACTATACCATCTTCCAAGGCTTTGAAGGTCAAGCTCACCCCTGAGTAGGAAAAGTCCAAGATAGGGATCATTAGTATTATCAACCAAGTTAACTCACAAATAGAGTGGGGAATCAATGATGAACTTGATTATGACTATGGGAATGATCCTTCTTATTATAGTTACTGAACTATTTTTCTAGATGAGGAAAAGTCTCTTTGTTTGACCCCGTCTACTTCCCTTGTTTTATTTTTCTTTCTTTTAATTAATGTTAAGGAGATTTTCTTTTGGATATATCTTTTTGGATTCATCATTGTAATTTTTGATACATGGTGGGATTATAGGGAAGTATTGAGTAATATTATGAATATTTAACCCCTTACATTAATAGTAACAAAATTTGTAACCAGGTTACCTAGGAGGAAAAATAAAGCATATTTCTAGATTTATTATATAACCAAGGAACATAAATCCATTTTTTATGTTACTTTTACATAATAAATATTCATGTAAGTTTATGTGAAAATAATAAGTGTTTATAAGAGAATTAATTGGCTATAGAGGTAGAATTACAAAATAAAATTTTGGAAACAAAAATGTGAATCACAGTTTCAATATTGAACATTGTTTAGAAATACAATTCTCTTATAATATAAAATGAGTTTCATACCTGATTCCTCCCATGGTTCGACATCATAGTCTAACCCAAAGTGTGGAGGTATTTTGTAGCATACTTATTTTTTTATTTCTTCTTGAGGCTCTCTAAAAAATAATTTTCAATAATAAAAAACAAATTATTATTTCAAATCATGATAATTTTCATTCAAAAAACTCAAATTTGATTAATATATTGAACTCGATACTTGTCCAATGAGAAATCATTTACCAATAATATTCTACTAGATAGTGATTCATGATAGGTGTTACCTCTAAATCTGTACCAAGTTTAGCATGCCATCCACTATACAACTCATGCTTGTACGCTCTCCACAACTCACCTAATTCCATGAGTCGTGCTGCCCTCACATCCTCACCACCGGGAAAATTAAAACAAACATACACCAAAATATTAATTCATATAAATAAAATTATTATATAACATTAAATCCAATGAATTTGATTACCCATATCTATTCCCATGCATTATCATTTACTTAATTTGGAATTTTTCTCTAGGAGAGTGTTATAATGGGAATGATATCATAGTATTTGGAAAGCATTGCTATAAAACCCCTACATTCCATCCCTATTTTTCCAATCATTTGGATGTCTTTGTTGTACTCCACCATGATCTGTGTGCAACGATTCCACACGACATGCATGAATGTATGACCACACCTCTTATCATAAGATCCAACTATTAAAGAAAAAAAATCAAATATTATATCAATACATCTTATAATAAAAAAAATTATGGTATTTTTTTACTAGGGTTCTATAAATATACCTGAGGAAGACCGATCAATGGATGACATTGGATCCCTAGGATTTGAAGGAACATCAACCTTTACAGATGGAGTGGGTCCCAATGTATGCTTTAGAGCCTTAGAATGTGTCAGAGCAAAAGTCAAAGAAGCAAAAATGTAGAAGCTTGGGGAGAAGGAAGTAGAAGGAAAAGTAGATGGCATAAATGGATGTGAAAATTCATAATATGGATGAGGAGTAGGAATAATCATCAGATAAGGGAAAGATAGTTGAGGAGCCTCATATGCAGATGGTGGTGAAAACATGGGCAACCTAAATATCCCGAGTGTCTCTAAGGACACCGAAGGATTAGATGGTGTGATTGATGGTATAGAAGGTGGATGGACATGGTGTGATTGGGTATTACTAGCAGAGTGTGTAACTCTAGTATCACCCCCCCTCGTATCATTAGCCTAAACACTAGAACCACTAGATTGGTTAGAGAATAATTATCGCCTAGGTAGTGGATCCTGATTAAAAGTTAAAAACAAAATTAATCACTTGGAATTATATGTTATTGATATATATATTTAAAATAAAATACTCACAAAAGGAACCAATGGAGGGACACCCATCTCTCTCATTCAAAAATTATTTTCTTTCATCATTTTTCTTCATATCCCCCCAATATTTTTCATTTCCTACATTTGAAAAAAAAATACAGAATTAATTAGAAATCCATAACTAATGTATAAGACAAATAATAAAGAAGATGAGGCATGAATTAATTAAGGAATACCAATTCTCAAACCAAATATAGGATATTTAATGATATAAAAAAAATTTATATTTAGTGTGAATCATATGAAAACATTAGACATGTCATAGTAAAATCAATACATTCGAATTAACATGTTTAGAATGGGTATGATATAGTTTTCTTCTATTTTCAATTTGATCCAATTCAATTTTGGTTAGGTCATTTGGTTCATTTTGGTCAATTTATTAGGTCATTTGTCTATTTTAATTTGTATTAGGTCATTTGGTTCATTTTTTTCAATTGATTAGGCCATTTTTTATTTTTATTTACCTTAGGTCATTTGGTTCTTATTTTGGGTTAGATAATTTTTCCATTTTTTTTCTTAGGTCATTATTTTCATTATTTTTGATCTTCATATAAATTAGTTTAATTTTTCCATTTCAATTTATCTTATTTTTTGTTCTAATTGAATTTTTCCATTTTTGTTTGGTTTGGTAGGTTTGAATACATTCCAATTCAATATTAGATAATGCAAATCAAATAAAATTGTAACTAGTAAATATTGAAAATTCATATGAAGATCAAGTTAGATATAAAATATTTGTAATCAATAGGAAAACAATTTGAATAGTACCAACATTAAAAATCCAAGTCTAGCTAAACCAAAAGAACAGAGAACACAAATGGATGATTCTATATATTTCCCACTATAACTTTAGGTTAACAATCAATTTTGAAAATTGAACTATTGGAGTCATCATAAGTAATAAATGGGTTGAGGCTAATGGGAGAAGGGATAATATCAATTCCATCATCACCATCATCAAAAATATATATTGGGATTACTTCAATAATGACACCAAATTCAGGTCGAAGATGATATTTCACCTAATTTTTTTTCTCCCTTGATGCCAATATATATGGTTCATCAGAAGCAATAGTGAGAGTCATTTCAATAACTCAAAATCCACAATCATCAATAAATGTGTCATGCCTCATCATCGAATCAAACCACTTGCATTTCATCATAGTAACTCAAACATGAGAATTATAATCCAATATTAGTATTTTCTATATGACTCCATAATAAGATACATTTTTCAAATTGAGGTGTACTATCTGATGCAATGAAATAATAGTCTTTTGTGGTAGTTTCCATAACACCATCATTTTTTGTTCTCGTGTTCATTGCTCATTCAGTGATAATAAACATGTACCCATTGATCACAATAGATTTTCATTCACGAACCACAAAATTAGGACCAAAATCCAAGGCTCTTATTTCCCCAGATACAGAATTAGTAGGAAAACTCAATACCTGAAATGTAAATGAATATTAAACTTAAATAAATGTTTATTTTTTTAATTTATTACAGTAATATTTCTACCTTCAATTTCAACCAAGTAGAAAACTATTTTCTATGAAAAGTCTCTATCCTTCTCAAAGATAATGAATGATGATTTCTATTTATCATTTTTTATGTTCCATGCTGAAAAAATAAATAAATAATTTAACAGATATATAAAATTACATGAGATGAGATAAGATATTCATGTTCAATTAACTTACTTGATGTAATCATCAAACAAATCATAGTTAAACAAAACTGTATGATGTGCCATCTCCCACTCTTCAAGGCTTAATGTGGTCAATGTATATGATCTAGGAATTCCCCCTATTTGGGGAAGTGATGGAAAACTGGGTTCAATTTTCTCTTACTGTTATTCAATTCTCATTGGTCTATTTCATCTCTTAGTCAGATCAAAAAAATACATTGAATAGAAATCTATACATTCTTGATCCAAGTAACCTTTTATGATAGAACCTTCAGGATGATTCCTGTTCCAAATATAAGACATCAATGTGTACATATTTCATTTAGTTGGATGCATCCAACTAAAATAAATAGGTCCTTCGAGAAGTATTTTGACTGGAATATGGATAGTTAGATGCAACATGCATGTGAAAAATGATGAAGAAAATATTTTCTTTAAATAACCAAAAATTAATAGTACTTATTACAAGATTTTTTTCCAGAAATACTTGGAGAAATTATTATAAAAAATATCTATATAAAAATGGAATAATCGAATAACTGACACCCTTAAATTATTGGATAGAAGATGAAAAATTTCAATTGGAATCAACTCATGCAGAAGGATTTGATTATCACAAGTCATCAAAGATTTCATCTTCAACTCTCTTCTGTTGACCCATCTTTATTTATTTCTTAAATATTAATTAGGAAATTTAATAGTCTCTAGTACTTATAGAATTTTTTTTCTATATATGTCATCACATAATAAGAACATGGAACTTTCTATTTATTTTCATTGATACACATAGGATGCAATTCAGGTCTGATACCCAAATCCACCAAGTCACACTGATATTGTAAATCATATTTTTTATTTTCCTTAAAATTTAGAATAATTTAAATCAACATTTCACATATATTCTATTAAATGTAAATTATGTTTAAGAAATAGCGTAACAAATTGGTTGAGAAATAAGGAAACTCAAAGAAGATACTTGTTTTATTCCAATTATAATTGGTTTCAGTGGAAACATTCTTCCTCTTCCTAGATTTCATCTAACCCTTATTGAATTAAAAACTAGAATCTTTAAATTCATTAATCACATCAATTTAAAACATACATTGGGGTGGATTTTCAGTCTCCATGGTATTGTCAAATATTCGACGATTATTACTATATGGATGGTCCATTGGAATGAATCATCGATTTCCTGTAAAATCGAAAATACAACAATATTTAAGTCTTCTAGATCATGTATTCTTCATATAAATATGATACGATAGTTTTCCCTTTGTGCTCCATCCAGACATCATTGCATAAGTAATAAAATCATCAATCATCGACATAATCAAAACACATATATGAAGTATTTATTTTGAACATGCATCGTATGCGCACACACCCACATTCCAAAAATGTTTCAACTCTTTTACTAAAGGTTGAAGGTATAAATCTATATCATTTATAGGATTATAAGGTCCAGATATGAGTATACTCATGAAAGTGAAAGGTTTTTTATACACATCCATGGAGGAAGGTTATAAATGTGTATAAAAACTGGCCATGTGATGTGAAAAGTAAGTATCTTAACAAACAAATTAAGACCTTCACATGAAAGAACTAACCTCATATTACACTCATCAACTATAGAATCAGGATATTGAGAATCAAATTTATGTCATGAAAATCCATCTGTAGGGTGAACCGACTCATCATTATTATTATTTCTCTTAGAATCACGCGATCACATTTTTAATCATATTTCATCATACATGAAAATATTCTGGAGTCTAGGGATCAATGGAAAGTTCCACATTACTTTCTGTGGAACACATGATGGTGTTCCATCAAGTTTTGGCTTCCATCGGGATGTTCCAAAATTTATACAATCATTCTATTAAGTAGTTTCCTCCCAGAATAAGCTGCAATCTTTCAGGCAATCATGAATTTTATTTTTTGAAAATCCAAGTACTTTAACTAAATTCCAAGCCATATAATATTTTGAGGTACTATTTTCATCATCTAGAAGTAATTACTTTAAAATGTTAAGAATTTAATCGATGGTAGTATTAGAAATACCATACATGGTTTTCCCATGAAACAATCAGATTAAAAATTCCATCCTTTTCATTTTACCACATTTCCAATATACCGGAGTCATGGAAGCATCATTAAATTTTTTCACCCTGTCAACATTATCATTTTCCTTAGATGAATCATGTGTGATCATATAAAAGTCTTCTTGGGTCGATATCCTTTCCTTATCATGATAAAAAATAAAAAAAATCATGTCATCTAATAAATTCTCTAATATAGTCCTCTCATTTGGATCATGATCATTTTGAGATTGCATTTTCTCCTCATTATGATACCAAACATAGTAGTTTTTTTGAAAACCATATTTTTTTATATGGTATAAAGCTTTTTCACGAATCAACCAAGGTCTTCCAACATAATTATAACATGGGCAGTGTATGTGAACACTATCTAAATAATTGTCAAATGAAAAATATAAAAAGATCTCAAACTTATTTTTGAAAATCACTTGAGATAAGATCAGTTTCATATATCTAAATTCTATCCATTCTATAAAAAAATGTTATATATAATTTCATAAAATTAATTAAATAATATTTAAGTTTAATCAAAAATATATTTAAGGAAATGAGAATTGTTCACATTATATGAAACCATAACTGATACACTAGTCTATATGAGAATAACAATATAAAAGAAAAAAAATACTAGATATATAAAAAAATAATATAAATATAAAAACATGATATTGAATTCAATTATATCAATGAGTAATAACTATACATAATAGTGCACAAAATTGTGTTTATAATTGATGTTTTTATTTTTTTCTATTATTCTATTCACTTTTTAACTAATTTTATTCTTATGAAATAAATTCATATATAAAAGATTACTACTTCTAGGTCAGTTTAACATAATTTTTTTTCTTAGGGTATGATCAATTCATTTCAATTTAGATTATTTAGTGTTGAATTAGGGATTCATGGTACATTTCAATTTTTTTTGGTTTGGTTCAGTTTCATTTTCTTTGTTTGTGTTAGGTAATTTTAAGTAAATTTTTTTCTATTTGGTCAAGAGTTGATTTTAATCCATTTCGTCCCATTAAAGTTAGGTTAATTTTTGTAATTTCAACTCGGTTTAGTTTGGATTGGGCCGGTCTAAATCATTTACATTCATGTAGGTTTGGGTCTGATTTATTGAGTTCGGTTTAGTTCAATGTAGTTTTGATCAAGTCTAGTCAGTGTGGTTTTATATTATAGTCTGATTAATAAGTAATTTAATGATTATTTATTTACAATAAAGTTAGGTGGTATAACAGAGTACTGTTAATGGTTATGTTAGATCATGTTTTTTATTTTATTTATAAATTAATTAGCTGGGTGACTATAAGGTGAAATCACCTATAAATCAATAATACACTTCCATGATAAATATTGTTGCATTAAATGAAATATTTTTCACTAGTCTATATAAAGATTCTCTCTCCCAACTCATTAACTGTTCACTATTAGCATTAATAAATATCTCTTATTTTCACCAAAATATTTCATTGTGTTATTTTCATAGTTGTTATCCATTTTCATCACTCACACTTGTCATTTTCACTATTTTTACTAGTTCATTTAGTTTAAGTTTTTTTAAAAAAAATTCTAAAACACATTTACCCTTCCTCATATTATTCAATCCTATCATTGTTTCACTAGGAAAGTGTTGGTATAAAAGTACATTTTCTAGTTAAATAACCTATAAAATACTCTATATGTGTATTTTTTTGAAATTTTTGTTTTATATATGTTAGAAAATAAGTTACTTGAATAATTTATTTTCTACAGACATCCAACCATACAAGAGATATAAAATTCAGACCATATAAATCCACAAATAAAAAATTCCACCCACTATGAGCGTCTTTTTTTCAATATCATTTTTCGCAAATAAAATAATTTTTTTCAAAATCACTAAAATTTATAGAAAATAAAATTTATTATTTTATATTTTTAAATAATTATTGAATATGGAAACTCATAAATCCCAAAAAACTCATTTTATATCGAGATAATAATTTTATAGGAAATAATGAAAATCTTAAACAATCAATAAGAATAATTAGATTAGTTAAACATATAAACGGTATTGAAGCTACCCACTTAGAGACAACCTGATATAATTCAATAAAATACATCACCTAAGATCACATGTCAGGTTGAATATATCAAATACTAATAAATATGAATGATGAATCATAATCTATTCATAACTAGTAAAAACCTAATCATTTATGTAATAATTTTTTTGATGATTTCAGGCTATAAGGGGTTGTTCTATACCTAATAATGTTGCAACTATATGAATTTAAAATAGAAATATATATATTGGACTAAACTAACTAGAACCAAAATGAGGAAGAACAAACAATAATGAACCAATCAAAAATTGAACAGAACAAACCGAAACTAAACCAAACTGGTCTGTGCTAATCCAAACATACATGAATTGAATATAATAAGTCCTAAATCAAACCACATGATCAAAAAAAATTAAAATCCCATAAAAATAATAATATTATATGGAAATACATGAGATTATAGAACCAAAAATAAAAAATGGATACCTAAATGATTTGGAACACACTCATTTGTTATTGAACAATAATTAAATGAAACCAACAAGAGAGATTGTCCCTTGGCTGGTAGGAAAGACATAAGAGCACTACTACTAGGGCTCAAGAATAGATCTGGATGGGAGGAAGGGATGGGTTCCCATGAATTTATTTCAGGAAGACTTATTTCAATGGTTTTAAATAACTATTGGTATAAATATATCTATCCCAACGATTTTTTAAAACCATTGGGATAAGTTTCCTATAAACATCCTATCCCAACGGTTTGGCCAAACTGTTGGGATAAGATATGCTATACCAATAGTTGTTTCAAACCGTTGTTATAGCCACATGAGTATAGACTCATCTCCAGTAGTGATACTTTCTTATTGATTGAATAGACATATGTTATTTATATGATTAGTTTCCAACTACTCGAATCATATTGACACTATGCATGGTAAGTGAATCCTTAATGCAATATCCTAAGATGAGTACTAGAGTACCTAGAAAATATTTTCAGTGATAAATAAATTAATAAATGAATGGGGATAATTGATAGAGTTTCTAAATCCTGATCATATAATTTATAATATAAATATAAGAGTTATAATTTCTAATCAATTTCTTAAAGTATTAAAACGTTAATATTGGAAATGAGAATGGAATTATATTAATTAATTGCCATTTAATTACTAAATATGGAAATTTTATGCATTTATATGTGTATGATACCTAGTCCTTAGTGGTGGAAGCTAGGTGTCATGTGTGATGATAGAGAAAAATAATTTTAAGGATCCTTAGTTTCTTATGGTGTGGTTGTGCATGAAATTATTTATATTTTCTTATTTCATATGAAACCCTACCCACATCGGTAGGTAAAACAACACCCAAATGTTTGGGGGGGGGGGTGTTTTCCCCAATATCAAGGATGGAAAGGGAACAGGTGGTTGACTTCTCCCTCTCTCACACTCACTTTAGACATAGTATGAGTAGGTATATACCTAGATATAATGGCCTATGGTATATTTTATGTTCCCAAATTGGCTATAATGGATCTTGATTTACTATACATTTATGTGTGGGTTATAATGACTTGAGGTATAACACATACTTGTATCCAAATGTGGTGGTTAAAAATTATAACATTTTTACTTTCATAGGATATAATGGATTGGAATATAATGCATTGATATGGGCTATGGTGGCTTTTGGGAAACTACCTAGTTACTATTGAGATGGTTACATGAGGTGCAGGATGGGATGATGATATAGATATATGGACTGATCCCAACATGAGATGGTGGGCCCTATATGAGACTAAGGTTATATGGGATGAGTCTTGACTCACATAAGAGATGACTTGATTTATGGAAGCGATGAGCACAGGATGCGTTTCATTGGGCTTGAGAAAAACAAACTAGTGGGGAAGTGGAAGTGGGGTACTTTCATTTATATATATGTTTTGATATATAATTATTTACTTATATGTGTTACTTGGTGGGTGAGCCATGGTGAGGTTAGGAAATATAGTATTACCTATTTATGTGATGAGTTGGCTTCATGTTTTTATTCACTGGGCATTAGTATTCTTCTTTCACATTTTTCATGAGAGGTTTCAGGGGTGATATTACTGAGTATACATGTAATTATCACCCTATGTATATATAAAATATTTTATAGGTTCAAAGGAGATGATTGGTGATTGGGATGGATGTTATTATCTTATGGGAGTTGATCAATAGCTTTCAAAGTTACCATTGTTCATGATCACTACCATAGGATTTATTTTATTTTATTTTAGTTGTATCAATTTTGTATGACATTACATTCATGTATCGTCATGGTTTATATTTAATTTATGATGTTGATTTGATCATTGTTTTCTATATTATCTCTTATAATTAAACATATATTGAAGTAAATTCCTTCCATATGTGTTATTTATATACCTTTTGTGTTAGTCTCTAACCCGTGGCCTATTGGAGGTGGGCTTCTGGGGGGGTCATTATCTCTCTTTCTTCATTTCCATCGTAGAAGCGGTACCTTTGGAGGGAGGGGGTCATGATAATAAAATAATAAATTAAGTCTAAGTGTGGATACTAAATGTTCTAATATGTAATTTATTTTATATTTATGATCCAATTTCCATTTTAAAATTACATTAGTTACCCTCAAAGACTGAATATTTATGAAAATTTCATGAAATTTTTCCTATAAAAGGGGAATAAATCTAAAAATTCCAAAACACATATAAGCCCAGTTTTCTTTAAATATTATAATAAAATATGTCTATAAACATACCTTTCCACATTTTTATTCCCCTCATGAGACCAAAAATCCATTCTATGAAGGATTTCATCTCAATCCAATAGAGTCGTCTTGAAGAGCAAAGTAAGGGTTTCCAAGCTTCTTTATCTCTTCTTAATTGTGTCCCTTTATCATAAAAATATTTAATACAACACTTATTTTTCTAACATGATTTCATTAATATGGTATTTTAATCCTTTAGATCCAAAAATTATGATAGAGCATCCATTACCCCTCACTGGACTCTTTTCATAAGCTGTTAAAATGTTAAAATATTGGTTATTAAAAAATGATGTTTTTCAATTCAATTATCCTATTACTATTTTCAATAACATGAGTAATATTAAAAATTTACCATAAATAGGTATTTTATTTATAATATAACGTTTTTATAATGAACAAGTATTTATTTAGTTTACCCTTCTTTTAAATCCTTTTGAAAAACATCACTCGCCCTGGTGGTTTTACGCTGCCTAAGAAAATGATGACGTTTTTATAAACTTATTTATCTAATGAATATTATTTAAAATTTATTTTATGATTTAATAAAACATTATTAAATTAATTTTAGTTTTAGGATTTTTTAATGGTAAAGTATGTATCATAATAATAAAATTAAAAGTAAATGATCATAGTCATTTTTAACCATTAAATACTAGTTTATCAAGAAATATTCTCTGAATGGGAACTATTTGATAACCTATTATACTTCCATTATTCAGTTATGACATTAATACTATACATGGAAATTTTTGGAGATTATATAACCATTGGAAAATGAACTTTGACCATAACAATTATACTGCAGTAGTTTTTGAAATTATGAACTGAACAACCTCAAAACAACCGACCTGTACTATACTAATTTAGTAAATAAATAAAACATGATAGTAAGTGAATTAAAATGATTAATAATAAGTAAATGGAAATTAAAAATATTTATAATCAAGTAAATACTTAATATAAATTTTCAATCTAAGAAGTTTTAGAATATACGAAGTAGTTCGGGTCTTGAGGTAAGGGTTCCCTTCCAAGTCTCCATTTGTTTCAAATTTTTTTCTTCCATTTCACATTTTCTATCATTTGAATCAAATTTAAGTCCTTGAATTTTCAAATTAATACCTTATATTAATTTATTATTAATTTATGATCTTATTTCCTGTAACAAACTAATATTTTATATATATTCATTTGAAATAAATTTGAAGTATTCGATAGATTTCTTTACAAGAAACCTCAAGTCTAAATGAACCATGATATATTATAAAATTTTAAACCTAGCTATTATATTGGTGGGTATAATTATTATTAAAAACATTATGAAATATATATATAATTTTTCTCCTTAATTAAAATATTTTTATTAATTCCTAATAAATAATCCTTAAATTTTTAATAAGATTATTTCATGATTAAAAGACCCATTTTTCTAGGTGTTATGATTTTTTAAACAAATATATTGATCATTAGTTAAAATTTATGTTTAATTTAATTTAATTTTAATATATGAGTAATCATTCATACATTAGTTATCTAATGGTTAGTAATGAAGATAAAATCATTTAAAGAAAAAAGAGTTATTTTTTAGAAAATTGTTTTTATGTGCGTAATGTGTTTCTATCTTAATAAATTAAAGAAATCACTATTGATTAAGGATTATAATTAAATATGTACATTTTATATTCAATTAAATATTTTAACATTCATATAATAAATTTTACTATAAAATAAATGAATGTAAATCCTGTTTTATGCTAAAAATTACATTTTTTCCAAAAATAGTTTTCATTGCATTTTGCGCACTTATTTTAAAGTTAATTTCCTCCACTTATATAAATTGAATTTTATAAAATGGATTCCATATTTTTAATATTTAATTAATTTTTCTAATTGTTCCATGTTCATTTTTGGTCATAATTAATAGTAAAACCAATTAATTCTTTTTACCACAATTAAGATTAAAACGAGTTTATCAGAATGGTTAAACTAATAGATAAAGAAAAAAAAATTAAAAATAAACTTATATAAATATTATTGGTTTGATAAATTTAGACCTTAAATTATATAACCTTCCATTTCATGTCTATTTTTTTTTCAACTTTCACAATAAAGTGACTTTATATTATTTAAATCTTTTAAGTAGTTCCATGTGTGTCTCTCCCCTCACTTATAAAAGGACACATCTTCTCCTCCCACATTCAAAATTTTTTATCCCTATAGATCAAATAATAAATTCTCAAAAACCTTATTATATTCATTAAATTCATTATTGAGCTCCTTGCATTACCTTAATACCATCCTAATAAGGCTTAAGGTGTAATCCAAAAGAGGTCTCTCAAAGAAGAGTTCATCAACTCTAATAATTATTTTAAAATTTATTTATTATTATACATAATATAAATATATTATATCCATAATATAATAATTAACCCAGTATAATAAATATACCAATATTTTATTATGATTATTGTATAACCATTTTCCACATACTTTCTATCAAATGAGAAATGAAAGTATCACTCGTGCATACGTGTGGACTACCTCCTCCACATGGACATACAATTCATTTTCCATCAACACATCACATTTCTAGATATAATGATGTATTTAATAAATATATATAATATTAATTATGTAATTATGATTCTATAATTATAAAAAAATATTTATATTTCTTTACTTCTTTTTTTAGAAAATGAAAACAATGTTCATATGTATATACAGACTATTGTCTCCATGAACAGTGTAATTCATTTTTCTATGTCAACCATTTATAGAAAGTTATAAATATGTATATAATTAATATATATTATTTTTATATCATGATTAAAATTCTTTAAATTATTTTAACATGATCAATATCCAAGTACAATAGCATCCAAATCGAAACAAACATGAAAAATAAAATAGTTATCATCTAGAACAATGATTTCAATAAAAATTTGTTAATAAATGGGTGATAAGATGTTATAAGTCAACCATGTATAGTATTATAAATATTAATATGGTTCTATTATAGAAATATAATAAATTTAAATTTATTATACATAAGGTTATAGTACTTACAAAACAAGTCAAACTTGAGGTAAGGGTTTTATGTTACAATCTCACTTTTTACCAGTATTGTTTATGGTTAAATTTTTAAAGATGAAATTATATGATATATATCTCCAAAATATTATTTATTTTATTCTCCTATATTTATTTCTGTAAATTAAATTATTTCCTTTAATTTTACACTCTCTAAGTACTCAAAATTCCAAAAAAATGTTTTTTAAGTAAAACTGACTTTATTTCTCTCTTCAGCCGAGAATATTTTTCTTCCATGTCTATAATTTATTTAAAATATTTTACAAAAATGTTTTTAATATTATCAAATTATTTATTAAATTATTTTTTACCCATTTTTTACTTTTTATAAAAACCATTAAAAGGAAAATTGTTATCTTTTTACGAATGAGGTACTTTTTATCAAAGGTGTGAATGGAATCTTTGTTTTAATGTGTACCACACAAAAATATTTTCCCACCATAATGACTACACTTTGATTTAATTATTAATTTAAAAATTTCCAAGGTTATTTTAAAATAAAATATTTTTCCTAACATTTTATAAATTTTTATGTTTTAAATAAGTTATTTCAAAATGAAAAGCGTATTTACCTCAAGAAAATTTCTAGTGATCTTTTAAAGGTATTTTAATCTAAAAAAACATATATTGATGTTAATTATGATTCATTGGGAATATGATCCAATTATACAATATTGATTCATTTAATAGATGGTTTATGATTATGATGATGAGATATTTATGAAACCTATTTTAATTTCCATGGGTTAAGATATGATGAAATGATAATTTTTTCATGATTTTTTGGCATAAATATATTTGAATTATGTGATGGGTGGGTCTGTCATATCCCTATAATGAATTGGGTAATGATTAATGTTTATGTTCTCAAAGGATATATGGTAAATTTTACCAAGACGAAAATAGGGCACAGTTGTGGTTATCCCAATCCCAAAGAGGGTACAAGTGTGGTTAGTACAAGACCAATAGGTGATGAATGTCATGGTATATTGACTTGATAAATGATTTCTATGATTAAGATGATGTCGCATTTGTTATGAAAATATATATGTCATGTTATTATTCTTATTATATGATCTCATGGATCATGATCTCTAATTATTCTATGATTCATGTCATATGATCTACCAAATAATTATGTCATGGTTACGATCTATGAATTATTAAGTATGAATTTAAAATATTAGGATCATGTCCTCATACCCTTATACTCATGATGTGATTACATATGATAATTTATTGATATCTCCCATGTTTACACTTACTAGTCAACTAAGATTATCATTTCTTATATTTTCTTTCCCCAGGTTTTGAATAAATGTTTTAAGTAGGGTATGACTAACAAGGGTGTTACGTGAGAATATATTTGAAGGATATGTTTAATATCTTTCACAAAATAATATTATTATGTATCTAGTCTTTAAATAAACTAAAAATTTATGATTATATGACATGTATTGTTATGATATGTATTGAATATTCATAAAAAATGATGTAATATTTATTTATGTAATTTTTGGATCACCTCGGTTGGTATAAGATAAGAGTTTAGTTTTTTTGGATATTAGGATTAGAAAATTTGTTTAAAAGACTAAAAATAAGTATAAGTATAGGATAACATCCTAAAGATTTGGTAAAATAGATATTATGTGGGTTTCCTAGAATAGAAATATTTACTTTGATACTAGAAATTGGATGTGGTTATGGCACAAATACACCTAGGGGTAAAAACTCCGAAATAGGTGGATTGGGTATTAAAATGATCGTCACCAGTGCATGATGAGTGGGCCCAAGACTAAACACCCAGCTAGACACTCTTGGGGGATATTCTTGGGTTAATTTAAATTTTCATTATAAACCATTATGAAGGATTTGAATAGATAATGACCATGAATTTACAAGGATAAACCTAAGGTTTCATAGATTGAAAAATGGTGTCCTGATTTTTCATGATTATATTATTACTCACTATGATTATTGTTTCTCACACTATATTTTTTTTGGTTTTAATTAATGGATGGAATGAGAATGAATCATGTTTAAACTTAATGTGATATAAAATGTGATGATTTACCTACTGATAAAATTAATTTTATTAGATTAGGGATGAAAATAATTATAATTATGCTTACTAAAAATTCTCAATCCATGAATCATGTTGCACTTCCAAATGAGAAAAATATGGAACAATGTATTATTGAGTTCATTAGGAGGAAACATCCACCTTATTTTAGTGGGTCTACCAATCAACTAATTACTGAATAATGGATCAGTACAAATGAAAATATATTTTGTCCACATCAATGATCAAAGCATGGAAAATTTATTTTGGTTGTTTATCATTTGGAAGGAGAATCATGTCAATGGTGGGTTTTTATCAAGAACATGAGGAAATAAGAATAAATTGAATCCATAGACTTATATGAGTTTTTTAGGTTATTTTTTAATAATTAATTTCCTCATATTCTTTATACGAAAACGGAGAAGGGATACCTTGAGATAATGAAGAAGGATGATAAATTCATTAGTAACTATGAGGAAAATTTCAAAAGACTTATGAGGAATGATTATAGTCTTATCATTGAAATTGAGAGTAAGATTTATTAATTATTTATGGATTCAAACCAAGTCTATAAAGGGAATTATCCATAAGATACTTTAATGTATATAAAGAAATCATTTGATGTTATCTCAAGATAAAAATGGATATTGTAGTCTCTAATCAATATCATTGTTTTCATAAGAAAATAAAGACACAATTCAAAGGAAATAATAATAATAAAAAACACAGAGGGAAGAATATGAGTATTTCTTTATGCCATATATGTGGAAATAAACATGAAGGAAATCATATTAAGGGGACTAATAAGTTATTTAACTCTATAAAGAAAGGTCATTTGGAAATAAAATATTGATGTGATGGGAAGAATTTTTCTAATGATGTGAATGGAGATAAAGATCTATAGAATAAACTGCCCACACTCTAGTGTTTCAAATGTAAGGAGTATGAGAATTATGATAACCAGTGATCAAATCATAGGGCTAATGAGAATAATCAATGTCAAAAACTTGTTAATCCTAGAGACAAATGGAAATATCATGTGATCACTATTATCGATGTGGGTTATGAGATGAATTGGTGAAAGGTACACTTATCATCACTTTAATAACTAATAATGTATTATTTGATTATAAATCTACCCACTCTTACATAGTTGAATAATTTACTAAGGGAATCAAATTACCACCACAATGATTAGATGTTGAATTAGCAGTAAAAACTTATAATGGTATAATGATCACATTTATATCCTATTATTCTTATCAAAATTAATTAAGTGGGAATTTTCTTCCTAAAAATCCCATTATTCCCCATATATTTTAATTTTAAGTGATTTTGGGCATGTATTATCTCTTTTTATATTGAAATCATATCAATTTCTATGCAAGTGAAGTCATATTTCATATTTTGAGTGAAACTATGATCATTTATCAACACAAGGATGAATACGAGTTTATAAGGAAAATTAAATCCATTTTATGGGTCTATATTCTTATTAATAATGGGTATTTATCTCACATGGTTGGGTATAAAATCAACATTGATGATATTCCTATTGTACGTGAGATTTTTAATGCCTTTATGAAATTTTTTTCAATTCTTACTTAGAATATTGAAGTTGATTTTTCAATAGAACTCATACCTGGTGTTACAATTATTTCAATGTCACCATATAGAATGACCTAAATTGAGTTGAGTTAATTGAAGAATTAAATTCATGAGAATCTTTAAAATGTATTAATTTATATAAGAGCATCACCATGGGATGAACCTGTTATTTTTGTTAAAAAGTAATATGGATCAATACGTCTCTAAATTGTTTATTAGAAACTTAACAATATCATGATAAATAATATGTATCCTCTACCCCATATTGATGATTTTTTGATTAATTGTGAGGGAAAAAATACTTATCAAATATTGAAATTTATTTTGGATACTATCAATTGAGGGTCAAAAGTGAAGACATACTAAATACTGCCTTCCATATGAGGTATGGAAACTATGATTTTAGAGTGATTTCATTTGGACATACTAATGCCTGATTATCTTTATGGATTTAATGAATAATTTTTTCATAGATTACCTCAATAAATTTGTGATAGGATTTATATATGATATTCTTATATACTTCAATTGAAATGAATAGTATTAATATCACTTGATAATTATTTTTAAGACCTTGATAAAGGAGAAACTATATTCCAAATTCCATAATCACGAGTTCTAGTTACAAAACATATCATTATTGGGATACGTGATCACAAGAGAGGGTATATTAGTTGATCCATCAAAAATGGAATTCATTGAACATTGTATCATACCAATCTATGTTATTGACATCCATATTTTTCCTAAATTGGATGGATATTATCAATGCTTTGTAAATAATTTCTCATGGTCTCCTAATCCAATCACCAAGTTAACTTGGAAGAGAGTCAAGTTCCTTTGGACTGATTAATATGAATAAAATTTCAAGAAGCTGAAGAGAAGGTTAGTCAATGAACCCATACTCATATTACCGTGAAGTGAAGAAGGGTTTTTGATTTTCAGTGATGCATTAAAGAAGGAATTGGGTTATGTTCATATATATAATGAAATTTTGATATATTACACCTCTCAATAATTAAAGGTTCATAATCATAATTACCCGACTCATTAATTGGAGTTAGCAGTGGTACTATTTGCATTAAATATATGGAGGCATTGTATTTATGGAGAAAGGTGTGACATATATACTGATTATAAAATTTTAAAGTGAATATTAACCCAGAAAGAGTTTAATATGTTCTATAAAATATGGTTATTTTTTATTAAAGATTATGATTACTCAATTACTACCCTAGGAAGGCAAAAAAAGTGGTTGATGCTTCGAGTCAAAAAGATCATGATAGATTATCTATGATGAGGGTTTTAAAACATCCAATATTTATTGATTTTTAAATTATACTACTTGAAATATTAATGAAAGGTAAGAAATATTATCTTTATCAAATGATCATTCAACCATCTATCCATCTAAATATTAAAAGTAGTAGAAGGAAGAAGTTGAAATAAAAAATATCTTGAGATATTTATTGAGTTCAACCTTGATTATGAAGTAATGATCAGGTTCAAGAATAGAGTATGTGCCTCTATTATACAAAAATTAAATAAGGATCTATTGGATGAAGCTCATATCTCATAATTTTCTATTCATTATGGAAGTATGAATATGTATAGTGACATTAAGGAGTATTTCTGTTGGGATAACATAAAGAGAGATATTAAAGAGTATGTATCTCATTTCTTAGTATTCCAACAAGTTAAGGATGAACTACATAATTCTAAGGGTATGTTATAACCTTTACTAATACCTATATGTAAATGGGAAAAGTCACTATGTATTTTATCACAAAAATCCCCAAGACATATAAAAAGTATAATGTTATTTGGGTTGTATTGAATCACTTTATGAAGTCAACACATTTAATTTATATTAGAGAATATATCACTCTTGATCATATTCAACAAATATACATTAAGGAAGTGATAATGTTTCATATAGTACCACATTTTATTGTATTTAATCAATATCAATGGTTTACCTATAAGTTCTGAACAACTCTTCAACAAGATATAGATATGAAGTTGTGTTTTAGTAATGTATATCATACTCAAATATATGGTCAGTCTAATATATCCATTACAACCCTAGATTATATGATAAGATCTTATTCTCCATATTTCAAAGGTGTTTAGGATCAACACATTCCTCTTATAAAATTTTCTTATAATAATAGATTTAACTCGAGAATTCAGATGGATCCTTATAAACACCTCTTTAGAAATAAGTTAAAAAATCTAACATGATGAGATGAAGTTGGAGAATAAATATATTGGTACATGATTCATATCTATTCAGTAGTACATTAATGAATCTTAGATTCAACAAAATAGTTATGTTAATAATTGTCGGTGAAATTTGGAATTAAAATTTAGTGAGAAGGTATTCCTTTGAATTTATCTACAATATAAGGTTATGAGATTAGAAAATAATAGAAAGCTGAGCCCTAGGTATATTGATCCCTTCAATATTCTTGATCAATTATGGATAATAGCTTATTTCTTATCTCTTTTACTGAACCTCTCTTACGTTCATAATGTGGTCCATGTATATATTTTGAGGAATTACACATCCGATACTTCACATGTACTGAACTTAGAGTTTATGAATCTAGTGAATGATCTTTATTATGAAGAAAATCCTTTAAAAATATTTTAATTTAGTGATAAAGTTCTATGGAATAAGAATCCTCATCTGGTTAAAGTTCTTTGGAGGAATTAGAAATTCTAGTAAGCTTCATGGGAACCCAAGGATGAGATGAAGTAGAAGTATCCACATTTTTTCATTAGAGTAACATAATTTCATAATAAAATTCCATTTTAATAAGGATATAATGTAACACCTTGATATTTTATATGTATTCCTTTGAAATAAATTTTACTTATTCGATAGTTTTCTTTATATGCAACCCCAAGTCTAAATGAACAATGATATATTATAAAATTTCAAAACTAGTTATCAAATTGGTGGATATGAATAGGATTAAAAAAATATGAACTATATAGCTAAATTTTTTCCTTAATTCAAATGTATTGATTAATTCCTAATAAATAATAAATAAATTTTTCATTAGATAATTTCATGATTAAAAGACCTATTTTTTTTGAAGAAATTTATTTTTATAGGTGCTATGATTTTTTATAAAATATATTGATAACTATTAAAAATTTATTTTTAATTAAATTTATTTTTAATTTATGAATAATAATTCATACATTAGTTATCTAATTGTTAGGAATGAAGATAAAATCATTGGTAGGTAAAAGAGTTATTTTTCAGAAAACTATTTTTATATACGCAATGTATTTATATCCTAATAAAATAAATTAATCCATATTGATTAATCATGATAATTAAATATGTAGATTATATATTAACTAAAATATTAACATTTAACTAATATTTTTTACTTGGAATGAAATGAAACGGGTTTACCAGGGGTTAAACTAAGAGATAAGGGTAAAAATTACACATAAAATTATCAAAATATCATCATATTAAAACATTAAATCTTATATTATCTTAAATTACAATTATTGGAAATTTGGTTCCACTTTCAAAAGAAAGTGAATTTATGTTATTTAAATTTTTTATGTAATTCCATGTGTGTCCCTCCCCAAATATATAAAAGGTAACTTCTTCTACTACCTTATTAAAAAAACATTAGGCCCTATATATCTGAAAAAAATACCCAAGAACCTTCCTACATTACATAAATTATTTCTTGAGCTCATTTACTTACCCTAATACCATTCTAATAAGTCTTAAGGTGTAAGCTAAAGGAGGTGTCTCAAATAAGAGGCAATCATCTTTACTGACTCTTTCAAAGTTTATTTATTCTTATAATTCCTATAAATATGTTTTATATGTCCTAAAATAATTAATAAAGTGTCCTAAATATAAATATATTTTATTATGATTATGTTACAACCATTTTATACCTTCTTTCCATAAAATGGGAAATGAAAGCATTTCCTGTACATATATGTGGACTACAACCTCCACATAACAATAAGATTCATTTTCCATCACCGAATCACATTGATGGATATAATTATGAATTTAATAAATAAATAATATATTTATATTGTAATTTTTATTATTTAATTATAAAATATTATTTTTCTTTCTTTCATTCTTTTTTTTAGAAAATGAAAACAATGTCCATGCGTACCTACAGACTACCGTCACCATGAATGATGTAATTCATTTTTACATTTTTAAATTTTATGGAATGTTATAAATATTTATAGAATGATTATATATTATATTTATATCATGATTAAAATTCTTGAAATTATGGAACCATGATCAATATTCAAGGACCGTAATAGTCTATTAAAAACATACATGAAAAATAAAATAATTATCACCTCGAACAATGATTTTAATAGAGAATTTTCAATAAATGGGTGATAGGATGTTATAATTAAACCTTGTATAGTATTATAAGTATGAATACAATTTTTTATATAAGTATAATAAATTTAAATTTATCATATAAGAGGTTAGAGAATTTATGAAGCAAGTCAAACTTGAGGTAAGGGTTTTATGTTACATTCTCACTTTTTACTGAGACTATTTATGCTTAAATTTCCAAAGATGAAATTAAATGATATATATCTTAAAAATCTTATGTATTTTATCCTAATATTTTTATTTATATAAATTACATATTTTTCTTTCATTTTTCTCTCTCTATATACTCAAAATTCTAAAAGAATATTTTTTTAAGGAAAATTGACTTTATTTCTCTCATCAGTTAGGAATATTTTTCTTCCACAACAATATTTTATTTAAACTGTTTTTATTATTTTAAAATGAGTGATTAAAGTCATTTTTAATCATTTTTTAATTTTGATAAAAAATTTAAAAGTAACATCCTTATCGATTTCTGAACATGTTACTTTTTATCAAAGCTGTGAATAAAATATTTTTTTAACATACACCACATAAATGAATTTTCACATCATTATGAATACTATTTTATTTTTAATCTTAATTTAATGGTTTCCATGGTTTTTTTTCAAATTTTTTTCTCAAATATTCTATAAATTTTTAGATTTTAAATAAGTGATTTAAAAATTAAAAGGTTATTTTCCTCAAGAAGTGTTCCAATGATATTCTTAAGGCATTTTCATCTATGAAAAAAAATCCATTGATGTTACTTATGATTCATTGGGGATATAATCCAATGATACCATATTTATTAATTATTTTTAAAATTTATGATTATAATGATGAGATATTGATAAACCCTATTTTCATTTCAATGGGTTATGATATGATGAAATTATAAATTTTTTCATGATCTTGTGACATTAAAAGTAATGGATTTTGTGATGGGTGGGTTTATTATATCCCTCCAATGAATTGGGTAATGATTAATGTTTATGATCTCAAACAACACATATAAAGTTATCTCAATCCCAAAACAGGGTATACAGGAGGTTTTCCCAATAAAAAATAGGGTATATAGGTGGTTAGCCCAAGACAAATAGAAGATAAATGTATTGGTAGATAACCCTGAAAAATATTTTTTATGATTATTATTATTCCACACTTATTATGATAAAATATATGTCATGTTATTATGACTATGATATGATCCATGGACCACGATCTCAGATGATTCAATGATTCATGTCATATGATCTACCAAATCCTTATGTCATGGTTGTTATATATGAATTTTTGGGTTTGAATTTCAAATATTAGTCTCATGTTATCATATCCTTATGAACATGATATACTTACTTATGACCATTGATTGATATCCTCCCATGTTTACCATTATTGATAATTTGATGTCACACTTTCTTATATTTATTTTCCTTAGGTTATAAAGAAATTTTTTAAGTAGATTATGATTAAGTGTGTTAATTGGGAAGAACTTTGTAGGATATGTTGAAGAGATTTCACCAAATAACATGATTATGTAACTATAATTCAAAGACAATAAACATTTATGGTTATAGGGTGTGTATTATTATGATATATATGGAATATTAATATAAAATGATGTTATATTTATGTATGTAATGTTTGGGTAACCTTATTTTCTCCCTTATGGATTTATAGTTCTTACCTTACTTTGTTCTCAAGGATTTTTTTCCTGTTCACTCTCTTTTTTGGGATTATATTCTCAATCACTTTTCATCTATCACATGAATTTATTATTCAACTTCATTTCAATCTTCTTTAATCTCATGGATATATTCTATATCATTTGAATTATTTATATATTTTATTTTATAATATTGAATTAATCATACCTTCATTACTATATACATTGTGAATACCCTATACCCATAAATAAATTTGAAGGGTGATTACTAAGAAAGTTATTCCATTTATTGATTAGATAAGTAAAAAAATAATTTTTATTCCAATATGTATGACGATTTACTATTAATTAATGTTTTTTATTTAATATATTTATTCATTTAATATTATATATGCATTGGACTTACATAAGTGAGGGTGGGTCCTATAATTATATATCCCCTAGATGCATCAATAGGTCTCATGAAACAAACTAGTTTGGATATTCAACATATGCATTACCCAATTAAGTATGATGTATTTTCATGAGGCCTTTTTTATTTGTTTATTATTATTTAGTGATGGGTGGGACCTATAATTATATAGACCCTTGATGCACTAATAGGTCTCATGAGAAAAACTAGTAAGGGTATTCAGTGTTTGGAGTACTCATTTATGTATATTGTCTTGGAATGAGGCCTTTATGGTATGTTTATGATGTCTATAATTATTCATTCCATAACAAAGAAATCATTTATTATTATCTCTATGATTTATTTATTCCCACTATTATTTTATCCATGGATATTTATGCTCATGTAATCATTTTTATGATTTGTATGATTATTTACTCTTACGGTATTATATATGCTAAGTTTATGTTATGTCATATTCTATTGTATGATACCCCTTACTAAGAATATGATATCACCCCTTTATATTTTTTATTATCTCTATAGGAAACCATGAATAAATCTATGCGTGACATATGAATTTTCAAGGGGAAATAATAAGTTTTTATTATTTTTAAATAATGTATCTTAAGTTATCATTATACTGAAATGTTCATTTGTGTTTCCAGTTTATAGGTTTACTAATTTTTTTTATATTATAATATATGTATTTGTCACCAATTTAGTAAAATAAAATCAAACTTCCGATTATTGGAGAATGAGTGTTACAATATTGAATATGTGTCTACTGTCTGGGAGTATGTAGATGTATTTCCAGAAGAGTTTTTTTCTCTTCTTCAAGATCATGAGGTTGAGTTTTAAATGGAACTCATAGATGGTATTTTTTAAATATCAAAAACTAATTATATAATGTGATTTATTAAATTATAGGAACTAATGAATCAACTCCATGTGAATATGGATAAAGGTTTTATATTCCCAAGTTCTTTACTATAGGGTGAACTAGTCATATTTATTAAGGATAAATATGGATCTATAAATATTTGTATTGATTATTGTTAACTTAAAAATATCATGATAAAGAACAAGTATCCTTTACCCCATATTGATGACTTGTTTGATAAACATAAAAGGGATCAATACTTCTCAAATATTGATATTTGATCTAGATATCATAAGATAAGCATGAAAATGGAGGATATACCAAATACAACCTTTCACATAAAATATAAACATTATGAATCCATAATGATGCTTTTAGGGAATAAAAATCCCCCCACTATCATCATGTATTTGATGAATAGTCTTTAGAGATTACTTAGATCAATTTTTGGAAGTCTTTATAGATGATATTATCATATATTGTAGGATAAACTAAGATCATAAATAACTTTTTAGGATTGTTATAAACACCTTGAGAAAGGATTAATTGTATGAAAAATTTAGAAAATTTAAATTCTGGATATAAAAAGCACCATTCTTGGGTTATGTAATTGAAAGTAAGGGTATATCTGTAGATCCTTCAAAGATAGAGATGATTAAAGAATTATCCAAAACATCCATTGTAATAAAGATATATAGTTTTCTTAGATTTTAGGGGTACTATCAATTATTTATAATAAATTTATTATGATTATAAAATATACTAACTATGTTAAATTATAAGGGATCCAGGTTCCTACGGATAGATTAATGTGAATAAAATTTCAAGGATATTAAGAGAAGTTCAGTCACTACACCTATAATCACACTAAACTTCATTGGAGAGAGGATTTTAATATAAAATTATTCATTAAATAAGGTATTTGGATGTGTGTTGCATGAAAAATGATAAGGTGGTAGCTTATAACTCATGTCTAATAAAGGTTCACAATCAAAATTACTTGATACATGATTTGGAGCTAGTGATGGTAATATTTTCCTTAAAGATATGAAGGTATTATCTCTATGGTGAAAAGTGTGATATATATACTGATCAAAAGAGCATAATGTATATATTCCTATAAAAGGATTTGAAAATACACTAAAGGAGATTTTTACTATTGATCAAGGACTATGATAGCTTAATATAATGCCATAATGGGATAAAAAACAAGACAGTTGATGCTCTGAGCAAAAAATATCATGTTACCTTATCAATGATGACGATTTAAAGAGGCCTAATAATCATGTTTTTGAAAAGTATTGACCTAGGAATCATAAAGAAAGGAGAGGAATCATATTTTTCCTAAATGAATGTTCAACCATCCATCCATATAAATATGAAGGAGGTATATAAGGAGGATATATATCTATAGGATAAGGTAAGGAACATTCTAGTGATCAAACTTAACATTGATGGAATTATAATACTTTAGAAATAAATATGTGTCCCTTTAATACCAAAATTTAATAATGAGTTGATGGATGATACACATAGCTCGTCATTCTCTATCTATTCTAGAAGCACAAAGATGTATAGATATATCAAGGGTAATTTATGGTGAGAAAACATTAATAGAGATATTTCATAGTATATATATCAATGCTTAGTATGCCATCATGTTAAGGTATAACATAAATTTTTTATGAAAATGATGAATCCATTATTCATACCCATATGTAAATGAGATAAAATTACCATGGATTTTCTCATCTGAATTCCTAATACTTCTAAAGACCATACTTACTTTTTGGTTTCAGTTTATTTCCTTAAAAATTTAGCACATTTCATTTCTATTCAATAAGATTTCACACTCAATCAACATTCTAAGATATACATAAAGGAAGTTTTAAGGTTTCATAGAGTACCACTTTCAATTGTATCTAATCAATATCATAGGTTTACCTCAAATTTCTGAATAAGTCTTTAAAAAACATTAGGGAAAAAGTTGATATCTAGTACAAATTATCATCCTCAATTTGATATTCAATATAAAATAATTATTCAAACACTAAAATATAAGTGGATATCATATTAAATAAATTTAAAAGGAGTTTGGGATCAATACCTTTCCCTGTTTGAGTTCTCATACAAAAATATTTTCCATTATTTTATTCGAATTTAACCATATGAGGATATGTATAGGAAAAAGTCTAGAATAATTACTTATTGGGATTAATTTATAGAGTTTAAGGTTTTGGGAATAGATATTTATAATGAAATGTTAAAAAAGATTCAAACCATTCAATGGTATATTAAAACTTAACAAATATGATAGAATAGATACACTAATAATCATTAAAGATATTTGGAGTTTGATGTTGGAGATAAGGTATTCATTCAAATATAACTATAGAAGAAGGTCATGATATTTGGGAAGAAGGTAAAGTCAATGCCTTGATACATTATCCCATTTAAAATAATTGATCATGTGGGGGTGTTATATTATCTCCTTAAACTTATAAAAAACCTATCACAAGTGGAACATCTATTCCATATATCATATTTGAGGAAGTACATACTTGATTCATCACATTTATTGAACTAAAAGGTTTTACAACTAGAACATGATATCTCTTATGAAGTACTACGAAACATGAATACTCACCTGGTTAAAGATCAATAGAGGAATTATAATTTTTATAAACGAATATATTAATCTAGATATGTAATGAGACATAAGTAACATCATTTATTGTCATCATAATAGAATATTTTTAAGGGTGATATTATTTTAAGGGGGTAAAAAGTAAAAAACCGTGATTTTAGTTTGTATTTATCTTTAAATAAATATTATCTACTTGACATATTGTGATACAACAAACAATCAACTAAAATAAAAAATTATTGATTTAATTATGAAATAATATTATAATAAAAAATAAAATAAATTATAGTATAACTAAATGAAACATAATTAGTAAAATTACAAAATGAATGAAATCGCAAGTAAATAAAAATACTACTTGTTTTAAATTATCATAATCATGATCTTCCATGAATATTATTAAATCAATGATAAATATAGAAAGAATATAACATATTATAAAAATGATAAACATCTTAATAATGAAATTATAGAATATGATGAATAGTTTTAGAGATATATGTAAGACTATATGTAGGAATTTAATATTACTATTTGTTATATAGTCATTGGACATATGGTCATTGAATATATGGTCAGTTTATATACTTTTATCTAATATGTATTTTTTTATTTTTCAGTAACAAATTAAAAATAATATTCACATATAATTAATAATTTTGGAATGAAATAAAAATATAATGATTAATTAAAATTCTTTATTATAAAAATATGAATTTCAATTATTTATATATTTATATTATTATCATTATCATTAAATAATGAGTCTATATGTTTATAAAATTTTTAGAAATATTTTAATATTGTTGGATTGACAAAATTAAATGGTTAAAAGATAAATAATTAGTTTTAATAGGATGTGATTGAAATCATTTAATATTAAAAGGGATATTTTCTAAAGACTTTTTTTCTAAGTGTTGTATATTTCTATGAATATTTTCACTTTTAAAGTATTATTATAATTATAATATAATATTTTAATTTAAAAACAAATATATTCACACTCATTAAATTAGTAATTGATATTAAATTAGATTAAAGTCACTAAATGTTTACAAAAGTCATTTTTCTGTAAAAACAATTTTTATATATATATATATATTATGTTTTAATTTAAAAGATAAATTTATCATATTTATAAATTTAATTAGATTAAATTAAGTCTAAATTTTTAGTCATCAAATCAAAATGCGGTAATATGGTAAATATTTTTTGGAAAAAAATAAGTTACTGTGGTAAAAATTAAATTACCACTATAAAGGTAAAATGAGGTAAGAGGGTTAAATTATGGAGAGAAAGACTAAAATATATCCCAAATTGTATATAAATTGTTTTTATGATGGTATTAAAGACCCATATCTATGATTTTTCCACTTTGTATCCACTTTTCATGTAAAATGACAACCTTTCACCTTAGGGAATGTGTTTTTTGCAGAAATTCCACTCAAAACTCACCTGTAAAAGGATGCCACCTATAACCTTAAAATACTACTATTTTAATTAATTTATATATTTAATACATACCTATATTTCAAATTATAAATAATTATTACACATTTTGTATCTTCTAGTACCAAGAAAGAGGCTTGGATCCTTCATTTTGAAGGATTCCATTATGAGAATGAGTGATTCCATCTAAGTAAGTATCTAGTTCTACACTATATTTATCATTTAAATAATCATATAAAATATTTATAAATCTCATTAGAAACTATAATTATGTTATATTAACACTATTATGAAACTTAAAAAATGATATTTATATAATATAACTTTATACTATTACTCATTTGTTGGTATAATATGTTTTTGTTTGGGTTGGTTCAACTATCCATATCAACAATTTTATATTCTCTACACCATTTAAACCATGAAATAATATAAAGACAATAATAATAGTAATATATTAAATTATATACTAATTTAGGTTATGAATATGATTATATAAGGGTGACACCAAAACTAATTTCCATTATAAATTGACTTATGGTTATCGATAAATTACCTGAAACATGCTCATCCTAAATTCTATTTTCATGAACCATACCCATAACATCCATAAAATTAAAATGAAACTAAATAAATCATTTTAAAATAAGGATTACAATACCTTGAGTAATCTAATAATAGTGATTTTTTTATAAAATAATGAGGATTGACATCAACATTACAAAACTTGTATAAAATAATCAAAATTACAAACATTTGATGATGAAGATAAACAATATTTAACTAATATATTTTCAATAAATGATTATAATTTAAGAGTATAAAAGGTAATATATATTAACAAGGTTATAAAATAATTTAGTAGGATGGTATATTTATTATACAAGATTTTAAATCACCATCATTGAATTTAAGAGTAAAGGTAAGGGTTTATTTTTCGACCACACTTTGAAATAGAGATTTTTATGTCTAAATTCCTATTTTGAAAAATTAAATGTAATTTATCTCTAAAAAAATTATTTATTTTACTATGGTTATTTCAAGGTTTTACATGTTTCCTTACAATTTCACCACCCTTTGGTCACAATTTAACCAAAAGGATACTTATAAGCGGAGACAACCATGTCTCATATTTTTGATCAAGAATCTTTCTACTGTATCTACATTTCTTCTTATATAATTTTATGGATTTCCATATACATACTACTATGATTTCATACATACATTTTTATTATATTTAAAATTGTTTACAAACATGTGAAAGTAATCATTTTTATCATTTTACATATAGTTTATTTCTCTCACCATTTTATTTAGTTTTCTTTATAAATATTTCAATATAAGTTTTCATGGTTATTTAATGTAATATCTATTTAAATTATCATTATTTTTCTAAAACCACTAATTTATAATTTATTTTCTTATAAAATAAATTTTATTAAAAATAAAAACAATAATACTACTTATTTTACAAAAACTCTTTAAATTTTCCACCAAGGTGTTTTTTATTTATGTCAAAATCATTTAATGTTTTTTATAATTCATAGAGGTTATTCACTAATAAAACCATCCAACTTATTTTTCTGGATGGATTATGATCATTTCACATGGAAATTTTTATGATAACCATTTATTCTTCATGTATTAATTAATCTATGATATAATTAGGAATGTTTTCATGTCTATGTGGAACACATATGTATGGTTTTTCATATGGTGATGAGTGGGATCTGAATTTTGTATCACTCTAATGAATTGGGTAAAGATTTATATATCAAAAAATGATATGTCAAATACTATGGAGTGAAAAAAATCCAATATGTTTATGGGAATGGAGAGTGATTCCAATCCACTATATTATGAGAGCCTGTCCACTGTGTGATGATGGTCTTGGAAGTAATACTTGATATAAGAAATTATTTTCTATCCTTATTTATGTGCCACATTATTATAACATTTTTTTAATTTACTCCACATCTATATGTTATTATTCTAGGTCTTATAATAATTGCTTCATGATTCCATATTCCTATGAATCATTCTATAGGTTATGTTGAAATACTTATTTCATGATTTATGATTTATAGTCCACATTTTATTTGGTATCATTTCATTATGTTATGTTAATATACCTTGACTATGTTCTTATACCCACATGTATGTTATATTCTCACTTATGAGATTCTATTGATATCTCTTATAATCACCCATTGCTAAGAGTTTGAGCTCACCCTTTCTTATATTTATACCCCCAGATAATGAATAAGTGTATTATGTATGATATGTCTTGAAGGTTATCATGTATGAAGATTATTTGTAATAAATGTAGAAAAATATTTTAAAATAATTTTTTATGCTTCTAAAATCTAAAGATGCTAAACCTATAGGTACTGTGGTGTGAGTATTATGAGATATAATGAACATTCATGTAAAATAATGAAATATTTATATATCTTATGGTTGGGTCATCTCATATATCCTCAACTAAATTTCCATTAAAGAATTTGGTTTTGAAATCTATTTGATATATCTCATAATCATAATGAGTTACATTGATAATAAATATTTGAATCGAATTTATCATCGAAATAAAGGAAAATGTTTATTTGTAGTTAACACCATGATTTTTTATAACCCTTTTACACTACTAAATATTTATAAGTTGAAATTATTCCATCCATGATAATTTTATTTCAAAAAAACCCACTTTTAACCTATGGGTATCACTCCTTCAGGTGAATTGGTATCACCCAAATTTACCCAAGATTTTAGGGTTAAGAGGTCGCTTGTAGTTTAGCTTGGGTTTTTGAATCCTCAGAGACCTAAGAAGAAACCTATAGACACGTACATTATATGTAATGTTTTTTTCTATGAAGTTTCCAACTTTGGGTTGATTTTATATAGGTCTAATTTAACGCTAAGAGTATTAAGTTAATTAAAATTAAGATAATGAGTTGATCCTAGGTTATCGCTTGGCGTAGATTGGATGAATTCCTTTTTAACGATTTCAATTTCTTATATTTTAGAAGGGTTCATGAGAAGATCAAACAACTTCATCACTTACTAGTTTAATACTGAAACACTATAATACTAATCACATATACACTTATAGGATAATATTTATGATCACTCTATGTTAAGGGTTCGTATTAGCGCTTGAAGGGTGTGGCCTTAAAATTCAACAAGGACAAAGAAGTTTTAAAATCATAAAATAAAAATCTAAATTAAAATAAGTTATTAGAAATTAATGGAGTGATAAATAACATCCAATCCATCCCCTTGATATTCCCTTGGATAAACCCATAAAAGGGTTAGCTTTCCATTGATGAAATGTTCTCAATGGAAGCTGAAAGTAGACTTATGAGGGTGGAATTGAAGAAGTAAAAACAAAAAAATAATGATCACTCCACCATTGTGTGATAAATTTTACAAGGTATGGTGTGAATAAATTCACACCTTGAGGAAAAGGTATAAAAGTGATATATAGAGGAACATAATAAGATGAAATAAATAACTTTTATTAAGAAACTAAGGTGAATTAAACAACTTACATGAGAAAGAAATGCGATTACAAACACAAAGTGGAAACATAACACTACAATGAAACCAAGCACAAAAGATGAATAAATCCTCCACCACCACTACCTTAAATAGAAATTTTAGGAGCCTTAGGTCAATAATCCAATAGTTAAAGTCATACCACTTGAGTATGGTAGGATTAGGGTGGCGGAAATCTTGTGGAACTTAGACTTTTCCACCCTTGACCCGAAGTGGAGGGAAGATTGCATCCACCAAACAGACACATCTAAATAACCTTATAGATTGCATAATTAGAGTGGGACATAAAATAAGAAAATGGATCTCCAAATTTATAATAACCTCCTGTGAAATTTCATCCCAAATAGAAATTTGGTTTGAGATATATTATCTAAATGGTGGGATGTTTTTCTTGGCCACAAAATCTGGCCCAGAATTTTATCTCCAAATTAGGCCGCTTGGAAATCCATTAAAAAATACGAATTAGCTATTTTCACTATTATATTAAATGTTATACATTATGTAATATATCTTTATTTAAATTTTGAGAATCGTTGGGATTATATCTTGTCCGATAAAGTCTCTTTATTGGGATGCTATCCAGTTTACTTTTCCCAGAATGTTGTTGGTTCAAGGACAACTTTGGTGGTCTTCCCAAGTGAATCTTCAAGTTTTCCAAAATCATTAAATTTTCCTTAAATAATGGGATACTTGAAAATAAAATATTAAAATAAAATCAAGACCATTTTTTATTTTAGGTGGTGTTTAAAAATGTACCATGTAATAGTGATTTTTAACAAAGAATTACAATCATAATGTGAAATAATGTTCAAAGGGTAAAATGCACTAAAATGGTGTTTATGAATAATTAATCTCATGAATATTATAAATATTAACAATAAATATTAGACTATTTCAGTGGCTAATCACATCCCCCAACTTGAGTTTTTCTAGTCCTGAGCAAAATGTATCTCAAAAATATGAAATTCGAATTACCTTTTCCAAAAAAATTTTAATACACAATTCTTACCAAAAGACCTCATACCAAAAAAATTATGAAACCCATAAAAATCATTTAAAACAAGATAGGTCCATAAGAATATCCTATTCCCATGCCTGTTACTTCGTTCAAATTCATCGCCACATTTCATCCTATTTCAATAAAGTATAATGATGTGTTGTGTGTCACAAAAGACATAGGGGTTCATTTTTATTCAAGGGGAAAATGATGGAAGTGCTAGGCGTAATCACATTTCAATATTAAGATGAGTATTCATTTTTTCATATATTTCTTTGTTTTTTTTTTTGAAAATTTTCCATGGTAATTGAAATTTCACTCAATAGATTCAACCCATGTAGCGAGACTTTGACAATGACTCCCAAGCTCAAAGACCTTAAGGAACCAAGTGAATCCCACATACTCGGGCATCGTCTCGAGTTAACTCAGTTGAAAACAAAGTCAAATTACTACAAATAGAGATAAAATTACTAACTCTGGGCTATGAAACTATGGATTCATGATCCCCAAGTGCCGAAATCCATGAATTAGGTTATTTCACTGCTCTATGCACAAATTTATTTATTTTTTGATTTTTTGAATACTCATATTAAAACTAAAATGATCACCAAACCTATGCTATTTATTTAGGTACCCCATGAACTCAAACTAATATGCCACTATCCAAAGGATGTTCATTGTGATTTTTTATTTGGATGAAAATATAAACGTTGAAATATCACATTATACAACCACACTTTCTAAAATCTATGCACATGAAATTAAAATTTCATTAAAATAATATTCAAGGCATTCAAAAATCTTTTTATATTCAATTTAAAAGTATGAAATGTGCATTATCATGTTCAAGGTTTAAGGAATTTTTCCCTCCATTCATTTTTTATATTCCAAAATATTTAGTGAATTTAATTTTTTATCAAAAGAATTATTTTATTTCATCTCCCACCCAACTTAAAATAACACTGTCCTCATTGTTTTAAGAAAAGAAAATTTAGAAGGGGGTAGAGGCAGAGAAGGGAAGTTAAAAAAGGAAATTGAAAATGAGGATCATGGAATGAGTTCACCTGGTGGTCGAAATTGAAGTTCGTGTTGCACCCATTTAATCCCTTGATATCCATGTCACTCACAGAGTTCCCTAATAAAAAAAGAAAAAAAAACAATATATATATATATATATTAATATAATAAAAAAAAATTAAAATATAAGTATATATACAAAAATTATAGAATAAGGGAGCACTATAAGTTGTAGGTCAGTGGTAAGCACAGTCCCCTGTCTCCTTTTGGCCCCAAGTTCAAGTCCCTGCGGCTTCACCAGTTGTGGAGGGGTTTGCCCTACAACCTATGATGAATCCTTTTATTTTTTAATTATTATTATATTTTTTTTTGTATTTTTATTTTACCTAAAAACACATAAAAGTAAAAATAAACTGATGATACATTGTCTTATTTTTAAATTTCTAGGTAAGGTATTACTCAAGTATCACACCACGTGACACATATGAATATGGTGATCCCCTTTCATACCCATCCATAATCATAATAGAAGAATAAGTCAACAGTCTACAGTACTATCATATTTAGAGTTAAATATTTTTTTAAATATAAAATTGATTTATTAATCCTATTTGAAAAATAAAGATGGTTTAAAAATATTGGAAACACGAAAACCACGGGTTGCCTCTCGTGCATCGCTTTTTTTTAACATCTCTAGATTGACATATACCCATAATTATATAAGTATTTTCCTCATCTAAGTTTGGTTCACACAAGTATTCATCTAATTCATGTTTTTGGAATGGTTCAATGAATGGTTTGAATCTTTGACCATTAACTTTAATGGTTTGACCATTGGTGGAATCTTGAATTTCTACAGCCCCATGGGGGTACACCTTATGCACAATGTATGGACCAGACCATCTAGACCTCAACTTTCCCAGGTGTAAATGAAGTTTAGAGCTATACAAAAGAATAGGTTTACCTGGTACAATGTGTTTGGTTTTAATATTTCGATATTGGTATAATTAAACTCTAAATTTATCTATCCTTGAATTTTCACAAGCCTATATCCTAAGTTCCTCAGGTTCATTGAGATCTAAATTCCTTTGTGTTCTGTCCAATGAGAGGTCATAATTCATTTTATTAATTTCCCAAAAAGCCTTATGTTCAATTTCAACTAATAAATGACATTCTTTTACCTAAACAACCAATATGGGGACATTATTAAAATGGTTTTATATGCCGTTCTATATGACCAAAGAGCATCTAAGAGTTTTCTCATGCAATCTTTCCTAGAAGGATTAACCATTTTCTCAAGAATTTGTTTGATTTATTGATAGTATAACTCAGATTGACCATTGGTTTGTGGGTGGTAAGCTGTGGACACTTTGTGATAAATTCCATACTTTTCCATGACTGCTGAGAATGGATGATTTCAAAAATGAGTTCCTCGATCACTAATGATAGCCCCAGGAATTCCAAATCTAGAGAGGATGTTTCCCTTGAGAAGTCTAATCATAGTTTGATGATCATTGGATTTTGTAGGAATGACCTCAACCCATTTGGATACATAATCAATAGATAAAAGGATGTACAGATATCCCCTAGAGTTTGGGAAGGGACCCATGAAATCGATTTCCCAGCAATCAAAGATTTCAATCACTAAGATGGGAGTGAGTGGAATTTGATTCCTTTTTGTGATAGACCCTACTTTTTGACACCTAGGAAAACTTTGAAAAAATGTGTAGGAGTCCCTTGAGAGGGTGGTCCAGAAGAGACTACACTGAAGAACCTTAGAAGAAGTTTTCTTAGAGGAAAAGTGACCTCCAAAAGCCTCACTATGAAAGAATTTAAGGATGGACTCTTATTCAGATTTTGGGACACAACTTCTAATGACTTGGTCAGGGTAGAACTTATAGAGGTACGGATCATCAAACACATAGTTCCTAACATCATAAAGGAATTTCCTTCGAGCATGGGTCCCTAAGAATTTTGGAATGACTCCTGTAACTAAGAAGTTAGCTATATCGGCATACCAAGAGCATTAACTCACATTGTATAGGTGTTCATCAGGGAATGAATCAGACACATAAAGGTGAGATAATTTTTCATTAAATTCTATCATAGAGAGATGATCAACTAAAACATTTTCAACACCCTTTTTGTCCTTGATTGAGAGGTAAAATTCTTGTAAGAGAAGGACCCACCTAATCTGTCTAGCCTTATCATCTTGTTTTTGGAAGAGGCATTTTAGTGAAGAATGGTCAGTGAACATAGTGATAGAGGATCCTAAGAGGTAGGACCTAAAATTTTCTAAGGCAAACACAACAACAAGTAACTCCTTATCAGTGGTTGTGTATTTGATTTGTGCATCATTTAAAGATTTTCTTTCATAAGAAATGAAACATATAGTTTTCTTACACCGTTGTCCTAATACTGCTCCTACAAAAAAGTCACTAGAATCATACATGAGTTTAAAAGGAAGTTTCCAATTTGGATATTGCATGATAGGTGGAGAGACAAGAGTTGACTTGAGTGTAGAGAATGATTCCTCATAGATTTCTGTCCATAAAAATGAAGCATCTTTCACTAATAGAGCACATAGTGGTTGAGAAATAGAGTTGAAATTCCTAATGAACCTTCTATAGAAACCATCATGTCCTAAGAAATACCTCACTTACTTGACAATTTTGGGTGATGGAAGGTGACGAATGATGTCAACCTTGGCTCTATCAACTTCAATCCCCCTACCTAAGAATAGATAGCCAAGGACTAGTCCCTCTTTAACCATGAAATGGATTTTTTCCTAGTTTAGGACCATATTCTTTTCTTAACATCTTGACAAGACTCTCTCCAAATTCCTTAGACATATCTCAAATGTATCCCCAAAAACAGAGAAGTCATCCATGAAGACCTCTATAAAATCCCCTACCATGTCTAAGAAGATTCTCATCATGCACCCCTGGAAGGTTCTAGGGGCATTGCATAACCCGAAGGGTATGCATTTGAAAGAAAATGTGCTGAATGGACAGATGAATGTAGTCTTCCCTTTATCATCTAGGGAGACCTCAATTTGATTTTACCCTGAGTACCCATCTAAGAAACAGTAGAAGGCGTGACCTATGACTCTCTCAAGGACTTGGTCAATGAATGGTAAGGGGAAATGGTCCTTCTTGGTAAATGAGTTTAGCTTCCTATAGTTGATGTAGACTCTCCAGCCACTACTCACCCTAGTTGGAAGAATCTCTCAATCCTTATTGGTTATAACTGCGATTCCGGCCTTCTTTAGAACCACTTGGATTGGGATGACCCACTCAATCTCAGCTATGGGATATATGATACGAGATTTTAATAATTTAGAAGTTATTTTCTCACTACTTCCATGATATTAGGATTGATTTTCTGCTGATTTTGACAACATGTCTTTGAATCAGATTCCATAACAATCCTATGAGTCCCAATAAGTGTGCTAATCCCAAGAATATCAGACATGGTCCATCCAATAGATTTTTTGTGTTTTCTAAGGACATCTAAAATAATCCTCTCATGATTGTATTGAAGATAAGAATAAATGACAATAGGATGTGTTCCATTTTCTCCTAGGAAGGCATACTTAAGTGCAGAAGGAAGTTCTTTCAATTCAAGATCAGGTTGGTTCAAAATTTCACCAGAAGATTGGGACATTGGCTCAAGATCAATTTATTTTTTTTGAGTTTTAAATAGGATTGATTCCCCATGTGTAGAAGTTTCAGATACTAGATTGGTTTGATCAGTGTTAGGGAAGGGTGTTTGAGTGGTATCCATGAATGTGGTTTCCTGAAAGATTTCACTGATTGTTGGTATTAAGATTTCATCATAGGATAAATTTGAAAGTGTTTCTGTCCAAGGAGATAAACTTCCTTCATGTGAACAAAGGAAATTAATCTCATCTTAACTTAAAAATTTCTCAAATATTCCTTGATGTTCTATGGATTCATTATCAACACTTCCTATAATGTTTACTTCATGAATATCCTCATCATCCCCTATTTGTGAGCTTGAATTATTGATGTTCATGTCTAGACTCATGTTTCCAAAGGTGATGGTCATGTTCCCATTTCAGACTTGGATAAGAGAGTTGATTTTTGAAAGAAAGGGATGACCAAGGATGATTGGGGTTTGTTCCTTGTTTCCTAAGTTTGTATTGTTGTCAAGGGAAATAAAGTCCACAGAGTAGATGTGATTTTATACTTTTACCAGAACATCCTTTAAAATCCCCTTTGGAACCCTAATGCTACAGTTAGTAAGTTTAAGTGTGACAGATGTGGGTTGGATCTCTTCCATACCTAACTGACAATACATGGTATAAGGAATGAGGTTCACATTGGCTCCCAGATCACAAAGTGATTTGACAAATTTGTTCTCTCCTAACTCAACATTGATGTATGAACATCCTGGATCTTTCAACTTTGGAGGAATGGTCCCTTGAATGGTGGTACTCACATTAGTAGCCACAAGGACTTTATTTTTATGTGAAAATTTACTTTTAAAAGTTCACAAGTCCTTAAGGTACTTTGATTAGGCAGGAATGGTTTGGATTTCATCTATAAGGAGGATGTTCAACTTAAACTGAGAGAATATTTCACTCAATTTTTTTTATTCAGTTCTGGTTTAGATTTTCCTCTCATGAGTTTGGGGAAGGTAGTAAGTTGTTTGATTTGTTGGTGTGGTTGTAGTTCCTTCACATTATCATTGAGTTTTTCAGAATCTATGGGTGGTTATTCATCATTTTCATGTGCTTTTGAAGATTTTAATGGTTCCAGAATGTCTTGTTCAGGTTTCTCAATGGATTTCCCACTTCTTAAAATAGTTAATGCTTTGAGTTGTTCATGAGATTTTTGTGTTTAACTAGATTCTCCCCTTAAATTTGAGGATGTTATCACCTAATTAGGCATGGGAACCTTTCCGATTTTAATGGTTTTTAGTTCATGTTTAAGGTATGAGACTTCTGAGTTCATTTTCTCCATTTGTTTACACAACTATTCAATTATTATATAGGGAAAAATTAAGTAGGGGCTTGTGCTGGTTGGTTTATCCCAGGAGGATACTTTGGTTGTTGGTATTGGATAAGAGGATGTTGGTATTGGGATGGTTGTGATTGGAATTATTTATGGTTTTGGAAATTTTGTGTAGGGTAGGGGTTTGGTCCTTGTGGTTGGATAGGTTGTTGATTATCTTTCTAGTAGGTGTTTGGGTGGTCATTATACCTTGGGTTGAATGTGTTTTGGTATTGGTGCTTTTGGAAGTTTAGGGAATTGACATTAGAAGGCAGTCCTCCTAGAAGAACATATTTAATGGATGGAATGGTTGGGAAGTTGTCTGTTTTGTGGTCATGTTTGTCACAAATTGTGAAAATGGGGTATACAGTTTGGATTTCATGGATTTTCCTAAGGTCTATATATTCAACCTTCTTAGTGAGTGCAGAAATTTTATCCCTAAGGCTTTCCTCCTACCTAAGTGTGTGAATTCCACCAGATTTGGGTGGATTCTCATAGTAAGGTGATGTTCCCAGTGTTTGGTTTTGTTCAGCCAGTCTTTCTTGATACTCATAAGCATCATTTAGGGTTTTGTTTTTGAAGGTCCCATTACACATCATGTCGATGAATTGTTTATTTCCCGAACCCAAAACTTCATAGAAAATTCTCACTTGTTTAGGAATAGAAAAACCATGGTTTGGAACCATGTTTAGGGTGTCTTTTAACCTCTCCCATGTTTCATATAATGACTCTCCCTCTTTTTCAAATTTTTTTTGGATTCTCTTTTTAAGTGCAATTGTTTTGTGTTGGGGAAAGTATTTTTTGTAGAATTATCTTTGTAATTGGTCCCAAGAGTTGATGGATGATGGTATCAAATTTTTTATCCAATTTTTAGATCAATCATTTAAATAAAAAGGAAATTTCCTCATCTTAGATGATTCTAGTTGATGTGGGGGAAACATGGTTTCTACAATTTCATTAAACTCCTTGACATGAAGGTAGGGAATCTCGGACTCCATTCCATGGAATGTGGGAATGGGGTTTAGGAAATGGGGTTTAAATATGTAGTTAGAATCCTCTATAGAATTGTTTCTAATTGATGAGGGGGAATTGGTCTAGGTAGGTGTGAGATATTCATTCAAGGTTTGATTGATTGCATTCCCCACGTTTGGGGATGCCTCATTTGGATTTCCATTTTGGTTCCCACCTGAGTTTATGAGTTGGTTTCTTTGAAGAACATCCATTAAAATGGGATCAATTTTTGAATCTAGAGTATTATAAATATTAGGATCTAATGGGAAGAGTTACCTTGGTGTACTTGACTCCCCAACCCCAGTACTATCCACCCTAACTAGACGGTTTGATTGGTCATGGGTGTAGGTGGACATGCACCAAAAGAAAAAAAAACAAGAAAGGGAAAAGATAAGAGAATTTGGATGAAAATAGAAGAAATGGGGGATAATATAATGGGTGTTTAGATGACTCAATTGGATCCCTGTTAATGATGCCAAAATTTTTTCTCACCCAAATTTACCCAAGATTTTAGGGTTAAGCAGTCACTTGTAGTTTATCTTGGGTTGTCGAATCCTCAGAGACCTAATAAGAAACCTACAGACACGTACATTATATGGAATGTTTTTGGATATGAAGTTTCCAACTTTGGGTTGATTTTATATAGTTTTAAGTGAACACTAAGAGTCTTAAGTTAATTTAAATTAAGATAATGAGTTTATCCTAGGTTATCGCTTGGGATGGATTGGATGAATTCCTTTTTAACAATTTCAATTTCTTATATTTGAGATGGGTTAATAAGAAGATCAAAAAACTTCATCACTTACTAGTTTAATACCGACACACCATAATACTAATCACCTATACACTTAGAGGATCATATTTATGATCACTCTATAGTAAAGTTTCGTATTAGCGCTTGAAGTGTGTGGCCTTAAAATTCAACAAGGACGAAGAAGTTTTAAAATCATCAAATAAAAAATATCAATTAAAAGAAGTGATTAGAAATTAATGGAGTGATAAATAAATTCAATCCAGCCCCTTTATACTCCTTTGGATCAACCCGTAAAAGGGTTAGAACTCCATTTATGACATTTTCTCAATGGAAGTAGAAAGTTGACTTACGAGGGTGGAATTGAAGAAGTAAAAACAACAAAATAATGATCACTCCACCATTGTGTGATAAATTTCATAAGTTATGGTGTGAATAAATTTCCAACTTGTGGCAAAGATATAAATGTGATATGGAAAAGAATAGAATAATAGGAAATAAATAAATTTTATTAAGAAAATAAGGTGAATTGAACAACTTACATGAGAAAGAAATGCGATTACAAACACAAAGAAGAAGAATAACACTAAAATGAAACCAAACACAAAAGATGAATAAATACTCTAACAACATTAACTTAAATAGGAATTTTAGGAGCCCTGGGTCAATACTCCAATAGTTAAATTCATCCCACTTGATTATGGTAAGATTAGGGTGGTGGAAAGCTTGTGGAACATAGACTTTTCCACCCTTGACCTGAAGTGGAAGGCAACTTTCATCCATCAAACAGACGTTTCTAAATGACCTTTTAGATAGCCGAATTAGAGTAGTCCATAGAAGAAGAAAATGGATATCGGTATGTCTCCTAACCTCTTGTAAAATTTCATCTCAAATAGATTTTTTTTGCGAGATATTATCGAAATGGTGGGATGTTTTTCTGGGTCGCAGAATCTGGCCTAGAATTTTATCTCCAAATTGGGCCTCCTAGAACTCCATTAAAACATATGAATTAGCTCTTGTCATTGTTGTATGAAATGTTCTAAATTATGTCCTTTATATTAATTTAAATTTTGAGAATCATTGGGATTGTATCTTGGCCGCTAAAGTCACTTTATTTTGATTTTGTCCAGTTTACTTTGCCTAGAATGTTGTTGGTTCAAGGCCAACTTTAGTGATCTTCCAAAGTGAATCTTCAAGTGCTCCAAAATAATTAATTATTCCTTATAGAATAGGATACCTGAAAATAAAATATGAAAATAAAATCAAGAACATTTTTTATTTTAAGAGGTGTTCAAAAATGTACCATGTAATAGTGCATTTTAACAAAGAATTACAATCATAATGTGAAATAATGTTCAAAGTGTAAAATTCACTAAAATGATGTTTATGAATAATTAATATCATGAATATTATAAATATTAAAAATGAATATTATCATATTTTAGTGTCTAATCATGAATCCATAGAGTTTCAAACATAGGTTAGTGTACATGGATTCCATCTTAAATTTCATGGAATTTAACCATTTATTATTATCAAAAACCTCAATGGATTCTTGGTAGGTGGTACATTCATCATCTATAAACATTAATTAATCATCATTTTCCACTAGAAATTTATATTTTCCAAGCCCTTAACAAATTTTACCAGACCTATGATGTTCTTGTATAACTAGAATCCATCCTTATTCTACAACACTTTATGAAACTAGATCGACTTTTATCTCAGGAACACTTCCTATTTATTTGTTTTAAACTTCTCTAAGTTTGAATTTCCTCCCAATAACTCATAAAATTATATATTCCCTCTCAAGTAATATACTATTTTAGATTATAAATTATTTTTTATCAATATGAAAATAGAAATAATATCCCATATCTTTCTTTTCATAACAAAAAAATAAGCATTTATTTGATTTGGGGTAAACTTTATTAGACAATATATGTCCTATTAATGCTTCAAAACTGCAATAATCATAAAATAAAAATTGGGATGTTTATTTATCCAGATCTCATATAGTGTCTTTATTAATTATCTAGATGGAATATAGTGAAGTTGGAATGCATTAGTCTCTAAATTATATCCCTAGAATGATATATTAAGGTTACACTAAATTATCATTTATAAACCCATGTTTAATAGGGTACAATTTATATTATATGACACACCATTACTCAAGGATGTTCTAGGATAAGTTGGTTGTGAAAAAATTAAAAAATCTCTTAGATAATCAGTGAATTATTGGATTAAGTATTCACCCTCCCAATCTAATCATATAATCTTAATACCTTTACCCTGCTGATTCTATACTGCATTTGGAAAATTTTTAGTCTTTTCAAAATTTTCAAATTTATATCTAATTAGAAACACTTAACAATAATGACTAAATTAATAAGTAAATTTTATAAAGTAAATATACCCACCACTTACTTGAATACTCATTGATCTACATACATCACATTGTATAAGATCCAATAGTATACTAGGCCTTTAACCATTTCCATTAAAAGTTGACTTTATCAATTTTTTTGATATTTTTTTTTCATATATCAAATTATTCATAATAAAATGTGTTTAAAAATCCATATCTACTAAATCTTTGAATATGTTTCCCATTTATATGTAGAAGATGAATATTGCAGTGAATAATCAACCTTGAACTTCTTATTTTGAATGTTATAGATTGGATTATCCATATCCAAAAAATATAAAAAAATTACCATATTCTTGATTTCATGGATTATTTAATTCATATAAATATAATAACTTGTGTTCTTAATAATTAATGAAAAACCCATCTTGTCCAAATAAGATACATAAATCATATTTTTGTTTTATGGATAGAGCATTGTAAAAGTTTTATAATTCTAAAACTAATCCACTAGAAATATTTAGATCATATGAATCAAACTCAATTGTAGAAACTTTTACTCCATTTTCAACACATAGATATAAATCACCTTTATTTAATTATATTATATATCTAAGTATATGTTTATCAATACAAATGTGTGATTCACACCTGGTATCCAATACCCATGATTCAAAATTGGAGAAATTAATTTCCATAACATTCAAATCTATATATTTTGAATGATTTGTTATGATCAAACTTCTCAACATTAGATACCAATTTAGAATAATTTTATAGTTAATGAATATAATGCAACTCAAAATGATAATCACGGTGCATACGATAATCTATAACAATGTCATATATTTATTTGAGCATCATATTTTATATATTTTTATCAAGGATTGTTTATAAAATTACTCCCACTAAATTTATGAACACTTATATATTTACCTTTAATGGGACAATATCTATATTTCACTATGTTTTAGGTTACTTTAGTGTTTATTCCATCACTTGGATACTTAGGTGGGATATCATTCCAAACATATCACATATTAATCGTGGATAGTTTAGTGGAAAAATATTTCCCAAATCTATCATATAGAATATATAGTGACCCAATTTTTCCTTGTTAAGAGTTTGAAATATTTCTAGATATATTTTCAGAGCCAAGCGCTAAGATGACATATGATTCTGAGTCTCGGTGTGCCTATAATTAATTTTATAAAAATATTAAATGTAATTTATATTCCACATGCATATTTTCTTAATGAAATTGGAATAACTCTTAAATATAAGATCAGGTAAAAAATCAAAGACCATGTTTGAGTCTAGAACACATTTTTTCCCTAAGAGCGACCTAAAATGGGTCAACATGAGGCATTCAGATATCTTTACCATTAAAGGAGTGTTCAGTTAGTTAATTAATTAAATTAATTTAATGAATTTAATTTATTTAACCTAATCAGAATACTATAGGAATAACTCTAGGTTGGACTCACCAATTCTTGTATTTTTCCCATTTTTATTAAATCGACTAAGTAGAATCATCCCATTTATGATTTTCACCAATTACTGATCCTTGGTGTGTTCATATGTACCGATTAAACTGATTATTCAACTTTTTTATAACCTAATATATTCCCATTCTTGATCATTGGCCAAGAATGACTGGAAATGATCAATTTTTTTTTGTTGTTATTTATTCCCACAATTTCTTTGCATTCTTCACTAGTTGGATGCCATGGTCCCATTTTAACATTGATGAGCAGTAAAAGCCCAACCAAACCCCAAAAAATCACAATAGATTCACATGTGAGGAATGTAATGATGAATCAAGGATGTAAAATAATGAATTATCCCAAAATAAAGATCTGAGACCAAGGGAAGATGTACAGAATGATGAAGGATCAAGAAGATGAAATCAAAAACTGATTTTCAGGGAATGATGACCAGAATAAATGAATCGAGGGATTCCCATTTAATTTTAAGAAGCATGGAGACAAGATATAAATACATGGAGGTTAGATCTAGAATCAATGAAATAGGTCCAAGTTTCTGAAAAAATCCCGACTACATGCCATGAAGTTTGAAGAACACACAACATGTTGGGACCTATGCTGTAGAAGCCAGGGTTTTGGGAATTTATAAGGATAAAATGAAGTGTATCACTCCTAAATTCCATGAACAATTTACCTGGGTGGATGAGACATGTGGAGGAGCACACGACAAGGACCCCGTATAGGAAGACATATCCAGAGGCACACCTTGTATTGGAGTACACAGACACAAATTGAGAACATGAACACATGATGGATACATGAACATAACCAAGAATACGTGCAGGACCCCGAGTGGGATGGGCATACTGTGAAGTCCCCCTATATGTAATGTGTCCCTATATAGTTGGAAATCCATGTACCACTAGGTAAATGACCATATAACAACCTTTCTATTTATTTCACATCAATACACTATTTATTACATAAGATTACACTTAATACAACATGAAAGATCGATAAGTATAGTGTCTTCGGGAATTAGGAACATTAAATAAAAAATTAAAATAGGAAAAACATCATCTTCATTGAAAATTTCCTTAACATGATCATATTATTACTTTGTACTTAACACTGCATGGAATAACCTGGGGACATACATAAGAAATGGGTGAGCTATAAAGCCTAGTAAGGGAATAAAAAAGAATAACATAAAGAGAATAATACATGTTAGAAAATATGTATATAAATGGTTCATAAAAGGAGTAATAATCATAAACATGAATAATGAGACATGATATAACATGATAATCATAATGGAAACATGGGAAATGTGGAAACAACTGAAAACAATACATCATAACCATAGGTCAAGGCTAGCTACCAAGACATAATGATGGAAAAAGTAGCATAAAGGAACCGATTTTACTCCCTATCCCAACATTAATTATCATGAGAATAAAAATTATACAATGCATCAGAGCACTCTATAATTTTTGGTGCACTCATCACTTTCATTTCATTCCCACACTTAAGTGTTCCACATAGATCATACAACATGAATTAATTCATCATAATATTTAATTTGATGATAAAGGAGTATGGAATACATAAATTTAAGTCCCAAGTCAAATAATTATAAGTGTATAAAGGTTAAAAACCTTTATAGAAAATCAGTATTGTATTCACTACACAATTGTTTTGGCATAGAAAATCGTGGTGAAATTTCAGCAGCATAATGGCATCACTTAAAAATTCATAAAATGGGTTGATGAGAGAGAAAAGGTATCTCATAATTTGGACATAATTTTTTTATTAATAGGTATATGGAAATACATATACCAAAATTATTAATTATATATAGAAGGCATAAAATAATAAAGAAACTTTAATAAAGAGGAGAATGAGAGGATCCCTTACATTGAGAGTGTGACTCCAAATGCTTGGGAGGATCTTTTTGAGAGCTTGGGGGAACCTTAGGAGGACTCTAGAGTGGTTATTTTATATTAATAACGTTATAAAATGTATTTTTATGAAGATAAATGGGATATTGTGTGGGTTTATATAGGAAATGAGTGGATAATTCTTTATTATTTCTCAAAATTAGGTTTTGGACTCTATATAATAAAATAACCAAAAACACAAAATTTCCCATGGTTTCTATCCATGGTTTCTACCAAATGAGAGTTTATTAATTATTTTATAATTCCAAGGTCTGAAATTAATAAAATAATACCCTTGATGATGTGTAAGTGAGTCATGCTCTTAAAGAAATGATTTTAAAACCTTAAAATATATTATAAGTTTTGGAGGATTCATAATGGATTTATAAAATAAATAAAACAAACTTAAAATCACATTATTTTAAAGAATATATATATATATCTGGTCATGTATAACCTTTAAATTATTTATTACATCACTTTGTGTCATTATGATGTCATAATACACATCGTATATTTATACGGTATTTAATTTTTACCTGAAAATTCAACTATCTTAAAAAATTATAAAAAATTCACCGTTGGATAATTTCGATGTTCTAATTTTAAGAATGATATTAATTTTATTAAAATAATTTTATAAATATGTTTATTTTCATTTTTAAAATAATAATAGACATTTATTAAGAAATGATGTATTTTTTTAACAATAACAGTTTTTGATCCCTTATAAAAATTACATTTGAATTCATAAAAACTATATGATCATTTCTATTTGATAAAAATTATTTAATAATAATATTTTATTAAAATTTTATTTATTTCAAAAATATATTAATTCATCAAAATAAGTATCTTAATTGAAATTTAATACTAATTAAAAATATATTTTTTTATTGTATAAAAATAAAAATAATTTATAAAGTAAAGAGAAGAAGAAAATATGAACATTATTATATTGAAAATAAAATATACATATTCATATTATTATGGTCTTGATACATATTCCTTTAATATACCAGAAAATTCCCTAAGAGTAAGGTACGTGACTGTGAGACTTTTATGGGGTGGTCTAGTGTACATGGTTTGGGTCATGATCTCGATGAGCATGAAATTATCCCATAAATAGTTTTGATCATGATTAAGTTGTTGGATCTCAACTTGTGCTTGGTCAAGGGAAAATCCATGTGATGCTATATCCTTTGGAATCTCCAATAAATGGACTTCATAGGGTACGCTTCTACTAGTTGAGGCCATCACTTCCTTTGTATGTGTTAATTAGATTTATCAAAACCCTATATTTATACTAATAATGTGATCACTATTTAAAAACTTTATTATCATTGAAAAATATGATTAATGGTATTTTAAATCTAATAGGATATAATAAAAATAGAGAAGTGCATGTGTTTTCTATAATCCTAATACATAATAAGATATTTAATTTAAATCAAAATTAGAATTTTATTTATAAATGTTCAGTCATTACAGAACAAGTGATAAATCAGGACCACACATAGTGTGGGTACCCTCACACTCTGTGTACCCCTTGGTTCATTTTGATAAAACTTCAATATCTCACATCTCCTTTGCTTAAACTCGTACTTTAGACCATGTGTATCCTATCCTAAGTGTTTTTCCATGTAGAATGCGATGGAGCCCTACATTGTGGCTTTTAGGATATGATGTGAGAAGTTCTGAGAATGATGTTTATTGAGGAAATTCCATATGATGATAATAATATGGAAGAGGATCACTAATGACCTATAGAGTGGAACCCCCCATCATCTTAGTCATGGGTCCTCTACCTACCAAGTGGAACCCCCTATTGGATAGGGAATGATTCCTTGATGACTAGAGTGGAACACCACTATCAAATTAGGGTGAGGGTCCTCGACCTATAGAGTAAAATCTCCCATTACCTTTGGTGTGGGTCCTCTATCTACTAAGTGGAACCCCTATCAGACAGAAATTGGTTCCTTGTGACACTAGAGTAGAACCCCCATCAGCTTGGTTATGGGTCCTCTATCTACCAAGTGGACCCCCCCCCAACGGATAGGGTGAAGGTCCTCATGACACTAGATTGGAACCCCACTATTGCATCAGGTAATGATTCTTTTTCCTTCAGAGTGGAACCCCCATGACGCATCATGGTGTAAGTCCTATACATATACTTATAGAGTGGAACCCCCCTTATGCACCATAGTGGTGAGATGCGTTCCTTTGCATGGATACTTATGGGTAGACATGTGAGGTGTTGGGCATCATTATTGGTCTTCTAGAACTATTGACAACTATTTTCCTAGGATAAGCTATGAGATGGATATCCACTTACTTATTTGGGATTAGTTTTGCTGAGAATATATATATTTGTATCTATACATTTGGATTTGGTTACTCTCCTACCATGGGTTGAAAATATGCATGGAGTATTCCATGATATTTATGTGTTTAGATTATTTTGGTTGGATGAGGTTACTCTCCTGTAGTGGGTGGAAAAGACTCGATGTGTAATCCATATACACACTATGTTGAACCTCTTGTTCTCAGACAAGGTTAATTTTCTCTTACTTGGGTTGAGATTCATCCTGTTTAATATCTACTCACTTTATATTACTTTTGTATCTCTTATTGCACCCCCTTTTATCTTGTAGGGTGTCCTACTAGGTATGTATATACTCACCCCTTCATGGTATTTTACCACATGTGTCATGTATTATGCAGATGATAGATATGTCAGTGATGACTTTAGAGGATCTTAGGGATACGAGGTGCTTTAGACTGTGTATGGTGGTTATATCTTGGGGATCAGGATATAGGATCTCTCTGCAATTTACTTTTCAATTTTTTAAGGTTGAAAAATCTTTCTGGTTGGGTGTGTATTTTTCCCCTTTTTAGTTTTCACTATCATAATCTTGTACACCCTAGAGGTTTTTCATGCTTGGTTTACTTTATATATATTGCATATTTTTATTATTATTATTTTTACTTATGAATTGATATGGTCTAGTGTGTGAATATAGTTAAATTAAGAAAAGTCCTCCTATTTAGGATATTCCTTTCGGTGTTTTTCATCACCCCTATCCTATGGAGGAAGGATTGTGGTAGTTGAAACTCAAGTCTTGATTAGGGTCGGGTCATGAAAGATTGGTATTAGTGCATTTCATTCCTTAAGAAGCTTTTTGGAGTAGTCCCCTTATGATAATTTTGGTTGGGATTAGGTAAACAATGTCAAAGTGTATCAAGTACGGATCTCAAGCTAGGTAATCCAGTGATGGTACAAGAAACTGATGTATCTATTCACTAGGACCTGGACTACCACCTTGTCAACTCGACATACCAATACATTAGTTTTAGGGATCAATGGTAAATGCATCATATAGATTTGAGTCTTTGAATATCCTTCTTGAGTTAGATACCCATTGTTATATATATATATATATATATATATATATGCTCATCTGACCATGGTATGTCTTGATTAAAATTTTAGGATGCCTATACAATGATATCCATCCAAGATACCAGTTACGGATCATGATGATGATCTGATGAGTGATGAGGCCCCATTTTAGGGTCTATCCCATGAGATTATTCTTCCATTTGGGTAGATAGAATCACCTAAAATCATTGAGTAGTAAATCATCCCAATGGAGTAGACTGAGGATGTGCACAGTCTTAACACACTCCACAAGTTCCAATGCCAAATGCTGCTGAGGTTCCATGGTGAGATAGATCCACAGGTAGTAGAGTATTGGATAGAGTCAGTGGTTTTTATCTTTAGACTTATCTGAACATAAATGGATCAAGTAGTTTCATTGGTAGCTATCCTTTTACACATAGTGTTCAAGTGATGGTGGAGTCTTGTTACCTAGATGCATGATGAGTTGACACTCTCATGGTCTAAATTCCAGCAGTTGTTCCATGAGGAGTACTACCAATCCCATTTGTGCTCAGTTTAGATTTAATATCTTCTAGAGATACAACATGGAGGGATGATAGAGGATGAGTATGTGGTGAGGTTCATAGACATTACCCAGTACTCCCTTGACATGATCTGGTATGGATACTTCTGAGTATGAAAGTTTGAGCAAGGAATTCATAGATAGATATGAGCCACCATGGTTCCCTTGTGAATCCCCACCAATTTTGGGGTGTTGGAGTGTGAACTAGTGATAGATATATTCCTGTCATAGGGATGAAAAACAGATAGATATGGAAGTGGACATTACAGAGCAAAGTCATCTGCAGAAGATAGAAACCATCAGTGGGAAGGAGATCTCCCCATGATCAGGATCAAGAACATGGTCAAGGGAAGTACATAGGACCACGAAATCCTAGAGAGGTTTTGTTCTATTCTTGTGATGGGAGAGGTCACATGGCATGTGACTACCCAAACAGACATGCTAAGAAGCATAGACAGGTGGAAAATAGACCACCACAATAGAGACAATGTTGTGATCATGGATCACCTAGACGAGGTAAGGGTGGCTCTCAGGGAGGTAGAGATAAAAGAGGAGAAGGAGGATCTATGGGAGGTGTACGGTGCTATGAAATTATTCCACCACCACCACCAAGAGGCCCATATCAGGTTTAAGAATTTAGCGGCCGGGGCTACGTATAGCTACATATTTTGGAGGCTTATGACTCTACAACGCATGATATGATCAAAGGTATGATATGTGTATTTTCAACCCTTGAATCAGTGTTAATAGAAACAGGTTATATTAATTCCTTCATCCCTATACTTCTGGTGCAATAGATGGAGCTCCCAGTTGAGGCTCTAACCTAATAGCTTCATCTTGAGGTTTCTACAGGGGACACTTCTATATCTATTATCTATTGGTAGTGTGAGATATCACTTGTTGGAGAGAGTTTTACATAGAAACTTTTAGTCATCACGATGGAACCCTAGGACATAATATTAGGCATGTATTGGTTTTCCATGGTCCAAGACCAAATTTACTATCATCGTAGACAATTCATATGACTTCACACTGATGGGGAAAGATTCACCTTTATGAGTGAGAGAAATCTCATGGTGGGATGAATGGGTTTTGCAATAAGGAGGCTACATCCCATCACCCATTAGTTGGTGATTATTTCCCTTGGTTTAGTAGGAACTTTATTTATCTTGATTCCTAATGTTTTGGAGGGTTTTATGGATGTCTTCCCTAAGGATGTTCTAGAACTACCTCTAAGGTGAGAGATAGAGGTTTTGTATATACTTCCATCATGGGAATGGTATACTACCTTTTTTGGAATATAAAATATCCCCTACCAAGATCCGGTAGCTACAGTTATAATTGGAGGGCCTTAGAGAGAAGGGTTTCATCAGGCCCAATGTGTCCCCTTGGGCAGCTTCAGTGTTTTTCATGAAAAAGGAAGACATGAGATTACAACTTTCCATTGATTATTATTGAATAAACCAAGGTAGGATAAAGAAAAATTACCCCTTGATGAGGATTTAATACCTATTTGACTAGTTTCAAGGCATGAGATGGTTCTCAAAGATCAATCTTAGGTCTGTCTAAAACTAGTTGAGGGTTCACGAGGCTGATATTATGAATCTGGCATTCTGATGTCGCTATAGACACTATGAGTTCCTAGTAATTCCCTTTGGTGTGAAGAACACCCCCTCCATGTTTATGGCTTTGATGAACTATGTTTTCCATCCATAATTGGACAAGTTTGTGATTTTCTTCATTGAATACATACTCATCTACTCTAAAGTAGAGGAGAAGCATGCACGAAACTTAAAGATAGTCCTAGTTTTTCTTCAAGAGAACCATATTTATGGAAATCTCTTGAAGTTATAGGTCTAGATTAATGAGGTTCACTTTATAAGGAATTTCATTTTTTATCCTGGTTTATATTTGGACCCAGTGAGGATCAATGTAGTTCTTTCTTGGGATCCACCCAAGAGCGTGTTATAGGTGAAGAGTTTTCTTGGATTGGAAGAGTACTAAAAGAGGTTTTTGGAATACTTCTCTAGGATTACGCCATGATGTGGAAAGAGTATCCTTTTACATGGACTAAGAAGTTCCAGATATCCTTATAGGAGTTGAGGTTGAGGCTAAAGAGTGCCCCTATGTTGAGACTATCAGAGGAGGGCATGGAGTACGTAGTGTATTGTGATGCATCCGGAGATGGTCTCATTTATGTATTAATGAAGAGGAAAAAAATTATTTCACATGGGTTAAGGTATTTGACACCCCATGAGAATAACTAAATGACTCATGGCCTAGATATGGCAGTGGTAGTCTTTGCTCTAAGGATGTGGAGGCACTATCTTCTGGTAGCGGGAGATCCATATGTGGGTTCAGTATCCTAAGTTTTTTGTTTCATTTTTATTTTTTGGGATGAAAATATTAAAGGATGGAATGATTTAAAGACCCATTTTTTACCCCATAAGACTTTTAAATATTACTATATATATTTCCAGAGCTAGGTGCTAAGATGACATGTAATTAAGAGGCCCAGTTTTCTAGGAATTAATTTTATAAAAATATTAAATATATTTTATATTACATGCATGAAGTTTCTTAAAGAAAATGATATAACTATTAAACAGAATATCATATTAGAAATATAAGACCATGGTTGACTTTATAACATATTTTTTACCCTAGGCGTGACCTATAATGGGTCGTCCTGGGGCATTCAGATATCCCATCTGTTAGTGGTGTGTTTAGTTAGTTAATTAATTAAATATCTTTAATTAATTAAATTTATCTAACCTAATAATAATACTATAAGAATACCACTATGTAAATTTCCCTTGGATTAACCTCATAACCTCAGGACTGTCAAGAGATTATTATTTCTCTCCTTCCGTTGGCGAATTGACATCCGATGACATTGAATCTCTGGATCAGAGAAGATCAGAGTACAAAAAATGAAAATAATCCCTTCAATTATTGGAGGTCATGTTATTCAATGGAGAACAATCCAATATCTAGGTAGGGCTCATCAATTCATGTATTTCTCCCATTTTAATTAAATTGATTGAGCATAATCATCCCATTTATGATCTACACCGATTTATGATCCTTAACATGCTCATATGTACTGATTAAATTGATTATTGAAATGTTTTCTAATCCAGAATATTTCTTTTCTTGAGAGTTGGACAATAAATATTGAAAACAATCAATAAGTATTTGTTGTTTTTCTTTCCACCCATAATTTCTCAGTGTTCTTCTTCAGTTGGACCTCGTGGCCCCGATTCGACATTATCGGGTGGTAACGAGCCCGATCGAACCCCAAAAATCACGATAAATCCACATATAAGGAATTTAATGATGAATGAGGGATTTAAATAGAGAAATTTATGGTTGAGGGTGATTGATTTGTTTATTCGTAGTCTGAAATTAAGATTTGAGACTGATGGGAGGCATATAGAATGATGGAGGATCATGCAGATGAAATCAGAATCTGAGTTTTGAGAAACCATGACTGAAATCAACCAATAAAAGGATTCTACTTTTATTTTGAGAGGATTTGAGGCAATATCCAAATCCCCATAGGTTGCATCTAGAATCATGAAAATAGATTTTAGTTTTTGGAAAAATACCAACTACACGACATGTAGTTTGAAGAACACATGGCCTATTGGGCCCTATGTTGCAGTGGCATGGGTTTTGAGAATTTATAAGTATGTAAAAATGTGTATTCATCCTACATGTAATGCACCACTTCCTCGAGTGGATGAGACATGTGGAATGGAACATGAGCAGGACCCCATGCAGGAATACATGACGAGAGGCATGTTGTGTACTGGAGTGCACAAACACAACTTGAGTACATGGACACGAGATGGATACATGGACACGGAAAATCACATAGGTGGGAACCTAAGTGTCATGGGAATGTCCTGTATCCCCCTACATGCCGTATATCCCCACATGATTGGTGAGTCATGTAACTCTAGGTATACGACCATGTGATGGATTGGGAACACATGTCGTGTGGGTCCCCTCACACACCGTGTACCCCTTGGTTACTTTTAAGGAAAATATAACCTCTCACATCTCCTTCATTTCAACTTAGATTTTGGCCTATGAGTAGCCTATACTAAGAGTTTTTTCCCATAGAATATGATTGTTACCTCTATTGTGGATTTTGGAATATTATGTGAGATGTATTGGGCATGAAACTTATTTAGGTGACACTTAACAATGGAAGTAATCAGGTATAGGATCACCAGTGACCTATAGAGTGGAACCCCCCATCATTTTGGGATCATTTACTCTATCTACTGAGTAGAATTCCCTTATCATATAGGGATCATATCATCGATAACTATAATGGAACCCCCTATCACACCAGGGTGTGGGTCCTTGACCTATAGAGTGGAACCCCCATCAGCCTGGGAATAAGTCCTTTGTCTATCGAGTGTAACCCCCTATTAGATAGGGTATGGGTCCTTATGAAACTAGAGTGGGAACACCCTTAATCTTGGGTGAAATTACTCTATCTACCAAGTAGAACCCCTATTGGATAGGTTACAGGTCCTCGTGACACTAGAGTGGAACCCCCCTATCACATTAGGGTGTGAGCCCACAACCTTCAGAGTGGAAACTCCCTAACACATTAAGTTAGAGGTCCTCTAAAAATAATTATATAGTGGACCCTCCTGATGCATAGGGATGAGGGTCCTCTACTTGGAGTTTGTGCCCCCTTGACTATGTTATATAATGGTGAGGCATGGTCATGTTCATAGTTACTTCTAGGTAGACTTGTGAGATACTGAGCATCATTGTTCGACTTATGGAACTGTTGGAAACTCTTTTACTAGGCTATACTATGAGAAAAATATCCCCTTACTCTCTTGTTTGGGATTCTTTTTGCTAATCACACACACACACACACACACATATATATATTCATACCTTTGGATTTGGTTTCTCTCCTTCCATGGATGGTGAAGACGCATGGGGTATGCCATATACTTTCTATGGTTAGCTTCACATGGTTGGATGAGGTTACTCTACTAATATGGGTGGAAAAGAGTCAACATGTAATCTATCTACACACCGTGTTAAGACCCTTGTGCTCAAACAAGGTTACTCTTTCTCTTTATTGGGTTTATATGCATCCTATTTAATATCCAATGACTTTATATTCCTTTTGTACCTCTTACTGCTCCCCCTTTCAGCTTTCAGGGCATCCTATTGGGTATGTATATACTCACCCCTGTATAGGCATTGCCCACACATTTCATGTATTATTCAGAATATAGATGGGTCAATAGTAACTTCAAAGGATCTTAGGGATACTGGGTGCTTTGGACCACGTACTATGGTTTTAGCTTGGGGATTAGGAGTTGATATCTCTTAGTAGTTTACTTTCCAATTTTTTCATATTGGGACATCTTTCTAGTTGGAGTTCATTTTGACTCTTGCCTTTTAGTTTTCATTATCGTACTCTTATACACCCTAGAGAATTTTCATGCTTGGTTTATTTTCTAGATGTTTCATCTTTTTATTATTATTCCTTTGTATTTATTCATTGAGATGGTTGGGTGTGTACATAAAGGTATGTTAGAAAAATGCCTCTCATTTAGGATATGCCTTTCGGTGATTATAACCACCCCCTAACCCATGGAGGTAGGCTTGGGGTAGTTTTGACTCAATATCTGGTTAGGTTTAGGTCATGAATAATAACTCAACACCATCCCTTTGGTTTCATAATATAATTAGGGTTTCCCAACCAGGGTAACCCAAAACATACATTTGAATATAGGCATGTAATGGTAGTAGGTTCACTCATACATAACATGCATTACATAAGATAATCCCTAGGAACACAACTTTATCATGACCTACCCAGTTGGATTATTAAGGTTTTGATATGTGTTTTCTTTGAAATTAACCTCACACTTTGTATTTGAGTGGGTTTCTTTTAAAGTATCCAAATTTTGATATACAAAATATGAATATTAAACCATTACTATTATATCTCATAAAATCATTATTATCTCTTGTTTTAATTATTTATGTCTCCATGATTCTAATTATTTATTTTTAGAATCCATATTCTATCTACTAATTAATATTTTCAAACCATATCAATGTATAAATGTTTACAGAACTCACAGTTTGTGTTACTCAACCAAAAATAGAATCATAACATATTTACACTTATCTAAATGCATCCCATCCTTGAGTTACATGAAACCCTTTCATATAAAGTTTGATAATTATATGAAATCAAAAATCAACCCAAGAGTAATCTTTTCAAAATAGATATCTAGCCCCATCTTTTCTAGACATGAAATAAGCCTCCAGTAAAGTGATCAGTCTGATATAAAGTCCTTCTACCCAAGGATACTTTACTCAAGAGAATTTTTAATTCCATAAAAACTCTAACATCAAATTTTTATAAAATATAATCAACTTATAAATTCAAGATAATAAGTTCAATAACAAAATAAATTAAATGTAGGTGAATACTAAATCTTACATTGTTGAACCTATTATAAAATGCACGAAATTAAAATTTTATAAGAAGAAATTTATCACATAAATTTAAGCATACATAATAATCACACCATACAAAAAATATATATAATTGAATATTTAAAAAGAATAAATAAATAAATAAATATTTCATTTATTTTCCAAACATGATATATTAATATGAACATTTCATATTTTATTTAGTCATAAAAATATTCCATTTTTAATGCCTAAAATTTATATTTTATAAAAAATTTATAAACTAAAAAAAATTTACATAATAAAATTTTATACCCATATCATATTTGATAATAGATAAAGTAATATATATTTTAATCAATTATTCTATCATGGCATTCAATAGAAAATATCATGGGAAAACCTGTCTTAGCTTACACAGGAGACCTGTGGTTTCTTATATGAGTGATGTGGTCATCAAAATTATGATATATGCTATATCACTTTTAAAATTCAATCCCCTATTTTATGAAACGTAGAATTAAATCCATGAGGTATGATATCTCATATATTAGATTATGAAATGGTGTAAAATCATTGGATTTAAATGTTTATACACTACGATTCATTTGGATATACCTTATAACATAGAAACCACTGAATCAGGCCTTATGAAATCCCATATCATAGAAAAAAATAAAGTAATCCAATGACTAAAATTTAGCCACATAATATCATAACTTATAACACCACTAAAAAAACCTTAAAATATAAAATTTCTTTATAAAACTTGCATAAAACCATGTTATACCGATGAATAAAGTGGATTTGATACCATTGATGGGGTTTTTGGATCATATTTTGTCTAATATAGTGAATGAAACTCATTAAACAATATTATATATATCATCACCAAATCAACAATAGTATAAATAACATTCATATAAATAAGCGTATCTCTTTAAAAATGTGATCCTTTTATAATAATCTTGATAGGTTATGATTGATGGAGATCACCAAGTGATATCCAAAGGATTCTCTCCCATACTGGTAGTACACCAAAAACTTGAATCCTTATACTCTATGAGAGGATTCATAAACTTCATAGGTGTTCTATCACCTTCTCTTTGATGATAAATGGTGAGGAGGGAAGGAGGATAGATTTTGGTTCTTTATTATTGAATTACACCCACCTAATAATTGGATCTCATCATTTATAAGGGATCCATTCATTTAATTAAGAGAGTCAATCATTGGATTCCTATGCATGGAAGTTGACATGAATTATATTAATTCATGCATGTTGGAGTATTTATTATCTTTAAAATTTTCAATGATCATAACATGTTTTTCCTACAATAATTGAATCATATCTATGATTCATAACTAAAGAAAAATAAGTTGAAGGTGTGGTAGTACCCAATGCACCCTATATCATATATCTTCAATCATTCGTATTATAAAATAGAGGAATTACCATTCTTTATATGATATCAAAAATTTATATCATAATATATCTATCACATACATATCTAGTATTATGATATAGATTAATAATATAATTTGATTAAACTATTTTAGTATTTATTCATCACCACTTACCAAGGTTATATATCATCTCAAAGTCAAAAGTATACAAGTACTATAACTAAGGACTCTATTGTAGGGTCAAGTATCATTGGGAGAATATTTATAACAAGATATTATGGTCCACTTAGTTGAAAAAACTCACAAAAAAGAGGTAATGGAACAAAACATTAGGTAATAGGCCGTTATTGTTAACTCTAAATCATATATAGGGTATTTATACTTGTGGGGTAACAATTAATGAGACTTGTAACCAACTAAAAAGTCACCTTGTATTAGAACATCTCCCAAACCAACCATAGAGGTATTAAAATACACAATATAACCCCTCCATGGGCCTAGTAGGATTAAAAATGTAGTAGATTTATGCCTCACTTTCAACTCTTAGAAATTTGCTTCACACTGATTGGTCCACTCAAATCTCACCCCCTTTTGGTCCTCCCTATCATGGTCATAGCTAAGAGAAATAAATTTTGAATGAATCACTTGTAATACCCATCTAGGCTAAGAAAACTTATGGTCTCAAACATATTACTAGGTATAGACCATGAAAAAACCTCCTAAAATATCTCTATATCAATAGAGATCATATCCCCTAATATCACATTCCTAAGGAAGTGAACCTCCTAAAACCAAAAGTGAAACTTCAAGTACTTGGAATAAATTTTTTATTTTGGAATCATACTCAAACCATCTTTAAGTTTTCATCATGAAACTCCTAGGTCTAGAAGTATAAAAAAATATCATCAATAAAGACTATGAGAAAAGGAGTTCGGGTAGGGATGGTAACTCTTGTTTATGAGATCCATGGGAACTATTGTTTAATTTGTAAGACCAAATGGAATAAAAGAGTATTTTTAAATCTCATAACTACTTTTAAACACTATCTTTGGTATATCATCACTTCTGAAGCACAATTAATTGTAGTATTATCATAGTTCAATCTTTTAAAACCATCAATACCCCCCAACTAATCAAAAATATTATCTATCTAAGTAAAATGATACATGATTTTTATTATAACTTGATTTAACTTCTAGTAACCCACATATAACCTCAAGATACTATCTCCCTTCTTATATAACAAAATACGAGCACCCGAAGGAGAGGTACTCAGGAAAATAAATCCATTTATATTAATTTCCTTGAGTTTCACCTTCATCTCTCTCAAATAAGTTGGTTTTATATGATAAGAAGATATAAATATAATCTTAGAACCCAACATGATATTGATAATGAACTCAAACTCCCTCTCATGAGGAAACCTAGAAAAATAATCTAGAAATATATCCTAAAAATGGTATACTATTGGGAGGAATGTAGATGGAACCATCATCTAATCAATTTTAAGGACCATACCTTCCACCAATGCTATAATGGCCCCTAAATATTTGAGTTCAGGTCCCACTCTACATGAGTTTACATATCGTTCTCCCATTAAAAGATACTTCTTCTATGTAAGATAAATTAAAGACACCCTCCTTCGGTGGCAATTAATTGAAGCTTAGAAGTGCATCAGTCATTCCATACCAATATAACATTGAAGCTTTATATATCTAAAATTAAGAAATCCTACAAGTTCATATATCTTTAAATCACTACAATAAACATTGGGAACATATGAATATAGTTTAGACTCTTTCTAAGAGGCATAATAAGAGTCAACATGTTAGGTAATAACCCAATAGCTTACCCCATAATAGGCACTATATGAGTAGGTATAAAAGAATGAGATAGTATTATATCAAAAAAAGGAATAAAAAAGTATGGATGAAACCAAACCTGTACTAATCATGGTTATAAGTCCCTCTACTCTATCATATGGAACCTTTTATAAAGCATAGTCCTTTTCTACCTCAGACCCATATCCCTAATCTTGTGACCATCGACTCACCAAAGGAACTAACACCTAAGGTGATTGTGGGTACTTCTTATCATGAGACCCTCATCTAGAAAAATGACCCGACCTCCAAGATAAACTCCTAATATCTTTCTACTAAGGTCCCTCTGACCAAGATCAATATGCATGAGTTTTCCCAGAACCCCTGGCTGAACACATATAAGAAAATATTGAACAAAACCATTGTAGGTTACCTATCCTATCACATAAATAGAACTACCTCAATGGACTCAAACACTGACTATTAAAATTATATATTCACCCTTACTTATGTAATATAAGGTGAAATCATCCTAAGGGTAGGGGGGATGAAAAACCTCAACCCTGTCTAGATTTCTTCTCACCACCTGGGTGTATCTCATTATCCCTAATATTTCTATCACTAAAAGAAGAACCAACCAATATAGAAAGTGATTTCATATAAATATAATCTATATTTACCTTATCAAAGTTAAGATCCTTATATAACACATCAAAATAGGATTCCAAGTTGAACATCCTCACCCAATTCCTCAAATCTAAATGAAGACTAATCTCAAAACTATAGGCCTTCTTGGATTAATTCCCTACTAACAAGGGAGAAAAACATAGCAGATCAATAAAGTAAGTATCATAATCCATCATAAAAATAATCACCTGATAAATCACCATAAACTCCTAGGATTTATCCAACATTAGTGACCTGGGAAAAAATTCATAAATAATAAGTACTTGAATTCCTCCCATATAAATCCCTCACACCTCCTAGTCTGAACCACAACTTCCAAATATCTCCCATAAGGTCCCTAAAGCATATAAGCCACTAAGTTTACTCACCATCCATCGAGAATCTCTTATAGATCAAATAAACTCTGTATTAAGACAATATAGTCCTTTACATCATGAGGACAACCCTTACCATAGAAATCTAAAGGGTGTTTCATCTAGAAGTCTCAAGAAAACACTACCAGGGTTGGTATACTTAGATTCACAACTCCACCACTGAATAGTACTATATAGAATACCCTTGTGTATAAGGTACCAAAAACATAATAATACAGATAATCCCCGAAGAAATGCTCAACATTAACCTCTTCAAAATATGGAGGCATAATGGGATAATTATGAACCTCATGGACTTCCTCATCCTTATATGTATGTGGAACCATGTGACATTATTGAAGAATAATTTTCCTAAATGCTAAAATAGAGACTTATAATTCCTTTCAAATTTTATATTTTTAACAAAATTCAAGCTTTAATAGGCTAACACACAAATTAAAACCTTTGGAGACATTACCTAAAGGTCTACCCATAAAACAATATAAATCCCAAAACACAACTCAACCAAAGGATAAGATTATACTACTTGTACCTTCATGTTAGTCATATTCATATGTAATAGAAACTATAATAACTAAAGATTAAATTAATTAGATTCCACTAATAATTTATTTGTGGAAATAGTCAATATATTATTCTAGAAATTTAATTAATTTTAATACTTTCAAAATCATACACAATCATGCACATGACATGTGAACCTACACATCGTATCATGATGTATAAATTCATGAATCCTTTTCCCTGGTCAAGAGAAAAAACCATAAATAATTAAATAATAATATCAATTAAAGAATAAAATGAAACCATAACAAATCATCCAATATAATCAATCCCACTACCCTGGTGACTCAAACATCCACTTTGAAAGTAATGGAAAGACATAATCATATCTTACAACACAATTATTTTCCATCCTATCTACAATCTACCAATAAAAAAATCTAAACAAAAGGGGGATCTAATACCATTTTATAATGCCTCATGATTGTTTATGGAGTCTGATCTAGAGTATCTAAATCCCTCATACACACCTCCTTATACATAATAGGCTGTTAATTGGTGGTAAGGGTATAAACCATAAATTAGGGATACTATGACCTTGATATTAGATAATTATCATCCATATAAATAGATAAATTGATAATAATTAATAAATGAGAATCCTAAAATCACAGTAGTGAGCCAACAAAATAAAGAACATCATATTCTATGATAAAAATATATACAAATTAGTCATAAATAAATAGTTAATGGATCAACATAGTTGGTGGATAAATATATTCAATATACAAAAAGAATAAAATAATAGATACATTTATTGAAAATAATCCAAATGTAATTACTAGAATAGACTTTATCCATACCTTTCTCCACATGATCAAGAACCCAATATAGGGCCCTTACCCTTGGATGGATTCCTGAAAAAAATATACATGCACATCATGGTTCTTGTAGAACACATATTTTTAGGTACTTGACCCTTTATTTATGTATTTTAAGTATAAAAAATATATGGGTTAAGTTTAGGGAGGTTCATAGGAGTTTTGGAATGATTTTTAGGTTTTTTTGGAGACACATGGCCTGATAAGAGTTAATAAAAACCCTGAAACACCTCTTGGATATCATGAAAGGAATAATAGTGAGCACTGGGTAGGCACACGGTTGGAACATAGTTTGGAAAAACTGTGTGGATGCCCAGGAGAAAACATGCACTTTGGAATAGTGGTAAAACACATGGTTGGCACAAATTTTTTCTATCCGTGTGAGCCAATATGGCGAGGTGTGGTTTGAGATAGTCTCTCATTCATGTTTAGCACACAATTTGTCTAACCGTGAACCTTAACCATGCATCATGAAAATTTAGATCCGAAAATTGTGGATCAAACTCAGTTTGGACCCTTAAGAACTCAATTTTCCTATAATATTCTTATAACATGAATTTTTCTTCCTCCCAAGGAATGAGAGATGTTTCCCTTTGGTTTGGGAGAGATCCATAGGTGAATCAAAGTGCATTGAAGATCCATATTTTTCATAAAGTGCTTGTTCTTGGTCATTATTATTAGATCCTTGATTCTTCTCTCTCTTATAACTATAGATATATTCCATTAAGGTTATATCTATGTGTTTTGGATTTTTTTATGATGAATTATTGTTGTATATAATGAAGTAAGTTTGTTTGGTGATCATATCTAGGAGTTTTATGAACTATTTTTTATTTTCTCTAATTTTTGAGAGGTAGGTGGCTTATCTCACAATTCTACTTGATTAAAACTTGAAGGAATATTTTTAAATAAATATTTTCCTTTAATTTATTGTCAAATTGATGTGTTATTCTTGATAGAAAACTTATTTAGTGATGGTTTTGTGAAATTGTGAAAATATGATGGTTTTTTCAAAAAACCTCATGATGTTAATTTTAAAATGGTGATTTTAAAATTATGGATTTTGTTTTATTTTAGGGAAAATGTTTGTAAATTTTTTTTAAAAAATGAAATATGTTATTTAAATGGATTTTCATGATTGGTTTGACATGGTATTTGGCATACATAGTTAGTGTGAGTTCATTTGAATTTGATATGACCCTATGGAAGCAGAGTGTTCCATTAGGGAACTTGGTATTGGTTACCTTATGATGACTTGGTAAATAAATGAGAGACCACTCATGAGTATGGAACTATCACCTATGAATGAATGTGTGGACATGTGGGTGTGTGTGGAATCATGGAATGAGTATTCCAAATGGAAATGTGAAATGTTTTAAAGGATTTTATTTTATTTCTTTCTATAGAAAACTATTTTGGTTTGGAAAACTATCTTGGTTTTTATATAAGTTGGTTTTAGACTATTTTATATTAATGTGCTGACAAGTTTTATCCTAGTGGCATGAGTTAGGAATTTATTGAGGAAATAATACTGAGATTAGACTCACCCCCTACTTGGGTAATGTTGTGCATTTGTAGATGTAATTTATCAAGAAACATGTAAATACATGGTATCTTATTTCTTTAGTGATGATTCTTGACCCCTTGGGCATGGCTTGTAAAGTTTGAGCTTGTAGAAGGTTTCTAATATAGAGTTTATGTCTTTGATTTCTTTGGGTTTTATTTCCTTTAGAATATTTTTGTTATGTCACTTGGTTTCTTCTTTGTACTATGATATAGTTGTTAGTTTGATTTTATTTGAGTTTTATTTTTTACTCATACAGAATATAGTGTATTTTTTTAGTTTTTGTCTTGTGGTTTGGATGTTTATATTTATAGGTAAAATCATCCCCTATTGTTTATGAAGTCTTTATCATTTATTTCCAGCCTTTGGTTTCTTGGTGATGTCACCTAAGGCTAGTAACACAGACCACATCTTTCCAATCCAATGGGTGAGGGGAGGAATGTTACAAATGAAATCAGGTCTCTTGATCCTTAGATATCAGTTGTTCATCCCCTGAGTTAGCTTGGTAGTAAGGAGTAGGATTGTCAGAACTTGAAATGTAGAGCATAAAAATGTGTAATAAACCTATTTATACTGAACTTCAAGTTACTAGGAAGTTTAGATACACTAGTGTTTTTAGACACTTCTAGGTGAGTGGTCACCTCGCTGTCATGGGTTAAGATGATGAGAGTTTCATGAAATGCATTGATAATAATTAATTATCACTTGTATTACATAGTTTATTTTGAGTAATGATTTAAGATTTGGTGGAAAAGTATTTATTTTTTAAAATAGTTAAAAATGGTTTGATTTTAAAAAATCATGGTAGAATTTTCAAAAATGGTTTGAAAGATGAAATTATCAAATTTTGTAAATCCTTTTTGTATTATGTGTGATGAGTTAAATTTGAAATTTATAAGACTTAAATTGATATTAAGGGAGATTAAGTTAATTTTGTTTTGGTTATAGACATTGACACTAGGTAGGCACCATGGAAACTAATCGGAAGAGGTTGTTGAGAATGTGGTTTCCCTTGAGCCACAGGTGAACCAAAAGTTGGTCTAAAGTACTGTCCAATATTTTTAAGCTATGGATAGAGGGAATATAAACAATGAACCAAGGAAAGTGTATCATTCAGTTTAGTTCCAAAAGCATAATCCACCCATCTTTCGGGGCGATTCAAAGCAAAAAAAAGTAGAAGTGTGGCTAAATATGATGAATAAAATATTTGATTTCCTTATTACGCCATCTGAGTTGAAAGTAAATTTGGGGATATATATTCTAGAGGATCTATAATACCAGTGGTGGGATTTATAAGTTCAGGATAAATTGGACCAAGGAATTTCATGGGAGGATTTAAAAAAAAGATCAACAAACAATTTTATCCTCACATGTTTAGAATTTCTAGAATAGAAACTTTTAGTTTGAAGTAGTGTCATCTCTCAGTAATAGTGTATAAAACTAAATTTATGAATTTAGTCCAGTTTTCACTGGAAGTTGTTTCCTGTGCATCCTAGAAGGCATGCATTTTTGATTCATGGTTAAAACCAGAAATTCAATCAAAGATTACCATCCTTTGTATAACATATTATACAGAGATGTTCAATAGAGTGATGGTAGTAGAAAGAGACATATCATGAAACAAAATTGGAGGGAGTATTTTTATTTCTATGGTAACAGGTGGGAACTCTAATGATGGAAATAAGCATAGTAGGTACACATATTCTCAAGGGGTGGTATATCTCATAATCATACTATGGGATCAATCAAATTACTTCTTCATCTAAAGAGTAAGGTTGGATGTTTTTAGTGTGGTTCACTAGATCACATTAAGTGAGATTGTATGGAACCACCTAGAGCATGTCAAAATTTCAACCATATGGGATATATTTAGCACTATTTTCATAGAGCTCCAAGTTCGGGTGCTATAGAAAAATATCATGCTTCTCAAGCATCGTATGATTTGAAGAGATGAGTTCAACATAATAGCTCTCACTATAACGACCCAACGTTTCATTAATGGAAATACCTCTAGATATAATTAAATGTCTCTTTATGTTTATATAAAATGTCAACTTCCTTGGTTTTATGTTAAGAATTTTGACCATTTCTAATATATCCATTGAACAGTGATCACATGATTAGTATAAATATAGGACTTTAACAAATCCAATTTACTCAGACAAAGGAAGCGATGGCCTCATCTAGTAGAATTTCCCCATACGAAGCCCATTTTTCAGAGATTGGAAAAGAGGTGCCATCTTTGGGCTTCACTCTTGACCAAGCCCAAGATGAGCTTCATCATGTCAATCTCGAACGTGACCGTCTACGGGAAAATTGGAAGTTGATTGAAATTACCACTCGAGTGATGTTATCCGAGCCACCCCAAGAGTCTGTCACCATCACACACCTTACCCTTAGGTCTTATGCGGTTGTTTTAAGGGGTTATGTAACAAATAAGTAGTACTATGTTCATGTACATTATTTTTTTATATAATAATGAATATAACTTCTAGTCATTTTTGATACATTGTAAATAGTTTTTAAAGTACAAATGGTGTTTTTAGTTATTATTTAATTAAGAAATATATTTTATTAAATTAAGGTATTTTTGAATTAAATAATATTTTAATAAAATAATAATATTATTATTAAATTAATTTTTATTAAATATAAATGATCTTATAATTTTATGAATGCAATTAAAATTTTTATTAAGGTTTGAAAGCCATTTCTGTCAAAACCCGTGAATTTTTGATAAATGTCGGTTTTTATTTTAAAAGTGAAAATTAACATATTTATAAAATTATTTAGATAAAATAAATGTTATTTATGGAATTAGGACATCAAAATTATCCAACGGTGAATTTTTCATAATTTTCTGAGACAGTCAAATTTTTGGGTAAAAATTAAATACCGTTTAAATATATAATGTGTTTTATGACATCATAATGACCCAATAGTGATGTAATAAAATACTATAATCTTTATGTTCGGCCAATATATGTTTTAAAATTAAAATAATGTGATTTTGGGTTTGTTTGACTTACTTTTCAAATCATTAATGGACCCCTCAAGACTTATTCAACACCTTGCCTTTTTAAATTAATTTCCATGGGAGTGTGACTCACCTCCACATAAGCAACCCTAATATTTTAAGAAATTAGGACTTTGACCTTATAAAATATTGTTTTTCTCTTCCCTTTTACAAAAACCATGGGATGGTTTGTGTTTTGGATTAATTTAATGTAAGGGGACCCAAACCTAAATAATAAAGAATTCCCTCACCTTTCCTATATAAACCCACCTAAGCTCCCACTTCCTCTTCACTCAAAGCCTTTGGAGTTAATACAAACTCTGCCTAACTCTCTCTATAATCCTCCCAAGGTTCCCCAAGCTCCCAATAAGCCTCTCACAAGCCTCTTTCTATCCTTTGGAAGCACACTTCCAAGTAAGGGTTTTTTTCTTCCTTTCTCATTTTTGTCAATTTTCTTTAAGTTGTATTGCCCTTTTAATTTCAATTATTAATGTTGGGGTATGGTTTCTCACCTCCCCCATACTGACCTATTATTGTTTTAATGATGGGAGACCCCTTTCTCTCTCATTAAATTCCTTCCATGTACACCCGTTACTATACCGAAATTCCGAAAGGAACTTCTCTCTCTTCTTTTACATTCAAGCAATAATTTTGTATCATGAATCTAAATTCCATTAAAATTGTTGGGACATGTATATATATGACCTCCTTACTTCCCATTACATGTAAATATGATTAGGAACCCCTTTCTCTCTCATCAACCTTTTTTTATGAATTATTATGTCACGCCGTTACGCTGCCGAAATCGCACCGATTTTCTAAGCCAATGCCATTGTGTAGTGAATACCATGCCCATTTCTCCATCAAGGGTATTCAACTTTATGAACCTTTACTTATTGATTACAAAGTTTCATGTATTAATTCCACATTCCTTTATCATGGAATAAATGATTATGTTTTATGAATCCATGTTTTATGATCCATGTGGCACACTTATGCATGAAACGAAATTTTTAAGAAGGGTGCGCCCTTATAGCGCTCCAATGCATTGGGTAAAGTATAGTATCATGATACGTCATGTGAAATGAGTGTTGAATCATGCTAATTTAAGTGCAATGATGGTTTACTCGTGATTTATGTGTAATGACGATTTAGTCATGCTCTATGTGCAATGAGCCTTGGCTCATGCTAATTCCATGATAAGTGTTATTGCCACATTTCCATGTTATGATTATCATGCGTTATCATGCCTTTATGTTCATGTTTTTTTATGCTATATTGATATGCCTATTGTCTAACATGTATTGTACTCCTCATGTTATTCCATGTGTACTCCCTTACTGGGCTTTATAGCTCACCCTTTTCTTATGCATATCCTCAGGTTATCCCATGCAATGCTAAGTATGAGGGAATGTAGTGGTCATGTAAAGGAAGTTTTAAATAAAGATGTTTTATTTAATGTTTTAAGTTTTTATGTAATGATCCTAAGCCCCAAAGACACTAAACCTCTATATCTTCTTTGTTTTATCAAGTGATGTTTTATGTAATAAATCATGTTTAAGTTTGTAATAAAATCATGGTTGTCATACTCACCCAAAAAACTTAGCAATTCATGGCGATTCAAGTGACACCATGAATCATCAACAAGTTAAATATCAAAAGGGTAATAAAGAGAAAAGTGTAGTGAGTAAACAATTGTATGGAGTTGAGAATGTGATCATGGATGATCAATCAAGACCTTTAATGGTGAGAGGTAAAATTATTTTGAATTATACCCTTATTCAAGATTTGTTTGATATAGAAGTATTCCATTTATTTATTTCTTCTCATATTTTTGATCTTGTAGGTTTACATCTTGAGATGATGCATTATGTTTTGAAACTCCAAACACCTTTGGGATAGTGAGAATGTAAATCATTGAAATGTGCAACATGTTTGATAAAAATAGATGGGATATGGTTGGTATGGGGATTCTTTGTGATAGATATAGATGTTTATGAATTGATTATAAGAATATATTTTTTTATGATCTTTGAGTTACATATCAATTGTTATGCACGAAAGGTGACTTTCAAATATTCTGAGGGTGTTAGACATATATTTAATGGAAATTGGGCACTAGATGCAAGCAGAGAAGGACCTTTAGTATCAGTGGTTGGAAATATCTCTTACAAGTTGACAAAAATTCCTTTGGCATCAGTATATGTGATCAAGAATAGATATTTTACAACCATAGTGGACTAGTTCCTTGATAGTTTTCCTAAAAATTTTCCAAAGTTACCAATCAAAAGATAATTTTAGTTTAATATTGATCTTACAATGGGGGCTAGTCATATTTCCCTTCTATAATTTTAGATGGATCCAATAGAATTGAATGATTATTATGAATAGTTGTAGAGAAAAGTGTAAATTTGACTGAACATGTCTATGTAGATATCACTAGTTTTTTTTGTTAAGAAGGTGGATGAAACTCTTAGGATTTGTATAAATTATTATAATTTTAACCAAGTTACTATAAAAAATTAGTATTCTCTTATATGCATTGATGATATGTTTGATCAATTTAGGGGATCCTAGTGGTTATCTAATATTGAATTGCATTAGAGATACCACACACTATGGGGTAATAAGGATGATATTTAAAAGACAGTTTTCAAAAGAAGATATGGCCCATATGAGTTCATTGTTATGCATTTTGGTCTTATGAATTCATGATCCATATTTATGGAATTGAAGAATCAAATATTTAAAAGGTATATGGATTATTTCATGGTGGTATTTATGGACGATATACTGGTGTATTATAGGAAAAAAGAGGATAATGAGAAACACTTGGCTATAGTTTTGGGTATAATTTGGGAGAATCATCTATATGAAAAGTTATCAAAGTATAATTTATGGATAAAATACATACATTTACATGGAAAATTAATTTCAAAAAAATGATTTTTTTTGTAGATATTGAAAATAGATAAGTTTTTATCTATTGGAAAACAATAAATAATGTCTTTTAGATATGTATTTTCCTTGGCACGATGGTATAATAAATAAAATTTTTACATGAATTTTCATGTTTTGAATCATTGATGATAACTTTGATGATGAAAGGTGTTCCGTTTCAATGGAATTAAATATGTTAAAAATACTTTGAAGAGATGAAGGTTAAAATTACATAAGCACCTATCCTTACATTTCTAGAGTTTGGATAGGGATATGTAGCCAATTTTGATGCATCAAGATCAGGGTTGGGATGTGTTCTCATGAAGAGAGATCATGTTTCTACTTATGGTTCATGATAGTTACAATTTCATGAGAATAACTAACCAACACACGATTTGGAATTGGCTATTATAGTCCATGCTTTGATGTCATGGGATTATTATCTTTTTGGTGAGAAATTCACATTGTTTATAGATCATAAGTTTTTGAAACAAATTTTCTCAAAAAGATATTTTAATATAAGGCAATGAATATGGATTTAATTCCTTAAAATGTTTTACTTACCCTTGATGTATACACCAGTTAAAGTCAATTTGGTGGAAGATGCATTAAGTAGGAATTCGTATAATCAGTTGGATAAAGAAGCTTCAGATCAGTGGAACCTGATGTCAATTATAGAATACATACACCTGGATTTTACCAAACAAGGTGATGTTATAGTTTTCTTCCTAGTTTCATTTGTTTTTAATTTGGTTCATCATGTAAGAATCTCATAAATCTTATCCTAAGTGTGTTGTTATGAGGTAAAAACTCAATAGTGGGGAGACTATTGAGGGATAAAAGATATATGAAAGTTTAGTTTTGAGGTTTAGAGACCATATTATGGCATATTTTGTTTTTTAGGAATAATTTCTTAATGATTACCACCATTAAAAATGGGATTTTCATCCATGCATTTAAAATATGTATAGAGTGATGAAAGCATAGTTTTGGTTGGTTGGAATGAAAATGGAAGTGGTAGATTTTGTTTTGAGATGCCACATCTGCTAAGAGGTAGAGGTGGAACATTAATGACTGGTGGTAATGTTGAAATATTTACCAATTCCCATTTAGAAATGGGAGTAGATTACCATGGATTTTGCGATATGTCTCCCAAGGATGATTCAGAAAAAAATACCATATTGGTAATTCTATATCGTCTCATGAAGTCGGATCATTTTATCTCTATTTATGAATCCCATATGGTAGAGGACTTATCTAAAATCTATATATGAGAATTTGTAAAGAGGTATGAACTTCTAGTATTGACAGTATCTGACCTAGACCCTAGGTTTATGTCTAATTTTTGGAAGTCCTTATAGAAATCCCTTGGAACTCAGTTGACCATGAGATTGACGTATGATCCTCTAATGAATGGAAAATTAAAAAGGATGATACAAACATTAGATGAAATTATTAGGGCCTGTGTAATATATTTTTGTGTCTCATGGGGGGAGCACATATCATTAGTGAAGTTCTCATATAATAATAGTTATCAATCCCCAATAAATATAGATCCTTTTGAATCATTGTGTGGGAATCTTTTTTGTTCTCCACTTTTTTGGGTGGAAATAGGTGAGAATTCACTTGTTAGACCCAACCCTATGTAAGAGACAATGGAAAAGATTCAGTTGTTCAGGAAGAGAAATGATACAATTAAGAGTCATCAAAAATCATATGTTGATCATCATGAACGACTATTATCATTTGAGGTGAATGGTCATGTGTTCTTGATAATATCTCTAAGGCTTAGTCATCATTGTTTTGGTAAGTAGGTAATATTATCTCCTTGATACATAGTCCCTTTGAGATACTTAAATGTTTTGGTGAGGTGGAATATTAGTTGGATTTTCCACCAAGGTTCAGTTTAATGAATAATGTGTTTCATGTATCTCAATTGAAGATTTATTGACCAGCTCCTAACCATGTGGTTTGATGGGATCATGTTAACATAAATTCAGATTCTACATTGGTTCATGAGCTTATATAGATTATGGATGGTCAAGAGAAAGTATTGAGTGGGAGAAGCACTGGTCTAGTGTGGGTTTTATGGAAACATGACCAGATTCAGGAAGAAACATGGGAGTCTGAAAAGGAAATGTTGGAGAAATGGACCAAACTCATCCAAGGAAGTGAGAGTTTTCTACTTTCCAAGGATGAAAATACCAATGGTGGGGAGAATTTATCACCCTCTATTTCAGGTACCTAACCCTTTATTTATTTATTTTAAGTATATAAAATGTCTGGGTTAAGTTTTGGGAGGTTCAAATATGTTTTTACATACATTGAAGTATTTTATAAAGGCGCACAATTTGAGTATGGTATGTAGAAAATGTGAAACACCTCCAGAAAACTATGCAAGGAAAAATAGTGAACATTGGGATGGGGTATGGTTAACACACATTTTGGATCAACCATGCATATTATCAGGAGAAACTGTGAAATTTTTCATAATGGGTAAATTCACGGTTGGTGTATGGTTTGTTTAACTATGTGATTCAACTATGCAAGGTGTGGTTTGTGATAGTATCATGTGCACAATTAGCAAATAGTTTTTCTAACCATGCACCCTAACCGTGCACTGGGAAAATTCAGATCCATTTTTTTTAATCTAACTTGGGTTATCCCCTTATGCCCTTTTTCCCCTAATCCACCTATAACATGAATTCATATTTCTCCAAAGGTGTGAGATACATTTACCTTTTTTCTGGGAGTGATCTATAGGTTAATCAAAGGGTGTTGGAGGCCTAAATTCATCAGTAAGTTCTCTTCCTTTGTCATTATTCTTAGATCCTTGATTCTAATCTCTCTTAGAACCATATATCAATTATTTTATTATTAAATCTATGTGTTTTGGATTTTTTTATGATGAATTCTTGTTTTATCAAATTAAGGAAGTGTTGTTGGTGATTGGATCTTGGATTTTTAAGCACTGTTATTTGTTTTCACCAAAGTTTGAGAAGTTGGTGGCGTTTCTCTTGATTCCACTTGATTATAACTTGAAGTATTTATTTGAAATAAATGTTTTACTTGAATTTATTGTTAAATTGATGTTATATTTTTTATGTAAAACTTATTTAGTGATGGTTCTATGAAATATTGTAAATTGTATGGTTTTGTGAAAAAACATCAGGATGTTAATTTTAAGATAGTGATTTTAAAATTATAGCTTTTTTTTGTCTCATGGTAAATGTTTGTATAAATGTTTTAAATAAAATAAATGTTTTATTAAAATCTATTAGAATGATTTTTTTGGAATGGTATTTGGAATACATGGTTGGTGTGAGTTTATTTGTATTAGATGTGACCCTATGGAAGGGGCGTGTGCCATTTGGAAACCTAGTATTTATTACCTTGTAAAAACATTGTAGATCGATAAGATATTTCTCACGAGTATGTAACTATCACCTTGGATTTCATGTGTGGATATGTGTGTATATGTGGAATCATGTAATGAGTATGCCAAATGGAAATGAAAAATATTTTAAATTCTTGTATTTGATTTCTTCCCATGAAAAAATATTTTGGTTTCAAAAACTATTTTGGTTTTGATATAAAATATTGTAATTTTTTTTAAACTATTTTATATTGATGTGCTAATTTTTTTTATCCTATTAGAGTGAGTTTTGAAGTTATTGGAGAGATCATACTTGTAACGCCCCGACCCCAGTTACCCAGAGTCGGTGCATTACTTCATAACATTGGCATGATCACAAAAGATCAAGTCTCGAAAGACCGATTATTTTAGTAGCCTTGGAAACACTAGATACTTTCATAAATGTTACATTACATCATAAAGTGAAAAACTATAATAACAAAGTCTCTATAGTCCACACTCATATCCTCTTCTGACTATCCCTGCAGGTCATTCATACAATACTTCTTCACATCCTGGAAAATATTAAAACATTGAAAGGGGTGAGCTCAGATGCTCAGTAAGGATAACAATATTGCGGAAGCTTTCATAAATAAACATAAACATTTAAGGCAATGTACGACTAAAACAAAAGCCTTTTAAACTTGAACTTCAACATAATATGGAAAAAGTAAAATGAGATAATGCCATTTACTTATTCACATGGATATTCTACTGGTCAAATAATCACATGCAATATCAATAACCACTTTCATAATAATGGAATGCATAATGCCAGACTATCATAACCATGTAGCCAAGGCCTCGTGCCAAGACTAAAAATAAGATTTTGTCAAGGCCTCGTGCCAAGACACTAGTTTTTCTCATGAGACCTGCCGATGCATCGAGGAGCTATAGCAGGCTCCACCCATCACTTATTAAGTCCAATGCATTCCTCATATGTATAGGTTTAAACATATCATAAACCATAACATAATTGTATCACATAAAACATGCATAAAGGAAACATAACATTTCCAAATTTCAATCACAAGATATCAATACAACACATTGATGTAATAAAAACACTTTCAAAACCATTTTCAATACCAAAATTAAAGAAAATTAAAACATGGTATTTATTTTTCATTTTAAAAAGTTATGGCTTGTAGAGGAAGCCGAAACTGAAATAATGTTCACGACGGCGGAGAAGTCGTTGTCGCCGCATAAGTACGACAAAAACATTCCCTTTTGTCGTTTAGTAAAACGCTTCGTATAAAAAATATTCCTTTTGGATAAACGTAAAAGTCAAAGGGGTTTATACACCGTATAAAAGAAAGTTGTGTATAAAATCAAATATGCCTCAATGAAAGGAGATTGAGACGAAGTACTTAAAAAGATCATTTTTAAAATAATATAGATATATTATGTGTATTCACTATAAGTACACATAAATAAAGTACAAATACAAGACCGGACATAATAATATCATGAAATAATTTGAAAGTAGGAGATTAACCCAAAGAATGGAAATTGGGTTAAGAAGTTACCTTACCTTGCATCCTGTCTTGACTCGACCGTTATTTAACCTCCTTAATAATAAACTAGAGATAATTTATAATTGCTTAAGAACCTTTTTCAAGTTTTTTATTCCTTTTATATCACTTATTACCATGTTATGAACATTATGTAATTATTTAAGTTAATAACGGTCGTTTTGTCAATCATTGGTACTTGAGTCAAAAATAAAATTCTTATAATTACAAGTTGTTCATGTGGTGATATATCCATTATATCCAGAATTATATTCATGATATAGATATCATATATCTCATATATATCCAGTATATATATTCATTTATAATATTCCATAACGTTTAGAGGTAAGAAATGAAATGCACCGTTCATGGAGACAGTAAGCCGTACGTACGCATGAATGCTACTTTCATTTCTATTTCATATTTAATGAAATCATAATGATATAAAGGTATATTATAATTCCAGTATAATATCATATATAATATCATTTACTCCATATTTTATACATCCCACATATGGTATTAACGATTCAAATCACTTTGAGGGGGTGGTAGTCCGCACTTCCTAAAATGAAAATATCGTGTTTACCCATAATGGAAACAATAAAGGTATGAAATAAATGAAAAATACAGAACCTTAAGTAAAACATAAACATATTATATATCATGTATAAATAGAGTGACATCTTAATGGCCACCTTTGAAGGTGTTATATGAGTGTTGAACAATCATCGTTTCGTGAGGCAAAAATTCTCCATCCACAGAAACAATATGTTCTTTAACCATTAGATATAGGTGTGTGTAAGTGTATCTAGAATAATTCTTATAAAAACATCCTAGTATATTGAGTATACTGGTGTTGTTACAAAATAAATGAATAAAAAGATTTTAGGGGGTTGGATAAGCAAAATAAAACAAAATAACATAAGCGAAGACATTACCTTAAAATTGGGTAACTCTTTTGATTTGAGCCAAAGGCTTCCTTGGGAAGAATTCTGCCCAAAGTGAGGCTTCTAGGAGTAAGGGAGGGAAGTTGGGAGAGTATTTGGGCAGTGGTTTGCCGAGCCAAAAGGCTTTGAAAGTGTGAGTAAGGTGGTAGAGGTGGGGGCCTTTTATAAGTGGAGAGGAGGGGCACTCTTGGAAAGTAATGAAATGTTACTTTATTATACAATGCTTTTCGGATTATAAAGGTCAAACACTTATATAATTAGAGGATAAGGTGATAAGGGTTCTAAATTTACTCATCCAATAGGCTTTGGACAAGTGTAATGCTTAGATTTTACATTATCCTTCCATTTTATTAAAATCATTAATTAATGAGGTAATCGTTGCATCATCATGGTGTCATAAATAATTTAATTTATATAATGTCTAAAAATTATAAAAAATTATCATGATGTAGGAAATCTTTTTAGATTTATAATGAATATTTATAGTCAAAACTATGACTTTTATAACCCCATTTAAAAATTGTTTTAGTAAAACAACTTATGTTTTTGACATTTTTATTTTAACTTTAAATAAAAGTTATTTATGTCATTTTCCTAGAAAAGTGGCTCCATGGGGCACCCAAGTTGACCCATGGATTTTATTGGTTGGCCATGACACATCCAATAGGTGTAGGACAAGTGTCAAGGACATTTCATATTTTTATAATATCAATTTTACGTTAAATTTCACTAATTACCTTTAATCGCGATTAATTAAACTTAAAAGTTACAATTCACCAAAAAATTATTTTAATCCCATTGAACCAAATTTTAATTCCTAATGACAACCATGTATGTCGGATTTTTGAAAATCAAATCACAGAAGTGGTAATATTTCATTTAAATGAAAAAATCAGTTATTTAACTACCACCTAGTGGTTTCACTGTTCATCAAAAATTGAATTTTTTCAGAATAGTGCCAAAATTTCACCCTAAGATCTAATTGATATTCCAAATTCAAAAATGATGTATATTTTAAAAAATTACAAACATATAAGTTTCATTAATTAATTTTACAATTAATTCCCGCTGTCACAACAAATAGCGTGTTTTTAAGAAACAATATATATCAAAAGATTGACAATTGTTTATGTCCAATTTCAAAGTGAAATTAATTATAATGAACACCATTGGATAAAATGGTAAAAATATATTCTAATTATACTTTAAAACCACTCAATATTATAATTTATCACTATAAATTATTTTGATTAAAAAATTTGTTTTAAGTATTTTTCACTATTCATAAAAATTTGGAAGTTCTCAGAAAATTACAAAAATTTCAACATAGAATAATTTCGACATTCCGAATCCAAAAATGAAGTCCATTTTGAAATATAAAATATATATAATTTCCAAAAGTGGGTATTACTATTCATAAGGGCTATTTTGATTAGTCTCGGTGTGTTAGAATCTTGAACTTGCGTACAATGTAAGCTATTGCATTATTGAAAGAGAAGCGTATCGTGGAAGCTCGGGGTGTTACATTCTCTCCTCCTTCAATAAATTGAATCCTCGCAATTTGAAAATTTTCTTTGAAAATAAAAGGTTGAAAATAGAAAATACCTTTGTGGAAAACCCACATCGAAAGTAAGGTTAATAAAATTTAGCCATAATAAGAGGGAAATGGAAATGAAAAACTCACCACCAAATTATGATCTTGATAAATAAAACATTGGTGGAAATTAGAGACATATAATTGGAGAAAAAATGTAAATATTTATAGGGAGTGATTGAGGTCATCAATCACAAAAAAGTGTAAAATTGAGGTCCACAAAGCCTTCAATCTATGTTGATTTAAAATATGATCAGTTCAATAAGACATAAGGTATTAGGATAACACATTTTTTTGTTTTAATATCCCTTTACTAAAGTTTAAGAATTAATTTATTCATAGAATAAGATATAGGTATATATATATATTTATGCTTGACAAGTAGAGTTTCAACCTTCAACTAATTTCTACCACAAACTCATCTTTCACTCAAAAAGATAATAGAACTCAAAAATATTATATTTATCCTAATCGTACAAGGTTCAAAATATTAACACATACCATTTAGATTACGAAAACTATTTTGTAATAACCAGGGACTTCCTGTAGGCTAGTGGTAGGTCATAAAGGCCTGTCGCAATATGGTTGTGGGTTCGATTCCTGCAGCTTTGTCCAAAGCGACGGGTTATCGCCCAACCCTGCAGGTTGTCCTTTTCCTAGTACTATAGTATTATAATATTCCAAAAATAATCTTCAGAAATGTTTTAACCTTAAACAATACTATCCAAATATCAACTTAATCCATTCCAACCTTTATAGTTATCCAAAATACTTCTTCCCAACTCACAGTCCAATTTTTATAAGGAAGGTAAACATAATGAAGATCCTTTTTTCCACGTAACAACATGTGAACACCTTCATCATGTATTCTTTTAAAACACTGCAACATACTGAATTAACATAAATCCTTATTGATTACATTCATGATCCCTTATTCCTTATATAATACTAGATATACTCTTTCTATCCAAAAATGCATACAAATCATTAATCAGTTTCAAGGAAGTAAAGAATATCCAATATAATTTATCCAAATCAATCATGTATTATTCCAAAATCACTATCTCGGTATTAGAACCATATTATGACTTATCTTTCTCTCAACCATATATTTTCCAAAAATTTAACCTGCTGTGGAGTCACTTTTCTTGGTTCCACACAATCTCAAGTCCTTGATGAAATAGTACTGCAGTACAATCCTTATATACTCCATAATTATTATAACCAGTACATCATTGATACAACACTCAAATGACAAAATTATTTAATAACAACATAAGAACTCTAATCATTCCTCCTCATCTGTGGTAGTATCATAACATGATTATTATCCAATAACATCATTTGGGGCATACTCTGATGATTTGGACATTGGTTTGTGTAGTGTCCCCACTCCTTGCAGATGAAGCATTGTACATTTGAAACCTTTTTCTTACCCTTGCAGTTACGCACTTGGTGTCCTTTTTCTCCACAATTATAACAAACTCCCATTCCCTTCAGGAAAGTTCCAAGGTGTTTCTTCCCACAATTATCACATATTGGAAAATTCTTCTTTTCCCACGTCCCTTTTTCCATCATTCTCTCTTCCATCCTTTTCTTCTCTTTCTTCCCTTCAAATCCATAAGACTCATAGAATTCTTTACTTATCTTATTAACACATGATACTATTTATTCATATGTTGAGAACACATGGGAGATTATTTTCCTTCTAAATGTTGGATTAATACCATGAAAGATATGATCATTCTTATGCTTTGGATCATACGTATTGCTGGAGTTCACATTCCTTCCACTGGGCACCATTTCTATACAATGGCATAAACTAGGTTAGTTTATGAATTGCAATGAATAATTCCAAACTTGTAAAATACTTAATGTAAATTGAATGGTTTATGGATATAATCCATAATCATAAAAATGTTTTCTTTGAGGAAGTATATACTCATAACCCTTCATAGTGGTTTGTAAAGAAAACGAGAATTATCCTAAGCATATCCCCCGGGAGTGTCGTAACCAAGAGTGAAGCAAGGCCCGTTGTCGTGCACCAGTTCCCATTCGAGTCTATCTCAAAGCGGGTTTTTCGGGTTTTACCCCTAGGTACATCTATGCCAGAGCCACCTCTACCTGCTCGTATCCAGACAGGGATGTATTGCTCGGAAAACTCACAAAATCTCTATAATACAAAAATTCTAGGAAGTTCTTCTATACTAATCCTCAAAGTCTATCTTTGGGCAATGTGCTCTAATTAGAGTTTATCTAAATCTAGCTTCCAAGGTTAGTACTAAACTGCCTCTGATACCAACTGTAACGCCCCGAACCCAGTTACCCAGATTCGGTGCATTACTTCATAACATTGGCATGATCACAAAAGATCAAGTCTCGAAAGACCGATTAGTTTAGTAGCCTTGGAAACACTAGATATTTTCATAAATGTTAAATTACATCATAAAGTGAAAAACTATAATAACAAAGTCCCCATAGTCCACACTCATATCCTCTTTTGACTATCCCTGCAGGTCATTCATACAATACTTCTTCACATCCTGGAAAATATTAAAACATTGAAAGGGGTGAGCTCAGATGCTCAGTAAGGATAACAATATTGCGGAAGCTTTCATAAATAAACATAAACATTTAAGGAAATGTACGACTAAAACAAAATCCTTTTAAACTTGAACTTCAACATAATATGGAAAAAGTAAAATGAGATAATGCCATTTACTTATTCACATGGATATTCTACTGGTCAAATAATCACATGCAATATCAATAACCACTTTCATAATAATGGAATGCATAATGCCAGACTATCATAACCACGTAGCCAAGGCCTCGTTCCAAGACTACAAATAAGAATTTGTCAAGGCCTCGTGCCAAGACACTAGTTTGTCTCATGAGACCTGCCGATGCATCGAGGAGCTATAGCGGGCTCCAACCATAACTTATTAAGTCCAATGCATTCCTCATATGAATAGGTTTAAACATATCATAAACCATAACATAATTGTATCACATAAAACATGCATAAAGGAAACATAACATTTCCACATTTCAATCACAAGATATCAATACAACACATTGATGTAATAAAAACACTTTCAAAACCATTTTCAATACCAAAATTAAAGAAAATTAAAACATTGTATTTATTTTTCATTTTAAAAAGTTATGGCTTGTAGAGGAAGCCGAAACTCAAATAATGGTCACGACGGCAGAGAAGTCGTTGTCGCCGCATACGTATGACAAAAACATTATCTTTTGTCATTTAGTAAAACGCTTCGTATAAAAAAGATTCCTTTTGGATAAACGTAAAAGTCAAAGGGGTTTATACACCGTATAAAAGAAAGTTGTGTATAAAACCAAATATGCCTCAATGAAAGGAGATTGAGACGAAGTCCTTAAAAAGATCATTCTTAAAATAATATAGATCTATTATGTGTATTCACTATAAGTACACATAAAGAAAGTACAAATACAAGATCAGACATAATAATATCATGACATAATTTGAAAGTAGGAGATTAACCCAAAGAATGGAAATTGGGTTAAGAAGTTCCCTTACCTTGCGTCCTGTCTTGAATCGACTGTTCTTTAACCTCCTAAATAATAAACTAGAGTTAATTTATAATTGCTTAAGAAACTTTTTCAAGTTTTTTATTCCTTTTATATCACTTATTACCATGTCATGAACATTATGTAATTATTTAAGTTAATAACAGTCGTTTTGTCGATCATTGGTACTTGAGTCAAAAATAAAATTCTTATAATTACAAGTTGTTCATGTGGTGATATATCCATTATATCCAGAATTATATTCATGATATAGATATCATATATATCATATATATCCAGTATATATATGCATTTATAATATTCCATAACGTTTAGAGGTAAGAAATGAAATGCACCGTTCATGGAGACGGTAAGCCGTACGTACGCATGAACGCTACTTTCATTTCTATTTCGTATTTAATGAAATAATAATGATATAAAGGCATATTATAATTCCAGTATAATATAATATATAATATCATTTACTCCATCCTTTATACATCCCACATATGGTATTAACGATTCAAATCACTTTGAGGGGGCGGTAGTCCGCACTTCCTAAAATGAAAATATCGTGTTTACCCATAATGGAAACAATAAAGGTATGCCATAAATGAAAAATAAAGAACATTAATTAAAACATAAACATATTATATATCATGTATAAATATAGTGATATCTTAATGGCCACATTTGAAGGTGTTATATGAGTGTTGAACAATCATCATTTCTTGAGGCAAAAATTCACCATCCACAGAAACTGTATGTTCTTTAACCATTAGATGTAGGTGTGTGTAAGTTTAGCTCGAATACTTCTTAGAAAAACATCCTAGTATATTGATGATACTGGTGTTGTTACAAAAAAAATTAATAAAAAGATTTTAGGGGGTTGGATAAGCAAAATAAAACAAAATAACATAAGCGAAGACATTACCTTAAAATCGGGTAACTCTTTTGATTTGATCCAAATGCTTCCTTGGTAAGAATTATTCCCAAAGTGAGGCTTCTAGGAGTAAGGGAGGGAAGTTGGTAGAGTATTTGGGCAGAGGTTGGTCGAGCCAAAAGGCTTTGAAAGTGTGAGTAAGGTGGTAGAGGTGGGGACCTTTTATAAGTGGAGAGGAGGGGCACTCTTGGAAAGTAATGAAATGTTACTTTATTATACAATGATTTTCGGATTATAAAGGTCCCACACTTATATAATTCGAGGCTAAGGTAATAAGGGTTCAAAATATACTCATCCAATAGGCTTTTGACAAGTGTAATGCTTAGATTTTACATTATCCTTCCATTTTATTAAAATCGTTAATTAATGAGGTAATCGCTGCATCATCATGGTGTCATAAATAATTTAATTTATATAATGTATAAAAATTATAAAAAAATTATCATGATGTATGAAATCTTTTTAGATTTATAATGAATATTTATAGTCAAAATATGACTTTTATGACCCTATTTAAAAATTGTTTTAGTAAAACAACTTATGTTTTTGACATTTTTATTTTAACTTTAAATAAAAGTTATTTATGTCATTTTCCTAGAAAAGTGGATCCATGGGGTCCCCAATTTGACCCATGGATTTTCTTGGTCGGCCATGACACATCAAATAGGGTTAGGACAAGTGTCAAGGTCATTTCATATTTTTATAATATCAATTTTCCCTTAAATTTCACTAATTACCTTTAATCGTGATTAATTAAACTTAAAAGTTACAATTCACCAAAAAATTATTTTAATCCCATTGAACCAAATTTTACTTCCTAATGAAAACCATTTATGTAGTATTTTTGAAAATCAAATCACAAAAGTGGTAATATTTCATTTAAATGAAAAAATTAGTTATTTAACTACCACTTAGTGGTTTCACTATTAATCAAAAATTGAATTTTTTCAGAATAGTGCCAAAATTTCACCCTAAGCTCTAATTGATATTCCAAATTCAAAAATGATTTCTATTTTACAAAATTCCAAACATATAAGTTGCATTAATTAATTTTATAATTAATTCCCGCTGTCACAACAAATAGCGTGTTTTTAAGAAACAATATATATCAAAAGATTGACAATTGTTTATGTCCAATTTCAAAGTGAAATTAATTATAATGAAAACCATTGGATAAAATGGTAAAAATATATTCTAATTATAATTTAAAACCACTCAATATTATAATTTATCACTATAAATTATTTTTATTAAAAAAGTTGTTTTAAGTATTTTTCACTATTCATAAAAATTTGGAAGTTCTCAGAAAATTACAAAAAATTCAACATATGCTAATTTCGACATTCCGAATCCGAAAATGAAGTCCATTTTGAAATATAAAATATATATAATTTCAAAAAGTGGGTATTACTATTCATAAGGGCTATTTTGATTAGTCACGGTGTGTTAGAATCTCGAACTTGCGTATAATGTAAGCTATTGCATTATTGAAAGAGAAGCGTATCGTGGAAGCTCGGGGTGTTACAATACTTTAGGATAGACTCACCCCCTTCTTAGGCACTATTGTTCATTTTTAGATTCCATTTATCTATACATAGGTAAAGGAATGATATATAAATACTTTATTGATTCTTCTTGATACCTTGGGAATGGATTGTCGATTTGGATCTTGGAGTAGGTTGGGAGGTGATGGTTTATGTCTTTGGTTTCTTTGGGTTTTGTTTTCTTTTGACTCTTTTGGTTATGTCACTTGGTTTCTTTTTTGTACTATGATATAATTGTTGGTTTGATTTTTTTATTTTTATTTTGAACTCATGCATTATATAGTGTCTTTGTTTGTTTTTTATTATGGTTTGGATGTTTATCTTGAAAAGAAAAATCTTTCCACAATTTTTTATAAAGAACATGGCATTTATTTATAGCCTCTGGTGTCTTGGGGATTTCACCAAAGGTTAGTACCACCCACCACCTATTCCCAGGCCAATAGGTGATGGGCATGATGTTACAATTGGTATATGTTTTTTTATCCTTAGGTATAAGTTATTTAGTCCTTGATTTGGGTTGGTAGCAAGGAGTAGGATTTTCATAAAATTAAATATAGAGCATAAAAATGTATATCTAACCTATTTATGTTGAACTTCAAGTTACCAGGGATTTTGGGTACATGATTTTTTTTAAACACTTCTAGGTGAGTGGTCAAATCATCATCATGGGTTTAATCGATGAGAGTTTCATTAAATGAATTGATAGTAATGAATTACCACTAAGAGTGAATTGTTTATTTTGAGTAACAATTTATGATTTTGTGAAAAAGTATTGATTTTTGAAAATATTCGAGAATGGATTGATTTTCAAAACGCATGTTGGAATTTTCTGAAATGGATTTAAAGATAAGATTGTTAAATTTTGGAAATATTTATTGTATTACATGTGATTTGGTAAATTTGAAATTGTTGACCATTAAATTTCTAGTAAGTGATATTAAGTGAATTTGTTTTTGGTTATAGAAAATGGCACCAGGTAGGTGTCATAGAAACCAACCCAAAAGAGTCTGCTAAGAATGTGGTTCCACCTAAGCCACAGGTGAACCAATAGTTAGTCCAAAGTATTGTACATGATTTTCAAGACATGGAAAGAGGGAATAAAAATTATTAACCAAGGAAAGTGGATCATTTGATTCAGTTCCAAAAGAATAATCTACCTATATTTCATGTTAATTTAGAGTCGAAAAATTTAGAAGTGTGGTTCATTAGGATGATTCAAATATTTGATTTCCTTGGCACACTAATTGAGCCAAAATTAAATTTTTCAACATATATTATTGAGGATCTTACACACCAGTGGTGTGATTTAGCAGTTTAGGATAAATTAGACCAAGTCATTTCATAGAAAGATTTTTATTTTTTAACAAATAATTATATCCTTGCACGTTCATAATTTCTATACAAAAGGAATTATTTAGTTTAAAGTAGAAGAATCTACTGGTGATAGATTATGTAGATAAATTTATGAATTTAGTTCTCTTTTCACCGGAATCTGCTGCAAGTGCGTCCTTGGAGGAACTCATTTTAGAGTTAGGGTTGAAACCAAAAATTCACTTGAAGATTTTCATCCTTTTTATAATATATTATAAGATATGGTCAATAGAGAGATTCTAGAAGAAAAATAAATCTTGAGAAATAATGTTGGGGGAGTATGTTTATTCCTATATGAATAGGTGGGAACTCCATTGATGGAAAAAAGTGGAGGAGGGACACCTATTCTTTAGGGGGTGGTATATCTCAGAATCAAACTATGGGATCAATCAAATTACCTAATATTACGAAGATTAAGATCATATGTGTTTAGTGTGAATCATTAGATCACATCAGGAAATATTGTACAACACCACCTAGAGAATGTCACAATTGCAACCATATAGTACATATTCTGTGCTATTGTCATAGTGCTCCAAGGTTGGGTGCTAGAGACAAATATCATACTTCTCAAGCATTGTATGCTTTGATGAGATAATTATGACATAATAGATATCTTCAGCAAAACCAATAAATCCATGGTTATTCAAAGTACACCATAACTCCTCAACCGGTGTAATCTCAATAGGGTAATAAAGAGAAAAGTGAAGTGAGTAAGCAATTGTATGGACCTAAACAAGTGATCATGGATGATCAATAGAGAACTTAGATGGTGAGAGGTATGTTTTTTTAATTATACCCTTATGAAAGTTTTGTTTTATATGGGATCATCCCATTCATTTAAAACTTCTCACACTGTTGATCTTCTTAGTTTACACATTGAGATGATGACTTCTATTTTGAAGCCCCAAACACCTTTGGGAAAATGAGAATTTCAATCCTTGAAATGTGTAGCATGTTCGATAATAATCAATGAGACAAAGTTAGTATAAGACTTCTCTATGATAGATATGGATGTCTATGACTTGATTCTAGGAATGGATTGGATAAAGATATTTGAGTCCCATATTGATTTTTATGCATAGAAGGGGACTTTAAAATATTCTAAGGGCATTAGGAATATATTTAAAGGAGATTGGGAACTAGATATAAGGAGAGAATGAACTTTGGTATCGATGGTTGGAACTATCTCTTACTAGTTGATAGAAGTTTCTTTGAATCAATAGATGAAATTGAAATAGATATTTTCCAACCATAGTAGACCTGTTTTTTTTATGTTTTTCCTAAAAAATTCTCATTTTTTTCTCCCAAAAGATAAGTAGAGTTTACATTTGATCTCCTATCAGGGACCTCCCCTATTTCCCTTCTATCTTATCAGATTAAACCAATATAATATATTGAATTTAAGGATCAGTTGGAATAGTTGGAAAGTAAAGGGTTCATTTGATTGAGAAAATATCCATGGGAAATACCAATTTTTTTTGTTAAGAGGGAAGATGAAACTCTTAGGATTTGTTTAGATCATAATAAGATTAACCAAGTTATGATAAAGAATTGGTATCCTATTCCATGCATTGATGATCTTTTTTATTAATTAAGGGGATACTAGTGGTTCTCTAATATTTAATTGCATTAAAGATATCACCAACTATTGGTTTAGAAGGTTCATGATATACTAGTGTATTCTAGGGAAAAGGATAATTATGATCAACATTTGGATATAGTGTTGGGTATATTGCGGGAGAATCATCTATATTCCAAGTTATAAAAGTGTGATTTCCGTATATAAGAGCTATGTTTTCTTAGCCATTTCATTTTTGAAAAAGGTGTTTCTGTAGATCTTGAAAATATCAAAGAAGTTATTTCTTTGTAATGAAAAAATATTTCTTTTTAGATACATAGTTTCCTTGGGTTTACAGGATTCCATAGATATTTTTTACATCAATTTTCATGTTTTTTATCACCGATGATAGATTGGATGAGGAAATGTGTTCCATTCCAAAGGAATAATGAATTTCAGAAATTCTTTCAATACATCAAGGATAGAATTACATTAAAACCAATACTTACATTTCCAAACTCTATAAAGGTATATGTAGTTTATTACGATGCATTAGGATTAGGGATGGGATGTTTTCTCATGTAGGGAGATCATGTAGTTTCTTATGGTTCATGGCAGTTATAGTTGCATGAAAAGAATTTATGAATACACAATTTTGAATTGGTTAATATAGTCCACGATTTTAAGACCATGAATCATTATATTTTTAGTGAGAAATTCATGGTGTTTATGGATCATAAGATTTTAAAACACATTTTCTCACAATGATATTTGAATCTAAGGAAGAGAAGATGGATGTAATACCATCAAATGTTTGACTTCAAATTGATGTATACACCAGGTAAATGAAATTCGGTGGAATATTAATTAACCAGAAAATAATATAATCAACTGTATAAAGAATATTTTTATTAGTGGTATATGATGTTAGTCATATAATACATACACCTGGATTATACCGACTAGGGTGATGTTGTAGTTTTCTTCCTAGTTTTATTTGTTTCTGATTTGTTTTATCATATAAAAGAGGATCAAATATTTGATTATGAATGTGTTTCTATGAGGATACAAATCAATGATGGGGATACCATTAAGGGATGGAAGATGCATGGAAGTTAAATTTTGAAGTTTAGAGATTGGATTATGGTACCTTTGGTTTATCAGGAACAAATTCTTAATTCTTACCACCATTTAAAATGAGATATTCATCTAGGAATTCAAAATATGTATAGAGTAATGAAAGCATAGTTTTGGTGGGATGGAATAAAAAGATAGGTGGAAAAGTTTGTTTTGGGATGCCTTGCATATTAATAGGTAAAGGTGAAACAATAATGAACAATGAGAATGTTGAAATATTTCCCATTTCCCATTTGAAAATGGGAGTAGACAACGATGGATTTTTTGATAGGTCTCCCAAGGATACTTCAAAAACACAATTCCATTTGGGTAATTGTGTATAAAATCATGAATTTAGATCATTTTATCCTTATTTATTAATCCCATACAGTGGAGGACTTGTCCAAAATTTATATCCAATAATTTGTAAAGAGGTATAGTATTCCAGTATCAATTGTATCTGACCAAGATCCCAGGTTTACACCTTTTTGTGGAATTACTCATAGATAGACCTTGGGACTTAGTTGAATATGAGAACAAAGTATCATCCTAAAATTTATGGACAATCTAAAAGGAATATAAAAAATTTGTAGGACATTCTTAGGGATTATTTAATATATTTTTGTGGATAATGGGAGGATCACATACTTTTGGTGAAGTTATCGTATAACAATAGTTATCAGTACTCGATACATATGGATCATTTTGAATAATTTTATGGGATTACTTTTCGTTCTCTACTTTATTATGTGGAAATATGTGATACTTTACTGGTTGGACCCTTCCTAGATAATAAAAAATATTCAGTTGATGAGGAAGAGAATGGAGATGGATTAGAGTCATCAAAAATCATATACAGATCATCATTGATGATCTTTTTCATTCTAGGTGAATGATCATATGTTATTGATAATCTATCCAATTCTTGGGAATCATCCATTTGGTAATATGGAAAAGTTATCTCCTTATTACATAGTCCCTTTTAGGATACTTGAACATTTTGGAGAGGTGTAATATTAGTTGGATTTTCCACAAGGTTCATTTCAATGCATAATGTGTTTCATGTATCTCAATTGAAGAAGTATCAACCTGATCCTAACCATGTAATTTTATGGGATCACATCAACCTAGAGCTAGATTCTATGTTGGTTCATGTTCCACTATAGATTGTGGATAAGAAAGAAAAAGTGTTGTGTGGTAAAATCATCAGTCTAGTGTGGGTTTTATGGAAACAAGGTTAGATTCAGGAAGAAAAATGGGAGTGTGAAAAGGAAATGTTGGATAAATGGACCAAAATATTCTAAAGTAGTGAGATTTTTCTACTTTTTAAGGATGGAAAGAACAATGGTGGGGAGAATGTAGCACCCCCCAGTTTTAGGTACTTGATCATTTATTTATGTATTTTATGTATATAAAATGTACGGGTTAAGTTTCAGGAGGTTTTGAGGAGTTTTTTCATGCATTTAAGGATTTTATATAGGTTCAAAGTTTTAACATGGTTATAAGAAACTACAAAACACCTCTAGGAAACCATGAAAAATAAAATAGTGAGCACTGGGTAAGCACACAGTTGGTGCACAATTTGACCAAACTGTATAGATGCCCAGAAGAAGCCATGCACTTTGGGATAATGGGTAAATTCATGGTTGGTTCATGGTTTGTTGAGCCATATGATCCAACCGTGAGAGGTTTGTTCTGAGATAGCAGCTCATACATGGTTAGAGTATGATTTTTCTAACCATGCACCCTAACAGTACACCATGAAAATTTAAATGAAAAAATTGTGAATCTAACTCGGTTTATATCCTTAATAATTTTCCCCATAATCTACCCATAAAACGAATTAATCTTCCTCAAAATTCTTTTGAGATGTTTCCATTTGGCCCAAGAGAGATCTGTAGGTGAATCAATGTGCGTTGGAGGCCCAGATTCATCGTTAAGTGCTCGTTCTTGTTCGCTCTTCTTAGATCTTTGATTCATATCTCTCTATCTCTCTCTCAATACCATAGATATATTCTATTATTATATATATATATATTTAGATTATTTATAATGGTTTGTTTTGTATCTAATTAATTAAGCATGATGGTGATCTGATCTAGGAGTTTTACGCACTATTCTTCATTTTCGCTAAAGTTTGAGAGGTAAGTGTCTTCTCTCCTGATTCTACTTGATTATAACATGAAGAATTAATTTTAAATAAATTTTTTGATTGAATTTATTGTAAAATTGATGTGTGAATATTTATGGAAAACCTCTTTAGTGGTTATTTTGTGAAATGGTGGAAATTGGTTGGTGTTGTAGAAAAACATCATGATGTTAATTTTAAAATGGTGATTTTAAAATTATAGATTTTTTTTACCTCATGGACTTTTTTTGTAGAAATTTTTTCAATAAAATAAATGTTTTATTTAAATGGATTGACATGATTGTTTTGGAATAGTATTTGACATACATGTTTGGCGTGAGTTCATTTGCATCAGACATAACCCTCTAGAAGGGCTGTGTGCTATTGGGGTGCCTGGTATTTGTTACCTTGTGATGAGTATAAAACTATTATCTGGGATTATATGTGTGGAAATATGAGTATGTGTGGAATCATGGAATGAGTTTTCCAAATGAAAATGTGAAATGTTTTAGCGGATTGTATTTTATTTCTTTCCATGGAAAACTATTTTGGTTTTGATATAAACTATTTTAAACTATTTTAAATATTTTATATTAATTTTAAAAATAGTTTTATCCTAGTGGAATGATTTGGTAAGTCATTGGGGAAATCCTATGAAGTTTATAATCATCTATACTTGGTAACTATTGTGAATCTTTAGATTTCATTTATTGAGACACAAGTAAAGGAAAGGTATATCAGTTCTTTAGCGATGAGTCTTAATAAATTAGGAATGTATTGTCAAGTTGGATATTGGATAAGTTTTGTAGTTATTTTTTGATGTCTTTTGTGTCTTTGAGTTTCGTTGTTTTTTAACTCCTTATGCTATGTCATATCATTTATGCTTTTTTACTCCGATATAGTTGTTGTTTTGAATTTGTTTGATTTGTATTTTGTACTCATGCATCATGTAGTGGATTTTTTTTGGATTATATATTTTTGTTTGGATGTTTATATTTATAGGGAAAATAATCCCCAAATTTTTTATGAATCACTTGGAATTTATTTCCAGCATTTGGTGTCTTGCGGATGTCATAGAGTTAGTAACACCCACTACCTCCTCCTAAGCTAATGGGTGAGGGGTAGGATGTTACAATTGTTGGATCGGGTTATACAAAATATGTAACACCCCAACCCCTCTAGACTGGAGCCGGTGCATTAATTGTGATATTGGAATGGTTAGAAAGAATGAAAATCCCGAATGAACAATAAGTTTAGTATTCTTGAAGAAACTAGATACATAGATGTTTCTCAAATCACATTGGAAAGGTTTACAAAATACAATACATAACGAAAACTAAAACTGCAACCACTTGAACTCAATAAATGTCCTTATGTTCATCACCTATTGAGGGTAAACAATGAAAGGGGTGAGCTCAAATGCTCATTAAGGGTTAAAAATAGCGTAATCATGTGTACAATAATAAGTGAATCATAATCAATCTGACATAATCAATATGGCATAATGAATAAATGAAAAAATAATTCCATTAATAAACTGAGAATGAAACTGCATCCATAGATTTTGTCATAGTGAAAACCTCATGGATAATAATAAAAACTAATAATGAATAAAGAGAATTCTTATTAATTGGACATCATGTATCTTGCACATGAAACCATAATACCATAAATAGGGTTTAGTTCTGTGGGTAGAAACCTGTTTGATATTTGGAAACAAACTCGAAGGGTTTGTCGCCAACTGATTTGTCTCATGAGACCTACCGATGCATAAAGGGGATATAGCGGGCCCCACCCACCACTTCATCTCCAAATAATTATTTATACATTTATTCAATATAATAGCAATATGCCTTTTCAATACCCATATAGAGAAGAGTATACAGATTCATCAATATTTCCATAACTAAAATAACTTTCCAAATAAACACCGTATGTAAAATGGTATATGGTTTAGAAAAAAAACATATCCATGATATGAGAATATGGATATTTAATATAAATATTATTTCAAATGAAAAGTGATCTCAAATGGGAAGTAGGTACGCCACATAAGGATTATTAGGTGCACTATACAAAGTTAGTCACAATAAAATAGTAGTTGAGACAAAGACCCTTACAAAAATGTAATCGGTCAAATCATATGATAATAACTTAATAAAACTCAAATGAATCATTGAATAACATAAATATAAAGATAATAATGTTATTATATATCAAAAGTCAGTGCACATATACTACATACAAGAATTAAGTGGCGAACAATGAAAATCTCACAAAAATGAAAGTGAGATGAGAAACCCCTTAGAAACATTTCGGCATGGTAACGAGTGTTATTGCGAGGAATTAATGAGAGGTAAATGGGTATTAAATTATTTATATGTCATAAGGGAAGTATGGGGGTGGTTAGAAAACATACCCCATCATTAGGAATTAAAAATAAAAGGGCACAACATAGGGGAGATTCTTGAACAAAAGTGAGAGAGAGGATCCCTTACCTTATGCTCGAAGGTGTTCTTGATTGTTATTAATGACCTGAATAATCAAATTTAGATTAATTAATTAATAATTCAAGAACCTAATAAAAAATTAATTTATATGGTATAACATTATTAAGTTCATTAATGGCATTTTTTATGGGTTTAAGAGATTCAATTTTATTGTTTTGGAAGCATTTTCTTACTTGGTTTCATGATTTGTTTACTTGTATTCATGAATGGAAGTTGGTTTGAAATATGGTTAAACATCCAGAATTTTTAATATAAATTATTAGTGAAATTAAATATATATAAATGATCTTATAATTATTCTGGTTATATACCATGAGAATGACTCATTCGATGAGTTAAAAACAAACTCTTGAATTTGGCTTGCCAGTTTTGTGCTCAATAAAATTATTTTGTATTATTATTCCATATTATGTACATGTAAATATTCCAGAACATTAATCAATATAAAATACATATATTATGACCTGGTTCAACCATAAATATGGTTTCATGATCAGTAATGAAGGAACAATTGAAGAATGAAACTTCATCGTCCAAGAATGTTATAAATTGGAACCTCATGGATGTTGATTTCGTTTATAAAAATAAAAGGGAGGGAGTAAGAATTTTGATGATGGTTATTCCATTCAAATGATATAAATCCAGTATATATATGATACTGAAGTTATCATGATCATTTTGACAGAGGAGGTGAGGAGAGGATAATAAATGAAGATAAATTCAAATGAAACTAAAAGAAAAAGAAATGTGTTTTACCTATTGAAATAACTTCCTCGAGAACCTCCTTAAGGGAAGGGATTTTAGTCTTTTAGAAAGACCAAGAGCTTCCTGGTCGTGGGGAGTGACTAGGGAAGTGTATTTGGGAAGAATTTTGAGGAGCTTCAAGGCTTAGAGAAGTGAAGATAAGAGGGAGTGGTGAGGGGTTTTTATAGTGGAGGAGAGCGGTAAATTTTGAACATTTAATTAATTATTTTATTATTTCCCTCAATACAACCAATAGTATTGTTTCATGTTACCCATAATAGTAATAAGTTCATGTGAGTTCAAACCAAGTGGCCTTACATCACTTAAGATGTCATAAATAGTGTATTTAACTGATAATTTTCATATATGATATTTTATCGTATTTCACTATTCATAAAAAATTCTAGAATTTCAGAAAAATGCCAAAAAATTAACCTAACCATTTTTCAACATGTATAATTCAAAAATGAAATCCATTTTTCAAAATTAATTTTCTAAATATTATTAATTTAATTTTTAAATAAAGTCATAGTTAATTCGAAAAATAACAATCTTAAAGTGCAATTAGTTTTATTTCTCATTGAAAAAATAATTAAGATCTCATTATCTTATTGCATTAAGAAAATAAAATAATAATATTATTTAATATTCATAAGGGTCATATTACAATTCATATTACTATTCATAAGGGTATGTTACTATTCACCAAAAATCAAGTTTGTTCTATCTGACTCCAAATGACTTACTAATCACAACTCTAGATGACCGTTTTTCGAAATTCAAAACATAGAAGTGGAAAATTTATATTTAATGGATAGGTTTTTACTATCTCCTAAATAACCTAGTGTTGTTTCAAAAGAACACAGTGATGAATATAATGTATTTAAGAGAAACATACCATAAAATGTTTAAGGTGCTATGTTATTCCCTCCTTCGGAAATTTCGTCCTCAAAATTTTATGTATAAAGCCCACCAAAAAGATGTGAGTGATTATTTTTCATAACATCCTCAGGTTCCCATGTTGCTTCCTCCATATTATGGTTTCTCCAAAGAACCTTTACTAGACGAGTTGTCCGATTTCTCAATACCTGCTCCCTTGTGTCAAGAATCCTGATAGGCTTTTCACAGTATGAAAAATCAGGTTCCAGCTCTATTTCTTCATATGTGAGTACATGCATTGGGTATGGAATGTATTACTTTAACAATGATACATGGAACACATCATGAACTCTAGAGAGATTTGGCGGCATCGCTAAATGGTAAGGTACAGCTCCGATTCTTTCCAGAATTTTAAATGGTCCGATGTACCTGAGGCTCAGTTTCCCTTTTTTACCGAACCTTAAGACACCCTTCCATGGAGATACTTTCATAAATACATGATCTCCCACTTGAAATTCCAAGTCCTTTCTCTAGTTTTCATCATAACTCTTATGCCTACTTTGGGATGCTTTAATACGGTCTTGTATTTTCTTCACCTTTGTTTTCATGGATTTAATGAATTGAGTTTTCAAGGAATATCATGATAAATTTTTTGTGGTGTTTATCGATGATATCCTTATATACTCAAAAAGCTATGAAGACCATGAGAATCACTTACGGGTTATTCTGAGAACTCTTAGAAGAAATAAATTATATGTTAAGTTTAGAAAGTGTGAATAAATCATCAATCCGGGGTAGATGATACTTATTCTTTTTTTAATAGCATTAATTTCCCTATAATAAATGCAAAGACTCATGGATCCATCTTTCTTCTTAACAAAGAGGACATGGGTTCCCCATGGAGAAACACTAGGTCAAATAAATCCTTTTTCACTCAAATCCTCTAGTTGTTTCTTTTGATCTACTAATTCCACAGTGGCCATTCTATAGGGAGTCTTTGATATAGGTCTTGAATCATGAATTAAATCAATTGAGAACTCAACTTCCTGCTCTGGAGGATGTCCAGGTAAATCCTCTGAAAATACATCAATGTACTCTTTCACTGTGTGCACATCTTCAATTTTAAGATTTCTTTCCTTGCCCATAGATATTGGTTTATCTTCCTCTCCAAGTATTTCATTCAGTAGAGCTACTGGGGATTGTTCTAGATAATAATCAGGTGGTGAAGTTTCTACTCTAAAGAAAAGGGATTATACACCATTTTCAAAAATTGTAACTTCCTTCTTCTTACAATAAATATTCAAATTATAATTTGACAGCTAATCTATACCGATAATTATATCAAATTAAGTCATTGGTATGATGATAAGGTTATCAAATAGAGAACATTTTGGTGTCTAGAGGGGGACTAGTCGACATGCCTTGGTTGCAATTATAGATCCCCTAGGAGTTTTGACTGAAAACTCCTTTATTAAATCAAATTGGACATATATAATTTTCTTGGAAAACTGGGAAGATATAAATGAATGCGATGATCCAGAATCAAATAAAGTGTTGGCTAAGTTTGAGGAAACAATTAAAGTACCTTCCACCACGTCATTAGGAACTTAAACCTCCGCGGTTGTAATCACAAAGGCTCTCCCTTGTTCTATTGTCCTTTTCTGAGTCGAGTTTCCTTGAAGCTTAGGACACTAATTTGCACAGTGTCCCATCTCTCTGCAATTGTATCATTGAATATCATTGAATTTTTTCTTACCCTTTCATTCATCATATCGATGACCCTTTTCTCCGCAGTTATAACAGACTCCCATGCCTTTCAATCATTTCCTGAGATGATTCTTTCCACAGTTCTCACTTAACAGGAATATCTTTTTTCTCTTGCTCTTCTTTAGTGCTTCTCATTTTCCTTTATTATCAGAGTATCACTTCTTATCTTGGTTTCCTTTGAAAAGATTTTATCTAGAAAATTCTCTCTCTATTTTGATGGCACTTGATACAATTTCATCATATGATGAAAATGATTGAGAAGCCAGTGCCCTTCAAAGAATTGGCTTAAGATCTTCAAATAAATGATCAATATTGTCTGCCGAGTCATGTATGTAATCTACGACATACCTGGCCAGCCTTGTGAAGGTAGCCTCGTACTCTACAACACCGTCTTCTTCCCTTTGTTTTAATATAAGGAACTTCCTCTTTATTTCAGTTCATTTCTCATGAGGGAAATATTTTTCGAAGAATATTTCCTTAAAAGTCCTCCATTCCATATCTTCTATTTCTTCTTCCTCCGTGGTATTTTGAATCAGGGACCACCATTGATCCGCGTCTCCCTTGAGACAATATACTGCTTGTACTAACTTTTCATTTTCATTGCATCTTAATTCCATGAATATATTTTCAAGGGACTTGATCTATTGCCCAGAAACCACTGGATTAGTAGTCCCGTAGAAATATAGGGGCTTCTTCCGCATAAAACGATCCAACACAGGTGTGGAATGGTTATTCATTACAACTTGAGTATGTTTCCCTAATATGGTCATGATCTGATCTGCTCCAATGTTGAATGTGTTGACTTACTCAGTAGGGAGATCCCTAACTTGCCCACGAGTTTTTATTCCCCTTTTTCCATTAGACACCATTTTTAAATAATGGGATACACTAGGTTAGATTATGAATCTCAAATAGAAAAGAACTCAACATAGATTGAAATTCTATGCATAGATAATCTTATAAACATGGTTCCTATGAGGAAAAATTTACATTAAACTCCTTCATAATGGATTGTAAAGAAAATATGAATTATCCTAAGCATATCTCCCAGAAGTTTCGTAACCAAGAGTGCAACATGGCCTGTTTTCGTGCACCAGTTTCCATTCGAGTTTTGCTCAAAACGGTGTTTTTGGGTTTTACCCCTAGATACATCTGTGCTAGATCCGCCTCTACCTGCTAATATCCAGACATGGATTTATTGCTTGAAAGATCTATATAATCTATTCCTTACCAAAATACCAGGATGTTCTTGTATTTTTATCCCCAAATACTACCTTTGGGCTTTGATCCCTACTATACATTTCCTACTCTAGTTTCCATGTTTTCATCTAAACTTCCTCTGATACCAACTGTAACACCCCGACCCCTCTAGGCTGGAGCTGGTGCATGACTTGTGATATTGGAATGGTTAGAAGGTAAACAATGAGAACAGTAATAATTGAATCACAATCAATCTGACATAATCAATATGGCATAGTGAATAAATGAAAAACTAATGCCATTAATAAACTGTGAATTAAACTGAATCCATAGATTTTGTCATTGTTAAAACATCATGGATAATAATAATAACTGAAAATGAATAAAGATAATGCTTATTAATTGGATGTCATGTATCTGGCACATGAAACCATAATACCGTAAAAATGGTTTAGTTCTGTGAGTAGAAACCCGTTTGATTTTTGGAAACAAACTCGATGGGTTTGTCGCCAACTGATTTGTCTCATGAGACCTACCGATGAATCGAGGGTATATAGCGGGCCCCATGCACCACTGCATTTCCAAATCATTCTTTATAAATTTATTCAATACAAGAGCAATATTCCTTTTCAATACCCATATAGAGTAGAGTATACAAATTCATCAATATTTTCATAACTAAAATAACTTTCCAAATAAACTCCTTATGTAAAATGGTATACAGTTTAGACAACAGACATATCCATGATATGATATTATGGATATTTAATATAAATATTATTTCAAATGAAAATTGATCTCAAATGGGCAGTAGGTACACCACATAAGGATTATTAGGTGCACCATACAAAGTTAGTCACAATAAAATAGTAGTTGAGACAAAGTCCCTTACAACAATGTAATCGGTCAAATCATATGATCAGAACTTAATAAACCTCAAATGAATCATTTAATAACATGAATATAAAGAGAATAACGTTATTATATATCAAAAGGCAGTACACATATACAACATACAAGAATTAAGTGGTGAACAATGAAAATCTCACAAAAATGAAAGTGAGATGAGAAACCCATTAGAAACATTTTGGCATGGTAACGAGTGTTATTGTGAGGGATTAATGAGAGGTAAATGGGTATTAAATTATTTATATGTCATAAGGTTAGTATGGGGGAGGTTAGAAAACATACCCCATCATTAGGAATTAAAAATAAAAGGGCACAACATAGGGGAGATTCTTGAACAAAAGTGAGAGAGAGGATCCCTTACCTTATGCTCGAAGGTGTTCTTGATTGTTCTTAATGACCTGAATAATAAAATTTAGATTCATTAATTAATAATTACAGAACCTAATAAACATGTAATTGATATGGTATAACCTTATTGAGTTCATTAATATCCTTTTTTGATGGGTTTAAGAGATTCAATTTTATTGTTTTGGAAGCATTTTCTTACTTAGTTTCATGATTTGTTTACTTGTATTCATGAATGGAAGTTGGTTTGAAATATGGTTAGACATCTATAATTGTTAATATACATTATTAGTAACATTAAGGAGATATAAATGATCTTATAATGATTATGGTTATATACCATGAGGATGACTCATTCGATGAGTTAAAAATAAACGCTTGAATTTGGCTTGTCAGTTTTGTGCTCAATAAACTTGTTTTGTATTATTATTATATATTATGTATGTGTAAAGATTTCAGAACATTAATCAAGATAAAATACATATATTATGACCTGTTTCAACCATAAATATGGTTTCATGACCAGTAATGAAGGAATGATTGAAGAACGAAACTTCATCATCCACAAAGGTTATAAATTGAAACCTCATGGACGTTGATTTCGTTTATAAAAATAAAAGGGAGGGAGTAAGAATTTTTTTGATGGTTCTTACATTCACATGGTATAAATACAGTATATAGATTATAATAGAGTTATCATGATCATTTGGATAGAGGAGGTGAGGAGAGGATAACAAATGAAGATAAATTCAAATGAAACAAAAAAGAAAAAGAAAGGTGTTTTACCTCTTGAAATAACTTCCTCGAGAACCTCCTTAAAGGAAGGGATTTTGGTCTTTTGGAAAGACCAAGAGCTTCCTGGTCGTGGGGAATGATTAGGGAAGGGTATTTGGGAATAATTTTGAGGATATTTAAGGCTTAGAGGAGTAAAGAGAAGAGGGAGTGGTGAGGGGTTTTTATAGTGGAGGAGAGGGGTAAATTTTGAATATTTAATTCATTATTTTATTATTTTCCTCAAGACAACCAATAGTGTTGTTTCATGTGACCCCTAATAGTAATAAGTGCATGTGAGTTTAAACCAAGTGTCCTTACATCACTTATGATGTCATAAATAGTGTATTTAACTGATAATTTGCATACACGGTATTTTATTGTATTTCACTATTCATAAAAAATTCTAGAATTTTAGAAAAATCCCAAAAATTTTCCCTAACCATTTTTCGACGCATAGATTTCAAAAATGAACTCCATTTTTCAAAATTAATTTTCTAAATATTATTAAATTAATTTTTAAATAAAGTCATAGTTAATTCGAAAAATAACAATCTTAAAGTGCAATTAGTTTTATTTCTCATTGAAGAACTAATTAAGATCTCATTATCTTATTTCCTTAAGAAAATAACATAATATTATTATTTACTATTCATAAGGTTCATATTACTATTCATATTACTATTCCTAAGGGTATATTACTATTCACCAAAAATCAAGTTTGTTCTATCAGACTCCAAATGACTTACTGATCATAACTCTAGATGACCATTTCTCAAAATTCAAAACATAGAAGTGGAAATTTTATATTTAATGGCTAGATTTTGACTATCTTCTAAATAACCTAGTGTTGTTTCAAAGTAACACAGTGATGCATAGAATGTATTTAAGAGAAACATACCATAAAATGTTTGGGGTGCTACAAAATATACACAAGAGGGAGGGTGAATTGTGTCTTTTACAAATTCTTCATTAGATTGTGTTCTATCCTTTATCTTTAATCAGATTGATTAATGCAGCAGAAATTAAAATAGTAGGGACACATGATGTATAATTGTTCGGGGAACAGAAGGCCCATAGTCCACTCCACCAATGCTCTACTCCACGAGCTTGGTGATTTTCACTATATGGTCCTCTTGTCAATGGACCATTCCACAACCAAGTACATGCAGTTGACACCTTTACAATCTAAGGAAAAACATAGCCTTATGGTTCAATCGTAGAACCTACATAGCTTAGTATGAGAATCCGGTCACTCAAGATAGAAAGAATTATTTATTATTTAAAAATACTTTCCCATTGTTCTTCACAATTGCAACAGAATGCAATTGATAGTTGATGGATCGTCTTCTTCAGAATTAATGATCTTCAAGTAAGAGTCATTCTGAGTCGTTCTAGTTTCAATAGATATAGAAAAATAATTCATAACTTCAGTAGAAGTAGATTCACAATAGATCTTCGATGTCGAATTAATGAATCTTCTGTCGTGTTTATTCTTCTTCAATAAACAGAGTTTTTTCACTCTTCGTAACTGGAGATCTATAAGTCTCGATTATCTCAGTTTTATCAATGATGTCGTGCATCAGATCTTGTATATCGTAATAGTATCTTCTTTTGTGTTCTTTTTTTGACCATGTACATTTTATAAATTGAATTTCATAATAGAACAAATATATTGAGTGCTTTCTCTACAAAGTCAGATCCAAAAAATTCACTTTTCACTCGCGATATTCAAAAAATTCGAAATAATAGAGCAGTCGTAACACCCCTGAAAATTCAGAATGAAAATATTCTTTTAAATTTATCCTTTGAATCATAGATAAACGACTTTGAATCAGTCAAAGATGTGCTTTAAATCATCTTTTAATATGACTTAAAATCAGCCTAATAATTCGCTTGTAGACCGTTGCATAATAATATCATCTTTAATTCACCGATGCTAAACGTAAGGTTTAACTGTATATCATGCATCTTCTGAACGTAAGATAGATAAAAAACGTATGGTTGATGACGCATCCTTCAAACATAAGGTTGAATACAAATGTAGGGTTGATAAAAAATATAAGGTTGATCATCCATACTTTTCTTTCCAACATTAAAACATATGATAAATGATCCATACTTTTATAATCTTCCAAATGAAAGGTACATGATCTATAATTTTTGATGAAATGTAAGGTTGTTCAAAAAAGTAAGGTTGATGAACCATACTTTTGAGAAAAAAATGTAACATTTAAAACTTACGTACGGTTCTTCTTCCATACTTTTCCAACATCCCAAACATAGGGTTCCTTCCTAACGTAGGGTTCTTCTTCTATACTTTTCCGATAAAGTATGGTTGTTTAACCATAATTTTCTGATATCTTATAAAATATACACTACATTCCATCCTTACGCTACGCTTCTCCACGTAGGGTCTGAACAGTTTTTCTAGAACATGCTTAAGCAATTCTCGAATACGTAGAGCATGAACAATGTTTCCAGAACACGATAATGTGAATACTTTAGAAATTGATTTTCATTGTTCAAGAACTTAAATATTTCTTCTAGTAATAAAAATATAAAGAATAATAAATTCCTGAAATATACTTAAAATAAAATCATTAGAAAACAATTAAGGGTATTTGTGAGCATAAAAATCATCACAAAGAGATAGAGTATTATTCTCAACAATCTCCCCATTTTTAATAAAAATATTATGTATTTTTGAAAACAACACTTGCTCAATAATCTCCCCCTTTTTGATGTTCACAAAACCCATAAAATAATAAATTAAATTAACTTACAAAATTAATTACATATAGTTTAGAATTTTGTTTATATTAAAAAATATTTAATTTTAACAAGATTATTTCAAAAATAAATAAACATTGTGTTATCTATAATCATAAAAATAAATTTCTCCCCCTTTTTATAAAGTAAAAAAAATAAATAAATAAAAATGTTTATCCAAATTTCTCCCCCAATAAAAAGAGTTAAAAAAAATTTCTCCAATAAATTTAAAATAATGATTTAGAACAATTAAATTACAATGTGAAATAGTTAAAATAAAATGTTGTGTTTATCCATTTATCCAAATTTCTCCCACTTTTTGTGATATCAAAAATAATGATAGAATATGGAATAAAACACATTTTAATGTAGCACTGAACTTTAATAAATGATATTATTAATGGTTTGTCAATAAGTGAATCTAGATTACCAGCATATCTAAACAAAGATAGTAAAACTAATAGAAAGACACAAATATAGAATGAAAAAAAATTTCATTTAAAATATGTAACAGTGACAATGATGATGAACACAGGAATCAAGGTGTGGTAAGGGTATGAGATAGGGTCTATCTCCTCTGAACTACAACATTGATTTCTATCAACTGCTCCCTCAGCCTTCTCATCATTCCATATCTCAGTTTGATAATAAGATCGTTATTCTTCTGAGTCATATGAATATATTATATCATATTTACTTTGAAAAACTCATGGAGCCTTTATTCATTCTCTATAAATAGAGTCAACTTTTCTGTGAACTGATTTAGTATAGTTATAATACATGGTTCACTTGAGATCAACTGGTCAACTAAAAACTTTTGATTATCTAGTAGCACTGACAAAGGGGCACTATTGAATTGAATATCCTACAGTCTGTCATTCATATTGATCATTGCTGCTATGATAGCCTGAAATCTTCTGATTAAATCAGGTGAAGTACCTGATGTACTGGCCACAATTGGTCTGACAGATGCTAATTGTTTCTCCATGAAAGATCTAAATTCCATTAAATTTGTCTTCATAACCATATCTGATTTTAAATTTGTAACTTTGTTTAACATTTCCTTATTAAACACTTCAACTTACTACTTTGAAACTAAACTATCTTTCATGTTCTGAAATTTCAACTATTCTTTCTCTAAGGCTCTCCTCAGAGCAACATTTTCAGATTCCAAACTTGACAGCTTCTTGTACAGATCTTCTACTTCCTTATTCACTGAATCAGAGGCACCCTATGCTTGATTCTCATTCTCAGATTATACTTGATGCAGTATCACTATAGGCAATGACTCTGCATCAGATTTCTCTTTATCTTCCTCCTGAGTAGGGTTTTCCACTAACTTTTCCTCAGAGACTTTCCCATACTCTTCCACAGAAAAATCCTCATTCAACACCTCTGTATGTACTTTAGAAAAATTTTCATCCTGAATTTCAACATTTGATGGAGGTTTCTCCTCAAGAGAATCATCTGCATCCATTTCCTCCACTGGGTTTTCTAAAACAATTTCCTCTTGAATTATATGAGGACTAGCCACTTCTACTTCACTAGGCACAACCTCCTTTTCTTTTTCAGTTTTAGTTTCTACTCCAACCTCAAAAATAGTTTCAACATCAACTGCGATTATTAACTATTATTGAGACTCTTCTCCTTTTTCAACTTGAGGAGTCATCTCAATCTGAGAATCTATTGGTTGAGTAGTGTCTTGTACTATAGAGTCTCTCAGGAATCTATAGCTCAGAATAGGTTCAGTTTCATCTGCGAGTGATTGAGTAGTCTGTTCATCAGCTTGAGTCACTCGATGTTGTTACCTGTAAAGTTCATTTTGACTTTCCTCATTATCTAACGGATCAACTAATTCAAACTATATCCTCTGTGATACTACACTTGTTCTAGATTCAGCTACTCCTTTTGATTTTGCTGGTTGGGTCTGAGAACTTTCTTCATCCTCTTCAGCTCCAATATGAAGTTGTTTGCCTTTGATAGTGCTATAGAAATATCCAATTTTTCTCAAAGTACCAGAATTAAAGATATTACTATGGTGGAATCTCACCCGAGCATCCACTAATCTTATTATATCTATCTTAAATAGAATTTTTGAGATAAATCTTCTAAAAGAATAAAAACTCATTCTTGCCTATGGTTGGCAATAGTAACTGAGATACCTCACCATGTATCTCGGAAAATTTAATTTAATATCACTCATCAAAAAAAAACATTAAATACATATCTAGATAAAGAATCTTTTCCATTTCAGACATCTTAGGTGCAATCCCAGTTTTCACAAACTTAACCAATATCTTCTAGTCCGGTTCTAAGTCCTTTACAAACATTTTCCTGATATTTCTTGATCCAGTCAGAAATGACATAATATCCTCATATTTATGTACACTATCACCAATATTTTTCAAATCGAAATGATAAACTTACTCATGAGGTCAGTTTAGAATCTGACCAATTTCTACAGATGAGATTGAAAAATCTCTATCTTCTATTTTTGCTATCATGGAATCTTCATCTTCCCCCAGACTAAACTGAACATATTTGAAGAAATAATAAATCTCCACCTCATATAAAAACTCAGTTTTCTCACCATTAAAAGTTTGTTTGAGGTTTTGAAAAGAAAGAGCCTGCTTCAACAATGAGTTTGTCTGATATAACCATTCTAGATCTATGACCTTTCCTTGCAAACGTTTCCTTCCATCGGAGTGCTGCCTCTTGGCAGTGCTGGTCTCATCCTCATTGGTTCTCTTGGTATTGGCCATTTCTGTCGTAAATCTCTAAAGGTTCGAAAAAGGATTAGGGTTTCAAAGGTTCAGGTTTGGATTGACAAAGAGCAGTAATGCTTCGCGGGCTCGAAATAGTTTTTGGTAGAAATGAAAGGATTCAGAATTCGAAAGGGCTCTAACATCCTTGATTCTCATGTCATCAATAATCATTACATAAATTATAAAAACAAATAAAATTGTACGCGCACATATAAAAATAAATCTAATAAAAATAAAAAATTATTCTATTTTAAAAACAAATAACTAATTTATTTTGAACAGTATTAAAAAATATAATAGAAACAACATAATCAAATGAATAAAATAGAACTTTATTTAAAATTAAATAAACCTAGCTCCCCTTAATAAAATCAAACCTTTCAGTGGGAAGCATTTTAGTAAAAATATCAGCTAATTGAATTTCAGTACTTACAAATTCTAAGAATATATGCTTTTTAAGAACATGGTCTCTTATAAAATGATGTCTGATATCAATATGCTCAGTCCTAGAATGATTAATAGGATTTTTTGAAATATTAATTGCACTTGTATTATCACATAAAATAGGTATATTATTAAAATTTAGTCCAAAGTCCATATGAGAGTTTTTCATCCACAACACTTGTGCATAGAAACTACCAGCAGACACATATTCTACCTCGGATGTTGACAGGGAAACTGAATGTTGTTTCTTACTTGACCATGATACTAAGGATTTTCCTAAAAAGTGACAAGTACCTGAAGAACTTTTCCTATCTAATATACAACTCCCAAAGTCTGAATCTGAATATGAAATTAAATTAAAATCAGACGTTTTTGGATAAAGTAGAGATTGAAAAATTATAGCGGCCCATACCTTACATACATTATTATTACTTCAGAGTTGAAGCATACTTATTACAACATATAAAAAAAACATGAAAGGACCATATAGGTATAGTTTATTTAGAAACTGGGAAACATAAACAACTGGTTCATAAAATCAAATACATTGTCTCCCATTTATTTCATCATATCCAGAGTCCCTTTTTGGAATATCCTACTTAATATCCTCCTTCCTGACCTGGGGAAAAGAAAACATACAAAAGGGTGATATCAAATTCTCAGTAAGGGTAAAAAAAATAAATATCAGTCATATCATATTCATAAGAACATAACATTTTGAAAATCTTAACCTGCAAAAGAGGTCATAATATCATGTCATGGGATAAATCATAGTAATGAAAAGTAATCCCAAATAATCATAAAATAAAACATGAAACTTTGTTTCATACACACATAATCATAGAAAATCATTTCATATTATTCAAGGCTCATTTCCAAGACCATCATAGAGGACAAAGTCCATTACTGAACCGAGTTCACTCCTCGTTCCAGTCCTGTATCACTGAACCGGTTTAACTTTCCGTTCCAGCCATGTCTATATCATGAGATAAAAATCTTTACCCAATGCATTGGAGGGAGATATAAGTCCCACCCATCTCATAATGAAACCATTCTTATGTGTGCCACAAAATCATAAATCATACATCATAGCATAACCCATGTAATAAAAATGGGATTCTTAAACATCATGCCATCATAACATAACCCATATAAGATAAAATGACATCATAAAATTAATTCCATCATAAAACAATCAAATCAATGTAAAAATAGGGATAGAAACAGAACCCTATTTTATCTTAGATGGAAAATAATTTTGATAAAACACTTTAACTCCATTCTTGAGGAAAATATCCTTTTTACTTCAAATTTTTTTTTCCTTTCTTAACATGTCATACAATTTTAAACTAAAAGAAGTTGATTAAAAATAAACTTGAAAAATTGTAAAGGAAGATTCTTGGAAATAATGTTCTAAAAATCCATTCATGCCGTATAAGTTAAAAAAACATTCTTCTCGTACTTTGGCCAGAAAAGTCAAAAATTACCTCGTACGAAAAACGACAAAAGATTCCTTTCATATCTTTTACTAAAAACTCACCGAAGGGTAAAATTGGATTTAAACAACTGTAGGAAGATAGAAATAATATTACATATTGAGGAAACATGGATGTGGATGATAAAATACACCCCATTAAATACCAAAGTATAAACAATCTCGGATAAAAATGAGATTGTGAGATTTTCCCTTACATTAGGTCCGATATGCTTCGTATGAATCCAAAACTCCTGTAATATGGTTTAAATAATGTTAACTGACTTATTAAATAATCATATTTATTGTTATGATATCATATATGGTCATATTTGTATCTTCTTAGTAGTAATATTTCTTTGCTACTTGTTATTCGGGTGTTTATTGCTTTATGTTCTTATGCATGTTTTGTCGAATAAATTCTTATTCCTCTTTATAGGATATAGATACATCATTTACAGAATGGTATTAGTGTAATATATATCATATTCATTCATTCAATTCATTTATATAATCATTATTCAATTAAGATCATATAGAACGAGTCGCATCACATCGTGGAGATGGTAACACGTACGTACACACGAGCGATGATATCGTTCCCATGATCGTGGAATTGTATTAAAGTGTATGTATAATATTTCAGAATCAATAACAATTTAAGATAATCATATATATTTATTTATTTACACCATTATACCCATCCAAGTAAGGTGGTGGTGGAAAACATATTACACCACGATGTGGAGACGGTATTCCGTACGTACGCACGCGCGGTGATTTTGTTTACCGTAGGATGGATAAGAGGTGAAATAGGGTTGTTTCATATTTATAATAACATATAAGTATTTTAGGGATACTGATGTTATTACCTCATAATGAAACAACTAAATAATAGGGAGTAGAAGAAGAATGGAACTTGAAGAAAATGGTAGAAGGTATTACCTCTGCTTCGAAGTGCCTCCTTTAAACTTTCTCTTAGGGCACTAGAGTTGGTCTTTTGAGAAGACCATTACCTCTAGTAGGTTTCTAAGGAAGTGGGGAAGTGAAATGGGCAGGGGTTGGCCTAGCTTGAAGGCTCAAAGTGGTGTTAGGAGGAGAGGGAGGAGGTTCCCTTTTATAAGGGAGGAGAGGGGCACCTTTGGAAAGTGTGAAAATATTATTTTATTATAAACTTATCTACGGTTTCAAAAGGTCCAAAAATTATTAAAGATAAATATAAGATGAGTCATGGTCGAAATAAAATCATCCAATCAGAATTGGACATGTTTTGTAAAATATTTTAATCATTATAATCTTATTTATTTAAATCATTTATTAATGAGGTAAATACTGCATCATTATTGTGTCATAAATAATTTAATTTATTTGATGTCTAAAAATTATAAAAAAAATACCAACCTGTAGGAAATCTTTTTTATCTTTCCAATGAACATTTGTAGTCAAAAAGATAATTTATATAGCCCCTTATAAAAATAAATTACCAAAGATTTTTTTTGTTAATGCCAATCTTGTCTTTACATTAAATTAATTAATCTAATGTGTCATTGTCTTTCATAAGTGGCTCCATGGGGTCCCAAAATCGACCCAAGGATGCCCATGGTCGGCCATTACTCATCCAATAAGGGTTGGACATGTGTTAAGGTAATTTTGAATTATTATAATTTTCTTTTAACCTTGAATTACCCTATTTACTTTTAACCGTGGTAAATAAAAGTAAAAAGTTACTATTCACCAAAAATTATTTTTATCTAATTGAACCACATTTTACTCCTTGATATTAACCGTGTCTCTCGGATTTTCGAAATTCAACTCACAGAAGTGGTAAAATTAAGTTTTATGAACAATTGCAAAAGCTCCTAGGAGGTGGGTAAAAGACGGTGAAAAGTTCAATACCATTTTTTATAAATCTAAAATTATTATAAAATGATTCCTATAAATTTCATTGAAATTATATAAGTATTATGTATCTATTTTGACCTAAAATAAATTTAAATCAAATAAATGATTATTTAAATAAAAATTCGGTTTTAACCAAAAACTCAGTGTTTTCACTATTCATCAAAAATTGAAGTTTTTCAAAAAAATTCCAAAAAATCAGCCTAAGATATATTTGATATTCCAAATTCAAAAAATTATTTCTATTTTTCCAAATTCAAAACATATAAGTGGCATTAATTAATTTTAAAAGTAATTCCCGTTATCAAAATGAATAACGTGTTTTTAAGAAATAATAACTATCAAAAGATCATCACTTGTTTATGTCCAATTTCAAAGTGAAATTAATTCCAATGACCAAAATTGTATTAAATGGTAAAAATATATTCTAATTACACTTTAAAACCAATTAAAAAGATAATCTATCCATATAAATTATTGCAATGAAAAAAGTTGTTTTTAATTAAAATATAGCGTGTTGTTACTATTCATCAAAATATGAAAGTTATCAGAATAATATGAAAAATTTATCCAAATTAAATTTTTATATCCTGATTTCAAGGAAGAATTTTATTTTATCAAATTGAACTTATAAACATGTCAAAAACTAGATTTAAAATGGGTGCGCCATCAAAAGGCGGTAAAACTGCATTTTTTTGAAAAATACTCATTTTATCTAAAAACCTGATTTTGTTTTCATACCTCATTCTAGAAAATGTGTAAGATGAATTATAATGTTATAAAATTTAAAATTCAGTTCATACTATTCATAACGTCTATTTTATAATATTATAATAATATATCGTTGTTTAGTGAAACTCGGTATTGCGTACTACACACGTTATCGAGGAAGGTCACGATTGCGTGTAACGCAAGGCAAGCTAGTGTTGTGTGCAGTGAAAGATTCCTTTGAATATAACATAATACATAAAAAAATATACTTCTCATAAAATATCAGGGTGTTACATTCTACCCCCCTTAAAATGAATTTCTCCCTCGAAATTCGTCACTTCGTAACAAACAGATGAGGATACCTCTCCCTCATCATATTCTCAAGCTCCCATGTAGCTTCTTATAATTGGTGGTTCCTACATAAAACTTTCACCAAGCGAGTGGTCTTGTTCCGTAGAACTTTTTCACTATGATCTAGAATCTCTATCGGCTGTTCTTCATAAGAAAGATCTTGCTCCAGCGGTACAACTTCTGAGCTTAGTATATGTGAAGGATCGGGTATGTACTTTCTCAGGAGAGATATGTGGAACACATCATGAACTTGAGAGAGATTCGGTGGAAGCGCCAATCGATAATCTACCTTCCCAACATGATCCAATATTTCGAAAGGACCGATATAACTTGGGATCATCTTTGCCTTCTTCCCAAATCTCATTACTCTCTTCCAAGGAGATATTCGTAAGAACACTTTATCACCCAATTCAAACTCTAGGTCTCTTCTTCGGTTGTCGGCATAACTTTTTTGTCGACTCTGAGCTGCTCTTATGTGTTGTTGAATATATCAGACTTTTTCTGCCATCTCATCAACAAGATTAGGTCCTAATAGCTTTCTTTCCCCAACTTCATCCCAGCAAGTTGGAGTTCTGCATTTCTTTCCATAGAGAGCTTCATAAGGAGCCATCTAAATACTGAAGTGAAAACTATTATTATAGGAAAATTCCACCAAAGGTAGGTGTTGATCCCAACCACCTTTGAAATCCAAATAGCAAGCTCTTAACATGTCTTCTAGAGTTTGAATTGTCCTCTCAGACTGACCGTCTGTTTGAGGATGATAAGCAGTACTGAAACTCAACTCTGTATCTTGAGTATGATGAAGACTTTGCTAGAACTTCGAGGTAAACCTCGGATCCTGATCAGATATAATGGAAAGAGGTAATCCATGCAATCTTACCACTTCCTTTACATATATCCTGGCAAGCTGATCCAGAGAGAAATCTTCCCTAATAGCAATGAAGTGTTCCGACTTCCTAAGACGATCAACTATAACCCAGATAGCATTATTTCCTTTGGATGTTTTATGAAGTCCAGTGACAAAGTCCATAGTGATGTTTTCCCATTTACATTCTTGTATGGGTAATGGTTGTAACATCCCTTTAGACTTCTATCTCTCAGCTTTAACTTGCTGACAAACCAAGCATCGAGAGACATATTCATCCACATCTCTTTTTAGGCCATCCCACCAAAAGTACTCTTTCAAGTCCCTATACATCTTCGTGCTTTTAGGATGAATAGAGAATGAATAACTATGAGCTTCATCCAGAAACTCCTTCTTTAATTCGGGGATTGTAGAAACACAAACCCGATTCCTGAACCTTATTATCCCATCACAATCAACGTTGAATTTAGGAACATTTCTCACCTTCTTTTGTAACTCTACATCTTATTTTTGTGCCTATTTAATCTTCACATGTATAAATGGTTGAACATTCATTTGAGAAAGATAAGATTTTTCCCCTTCCATTATAATTCCAAGATCCATCCTTTGTAAATCCATAAATATTGGATCTTTTGTGATCCTCATCATGGATAAGATGGCATGGCCTTTTCGACTTAATGTGTCTGCCACCTTGTCTGCTTTCCCAGGGTGATAATGAATTGAGCAGTCGTAATCCTTAATCAGCTCCAACCATCTTTTTTGGTGCATATTCAGATCCTTTTGTGTGAAAATATACTTTAAACTTTTGTGATCAGTATAAATATCACACCTTTCACCATAAAGATAATGCCTCCAAATATTTAATGCAAAGATTACAACAACTAACTCCAAATCATGAGTTGGGTAATTTTGCTCATGGATTTTCAACTGTCGTGAGGCATAAGCTATCACCACATCATTTTGCATGAGAACACACCCCAATCCCTTCTTGGATATATCAATGTAGATCACAAGCCTTTCTCCACTACAAGGCAGTGTGAGAACAGGTGCACTGGATAACCTTCTTTTCAACTACTTGAAATTCTCTTCACACTCCTCCATCCACACGAACTTAACTTCTTCTCAAGTCAACCTAGTGAGTGGATTAGATAATCATGAAAAATCTTTCACAAAACGTCGATAATATCCAGCCAAACCAAGAAAACTTCGGATCTCAGTTATTGTTGTTGGTCTCGACCATCTTTCGATAACCTCTGTTTTTGATGGATCCATAGATATCCCCTCTTTTGAGATTATGTAACCCAAAAATGCAACTTTTTGAAGCCAAAATTCACACTTGGTAAATTTGGCATAAAGCTTCTCCTTTCTCAGGGTCTTCAATACAATTCTCAAGTGATCTTTATGTTCTTTCTTTCTCTTTGAATAGACAAGAATATCATCTATAAAGACTACCACAAACTGATCAAGATAGTCTCTAAAGACTTTATTCATTAGATCCATGAATATAGAAGGGGAATTAGTAAGACCAAAAGGCATCACTATAAATTCATAGTGTCCATACCTTGTACAGAAAGCCGTCTTTGGTATATACTCCCTTTTGACCCTTAATTGATGATACCCTGAACGAAGATCAATCTTGGAAAAGTATTGAGCTCTATGTAATTGGTCAAATAAGTCATCAATGTGTGGGAGAATATATTTGTTCTTGATCATGATCTTGTTAAGTTCTCGATAATCAATGCAGAGTCTCACTGATCCATCTTTCTTATTAACAAATAGAACAGGTGCTCCCCAAGGTGACGCACTAGGGAGTATAAATCCTTTATCAATATTCTCTTGGAGTTGCTTCTTCAATTCCTACAACTCAATTGGGTCCATTCTATAAGGTGTCTTTGAAATAGGTAAAGCACCTGGTATGAGTTCTATTGAAAAATCAACTTCACGATTTGGTGGAAGACCCGAAAATTCCTCCGGAAAGACATCATCAAACTCCCGTACAATGGGAATATTCTTAATCATGAGTTTCTCGCCAACCATTTGAGATAAATAACCTTCATTTATTGGAATCAAGAACCATAAGATGAAAGAAATTTCCTCTGGAAGGTTATATTCATCCTTGCATCGATAGATGATCATAGATTTATCTGGAATATTAAATGTGATTTCCCTTCTTTGGCAATTAATATGAGCTCTGTATAAAGAAAGCCAATCCATTCCAAGAATCACATCAAATTTTACTATAGGAAGGATCACAAGATTTGCAGGAAGCACTTTCCCACAAACTTCAATCGGAGAAGAATTATAAAATTTTTATGCGACCATTGTGCCATTAGAAGTTGTCACAGCTAACTCACCATCTAATTGTTGAGGTAATATGGCGATATCCTTAGAAAAATCTTTAGAAATAAAAGAGTGGGTGGATCTAGAATCAAATAAAACATTTGCTACTTTAGAGTGGATGATAAGTGTACCTTTCACCACTTCGTTATCGTACTCCACATCGCCGATAGTAATTGAATGTGACTTTCCTTTGTCTTTAGCCTTAAGAGTTTGTTGACGTCAATCATCATCAATAACCCTTGGATTTGGGCATTGATTGGCATAATGCCCCATCTCTTTGCACTTGAAACATTGAAGTGTAGGAGGTGCATTCTCTGTATCCCTTTATTTGTTCACATCATTAGACATCTTCTTCCTATTATTTCGACATTCAACTGCCCGATGACCATATTTTCCACACTTAAAACATTTGCTTGTCCCTTTAACACAATTCCCTCCATGTTTCTTTCCACAATTTGAGCATAAAGGAAAACTCATCTTCTTTTCAGTGTGGTCTTTAGATTTTCCTTTTAATTCCATTTTCCTCTTCTTATCAAACCCATATGACTGATGGGTTACTCCAATCTCCATATCAACCTTGAGAGAACATCGAACAATTTCCTCGTAGCTATTGAAGTCCCTTATGGCTAACACCCTTTGAAGACATGGTTTTAAGACACTAAAGAATTGATCGATTTTACTCTCAGGTTGGATAATAATTCCGGAAGTGTACCTTGAAAGTCTTGTAAAATTAGCTTCATAGGTACCAACCGATTCATCATCATTTTGCTTCAGTTCAGGAAACTCCTTCTCCATCTTTGTTTGAAGAATACGAGGGAAGTACTTATTGAAAAATAAGTTCTTGAACTCGTCTCATTCCATGGACTCAATTTCATCTCTTTGCCTCATATTCTTGATAAGATTCCACCATTGATCAGCATCACCTTCCAAACAATACACTGCTAAGATGACTTTGTCATGTTCAGAACATTGTAGAACTGAAAATATCTTTTTAGTGGTACTAATCCATTGTTCAGATACTAATGGATCAGAAGGCCTACTGAATGAAGTTGGACGCTACCTCATGAAGGATTCAACAGAATGTTGCTCCTTTATTTTCTCGTTTGGAAGTCCTCCATGGTTCATAGCTTGAGAAAGTTGTGTGAGCATGGCTACAAGATTTTTCATTCCAGCTCCCATAACATTTGGTTTCTCAGGGGGACAATCATTGCATTGCCCATCGCATTCAGCATTAACACGATTCCTTTGGGTTCCAGCCATTGAATAAAACCAAGAAGCATAGTGTGAGAAACACTAATCATAATAGAAAAACCACATAATCAAGAATAAAATTTTACACTTAAGGTATTATCATAGGTTGTTCATGGACATTTCTAAAACACTAAGATTGTGTTCTATGCTTAGACTTATCCTTAGGGTTCTTACTAAGGCTTTCACATCCTAGTTTCCAAAGGTTGACTATACCTTTCCTCTGATACCAACTATAGTGGCCCATACCTTACATACATTGTTATTACTTCAGATTTGAAGCATAATTATTACAACATATAACAAAACCATGAAAGGACCATATAGGTATAGTGTCTTTAGAAACTAGGAAACATAAACAACTGGTTCATAAAATCAACCACATTGTCTCCCATTTATTTCATCATATCTAGAGTGCCTTTTTGGCATATCCTACTTAATATCCTCCTTCCTGACCTGGGGAAAATAAAACATACAAAAGGGTGAGCTCAAATTCTCAGTAAGGGTAAACAAAAGAAATATCAGTCATATCATATTCATAAGAACATAACATTTTGAAAATCTTAACCTGCAAAAGAGGTCATAATATCATGTCATGGGATAAATCATAGTAATGAAAAGTAATCCCAAATAATCATAAAATAAAACATGAAACTTTGTTTCATACACACATAATCATAGAAAATCATTTCATATTATTCAAGGCTCATTTCCAAGACCATCATAGAGGACAAAGTCCATTACTGAACCGAGTTCACTCCTCGTTCCAGTCCTGTATCACTGAACCGGTTTAACTTTCCGTTCCAGCCATGTCTATATCATGAGATAAAAATCTTTACCCAATGCATTGGAGGGAGATATAAGTCCCACCCATCTCATAATGAAACCATTCTTATGTGTGCCACAAAATCATAAATCATACATCATAGCATAACCCATGTAATAAAAATGGGATTCTTAAACATCATGCCATCATAACATAACCCATATAAGATAAAATGACATCATAAAATTAATTCCATCATAAAACAATCAAATCAATGTAAAAATAGGGATAGAAACAGAACCCTATTTTATCTTAGATGGAAAATAATTTTGATAAAACACTTTAACTCCATTCTTGAGGAAAATATCCTTTTTACTTCAATTTTTTTTCCTTTGTTAACATGTCATACAATTTTAAACTAAAATAAGTTGATTAAAAATAAACTTAAAAACTTGTAAAGGAAGCTTCTTAGAAATAATGTTATAAAAATCCATTCATGTCATATAAGTTAAAAAAACATTCTTCTCTTACTTTGGCCGGAAAAGTCAAAAAGTACCTCGTACGAAAAACGACAAAAGATTCCTTTCATATATTTTACTAAAAACTCACCGAAGGGTAAAATTGTATTTAAACAATTTTATGAGGATAGAAATAATATTATATATTGAGGAAACATGGATTTGGATGATAAAATACACCCTAGTAAATACCATATTATAAACAATCTCGGATAAAAATGAGATTGTGATATTTTCCCTTACCTTAGGTTCGATATGTTTCGTATGAATCCGAACCTCCTGTAATATGGTTTAAATAATGTTAATTGACTTATTACATAATCATATTCATTGTTATGATATCATATATGGTCATATTTGTATCTTCTTAGTAGTAATATTTCATTGCTACTTGTTATTCGGGTGTTTATTGCTTTATGTTCTTATGGATGTTTTGTCGAATAAATTCTTATTCCTCTTTATAGGATATAGATACATCATTTACAGAATGGTATTAGTGTAATATATATCATATTCATTCATTCAATTCATTTATATAATCATTATTCAATGAAGATCATATAGAACGATTCACATCACATCGTGGAGGTGGTAGGCCGTACGTACACACGAGCGATAATATCGTTCCCATGATCGTGGAATTGTATTGAAGTGTATGTATAAAATTTAAGAATAAATAAAACTTTACAATAATCATATATAGTTATTTATTTACACCATTATACCCATCCAAGTAAGGTGGTGGTGGAAAAAATATTACACCACGGTGTGGAGACGGTATTCCGTATGTACGCACGCGCGGTGATTTTGTTTACCGTAGGATGGATAAGAGGTGAAATAGGGTTGTTTCATATTTATAATAACATATCAGTATATGAGAGATACTTCTGTTATTACCTCATAATGAAACAAATAAAGAAGAGGGAGTAGAAGAAGGATGGAACTTGAAGAAAACGGTAGAAGGTATTACCTCTTCTTCGAAGTGCCTCCTTTAAACTATCTCTTAGGGCACTAGAGTTGGTCTTTTGAGAAGACCAGTACCTCTAGTAGGTTTCTAAGGAAGTGGGGAAGTGAAATGGGCAGGGTTTGGCTGATCTTGAAGGCTAAAAGTGGTGTGAGGAGGAGAGGGAGGAGGTGCCCTTTTATAAGGGAGGAGAGGGGCACCTTTGGAAAGTGTGAAACTATTATTTTATTATAAACTTATCTTCGGTCTAAAAAGGTCCAAAAATAATTAAAGATGAAGATAAGATGACTCATGGTCGAAATAAAATCATCCAATCATAATTGGACATGTTTTGGAAAATATTTTAATCATTATAATCTTATTTATTTAAATCATTTATTAATGAGGTAAATACTGCATCATTATTGTGTCACAAATAATTTAATTTATTTAATGTCTAAAAATTATAAAAAAAATACCAACATGTAGGAAATTTTTTAGCTTTCCAATGAATATTTATAGTCTAAAAGATAATTTATATATCCACTTATAAAAATTAATTACTAAAGAATTTTTTTGTTAATGCCAATTTTTTCTTTACATTAAATTAATTAATCTAATGTGTCATTGTCTTTCATAAGTGGCTCCATGGTGTCCCAAAATCGATCCAAGGATGCCCATGGTTGGCCATTACTCATCCAATAAGGTTTGGACAAGTGTTAAGATAATTTTGAATTAATATAATTTTCTTTTAACCTTGAATTACCCTATTTACTTTTAACCGTGGTAAATAAAAGTAAAAAGTTACTATTCACCAAAAATTATTTTTATCTAATTGAACCACATTTTACTCCTTGATATTAACCGTGTCTCTCGGATTTTCGAAATTCAACTCATAGAAGCGGTAAAATTAAGTTTTATGAACAATTGCAAAAGCTCCTAGGAGGTGGGTAAAAGACGGTGAAAAGTTCAATACCATTTTTTATAAATCTAAAATTATTATAAAATCATTCCAATGAATTTCATTGAACTTATATAATTATTATGTATCTATTTTGACATAAAATAAATTTAAATCAAATAAATTATTGTTTAAATAAAAAGTCGGTTTTAACCAAAAACTCAGTGTTTTCACTATTCATCAAAAATTGAAGTTTTTCAGAAAAATACAAAAAAATTAGCCTAAAATATACTTGATATTCTGAATTCAAAAATGATGTCTATTTTTCCAAATTCAAAACATATAAGTGACATTAATTAATTTTAAAAGTAATTCCCATTATCAAAACAAATAGCATATTTTTAAGAAATAATAACTATCAAAAGATCATCATTTGTTTATGTCCAATTTCAAAGTGAAATTAATTCCAATGACCAAAATTGGATTAAATGGTAAAAATATATTCTAATTAAACTTTAAAACCAATTAAAAAGATAATCTATCCATATAAAATATTGCGATGAAAAAAGTTGTTTTTAATTAAAATATAGCGTGTTGGTACTATTCATAAAAATATGAAAGTTATCAGAATAATATGAAAAATTTATCCAAATTAAATTTTTATATCCTGATTTCAAGGAAGAATTTTATTTTTTCAAATTGAACTTATAAACATTTCAAAAACTAGATTTAGAATGGGTGCGCCATCAAAAGGAAGTAAAACTACATTTTTTGTAAAATACTTCTTTTATCCGAAAAACTGATTTTGTTTTCATACCTCATTCTAGAAAATGTGTAAGATGAATTATAATTTTATAAAATTTAAAATTCAGTTAATAATATTCATAACGGCTAGTTTATAATATTATAATAATATATCGTTGTTTAGTGAAACTCGGTATTGCTTACTATACATGCTATCGAGGAAAGTCGCGATTGCATGTAACGCAAGCCAAGCTAGTGTTGTGTGCAGTGAAAGATTATTTTGCGTATAAAATAATACATAAAAAATATACTTCTCATAAAATATCAGGGTGTTACAAAAATAGTTCCTTTTAAATATCTAAAAATTCTATTAACAGTAGTTAAATGATATTCTTTAGGATTTGATTGAAATCTTGCACAAAGACATACTGGATACATTATATTTGGACTTCTAGAAGTAAGATATAATAAACTACCAATCATACCTCTATATAAATTATTGTCAACTGATTTCCCAGTTTCATCCAAATCAAGTTTTATATTAGTACACATTGGAGTTGTATATGTCTTGCTGTTTTTAAGTCTAAATTTATTAAGTAAATCAGTAATGTATTTTCTTTAATTTAAAACATTTCTAAAATATTTTTGATAAATTTGAAGTCCTAAAAAGAAATTTAACTCTCCCATCATACTCATTTCAAACTATTTTCACATTATATTTGAAAACTCATGACAAAGAGATTTATTAGTTGATCCAAAAATTACATCATCAATATAAATTTGAACCAATAAAATATTAGACTTTACAATTTTATTAAATAGTGTTGGATCTTCCATTCCAACAATAAAATCATTTTTCAAAATAAAAGAGCTTAATCTTTCATACCAAGATCTAGGTGCTTGTTTAAGGCCATAAAGAGATTTAGAATGTTTAAAAATAGAATCTCATTTTTGTGAATTTTCAAAACCAGGAGGTTTCTCAACATAAAATTCCTCCATTAAATAACCATTTAAAAAGGCACACTTAACATCCATATGAAATAATTTAAAGTTTATATGAGATGCATATGCTAAAATTATTCTAATGGCTTCTAATCTAGCTACATGTGAAACGGTCTAATCATAATCTATACCTTCTTCCTGATTATATCCTTTAGCTACTTGTCTTGATTTATTCATAGTTATTATTCCTTGATCATCTTGTTTATTTCTAATGACTTATTTCATTACTATAACTTGATAATTATGTGGTCTTTCAACTAATTTCCAGACTTCATTTCTTTTGAACTGGTTTAGTTCTTCTTGCATTGCTATCATCCAAATTTCATCATCTAAATCTTCTTTTATAGACTTGGGTTCTAATTGGGATAGAAAGGTAGAAAACTCAACAAGATTTCCTATGTTCCTTCTAGTTTTTATTCCTATTTCTAAGTATCCTATTACAGTTTCTAAAGGGTGATTCTTTAGGGTCCTTGACTGTATAGGTAGTACACTTATGGGTTCTTCAGTGTCATGTTCTTCTGGACTGGACTGAATTTTATTTATATCTTTTTCAATATTGGCTTTCAGGTCCTCAAGTCTCATTTTATCATTATAATCAAGTTCATCTATTTGATATGTCTTTTTCTCAAAGGGATAAAATTCATCAAATTTCACATGAACTGATTCTTCAAAAATCCTTGAATTTTTATTAAAAACTCTATAATATTTTGAAGTAGTAGAATATCCTAAAAAATTCCTTCATTAGATTTTGGATCAATCTTACAAATATTGTCCTTGGTGTTTAAGGAGTAAATCTTACATACAAAAAATTCGAAGTAATTTACTTTAGGTTTTCTGTTATTTCAGAGTTTATAGGGTGTCTTTTTCAAAATTTGTCTAATTAAAACTCTATTCATTATATAATAGGCTGTACTTACAGCTTCTGCCCAAAAATAGGTAGGAAGACTGTATTCATTTAGCATAGTCCTAGCCATTTCTTGAATAGTCCTATATCTTCTTTTAACAATTACATTTTGTTGAGGTGTTCTTGGTGCATAGAAGGTGTGTTTAATACCCATATTTGAGCAAAAGTAATTGAATTCCAGATTCTCAAATTCTCCACCATGATCACTTCTTAATGAAATTATTTTAAAACCTTTTTCATTTTGAACAGATTTGCAAAAACTTTCAAATAATGTAAAAGCTTCATTTTTAAATTTTAAAAAGAAAATCCATGTAAATATTGAATAGTCATCAACTAAAACATATACATATAATTTATCAGCCTAGCTTTCTACTCTTGAAGGTCCAAAAAATCCATATGGATAAGTTCTAGAGGTTTAGATGTAGCAATTTTGTTAACAGATTTAAAGGATGATTTGTGCTGCTTGCCAAGTAAACATGCATCACAAAATCTATCACTTTCAAACTTGAGACTAGGAAAATCAGAAACTAATTGTTTCTTGGATAACTTATGTAAATAATATATATTGCAATGTCCAAGTCTTCTATGCCAGATGTAGGATTTATTTATCTTAGAAGTTAAGCAGTTTACTTATTGTTTACACAAGGAATTTAAATATAGGGTATACACATTATCAGTTCTAGGTGCTCTAAATTTAAGCAGTTTATTTTTGAAAACAGAAAAACAATTTTTAGAGAAATCAACAACATAAACATCATCACAGAGTTGAGATATACTTATTATATTGTGTTTCAATCCTTGTACATAAAGTAATTTACTGATTGAGATAGCTTCTGGATCTCCAACTATTCCAATGCCAATTATCTTTCCTTTGTCATTGTCACCAAAAGTGAGTAGTCCAATATCTTTTTGAGTTAGTGTAGTAAAATTTTATGAGATTCCACTCATATGCCTTGAGCAGCCACTATCCATATACAATATGTCTTTTTTCTTCTTCTGTGACCTACTTCCTGCAAAGGTATTTAAACAAATTGCTTTGGTACCCATATTCTATTGGGTCCAGGAGTGTTAGCTAGCAATGATATGGGAATCCAGACTTGCATAGATTTTCTAAATTCAGCAGAATCAAATAAATTATTCGATACAAAATCCTTCTTAATGCCATTTATTTGAGGTTGTCTTAATAATTTTTTTAGAAATATGTCTCCTTGTCCCACAATAACTACAATTTAATCTTTTTGTGCTTAGAACGAAATAATTCTTGTACAACATAGGTTTTTCACCTTTAATGCCAATTCCAAATATTTCTTTCTTAATGATAGTTTTACAAAGAATTTCATTCAAAGAGTTTTCTCCTTTAGTAAAAACAAGGGATGTAGTTTTATAGGTTTCTTCTTCATTTTGCAGTGTTTTTACCTTTGATTCATAATCTGTATAGTAAGTGTTAATTGAATTATACTTATCAGTTAACTCCTTAAGTTGTTTCAGTATTGTATCTCTTTCAACTGAAACAACCTTGTGAATGTTATTTAAATACTTATGCTTTTTAAAAAGAGAATCATATTTTTCTTCAAGCATATTGCAGTAGGCTGCAAGTTTTTCATTAGAATAGCTTGTTTCAGAACTAGAGTTAGCATTAGAATCAGAATAGTAGTATGATTGTACCTCATCTGTTTCTTCCATAAATCACATGTTGGATTTTAGATTTAATTCTTCCTTATCTGAGTATAATTGTGAAGAGATGATAGAGTCTTCATACACACTCCATGTAGATTTCATTGTTTTCTTGTTTTTTTCTCATAATCATTCTTTTTGAAGAGTTTATTCTTCTTGTCTTCTTTTAACTGAGGACAGCCAGGTCTTATGTGCCCCATTTTATTGCACTCATAAAATCTGACTTCCTTTTCATCCTTTTTGAAAGTTTTTCTAAAGCCTTTCTTTTATATATAGAATTTACTAAAATTTCTGGCTAGCTGAGCCAGTTCTACATTAGATTTTGATGAATTAGAACTTTATGATTTCACCTTTACTTCCCTTTTCTTTTTCTTTATGCATTTACTTTGTGATGAAACTTTTAAGGAAATTTCATCTTTCTTGATAAAAACCTTATTCTCATTTGATTCATCTTGCATCTCAGCTTTATACATCATAAGTGTTCCAATAATCTCTCTCATGGTTAAGTCTTTGACAGGTGTTGACTGTTTGATTGCAGTAGAGATTCCATTCCATTTAGTAGGAAGTACTCTCAGTAATTTTAAAGCTTGATCTTCTTGTTTGATTGGTTCTCCCAAAGTAGTTATATTGTTGACAATTTCTGTCAATTTTCCATTCATTTAAGTAATACTTTCACCTTCAAACATTCTGAATGTATCAAATTTAAGCTTAGCAATAGCATATCTCATTTTCCTGACATTGTTAGTTCCTTTATAAGAGACAGAAATAGTTTTCCACATATCATATGCTATCAGGCATTGAGATACTCTGTTGAATTCATCAGGTCCTAGACCACATATAATTGCATTCATTGCCTTTGAGTTCATATCATATTCATCTTCAGTAGCTGCACTCCATGTCTCAGGATTTTCAGGTATTTTATATGGAGTCAAAATCTTAGAATATACTCTGTATCCAAGGTTTTTCAGATAAATTATCATTCTTGACTTCCAGCATCCATAATTTTCTCCATTGAAGTACGATTCTCTCACCATAGAAATTCCCTCTCTTGTATAAGTTATCTTGCTCTTTGTATAATCCTTAATCACTTTCATCTTGTTAAGGCTTTATCAGAAGGCTCCTCCTCTGATACCAATTGTTGGATCGAGTTATACCAAATATACACAAGAGGGGGGGGGGGGTGAATTGTGTCTTTTACAAATTCTTCGTGAGATCATGTTCTGTCCTTTAACTTTAATCAGATATATTAATGCAGTGGAAATTAAAATAGAAGGGACACACAATGTATAGTTGTTCGAGGAATAGACTTCTCCTAGTCCACTCCACCAACGCTCTACTCCATGAGCTTGGTGATTTTCACTATCTGGTCCTCTTATCAACAGACCATTCCACAACTCAGTATAGGTAGTTAACACCTTTACAATCTAAGGAAAAATAGATCCTTATGGTTCAATCGTAGAACCTACATAGCTTAGTACAAGAAGCCAATCACTCAAGATAAAAAGAAGTATTTTTTTCTTTGAAAATACTTTCCCATTTTTCTTTACAATTGCATCAGAATACAATTGATAGTAGATGGATCGTCATCTTTAGAAATAATGATCTTCAAGTAAGAGTTGTTCTGAGTCGATCCAGTTGTAGTAGATATAGAAAAATAATTTGAAACTTTAGTAGTAGTAGATTCACAATAGATCTTCAATGTCGAATGAGTGAATATTCTGTTGTGTTTCTTCTTCTTTAATAAACCGAGTTTTTTCGCTCTTCATAATAGCAGATCTATAAGTCTTGATTATCTCAATTGTATCAACGATGTAATGAAGCAGATCTTGTATATCATAAGAGTATCTACTCTCGTGTTCTTGTTTTTGACCTTATACATTGTATATATTGAATTTCAAAATATCACAAATAAATCGAGTGCTTTCTCTATAAATTTAGACCCACAAAAGTTGCATTTTGACTCGAAATATTCAAAAAATTCAAAATAATAGAGCAGTCATAACTCCCTTGAAAATTCAGCATAAAAAGATACTTTTAAATTGATCCTTTAAATCATAGATAGACAGCTTTGAATCAGTCAAATACACATTTTAAAATTATCTTTTAATCCGACTTGAAATCAGCCTAATAATTTGCTTGTAGACCATTGCATAATAATATCGTCTTTAATTCTTCGATGCCAAAAGTAATGTTGAACCGTACATCATACATCTTCTGAACGTAAGATAGATCAGAAACGTAAGGTTGATGACGCATCCTTCAAACATAAGGTTGAATACAAACGTAGAGTTGATAAAAAACATAGGGTTGATCATCCGTACTTTTCTTTCCAACATTCAAACGTATGATAAATGATCCATACTTTTATAAGCTTCCAAACTAAAGGTACATGATCCATACTCCAAATCCTTTTTTTGATATTTTCTAAGATCCACTTTAAGGAAGAGTGGTAACCGTACATCAAAAAATTCAAAAACAACACCACATTACAAAAACTCACATCCAGCCTTGCCACCGCCAGAGTGTTCAAATTCAATATTCACAAACATAAACTTCTTTCCAATCCACATGCCAGATATCATCATTGCGAGTTGATCCAAGAGCCACCTCGAGTCGTGTAGACACCGATTCAGTCACCCACCTCGATTTGATCAGATGTCGTAATCATCATCCAGTCACCTCCATAAACATCTCTTCTCAGAACCACCACCATCGCCATCATCAGAGCTTCCATCATTGGCATCGCCGGAGCTACCATCACCATTTCATGGTCCTCGTCACTCGATACCAATGTCCACTCATAGACATCTCCAAACAAGACATCGTTGGCATTGCCAGAACACCCAAAAAGAAACCAATGAACCATTCGTGCCTCCATGGACACTCATCCAATCACACAAACACCTCTTAAAAAATCCTCGGAAGCAACCGCGCCCAATCGACCCGGGAGGGTGCGAAGAACCTGGAAAATAGAGCAGAGCACAAGCGTCGGGGTCTCCATAGAACACCTAAGCCACCCCACCGTCGCTTCATCTTCGTCTTCACCATCGACACCAACGTCCGGCACGACAGAGAAGAAAATATCACTGAAACCAGAAACCCAATCCGACTTCAACACCGATCGATCATCAAACAGAAAGATCTCACGTAGAGAATCACAATATTTCTTCACCGATTTCATTGAGGAAGAAACACAAATAAAAACTGACCAACAATAAAATGACTTCATAAGAAAATACCACCTCATGATATGTCTGGTGCACTAGTAGCCGCCAAACCACACATCCCAACACCTCAAATATTCTACCGCTCCAGGTCTGATTCAGAGAGGAGCCGAGGAATTCGAGGTCAGAGCAGAGTTGAGTGACAGAGGTCTCCGACAGACGCCATTAAAAAAAAAAACCTGTATTAGGAATGACAGAAGCAAGTTGATTCCCGAAGTACCAGGAAACCCATCGACCATCGGACCACTTAACCCAAAATCTCTTTGAACTGATGCTCCAGCTCCGACCAGGAGAGGTGCAGGGGAATGAGAAATCAGATTAGGGTGAGACCAGCCGAGGAATTCTGCAGAAAATGACTAATGATGGGAAGACCGGGATAAGAGAGGAAGAAAACCCATGGTAGTGAGACCTAGAGTGAAGGATAAAGATCCACCGGATAGGGGGAAATGAGAAAGAAGAAGATGGCCGGAGAGAAGGAAAGGCGAAGAATAGGAGTAGGGGAGGGCCATCGCTGCCAAAGGGCTGCAGAAACCCTAGGAGGAGGAGAAGAGATTCGAGGAGCCCGGTGAATGGGGTGCCATCGAGAGTCTATTATCCAACCGATTACTTCGCGCACCCCCACACATGATCCATACATTTTAAAGAAACATAAGTTTGTTCACAAAAGTAAGGTTTATGAACCATACTTTTGAGAAACAAATGTAACGTTTAAAACATATGTATGGTTCTTCTTCCATACTTTTCCAATATCCCAAATGTAGGGTTCCTTCCTAACATAGGGTTCTTTTTCCATACTTTTTCGATAACATATGGTTTTTTAACCATACTTTTCTAATATCTCATAAAGTATACACTGCATTCCATCCTTACGCTACGCTTCTTCACGTAGGGTATGAACAGTGTTTCCAAAACACGATTAAGTAATTCCCGAATATGTAGATCATGAACAGTGTTTCCAGAACACGCTAATATGAATACTTTAGAAATTAATTCTCATTGTTCAAGAACTTAAATATTTCTTATAGTAATAAAAATATAATGAATAATAAATTCCTGAAATATACTTAAAATAAAATCATTAGAAAACAATTAAGGGTATTTGTGAGCATCAAAATCATCATAAAGAGATAGAGTATTGTTCTCAATAATCTCCCCCTTTTTTAATAAAAATATTATGTATTGTTGAAAATAAAACTTGCTCAACAACAATTCCTTATAAGGTGTGAGTAATAACACTATCAGGGAACCAAAAACTCATCCATAACATAATTTTTTAATATATATAAGAGTGTATGTATTGGAAAAAAATAACCATAAAATGAAAAATTCATATTGGATAATTGTGTGCTAACTAGGTGACCACGAACCCTGACCATACTTGGTTTAATTCCATGTCAAAATAAGGGTCATCTGAGACCATAGGTACATCTTAGAATATGAATGGTACCTTCACTCAAGGAATATATCCCCATAACATCCTAGATCAATACCCACTCACATAGGGAAAATTACATTTCTTAATCTTAATTCCAACACCCTCTCACTCAAGGCATCCTCATACTCATAGTCTCATGTCATCACCCTATCACTTATGGTAAATTACATCACTACATCAAAAGAAACCATCCGCTCACTCAATATTTACTTAAACTCATCAGTGGACACTATACTCTCACCAAAATTATAGTCACCAAATCATCTATTCCACATAGAAATATAATAAGCATTATAGTTACCAAGTCATGATACAATCCCCTATAACTAACTACTATCCCTAACAGAACACCACATACAAAAATACGCCACCAGGATTTCCCAATGGATACTCCCAAATCACCCCTCAAGGACACTCACTTTAGAAAATATTTATCACCTAACACATTAAAATATGAAGGGATTCATCACTATTACATATACACTAAACCTAAATCTCTCCCAAACCTCAACCAAGCCCAGATATATCACACTAATCCCTAAAAACCTAAGTGGAAAGCCCTACCAAAATACTTGTTATAGGGATGGTTTCATTTTTACCAAACTATTTCACCCAAATCTAATCTTTAAGGGGTTAATTACATAAATTCAGACTCTATATTTCACTTTAGTAACCAAGGTAGAACAATGTTAAGAAAAAAAGAAAATTACATGTATGAAAACCCATAAAACCACATAAAAAATTAATATCATAGTAAGGACTTATTACCTCATGAGTGAGGGTGATCAACCATCAATACACGTCACTGAATTCAATATTCAACAACTAAATCCCCTAAATTATACTTAAACCCTTAATGTTATGGATTTTATACATAAATAGAAACCATTACCAAGGTATTTGATAGGGTGATTCTTAACAAGGAAGATCAATTAAAAAAAATGACACTTAGAATGAGGAATATAGGTGCTTGTAGGATCTTTAGAGAGATACAAAAGAGACAAAAAATTAAGATAATATTGAGTGAGGGTTGGTGAGGAAGAGAGGAGGATAAATATGGGAAGGAGAATAAATTCCAAAACTACCATTATAAGTTATCCATAATCCACTGAGTACCCGGTCAACCTATACTGAGTACATGACACTCCATCAACCACCTGGTGCACCCCAACTAGATGAAATGTGGGGGTCTAGGACCTATAGGGCTACTATCATGGACACTAGGTACCCATTGGACCTATAATGGGTACCCAATATCCCTATACTACATTTTCAGTAGAATGTGACTCCAATACTTATCAATGAACACATTCTAAGCCATAAAACCCTACAAAAAATTCAAAAAATACCTATAAAATAATAATTTAAGAGAAAAAAATAATAAAAAAATTCACAACTAAAATTTGAGGGATGTTTAGATACATATAAGTTAGTTACTATTTTTTTGTTTTGATTCATTGGGTGAAAGATTTACCTGGAAATTAAATATGTAGTTAGTTATATCCCTTTAAAAAACTAAAGTTTTGAAATTTTATTAAATAATGTAATAAAGGAATATATATAAATTAGAGGTATATTTAGAGATTTAAAATTTTATAATTTAAAAAATCAATATTATATGATATTCAAAGTATTTTACATTTATAAAAAAATAAAATGTTTTATGGTGAATCTAAATAAATATATGTTATATTAAATTTTCTAGAGACATTGCTTAATTTATTTATATATGTTTCAATATGATACATATATGTGAGATACTAGATAATATGATAAATAAATCCTTATTAATTTTAAAATTTGAACATTGTTTAATTTTTTAAATGTTTAACCAATTAAATAACATAGGTTGCATAAAAATCATTTAATTTTTAAGATCATGAATATAATGAACCTAACACAAATAACTTAGAGTCAGTGTTTGCTTTATTATATTGACATAATATACAAATTACCACATTCCAAAGGAATAAATAGTTTAGTAGTCATGATAAACCAGATACATACAAGATTCCTATATTATATTTGAATAAAAAAATTATAGTATAATGTTTTTCAATAATATAATTATTACCTCTATAATATTCTTGAATATATTTTATAGTATACTTTATAGATTCATGGGAAAGAAAAGAAATAAGGGTGAGCTCAAATTCTCAATAAGAGTTACATAAAGAGGAAGATATCATGAGTAAATAAAGAATAATCAATAAGGCATAATAAATATGTCAAGGTTAATATTTTAAAACACATTCCATTTATTAAATAACTTGGCTATCCTGATTAGATAAGGCATAATCAATATGGAATGGTAAATAATATAAAACACATGCCATTTAATCAATAAAAAATGAATAAAAGACACACAAAGATAATATCATTGTAAAAATATAATGGATAATAATAACTAAATTTTTGATGAAGTAAATGATCAATTATTGGATTTTATGATCTCAAGTATCATGATACCTCTAGTGTCAAGAGCTTTCACAAAAAAAATTAAAACTTATGGGTAGTTATACACTGAGAACCCATTTAACTAAGGTTATCTAACTGATTCATCTCATGAGACTATGATGCATCAAGGGTCTATATATAACAAAAACCCACCCATATCTGTATTTCTAAATAATTCCTCATATATCAAATAATAAATTTAATTCATGAAAAACATGCCTTATCAAAAAATTTCTATATCGAGGAAGGAATACTGATTAAAAATAATTTCCCAAATCAATCATATAAATTTCAAAGTAAAATACCATATGTAGTAATGATATACATTCTAATTAATAAATATATCTATGATAAATAATATGCATATTTAGGTTAAATGTAATTTCCAATGGTGACAAGAAAGTGAATATTTCAATGGAAATTTAATTATTAAAAAAACAATTCAAGAAAGAGAATGTCAATAATTTCCCTGGTCAAATTGATTGTAAACCATCTAAAATAATAATAATAATGGTATCAATACAATATATATTTAGTGGATCATAATTAAAATAAAGTGTTTATGTTTTTTATGAATATAAATGCAATAAAAATGTCATTCAAAAAATTCTTAAGGAAAATAAACTTTTCACTTTGAAAATATTTTTTAAACTAAAATTTCAAAAAATATATTGAAAATAATTTTCATTGAAATAAAAATTGAAACTTATAAATAAATATTTAAAATATTTAGTGGTCATGATGGAAATAAAATATGTACATGTCATATACGTTAAAACAAACATTATTTTCACATTTTTGATAAAATCCAAATGGGCCTTGTCTAGAAAACAACATAAAGATTCCTTTAGTTATTTTTAAAAGTAAAAAATTTTCTAAAATTTATTTAATAAATAAATTGGATAATGTTAAAAACTTTTTAAAACTTTTTTAGAAAACATGATTTTGGATGAAAAAGTATTTTCAACCGAATAAATAATTGATATCGTATTTTATCAAAAATATTTTCTCAATAATTTTAAGTACCAAAGAGATGAATATGGTACTATTACTTAAAAAAATCATGAATAAATAAAGGAAAATAAAATTAAATATATTTATTATAAAATTATCAAATAATTTCCTTTAATGAAAATTCAAGTATAAATAATCCCTATATTGCGAAATAAACCCTTATGTAGATCATAACATCGAAGTGAGAATTAATAAGTAAATCAATTATGTGTATTAGTTATAAATATACATAAAAAGTGGTAATATAATATAATATATTCAAAATTAATTACACACATAATATTAGAATTCCAAATATAATGAATAAGTAATATAATAGAATGAAAAAAATTGAGTTATAAAATTCTTTACCACATAATAATTTTCATGTCAAATCCCCTTAGATGAAATAATTTTAATTAAAAATTAAAATTACATAAATTACGAAGTTTTCATATTATTATTATAAAAAGGGGAATTATATACACTATATAAAAGAAATTAGGTGCATAGTATTACAATATTTCTTAATGAAGGAAAATTGAGACGAAGTCCCTCACATCATGCTTACTTCTGGTTGAATATGATTTAAAATACTATATAATTGTTTAAATAATTTTATTAATTTATAAAAAAACTATATTAATATTTATAATATCATACATTATCCTCTTATAACATTTTACCACCCATTTTTTAATAATATTTCATTATAGTCATTGTTTTGGGTGTTACTTGCCCTATTTTCTCATGAATGTTTTAATATTAATGTTCTAGTTCTTGAGAATATTATATAGTTTCATCATCATTATAATGATATTAATTTTATAAATATAATTCTTTCATTAAATACATCTTTATAATCATTATTGAAATTGAACATGGAGAATGGATCACATCGCTTTGTATTGATGGTAGGCCATATGTACGCATGAGCGACGTTATCATTTCAATAAAGGATGAAAGGATAAGGAAGTTAGTGATATATTATTTATAATTAATCAATATAATTTCATATATAACACATAAATTCATTAAATTTATCTTTATTATTTTCCATGTAAAGTGTAAGTGAAAAACGAATCACATTGCTTCGTTAGGTGGTAGTCCACCATATACATGAGTGACATTATCATATTTTAAAGGGAATGGAAAGTAAGAAGGTGTATATGATATTGTAATTAAATATGTATAAAAATTTTATAAATATAAAATAAATATGTTAAATCCATAAATATATCCAACCTTTAAAGGTGGTGATGGAAAAAAAATTACATCTGTTCACGATGCGGTAGTCCGCCTTACACATGATCAATGGTTTCGTTTCCTATTTTATGGAAGAGAGGATGAATATAGGCCATTAACTTATCATAATAACACATATGTATATGGAAGATACTTATTTTCTTATATAATCATGGTCTAATAATATTTTAAATAAGTGGAATAAGAAATAAAATAAAAACACTCGTTTAAGAACGTTACCTTTTATACGAACAACTTCCTTAGGATTTCACCAAAAACCATCATAGGTTGGATTTATGATAAAAAATGCCTATATGATGTTGTTATAGGAGTAATTAAGTTATTTTTATAGGTATTTTCGGATCAAAATGTCTTTGGAAGTGTGAAGTGTGGAGAAGAGGGGGTATCCTTTTATAAGTGGGGGAGAGGACACACATGGAATTTTTGAAATGATTCAATTACACCCATGTTTTTATCACGAAAAAAGCCTAAAAATGGGGAATTATTATCCCTTATAGGTTATAATTTATATATATTTCTATTAAATGGGCGTTTTAAAAGTTTTTATTTAACTTTAACCCTTATCTTTTTATTTCAACCCCTGGTAAACCCGTTTTTACCTTAACTACAATAATTTTTTTTTTGTTTTAACAATTCATTATGTTAAAAAATTAAGTTGAACTTATTATATAATATAAATTATAATGATTTAAAATATGGAATCCATTTTTATAAATTAAATTCACCGAATTTGAAGAATCCAAATTAAAATTATACCTGCTGATGCGACAAAAGGCGGGTTTCTAAAGAGAAAATTATCATAAATATAGAATGTTTTAATATAAAAATTCAATATTAAATTGATTAAAATAACCTAAATTAGTTAAAATTTAATATATTTTAATTAATTTTACTTTCAAACCAATTTAAAATATAATTTTACCTTCTAAATTATTTACATGAAAATGCAATTTTCAATAGAAATTGGTATTTTTCATTATTCATCAAAAAATAAAATATTTCAAAAAAATCCACAAAATTCACCATAAGAAAATTTTAATATTATGATTTAAAAAATTTAGTTCATTTTATAAAATAAATTTTATAAAATTGTTAAAAATTAATTTTAAATTATGTGTGTAAAGCACAACTAAACTGTCTTTTAGAAAAATATTATTTTTCAGAAAACATTTCCTTTTATTTTAAATGATTATTATTTTATTTATAATCAATAGATAACCATAATTTACATAATTTAGTTAGTATTATTAATACCAATAAATTTATTAGCTATATTATAATGTAATACTATATTATATTTCATTTAGACTTGGGGTTGCGTATTCCATAAGCTATCAAAGAGATCAAATTTATTTAAAAAGAAATATATAATAAAGTATCAGGTGTTAAATTCTATTCTAATATTAGCATTGTGTGACATATATTCTATAAATCCCAATTTTCTTCTTTTAAAATCCTGGGGTGTACTATTCTCCCCATCTTCAATAAATTTTATCCTCATAATTTAAACATGATCTTGGTAATCAAGGGGTTAAAATTTAGAAATTACTTTGTTGAAAAGTCACATCATAAAAGAGTAAACAAAACTTACTCTTAAAATAGGGAAATAGAAATAAAAAGGGTCATATAGAATAACACATAACTAGGTTTCTAAGTAGGAGAACACATGTGATAAGTGAATATATGAACATGGAAGAAAATAATAAATAATTATAGATAGTGATAGAGATCATTTATCACAATAAAGAGAATGATCAATGGAAAGTTAAGGACCTAAAAATCATACATCGGTGATGATTTAAAAGACTATTGATTCATTAGATATGAAGGTAATGTTATAAATTTTTTGTTTCTATATCATTTTTTTAAAGTTTAATAATTATTTCATTGTCTAAGAATATAAGGAAATATACTTACTTGATAAATTTTTATTTTTTAAGCATAATTTATTCCTTTAGTTGTGCTTCAATCAATTTTCACTTCATATCTTACACCAATAAATGAATATATAAAATTATTTTTTTATTCCTAAATCACTAATATAAAATTTTAATGGATCATACTATCCATAAAAGTGTGAAAAGTCTTTCTACATGTTTCTAAATATTTTCCAAAACCAATATGGTTAGCAGAAGTTATCCAATAGAACGCAAATATGGTTAATAGAAGTTATCCAATAGAACGCATTAATATTTAAACCTAAATAATTATACCATTGGTTCATCATTAATTTTTATCCATCAAATTGTTTAATTAAAAATAATGACATACTAATCAGTACATCATGTAGGATAGTGAAGGGAACTAAAACCTTATTATCTTTAAGTTATGGGTTCAATCCCCACAACCTTACCGGATGAAATAGGTTATAATCTGGTATTCAAGTTTTCATTTTTCTAGAACCATATTAATATAATTCCTATAACATTCCAAAAGAATAATAACATGTAATTACCTTAAAATAAATTATTAGATAAACACTAAAGGTTACCAAAACCTTGAAACTTATGCCCAAAAAAATTAATGGAATTCTTACTTAAATAACCTTTTTAATAAAACATATAATAAAATAATGGTCTGTATGTCCATAAATTTCTTCTAAAAATATACTTAATCATGTTATATTACTACCACACTAATTTTAAAAAGGATATTTTAAAACTTTGAAATTTTGATCAACCTTAAAATCATAAACCCATAATGTTATCCATAACTCTTAAGTTAATAAATATATATATGCTTCTAAAACATGACACAATCCTTAGATGTTTCAATATTCTTATAAAAAAAATACCATTGGTAAAATACTTCTACAATTCAATTATTTAATACCAATATATAAATACTTCAACCATTTTATTCCAATATAGGCCCTTACTTGTTCTAGGGGTAAACCTTTAAAAGGGGGAACTGACTCGGATAATTCCTAGGTTCCATATATTTAAGACAATGAACTATAAATGGAACCATATGATGAAATTTATTTGATTCTATCATAATCTTCATTTTTACTCAGTATTTAATTAATTTGTGACCTTCTTTTCCACACATAAATTTTTTTTCCATTCCTTTGAGGTGCTTTTGTGGTCATCTCTTTCCACATTTGTGACATGAAGGAAATTGAACCTACTTTCTTCCATGGTCTCCACCACTAGAGCTCTTAGATAAGTTTATGCTTCTCTTAGTTAGTGAGATAAATAGTTGGTTAAGGTATAAGTTTTTACTCATATTTATGGATAACTGACTTGGAATTATCATGATATATTTAATTACTGTCATCTTCCAATTTGGCTTCTCATAGTCACTATAATTTCCTTTATATTCAATGTTAACACGATTCCTTCATGTTATAGTCATTGACTAAAACAAAAAAAATAGTGCGAGAAACAATAATCATAGTGTGAAAACATATAATCATTTATAGGATGTCTAAATCAGGACACATTATTTTCAATCAATGACACCTTAGGTTTATCATAGGTTATATATTGTTATCATCCATTCAAATCCCTCATAATGGTTTTTAAATAAAATGTAAATATTCCAAATCACACCCCCAGGATGGCCAAACTAGGTTTATAGTAAGAACTTTTATCATATACCAGTAAATTCTCAAGTAAAGATCAATGTGAATTTTTCATATTTATTACCCATAGGTGCATCTATTCGAGAACCATTAGAACTTGTAGTACTGATACAGTGATGTATTTCTAGAAAAAACCACATAATATATACCTTACCAAAACTTTATGACGTTCTTATATAATTATCCTCAAATTCTATCATAGGGTTATGTTACCTAATCAACATTTTCCTAAATATTGTTACCAAGGTTTCTACTAAACTTAATATGATTTATACTATAACCACCATGATCCTAGTAACCCAGAGCTAGTGTCTACTTTATTACATCAGTATAAGATACACTGAATCATATCTTAAAGTATTGAATAGTTTTGTAGTCTTCATAAACTAGATATATACATGATTCATATATAAAATTTTAATACCCAAATTGAAACTTGATTTTTTTTCAATAATATCATTATTCCCTCTTGAATATTCTTACATATATTTCATAGTACACTTCTTGGATTCATGGAAAAGGAAACCAAATAAGGGTGAGCTCAAATGCTCAGTAAGAGTCATATAAAATGGAATCTATCACGAGTAAATAAAGAATAATAAATAAGGCATAATAAATATGGAAAGGTAAATTTATTAAAACACATTTCGTTTGATCAATAACATGACTATCATTATTAGATAAATCATAATCAATACAGAAAGGTAAATAAATGAAAATATGTTCCATTTAATCAATACACTGATAATTAAATGCATCAAGAGAAAATATCATTGTAAAAATATCATGGATAATAAAAAAATAATTCTTGATGAAGGACATTATCAATTTTTGGACTTCATGATATCATGCCTCATGAAATCTCTACTTTCAATAATATTCACAGGACAATTTAAAACTGATTGGTAGGTATACACCAAAAACTTATTTAACTAAGGTTAACCAAATTATTATTCCCATGAAACTAATGATGCATTAAGGGTATATCTATAATAAGGCCCCACTAGTATATTCATGTCCAAATCAGTTATCATATATTGGATAAATGATTTAATTCATAAACAATATCTCTTATCATCAAATTTCCCTATCGAGCAAGGAATACAGATTAACAATAATTTACTCAATCGATCATATAACTTTCAAAGTAAAATACCATATATAGGAATGATATATGGTTTAAGAAATAATTATATACATGATATATAATATGTATATTTAGGGAAAATTTAATGTCCATTGGTGATAATAAAGTGAATATTTCAAGGGAAAGTGAATGATCACAATAACCAATCTAGAAATAGAATGTCAATACTTTCCTTGGTCAAATTGATTGTAAAACATCCAGATAAATAATAAGGATGATACCAATACAACATATACTTAGTGGATCATAAGTTAAATAAATGTGTGATGTTGTTGACTAACATAAATACAATAAAAATGAAATTAAAAACATTCTTGAGGAAAATAACCTTTTTAATTTAAAAACATTTTATAACTAAAATTTTAAAAAATATTTGGAAAATAACTTTTATTAAAAATAACCTTTGAAAATTATAAAGGAATATTTAAAACATTGAGTGGTCATGATGGCGGGAAATTCTATACATGCTATACACATTAAAATAAATATTCTTTTCCCATTTTCAGTAAAATCCAAATGAGAATTATTTAGAAAATAACATGAAAATTCCTTTTTTTTTAAAATTCAAACATGGTTAAAAATTTCTTAAATAAATAATTTGTATAATGTGAAAAACATTTTTTAATTTTTTTTAATAAAATATGGTTTTGGAAGAAAATGGATTTTCAACCGAAGAGATAAATGGTGTCATGTTTTATTAGAAAAAAATTCTCAATAATTTTAAGTAATAATGAGTGGAATAAATTAATACTACTTTAAAAGATAATGAATGACCATATGAGAATAAAATTAATTTTTTTTATTATATAATGATCAAATAATTTCCCTTAATGGAAATTTAAGTATAAATAATGATGATTAAAATGTTATTATAAAATAAATTCTTACAAATATTATAACGTTGAAGTGAGAATTAATAAATTAATTGGTTATGTATATCAAATTTAAATAAAAAACAAGTGTAAATAAAATATAATATATTCAAAAGTCTTTATAGACAAAATCATATAATGTTAAAGTTGATGAAGATGTAATATAACCTAATGAAAATAAATTGAGTTATGAAATTCTTTACCACTTGGTAATTTTCAATTCAAATAAAATTTGATATAATAATTCAAATTAAAACTTAAAATACCATGAATTATGAGTTTTACATGATATTATATGAAAAAGGGTCATTATATACACCATATAAAATTAATTCGGTGTATAACTTTACAATATGCCTCAATGAAGGGAAATTGAGATGAAGTCCCTTACCTCACAATTATTTTTGGTTAAACATGATTTAAAATCCTATAAAATTATTTTAATCATGTTATATATTTATAAAAAACTCTATTAATATTTTTCATATCATATATGATTCTATTATAACATTTTACCACCCATTTATTAATAATATTTCATTATTTTCACCGTTTGAGGTGTTAATTGCCTTGTTTTCTCATGCATGTTTTAATGTGAAACTTATGGTTCTTGAGAATATTATATAGTTTAATCATATAAAAACTTATATTAATTTTATAAGTATAATTTTTTTTTCATTATATACATCTTTAGAATCATTATTGAAATTGTTCATGGAGAATGGATCACATTGCTTCATGGAGATGGTAGGCCATACGTACGCATGAGCGATGTTATAATTTTCATAATGGATGAAAGGGTCATTAATTAGGTGATATATTAATTTTAAATAAAAAATATAATTTCATATATATCAAATATATTCATTAAATTTATCCTTAATACTTTCCATGTAAAGCGTAAGTGAAAAACGAATCACATCGCTTTGCAATGTGGTAGTCCTCCGTACACACGAGTGATGTTATCATATTTTAAATGAAATGAAAATTAAGAAGTTATATGTGATATTATAATTAAATAAATATAATAATTTTATAAATATCATATAAATATTCTAAATATATTATTATATCCTTCCTTAAAATTTGGCGATAGAAAACGAATTATATCGGTTCATGAAACGATAGTTCTTCGTACACATGATCAATGGTTTTGTTTCCTATTTGATGGTAGAGGATATGGATATAGTTCATGAAATTATAAAAATAACATATAAACACATTTTAAATAATGAGGTTATTATATAATCATGTTCTAATAATATTTGAAATAGATGGAAGAAGAAACAAAATAAAAATGCTCGTTTAAGAACGTTACCTCTTCTTTGGAAAACTTCTTTAGATTTTCACCAAAAACCTTCAGATCATGTATTTATAATAAAAAAATGATTATAAGATGTTGGAATAGGATTAATTAAGATATTGGGGTAGGTATTGGATAAACGAAATGGATTTTTAATTGTGAATAGGGGAGAAGAGTTGGTGACCTTTTATAAGTGGGGAAAATGACACACATGGATTTTTTGAAAAGATTCAATCACACCTATGTTTTTATCCTGAAGAAAGAATCATAAATTTGTTATTATATACCATTACATGTTATAAGGTATAAATAAGTCCATAAAACGGTCTTTTTACAAGTTGGTAGTTCATTTTAATCCTTGTCATTTTAATCCATCTCCCGATAAACCTCATTTTTACCGTAATCATGATAATTAACTTTTTCTAGCTTCACTATTTTTTATCATCAAAAATTAATTAGAAATTATTATGTAATATAAATTATAATTATTAAAAAAATTGAATCAATTTTTCCAAATACAATTCACATATGTGGTAGAATCCAAATTAAAATTATACCCATAAACGCAATGAAAAAGCGGGTTTCCAAAGAGAAAACTCTCTTAAGAATAGAAAGTTTTAATATAAAAATTAAATATGAAATTGATTAAAATGACCTAAATTGGTAATATTTTAATAAAATTAAACAAATTTTACTTTAAAACCAATTTAATATATAATCTAACCATGTAAATTATTTAAATGAAAAGGTAGTTTTCAAAACGAAATCAGTATTTTCACTATTAATCAAAAAATAAAACATTTTAGGAAAATCCAAAAAACTCACACTAAGATAATTTTTATATGATTATTTCTAAAATTAAGTTAATTTTATTAAATACATTGTATAAAAGTGGTAAAAATTAATTTTAAATTATTTTCACAAATAACGAGAAAACTATTTTTTAGAAAAATATAATTTTTCAAAAAACATTTATTTTTCATTCTAATGATTCTTATTTTATTTATATCCCATATATAACCATAATTTTCATGATTTATTTATTCCTATTCATACCCCTTAATTTAATAGATAGTTCATAACGATATACTATATTATGATTCATTTAGACTTGGGGTTTCTTGTTTTGTATGATTTCGAATAGATTTAATTTATTTAAAAAAAAAATATTATAAAGTATCATGGTGTTACATTATGGTCTAATATTGGTGTTCTGTGTCATTTACAATATCAAAAATAATTTTCTTATTTTAAAATTTTGTGATGTTATAATGAATTTTAATTTTCAAGGTGAATATATGTTAAAATTATATTCATTCATTTTTTTATGCTAACAAATAAATTGAATTTTATAATATAAAATTATATTTTATACAATAGAATACCCTTTAAGACATGAATTATATTGTATACGTTACTCAATAATTTTTTATGTACCTCTATTAATCTATTCTTACAATTCCCTCTTATTCTTTTACCTAGTTGGGCATTTGTCTAACAATAAGTGTCTTATATGCCTTATTTATTAGGTCACCAATTATTTATAATCCTAAACCTCTTTACATGGAAATTACACCTGATTTATATTTCACCCATGGATGAGGTTTATCATTAACCATATATTACCTTATTTTATGTGCTTTTTATCCTGATACAATGCATTTTCTTATATAGATTTTGTCTCTAGAGATCCATTCATGTTATTGTGGTCATATATTACCTATAAATTAGTAGCATGAAAGTGTTGAGAGAATTCATAGTTTGATTATTTTCATATGTGGTGTATATCCTACTACTTATACCTTGTATGATTGGTGAGATATTACTTTCATTTCATTGTGACCATCATTTGATAAAAAATAGAATAAAACTTTATGTTATTGGAGTAATCAATTATCATCAGTTTAGTTTGTCTATATAAAATCCATAAGACCCTTTTATTTTTTGATATCCTTTATTTTTTTATCAACATGTTTAGTTCATGTATATATGTCGACTCTATTTTGTTGAGGATAAATATTCATTACTTGAGAAAAGATGGATCACTATTTTCTTTTTTAGTGAGGAACCTAGATCATATATTTATGTGATTTCATTTTATTCATTTATTTGAATTTTCAATTTCTTTTACATTAATCAAAAACCACTTCATGATTCTCTTGTCATGTATATAAATCTAACAAGGACCAAATAATGAAACTTTTTTTTGTATATGTTTTGGGTATTTCTATCCTTAATGATAATAATTCTTATTTTTATTTCAATGTTTCAGCTTTATTGATTCTATTTCATAGTATCCCGGTCGATCTATGTTTAGTTATCATTATGGAATTTTGTATTTTAAATTTATATTAATCATAAATTCAATAAAAATAAATACCATACTTGTCATTACCTTAATTTATATTGATTCCATAAATATAGTTGGGAATTGAGATCAAATGTATAAAACTATATATACTTTGATGAAATATTTTAAAATGAATTGTATTTTAATTATTAAATATTATTGGTTTTCAAGTAGAGAATTTGTCTATAGATATTATAATCCATCAATTAAATTATATAAAGAAGATCTAAAAATTATTTTTTGTAGATAAGTTATGTCCTTTGGGCTCTCTTAAGTTATTTTGGTCACTTGATTTTATGAATGATCGTTTTTCATCATTAAGATAATGAATAGATTCTTAGTCTCAAGGTACCATATCTCAGTATTTTAAAATCACTTCCATATCTCTTAAATTTTCCCTATACTAGATATCATTTTCACATTAAATATATTTACTGAATTTGGTTTTTCTTCAACTTTATAACATTGAAATGTATAAAAAAATATTATTTATTATTTATGTGTATCATCTGATGTGAGGTTTTATTATCTCAATGGGAATAAATCAAAATTGATAAACTATGATGATGAGGGATATTTTTTTAATCTACATATATCCTGATCTCATATAAGGATATGATTTAAAAATGTATTTTTTTTAGAATTATCATTTTTATTTCATTTTATTTACTATATTCAATTATGTGGATCAATTTATAATAAAATATAATAATCAATTTAATGAAGAACTTAACATACAAATTGTATGGCATAATTTGTGAATAAAATATAAGTAAATGAAAAGAATCGAATGAATTGAGTTATTATTTAAATAATTCATAATGAAAAAACCATGTGGATAATAGTGAAACATATTATTAAAAATTTTCATATATTTTAAAAAATTAATATATAGATATTATTATAGCAGTGTAAATCTATTTCACTTTAACTTTATATAAGGATATGATTGCTAAATGAAATTGATTATTTTTTTGTAATTATCACTGTGATTTAATATTAATTACTATATGTGGTTTCATCAAAAAAATTATTAAAAAATATCATAATTAATTTAATGAATAATTAACTCACTAATTTCACTACTAAATAGGTGAATAAAATTTTAAATAATGAAAAGTGTATTGAATTGTGTTATTATTTTAATAGTCTATAAAAAAAATTCCCTATGGTCTAGAATAACTTATATTATCAAAAACCATTATATATTTAAAAAACCATTAAATATACATATTTTGATGTATTTTATCTATCATTAATGTAAAATTTATATATGAATATGATTTATAAATTAAATTGATTATTTTTTGGAATGTTTTCATTGTGATTTAATTTTCTTTACTATATATAGTTATATCAATTTGTTGATAACAAAATATTATAATTAATTTAATGAATATATTTACTCAAAAAGTGTGATACCTAAAATATGAATAAAATATAAAATAATGAAAAAATATTTTTCATTTAATTGATTTATTTTTAAATAATTCATAGGGACAATTTCATGTCAATAATATAGAATATTATTTTTAATAACCATCATATAATTTAAAAATAATCATATATACATATGTTTTAAAAGTGTATGTAACCAAACAAAAATTCTAAAAGAATAAAATTTTATTCAATAGAATATGATACATGGAACATTGAGTTTATCTTGTGGTACACAAAACACTGAGTTAGCTTGTTTTGCATGTAAGACTGAGTGTTACTGAAAAAAATATATTATTAACATTATTATTTAAAATTATAATCATCACCTAGCCATTGAAATGACATGTATGAATAAGATTAACCAAATTATGAAAATATATTGTTTACAAATATTTATTTTCTATCAATTTATTATAAATACTGTAAGAATCATTTGAAAGAAAAGAAATGTTTTCTGAAAAAATAGTATTTTTTCTTAAAAGACGGTTTAATCATGCTTGGCATACATAATTTAAAATTTAATTTTTACCAATTTTATATAATTTATATTAAAAAATAAAATTTATTTTTGAAAGTGGAATACCAAAATTATATTAGGGATAATTTCTGGTATTTTTATGAGAAGGTTAATTTTTTTGATGAATAGTGAAAACACTGAATTTTAATTGAAAAGTGCATTTTCATTTAAATAATTTATAATATTAAATTAAATTTTAATTGGTTTTAAATAAAATTAGATCAATTATATATCAATTAATCAAATTTATTTCATTAGAATCATTTTTATATTGAATTTATATATAAAAATATTTCAATCTTTTGAACATTTTCCATTTAAAAATCAGTTTTATCATCCTGTCTGTGGGATTAATTTTAATTTAAATTATTCCATTTATATGAGTTGAATTTAGAAAAATTTATTCTATATTTGGAATAATTTTAATTTTTAATTTCTAATAAGTCCAACTTAATTTTTTACCAAAGTGATCAGTAAAAAAGTTAAAATTAATTATAGCAATTAAGTAAAAAATGAGTTTACTTAGTGGTTAAAATTAGAATATGAGGTGTAAAAGGACCTACCAACTTGTCTAACACCATTTTTTAGGAAGTATTTAAATTATTAACACCTTATGTTTTATTTTTCTGATTAAATGAGATATTATTCCATGAAAGTGACCTATATAATAAGTTAAGTAATGAAAAAGAAAAAAGGAACCTTCCTTGCCTTTAACGTTTATAAAGCTTTGAGATAGGGGGAAAATAATATTTTAGGTTATAAATATTATATTGAAATGAAAATAAGTTTTTTTATCATGATAATTTATTTTTATATATTATATATTATATTATTACTTTAAATGTTCATGAAATGCGACATAGTAATTATTTAATTAATAATTAATTAAAATTAGTGATACTAAAAATATTAAAAGTGATTTAAATTGAATGAACCACTATATTAAATTATTTTTTAGATGGATATATCATGTTACACATGTGTTAAATTAATAGATTCAAATTCCATAATTTTCTTAAATTTTTTAAATTTAAATTAAATGAATAATTACAAAATTGATATTCATGTTATTTTATAATAAATGATATTTTATCAAATGGTTTAAAATTACAAAAATATTATCTTATGCCAGGTGATTTTTAAATTTTAATAAATATAAAATATGTTCCATTAATGGAACAATTTTTATTTTATAATTCATACATTAACCCCTAAAAATTAAAAACTTTGTTAGCGATGTTAGTGTTAAAACAACGTTTTTTCATGTTACTTGCGCTTCTGTTAAAAGTAATTTCCATAACACATGGGGTTTTAATTCTATAATTTAGATACCATATTTCTAATAAATGGGTATAAATTATCTGATATTTCTTAATTTAATTTATTCTTAATGAATAAATTAACTAGGCTATAAAATTAGTTACCTTAATGAAAACCAAAATGGTAAATGTAGGGAAGCTTAGAAGTTAAGGAACAACATTATAAAAATGCACTTATGTTTATGTGGTGGGGGTGTTTCTCGACCAAATTAACCCTAAACTTAATTATCATTCAATTTTGGAGCTACATGAGGTAAGTAAGACCTCCCAATAGTAAATAATATTGATTATTTACAAGAATGCCACTCCTCCTCAACTATAAAAGGGCTCACTCTCCCCCCCTTATTCACACCTATAAATACATTTTTATTGAACAAAACCTACCAAAATTACTTCCCAAATTCCCTACCCTTATATTATAATCATTATTTTGGGAATAAATTATACCTTTGTATGTTTTTGTGCAAACCTAAGGAGGATACCCCAAGAAGAGGTGATGTTCTTCTATAAGAATTTTTATTTTATTTCCTTCTCCAACTTATTCAATTTATATTATACCATGATTATATAATAACCCAAATATATTAAATATAATTATATTTTTTTATGTTAATTTTACTATCTAAAACTTCACAAACTTCCATAAAATGGGTTACATAATCATCATTCGTGTGTACGGTATGGACTTCCACCTCACAAACCGATGTCATTTGTTTTTACATTACCACATTTCAAGGTTGGGAATAATGATGGATTTATAGTTTGTATATAATATCTATGATATTTATGATGTTATTATGCTTCTAGAATTATTATATCACACACACCTTTATGATTTCCATTTTTTGAGAATACAATATCACCGCTCATGTGTTTGGTGGACTATCACCTTGCGAAGTGATGCAATTTGTTCACGCTTTACAAGGAATGTATTAAGGATGAGTTTAATAAAAATATTTGATATATAAAACATAAAAATGATAGTGAAATGATAATATTTATATAAATAATTTAATTTTCTTTCTATCAATATGATAAGAAGATAAATAACATTCATGCGTACATATAACCTACCGTCTCCATGAATGGTGTATTTCATTTCCCATCACCAAATTTTATGAATTACTATAAATAAATATATAATGAATATATGTGAAATTTACATAATTTTTTACATTATGGATATGATAAAATCATGATTTATGTAATATGAACATAAAATAACAAGTGAGAACACACTAAAAAACATGGAAGTTAACACATGAAATAATGAAAATAATAAATGATTATTAAAAAATGGGTGATAAGATGTTATAAAAGGATAAAATATGATATTATAAATATTAATATAGTTCTATTATAAGTTATTAACATTATTAAAACCATTATACATGAGGTTAAAGAGATTTAAACCAAAAGAAGGCATAAGGTAAGATATTTCATCTCAATTTACATTCCATTGAGACTTATTTGTTTTTATACACAAATTCACTTCAACATGGTGCATATACTTCCAATTTGATATGTAAGACCATTATTAATTCATAAATAATATAATTTTATGTTTCACTTTGAATTATCTCATCCAAGGGTATTTTAATTGAAAATTACTAAGTGGTAAAAGTTATCAAACAATATCAATTCCCTTTGTGATAGTTAACTTTCTCATGGAAAAATTAATTTATTATAATAATTTTTTATTATAAATTATATTTATTTTTAATATCCATATTCTTGTATGATAAATATGATTATTTCCTAAACCGTATACCATTTTTACAAATGGTTTTACCTAGAAAGTAATATGATTTATTGGGTAAATATTGATAAATTTGTATCCTTTAATCAATAATGTTATTTAAAAAGGCATATTTTTTATGATTTAATTTTATTTTTCAATATATAAGGAATGTTTTTATATTTATTATATGGTTTGGGGACCTATTTATGAGCCCTTTTATGCTTCATTAGTCTTATTATATGAATCAGTTGTCCAAATCATATGGGTTTTTACCCAAATACTTAAACTATCTTAAGGATAAATCTTAATAGTAACTATATTTAGGATAGATCTTGATAGTTCACTTCCATGTGATTATTAAATTAGTCACAATATCCATTGTCAAGTTTCAAGCTCATGTGATTATTTATATGACATTATTTGATCATCTTTTATTCCTTCCATATTATGCTCATGTTATTGATAAATTGGAATATGTTTCAGTAATTTACCTTTCCATGATTATTATTCTTTGTTAATTTATGATATCTTCCAATGTACATAACCCTTATTTTTTTTCTTTACCTAGTATATGAAGATGAATTATTGGAATGAGTTTTAAAGGATGATAAGAATTTTATTTTTTATGTATTATTTTTCATTTTCTATTACCAATGTAAAATGGGTATCATTTTTGTACATGGTTTCCAAAACTGCTAAAATTTTTAGTCATTAGGGATTTGATTCCTTGTATCCATGCCAATTTAATAAAGCAAGACACCAATTCTGGGAAACTGGTGTTGGTGTCATTATAATTGGTATCAAATAAAGTTTAGTATAAACCTTGGAAACTAGATTTAGGAAAAAATATATTAGAGAAAAAAAATTATGATATAATTTGAGGGTAAATATAAAATAACATACCAAAGAAACCATGTTTATGATTTTGACATTAGCTACACATAAATTTTTAAATTTATGTTAAGTATTTCACTAGTTTTGGGATTATACATTATGTTTTATAATGATATGATCTAATATAGAGTATATCATTATTTATAAATATCACCTAGTAGACGGAATGTGAACCTCACCAATGAACATGATCCAAAGAGTAAGAATGATCATGTCTTTTATGGTTTTAATCTAATATTTTGAAGGGAAATATTATCCCAAATGGCTTCATCAAATGAGGATATAATATCATGTTCTAAAAAGATAGATAAAGAGTTATCTAAGTATTATGTCTTTATAAGGAAGCATGAGAAGAAGAGGACGACTGAGAAAAATATAGATAAAGGGAATATGGGGAAGAAGTATTCTACCACATGTGATAATTGTGGAAAGAAAAAATATGGTACTTTATTAAATGGATTGGGATTTTTCTACATGTCTGTAGAGAAATACCACTATAATATTTATATAATGGTTAAGAAAAAAGTTTCCAATTTACAATGATTCAAATATAGAAATACGGGATACTATAAAAATTAATTCTCTAAGCATCAAGGGAATATATCTCAGAAGAAGCTAAGGGATCAAGGTCAAGTTTATGCCATTGATAAAACTGAAGAGGAGTGATTAATGTGACCATGTTTGGATCTAATAAATTTTTCATTTGAGTATTTTATCAATTATATCCTCATTATAGTAATTATTAAATGTATAATTATAGAGACCTAAGTTTTTTTGGTGTTTTGAAATTTGAGCAGGAATTTAAATTTTTGTTCTAGCATGCTCATGAGGGGTAAAATTGTCATTTTACCCCTAAAAAATGGTCTTGGATAATTTTTTTGACCATTCCATTGGTCCCGAAATAGGGTTCATATGAAAGGAATTTGGTGGAGTTTTGAGCAGTTGTAGTTTTGGTGGAATATTTAATATCTAGTTAATTAACTATTAAATTAGTTGGTTTTTTTGGGTGGAAGTATATTTTGAATAAAGTGTCAGATTGAGATTATAACTCCAAGGTTGAGTTTATAATGGGGGTTTTTTTATGGGCTATAAACCCATGCCAGGTTTCAGGACTCAGATCCAATGTTAAAATGGTTAATTAATTTATTAATTGAAATATTCACCCCCTTTTTGGGGTTCCCACGCATGATATAAGGTGGGAGGGGGCTCAAATAAATATTATAGTCAGACCATGTGGAGAGGTGGGAGAGGCCATCAGAATTTATCCTTGGCATAAATCGGGACATGGTCGAGGTGCAGCAGCTCCCAAGAGTGGATTTGGAGTCGATGCTTCATCATTTATGCCATGAGGTAGACCTGTTTTATTTTTTATTCTTTAATCCCTTTATTTTAGTTGTTTTTAAATTTTAAAGACCTAAAATGACTACTAAGGACCGCATGAGGTCTGATCTATTATTATTTAGGGGAAACAAGGGTTTTGTGAGGTTTTTAGTGGTTTATAGTTCGGAAAACCAAACTACATGACATGTGGTTTTAAGAACAGATGTTGTGTATTCTTCCTACTCAGGAAAAAAGGGAAGAATATAACTACATGACATGTAGTTTAGAGGGAACTCCGTGTAGTGTCACTCGATATGTGGCTGAGTACATGGTCAGATGACCCGTGTAGGGTTACATGGTCGTGTGGGATATACAACCAGACCTCATGTGGGTGACACGTCATGTGTGAGTACATGACCATACATTAACACATGTCTAGGTAATGTGAGGTACACAGGTAGGTATCCCATGTATAGAACTTGCCATGTATTTGAGTTACACACCATGTGCTTGGGTTTTACATTCCATGTTTGGCTGGAGTACACACCCATGTGGTGTTTTGGGAACACACATCGTGTGCTTGGGCATACACACTATGTGTTTCTCTATGATTATCCTTTGAGGGGTTTTGGGTGTTTTTTGCCTTTGAAAAAATAATTATACTTGCAAGTAGTCTATTATGAGAGTTTCCCACAAAGATCATGTTGGTGGGATCCTTTTTACATATAGATGACTTCTGGACAGTGTTTAAACTAATACAGTTTAGTGGGAAGTTATCCTTAAGGTTGGAATTCATAATCCTAGAGTGGGGGTTGTGAGCTACGATGCTAGGTAATGTTTTTGAGCTCAGTTTTTTTCTTTTATTGATCATTCCACAAAGTTTTACTTGAGTATCCTTGAATTAATCCTAAAGGTTGGGTTTGATTTGTATATCTAGGAAGATATTGGTTCATCCCAATGAATCAGGACCATTTTCTTGAGGTTAGAGTGGTTGAGGTTTAGATCCCATGTATGGGGATTATAATGGTCTAATCCTTTGAGATTGGTTGAAATATTAGGATGATCATTATGTATGGGTGATATTGTGGTGTTAAGTTGAGTTTGAGGTACTCTTGAGGATTCCCGTAGTGGTCTGGTTCTAGTTATGCGATCTTGGAATGTTTTGGTTGGTTTTTGAGAATTCCCATGAGGCATTGGTTTGCTTTTGGATGCTTGGTTGGAGTATTTTTTATCGAGGATCAATTGGAGGCCACTGAGGGCCACTTGAGGATATTTCTTATAGTAGGGATTAACCATATTGTTTAGTTGTTACCAGGTATTGGGAAGGGATTCCTCCACTTGAGTGTTTGTTTTGAGGATCCAAGGAGGGATGCCTCTATTTATGTGCGGTCCTAGAGGAACAAGTATGGGCCAGATTGATAGAAAAACCCAATGCGGGTGTGTGTACTTAAGTATTTTGGTTCTAGGTGTTCCCTTGGGACCCGAGATGATGTATGATCCAATGAGGATGAAATATTGTTAATTGGATGAGATAGATGTATATCCAGCCCTGTATGGTTGTTTTGTTGAGGTTCAGACTTGGAATATGCCCATAGGAAGGTTTGATATGGCTGGGTTGCCCCATTTTAGAACCCAGTTTATAAATAAGGGCTATGATGGCTGAGAGAGATGGACATATGATCCATGAGTACGACTCTGGATATCTATGATTTAGATTGTTAAAATCAGGCTCCGTATAGGTACCAGTAACTGGTTTATGGTTTGAGTACTGGAATGAGGTTCCGGGAACATTTTTTATACTGTTAACTAAAGTGGATATGTTGTCACATGTTTTTGGTTTGGTGTTGAACTGAAATTTTGGGCACACGAGGCATACTACTGATATGGTATCAGACTGAGGATCTGGGTACTAATAGTATAATTCATTGTTATATTACCAGATTGATGCCCTGGGTGATGATGAAATGTCATGTGGAATTAAGATGTTAGACCGATGCTCCACATTCTTGGTTTAATTTCTGGACTAATTCTCAAGGAAATAATGGCATAAAATCTAGGATGGATGGTGTAATGAAACTCTACATCCATGTTTTAGATGCTATATTGATGCTCCAGAAATTAATTATTTGATATGTGGTTTAATTTCCAGACTGATGCTCTAGAAAATGATGGTATACTAGCTTGCATGGATGTTGGACTGATACTATACATCAATGGTTAAGATTTTTCAATGATGATCCATGCATGGTTGATTTGATATATATATATATATGGTTTTTTTTGAACTAATCCTTTATGAACTATGGTTATGATACATGAGATATATGTTAGAATGAAGGTTTGGGATTGATAGTACTTTTGTGTGGGAATGAGGATATATGTTTCGAGGTTCTATGTATGATACAATGTTTTTTTATGAGGAAATTGTATGGGATGTCTTAGATTAGTCCTTGAAATGGTTATTTTCGGTAGCAGATGCCCTGGATATAGACCCCGTAGGTTATTGGGACACACGATCATTGAGATACCCTCAGAGACACTTCGACATTGGCCAAAGAAGGTATGGTCAATTGAGGTCCCCAGCCTACAAATCAATGTTTTTTATGTAGTTTGTAGTTATGTATTGTCTTGGATGATCATATTTCATGAGAATTCAGTTATGGAAGAATTTATAGGTTCACCGTTGGGGGTGTCCTACTGATATTTATTTCTCACCCCTATACGTGCACCTTAGTGTTCATATAGACATTATATATACTTTCAGGTGGATTAGTGATGCATGATGGATAGGTCGAGGGCCCTAGATTGAATGGTTGAGTGGTATTCTCATGTGGAGTCTATAGTTTAGGATAGAGTAGCTTGACAATGTACTGGAGAACAGTATGTGTTAAATCCCAGAGTTGGTAGCCCATTATATTTATTTTTAGGTTATTTATTTTTCTATATGTGATAAGACCAGTGAGAAACTATGGTTGTATGTATGACATGGAAGTTCTTTCATTTACTGATTTTTTCATTTCATTTCTGCAAACATAGTTTCAATTTATTTATTCTTCCAAATTCTCTATTGTGTATGGTGTTTGGTTATTTACTTTTGGTTATGCACTCTAATATGGGAGTAAAGTCTTTTCATAGTTCCACCATTATACCCCCACTACTAGTTGGAAACCTTTGACATACATGGTGGCACACTTGATTCCTTGTGGAAAACTGGCTTGGAGCACCGGTTTTAGTGTAATCCAAGTCGAGATGTTACAAAGTGGTATCAAACAGTTACTTTCCTTTTATTTAACTATTTGGGGGTTGATAGATAGGATATATAAGAATGTGTTAGAACATGTGATGTATATCAAGATGGTTCATCAAAAACACATGTTATTATAGAAATTCTAGGTTACTAGGGACTGGGATTGATGTTCTGGATTTCTGATGTTATATTTGTATATGTTTTTTTCTTCAGGTGACACACATGTTGTTTGTATTAATGGTTTATGATGGATTTTATGATCTTGGACCATTGGAAAGAGGCCTGTGAGTGGGTTTTGACTCTTGGACTATAGAGGAAAGAGGTGTCTTATACATCATTATAGGAACATCTGATTCACATGTTATAGGATTTGTAGTTTTTAATTTATGGATTTCTTTCTGATGGTAGGTTTTTTCGATCCATGGTGAGGTTCTCATCGAGGAGGATGCATGTGTGGTTCTCATACACGATAGGTGCAGTGAACCTAATGGGTCTTTATGGTGTAGGTATAGGATTGTTAGACCTCATGTGGGTGGTTTTGTTTGAGGTTGGTAGTATGTATAGGTCCTCTAGGGAGCAGTTTGATGTGAAGATTCTCGGAGAGGACATTTCCCTAACCATGGACAATTGGTTGGTATGACACCTTTATGATGCGGGATCCTAGAGGAGTGTGTTTTGTTTTTTATGATGTCATGTGATGATGAGATAGGTGCCTATTGATTCCCCGTGAGTTGTGTAATTATTTGAGTTATCCTAGAACTAGGTGATTAAACCTAGTTGTTTGACGTGATTCTTGATTGGTAGGACTAGGTTGGAGAGATTAGTATCCTTTTTGACATGAATCCAGTACATGGTGTCAAATCTGTTTGACTTTTGATGGTGACCTGTGAGAGGAGTCGACCTAGTTATGTGTACTTTTTGGGCACATGAGATACAAATGGATGTTTTTTACTCTAAAAAATGGTGCATGAAGGGTAAAATTGGGTTTTAGGATTAGGCTTTTTGGATGATTTTTTTTTGAGATGGTGCACTTGTGTGATAATTCTTTTTCCTTTTGGTTGGTTTTGAGAGGTACAAGTTTGTTTAGGTGGCTATCTTGGGAAATGGTTTTGTAGGTGAGTTTAGCCTGTTGAATTTGGGATGGACAGGGATAATAAGAAGTGCTCAAGATTGTGTGTTTATGTCTTATGATCTGAATTTTGTGTGAGGTGACTCACTAGAGTTTGCGTAGGTTTTGTGGTTGGGTTACAAAAGGGGGTGTGGTGGTTTCATGATAGAGGAGTCTTAGAGATACAACCACTAGTGATGCATTTCATCATTGGTTTATGGACCTAACATTATAGGAGTGTACACCTGAGGTGTTAGAGTTGGAAAGGCGTCCTTGGGTAGGTTGACAATCATTGCGGTTGTGGTGAGAGGCTTGTAGTCATGGTGATACGAGGCCCTTAGGTTAAAATTGTGATGTTATGGAATGGATGAGGTTGTGGTGGTTTTTTTTGATGAAATATCATTATACTCATAGTTTAGAGATGATCATTCTCAATACCTAAACATCGTCCTGAGTATTCTAAGAGAGCACAAGCTTTATGCCATGCTATATAGATGTTTAATTTGGTTGATCAAGGACCTTCTAAGAGGTTGTTCTCATGGAGTGATGTATGTGAATCCATATGGTGGGGATCACACCATTATCTTTTTCATGGATGAGGTCCCCATTACTGATTAGATATCGACGAATATCATGGGTTCTATTCTCGTATGATGGGAACAATAAATAATAGATTTTTTATTTTTTTTCTTTGGTGGGAGTGAGATGTCCATGTCTAGTTTTGAGGCTTAGTTGTGTATGGGGAATGGGCATTGTAAATTATGCTTGGATGGGAGGTAATAGTAAGGATATTTCTGTTATAGTGATAACCATGAGTTTAATGGAATTTATTAAATAATTTTGTGATGTTTTGGGATAGATTGGTGTAGTTAGGCCCTTTCCTAGTGGTTTGTTAATGGTGGCAAGTGGTGGATTGGCCTTCAGAGGGTTGTACAATTTTTTTTAGAGTTTTACAGATGAATTTGTTTTGATTATCTAAGTAGAACACAATGAGTTAATCTTGAGTTGATGAAAAAGGTGGGTTGGAATGTGTGGTTGGAAGAACATTGATGCTTCTTGAGGATTTGAAGGTTTTTTTGGGTAGGTTTTAGAGACCCAAGATTTTATGGGTTTTAAAATTTGAGAATAAATTCAAATTTTTGTTCTTAGGTTCTCATGAGGGGTAAAATGGTCATTTTCTCCCTAACGTATGGTCTCACATAATTTTTATAACCACTAGGTTGGTCCTAAAATAGGGTTTTTACCCTATAATATAACTTTTCTGGAGTTACGAGCAGTTGGAGTTTTGGTGGAATGTTTAATATTTAATTAATTAAATATTTAATTTGTCATGTAGTTTCAAGTGGCTATATCTTTTGAATGGAGAATCAGATTGAGATTTTGAATCCATAATTGATTCTAAAATGGGGTTTTTTCCTAGGTGTGGTATAAACCCATGTCGGGTTCTGGGACTTGGGTCATATGTTAAAATGGGCAATTAATTAATTAATTAAAACATTCACCCCCCCTATTTGGGTTTCCCACACACATCAGAATGGGGAGGGGGTTCCCCCTATGGTAGATGGACATACCAAGTAGGGAATGGGGAATATATTCCTCCAGAATTCATCCTTTCTATGAATCAGGATCGGATCGAGGTACAGTAGCTTCCAGGAGTGGATTTAGACCTCAAGCTTCGGCGTTTACACCATGAGGTAGGTTCATTTTGAGTTTTATGACCTTATCCATGTATCTTGGTTGTTTTTACATTATAAATCCTTAATATGAACTATAATGACCTCATGGGGGTTGAACTGTGCTTATTTGGAAGAAAATAGGTTTTTAGGAAGTTTGTAAGGGTTTCTAGTTTGGAAAACCCGACTACACGATCTGTGGTTTTAAGAACACGTGCCATGTGTTCTTATTACTTGGAGAAGAATACGACTACAAAGCACATATTATAGAGGAAACACCATGTAGTTTTACATAGTGTGTGGTTGAGTACATGTCCAGATGAAACGTTCATGGGGGACATGGCCACGTGGGATACACGACCAATCCCCATGTGGGTTACATGTCGTGTGTTAGTACATGACCAGAAAGGGGAACATGGAAAGGCCATTTGAGGTACATAGGTAGGTATCCCATATAGGGTGCATGACATGTAACTAGGTTACATGCCGTGTACTTGGGTTTTACATTCCAATTTTGGATGGAGTACATTCCCATGTGGGGTTTTGGGATCACACACCATGTGCTTGGGCATACACACCATGTGATGCTATTTGATTATACTTTGAGGGGGTTTTGGGTGTTTTCTGCCTCAAAAATAGAATTGGAATTGTGAGAAGTCTATTATAATTCTTTTCCCACATAGATCACGATGGCGGGATCCTTTCAACATATAGAGGTTTTCTGGAAGGTGTTTAGACCAATACAATTTAGTGGGAGGTTCTCCTTGAGGTTGGAATTCAGAATCCTCCAATGGCTGGGTTGTGAGCTATGATTATAGTAGAGGAATGTGCGATCATTTTTTGATCTTTCTTGAGTGTTGCATGGAATTTTTATTAAGGTTCCTTGGATAGATCCATAAGGTTATATTTGAGTAGGATCTCTAGGGAGATATTGGGTTTTCCCTTCGAATCAAGACTAGTTGGCCAGGGTTTGAGCGGTTGAGGTTTAGTTCCTATGTATAGGGACATGATTGGTTATAGATTTCAGGTTTGGTTGACATCATAGTATGATGGTTATTGCTGGGTGATGTTGTGGTGTTGATTTGAGTCTGAGGGACTCTTGAGTATTCCTATAGTGGGGTGGTTCTGGTTAAGTGATCTTTGAATGTTGTGATTGTTTATTGAGAAGTCCTATGAGGCATGGGTTTTCTTTTTGATGCCGGGTTGGCATGTTGTTGATCAAGGATTAGTTATAGGCCACTATGGGCCACTTGAGGATGTTTCTTGGGATAGGTATTGTCCTAATAGTTTGGTTCTTACCATGGATTGAGATGGGATGCCTCTACTTGAGTGTTACTTTTAAGGATCTACGGAGGTATGTCTCTATTTATGTGTGTTCCCAGAGGACCAAGTATAAGAATGTTTGATATGAAAACCCTATACGAGTGCATGTGATTAAGTAGTTTGGTTATGGGTGTTCCCTTGGGACCTGATATGATGTATGATCCAATAGGGATGAGATGTTGTTGAATGATATGGAAATATATCCAACCCTGTGTGGTTGGTTTATTGAGGTTGAGACTCGGTATATGACCACAGGGTGGTTTTATATGGTTGGGTTGCCCCATTTTGGAACTTGGTTTACTAGTAATGGTTATAATGACTAAGATATTTGGATAGATGATCCATGAGTATGGCTTTAGATATCCATGATTGAGATTGTTAGAATGAGGCTTTGTATCGGTACTGATGGTTGGTTTATAGTTACAGTGATAGATCGAGGTTTCAAACATGTTGTTTTATTCTGTTAAGTAATGTGGATGTGATATCACATGTATTTGGTTTGGTGGTGGACTAAAATTCCTAGAACATGAGGTATACCACTGATATGGTGTCATACTGAGGCTCTGGAAACTGAAAATATACTTCATGGTTAGAGTACCAGAATAATGCTCTGGGTGATGATGACATGCCATTTTGAATTAGGATGTTGGACTGAGGGTCCACATTTATGGTTTAATTGAAAGAGTGATGATCCATAAAATTATAGTATACCAGTTGGGATGGATGGTGGACTGATGCTCTACATCCATGGTTTAGATGTCGGACTGATGCTCCAGGCATGATTGATTTAATATATAGTTTAATTTCTAGACTGATTCTATAGTAAAATAGGTATACCAACTGGGATGGATGGTGGAATAACACTCTAAATCCATGTTTAAGATGTCAAAATAATGCTCCATGCATGGTTTATTTGATATATATATATATATATATGTGTGTGTGTGTGTGTGTGTGTGTTTTATGTGCTGGATAGATGCTCAATGCACTCTGGTTATGATATATGAGATAGATGTCAGACTGAAGGTCTGGGATCATTAGTACTTTTGTGTAGCAGTGGTGAAAGATGTTTTGACATTACAAGTATGAGATAATGTTTGGTTATGGGTACATGGCATGTGATGTCTTATATTAGTCCTCGAAATAGCAAGTTTGGGTCATGGATACCCTATATATGGAGCTCACAAGTTATTGGGATACACGGTCATTAAGACGTTCTCAAAGACACTCCGATATTGGCTAAAGTAAGTATTTTCAGTTGAGTTCCTAGACTTAAGGGCTGACTATTGTTTAATTGTATTTGTTTTTCAGTTATGTTATATCTAGGATGATCATATTTCATGATAATGAACTTATGACAGTAGTTAGAGGTTTATCATTGGGGGTGGCCTACTGATATTTATTTCTCACCCCTGTACATGCACCTTAGTGTGCATACATACCTTCTGTCTACTTTTAGGTTGAAAATGAGTACATGATGGATAGGGTGGAGGCCTTTTCATGGTAGAGTGGGATGCTCATGTGGAGTCTACAGGTCTGGTTGGATCAACATGATAGGGTACTAGAGACTGAGTATGTGTTACAGTTCATATTTGGATATAGGGACAGTTGTATTTATTTTTTCATTATTTATTTTTGTATACATGTTCATCCTAGTGGGAGATCATTGTTGAATTTGTGACATTTCTGTTTGGGACTGTAATGATTTTTTTATTTCATTACAGCATGTGTAGTTTCAGTTTATTTATTCTTCCACATTCTCTATTGTGTATGGTGTTTGGTTATTTACTTCTGGTTGTGCACTCTGATATGGGGGTATAGTCTCGTCAACGTTCCATCATAAGAACCCCATCGTTAGTTGAAATCCATTGGAATACGAGGATTTGTGCTTGAGGCCTTATGGTGAACCATATCAGAGTATAGGTTTTAGTGGAATCCAAGACGGGATGTTACCATAATAATTATATTGAGTACTTTTTCATTAAGTATTTCAAATAATATGTTAAACGATATAGATGACCAATAAAAATGATTTAGTGGCAATTTGAACTTCTTGTAAAACACATTATTAAATAAATGATAACTTTAATATGTTATTGATGTTGAGGTAATTATGTTGGGATAAAGATATCCTTTATCTAGATAAATTAAATTGGATATTACTGACACCCTTGGAACTGATTAATGATTTATTGAAAAAGTGGTTATTCTATAATTTATGGAGTATATATATTTTTTATTTAAGGAATATATCCAATAATCTATGTTTTAAGGAAGAATGCATGTTTTTAATAAAGTTTTATGGTAATTGAAGTTATTACCATATTTTAATAGAATACATGATGACGGTATTCACATGTTTGATATGTGACGATTAAGAGAAACTTTATTTTTTTTGGGGAATATAATGTTTATTCAGCAACCTTCCTTCTAAATTTGGGAAGACATAATTTGGATGTACTTTATGGTTAACTATTTATGTAATGGATTATTTTAAACTTTATGTGTTATTGGATAACTTTGCCTAACCATTATGGTTTTAGTAAAGACAAGAGAAATATCTTATTACTATTTATGGATTATATGATATCTTAAAGGGTAATTTTAGTGCTTCAGGCACAAAATTTCATTCTTTATATTCATTTCTTAGAGTAAGTAATTAATTGGAAATTGATTTAAGCACAACTAAATGATGAAATTTTTCTTATGAAAAAGAAACTTATTAATAAAGTATATTTCCTTATATTATTAGAGAGTGAAATAATTACTCATCACTAGGAAAAGGTTCTTGAAATAAAAATGTTTTCCTATTATAATCATATTTTATGATATCAATGAACTTTTTCACACTTCTTCTTTATGGATTTGTTCTCATTAACTTTCTCCTGAACATGTTCTCTATTGCTCTCTATCGGTATTCTGTGTTAGTTTTCTCTTCCATGTCCATGTTTCCATTTTACACCTATATTATCCTATCTAGAAACAAGTTATGTGATTATTACAAATTAATTTTTTACTTACATTAATCTATTATTAATATTATATTTTATTAACTCTTTTTATGATGTGGGTTTTTGAACAATTGTATTTCCAAATGGAGAACCCTTGAATACTCATATCATATTTAAATTGTGAGGATGAAATTTATTTAAGGTGGGTAGAATATAAAACTCCAAAAATTATAAAATAATAACATTCTATTCAATATAGTGTGTGATGGACATCATTGATAATAGATTTTGGTACACACAATACTGCGTTATCTTGTGTTGCATGGAAAACCGAGTGTTACCGAACAAAAATGCAATATTAATATTATTATTTGAAATGATAGTTATCAACTAGTCATTGGAATGATGGGTATGAATAGGATTAAATAACTTGTGAAAATATATAGTTTACAAACATTTATTTGTTATCTATTTATTATAAATAGAATATGAATCATTTAGAAGAAGAATAAATGTTTTCTAAAAATAGTATTTTTTTTCTTCTAAAAATGCGATTTAATCATTCTTGGCACACATAATTTAAAATTAGTTTTTACCAGTTTTATAAAATTTATATGAAAAAATAAAATAATTTTTTTAAATATTAATACCAAAATTATATTAGTGTGATTTTTTGGTATTTTCTGAGAAGTTTCACTTTTTTGATAAATCGTGTAAAATACAGAATTTTTATTGAAAACTGGATTTTAATTTAAATAATTTATAATGTTAAATTATTTTTTTAATTTGTTTTAAAGTAAAATTTGATCAATTATATATAAATTAATAAAATTTAGTTCATTTTAATAATTTTAATATTGAATTTATATATAATGTTTTTTCAAACTTTTGAATATTTTCACTTTGAAAATCTGCTTTCTCATCACATTTATAGGATTAATTTTAAATTAAAAATTTCTATTTATGTGAGTTGAATTTGAAAAAATGGATTCCATAATTATAATAATCATAATTTATAATTTATAATAAGTAAAAATTAATATTTTAACAAAGTGATTAGTAAAAAAAGTAAAAATTAATTACAGTGATTAAGGTAAACATGAGTTTACTTAGTGGTTAAACTTAGAATATAAGGTGTAAAATGACCTACCAACTTGTACATAACCCATTGTTTGGAAATATTTATACCATTAACACATTATGATATATTTTTATGTGTTAGGGGATACTATTCCATGAAAGTGACGTATATAATAAGTTAAGTAAGAAAAAAAGACAAAAAAGAACCTTCTTTTCCTTTAATATTTATAAAGATTTGATATAGGGAAAAACATCATATTTTTAGTTATAAATATTATTTTGAAAGGTAAATGGGTTTTTTATCATGATAATTTATTTAATTTTTTATATATTAAATAATTACTTTAAATTTTTAAGAAATGACAATGCCAAAATTATTTAGTTAAAAATTAACTAAAATAAATGATACTAAAAATATTAAATGTGAAGTAAATTTAATGAATTATTGTATTAAATTAATTTTATAAATTAATATATAATGTTAAAATGTTTTAATTTAATATATTCAAGTTCCATCATTGTATTTATATTTTTAAATTCAAATTAAATAAATAGTGTCAAAATTGACATTAATGTTATTTTATAATAAATGATATTTTATGAAATGATTTAAAATTACAAAAAAATAATATCTTATAACAAGATATTTTTAAATTTTAATAAATATAAAATATATCCCATTAGTTAAAAAATTGATCTTTTATAATGAACACATCGACCCCTAAATAGTAAAAACTTTATTACCACAGTTATGGTTTACGTAGTGTTTTTGTGCGTTACTTAAACTTATGTTAAAATTAATTTCCTAAAAACCTAGGTTTTTTATTTAATAATTTAGATATCATATTTATAATCATTTTATATATATTATATAATAATTATCACGTTAATATTTCCTTAATGAATAAATTACCTAGGTTAGAAAATTAATCACCTTAAAAAACCAAAATGGTAGAAGTAGGGAAACTTAAAAGTTAAGGAAAAAAATTATTAAAATGAACTTATTTTTGTGTGTTGGGTGAGTTTCTAGACTAAATAAACCTTCCAATACATTATTATTAAATTTTACTGTCACATGAGATAAGAAATACCTCTCAATAACTCTAAATGGGAACTCACTCTCCCCCCCTTCTTCACACCTATAAAGCCAATTTTATTGACCAAAACCAACCAAAATAACATAAAAACATCAATAAACTCATAATTTAATCATTAATTTTGTAATAAATAAAACTTTTAAAGGTTTTAGTGAAAACCTAAGGTGGATACCCGAAGAAGAGGTAATATTATTCTTAAAGCGTTTTTATTTTATTTTCTTATCCTCCTACTTTAATTTATATTATAACATGATTAAATAATAAAATAAGTATATTAAATATACATATATTATGTTATTTTAAGGTAAAAACCTAAAACTTTACACACTTCCATCAAATGGGTTATGAAATCATCGATCGTGTGTACGATAGACTACAGCCCCACAAACCGATATCATTTCTTTTACCATTACCCCATTTCAAGGTTTGGAATAATTATGTATTTATAGTTTATATATAATATATATTATATTTATGATTTTATTATTCTTATGCAATTATTATATCACACATAAATTCATGATTTCCATTTTGTGAGAATATGATATCGTCGCTCGTGTGTACTGTGGACTACTGCCTCACGAAGTGATGTGATTCATTCATGCTTTACATGGAATATATTAAGGATGAGTTTAATAAATATACGTGATATATATAACATAAAAATTATACTATAATGATAATATATATAGATATATAATTTTATTTTATTTATTTCTATATGATAAGAAAATGGAAACAACGTTCATGCGTACGTACAACCTACCGTCTCCTTGAATGGTGTATTTTATTTCTTATCACAAATTTTTTTGGATAAATATAAATACATATATAAAGAATATATATGATATTTACACCATGTTTTATATTATTTAGATGATTAAGTCATGATCTAATTAATAGGAACAAAAAATAACAAGTGAAAATGTACTAAAAAAACATGGAAATTAACACCTGAAACAATGAAACTAATGAATTATTGTTAACAAATGGATGATAATATGTTATAAAATGATAATATATGATATTATAAATATCATTATAGTAATTTTATAAGTTAATAACATGATTAAAACCATTATACCTTATTTTGTAGAGTCTTTAACCAAAAAGAAGCATAAGGTAAGGGATTTCATCTCAATTTACATTCCATTGAGACTTATTTGTTTTTATCCACAAATTCAATTTTATGTGGTGTATATACTACCCATTTGACATGTAATATCATTATTAATTCATAATTCATGGTATTTTAAGTTTCACTTTGAATTTACTCATCCAAGGGGATTTTACTTGAAAATTAGCAGGTGGTAAAAGTTATCATAGAATCTCAATTCCTTTTGAGACTGTTAACTTTATCTTGATAAAATCACTTTATTGTAATCAATTTTAAATGTAAATTATATTTATTTTTAATATAAATATTATTTTATGATAGATATGATTATTTCCTAAACCATATATAATTTTTACATACAATTTTTAGTTTGAAAGTTACATGATTTATTGGGGAAATATTGATAAATATGCATCCTTTACTCAATATAGATATTTAATAAGTAACATTGATTATTCAATATATGTGGAATATTTTGGACATGTATTATACGGGTTGGATACTGGTTAATGCAAGCCCCTAGATGCATCGATAGTCTTATGAGATGAATCAGATGGCTAAATCAGATGAGTTTCTATCCATAAACTTAAATTGTATTGAGGATTGATCTTGATGGTAACTATCTTAAGGATAGATATTTATAGTTCAGTTGTACAAAATTATTCATTCCATCATTACTTTTATTCCATGTGATCATTATATTAGTTAGAATATCCATGTTCATGTTTCAGGCTCATGTGATTATTTATATTGAATTATTTGATTATCTTTCATTCCTACCATTTGATGTTTAAGTTATAGATTAATTGGAATTCTTTTCAGTAATTTATGTTTCCATGACGATTATTCTTTATTGATTTATAAAACCATTCAATTTAATTAAACCCTACAAAGAATTTTAGGCCACCCTTATTTTGTATCCTTTCTCGAGGATATGAAGATGAATTCTTGGAATGTGTTTTCTAGGATGTTGAGAATTTTATTTTTATTTATTTATTATGTTTAATTTTATATTTAGAATGTAAAATAGATGTCATGTATGTATTTGTTTCCAAAAATACTAAACTTTTAAGTTCTTTAGGATTTGATTCCTTGTATCTATGCTAATGTAATAAGGTAAGGCACCAACTCTGGGCTACTGGGGTTAGGGTTATTATAGCGTATCTACCTTTATTATAAACATTATATAAGGATATAATTTCAAAATGAATTTGATTATTTTTTGGTGAATTATCATTGTGATTTAATTTTCCTAATTATATGTGGTTTAATTGATCTATTTATAATAAAATATATTAATTTGTTTAATGAATAACTTGTGTCTGAAATTGAACTACCAATTAATGTTGAAAATTTCAACTGATGATTTTTTTTTGGATTTAACTAATTTATTCTTTCAATATTAAGAATGGATAAGTCCATGTTGACTAGACTATCTTATATTATCCAAATAAAAATATATTTTTAAAAAATAATATATACATATCTTTGTAGTAGTATATCTATCTTGAATCCAAATATTATATAAGGATATTATTTCTAAATGAATATGATTATTTTTTATGTATTTTCATAGTGATTTAATTTTCATCACTATATATTGTTATATAAATCAATTTATATCAAAATATAACAATTGATTATATGAATAAAATAATTCATAAATTATTCTACCCATATGGTGAATAAAAATTCAACTAATGAAAAAATAGACTGAATTGGATTATTCTTTTAAAAATCTATAGGTAAAAGTTAATGTGGATTATATAGACTCGTTATATCAAAAAACCATAAAAAATTTAAATACAACCTATCATATAAACACATTTTTGTTATAACGTATCTTTCTTATATACAAAAAAACATCATATAAAAATGTGGTTTCTAAATTAAATGAATTATATTTTTGGGGTTTATTATTATCATTTCATTTTTCTTACGACATATGGTTCTATTTATTTATTTATTAAAGAATATACTAATTAATTTAATGAATAATGCAAATCACAAATTACATGATTCAACAGGAGAAAAAATATAACCAATTATATTTTTTTGAATGAATTAAGTGAATATTTAAATAATATGTAAATAAAAGTTCACTTGGATTTTACTAACTCCTATTATCAAATATCATCAAATACTAAAAGAAAAAAATGTCATATATACATACCGTTATAGTAGTGTATTTATCATGGAATCGATCCTTATTTAAGTATATGGTTGATAAATGAAAATGATTATTTTTTGGTGTATTATCATTTTGGTCTTATTTATATACTATTTTGGATACATTAATTGATTTATTAGAAATTTTACTAATCAATTTAATAAATAAATTAACAAAAAATATATACTACCCAATAAGGGAATAAAATTTAAACTAATGAAAAAAATAGATTAAATTGAGTTATTATTTTTGAAATTAATAAGTACAAGTCCACATGAACTAAAGTAACCCACATTTTATAAATTATACCTATATTTTAAAATACATCATTTATGAATATTTTTATTATAGTGTTTCTATATTGGATATGATACATATATAAGGATATAATTGTTAAATAGAATTGATTATTTTTTGTGGATTTTCATTGTGATTTAATTTTATTTAATAGTTTTATTTCATTAATTTATTTATGATATAGTATAATTAATTTATTTAAAGAATAATTACATTGAAAAATGGACCCACCTAACAAGTAAATTTAATTTTAACCAATGAAAAACAATTTATTAAATTAGATTATTGTTTCAATAATTTATAAGTACAAGTCATCATAGACTGTACAAACTCAGATTATCAATATCCAACATATATTTTAAAATTTTCATATATATATATAGATCTAGTATTTCCATCGTTTATTTTCATAGGATGTATTATCTTATAAACCAAAAAATAACCTTTATTTAGAAAAATATATGAGGATACAATATAAAGAGAGAAACTAATGCTAGAAAACATATTAAATATAGATAATGTAATAGATAATATTGATTTAGTGTTATATATAGGGGTTTTCTAGTAAATGGAAAAAATATTGTCTAGGTAAGAAAATGATGATATAAAATACTATTTAGTCATGTTTTTCTATCTTTTTCTTTCTTGATATTGAATTCTAAATTCAACTATTTTTGGAATCTCCTCATATGTAGAAGTTTCATGTGTGAAATCAGTGACACCTTCATGTATTTATATTATAATTTATTCATCAAAATCAAGTTGAATATATCTCTATAAATATTATATTAAGTAATCATTTTATGAGATTCGATGTAGTAAAGAATATTATTTTTATAGTAATGAATCAATAAAAAGTGTATATACATCAACACATTAACTAATTCATATTTTAGAATATTTTGAATCAATAAATGATTCATATTAGTATATAGAATATAAAAATATATTTAGTTATGTAGTATGTAATTATAATATGTTTTACTAGAAATTGGAGTCCCTTAAAGTGCAACAATTTTTTATTGATGTTGACATCAGCCAAATGAGCATCGAAAGTTATAGAGTTGAATGAATACCCAAAGCATGGGTACTATTTTCTCTACAGAACAAAATAAGGTGTATCATAAAGTCCAAGAGGACGAATCATGAATATTGTGTAACCTATAGAAGGAAATGTGATCGCATGACCCAAAGAAGGTTATGAAAATTGATCATGCATTGTGAATGATATGCTTATGATGATGCAAAATATGTTTGAAAACCATCCTGTTCTTGCAAAGGCTTCCTGAAAAGAGATAATGGTCATAAAAATGATTCCATGTAAGTTCCTATTATCATGATACCTTTAAATTTTTAGATGCATTAAAATCACCACAAAACCCATTATAAAATAAATGAGAAAAAAGGTGTAAGGTTTATGTGATGGAGAGTTATGTTGATTTTCATGTGACATGCTTATGTGATCTGAAAGACCCAATTAAGTCACCTGGAAACATGTTGAACATTTCACATGATATCATGTTGGAGTGTCACCTTAATTAGGAATAGAATCTTAGACATTTCTATTTGATCATGCGATACACCTTTGAATCCAAAGACTAGAGGAGGGATCACCCGTGATAATGCTTACACACCATCGTGAGATCCATTAGTGATCACGCGACACATCACCAAAAAACAAGGTGAATGTCTGTGATAGTGATCACATGACATCACGAGATTCCATAATAATCACATGACACCCTAATGTACAACCAATGGGAAAAGTATAAGAGCCTTATAAAATAATAAATAAAATAAAATGAAAAAATTTAGAAGCCTATGGAAAAGGGAAGATACTTTGATTTTCATGCAAAAGGGGTTATGTGCTTAATGTGATCATTGTTAATCATGTGAAAACCCTTTTGAAAATCCATATTGATCTCATGATAGGCCCATGATAAGACATCTTGATTTTTATAAAGGACTCTAACAAGCCATATTTGTCTCATGAAAGACCCCCGAAATGTCTTCTTAGATCACATGAGAGCCTTTATTTAGATATTTTGATCTATCAAAGAATATTGAATATATTAGTTCAATAATGAAAAGGTTGTTTGACATATAAACATGGTTATGAAAAATCTCTTTTAAAAGATGAATTCTAATAAATATGGTGATGATGGAGTGTTCTCATAGTCTCTGTATGTCATGTGATGCCATGGATAACCCATGAAAGGGTCATAAAAAGCATGTGATGTGATACTTGTTGATTCAATAGTAATCTTTTGACTTTATATTCTTTTTTGTTTTTGAAATCAAAAACTTTCTTTTCAAATAAATTCATATGATATTTTATTATATTTATATTTAGAATCTTATTATACAAGTTTCTAATTACGTTTTTTATTCTAAATACCATAAACATCGTACACACTAATAAATACAGTCTGAATGCTTCTATATTTATCTTAACAAGACCAAATATGATTTAAATTGTACTCACTAGATGCAATTTTCATCAATCATTCCAATTACATTTTTCATTGTACACACAGTTTAGTATTGTACTGACAAGATAAATTGTATCCACTATTTTATCATTAATAATCATACTCATTTATTGTTTGCATCTATATTTTATTATAATATACACATTATTTTCATACCAAATTTATAATAATGAGAAAATATTGTTATACTGAAAAGAAAACATTTTTAATCAAAATGATGTCATGTATTATGTTTTGATATGCACGATAAAATGATGTCATTGTTTCAGTTACAAGATGACTATTGAAGTGCTAGGTGTCCAAGTCCCTCTAATATTTCAGAAAGAAATACGAATTTTAGAGCCAAAATATGACCATTGGGATGAAGCCTATAAATACCAAATCATTTGGATGAGCTCAATTTTTTTTAAAAAAAATTGAGACATCCTGTGAGAGATTTTTCAAATATCTAGAAAAACCTTGAATTCAAGTTGTAAACTTATCATTCTACATAATTATGACTTTCAAGAGTTTTTTTCTTAGTACGACACCAATCATCGATCAAGGGATTCTGAGAATAGGAAAATATACATACCGATCATTTGTGGATCGAGGTCTTCTAGTGATAGGAAGGTAGAGGTTCCGATTACCTTCTTAATCAAGGGATTCTACGGATAGGCAGATAGATTAAAGCTAATCATTGTATCGAGGTCTTACCCTGGTGTGGGAAATATAGGCTTACTTGAAAGTATAAATCAAGGGACCTGTATCCTAGGTTAAATTATACCGTTCACTTTGGGTTAAAAGAATTTCATTCTTTTACATTTTCACTGCATTGTAATAAAAAGAAAATTATATTAGTTATCTATCTTTCTATTATATAATTTTATTATCGTAACCAATTTTATTACAATACTATTATAAGACTATGATTAATATCTTTTTTAATTATGATCTTATGACTCAATATGATTTATGATTGAATCAATTTCATTATTTTATTCTGATCATCATAACCATAGAAATTACAGTCTTATACACTCTTACTCTATTTAAATCTGTTCAACTATGAATATGATTAATTTCAACTACAACCTATGGAATACTTATCGTAACCAACCTTATTACGATATTCTTTTTCATTAGAACTAGGACCCAATCTAATTAATTGTATTAATTACATTAAGAGGTTTTTTGAATTGAATTAGTTTATTTAATTTTAAATTAAACCCCTTTAATACTAAAAATGGAAAGTTTTTAAAACTATAATTCAAACCCCTCTTGTATTTTTCCACATGAATATACATTATAATACAATAATTGGTAACAAAGTAGGTTTCTAATTCCCATAAATTTGCATCTTTATTTTTTTCAAGCTAGTTATATTACTCTTATATACTTTTTGGTTATAAATATCTATTACACTAACTTGTTTTGTAGAATATAATTTTTTATTATTATTTTAATATTGTAGGTTTAAATGTTTTCTCGATTGACAATATTATTCCTATAATACCACCTATATTTGATGGAAATAACTATGAATACTATGGAGACTAAATGAAGAATTTTTTTAACAACACTGGAGTTGACAATTTCGTTATGCTTACTGGAGATTATAAAATTCCTAACATGGAAGTTAGAATATTTACCAATCAAGAGAAGAAAGAGTATAAAATGAATTACAAGGTATGTAATACTTTACTATTTTCAATGACTAGAAATATATATATCTAAATTTATTCTCATGAAACAAAAAATGGAATTTGGAAGAAACCAAAGATTACTCATTTTAGTACATATAATGTAATTAAGACTAAAAGAGTTATGCTAAGAGAAGACTATCAATCTTTTGAGTTTCCTTATGAAGAACCTATTTGTAAGGTACTTCAAAGATTTATGAAAATTGTTAATAGTCTTAAATTCACAAGAGATAAAGGAATAAACAATGAAACCCTTATTGATAAGATCATATACATCATGCCTAATGAGTGGGAATAAAAAAGAATTGTTATTGATGAATTAATAAAGGTTAAAAGTGTTACTCTTGATGAATTATTTGTAACTATTTTGCTACATGAAAATAGATAGAAAAGAGATGCAAAAAAAATACAACAAAAATAATGTTGGGGTTTTTTGACTACTATTACTACAAATCAGAATAAAGACATAACTATTGAAAAGTTTTTTAAGTCTAAAAAGGAAAAGAAAGTTTTGATTCAATCATATTCAAGTGAATCAGAACATTCAGAGAATAAGTGATCTAATATTTCTCAAAGTATGAACATGATTTTTGGAAATAAGTATTTCAAGTACATATATAATAAAATAAATAATGATAAGAAAGGTACTGAAGTTACTTGTTATGAATTCAAGAAAGCTGGACATATCAGACCTGACATTAAAAAGTTGAAAAGAAAGGATAGGAAAGAAAGACATTATTAAAGGAATCAGAAAAAGTACTATAAGCCAAAAAGTAATAAATTCTTAATGGGTAATGACTCCTAGAGTGCTAGTGGTATATATTCTTTATATGAATCCTCAGACAAAAAACATACGGACAAAACAATATTGGTTTTCTTTCTAGAATACCTATTGAAAATAATTTCTTCATGGAAAAGGTATACACTGCTAAATATTTGACTAATATATCTCCAAATGAAAATTATCCTGATGAAAATTATTATATTTCCTTTGATGAAGAGAATTTATTAGTAGAAGATAATTCTTTACCTTCATATCAAGAACTCTGTAGATTTTTTAAATTTCTTAAAAATGAAAATTACAAAGTTAGTAAGAAAAATGAGAAGGAAAATGGTAGAATAAATGTTTTAACTAAATAAGTATCAGATATTTCTAAAGATCATGATAAGATTTTTTTTTAAATTAATTCTATTTCAAAAAACCATGATGAAGCTAATTCTGTAAAGGACAAACTTTGAAAATATTTTTAAAAATCTATTTCTGATAAAAATGTTTTAGATTCAAAAATCACTTCTGAATCAAGTACTAATATAGATAATAATTTAGTTATAAGACTAAAGTATGAAATATTTTCTTTAAAAAAAATTTTAACCAAATTTACCACTGGTAAATAAGGTTTTGATAAAATGTATAAACAACTTAATACACAAGGTAATAGTTCAGGAATGGGATATACTCATTCAAAACCATTTTTTAGTAATAATTATTTTATTCCTAGAAATTCCCCCTTTTACACAAAATTTCAATGTGGAGGAAATTGGAATAAAAATTGTTCCTTAAATAAAATTCAATCTTTAGGATTCCACAAATCCTATTTTTCAAAACAAATATGGGTTCCCAAAATTTTATTTTCTAACATTTATAGATCCAAGAAAGTTTATATTCTGAAAACCTAATTATTTTATTTTGAGGAAAACAAAAAAATACCAACAATAAGAATATATATTACATGGATAGTGAATGTTTCTGGCATATGACTGGAAATAAAAACTTCTTTGAATAGATTATTTAAATGGAAGGTGGAAGGGTTACCTTAAGAGACAATTCTTAAGGAAATATTATTAGTATAAGTAATATTGTTCTTCTTGGAAAATATTTGTTTTCAAATGTTTTATTTTTTAAGGGTCTTAAGCACAACCTTATAAGCATAATACAATTATGTTATGAAGGTTACCTTGTAAATTTTATTAATGATAAATATATAGTACAAAATTACAAGGAAGAATTAATTCTTTCTACAAATTGGCATGAGAATGTTTACACACCAAACTTAGAAGACCATAGGAGACAAGACTTACCTTGACTTAGGGTAATAGAAGATCAATCTTGGTTATGTCATAGAATATTAGTACACTTTAATCTCAGGAACTTATATAAATTTTATAAGAAAAGAGTTGTTAAGGATCTACAAAAAATAATATTTTATTATTCAAAAGTTTGTGAACCTTGTCAATATGGAAATAAGCCTAAGTCAAGTTTTAAATATATTAGTGAGGTCTCAAAAACTGATGATTTATAGTTAGTTCACATGGAATTATTTGAACTAACACAAACTAGAAGTATTATAGGTTGATAATATGTATTTTTTCCAGTTGATGATTACACTAGATATACATGGGTTTATTTTACAGAAAATAAATATAAAGTCTTTTTTCTTATTTTAAATTTTTTTTAGCCAAAGTTGAAAATAAGAAAAAACTACCTTTTACAACTATTCATAATGATCATGGTAGAGAATTTGAAAATTATGATTTTGAAACTTTGTTAGTAAGAAAGACATTACACATAAATTTTCAGCACCTAGAACTCCTAAAAAATTGGTGTTGTTAAAAGAAGAAATCATATTATTTAAGAGATAATAAGAACCATACTGAGTGAGTATTCTATTGAAAAACATTTTTGGGATAAATTCATGGGTACTTTTTGTTATACTATAAATCAAGTTTTAATTAGAATATTTATTAATAAAACACCTTATGAATTAGGTACTGGCCAAAAACCCAAAGTTTTATACTTCAAAGTATTTGGATGAAAAGTATTCATTTTGAACAAAAAAGATAATTTACATAAATTTTCACCCAAATCCAATGAAGTTATTTTCTTAGGATATTCCATTAATTATAAGTATTATAGAGTTTTCAATAAAAATTCTTGTACTATTGAAGAAACAATACATGTTAAATCTGATGAAACCTATCCTTTTGTTTTTAAAAAACCTCAACCTACATGTTCTGATGTGTTTTCCAAAACTGATTATGAACCTTTTTTAGAAGACACTTCTAATAATTAAATTACTCAGAAAATTGTTTTTTAATTATTCACTCTAGAAGACCTTCTATATTTTTCTGATGAATAAGTTTTAGAAAATCTAAATCAGTTGTTTATTAAGAATCATCCCAGTGATAGTATCATTGGTGATGTAAATCAACCTATAATAACTAGAAGTTATTTGAGAAATTAAGTATAACATATAATATTTATTTCACAAATTAAACCTAAACGTTTTGACGGGGCTTTAAGTGAGGAATATTGGATAAAATAAATGCAAGATGAAATAAATTAATTCAAAAGCAATAAAGTTCAAACCTTGGTTGAAAGACCTAAAGAAACTTATATAATTTGAGTAAAATGGGTTTTTAGAAAAAAAATGTGATGAAAATGGAATAATAATTAGAAATAAAGAAATATTATTTACTAAAGGTTATAATCAATAATAAGGAATAGATTATGAAGAAACCTCTACTCCAGTATCTAGACTTGAATATATTCGAATATAGTTAGACGTTACAACATTAATTAATTTCAAAATATTTCAAATGGATGTAAAGCGTTCTTTTCTTAATGGATATGTTCAAGAGGAAGTTTTTTTTGAACAAACTCCTAGTTTTAAAGATACAAAACAACCTAAATATGTTTTAAAACTTACCAAATCTTTATATGGCCTTAAAAAAGCCCCTAGATCCTGATATGAGAGATTAACAAGATTTTTTCTTCAAAACAATTTTATTAAGGGAACAACTGATCAAACACATTTTATAAATAAAGGAAACAAAAATGTTTTTATCATTAAAATTTATTTTGATAACATTATATTCAGATCAACTCACACTTCTTTAACCGATTCTTCTATAAATATTATGAAATATGAGTTTGAAATGAGTATGATGAGTTAATTAACATTCTTTCTTGGTTTTCAAATTTCTCAAAAAACTATAAGGACTTATATATATTAACATAAGTATATTAAAATTATTCTTAAAAAGTATGGATATGACAATACTAAAAGTGTTAGTACTTGAATCGGTACCTCAAATACTCTTGAAATTGATGAATCTAGAAAACTAGTAAATCAAAACAAATTTTAAAGGGATGATAAGAAGCCTAATATAATTAACAACTAGTCTTATATAATTAATGTTTTTAGTATACTTATGCAAAATATATCAATAAAATTCGAAATAATCCCACATAAAATTTATGAAAATAATTTTCTGCTATTTAAAGGGAACTATGAATTTGAGACTTTTTTATTCTTCTGGAAATGATTTTGAATTAATTTTTTTCAAGATGGTGACTTTTAGTGGATGTAGAATGGATAGAAAAAGAAAATCCTAAACTTTTCATTTCTTAGGTGATTCATTAGTTTCTTGGCCATGTAATAAACAACACTCAGTAGCACTTTCCACTATTGAAGATGAATATGTGGTAGTTGAAAGTTGTTATGCTCAAGTGTTGTGGATGCTGTTGGGGAGGAGAGTGATGGCAAGAGGGGGGGGGGGGGGTGAATTGCCTTTTTAAAAAAGTTTAACAATTTAAAACAAAGTTAAAGTGCAGCGGAAATAAAAGAGGCAAGACACAAAACTTGATAACGGAGTTCGGCTTAAACCAAAGCCTACGTCTCCGCTCCCAACTCAACCGTTGAGAGATTTACTACCGCTTGCTTTTTAATGGTTTTAGCAAGAAACCCACTAGACTTTAAGGTAGTCTAGAACCTATTACAGCTTTCTTTTAATGGTTGAACAAGAACCCACTAGACTTCTTACAGGTGAAGGCTAGCTCACCTATGACTCAAGCCTTTTAAAGGGAAGGCTTGACTAACCTCTTCACACCTTGAAGGTGGTGTGAAAACCCAAACAAAAGGAAGATAAAAGAAATGGGGGTTTGTAGGCACAAACCCAAATTGATGCTCAAAAAGATAAATAATGAAAAACCGTAAGAGGATAATCCTTGGGCGTCAAAGGATTGATGAAGTTGATGAAGAGCGCTCCCAAGATTCTTTGATGGTTCTCCTTGGATGTGGAAGTGGGTTGGAGCAATTGAGGTTCCTTGAAGGAATCCGCCGGAGGTTTTCCAAATGATGAAAAATGTGTCCGTTGGCTTCCGTTGGCTTGGTTATTATTTCACACACGTTCCGGGGCTTCCTAGTCCTTTATTTATAGAGGGGGAACCCTCATATGGCCGTTCGGGGTCTTCGGAGCCGTTGGAAAAGTCTTCGGAGCCGTTGGGAGCAGGCTGGTCAAAGCCCAACGGCTAGTTTGACTGGCTCCACCGGCTGACCGGTGCTTGGCCATCGGTTGGCCGATGCTTTGGAAAATGGATAGGCCTTCAGCCTAGGCACCACCGGCTGGCCGGTGAGGAGGCCACCGGTTGGCCGGTGGTGAGACAGTAGGTGTCCCTTCTATCTGGGTTCCACCGGCTGGCCGGTGATGGGACACCGGTTGGACGGTGGTCTGGACAGAGGGGATGCCTTCTGTCAAGATTCCACCGGCTGGCCGGTGGTCATCCACCGGTTGGCCGGTGGACTGAAATCAGTCCACTTTTGCCTTCTGTCTTTCTTGGCCCAATTCCTTGGCATCCTGAAATCATGCCTATCATCCAAAAACACTTAAAACAAGATTAGATAAATAAGAGAGTGATTGTGATCATGAAAATTAAACCATGAGGGGTACGAGAGGTACAACAATCTCCCCCTATTTTGATGATCACAATCACCAAAACAAGCAATGTAAAAGACTGAAATGAAAGGCATGCTTTAAAGGATGAAGCAAAGCATGAGAGAAAGATTTGTCCCCCAATCAACCAAGAATTTCTCCCCCTTTGTGATTATCAAAATAGCACGGGGCATAAAACTTGATTGAGGGAAAGGTTGAAAAACAAGATAGAGTTTTTAAACCAATTGAAATTTTTGAGATTTGAATTGAAAGTTTTGAATTGAAAGTTTTGAATTGAAGGTTTTTGAATTTAAAGTTTTGATTATAAAGCAAAAAGGCTTAAACGATCCTAACTCCCCCTAAATAAAAACAACAAATCACCAGGGAGAGGATTTTAGAACCGAGACAAATTTTGGTCCGGTGAGGCTCGCTAAAAGGGATTTTTCAATCCAAACTTGTCTAGTGGCGGGTCTTCTCCTATGAAATTCATCATTAAAGGAAATGGTTTTGGGCCTTCCATACCGGGCATTTTTGCAATCGCACTCATAAATTAAGTGCCCGAGTTTTTTACAATAGTTTCAAAATTTATATTGGGAGATCCCCCTTACAAAAATAGTAGGAGCATGGGAAGAGGAATCTTGCTTGGAATAGCCAAGCCCTTGGGTGGTTCTAGATATGAATTGGGAACCAAGGAGCTTCGAAAGGTTATGTTCACCTTCGGTGAACTTAGCTAGGGATTTCCTTAAATCCTCGATTGTTGATTCCATAGAATCAACATCGAGAAGGTTTTGGATCTTGATGGACAAGTCTTCCTTCTCTTTGAGAAGTTGATCCTTTTCGGAAGAAAGAATTTTGAATTTCTTTTTTAAAGCAATAAATTTGGAAGAAAGTTCGTGAAAACCTTCCTCCAATTGATCTCTCGCATGTTGGAGATCCTTGTAAGATAAATGATTGAATGAATTGGAAGAACAAGAGGAAGAGGAGTCGGAAGAGGTTACCTCATGAAATTCCATTAGGCATTTTTTACCGTTGTCACTTGAGGAGGAGGAGGAAGAGTATGTGGAGCTATCACTCCATGTGGCCTTGAATGCCTTCTTCTTTTCCTTTTGCTTGGCCTTTTTCTTGTTGAGTGGACAATCGGGCTTGTAATGGCCTTTCTTGCCACACCCGTAACATGTTACCTCGGGCTCGGATTTTTCGTTGGGTTGAGCCTTGCGGGATTTCTTCTTCTTGTGCTTCTTCATGAATTTGTGCATTTTGCGGGCAAGATTCTCCATTTCTGAATCGCCGCTTGAAGAGGAAGATGATGAGGAGGAGGAGCTTTTTTCTTTTTGAACTTTGAAGGCGATGTTCTTTGGAACTTTGATCGGTTTGCCTTCCTTTTCAGCTTGCCTCCTCATGGTGATCTCATAGGTCATGAGGGATCCGATGAACTCTTCGACCGGCATTTTCTTGACATCTTTTGCTTCTTGAATTGCCGTGACTTTCGGTGCCCATGAACTTGGTAAGATCCAAAGGATCTTCTTGACCATCGTTTCTACAGACACATCATCACCAAGGGACTTTCTCCCATTGCAAACATCAGTAAAATGTGTAAACATTTCAGTTATATTTTCAGATGGATGCATGGTAAAAGACTCAAAATCTTGACGGTACATATCCAATCGAGTATCCTTAACTTTGTTGGTCCCCTCATGGGTAACCTCCAAAAGTTTCCAGATTTCATGAGATGAAGTGCATGTGGAAACTCGATTGAATTCATTACGATCAAGGCCGCAATGAAGAGCGTTCATGGCTTTGCCATCAAGCTCGAAATTTTTAATATCGGCTTGAGTCCATTTGGATTCATCGGGAGAAGAGAGAGAGTAACCTTGCATGACAATTCTATAAATAGGATAACCTATACTTCTAAGAAAAGTAGACATGCGGGTTTTCCAATAGGTATAGTCGGTTCCATAAAAAAAAGGAGCACGACCCAATGAATAACCTTCGGGGGCGAAAGAAGATGAAGCCATCACAAAGGATCTTGAATTTGAAACCGGTTAAGGTATTACACAAGCACCCCTCTGATACCAATTGTTGGGGAGGAGAGTGATGGCAAGAGGGGGGTGAATTTCCTTTTTAAAAAAGTTTAACAATTTAAAACAAAGTTAAAGCGCAACGGAAATAAAAGAGGCAAGACAAAAAACTTGATAACGGAGTTCGGCTTAAACCAAAGCCTACGTCTCCGCTCCCAACTCAACCGTTGAGAGATTTACTACCGCTTGCTTTTTAATGGTTTTAGCAAGAAACCCACTAGACTTTAAGGTAGTCTAGAACCTATTACAGCTTGCTTTTAATGGTTGAGAAAGAACCCACTAGCCTTCTTACAGGTGAAGGCCATCTCACCTATGACTCAAGCCTTTTAAAGGGAAGGCTTGACTAACCTCTTCACACCTTGAAGGTGGTGTGAAAACCCAAACAAAAGGAAGATAAAAGAAATGGGGGTTTGTAGGCACAAACCCAAATTGATGCTCAAAAAGATAAATAATGAAAAACCGTAAGAGGAGAAGCCTTGGGCGTCAAAGGATTGATGAAGTTGATGAAGAGCGCTCCCAAGCTTCTTTGATGGTGCTCCTTGGATGTGGAAGTGGGTTGGAGCAATTGAGGTTCCTTGAAGGAATCCGTCGGAGGTTTGCCAAATGATGAAAAATGTGTCCGTTGGCTTCCGTTGGCTTTCGTTGGCTTGGTTATTGTTTCACACACATTCCGGGGCTTCCTAGTCCTTTATTTATAGAGGAGGAACCCTCATATGGCCGTTCGGGGTCTTCGGAGCCGTTGGAAAAGTCTTCGGAGCCGTTGGGAGCAGGCTGGTCAAAGCCCAACGGCTAGTTTGACTGGCTCCACCGGCTGACCGGTGCTTGGCCATCAGTTGGCCGGTGCTTTGGAAAATGGAGAGGCCTTCAGCCTAGGCACCACCGGCTAGCCGGTGAGGAGGCCACCGGTTGGCCGGTGGTGAGACAGTAGGTGTCCCTTCTATCTGGGTTCCACCGGCTGGCCGGTGATGGGACACCAGTTGGCCGGTGGTCTGGACAGAGGGGATTCCTTCTGTCAAGATTCCACCGGCTGGCCGGTGGTCATCCACCGGTTGGCCGGTGGACTGAAATCAGTCCACTTTTGCCTTCTGGCTTTCTTGGCCCAATTCCTTGGCAACCTGAAATCATGCCTATCATCCAAAAACACTTAAAACAAGATTAGATAAATAAGAGAGTGATTGTGATCATGAAAATTAAACCACGAGGGGTACGAGAGGTACAACAGATGCAACACGCACTCACTGACTATGGAATGAGTTTTACTAAAACTCAAATACCATGTGATAATATTGTCACCATAGCTTTAATTAAAAACCCTCAACATCACTCATGTCAAAAACACATAGATATTAGGCATCACTTTCTTAGGGATCACACACTTAATGGATATATAATTTTACAATTCATCAGAATGCAAGAACAAATTAATGATATATTTACAAAACCATTACCTTATGATATATTTGAATAAATTAAACAAGATACAAGAGTGATCAATGTAATTTAATCATTAATATCTACTTCTTGTTTAAATTATCTTTTTTAATTAAGATACTCTTTTTCATAGGGAGAGTATATATTTTTTAAAATATAATAATTTTATCACCAAAAATTATAATCGGCACAAAAAATTTTAAGTCACCAAAAATTTTAATTGACATCAAAAAATTTAAATGGAATAAATTTTTTTTATCGATACTAGAAAATTTATTGGAATCAAAAAAATTTGTACTCATTTTTTTTGTTTTTAAAAATTTAATTTCATTTGAAAAATAATTCATTAAAATCAATACATCTATCTTTAGACTCCAAAAGGTATAATTAATTTTATCTTTTCATTTTTTTCTTAAATAAATATATGTTTTTGGTATTTTTTTTCGAAATATTTATTAGATTCACTTTGAATATGATATATTATTTTTTTAAAAACCTCTAAGAGTTCAAATTTTTTCAACAGTCAGATCTATTTGATCTAATCTGGAATATAGAATCCTAAAGGTCACTTTTAATAACCAATATAAAGGGAGCCCATCCTCATCCCACATTATATATTTCATATTTTTTATTGAATTTCTACTTCTCCTCAAATAACTGAGACTGATAGTTTTCACCTAGATCTTTACATCAGACTCATGTCTACTTCATCAGTGACTTCTCTAAAAGAAATGGCCCTGAAAGATTTCGTGAAGATGAAGTTTTTTCATGAAAGATTAATCAATAGATATTTTTATGATAGATATGATTATTCTCTTAAAATAATAATTCAATTTTAGGTCTAGGAATCAGTATGTGTGGAGAAACCGAAATATCAAGATCCGATTATCCCAAGTGAAGTGATTCAATTCTATCAGACTGTGAAAGTTGATATGGAAAACCTAAAAGTATCCTTTCATGTCTATGATACTGAAATATCTATGTCATCTATGCAAGCATCATTATTTCTAAATGTTCAATCAAAAAATGATTACTTCTACCCATCACACAAATTTTCAATGGAAAAAAGCATCATTTATTAAAGAAAGGGCTGAACAATCCCTATTTGAGATTCATGAGGAAAAAAGAAAGAATACTTATATGTTAGATGATAATAATATTATTTCACTATAGATTATAGGTTTCTTAATACCCATGAGTGGTGATAGAAAAACTCTTAATGTATCAGATGTATTCACTCTTGAATATCTTGTCATCATGAGAAAGATTAATTTGAGGGGTTATATTTTTTATACCATCAATAATCTCAAGTCTAGTGAAATAAAATCAAAACTGATTATGCTTCCATCTATCCTCAGTAAATTTATTTTTTAAAGTATAAAGTTTTAAAAGATTCCTCTAAAGATAACATTGATGAATTTGAGAGTTATTTGGATAAGTGATGATACAGTTAAGAAGATGAAAATTATTTTAGATCCTGAATCCAAGAAGATTACTAAGGATCCCAATGAAGAAGTTCCAAAAGATACAGCTGTAGAGACTCAAGGTATTCCAAAAAAAATTAAGGAAAATGGTTTCAAAAAAAAAAAGAATAAATAAAAGTCATATTGTATTTTGAAATTAAATAAAAAAGATAAAAGTGTTTTTCTTGAAGGAATGGAAGCTAAGTGGAGAAAAGAACACGATGAAAGAAAATAGGAAGACCCTCAGTTTGGTCTTAAACTTGAAAAATCTTTAGTTAAAAAAAATTCATGCTTATGAAATTATTAAAATAGAGGAAAATGAAAATAAATAAAAGAAAAGAACAGAGAGAAACTTTAAAATTGATTCTTTATTAAAAAGTTTTTGAGAAATCTAGTGCTGGAATTAGTACAAGCGAACATATTGTAAAAGAAATAGATATTCTCTCTTCTCAAGTAATTGAAAAATGAAAACAAGTAGTTTATTAATCAACACCACCAAAAGTATCTAAAGATAATGTTTTAGAAGAACAAGTGGATTATGAAATGAAAGAAATAGATTATTATCCTAGATAAGAAGATACTATAGGAGAAGATGAAAAATCTCATCCAAATAAAATACCAGTAAGTTCTTTAGGAGAAACTTAAACTAAGTTTCCATCTCCATGAGATCATCCTTAAAAAAATTCCTAGAAGTGAATTTCATTCATATTTAAGATAACAAAGAAACTAGATCTTATGGTAATCATATTTAGAATTCAGAAGAAAATACTGGAAGTCACAGTAAAGAACTTTCTCATTACGAAGAAGATACTGATTCAGATCAAACAATCTCTTTGAAAAGAGATCAATATGTTTCTCAATAAATAAGAAGGATTGAAAAATCTCTTCCAAACTTACTTATAATTGAAGGAAAAATTGAATTTGTTAAGGAAAATCAAAATAAAAGGTCAGAATCTATCAAACTATTGAGGAAAATGATAATCAAGCTCGAGGAAGATTTCAAAATTTTGGATGAAAGCTCTAAGGAGAACCGAAAGGATTAAAATAATGTTGTGAAATAGTCACATAAGTATGATGATAGTCTTAAGTTTCATGAAGATAAGATAGATGATATCAGGAAATTTGTGAATGAGCTTTCTGATGCTTTAAAAAAGTTATAAAGTGATACCACTCAGAGATTGAAATTAATGAGAGGCCCAGATGAAAGTAAGTTTAATGATTTCAATGTAATTGAAAAGATGTTGGATGTTGTTCAATAAAAGATATTACTTTTTCAAGATGTGATAGGTAACCTAAAAAATCAAAATACTTTGTTTTGAAATAGATTTGAAATCCTAGAAAAGATAACCAATGTTTAGAAAGAAAAGTATCATACTCAGTAATAAAATTTTAAGGACTAGGAAGAAAGAATTAAGTCTCTTGATGAGAAGATAAAATCTCAGGAAGAAGTCATTCATAACCAGGACAAGTTTTTTTAAGATTAGAAGCAACATATACATCCTCAGAAGGAAACTCTTGACAATCTCATAGAGGACTGAAAAGAGTTCAAGAAGATGAATACAATGGTTCTAGATGTTTTAAAAAAAGAGAAAGAGAAGGAAAATAAATAAATGATTTGAACTTTTGTTTTTTTGTCTAACTTTAATAAAAGTATTTAAAATTTATATCTTTTTGACTGAATGTTTTCTATTTTGGATGAATGTTCTTTCACTCATTTTAGATGATCAAATAATTTATTTCTTCATATTTTTTGTTTCTCTAACCCATTTACAGGTACTAAAAGATATCTCATATTCCTTTTTTGTAAATCAAAAAGGGGGATAATGTTTTACATTGAGGAAGAATGTTTTATAAAGGGGGGTAATAATGGGAGAATAATTTTTCAAAGGAATAATATATTTCATAGAGAGATAAATTCATAAAAGAATTTTATTTTGAATACTATCCTTAGGGATTCTATTATCCTAAGGGGGAGGTTAGTCATATTAAAACATTATTCTGAATAGTTTTAAGACTCAAATGGAGATAGGTATAAATATTCACTTATGAATACAAAAATCTACCTACTTTTGTAATCCTTTATTTGTTTTTAACTAGTGGTTTATGATTTCCAAAAAGGGGGATATTACTGAGTCAAAAGTCATCTTTTGACTTTTCCATTCCATTTTGTTTTGGAAATCACAAACATTCTTTTCAAATAAATTCTTATGTTCTTTTAACATATTGAATTTAATAATTTTATTAAACAAGCTCTTCATTAAAATTTTTATTTTGTGTACAATAAACCTAAAACACACTAAGAAAATATAGTCTGACTGTTTCTATGTTTATCGTAATGATATCGAATACGATTTACATCGTACTCACCAGATAAAGTTTTTATCAATCATGCCAATTAAAATTTTCATTGTACACATAGTTCTGTATATTACTGACAAGATAAATGATATCCACTATTTTATCATTAATCATTGTACTCATTTACTATTCACATCTGTATTTTATTGGAAGATACATATTATTTTCGTACCAACTTTATCGAAACTAAAAAAAGTGTTATATCAAAAATACCACTTTTTTAATAAAAATTATGTTGTGTATTCTATTTGGATATGCATGATAAAATGATATCATTGATTCAGTTACAAGATGACCATTGAAGTACAAGGTGTCCATGTCCCTCTGAGATTTCAGGATGAAATCTGATCGTTAGAGCCAAAATATAACTATTGCGTTGAGACCTATAAATACCAGGTCATTTGGAAGAGCTCAAAACTTTTGAAAAAATCAAGACATACTGTGAAATATCTGTTAAATCTATACTTAATGCAAAAAACCCTAAATTCAAGTTGTTATATGATCATTCTACATACTTGTGACTTTCAAGATTTTTTTTTCTTAGTGAGACATCGATCATCGATCGAGGGATTCTGAGGATAGGAAGACAAACATACCGATCATTTGTGGATCAAGGGATTCTAGTGATAGGAAGACAGAGGGATGATTACCTGCTTAATCAAGGGTAGTTGGGGATAGGTATACAGACTGAAGCTGATCATCATATCGATGGCTTAAGCTGGTGTGAGTAAGATAGACTTACTTGAAAGTATAAATCAAGGGACCTCTATCATAGGTTAAATGATACCCTTCTCTCTGGGTTAAAATAATTTTATTATTTTAAATTTTCACTACATTTTAATATAAAGAGAATTATATTAGTTATTCATCTTTCTATTCTATACTTTGATTATCGTAACCAATCTAATTATGATACTTTAGTAACACTCTAATTACTATTTTTTTTTTCTGATTATGATCTTATGATTAAATAAACTTTCTGATTGAATTGATTGCATTATTTTATTATGATCATTGTAACTATAGATATTACAATCTTATACATGCTTACTCTGTTTATATAAGGCCCCAGCCTTAAACCATACTTAATCATGAGTTATTACAAGATTACACGTTGAGGATCTTTTCAGGTTTAGAGTTTTAGAGAATTAGATCATAAAACTTGCATTACATTCCACATATAAACAAAGTGGTTACATAAAGATAGTATTCTTCATTCACATCAATGGAAACACATTTAAAATAAAACATGGATTATTTCTTGACACATCCTTGACTCTATCATCTTATCATGTACCTTTCCCTTGACCTGTGAAAAACATTTCAAAAACTTGGGATGAGCATAAAAAATCAGTATGGGTTATAAAAAAAAACATGGAAAGGAAACATGAGTTCATATATACATAAGAATGAAATCATACTTTACCCATAAAACATAGGCACATTAACATACCTCATAAAATCATGAATAAATCATAGAAATCATAAGACATAAAGGTAACTTGAGGCATTCATAACATTCTTACGTAGGGAGTAATCCTTTTGGTTACGTTTGGAATACCCATCACAGTATATTCCCTAAAATCTCTTCGGAGAAACCTTAATGTTTCACTCCTTCGTGTTACCCAATGCATTGGAGAGCTATAACGGGCTCACCCTCCCTTAGTTTATCACGGAACCACCCGTCTTCATAATAATGCCCAAGAACCATAACATAATCATATCACATAAAACATGCATAAAGGAAACATAAAATTTCCACATTTCAATCACGAGATATCAATACAACACATTGATATAAAAACATTATGAAAACAATTTTCAATACCAAAATAAAAGAAAAGTAAAATATGGTATTTATCTTTCTTTTAAAAAGAAGGTATGGCTTGTAGAGGAAGCCAAAACTCAAATAACGGTTACGACGGCGGAGAAGTCGTTGTCGCCGCATACGTACGACAAAAACATTCCCTTTTGTCGTTTAGTAAACGCTTCGTATAAAAAAGATTCCTTTTGAATAAATGTAAAAGTCAAAGGGGTTTATACACCATATAAAAGAAAGTTGTGTATAAAATAAAATATGCCTTAATGAAAGGAGATTGAGACAAAGTCCCATACCTCATATCCGACTTGACCCGACCGTTCTTTAATCTCCTGAATAATAAACTTGAGTTAATCTCTACTTGATTATGAATCTTTTTCAAGTTAATTATTCCTTTTATACCATGTTATGAACATCATGTAATCAGTTAAGTTAATAATGTTCATTTTGTCGGTATTTGGTTCTTAAGTCAAAAATAGACTTCTTACACTTACATGTTGTTAATTTGGTCAAAGGTTCATTATATCTAGAATGGTATTCATGATGTAGATATCATATATGTCATATATATCCATTACATACTTTCATTTATAATATTACATAATCATTTAGAGGTAAGAAATGAAATGTACCGTTCATGGAGACGGTAAGCCGTACGTACGCATGAATGCTACTTTCATTTCTATTTCGTATTTTATATAATGGAATCATAATGATATAAAGGTATATTATAATTCCAGTATAATATCATATATAATATCATAGTTCCATCCTTTATATGTCCCACATATGGTATTTAACGAATCAAATCACTTTGAGGGGGCGGTAGTCCGCACTTCCTAAAATGAAGATATCGTGTTTACCCATAATGGAAACCATAAAGGTATGCCCAAAATGAAAAAAAACAGAAGATTAAGGAAAACATAAACATATTATATATCATATATAAAAATAGTGACATCATAATGGCCACCTTTGAAGGTGTTAAATGAGTATTGAACAATCATCGTTTCGGGAGGCAGAATTTCGCCATCCACGGAAAACGTATGTTCTTTAACCATTTGATGTAGTTGTGTGAGAGTGTAGCTCAAATAAATATTATAACAACATCCTTGTATATTTAAGATACTGGTGTTGTTACAAAATAAGTAAATAAAAAGAGTTTAGGGGGTTGGAGAAGCAAAATAAAACAAATGAACATGAGAGAATGAATTACCTTTAAAAGTGTATCTCCTTTTGATTTGAGTCTAAAGGATTCCTTTGAAAGGATTATGCCCAAAGGGAATCCTCTAGGATGAGGATAGGTATGTGGAGAGAGTAAATGGGCAGGGGTTGGCCGAGCCAAAGGCTTGAGTAGTGTGTGAAATGAGGTAGAGGTGGGGGCCTTTTATAAGAGGAGAGGAGGGGCACTTTTGGAAAGTAAAGAAATATTACTTTATTTGAAAATGTGTTTCGGTTTTAAAAGGTCCCACATTGATATAATTCGTGGATAATGTGATAAGGGTTCTAAATCCACTCATCCAATTGGTTTTTTCCATGTTTAGTTCATAGATTTTACATTGTCTTTCCATTTTATTTAAATCGTCAAATAATGATGTCATCGCTGCATCATTATTATGTCATAAATAATTTAATTTATTTAATGTCTAAAAATCATAAAAAAAACACTATGATGTAGGAAATCTTTTTATCTTTCCAATTAATATTTATAATCAAAAATATGATCTTTATAACCCCATGTAAAAATTGTTTTCGTAAAACATATTATGTTTGTGTCATTTTTACTTTTACATTAAATAAAAAGTTATTTATGTCATTTCCCAACCAAAATGTCTCCATGGGGTCCCCAAGTTGACCCATGGCTTGTATTGGTCGTCCATGACACAACCAATAAGGTTGGGACATGTGTCTAGGTCATTTCATATTATTAAAGCATTATTTATACCTTAAACTACACTAATTCCCACTAATCGCGATTAAAAACTTAATAAGTTACTATTCACCAAAAAATTATTTTAATCTCATTGAACCACATTTTACTTCTTAATGACAACCATTTATGTCGGATTTTCAAAATTCAATACACATTAGTGGTAAACTTTCATTTAACTGAAAAATCAGTTTGCTTGATTACCACTTAGTGGTTTCACTATTCATCAAAAATTGAAGTTTTTCAGAAAATTACCAAAAATTCACCCTAAGATATATTTGATATTACGAATTCAAAAATGAAGTCTATTTTTCAAAATTCAAATCATATAAGTCACATTAATTAATTTAATAATTAATTCCCGCTGCCAGAGCAAATAGCGTGTTTTTACAAAACAATAAGTATCAAAAGATTGACACCAGTTTAAGTCTAATTTCAAAGTGAAATTGATTCCAATGACCACCATTGGATAAAATGGTAAAAATATATTATAATTTCACTTCAAAACCAATTAAAAACATAATCTAATCATATAAATAAATTATATTAAAAAGCAGTTTTGATGTAAAATGCAGTATTTTTCACTATTCATTAAAAAATGAACATTGTCAGAAAAATACCAAAAAATCACACAAGGTAAATTTTGATGTCCCAATCATAAAGGATAAGTTTATTTTGACAAACATAGTTTATAAAATTGTCAAAATATAGATTCAAAAATGGTTTGCCATCAAAAGGCAGTAAAACAATCTTTTAAGAATATTAGTGTATTCCATGCATAAGATTGTATTTATTTTCATTTTAAGCCTCTATAACACTATCTTAATCATTAATAGACATAGATAAAAATATATATTATTCATTACTTACTTGGGATGTTACAGTTTAAATCTTTTTAACTATGAATACGATTAATTTCAATTACGACCAGTGGAATACTTATCATAACCAACCTGATTACGATATTCTTTTTCATTGGAACCAGGACCCAATTTGATTAATTTTATTAATTTAATTAAGAGGTTTTATGAATTGAATTAGTTTAATTACTTTTTAAAAAAACCCCATTAAGTATAAAAAGGGAAAGTTTTTAAACCTATAATTCACCCCTCTTGTATTGTGCCACCTGTATATACATTATGATCCAACAATAGTCCAACCAAATACTCCATATCATATCATAGATATACAATTCATGAAATAAGTCATATAACCAGGCTAGAAAGACTTATAAATTCCTCTATCTCAACAAAAATTATATAGTACGATGACTATACCCTAGGAGCATAGAAGAGAAAAAAGTCACACAATCACAAGAGAATTACACTCAGTAAAATCTAGGGAATGACCTAAGGGATCATGAAAAATGAATATGTGCTTCACATGATCAATATATAGACTATTCAAAGGAATTTCAATAGGCCAATAATATTATGTGAAGGAGTTTCCGTATGTCGACTGGGTCTCACAAAACTAAAAGTGCTAATTCCTGAAAAACTTTAGGGAAAATATATAATAAAGACTGAAAAAATGGAAGACTTATGCAAAGATGGATATGTTAATTTTTATGTGAACGAATTACAATATTTTCATAACCCATACATATTATGAGGTAGTTCAGGACATGTCAACAAATTTTCATGAAGTCTTCCAGGCATATCACCCAAGTCATGCATTAGTACCACGACATGTCACCTAGGTCTTACGAAGTCCTCCAAAAATTTATCCCAATATTTTGAAGTCCCTCATACATGATAGCCATGTTTTATGAATTCCCAAGGATATATCATCCAAATCATGAAATGTCCTTCAGACATGTCGACTAATTCTCCCAAAGTCCATCGGACATGTCTCCCAAGTTATGTGGCATCACCAGGAAATGTCACCCAAGTCTTTAGGAGTTCATTAGACATGTCTACCATGTCACAAGATGTTCTTCATACATTTCATCCAAGTAATGTGATGTTATTCAGATAAGTCAACTGGATCATGTTATTTTCTTTGGACATGTCCATTAGGCAACCTGGACATGTCTAGACCTCCTTAGACATGTCAAACAGACACCTCGGGACATGATAACATTTTATATTAGATGTATTCGCTCATACTCAACTAAACTAAAATAAATCCAATCCTTATCCAAACTATATATTTAGGATTCCTTCATAATGATTGAGCTCTAACGGGCATCCAACTTGGTGTAAGTCCATCCATATCTCAAACACTCTAACCCATGGGACCCAAACTCTCATATGGGTTCATAATTCTTCCTCATCCATAAGAATATTGAGAAGTAAATTAATATATAAGGACTCTTATTACTTTTATAAATAGGATACATAAGATGAATTCTTAAGACCCGATCTATATATTGAACACCCCATTAGGGATTCCCTAGCACATATGTCCTAAATCCATGTGTGATGAGACTAATCACTTAATATTCCTTGTTTCTAATAACTATCATGGCTTATATGAGTTTAGGGATTTGAAATGATCTTATAATTTGAATCATAAAATATCCCCCATCTAGGAAAACCTCAAATTTTAATCCCAATTTAGTGTCATGATATAAATTCCCCCATACAAGGACATCCACCTTGAGGTAAGTCCTGAAGGCACAACTGAACTATGATAACTGTGATTCTTATTAAAAACATGATACATAGGATGTCTTCATAAGGCTAAATATCCATACATAGTGCCTAATTAACCTCATATATTTTATTTCTATATGATTTAAAAAACTACAATAGTTTTTATTCCTGTTATAAATAGGATAAGTAGGACGCCTCATAGAAGTTCAATCCCATCCTCAAAATATTAATCACCTCCCTATATGGTGGTAAACCTTGGAGTTCCCAGTTATATGGATTCAAAATATAAGTAACTACCCATTACTAAGAAATAATAGGAAATGTATAAAGAACATTGGATACATACATATGACATCATTAACATAACCCCCATTAATGCATAGAATGATTAAACACACGATCATTTTTTAAGGTAAATGATTCTATATTAGGATTAGAAAGATATTAAAAAACATATATTAAATATATAATAGTCTTATAATAGGTAATAACTCCCCAAAAAAGAGTGTGATGGGCCTAACCTCCCATCATCTTGACCAATGTGAGTTCCTAATCATCATTGATTCTGAAACCCCATTGGATCACTTGCCTTTGGAAAGTAGGTACATGATCATATTTGGATGTAAAAACCATTGAGAGTTTTTGTTAAGGATGAATGTGATGAGTATGAATTGAATGATCATATATAAAATTAAACCCACCACAATCAACCATTGGACAAAACAATATATTTTCATAAAAAAAAAATGGTGAACTCAACATGAAACTATCAAAAAAATAATAATCAGTTGAACATGAATCGAGCCATTTCATTTTTCATTCCCTACACAAAAAATGATAAGACTGGTGTGAAATCTAGCATAACCATGGTTCCGATGAAATAAATCCATTCTCGTTGTGAAATGTCCATTCGATCAAAATAGCCAAACTGGGAATAATAAAGGAAAATTGTGTTACCTATGAATATATAAAATAGAATGTTTTTCACTTAAAATGATGCACTAATTGGTGGCCATATTACATATTGAATTTTGGACCAGATACTTCTCTCACAAACAACACCCCGACCTGAGATCATGTCTTTATCTGGTGACTGTTTTGGAATATCAGCTATGGTTATAATCCCTTTAGGTTAGAGAATGACCTCACCCACATGAAACCTTAATATTTTGGTGGTGAATGTGATGGTTCATAAATACCATCAATATGATATGATCCCAACCCTCAAGGATACACACAAGAGTTTCTAGATGCTAAATGTGATGATTCCACCTCATCCAAAGAAAGTTGTAGTAAAACTAGTGGCACTCATTTCCACTACCAATATTTTTGAAATATAATCCCTAGATTTATGAAAATTATCACCTTCCCATACCTAGGAAAGGTAGATCAAGTAGATAACTACAACTCCATTTTAGTTTAGGCACTGCCAAGGAGGGATCCAATCAACCACCATCACCAGCTCTATCCCACCACCACCCGACAATTTTCCACCTGGTATACTCATGCATGGGTACCAAGTAAGTCATGTAGGATTCAAAAAGATATAGATAAATGGGAGTGGGATCATATCCCCACTTCTAATAAGGAAACTCATCATCATATTCTGGTGGTATCTTGTGACTAGGATCATATCCCTGCTCACTCAGATCATGTTTGGAGACATATTCCTACAACAAGCATGGGGGAGACATATATCCCTACCCCAACCATTAATCTCATAAGCATATTCTGATGAAAAAAGAGGATATGAGTGGGATTATATCACCAATTCAATTGAATATATATTCTAGTGTATATTGAAGAATGAAATGTTAATTCTTACATTCCTTCACACACTTTATTATAGTGTCACTACATTATAAGAAAAAATGAAGAACTCTTCCATTATATTTCAACACTGGTATAGTTAGAAGGACATAAAAATATTCCTATATCGACATCCATAGTATCACATCACCCTAATTATTATGATTATATGGATACTCTGGATTAATATCACATTATTTCTCCCATCCAAGAGGATTATCAGCATATTTTGGTAATGGATGAAGAAAAGGACTGGTCTGATATTCATATTCCAATCGTGGTTCACCAAGTCAGAGTGGAACATGTCTCAGAATAGGTTCACAATCATTTATAAAAAGATTGGTGGCATACTCCAAAGGCACATGACCAAATTCACATCCCTGTTATGACCAAGGATCACTAGGTGAGAGCAACACATTTCTCGAGGAAGGCTCAAATTCCTATAGAAAAAGACTAGAAACATATTCAAAAGGCACCAGACTAGCCTCACATCCCCATTCTAATTGAGGCCAACCATGTGAGAGCGACACATTTCTCAAGACAAGTTCATATTCTTTTCAGTAAATCTACTTGACATATTCTAGCAGCTCACAGTATCTAGACTTATATCCCAACTTCTACAAATGAATGACTCCACTGACATTCTTTAGAGTCTATATAAGAGGAGGATCATATCCCTTCTCCCATTCTAATTTTTTTGACATATTTTGGCAGGGAATTAATATTTTAACTGGGCTTATATCCCAACTTTATCTAGGGCTAGTCGACATATTTCAAAAATCACCCACATATAGGCTTATAATAAATAAGCTCACCATCATACTCTATATTATTATAAAAAACATTCTCATATTCCCACAACACCAAAAATTTATCCAAATATTCCTAAAACCTTCATAGAGCAGGATCATATCCATTTTAAACCCTAAAATCTTGGTTGGCATATTCTGGATGCAATGTATAATGAGGCTCGTATCCCTGGTATGCTCAATTCCAGTGTCCTTGAAGCTGTTCAACACATATCTAAAAAAACTCAAGGGTTCGTCGATGCTTCAACTAAAGAAAAATAAAATCATTACCTCGATAGTCCTCCTTATGGTAGTGCAGATATGAATCATAGGGACTCTACTCCTGACATCCATTATATTCAACCTCCCCATAGTGGTATCTCCCTCATTTAAGGAGATAATACCCTTTTCTAGACAACTCCACATAGATAAGTTCTCAAAACATAGACAAATTCATAGAGAGATGTTATTGAAACATTGGGGTAAACCTTATATAGTTTCCCATTAACTATTATCAACCCTTCACCATGATTAGTAGGCAACCTAGAGAAAAAAACTCTATGGTGTGACCAAGTGGAGGCATATAAGTCTGATGAAGAGGAGGATCACACGGAAATAAGGAGAGAGTTAGATAGAAAAAACTCCCAAACTTGTTATGGACCTTACCCACTTTTGACTATGAGATACTATACGATCTTGGGAAGAAGTGATTGCATTATGTTTGTCAAAATATATGGGAGACTTGTCAGAAATTTAAGTATAGACATCTCCCCTATCTAGGATATGAGGGTCACCTTTATACCATCAACATACTTTATTTTCAAATTGACCTGGCTACTATATCCCTGGACCAAGACCCAAAACTGGAAAATAATAGTATAAATATACAACATGCTTGCTTCTATTGCTCTAAAAATCTTTGAAAAATAATCGATGAAGCCTAATCCAGTATCTATATCCATAGATGAGTAAAGTATGGATCATTTAACTTCACCACACCCCTAGAATAGAAGAACTCACTAGATACATCATCTAATAATGTCATATCCTATAGTGAAATCAGGGGACTAGGTAATACACATGCTAGTTGGTCAATGCAATATAGTACCCCTACTTTAAAGATGAAAAGACATCACAAAAAGAAGGAGTGGACTTCCAACACATATTTAAGTTCCCCCCCCTCAAAAAATGGGAACACATTTCAAACATGGAATCCAGATTTGTAGACAACCTAAAAAATTCCCGTAGAAAATGAATCCCATCATGGGTTTCCATTTTACCGAGCCGATACACAAACATTATTGTTGTAAATCAAATGGGTCAAAACTGCAACTACCATAGAACCCATCCAAGAGTGAACTTGATCCATAGGGTTAGGGGAATATTTACCACTACCTCTACCTCTAGGATCATCAATCCCTAATATGATTCAAGAAATATTAGAGACATCTTCAAACCAAACCCATCCCATAGGGTTGGGGGAATTTTTATCTCAATCACCATCACTAGGTTCATCACATCCTAAGAGGGTCTTGAATTATTTAGTGGTTATTCCTAATCAACCCTATACCATAGCTATGGGGGTGTTTATATCTCAATTATCATCATGTGATTCATTAAATCCCTAATTAGAATCATCAAATTCTAAAAAAAGGATTAAAAAGTGCTAATGGAAGCCCTGAATAGTCCCTATCCCACAAGTTTGGGGGAATTTCATCATTATAATCAGCACGAAAGTAATTTAGATTCTCTATGTTTGGAGGTAAATATCAATGGTTGGTATCCCATCTGTTCCTACTACCTCAAGACAAAATATTTATATTTGAGGCACATTCAGAAAACACAATTGGAAACTCCTTCAGGGTTATTGTTCACATATCAATATAGGAGGATCATACGATAAAGGAAATAAAACATCACATGGTTTGTAATAAAAAGAGGCCCAATATTTCCTAGGTTCAGAGAAAAGAACCTAATATAAGAAGTGAAAATTCACCTTATCGTTTTGAGAGTAATGAGATAACTACCATCACCCAATAAACCTCAGTGAATGTCATCACCATCAACATAAAAGTTAATGTGGATCAAGATAAAAATGTAGAGGTATGCAATTCAAAAAATATACCTCAAGAGGAGGGTGATTTGGATGCACAAACTAAGGCTACATGTGAATGGAATTAGAGGAGGATCCAAAACTTGGAGCCTCCTAATAATGAATTTCCACCTCTATTTTAGAACACCAGCATGGATAAAAGGAAAGATGTGGTTGAATTCCACTCACCACCTAGAGGAGTAGAAATTCCTTCTATGGAGGAATTATTGGAACAATATAAGAACGTGATAAAAAATATTAGAAAACTTAATGAGGAGCTACTCAGGGAAAATATTACCATGGGGTATCGTCTTCATGTAGTGATGAATATCTATCCTCCTACACCTCATGAAAGAGCCTATCTACCTACAAGAGTATCATGTAAGTGTTGGACTGACTCTAGATCCAGGTGGATAGTCCACATAAATGTGGAAGTCTAAGATGATCAAGACTATCCTCCATCATAATGAAAACCTCTCCCTTGTTAGGACCACTTTGTGTATGGAGTTGTATTTGTTGTAAATAGTTTCTAATATTGGTCAAAATAAAGGAGGAATCCAAAGTTAATGGAGAACGGTAATTCAGATGATTGATGCATTGATCCTAAGTTCGAAATAACTTATATCATGTGTGATACAAAGTTCACAACAATGAAGAGGGAGAATTGGAGTTTGACCATGAAAAAAGAAAGGATTCATATGGGTTGCATGAAGTGGATGAGGTTAGAGAATGAAGAGAAGAAGAGAGGGTTCCATGTATGGTATTGGAATTTGAAGATGGCTATGCACTCTATACTTATAAGTATTTTTATGTGTGGATTTACTTACAAAATAGTGGAAGCCCACATGCTAGCCATCCAGCCTCAACCCGAGCCACATGTGGGACCACAGGAGTCAACCACAACCCAAGAAATATGATAGGACCAACCTGAAAGTGGAAGAGTGGGAGTAGAGCGCACCCACAGAGACTGGTCCAAATCCTGTACAGAGGATTGGTGTAGAGCGCACCTACAGAGAACACGATACGAGGTGCTACCATGAGGGGAGGAGGAGTAATCTAGCTGTTTTCTAGGATGGGTTGATTTATAAACCATGGAAATGATGAATCTCCAATTCAATGTGGGACAAGAACACACAAGCATTGTTCACAACATAAAAATGTGGAAGCAATCATGGCCACACATCTCATATGTGCTCCACGATCTCATCACCTCCATCCATCATCCGATGCCTTGCATGTTCAAATAAGGGATGTCCGATTGCCTTTCAATTTTTGTACCCCTAGAACCATCGTCGTCCTCCTATAACGCCCACCAATGCCACTGATTATTTCATGAAATGATGAAAAACCACGTTCGAACCACCAAGAGCCATCATTTTGATATTTTGAAGATTAATTGAATGAACCGAGACCATGAATGCAACTTACGTTGTGCATGCATATGATATATCGATGAAGAAGGTTTGGCCGATGGAAACGTAGTTTTTGAGGCCACATAGATTAAATCATGGATTTAAAAGGATATTTCATTTGATATTTTAAAAACATGCACATGATTTTATCTCCGTAAATAAGGTGTTCTAAAGGAAACATGCCGCAAGTCTTAGCATATATAAAATGTGGATTTGAAGAATCTTAAAACGTTGGAGATTTTGTGCATTCAAAGGATGATCTTCACGACACATCACTCATGATTTGAATGTGGAAAAGAAGAGACCATCGTCTATAAAATGAGAACCACTGAGCTGAGAAGAAGGGGATTCTACCTTGTTCTCAAGAGATCTCATTTCCAAAAATAGATCATCTCCTCGAGCTTCCATTTTTTAAAGGGTAAGCAAAGATCTACAAGACCTCTAGATCTACGAAGAGAGGATTCCGCAGGCCTTCGATAAGTGATTTTCACTCTTGATTATGATTCGTGGATAACCACGCTCTGCAAAGAAAAGGGACAACACATCATGCCTCCCTTTCCTTTTTGATGAACTGATATCCATGAAACCGTTATGGTTCATGAAGATCTATAGAGATCTGTGAGGAAGTTCCTGAGTCACACACTCCCACTACAATTTGCAAAGCACCACACATCCTGTGTGTGGATGAATTGTGCTCTATGAGGCTACACTTGTGCACCTATTACATGAAGATGAAGACCCATGAACACCTTTATATCATGAATAAAAGGTAAGAACACCCTTATGTTTTCAAAAATATAATATATTGCGTGTAGGGGTTGTTTTTGGTAAATAAAGAGATTTCATGGATATGGGAAGTGCATACATGCATGCACGCATGTGAATTATTTGAAGGAACTTGAGGAAGTGTGTGTGTTCCAAGGTTTTTTACCCAATCAAATTTTGTTTCATTAAAATAAGATAAGGAGAAAATTAGAGGTAGTGTGTGTTCACATGTGTAGAAGAAAGAGAGAGAACCTGTCCAAATGTATACACCCATTCGGGTTTGGGTTGTATGCACCTTTGCATGAACATGCATACGTGGAGGAATTTAAAGAAAAGAAACCATACAAGTGGGTGTGCATGTGTAAAGAAGAAAAATAGGAGAAGTGAACTTACATTTTACATTCATGATCTCATGTATATATGAAAATAAGTAAGGATAATTGATTCTGATGATGCCCAGTGAACTGACCTTCATTGCTTGAATAATCACATAGGTACTTGTGATTCTGGCTGAGAAAAATAAGAAGTTTTTAGTGCATCTAGTTATTGAATTAAAGATGAATATTGAATATAAAATATCATAAATTATAGAGTTTGATACAAGGAAAGTCTCATGTTGAACAAGAGACAAAGACTTCCATGCCTATTTGTTGAAGAGACCTTCAAGTCGATAAACTGAGTGAGACCTCACCCAAGGCAGTGAGCCAGGGGGATTCAAAAAAAGTGATCCAAGGGAAGAAGTGAGCATTCCCTGAACCTTTAGGCAGTGTTTCTGGGACAGAGTGACTATGCTTGAACATTTTTAATCCAAAGCCAATGAAGATTAGTGGAATTAGGTACGACCGACATCATATCGACATATGATCCTTGGAAATAACCATTAGTGGAGAACCAAGTAAAAGTTTCATACCATACTTCTTCATGTGAATGTTCTAATTACTACACATATCCATCATATAGGTTTAAAAAATTCTCTATCAATGTGGGAATGAGATCCAGTAAAGAAGAGAAAAATTTTACACCCTGATTCACTCTAACCTCTCAGGGTGGTCTAGGGTCCTTCAATTGGTATCAGAGCACAAAGATTCAGGTATGTTAGATACTCTATAGTAATTATATTCAGTGGAGGATTTTAGTTTTTTTCCTATGTCAATAATGAAGTTCAGTTTTATTGAAGATTCAGTTACCTCTAAGCAGAAGTCTATATCCATCAAGACCATGAAAAAAAAGAAAAAGAAATATAAGAAGAAGTTGAATAAGTACCTCTTATGTAAATAAGAGGTAGTATCTGGTTCTCCATACATTTCCAATAATTAAGAAATATTAGGCCTAGAATGTAAAGACCTGGTGGCTCAAGTTTCCACAAAAAAACAAGGATTTCAGAAAAAGTTCTAATGTTGATCAAACTTTTACCTCACATGAGCTTGCAATTGATAAATTAAGAAATTATCTGCATGATACTCTTAAAGAAAGGACTTCCTTTAAAGAATATTTCAATATGTGTTGGCTAATATCACCCTGATGGAAAGAGAAGCTGATAATATGGAAAAATTATTAGAAGTAAAAATTCTTAAAAGTTTAAATCTCTCCAGATAGATTTAAGCCTTTGAAAAGAAAGGAGTCAATAAGAATATAGAAGAAAAGATACATGCACTTGAAGATAAGCTGAAGAAGAACACCAAAGTCAAGAGTTTATGTTTAGAAAAAACTTCTAAGAAATTCAATGAACCTGACTCTTTGATAAAAAACAAAGTTAAGTTTCATTAAAGTGAAGTTTAAATAATTAAGTAAGCTTGTGAAGAGATGATGAGTGTGATTGAAGATTAGAAAGTCATCATCAATAAGAAATGTCTAGCTTGGGAAGCTCAGTTGACTAATCTTGAGAAGACACATATTGATATTTCATAGAAGAAGGAAATAGTAGATCCTAGTACTCAATGCCCATTGGAGGATTCTAAGGTTGGAAGACTTCCAACATGTGATAAAAAGATAATGACTTCATTCAATGATCTATCACAAGTGGTCGATAAAGTGAAGGTACCATCCATACCTTCTTCTACTAATGTTTTTAAATATGTATCTACAAAAAGTATAGGGTGGAAGAAAAAATTTAAACAATTATGGATGAGGAAATGTGATGAGATACCTACCACCATGGCTAGGGTGGATAGGAATAACAAGAAGTTTGAAGATGGTTCCCCATAGAGAGCACTACACATCAAGAAGAATACCCAACAATATTATGTAGAAGATATCAAGAAGTCAAGATTTGTGTGTCAATGTTGGTGATGAAATATGTTTGGGAAATTTTCATTATATTTTTGGTACAATAATAAAAATGAAAAAGAACAAATAAATCCCATTTCAAGGGGGAGCAAGCTGGTGAAGGAGAAGCAACATCCATAGGTCCAGAAACATCAGTATACTGCAAACAGATTGGAATGCTTGACAACATCTGTTATGTATGAAATGGAATTGGTCACAAGGTTGGTATATTCTCATCTAAACATGAATAAAAAGAGGATAAGAATAGAATACTATAGAATATAGCTAAGAAAGAAGAAGCATCATTGGAAAGAAATTAGAAGAATGTTTCAAAAACAAATTCTCCCAAGAATATTCCAAGATGGAAAGGTGAGAATTATTTGGATTCCAAATCCAAAAAAGTGAAGGGTAGTGCATCCAAAATAACTTCTAAGAAGGATCAAACTCATATGAAGCCATGTGGAAGATCCAATCTTGATACCTTAATTCCTAATGACATATTAGTTATCCTTACAGAGGATTTATAAAGAATGAGGAAAATGGAAGAAGCAATCAAAACCACACAAACACAACCAGAATTGAAGATCAAATGTGAAATTATTAAAAGTGGATCAAATAGAGAATCTTGGTTGAGAAGACAGTATCAACCTATCTATTCATGTTGATAAATCAAAGAGGATCCACTATATTTCCTTGAAACATTTTGTATTTTATTTTTTCTTATAATACATGGAATTGAAGTTGAAGCAAGCTCAAAGGGGGTGAACCTGAGAAGTGTTCCCTTGAGGGGGAGACAGATAAAGAAGCTTCTATAGTTACTATTTCAATTAGTATCAACTTAAATTGATATAAAATTCAATTAGTATGATGATTGTTTAAATATCATGTCATTGGAAAAGGTATGTAATTTCTTTATCTGTTATCCCTGGTTACTCAAAATAAATATCATTCTACTAAGGGGGAGTAACTGAACTAATCAGTGACATAAGAATAATAGAAGTGCACCAATGTAAATTATCCTAAAATTATACTTGAATGTTATTTATCCATTTTTTGAAGTGATTACATGTGTTTCATGTTGATTATTCCTAGAAATATTTATCTCACAGCCTGGAATGAAATTGGAAAAACTTTAAAGACAAGTATATAATTTCTAATCTCATGTGGTATCATTATCAGGGGATAATTGATATATTTGTTGTCTAAATTAAATACTCTTGTTTTCTACACCAAGAATAGATCAAGTATACTTGGAATGAAATTATTGATGGCATGTTGATTAAGGACTGATATCCTCTATTCATGAACATTTTATTTCTTGTCAATAAGGGGGAGATAAAGTGAAATGAAAGTTTTAGATGGAGAGAAATAAGTAAGGGGGGAGAGAAAATTATATTTTTTTTATTAACACATTAATTTTAAGAACTTTGATGTATTAACAAAAAAATACAAAGGAAGATATTGTTGGTACCACTTTGTGTATAGAGTTGTATTTATTGTCAACAATTTCCAATATTGGTCAAAATGAAGGAGGAATCCAATGTTAATGGATAATGGAAATTCAAACAATTGATGTACTGATCCTAAGTTCAAAAGAACTTGTATCATGTGTGATACAAAGTTTACAACAATGAAGAGGGATAATTGGAGCAAGAACATGAAAAAGAAAGGATTCATATGAGTTGAATGAAGTAGAGGAGGTTAGAGAATAAAGAGAAGAAGAGAGGTGTCCATGCATGGTATTGGTGTTTGAAGGTGTCCATGCACTCTATAATTAGAAGTATTTTTATGTGTGTCTTTACTTAAAAAAATAGGGCCATCCCACAAGGCAACCAGCCAGCCTCAACCTGAGCCACATGTGGGACCACATGAGTCAACTAAATCCTAGGGAAGATATCTAGGCTAGCCTACAAGTGGAAGAGTGGGTGCAGAGCACACCCGCAGAGACTGGGGAAAATACTGTGAAGAGGATTGGTGAAGAGTGAACCCTTAGAGAACATGGTACGAGGTGGTAACATGAGGGGATAAGGAGTAAGATGGCCGGTTTTTGGGATGAGTTGATTGATAAACTTCGGAAATGACACATCTCCAGTTCTATGTGGGATAAGAACACACAATTATTATTTACAACTTAAAAAAGAAAAGGAAATCCTGGCCACACATCTCACCCATGCTCTGCGATCTCATCACCGTTGTCCATCACCCTATGCCTCTCATGTTCAAACAAGGACCATCCAATGGCCCCATAGTTTCTGAACCCCTAACGTCATCGTCTTACTTCTCCAACACCCGCCAACGCCACTGCTTCTCGCCAAATATAATGAAGAACCACGTCCAAACCACTATACCCCATCATTTCAACATCGTGAAGAATGGTTGATTGAACTGAGACCATGCATGCAACTTATGATGTGCATGCATGAGATATCTCGATGAAGAAGGTTCATCTAAGAGAAATGGAGTTACCGAGGCCACATAGATTCAAGCATGGATTTAAAAGTATATTTCATATGATATTTTAAACACATGCACGTGATTTTCCCCCCATAAATGAGGAGTTTGAAAAGGAAACACGCCTCAAGTATCAGTGTGTCTCAAACATAGATTTAAAGAATCTTAAAATGCTGGAGATTTCATACACTCAAAGGATGATCTTCATGACACATCTCTCTTGATTTTAATGAGGAAAAGAAGATACCATCATCTATAAAAGGGGAACCACTGAGCCAAGAAGAATAAGATTCTCCCTTGTTCTTGAGAGCTCTCATTTCCAAAAATTGATCACATCCTTGAGCTTCCATTTCATAAAGTGTAAGAAAATAACTACAAGCCCTCTGGATCTGCGAAGAGAGGATTCCACAGGCTTTCGATAAGTGCTTTTCACTATCGATTTTTCTTCATGAAGAACCAAGATCTGAAAAGAAAAGGTACATCGCACCATGTCTCCCTTGACTTTGTGATGATCTGAGATCCAAGAAACCATTCTAGTTCATGAATATCTCTAGAGATATGCGAGGAAATTCTTGAGTCTCACACTCCCACTGCACTTCACAAAGCACCACACATCCTGTGCGTGGAGGACCCATGCTCTAAGAAGATGCACTTGTGCACATCCTGTATGAAGACAAAGACCTGTGACCACTTTGATTTCATGAAGAAAAGGTAATAACACCCTCATGTTTGTATGAATATACTATACTATGTTTAGGTGTTGTTTTTTGGTAAAAAGACAGATTTCCAAGGGGTTTTACCCAATAGAATTTGGTTGCATGAAAAGAAGATAATGATAAAACTAGAGGCAGTGTGTTTTTACATGTAAAGAAGGAGAGATAACCTATCCAAAGTTATACACCCATTTGGGTTCGGATTTCATGAACACTTTCATGCACATGCATATGTGAAGGAATTTAAAGAGAACCTAGATAAGTGGTTTCACATGTGTAAAGAAGAAGAAGAAGTGAGGTGAAATTACATGTACACGAATGATTTCGTGAATATATGAAAATAATTAAGAAGAATTGATTATCATGATTCCTAGTGAGATGACCTTCATTTCTTAAATAATCACACAGTTATTTTTGATTCTGACCGAGAAGAATAAGAAGTGTTTAATCCATTCAGTTATTTCACTAAAGTTAAATATTGAATATAAAAGATAATCAATTCTAGAGTTATATGTAAGCAAAGTCTCATGCTGAACAAGAGAAAAAGACTTCAATGCATATCTGTTGAAGAGACTTTCAAGTTGATAAACTAAGTGAGACCTCTCCTAAGGTAGTGGGCCAGGGGGATTCAACATAAGTTATTTTAGGGAAGAAGTGAGATATTTATAAACCTTTAGGTAGTGTTCTTGGGATATAGTGATTGTACCCAAACCTTTATAATCCACAGATAGTTAAGATTAGTGGAATTAGGTATAACCAACAACCTTTTGGCGTATGCTCCTTGGATGCATCCCTTAGTGTTGAACCAAGTAAAAGTGATGTGTAGTCCTTATGTATGTGAATGTTTTAATTAATTCACATATTCATCATACATGTTTAAAAAAGTTCCTACTAATGTGGGGACAAGATCTAGTAAAGAAGAGAAAAAGTTGACACCCTGATTCACCCCCCCCCTCTCAGGGTGGTCTAGGGTACTTCATCCCCCTCCATGGTGACCATTCAGTCTTATCATGTATCAAAAATCATAAGTATATTAAAATGGGGACACCTCATCAAACCTTTATCACTCCATGTAGATAGGAGGAAAACTAGATAGCAATAACATTGGAACTTCTCAATGCCATTGAATCTCTGGCTACTCAAATGGAATCAATAGAAGGGAGGAACACACCCATAAAGCTCAAGAGGAATCCATATCATGAATGGGTGGATGAAACTTTTCCCCCTCACAATTTTAGAATTTCAACCTTCTCAACATTTGATGGTGTGGGATATTTAGAATAGCATCTCCCACACTTTGTGTTCTTATGTGGCCCCATGATTGTCCCTCAAGACCAACAAGAGGTGACCAAGCTAAGTTGTTTTGTGAAAATCTGACAAGGTCATCCTTTATCTGGTATAGTTTCCTTCTAGAAGGATCCATTATAGAATGGGAATAACTTCATCATCAATTAATTTATCATTTTAGATCCATTCTAAGGAATATGAAAAATTTTAACCTTACAAACTGCAAACAATTAAAAAATGATAGTTTTTCTAACTTCATAGCTAGATAGAATGTTTTAACATATTCACTTAGGATCACTCTCTTACATGAGAAATTGTTGGAAATTTGTGCTTAATATATTTGGGACAAAAATGAAAATTCCTTTGATCCTAATGAAGTATCTAGGTATATTTTTTGAGTTTGAATAAATAGAAAAATTCCTAGAATATTCCATTCGGTGAACATGAGATAAGTCTCGACCCATACCCTCAATACAAGGAAAAGTATTAGTAAGGTAGAAACTACCACTATTAACCTAAAAATAGTAGTGGTGCCTATTCAAGAATCCAAAAAGGCCTTGAATCATCCAGTGCCTCCTATCAAGTGGAATAAACAATTAAATCTTCCTCAAATAAAAGAAAAAAGAGATCAAGGTCACCCTCGATTTCATAAATGGATGAATAAAGTGCACTCCTTCCAAAATTATTAGGCCCCTTTTTATTTCCTTGAATCCATGGAAAATAACCTACTAAAGATACCACATCCCAGGAAACTCAATGAGTTCAACCTAACTAATCTTCTTGACTACTTTCCTTTCTATAGGAGGATGGGTCACACCATCTAGGATTTATTCATCTTCAAATACATCCTCCAGATCATGGTTGATTATGGACAAGTGATGTTGGAAAATTCCCTGTAATAAGTAACTCGTGTAGATTTCACACAACTATGAGAAAATGGTGATAAGAAATAAGTTTTAGCTAAGAGTGGACATAAGTTAAATAACTGGATGACTAGAAAGACAGTTTACTTGGCTCATTCTACCCTGAGAGAACATCTACACAAACCTATAACAATCCCATAACCTATGGAGGTTACATTGAATAAACCTCCAAAAGGGAGATGTAATTTTCAAAAATATGAATATACAAAAAAAAGGAAGAGTCATATTTAGGTCCTACACAATCTATAACTCCTGTATTTTTATTTACTACAACATTCAGATAATGGGAACCACCCCACAAAATAGAATCCTCATCAAATAAAGATCTCATTTTTGGTTATGTTAACATAGTTCACTTAATATACCCATTCTATAAAGATGAGTATGCCTCTGAGTATGATTCCCTTATACCTAATTGTGGATTTGGAGGCTGAAGGTGCAGTAGATGAGGATATAGGGGACAATTCTTGTGTGGTTAGAGTCAATATCTTGGTCACATCCCTACAGAGGACATATATGTAGCCGAGACCCATGGGTGAGCAATCCATAAACCCTAATAGAAACACATAGGTTTCCCAGATCCTACCAGTGGTTGCACAAGCCCAGTTATTTTAAACTACTGACTGGTGGGGGTGTGATTATCTGACCATCCTAGGCTATGGGGAAGGATGGTACAACCTATTCCACTATTAGTATATTCTCTCTCAACCTCTACACAAACACTAGGTTCTTATACCTCAAATACCTCATGTCTTGAACCACATAATAAGGAGAAACCCCACCTTGGTATGTTTTCACCTTTTGAAAAAAATTAAGACATTCTAAAATATTTTTCAGTTTTTCTAACCAAACTATCAATCCTGGATACTCTCCATCTTTCAAAGGAACTAAGAGAGGCACTCATAAAATCCCTCCAAATCCCACATGAGTTTGAGACAGATGTTGTAGAAGTTGAGGTTCATCGTGTGGAGACTAAGCCACTAGAATTACATGTCACCTTATCATTAATAGAACATGATTAGGGAGAGGTCATCTATGGACATATCAAACCCCTATATGTTTTGGTAAATATCAATGATTTGAAAATCCGAAGGACTCTGATTGAAAATGGTTCTGCGATCAACCTAATCCCAATTTAGACCCTACAATTTTTGGGATATAGAGAGTTCTGTTTATCTCATAAATGATATCCATTCAAGGGTATAATAAGATAGATAAAATACCTCTTGATAAGATCAAGATCAAGACTCAGTTTGGGGATTTTTCATCTAATTCTAAGTTCATGGTTATCCAGCAAGACACAACATATAATTTACTAAATATAAGACCTTGTCTTAATATCCATATGTTAGTACCTTCAAAATTTCATTAGTTTTTTAAATACCAAATCAATGGGAAGGTCATCATACTACATGGTAACAATTCTCCCTTTGAGTCTTGTGAAGCAATATATGTTGAAGTAGGTTTCTATAAAAGGGATTGTAAACAACCAATAGAGGATGATGATATGTAGGTTGCAACCCCCAATGGATTGGAGTAGTATGCTCAATAGTGATTATGTTCTACCCATAAACATGATTTAGTCAGTAAAATTAATCCCAAACTTCTAGTCTCCTCCTATCCCCAAAGATAGTATAAAATAACACATTTATATTTGGGGTCTCTCTACAACAAATCTGGCAGTTTTGGGTGACAATGTCTCTTCCCATGGACTTAGTCACCTCTAAAATGATAGAGATTCCCCTTGAGTACCTACCATTGCTGAAAATTACTCTATAGAATCAGAGGTGGAAGAAGAATATGATAACCCTAGAAACCCCCCTCCCACATTTGAGGAAGACGTCTCCACCACCATGGATGAGCTCAGACAGGTAAATCTAAAAACCAAAGAAGACCTGAAACCCAAATTGATTAGTGCCACTATGCCTATCAAGGAGTATGGGATGTACATTGAATTTAAAAAGCCAAATCAATATGTTTTCACTTGTAATTATAAAGAAATGCTCGGGCTGAACCCCGATGTGGCCACACACTACCTAGGACTACCCGATGACCATCGAGGTTTCAAGAAGGTATCCAGGGGGATACACCTCTATCATGCTACTAATATAGAATCAGAAGTTGACAAATTAATCAAATAAAACTTTGTATGGGAAGTGGAATACCCAAGATTTATCACCAACATCATCCTTATAAATAAAAATAATGGAAATATTAGGACCTACATCGATATCATAGACCTTAATCAACTTTTCCCGAAGGATGATATCCCATTACCGATCAAAAAAATCTTAATTGATGTAACTGTTAGTTTCTAATACCAATATTTCATAAATGGTTATTTAGGTTATAATCAAATAAAAATTTCCCCTAAAGATTAGGAATTCACCTCCTTCAAAGCACCCCATGTGATCTTTTACAATCAGATCACGCCCTTTGAATAAAAGAACATGGGTGATAATTAAAAATACACCATGCATTATATCATTAAGAACTTATTTGTATTAATTATATAATATAATGTCAAATAAATGGTGGTCAAATATTAAAAATTATGTGATCACTTATGGATCTTGAAACAAACTTCGACAAGTTGCAGTACCATAGTTTGAGGATGAATCCACTAAAGAGAACATTTAGGGAAATTTTTGGGAAATTAATTTGCTTTGTGGTATGCCACCCTGGCATAGATGTTGTACTATAAAAGACTAGTGCAATCCTAGAAATTTCACCCCTCATAATCTAAAAGAACTAAGGGACTCCAAGTTAACCTCACATATATTCAGCGTTTTATAGGTTACCTAGCTAGAAAATATCTTCCCTTCACCATGTTAATGAGGAAGAGAGTTTATTACCAATGGGAGGAGGACTGCTAAGAATCCTTTTAGAGACTTAAGTAATACATTTTTCACCTACCGGTCTTGATGCTACCGGTGGTAGGAAAACCACTCATCTTATATGTTGTTGTCATGGAATGATCACTTGGTACACTCCTCATATAGAAAAATGACACAGGGAATGAAAATATTCTATAATACCTTAGTATAATGATATTAGGTACTGAGACATGGTATTATGACATTGAGAAGAATATCCTCATGCTCATATTTGCAGTACAAAAATTGAGTCATTACTTTTAGCACCATGATGTCCACTGGTCACTCGTATTTACCCACTCAATTACATAATTGTTTCTCCTATGATGAATAGAAATTTTTCCCAATGGGAGGTTATTCTAAAACAATATGAAATCTAGTTTGTGTCTCAGAAGGTAGTTAAAGGGTAGGCTCTGGATGATTTCGTTGTGGGACATCCTTCCCCAAAAAGTTCACAAGTGGACACTGAACTTCAAAAAAATAGGTTTTCTATGCCCATAAAACTCCCCAAACATGGGAGATTTATTTTTATAGTGCCTCCAGAATCTATGTTAGGAAGAAGCTGGAAAACCTAAAGCTAAATTGTGTTTGTTTAGGGATTGTATTTGTTTCTCCAGAAAAATCAAATTTTCCCTACTCTTTCTCATTGTGTGATGGGTGAACTAATAATGAGGCTGAATACCAAACACTCATTGTTTTCTTGGAACCATCCCTACAGTTGTAGATAATAAACATGAATATCAAATGGGATTCATATCTTTCCATAGAATAGATGAACGATGAATATGCCATAAAAATGAAGAATTCCCCCCTCTTATCAGCTATGTTATAGGAATGATGGTAGATTTACCTTTTGAACCAACATTACATTAAGTACATTGATCATAAAATGCATGCACCAATACATTGGAAAATGAAGCTACAATTTTGGATGACCTTGATTAGGACAAAGTGGTATTCTGTATCACACACTAAAGGATGGTCTCATCGATCATCATATGTGACATAGAAGAAATAAATCAGATCAACACCTCCCAGAGGATGATGAACTGATATCTACCATTAGATGGGGAGATAATAATTAATTGTCACTAAAATGGGACTCACCCAATGGACTGAGCTAGAAGGGAACAAACTCAGCACTAAGAAGAGAACTTTACCCTTTAGGATGGACCGAATGAGAAAAAATCCCTGTAAAAATTAGGCTTCAATGGGATCCTCATTAAATGAATAGTATAAGGATATATTATTACCATCATGGGATAAGTCCATGGAATCTTATTCAGTTCTCATCAGTCCGGGACTTGGCTCTCCCACCAAATTAGGAGGCTTGGTTACTGCTAGAAAATAATGATACTAGACTATGCAGAATTTATTAGGAAATTTCATGCATTATAGATTCATGAAAGAATCATCTATCAACCACCATAATTGCTACATAAAACTAAATATTCCTAGATATGTTCCATATGGGAATGAATTTCATGGGGCTATATCCCCCAACCATAGCTAAGTAGCTTAAATAAGATATTACTACTACCAACTTCTTTTCCATATGGGATGAGGAAATACCCCTCAAGGATGTTAGGATGAAAAATATCATTAACATTGTGAATTAAAATATCATCACTAGATTAAAATTCCCTCACATGATATTAATAGAAAATGATTCTGAATTCTATTCTACTAATTTGAATAAATTATACTGATTGTACAATATTAATTCCAATACTTTGTCTCACTATCATGTAGAGGAAAATAGAAAAATAGAGGCATTCAATACGTATCTATAAAATATACTCCAGAAGATGGTGAATAAGGACAATACATTCTGGAAAGACAAAAATATTCACACTTTAATTGCATATCATACCACCATGTGCACTGTTACACAAGATACTACATATTCATTGGTATATAAAACCGAGGAAGTATTTCCCATAGAATTCTAGTTTCCCTATCTTAAAATAGATTTATATAGATACATATTAGATGATGAATAATCAAAAAAGTGGTTAGATGAGTTGAAATAGCTCAACAAGAAAAGGTTTTGTACACTACACAACCTTGAAGTTCATCAGAATCAGATCACACGAGCCTTTAATAAAAAGGATCACTTTCGCTCATTCCTTCATGGATAACTGGTGCTGGCTCTCAGAACCCAAATGATACCAGGTAAGAAACATCAAAATCTAGAACCTAAATGGGAATGGAATTATATCATACATAAGGTCTATTATAATGGATCTTATTTATTGGAAATAATGGATGAGGAATGCATCACACCCCACACTAATGTGAGTTTTCTCAAGAAATACTTTTCATAGTTTTCATAAAATCCATATACACCCTATCCTCGTGATGTTAAAAGGAAAGGAAATCATCTTGGTCGCATGACGCAAAACATCATAAGTTTCACTATTTGTATGAACTAAAACTACAAGATACTATTTTTCCATTCTCATTATGTTAAAATGCACAAAAAATAGTACTTCATAGGTGACCCACTACACATAATCTAGATATGTGAAAAAGTGAAATGAAGTGCCTCTATCCTTATGTGTGAGTCAGATCCACATGGAGAATATCCCCATTCAAGAACTATGTGTGATGTGATTCCTGAAATCACAAGATATGTAGAGATGACCAAATCCAAAATCCTAGGTCCAACCATAATATTTCATCTCAGTAATAGGACATAAAACTATGTGACAACATCTTCAACACATGATGTTAAGATTTAGTCAACCCTGTGTACCAAGAATGTGATTCCTTAGGTAACCAAATTAGGTATCCTTATATCAAAAACATTTGATGCCTCTCACAATATGATTTCCCAAATGCTTAAATAGAATTTATGATTCCCTGTGCTATTTTTATCACATCAGGTAACACTTATACTTACCACATGATGTTAACCTACATGGATGAAATCTATACCCCATGAAGTTAAACTTAATGTTTTTTTTACAAAACTATGTACAACTTGATTCTCATTCTGATGAGATATGTAGAGATTCCTAGATCTTATATCTTGACCTAGCCACCAAATGAAGAAAATCACATCTTCTTTTCCTTAATTTACAATGTTTAATGAATCAAATATTCTTTATTCCTTATTTATCACACCAAGATTTGATCACATGGACTTAGTTATTTTGGTAAGTGATTCCCTGCATGATCGAGACATATCAGTTCACATTAGGGTTATCTTGGTCCTTGATTAAAGACCTTAAAATGCACGTCACATGACCTTAACACATGATGTTAAACAACACAATTTATGTATATTTCATGAAATAAAACCACACATTACTATGGACCTCACCCAAGAGGACCTCTACACTTGGTGTTAGTCTCCCACCAAACCTCCATTCAATAAATATGTGTAGCTTGATTCCTACTATCACATGATACATAGTGAAACCCATATCTACAATCCTAGGACAATCCATGACAATAAATAGGAACAATCCATCCCTATGTATATGGGTCATAACTATGTGGAGAGTTTCCATTTTAATAACTACATTTGGCTTGATTCCTACCGTCACAGGATATTTAGTGATGCTTGAATCTCTATTCTTGGGTCCAATCACAAAAATTAATGATAACAATGACCCCCTATATGTATGGGGTAGAACTTCATGGAGATTTTCCCATTCAATAACTAAGTGTTACTTGATTACTACCATCACAAGATATATAGTGATAATTAGATATCCAATACTGGGTCTATTTGCAACAATCAATGAGAAAAATTCCCCCATTAGTGTATGGTTCAGACCTGTATGGAGAGTTTCCCATTCAAGAAATACCTGTGACTTGATTCTTTCTATGATGGGATATGTAGTTACACCTAAATCTCCATCCCTATATCCAATCAAAACAAAACAATTTCCACCCACTCTGCATATAGGTCGGTCTTGTACTTAGAAATCGCTTTTCAATAACTAAGTGTGTCCAGATTCCTATCATCATAGGATGTGTAGCTATGGTCACATCTCTAATCCTAGATCCAACCATGATAATCAATGGGAACCCCCCCCTACACATGGTTCATACTGTCATTTAGAGTTTCCCATTCAAGAAATACACATGGATTCATTCCTATCATCATAGGATATGTAGTGATGCCAAGATCTCCAATTCTGGGTCCATACATAAAAATAAATGGGAATAATTCCCCCTTTTAATTTGGGTCAGAAATGCATGGAAAATTTCCCAATAAAAAACTATGTATGGATTAATTCATTCTATCAAAGGACATGTAGTTAAACCCAGATCTCCAATCCTTGTTCAAACCAAAACTATAAATAAGAACAATTCCCCTTCTATGTATAGGTTAGAACAATGTGGAGATTTTACTATTCAAGAACTACATGTGGCTTAATTCATACCATAAAAACATATATAATGAATCTCAGATCTCTAATCCCAGGTCCAACTACAATAAAAAAATGTCCCCCACCCTACATATGGGTAAGACCTATATAGGTAGATTTGATGAAAGAACTATGTGTGGATTGATTCATGTTATCGCATGATATATAGTGACATCTAGATCTACAATATTGGGTCTAGTCATAATGTAAATGATATAAATGAACCCTTAACTGCATAAGGGATGGACCTATGCAGTAATCCATCTGAGACCCACTCTTGCATGGTTTAATCATCTTCCCAGTTGTCCCTTGTTTATAACACTAAGAAAGGATCACTTGAGTTTAGGGAACCTAACAAGTCACTCTGGTTAGAGTGACCAAGACATGTCTTGGATATGGAAAAATTTCCTTATTTAATGATGTTAAATTGCACGAGAAAAGGCATTTATAGTGAAAATATCATCCCCTTTGATGGTTGTGTACCCAAGAATCACATGTTTTATTTCTTATCCTTGAAAATTATTCAAGTCACACTAGAGTATCCTTTAGGGTACTCAAACCCTTCTTTAATCTTACATTCTACATGAACAAAATTTATATCTTCGATATCTAAGTCAACATAACTAGTTCCTTGAGTTGAAAACGTTATCCTAGAACCCCATGGACCTTGAGATTCCTTTCTCTTGGATCTTCACTATAGAAAACTGGTAATAGGGACTGAATCATCTTAACAGATCATTCGGTACCAGGATTTCCCCCCTTAAATCCAAGAGTTATTGTCTTGGCCGTGTGGAACATTATAGGCTTCCTCTATTATCAATGGATGGACTATAATCATCAGTTCCTACTTCTAGTTATCATATATTCTTGAGTTATGATTTAAACCTTTCATAACACAACTATTCAAGTAGATTCAGATACTCTTGATAGTATACATATGTGAATTATTCCCATTGTCAAAGAAATAGTATAACATCACATTCTTATGCCCTTTTATTTTGTGGTATGCATCTTCCGTATATACCCAGTCACTCTAAGATAGTAACCCTTATCCCTCACATATGAGCCAGATCTATGCAATGGGATATAATTAAAGGATATGATTATAGAATGATTCCTCCCCTTACAATATGAATAGGGAAATAAGGAAACCCAATCATAGACCTCTGTTTAAAGAGGGTCGAATCATATAAGCTTGTTCTTATTATGCATGATTCATATTTATGTACAACTTGTTTGTGCACAAGATAAATCTATTTAAAAGGGTATTTAACATATGGCTACCCACCAATAATCTTATTCATGCATAAAAGGTGTTTCCTACACCTAAATTCCCTTGACCAGGGAAAATTTTCCCCAAGAATATCTTGCATAATTTCACATCAGTTTCAATATCCTTACCGCATGATGTTAAAATATAAGGGAAACATACTTATCACATTAAGTTAAACTAAATTGAAAGATACACCCCAAAAACATGATGTTAAAGTGTACATTCCATCACCCATTATCATTACTTATCAAAGGACTACAAGAACCTTACCCCAGAAAACCACAGTATAGGGTGATTTCGTCATCTTTTAAGCACCTCAACCCATAAATCAAAATTCATGCATTGATCGTATTGGGTTACCAAAAACCTTTCATGACCCTTGGAAAAGAAAATACATCTATCTTTTTGGCCATGATAGTGAAACATAAGGTCTTTAAACTACCAACCAGTGATATATTGGCCTTATAGGAAGGGATTTTTGAACCTTGTGATCCCAACATCATTGCAGTATAACTTAGGGTTTTCTAGTCCTTCCTTGGTATGATTGTACCATATCATTACTCATGGTATGAGAACCTCGATCCAAAATTTACAATATTTTTATTTCTCACTCAAAAATATGTTGGAGTGCTCTTGAACATGGTTATATTAATTAAGTCATTGTGTAACATTCTCTTCATACCATGTATATGTTCATCATGAACTTAAAATATATACACTTTGGTCAAATCTATATGACCCTAAATTTTAGCCATTGATGGTCCAAATCACAATACCCTAAAACTTCTAAAGAGGCATAAAACTTGATAGGATGAAAACCCGAAAAGATCAGTCTAAGAAAAAGTCAAGTCTCTACTTTCTAAACTCTTCATATCTAGAGTTTAGGAAAAAAATATAGAGCATATATGAACATGGAATAAATCTAATAGGGCTCACTTTGTGGACCTAGTAAAATTCGATCCATATTTGTTGGACCCCCTGGTCTAGAAAAAAGTTAGAGTAATGATTTGGTACATCTAATCACTATGATAATGTGTTCACTAGGCAGAGAGAAAATTATTTGGGTTCTAAAAACCTTCTTTAATATTACACATTTCATAAACCACCTTCATTCCTTTGAATTATGAGTTGACGTAACCATTTATTTGAGTTTAAATCCTTTTCTTAGAACCCCATTAACATCGGGCTTCCTTTCTCTTGGTTATTTCCTATAGAAAAATGATAATAGGGACTGGTTCCTCAAGACGGACACTTGGATCCCAGGAAATTCCCCACTAAATCCATGATTTATTATCATGACCATGTGAAACATTATAGGCTCTCTCCATTTCCACTGGTGGATCAATACCGACTAGTTCTCACTTATAGTTAAACTTAGATATTCTTAGACCATGATTTACAATTCCTATAACCAGAATATTCACATGGATTTGACATCCTTGATGTTATGTCACTATATAGTCTATCGTTTCTCAAATAAGGAATGCGACACTTCATTCTCAAAAATTTTGATGGCCCACACCGTGAGGCTTGAAACCACAGGGTGTAGGGACCAAGATTTGCATACAAGATCTAAACTTCCCTATAGTTCCATAACCCTTACTTGGATATCTTTATATTCAATTACAAATTTAACATCCATACATTTGAGTCTATGAAAATATTCCATGGAACTTGGAAAAGGGTGGGGATCCCCATTACTTGACCATGCATATAGGCCATATGGACTCATGCATAAGGTCTTATGACCTACCAACTAGAGGTATATCCTTCTTATAAGTAAGGAACTCTGATCCTCATGATAACCAACAACACTGTGGAATAACTCAGAACCTTAGGGTGTTTTGGTTGATCTATGACAAGTCTTCCCCATTCCATATTCATTGGTTCAAACTCCTAGAAATGCGAATTACACAATCCATATTCCAACTATCCAAGTGGACTCAGTTTTCCTAATATACTATAGTAAACCAATTCCATCTACAAAATCTTTCATGAACCTTGGAAAATAACGGGTAAACCTCTTTTTGACCATTCTAGTGATATATAAGGGCTTTGAACTACCAACTAGAGGTATATACCACTCGTAGGAAAGAAACTCCAATCCTCTTGATCCTAAGAAACACTACATTGGAACTCAACACATTAGGGTGTTTTGGGTCATCCCTGACATGTATTACCCATTATATATTCATGAATCATGTCCTAGAATACAAAATTTAAACTTTATAGCATTTTTATGTCCTTACCACATGATTTTAAACTACACAGTAGATGTCCTTACCACATGATGTAAAACTGCACAAAAGATATCCTTACCGCATGTCATTAAACTACACAACAGATGTCCTTACCTCATGAAATTAAAATAAATTAAGTTTATTACTTTATGAATGGTATATTAATATTAGTAGATGGCCCGTTCTAGAAGACATTAAACTATAACACAATAACGGTCTAGTTTGAAAGACCTTAAAGCAACTAACTGAAAGAGACAAAATGCTCGGTAAGTTGAGTACCTAAAAATGGAACCCTTGGAAAAAGTCAACTCTTTGATCACTAGGAATACACTTTATATTATCAAGGAAATATTTATCACTCATAAGATAGAAAAGGAATAAAACTTAACTTGTTTAAAGCCCATAATATGGAAGACTGGGAAAAATCCAACTCCATGCCCGCTAAGTTTCACTACAAAATAAACAGTGTTTAGCGGCGGTTTTGTGGCGGCGGTTCACAAAAACGCCGCTAAACGTTTTCCGAAATACGTTTCGCGGCGGTTTTTAATAAACCGCCACTAAACCTTTGTTTTTTTTTAAAAAACCCCGACCCTTCCCTACCCCGACCCCCATTTCCCCCGACCCCGCGTGCTGCAACCCTCTCCCGCAGCCCCCCGCGACCCCCCGACGATCCCGCGACCTCCTCCGGAGACCTCGCGACCTCCTCCGGCAACCCCGCGACCTCCTCCGGCGGTGCCTGCGACCGGCAACCCGCGGCCCCCTTCTCCCGACGACCTTTCTCACTTCGACCTCGGCCCCAAAGTGAGTTTTCTCTATTATCACATCCATCTTGATGATTTGTTTCTAATTGAATCTGAGATTCATTATATGGGTCTCTTGGTTAATGGATTTATTTTAGTTTTTGATCCTATTGGTATTTATTTCATTCATTTTTTAAAAAATTATGTGTTTTAGGTAGTAGGCTTTAAAGATATCTTTTATTTTATAATCCATACTTGCTATATCATTTTTTTGGATTATATAAGTTGATTAATAGATTGATTTATGATTCTTATAATGGTTTGTTTTTTGAATTATTTGATTAAATGATTTATTAATTTGGAATTGATTTTGAAAATGGATTTTGAATCATGTTTTATTTTAAATTAAGTAGTTTGATTATTGATGTGTGATATTCCCTCCAAATAGTTTGAATTTTTAATTTAAATCCTACATGTATGGGTCAATTGTGAAATTGAAATCCTTTATGTGAGGGAAAATTAATAAATGAAATCCTTCCAATATGGGCTACGATAGATGGGATCATGTGGTACTTAGTAAGGGATATAATAAGAAAATAATTCTAGGATGAATTGTGGCTACCTATCAATGATTTACACTAAAAATATAACTAAATATTGTTTCCATAGTGGATTCACTTATCAGGGTGATTACCTCATTTAAGGGAACATATTTTAGGGATATGTATGTAAATAGTCATTTGACCATAGATTTAAAAGGATCTTAGATAACTTATACCTAATATACCATAGGAGTATTTTCTATTGTTTTCCTTTTCAAAGAGGTTATTTATAAATACATTATGAAATGGTTTAATCACATTTATTTTAAATGGAATATGATGTATCAATTTGATTATTCTTTTTAATATATTCTAAAAGGGTGAATTACCATTTTTTTAATATATATATATATATATATTATTATTTTATTTTCCCTTAATAAGAATAATTGTTTTATTTTTCTAATGTCTCCTTATGAAAAACATGGTGTAATATTTCTAATATTCATTTTCTCACACCATACACTGACCATTGGGTGTTTTCAGGTCCTTTTTTATATAATGTATGTAACGGAAAGGTTCCTCATAGAAGTCATGGGTATCCATGTTAGTAGGGTGTGTGATATTTATGGTTACATAGTGTAATTTTTTTCATCATATCACATGGATAAGGGTTGGGATCTTAAAACCTCCCCACCTTATAACATATCATCACATATCCAAACTTCCCAAGCATCACAGCACCCCTAAGGCCAATTTTAGTTCCACAGACCCACCTATAAACTTCCATGTTCTAATATACTCCTTGAACTCAACCATGTTATAACAACACTCGGACTAAGGAAAAGGTCCTACCTGAAAAATTTTTCCCCAACCATGAACCACAATTAAAACCCAATTATCTTTGAGGACGCATCCACCTCAACTATTTATTATCAACATCAAATGAAAATTAAAGGTTTAGGTAATGTTACTATACCACCGCACAAGAGGATATCGATAAGGCACTACACTACCCTGTGGAGAGCCAATCGGAACACCTTTGTTCCAATCCTCTCCACAACTCATGGCCCAAAATTCTTAGCACCACCTCACCTAGTTACCAAAATTATAATGGTGACACAAACTCATTGTCGCTGAAGGGATACATAGATTCCAACCACATTCTCTGACCTACATCAATCCAGAACTCAAGGCCCAACAGCCTCACTCCATTTCAAACATCCAAAGAACAACCCAAGCATAACCTTCATCTCAAGGTATTCAACCATCCAAAACCTGATCCAACACCCATAACCAAAACTAATACACTAATATGGTTCCTACCTGAGACCATCCAACTTGAAACTCTAGGCGCACCATTAATCGATTACTTTCCTTCCATGGTTCTCAACACCATATTACTTACTTCGTCACCACAATTTTCTAGTTTTGAGAACTTCACTAATCATAAAAGAGGTCAACAGAACCTCAACTCAACCTTCAAAACTTACCTAACATGTTTTCCAACTCACAACATCCATGAAAACTCCACCCAATTCTAGCATTCATTATTTCTGCCAAAACTACCCAGATTTGTCACACTTTCACCATCCATATCTCAACCAAGGACTACTTGGTTCTTCTTCAAAACTCATTCACATTACTAGGATAAACTTATCATTTCAACATTAACTTGAGGTGCCTCGCAGCCCACCACATCCATTCCCTTTCTATCCAACTATGTCTTTCCATTCCTGCTAACTCACTCCGTTGGTTCCCAACTTCCCCTATTGGCATGTCGCCCCTCTACCCAAACACGAAGCCTTCTCACTTAAGGTATACCTCCATCACCTACACACACCATATCCAAGTTCTTCTTCAGAACTCATTCACATTACTAGGATAAACTTATCATTTCAACATTAACTTGAGGTGCCTCGCAGCCCACCACATCCATTCCCTTTCTATCCAACTATGTCTTTCCATTCCTGCTAACTCACTCCGTTGGTTCCCAACTTCCCCTATTGGCATGTCGCCCCTCTACCCAAACACGAAGCCTTCTCACTTAAGGTATACCTCCATCACCTACACACACCATATCCAAGTTCCACCTGGCCTTCCCTAAGAACCCCCAAACATGTCCCTTATAGGTTTCTATTTGGAACCTTGATTCCTCCACATCCAATCTACAGTTTTCTCCACATTTCCATGACTAACATAATTATCTCCACCTTAGGAGGGTCATTATCACTAATTTATTCAAGAAATTCAAACACCATGTCTCATTCTTCCATCACAAGATGAACCCCAAAACTTAAATGTGGCCATTTAGATTTCCCTAGAACAATAAAACAAACATTACCCATTGTGAAAATGGTTTCAGTGAATGTAATTAACTTTATTTAAAATGAATTATGATCAGTTTCGATCACACATCAATGGGGTGTTGTTTGAGGCAACATAAATGTGTGATCGATGGTGTTATGATAAGTGTGTATCCCGATATTCTTATTGCTTCTCAATGAGGTGTTGACGCTGTCTCCTATGGACCAGACTTGTTCAGTTGGTCTGAAATGGTAAATGTGGTCAATGAATCATCTTTATTATATTATTCATACTTTATGGTCAATGGTTCATCTTTATTATATTATGTTTCTGTAATCTTACACTATCGTATATTTTGTGTAGGCACATTGTGATATACATGGATAAAAGCTGGATCACATTACCGAGGAACACACCTCAATATGTTAAGGGTTTGAATGGGTTTTTAGATTTTGCAATTTATAATCGATCCGTTGAAGGGAGAATAAGATGTCCATGTCTTAAATGTAAATTTAGAACATGGTTGAAGAGAGATGAAGTTTATGAACATTTAATACTGAAGCAATTCCCTGAGCAATATTTGTGTTGGATTTGGCATGGAGAATCAAACAATACAGAAAGATTGAGGACTGATGTTAATCCACAGAATGAGGTCCCAAGTTCTTCGACAATGGAAAATGAAATGCAAAACCTCATAAATGATGCATTCGGCACTGCAAGAAAACACTATGAGCATCAAAACATATCAGAACAACCAGAAGAGGGTGCTACAAATTGCAACGTGACAAGTGATGTTTCTGAGACTGTAACACAAGCAGATCAAGATTGTAACATATCATTGGATCCTCTTGATTCTGTGGAGCCAAATGTAAGGGAAAACTTCAGTGAGGAAAATGCATTTCATGATTTAGTTGACGATGGAAATCAAGAGTTGTATAGTGGGTGTTTGAAATATTCAAAGCTTTCATTTCTACTGAAGTTGTACCATATCAAATGTCTATGTGGAATTACAAATAAGGCAATGTCCATGTTATTGGAATTTATTCGTGATGCATTTCCTGAATCAAAAATCCCAGAATCGTTTTATGATATGAAAAAAGTTGTTAACAAGCTTGGTCTGAATTATACAAAAATACATGTGTGTCCCAATGATTGTATGCTTTACTGGGGAGAGGATTCAAGTAGACAGAATTGTAATAAATGTTCTTCTTCTAGATGGCAGTCAAAGGGTGATGTTGGAAGTATGACTGAACATAATTTCATGGAGAAGAAGAAAAGGAACACACCTGCAAAATTTTTTCGTTACTTTCCTTTGAAGCCTCGATTGCAAAGATTATTCATGTCATCAAAAATCGTCGAACACATGAAGTGGCATGCTGTAGATAATAACAATGATGGGTTAATGATACATCCACAAGATTCCCAATCGTGGAAGACATTTGATTCATTACATCCAGATTTCTCAGCTGATCCTAGGAATGTTCGATTGGGATTAGCTGTCGATGGATTCAACCCATTTGGGACTTTGAGTACGAGTTATAGCATTTGGCCAGTTGTTTTGATCCCTTATAATCTGCCTCCGTGGATGTGTATGCAACAAACATCTTTTATCATTTCGATGATTATTCCTGGAAAACAAATGCCTGGAAATGATATTGATGTATACCTGCAGCCTTTGATTGAAGAATTGCAGGAGTTATGGAGCAACGATGTTGAGACATTTGATATTTCTTCTAAAACAATGTTTAAAATGCATGCTGCTTTAATGTGGACCATTAGTGACTTCCCTGGGCTTGGGAATTTATCTGGTTGGAACACTTATACGGGTTTGTCTTGTCCCGTTTGTAACTTTGATTTCGAGCCCAAATGGCTACCTCACAGTAGAAAATGGTGCTTCTTATTCCATCGAAGATTTCTTGATGCATCTCATAGATTTTGGCTAAACAAATCAAAATTTAATGGTTTCATTGATCGTAGACCACATCCAAAGTTGTTAACCGGTTCTGAAATATTGACACAACTTGAAAATGTTAAAACAGAATTTGGGAAGGTTCATCATTTGAATGATAGCGGAAAACGAGTGCGAAGTGCATCGTCAAGTGAAATCAAAACGCAACAATGGAAGAAAAAAAGTATATTCTTCAAACTTCCGTATTGGGAATTTAATTATTTGCGCCACAATCTTGATGTGATGAATATTGAGAATAATGTATGTGATAATTTGATTTTCACATTACTTAATGAGCTTGGAAAGTCGAAGGATCATCTTAATGCTCGCAAAGACTTACAAGTAATGAACATAAAACGTGATCTCTGGCCAGATGAGAATGAAAAGTATGCTCCGGCCATTTTTTCATTGAAAAATAGGGATAAAGATACATTCCTTCAAATTTTAAAGAATGTGAAGGTATCTGATGGGTATTCGAGTAACATCTCGAGGTGTGTTGACTTGAAGAATCATAAGTTATATGGATTGAAAAGTCACGATTCACATGTTTTGTTACAACAGTTACTACCATTGGCATTGCGTACATTATTACCTGAAAAAGTTACTGCTGTTGTACTCCATTTCTACACATTTTTCAGACAGTTATGTGAGAAATCTCTACATCCATTTCAGCTTGACAACCTACAAGAGAGGTTTGTATTGACCCTTTGTGCAATGGAGATGATCTTCCCTCCATTATTTTTTACTGTCATGATGCATTTAACTGTGCATTTGGTTGACGAAGCTAAATTAGGAGGCCCCGTTCATTATCGATGGATGTATCCAATTGAGAGGTATTTTATTTATATGTTTCCAGTTAAGTAAACATTTTTTGGCATTTAAATAAATGCATAATATTATTTTTTTTTTCACAGATATCTTGGGCATTTGAAAGCATACGTGAGAAATAAAGCTCAACCAGAAGGCTCTATTGCTGAAGGCTATTTGGCCGAGGAGTGTCTCACCTTTTGTTCTAGATATTTGGATGATATTGAGACAAGATTTACTCGAGTTGGACGTGTTGACGACACATCAACTCAATCTCAAATGCATCAGAAATCAAAAATATTTCCTGCTATTGGCCGATCAGTTGGGAGGACCTCATACGCGACACTAACAGAATTGGAATTATTACAGGCACATAGATATGTGCTGCTGAATAGTGAAATTGCAGATCCATTTATTGAAGAGTTGAGGATACAAACAAAGAGATGAATGAGAAGCCGAACACGAAATGAAAAAGATATAACGAAAGCTGTGAATAAAGAGCTGGTAGAATGGTTTGCACGACGTGTAAGTTTATAAATATTGCAATAAATACGAATATTACTTTGACACATACAATTTTCAAATCTATTAATTTTTTTTTTTCAGATCATGAATACTGATACTCGAGCTGACTTTTCAGAAGATTTGAAGTTTCTTGCTAGAGGTCCTATAAAACAAGTTAGAAAGTTCAACGCTTATAATGTGAATGGTTTTAGATTTCGTACAGTCGATCGAGAAGTGGGTTTGAAAACACAGAATAGTGGTATTTTTACATTTGCTGAAGTGGAATACTATGGAAAGCTGCATGATATTATTGAATTAAACTACCACAGGCATTTTTCTGTTGTTTTATTCAAATGCAAATGGGTCGATTTTATCAGAGGTGTTAAAAGAGATTCCTTGCAATTTACTTCTGTAAACTTCTCTCGCTTGATAGATGTTGGTGATCGTGAACTGCATGATCCATATATCTTAGCATCGCAGGAAAAAATGGTATATTATATGAATGATGTTGTGGATGAAGGGTGGAGTGTAGTTACTCACGTAATACAAAGAGATTTATATGATATGGGTGATGAAGTGGAAGATTTGACCTCTGCAATTGAATTTCATCAACAACAGGAAGCAGAATTATTTGTCCATCATGATATTGAAAATATTGGTCTAGCAAGGATGAATGAAGTGGATGAAGTAATGGAGCAGGAAACTGACATGATTGAAGGGGAAAATGATTGTATGTACAATTATTTATTCATTCAGCAACTACTTGTTTCATTTCTGTAGTCATTCATTATCATTGTTATATATATTTTGTTTGTTAATACTGGGCATCTATTATCATTTTTAATTTTTTTTCTACATAATTTTTTTGAAATATATATTCTAAACTTAATTTTATTTGATTAAATGACAGGAATGCCAAGGAAGAAGCGGTACACTATTCCTTCTTCTTCTGCGACAGATGACGATCCGTCTATCCCCACGGCATCATCTCCCCCTGAACCATCTCTGACACCATTAGTGGATTCCTCATTAGAGGATGAGTCATCGCCTCCCCCTACAAGAGCTTCAGCAGTGGGGCAGCGACACGCCCCCTCCAGTTCATCACGGACATTCTGGAGGGTCGCAGTCATAGGTACAAATTTTAATTAAATAAATTTATAGCATTTTGTTTATAGTAATTGTTTGCTCATTGCAGATGAAGACAATGAAACCGTGGAAAAAGACATAAAAAGTTCTGATGTTTGGAACATGCATGGCAAGAAGATAATGGTGCCATTTGATTCTTATGGGGTCCCGACGGATGACGCCGCATGTTTACTTGGTCAGATTATAGGTCAGCTGGCAGCGGAGCCCGTTTACCTGCCTATTTCGTATGATGATTGGAGGCATATGCCTCCAAACTGGAAAAATGAAGTTTATGATTCTCAGATAAAGGTAATTTTATTACTTTATGGTTTAATTGAATGTCATTTTACTAATATATTCAAAATGAATTTCTGTATATAAATGTTCTTCCACTTTACCGTTGCTGATGTGATAGCACGGAAGTGGACATTGAAAAATCTTGGAAAAAAATGGAAAGATTTAAAATGGAGGTTGTGGTGTGATGTCAACGATTCTTCGTTGACCGTGCAACAGATGTATGAGAAGATACCCAGTGGGGTACCGAAAGAACAGTGGAAGGTTTTTGTCGATAGACATCGTGATGAGAAGCGGATGGTATTGAAATATGTATTATTATATTATCCTCATTTTACATTTATACATGTACATGAAGAGGAGATAGAAATTGAATACAATACTGTTAAATTGAATTTTATTTATTTCAGGATCTCTCAAGAAAGAATGCTTCAAACCGGGCGAAGCAGGTAATCCCGCACACTGCGGGTTCAAAAATCTTTTCAAGAAGCCGAATGTCATTGGTAATCTTTTAATTAGTTTAAATATTTATAAGATAATATTATCTATTTAACATATTTGATTGATGATTTATCTTTGTTTAATGCAGTCACAGAGTTTAGGTCATGAAGCATCCCGAACAGAACTGTGGCTGGATGTTCATAAAAAAACAGATGGAAGTTTTGTTAATGAACCTTCCAGAGAATTTGGGGTATGAAGTCAATTATTTATTATAATAACTTAATATCAGTTTTTACTGTGTTAATATATATTGATATTTGATTTATAGGTAAAAATTAAATAAATATGGGATGCCAATCCTGGGAAATCCTACTCAGTCTCCCAGGATGACCCGGTTGGTCAAGTCCTTGGGAAGGAGCATCCTGGTAGAGTGCGCGGGATGGGTTTGGGACCCGTACCATCTGAGGTCTTTCGCATGCCATCAGGGATTTCGGCCTCATATACTCCTGGTTATAGTCATTTCATACCTGAAGATGCTCAGAGAGAGATGTCTGCTCTACAAAACACAGTTCACCAGCAGGGGGATCAGATATCTGCTTTGCAGAAAGAGTTGCTTGAAATACATCAGCATATGAGCAGATATGCCCTCGGTGGTAGTGCATCAGGTAGTGGTGAGCAGGTAAATCACAAAAAAATCAAAATCATTTAGTTTGAAAACTTTTATTGGTTTTAATTTTTATTATAAATATTTAACAATATTTAATTTTCAATATAATGTTCTTACAGGTGGCAGCAGGTGGTGGAGATGAAGGTGGAGAGGGTGACGATGCAGCATCAGATGATGAGTAGTAGTATTGTTGATGTGTTGAACAAGTATGATAGCAGTTGGTTTGTATATGTAACATTTATGGCACATAGTTGCCACCAAACATTTCCATGTCCTAACATTTTCTTGATTTCTCATGTTTCCTTCTATGCATTTTATTTATTGTGTTCTGGATTCCTCATGTGTTGACAAAAAGATTCTTAATGCAATATGCATGTGATGATACCACATCCAATGAGAATACCATATATGTAACCCATATTCATACCCCTATTGGATCCATATCCAATATGTATCACACTAAAAGACTAATCCCATGACCATAAATGGCTAAGGCATAAAAGGTTAATGATAAAAGGCTCTGTCATGGCCTTAAAATTTTTACACCACTCCAATGGGTCCAGGAATACCAATTTGTTTTTAGTTTAGGCATGGTGGATGTCATTGGATTCGGTGGATGTTGGTTGGAAATTGGTGGTAATACCTTCCTTCTTCTTGGTTAGTTTCCTCTTATTATTCTCTTGGGGATTCAATACAATGATTCCTTTTTGGTCTAGGGTCTGAGTTGGTTTACATTTTGATGATCTTTTGGCATAGTGTAGGTTTATTTGTGGGTTTTTCATGCATTTGTGGTTTATGGTCATTTCTTCTTCACCCTATGGTGTGCTGCGAGTCGAAAAATATTCTTTAAGGTAGGGAATCAATTATTTCTCTTTATTGTGTATCATGCATGGGGGGTTACTCTTGTTCATCTATGGGTTCTAGTTGTGCTGGCTTAATCAAAGACAAATAATTGGCTAATTGAAACTGAAGGGGGAAAATAGGAATGATTCACATGTTTTTATAGCTTTGATATTATTATGATATGATGGATTGTATGGTATTGATACCTTGGTAAAAATTATGGTCATTGGGGGATTTTATTTCACTGGATGATATGTGTTGTGACTGTTGTGTCTATTGTTATTATTGTGATATCACCCTAAAAGGGAAATTAACCAACCACTTATATTTTTCTAATGAAATGGATACTCTATGATTATGGATTGTGTTACAACACTCCTAAAATAAAGTATCATGTGATAAAATACCCGTTGATAAATCTATAAAATGATCCTTGATGTGTTGTGATGCATGTACATGATTATGGGATGATGATGTGTGGATGTGATATTATGTGGGGCTGATGGGTGAGATGTGGCTGTGGTTTTGGAAAATTTAGGGCAGTGGTGGAGCAGATCCAACATATTTTTTTTTCCAGTTCAACATTTAGCGGCGGTTTTAACCGCCGCTAATGCCATACCTGTGAGCATTTAGCGGCGGTTTTAACCGCCGCTAAATATATTATGTTGATATTTAGCGGCGGTTTTCACCGCCGCAGAATAGGCGCATCAAACGCCTGAATTTAGCGGCGGTTAAAACCGCCGCGAATAAAAAATGTCAGATACCCATATAACCGCCGCTAAATGAAGAGAAACCGCCGCTAAATGACGGATCTACGACACATTTCTAAAACCGCCGCGGAATCAAAAAAACCACCGCTAATAGATTGCCGACGCCAAACTTAGCGGCGGTTTTTGTAAACTGCCTCCACACAATATAGTGGCGGTTTAAACCGCCGCTAAACAGGAAAAAAACCGCCGCTAGGACCGGCTTTTGTTGTAGTGTTTCCCCCATATGAATCTTAGGAAAAAATTATAGAGATATTAAATAAAAAGATATAAATATTATTGGGATCATTACTTTTACCTAGAAAAAATAAATCTATGCTCACTAATTCCATTTAATTTGTAAAATATTTGAGCATTCTCACTCCGGGACATATATCTTACCCAAACTATCCTTTTAAATAAGGAAACCTAAAGAAAACTGGAGTGGGTATATCAATGATGAATCTCATATGGGTGGGATTTCATGTGTAGTTATCAAGAAGAATATGTTGTGATTTAAATATTAAAATATAGGAATTTTGGTTTATATGGTATTATAAAGAGGATGGATATTGATGATGATTCATGCAACATCAGATCAATGAAATGTCATGCACATCATGAATGAAAGAAAGAGGCACAATGACATGTAAATTTCATAGGATTTTTTCATTGATAATATGATAAAAAAAATGAGTAATCTCTACATTTTTGGATCCAATAAAAGGATTCCATAAAAATTAAAACTTTTTTTTATTAAACTATAATAAAATAAAACTGGATGAATTTTCTAAACTGAAAAGAGTCAGAAGAGAACCATTGATTGAGAACTAAAGTTCCATACACCCCACTTCCTATAATTCTTCCTAAGGATGAAGTGTGTCAATAAAACAATAAAAATCCACAAATCATTTATGATTAGTCACCAATAAGGATGATGATGCTGAAATATTAGAATTTGAGCATGCTACGATCTCCTCCAATTTCACTGTATGCACAATCAAGTCATCCATCTGGTCATGCAACTACAAGATTATTTGATGTATCTATTCTAGAACCTCCAAATATTCCACTATTAATTTGACCAGGGGAGTCCCATAATCAGAAACATTAAAATCCCCCTCACTACTAGACAATTGTTTTTGGGTCCAGAAAATTATTTTCATGATATCATATAATTGTTGGCAGTCAAATACACTCACCCTAAAATCATGAAAGAGATTGTGAAGGAGTTATTATTGGTCATGAAATGTCTCAATGGGATTCTCAGTGATAAAGCTATAAATCTTCTTCCATATTAGCATATGTCATAATTTATGCTCTACAAATATTCTAGTAGGTGCATTAGAAGGGGTAATGGTTGGTTGAGTTGATTAAGAATCAAGAGAGAAAGTTTCATGTGATATTCTCGGAAATAATGCATTGTCCCTCATTGGTATTAAAGGAGAAAATTACTCAATAAATTCTTCTCCACCAATGGCATGTTCATTACTATGAAGGGAACAATTCCTTGGATATTTTCACATGCCCTGAATCAACTCCATTATTACTAAAGATAAGGGGGCTAGTGAAGCACAAGTTTTATCCACACGATAGACTAATCTATTAAATAGAACACCTAGGTAGCCTTCCACCAAATCCTAGTAATTTTCATAGGATATGAAGAAATGGGAATGAACATTTGGATGATTAATCGTATTGTTTGTGTATTCACACAACAACATAATCCAAAATTAGAAGATAGGCATAGGATGTCATTCCCTTTATATGCCAGCTGAAGGGAGAGGAGAAACCATTTGAGTGAAACCAAATTGGTGAGTGAAATTATAAGGGGTATATGGATAATAAATAATCTTCTCATCTATATGGGACACAAGAAACCCATCCCAAAGAGTGATTTTATATGACTACTCATTGAGAGATCCACTATTGTTATCAACATTTAGACCATTTAGTGAGGGATAAGGCATGAATTTGGAATGATTGGGTCGAATAAAAATGTAAATAACATCATTAGGGTCTATTAACATTACCTCAACCTTAGAAATATTCAACAACCTGGGTTGGATTGAAAAATCATAGATACCATTAGTGTTATGGAATTTGTAACAATAGAAATGCTCTCTTATCCAGCAAAATAAGGATTGGAAAGGGCCAACAATCCTATAATGAATGTCTCCTTGTTGGATATGGTCCTGGAGTTGTCACATGTTAGAAATATTTAGTATGGTGGGGATAAGACTCTGCCCCTCTACTAATCTAGCTCCAATCACCAGCATACTCACTCGAATTCCCATGAAAGCAACCCCGGTTGATAAAAAACATTAGTTTAGAAATGTGGCTAAAAAACCTTCTATATGAAGACTTAGGGATACCTTTAGTATCAACTGGTATCCCCATGAGGCATACTCTCCAACCTCAAGGATTTACCAATATGATCCAATGCTGTCATGAACTTGTTGGGAAGGGAACCAATGAGGGAACATAGTGTTGGCTGAGTTCTGTTACTATAGAGAAAGATGTTAATATAGTCCTTAAAGGAAATAAGTGAGTGTAGGTTCAAATAATTCCTTAAATTCACTTCCACAATGGTAATAATTCCCCTTTATAAGGTAAAAGTTTGTGTGGGGTCATCCCAAATATCTATGCTAGGAATACAATCTTTATACATCTTTCCAAGAGTAGATATCAATCCCAGTCTATAAATGTACCAAATGATATTCCATACCCCGCCATGGGATAAATGAATGGAATTAGTCCCAGGGAACAAATGGATAATCATATCTTTAAGAAGCTCCAACTGGTGATAGATGAATAACTAATAAATCCATGATGCTTTATAAAGATGAATAGTGTATAGCTAGTTAGAGAATTCTGAGTAGCTCTGCCTGACCCAGAATGACCATGAACATTCATTAGAAAAATTACCACCAGGTCACTGGTCCCATTTCTTTCTCAAAACACTTCTTAGTTTATTTAAGGTGGAGATAAGTATGGTTAAATAACTTTGAGAAATTGGATGGTGGAAAAAATCAAAACTGTTTAGACCTTGAGGGGAGTTCACTAGTGTAATGACCCGCTTATCCTTATTGGATTGAGAGTACAACGAGTCATTACTAGGACTTAAGCGACATCCCAAAGGTGCCAAAGGCTGGCAATAAATGCCGAAGGGTTTCAAAAAAAGTGGGGGACGATTTACCCTTTCAAAACATACCACAGAACCAACAACCATAACCAAACTAATCAACTAAATGATGCATGATAAAAGCTAAGACAACTCAACCATTTATTTTATCATAAACCAACCAAGAGTACCATAGTAGAAACCAACACTAAATCAGAGTAAATAGTGGAAATACAAACTAAAAGACTACAAGACGACAACCCAACTCCATGCTCCACAATCTCCAAGCTCCAACATCACGAACTAGCCCAAGTATCACGAAGTAGTGTTATAAACATGTGAAACTTTACCTTTTCCAACATCCCAGTATATGAAATCTGCAAAAGCACCAACATGCCAAAGAAGGGGGTGAGTAATGGAACTCAGTAGGTTTTCCCCGATGACTTCCCAACCCATGCCTCTAGGATAAAACATGTTAGCACATTTATATAAAACAATTTATATAAAACAATTCCAAAACAGTTCACAATATAACAAGTTCTATGTCAAAACCATTTTCCAGCAAAAACCATCTTTCTCAAGAAAATCAACCCAGCAAAGGTTCCAATCAAATTCCCATTTCTATTTTGGCACATTCATTCCATTTCACAAATCCACACAACCAACCATGCATGCAACATGGACCTCCCTATACTCGTGAGTGGTGAGTTATCCTTCCACTAAGCCGTCACTTAGTGGACTACCTTGACAGGGGTACTTCACACCCATATCTGTCCCTTTTGATGGGGGTACTTCTCTCCCTTATCCATCCCAACCTTTTGATGGGGGTACTTCTCGCCCTTATCCTTCCCAATGCATATGAACACACACCACAACCGATTCGAATCCATTCCAAAACCAAGTATGTTCAAAACCATTCAATAAAGCATCAAACCTTTTATTGAAAATCATTTCTTTCAATTAGCAACCATAACCATTTTAAAATCACCATTTTAAATTCACTTCAACAAACACTTTCCAAAAACACACAATTTCCATCACCCGTTACTTAAAAGGGGTTTCCACCATTCTTTCACAGTATATAAACAAACCATTTCAATCAAGGAAAACAATTTGAAACTAATCCTTCAAGTTCTAAGAAAGAGGAAATAGGAGTGAAGCCACCTACCTCAACAAATTAGGTGAAACCAACCAACAGATGAAGACCGCCAACAAAACCGAGTCAAATACTCCCCCGAAACCTCCTTAGATTCCTTCCCCTAGTGCCAACAAAACCAAAACCCAACTTAAACATTATCCACTAACTTAGATCTACCCGCCTTGGGCGTAGATCTAAGGATCCATAAGAGGGAAGAAGGAGATCTAAGAAAAATAAAAGAAATGAGACTTACCTCGATCAACCGGCCTCTAAACGCCAAGCCAAACCTCTAGATCGCTTCCAAAATGCATGGTAAGTGTTCTCCCACCTTCACCAAAGAGAAATCCTAAGTTTGGGCCATCTAGGAGCAAAAAAGCGTGGTTTTAATGATAAAACGTATTATATCCTTAAAAATAGGATCTAAGTTGACCCCGCGCACGGTTAGTCCGCACGGCTAGGCAAATCATGCGCTAACTTTTCGGTAGTCACTGCTTGGAAGGGGCGCTCCGCACGACCTCCTCACACGTTTTCCCAAACCTTGTGCAAACTATGCGGTCTCCTCTATCCAAAGTGACCACCACCTACACGGCTTCTGCACGGTTTGGGCAACCCGTGCGAAGCCCGTGCATCACCACCTTTTTCCCTTTAACACTTTAAAAGTCTCCAAACTTTCCCAAACATTTCTCATATACTTCATGTACTTAAAAAGCATAAAACAAGGGTTACTTACAAGAAACTAGGGGTACTACATTCTCCCCACCATTGGCCTTTCCGTCCCCAGAAAGTAGAAAACCATCGCTTGCCTGAAAGAGTTTTGGCCACTGCTCTTTCATTTCTTTCTCGCGTTCCCAAGTATCTTTCTGAATCTGACCATGTTTCCATAAGACCCACACTAGACCGATGCTTTTTCCATGCAAGACTTTCTCTTGCTTATCCAAAATCCGTATCGGGATATGTATCAATGAAGCATCTAGCTCTAGGTCAACGTGATCCCATCTGATCACATGATCAGGATTAGGCTGGTACTTTTTTCAACTGAGATACATGGAACACATTATGCACCGAACTAAACCATGGTGGTAATGCCAACCGATATGCCACCTCTCCAACCCGGTATAATATCTCAAAAGGTACAATGTACCTAGGATATAACTTTCCCTGCTTCCCGAAATGACGATGTCCAAGCCTTGGAGAGATCCTCAAGAAGACATGATCAACCACAACGAATGACAACAGTCTTCGATGGTGATCTGCATAAAATTTATGATGAATCTGAGCCGTATCTATCCTCTTTCTAATCAACTGGATCTTCTCTATTGTCTCTTGGACAAGGCTTGGCCCAACTAGTGAAGTTTCACCCATTTCCACCCAACATAGTGGAGAATGAAAAGGACGCCCATACAATGCTTCAAATGGCGCCATGCGTATCGAGGCTTGATAACTGTTATTGTATGAGAAATCCACTAAGGGTATATGATCCTCCCATGAGCCACCAAAATCCATTACACAAGCCCGAAACATGTCTTCCAACATTTGTATTGTCTGCTCAGATTTCCCATTCATCTGAGGATGATACGCCGTTCTCATCGTCAACTGAGTCCCAAGGGCTTGTTGTAATGATTTCCTGAAACGAGATGTGAACCTCAGATCTCTATCTGATACTATAGATACTGGTACACCATTCCTCTTTACCACTTCTCGGATATAGATTTTTGAAAGATCTTCCACCATATGAGTTTTACGAATAGGGATGAAATGGGCCGACTTGGTTAGACGATCCACTATCACCCAAATGGTATCGTGTTTCCAGACCATTCTTGGAAGACCTGTAACAAAATCCATTTCTATCTGATCCCATTTCCACACTGGGATAGATAAAGATTGTAACATACCAACTGGTCTTTGATTCTATTCTTTAACCTGCTGACAAGTTAAGCACCGCAAGATGAACTCGACCACTTTCCTTTTCATTCCTCTCCACCAAAACTGTGCCTTCAACACCTTATACATCTTCTGTGTACCTGGGTGTACAACCCATCTGGAATTATGGTAAGCATGAAGGATTTGTTCCTGAGCAGTTAAAGGTACAACCATCCGATCTCGAAACCGCAAAACTGATCTCACATCCAGCTTCCATCCCTCAATGGTCTCCCCACCATTGAGTTTTGAACTCATTGCAACACAGTCAACATCGAATGCATGTGCCTCCTTTACTATATCCACCAAATCATGAACAAGTGAAAATGGAAAGAAAACCGCAACATTAACTCAGTCTTCACATTCCATACACATGTCGGCTAGGGATGACATCAACTGCCATTCATCTGAAGCTACCTTCGCTAACTGAGCGTATGACTTTCTAATCAATGCATCTGCCACTGAATTCCCTTTTCTGGGCATGCACATCAAGTCAAAGTCAAACATCTGGAGATACTACATCCACCTCATTTTCCTCAGATTCAAATCTCCCTGTGAGAAAATGTGTTTCAAGCTTTTGTGATCTGTAAACATAGTAAATTTCTCACCAAAGAGATAATGTCTCCATGTTTTCAAAACATGGACGACTACAGATAACTCCATATCATGTGTTGGGTAATTTTTCTCATGCACCCTCAACTTCCTTTATCCATAAGAAACCACATGATCTCCTTACATGAGAACACAACTTAAACTTGTTCCCAAAGCATCACAATAACCCACATAACCCTGCCTGATTCAGGCAAGATCAAGATGGGTGCCGATGTAAGAGGAACCTTCAGTTCCTGGAAAGACTTATGACATTCTTCTGTCCATTGAAATGGATCATTTTTCTTTGTCAGAGATGTCATTGGTGATTCTAGTCATGAGAAATCATGCACAAAGCATCGGTAGTAACCAGCTAGACCAAGAAAACTGTGTATCTCGAACACATTCTTCAGTGGTTTCTAAGAAATAATAGCTTCTATCTTTTATGGATCCACTAAAACACCTTTCTCAGAAACAAGATGGCCCAAAAAGTGTACCTCCTGTATCCAAAAATCTCACTTTGGTAATTTGGAATACAAATGATGGTCTCTCAAGATTTCCAACACTATTGCCAAGTGTTTCTCATGCACATCCCTTGTTCTTGAATACACCAATATATTGTCCACAAACACCACAACAAAAGAATCCAGATATCGCTGAAATATCTGATTCAGTAATGCCATAAAGACTACTAGTGCATTCATAAGACCAAAAGGCATGACTATATAATCATAGTGACCATATTTGCGTTTGAAGCCTGTCTGCAGAATATCCTCCTTTCAAACTCGCAACTGGTGATATCCTGACCACAAGTCAATCTTAGAGAACCACTGACCTCCCCTTAATTGATCAAACAGGTCATCAATGCGTGGAATTGGATATCTATTATTTATCGTAACTTGGTTAAGTTTACGATAATCCACACATAGTCTTAAAGTTCCATATGCTTTCTTTACAAACAAAACTGGTGTTGCCCACAGAGACACGCTTGGCCGAATAAAACCTTTGTTTTCCAGTTCTTCCAACTGCACTTTCAATTCCTTTAACTCTATTGGTGCCATCCTATAATATGGAAGTGAGACAGTACTGGTCCCTAGAATGAGATCAATCTTAAAATCCTCATCTATTACAAGTGGTAACCCTGATATGTTTTGAGGAAAAACATCAGGAAATTGATCCGTGACTACTGGAAAATTGTTATTTACGATCTCATCTATCAATTCCAAGTTTAATGCATCCAACTGGTAAGATATCATTGCCACTAATGGTTCCAAAAATCCCATTGCACCTGCCTTCACCACTCTTTCTTATTTAAAGAGATGCTCGACGCCATCCTCAGTCGCGAAACTGACTGTTCTTCTATAACAGTCGATGTGACCCATGAACTCTATCAACCAATCCATACCCAATATTATATCATAGACATCCATCTCCAGCATAGAGAAATCCCATTTCAGCTCAAGTCCATCAACAATTATAGAACATGCTCTACACACGAAGGCTCTACACTTTCTTTCACCGAGAGGAGTTTGATGTTTTATCACAGAAGGCCTCATTTCAAGTTTTAAGTTCAGAAAATCAGCAATATGAGAAGCAAGAAAATAATTCAATGCACCAATATCGAACAACACCTACATGAGGGTAGAATTAAAAGGAATCATAACTCTCACCATAGACGGTCTAGACTAGTCATCCACAATCACTTGTTCCGCTCCATACAATGGCTTTGTTTCTGCACTTTTCTCCTTATTGAATTGTTGAGATTGTCCTACCTGAGGATTCATGGTATTCTTGGAATCACCATAGCTAGCTCTGTTCTTCTGGCGAGATTGATTTTGCTTTCCTCGCCCTGTCGAAGCATAAGATGCCTGCGACACCTGAGAAGTGTCACGAACACCCAATCATGGAGAACTGTGACAATATCACTGAAGATGCCCCATCTTGTTTCAATTGTGGCATGATCTCGGTGGTTCTATACATTCTCGTTTCATTTGATCAATCGAGCCACAATGAAAACACCCGGCTGTCATCATGGGTCATGGATGAAGATTCACCAATCCAGCCGTCTGATTCTGATTCGCACTCCCACCTTGGAAGTAGGTGTCCCTCTTTCACTTCTTCCCAGCATTAGAGTTCCCGCTCATTACCGTGGGTATCATCATAATTTTTACTCCCATAACTCCTGATATATCTCTTTCAGCTACTGTTGTTATGTTTACCATCTCCATATAATCCGTAATACAAAGCACAGCTATCTTCGAGCAAATCTCCTATCGCAACCCTGATTCAAAGATACGTGCCTTCAGCAATGCACTTACAGCAACTTCCAGTGAAAAGTGAACTAAATTCATGAATTTAGACTCATACTTTGTGATAGAGAGATTATCCTACTTCAGGTTGAAAAAGTCCATTGTCCTCTGGATCTTGAACGTGTGCGGATAGAATTGTTTATCGAACAATTCCTCAAATTCCTCCTAGCCCAGGCCTTGATCCACCTTAGCCTACACCACTAGCTCCCACCACTGTCATACAAGATCCTCCATCATATATATCACCAACTTTACTTTCAGTTCCGCTAGTGTGCCGATGAAATCAAAGATATGATTCATATTATTCAGCCACACCTTCGCCCTTTCTGGTTCAGAATCACCCCAAAAGATGGGTGGATATCGATTCTGGAACTGGATGGAATGGTCTACATGCCTTGACTCATCCATCTGATTCCTCGTGTCCACAGCCTGAAACGCTTGAACTATACTTTGGACTAGCTGCTGGTTCACCTGTGGCTCAGGTGCGACCATATTCTCTGCAGCATCTTCTGTTTGGTTTCTGCGATGCTTAACATGTGCCATTTTCTATACAACAACGCATGCCATTAGTATCACTTCCTAGAAACTAAAGGCATATCATTTCAATTTCTATTTCATCACTATCACAACTTTTATTTCCAACCATCAAGATTTTCCACATTTACCCATTTCTAAAAAAAAACTTTTCTTTCTTTTGAAAATCAATCTATTTTCAAAATACATCAACCATTCACTTTTCAAAATATTTCATTTGAAAACATATTTAAAATTTTAATAAATCATTCTTTTACATCAAACCATAATCCATTTCTCAAAATGATATATGTACTCCTAGTGGGAAGTCATTCCTCTAATGCATGTCATGCTCATATCATTGGCTAAACCCATGACAATGAGATTTGTTATCCAATAAGTGTCTCCAAAACACTTATGTACCCAACTTCCTGGGAACATGAAGTTCAACATAAATGAGTTAGCTACATCCTTTTATGATATACATTTCAAGTTCTGACAATACTACTCCTGTCTAAGATTTCGACCCAAGAAATATACAAGAATGAATTTCAACTCCAAGTCCAAGAAAATTGATGACCACTTGTTAGGCAAGGACCGAACAATCTGATACCATTTTTAATGACCCGCTTATCCTTATTGGCTTGAGAGTACAACGAGTCATTACAAGGCCTTAAGAGACATCCCCAAGGCGCCAAAGGCTGATAATAAATGACGAAGGGTTTCAAAACAAGTGGGGGACAATTTACCCTTTTAGAACATACCACAGAACCAACAACCATAACCAAACTAATCAACTAAATGATGCATGATAAAAGATAAGAAAACTCAGCCATTTATTTTATCATAAACCAACCAAGAGTACCACAACATAAACTAACACTAAATCAAAGTAAATAGAGGAAAGGCAAAATAAAAGACTACAAGACGACAACCCAACTCCATGATACACAAGCTCCAAGCTCCAACATCACGAACCAACCCAAGTATCACGAAGTAGTTCTATAAACATGTGACACTTTACCTTTTCAAACATCCCGGTATATGACATCTGCAAAAGCACCAACGTGCCAAAGCAGGGGGTGAGTAATGAAACTCTGTAGGTTTTCACCGATGACTTCCCAACATATTCCTCTAGGATAAAACATGTTAGCAAATTTATATAAAAAAATTTATATAAAACAATTCCAAAACAGTTCACAATATAACAAGTTCCACGTCAAAACCATTTTCCAGCAAAAACCATCTTTCTCAAGAAAAGCAACCCTGCAAAGTTTCCAATCAAATTCCCATTCCCATTTTGGCACATTCATTCCATTTCACAAATCCACACAACCAACCATGCATGCAACCTGGAACTCCATATACTCGCGAGTGGTGAGTTATCCTTCCACTAAGTTGTCACTTAGTGGACTACCTTGAAGGGGGTACTTCATTCCCTTATCCATCCCTTTTGATGGGGGTACTTCTCGCCCTTATCCATCCTAACCTTTTTATGGGGGTACTTATCACCCTTATCCATCCCAATGCATATGAACACACACCACAACCCATGAAAATCCATCCCAAAACCAAGTGTGTTCAAAACCTTTCAATAAAGCATCAAACATTTTATTGAAAATAATTTCTTTTAAGCAGCAAACATAACCAGTTTAAAGTCACCATTTTAAATTCACTTCAACAAAAACTTTCCAAAAACACAATATTTCAATCACCCGTTACTTAAAAGGGGTTTCAACCATTCTTTCACAGCAGATAAACAAACCATTTCAATCAAGGAAAACAATTTGAAACTAAGCCTTCAAGTTCTAAGAAAGATGAAATAAAAGTGAAGCCACTTACCTCAACAAATTAGGCAAAACCAACCAACGGACGAAGAACGACAACAAAACCGAGTCAACTACTCCCCGAAACCTCCTTAGATTCCTTCCCCTAGTGCCAAAAAAACCAAAACCTGACTTAAACATCATCCAATACCTTAGATCTACCTACCTTGGGCATAGATCTAAGGATCCATCAGAGGGAATAATGAGATCTAAGAAAACTAAAGGAAATGAGACTTAACTCGATCAACCAGCCTCTAAATGACAAGGCAGTCCTCCAGATTGCTTCTAAAATTCCTAGTAAGTGTTATCCCACCTTCACCAGATAGAAATCCCAAGTTTGGGCTATATAGGAGAAAAAACGATTGGGTTTAATGATAAAATGGATTAGATCCTTAAAAATATGATCTAAGTTGACCCCGTGCATGGTTAGTCCGTACAACTAGGCAAATCGCGTGCTAACCGTGCGGTAGTCACTACTTTGAAGGGGCGCTCCACACGACCTCCTCGCACGGTTTTCCAAAACCGTGCGCACACTGTGCAGTCTCCTCTATCCAAATTGACTACCACCTGCACAGCTTCCGCATGGTTTGGGAAAACCGTGCGAAGCCCGTGTATCACCACCTTTTTCCCTTTAACACTTTAAAAGTCTCCAAACTTTCCCAACCATTTCTCATATGCTTCATGTAATTAAAAAGCATAAAACAAGGGTAGCTTACCAGAAACCGGGGGTACTACAACTAACATATAGGAAAACCCCTAGGACTATACCATGACCAATTAACTATCTTTAAAAATCATCATTTGAACATCTTCAAGGGAATATAAAATCCCTCAAGATGGAAAATTGTAATTAGGATAGGAAGTGAAAACATCATATAGGAAACCAAATCTATAAAAAGTAATCCAATGTAACAAGGGATATATCTGAAGTTTAGGAAGGAGAATACCCTTCAAATTCTTATTTTAAATACACACATGATACCAAGGTTCATCGTGTTAATTCCCAGCAATCGTGGCCCTCTGGATAGCCGTAGTGGAATATGTATGAGAAATGGAATCCATATGTACCAAAATAAGAATAACATGTTAGTTGTGTGAAGGAATATTGTCAAATGAGGTTCATGAATCCAAAAACACCCTGATAATCACATGAACCATTAAGTAATTTTCAATCACATGACCTGATATGGGTCTTGTAAATCACATGACCCATGGAGAACATTCAAATCGCATAACCCATATAGAACCCATGAATCACATTACCCACAGAGCATCTTTTAACTGCGTGATCTATTGTAAGACTCATGATCGTCTAACCTTGATATGGAAACATGAACTACATTATGACTAATTGATCATGTAACTAAGCCAATAGATCATGTGAAGACTACAATACATCAATGTTGCAGAATGAAAATGTTTAGGATCAAAAAAATTATCAAGGTTCAATTTGTGATTTGTTTGAACAAGTGTTGAGGAAAGGAATTAACGTAGTGAGATCTCATGAAACAGTTATTATGATTAGTTTCTTTAATCTATTATTACAGAGGAGTCTTGAAAGAACATATATCATGACAAGGTCTTGTGAATGGGCCACATGATAGAATAAATCATGAGAGCTCTATAGTTTGAATTCACCAGTTAAATGATTCCCCCTTGCTCCACTATTTATAGGACATCCCATAGAAAAAAATTGTTTCCTAGAAGACCAAAAATCACCCAATACATTGATTTTCATAATTCCCAATAACTCAAGTAGGTATTTACATTCCTAAAAACTGAGTCCTTATCCCTATGATCATTGCTCCTGGGGGCAGGGGAATTTGTTGAATCCCACCAAATGAGAATAATAAATTCTAGAGTTTATGAAATATCAAAATTATTGATATTATTTTCTATATAAAACAAATTAGGAGTAATATAAATCCCCAAAGGCTAAATCATGTGGATCACATAACATATAGAAGGAAACATGATCACATGAACCTAGAAAGGTCATATGAATGGATCATATTATATGCATGATCTTCTTATGGTCATGTGAATCCCCTCTAACAAACCATCCTATTCTTGTGAATCCATCTAGAAAAGATCTTATGGTCATGTATAGGCTTCCAGACAATTTCCTTTGATCATGCGACTTATCAATCGATAGACACCTGACAATCACCCCCAAAATCCCTTATAAGATAAATTTTTAAAAATGTGGAAACTTCCTTCAATTAAGAGTTACGTTTATTTTCATGGTACATGATTATGCGATCTGTAAGTCCCCATGAAGTCCCCTAGTGACATGTTGAAATTTTCATGCGATAGCATGTTGGCGTGTCACCTTCATCATGTGAAGGAATTTTTAAACATAAATTTGATCATGTGATACCCCTTTATCTATATATATAAGTGGATGGGTCACCATGTCAATGATTTCACATCATCATGATATCCATCAGTGATCACGTGACACATCACCAACAAGTAGGGTGACTATCCATGAAAACACTCACATGGTGTTACTATATCCCCTACTAATCATGAAAAACCCAGATGGAAGACCAACAAGAAAAGTATGAGATCCTTTTAAAATATGAAATAAAATAAAATAGAAAATGGTAAAAGCCTCTTGTGAAGGGAAGATACATTGATTTCCATGTGAAGGGGTTATATGCCTCATGTGATCACCATTAATCACATGAAGACCCTTTTAAAAATCCAACATGATCTCACGAGAGGCCACTAACAAGCCATCTTTATTTCATGAAAGGTCTCTAACAATCTATCTTTGTCTCATGAAAGATCGCAAACAAGTATTATTTGATCATACAAGATCCTCTTTGTGGTCCTCTTGATCTCGTGAAGGCTATCATTCATGTTTACTAAATGATTAAAAGTACATTTGATATGTCAAAATGGTTATGTTGAAGCCCTTTTATGAGATGAATTCCAATAAATATGGTGATGATGGAGTGTTCTCATGGTTTATTAATGTCATGTGATGCCATGGATGACCTGCGATAATATCATGAGAAGCGTGTGATGTGATAATCCCTCCATAGAATCTATATTGTATATGGGATATATGTTCTATAAAAATAGGTGCATAACTAGGGAGGAAAATCCTATAAATTCCCCCTATTGCCACAAAAAACAAAGGATATGAACTACACCCCCATGATTACAGAAGAAAAAACTTCTCAGAGTGGAAAGTCACTTGATCGAAAGAGTCTTCCACCAAAACAAATTTATGGAATGGCCTAAGGGATCATGAGAAATGATTATTCACTTAACATGATCAATCTATAGATCAAAAAAATAAATACCAACAGACCATCTAGATTATGTGAAGTATTTTATGCATATTTACTATGTTACATGAATCCTAACTGAGCTAATTCTTGAAAAACCTTGGGGGACATATGCAATAAATATTGGAAAAATAAGGAAAATTATGTGAATATTAAAACCATAATTTTTATTTGAATGAATTTTGTGCTTTTCATAACCCATCTAGATCATGTGGTAGCACCAATACATGTTAATCAAGTTTAGATAAGTCCTATAAACATATTTTCCAAGTCATGTTGTAGTACGAGTACATGTCAACCAAGTCTTATGAAGTCCTTAGAACATGTCTCCCATGCCTTGCAAAGAACCCCAAACATGTCAACAAAGTCTTGAAAATTCCCTAGGACATGTTTTCCATATCATTCTATATCCTTTGGACATGTCAACCAAGTCTCATGAAGTCCTCCATACATGTCTCCCAAGTCATGCTGCAGCACCAGGAAGTGTAACCAATGTCTTGAGGAGTCCTTTTGACATGTATCCCAAGTCATGAAAGATCCTCCATGCATGTCATACAGGTTATGTGATTTACTATAGACAATTAAACAGGATCATGTGATTGTCTTTGGACATGTCTTTTAGGAAACTAGGGCATGTCCACACGTCCTCAAACATGTCAGACAGACATCCTGGGACATGATAACCTTGTCTGTTAGATATATTCAGGAATACCCAACTAAACTATAATAACTTTGATCCCTATCCAAAAAATTATGTGCATGATTCCTTCTTAAGTCCCAAGCTCTAATAGACATCTACCTTGTGTAAGTCCCTCCATGTTGCAGACACTATAACCTGTGGGTCCCAAACTCTCTTATGGGTTCATAATTCTTCCTCATCCATTAGTGGATCAAGAAGAAAATTGAAATATGAGGAATCTAATTCCTATTATAAATAGGATACATCGGATTCCTTCCCATGTCCCAAACCCCATATAAAAAATCCCATTAGGTCCTCCCTGGTGCATAAGTCTTGAATCCATGCACGATGAGATTGATCAATTGTTATCCATTATTTCTCATACCGAGCATAGATTACATGAGCTTAGGTATTTTCAATGATCGTATCATTTACATTATAAATTTTCCCCATATAGGTAAATCCAAGTGTGTAAGATCCATTTAGTGGAATTATATGATTTCCCCTATACAAGGGCATCCACCTCAGGGTAAGTCCTGAAGGAACAACTGAACTATGATGGATCTAATTACTATTATAAACATGATATGTAGAAAACCTTACTAAGTCTAAAGATTTATACCTGGTTCCTAGGTTCCATAATATATTTTCTTTATGCAATAAGTTAAACTATATAATTTAAAAAAAATACACAGGTTTTTATTTTTTTTATAAAAAGGATATATAGGATGATTCATAGAGGTTCAATCCCATCCATGAAATATAAACCGCCTTCATGGTTGGTATTAAACTTCATAGTTCATAGTTATATAGCCTTAAAATATAATAAACTACTCATTTTTTAGTTATAATGGGAAACAGATGTAGATCCTCAGATAATAGATATGGTATTATTAATAGAACTCCTTTTATAGATATGAGGATTCAACAAAAAATCATTTTCTTAGGGTATCTAGTTACATATTAGGATTAAGAAGAGATTAAAAAAATAACTTAAATCTACAAGAGATTATCATAATATGAAATAACTCACCAAAAAGGGCGCGATGAGCCCAAAATCCCATATACTCGATCAATGTGAGTTCCTATGTATTGTTGGGTCTGAAATCCCAAAGGAACACTTGCTTTTGGAAAGCATGTCCGTACTTAGTTATGGATGTGGGAACCATTGGGAGTTTCTTTTGAAGAAAAAAGTGGAAAATATTATGTGAATAATTGTACAACATTCACCCCCATAATAAATCATTTAGGAAAACAACACATTTTAATTAGAAACAATCATTAAAGACGATTTCATTAAAATCACATCTAATAAGTAATAAACTATCAAAATCCTACTTAACTTCCTTAATTAGTTTCCAAGTTTTATATTTAAAATTTTAAATTAAACACGAAGTTGTTTGTATTAAAAATGAATGAATTAATGACCTTGATATTGAGCATAATAATAGAGTTCATGAATTTGATTGAATTGGATTTTTGAAAAATGAATGACTCAAGGAATCATTTTGAGTATGGGGATAGAGTACATGGATTTTAAAATATTAAATGTATATATGAAGTGGATATTAGAATGTTACTTTACATATTGGATATCTATCAATGGGTGTATCCTTACATTTTATAATATTACCCTTATTTATATAGTAATAAGTAAATTTAACTCTTATATATTGAAGGATTTCTCTTACATATGTTGATAGTTTAAAAATTGGAAATTTATAGACTCTTATTTATGAAAACTCATACATATTGAAAATTTTGAAAATTATGAACTGTTATGTATAGAGACTCTTTCGAATGAATACTCTTACATAATGAAATTTAGAAAAGTATGAAATCTTATGCATGAAGACTCATATGTATTAAAAGTTTGGAAATGTATAAACCATTACAAATTAAGATATTAACCTTATGAATCAATTAAGAAGTGGGTTTAACTCTTACGTATTAATTTTTTTACAAAGTATGAACTCTTACATGGTTAATTTTGACTCTTATGTATGAAGTTGAGATTGTTAAGTTCATTTACATATTGTATATTTTCAACAGGTTGAGACTTACATATTAAGATATTACCCTTACATGGGTAGTAATAAGTGAATTTAACTCTTAAATATTGAAGGTTTACTCTTACATATGATAATAATAGAAAATTTGGAAAAGTATGAATACTATTACATATGAATAATTATACATATTGAAAATTTGGTAAAGTAAGAACTATTTTTTATAAAGACTCTTACGTATAAATACTCTTACATATTGTAATTTTGAAAAGCATGAATACTCTTATGAATCAAGACTCTTATATACAATTTTTTTTGTAAAAGTATGAACCATTATGAAATAATATATTATCCTTATGTATAAAGTTAGAAGTAAAGTTAACTCTTACATATTATTAATTTAGAAAAGTATGAACTCTTACATATTGAAGGTTTACTCTTATATAATAAGTGGATATTGGAATGTATTTTATGTATTGAATACTTTTTAATGGGATAACCTTTAAATATTAATATATTTTTATTAAGTGTGTAAAAATAAATCAAGGAAAGTCTTATAAATTATAGGTTTTATATTATATATGATTAATTTTTAACATTTTACCAAGTATAAAGGCTATAACATATGTATAATCTTACGTATGAAGACTCTTATATTTTAAAAATTTAGAAAAATATAGAATCTTATGTATGAATACACTTATGTATTAAAATTTGGAATGGTATGAACCCTTTAATTTTAAGATATTACTCTTATATATTTAAATATTGAATCTTACATAGTTTTTATCACCATTTTTTAGAAAAATTTAAATGGATAGTAGATATAGTAACTTTAAATGCCTCGAAGATATAAAATCTGAACATACAAATTAATAAAATAAGTAAAAGTAATATATGTTTTAAACTAGAAAAAATGATCCAAGAAAATTCATACAATAGTTAGAAAATTTAAATATATAAATAAACTAAAAGGTGACGAGTTTTATAAAAATGTATACAATAAATATTTATAGTAACATAATTTTAATGAATAGAGATTTTTTATCCTTTAAATTAATACTATCTTTGGTATCTTTCTCTATAAGAAAAACCAAAATAACATGAGTTCAAACATCTTTATTATTAAGAAAATTAAAGAATAATAAAACCTATATTAAATAAAAATATTGTAATCAATTAGAAAATTCATACATAATATGATTTAGAACACTTAAAGTTCAATTTTTTGAATTAATGTAGTTTTTATTTATATATATATATATATTGATATTTTATTTAAAAGTAAAATTTATAATTAAAAAAAATGAAATTTATTTTTAAATTCCAAATAAAAAAATTATCTTAGGGTAAAATTTTGATATTTTTCTAAAATAATTGATATTTAGGTGAATAGTAAAAAAATTACCAGTTTGGATAATACCATCATTTTTATGACATTATCATAATACAGAAATGAATTAATATTAATTAAAACCCTTTTTATATAAAAATATATATTTATAAGTTTAAATTAATTTTTTAAAAACTCTATGTTGAATTTATAAAACTTATTTTTAGCATTTTGGAAACTTATGTAATATTTTACTCTAAAATATGTTTTTATTCTTTTATATTAAAAATTATTTTTCATCACCAATAGAAACTAAATTTTTAAAAAAATGTATTAACTATTTTATATCAATATGTTAATATCATGTAATAAGTTAAATTTTAGTTTATTCATAAAGGTATAATTACTAATATTAAAGTTACTAACCCTGATAATGGTGAAAGTGTTATTTTAAAAGAATTGTTTTATTCACATTATGTAATTTTTATCTCATAAAATAAATTAATCTATTATAAAAAATGAATCTAATATAATTTTTAATCCTATATATAAATATTATATCACTAATTTAATTGTTAATTAATTTTATATAATATTAAGTACACATAATGGTGAAAACAACCTTTTTCTAAAAAATAATTGTTTCTATATATTTAATTTTTTAATTTGGAATTTAATTTTATATAATTTTTATATTTAATTAGAATATATGAATATTAAATTTAGGTTTATAAAATCAATTTTTTTATAATTTTTAGCTTATATTTTTAATAAAATATAAACTACTTGGGTAAAAACTAGTTACCAAGATAAAAATCAAAATGGTAAAATATAAAAAAAATGCTAAAAGGATTAAAACATGTTTAAAAAATTTAGTAAAATGAGTGGTGGAGAATTATATACATAATCACAACCCAAAATCCATTATTTCTCACTTTTGGAACCATTTACCATTGAATAGTGTCATTCCATTATTGAAAAAATAGGTGTTCACAAAAGTGCCATTTTCTTCACATATATAAGGGTATCACATCCACCCTCTCAAATTCACACATTTAATTAAAAATTTATTTTAAACTTTTATAACTTTTTTTATCCTATAATTAATTTAAATTATCTATATCCCCCATTCAATATAAGTTTTCTTAATTCCTTCATTTCTAAAGAGAATTTTAGTAGAATCGTCAGGGAACCAAAATAAGTATTACTTTATACTTACCTTTTATTCTTAATATTTATCTTCCCAAAAACACCTAAAAATAGTAATCTAATATCATAAAAATAATTATTTTAAATAATATTTATTATATTAATGCAAAAACCATTATTTATTCCTTTATATCCACTTAAAAAATAGAAGAGCATTATTCGCGCATTGTGCGGGCTACCACCTCCATGGAGTAACATTTTTTGTTTTGATTTTATTTATTTATAAAAATCAATTAAAATATGATTAAAATAATTAAAAAAATATAAAAAATATAAGTACTATTATCTTATAATTTTATTATACACTTCCTTAACCATACTCACCCATCGAGATATAACATCTTCATGTTTGGGGTTTGTTTAAACACCTACTTGACCAATGCTATACAACTATATCATAGATGACTTTGGAGGATTAATTAATAATTTTTTTATATGTTGATAATTAAATCATTATTTATTTTTAGTTTTGGAAAGTTTATATTATTTATTTAAATTATTACTAAAATATCATCTTTGATCACTAAAATTACCAAAATAAGTCGGCATTAATACAATTTTTACACAAACTTAAGAAAAAATCATACAATAAATAAATAAAGTACAATAATAAATGGTATAAATTTAATTAAATATATATTAATAATTTTATTATTAAGTTATCTAATAAACATAATTTTATCATCCAGGAGGATAGGAACATGCATATAACAAATATAGAACACAATAAGGGGTTTCTTGTCTAAAATTCAATTTATTTAGACATACTTCTTATTATACATCATTTTTTATTTGGAATGGTGTATATAATTTTTTTAATATTTTGATTCATGATCCTATCATTTTAAATAATATTTAATTTTTCATTTTCAATCATATCCTTTAAGGGTTTTTGATTCAAAAGTTTCTAATGTTGAAAGGGTTTATTTGTCTCATTTTCAATTCTATAAGACAAATTTGATATTACACACCTTATTTTCATTTTTATGGGGTATTCACTACCATAATTACTTTAATTATAGTAAATATCATTCCTTTTATTATATTTTAATTTCATGTTATCCCTCTCATATTATTTTAATTCTTACATTACCATTATCATAAGTGTTTTTGCATCTAAATTTTGGTTTGTTGAGATATGATTCATATTCACAACTTATTTGAATTTTTTTGTGTATATATTGGTTATAGATTACATTATAAATCCTATCATACTATTTTATTTTTTAGTATTAACCTCAAAAAAATCAATCATCACCCTTGTCTTTCCAAATCATTACTGTTAAATAAATAATTTTTTTCAAATGCCTTTCCTTTGTGAACACTCTATATTTATATACATTGATTGAAGGTTGTTCAAATAGATGTCATATTTTGATTGTTTGGAAAAATTATTGACTTAAACATATATCAATTACTCTATATGGTTTTTGTTTAAGGGATGCTTATGTAAAAATCTATTCCATTTATGGATTTTGGAATTATTGAAAATATGTATGATTTGTATTTGAATAAAGATTTTATGGATTTATAAGGAAAGTTTATTATATATTATTTAACCATACACCTTATTTATTTGGATTGATTATATCCATGTTATACAATTTATTTACAATGAAATTATTTATATTCCATATGTTTGTATCTCAATATAGATGTTTATTGATTCATATGGAAAGTTGATTATGAGTTTTATTGATATTCATATCTTTCTTATGGTGAATACATTGGGCTTAAAGTAATGAATGGTGGGGCTAGGTATTATATAGCCCCTTTATGCATCAATAGGTTTCATGAGAGAAACTCTCTTTGGTATTTTATTGTATTCCTTTCTAGAACAAAATATTTCTTAGACATAGGTCCTTGATAGTAATATCATGATGTCTTAGATTAGGGAATGAAATTAGATATCCAAAAATATGAATTTAATTACTAAGGATCAATTTAATATTATACATGTGATATTTTCATTTTCATTATTATACATGGATACATTATTCTTATAGTTTCATTCTATTATTGCATTATTATTTTTATTTATACCTAGAATATTATTTATACACATCTTAGGCTCAATTATGATTATTGGTTGTTGTCACTTATGTTTACCCTTACTGAGTGTTTTATCTCACCCTTATAATGATTCCACTTACCTAGGTTATATAGAAATTTATTACACATGATATTTCTAAAAAAACAACTTGTGTTAAAAAAATTTGGGAGGAGTTGAAGCCTTATTATGGATTAATTAGTTTTTTATATAGTGAAATGGTGTCCATTTAATGAGAAATACACGAGCTTTTTTAGTTAAAAGTTTTTCATATGTCTCTAAAAATATAAACCTACAATTTTCTTCCAATTTATTTGAATTAATATTTATTGGTAATATTGTAATTATTGATGGTTAAAATTGGGTATCTTTAGTTCATTTCAAAACCATCATGTAAATAGGGTGTTTATTCACATTATATTCTAGGAGCACAAGTCTAGGGTATCCCAATTAGTATCATATGAGGGTTTAGATAACTTTATAGGTTATGATTTTATCAATTGATGAAAATTTTAGAGTTACAAATGTCATCAAGTGATGATAAATTAAGGTTGTTCATAATTTGTAAGGTATAGATTACCCTTTAGGTTAGTTGCGGTAATGATGAATATTTTAGGGATTATGATCAGATAAATTTAGTAAAATACCTAGGGATAAGTTTAAGGGATAGGTTTATATATAGTATAACATCCTGAAGTTTTGGTGGTGGTGATCCATGAAATTAAAGAGAATGAGATCCTCCTTGGTGGATTCTATGGTAATGATCATACTAATAGAGTTCAAAGTGAATCTCTCCAAATTCTAAAGGCAAGGCCTGAGGAAAACACTCCATGTAACACCACAAGAAGAGGTGGGATGATTTTATCAGTTCCTGAGGGGACTAAATTACTTTTTAACACTAGTGCAAAAACACAAATTAAAGTCGGATTTTTATGATTTTTGACATCAATTTTGAACCGACGTCTATAAAGGTGACATTAAAAATATGGTTTTTGGTGTTGGTTTTTCAAAAACGGACGCTGAAAATAATTTCGTTAAGAGTTTTGGTGTCGGTTTTATCTAAAATCGACACCAAAATTGAATTTAGACATGCTTTTCGGCATCAGTTTTAGATAAAACTGATGTCAAAATTCAATTTTTTTAAAAAACATTCGACGTCAGTATTTCAAATAACCGACGCCATAATTAATTTTTTTTTATAAAATAATTAAAATTACACTTCCAAAAAAATCAAAACTCCTGTAAAAATAACACAATATAAAAAAACAATCAAACAATATTTATCATCCAATGCCTCCTATAACTTAAATTCTTATATCTAGTTAATCAAAAAAAATTCTATACATTGTTATTATAAAGTAAAATTAAAATACACGTACCTACAATCAATGAATTCAAGAAATTTTATGACATTTGCAAGTCCCACGACTCCAGCATTTACAATTCTCACACCACCCAACTATTATTTGATACCAAAGACAATACATTTTAGTTACTAAAAAATTTACATGGATTCTAGTTAAAGATCAATGCATCAATAAATCTAATAAAAAATTAGATAAAGACATTGTATAGGCACTTGAGAGAACTCAATGATTACGATGTACTTATTATAGTCATGTGGCTAGACCAAAAATTCAATTCATTATGGATACCAAGTACCATGCAAGAAATTGATGCCATGTAGATATAAAGTACATGTTCACTCGTCATCATTGTGCTCTGACTCAATACTCAATGCCTTAAGGATACCATGTAATATGATTAATGCACTTTTGGATTGTTCTTGGTCACTTATAATGTCTTTTTTATCATTTTTGAATTGATTTGATGCAGTTAAGACATGGGTTCATGTCAGCTTTAATAGTAAATAGCCTCTCATCACATGGTTTATTGATTATTTATTCTTTCATATACCAAGCATAAAAAAACCGACGCTGAAAGTTAATTTTTTTTAGAAAATTCAGAATATTACACTTTAAAAATAAATTATAATTAAAATACACGTACATGAAATTTAAGGCATGCTAATTGTTGGTTATTCTTGAAGCATTCATTTGACTATTAGTAGGTTCAAACACCTAATATATCAAAAGAGTTAGTTTTTTGAACCCATATGTATTATTATTTATAAATATTAGAATATAAAAACCTCAAATCTTAATCAGAATTAACAAATAGTTTTCAAAAGTAGATTGAATATGGGTTATATCATATTGGGAATAAGACTGTGAATCATTGAATTCCTACAATAATATTTAATGATATGAAATTAAAAAATAGAATAATATGGCAGAAAATATATAAAAAAATTAATACAACTAACCTTATGAAAATCAGTAGTTTCCCCAGTTGTGATTATCTTGTACATGAATCGTAGAATATAAAAAACACATTCAAAATGTCCATTTTGACAATGACACTATACTTATAAAACATTTAACTAATAATAAAAACCAATATATAAAAAAATATAAAAACTAATTACATGTACTTCCACATATTTGATTTTTGTTGGTTTCTTTACTAACATGTATTGCTTGTTAAAATGTTTCCATGAACTGCATTTTTTTATATATGAACTAATAAAACTTGTATAAACAATGAAAATTAAACATAATGAGCTTATAAAAAATAAGAAAAAAACTTACATGTTTAATAAGGTGGAAATTGGTTTACGCATTGTTCCTAATAAAGGGAAAAACCAATATAAGGTGCATTCACTTGGGAAAAATACAACTAACATCTTATTCCCCCTATAATACAAAAAGTTCACAATTAATGACATTATAATGATCATTATATCATAATTATGTTGATGTTCTTACTTATCAAGAAAGGGAAAAAACCAGCATTGAATCTATGTCTATGATAATCTCTTGGATATATATTGAACTCTTTCATCATTCTTCACATGTTTGACATCCAAGGAAATGTACTCTAGATCTACAGAGCTATAAATTCCTATAGTTTAATTTTTTAAAAGAATATTTTATAGATACCTAATTTAAAAAGAAAATATAGTTAGTTAATGACATACCAATCTTTTATTGAAGAAATAGAAATTCAAATGTCAATTTACTTACATAGAAAACAACTACACCACACTCAGCCCAATATCTTCAAAATTAACTAAATGCATGATATCTTCTTTCATTAATGTCAATTGAAAATTTCTTCCATATATATCAGGCGTCATCCGAAACTCATAGACAAAATTCAAGTAATAAGAGAACTCAGATAATATTTTCAACCCATAAGAAATATTAGAAGTATCTACAGCTGACTGTTCCTGATCATTTTGTTACATTTGTGAAGTTTCTTTTTCTATCAGATATTTCTATATAATTTAAATGTCAGAAAACATTTTAAGTAATTTTGAATCATTTTTAATTAATATTTAAAAAAATGCATACCTTGCGTGAAATATAACGAAGAAGGGAAGTTGGCCAAAGTAAAAAATGTCCCATACATTCCCCAACATTGGTGATCTCCATAGTAAGAAATGGTATTCGAGAAGTAGGATCTATAATAACAAGTACTGATACTCTAACCTGACCCATCTGCATAGGCTAATGATGTACCGAGTCCCCTAAAAAATGTACATGTCCTAACGCAACAATATGTACATGAGGATCTCCCGCAAACAACTTACAATATAAGGATTGATCCGATGGAGGAGGTGGAGGCTCAAAGTAAGCAGGTGGGGCAGGGTAGTTCGAGTGAGAAGGCTGAGAAGGCAGAAAAATGAAAAAGGTATATTAGTGTTTAAAATTTATAAAACTGAAAAATTGATTAAAATAAAATAATATACCTCGAAAGGTTGCACAGATGGGGCAGGGTAAGCAGATGGGGTAGGGTAGTCCGGGTGAGTAGGCTGAGAATGATGAAAAATGAAAAAGTTATATTAGTGTTTATAATTTATAAAATAGAAAAATTGATGAAAAATAAATAATATACCTTGGAAGGCTGCGCAGATGGGGCAGGGTAAGCAGGTGGGGCTAGGTAGTCCGAGTGAGCAGGCTGAGAAGGCAGAAAAATGAAAAAGGTATATTAGTGTTTAAAATTTATAAAATAGAAAAATTGATTAAAATAAAATAATATACCTCGAAAGGTTGCGCAGACGAGGTAGGGTAAGTAGATGGGGAAGGGTAGTCCAGGTGAGTTGGCTGAGAATTCTGAAAAATGAAAAAGTTATATCAGTGTTTATAATTTATAAAATAGAAAAATTGATGAAAAATAAATAATATACCTCAGAAGGCTACGCAGATAGGGCAGGGTAAGTAGATGGGGCAAGGTAGTCTGGGTGAGAAAACTGGCAATCCTGAAAAATGAAAAAATTATACTAGTAATTATAATTTATAAAATAGAAAAAATGATAACAAATAAATAATATACCTGGGAAGGCTTTCAAGATTGTGACTGTCTTGTCAAGTGTTCTAATAAATCCTTCTGCACTGCTACTTGAATTTGATCACCCATAGACGGTTTCATATCTTTCAGCTCTTCTGTTAAGGATTCAATTTCTAGGTCTCTTGATTTCTTACTCTTAGAGAAAACCTTCTGAATACTAACACCCGCCTGATATCCTCTAACACGGCCAGGGTGTTCTGCCTTTCTCAAAGCAGTGGATAGGATGTCCATCCTACCCTCAGGGATAAAAGAGCCTTGTGTATTTTTCTCCTTAAGTTCATCCTGAAATGAAAAACAAAAAAGTTATATTAGTGTTTATAAATTATAAAATAGAGAAATTGTTAAAAAAAAATAATATTTACTTACAATTATATCAGCCACTTGATGAGCTTCCTCTCTAAGATACTGTTCATTTTTTCTTCTTCTTTCTCATTTCCATTTCTCATGGCGAGTGGGAGGATATGGAGGACCAAACTAGACCTCTTCTAAACCACTACTTGATCAAGCTCTTAATGCTTCAATTTTTTCTTCAATCATTTTATGCTCCAAATATGTATACCCTCCATGTGATAAAGTATGAGGTTATATGTTTCTCAACTGGATCTCCTAATGAGATCTCCTGGAGGCCTGTTATATAAAAATAAACTACTAAGTAATAATAAAAATATTGCATAAATTTTAAAATATAAAACAATTACCATACCTGAAAATTCTCTTCCTAATGACTATCAACAAATCACTTACATGTTTCATCATCTATATATAGATACTTAAGACATGGGCTTTCAAACCTTATCTTTCTGAAATCATAATTTCTTTTCATTTTGGTTTTAAAATATCTCCATCGAACCGCTGCTAAAGAGAGATGTCTTTTATTAATTTCTTTGGTTTCCTCAAAATTGAATGTAATCTGTAATTGAATAAATTAAATATTTCATTTAAAATATATAATATTCAAAAAATGAGATAAAAGAAATTAATTAATATATTTTACCGTCACGGCCTCCCAGAGCTGCTGCTTTGCCGTCCTGTCCACTGACTTCCAATCATGATATAAAATACTAATCATGTAACGGCTCTGCATCGCTATATAACTGACAAACTAAACTGCATTTGGGCCAACTGCATTATAATTATCATCAAAATGGATGTATATATTGTCATCATCACGAGCAAGTGATAGTTTTGTTAAATGTGTAATACCACATTTACCAACTTGAGAACTTGATTTTTGAGTAGTAACATGAGAAGTCTCCTCCACCGAGGACGCATCAGTAGTACTGCAAATTTTTTTTTGTAAATTAATAGTTTTATTTCATTAAATAAGTATATTACTGAATATTTAATAATATGTCAAAATAGATATACCTCAGCAACTGCTCCTCTCTATCTGTATATGACATTACTACTAGAAAGTGTAATGAAATTTTGTGTACCTGCATATCATTAGAAAAATGAATAATTAGAAACAAGGAAGACAAAAATAAGTATGTAAAAAAAGAGGCATGCATTTGTAAGTTTCAAAAATGGAAACACAATATAAATATTTACCAAAAAAATTAGGAGACTAATTTATTGTATTCCCACATGCCTTCATCATGATCAATACATATTGCATGCACTATTTCTTTCTTATACACATTTTAATCATCTGTAAATTGCGTAATAGATGAATAAGGCTCATGTAAATCACTAACATCATTAGAATCATCCTCATCACCCAAATGGTATCTTTTCCCTTGCAAAACAACTGACCACTGATCATTCGACAGATCAATGACATAAAATACTTGTTTTTTATGTTTCGCCATAATAAATGGTTCCTCGTTGTAATTAAATCTTTTCAAATCAACCAGTTTAAACCCATATTCATCATGTTTCACACCACTATTACTATCAACCCAATTACACTTAAAAATAGTGACTTGAAATTTAATATAATCAATTTCACATATGTCTTCAATAACTCCAAAATATGGAATTCATGCATAAATTGGGTTTTTATCTTTGGCATTCAAAAAATGCACTAATTCAGCGAAAACAATCACACCACTATTCTGAACGGTACTCTTGTCATCCAGGTTTTTGTGTGTAAAATGTGTAGCCATTGATATCAAAACCAGAAAATGTGATCACATTAAGAGATGGTCCCCCTGCTAACCACTTCAATTTTTCTGATGCAGATATATCTGGGGTGACTTTCCCTTTAAACAATGAAACAAATTCCTTCTTATTCTCAATCATCAACCACTTTTTGTTTCTTTTCTGATATCATAACTTTCATTCAGCAATATGTGAGGATATATATGATTGAACCTCATCTGTGTTGTTCAAAATGTATAAATGTTCTTGAATCACTTCATCACATGGAATGAAATTTACCTTTAAGCCTCGAACCCCTCTAAGTTCACTATCAACTATTATATGTCAAGATACAGGGAGACAAATATGCTCCACCTCATTCAAATAATCTGTACAGAACTCAATCACATCTTCTGATACATATTTTTGAATAATAGAGGCCTCTGGTCGATAAGGATTTTTAACATATCCTTTCAAAATTTTCATATATCTTTTAAAAGGATACATCCATCTTAAATAAACAGGCCCACATATTCTTATCTCATTCAACAAATGAATCAGAAGATGAACCATTATATCAAAAAATGTTGGTGGGAAATACATTTCTAGTTAACAAAGAATAAAAGTTACTTCATTCTATAACACATATAACAAATTTGGATCAATAACTTTACTACAAATGGATTTGAAGAAATTACATAACCTGATGATAGTCTTTCTGACAGCTGTCGGCAATATACCACACACTTCTACTGGTATAAGTTATTGCATCAACACATAGAAATCATGAGATTTCATACCTATTAATTTACAATCCTTAAATGAAACCAAATTATTCACATTTGAAGAAAAACCACTGGGTACTTTAATACCATGAAGACACTGACAAAAATTCATCTTTTCAATCTTTCTTAATGTGTGACAAGCTGGAGGTAAATATGTTCTGTTTACTTTCACAGTGGGAGCTAACTCCAAACGTATTCTCATTAATATAAAGTCCAATCTAGCATGCAATACATCTTTTGTATTTCATTTTATGTCTAACAAAGTTCCAATCAAACTGTCACATATGTTTTTCTCAACATGCATAACATCAATGTTATGTTTTATCTCTAAAAATCTCCAATAAGGTGGTTCGAAAAAAATAGACAGCTTCTTCCAGATATGTTTTTGGAAACCATAATTTCTTCTCTTTACAAATGTCGAATCAATATCTTTCACTCTGTAATAATATTATTCATTTGACAATGGTCAAGGGTGAAGGTTGTATTCTTGTAAATCGTTAAATTCTTTTTTCAATATACGATAAATATGATCAATTCTCAAAAACCGTCGATGTCCCATGTACACTGTCTTTCTTCCATTCTGCAATTGATAATGTGAAGTTTGTTCTTCACTAATTGGACATGCTTTATGTCCCTTAACACTATATCCAGATAAGTTTCCATATGCAAGAAAGTCATTTATAGTGAACATTATCATATCACGCAAAAGAAAATACTCTTTCTTGTATACATCTAAAACTTTAGCACCTTCCTCCCATAGTAGTTTCAAATCATCAATCAATGGTGTAAGATACACATCAATATCATTTCCTGGTTATTTTGGTCCAGAAATCATCAAGCTCATCATAACATATTTCTTCTTCATACATATATATGGGTACAAGTTGTAAACTACCAGAAAAATAGGCCATGAACTATATTGGATACTAAGGCTCCGATATCGATTCATTCCATTAGTACATAATCCCATTATGATATTTCTAACTTCACTTCCAAAATCATGAATTTTTTTTATCAAAACTCTTCCACTACGGTGAATCGGCAGGGTGACGTAAGTTACCATCAGATATGTGCTCATATGAATGTCATTTTAACCTTTTTTCATCAATTGGATTTGCAAATAGATTCTTCAAATGAGGAATTATTGGAAGGTACCAAATTGATTTAGCAGGAGTTTTGATTCTGGTACCTAAAAATGAATCAGAATTGAATTATCAGAATTGTATGAAAAAATATTGGATGATATCATTGGAAAGTACAAAATTGATTTTTCATGATGTTAGAAGACATCACCTGAGAATGAATCTGAGTTGAATTTCCCATCTATCTTATAGCGTGATGTCCCACATGTAGGAAAACTTTATAAATATTCATTTTCTTTATTATACAGTACACAATCATTGGGGCAAGAAAGTATCTTTTTATAGTCCAATCCCATTGGGAATAATATTTTCTTCACCTCATAATTGGAATCTGGAAGCCTGTTGCCTTCTGGAAGTAGATCTTTTAAAATCTCAAGTAAGATGGAGAAACTTTAATCACTCCACCCATTTTTTTAAGTTAACTAATCTCAAAACAGCTGATAACACTATATATTTACTACAACCTGGGAATAATGGTTTCTCAGAATCTCCATACAATCGTTCAATAGATGGTGTTTTTTCGATGGTTTCAACACCTAAATCATGAATTGATTGTTCAATATGATCCTATACTTCATTATGAATATCGTAATCAACATTAGATGTTGAATTTTCAGTTCTTTCACCATGAAAGATCTAGCATGTATAATTAAGGGTAAAACCATAACAAATGAGTTGATCCTTGATTTATCTAGAGTTTAACTTTCTCATATTTACACACTTCACACACGGACAAAAAATCAAATCAATATTTTGAAGATTTCGTTTAGTAAATTCCAAAAAATTATCAACTCCTTTTTCATATTCACTAGTGGTTCTTCGTAAATGAATCCAATTACGATCCATTAAATACCTAATATCACAATATAATTGGAGAATATATTAAAAAATATAAACATTTAAATATATATCAGATAAATTTTAAACAAAAACATATTTAATAAAAACTATTAATAATCAGATAGAGGTCATCAGATATGAAACACATTTACAAATAGAGTAAAAAAATTATTTTCATATTATATACATGTTTATTATATTGATATTATAATTTAATTATAATATCATTCTTTTTAAATTTATTAGTTCATTTTACATAGTTGTTGCATTATTTCAATGTTTCATGTGTCAAAAGTATTGAAGAGTTCATTAATTTAAAGGATTCAGTAAGTGTATTGGGTGAAATTTGATTGGAGTCAATGTAAAAATATACAATTTGTTGACAGGATATTTAATAATGTTTGTTGAAAGAATATTTAACCATTTCCTAACACATTTAAAATAAAATATATACTAATAATTAAATAAAATCAATAACAAAATTGAATGATAAATGATTTATCTACAAAATTAAAAATAAAACTTACAAAATTTAAAGTTCAACCCGAATGGAGATCCTAAATCTAAACTATGTTCGGTATAATGACTTCGAAAAACAAAAACTACAAAATATATAACAACAATGATAATACAAAACCAAAAATAATGATAAACAACAACTAAAATAGAACCAACATTGAATGTTGCGTAAAATAGGGTTATGGAAGAATAAATAAACAATGGAAGATAAAACAAGAGATAAAAACAAATAACACAAACTGAAAATCGTGAAAACGGAACAAAACCATCAACAATGGCCTTCCAAGATCACAAATAGAGCTTCGAAGGTCGTCAGGTGTCCAAGGCACCACAGGGGGTTTCTATTTCAATGATCCAACAAAATAAGGGTTTCGTGACCCCGATTAATTTTAAAAGACTTTCGGCATCGGTTTTGTTAAAAACCAACACCGAAAATTAAAAAAAACATTCTGCATCGGTTTTGAGAATAACCGACTCCAATAATCCCTTTTTTTATTTTTGGTGTCAGTTTTTACCAAAAATGATGCTGAAAATAAATGGGTTTCTATGTTTCAGCGTTGGTTTTTGGAGAAAACTGATGCCGAAACTTCAAACTATGGCGTCGATTTTCTTTAAAACAGACGCTAAATTTTTTATTATTATTATTGGTGTCTGTTCTCTTCAAAACCAATGCCAAAACATTTTGTTTTGATTTTCGGTGTTGGTTTTCACAAAACTGATGTGAAATATCATCGAATAATTGTTTTTTGTGTTAGTTTTACTAAAAACCGACACCATAAATTTCCCTCACATACTATTAGCGTCAGTTTATAAAAAACTGACATTATTACGTTGATGTTAAATCCCGTATTTCCACTAGTGTAATGAAGAAATAATTGCTAATATTCTTGAGAGGTCTTCCATCTGGATAAAATTATCAAGGTACCTGACTTTATCCTCTCTTTAAATTGGACTTACTGTGAGGGTTCCCACTAACCCTTAAAAGTGAATTATACTTGAAATAAAATAAATAAGAAATTTTGGTAAGAAATTTATTTTAGGAATATCAAAGAACTCAACCTAAAGAAACCTATATTGAACCAAGAGTAATTTAGGTTGAACTGAAAGATATTCTAATAATTTCAAAGAATAAGACATTTTGAGGTTGAATTTTCACTACTACAAAAACGGGAATTAACAGCGCTAAAAAAGGGCTTTAACAGCGCTAAAAAAAGTGTTGTAAAGCTCGGCGCTGATAAAGGGGGGTACCCTTTATCAGCGCTAAAAAGTGATGATAAATAAAACCTTTATCAGTACTAAAAGAGCGCTGATAAAACAACCCTTTATCAGCGCTAAAAGAGCGTTGATAAATAAATGCTTTATCAGTGCTCCTTTAGCACTAATAAACTTATCCTTTATCAGCGCTTTTTTAGCGCTGATAAAGGTGTAGTTTATCAGCGATTTTTTAGCGATGATAAAAGCACGATTTATCAGTGCTTTTTTAGCGCTGATAAATTCCCTCTCTGCTACTACGAAAAAATCTACAGCAGCACACCCAAACACCTGCAAAAAAATCAGCATCTTAATAAGCTAATTAAAGCAAGTATACCCATAAAAAATTAACTCATAAATCATAAGATAATTAGACCAAGTATACCGTACACCATTAACACATAATTCATAAGTTAATTAAATACATAAAGAATTCAATTCAGAATTCAGGGGGTTGGGGGGATGTTCAAGGGTTTGGGGTGGCTTTCCAAGGTGTCGGGTGGGGGGGGGGGCTTTATAGGGGGTGGGGGTGTCCAGAGGGGTGGGGGTGTCCAGGGGGTGGATTTGTGTCCAGGGGGTGGGGGCGGTCCAGGGGGTGGATTGGTGTCCGGGGGGGGGGGGATTTTTATGGGGGTGGGCTAGTGTCCAAGGTGTCGGGGGGGGGGGGATTTACAGGGGGTGGGGGTGTCCAGAGGGGTGGGGGTGTCCAGGGGGTGGATTGGTGTCTAGGGGGTGGGGGTGGTCCAGGGGGTGGGTTGATGTTTGGGAGGGCTTTCCAGGGGGTGGGCTGGTGTCCAAGTCAATCTGAATGCTTTTGGTCGGATTTTCGTAGGTCAGTTGTTGTTTTCACTTAAAATCGTGTCCATTTTAAACAAAAGAGAGACCCTTTGAGTGATAGCGGTCACACCGTGCCTCGGATTGAGGCGGGGTTGACTCTTACACATCACAAAGGACCCGTGGATCGTTCTCCTAGAGTATCAACAAAATCTGAATGCATTTGGTCGAATTTATGTAGGTCAGTTTTTGTTTTCACTTAAAATCGTGTCCATTTTAAACAAAATAGAGACCCTTTGAGTGGTACTAGCCACACCATGACTCGGATTGAGGCAGGTATGACTCTTACACATCACCAAGGACCCTTGAATCGTTATTATAAATGATCAAGTAAATCTAAATGTGTTTGGTCTAATTTTCGCAGGTCAGTTGTTGTTTTCAATTAAAATTGTGTCCATTTTAAACAAGAGAGACCCTTTGAGTGATAGAGGTCACACCATGACTCGTATTGAGGTGGGGTTGACTCGTACATGTCAAAAAGGACCCTTGGATCATTCTCCTAAAGTATCAAGACAATCTGAATGCGTTTGGTTAGATTTTCATAGGTCAGTTGTTGTTTTCACTTGAAATCGTTTCCATTTTAAACAAAATAGAGACCCTTTGAGTGGTACCGGCCACACCGTACCTCATATTGAGGCAGGGTTGACTCTTAAATGTCACCAAGGACCCTTGTATCTTTCTCCTAAATAATCAAGGCAATCTGAATGCGTTTGGTCAGATTTTCGTTGGTCAGTTGTTGTTTTCACTTAAAATCGTGTCCATTTTAAACAAAAGAGAGACCCTTTGAGTGATAGCGGTCACACCATGCTTTCAATTGAGACATAATTGACTCATAAAGATAAAAAATGACCCGTGGATCGTTCTCCTAAAGGATAAACACAATACTAATGCATTTGGTTGAATTTTCGTAGGTCAGTTGTTGTTTTCACTTAAAATTGTGTCCATTCTAAACAAAATAGAGACCCTTTGACTGGTACTGGCCACAACGTGCCTCATATTGAGGAAGGGTCAACTCTAACACATCAAAAAGGACCCTTGGATCAATCTCCTAAAGGATCAACACAATCTGAATGCATTTGGTCGGATTTTTGTAGGTCAGTTGTTGTTTTTAGTTAAAACCGTGTCCATTTTAAACAAAATAGATACCCTTTGAGTGGTACCGGCCACGCCGTGCCTCGAATTGAGGGGAGGTTGACTCGTAAATGTCACCAAGTACCCTTGGACCGTTCTTATAAAATATCAAGGCAATCAGAATGCATTTGGTCAGTTTTTCGTAGGTTAGTTGTTGTTTTCAATTAAAATTGTGCCCATTTTAAACAAGAGAAACCCTTTGAGTGATAGCGGTCACACTATGACTCAGATTAAGGATAGGTTGACTCATACACATCACAAAGGACCCGTGGATCATTCTATTAATGGATCAACACAATCTGAATGCGTTTGGTCGAATTTCAATATGTCAGTTTTTGTTTTCACTTAAAATCGTGTTCATTTTAAACAAAATAGAGACCCTTTGAGTAGTACCGGCCACACCGTGCCTCAGATTGATGCAGGGTTGACTTTTACATGTCAAAAAGGACCCGAGGATCGTTCTTATAAAATATCAAGGCAATCCGAATGCGTTTGGTTGGATTTTCGTAGGTCAGTTGTTGTTTTCAATTAAAATGGTGTTCGTTTTAAACAAAATAGAGACCCTTTGAGTGGTACTGGACACACTGTGCCTCGGATTGAGGCGGGGATGGCTCTTACACATCAACGAAGACCCTTGGATCGTTCTAATAAAGGATCAAGGAAATCCCAATGTGTTTGGTCAGATTTGCGTAGGTCAGTTGTTGTTTTCACTTAAAATCGTGTCCATTTTAAACAAAAGAGAGACCCTTTGAGTGATAGCGGTCACACCGTGCCTCGGATTGATGTGGGGTTGACTCATAAACATCACCAAGGACCCTTGGATCTTTCTCCTAAAGTATAAACACAATCCGAATTCATTTGGTTGAATTTCCATAGGTCAGTTTTTGTTTTCACTTAAAATCGTGTCCATTTTAAACAAAATAGAGACCCTTTGAGTAGTACCGGCCACACCGTGCCTCGAATTGAGGAGGGGTTGACTCGTACACATCAAAAGGACCCTTGTATTGTTCTCCTAAAGGATAAACACAACTTTAATGCATTTGGTCAGATTTCCGTAGGTCAGTTGTTGTTTTCAGTTAAAATCGTGTCCATTTTAAACAAAATAGAGACCCTTTAAGTGGTACCGGCCACACCGTGCCTCGTATTAAGGCGGTGTTGACTCGTACACGTCAAAAAGGACCCTTGTATCGTTATTATAAAAGATCAAGGCAATCCGAATGTATTTGGTCAGATTTTTGTAGGCCAGTTGTTGTTTTCAATTAAAATTGTGTCAATTTTAAACAAGATAAACCCTTTGAGTGATAGAGGTCACACTGTGCCTCGGATTGAGGTGGGGTTGACTCATAAACATCAAAAACGACCCGTGGATCATTCTCCTAAAATATCAACACAATCCGAATGCGTTTGGTCGAATTTCTGTAGGTCAGTTGTTGTTTTCACTTAAAATCGTGTCCATTTTAAACAAAATAGAGACCCTTTGAGTGGTACCGGCCACACCGTGCCTCAGATTGAGGAAAATTTGACTCTTACATGTCACAAAGGACCCGTCTATCTTTCTCCTAAAGGATCAACACAATCTGAATGTGTTTGGTCAGATTTTTGTAGGTCAGTTGTTGTTTTCAGTTAAAATCGTGTCCATTTTAAACAAAATAGAGACCCTTTGAGTGGTTCAGCATTCTTGCATGTTGCTGGTGCATATCATCTGTTAAAATGGGAAAATGAATTATTGGAGAAAGGATGTTTTATTTAATAACATTTACAATTTTCCTACCAACATATTCGTACAACAATGTTTCATCTTTTTATCCCCTTAACCCCTCTCAAAAATGACCACCAATTTTACATGTCCCCAAGTCAGATCTTCATTGTATTTGTGTACAATCTGCCATCAGGTTTGCGGCCCACTCATTTCTGAACACATCTATATTGTCTTGTGAGTATGAGGCTTTTTGGCAGTCAGAGTAGTACTGCAAAATGTAAAAATAAAGAATTAATAAATAACTTAAACGAACTAGTAGTTGTTTTTGAAAATACCTCTTTAGGGATGTTAGTTTGCTGATGAAAAATGATCTATTTCATAAATTTACAAACATAATAACTTCAATCATTATCGTTTGTTTGTTTTGGACACTGCAAAAAAATTGATCATTAGGAGAATAAGTAACTTGTTTTGAGATGTGTTTGGATAGTGAAATTTTATTATATATACCTTGATATTTGTCCAGATGTAATACTAGCTCTCCTCCCTATGCTTATCCCCTATCCTCATTCCTTTTTTTAGACGATAATGATACACCGCCCTACCATAACAAAATCCTCAGTAAAAGATAATATAAATTATATTACTTGATGTTTAGACCTAAAACGTAAGATGTAGTGTCTTACAGATTCAAAAACTCCATCATGTGGGGTTGGTTTGATGGATATCCTTGCTTTGAATCCAGAAAATAAATCTTCGGAGTATCCAAGTTCACCGCAATTATCAACCAATGTTGCCTAAAAATACAAAAAGGAATAAGTAATAAAAGAAGTTAAAATATAATTGATATGCTTTAATTATAGAGTATTACCCCTACATAGTTGGTATTAGGAAAAGTCTATCATCTGTAATTTTGCTTTCAAATCTTTTCAGCAAGCTGTTCACTATTGCATCCCTTTTTTATGGCTCTATTTTTGTTAGGTGTGTTGATGTGATATGAGGACTAACGAGTCCAAATCTTGGATCATGGGAAAATTCCTTCAACTGTTTTACATAAATGCGTCTGTCGACAATATAAAATGTATTTAGTCATAATTTTCACAGTAGATCAGCTTTTAGAAAATCAATTCATGGAAACATACCTCATATATACATTTACAACTGTGATGCCTAGCAAACCGTTTTCAAGGATTTCATTTACATTTTCAGCAGCAACGAAATCTTGACTTTCCTCTCCGTATATATTCTCTTCGAAAACCACGAGATGACTATTACCATCTTTTAACTTCGTATCCACATGAGTCCTCAATGCTAGTAAATGTGGATAGAGAACATGTGGTGTTATTGTGCTTTCAGTAGATCCTTGGGATCAGTTGGTCGATCCTTTAGATGGTTTTGAGCCGACATTTGTCACCCCCTTCCCTTTCTCTGTCTATAACAACAATCATTGGTTCAGACCCTTTTTTCATTAATTGTTAAGGGTTTAGCTTGAAAAAAAAAGAAATAAATACCTCTTTGTCTGCATGTACTCTTACAAGTTGTGACAGCCATTCAATGAATGTCCCAATATCCTTTTGGACCATATTAATATCATCTTCATCAAGTGGAATAGGTAGCTCTGCATTTGGATCATGAGATACAATAATCGTCACTTTCAGATGATCTTTCAGAAGTGGTCTATTATGCAGTGTGGAATCTGGGATATTGAATACTATAGCCCTCGCTACAAGGTGATAGGTGGGTGTTGACAGATATAAATCACAATCATTATCACCCTGTAGAAGATCAGTACAGAAAAATTATCAGTGTTTGTATGATTCACATTTAATGGGAAAAATTATTATAATATTGATTACCACGGCTAAGACAGTTCCTTGAGGCGAATGGCTCACCTCAAAGCTGGTGGGGGGTGGGGCGGGATGTTCATGTGATGGTTGTTCATGAGTTGTGTCTTCCCTTTGTTTCCCACCCATAAAAGTTTCTAGAAAATCTCCTTGCAATTGCAATTGTTCTTCAAGGGTTTCTATTTCTTCGCTCATTTGTTCCAATTTTTCATCTGTATCATCCGTTTTTTTCTTCTTCTCAAAATATACTCGGGGTGTCACCCCAAACCCTGCACCTCTGACATGACCGTATTTTTCTGGTTGCTTCAAAGCCATTGATAATAGGTTTGTATCTATTACAGGAGTAGCTGATTCACGTGACTGTCGGATATAGGCAAATAACTAATTATTTTTATGTAATAGAAATTTTAAACAAATCATTTTATCATCGTGTCATACTTACACATATTTCCCACACTTTCTGTGTGTTCTCATCTACTAACTTCCCTTCTTTTTTCACACGTGCCTCCTTCCATAGCACATGACGTGGGATGAAAGTGCATTTGGTTTTAGACTCATCAATCTACATATAAACATAGAAAAATAATTATGATGTTGTTTATTGGCACCTAAAAATATTACTTTAAATTTAAAATATGTACCATTTTCTTTTCTAATGAAGCGTACTCCATCCTTGCTTTACGATAGGGGTATGTTGGTTTTGATGCATGTTCCTTATTTTCAGTACAGATTTTCTGTTTCATAAGTGAAATATTGACAATCAAAGTGATGAATACAGGTATCCTCAAACAACATATTATCTCCCACAATGTACCTAAAACTTCTCATCCCCACGACAGCCAATAAATGTATCCCATGCTTCTTGGTATATCAGGTGAGCGTAGACAATGGGTGGGTGCGGTTTTATTTTACCTTTAGAATCTTTCAGGTGGAATCTTGTTAAAATAGTGCGAAAACCTCGATGAATCTTTCCTGCAAGCCTTAGTACATAATCCTTGTTTGAATCGTATACTATAAATGTACTCTACAAGATATTGAGAAGAGTAAGACATTGTTTCATTATTTTATTTTCTAGTAAATTAAAGAAATAAATTCAAAATGTTACCGTAATTTCTTCCCAGATCACAGCCTTCAACCCAGACACAACATGGTGACATGAATCTATATCAATCGGCACGCGTTGTTGAGTGAAAACTCCAATGTAGCTTCTAAACATAGCCTTGTTAGGATTCACATGTTGGCCCCATGCATTCCATCCGACTTCAAATTTGATGCCTTTGCTTTTCACCTTAAGAATTTTGGCTAACACCATCAAACTACGACACACCTGTGTTTTCTACGACGTCAGTCCTTCATTCCCGACCATTTCATTGATATCAACATCATCTATATGTTCATATGGAATGGTATCAACGACATGTGCTGATGGTTGTTGGACCTCAACACTAGGAGAAGTAGGAGCCGCAGCAGTAGGAGCAGCAGCAGCCGCAGCATGAGAAGCAGGAGCCACAGCAGGAGGAGCAGCAAGAGCAACAAGAGCCGAAGCATGAGCAACAAGAGCCACAGCAGGAGCAACAACAGCAGCAGAATGATCTGTAGGAGTAGCAGAAGCAGCAGCAGCCACAACAGGAGCCGCAACAAGAGGAGCAGCAGGAGCAACAGGAGCCGCAATAGGAGCAACAATAGCAGTAGCATGAGCTACAGGAGCAGCAGCAGCCATAGAAGCAGCAGCTTAAGAGACTTGTTAATCCTCAAGGTTAGGAGCACCAGAATGTGCAAAAGTTGTTATCTGAAAAAGTGGTTAAACAATAAATTTAGATTACATAAATTCAGTAATGATAAGATAATAACATGACATAACAAGATCTATATTAAAAACAAAATATAACATGTTTATTGAACTCTCTTTATTTTTTTCAAAGGTTGAAGGGATTTGAAACCTATATCAACTATCCAAATCCCTTCATTGTGGTCTCCTCTAACCTAAAAAACATCATCTGCATTAGGACATCTCTGAAATGATTGCGACGTACCACTAAAAGGATCATCCTCAACTGAATTTTCATCGGAACCTTCAGTAGTTTTGGACGATAACAGAACAATCGACCACTTTCGGTTTGCAGGATCTGGAATATAAAAAACTTGTACCGCTTGTGATGTAATTATAAATTGTTCGTCTTTGTACCCTTCTTTACTAAAATCAACTTTCACAAATCCCCATTCATCTATTTTAACACCACTATTGTTATCAATCCATTTTCATTGAAAAATCGGCAATTGGAATGTAGTATAATATAACTCCCATATTAGTTTGATAATTCCAATGTATGACATATTTGCATAAATTGGATTTATGTCCTTACTACCAGAAACATGCATCGCTTCAGCCAATAGTGTAACTCTACTATTTTGCATGGTACCATCTTCATCATGTTCATCTGTATAGAATGTATAACCATTAATTACATAACCACTATAAGATAATACATACACACTTGGTCCAGCGGTTATCCATCAAAGTCGTTCTGAAATTGAATTCGGATTTTCATCCAACTGCTTAAAAATATGGTCCTGAAACCATCCTATAAACTGGTGATTATGTGTATCTGATAACCATTTTTCAGCCCTTGATGGATTCAACTACCTAAGAATTTTTTTGTGATTTTCAATATATGGGGAAACCTCCCAACTGTTATGAAAAACATAAATATGAGCCTGCTCCCGATCTGTAATACTAATTGTCACAACTTCTCTTCCAGAAATTCTCTCACCCTCAATGCATCTAGTGTGACGAGATTTTGGGAGACCAATTATTTCCACATCAGATAGGTATTCAGTACAAAATTCAATGGATTCCTCAACAATATATCTCTCCACTATACAACCCTATGGCCGACTTCGATTTTTGACATACCCTTTAAAAATCTTCATATACCGTTCAACATGATACATCCATCTATAGTGCACAGGACCACAAAGTCGAATCTCTCTTACTAAGTGAATCATCAAATGAACCATCATATCAAAGAATGTTGGCGGGAAGAACATTTCTAATTCACATAATATGATGACAATTTATTTTTCCATAGATGGAAATTTCCCCGGGTCTAAAACTTTGCTACATATAGCTTTGAAAAAGAAACAAAGTTTGGTTAATGTATGATGAACATTCTTGGAAAAAATGCAATGTAAAGCTATAGGAATTAGATCTTGCAACAAAACATGGAAATCATGTGATTTCAAACCTTTTAACTTCAAATAATTCATTGACACAATGTTCTTGAAATTTGATGAGTACCCCTATGGAACATTTATATCATTGAAGAAGTTGCAAAACTGATATATCTCCACCCTAGAAAGAGTATAAGCAGCTGGAGGAAGAAACATTCAATTTTCACCCTTCATGGGAGCCAACTATTCTCGTATTCCCATGTCAACCATGTCCAACCTTGCCTTAATTCCATATTTTTTTTCCAGGGGTATTTAGCAACGTTTCGATAACACTGTCACATACATTTTTTTCCACATGCATCACATCAAGAAAATGTCTGACGTACAAACAATTCCAGTATGGTAATTCAAAAAAATGATCTCTTTTTTCAACCGATTTTTGTAAGGTTTTTTGAAAATGGTTTACCAAAAATAGTGTTCAGATCTTTTACTTTCTCAAATAGCTGATCACCTGTTAGTGGAGATGGTGTTTCATGTTTTTCTTAACTTCCATTAAATGATGTCGTCCAAGATCAGTACTTATGCCGATGAGGTAGAAATCTACGATGTCCTAGAAACCTAATTGATTCTGTATCTTCTTCGCACACGGGACACCATTGAGTTCCTTTAATGCTATAGCCTGACAAATTTCCATAAGCAGGGAAATCATTTATTGTCCCATACAACATCGCTCTCAACGTGAAGTATTCACTTTTATAAGCATCATACAACATTACACACGAGTCCCACAATAACTTCAAATCCTCGATCAAAGGAGCCAGATAAACATCAATATCGTTACCTGGTTGTTTTGGTCCTGATATAAGTATAGATAACATGATGAATTTCTGCTTCATGCATAACAAGGGTGGAAAGTTATAATTTACCAACATAACAAGGAATATACTATGAGTGCTGGTTTAAAAACCAAAAGGATTCACTCCATCTGTAGATAACACAAGACGAAGTTTTCTCAGCTCTTTTCCAAATTCAGGATACTCATGATCAATTTTCTTCCATTGAGGAGAGTCGGCTGGATGATGTAATAACCCATCTTTATTTCTTTTATCTGCTTTCCACGAAAATTGTCTTGCAGTTTCTTCACTTCCATATAGACGCCTAAACCTTGGAATGATTGGAAAGTACCATAAAACTTTCGTAGGATTGGATTTATCTTTCTTTTATCGAGAATCCCCACACTTTGGAAATTCTATAAGTGATTCGTTCTCCTTGCGAAACAATATACAGTCTTTCAGGCAGGCATGTATTCTTTCAAAAATCATTCCCATCAAGCATAGCATTCGTCTAGCTTCATATGTCCATCTTGGGAGCTTATTATATTCAGGGAGCATGTAATTCAAGAGAGAAAGTAGTTATATAAAATTGACATCACTCCATCCGTTGCCTACTTTCAATTTATACAACTTCAGTATAGATGACAATTTTGTATACTTAGTGCAAGCAGCATACAATGGCATCTTTGCACAACTCTTTAACTTCTCAAACAATTTTGGGCAATCACGGAGTTCATATTGAATTGTCTTTTTCATTTCCTCAATACGATCTTCATCATCAGTGACATATGTAATAACATCCTCCATACGGTCTTATTCATTATCCATATTTTTATTCATATCTGACAATCCATAAAATGCAGTTTTATCCCAGCCAGTAGCTACATTCTCTTTTTCTCTGTGTTTATTACAAAATTTATAACTCTGATCTATTCTGTGACATATCAAATGTTCTTCCAACTTCTCTGGAGTAAGTAGTCTAGAATAACAACAAAGTAAACATGGACAAAGGTTTTGAGAAGGATCATTTGCGTGATCCTTTGCAAACTTGATGAACTCTTTCACTCTGTTCTCATACTCTATTGTTAAACGATTAGCATCCATCCAATCTTTATTCATCTTCATACTAGTTGAATCTAAAATATTAGTATGTATGGTTCAAGTACACAAAACAAGACTTCCAAATACAGTAGAAGAGAACCAATTCCTTATAAAAATAGTGATTAATATAGCCTAACCATTAGTATTTATTCATCTTCATTAAATATAATTTCTTTAGATTCATTATAGTTTCCTCAAATCACCCCAGACCAAACACAATAATAATCAAGAATGATATATCTACCGCTCCTAGGTCTCTACCCTACATTCAATATCATCATGCATAAGTACCCATATATCCACACATACACATGTCACAAACACATAAAAAACCATATCCACATCAGAACCAAAGTACAAATATGGATTTCAATCAGGTTACTCAACTCAAGTGGTGGTGTGTAAGAAATAATAAGAAAATATAATAAGTATATAGTCACACATAAATCTTAGTAACATGTACCAATATGGTATCTTAGTATTTACATATTTCCAACATGACATACTTTCATAATAAAAAAGATGGAAGATATATAAAAACTGACCTAAATGAACAATGTATATAAAACTCTTATATAAATTAGCTGGCATGAACAAAATAGTTCTATAATCAATGTCATGTAATAATAAAAAAATTATATCATAGTAACATGTATCAAACCCTATGGTATGTTATTTTCTAGTAATATGATCCTCACACAACTCAATCAGTGATCTTCGCTCAATGTGTGAACACATCCCACGACTCAGGTCATCAGGACTCAAATTCCCATTGGGGAAAAATTCATGTCATAGTATGTTTAAGTTAGTATTTTCATCATAAATCTAGTGCTAGGAGATTATATCCTAACATTCTTATCCAAATTACCACTAAATACCCTGGCTTCATATACTTCAAATCAAATAATCAACCAAACATAGGAAAATCAATCATTACAAATAATTTCATTTATTACATTCAAATACCCAATTTTAGTTTTCAACATGAATTTTCATTTCAAAACCAAATCATAGGTTTTCATAAAATCTATTCCCTTTTCAAATCATATTATATTCTAATCTTTTTTTTGAAATCAAGGCTAATTATTTTATAAAATATTTCCACTAAAATATATAGTTTCTCAAATCATTCCATGACACAAAAAACAACTAAGAAGGAGATTTATTTCAAAAATACATGCCTCTTAAATCACAAATAAAATCCACTTTAATTCAAATCATATTAAATTATTTTTATAATTAATATTGAATAAATCAAGAAAAAAAGTTTTAATTGTGTGGAAGAAACATTGTGGAACCACTTGCCTTTAATTAGTGATCAACCCAACTTAACATCCATAATGGGATCTATCAATGAATAATGAAGGTGTAGGAGATCAAGTAGTATAACCTATAATCAAGATTCATAAAAAATAATATTAGATTCACTAGAAATATGATGATCTATCACTCTATAAGGAGGATATAAGAAGAGATAGAGGATTTCCAATCGATGAGAGAGCCCCTTATCAGAGAGAAACCAAAAACATCCACTGGAGCTTCTATTTAAGAAAAAGGGAGTTTGGAGGATTTAAAATGACTCTTGTAATTATTAAAGAATCAATATTTCAAATGAGAGTTGTGTAGGAGAAAAAAGAATATAAAATGGGGCTCATGGAGTTTAAGACTATAAAAAAAGATACCACGTTGCAACCTCCCACAGACACGGTACAGAAAGGATTTAGACAACCATACTATGGTGTAGACTTCTTGTCATGAACTAGGTCAGGTTTCCATCCCACTTGACACCTGACCCAACTCATGGGAAGGTCCAAAGGGAATTACCAATCCCTATGGGTTGTAACTAGTTCCTAGGCATTGAGTAACACCTTTGGTAATGGTTTTTTCATGTAAAAAACCATAAATATTACATAATAATCAAACACCATATCATAACCAAATTTCACAATATAATAGACCAATAGATAACACTGCAATAGGGGATAAGCATTTAACAATTTCAACCAAAACCAAAATAACAAAAAAAGGTAAGGGAACCAACAATATAACAAAGCCTCCATGAAACATGAGGGTCAACATCCCCATTCCACAACCAATAACAGTCACCAAAAGGGGAACTACTAGCACATATATCCACCATCACCACCAAGGGAACCTTGCCTTTAACTGGGTAAAACATAATAAGGTCTACATAAACCTGAGGGTGTATATAAGGTGTGATCCAACATACCTAGCATGACACAACAAAAATAGATTCCATGTAATGACATTATGATAAACATTAACATGTTATTTTTTAAGAAAAAGGAAGATACAATTTAAATAAAACATTCTTTGAAATAAAAGAGAAAGTAAACGTGACAAGATAATTGTAATAATAGTATGAGAACTATAGAAAATCTCTAAGGTATTAGGGTTACTAGGATCCTAGGATCCTCGTACTCTTGGTGATCACATCTCTTAGACATGAAGGTCCTATTTGAGCCTCCAATCCCTAGCACATGAATGTTTAGTTATTTTTGTTATGTATATCCTTATTAAGGAGACCAATCATCAGCCTGACTAATTCACCTAATATACTAGACCTAGTCTACCCACCTAGATAATAAGGATTCCATTATGATCAATTCCACTCCCTATATAAAATTATTTCTATTTTATACAATCACACTTCCAATAATAGAAACACACATGACAAACAACCATTTACAATAGTCAAATCATTATCAAACCCTTACGCACAACAAAAAAATTAGAAAAGATGTTTCCCACAACCCAGACAATTTATAAAACCATTTTAGAACCAAATAAATCATATTAAACACCTAAAACAATGTCAAATAATGGAACAACCTACCTATTTCCTGATATATTCACAAAACCAGAATGAAACCACCAACTGAACTAAGGAAAGGCCCTAAGGATGCAATTAAACACCATAACCATAAAAATTTAACCCAAATAATTGAGATTAAAGCTAACCTAGGTCAAAACCCATTCTATAGAAAAATAACCCAAGAGAGAAAAAATTAGTGACTAAGAAAGGAGAATAAAAGAGAATATGATATTCTTACTTAGTGATGCCTTGTAGATAAAAGGACAAATCACCCTAAAAATAGATCCCAAGGGAAGATAGAAAGGGAGGGAGTTTCACCTTGGGATAGAGGGTCAAATGGGATGATTCACCGAATAGAGGACCACTACGAAAAAATTAAAATGAACAGATAACCAATATTCCCAAGAACCCTTAATGTATATCCTCCAAGAACATCATACATCACCAAATGACACGTCTACATCACTAAGAAGAGAGAAAATCCCAATAATGTCCAGAGACCTAGAATAGGTCACCCAAAAATTTAAATTTTCACTAAAATAGTGGGACATAAGATGGAAATATACTAATAACACATCCCTTCACCCAAATAAGAGACTACAACCACTAACCATGAAGAACCACTAAGAGAATAATTCAAAACCTAAGGAAATGTACACCCAAAATATACCAATGAATCTAAATGAAATAACACAATCAATATCCATCAATGATTCAACCAACAACAAAGAAAAATATTAAAAAAATATTTGGAAAACATGCCTTAAAGGGAGGTCCGACAAACCGAAGAGGGCGTTGCGGGTGGCGGAGGTCCGGCAAACTGAAGAGGGCGTTGCGGGCGGTGGAGGTCCGACAACAAGAAGAGAGGGCAGCGGAGGTCTAGAAACGAGAAGCGAGGGCGGCGGAGGTCCGACAACGAGAAGCTAGGGCAGAGGAGGTCCAGTAACATGAACTCAGCGAGCGGTAGAGGGGATTCACAGGGTTCCAGTACCGTGAGAGTTTAGGTCGCGATAAAACGAGGGCACTGTGTGACCAACTTTATAAAAAAAATGAACTAAGGTTTTATCAGCGTTGATAAAGACTACCTTTATCAGCGCTTTTTCTTAGTGCTGATATAAGGGGGAGCCTCCCTTGCCAGTTTTTGTAGTAGTGTTTTCATACAATAAATCTATTATTTTGTTAACTGTTCATCACTCATGATTTAATCCATTGGATTTTATTAATGGATAAATCCTGAAGGAACCGAGTTAATAATAGATGATATGGAAAATGTGAATATTATCTCAACAAGAAACCTAATAGGATAAGAACTGAAGTGAAAAAACATCTTATTATACTAACCCAACTATCAAGAATTATGATTAATAATTTGAACATAGTTAAATTATCAAAGAAACCAAAAAATAGAAGGATAGAGTATCATGTTTGTTCGAGTGACAAAGATGATAAAAGAAATAATATTCAATTTCCCTCATGTCATAAATGTGCAGAGGAGTACTAAGGAAAAATATATTAAAGATACTATAAGATGTTTCATTTGTGGAAAATGAGGGCATAGAGAAACAAGTTTCGAAGGAAAAATGAATGAATTGGCTATAATGATAAAGGGAAAAGAATTTTTTTCTAGTCAAACTTAAGATACTAAGGTAGGAAACTCATCTAAAAATATCTCTTTATTTATATATTTCTTTTAAATACCCTTGAATAATTTTATTAGAAAGTGATAATTAAAATTAATAGGAAATAATTTATTTAATAAGGTATAATGTAACAACTTGAGATTTTGAATCCTTTAAATTAATATTATCTTTGATAGATTACTCCGCATGAAAAAAATAAAATGAGACATGAAATATTTATTATGAATAAAATTTAATAATAACAAAACCAAGAGTATATAAAAAATTTATCAATTAGATATTGCATACAAAATATAATAAAAGTATTTTTTCTTTATATATATTGAATTTTTATATAAAAGTTAAATTTATAAATTTAATAATTTTTTATTTTGAAAAATGAACTTTATTTTTGAATTAAAAATAAATAAATTATATTTGGGTCAATATATATGATTTTTTTAAAAATAATTTATTTTAGGTGAAAAGTAAATAAATAATTTTTTTGCTAATACCGTCTCTTTTATGAAATTATCATAGTACAAGAATGACTTAAAATTCATTAAAACCTTTTTAAAATTAAAATATATATTTATAAGGTAAAATAAATCATTTTAAAACATGATATTACATTTATAAATACCATGATTAACATTTTAGAAACATAATTAATATTTTAATCAAAAAATTATTTTTGTATCTTATATTAAAAATTAGTTTTAAACACTTATAAAAACAAAATATAAAAGAGGATTAAATATTTTAGATCAAAATTTTTATATTACATAAAACTTTCAATATCATTTTAGGCATAAAAATATTATTACTAATATTAAAGATAATGACCATAATAATGGTGAAAGGTTTATTTTTAAATAATTACTTTATTAAAATTATTTAATTTTTATATAATAAAATAAGTTAAAATATTCTAAAAAATGTCTCTAATATAATAATTTAATACTAAATATAAATATTTTATCACTCATTTAATTAGTAATTAATGTTATATAAGATTAATAACATTTAATGGTGAAAATAATGATTTTCTACAAAATAGGTTTTCTATATCTTTAATGTTTTGATTTAATAGTTAATTTTATATTATTTATAAATTTAATTAGAAACTATTGAGCCTAAATTTTTGTTTATAACATCAAAAAAATTTATAAAGTTTACCTTATAATTTTAATAAAATATAAACAGTTATGGTAAAAACTTGTTACCAAGGTAAAAACCCTAATGGTAAAATGTAAAAATCAATGTGGTAAAAGTATTTAAACATGTTTAAAACATGTAAAAAATGATTTTGGAGGACTTATTGACCTTATATAACAAATAAATCCATTATTTCTTACTTTTTTAACCATTGAACCTTGAATATTGTCATTCCATTATTTAAAAATAACAGGTGTTCAGAAAAGTTCCATTTTATGCACTTATAAAAGGGGATTCCTTCCACCCTCTCAAAATTAAAAATTCAATTCAAACGTTCAATAAAACCCTGACCAATATTCATATTTTAAAAGTCCATTTCATGGGAAAAATCCCCTAGTCTCCATAAGTTATCCCTTGCCTTTCATTTCTAAGGATACTTTCAAGAGAAAATTTAAGGAACCAAAGTGAGTATTGCTTTATCCTTAACTTTTATTATTAATATTTATATTAAAAAATGAACCTAAAAATAATAATATAACGACATAATTAACATTATTATACTTAATTGTTGTTATATTAATGGAATAATCATTATTTAATCCTTTACATCCACTTAGTAAAATAAAACAATGTTAATCGTGCATTTTGCAGACTACCACCTCCATGAAGTAATTTTTTCATTTTGATTTTATTTATTTATAAAAAACACTAAAAATATGGTTCAACATAAAATTATCTAAAATAATCCAATATTTAACTATTATAATGATATTATACACTTTCTTAACCATACTCACTAATCGAGACATGGTGTGTTCATGTTTGGGGTTGGTTTAACCACCTACTTGAACAATACTATAAAACAATATCATGGATGATTATTGGAACTTAAATAATAAATTTTTAAAAGTAAATAATAAAATAATAATTTTTTTATGGTTCTAAAAAATTATATTAATTATTTAACTTATTATTGAAATATGATCTCCAATCACTATAATTACAGAAATAAGATGACGCTGATTCACTTTTCACACAAACATAAGAAACAAATAGTAAATAAATATAATATGATAATAAATAATATATATTAAATTAAATATATATGAATAAGTTTCCTATGATGATATCTAATAAAATTAATTTTATTATTCAAGAATATAGGTGCATGTGATAAACAAATCTGGAATAAGGTATGTGGTTTCTTGTCTCAAATTTAATTTCTTGAGGAATATTTATTATTATACACAATTTTTAATTTTTAAACTGTTTATATAATAAAAATTTAATATTTTTTGTCATTATCTTATAATTATTCATTATATTTAATGTTTCGTTTGAAATAATATCCTTTAATGGTTTTTAATTCGAAAGTTTATAATGTCATAAGGGTTTTGTTTGTACCATTTTGAATTCCAAGAGACATGTTTGATATTGGGCACCATATTTTCATTTATATGGAGTATTCACTACCCAATTTAATTTAATTATAATTAATATATTTCATTTAATTGTATTTTAATTCCATGGTATCTCTATAATGTTATTTTTATTCTTACATTACCATTACTGAAGGGTTTTGGCATCTCATTTTTTTTATTGAGATATGATTTGTATTAAACAATTGTTTCCATTTTGTGGTGTATATATTTCTCATGGATTAACTTCTAAATCATCTCATACTATTTAATTTTGTGGCATTAAACTCATTTAAATCTATCACTATGTTTATCTTTCCAAATCATCCTCTATTAAAAGAATAATTTTACTTCCATTGTTTTTACTTTATGAAAACTCTATATTTAATTCCTTTTATTAAAGGGTTTCACCAAAATTCCATACATAGATTAAATAATAAAATCATGGACTTAACCATATACCCATTATTACACATGGTGTTAGTTTTAGGGACACTTATTTGGAAATCTATTATATTTATTAATTGGAGAAATATTGAAAATCTATATACTTTTTATTTCAATATATATTTTATTCATTTTAAGAAAGTTTAATTATATATTTTTATCTATATAGCTTATTTATCTATATGGATTATATATATGTTATCCCATTTATTTAAAAGGAAATTATCAATGTTCTATTTGTTTGTATCTCAATATGGATATTTATTCATTCTTAAGTCAATTTGATTATGCATTGTATTGATATTTATATATTTTATACGGTGAATTCAATGTACTTAGGGTAGTGATAGGTAGGTCCTGATATTATATATCCCCTTGATTCATTGATAGGTCTCATGTGAAAAAATATCTTGGGTATTTTGTTGTATGTCTTCTATAACACAATATTACCTAGACACATGGCCTCTATTGTAAGATCATGATGTCTAAGATCAAGATTTCTTGGATTAGGGCATGTAATTTATTATTTGGAATTATGAATTTCATCACCAAGGAACTAGTTATTGTTATCCATGTGATCTTTTAATTTCTATTATTATCTATAGATATCTATTATTATTTTAGTTTCATTCTCTTATGGGGTTATTTTTTATCAATTATTGAAATATTATCTATGCTTATATTATGATCAATTATGATGTTTTATTGATGATCATTATGTTTAACCATATTGAACATTTGATCTCACCCTTATTATGTTTCAATTTCTCTTGGTTATGAATAATTTTATTACACATGATATATCTAATAGAATATATTTATGAGGAATTATTTTGATATGTTTATGAATTATTATGGATTAAGTAGTTTCTTATATTGTGGCAAAAAGGTGCATTTGATGAGAAATACATTGGATTTGTTAGTTAAATTTTTTCCTTACTCTTTAAAACTCTAAACATAAAAATTACTTAAAATGTATGTGAATAAATATTTTTTGGTGATATTTTAATTATTTAAATTGGGTCTATTGGGTTCATTTCAAAGATGATATATAAAAAAGTGTTTATTCAAACCAAATTCTGAGAGAGTGGGTATAGAAAATCAAAATAATGATTTTAAAAATCTAAATAAACTAGTATCAGAAATATATAGAGAGATGATATTAGAAATTTTCCAATGTTATTTTTCACTAAAATACATTAGATATATAGGAAATAATGAAAAACATTAACAGAATTGAACTCATGGTTGACATGTGGTCTTAAATTTTAAAAAATGAAATATAATTATATAAAGAAAATAAATGTGATGTATATTATATATATATATAAAGAAAACATATACAGTGTATTAATAAAACTGGGTGTGACATTTACAATTTATCCTAAACATTCAGGACATTTACACTTCATGTATTTAGTTTAATGAAATTGTGTGGATTTAGTTTTTATGTGCATATGTAATGGTTATAGTGTACCTTGTTGTTTGGTTTTTATTTGTACAACATACAAGAGGATATTATAATTTCTAAATCGTAAATATATATTAATCATGTAAATAAAATTAAAATGATTTAATAACACAAATAAAAAATGAAAGGAAATTCAATAAATGTGTTTTTCATATAAAGATTTATAATATAGTGGATAATATATTTTGTACCAATGGTTAAATTGATAATAATGATCTATTAATAGTGTCAATTGTTTAGAAACATGCATCATAAGAAATTCCTTATAGGGGAATAAAATGAAAAGAAGTGAGAAATAATGATTTATTATATTTCTATGAAAATTTTATTATTAGAATTAAAGTAAAATTTAATTTTACTACTTGTAATACTATAAATATGTATAAAGGTTATCATTTTATTTGGTTTATGGAATTATCAAAATCTATGATTTTTTTGAAATTGTATATAATAAATATAACCGTGAAAGTATTTTTCCTAAATGATTTATTTTGGTTTAAAATGTTGTATTTTTGAAATTTTAACATTGATTGGCACTAATTTACATTTAAATACATTCAACTCAGTTGGAAATCCAAGATCATCATTTTTATATAATTTATAGATTCACTTAATTTACACATACTAAAACATATTTAAAATAAATATATAGGAATATTAGTTATATGATTGAATGAGAATATCTTTTATCTCTATGGTTATTTTTTATATGAATTTCATGAACTATTTTCAAAAAATGATAGTGGAGATTGATCCACTATTATAAATAACAAATAGTTTCACTCAATATCTGTAAAAATATAAAATATAGTACAGTCATCATAAAATATTCAATAATTATGTTATTCATCTTAAAAATATTTTAAAATAATTATCATAAATATATCGTAGTACCATGGAATAGTCGACTATGTGGATACATTATAGTTTTTATGCTAAATGTTTTCATTGAAGTAGACCCCCTTCTATCTGCTAGAAATACATGATTCATAAAACCAATTGTATATTTTTTTCATTCTGGCTAAGGTGAAACACTCTATAACTTGTAATGAAAATTCAATGAAATTTATGATATGTTAGAACTGAAATTATAATAGTTATTAATATATGAGTTGAAGTTCCCTTTTATGTGTGATTTTATTTTTTTTCAATGAAGCATTTCAATATGTATCCTACCATTATTATTCCTTCTATTCAGAAAAATTCAAAGTGGATTATTTGGAAAGGGGATATTTCTTTTTGGCATCATAATTGGGTAGGCTCAAGTATTGGTTTTCTAAACTATCCGGGACCATCAATATCCTTTAGAGAGGCAATTATGTATCCTAGTTTCACTAATTATATTTTGAAAAAAGATCAAAAGGAGGTGTTTAATAGTATTGAATTAAATTTGGATCTATATAGATGTGTTTTCATTTCTTTTAATTCAGGTTTGTTTTCTACAAAGGACTTTCGTCAGATTATCCATTCATATGAGCAACAAGATACCTAGAATAATGTGTTATGGTGTATCAAAATAATCCTAAATTTATCTTCCTAATATGGAGGATTAGAAACTAGGATATACTTACATATGATAATTTGAGAAGGATGAGTATTAATCTAGACTCTAAATGTCATTGCTACATAGTTCACAAGGATGAGGATTCCAATCATCTATTTTTTGAAGGAGAATGGTCTATGAATGTCTGGACATGTTATGGAGAGTTTTCTAGGATTTTTTCCATATAACTCCTAGGTGAATCATTCCTGGAAATATGGTTCTCTAGACTGAATGGTGAAATTTGAGAAAAAATTGATAGGGCACTGATTCTTAATGTGGGTTTCTGGTGTATTTGATAAGCTAGAAATAAGGCCATTTTTTAAGGAATTGTTTATACAGGAAGATATGTTGTCACAAGAATGAAGTATCTCCTAATTAAATTGGTTTTTGGTTTCAATAAATAGATTCATGACCCCTCTTTGAGATTCATAAAGGTGAATATGCCTTTAATCCATTATCATAGTTCTGTTTTAAGAGAAAATTGGGTTTGTTGGTCTCCTCCAACCATGGGTTAAAAAATTTAATTTTGATGGTTCTTGTTTCTTAGGGATTATGTGTGGAAGAGGGGTGTTCTGGGATTATAAAGGTAGTTTTCTTCTTTCTTTCACCATCTATTATAGAAAGGGTAACTCCATTCAGGATGCGATAAAAGCGATGTTCATAGGTCTTAAATTGTGTGCCTGGAAAATTTTTGATCTTGATAAAGTTGAAACTGATTCCATTATTATTCATGATTCTATGAATGGTAAAATATCTACTCCTTGGTCGATTTCCTTTATAATCAGAAAATGTAAGGCCAACATCAACAACAACACTTAGTTTGTTCATATGTGGTGTGAAGGTAATAAAGTGAAAAATCATCTTACTTCAATGGTAGTGGAAGACCAAGGAAGTAAAGTTACCTATTTTTCAACATTATTCAACTAAAATCAGAGGGAATAAATATGATTTAGGGAAATCATCTTGGTCTTTATTATTTTTTTCCTCCATAGGATTTTACTATTTGGCCTTTCCCATAGACCTATTTTGTGATGGTATTTTTCAGTTATTAAAAAATGAAACATTGAATGAATCATGTAAATATGTGTGTTGTCAATGAACATGAAGTTAGGGTGATGGAATAAGAATCCACCCACTAGAGAACACGATAAGCTTCCCATGTAATGTGGTAAAAGCAAAGTGAAGGATAGTTGGACACCATTGTATATTCGAAGTGTGTTTCATATGATGACAAAGGATTTTAGAAGAGGTGGATAATATGTTTTCATCCCCATAAATCAGATGATTGATAGAGATGACCCTTAAGTAAAAAAGTAATACGGGTGTGAAGAGTATTTTTACTACATTTTATAAGAGTTAAGAGTTTAATGTTCTGTAGAGATTGGAGATATTTCATTAATGGAGTTAAAATCTAGATAATTTTGGAGTTTTTAGACCAAGGTATTGGAGAATCCATCCTAGGTTATTGTTTTGACTAACTACTAAAATTGGTGTTATACAAAAGTTGGATAAAGTTTTATAAAGGATAAATTATTTTTGATATTAATAGAGGTTGTAGAGTTCAAGGAGACACTGAAATAGGAGTAAATAGAATACAAGACTTTATAATTGGCTAAAAATGATCTTGAAATTATTCAAATAATTCTCATAATCATTAGAGTTATTCCAAGAACTTTTGTAACTTTTTGAGAAGGACCTAATATTATTTGAATCTAACCAAATTCGATTTGAATATATTTTGGTTTGATGTAGAAATATAGAAAATTCTTAACTAGGTTTGAGTTAATTAGGATTTGTGTATGAGTCATTATGGACTTCATATGAGTCTATGTATATTTCATTATGTTTTTTTCTGATTCATTTACTCATATGAAGAGATGTGTATAAGTTAATAGAACCTATGTATTTGTGATTGTGGGTCTATGTATGAGTCTTTTTAACTATGTATGAGTCATTTTCCCCTAAATATATTTCATTTGGACATTGTGTATGTGTCATGATAAAATAAGTGAAAATTTGAGTTTTTTATTAATGAGAAAATGGTGTTTCCAGATTTTATATCAAAAGAAGAAAAATTTATGGGAATATGTGAGAATTTATCTTAATTTTATAAAACATCACCAAAACCTTTTTATATCTTCCAATTTTCTGATAAAGAGAAAATAAAAGTAAGATATATTTATAATAGTGAAAATAAGATAAAAATAAGATGCTTCTAAATTGTTAAATCTATCAATGAATTAATATCTAAAGATTCACAATCTATTTATTCATGTTCTGAATATCATGGAGCCATTTTGAGCCAATATCCAAGATTTTATAGAGAAATATTTAAGGAAGATTAGATGTATAAGATCATTTTTCTTTATATTTTTATTTTAAAAATAGAATATTTTAAAATCATAACTAGTGATTGAAAAATGAAATTAATTATGAAGATGTTGGGGTTTTTCTTGAATGAATTAAATTTCACAATTTTTTTGTTATTATAATTGGAGAAGATTATGAGATGATTTTAGTGGTGTATTCTGAAATTGATTTTCAAGTTGGAGCATATTTTATTTTCTAAACCTGTTAATCCAAAAATAAATATGATTCTAAGATTTATTTTTTATTTTTTGTATGATTTCATTACAGATCTTATTAATGTTATTTATGGATTTTAGTGTTACTGATTTTAAAATAATATAAAGAGAATGAGAATAATGTAACTTACTAGAAGAGTTTTATTCTAATAATAAAAATGTGAAAGTTAAAATGATAAAGTTAATCATTTAATTTATTATGAGACAATTGTTGATGAGGAAAAAGGAATATGAGATCATAGGAGCTCACCCATGTATGAAAAAATTATGATAAAGTAATAAGGGTTTTTAGCACTGAATGATATGGTATTTTTATATATTCTAAATATAGGAAACTAAATGTTGGTAAAAAAATATAAATAGAAAATGAATAACTAACAATGATGTGTAATAGAATTGAGAGTCATAACCTAGTGTGAAGAACTAGGGAACTCAATAAGGAAGATTAAGATGTTGATCTAATGTTGAGAAGTAAGATCATATGGTTATTGAATCTAAAAGAAATAAAAAGGATTTTTCTATTATTCTATTATTAGATCAAGTATGTAAAACCTATTATAAGAATAAATAAGGATAATTGAGGAAATATTGGCCTATTTTTAATGGTTTTACTCTTAGTGTTAAGCCTTTAATAAGATAAGGAGTTGATGAATTTGAGTAAATCATAGGTTCTCAGATTATACTGGGAAATCTAGGAAATCATATACAATTAAGATCTATGAAGTGGATCTAGAATAATAACTAAGTTACATTCAGTATATCTTGAAGACATGTAGGTATTTAAAGACCTTGTTCTGATAATATAGAGATCTGTATTTTAGATGTTGTATGGTACTGGATCTAATCAAATAACTAATTCAAGGATTTTATATAAAAATATTGTGTATACATGGGGAAAATATTTTGAACATATATGAATCAAGATACATAATGATAATATAGTGTGAAGCATTTTTATTAGTGAGAATATGATTTTTTGGAATCCCAATGAAAATAAATCAATTATATGAACTTTGTAGATCTATTGAGGTGTGATAATCACTAACCATTTTATTTAGATATTTATTGGAGTATAGAATCCATTATTTGGGTAAATAACCAATCATGGAAGGGAGTAGGCTTTTGATCCAAACCTTGTAAAAATATAGTGTTCTATATTTATTTATTGACCTGTATTGTATGTGGTTGTTTCTTGTTGGGTTAAAGAAACATAGATTGATTCATATCCTAATAGGTAACACTATTTGAAATTACAAGGGGTAAATTTTTAAAGTATACATTTGAGTCTGATTAAAAATAGGAAATACCCAATTCACTCTCCCTAGGTGTCTATACCTGATCCACCAATCATTTAAACCTGTATAAGAGAAAAGGTCTGCCTTAGATTAGGTCTGAATTTTTTTCTTTCCCTTTTATTTTTAGAAGAATTTTATGAACTGTGAATTTTAGTTCTTTAAAGAAGATCCTCAAATTTAAGAAGTAATGTTTGTTCATATTATTCCATAATCTAAAATCTCATCTAAGAAAATAAAAAACTTTAAGAGAAAAGATACAAAAAAGAAAATAAAAATATCAAAGAGATAAGAGGATAAAACATTATCTGAATGTATTTATAATTTTGTGGGTTCTGAAAAATCAATTTAAATGTATTACTTCAATAATAAAAGCTCAAGATATATTGAATATATTGAATACTTGAATTAGAAATCACTTTTAGGTTTTTACTCTTGAGTGAAGGGTTATCTTGACATGTTTCCCCTATAATTTTTTATATGTAAATTATTTCACATATTAAGGGTATATAAGATGAAACGTCACAGCTTGAACAATAAACTGATGTCATGGAATATGCAATAGCTAGATAGGTTGGAAAATATAACACTCTATCAAGATTATCTAAGGAAAAGGATGAATCAATTACACTTTTTAATTAAAAATTATTATATAAGATAAATATTTTCAAAGAATGGATTATGAGAAGGTTGTTATTGAATAAGTGATCCATTCATTTAATAATCTATATATAGTAATAATGGATGTCAAATTTGAACAATGTGAAATTAAAATAAAGAGTATAAAGGAGATAAATAGTATATTACAAGAGAAAAATCAAGTGTATGAGGATAAAATATAGAAGATGACATGTGATTGGGAAGGATGGATTAGATAAGTAGAGGATGATAATAACTCTCTCAACATGAGATTTTTTTTAAATGAAAAATAAACTAAAAAATCTAGAAACAACCCAAGATGGGTCTTCCCAAAGAACTTGGAATAAGGGTATTGGAACTTTGGTCTTAGATATGTGTTTTACCTTAAAATGGACTCATAATAGTGGTAAAAATATCTTGAGAATATGAGGAGAATCATCCACCTCATGTTCATAGAGTAAGGGATCACAATGCCTTAATAAAGTTGGGTGTGCTAAATTTGGTTTATCTGAAAATACTAAAAAAATTAAAATTTTGGGAAAATGTGGATGGAAAATAATGGTAAACCTACCACATCACCAATAGTTTATGGTATAAGATGTATGATTAGTAGTTACAAAATCCAATACAAAAAATATAGTAAATATTTACAAAGAAATAAGGGTGGTAAATCTGGATAGATTGCATCAACTAACAAAAGAATGAGGTTTTTGGATATATATATATATATATATATATATATAAGTGATTTAATAGGTTTTGAAATAAGTCCATGGAGTGTTGTAAAAATTATTCAATTTATATAGAAAATATAGGGCTGGTAAAAAGAGGATAAATGAAAAATATAAGGTGAAACCTACATGTTTGAAATAGTTGTCACATAACAAGAAAAATCTATCTTGTAAAAATAGATTTTATTCACTTGATAACTTTTATAAATATTGGAATGTATATGACCACGTATGTGAAGAATATTTTTATGTTCCAACTAAACATAACTCATATAATAATGAGAATAATGGCCCACAATAGAATATGGAAATGAAATATATAAATTGAAACAAGTATTCCTTGAGAAGTAAATAATTTATGAAAGTTTTATAGAAAGATACTACCACGAAGTTAATAATGAAGGATGAAAAATATGTCACATCAATGAATGTAATATTATATCATTATTTCTATGATAGTATATATTATGGACCATTGAAAAATGACTAATAATAATCATAAGGAAAATGGGATCAATCTGGAAACCAAAAGGAATTTAATCAAATATATGTACAAGAATATTGGCATAGTGGAAGACATTACACATGATGAGGTTGAGAGGTTTCCTAAGAAAGGAAACTCAAAGGTGAAAGAAATTGTGTATATAATGTTTAATTAATTATGCTTCATATGAAATAAATTAATGAAATATATTCCTAGTCAAAAAGAGATAAAATAATAAAGGGAAAGCACCACTACATCCTAATAGAAAAACGGGTTCTACAATGAATGGATTCACTCCTTTGAAGATGGTTTAAAATGAGAAGAAATAATTCTTAATCATATGGCATGATCTGTTGGAAAAATAAAAAAAGTTGGAATAAACTTAGAAAAGAAAATCTATTATGATTTATCATGTTAAGAATCCATTTAAAATTAAGAAAAAAGTTGAAATTGAGAATAGATCCATGTTTTTGAAACAAATTTGGACTTAGAAAATCATGGAAGAAAAGGAATGAATAATTCTCAAAGTAGTAGAGCTAAAAATAATATACTATTTGGTTTGAGAAAGAAGGATCTGACCTCATACTACAATTAATAATTTTTTAGAGACCTACCTTATTCCCATACATGATGGATATGAATATTGAATATAAGAATATAATTTTAAGGATCATGGATAACATCCCTTGAGGAAAAGCTACCAAAATAGGGGAAGCGGTCGGGATTAATCATATTATTATAAATCTAAAATTTGAAAAAAACCAACAATTTCTCAATAAAAAATTATTATTTTCAGTATCATAACATTGTTTTAGTTTATATTGATTATATAATCATGGGTAATTGACTATCTAACAAAATGGGGATGAAAGAAAATTAAAATTTACTATTTTTATGTCTTTTTTAAAGTTGGGTGTATATTTATAAACCTTATATTAAATCTTGTTTATTAGACCCTATAAAGTTGAATATTGAGTTGGTACAATATTGAGAAATGTGTATGGGTATGCATATTTCTACCCATGCAAGAACTCACCCATGTGCATATTACAAGGGCTATGAACCGACCCATTAACACTCATTCCACATTGGGATAGCCAAGTTGATTACCTCCCTTGTGGTTAACCCCAAGGATCCCACAATATTGGTTGAGGAGGTCCTTTTTTAGCCTATGTTTTACCATATTTTTTGTATAAGGAACATCATAAAATACTTCGAACAAGTCTAAGTACATAATATAATTCCAAAATTTCTTCATTTAAATTAATTTTACATTGGATTATTTAAATTGTTCTTCTTCTCCATTTTTTTTTGTAAACAATGTGTCATCCTTATTGACACCTAGATATAAATTTAAGATCAGTCAAGTGATCATAATATTTACAAGGATAATTACTCAAGAATGAAATCAAATGTAATTCTATGAATCGATAATAATCTTCCAAGCATAACCACTTCATATTAAACTCACCAATCACATATTGACACATCACTGATAAAAAATAAAAAACTAGGACCAAAAAACTTCTCATGTGTATTTTTTTTGTCAATATATCTTATTGTATTTAAAATTAAATGTGTGTGCTAAAAAAAATCTCCCTCTTATTGGCAATCAAATTAAATGGATAAGTGAGGGATTCTCATTTCATAAATTTTCCCAAAACATGTTATCCTCCCTTAAAAGATTATTTCTTGAAAACTTCTGAGATAAGGATGATATCACATGGTATTATTAAGAAAATAAACTATATTTAATAAAATCGAAGTCTAATTAGGCTAACATGTTATATAAAATAAGAGAGATATAAACAATTATATCTATTCTATCTGTAAACTATTATTCATGTGAAATCATGATCATAAATTCTCAATTATAATTTTTTGGGTTGACAACAATTAGAGTTTTCAATGAAATGAAAAATTCTACACACACTTCAATAAATATATCAAAAAGTCCAAGTACAATTAAATAACCCTCTATATCATCTTTTTATCAACCAAGAACTCCCCCTTAATTAATATTATTAATTAAACTAATAATGAAGGATGGAAGTGTGATTATAATATCTCAACATTTTGGTTAGAAATATATCCAAAATTTCCAAATTCACTAGAATTTAGTAAAATATAATATTCTTCTTAGGGTTTTCCCCATTAAGGTATGTACTCTTTTCTTCCATTTTATGGAATTTGGTATACTCTATAAAGTGAAATATCTTAATGCTGTCCAAAAGTGATAAACTAAAACATATCCTTTAATTAACTATATGTTAGCTAAAAATAGATAAAATAATATGGAATAAATAAGGAACTCCTTATTATTAATGAGTAACATTTAGGATGATAACTTCCTCTCAACCTAGGACATTATTTTCTCAAAATATGTGTCAACTTCTCATCAACTTTGGGTGGAATAATTTTTTTCCACCTGCATTTTTTTAGTATCTTTCTTTCCTTTATATTTAGAAAAAATTTCAGCTTCCTCTAATTGCTTAGAAAATTTTAATTGATTTATCCAAACAACTAGAAAATATTTATTAACATTATCTATATTCTCATAATATTTACATGAATTACCACTGTTTTATTATTGAATCCTCTTCCTTTCACATCATAGGGAATATCTACTAGTAGTATTTTCATACATTTCTCAGTTGTGTGACTATTTTGATTAAATATTCCATAAAATTCTTCTAAAAATTCATTTCTATTTTTATTTTGAATTTTGGATAGATTTCCTTTCACACCATTCTTTATATGTGAAATTATGCTCATATATTCAACTTTAATTCCCCTTGATTCGTACTTATTTCATATGAATGAATCGTTATACCAAAAAGAGTAGTATTTTTTCCTATAAATTTTTTAGTACAAAAAAAAACCACTAAAATTGAATCTTACACCTTGATATAAATTCTATATACAGTTGTTTCTGTTTTAATTCATCTAACTAAGCCTTATTTTTCCTAAGGGGTAATGATTTTATTGAAATATTTCTTTCTCCCGTTGATTTAGGAGAGTATCTCTCATTTTTATGTAATTTTATCCTTTATTTAGATTTTTACACTTTTTTTATGGATTTATTCTATTTTCATGAATTAACATGATATGCCAACATTCTATATCCTTGTGCCCAAACTTCCAGCAACTCCAATAATATCCTATGAATATTATCCTCTTCTTTTCTGGTTTAGTATTTCTAGATTTCACAGAATGTGAATATTTTTTATTTTTAGTGGAACTTATAACCATTTTAACACTTATTCATAAATATATCTTCATAAATAATATCTCATCCACCCTTTATATGGTATTTTTATCAATATTTTTCACCATCCATACTTTCCCAGGGTTTGGTTTTAAACCTATACCAGTAACTAAAACAACATTAGTACATAAGATAGTTTCTAGGTTATTATATCCCTTTATCTTGGTGTATTTTTCCATTTGATTGGAAAATGATCTGATGATCTTATTTTAGACATGATTATCAATGCACACTCATGTGGTAATATCTATTTTTTAAATAATTTGGGGTGTTTCATCTTTTGGATATTTCTAATTATTTAATCTCTCTTACAGCTCTAATAAATTCATATTGAGAGATTTATTTTTATCCTCAACTGATCTAAATTTATCTTCCCAATAATCCTATGGATTATTCATTTTTTTCTTCATACATTTTTCTATATTATTATAAATAACTTTCAAGCTCCATGACCTCGTTTTCTTTATCCTCTAATTGAGAATATTTTTCATCTATAGAAACTTTGTAATTTCTTCCAACTACATGAAAAGATTCCATAAAAACTATCTTAGAATAAAAATTCTCATAGGAATAATTTTTAAATTATTCTTCAGTTTTAAGAATAGATTTATCCATTTCTTCTACTAGGTATGAGAGAGTTATGCACTTTCTGAGCTTTTTATTTTTTGGATCCAATGGTTCTCTCACTTATTCTTCTAGTTGTGATTTATAATAAATAAGTTCGTTGAAACCTCTAATAATACATTCTACCACTTATTTTTGAATTTTATTCAAATTTTATTTGAATAAAAATGAAGATCACCAAGTGCTAAATCATCATAATAGCTTGAGTAGGCTTCATCATAGTAATCATAATCATGATAATTATTTCAACATATATTACTTTGATTACCTTTTATTAGTGGTGTATCTTCCTTTACTGCAATATTATTATTCATCTTCCTTGCATGTCTCTTCTTTACATTATTCTAATTCTTAGTAGAAATCTCAAGATTAGTATACTCAAGAGTATCAAAAATTTTATCCCTTTAATGTATCTCACTCATTTCCTAAAATATTTAATTCATAAATACTTTCTTGGATCATTAGAGGGAACCTATTATCTAATACCACTTGTAGAGACCCATGTCAGATTAGGTTCCACTTAGAGGGGGGTGAATCAGTGATACAACTATTTTTTGAATTCTATTACTTTTGAATTCAACCTTTTAATCTTTTGAAGTTTCTAGATCTACCCAATGATATCTCTCAATCTCACCTCATCTGAAATAGTAATAATTGATACATAAAAACACAATATTTAAAAGGTTAGGTATAAAGAGATACTCATTTCTATGTTGGTTATACCCCCCAAAATGGATTCTCCACTATAATCTTATAACTAGTTATAATGTTTTAAGAAGAAACTGGTTATAGACCCCAGTAGTCAATCCTCCAGTTGATTTTGGTTACACCCCTAGTAATCCAAATCTTTTAACTTAGTCGATTATACCCCCATCCATGAGTCTCTTTAGAAACTGGTTATACCTTCAAGTCATAATTTCCTCTTTATTCTTAATGATTCACTGTAGGATGGTATTTATATGTTCCTCTATGTGCATCTGAATCAAACTATCTCATGTACACTTCAAGTACCTTTAAAATCCGCTAATTGATCATGTTGGTCTTGATCAATCAATTTTGATCACCTTTGAATTTGTAGTTTCCTCAATGAAACACTTATTAGGAAATTATTTATTCTTCAGATGAAGTCCTGACCTCACTTTAATGTGTTCAAGTGGTGCACACAATATCTTCAATATTATTTTATATAAGATAGAACTTTCACAATCTCAAATTGTTCTCTTCTTAAGTTCTCAACATAATGTCAACTCAAGTAAGTCTATACTTGAAACCCTAGAACATATTATATATATTTATTTAAATTTTTCCCTTTTTAATATTCAGTTTGTAACACCCTAATATTTTTTGAAATATTTTTTCAAATTAATTTTAATCTTTTTTATATTTTTCATTTCACACATCATTGAATATTGATTTTATTATATGAAATAACTAAGTTTGTATTTCATTATACACAAAACCAAGTCAATATTTCACTATAAAAACACATAGATTAACTTTTGGTACATGAAACAATATGTTTGGATTGTATTACACACAATACTGATTCCCTTTGATAACTTTCATTACACACAAGGGTGAGTTTTATCGAACTACAATATACTATTAATATTATTATTAAAATATTATCATAGTTACCACTTATCCATTGGAATGAAAGTTATGAATAAGATTAACTAAATTGAAAAAATATGATCAATACATGTATAAAAAATTAATCCATTGGTTTTAAATTAGTTGGAAATGAAAGTAAGAACTATTTGAGAATGAAGAAATTCTTTTTCTAAGAAAACTATTTTTCTATGTTCCAACATAATTTTATCTTAATAAATAAAAAACCAATTTTTATTTATGTTTTAAATAATATATATATATATTAAATTATTATTATTGATACCCATCCAATATATTTTATAGGTATAAGATAAGAATAAATCTAATTTTATGAATAAAAAGATGTATTTTTCTAAAAGGTAATTTCAGTGAGCTTTATTGGAAAACCCATTTTAAATATGATTTTTAAAACTTCTATAATTTTTTTTTTCAAAAAATAAACATAATTTATTGAAAAATAATATCAAAATTTACTTTGGGAAAATGTTTGGTATTTTTCTCAGAAGTTTCATTTTTTGACAAATAGTGAAAAATACTGAATTTTAATTCAAAAATGATTTTCATATAATTTATTTATATAGTTAAATTATATTATAGTTAGGTTTTAAAGTTTAATTAGATAAATTTTACCAATATTAATCCAATTTAGTTCATTTGAATCATTTTCACATTGAAATTGGATATAAAAACATTTCAAACTTTTGAACATTTTTACTTTAAAAACCCATTTTGTTGTCCCGTCTGGGAGATTAAATTTAAATTAATTTATTTCAATTATGTGACTATAATTTATAAAAATTTATTACATATTTTTAATAAGTATAATTTACAATTTCTAATAATATCATCACATTATTTTACAAAAAATATTAGGGAAATTGGTTAAAATTAATTACAACGATTAAAAGAAAAATTAGCTTGAAAAAGAACTAAACCTTAAAATTAATGGACAAAATGACCTAGAAATTTTTTAAAAATCCATATAATGGACATATTTATACCATATACTGAATTATCTAAATTTTTTAACATTATTGGATCCATGTGACATGATAAAAACATGGGTGGAATTCCCTTTTAAAAAATTTACAAGAAGGTCACTCCTCCATTATAAAAAACCACTCACACCTACCACCTATTCATATATATAAATCCCATTTTATCACCTAAAATATACTAAAATATACTCCCAAAATCCATAAATTCATCATATGATCCTCAATTTATTCATAAATCATACCAAGGAATCCCTTTGGTGAAAACCAAGAGGAGCTACCAAAGGAAGAGGTAGCATCCTTCCTCAAGCTCATTTATTTTATTTTCATTATCCACCCCCTAAAATATTCTTATTAAATTATTATAAAATATAATTAGTATCCTAAATATAATTATATATATAAATTATAAGTTTTATAACTACACTTACACACACTTCTATCTAATGAGTAATGGACTTACTTTTCTTGTGTACGATGAACTACCGCCTCACAAAAGTATATTGTTCGTTTTTCCTTTACCACCTCACATGGTTGGGCGTTATGATGGATAATATACTTATATATTATATTTATTATATTTATTATGAATTTATTATTATTTATTTATTATATAAAACATACCTTCATGCTTTTCATTTTGTGTAAATATTATAACTTCTTTTGTGGACGTGTGGACAACTGCCTCCTCAAAGTGATGTGATTCATTCACACTGTAAATAGAATGTATAAGGATAAGTTTATTGAAATTATATGATATATATGAAATAATAATTCTACTTTAATGATATTATATATATATATACATATATTTAAATTACTTTATTTCTTTCAATACAATGATAAAATGGAAACAATGTTCATGCGTATGTATGACCTACTATCTCCATGAACAGTGTATTCTATTTCATATTTCAATATTTTATATATTATTATAAATAAATATATTTTGAATATATATCATATTTATATCATTATTTAATTTATGGAAATAATTAAATCATTATCTAAGTAATGGGATCAAGAATAACAAGCCAAAACATATACAAAAAACAAAGCAGATATTACCTGAAACGTAACATTAACATGTAGTTGTTAATAAAAGGGAAATATAGCATCATAAAAAAATAATATATGGTATGAAATATAATAATATGTTTCTTTGGTATATTTATAATAAAATTATATTTATTATATAGTATTTTTGAACGTATACGAAGAAAGTCAGGACATAAGGTAAGAGAATTTCATCTACTTTTTATTTCCATGAGATACAGGCATATTCACCACTCAATTATTTTTTGTGGTGTACATAATTCCCTATGAAATTTTATATAACTAATTTAATTTATTTAATTATATTAAAATCTTTAATTGATGTTATTATTTCATTATGATCATGATTCTAATGTTACTCAAGTAGTATGGGGTTTTTTCATCTCACTTTTATTTTTGTGAGACTTATGCCTTATTCACCAATAATTTATTTCGTGTGGTGTATATAATGACCATGAATGTACTATATGATTCATATAATTAAATTTATGGGTATTTAAATATCCATTTTATGATTTTTATTCCAGGGTATTTATGGTTCAAAAGTAACCAATTCGGTAATGTAATGTTTTCTCAATCTTCCTTCTTTGAGATACATGACATGTTATGTAAATATATTTTTCTATGAGGTGTATATAATACCCATTGACATGTTATATCATGAATATAAATCTTTTTATGAAATTTTAATCTTCATATAATTTTATTCTTTCATGGGGAATATTGTTCAATGTTACTAAAGTGGTAACATTTTATTTCTACAATCTCATCATTTATCAGGATTGTTTATGATTATGCTTTCATTGATGAAATATTATAACCCATATCTCAAAAAAATAATGAAGTTTATTATCTTTTGGTTATACATTATTTTTGACACTCCTTTACATCACAGGGTCCAATGAATGGAAAAGGGAATACGTTAAGCACAAAGAGGGTCACCCTTTGAAGAACATCAAAAAAATTGACAAAGGCATGGACTAAGAGCCCATTTGGAGTGAGGTGCACAAGTAACTTCCGCGTTGCGCAAGTCACTTGCATGCCACCAATGGGTCGCGCAGCTCACTTATGCACCCTATTTTATTTTTCTCCCAAGGTGAAAGGTGGCCTATAAATAGCCCTTGTGGGCCCCCATTTCAATGATGGATTTTCCAAAAGTCAAATTCAAGATCTGGTCACCCAACTCTTCAAATCAACTCTTTTGAAAGAATATAAGGTGAATTTTTTACCTATAATGGAAGACTTGAAGGAGTAGGATAAGGACTAAGTGTTTATAATTCATCAACACTTGCACGCCCAAGTTTCCAGAACTCCTTAAAAGTAGAAACACTTGTGCGCCGCCCTACCCTTTCAATGAAACTTACGCGCCGCCTTTTTAGAAACATCTTAGGATAATACTAAAGGCTTGAGTTAAGTTTCTCCCAAGTATTACCCTACATATCCCTCGTCACCCAAGTGAACCCATTCCACACAAGTACACTTGCGTGGAAAAGACTTGCGCACCAACTTAATTTGTGTGCCTCTCTCCCGTTCACCTCTCCTCTTCAAGATATTAGCCTTCAAATCCATTCATGGCATGGTTTATTTATTGGATTCCTTATCTGAAAGGAATTCTGTGAGAACCTCTCCCAAAACCTCATGAGTTACAAGCTTTATGTCACTACGTTTAGAGTTTTTTCTCCATATAACCTCATCCTTTAAGATGAGAAGATCTTTTGATTTAGGGAATCCTCCTCAAGAGTAAGCCTCAAGTTCCTTTAGTTCGGGACTCCTTCTCAGGAATAAGACCCAATCACAATTCCTTTAATTAGGGAATCCTCCTTATAAGTAAGCCCCAATTCCCCTTAACCTGGGCCTCCTTCTCAGGAGTAATCCCCAGTCATAATTTCCTTTAACATTGGGCCTCCTTCTCAGGAGTAAGCCTCAAGTTATAAGTCCCATTTAATTTGGGTATCCTCCTCATAAGTAATCCCCAATCTTAATTTCTTTTGATTTGAGCCTCCTTCTCAGGAATAATCCCAAATCATAAGTCCCTTTTAATTTGGGCCTCCTTCTCAGGAGTAAGCCCCAGGTTAAAACTCCAAATCTCCATAAAGTACAAATACCTTTATGGACCCTACTCCTAGGCTTCTTTCCTGAAGTAAGTCATGGTATTCATCTACTTGAGAAGTCATACATACATAAGCCCCACATCATTTATTATGGCTGCATCTTTTGTGGAACAATCGTCAGGTTTATTGATACCTATTATTTCTCACACCGAGCATGACTCACGTGAGCTTAGAGTGTAAAATTAATCACGACATCTCTTTTTGGGCCGTTAACCATGCTTAAGCCCCCTATTTCTTCACCCAAACTACATGGGAATTGATCTCTACCTTAAAATTAGAGTACTTATGAATCCTTTCTAAGGTTGAAGCCCATCTTTCATTAATTCTTTTCCATCCCATATGACGTTAAAATATATCCTACTTATCAAACTACATGTATTCTGATTCCTTTTTAAACAAGGATACGTAGGTAGCCCATCTACGGGTACCATCCCAACTCTAAAATAATCCATGTCTTTCTGAATGACAATAAACTTCAAGTGCCCCACTGAGTGTCTCTAAAACTAGTATGGTCATCATAATGACCAAGATATTTCTATATAATTTATTAAAGGATACCATTGACTATGAAACTCTAATATATATGGATGATTCTACACCGATGAAGAACCTCAAATACATATAAAATATTCTCTAAATCTCATACATATCAATTATAAATTTCTAAATCTAAAGGAAAACTCATTTTCATGCTTGGTTAATTAATAAGGATTCGTGAACATAACTTAAATCTATAAGAGAGTCCCAGAGTAGGCAATAATTCCCCCTAAAAAGGTGTGATGAGCCTGACCTCCCATCCTATCGAACAATGAAAATTCTTAAGCCTCATCGGTCCATAAATAATGATCACCTACCTTTGGAAAGTAGGTACAAATGGATATAGAATAATTGGGGTTTTTCAGTTCTATGAATAAACTCGTTAGAAACCGATTGGAAAGTTTGAACCTTAAAAAAACAAGGTCATCCCCATTTCCAGACGAAAAAAAATGGTGAACCCGATGTGAATCCTTAACCAAGTTAAATGATGTTATACTTATTTTTAGGCCCCTATTAAACTCAATATGAGGGCCAACAAATCAATCAATAACATATGTGCTCATCCAAAAGATGTAGTCTGGCCAAACTTATCTTGATTATGCCTGCTCTATCAAATAGGAACTCTTTTCCAAGATCTCTCTGCAACAAAAAATGGCTTCTTTAAGGTTCACACCTGTGAATGCCTCAGCCGCTACTCCTGCTGGATCCTCATCTACTCTGAGGATGACTTCACCTTCTTAGAATCTTCAACATTGGGTCTCAAATGCATTGGTGAGGGAATACCGTCACCACGATACCATCCTGACTCTGGAGGCCACTCGACAATCCCTCAAAGTTAACTACTCATCCTGGTTGTCCGGATAGCGACTAGTGGTCAAGAAGCAGGTGGTGCCAACCACCGTCTCCAACCATTTCAGGTCTTTATCCCCGGAATGCAACAACCAGTCCCTCCCATATTATAGGGAGGTGGATCAAGAGGTCACTCAAGGCCTCAGTTCAAGAATACATGAGTCCTTCCTGAGGACTCCCACCAACAATTTTCGTTAGGCTCGTGTGGTATTGCACCCTCAACATGATGGGGGTATTGCCTCTAGGCATTCAGCTCAGGTTCCTCAGACCCGAGCACACAAGACGAACCGTCAGAGGCGAAATTCAGCCAACATGGATTAGGTTATTACCACTTCACCTTCCGGAGAAGTCCATCAACCTAACTTGGTGGAAAACAACGAGAAGACATATACACCCGTCTGTCCAATTTTCACTGCCCAGCAAACTCGTATGGCAGTAATACACTAATCCCACCAGGAAATTCCTGCAGAGTACTATAGGCAGGCACATACACTTGTTTATAAATCATCAGCCAGTCAGCAGGCCCATCTGACTGCATCCAAAGAAACCCGCCAACCAAATGTGGTGACCACCTATAAATAGGCACATACACCTGCTTACACTCATCAATTCTGCTAGCAGTCTCGTCTTCCAATAATAAAGTAAGTTCATCAATCATATTTGGTGGAGAAAAATAAACATGCACATACACCTGCAATTCATCAAGATAACCAACAATCTCATTTGGTAGCCCCCAAAGATGTCAATTGGAAAGCTCTAATGACAAACAAGAGGCATACATAACTTTCTGCCCCCACACATGAGTACTGTCAGAATTCACTGATAGGAAAAGGAGGATAGGAGCAGGAACACACACCTACTCCAAATACGGAATGGACATATATTCCCATTCCGACAACTGAAGTCACCAAGCACATTCTAACAATGGTGAAAGAGCCGAAGAAAATCCCTGCCCATAATAACCACTTTCATCAACAAGTGGTTTCCAACATGAGTAAGAAGGCATCCAAGAAAAAGGCCCATCCATCACAGTTGAAAAATCAATAGCCAATCTATAATAAGGCCTTTTTCAATGCTGGAGTTATTGAAGCCCTCAGAAAATTATTTGTTGCAACTCAAGATTCTACTATCTCATTTACAAATTCTAGAAATAACAACAATAATTCCTAAGGTCTTCATTAGACACTTCCTCATGAAGGCTTTCTTTATAACAATTAGGTCAATCTTGAAGAATCATCTTCAGATTAGAGCCACGATAACCCTCTGTGTGGCCAGAAGACCAAGGAGAAAAAGGTTTCATCTTTTGTTGTAACCCACCATGGTGGTCCTCCCCATGATGATGAATTTAGTTGCAAAAGTCCTCTCCATAGTAGTAATTCACATTTCCTAGAAAATTCTTCAATGGACAATGTAGTAATGAGAAATCCCTCTTATCTTGAGGCACTTGAAAATGCGAAGCCAGGCATGTCTGATGCCTTACCGCAAGCAGGTGAAATAATTTCTCAATAAGAAGATATCCCGGGGTGTAGGTCATTCTCTGAACCACCCCTGGGTCATTAATCTTCTAATTTTACAAATGAATTCTCTACCAATATTGTTGAATCTGATTAAGCAACAATTAATCACTAGCTTTGGTCCAATCAGGTAGAATAATCTTCATCAAATTACAAAGAGGAAGTGCTAAACATGAGAAAACAATTGGCGAAATGTAAAGACCCGTAAATTTCAAGGGATTTTTTTTTTAATTTTCTTTGGAATTTTACAAGAACGCGGTTTTTGACGGCGCCTGATTCCGAGGCCCGGTGTGCCCGGAATCATTTTCCGAAGTTTGGCTCGGGTACGTTCAGTGAACGGACGAGCGGGTTTTTCTAACTTTTGAACCGATGCCCGGAATCGAATTCTGAGGGCACCTATGAAATCGCAGCGCCGGTATTCGCTTAGAAACGCCTCTTCCGGAGTTGCGTTTGTTCGGGTGTGGTTTTTAATTTTCGGGCTTAAAGTTAAGAAATAAAATAATTTTGCGACAACTTTATTTTATTTCACTTATGCCACTTGGAAGCCACTTGAAGCCACTTAAAGGCGGCTTGAACTGAGTTGAACTGGATAGGGTGCTATCCAGAAATATCCTACCCCCTTGGTAGGATATTTGTGAGGTGGGGCCCGCACGAGCCCTGCCGTTTCTTTCCGCTAAGAAACGCACCCGTGAAAACCCTTCTTAATGAAGGTCAACCGACGTGTTTTCTATATACTTAACAGACAATTAATTGGGTTGTTTCTTTCGTGAATTAAATGGGTCGTTTCTTTCGTTGAATTAATTCAACGAATTGATGGATCGTTTCTTAACCGGTTTCGTGCGTTGGCATATTAATAAAATAAGACCAACCTAAAAATCCTTTGAAGGGATTTGAGAGGATTTCTGTTTCTTCAGCTCCCTCGCGAAGAACGCGAAGAACGCGAAGAACGCGAAGAACGCCGAACCCGGAAATCGACGACGCCTTCGCCCGAGACGTTCTTCCAATCTCCGATCTCCGATCACTGACGCTTTGAGGTGAGTGATCTCGGTATTCCTCTCAAGTTCTTTTCTTTGGTTTAAAACGAAACACAGATTTAAATATTAATAATTTAAATCTTGTTGTTCTTGGTTCGTTGAGCTCGCCGACTCAACACCGGAATCCGCGACGACTCAACGCCGGAATCCGCGACGACGCGACGCCTCCCTGCGACGACGCGAAGATCGATCCCTTCCGCGACGGTCTCTTCCGCGAAGAACGCACGTGCACGACGATCATCAAGGTAGGGATTCTTTTTGGAAAATTACCCCTTTTTAATTTTCTCGTGAACGTTCTTTGAAAATTAAAAAGCCGGTTCAAACGAACAATTTTATTTTAATTAAAATTGTTGGATCATGTGTTGATCATTTTATTTTTCTCCCGGTTGTTTATCTCTAACGCGGAGGGTGCGGGCCAAACGAACACGGCCCGACGACCCTCCGCCGTTCTTCGTTTGTGCGGAATTGACGATCGACGACGGAACGTGCCGCAGCGGACGTTTGACGATCCCGCAGTAAAGAACGGATCCCGGGAGGAGCATCGGTGCAGACGGGAAGGAGAACGGGCCACCGGAGCGACGCCGGCGGCCGGCGGAAGTTGCCGGTGGCGCGAGTCGCCGGCGCGGCGGCGCCGGCGGCCGGAGGCGGCGGCGCCCCAGCGCGCCGCTGGACAAGCCCGCCGCGGCTGAAGCCGCGGCGACGGCGGCTGACGGACCCGCGCCGCGGGTCCGGTTCGTCCAGGCGGACGCGGCTCAGCCGCGTCCGCGGTTCGCCAGCGCGGCCAGCACGCGGGCCGCGGTTTCCTCAAACCGCGGGTCAACGCCCACGGCGCCAGCCGCTCGGCCGAGCCGAGCCGGACCGGACCTGGCCGGGCCGGGCCGGGCCAACCGGGTCGGACCCGGGTCGGGCCAACCGGGTCGGACCCGGGTCGGGCCGACCCAGGGGGGGTCGGGCCGGGTCGGCCCGGGCCCGTACCCCCCATCTTCGGACGTTTTCGTTCAAACGCCCGTATCTTGAGCTTCGTGCCTCCAAACGACTCGCTGTCAGTGGCAACGCGATCCTTGGATCGAGACGGTCGTTTCGGTATATCGCAAACAAGGTTTCAGAATACTTTGAGTTCGGCCGGGTTGGTTCGTACACGAGACCAACCGGGCCCTCGGAGCGGAAACGCTCATATCTTGAGCTACAGACGTCCGATTGACGTGCCGTCAGCTTTGTTGAATTCCTCTAAGTGAGACGGATCTTTTGGCATACTCCGCCCGAGGTTTGGACGCAGGTGGAGTGCGTTCAGGTTGGTTTTTCCTTAAAAACCAACCGGGCCCCTGGGACGAAAATGCCAATATCTCTCAGACCGGGCGTCCGATTGACGTGCCGTCTGCGACGTTGAGTTCCTGTTGACGATACGGAACTTTTGGATACATCAACTTCGGACTTCGTGTCAGTTGATGTATCAGCCTCTCGGTTCGTGGAGCGGACCTTCCCGAACGAGCTTGCTGTGTGCGGGAACCCTAGTGCTGGCTGCGACTGCTACTTCGACAGCGACGACCGTGCAGAGATCCACAGTGGACTGCGGCGACGACTGTGCAGAGATCCTCCGTGGACTCCGACGACGACCGTGCAGAGATCCTCAGTGGACTGCGGCGACGACTGTGCAGAGATCCTCCGTGGACTCCGACGACGACCGTGCAGAGATCCTCAGTGGACTGCGGCGACGACTGTGCAGAGATCCTCAGCGGACTGCGACGACTACTGCACTCAGCGATCCTGCGTGGATCAGTGCTACAGGTCCTGCGTGGGCCCGGTCCTGTGTGGGCCCGATCCTGTGTGGGTCATCTCTCAGCGGTTCTGTGTGAGCCAACTCCTACAGGTCCTGCGTGGGCCCGATCCTGTGTGGGTCACTGCAAGGTTAGTACCTATCGATCCTTCGTGGGTCCGACGACTTAGATGGTTCATTGATCATCTTTATCGTCATCCGAAGAAGTATACCTGTGTGAGCTGAATCTTGTGTTACTCTCCTTTGTGGATTGTGTTGAGCTATCCTGTGTGGATTTACGGTTTACTCTCCTTTGTGGATTGTATTGTTCTATCCTGCGTGGGTATGCGTTTTGCTTTCCTGTGTGGACTGGGTTGTGTTTGGGCTCGGACGTTGGAGCCGAACGGGGAATTGAAGACTTAGGTATATGTATGGGCATATACCTAAGCCGTGTCGGATGTTACTTCGTGATTGCATTCCTTCTTCGTGATTTATCCTTTGTGGATTTCGGGAGACCTTCGGGGGTCTCGGGGTCCCTACTGAGTAGCTTATACTCACCCCTGCACGGGCTATGCCCGCACTTCGTGGTGTTGGTTGCACACGACGGACATCGCCGATCGTGGAGGAGGCGTGCGGAGCAGGACAGTACCCGGAGGTGGACCACTGGGCGGGACGTACTCGGAGCAGTTAGGTGGACCCGAGGAGCAGAGGAGGCTATCTGTACCCACCCTTCAGGTGGGACTTCCGGAGGACGGCTTGACGCTGCAGTTTTCCCTTTTCAGTTGCTGTTTTTCTTTTCAGTTGTACTTTACAGTTGGGCTTGTATTTCCGGCCCCTTTTTCTTCAGCACAGCTTGTACAGTTTTACTTAGTGTTTACTTTTCCGCTTGCTTACTCTGTGGTGCTTGTTTACTTTTCAAAGGCAATGCCTTCCCTTTTCGTTGGGATTTACTCCTTGGTGCTAGTCGCCAGCCCCTGGCCTATGGAAGGCGGGCTTGGGGTAGTCACGACACGGGCCCCGAGGACGGGTCGTGACAAATTGGTATCAGAGGCGGTCGGTTCTACCGCAGACTCTGATCTTTCTTCTATGTGAAGCAATAATGTTTAGCGTATTGAGTGTGGTTATCAGTCCAGGGAGTCCAGTGTTGGTGCGGCGGCCGACGTATCCATACACCAGGACCCTGACTTCTGATTTCCGACTTACTGCACGAAAACATTGATTGCATGTGTGTTTCATGTTTTCTTTGTGATTACTTGCGTCAGCTCACCAGGTATACTGTTCTGACCGTGGCATACTTGTTTCCTTTTCAGGATGGCACGACGACAGCAGCCAGCTAGGGTTCCCAGAGTAGGGCGCGACGACAGCCCGCCGAGCGACGAGGCCTCGGTACAGGGCCCGTTGACAGCAGAGGCACCGGCGGTACCTTTACCCGCCGAGCCCCCGATGCTTCCAGCACTGGCAGCTGACGACACACGACGCCTCAGAGCTCTGCACGAGTTCCAGCGCCAGCGACCACCCAGGTTCCGTGGGGAGTCGGACCCCTAGGCAGCCGAGGACTGGCTGGAGGCGGTCGTCCAAGTTTCAGGCTAGTGAGGACGCCAGCAGACCTCATGGTGATCCTCACGGCGAGCTTACTGCACGCAGCAGCCGGACGCTGGTGGAGCCTGATGCTCCAGGTACACGATGAGGCCTCCCTCATCTGGACGGACTTCGAGAGCCTCTTCCGCTCAGAGTTCGTCCCGGCCACCCTCCGAGCGGTGCGCATCCAGGAACTTCTTCAGCTGCGGCAGGGCAGCTTGACAGTCGCTCAGTACGCGGCGAGGTTCACCGACCTATCTCGCTACTCGACAGACATGGTACGGGACCCCTTCTTCCGGGCCCGGACCTTCGAGCAGGGATTGAGACACGAGATCAGGGCATCACTGATCTCCCTCAGCATCCCGACCCAGGCAGGAGTACTGGAGCGAGCCCTCCTGATCGAGAGCTTCCTGTCTGAGTCCACAGCGAGACCTACCGCAGGGCGGCAGATAGCGGAGTCTTCGGCAGCTGGTAGCCGGCGGATGACTCAGGGTTCCAGGCGGACCAGACTTTCCGGCAGGCGACCTCGGGACGCTGGCTCAGCAGTGCAGGGCACCCGGCCCGGAGCCAGCCTTCCGAGAGGCAGACAGTTCTACGAGTGCGGCGGGCAGGGCCACATGGCTCGTGACTGCCCGACCCGTCGTACCGAGGGGCTGCAGACGGTGGAGGGGCCACCCATGCAGAGGCATAGGGTCGACCGTGGCGGTCCGCAGGGAGGAGGCGGACGAGGCAGAGGAGCTGGCCGTGCAGCAGGTGGTGGGCGACGCTTTGAGGCTCTGCCACCACCACCACCAGGAGGCCCGCCCCGACCTCAGGGAGCTGGCGGGCAGAGACAGGCTCAGCTCCAGGCAGCGGAGGCCTACGACCACGGCACGCCAGAGATGATTCGAGGTACGATCTGTGTCTATTCCACCCTTGCTGCAGTTCTGATAGACACAGGAGCGAGTCACTCTTTCATAGCCACTGCCCTTGTTCGGAGCTCGGAGATTCCGACGGAGCCGTTGGCTCGATCCTTACGGCTAGAGACTCCTACGGGAGCAGACTCGACGATTACGCACTGGTGCCGGCAGTGTGAGCTTACTCTAGGAGGCGAGAGCTTCGGCTGGGATCTTCTTGTAGCAGCGTCGAGGCCTTACGACGTCATTTTGGGAATGGATTGGTTATCTACGGTCCATGCTCAGATTGACTGCTTTAGGCGCAAGGTGCGATGTGTGCGCACCGACGGGAGCAGGTTCACCTTCACCGGCGAGAAGGGAGCCTTAGCAGCACAGGATGGACTCACGCAGAGGAGGGGTCAGCCCATCACTCATCAGTTGGCTAGCCTCATCCTGGGAGCAGTTGACGTGCGGAGTCCCAGTTTTCCTGCAGTGGTGGATCAGTACGCGGACGTCTTTCCCGATGACGTTCCAGGACTACCTCCTCGCAGAGAGGTAGACTTTTATATTGACCTGTACCCCGGGACAGCCCCGATATCCACTCCAGCATATCGGATGGCCCCCGCTGAGCTTCGAGAGCTGCGAGTACAGTTGGAGGACTTGCAGGGCAAGGGGTTCATCCGACCCAGTGTTTCGCCCTGGGCTTCCCCGATTTTGTTCGCCAAGAAGGCGGACGGGAGCTTGCGACTGTGTGTCGATTATCGTCGCCTGAATCAGGTGACAGTGAGGAACAAGTATCCGCTACCCAGGATTGATGATCTCTTCGACCAGCTCAAGGGAGCACGGTGGTTCTCGAAGATAGACCTCAGGTCAGGCTATCATCAGCTTAGAGTTCGAGACGAGGATATGCAGAAGACGGCCTTAAGGTGTCGGTATGGCCACTTCGAGTTCTTGGTTATGCCTTTCGGCGTGACCAACACTCCAGCAGTGTTCATGATCCTCATGAACAGGATCTTCCAGCCATACCTCGATCGATTTGTCGTGGTCTTCATCGACGACATTTTGGTGTACTCGACGACGGAGGAGGAGCACGCCTACCACCTGCGTGTTGTACTAGACACACTCCGAGAGCACCAGCTTTATGGAAAGCTCTCGAAGTGTCAGTTCTGGTTACGTGAGGTCCACTTCTTGGGGAACGTCATTTCTGAGGCGGGAGTTGCAGTGGATCCCGCGAAGATCGAGGCAGTGCTAGCTTGGGAGCCACCCAAGAGCGTGACAGAGGTGCGGAGTTTCTTGGGCCTAGCCGGATACTATCGGAGATTTGTGCCGAAATTCTCCAGAGTTGCGGCCCCACTCTCAGCGTTGACGAAGAAGGGGAAACCCTTCGTGTGGTCAGACGGATGTCAGCAGAGCTTCCAGGAGCTGAGGCAGAGGTTGACCAGCGCACCTATCTTGAGGTTGCCTGAGGAGGGAGTTGGTTACGTAGTCTACTGCGATGCATCAGGGACCGGACTCGGGTGTGTCCTGATGCAGGAGCGGGCCGTGATTGCCTAAGGATCACGTCAGTTGAGGCCTCATGAGCAGAACTACGCTACCCATGACTTGGAGTTGGCAGCAGTAGTCTTTGCCCTGAAGACATGGAGACACTATCTGATGGGCGAGCGCTTCACAGTCTTTTCTGACCACCAGAGTCTCAGGTACATCTTCACTCAGAAGGACCTGAACCTGAGACAGCGGCGATGGCTCGAGTTCCTCCAGGACTATGACTTTGAGATAGTCTATACTCCTGGGAAGGGGAACGTGGTGGCTGATGCCCTCAGTAGGAGGACGAGCATCCAGCTACTTGAGGAGGCGACAGAGCAGCTAGCCGCTTTGCAGATATCCTTCGTGGATAGAGACGGAGCAGCCTTCCTTCAGTCTCTCACAGTCTCTCCTCCACTTCTTCAGTGGGTCAGAGAGGCACAACATGGGGATGTTGACTGTGAGACGCGGCGTGCACAGATATCCTCGGGACATGCACCTGATGGTTTCTCCCTTGGAGCAGAGCACGATGTCCTTTTCAGAGGACGTGCCTTGGTACCAGTTGCCTTACGAGAGGAGGTGCTGAGAGAGTTTCACACTTCTCCCTTGGCGGTACATCCTGGAGTGGCGAAGATGTACCAGGATCTCAGGCGACAGCACTGGTGGCCGGGCATGAAGAAGGCTATGGCAGAGTTCGTTTCACGGTGCCTCACCTGCCAGCAGGTGAAGGCAGAGCATCAGGTACCAGCAGGCTTGGTACAACCCTTGGAGGTCCCGGAGTGGAAGTGGGACGGGATATCTATGGACTTTGTGACTGGACTTCCACGCACTTCCAGAGGTCACGATTCCATATGGGTGATTGTTGACCGACTCACCAAGTCGGCACACTTCTTACCCATCCGAGAGCAGGGCTCAGTGGAGAGCTTGGGGCGTCTCTACGTTCAGAAGATTGTACGACTTCACGGTGTGCCATCGACTATCGTCTCCGATCGGGACGCTCGTTTTACTTCCCGGCTTTGGAAGGGGTTGCAGGAGGCGTTCGGGACGCGACTACGTCTGAGCACCGCCTTTCACCCTCAGACGGATGGTCAGACGGAGAGGACCATTCAGACTCTCGAGGACATGCTCCGTGCATGTGTCCTCGACTTTGGTCGCAGCTGGGAGGACCACCTACCCTTGGTGGAGTTCACGTACAACAACAGCTACCACTCCACCATCGGGATGGCACCCTACGAGGCGTTGTACGGCAGGCCTTGCAGATATCCTTTGTGCTGGACAGACCCTGGAGAGTCAGCACTTGTGGGACCAGAGATGGTCCGGGCCACGACAGAGAAGGTCCAGCTCATCCAGGAGCGGATGAGGACAGCACAGAGCCGGCAGAAGTCATATGCTGACAGGAGGCGGAGGCCACTAGAGTTCGAGGATGGTGACCACGTCTTCTTGCGGGTCTCACCTCGACGTGGTTTGAGGAGATTTGGCCGAGACGAAAAGTTGTCTCCACGCTTCATCGGGCCTTTCCAGGTCCTCAGCAGGATTGGCGAGGTGGCTTATCGCCTGGCTCTGCCACCTCAGTTGCACCAGGTGCACGATGTCTTCCACGTATCCCAGCTGAGGAGATACGTGCACGACCCGACGCACATCATTGACTATGGGGAGATAGACGTGGATGATGGAGCGACTTTTACGGAGGTCCTAGTGGAGATAGAGGATCGACAGGAGCGGGTCCTACATGGGCGATCGATTCCTCTTGTGCGCATCAGATGGCAGCACGGGAACCTCCAGGAGAGCACTTGGGAGCGGGAGGCTCAGATGCGTGCTCAGTACCCACATTTGTTTCCCTAGTTTTTGATGTATCTTTACGGGGACGTAAAGTCCTGAGGTGGGAGTAATGTAAAGACCCGTAAATTTCAAGGAATTTTTTTTTAATTTTCTTTGGAATTTTACAAGAACGCAGTTTCTGACGGCGCCTGATTCTGAGGCCCGGTGTGCCCGGAATCATTTTCCGAAGTTTGGCTCGGGTACGTTCAGTGAACGGACGAGCGGGTTTTTCTAACTTTTGAACCGGTGCCTGGAATCGAATTCTGAGGGCACCGATGAAATCGCAGCGCCGATATTCGCTTAGAAACGCCTCTTCCGGAGTTGCGTTTTCTCGGGTGTGGTTTTTAATTTTCGGGCTTAAAGTTAAGAAATAAAATAATTTTGCGACAACTTTATTTTATTTTACTTAAGCCACTTGGAAGCCACTTGAAGCCACTTAAAGGCGGCTTGAACTGAGTTGAACTGGATAGGGTGCTATCCAGAAATATCCTACCCCCTTGGTAGGATATTTGTGAGGTGGGGCCCGCACGAGCCCTGCCGTTTCTTTCCGCTAAGAAACGCACCCGTGAAAACCCGTCTTAATAAAGGTCAACCGACGCGTTTTCTATATACTTAACAGACAATTAATTGGGATGTTTCTTTCGTGAATTAAATGGGTCGTTTCTTTCGTTGAATTAATTCAACGAATTGATGGATCGTTTCTTAACCGGTTTCGTGCGTTGGCATATTAATAAAATAAGACCAACCTAAAAATCCTTTGAACGGATTTGAGAGGATTTCTGTTTCTTCAGCTCCCTCGCGAAGAACGCGAAGAACGCGAAGAACGCGAAGAACGCCGAACCCGGAAATCGACGACGCCTTCGCCCAAGACGTTCTTCCGATCTCCGATCTCCGATCACTGACGCTTTGAGGTGAGTGATCTCGGTATTCCTCTCAAGTTCTTTTCTTTGGTTTAAAAGGAAACACAGATTTAAATATTAATAATTTAAATCTTGTTGTTCTTGGTTCGTTGAGCTCGCCGACTCAACGCCGGAATCCGCGACGACTCAACGCCGGAATCCGCGACGACGCGACGCCTCCCCGCGACGACGCGACGATTGATCCCTTCCGCGACGGTCTCTTCCGCGAAGAACGCTCACGCACGACGATCATCAAGGTAGGGATTCTTTTTGGAAAATTACCCCTTTTTAATTTTCTCGTGAACGTTCTTTGAAAATTAAAAAGCCGGTTCAAACGAACAATTTTATTTTAATTAAAATTGTTGGATCATGTGTTGATCATTTTATTTTTCTCCCGGTTGTTTATCTCTAACGCGGAGGGTGCGGGCCAAACGAACACGGCCCGACGACCCTCCGCCATTCTTCATTTGTGCGGAATTGACGGTCGACGACGGAACGTGCCGCAGCGGACGTTTGACGATCCCGAAGTAATGAACGGATCCCGAGAGGAGCATCGACGCAGACGGGAAGGAGAACGGGCCACCGGAGCGACGCCGGCGGCCCGCGGAAGTTGCCGGCTGCGCGAGTCGCCGGCGCGGCGGCGCCGGCAGCCGGAGGCGACGGCGCCCCGGCGCGCCGCCGGACAAGCCCGCGGCGGCGGCGGCGGCTGAAGGACCCGCGCCGTGGGTCCGGTTCGTCCAGGGGGACGCGGCTCAGCCGCGTCCGCGGTTCGCCAGCGCGGCCCGCACGCGGGCCACGGTTTCCTCAAATCGCGGGTCAACGCCCGCGGCGCCAGCCGCTCGGCCGAGCTGAGCCGGCCGAGCCGGAACGGCCCTGGCCGGGCCGGGCCGGGCCAACCGGGTCGGACCCGGGTCGGGCCGACCCAGGGGGGGGGGGTCGGGCCGGGTCGGCCCGGGCCCGTACCCCCCATCTTCGGACGTTTTCGTTCAAACGCCCGTATCTTGAGCTTCGTGCCTCCAAACGACTCTCCGTTAGCGGAAACGCGATCCTTGGATCGAGACGGTCGTTTCGGTATATCGCACTCAAGGTTTCGGAATACTTTGAGTTCGGCCGAGTTGGTTCGTACACGAGACCAACCGGGCCCTCGGAGCGGAAACACTCATATCTTGAGCTACGGACGTCCGATTGACGTGCCGTCAGCTTTGTTGAATTCCTCTAAGTGAGACGGATCTTTTGGCATACTCCGCCCGAGGTTTGGACGCAGGTGGAGTGCGGTCAGGTTGGTTTTTCCTTAAAAACCAACCGGGCCCCTGGGACGAAAATGCCAATATCTCTCAGACCGGGCGTCCGATTGACGCGCCGTCTGCGACGTTGAGTTCCTGTTGATGATACAGAACTTTTGGATACATCAACTTCGGACTTCGTGTCAGTTGATGTATCAGCCTCTCGGCTCGTGGAGCGGACCTTCCTGAGCGAGCTTGCTGTGTGCGGGAACCCTAGTGCTGGCTGCGACTGCTACTTCGACAGCGACGACCGTGCAGAGATCCTCAGTGGACTGCGGCGACGACTGTGCAGAGATCCTCCGTGGACTCCGACGACGACCGTGCAGAGATCCTCAGTGGACTGCGGCGACGACTGTGCAGAGATCCTCCGTGGACTCCGACGACGACCGTGCAGAGATCCTCAGTGGACTGCGGCAACGACTGTGCAGAGATCCTCAGCGGACTGCGACGACTACTGCACTCAGCGATCCTGCGTGGATCAGTGCTACAGGTCCTGCGTGGGCCCGGTCCTGTGTGGGCCCGATCCTGTGTGGGTCATCTCTCAGCGGTTCTGTGTGAGCCAACTCCTACAGGTCCTGCGTGGGCCCGATCCTGTGTGGGTCACTGCAAGGTTAGTACCTATCGATCCTTCGTGGGTCCGACGACTTAGATGGTTCATTGATCATCTTTATCGTCATCCGAAGAAGTATATACCTGTGTGATCTGAATCTTGTGTTACTCTCCTTTGTGGATTGTGTTGAGCTATCCTGTGTGGATTTACTGTTTACTCTCCTTTGTGGATTGTGTTGTTCTATCCTGCGTGGGTATGCGTTTTGCTTTCCTGTGTGGACTGGGTTGTGTTTGGGCTCGGACGTTGGAGCCGAATGGGGAATTGAAGACTTAGGTATATGTATGGGCATATACCTAAGCCGTGTCAGATGTTACTTCGTGATTGCATCCCTTCTTCGTGATTTATCCTTTGTGGATTTCGGGAGACCTTCGTGGGTCTCGGGGTCCCTACTGAGTAGCTTATACTCACCCCTGCACGGGCTATGCCCGTACTTCGTGGTGTTGGTTGCAGACGACGGACAACGCTGATCTTGGAGGAGGCGTGCGGAGCAGGACAGTACCCGGAGGTGTACCACTGGGCGGGACGTACTCGGAGTGGTTAGGTGGACCCGAGGAGCAGAGGAGGCTATCTGTACCCACCCTTCAGGTGGGACTTCCGGAGGACGGCTCGACGCTGCAGTTTTCCCTTTTCAGTTGCTGTTTTTCTTTTCAGTTGTACTTTACAGTTGGGCTTGTATTTCCGGCCCCTTTTTCTTCAGCACAACTTGTACAGTTTTACTTAGTGTTTACTTTTCCGCTTTCTTACTCTGTGGTGCTTGTTTACTTTTCAAAGGCAATGCCTTCCCTTTTCGTTGGGATTTACGCCTTGGTGCTAGTCGCCAGCCCCTGGCCTATGGAAGGCGGGCTTGGGGTAGTCACGGCACGGGCCCCGAGGACGGGTCGTGACACGAAAGGTGAAATACCAGTCATGTTTTGGCCTTTGGCTGACTCTCAGTATGATATTCCAGAAACATTGACAGAAGATTGTATTCATGATATTTATCTCAACATATGGAAACTCCTTTTCACTTAAAAGAGAGAATATTACCTTATGTTGAATATCAAAATCATGTTAAGGTAATAGAAGGGTTGAAATTCCAAATTGATTTGGCATCTCTCTCAGTTTCCCGACATCCAAAGGTTGAAAAGCAGCAGAGAGCCCTTTAGCATACATGACTTGGCGCATTATAAAGGTTACACCAGTTAATTACCGATGCCCCGTCTGGTATTCATATCAGGGGATGGGGTGTTCATGGAGCATTTCATTTCATTATGTTCTCCAGTCAACAATGCCCACCAAAAGTGGTCTTATGCAATGTTATTGCCCATGACTGGACACAGCTAACTGGTTTTGTGTGTAATCAAAGGTTTTCTCAAGAACAGGTCTCAACAAGTTATTCCCAAAGTCGGGCATATAAAGAACAAGTTGTCGAATTACTCTTGCATCAAGAAAATTAGAATATCAAACAGGCTTTTCATTTAGAGCATTCACATCATCAGGTGACAGAGGTGTCAGAAATAATCCAATGGTCATCTGAGCTAGGTGATTTTTGTGGATGTCAGATGATGCATCCATCCAATTTCTAGACTAAAATATGAAAAATCAAGAGATATTTTAAGAAAGTTTTAGATGTAGTAGCTTAAGAGCAACCTCAACTTGCCAGACTGGGGACTCTTTTAATCCAACCCTCAGAATCAACAGAATGGATTCAAGGAGTTGATCAGGAAAAAATAGGAACAACCCCAGTCCACCGGACTAGGGACCTTTTCAAATTCTCAATCTCTTCCTCAGTGAAAGTCAGTCTTCTCTCGATTAGGGAAGAATCTACAATAGGAATGTAGAGCTGAATTATCAAGAAATTCCCTCCAAATTATGGTTCATCAAGAAGTTCTTAAGGGATCAAACAAACAAAAGGCAATGTATCATAAAGGACGTGGAAGAAGACAACATCGCATAAACGCTGATGGAAGGGCTGCAATGCGTTATGCATAGATAAATGTCATCAATGTCATTGTCACTGATCCCCCAGAACATGAGGCTCACTTAGAGGAATCATATAAATAAGTTCATGTTCAAGAGGCTATACACACAGAAACAAATGAAGGAGGTGTGCGTACTAGAATCCAGAGGGTTTCATAGAGGTAAGACATTCCTTCGGGTAATTCCCTTCCATACTCCAGAAAGGAACATTCCAAGGAAAATGGTAAAATTCAGGTTACATCCCACCCTACCTATGGAGAAGTCCAATCACTCTCATTATAGGAAAGGTTCTCACAAAAAGAAGAAGAAATTAAGGAGTTAAGGAGGTTAAATGCATAACTACTTCACGGTAGTCTTCCTCCTAAGCATGCTAGATTTAATCAATCAAGGGAATTTTTTGTAGCTATTGTGATGGATCAAGAATATCCCTCTTTACAATTATACCCTCACAGGTCCAATCATATGGGTCATACGTAACAACAACCAGCAATACTACCATCAGTGGTAGTACCAGTCGCCACACTCATCCAAACTCCAGTTATTGCACCTGCTCAGGTCCAAGATCAAATAGATGTTTCTCAAGAATTAATGACTACCATTGAGTCATTAACAGCTCATTTGGAAGCTATGGAAGGACGATGTGCATTAGTTCAATTGGAAAAGAGAGATTATCCTAAATGGGTGGATGCAATTCCCCCCCCCCCATCAAATTTTGCGAATACCACATTCCCAATTTTTAATGGTTCAGGAGATCCAGAGAAACATTGGACACATTTTGTCTCTCGATGCAATCCTATGATGGGAACTCCTCAACAACAAGAAGCAGTTAATCTTAGGTGCTTTATGTAGTCATTATAAGGACCTTCTTTTTTCTGGTATACATGTTTGCAATCTCGGTCAATTACTGGGTGGGAAGATCTCCGTCAAAAATTCCTTCTTCAATTTATATCAACAATACAAAGACGATAGTTTTTTATCTTACCAATTGTAAAAAAAGAGAAAATGAAAGAGTTTTAGATTTCATTGCTTGCTTGAAGGGATTAACATATTCTTTAAGTTTAGAACTCCCTCAAGAATAGTTTCTTCCAATCTGTGTAGAAAATCTTCCTGAGTAATTACACACACCATTGATCCCTGTGAAATACACAAGAGGGTTTTGAGACCTTACTTCAATTTCTCAGCAGATAGAAGACTCTCTTATAGAGATTAGGGATAAAACATGTGTAATTCCATCAGCTCCGGGAAGGAGAATAGGGAAAGTAGAGACTGCTACAGTTACACTTAAACAATCACATGTACCTACTTCCACTTCAAAACCTTCATTATATCGAAGGGATCCACCTCCTGATCATCAAAAACAAAGGTCGCTTCATCAAGATGATCAAAGAGATCAAAGGAGGAAACAATTTTAGGATTTAAAGAACAAAATTTATTTTTCCGGAATGAACAAGTTCCCGATTACTTCATCTCGGCTCTAGAAAACAATCTGGTTCAGTTACCAAGGCCTAAAAGGCCAAACAAGGGAGGATATTAAGACCTCCCCAACTATTTCCCGTTTTATCAGATGTTGGGGAATCCCATTCAGGAGTTTTTTGTCTTCAAATACCTCCTACAAAAGACGGTGGACTCTAGACAAGTAAAACTGAAAAGTTCGTCAGCCCAGGTAGCATGTGTTACTACTACTGATCCAAAGGAAGAAGGCGAGTGGCATGAATTCAAAAGTAAAAATGCAGAAAAATATGATGATTGGATGGTCAGGAAAATGATCAACTGAACTCATGCCATTTTTCGAACACAATTGAATCAACCAATTATATCTCCTGTTATTTCTTCCACAACAAAACCCCCCTTCACTAGAAGGAAAATCCTCAAAGAAGCGGTGTAATTTTAAGAAAGAAGAGAAGTTAGAAGAAGACGAGATCATGCTAAATCCTAAGTTGTCATTGACTTTGGCAGATTTTATTCCATCTACTTCAAAAGCACAGGCACCGCCCCACCAAACGGCACAACCTGAACTGGTTCATCAGGTATAATCTTCATCCGATGAAGAATTGATCTTTGGTTCTGTTAACATGATTCATTTAATAGATCCTTATGCCAATGATAATTTCTATCATGATGATACTAAGTTCCCTGTATCTAATAGAGGAATTAGAGGAAGAGATAGGGTTCTAGGATACAGAGGAAGATGTGGATATTCCAGAAGCCACTATTTCAATCCTACCCTTGCTAGAACTGTATATGCAGCAGAAACTTGTGGCAAAGCCCTTCAGCAGGCTCAATAGGAACAAGAAAGTTCTTCCACACATGGAAAATTTGGTCCTAATATAGATATTTTGGAGGAAAGGTTAGAGGTTACACCTTATTCCTCTCAGAAAATAGATAGACCTAGTCATTCTAATCTACCAAAGGTAGGAGTGTTTCCAATTCCTGCCCCGATATGGGATGCATCTGCTGCCAAAGCATCAACTTCCAAGGCACCTACAAAAACCACATTTTCAGGATGGGAAACGTAGACCTTTAGACCAAAAGTATGATTTCTTGAAATATTTGGCCCAAGTACCGGCCAAGTTATCAATTATGGATGCCTTGAATCTATCAAAAGATCTTCAGGAGGCGCTTATTGAGGCTTTATCAAGTCCTCAAGAATTCTAAACTGAAATTGTTGCATCTGAGGTCTACCATATAGAGAATGATCGTGAAGAATGTCATGTAGTTATATCTTTTACAAATGAAGGTGAATATGAAGTTTTACATGGACATATCAGACCTTTGTATCTATTTGTAAAAGTCAATGACATAGACATCCGACGAGCTTTCACTGATAATGGCTCAAGAGTCAACCTCATTTCTATTCGTACACTTCATTGATTGGGCCTCACTGAATCTAATTTATCTCCTTATAATATGATGTTTCAAGGATATGATAATAATGAACAAGAACCTTTGGGCGAGATTACACTTAGAATTCAGTTTGGAGACCTTGGGTCTAATTCAGATTTCATGGTTGTTCGTCAGGACACTGCCTTCAACATTTTTCTTGGAATACCTTGACTGCATCAACATGCGGTTGTGCCTTCGTCATACCATCAATTTCTTAAATATTGTTTCAATGGTCAAATTGGGACATTTTTTGGTGACAAGGCCCCATTCAAAACATGTGAATCTCAATACATTGTGGCAGAATTTTATCACATAGAGGGAAAGGAAAAATCCACGACAAAGAAGGTTACCAAAATTATTGCTCCAAATGGTTTGGAAAAGATTCCAGTAAACCCATTAATACATGTGAATACAGATTATGTGTTTCCTATTAGTCAAATTGATAGACTATGCCTAAATCCAAACACTCTTATGGAAACTTCCATAATGTCAATTATGGCAATCAAGCCGAACAACATGAGAGACATTGTTGATTTTACAAACAGTGATGAAAGCTTAAATGAAGATATCTTCATTTCATCCACTGAAATCTAGCAATTCTATACTTCATTAACCAGGCTAGAAGAAGTTATAGAAATACCAGAGGAAAACAATGATGTTGATTCTCAATCCATCATCTCCTCTTTATCACCCCAGGAAGACCCTTCATCATCAATAGGTTCAGAAATGGAAGCCTCTTCTTCAAGATGTTTAAATTTTAACTTCTCCCTTGACCATGGAAATTCTGCTTCGTCATCTACTATGCAAGTAGAAATATAATAAGTAACACATATTGAAGAAGAAGAGGAAGATCTCAGGGATTCTTCTCCAGCATTTGAAGAGGTTATCTCTACCATTGTGGATGAACTCAGAGAAATAAATCTGGGTACAAAAGAAGATCCACGCCCCACTTTAATTAGTGCAGCCATGACCCTTGAAGAGAAAGAAATGTATACTTCATTTCTAAAGAAAAATCAAGATGTATTTACTTGGAATTATATAGAAATTCCAGGTCTTGATCCCGATGTTCCCACTGATCATTTAGGTTTTCCATAATAACATCTAGAATTCAAGAAAGCAGCAAGAAGAACACACCCAACTTATGCCTCTAAAATTGAAGCTGAAGTTGAAAAGATTATCAAGGCTAAATTCATCAGAGAAGTTCAATATCCCAAATGGCTGGCTAATATTGTCCCTGTGAAAAAGAATAATGGATAAATTAGAGTTTGCATTGACTTCAGAGATCTTAATCATCATTGTCCCAAGGATGATTTTCCATTTCCAATCACAGAACTCTTAATTGATGCAACATCTAGCTACAAATCTCTTTCCTTCATGGACGGTTACTCTGGGTACAACCAAATATAAATTTCCTCAGAATATGAGGATTCTATATCCTTCAGAGCTCCTCAAATGTGTGTTTTTCTATCGGGTAATTCCCTTTGGCCTAAAGAATGCTGGTGCAATGTATCAATGTGCCATGCACCATATCTTCAAACCCTTTTTAGGGAAATTTGTTGAATTTTATGTGGATGATTTTGTAGTTAAATCCAGACAACATTCTGATCACTTGGTTGATCTAAAAATCATATTCAACAAACTTTGACAACACAATTTGAAGATGAACCCCTTGAAATGTGCTTTCGGGGTAACCTCAGGAAAATATCTCAGCTTTTTTGTACGCCATAGTGGTATCGAAGTTGATCCTGAGAAGAATAAATAAATCCTTGACATGTCACCTTCTAGATATTTGAAGGAATTAAGAGGAATTCAAGGACACTTGGCCTATATTCGGCGTTTCATTTCCAATTTAGCAGGAAAGTGTTTACCCTTCACCAGATTAATGAAGAAGGGATTCACCTACCAGTGGGCTGAAGAATATCAAGAAACATTCAATATCCTCAAGAAATATCTCTTGAGTCCACCGGTATTAATGCCACCTGTTTAAGGAAGACCACTTATTCTCTATGTGACATCTTTAGACTGATCATTGGGTGCCTTACTTGCCCAAAAGAATGATGCTGGGAATGAAAACAACCTTTACTATCTCAATCGGACTATGTTTGAGGCAGAAACTCGATATTCAAGTATTGAAAAGTGCTGCCTAGCATTAATCTTTGCAGTTCAGAAATTGAGACACTACCTGCAACATCATGAGGTCCAATTGGTATCTCACAATAACTTGATCAAATTTATCCTTAGTAGTCCAATGATTATAGGATGTCTGGAAATGTGGGTAGTTATTTTGTAGCAGTTTGATATCCAGTATGTGTCTCAAAAGGAAATAAAGGGCCAAGATCTGGCTGATTTCCTTCCTGAAAACCCATCTGTAGAAGATACATCTTTAAATATTGAACTTCCTAATGAGTAAGTCTTATCTATTCAAGATAATCCTAAAACATGGTAAATGTACTTTGATGGTGCCTCCAGAAGTCCAACAGGGAAGAAAATGGAAGATCCTAAATTCAACAAAGTTGGGTTAGGAATCGTTCTTATTTCCCCAGAAAAGGCAGTGCTACCCTATTCCTTCTTATTGTTGGAAAGTGGTACAAACAATGAAGCAGAATATCAGGCTCTCATCGCAGGCTTGTAATTGGCGCTTCAGGCATAGGTGAATCACTTAAAGGTAAAAGGTGATTCAAATTTGGTAATCAAACGAATAAATGGGGATTATTCCATCAAAAAAGAAGAGTTAATTCCTTTGTGTGATTGCGTCAGAGATTTAATGGTGGATTTTCCCTCGGAACCGACATTTTCTTATGTCCCTTGATCACAAAATACCCAAGATGATGCACTGGATAATGTAGCCACATCCCTAATAGATCCAAATCGGGATGAAACAATCATCCGTATTGCCCACCATCATATAGTTTCACCTTTTGTTCAAATAAGAACGGAGGAAATCAATGAAATCAGTCCCATTTCTGTACTATATGGTCATACTACAGGATGAATGACACCTATCAGGGAATACCTTCAAAATGGAACACTCCCACCTGATAGAGTCAGGAAAGAACAAGTTCGGAAATGTGTGGTCAATTTTACTCTTTATGATAGTCCATATCACCAAACAATTCTCTAAAAGTGAGTTTTTGATGGAATTCTATTCAGATGTATTGATGATGAATAAACAATGGCTGTCATGAATGAATTACATGCAGGATTTTGTGGTGCCCACCTGTCTGGACATAGACTTTCTGGTCAAATTCGAAGGATTGGATAATTCTGTCCTTCAATGATGCAAGATTGTGTTGATTTCACTAAGAAGTGTCATTCTTTCCAAGTATGTTCCAACTTCATTCATCAACCCCGGTGCTGCTTCATACGGATAAATACTCTTGGCTGTTTTCAACATGGGGAATGGATATAGTATAACCTTATCCACCGACTACAGCTAAGCAGTTTAAGTATATTCTTACTGCTACTGACTTCTTTTCCAAATGGGCAGAGGAAATACCTCTCAAAGAAGTCAATTCTAAAAGCATTTTTAGCTTTTTCAAGTCCAACATCATTACTAGATTTGGTGTTCCTCATACCATATTGATGGATAATGTCACCAATTTTTGTTTATCTAAGGTAAGAAAATTGTATCAATAATATCATATCATATCCAACCATTCATCTCAGTATCATGCAGCGGCCAATGGTCAAGTAGATTATTTCAATAAAACTCTTTCAAACATACTTTAAAATATGGTGGATAAAGATAATAAGTCATGGCCTGATAAACTTTTTCATGCTCTATGGGCTTATCAGACTACCACCTGCACTGCTACACGATCAACTCCATATTCATTGGTATATGGAACGGAAGCAGTCTTGCCTATTAAATTCCAATTACCTTCACTTAGAGTCTCCATTTGTGATCAGTTATCTACAGATGAACAATCTCAAAAGTGATAGTATGAATTTTAATGACTAGATGAAAAATGATTGTGCACACTACACCATTTAGAAGTCTATCAGAATCGAATAACATGATATTTCGATAAAAAAATTTGTATTCATTCATTCATCCAAGGAGAATTGGTATTGGTCCTCAGAACCTCAATGATACCAAGAAAGAAGCCTGCAAATCTTGATCCAAAGTGGGAAGGATCTTACTCAATACATAAGGTCTACTCCAATGGAGCTTATTCTTTAATATCAATGGATGGAGAACTCATTACAACTCCAACCAATGCAAGATTCTTTAAGAAGTATTTTTTGTAACATAAATACAACCATTTTCCTTACTACAGGACATTAAACTACATATCCCCCTCTATCATCCAACATGATGTTAAACTGTGTCCCCTATATCATCCAACATGATGTTAAATTGTGCAATGTCCGAGCTACAGGATGTTAAACTTCCAATCACCCCATGTTTGTGAAACATGACATTAAACTATGATCGCCGCATGTGCAATTGTCTTTCAAACTCTGTTCCCATGCATGCCCTGGGTAGCTAACTATGAGTAATCCCAACACTATCCTTCGTGGTCGCATATTTCGTGACACGATCATCAGGTCTGTTGTTTCCTCTTGTTTCTCACACCGTGCATGACTCACATGATCTTAGAGTAAGCTTCGACCATGAAATCTTCTCTGGGCTGCTAACCACGCTTAAGTCTCAGCATCATCTTTGGTTCGTTGTCCTCAAGTACACCCTGATCACGTAATCCCTCTCAATTGAACTATGCAGACTTTGATCCATGCCTCCTAGGCCGGGTACGTAGGCAACCTCTTGTGGTTCAATCCCAAAACCACTTTCTTCACATCGATTCACCTTCATCCCATACGATGTTGATACGTGAAGCCCTCGTCAACCATCTTATTCATATCAGTTCACTTTCATCCTACATGACGTTAAAATTTGTACGTCTCATCGTCCTAGCTATATGACATTAAACTATACAGTCCCCCATTGTCCTTGCTGCAAGACATTAAACTGCATAGCACTGATGCATGCATATTACCTTAAACTATTTGCACTTTTGTCATGTATGAAAATAAATTGCAACAATCCCTAATACCCTCACTTGATAGGAATCATCATTGACATGGCCTCCAATCATGTCATATTTCCAGAACTACTAATGGCTTGATTCTCATCCTTATGAGATACGTAGTGACACCCAAGTCTTTAATCTTGGGTCCATCCATAATTGATATAAAGTCCTCTTTACCCCTCGTATATACAAACCAAATCTGTACAAAGGGTATTTCAAGAACTATGTGCATCTTGATTGTCATCCTCATGGGATATGTAGGAATGCTTGATCATTCCTCGAGTCCAGCCCCAAGCCTTTGGGCCTAACCCCAAACTCCACTTTCGGTCCCTTGGCTAAAAAGTCCCCCTGGGAGCACATGGTGTGATATGCAACACCCTGGTCTTTTTTCACATCAGGTTTATAACAAATGCACAATGTGTATCCCTCACTATGGTATGAGGTCTATGACCCTAAACTAAGATCTTCCATTCTCTCGACCTGCATGACGTTAAACTGAATTTCAATAACTATGTGTGTCTTGATTATCATCCTAATGAGATACGTAGTGACATCTAGAATCTCAATTCAGGACATAGTTGCAACATTATACAAATAATATTCATGGTCAGCATTGTTCTATGTATTTCCTTTATGCATTAGACAATTCCCATTTTTTATACGCCTAACCTTAAATAATTCCAGGTCTCCATAATCCTTTTCTTGACTTCTGGTCACAAAATGTCTAATACCTAGGAGTTCTTTTTCTTGACTATACAGCACGTGCCCTTAGGTGGCCTTGAATAAGTTGTCTACATAATGGACCTGTCAGCCAAAAGATGGTACTATTTGACTATGCATCTTATGCCCCAGTTGGCCCTGCATAATTCAACCACCATAATGTATTTGTCAAGTAATGGTAACTTCATTCTTAGGAGAATCCTCTTTTGTTCCTATTGTTCTTAACAACGATATGTAGGGATCTGTAAAAAAACTGTCATCCTTAACATATTTGTTTCATACTCTTTTTCAGGATCTAAAAGTATTCAAGTCTATGGTTTACATTTTCCTCCTTCTCCATATGTTCAGAGCAATATGAAATAACCTTGGACCACTTTACCATATGTCGTATAATGTTTCTATCTTCGGTTTTAGTCATATGATTTAAAACCATAGATACCTTTTTTCTTATGTTTGGGTTAGACCTTCGTAGAAGTTACATTCCTCCAATTCTTTGACAATTCTGATTGGAAATATCCTCTTCATATTCAAGTACCTTTCTCCATAAAGCAGACTCTATGGTTTTGAAAATTTAAATCTCTATAAAACATTCTTTGGATTTTATCAATAGAAAGTCAAATTTCTGAGAGTTATTTTGTCTGACTATGCAGCATGTGTCCTTAGGTGGCCTTGCATAAGTTGTCTACATAATGGACATGTCTTCCAAAAGATACTACTATTTGACATTGCAACATATTCCCTAGTTGGACCTACATAATTTAGCCCCCATAATGGGTTTGTTAAGTAGTGGTAACTTCATTCTTAGGAAATTCTTCCTCTAATTCCTTTTAGCTACTTTCCCATGTCATTCCTCATATTCAAAATTTCTCAAGTCACAGTTTACAATTTTACCCCTCCATACTTGAATATGGTAATATGTTTCCAAACAAATTATCAAGAATTAAGTCAATATCATCCATTCAGTCAAAGTTATTCAACCTTAAATGTTAGACTTTTTTATAGTCAAACATGCATGACTTTAAACTGCTAATAACAAAAGTCATGGTACTCATTAAATTGGGAGGCTATAAAGGGTACTCTGAACAAAAGTTGAGTCCCATCTCGCTAAACGTACATTTTTTATGATTTAGGCAATATTGAGAAATTAAAAGATAAAGTTTGTGGGGTTGTTTATATAACCCTAGTAAAAATAAAATTATGTTTACTAGGCCCAATGGATTAGGTAAAAATAATAGAAATTATCAAGAAAATGAAGGTACAAATGATTGAAGATGCACTGTTTTTCATTGATGAACAGTATTAGAAGAATATCCATAGACTGGAGTCTCTTCTCTCTTTTTTCAGAAATTACAGAATACTTTCAACATGATTTCTCATTTTGTTTCACAACATCCCGAGCTTCATCAGCAGCCACTTGAAGTTCATTTACTCAACCAGCTTCACTCTCTTCAGCTCGACGAAGTGCTTCTTTGGCATCTGTGATGGCTTTTATACCATCCTCTTGGACTTCTTCCAATGAATTATGAAGATGGTCAAGCTCCCCAGTAACAACATCAAGATTTTGCTGAAGGTGCAACTGCTGGACAATCTTCTCCTTGATATTTTGCTTCAACTCCTTCATCTTTTCAGCATGATCAGCCTCATCTCAGGATACTATAGCCTGAAATTCACTGATATTGGTCAGCAATATAGCTCAGATTAGGTCTTGATGACACCTTTTCTCTTGCTCCCTCCTTCGAAGGACTTTTTCACTGTGACATGGATTTATTGATATCTAAAACCGCCTAGTCCTGGCATGACGAACAATGATTAATGTCTTGGAATTTTCGAAGGAAGCTCTTCAAGAGGCACCTCAGATATTATCTTTCATATATTTTTTCATGCCTTACAACATGAGAATTGGGGCACCTTTTTCACCTCTGTGTCTGATTCGGCATCACTATCACAGGGAGGAACATAGTCTAGGATTAATGAACTTAAGGAAGTTCTGTATTCTTCTCCTTCTCTGACCCTAGTTTCTTCACCTTCTACTACTATTTGGGATGAGACTGAGACTTCACCTCCAGATCTAGCCATTGAAGTTAACAGCCCTGTTTGGTCAATTGAAAATATGGTTAGTTTCAAAGGAAAGTAAGAGTTGATTTATTGTATTGTAGGTTAATTAAGCCACAAATATCATCATCTTTTGATTAACAGTATATCAAAAACATGTGAAGACTCCTCCCCATCTTTCCTAGATTTAATAAGATTTTCAGGATGGGTTTCAGGAGGGTCTGTCGTGCTAAGTTCCACCTGAGCTAGTGTTTATGCAATAATAGGGTTGACATCAATGTCTACACCCCTTTCAAGAATTGTTGGTTCAACAGTTTCTTTAGATGGAACTGTACATTTTTTAACCAAACATGGTTAGAAGTGTAATTATGAGATGATTAACAAGACAAATGATGAAACTCACATCCAGTTGATTCTATAACTAGATCTCTGAAATCTTCTAAATCATGTGTTAATTTAACATGTTATAAAATTTATTCAAAGTAAATGCCAAGATTCATCATTTTATCCAATGATGTCCAAGATCCTAGGTTAGTCTCACCAATGGGAGAACTCGGCATGTCTTCTTTGTGACTTTCATCTAGCAATCTCTGACCCCGGATAACTTCTTTAGAGACAGTTGTGGGGTCATCTTCGGTGGTTTCCAAATGTTCTGGTGCATGTTTTGAACCTAAAACATCACAGAATAGAAGTCAGTTGTTGTCTCATTTGAAGTTCTATGAAGTATTGTTAATTTACCAGAAGTCTTTTCTCTCCTATCATCAGAAACAGGAGCGGTGCTCGGAACATACGTGGACTCATATTCCCTCAATATTTCATCAGGAACAACTGTTTCAGCAGGAACTTGCGGCCGTTCTACAGCACCCTCTATTGCACTCTGAGGATGGTCAATCCTTTCTCTTAAAGGGGAAAATGAATAATCCCCTACAATCTTGAGAAGTTTGATCACTTTTTCATAAGTTAAGATTCATGACTACAAGAAATACTTACCACTACTAATGAAGCATTGGACTGTGGTATTCTTTCTTCGATGCCTTTGCTTGTTGGCCTTTTGGGTGTACTAGCGTCATCATCTCTGAAAATAGGTATCAGAGACAATAATTCCCTTTCTAACTCCTCATTCGTGACTTGCTGGCCTGGAGATACTACACCCGGATCATGAGGAGATTCAATGGATCCAAGAGCGGTGCCACCAGGGCTATATCGTGGCGAAGGGATATTAATGTTTCTTTCCATTACAAGCTGCAAGATGAAGAAGATTATTTCCTTGAATAACAAAGCTTTGACCAAATTCAAATTGCAAAGAAAATAGAAATATGAGAAAAATGAAACTTATATCTTCAGGAGCCACGTAATCATGCCACTATTAATCTAAAGAAGGACCAATCCCCTCAATGGTACCATGGTCCATCATTTCCTTCACCTGCTTGGTGACAGGAACTGACTCATCAGTGGCATAAATGAGCATTTCCATCTCTTTGATGTAAGCCCTCACTTCATTGAGGTTGTCTCAAAACGGATGTCAGAGGAATCCCAGAGATTCCCCATTCCAGGGATATGCAGCCCTTCGCATAAGTTCATTCAGGCGGTTTCAGCATCACAATATAAATTCCACCATGTCTGAACAGCCTCTGGTCATAAATATTTAGAATGTGCACTAGAAGGCCGTGAGGAGGGTCCTAAAATCTAGGACTTCAACTTCTTATCAGCTCATGCAATAACAGATAAAGGATAAGAAAATGAAACTTATTGCTCTTTAAAATAATGGAGACTAATTTTCCTCAATGATGTAACTCACGAGGAGTCGATGGAGTTGGTCTCTTGACTCTGGCAGGTGGATTATATCTGGCATGAGGCCTCTTTGATGCATTTCGAGCCTCATCATCCCCATCCTGGGAATCCGGTGAATCAGCTCCGGGTGAGGAATCCAGTGAATCATCTCCAGGTGAGGAAGAGTCACCTTCCAAATGAAAAGCTTCTTTCCTAATGTTTATCTTCTTTATCCCCACCCAAGGGGATAGCTGATTCAGTACCCCTTCAGGGTATGATGCTACCCAACTCTCAGCATGCCATGTAGTCAATCTACTTTCCGCTTCAACAGCTGGTAGATAAAATACCACCCTAGTATTCTCCATAGATGTCAACAACCATAGTTGACAAGCAACCATCAGATACTGCTCTAACCTGACATGAACCGGAGGGGATACAGTAATTTTTTGTAGACATTTTAATTGACATGCGAATCTGTATGGAGCATATGCCTCTCATATAATTTCTCCATCAATCCTCGTGGCCAGTGTACCATCTCTACATGAAAGCATATATGCCCTTAACTCCATGTTGGTTGTTCCATCATCAACAAATAACCCTGTTGGATGATTTCCATAAGGAAAGTAGTGAAACTCCTTGAACATACTCAGCCTTATTTTAATATCATAAGCGTTGAGGGATAAGGGAGAAATTCCATAAAAGGCCTGAACAGACATCTGGAAAGAACTTCCAGGAACCTGTACCCCACTTTGTACAACATATATCCTGAAGTGGGTGGCGATCCATCCCCATAAAACATGTAATGGTTCCACTATTCTTAGAGAATACTTACCCATATAAACATGAAGTAAGCTCCTATGAATCTTTGCCAAAACTGGGGTGGCCAACCCAACCATCTTCCTTTCATCCAACTTGGCTGCAACGACAAAGGTCCCCAGCCTCACACCTCCTTTCGAATTTCGAACTGGTAAAAGGTAAACACTGAGCCACAAGGCCAAAAAGCCTTCCAGACGGGTCTTCACTGGAATTTTATTGTTCACTTCATACCCCAACCTATCAAACTCTCCTGCTTCCAGAGTTAGCCAAAATGTGTCTGGAGCACCCCTCTTTGATACTATAGGGAAACTAGTAGGACAAGTGCAGGAAGGTCCCTCCTCTCTCTTCTTAATCAGAAACATGTCCATCCACTCCTCTTGATGGATATATTTTCTGGAGTGGGTTTTTGTGGTGGTGGTATTCTTAATCTTGTAGAAAATTTTCATTAACTCTCGATCCAAAGCCAGAGTCTTCTCCAAATCATTCCAGGTCACCTTGGGGGGATGAATTCATCCTACATATCTCTCAAAATTGGATCCCATGAAATCTTGTAGACATCCCACAAACTGATGCCTACTTCTCCATGAGTCATATGGAAAAAATTTGTTTCCGGGCTCCAATGGCTGATTAACTCTAGCACGAAATTGTCATTCCTGTAGACATATGTCTGCCCAGCCCAGATAGCTTTATATATTGCATCTCCCTTCAGATCATTGAAAAAATATGCACAGTTTTGTCACACCCAATATGCCCACATCCAAGTCGGCTTCACACCTCCTCCAGGATGGAAATCCCAACTCTTCTTCCATCCCTTAGATTGGTTCATCTGAGAATTTCAGAAAATAGAGGGATAGAAATGTGGCTATATCTCAGGCGTGTGAGGCTTCATATTTAGAGAACATGGTCTATGATGCATTATGTATTCCATCTCCACTATCCCAGCATTGAAAAATGATCCTGCAACTGAGACATTTTCCAAAGAGAAGTTGGTGTGGGTTTAAAACCAGGAATGAGGGATATGATTCTTTGCCTCTGGAACGTTGACTCCTTGTAGATGACCATGGCCATACAAAGGCAAGTAGATGCTCTAGGGAAAATTGGAATGATATTTCTTCAAGTACTTATCCAAATCTGGGAGAGTGTTGTCGTAGATAACATAATAGCCATGGCCAACGATTTTCATCATGTCATCTATTCTCTTGTTGGCCAACTCATCAGCCGATCCAATTCTTCTAGGAGCCATTGAATATGCATAAAGATCAAACAACCAACTTTTAAGTAAGTTTGTTTTGTGAAATTTTGATGAAGGAAATAAAAAAATGGAAAAGGAATTAAGGCGCGCAAGTCCAAAACTTGGTTCACAAGTCAAACCGGTCGCACAAGTTTTTCTGTCCTAGTCATGGCACACAAGTCAAATACATTCTGCAGAAGCGCGACAAAATCCCGAAGGGCGATTCGCCGAAGACGGAAGCACCTGCGAGATGAGAGCTCAAGTTTCTGGAATCCAAATGAGTTTTCACAGGAGTGATCCTGTATATATAGGTGATCCAGACCACCTGCACACCATAATTGCATGCCCCAGTATCTACACGCCGAAATTGCATGCCACAGACCCTTGATTTCTCCAGATTTACCTCAGAGCCGGGACCTCTTTCTTTTTTGGATCCAAATCTAAGGGGGGACATTTGTTGACGGTCCTTTCCATCACAAGGTCCAATGAATGACAAAGGGAATAAGTTAAGAACAAAGAGGGTCACCCTTTAAAGAACATCAAAAAAAATTGACAAAGGCATAGACTAGGAGCCCATTTAGAGTGAGGCATGCAAGATACTTGTGTGTCGCGCAAGTCACTTGCACGCCACCTATGGTTCGTGAAGCTCACATGCGCGCCCTATTTTATTTTTCTCCCAAGGTTCAAGGTGACCTATAAACAGCCATGTGGGCCCCCCATTTCAATGACAGATTTTACAAAAGTCAAATTCAAGCTCTGGTCACCCAAGTCTTCAACTCAACTCTTCTGAAAGCTTCCAAGGTAACTTTTTACCTAAAATGGAAGACTTGAAGGAGTAGGATAAGGCCTAAGTGTTTCTAATTCATCAACACTTGCACGCCTAAGTTTCCAGACCTCCTTAAAAGTAGAAACACATGCATGTTGCCCTACCCTTTCAATGAAACTTGCGCTCTGCCCTTTTGGAAACATCTTAGGATAATACTAAAGTCTTGGGTTAAGTCTTTCCCAAGTATTACCCTACATATTCCTCTTCGCCCAGGTGAAACCATGTTGCACAAGTACACTTTGTGTGGCCAAGACATGCGTGGAAACTTCATTTGTGTGCCTCTCTCCCTTTCACCTCTCCTCTTCAAGATATTAGCCTTCAAAGCCATTTATGGCATGGTTCCTTTGTTGGATTCCTTATATGAAAGGAATTCTATGATAACCTCTCCCAAAACCTCGTGAATTACAAGATTTATGTCACTACTGTTAGAAGATTTTATCCAATTAACCTCATCCTTTATGATGAGAAGATCTTTTGATTTAGGGAATCCTCCTCAGGAGTAAGCCCCAAGTTCCCTTAGTTCAGGCCTCCTTCTCAGGAATAAGCCCCAATCACAATTCCTTTAATGAGGGAATCCTCCTCAGGAGTAAGCCCCAAGTCTCCTTAACTTGGGCCTCCTTATCAGAAGTAAGCCCCAAGTTATAAGTCCCCTTTAATTTGGGCATCATTCTCAGGAGTAAACCCCAATCTTAATTTCTTTTGATTTGGGCCTCCTTATCAGGAATAAACCTCAATCATAAGTCCCTTTTAATTTGGTCCTCCTTCTCAGGAGTAATCCCCAAGTTAAAAATCCAAATCTCTATAAAGTAAAAATACCTTTATGGACCCTTCTTCTGGGCTTATTTCCTGAAGTAATTTCTGGTCTTCATCTACTTGAGCAGTCATACATACATAATCCCCACATCATTTCTTGTGACTGCATCATTCATGGAATAATCGTCAGGTTTATTGATACCTCTTGTTTCTCACACCAAGCATGAATCACATGAGATTAGAGTGTAAAAGTAATCATGACATCTCTTTTTGGGCCATTAACCATGCATAAGACCCATATTTCTTCACTTGAACTACATTGACTTTGATCTCTTCCTTAAAATTAGAGTACATAGGCAACCTTTCTAAGGTTCAATCCCATCTTTCATTAATTATTTTCTGTCCCATATGACGTTAAAATATATCCTTATTATCGAACTACATGGATTCTGATTCCTTTTTAAACAAGGATACGTAGGTAGCCCATCTGCGGGTACGATCCCAACTCTGAAATAATCCATGTCTTTTTGAATGAAAATAGACTTCAAGTGCCCCATTGAGTGGCTCTAAAACTAGTATGGTCATCATAATGACCAAGAGATTTCTATATAATGTATTGAAGAATACCATTGACTAAGAATCTATAATATATGTGGATGATTCTCTATCGATGTAGAACCTCAAATACATATAAAAGATTCTCTAAATCCTATACATATCAATCATCAATTGCCAAATCTAAAGGAAAAATCATTTTCATGCTTGGTGAATTAATAAGGATTCATGAACATAACTTAAATCTATAAGAGAGTCCCGGAGTAGGAAATAATTTCCCCCAAAAAGGTGTGATGAGCCTAACCTCCCATCCTATTGACCAATGCAAATTCTTAAGCCTCATCAGTCCATAACTAATGAGCACCTACCGTTGGAAAGTAGGTCCAAATGGATATAGAATCATTGGGTGTTTCCAGTTCTACGAATAAACCTGTTAGAAACCGATTGGAACGTTTTAACCTTAAACAAACAAGGTCATCCCCATTTCTAGATGAAACAATGATATCATCATGTATTAGTTCCATTTTCCCACTCTTTTGTACTAAATATAATTAATAAAATGTTTTTATGAAAATCTGACTTTATTTCTTTTTTCGGCCAAAAATATGTGGCCTATAAAAATCATGTTTTATAGAAATGTTTTCAAAAATATTTTAATATTATCCTATTATTTTAAAAAGAAGTTTTTAACCATGTTTTAACTTTTGAAAAAATGGTTTTAAAAGGAATATTCTCTTCATTTTTTGATCATGGCACTTTTCTAGATTTTTAATGTGAAAAAGGAATATTCAACATGTACTGACTTACCCACCATTATAACCATCATTTCCTTGAATATTACTTTATATGTTTAAAAGGTTATTTTTAATGAATTTTTTTCCAAATATTATGGAAATTTTTTGAATTAAAAGTTATTTTCAAAGAAAAAAATATTTCAAAAAGATTTCGAGCCTTCTTTTATTATTTTCAAATTATTTTCAAAGAAAAAAGGTTTCAAAATATTTTAAATATTTATTTATAATTTTTCAAGGCGTTTTAAAAGAAAAAAGTTTTAAAAATATTTTCAATATTCCTTTATAAGTTTTCAAATATATTTTAATAGTTTTTTTTAAATCATTATGTTTTAAAAAGAATTTTTGGTAAAAAAAAGTTATTTTCCTCAAGAAATATTTTAAATTAAACTATAAAGCTTTCATTATAAGAAAATGATTTTGAAATGGTTTTATAAAAATAATTTTCAAAGAATGGTTATTTTCCTTCAAAAATGTTTAGGTTATCTTTAAAAATACTTCTCTATATAAGATAGAATAATTTTTTGTATTTTATACTTTACTGGGGATATGATCCAAGAATACCATTCATATTATTTCATAAATGGATTATGTTTATATGGAATGATGTTTTTGACACCTGTTCCTCTTCCACAAGTTTTTTTTCTTTTGAAACCAGTTTCTTTTCATGGGTTATGATTTTATTAAATAATTATTAAAACTATCTCTTTTCCATAGGTAATTATAAAATCAAATGTCATGATAATCATTTCATTTCATGGGTTAAGATATGATGTTTATGGAACCCATATCTTTTTATGGGTCATTATACGATGCATGTGTTTATTATCTTATAGTACATGTATGTATTATTTTATTATGTGATGGGTGGGTAATATATCTCCCTCTAATGCATTGGGTAAATATTTATATCTCATGAGATAATGATGGAAAAAAATTTGATATGATTGATCTAAAATGGGAAATGGGTGTGTCCTAATCCAAAATGGGAAACAGGTGTGTCCTAATCTACTATATGAAAGTGGGTAAACCCGATTCTTTATGGAAAGATGGGAAAACCTGATACACTATGAGAATATGGGGAAACCATATCTACTATGGGAATATAGGGAAACCTAATACTATATAAGGAATGTACTATGTCTGGGGTTTGTGGTGTGTCCATCCCAATAGGTGTAGTCCCCATGAACTGCCCTGATACATTTTTGACAACGATCCTTGGCTAATAGGTAATTATATTACATGTTTATGAGTTTTACACAATTCCATGTCTTATTACAATTTTATGATTTCATGGGTTATGATCTTGATTACCTTGTGGTTCATGTCTCATGAACTACCAATATTTATTCCATATCTCATATTTTTTATCATTGATATGCAAGGTATGATCAACAAATGTTATTCTCATGTTCTCATACCCTTATATTCATTATATTCTTAAAAATTTCCTTTATTTACCATTAATGAGCATTCTAGTTCACCCCTTTTTTATGTTTCCTTTCACTAGGTTATGAAGAAAGGTTTTAAGTGGGAGTATTAAAGGGGAATATCTTTAAGGTACATGTTGAAGATATTTCACTATACTAAAATAATGTGTTCCATATTTCCAAGGACACTAAACTATTATAGTCTATAGGCTTGTACTTTTTTAACATGATAAATATTTATCTAAATTGATGTAATATCCATATATCTTAAGTCTGGTTCACTATACAGTTTCAAGTATCTTAATGGTTGTGCATATGTTTGATGATCACATTCATGTGATTCCTTCCTTGCATATGGGTGTAAGTACATCATTAAAGTTATTCTATCTTTATATATGAATTCTGATATTCACACACCCCTCTATTAACTTTATTATTCTCATAACTAAGTATATGTACTTCTCAAACTCAAGTTTTCTTCTTGAAATCACTTCACACAAAATAGTACATTTGGATCCTCAAATTCTTCATGAAAGTATAATGAAATTTCTCATGTATTCCTCTTCATAAACTGCATAAGAGTTATGTAGTATATTAGTTAGTTCATTAAAACCAATAATATTATGTGTAAGGGTATCTCACAATCTTGGATGGATTCATGGAACAAGTTATTTGTAATTATATTTGGGTGTGTTAAACACAATTCAAATTCCTATGGTTTAACAATCTTCTTCTCAACCTAAGAGGTTCAAAGAATTTCATTGAAAAATAGTAGTCTCACAGTGGTCTGTTTTTTTCAAAAAAATGATTACCTCTCAAATATATTATCAAAAATCTCAGGCCTTTGTTCTTTTACTTTTATAATCAAGGATCACAAGTTCCTTGAACCTCCTAAACTCTGATATCTATTCCAAGTCAAGTATCATCATCAATAATCCAAAATATTAGTGTATCTTAATATTTTGAACCATGTAGCTTTCGATATTTTAATCCTCATGAAAACTACGTGATGATGAAAATAAAGACTATGTTTCTTATGTGACTTCATGTTTTCTCCTCATGTGCATGTGATAAATATTTCATGCTTCATCTTTTCTTATAAGATTGATCACATCCATTCATATCAGATGTCCTTCCACAACTTCATTTTCAGTTAGAAAAAGCTCAACCTTCAAAATTTTCACATGCATGAAAGATAAAGATTTCATTCATTTCATCAAACCTTATTCATCTTTATAATTCATCTATTTTGTGTTGAAATGTTTACAATGGTCCATGGATCATTCCTGGTCATCGTTTTCCAAATATATCATGTGCAGAAACCCTCGGATGAAGGATACAGGTAGGAGACGATCCTAAATTGATCATATGGCTCTCATTAATGATATAATATGGAAGATGTTATATCTATATGTGTTAAAGGTGGGTGAATAGTACATGCATCCTGCTTTTCCTACATCGGTCAGTGCCTTGGTCGATCTCTCCTTAATAATTAAATATATGCCACTAGTTTCTCATGTTAGTAGTGGTGTTTGACACCCGCAATACTCACACACACACACACACCACATGCTGTCATGTTTTCCCACACAGTGGATTGGAATCTCTTTTCACATTCCCATGTGTGCATCATGTAACCCATATAAGTGCTCACCCCTGCACATATTTTAATAACTATACACTAGCTCACTCACACTGATTTCACTTTGTTAACTACTTCCCATGTGGCTAAACCCAATGTTCACACAATAGTGGTTGATGTGGTCCTAGAATGGACTATGGTTGTCTATGTTTTTTATATAAGTCCCATTATAAAATAACTAGAAAAATTATAATTATAGTATATAATTCCAAACCTTCATCAAGTATTTTATATTTAAATTCATTTTACATGTACTTATTTCAATTATTAATCTTCTCCAAACATTGTTTTAAATAATGTTTCATTCTTATTGACACGTATATTTGATATAAGATCGCTCCAACAATCATCACATTTAGAAAGATAATTATTCAAGAATGAGATACAATGTCATTCTATGAATCCATAACAATTATCCAAGCATTACTACTTCATCTTCAACTTACTAAACACATATTTACACATCATTGAAAATAATGCAATACTAGGTCGAACAACCTCATAACCCTTGGGATGTGCAATCATCTTTTCATCATCACTCAAACCCAAGCCCCACATTCCTTCCCTATAGACATGGGAATCCATCCTATGATATTCTACATCTCGTATCATACCTTGATTCCTTCCCAAGGCCCCACATCAACTCATCTGATATTATTTCCCCTTAGATACCCAATCATCAGGAGATATTGATTCACCTCTGTGCCCAAGAGTACTTAGTTCTAGTATAGGAGGCCCCCAATCATCCTACCTCATCTACCCAAGGCACTATTGGTCCCTAAACCCCATAACTAAACTTTATGCAGTATGAAGTCATGTATTCATATGCATAAAAAACATATGGTTTTTCTATAATAGGGGAAACAAACCTCAAACATGGATTTAACCCCTCCATGAGCTCCATTGAGCCACTTCCAATCCAACCAAGCATCTTTTATACTCTTGGTCACCTATATCACACCAAGAGACATAAAAAATTAATTGTAAACAATTTATAACTAGTTAAACCATTTAATTTATATAGTAATACTGCCTAAAAACTCACCAAACACCAACCACATGTCAGAATCATGGTTAACCAGATATAGTACATTCCCATACACCCTCAGATATTAGTTTCACAAAATCCCCAAAAGTTATTTTCTATTTAATGTTTTATTTGACCCAAAATCATTAAAAATACTAGGAAAAATCATACTAAATCATACCTCCACTGAAAATACATTTTATGGAATGTAGATATTGTTTTGAGTCATCCTATATGAAAGCCAAGAAAAGGAATCATCCAACTCAGATGATTCCACCATGATATATTGAAATCAATATAAATACCCTAAACCAAATCAAAAGAAAATAGTATCCAATTGTGAAAATGATAATTAAGGGATAGGGGAGGAAGATATTACTAAGAAACATCATCTGGTTGCACCCAAAATCACCTCTAATTATGGTATACTGAATAAGAGGGGAAGATCCAGTTGTCTTCCCTCCCATGTGTGAGACTTATACAATAATAAAAGGGAATAAACCACTTTTTAAGGAAAAAATATCATTTAATGGTGTGACAAAAGGGGTCACACCATGAATCACTTTGGAAGGGGGATCAAACCCTATCTCAAAAATTTCATGATATGAATCCTGATTCATGGTGTAAAGGGCTTGTAGCAAGCCTCGGTTTCACCCCACTCATTATATTCCTACTATGAAGATTCTACAGAAACCATGGGTATCCAAAAAACCTTAAACCCCATCCAAAAACATTTTTAACGATGTTCAAACCCTCAAGATCCCAATCTGATTCCTAGTTATCAAAATAAACCATCCTCTAATGGAAAATTCAAATTACATTAGGAATTTCAAATCCATAATGGTGAAGGTTATTAAAAACTCTCCATAAAAATGATTCTTATCCTTAAAAAATTTAGTTATTGAACCTCATCTCACAACCAATATTGGTCCTTAATTCACCCCCAACCAACTGCATTCTATCTTCGAATTCCAACCATGTTTCTACTACACAACTCTGAAAACTGAAAAAACCATTTATCTAAAGTTGATAAACCCACTCACTACTAAAATGAAGTCTAAGAAAGTGTTAACCTACACTAATGCCTCTATAAAAACTAAGGTTTCAAAAAATGATTCAATATGAGGATTATAGTTCCTCCTACCATAAGGCTCTACTTTTTTGAGCCTGATCCTAAACCATAGTGATTCCTACCATATGATTTTCCTACTTAAAATGAATTTACAATGGTCTACTTGTTATATCTGGATGATAATGATGAAGACTTATAAACAAGGGGTGAATTGTGGTTTTCAATACTTTCATAGATTGAAACACCTCTATTGATAAGAAACACTCCTTTCCTTTTCTCCCAAATATGAGAGAGCAATAGAAATAAATAAAGGAAATGAATACAACAATGTATAGTAGTTCAGGGAAAAAATATCCCTTAGTCCAATACACCAATTATAAACTCCACAAGCTTGGTTATTTTCACTAGGTCTTATTATACTAAGTCCTTTAATCAAAAACTGAGTTCAGGTAGTTGAAACCTTTACAATAAGGCTTTATAGAGACTTTTGGTTCTTTTACCAGCAACTCTAAATCCCTATCTTAGCGTAAGGAGATGACACTTAACCATGACTAAGTCCAAGAAGTTCAAACTACACCAAATCAGTAGAGATTTATTTTGTTTAGAATATAGATTAAAATTTAAATTTCAGTAACAATTGATAGATATATTTAGATCTTCAATAATTCACAACATAAAATAGATCTTTAAAGTCATATATTCTTTCTTTAAATAGATTTAGAGAAAACCTCAGATAGATGTATAAACATGTATATATCCAAATTGTATATTTGTCCAAAAGTTTCATCATTATTTATACAAGAATATGTAATTATAAAGTTCACTAACAATAATAGCAAAAAAATAGAGTCGATAGATCCAAACATACATGACACAGAAGTGTATCTCTGAAGGAAACGACACATGACTTTGTATATATATCATATTTTTTATATATTTATATACTATTCCAGTAAAGAGAATCTTAATATTTATAGTATATTTTGAACATATTCAGTTCAATCGAACTCCATAAATATTGCACAATAAATCATGAATATTTAAATTCAAAAACATTCAATAAAGGTCTCAACTGCCCATAAGAATATGAACAATTTACTATGTTGAATACAAGCCCTTAAATAAATCATAATGATACTTTTAATTAGTCGTAATGAGCATTGAATAGATATTTATGTCTTCCAAGACTGTTTCATAAATTGTGGATAATATCAAAGATTTAAAACTTCATTGTTGAATAGTCAAACGTAGGTTTTCTTTATATAACGACAAAACTCCAAACATAGGGCTGACAATGTAAGGTTGATCATAAAAGTAGGGTTAATGTAATATATATTTCTTTCTTCAAACATATAGTTACTTCCAAACATAGGGTTCATTATCCATACTTTTCCTTTTCTCAAACATAAGGTTTCATCCAAACATATGGTATAATATCCATATGTTCTTTTTTAAATGTAGGGTTCATTACATATGCTATGCTTATAAACATAGGGTATGAAAAATGTTTCTAGAATATGTTAAAAAAAGTTCCAAATAATTTAAAAAATATTTATTGTGGATTAATGACATGAATATTATTCTAGAATAAGTATTTTGATGAATAATAATTTCTTGAAATTCACATTAAATAAAATTCATTAGTAACAGAAATGTGGGTGATTTTGAGCATCAAAACAAAAAATAAATTAATGAAATTGTTGAGTCAACACATGATCAACACCAATAACCCACCAACCACTTCTCAAAATATTATCCTAACACAATCTTTTCTCTCACCATGTCCAACCTTAAGAAAAAAATCTATTCAAACCTCCTCTAGATACCTTTTACCAAAATAGTCAGTCACACCTCTCAACATGTCCTTAAATGAAATGGATGCCTCTATCTTGTCATTTACACAACTGACCTCCACATGTGGGGTTCATTTCATAACTCAAGCCATGACAACAACTATCCTTTATTCCCAATCAATTTCTCCAAAAAAGTTACCATTTTTAATTTTTATCACATGATTTTTCCCTAAATCATGTGATGAAACTATGTTTCACCCCTGAACCATATCATGAAACTGGTTCACTCCATAAAAAATGTCACAAAATAGTTTCACCCCCCTAAACCATGTCATGAAATCGATTCACACCCTAAAACATGTCATAAATAATGATTCACCCATGGAATCATGTCATGTATCATGGATCACCCCACAAATCACCCTCAGATCCCACCAAGATCACCTTGAGTCTGATACCAATACACCGACTCCAACCAACCCAATATATGCATCCCAAATCTGGTATTTAACAAGGAACCATATATTAGTGGATATCACTATGTAGGATCGTAATATGTTGTAGATTCTCAATATACAAGGGGGGGGGGGGTAAATTGTATCCTTTAAAAATTATTTTGTAACTTTTAAAGTTGATATAAAACTTTCTATTGTTTAAAAAAGTTAAACAAGGTAAATTCACAAAAACCTATTGGTTCTAAAAACTTTCTAGATTCTAGAAATATGGTTCTAGAAATGAAACTTATGAAAAGTTTAGAAGGAAAAAGATTCTACCTTAATGTGTATAGAATCTTACTAATCAGAGTACACGTATAAGAAAGTATAAGATAGTTATACTTTCTTAATTAATCAAAATGCAGTAGAAAAAAAACTTGAAACAATTCAAGTAACAAGTATAAAATCTTTTAACCCAAAGAGTAGGGTATCCAACAACCTTGGATAAAGGTCCCTTGATTTATAATTTCAAGAAAGTCTTTCTTACCCACACCAGGGTAAGCCCTCGATAGGAATATCAGAGTCTTTCTTGTTATCCCCACAAGCCCTCGAACTTCAAGGTAGTCGAAACCTCTGTCTTCCTTATCAAGGAAGTCCTCGAACTTTAAGGTAATCGGCACCTCTGTCTTCCAATCCTCAGAAGCCCTCTAATGTACTCAGCAATATTCGAAGTCGCACGAAGCAATTTGAACAAGATGTTCAGTACGCACAAAGCATGAGAGTCTTTCTCTCTCTCTAGAAATCACTTCAGTAGCATGTAATATCTAGTGTTGTAGAACAGTTAGTTGTCTCTTTATTATTGTAATGAGATCATTCAAATGATCTCCTATTTATAGGTACTTCTCTAACGGTCATATTTTTCCTTGAATATCAGAGAGACCTGTATACATGTCACTCAAACAACGGTTGGTTAGAAAATCAATGCACGACATCATTTCATAACTAACATGAGTAAGTAAAATAGGTTTCTCAACCAAATTTATTTTTCAGAGTCTATGGAAAAATAAAATTAGGAGTCTAAATTACATGAATATTCAAATTCTGTTTTTCAAGGAATTCTGGATTAGAATTCTATAGATTTAGGTGTCTAAACTATAAAGAATTTGGAACCTTAATTCTAAGGAATTTGGAGTCTAAATTATAAGGAATTCATAACCTGAATTATAAAAAATTCAAGGTCTAAATTCTAAGGAATTTGGAACTAGAATTATAAGGAATTCAGTGTTTGAATTATAAGGATTTCAGAGCCTTAATTCTAAGGAATTTAGAGCCTGAATTCTAAGGAATTCAGAACTTGAATTCTAAGGAATTCAGAACCTAAATTTTAAGGAATTCAAAACCTGAATTATAAGGAATTAGAAGTCTAAATTCTAAGGAATTAGGAGTATTAATTTCACAGAATTCGTAACCTAAATTTAAATGAATTTGTAACCTAAATTTCAGAGAATTCGGAACCTGAATTTCAGAGAATTCGGAATCTGAACTTCAGAGAATTAGGAATCTGAATTTTAGAGAATTCAGAATCTGAATTTCAGAACCTGAAAATAGAATAATTTATATCTAAGTATTTATATGATTCCAAGGTTTTGTAAATTAAACTTAATTATACACTTAGACATAAAATGAGTTATATTTAGTGAAACTAAATCATGAATAATGAAAACAAAGTTAGGGGAAAATTTCCTTGGGGAAGGAAAAGTTTTCTTATTAAGGAAAATCCTCAGGGAAATAAAATTTTCCTTGAGATAGAGTGTTTGTGATTTTCAAAACATAAAGGAATGGAAAATTCATAAGGAAACCTTATTGAATAAACACACTACACACAAATACCCAAGTTTTTCCTTAACCATCCAATGACTCGTCTCTCCATAAAACAAGCCTTAAAAAATGAAGGTCATTTACCCCTGACCAATACGATGCTCCCTATCATAGGAGTATCATCATTATCACCTGAATAATCTAAAAATCAATTTTATATGTCCTATGCTTCATATTACACCAATCAATATGAATGAATGTGATCATATCACTCATATTCAAGCTCCAACAACAAAAACCAACTGTAGCCATCCCCTATTGGATCACATGGAATGGTGTTCTCCAATAGCTAATGGTGTGTTATCCACCATATTTCTTCCCTTAAACCACTCCTCACTAACTAACCCAAATGGGTCCCCCACACTACATGTGTGTTTGTACTTCTGATCCACTCATTTTCCTAACAACCTTTGATACCATGCCTCCCTATTAATTCATGGAAAGATATACACTCGGATCGACCGTACCATGGTATCCGGATCCAATGACAATGTAACCTCTCATTATTGATGGATATCTCCCATAAAGAAAACTCCTTATACTACCATTATCATGAGTGTCTCACCATGTCATAGTGTCCACACCTCTAGGCCTCACACATAACCTAAAAAATTCCCAACATACCCACACATATCCTGTTTACCGATTTTCAAATCAACCATGCATTGCATGTACCCACTGATACTTTTCTCACAAGGCGTCTCTAATGATCACTATCCTCCCCAAGATAGAGTGATCTATAAATAACCCATTCATAAGTTCTTATCCACTAACCAACCTAATCTCAACTAAACTTAATAGTTTCACACTCCTGTGTAATTCGAACACACAACCAAACTCATGCTTTTAGGAGTCTCATCGTATATACCCTAGGCTCACATTCCTAATCTACTGACCATGCCTTGAACATACTTTAGACTCAACCAAAAACCCAAGGTATCTCACACACCAAGTATAACCAAAATCCCACTAGTCACATGGTATTCATCTCAAGAAAAATGAGTGTCTACTCACACTTCCACTAAGCTATCCAAAAGTTCATATAGAGAAAATCTATTCTAAGTACCCAACTGACCATGCCCTATCATCCTATATCAATAAAAAAAATATAATCTCTTTATATTCCAATTACAAAGGAATTCACACACATTTTTCTTCTAAAACCCCCCAGGGTTTCCATAAAACCACTCAACCCAATTAAGCAGGTTTCCACCAAGAAGCTATATGGGAAAACACCATATAGTTTATCACTGAGACTTTAAATAACCAAACAAATCCCAAAGACCAAAAAGGGTACATCATTCTTAGGTAAACTCATTATCATCCTAGAATAACCTCTTCAACACACCATTACCTCATCGAGTCATCATAAGGGAATAAAATTCCTATATTGACCCATGATGGGTCTTTATACATCCCTTGACGAAGGGACTATATTTCCATCCCTAGAGAACCTCCCAACATAAGATCCATATGACCTTCCATCAAATGGAAATACATCGTGGTCTAGTTGAGTATAATACCACTAATTTGTTTTGCTAGAAAACACCATATAAATTTTTATTGACACTTTAAATAGTGTACCTCTCATTAGTCAATAGCCCTGGGAAAGAACATGTATTTTATGTGAATCCGACATGACTACTATGATTCATGTACACAAACTCTTACTAATAGGACAAGATAAAAACCAACATAAATCATAAACCTCAAAATCTATGTGCAACTCCAAAGGGGAAATCACATAATTATAACATCAGAAACCAAGAATAGCAATCCCATCACATTGATAACATGGAATTAAAACTATAATAGGTGTTATTAAATTTTTTGTCTGATATCCATCATAAGATATGACACATCCTTAGACCACCTATCTTCCATAACCCAAAATCATAAAATGGAATAAGTTATGATACTATTTTTTAATTTTCTATACTAGAACCTATCTGTGATGGAGTTTCACATGGCCTCAAGCATGCCTCCCAATATTCTAGAGGATGCTGACTAGTGGATAGGGAATAATACATACAAAGGGGAGACTATTACCTTGAATTAGTGTCATACAATTGTATAAATAAAAATGGATCACCTTCATCATATTATGAAAAATAAATAAAAAAATGAAATAACATATATGATACTGTCATACAAAACATCCATACACTGATCTCTCACTAGGTATGTCACACCCTGACCCTCACATATTAATTATTATAATTATTTAATTACTATTATCCTTGATTTTGAGTTTCAAGTAGTTTTAGGATTAATTTTTTTTTGGGTTTCTATCATGGTCACATGGGTGGCACATGGTTAATAGAAACTAAGTGCAACCTATGTAATTTTTCTAAAGTTTTTGTCAGATATGAATCACATGAGAGGCATTAGTTTTGGAAAACTATGCAGCTACTTGTGTGAGGTGTCCACAAACACCATTAGAGGTGCACAATTGGTGCATGGTTTACAAAACCATGTGGCCAAACCATGCGTAGTGTCTAGATAAAAAATAATAAACATAAAAATAAAAATAAAAAGTAAAATAAATAAATAAATAAATGAAAATGGTTTTAAGAATAATAATAATAATAATAATAATAATATTATTATTATTATACCCCAAAGGGGAGCTTTAATCCCCTCTACCCACATTATGAACCCCCCCTTCATCACTCGTATGACCCAACCAACCAGGAGGGATCCTGGTCGCACACCTCCTCCTCCTCCCACTCCCTATAGCTACCGATTATACTCTCAAATCGTGGCGCAATCATCATTGGTAAGAGTTTCCTTCCCTTTGACTACTTTATTTATTTATTTTTCATCTTCTTTGTGGGTTATGCATGCCATGTCTGAACCCTAATCTTATTTTTTAGTATTTTATTTATTGATCCTTGATTTCTAGAGCATTTGGGTCATGTTGAGGATGATTCTAGCCACCATTGTCCAAGGAATTTGGTTCTTCAATGGTTTTGAGTAGGGTTTATTATATTTTTATTCTTTGGCCAAATTGTAATTAGGGATTTTATGATATTTAGCTATATTTTTATTATTAAGGTAAACTTATGGCTCTTTAATGGTTCATTGCACGTATATACATAGGTAAGAACATATATCTCTATATCCTCCATGTACATATTCTCCCATGGAAAGTGGAATATGTACATTAGTTCAAGGGATACATATGTGTGTGTGTGTGTGAAGGTGATATGCATGTAAGTGCAAAGTGGTTTTAGGTGACCATTGTCAAATGCAGTGTAATTTGAAGTAGGTTCTCCCTATTTTTAAGATTTCCACTTGAGTTCCATGATTTATTAGTATTTTCCATGGGGTTTTTATTGTTAAATGAAATTTATATGATATGTAAGTGTTGTGATTCTTGAAATTGGGTCTTCACATACCTTCTAAACATCTCCTCTACCTTTAATCATGAATTTCATTGGTTTTGATCATGTTATAAGGATTGTTTTTTCATGGAAAGTCATTTTTCATGAATCAAATGATTTTCAATAGTTTTATTCATCTAAAGTGGAATTGACCAATATTAGACTATGGTTTTGGAATTGGATAGGTTTTGGAAAATCCTGTGTTTCTAAATTAAAATAATTTCCTTTAAAATGGTGAGGCCCGATTTTCAATTTGACTTATTTTAATAAAAATAATAAAAAAATCTTAAGTCTTTCCCTTATATATGTGTGTTTCATGCTATGTGTTTTTTGGGATGGATTTTTCCATGATTGTTTGAATTGGAATGGGGATTCACTTAAAGAGTGAGGACGGAAGTGAGATGTGGGTTCATGTTTGTTGAAAAATGTGTGATATGTTTTCATGTCATAGCTTGGTAAAAATCACATCAATTTAATTTTCATGGGATGATTTGGGTAGTTAGGTGGGAACCTTAGGTACACTTGCTTCAGTAGTTGATATTATGAATAGGCTAGTGGCCCCAAGTAGATAACATATCCGCCCATGGGATTTTTCCCATGGTCAAGATAGTGAGGGTGTTTCCAAGTGTTAAGGTAATGTTTGTGGATAATAATTACCAGTAGAGAATGATTATGGGATTGTATTGAGAGATTTTTCCTAGGATTTATTGATTAGAACTTGAGATCCCATGATGCATGATTTTATTATAATATATTTTCTTTTTTTATTTTCTTTATAAAGTATAATTTATATTTTTTTCATTACATTGAGACACCTATTTTAGACCTGGTTTCTATTTAAAATGAATTTACTAAAAGGTTTTTGATGATTTAGAAACTGTTTTGGAATGGTAATAGAAAGAAGTTTTCTTAAAAAATGGGAGTTTGATACTTTCTTTTTTACTAGAATAGAAAGACTTGTTTTTGTTTAGTTTAATTTCAAACTAGCATGAAATGGATTTCACATTAAAGGTAAGTCCTAGGGAGCTATTTATCCATGGATTTCCTATTAAGAATCTTGGTTCCCATGCTTACTTTATTTATCATTTTCAATTTCATGATTTCTCTCAGTTCTAGATCACTCATGGAGGGAATGTGATTCTTTGGTTAGAGGTGACCCATTTGGTCACATTGAGGTATGTTCGGTTTTTATTTATTTTTCACTTACAGTTGTTTCTTTTACTTTATTTATTTATCTTTGGTTTATGGGATAAATAATTCTCATTTTAATATTCATGATGACTGACACTAATTTACAGTTCAGGAGGATTGGGAATACATCTTGGTCCTTATTACGGGCCAGCTCGGGTGACTGGTATTGGGTCAACCTAGGTTGGTTCATGACAAAATGGTATTGTAGTAGGTTATCCCATGTTATTTTGGGATTTATGGTAGTTCATAGATAAGATTGTTATAATTCCATTGGCCAGTCATGGGTAGGTGCTTGATCATCACCTATTTCAAAGGACACTTGAATTTACAGGGTGGTATAAGATGGTTATGCCTCAAAATCTATTCATGGATATCAGTTGTTTTTAAGGTTTTTGGTTTTTGTTTGATAGGTTATAGATTCTTTTTAGATTTAGTGGGTTGTTTGAAAAAATATAAATATTGGAGTGGATTTTGGAGAAACTTAGATGGTTCATGGTTATTATGAATGATATAAAAATCATTCACATACCATGTAACTACCTATGTTGACCTCCAGTGTACTCACATGATTGGTGTATGTTCATCCAAACCATGTGATCAAGCTGTGTGTATCAGATGTGTTTATATTTTTTGTGATTTTGATTCGTTGAGTGGTTGGGTTGCCTTTGTTTTTTCTTGGTAGTTTTTTGATTTGGTTTTGGGGTGTTTCACATGGTTCTTAAAAATGGTAAGATTTTTATTTAAATTGGACTTCAAAAATGAAAACATTAGATTCTTTGAAGTTGAAATGGGTTATTTTGAAAATGGAATGTGTTCTTTGATTTTCTAGAAGATTTAAAATGTTTTATAAATAGATAATCAAAAATGGTTTTGGTATTTTTTTTGGATTTTTTAGGGTTTTTTAAAATAGAATCATAAATGGTTTGAAAATTTATTATAGGTTTTTTAAATTTTTTATGAAATGTGAAATGGAAGTTTCTTGAAAAATTATAATTTGATAAATGTTTTGTTTTGGGAATGGAAATGTATTGTTTTTACCTTTTTTATTCTTATGAATGCTCACATATATATATATATGTTTGTGTGGAAGTGGATTATTGATGATATGTGTGTTCAGTTACCTAAGTTGGCATGGGAATGTATATTTCTGAGGATTCATGGAATACCATTGGTATGTTCCCAACTTATTAAGATTTTTTTACTTTCTCAAAGTGTTTTTAAAAGAGAAATTGTAATGTTTTGATAATTGGATGGTGTGTGATGTTTTTTTTTGTGAATTGGGGAATTCCTTTTTGGTACTTTTTGGTTTTTGGTATATTGGAAAAGTTTTTTAAGTGGTGTTTTGAGTTTGGGTTCTTGGTTTTTGATCGAGATGTAGAATTTTTATTTATGATATATTTTTATTTGGTTTCATAATTCTTGTTTTCAGATTATGCCCCCACTATGTTATAAAGAATTTAAAAAAGTATCTGTGAGTGTTTCTTTCATTTCATGTATTTTATTAGATCAATTAATACTTTAGACATTTAGTTTATCCATTTGGGATATAGGTCCTAGTGGTACTTAGTATCTGGAGTTCATCTGGAGGTTCTGAGAGTCAAAACCTCCTCATTTCTTCTGGCAATCAAAACCAAGTAAAGCTGAGGAATGGCTGTGCAATATTGAGGGGATATTTTTTCAGCTTGAGTTTCCTGAACCTCTCAAGATTTATCTTTCCACCTTCATGCTGGAAGACCTAATCTAGTAATGGTAAAAATCCATTCTTCAGGCCAAACCATAGAATAATTTCTCTTGGGAATTATTTAAAGCCCTACTCATCTAGAATTATTCCCCTAATGATGTGAGGATGCCTATGGGTTAAAAATTGTACTATCCCAAGAAGGGAGATTCAATGGTGTTGGAGTACAATAAGATCTTCTCTAAGATGGTTTCATAACTCCAAAACCTTTTCGGTGATGGGTTTGAAATCTTGATTATTTAAAAGGGGTATCTAGTTAAAATTTCTTCAGGAATTTCCTTTATTCCCTAAAAATTATGAAGAATTAGTGAGGAAGGTTTCTCAATTCAAATCTAGTTTAAATACATCTAGCTAGTTGAGAAAAGGTACATAAAGGATGTTTTATTCCATCTCACTAGATTCATATAAGAGTAAGATATGGCTATGTTTTTGGTGTGGAAACCCTAGGTATAGGATTTTTTTCATGATTAAAATCACCTAAGATTTATCACACCTATCTCCATTTAGGTCATTTGAAAAGGTTTTTCTAGTGTGGTGTTCAGAAGCGATAGGAAGCCAAATACACTCCCTTAGAGAACCTTCCAGCTCAGTTGTATGAACATAGCATTGGATAAAGATCAATCAAAAGATTATTTTATTTTAAATTTCCTTTTTATTGTAATTAATATATTTCAGGGTCCTATATTATTTTGGGTATAGATAATTATGTTTTAGGTATTTTGGGAACTCTGTTTTAATGAGTTTGTATTTGTAAAGTTCTTAATGTTGTTGATATAGAATTATAGTGTTTGTTATCCCATGCTTCATTTATTTAGGGGTTTGGTTATCAATATGAATTTATGATGTTGTTCTAGTTTGAGGAACAATTATCTAGATATGGTTCTAAAATGGCAGGGAGACCACCCTCAAATATCTCATGGTGATCTTAGTTTTCTATTTTTTGGAAATTTTGAATTTTTTCTCATGTGTGATTCTTTGATTCTGCCCCACCTGGCCCCGATCATAGTGTCGGTTGGATGACCAATGTAATGGGTCATGTGATGGATTCTCATGGAGATCCCAAACATACTATTATGGGTTTACTTATTGAAATCTATATTAGGGTTCAGGGTGTTTCATGTTTTGAGAGTTTTCATAGAGTTGTGACTCCCTTGATCTATGTTATTTTGTTTGTAGGTTTGGGTTTTATAGTCTTATCAGTTGGTTCTTTGGACATCTGGCTAGTCCCTCAAGTAATTTTCTACTAGATTATTTGGATCCTGGATTTTTTATTTTAATTTAAAGTGAGTTTTCAATTCTTAGTCTTCTGGTGGTTTAGGTTTCGTTTTGGGTATTGGTTTATTTGTGTTTTGTCTAGTTAAGTATTTTGGGATTTTTTGGGGTCTAAAAGTGTCATGGTGGAGATAATTTTCACACATCGACCATAACATTTTACTTATTTTAATTATTTAATTACCTTTAGTATATATTTTTAGTTTTGGGAAGTTTTGTGTTTAAAATTTTATAATTTTCGAGTTTCTAGCATGGGAACATTGGTGGTACATGGTTAGTAGAATCTGTGCGCAACCCATGTGATCTATCTATAATTTTTATGAGAGAAAAATTTCATAGATGACACATAGTTTGTAAGACCATGATACTACCCATGTGAGGTGTCCAGAACCTCTAATATAGATGCACATTTGGAACATGGTTTATCAAACCATGTGTCCAAACCATTCGTGTTGTCCAAATAAAAAAAATTAAAAGTAAAAGTAAAATAAATAAATAAATGAAAAAATATTTTAATGAAAATATTAATAATAATAATAATGTTATAATTATTATTATACCCCAAAGGTGGTCTTTCCTTCCCCATATCTTTGCAATACACCCCCTCTATCCGCTCTCACATGACCCAGCTGACCAGGAGGGTTCTTAACCATGAAACTCTTCCTCCTCCCACTCTTTATAGCCACCTATTCTTCCCTAGAATCATGGTGTGATTGTAATACCCCAAACTTCTATGGTAATAACCTTGTATTTTATAACGTGTATGGCATGTTACACAAAGCACGTAAGGGAAAATAATATCTTGAGACTCTATTATGTGTTTATATTTTAAATAAATTCAATACATGATATAACTTGTAATGTATGCAACACTAAGTTAGTTGGAATTACACACAAGTGAGACATTACTCGATAGCTTGTGTTACATGCAAGAGCAATATTCCTTGATATCATGCATTACACACAAGACCTAGTTTCACCAAATAACACTGTATTATTAAAATATTATTATTTAATATAATATGATATAACCTAGCCATTATGTTAGCGGCGATGAATAGTATTATCAAAAACATTCAATGCATGTGTTACTATGCATGCTTCTCGACTTCCAGTTCTCAAAACATATTTAAATCCTCCTCATGGCTTCTTGTTTTGAACTAATCCATGCCATTTAGAGAGGTATAAATTAGGATATACACTCCATCACTCGCTTCAACTTGAGAATGGTGCTGGATAATGTTATCAAAGTAGTGCAACATGCGAACTCACTATATACTGAATTTTGCAGTAATTTGGTCAAGGACTTCACCATACTCTAGTGCTTGAAGCTTGGAGGCAACTTTTCTAAACCCTCAATCACTTTTGATGTATTCTGGTTTCCCCCTTCATGGGATGGCTGAAATGTAATGCGGATGGTGCCTCAAGGGGAAATACAGGTACATTAGGATATGGGGTAATTTTCAGGGACTAAAATAGTGATGTTGTGGAATTCCTCTATGGTACTTGTGGCAATGTCACCACCATAAAATAAAAAATTTCAGGTTTCATTAGAGTTGTTGATCATGCACGTCAAAGGGGCTGGTGTAATGTATGGTTCAAGTGTGACTCCTCTATAATTTTTCAAAACATTAGGATAAGAACAATCCATATCTCATAGAATCTCATAGAATAATGGATGAATTGTCATGAAAAACGTTCCTCGATGAACCATATCATCACTAATGATTTTCGAGAAGCCAACTACCTTACTGATGGTTTTGCAAACAAAGGTGTTTCTGCAGAGGGACACATATGCTCTAGTAGTCTTTCTTGTGACATGTTTCTAATATTAATTCATGAAAAATGTAAAATTCATTATTTCATACTTCTATAAATTCTTTTTATCATTAATAAAGATAATATTATCTCATCTTTCTAAGAAACCAATTACATTTAAAAATAAATATTATCCTTTTTAGGCTTTCAAAGGAGTTTTTCCTTAATAAACATAAATAATTACAATTATTTAATGATTTTAATGAAACGTATATTTTATATACTCAGTCAAATATTTTTTATATTTATCCATTAGGTTTGATATTCATAAGATAAGAACAAACCATATTTCACACATAAAAACCTATATTTTTATAAAGGCAATTTTACTACCTTTTAATGGCGAGCCTATTTTAAATATTAATTTTGACACTATTATAAATTTAAATTGATAAAATAATATTCATTATTTAATTAATAATTTTTAAATTATATTAGGGTTAATTTTTTTATTTTTCTAAGAAACTTTATTTTTTGGTGAATAGTGAAAAATACTGCATTTTAGTTAAAAACTATCTTTTCATTTAAATAAATATTAATGTTAAATTGTATTTTAAATTTATTTTAAAGTCAAATTATATCAATTATAAATATATTAATACAATTTAGTTTATTATAATCAATTTCACTTTCAAATTGAATATAAAAACTTAACAATCTTTTGAACATTTTTCTACTAAAACCAGTTAATTCGTCCGTGTGTGAGATTAACATTAATCTTAATTTTTTCTCTTCAGGGAATTGAATTCAGAAAAATGGAAATAAATTTTTTTAATTAATATTATATTTATATTCTAATAATACCAAGTCAATTTTTACCAAAAATATTGGTAAAAGTGATTAAAATTAATCACAACGATTAAAGTCAAATTAAGATTTATTAGGGACTAAACCTTAATCTTAGGTGCCCAAATGTCCTATAAACTTGTCCAAAACCCATTTTATGGACATATTTTGACCATAAAACTTAAATTATTTAGTTTTTATGGTTTTTTATCACTTTTAATTAGGTAATATCATGTATATACCTAACTTGTTTCCAAAAATTCCAAGTGAGTCTTTTTTCTTTCTCTATAAAAGTTCACCACCTATACCACTTCTTCAAGCCTCTCAAACCTTTTAGGATCGGACAATATATGACAAAATAGTATCAAAAATTCCATCCCCTCAAAATGGAAGCCTCTATTTAGGAAGAAATCCTTCCAAGTAATTCTTTTTTTATAAACCAAAAGAAGTTACCCAATTAAGAGGAAACATATTCTCTCAAGATTTTTAGTTTCATTTTAATTATCCATCCCCTATAATCCACTTATTATATGATTATATTACAAAAAAAATATTATAAATATACTAGGATGTTTTTATGTTAATATTTATGCCTACACTTACACACACCTCCATCTAATGGGTAATAAACATATTGTTTCTGTGTAAGACAAACTAATGCCTCACGAAATAATGATTGTTCATTTTCCCATTTCCAACTTTCATGGTTGGAAATTATGATAGACACACTTTTTATATATATTAAATATTATATTTATTATTTCTTTAATATTATTTAATTCTTTTACAACATACACCCTTATACTTTCCATTTTTCATTAATACGATAACATCATTTGAGGAAGTGTGGACTATTACCCTCTCAAAGTGATGTGATTTGTTCACACAATCCATGAAATGTATAAAGGATGAATATAATTTAAAATATGATACATAAAAACATCTATAAGATATTTATGAAATAATTACCTTTATATATATATATATATATGATTTTATTTTTTATCCTTTCACACACTAAAAAGTGATAATGTCGGTTATGGACGTGTGGACTACCACCTCCTCGACACGATGTGATTAATTTTACATCATGATAATTTTATATATAAGTATATGTGGATAAATAATATGGTTTTAATTATATTATTATAATTATAGAAAGATATAATTATATTTACCTTCTTTCCATAATGATCATTGAAAAATGAGAATGTTACTCATGCATACATATGACTTACCATCTCTATGATTGTAACATCGGTTCATTTTTCATAATAATATTTAATGATATATTTTAAAATTATAAATAATGTATAAATTTTATAATTATTTCATGATTATTATTCTTTAGAAGTTATATATAGTTCCCTTTGACTATAGTTGACCTACCAAAGTTGTTTTTGACACAAAAACTGAATTTGGTCAAAACACCCGATGTAAACATAATTGTTTAAGTAGTTGTATACAACATAGTAATAAGTGACATAAAATTAATTATAAACATGAAAAAAATTCTCAATAAATTATAAAATTAATATAATTTTATTATAGAGGAATTTAAAGGACGTTCACCCAAAAGGAAACACAAGGTAAGGGATTCTCCTCTCACTTTTTACATCTGTGAGATAAATGGAATGTTCACCACTTGTATTTTTTTGTGGTGTATCTATTAACCCTATTGTTATATTTTATTATTAATCCCCCTACCTTACTGGAATTTAAGCCTTTTATTTAATATTATTCCTTCATGAGGTTTATGATTTAAAATGTTTCAATGTGGTTTGGGACACTTTGGAATGTTTAAAGATTATTTTCCTCAACTATATCTTCAATGATATTTCAATGGAATTTCAATTTGAAGAAATTATATAACCATTGTTCAAAAAAAAATTCATTATCCTCTGGTTATTTATGACCATTTTCAATATTAGTACCAATATTTAATTCTTTTGTACTAAATTTTTTTAGAAAACGTTTTTCAGAAAACATGACTTTATTTCTCTCTTTAGTGAGAGAAACTGTTTTCTTCTAAAAACCATGTTTTATTAAAATGTTTTTAAAAAATGTTTCAAAAAATATTTGGTAAATATATATTTTACCCCTTTTTGTCTTGTACTAATTTTTTTAAAGGAATCTTCTTGTATCTTTCTAAACAAGTCATTTTCTAACCTTTTGTTGTACAAAAGGAATAATATTTTTACCTAATATGACTTGTAAGAATTTATCTTCTATCGTTTCATTGAATATTCATATTCAAGTTTAAATGAATTATTTTTAAATAAAGTTCTTTAAAAAAGGGATTTTGAAATAAAAATATTTTCAAATTTTTTTTCAAAAGAAAAGGATATTTTCCTCAAGAATATTTTTAATAGTTATTATTTTATTTCATCAATGACTATAACCCTCTATTTTCAATACACTTGAGATTTTTTGTATTTATACCATCCGTATTATTCCTCTAGATGTTTTATGATTGATTTGGCCAAGGATAGTATTCACATTCACTTCCTTGATTTATTTTTTAGTCCCCCAAAATATATCCAATTTTATATGATCATTGAGCATTGAATTTCTCCTAATTATACACACTATTTATCATGTATATTACTATTTCCTAAACTGTATACCATTTTACATACGATGTTTAAATGGGGAATTATTGATAAATTTGTATTTATCATTCAATACGGTTATTTACTAAGGCTTATTAGTTATTTTTATTATTCAATATGAGGAATTTTTTGGATTCAAAATGATGGGTGGAGACCTTACTTTATATAGCTACTCGATGCATCAAAAAGTTTTCATTAGACAAGTAGTTATGAAAATGGGTTTCTACCCTTATTTTTAAACCTTCTTGTGAAATATATTGATAGTAATAGGTTTTCATGTGGATTAGATTTTACGTCAACATATCTATGGATATAGTTTATTTAAGTTCATTGATTAAATGGAATGTGTTTTAGTTTCATACCTTGACATAGTGATTTTTCATTATCTAGTTATTTGAATGGATTGTATTTCCAATTATTACCTTTCCAGATTGTTTATATACTTCCATTTAGTTTATTGATTACATATCATGTTTGTTCAGTTATTTACCTTTCCATTTTACTATTCTTATTGATTAATTATTAGTTCCGCTATATTTTTTCCTTACTGAGCATTTGAGATCACACTTATTATTTTTCTTTCCCCATGAATCAAATTAGATTACTATGAATGATATCCAAGAACTTACTAGATGTATTAGAGTTATCCTCAAACATGGTTATTTAGAATGAATAAAGAAGAAAAAATTATGTTGTAATTAGTGTAGTCATTTGTAATAAAAGACTAATTTATGTATCTGGTTTATCAATAATACTAAACTAATTAGTACTTTGGAGCTTTATTCCTTATAATCATGCCAATGTAATTGACAGTAGACACCAGATCCAAGCTTCTGGGGTCGGGGCGCTATATATGGTATCGAAGGAAGTTTAGTAGAAACCTTGGGAATTAGATTTAGGAAAACATGGGTTAGAGAACATAACCATAAGGTATAATTTGAAGATTGGTATAGAAGAACACGCTAGAATTTTGGTTAGATAGCGATTATGTAGTTTTATAAGAAATATGTCCCTTTCTAAATACTACAAGTGGAGGTGGTTATAGAAAAGATGTACCTAGGATTAATAACTCCAATAAGGTGTTTTGATCCTTACTCGGGGTAACATAGTACATGAAAATGTTTCTTACTACTCAACTAGTTTGACACTCCTGAGGGGTATTCTTAAGATAATACACTTTTTCTTTAAAATCCATTATGAATAATTTGAATAGATAATGAAAATGAATATTCTAGGATAAAGCTAAGGTGTTTTAGAATAAAGATAAGGTGTCAAGGTTTTGAAATCCTATAAATGAAATTACAGGTAAGAATTAGACCAAGTAAGGACATATGTTAATATAAAATGGATGAAGTATTTATGTATTGAGGTTTTATTGAAAATATTTATTAAAAGGATATTTAGAGAATAAACTAATTCAAAGGATGTCCATTATATTTACTTTAAAAATTATATCAATTTGGTTTTAGAAAAGGACAACATGTAAGCCCAGTGAAAACCAATCAAATTGAGCATGGTTGTGGGTCTTGAAGCCATGACCAAAGGACGATAAGGGTTTCATGCCAACCACTAACCTAGTCAATGTCCTCATTGATTTTTCATTGTTTTTAGTTAAAATTTTTGATGAATAAATGTTAATGATGAACCAGTAGTATCACTTGTGAGGATTAGATATTAATCTATTACCCATATTAGTTTTGGAAGATGTTTAAGGAAAAATAGATAGACTTTTCACTTTTTTATTGGCCTTATTATATTTTAAATGTTTCTTTTATTTATTTAGGCATAAAATATACATTATTGATAATTAATCTCTTAGAGTAAAGATATAAATTATAATTTAATTGAAGAATAACCAAAAGTTAGGATTGTTCATATGAAATTGAAACCTATTGAGAATTAGATGGTGAAAAAAACCTAGCTAAGCCCATGCATTCCATCCCATATATGGGACATGGTGTGTTTAAGACTATGAGGATTGAAATTGAGCTCCCATGTAGAAATCTGAAAGACGCCCAGATTGAGATTATAAAAAAAAAATTCAAAGCAGTTGAACATTGATGCTCAGTCTAAAAAATAAGATGAAAATATCCCTTATCAATTGGAATAATTATCCAGTTTTCAAATCCCCATATTCTAAAAATCTTTGATTTATGGTCATCACCATTCAAGGGATTATCTATTTTTTCAAAATCACCCATCTAATCAAGGAGAAACTGCACAAATCCAACCTCTCCTTCACTGCATCTTGATCCACCTTGAAAGATAATCTCTTATCTTCAGATCTAGAGATCCACTACTCATCTAGGGTAATTTGAGTTAGAGCATCACCCTTGCATAGGACCTCTATGAATGTGAAACCCTTATTGAGAGGATGATTAGGCTTTGAAAGTTGAACAGGGAGATCTTCCATGATCAATCACTGCGCCTGAATCCACCAATCTAAAATGCGGGGCTACCACCACTTTTGAATCCACTATGAAGAAATATGAAGGGTGGTGCATGGAGAAGACAACCCATTCCTCACCATGGATCTAGCACATTAAGCTTAGTCATACACCACAGAACTAGTCTCACTAACCTAACCGAACACTACACCAGAGAAGACCAAATAGATATAATTATATATATATTTAAAATTATATAGAAATATTTTTAAATATATTTATTTATAATTATATAAGTATATTTATTATAATTTTATAAATATAAATATTTATATATTAATAAATATATATATATAATTATATAAATATATAAATATATGAAAAAAATTATATATATAATTATTATATATATAATTTTATAAATACATAATAATATAAATATATTATTAATATTAGATCTTTATCAGCGTTTTTTTAAAAGTGTCGATAAAGTCCTTAAGGGTTCTTAGAAAAAGAACCCTAATAGAGCGTTTCCTATGCTCGTGCCTTTAATATTTCATAGAACTAGAGTGGTGCTACTACCATCATCACTTCCGCTACTGTCAGCACTATCATCAGACCCTACTTCCATTGTCGATCGTCTTTCTCGATGAATCAATCTCTTCAAATCTAAGGTATGTGATGATTTTTATTATTAGTGCCTTCGATAATACTATTTCTTCAGACGCACCTCACTAGACCCTACTATGTACCTATTCACGTCTTCTTGATGAACTAAATGAATATCCCTTACACCGATCCACCCCTCCTTGGTAGTGAAACAATGAGGCATCGTCATTATGAAACACCACCCCTACACGTTGATCCTCTCCCTATGCGGTGCATTCCCTACATTGAGCTCCCCTATGGATAAACTGCCCTCCCTCCACCCTGGAGTAGAAAAATCCATCACCCTTCCTCTTTGTTTGATCTATTTCATAAGATCCTAATGCCAACTCATTTCCACCCTATTACACACCAGTATCGACCTATAGGTGCAACACACTAACTTAAAATGATCCCCTCCATCATCATCATATGATATACATGCAACGTAGTGAGAATTGATGAAATTCCTTTCATGGTAGTTCTGATTCATGTGATATTATTGGAAGTTCACACAATATGTTGGAATTTGTAGAGATCTACATTTTTCAATAGATAACAAGACTGTGATTTTCTTTTACGTGCTAATTCATTATTCATCTCCTTCACAACATCCTAACACTCACCAACACACAACTAATACCTAAAACCAAATGAAATTTATAATTTTTATTAACATCCATTACTAATTTTATAAATTTGTAAATAATAATAAATATAAATTTATAATTTTTATAAGTATAATTTTTTATATTTATACTTCTTGATATAATTGTTTATAGTATATTTTATTATACTAATAGAATTTAATAATATTTTTTATTAAATATTTATACTTGTATACTTTTATTCATTTATAAATTTATATGCTTTTATAAATTTTTTAGTGTATCATATTATACATATATAGTTTAGATATGAAATTTTATTAATTACTTATACTTTTATAGTTTTCTAGATTAATAAATTAATATAAAATTATAGTTTTATTCTTTATAAATTATTATACTTTTATACTTTAATAAATTTTACTTTTATATATTATAATTTTATACTTTTATAAATTTTTAAAACTGTGTACTTCTATAAATTATGTATACTTTTATTACATATAAGAAATTTTATATTTTTTTATAAATTTATATACATTTATAAATTATATATATATTTATTTAAAATATATATTTTTTATAAATTATATATAATTTTATACTTCAATATACATTTATAATTTTATATACTAAAATAAATATATATACATTTGTAATTTATACTTTTATAACTATATACTTTTTTCAATTTATCAATAGTTTAATACTTTATGCTTTCATAAATTTTCTTTCTATAAATTATACTTTTATATTTTTATATTTTTATAATTTTTTAATGTGATTATTATTTTTTTAACAAATTCATTTCGCTGATTGGGGTTTTTCCTACCTCTCCCACATTTTCTTCATTCTGTGCTTGTGGATGGAGAACCAAGTTCGTCCTGGAATGAAGGCACACCACGTCTCAAAGGTGCTGTGGTGAAATATTATCACCCAACTATGAATCGTGATGATCAGACTGTCGCTCATAGGGATGAAGGATATGTTCCATGTCAATCATCTTCTTTGAGGGTGGTTTCCTCATCTGATGCTTACAATGTCTCTAGATCCAAGCTTCAGGCACCTATTTCTTTGGATCGTGTGGATAGGGTTGATAGCCTTGGAAATCCTGATCTATTTTTTGTAATGCATGATTTTGTGGTTTGTGATCACAGATCTACGTTGGACACTTGGGCTAACAGCATTCTTCATGTGGATGAAGATGTGTGGGATTTTGCTTCGTCTAGGTCTGGTCTGCAGTCTACGCCGAAGTGGGTGATGCCGACGAGTTTTCTCTCTATTTTCATGATTTCTGATCCATATATGATGAAATTTAAGTATTCTTCAAAGGTCCCAAATAGAATTGGAAATGACTAGACTGATAGAGTTTCAGTGGACAGTCCTGCATCGGCCCCCCATTCGCTTCATTCATGGACTCCTACTATAGTAGGATCCTCCAAAAGGGGTCTTCATCTCATGTTGATGTTAATATTGATATGTTTTCTGATAGGATTTCAATTGGGAAGTATTATCTAATTACACATCTTGTTTTACTGAAGGGTGAGAAGTCCTGGATATTTGATGATATGGTCAGTAAAATCTCGTTTTTGTGGGGCACCTCTGATTGGAGGTGTTTTTCTCTTGTCCTTAGCATCTTTCATAGAACTTTCCCTTTGAATGATTTCAAAATACATGTTTGGATCATTGGGTCTCTATCTCTAAAACCTGGATGGATTCAAATTCATGAATAGTCCCTGGATTTCAATGTCATGCATGCAAGGAATGCATTTTCTCAAGTTTGGGTCCATTTTCATGGACTTAATTGGGTCCTTTGGCATCCAAAAATTCTACATGATATTGGCATGTAAATTGAGTCTCTTATTTCCCTTGACAAGTAAACTAAGGTTGTTTGGTTTGGACATTTTTCGAGAACGCAGGTGGATATTAATTTGGGATCCACCTTGATTGATAATGTAACTCTCTACAATCCCACTAATAATATCTATATTGATGTTGAGTATGAAAGGAAGCCCCTTTTTTGTACTGAATGTATGTCTATTGGGAATTCTTTGGAGGTATGTCAAAGGAAGATCTCTTGTGAGAGATGTGGGAGGAAGGGTCACCCAACTACTCTCTGTAGAAGGAAACCCGAGAGGAAGCATGTGGCTTTGTCAAAGTCTCTTGATCATGATCGAGTTGTTCTCAAAAAACCATCTTCCACTAATGCTAAGATGTTGGCTTCTGATAAATCTATCCCTCATGTTCATAATTTGGAAAGGAAAGGACTAATGGTGTATAAGTTCCCAATGGGTGGTATATATACTACTCAAGTAGATTTTTACAAGGATATTACATCCAATGATGGTTGTGTTGTTACTCCCACTGGATTAGTTGAGACTGAAAAAATGCTAGCATCTTAGTTTTTGGATCTATTGCTTATGTTGACCCTCTAAATATAATCATTAATGATAGTCCTGGTGCAAGATTGCTATGTTATGAGACTATTGATTTTGATCCTAACTCTGGGTCTCCTCAATAGGTTGATTGTCATTAACAAATCTAGAATCTTTTGAACTCCTCTAGGATATATGAGAAACAGGGTGACATCTCTGAGGAGGAAGGGATTGCAATGGGTAGTGGTTGTCCTACCTCTTTCAAAGATGCACTAATTTCTAGAAAAGGGAAGTTTGATGATTGGTTTGACTTCACCCCCTCTCTCTCGAAGAGAAGGGCGAGGAAGGACTATTCTAACACACCTTTCATTGTCTTACCCGATATTCTAAGCTATCATACTAGTTCAATTCTGATATTCTTACAATCTTCAATCCGAGTAAGTCCCAATCTGAATGGGAAACTATTGATGACTTTTATTATGGGAATGATATGTCTTATTATGGTCTCTAGCATTGTTCTTGAAGAATGAGGGAAAGTCTATTTTTTTGACCCCACCCATCTCTTCTGTACTTTTTTCTTTTATTTAATAAATGGTCAGAAGCTTAGCTTTTGGCTGGACTTGTTGGGTCATTTGGATGATTAAGATTTATTGTATTATATGCAATATTTTATGTTTTAAATCATAATGGATAGAAGTTTAATGTATTATTTTAATTGAGTGTTAAATGAGTTTCAAAATTATCTTTGATTTTTTTTGGATTTCATGTCCAATAATGTATCTAAGAGGGAACTCATTTGATTCCCTTTTATAATTTCATTGGTAGATCATGGTTTAATCATAAATAAGTAAGTTATAATATCACTAGAGTTTGATTTAAAACCAATTATGAGGTTTGACACTATAATAGAGAAATATTTCAACAATTAGAAAATATTGATAGACCTAAGAGGTGTTATGTGAAAGATATGATATTTGAGCAGTTTTCTTTTCATTCACAATCTAAGTATGAACATAATGACTAAAAATTCAATGTGTATTTCAAAAATGTTTTAAAAAATTATGATAATTTTTTTTGAAACAATTTTTATATTAAATACCAATATTTTCTATTATGAAAATGGTTTTCAAATAATATAGATTTTATTTTTATTTATTTCCATTGTTACATTCAAAAGACATATTTTCATCAGTTTTTTATTATGTAAATGTGATTTTATGGGTAGATGATTGGTTTTAAAGTTAATAAATTGGATTTTAAGGATGTTTCAGAATAAGGTTGATGTTTTGGATTTCAATGATGATATAAATAAATGAACTTGTAAATATCACATTGAATTTAAAATGGTGTTTTGTAATTTGAAATCAGAGTGAATAGATTCAACATTTTTTTATAATATAGTATGGCCTAACAACATGATGAGTGGTATCTATATTTATAAATGGAAAAAAGTGTAAGGAAAAAGGGTGTTATCTATAATTATATGATCATATTAACTTTAAAAGGCATCCTAGATACACATAACCTCACCTCCTATATAATATAGATTGATAATAACACCATTGAAATGGAATGTCACTACTTTTATCCAACCCATAGGATGTCAATCATGACATCATTCCCACAAAAGGAGAATTAATGTTTAACCCCATTGAAACTCCTAAACCTAATTTGCATCCAACATCACCTATATGGTTTAAATTAGGGGATCCCTCCAAAACTACATGTTATCTCTAATTTGGTGTTAGCTTCTAAGGGGATGAGTCTCAGGAAACAAAATGAAATAATAACTATAATTCTCATTATCTTCATCTCCTGAATAGTTATTATAGAATTTTATTTCTTGAGAATCACCCCCATCTCTTCTGAACATGCACCTTTTTTTCATGAACTGATATGAATAGTAGTCATCCCATACGAGGTACTGGTGAAGATTGTATATGAATTCAGAGGATAACACCTACAACCAGTGGAGTAATTCTTTTCTTAAAATCAATTACCAATTTTCTTTAAAGCATGATGAAATTATTTGAATCTTTAAAATGATGGGTTCCCCTTATTTTAAAGAATCCTTTATTGTATTTTTTTTAATTATTAATATTACTGAATGAAATAGGATGGATATTAATAGAGAATGAATGGATGCCAATAGTATAATAAAAGAGTATGAAGATGGGGTGATAGAGTTCATCATGTTTGAAAAAGATCATGCATACGAACCTTATCAAATCCTTTGTCTGTATTTATGCTGTTTTTATTCAAGACTAATTAGTCTAGAGGATTTGGGATAACACTTGATCTATCATGGAATATATTGAAGTTATAAATGTTGTAATAAGAATTGGGAAAAAATGTAGCAAGTGAATGAGATAGTACTACATCTAATTGATTATCTGATATGATTAAAAGTGTGGACAATGAAGAAGATTGTATTGAGGATGTTATTACAACAGTTAATAATGATGACGATTTTATTAAAGAAATGAAAATAATAATTGAATATGAACATCATGATTGTCCGAAATTGTTTGAGTAGTTAAAGAGTTGTGAAAATATGCAATTGTATTCTGGTTTCACTAAATATACTAAAATGTCAACTATATGAAGTCTATATAATTTAAAAACTAGAAACAGATGCAGTGATGCCAGTTTTATTTAACTAATTTCTCTCTTGAATGATATGATCCCATAAGATAATGAGCTTCCTAGATAAAAATTTGATACTAAATGAATGTTACGTTCAATGGGTATGATCTATTAAAGAATACATGCATGTTAAAATGACTTTATACTATTTCTAAAGGACCAAAAATCACATAAATAATTCCCAATGTGCAGTGCTTCTCGATACAAGAAAGATGAATCGGGTCCTATGAAAGTTTTATATCGCTTTTCAATCATTCCATGTTTTAGGCACCTATATGGAAGAGAGGATTGTTAGGACATTAACATATCATATAGATATAATAAATAAAGATGGGAAACTTCATCACCCAACATACTATCATTAGTGGAAGAGAATTGATCAACAGTATGATAAATTTAGAAATGAATCAAGAAACCTTTGTCTTGCGTTATCTACAGTTGGAGTGAATCCTTTTGGTTTTCAAAGAAGAACTCATAGTACAAGGATGGTTATGTTTGTAAATTATATATTTCCACCATATTTATGCATAAAATGAAAATACATTATGTTATATATACTTATATTAGGAAAAAAACAAAGTAATGATATTGATGTTTATTTGGCTCTATTGATCGAATATTTGAAATTATTGTGGGTTTTAGGTGTTACGTTGTATGGTGCTTACATAAATGAAGATTTCATGTTGAGATCCATGTTGTATGGGATGATAAATGAATTTCACTCTTATGGAAATTTTTTAGGATATAGAATTAATGGAACTCAAGCGTGACCCATTTTTTGAATAAGGTTCATAGTTTATTAAGTTGAAACATTCATCAAAGACTATGTTTCTAGGACATCACACATCTTTACCCTGATGATATAAGTACTAATATTGGTTGAAATAATTTTATGGGTGTTCATAAGAACATACAAAATCATCTCTACTAACTAGTGATCAAGTATTTGATAAAGTAAAATATATGGAAACTAATTTTGGTAAACCTTTTTTGAAAATCCTTATGAAAACTGGTTGGAAAAAGAGACCAGTTTTTTTTAATTACTATACTAAAATTGTTAATACATTAGATACTTTCATTATGTTATTCATGTTAAAAAAATTGTATGTGATAGTTTTATTGGCATGTTACTAAATTAAATGGGAAAAAGGATGAAATTAAGGATATGCTGGACATAATTGACATGGGAATATTGGAGGAGTTGACACCAGTGAAAGGTGAATAATGTAATTTTCTTCCTCTAAATTATTATACTCTTTATAGGTAGGAGAGATATGAGTTTTTCAACTTATTGAATGATATAATGGTTCCATATGTTTATTCATTGAATATCAAGAATATCATGTCAACAACTGATTTAAAGTTAATTCATATGAAATCACATGATTTTCATGTTTTGATGAAAGATCCAATGTATGTAGCTTTACATTTAATTTTTTAGAAGAATGGAAATCATACATTAACCAAGATCTATTTCTTTTTTAAATCTACATGTAGAAAATTTATAGGCCTAGAGAAATTTCCAAACATGTAAAAGGAAATTTTCAACATATCATGTGAATTGGAAATGTTCTTCCCACCATCATTCATTGAAATAATGGTTCACTTAATGGTTCACTTGATGGTTCACTTGTTGAGATAGATTAAACTATATGGTCTTGTTAATTATAGATGGATGTACCTCATTGAATGGTATATGAATATTTTTAAAGGGTTTTTCAAAAATTGAATATGGATAGAGGGTTATATTATAGAGTTATATATTGTTGAGGAAGCCATTGAATTATATACCAACTACCTATCTGGTGTGGATAACATTGGTTTATTAAAATATCATCAAACCGGGTATCTTGTGAGTGATGGAATTTCTCAAATTGATGTGTCATAATCAATATTACATATTAGGATAATACCCACATTTATATTTTGTATAATAGTTTAGTGGTTTCCCCATATGTTGAAACCCACAAATAAATTCTTAGGAATTTGATTCCTTCAAGGGATGAAAGATGGATTTCAAATACACATCATCAATATTTTATAGGATGGTTTCGTGACCATATTTATAAGGAGTTAGATGTAAATATGAATTCACTTTCAGGATGAATTTTATGGTTATCCATAAGACCAATTATGCATGTATTATCTTACAATGTTTATCTAATTAGTGGTCATACATTCTATATAAATGAACATGATGAAGGTAGTACCATGAAAAATAGTGGATTTATAATTATAGATGAAGTGATGCATGTATTTGGTACTATGGAAAAAATCCAATTTATACAAATATGTTAGACTTTGGCATCATCAAAAACATATGGGAGTTGGATTATACAATATTCCAAGTGGAAATGTTTTAATGCAAGTGGGTTAATAACAATAGTGCTATTAAAATAGATGAATTGGGATTTGTGAAAGTGGATTTTAGTAAGGAAGGGTATAAAGATGAACCATATATAATGGAAACATAGGAAGTGTATATATTTTATGTTCCAAATCCCACAAACCAAATGTGGTCAATTGTTCAATGATCGTCCAAAACTACTAAAGGGTTAGATGAAAATGCAATTGAGGATGGCCCTTTCATTGGGATGTCACAATCATTTCGCAACAGTACCAATGTATACGGGGTCTTGTATTTCATAGGATAATACAATTAAGGTATTTGGATAATCAATAGTGGGGTTAAATCCCTTCAAACATTAAAAAAGAGAGTTCAATAATTTGGTTATTTTTTTCAGAAATATACGTTGAATTACCTCATGTTATTATCTATTCACTACTGCATTTACATAATATAAATTAAATATTAAACCAATTATGTAGATGATGCCTTTTTCACATGATGATTATCCCAATATTGAGGAACATCATGTTTCTCAACCTGTTTTTTCTCCAAGTGCATAGGAATAACGACCTTCTACACGTGTTGATGCTCTCAATCCTAAGGAACAATAGGCTTCTCAACCTTCTACTACTACCGATGTATAGGAACAACAACCTTATTTACATGTAGATGCTACCAATCCATAGTACAAACATATTGATGATATTTAACCTAAGGAAATTGTAGATGACAACAAACCAATTCCCCCAAAAAATAGGATCACTGTAGTGTGATGGTGTTATAAAAATTTATTAAGGATAAAAGAATAAGAATAAAATTTGTTATCAGATAGAATGTGTGTGGAAAACCTGTTAAATCCAACAAGACCATGTTTAGTAGTTTCATTGGGCTTGTCACTCGGTAGCATGTACCAATTTATAGAGGTTTCTGTACCATGTTATTCTCATGATTAAAACTCTAATTTGATAAGGGATTATGGTAATATTATGATATCCCTTCTTTATTTTGATAAAAAATAAAATAATAAAACATTGGATTACTCTTTATTATACCTTGTAGAGTTCATTTATAGTAGACGAATCAAATAATAATTTTTATTAATTATTTCTAGAAATGATCATATAGAATTTTTCACAATTCCAATGAAATTTCATCTCAAATATACTGAAGGGGAAATAAACTTGCACCCACCACATATGTATGAACACCTAATAAGATAAGAAACTGGGATGAATTTACTGGCCTTTGTAAGGAGATATCTTTTCAGGTACATTGTTTCTAGTAAAACATTTTTTGAAAATGTGTGTATTAATCACTTTGATTGAGAATTTTTAATTTATGAACTGAGAATTGAGTGCTTAAAATAAGGAAGAGGTAGAAAAACCAGCATACCCCTACCACAAAGCGAGGATGAGGTATGCTTAACTTGAAAAATATGTGGACATATTTCAAATATACTATAATATTTTATGTGACATGAAACAAAAATATAATTATATTCCTATGTTTATATGTAGATTGATGAATCCAAATACAAATCCACTAACATCAAATTTCATGTGCTATAGAAGGAAGCATGTGTAAATAAAGATGGGATATTAATGGATGAAAACACACACAAAAAGTGTATGAATCATGTGAAATCATGATATAATAATTTTCTTTCTTTAAATTGATATTACATAATAGTGATTACTTATTTTACTATATTTTCTATCCGGATTAGACATAGGAATCATCAATAGTTGTACTATATGTACACCTACTATCGATGGCCTTAAAGCATCAAAAACAATATGGACACATTGAAGATTTAGGTTTTTGGGTGACACCCTAAATATATTTTGAGAAAAAAACAACATGGGGATAAAGATAAAAAAAATGTAAGAGTTACAAGAAAGATTATTTACCCTTGCAGAAAAATTTCATTGGTGGATGGAGTTTCTAGAAAATATAATGGGGGGTAAGAAAAAAGAAGAAACAACTTAACAAAAACCACTTCATGAAGACCCCTCCCCACCCCCACCAGCTTTGAGGTGATCCATTTCCCTCAAATATCTATGTTATATGATGTAATAAATATTATCATAATTATTTATATGAAATGTGAATTAGGAAAAAACCGATACCTTTCCTGTAATGATATTTTATAAGGTAAAAATGATGGTGATTTATATCTATCAACACCCACCCATCACCTTGTTATGAGGAATTCTGTGTTCAATATCCAAGAAGACACTCTAGACTACCAGCAACTTCCAATAGGTCATGTGAGAGTGGGGATTATGGTAGCTCATGAGATGATCGTCGAGCTACATGTTCCACTTGATGAAACAAATATTTGTATGGTTGAGCAAGCTATTGGACTATTCATAGAATAGATGTCATATCTTTTAAAAAACATGTCAATAAGGAGGTATTCTTTCCTAATTTATTTTTCATGCTAAAACTTTAACAATTAATGAAAAAGGTTTAAAATGATTAATTTTATTACAAAAATAAAAAAGGAATGGGTGAAACAAAAGGTCAAATCAAAACCATCTAAATGATCAGACAACTGATTGAACATTTCATCAGAAATCACTATTACCCCACCCATGAAATGTTCACATTTACTAACATTGAAGGTTCTTTAATATAAAAAATTACAAAGTGATAATAATCAAATAGTTGATTTTGAAGAATAAATCTATGGAGAGGAATTTAAAGACTTTATTTCTCTTCAGGATGTAAATGAAATCTTTAAGTATGAATTTCTAAGAGTCTTAGTTGTAAATGAATACATGAGTTTTGTTTTCATGATTTTTTTTTCAATAGATAATATACTATGTTAATTATGACTAAATACAATTCATATTTTTTTGGAGGCATATATATGAATACCAATTGAAGGGATTACACAATGAACATAAATATGGACTCATTATTCCCCAAGTCACTTCTATAGACCAATCCAAAATGGAATTAAAAAATTTGATGAAATAGTGGATAAACAAGCCAAATCATTTGAAATAAAACATAAATATGATAGACTATTATTAATAACATTGATGAAGGTGTAAAACTCTACAATTTAATCATATAAAATATATTTTTATTCCTTTTTGTTTTTTAGGTAGCATTGGGTACTCATTGTAGTTAATTTAGATACTCCAAAGATTTATTTTTTAGATTAACTGAATGGAAACCCAACAAACTGACCACAACTGATGATGTTTGTCAATTTCCAATACACTAAATCCAACATTTTAGAAAATAATTTAAATTTATAAATTTTATATTATGCTTTAATGATAATTGTTTTATGATAGGGCAGTGTTAAAATATCATGAAAATCATTGCATGAGGACAGTCCATGCACACAAGGAACTTGTAAACTTATATATGTCAAAAAAATTAAATATTTTATCAATGTTTCTGCAGTTTCTAAAAAAACTAATGTAAAATATTGTGGTTATTGTGTTTGTAAATTTATGAGAGAGATCATATACCGTAACAAAACTTGCATCCCTGAATATTTATTTTCAAAGACAATTAATTTTCAATTTAAAATATTTATTAACACATTGTGTATTTATATTTTTCTAGTACTAACATGAATTTCAAAAATCATCATATTCACAAGATGTAATATATTAGTTTAGAAACAAATGGGCCACATACATGGTACTTGAATTTACACATATATCATGAAGATGTGACTTCCTACTTCTAATTTTATTTATTTTCTCATCATTTATCTACATTTTTTACTTAATTTCCTCATAATATCTACATGGTATTTTTTTTTAATTTTAAAATAGATCATGAAGAAATTACTTTTTCAACAAGGATGATTCACTCTTAAGCAATGATCATTCACTCAATCGCATACAAAATGTACCTGGTATGACTCAAATTTCATGGTCTTAGTTTAAAATTGATATTTTATTAATGCATTATTTTATATTTATGTTTAATTTATTTCTTTATATTACTAATAACATAATAATTGTTTTCTTATATAGGTGGATTCTTTCTCTCGGGTTATGGTGAATTTTTTGAAGCTTCTTGTGCTTGTGTGAGATTGGACTTCGATACTACAATACAGATAATGAAAACAAGGAAATAGGCCAAGAATGTATACAATAATTATGAAAAGTTAAATTCCTACTACTTATTTAATTAATTTTTTAACATTTTATCTATTATTTTTAAGTTAATTTCCCTATCATTTTAATATAATACTTATTTAGTTTTTTTTTCACAGATCATTTGAGAAATCATGTTTTTCTTTCAACTATCCACAAAAATCCAGAAAAGAAATAACATATTCCTTTCTGATGGTAGAGGAAACCCCATGCTTCTTGAAATGTGAAGTGTTTCAAGGATCATGGGGTTTATCTTATATTAAAATGGAACATATTATCTCCTTTATATATTTTTTCATATATTTGAAAGAAAAACAAATATTGTATACTCAATCAGCTGTACATCAATCTGATACATAGGGTGCTCGATAAGGCTTAGACTATATGTTTTTATTTTATAATTTACATTTTAGTTTAAAACAAACATCCCATACTCAAAACTAATAAAACACATTAATATTGGTTTGATACATTAGGACATAAATCCATAAGTCATTTTGGATAAGTTAGAATCATCCACACCTCAATCCGATGAACGGTGTGGTCTATATGACTCCAAATGTGTCTTTTAATTTAAAATTTAAAATAATTTTATTGAAAATAACAAGTGACAAAATAAAAACAAATAAAATGAATTCTTATTGTTTTGATACTTTAGGAAAATTATCCATAAGTCATTTTTGACATGTATAAATAAAATGAACCTCAATACGACACACAATGGGATCTATATGAATCAAAGTATGTATTTTTATTTGAAATTTACATTAATTTTAGTAAAAAGAATAAGAAACACACTGAAAAATAATAAAATTAATTTATATTGTTTTAATAATTTAGGAAAATTATTCATAAATAATTTTTGTTTTTTTGGAATCAAACACATCTAAATCTGATTTATGGTGTGATCGATAATACTCAAAGTGTGTCTTTTTATTTAAAATTGAAATTATTTTTATTAAAAATAAAAAGTGACATACTAAAAACCAATAAAATACATTAACATTGTTGAAATAATTTAGAAAAATGATCCATAAGTCATTTTTTATGTGTAGGAATCAACCTCACCTCAATCTGATACATGTTGTGACTAGTATAACCCCAAGTGTCTCTTTTTATTTAAAATTGGCATTAATTTTAATAAAAAAGTGACATACTGAAAACTAAGACAACACACTCAGATTGTTTGGATACTTTTGTAAAAGGATACATAATTCATTTGTGAAATGGAATAATATTCACTTCAATCCGATGAATGGTGTGAACGGTATAACTCCAAGTGTTTCTTTTTATTTGAAATTGACAATAATTTTAGTAAAAATAAAAAGTGACATACTCAATACCAAGAAAAATAATTTTTATTATTTTGATACTTTATGAAAATGTTCTATAAGTCCATTGTGATTTTTAGTAATCAACTGAACCACAATACGATGCACAATGTGACTAGTATAACTCAAAGTGTGCCTTTTTATTTAAAATTGACAATAATTTTAGTAAAAAGAACAAGTGACATATTGAAGACTGATAAAATGAATTCGTATTGTTTTGATACTTTCAAAAAATGATCTATAAGTCATTTTTGATGTGTAGGAATCAACCCCACCTCTATCTGATGTATGGTGTGACCGATATGACTCCAAGTGTGTTTTTTATTTTAAATTGACATTAAATTTAGTAAAAGGAATAAGTGGAATACTAAAAACTGATAAAACATATTCTTATTATTTTAATAATTTAGGAAAGAAATCCATAAGTCATTTTTGATGTGTATTAATCAACCAAACATCAATATCATTCATGGAGTGACCAATTTGACTCAAAGTGTCCATTATCTATTTAAAATTGTCATTTTAGTTCAAAATAAGTTTCACTCACTAAAAAATAATAAACCAATCTCTTATTATCTTGATAATTTAATAAAATTATTTATAAGTAATTTTTTTAATCTAAGAATTAGTCTCATGTCAAACAGACACATGATGTGACCAGTATGACTCAAAATGTTTATTTTTAGTTTGAAATGATATTTTAGTAAAAAACAAAAGTGACATACTCAAAACAAATAAAATGCATTTTTATTTTTTTCATAGTTTATGAAAATGATCCATAAGTCATTTTTGACATGCATAAATCATTTGCACCAATATCTGATGCATGGTGTGACTGATATGACTCTAAGTGTGTCTTTTTATATAAAATTGACCTTAATTTTAATAAAATGAACAAGTGACATTCTCAAAACTAATAAAATGCATTTTTATTGTTTTGATAAATTATTACAATGATCCATATGTAATATTTTGTGTATAGGAATAAACCCCACCTCAATACTATGCAAGTTATGACTCGTACAACTTCAAGTGATTCTTTTTATTTAAAATTGACTTTAATTTTAGTAAAATGAAAAATTAACATACTAAAAACCAAGAAAAAATATTCATATTATTCTTATACTTTAGTAAAATGACCTATAAGTTATTTTTTCCATATAGGAATCAACCTCAGCTAAATCTGATGCACGGTGTGACCGATATGACTCCAAGTGTGCCTTTTTATTTAAAGTTAACATTAATTTTAGTAAAAAAACTAGTGACCTACTCAAAACTAATAAAAAACATTCGAATTGTTTTGATACTTTATAAAAATGACCAATAAGTCATTTTTGATGTGCAGGAATCAACCTCACTTCAATCCAATGCACAATATGTATGGTATGACTCAAAGTGTCCGTTATCAGTTTAAAATTGACATTTTATTTCAAAATGTGTGTCTCTAACTAAAAACCAAGAAAACATGCTCTAATTGTCTTGATAATTTAGGAAAATTATTAATAAGTCATTTTTGATGTGTAGGAAGTAGTATCACATCAAATTGACACATGATGTTACTAGTGTGACTCAAAGTGTGTATTTCCACTTTTAAATTACTTTTTAGTAAAAAAAGTGACATACTCAAAACCAATAAAAAAATTTGGATGTTTTGATACTTTATTAAAATTATCCATAAGTAATTCTTGATGTTTATGAATCATATGAATCTCAATATAATGCAAGGAATAACTGGTATAACTATAGGTGTGTCTTTATACTTAAAATTGAAATTAATTTTAGTAAAATGAATAAGTGACATAAATAAAACCAAGAAAACACATTCATATTGTTTTGATACTTTTGGAAAATGATATATAACTCATTTTTGACATCTTGGAATAAACTACATCTCAATAGGATTCAAATTTTTACCAATATAACTCCAAGTGTGTCGTTTTATTTAAAGTTGACATTTTATGTAATGACCTATCTTTTCATGAAGGTAAGTCTCTTGTGCGTCATGTTTAAATTACTTTAAAAGACCTTATAATGTAACCCAATAGAGTCATAGGGTTCATGAGGGTGTTTGATTCTTGTTCGGAGCCCAAAACCCTAAAAATTTAGAAAATAAACTAGGTCGCACAGTTAGTAGAAACCGTCCGCCTAGCCCGCACTGCCTCTACTAACAGTGTGAGGTGAGACATGTGAGAACTAGGAGCTATACGGTTTTTTGAAACCATGTAGTCCCAGGTGAATGCTCATGCAAAAAACTGAAGAGTTTTAAAAGTATTATTTTTCACGGTTTTCACACGGTTAGGGAAACTGTGAGCCTTAACTATGTGGGGTATCTCTTTGGAAAGTGGCTTGAGCATAGTTTGCACATGGTTTGGAAAAACTGTGCAACCAAACCATGTTCCCATATAATTATGGATTAAATGAATTTTTCCCCTTAATGAAGTGTTAATTTTTTTTTATTTTCTTCTCTCCTCATTCCAGTGGATGAGTTCTTCCACCTACTGTGAGCTTCATTATCCTCCTATCTAGGAACCTTGATATCTCCCTCATTTGATGTCCATATCATGATCTGTCAAAGGTGTTGGATAGAAAGAGGTATTATCTACAATCCTCTCCCTTCCTATTTCAGTTTATCTTCAGATCTATTGTACTATTTAGATGAAATCTCATTTTCCCTATTTTTAGTGATTTGGACCATTTCTTAAATTTATCCCAACTAATTTGAAATATGAGGCTGCCATCAGATGAGGATTCATCAAAGACCCTAAGGTTGGTGGTTTCGTTTTCCCCCAAAAATTATAGTGTTTTCATAGCTCCTCCATTTTTCTGCACACTATCCTTTTTCATGCATCGCTAAATAATTGATTTCTTCATATTAAATTGAATTACGAACCATGATAGACACCCATTGAACATTTTTAGGTAATTAAGGATGTTGAACTCAATCATAGAAACCCCTTGGGTGTGATGTATTGATTTTACACTTAATGATTAATTGTTTTAATGTCCAAAATTCCTCCTAATCATTCATTTTTTTTTGTAAATAAAATTTCCCACTATCATATAAATATATAAGAAACCGAAAGTACCTTCTAAGTGCTTTTCTTGGATTATAAATGGAATTTTCCAATTAAGTGATTTCCTGGTTGACATTAGAACCTTCTAAGTTCTTCATTGAGCCTTATAAATTGAATTTACTTGTTTTAGTGAATTAAATGGATTGATTATATGGAATGTATTATTCATGATAGTTTTATTTTCATTAAATTAATTGAATGATTTAAATAAATCAATTATGAAATTTTAGAAAGGGCACACTATTTTTTCATGTTTATTAAATGTTTAAATGAATTTTTATGATTTGATTATAATGGATTGGTAAATTTGATGCAAGAGAGGTAATGCCTCATAGATTATATTATTATTATGATTATGAATTGATATATTTTTTGGATTATGGTAAGGGTTCTATTGGGTATGATTGTTTCACGCTCCCTTACATTGGATGTTGAGCGTGACATCTCACACCAATAACACTACTTGGATGGTGGGAAAGATGTTCTATTTCCCTTATTTCTGGTGTTGACATGATGACACACTCATCACCTTGAGTGTTGAGCATGACATCTCCCACTCATTATGAGATGTAGGGCATGTTCCCCTTTGGATTGATATTATAAGCTCCTTTAGACATGTTATGGATGTTTGAGTAGCGCTCTAGTCCAACCAGCACCTAGTATTCCAGGTATATGGTCACTTAATTCCACATGTACTTAGTTCAAATAGGTGGATGAAATATATAAATAAACTATATATATATATATATTTAATGTTAATACATTCATCCCAGCCATGAGCCGAAAAAGGCAGACCCAACAGGTGTCCCTTAGGAGACAGAGTGGGTGGGTATTAATTTATTCAGTATTGTTAATTATTTATTTTTACCCGCACACTATTTAGTTATGATCACTTCTTGGATTACATATGTACACCATTGGTATGATTATGGTTGTATCCTATGACAATCTTTCTCTTTATTTCACATTAATATTTTATTTATTAAATAAGAATATACTTAATACAACATGGGTGATATAGAAGTATAGTGTCTTTAGGAATTATGTATATTACATAACAATATACAACAAAAAATAAAACTTCTTTAACATGCTCAAAATACTCCTTCAAGCTTAAAATGCATGGTCTATCCTAGAGAAAAACATAATAAAGGGGTGAGATATAAAGCCTAGTAAGGGAATAAAAATGGAAAACCATAGAGAGGATAATACATTTCAAAAAATAGTCATATCATCAAGGAATAAAAAGAGTAGGAATCATAAAGATGGAAAAAGAGACATGATATATCATAATAATTATAACATGGGAAATGCGGAGACAACTTAAAACACTACATCATAAATATAAACCAAGGCTAAATCTTCCAAGACCTCATGGTGTAAAAAGTACCATAATGTAATTGGGTTTACCCCTATCCCAACATGAATTATCAAGATACTAAGCATTACCCAATTCATTGGAGATCTATGTGGGTGCATCCATTCTCATGCTTATGTGTACCATATATATCATATAACATGGATTCGTTCATTATCACAATTTATTCCACAAACAAGTAATGTGGAATAAATACATGTAATTATCCAATAAATAAGTATATATTCATAAAGTTGAATAACCTTGATTGAAAAATGTGTATGGTATTCATTATATAATTTTTTAGCATGGAAATTCGTAGTGAAATTTTGGTAGCATAACAACATCACATAAAAATTCATAAAAAATGGATTGATGAGACAGAAATTGGTATATAATAACATATAAATAATTTGGGTAGTAATATGGACATGTAAAATCATATCCCAACATTATAAATTTAGAAAATGAATCTATAAGGTAACGAAGAACCTTGAATAGATAAAAGAATCATAACTATATTTCGGCATGGTAATGGCTATACATAAAGAATCATAGGGGGATTAAAGAGAGGGAAAGGGGATATAATCATTTATAAATTAAATGTAAATTAATGGAAATATGTAAGAACATATTCTAATGTAAGAAAATGGAATTTAAGAGACATAATGTAAAATAAGTTCTTGAATGGAAATGGGAAGAGAGAAATCCCATACAAAATTTCAGCATAGTAACAAATTAGGTAAGGGTCAAAATGAGAGAGTATAAATGGTCCCAGATTCAAATAAAATTAATTTTAAAGTAATTTAATGATAATAAATGAATAAAAATATAACCAATTTAGATTATAAATACTAATTTTGAAGAAGGTTATTGAATTGAAAGAAAGTGAGAAAGGTGAGGATCCCTTACTTGAGTGTGTGACTCCAAAAGCTTGGGAGGGGCTTCTTAAGAGTTTGTGGGATCCTTGGGAGGACTATAGAGAGTATAGTAAAGAGTATTAATGTGATACAAGGATTTTTAGTGAAGATAATTGGGGTCTTGGGTGGTTTTATATAGGAAATTTGATGGATTTCTTTATTATTTTGGTTTTGGACTTTACAAAATAAAATATTCAAAAGCACAAACCATATCTTGGTTTTTTCCCACAACTTCTTCCAAATGGAAGTGATTAAAAAAAGTTATAAGTTAAAGGGACTAAATTAATAAAATAATTATCTTTCATATGTGGAGGTGATTCATTCTCCTAAAGAAATTATTTAAAAACCTTAAAATATATGATAAGGTTTGGAGGATTCACAAAGGCTTTAAAAAATAAATAAAATAAACTTAAAATCAAATTATTTTAAATTAAAAAATATATATTTGGTCTTTTATCCATTTATATTAATTATTACATCACATTTAGGTCATTAGGATGTCATGAAACACAAAGTATATTTATACAATATTCTTTTTTTACCCAAAAATATGACTGTCTTAGAAAATTATGAAAAATTAACCTTTGGATAATTTAAATGTTATGATTACAATAATAATAACCATTTTATAAAAATAATTTTATTATTATGTAATTTTTTTCTTTTAAAGTAATGATCTATATTTACTAAAAATGATGGGTTTTTTATAATAACCGTTTTCAAACCCTAATTAAAATTACAGTTGACTTCATAAAAATTATATGATTATTTATATTTGATAAAAATTATTTAATAAAAATTATTTAAAATATCATTTAATTCAAGAATAGATTAATTCAAAAATTCGTTAATTGAATTTGAATATTAACCAAAAATAAAATTTGTGCTTTATGATATCAAAATAAAAATCATTTACAAAGTAACAATAATAGGATGAAAATATATTCATTATTCCATAAAAAATAATGCAATACATATATTTATAGAGTCTTGATACATATCCCTTTAATAAAATAGAAAATTCCCTAAGAGTAATGTGCGTGATGGTGTGAATTTCATGGGGTGGTTCGACGAACATGGTTTAGACCATGATCTTGATGAGCTTGAAATTCTCCATTAAACAGTTTTTCTCATTATTATATTTTTGGATCTCATCTTGGGATTGGTCACAAGAAAATACTAGAAATTTTATCTCCCTCGGAATCTCTAATAAACAGGATACATAGGGAATTCTCCTATTGGTTGAAGCCTTCACTTCTTTTTTTTTCAATTCATTTTTTAAAATATATTCATTTATACTAACCTTGTGATCACTGTTCAATGACTGTACTATCCATGGTAATGATTCTTAAAGGTAAATTAAATCCAAAGGGCATAATAAAACAAAATAAGTGAATGTGTTTTTATAACCATATTATATCATAATAAATTTAATTAAATCAAATGGGGAATTTTATTTATAATATTCTATGTCATTAAAATCGTCCCAACTTAAGAAATTTCACCCTTTAAATTTTCAATTCCCAGAATAGAAAAGATAAGTGTAACTATGTTTCATCACTTTATTCAGTTCCCATGCTGCTTCTTCAAACATGTGGTTTCTCTACAACACTTTAACAAGGGGAATTGTCTTATTTTTTAGAAATTTTTCACTAAGATCTAAGATCTTCATTGGGTAATATTCATAGGAAATATAATTATCTAATGGTACCACATCTAGATTTGGTAAATGTGATGGGTTTGGTATGTACTTTCTCAATAGTGATAAATAGAATACATCATGTACTTGAGATATGTTCAGTGGTAGTGCTAGTTGATAGACCTCCATTCTGATGCTATCAAGGATATCAAAAGGGTCGATGTACCTTGGAATAAGCATTCCCTTATTCCAAATTTTCATTAATTTATTCCATGAAGATATGCAGAGGAACACCATGTCTACAAAATCAAACTCTAGGTCTCATCGATGATTTTCATCATTTATGTTTTGTCAAATTTGAAAATCCTTAATGTGATGTTGAATGGTATTAACCATTTCCATTATTTCCTTGACTAGTTTAGGGCATAGTAGTTTGTGTTCCCCAACATCTTCCCAACTGTAGGTGTTTTGAACCTCCTACCATAAATGGATTCATAGGGAGACATATTAATTCATGAGTGAAAACTAGTGTTGTGAGAGAACTTGAATATAGGAAGATTTTATTCCCATACTCCTTTGAAGTTAATTCATCATGCTCTCAATATTTACTCAAGTATTGGGATAGTACGCTTATATTGATCATCAGTTTGAGGGTTATAATCCATATTGAAGTTGAAATCAGTGTTTAGAGCATTATTGAGACTTTTCCAAAACTTAGAGGTGAATCTTGGATATTGATCAGACTTAATTGATAGTGGTACTCTATGTAGCCTCATCACATCTTTTATGTATAACCATGAAAGTTGATCTAGTGAGAAATCATCTTGAATTGTAATGAAGTGTGTAGTATTTGTAAGACAATCCACAACAACCCAGATATAATTATTTTCTTTAGATGTCATTGTAATTCCAATGAAAAATTCCATGATGATGTTTTCCCATTTCTATGTTGTTATGGGTAATGGTTGCATCATCCCCTTAGGATTCAGCCTTTTATCCTTCACTTTATTACATAGTAGGTAAATTGATGTATACTCACTGACCTCATTCTTTATGTTGTCCCACCAACAGTTCTCTCAAAGAGATCGATACATCTTTGTGTTTATTCAGTGAATGGAGAAAGTATAACTATGTGAATAAAAAATAGTTCCTTCATTAACTCATTATTTGATAGAACACGTAGTATTGACCCAAATTTGACAATTACTTCTTCAATAACATTGAAATATGAGTATTTACCTTTTCTTAGAGTTTCCACTTTATTTTAAATTACCACATCATATTTTTGAACATATATTAACCTTTCAAGAAGAGATGTTTCATAAATAATTTGTGAATGTATTAATGATGTTCATTCCTTTATGATTCCCATGTCCATCCTCTTTAATTCTAAGAAGATTTAATACTTATCAATTCTCATTAATGATAAAATTGTTGGATCCTTTCTACATAAAGAATTTTTCACTTTATTCTCTTTACTAGGATGGTATTTAATCAAGATTTCATAGTTTTTTATCATCTTTAACTATCTTCATTGGAACATATTCATCTCTTTTTGTGTGAATATATATTTTTGAATTTTTTGATCCATATATATTTCATAATTATACACAAAGATATAATTCCACTATATTTTCAAAGTGAATATTACTATATCAAACTCCATATCATGCATTTTATAGTTCTATTAATGAACTTTCAACTACCTTGAAGCATAGGCTATGACTTTGTCATTTTCCATCAATACACAGCCTGACCTCTTCTTCAAAGTGGTGCTAAATATTATGAAAAGTTCTCCACTTGTGGGTAGTGTGAGAACAAGGAAATTGATAAGACTCCTTTTCAACTCATTGAATCTTTCTTCACAATCATCATTCCAAGAAAACTTAACTTCCTTTTGAGTAAGATTCTTAAGAGGGTTTGGAAATCATGAGAAATTTCTCACAAATTAGTAATGATATCTAGATAACTCAAGTAAACTACATATATCTATAAAAAATATTATCCACAACCACCCTTCAATTGTTTTTATCTTTGAAGTATCCATAGATATCCCATTACTGATGATATTCCCCAATAATGATACTTCCTTCAAATAGAAGTCGCATTTTCTATACTTTTCTTAAATATTCTCCTTTCATAATGTCTTTAGCAAAGTTCTTAGATACTACTCATTCTTATACTTTATTTTGGAGTGTATTAGAATATCATCTATAAAGACTACCAAACAATTATTCAGGTATTCCCTAAATACTCTATTCATCAAGCCCATAAAGATTTCTAGAGGATTAGTGAGTCCAAATGGCATTACTATGAACTCATAGTTCTCATACCTTATATGAAAATAAGTCTTGGGGATATCCTCCTTCTTCACTATAACTTGGTAATATCCATACTATAGATCCAGCTTGGAGAAGTATCATTCTCCGTGTAGCTAATTGAACAATTCATAAATCCATGAAAAATGATTTCTGTTATTTATCATGATCTTGTTAATCTCATGATAATAAATGAAATTGCGCATTGACCCATCCTTCTTATTGACAAAGAGGATTGGTGTATCCCATGGTGAAACACTTGGGTGTATAAACCATTTATCAAAATTCTCTTATAGTTGTTTCTTTATCTCATCAAGTTCCAAAATAGCCATCCTTTATGGAGTCTTGGATATTGGGAACACCCCAGGTATAAGCTTGATTGAAAATTTGACCTCTCAACTAGGAGGAAGATCAAGAGATTCCTTAGAAAATGAATCATTGTATTCCCTCATAATAGGCATGTATTTGATTATGATTATTTCCTTATAATCAATTATTTGAGAAAGATATGCTTTCTCATAGGGCAGTAATATTCATGCTTATGATGATGGCGTAAAATAAGATTCATGCTCCTCCTTTCACTTGTATAGAATTGTGGGTCGATTCACAATATGGAGAGTGATTTCATTCTCATGGAAATTTATGTTGGATATATATAGGGAAATCCAATCCATTCCCATAATTTCATCAAATTCCACCAAAGGGAGTATGCTAAGGTTTTCTAGTAAGTTTAGCTGACAAATGTTGATAGGGGAGAAGTTATATACTAGGGATGAAATAATTTCCCCATTTTCTATTTTCACATATAGCACTAATACCAAGATTTATGGTGGTGTTTTAATAGTTCTAATAAACTTTCATGATATGAAGTAATGCATATAACCAAAATAAAAAAGTATGTTCACTATTCTCGAATTAATAACTCGCGTACCTATCACCACTTTATTTTTGGGATGTGCCTCAGTATTTGTGATGGAAAAAGATCTCTATTGTTTCCTTAGAGGTTGTTAGTTATCTCAAAAAACCCTTGTCTTAAGGAATTGGTTTGAAATGTACCCTAGTTTCTTATAGTTTAAGAAATGAACAATGAACTGAGGGATGACTAGAAAATTCTTTTCCTCCATCACATTAGCAAGTTTCTCTTGTTAGAAAACATTAGTCAGGTGTCCTTCATTCCCACACCTAAATCACTTCTTCATTTCCTTTACTTTGACAAGTGTGATGTTGGAATTTCTTAGAACCATTAGATTTCTCCATCGGACCACTATAATTAAACTCCACTTAATTCTTCTTATCCATGTGATACACTTGATATTATTCGGTCTTTATATCAATTTTTAGGGAACATCATAAAATTTCTTCATAGTTATCAATGTCATAGATCACTAATACTTTTCATAGATGAGGTTTTATCCCACCAAAGAAGTGTTCAACCTTGCATTCAAGGGTAATGAAAAAACTAGACTTATATTGTGAAAGTCTTGTGAATTTTTTCTTATATGCCCCAATAGATTCATCATATTTTTTATTGAGTTCAAGTAAATCCCTTTCCATTTTAATATGGAGAGTGCGAGTAAAATATTGATCATTTTTTTATATAATTCATTCCACTCCATAACTTTGATATCTTCCTCAGGATTCATATTCTTGATTAATGTACACCACTGATCATCTTCTCCCTCTATATGATAAATAACCATAAGAACCATCTCCTATTCAGAAACATTGAGGGATGAAGAATATATTCTCAATGGAGTCGATCCATTTTCCATGATTAAGGGATCATATGGTCCGTCAAAATTAGGAGTCCTTTATCACATGACGGTCTCGATTGTGACTTGTTCTCTATTAGGGAGGTTTGAAAGATCCTCATGATCTAGGTTTCTATTAAAAACCTGAGTAAGATAAGAGATTATTGTCGTGAAGTTCGTGATTCCTTCTCCCATTGTGTTTGGAATCTTATTGGTACAATCATCAAATTGCTCGTCACATCGATTGTTTTCCCAAATGATCCAGTTTTTATCCCTTGGATAGAATAAAGGGAAAATTAGGGGTGATTATTTTAAACTATTAAACACATAAAGGAGAATCTAATTAAATTTAAGGGATAAATTATAAATTATATTTATTTCCCTAACTTATGAATTTCTAGGCTTCAATCTATATTATCCAAGATCTATTTCCTATCATATATTTTTTTGGGATTTTTTCCCATAATAATGGTTCATAATGAGATTATGAATTTATCAAAGCATGTCCCATGAGAGTGTTAAACCAGGTGTGTCGTAAGTCTAATTTTCATGTACCATGTTACCCCGAGTCAGGTCCAGAACACCTTGTTAGAGTTGTTAGTCCTAGGTACATCTGTTTCAGAACCAAATCCTCTTGTAGTATTCAGACAGGGATATATTTTCTTGATAAACCTATTTATAATGACAAAAATTTAGGAGTTTCATTTATACATAGTATTATCCCTAATTCTTTCACTGGAGTTTTATAATATTAATCCAAAAAATAACTAAACTTTTCCTCTAAAACCAACTATGATAACACTACACTTTATTTCACATTCATACTTGATTTATTACATAATATTGTACTTAATACAACCTAGATGATCAAGAAGTATAGTTTATTTTGGAATTAGTTACATTGTATAAAAACATAAAACATGAAATAGAACATCTTTATTGAAAAATTATTTAACGTGCTAAAAATACTCCTTCAAACTTAAAACTACATGAGATATTATGGGGACAAACACAAGAAAGGGGTGAGATATAAACCCAGTAAGGTAATAAACATAGAATAAAATGTAGAGGATAATAAATGTTAAACAATAGGAATATCAGTGAGGCATAAAAATAGTAGGTATCATAAACATGAAAAAAGATACATGATATATCATGATAATCATAACATGGGAAATGTGGAAACAACTTAAAAAACTATGTCATAAACTTAGGTTAAGGATAAATACTCCAAGTCCTAATGGTGGAAAAAGTCCCATAAATGAGTCAAATTCACTTCCTATCCCAACATGACATATCATGATACTAAACATTACCCAGTGCATTGGAGTGCTATCTTGGTGCACCCATCATAATAATCACATTCTCATGCCTAAGTGTGCCACATAGATCATACAACATGGATTTGTTCATTATCATAATTTATTCCATGAATAAGGAATGTGGAATACATACATGTAAGCCCAAAATCAATAATTATATATTCATAAAGGTGAATACCCTTGATAGAAAAATGGATATGGTATCCACTACATAAATTTTTTGGTGTGGAGAATCGTAGTGAAATTTTGGTATCGTAACGACGACACTAAAAGATTCATAAAAAATGTTTTATGAGAGATAAAGTGGTCTCCCATCACATATAAATAAAATGGGAAGTAATAGGGACATGGAAAATCCTATCCCATCATTATAAATTTATAAATAGAAGGCATAATGTAATGAAGAAACTTGAATAGAGAAAAGAATCATAACTATATTTCGGCATGGTAACAGGTGTACATGAAGGGTCATGGGAGGATTAATGAGAGGGAAATAGGATATCATCATTTATACATAAAATTAAAATTAAGGGTAATATGGAAGACCATTTTCCAGTATAAGAAAATGGAATTTAATATACACAACATAAAATAAGTTCTTGAATGCAAATGAGAATAGAGAAACCCCTTACTAAATTTTGGCACTATAATGACGTAGGTAAGGGTCAAAATGAGAGAGTATAAATTATACCACATTAAAATAAAATCAACTTTATAGTAAGATAATGATAATAAATTAATGAAAATAAAACCAACTAAAAATTATAAAGACTAATTTCAAAGAAGGTTCTTGAATTAAAAGGAAGAGAGGAAGGTGGAGATCCATTACTTGAGTGTGTTACTCAAAAAGCATGGTATGGGCTTATAGAGAGCTTGGGGAACCTTTGTAGAACTCTAGGGATTTGAGGTAAGATTATGGATGTTCTAGAAGGAGTTTGAGTGAAGATAAATGAGATCTTGGTTGAATTTATATAGGAAAATAGAGATATTTGTTTATTATTTTTGTTTTGGACTCTGCATAATAAAATATTCCAAAACACAAACCATTTCATGGTTTTTGACCATGATTTCTACCAAATGGGAGTGGTTTGAATTATTTTATAAGTAAAAGGGAAGAAATTAATAAAATAATACCCTTTATTATGTAAAGATGAGTCATACTTCTAAAGAAATGATTTTAAAATCTTAAAATATATCATAAGTTTTGGAGGATTCACAAAGGATTTATAAAATAAATCAAATAAATTTAAAATAAATTTATTTTAATTGGAAAGAATATATTTTGTTGTGTATACCATTTATATTACTTATTACACCACATTTAGGTCATTATGATGTCATAAAACACAAATTATATTTACACAGTATTTAATTTTTACCCAAAAATTCAACCGTCTTAGAAAATTAGAAGAATTCACCCTTGGATAATTTCAATGTTATGATTCCCAAAATAATAATAATTTTATATAAATAAATTTATAAATTATTGAATTTTTACTTTTAAAATAATGAACTACATTTATTTAAAATGATGAGTTTTTTACAATAACACGTTTCTAGCCCTATGAAAAATTACATTTGACTTCATAAAAAATATATGATAATTTGTATTTAATAAGAATTATTTAATAATACTAATTCAGTAAAATATTATTTATTTCAAAAATCTATTAACTCAAATTCATTAGTTGAATTTGAATATTAACCAGAAATATAATTAGTTATTTATTGTATCAAAATAAAAATCATTTACAAAGAAAAAATAATAGAATGAAAATATATTCATTATTCTATAGAAAATAATATACATACTCATATTTATAGGGTCTTGATACATATCTATTTAATACACCAGCAACCTTCCTAAGAGTAAGGTGTGTGATGGTGTGACTTTCATGGGGCGGTTTGATGGACATGGTTTGGGTCATGATCTTGATGAGATTGAATATATCCCGTAAAAGGTTCCACTCATGATTAAATTGTTAGATATCATATTGGTTTGGTTAATGGAAAAGCCTAAAAATTTTATCCCCCTCAAAAGATCAAAAAATGGGCTTCATAGGGAACAATCCTACTGGTTGAGGTCATCACTTCTTTTGTCTGTTTTAATTGGATTTGTTAAAACCCTACATTTATACTAATCTTGTGATAACAATTAAATGGATATATTATCAATGGTAATGATTATTAAGAGTAAATTAAATTAAATTGTATTAATAAAAAAATAAGTGCATGGGTTTTCAATAATCATATTATATCATAATAAATTTAATTAAATCGAAAGGGGAATTTTATTTATAAAAAATTGGGTGGTAACATATACACTATGCCACTCTAATATGTGTGTATAGTCTCCCCATTGTACCACATCTACACCTCCACTTCTAGTTGGTAGCCTATGGTGTATGGGGAGGCGTGCTTAAGTCCATGTGACCCACCAGCTTAGGGAACAAGTTAAGTGGATCCGGGTTTGGGATGTTACAAAGTGGTATAAAAGGGAAACTTTTCCTTTGTATTGATTTTTGGGTATTAAACAAGAGAGTGGGAGTTAGAGAAATTTATAAATGACCCTGTTCTTGGACATAGCTAACCCTTGTATAGGGAAAACTCAAATTACCTAGGATGGAAATTGTTATTATTGATAAAACCTGTTATGGTTGATATGACTTCACAATTTGGTGACACACATTTCTTATGATGTTTTTTATATTATTATTATTTAAATAATTATTTATTTTACATTGGACCAATGAAATGGAGGAATTTCATTACATGCATCACTATAGGAACAATAAGATTAATATGCCATGCAGTTTTCCATGCCACGTCTATTTTCAAAATGCATTTACCTATAGAATATTTTTAGTTAATTGATCATGTGTTAAAATATGCTGACATTTCTTATAGGTATTGGAAAACATAATTGACACTTAAAGTTAATTCCTTAACCTAATAGTGTTTTCCTGTATAGGTTAAAGTAGACGTCTTAAGTAGTTAATTATGGAAAATTGAGCCTTGAACCATTGATCTCATGGGATGGAACGTGTAATGGTATGGGTTGTTTAGATGCCATATTTTGGTTCATAAGGAGTATGGGTCATTATAGATTGGAAATTATGATCCATCTAATTCAACCATATAAGGATATTTAAATATTTTAACAAGCACAAATTTAAAATAAATATGACTTTTGAAGTTGAAATAGATATCTAATACATGTTAAACTAAGACATAAAGCTAATCCTAGACTTAGTAGTGGGTATTTATTGTGAGTCTTATGTTCTTATGGCCTGCTATGATCCATCTCTTTTACCCAGTCCTAGATTTAGGGGTAGGTAGGGGGTATGATCTGTCTATAGAAAGGATATTCACCTATCCTAGTTTTCTATATGAAATATTTTCAATTGATAATATCTCTTATGAGGCATGCATTTGGAATTTTATCATCATGAAACCATGAAATCCTTCCATCGTATTTTTAGAAGGTGGTGAATACCATGCAATTGAGGTGGCAGGACTTGAGTCGCTAGTGACCCATCCTGTAGTGCCACATGTGACACCTCTTCCTATTCCTAATATGTTTACTAAAGCCCAATTTTAAGAGGGATTTCTACATATGTTTCAAAATATGCAAGGTGTTATTCGACCTACCCTAAGTATGGCAGAGTTGACTTAGGAATTCTAGAAGAAGCATCCTCCCACATTTTTAGGGGATGAAGAACCACACATAGCTGAGTTGTGGCCCAAATATATTCTTTTTATATTCAAGAATCTGGAGACACCTCCAGAGCGGAGGTTTAAACATTCTATGTATATGCTGCTTGATTCTACCAAACAGCGGTGGGATGTTATTACCCAGGTATATTGGAATAGATATATGGTTTGGGAAGATTTCTATATTATCTTCTATGACTATTACTTTCCCTGGACCTTGAGGGATGATATAGATAGATAATTCATGAACCTTGAGTAGGGAGTATGTTAGTTATAGAATACTCTACTCACTTTACAGAGTTTTAGTGGTTTTCTTCTACTCTAGAGGGTGATGATATTATGATCTCTAGGTGATTCAAGGATGGGATGGTCTAATCCATTTGGCCTCAGGTCAATGTTTTTCGATTGATGACCATATCTGAGATAGTCAACTAGGAACTTATCAGAGAGAGATATTTGAGGAATGATGATGGTGTGATTCAAGGTGGTTAATCACCTAGATCTATTATTGTTTCTTCTTATAGGAGAAATAGATGTTTTGAGGCTACTCATATTGGTGGAAGAATCTAGGTTTCTTATGTTTATAGCTTTATGATATGTCACCAGTGTGGGAATTTGATCCCTAAAAACCCCCAATGTTTATGGGATCCAGTGGAATGAAGGTGCTTCAATAGGATGGGTCATATCCAGTGTTTCTAAAGAACCTTTCCATCAATGATTAGTGAGTGGGGATCTACTTATAATCCATGTTTTGGAGTGGGTCCAATAGGATCACTCCAAGAAGGAAAATGGAATACCACCAGCTGTTCAGGTGGAGGTGGAAATTGAGACAGAGGTAGTCAGACTCGTGATTCTTATCTCCAGAAGAGTGGGATTGCTCAGGGTAGTTAGGAAATGTCTTAAGGTCATGGTACATTCTAGTTACATGTTGTACAACTAATGTTGGAGGAGCATAGTTCCATACCTTTTGTTTTATGAGGTACTATTCTAGTAGATTCACTTTAGTGTCTACTTTATTTGATATAGGCATGTCTCACTCATTTATATATGATACTATTATAGAGTTTGGGCCTCAAAATTGATAACTTCAATGATGTTATCTTTCTAGATACCTTGTTAGGTATCTAATCATAGGGAATTCACCTTTCTAAGGATTTTACCCTTGATATAGGCAGATACCTCTTCGTGGGGAATCTTTTCATCCCCAATATGATAGGATTTGATGTAATCATCGAGATGGACTGGTTAGTTCCCTATCAGGAACATATATACTTCTATCATCAGAGTGTGAAGTTTACACCACCAGATAGTGGTAAACACATTCATAAGGGAGAATTGGATGCCAGTGTGACATGAGTTGTACCTGAGAAACATAAGCTGGGTAATGTGATAGCTCAAATCACTAGTATTTTCTTGGATGATTAGGGGTTATGACCTGCAGTTTTCCCTCTTGTAGTGGATCATTTCATGGATATATTTCTTGATGACTTCTTTAGTCTACCTCCTCCTTGAGCGGATGATTTTACCATTGATATTATCTTAGGAGCAGCACCAGTGACCTATTCTATATATATGATGGAAGCTATAGAGCTTCTAGAGATCGAGAAATAGTTATTGGACCTGGAGGATAAAGGATTCATACTCCCCATCACTTATCCTTGGTGATCACCAATCTATTTTTCCACGAAGTTGGATGGTACCCTCAAGATTTTCATGGATTACCATTAATTTTACAAGATCATGGTTAATAATTAGTATCCACTATCTATAATAGATGACCTATTTGATAACCTATGAGGGGATAGAGTGTTTTAAATGATATACTTGTGGTTGATTTATCATCCGGTGCATTTTAGATCATCATACATACATTTCACGTCTTTCAAAATCATGTATGGTCTATATGAGTACCTGATCATGTCGTTTGGACACATGAACACACCTACAGTCTTTATGTCTCTTATGAATCAAGTTTTCCACCCATATCTAGTTTCATTCGTGGCAGTCTTTATTGAAAATGTCTTAGTATATTCATGCTCCATAAAAAACCATGCTAACAATTTTGAGATCATATTGAATACACCAAGAGAGCATTAGATCTATGCTATGATTAGTAAATGCCACTTTTAGACCGACATGGTCCACTTCCTGGGTAATATCATCTTAGATTCAGGAGTTTCAGTATACCCATAGAAAGTGAGAGATTTATATTTCTGGGAACAACCCAATAATGTTTTTGAATTATAAAGCATTTTAGAGTTAGCTAGATATTATATATGATTCATTCAGTATTTATCATGAATTTCCATCCTGTTTATAGTCTTGAAAAATAATGGTTTGAAATTCATATGTTCAGAAGCTTGTGAAGAAACCTTTCAAGAGTTGAAGGGAATATTGAATTTAGTACCAATATTGATTCTTATAGAGTGAGGTAGGATCTATTCAGTCTACTATGACACATCAGGTATTGATATGGGAGATATTCCGATGTAGGACAAGTGAGTCATTGTACACGAGTCTCATCAATTGGGGCTATACAAAAAGAATTACCCAACACATGACCTCGATTTAGATGTTATTTTTAATGACCTATGCTATTGGAGACATTGTTTACATGGAAATAATTTTGTGGTATACACTGATCATAAAATCCTCAAGTACATATTTACAAAGTGGGATCTAATTCTAAGGAATTGCATGTGGGTTGAGTACCTATGGTCATTTGATTTCTAGCTCACCTACATGCATGGTAATGATAATGCAGTAGTTTATGCTCTAAGACGAAACACTCAGACACAAGAGGTTAAGGATTCTAGAGGTGAATGGAAGATCATAGACTTATTCTCATATATAAACATTGAAGTTTAGGAGGAAAATGGTCAGACTATCCTCACAACCTTAGAGGTGACCTATACTCTTCTAGAATAAGTAAGAATGAGACAACTATATGATCCTAAATACTTAGTCCTAAGGGAATGTTTCTAAGATGATGATATATCTATAGGATATACCATGGATGGGGATGATACTTTACTATTCCATGGGTGTGTATGGGTCCCAACAGACATCAGAGAGGAGATGATGTAAGAATTTCTTATCTCAGTCTGGGAAGTTCATCATGGTGTGACTAACATATATCGAGATCTATGATTCTAGTTCTAGAGGCCTAATATGAAAGGGAAATTTCCTATTTTATCACTTAGTGTTCCACCAGTTATTAGGTGAAGGTATAACATTAGTGTTCGGTAGTGATTTTATAGCCTTTTCCATTCTCGAGTGGGAATGGGATGATGATTCTATGGATATCGTGATTGGTATACTCAGATCACCTCATGACAATGATACAATGTGGGTTATAATTGATCATTTTACAATGGTCGCATACTTCTTACCTATGCGAGAGACCTTCTCAATAGACGAGATAGGGAGGCTATATGTCAAGGAGGTTGTACATCTTCATGGAACTCCTTATTATATCATTTCAAAAAGAGATTATCACTTTATGTCATGGTTCTAGCAGGGGTTTCATAAAACCTTGGGTACATTGGTCCTTCAAAGCACGAACTATCACCCTCATACTAATGGATAGATAGAGCATGCGATCTAGGTAACAGAGGAAATTCTCTGTGCATGTTTCCTTGAATTTGGGGGTTCCTCGAAGAAACAAATTCCCCTTTTGAGTTCTATTATAATGATATCTTTTATTCTAACATCAAGATGTATCCTTATGAATCCTTATATGGTAGGCCTTTTTGATCACCTCTATGCTGGTTAGAGGTAGGGGATGCAGCTATGCATAGACCATGTCTCGTATAGGAGACTATAGAGTAGGTTCAATTGATTTGAAAGTGCATGATAATAGCTCAGTCCTGAAAATAGTTGTATACCAACTGATGTCGGTGACCTCTTGAGTTTGAGGTTGGAGACCAGGTTTTCTTACGAGTCTCACCTAGTTTGGGCTATAGATGTCTTCAGAGATAGTGCATGCTCTAAAATAGGTTCATTAGACCCTTTGAGGTTGTGAAACGGATCATAATAGTGGCTTAAAAGATATCACTTCCTTAGAGATATTGATCTATGCATGATGTCTTTCACATATCTTAGCTTCATCGATATTGTCTAGAGTCTAAAAATGAATACAAGCCTAATGAGGTTGAATAGAATGTAGATGCTTCCTTCGAGGAGTATCCCGTTCGTATCATTGATTGGAGCATAAAGACACTTTGAGGTAGGTCAGTTCCTTTGGTATAGGTGTTATGGAATAATAGATGAGTACAAGATGAGACCTGGTAACAAGAAGTTGATATAAAAGCTCAGTGGCCAGAACCATTTGCTGATGATACCTCTTTAACCATAGAAGTCCAACTCAGGGATGAGTTAATTTAAAGAGGGGAGGTTGTAATGACCCATCTTTTCATGAAGGTAAGGATCATTTATTTTTGGTAAAAATTACTTTAAAAGACTTTATAATGTTACCAAATGGAATCATGGGGGTCACGAGAGTGTCTAGATCCTGTTTGGAGTATAGAACCCAAAAAATTTGGAAAATAAACTAGGTCGCATGATTAGTAGAAACCGTTCAGTCCAACCCAAGCAGTCTCTATTGGCCATGTGAGGTGAGACGGAGGAGCAGCAGTGGCGGCATGATTTTTCTACAATTGTGTGACCCTAGGTGCATGAATGTGTGAAAAAATATAGAGATTTTATAGTGATATTGTTCATGTTTTGTGCATGGTTAGTGAAACCATTTGCCTTGACCATTTAGGGTCTCTCTTTGGATAGTGTCTTGAGCATGGTTTGCACACAGTTTGGCCAAACCATGAGACCAGAATATACACACCTATAATTAAGGGTGAAATGGAGTTTTACCTTAATAATGTTTTAAACTTGTTTTTTTCTCCTCTCCTCATTCCAGTGGATGGGTTCTCTTCCACCTCCCATGATATTCAATCTCCTCCTATATAGGATCCTTTATATCTCATGAATCCAAAGTCCAAATCAAGATCTTCCAAAGGAATTGGATATATAAAACTATGATCTATAATCATATCTTTTCCTATTTCAATTTATCGTTAGATGTGTTTCTCTATTTAGGAGAAATATATTTTTTCCTATTTTTATGGATTTGGACTATTTTTTCAATTTCTACCAACCTTCTTTAAATCTAAGGCCTCCATCTAATGAGGAGTCATCAGCGGCCCTAAGGTAGGTGGTCTCATTATTTTCCCAAAAAGTTATTATTGTTTTGTAGCTCCTCCATTATTTGAAACACCTACCTTTTTCACTCTTCACTGCTTAATTGAGTTCTTTATATTTAATTTACACACCTTAATATATACTCTTTGACCATTGTTTAGTGAATTGAGGATGCCGACCTCAATCATGGACACCCCTTGGGTGTGCGATCTTGATTTTCCCTATTATGATTAATTGTTAAAATGTTTGGAATTCCTCTTAAGAATTCATATTAGGTTGTAATTGATTTTTTCCACTCTCATATAAATCTTTAACAAATCCAAGGCACCTTATAAGTGGTTGACCCAACATATAAATGGAATTTCCCAAGTAGGTGATTTGCATATTAACATTAGCACCTTCTAAGTTCCTCATTGATCCTTATAAATTGAATTTAATTATTTTAGTGAATTAAATGGATTGATTATATGGAATGTATTATTCAAGAAATTTCACTTTTCCTTAAATGAATTGAATGGTTTAAATAAATGAATTATTAAAGGGTGAAATGGACACCCCATTTGTTCATGTTTTATTGAATGATTAAATTGAATTGTTATGCCTTGATTATAATGGATTGGTAAATGTGATGCATGAGAGTTAATTCCTCATGGATTATATTATTATTATTATTATTAAACCTTGATATAGGTTGTGGATGATGGTAAGGGTTATGTTGGGCATGACGATTTCATGCCCCCTTACATCAAGTGTTGAGCATGATGTCCAACTCCATTGAAACTACATGGATGGTGGGAATGACACACCACACCCCTTGTTTTGAGTGTTTACATGATGGAACACTCACTTTATAGATTGATGAACATGACGTCTCCCATTCATTATGAGATTTTAGAAATTTACCCTTTAGATTGAGATTATAGGCTCGTTTAGATTGGTTATGGATGTTTGAGTTATGCCCTGATCCAGACAACACCTAATATTCTAGGTATATGGCCACTTACATCCTCACGTAGTTGGTTCATATAGGTGGATGAAATATTTAACTAAACTATATATATATATATATATTATTACTATATATATACTAACTATTAAAACATTAATACCAGCTATGAGAGGAAGTAAGTAAAGTTGTTAGGTGTCCCTGGTATTTATTTATTCAGTATTGTTAATTAATTATTTTTACATGCCCACTATTTAGCTATGAACACTTCTTGGATTAAGTCTAGACATAATTGGTGATGACCTACTGGGATTTTATCTCTCACCCTACTCAGGTCACCTTTGTTATATGAGTATATTAATTGTCTGTAGGTATGGATAAGGGAAAGATCCCTACTACAGATTCTTGATATGATTTTCCTATAGTTGGAGAATAGAATAAGAGGACCAATTATATGCTCGAGATTCTAGTTGAGATTTTTTTTCATTTTTTTACTTTTTGTATAGCATGATTATAAATCCATGTCACCTGTTAACCTTTTGTATATCAACATTCCATGCATCCATGTTTATGACACTGCCTTGTGGATTTTGATTATTATTCCATTTCTTAGTTGTTTATTATTCCACTACTTTTTTATTCAATCTATTGATATATGCTTTCACTGTTGTATGTTTATGGTTATATATTTTTTTCCACTCTGATATGAGGGTATAGTCTCCACACCATACCATATTTAAACCCTCACTACTATTTGAAAGCCTCTAGTGTATGGGTAGGCTCCCTTGAGGTTGTGTGACCCACTGACTTGGGGAATGGGTTAAGTGGATCCCGGGTCAGGACACTACATTTTGTTAATGTATTATTTCATATTTATGCTAAATTTATTTATTTATAGAATTAATAACATATGATTTGTTTTCATATATATGTGGATTATTCTTCTCAGGTTGGGGTGGTTTTTTCAGCAATTGATACCTTGGTCTGACGTTTTGAGAGGGAGTCGCGGGTGCCAAAGATGATGAAACATTAATGTTTTTAAATGTTTATGGATAGTAATTGTAAATGTAGCTATACAAAATATTGTTTAAAATGAATATAGTAGTGTTTTTTTGTATTTGTGATGTAAAATTTATTTCAATGAAATTATATATTTGTATACAGTTGTATTTTCATAGAGGTTACTAGTGTATTTAATGCATTATATTGTAATTCAAATAGTACACTACGGTAGGTTTTCCTTTATCCATGTAATCTCTAGTGTTGATAAAGGGGGTAATTATCAACGTTTTTAGCACTAATAAAGGTCCCCCTTTATCAGATCTTTTTTAGCGCTGATAAAGGGGACCTCCTTTAATAGAGCTGATGACAACAATGATTTTTAGCACTGTTAAAGCCCTTTTTTCGTGCTGTTAAAAGACCAATATTTAGTAGTACATGAATAGAGTTTGTACTTTCTACACCACCCAAAAGGTAGTGTTAACCTATTTCATGTTTCCAATACAATTGAAAAATAGGAGGTGTGAATGGGTTTCACAACTCCTATTGAGAATGAACTATATAAAGGTCTCCTCCCATTTTTATCATTTTCCCTCTCATGTTTTTCAAAGAAGCTTTGACAGATTGATTTATATCATTCTCCACGTGTTATTTTTGGACTTTGAGAAGGTAAAATTTCTTTTCTAAGAATTTAGTTTTCCAGTTGATTTATTTATACCATTTTTATGATTTATTTATTTAAATTGTATGACTATATGAATGTGTGATTTAATTTATATGTTCTATGTATGATTTAGATTATGTTGGATGACTTAGAAAATAAAAATGTGATGTTTGGATAAATTAAATTGTGTTGAATTATTAGTAATTAGATATAAAATGGCACTATTTATGTTTAGAAAAATATAATTCCTTACAAAAATTTATTTATATAATTATAATTAAAAACGTTAATAATTAAATTTGAATATATTTATATGTATCCCAAAGGCCTTATTTTTATTTTATTTTATTTTTATTTTTATTTTTTTATTTTTTTTATTTTTTTTATTATGGAAACGTGGTTTTCAATTAAGTCTCCCCCTTTATATGTATATGTAATATTATATAGAATATTTAAATTGAAATAAATTTATAATATATTAATGGATACATCGATAAAAAAATTATTATATCTAAATATTTTTTATAACTTACATTACTAATTATATTTTGTAAAAAATATTATTAACTTTATTTCGATATAATTATACATATATTATATTACATATCATATTTATATTTAATTAAATTTAAAATAAATTATTCAATATATAGTAAATAATATTATTTTTTATGAAATTTAAATAATTAAAATTAATAATTTGAGTTTATAAATATTAATTATAAATAATTAATATTATAAGTAATTATGTATATAATGAAATTATTTATATTTTGGAAGATGTAATTACATTTAAAAATGTATATATTTAATTTTCCTTATTATATTTTAATTAAAATAAATTTACAATATATTATTGTTATATAAATATAAATAATATTATTTTAATTAATTACTAAAAATATAATATTAAAAATATTTTTTAACAAAATTTAGTATATAAATATAATATTATGATTAATTATGTATAAAATAATATTATTTATATTTCAGAAACTATAATTGATTTAAAAAATGTATATACAATATTAAAATTTAAAATATTAAAATATATCTTTGAATATATTTATATGTATATATAATATTATATCATATATTTAAATTTAAATAAATTTATAATATATTATTGGATGCATAGATAAATAAAATCATTCTAGCAAAATATTTTTTAAAAATTATATTATTAATAATATTTTGTAAAAAAAATTAACATTATTTGAATATGATTATATTTATAATAATAACTTATCATATTTAAATTTAATTTTATTCATATTTCAAAAGTCTCAATAAATAAAAAAATGAAAGTCATAAATTAAATGTATATTTTTAAATTAAATAATATATATTATATTATTGGATATAATATTTTTGAAATATTATTATCAATATTTAAAAGTACCATTAAATATAAAAATTCATATATATATATATATATATATATTGATATTTGAAAATATTAATATAAATATATATATATACATACATTTTATTTACTATATATAATTTTAAGTAATGTTGTAATATATTATAGTATTGAGTGATGACTGATATTTAGAAAATAAAAAATATCTGATTGAAATTGTATATTTTTTTATATTTTATGTGGTTATATATTTTGTAATCATTTCCTTGTATTTCTTCATTGATAACCTACATGTCATCCATCTCTTTAAGAATGTAAGGGTCTGCATGCTTGCGATAAAATATTATGTATTCCTAACCCCTAGAACTGATAGCTTTCATGCGAGTAATATAATAATAAAAGGAGGCTCCACAGAAGATGTTGTTGTTTGATGTTCAATTTATACACCATGTATGAAATGAGAATGACGATTGCAAAAATCTGAGACAAAAGAGGCCCAAGGTGTTCTCTTCTATGTTTTGGATGGTTTAACAAATAACGATCAACCATTCTACAAAAAAGACTCATGATCAAGTCATCGTGATTTTAAAATTCTAATATATATATATATATTATTAATTATATGTAATTTTAAGTAAAGTTATAATATATTATTAGTTATATGTATAATTATTATTATTATCATTAACTAAAATTAAAATATTTATTATTGCTTAATTAAATTGATATATATATATATATATATATCAATATAAAAAATGTTTATATTTATATTTATATAATACAATTAATTATATAACTATTTAGTAATATATATAATTATATTTAAAAATATTATTAATAAATAGTTATTATATGTATAACATAAGAAGTATCCTAAAAAATGTTTGATAATAGTATTTAGTGATGAAGATATTGAGATGACCGAGCAATGTATGATTGAAATTTTATGTCATATTTCATTGTATGTGGTTAAATAATTTGAAATAATTGCATTTTCATTCTTCATTGATGAGTTCCATATCATCCCCCTCTCTCTAAGAATCTAAGGGGCTACCCGCCCCTGATAAAATGTCATTTATTCCAAGTCTCTAGAACCCCTCACTTGCATGTGAGTAATATTGTAATAAAATGAGAAATTGTAGGAGGCATTTATGTTCAGTGATGGATGTCTACACCATGAATGAAAACTGTTACAAAAATTTTAGATAGCAGAGTCCCAAGGAGTATCCCCCTAGGTTTTGGATTGGTTATCAAATAATGATAAACTATTCCATAGAAAAAGCCTCTAGATCAAACAAGTGTTATTTTAAAATATTAATATATATATATATATTATTTATTATATATAATTTTATGTAAAGTTTCAATATATTATTAGTTATATGTATAAATATTAATATCATTGTTAATTAAAATAAAAATATATTTTATTTATTATTTAAATCATTAATTAGATATATATATATATATATATATATATATATTAATAATGTGAAAAATGTTAATAGATATATTTAAAAAATTAAATTAATTAAAAAATATTTTATTAATACATATAATTATATTTAAAAGTATTATTAATATGTATTTTATATATACACAACATAATAACTATCATAAAAAATACTTGGTAAGAGTATTGAGTGATGACTGGTCTGGAGATGATTGAACAATGTATTATTGAAATTGTATGTTGTATTTATTTTTTATATAGTAATATAGTTTATAATAATTGAATTATGTTTCTTCATTGATGACCAGTGTGAAATACCTCTATCTAAGAATGTAAGGGCTTGTATGTCCATGATAAAATGTTATGCATCCCAAACCCCTAAAACCCATCACTTTCATGTGAGTAACATTGTAATAAAAGGAGGTTCTACCAACAACATTGATGTTAGATGCTGAATTTATACACCATGAATGAATAAAGAATAATAGTTGTAGAAATATGAGATAACGAAGGCCCAAGTACTCCCCAAGGTTTGGATTATTTATGAAATAATGGTAAATCATTCCATAGAAAAAATATCATGATCAATTCACTGATATTTAATTACAAACAATTAATAATTGATATGAATTTGACGATGTGATAGAAGTATATATAAAATTTTAATAAATTTTATTTCTTGTAATCATGATTGCATCCATATACTTCAGTGGTGAAGTAATTGATAATTATTAGGGTCTTAGATATAGCTTTCCACCAGTAAAAGTAGTTAATCTTCGTGACCGCATGACATTGGAAGAATTTCCTATGAAGATTCACAGTCTCTTAAAAATAAGGAATGATCAAGTATTTACTTCAATCCCATATAAACATCTTTAATATGTTGTTCATCTATGAAACACTGAGTCTCATATGGTTGATGATTAGAATTGGGTGGAATCAACATCATTTTTTGGGAAACAGTGAAATTATGGTTTAATAGAATTATATTTCGATATTTCCATTATTGATGAGGTGTGACTTACTACTATAGAACCCGGTTATGAGACATCTATTGAAGTTAGCCCTTAAAAAAATTATCATTCAATTTATTCTCATATTAATCCAGTAATAAGAACTAATTATGAATAAGGTGATTAGAATATGTATAGAATTATAGAAGACATCCCTATTGAGACTCTTTATTTAATGAATGATACTTTCTCTGATAAGGAAGTATCTGATAATGATACAAGAGATGATTGGTGACACCCTCTTTATCAATAAATAACTTCCAATAAGAAAGATATTGGAAGAAAGGGTCCTAAAAATCTTAAAATAGAATCATCCATTGGGGGAGTCAAGTTGGTTTCAAAGAACCATTCACATGACCACATAAGAGACTTCCACTCATTTGGATAAAGAAAAGGTTATCCAACAATGACACATGACTATGTGAGCCCAGATTCACATGTTTTGTAGCTTTGAGGAAGAACAATCATGTGTTCATGATATTCCATAATTTTACATAGGAGTCTCATACAACTGTGAAATATAATTCTCATTTTATAGCTCAATGATGGAATTCCTCCACATTCGATCAAGCTTTTGCGGCCATAGAAGTCATATCTCTTATGAGGACATGTGATTCTCCATGTGACCAACACATGTCAAAATTGTTATCCAAACCACATCACCATGGTTTTCCTGTAAATACCAAGGATAACATCTGAAAATGGGGGGAGACACAAAGACATAGACAAGAAAGGGATAGCAACCGAGAATTGGAAGATGATAATTCCATAGGTAAAACCTAGAGTATAGAATAAATAATCACCCTAGAGAACAAATTTTCCTACATAAGACCATCATGTGATCCATTTCCATGAGAATCGATCTATTATAACCAATCTATGTTATTATAGTGTTGTTTCATGGACAGTAGATGGATGAATCATGTGATTTTTTGATTACACACCCTTTTGTAGTCATCCTTTCACATTTCCCTTTCACAGTTATTTTTCAGCAGTCCTACTCTCATGGATGAATTTTTTAGAATCCTATATTAATGTGATATTTCCTCCCCATCTATTGAGGTCGTTCAAAATAACCCTATGGCCTATATTCACTAGGTCCAGGACCTAAGATAAGTAAAATTAATGCCTCCCCCCTGACCACCAAATCTACATGATCAGTGTATAGGGAAAATTATAATTCCCCCTTTTGATCATGAATTACCTTGGTAAAGGTTTTACCCTAATTATAATTACTAAATGAATGGGTACTATTTTTTTCAAAAATTGTGAATCCCCTTGGTAATGAGGGTCCTAATCTTGGGTATGATGGTGGAAATATTCTCGGTTTAGGAAGTGTCATCTATATCCCACCTACTGTTTGAAACATAAAGAAACAAGGGAAGCATTTTTACCTTCGGTTTCCAGATAAGTATATGTGTAAGCCCCCATTAGGGGTTTAGAAATAAACAGGAAGACAAAAATTGGAATAACTCACATAGTAATCCCCTAATATTTCTTTCTGTATAGATCTCTATAGCCCCTCCCTCATCTATTGGCTGGAAAGGAGAAAATTACTACTGGGAATCCATCATAGAGTAAGACTTTAATATTTATTGTATGATGGAATATCCCTCATGAATCCCATATCCCATCCCTTATCCACAAATAGAGGGGTAAGGAATTTCAACCATGGGATTTGAATTCCGACGTAAGTCCCATTCAAAAACAGTTATGTGATGCGGTGGATCTTCCATTGTATCTTGTTTCTCACACTGAATATAACTCACATGTTCTTAGAGACCTGTGAGGAACTTGCTAATAGAATAATAAAAATTCTTCTTATTGATCCTCCTCAGGTGTAATTCCAACCATATTACTTTTTTCTCAAAGGGTAGTATTCCCTGTGAGACACTCCTTGAAAGGGTAGCTTCAATGCATAAGTCTTACCCTATCATATACCACTACACCATTCATGAAAACATCCCCACAACCTAACATTAAACTATATATAATTCATCATAGTCACACAAAGTTAAAATGCACGACATTGTCCTTGCAACACAAAGTTAAATTGCAGGGATTATGTGATGGACTCACAATGTTAAACTATATGAAAACATCCATGAAACATGATACTAAACTAAATGGATCACATACTATTTTTATGAAGTTAAACTACATGAAAAAATCTTCACCAAATGATACTAAACTGCCTAGTATGGTCAAACCATGTGACCTTAAACTTTAACACTATGACTACATGACTTTTGATTCCTATATTGATGGGATACGTAGGACCCCTCCTAGAGGTTCAAACCCAACATCATCAACCCATTACCATATTTATTGTTCCATATTCCAAATAAAATCATACCCCTAACAAAATATTCATATTACATGTAAGTTCCATCATTTCATCCCCATTGATCCATACTCTCGATATGGTCCATCTTGACAAGGCCACATACCTTATAGTACTAACTCAATCTCATTGGGCCATACTTACTATGAGACCAACCTTAAAGGAACTCTCATGCATAAGTCCCACAAAAACCATTTCTAGAAACCTTTTTCCTAATCATCCTTACCAAAAAACGTTAAACTTCATGGATCATTCCTTATCTTATGAACTTAAAATATATGGAGTGTCTTATTAAGTGCCATAAAACTATGTGGGTTTTGATTTCCCTCTCCAAGGTATATAAGAAACCCATTTAATGGTCTCTATCCCATTACCAATTACCAACATTCTCCATAGACGATAATAAATTCCATAGTGCTCCAATAATGAGTATTTAAATCAAAGTATCATTTTGAACCAATCAACCATCATTCTTGAGGGTAACCAATAGTCTGACTATCATTACTAGGTATGTTTCATGAGTATGACTTAAATATATAATAGAGTCCCAGAGTAGGATATAATCCCCCTCAAATGGGAGTGGTGAGCCCAACCTCCCATCCTATCGACCAACATGTTTTCTATGATGACACTGGTAAAGTCTCAATGACTATCCGCCTTTGGAAAGTAATCCATATTGACTCAAAAATGATCATGAACATGAAAATACACTAGAAACAAAAAAGGTGAACCCAAATTGAAAATTATAATCAAGAAGATCTATGAATACATTGAATTAATATTACATTATATTATCATCATTTGTGATGTCGCACTGATGGTTATTCTTGTTTTTGGTGGTTTATTGATGCAGGAAGGCATGTATTTCAAACCTCAATTCAATCCAAAACAAGGAATCATCACCAAATACCCATGCATCAGTTGTGAGCAAGGGAATGACATCATATTTTGAGAGGTAATTTTCACCCAATCAATGTCTCCAAGGGTTGGTCATTTACAAACTTGAAATGGAATACCTACGCAATGGTACTCCCATTACTTTGGTGGCTTCTTAGAAGTGTATCTACATTCTGAAATCCAGAAACTTATCACATCAAAGGCATTTAGTTACTTGAAATGTGGAACCAATTGAAACCTTAAACCATATTTGTATTCTTTCTCTAGAACATCCTGATGAATTCCTCTTATATTTGATATGTATAGAGGAACCCATCAATGTCGTTACTCCCCAGAAGTTGAAAAGGAGGGATCCCCCTATCAATCTATGCTAGCAACACCACATAACCTTTACTCTTCAACACCCTACTTTTGAATTTGTCCACGGTATCTCTGTTATAGATACTTGATCTATGGAATATAAAAGGCCTCTCTATGGTTAGTGGGCTACAATACCTGAGGGATTATTTCATTCTCCTATTACCTTTGAGAAAATTAGTCAAAATATCCTGAATTTCAACAGGGAGAAAACACATATTTTGCTTCCCTCAGATAATTTTTTCCTATATATCATGGTCACACCCTAAGAGAAAATCATATTCTTATTCCTATTGGGGGAGATCAATCATATATGAAAACGTCTCGAAGGAAGTCACATACTCTTTCCCCCCGTATAATGCTATTCAAACTTCTTTAACAGTAGGAGGACAAGAGTGGGCATATATTCCCACTTCATTTGAAGATATATTCAAGAATATTCTAAAAAAATAGAGGAGGATACCAATATTCTTTATTATATTCTTTAGAACTTTTGGCACATAGAAGATCGGTCATCATATTTTGATAGTTATAAAGGGAAACACACATATTATTAATCCCATAGTGAGAGTAGTTTATCTTCTCGATCACGTAACTACTTTAGAGAAATCTCATATCCTTGATCCCATTTAACAGGGTCATTAGTATATTATGGTTAAATAAGAGGCAAAATTTCAAGAATATATCTCTATTCTAATCGATATTTTTTAGTATAATAAAAAATATACCTTAGGAAAGACATGCATCCATTTCAAAAATATATCAATGATCCAATAGTATTTTATAAAGGAATACCAAGGTTAAGATTACATCCATTACCTACTCCAAAAAGATCCCAATATATATTTTCTATAAAAATGAGAATTTACCAATAGTAGACTTCAATGGACACTATGAGATATTCATATATCCCTACTCTTATCAGTGATGGATCACATCAACACGCCTCAATGGAAATATATGAGTGGGTAAATATTCCATTTATTATTCTATAGAGACTCTAATATATCTTGGAGAATAATTAAAATTAGTAGTGGGAATATATTCTCACTCCAACCAGGGTTTCTAGGATCATTCTGGTAGTCACTTTGGGGAAGACTCATACCCATTCCAATATTTTTGGAACTTATTTTCATATTTTGATAGTCATTAAATAATGGGTGTGTACCCACAAAAAATATCAGAGAGGGTCATCAACATATTCTAACAGTGAATCATGGACTTTCAAGGAGGGTTATAATATATAAGGCTTCCCAACAACCATATACAACCTCAGCAGTCCAATGAGCAGTGTCTAAAAAATCATCAGGCATTATATATTGATCAAGAGTAGTCCTATATTCCTACCATGATAAATTCTAGTGTCCTTAAAACTCTAAATTTATTGTCAATAATAACCCAAGGATTCAACAATTCATTATCAGAAGATGAAATGGATATATACCATAGAATTTCAACCCATGGAAAAATAGAGAAGTATGATGGGGATTCCCGCTAACATCCACCATGGAAATAATCCCCACAATGATATCTCATCCAGATAAGGATATCCTTCCCTTTTCGAACCAACTTCATATAGAGAAGTACTATAAAAATTAGGGTCAATTTCATGTATTTCCCTATCATTAACCAATAAATTTCCATTATGATCAAGGGATGATTTGGGACAAAAGCTGTCATGTATTCCTCCCACAAATCACATGTTAACATATTTAGAAAAATTACCACTATGGTTCGATCATGTATAAGAATATACCTTTTATAATGAGTAAAACATCATGGATATGTTGAGAGATCTACCCATGGGTGATATTCTAGTAATGTTTTTTCCCATAGCTACCTCCCAATATGAGTTTATAAGATAAAGATACAATGTGTAAACTATATGAATGTTACTTATGGACAACCTACCACCACCTTAGAGTGATACATAGTTTCTATGAGGGATATACTAATAACCTTAAGATGATAGGTGGTATTTTGGACTAGATTGAGTTAGGAGCCTTATCAGTAGCATGAGCCCCAAAATCTGAAGAGCAACATAAGAATTTGTAACTAGTTTACTTGATAGTTTGAAGACACTTCAATTGATAATTTAACATTCCTCCTACAATGTGAACATTATATGATGGTTCAAATGTAGATCACTTCATTTTACTTCACTCTTGAGTTAGTAGAACCCTTCAGGGTAGGCATCCTGTAATTTCATTGCCTCAGTCCAAGTTACAGGTCTTGTAGGTGTATATGTTGACTAATAAATTTAGTGTCATCATTCAACTTATATATCCCATAAACGGTGCACTAAACTAGAAAAATTGTTTATATATTACTGTATCAGTCCTATAATAACGTTTAAAGGTCTACATAGTTGAGAAAAGTAGGTCCCTCAGGTAGAGAATACGCCTTATAGAAAAGTATCTCACAATGTGTGCTTCGCCAAGCTCATAACTATGTAAAATCATGAAAATTATATGATGTATCTATAATAGATGCTTCAACAAAAATCAAATAACAATATAATACCACAAGGCTGGGGGTATTTTCATCATATTTGTTTCTACCACCACCCATGGTATCATCAAATCCCCATTTAATCGAGGAAATAATGGTGGGAGAGACAAATAAACCAAAAACAATATGGATGGGGGAATTTAAACCATTACTACCTTCCCCGCTAAGAAATTCAATCATCACCAGACTGGGATAAGACTCATAGGAATTATTTTTCTATTTCTTGCACTGTGTGACATATCCTTACCATTAGGATCATGATCGAAAAGATTATTCAATAGCTCCTTAATGGTTACTTTGAATAGTTCACTCCTTATAGAGAGGTATGAGGGAAACATAAAAATATGGTTGGATTGTAATCCCAAATAGACTTCCAATAAAGTGAAACTCAAAACTAAATTTGGACTATCTCTTAATGAATAGGGGATAATGCTACCCTATATGGTTTGAATGTAGAAAAAGGTATGATTCCAGCAGTTTGGTGTGATTTGGTTAATTTCATAAAAATAACACCTTGAAGTTTTGTGAAATATTTTTTTCTGAAATAAATGAAATCTTTTCAATATCTATTGTTACACACAACATTGAGTTTAGTTTTTTTACACACAACAAAAAATTTGGATTGTGTTAGACGCAATACCATGTTTAAATGAAATATGAAATACTGTTAAAATATTATTATTTAGTATTATAGTATATTGTCTAAACATGTATATAAAATGAATTTTTTAGTGAACAAATAATTATAAACCAAAATAAAAAACCATTTTAAAACAAAGGAAATATTTTTTTTGAAAAATAATTTCTATCCATAAAAAGGTATTGTACATTAATAAATTAAACAAAACAATTTGTGTGAATGATTTTAATTAAATTTATATAACATATAATAAATCCAATTTATAATATTCACCTTATTTATTTTCTATATAATATATATGAATAAAATTAATTTGATGCTTAAAAATTTTATTTTTCTAAAAATATATTTTGTCGCCTTTTGCGCACTTATTTTAAAATTATTTTTTGTAATTTTTTGAAAATTTATTTTAAAAAATAAACTTATATTTTTAAATCATAATTTTAAAATTATATTAACATAAATTTTTATTATTTTCTAAGAAGATAATTTTTTGATGAATAGTGAATGATACTGGTTTTTATTAAGAATTGTCATTTATTTTAAAGCTTTTAAAGACATAAAAATGGTTTTAAGATGGGTTTAAAATAAAAATTAGTTCAAATATATATCTATTTATCCGATTTAGTTCATTTTAATCATTTTAATTTGGAATTTTTATATAAATTTTTTTTAATTGTTTGAACATTTTCCCTTTGAAAACACTCTTTCTCATCATGTCTGCAGGATTGATTTTAAATTACAATTTTTCACTTCTGTGAATTATATTTGGAAAAATGGATTCTATATTTTTAATAATAATAATTTATATTTTCTAATAATTTGAAATTAATTTTTTTCCATAATTAATAGTAAAAAAAAATTACCGCAGTTAATGTAAAAATGGGTTTAATTGGGGTTAAAATAAAAGATAAGTGTTAAAAATGATCAAAACATATAAAAAACAATTTAATGGACATATTTTGACCTTATATAATATATTTTATATAATATAATATTTTATATCCTTTTTGAATGTAAAACTTGTGTGTACACCTTTTTTTTTCAAAAATCATAAGTGTGTCACTCACCTCACTTATAAAAGGATAGCCACTATAATTTCCTCTTCACACATACAAAACCATTTTTTAGGCCACTAACTTCCCAAATAAAATAATTAATTCCATAATACCATACTATAATCCTTATTTTGGTCATAAATACAACCTAAGAAACCTTTTGATGCAAACTAAAAGATGTGGTATGAAGAAGAGGTAATACCCCTAACCGAGCATTTTATTTGATTTCTCCCCCAACCTAATTAAATTATTATTACAACATTATTATATAATAAACTCAGTATATCAAATATAATTATATTTTTTTATGTTAAGGGGGTGACCTACAACTATCTCCTCTTCCATCAAATGGGTTTTGAAATCATCCTTCGTGGATACGACGAATTACTGCCTTATGAACTGATGTTATTCATTTTCCATCACCACCTCTCAAAACTAGATATAATAATGAATTAATGACTTTTATATTATATTTATTATTTTATTATTATTTTTTATCATTATATCACATGTTTCTTCTTACCTTCCATTTTGTAGTAATATGATAATGTCGTTCGTTTGTACGGCAGACTACTGCCTTGCGAAGCGATGTGATTTGTTATTCACATACACTTCACATGGAATGTAATAAAGATTATTTTAATAAATATATATGATATATATGAAATTAAAATAATTCTTTAATGATAATATATTATTTACTTTTTTTTCTTTCAATCCTTCAAGAAAATGGAAAGAACGTTCATGCATACAAAGGACATACCATCACCATGAATGAGGTATTTCATTTTCCATATCTAAATTTTATAGATTACTATAAATAAATATAAAATTAATATATATTATATTTTTATCATGGTTAAAATTCTATATATTATGGAACAATTATCAATTTAATAGGACCGAAAATACCAAACCAAAACATATGTGAAAAATGAAGCAGTTATTACCCAAAACTTAAGTGTAAAAAAGAATTATTAAACAATGGGTAATAAAAGGTAATAAATAAATTATATATGGTATGATATATAAAAGTATTGTTCTGTAAAATATTTATAATAAAATTATATTTATTTTATAGGAGGTTTTAGCTTGTACTAAGGAAGTTGATACTTAATGTAAGGGAATTTTGTCTCAAACTATCTTCTTTGGGACATATGTTATATAATGCACCCATATTATTATATGAGGTGTATATACAGTAAATTTTACAATTTATATAATGAATATTCTTCAATTCATTACATTTTAACTTTCTTTTAATTTTATTCTTTAATTGGGATTATGATTCAAAGGACCCCTAAATCAGTAAGGGATTTTTGTCTCACTTTTTACTACTATGAGACACATGACATATACACCAATTATTTATTTTATGTGGTGCATATTCTACCCATGAATTTATTTTATGATTATTAAATGTAAAATTATTGTGATTTATATATATATTTAAGGATATCTATTTCATGGTGTTTACAATTCAATTTTTTATTTTAATTGTCCTTCTTTGAGGTATATGTTTTGTTATGCACCTATATTCTTTTATAAGGTGTATAGAAAGAAACTTTAACATGTAATATCATGAATTTATTTATTATAATTATATTATAAGATTTATTTAATTATATTCTTTCATTGGTCTTACAATTCAATGTTACCAAAGTTTCAATAGTTTTATACTACAATCTCATTATTTACAGAGATTGTTTATGTTTATGATTTCGATGATAAAATATTATAATAAATATATATAAAAACTAATGAATTTTCATATACTGTAGTTATTTCATGAGAATAGTTGTTTTTTATTCATTTAATCTCTTTATGTACTCAAGAATTCAAAATATTTCTTTTAAGAAAAATTGCCTTTATTTCTCTCTTCGGTCGAAAATCCTTTTTCATCCAAAACCATGTTTTCTAAAAATGTTTTAAAATTTTATTAAAATTATTAAAATGATTTATTAAATACATTTTTATGAATTTTTTATTTTTTAAATTTTTTTAAAGGAATCTTCATGTCATTTTTCAAACAATTTCCATTTTGATTTTACCGAAAATGTGAATGGAATATTTGTTTTAATTTTTATGAAATGAATTAAATTTCTCACAATAATGAACATCATTTAATTTGAATATTACTTTATAAGTTTTCAAGTTTATTTTAAAAGAAAATTATTTTCAAATTTTTTTATATTTTAAAAACATTTTTTCAAAGAGGAAATGATATTTTCCTCAAGAAATGTTCTAAATGGTTTTTAGAGCTTCCATTATATATTTTCAAATTTTATATTCAAATAAAAGGATTTCCAAAAAAATAGTATTTTTTAGTTTTAAATTTTATTTTTTAAAGAAAATCTATTTTCATCTTGAAATGTTACAGGTGTCTTTTAAAAGTAATTTTCCATCTAAGATGACATATATTGATGTTACCTATGCCTTACTAAGGATATCATCAAATGATAACATTATTATTCTTTCTATGAATGGTTTATGATTATTATGACATGATTTTTATGATACCCACTTCATTTCATGGGTTATTCTATGATGAAATTATTAAATGATTAAATAATTATGAAACCTATCTCTTTTCCACAGGTTATGATATGATAAAATTTTTATGAAACCCATTTCATTTCATGGGTTATGATATGATGAATGTTTTATGATCTTTTGGAGAACACACGTATATGATTTTATTATTTTATGGGATCAACTTATATCTCCCTCAAATTCATTGGGTAAATATTTATATCTTATGAGATAGATAGGGATGGAATGGGGAGTGAACCCAGTTCAGTAAGGGAATTTTTAAACTATGATGGTCTTGGGAGTGATCCTTGACTACTATGTTGGTTTGTGGAGTAAACCAATTCCACTATGATATCCTTGGAATTTATCATTTTTCTACTATGGAAATTATTTTCTATACATGTATATATTCCATAATTCCATGTCTAATGTAAATGTTATGACTGCATGGTTCATGCTATTTTATTCCCTAATGATTCATATCTTATGAACTACAAATATTTATGCCATAACTCAATATTTTTATCTTTTATATGTTTATTATGGTTTTCATATGTTATTATCATTCTCCATACCTTTATTATCATATTATGTTTATGTATTTTTCCTTTTTTACCCTTACTAATCATATGAGCTCACCCTTTATTATGTTTATTTTCCCCTGGTTATGAAGAATGTGTTTAAATATAGTATGTCTATGAAGAGTACTAAATGGGAAGTTCCTTTGGGGAATCATTGGTGATATTTCACTAAATAATAATATTGTGTACCTAGTATCCAAAAAAATTAAACCATTATAATCCTTAGGTGTGTGTTTGTGTAATGCAATGAATAATTATATAAAAATATGTAATATCTATATATAAAAAGTCTTGGTCACTATAGTTGGTATCATAGGGGGTTTAATTAACCTTTGAAAACTAGTATGAGAAAAATTTAATGATATCTATCAATATATTTCTAAGGATATATATAGGGATATGTATAAGGATTAGTCTATAGATGAGTTAAAGTATAGGAAAATGTCCTGGAATTTTGGTAAATGATAGAGTGAGTGGTTTCCAATAAATTACATCCATTTCTGGATACTAAAAGTGTATGTGGATATGGTAAATAGGTACTTAGGGGTAATAACTATTAAAATGTCACATTTAGATGGACTTGGTCATCAAATGGTGCATGAAAATGGGTCTTGCTACACACCTGGTTTGACAATACTGAGGGATATGATTTGGAAATTCACAAACTCTTTAAAAACCATCATTAAGGATTTAAATAGATGATTAATATGAATAACCTAGGATAAACCTAATGTTTCATCGATTAAAAAATAATGTTTCATTAATTAGACATACTATAATAGATTTTTCATGATTATGTACTTTCCTACTATTATTATTTTTTCTCATACTATGATTTTTGGTTTTATTCAATGGTGTGAACCAAAAGAAACTATATAAACATTGATTGTGATATACAATGTGTTAATGAGAAACAAATAGGACGATGACTAGAGTAAAGGATGTTTTGATTAGTCCTAATTAATTATCAGGATATATGGTTATAAACTTTCACCTTAACCAACTCTCAAACTCACAAAAGAATATAAAGATAGATTTTGTTGAGAGTTTGGGTGGTGGAGACTATGGAAGAAAGAATATTTTGTTTCCTATATGTCAATAATGTGGGAAGAATAATTTAGGTGAATGTCTCAGCGGAACAAGAAGATGTTTTAAGTGTGTAAATATATAAAAAGAAAGTAGTTGTAGAGTAAAAAATAAAAATTTTATTTAATGAAATGGATTAGAATAATAGTATCCCTAAGATATCATTCATAGTTGAATGTTTTAAATGTGTAATTTATGGGAATTATGAAAATCTATGACCTAAAGGGAAATATAATGAAGATAATCATAAAGGTGTTACGAGTAATGGTTATACTGCTAAAGAAGAGGAGTTTAAACATGACATATTAAAGGTATGGGATATCCTAATAGTATTTTTTTGTTAAATGTGAGAAGAATAATTAAATTGATATTGATGAATGTTAAGACATGATTCATATTTCATACTATAGGAAAGTGGTATTAAGTAATAAGATAATGAACCCTAGTTAATTATTTAAGAATGAAATGGGATGATTTAAGTGTCTATGTATTGGAATTAAATAATTGTGAATCATGAAATGTATAAGTATTTTTTAACATAAGTTTTCATTAAGTATATTCAAGAATATGTTGATCAGTACCGATGACCTAGAAATGTGATTTACTAAAAAGGTGATATTTTTTGGAAAAAAACATGATTAAGGTAAGATAAACCTTAATACATTCCAAATGTTAAGATATTGATGTTGGGATAAAATATTTTGGATATGAATAAATTAAATTAGATAATATTGATTTCCTTGGAACTGATTAATTATTTATAGAAAAAGTGGTTTCTGTTATCATTGATGGAGTTTACAACATTATTTTATCTATGAAATATATTCATTAATATGTTGTTTTATTCAAGTAATGAGGAATAATACATGTTTTTATCGAGGTTTTATGGTAATTTTGGTCATTAACTAGCTTCAGAAGAATATATGACCATGGTATTAACATATTTTGAATGTTACCATTAAGAGTTACTTAAACATATTTGGAGGAATAATGTTATGTAGATTTTGGAAATTCAGTGACCTTATTTTTAAATATATGTATTTAAATTTTGACCAAAAATTGAGGAGTAAGAAGGTTAAATATTAATGTAATTGATTAAGTTTAAATTTGTATTTTACTGGATAACATGTGATAATAATTTTGTTTTTTATAATAAATAAGGAAATAAGGAATGAATTTTCATTATTTTATGGATATTATGATCCACTAGTGATTTAGGAATTAAAAAATCATCTTTATTTCCAAAATTAATAGAGGAAGTGGTAATTGATTGAAGCACAACAATATGATGAAATTATGATTATGGAATGAAATGAAATAAAATAAGTATATCATCTTGTGAAAATTATTCAACTTTAATAAAAAGGATCTTGAAATAAAATTTTAAACTTTTACCTTAATTTTTAATGAATGAATGGTCTTTTCACCTCTCAAATATTTATTGATTTATGGTCCTTAACCTTCTCATAACCATGTTCTATATCCCTCTCAATCAGTATTTGGGTATTATTTTTCAATTATATTTCCATGTTTTCACTTCTCACCGATTTTTTCCTACATATAAACCTATTTATGTTTTATTTTAGATAAAAATTTTATATCCCTTTCTCTCTTTTCAAGAGGAAGTTTTATTAACACTTTTTACTATGTGAGTTTTCTACAAAGGGATTTTCAAATGATAAACACTTTTTTACTGAGAACAAGTTGAAATTGAGAGGACTTAATTTTTTCTAGGGGATTTTAATATAACACCCCAAGATTTTGTAAAATATTTTTTTATAATAAATTTAATCTTTTTGATATCTTGTGTTACAGCCAACGGTGAGTTTAGATTTCATTAGATGCAACACTAAGTTTGGATTGAATTACATGCAATACCAAGTTTAAAGGAAACATGAAATGCTATTAAAATATGATTATTTAATATGATATTATATTTTATACACATGTATATAAAATTAATTCTTTGGTGACCAATTAATTATAAATAAAAATGAAAACCATTTAAGAACAAAGTACATCTTTTTTTTTTGAAAAACTATTTTTATGTGCACAAACGTGTTTTACCTCAAAAAATTTAACAAATCACTTTGGGTGATAGATTTTAAATAAATTTATCTAATATATATTTAAAGAATTATAAAATTAATTCTATGTGTTTTCTATACAAGATATAAGAATAAAACTTATTTTATGCTTAAAAACTATATTTTTCTAAAAAACTCTTTTATCACCTTCTGCAAAGTTATTTTAAAATTAAGTTTTTTCCACTTTTATAATATTTACCTGAAAAAATAAACTTATTTTTTTAAATAATCATGTAAAATTAATATTATGTTAGATTTTTGATAATTTAATGAGAAGATAAATTGTTTGATGAATAGTGAAAAATATCGATTTTTATTAAAAATTGTCATTTATTTTAAAGATTTTAAAAACATAAAAATTATTTTAATATGTTTTTAAAAGAATATTACATCATTTATATATATATTAATCAAATTTAGGTCATTTTAATAATTTTCATGTTGATTTTTTATATAAAAATTTTAAAACTTTTGAACATTTTCTCTTCAAATCCCACTTTCTCATCGCATCTGCGTGATTAATTTTAAATTAAAAGTTTCCACTTATGTGAATGGAATTTGGTAAAATGGATTAAATATTTTGAATAATAATAATTTGTATTTTATAATAAGTTCAAATTAATTTTTTTACCATAATGAATAGAAAAAATAGTAAAAACTATTTACTTTGGTTAGGGTAAAAATGGGTTTACATAGGGGTTAAACTATAAAGTCAACAGTTAAAAATGACCAAAAAATTGTAAAAAACCAATTATTTGTCTATATTTATACCTTATATATTATATTTTCTATAATAAAATATTTTGATCCTTTTTTCATCTGAAAAACAAGGGTACACCTTTTTGTTTTAAAAAATTACAAGTGTTCCACTCACCTCACTTATTAAAGGACACCCCTCTTCTCTCCTCTTCACGATTAAAAAACCTTTGGTTTAGATAATAATGAACAGAATAACTTCCTTAATTCCATAATATCATAAAATAATCCTTATTTAGGTTATAAATCCGACCTAAAAGCCTATTGTGAAAATTAAAAGAAGTCGTCCGAAGAAGAGGTAACACCCCTAACAGAATGTTTTATTTATTTCTTACTCCACCTCCTTGATTTTTATTCAAATTTGATGATATAATATACTTATTATCTTTTATATATTGAGATTTTTTTTCATAACCTAAAACCTTATCCTCTTCCATAAAATGGGTTATGAAATCATCATTCATGTGTACGGTGGACTATCACCTTGGGAACCAATATTATTCGTTTTACATAACCACCTATCATGAATGGATATAATGATGGGTTTATTATTTATATAAGATATTTATGATATTATTATTATTTTATAATCATGATATAAAATGTTTCTTCTTTCTTTGTATTTCGTGGTAATATGATAATGTCGTTTGTGTGTATGGAAGACTTCCGCCTCATGAAGCGATGTGAATCATTCTTCATGTACGTCTTAAATGTAAGCTAATAAGGATAGGTTTAATGAAAATATGTGATATAAATGACATAAAATAATTATATAATTATAATATATTATTTACCTTTCTTTCTTTAAATATGTTTAGAAAATAGAAACAACATTCATGCATATGTACGACCTACCATCTCCATGGGTAGTGTATTTCATTTTCTATATCTAAATTTTATAGATTAATATAAATAAATATAAAATTAATATGTATGATATTTATATCATGTTTATAATTATATATATTATTTAACCATGATTAGTGTAAGAGGAATGAAAATACCAAACCAAAACACATGTGAAAAATGAAGCAATTATTACCCAAAATGTAATTTTAACAAGGAATTATTAATAAATGGGTAATAAAATGTCATAAGTAAATAATATATGGTATGATATATATAATATTGGTTTCATAATATATATATAATAAAATTATATTTAATTTATAGGATATTTTAATGTGTATGAAGGAAGTCGGTACTTATGGTAAGGGAATTTTGTCTCAAACTATCTTCTTTGGGAAATATGTTATGTTATGCACCAATATTATTATATGAGGTGTATATAATTAAAATTTTATATGTTATATAATTAATATAATTATATTAATTAAATTTTATTTTTATTTTTATGTTACTATTTAATGGGTATTATGATTCAAAATATTGCTAAAGTAGTAAGGAATTTCAGTCTCACTTTTTACTTCTATGAGACACATGCCATATTCACCACCTATTTATTTTTTGTGGTAAATGTTATTCCAATGAATTTATTTTGTAATTATTATAATTAAAATTGTTAGTATTTAAATATCTATTTTAGTATCTCTCTTTCATGGGTTTTATGGTTTAAAAGTTACCAAAGTGGTAAGGGTTTTTTGTCTCAGTTTTCCTTCATTGAGACATATATTATATTATGCACCCATCGTATATTATGAGGTGTATACAAAAGGCAAATTTAAATTTAATATCATGAATTTATTTATTATTAATATTATATTAAATTTTTTTATTTAATTTTTTTATTTTATCGGATTTATGATTCAATGTTACCAAAGTGTTAATAGTTTTGTAGTAAAATATCATTATTTATTCAGATTATTTATGTTTATGCTTCAAATAATGAAATATGATTATATGTATCTCAATAAAATCATGAATTTTAGTCTCAAATTTTTATGTAAATATAATCTATGTTTTCTATTTATTCTCCTCTCTTTATATACTCAAGATCTCAAAATAATGCTTTTAAGAAAAATAATCTTTATTTATCTCTTCGATCAAAAACCCTATTTCTTCCAAAACTATTTTTTATAAAATTATTTTAATTTTTTTTAAAATTATTAATTTTATTTATTAATTTTATTTTTACTGATGTATCATTTTTTTACAAAATATTTTGAATGGAATATTCATGTCATTTTCCAAACAATGCATGTTTGGATTTTATCGAAAGTGTGAATAGAATATTTGTTTTAATGTGTACGACATGAACTAAATTTACCACCTTCATGAACATTATTTTATTTGAAGATTAATTTATAAATTTTCATGTTTATTTTAAAAAAATGTGTTTTAAAAATGTTTTATGTTTTGATTTTTTTCAAAGAGAAAATGATATTTTTATCAAGAAATGTTTTAAATGTTTTTTAAAGATTTATTTATATGTTTTAAAATTTTATTTTAAAAGAAAACAATCTAATTTATTTATAAATTTTTAGTTTTAAAAGTAATTTTAATAGAAAATTCATTTTCATAGTGAAATGTTCCAAGTGTCTTTTCAAAATCATTTTCAATCTAAGATGACATCCGTTGATATTACATATTCCTTACTTGGTATATGATCCAAGGATAAAATTATTATTATTTCTATGAATTATTTATGTTTATAATGGAATTATTTTTTTTAAAATCACTTCTTTTCATGGGTTATATTATGATGAAATGATATAATTATTATAAAACCTATCTCATTTCCATAGGTTATGATATGATGAAATGATTATGAAACCCATTTCATTTCATGAGTTATGATATGATGAAAGTTTTATGATCATATGGAACACACATGTATGATTTTAATTATGTGATGGGTGGACCTATATCTCCCTCTAATACGATGGGTAAATATTTATATCTCATGAGATAGATAAGACTATAATGGGGAGTGGACCTGATTCAGTAATGGGCTTTATCCACTATGATAGTCTTGGGAGTGAACCTTGACTACTATGATGGTTTGGGGAGTGAACCCATTATACTATGATATCCTTGGTAGTAGGCCTTAAATACTGTGGAAATGATTTTATATTATTATCTATATTCCAAAATTACATGTCTTATTTTAATTTTATGGTCTCATGGTTTGTATTTTTAATTACCTTATATTACATGTCTTATAAACTTCTAATATTTATGCCATGACTCAATTTTTTTGAACTTTTATATGTATGGTATGGTTTTTTTATGTTATGATTATGTTACTAAACTTGTATTCTCATATTATGTTTTTTTATTTTCCCATGTTTACTATTACAGAGCTTCTGATCTCACCCTTTATTATGTTTCCTTTCCCAAGGTTATGATGAAAGGTTTTAAGTATTATGTGTCTAGAAGAGTACTAAATGTGAATATATTTTTGAGAAACATTGAAGATGTTTCACTAAATAAGAATATTGTGTTCATAGTATCCAAAGGTAATAAACTATTATGATCCTTAAGAATTTTTTCTGTTTAATGTAATTAATATTCATATAAAAAGATGTAATATCTATATATGAAAAACTTGGGTATCTAAAATCAATTCCACCAATTTGGAAGAGGATAATACTAACCCATTGGAATAATATTTTGTGGTAAAAGTCCAACATGGAACCCGAACTAAGATACTAAATGAGGAGGGTTCCCATAATTGAAATCATAGACAAACCTAGAACATGGAACCCCCAAGCACTCAACTCCCACCCCCACACCATGAATTGATAAGAGATAAAGGAAAAGGGGTAGTATCATCCTAAGATCCTCTAGATGGAGTTAATGTACCTTCTATTGAGGAGATAATGGAATAAAATGAGTCTAAGATAGAATAATTAAGGTTTCTCAATACTAATATGAAAAATCTAAAGACTCCCACTAAAAAACCCATAGAGGGAAATAATTTATCCCCTCTGATGGGATCACTGCTACTAGAAATTCACCTTCCACTAGCTGGAAGAGAATTAGGTCACTATAAAGGTTTAATTTCTAGACCACCAGACTACCAAGATCCACTGCTTATATATTATTACGCTTATATCCCTGTGAAAACTTAGGCATAATTGTTTCATTATTTTATACCCACACAGATTGGGCTACAAAAATGAACATATGAAATCAGGTTGTATCATGCATCAGATATAGTTATTAATCAAAATTCTCCTCAATTGAAAATACCATCAATGATATTTAAATCCATCTAGAACCTCATCACTCAAATATATTCTATATAAGGGAGTTGTGATCCAGTATCTTTATAGAGAAAACCCCACCTTGAATGGTTGGATGAGACCATTCCTCCATTCAAATTTGCGAGTCCTACTTTTTTGGCCATTAACAACATTAGTAACCCAAAATAACACTTGACACATTTTTTGTCCTATTGTGACCCCATGATGGGAACTCTTGAGAAGAAATAAGCCTCCCAAATTTAGTTTTTCATGTAAATGTTTTAGTTTATAAATTTTATTTGGTATGATAACCTCAATTCCCATTCAATTTCATATTTATAAGATCTTAATCATTAGTTTTTGTTTCAATTTTCTCTACATTGAAAAGGACAACAATCAAAAACCATTCAAATTGAAGAAAACATGAGAATGAAATGGCCTAAAATTTTATTTTCAGATGGAAGGGATCACATATTCCCTATATAAGCAACTCTTGTATGATTTTCTAGTGTATTTATGAATATATAATCTCCATGATGATTTATAAACACTCCTCATCTTGTGGAAATTTCTAAATACATTCAGAGAATTGGATTTGACATCCTAGAAGTTGTAAGATAGTATCCTTTGTGGTAAGGCCATCATCCATCCCTTTTCAACTAACTAGTAAAGAAGACCATCTAAGAATGAAAAAATGATTATCACACTCAAAAAAAAATTGGTTCCACCCCCGGTGCCAAAGCCTACCTGATATCACGTGGTACCTCTCCTTAAGATACTACAATAATAAAAACTTCCTGAGTAGGGGGAGATGAGAGAATAGGTTTATATAAGTTTTGAATATATAAATAATAATATTTTTTATTTTATGAAGGAGAAGGTTCTAAGATATTTTATAGAAACCCTTCAAAAAATCTTCTCAAATTTATAGAAATCAAGAAACAAAAAGTGGTGGGTCTTAACTATTTCCCCTATCCTCGAATATTGGGAAATAATATGAAAGAATAATTTTTCTTCATGTATTACTCTAGAATATTGTTTACTTCAGAGAATTAAAATTAGGCAAAACTCAAGAACATGTGTCTTGTGTCTTCATCATTCCTCTATAAGAAGAAGGATCATGGTAACTAGTCCCATAAAAACATGCACAATATTTAGATAATTTGATGGTTAATAAAACTAATGAATGAGTGAACTCCAAACTCATGGTGCAATTGAATTATGAAATTATGACCTTATTTCATTAATCAACAACTAAAACATCTAGTTTGTCACCTCAATTGGTCAGAATCCAAAATAATTAGTAGAGGAGGAATAAGGCCAGGTAAGAGGAGGTAGAACCTCAACCAATCACTAATTTGGTTCAAACTCTAAAATAATTATTTCCCTCAACACTGGTATTACATTAACTACCTCTTCAAACAATCAAACAGGTATTTTTCCACTAAACAAAACCCTCATCGGATGAAGAATCTCTATATGATTCAGTCAACAACATTTATTTCACCAACCCCTTCTTCAATGATGAAGTTGAATATGAATATGATTCAAAATTTCCCACACACAATAATATAGGAGGATTAATTATAAGATTACATAGTGTTTGATAGGGATGTAGAATAAGATAATATGACATAAAATATCAAGCAGGTAGTGTTTCTACAAAAGACATATATGCAGCTAAGATATGTAGACTGACACTCCAATGAGCTCAAAAGGAACATAAACCCTCTCTTGAATCATTTGGATCTCTATCATAACATGTAATATTAGAATACTAGTTTTTGTATTTCCCTCTATTAAATCAGAATTATTATGTTCTAGATAAGTTGTAACAATCTAGCACATGAATGGAGGAATCTTCAAGTATTGTCTATAATTCATTGGCATGACATGCATCAACCTCTAAGACCCAACTTAAAGGGTATCTCCCTACTGGGAAATGAAGTCCCTTGGCTCAAAAATATGATATCATGAAATAATTGTCCATATCCCCAACCAAGATCTAGATCCTATACACCCTTATCCTCTCAAAGGACCTTTGAGAGTAATTTGTTTAATTCCTTTCCAGTCCTTAGGAATTTGAAGCAGAATTTATTATAGTAGAGATATAAAAAACAAAGATTGTTTGGGCTGAGTGACACAAAACCATATCGTTTATGGTAATGGATTTAGAAAATTCTATATTAGGGAATATCAAACCCCTAAACTTGGAATACATGCTTAATTGCATCATTTTTCACTGGGAACTCATGGAAAATGGCTCTAAGATTAAATTTTTCCATTATGAACCATTTGAATACTTGGCTTTAGTGAGAAGGATTTTCCCCATCCAAGTTGACTCTCTATGGGTATAATTAAAGTGAAAATCCTTTGAGAAATACCAAGTTAAAAGACTAGTTTGGGGACCTTATCTATGAGCATGAATTCATGGTTATCCAATAAGATATGAATTTAATGTTGTTTAGGAAGACCATATCTTCACCTAAATGCTAAAGTACCAACATCATATTATCAATTCAAGAAATATGTAGTTAATGGTAATGTTGGAGTGTTATATATTGTTGATTGATAATTTGGTACTTGTGGGGATAAATATATGGAATTAGATTATTACAGAAGGGAGAGAAAGTATCTATAAATGAGAAATGAAAACTAGGTCAAAGCCCCGGATGGATTTAAGCCCACTCCTCCCAATCCATCAAGTATGACTGGAAATGGTTACATGTTTCCCATTAACCAATATGAAGCATAGAGTTAAATTTAGGAAATATTTGAAGCCAATAAATCCCTAGATGACTAGAATATATTCTTCATTATTTATAATATCATCTATCTTTTCCATTTAGAATAATGTTTCTCAACCACCCATGAGATTACATAGGCTAACCTCATATGGTATCCATGGAAGTGACAAATATTCTAATATTATGGTCACTTGTCTTGTCTTGGATCTCTATTGGTCGGTCTACACTCCCCCTTTAGTGACAATAATGTCTCCAATATATTCTCATTGGTACCTCATTTAGAATCCCAATATGGAGTGGGAAATGAATAAGAATAGGATATTTAGGACACCCCTCCATAATTTTAGGATGGTTTCTTAACCATAGTAGATGATATCAAGCAAGTAAACCTTAGTATGGATGAAGAAACGTGACCTAATTTTATTAGTGCCTCTATGGATCTTGGTGAATAGGAGAAATATATCCCCTTTTTGAAGAAAAATCAGGATTTTTTCTCTTGGAATTATAAATATATTATTGATTTAGACCCTAAGGTCACAACCCATCATTTGGGGTTTCCATAAGATCACCTTGGTTATAATAAATAGGAAATAATAATACACCCAACCCTCATCATTAGGGTGGAATTTGAAGTAGATAATCTCTTCAAGGACAACTTCATCTGGGAAGTACAACACCTGAAGTGAATGGATAATATTATCATAGTCAAGAAAAACAATGAGAAGATATGAGTTTGCATTGATTTTATAGATATCAATCAGTATTTCCCCAAAGATTATTTCTATATCCCAATCATATATATTTTTATCAACATTACCCATGTATTCTAGGACCTTTCCTTAATGGATGGTAACTCTAGTTATAATCAAATTCATATGGGCTATGAACCTAAAGAATCCACTACTTTTATATCTTCTTAATAATTTTACTATGATTTTATAATTACCTTCGGTTAGAAAAATATTGGTTCCACATACCAACAAGCCATAAACTTAATATTAAATCCTCTATTGGGAATGATAATGGAGTGATATATTGATGATATGGTGTTCAAGTTTCACAAGCGCTCTGATCACCTCAGTAATCTTGAAATGGTGTTTGCAAAGTCATGCTACCACAATTAAAATATAAACCCCTTAAAATGTGAATTCAGGGTAACATAAAAAAAAGTACTTAGTTTTATGGTGGGACATCAGGGTATCAAGGTTGATACCAAGAAAATATAGTCAATCATCAATGTACTCTACCATGAAACCTTATATAATTGATGGTATTATAGGTACATCATGCATATATCAGACACTTTATTTCCAATTTTCATAGAAAGTGTTTTCCCTTCACAAGATTGATGAGAAATGGAATCCCCTATTAGTGAGATGAAGGTTGTTAGAAAGCCTTCAACATCCTCAAGAAATAACTTCTACACCCACATGGTCAAATATCACCCATTGAAGAAAAACCACTTATCCTATTTTTAGAAGCTTAATAGAGACAACTTGGAATGTTCCTTTCTTAGAATAATGATGCATGAAAGGAAAAAAGATTGTATTGTCTTAGTAGTAAAATGATTGATGTCGAGACCCGATATTAAAACATAAAGAATAATTTCCATGGGATGATATTTGTGGTAAGAAAAAGAAATTATTTGAAACACCATGAAGTTTTTCTGGTATCTCACATTGACCCAGTCAAATATATCCTCAGTTATCCAATGTTAACAGGATGATTGGATCCTTAGGCTATTAGACTACAATAGTTTGACATATAGTTTATATCTCAGAAAGAATCTAATGGATATGAATTGACAAAAATGTTTGTAGTAAATATTCTCCCCAAGAATACACCAATAGATACTAAAATTCTCTATGAATAATATCTTCCCTACCACACCCCTCCAAAATTTGGGAGGTGCACTTTAATAAAGATTCTAGGATATCCATCAGGAAAGGAATGGATGGATTGAAAGAAAAAAAGGTGAGTTTGGGTGTCATGTTTATCTCCCCATATAATGTATTCAATACATATTCATTTATTCTTTCAGAAGGATGGACTAATAATGAGGTAGTGTACCAAGCCCTCATAATCATTTTTGATATAGCTCTTCGTTTTTAGTATAATTCTTGAACATTAAAGGAAATTCAGATTAGGTAATTAAGAATGTTAAGGGTGAGTATATCATTAAAAAAATTATTATTTGAGTCCTAAGTTTGATCATGTTCATAAACTAATGGTATAATTACCTAGGGGTATGAATCTAACCCATGTCCCTTGATCATAATATGATTGGGTTGATGATTTAGCATGCATTGCTGTCATCCTAGAAGATCTCGACTAGGAAAAAACAATTATTCACATCACACATCACATGGTTATCTCTCTAATAATTAGGTATAGTATAAAGGAAATATATTATATGAGCACCGATCTAGATCCTGATGCGTCGATGTCATCATCAAGTGATTTAACCACTGGATGAATTCCCCCATAGTGTACTATCTCAGAAGTAGGGATATATCCATTAGGTTGAGATGAGAATGAAAAAGTATAACATCAAGAAATGAATTTCATTCTCTAAGATGAACCAAATACACAATAATTACTCTACCAATTAGGATTTTATGGAGTGCTCCTCCGATGCATCGAAGGATTGTAAATATTCTTTATCACATATAAGGTTCACATCAAAACAGGTGACACCCATCAATGAAGAATCAAGATCTCCCATCAGATCAAGAGTCTTGTATATTTTTTTCCAATGATGACACAAGATTGTTTTGAATTCACCATAAAATGTTGTTCATGTCAAGTACATGCCAATTTCATCCACCATCATCCATAATTACTACATACATCAAAATATTCATGGCCTTTTTCCATGTGGGGAATGAATGTCATGAATTTATATCCCCCAACTATAGCTCACTAGTTCAAATACATCCTCACAATTAGTAAATTTTTCTCCAAGTGATATGAGGTGATACCCCTTGTGAAATTAGGAATGAAGGCCATCATTAACTCTATAATGTCAAATATTATCATAAGATTTGGTATCCCTCACATGATATTGATGGAAAATGGTACCAATTTTTTTGAGTCAAAGGAATTATATAAGCAATTTAACATTCATTCCAACCATTTATCACCCCTACTATTCACCACTGAATGGATAGATATAATCATTCAAAAAGACTTTGTCTAAAATTCTTCATAAGATGGTGGATATAGATAAGAAATCCTAGATAGAAAAGATTGTATACTTGTTGTGGTCTTATCATACCATAACCCATATTGTCACAAAAGTGATCCCATATTCACTTTTATATGGAAAAAAGGAAGTCTTTAACATTGAGGCCCATCCACCCTCATTGTGTACAACCATTTACAACTAACTAATTGAAGAATTGTAGTCCCAGAATCAGTTAGATGAATTGGAGTGACTTAATGAGAAGAGGATATATACACCACAAAATTTATAAATCTATAAGAACTGATTCATGCAAGACTTTAATAAAAATGTCAAAATCCATTCATTTATATAGGTATATATCATTTTAGCTCTCATAAACCCAATGATAGTAGAGAATAAGCCTCCAAAATTAGAACCAAAAGGGTAAGGACCTTGTACTATACACAAGGTTTACCCTAGTTGGGTGTATAGTATGATCACCATGGAAGTAGAGCACATAATACCTGCCTCCAACATAAAGATTCTCATTATGTACATTATGTGATGAATCATACTAAACCAAGTCCTAGAATAATGACTCTAAACTATATATCACTCAAGTCATGGAGGAAAGACTCTAAATTTCATAGAATCCAAGTCCTGGTGGCAAGACTCTAAACTACATGGCACCCATGTACCCATAGTATGATTTTAACCTACATGGATTACATCATATTCATATGATGTTAAATTGAAAAATAATGTTTTAGTTGCATGATGTTAAAATACATGGTCATAGTTCTTATTGTATAATAATAAACTGAATGACATGTGGTCCACCCTGCTTGACCTTAAACTATATATAGTTGTATATCTTATGGGGCCCATTACCTACATGATAGATATACCCATATAAGGGTACATATAATATAACCCATATCCATAAATTTATGAAGAGTTTTAATTCTCCACTTCTAATGAAATTTGGATCCTCTATCCCAAGATTAAACAAGGAATATTCTCTTAGTTCCATCTGCATATCGAGATAAAATATAGAAATTCACCTACCCTATGTAATATATTGATCTACAAAGGGAATAATTTCTCTTTTTTAGGATCCAATTATCATGGATAAATAATTCAACCATAATTCCATGTTTTATTTATACAGTGACTAGAAATCCCCCCCACCCTTACATAAGAGCGAGATTTATATAGGGGATGTGTATAAGAACTATGTGTGACTTGATTCCTATTATCACAAGATATAAAGAGATGTTTAGGTTCACTGATTCTAGACCCATGTATGGGTTTCTTTGATACCAAACTCTTTTAATCTAGAATAACATCTAAATAAAAACACCTCATTTAATACCAAATAGTGAAAATTTCCCCTATATTTCCATTTCTACCCTACCATGCATTTTTGACCAACAAAGGTGGTTTCTTAGTCATATATTATTTCTCACACCAATCATGACTCAAGTTATCTTAGAGGTCCTAAAGAGTTACTCTGGTTGGCATAAATAAGGTGAATTATAAGAAGGGAGATATTTCCTAGCTATATGATGATAAAATGTAAAGTGAAGGTCCATCCAACATAACTATAAACATCTTAGAGTGGATCATTACCCATAGAATATTTATCCCCTACATAAAATTTTGATCCATATAGAATCCACTGGAGCACAATACACCTATGTATTAGACAATTAATTCCCCTGCATATGATTCATATTTGGGTAGGGGAATTACTATGTAAGAACTACGTGTGGAATGATTCCTATTTCTTTAGGATACAAATCAATACCTAGATATTTTATCTTGGCCCTAACCATAATTTTTGAAGAGATAAATGTTTCTTCCCAAACATATGAGCCAGATCTATACAGGGGATTTATATTTGAGAACTATATGTGAAAAGATTCATAATTGATTTAGGATATATAGTTATGTCTAAAACATATATTATAGACCCATATTCACACCATCATTCATTTCCACCTCTTCTCATATGATACTAATAATATTGATATTATAAGTTTGAGTATGAAATTCTCTAACTGTATTTATTTTAAATATTCGTCATGTTTTTTGGATTTCCATATCCTTCTATGTATTTTTGGTAGTGGATATTTAAAAATTCAAGATAAACTTTTGGTTGTCTATGTACATATCCCCTAATATGACCCTACATATGAGATCTCATTTCATCTTGTCAACCAAAAAAATCTTGTTCTAATGGGAGGGATCTCCAGCCTTCGTATGCCCTAAAAACATCACAAAATAACCCATCATCACAATATGATTGATGGTTTACCTAATTTTTCATATCCCATTTTATCATCTACAATTCAAAAAACTCATTTGGAGGCTTATATTATTGTCATCATCCCTCATCCATGAGGTATTAGGTTATCATTTATTCTTGAAGCCCCTCGTATAAAAAGCATAGACTATGAATGTTTTGGTCAAAGATGTATGACCTTAAACACCATCCACTGATGGTAAAAATGTTATGAACTTAAACTAATAGTGAAAGAGACATAAAAATGTTAGGATAAAAACACAAAAGTGTGGCATGATAAAAGTTTGTGTCTCTATTCTCTAAGCCTATAATATTTAGGGATTAGTAAAATGTTAGAGTGAAAATAAAAAATGGTGCAAAGGTTATAGGGTCCACTATATAACCAAAGAAAAATAAAATTTGTTCTCATTGGATCTACCAATCCAAGAAAAAATTTAGATTGATTATTTTTATATTTGTTTTGCCTCGATGATGTGTTCAGTACACTGTGATGTAACTTTTAGGGTACCCAAACCTATCTTGAGAATCCTCTTTCCATAACCAACTTCACACCCTGGGTGTTTGAGTATTTATAACCTTAAAAGGATTTCAATAATATATATGACCGAATACAAGGTAAACATTTGTTTGAATATTCCAATATTCCCCAATAAATCCTTGCATATTATCCTTCATTTCATCCAGTCATCCAAAAGAATCTCATTTTAAGGGGATGGATCTACAATCTTTATATACCCTACAAACATCACAATAAAACTTTTCATCCCAATATGATTGGAAATCACCCTTTGTGTACTTGTCCTATTTCACCATCCCTAGTTCAAACTCATTAGAATATGATTTACACAATCCACAATTCAACCATCCAAATGGATCTGATATCATCAATGTTATGTCCCCATGCACCATACTAGTCATTAGGATAATAACATGGCATGTCATTCTTGATAATTTTAACCTTATTCAAATGATATGTGCCTACATAATCATTTATTTTAATCACAATGACCATAAACTATATGTACCAACTCTCGTGAGATGACCCATCCTAACAATGAACTTATTGGGCCCTATGGACCTCTATTCACATCAACTTAAATCTACTTTAGATAAGTAGAAATTTATTCAATCTATAATTAAAATTACTTGACCTTAATCTATTAGTGTAATAAGTATAATACTCTTCAGTATGAAAAATAAAAAAGGATGACCTGAGAAAAATAAAAGCTTCTTCCCACTAGTTTTTTCCTACATGAATCCTAGAAAAAAGTTTCGGTGATGAAAAAATGGAAAAAAGAATTTGTGGGTTCCCTAATATAACCCTAGTAAAAGTCAAGTTAAAGAACTTATTTTCAATTTTTTTATCCAAATAATTTATTTTATCTCAATTTTTATCATTCAAGGTTTAACAGGTTATCATAAAATAGTGGTTAGATTGAGACTGAAATTAATGGATTGAAAAACATTTTCATGAGAAATTTGTTCTCATTCATTGTATTAAGGATTAGAGGAATCTCTATAAGAATAATTATCTCTATGTATTGAACAACATGATAAAAAATTATATCAATATAAGCTTTTACTTGTTGGATTTACTTTTGGGATTTATAAAAATCATGTCAAATGCCATGTTTCTTCATAGCTTCGTCCTCATACACAAGGTGAAAATTCTCCCCCATGGCAGAACAATACTCTTTCCTCAAGAATGGGTTTCTTAAAGAAATCAGTGATGATCAACCAACTTATCTTTGCATTAATTTAACATTTTTTTAAGAAAAATCACCCATATGGATTCCTCCTTGATATGGAATTGATGTTCTACCACCTTCTCAGCATAATGATACTCTACTTGAGATATTGTATTCTTGATATTAACAAATTTCTCCAATGATATTTCCCTAATGAGGAGATATTGTGACATCTTCTCTTAATATCACCATTAAATTATTTCCTTTATATTGGAATGTATGATATGGTAATAAAATTTGGCATAACTCATTATCATGATCATGGTATGAAGCTTTTGGATTTGTGAGTGAAATTATTCCAAAGGGGTATTCAAGAGAAACTTACACATATCCTTATAAACGATGTGGATATCGACATGTAAATCACTTTTCACCTCAAGATAGAATTCAAATACCATCCTAGGATTGATGAAATACTCAGGAACTAGCTCACTCAATGAAACCTACTCTATACCCATCGATGTCTCACCAAACTCTCCAAATTCATATATTTTGGAGATCCACTTCTTGATCCTCAAGAATATGCACAGGAATTTCTAAAATACACATCTTGATCATGTTAATTGAAGGTGAAGGGGGGAATCATTTAAAAATGTTAATACTTACTCGCACCTATTAAAACTTATAATTCCTCAACAATAGGTTCGGAGGGTAGATTTGACTATGGAAAATCTTCAGTTGAGTCTCAGGGATATATCACTATTGTTATGGGAACCATGCCTTCCTCCATCCTTGAAGGAATTATATCTTTATCTAGATCAATAATCTCTATATACATCTCTAATTCAGGCATGTTAGGACCACTATTATTAAGATATATATAACAAGTTTGACAAGTCTATGTAAATTTTCACATGAAATAAAAATAAAAACCCTCCAAGATTTGAGGGACATGAACCTTATTATAGAGATACTTTACTCACATTAAGGGTAGTGACCAGATAATCAGTTAGTTAATCAAATCCCATGATATAGTCCACCTATCCATGATAAAAGAGAATAATGTATAAGGCATTTAGATTAGAGGCCAATCCCACTCTTTTTGTTTCCACCTCTTTATCCTTCACCAATTCAGTGAACCCCACCTCTAGAATGATGGAATCCAGTTAACCCTGGGGGTTAACACTCTTAATTAATGAGTTCCTGAATTATATCCCTATAATACTCTCTTATGATGGGTGATGATTGAAAAATCTAGGACCGACCTCCCTTGAGATTCACCCATCATCACCTCCAATGAAGTCCTCTTTAAGTGGGGAATAACCAAGGTAGTTGAATCTTTGATTGGACAAAACCACCATATAATTATGATAACCCCTTCAAAAGGTATTAAAGATTCATATTTTGGAATGATTATTTCCCTCATACGCATAGTACTCGTAATAATATCTTCAAAATTTACTTCATCAATAATAAATCATTGGGAAAATCTAAGAAATGAATAATGAGGTATGATACTCACTCATTTCCTCAGAAATGAGATGTTTCATTAGCTTCATCACGTAACTCCATCGAGTGAATTATTGCATATAAAATTTAATAGAAGTAATGATTGGTTGTAGAAGAGGTAATAATTCCCTTGTAGGACTGACCATCACCTCATGTATGTGGTTATCTTCACCGAGGGAACCTTCATTCACATTTACCTTGTCAGGGTTATCTGCCTTGAGTGTTATTCCCTATTAGGAATATTAAAAGGAAGTAATTTATGTTACTTAATATTCAGCCTCCTTTAATAGTGTTATAGATACAAGGATCACACTAATGGTTAAAAGAAGAATTAAAATTGGAAAGTCATTTTACCACCTCCTTAGAATCAGTAAATTTTTCCTTTAAACTCAATAAATCTATCTCTCAGTCAAGTAATAACCCATACCCTTGTAAGATTGTATTGATTTATCAATATCATCAAGGAAAATCCCTAATTTATAAGGATTATACTTGAAAGAAATATTCTTGGGTGTGGTTAAATTCCCAAATCTTGATAAGTCAATCTCTTCCACTTGGAGTATATTCCAAGATTTTTCCATTGAATGACTATTCTTATAGGAATATAACTAAAACTAGGTATCTGGAAAGAATATTGTGATTTGAAAATACAGAGATCAAGGTGTTGAATTAGTCAAAAGTACAAGGTCTAAATGCATTATTTGTTTCCTCAATATGTCTAAGTCTAGATTATTATATAGAAGAGGTCTTTTTGGGGGCCTCACCACCTCCTCTAAGGTCCTTAGCACTAAGCCACTTGAAACTTCTATCACTAATTCATCAAGTTTCCCACCAAGGTATGAAATGATCAATATATCTATATAATATTTTTTTATCCCAATTAAAGAATATAATGGAACGAAAATAATTAGGATAATCTTCTCCTACCTTATCAACATCATCTAGAACTGATGTACTAGAAATGGGTTTCTATCGATACATACACTCATGGGAGGAACTGGGAATTTATTCTTGAAGAATATGAATTACCCCTGAATCATCAAGACACAAAACCCTCACATATAGATTTTTCATCTATCCTAGTGGTCAATATTTATACTTGAATATATAGCATGTATGAATGCACCTCATGGTCACCCTTCTCATATTCAACAATAATTTCATATATAAAATCTTAAGGCATGAAGATGAACAAACCATGCTAATTCAACTTGATATTTTTTTTTGAGATGGTTAGGGTGATTGGTTGAACTCCACTGATATTTTGAAGAAACATCCTGAACTAATAATCATTAATCACTTGTATATTAATGAATTCATGTCCACCCATATGTGATTCTATAAACCTCCATAGAACATGGAAGGGATAAAAAATATTAATGGAGTTTTTCATTTGAAAATAATCCCCAGTTGAAAATATACCTTGGAAATCACTGGGAAAACCAAAATAATCTATATGTGACTTTCCAGTTGATCTAGCATAAAAAACATGATGATTCTTGTTTTGATATTTGATTCTCAAACTGGGAGTATATATCCACTTAAGAACATCACTAGAAGCTTCCAAGAGGGAAAAATGATCAGATTTAGAAATTAAATTCTATTCCCAACTAAAATACTGGACTTATTCTATTGTTGTCTAGTAATAATCCTTGGATCCATAGGATTTAAATGTTGGAAAAAATTTGGGTATCTTCACTTGTGACTCATTCTTACTTTATTAATGAAAAATTCCACCCATGGTTCAATGGGTAATTAACCCTTCGATGAAAATATATACCAAGGAGTCCACTTTCTAGATCTATTAACTCCTAGGAAATCATAGAGTTTCACTCAACCTCATCTCACATAGAAATTGGAAGGATGAATTCATCACACATGTCCCCTAAGATTAAGGATATGCAGATCATGCACACATCACCAAGACTCACCTCAACCTTTCCATTCATATGATGGAAATTATTTGTGTATTGACTCTATATACTCATAAGGTTGGTAAAAGGAAGGTGTTGTAGTGTGAAATATTTTTTCAAACCCAAACATCTTCATAAAGACCCAATTCCTTTATATCCACCTAAAATTTGTGGAAGTTTTGCTGGACCTAGAAAATCCATCCCCAATCCATGATGAAATCTATTCCTGAAAATAAATAATAGTTTTTGACCATTAAAACTTATAATTGGTGGAGGATTTCCTCATGATAAATATATAGATATAAATATCAAGATCAGGTGCATGAATCTCGTCTTTAAGGTTCATTGGATTGTACTCCAAGAAAAATATCTTCACATGCTTATCTTCCCAGATGATGCATCTGAATGGTAATATATTGTCATAAAACACATCATGATTCCTAATAATACAAAAGGGTAGTTGATTATATTTATAAGAAACTAAGATATGTGAATTTTTTAGAATTATAAATCTAGACAGTGGAAGCGAATCTGAGATTTGGTAATCATTAATATTTTTTACTTAGGAGGTTTTCAAGGAAGGTACATGTCAGCTGAATATGCCTGTGGTGACTAAAATCTATGCTACTTGTCATCTTAACCTACCTTACCACCACTATTCAACCTTCATTCTTTAAAACCATTATTCCCAAATGAAAAAAAATAAGATTAAAGATAAATTTTTTGAATTGAATGTCGTTATGTGATCCTTATGCATCCCACATGACTATCACCCGAATAACACTTCAAACTGTAAAAATCAGATCGCATGATCTAGACTATTTACCTTTAGTATTACACAACTTAGATTATGTGGTTGTTATTACATCTTTATGGTTACATAGTCCTCTATACATGTATGGTCTTACATGTATTGACTAACATGTCCAAATTTCAAGAAAATATGTTACATGATTGATCACATACGCAAAATTATGATGTTTAGAGACTCATTAAAATTGTCACATGTGATTATGATCCCCCATGTCTGAGTATTTATAAGGTTTTATCACCATTGGGCTACAATTAACCTATTAAATCATCAAAAACCAATTCTTCTTGTTCTAATAAAACCCAATTTTTATGGGTTGAATTTGTTGATGGCCTATTTTTAGGAAATTACTTCCATCATGTGGGTGTTTGTAAAAAATTGCCTTAGAAATATTCATAGGAAACCATCCATTGGGAAAGTTAATTTGGTTTATTGGAACCATTCACATGAATTCATAAGAAACTCCCTCTCATGTGAATCAAAGTAAATGATATCCCATGAATACCCATATAATTCCCATGTTTAAGAACAGACCTTATAGTTTTTTGAGAATGTGAATTTTTCACTTGGTGGACGGTTTGTTTTGATAGTTGAGAATTGAAATAGAATTATTAGAGTTTTAACATATTAAATTGATCATTTTGGATGTGGTTTAAGGCCAATAGGTGTATTGAGTGATTATATAAATCTTGGGATCTTTAGTATTTGAAATTTAAGTTTTGGAAGAAACAAACTAGGGTGTACAGTTATCACATGGTTAGTGTAAACCATGCACCCTAACTGTGAAGAATCTTTTAATAACATGAATAGTTTTTTAAACCATGTGAGGGTCTCCAAGATACCATTCATCCACTTAAAAAAATTGTAGTGTCATGTCCCATGATTTTCACATAGTTTTAAAACCATGCACACTAGTCGTGCAACATGGTGTGCCTCAAACAATGAGGTTTGCAAAATTGGTGCATGGTTTGAAAAACAGGGTGACCAAACCATGTACCTAATTAAAAGAGGTAAAATTAAATTTTCCCCATATACCCTTAAATTTTTTTAAATCCATTTTCCTCCCTCATTCGGATAGTAACCTCTCATGCACACCCACTATTTTCTCCCTTCCTCCATGGGAGATCTCCCTTGTTTGGTGTCTATTTGGAGTTATTTTTCTTGCATTGAGAGAACCTGGTGAGTCTACTGCTAATATTTCTTATCTTTTGGTTTTATTTCACTGTCAGGTGGAATTCCATTGGTTGGGTAAAATTCCCTATTTCCTAGGTGTTTTTATGTTTTTTCTCTCTCTAGATTTAAGACAAATGATAACTGATATTGGATAATTAGGCTTCCATAAGCATGAGGTAGGTGGTCTCATAATTTAACCCTTTTATTGGTTAAATTTCTATGTTCATAGGTTTTATAGTCATTCTGAATAACGGGCACTAAATAAGAAATTATAATTTTTTCTTTGAGTTATTATTTTTTTAAATACCCAATTTAAATTGTTTTCCACATTTTTTAATGATGTAATTGAAATTTTATTGCATGTTTCAATTGTTACAATGTGGGTATTATGTTTTTGAAACTTGTTATTATGAAATGTAATTTTACAACCATTGGTTAAAAGTGAAAATGGAATTTATCTTTTATTCAAGAATTTTTAAATAGTAAAATATAGGTTTTGGTTTAGTTTGGTTCATTTGAAAATGGAACCATGTTTTCATATTTTATGATTTATTTTAAATATTCTAAATATTATTTTGGGAAATGAAATTGTTGTAAATTGAAATAGAATCTGTGAGGATTTTTTTGGTAAAGAATGGTGTTTTTTATTTTTAAAATTTTTAAAGGTAATGAAGCATCATATGGGGTTTTACTTTTTCATGAAATGGAAAAGTAAAAAGGAACATATTACCCATATTTTTTATTGTTGATATATTCATGTTCTATTTAAATGTATGGGTATTATGGTTAACATGGGGGTGAACACATCCCACTAGGGGATGTAGTAAAATTATGGTTAACTCGTGTTGAACATGGACCCTGATGGATTCATGTAATGGTTAATCCTGGGGTAAAAACAACCCCCAGGTAGACACTGGGGATCCAGGGATGGGTTTATTACCCCCAGATTCTACTTTTTTAGAGAATGGACTGGTATATTTACCCTAATTGGGATATGGTTAGCATGGTCTTTGTAACATGCTCAGAGATACCCCAACACTAGACAAATAAGGTATTATACCATTCTTGGGCTGAACCTAGCCCTCGGTTTTGGTGTTTGTTTATTGCATTCAATCTAAATGTTTAAATTATTATAATTATAATTGTTTAGTTTGAACATAAATGCATGCACAATTATGGAATAGTTATTTTAGGGACACCATTGTTGGTATCTTAATGAGTTATACTCAAACCCTTCTTGGTTCACCATATCACTTGGGTACCCAATAACAATACCATCTAGTTTTAGTTTATAGGTTATGAAAAGGATTATTTTAGGAGTTTATATGTGGCATATTAGAGTGAAGAATGGGTGATGGTACTGGGCTGAACTCAGGACCATTTTTTTTTTGAGATTTTAGTTTACTTTTATCATGAGCTTTATAGTTATATATATATATGATCCACCCAAAAATTATGTATTTGGAATGTATGGAATATACATTTGTTATGTATTTTGATACTATATTAATTTCTTTTACTTTTCTGTTTCTCTATGATGTTTATTTGGTTTTTTGAATACGTTTTTTTTATTTTCACTTTTATAGATACTCTAAAATAAGGGAATAGTATCCCCACAATGACCTCAAAAGACCTTGCTTCTAGTCGCCAGCCTCTAGCGCATGAGGAGGAATACTTGAGGGCATGTAATGACTACTGGTCTAGCATTGGTTCGTGGCCTAAGGCCGCAAGACATTACAATGTGGTATCATAGAATTTTATTTTATCTTACTATTTGGGCATGGTAGATAGGAGATTAGGAATGTTTTGAGACTTGGCAATAAACTTGTGCCAAGTAGAGATCAAGCCATGCATGGTGGAAAACCCAAGTCACTGGGTATGAAACTTTTTGTTCTTTGGATATCACTTGTTACAGTTGCATTTGATTTTCACTTCGATGACATGCTTGATTTTTGATGTGATAATTTATGGTATTTATACTTTTATACCAGCATGGAAAGATGGTGTGGGTGTATTCATTCATCATTTTAGTTATATATGGATTCACATGAAAGGAATCATGCTATGTACATGGGTGCATATTTTTCATGTATGTTACTTGTGGTTTTCATTGGCTTATGATTATATTTTCTTAATGATAATAGTTTTATTTATATCTTCATATGATCAATATTTTCCTAGAACTAAGAGGATTGGTATTTAAAAGTTTCACATATGGTATTTATCTATATATAGCTATGGTGGAATTTTACATGACCAATTCCTATGATAATCCCTTGGCACATACATAGATATAAAATGATTAATGATGGACTCGGTTAAATAAAGTTTCAATAAGAAACGTATAAAGTGTTTTCCTCTAAATATTTTGAATGGAATTTTATTTAAAATAAACCTTGGTAAAATTTCATAATGTGGAAATTTATAAAATGGTTTGAAATTTGAATATGACTAGTTGATAAAAATTTAAATTGTGAATCATATGGGATTTGGGAATATAAAATGTAGCCTTTATAAAAAGTTAAAGTTTGGATTGTATGTTTTTATAAAGTGGGAGTTTGTATTGGAAAATATTTTAAAATTGTAATGTTTTGAAATGTGTATTTTTTAAATAAATGAAATTAAAATCTGGTTAAAGGTAGATTTTATGGAGTTATGGCAATGAGAAATTCCATGATAAAGAAAAGGAAAGTTTGAACCCTGTGATTATAGTTCCAGAACTCTTGAAATATGTCTTAACCATGTAAGTTATCGATGTGGGTTTCTGCATTTTTTTTATTTAGATAGACCATATGATGGTAGTGGACCATGGAAATTTTATTTTAACCATATTACAGTTGGTTGGGCTAGATAGGGATCTATATTTTTGAAACCTATCATAATGATAGGTGTATTTCATAGTAGATGCTAGACATTTTTTGTGTTCAGTTGAGTTATAGACCTTGTGGTTTTCATCTAACCTTGAAGTGTTTAGGATCACATGGGATTAGGATTATGAGTGGGGACCCTTAGATTTGTGTCTTGGCATGTAGAATCCATGTAACATTGATATGGGATCATGTTTCTTCCTGTGAGTTGTGGACTTTGTGAGACCCTAGTTTCTTGGCTATGTGATAGGACCTAGTGACCCTTGAGGGAGACTCAGGTATGGTGATTACTTTCCTAGAGGCATATGAGGGTAACCAATGAGATTTTTAACACATCCTAGTGATTTCATTTTGATATGTAAGGCATAGGTAGATGCTTCATATTATATGATTGGTACATGCTTGGTGCCATCTAGTTTTGTTGTAGTTCCGGTTAAGCACCTGTAGTGCTAGTGCCTTTTGTCTAGGCTAGTTCAATGAGAATAATAATTCATATTAATTACCCTATCATGTGTTTTTAATTTTAATATGGTGTTTAAGGATGAAAATATGACTTTGAATTCTTGGAACAATGCCCAGAAGGATGGGTTGTCATGTGTTTTTCTTTAATGCATGTATAGTGTCAAGCTTGTTATAATAGAGCATATATAATGTCATTAGTTCATGGAAGTGTTATAATGAGAGCATGAGAATCTATTTAATTAGTCTCATTAGTTCATTAATTATGAAACTCAACTCATGGAAGGATGGGTCGATTTCTTTAAAGTGGTCATTGTGGAGAGCACAACCCTTGAATCTCAGTGGAATTGAAGGGTGTGATGGTGATAACCCATCATTTACATGTACACTTGGTGGTATGTTTGGGTCTTTGATCAGTACACATAAGGTTTTACCAGGTGTAATGTTTAGATGCGTTATTTTGTTGGAAGGTTTAGTATGGAATCACCTAGGATGTCGGTGATTAGTATCAAAGTTAGGAGTATAGGGAAATAACATTTGAGTGCCTCAACCTGTTGAGTTTGGGTATGCTTCAAAAATCTTGGTGAGAGTAGGGATAGAAACTTATAGTTTAGGAGAGATACATGTGTGGTGAAGGTAGGGAACATCGAAGGTCAAGGCTTATGAAGCATTGTAAGGAATGATGTATGGTGGAGAGCTCAACCTAAGTTGTTGGAGGTTGTGACCCTCACTTTGTATGAACCACTATAAGGAAAAAAATATGGTGTTTCATGATCCAAAGGTGACTAGTTTTTTATGATTGAAATGGTGATCAGGTATGATTGAGTTTGGACTCATCCTACCATTATGTTTAGTGATAGATGAAATATGTGGGATATTTAGATCAGGGTATTGACCTAGTGGAATTATGATAAGAAAACTTCTATGGCGGGGAGAGTTGTGTCAGTCATGGGCGTGTATCCCTTAGTAGAGAAGTGTTGTTGATGTATTAGACCCGACATTATATGGTCTTGATGGAAGAAAATTCTCGTGAATTTATTCTTTTAAAGTAAGCAATATTCCTTTGGGAATTATAGATATTTTTCTTTGCAGTAAGGGTTGAAGTCCAAGCAGATGTTTTGGGATCAATATGAAGTTGAGGCATAGATCTATTGGTCACATGTTGGTGATCGGGTAAGTGAATAGTGAGTATTAATGGTAGTTTGTGTTTTTCCATGGAATTTCATTGAGATTTTAGGGTTAGGACTTGATGAATTCTTGGAATGACCATAGGATACCTCTAAAAATAAGGGTACCATGGACAAGGACATAAAGAAGATTTGATGGTGTAAGCCAAGAGTTCTTATAGAGGGTTGTATAAAGGAGGTATGACTAGATATTTTTCATATAATTTGATGCGGTGGGTTTATAACTGCATTAGGAATGTCCATGAAGATGTAATGGACCTTTTTCAAAGTTGGCCATAGCTTTTCAAAAAATACCAGGCATGTTTGGTTTATTCTTGGATTGTGGAGGAATGTTCGTTTTGGACCAGAGATGGAAATGAGAGTTATTACTAGTGTTGACTAGTGCTCTCATGCATTGATTTATGGTGCATTAAGAACTATGCTAAGTGGTTTAGTGGACTACTGAGAACAACCTTCGACATGAATATTCCAATTGTGGGAGGTGAAGATATTTATAATCAGCCTTATAAGCTATTTCCTATGGTGGGGATCACCATAGGTAGGAAATTCAACTGGATAATGACAAATGGGTGTCTCAGGATATACAAAATCTACGATACTTCATCTTGGTGTTCGATGGTAATATGAGGGTCGACTCGATATCAGTATGACCCTTGTCTTTTGTTTAAAACTATATTTTGGAAGCATATTGGGAATTTGATAGAGAAACACATCCACTAGGAAACAAGTTTAGGATTGGTGTAGGTCAAGTAACATAGTTTGGTGGAAACTAGGAATTCTTAGGTATGAGAAGTGTTATGGTGAGGAGTTTGTAATGCCCTAGTGTATCGACAGACCTTAGTGTTATGTGAGAATTTGAATTTTTCACTTGTTGGGTAGGACGTTTTGAGAATTGAGCATCAGAATATAATTATGAGATTTGGAATATATTAAAGGGATGTTTTTTGGATTTGGTTTGAATCTAGAGGGTTGTCTTAGGTGAATAGATAATTTTTGGGATATTTAGGATTTGAAATATTAATTTTGGGAGAAACATATTGGGGCATAAGGTTACCGAACAATTAGTGATAACCATTCACCCAAATAGTGTGTATTTTTTATAAAGGATCATTTTTTTAAACTATGTGAGGGGATTCAAGAGACTGTGTAACCTTTGTTGAAAATTTTAGAGGCATTTCACATGGTTTGTATACAGTTTGGAAAACCATGCACACTAAACCATGCAACATGGTGTACCAAAGATAGTGAGCTCTGTACAGTTGGCACACAGTTTCACTATTGGAAAAATGACCTATACCCACGGTTAAAAACAGTGGGTATAGCCCCCAAAACTGTGGGTATAGCCTGTACCCACGGTTTGGCGAACCATGGGCAACCGAGGTGTTGGGATAGGTCTATGGCCTATACCCACAGTTTGAAAAACTGTGGGTATATATTTTTCCAGTGTGGCATAGTGTTATACCCATAGTTCTAAAACCGTGGGTTTACAAAATTGCCTATACCCATGGTTATAAAACTGTTGGTATAAAATTTCAGAATTTTTTTTAAATCTTCCGTTTCACACAGCCAGCGATATTCGCTCCCGCGACTTGCAGGTCAATTGCTGAGCACCTAACCAACTCATCCGATTTAACTTTATTCATATATATGTATATATAAGTATATATATTAATATAAATTAACTAAATTTAAAAACATTCTTCCACCAAGAATTGAACCCGCGACCAGTAACTTAAAGCACTCCGTCTTTCCAACCAGGCTGCTTCTCTTTTCCTTTATAAAATTATATACCTACCTTAATATATTAATTTAAACCACCTATATAGGAAAAAATAGAAGCATGATTCGAACCCGCATCACTTCTGAACACTTTAACTACTCCACCACTATGCCTATTTAATCTTTCCAATAGTATTAATATATATTGATTTATATATATATATTTTAAACCTAGTATAATTAAAATGTAAATGGTGAGAATCAAACCCCGGATTATGCTTAAACACTGAAGCCACTTTTCTAGTACAACAACTGAAGTTTTCTGTAATTATATATACATTAACTTACATATATTTTTTTGGACTTAAACAATAAGAGATCTTATACCCACGGTTCAGATAACCCTTGGTATAGGTGTTATTTATACTCACAGTTTTCATAAATTGTGGTTATAAGATTATATATCAGAGGATATTCCCACGGTTCATAAAAACCATGGTTATACGTGCCACCTATACCCACGGTTCACTGTAAACTGCCCTGCGGCATTCCGTGCATTGTTTTGTCTTCCCGCACTTATGTGGGTACCCTATACCCACGGTTCATAAAAATTTTGGGTATACGTGCCACATATACCCACGGTTCACTGTAAACTGCCCTACAGCATTCCACACATTGTTTTGTCTTCCCGCACTTACGTGGGTACCCTATACCCACGGTTTAGTAATAACCGTGGTTATAGATTAGAAAATGCCACTTATACCCACAGTTCATGAAAACTGTGGGTATAGGTGGGTCTATACCCATGATTTTCGAGAAAACTGCGGGTATAGACCCATTTTCCAGTAGTGAAACAACCCATTCACTTAGAAATGTAACCATGAATAAGGGTTAAATTATGGGACCACCTAACCCATTCTTAGTAAATCCTACTCATCAAATATCGGCCACTAGTTCATCTTGGATTGGGAGAAAATGAAAAACTAGAAAAAAAAACCCTAGAAAAATGGAATATTAACCAAAACCAACACCACCCAATAGTAAAATAAAACAAAAATAGATGGAAGTGGAGATTTAGACTCACCATGGTCTCTCCATTGCAAGTGATGAAATTCCAAACAAACACCAAACAAGGGATATCTCCCATGGAGGTTGGGAGGAGAGGGGGTGTCATGAGAGTTCACTAACCAATTGAGGGAGGAAAATGGAGTTATAAAATTTAAGTGTGGAGGGTAAAAAAAATTATTTTCTCTATTTTAATGAAATAAATGGTTTGGCCATATAGTTAATCAAGTTCATACCAACAAATGGGAAATGATCTAGAAATTATAAATTTAGTTTTTCTCTAGTTCCACCTTTTTGAAATGCCCAATTTAAATTATTTTCCATGTTTTGGAAAGATGTAATTGAATGTTCAATCCATTTTTAAATAGTTACAAAGTGAGAATTGTGTTTTTAAAAATTATAATTGTGAAATGGAATTTCATAACCATCAATTTAATGTGAAAATGGAATTGATCATTGGTTCGGTACATTTTAATTGGTAAGTGGTTTGTAAAATAGTGGTTTTGGTTTGGCTTGGTGTATTTGAAAATGGAAATATGTTTCCAAATTGTGGATTGATTTTAAAGATTCTAAATGGTATTTTTGGGAAATAAAATTTTTGTAAAGTGAAATGGAATTTGTGAGGCTTATTTGGTGAATAATGGTGTTTTTTATTTTTGAAATGTTTAAAGGTAATGAAACAACCCTTCAAGGTTAGATTTGTTTATGAAATGGAAAATTAAATTGGTCCTTATGGCTTGTGTTTATTATTTTTGATATGTTCATGTTTTGTTTAAATTTATGGACATGATGGTTAACCCAAGGGTGAAAATAGACCCCTCGAGGGATGAAATAAAATTATGGTTAACCCAGGGGTGAACCCGCCCCCCAGGGGATGCAGTGAAATTATGGTTAACCCAAGGTGAACATAGACCCCAGGGGATGAATTTGATGGTTAATACCAGAGTGAAAATGACCCATGGGTTGATGTTGGGGCTCCAAGGATTGGTATATTACCCCTATATTACACTTGTAAAGTGAAATGGAATTCATGAGGCTTGTTTGGTGAAGAATGGTGTTTCAACCCAAACTGGTATCGAGTCAGACCGATGACCAGATTGGGTTGAAATTTTAGTTTAATTTTATTTTGTAAGTTTTCATTCCATGTATATGATCCAACCACTAGAGATATATTTGGAATGTATTCCATATCCATTTTTATGTATTTTGACACTATATTTATTTATGGGGCTATATTATTTATCTAGGATGTTTATTTGGTTCGGTTTATCTTCTTATCTTATTTTCATTGCTATAGTTACTCTCACATGAGGGAATAGTCTCCCCATGATATCCTCACAGGACCTTGTCACTAGTTATAAGCCTTTGGGTCATGGGGAGGTATTCTATAGGTCACGTAATGATCGTTGTCCTGGAATTAATCTATGGATAAGGGTTGTGATATGTTACAACACCTAAGCACATGATCCCATCATCACTTGTTTTAGAGCTATGAGGCTGACCAGTCACACAGAAGTGATATTCCATCATTTTACATGATATTCTCAAATAAAAATGATATATAATTCTCATTTTTCATCTCAATTAAGGGATTTCTCCTTGGTTAATCATGATTTTTCAACCATAGAAGTAAGCTATGTTATGCGACTATGTGATTCTCCAGGTAACTACCGCATGTCTAAATGGATACCCAATCCACATCACCAAGGATCGACTATAAATACCATCTACCAATTTTGAAAATTGGGGGAATAAAAAAGATTCAAATAAAGTAGAGAGAAAAACTGATATTTGTAAGAGAATAATTATACACCTAAAACCCAAAGTCTAGAATAAATAATCACATCCGAGAATGAATTTTCACACATAAGACCACAACATGGACCATTTATAAAAGAATTGTTATAAGAAATATGGTCTACATGATCTGTTTTTTTCATGGAAAATAGATGTAAAAACCATGTGATCACATGATTAAACCCCTTTTCATCTCCATATTTCAATACAACCCTTCTGTAGTTGTCCTCCCATCATCCCTCTCTTGAAAATTCTAATTTTTGAGCTCCTCTATTTTCATGATATGTCCCTCACATCCATATATGAAATTCATGGGACACCAATAGCCTTCATTCACTAGGTTTAATACCAATAACAAGAAAAATTAAGTCGTACCCCATGAACAACAAATCTAGATGGCCAAAGTATAGGGCACACCAACATAAACATTTTGATCATACATTCCCTTGGTAATGGTTGTCCCCCACTTTTCCTCCATTACCAAAGGGGTACTCAGGTTATCTATAATCATGCAACCCCTTAGTAACGAGGGCCCCAATCCCAAGGACAGTGGTGGGAAACCTCTTGGTTCAGGGAGTGGTATATACTTCCTATATATTTCTTGAAATGTGAAGTGACACAGGCAGCATCTTCACCTTCAGTTTCCCAATTAGTAGATGAAGAAGACAAAATTTGAGGTTTATAAATATAAAAGAAGATAGAAATGTGTGCACCTCATGGATCAATCCTTTGTTTTTCTTGATGGGTATCCCTTCATAGCACCTTCCTCATCCATTAATGGGTGAGAATAATATTTCTACTTGGAACCCCTTATGAAGTGCACCCTTAATATTTCTTAAAGAACATAATATCCCTCTTTCAACCCATATCCCCTCCCTATTCCACTAGCATATGAGGAAGGAATTTCAACCCCATGCTTCCATTTCAGGCATATGTCCCATTCGAACATAGTTATGTGATGTGGTGGATATTCTACTATCTCTTATTTGTCACATTGATAATGACTCACATGGGATTAGATATTTGTGATCAAAATACAAATATTATAATAAAAATTCCTCTTATTGATCCTCTTCTATCCTCTACTATCACACATTTAATGAAAATGTCCTCACATGATGACGTTAAACAACATGGCTTATATATTAGCCGCATGAATTTAAGCTACATGAAAACATCCCCATAACATAGCATTAAATTATATGGATTAAATTGTAGTTTAAAGATGTTAAAATACACAACGTTAAACTATATGAAAATGTACTTAACACATGATGTTATACTTCATGGTATGGTTATGCCAAATGACTTTAAACTATAACACTCAAACTATATGGGATTTGATTCTTATCTTGAAAGGATATATAGGATACATCCTTAATTTTAAAACCAAATATCATGAACCCATTAACATATTTATTGGTCCATATTCCCAATAAAATCATACCCCCACCTGAAATTCCAAATTCCTTTTAGGTTTCATCATCCCATCCCCAGTAATCCATACTCTTGATAATATCCATATTCATAGGGCCACATACTTTGTAATACCAACTCAATCTCATTGGGACATATTTCATCTGAAAAAAACTAGAATGATCCTCTTGTGAATATTTCATACACCAACCATTTATATTCATTTGGTCATACTTAATGAATTATGTTAAACAATATATATTAGTCTTTATCATATGACCTTGAAAGATATGATGTGTCCCTTTAAGTGGAACAAAACTATGTGGGCTTTGATTCCCTTCACTAGGGTATATAGAAAACCCATTTAATTAGATTGATCCAAATAATAAGTACTAACTATCTCCCCAGATGGAACTAAATTCTATAGTTCCCTGATAACGAGACGTTAAATCAAAGTATATTTTCATAATAAATCTTCCATCATTCATGAGGGTAACTAGAATTATTACTAAAATTTCTATGTATGTTTTATGAACATTCATGTAATATATAAGAGAGTCTTAGAGTAGGAAATAACCACCCTTAAAAGGGTACAATGAGCCTAACCTCCCATCCTCTCAACCAACTCATTTTCTTTGATGTTAATGGAAAATTTCTAGAGAATACCTTCCTTTATAAAGTAGGCCCGTATTGACTCAAAATGAGTGTGGGAATGAAAATACATTTGAAATAATTATGAAGGTGATGAATATGTGGTAAATGAAACTTCTAAGGAACTTTTTGTGTGAAAGTGTTGGGAGTAACAATGATAAATAATTCTAGAAATGAGAGTAAAAGGGAGAAAAAATAACAAGAAGAATATAAAGAAAACAGTGATTTATGTGGTCTAGGAAATGATCCATATATACACCTAGATGAAGAAATTTTACTATGTTTTAGAGAAGAATTATAAGGTGATTATCATAGTTTCATACAAATAGAAACCCCAGATCGAATGAGCTCATAAATAAATATAGTGCTATAGTAACCCACATTGTTACAATAATACCAAATATATAATAAATCAATTAGTATATAGTAACTAGAGGTTTTAAGTCCACAGGGCTACAATGAACTATCATTTTTCACTAGAAATATGATGTTATAGTACCATTTAAAATTCCACACTACTATAGTTCCTTATCAGTTTCACTGGTCAATAATGCTATTATTAGTCAGAGTTGCTATAGTGCCCAAATATTTTGACTCAATCCCTTTGGTCCTCAGACTCTTGAGAAGAGTCTTTCTATAATTAAAAACTCCAAAAACCTCACTATAGTGGTAAAACCAAAAGAGTTTTGGTCTGGTGTACAATTTGGGTCCCTAGTAGTACGTCCAACTTCCTCTAAAGGATTAGGATACATCATTACAACACCTTCGACAAATAGGTAAGAACTAACGAGTGGAAACTATCCTCTATTATTTAATTCCTTAGTGATGGTAATTTCATGTGTATATGAGTTCTATTGGGTTTTCATTATATGAATTACTAAATTCCAAATAATTATAGGCAACACAACTACCTTAACTGATTACGCCTTGTATATTGGAAAAGAATTTGAAACTAAAAGTGCATTGAAAAACTTGGTTAAGAAATACCATATAGGTATAATTTTTCATTTGTAGTTAATTAGTCCAAGAAGGAAAAATATAAAATTTTGTGTGAAAAATATAGGACTGATTTTAAATTTCTCATGTGAGCAATATATGATATTTTTTTTTCATGTTGGAAGGCCCACATACTTGGGTAAACCCCACCCTATTAGAGGATTATTATGAACAAGATATAGATTTTATTTCAACTATTATTGTTGAGATAAGATGAACATGTCATGATGATCTTATTTCACTCATATAGGAATGAGTTCAATCATTTTTCAAACATAGTATATCATGTGGAACATCTTGTATGGACAAACAAAAATCAATTGTAAAAGTGTATAGTGATTGGAATGAATCATATAAGGGTTTTTTGTAGATAATGGTATTTTTTTCTCTTAGTAATTAGTTTTTTTATCATTCTATCACTATTGAGTATGTCTCTCATGTTAATAGGATAGGTCGAACAAAGGTGAAGTTTGATAGGCTATTCTTGGAATTCAGGTCCTGTATCACAACATTTACTTATTAAGAACAATTTATTTTGGTTAATGAAAATTTTATTTATAATAAGTATATGGGTGTATTACTCATTTCTTCCTCATATGATGGTAACTATGCCCCTATATCACTTGCATTCTCTATTTTGGAAAAAGATAACTTCAAATCATGGATTTGGTTACTAGCCTGTATACACATTCATGTTACGAAAATACAAGGAGTGTGCTTGATATGTGATCATCATTGAGTAATTAAAAATATTGTTAAAAGTGATGGGTTTTCCTGGAAATTACCTAGTTTTTATCATTAATATTGAATTATAAATATTAAAAATAATGTATATAAGAATTCTAAATATAAGGAAATAAAGAAGATGATCATCAAGTAGGGTATGCTTTTAATCTAATTTATATCTGAATATTTTTTTCATTCTTTTTAAATGGATTGATGTCTTATTGTTTCAGTGTATGAACCACAATAGGGAAAATTGATGAGAATATTTAAGGAATTCAAAGGGATAATCAAGATGTGTATGATTATATGATGCATATTTTGATGGAAAATGGTCAATGGAATTTAATGGTTGTAAGAGATATGTCCATATAACCACAAATATTGTGGAGTTAATAAAAGAGGTCTTTGATGGTATTTGTAAATAATGATCACAAGTTTAGTACATGATACATTAGATCTATCATTAAAGTACTTTTTTGAACACTCCCAACAAGCTTATTAGGGGATGAAATATGGGATGAACGTTAGTCTCAATATATAAGGATAAATTGATAAGATATTAAATGATGAATCATTATTTTGGGTTTGATGATTTGACCTTGAAGGAGATTCTTTGAGGTAACTGAGTACCATGAACCACTCATTGGAAATAGTGGTCAAGTGTAAGTAATATTACTGAAGAAAATTTATTGTGATTATGGTTATTTTCAATCATTAATTTATTTTTGTGCACATATAATTGAAATTTTTGCATCGGTGAACTTATCATGGGAACTCATTATCAATCCATTATATCACTTGAGAACATTGGTTGACTATTATGGTTCACCTTGGATGTCTGTTAGTGATTTTCACAATTTTACCTTGCCTGATGATTGACTGATTGTGGTGCCTGATATTACCAGGTTTTACCCTTAGGGATAACCAAATTCAACTCATATCAGAAATGATATGGATTGGTTTCAAGAATGGGGAGTGGTACTATGATGTATTATATGTTTCACTGAAGGTAATAATCGTAAAAAATGTCCAAATGGGTCAGGAGGGAGCTCCACAACACATCATTGTTGATCATATCTATTTATTTTATCATATTTGTGTAAAAATATTATTTTACTCTCATTATATCTATGTGATATTCTCCATAAATTATATCATGTAGAATTTTAGATTCAATATGTATTTCAGTATTCCATGATAGTTTAATATTTTCGATGTGATTGATATGTTTTATAAGATTTATGAACATCATATTTATATATTTTATAAATCAATAAAATAGTTTAAACAAATAATATAGGCTTACAGTAAATAAAATTATGAAAATGTGATTGAAATAGATAATCAAAATTAATTTTTAAAATACACAGAACATTGAATAAAGTTAGAGCTTAGTTTTCATAATGGTAAACATAAAATTTTATAAGTTTTATAAAGTTAAAATAAACATTCATAAATATAATATATGCCTATGTAAAGGTTCAATATATCCATGTAAAGGTAAAAATAATTTACTAAAAAACTTTAAAATTTAATATTAATAGAATTAAAACACAAAAGTTATAAATTAAAAACTTTTAAAAATCAATGATTAAATATAAAATGAATATGAGGTAAATTAATTAATAAAATATAAACAAAAAATAATGAATTTACCATATCCCCAAGTTTGAACACTAACATTTTTTTATAAACATGATTTTCAAATTTTAATACTTTAAAATATTTCTGCATGTGATTCCAGAGTAGGGTGTTGAGACGACATTCAATTTCGAGGCCTGGTGTTCCTAGAATTAATTTTATAAAAATATCAAGTATATTTTTATACTATTCACACAAAGGGTACAAGATAAATCTTAAATGATAACTCGGATCAGAAATATGAGGCCACGGTTGAGTCTGGAACGTGATGTTTACCCTAGGTGGGGCATAACTTTCATCGCACGAGACTTTTGTGGAAATATCCACCCAGGTGTAAAATCATCATTAAAATAATTAAATTTAATTATTTTACCTCTAATACCAAAGTAAATAAATTTTGAACAGGGACTCAGATTTTAAATTTGAGACCTCCATTGAGTTCATAATGAGGTGTTTTTCCCAAGTGGGACATAAAATAAGGGGGTGCGTGATGTTCAGATTTCCATGCCCGTTGGCAGGACAGTTTTAAATGAAACCCTAAAACTTGTTTTTTGGGTATAAATATAGGGTTAAGGAAATTCAATTAGGGTTAGACCCTAATTTAGTCTCTAACAAATAAGAATATCATCTCCCTCCCTTGGATTTTTTTGTGACAAATTCTTGAAAGACTGAAGAGGGATCAATATAAGGACGATCATCAATGCCAAATCAATCTTTCCTCGAGGTAGGCTTATTGTTATTTTTCACAACCCCAAATTTTAGTTCTTGGTTTATTATTATTTTAGTTCTTGAATCCTTTGTTTTGAATGTTTAGGTGATGTCCAAACAAACACGTTCATCACCCGATCCTCGTTTGAATCCCCGATTGTGTTGCATTCTTCGTTGTCCTTTTCCTTAATTTCTCGTTACATTGAAACATTGCTAAATCACTGAGCGGAGGTTGGCGTAGTGAATCGTTTAACCCAAGGATCCTAAAATTACTCTCATCTCAAATTTCCAACCACCGAAGCAGTCATGGTGTCCTTTAGAGGGAAACAGCAGTGTGGTTATGACAAACGTGTCGGTCGGCGAGCAGAGCATACTGGACAGAGGTGGGGTACTGAGTTGGAAGTGGTGTCCAGCAGAGGTCCAAGGCAATAGAAGGATGTGGGAGTGGACCAGGAGTGGTGTCTGGAATGTTGTATGGCGACGTAGAATCTAGATAATAGTTGGAGTGTGGTGCGGTAAATAATAGAAGGTTGGGCCGGTGTTAGAAGGCGCCGATGGATCAGGGTCTGGCGGGCGCTATGAGGCATCGATCGGGGGATAAAGACCCATGCAGCGCAAGTCTGAAACATTGATGTGGGGACCAGGTGAGGAGGATCGGCCACTCAGCTGATCAGTTTTGGAAGGTGGGTTGTGGACCGCATGGACGGACAGGGTTGTGGCGAACTGAGCCGGGCTGGCTCGTGCAGAACGGTCTGACCAGATTGGGCCAGACTGGTTCTTTTTGGGCCATAAGGCTTTAAAAATCCGTATATTTTAATTTGTGTGTCTGTTTGATGAACTTTATATTTCTATGGGTCCCTCTCGTTGAGGCATATCTTTATATAATAGTTTGGGAATTTTCAAACCCATTATATTTGCTCAATGCCACTAAACACTTGAAATTATTATTATTATTATTATTATTATTATTATTATTATTATTATTATTATTATTATTATTATTATTATTATTATTATTATTATTATTATTATTATTCAGAAATCTTATTCCGGACCTATCTTCTAAACAGGATGTCTAATTAATGCGCCATCAGTGTTGGAATGACCCTATTTCTTAGGTGAACCTTTCAAGAATAATTTTATGTGTTTTAACTAACATTCGTGGTGTGGTCCCCACAGGGCCTGGTTTGCATGTTTTGTAGTGAAACACATCTTTTTCACCAGTTATCTATTTTGGATGATCAAGTATTCGATCCTAGGTGTTTCTCTGAGAGGATAAAAATGGTGCATCCCATATGATTAATTTTGTGATTGATTCATGGGCCCCACTAAATTTCTTTCGAGCGTAGTGTGGCGTTACAAAAATTTTCCATTGGATGTTTGATTGGGGATAATGAATAGTCTATCTCTTGTGTTTTTACTCAAGGATCACAATGGTGAGATCTGTTTAGATGTGTATATCCTTATGCATGATGTCATTAAATGTGTATACCTAAAATGAATATAGATGGGAGATCATTTTGATGTGTTTTAAGAGTGTAATCCTCTATCGGCATGGGTGTGCGTCCTCTGTCAACTACACCATAGTGGAATACCCCTAACACACTAGGATGTGGGTCCTCGATAAGCAAGATTGGAATCCCCTAACTCATTAGGGTGTGGTTCCTCAATGATGACTATCAAAGTGGAATCCCCCATCTACACGGGTATGGGTCCTCTACCAGCTACTTCTGAGTGGAATCCCCCCAACACACAAGGGAGTGGTTTCTCAATGAATTTTAAAGTAGAACCCCCTGACATACTAGGGTGTATGTCCTATACATTGAGTTTGCATCATCTGACTTTACAGATCAGTGGTGAGATGTTCTTTAATGTTACCTTGATCTTATAAGTAATAATGAAACTTTCTTCACTAAGATTTGTCCTCGTGATTTGACCTAAAACCATGAGGGTGAGATAGACCCACCCCAAGAAGATAGTATTGAGGTGTGGTGTTTGATCCCCTTTGACTTACGGTTCAGGGTAGACGTGAGGATTATTGGTAGAGATGGTGGCTACTTCTGGGACTGTTGGTGAATCTTTTCCTAGGATGAGTTGTGAGATAGATATTCCCTTACTATCTCATTTGGGTTTCTTTGAATATATATATATATATATACACACACACCCCCTATTTCAGTACCCACTTATTAGGTTTTGGTTACTCTCCTTCCAGGAGAGGGGAAGATGTGTGGGGTATGACACATGATTTCTGTGTCTATCTTCTCATGTTTGGAAGAGTCCACTCTCCTACTATAGGTAGCAAAGAATCAATGATAATTCCACATTCTCACTATTTCTAACTCCTTGTGTTTGGATGAGTTTACTTTACTCTCTTCTTGGATTGATATGCACTTTATTTATCTTGTTCTATTTTCTATAATTATTTTCCCCTTGTATATCTTACTTCTCCCCCTTCTTTTCAGGGTTTCCTACTAGGTATGTTTATACTCACCCCTACATGGGATTTTCCCATACATATTGATATTTATGCAGATGATCGATAGGTATGATCACGATGTACAAGGAGCACAATGATTCGGGTCCTTGGACCGCATGCAGTGGTCACACATAGTTTTAGGAGAAGGTATTATTCAGTAGTTTTATTTTTAGTTATCTTTTAGGTTGGGACTTTTCTTCCCTTAATAATTTATATTTCCTTTTTCTATTTCCATTAAACTTTTTTTCCTGTACTCTTTAGTGGTACATGCATGTATGGTTTAATTTTCAACAGTGTTGCATCTTTTTTTATTTTCCCTCTACAATTTTGCATCAAGTTGGATATGTGTGTGTGTAGGTGTTTAGGAAAATTTCACCCTAATTTGTTGAGCTTTGGACACTAGATTCTACCCCCTGGCCTATGGAGGCGGTATTGGAGTAGTTGCAGCTAGAGCCCCGGCATGGGTCAGTTTGTGACAAAGTGGTATCAGAGGTGGTTCGAACCTTGGGACATTGTTTGGAAATTTCCCTAAAAAGGTATTGGTTGTGTTTGGGGAAATAGTGTAAATGTGTCTTGAGAGAATCTCTCTGGCCATGGAGTCCAGTGATGGTGCAGCGACCGACATAGCCATTCACCAGGACCCCGATTACCTTCTTGTCGACTCGGTATGCAGAGACATTTATTGCAGGGATCAATGATACATGAATCATATAGGTTTGAGTCTTTGACTATATTTTTTGATTCATATCCCATTTTATGTTGTTCGTTTTATATATATATATATATATATATATATATATATATACTTCTATGACCATATTAATCCTTGATAACTTTCAGGATGCCTCCGCGATAGTAGCCAACCAGGATACCCACTTCAGTTCATGAAGACAATATCACAAGAAATGAGGCCTCAATACAGGGCCCATCATGCGACCTCATTCCTCAAGGTGGGCCATAGGTGAAACCTCTACCTATGGATTATTAGTTAGGACTGGAAACACATGCTGAGTATGAGTGCAGAGTGAGCGTTCTTTGTGAGTTACAGTTCCAGAGGCCATTGAGGTTTTGTGGTGAGCCAAACCCTCAGGCAGTACAGGACTGGTTGGTGTTAGTGGTATGAATTTTCATCCTGGTGAGGACACTATAATACCAGATGGTGTCTTTGGAGGCCAACATTTTTCTTGGTCCAACTGGCATTGGTGGGGTTTAGTTACCCAAATGCACGATGAGATGACTCTCATGGGACGAGTTTCAGCAACTATTCCATGAGGAGTACTTTACCTATTTCTTACACTTCTTTAGGATTAAAGAGATTTTTTAGTTGTAGAAGGAAGTCATTATAGTGGATTCATACATGTATAGGTTTACTAACCTTGTATACCACTTCCTGGATATGATTCATGACAGTTACATCCAGGTGAGAAAGTTCGAGTAGGATCTCCGCCAAGAGATCTGTGCTAGTGTAGTTCCACTGTGAATCCCTAATTATGCTAGGGTGGTGGGGCGTGCACTTATGAAAGATATTTTCCACTTAGAGGGGAACTCTTTATATGACCCTAGAAATGATCTCTTAAGAGCGAAGATGTCCACGGTAGCTGGAAGACGTTAGGTAGATGGTCCGTAATGTAGAAGGCCTCACCATGATCAGGCTCAGGCACATGATCAGGTGGCACCTGGGCCATCCAAGGCTTCGAGTCAGCCTATAGAGGTCCAGTTCTACACTTGTGATGGTCAAGTTCACATGGAATAAGACTTACCAACTAGGAAAGATGGGCATCCCGAGCAGGCAGCAGGTGGTCCACCATGACAGAGGTAGCACTGTGATTAGGGTGGTCCCTATGGAGGTGGTGCTGGAAGAGGAGTAGGAGGATCAAAAGGACCAATTTGTGGGGGAAGATACAATGATATCCTCCCACCACAACCACCTGGAAGTCCACATTAGGATTAGGGAGCTGGCGGATGGGGCCACGAGCAGCTATAGGCTATGGATGTCTGCGATCCTTCAACTTACAATATGATCCTAGGTACACTTTGTGTTTATTCTACTATTGCTTCAGTATTGGTTAACACAAAATCCAATCAATTTTTTATATCATTAATCTTGTTACAGTAGTTGGAGCTCCCAATAGAGGCGTTGTCATAATGACTTTTCCTTGAGGTTCCTACGGGAAGTACCTCTTCAATATCTTTTATCTATCAGTAGTGTGATCTTTTTTTTGGAGGGAAAATGTTCATTCCATACCTACTGGTCATCACGATGTAACCTTATGATTTCATCCTATTTATGGATTATCTTTCCATGGTTAGAGCCTATATTGACTGTTTCCAAAGGCTAGTCAGGTGTCTGTACACAAATGGGAGGAGGTTCACCATTCTTGGTGAACAAAGCCTCATAGTAGGGTAGGCGAGTGTTATGAGAAAGAGGCTGCATCATTTTTCTCATTAGTTATCGAGCATGATCCTTGTTGTAGCAGACTCTTTAGGAACCTAGTTTCCTTCAGTTATGGAGTATTACATGGATGTCTTCCTCGAATAATTACTTGGACTACCTCCAAGGTGATAGTTGGAGTTTTTCATTGATTTTCAACCACGGACTACCCCGATATCTTTAATGGCATATCGAATGCTGCCTACTGAGATTTGGGAGATAATTTTACAATTGTAGGACCTTCATGATAAGGGTTTCATTAGACCTAGTGTGTCCCCTTGGGAAGCTCTAGTTTTGTTCATGAAAAAGGAATATGGGAGTTTGAGACTTTTTGTGGATTATCGTTGCTTGAAACAGGCCAAGATAAATAACAAGTACCCATTACTATGGATTGATAACCTCTTCAACTAGTTGTGAGGTTCAAGATGGTTCTCTAAGATCAATCTATGATCTGACTACCACCAACTATGGGTTTTCAAGGATGATATTCTAAAGTTGGAATTCCGATATCTCTATGGGCATTACAAGTTTCTAGTGAATCTCTTTGGTGTGATAAATGCCCCCTCCATTTTCATGGATTTGATGAACTGAATATTCCATCCTTACCTGGACCAGTTTTTCATTATCTCCATCGATGACATAATCGTTTACTCCGCATCAGAGGAGGAGCACATAGAGAACTTGAGGATGGTCCTTGATTTATTATGAGAACACTAGATTTATGGAATGATCTCAAAGTGTCGGTTCTGGATACGCTAGGTTCACTTTTTATTGCATGTAATCTTTGAAGAGGGTTTAGTTTTGGATCCAGTGAAGATCGAGGTGGTGATTTCTTGGGATCCACCCAAGAGTGTGAAAATGGTGTGTAGCTTCCTCAGATTGGTAGGGTACTACATGAGGTTTGTGGGAGACTTATTTAGGATTGATTCCCCTTTGACCACTCTGACGCATAAGGGACAACTGATTACCTGGTCTGAGCAGTGCCAAAGGTCCTTTGAGGAGTTGAAGTAGATATTGAAGAGTGCTCCGGTTTTGAGGATGTTGGAGGAGGGTGTTGAGTTCATGGTGTATTGAGATGCCTCAAGAGATGGGATCGGTTTCGTGTTGATGCAGCAGTGGGTAGTCATCACATATGGATCAAGGAGGTTGATACCCCATGAGTAGAACTATGAGACCCACAACTTAGAGTTGGTAGTGATGGTCTTCACTTTGAGGATATGGAGACACTACCTTTTGGGTGATCATTTTGTGGTCTAATCTGACCACCAGAGTCTCAAGTACATCTTTACTCATAGGGATCTGAACCTGAGGCAGTGATGCTGGTTGTAGTTCTTGCAATACTATGACTTCGAGATATTTTATACTCTAAGGAAGGGAAATATTGTAGAATATTCCCTCAGTGTGAAATCCTAGACTCACCTAGTGCGGGATGCTTTAGAGAAGTTGGGTTCCCTGTAGCTGATCCTGGTAGAGCAGGAGGGTACAAATTTCCTACAGTCAATGGTATTGACTTCACCACTCCCCGAGCATGTGAGTGAGTCTCAGTTAGGAGACATCGACTATGAGGTCTTGTGTGATCATATATCCACAAGAAATTAACTTGATGGATATTATGGAGGGAATCACAGGATCCTATTATAGGGTAGATCGGTGGTACCAGTTGATATTCAGGGGGAGGTGAAGTGGGAGTTCAACACTTTTCCCTTAGATATACATACTAGTGTGGGGAAGATGTATAGGAATCTTCAACAGTAGTTTATGTGGTCCAGCATGAGGAAAAGCATTGCTAAGTTCGTCTCTTGATACCTTACCTGTTAGTAGGTGAAGGCTGAGCATCAAGTTCCAGTGGTTTTTATGTAGGCTCTCGATATAATAGAGTGGAAGTGGGATTATATATCCATGAACTTCATCATAGGTCTTTTGCGCACAGTGAAGGGCCATGAATCCATATGGTTGATAGTGGATCGACTTACAAAGTTGGCGCACTTCCTTTATTTTAGGAAAAAAATTTCAGTGGAGGGTCTAGGATAATTGTTCTTATTGTAGATCCTTCACCTCCACGGGGTACCCTCAATGATTGTCTCTGACTGTGATGTGCAGTTTACATCACGGTTGTGGAGAGGCCTGCAAGAGGCATTTAGGACCCAGTTCCAGATGAGTACAACCTTTCACCCCTAGACCGATGGGCAGACCGAGTGCACTATCCAGGTGATGGAGGATATGTTTAGGGCCTATGTGAAAGATTTCAGTCATAGTTGGGAGGATCACCTGCCGTTGGTAGAGTTTTCATACAACAAATGCTACCACTCTATCATTGGAATGGCACCATATGAGGTTATATACGGTATACCCTGCAGGTCACCTTTGTGTTGGATTAAGGTTGTAGAATCCTCCCTCGTGGGCCCATAGTTGGTGAGGGCCATGACAGAGAAGGTTCAGGTCATCTGTGAATGGATCAGGATGTCCTAGAGTAGATATAAATCATACAAAGACCGTTGTTGTAGGCCCTTGTAGTTCGAAAAGGGATACCACATCCTCTTGAGTGTATCCTCATGATGTAAAATGAAGAGGTTTTTCCAAGGATGCACGTTATACCTGAGGTTCATCGGGCCATTAAAGTTTCTGTGAAGTGTTGGCGAGGTTTCCTACCACCTTTCCCTACCCTCGTAGCTAGATCGAGTGCACGAAATCTTTCATGTGTCGCAGCTGATGTGGTACGTGCATGATTCTATGCATGTCATCAACTAGGGATAAATTTACATCAAGGTTGGATCCAACTTTTCAGATCACCTAGTGGTGATAAAGGATCAATATTAGTGAACCTTACATGCACTAGAAATCACCTTGGTTCATATACTATGGCAACACGAGAACGTGTAGGAGAGTTCTTGGGAACGGGTTAGCCAGATGAGGGATCAGTATGCTGAGTTGTTTTCCTTGTTTTTGCTTTTTGGGGATGAAATTTTTGAAGGCGGGAATGATTTATAATCCTATTTTTCACCTTTTAATGCTTTAAAATATTTCTTCATGTGATTCTAGAGTTGGGCATTGATATGGCATGCAATTCCAAGCCCCGGTGTGCCCGAAATTAATTTTTTGAGCCCTGGTGTGCCTGAAAAGGGGATGGGATAACTCTTATATGATAACTCGGATCAAAAATATGAGGCCATGGTCGAGTCTAGAACATGAATTTTATCCTAGTAGGGGCATAACATTCATCATCATGGGACTTCTATGGAAAAATCCACTGAGGGGTGAAATCATCATGAATAAAATTAAACTTAATTATTTTACCCCTGACATTGAAGTAAATAAATTTCGAACGGGGACTAGGATTTGAAATATGAGACCAACATTGAGTTTAGAATGGTGTTTTTTGACTAGGAGGGACATAAAATAAGGGGTCATGAGACGTTCATATTTCCACGCTCGTTGGCGGGACAGTTTTAAATGAAACCCAAAAACCTGATTTTTTTTATATAAATATAGGGTTAAGGGAATTCAATTAGAGTTAGCCTCTAATTTATTATCCAATGAAGAAGAATATCATCTCCCTCCCTTTGTGTTTTTGTGATAAATCCTTGAAATACCGCAGCTAGATCAATCCAAGGATGATCATTAATGCCAAATCAACCCTTCCTCGAGGTAGGCTTCTTGTTGTTTTTTGCAACCCCAACATTCAATTATTGGTTTATTCTTGTTTTCATTATTTAATACTTTGTTTTTAACATCGAGGTGATGGCCAAAAAACATGAAAATCATCTGATCCCTGTTTTAATCCCCGATTTTGTTGCATTCTACACCTTAATTTCTCGTTATGTCGAAACATCACTGAATCATGAAGCAGAGGTTGGCGCAGTGAAGCCTTCAACCCAAGGATCCTAAAACTACTCTCATCTCGAATTTATAACCACTGAAGTAGTCATGGTGGCTTGAGGATATAGGTGGTGGTGTGTCTTTAGTAAGGAAGATGACTAGTGAGTAGAGAATGTGGCATAGGGGCGAGGAGCTGAGGTGGAGGCAACGTCCGGGGGAGGTACAAAGCAATGGCGGGCCGTAGGAGCTGACCCGAAGTGGCGGCCAATGTGCGGTGTGGTGAGGCGGAATCCATTGGGTGGCTGAAATGTAGTGAAATTGGTGGGAGAAGGTGGGATAGTGTTGGTAGGTGCTAGAGGATCGAGGTCAGGCATGTGTTATGGGGTGTCAAACGAGGGATGAAGACCCACATGATGCGAGTGCCGTGTTGATGCGGGGGGCCAGGCGAGGAGGAATGGATGCTCGGCCAGTAGGTGTCGGTAGGTGGGCTGCAATCCACGTTGATAGACTAGGCCATGGTGAACTGATTCGAGTAGACCCGTGTTGAGTGGTTCATCTAGATTGGGTAGGACCAATTCTTTTCAATCCATAAAGCTTTAAAAAGTTGTATCTTTTAATCTGCGAATTCGTTTGACACGCCGTTTGCAGCCACAAGTCCCTCTCTTTGAGGCGGATCTTTCTAGTTAGTTTGGGAATTTTAAAAACCAATTTAATGGATTGATTACACTAAATTATTTAATTTATTATTATTATTATTATTATTATTATTATTATTATTATTATTATTATTCATAAATCTTGTTTCGGACCTATCTTCTAAATGGGGAATCTAATTAGTGTGTCATCAGTGGTGGCATGAACCTGGTCCTTGGTTGAACTTTTCAAGATTAATTTTTATTGTTTGAACTAAAAGTCATGGTGTGGGCCCCACAGGTCTCGATTTGCAAGTTTTGGGGTGAAACATAACTTTTTCACCAGTTATCCATTTTGGATGATCAAGTAGTAGATCTTGTGTGTTTCTCTATGAGGATCAAAATGTTTTTTCCCATATAATTAATTTAGAGACCAAGGAGTGGGCCCCATGAAATTTCTTTTGAGAATAGTGCGGCATTATGCAACTTTTCCATCAGATGTCCAATTGGGGTGAATGAATAGTCTATCTCCCCTGTTTTTCTATGAGGATCACAAAAGTGTGATTCGTATGGATGTGAGTAGCCATATTCGTGATCTCGTTAAATGTGGAAGCCTAAAAGGAATATCAGTGGAAGATCCTTTGACGTGTTTGAAGAGTGGAATCCCCCGTCGGCATGGGTGTGGGTCCTCTATCAACTACACCTGATTGGAATCCCCTTAATGCACTAGGGTGTAGGTCCTTGATAAATAAGAGTGTAATAACCCTAACACATTAGGGTGTGGGTCCTCTACGATGACAATCGGAGTGAATCCCCCATCAGTATGGGTATGGGTCCTCTACCAGCTACTTCTGAGTGGAATACCCCTAACACACAAGGGATTGGAACCTCGATAAATTTTAGAGTGGAACCCCCTGACATACTAGGGTCTGGGTCCTCTACTTTGAGTTTTCATCATTCAGATTTATATATCAGAGGTGAGATGTGCTTTAATGATACCTTGAGCTTAAAAGTAAAAGGTGAACTTTCCCCACTGAGGCACGTCCTTGTGACATGACCTAAAAAGGTGTGGATGAGACAGACCCGCCCAAAGTAGATAGTATCGAAGTGTGGTGTTTGAGCCCCTTTGACTTATTGTTCAGGGAAGACATAAGGATTATAGGTAGCGATGATGGATACTTCTAAGACTATTGGGGACTCTTTTCCAGGGTTGAGTTGTGATATGGAGATCCCCTTACTATCTCATTTGGGTTTCTTTGACTGAGCATATATATATATACACACACACACACACACCGTATTGCAGTACCCACTTCTTGGGTTCTAGTTACTCTCCTTCCAGGAGAGGAGATGACGCGCATGGTATGCCACATGATTTTTGTGTCTATATTCTCATGTTTGGATGAGTATACTATCCTACTATAGTTATAGAATACTAAATGATAAGTTCACCTTCTCATCGTTTCTAGCTCCTTGTGTTTATATGAGTTTACTTTACTCTCTTGTTGGGTTGAGCTACACTTTACTGTAACTTGTTCTGTCTACTGTACTTCTTTTCCACTTGAATCTCTTACTACTCCCCATTCTTTTCTAAGTGTCCTAATTGGTATGTTTATACTCACCCATATATGGGATTTTCCCTCACGTATCATTCTTTATGCAGATGAAGGACATTTTTTATCATGACTCAGAAGGAGCACAATGATCTAGGAGCTTGGACTGCATGCGGTGGTCACAATTAGTTTTAGGAGCAGGGCTTCTTCAATAGTTTTATTTTTAGTTATCTGTCAGGTTGGGACTTTTTATTATTTGGGTGTGGATTTTTCCCTTTTTCCCTTTCCATCTTATTTTACTATTCCAATACTCTTTAGTGTCCCATGAATGTATAGTTTAATTTTCAGCAGTGTTGCATCTTTTTTTCTTTTCCTTATATACCTTTTCATTGAGTTGGATGCATGTTTGTGTGTTAATCTATTTAGGTAGAGGACTCTCTAAGTTTTTGAGCCTTCGACACTCGATTCCATCCCTAGACTATGGATGTGGGCTTGGGGTAGTTGTTGTTCGAGCCCCGATACATGTCGGGTTGTAACATTTATCATATCAAGAAATCACTCAGTACCATTTATCAGTCACTTCCATTATATCTTATATAGATATGGTGGATATTCCATTGATGACATTCTAGGAAGAACATGTTTCTCATCTTACCTTAGAGGGTCTTCATGTTCTAAAGCCAATGATACGAAGGATACACCACTTCCATCATGTTACAACCCTACATTCCATCACCCCGCATCTTTGACATGTAGGGTTCTATGATATAACATTGTGTGATTTCACATTTATTGATCATCATATAATTGAAACCCTTTTAGAGAGATATATTCTAGAGATAACTAGTTTTAATTTACCAGGATGAGAGATGATGATTAATCTTAAGGTTGTGTCTCTTATGTTAAGCCTCCCTATAGAGGGTGAAGCTGTGATAGGTTGAGTTACTGGTGATTGGTTTGATTTAGTTCAGAGACCAATAGGAATATAGATCTCACGATGATGTGATATATCTCATCGGGAGTTGTCTGCGCATGGTATGGATAGATAAGAACTTCACCCATTTAGTCAATGATGCTGACAAGATCACCATGATGATATTTTCATGTGCATAAATTCTAAGACTTAGTGGTGGCATGATCTTCATAAATCATTCTAATACACTTTTTTATATGGTGTATTTACTGTTACTTGAGAACCTGGACCAGATAGGGAGGTAAAATTAGGGGTCTGTATGTATTGAGCATAGATACAAATCATTATTCAATTAATATAAAATATATAAGAAAAATATTATAGGATGTGTTATTCTTATCCACATGTGGGTATGGAAGAGCATCCCTCGCTTCACTTCACATGTTCATTAACTATTTCCTGTCGATATTTTATAGGATGACTCACATGGTTGATGGTAAGTTTTTCATTATGTAACATCCTATTACCTTTCTAATAGGTATATTCTAAACATTGTCATGGTTTTCCATTTTTTTGTCTAAGTAAGAGCAATGATAAATTGGGAGGATACCTATAATGGTGAAGTCATAGATTTTTTAGATTCTTAGATTTAACTAGTCATTTCTATATTCTATTATAGAATTATACACTATGTAATATGGTTAAACATAATGTAAATCCTAAAATGAAAATAATTTGTTTTTGGAAAGAGATGACTATTTTTTCAGTGTATATGAGATTTACAAATTTCACAATGTGTAACTGGGTTACACGCCATGAAAAACCCTAAGTATTGTTTTTTAATAGGCTGTATGGATGAATTTTCATTATTTTTTTATTCCAATCATTCTTTCTCTCAACCTATAGGATTCCCCATGTGATTTTTGGAGCCTCCGACCCCTCTAGAATGTTTTTTTTATAATTGATCGATGTGGCGATCACGATGTGTCTTTCTAGGTAAGCATTCTTCATACCTATCCATCTCTTTCTCAATTCCTTCCTTGGATTTATGGAACATCTTGAGTTTGACGGATCTAAGACATGTTTTTTTAATATAATTTATAGGTTGTGTTCTTAGATATTCTCGTGCCTTCATTCTTGATGGCAGGTTTCATTGTGGGTGTTGTGTTTCTATGAGGAAGGTAGGTGGTTCTGTCCTTTGTTTCCAATTTAATTAACCTTTAATTTATAGATTTATATTCATTTTTATTTAAAATGAAATTTCTTAAATCTAATAAATTACTTTCAATCATTTTACAAAAACCCAATTCTAGTGAATAGGGGTTTTGGTTCGCTTTGGCATGAAATTGGGAAAACCCCCCAATTCCATTGAATTGGGGTGTGTTTATTAAATGAATGGAAACTGTATGAAAATTAAATTATTGGATTTAATTGTGAAATGGATTGTGAAATTTTATGAATTGGTTTCAAATCCTTATTTGTGTGAAAATAGATTAAAAATTGTTTTGATGGAAACCCAGTGGCTTCATTGTCAAAAAGAATTTTTTTATTAAAAATTAATTATATTTTTTAAATAGAAAATTGGCATATTTGAAATGAGGGGAATGAGTTTTAATTTTATTTTAAGTAGTCTTGAAATAAATTTCACATCATTGTTTGTATTTGAGCACATGCATGTCATAGGTAGTTAGTGTGTTATATGGATAACACATTATAATTTACAATGTTATAGAACATTATATTATCACATCCTATTCCTTAGGAGATTGTGATGAGTCCCCATTATCTTAGACCCAAAGGGGAATATGCACATACTTCCCATTTCACAGTGGTGGGTCCCTATAGCCTAGAACTTCCATACCTATTTGGAACATTTCCATGTATCTCACTTATTTTATTTAAAGTATATATTCCATTGTTATAAATTCCTTTACATGCCTTGTAAATTTATATAAAATGTTTTATATAAAAGTTTTTATTTAATAAATTTTGTGAAAAAGTGTCATTTGTATAAATCACCCTTTTTTTAAAAGAAATTATATATGTGAAATTACATCATCTTAAATGTGAATCATGAATTGGTAATGTGTTTCAATCTTTTAAATTGTAAATCATGCTTTGTTAAAATATGATTTTTAATTCCAAACCTATATATTTGTAAATTTAAATCACTCTCTTAGTTAATTTGATATTCAAAACTTGTTATTGAATCCATGGGTGAAAACCTATTGGGATTTGGATCAAACCCAAATTGTTCCTTCGGGTGTTTGTAAATTATCTCTATCTTGGTTTCAGTAATGGAAATAGATATCTTAGAGGTGAATCTAGCTAATTAAACTTGGACTTGGTGATTTGTGTCCTTTGGGACTTTGGTTGTTTTCCATATTTTGGTACTTTGGTTGTAGTACTTTGGAAATTATTACCATGTTGACTTCTAGTAGATTACTCCTAGTGGGGTTTTATTTGATATGAATATTTTCTGGTTTATTTTACTTCTGTAATTTTCAGTGGCCAAAACCGTTCCAACTTTTAGTGTTTATGATTCTAATAACTAGTTGATGACCCATGGGGATTAGGAATACCCTTTGGGATATTTTAGTGTCAGTTCAGTTATCGGGTTACTAGGGTACCCAGGTTGGTTTGTGGGAAAATGGTATCTTAGGCGGGTTGATCTTTTATCTTGAAGTCAGTAGGCATTTTTGAAATATTATCATGTCTTAGGAGGTAGTTGTGATTGAGTGCCTAATAAGATCTCATCGAAATGAACCTTAAGTCTCTAGGGGTGGTTAGGGAAAGGCATCTTGAGGATTAGTTCTAGTCTTTTCTCTATTTTCATTTTTATATATTGAAATCCAAATCTTGTTTGTTCTATCTATTGGGATTATTTTCCCTTGTCGCCCTATTTGAGTGTAAATCTCATATCTTCCTTTTTGTCTTCTGATGTTGTGTAACATCCTGCCTTTGAGAAGACGTTTGAATCTGATCCAAGAGGAAGCTACCAATGAACCTCAGTGAGAAAATCCTCTTGTGGACCTGAACCAGGTTTAGGTGATTGTGTTAACTGTCCAAGCTCTTGGACAGGCACTACCTCCAATTCTTATTTAGAATCCAACTATAGAACCTCATAAGGACATTCTCAAAGTTAGTTCTCAAGAATTATTCACTAGAATATAACATCATTTATAGGATCAAATGATCCTCAAGAGGCTAATTAATGGTTGATAAGTATAGAATTCTTGTTTGGGTTCTTGGAAACACCTGAAAAAATCAAAGTGAAGTGTTCCACCTTCATGATGGAAGGCCTGAGTAGGAGATGGTGAGGCACTATGGTAATCGAGAATAAACATGATGTATTAGAGTCAAAAGACTTCAAAGTTATTTTCACTTACTAGTTATATCTATAATTTATGCTGTTGGAAAAATCTATAAAGTTTTTCAAACATGAGTTGGATTATAGGACTGTGATAGAGTATACAAACCATTTTTTTGAGTTCATTAATTTCTCACCAGAGATAGTATCGAATGAGAGGATGAATTCTCAAAGGTATGAGTTGGGACTTCCTCAAGATGTTCATTATCAGTTTTTCTTACTGAAGCTACCTTCTTATGTCGGTGTACTGGATAGAGCACTTATGGTTGAAATAGACATGATAGGAAAGTTAGGGTTATCATAATTTTCTTTCTTTCCTAGTGACAGCATGATTTCCTTTAAGGTAAAGAAGAAGAATGATGATTATCTCATAAGTTCTCTACAGCAGGGCCATTCTAGACCTCCTACAGTTCCTGACAGAGGTCCTTTAGTTTGTTACCGGTGTGGAAATTCAGGTTATTCAAAGAGGGTTTTCACCAATGAACCCAAAAACTATGGCTCCTATGAATGTTTAGGGAACTTACATATATTCTTCCATATTTATCCCTCTCTGTGTAGTGGAATGAGATCATCAACTCCTCCTGAAATAGTAGGTAAATTATATTATTAACTTGAAAAAGGGTTCTATCCACATACATTTGGAATGAAGCTTCTTCACATAGTGGAAGAGTCTCTAGAGGAAGTAGATATAGGTCCAGTGACCGTGATAGGTAGCATCACTATATCTTTGTCACTAGTGATTGCTCTATTTTATACTAGTGAATCTCATTCATTTATTTCAAACTATATTTTTAATCATCTTAATCTTCCTATGTATATTTTATCTTGTTTAATAACTATTACCACATCCCTTGGTATAAAGAGATAAAAGGGTATATGTAGTCCCTATTATGTCTTTTCTGTATCATATTTTGAGTTTTCTTGGATTTTTCTGGTTCTTGACATGAAAATGATTGATGTTATATTTAGGATGGATTGGATCATTACCAATAAATCATAGATTTATTATTATCTTAGACAAGTCTCATTTATTATGCCCAATGGTGTGTGTTGTGTATTTCAAAGATAATGGGACCCAAGATAGTGTAGAGTTGGGCCTTCTTATTTGGAGTTGGGGAAAGTGATATCAGTGTTTTCCTTTGATCTAGACCAAGAATATTTGATCATTGATCTCCCTCCAGTGGTCACCGAGTTTCCAAATATGTTTCCTTATGAATTATCTTGTTTCCCACCGATAAGAGATGTTTATTTTTCCATTGAATTGATTCCTGATACTGAACCAGTTTTTATCCCCTCTTACCGCATGAAACCAGCTGAAATGAAAGTGTTGAAGTCCCGGTTGGACGATATTTTGGAGAAAGGATTTATATGCATGAGTGTGTCACCTTGGGTGGTTTCTATTCTCTTTTCTAAGAATCTTGATGGTTCACTCCTCCTTTGCATTGATTTCAGAAAGCTCAATCGAGTGACCATAAAGAACAACTATCCATTTCCAAGGATTGATGATCTATTTTATCAGTTGAAGGGGGAGAAGTGGTTCTCAAAGATGAAACATTGATCTGGTTTCCATAAATTAAGAATAAAAGAGTCTGACATTCATAAAACCACTTTTTAGAGAAGGTACGACCATTATGAGTACTTTTTCATGTCTTTTGGTCTAAAAAATGCTCCTAAAGTTCTCATGGATTTAATGATTAGTATTTTCCATGAGTATTTAGATACCTTTGTGGTGGTATTTTAGAATAAAATCCTTGTTTACACTAAGTATAAGAAGGATCATGTGTATCATCTGATAACATTTCTTAGTTTTCTATGAAATCACTGACTCAATGCCTAGACTTTAATGTACAATTTCTAGATTTGAGAAGTAAAATTCTTGGGTAATGTGGTGTCGGAACATGGTATATTCGTTGATCCTAATAAGGTAAAGGTTGTTATGACATGGGAACAACCATATAATATTTTCAAGATATGGATCTTCTTAGGCTTAGCTAGATATTATCATCGATTCATGAAGAAATTCTCAAAGTTGGATTCACCATTGACTGCACTAACTTAGAAGGGAGTAAAGTTTTCTTGGAATGGTAAATGTCCAAGTTATTTTTTTGATATGAAGCATCTTTTGAATACTATGATGGTGCTGACTCTTTCAGTGGTAGGGCAGGGATATGTGGTCTTTTGTGATGAATTGGGTTTAGGCTTGGGATGTGTTATTCTACAAGGTAACCATGTCATTGTTTATGACTCTTTTTATCTTAGGCCACATGAGAAAAATTATCCGACCCATGACCTTTAACTTGTTCCTGCGATGAAAATTCTTAATATTTGGCATCATTACCTTTATGAATAAAGGTTTACTTTGTTTTATGACCATAAGATCTTGAGTTATATCTTATCTAAAAAATATTTGAATCTCTTCTAGAGGCATTGGGTGTAATACCTATAGTTTTTCAACTTTGACATTGCCTATACCCTAGGGAAAGGGAACGTCATTAGAGATTCCTTGAGCAGGAAACTTGCAACCCATGCATTAAAAGAATCATTGGAAGAGTGAAATTTGATGGTTCTCATTTCATAGTTTCATATTGGAGTTTAGGATAAAGGGGGTGAAGTTTCTTTGTCTAATTTTCAATTGAAATCTACTCTTCTCAAATTGATTCTTTAAGAGCATTAGCTTGATGATGAGTTACATAACATTAGAGAATCTCTTTATGGTGGGGAGATAGTTTCCCAATTTTTATTCAACAACAAGGAATTATATTCTATCATAATTTATTTGTGGTACCATATTCGGTAAGGAAGGGTGTGATTGGGGATTGTCAAGTTCCCAGTGGTTAGTGCACCCAGGATCCAAAAAGATGTTCTATGTCATGCAACAACTATTTTGGTGGATAGGAACGAAGTGGTTCATTACTGAGTTTTCTTCTCATTGTTATACATGACAATAGGTTAAGCCCAAGAATCAGAAACCTTATGGTTTTCCTCGGCCACTTCATGTACTGACTTAGAAGTGGTATGAGATCTATATGGAATTTTTGGTTTATTTTCTTCATACCCAAATAAAGAAGAACGTGATATAAGTTGTGATTGATAGGCTAATGGAATAAACTCACTTTATACTAATTAGAGATACGTCCAAAGTTGAGGAGTTAGTAATTATCTATATGAAATTGATCATTCATTTAGACAGACTTCCATCTACTATAGTCTCTAATAGGGATCCTCAGTTTACTTATAGCTTTTGGATAGGCCTTCAGAAGGCACAGGGATCTCACGTTTGTTTGAGAATAGAATACCATTTGTAGTCCGATGTCCTAAGAGAAAGATCTATAAAAATTATTGAGTATATGATTCGTTCTTGTGTTCTCAACATTGGTGGAGAATGGGATGATCATTTGGGGATAGTTGAGTTTTTTTATAATAATAGTTTCTATTACATGATCAAAATGGATCCTTTTGAGGGCTTGTATGGCCGGCCTTATAAATCCCTGTTGTGTTGGCTGGAGATTGGTGAAAGTTCCCTAGTTGGGACAAGCTTGGTACAAGATATTACATCAAATATTCGGTTGTTTTTTTCTAGAGGATGTTAATAGTATTGAGCTGAATAAATCTTACACTAATCTTCATCATAGGCCTTTAGAGTTCTCAGTTGGTGACTAGGTGTTCTTGAAGGTTTCACCATAGTTTTTTCATGGACTAATTGGGAGGAAATAGAAGATTATTCCTTGTTTTTTGGAACTTTTTAAGTTATGGAGCAGGTGGGGAATGTTGTATATCATTTGGTGCTACCACAACCATTGACATCGATACATAATGTGTTCTATGTATCTCATCTTTGGAAGTATCTTTCTGATACATCTCATGCTTTGAGATTGATTGATCTTGAGATAGAACCTAATTTGTCTTTGATTTAATGACTAGTTAGGATAGTTGATTTTGAAACCAAGGTACTTCGTGGGAGTATGATACCTTTGGTTCGTGTGCTATGGAAGCACGGTTCTGATTCTCATGTGATATGGGAGAGGGAGGCACTTATGAGAGATAAGTGGCCTCATTTTTTGGAAGGAAAACATATTAATAGTATTTATGGGGACATAAAGTTTTTATGGTGGGAAGGTTTTAACATCCCATTACCTTCCTAACATGTACATTCTAAAACTTGTCATGGTTTTACATTTTCATTGTTTGGGTAGGACTCAGAGGATACCTATAATGGTGAAGTTATATATTTGTTGGATTATCAGTATTAATTGGTCATCTCTGCATCCTATTGAATAATTTCACACTATGTAATATGGTTACAACAGTTAAATCCTAAAGTTAAAATAATTCGTTTTTAGAAAGTGGATATGGTATTTTCAATGGATATGAGATTTTGAATTTTCACGATGTGTAACTGGGTTACACACTGTGAAAAACCCCAATTATTGATTTTTTTAACAATATTATAGGAGAATTTTCTTCTTTTCATCCTCCATACATCTATTATATTGACCTAGAGCCTTCCCCATGTGATTTTGGGAGCATCCAACACCTCTAGACCTTTTCGTTCGGCAATTGATTATTGTGGCAATCATGGTATGTCTTTCTAGGTAAGCATTCTTCATACCTCTATGTCTCTTTATCTATTAATACCTTAGAGTTTATGGATCATCTCTAGTTTGATGGATCTAATCCCCATGTTATTGAATATCATTTCTAGGTTATGTTCCAAGATCTTCTGAGCCTTTTTTTTCATTGGCAGGTTTCATTGTGGGGGTTATGTTTCTATGAGGAAGGTAGGTGGTTCCATCCACGGTTTCCAATTTAATTAACCTTTAACCACTTGATTTAAATAAATTTTGATTTAAATTGTAATTTATTAAATCCAATTAATTTATTTTAATCATTTTATTAAACACCCAATTCTAGTGAATTGGGGTTTTGGTTCACTTTGGCCTGAAATCAACCCCCCCCCCCCAAAAAAATCCAGTGAATTGGGGTGTGTTTGTGAAATAGATGGAAATTTTATGAAAATTAAATTGTAGGATTTAATTGTGAAATGGATTGTAAAATTTCATGAATTTGTTTTAAATCCCTATTTTTGTGAAAATGGATTAAAAATGATTTTTATGGAAACCCAGTGGTTTCATCATAAAAAGGGATGTATTTTATTAGAAATCCATTATGATTTTAAAGAGAAATTGGCATATTTTAAATGAGGGGAATAAAATTTAATTGTATTTTAAGAAGTCTTGAAATAAATTACCCATCATTTTTTTTACTTGAGAACATAAAAGCCTTAGGTAGTTAGTGTGTTATTTGGACAAGACTATATGATTTACAACGTTCTAAAACTTATTATCAATACATCCCATTCCTTAGGTGATGGTGAGCAATCCCCTTTTCCTTAGGCCTAATGAGGTGTATGTACATACTTTACCTTTCATAATGTTAAGTCCCTATATCTTGGATATTCCATACTTATTTGGAACATGACCATGTTTCTCTCTTATTTTTATTTCAAATATATATTCCATTGTTATAAATTGATTTACATGCCTTGTAAATTTATAAAAACTATTTTATATAAAAGTTTTTATTTAATAAATTTTGTGAAAAGTTATATTTGTATAAAGAACACTTTTTTAAAGGAAATTTCATCATTTAAAATATATTTCTGTCATATAAAATGTGAATCCTTAATTGCTAATGTGTTTCTATCCATTAAATTGAAAATAATGATTTGTTTAAATATGGTTTTAATCATTCCTAACCTATTTATTTTTTTTTTTGAAAGAAATATCTTGGTTAATTTGATATTTGAAACTTGATATGGAATCCTTGTGTGAAATGATACTAGGATTTTTCTCATACCCTACTTGTTCCATTAGGTGTTTGTAGATAATATCCTTCCATGTTAGAGAAAGGGAAAGGGATCCATTGGAGGTGGATCTAGCTGATAAACCTTGGACTTTGTGAGTTGTGTCCTTGGGGACTTGGGATGTTTTCCCTATTTTGGTACATTGGTTGTAGTACTTTGGGATTTATTACCTTGTTGACTTCTAGTGCATTACTCCCAATAGAGTTTGTTTTGATATTCATACTATATTTTTTATTTTACTTCCAAAATTATTAGTGGAAAAATCATTTCCAATTTTAGTGTTTATGATTCCAAGTGCAAGTCACTGACCCATGGGGATCAGGAACACCATTCAGGCTATGTCAATGATAGCTCGGTTATTGAGTTACCATAGTACCTGGGATGGTTTGTGACACCTTACTTATGTGAAAATAAAATCTATAAATTTACATTACAAAACTATAACTAAAAAATGTTATCTACAGGTGGGGTTAATACCATCATCATTCAGATACATCCAAACATGATTTACAAACTTATAAACTTATGCAGGACAAACTTCATCCAGATGACATCCATGTTTATTAAGTATATACTTAAATTATTATTGTGTGTTTTACATGTTCTCATTTGTTAATTTTATATTCATTTTTTGATATTCTAAGTTTCATAGATACTATATGTTGGTCCTTTACTCCAAAATCTCCCTCCTCACTTCATAATTATGTTTGCTACCAGCACATGAATTATACCTCTTGTTCATTTTCACATTGTTGAATGTCTCTATATTGGTCGAGTTATGTGGAATTTCTACTTCCATCAGTGCATCTATGCATCACCCAATTAGTTTCTTTCACTTCATTCCCTAAAGATGTTAGTGAAGCAAGGATTCTACTAGAGACAATATCATACACATTGTATTGAGATGTGGCATTGACATCATGAGTCCCGATTACAAGAGGTAGTCATTTTTTTCATGAAATTATTAGATCAATTGGATTATTCACCCCAGTACTGAATGAACTCATTGTTATATCTTGTTGGTTCTAAACACAGTTGAAGTTCTAATTAGACTTATAGATAACACATATTTTTTCATATTCAATGGATCATTAACAATGTACATGACATTAACATCATGACCATTGAAAAGTTTCTTGAATAAAATGGGGAAATTATTTAGTTGGAACCAAGAGAGTTGATATTTTCACATTAATTTATAATTAATTTAAAACAAAATAACAAAGATTGCCTTAGTCTTAATATATTTCTTTTTTGATGATGTTGATCACTCTAACCAGATCAATGTATCATCATTTCACAATAAGGACACAAATATTAACCCCTCTATAAGGATCCACATGTTATCCTTTGATATTTTAATAACACTGATGAATCGTTGAGTTCTAGAACAACTGATTGATCATCTTGTGTTGTTTTCATTGATCAGTTCACATTCCTTTAGGCTAGAAATTTTTTTTATCGTGTTCTTCTTAGTATTGAGAGGAAGAGAGGAAGGATATCTTTATAGGAACTTATTGTGCACAACAACTAACCTTTAACATATTGAAATAAAAATTTATCTATAGACTTAGGGTTAGGGTTCAATATTTAATTAATTTCTCAAAGGTCGTATTATTTTATTTTATGGTGTGTTATAACCCATGAAATGATAAATATTTATTTTACAATCTGGTGTATAAATATTCTTCATCGGAAAAAATATGGTTTTTGTCCCCCTGAACATTATTTAATTTTGGAATAAATATTTAAATAAAAACTATTTATTTAATAAATGAATAAAAATTCTATCCAAAATATAGGGAATAAATATTTATTCAATATTCACAAAACTAAATCAATTATTTATTTAATAAATAAATAATTATTTATTAGAGTGTGAATAATAAGAGATAAATAAATATTATATATTCATGTAATAATCTTGAAAACAATTATCCATTTATTATTTATGATCATTTATTATGTCTCAAATAAATATTACTTCTCCGTATTGAGAATAATATTTTTTTACAATTGTTAAATATAGATAATTTTTAATTGATATCAAAGGAAACACATTGTGTGTGACCCTCTAGGTATCTTCCTTAGCAGCATTAGATCGGGATGGCTGAATTCCAAGATTACTGGCTAACACCATGTCAAGTAAACCATAGATGAAGATATGTCACAATGGCCTCTCGAGAAAACCTTAGAGTGTCCAAGAAATGGTGAAAAAGAATCATCTTGTGGCAGATGATATCACCAGGCCCATGAAGTTGCGAGTTGGATTCACTGATGAAGATTCTGGCGTTGAGCCTAGAGAGTGCATTCAAATTTACCTAGTTTCTTGCATCAATCAAGTAGGGGCTCTAGACACCCCACGTATTGATCCTATTGACCTTAATGCATTTTTTGATGATGATGGGAAAATTTATTGCTTGGCTTCGCAGATATTTATCGATTATATCATTACCTGGATGGGTTACGCCTACGACTTAGTCATACAGTGGTATTGCCTCCTTACCATGAAAATGGGCATGGTCGTTATCTTTTAGAGGCCCTGAACAACGTTGCAGCATCAGATGATGTTTATGACCTGACAATCGAGGAACCTTTGGATCGCCTCCAACTCATCCGAACGTGCATCGACACCCTTTGTCTTTTTAAATTTAATCCTATCCAAGATGCAGTTGATTTATCTATTTCCCAACTGAAGCACGATTTAGGTCTCCTCCAGACTTAATAGAAGACGTTAGAAAAAATTTCAAGATAAATAAAAAGCAATTTTCTAATTGCTGGGAGATCAAACTCCATCCGGCCCTCCAAGGTATGAATGATTTCATGGAAAATTACAAGTCATTTATTTAAGATCATGTAAAAGATGAGATCATGGGTACGGGCTCGGAGTTTAAAAAGAAGAAGGTGGTTGAAGTTGCAAGTGAATATGATGAGGATGTGTCATTTGTTGTGTTTAGGACTCGGACTGGCGGGGAAGGAGGTGGTGTTAAGTTGGATGATAGTAGAGTTGTGCGGGTGCAGCAGGTTATTGATGAAAGGTTGGAGGAGATAAAGCAGATTGCTCAGAAGGTTTCTGGTTATGTAGCAACAGAAAGATAAATGTGAATTGTTGGGTTTATTGGTGGCCTGTTTGGGAGTTGTTGGGTTGATTGTAGGCTTGTTTGGGTTTTATGTTACTCTGTTATAATTCCTTGTTTGTTTAGGTAAGTTGAGTTGACCAAACAGGATTTCAATGTGGGTGAGGAAAATCTGGGTATATGGGGTAATGTGGAAAAAAATCTACATGAGAATTGCTTTTCTAAAAAAAAGATATGTCACAATGACCAAAACCACATACAAATGATCACTGTGTAATATAATCTATTTTTAATTATATATCATTAAGAAAGTTACACACCTATGTCATCAACCTATATTCCTAATACATCTTTCTTTGACTATCTAAAACAAACTTATCATTATACCATGTCCAAGGAATTTAATTCGACGGTTCCATTTTAATCAAAGGTATGACATATCCACATCCATAAAAATGAAAGGGGTAAGTCATTCCTTGACTTATTAATTAATAAAATATCATTTGTGACACACCAAACATACCCAAGTTTATTATGATCATATATCATCACGATTTATGAAAATACATTAAACTGTGTGAGTTACAACATGTATTAATAATAATATTAAAGTCTAAGTATCATTACACATTCTCATAGATAAGAACATCCAATGAAACATAAATATATGGATTTTATATAGGAATATCTATTCTCATAATCTCCCAAATTTGAGATTACCAAGTGAATACTTTAGGAGATGAAGTATTATCTTCTTATAAGTACTCAAACCTGAACATAAATATAAAATTTATCCCATCATAGAATGTTATTTGAATGTAGAACAAGGTTTAATAATATCAATATGGAATTTCAAGGTTATCATCATAGAAGAGAACTTCTATACTATCTATAATGCACCATATATTACAAGAAATTGTTACATTAAAGTCATATAGAATAATGAACATTATGTAATAAGGTATTTAATTAATATTCACCTCTTTGAATATACATAAAATATAAAGTAAAAATACTTGGTTCTTGGAAACCGTCTCAAACAGAATCCCACTTGGACTAGAACAAAATTCTAATGACTTTTAGTTTGATATCTCTCACACGATGATCATATTTCTACTGGTCAAAGGCTTAAGTTAAGGGGTTCTCCACCTTGTCTTCCATGGAAACTCTTCTAACAGTGACATCACCTCTCTATAAATTATTCCCCAAGAGATGATATTTCTGAATTATGTGCTTCATCCACTAATGTGACCTTGGATATTTAATGAGATCCAACAGTATAGTATTATCACAATTGAGTGTGATGGGGTCTTTAATTATAAGAACCATGTTAAGATATTGGATAAATTTGTGTATCCAAACAGTTTATTTAACTACCTTAGAATATGTGATATACACATACTATACTGTAAAATCGATGACAATAACTTACTTAGATATATTCCAACTCACAACACCTCATCTGTGAGTGAATATGTCTCCCAACTGTGATTTTAGATCATATTTATTTATTTGGAAGCTAGAATTAGAATATCCCCTAATGAGTAGCTCTTAATCTCTTCTATATACCATGAATATATCCTTATTATTCCCCAAATACTTAAAAATAGTCTTGACTTCTATACAATAGTAGTCACCTAGGTCATTTTGATATATTCATACTACACTTAAGGTGTTGGTAATAGCTATCATGGTAGATAACATTTCATACATGATGAACCAATTATCAACATGTATGGAGCCTTTTCCATCCTTTGTTTATCCTCATGTGTTTGAAGACACATTTTCATGGATATGTGAATTCCATGTGACACTAGAAACAATCCACTCTTGGATTTTTCTATCCTAAATCTCTCCAGTTTCTTGTCAATGTATGTACTTTGACCAATCCCATTATACCTCTTGGATCTATCATGATGGATATTTATCCAAATAATATATTATACTTCACCTAAGTCCTTCATGGGGAATCATGTGTCTAACCAGGCCTTAAAAGATTATAATATTGGTATTTTATTTCTAATAAGTAATATTTCATTAATATAAACTATTAGTAGAATGATTGCACTCCCACTAAATTGGTCATAGATACAAGGTCCATATTTTTTTATGAATCCAAATTATATTATGGATTCATTAAAATAAATGTTTCATTGACTGGATGCTCTAGTTAATATATAAATGTATCTCTATAACTTTTATATTTTTTTGTAATCTTTTGGAGAAACAAACCCTTTTGTTTGTGTCATATATACATCTTTCTGAAAATTCCCATTAAGGAAATTTGTTTTGAAATATATCTTCCAAATCTTATAATAATGGAATGATTATTTAGAAGGTATAATTCTGATGGATTTTAGCATAGAAATTGGATAAAATGTTTTTCTATATTATGCATTAATTCCCTTTGAATTTTTTTTGACCAATCGTTCCATATAGGTATAGAATTGACCAACCATGTCAAGTGTCTTCTTGAGTACCCATTTAAAACCAATGGTCTTTACATCCACTAGAGGATTTACTAAGACTCATAATTTGTTGTAATACATGTAATCAAATTCAGGATTCATGGCTTCTTTACTTTTGGTAGCTTTTATACCACAAAATACTTCATTATGGGTTATAGAATCATTATTATGAACTAATAATGAGTCTCCATACTTGGTGACTAGAAAACCATATCATTCTAGTTAACTAGCCTCTCTTGTAGTTCAATACATAACATTTGTCTCTAGAAATTCCTTTTCCATAAGGATTTGTTGAATCTTTTCCTATGTCATCTTTTGTGTATCTTGATCCTATGCTTCATCGAATTCTATCTTGATCATACTATATCTATTTGAGATATGATCCCTATCAAGGAATTTTGGATTTAAGTCAACCAAAACCTTCTTATATGAGTTTTAATATAGGTAATATCACCTTTTTTACTTGGGGTATCCAATAAAGATACTTTTAGTGCCTTAGGATGCAAGCTTGTTTCAAAAAATATCCTTAAAATGATTCATAGACCTAAACTTAGAAATTTAAAAATGAGAGTTTCTTTCCACACCAAAGTTCATACGGAATATTGTTTATTAGTTTAGTTGCAACTTGGTATAGTATGTGTGTCATTGTCTATAAAGTGTATCCCAAAAAGGATAATGGAGGACTCTTATGACTTGTAATTGATCTCATAATGTCTAACAAGGTGTGGTTCCACCTTTCTATTACACCATTCCACTATGGTGTATAAGAAGGAGTGAGTTAGGATAGAATCCCAAACTCTAGTAAATAATCAATGAAGTATTGATTAAGATACTTCCTTCCATGGTCTAGGAAAGGTTTCTTAATCTTCTTACTAAGATAGTTCTCATCTGGATTCATATATACCTTGAATATATAAAATTAATATGGATTATACCATATTATGTTTACATATCCATATATACTAAAATAATCAGTAAAAGTTATTAAGTATGAGTACTCACCCCTAGATTCAACTGAAAATGGTCCACACACATTAGTATAAACCAATTCAATAAGATCTATATCTCTTTCACCTTTTACACTAAATGGGGATTTATTAAATTTTCATTGAAACATTAATGAAATACAACTTGTGGTTATAGTTCAAATTAATCCAAATATCTATCTTGGAGTAGTCTAGGAAAACATGATTAATTTAGAATATCTAACCAATGATTCCATATTTGGGTGTGGTATGAGTCATGTGAACTATTTTCATTATCAATTTCCATTACATATTTCATGAAATCCAACATGTAAAGATCGTTATTTAAATATATCTTACTATAAAAAAATTATTTATAAAATAAGAAACATTTATATCCAAATTCAAAAATAAATCTATATGTATCAAGTCTAGACACATAAATAATGTTTTTTATAACTTGAGGCATATAATAGAAATATTTCCAAAACCAAGATCATTCTAGTTGAAAACATGAAGTGGTAATATCTAATAACCACAAAATGTATGGATCCATTGTTGCTTGTATATCCACCTCACCATGATAATTCTTTTGGAATCCACTTGGTTCCTATATGTGAATACACATGTGATCCCCACATGCTGTATCTAAAACCCAATTTATAGAAAGAGATAAATTACACTCGATAACAAATGCACCAAAATCTTCTCCTTGCTTATTTATCTAGGTGTAGTTTTTCTTCCAAAATACCTTCTTTCCATATGAAAAATATACAATGTATTATTATCTTTCTTCCCCCTTAATCATCATCTTCTTGGAAGGGTGTTGTAAAGAATATTTAAACATGGGGATGGTCTTAAAGATCTTCACCTATATTTTCCATTTATTAAACATAAGGATAGAAGGATTCTCATGCATCATATCCTTGTCAAATTAGAGAAGTATATTGAGAATATCTATAGATACTTCAATGTATTGTTCATATTGAAATTAAAAAAAAGGAGAATCTCTGAGGAAATGAATAAATAATGTGATTGATTCATAGTTCTTCGGGAAGCTTAAACCCTGGGACCTATAGAACCTAAATATATACAATGACCTTGAATCTGTGAGGCCCTTCTACTACAACATCTCCAAGTTTTCTCATGAAGATTATATTGGATATCTCTAACCATTCTTATTAGGATCTCTCTTGGAAAAGATCATGAAGTTTCTCAATCATGCTAGAGGAATTAATTTTCTCACGTGACCTCATGAGTTCAATATACATGGATGAAATAATAAAACACTAAACATATAGTGAATCATTAAAGTGTTTTTGGAGGATATAAAATGCCTCATCACTTTCCTCCTTAGTGTAAAAATTGGGGATAGAGAATTCTAGTATACAAGACTTCCGTTCATGGCGCAACACTACCCTTAGGCAGAGAAACCATTCATAGAATTTTCATGTAGTTAAGAGATGGTATTTCTCTAGAATTTGTCATCTATATAATTTGGTTTATGAACTTATAATTGTTCCATAATAATAATAGTTAATATTTTTAGTACTTTACGTGATTAAAAATTATGTGAGACATAATAATTTTATTTTTGTCGTGTCTCCCACTATTTTATCAAGTCTCAATATCCCTAATAATTGAACTCAAAATGTACCATCATATTATAAATCCCAGTGGTATGGATCTATATTTCTCTTCTTATAATATCAAAAAAAGGACATGAAAAGTATAAGATGGTTTTTAGGTAGGCGGTGTTTCTAAATGTGATCTTGTAGCTCCATATTCCATTGAGTGGACTCCCTAATCCTAAAATCAGGACTTACATTTCAGCAACACTTGCCTACAAAATTTTCAATGAATAAAAAAATTTCATTAAATATAATAACCCAACCCACCATCTTTGATTAAATTCCATGATAATTAAAATTTCCCCAAAGAAAGGCATAAACCGACACTTTAATTACAAGTCCATCTTAACTTAGATAATGGAAATCATAATGAATTAATATTAACTTGTGGTATTTTTTTATTATGCATAAATTTTATTGTTTTAATTTTTACATGTATTTTTAATATTAGGTGGATTTTACTTAATTTATTGACCATATATAGATAAAATATTTATGCATAATCCTTTTATTTCAATTATATCTTTTCATATTAATATATTTATTTATGTTATCACAGTCTACCATTAAAAAAATAAATAACAAACAAGATAGAAATTAAATAAATAAATCATTGTATGATCATGATCTTTTAATAGTGGTTTGTTTATTTATGGGGAAATAAAAAACCATTTACCCTAGGGAAAACTACTTGAAATATTCTGGACTCAATTTTGTAAAATTACACCTTTGTCTTATGTGTTTTCTTAGTTTGGGTTCACCTTGGATTTATCATGAACCGACTCCCTGTACTTTAGAGCTCCATCTTTAAAATTCTTTTACTTCACTCATAGGTTAAGGGAACCATAAATGGGGGTTTATGTAAACGAAATTATGGGTATGATGGCCGATATATATGAAGAAGGATGAGATGAGTCATAGGCCATCATTTTAATTTAATAAAATAATAAAATAATCCCATGAAATAATTTAATTAAAAGAAATATTACACATACCCAAGTTAGTCTAAGATAACGATAATCCACTAATGTAATGAATAAATATTTAAAATAAATGGAAAACATTAATTTTGATTCATTATTTAATTATGATAAATAGGCATGAATTAATCCAATTAATTATCTAATTAATCAATTAATTTAATTTATCTTAATATCTATCCAATTTTTCTGATAGATACTCATCCATTGTGATTTTAAATAAATTAAATTAATTAATTTTATTTAAAATTTATTAAAATAAGTACACAACTTGTACTTAGAAGAAACTCGGTGAGTACCTATTCAAACAACACAAAATATATTTAAAACATATAGAGTCTACTCATGTAGTATATAGAATACACATTTTTTTATGTAATCATATGGTGTGTATGAGTCAATAAATGGAACAAAAAACACATGTTAATTAATGTTGAATATAATTATTTTAATCTGTATAAAGTAGTAAAGGTATTATGACTATACATGGTATGTAGTTTATAAATTTATACTGAAATTAATTAAGTATTTAGTATAAATATATATATATATAACCTCCTAAAAAATGTGTACAAGTCAATAAATTACACATAAAACACACAATGTTAATGTTTAAAGGAGTAATAAATTAATGTTTAATTTTCTACCTAAATAGGCTGGGTACACGACATATAAATCTAGCTACAATCAGTATACCATTCTCATCGTATGTCTATTATGAAAGCTTAGGGACTCAACATGTATTACTACACAGACATCTGTGGGGTAAATGACGTGTACAATTGGTACATGAAGTGTAACCTCCACATTACATGGTTTTCATTCCCTATGTGTTGTGTAATTATTACTCTGCATATTTTACTACATGTTTTTCACCATGAAAATACATGGGCAACATGGTGTGTATCCTATTTACATGTTGTGTAGTCCCACATGTTGTCTACCAGTATGGATTGGTCAACACATAAAGCATTTAATGCATCACATGTTCTTGATTGCACAACATTGTGAATTAATTTTTTCTATATACTGTTGTAATGAATTGGGATATATTGTGCTTACGCCAGCTACACATTATGTAATCTTGTGTTGTTTGGTCATAATTCTTGGTACATTCATATTAGTTCTTTGATTTTTATTCATTAAAAATTTTATTGTACCTAGATTAAATGAGTGAGAAAAAATGGGGGAGGAATATATATCAATGATCATATTCAAGAACAAATTACATGAAATGAAAAATAACTTTAAATGTGTATAACTATTAATGATAATTAAAAAATTATAAATTTAACATTTCCACTATGATACCAACTTTTAGTACCAGATATAATGGAAGAACTTGTTTGGAATATGGAAAACTTGACTTTTTTCAGATTCAACCGATCATTCATAATGTACATGATGATAACACCATGACCAAGAGAATTTTTTTGAAGAATATTGACATATTATATTTTCAGAACCAAGGGAGGGGATCTTTGAACATTAATTTATAATTAATTTAAAACATAAGAATAAATATTACCACACTCTTGAGATATTTCTTGATTGATGATGTTGGTCATTCTAACACGATCGATGTATCATTATTTCATAGTGAGGGACTAAAGCAGAGCCCCTATAATGGTGATCGATACAATCTCCTTTGATATTAAAACAACAATGATGAACCATTGGGTGCTAGCATGAATGATTGATTATTTTTTTGTTTTACTAGATCACTTAATATTCCTTCAGACATAAAGGAAATGTTATTTTCTTATTCTTAGCTTTGAGAGAAATAGAGGTGGAGGGAGGTCTTAAGAGGAAATTTTTGTGTACAATGATTAACCTATCTCTGATTGAAATAACAATCAATTTATAGACCTGGGGTCAGGGTTTAATATTTAATTAATTGAACAAAGGCTCTTACTAATATATTAATCCCAAAAGGAACCTCATTCCATATAAATAAATAATATTATTATTTCATTTTCTAATATGCACTAATTTTCATAATGATAAAAATTTATTTTACAATCTAGTAAATAAATATTCATCAATGAATTTTTATTTAATATTTGTGTATCTACATAAATTATTTTTTTAATAAATAAATTATTATTTAATAAATAAATTATTTTTTAATAAATAAATTATTTATTATTATTATGAAAATAACAAAAGATAAATAAATATTATATATTCAAATAATTAAACAATTTCTTTGTAAACAATTATTCATATATTATTTTATATCATTTCATAAGTCTTGAATAAATATTACTTCTCCTTCTCGAGAATAATATTTATTACAATTGTTAAATATAAATAATATTTAACTAAGATCTAAGGAAACACTTTGTGTGTGATCTTTTAGGACTCTACCTAAATGGAATTAGGTGGGCTTGCCTAAAGTCTAAGGTTACTATCTAGTAATAGGTCAAGACAACCATAGAGGAAAACGATACACCATAATGACAACAACCACATACAAAAACTTACTATGTAATATAATCTCTTTGTCACGATATCTCATCAAGCAAGTTTCACACATGTTTCATCAATCTATATGCTTGATAAGCCTTTCTTTTAATATATAAAATAAAATCCTCATTAGACTATGGACATGGAATTTAATGTTCCAGTTCTATTTCAATCGAAGGGATAAGATATCAACTTACATAAATATTGAAGGGAAAAATCCTTCATCAACTTATTCATTAATAAAAAATTATTCATAACACACCCAATGTACCCAACCTCACTACGATCATATGTCATCATGGTTTACGAAAATACATCAAAGTTCATGAGTCATGACATTAATTAATGATATTATTAAATTCTAAGTATAATTACACATTCTCATATATAGGAATATACAATGAAACATAAATGAGTGGATTTTCTATAGGTGGGTATGTTCTCATAATCTCCAATCTTGAAGATTACCAAGTGATTACTTCATGAGATGAAACTCATCTTCTTTTGAGAAATCACACCTGACAGTCAATATAAAATGTGTCCTATCATAGAATGTTATCTGAGCTTAGACCAAGGTTTAATAATATCATCATGTAATTTCAAGGTTCTCATCACACCAGGGAACTACTATTCCCTTTTTAACATGACATATATTCTAGGACATTATTACAATAAAGACATAAAAAAATAACAATATGTAATAAGGTATTTAATTAATATTCACCTATATGAATATACATGAAATCTAAAGGTAAAACAATTGGTTCTAGGAAAACAACTTGAACATATATTACATGGAACATATGATAATGTGATTAGTTTGTAATAATTATTCCATCCACTTTTGAACATCTTTTTTATTAACTATAGTTAACTGAATATTTTTTTACAGGATGCTCATATCTCATACCCAATTTACATATATGATCCCATAGAGGGAGGCACATTTGAACACGCATATTTTCATGGAGTAGTGAAAAGGCTATTTCTTCCCCTGGAAGAGATTTATCAAGGAAACTTATTCTAAGTGAAAGAATATATTGAGGATGATGAGCCTCATATGGATGTGTTAGAGGGTGAATATTCTATTATGGATATACCATGAGATGATATATAATAAGGAGATAATTTCCAAAATGGTTATCTAGATTCTCCTCCACTTCCTATCCAAGATGATCTACAACCAAAATCTATCCCTATAAAGGTGCATAATGCATCTTTTAGTGACCTCACATCACTATTTATTACATATTTACATTATGTTTTAGTGTTTACTAGCATTTGGAGTGTGTTTTAATCCATATTTTACCTTGGTAGATAGATACACATTACACAAAAACAATATTCTTCCCACATGGGAGGGATTTATAGTGAGAAATCACTTTCCTTCCAACTAGGACATGGTGTGGGTTAAGAGAATTTGTATCTACTACCCATCACACAAGATAATGTGGAGGTAGAAACAAAATATTCCACACAGGGAAACATATGTAAGAGCATACACATCAATAGATGTGATGTGGATTAATTATCTATACACTAGGTTGTGTCATGGTGGGTCATTTGAGATAGTATTATAAACCAGAGTGATACATTTCCCATTGTTTATAGTTTTTTAACTAAGATTTATGTATGTGTTTCTAAACTTATTAGTTGTACGTTATTTAAAAGACAACATTTTATAAATTTTTAACATAATTAATAAATTTAAATATTATAATTATTAAGAAGTTTTTAATTTCATACTTGAACTCTATTTAAAAAATTATTAATTATAATTTATTTATTTAAGATCCTTATGGTTATAGGGAAAAGAATCAACACACTCACCCTTGGGACAACAAGGACATACCACACCCCCTCCAAGGGTTTTACCACTCCATAAAAATTTATTACATTTATTTTACCAAAGTCCCAGTGGTATGAAGACCATTATATGGGTCTTAACCCTTTCATGTGTTACTATCACATCACTACCAACACACAAAAAAATCCCTTTCAAGGGCCTTCTAGGATTTAGAGGTCAGCGGTGAGTACTACTCAACCACAAACATATGAGGCTTACCTTATTTTGTTTGGTATTTCAAACCATCAGAGATATAAAGTAAAATTGATGTAGGTATGTTGTGTGTGACTCCCGTTACAAGAAGGGGCATCATCAGGATTCTTGTAATAAGTATCCGCATGTTGCTTTTATAGATCATAAGCAGTTTCAGCTTTTGAACATTAAATTCAAGTGATTTGAGAAGAAGATCACCTTATAGATGCACCTACTAAATATTTTTCATCTATTTATGGGATTTAGTTATCTATTGAAGGTGTAAAATAGTTCTCATTTGTAGTAATGAATGTGAATTAAGAATTTAAAATGGATATTGTGAATATTAAAGGCTCTAGCTTGGGCTTGGCTGGTTCTGATGCTATAGATAAGGGGTATATTTGTTCTGCTCAATCCTGGGAATGAATAGAAGATGAGTATGCCTCATTAAAAGATATTTTTATTGGAGGATCTGGAGGTGGTGATAACCATTCTCAAGGAGATGTTCAAACTAATGATAAAATTATTTTCCAAGTGGAAGTTGATGAACAACCTCCTCTGAAGCAACTCCAAGCCATTGCCAATGATAGAAAAAGTAAGAATAAATTAGGAATGACTTCACCAATTACTGGTTCTTTTCAACCATATACATATTGTAATTAGGACCCCCCCCCCTATATGGGAAATAAAATTATAGTTTATGGGGATGGATCTTAACTGGTCTCATATATAAAATCTAGTCAAATTGTTTCTCCCTTCAAGATGGGGTAGACCTCATTTTCTATGGCTGGGACAAATGTAGTTGGAGTATATATTACTGGGGATGTTAACCCATTTAAAAAAGACCCATATAAGTTGATATAGGTTTAATAACATTTTTTAGAGGCAGAAAAGGGATCGAGAAATGATAAATAAGTTCGTCTTGAGGATACATCGGGTGCTCTAGTTACTGGTGGTACACTAACAGTGAAGGAGGAAACTGAGGATGTTGACACGGTCCTACCAGACTCTGGTCCTAGTAAAAATAGATTTACTTTACTTTAAATTTTAGATCTATCTAATAGAAAGGATGTTTTCCATGAGGAATTTGGAAATTTTCATGAACCTTTGGGAGGAAAATCCTCTGGCATTGAGACTATCAAGGAATGGAATAATTTTTATTTCAAGGATAATGAATCAAATCAAGATGGAACTATTTTGATATTAAAAAATGATTTCACTAGAGGTATTTAACCTCATGATGAGGAAGAGGATTCATCACACAAGGATATTTAGGATGAAACTTGGAAGACTTCCAGGTAGTGGAAGAGAGGAAAATATCTGAGTGGTCGAAGTGGATCCTAAGGAAGTGGTGGTAGACATAAAAGAAAGTGATTATTGAATGACCTTTTGTTTTTAGTGGTTTTTTATTCCCAAATTTAACATTTCAACCCCCTGTTATCTTTTCTCTTGTATTTTCTCTTTTTAATAGTTTTTTTAGGACCACATATTTTAATATTTGGTTCGCGTTGTTCCTGATATATTATTAGTAACTAATTATATAAAACATAATATTAAACTACTTATGTATTAGTTATTATATTATAAAATATATAAGTTATAATTATATTAAAAACTTTATTGGTTATTATTTATATAATATTATATATTATTAATAATTTTATAAAATATATAATTAACTATACAATTTTTCTAATTATATTAATAATATAATTAGTAATTATTAATATAATAATATATATTGCTAATTAAATTAATAATTATACAATTAATAATAATTATTTACATTATTTTGTAATATAATAATAATAATAATAAATACATTACTAATACTTATTCATAATTAATTACCTATTATTAATCCATAATAAATTATATAATTAATAATTAATAATTGTATTATCTATTAATATATTAATAATAATTATATTAACAATTATTAATAATATATTAATTGATATTTATTAATATATTATATTATACATTAATTAATAATTATCAATATATTCATTATATATTAATAATTAGAAAAAAATTAACTATTGTTTTTATTTATTAATTAATAATAAAGAAATAATATTATATATCATAATTAATATGTATAAAATATTATATTATTAAATTCATTATTAATGACTACTTATAAATAATATATTATTAATGACTAAAAACTTAAATATATTAATTAATTATATATAGAATAAAACAAAAGAAATAATATAACTTTATATTTTAAAAAAATTAAATATGGGGCATGAACCCCATTAAGGCCTCTTGTATGGAGAATGTATCAAAATCATGAATGAGGTTCATGTTTCTAGCAAAATTCAAAGAAATCATAAGTGAACCATGTTCATGCTTCATCACTAAAGGAATAAACATGAACAATCACTTCAAAAAAACACTGTCTAGTGGCAGTTTATTAGTGGTGATTCTAGTAACTATGGAGAATTAAATATGATGAAAAATATATAATATAGTGGTGATTTGACAAAACCACCACTATATTTTTATTATTTTAACAATTAGCGATGTTTCTAATTAAACCGCTGCTAAATTTAAAAAAACAATTCCTCCCCCACTCTCACTCCCTCTACGTGACTCTAATCCCTTTCCACCCCTCCCTCCCATGACCTCCTCCCCTCCCTTCCCCAGTGGTGACCCTGACCAAGCGACCCTCATTCCCCCCACCCCTCTGACCTACCTCCTCCCTTCTTAGTGGAGACCCTGACCCCTACAACACCCCCTCTAACCCTAACCCTATCAACCCCCCTATGACCTCTAAATGCTAAAATCATGGTTCCCCTATTCATTGGGAACGTGTACCCCCTTCAACCTCCCTCTCCCTAGCTTGGTTATCCTCCTCAGTGGTGACGTGGACCCCCCTTTGGCCTCCATCTCCCCAACTCAGATCCCTTCCTAAGTGGCAACACAGACCCCAATAAAGGTTTCATCTTCCTCCCCATAATCCCCCTAAATCTATTATTTCTTAAGGGGTTATTTTCTTGTAATTTATTTCTACATTTCTGATTTTATGTATACATGGTATTTGATTACACTTTATTGGTTAGTGAATATGTAATTATAGGTAAGTATTTTTTATTTTATCTTAGAAAACTCCCTCATAGGGAGTTTATTTATATATATAATAGGGAAGGGGGTTAAAGATGTTATGGGTGTGGATTTGGTTATCACAATTATAGGATATTTATTCCCTAGATTAATTGGATAAATATTATTTGATATATTATTCCATATAATAGAGAAAAAGTTTGATTATATTACTACAATATTAATTAATTGGGAATATTTGAGGGCCAATATAATTTAGACCTTTAACATTAATTATAACTCATCAGTATTTCATCAAAACTCTTCTATAGTTGAATAATTTTATTAGAATCAAATTAATGGGTTTCTTCACCTCACACCCAGATACTGATATCAGAGACTTAGCATGGAAGTACTAAGTTTATATGGCTAAGCAACCTATCCAGTGAGGTATAGTTTTGTTTTGGTTTTATGGTTGTCTCTTACTATCATTCTGTTTTAGTTTTGTAAGGTTTTATGCTTTCCCTAAAGTGGTATTTCTTGAAAAATGAAATAAAAATTTACTTTGGTAAAATCCATGGAAGATTTAAAATTTGAAATAGAAAAACTAATTATAGCCTAAAAAGATGGTGTTCTCTAGGGTGTATCCTCTACAGTGGTAGAAGGGGTGTGTTATCTTTTACAGCCATGGTAGACATATAGAGTTGAATATTTTGGCTATGCATGACATATCATGAGATGATATAGAGTTGAATATTTTTTCTAATAATATTTTTCCTATGGAATCACATTTCATTATATATATAATTTTTATTATAAAGATTACTGATTTTAATTTTATAAAATAAACATCATTTTTTAATTCTAACAAGTAAATATTATCTTATGAATAAGTTTTCATAATTTTCATAAATAATGGTCTTGAAGATAAATAGTTAAAAATACCAATTTTTCTAAAACATTTACTCTCATTACATTACTATAATGAAAAAATGGATGATTTTTTTAATCATTTTTATATTATAAAAAATATATATAATAGATCAGAAAATATACATTTTTGTATTTATAAAAGACTTGTATATAATTTTTCAAACATATGTAATATTTTAAAAAAAATAATTATTTAGTCGATTAAATTAATAAATTATTTTTCTTCACCTTTTGAGATTATATCCATAAAATGTATATTTAATTTTAGGTAAATATTATTATCTTTTATTATAATTCAAGTTTATTTTTTCTAAATAAATATATAATTAATGTCATTAATGTTGATGACCATGATAATAATAAAAATACTATTTTTTCAAAAAAAAAATATTAATGTTTTGTAACATTTAACCAATAGATTAGATTTATCTATTTAAAATAATGATAGTATAATGAATTTTACAAATATATATGATTATATTAACAGACATTTTATTGGTAATCAATTCATTATAATATTGAGAAAAAATAACAGTAAAAATATCATTTTTCTATAGAAAATAGTTTTCCAATATATGAAATGTTTAATTTTAAATATCTATTTTACCATGATTATAAATTTAATTACATTATTTCATTAAAATGAAGTATGAAGACACAAAAAATTAGTTAGAGGGGTTATTTTATATTTTTATTAAAACATAATTTTTATATGTAACAATTGTTTGCGGTTGTCTCGTATTTGGAGAGAGGGCAATAGAGTTGCGGATTATTTTGCTTCCCTGAAGGTGGCGGATCAAGGTACAAATGTTTTGTGTTTTCATAGTATTTCTTATTTTGATTCGGAAGGGTTGGGTATGATTAGGGGGGACCAGTTGGGTCTCCAATATTTTAGACCACCTTAGTATGTTCTTTTTCCCCTTCCCCAGCCTTGTTTGTTGTGGGTTGTGTCTTTAATAAAAAAATACAGTTTGTTTGAATATAGGTAAAAACATTCTACCAAAGTAAAAATAAAAAAATATATAATAATAAATAATTTTATATTTACTGAGAAAGACACTTAATCTTCCACCTCTCAATTTTGGAAGACATATTTGATATCTTTTAGAACGTTTGTGGGTTTCCTTTATACTAAAATTTATTATTTCATATTTATGTTTAATTTATTTATTTTCAGTATTACTCATATAATAATTGTTTTCTTATACAGGTGGATTCTTTTGTTTGAGTTGGGGTGGTTTGTTCAAACCTTCTTATACTCGTGATAGATTGGAATTTGAGCCTATAACTGAGATAATGACAAAATGGAAGTGAATCAAGAATGAATACAACCATCCTAAAAAAGGAGAAATCCTACTACTTAATTAATAAATTTTTTTCATCATTTTTTCTACTATTTGTATGTTAATTTCCTTATAATTTTTATCTAATACTTATTTTTTCACAGATCTTTTGGGAAGTCATATTTTTATTTCAACTATCTAAAAGAAGTCACAAAAGAGATAAAATGTTTCTTTCTGCCAATGTTATAATGGTTTCTATTTTCATTTATTTTATTCTTTGACATGCCAGCGCTGGATATTTATTCGATGTTATTAGAAGAAAAAACTTAATATTTTTTAAAATCCAGAATAGTAGATGAATCACATGTTCCCATTATAGTGACTTCTCATGATTTAATTGGAACATGAGTTTCCTACACTCTTCTATCTTTCAACAATGAGAAAGGTTTTTCAACTAAAAACATCATGTCAATATATAGTGTTGGTAGTTCTACAAATAAAGACAATGGAAATCATGGTAACATTGGAAGTTAGATTTTTTTTTTGAGACTTTAGGATGGGTAGGAATTTTTGGCACCTCAATATGATATACGGTGTGACCGGTATGACTCAAAGTGCTTATTTTTATTTAAATCGACATTAATTTTGATAAAAAAGACAACTGACATAATCAAAACCAAGAAAAAATATTTTGATTGTTTTGATACTTTTAAAAAATGATCTATAAGTCATTTTTGACATATAGGAATAAGTCTCGCCACAATCCAATACATGATGTTCCTTGTATGACTCAAAGTCTCTGTTATTAGTTTAAAATCGATATTTTTATTCAAAAAGTTTTACTCATTGAAAAATGAGAAAGTGAACTCATATTTTCTTGATGATTTAGTACATATATTCATAAATTATTATTTATGTGTAGAAATTTGTATCCTATCAAACTGATACACAATGTGATCTGTATGAATCAAAGTGCATGTTTCTAGTTTAAAATGAAAATTTAGTAAAAAAGATAAGTTTCATACTCAAAACCAAGAAAAACATTAATATTGTTTTGATACTTTAGGATAACAATCCATATGTCATTTGAGACATATAGGAATTAGCTACACCTCAATCAGACACATGGTGTTCCCAGTATGACTCCAAGTGTGAATTTTTATTTAAAATTGAAATCTATTTTAGTAAAATGGAAAAATGACCTACTCAAATCAAATAAAATGCATTTTCATTATCTTAATACTTTATTAAAACAATTCATAATTCATTTTTGATGTGTAGGAATTATCCATAACTCAATCTGATACATGATGTGTCGGGTATGACTTAATGTGTATGTTATCAGTTTAAAATCGATATTTTAGTTCAAAAAGTTTCACTCACTGAAAAATGAAAATAAACGCACTTATTTTATTTATAATTTATTAAATAGATTGATAAATTATTTTTTAAGTGTAGGAATTAGTCTCACATCAAACTGATACACAATGTGATCTGTATGATTCAAAGTGTATGTTTCCAGTTTTAAAATGACAATTTAGTAAAAAAGATAAGTGATGTACTCAAAATCAAGAAAAATCATTTTGATTTTTTTATACATTAATACAAAGATCCATATTTTATTTTAGATGCACAGTAATCATCCAAACCTCAATCTGATGCACGGTGTGACCAATATGAATCCAAGTGTGTCTTTTTATTTAAAATTCAAATCAATTTTAGTAAAAAAGAATAATGACCTAATAAAAACCAAGAAAACACATTATAATTGTTTTTATACTTTATAAAACAATCTATAAGTCATTTTTTATGTCTAGGAATCAATTTCACCTCAATCTGATACATGATGTTCCTAGTATGACTCTAAATGCATCTTTTTTACTTGAAATTGACATCCATTTTAGTAAAAAGTAAAAATTACCTACTCAAAATAGTGAAAACACATTCATATTGTTTCAATACTTTAGGAAAATTATTAATAAGTTATTTTTGATGTGTAGGAATCAATTTTACCTCAATCTGATACACGATGTGCCCGATATGAGTCAATGTGTCAGTTATCAGTTTAAAATCAACATTTTAGTTCAAAAAATATCACTCACTAAAACCCTAAAAAACATGCTCAGATTATCTTGATAATTTAGAACATTGAATTTTATGTCATTTTTTATGTGTAGGAATCAGTCTCACATCAAACTGATACATGATGTGATTGGTATGAGTCAAAGTTTTTGTTTCCAGTTTAAAATGAGATTTTAGTAAAAAAGACAAGTGATAAACTTAAAACTGAGTAAACATCATGATATTTTTTTTTACTTTAGTAAAACTATCCATAATTCATTTTTGACTTTCATGAATCAGGAACACCTCAATCTAATGCATGGTGTGACTGGTATGACTCAAAGTTTGTCTTTTTCTTTAAAAATGACATCAATTTTAGTAAAAAGGATCACTAACCTAGTTAAAAATGACCAAACACATTAAAATTGTTTTGATACTTTAGGAAAATAATCCATAATTCATTTATAATGTGTAGGAATTATCCCCATGTAATTACGTATTACGATTTTCCATGGATGACCATAAATGCACTTTTAGAGTTTTAAAACACTAAAACATGAATGGAATGGTCAAAACCCTAAAAAATGACCTCATATTTACATAAAATCATGAGAAAACAACCACTAAATTTTTATTTATGTTTACATGTAGACATCACATAAATATAACAATTGGTGTGGTCAGAATTACTCAGTAAACAATTCTAAAAGGGATAAAAGCCTTTAAAAATAAGTGTCAGGGAGTCAAAACCTGTAAAATGATCTCGGATTACCCTGAAATCAGGGGACATAAAATGTATATTTAATTTTGAAATGTAAGAACTGACATCATGTCATTCCAAATTACGATTTTCCTAGGATGGCCTTAAACGTGTTTTTATTGTTTGAAAACACTAAAATGTGTGTGGAACGATCAAAACCATAGAAAAAGACCTCCAATTGATGTGAAATCATGGGAAATCCATCACTAAGTTGTTTTTAATTTGTATTCATAGACAACACAACAATCCAACATGTGGTGTGGTCAGATTTACTCGGTAAATAATTTTTAAAGGTACCAAAGCCTTTGAAAACAAGTGTCAGGGGATCAAAACCTAGAAAACGATGTCAAATTGCCCTACAATTAGGGGGAAATGACTTTAGATTGAATTTTAAAATGTAGGAATCGATGACAAATCATTTCTAATTATAGTTTTCCCGTGATGGATGTAAATGCTTTTTTATTGTTTTAAAACACTAAAACATGTGTGGGATGGTCAAAACCATAGAAAACAACCCCAAATTTATGTTGAATCATTGGAAAAACACCACTGAGTTGTTTTTTAAATATAGTACATGTTGTGATATCAAAGACTTTAAAACTTTTTTATTAAGTCAAGTTCAAGCACACCACACATCACATTGATAATAAATTGTTATATTTACTTAACCCTTTTTAGTTGCAAGTGTAGAGTCTTATCTTAAATAAGTAAGTTTATGTTTTTGAAGTTTTTTTCATTATATATTATTTTTTTATGTTAAAATTCCATCTATTCTATTAACAAAATAAAAAAAATTATGTGAAACATTATGAATATGTTATGTTTATTTTTTATTTCACATTTATTTTCTTAAATGTTCTTGTTTTCATTGTAGGTGGTAGATTTTGACAAGAGGAAAGAGGTTAAACGTTCTGATCCATGACATTCTTATAGTTTTATACTATAATTCTGATTTTTTATGTTTATGTTTAATTTTTTATCTTCCTTTTTCTATAGTTGATGAGATGATGTGGTCGGTTTCAGTTGATGAGATGATATGACGAAATACAAATGTAGTGGTGGTCATGAAGTGGATGTATATTTGGCATGAGTTGTTGTTGGACATATTTTATATGTATATATTTATTAATGTATTGGTTGATAGATGTTTGGGTAGACTGAGCTTGAGGTTACAATGACTGTGGATGTTTGTATATATGACCATATATGTATGATATATATATATTATTGGTTTATCATATATTCATTTTTTAGTTTATTTCATGTTAGTTTTTTTATATTTATAGCTTTTTATTAAATAATTTTAAAAAAAATTTGATTTAGTGGTAGTTTTTAGTAACTGCTGCTAAATACATTAAATAACATATGTTTTAGGGTAGGTTACAATTAACCACCACTAAAATCTTCAGTTTTTGTTAGTTTCATTTTATTTATATTTCCCCTAGATATTTTTTTAAATAAAAAATCCACCACTAAATAAACATGAAACCTTCACTAAATGTTCAAAAAATGAAACATATGAAAACCACCATAAAATTAAAAAAACTTATCTAAATGACTAGATACCATGAAATATGCAGGGGCTTTATTATCATTCACTATACTGTTATGAAATGGTTTAAACTACCGCTAGTCTACAAATAAACTACCTATAATAACCTTTTTTTAGTGCATGTTTATGATTCACTGCCCCTTCTTTCAATTTTTATTTTAAAATATCTTGTTTAAACGATTACTCAGTGGAGAAGGTTCAACGTTCTATAAAACTCTATCATATCCAACACTACAAAAGAATAGACCACAAATCAGTAGCCTCTATAGAGAAAAGAAGAAGCACCTCAAGCCACCATAAGCATAGTGCATTATAGTCCACTCAATTGAGTCCAATACACAGCAATGAAGGAAACGTAGTAGGGAGAAAGGATGAGACAACTTAGAAAAAAACCACAAGTATATATAAACCAAACTAAAAGGCACACCAAGAAATATGATAAAAATAAATAGAAAAACTAATGAGTTATGGCATGGTTGAAACCCTTGGTATAATACATAGGAGTTGAAATAGTCATATCATGAAGGAATAGACCATAGGGAGTATTCAATGTGGACAATAACAACATACAATGGAACCATGTATGGAAATGTATGTCATTCATATAACAATAATATAAATACACTTATCTATACAAAAACAACCTCATACAATATCAAATGGATGATAAATGGATCATTCACTAGTCTACACAATCTTAACCCTGCTACTTCATCTAATCAAACAAAGCAACTTGGTCAACAACCTGCAACTCAATAAAAATATCATATTCATGTAAAATAGAATAAATAAATTCAACTATACAAATACAACCTTGTATAGTATAAAATGGATGAAAAATTACTCCTCTATTAATCTTCACCATCTTACTTCTGATACTTCATTTAATCCAACAAATAAACATGATCAACAACATGCAACAAAATCCAAATATCATGTTCATGTGAAACAAAATGCACCTATAATGGTGAATATAAAAACTCAATATATGATTTTCTTGATGAATTCCCATGCATCTCATACATGTGAAAGTCAACCAGATCATATATAGTTTATGGAAACATTACCAAAAAATTCCAATTGATGTAATCTAATCACATAAATTAGCCACCATCATTATACACTACTAAAAATTTGGGTATTCAAACGTGTGAGAGTAGAAGAGCATCAGTAGCCACTAAAGGGGGTTTTAGTGACCACCAAATGGAAGTCCCTAATATTGTGAGAAAATATGGCTATATTTTTCTCACCATACACTTTTATCCTCAACTCTCACTCGAAACATGATACCTATACCCCCATCACCCTCATTTCTACCCTTGTCAGCCCCAGTCACCTCCGAGAGGCCCTTCCCACCACCATCCACCCCCAAAACACCCCCGGTAACCCTCCAGTCACCCACCCAATGTCCCCTCACCACACCTAACATACCTCACCATCCTCTATCCATTACACATCTTCCATGGATAGAGATAAAATCTTCTTAAATCCACCAAGTCACCCCCAAACCCCTTTGTGTCTCTGACTGCATCATATATAAAAAATGCATGTTTTCGGTGTGGGCCTTTAGTGGACACCAAATGGCGATCGATAAATACTTTAATGAAAAATAAAAATAGTTTTATATTTGAAGGATGATATAGATATGCTAAATGGATTTATTGATAGCTTTTTTGGCCACTAAATCCTATATTTATAGTCTTGATATAGTGATTTTCATAAAACCACTAGAAAAATATTTCATTACACTATTATTTTGATATGAATCTACTCATTAAATAATATTTACCTCTAACCAAGGGAGGAATAAGTTCTTGTCATAATAATTTGGGTAAATCCTACTCATGGTCCGTCATTTTATTACTGGCTAAATCCCCATACTGAAGTAGGATTCCAAAATTGTTCTCATAAAACCTGATGATCCCCCCACACTTAAGAATAATTCTTAAACCATACTTATGACCACAAAATATAATCCACATATAAACATCCAAACCAGTTCAAAAATCATAAATATTTCTTTAATTTATACAACACTAATCAAACAATAATGAACCAATTCACAAACACTTATTTCCTTAATCTTGTTAGCAAAAATCCCCTTAGACTTTTTGTGGGTTGTGTTTATTAACAAGAATATTGAAAGAACCTTCTTGAAATCTTAAAAAGTTATGATTTATTTGTATCTTGAAGGATGGAGTTTTTTTTGAGTAATTATATAAGAATTTAGTTTTACATGATGCTCTATATTTGGTTAAGTCTATTTCATGATGTTTATTTACTCTTAGCATAGGAGTGAGATTTAAAAGAGGCAGAGGAATATGACTAATTCTGAAAAAGTTCTCAATGAATGTATAAGTAATTTCTTGACATAGCCCTGAAATTTTAAGGGTTATTATTGAACACATAAAATTAATCAATTAAATCATATGGTTTATCCTTATATTTTATAATATTCACTTTGTAACTTGGTCTAGAAAATTAGAAAATTCAATGAATCCTAAGATCCATACTTCAAATTTCATATGGTTCACCTGCTTTTTTATAAGTGGAAACTATTTTTTTAAGGTCCAATCAGATTTTGTAAGGTTTGTCTTCATTTTTTAAGGGTTTCCTGGTATTTTTTAAGGATCATTAGGGTATTTGGTAATTGAAAAATGCAAAATTCATGAAACCATAAGTTTCAATTTTCCCATCATAGGATTCATCAACAAAATGTAAGGGTTATCTAGAATATCATACGGTTCATTACCATGTTAAACATTTAAAAGTATCCAAGTACCCTAAGGAATGTAAGGGAAATTCCATTAGAACATATGTTTCATCTTCACAGTACTGATAAAAATGGAAGGGTCATTCCTTTAGTTATTTTTTTAATAAAGTATTTGGTTAGAGAAGTTTTAAAAGGATTTTATTAATAATTAAATATGATTAAAAAAAGTTTTCTAAGAATGGTGGGAATCATGATATTATTAAAGGGGTATTATTTCATGATTATCTAATTATTTAAATTCAAATTTAGTGATGACATAGTGGATTTGGTTTTGACCAAGTTACATGTCGCAATGGATGGTTTTTTTACCATGGATTTGGTAGTTACAATTTCAATTTGATTTTAAAATGAGATTTTGATGAAGAATGTGTAAATAATAATTTCCAAAATATTGTTCTATTTGGAAGGAAATAAATGGTTGAGTAAATCATACTACTTATTTTGGAGTTTCTATATTCAACTATGGAAATATTTTTCACATGAATATTCAGAAAATAAAAATTTTAAAAGATATAAAAGGAGAGATATCTTTCAATTCAAATGAACTGAAGTATGATAAATGAAATAGTTTGAAGATAATTTTTTTATAACAAAAGGATTTGAATTTCAAACACACACTAGAAATTTATAGAAGAATATGAATGTGTTTCAGGAGGCTATTTCACTGTAAGATCATGGAAGCTATGTTGATTTCTGCACCATCCCTGGTGTAATTTTTATTTTCTATTCATGGAAGAGGAAGAAAGATTACAAGTGGAGTAGTGATTTATATATTTTAAAGAGTGTAGTGAATTCTTCCTTCCATATATGAAGGTTATAAACTTGGAGAGTTAGTGCAGTCACTCTATATTATAAAAGAAAAGCAGTTCACTTAGTGTTTCAGGTGCATCAGCACATCCCTGTTACGTCCTCCATGGATTTTCCTAGTTTGGGTGAACCAAGTAAACTACTTATGTACATTTATTTTATTTATTTAATGCTTCACAACAATTTAAAGGGAGAGATAATTCCTAATGATTATGGAACAATATCATTAGGGAGGGTTGACTAAAAAATTGCCATACCCCGATTCACCCCCTTCTCAGGGCATTAACCTTATATGGGACTAACAAGTTGTATCAGAGATAAATGTTATTGGGGAAGTTTTTATCTCTCTAAATCAATATTAAAACATTTATTAATTATAAGTAAATTCATATCTTCGATGAAAATAATTTCCAATTATGGAAGAATCAAGTGAAAAACTACTTCTAATAATTGGGAATGGATTTCTACATGACTGTCATACATGGGATTCTAACTAATATGGAAAGTGAAGTATTATCAGAGAAATACTTAAGGGATATTGATTTTGATTCTAGTGTATTCAACACATTTAAAATATAATTATTTAATACTATATATATAAAGGTTTTATCACCCCCAGTTTCAGGTGCTTGGCCCTTTATTTATGTATTTTAAGTATATATAATATTTAGGTTATGTTACAAGAGGTTCAAAGGAGTTTTTTCATGATTTGTAGAATTTTATGGAGGTTAAATGTTTCAAAATGGTTAGTATAAACCATGAAACACCTCTGGGAAACCATGAAATGGAAATAGTGGTTGACGGGTAGGTGAACAGTTGGCATAAGGTTTAGCCAAATCATGTGGATTCCAAGGAGAAACTATGCACTTTGAGATAGTGTGGAAACACAAATTTAGAACATGGTTTTTATAATTATGTGATCCAACAATTTGATTTCTGGTTTAAGACAATATCTCATGCATGGTTAGCACATGGTTTGCCTAACTGTGTGCCCTAAACATGGACCGTGAAATTTCAGATCTGAAAATTTTGGATGTAATTCGGTTTACCTCCTTAATCACTCATTTTCCCCTTATTTACTCTATAACACATATTATTTTTTCTCTCAAGGATATAGATATGATTCATTTTTATCCATGATCAATTGCTAGGTGAAAAAGGTGTGTTGGAGGCCCAGATTCATTGGTAAGTGATTGTTCTTCATTATTCTTCTTAGATTCAAGGTTTCTCTCTCTTAGAATCATATATCTTATCCTTTGAGGATAGATATATGCTCTTTTATGTCAATATTTATGATATATGATTTCTTTTATTCATAATAATGAGATATATGGTTGGATCTAGGAGATCTAATAGGGGTTTTTGAAGTTGTTCTATTCTTCATTTTTTGCTAACCGTTGAGAGTTCGGTGGATTATCTCTTGATTCCACTTGATTAAAACTTAAAGTCTTGGTTTCAAATTGATTTAATTACTTTAAATTATTGTGAAACCCTTTTGTGGTTTTATAGAAATGTCTTTGGTGATGTTTTCATAGAAATTATGAAAATTGATTGGTTTTTTGGAAAGTGATTTTGGTTGATGATTTTGAATTGATGATTTTAAAATTACGGTTGGTTTTAAATTCATGGAAAATGGTTTTTGAAAATGTTTTTAAAGCATGAATGGTTTGTGTGATGTTTTTGTCATGGGTTTTAATATACGTGATGGGAATGTTTTCATGCTCATTTGGGATTAATTAGGGTTTAAAGTTCCCCCCATCAAAATGGGATTGATAAGGGCATGAAGTTTCCCCTATCAAAATGTTTCACCAAGTGATGGATTAGGGAAAGAAATAATTACCACTCATAAGTATAGAGAGTTATATTGTTTAAATGTATGTGTGGATGTTTGGATGTGTGAAAATGTAATGGGTATGTCAAATGGAATTGAGAAATATTTTAGAGGATTTTTTGATTACTTTCCATGGAAAAATGTTTTGATTTGGAAAACTCTTTAGATTTAATATAAACTAAATTAAATTGTTTTAAACCATTTTATTTAAATGTGATAACAATTTTTATCCTATTGGTGTGAGTTGTGAAGTCATTGGGGGAAATAATACTGAGTTTAAACTCACCACCTACATTAGAATTGTTGTGAATTTTTAGATGTCAACTATCGAGGCACAGGTAAAGGAAATGTATATTAGTTATCAATGATAAATCATAAAACCTTGGGCATTTATTTTTTTAGTTTGAGCTTGGAGAAAGTTTGAAGTTTCTAAATTGATGTCTTGGGTTTCTATGAGAATTTTTGTTTTCTCTTTCCTCTTATACTCAGATATGGTTGTTTGTTTGGTTATACTTTGAGTTGTATTTCCTTGTACTCATAAACCATATATTGGTTCAATTGGTCTTTGTCTTTTGGTTTGGTTTTATATTGAAAAGTAAAATTATCCCCCAATTTTTTATGAAGCCCTTGGAATTTATTTATATCCTTTTGGGTATTGGGGATATCACCTAAGGCTAGTAACACCACCACCTCTTCCCAAGACAATGGGTGAGGGGGGAGATGTTACAAATGATATCATCATGTTCGATACTCCAGTTACAAAGTGTATCAATTTTTAAGTCCTTATAATGGGTTGTTAGGAAGGAGTATTATTGTCAAAACTTGAAATGTAGAGAATAAAAAGTAATATCTAAAATATTTATACTGAAATTAAAGTTACCTGGGTGTTTAGGTACATGAGTGTTTTGAGACACTTCTAGGAGTTTTCACCTCATTGTCATGGGTTTATCTGACAAGAAGAGCATGACATGCATTGATAGAAATGAATTCACACTAGGAGTGGATAATTTATTTTGATTAATTATTTATGAATTGGTGAAAATTTTTTGATTATTAAAAATAGTTGAAAATGGGTTAATTTTCAAAAAGCATGGTGGAATTTTAAAAAATGGTTTGAAAGTAGAATTTTTTGAATTTTGTAAAGCCTTGTTGTGATATGTGTTATTTGGTAAATTTGAAATTTATAATCCTTAATATTCTAGTAAGTTAGATTAAGTGGAGTTTGTTTTGTTTATTGAGAATGAAATCGGGTAGGCATTGAAGAAACCAACTAGAGGAGGCTTTTGAGAATGTGGGTGTACTTGAGCCATGTTTGAACCCAAAAATAGTCTAAATTATTTTCTTGGATTTCCAAGCCATGGATAGAGGTAATATAAGATATTAAATAAGGAAAGTGGATTATTTAATTCAGTTACAAAAGTAGAATCCACCCATCTTTTAGGGTGATTCAGGGTCCAAAAAAGAAGAAGTGTGGGTGAAAAAGATAAATCAAATCTTCGATTTACTTGGAACACTAGCTAAACTAAAATTGAAGTTGGAAATATGTATTATGAGCGATATAGCACACTAGTAGATTCATTTAGTATTTCTAGATAAATTAGAATAAGGAATCTCATGGGAATAATTTTAGGAATTGTTCAATAAACAATTATATCCTCGCACGTTCAATATTTATAGAATGATAGACTTATTTAGTTTGAAGTAGGAGAATCTATTTGTAATAGAGTATGTATCTAAAATTAGGAATTTAGTTTTATTTTCACCATAAGTTTTTACAAGTGCATCCTTGAAGTAATGAATTTTTGATTTGGGGATGAAACCAGAGATTCGCTCAAAGATTTCCATTCTCTGTATAGTATATTATACAGAGAGTTCAATAGAGATATGGAAGTAGAATGATAAATCTTGGGAAATATAGTTAGAGGAATTATGTTTATTTCTATGGGAATTGGTGGGAACTCCAATGTTGGGAAAAGTTCAAGATAGATACCTATTCTAAAGTCAGTGTCATATCTCAGAATCATACAATAGGGTTGGTCAATTTAGCTTCTCTATTGAAGAGTAAGCCTGGATTTTTTCAGTGTGGTTCTTTTGAGTATATGAAGCTAGATTTTATAGAACCACCTAGGGAATTTTACAATTATAACTAGATAGGATATCATTAGAATTTTTTTCACAGTACTCTAAGATCAGGTATTAGAGAAACATTTCATGATTCCTAGGAATCATATGATTTGATGGGATGAGTACAATAGAATAACTCTTTTCTGCATAACTGAGAAATCCATGGTGATTCATGGAAAACCATGACTCCTCAACCAGTGAAATCATAACAGGGTAACAACGAACAAAGTGCAGTGAGTAAGAAATTGTATATAGTTGAGTAAGTGAACATGGATGATTAATCAGTACCTTTGATAGTTATAGGTAAGATTATTTTGAATTCTACCCTTATGAAATCATTGTTTGATACGGGCGCACCCCATTAATTTTTTGATTCTCGTATCATTGATCTTTCGGGATTATATGTTGAGATGATTCCTTATGTTTTGAAACACAAAAAACCTTTAGGACAACAAGAATGTTGATCCTTGAAATGTGAAACATGTTTGATAACAATCAATGTGACTGAGTTGGTATGGGACCTATATTTGATAGATATGGATTTCTATGACTTGATTTTGGGAATGGATTGGATAAAAAATTGTGAGGCCCATATCGATTGTTATGAATAGTATGAGAGTTTAAAAACTTTTGATGGTGTGAGAAATCTCTTTAAAGAATATTGGGTAGTGAATGAAAGAAGAGTAGGTCCTTTGGTATCAGTGGTTGAAACTCTCTTTTACCAGTTGATAGCAGTTTATTTACATCGATATATTATATTAGGAATAGATATTTTACAACTATAGTGGAATAGTTCCTTGATGTTTTTCCTAACAATTTATTGGGGTTTTAACACAATAGGGAAGTGGAGTTTATGAATGATCTCCTAATGGGGACCATTATTATTTATCTTCTACCTAATCAGATGAAACCAACATAACTGTGGGAATTGATGGATTAGTTATAAGAGTTATAGAGTTAAGGGTTCTTTCAAATGGTTACATATCCATTGAAAACACTGATTCTTTTTGTGACGAAGGTGGATGTTACTCTTGGGAATTTTGTAGATTATCATAAGCTTAACCAAGTTACCTAAATAATTGGTATCCTCTTCCATGCACTGATAGCCTATTTAATTAATTTAAGGGATACCAGTGGTTCTCTAAAATTGACTTATGTTTGGGATATCACCAATTATGGATTTAGAATGAGTATATTCCTAAGACAACTTTCATAAGAAGATATGGACATTATGAATTCTTTTTTATTCATTTTGGTCTTAGAAATTCACCAATCATATTTATGGAATTGATGAATCAAATATTTTAAAGATATCTAGATTCCTTCATGGTGGTGTTTATGGATGATATACTAGTGTATCCAAGGACAAAGGGGAATCATGAGCATCAATTGGATATAGTTTTGGGTATCTTTCGGGATCATTACCTTATGACAAGTTATAAAAGTTTTATTTTTGGATATAGGAGATACATTTCCTTGGCCATGTCATTTACAAAAAAAATGCATTTATGTGGATCCTCAAATATAGAAGCAATTATCTATTTAAAACCACTAAATAATGTCTTTTAGATTTATTGTTTCTTGGAATTATTAGGATACTAAAAATGTTTTTTAAATGAATTTTCATGTTTGGAATCACCAATGACTGCATTGATAATGAAAGGCATTACTTTACAGTGTAATGAGGAATGTTAGAAATTCTTTAAAGAGTTTAAGGTTAGAAATAAATTAGCACTTATGCATACAATTCTATAGTCCGGACAGGGATATGTATTCTATAATGATGCACCGTGATTAGGGTTAGGATGTGTTCTCATGCAAGGAGATCATGTTGTTGCTTATGGATCATGAAAATTATAGTTTCATTAGAATAACTACCCAAGACATGATTTTGAATTATCTAATATATTACATGATGTTAAGACTTGGAATCATTATCTCTTTGGTGAGAAATTCATAGTTTTTATTTACCATAAGAGTTTGAAAAACATTTTCTCACAAAGATATTAGAGTCTAAATAAAATAATATAGATGGAATAACTTCACATATTCAACTTTGACTTGATGTACACACCAAGTAATGGAAATTTTATGGTATATTAATTGAGTATGAATTCATATAATAAGTTTTCTAAAGAATATTTAAACCCATAGTTTATGATATCGGTCATAGCAGACATGCACCTAGATTTTACCGACCAGGATGATGTTGGATTTTTCTTCCTAGTTTTGTTTGTTCTTGATTTGGTTTAGCATGTGAAAGAGGCTCATATTTATAATTTTTAATTTTTTAACATGAGGTTAAAACTCATTGGTGGGGAGACCATTGAGGGATGGAAGTTGGATAAGAGTTCACTTTTGTAGTTTACAAATCAAATAATGGTACCTTTGGTTTTTTAGGAACAAATTGGAAATGCTTACCACCATTCAAAATTGGATATTCATTTAGAAATTCAAAAGATGTATATTGCATTGATTTTATAATTTTTGTTGTTGGGAATGAAAATAGAAGTGGAAGAGTATGTTTCGAGATGCCTAAACTATCACCAGGTCAAGGCAGAACACCAACAACCAGTGGGAATGTTGCATTATTTACTTATTCCCATGTATAAGTGGGAGAATATATCCATGTATTATATGATAGTTCTCCCAATTATGGATTGAAAAAATGATTCAGTATGGGTAATTTTGGATCATCTCATGAATTAGGATCATTTTATCCATATTTTTGAATCTCATATGGTGGAGGACTTGTCCAAATTCTATATATGATAAATTTTAAAGAGTCATGTTGTTCAATTATTGATTTTTTCTGTTAAAGCCCCTAGGTTAACATTTAATTTTTTTAAATCCTTACATCATTACCTTAGAACTTAGTTGACTACGAGAAAATAATACCATCTTTAAATTTATGGACAATATAAAAGTAAGATGCAATCATTAGAGAACATGGTTAGGAATTGTGTGATGGAGTTTTCTATCTCATAGGGGGAGAAAATACCATTAGTGGAGTTCTTATATAAAAACATTATCATAACTTGATACATATGCCTCATTTTGAATCATTTTATGGTCATCCTTTTCATTCTCTACTTTTTTGGGTGGAAACAGGTGCAACTTCACCGGTTGGACCAACACTTGTGCAAGAGAAAACATAGAAGATTTAGTTGATTAGAAATAGAATGAAGATGGAAAAAATTCATCATAGATTGTATGTGGATCATCATCAATGATCATTTTTATTTAAGGTGAGTGATCATGTGTTATTGATAAGCTCACCACGTCTTGGGCACTGTCATTTTGGTAAGTATGGAATGTTATCTCCTCGATACATAGGCCCTTTTGAGATAATTTAATAGGTTTGGGAGGTGGCATATTATTTTTATTTTATACCAATGTTAATATCAATTCATAATGAGTTTCATGTATCTCAATTTAAGAAGTATCAACTTGATCCTGACCATTGATTCAATAGGATCATGTTGACCTAGATCTAGATTCTACATTAGTTCATGGGTTGGTACATATTATGGATAAGAAATAGAAAGTCTTACATGGTAATATCATCGATTTAGGGAAGGTTTTATGTAAACATGGTTGGATTCAAGAATAAATGGGAGATATTGAAAGTGAAATGTTGGAGCAATGGATGAAACTCTTCCAAGGTAGTGAGATTTTTCTATATTCTAGGGATGGAAGTTCCAATGGTGGGGAGAATTTACCACCACCAGTTTTAGGTATATGACCCTCTATTTATGTATTTTATGTATATATAATGTTCAATTTATGTTATGGTAGGTTTTTATGAGTTTTTTAATTCTTTGGAGGATTTTATGGAGGAGAAAAGTTTAAACATGGTTAGTAGAAATAGTACAACACCTCTAGGAAACCGTGAAATGGAAAACAGTGGTCACTGGGAAGGAACATGGTTAGTGCATGTTTTAGCCAAATCATGTTGATTCCCAAGATAAATTGTGCACTTTGAGATAGTGGGAAAACACACAGTGGGTGCATGGTTTGTCTAACCATGCGAGCCAATTGTGCAGGCTGAGGTTTGAGATAGTATCTCATGTATAGTTAATGCATAATTTTCCGAACCATGTTCCCTAAATGTGAACCATGAAATTTTAGATTCTAAAATTATGGATATAATTTGGTTTACCTCCTTAAGAACTTTTTTTACCTTAGTTACTCCATAACATGGATTCTTTTTCTCCTATGGCTGGAGAGATGGTTCTTTTTGATCCAGGAGTGATTCCTAGGTGAATCAAAGTGCGTTGAAGGACCATATTCATTAGTAATTACTCATTATTCATCATTCTTTTTAGATCCAAGGATTTCATCTCTATTGAAATCATAGATCTAATATCTTATGGATAGTTCTATGTTGTGTGATGTTAATATTGATAAGATATTATTATTTTTAATAAAGGGAATGAAATCTAATGTAGGATATTGGAGATCTAAGCTGAATTTTTGAAGTTGTTATTCTGTTCTTTTTTTTTCAACCGTTGAGAGGTTGGTGGATTCTCTCTAAATTCAAATTGATTAGAACTTGAATGCATGGTTTAAAATTTATTAAATTTCTTTAAATTGTTTTGAAACCCTTGTGTGATTTTATGAAAACATATTTAGTGATTTTTTCTTAGAAATTGTAGATATTTATTGGTTTTGTAGAAAATGATTTTGATTCATGATTTTAAATTGATGATTTAAAAATTATGGCTGGTTTTAAATTCTTGGAAAATGGTTTGTGGAAATGTTTTTATGGAATTAAATGTTTTTGAAATGTTTTTTCATGTATTTTTTATGCATGGTGGGTTGTGTTCATGTGCATTTGGGATGGATAAGGGTGTTAAATTTCCCCTATAAAAATGGGATGGATAATGGCATGATGTTTCACCTATCAAAGTGGTTCAACAAGTGAAGGCTTGGTGAATTTATGAATCACCACTAACGAGTATAGGGAGTTCTATGATTTACATGAATGTGTGGATATTTGGAAATGTAATGGGGTTTACAAATGAAATTGAGAATGGGTTTAAAGGGTTATTTAATTGACTTATATGGAAAACTGTTTTTGGTTTGGAAAAATATTTTTATTTTAAATAAACTAATTTAAACTATTTTAAACTATTTTACATAATTTTTTTAATAATTTTTATCCTAGTAGAATGATTTGGTATGTTATTGGTGGAATCCTACTAAGTTTAGACTCACCCCTTCTTGGTAATTATTTTGTATTTGAAGATATTATATATCAATACAAAGGTAAAGAAAATGTATCTCATTTATTTAGTTATGAATTGTAATACCTTAAACATTAATTGTTTAGTAATAGTTTGGAGTAGGTTTGGAGTACCTTAGTTGATGTCTCTAGAATCTTTGAGTTTTATTTTTTCGGGTTTGCACTTGTACTCTAATATGGTTATTGGTTTGGTTATTTGTTGAGTTTTATTTCTTTACACTCATGAATCATATATTATCTTTTTTGGTATTTATTATGTTCTTTGGTTTTATCTTTGAAGGTAAAATAATCATCAAATTTTTTATTAATCCCTTGAAATTTATTTGAATTCTTTGGTCTCTGGGGGATGTCACATAAGGCTAGTAACACCCACTACCTCTTCCTAAGACAATGGGTGAAGGGTAGGTTGTGACAAAGGTTATTTCATAAAAATCCTCACTTTCCATATTGGAAAAAATATAAATATTTATGAATTATATTACATGGTACGTGAAGATAATTTGTAGGTAGTATGGAATAAGTGAGAGGACTTGAGAACTCACTCTAATGAGTTTGTTGCCGTATTACTTCATTTGGTGAACATAATTATAGAGGATATGCATAGACTTAGAGAAAAAATCTTTGATTTAAAAATCATAAATAGGATACTGAGAATATTTCCATTGTGTTTTAATGAAAATGTATCGGTACTCAAAAAGAGAGACCTAAAGGAAGTGACTCTGGGTAGTCTTCAAAACACCCTCATTTCATAAAAAATAAGGAATAATAAAAATTAGAATATATAAAAGGATGATTATTAGGTAGTATAATTAAAGTAAATGAAGAAAATAATAGTGTAGGATAATCATTATGGTAAGTATATTGATGAGGTGATACCCTTTCTATCCTCAAATCTCAAAATAGGAATGAGAAAATTCATAGAAAAACATCCATTTCGTTGATTGTGGAAAAGTGATAAATATCACTGCAATATGTCCAAATAAATTTAGAGAAGATGATGAAGAGGAAGATCCCATGAATAAATCACTTAAGGGTGATAAAATAAAGATAATACCATAGTATAAAATCATTAAAAATAAAGAATTTCATTCCAAAGAAGTGGTCAGCTCAGAAGAAACAAACATGGGAGAATTTGAGGGAAGCACATACCTCAATAGTAAAGTTCATGTGAATATCATATAGAGACCACAATTGGAGGATAATTATGATTAAGGTTTATAATTCAAGGTAATATTTGACCTCAAGTGTGAACTAAAAGATTCTCTTCAAGAACATGACATTTGGAGGTCCAAAGTAAAAAAATTAAATAGAGTGGTGTGTGTCTCCAAGATTTTTACACAATAGTAAGAATAATAGATATATGGTTTTAAAGGTAATTTTAAATGATTTAAACATATAATTGGTGGGAATTTAGATAAGGAAGTTGATCTTAAGATCAAAATTAGAGAACAATACTAGATTATTGATGTCTTAACTAATTTAAGTAAAAATAATTGATTAAATTAAAAGAAAATTCATGAAGATGTGATGAAATATTTATGATAAAGAAATGATTCTAAACCTCAACATGAAATTGGTAAGTTAGGGTGAATTGGTTTCTAAAGTAACTAATGCAGTATAGAAGGAGTCAATGAAAAAATTATAAGCCTCCCCATAAACATAGCATTTCAAAGATAAAGGTAAATTCATCAAGGTGTGTTGATTATAAGAATAAATTTTTAGTAGATAATGAAAAATTTTATGCAAACTCTCCCTAGAAGAAGGTTTCTTTGAGTGAATCACAATAGACACAAAAATATATGGTTGGAGTAGTAAAGAAAAAAATAACACACTTTGAATCTAGTGTTAGTGTTTTAGAAATATGGTACATACACAATATCTGTATTCCATAGAAAAAATAGATTTAATTTCTTAGGAGTAAAAAAATAAATTTGAATAATTTATTATACTGATTATGTTTTCAATGGTTATTATTTTTGGTGTGTCGGTTTCAAACACAAACCCATGAATTTCTAATCAATAGTACAAAGTGATGTACCAAAGGGAACTCAGAAAAGGAAATCTCAACAGTTGGAAGATATATCATGTATAATGAAAACAAATAATAAATTAAAATACTTGTAAAATTAATATGATTTAATATATTTTTAGGTTTCAAAATATTATTCACTACCAATGAAAATAATTAAATGAACATAGAGCAAGAAATTAAAAGATGAGAAGGATAACATCACTAAAATTGTTTTGAAAGAATCATATCAAGATGGAGTTTGGATTATGTATAGTAGTTTTACTTCCCAATTATGATAAGAAAATATACTTTCACATGAATAAAATATGAAAAATAATTTTTCCATTAACTTTTTAAATGATTAAGGGTTTAAGATAATTGGATTCGTGAAAACAAATATTAAAGGAAAAATACTTCAGGCACACATATGATTTGGTAGTTGAATTCCTTAGTCACAAATTTCTATGTGAAAGTAAGTGTGTGACTCGGGGAATTAATTTAATTTCAATAAAAATACTCACATCATTAAAGGAATAGATGGAACAATTTTAATACAAGGGAATTGAACAATGGGAATCTCGACCTCATTAATGTAGAAGAAGGAAAATTATTTTAATCTAAGGAGGAAGAGAATGATTTGTGGTAGAAAAGGATTTTCTACTTGAGAAAAAAATACTTGGAAGACTAAATAAATAAGTAAGGAGCATGTGATATCCATATACTCTTAAAAGATCATACTCACATGTGTGACACTTTCCAAAAAGGTAAAACATTCATAAGAATTACAATCCTAAGGGAAAAAATTCAACAAAGTTTCATGAGTTGGTGCACATCGATGTGGGTAGGAAAATATCACCCAAATATGTGAATGAGAAGAGATAATTTATTCTGTTTATCAATGATTACATCAGGATGTTATGGCTGATAGTTATCTCTCACAAGTTTGAAGTGTTCCAGTTCACTACAAATTATCATATAATGGTGAAAAATATGTTGGGACATAAAATTAAAAAGTTCTAGTCTGATTGAGATACATAAATCACCAATAATTATGTGGTAGAGTATCTCAAGATGAATTTGATAAGGTATCAAGTGTTTGTGGTGAGGACTCCTTATCAAAATATAGTAGTTGAGAGGAGGAACTGAATTATTAATAAAATAACCTAAATAATTCTAAATGAAAATAATCTACTTAAAGATTATTGGAAGGAGTAAATTCTTAAATCAATTTATATCTTGAATAAATATTTCAAATATTCAAATAAATAGAATACATCCTATGAGATGTTTTATGATAAGAATCCAACACTAAAGTATATTAATATTTTCAAAAGTAAACACTTTATTCTTAATAAGGATAAGGACTGTAAGTTTAAAACTTGTAGGGATGAATGTATTTTTCTCATATATTCATATAAAATCAAGGTGTATAACTGTTATAAAATAATATTGGGAAAATTATAGAAATCTAATATGTGATTTTGGTTGAAAATGATTAAATTTTCAAACCTAAAGGGAAATTTTTTCAAACCAAATAGTAATGACATATTTTATGAAGAATTTGTTGAAGAGTATAAAGGGGGAACATGGTGATATAGAAGACCCATAATAAGAATCAAATGGTAATGAAACCATAGTAGGTTCACTAGCTTCTTAGAGTGTAATAAGAAGGGATTAAATCATTGTTGGAAACATTTTTGGCAGCCAAATTGCTTTGTTGAAAACATATAGGATGAAGGATCTATAAAAAAACTCTCTCTTAACTCAGTCAGAGTGTAATAAAATTAAATATTTCCAAAAATATTAATTGTGTTGAGTTTCTATATGAATATATTTCCCAATTAAAAAATAATCAAACTTAGAAAATTATTCCATGGTCAGAAAATAAAAAAGTCATTGAAACTAAGTGGGTGTTCTAGAACAATCTCCATTAATGTATCAATTCATGTGAAGGAATTTTCTCTCATAGACAAATTGGAAACAATTTAAATTTTCTTGTCTGTGTTGGTGTAAAGAGGAATCAAGTTGTTCCAAATGGATATCAAATCAGCATTTCTTAATAGATTCATAGAGGAGGAAGTGTACATGATGAAACCATATGGATTTATTTTATAAGAAGAATAAATAAAAGTTCACTAATTAAATAAGGATTTATTTAGAATAAATAAATAACATAGATCTTGTTATTCTAGGCTTGACCAATACTTGAGAAAGCTTAGGTTCCAATGGGGTGGAGTTGATCCCAATGATTAGACACTAAATGAGGCTAATATTCATTGTTAATATATATAATATTCATGTTTTTTATTATTCATAAACACCATTTTAGTACATTTTACACTTTGAACATCATTTCACATTATGATTGTAATACCTTCTTAAAATGCACTATTATGTGGTACATTTTTTAACATCATTTAAAGTACCCAATGATTCATCTGATTTTAAGGAATATAATTATACATATTTTAATTTTATATTTTGGGAAATTTATCTATACTTAAATATGAACATTTTTGATTCAGGGATCAATGGAGAATTCATGGAAGAATATGGGGATATTTTGTGATGAAAGGAAACAATTCTGGAGAAGTCAGATTGGACACCATCCCACTGATGAGACTGTGGGGCCCAAAATACAGGCCAAATAAATCCCAAATTTCGTGGGATGCTATAAGACATTCATAGTAACAAATAAATATTCATTATAAAATACAAATTCTGCCTCCATGGTATCCATTTAGGCGGTCCAAGTTAGAGATAAAATTCTGGGTCAGATTCTACGGCCCAGAAAAAGATCCCACTAATATGATCATATCTCCTAATATAAAACTCAAAATGGGCACAAATTTTACAGGAGGTTATTAGAAATCAGGTGATCCATTTTCTTTTTCTATGTATCACTCTGATTCGGCCATATAAAAGGTAATCCAAGCGCTTTTTTTGTGGAAGCAAGCTGGCTGCCATCTCGGGTCAAGGGTGGAAAAGTCTCCTCACCCTTACTTTCCACCACCCTAGGACTACCATACTCAAGTGGGATATTTTTTAATGTTGGAGGCTCGACCCAAGGCTCCCAAAATTCCTATTTAAGGCAGTGGTGGAGGAGGAGTGTTTAATTTTTTTTATCTTTCTTTCATTGTAATTTTATGTTGCGGTTTTTTTGTCTCAAATTTGTCTTCCACATGTAAGTTGTATTAATTCATCCTTATTTTTTAATAAAAGTTATTCTTCTCTTATTATTATGTTATTATACTTATCAATTTTATACCTTTGGTTCAACTTTTTAACTTGTTAATACCAAACCTTGTGATATTATCACTCAACGGTGGAGTGATTGTTATTTTATTGTGTTTTTTTACTTCTCCATTTCCTCCCTCATGAGTCTACTTTCCGCTTCCATTGAAACCATAGAATAAATGGAGGGCTTACCCACTTATGGGTTGATCCAAGGGAGTAGAAAGGGGATGTATTGTATGTTATTTATCACCCCATTAATGTATAATCACTTCTTTAATTGAGATTTTTATTTGATGATTTTTAAACTTCATCATCCTTTTTGAATTTAAGGCCACACACTTCATGTGCTAATACGAACCTTTACCTTGAAGTGATCAAAACTTTGATCCATAAAGTGTATAGGTGATTAGTATTAAATGGTTTAGGCATTAAACCATTAAGTGATGATGTTGTTTTATCTTCTTAAATGAATCCATCTCAAATATAAGAAATTGAAATCATTGAAAAGGAAATACGTCCAATCAACCCCAAATGATAACCTAGGATCAACTAACTCTTTTAAATTGGATTCACTTAAGTATATTAGAGTTCACTTAAACCCATATAAAATCAACCCAATTTGTCCACTTCATAGCCAAAAACAATCCATAGAATGTACATGTCTATAGGTTACTTCTTAGGTCTCTGAGGATTCGACAACCCATGCTAGACTACAAGGACCGTCCTACCTTCTTCTTTTGGGTAAATTTGAGCGAGAATCAAATTTTGGATCCGTTTCCAGGGACCCAAGTAAGTCATATAACACCCATTCTATTCTCCCTCATTTTTTCTTTTCTCATCCAAATTCTCTTATCTTGTCCCTTTCTCGTTTTTTTTTGTGCATGTCCGCCTACACCCGCGATCAATCAAACCGTCTAGTTAGGGTGGATAGTCCTGGGGTTGGGGAGTCAAGTACACCAAGGGAACTCTTTCCATTAGATCCTAATATTCCTAATACTTCAGAGTCCAAAATTGAGCCTATTTAAATGTAAGTTCTTCAAATAAACCAACCCATAAACCCGGGTGGGAACCAAAATGGAAACCCAAATGAGGCAGCCCCAAACTTGGGGAATGCAATTGATCAAACCATGAATGACTACCTCACACCTTCCTATACCAATGCCCCCTCATGCCTTAGACACAATTCCCTAGGAGATTCTAACTACATCTTTAAACCCTATGTCCTAAACCACCTTCCCATATTCCATGGAATGGAGTCCGAGATGCCATACCTGCACATTAAGGAGTTCAATGGCATTGTAGAAACCATGTGTCCCCCACATCAACTAGAATCAGCTAAGATGAGGCTATTTCCTTTTTATTTAAAGTATAGAGCTAAAAATTGGCTAAAAAATTTGAGACCATCATACATAAACTCTTGGGACCAACTACAAATATAATTATACAAGAAATACTTTCCCCACCACAAAACAATTGCACTTAAAAAGAGTATCCAAAACTTTTTTGAAAAAGAGGGAGAGTCATTATATGAAACATGGGATAGGTTCAAAGATACTCTAAACATGGTTTCATACCATGGTTTCTCTATTCCTGAACAAGTGAGAATTTTCTATGAAGGGTTGGGTTCGGGGAACAAAAAATTCATTGACATGATGTGTAATGGAACCTTTAAAAACAAATCCCCAAATGATGATTATGAGTATCTAGAAAGCCTTTCTGAACAAAACCAAACATGGAGAACTTCACCTTATTCTGAAAATCCACAAAGAAATACTGGAATTCATACACTTAGAGAAGAGGAAAGACTTAGGGCTAAACTCGCAGCACTCTCTAGGAAGGTTGAAGAGATAGACCTTAGGAAAGTCCATGAAATCCAAATTGTTGACCCTGTTTGCACAATTTGTGACAAACATGACCATAAGATAGACAACTGCCCAAACATTCCATCCATCAAGGATGTTATTTTAGGAGGACCCCCAGTGGAAGTAAATGCCTTGAACTTTCAAAATCCTTAATACCAAAACAACTTCAACCCAAGGTATAATGACCACCCAGGCTTCCGCTGGAAAGATAACTAACAACATAGCCAACCACAGGGACAAAATCCTTACCCTAATCAGAACTACCAATCCCATAACCAGTTCCAAACCCAACCTATCCAATACCAACAGCCACTAGTCCATTTTCAACAAACCATCCCACCTCCAAAATATCCCCATGGGATAAACCAATCTTCTAAAGAACCAACCCAAACTGTTCCACAAAGCCTACTAGAACAACTGTGAAAACAAATGGAGAGGATGAACTCGGAAGTATCTTCCCTAAAACAAGAACTTCAAACCATCAAAACTGGAAAGGCGTTTATGCCTACTTAGGTGGTTCCATCCTCAACTTCAAGGGGAGAGTCAAGTTGCACTCAAACAACTCATGAACAACTAAAGGTTGTGACTATTTTAGGAATTGGGAAATCAATTGAGAAACCTAAACAACTAATTCAGAACCCACCTGAAGATTCAAACTTGGATGAAAATTCAAATGAACCACAAGATCAAACTGAGGAAACTGATAACAATGTGAAAGAAACAACTCTTCAACAAACAACCCCACAACCTACACCATTTCCTCAACGCATGAGGGGGAAACCCAAGCCTGAACTGAGTGAAACATTGAGGAAAATCTTCTCACAAGTCAAGTTGAACATTCCCCTTATTGATTCTATCCAAACCATACATTCCTACTCAAAGTACCTTAAGGACTTGTGCACTTTTAAAAGAAAATTTTCACATAAAAACCAAGTCCTTTTGGCTGCTAATGTGAGTACCACCATTCAAGGGACCATCCCTCCTAAGTTGAAAGACCCAGGTTGCCCTTACATCAATGTTAAACTAAGAGAGAGCAAAGTTATAAAGGCCTTGTGTGACCAAGGTTCTAGTTTCAATCTCATCCCATATATTGTGTAATTCCAGTTAGGCCTAGAAGACCTCCAACCCACATCTGTCACACTTCAACTTGCTGATCGTAGCATTAGGGTTACAAAGGGGATTTTAAAGGACGTTCTGGTAAATGTTGAAAACTTCATCTACCCTGCTGAATTCATTATCCTTGACAACCATCCAAACTTAATAAATAAGGAACAAACCCCAATCATCCTTGGTCGTCCCTTCCTTGCAACAATCAACTCTGTTATCCGAGTCCGAAATGGGAACATGACCATCACCTTTGGGAACATGATTCTAGACTTGAACATCTATAATGAAATCTCACAAATAGGGTATGATGAGGACATTCATGAAGTAAACATGATAGGAAGCATTAATAATGAATCCATGGAACATCAAGGAATATTTGATGAATGTTTAAGTCAGGATGAGATTGATTTCCTTTGTTCATATGAAGGAAGTTTATCTCCTTGGCTTGAATCATTTTCAAATTGCTCTTATGATGAAGTCTTAGGTCCAACAATCAGTGAAACCTTTCAAGAAACCACTTTCATTGAGACCACTCTAACTTCCTTCCCTAAATATGATCAATCCAATATAGTATCTGAAAATTATACATGTGGGGAATCAATCCTATCTGAAACTATAAAAAAAGAAATTGAACTTGATCCAATGTCCCAATCTTCTGCTGAAATTCTGAATCGACCTGAGCTTGAATTGAAGGAACTTCCCGCTGCACTCAAGTATGATTTCCTAGGGGACAATCAAACACACCCTATTGTCATTTCTTCTTATCTTGAAGCCAATCATGAGAGGATACTTTTAGATGTCCTTAGGAAACATAAGAAATTCATTGGTTGGACCCTGTCTGATATTCTCGGGATTAGCCCACTTATTGGGACTCATAGGATTGTTCTGGAATCTGATTCAAAGCCATGTCGTCAACCTCAACGGCGACTCAATCCTAATATCATGGAGGTAGTAAGGAAAGAACTTATGAAATTGTTAAAAGCTGGTATCATATATCCCATAGCTGAGAGTGAATGGGTGAGCCCAATCCAAGTGGTTCCAAAAAAGTCTGGAATCACAGTGATAACCAATGAGGATGGAGAGATTCTTCCAACTAGGGTGAGTAGTGGATGGAGGGTATGCATTGACTATAGGAATCTAAACTCATTCACCAAGAAGGACCATTTCCCCTTACCATTCATTGACCAAGTCCTTGAGAGAGTGGCAGGTCATGCCTTCTACTATTTCTTAGATGGGTACTCGGGGTATAATCAAATTGAGTTCTCCCTATAGGATCAAGGTAAGACTACATTCACATGTCCATTCGGCACCTTTACCTTCAAACGCATGCACTTTGGTTTATGCAATACTCCTGGAACCTTCCAGTGGTGCATGATGGGAATCTTCTCAGACATGGTAAGGGATTTTCTAGAGGTCTTCATGGATGACTTCTCCATGTTTGGGGATACATTTGAGGGATGTCTGTAGAATGTGGAGAGAGTCTTTTCAAGATGTGAAGAAAAAAATATGGTCCTAAACTAGGAAAAATTCTATTTCATGGTTAAAGAGGGACTAGTTCTAGGCCATCTGGTCTCGAGTAAGGGGATTGAAGTTGATAAAGCCAAGGTTGACATCATTCATCACCTTCCATCACCCAAAATTGTCAAGGAAGTGAGGTCTTTCTTAGGACATGTTGGTTTCTATAGAAGATTCATCAAGGACTTTAGTTCAATCTCCCATCCCCTTTGTGCTCTCCTAGTAAAGGATGCTCCATTTGTTTGGATAGAAAGTTGTGAGGGTTCATTCTCAACCCTCAAATCCTCTCTCACCTCTCCTCCCATTATGAAATCTCAAAATTGGAACCTTCCTTTCGAACTTATGTGTGATGCCAGTAACTTTATTGTAGGAGCTGTGTTAGGACAACGTTGTGATAAAACTCCTTATATCATTGCTTATGCAAGAAAATCCTTAAATGATTCCCAAATTAACTACACCACTACTGAAAAGGAGTTACTTGCTATTGTGTTTTCCTTAGAGAAGTTTAAGTTCTACCTCTTAGGATCCCCCATCACTGTGTTCACTGACCATTTTGCACTAAAATACCTCTTCCAAAAACAAGATGCTAAGGCTAGACTGATTAGGTGGGTCCTTCTCTTACAAGAATTTGACCTCACAATCAAGGATAAAAAGGGTGTTCAAAATTTTGTAGCTGATCACCTCTCTAGGATGGAATTCAAATACAAATCAAATCACCTTTCTGTGTCTGATTCATTTCCTTATGAACACCTATACAATGTGAGTGACTGCCCTTGGTATGCTGACATAGCCAATTTCTTAGTTACATGAGTCATTACAAAATTCTTAGGGACTCAAGCTCAAAGGAAATTTCTTTATGATGTTAGACACTATGTGTTTGATGATCCATACCTCTATAAGTTCTTCCCTGACCAAGTTATTAGGAGGTGTGTCCCAGAATCTGAACAAGATTCCATCCTTAACTTATGTCATAGTGAGGCATGTGGAGGTCACTTTTCCTCTAAAAAAACATCTTCTAAGATTCTTCAGTGTGGTATCTTCTGGACCACCCTCTCAAGGGACTCTTACACATTTTTTCAAAGCTGTCCGAAGTGTCAACAAGTAGGGTCCATCACAAAAAGTAATCAAATGCCACTCACTCCCATCTTAGTGGTTGAAATATTTGACTGTTGGGGAATTGATTTCATGGGTCCCTTCCCAAACTTTAGGGGATATCTTTACATTCTCTTAGCTATTGATTATGTTTCCAAATGGGTTGAGGACATTCCTACAAAATCCAATGATCATCAAACTATGATTATATTTCTCAAGGAAAACATCTTCTCTAGATTTGGAATTCCTAGGGCTATCATTAGTGATCATGGAACTCATTTTTGAAATCGTCCATTCTCATCACTCATGGAAAAATATGTAATTTCTCACAAAGTGTCCACTGCTTACCACCCACAGACCAATGGTCAAGCTGAGTTAGCCAATCGTGAAATCAAACAAATTCTTGAGAAAACTGTCAATCCTTCTAGGAAAGATTGGTCCGAGAAACTCTTGGATGCTATTTGGGCATATCGTACAGCATACAAAACCATACTAGGAATGTCACCATATAGGTTGGTTTATGGAAAGGCATGCCATTTACCTGTTGAAATTGAGCATAAGGCCTTTTGGGCAATTAAAAAAATGGATTATTACCTCTCATTGGCCAGAACCAAAAGGAAATTAGATCTCAATGAACTGGAGGAATTAAGGATGGAGGCTTATGAAAATTCAAGGATCAATAAAGCTAGAGTTCAAGCCTACCAATCTAGGAATATCAAGGTAAAACATTTTGAACCTGGAAAACATGTGCTCTTGTATAGTTAAAAACTTCATTTACACCCGGGAAAGTTAAGGTCTAGATGGTCAGGTCCTTTCATAGTGCATCATGTATACCCCCATGGGGCAGTAGAGATTCAAGATCCCACAAGTGGTTACATTTTCAAGGTCAATGGTCAAAGGTTAAAACCATTCATTGAATCATTCAATAAACAGGAAATAGAGGTTGAGTTAACTAATCCAACCTATGAACCAGAAAAAAATTGATAGATTTAGGGTCCATGTCAGGCTAACGATGTTAAACAAAGCACTGCATGGGATCCAACCCATGGTTTTCAAGTTTCCTATCATTTTGTTGTTTTAATCAACTTTATATTTTAAATAAGATTAATTAAACTTTTTTGTATTTAAAAAAATAGACTGTTGACCTGTTCTTCTATTATGAGTATGGATGGGTATGAAAGGGGAGCACCATATTCATCTGTGTCACGTGGTGTGATCCTTGAGTAATGCCTTACCCAGAAAATTAAAAAAAAGACAATGTATCATCAGTTTGTTTTTTTTTTAATGTGTTTGTATGTTAAAATAAAAATACAAAAAAAAATTATAATAATAATAAAAAGGGACGCAACGTAGGCCATGGGGAAAACCCCGTCACAACCGGCGAAGCCGCAGGGACTCGAACCCGGGACCGAAGGGAGACAGGGGCGCGCACTTACCACTGACCTACGGTTTTTTTGTGCTTCCTTATTCTATAATTTATATATATATACTTATATTTTACTTTCTTTATTATATAAATATATATATATATATTGTTTTGTTTTATTTTGTTTTGTTTGTTTTGTTTTTCCTTTTTCTACTAGGGAACTCTGCAAGTGACATGGATATCAAATGATTAAAAGGGAGTAGCAAGAATTTCAACTTCAACCACTAGGTGACTTCATTCCATGATCCTCATTTTCAATTTCCTTTTTGAACTTTCATTCTCTACCTCTACCCCCTTCAAAATTTTCTTTTCTTTAAACACTGGGGACAGTACTGTTTTAAGTTGGGGGGAGATAAAATATAAAAAAATGCTTTTGTGTCAAAAAAATGAATGATTTGGAAAAAAAATGTGTAAATGGAAGGAAAAATTCATTTAACTTTGAACATGGTAATATACATTGCACACTTTGAAACTAAATATCAAATAATTTAGCATGCCCTGATTCTGATTTTAATCCTTTTATAATTTCATGAGCATAGATTTTGGAAAGTGTGGCTGTCCAATGTGATATTTCATCATATATATTTTCATCCAAATAAAAAAAATATCACAATGCACGTCCTTTGGATAGTGGGGAATTAGTTTGAGTTCATGGGGTCCCCCAAATAAATAGCATAGCTTTGGTGATCATTTTATTTTAATATTAGTATTCAAAAAAAATTAATTAAAAAAAATTGTGCGTAGAGCAATGAAATGACCTAATGCGTGGATTTCGGCACTTGGGGATCATGACTCCATATTTTTCTAGCCCAGAGTTAGTAATTTTATCTCTATTTTTGGAAATTTGAATTTGTTTTTGACTGAGTTAACTCGAGATGATACCCGAGTATGTGGGCTTCACTTGGTGCCCTAAGTTCATTGATCCTGGGAGTAATCGGCAAAGTCTCTCTACATGGGTTGACTCTTTTGAGTGCAACTTCAATTACCATGGAAAAATTGCAAAAAAAACAAAAAAAAAACAAAAAAAACAAAAACAAAAACAAAACAAAAATAAAATAAAAAAAATTGAATACTCATATTAATATTGAAATGTGATTCCACCTAGTGCTTCTGTCATTTCCCCCTTGAATAAAGATGAACCCCCATATCTATTGTGATACACAACACATCTTCATACTGAATTGATATTGGATAAAATATGGAAATGAATTTGAACAAATGAATGGGTTTGGGATTGGGATCTACTTATAAAACTATATTGTATTAAAATATTTTTATGGGTTTCATGATTGTTTGGTATAAGGGTTTCTGATGATCATTTTGTATTAAAATGTTTTTGGAAAAGGGAATTTGAATTTCATATTGTTGAGATATATTTTGCTCGGGACTAGAAAAACTCAAGTTGGGGGTGTGATTAGCCACTAAATGAGGCTAATATTCATTGTTAATATATATAATATTCATGTTATTTATTATTAATAAACACCACTTTAGTGAATTTTACACTTTTAACATCATTTCACATTATGATTGTAATACCTTCTTAAAATGCACTATTATGTGGTACATTTTTTAACATCATTTAATGTACCCAATGATTCATCTGATTTTAAGGAATCTAATTATACATATTTTAATTATATATTTTTTTAAATTTATCTATACTTAAATATGAACATGTTTGATTCAGGGATCAATGTAGAATTCATGGAAGAAGATGGGGATATTTTGTGATGAAAAGAAACAATTATGGAGAAGTCAGATTGGACATCATCCCACGGATGAGACTGTGAGGCCCAACATAAAGGCCCAATGAATCCCAAATTTCGTGGGATGCTAGTAGACATGTAGAGGAACAAATCACTCGTTGGTATCAAATGCTAATTCGGCCTCCATGGTGTCAATTTAGGCGGTACAAGTTAGATATAAAATTCTGGGCTAGATTCTCCGGTCCAGAAAAACATCTCACTAATCTGATCATATCTCTGAATATATAACTCCAAATGGGATAAAATTTTACAGGAGGTTAGGAGACATCAGTTTCTCCATTTTATTCTTCTATGGCCCACTATGATTCGGCCATATAGAAGGTCATCCAAGCGCATCTGTTCGGTGGAAGCAAGTTGGATGCCACCTCGGGTCAAGGGTGGAAAAGTCTCCTCTTCCTTACTTTCCACCACCCTAGGCCTACCATACTCAAGTGGGATCTTTTGTACTGTTGGAGGATCGAACCAAGGCTCCCAAAATACCTATTTAAGGCAGTGGTGGTGGATGAGTGTTTAATGTTTTTTGAGCTTTCTTTCATTGTAATGTTATGCTGCGGTTTTGTTGTCTCAAATTTGTCTTCCACATGTAAGTTGTATTAATTCATCCTTGTTTCTTAATAAAATTTCTTCTTCTCTTATTATTATATTCTTATCCTTATCACTTTGATACCATTGGTTCAAGGTGTGAACTTGTTCATACCAAACCTTGTGAGATTATCACACAACGGTGGAGTGATTGTTATTTTATTGTGTTTTTTTTTACTTCTGCATTTCCTCCCTCATGAGTCTACTTTCCACTTCCATTGAAACCATGGAATCAATGGAGGGTTAACCCACTTATGGGTTGATCCAAGGGAGTAGAAAGGGGCTGGATTGGATGTTATTTATCACCCCATTAATGTATAATCACTTCTTTAATTGAGATTATTATTTGATGATTTTTAAACTCCATCATCCTTGTTGAATTTAAGGCCACACACTTCATGTGCTAATACGAACCTTTACCTTGAAGTGCTCAAAACTTTGATCCTTCAAGTGTATAAGTGATTAGTATTAAAGGGTGTAGGAATTAAACCAGTAAATGATGATGTTGTTTTATCTTCTTAAATGAATCCATCTCAAATATAATAAATTGAAATCATTGAAAAGGAAATACGTATAATCCACCCCAAGTGATAACCTAGGATCAACTCACTCTTTTAAATTGAATTCACTTAAGTCTCTTAGAGTTCACTTAAACCCATATAAAATCAACCCAAGTTGGCTAATTAATAGCCAAAAACAATCCATATAATTTATGTGTCTATGGGTTACTTCTTAGGTCTCTGAGGATTCGACAACCCAAGCTAGACTACAAGGACCATCCTACCTTCTTCTTTTGGGTAAATTTGAGCGATAATCACCCAACCTCTACACCAAGAATAAAAAATATAAAATGATGTTAGTAATTATTTACTTGTTTGAAATACTTTTTATAGGATCTTACGATGCACAATTAAAGATATTTTCATAATATATGAGGTGAGAATTTGATATTCCTATGATTGGTGAGTCAAAAAATTTCCATGGATTACATAGGATCAAGGAAAATATGTGACATTCATTTACAAATAAAAATATTCTAAATAAATACTAAATATATTTAGAATGGAAGATTTTAAGATAATGAAAAGTTTGAGGGATAATCAAATGAAATTTTTAAGAGATTATGGTGGAAAAGAGGTTTAATATAATGGAGTATAGAAAGATTATTAAAGTTCTCTTATACTTAATAGAAACATGACCCGAAATTTTGTTTTCCACATGTCAAGTTGTCCAATACCAAAGATGTCCCAAGTAAAGCCACATACTAATAGTGAAAATAATGCTTCGGTACATGAATAACATGATGGATTTTAGAATGTTATATAAATTAACATTAACAAGAGTTGTTGAGATACACTAATGTAGATTGGGCAGGTTCAAGAGATGATTTCAAGTAAAAATATAACGGTGCTTTCTATATTGAAGTATATTAATTTATTGGAGGAGTAAGAAGTGCGACTATATTTCTATTATCATTATGGAGGTGGAATAAATTTAATCTACTCAAACATGCACTTAATTACTATAGATTAATAAAAAACTTGAGGATGTTGTATTTGGTGTAAAATATCCTATTTAAATTATGTGTGATAAATTGAGTACTATCAATCTTAGAAAAAAATCTCATCCATCATTCTTAGAAAAATCAATTCGAGATAATATATCATTTCATCAAGGGGAAGGTTGAGTATGGTCTAATGAGGTTAGAGTACATGTCAGCATAGAATCATGTTATGTATATAAATAAAAAATTTGCTCCAAATGGATTATGAAAGGAATCTATTGGATCTAGTCCAACCATAACCATCACATAGATGGTTTGAAGAAAGGGCCCCTAATCCTCTATGGGATTTGATATTTATAAAATGGTATGGTAGCTCTCTTGAATTAAATATTGGAACTAGGATTGTTCTTTGCTTAAAATGGTGTATGGTCTATGTTTTTCTTCAATCCTCACATGGAAGATCAAGGAGTTTTCAAGGAAAGGGATCATACCGTTTAAGATGACAATAGTATTAAAGGTGGTGTAATTTCCTAGTGTTTGCAAAAAAAAATTAGGTCCAAAATTTAGAGGATGGATATCATTGTGAAAAGTGGATATCCTTGAAGTCCTTATTAAAATATGTTAAAGTCATAAATTTCATGAATATGGGATTTTCCAATTGTGGTTCGCAAAGGAGAAAAGAAAACTGGCAGTGATCTACATGACAGTGACGATCATCGCGAACAGTGAAGAATTAGAGCATCATGATAGGAGTAGGTCTTATCCGTAATTACAAGAATTGGAGATTTACGGTTGGTGATGGAAGCTCTATGATAATGATGGATGTCATGAAGGGTTTTGATGGAAATATCTATGGTTAAGACAAGCTTTGGGAATAGAGAATTTACATGGGGCTTTGTGAAAGGAGGTGTGTAATGAAGATGTTTTCGATGGATCCAAAAAATGTGATGGAGGTATTACAGATTCACGATTGGATGAGTCTATAAATATTAGGCTACCCCAATACATTTGAACAATTTTTTCAAGGAAAATCCAAAAACACTCTGATTTTGTGAAGGAAAGGGAGCTTCACGAATTTGGATTTCTTTGTGAGCTTGAGCATCATGAGAAGACTTTTTAATTATTGACTGATTCCAATGATTTTGGTTAATAAGTGATTCATGGTGATGGGTTATACCACGTTAAATTAGTGAGCTTCTCTAAGGAGTTTGTTCCATGAAGGTCTGAGTGCTTCGTGAAGTCAGTTTGTTCTGCGAAGGTAGGAGAGCTTCATGAAGGAATTTTGTACTATGAAGGTAAGAGAGCTTCATGAAGGGAGATTCATGAAGGAGCTTTGAGAAAGGAATTTTTGACCATCATTGTTTCGGTGAACAGGGCTTTCAGTGTGCATCAACTCAGGTCATTGGTGAAAGTAGAGTCTCATGCTAATTCAGGGAAAAAGTCATTAATACAAATCCATTGAAGTGACCTTCAAGTCAATAAACTGATTTAGACATCTCTCAGAGTAGTGAGATAAGGGGTATTTGACGGAAGTGATCTGAGGGATTTAGTGTTTTATCCCTAAAACATAGTAAAGGAAGTGTGCCTGGCACTGAGTGAATGTGTCAAAACTCATGTATTCCACATCTAGTGAAGATTAGTGGATTTAGGTGCAACCAAAAATCTTTTGGCGTATTCTCCTTGGAATACCCCTTAGTGGTAAACCAAGTAAAAATTTATGTGTTGTCTTGATGTGTGTGAATGTTTTAATTTCTACACATTACCATCTGATAGGTTTAACGGGTTCCTACCAATGTGAGAACAAGATCCGTCTCTTTAGGAATAAAAAGTTGACACCCTGATTCACCCCTCCCTTATCAGGGTGTTCTAGGGTCCTTCATTAATTGTTTTTATTTCTAACACTCTTTTTTAAACTTTTAGAGAAGTTATATTTCAGTTCATTGACAAAAGGGAATAATTTTTCAATAAAATACTTTGTAGAAGATGTCTATGTTTTGAAATTATATTGAAAGAGAGTGTTATTTTATGTTAAAAAGGTGGATCTTCCAATGATAATGTTTTGAAGAGAGGGAGAGTGTTTAATTGTTTATTCAAGGGAGAAGTAATATTGAAGAGTTTGATGAGCATAAATAATAGATAAGTTTTTTCATGAAGATATTTTCATTTAAATCATATTTCTCAAAATGATATTGAAACATGCGGGCTTAGAGTTGTTTTTAGTGAATCATTGAAACACTATTTGAAGGTAAGAGATTTAGAAAATTATGCTTGATAGATTTGGTTGGTTATGAAGTTTCCAAGTGAAGAAGTGTTGAATATTTTTTGGAGTTTTCAACAAACCCAGAGAAGGATATTGTTAAAAAAAGTCCTCTTGGAATGTTTTTTCATTCTTTTTGTTAACAAGGATATTAAAGAAACCTTCAAGAAATATTAAAAATCCACAAGGTTTGTGTATTTTGATGGCAAGAGGTGGTTTAGAGTATTTATTGAAGAATATTATTTATATAGGATACTCTGGAATTGGCTAAGTCTATTTCATAAGGGTCATTTAATCTTCACATAAGATTATGTTTTGTAATAGTTAGAGGAATGTAGCTAATTCTGAAGAAATTATATATGATTATATGATCCATTTCATGACATATCTTGAAAATCATATAGGTAATTCATGAATGTGTTAGAGTCATCATGCAAATCGTAAGGTTTATCCACGGATTCTATAAGAGTAACTTTGTGACTTGGTCTGTAAAACTAACAAAGACACTATATCATAAGATTAAATAAACAAATTTCATAAGGTCCAACTGGTTTTCATAAGGGTCAACTGATCTCTTAAGGGATGGACTGATTTTGAAAGTTTCATCATGATTTTATAAGGGCCATCCTAGATTTCATAACGTTCACTGGGGATGTAGGATGATGAAAAATGGAACATTCATAAAACCATAAGGTCCATTTATCCTAATTGTAAGAGGCATTATAAAAACATAAGGGTCGTAAAGAATAAAGAAAAGGTTGTTCCTTTAGAAATATGGAAATGTATTCGAGCACCATGAGGAACATAAGGGTTATTCCATTCGAGAGTAAGGTTCATCTTCAAAGCACAAGGGAAAACATAAGGGTTATTCCCTTAGTTATTTTATAGTGAGGAATCAACCTACAAAAATTTAAAAGGAATTTATTAATCATGAAATATGATTTATAAATCGTCCATCTAAGAATAGAGAGGATAAAGAAAAAAATAAATAGGGATTATTTCATGATTATATAGTGATTTAAATTCAATCTTGGAACTGATTTGGTGGATCTTGTTTTAACCATGTTACATGTCATAATGGAGGGTTTTCACCATAGAGTTGGAAGCTTCAGTTTTAAATTGTTTTAAAAATGGGATTTGTCCAAATATTTTGAATTTGATTAAGTCTAAAATTTTAGATGATTTGTTGGCATTTAATACAAGAGGAAATCTTGTTCATGATTTTGGAGTTTCCATACTCAAAAATGGAAATATTTCTCACAGAAATATTTAATGGATAAAAAATATTAAAAGTGAAAGGGAGGGTTATCTTTAAATTAGAAATAAATTGATTAGGTTAGGTGGTGCACATTAGAGATCATTTTTTTGAGAACTAAAGGAGGAGAATTCAAGGCTTGGATGGAAAGTTTTAGATGAAGAGAAATTTTTTCTAGGATTTTATTTCACTAGAAGTTCATGGAAGTAGTAATAATTGCTACCCCATCCCTTGTGTAATATCTATTTTATATTCAATGGGGAAGAAGAAAAATTACAAGTAGAGTAGTTAAATTCTATATTATAAAGAGGTAAGTAAATTATTCATTCATTCTATGAAGGTTGTGAACATGTAGGGTTAGAATGGAAACTCCATATTATAAAATAAAACCACCATGATTAGTTATTCATATTCATTAGAACATATCAATTTCATTCTCATTGGATTAACCCAGTTTGAGTGAATTGAGTAAATTTATTATGATCATTTATTTTATTTATTTAACCCTTCACAAAAATAAAGAGTGAGAAAAATATCCTTTTAATTGTAGAATACGATCACTGTAAAGGGTCAAATGAAAAACAAAAAATACCATAATTTACCCCCTGTTGGGGTATTAACCTTGTTTGGACCAACAAAATCCATATTTTTTAGAAAAAACTAATGCACTAAGAAAATACACATGTCATCTCTTTTAAATTCACACAAACAAAAAAATATCTAAATGCATCATTTTAAATTTATAAATCATTTAATCTAATTTTAAATATTTATTTTGAAATATAACATGCAGGACTACCAAATTTATCACATAATAAAAAGTATAAAAATCCTCATGTTATGCCCGAGACCCAAACTCTTGAATTTGGTTCCATAAACACATACTTTTCATGCTTTCTTTGATACCAATTGTAAAATCATGGATATAACCATCCATAATTAAAAAATCAATAATGATTATTTAATCTCTTATATCTAAAGGATCTTGATAATTTTAGAACTTTAGAGAGTCAAACATAACATAAACAGATAGATCCCATGTCTTTGTATCAAATGGAAAAAATTTCCATTATATACGAAACTACTTAATTCATGAATATTCTTTAAAATCACCCAAAAATTATTTCATATGTGTTATCCTTCTAAACATGTCAGGTGTAATACTTTCCTCCAAAACATGGGGAAGTGGAAATATAATATGGGGTGAGATCAAATGATCAATAATGGAAACATATAACCGAAGTAACCATGTCATAAACGTGACCTAAATATTATGAAAGGAATAGGTAAACTATAAGAATCCATAATCAACTTGAAACAGGGACCATGTTATATCCATGAAAAAAATTAAAACATGGACATCAATAATACTAATCACGTATAGATGGAATGAATAACTCTAGCCATAAAAAACCTATTGTCAAGGCCTTGTGCTAAGATATTTACTTATTGATGAGATCATATTCAAGGAATCATATTAAATTGGAAAGGCATACAAAAAATACCCAAACCTTTTTGTCTCATGAGACATATCAATTCATCATAGGGCTATATAATTCTATGCCCTTCTTATCATGTGACTAAGTCTAATTCATTAACCATAAGAGTCAGCAAGACCTTTCATACCATTCATCAGTTAACCTATTATCAAATAAAAATTTGCTCTCCTTATAAAAAGGAATAAAGGAATAAATATATAATAAACCTACATTAGTAGCGAATGATATCATGAATTTTAATTATTCTTCCCATTTCAAAAAAATTGATAACCTGACATAAATCATCCAAAAAAAAGGGGGTTGGTAGTTAAAAAATACATATCCAACATTCTAATATTCATTATTATTGGAATAACAACATACAAAAATGCCAATAATTTTCCCCCATTAAAATATAATAACATAATTCCAAGGTGAGAATCTTCCAATTTGAATTATGTAAAATGTGTTTTTTAGACCGTTGAGTAATGAGTATATGAACAGTTCAATACTGGAAAAACATGATCATAAATAATACATAGAAAGAAAGTGGATGACTGTAAAAGGACAGAACCCAAGAAGTGAGGAAAAATTTTCAATGTATTTATGTTGTACATATTTATATCCCAAGAAAAAAATGATATAATAACATCTAATATAATAAAATATAAGAATGTTCCCAACTTATATGAAATAAGTCCAAATAATGAGAATAACTAAATAAATGAAAATTATGATATGAAAAATCCTCAATACTGGGGAAACAACTGAATCAATAGACAGTTGATTAAGGGAACATGATTTTTATATTAAATCCAATGAAATACATGGATCACAATAAAAATATATAAATGGGTAGTGGATGACCATACAAAGGAAACATGGATCACAAAAGGTATTATGTCTCAAAGATTTAAAATTAAGACCCAGAAAACCCTTGCGAATTGAGTAACACTTTAATAAAACCCATTTAAATAGAGAGCCTATAATTGAAATTAAAGTACCACTATTAAAAGATAATTCATTATATGAAATCTCAATTAGGATGTATATAACTACAAAAATGAGACTAGGTGCATAATAACAAACATCTCTCTAGAGAGGAAATTAAGATGAAAACCCTTACCTCTTGTCCTGACTTCCACAAATGTACTTTAACCTAATTTATCATAAAAATTTATATCTTAATAAATTAAATCATAACATTAATAATATAAATTTTTATTCATACTCTTCATAAATATTCATTCTCTATAATAATTCTTCTCATTTTTCACATAGGGTGTTTATAGTTTTGATCATTTGTACTAGTTTTATAATAGTGGTGTCTATATTAATTATTATTAAAAATATAATAATTAATAGGGAATTAAAGTTAATATTAGGGATGATTTATAATAATTTATGATGTTTCAAATTCCATTATGAGTATTTTAGTCTTTATCTTTGAATATGAAGTCAATAATATGCATGTTTTGCTAATTTTTCATGAATGAAGGGTGTTTTCTTAATTGATAAATTAAATATTGATATAACATATTCAAAATAAAAAAAACTATATTTTAATATTTATATCATATTATACTAGTAAATAATTTCTCATAGTCATCCATGATATAAATGTATAGTACTGTTCAAGTAGGTCATTAAATCGACCTAAACTTGAACCTACCCTGATTTGTGGATAATTATGAGATGGTTAAGTTATAATATCAATACACTATAAGAATTATGATATTATTTATTACTTATTAGTGTGATATTTTGTAATTAGAAAAGTTATAAGAATAATTAATTGATATAAAAATGTTACACAATTTGAATAAACAGTTATCCTCTTATTACACTATTTTTAATGATTAAATTAACAATGACCGATTGATGATCATATCATTAATAAGATCTATAATTTTTCATAAAGGAACCTTAATTATAACATAAGAATCATATTTATCCTTTAATTCCATCCTTATATTCATCCTTGTAAGGTGGTGAAGGAAAAAAACATGTTACGTCGTGGAGGTGGTAATACGCACAATGCACAAAGAACAATTTTTTTTCTTAATGGATGGGGTATATGAATAAAAAAATGGTAATACCATTAATATATTAGAATTATAGTATATAAATTATAACATTATCATTAAATTGTGTGAATATAATAAATTTTAATGAAGATAATTTAGAATAAAACTATGTTGTGGATAATAGTAATGTCGGGGACTTTAATTTTCCTTAGAAGTCTCCTTGAATTTGAAAGGATTAGGATAAATATGAGTGAACATAGGGGGAAGTCTATTGAATGTGCCTCTAAGAGGTGTCTTCTCCCCCACCCGCGCGCCTAGGGTTTCCATTTTGAAGTCGTCTCCTCCCCTCCTCCAGTGCGGCTCAGTGTGGTTCGACCTCGGCTGTCCAGTTCTCGGCTCGGTGTCGGTGTGGCCCGCTGATGCTTCAGGATCTTGGATGGGCGTAGGCGCGGTGTTGGTTTTCGACTCCGAGATCTCATCTTGGCAGGCATTGTTTGTGGGTTCAGATGAGTCTGGATCTTGGCGATGGCTTCCGGCTTCAGGATCTTGGCTTGGCGGCAGCATGTCGATACTGTTGGCTTTAAGATCCCGGTTTGGCGTCGGTGCAGCGTCCTTATGGATTGGAATGGCTTCTGGCTTTAGGATCTTGTCTCGATGTTGGCTTTCGGCTTTGGGTCCTGGGTTCGGCGCAAACTATGGATCCCGGATCGGCGTTGGCATGAACTGTTGTTACTTCAGTGTCTTAGATTGGCGTCGGCGCGGCGTTGGTTTCCATCTTCGGGGTCTTGGCTTGGTGGGCATCAACTATGGGTTCAGGCAATTATGGATCTCAGTGAGAGGCTTCAGGATCGTGGCTTGGCGGCAGCGCGACAATGGCTTCTGGCTTCAGGATCCCGGCATGGCATTGACACAACATCTCTACAGCTTGACAAGGCTTCCGGCTTCAGGATATCATCTTGGCGTTGGCATCTATCTTCGGGTTCTCGGTTCGGTGCAGACTCCGACATGCTTCTGATGTGGCTCAGTGTCAGCTCCAGAGTGGCTCCGAGGGGGGAGGTTTCTGGTTTTTGGCTTCCGGAGGAGGTTTTGCAGATCGGAGGTTCGAGTTTCATGATGATTGGGTTGCTTTTGTTGGTTCTGTTGATGTTGATGTTGATGTGTTGTGGTTTCGACTCACGAATGGTGAAAGATTTTGAAGGAATTCAATTTGAGAATGGTGGTTGTTGTTTGTTTGGTCGGTTTTTTTTCGAAGACGGAAAGTTTGTGCAGCCGGACTCGACCATATAGAACAGGCTTCAGATGTGGATTCAGAGCAGGCAGTTCATCTTTGTAGAGATTTTTGGATTTGGATGTTTGAGAGGGTATGGGGTCCAGCCATCGAATCGGGCATGTACTTCGACACAGGACACTTTCTTGTCGAACAGCCTTACAATGGTGGAAAGCTTCATCGTGATCAAATGTTGGAGAGGGGTAGCTCTGTGTTGTTAGTTTGGTTTTACTTTTTTTTGTCCTTCGGGTGTGATTTTTCCTATTTCTATGAAGTCTGTTTGGGTTTCTCCCTTCATCCCTTAAAAGGGGGATTTATCATATAATAAAATATTTGAAGGCCTTCGGGCCGTTGGAGGATGAGTGACCATGGAATTATATTCTCAAGATAGGGTTTTAGGGAGAGTGAAATGGAATAGTCTAAAGGATAAATTCAAAGGTTATGTGTATCATTGAAGGGTGTAATTGGTATGTTTTTATAAGTGAATGTAAGAGCACTTTTGGAAACACCTATAAATTTTTCAATAATTCAATGACCTTTTGAAGGTCCCAAGGTTTCAAAATGAACAAAAGTGCAAGGAAAATTGTATTTTTTTTATCCAATGATCATACATTAAATTCAAGGCATGTTTTTTTAAATGTTTTTTGACTTTTACACTAGATTAAACTCAATTTACCTCATTTACTTTTACCGCGATAATTAATTTTTAACCTTAGTAATTATTTTTAAAGAAAAAAACTAATATTTAACTTGATAAATAATTGATACTGATAATTTAAAATTTTAAAATAATTTCATAAAATAATATTTCTAATGGTGTGAAAATTTAATTTTAAAATAAATACACTTAATTGCATAAAAACTATTTTTTGGGAAATAATGTTTTTAGGCTTTATATATATATATATATAAGATAAGATTATCTTGGATATTGATTTTAATGAAATAAATTGACTTATTGGAAAAAAATAAAGGTTATGAGTCTTCCAAGGCAATCCAAATCCAAATCTATCTTGTGAAATGCATGATTCAAAGAGAAGACAAAAAATAGTTTTTACACTAAAGTAACATTTTAATTAGTCATAAAATTGTTTTCCATAGGTTTTATAAGGTTAGAGAATATTAAAAAATGAATAATTTTTTTCCTAAAATTAATATTTGAATACTTAAAAGTTTTTATAAATTTCATAGTCATTCTTATATAATGGTAGTCATTCAAATTAAATTTTTTGTTTTCGACTAAAAACCGACCTTTTTAAAAAATGATAAAAAATTCATACTAAGTTAATTTTGAAATGAAGAATTAAATAATGAAGTTAATTTTTATTAACTTCTAATTTCAAAATCTATTAATTTATTTTTTGAATAAAATAATAAAATATAATTGAAAACCAATTTTAATTATAAAATGAAAATTTCAAATATTAATTGTTATTATTCTTATTTCATATATTTTACCAACAAAATCGATGTTAACCAACTATTAATATAGCATATAATTTATAATAAAACATATTATTCTTGAAATATAAATTCATATCATATAAAAGATATTTCTTTGAGAAATACTTATCTAAAAAATAAATGATCTTATAAATTATTTTAGGTAAATTAATTGAATTGTGTTCATATTAAGAGTAGAATTTATTTTCTATATATATATATAATTCATAAAATGGTTAATCCTATTTATTCCCTCTAATTCAACGACTATGTTTTAATGATCATACTTAAATATTTATATTTTATCGAAATATATCGTGGTTTCATTTAAATTCATTTTTGTGTGAAAAGAAATCTATCAAAAAAATTGACTTATTTATAATTAATTATATTTTAAGATATCGGGGAAATTACATTCTTCTACCCTTAAATAAATTGTTTTCTCACAATTTAATTCATAGTACTTTCTATAAGAAACTCATAATTAACCATGCACTTCTAAATGATCATGAGTTTATTTAAGATGTGGAATGAAATATATCTATATGAAAATTTATTATAAGTGCTTTATAAAGAGAGTTAACCCATTCCCAATTCTACATAAAATTCAACCAAGGGAAGTATATCTAGATTTATAAGGAATAAATTCCCACAAACCCTAAAAATTATTTATATAATAATCATACCATTCAATATTCTATAGTTTGTGAAAACTTATATGACACGGGACACTATGATATATAGGGTGAAAACTCATTATCTAATACATTATTAGTAGTTTCATAGGATTTTCCTTGTTCACATGGTTGTTGGTGACTATCTCCCTTGTTAGCCCTTAGATGGAACATTAATCCACATAATGCCTAACTCTCTTGTAATTGAAGAAATGAATTTTTGTACCCTCGTTATTTCTATTACTCCTATGAGTTTGATGACCTTTGATAATTGATCTTTAATGAGAATCCATATTTCTCTTATAGGGTGTGTTTGGGAATTCAATAATATTCACATTGTTAATCATATTTCATGATGGATGGTTTGATATAATAACACGATTTCTCATTCTAGCTCCCATTTTGTTGGGTTTTTTTTGTTGAGCTAATATCCACATCATGTCTCACACCCATGTATACTTATAGTTCTAGGCATTACTAAAACCAAAATGGTTGAAATTAATGGTGAAAAATTATTAATACATAGGAATTATCATAATCAATAACATAAAATGGATTCAACCTTAAAAACTTTTACCCTTATCATTATGCTTGCCTGTAATTCCATCTATTTAACAAACATCAATCTTAGTTTGACCCATATCATTCTTGGTTCATCCTAGGTTACATTGAGTTGGGTTATCTCATACTTCTTAACATAATCCTCAAAATAGAGATCTAAAATGACCATGAAATTTCTTGAAATATACCAAACCCAAAAAACATTAAAATCTATACTCTCAAAATCAAAAATATTGTTTCTCAAACAACATTAATCATTTATAAAATCATATAACCAAGTATTCATATACCCTAATCATATACTCATAATAAAATACCTTTAACAAAACCTATTTCAATATCAAATTCATTACCCAAAATGAAGTTATATATTCCTCAAAAAAATTAACTCTATATTTAACCCTCAAATGTATTAATCACTAGTTCATAAAGTCACAAACAAGCCAATATTTATCATAATCCTAAAATGAGATAAAATTTACAAAAAATATCATGAATCAATTATCAATCCCAAGGTTACCAAAACTATCTAACTCAATTTTCTCAATGTCAATCAACCCTTTGTTACCTCAACATCGAACATATATTAAACCTAAGAGTTGTCCATACCTAAATCATGTGTTCTCTACTAGTTACCTGCAAAAAATATAAACTTGTCATAAAATTACTTTTCAAGGTTATTAATACAATTTGCCTGAATGGCCCGAAGGACTTCTTTTTTATTTTATTATGGATAATCCCCCTTTTAAGGGTTTAAGGGGAACCCGTACATGACCCGTAGGCCCAAGGCACAAGGCCCGACAAACCCGCAATACATGACCCAAAGGCCCAGAGGCATACCATGCCCAATACATGACCCGTAGGCCCAGCCCACTTGAACTGACCCTCCCCAGCTTTCTGTGTCATTGATCTCCTAGCACTCCACCTTGCATTGCTAATCGGCTAGCATTGCCCCGTACAAAGTTGCACGGTGCCTGGTCCCGATGGCGGCTGTCATACCCTCTCATTCTTCCAATCCGGTTAGCTCTGCATCTGGTGGCTGCTACTCATGTTGCTCTGATCCTCTTCTGGGGCATGTTATGTGTGAACTGGGTTACTCCATGGTCTACGTGACCCGAAGGCCCTGTGGCCCGAAGGCCTTTGATGACCCGAAGGCCCTGGAGACCCGTAGGCCCAAACCGGTGGCCCGAAGGCCCAAATTGGGTGAATAGTTCTGGCTGCTATAGTACTGAACAGTAACTACTACAATAACTGCTACAGTACTGCTACATTAACCCAAAAATTCGCCTCCACTCGGTTTTGAACCCGGGTCTCTTGGATGCCAAGCAGGAGCCCTTAGAATATACCAAAATGTCATCGATAAATATCACTCACTAATGAGAGTAGCTAAGATCTTTCTGATTTAATTTCTATTAAAATATAAACATCACTACCATAGGTAACACTGGAATAATCACCTTTTCTATCATAATAGCTATATACTAAAATTATTAACAATTTACATATGCTCCCTTAGTTATAATACATAGTGGTTTCTAGGTACATAACTTTCCAAGCTTCATTTTAGATATCATGTTTCAACCAAATACTAAAACCAAAATGGTTATGATAATAACCAATGTATGTATATGAAAACATCAATCTGAATAGTTTTTCCCTTATGACACCTTTGTTTTTAATATATGTTACTTTTGGATCAACTTATGACTCTTTGTTTAATCCTTGGTTATCAACAATCATTTTTATATTAGGTTCTCTAATATATTTGTTAACATCATTATTAAATCCTTCATAATGGTTTTCAAAGAGAACATAATTAACCAAAGAATATCCTCTGAGATTTTCTAGTTAGGTGTGCAGCTCATTCATTATGAATCAAAGTGATGATTGAGTGAATTCTTAATTAACTTTTTTCCAGGTGATAGCCCCTAGGTTCATCAGTACCACCACCACCTCCACTTCCAAATCCGAACATGGATGTATTTCTAAGAAAGCCTTATAATCTCTATTTTACTAAAACAACATTATTTTATCCAATACTTATACATATTCCTAGGGTTTTTAGTAAAGTTACCTTATCCCAATACATAAATAAAATATGCATTATTTATTTAGGATTAAATCAAATAATATTCCAAGGGGTTATCTATACCATTTAAATTATGATTAACCTTATCTTATTAATCCTTAAATTATCCTCAATATACATCCTAATCTTCAAATTTATCTAAACCATTCCATTGATATCAACTGTGACACCCTAGAACCACACTCGCAAAGCTGGTGCCATAGACACATACTTTACATGCTTTCTTTGTTACCAATTATAAAAGCATAGATATAATTATCCATAATTACAACATAAATAATTGTTATTGGATCTATTACATATAAATGATATTCTTAGGTTTAAATCTTCATATAATTATGACATGACATAAACTGATATATCCCATGTTCTTTGTATCAAATGGATAATGTTCCCATTATATATGAAACTACTTAATTCATGATAAGTCTTAAATATCTCCCAAAACATTATCCACACATGTTATCCTTCTAAACATGTCAAATGTAATACATTTCTCCATAACCTAGGGAAATTGATAAATAAGAGTATGTGATCTCAAATTCTCCATCAGGGAAGCATAAAACTGAAGTAATCATGATATAAAGATAGCATAAATATTATGGCATGAATAGCATGAATCCATAACCAACTTGAAACTAGGAGCATATTATATCCAAGAAAAAAATCAAATATACATATCAATAATTCTAATCTCATACCGATGGAATGCATAATCATGGACGTTAAAGACCTACTATCAAGGCCTTGTTCTAAGACATTTACTTATCATTGAGACCACAGTCAAGGAATCTTGCTGAATTGGGTAGGTATACACCAAATAACAAAACCTGATTTGTCTCATGATACCTATTGATACATTGAGGAGAAATATAATTATGGGACTCATCAATCACCTGATTAATTCCAATGAATTCACTATAAAAGTCAATAAGACCATTCATTATCATTTCTAATGGAACATCTTACTAAATAAAACTTGGATCTCTGTATAATGAGGGATTCAAAAATAAATGCATAATCAATCTGTGTTAGTAATAAATAATCATCATGTGTTACAAGAGGGTTATCAAAAATCAATAAAAATGAAGGCCTTCAGGCCATTCGGGCGGGGGGCTATAATCATCATGAATGTTAATACTTTTCCCCGTTTTAATAAAAGGGATAACTTGGTCATAACTTATCCAAAGAAAGAAGGTAAATGTTTAAATAATACATATTCAACTTTCCAATATTATTTTTTATTGGAATAACAACAAACAAAATTAAAATACTATTAACCATGTTAATAGAATAACATACTTTCAGTGAAAATTGTTCAATATGAATTATGTGAAATGTGATGTTCACACCATTTATAGAAACAAGTATATACCAAAGTCAATACTGGAATAACATGATCATAAGTCATCCAGAGAAAGAAGGTGGATGACTATAAAAGGACATAACCTAAGAAGCGTGGAATAATAATCAAAGGATTTGTGTGGTAAGAATGTATATCACCATAAAAAAGGAGAGAATACCACATAATAAAATCAAATAGAATAATGTGCCCAACTAATATTGAATAAATTCAAAGAATGATCATAACTCGATGAATAGAAATTGAGATACCACAAATCATCACTACTAGGGAAATAATTTTCTAAACACCAAATAAATTTGTGTTATCCAATTATTAATATAAAAAATAATCTATCATTTATCATATGTTTATTGAAATAGAAATACTATTGCATAAAATATTTTTTTAGGAAAATATTTTTCTAAACACCAAATGATCTTATTAGTAATTTTATGTAAACTAATTGAATTTTATTCATATCAATATTTGCCTTTGTTTTATATATACATATAATTCATAAGTTTCTTCTATTATTCATTCTTGAAAATTCAATTTCTATGTTTTAACAATCATGTTTAAATATTTATATTTTATCTAAATATATCATTGGCTCGTTTATTTGAAGGTAATCCTATATTAAGATCTTGTGGTATTACACCTCATACCTCAATTATTATGATGAAAAAAATCAACAACTATTAGCCAAGATCTAGGATTGCTTTATCCTTAATCCACCAATAAAAACAAAAACCCCAATTTCTATAAGACTTGACATTTTATTTCCCTAAATCATCATCAATTAGGGTTTTCACCAAGAATGAAAAAACACACTGACTGAAAATTAAATTTTTTATTAAAAAGAAAATAGGAGACATACAAACACAACTTACAAAACAAGAATGAAGAAGGTCAATGGGGCCTGAAGTGATGCAACCCCAGGGCGTCACCTTTTATGGTCAGCCTGAAATCAAGGGGTAAGGATCCAATGGTACTATAAATAATGAGACCCCCATCAGCTCTACCTGCATGTGCTAACCCATCTACTGCAAAATTCTGGTCTCCAAACATGCCCAATAGTAGTTCCCTGTCTGATACATAACTTTCACTTCTTGATATAATAATCAAAATCCCAAGGTGGGTCTGCAGTCCCTTGAGAATCCGAACAACGGTTTTGTAGTCTGATTCAATTTCATCAACCACAATATTAAACCTGTCAAAAAGATCCATACCAGTGAGTAAAGATCTAACCTCTGCACCCAAAGCATTGCCAGCGCCGTAAGCGATAAACCCAATGATAACTGAGCCATGGCCATCTCTCACCAAGCCACCTCCCCTCACCAGTACCGCTATGAAGGATCCATCCACATTTAGTTTCAGGCCTCTGCATGGTGGAAGCCATCAAATCTAATGGCCCTACAAGGGTTGAGGATCCTCCACGGTCACTGAAAATCTGGGAAGAAAACAGTTCAAGAGAGCAGAATTATGTCCTCCATTGATGAGAGGACCTAATTCAACAAGCAGCGCCCTCATGTGCTAACCCCTCAGACCTGCTATGAAACCCAAAAACTACCCATAAGGTTCTAGCCCATTCACTCTGGAAAAAATAAATGGACCGTGGATTCCCTGTTATGAGTAGAGCATCAAAAGCACCAAGAAGCCAAAAAGACGCCTTTGCATTGCACGTTTTCATACGTAGAAATAAATTGATTCCTGATACACCATAAGAGGATATTCATTTTTATTGGGAGTTCTTTGCACCACATCTTTGAAACCCACTCGTCTGACATGGTTTGTACATGGAAGTTAAGTCTGAAATCCATGCTGGAGAAGCAGAAAGATGAAGAACCTGTAAGACAACACCTATTAGGGGTATCAAACAAGAAAAGACTGTCAAAAATCACCCTTTTGGGCGTCATTCAGAATTGAATTCATCAATCTTGGATGTCTGCTGGCCTCTTGGAAGGAAGCCTCAGGGATAGGACACCATGGGAAAAACAGTTTCTCCCCCACCCAGTTGTCCTTCCAAAGATTGATATCCCCCCTGTCAATCACCCATCAGGAATAGTCCTGTAAGTCTTCCAGATGATTCAGTATACATTTAGAGAGTCTGGAGAGAACCCTCCTGCCTACCCAGTCCTCCCACCTGTCCCCATTCCTATCACGAATAAATCTTTCCCATATAGATTTTCCTTCAAACACTTCGCATGCCAGACGTCCTTGCATGGAGCACATAGTTTCATAAATATTACGGAGGCCAATACCTCCTTCAATAGGAATGGCCATATGCTTCCACAAGGCCCAATGACAACATCCCTCCTGATTTTCATCCCAGAGAAAAGAATTCATGATGCTCTCCATCTTGATGATTGTCCCCTTTGGCGGCCTGATGATCGAAAGGACATGAATAGGGATGGAAGAAAACACACTATTGATTAAAGTAACCCTCCCTACGAAGGATAGAAACTCATTCTTCCAATTGCTAATTCTACCTGTGATTTCGTTAATGAGATCATAAAAAAGAACCTTCTTGATCCAACCATTTCAAATGGGGGATCTGAGGCAGGTCATAGGAAGGGATTTCTTGTGAATTCCCAAGATCTCCTGAATTAACACCACATCGACGACCGATCATTTATTAGAAATGAAACTTTACTCTTCTGAACATTAATGGATTGACCACTAAGATTGCCATAATTCGACATAATGCCCATGAATTGACTTAAGGATCTTCTCCTGCCAAAGGTAAGCACAAGGAAATCATTAGAAAACATAAGATGTGAGAGAAGATTACAGTCATATCTGTTAATAAATGGGGAAATCCTCCCAATCGTCAAGCAATGATTAATGTTCTGAGAGAGGGCCTCCTGAGCCAGAATTAAGAGCAAAGGAGATAAAGGGTCTCCCTGTCTGACACCGCGCACATTCTTGAAAAAGTTGAATCCTTTACCCATAAGAGAAATAGTGCTCCAAGGAGAGGGATAACACTAAAAACATAATTCACAGAACCATTCCTGAAAACCCAATCTTCTCATCACGTGAACGATGAAACTCCATTCGAGACGATCATAGGCTTTATCCATATCTTACTAGATGATAATGTTGGAAGAAATGGACCGCTTGTTGAGATCACCAACCATTTCTTGAGCAATACCGATAGGTCCCTGGATGCCCCATCCTTTAACAAACCCATGTTGTTCCTCTGAGGCAATCCTAGGAATGATTCCACTCAGTCTTCTACAAATAAGGCTGGAAACAATCTTATAGAAAAATTTACACAAACAAATAGGTCTAAATTGATCGATCATAGTGGGATCTTTAATTTTTGGGATTAAGACCACTCTAGAAGCACACACCTTTCTAGGAATCAGACTGTAAAGACCCGGAAATTTCAAGGAATTTTTTTTTAAATTCTTTGGAATTTTACGGGTCCGTAGTTTCTGACGGCGCTTGATTCTGTGGCCCGGTGTGCCCAGAATCAATTTCCGAAGTTTTGTTCAGGTACGTTCAGTAAACGTACGTGCGGATTTTTATATCTTTTGAACCAGTGCTCAGAATTAAAATCTGAGGACACCGATGAACTCGCAGCGCCGGTATTCGCTTAAGGGGACCTTTACCGCAGTTGCGTTTTATACAGGATGGAAGTTATAAATTGGGGTTACAAATTAAAATTGGAAATTAAATAAAAATGTCAGCGCAACACATTTTTATTTGAAAGGTGGTTAAAGTCTCTAGATGGAGGTTAGGGGTGGGGTTCACCACACCCTAACCTCCCTTGAGAGGATATAACTAGGGGTGGGGCCCACACGAACACAAACCCCTCAACTCCCCTTGAAACCCCCCTTTGAAACTCTTGGACTTCCCTTTGAATTAATGAAGCCACCTCTACCCTATTAAATTTTTAAACCATCCACCTTTTCTCATTAAGGTGTCAACACAATTAATTAATAACTTAATTAATTATTTTGAGTATTTGAAATCTTTTGAATTTATTTTTCCAACATTAAAAGAAGTCATTACATTCTTTTAATTTGGTTGGCACATTGTTACCTTGGTAGAACTTTTGGAGAATTAGAGAGAGAGCATTCTTCCTCGAAGAACACGAAGAACGCCCTTTCTCTCCAACGAAGAACGATGAAACCGTCTTCTATCTTCGTCCAAGCCACAAGAGGAGGAGTCGCCCACGAGGAACGTCGACTACGCTTCTTCTTCGGACGTTTCCCGACGTCAAAGAAATCGATGTCCGTCTTCCGCGACGCTCGACTTCCACGACACCATCTTTCATGACTCGTCGACGTGCAACGTCAAATACGAGGTAGGCGGTTGTTTTGAGTTGTTATGTTTCCGAACTTCGTTGTTCTAATTGCGGAATGTGAATTGAAAACGGTTAACGTCACGAGGAGGGTTCATTCCACACAAACACGGCCCGAACCTCCCCCATATTTGTTGATCTTGATAACGACGGAGGTAAAGCCAATAGGGCGCGGTGCTGTCGCACCGCGACGGATGAAAGGATGTGGCATTGTCGTGCCGCGTTATGGAACCGAAGGCCGCGACCAAGCCGGGCTGCGGCAGTGGTGGACCGGCGTCGTCGTGCCGGCCGCGTGGAGAAAAATCGCGGCCCGCATCCGCGGGCCGCTTGGCCGGAGAAGAATTGGCTGGGCTGGAAGAACCGGCTGGCTACAGACGGCCGGGCTGGAAGAACCGGCTGGTTACAGCCGGTCGGGCTGGAAGGTCGCAGCACCCGCAGGCGCCGTGCGGCGGAGGAGCCGCGGGCCGCTCGCCGGGCGAACCGGTCGGCCGCCTGCCGGCTGATCTGAAGACCCGTAGTGCCGCTTGGCGCCGCGTGAGAGGAACAGCGGCCCGCTGTGCGGGCCGCTCGCATCGGACAGAACCGGTCGGCCGAGCAAGGAGAGGCGGCGCCGCCAGGCGAACCAGACCGGCCCGCTCCGCGGGCCGGGTCTGTAGGTGGGTCGCGCCCCACCGGGCCGGGCCGACCCCCCATCCGGGTCGGACCCACCAAACCGGGTCGGGTCGGGCCGCCCCGCCAACCCACTGGGCTTGACGGGCCGAGCTCGACATCGGCTAAATGCGAATATCTCCAAGACCGCGTGTCCGAACGATGCGCCGTCTACGGCACTGAGACCCTCGAGACAAGGCGGTCCTTTTGTGTTACTATAAGTGAGTTTTGAACAACTTTGGAAAATGGCCGGGTTTGGAACGAGCAAAAAACCAACTGGGCCCCTAGAACGGAAAAGCTAATAACTCTCAAAACGGGCGTCTGATTGACGCATCGTCTGTCGCGCTAGGTTCCTTATGATGAGGTGGAACTTCGGGATACATCAGCTCAGGACTTCGTGATAGTTGATGTATCGACCCCCTTTGCTCGAGGAGCGGATCCTCCCGGAATCAAGTGTGTTGTGTGCGGGAACCCTAGAGCTGGTTGTGACTACGACGACTATTGTACTAGAATACTCTGTGGGTTTGACGACGACGACTACTGTACCAAAATCCTGTGTGGGTTCGACAGTTCTGACTTCTGTTCCTGTATCCTGTGTGGGTTCGACAGAATAACTAGTCTTGTATCATGTGTGGGTCCGACAGCTTAGACGAGATAACTGGCCTGTATCCTGTGTGGATCTGACAGCTTAGCTGGTCTTGTATCCTGTGTGGGTTCGACAACTTAGACGAGATAGATGGTCTGTATCCTGTGTGGGTCTGACACCTTAGTTGGTCATGTATCCTGTGTGGGTCCGACAACTTAGATGATCCAATGGCTACATCTGATCATCTATATCTCACTACTATTGTGGCATACCTGTGTGAGCTGAGTCATGTCTTTCAACCATTATCATCATGGTGATTGACTTTACTTCCTTTGTGGAATTAGTTTGTGCTTGGGCTCGAGAGTTGGAGTCGGGATGAGATTGGTAACTTAGGTATATGTATGGGCATATACCTAAGTAGGGTTGGTTTATACTTCGTGATTGTATCTTTCCTCTTTGGTTAATCCTTAGTGGATATTGTGAGACCTTGCGGGTCTCGGGGTCCCTACTGAGTATCGTTATACTCACTCATGCACGGGCTATGCCCGCACCTCATTGTATTGGATGCAGAAGACAGATAGCGCTGACGGAGGCCAAGAGCGCCACGACTGGACGGTACACGAAGGTGGACCTTGCGACGAGTCGGCACATGGAGGAGACTGACGGACGTGAGTACTGAGGTGACCATTTGTACCTACCCTTCAGGTAGTAACTCTGGAGGAAGATCCAAGAGCTTCTCTTTACTTACAGCTATTTTTCCCTTTTTACTTGTACTCGTTGTTCAGTTGGGTTTGTATACTGGCTCATTTACTTTCCAGCACACTCTTTTGTATTCAGTTTTACTTAGTGTTTACTTCTTGTTGCGTACCCTGTTGTGTTTGTTTACTTTTATAAAGGCAATGTCTTCCCAGCTTAGGGATTTACGCCTTTGGTGCTAGTCGTCAGCCCCTGGCCTATGAAAGGCGGGCTTGGGGTAGTCACGGCATGGGCCCCAAGGATGGGTCGTGACAAATTGGTATCAGAGGAGTCGGTTATACCGCATAACATAGACTCTGATTCTTTTAACGGCAATAGTGTTAAGTGTTTTGGGTGTGGTTATCAGATTAGGGAAACCGGTGTTGGTGCGGCGGTCGACGTATCCTTACACTAGGACTCTGACTTCTGATCTCCGACTCAGTGCACGAAAACACCGATTGCGTGTGTGTTTCCTTGAAAAAGTTTTCTTCGTGATTACTTTGTGTCAGCTCACCAGGTATACTGTATTAACCGTGGAGCCCCTGTTTTTTTTTCAGAATGGCCCCACGAAGGCAGCCAGCTAGGGTTCCGAGTTACGTACGAGATGGTAGCCCACTGAACGACGAGGCCTCGGTGTAGGGCCCCATCACAGCGAAGGCACCAGCGGTACCACTACCCGCTGGGCCACCGATACCACCTGCTCCAGCAGCAGAGAGTACACGCTGCCTGAGTGCGTTGCATGAGTTCCAGCGACAGAGGCCGCCCATGTTCCGGGGAGAGACAGACCCACAGGCATCTGAGGATTGACTGGAGGCTATCGTGAGAGTTTTCATATTGGTAGGGACACCATCCGACCTTATGGTGATCCTTTCCGCGAGTCTCCTGCACGAATAAGCAAGTAGATGGTAGATTCTGATGCTCCAGGTGCATGATGAGGTATCATTACTCTGGACAGACTTCGAGAGTCTCTTTCGCTTAGATTTTGTTCCATTCACCCTTTGTGCGGTGCGGATTCAGGAGTTACTTCATCTGCAGCAGGGTAGTATGACAGTAGCTCAGTACTCAGTGAAGTTCATCGTCCTCTCACACTACTCCATAAACATGGTACGGGACTCATTCTTTAGGGCCCGGACCTTCGAGCAGGGACTCAGGCATGCGATCAGGGCTTTGATGATTCCCCTCAGCATTCTGACGCAGGCGGGGGTGCTAGAGTGAGCCCTTCTAGTGGAGAGTTTCCTCACTGAGCAGTCACCAGTGGCGAGACCCACCATAGGGCGACACGTAGTAGAGTTTTCTGCAGCTAGCAGTAGACAGATGACATAGAGGTCCAAGCGGACCAAGCCATCAGGTGGGCGATCCCAGGATATAGGTTCGGTTGTGCAGGGCACACGAGACAGAGTCAGCTATATGAGGAGCAGACATTGCTATGCATGCGGCGGGTAGGGCAACATGGCTCGTGACTGCCCGACCCGCCATGCAGATGAGCAGCACACAGTAGAGGGACCTCTCAAGCAGAGGCAGAGGTTCGACTGTGGTGGTCCACCGGGAGCAGGCGGATGAGACAGAGGAGCTGGCCGAGCAGCGGGTGGTTGACGACGTTTCGGGGCTCTACCACCACCACCACCAGGTTGTCCACCCCGATCACAGGGAGTTGGCGGACAGAGGCGGGCTCAGCTCGAGGCAGTCGAGGCCTACAACCACGGCGCACCTGATATGATTCAAGGTATTATCTGTGTCTACTCCACCCTTGTTGTAGTACTTATAGACACAGGTGCGAGTCATTCTTTTATTGTCATTGCCCTCATTTAGAGCTCAGAGATTCCGACGGAACCGTTGGCTCAATCCTTACAGCTAAAGACTCCTACGGGAGCAGACTCGATGATTACGCACTGGTGCCGGCAGTGTGAGGTTACTCTAGGAGGAGAGAGCTTTGGCTGGGATTTTCTTGTAGCAGCGTTGAGGCCTTACGATGTCATCTTGGGTATGGACTGGTTATCCATAGTTCATGCTCAGATTGAATGTATTAGGCGCAAGGTGTGGTGTATCTGCACATATGGGACCAGGTTCACCTTCACCGGCGAGAAGGGAGCCTTTGCAGCGTAGGATGGACTTACGCAGAGGAGGGGGCAGCCGATCACACATCAGTTGGCTAGTCTCATCCTCGGAGCGGTTGATGTGTAGAGTCCGAGTTTTCCTGTTGTGGTGGATCAGTACGCGGATGTTTTCCATGATGACGTTCTAGGACTACCTCCTCACAGAGAGGTTGACTTCTACATTGACTTGTACCCCGGGACAGCACCGATATCTACTCCAGCGTATCGGATGGCTCCTGTCGAGCTTCGTGAGCTACGGGTACAGCTGGAGGACTTGCAGGGGAAGGGATTTATCTGACCCAGTGTTTCACCCTGAGCATCACCAATTTTGTTCGCCAAGAAGGCGGATGGGAGCTTGTGACTGTGTGTCGACTACCATCTCCTGAATCAGGTGATCGTGAAGAACAAGTACCCACTCTCGAGGATTGAAGACCTCTTTGATCAGCTCAAGGGAGCATGATGGTTCTTGAAGATAGACCTTAGGTCAGGCTATCACCAACTCAAAGTTCGAGATGAGGATGTACAGAATACGGCCTTCAGATGTTGGTATGGCCATTACGAGTTCTTGGTTATGCCCTTCGGCATAACCAACGCTCCAGCAGTGTTCATGAGTCTCATGAACAGGATATTCCAGCCTTACCTCGATCGATTTGTTGTAGTCTTCATTGACGACATACTGATTTACTCGACTACTGAGGAGGAGAATGCCTACCATTTGTGGGTAGTACTGGACACACTCCGAGATCACCAACTTTATGGTAAGCTCTCAAAGTGACAGTTTTGGATTCGAGAGGTTCACTTCTTGGGACACGTCATCTCGGAGGCTGGAGTTGCAGTGGATCCAGCGAAGATCGAGGCAGTACTTTCTTGGGAGCCACCCAGGAGTGTGACGGAGGTGCGGAGTTTCCTGGGACTAGCTGGGTACTATCGGAGATTTGTTCCAGACTTATCCAGAGTTGCAGCACCGCTTTTAGCATTGACGAAGAAGGGGAAACCCTTCATGTGGTCAGAGAGATTCCAGTAGAGCTTTCAAGAGCTGAGACAGAGGTTGACCAGTGTGCCCATATTGAGGCTACTGGAAGAGGGAATAGGGTACGTAGTTTACTGCGACGCATCAGGGACCGGACTTGGGTGTGTCCTGATGCAGGAGCGAGCAGTAATCATGTATGGTTCACGGCAGTTGAGACAACACGAGCAGAACTATGATACCCATGAACTGTAATTATCAACATTTGTCTTCGCCTTGAAGATGTGGCGGCACTTTCTGATGGGAAAGCGTTTTATAGTCTACTCTGACCACCAGAGTCTCAGGTACATCTTCTCGCAGAAGGACCTGAACCTGAGATAGTGACGATGGCTCGAGTTACTCCAGGACTACGACTTTGAGATAGTCTATACTCCTGGGAAGGGGAACGTTGTGGCAAATGCTCTCAGTAGGAGAACAAGCATTCAGCTGCTAGGAGAGGTGACAGAGCAGTTGGCCGCGTTGCAGATATCTTATGTGGATAGAGATAGAGCAGCCTTTTTGTAGACTCTCACAGTCACCCCTCCACTCCTTCAGCAAGTCAGGGAGGCACAGCGTGGGGACATTGACTGTGAGACGCGACGTGCTCAGATATCCTCAGGGCAGACACCTGATGGATTTTCTGAAGGTGGAAAGCACGTCATCCTATTCAAAGGACGTACCATAGTACCAGTTTCACTACTATTTTTTCTAAAAATGGGGATGAACTTATTTGTTTAAGGTTCAAACATTCCAATCAGTTTCTAACGGGTTTATTTTTAGAACCGGAAACATCCAATGATTCTATATACATTTGGACGTACTTTCCAAAGGTAGGTGCTCATTAGTTGTGGGCCAATAAGGCTTAAGAATTTTCATTGGTCGAGAGGATGGGAGGTCGGACTCATCACACCTTTTGGGGGGGAATTATTGTCTATTCCAGGAATCTCTTTATAGATTTGAGTTATGTTTATGAATCCTTATTAATTTACCAAGTATGAAAATGAGATTTCCTTTAGATTTGAAAATCAATGATATGTATGAGATTTAGAGAATCTTTTATATATATTTGAGGTTCTTCATCGACAGATAATCATCCGTATGTATTGGAGATTCTTAGTCAATGGTATCCTTCGATACATTATATAGAAATTTCTTGGTCATTATGATAACCATACGAGTTTTAAATCCACTCAGCGGGGCACTTGAATTTTATTGTCATTTAGAAGGACCTGGATTATTTTAGAGTTGGGATCGTACCCTCAGATGGGCTACCTACGTATCCTTGTTAGAAAAGGAATCAGAACCCACGTAGTTCGAGAATTAATATATAGTTTAACGTCATATGGGACGAATGAGAATTAATGGGTGATGGGCTTGAACCATATAAAGGCTTCCTACGTACTCTACTTTTAAGGCAGAGATCAAAGTCCATGTAGTTAGATTAAGAAATGTGGGGCTTATGTATGATTAACGGCCCAAAGGGATGTGTCGTGGTTACTTTTACACTCTAAGATCACTTGAGTCATGCTCTGTGTGAGAAAAAATAGGTATTGGTAAACCTGATGACTTGTGCCATGAAAGATATGGTCACAAGGAATGATATGGGGCTTATGTATATGTGACTGCCCAAGTAAATGAAGATCGGGACTTAGTTTAGGAATGAATCCCAAGAGCAAGGTCCATAAAGATATTCGTGCTTTATGGAGATTTGGATACTCTAACTTGGGGCTTACTCCTAAGGAGGATGCCCAAATTAGGGGGGACTTATGATTGGGTTTTATTCCAGATAAGGAAGCCCAAGTCAAGAGAAATTAAGTCTGGGGATTACTCTTGAAAAGGAGGCACAGGTTGAGGGGACTTGAGATCTAGGGATTACTTCTGAAAAGGAGGCCCAGGTTAAGAGAAATTATTATTGGGGCTTACTCCTAAGGAGGATTCCCAAATTAGGGAACTTGTGACTGGGGCTTACTCCTGAAAGGGAGGCCCAGGTTAGGGAACTTGTGACTGGGGCTTACTCCTGAAAAGGAGGCCCAGGTTAGGGAACTTGTGATTGGGGCTTACTCCTGAAAAAGAGGCCTAGGTTAGGGAACTTGGAGCTTACTCTTAAAGAGGATGCCCAAATTAGGGAACTTCTCATCTTAAAGGATGAAGTTGAATGAATGAAATATCTAACCTTAGTGACATAAATTTATGTAGATCACGAGGTTTTGGGAGATGTTCCACAGAATTCATTTCAGATAAGGAAACCAACAAAGGAACCATGCCATAAATGGATTTGAAGAGGGTTTTGAAGGCTAAATCTTGAATAGGAGAGGTGGATTTTAAGAAAAGAGTTGAATAGGCAGGAGGGGCACCCAAAAAGAGGCAGGCGTGCAAATCTTGTTCGGGCGCGCAATTCTTGTTCGCGCAAGTATACTTGCGCGACATGGGTGTACTTGGGCGACAGTTCACCAATAGGGGAATACTTGGGCGAGACTTGGCTCAAGCCCTTAGTATTATCCCTAAAGGCTTCCAAAAGGGTGGCGCGCAAGTGTTGATGAATTTAAACACTTTGTCCTTGTTCCCCCTATTTAGATCTTCCATTCTAGGTAAGAAATTACCTTAGAAGTGTTCGAAAGACTTCCAACAAAGACTAGGGAGCCGAGAGATTAAATCTGACTCTTGGATTTTTCGTCCCCGAAATGGGGGGCCCACAAGGGGTATTTATAGACCATTGAGGACCTTGGACGAAAATAAAATAGGGCGCGTAAGTCACCTGCGTGACCAATATGTGGCGCGCAAGTATACTTTCGCGACCTTGGTAAAACTTGAACGACCCATGCTTAAAGAAATCTTTGTCCATGCCTTTTTCAATTTTTTATGTTTCTTCAAAGGATGAATCTCTTTGTGCTTAAGGTATTACCCTTTTTCATTCATTAGACTCTGTGACGGAAAAAAGCATCAACAAAATTCCCCCCCTCAGAGTTGGATCCAAAAAAGGAAAGAGGATTTGACTCTGAGGTAAAGAAGAAAACCAAGGAAATTTGGGCGTGTGGGTGTTGAGCGCGCAGGTAGCGGCGCGCAGGTGTGAGCCGCGCAGGCTTCAGCGCGCAAGGGTACGTCCTTGCCTATAAATATGTGGCACCACTACGCATAAAACACTCAGTTTCAAAATGCTCCTGAGCTACCAGTGTGCAAGTAGCTTGGCTTTCGCTCGTTCGCGCAGGTTCTATTGTCCGCGGTTCATTGTTTCTTTGTGCTGCGCTTCTACAAAGGTATTTGGACTTGCGCGGTGATACCTGCGCGCCCATACATGCACGACCGAATTAGACTTGCGTGACAACATGGGACTTGCGCGCCTTAATGCCTTATCCATTTTTCTGAATTTATTCACAAATTTCTTCTACAGAGGTATTTGGACTTGCGCGGTGATACCTGCGTGCCCATACTTGCACGACCGAATTAGACTTGCGTGACAACATGGGACTTGAGCGCCTTAATGCCTTATCCATTTTTCTGAATTTCTTCACAAATTTTATGAAAAATCAAATTACTTAAGAGTTAATCATTTAACCTTTGTGCAGATTCAATGGCTCCCAGAAGAATTGGAATGACTAATGAGTTGGATAGCAAGAAGATTGATAACATGATGAACCTCATTATCCATGATTATTACAATATCTGCGACAGCACTCTCCCAGATTTGGCCAAATATTTTAAGAAGTATCATCTTAATTCCCCACAAAGTATCTACCTACCTCTGTATGGCCATGGTCATCTGCAAGAAGTCAACATTCCAGAGCCAAAGAACTATCTCCCGCATTCTTGGTTTCAGACTTACACCAACTTTTCTTCAGCAAATGTATCAGTTGGAGGATCATTTGTAAATGCTGGAACAGTGGAGAAGGCCTACATAATGCATCATAGCCCTTGTGCCCCATATCTGAAACCTCACAAGCCTAAGATGCAACCACATTTTTATCCCTCAATCTTCTGAAATTCTAAAATGGATCAATCCAAAGGGTTTAAGAAGATTTGGGACTTCCGTCCTGGAGGAGGTGTGAAGCCAACTTGGATGTAGGCATATTGAGTACGACAAACTTGTGCAGAGTTTGTCAAGGATCTGAAAGGAGCTGCAATATATGAAGCTATTTGGGTTGGTCGAACATATGTCTATAGGAATGATGACTTTCTGCCAGAGCTAATTAGCCGTTGGAGCCCAGTAACCAATTCATTCCATTTGACTCATGGAGAAGTAGGCATCAGTTTGTGGGATGTCTATAAGATCTCGGGGGCTCCAATTTTGGGCGATATGTATGATGAATTCATCCCTCCCAAGGTGACTTGGAATGATTCGAAGAAGACTCCAGGTTTGGCTCGAGAATTATTGAAAATTTTCTACAAGCTCAAGAATTCAAAGACTTCCAAAACTCATTCTAGAAAGGATATTCATCCATAGGAGTGGATGGATATGTTTCTTACCAAGAAGAAGGATAAGGGTCCCACCTGTAATCATCCTACTACCTGCCCCAGAACAGAGAAGAGGGGTGTTGTTGGCACATTTTGGCCGACCCTGGAAGCAGGAGAATTTGAAAAGTGGGGGTATGAATTGGATAAGAGAATCCCAGAAAAGACCCATCTGGAGGGCTTCTTAGCCTTGTGGCTCAGTGTTTATCTTCTATCAGTCAAGGATTCGAAGGGAGGCGTCAGGCCAGGGACCTTCGTTGTTGTAACCAAGTTTGCTGAGAGGAAAATGGTTGGGTTGGTCACCCCCATTTTGGCGAAGATTCACAGGAGCTTACTCCATGTCTTTATGGGTAAGTCTCCTTTGAGAATAGTGGGACCATTCCAAGTTTTGTGGGGATGGATCGCCACTCATTTTAGGACATATGATGTACAGAGCAGAGTACAGGTTCCTGGAAGTTCTTTCAGGCCATCAGTGCAGGAATTTTCTAGATTTTTTCTGTTATCCCTCAACTCCTATGATATGAAGGCGAGGCTGAGAATGTTCAAGGAATTCCATTTATTTCCTTATGGAAACCCGTCAACCTGGTGATTTTTTGATGATGGAACAGCCGGCCTGGAATTGAGGTCATACATTGCTTGTTTGCAGAGATGGTGTATTGGCCACCAGGATTGACGGAGATATTATATGTGAGGCCTATGCTCCATACAGATTTGCACATCAATTTAAGTGTCTGGAGCAGACTGATGTATCCCCTCCTATTCATGTCAGGTCAGAGTAGCATCCAATGGTTGCCCGACAACTATGGTTGCTGACATCTATGGAGAATACCAAGGCAGTTTTTAATCTACCAGTTGCTGGAGCGGCAAGTAACTTGACTACATGGTACGCCAAGAGCTGGGTAGCATCATACCATGAAGGGGTACTGAATCATCTGGTTCATCGGGTGGGGAAAAAGAAGATAACTTTAGAGAAATAAACCATTCATCAGGAAGGTGACTCTTCCACACCCGGAGCTAATTCACCGGGTTCCTCACCCAGGGCTGACCCGCCAGATTATCAGGATGGGGATGATGAGGCACAACATGTGTCAAAGTGGCCTCGTGCCATATATAATCCTCCTGTCAGAATCAAGAGACCCACTCCATCGAATCCTGGTGAGTTACTTCATTGGGGAAATTTAATCACCAATACTTTATAGAGCAACAAGTTTTATTTTCTTATTCTCTATTTTTGATTGCAGGAGCTGGGAAGAAGTTGAAGTCCAAGATTGTAGGACCCTCCTTGCAGCCTTCTGGTGCACATGTTGAATATCTACGACCTGTGGTTGTCCATACATGGCAGAGTTTATATTGCGATGCTGAAACCGTCTGGATAAACTTATGCAAAGGGCTGCACATCCCTGGAGTAGGGAATCTTTAGGCTTCTACTGATATCCATTTCAAGGATAACACCAATGAAGTGCGGGCTTACATCAGAGAGATGTAGATGATCATATATGCCACCGATGATTTCATTCCTGTCACCAAGAGGGTGAAGGAAATGATAGATCGTGACACCACTAAGGGGACTGGTTCTTCCGGAGATGAGGAGTGGCACGATTACGTGGCTCCTGAAGATGTAAGTCTCTTTCCTTATTTGCTTTGCAACTTGATTTCAGTTAAAGCTTTGTTACTCAAGGAAATTACTTTCTTCATCTTGCATCTTGCAAAGAAAGGAACTGTTGAGGTTCCTTCACCATAGTATAGCCCTGGTGGTACTGCCATTGGAGCTAATGAATCTCCTCACGAGCCGGGTGAGGTATCTCCAGGACAGCAAGCCATGGATGAGGAGTTAGACATGGCTTTTCATTCTCCAATTCCTGTATTTGGAGATAATGATGTCAACACTCCCAAAAATCCAAAGAAGCAAAGACATTGAAGGAAGAAGTCCACACTTAAACACTTCATCAGTAGTGGTAAGTCCTTCAGATAGTCATGAATCTTATCTCATGAAAATATTGCTCATACTTCTTGGGATTGTAGGGGATTCTTCAATTTCCCATTTGAGGGAGAGGATTGACCCTCCTCTGAGGACGACGAAGGGTGCTGGTGAACAGACGCAAATTCATGCTGACTTGGCTACTCCTGAAGAAGAGCCAACGTTTGTTCCCAGTATTACTCCTGCTGCTACTATAAGGAAAGAAGAGCCTTCTTCTGGTAATTTAACAATGCTTCATAAAATGTTGAATAAAAAAATCAACTGACTTCCATTTTGTGATAATTTAGGTTCAACACCTGCACCAGAACATTTGGAGGCCACTGCAACTGATGCCGTAATTTTCTCTGAAGAAACTGTCCGGGGTCAAAGGCTGCAGGATGAGGGTCTCCAAGAAGATACATCGAATTCTCCCACTGGTGAGACTAACCAGGAATCTGAGATATCATTGGATGAAATGATGAAACTTGGCGCATCTTTTTAAGACATTTTATATCAAGTTAAATTACCATGTAATTTAGAGTATCTTGGACGTGAGTGTTATCCTTCGTCCTGTTAAAAATTTCTTATTACATCTCTGACCATGATTGGTTAAAATGTGCAGTTCCATCTGAGAAATCTGTTGAACTACCAATGCCTAAAGGGGGTATAGACAACCCTACTATTGTAGAGACACTAGCTCAAGTGGAGCTGAACCCGATAGAGCTTCCTGAAACCCATCCTGAAAATCATGTTGAATCTAGGAAAGACGGAGAGGAGCATTCTCATGTTGCTAATCTAATGTTGGGTAATAGATAATAATATGTGTGGCTGCACTTAATTTACAAGACATCTTAATCAACTTTGTTATCCTTTGAAACTAACCAAACTTTCAATTGACTATGCAGGGCCGTCAATTTCAGTTGTTAGATCTGGAGGTGAAGCCTCAGCCTCCGCCCCAATGAGATTAGAAAGTGAAGTAACAAGGGTTAGGGGGGAAGGAATAGAACATGACACTTCTTTAAGTGAATTAATTCTAGATTATATTCCCCCCTGTGATAGTGATTCTGAATCAAACCTGGAGGTACAAAAGGAGCTCCAGTTTTCATGACGTAAGGCATAACAGAACATATGGAATATCATATCTGAAGTGCCTCTTGAAGAGATGTCTTCGAAGATCTCGCGACTGTCATCCATGTTCGTCATGTTGGGACTTTGCGGTTTTGGATATCAAGAGATCCATACTGTAGTGAAACAAGTCATTTTAAGGAGGGAGCAGGAGCAGAGGTACCGTCAAGACCTGACCAGAGTGAGGTTGTTAGCCAATATCAGCGAATTTGAGGTTGTGGTGTCCCGAGTTGAGGTTGATCATGCTACGAAATTGAAGGAGTTGAAACATAAGATCAAGGAGAAATTTGTCCAGCAGATTCACCTTCAGAAATAGTTAGATGTTGTTACTGGGGAACTTGATTAGCTTAACAATTCACTGGAAGGAGTTCAAACAAATGGTATGAAAGCCATTGCAGATGCCAAGAAAGCACTCCATCAAGCTGAAAAGGGTGAAGCTGGTTGAGTGCATGAACTTCAAGTGGCTGTTGATGAATTTTGGGATGCCGTAAATCAAATGAAGAGTTTGTTGAAAGCCTCTTGTAATTCTTAGAAAAGAGAAGAGAATCCAATCTTTGGATGTCCTTCTAACTTTTGTGCATTAATGAAAAAAAACACTTTCATCTTCAATCATTTGTGTCTACCTTCTCTTGTTACTTGCTTTAAATAATTTTACCTAAGCCAATGGGCCTAGTAAGCATAGTTTGATTGTTTCTAGGATTATAAAAATAACCCTACAAACTTTGAATCTTGTTATTGCTCAATATTACCTAAATCATACAAAATGTATGTTTAGTGAGCTAGGACTTGAATTTTGTTCAGAGTTCCCTTGTCTTTTGTGGGCAGTTTAAAGTCATGCACATCAGACATAAAAAGGCTAATGTTGAAGGTCGAATAGCTTTGACCGAATGGATTAAAATTGACTCAATTCCTCGATAATTTATCTGAAAACATATTACCACATTCAAGTATGGAGGAAAACCTATAAACTATGATTTAGGAAATTTTGAATCTGAGGAATGATATGAAAAAAGGGAAAAAAGGCATTAGAAGAAGTATTTCCTAAGAGTGAAGTTACCATTATTTAACAAACCCGTTAGGGGGTTGAATTATGCAGGGCCGCTTAAGGGCATTGGCTGCATAGTCAAATAATAGCATCTTTTGGCTGACAGGTCTGTTATGTAGACTACATATGCAAGGCCACCTAGGGGCACGTGCTGCATAGTCAGGAAAAAGAACTCTCAGAAATTTTACTTTTCTACTGCTTAAAAGCCAGTGGAAGTTTATGGAGATTCAAATTTTCCAAAGCATAGAGTTTGTTGTATGGAGAGAGGTACTTGAATATGGAGAGGATATTCTCAATCAAGATTGTCAAAGAATTGGATGAATTTCACTCCTATGAAGGTCTGATCCAAACGTAGGGAAGGGAAATATAAACCATATACTTGAATACTTTCATATCATGAAAATGAATATGAGACAAATATGTTAAGGATGAATATTTTCACGGATCCCTACATGTTGTTGTTTAAGACCAATAAGTACAAAAGAGGTTTTTATCCCAAGAATGAAGTTACCACTATTTGACAAACCCATTAGGGGGTTGAATTATGCAGGTCCACCTAAGAGCATTGGCTGCATAGTCAAATAATAACATCCTTTGGCTGACAGGTCCGTTATGTAGATTGTTTCTGCAAGGCCGCCTAAGGGCACGTGCTTCATAGTTAGACAAAATAATTCTCGGGTATCAGACATTTTGTGACCAGAAGTCAAGAAAAGGGTTATGGTAATCTGTAAGTATTTAAGGTTAGGAGTATATGATACATGAAAATGGGTATTGTCCAATGCATGAAGGAGATACACAGACTAATGCTAACCGTAATCATGTTGTGGCTGGGTCCTGAATTGAAATGATGGACTTCACTACATATCCCATAAGGATAGGAATAAAGCCATACGTAGTTCTTGAAATACAGTTTAACGTCATGTGGGATGAGAGTGTAGAAGATCTTAGTTTAAGGTCGTAGAGTTTGGACCATAATAAGGAATACACAATGTGTTTTTTATAAACCTGATGTGAATGAAGACCATGGTTTTCATACCACACTCATGTTTCACAGGGGGACTTTTCAACCAAGGGATTGAAAGTAGAATTTGGGGTTAGGCTCAAAGACTTGGGGCTGGATTCAAGGGACGCTCGAACGTTTCTACATATCCCATAAAGATGGGAATCAATCCGCACGTAGTTCTTAAAATACCCTCTGTATAGATTTGGTTCGTACAAGTGAAGGGTGAAAGGGGACTTTAGTGCAATGATGGTTTGAACCAAGGTTAAAAGTTCAGGCATTGCCATGTATGCACATAGTCTTTGTAATATGACATAATTGGAGATCAATGTCAATGATGGTTCCCTCTCAGGCGAGGGACAATGGGGGACTGTCTAGTTTAATGTCATATAGCGAGGACGATGGTGCTGCATAGTTTAGTGTCATGTAGCAGGGACAAAAGGGACGTAGATATTTTAACGTCATGTGGGACGAAGGTGAACCAATGTAAAGAGATTGGTTTTGGGCTGCTTCACGAATCAATATCATATAAGACAGAGGTGAACCGATGTGAAGAGATTGGTTTTGGGCTTGAACCTCAGGAGGTTTCCTACGTACCCAGCCTAGAAGGTAAGGATCAAAGTCCACGTAGTTCAATTAAGAATGAATTGGTGATCAAGTTGTACTTGAGGAAAACAACCTAAAAATGGTGTTGGGACTTACACATGGTTAGCAGCCCAGAGAGGGTGTTATGGTTGAAGCTCACTCTAAGCTCACATGAGTCATACTCGGTGCGAGAAACAAGAGGTAACAACAATCCTAACAATTCACAGTTTAACGTCATATAGGACGCATAAGGGACTGTTTCACAGTTTAAATGACATGTGTCACAGACATGGGGTGCTTGGCAGTTTAATGTCTTGAAGCTTGGACAAATAGTTTAACGTCATATTAAACGATGGAGGGGACTATGCAGTTTAAAGTCTTACAGTGAGGACTATTGTTGCTGCATAGTTTAGTGTCATATAGCAGGGAAAAAATACAGGTTAACTTCATGTAGGAAGTATTAAGGGACTTTTTTTTAGTTTTACGTCATGTAGGACATTGGGTTGTACAGTTTAACATTTTGTAGCCAAGACGATGGTTATGCAGTTTAACGTCTTGCTGGATGTAAGTATTTTTGTTACACAAAATACTTTTTCAAGAATCCGGCATTGGTTGGAGTTGTAATGAGTTCTCCATCCATTGAGATTAAAGAATAAGCTCCATTAGAGTATACCTTATGTATTGAGTAAGGTCCTTCCCACTTTGGCTCAAGCTTTGGAGGATTCTTTCCTGGTATCATTGGAGTTCTGAGGACCAATACCAATTCTCCTTGAATGAATGAACAAAGACGAACTTTTTTGTTGAAAGACCGTGCGAATCGATTCTGAAAGACTTCCAAGTGATGCAGGGTGCACAATCTTTTTTCATCTAATCGTTCCAATTCATCCAATCACTTTTGAGATTGTTCATCTGTAGATGACTGATCATAAATGGATACTCTGAGCGAAGTTAATTGAACCTTAATGGGAAAGAATGCTTCTGTTCCATATACCAATGAATATGGAGTTGATCGCGTAGCAGTGCGGGTGGTGGTTCGATAAGCCCATAAAGCATGAAAAAGTTTATCAGGCCATGATTTCTTATCTTTATACACCATCTTTTGCAGTATGTTTGAAAGAGTCTTGTTGAAGGCCTCTATTTGGCCATTGGCCGCTGCATGATACCGAGATGAATGGTTGGATTTGATGTTGAATTCTTGATACAACTTCCTTACCTCATATGAACAGAAGTTGGTGCCATTGTCCGTCAATATGGTATGAGGGACACCAAATCTGGTAATGATGTTAGACTTGATGAAGCTAACAATGATTTTAGAACTGACTTCTTTGCGTGGTATTGTCTCTGCCCATTTGGAAAAGAAGTCAGTAGTAGTAAGAATATACTTAAACTGCTTGGATGTAGCCGAAGGGTAAGGTCCTACTACATCCATTCCCCTTGTGGCAAATGGCCATGAGTATTTAGCTATATGAAGCAACTCTGGGGGTTGATGAATGAATTTTGCACATACTTGGAAAGAATGACACTTATTAGTGAAATTAACACAATCTTGTATCATTGAAGGCCAAAATTATTCAAGCCTTCGAATTTGATCAGACAGTCTATGTCCAAACTGGTGGGCACCACAGACTCATGCATGTACTTCTTTCATGACATCCATTGTCTCTTCACCATCAATGCATCTAAAGAGAATTCCATCAAAACCTCTTTTGTAGAGAATTTTTTCTAGGTGATTTGGGCTATCATAAAGAGTAAAATTGACCACACGTCGTCGGACTTGTTCTTTCCCGGCTCTATCAGGTGGGAGTATTCCATTTTGAAGGTATTTTCTGATAGGTGTCATCCATCCTATAGTATGACCATATGGTTCAGAGATGGGACTAATTTCATTGATTTCCTCTGTTCTGATTTGAACATAAGGTGAAACTGTACGACGGTGGGCAATACTGATGACTGTTTCGTCCCAATTTGGATCTTCCAGGGTTGTAGCTACATTAGCCAGTGCATCAGCTTGAGCATTTTGTGATCGTGGGACATAAGAAAATGTCAGTTCCGAAATAAATTCCTCCATTAACTCTCTGACATAATCACACAAAGGGATTAACTCTTCTTTTCTGATGGCATAATCCCCATTGACTTGTTTGATTACCAGGTCTGAATCACCTTTTACCTTTAAGTGATTCACTTGTGCCTGAAGCGCCAATTCCAAGCCTACGATGAGAGCTTGATATTCTGCTTCATTATTTGTACCGCCTCCCAATAATAAGAAGAAATAGGGTAGAACTGCCTTTTCTGTGGAAATAAGCACAATTCCTAACCCAACCTTGTTGAATTTAGGATCTTCCATTTTCTTCCCTGTTAGACTTCTAGAAGCACCATCAAAGTACATTTCTCATGTTTGAAAATTATCTTGAATAGAGAAGACTTCCTCATCAGGGAGTTCAGTATCTAAAGATATATCTTCTACTGAAGGGTGTTCAGCAAGGAAATCAACCAGAGCTTGGCCCTTTATTTCCTTTTGAGACACATACTGGATATTAAATTGCTGCAAAATAACTACCCACCTTTCCAGACATCCTGTAAGCATTGGACGACTAAGGATGAATTTGAGCGGGTTATTGCGAGATACCAAGTGGACCTCATGATGTTGCAGGTAGTGTCTCAATTTCTGAACTGCAAAGATTAATTCTAGGCAGCACTTTTCAATACTTAAATATCGGGTTTCTATTTCAAGCATAGTCCGACTGAGATAGTAAATGTTGTTTTCATTCCTAGCATCATTCTTTTGGGCAAGGAAGGCACCCAATGACCGCTCTAAAGCTGTCACATAAAGAATAAGTGGTCTCCATTCAACAGGTGGCATTATTACTATTGGACTCTAGAGATATTTCTTCAGAATATCAAATGCCTCTTGGCAATCTTCGGTCCATTGGTGGGTGACTCCCTTCTTCATCAATTTGGTGAAGGGTAAACATTTTCCTGCCAGATTGGCGATGAAACGCCAAATATAAGCCAAGTGTCCTTGAAATCCTCTCAATTATTTCAAATTCTGAGGAGGTGACATACCAAAGATTGATTTTGTCCTCTCAAGATTGACTTCGATACCACGATGGCGTACAACAAAGCCGAGAAATTTTCCCAAGGTTACTCCAAAAGCACATTTTAAGGGGTTCATCTTTAAATTGTGTTGTCGAAGTTTGTGGAATATGATTTCCAAATCCGCCAATTGATTATAATGTTGGACGGATTTAAAAACCAAATCATTCACATAACATTCAATAAATTTCCCTAAAACGGGTTTGAAAATACGGTGCATGGCACGTTGATATGTTGCGCCTGTATTCTTCAGGCCAAAGGGCATTACCCGATAGCAAAACACACCCTGAGGAGATCTGAAGGCTGTAGATTCTTCATCCTCTGGAGCCATTCTGATTTGATTACACCCAGAATATCCATCCATGAAGGAAAGTGTTTTATAGCCAGCTATTTCATCAATCAATAGTTCTCTGATCGGAACAGGAAAATCATCCTTGGGACAATGCCGATTAAGATCTCTGAAATCAATGCAAACTCTAATTTGTCCATTCTTCTTTTTCACAGGGACAATATTAGCTAGCCATTTGGGATATTGAACTTTCTGATGAAGTTAGATTTGATAATCTTATCCACTTCAGCTTCAATTTTGGAAGCATAAGTTGGGTGTGTTCTTCTTGCGGCTTTTTTGAATCCTCGATGTTCTTCTGGCAAACCCAAATAATGAGTGGAAACATCAGGATCAAGACCTGCCATTTCTGTATAATTCCAAGAAAATACATCTCGATTTTTCTTTAGAAAGGAAGTATACATTTCTTGCTCTTCAAGAGTCATTGACGCACTAATTAAAGTGGAGCATGAATCTTCATTTTTACCCAGATTTATTTCTCTGAGTTCATCCATAGTGGTAGAGATACCCTCTTCAAATGTTGGAGGAGCATCCCTGAGATCTTCCTCTTCTTCTTCAGTATGTGTTATTTCTTCTGTTTCTACTTGCATAGTAAATGATGAAGCAGAGTTTCCATGATCAGGAGAGAAGTTAAAATTTGAACATCTTGAAGAAGAGACTACCATTTCTGACCCTATTGATGATAAAGGGTCTTCCTTAGGTAATAAAGAGAAGATGATGGATTGAAAATCGACATCATTATTCACCTCTCACATTGTTATAACTTCTTCTGGCCTGGTTGATGAAGTATAGAATTTCTGGATTTCAGCGGATGAAATGAAGACATCTCCATTTGAGCTTTCATCATTGTTTGGTGAATCACCATCGTCTCCCATGTTGTCTGGCTTGGTTGTCATAATTGACATTATAGAAGTTTCCATAAGAGTATTTAGATTTGGGTCTATCCTGTCAATTTGACTGATAGGCAACACATAATCTGTACTCACGTGTATGAATGGATTTACAGGAATCTTTTCCAAACCATATGGAGCATTAATTTTGGTGACCTCCTTTGTCGTGGATTTCTCCTTCCCTTCCATGTGATAGAATTCTTCCTCAATGTATTGAGAATCACATGTTTTGAATGAGGCTTTATCACCATACAATGTCCCAATTTTACCATTGAAATAATATTTGAGACACTGATGGTATGATGAAGGTACGACTGCATGTTAATGTATCCAAGGTCTTCCAAGCAAAATGATGAAGGTTGTGTCATGAAGAACAACCATGAAATATGAATTGAATTCAAGGTCTCCAAACTGAGTTCTGAGTGTAATCTCGCCCAGAGGTTCTTGTTCATTTTTATCATATCCTTACAACATCAAAGTAGAAGGAGATAAATCAGATTCAGTGAGGCCTAATCGATGAAGTGTATGAATAGGGATAAGATTGACTCCTGAACCATTATCAATGAAAGCTCGTTGGATGTCTACATCATTGACCTTGTCAGATAAATACAAAGGTCCGATATGTCCATGCACAACATCATCTTCATCTTCATCTGTAAAAGATATCACTGCATGGTATTCTGCAGGACCATTCTCTACATGGTAGACTTTAGCCGCAGCAATTTCAGTTTCGAATTCCTGAGGACTTGAAAAACCCTCAATGAGTGACTCCCGAAGATCCTCTGATAGATTCAAGGCACCCAAAATTGATAACTTGGTCGGTACTTGGGCCAAATGTTTCAAGACATCATACTTTTGGTCCAAAGGTCTGCGTTTCCCAATAGGAACATGTGGTTTCACAGGTGCCTTAGAAGTTGATACTTTGGAAGTAGATGCATCTTGTATCAGGGTAGGAGTTGGAAATACTCCTGGCTTTGGAATATTAGACCGACTAGGTCTATTTACTTGCTGAGAGGAAGAAAGTGTAACTTCCAATTGATCCTCCAAAATAACTGTACCAGGACTGAATCTACCGTGCGTGGAAGAACTTTCTTGTTCTTGTTGAGCTCGTTGAAGGGCTTTGCCACGAGTTTCTGCTGCATATACAGTTCTGGCAGGGGTAAGATTGAAATAGTGTCTTCTAGAATATCCACATCTTCCCATGTATCCTAGACCTCTGGAACTCCCTCTAATTCCTCTGTTTGATATAGGGAAATCAGGCTCATTGAGATCAAAACTGCGACTGGCATAAGGATCCATTAAATGAATCATATTAATAGAACCAAAGATCAACTCTTCATCTGACGAAGACTCTGCCTGATTAGCTAGTTTAGGTCGTGCCGTTTGGTGGGGTGGTGTCCGTCCTTTCGAAGTGGATGGCATAAAATCTTCCAGAGTCAAAGACAACTTGGGCTTTGACACGAGCTCATCTTCTTCTAACTGTTCTTCTTTCTTCGAATTATGCCGCCTCTTTGAAGATTTTTCTTCTGATGAAGGGGGTTTTGTTGTGGCATTCATAGCAGAAGACACAATTGGTTTCTTCAATTGCGTTCGTAAAATGGCATGAGTTCATTTGATCGTTTTCCTGACCATCCAATCATTATATTTCTGCGCATTTTTGCTTTTAACTTTTTGTCACTCGTCTTCTCTCTCTGGATCTGTAGTAGTAACACATGCTACCTAAGCTGAAGAACCTTTTAGTTTTACCTGTCCAGAGTCCATCATTTTTTGCAGGAGGTCTTTGAAGACAAAACACTCCTGAATGGGATGCCCCAACATCTGATGAAATGGGAAATAGTTGGGAAGGTCTTCATCTCCTTCCTTGTTAGGCCTTTTGGGCCTTGGAAACTGAACTAAATTATTTTCCAGAGCTGAAATGAAGTAACCAGGAACTTGTTCATTTCGGAAAAAATAGACTTTGTTCTTTAACTCTTGAAATTGTTTCTGTCTTTGATCTATTTGACCATCTTGATGAAATGACCTCTGTTGTTGATGCTTAGGAGGCAGAGCCCTTCGATATGATGAATGTTTTGAAGTGGAAGCAGGTACAGGTGCTTGTTTAGGCGTAACTGTAGCAGTCTCTGCTTTCCCCATTCTCCTTCTTGGAACTGGTATAATTACACGAGTTTTAGCCTTAGTCTGTATAAGAGAGTCTTTAATCTGCTGAGCGATTGAAGTAAGGTCTTGAAACCCTCCTGTGTATTTCACAGGGATCAACGGTGTGCGTAATTCATCACGCAAATTTTCCACACATATTGGCAAAAATTATTCTTGAGGGAGTGCTAAGCTTAAGAAATATGTTAATCTCTTCTAGCGAGCAATGAAATCTGAAACTCTTTCATTTTCCCTTTGCTTACAATTTGTAAGATCAAAAATTGTCGTCTTTGGCAACGTTGAGCTGAATTGAAGAAGAAATTTTTGACAGAGATCCTCCCACCCAGTAATTGACCGGGATTGCAAGCTTGTATAACAGACAAAAGCAGGTCCTTGTAATGAGTGTACAAAACACCTGAGCTTAAATGCTTCTTGTTGTTGAGGAGTTCCCATCATGGGATCACAACGAGAAACAAAATGCGTTAAGTGTTGTTCTGGATCTCCCGAACCATTAAAAATTGGGAATGTGGTACTTGCAAAATTTGATGGGGGAGGAATTGCATCAACCCATTCAGGGTAAGCTCTCTTCTCCGGTTGAACCGGTGCACGCTTTCCTTCCATAGCTTCCAACCGAGCTGTTAATGACTCAATGGTAGTCATTAATTTTTGAGAAACATCTAGTTGAGCTTGGACCTGTGCAGGTGCAAGAACTGGAGTTTGAACGGGTGTGGCGACCGGGACTTCCACTGATGGTAGTATTGCTGGTTGTTGTTGCGTATAACCCATAGGATTGGACATGTGAGGGTGTACTGGTAAAGAAGGATATTCTTGATCCATTCCAGTAGCTGCAACAAATTCCCTTGACTGACTGACTCCAGCACGCTTAGGAGGAAGACTTCTTTGAAGTAGTTCTGCATTCAACCTCCTTAATTCCTTCATTTCTTTCTCTTGTTGTGCGAACCTTTTCTCTAGTGAGAGTGATTGTCCTTCTCCAGAGGAAGGGTGGAATGTAACCCGATTCTTCCCTTTCCCCTTGTTGGACGCCTTTCGGAGAGGGGGAAGTTGGTTATTTGAAGGAATACCTAGATTTTGGGTAAGCCTTTGATTTCGTGTACGCACACCATCTTCATTTTCCTCTGTGTGTACAGCCTCTTGAGCATGAAATTCTTCATCTAATCCCTCTGAGTGAGCCTCATGTTCTGGAGGATCAGCAACAACGACATTTATGACATTTATTGATGCATAACGCATTGCATCCCTTCTATCGGCATTTCTGCGATACTGTCTTCTTCCATGTCCTTGATGAGACATTGTCTTTTGTTGAGTTGACCCCTCAGGAACTTCCTGATGAACCGTAATTTGGAGGGAATCTCCTGATAATTCGGCTCTGCATTCCTCTTGTGGCTTTTTCCCTAATCGAGAGAAGACTGACTTTTGCTGAGGAAGAGATTGAGGATTTGAAAAAGTCCCCAGTCCGGTGAACTAGAGCTGTTCCTTCTGTTCCTGCTCAACTCACCGAATCCTATTTGTTGATTCCGAGGGTTGGGTTAAAAGAGTCCCTAGTCTGGAAAGATGGGGTGGCTTTTAAGCTGCTTCATCTGAAACTTTCTTAAAAGCTCTCCTGATTTTGCGGTCTTTAGTCCGGAAATTGGCTGGATGTATCAACCTACATCCACTCAAATCACCTGGCTCAAATGATCGCTGGATGGTTTCTGACACTTCTGTCACCTGATGATGCGCATGATCTAAACCAGAAACCTATTCGATATTCTCATTTGCTTGATGCAAGAGTAATTCGACAACTTGTTCTTTGTATGCCTGACTTTGAGAAGAACTAGTTGAGGCATGTTCCTGAGCAAGAATCTGATTACACACAAAACCAATTGGCTGTGGCCGTCCATGGGCAATAATATTGCATGAGACCACTTTTGGCGGGCTTGGTTGACTGGAGAGTACAGTGAAATGCAGTGCTCCATGAACACCCCATCCTCTGATATGAATACCAGATGGGGCATTGGAAATTAATTGGCTCAATCTATTTAGTGCGTCAAGGCATGAACACTGAAGGGTTCTCTACTATTTTTCAACCTTTGGATATCAGGAAACTGAGAGAGATGCCAAATCAATTTGGCGTTGTAACCCTTCTATTATCTTGACATGATTTTCATATTCATCATAAGATAATATTTTCTTTTCTAATTGACAGAGTTTTCCACATTTTGAGACGAATATCGTGAATACAATCTTCCGTCAACATTTCTGGATTATCATACTGAGAATCAGCCAAAGTCCAAAACATGACTGGTACTTCACCTTTCTCCATTTGTTTTCTCATGTTTAGTACTTCCTCCTTATCATTTGATGAAGATTATTCTACCTGATTAGACCAGAGCTGGTGCTTCTTTGTTGTTTTATCAGATTCAACAATATTGGAAGAGAATTCATTTATCAAATTAGAAGATGCATGAATCAGGGGTGGTTCGGAGAATGACCTACACCTCGGGCTATCTTCTGGTTGAGAAAGTATTTCACCTACTATCGGTAAAGCATCAGACATGACTGGCTTCACATTTTCAAGTGCCTCAAGATAAGAGGGATTTCTCGTTACTACATTTTCTTTTGAAGAATTTTCTAGGCAGTGCAAATTACTACTGTAGAGAGGACTTTCACAGCTAAATTCATCATCATGGGGAGGACCACCATGGTGGGTTACAGCAAAAGATGAAATCTCTTGCTCTTTAGTCTTCTGGCCACGCAGAGGGTGTCGTGGCTCTCATCTGAAGATGATACTTCGAGATCGACCAAACAGTCATGAAGCAAGCCTTCATGAGGAAGTGTCCGATGAAGACCTCCGGAATTATTGTTCCCACTATTGGGAAATGAGAGAGTAGAATCTTGAGTTGCAACAGACAATTGTCTGAGTGCATCAAGAACTCCAGCATCGAGCAAGACCTTATTACAGATTGGCTCTTGATTTCTTGACTGTGCTGAACAGGTCTTTTTCTTAGACGCCTTCTTACTCACTTTGGAAACCACTTGTTGACGAAAGTGGTTATTATGGGTAGGTGTATGTGCCTGATCAGGATAAATAGTCAGGTTAGGCTGATTATCTCCATTCAAATCAGGTGTATGTGTCTGACTTGATTGCCCGTATGACATGGGGGAGTATGCCCCACGACCCTCCAGGACTGGAACAGAGGTGTGTATCTGCTCCGGAGTGACATATTGATGAGTCACTCCACTGATAGGGATAGATTCATGTTTCTTCCCCTGTGATGTTGTTGAAGTTGTTATAATATTCTAACAGACATCCAGAATATGGCCAGGGATTTGCTTCTGCTCCTTCACCATTGTTAGAATGTGCTTGGTGACTTCAGCTGCCGGAACGAGAATATACGTCCATTTCATGTCAGGAGTAGGTGTATGTGTCTGCTCCTGTCCTCCTTTTCCTGTCAGAGAATTCTGACAGTACTTATGCATGGGGGCAGAGAGTTGAATCTGCTCCAAATTTGTCGTCGGAGCTTTCCGACTGACTTCTCTGGGTGCTACCAAACGAGACTGTTGGCAGTCTTGATGAACATTGGCAGGTATATGTGTCAGCTGTGTATTCTTTGTCATGTATGGTTGATGATTTTCCTTCAATACTGGCAGATGAGACTGCTGACAGAATTGTTGATTGTAAACAGGTATATGTGTCTGCTTATCAGTTGCCACCATATTAGATTGACGAGTTTCTTTGGGTGCAGTCAGACGAGCTTGCTGACTGACTGATGAGTTACAAACAGGTGTATATGTCTGCCTATAATACTCCGTTGGAATTGCCTGACGGGATTGGTGGGTTTTTGCCAGACGAGTCTGCTGGACAGCGGGATTAGAACGGACGGGTGTATGTGTCCGCTCGTTGCTTTCCATCAAGTTGGCTTGATGGACTTCTCCGGAGGGGGCAGAAGTAAGAACCTGCTCCCTGTTGACCGGATTTCGCCTCTGACAGTTCTTCTTGTGTGCTCGGGTCTGAGGAACCTGAGCTGAACCCCTAAAGGTGGTACCCTCATCATGTTGAAGGTTCACTACCGCACGAGTCTGACGGCGATTGTTGATGGGAGCCCTTGGGAAGGACTCTTGTCTTCTTGAACTGAGGCCTTGAGTGACCTCTTCATTTACCTCCATGTAATATGGGAGAGATTGGTTGTTGCGTTCCGGGGATAACAACCTGAAACGGTTGGAGACGGTGGTTAGCACCGCCTGCTTCTTGATCGTTGGTCATCGCTGTCCGGACAACCAGGGTGAATTGTTAACTTGGAGGGCTTGTCGAGCGGCCTCCAGAGTCAGAATGGTACCGTGTTGACGATATTCCTTAACAAGTGCATTCGAGACCTAGCGTTGCAGACGCTGAGTGGGTGATGTCGTCCTCAGAGCGGACGAGGATCCAGCAGAAGTAGCAGCAGAGGCATTCACAGGTGTGAACTTTAGAGAAGCCATTTCTGTAACGCAGAGAGATCTTGGAAAAAAAGTGTATGTTTGATATAACAGACATAATCAAGATAAGTTTGGCCACTACATCTTTTGGATGAGCACATATGTTATTGATTGATTTGTTGGCCCTCATATTGAATTAAATAGGAGCCTAACAAATAAGTAAAATATCATTTAACTTGGTTAAGGATTCATGTCGGGTTCACTATTTTTTTGTTTCTTCTGGAAATGGGGATGACCTTATTTGTTTAAGGTTCAAACATTCCAATCGGTTTCTAATGGGTTTATTCGTAGAACCGAAAACATCCAATGATTCTATATCCATTTGGACCTACTTTCCAAAGGTAGGTGCTCATTAGTTGTGGACCAATAAGGCTTAAGAATTTGCATTGGTCGAGAGGATGGGAGGTCGGACTCATCACACCTTTTTGGGGGGAATTATTGTCTACTCCGGGACTCTCTTTATAGATTTGAGTTATGTTCGTGAATCCTTATTAATTTACCAAGTATGAAAACCAGCTTTCCTTTAGATTTGGCAATCAATGATATGTATGAGATTTAGAGAATCTTTTATATGTATTCGAGGTTCTTCGTCGATAGAGAATCATCCGTATGTATTGAAGATTCTTAGTCAATTGTATCCTTCGATACATTATATAGAATTTTCTTGGTCATTATGATAATCATATTGGTTTTAAAGCCACTCAGCGGGGCACTTGGAGTTTTTGTCATTCAGAAGGACGTGGATTATTTTAGAGTTGGGATCGTACCCTCAGATGGGCTACCTACGTATCCTTGTTAGAAAAAGAATCAGAACCCACATAGTTTGGGAATTAAGATATAGTTTAACGTCATATGGGACGGATGATAATTGATGGGTGATGGGCTTGGACCTTAGAAAGGCTTCCTACATACTCTACTTTTAAGGCAGAGATGAAAGTCCACGTAGTTCGATTAAGAATTGTGGGGCTTACGTGTGATTAACGACCCAAAAGAATGTGTCGTGGTTACTTTTACACTCTAAGCTCACTTGAGTCATGCTCAGTGTGAGAAACAAGAGGTATTGATAAACCTGATGACTTGTGCCATGAAAGATGTGGTCACAAGGAATGATATGGGGCTTATGTATGTGTGACTGCCCAAGTAAATGAAGACCAGGACTTAGTTTAGGAAAGAAGCCCAGGAGAAAGGTCCATAAAGATATTCGTGCTTTATGGAGATTTGGATACTCTAATTGGGGGCTTACTCCTGAGGAGGATGCCCAAATTAGGGGGGACTTATGATTGGGTTTTATTCCTGAGAAGGAAGCCCAAGTCAAGAGAAATTCAGCCTGGGGCATACTCTTGAAAAGGAGGCCCAGGTTGAGGGGACTTGAGATCTGGGGCTTACTCCTAAAAAGGAGGCCCAGGTTAAGAGAAATTATGATTGGGGCTTACTCCTAAGGTGGATGCCCAGATTAGGGAACTTGTGACTGGGGCTTACTCCTGAAAAGGAGGCCCAGGTTAGGGAACTTGTGGCTGAGGCTTACTCCTGAAAAGGAGGCCAGGGTTAGGGAACTTGTGACTGGGGCTTACTCCTGAAAAGGAGGCCCAAGTTAGGGAACTTGGGGCTTACTCCTAAGGAGGATGCCCAAATTAGGGAACTTCTCATCTTAAAGGATAAAGTTAAATGAATGAAATCTCTAACCTTAGTGACATAAAGTTATGTAGATCATGAGGTTTTGGGAGATGTTCCACAGAATTCCTTTCAGATAAGGAAGCCAACAAAGGAATCATGTCATAAATGGATTTGAAGATGGTTTTGAAGGCTAAATCTTGAAGAGGAGAGGTGGATTTTAAGAAAAGAGTTGAATAGGCAGGAGGGGCACCCAAAAAGAGGCAGGCGCGCAAGTCTTGTTTGGGAGCGCAAGTCTTGGTCACGCAAGTATACTTGCGCGACATGGGTGTACTTGGGCGACGGTTCACCAATAGGGGAATACTTGGGCGAGACTTGGCTCAAGCCCTTAGTATTATCCCTAAAGGCTTCCAAAAGGGTGACGCGCAAGTTCTGTTGAAGGGATAAGGTGGCGCGCAAGTGTGTCCATTTCCCTTAAGGGTTAGACACTTAGGCGCGCAAGTGTTGATGAATTTCAACACTTAGTCCTTGTTCCCCATCTTTGGATCTTCCATTCTAGGTAAGAAATTACCTTAGAAGTGTTCGGAAGACTTCCAGCAAAGACTAGGGCGCCGAGAGCTTAAATCTGACTTTTGGATTTTTCGTCCCCGAAATGGGGGGCCCACAAGGGGTATTTATAGGCCATTGAGGACCTTGGGCGAAAATAAAATAGGGCGCGCAAGTCACCTGCACGACCAATATGTGGCGCGCAAGTATACTTGCGCGACCATGGTGAAACTTATGCGACCCATGCTTAAAGAAATCATTGTTCATGCCTTTGTCAATTTTTGATATTTCTTCAAAGGATGAATCTCTTTGTGCTTAAGGTATTCCCCCTTTTCATTCATTAGACTCTGTGATGGAAAAGAGCGTCAAAAACTACAGGAGGAGGTGTTGAGGGAGTTCCACACTTCCCCTCTAGCGGTACATCCAGGAGTGGTGAAGACGTATCAGGACCTCAGACGACAACACTGATGGTCAGGTATGAAGAAAGCAGTAGCAGAGTTTGTCTTTCGATGCCTCACTTGTCAGCAAGTGAAGGCGGAGCACCAGGTTCCACCGGACTTGGTTCAGCCCTTAGAGGTTCCATAGTGAAAGTGGGACGGGATATCCATAGATTTCGTGACGAGACTTCCATGTACATCTAGAGGACACGACTCTATCTGGGTGATCGTAGACCGACTCATCAAGTCGGCCCACTTCCTACTGATCAGAGAGCAGAGCTCAGTAGAGAGCTTGGGACACCTCTGCGTTCAGGAGATCGTACGGCTTCATGGTGTGTCATCGACTATCGTCTCCGATCGAGATGCTCGTTTCACTTCCCAGCTATGGAAGGGGTTACATGAGACTTTTGGGACACAGCTTCGTTTGAGCACCGCCTTCCATCCTCAGACGGATGGTCAGACTGAGAGTACCATTCAGACTCTTGAGGACATGCTCTGTGCATGTGTCCTCAACTTTGATCGCAGCTGGGAGGATCACTTACCCTTGGTGGAGTTTGCGTACAACAACAGCTACCATTCCACCATCGAGATGACCCCTTACGAGGCATTGTATGACCGACCTTACAGATCACCTCTATGCTGGACTGACCCAGGGGAGTCAGCACTTGTAGGACCAGAGATGGTGCAGACTACGACGGAGAAGGTGCAGATCATCCAGGAGCGGATAAAGACTGCACAGAGCAGACAAAAGTCCTATGCTGATAGGAGACGGAGACCACTGGAGTTTGAGGATGGCGACCACATCTTCCTACGGGTCTCACCTCGACAAGGTCTACGGAGATTTGGCCGAGGTGGCAAGTTATCTCCGCGATTTATCGGGTCGTTCCAGGTCCTCAGTAGAGTAGGCGAGGTGACTTACCGCCTGGCCCTTCCACCTCAGTTGCACCGGGTGCACGACGTCTTCCACATATCTCAGCTGATGAGATATGTGCACGACTCGTCCCACATCATCGACCACGGGGAGCTGGACGTCGATGACGGGGCGACTTTTACAGAGGTTCTAGTGGAGATTGAGGATCGACAGGAGCGGGTCCTACGTGGACGGTCGATTCCTCTGGTGCGCGTTCGCTGGCAGCATGGGAACCTCCAGGAGAGCACATGGGAGCGGGAGACTCAGATTCGTGCTCAGTACCCCCATTTGTTTCCTTAGTGTGTGTTGTAGCTTTACAGTGACGTAAATCCCTGAGGTAGGGGTAATGTAAAGACCCAGAAATTTCAAGGAAAATTTTTTCTTAAATTCTTTGAAATTTTACGAGTCCGGTGTTTCTGACGGCGCCTGATTCCGAGGCCCGGTGTGCCCAGAATCAATTTCTGAAGTTTTGTTCGGGTACGTTCAGTAAATGTACGTGCGAGTTATTATATCTTTTGAACCGATACTCGAAATTGAAATCTGAGGACACCGATGAACTCGCAACGCCGGTATTCGCTTAAAGGGACCTTTACTGCAGTTGCGTTTTATAAAGGATGCAAGTTATAAATTGGGGTTACTAATTAAAATTGGAAATTAAATAAAAATGTGTGTAAAACACATTTTTATTTGAAAGGTGGTTAAAGTCTCTAGGTGGAGGTTAGAGGTGGGGCCCACCACACCATAACCTCCCTTGGGAGGATATAACTAGGGGTGGGGCCCACACAAACACAAATCCCTCAACTCCCCTTGAAACCCCCCTTTGAAACTCTTGGACTTCCCTTTGAATTAATGAAGCCTCCTCTCCCCTATTAAATTTTTAAACCATCCACCTTCTCTCATTAAGGTGCCAACACAATTAATTAATAACTTAATTAATTATTTTGAGTAATTGAAATCTTTTGAATTTATTTTGCCAACATTAAAAGAAGTCATTACATTCTTTTAATTTGGTTGGCACATTTTTACCTTGGTGGAACTTTTGGAGAATTAGAGAGAGAGCATTCTTCCCCGAAGAACACGAAGAACGTCCTTTCTCTCCAACGAAGAACGATGAAACTGTCTTCGATCTTCGTCCAAGCCACAAAAGGAGGAGCCGCCCGCGAGGAACGTCGACTACGGTTCTTCTTCGGACGTTTCCCGACGTCAACGAAATCGACGTCTGTCTTCCGCGACGCCCGACTTCCGCGACACCGTCTTCCGCGGCTCGTCGACGTGCAATGTCAAATACGAGGTAGGGGGTTGTTTTGAGTTATGTTTCTGAACTTCGTCGTTCTAATTGCGGAATGTGAATTGCCAACTGTTAACGTCACAACGCGGAGGGTTCGGGCCGCACGAACACGGCCTGAACCTCCCCCCATATTTGTGGACCTTGATAACGACGGAGGCGGAGCCAATAGGGCGCGGTGTCGTCGCACCGCGCCGGAGAAGAACCGCAACAGATGAAAAGATGTGGCACGACGACGCCGCGTTATGGAACCGAAGGACGCGGCCATGCCGGACCGCGACAATGGTGGATCGGCGCCGCCACGCCAGCTGTGTGGAGCAAAACTGCGGCCCGCATCTGCAGGCCGCTTGGCCGGAGACGAACCGGCCGGGCTGGAAGAACTGACCGGCTACAGCCGGCAGGGCTGGAAAAACCCACTGGCTACAACCGGTTGGGCTGGAAGGTCGCGGCGCCTGCAGGCGCCGCGCGGCGGAGCCGTGGCCCGCAACCGCGGGCCGCTCGTCGGGCGAACCGGCCGGGCTGAAGACCCGCGGCGCCGCGTGGGAGGAACAGCGGCCCGCTGTGCAGGTCGCTCGCGCCGGACAAAACCGCCCGGCTTCGGCCGGCCGGGCAGGGAGAGGCAGCGCCACTCGGCGCCGCCGGGCGAACCGGACCGGCCCGCTCCGCGAGCCGGGTCCGCAGGTGGGTCGCGCCCCACCGGGTCGGACCCGCAAAACCGGGTCGGGCCAACCCCCAGCCGGGTCGGACCCGCCGAGTCGGGTCGGACACGGCGAGTCGGGTCGGACCGACCCGCCAGCCCACTAGGCTTGACGGGCCGGGTCCGACATCGCCTAAATGCAAATATCTCCAAGACCGCGCGTCTGAACGATGTGTCGTCTACGGCACTGGGACCCTCGCGACGAGGCGGTCCTTTTGCGTTACTCTAAGTGAGTTTTGGACAACTTTGGAAAACGGCCGAGTTTGGAACGAGCGTAAAACCAATCGGGCCCCTGAAACGGAAAAGCTAATAACTCTCAGACCGGGCGTCCGATTGATGCGTCGTCTGTCGCGTTGGGTTCCTTATGATGAGACAGAACTTCAGGATACATCAACTCATGACTTCATGATAGTTGATGTATCGACCCCTTTGCTCGAGAAGCGGACCCTCCTAGAATCGAGCGTGCTGTGTGCGAGAACCCTAGAACTGACTGCGACTGCGACGACTACTATACTGGAATCCTCCGTAGGTTCGACGACAACAACTACTGTACTAGAATCCTGTGTCGGGTCGACAGTTCTGACTTCTCTTCCTGTATCCTGTGTGGGTCCGACAGAATAGCTGGTCTTGTATCCTGTGTGGGTCTGACAGTTTAGACGAGATAGCTGGCTTGTATCCTGTGTGGGTCCGACAGCTTAGCTGGTCCTGTATCCTGTGTGGGTCCGACAGCTTAGACGAGATAGCTGGCATGTATCATGTATGGGTCCGACAGCTTAGACGAGATAACTGGCCTGTATCCTGTGTGAGTCTAACAGCTTAGATGATCCAGAGGCTACATCTGATCATCTATATCTCACTACTATTGTGGCATACCTGTGTGAGTTGAGTCATGTCTTTCAACCATTATCATCGTGGTGATTGACTTTACTTCTTTTGTGGAATTGGTTTGTGCTTGGGCTCGAGAGTTGGAGCCGGACTGAGATTGGTAACTTAGGTATATGTATGGGCATATACCTAAGTAGGGTTAATTGATACTTCGTGATTGTATTTTTCTTCTTTTATTAATCCTTAGTGGATATTGTGAGACCTTGCGGGTCTCGGGATCCCTACTGAGTATCATTATACTCACCTCTGCACGGACTATGCCCGCACCTCGTTGTGTTGGATGCAGACAACAGACATCGCTGACGGAGGCCGAGAGCGCCACGATTGGACGGTACCCGGAGGTGGACCTTACAACGAGTCGGCACACGGAGGAGACTGACGGACGTGAGTGCTAAAGTGGTCATCTGTACTTACCCTTCAGGTAGGAACTCCGGAGGACGATCCAGGAGCTGCTCTTTACTTACAGTTGTTTGTCCTTTTTACTTGTACTCGTTGTTCAGTTGAGTTTGTATACTGGCCAATTTACTTTCCAGCACACTCTTTTGCATTCAGTTTTACTTAGTGTTTACCTCATGTTGCGTACTCTGTTGTGTTTGTTTACTTTTATAAAGGCAATGTCTTCCCAGCTTAGAGATTTACGTCTTTGGTGCTAGTCGTCAGCCCCTGACCTATGGAAGGCGGGTTTGAGCTAGTCACGGCACGGGTCCCGAGGACGGGTCGTGACACAGACCTCATCTGAAAAAGTCCTAAATGGAACCTACAACATTAGCCTTCACAAAGTCCCAATGCACCACATAAAAAGCACTGGGGAAACCTTCCAGACCTGGGGCACTATCCTGTTTCTAGCTGAGAATGGTTTCCCTCACCTCCTACTCCATTAAGATTTCAACCAAATAGTTGTTTTCATTGGCACTCACAAGGTCCTGAATACAGCTCATAAAGATGTCATCATCATTCAGACTGATGGAGCCATCACTCCTAATGGAACATGGACTGGCCATGAGTTTTTCAAAATGATCAAGGGACATTTTCCTTGCAACCTCTAATCCAAGGTAAATGATCCATCTTTCAATTCCAGATTGAGTTTCATATTTCCTTCCTTCTCCTTCAGGCAGGCATGAAAATAAGCTGAATTTCAGTCCCCTTCTTTAAGCCACAAAGCCCTCAATTTTTGTCTACAACATTTATAAATCTCCAATAATTTTTCCGCCAACAGTTTGCACTTACCATTGAGAATAGAAGTCTTATCATCATCCCAGCGGTCCTAAAGATCCACCTCTAAATTATAAATATCACCTTTCAGAAGAGGGTTGTGGTTAGAGAGGGACCTCTCCAGGTGAGTCACAGAAACTAAACCGAAGGTATCCAAACCCTGAAGATTAGAGAGACATTGATCAAGATGGCTCCAAATTCTGTTCAACCCTTTGCGATTGTTACACCAAGTGTATTTATCACCAACAAAGCCCAAGTCCAAAAGGCCGTTGGAAGCCATGAAATTCTTGAAGTCCTGCATACCACTGTTAAGACCTCCAGTCCCTCCTTTTTTCTCAGAGATATCTACAATAGGATTGAAGTCTGCACCCACAAACCAAGGTTTGCTACCTGATTGAAATAAATCCAGATGATGCCAAAGAGATTTCCTTTCCCCTCCCTCATAGATAGAATAAACAAAGGTAAATAGAAATTCATACCCGCTGACAAGAACATTAGTAGTTAAACAGTGAGAAGTAGAACCCACCAGATGAATCTCTAAATCTGGTCTCCAGAATACCCAAATATGGTTATTACAGGGATAGTCATGTAAGTAAGGTAAAAGACCGATGTTTTTGGCAAAACCAGAAATCCGACCAATTTCCTACTTGGGTTCAAGAATGGAAACAATCGAGGCATGATGAATTCTATGTTCTGAGGAGATGAAAGCATATTTAGCTTGTACCCCCCAACACCATGGCATTCCAAATTAAGACTGAACACATTAAAAGGTCAGGAGAGAGGTCCTCATAACTAGAGGTACCTGAATGAACAAACGAGCATCCCTTTGAGACTTCTCTAGATCTAGATCTGATTATAGGGCCCATAGAGGCAATTTATTTCAACCTGGAAGGGATAGGAGTTTGAGATAGAGTAGCAACCTCAGAGGTCTTAAAGTCTGAGGATTCATGAAGTAAGAAAAATATGTTGGCAAGAGGAGAAAGAGAAATCCGAGATTTTGATTTCAACCAGTGTGGGTAATGAGAGGTAAGAAGTTTCCTCTCAGGAGTGCACCTGGCCTCCCAAAAATCCTTAAACACCCCCTCCGACATGAATCTGCAACTGGACAAGCCTTTAGAACAAGGAGAATCATAAGAAATCCTCATCATAAGAACGGGGAGACTCAGCGGAAAATTGAGATCTAGGAAAGGAACATCAGTGAAAGAGGGGACAAGCACCCAAGTGAAGGAGCAGGCAGGCTCAACTCCATGTTGCCAAGAGGACGACTAGGTTAGGGACACCCATTGAGAGTGTGAACAGAATCAGAAGCTTACTTCAAAGGACCAGAAATCTCGCAACAACTAGGTCATGAGGCCACAAAGAGGAATAGAAGGGGTATCCTGAACAAAACTGCCATAACCCGAAGAAGAAGGAACCAACGAAATTGACCCCAGAAGATCCATAGCCTTGGACACTTCCTTAGAGCCAGCACCGCCATCTGGAAGGACTTCCAGAGAAGAATACCTGGGGGGGACAGAAACTTTGGGGCCAAATTTATTCCTGCAAGAACTCTCCAAGTGGCCCTGGAAGCTGTAAATAGCACATAAGCGGGGAGGCACAATGAAAAAGAGATGTTCCCACCAAGAAAAACCATCACCTGCCCGAACCAGAACCTTCGAAGGGAAGGGCTCAATAGGATTCAACTCAACACAAATCCAAGGGCAAGATGCTGCCAGGAGGTTTTTCATGTTCTCATCCACACAGAGGAAAGAACCAAGCGCATTACCTATAGATTGAAGAATGGAAGGATTATGGGAGGGGAGTGGCAGACCAGGAATCCAAATACACACAGCTGCCATGCTGGACTACCTGCCAAAATGAGCATCCCAAGACCAACGAGACGGAGAAAAATGCCATTTTCCACATTGTTTTCCTTCCCTGGACCAGGCCCGAACAAAATCTTCCTTGTTGAACATATGAACACAGAAAGGAAAAAACGAAAGGTCCGAAACTACCACTGGATGGGTGAGACCCCAGGAACAAAGGACCAGAACCAACCAAAAGGGGGCTTGTCGTGACCAAACCAAGAAACCAGAGTAAGATCGTGGAAGGCCGCTGCCTCAGAAAGATCGACCACAGAGAGATAAATCAATGAAAAACCATCAACTTTAGCCGAACAACTGGGGTCCATATTAATAGCCAGAATGGGAGCCAGCTGAGGAGGAAGATCTGAAATCGGCTCGCTGAGCAAAGCCTCCTTAAAGTACTTCAAAGCATAACCACCAGAATCAGAAACCCTAGCCTCACATCTATTAGAAACCTCAACAACCACTGAAGGATTAGGAGCAGAAACCTCAGGATCTGAGGAAGACGCATCGAGGGCACGGAATGCGCAGAGAGAGCCGTTGAGAGCTATTCAATACCTATGAAAAAACACATACAGAGTGATCTAGAAGTGATGTACATTCGAATTGAATTCCAACCATCTCAAAATCCAAGGGAGAAGATAACTATAGGTAGAAATCTGCTCAAAATTCCCCAAAAATCGACTTCCCATTTGAAGGAGATGAAATGGGGAAGATTTATTAAGTTTTGGGTAAATATAAAATGATTGAGAGACATTTAAGTGGAAACACTATTCAGTCACATGGTTTTCTATTCACCCTACATTTTCTTCTATAAATATTCATGGTTGGATGCACAATTCCCTTATACAATGAGTCAACTTGTGTATAATGGATTGATATCATATTTTTCTTATTTTCACCCAGAACCTCCACTAAAATTTTCCAAAAATAGATTAACCTTATATTATAAATCCCCTTCCAAAAAAATAGTCTTTTGAAAACCACCAACTCCCTCCCTCAAGAATTCAATTAGATTAAACTTGAATATTTATCTTTGACCTAATAATGGAGGTTCTGGGTGAAAAAGGAGTGTAAATTTTCTCTACCACCCTGATTTTCAACCCCAAAATTATAGCATACATTGAGATTCAACAACCCTTATCTCTCAAACAGATGATTATTTATGAATTCCCCACCATCAAGAATCTAGTTCACTAACAAAAGACATATAATGGTGTGCAATGACCATCTTATTTCCCACAACATCTAGATAAAAGTTCAAAAAATTCATAACATTCTATGGTGTTAAACTCACTATATTTAAAATAACTCACATCATTTCATGCTTTCACTAGCATACCTATGAAACATTACACAAAGTCCCACCTGAAGATGATACAACACCCACACTTAGACATCGACCGAGAAAGTGATTCCAAAACGAGCATTTTCAAACAAAATCAAACTAAAATTTCAAAACATTGACATTAGCTCACTAGAAACCCATTTTTACAAAATCATCAATTCATCATGAATCATTTTTCAAAAATATATTTAAGACCAATGAAAAAAATAACATTTTCCACACATTCTCAGGAAAAATATTTTCTAAAAAAATTTCCATTATGAAAACATTTAACTCGTTAATTTTTTTTAAAACAAAAACTTTTTACAAATTATTTAAAAATACGTCTAAAAATCATAATCTCAATGATGTGGTTCTCTCAACCATTACCTTTTACAAAAATTCAAAAATTTCTATTATTCAAAATAACATTTTGTAAATCCACACACTCATAATAATTAGCATAATCCAAAGTATCTTACTTGGCCCACATGACTAAAAAAATATTATTTATTTCTCACATGGTTTTTAGAAAAAACCTTAAGAAAGACTCCCAAGACCCATTATTATTATACCTAATTTCACTAAGGACGTAACTTTAGCTACAATAGGGTTCAAAAATCCAAATATGGTTAAAAAAATTCCAATATTCATATGGTTGGATCACATTGTTGGATGAACCATACAAAGACTTCTTAACTCAATTTTATATGTTACATAGTTCTCTAGAACCATGCACAACACTACGTGTAACTATTTAAATTTCTCAACTTGATGACCAATTTCAATAATTCTTTCCCAAAAATCCTCTGGGAGGTTTTTAATACCCAAAACTACTTAATTAGTATAATATATAAGATTTAATGAAATTCAACGTTAGATCACTTATTTTTATTTAATTCTTTTACATTCCAAGGTAAACAAATACTAAAAATAACCAAATACCCAAAAAACAACCCACCATACATTTACCTAATCTTAAATCATCCACTTATACTAGAAAAATAACCCAAAAATTCAATTCTCACCCAAAAAAATTCCTAAATTCTCAAATCTCACATTTTACTTCTCACTGGTTAATCCTTTGAAATGACAGCTTAATACTAAGCTAAGGTTCATTTTAATCAAAGATGTTAGCTATATCTCAATGATTCAATAGTATAATCTTGTAAAAAAACACATCACTCATTCACAAATCATATACACCAATAACCCTCAAATTACCCATGCACCACTATATTTCTAATAAACCCAAAAATATATTATGTTGTTTCCAACCGTCATCTTGGATTAAAATAAATTTAATTCCATCATGAATATAATTGACATTATAAAAACATCTTACCAAGCCAACCACTTATAATTTTGAAATCAATTTACACCTTATAATATCAATACCTACACATATGATGAATCTAATAGATTACCAAATCATGTTCTATTTCCCCACTCAAGACCACAATTTTCTCCGATTCCAATAAAAATATACTACCATAATAACATGAAAAATGTTCAATGAAATCATCCCATACATCAAAACTATACAAAACTAGAGTTATCAAATAGGAAACAGCTGAGAAGACACATATGGTTCACATACTAATCGTTGCATCCATCAAGATTTTTCCATTTTCTAAAACCATCATTGAAGGGACCCATAAACAAAGGACACATTTTAATTTACAATAGCCCATGATATTTTAATAATTAACCTATAATCCAAGATAGGGTCATTACACACCAACACATAAAATTGACCTCTCTAATTTTCATGTAAAACCTACAATACCAAGGTTTGGTCATGTCCCTAACCCATCCATCACCCATTGATTCACTACATGAACATAGTGAGATGATATGGTATTTCATATTCCCCAAAACAATCCCATTCCTAGAGTGTATGATTACTCTGTACCTAAACCAAGGAAGCTTAAAAGGTCATGATCCTAAAGTGAGGAACACCACTCACTAATTCATCCACCTTGTGACACATTTCACTTGACCCTTAATCTTTCCATGGGGTTACATCAACTAAAGGATAAAGTCAGGTACCCAACTTCCTCATCTATCTATGAGGTTACATCATAGAAATGAGAAATCAAGGTGTTAAACTCATCCATATATACCTAGATTTTCATAAAAAAAATAGATAAGATAAGTAGTTTATATGCATGTATTATCTCTCATCCCCTTAACATCATTAATGAAATCACACAATAATGTTAACCCACCCATCTAAGGAGTTAACCCATTCCATCTGGAGATAGTCTACTTTCCAGAAAACAAAATCATCATTGAAACCATGAAATCACCTTCCAATGAAACATCTACCATTCATGCATCAATGAAAATCAAGCATTATAAAAATCATTTCAAGTCACCTTTTCCTAGAACAATCATTTCCCAAAACCATTTTCTTATCAAATTTGTCAAAATTTAAAAAATAATTCTTAGAAGTTCACCACACCAACATGAAACCTTTTAAATTTCACCATTTATTAAGAAAAATAGTTGAAAGAATATTTTTAATTTAAACCAACCCATTCCATTGATTTTACAAAATTAACCAAGTTCAACATCATGACACATCAAGGTAAAGGCATCAATTATATAAACCAATACCAAGAAAAATGATTCTTGTAAAAACATTCTAAACCCAAAATAAAATCACTACATGAGTTTTACCATAATAAATTCTACATAAAAATACCAATTTTAAAATTCTCAACCCCATTAATTTTGAAAATTCTTTTTATAAAAACCTATAGATTCATAAAAAAATGTTCCCCAACTCTTTTTGATAAAAAATCATCTTAGAATATTGTGTCTTTTTTAAAGAAATTCTTCCATAAATATTTATAAACCAATTGAAAAAAAAATAATAAGAAAAGTTCCCTTCTTTTATACTATGTTTGAAAAATCCAAAAGAATCAAAATAAATATTTTAATCAATAAAATTACATGCATCATATAAGTTATTTAAAACATTTGTGAACAAAATCATATTTTCCCAAGACCCCATTTTTATAAAAGGACCCATTTAACATATTTAAAAATACAAAATTTATTTATAAAATCACAAGAAAATAGAAATTATTTTCATTATACAATATTAAAATTTAAATCACTATAATATCAATATCAAACTTATTAGGAAGTCACTAACCACATCATCTCACTATAGTTATATAGTCCCTTGGTTAATTTGTACTAATTTGATACTCATCACATTTTATAGAATCATATCATCAATTACAAAGACACAATTCCTTTGATCAATATAACCTTTAATATAATACAACATGATATTGATTATTCTAGTCAAAACCATCCGTCAATACTTATAACGAATGATAAAAATAAAAATAAATTTATACAATATTATATTATTCACTATTATGAATGAAATAATTTCTTTTTTAAAATACTATAAAAATAAAATAACAAATTCTTTTCCATTGTTTCAAGTTCATTTATAGACCAACACATCAAAAACTACAAGTATCCTAGTGTATATTATGAAATTACTATCATGGTAATATGTTACATATGATATGTGAAGATTATCATAGCCCACTATGCCAAGAGACCTCACTAAGTAATAATAAATGAAACCGACTTGTTCCTAATAAATTAATACATTACATTGAAGTAATTCCTTGTAAAATCATATCTGTCAATAAAAATTTCGATCATAAATTTTTATAGACAACCTCATGAGTCTCAATACATCCTATCTTCATTACCATTATATCATAACTAATCCAACATGATTCTATCAATAACTTCTTGACTGGGACCTTATTGAAAAGAAAAATTTTCCTTAATATTTTAAAACAAAATTTCAATGTCGTTATGGGGTGGGGACCATTCCAAAATTTTAGTATTTTATTATAGGTGAAATTAATTTATTGACCAGAGAAATTAATTTTTTTCAACAATGAACTTGGATTCAACCAATAATAATGGTGGAAATATTCCAGGAACCAGCTACTCTCTGACTGTGATTTTTTCTACTATAAATTAATATTTTTTTACCATATATTATATCTTATATCCTTACAATAATTTATCCAATATTTTAAATAATTTTTTTATTTAGTAGTATACTTTTTTCTCTAGAAATCACTACCAGTGATCAGTGTTATTTTGTTTTATTTTTTCTATAAATATCCCCTTTAGTGGTATCAGAGAATTTGAAGGTGATTTTCTAAAACCTACATGGTGAAAAATACTTCTTAAAATCTAATTTAAAAATAAAATAAGGATAATTATGATTTTTTTTGTATCAAAATTGAAGTACTCCTTGGAACTCATGATGTAATGGACATCATAGGGGATGGATACACCGAACTAGAATCTAAGACAGTGGAAGTTTATCTTATATGTGTTCAAAAAGAAACTCTTCAGGTGGAATAAAAGAGAGATTGGAAGACTAAATCCACCATCTATTAAGGAATTAGTATATTCATTTTCGAGACAATCACTTCATAAAAAAAATCAAAGGCAATATGGGAAAACCTTCTCAAATCATTCAAAGGTAATGATAAATTGAAGCAGATACGACCTTAATCTATATGAGGTGAGTTTGAATCCCTTTATATGAAATATTTTGAAACTATTTAAGAGTATCAGACTCTTCTAATGGTAGTGGTGAACCAATTATGATTAAATGTAGAAAATATTGACAACATGTAGGTATGTGAGAAATTGTTTTGACTATTAAATCCAAATTTTGATTACATAGTTGTTTTCCTGGAAGAAAACAAATACATGGAGAAATTTATATCAAAGAACTCACATGATCTCCACATTCCCATGAAATGAAGGTGAATCTATGAAGTAATAAAAATGGAGTGGAGCATGCTCTATAATAAAATTTGTCTCTAAAAAACATAAAAAATGTGAAAGTGGGGACATTTTGAAGAGGTTGAGTTAAAGGATTTAATGGACAAGAAAATAACACAAAAGGGGAGGATAAGGTGTAAGAATTCCAAATCAAGGAGGTTGTGGATTTCATATTTTTACTCTGCGAGGATGAGGAAAAAGAAGGAGGATGAATTCAAAAATTATGATTCAACATACAAAATATATGTTTAATTCTATAATTTTCAAAGATTTAGACATTATAATAATGAATTTTGGAGTAATTAACCCATGAAGAATGCCACTGAGGAGGCTAATATTTCTAGATCAGGGGATGTTACTAGAAAATACATTAAGTTAATGCTACAAACATCAACAAAAAATCAAGGTATGTGGTATCTTGACTCTAAAGCTAGAAACCACATGAAAAAAATAGAAGAATATGTTTATGAACCTAGATGAGAGGTCTCAAGGAGATATTTCATTTAATGATATCTCAATAACATCTTCCTAATAAAGAGGAGATATTCTAATAAAGAAACAAGATAGAAACCATGAATTCATATCTAATGTATACTATATACCAGACATGAATACAAACATCTTAAGTCTCAAAAAAATTATGGAAAATGGATTTCACATAAGAATAAAAAAAAAGAATGTAAATTTTTGATGATAAAGGAATAATGGTAAAAAAAGTGACAATAAATAAGAACCAAATTTTTTCATTTATGATCCATCCCGACATACCATTATGTTTGATGACTGTACATGATGATAATGAATGACTATGAAATCTTAGGTTTGGATATTTAAACTTTGAAAGATAATTATTATTAAGAAATAAGAAGATATTGAATGAGATTCCTACTATTATACATCTAAATCAAATATGTGAAATTTGTGTTCTAAGTAAGAAATATAGAAACATATTTTCAAAGAAATCAAATTGTAGAGATGATTCACCACTCGAGTTAGTCCATACCAATATGTGTGGTATATTTAATTCAAAATAAAATGGAAAAAGGTAATTTTAAACATTTATTGATGATTATAGTTGAAAAAATGGATATAAATTCTCAAGATGAAGTTGAAAGTGTTTTACATCTTCAAATATTTCAAGGAACTGGTGGAAAATCAAAGCAACTACCTTATAAAAAATTTATGATATGATCGAGGTGGAGAGTACAACACTGATGTTTTTTAGGATTACCTCAAGAAACATAGAATTAAACAATAATTGATTTCAGCTTACACATCTCAAATCAATAGAGTACCCAAAATAAAAAATCAAACCATTCTCAACATGGAAATAAGCATGTTGAAAGAAAATGGAGTTCCCAAGAATTTTAGGGCTGAAGTGGATTTTTGAATAGTTTATCTACTCAATAGACACCCAATAAAAAAATAATGAAAAAATACACTACATGAAACATGGAGTAATCATAATCCTAGAGTAATTAATCTTAGAGTTATTAGTTATATTTTCCATGTCAAGATCCTGAAGTATAAATGAAAAAACCTTAATGAAAAAGGAGTGAAGTGTGACCTTATGGGATATAGAGTTTGAGCAATGGGATATCACTTAATATAATACCATCACTAAGAATAATATTTTCAACAGTGATGTTATATTCAAAGAAAATTAACTAATAGAAATGGAATCAAGATGATGATTCAAGAGAGGTATAACTCACTTTAGAAGAAGAATAAAATGTTGATGAAATACCAATGGAGGAACCAAGATATGAATAACCAATGACACAATAATGACATAATTACACTTCAGAAGGTATTGAACCAAACTTTTATCAAATGTGACCTAAAATATTTTGATGTCTTGAAGAAATATATGAAATAATGAAACCTATAGGGGAGTATATGAACTTTTATTGACTCCTAGTGAATTTTTACCCTATTAGATTTGATGAATCTAAATCTAAATAAATATAGAGGAAATTGATGGATGAAGAAATCCATTCCAATAAGAAGAATATGAAATGAGACTTAACACACCTCCCAGAAGGGTAAAGAACAATTGGAGTGAAGTGGGTGTTCAAAACCAAGAATTATTCTCAAGTATAAGTCCAAATATACAAAGCAAGACTCATATTCAAAGGAAAATGGAAAAAAGGAAGGCATTGTCTATGGTTAAGTCTTTAGACCCATTTTAAGGATAGATATGGTCAGATTATTGATCTCAATAGCTGCCCAATAGAAATGGAAAATAGATAATCTATATGTGTATTTAGTTCGATGTTATCACAAGATAGGATAAGCCCATAAGGGGCACAACGCTCGGCTAGGGTTTCTCTCACGCCGCCTCCCTCATCCCGGATCTACGCTCCTTATTCCCTAGTTCGGATGTTTGAGGTGGTGTTTTCTATATTGTCGCGGCCTTGTATCAGCTCGTCTTGCGCATACCGGGGTCTTCGTGACTCGGTGTTGATTCTGCGCCTGAGCCCCTGGCCCGATGGTTCGAGATCAGCACTTTGGCCATCGATCTGGGTGTTTGGAGGTCGAGCGTTGCATCTTTGGTTTTCTCAGATGGCAGTGTTGGGAGCTTGTTTTGTTTTGATCTGATGAGGATGACGTCGGGAGGTTTTTCGAACAAACTCTTGTTCTTGGAGTTTGGTGTGTGATCGTTTGAGGCTAGTTTTTGCTTGAAATTGGTGATGTACTATGCTATTTGTTTGTTTTGATTTTTTATTTTGGGTGATTTATGGGTTTCTGGTGATGTTATTCCTCTCGCAATCTTCTATGCGAGTGTTTATCGGATTTAACGGATGGAAAGGGATGGGTTTATGGGTCGTGAATGTGGCTGTTTTCTGGACATGTTTATTTTTTCTTCAACGGAGGAAGTGACGGTGGTTTGTGAAGTCGGTGTCGGGGTCGGAACTCTCTCTGGCATCCTCGATGAAGCTTCTCGAGGGGTCTATGGTTGTTCTGGCAATGGCTCTGCCGCCTTCCCCTGTGAATGGTGGCACGTGGTGCTCCGGCTTTCTCGCCGACAATATGATGGGAGGAGACGTTGTGCTAACACACTCCTCGAGGTGGTTGTGCGGCTCGAGGTGGACACGTGTTTTGATCTGATTTGGAATTTGAAATTTTGAGATGGTTTTGCTTTTGGATGGAGGGGTTTCACGGATCCCGTGGTCGGTTGTTTGGATGTGAGGTTTCCGGTTACCCTAAACCAGCTATATGAAAAAAAAAGGATTTCCAGCAGTATATGTGTATTCAGTAATTCTAAATATATTTTTAGAAGATGAGATCAATATTGATCAACCACTGTGATATGTAAATATAGGATGATAAGTAAAGGTTTAAAATTTGAAGAATTTTATCTATTGAAAAAAGTAAGGACCACTTGTATGCAACAATAGGATTTATTATTACTTTAAATCCAAAGGATTCCAAAAGTTTCTATATGAACAACCACTCTATATGAAGAAAGAGGAGGATAGAAACATATTATTGGATTTCATGTTTGTTTAAAATCTTATTTTTATAGGAAATAATATAGGTATGTTCTCATTCTTTAAGGAGATCATGTTCAAGTAGTGTCAGATTACCAATATTGGAGAGATGGTTCACTTACCTGACATAGAAGTTATTAAAAGTGATGGTAAAATATTTATTTATCAAGGAAATTATTCAATACAAATTTTAAAGAAGTTAAATATGTTAAATTTCAATCCTGTTACAATATTATTCAAAGAAGGATTGTAATTATGAAGAAATGATACTGGTGATATGGATCCTACCTATTTCAAAAGTATAGTTGGATGTTTGAGATACCTTACATGCACTCGTCCAAATGTTCTCTATAAGGTAGGACTTTTCAGAAAATATATAGAGACTCTTGAAAAAACACATTTTAGTGCTGCAAAAAGAATACTATGGTACATTAAAGGTGTTATCAATGAAGGTATGTTCTATACACGTAGTAAATATTTCAATCTTGTCAGATATTTAGATAGTAACAGAGGAAGATACCTTAATGAAAGGAAGAGTATAAGTGGATTCACATTCCTTTTGGGTGTTACAAAATTCTCATGGTTTTCTAAGAAACTTTATGTTGTAAAATTATCATCAGGTAAATACAAGTACATTACTTCCAACTCAACTATGTGACATAAAATACGACTCATAAATGTGCTATAGTATTTGTGATATACACAAGAACCTACTTAGATCTTTATTGCTAATCATTAAAAAATTTATTTGTAATAAAATCTAGTTTCTCATGAAATAAGAAAAAAAAATTAATAATAGGTATCATTTCATTAGAGATAATGTGAATAATAAATAATTAGAACATATCACCTACAAACTAGATAAAAAAGTTATGAATCTATTCATGAAACCATTGAAGCATGGTGTATTTTTTAAAATGAAATAAATGATTGGGATGAAAGGAAAATAATTTTAAGGGGGGATATTGAAATTTTTTTCTTAATATTGGAAAAAAAATTCAATGCTATGATGGTGTGGTGACCACTCCCAAATTTAAGTAGTTTATTATAGGAGAAATTAATTTGTTCACCAGATAAATTAATTTTTTCAACAATGAATTTAGATGTAGTTAATAGTGATTGTAGATAGATTTAAGGAACCAAAACTTCTCCAAATATGATTTTTTATTTAATAAATTATGATATTTTTTCTCATGTCTTGTATATTGTATCCATCCAACAATTTATCAGAGAGATAAAATACATTTTTTTAGTCTTCTGCATATTTTTTCTTACATTAATCGCCACCAATGATCTACATTATTTTATTATTATTATTTTTTCTATAAATCTTACCTTCATTCCTACCTCTCAAACTTTGACCTTGAGATGAATTGGGATGTTACTCATCCCTTGGTGTCATCCCACATTTTTCTCAGGTTGTTTGGTAGATGTTGTCCCTTAATCGGTGATGGGGATATTGTGAATCTCAAGGTAGTTTTATTAATGTTTTATAGTGGTTACACTCACAACTGACCTCTCATCAAAGTTCCTTTCTATAATCCTTCCTTTGTTCTTACCTCCATGTTTTTATTTCTATCTTTTAAAACATAAAATTTGGTTATTCCTAGGTTTTCCTGCCTGGGTAGATCCTATCCCAGAGTGGAATTTTCTTTATAGGTCATCCAATGGTCTTTATTTGGTGATTATGATCAGTATTTTTTACAAGTATTCCATCCCATAGAGTCATTTAATAACATTCAATGTCCTTTATAGATCTGTTTCATTATCTAGTTCTGACATGTTTGTGGGATGGGGTCTATGGTGACGAATTCTAAAAGGCATTTAAATAGTGCCGGTTATCCTAAAAGTATTATGCAGTTGGATATTGATGATTTTGTATTTTGTTTTGTGGTTTAAGCATCTACACTTTCTGGTGTATCATAGTCCCCTTCAACCTTGTGATAGTGTTGTTGGTTCTCATGTCTTCATGATATTATTCTACATATTCTTACAAATATGCCTTTAGGGAATCTATTAGAAAGATATATCTAATGTGGTGTTCTATAGAATCAATAGATTTATTTATCATAGTGGTGGAATTCTAAGTGAATGTCATTGTGTGGTGGGTGTTAGTTGTAGTGGAAGCACTATGATGATCAATGATGATCTTTGGGCAGTCTGGATCTTGAATTTGTGATGTCACGATCAAGTGATTTTTTTCTCTTCTATGTTTTTTTATCATTCATTATTTATTAGTGATGGTTTATCGGTAAATAATTCTATAAAACTCAAAAAGTAGAGGTTTGTACCCATGATGATGGTAGAAATAGATTGACGATGATTGTGTTATAGGCCTCATATGGTGTCATCATTCCATGTTTGTGGCATAGGGAATCATATAGAGTATAAAATGTTTTAGACGAAGATCAAGGAAAATCTATATGTTTTCCCATCCTGCCTCATGCCCCACACCTATGATCTCTTTTATAGTCTTCTACATGATATGATTTTGGTTCGTGATTTGGGTTGGGTCATGCATTTGGGGTCTATTTGTTTTTCTTTAGTTGTTGGTTTATTGGATTGGTCCACCTAAAAACACTATTTATGTCTCTTATTCTTGGGCTCAGGACACCTAAAAAAACCTCTTTTGTTATAGGGGTTCCCACTAAACCATCAAGAGTTTACCTTTATTCTAAAATACAAAAAAAGGTAATATATAATGGAATAAGACTTTTCCACTAGTAATCACTAGTTATCCACCTCAAATATATCCAATCCAATGGAGAAACATGATCTACAACTGATAACACAATCCAAGTATCATTTTCAAATGCATCAAAATACATACAAAAGGGTAAGTATAAAAAATCGTTAGGACATACCAAATGACTTCCCATGCACCCAATCCAGGTGACAACCAACTAGCTCATATGTTCTTTAAGAAAAAATCATGAACTATGTTAATTGATATAATCAAATTCAGTATATTAATCAACATCAACATAATAGTATTTTTATAAAAATTCTATCCAAACGTGTCCTAAAATCGTAATTTATACATTAATAAATCCATACACTAAAATATGGCTCAACACATAGGATCCCTAAGACAATTTCATAACCATTTGATTAAACCCTACCCAAATTTTATCCTTGTATTACCAACTGAACCGACATACTAGCGAAGTCTTCCCAAACCATTTGTGTCTAACCTAATTTCATGCCCTGACTAGATACCACCAAATAGTGTTTAAGTTAGTGATGTCACATAACCTCAGGTACCGACCAGTGAAGGAGTCTAAGATCATATGCTTAGGAGAATTTACCCTCAATATCATAACCATCTATAATAAAAAATAAAATAAAAAATACCATACACAACAAAAAATTAGAGTATGAAGAATAAAATAAACACACCCATGTCATAAAAAATACACCATGAAAAAGCATAAAAATATACATAAACTAATCACCCACTAGGAAGACCACATATATAAAATAAACAAATATAGAAACATATAAAAGAGCCTCTAATGCTATCCAAAAGACACACCTCATCCAAATCTCCAATCTTAATGAGCTTCCCTAACCTAATCAACTACACAACATGATCTTATCCTGAAAGTAGATATAAGGCCTACATATGAAAAATAGTGCTTGTATATGGTGTAAGAAATACATATTAGTAGGGTATCACTATGTTCCCATTATATATTCCATTAGATACATGTGTCTGTATTAAGAAAATGGAAATTGAAAAATGAACATGCATGTCTGGTCATTGTGTACTAACCAAGAAACCATGAAACCTTACAGTAACTACTTTGGACTATTCCACAAATCCACCCTGTGCCACTACCACATGCACATACTCTAGGTCATCATGTTCTAACCAAGTTACCATGAAACTTGATTATACCTGCTTCAACTAATACCAGATTCCAATAACCTCATTCCATACAACTTAACCTATACCCAAATACTTAGATTAGGGTGTCCATATAGTCTCAAACTTTTCCATAATCTTCATGGTAGGGTCTCTATCAATTATATTAGTTTATTATCCCTAGAGAATGTCTGAATAGAAGTACCAAACCCATTCATTCATAGGTAAGGGTATACTGAAAGTACCTTGGTCATCCCTATGAACTAAGGAGATGTAGCACTAGAAGTACCCAACCCAACCCCTCTTTAGGGCATGAAACACTATATAGATACCAACCCACTTTTTCATAGGTAAGGTTTCACTAAATAGATCCCAAACAAATCCCTATAAGGGAAGGGAGTACTGAATAAATCCCAATATACTTCATCATAGGGATAGTCACACTGAATAAATCACAACCACTTACCATCGATGCAAGGTAGGGTACACTGAATAGTACCCAAACCAATACTCCTTAGGAAAGGGATAAATGTAAAGACCAATCTATCCTCTATTCCTTAGTGGATTCTACCTATAAAGTATTTGGAATAATGTAACTCACCATACACATGAACAAAAATAAACAAGGAAAGTTGTCTATCCCCTAATATTACTATATCTTCCTAGGGAACTAGAAACTAGAGAACCATACCTACACATCAACACACATATCATCATCCAATCTATCCTCATAATATGGTTTCCTTAGGATCATCTTGATCACACAATCACTCATGTTAAACCCATCAACCTTCTCATCTCTCCAATTAGGGAATCTAGTAGTGTTATTTTGAGAAACCATGGTATCTTGTCTTAGAATAATTCCATATCCACACCCCATAATGTTTTCATAGCCTTCATGTTATTCTTGAACATAACCTCAAAGATTGGTCTATATCCCCTTCCAATTAAAACATATCAACTCAGTATCTTTATTCGTGTACTAACTCAAGCCAACCCACCCTAAAGTCTTTGACAATATCATTCCATGAAATCCAATAGTTCCCATGAAACTTACTGGGTCCAACAAGCCTTCTTTGGTGAATTATTTCCCATCAAAGATTGATACCAATAGATACAAGGGTGTTGATGGTTAGGAATTAAGGCAGGTGGTCTAAAAACCTATGTTCATCAGGTTTCTATTAGATCTACCCTTTTTCACTTTAGATGAATCATAGATCATGTATTTTTTCCTAGATATATGGATTTTGATGACACCTAACAAGGTAATTGTTTATTGTTGAAACAATTGGAAATTGGATTCAATGTATTGGTATTTATGCATCATTTGGACATAAACCATTATTTATAGTGTATTTTCCTAGGTATTCATGATATTCTCCTACCTTTTGGGTGTGGATTATCAATACCCTTGATCCTATTTTTTTAATCATCATGGTTTAATGATGGTGCTAGGTTTTGAAGTGGTGAAACTGTACATTGACATAGACCCTTATTTTTGAAGGTCATTATAGCTATGGTAGGCGTTTTTATCATTAGAATATGTTTATATATTTTCTTTTCAAGATTGTTTAGAATATGTGTGAAGCCCCATGAGACCTATGCGTAATGTTTGATTGCATGTGGTGTGTCAGTGTTGATCATTGTATGTATAATTGATGCTTTATCACATGTGGTTATTATATTTATGAATATTTCTTAATATTATGTGATATTTAGTTATCATCCTATATCTAGGTGTGGCAAGATTCATCTTCTGCAAGTTGATCCATATAGACTATCACCCTAAGAGGGATGTTTCAAAAATTTATTGACATATACATGGGATATACATTTCGGTGGGATGTGTCAAACCTGTTTATGGGATATACCATTGAGGGGGATGTGTTATCTAGCAGACCAATTATTTATTCTCTCATGGAGTCAAATTAGGTTGAGCTAGTATCTAAGGACCTAGATTATATGTTTTTCTTGCGTGATATACCCATTATTTATCTGAATTATATTTACTCTCATAGAATACGCTTGTATATCATATTCACTTATGTTAAGGATCATTGGTGGCATCCTACTGAATTTTGTACTCACAACCTAGTTAGTCATCTTGGTGTGCAATTAAATTTTATGACTAGGGATTCAGTGAATGGAAAAGGCCCTATGGTGGATAGTTGAGAAGGATCACCAGGAGGGTGATGGCATAGCTGGATGGACTTCATGCTGGACGTCTGCCACTATTTTTTAGTTATTTTTATCTCATACATTGGTCTACCACCTGTGGGGATGCTTATTTTTTATCATTTTGGATTATGTGACTGAAATTCCATAATTCTATTATATGGGTTGTTACTTTATTCTTATAATGATACTTTGATGATTTATTTATTCATTATTCATTTAGTCTTTCATTATCACTTCCATTATACAATCAGATATTTACCTGACACTAAGGTAATAGTCTCACTATGATTTCCCTATTAGCCCTCACTACTAGTAGGAATCCTATTGCATATGGGGAGGTGTGCATTTGATCATGGGGAATTCCGGCCTGAACCTAGTGATTTGGGTAGGGGCATTACAAAATGGTTTAAGATCCCATGTTTATGAACTTGATTCCTTTTATTTCCTTGATTTGGGATCGGGTAAATAAGAGATAGGATTTTTATAACTTATGAAGGGGAACCATGTATGTTTCTGGCCAAAACTATACAGTGGACCTCTAAGATGTCATAAAAGTGGGAATTGATGATCTTAGTATTTGATTTTAACATTGATTTAAATTCACCTTGGGTGATGCAAATGATGCTGGTATATTATTTTTTGGTATTTGGTGTGTATTCATGCGTCATGTTTAGGCATATAGGATAACATTACATATACCCATATATTATATTAAATAGGTCCTAAATAATTGAAATGTATATTGAAATTATGAAATGTGATTTTGGTACATTATTTCTTTCATTATTTTATTTTAGCCTGACTATTCTATTTTTGAGTGTATATATATTTTTGTGACTGATGCGCAAGTATAGGAGGCTTGGCTTGGTCCATGGGTAGTGATTAGGGGGTTATGCCTTATTTTCATGGTTATCCTCTTAGATTGAACTATTTTGTAAAACCTTTTTTATTCTTGTGATCTGTTATCTATCTTATTGGTTTAGATGTTTTCTTCCTCTAAGGTTTGATATGGAATTTTAGGAAATTCCACCTCATAGATGTCTTGTGCAACCATTTTCACCACATTTTGTGCTATAGAATTCAGCTAAGCATGCTCTTTTAGTTGTTTTAGTAACTCAAGATTTATAACTAATCCATTCGGGACTCTTTTGTCCAGTACCTATTTAGGGTGGAGGATCCGATAAGGGTGTAAAGATGATGGTAGTCTATGCTCAAAACATCCAACTCTAACATCCCACATCCTTCTAGTTCACTGGAGGCCCTCAAGATGTATAGGAATAGATACAAGTCATCGATATGATCTTTGACCTAATAGAGACCCAAATGATCAAAAGATAAAGATGGAGGACTTTATGCTTTAAGGTGCCACTGAACGATGGTGGGATGTTATTCTTCAAGATAATATAGATAAAGGGTTGATATGAGTGACCTTCATGAACATATTATTTTAAATGTTCTTACTTAATGTGATAAATATGAACTATCATTAGTAGTTTCTAGAGATCTATCAGGGGACGACACCAGTGTCCACCTATTTAGAGAGATTCACCAAGTTGAATTGATTTAATCCACTTCTAGCTAGGAACATGGTGTATAAATCTTGGATGTTTGAGCTCGGGACTCATCATGAGTTAGAATTCTCAATCAAGAAATTTTATTTGATGACATAAAATAATGTTCTTTATAAGGATTTGTTGACAGATAATGGAATCAAGGATGATAGAGACATAGATCTTATTCATGATACTTATGGATCTATTGGTGCCTTTACTATAAAAGTACTAGTTTATCAGTCTTGGAATAAGAAAAGGAAGTTAGAGGATATATTACAGGGTAGAATTTGACAATTAGAGTAGATAATATTCTCATAAACCCCCTCTATTGGCATTGACTCTGACAGGTTTAATAACTGTGGGTGAAAAGGGAACTATCTCAAGTATTGTCCCATTTATCTCAATAATTTTCAACAATGTAGTAAGATTTTTTATTTTAAGTAGTTCCATTCTAAGGAATCATATATGAAAAAATCAAATTCAAGATATGGTGCAAGTTCTAGAACTCAATAGCATGTGCATGTCCCACAGGGGTCGGCGAATCAGGGGACTCATGAGCCACTAAGTAATCATAGAGCGGATTCTAGTAGGTATATACAGACAATCATGATTCAAATGATGCTATAGAGAGGCCTTCAATAGTTTTAGGTACGATCCCAATCTCTTCTACACTCTTTGTTTCATTTTTTTATATAGACACATCATATTTATTTAGATCTCTTCAAGTTGTTGTTGGGTTAGACTAATCTATTAATTACACTTATGAGTTTCTATCTATTTATAAACCCCTAAGAAAGAAAGCGGACCATCTTCATATATGACCATAATTTAATGTGGTGGTTTCTAGCTGTATTCATGAGTGTAGATTCACAATTATAGATATTATTGGTTTTAATGTGATCCTCAACATGGATTGGTTGACTAGTTACTGTACATGCATCGATTATTAACAAAGATGAGTTACTTTTACATTACCAAATGGGGAGAAGTTCATGTTAGTAGGTGATTGGGAGATAAAAGTAGGTGGAGTGGGACTGTATCCTCAACAGTGAGATGTATATTTAGTACAGGTGGCTGTCATGATCCTTGAGGTGGACCAAATAGTGACTCCCTCCTCTTTTACACCTATGGTGAGCTAGTTCAGAGATTTTTTCCAAAGGAATTCTTAGTATTACCTCCACATATGGGATTTGATTTTGCTATCAAACACATTCCTAGTTTATCAACTCTATCAATTCTATTATATCACATGTCACCAGCTGAATGAAAATAGCTTAAGGTATAAGTTGAAGACCATATAGCTAAAGGATTCATCAGACTAAGCACTTCCCATTGGGGTGATTCAATGTTGTTTGTTGAGAAGTTGGATGGTAGTATTTGAATTTATTTAGACTATATGAATTTTAATGAGAAAAATATGAAAAATAGGTACCCATTTCTAAGGATTGATGACTTATTTGATCAATTGAGGGATCCTAGTGGTTTTCAAAGATTGATTTATGTTCTAGCTACCATCAGCATTGGGGAAGATAGGAAGACATACCAAATACAATGTTTAAGAGCAAATATAGACTATATGAGTATATCATTATGGATTTTAGACTAATTAATGATACAAAAGTATTCATGGATCTCATGAACAAGCTATTTCACCCATACTCAGACTCATTCATCCTTATATTCATTGATGAAATCATGGTATATTCCAAGAAATTAGAATAACATGCTAGACATCTGGAGATCATATTGAGTATGCTTTGAGTACATAAAATTTATGATAAGTATTCTAAGTCTCTAATTTGGATAAAGAAGATGCACTTTCTTGGGATCATGGTTTCTCAAGAAGAAATATCTATTTATTCAGAGATGGTATAAGTAGTTATGTCTTGGAATTTATTGAGGAATGTGTTTGAGATTTAGAGTTACTTTGTTTATAAGGATACTATAGAAGGTTCATTTACTAATTTTCTCACCTATAAAAACCTATGAAAATGATTACAATTAAGGGAGTAATATTTGAATGAAAAAACCAATGTTAAGGGTCTTTTTTAGAGATGGAGAAAATATTGACGATGAATTTGATTCCGATTCTTCCTAAGAATGTAATTGGGTATGTAGTGTATTACGATGAATAAAAAATTATATTGGGATATGTTCTGATGAAGTGATAATTTAGTTACTTACATGTCTCATTAGATATTATCCCATGAGAGTAACTAAAATACCCATTACATAGAGTTGTAAAATGTGGTTCATGCACTAAAATATTAGCGACACTACCTCTTCGGTGAGATATTTTTTCTATAAATAGACTATAAGAGTCTATGGTATATTTTCCCCTAATGGGTTCGAAATATTCATTAGAGGCATTGGGTAGAATACTTGTATATGTTAAAATTTTATATTGTATACTCTCCTCGTAATGTGAATGGGGTTACATACACACCTAGTAGGCAGACGTAGGAATTTAAAGAGCGAACATCAGAATTAGGGTGAAAGATAATGGATTTTCTAGTGGTCTAGAAGGAGGGAATAACTAATGATCGAGGGGTAGTGACTTATTAACCCTTAGTGATCACATCCTCATCATTAAAATGATTCAATTCTAGTCATAAGATTGATCCATATTGTGTTGTGATATGCAAGATGTTGGAGGCGAACGGTTCCGTTATAGGGTGGATCTTCTATAGACATCATGTGATTTTGGTTTATGGTAGGCTAACACTTCCTTATACTATAAAAGAATATCTGATAATTTTTTTCATTATTTATAGTGGGCAGTGCATGCTGGATTGAACAAAATGTATCACAATGAAAGATGAAAAATCTGGTGGCCTAACATGAAAAGAGGCATTGCATCTTTATCTCATTGCCTAAATTGTTAGAGGATAAAATATGAATATTAAAGAATTCAAGGGTTAATAAAATCACTTTTAGTTCCTATTTGGAAGTGGGATGAGGTAAATATAGAATTCATGATAGGGTTTCCAAGGACCCTGATAGGATGTGATACTTTTTGGGTTGTAGTTGATCATTTGAGTAAGGTGGATCACTTCTTTCTGATTTGGGAGACCAAATTAGTGGATGATATAGGAAAGATATATGTTTTGGATATTGTGTAGATGCATGGATTGAAATTGAATATGGTATCTAATAGATATTCCTAGTTCACGTTGTGGTTTTGATAAGGATTTCAGAAGGTGATGGAGATACTACTGAATCTGAGTATGACTGATCATCTTTAGACAAATGGGAAGTTAGAGAGAATGATACATACTTTATAGGAAATGATTTAGGTGTGAGTTCTAGATTGTAGAGTAGATTGGTAAAATCACTTGAATTCAATAAAGTTTTTCTATAATAACACTTTCCACTCTTCAATTAAATCATTATTTTTATGGTTCTCTATAGATGTTTATGGCTTTCATCGCTATGTTGGCATGAGGTAGAAAAATCTTTAGTTGATGGGCCTAGTATAGCGAAAGAGACCTCAAAGTGGTGTGAAATTTATTTATAAGAAGCTAGTTATGGATTAGAATAGATAGAGATCATATGGTTACTATAGGAGATAACTATTAGAGTTCATTGTGGGAGATAATTTTTCTTGCAGCTGTCCCCTCAGTTAGCGCATGATATTTGAGAAAGAAAGGGAATCTGGAACCATGGTTTGTTAGGAATTTTGAGATTATAAAACATATCAGTATGGTGGAAAATTATTTGGAACTTTATTTATGATATCAAGGAATACATAATGTGTTCCACATGTCTCATCTTTAGAAGGAAAATCCTGATACTATGCATGTGATCAATTGTGTGGTTATTGATTTGGAATCAAAGGCATATTTTTTGGAGCGGACTATTCATATTTTTGAATGAATATAAAATGTTATCTATTGGAATAATGTACCATTTCTCCAAGTTCAATGTTAGAATAAGTGAATTCAAGAAGAGACATGGGAGTGGGATATAGATATTCTGGCTTAGTGGCCCGAGTTGTTAGAGAAAGACTCTTAGAGACTCTTATCAAGGATGAGAAGTATTTATAGGGGGAGATTATAAAATATTTAGATCATTTTATTCACTTTACATTTTATTTATAGCATTTATTCTTATGTTTTTGAATTAGTAATTGGTTGGGCTGTGTTCTAGGGGTTTTCTGGTAGGTTTCAATAAGGTTTGGAGACCTTTTTAAAGGTTCTCAGTTTGAGCATGATTTTCCCAAACCATTCTAATCCTCCAAGAAAGTTTATGGATTGTAGTATAAGAACATGGGGTGATTCATAGTTTATCAAATCATGTGGTATCTCCTAAAAAACCATGTAAAATGATCTTGAGGAAAAATCATGGTTTACACATGGTTTGAAAAACCATGTGACCAAACCATGTGGGTTCCCAGAAGAGGCAGAAAGCCTCACATGGTTAGTGCCCAATTTTTCAATCCATACTTCCAAACCATGTACGCATGATTTAATTATTTGAAAATTCATTTTAAAGGCCATTAATAATATATTTTTACATATTATTCCCCTTATTATTAGCCCTCTAGAACCTAGAGACTACACAATCCTTCCTTGGTGGATTTATTCCCTTCCAAGCATGATTCCTAAGGATCAAAGGGTGTTAATGATTTATAATTAAGGTAGGTGATCTATAAAACTATGTTATTTGGATTTATCTCATATATACCCTTATTTACTTAATATAAATCATATATCTAGTTTTCTGTTTATAGATCTATGGATTTCGATGACACTTAGAAAGGGATTTGTTGATCATTGATAAAATCAGTATATGAATCCATAGTTTTAGTATATTCACATCATTTGGACCTAAACCATTGTCAATTTTGAATCTTATTATGTATGTTTAATCTTATCCTATCTTTTGGGTGAGGATTATCCTTACCATTGATCATATTTTTCTAAATCATGGTAGTTTTATGATTGTTCTAGGTTTCAGAGTGGTGTAATTGGACTCAAACATCAAACCATGTCATCAAAACATAATTTTACTTAACGTAGGTGGTTCTTATCATTATCATGTAATTATATGGGTTCTTGGAATGATTTTTTTGTCATGTTTGTATTAACCCTTGGGACCTATGGTTGATTTTTGATCATATGTGGTGTATGTGTGTGTATTTTATGATATATATCCTCAATGTTTTCTTGAATATAGTTGTTGGAGTTATGAATATTGCTTGATTTAACATGATATTGATATACTATCTTGTGTATTTGTCTGTAATGGGATATCTTTTACAGGTTTATCCATATGGACTACCCCCTGAGAGGGATGTGTTGTACATCGATCAGAATATACACAGGCTATCCCATCTGTCAGGATGTGTCAAACATGTTTTGTGGTATATCCCACTAAGGTGGAATGTGTTAGGTAGCTGTCCAATATTCCTTCTAGAATGGATCCAAAGTAGGCAGATCTGGTCTCTAAAGAACCATCTTATATGTTATACTTGTTTGATATACCAATTTTGTATCTTCATTCTGTTTAATTTTATGGAATTTAGTTGTATATATTATTCACTTATTTTAAGGATCATTGGTGGTATCATACTGATTTTCATAGTCACACCCTACTCAGGAATCTTAGTGCATGTGTAGATTTTATAACCGATGATTTGATGAAGGGAAAAGGACCTATGGTAGGAAGATGGAGAAGATCACCAAGAGGGTTCTATAATGGTTGGATGGAATTCATATTGAATTCTTTATATTGTTTTAATTAGTCAATTTTATCTTGTATATTAGTCCAATTCTTGTCATGATATTTATTTTTCTCATTTTTGATTATTTGACTAGAATTCTATACTTCTATTACACGAGTTGGTACTTTATTTTTATGTTTCTACTCTGATGATTTATTTATTCAATATCCATTTACTCTTTCATTATCACTTCCATTATATACATTGATTCTTACCTGATACTGAGGAAATAGTGTCCCAATGTTGTCCCTCTTGGCCCTCACCGCTAGTCGATAACCTCTTGCATATAAGGAGGTATGTATGAGGTCGTGTGGCATTTTGGCCTAAACCCAATGATTTAGGTTGGGGTGTTACAATTACTCACACAGTAGAGGCATATACCTCTAAGGTGTAATATCCACTATTGAGGTGTGGTTCCTCGTACTATACATTTAAGCTCCTCCTTGCAAAAAGTCATCATAGCAAGACCAATCTAAGTCCCAATTCTCAAAATGTTCCTTGATTCAGGACCAAAATTCAAATTTCCCAAAATTTTTACAAATAGTAATGACACGTGTCATTAACAACTCCAAACCATAATGATCCTCATCCTCAAGAAGATATTGTGGTCCTCCATTCATTTCTCTTAACCTACCTCAATTTCCAATCTTCATCAATCTCACCGCATTCTATCCCCAAACCCTAAATGGGCTTCCATTGTGCCGCTGCAAACATCGAGGTAAGTTTTCACCAAAAGACGAACTACCTACTCATCACCATTACCAAAACCAATACAAAACTAAACTATACCATTCTATCCAAATACACATATGTATCATAGAATTATTCATAATCAATATTTGGATTCTCCCCATCATAAGGATCCACTCATGATGAATGATTCTAGGTCATAGTGATCACCACCATTGGAATCACCTACTGAAAAAAACTTTTAAATGGACTAACAATGTGATCAATATGTTTTTCTCCTCACCACATCCAATTTCATTCCAAAATAATGATCAACCCTCTAATGAATGACCTTTCACAAAAACTCATAGTCTCATCCACCAACACATCATCACATCCCCAGATCATGATGCCTTAACTTTTGGAGGCATCATGAGATCATACAAACAACCACACTAAATTTTGAACCCAACACTCAATGAATTTCAATGTTGGGATTCTCAACCATCTACACCATATATCATAATATCTCTAAGATAATTTATGTATCAATGATCAGATTCACTCTCAGATTACACTGGATTCCAAATGGAACCCAATGCTAACATCTAGAATCCATCTAACACCACATTCAAGTCTCAAATATCGTATTAACTAAGGAACTATAGAAATTAAATCTTTATACACATCAGCGTCTTGTTTCTATGTCAACCATACACTATCTGATCTCACTACATCCATAACCCCTCCAAAATGAGGGTCATAATTCCACAATAGATTCAAGGCTCCCCACCCTGGGAGTATCCTTATCACCACTCTACTAAACCAAAACCCTCAATCTACATATTCCATGTTCTATACATTACCAAGTGTAATGACATTATTTGACCATATTTCTCATACCTGATAACCAATGTGAAACATTGATCAATATCTATCCCCAAGTCACAAGAAACATCACCCTCAACATTCACTAAAATCCAACCACAATGTGGGTCACACCCTCCAAACACCAATGGCGTGACACTAAGCATATGTATTGCCTTAAATTACTCATCAAGTGTAACACCCTATGGAATCCAACACCACGTAAGTTTCAATCATCCCAAGCCATGCCATCCTACCCAGAAAACCCTTTTCTAGATACATTCTTTGATTGACTATGCCATGATACTGCAATCCATTCATGATGTCACTATATATTATAGAGGAAAAACCTCTCATTCTTAACTTCAAACATCAATATATCATTACCTCACACATTCCATTAAATATATCATCCCTCTAACCACACATGAACACTCACTGATTCACTAACAGTGTGGGTACCACACATAACTGACATTCCCTTTCCATCACACATCAATTTTCCCCAAAAACCCATGTCGATTCTTACTCTTCTATTCCAAAGAAGAGTGATACACTAAAAACCATCCCATAGGTTCTTGGACTCTATCTAACTTGATCTCACCTGAAAACAATAGGTGTATACTCTGGTATCACCCATTCTCAAAACCATAATCACACTCCCATGAGTTTTATCCCATAAAACGTTGGCTCATGTGCCTAAAAAACCACCCATGATCCGCTCAAATGTCAATCTCATCTTCCAAAAGTAATACATGACGATTTATTCACAAAAAACCCAAGGTATATCACTCATACTAAGGATTACCACATGATATCCCATCAACCAGGTGTCATTACATGATTAAAATAATATACCCATGCTCCATCCATCCTAAATATGGCTATTTAGGATCATAATCTATAAGGCCATGTATCTAAATTATCATTCCTTCCAAAACCCAATTTTGATACCCAAAGCACCACAAGAGCTTCCTATATCAAAATCTCAAGGAATCCCATAGGCTATTCCTCAACCTTCTAAAGGGTATCCAAATACTCAAGGAAATCCATACCCATCCTCAGATCATCCCTCATGTATCTCATTCCTATAGTGAACCCACCAGGGATCTATCATCGAGGAATCCAATTTCTGTACTAACCCAGCAAGGGGACACTATACATCCCTTACACCAAGGGAATGTATATCCATTATCAATGAATGTATCAATGTAAAATCCACATGAAATATAATCAGAAAATATACCTTGGTTCAACTGAACATAATTCTACAAAAAATATATATGGGAAAATGTCATATAAGTTGTTATTAGCACTTTAAAAAATTGAACCCGCTGTATTCATTGAAATCAATCACATACAAGTAAACATATGTTATGTGAATACTATGTTCCAAATATAATTCATGTACAAAAGATTCTTACCAATGGGCTGAGATCCAAATATATAAATAAAAATCTTAAAAAATGCATCACATTTGAATAAACATCCCAATCATAAAAAAACAAGAATAACAATCCCATAACCATAGTAATATTGACATACCATCAGAAATATGTTCATAAATCACCATTATGAGATCCATTAAAATATTTAACACATTTCTATTCCATGTCTACCAAATTCTAAAATAGAAAGATAAGAAAAAATATAATATTATAGTATTTTTTCATACCCTGACCTGAGACCACTCAGTAGTGTCTTGTCTAGTGATGTCACGTGACCTAAGGTATGCCTCCTCATATTCTAGAAGATTCAAACTAATTGTGAGGGAATATATCATATGTTGGGGATAATATGATATTGATATCATAACCATTAATAATAAATAAAATAACTAATCATCATACACATCGAATAATCAAAGTACACATAATCAAACAAATAAATCCATGTTAAAAAAATGTTCCATATAAAAGAATATAGACATACATCAACTGATCACCCATCAAGCCAAACAAATATAAAAAATAAATAAAGAAACAAAAACACACAAGATGCTTTACTACCATCATAGTGACTCAACTCATCCTAGTCTCCAATCCCAATGAGATTCCCCAGCCAGATCCACTTCAAAAAACTGTTCTCATCTTGAAAGAAAATATAAGGTCTGCACACGCGATGTGGAATAATTTTCATACATGTTTTCCAAATCATTTTTATGATATTTTTATGATTTTGTGTTCAAAATTTTCTTAAAAGGTTATATTATTGAATATTATTTGTCTTTTTGAATATGTAATTAATTTAAAAATTTATGAAAATAATGATTTTTTATAAATTGATAAAGCATTCTTTTCTTTAAAATTCATATATTTTAAGAATAGTTTCATTTCTATTTTTTTGTGACTTTTAAGTGAATTAATGATTTGAAGTTATTTTTTTGGTATTGTTTATTTGGTTCAATATTTTGAAATGTTAAATATTTTTATATTAAATATCAATTATTGGAACTCATTTTTGTTTAATTTTTTAGTTTCAATTCATTTTTTAATTTCATTGTGATTTTTTTTATTTTGATTTTTTTCACATTTTATTGATTTCTTATATAGGTGAGGTCACATAAAGGTAATTGCACACTTGTATAAAGGTTAAAAAACTCCCGTGTAAGGGTCATCATGGCCAAAAATAGATTATATAAGGGTAAATATGATGACTTGTGTAAAGGTAGAATTGAGCCATTGACGACTAACTAATGGTATCAGAGTCATTATGTCAAGGTCAGACCCACTTTTTCAAAATCTATGTAAATGTACACTCCAATTGAAGGATGTTCTATAAGGTTCAACTGGGTTATTTCCACACTCGTATAATAGTCACATAAAGAACCTACATAAGGGTAGAATTTCACTTTATAAGGCTTGTAGAAAGGTTATACTGCAACTGAGTTCTCATGTTAGGGTACCTCAGTATTGACTCCATCTTGTATAATGGTTATTCTCATAGTTGTGTAAGGTTAATTTTTGAAATGAAACAAATATATATAAATGTTAGGGGGGATTAATTATCAAGTTCCATAAATATTAAAATGTAAATCACTAAAAAGGATCTCAATACCTTGTGAATCTCAACTGAAGGAGGAACTAGGGTGATCTTCAAATCTTGTTGAATATGCTAAGAGTAGTGAACTGAATTAGGATGTTGGACTAGATTCACCCAAATCTTGACTGACATGGGGGAGAACATCTAGTTAAATGAGTTTAGATGATATCACTGGAGTTAAAATAGGTGAATCTGAAGATAAAATTGGGAGTGTTCCATATATATTATGTATCTTATTATTTAGTTAATGATTTCTTTTCTATTTTTTTATAGGAGGGGAATTCCTCATCCCTAGGTACTCTCATTCTATAAATATATATATTTTTTGTAAATACAAGTGTGATATTCTTCTTCCTTTGTTTCCTATAATATCTTAAAATAGTGGGATATCATATGAAGATAGTTCTAGAAGGTTAAGCTCAAATATTCCTATAGATATAATATCAAGATGATCATTTCCTTATTTTTTTCTATTGGATGACTATAAAGGTTAAGTGGGAGATACAACGAAATAATCACTCATGGGAATAGTTTATTACTCCTATTTAATTTATAATTTTTCTATTCCTCATTCATTTCAATCGATAATGTGTGATGAGTGATGGGTATCTTACTTGGTAACCTTACTATGATCATTCTATCTTGTGATAAAACGTTTCTATAATGACTTCTCTATGCGATTCTTGTTTAAGTTTTGGAGATCCCTCATGTATTGGAAGATATTATGTGAATGAGTATTGAATATTTATGGTGAGAGTAGTGTTTCAGTTGATAAAAAAATCATTAATTGAGTGAGGTAGTTTTTTGATGTTTAAATCCTCCAGTATGGCTATGATGGGAAGTAGAAACTCCTATCAATATAAAACTAGTTTTTTTCTTACTGAAATTTATTTTCTTTCTCATTTTTGTTTTTTATTTAATCGTTTCATTTAACTTTTCTCAATTATTTTTTTCTCATGTTTCATTTAATAATTTAAAAATAAATAAAAAACATAAAAACATTTTAAATGAATTACTATGATAAACAGATTTCCTCCTTGAGACATGTCCAAGGTTGGTCATTACGTTATATTTAGGTATTTTATAATTTTATTTTTAATTAGTCTGATGACACCCTGATAACAAAATTGATGGTGTTGTTAGGGATACACATTCATTTTAGTATTATTTATGTTTTATTTTAATTATTTTCTTCAATAGTAATGGAAACTAATGATTTTGATACATATTAAATATTATATTACTCTTAGGTATAGAAACATAGTAGATATATTGATGGTTTTAAAAATTGGATGAAATAAAAAGTTATTAGACAACCCATAAAAGTTAGTTTTTTCAATTTTTAGTGGATAATGAAATTTTTTGAATCCTCCAACTCTTTTAAAGAGGACCAGAAGAGAAGGTTTTGTACCAGTAATCTATTTAATAAGACTTTGAGAATAAATTTAAATAAAGAAAAAGAATAAATGAAAAGGGAATAGATAGAAGAATCTGAAGATTCTTATTTTTGAACTTGAAAATCCCATAAATGAAAATAAGTAAATAAAATATAAGTAATTTGAGATATGTTTTAAGGGATAAAAGGAGATGGGTCACCCTGACATATAAGAGTCTATACATTTTTTTTAGGTTTAAATAAAATTTTATACTCATCGGTATGATTTTATTTTAATTAAACTATATAATGATTATTATAATCTTGTATATGCTAAACTAGTTTAATAGACCCTATATTTTTAAATAAAAGATACCATAACTATGGTGGTTATCATTGAGGAGATACTGGAGGAGGTTTAATAACTCTATCCTACCTCAGAAACACTCCCAGGAGCATTGCATTTTTATGAAATAGTTAAAGATAAACATCATCAAGGAGTTGACTATTTTTTGTAAGATGTTGTTTTTATATCTCATTTTTATTGTGTTGAGTTTTATCTTGATTATTATTCTCCTTGTGCAGTTTTAATGAGATATCTAATATATTTGAACTATTAAAGAATCAAGAGGGAACTAGAAATTCCTCAATAGAGAAATTATTTTAGCTTCAATATTTGACTAAAAATCTGAGTATATAAGTTTTTGAAGATGAATAAATTTAGGGAAAAAATTACGTGTAAACCCCATTAAAGGATGTTTTTATGATTATTTCTATATTGGAGCATTTTTATGAGGATGAGGCTTCTTACTATTTTTCGCAATCTGCCCTGGACTATATGTGAGAAGAAACACTTAAAGAGAATGTGAAGGAATATACATATTTGGTTTAAGTTTACCTCAAAGTAGAATAAATTATTTCTATTATTATAAATTTGTGTGTAAGGAAAAAAACTATAATGAAGAACTTATGGTAGATCTTAATTAAAAAAGACACCCCCATTAGATTTGTGATGAACAAAGAATTTTAAAATTGTGGATAGTTTAAATAAAATACGTCTTGGGGGGGGGAGGGTTATCTAATGATTATCTTGTTTTTAATATTTTTTTATATATTTCATCTTAATTATCATAGTTTTTTAATTTTTTTTTATATATATATAAAATTAAGAGGCAATGCATCCAAAAAATCTAAATTACAATCTTCAGCTGATCTCTATTAAAATAGAGAATAATTGTTTGTATCCTCACATAATAAAATCTATAAGAGTTTTAATTTCTATTATATGATGCAAAATATGTGTGAGGGAGGGGTGGATTTTATTATTTTTACTGCTCATATTTTTGTGATAGAATGAATCTCCTTGCATGGTTAAATCAATGTGATACAATTTTTTTTTGTTGTAATTGAAAATTATTGATATTATAATATAATAACATGTGTGTTCACCTTGAAATATATTGTTTTTAAGCTAAATATTGATAAAATTTATAGGTGTTACTAGTTACCTTAAATATTATTATTGAAAACTATTTTGAAGTAGTTTGGAATTCTTTCTTATAATCTTAAAAAAATAATTTGGAAACTTTTACAATCATAATAAATTCAATGATAAACATTATATTTTTAGAGTTTTATTTTGAAATATTTTTTTATTTCTAAAAATAATATAATTCATGCAGAGTATATTTTTTATTTTAAAAAACATGTGTTAAGATATCCACCTATTTTGAAACTAATAGAAGAGAATAATTTCAGAACATTCTATGGTATAAAATTTATTAACTTTCAAGAACCAAGAAGATAAAATTACTAGAGTAACTCTAAATTAATATCTATTAACTCAAACACTAGATAAATTATTCTGGTACTTTAATTTCTAGGATCTCATGTTGAATTTTTTATCTTGTAGGTGCTAGAACTAAGTCACTAGAAGAAATTTACTCAAAGCATAAGGGGAGAGTACCATTGACTGAGCTTCTTTGAATTAAACTTCTATATAAAGGGAGTTAATATTTTAATTGTGTACATTTTTCTGCTCATTTATTTTGGATGGTGGAATATTTCTATTTTAGTTCTTCAAATAGTTAAAAATTATATTGATGATTGATTTTGCATGATGAAATATTTCTTTGATGTTTTTTGGACTCGACTACTATTTTGACCACTTTTTTGATGTGGTTATTATTTTTTATGTATTGCTAGAAATCATTTTGAACATAAAGTTAAAGAATGAATTATTTATAAAAATATGTTCATTTTACAAAAAATTTAATATAAAAAGTGGAAACATTGAGAATTCTCTTAATATTTCTATTTTGAGTTAGTGAAGTAATTTGTGGTAGACATGTTGTTTTAATCTCATTGTGAACCTAAAACATTCTTTATCACTAGTGAAATTTCAAATGAATTTTGAACAAAAAATGTTTTAAATTTTTTCTTATACATTGAAATTCAAAATTGGGGACAATGTTGAGTTTTATGTTTGGTGGAGTGGTTTTAATTATGAGAAATTGTGTTTCATGGAGTTTATGTCAGATATACCCTCATTTATTTTCTAAATCGACTATTTTGAATATTTATTTAGAATTATTAGTGCTTTGATTTTTTTATGTTTGAAGGATATTTTGAAATGTTGAGGGGATTGATCTTTTTTATTTTTCCATATATTTAATAGGGAACATATTTTTATTATTCTCTTGAAAACAAATTTTTACTGGTAATATATTGAGAGTAAGATTTATAATTTTCATTAAATTTTATTTTTTAGAGTTATCTCATAAGATTTTCATCCAAATGGGCTATTAAATGAACTCATAATATTTCTAAACATTTGATTATTTTATCTCAAATATATGGATAAGTTAATTATTCTTCCATGTTATCTATTAAACTCACACATACATTTGTTTGTGTCTAATTATTCTATGTTAAATTATGAGAGTCTATTCAATTTAAGAAAAATAGAAGTTTGGAAAAACAATTTAATGCAATGTGAAGTTTGTCTAATTCTTTTCAAAATTTTAAAATTTATTAATTTTGGTAAAATAGGAAACCAAATTTTCACTAAACATTTTTTTGTTGAGTGAAATAATATTTACTTATTAAGAGTGTCCCTGGGGGAAAATACATTTGAAAACCAACTCGTTGTTGGAAATTTAATTTTCCATTCTCGAGATTAATTTTCTTTTTCTGAATTTTGTTATTCCCTTGGATCAATTATTGGATAACAAATAGCAGGGGGTGGATCATTATACTCTTTTTCTTTTATAAGAAGTTTTATCAACTTAGTAAGGAAAATTTTTTATCCTTTGAAAACTTGTTAGAGTTATGATCAACTCAAATATAAATTTCAACTTTACCTTTCATATAAAAGAAATATAAATAGAGTATAACATACAACGTTTAAAAGGTTTAGTACAGAGACATAGTCCTTTAAATATTTTTTATTCAGACCAAGATGGATTCTTTTACTAACTTTCACAGGAATACAAAGGCATAGGTAGTAACTGGTTCTATAACCCATTAAGCATCCTCCTACCAACCCTAGTTCTACCCCCAACAATCAAATATTATTTAATAGTTGGTTATATTCCCATGATTTGATTTTAATATCCTCATCCATCATAGTTGGTTATACCCGCATCCAAAAATCCTTTTCTGCAACTAGTTATACCCCTAGCAATAATCTCTTTCATTTTTATTTTCTGACCCCCTATAAAAAGATCTTATCATTCTACATAACAAGTTAGATGTAATTCACCTATGTAAAAATTTTAAGAACTTAAACAACCCTCTTAAGTGTCTACCGAACTTAAAAATTCCTACTAATATTTGTAGGTCCAAAATTTTCTCACTTAGAACTTTTCTAATTTTTTTTATGAAAAATTCCTTAGAAAATGTTCATCCAATGGAATCTATATGGTTTACCTTTTCCCGAAGGATCCAAATTTTTTCTCCATATGATGCTCCTCACTATGCATTAGTTCAGTGGTCCATGTTCAATAAATCTATCTAATGAATCCATCTGGTATACCTCTATCTGATAGTTCTCCATCCATTTTCTCTCCAAACACTATATTTCTGATCTAATCTCCTCCATCCGATTCACTCTTCTTCAACTGGGTAAGAAACTCTATCATAAAATCATGACAATAAATTTTCAGTAATTTTACCCTTTTCCACATGAATAGTGTTAGTTTATACTATATAAACTCCCCTTTATATAGGTGCACTTTAAGAATTTTAGATAGGAATTAAAATTTATTTTTCAACACAGCCAAATTCCAAAATCAAATATCCTAATCAATTTAATTTCACTTGAATGATTTTGAATTATTCTGGAACATTCCCTAATACTCTTAAAGTTTCCCAAAAGCATACCCTTTCTTCGAACATACTTAAAATTCTTGTTAAGGAACTTTATAAAACTTACTTATCCTCATAAAGATAAAAATATGTTATTTTTCCCTATAACATCAAATTTAAAGACTTATGTTTATGTAATGTTCCTTATATCTCCTTTTTCCAGTGTCCATCTATTTGTTTTATTCATTATAAATCGTCTATCTATTGGTACAGCTTAATAATTTTCCATCTGATGAACTTACAAATATTTATCATATGCTCTATCTTTGTTTGGATTCCCTCTATTAGGAATCCTCCATCAATTAACCTTAGTATATTTCCATCTGATGGTTGATCATATGAAATCTCTATATAATTATTATCTATCCAATTACATCATGCACCATTGTACAATATTCATATGTATGATACCAATTAGATTTATCTATAACTCTAAAATCCCTTCTCTTTATGGAGTGTCTTCACATTTCTTTATTCAGTGATATTGATAAATATCCATCAGTTGGATATTTAGAGTTTCATTATAGTCAATCACTATGTTGTTCACTTTGTACTCTCACATTCTCTATCTGATGTAGTTTCATAACATTTTTTTGACTGATCACACTTTCTTCAATTTCTCTATATGATCATTATGAATCAGAAGTTTGTAACTAAATATTTGTAAGTATAAAACTTTATAGATCATTATTTATAAATACACTTCCAAAAATTCATAAATCATGACTTTATCTGATAATAACTTATCTCCTTTGTATTCACCACCATTTCACATCTTCAAACATAAGGCCTTTTCATTTGGTGAACTTCTTCTAGAACTCTTTGTCTAGAGATCTGTATTGATAACTTGACCCCCCCTTTGATTTCTTACAAATATTTATCCAATACATCATTATTTCCATTCAATTAAAATTATTAAACATTGTACAAATAGCCTCTCTAGAATCTTGTAGCTCTAACTTTATTCATAAATCCACTTCTCATACTTTGTACATACTCATAAAAACATGGATTCTATAACGAATTTCTTAATTATGTTAGAACTTAAATAATGAATTAACATTTCTTGAATTACTTAAGAAACTTCCTTATACTCCATAAGTAAAGTTCCTACAATTTTATTAAGTAAATTTATTAAGACAAATTTTTAAGGAACTTTATTAAGAAACTTTATGTCAACTTTAAATTTATACACATATTGATACATTGAATAAAATACTAACAAAACTCAATTGGGAATAACAATATCCACATTTTTTTTATTTTTAATACCCACATAAAACATATTTATCATCCATATGTGAACTCAAATATTTATCCCCATTTTACATTTTCATCTTCTTTATCTCTTAATTTACTTTTCCCCTTATTTAAAATCAAATTCAAAGGTCCCATATAAGCTTATCTTCCTTTATCTTATAATCTTTAAAACTTTTCTTAGGAGAAAAATAACATCACATGAGTTTCTTAACAAATAGAATTTAATGAAATAACTCTATGTTACATGGGAGAACCTAGTGTAGAAAAAAAGTGTGCATAATTAAGGTGGTAAATATATTCCATAAAAACTTTTCATGTAATAGTGTTCCTCATGTTTCTTCTAATATATTTATATTAGGAACAATGTGAGAAATTTTGGTAACATAAACCCTCATCTTCAGCTTTCTTGCCCCTCAAGTGTAACACTACATTCCTTATCATGATGTTAACACTCTTTCAGGATATTTTTTTAAACTTACTTTAAAAAATCTACAACACTTATCCAACTTCATTAATTATTATCCTTTAATTCCCTATAATTTACTACAAACAAACATGTATTTTGGGGTATAAATAAGAACCTCATTGTTCCTTATAAGTAACATTAATACTAAGAATCTTCTCCTAGACTAAACTTCTTCATATTCTTTATAGATTTTTTATTTTGTTTTCTTTATTTCTTATAATAATCCACCTCAGATTTAGTAATTGATTTCTTATCATTTGTATAATCATCTAATTAAGTTGTCATCTTCTCCTCATCTTTTATAGAATCATTGTTAATTAGAGTTTATGAATACCTTTTATTTATTTATTATTTGATGGTAATATTTTCATAAAAAAATTTAGTAACATTCCCATATTGACCATATATCTTTCAATTTTTCTAAAATTTTAAACCACCAACTGTTGGTAAGTTGTTATCAAGTCTGTCCTCATCTTCTGGATCCTTTTTATTTCCTTTTCCATCAATAGGATTCTATGTTTCCTACATCATTATAACTATGAATTTTTATTCTAGAAAAATAACTAAGAATCATTTATTTACCTGCTCAACATTCTTGATCTACCTTCCTTTCTCAGATTTGTTACTCTTGTCAAATTTATTAAAGTTATCAACTTTATTATTATTTTCATTTGAATTTGTTGAATTTTAAATATTTTCACTTTCCTATCTTCAATTTATTTCTCAAAAAAACTTTTTTGATAAATTTATTCTTCCTTATTCAGTATACCCCCCTTAATTTGTGCATGTTTCATGGAAAGGAAATGTTGTACCAACATGAGTATGATCTATGCCTGAAAACTCCACAACACCAACAATAACCAATAAATCTTGATCTTTATAATAGATAATAATAATTCTCTATTTTTTTGTTGTTTTATTTTCAAAAACTATGAGAGACTTTGTTTAGGGAGATAATTTCTTAAATAATTCCTCTCTTTCTTAGTGGATGATGATTTATCACAAATATTAGATTTTGAACTTGAATTGTTTGTAAAAAAAGATGTTCATTGATATTGTTTTGGAGTAGAAATAACATTCTCTTCTAAACCTTTTTGTTCACTAGTATGAAAATATTTACATTTTACCTCAACTAATATGATAAAGAATTATATTATCTTTCATAACTCACTTTTTCTTGTAATAAACATTGATTTTGTCTCTAAAAACTCTTCTTATTTATCATACATACATTATTTAAGAACATTCACCATCTTATAGAGTTTAACCAACTTAAACCTATTATTATTACTTTACTCAACAAGTACAGTTTCTACCATGTTGATATTCTCTTTCCTGGATGGTGTTTCATCATAATTGTTTTATTTTCTTTCCAGATCACTTTTTTTAATTTTTATATCTCTAATAAAATTTAGGAATATTTCTTCTTTTTTATTCACTCACCATTCCCAAAAGTTTTTTCCTTAGAATCTTTCTTCAACTTATTACTTATCTTCTTTATTTTTGTATTTTCCTCAATTACTAATTCCAAACTTTATTTTAGAATAAACTCAATTTTTATTATCTTTTAACAACCATCTTCAGAAATTGATAAAGAACATACCTTTTTAAATTGAGAAAATAATTTTAAATTAAAATTAGATTTATTACTGGATGAATAAGCATCCTTCTCTCTTCTTCTCAAGTTACTTTTCTTCTTTTGGGGGGAACACGTTTTATTACATTCATTCACATATTTTCTTCGAGACTTTTTATCTTTTTCTTATAACTCAGAATAATTATCTTTCTTCTTATGATAATTTTTGTGAAAAATGGAATTTATCATCACCATTCCAACCATTAAGATAAATTATGACTTTTCATTTCCTATTTAACTTTTGTTATTTCTTAGAAAGAATAGAAATAATTATGCTAATTTCCTATACTTCTTCCTCTACCTCTGAGTCACTTAATTTTTCTTAGTATTTTTTTATATTTGAGCTTCCCTATTAACAAAGCTTCAAAAACCATTTCATTCTAAAACTTTTTCATAAAGATTATATATTTTTTAATTTATATGCCATAATATTATTCTAATCTTCATCCAGATATAAATCTTCTTTATCTTATAAATATGATACTTTAATATAAAATCTATCTAGAAAGTTTCTCATCTATTTCTTAACAATAATAGAATATTATAGCTTCTCACCAAAACCTATAATATTACTGATAATCTCATTTACTCTTATAATGAAATAATCAATACTTTCTTTATTAACAACCTTATATCTTCAAAACTGATCCTACAGATTTATATATTAGATTCTTTAACTTTATCATTTCCTTTATAATTTCTTATCAACTTATCCCACATTTATTTACCTATTTAAAATCCTTTAATATTTTTATAAGTATTTTTTAGAGCCATCAACATGAAATTTTGAGCTTTTCCATTAACTTTTAAATTTCTATTATCAGAAGATGTCATAAAAACTTCATTAATGGGAAGAAATCCCATTGTTTATACATCAATAACTTTAATTACCAGAGATAAATGATAGGGTAACATCATATTCTTCAAACTATGATAATTTCTTCCATCGAAAATATGATCATACTTACTATTCCCTAAATTAAAATCCTTCATTCTAGGAGTTAGAACTTTTAGAGGGAACATACACTATGATACAACTTTTTATTCCCTTGGATCAATTATATGATCACTGTTTGTGTGTGTATGGGGGGGGGATGAATTAGTGATAACTTTTTCATTAAAAATAAAGTTTATAAACTTTTTAAGGAAAATTTATTAACTTCTAAATACTCATTAGAGTTATGGTCCACTCAAATATAAATCTGAACCTCACATTTTTTATATAAAAAATATAAATATAGAGAGAAGAACATGATATTTATATGGTTCAGTATAAATACTTACATTTTTCATGTTGGTTATTCCCACCAACATGGATTCTTTTACTCAATTTCATAGGAATAAAAAGGCATAAGAAAAAATTGGTTCACACAATAGTAGTATTACTTCAGCCAACCCTATCTCTACCCCTCCCCCCCAAAAAAAAATCATATTTTATACCATAGTTTGTTACACCACCCTAATGTACTGTTTGTATCATATTCCTTCATAGATGTACCCCCATCCAATAAGCCTTTTCTATAACTGGTTATACCCTTAGCCACAAGCTCTATCCTTATTCTTTTCTTATAAAATATAGAAAGATCATCTCCTTATCTATAAGCAAGTTGAATCACCTTCACATGCATAAAATATTCAAGATCATCAACAAAACTATTAAGTGTATGTTGGACTTGAAACTTCCTCTTGATATTTTTAAGATCTATATTTTCTCAATATAATATTTTCTATACCTTTTTATGGAAATTCCATTATAAAATGTTCATCTGATTGAATCTTTTTTGGGTTTCCTCTATCCAAAGGCTCCATCACTTTTTCTCCATCTGATTCTCCCCACCGCGCTTTGGTTTTTTATCTATGATCAATAGATCTATTGAATAACTCAATCCTATATACCTCTATCTAATGATCCTCCATCCATTGGGTCTTTGTCCACTATATTTATGATTGAATCTACTCCATCCTATGCACCCTTCTTTTGCTAAGTAAGATACTATTTGGAAACTCATGATTTTTTTTTCAATAACTCCACTTTTTACACACATTAACCTTTTTAGTTCGTATTATACAAACTCCTCTTTATATAGGTGAGATTTAGGAATTTTTTATGGGAATTAAAATTTATTTTCCTGCTCAGAAAAATTCCAAAATCAAATATACCTCTCAATTGGATTTCATTAGAATGCTTCTCAATATTTCTAGAACATTATAAAATACTCTTGATGTTTCTTTAAATCTTACCCTTACTTAAATCATCTTTAAACCCAATGCTAAGGAATATTAGAAAACCTATTTATCCTCATAAATATAACAAACATTGATAGTCAATGTGTGCTTCATCAAAGTTAAAGAATTTACAAAGTGTATAGAAATATCGTTATATATTATATATCTTATATATCCAATGTTTGGTGTATGTCTAATCATTTTTTTCATTAGGAATTCTTTATTCATTGGTAAACATTTAAAATTATCCATAGGATGAACTCAAAAACATTAATCATCTACTCCACCTTTTTCCAATTTCCATTTGTTAGGAAACCTCCATCAATTAACCTCAACATACCTCCATCTAGGGGATATTCATATGCAATATCTGTCCCATGATCTTCAATAAAATTAAATATTATACCATTATGTTATGTTCTTAAATTTGATATTAATTAGTTTTACCTAAAAATATGTTCTCTCTTCTCATCTTGGAGTGTATTCACATTTTTCCATTTAGTGACATTGAAAAATATACATCAATTGGATCTTTAGAGTGTCTTTTCAGTAAATATTTATCTAGTTCACTTTTTACTATCCCATTCTCTATCTTATATAACTTCATAAATTTCTTTAACCAATCAAACTTTCTCCAAATTCTCTATCTCTACATAAAAACCTTTTACCTCAATATTTTTAATTCCAAAAATTCATAGATATATCTTCATATAACCACTTCCTCAAACATCACAAATCATAACTCTATATAATAATAACTTTACCCATTTTTATTTCTCCCCCATTGCACTTATTTTAACATAAAGTTTGTTTATTCAAAGAACTACTTCCAAAAGCCTTCTTCTACAAATCTTCATATGGTGATATGCATCTAGAACTTGATCTCCACCTTCTAATTCATACAATCCTTCATCCAAAACATCATTCTATCCATCCAATTCACATTTTGAAACTTTTTATTAATAGTTTATATGATAGCCTATAGCTCAAAATTTATTCATAAACCCATTTCTCATTCTAAAACTCATAAAAACTTCTCTTGGATCATGAATATCTTTATGATGATAAAAATTGAATAATGACTTAGGATCATTTGACTTACTTATGGAAACCTCATTAAAAACTATAAAAAATGTTCCTAAAACTTCCATAAGTAACTTTCTTAAGTAAATTTATTAATCAAAATTCTCTCAAATTTATATTTATGCAGATATTTATTTATTGACAAAAAATGAAACCAAAACTCACTTAAGCCATTTTTTGTATAATTGATTGTTTTAGGATTGAAAGTGCATTAAGTGTAGGGGAATTTAATGTTACCTAATTTTTATACATGTTTTACACATAATTTATATGTGATTTTATGATTTTATATTGAAAGTGAGCTTTAAATGTTTTATTATTGAATCTTGTTCATTGTTTTTCAATTTTTTAATTATTTTAATATTTTTATGAAAATGATGATGTTTTGTGATACATTGATAAAATTTTCTTATATTTAAACTTTATATATTATAAGAATGGTATAATCATGGGTTTTTTTTTACTTTTTAAGTGAATTAATGCTTTTACATGATATTTTTAGTTTTAATTTTTTGGTATAATATTTTTAAATGTTCCATTTTTTATATTTAACATCAATAATTTGAACTCATTTTTGTCCACATTTTTTCTTTTTTAAGTCATTTTTTAATTATGTTGTGATGTTTTTGTTTTTCTATGAATGTATTATTTTTACATTGTGTTAATTTCTTATGAATGAAAGTTCATACAATGGTAACTAAAAAATTATGTAAAGGTCAGTAACACTCCCACATAATGGTCATTGAGGCAATGTATAGTTTTCACAAGGTTCATTATGATAACCTGAGTAAAGGTAGCATCATGATGTTGAATACTATTATAATGGTAGTTAAAAAAATGCATCAAAGTCAACAACACTTTGTAAAATCTATGTAAAGGTACACCACAATAGAATGAATCTATGTGAGGGTCAACCATTACATTTAAAGACCTGTATAATGGTTATGTGGAGGACCTATATATGTGTAACAAAATTCTTTAGATGGATTTCATAAAGGTCAGTCCACATTTCATTTCTATAGTATGGACACCCAAATATTGAAGTTAGCTTATGCCAAGGTCATGACTAGCACTATGTAAGGTTAATGTTGCACTAAAAAAGATCTATATAAAGGTCAGGAGGGATTAATTATTTGGTGAACCAAATTTAAAAATGAAAAATAACTAAATTGGAGCTAATTAATTTATGAGTCTCAACTAAAGGAGGAACATGGGAGCTCTTATAAGCTTACTGAGGATATAGAGAGTAGTGAATCGAGCTGGGATGCTTGAACAAATTTATGTGAATCTTGACCCATGTGATGGATCCTATTATATTATAGGATTTAATAATATATCACCAGAGTAGAACAAGGTGAAGCCAAAGATTGACTTAGCAGTTTTCCACAATGATGATGTCGTTTGTTAGCTAGTTTTTGATTGCTTTCATATTTCATCCTTATACGAGTGAAATTCAACATCCCTGAGGAATCTCATTTTCTGACATGATTTTATTTTGTAAATAAAAGTATTATATTATTCTTTATCTATGTTCTTAAGAATATAGACACAAAGGTCTATCTTGCGAAGCTAGTTGCAAGTGATGAAGCTCAAAGCTGACTAGATATTTGAATATCAAGAAGATCTTTGATTTATTCTTCTCTATTAAAAGAATGTGGCAGTGAAGTAAGAGATACAATGGAAAAAGCACTCTAAATATCAGTTTCCCGCTCTTATTTACTTTATCCATTTATGATTACTTATTAATTTCACTTAATATAGAGTGATAAGTGATGGTTTTTGACTTAATGACCCTAGCCAAACCATTAAAGCTTATGAGAAATCATTACCAGAATGAACCTATTGAGTGATTATTGTAGAATTATGGGATAAAACTTATATAATGGGATAAATTTTGTAAATGAGTGTTCATTGTTTAAGGTGAGTGTGGTGTTTGAGTTGATACATTCATCATGCATTGAGTAAAGAAGTATAATTATGGTTAAATCCTTTTGTAGGTCTATGATAGGCTATAAAAAATCTAATCAACTCAGAACTTGTTTTTTTCTTAATAATTTTTCTCTCTATCATATTTTTCTTCATATTTTCCCATTTTCATTTAATTTATTTCAACTAATATTTACTAATTTTTCCTTTACTTATTTCAAAAATAAAAATAAAAAAAATATTTTAGAAGAATTAATATGATAAAAACTGCTCATCCTTGAGATGATCCAGAGGTTGGACATTGTGCTATACTAGGGAGTTTATAAATGTATTTATTATTGGGTCTATGATAAACAAATGTTAAAATTCACCAGGCTTCCCATGGATGATGTGAGAAATATATCTCAGTAGGATCTCACCATGTTACCCTAATATTCAACATCATATACATGTGTATACGTGAGGAAAATAATAATTAATGATGAACATGGTCTCAGGTCATCATGTGGTAACTAGGAAACTATGAAACCTAAAAATACTTTCTTTATATAATATTGAAAATCCACCTCACACCACCACCATGAAAACACACATTAGAATTTGGTGTGCTAACTAGTCCATCATGAAACTCAATGTATATTCCTTGACCATTTCTAGAATCCTATTATATCATATCATATTACTCAAACTATAACTAAAGACTCAGGGTAGGGTGTCAATCAAGTCTCAAATTTTACCCTCATACTCAGGGTAAGGTCCATGTCATGTACCCTAGTCCATTCCTCCTAGGGAAGGATATACTAGATATACCAAACCCATTCCATCTTAGAGAAGGTAACACTAAATTTACCTTGGTTATCCACTCTCACTTAGGTGATGCCACACTAAAAGTACCCAAAATAGTACCTAATTAGGTGAGGTCATAATATATATATTTGAATCCATTCCTTCATAGGGAAGGATAAACATAATAGATCCCAACCCACTCTATCTTAGGTAGGGGTGGAATGAATATATTCCAACCCACTCCCTCATAGGGAATGATATACTGAATAGATCCTGCAACGAACCGAATCAGGTCAAACCAACCCATCACTTGATCTGGAACACCACAAGGCCCAAAGTGCATTCTCAATAACTATGGATTGGTGAAAAGTACCAAGAACAATGAAACACCTCATGAGAAAAATTTCAACCATGGTTGACTGACCTGATCCATCCATGAAACAAAACAACCACCCTAATCATCAAAGTCAAAAGAATAAAAAATAAAACATATAGAGTAACATATTAATAACCTAATAAGTACCATAAAAATAGGAAACACCATATACATAACATTACATATCATTATATATACATTGTATCAAAAGTTAAATATCAAAACCAAAAACAAGAACAAGGCTAGGCATGGCTTATACATATATCCCAAAGCACAAGCCTCTAAAATGAATCCACAAGAGATAATCTATACAAGACCATGTATCCCCAAAAAAATGATGGATGTAGGTAATCATGAATATCCAACAATGTACATAGTTCCCATTCCTTTATTTGTGTAATGAAAAACAAAGTCTATATACACCCAAAGACATATGTAGTGCATAAAGCATAAAGCCCAGTAGGATACCAACATGAATCTATTTGAGGATTTTTAAAACCATGAAAACCAATAAATTAGTTTGAAAAATCATTTCAAAACTGTTCAATTTTGAAAATCATTTAACTTAATATAATAATTTAGAATCCATTCGGTTTTTCCCCTAAAAAACATGTTTTTCCAAAATAGTATTAACCTAGATCAAAATAAATAAAAGATTCCATATATAAAAACATACTCAACATACCAAAAAAGTAATGCTAAGGGTAAGAAAAAACATCCTCATAAAATAATTATATAAATGGGAATGAGAATAACACATGATAGAAAATTAATATGGAATTAATTAAATACACAAAGAACATAAAGATCAACCTCACATGCCTAAAGTGAACCAAGGGATCTAACCACAAGGGTGTAATGTGGGTGATACGAAACAAACATTTCTATCCATCTAAACAAAGTGTAAGATATCAAAATATTCCCCATGCCTAACTCCAAGAGCTCTCATGGACTCCTGGCTAAAAAAGTGGATTCTCTCATAGTCTTTTGACTAAAGGCTCTCATGATGCCTTAGATAACCATCATAATCTCTCTTGTTCTTCCCACCAAATTCTCTTACAGACCATTGGAAAACCCCACTCACACCCCAAGTATTCTCATGTTATACTCAATAGAAATCACAATCACATCATAAGTGCCACACATTAATAACCATTTCACAAGACACATTAATGAAACAACATACTCATTTTATAAAAAACTTTTCTATAAGGTAAAACAATTTATAAAATCTATTTAGAAACCCATTTGAAATCATAAAAACCCTTTGAGAAATTTTATCAAATAGTTGGAGTGCAATCAAGCCTCCCCACATAGAAAACTCAATTTAAACACCAAATTTTAAAACTAAACCATTGAACAATCAAGCATGGTATAAACATCAACCATAAATAATTTAATTAGAAATTAGAAAAATATAAAGAAAATACGATTTATAATTTAAAGGAAATGCATGGAAAACTCCCTTATATAAAGACACATACCATGAAAATGGTTTAAACCTTTTCACCTTCGATGAAAACAAACCAAAATAGGAAGAAGAGGACCTCAAATGCCTAAGAAACAATAAAAAAACCAAACCAACCATTAAGTACCCTAGGTTCATCCAACACCCCTTCTAGGGTTCCCACTTTCCAAATAAATGGGAGAATAGGAATGGGAAGGGAAAAGGATGATGAAATCATGAATATTTGGACTTACATCAATCCAAACCACCAAGAACCCAAGGATAATACACAAAATATAGAGAGGATGAATCTTTAACATCAAGCAATATAGGATGCACATTTAATATAAGATAAATGATGATAAGTGGATACAAATAAGTCATGGGAATTTCGGTAAAAAACCAAAATTTTAATGTTCTAGACAAACCAGACTATTTGGCCACTTGGTAAGGAAAACTATATACCCACAGTGTGGGTTTCACTTCCTAACCAATAAAAGGACACATGGTTTCTCCAGGAATTTCATAGTTTAAAAAAACGTGGTTAAACCATGTAAAATCACACTATCCCAAACCTAGCACCCCTTTCACAATTCTCTATATGGTTAAACAAAAAAGAAATCCAACCATATGGATCATTGTTTCCACCTAGCACTCCATTTTCAACACCTATCTCCCATGAAAATCAATAATGAAATAAAGGATAAATAAAAACTGAAAAAATTATACCATTAATATTGTGGGTGTTATAAAATTCCCACCATGATAATTTTTCACCAAAAATTACTTAGGGATTCTTGGAAGAAAATAGGTGAGGCCACTGCTCCCTCATCCAAGCATACCACTCCCATGTCTCATGGCTATTGTCACCATGATTCCATAGTGCACATAACAACAAGATAGACCTACCATAGATCATATTATTTTTATAATCCATGATATGAATAAGCTACTCCACAATAGTAGATTGGGGATCAACCTCTAAATATTCCCACTCCAATACATGAGATGGGTGTGGATGGTGTTTCTTAAACTGAGATACATAAATGATATAATGAATCAAGGATAGTTTTGGTGGAAACTCTAGCCAATAGGATAACTTATCAAGACTCTCCAAAACATGAAATTACCAAACATATCATGGATCCAACATTCCCTACTTTCCCAAGTGATTGTGTCCCAGTCAAAAGGATACTAAAAAACACCTGATTATCCACCTGAAACTCTAATGGGCGATGAAATTGATCAATATAAAACTTCTGGTTACTCTAAGCTATCTCTAACCATTTTCAAATCATCCATATTGTCTTAATGATTTTCCATACGAGTCTCGATCCAACCAAAGAATTCTCACCCACATTGACCAAACATAGCGAGGACTAGCACAAATGCATATAAAATGCCTCGAATGGGGATATAATATCAAATAATATTAAACTATATTGTAGGAAAACATGAACAATGATAGGTTCCTTTTCCATGAACCTCTAAAATTAGGAACACAAACTCTTGACATATTCTTGATAGTTTGGATGGTCTTCTTAGACTTTCTATCTATCCGCGGATGATATGAAATGCTAAAACATAGATTGATTCTTAAGGATTCATAGAGTTCCTTACAAAAACCATGACGTAAAATGTGAATCCTATTGATAAAAAATTGTAGAATGAATTCTATTAATCCTAATAACATTTTGATCATATTAGAGTCTAAGCTCTTCTATCTTCTTTTACTCTCTAATGGGTAGAAAATGGGCCGATTTAGTTAAGCTACAAAAAATGACCCATATATTATTTTCCAACTTGATGTATGAGGTAGTATGAAAAAAAACCCATGAAGATATCATCCCACTCTTACACTATAATAGGGATAGACTACAGTAACTTGTAAGGTCTATGATGATCACCTTTGATTATATGGTAGGTCAAACATTGTGAAACAACATCCTCCACTACAAATCTCATCTAGGGACACCAATACCAACCCCTTAGGATATAAAATATATTGGTTTACTTATAATTCATGAACCATATAGAATGATGTTCCTACTGTATCACCTCCTACCTCAAGATAGGTTCCATGAGCCATTTATAGATAAGGGTAGTTCCATTAGGAGACTGATAACAATCACTAGAGGTCTCCCCAAAATTTAGAGCAATACTAATTTGGTGAAACTTGAGGCCAGACACCTTATCACACCTAAAATGATTGGTATGATAATGTGTGACCTACCCATAGGTCAAGAACACCTACTCTCCATCCTTCTACACCTACAGACGTAGATCAATAAACAAACTCATCATACCCCGCTCATCTACTGATCCTCAAATATCCTACATGATAAGATTCTTGATCAAAGCATCTATGACCACACTTCTATTCATCATCATAAAATAATTTTAAAATAAAAATTATGAATATATTCTTCCCTACATCTCAACCAGAGGTTCATGTAACTCTGGTTAAAGATATACCTTAGGAATTTATGATCTAAGTAGACCAAAAAATTCCCTTCCAAGAGATAATGTTTCCACATCTTCAGTGCTTGAATTACAACTACTAATACTGGGTTATGGGTGTGTGATTACATTAATGTGGTCATAGCTTCTAAAAGCCACATGACACCACATAGTTATCCTAAATCAACACACATCCCAAACCCACACCAGAATCATCTTAATACTTTGTATAAGCTCTATGAGGATTGATAAGAATAAAAAATTGCAGAGATTCCAACTGGGCCTATAAAAATTCAAAAGAACATTAACACTTATCATCCCACTCAAGATTCACCACTTTTTTATCAGGTATGTTAAGGGAGAATAAATTCTAGAGGAGTCTTAGATGAATGGTCTATAATACTTAGTGAAGCCCAAAAAATATTATAATCTCAAACAAATTCTTGTGCTGCGCCCAAAACATGAATGCTCGAGCCTTCTCATGATCCACTAAAACTTCTCACTTGAAAATTATGTGGACCAAGAATTTAACTTCCCTAATACAAAACTAACATTTAGATATCATGGAATATAGATGATGTTTCCTCAAAACACCCAAAATAACCTCCAGATAGTCATCACTATCCTCCTTCATCTTGGAATACACCAATATGTCATCAATAAACATGATCACAAAGGACTCCAAAAAGTAGTGGAAGATCTAGTTCATCAATACCATAACGACCACATGAGTATTGGTAGGCCAAAAATGAATAACCGGAAAGTCAAAATGTCCATATTTAATTCTAAAATTAGTCTTCAGAACATCCTTTTTTCTGGACCCTCTACTAGTGGTACTCGAATTTCAAGTCAATATTTGAAAAAAATACCCTATAATATTTTTTTGTAATGGAACAACCTAAGTAAATTTAACCCATAAATCGATATGGAATGGAAAAAGGGATGAAGAATGGTCACAATATATACGAGATTTCCACAAGTAACAAGAACAATGAACAACCTCTTGGGAATGGTTTCACCCATGGTAAATCGGATTGACCCATCCATGAAACAAGATGGCCATACCAATAATCAGATTTAATAGAATAAAAAAACATCCGAAGTAACACAGTAATAACCAAAGAGACACCATAAGAAATAATATACATCATATACATAACATTGAAGAACATGACATATACATAGTATCTCAAGTCAAAGCTCAAAATCCAAAATAGGCACACGACTTAGTATGACCTATACATACATCCCAAAGAACAAGGTAATAAAATGAATCAATAATAGCCAATCCCTATGAGATCACATCTCCCCTAACAAAAAATAAAGATGATGGTTTATGGAAATGAGAATAACACATGATATCACATCAATATGGAATTAATAAAATATAAAAAGCATGTAAAGATCAACCCAACATGAGTAAAGTGAACCAAGGGAACTAAACATTAGGTTATAATGTGAGTGAGACTAAACAAATATTTCCAGCTGGATAAAAAATGTGGAAGCTCCCACAGTCTTCACTAGGCAAAACTCTATGAGTAATCACAATTTCTTATCCAAAAAAATGGAAGATCTCACAGTCTTCCTATTAAAAGTTCTCACGGACCCTTAGAAAAATAATAAATTCTCTATTGGTCTTTCCACCAAAGGCTCTAATGGTTTCTTGGACAACCCCTGATACCACCCTAGGTCTTCCTCTACTAAATTCAAATCACAATTACATCACAATTTCCACACATCCAAAACCATCTTATAGGCCAAATTAATAAAACAAAATGACCATTTTATAAAACACTATTCCATAAGGTAAATATATTTCTAAAATATCTTTATAAACCCATTTGAAATAAAAAAATCACTTTGATCCATTTTATCAAACATTTAGATTTCACTCTAGCCACCGCCAGTAGGAAAACTCACTTTAAACACAAAATTGTGAAACCAAAAAATTTAACAATCAAAAATTGTATAAACATCATCCATAAATTATTTAATTGGAAAATATATAAACATAAACCAAAGAAGATTTATAATTTAGGGTTAATCACTGGAAAAAAAACCAAAAATAGAGTCACCTACCTTATAAATGGTTCCAACCTTGTCACATTCAATGATAACCACACAAAATGGGATGGATAAGGCCTCAATAAACCTAATAGATAAGAAAAAAAACTAAAACCCCCATTAAATACACTTAGTTTATCCAACACCCCATATGGAGTTTCTACCTTCTATAGATATGAAAGAACAAGAAAGATAATGGGTAAAGGATGAACCAATAATAAAGATTTGGAATTACCTTAAGAAAAACTACCAAGAACCCAAGGATAATCAACCAATGATGGATAGGAGGAAGCATCAAAACCAATGGAGAGGGGGTTAACAAAAAAGGGATGAGAAATAAGGCCAAGGGGTTTAAATTTGATAAGGGAATTTTGGTAAAAGAAAAAATTTTAATTTTCTAGACAAACTGCATGGTTTGGCCACACGGTTAGGAAAACCATGCACCAAACGTACAAGTGCTACAACCTCCCCAAAAATAGGTCACACGGTTTATCTTGGGATTTTCATGATTTGATAAACCATTCTCAAACCATGAAAAGGCACATTATTTCAAACCCATCACCCCTCACATGGTAATATACATGGTTAAAAAAAGCATGCATCAACTGCGTGCCTCGATCTATCCCCCCCAAAAATACAACTTCAACCCCAAATCCTATGAAACCCATAAATGAAATAAATGATAAATAAAAAATTAAAAATCATAATAGAGACTTGGAGGGTGTAACACATCCCAACTCATCCCATCACAGGGAAGGTCAAACTGAATAGATCTCTACCATTACCCACTGAGACATGGTAGGGTTCACTAAATAGTACCAAATATAACATTCCTAAGAAAAAATTGCACTACAAGGATAGATCCATCACTTATTTTATATGGGAATCCATCCATAAATTATTTAACATAACGAAACCAACCACATGTCTGTAAAACATAAAACATGGAATATAACCTGTTTTAAAAGCTCACCAGCTCGTCTAAGGGACATATTCACTCAACACCAATCCCCACACCATGACATATATCTCATATTCAAATATATCATCATGGGATAGTCTCCTCAAGACCATATCAGTTTCACAATCATGTTATGATGAACCCATCAACCTTATCATCACACCACTCAAGGAATCCACTAGGGTCATCCATTCCCACCTTGGTCTCTTCTCACAGTACCAATATGTATCCATTACCCTATAGTATTCTCACAGCCTGTAGGATCTTACTGATCCCAATATCAAATCTTGGTTCAAATCCCATTTCAATTACCACATTTCAACTCTATCCCTCATGATGGGAACCTTATTAAGGAAACCATACTTAAGGCCCTAAGCAATATCATTCTAATCCATTTAATCGTTCCCTTTAAAAAGACCAGTCAAGATGTGTATGACCACTAGGGTGGGGTGAATATGTGGTCTAATATTTTTATATTTTCTTATTTAAAATAACATCGACCTATTGTTAACGAAGCATTACTATGAAAAAGAACAACAGACAATTACACCCATAATAGAATTTTTTTTACAGGATTCACTACTCAACAAGTGTATCTATTTCTTGGAATTATCTCAAACAAATATGAGATCACATTATCCAATAGAAAACAATCCTTTATAGTTGAAATTATTTAGGGTATATCACACAATATCTATTTAACACATGAATTTGAATACCTTAAACTCATGAAATATCAGTGATCTCCACCTTTTATTACTTACTTATTTATGTTTTGATAACAAAAGAAAAAACCTCAATTAATATCACTTCATGTTCAAAAAATTCTTCATTAATACAAGAATACTATAAAAATTCTTGATCTAAAAAATCCCCATATTTGGATTTTGTTTTCAACCTAGAAACATCAATGAATGAATCTCTAAAACTCACATAATCGATCATTATCTAAAAATTATAATCCTACGTGAGAAAGTTCGATGTAGGAAACAAGAATCATTGAATAATAAAAATATGTTTTCCATAAATCAGTTATTTATAATAATTTTTTATTAATCAAATCATTACAATAGAAGATGGATAAAACCTATAATAAATAGTTATTTCAAACACTTTAATAAACTATTAAAACTATCCACACATCCTGATATCAAAACCTGATCCTTTTGAAAAATACTCTAAAATATATACTCTCCCTAAATAGGTAAATAAAAAATAAATAGATAGATTTATGTTATCATATTTCAAACCCTTTGAAAGCAATATAAAAATACTAGAAGTGAGATGGGAAAACTATCTCATACCTTATCCCTGAATATGGTGAGGTTGAACACCCATTATCAACCTCAATTTCTCAAATGAATTATTTAGAAGGGGTTTGGTGAAAATACTGTCCACCTATTCTATAGTAGGGAAAAATCAATTTTCAATTAATTTTTCCCAACAAGTTCCTTGATGAAGTGATATTTCATACTAATGTTATTTCTTCTTGAATATTGAACTGATTCTTTGTTAAATTTATAGAACATTGATTATTACATCACAAGAGAAGTGGAAACTTCACTTCAACCTTTAAATCATCCAACTGGGTTTTCATCCACATTAATGAAGTTGTGGCATGAGTTAAAAACACATATTCTACTATAAGTGATCTTAAATTCATAGATATTTACCTTTTATAATTCCAATAAACAAACCTATGTCTAAGAATGAAAAATCCACCAGACACCAACCTCAAATCATCAACACATCTTTCATAATTTTTATCGGTGTAAACAAATAAATCAACATTCCATTTTCTATCATATTTAAATAAAAAATATATTTTTACACTTCTTTTATAATCCTATTCCTAAAATTAAATTGAGAATATTTTGTTAAATTTTATACTTGGAAGAAAGTGTAACAATATAAAAAAATTTAGCCTCAATACTATGTGTTATAGTATACTTCCAATCATCTTTATAAAATCCTTTTTATTAGATTATTTTCATTATTAATCCTGGATAACTTAGTTCCTACTTAAATTGGTATATTAATTGTATTTTAATTCTCTATTTAAAATCTTCTCAAGATTTACAATGAATATTTTCTTGAGAGAGAATATGATAATCTTTTTATTGATAAATTTGAAATCCAAGAAAATATATCATTTATCCAAGCATATGAATATTGAATTAATCCTTCATATACTTAAAAAAATTTACACACACTTCTTTATCATTCCTAAAAATATAATTTCATATAGATAAATAATAAAAATAATTGGTACATCATTTTTATATTTTATATAGATATTTTTTTCCACACATCCTTTTATAAAATTCCACTTCTTCAAATAGCTATCCAGCTTAGGATACCAAACTTTTGGAGCTTTTTTCAACCCATATAGAGCCTTCTTTAACTGGTAAAAATAAATTTCATTTTTAAAAGAAAGAAAAACATGGTTTCTTAGTATATACATTCTTTTTCAACTCCATATTGAAGAAAGTATACTTGACACACATTTGGAATATCTTGTATCTCTTTTGTGCTGTAATAGAAAGAAATATTCTTGTGTTTTCAAAACTTGAAAATGGTGAAAATTTCTCATTAAAATTCACTCCTTATACTAGATAATAGCCTTTTTAAACTAATATTTTCTTATTTCTTACCACTTCACCTTTTTTATTCAACTTATTTTAGAAAAACCACTTTGTTCCAATGACTTTTTATCTTCAGGTTTTAGTACCACATCCCATGTCTCATTTTTATCAATATGATCTAATTATTCATTTATGGAATCAATACACTCTTAATACCCTTAATATAATTTAATATCACTTAACTCAACTTGTGAAAACAAATTAGTATGTTCTATCATCAATGTTTTTCAATTTTGAACCAGTTAACCTTGATCTACAATGATATTTTTGATCCCCAATTTCTTCCAAATCCATGTATGGGATGAATGAAATTATCCCTAATCACTTGAAATGGATAAATCAATATATCCATTATTTAATACATCTAAATCATCACTTCTTTTAGAAAATTTATCATGATGTTTAATAGAAAAAAATTCATCTTTACTTACTCTTATATCTTATATTGGTTGTGGGATATTTCTATTAAAATATTCTATCACTTCCAAATCAGAAGAATCAATAATTAATCTAGTTTCCTTGTTATAGAATCTCTATCCAATACCATTTAGTGGGTATCCAAGTAATATACCATCAAATCCTCTTTGATCAAACTTACCGATATTCTCACCTTTAAATTTGATAATGCAGGGATTAAAAATACCCCTATGTACTTAAAAATTGGGGTATTCATATAATATATCTCATGTGGATATGTGACTAAATAATTTATATAAATGTAGTTGTTTTGAAAGCATAATTCTAAACCAATAAAATTTCCTTAAAATAATTTCAAGGATCATGTTCAACTAACATGGTTTGATCCATATTAATAAATATTTTATTCTTTTTTTTATCCAAAGATTTTTTTTGGTGTATATGGTGAAGTAATATCATGATGAATACCATTCATGAAGGATAAACTTGAAAATTTCTATTATTTTGTTCAACACTATTATATTTTCAGATAATATTTATTGAGTAGCCACATTCTTTATCATCACTTATCTTGAAAATTTCGATCATCTTGAGAGCCTCTCATTTATTTTAAAAAATACAATAAATTTAATACGAGTGAAATAATAAATAAATAAAATAAAATAATCATCACCATTTTTTGATTACTTTTTCATGGGTTCATATAGATTAGAATGAATAAGATCTAATGGATGAGATGTATGTATCTCAAACTTCTTGTGAGATAAATTTTAAAAATTCACTTTATAGCATATGGATCAACAACATTATATATTTCTTATTAGATCAGGAACTTCATGAAAACTTTTTATATGTGTTAAATTTTTCATTTCCATCTAGCACATATAGACATCCATATATTCTATAATCGATTTTACTCCTTCATACTCAAATATAATTTTTTTTGTTCATCATTAAACTAGAAATGTTTCCCTTGGTTCTCTTTCCTCTTGTCACAACTTCTTAATATTCATCCCTTTTAACTATAAAACCATCCATTATAAAGATAAATTAATTTAAAATATCACAAAGTTGTGTAATAATCAACAGATTATGTTTCAAACCATAAAAAATTGTACACTTATGGATTTAAATTTAACTTTTCCAATGATAATAGATCCAATGCCATTGATCATGAGAGAATCATCATTTCCAAAAATCAAAGTTCTTTATTTTTAGTATTTCAAATTCATCAATAACATAAAATATCAGACCATGTCTGAAGAACACCCACTATCCAAGATCTTAGGCCACTCTCCTTTTATAACCTTGAGTACGGTTCCAACTACAAGAGCTTTCTCTTTTCCATTTTCTTTCTCCTGATGATTTTGAATTTTGTTATCAAATTTTTTGACCTGGTATCATCACAAGACAACCTTCATAAATATTTTAAATTTGATAAAACCTATCACAAAGTGTTTTAAGAATATGAAATCTATTCTCAATAATTAATTTAGGTTTTTCTAATTGTATTTGATTCTGTCTTCTTTGAGTGAGTTGAATCCTCTTCAAACTCTACCTACAATACCTCCTTAGTCGATTTTAGTGTTTATGATTGAACCAAAACTATTTTTTATATATTCCAAAAGCCTATATAGAACTATAAATATCTATAAATGGTATATCTTCCTTAGTAACTTGTATGTTTTCTAGAACTGTGTAACTTTATTTCAACATTTTCTTCACCATAAATCATGACTCCTTTTTTTGAACCAATTTTTTTGTAGATTTAAAACATCTTATAATTAATATTATAATTATTATAAACCTAAAAAAGTCTCAATTTGTCACTATTTTTTATTCAAAGTGCGATTTTATAGACATTTATTTTGGAATTCACTTGTTTTAGCTCCATACATGGCCCTATTGAATTGATTCTTCTTCTGAGACATGTTACCATTATATTTATCCATATTATTAACATTTTATTTTTATCTTTACTAATATTTATATGGATTATACTTCTTAGAGATTTAAATAACTTTTAGAATTAGATTTTGAAAGCTAGATATTCCTTATTCAGATTCAATCAGTATATGTTATTCAACGTAAAATTATAGTGACCCATGCCTTTTATACATATTATTACATGATTTTTAACATAAAAAACTAATAATTACAACCCAAATATCACGAGGCTTAGTGTATTCAAAAGTCCATGTACATAAAACATCAACATGAAAATAAAAATTCCTTATTTTAATATCTATAATAAGATTATAAATCCTTTTTCTCTCCTAAAACTACATTGGATAACCTGGGGAATACATACATAAAAAAGGGTGGGATAAAAATCCTAGTAAGGGAATAAACATGATAAAGAAGAATAAAATGTGAGCCAAAAGTATAACATGATATCATAAAATAAAAGGCTCATGAGTAATCACATAGAAGAATAACATAAAGAACATGGTATTATAAGATCATGGATTATAGATAATGTGGTAGAAATAAAAAACACGACATAATCATAATTCAAGGCTAAATACAAAGACAACATCACATTATGGATAACACTTAGTGAATTAGGTTTACTCCCTAATACCATGGATAACATCTCAAGAGACAAAATCCTTACCTAATGAATTTGAGTGATATCTGTACACACCTTTCATAACATGTTCATGATTATGTGCACAAAAAAATTAAATCAATCACAATTCATTATCATAATAATTACTCATGGAAAGAAATGGGTTTCATAATCTTTCCTTATATCATAATCAAATGAAATTTGATAAAGAAGGTATTTAAGAAATGAACATAAAGCATATATTACCCGTTCAAAGAAAGGAAGAATAAGCTATGTATAAATATATGAGAAATATAGATAATTTAAAATAATTTCATAACATTAAAGAAAATGTGATTTAGAGATAAAAAGGTCACAACCCAAAGACAATGGTGGTTTAGAGAGACCCCCTACCTTGTGTCCAACTCGTCAAATAAATTATTTATCCTTAGGAATAATAATTTTTTTAATTATTAAATTTCATAAGAACACTTTTCAATTTTATTATTAATTTTATTTTATCTATTTCCAAGTTATATTTAATTATATAATTAATTGAGTTCACATTATTTTTTTATGATATTTGAATCATATGTACAAAATGTATTCAGTAGATGACTATAGTCAAAGAGGTCATTATTACATAATATCTGTAACAATAATCATGAAATAATTATCATTTTATATATCAATTATATTTTAAAACAAGATTTTTTTAATAACTTTTTTTTAAAAAATATTTTTGTAAAACCTGCTGGGTTAAAAATATTTTTGAAAATATGTTCCAAATGCGGAATCTGGGATGCCGCCATTCCCCAAAAACCCCAATATATATATATATATATTTTAATTTTTTTTGTTTTGTTTTGTATATATATATATATATAAAATAAACTTCTCAGTAGAATTTATCTGATATTTAAAATCCAGAAGTACTACCATTACAGTAGTTTAGATTCTGATAGAAGCTCTCACCCATGGTTCCCTTTTATAAGAGGTCTTACCTTAAAATTCATTCTGTATTTCTGATGTGGGATTCTGGTTCTCCCTTTCCTACGCAGAACATTCTACATTTCTGATGTGGGATTCTGTTTCAAGTACTTGACTTTAAAAGACTATAAAATATAATCTATAAGACCAATATAAATGAAAATTAAAACATGGACTAAACATATATGAAATAGTTGAAAACAAAAAGAATTTCCTAAAAAATGTTGATGGAAAATAATTTATAAGGTTTCAAAGACACCTACTTGAAACTTAAAAATGTTTCAAGTACATTATTTTGAAAGCCTATAAAATATAAACTATAAGACCAACATAAATAAAACTTAAAACATAGATTAAACATATAAAAAATAGTTGAAAATAAAAAAAATTTCATAAAAAATGTTTATGGAAAATAATTTATATGTTTTCAAAGACACCTACTTGAAACTTAAAAATGTTTCAAGTACGTGACTTTGAAAATCTATAAAATATAAAATATAAGACCAACATAATTGATACTTAAAACATGGATTAAACATATAACAAATAGAAGAAAATAAAAAGAATTTTTTAAAAAATGTTCATGAAAAATAATTTATAAGCTTTTAAAACCACCTACTTGAAACTTAAAAATGATTCAAGTATTTGGCTTTGAAAGACTATAAAATATAAACTATAAGACTGATATAATTTAATGTGAAAACATGAATTAAACATATAATAAATTATTTAATTATTTAATTAATATTATTAATAATTAATTATATAATAATAAATTAGTTAATTAGTTAATTATTAATAATTAATTATATAATAATTAACTAATTAATTATTATATAATGATTTTAAATAATTATAATTAAATAATTACAATGAAAAATTTTAATTTATAATTATATTACTAATTAACTAATTAAAAAATATATAATTAAAAATTATATTACTAATTAACTAATTAATTATTATATAATACTTTTTAATAAATACTAATTAATAATTATAATGAATAATTATAATTTATAATTATATTACTAATTAACTAATTATAAAAAGGGCCTCCGCTCTATCTTTCTCAAAAAATTAACTAATTAATTATTATATAATTAATAATTATATTACTAGTTAACTAATTAATTATTATACAATTAATGATTAATATTTAATAATTAACTAGTTAATTATTATATAATTAATAATTATATTACTGATTAACTAATTAATTATTATATAATTAATAATTATAAAACTAAGTAACTAATTAATTATTAAATAATTAATAATTAATAATTAATAATTGCTAATTAATTAACTAATTATTATACAATTAATAATTATATAATTAATAATTATATTAATAATTAATAATTAAAAATTAATAATTAATCATTAACAATTAACAATTAACAATTAATAATTATAATGAATAATTATAGTGAATAATTATAACGGAAAATTATAAAGAATAATTATATTACTAATTAACAAATTAATTATTATATAATAATTTTTAATAATTACTAATTAATAATTATAATGAATAATTATATTACTAATTAACTAATTAACAATTACATAATTAATAATTGTATTACCAATTAACTAATTAATTTTTATATAATAATTTTTAATAAATACTAATTAATAATTATAATGAATAATTATAATTCATAATTATATTACTAATTAACTAATTATTAAAAGGGTCTCGACTCTATCTTTCTCAAATAATTGACTAATTAACTATTATATAATTAATAATTATATTTCTAATTAACTAATTAATTATTATATAATTAATGATTAATAATTACTAATTAACTAATTAATAATTATATTACTAATTAACTAATTAATTATTATATAATTAATAATTATATTACTAAGTAAATAATTAATAATTAAGTAATTAATAATTATATTACTAATTAACTAATTAATTACTATATAATTAATTATTAATAATTACTAATTAACAAACTAATTATTGTACAATTAATAGTTATATAATTAATAATTATATTAGTAGTTAACTAATTAGTTATTATATAATTAATGATTTGTAATTACTAATTATCTAATTAAAAATTATATAATTAATAATTATATTACTAATTAACTAATTAATTATTATATAATTAATAATTATATTACTAAGTAACTAATTAATTATTCAATAATTAATAATTATATTACTAATTAACTAATTATATTACTAATTAACTAATTAATTATTATATAATTAATTATTAATAATTACTAATTAACAAACTAATTATTATAAAATTAATAGTTATATAATTAATAATTATATTACTAATTAACTAATTAACTATTATATACTTAATAATTATATTACTAATTAATTAGTTAATTTTTATATGATTAATTATTAATAATTACTAATTAACCAATTAATTATTATATAATTAATTATTAATATTATTAATTAAATAATTAAATAATGTATTATATGTTCAATCCATGTTTTAACTTTAAATTATATCGGTCTTATAATTTATATTTTATAGTCTTTCAAAGCCACATACTTGAATCATTTTTAAATTTCAAGTAAGTGGTTTTGAAAACTTATAAATTATTTTTCATGAACATTTTTTACGAAATTATTTTTATTTTTATATATTTTTTATATTTTTAATACATGTTTTGAGTTTCATTTATATTGGTCTTATAATTTAAATTTTATAGGCATTAAAAGTCACGTGCTTGAGACATTTTTAATTTTCATATAGGTGTCTTTGAAAACTTATAAATTATTTTCCATCATTTTTTTTTGAAATTATTTTTATTTTAAACTATTTGTTATATTTTTAATCCATGTATTAAGTTTCATTTATGTTGGCCTTGTAGTTTATATTTTATAGGCTTCAAAGTCATATACTTGAAATATTTTTAAGTTTCAAGTAGGTGTCTTTGAAACCTTATAAATAATTTTCCATCAAACTTTTTTAGGAAATTATTTTTGTTTTTAACTATTTATTATATGTTTAATTCATGTATTATGTTTCATTTATAATGGTCCTATAGTTTATTTTTTATAGTCTTTTAAAGTCACTTACTTGAAACAGAATCCCAAATTGGAAATGCAGAATGTTCTGCGCAGGAAAGGGAGAACCAGAATCCCAAATCGGAAATGCAGAATGATTTCCAGGGTAAACCCTCTTATAAAAGGAAGCCCTGTGTGAGAGCTTCTATCAGAATACAACTTGCTGTAATGAAAATACTGTTGGATTTTAAATAGAAGATAAATTCTGCTGATTTTTTTTGTTTATATATATATAAACAAAACAAAACAAAACAAAAATAAATTTTTTTAAAATGCAAAAAATATTATTATTTTTTGTTTTAGAAGAAAGGCGACAACATGGTTTCTGCCTTTCTCCTGAAGCCTAAAGGCGGCAACTACGCTGCCCCCTTTAGAGTGTATTTCTATTTTTTTTTAACCTAAGCATTTTTCAAAAAATATTTTTTTTAAAAAAATTTATTAAAAAAAACTATTTAAAAAAACTATTAAATATGATTTTAAAAATTAACTATATTACAATCATTCATACGTTAGGTCAAACGTACGCATGAGTAACATTTTCATTTTTTAATGATCATTATAGAATGAATTTAAGTATTTAATTATATTTATATAATGGTAATAATATAATAAATATCATATTATTTCATTAAATACAGTTATATATATCATCCATGTGATGTGGTAATGGAAAATGAATCACATTACTTTGTGGAAGTGGTAATCCACACGTATACACAAAGGATATTATCATTTCTCAATGAATGGAAATGTTACAAAATATATGATATATTACTTTTCAAAAATGATGAATATGTAATGAATATCACATTTTTATATTAAATTCATCATTATAACCATAATTGAGTGGTGGTGATGGAAAATTAATGATATCCTTTTATGAGGTGGTAGTCCTCCGTACACACGAACAATGCTTTCATTTACTATTTGATGGAAGAATAGATGAATGTAGGTTCTTCCGTTAATATAATAACACCTAAAAATATTATATATAAAAATGTTATTATATTATAATGGTTGAAGAATATTTTAAGGAGGTATAAGAAGAAATAAAATGAAATTGCTTGGTTAAGAGCTATACGTCTTCTTTGGAAAACCTCTTTTGGACTACATCTAAAGCCTTACTAGGTTGAATTTATGATAAAAGTCATATATAATGTGAATAGGGATTTAAGGAATTTATTTGGGTTGGTATCAGCGGAACTAAAAGGTTTTTTAAGTGTGAAGAAAATAGGATATGTTGATCCCTTTTATAAGAAAGTGAAGGGACACTCTTTGGATTAATTAAAGTATTAAATTAATATAAATTAAATTTCATGGAAAAAAACTCCTAACTGATATAACTACAATATAGTATTAGTACGTGTGTAAATTATATCATCTAATAAAATTTTTACAAGTTTATATTAGTTTTTTTCCATTATCTTTTTTTAATCCACATAAACCCTTTTTGAAAATTACTGTGATAACAATGTTTTTACTCTCTAGAGGTAAATATAGTTAATATAAATGGAACATTGGTCCATAAATATAACATGGTTGATATTTTAAATAATATTATGATCAATTTTATGAATATATTAATTTTAGGAATTAAAAATCACTTAATAAAATATTATTTAACATAAAATACCATTAATGTCATTTTGAAACTATTGATTTATTTTGGCATTAAAAACATTAATACAAATAGAGAATTCGAATATAAACATTTAAAATATCACGAAATTGTTATAATTATCTATAAAATTAATGGAATAAAATAATTAATTAAAATTATATTACTTTTAATATTTTTAAAATAATTTATTTTGATTTTCTATTAATTGAATAAATATTATGCCATTGTTGCATAAAAATTTATGGTAATTATTTCATCACTAAAAACTATAAATAAATTACCATGATAAAAAAATTATTTATATTTCAATAAAACTTTTTAAAATTAAACATATCCTCTATTTATCGCTATGCAAAAAATTTTATGATTATAAAACAAAGAGAGTGACATTTTTGACTTTTCTTTAAATAAAATAATATAAATATTAAAATCAAAGAAATATGTCAAAAAGTTTCCATATTTTATCAAAATTAATTGAAATGGAAGAACCCCACTCATACTATAGGATAATTTTATGTGTTAGGGTCATTTTTAGTCCTTATCATATTATTTTTAACCTTAATTACCTGATTTACCATTACCGTGGTGACAATTATTTACTATGGATACTATTCACAGTGAATGAAAATAAAAGGGACCTATTTACCAAATTCAGATTCTTTTCAAAATAATGAATCTATTTCTCAAGATTCATTTTATAAGAGTGTAGAAAATTAATTTATGATTAAAATGAAAAACACAATGAAAAATAATTTTTCAGAAAAATGTATTTTTATGTATAAAAATGTTTTAATACAAAATTCAAGTATAAATTCATTAAAAACACTATAATTAGATTATTAATGATAAAAATAAACTAATTAAAATATAAAAATAATCTAAAATATAATATATATTAAAAAATGTATTTTCCACTATTCATTGAAAAATCAATATTTTCAAAAAAAATTAAAAAATTAACTTTAACATAATTTTGATATGTAAATTTAAAAAATGATATATTTTTTATAAAATAAAATTTATACAAGTTCAAAAAATTAATTAAAATATTTTCTCATAAAAAGAAATAAAACCTATTTTTGAAGAAAACATATTTTTGAAGAATTAAATGACTTTGCTAAAAAATGGAGTTGTTATTTACTAAGAATTAATCAATAAATTTTTACTGAGTAATAACTTTATATATATTTAATAAATTAGTTAATCTTATGTAGACCATCAAATTTAACATCTAGGTTATAATGATCGTATTTAAATAATAATATTTAATGGTTCATTTAGGATTGGTGTTGGGTGTCATACATGCTATTGAACATAGTTTTCTTTTCTAAAATATCAGGGTGTTACATTCCAAACTCCATTTAATAAATTGAGTCCTTTATATTTGAAATTTATTTATTTAAATAATGGTTTTACATTATAAATTACCTTGGTTGAAATCCCACATTTTAAAATGGGTTGATACTACTTCCTCTTGAAAAGTGAGAAAACGAAATATATGGGTCATCCAGAATGACACATATATAGGTTTCCAAATATGTGAAAATTAATGGTAAGTGAAAATATTAACAGAGAAGAAAATCATAATATATAATCAATGATTGAGATTGACCTATATCATTTATCACATGAAAGTGAATGATCATGAGAAAGTTACCAACCACAAAATCGTAAACCAAAGAGACATGAAAAAGACTATCGATTCATCATAAATAAATATAATATGATATTTTTTTAATATCCTTTTCCTAGAGTTGATGAATTCATTTACCATCTAGATCGATAACATATAGAAATATAATTACTTGGAATTTATAATTTCATCCTTTAAAGAATTTCCACCATGATGTCATATTTTTCTCCAAACGATGAGTATTCAAGATGATTTTTTTTGAATGAATCACTAAAATCAACTTATAATGGAGCACATAATACAAAAATGGATAACAATCTATTTATCCTATCTTTAGAAATTAACCACAACCAAAATGGTTTGCATAAGGTAAGATAATTAACAAAAATAATAAACCTTCATATGATAAAATAAACATTAATCTATAAAGCCTCAATATTAACACCCAAAATTTAAATTAATTCATTTGATAAATAACTAACCTCAAAATTATTAAAAATATTCTTGACCAAGTTTGAAACCCAAAAAAATTTGAAGTAATTGATCACATATTATTCCTAGATTAATTTTATATTTATCTCCAATCAAAATTTGTCACTCATAAATTAATATACCCAAAAATTCATATACCCTATTCATATAGTCTCCAAAACATGCTAATAATTACCATAAATTACTTTTATCACCATAAAGACACATTAAAATCATATATGATTCCAAAAAACAATTCAACCATTATTCCAAAAATTAAATCCCACAATATTATGTTTACTTTAATCATATAAGGTTCTAATAACAGTGAAATTCTTCCAAAATAACATTAATCGCTTAATCACTAAATCACTTTTTAATTTACTGGTAATCATCATGATAAAACATATGTTTCCAAAATCAAAATAATCATTAATTTTTTAACCATTTAAGTGAAAAAAAATTCATACATACGAGGAAATCATGCAGGCTGGTGACAGGTGATTCACCCTTATCTCCCTTTAGTTGCGGGTTTTAGTCTTTTGGCCTTGTGAGATGTGATAGGCTATCTGATGGATTGTGGGTTGTACTTTTTATTAAAAAAACATTAATAAATTTCCTATAATGTTCAAAAAATGTGCTGAACATAATAAAAAATGTAATATAATTCTTCTAAAATAATCCTCCATGTTAACCATAAGGGTCACATATCCTTCAACCTAATAAAACGCCACATAAAAATATCATTAGTCACATTAAAATATCATCACTTAAAATATCAAAAGGGGTGTCTAGGAATTGAACACATGATCAAACTTAAACTTATAAATCCTTGTTGGAATCCATAAATCCTAGGTTAACCTGACATGAAAACATATATACTTCCAAAAATTATAAGAATTCATAGATGTTTCACAATTCTTATAACTATAATATCATTTATATAAAACTTCTACAATATAATTATTAAATCCCAGTACACAACCACTTAAAAATTTTATCTTCATTGTTAGAATATTTCCTTTATTTATTTAGTGTTTAACTCATGTATTAGGTCATTGACTCATATAATTCCCATTTTCCCCACATATAATAAATTTAACTATAAATGGTACCTTTATATGAACTCCATATCCCTCCATTGAAATCATAATTTTTTCTTGAAAATTACTTGCTCTATAAGCTTGTTTTTGACATATAAAACATATTCTTGTTCCTTTGAGGAATTTACCAAAGTGATTCTTTCCACATACATGACATGTAGGAAACTAAATATTCTTACCTCCATAAACATCATGAACCTCTATTTTTCTCCTATTAGGTGTGTCAATAATTTCACCCAAGTTGATTTTGTTGATGATATGATGATATTGCTGATTTGGTATGATCACGTGGTTTTTCCTTCCACATACCATTTCATTTGGTTTCTCATAAAGAAAATAATTCCATTTTCATTCACATTCAATTCTAAAATAATTCCTCTGGGTTCCAACCATTAAATAAAATAAAAATAATAGTTTGATATGGAATATTCATAGTGAGAAACCACATTATCATCAAAATATAATTTATACAATGTCTAAATAATGACATCCTATTTTAAATCTATGACACCTTATGTTTAAAATGGTTCATTCATGTCATAAACCATTCAAATATTTTATAATGGTTCATAATGAAAATGTGAGTTATCCAAGCATATCCACTTGGAGAGTCAAACTAGGTGTATAGTAAGGGTGCACACACTGTGAACCATAATGATGAATGAGATATACTTTACCAACTTTTTTTAGGGTCAATAAGCCAAGATTCATCTATGCCAAAACTATGTCCACTTGTAGTATCCTAACAGGGATTTAATTTCATGGAAAACACTTACTATATACTTCACCAAAATTTACAACATATTTTTATATACTTATAATTATCCTTAGGTTTCTCACTAAATAATTCTAGTACTAATACCGAAAAATAATAATACCTTTATATGATACCAACTATATAAACCCACTAATTTTACATATATTATTACATTTTTTTTTACAAAAACACCCAATAATTACAACCAATATCCTAAGGCCTAGTTTCTGAGGAAGATTATGTACATAAAACATCAACATGACAATAAAATATAATTATTTTAATATCTAAAATGAGATATTAAATCCCATTTATCTTAATAAACTACATGGGATAAAATGGTTAATACATGGACAAGATGTGTTATGTTAAAATATCCTATAAGGAAATAAACATGATAATTAATCATAACGTGTGAGTCAAAAGTATAACATGATATCATAAAAGTGATGGATTATGAGAACCACATGGGAGAATAATATAAATAACATGGTATTATAATATCATAGAAACATATTAAATGTGTCATCAACACAAAAAATTAAATAATAATAAGTCAATTCTAACTTCCAAGTTCATTAATGAACACATTTTTGATATATAAATACATTTATTTTGGTAAATTAATTATTAATTATTCTCATGTATTTAATGTTATGTTCATTTTTTAGGGTAACTTGATTAAATTATTAAGACAAAAAGGGGAAAAAAGACTAATATTTTCACTAAAATATAGATTCCCATGGTGACATATGATCATAGTATTTTTCTGGGGGATGAAAGTAAAAAACCGAGGTGAAACAGAGGTTTTAGAGCTGGAAAATTGAAATTCAAGACATTAACCTAGTTTAGGACATGTGAAAAACACATTACATGAAGTGAATATAGTATATGAACCAATTAATTGGAGGACATGATTTTTCATGGAATGACTTAAACTCTCATGTCATGAAAATTTCCACGCAGACCCATTAAGTTATGAAATCAATCCGAAATTTGATGGGAGGAAATAATTAATATCTTGGGTGGCCATTTATCATTTGAGAAGACCCAAAAAAATTATGGTCTATATTAATGGTTAATTAAATTCAACATGATCCCCATGAATTTCTATGAATATAGGGTTGTTGTGCTACTACTAAAGATAGATTCGGAGAACAACCCTTGGGGTGAGAAGATGCATTATGCATGGTCCTTCACCATTCTTCTTCTCCATTTTTCTTTTGTGATATCATTTTTCCCACTCCCCTTTACTTCCTCATATTTATTATAAAGAGTGTAACTCCATCCATGGTATATTTTTATGTAGTTAAAGGTGGAATGCACTTTTGTATTGTATTTTCTTTATTTTTTTCAAGTATTTGGGATGCCGTAATTTCAATTTAATTTATAATCCTTTATTTTTCTTTTCATGATCATTAAATTGAATCTATAATCACCTATTAAATTAAAAAATTGATAACTATAAATTATGAATAACCATTTTTTCATTTAGTTTAATCAGGTTTAAATATTTTATTGATACAAAATCGATTCATAAATTTCTCAAATTACCTAACCATGGAAAAGGTGGATTTTTGAATTAAGGAGAGGATTTCATGACCATTGAATCTATCTCGTCTCAAATCTGACACTAATATTCAACAACCAAATTATTTTCTAAATCCAACTACATCCAAACACCAAAACAAAAAAAACCCTAGCACACCTTCAAACCCAACATTCAAAACCAATTTACTTCACCTTTTTTATTTTACTATTTCCATAATTCCTTTAAAACCAAAAATATCTTCTTTCTCTTTTTATTCAAATAAATTGAATAAAACCATTTTTCTTAAAAACCTAACAAATTGATCATACTATCTCTATGGTTTCTACACTTTAACATTTTTTTACTGAATTTTAATTGATTTGTTGTAATTTTTTTAGTATTTATAAAAAAATAATTTTTGGTTAGCCATATAGGGAAATAAAGATACCCTATGGGTGATCAAAAATCAAATCCATTATCAAGGAAAATTTCATTTTAATTTTTAGCTTTTAAATTAATTTTAATTAATTTAGTTAATATAATTTTCTTAATTTATGATGGGTGTTTCGTGATTTATCTTTTAGGATTTAATTTTTTAATAGACAATCATAACACACATGAAAAAGGAAAATATTTCTTTGAGTTGAATTTCGAACCTAAGAAAATCCTAAGGAAGAACAAAGACACTATGATTATGGCTGGTGAAGAAAACCATCAAGTTGCTAGGGGTACAAATAAGAGATATGGGGTTGTGTAAACTAATTTATTAAGGGTAGCCATCAAATAAAATATTGAAACAAAGAATGATGGAATCTCATGTTACAACAAATCATTTTGAAATCAAACCTGTAATAATATTGATGATCTCAAACAATGTGCAATTCACCAGACTACATCATGAATATTTGAATGCTCATATGGGAAACTTTCTCAAGATATGTGATACTTTCCAGTTTAATAATGTCTCAGGTGATGTGGTAATACTTCAACTATTTGTATTTCTATTGTGGGATCATTCTTGTGAGTGTATTTAGAATTTTCCCGCTCTTTCCATCACCACATGGGATGGGTTAGCAAGGAACTTTCTCACTCTATTATCCCTCCTTCAAATTTTATGGATATTCATGTAGGTATTTTAAATTTCAATTAGTTAAATGTTTAATGTCTCCACTCTTCTTAGAAATGGTACAAAGATATGACTTAGAAATGACCTCACCATAGAATAGAGATTTGACTTTAAAAAAACTTTTTATTAAGGTATTTCATAGGGAAATATTTCAATTTTAGATGCTACATGTAGAGGATCATTAATGAAGAAGCTCATAGAGGATGGATAAATTATACTTAACAAGATGGAAAGAAACAATATCCCATGGGAGACTGAGGGTACATAATGAAGAGGCATCCACATGATTTATAACAATAGTTAGATGGTGACACAAATGGAATTGCTGAAGAAGAAGATAGATATAGAGGCCCTAGCCTTTTACACATATTATTACATGATTTTAAGTATAGTTAACCTCCAATTTAAAACTAAGTATCATAAATTCTTGCATGTTTGGACGATTATATACATAATTATAAATCATGAAACCATGATAAAAACATATTTTATTTAATCTTCATAATGAGATCCTAACACCTTTTTATACCTTAGATCTGTATAGGATAACCTGGGAAATACATGAAAAAATGGATGATCTAAAAAGACCCATAAGAGAATAAAAATAAGAATAAAGTAAAGAACATGGGTTAGAAGGAATAAATTGATGACATAAAGATTCATGGAACATGAATAAACACATGGAAATATAAAATATATTACATGGGATCATGCAATCATGGAATCATAGTAATGTGGTAGAAACATAAAACATGAAATAAGAATGAATAAAGGATCATTTCAGATGGAGGATCAAAAGTCAAGGATATCCACCAAAACTGTTTGACATGGATTAAGAGTCAAGGCTAACCACTAATACTGTTACACATAGAGCATGAGTCAAGACTAACTACCAAAACCATTGCACATAACGACTCATGAGACTAAAAATTACCCAATGTATCAGAGCACTATCTTGGAACACCCATCATAACATGTTCATGAATATGTGTTCTATATAAATAATCATACATAAGGAATCAAACATAAACCTAAGGGTTACCCATGGAAATAATTGGGTATCATAATCATGTCAAAGAAATAACAAAAGGGAATATCATAATGGTGTCCATGAAATAAAGAATTTAAATCATACATGGAAATTAATAAGGTAAAATATGGATATATCATTATAATTTATTTAAAAATTATTTGAAAACATGTAAAAATAGTGTTTAAGAAACTTTAGAAATAAAACATTTAGTACAATTTTATGGAAAATATTAATGATTACATAAAATAGAAAAAGAATAATTGTTTGTATAAAACCAAAAATGAACTAAGATATTTTTTCATTATAAAATGAGTGACATTATAGAAATAATGGGTCCTTGAAACAAATAATAGATTGTACTTGAAAATGAGTGAGAAACCAGGTTGTTCTCTTTAATCGGGCTTACTTAGTGGGAAGAATTGAGAAGAGAACCTTTTTAAATCATGTATTTCCCTATTAAATAAAGATGATCTGATCTGAATACATGATTTTGGAAAATATAATAATAATTTATAATAAGTAAACAAATAATAAATAAACATTTAATTAGGGAAAATATAGAGACAAAGTAACTTGAATGAAAAATGGAAGTTCAGGTAGAATCCCTTACCTTATGTCTGAAATAGTTCTGCACTTGATCTTAATGTCCTAGATAATCAGATTAAATACATTAATTAATTAATTTATAAACTAGTATACAATAATTTTATTCAGTATAATTTTATTATTTTCATTTATGTTCTTTTTGGTGGGATTTGAGACTCAATTTCATCATTTAGGAGCATTGGTTTCCATGGTTTTCATTATCGGTTTACTAGTATATATGTACAGAAAGTCATTTAAAATGAGAATTGTTGTATATAATTGAATTTATATGTTATTAATAAACCTAAAAAAATATATTAAATGGTTATATAAGTTATTTTTTTTTAATTTAGGGTGAGAATAAATCATTAGATAAGACATTAGGGATAATCGTTTAGATTATTTGGGTGGTTTTTCGATTATCACAAGATAGTTTTGTATTATTAATTTATATTATGTATATAAAATGGTTACATAAAATAAAATTTATTTAATACATATATTATAATTTAGTTTTACCATAAAAATGGTTTTATGATAAATCTTAAAGGAGGTAATGGAAACTGAAAACTTTTTTATCCTTGAATGCGATAAATTAACACATCACAGATGATGTTTTAATTTTTTGTAAAAAAGGAGGGGGGAAAGAAATGATGATGTAATATTCAATTAGAATAATAAAATTATATTATATTTACGTTAATGTGGTTATCATACCATTTGGACGAGTGTAGGTGAGGATAGAATAAGAAAAGAAAGAGGATTTTACCTCTTGAATCATTCTTCCTGAGAACCTCATTAGGGGGATTGGTTTTGGTCTTTTGTTGAGAAAAAATAATCCTAGATTCTGGGAAGGGGATTGGGAATATATTTTATCATAATTTAGACAAGTATCAATGATTTATAGGTGTGAGGATAAGATATGGTGAGTGGCGATATTTATAGGGGAGGATAGGGGTGTTTTCTCATTATTTTATTCACTAGTTGATTCTTTTGGACCAAGACTATGAATAGTTTGAGAATTATCACCAAATATATAAAAATAATGGGGGATAGTTCGAGATTATAGTGGTTACATCATCCATCACTGATGGAATAGTTTATTTAATTTATAATGTATATATACCATAAATTACTAATTTTTACTATTCAAAAAAATTCAAGTATTTTAGGAAAATACCAAAAAATCACTCTGACCATTTTTTTGGTGTGTATAATTAAAAAAATGAACTCCATTTTAGGAAAATAATTTTCAAAAATATGAGAAATTTAATTTTCAAATAAAATCATCATTTACTTGAAAAATATCAATTTTAAAATTATAAATTATTTTACAATACTTTGAAAAATTAATTATGGTCTCATAAAATTATATTATAATAATAAGAAAACCAAATTCTAATTCATGAATCTATTTTATGAAAATTAATTTTATTTTAAATCATTAAAATAATTATAAGAATTTAAATATACAATTAGGCTTTAAAAAAATATTAATTCTTAATTTAACATTTTTAAAACATTTATTTACTTATACTATGATATAATTATATCATATATTCATTTATAAGATGGATAACTTTTACATATGATTTGATCGACGAGGTTACTATTCTATTTTCTAGTTTAATAATCACAAGGGTTATACTACTATTACAAAGGTCAAGTTACTATTCTATTGGTATAAGTTCCTTAACTTCTAGAATTACCTCTTATTTCTTTCATAATTAATTTATAAAGATTGTATTGTGTTTTCTATGCGATTTTTGTGTTATTTATACTATATAACATAATTATAAGAATGTAATTTTCATTAATAATTTTTTTGGTCGTTACATTCTTCCCCCTCAAAATTTTGTTTTAAAAACCAAATAGGTGAGAGTATTTATCCTTCATCAATTCCTCTAGTTACCATGATTCCTATTCATACTTATTTTTCCACCAAAGTACTTTGGCCATGTGAGTGGTCTTATTGTGTAGAACTTTATCTCTATGATCCAAGATGTTCATTGGCTGCTCCTTGTAAGAGAGATCATTATCCAACTACATCACCTCTAAATTTAGTACATGTGAGGTATCTAGTATGTACTTCCTCAATAGGGATACATGGAATACATTAGGTACTTGAGACATGGTTGGTGGAAGTGCCAGTCGATAGGACGCAACTCCAACACAATCAAGAATCTCTAAGGGGACGATGTACACGGGACTTAGTTTTCCCTTCTTCCCAAATATCAAGACCCTATTCCATGGAGATATGTGGAGGAATACCATGTATCCAAACTTAAAATCAAGGTCTCATCAATGATTGAATGAAAATATCTTTTGTCAATTTTGGTCTGCCTTGATGTAATGCAGAATGGTTTTCACCTTCTCCACCATTTCTTTGACCATTTCAGGTCCTATCATCTTACATTCACCAAATTCATCCCAAAATGCCAGTGTTACGCACCTTTTCCAAAAAAGGGGTTCATAAGGGGAGATTTGGACACTCGTGTGGAAACTATTGTTGTAGGAGAACTCAACCAGCGATAGATATTGGTCCCATACACCCTTCAAGTCCATAAGATATTCCCTGAACCTATCTTCCAATGCCTAAGTATTTCACTCATATTATCCTTTAATTTTAGGATGATAGTCCGTACTGATGTTTAGCTTAATGTTTAGTGCATGTTGGATACTTTTCCAGAACATAGAGGTCAATCTTGGATCTTGATGAGATATAATAAATAGTGGTACTCCATGAAACCTTACCAATTCTCTGATGTATATTCATGAAATTTTATATAGGTAAAATTGATCTCAAATTAAGATAAAGTGATATGTATTTGTAAGGGGATCCAAAACCACCCATAGAGCATTGTTTCCAAGGGATTTCTTTGAAAGTATAGTGACAAAGTCCATGGTGATGTTTTCCCATTCCATGTTGGTATGTATAATGGTTTCATAACCCCTTTATAATTTTTCCTTTCATCCATCATTTGATAAAAATCTTTCCACTTTGATGTATATTTTGTGATCACATTCTTCATATTGTCCCACCAATAGTTTTCTCATAGACCTCGATACATCTTGGTACTCCCTGGGTGATTAGGGAAGGTTGAGCTATGTGCATCATTCAGAATCTCTTTCTTTATCTATAAATTTTATGGTACACATAGTCATGACACAAATATTTTGACTCTATCTGAATCAATTTTTAACTTGGAGGATTTCCCATTTCTGATAGCTTCCAGCCTTTTCTAAATTTCCATAGTATTCCTTTGATAATCCTTTATTTTCTCCATAAGGGATGGCTGAGAAATCATTTGAGAAAGTATTTATGATTTTACTTCCTCAATGGTTTCAATGTACATCCTTTGTAGGTCTAAGATTATTGGATCATTTTTAATTCTCATCATTGATAAATATACACAATCCTTTCTACTTAGAGTATCCACCACTATATTTTCTTTTCCAGGATGATAGTGGAATGAGTAGTCACAATATTTGATGATCTATAACCATATGCACTGGCATATATTAAGATCCTTCTATTTGGATACATATTTTAGGCCCTTATGATTAGTATATATCTCACACTTATCCCCATAAAGATAATGGAACAATATTTTTAATGAAAAGATCAAAGCCTCTAACTCCAGATCATGCATGGGATAGTTTTTCTCATCAAATTTCAACTTCCTTGAGGCATATGCTATCACTTTATCATTTTTCATCAGTACATATAATAATCCCTTCTTTGAAGCATCACTGTATACCATAAAGAGTGCACCACTTGTCGGTAGTGTGATAACTGTTGCAGTGATAAGCCTCTTTTTCAACTCTTTAAAGCATTATTCACATTCATTGGTCTAGAAAAACTTCACTTCCTTATGATTCAACTTGTTAATTGGGTTTGAAAATCATGATAAGTTCTCCAAAAATCATCAGTAATACCCAGCTGGACCAAGGAAACATTGGATCTCTATTATAGATATTGGACTGGGCCACTATTCAATTTCCTTTGTCTTATAAGGGTCTATAAATATTCTTTTTTCTGGTGATAACATGCTCCAAGAATGATACTTCCTCCATATAGAGCTCAAATTTACTATAAATTTCATAGAGTTTATCCCTTAAAAAAGTCTTCAACACAGTATTCAAATGATCCTAATTCTCCTCCTTTCTTTTGGATTATATCAGTATATCATTGATAAAGACTGGAACAACTTTTTTGAGGTAATATATAATGAATATATTCATTAAGTTAATGAATATTACAGAATTATTAGTGAGTCTGAAGGGAATCACTATGAACTCATAGTGTCCATACCTTTTTGGAAAGATAGTCTTGGGAATATCTTCTTTCTTCAGCTTTAATTGGTGATATCCCAACAAAAGGTCTTCCTTATAGAAATAAATATCCCCACATAGCTGATCGAACAATTAATATATATATGGAAGAGGATACTTTTTCTTTATCATGATTTTATTTAGCTCATGATAATATATGAAGCGGCACAATGGTCTATCCTTATTCATGACAAAGAGTCCTGGTGCACCCCATAGTGAAACACTCAGGCATATAAAACCCTTGTCTAGATTCTCATATTACTGATTTTTCAGTCCTTCCAACTCAATGGTGTCCACTCTATAAGGTGTCTTTAATATAGTTATAGATCCAATAAAAAATTCAATTGAGAGCGCAACATCTCAGTTAGGAGGGAGACCATGAATCTCTTCAGGGAATACATCAATATAGTCCCTCAAAATGATCATGTCTTCGAGCATGATTATATCCTTTGTGTAAATCATTTGAGCTAGATAAACTTTCTCATAAGGTAATTACATCCACTATTGAGATGATTATTCTGAAGGAGTTTCATCTTCCTTCTTACACTTATAAAGAATTAGAGGATGTTTCAAGATGTGAAAGGTAATATCCCTTTCTAGATAGTTGATGTTGGATATGTATAAATATATAAAATCCATGCCTAAAATAGTATCAAACTCCACTAAAGGAAGTAAGACAAGATTTTATGGGAGGTTTAGTCCAAAAACATTAACTAGAGAGGAGTGATATAATTTCAATGCAATAATTTCCCGATTTTTTGTTCTCATAGATAACTCAACCTCCATATTTTGAGGTGGTGTTTGAATAGTTCTACTAAACTTGAAATATATGAAATAATGCATAGAACCAAAATCAAATAGTACATATTCTATTCTTAAATGAATAACAAGTGTACCTGTCACCATATCATTATCAGGAAGCACATCAATAGTAGTGATGACATATAACCTTCCTTGATACATTGGGGGTTATTTTTTATTTACTCAAACCACCCTTGGCATAGGGTAATAGTTCACATAATTCCCATGTTCCTTGAAGTTGAAACACTACAATAAAAGTTGATTGTTGATCTGGACCTTCCCTTCTTCTTCCACATTTGTGGGATTATTCATATCCCTTTGGTAGTTAATATCCAGATGCTCATCTCTTAAACATTTGAATAATCTCATAGTTCCCCTTAGAAAGTTCCCAAGATGATTCTTCCCACAATTTTGACATACGGGATGTTGTTTTTTCTTTCCATTATGGGATTTATCTATTGATGCACCTATATTAAACTCCATTTTCTTCTTTTTTCCCCGATCCCATGAGACCACAGAGAGTATCTGATCACTATTTCAATATTAAAGGGACAATGAACAATCTCCTCACCACTTTACAAGTATCTAATCACCAAATATTTTCATAGACTTGGATTTAGTCTAATAAAGAAGTGATCAACCTTGCTTTTAGAATTTTTGAAAAATATAGAGGCATAAATTGAAATCCTTTTGAGGTTTACTTCATACTCCTTGATAGAATTTTCTTAATTTTGCTTCAATCTTAGGAACTCCATTTCCGCCTTAGTATAGAGGGTTTGAAGAAAATATTTATTGAAAAATATTTTCTTGAAATCTTCCCATTCCATGGAATCAATTTACTTTTTGGATTTTGTATTGTTGATCAGTCTCCACCACTGATCATTTTCCCTATAAAACGATAGAACTCTAGCACAAATTTCTATTCTTATAAGTATTGGAGGACATAGAATATTTTTTCAATAGTGTTAATATATTTTTCCATGATGATAGGATCATAATATCCACTAAACATTGGAGCCCTTTTTCACATGAATTATTAGAAAAAAACTTTCTACTTCTTTGTATAAGGAGGGAGTTACGCATGATTCAAGTTATTATTTGTAACATGAGCATGTTGAGAAAGTACTATCATGAAGTTTTGAGCTCCCATTCCCATCATATTTTTCTTTTCATTAGGGAAATCATTATACCATCTATCACATTTATTATTGGAACAAGTTCTTCTATTTCCATCCATTAGCTAAGAAAAAGAATGTACAATTTGAGGGATTTAATACTTAGCTAATAAGAATATAAAAATAAAACATTTAATAGAAAAGGATAAAATTTAAAATTAAAATTATATCCTAACTTGTGATACCCTAAGTTTCAACCTAGGTTATCCATGGTGATTGAATTATCCCTAGGGTTATTTATAAAGTGCTCTAGTAGTAATCTCAAAAAATAACTAGACCATCCTCTAAAACCAACTACAGTGTCCCTATCCTTTTACACATATTATTACATAATTTTAATCATAAATAACCATAAAATTACAAACCAAGGATCGTAAAGTCTAGTGTATTTTGATGATTATATAAATAATGTTAAATCATGATACCAAGATAAAAATGTCTTTTATTTAATATTCATAATGATCTCCTAACAACATTTGATCCCATACATATTCATAGGATAACATAGGTAATACATTAACAAAGTGGTGAGATAAAAATATCATTAAGGGAATAAAAATAAGAATAAAGTACAACACATATGTTAGAAGTCATAACATGATGGTAGAACAAGGCATTGAACATGAATAAACATATGGAAGCATAAAATATATAACATGGGATCATTTAATCATGGAATTATAGTAATTTGGAATCAATATAAAACATAAAATAAGCATGATTTAAGTCTCATTAAACATGGAGTATCATGAGTCAAGGCCATCCACCAAGATCGTTGCACATGGAGCATGAGTCACTAGTGCAGAAAACGTTTTTTTACGTCGGTTTCTAGCCGACGTTAATACGTGCGACGTTATAAATAAGGTTTTTGACATCGGTTATTTAAAAACCGACGTAAAAAACATAAAATCGCGATGTTTATCACGTCGGTTCTAAAATAACCGACGTGATAAAGAAAATGGGAAGGGTTTATCACATCGGTTATTTAATAACCGACGTGATAAAATGCCCGGAAAATGGTTTATCACGTTGGTTATTAAACAACTGACATGATAAACAGGGGTGAGGGGGGTTTATCACGTCGGTTCTTATAAAACCGACATGAAATCCTGGGGGAGGGGGGTTTATCACGTCAGTTATTGAATAACCGACATGATAAACCATTGTCCAGGCCTTTTATCACATCGGTTATTCAATAACCGATGTGATAAACCATTGTCCAGGACTTTTATCACGTCGGCTCTTAAATACCCGACGTGATAAACCATTCTCCAGGCCTTTTATCACGTTAGTTATTAAATAACCGACCTGATAAAAGGCCTGGACAATGGTTTATCACGTCGGTTATTAAACAACCGACATGATAAAAAAGGGTGAGGGGGGTTTATCACGTCGGTTCATATAGAACCGACATGATAAACCAGGGGTGAGGGGGGTTTATCATGTCGGTTTAATAAGAACCGACGTGATAAACCGGGGTGAGCGGGGTTTATCACGTCGGTTCTTATAAAACCGACGTGAAAAACCGGGGGAGGGGGGTTTATCACGTCGGTTATTATATAACCGCCATGATAAACCGAAGGGAGGCAGTTTATCATGTCGGTTATTGAATAACCGACGTGATAAACCTTTGTCCAGGCCTTTTATCATGTCAGTTATTCAATAACCGATGTGATAAACCATTTTACAGGCCTTTTATCACATTGGTTATTAAATAACCGACGTGATAAACCATTCTCCGGACTTTTATCACATCAGTTATTAAATAACCGATGTGATAAACCATTCTCCAGGCCTTTTATCACGCCAGTTATTAAATAACCGACGTGATAAACTATTTTCCAGGCATTTTATCACATCCGTTATTAAATAACCGACATGATAAACTATTTTCCAAGCATTTTATAACGTCGGTTATTTAATAACCGATGTGATAAACCCATTTTTTTTAAATAGAATGCAGTCATCTTCTCTCCACCAGAATCAACCAGAAATCAAATCAAGAAATCGTACCACAAAAATAGAAGTAGATCAAAATTAAGCATGTACATTGATAACATATAAAAATTACCCCCTAGACAGCCCCCACCCTCATTTATACCCCATGGACAGCCCTCCCCCACCCCGTTGGAGCCCTCACCCTCATGTATACCCCCTGGACAGCCCTCCCCCACCCCATTGGAGCTCCCACCCTCATGTATACCCCTTGGACAACCCTCCCCCACCCCATTGGAGCCCCCACCACACTCCTGGACTGCCCCCCGACCCTCGAACACCCCCAAACACCCCTCAACAACCCCCACCCGCCTGAACAGCACCCCCTCACCCCCTCACCCCACTTGACAGCCCCCACCACACCCCTGGACACCCCTGGACAGCCCCAAACACCCCTGGACAACCCCCCCACCCCTGGACATCACTCCCACACCCCTGGACTTCCTTCCCACACCCCTGGACATCCCTGCCACCCCCCTGGACTGTCCCCCCACCCCACCGGACAGCCCTCCCAGACCGCTGGACACCCCCACAACCCCACTGAACACACCCCCACACCCTTGGAACCCCTGCCCCACAGACCCAAATCCATACTAGAAAAACCATCAAAAGTAGACCAAAACAAGAAGTAGAGAAAAATTAAACATTCACTTATATAACATTCAAAACTTACATTGTCAACTTTAAAAAAAACTAAATCCAACCTAAACAACTACCAAATACACAATTAAAACGACAATATTCAAAATTACATTTTACATTACAAACAACTAAAATTCAATCAAACCTATAAAATAATTTGACCACTCCACTTGTACGTGTTTGATGTCTTCAGCAGTATAGGGTTGAGGGTCATAAAAAAGATACAAATGAAAAAGAAGATAATTAACGTGTATAACGAATAAATCAAATTGAAATATTATGGAAAAGTTTAAGAGGAAATCATACCAGGTCTGTAAAGACCCGTAAAATTCAAGGGAAATTTTTTCTTAATTTTCTTTGGAATTTTACAAGAATGTGGTTTCTGAAGGAACCTGATTCCGAGGCCCGGTGTGACCGGAATCAATTTCCGAAGTTTGGCTCGGGTACGTTCAGTGAACGAACGAGCGGGTTTTTCTAACTTTTGAACTGGTGCCTGGAATTGAATTCTGAGGGCACCGATGGAACCGCAACACCGTTATTTGCTTAGGAACTCCTGTTTCGGAGTTGCGTTTACACGAGTGTTGATAATAAAAATTGTGGAAGTTTATTTTATAATTACACTACAATTTTTATTATTTTACTCTAAGTGTTAGTTCTTGATGGAAGTTGGGTAACCACCCAACCTCCCTTGGGAGGTTATGAGGGTGGTGGGGCCCACACGAACCCCACCCTTTCATATCCTCTAACCCCTCTCAACTCCTACTTTAATGTTGATAACTTATGTTTACTTAACTTATGTAATTAATTTGGTGAGTTACATGTAAGTTTTTGAAATTCAAACAATTGAATTTCAAATGATTTGTTGTGTTAATAAAATAAGTTTAGAACTTATTTTATTAGGGGTTGGTGTTGGGTTTTTTGAGAGATTTTTGGAGAAAAAGCTAAGGAACACCTTATTCCTCGACGAAGAACGCGAAGAACACCGTTCTTCAACGAAGAATTTCTCCACGAAAGAACACAGTTCTTCCGCGATGCCGTATCCGCGACACGACGTTATTCTTCCGCGTCGTCTCTTCCATGACGGTTTTCCGCGACGGAATCGCTATCAACGACTTCAAATCCTCGCTTCGCGACGTCGACGTTCTTTCCCCGCGACGTCCGACCTCTGCAACGCTCGTCTTCCGTGGGTCGTTGACGAACACCGTTCCTGAACCGAGGTAGGGGATTATTGTTATTTTATTAAATTATTTCCGTTCTTGATTCTAGCATGTCGAACTTCGTGGTTAATCGACTAAATGTTATCGTTTAACGAGAGGGGGCCGGACCGCACAAACACGGCCTAACCCCCATCCTATGTTCATGATTGTTTCTTTGTGAATGGAACGGGATGGCGTGGTGCCGTCGCACCACGCGAGAATCGCTCAGCAAGTATTACGCGACGCCATCGCGCCACGCCAAGAAGTCGAACAAGAACGCGACGCCGTCGCGTCGCGTCGAAGGAAACCGAAGGCGTCGCGGCCGGAGCGGGACCACGGCGGAGGGGCGCGGTGCTGTCGCACCGCACCAGACGACAAGGGCCGTGGCCGGTTCCGGGCCGCGGCGGAGCATGGTGACCGGCGGCCAGCCGGTGTCGGAGCCGGAAGGGGGCCGGCCACCGCCGGTCCCGTTGAGAAGGAGCCGGCCGGCCAGGTCGGGCCGGCCGGAAAGGAAAAATCCGGGGGAATTAAATTCCCCCGGCCAGCTTGAACGGCACCCCATAAATGAGGGGGGGGGGGTGCGTGGTTACACAGGGGGGAAGGCTCCACCCCTTTGCCGAAACGGATCGGCCAAAGGGCCGAGCCAGACAGCGCGCTGGGCACGCTGTCCCCAGCCGGACCGACGCCTGGCCGGTCCGCCAGGCCGGGCCGGGCCGACCCGGACCCGGGGCGGGTCGACCTGGTTCGGGCCAACCGGGGGGGTCTCGGGCCGGGTCGGTCCGGGCCCGAAACCCCCGTTTTCGGACCATTTGGGTTCAATTGCCCATATCTCGGGCTACGGACATCCAAACGACGCGCCGTCAGCGGCGATGAGATCCTTGGATCGAGACGGTCGTTTCGGTATATCGAAATCAAGGTTTTGGAATACTTTGAATTCGTCCGGGTTGGTTCGTACACGAAACCAACCGGGCCCTCGGAGCGGAAACGCTCATATCTTGAGCTACGGACGTCCGAATGACGTGCCGTCAACTTTGTTGAGTTCCTCTTAGTGAGACAGATCTTTTGGAATAATCCGCCTGAGGTTTGGACGTAGGTGGAGTACGGTCAGGTTGGTTTTGCCTTAAAAACCAACCGGGCCCCTGGAACGAAAAAGCCAATAACTCTCAGACCGGGCGTCCGATTGACGCGCCGTCTGTTGCATTGAGTTCCTGTTGACGATACTGAACTTTTGGATACATCAACTCTGGAATATGTGTCAGTTGATGTATCAGCCTCTCGGCTCGTGGAGAGGACCCTCTTGAACGAGCTTGCTGTGTGCGGAAACCCTAGTGCTGGCTGCGACTGCTACTGTGACTGCGACGACGACTGTGCAGAGATCCTCAGTGGATTCGACGACGACGACTACAACACTCAGCGATCCTATGTGGATCAGTGCTACCGATCCTGTGTGGGTCCGATCCTGTGTGGGTCAGCGCTCAGCGGTTCTATGTGAGCCAGCACCTACAGATCCTGTGTGGGTCCGATCCTGCGTGGGTCTTTGCGGGGGTTAGTACCTATCGATCCTTTGTGGGTCCGACGACTTAGATGGATCAGTGATCATCTCTATCATCTTCGAAGAAGTATACCTGTGTGAGCTGAATCCTGTTTGCTTTCCTGTGTGGATTGTGTTGTGCTATCCTGTGTGGATTACGTTTTTCTTTCCTGTGTGGAATACGTATACTTTCCTGTGTGGACTGGGTTGTACTTGGTCTAGGAGGTTGGAGCGTACTGGAATTGATGACTTAGGTATATGTATGGGCATATACCTAAGAAGTTTCGTTTGTTACTTCATAATTGTATCTTTCCTTTGTGGTTTATCCTTTGTGGATTTTGGGAGACCTTCAGGGGTCTCTAGGTCCCTACCGAGTAGCTTATACTCACCCCTGCACGGGCTATGCCCGCACTACGTTGTGTTGGTTGCAGACGACGGACAACGTTGATCGTAGTTGAGGCTTGCAGAGAAGGACGGTACCTGGAGGTGGACCACTGGGCGGACGTACTCGGAGCGGACGACGGGACCCGAGGAGCAGTGGAGCTATCTGTACCCACCCTTCAGGTGGGATTTCCAGTGGACAGCTTGGTGTAGCGGCTTTACTTTACAGTTGCTGTTTTCCCTTTCGAGTTGTACTTACAGTTGGGTTTGTATTTTCGGCCCCTTTTACTTTCCGTACTTACTGTTGTACTCAGCTTTTACTTAGAGTTTACTTCTTTCGCTTGTACTCTATGGTGCTTGTTTACTTTACAAAGGCAATGTCTTCCCTTTTTATCGGGATTTATGCCTTGGTGCTAGTCGCCATCCCCTGGACTATGGAAGGCGGGATTGGGGTAGTCACGGCACGGGCCCCGAGGACGGGTCGTGAAAAATTGGTATCAGAGGAGTTCGGTTCTACCACAAACTCTGATATTTTCTATGTGAAGCAATAGTGTTTAGCATATTGAGTGTGGTTATCAGTCCGGGGAGTCCAGTGTTGGTGCGGCGGCCGACGTATCCGTACACCAGGACCCTGACTTCTGATTTCCGACTTAATGCACGAAAACATTGATTGCCTGTGTGTTTCAAGTTTTCTTTGTGATTACTTTGTATCTGCTCACCAGGTATACTGTTCTGACCGTGGCGCACCTGTTTCCTTTTCAGGATGGCCCCACGATGGCAGCCAGCTAGGGTTCCGAGAGTCGAGCGTGATGATAGCCCACCGAGTGACGAGGCCTCGATGCAGGGCCCTTTGTCAGCAGTGGTACCAGCGGTAGCTCTACCCGCCGATCCACCGATGCTTCCAGCACCAGCCGCTGACGATGCACGTCGTCTCAGCGCACTACATGAGTTCCAGTGCCAGTGACCACCCAGGTTCTATGGGGAGACGGACCCCCAGGCAGCCGAGGACTGGCTGGAGGCAGTCGTACGAGTTTTCAGGATAGTGAGGACACCAGTAGACCTCATGGTGATCCTCGCTACGAGCCTACTGCACGCAGCAGCGGGCCGATGGTGGAGCTTGATGCTCCAGGTGCACGATGAGACATCTCTACTCTGAACAGACTTTGAGAGCCTCTTCCGCTCAGAGTTTGTCCCAGCCACCCTCTGTGCGGTACGCATTCAGGAGCTTCTTCACCTGCGACAGGGAAGCATGACGGTCGCTCAGTACTCGGCGAGATTTACTGATCTCTCGCACTACTCGACTGACATGGTACGAGACCCCTTCTTCCGGGCCCGGACCTTTGAGCAGGGTTTGAGACACGAGATCAGGGCATCACTGATATCCCTCACCATTCAGACTTAGATAGGAGTACTGGAGCGATCCCTTTTGATCGAGAGATTTCTTGATGAGTCTACACCAGCGCCGAGACCCACCACAGGGTGACACGTAGCAGAGTCTTCCGCAGCAGGCAGTCGACGGATGAATCAGGGGTCTAGGCAGACCGGACCCTTAGGCAGACGACCTCAGGACACTGGCTCAGTAGTGCGGGGCACACAGCGCGGAGCCAGTCTTTCGAGAGGCAGACATTGCTACTCATGCGGCGGGCAGGGCCACATGGCTCGTGACTGCCCGACTCGCCGTGCCGAGGAGCAGCAGACGGTTGAGGGACCACCGAGGCAGAGGCAGAGGGTCGACCGTGGTGTTCCGCAGGGAGGAGGCGGACGAGGCAGAGGAGCTGGCCGAGCAGCAGGTGGTGGGCGACGTTTTGAGGCTCTACCACCACCACCACCAGGAGGTCCACCCCAACCACAGGGATCTGGCGGGCAGAGACAGGAACAACTCCAGGAAGCAGAGGCCTACGACCACGGCGTGCCAGAGATGATTATAGGTACTATATGTGTCTATTCCACCCTTGCTTTAGTACTTATAGACACAGAAGAGAGTCACTCTTTCATAGCCGCTGCCCTTGTTCGGAGCTTGGAGATTCCGACAGAGCCGTTGGCTCGATCCTTACGGCTAGAGACTCCTACAGGAGCAGAATCGACGATTACACACTGGTGCAGGCAGTGTGAGCTTACTCTAGGGGGCGAGAGATTCGGCTAGGATCTTCTTGTAGCAGTGTCAAGGCCTTACGACATCATCTTGGGCATGGATTGGTTATCTACGGTCCATGCACAGATTGACTGTTTTAGGCGCAAGGTACGATGTGTACGCACCGACGGGAGCAGGTTCACCTTCATCGGCGAGAAGGGAGCCTTTACAGCATAGGATGGACTTCCGCAGAGGAGAGGACATCCCATCACTCATCAGTTGGCTAGCCTCATCCTAGAAGCAGTTGACGTGCGGAGTCCTGGTTTTCCTGCAGTGGTGGATCAGTTTGTGGACGTTTTTCCCGATGACGTTCCAGGGTTACCTCCTCGCAGAGAGGTAGACTTTTATATTGACCTATACCCCGGGACAACCCCGATATCGACTCCAGCATATCGGATGGCCCCTGCTGAGCTTCGAGAGCTACGAGTACAGTTGGAGGACTTGCAGGGCAAGGGGTTCATCCGACCCAGTGTTTCACCCTGGGCTTCCCCGTTATTGTTCGCCAAGAAGGCGGACGGAAGCTTGCGACTATGTGTAGACTATCGTCGCCTGAACCAGGTGACAGTGAGGAACAAGTATCTGCTATCGAGGATTGATGAACTCTTTGATCTGCTCAAGGGAGCACGGTGGTTCTCGAAGATAGACCTCAGGTCAGGCTATCATCAGCTCAGATTTAGAGACGAGGACGTGCAGAAGACGGCCTTCAGATGTCGGTTTGGCCACTATGAGTTCTTGGTTTTGCCTTTCGGTGTAACCAATGCTCCAGCAGTGTTCATGGCCCTCATGAATAGGATCTTTCAGCCATACCTCGATCGATTTGTCATGGTCTTCATCGACGACATTTTGATCTACTCGACGACTGAGGAGGAGCACGCCTACCACTTACGGGTTGTACTAGACACACTTCGAGAGCACCAGCTTTATGGTAAGCTCTCGAAGTGCCAGTTCTAGATATGTGAGGTCCGCTTCTTGGGACACGTCATCTCTGAGGCGGGATTTGCAGTGGATCCTGCGAAGATCGAGGCAGTGTTATCTTGGGAGCCACGCAGGAGCGTGATAGAGGTGCAGAGTTTCTTGGGTCTAGCCGTATACTACCGGAGATTCGTGCCAGACTTCTCTAGAGTTGCAGCACCACTCTCATCTTTGACGAAGAAGGGGAAACCCTTCGTATGGTCAGCCAGATGTCATCATAGCTTCCAGGAGCTGAGACAGAGATTGACCAGTGCACCTATCTTGAGGTTTCCTGAGGAGGGAGTAGGGTACGTAGTCTACTGCGATGCATCAGGGACCGGACTCGGGTGTGTTCTGATGCAGGAGCGGGCAGTGATCGCCTATGGATCACGACAGTTGAGGCCGCATGAGCAGAAATATGCTACCCATGACCTGGAGTTAGCAGCAGTGGTCTTCGCACTGAATACATGGCGACACTACCTGATGGGCAAGCGCTTTACAGTCATTTCTGACCATCAGAGTCTCAGGTACATATTCTCTCAGAAGGACCTGAACCTGAGACAGTGGCGATGACTCGAGTTCCTCCAGGACTATGACTTTGAGATATTCTATACTCCTGGGAAGGGGAACGTAGTAGCCGATTCCCTCAGCAGGAGGATGAGCATTCAGCTACTTGAGGAGGCGACAGAGTAGCTAGCCACTTTGAAGATATCCTTTGTGGATAGAGATGGAGCAGTCTTCCTTCAGTCTCTCACAGTCACTCCTCCACTACTACAGCAGGTCAGAGAGGCACAACGTGGGGATGCTGACTGTGAGACGTGGCGTGCACAGATATCCTTAGGACAGACACCTGATGGTTTCTCCTTCGGAGCAGAGCATGAAATCCTTTTTAGAGGACGTACCTTGGTACCAGTCACTTTACGGGAGGAGGTACTGAGAGAGTTTCACACTTCTCCTTTGGCGGTACATCCTGGAGTGGCGAAGATGTACCAGGATCTCAGACGACAACACTGGTGGCCGGGCATGAAGAAGGCTGTGACAGAGTTCGTTTCTCGATGCCTCACCTGCCAGCAGGTGAAGGCTGAGCATCAGGTACCAGCGGGCTTGGTACAACCCTTGGAGGTTCCGGAGTGAAAGTGGGATGACATATCTATGGACTTCGTGACTGGACTTCCATGTACTTCCAGAGGTCACGACTCCATTTGGGTGATTGTCGACCGACTCACCAAGTCGGCTCACTTCTTACCCATTAGAGAGCAGGGCTCAGTGGAGAGCTTGGGAAGTCTTTACGTTCAGGAGATTTTATGGCTTCACGGTGTGTCATATTCTATCGTCTCCGATTGAGATGCTCGTTTTACTTCCCGGCTATGGAAGGGATTGCAGGAGGCATTCGGGACGCAGCTACGTCTGAGCACAGCCTTTCACCCTTAGACGGATGGTCAGACGTAGAGGACCGTTCAGACTCTCGAGGACATGCTCCGCGCATGTGTCCTCGTCTTTGGTCGTAGCTGGGAGGACCACCTACCCTTGGTGGAGTTTGCGTACAACAACAGCTACCACTCCACCATCGGGATGGCACCGTACGAGGCATTGTACGACCGACCTTGCAGATCTCCATTGTGCTGGACAGACCCTGGGGAGTTAGCACTTGTGGGACCGGAGATGGTCCAGGCCACGACAGAGAGGGTCCAGGTCATCCAGAAGCGGATGAGGACAGCTCAGAGCTTCCAGAATTCATACGCTGACAGGCGGAGGAGGCCACTAGAGTTCGAGGATGGCGACCACGTCTTCTTGCGTGTCTCACCTCGACGTGGTTTACGGAGATTTGGCCGAGGCGACAAGTTATCTCCGCGCTTCATCAGACCCTTCCAGGTCCTCAGCAGGATTGGAGAGGTGGATTATCGTCTGGATCTACCACCTCAGTTGCACCGGGTGAAAGACGTCTTCCACGTATCTCAACTGAGGAGATACGTGCACGACCCGACGCACATCATTGACCATGGGGAGCTTGACGTTGACGATGGGGCGACTTTTACGGAGGTCCCGGTGGAGATCGAGGATTGATAGGAGTGGGTCCTACGTGGATGTTCGATTCCTCTAGTGTGCATTAGATGACAGCACGAGAACCTCCAGGAGAGCACTTGGGAGTGGGAGGCTCAGATGCGTGCTCAGTACCCTCATTTGTTTCCCTAGTTTTGATGTATCTTTACGGGGACGTAAAGCCCTGAGGTGGGAGTAATGTAAAGACCCATAAAATTCAAGGTAAATTTTTTCTTAATTTTCTTTGGAATTTTACAAGAACGCGGTTTCTGACGGCACCGGATTCCGAGGCCCGGTGTGCCCAGAATCAATTTCTGAAGTTTGGCTCGGGTACGTTCAGTGAACGAATGAGCGGGTTTTTCTAAATTTTGAACCGGTGCCCGGAATCAAATTCTGAGGGCACCGGTGGAACCGCAACGCCGGTATTTTCTTAGGAACTCCTGTTCCGGAGTTGCGTTTACACGAGTGTTGATAATAAAATTGTGGAAGTTTATTTTATAATTACACTACAATTTTTATTATTTTACTCTAAGTGTTAGTTCTTGATGAAAGTTGGGTAACCACCCAACCTCCCTTGGGATGTTATGAGGGTGGTGGGGCCCACATGAACCCCACCCTTTCATATCCTCTAACCCCTCTCAACTCCCACTTTAATGTTGATAACTTATGTTTATTTAACTTATGTAATTAATTTGGTGAGTTACATGTAAGTTTTTGAAATTCAAACAATTGAATTTCAAATGCTTTGTTGTGTTAATAAAATAAGTTTAGAAATTATTTTATTAGGGGTTGGTGTTGGGTTGTTTGAGAGATTTTTGGAGAAAAAGCTAAGGAACACCTTCTTCCTCGACGAAGAACGCGAAGAACACCGTTCTTCAATGAAGAACTTCTCCGCCAAAGAACACGGTTCTTCCGCGACGCCGTATCCGCGACGCGACGTTCTTCTTCCGCGTCGTCTCTTCCGCGAAGGTTTTCCGCAACGGAATCTCCATCAACGAATTCGAATCCTCGCTTCGCGACGTCGACATTCTTTCCCTGCGACGCCCGACCTCTGCGATGCTCATCTTCCGCGGGTCGTTGACGAACACCGTTCCTGAACCGAGGTAGGGGATTATTGTTGTTTTATTTAATTATTTCCGTTCTTGATTCTAGCATGTCGAACTTCGTGGTTAATCGACTAAATGTTATAATTTAACAAGAGGGGGCCGGACCGCACAAACACGGCCTAACCCCCTCCTATGTTCATGATTGTTTCTTTGTGATTGGAACGGGATGGCGTGGTGCCGTCGCACTACGCGAGAATCGCTCGGCAAGTATTACGCGACGCCGTCGCGCCACGCCGAGATGTCGAACAAGAATGCGACGCCATCGAGCCGCGTCGAAGTAAATCGAAGGCGCCGCGGCCGGAGCGGGACCACGGAGGAGGGGCGCGGTGCCGTCACACCGCTACAGACGACAAGGGCCGTGGCCGGTTCCGGGCCGCGGCGGAGCATGGTGACCGACGGCCAGCCGGGCCGCCGGTGTCGGAGCCGGAAGGGGACCGGCCACCGCCGGTCCCGTTGAGAAGGAGCCGTCCGGCCAGGTCGGGCCGGCCGGAAAGGGGAAAGTCGGGGGAATTAAATTCCCCCAGCCAGCTTCAACGGCCCCCCATAAATGAGGGGGGGGGGGGGGTTACACAGGGGGGTAGGTTCCCCCCCTTTGCCGAAACGGCTTGGCCAAAGGGCCGAGCCAGACAGCGCGCTGGGCGCGCTGTCCCCAGCCGGACCGGCGCCTGGCCGGTCTACCAGGCTGGGCTGACCCGGACCCGGGGCGGGTAGACCCGGTTCGGGCCAACCGGGTGGGTCTCGGGCCGGGTCGGTCCGGGCCCGAAACCCCCGTTTTCGGACCATTTGGATTCAATTGCCCATATCTCGGGCTACAGACCTCCAAACGACGCGCCGTCAGCAGCGATGCGATCCTTGGATCGAGATGGTCGTTTTTCTATATCACACTCAAGGTTTCAGAATACTTTGAGTTCGGCCGGGTGGGTTCGTACACGAAACCAACCGGGCCCTCAGAGCGGAAACACTCATATCTTGAGCTACGGACGTCCGAATGACGTGCCGTCAACTTTGTTGAGTTCCTCTTAGTGATATGGATCTTTTGGCATACTATGATCGAGGTTTGGACGTAGGTGGAGTACGGTCGGGTTGGTTTTGCCTTAAAAACCAACCGGGCCCCTGAAACGAAAAAGCCAATAACTCTCAGACCGGGCGTCCGATTGACGCGCCGTCTGTTGCGTTGAGTTCCTGTTGATGATACGGAACTTTTGGATACATCAACTCTGGAATATGTGTCAGTTGATATATCAGCCTCTCGGCTCGTGGAGCGGACCCTCCTGAACGAGCTTGCTGTGTGCGGAAACCCTAGTGCTGGCTGCGACTACTACAATGACTGTGACGACGACTGTGCAGAGATCCCCAGTGGATTTGATGACGATGAATACAGCACTCAGCGATCCTATGTGGATCAGTGCTACCGATCCTATGTGGGTCTGATCCTGTGTGGGTCAGCGCTCAGCGGTTCTGTGTGAGCCAGTGCCTACAGATCCTGTGTGGGTCCGATCTTGTGTGGGTCTTTGCAGGGGTTAGTACCTATCGATCCTTTGTGGGTCCGACGACTTAGATGGATCAGTGATCATCTCTATCGTCTTTGAGGAAGTATACCTGTGTGATCTGAATCCTGTTTACTTTCCTATGTGGACTGTGTTGTGCTATCCTGTGTGGATTACGTTTTGCTTTCCTGTGTGGAATACGTATACTTTCCTGTGTGGACTGGGTTATACTTGGGCTCGGAGGTTGGAGCGTACTGGAATTGATGACTTAGGTATATGTATGGGCATATACCTAAGCAGTGTCGGTTGTTACTTCGTAATTGTATCTTTCCTTTTTGTTTTATCCTTTGTGGATTTTGGGAGACCTTCGGGGGTCTCGGGGTCCCTACTGAGTAGCTTATACTCACCCCTGCATGGGCTATGCCCGCACTATGTTGTGTTGGTTGCAGACGACAGACAACGTTGATCGTAGTTGAGGCTTGCAGAGCAGGACGATACCTGGAGGTGGACCACTGGGCGGACGTACTCAGAGCGGACGACGGGACCCGAGGAGCAGTGGAGCTATCTGTACCCACCCTTTAAGTGGGATTTCCAGGGGACAGCTCGGTGTAGCGGCTTTACTTTACAGTTGCTGTTTTCCCTTTCGAGTTGTACTTACAGTTGGGCTTGTATTTCCGACCCCTTTTACTTTCCGTACTTACTGTTGTACTCAGCTTTTACTTAGAGTTTACTTCTTCCGCTTGTACTCTGTGGTGCTTGTTTACTTTACAAAGGCAATGTCTTCCCTTTTTATCGGGATTTACGCCTTGGTGCTAGTCGCCAGACCCTGGCCTATGGAAGGCGGGCTTGGGGTAGTCACGGCACGGGCCCCGAGGACAGGTCGTGACAAGGTCAAAATTCACAACTGTCCCAGTTGTTATTATTTCATACATAAATCTTAACATATAATATCTGCATTCGATGACGCCTTGTTGTTCATGACAATTCTGTTTGAATGAGTGTAAATTCAATATATTATTTTTATGTAATAAATCAAAAAGTACAAATTATAAATGGAAATTTACCTTCGCATTTACATATTTGATCTTTGCATTTCTTTTCTTTGTGTTTTTTTGAAAGTAGGCCCATGAACTGTTAGAAAATAATACGAATGGGGTAAATTTAAAATTCATTATAATATATAAAACTATTGAGAAATTGAAACTTACGTTTCCAATATATTCTTAAAACTTTCCCGCACATCACCATAAACAGAGCATATCCAATAAAGAGCTTTCTCCCTTGGGCAAAAAATCCCTAACATCCAATGATCACTGATAAAAGAAAATTTAATGTTAGTGGTTTTTTATATTAAAATATAATTAACTCTTTGAGAGAAATGTGTTTCATACCTCTCACAAAAAGGCATCATCCAACATTGTGTGATTATATTCTTTTCAAATCTTTCAGCAATATAAACCATTCTTTGTTCCTCATTCAATGCACATGATTCAAGGGAAATCAATTGCGGGTCCATGAATCCATATACTTTTGTCAACTCATTCCTCTCACAAATTTTATAAAGATACCTAATACAAAAAATACATAAGTATACATTTTTAATAAATATAACGCAGGGAAAAGGTGTTAAGACTTACATGGAAAAAATTTGCACCACATTGATTCCCAACTTATCTCCAGTAACAAGCTCCATGATATCAGGTTTTGTAATCCCCACACTTATTTCACGTCCACAAACATGATATTCCATTGGAAACTCATAAAAACCCAACAACAAATGTGAATATCTTGATAATCTGTCAAGACCACCGGAATCTGCATCTGATGTCATAGCATGTTGTCTTTGTTGTTGTCTATACAGTATTTCTTTACCTTTGAAGTATTCCTGTGAAAAATTTTTTAAAAAATATAGTAGTTTTCAAATGAGAAAACAAATTTAATAAAAAAATAAAATAAAAGATATAACATTCATACCTCTATGGTAATGAGTCAAAGAAGTATGGATGACCAAACTAAAAAATGGCCGATACTCTGTCTAACTGTCGCCACCTCATCTGTAGGTATTGGTACCCTAGCTGATCTATCTATAATATCCTGTACAGTGACCCTCTGATTCTCTACCTCTAATTGTTGATGATGAACTATATCTCCTATACAATATACCAACCTGTATGCTACTATATGATGTTGAGAATCATCAACATACAACTCACAATATGTAGGAAGCTGCGGCAGAGGCGTAGGATAAAAAATGGGGTCCGCAGGCTGAGGTGGGGGAGTGGGAGCTACTGGCGGGGGTGGAGGATAAATAATGGGGTATGCAGGGGGAGGTGGAGGAGTGGGAGCTGCAGTCTGAAATTGTCTTTGCATTTCTGCAAACATAGACTACACCGACTCTCTAATCTTGTCCTCCATCGTCGCATTAATATTTTGAACTTCATCCTCCAAGGATTCTATTTTTTTTATAAACCCCCTCAATGTTAGAAGTTTAAGAACGTGGAAACACTTTTCTTACCGATACACCTGTCGGATATCCTCTTACACGACCAGGATGTTCAGGCCTTCCCAATGCTGCAAATAAAATATCTTTCCTCCCAGTAGCTGTAAATGTCCCCTCTGAACTCTGCTCCTCAAGAGAGTCCTGTATTAATTAATTGAACATTTCTGTAATGATTGAAACTTATATGAAGAAAAAAGTTAACTTAAATAAATTAAATAGATATCTTACAATCCTCTCATTTACGATTCTCAATTCTTCCGAAAGATATTGCCCTTTTTTTCCCTTTCGAGATCTCTTCCATTTTTCATGTCTAGATGGAGGGGATGGAGGGGCCACCTCTCCAGAGCTTGAAGACTTAGCTCTTAGTTGTTGAAATTTTTCCGCCATCATTTTTTCTTCCAATAATTCATACCCTCCCCGAGATAAACTATGAGGGTATACATTTTTAGATTGGATCTCCTGATGAGCTTTCCTTGTTTGCTGTAATTTAAGAATAAGAAATCATTAAAAAAACATTAATAAAATCATTATATAAGAAAGTTTATAAAAGTTTACATTGCCCTTACCAGAAATGACTCTTTTTTTCTACTTTCAAAAAACTGTCTCCATGTGTCTTCATCTATAAAAGGATATATACGACATGGATTCTCATGACTCCTATGACCATAAATGAAATCAGATGAGAGGGTTGATTTGAAATCCCTCCATCTCCTGGCAGCCAACGATAAGAATTTCTTCCTGACTCCTCCAGTGTCAGGAATATCAAATGTCATCTGATAAAGAAGAGGTTAAACATATTATATATACTAGAAACATTAAAATAATGGTCAAACAATGACAAAAGATCTTACCAAAATCGTCTCCCACAACTGAGAGATAATCGCTTTATCCACACCTCTCCAATCATCATACAGAATGCTTACTTTGGTCTTATCCTGAGTTGCAACAAAACTCTTAAAATATTTGGCATTCAGACCTCTAGGAATATCATCATCATCAAACTCAACGACTATCCTATGATCCTGCGTATGGGCAAGTGATAATTTTGGTAGACGTGTGCACCGACGTTTACCAACCTTTGAACTCTTTGTCGTAATAGGAGCATGTGAATGTTCATCCCCAGAGGTATGACCAGCAATATGCTCCTCTCCAGAATCATGTGGTTGATCATCTGAATGATCTTCCATTATCCTTCAAATCAAAAAAACAAACGTCAGTTCACAAATATACAAATTCAAATACTTTAATACTATTGTAATAAAAAAATAGAAAAGTGTACTAAGTTATATAATAGTAAACATTGGTAATATGGTAAGCATGTTAAACAATGGTAAAGATGGAAAAGATGGTCAAGATGGTTAAGATGGTAAAAATGGTAAAAATGGTAAACCTGGTAAACATTGTAAACATGGTAAAGTAATTGTCACTGAACAAAAATAAGCATTTTAAAATTCATGTAATGGTTATAAACATGATAAAGTAAACTAAACAAACTTAAAACAAACAAAAACATATACTTATTTTATTTTAAAACATGTTTTAATAAATAAAAAACTTACAATATCTAACATTTATGGAAAAAATAAATGTAAACAAGAAATAAACATATGTTACCTGTAATTTTAGGAATGTACAAATGGATTTTTTTTCCAAATTCCTTCGTCGTGATCGTTCCTTATGGAACAAACTATGTCTTCAACATGATCATCATTATGTTCTGTTAATATTTCGATGGAAGTAGGGGTCTCACATAAATCAGCATATTCATCAATTTCATCCTCACCAACATATTGTTTTTTCCCTTGTATAACAACAGCCCACTGCATATCTGATTGATCTACTACATAGAATTTTTTTTTGCATGTGTTGCCATTATAAAAGAATCAGCTGTGTCTTCCAATCTATTTAGATTAACAAGTGTCATTCCAAATTCATCGTGTCTGAAACTATTGTTACTGTTTAACCATTTACAGTTAAAAATGGGAACTTTAATTTTAAAGTAATCAACCTACCATATGTCTTCAATCACTCCATAATATGCACTTGATGCAGAAATTGGGTTTTTGTCCTTAGCAATCAAAAAATGCATTGATTCTGCAAACACTAATACACCACTATTCTGAACTGCACTTCTGTTGTCCTGAGATTTTATATGAAATGTATAACCATTAATGTCATAACCGGACCATGTTATCACATTTAAAAATGGACCACCCACTATCCATTTTAATGTCTTTGATACATATGATCTACCAAGCAAAGTCTTTTTAATCTATGAAAAAAATGTTTTGTTGTGCTCATTCAAAATCCACATTTCTTTCTTCTTTGGATGACATTGTTTCAACTCATTAATATGCAATGTGATATACGGTTGAGCATCAGCTATGTTATTCAAGATGTATGATTCTAACTTCTTCATTTGTTCAGCTGACAATGATTTGACTTTCAAGCCACGAATCCCCTTTCCCTCATTATTAACTCATTCATGGCGAGATGGAGGCAAACCTATGTGTTGCTCCGCAGCCAAGTAGCTCGTACAAAATTCTACTACCTCCTCATAAATATACTTTTCAATAATGGAGGATTCAGGTAAATATAGATTTTTAACATACCCCTTTAATATTTTCATATACCTTTCAAAAGGATACATCCAATGAAGATATACAGGTCCACAAAGCTTTATTTCTTGAACCAGATGAATCATTAAATGCACCATTATATCAAAAAAAGTTGGAGGAAAATACATTTCCAATTGACAAAGTATAAAAATTGCATCCTTTTCCAAAATGTTCAAAGCATTCACATCAATCGCCTTGTTACAAATTGAATTAAAAAAATAACATAACTTCATTATAATCTTTCTGACACGAATGGGCAATATTCCACGCAATGCAACTGGTAGAATTTGTTGCATCATGACGTGACAATCATGTGATTTCATACCTATCAAATTCAAGTCCTTCAATGAGACAAAATTTTTTACACTAGAAGAATAACCTTGAGGCACTTTGGTATCATGAAGACACTGACAGAAGCTAATTTTCTCCCTCTTCGATAATGTATGACAAGCCGGGGGAAGAAATGTTCGTCTTACTTTAGGAGTGGGATCTAACTCCAAACGTATTCCCATTGATAGTAAGTCTAATCTTGCATTCAACCCATCTTTAGTCTTTCCTTTAATATCTAACAATGTTCCAATCAAAGAATCACAAATATGCTTCTCCACATGCATGACATCAATATTATGTTTAACTTCATGATACCTCCAATATGGTAGCTCAAAAAAAATTGACCTTTTCTTCCAAATATGTCTATCATTACCAGATTTCTGTATCTTTCCCAATGTCACATCAAGGTTTTTCACCCTCTCAAAATACAGATCAGGGGATAAAGGTTTTGGAGCAGTATCAAATTCTTGTGAGCCATTGAATGCCTTTTTTAGTCTTCTATAAGGGTGTTCCATATGCAAAAACTTTCGATGACCCATGTACACAGTTTTCCTCCCATGATGCAATTGACAATATGACGTCTGTTGTTCGCAAATTGGACACGCTTTATGCCCTTTAACACTATATCCAGACAAATTTCCATACGCTGGGAAGTCATTTATAGTGAACAGAAGCACTGCATGCAGTTGAAAATATTCCATTTTATAAGAATCATACACCCTAATACCATCAGCCCATAACAGTTTCAAATCATCAATCAACGGTGACAAGTAAACATCAATATCATTACCGGGTTGCTTTGGACCAGAGATCATTGTACTCAACATGACATATTTGCGCTTCATACAAACTTCAGGAGAGAGGTTGTAAATTACCAATAAAACAGGCCATGAACTATGTGTGCTACTGAGTGTTCGGTATCGATTCATTCCATCTGTGCACAACCCTAGTCTGAGATTTCTAATTTCATTTCCAAATGTAGAATACTGCGCATCAATTTTCTTCCATTGTGGAAAATCAGCTGGATGACGTATTTTTCCATCACATACCCGCTCTTCAGCATGCCATCTTAACCTTTTTGCATCATGTGAATTAGCAAATAAACGTTTGAAACGATTAATTATAGGAAGATACCAAAATACCTTTGAAGGGAGCTTTGTAATCTCTACATCAGCCTGTGATTTTTCTTTCACCTTATACCGTGATGTCCCACATTTAGGACACTCTGACAGAAATTCATATTCCTTCCTATATATAATGCAGTCATTCAGACAGGAATGTATTTTCTTGTATCCCAATCCCATCGGGCATAATATTTTCTTGGCTTTGTAATGTGAATCTAGAAGATCGTTATCTTTTGGAAGAATGTCTTTCATCAGTTGTAGCAGCTCTGTAAAACTTCTGTCACTCCATCCATGCTTCGCCTTCAGGTTAATAAATCTTAACACTGCCAACAAAACCGTAAAATCTGTACAACCAGGATATAATGGTTTTTCAGTATCACCATATAGACGCGCAACTGTCGGTTCTATCTCAATTTGTTCTGCTACAATATCGCGAATCATTTCTTCAATTCCATCGGAGTTACCATCTTGCGAATCATCATCATCAATGACATTCCATCCAGTTTCACCATGCCAAATCTAAGGGCTGTAACTCGGATTAAAACCATGACAAATCAGATGATCTTTTATCTCTCTACTTTTCAACTTCTTCATATTCAAACATTTCAGGCATGGACAGAAAAAAATGTCACTACTTGGAACATTTCGTTTTGAAAATTCCAAAAAGGCATCAACACCTTCCTCAAATTCATTGCTCATTCGATGTGCCATAATCCAACTTCGACTCATTATTACCTATAACAAATATCAACAAAAAATATATATTTTTAAGATAAGATAAATATATGTTTATATGAAAAAAAATCATAATTTGAATGTAAAACAATTTAAAATATAAAACAAATCTATAGGTATTTAAAAAAATATTCTTGAATATTATTTTTAAAACAAAATATAGTTAGATATAACAGTTTTAAATTTCATTTAATCAAAGAAAACCATGATGCCTACATAGTTTAATATTGATTGCGGTTTTGATGTTTTAATATATTAGATAAACTACCTATTTAACATGTTATTAATGGTTTCTGTAGACCCTAAATCCATTTGGTAAATATTTTCACACAATTATAAAAATAAATGGAAGTGTTTTTGGGAGGAATATGTTCAATCATTTGATTTTGATGTCCCATATTCTATAACAAAAGGCAATGTGGATACCAAAGCCCTTAGTTTGGTTTTTTATTCTCAAAGGGTTTTTGATGAAAAAGAAGAGTATAAGTTGATGTATATGATAAATAAAATACAACTATATTTTATTTATGGTTATGATAGAATGAATTCATACCATATCATTTAGGATCTTCTCCCACCAACAGTAACCCTCCTCAGTTCGAAATGAATAAATTTAGATAATTATGCATGAATTCATACAAGTATTGTTATACATAAACCAAAAAGAAGATTATTAGTACTAAAAGTAAAACTAGGAAGAAACAATAAACTCTATATACTCATGAAAGCTACTCCACAACACTTCCATGATACTAACATCTATAAAAAACTACAAATTGCTTTTAAAAACAAAAAAAAATTGTTTATATCTATGTATAGTGGGCATAACATGTATACATAGTAAGATCCTCCCTAAAACATCTCATGAAAATGTTGAGGAAGCACACTAAAGCCCTATGAAAAAAGGAATCTAAATCATCACCTAAACATGGAAAAATAGTTTCATATACTCACTATGGATTACTCAAAAAATAATTCATATAAATAAACCTTTTCATATAAAAAATTATATATATATATATATTAAAATTAAGGTTCTTGGATACCACTTCTCTACTAGTTTTCCTCTCACACCCCAATGCGCTACTCCACAACACTTCTATGCTACTAACATCTATAAAAAACTACAAATTGATTTTAAAAACCAAAAAAATTGTTTATATTTATGTATGGTGGGAATAACATGTATACATAGTAAGATCCTCCCTAAAACATCTCATGAAAATGTTGAGGAAGCACACTAAAGCCCTATGAAAAAAGGAATCTAAATCATCACCTAAACATGGAAGAATAGTTTCATATACTCACTATGGATCACTCAAAAAATAATTCATATAAATAAACCTTTTCATATAAAAAATTATATATATATATATATTAAAATTAAGGTTCTCGGATACCACTTCTCCACTAGTTTTCCTCTCACACCCCAATGCTAATGTCATGGTCTCACCCCGCCCATAAATCATCCTACACCATGTGAAATTGTATCACTTCCATCAATGAATCATATGTATCTTAGATTATCTCATCACCATCTTATCAAAATAGTAATGAGGTGCATACTTGGAAACCACTACATCTTGTTTACATTAAATGTACAAAAATCGCAAAACATAATTATAGAATATCCGTGAAAAAAAAACGAACGAAATAAATTCGTGGAAGCCTTACTTGAATGTTGCGAGTTGAGATGATAGATCCGAGAGGAGTGAAGAAGATAAACAATGAAGCCAAAATGAGTTTAACGCAGGTCGATCGACGAGTCGATTAGGGTTTACCGCGCGAGAGAGACGAGCCGACGGACTATCAATAGAAAAATCGTAAATGACAGTCCACGGGGCTTTAATTTCTTTAAAAGTTTTATAACGTCGGTTATTATATAACCGGTGTTATAAACTATTTTTTAACTTTATAACATCGGTTATTTTAAAACCGACGTAAAAAAGATCCCGCTCTTTGGTTTTTTATGTCGGTTATAAGATAACCGACGTAAAAAACCAATGCACGGGAGGTTTTTTACGTCGGTTATTTGGAAACCGACGTAAAAAACCCGATATCTACGCATTTTTTACGTCGGTTATCAAATAACCGACGTAAAAAACCAAAGCACGGGTTTTTTTTTACGTTGTTAATAAAATAACTGACGTAAAAAACGCGTAGATATCGAGTTTTTTACGTCAGTTTCCAAATAACCGACGTAAAAAACCCCACGCACATTGGTTTTTTACGTCGGTTATAGGATAACCGACGTAAAAACCGAACAGGCGCGATTTGTAACGTCGGTTATTAAAATAACCGACGTTAAAAATCTACTCACCGAATTTTTTACATCAGTTATATATAACCGACGTAAAAAATGGTGACATAAAAAACGTTTTCTGCACTAGTGAGTAAAGGTTGACCACTAAGACCGTTGCACATGGAGCATGAGTCAAGACTAACCACAAAGACCATTCCACATGAAGTCTCATTAGACTAATATTATCCAATGAATTAGAGTGATATCTATGTGAAACAATCATAACATGTTCATGAATACGTGTACCACATAAATAATCATGCATAAGGAATCAAACATAAACATAAGGGTCACCCATGGACAAAATTGGGCATCATAATAACGTCAAAGGCATAATATAAGGGGATATCATATTGGTGTATATGAAATCAAGGATTATAATAATTAATAGAAATTAATAAGGTAAAATAATAATTTATCATGATAAGTTACATAAAATTGATATAGAAACATGTAAAAATAGAGTTTAAAAAACATTAGAAATAAAACATTTTGTGTGGTTTTAAAGAAAATATTAAGGATTATTTAAAGTCGAAAATGCATAATTGTTTTTGTAAAACTAGAAATGAACCAAGATTTTTTTTCATGATAAAATTAGTGATTTTATAAAAATAATTTTTTATTGAAACAGATTATGGAGTGTGCTTGAATATGGGTGAGAAATCGGAAAGTTACCATTAATTGGGTATGCTTATCGAGAAGAATTGGGAAGGGGGAATTTTTAAAACATATATTTCACCATAAAAGAAGGATTATATAATATAGATACATGATTTTGAAATATATAAATATAATTTAGAATAATTACACAAAAATAAAGAAGCATTACATTGGGGTAAAGAGAGAGAAAGAGTAACATGAAGAAAAAAATTGTGGTTTTGGGTAGAATCCCTTACCTTATGTACAAAACAATTATGTAGTTGATCTTAATGTACTAGATAATAAGATTAAATCCATTAATTAATTAATTAAGAAACTTTTATAAATTTATTTTAAATAGTATAAATTTTGAAGTTCATTTATCACCTTTTTGATGGGTTATGAGATTCAATTTCACAGTTTGGGAGCATTAGTTTCCTCAGTTTTTATGAATGGTTTACTTGTATATTTGTATGATAAATCATGTTAAATTAGAATGGTTATCCAGTATTGAATTTATAAGTTATTTATTATCATACATAAGATTAAATGGTTATATAATTCATTTTGTAATTTTGGGTTATGATGAATCATTATATAATAGATTAGTGATAATTGTTTAGATTATTTTTGTAGTTTTTCAATCATCACAAACTAGTTTTTTTATTAATTAATATTATGTATATAAAATGGTTTAAAAATAATACATAGGATTCAATAAATATATTATAACCTTTTTTAACTATACAAATGGTTTCATGAGAATTCTTTAATAAGGGAATGTAAATTAAATTTTTTTTCGTCCTTGAATATGACAAATTAACACATCAGAAATGATGTTTTCATTTTTATAACAAAAGGAAAGGGGAATGAAATGATGATGTATTATTCCATTATCAAAATAATATAATATTATATATAATTTAATGAAGTTATCATATGATTTGGATGAGGTGAGGTGAGTAGAGAATAAGAAAATAAAATAACATGAAAAGAAATTAAAAGAAATGAAAGAGAAGTTTACCTCTTAAATCATTCTTCTTGAGAACCTCTTTAAGGGGATTGTTTTTGATTTTTTATTGAGACCAAAGGATCCTAAACACGGGGAAGGGTATTGGGAAGATATTTGAGCATAATTTGTATAATTATAAAATCTTGAGAGGTGTGAGGAGAAGAGGTGGTGAGTGGGGGTATTTGTAGGGGAAGAGAGTGGTGTTTTCACATTATTTTATTCATTAGTTTATTATTTTGGATCAAGACTATGAATAGTTTGATCATTTTAACCAAATATATTAAAGTAATGAAATTGAGTTTAGGATTATGGTTCTTATATCAGGAATGACTCAAAAAATAGTGTATTTAATTTATAATGTATATATACCATAAATTACTGTATTTTAATATTCACCAAAAATTCAACCATTTTATATAAATACCAAAAATTAGCCCTAACCATTTTTCATAATTTAGAATTAAAAAATGAAATCCATTTTATGAAAATAATATTCTAAATATGAGAAATTTAATTTTCAAATAAAATCCTCATTTATTTGAAAAATACCAATTTTAAAATTATAACTGATTTTACAACACTTTGAAAAATTAATTAAGGTCTCATAAAATTATCTTATAATAATAAGAAAATAAAATACTAATTCATGAATATATTTTACAAAAATAAATTTTCTTTTAAATCATTATAATGATGATAAAATTTTATATAAAAAAATATGTTTCACAAAAATATCAATACTTATTTACCATTTTTAAAACATTTATTTAATTATACTATGATATAATTATATCATATTTTAATTTATAATATTTATATGTTTTATATATACTTTCATTTATTAGGATACTATTATATTTTCCAGTTTACTATTTATAAAGGTCATATTACTATTACAAAAATCAAGTTACTATTCCATTGGTATAGATTTCTTAACTTCTAAAAATACCTCTTATTTCAATCATTAATCATTTATAAAGTTGGTATTGTGTTATCTATGTGATTTTTATGTTATTTATACTATATACCACAATCATAAGAATGTAATTTTCATTAGTAAAATTTTGGGTCATTATAATGGACATGATGATGGGCCGAAAAAAAACCCAAGCTATGTATAAAAAATAAGTAAATTATACTAATCATAATCAGGGTAATAATTTTTAGGGTTATAGGTCATAATAAAAACAAAGGAAAGGTTACCCATAGAGACCAGTGAGTTTTCAAGCGTAGTAAGGACCATCACTACAAATCCAATTCCACATGCTAGAGGAGACTTCAAATACCATCATGATCACTATCGGGGCTCCCATAAAAGAACTTATGACACATTCTAAAGGTAAAAGTGCTTCAATAATTGAGTAGAAGGAATAAAAAAGTTATTATAAGGATCCAATCCAGAACCTCAAATGAAAAGTAGGAAACATCACTGATTAACTTAGATAGATACAGTATGGAGTACTACCTGTATACCCCAAAGTACACACCTGAGAAGATGTGAAAGTTAGATATTTAAGATGTGTAAAATTCACCTAGGACCCTCCTAAATCAATAAAGAGAAAATAAGAATAACATGTGTAAAAAATAAGATGAATATACTAAAGAATAACCACCAACATATGAGTTGAGACTTCCTTTTTGACAATGTATAGTGCAAGGTAATATCGATGTACAAAAAGGTAAATTTATTGAACCCTTTAAAAAAAATATTTTACAATTCATTTTTTAGAAGAACTCAGAAACATGATGATGTAAAAAAAATTTATGAAAGAACAAGTGACCAACATGTATAAGTTGGAGTAAATTGGAACCATTAAACTCATATGGGAGTGCTCAATGATCATTTAAAAGGAATTACCAAAAAATAAATAGGACCCATGTAGGGTTTCAATTCTAATTCATATTTGTTCTAAAAAAGATTGGAAAGAATTTTTCAATTTAGGTTCCAACATAAATATTTTGTCAAATAACACATTTAAGAGCTTGGGTTTGGTAGATACTAAGAAAACAAGAGTTTCAATCTAGCAGGGAGACTAGATAGTAAAATACCCTTGAAGAGTTTTGAAGACATCATAGTCAATGTTGAAAAATTCTACTTCCCAGTGGATTTCATAGTTCTGGACATGGAAGATGGGTGACAACCTCTCATTATAGAAGGGAAATTTTTAACCATTGAGCATGTGCTAATTGATGTAAAAATTGGAGAACTCTATTTGAGAGTTGGTAGTTTACAGTTGAGTTTCAACATTTATCAGGAGATGAAGAAATATGATGTGAAAGAGGAAAATGAGCTCAGAGAATAAAAAATACCTGAAGATTAAAATGTTTATGATGATAAAGAGGTAAAAAAAGTATCTACTATTGTGTAATATGCTAATTGAATTAAAAGCACTAAAAAGATGCAAGAGAAATTAAAGAACAAAGACACTAGAAGACTGAATGGATCCACCAATTTTTTAAAGGGCCAATAGGTATGGATGGTACATGATCTTCCATTTAGTTTTACAATATTAAGGAAGAAATTGTGGACTGACCCAATGGAAATTGAAAAAGTTCTACCAATAGAAAGAGATATGCTGATTAAGGAGAAAGGGCAAGGAAAAACCTACGCAGACACTTCAGTTCTAACACCATTTATGGTCCATGACTAGGTAAAATATTTCTAAACATACATAACATGATTTGAAGCTAAATGGGGTAAGGTCAAGACAATTATTTGAAACAAAATTTCTTTTGGGAGGAAACCCACATTTTTATGATTTTTCTTAATTTATTTTTAGAGATATGCAAACTCCAACCAACATTTTAAAATTTTATTCATAATTTCAAGTAATCTCACATAATTATATGTATTTTGTAGGAACATCAAGACCATGGTAGGTTGTATGAAATGAAGCTACATGACAAACTCATGTTGTGAACTCCATTCACACTGTGAACTATATTAATGTTAAAAAATCCATTCACATCATGAAATATTGAAAATACATGACGTGAAAAAGTTTCACATCATGAATCTTGTGTATGAATAAATAATGAATATAAATTTTATATTTCATTGAAAGGGGATTAAGAATTTAAAATATAAAATTTTAAACTATATTCCACACATTTAATTTATTTAAATCATTAAAATGTGAATTGCATGACTACATTGATTATAACTCTAATCAAATGAACTAAGAGACATAAACTACTTATTATTAATACCATGCAATTAATTTAAATATATTTTTCAATAAAATGAATGATAAATATATGTAAAATAATAAATAGAGATAATATATGGTTTTGGATTTTGAAAATCATGATTTAGGGGAGATTGTTAATTTTTATAAAGGGTTTTTTCCAGGATTTGGTCTACATTTAATTTAGGATAGTTTCATTAATTGATTTAATTATTCATATATATTTCCATGAGTAGTTTACCAAACCATTTTCCTCCTTCCCGAGACATTTTTAAACCAATATTTTTCAATATTCTATAGTATATTTGTTGAGATACTCGGACAAGTTCTCTTCTTGAACATATTTGAAATATTATCAAAACTATGACTGAACAAAATTAATTTTAATATGATTGAGGTATTATTTTTTTAGCCACTTATCCTTAGGGCCACCTTAAATTAATCCTTTTTAAGCATATAGAATCCATGGATGAACTTATTAGGAAAATAACCTTTTTACAATCCTATTATATCCATTCCTACCCTACTCAAAGTATTTTACATGGTATTTAAAAGAATAAGCACGTGGATAGGATATCCATGGTATATGGGGATGTACTAAAATGAGGAGATCCTATAAGGTTATTTTAATTATGATTTATGGAGAGTCCATGATACCATTAATTATATTTTATTATTTACATATCTTTCTAAAAAATAATGAAAATAATGAAAACAATAATAAAATATAAGAAATTGGGTTATGAATTAGGAGGATAAAAAATAATCATTTCTAGACTGATGATATTTTGAACGTATTTGGTTAGGTGGTGGTGGTGTGATTTGTATTAAATAAAACATTCAAAAACAAATGAGAGATCAATATAGGTTGATTCATTCATTTACCTTACTTTTATCATGACCCCACTTTGAGATTTTTTGGGGAAGAGAGAGATGAAATCCGTAAAGATAAATTTCCATTGAGACTATCATTTAATATCATGCATTTTATTTAGTGTTAAGCCTCATTTTTGTTGGTTCCAAGCATAGAATAATCCTATGGTGGGGGGTGATATAATAAAATTTCCTTAAATATACAGTTTCCTGAAACCTCGAGTGAGGATATTACATGTTGAATTTACAATTAATTTCTTTAATATCAAAATAAATGAATACCTAATATGAGGATCATTTTTTCGATGTATATATAGATCATCTGAAAATACCCTTTCATTTTTACTTTAGTATAATGTGAGGATCCAAAGATAAAATTCCTCTAGTGATGATCCAAACATACATATTTGATCTCTAAGTAATTCCAATTGATCTCCAGGTACTAGCATGGAAAAGTGATTGTCTTGAATTATTCATGTTGATCACTTGTGATTCGGTCTTAAATGAATCTATATTTCATTTCTAATTATTTATACGGAGGGATAAGGATAATTCGATAGTGAATTTTGTGTGTGAAAAAATTCTCTATTTTTAATTGTACACCCTACACAATAGACATAATCGTGTATTTATAGATCTAGGGTTTAGGTTAAAATAATTTTTTAATTTCATGCCAGTCCTTAAATAATAATATAACATTTAATAAAACCCATGTATAATAATAAAAATAAAAATAAAAATAATAATACTATTATTATTTTGTGTAGGGTGAAAAGTTGTGCAATAAGAAATATTATTTAATTGGATTGTTAATTAATATTTGTCACCAGACGCGGTCTTGGTTGTAACACCCTGATATTTTATGAGAAGTATATTTTTTTTATGTCTTATGTTATAATCAAAATCAAAGTAATCTTTCACTACACACAACACTAGCTTGGCTTGCGTTATACGCAGGAGCAACCTTCCTCCATAGCGTGTGTTGTACGCAATATCGAGTTTTAATAAACAACGATATGTTATTAAAATATTATATAAATTAGCCTTTTATAAATAGTATTAATTTTTTTTAATTTTATATAACATTATAATTCATTTTACATATGATACGAGAAAAAAAATCAATTTTTTCGGATAAAAGAATTTTTATTTTTTTTCTCAAAAATGTAGTTTTCTGCCTTTTGATGGCGCACCCATTTTAAAGCTAATTTTTGACAAGTTTATAAGTTCAATTTTACAAAATAAAATTTTTCCTTTGAATTAAGATATAAAAATTTACAATGGATAAACTTTTGATACTTTTCTGATAACTTTCATATTTTGATGAATAGTAAAAATACGCAAATTTTTAATTGAAAACAAATTTTTTCATCAAAATAATTTATATGGATAAAATATATTATTTAATTGTTTTAAAGTATAAATATAATACATTTTTACCATTTAACATAATTTATGTCATTATAATTAATTTTACATTGAATTTATAGGTAAAAACATTTCAATCTTTGGCAATGTTTTAACTTTTAAAACCCATTTGCTTAACAACGGGATTAATTTTAAATTAATTACAGAAAATTTGGTGTTTTTAATTTTGAAAAATGGATTCCATATTTGGATTAAGTTGGTCCAAATTATGTTAATAGGTTACTTTTATTTATTTTTATATTATGAATAGTAACTACGATAATTTTTATTTACTACAGTTAAAGGTAAATCGGGTAATTAAGGGTAAAAATAAGATTTTAAAATTACCCTAACACTTGAAAAAATTATATTTTATGAATAAAAGTCGACCCATATCACCTAAGAGTCGGAATAGATTCATTTCATGGACCTTTGACCATGAAAATGATTTAATTATTATTAAAACTAAAGAAAGTGACAACATGTCACTCTCTTAACTATTATAAGTATAATAATTTTAATTTAGTGATAAAATTCATGAAACTTAGAACATAAATAGTCTACAGAAATATAATAAACTTATCTACATAATTTTAATTTATTTATAATTTTTAAAGATTAAATAATTATCATTAATGGTGACACAATAGTGATGTTGAAATTATTTTATTGATTGAAATATCAAATAAATGGTTTTAAAAATATTAAAATAAATATTATATGAACTATTTAATGTGATACACTACTTTTCTAGATAAATATAACTTTTTATGAATCTATTAAATCTTTTATTTCGAATATATACTCTATGTAGATTTTATTTTAATTCAAATAAATGAATAGTGTCAAAATTGACACTATTGTTATTTTATAAAAATAACATATTATAAAATTGTTTAAAAATCACAAAAATATTTATAAATTATAAATTTAAATTTACATGGTCTAAAATGTCATAAATTATCTAATTATGGATAATTAACAGCACATAATTAATTATCTATATCAATTTAAAATTTAGAATATTATTACCACAAATAAAATTAAATAGATTAAATAAGGATAAATCAAGTTGATATTGTTTAAAATAAATTCCCAACATGTCTAAATTTTATTGGTTTATGATATTACAAACCTATATCATCTAATATTATAATTTGAGTAATTTTGGAAGTTTTTAAGTGGGGTTTGAATTTATTATAAATTAATATTTTTTAGATTTCCAAAGGTGCCCCTCTCGTCCCTTATAAAAGGGCACCTCCTCCCTCTCCTCCTCACACAATTTTGAGCCTCTAAGATCATCCAAAACCTACCCATTTCCCTTCTCAACTTCCCTATAAATATACTAGAGGTCCTGGTTTTTTTCAAAGACCAATCTTAGTGCCTTAAGAGGAGGTTTCAAAGAGGCGTGTCGAAGAAGAGGTAATATCCATTACCGATTCTTTCAAATTTATTTATTCTTCTACTTCCTCTTATTTAGTTGTTTCATTATGAAGTAATAAAATAAGTATAAATCATATATGTATATGTTATTATAAATATGAAACAACCCTATTTCACATTCTATACATCCTACAGAAAATGAAATCACTGCGCGTGCGTACGTACGGAATACCATCTCCACGCCGTGGTGTAATCTGTTTTCCACCATCACCTTACTTGTATGGATATAATGGTGTAAATAATAACTAAATATGATTATTATAACATGATACTAATTTTTAGACATTCCATCTTCCACTACAATACCATTCAATAGTTATGGGAATGATATCATCGCTCGTGCGTACGTACGACCTACCGTCTACACGATGTGATGCGACTCGTTCTACATGATATTCATTTAATAATGATTATATAAATGAATTTAATGAATAAATATGATATATATTATACTAATAACATTCTTTAAATAAGGTATCTATAACCTAAAAAGAGAAATAAGAATTTATTCAACAAGACATGCATAAGAACATAAAGCAATGAACTCCCGAATAACAAGTTGCAATGAAATATTACTTATAAAAAGATAAGAATATGACCATGTATGATATCATAACAATGAATATGATTCTTTAATAATCCAATGAAATTATTTGAATCATTATACAGGAGGTTCGGATATGTACGAATCAAATCGGACCTAAGGTAAGAGAAAATCTCACAACCTCATTTTTATCAGAGATTGTTTATACTTCAGAATTTACTGGGGAATATTTATCATCCACATACATGTTTTATCAATATGTAATATTATTTATATCCTCCTAAAATTATTTAAATCCAATTTTACCTATTGGTGAATTTTTAGTAAAAGATATGAAAGGAATCTTTTGTTGTTTTCAGTACGAGATGATTTTTGACTTTTCCGGCCAAAGTACGAGAAGAATGTTTTTCTTTAACTTGTACAACATGAATCAATTTTTATAATTTCATAGAACATTATTTCCATTAATATTCCTTTACAAGTTTTCAAGTTTATTTTTAATTAACTTCTTTTAAAATTGTTTGACATGTTAAGAAAGGAAAAATGTTTTTCTGAAGTAGAAATGATATTTTACTCAAGAATGGAGTTCAAGTTTTTATAAAAATTATTTTCCATCTAAGAAATTATAGGGTTTTATTTCTATACCTATTGTTACATTTATTTGATTATGTTGTGATGGAATTTTTTTATGAAGTCCTTTATCTTATATGAATTGTTTTATGATGTCACGATGTTTAAGAATCCCATTTTTATTACATGGGTTATGCTATGATGTATGATTTATGATTTTCTGGAACACATAAGAATGGTTTAATGATGATATGGGTGGGAACTATATCTCCCTATAATTCATTGGGTAAATATTTATATCTCATGAGATAGACATGACTAGAATGACAAGTTAATCCGGTTCAGTGATACAGGACTGGAATGAGGAGTGAACTTGGTTCAGTAATGGACTTTGTTCGCTATGATGGTCTTGGAAAAGAGCCTTGAATAATATGAAATGATTTTCTATGATTATGTGTGTATGCCACAAAGTTTCATGTTTTAAGTTAGGATTATTGGGATTAAATTTCACTACTATGATTTATCCCATGTTATGATATTATGATCTCTTTTATAGGTTATGATTTTCAAAATGTTATGTTCTTATGAATATGCTATGATTGATATTTCTTTTGTTTACCCTTAATGAGAATTTGAGCTCACCCTTTTGTATGTTTTCTTTTCCACAAGTCAGGAAGAAGGGTATTAAGTAGGATATTCCAAAAGGGACTCTCGATATGATGAAATAAATGGAAGACAATGTAAATGATTTATGAACCAGTTATTTATGTTTCCCAGTTTCTAAAGACACTATACCTATACGGTCCTATAATGGTTTTGTTATATGTTGTAATAAGTATTATTCAATTCTGAAGTAATAACCATGTATGTAAAGTATGGGTCGTTATAGTTGGTATGATAGGAAAGGTATAGTCAACCTTTGAAAACTAGGATGTGAAAGCCTTTGTAAGAACTCTAAGGATATGTTTAAACATAGAACACAATATTAGTGTTTTAGAAATGGCCATGAAAAACCTATGATAAGACCTAAAGTGTGAAATTTTATTCGTGATTATGTGGTTTTCCTATTATGATTAGTGTTTCTCACACTATGCTTATTGGTTTTAGTAAATGGCTGGAACCCGAAGGAACTGTGTTAATGATGAATGCAACGGGCAATGAAATGATTGTCCCCCTGAGCAACAAAACATTATGGGAGATGGAATGAAAAATCTTATAGCCATGCTCACACAAATTTCTCAAGCTATGAATCATGCAGGACTTCCAAACGAGCAAAGGAAGGTGCAACATTCTGTTGAATCCTTCATGGGGTAGCATCCACCTTCATTCATCGGGTCTTCTGATCCATTAGTGACTGAACAATGGATCAGTACCACTGAAAAGATATTTTAAGTTCTACAATGTTTTGAACATGATAAAGTTATCTTAAGCAGTATATCATTTGGAAGGTGAAGCTGATCAATGGTGGAATCTTATTAAGAATACAAGGCAAAGGGATGAAATTGATTCCATGGAATGGGATGAGTTCAAGAAATTATTTTTCAATAAGTACTTCCCTCGTATTCTTAGAACAAAGATGGAGAAGGAGTTTCTTGAAATGAAGCAAAAGGATCATGAATCAGTTGGTACCTACGAAGCAAATTTTACAAGACTTGCAAGGTACGCTTCTGGAATTATTATCCAACCTGAAAGTAAGATCGATCGATTATTTAGTGGCTTAAAACCAAGTCTTCGAAGGGTGTTATCCATAAGAGACTTCAATAGCTATGAGGAAATTTTTCGATGTGCTCTCAAGGTTGAGATGGAGATTGGAGTAAGCCATCAGTCATATGGGTTTGATAAGAAGAGGAAAATGGAATTCAAAGGGAAATCTAAAGACCACACTGAAAAGAAGATGAGTTTTCCCTTATGCTCAAAGTGTGGAATGAAATATAGAGGGAATTGTCTTAAAGGGATAAGTAAATGTTTTAAGTGTGGAAAATAAGGTCATCGAGCAGTTGAATGTCGAAATAATGGGAAGAAGTGTCTAATGATGTGAACAAAGAAAGGGATACACAGAATGAACCTCCTACACTTTAATGTTTCAAGTGAAAGGAAATGGGGAATTATGCCAATCAATGCCCTAATCCAAGGGTTGTTGATGATGATTGACGTCAACAAACTATTAAGGCTAAAGACAAAGGAAATTTACATGCAATTTCTATCGGTGATGTGGAATACGATAACGAAGTGGTGAAAGGTACACTTACCATCCACTCTAAAGTAGAAAATGTTTTATTTGATTCTGGATACACCCACTCTTTTATTTTGGAAGAATTTTCTAAGGGTATCTCCGTACTACCTCAACAATTAGATATTGAGTTAGCTGTGACAACTCCTAATGGCACAACGGTTACATTAAAATTTTATAATTCTTCTCCAATTGAAATTTGTGGGAAATTGCTTCCTTCAAATCTTATGATCCTTCCTATAATGTAATTTGATGTGATTCTTGGCATGGAGTGGATTTCTTTATACGGAGCTCATATCAATTTCCAAATAAGGGAAATCACATTAAATATTCCCAATAAATCTACTATTATCTATCGATGCAAGGATGAATATAGACTTCTAGTGTAAATTTATTCCATCTTATGGGTCTTGATTCCAATAAATTAAGGTTATTTATCTCAAATGGTTAGAGAGAAACTCACGATTAAGAATATTCCCATTGTACAGGAGTTTGATTATGTATTTCCAGAGGAATTTTCAGGTCTTCCACCAAATCGTGAATTTGATTTTTCAATAGAACTCATACCGGATGCTATGACTATTTCAAAGAAACCATATAGAATGGCCCCAATTGAGTTGCAGGAATTGAAGAAGCAACTCCAAGAGAATCTTGATAAAGGATTCATACGCCCTAGTGCATCAACTTGGGGAGCACCTATTCTATTTGTTAAGAAGAAATATGGATCAATGAGACTCTGCATTGATTATCGAGAACTTAACAAGATCACTATCAAGAACAAATATCCTCTCCCATGCATTGATGCCTTATTTTACCAACTACGCGAAGCTCAATACTTTTCCAAGATTGATCTTTGTTCAAGGTATCATCAATTAAGGGTCAAAAAAGAGGATATACCAAAGACAACTTTTCATATAAGGTATGGAAACTATGAATTTATATTGATTCCATTTGCTCTTACTAATGCCCCTGCTATCTTCATAGATCTAATGAATACAGTCTTTAGATACTATCTTGATCAGTTTGTGGTAGTCTTTATAGACGATATTCTTGTCTATTCAAAGAGTAAGGAAGAACATGAAGATCACTTGATAATTTTATTAAAGACCCTAATAAAGGATAAGATTTATGCCAAATTTACTAAGTGTGAATTTTGGCTTCAAAAAGTTTCATTTTTGGGTCACATAATCTCAAAAGAGGGGATATCTATGGATCCAGCAAAAATAGAGGTTATCGAAAGATGCTTGAGACCAAAAACAGTAACTGAGATCTGAAGTTTTCTTGGTTTGGATGGATATTATCGACATTTTGTGAAAGATTTTTCATGATTATCTAATCCACTCACCAGGTTTACTTGAAGAAGAGTTAAGTTCATGTGGATGGAAGAGTGTGAAGAGAATTTTAAGGAGTTGAAAAGAAGGTTATCCAGTGCACCTGTGCTCACACTGCCTTGTAGTGAAGAAAGGTTTGTGATCTATAGTGATGCATCCAAGCAGGGATTGGGATGTGTTCTCATGAAAAATGATATAGTGATAGATTATTCCTCATGACAGTTGAAAATCCATTAGCAAAATTACCCAACTCATGATTTGGAGTTAGATGCAGTAATATTTGCATTAAAGATTTGGAGGCATTATCTTTATGGTGAAAGGTGTGATATTTATACTGATCGTAAAAGTTTAAAGTATATTTTCACACAAAAGGAGCTGAATATGCACCAAAGAAGATGGTTGGAGCTGATTAAGGATTACGACTGCTCAATTTATTACCACCCTGGGAAAGCAAATAAGGTGGCAGACGCATTAAGTCGACAAGACCATGATAGATTATCCATGATGAGGATCACAAAAGATCCAATATTTATGTATTTACAAAGGATGGATCTTGGAATTATAATGGAAGGGGAGATATATTATCTTTATCAAATGAATGTTCAACCATCTATACATGTAATGATTAAAGCGGCATAAAAAGAAGATGTAGAGTTATAAAAGAAGGTGAGAAATGTTCCTGAATTCAACCTTGATTGTGATGGGATAATAAGGTTAAGGAATCAGGTTTGTGTTCCTCCCATCCTAGAATTAAAGAAGGAGCTACTGGATGAGGCTCATAGTTCTTCATTCTCTATTCATCCTGGAATCACGAATATGTATAGGGACCTGAAAGAGTACTTCTGGTGGGATGGCATGAAAAGAGATGTCGCTGAATATGTCTCTCGATGCTTGGTTTGTCAGCAATTTAAAGCTGAGAGACAGAAGTCTAAGGGGATGTTACAACCATTACCCATACCATAATGGAAATGGGAAAACATCACTATGGACTTTGTCATTGGACTTTATAAAAAATCTAAAGACAATAATGCTATCTGGGTTATAATTGATTGTCTTACGAAGTCGGCACACTTCATTGCTATTAGAGAAGATTTTTCTCTTAATCAAATTTCCAGGATATATGTGAAGGAAGTGGTAAGATTGCATGGAGTACCACTTTCCATTATATCTGATTAGGATCCGAGGTTTACCTCGAATTTCTGGCAAAGTCTTCAGCATACTTTAGATACAGAGTTGAGTTTCAGCACTGCTTATCATCCTCAGAAAGATAGTCAGTTTGATAGAACAATTCAAACTCTAGAAGATATGTTAAGATCTTTCTCTATGGATTTCAAAGGTGGTTGGGATCAACAACTTCCTATAGGGGAATTTTCTTATAATAATATCTTTCACTCCAGTATTCATATGGCTCCTTATGAGTCTCTCTATGGAAAGAAATGCAGGACTCCAACTTGTTGGGATGAAGTTGGGGAAAGAAATCTATTAGGACTTGATCTTGTTGATGAGATGGCAGAAAAGGTCAGATCTATTCAAAAACACATAAGAGCAGCCCAGAGTCGACAAAAAAGTTATGCCGACAACCAAAGAAAAGACCTAGAGTTTGAAGTGGGTGATAAAGTGTTCTTACGAATATCTCCTTGGAAGAGAGTAATGATATTTGGAAAGAAGGGAAAGATGAGCCCTAGGTATATCGGTCCTTTAGAAATACTGGATCGTGTTGGTAAGGTAGCTTATAGATTGGTGTTTCCACCGAATCTCTCTCAAGTTCACAATGTGTTCCATGTATCTCTCCTGAGAAAGTACATACCCGATCCTTCACATATACTAAGCTCAGAAGTTGTACCGCTGGAGAAAGATATTTATTATGAAGAACATCCGATAGATATTCTGGATCGTAGAGAAAAAGTTCCACAGAACAAGACCACTCACTTGGTGAAAGTTTTATGGAGGAACCACCAATTAGAAGAAGCTACATGGGATCTTGAGGATATGATGAGGGAGAGGTATCCTCATCTGTTTGTTACGAAGTGACGAATTTCGAGGGTGAAATTCATTTTAAGGGGGGTAGAATGTAACACCCTGATATTTTATGAGAATTATAATTTTTATGTCTTATTTTATACACAACATCAAAGGAATCTTTCACTACACACAACACTATCTTGTAATGCATTATACGCAAGAGCAACCTTCCTCGATAGCGTGTGTTATACGCAATATCGAGTTTCACTAAACAACGATATGTTATTAAAATATTATATAAAGTAGCTCTTATAAATAGTATTAACATCATTTTGAATTTTATATAACATTATAATTTATTTTACATATGATATGAGAAAAAAAATCAATTTTTCGGATAAAATATTTTTTTAAAAAAAATGCAGTTTTCCACCTTTTGATGGCGCATCAATTTTAAAGCTAATTTTTGACAAGTTTATAAGTTCAATATTACAAAATAAAATTATTTCTTTGAATCAATATATAAAAATTTACATTGGAAATTTTTTTGATACTTTTCTGAGAACTTTTATATTTTGATGAATAGTAAAAATACGCAAATTTTTAATTGAAAACAACTTTTTTCATCAAAATAATTTATATGGTTAAAATATATTATTGAATGGTTTTAAAGTATAAATAGAATATATTTTTACCATTTAATATAATGTATGTCATTAGCATTAATTTTATATTGAATTCATATGTAAAAACATTTCAATCTTTGGAAATGTTTTAACTTTTAAAACCCGTTTGCTTAACAACGAGATTAATTTTAAATTAATTACTGCAACTTCGGTGTTTTTAATTTTGAAAAATAGATTCCATATTTGGATTAAATGGGTCCAAATTATTTTAATAGGTTACTTTTTTTTATATTATGAATAGTAACTACGGTAATTTTGATTTACTACAATTAAAGGTAAACCGTGTAATTAAGGGTAAAAATAAGATTTTAAAATTACCCTAATGGTTGAAAAAATTCCATTGGATGAATAAAAGTAGAACCATATCACCTAAGGGTTGTAATAGATTCATTTAATGGACCTTTTACCATGAAAATGATTTAATTATTATTAAAACTAAAGAAAGTGACCACATGTCACTCTTTTAAATATTAAAAGTATAATAATTTTAATTTAGTGATAAACTTCATGAAACTTCGAACATGAATAGTATCCAGAAATCTAATAAAATTATCTACATCATGTGAATTTATTTATAATTTTTGGGGATTAAATAATTATCATTAAAGGTGACACAATAATGATGTTGAAATTATTTTATTGATTGAAATATCAAATAAATGGTTTTAAAAATATTAAAATAAATATTATATGAACTATTTAATGTGATCCACTACTTTTCTAGAAAAATATGACTTGTTATGAATCTATTAAATCTTTTATTTAGAATATATCCTCTATTTAGATTTTATTTAAATTCAAATAAATGAATAGTGTCAACATTGACACTATTGTTATTTTATAAAAATAACATATTATAAAATTGTTTAAAAATCACAAAAATATTTATAAATTATAAATTTAACTTTATATGGTCTAAAATGTCATAAAGTATCTAATTATGTATAATTAACAGCACATAAGTAATTATTTATATCAATTTAAAATGTAGAATATTATTACCCCAAATAAAATTAAATAGATTAAATAAGGATAAATCAAGTTGATAATGTTTAAAATAAATTCAAAACATGTATAAATTTTATTTGTTGATGATATTAAAAACCTATATCATATAATATTTTAATTTGATCAATTTTTGAAGTTTTTAAGTAGGGTTTGAATTTATTATAAATTAATATTTTTTATATTTTCAAAAGTTGCCCTCTCCTCCCTTATAAAAGGGAACCTCCTCCCTCTACTCCTCACACAATTTTGAGACTTAAAGATCGGCCAACCCCTACCAATTTCCCTTCTGAACTTCCCTAAAATTATACTAGAGTCCTGGTCTTCTTCAAATCCCAATCTTAGTGCCCTAAGAGGAGGTTTCAAAGAGGCGTGTCGAAGAAGAGGTAATATCTGTTACCGATTATTTCAAATTTATTTCTTCTTATGATTCCTATTATTTAGTTGTTTTATTATGAAGTAATTACATAAGTATAACTAATATACTTATATGTTATTATAAATATGAAACAACCCTATTTCACCTTCTATCCATCCTACGGAAAATGAAATCACTGCGCGTGCGTACGTACGAAATACCGTCTCCACGCCGTGGTTTAATATGTTTTCCACCACCACCTTACTTGGATGGATATAATGGTGTAAATAATAACTATATATGATTATTATAACATGATACTAATTCTGATACATTCCATATTTCACTACAATACCATTCAATAGTTATTAGAATGATATCATCGCTCATGCGTACGTACGACCTACCGTCTCGACGATGTGATGCGACTCCTTCTACATGATATTCATTAAATAATTATTGTATAAAAGAATTGAATGAATAAATATGATATATATTACTATAATAACATTATTTAAATAAGGTATCTATAACCTAAAAATAGAAGTTAGAATTTATTCGACAAGACATGCATAAGAACATAAAGAAATGAACTCCCGAATAACAATTAGTAATGAAATATTACTAATAAAAAGATAAGAATATGACCATGTATGATATCATAACAATGAATATGATTCTTTAATAAGTCAATGAAATTATTTAAATCATTATATAGGAGGTTCGGATATGTACGAAGCAAATCGGACCTAAGGTAAGGGAAAATCTCACAACTTCATTTTTATCAGAGATTGTTTGTACTTCAGAATTTACTAGGGAATATTTATCATCCACATACATGTTTCCTCAATATGTAATATTATTTCTATCCTCATAAAATTATTTAAATCCAATTTTACCTATTGGTTAATTTTTATTAAAATATATGAAAGGAATCTTTTGTCATTTTCAGTACGAGATACTTTTTGACTTTTCTGGCCAAAGTACGAGAAGAATGTTTTTTTAACTTATACGACATGAATTAATTTTTATGGTTTCATAGAAAATTATTTCCATGAATATTCCTTTACAAGTTTTCAAGTTTATTTTTAATTAAATTATTTTAAAATTGTATGACATGTTAAGAAAGTAAAAATGTTTTTTTTGAAGTATAAAAGATATTTTTCTCAAGAATGGAGTTCAAGTGTTTTATCAAAATTATTTTCCATCTAAGAAATTATAGGGTTATGTTTCTATCCCTATTATTACATTTATTTGATTATGTTGTGATGGAATTATTTTTATGAATTCCTTTATCTTATATGAATTTTTTTATGATGTCATTATGTTTAAGAATCCAATTTTTATTACATGGGTTATGCTATGATGTATAATTTATGATTTTGTGGAACACATAAGAATGGTTTCATTATGAGATGGGTGGGACCTATATCTCCCTCCAATTCATTGGGTAAAGATTTATATCTCATGATATATACATGGATGGAACGAAAAGTTAAATCGGTTCAGTGATACAGGACTTGAATAAGGAGTAAACTCGGTTCAGTAATGGAATTTGTCCACTATGATGGTCTTGGAAAAGATCCTTGACTAATATGAAATGATTTTCTATGATTATGTATGTATGCCAAAACGTTTCATATTTTATGTTATGATTATTGGGATTACATTTCACTACTATGATTTATCCCATGTTATGATATTATGATCTCTTTTTTAGGTTAAGATTTTCAAAATGTTTTGTTCTTATGAATATGACATGATTGATATTTCTTTTGTTTACCCTTATTGATCATTTGAGCTCACCCTTTTGTATGTTTTCTTTTACCCAGGTTAGGAACAAGGGTATTAAGTAGGATATGCCAAAAGGGAATCTAGATATTATGTAATAAATGGGAGACAATGTAGATGATTTATGAACCAATTGTTTATATTTCCCAGTTTCTAAAGACACTATACCTATACGGTCCTATCATGGTTTTGTTATATGTTGTAATAAGTATACTTCAATTCTAAAGTAATAACCATGTATGTAAAGTATGGGTCGTTATATTGGTCCATTCAAACTCCTATAAAATTTATTTAACACCCAAATAAATATTTAATTTAAATATTTCCTTCATCAATAAATTTCTGAGATCGATAAAAAAATGAATGAAATTATCCCTCAGTCTTGAGAATAATATTTATTAAATTAATTAAATTCAAATATAATTTAATATATACCATCATAAAAAATACCATGTGACCTTTTAGGATTGTTTCCCACCCACATTAGGCAGACTTACCTAAATTCCATGACTAATTTCTAGAAATGGGTCAATGAATCCAATAGAAAGAATATAATTTTTCAAAAATAAAAACCACATACAAACAATAAATATGTAATATAATCCTTTTGTCATAATATCTCATCAAGAAGGTTTCACATATGCATCACCCACCTATATGATCGATACATATTTCTTGGACAATCTAAAATAAACACATCATTACACCATGGCCATGGAGTTTAGGGAGATGGTTCTATTCCAATCAAAGGGTTGAGATAAATGCTTCCATAAAAATGGAAGGGAAAAATCCTTTCTTAACATATCCATTTATTACATGCCAATCGTGACACACCCAACATACCCTACCTCACCGTAAACATATATCATTAAGTTTTTAATTATAAAATCTATGTGTGTGAGTCATGAAATGCATTAATGAAAATCATAAATTCTATGGACCATTACACAAGCTCACATATAATAATATCCAATGACCCCAAAAAATAAAATTACTACCAGTGGGTCTATTCTCATATTCTTCAATCTTAGAGATTACTATGTTGGAACTTCATGAGAAGAATCCACATAGGCTTATGAGTACATGAACCAGATAGTCTATGTACTATGTGTCCCATCATAGTATGTTATCTAATCACATAACATTATTTAAGAATATCATCATACCACTTCAAGGTTCTCATCATTATGGTGAGCTTATATGACCTTATCAATGTGATGCCTAGTCTAGGACATCATTAAATTAGATTCATATAGAACAATGAAAAATATATAATAAGAAGTTTTATTAATATTCAATAAATTTAATATATATGTAATAAAAGTACAAATAGTTGGTCCTAGTACACAAACTCCAACAAACTCCCATATATACTAGATCCAACTTCTAAAAAGTTTTAGTTTTCTAGACCTCAAATGATAATAATGTTTCTTATATGTCAATGATTTAGTCAAGCGTCCCACCACATTTTATTCCATGGAAATATTACTCACTACATCTTCACCTCTCTGAGAAAAACCCCTTAAGAGATGATACTTCCGAAGTATGTCCTTCATTTGCTGATGTGACCTTGTCTCTTTTGTGAGATCCACCGATGTATTATTATCACAGTAGAGTTTGAGAGAATCTTTAATTATAAGTCCCACATTAATATCTTGAACAATGGTTCACATCCATACCACATCTTTAGTTTTCTTAGAATCCCCAATATAATCACAATATACTATAGAATGTACAACCACAACCTTCTTTTTCCTCTTCTATCTCACAATACTTCCATTAAATGTGATGAAGTATCATATTTGTGAATTCATGTCATCTTGGCCATTTTGGAAACTATAATCTACATATCCTCCAATGAATAGTTCCCCATCTCCTCTATAAACATGGAATATATCCTCAGTATGCCTTAGGAACTTAGGTATAGTCTCGACTGCTATCTAATGGTGGTTACTTGGATCATCTTGATATATTAATACTCGACTAAATGAGTAGGAAACATCTAACCTAGTATACAAAAACACATACATGACCTACCCAATCGATGATGCATATGGAATCCTTTCCATTATATTTCTTTACAAAGGTGTCAAATGATACACTTTCCTATAATGATGAATTCAATGTGACACTTCCAACAATATCATCATTTATTATTCCACAAAAAATAGATTTTTTATACTTTCAATGCATGTACTTTAACTTAGAAAGAGTAACATATTGAATCTATCATGATGGATCTTGATCCCAATAATATATGAATCCTCTCCCATGTACTTTATAAAGAAGAATTTATTAAAATATTCCTTAACAGTCTGTAATATTGGAATCTGGTTTCCAGTGAGTAATATGTTATCAATATATACTATTAAGAAAATGACCGCACTCCCACTCAACCATTTATAGAAAAAAGGATAAAATTCATTATTTATGAAACCAAATTCCACTAAACCTTAATCAAAATGAATGTTTCAAGACACAGATTCCTTATTTAACCCATAGATGGATTTTTTCCATTATTCATATCTTGTTGGAATATTTTGGAATCACAAAACCTTCGAGTTATGTCATGTAGATATCTTCATGAAGTTTCTCATTAAGGAGGGATTTTTTGAAATCCATATTCCAAATATCATATTTATGGTAATATATAATGTAAATTATAATTTTGATTGATTTCAGAATTACAAATGATGAATAAGTTTATTCAGAATCAGTGCCTTGACACTGTTTAAACCCCCTTGTATCTAGTCCTACCTTTTAGGTACTAACTTTTCCTTACATGTCCAATTAATTCTTAAATACCCATTTGAAACTGATGGTATGTACATCCACTTATGGATGCAACAAAATCAGGGCATGGTTTTTGTATATGGAATCCATTTAAAAATTCATGGATTCTTTCAACTTGGAAACATCTTTTCCACTTGCTACTTCTTTATAAGTTAGAGGATTATTATTATCATCTAATAATGAGTCACTATCCTCGGTGAATATAAAACCATATCGTTCTAGTTATCTAACACCTATTTTACTTCTACACTATACTTATTTATCTAAAATATTTTCTTCTTCCATAGGGATTTGTGGAATCTTTACCTACTCCAACTCTTGTATAACTTGAGCCTAAACTTCAATGAAGTCTATCTTTCTCCCACTATCACTTTTAGAGATGTGATCCATCTTATGAAATATGGATTGTCTTTACAATATTACCTTTTTTGAGGGGTCATATAGGTAATATCCCCATATTTAGTCGGGGTATCCTATAAAGGCACACTTTGTGCAATGGGTTTAATGTTTGTTTCTTGAAGACGACTTAACCAAAACTTCGCAACCCCACACATGTTAGTATGAAAAATAGGTTTTTTCCATTCTATAAATGATATGGTATACCATATTACACTTTAGTTGGATCTTAGTTTAGTATTTTTGATGTTTTTTGTAACTGGTATCTCCAAAATAATAATGGAATAATAACATGACTCATCATTGACCTCACCACGTTCAATAATGTTCGGTTCCACCTTTCACTTACACCATTATACTATGGTGTTTAAGAAATAATGAGTTAATATAGGATCCAAAACTCACTTAAGTAATCAATGATTTTTTGATTAATATATTCTCTACCATAGTTTGAGTAGATATATTAATCATCTTACCAAAATGGTTCTCCATTCTTAAGTTCCTTTAATTTATCAAAAGAATCCGACTTATACCTCAGTTAGTAGACATATCCATATCTCCTAAAATAATAAATAAAAGTTATGAAGTATGATTACTCACCCTTTACCTCAATAGGAAATGGTCTACACACATACGTATGAACTAATTCAATAATATCTTTGTCTATTTCACCTTTTCCACTAAATAGGGATTTGATCATTTTACCTTGTAAACATGGGTGACATATAACTAGTGTCTTTAGTTCAAAATAATATAAATATACATCTTAGTAAAATTTAGTTAAGTTATTTTAATTTATATATCCTAACCTATGCTTCTATAGTTTGATGTGGTATGATCCATGTGAATCAATTTCATTATCGATTTCCATTACTTGATTTTTGTAATAGAAAACATAAAGACCATTATTTAAGGTCATATTAATATAAAAAATTATATATTTTTAGAAAAGGAAACATTAATTTCCAAACTTGAATATAAATAATTTTATATAAAGTATAGACATATATAATGGTTTTGGAAATAAAAGTAACATAATAAAAATCCTATAAAACTAAGAACATTCCAGTTAGTAATGTTAGGTAGTAGTCCTCAATAGCCACAACAAGTTTAGATCCATTGGTTTCTCATAGATCTACATCCCCTCATTTATTTTTTCTGAATCAACTTGGTTCCTATATTTGAATACATACATGATAAGTAAAATCTCTATATAATTCCCAATTAGTATAAACAAATAAATTACACTTGTAAAAATTCACATGAAGCTTCCCCTTGCATTGGCTGGGTGCAATTTGTCTTTTAATGGCCCTTATTTCCACATGTAAAATCGATAACATCAAGCTACCTTTATTGTCATTTTATCTTCCAATTATTGGAAGTCTATGAAGACGCTTTGGACTTAGAGATGTTCTATTTCCCTTTTCTTGTTCACCATAAGGATTGAAGGCTTTTGGTGTTTTATATACTTATCTACTTGGTGAAAGAATATACGTAAATTTGGGAGATACTTCTCTATGTTTTTCATATTAAATTTAAAAAAATGATGGAGAATATCTAAAGGAGTGATTCAATAATGATATTAGTGCCTAACTATTCAGGGATCTTAAACCCTACTACCTTTAGAAGATCAATATAACTAAAAATCTTGACTAAGTGAGTCCCAACTCAGGCACACTCTCGAGGATTACTCTGAAAGAGTAATTTGGAAATATCAAACCATTCCTATATATATCTCTCTTGGAAAGGACCATAGAGGTGCTTTAAAAATCTATACACATTCAAGTTTTTATGATACTTCATGATTTAAATAGACATATATGAAATCATAAAACATTAAACATTGACCAAATCACACAAATTTGTTTCATATAGGAGGAAACTTCCATCACTCGCCACTTTTTCAGGTATATCGATATGTGATAATTATAGCATGTAAGATTTCTATTCAAGGTATAGCATTACCCAAAGGTGTCTAAACCTATCATGGAAGTTACCACCATTGAGGAGGTTGTATTTCTCCAATATTTATTATAGGGATAACATGGATGATGGGAGTTCCCATTTATTCTACAATCAAAGTGCATATTATTAGTACTTTTCTTGATTAAAATTATGTGAGAAATAATAAATTAGTTGATTTTTATTAAATCTAACACTATTTTATCATGTCATAATATCCTTCAACATTGAACTCAGAATTTCTAGTTTCTATGGAAATATAGTGGAAAGGATCCAAATGACCCTTCATATAACAATAACGAGGGTTGGTAAAGATACTTGAAGGTATTTTGGTAGGTAGGTTAGGTAGGTAGGTCTTTTCCAAATATGGGCTTGAAGCTCTTTGATATATTTAGTGTACTCCCCTATCCTAAAATCCTGAATTATATTTCCTCAACACTTCCCTCTAAGTTACATTATGTCTAGCAAGGGATTCTAATCTTGATATAATATGGTTAAGTTAACTCATAACCTTTATATGAACTCCATTTTAAATTAATTTTCCAAATGATGGTTAGTCAAACACTTTGTTTTGAGGATTTTATTCCTAATCAAGTAATGGAAGGTGAAGTATGAATTAATATTTAATTGAGGTATTTTAATTTATTATGCATCAATTTTATCTTGTTTTAACCTTTAAATTTACTGCTAATATTAAGTGTATGTTACATAATTAATTAACCATTCTAGATAAAACATTTATGAATAAGTTATTTATTTAATTTCCTTATTTCCACATTAATTCAATTATTTATGTTATCACATTCATGCATCTATAAAATAAATAATTTCATAGATAGAAATAAATAATTAATTAAATGACCCATTCATAAACTTTATATGATGGTTGAATTAATGAGTGTAAATAAAATTAACATATGTCCCAAGGGAAATTACACGTGTTGCGGTTCTTGGAATGAGTTAAAACATTATACCTATCCACCTATGTAACTCTTTGGATGAAATTATTATGGTTCTTCCTTGAAACACCTCCATGAACCTTCGGAAACTCCATTAATTACATGTGTTTATAAGTCACACACAAGTGAGGGGAAATAACAGATTGGTTAATGGGGGATTATATAAGTATCCTTGGACACAAAGGTCCTATATAATAATGGAGGGAGGGATGGATCACATGACATCATATTTAATTTAATAAAAAATAATTTAAAAACCATGCAATAAATTAAATTAAATAAATTCCAACACATACAATGGTCTTGGTCTAGCTCATGAAGGATCATACAAGCAATGTATACAAAAAATTAAATAGGTAAAATTCATTTCATTATCAGTTATTTATTATAAAGATAAAAATGATTGCATTAATTAATTAATTAATCCCATTTTATCTTAATGACCATTTTAATCCATGTGGAGGTAACCATTATGAAGGAATTAATGGAAAATAATTGACAAAACCAATAGTTTCATACCTATTACAATAAATTAACCGATCATTTAAAATTCTTTAAAACCATTATAAAATTGTCAAACACTAGAAGTTCCAATCAATGTAATAAGGTTTTAATGCTACAATTTTAAATATGATTCAAATTAATTCAACCATTATTTGGGAGACTATACATCGTGTACTATCCATCTACATGTCATATACCTTTGTTGTCGTGTATCTGGGTCAAATTCCTATCGATTTGGTGTGTTGACTTGGACAGACTACATGATATGTATATTCTAGCTACATGCCAGGTATATGCTTGATGTGTTCCTGAGATACTCTCCTGGGTCTTTGGAATGTATCTCAGATGGATAAAATGACATGTATAGGCTAGTTACATTCCATGTTTTCTAAATTTTGTATGCCCATGAAACCCACCAAAAGACTCAGTGTGTTCTCTAGCGAGATACTACACAAGGTGTGCCACTAGAAACATGTCATATATCTCTAATTCCATTTTTATATAACATGGTGTGAATCTCAGACACTATAATCGATGAACTACACACCGTGTAGACCACATACATTTCATTTATATCTTGAATTCTCTAGGTTGTTAGTATCACATAGTTTTATTTTGTATAATGTTGACACTGAAAGCATGATTTACACTGATAACCCATTTAGACTACACGCCATGTACACTATACAAACACTATGTAATATAAAAACCATGTGCCATGTTGTCCAACCAACAAGAAACATACATTGTGTTTAATAACTATGTTGAATTATATGTATCTCATAGCATGGCCAAGTTAAATGTACTAGGGTATAGGGAATGTACTCTGATTATAAGTCATGTATCACTATCTTACTGACAAAAAATTGGATGTTCTAGATGGAATCTATGGTTATTCTTCATCTGATCTTAGACCTTTAAGAAAATAAAACACTGAACGAACATGATTAACATGTTGATAACATTTTAATTCAAATAAGATTAAATAATTAATAATATGAAATTAAAATTCAACCATGATTTATTATGGATCAGTAATTAAATATATAATTATAAATTTAAATGTGACTACTCTAATACCACTTTTTGGTTATGGGTATAGAAGAAGTATGTGGTGGTGGGAGATATATTAAAATTTCTTTTAATAGAGAGTGTCTTGAAACCCTAAGTGATGATATTTAATGTTGAATTAATTAAGAATTTATTTAATATTAAAAGAAACAAATACCTAATATAAGGATTATTTTTTTCGATGTGGATTTTGATCATATGAAAATATCCTTTCAGTTTTATTTCGTTTCAATATGAGGATTGAAGGATATAATCCCCCTTAGTAGTGAACCAAATGTTCTTATTTGATCTCTAAGTAACACTAATAGATCTCCCGGTGCTAACATGATGAAGATATTATCTTTAATTATTCATATTGATCAATTTTCCTTATATAATGAATGAATATCTTTTTTATTTCTCATTATTGAGAGGGGGAGAAAAGGAGGAGTTGGGAGATAATTCATTATGCATAGAAATTCCCTATTTTTTATTGAACACCCTAAACAATAGGCATAACCGTCTATTCACAGAGCTAGGTTTTCAGTTAAAATAATTATTTAATTTCATTACAAACCTTAAATAATATTATAACATTTAGTAAACCCCATGGCATAACATAATAATAATAATAATAATAATAATAATATTTTGTAGTTCATGAAACTTAGTTAATAAAAAATACTATTTAACCGAGTTGTTAATTAATATTTATCCCCAGACATAGACTTGGTCCATTTGAAGTCCTATAGAATTTATTTAACACCCAAATATATATTTAATTTAAATATTTAATTCATCAATAAATATTTTTGGATGATAAAAACATGAATAAAATTATCCATCAGTCTAAATAATAGTATTTATTCAATTAATTAAATTCGTATATAATTTAATCAAGATCATCAGAAACACATTGTGTGTGACCCTATAAGATTATTTTTCTTCAGAATTAGGTAGGATTGCATAAATTCCTAGATTACTATCTAGAAATGGGTTAAGGAACCTAAGAGAATGAACTTGATGTCACAACAACAACATCCAAATATGAATAATCACCATGTAATATAATCCTATTATCCCAATATCTCATCAAGTAGCTTTTACATTTATACCACCAACCTATATGCTCAATGCATAATTTTTTGACTATCTAAAATAAACACGTTGTTACACAATGACCATGAAATTTAGGACTATAGATCTAATCAAATCATATAGGGCTGAGATATCATCTTCCATAAAGATATAAGGGACACATCCTTACTCAATTTATCCATTAATGACATGTCAATAATGACAGACCCAATATACTCTATCTGACCGTGAACACAATTCATCATGTTTGTCATCATAAAATATAAGTTCACGATTCATGACATGCATTAATGATAATATTAAAGTCTAAGGACCATTAAACACACTCATAGATAGGAATATCTGATGACACTAAAACATGAACAATTCCTACTGGTCAGTCTGTTCTCATAATATCCCATATTAGAGATTACCAAGTATGAAATTCATGATAAGAAGTCTCATCCTATTAAAACTAATTTCACCTAATAGTCTATGTACTATGTGTCCCATCATAGTACGTTATCCAAACAAAAACCATTTTTTAATAAAAACATAATATCAATTCAAGGTTATCATCATAGGGAACTTACATTAACTTATCAATGAAATGTACAATATAGAAAATTATCATGTTATATTCATGAATAAAAATGAAAAATATGTAATAATAAGTTTTATTAATATTCAATACATTGAATAAACATGTAATCAATGTATAACAAATTGGTAGGAAACCAACTTTAACACTTTTTGATAGTTATTTTTCCTTACAAAATTACTCACACACCCTAAATACTTAGATAAATATGAACCTAATGAAAAATACCTCATGATTAACTATGATATTTTTCTTTATTTGGGGGAGATGGAAGATGTTTTCTAAGACTACGATAAATGACATTTTTTGAGGTATTTGTTGAACTCTATTTATAATTTTTCCCTGTTAATGATTAAAAAAATTAAGATAGAGGTAAATTGAAAATTAAATTCATCTTAATAATGAATTTAAAAATGAAAATGGATTAATTAAAATTCCTGGAAATTACAAAAGAATAAAAGTAAAATACTTGGTTGATTTATTTATTTATAAAGCGAGGCATTGATGAATTTACCTATGTGATTATTGAATATTTAATTTTTCATTTTATTAATTGATTATATTGACATTGATTTTAAAAAATGGTAATATGAGTATCCTTTGTAGTATGTTGAGATTACATCCTTGAAGAAAATTTGAATTCAAATGTAAGATATTTGAGACATACATTTTATGCACAGATTTCTAATATATAAATAAATTGATTTTTTGTAAATTAATTGGAAATTATTTTCTATGCATTTAATTTTTTGTTCCTCTATGGAAGGATACCTTGATTCTAGTATTAAGAGAAAAAAGGTCCAAAAAAACCAATATTTCCACTAAAAGTAAACCTACCATGATGATGAATGATCATAGGATGCTTCCAGCTATCAAAGTTAAAGAACCGCCATGAAACCGAAGTTCCATAGATGGAAAATAGTAATTCATGATGTGAACTTAGTTCATGATGTTTTCCATGTACAATTCATGAAGTGAATATATGGAATGGACCAATTTGGATTTGGTCATGATTTTTCATGGCATGAATTGACCTTTCACACCATGAAAGTGTCTAGGCGGACCCATTAAGTACTAGAATTAATGTGTAATTCAATAGAAAGAAATATTTAACAAACTAGGAAGCCATTTATCACCTAGGGTGGACATGAAACTAATTATGGGCCATATTAACAAGGAATTAAATCCAAAACAATCCCCATGTATTTCTATAAATAGAGTATTGATTCATTGCTTCCATGGATCGATACATAGACCAAATTATGGGGAAAGAAGTTATGCTATTTAGGGACCTCCACAATTATTCATCTCTATATTTATTCCAATATTTTTTTTTACCTTCCCCCATACTCCCTTATCACTATGATGAGGGGGTAACTCCTTCCTTGTGGTAGGATGATGTTCCTAAAGGGGGGATTTTTTTGGATTGTATTTTATTTAATTTATTCAAGTATTTGGTTTACTACAATTTCAATTCAATTTCAAATGCCTTTATTTTTTTATTCCCTTCATCATTGAATTGAATGTGGAAGTGCCTATTAAATTGTACAATCGATTAAACTAAATTAGGCATGGTCATTGTCGTGTTTAGGGTAATCAGATTTGAATATGGTATTGAGATAAACTCGATTCATCAATTCCAAAAATTAAATAACCATGGAAAATGGGGGATTGATACATTAAGGATGGGATTTAATGACCATTGAATCTATCTTGTCTAGACTCTAACAAAAATATTAAACAATCAAATTATTTTCTAAATCCAACTGTACCTAAACCCTAAAACTACAATACCCGAGAATACCTTCAAACTGGACCTTCAAAACCAATCTACTTCACCATTATTTTTCACTTTCTCCAAACTAGCCTCAAAACCCATTTTTTTCTTTCTCATTTTCAACAAATTAATTTAATAAAATAATTTTTTTAAAAACCTAATAAATTAGTCTCACTATTTCTATGGGGTTGACAGTCTAATTGACTGTATACTACATTTTAATTATTTTATTTAATTTTTTTTTGATTCTATATAAATAAATAATTTTTCGCTAGACCCATAGAGAAATAAAAATTCTCAATGGGTGATCATTATCTTTAATTACTTAATAAATTAATTTAACATTAGACATTTTGATGATATTTTGATTGTATATCATAAATAACTTAAATAGGGTGACTATGGTCAAAGACATAATTATTCCATCATCTCTAGAATAATAATTATGAAATAATTATAATTTTTATTTATTAATTATACATTTTAAACCAAGTATGAATAATGGTTTGAAAAATGAACTATGTTACAATCCTAGGGATGGTATGTCATATGTACGCATGAGTAACATTTCCATTTTTGAATGATAATTATGGAAAAAAGATAAGTTTTAAATTACCATTATAGAATAATTATTATATCATAAATATCATATTATTTTTAAAATACACTTATATATAATAACCATGTGATAAATTAATGATAAAGGATTCACATTGTTTCATGTAGGTGGTAATATACACGTACCCACAAGGACATTATGATTTTTTAATGAATGGAAAGGTAAGAAAAATTACGATATTTTAATTTTTTATAATGATAAACATTTCATGAATGTCATATATATACATTAAATCCACCATTATAAACAATCATGCGATGTGGTGATCGAAAATGAATTACATTGGTTCATGAGAGGGTAGTTATCTGTACACTAGAATAATGGGTTCATTTACCATTTAATGTAAAAGGAGATGGAGCCAGACTATTATATTAATATATTAAAATATTAGTATACGATATATATTTATGTTTTTACATCATCGTGGTGGAATAATATTTTAAGTATATAAAAGACTAAACAAAATGAAATCGCTTGGTTAAGAATTGTACCTCCTCTCTGGAAAACCACATAAGGATTATTTATAAATCCTTCCTTGGATAGTTTTTTGATAAAAAAATTCATCTAGTATGTGATGAGGTATGTAAGGAACATATTTGGGAAGTTATTTCGTTTTTTTCAAGTGTTAAGAAAAGATGAGAGAAGGTTCCCTTTTATTAGGGGGGCACTCTTGGACTCAGTTAATGTATTAAATAAATAGAAATAAATTTTCATGGGAAAAGGTAAAAAAATATATAGTACGAGTATGTGGTGAAATAATATAAGAAAATAAAATTTGGATAATCTTATATTAAGGTTTTACCCTTACATCTTTGTTTTAACCCGTGTTAATTATTTTTGACAATTACCACGATAATGGAGTTTTTACTCTTTTAGGGAAACACAGTTACTATAAAAGAAAAATTATCCCATAAATTTAACATTTTTGATATTTTAAATCATATTAAAATCACTTTTCTGATGATAGGATTTTTAGTAATTTTAAATCATTCAATAAAATATTATTTAACATATAATATCATTAATATCATTTTTCACACCATTCATTTAATTCGAATTCAATAACATAAATAAAAAGAATGAAATTGATTATAAACCAATAAAACATAAATAAAATGTTATATTTATTCAAAAATTTCATGGTACACAATAATTCATTCAAATTATATTACTTTTAATATTTATAAAAACATTTATTTTAATATTATATTAATTGAATAAATACTATATTTGTGCTATGTAAGAATTTAAGGTAATTGTTACATCACTAAAAATTATAAATAAATTTACATGATAAAAAAATCATTTATATTTAAAAAAATTATAAATGAATATAGTCTCTTTTTATCCCCATGTCAAAAAATTTACTGATAATAAAACAAAGAGAATAATTTTTTTTACTTTTCTTTACATATATAATATAAATGTAAAAGTAAAATAAATATGGGACCAAGATTCCATGTGTTTAAAAATTGGATGGACATATCCAAAATACACTCATAAAATAGGACAAGGAAAAGTGTTAGGGTAATTTTTTTGTCCTTATAAAATTATTTTGAACCTTAATTACTCAATTTATCCTTACCACGATGATAATAATTTACTATGATTACTATTTATAATGATTGAAAATAAAAGGACATATTTTTTCAAATTTTTACCTCATGATTCTAAATATGGAATCAATTTTTCAATATTTAATTTCCATAATTTTCATAAATTAATTAAATATTAAAAAAAATGAAAAGAAAAACAAATTTTCCTTAAAGTTCTTTTTAAGTATTAAAATGTTTTTATTTAAAATTAAAGTATAAAATTCCTTCCAAATACTATAATTAGATTATTTCTAATCCAAAGGAAATAATTAAATTTTAAAACTAATCCAAAATATAATTTTTCTTTGTAAATACTTCAAAAGAAAATACAATTTTCAAAAAAAATCAACATTTTTCATTATTCATATAAAAATTAAACTTTTTAGGAAAATAAAAAAATTGACCATAATATAATTATGATATTTTGATTTAAAAAAAGGATTCCTATTTGTCAAATCAATTTTCTAAATTTATATAAATTAATTAGAATATTTTCTCACAAAAAAGAAATAAAACTAAATTTTTAAGAAGACATATTTTTGAAGAATAAAATGGATTCAATAAAAAATTAACTTGTAATTTACTAAGAATTTATAAATAAATTTATATTAAATATAAAATCTATATATACATTTTATAAATTAGTTAATCTTGTTCATACTTTCCAATTTAATGACCATTATATTATTGTCATATTTAAAAAATAATATTATATGGTTTGTTTGAGATTGATGTTGCGTGTCGTATATGTTGTCGATCATAGTTTTATTTTTAAAATAGCAAGGGTTTTACAAAAATTCATTATCTCTTTACATCATATATTCTTCACTATTAATTTTTATATTTTTCTATTCATCATGTAACTTATTCAAGTTTTAAATATCTTTTAACAATATGTATTTTTCTTCTTTTTGATCTGATTATTTATTATTAATAAGTTGACAATATTTTATTAAATTTTTATTCTCATTTTATAGATTTAATTTTTTTGAGTGGAATTATTTCAATTATCCTTTAGGTATGAATTATATTTGATTTTCCACTTATTCATCATAGTTTCTTCTTTCATCACTCGAAGACTCTCATTATTTACCTTTTTTATAATGAATTTCTCAATACCATCAATAATAGAATGTTACACATAAACTTCTTCTTAACTATCATATTCTTCCTTATATTAGGATAATTGTTTTCTCTTTTCATATGTAGATAAATTCTTATTTTTTCCTTTTGAATAATACATTAATTTTTATACCTTATTCTTCAATGTTCTTCTTGGCCTTCCTTCTTAATTATCTCTATCTTCAGTATCCTTAAATCTTGGAATTTTTTCTATAAAATGTTTGATGGATCCATATTTAATTTAGTTCAATGGTAAATTTCCTTTATACTTCCCTAAGACACATTTTATATTTTTAAAAAATAAATATGTGAATTAATAAAAATTCTTACTCACTTCATATCCTAAATCAGAATCACAAACATCTTTTTCAATAACAGTTTTCTTTTAATTATCTTTCTTAGTGTATTTGAAGGATATTTTATGGTTAGTATTTCCATTTATTTATAAAAAAATATCTTTTATCATCTCATTTGTAAGGAGAATACAATGAAACAAATATATAGATATTGTTTTGGGTTCTATATATTCTAAATATGAAACATTTGAATACAATCAATCAGGAATAATTCTCAATATCTTTTAAAAAATTTTGCATTATTATAATATTTTATCAAAGTATTCTTAGGGTGATTATAATATCATTCGACCTTATAAATAAATCACCATAAGATTCATCATCTCCAATTTTAAAATTGGAATATTTGAATCTTCAAATTTGTAACTTTTATTTCTTTTCTTTTGTGATCCCTTAATAAATATTCTTTAACTTATCTCAGATGTTTTTTATAGTTAAAATTAATTTAACCCATAAAATTGTACTTTATAAGGGAGATGAAATAATGGAATTTTTGTATCAACCATCATTCAATAGATTCCTCTTTTCTGTATCTATTAAGGGGTCACCCTTAGTGGGAGGAGTGAAACCATATAAAACATCTTTTAGAACTCCATAGACAATGAATGAAATATAGGGTCACATTTTTTCCTTCTAGATATAATAATTATTACCATAGTATATAATAATCCTCTTATCATTAAATTAGTTATGAAAATCCATGGAAGACTTCTTATTATTTAAATATCCTTTATTAAATGTATGGACCTCCCTCTAATACCATTTTAACAGACCAGTTAGGAAATTTTCAACCAATAAGGGGGGGGGGGTGAATATGAAATATTCTGGTTTTATGGTTTCTTATTTAAAAAACCTTCACCTCTAAATATAGATATTTGAATAATATGGAACAAAACACACAATCACACCCAGAGAAACATAATAATTTAAAACATTCACTACTAAATAATGGTATAAAGTCCTTAGAATGATCTATAAATAATATGTGACTACACATTCCACTATAAAGTAATCATTCTTGGTTTACATTAATAAGGGTGTATCTATCAATTATGTTACACTGTAGTCCCTTGACAGTGGATGTGCTCCTCACATAGATAATTTTATCAAACATTTTTTTAAAAAATAAATGAAAAATATATAATAAGCTTCAAATTTCATTCACTGTGTGTCTTGAATGTGTCCCACTTTCCCTTCTCAAAGTTATATATTCTTCTTAAATTTCTTAAACATAAGTGAGAAATAATATCACCTAATATTATTATCTCTATATTATTATCACTTGAATACACATGCATTACCAATTTGAAATAAATGAAAAATACATATCATGCTTTCATATTCAAATTATTATAATTCTTAGATCTAGTTTTCACAATAACATCGATAAAAAATTTCTTAAATAACTATTTTTAACTTCATGTATACATATAGGAATATTAAAACCAATTAATACTTATTTAATCCTAAATTTACTCCACATTAAATCTTCATATTAGTATCAAAACATGCCTTTTATAGTGATGATATAATTCCAACTTCAATCTTGGCATTCTTCCTTACAAATACCACCAAATCTGTAACACATTCTTTCCCTAATAATTGCACAATCCATCGCATGTGTATATTCACGCATGCAGTCTGACGTGTCATCATTAATACATGGAATAAGGCCTCCAATGATACCTTATTCAAAATTTTCATAAAAATACAATCAAAACCTTTTATTAAAGGTGAACTTCATGGAAAACCTGGAATTTTTTTCGTCTTCTTGTGAAAAATGATATGCACAACACATATTTCTTTTCATATTTTATTCAATTAACTATAAAAGTTACAAAATATCTATTTTATTTCTTTTACCTTTTTTCTCCATGAAATATAATCCTTTGGAATAATCATGATAGTCTTTATCTTGATATTTTAGATTCATTATATTAACTTACTATTCACTGATTAAATTTCTTCTCAATCGATTTTCTTAAACATTAGAAACATTGAATTTAGAAAATGAGAACTCACAAAATATTATTCTACCATTAAAGGGTCATAGTTTCTTATCCTTCCATGAAACTTTCAACATAGATTCTTCTTCCATTCAAATTCCACAATCACTGATGCTTCCATGTGTGTCCATATTCACTCATGATTTCATGCATCTCCATATTCAGTTATCCTTCCATGAATCTCCACAATCGGTTATGTTTTTTTTAATCTCCATAGTCACTCTTTATTCTATGCATGTCCAAGATAAATTGACATTTATCACATGGTATCTATTCAACACATGCAGTCAAATACCTTTATCTCATAGAAGATTAATGATATCCTCTTATCTTTACATACTAATTTATGTTTTGAAAATAAAATTCAACACCTCAGTCAATTTCATTAATTGTTCACCATCTCCTTCATCATGAAAAGAATAATATAAAACTTCATAGTCTCAACACCCATAAATATCATTAGGTCTATATCATATCTCCCTTAGGAGAGCTCTCAATCTATCACCTATATTAATTATCCCACTCATGGAACTTTTGAAGGTCCAAATCCAACCTCAAATGGGTTTACCAAATAATATGTTAGATGTATGACCATCTCATGAATCCCCATTAAGAATAAGCCTCTCTTACATACCCAAATAGACCTAGAAAACCCACTTAAGTGATCCACTTCTCATATCATATCCCAATACCTACCTGATGCCTCTGTTCAACTCAATAAACACATTATCCCCCAAATTAAATAGTTATAGGGAAATCGTAATTTACCCTAATTAAAATGGTATGCTTTCCCTAAATCTAGGAGGCCCATATACACCCTCTCTCTTTACTTAGGGTACTCTTAGTTCCTAGTCATTTACCTGATCCTGTGACATATGCAGACATTCACACTCATGAATCAATAGGAAAATTGTTTTATATTATAGGGAACACCTACCTTGAACATGGAGTCACCATCCCCATGATACTCCGCATTTCCTAGACCAAGATCACACATTCATCATCTAGGTCTTTTACCACCTAAGTTCCTATCTCAAGAAACAACACTCAAATAATTAATTTCTTAATTTTTTAATTAGGTATTATAATTGAAAAATTTAGTTGACATCACCACATCATTGAAAACACATAGAACCTCACATGTTCATCCTCTCAATATCTCCTCAATAAATTCCAATAAAAATCTACATCATCCTTGATTGATTCCACTATTCTTTGGTTAAATGGGTGCCAAAACCTAGATCAAAATCACACCAAATCAGAAGGCGATGAAATGAAACAAAATAGAAAACAAGGTCAGGAATAAATCACATTAAACAACAAAAAATAACCCCTCTATAAGGTGGAATTGAATGGGTAAGAGAGGATGAGGATCTTGAGGAAATTTCCTTCCTCACGCACCTCTATTAACATAAATTTAAAATGGGGATGACCAATAAATGTTTGGTCTACCCTTGTTTAAAAAATAGGCATAAATCTCAATTGTAGAGAAACCAAAGGGTCACATTGTGATTCTCCTTAAACCATATTAGTTGTAGCATGTCCCCTATGGGTTGTGATTTGTCCACCTAAGGGAGAGGAACTATCTCCCTACTAAACACTATGATGTGCCACTTATGGGTCATGAAATTTTGTATCTCACCTAGGATAGACCCAAGCATCCAAAGTGCATGCTTCCTTATCATAAAGTGAGACCTTGTGCGACACATTGTGGATCAACATCAGGTCAATTTTTCACATCGTTATCATAGAGGTTGTAGCATAACAAACCAACTACAACAAAATTAGTAAATTGGGGTCATCCTGATCCCGCTTTGACATCCACCTTAGCATAAACAACACTCACCAGGACTCTATCCACACACAAAAGGTCTCTTTAAGATGTTAGATTTTTCATAATTATGATATGAGTCCTAATTACTTCCACTATTTGGGACCAAAATTTCAAATTTCCCTTGATTTCCACAACCTATAACAACAAGGGTCATTATACATGACAAAACCTCCAAGCATAATCACAATTCTTAAATAACATTTGGAACCACGACCACCAATCAAAATCCCAACATCCAAAATAGTTCACCATTAATAAATATATATCCATAATTCATTTTTTGGATTTATCAAAAGCTAGTTTGAGGTTGAATGGGAACCCAATATAATTCAATATAAAATTACAAGCTAAAAAAATCATATGAAATTGAAAAAATAATACAACCAAATGAAAACACCACATTTCACACTATATAAATCCAAACATCAATTTCAAAAAATCCTTATTTTCTATAAATCACCCATATAATAAGAAAATACACATGTCATCTCCATAAAATTCTTATGCACCAAAACAAAGAATCAAAATGAACTGTTTTAAAATTTTAAATCATTTCTACCAATTTTAATGATTTATTTTAAAATACAACATACAATATAACCGAATTTATCACACAATACTAAGTATAAGACGTGGCCTACCTTAATCATGAAACCAATGTGAAATTAACCCCACACAACCAATATCTAGCCTTAATTCACCCTTAGTCCATACATAAACATAAAAATATTAATTTCTTTAAGCCTAAAATGTTTATTTCACCAAAAACATTCCTATTTTTATTTCCACCAAGAATGAAACAAGAAAAATATATAAAAAAGATCCACAAGTAACATACCTTTGACCCGAGATTGAATATAAAATACCCTTAATTGGAAACCCAAAAATCAAGGCTCAACCTGGGATATCGCATGGTCTCAAGAATATTCTATGATTTATAGAGGCCACCAAAAAGTGGCAATGGATAAAGATAAACTGCATGGGGCATGTTTTCCCTTAGAGTATATAAACCAAAATAATTCATGTGTATATAAAATTCACTTTATATAAATTACCAATTAAAAATATAATATCATGGTGGGGGGATATAAGTTTATAAAAAATATAAATAAATAAAATAACCTATTAACATTAATAAAAAAGTCTTAGGATACTAAATACTATACCACATCTCTAAAATGAATCTATGACTCAACACTGATGAAGAAATAACTCCCCCCTTATCGAAATAATAACTAATATTATATTTATGTGCACCAAATTAAATACATAGGGGGTGATTATAAACATAGTTGGATTTCCCCCAATGACTCGAGTATGTTTCTATGTGTAAAAAAACCATAAATTTAATGCAAATAAAAAATGGTAAATTAAATAATTTTTTATTAAAAAACAATGATTTATTAAAACCTTACTAATAACAAATATCATATATAACCAATTAAAATCAAATCTAAAAAAACTAACCTATAAATATAAATATAATTCATGATTTAAAATCACCATAAAAATAGTTTTTTGTACACAAAAATATTATTTCATAAACTCTTTATTTACTCAAAATATAGGGTAACTCTTCATTTCAAAAAATCCATCCAAATATATAAAAAGTACTAGTTTTTAAAAAATATATTCATGTTTTGGAATATATAGAGTATAATAAAATAAAAAATATATAGTCAGCTATCTGGAATGAATCATCATTCATTTAGCAAAAATTGTGTTGCTATATGCCCAGTTGTCATGTGTAAACCATGTTATCATGAATTCACATGTCAAACCACAAACCATCTTCTTTACCATTTTTATTTTTGGGTGTCTTCATATGATCCTAGTCACCATAATTATTTTTATATTAACAAAAACTCTATAAGTATCCACTTTTCTATTGGTAAATCTTATATTTTTTAAAAATATCTCTCATAAAAATTCATTTTTCAACCATGCAGAGACTCATGAAATAATTTCTAAATCAATGACAATAAAAAATTTATCCAAAATTTATCTCAATTCAAAAGAATTAAAAAAAAACCATTTATCATTAAAATATGTTTTCCTTGAGCATCATCATCATCTAATTAAAAATAATCCGACTATATATAATTTTATCAAATAGATTAATTATATTAAAAATGTCCCCTTCTCAATTTTAAAATTTATATGGATATGAAATCCCTTTATCCTAGGAAAATACATTTCATTATAAAATCAACCTTTATATAAATCTTTTATGTAATTCATATCATATAATTCAAATAACAATTTAATCATAACCAATCAACAAAGCATAATTATATTATCAAACATATAAAAGGTATCAAAGCCACCTGCATAGAATTGTCATACTTGATTTTCCCAAGTTCAATTCCAAAGATATCATAACAGGATGAGTTAATCAAATCCCTACCAAGAAGAATTATGAATCAAAATATATTCCCATATATTAATAAATCAAATATTCTCATGCTTGAAATAGAGAGAGAAAAAGGAAAACACTTGAGAGAGAAACTAGATCTTGATCTTACTTAAGATCTAATGTTAAAGCCTTAATACATACAAATGATCTATCGATGATATGAATAGATACTTCTAAAATATCTTTATAATGTCTAAATAATTACCTAAAATGTTTTTAGAAATAAATAAGGATGTTATAAAAAGTTTTTTTTTGTTTTAAGTAAAAGAAAAAAACATAATCATGTTTTCACTAACTAGTTTCATGGTCTTTCATACCATGCAAAAGACTATGAATTTATATTTAACTCAATAATTAGAATACATGAGGAAAATGAATAGTCTTCAAGAATTTATAGGTGATCATGTAAACCCCACAACTTCTAAAACCAAGTTGAATTACCAGCTAATCATGCTTCCTTGAAAAACCCTCTCCCAAATTCTCTGTAATACATGGATTCACATGAAAATTATACCCCAAGATAAAAACATAATTCTAAATAAAATAGTGAAGTAAAAATTTACTTCTGATATAATCAAACTATTTGAAAGAGCACTATTGTGGGAACCCTCAAATGATTCAAAAGTTTTTCTTCATGTTCAAAAGAGAGATTGTTAGCAATGATAACAGGTAATTTCTCACCACTTAACAAGTATGTGTATTTGAGATTTGGTGGTAATGGCTTGAGTTCCAGCGTAGGGGGTGGTGTATGGATGGAGACATAGAAGGAACTGATATATGTGCACAAAGAGCATCAATATTAGAATATAAATCATCATAATCAGAGAATAAAGAATCAAATCCATCAGCATACTCAACAACCATGTCATGATTAGAGTTTACATGATCAAAATCAGAATATGATTCCATTTCAAAATCAAATCTTAGAGAGTCTTAGGCATTAGAAATAGGTGTGGAAGTACTCTTAGACATCAAACTAGAACCAATACTCATAATTTACCTAAGCATAGGACAATCAAATTCCATGGTACTTGGTGGTTCAAAATGGGAGATAACAAATGCAGAATGATCCTATGAGGGGTACTTCATGGAATCCATAACATTAAATATCACAACTTCATCCCCAAATTCCATGGAAAGTGTACCCTCATTGACATTTATGATAGTTTTTGCAGTTTTAAGGAAGGGTCTACCTAAGATAATGGGGGCATGAGAACTTACCAGATCATCCTCCATGTTAAGCACATAGAAATCTGCTGGAAAGATCATGCCTCTTACCTAGAAAAATACATCATCAAGAACTCATGTTGGATATAACATAGCTCTATTCACCAACTCCACCACTACTCTCATCGATTTTCGCTCACCAACCTATAAAGAAGAGAATATAGAGTGAGCCATCACATTTATGGAAGCTCCCAAATCACAAAGTGCATATAAAAAAGTGCAACTCCCCTATGGTGCATTAGATGGTGAATGTCCCTAGATCCTTGGACTTTTTCGGCATTTCTAGAGTTGGTGTAATGAGTTCTGCCACATTCCTTCCAAGATTGATCCTTTAATTTCCCTTGAGCCCTCTTCGATTGGTACAAAGTTATTTTAATAATTTCGCATACCTTGGAATTTTCTTAATGGCTTCAAGTAGAGGAATGTTGATCTCCACACACTTGAATGTGTCCAAAATATCCTTTTTCATTGCTTCTAAAGCCATTTTATTGGTTTTAACAACCCTGTTTGTAAAAATAAGGAGTTTAGGAGGAACATCATCAATATTTTTCTTACCTTTATTTTTCTCATTGGATTTCTCATCAGTTGGTATGGAATGTGGATTCTCAAGATTTTTGGTGAATCCAGGTGGAACTATAGTTGTAGATGTATCATTTTTTTTTCTTCCCAGTTCTCAATGTGATGGCACTGACATTCCCCTTGGAATTTAGAGTAGGTTGGGATGGTAGATTTCTGGAATTCTTACTTACTAGTTCATGGAGGGTGGTGGCAATCTGGCTCATTTGAGTCTTCAACTCCCTCAGCTCCAAACCTTGACTCTTCTACTCATTTTGTTGATTAAGAACAATTTTTTTCAAAATGTCATTAGTGTTAGAATCTACCCTATATGGGGGATTCCCTTATTGTTGTCTTGTTGATGCTTGAGATTCAAATCTCCTTTGGGGTTGTTGGAAACCCTGCTGGTAAGGTGGAGGTTGCTAGAAGTTTTTTTTGAAAAGAGGGCCTTTGTTATTGTCCAGAGCCATACCTCAGGCCTGATTGATCCTTCCACCCTTGGTTGTATGTTGGATCAAACTTCTTTTATGGATATGGTTATTGTTGTTGTTGCTGATATGGTCTCCCATGGAACACTGATGCACAATCTTCTATTTCTTGGAGTTGTGGGAAATAGTCAGTTGGGTGGGTTGTCTCAGTGAAAATACCACAAGGCCTTGAAAGAGGGGTTGGGATGCCTTTTGAGACAAAGAAATCGGTCTCACCATAGTTTTCAATTCTTCCAAATTGGTATCAATCAAATGACTTTCAAGAGAACATGGACTTACCTGATATACTTCCCTGACATGTGGTGTACCTCGATCGCCAAATTGTTGGGAGTTTTGGGGAATTTTTTCAATCAACACACATGAAGATACTGGTGTCTTGTCCACCAATGATCTTCTAGTTGCAACATCAAACATTCTCCTCTCCATAGGTGTGATTCCTTTGTAAAAGTATTGGATGAGGAGTTTCTCTCTAATTTGGTGATGTGGGAATATTGCACACAACTTCTTGAATCGTTCCCAGTACTCATACATTGAATCCCCTTGGGATTGATTAATCCCAGATATCTCTTTACAAATGGAAGTGGTCCTTGATGCTGGAAAAAATCTCTGCAAGAAAAGACGTTTTAAATCGTTCCAACAAGTTACATCTTCAGGTTATAAATAATACATCCAGTATTTCGCAGCTCCATCAAGTGAGAATGGGAATGATAGTAGTTTGATTTGATCTTCAGAAACATTTCTAGGTTTAAGGGTTGAGAAAACCACATTAAATTATTTTAGGTGTTTATTGGGATCCTTATCAGAGAGGCTGTGAAATTTTGGAAGCTTGTGAATTAATCTAGATTTCAGTTCAAAGTACGATTCAAGATTTTGATATGCAATGAAATTTGGTTGATAGTTAATATCAAGTGAATCCAATTCTCAAATTGTTCTATTATGTTCATTTCTATTATTTTCATCCATTAGTTCTTGTTTTATGGTTGAGTTTGAATTGCTTCCAATTTCAATGTTCTGAAAGTGGAGGAATTTTCCAACTGGTTGAATATTTTAACTTCCCGTATACTGAGAATGTATGATTCGTTCCCTAAGTATGCGTTCAATCTCAGGGTAAATATCTAAGAGATCTTCGGGATTAGTTTGTGTCATAAATCAAATAAAAATTAAAAGAAAGAAATTGGACCATAGTAAAATAAAAATAATAAGTTTGAGTTGATGGTCCAAAAAGAAGTAGAAGAAAATAAAAGAAGAAGAAAATAAAAATCAGATTGGGTAAAGAAGGAAGAAAGAAGAGAGAAATAGAATAAAATGTAAAATAAAATAAATAACTCTAATTGGTTGAAATAATTACTTTCCTCCCCAGCAACGGTGCCAATTTATAGAGTGGTGGGGAGGCTAGGTTCAAAGTGGTTTCAAGTGTGAATGGGGGATCTCGACCAAAGATTTTATGCTATATTGTACCACCCATTTGACCACAAAAACGCATGAATAATCTATCCTTATAGAAGGATTATTTGCGAGAAAATGAGTCATGTAGATCCTATCAAAATTTGGGATTTATCCAAGCATGGATGAAGAAGTTATGACCCAAATACAGAACCCATGTCTATTCTACCGAGTCCATCCCACCGTTGACTTAATGGCCCATTTACTCCATCCAATGCACTCTTTAGCTCTAATTTCCTGAATAAAAGTTGTAGAAAATTACGTTAGGAACATTGTTAAAACATATTAAGTTCCAATAATAAATATTAAAATATTTATCTTCAAAATACTACAGTACATTTTAAAAGGGTAAAACTGGAATCTTCATCAAATTTTCAAATGAATGATCTAATCCCAAATATTTCATAAATGAATATATTTAGCATAATGTGAAGAAATTATATCATTTATTATCAATAAAATAATCAATAGAATAGTATTTTATCAACTCTCTTACACTTACCCTTTTGCACTCCTAGGTAAATCCTCATATCAAGTAAACATCAATATCAAATCAAAACCAATTTTAAAACACATATCCTTGAGATCAAAAAATTACACACCAAGAAACAAAAGATATCATACCTCATAAAAACCATTATTTCAAGTTATTAATTTAAACCATTTAATATATTTTCACTTTATTTATCCTTCCATGCACAAAACACTTACCTCAATTGAATTTTCTCTTATCACACAAATGTCAATTTTTTTTGTAATGTATTTCACATCCAAACTCATAAAATGGTCACCATAGGCTTGATAAATTCCTACATCACTACTCGATGTGATTCAAGGAAATATTTTTATCATGAGTACTTTTCGGGGTTGTTCTGTGACTTTCGGTTCGTAGGATATAGATGTGAATAATTATGAGGCTGAATGAGGAGGGCTTGACTCTTTTTGAAGCAAAATTGCATTAATCTAATTTTTACTTAAATACGGTCTCCTCCTCAATATAAATAGCATTTATTCATGTTCATCATCATGAAAAATAAAGGAATTTTTACACCATTCAACATTTCAGCAGTAAAAATGTCAATCTTCTTGAACAAGATTTTTTTAAAAGATCCAGATAGGCACAACTTTCCCCCTCTATTAGAAGCTCTAGAAAGGCACAACTTCTTTTATCATGAAAGCTCCAGAAAGGAAAAAATTTAAATATAATGTTTTTTTCATCAACAAACACATCTCTCTAGAATTTAATTTTTCACCCGAGGTATCACAAAATTTGGTAGCACAACAGAAGATAGCTTCCCCCACACTTAAGCTCAACTAGATTATGTAATTTCTCTTCAAGAGTTGGTTGGATAGGGAAAATTGGCTTGTAATGTGGCTAACCTAATAGGATGTTCATGGATTCTAAGGGCTGAAAGGATTAAATGTTCAAGGTAAGCCATTAGAAAAAAGGATTATTTGAAATAGGGGATTTAATACCAAACAAATGCCTCAATCATTTAAACATAAGTACCTCAAACCCTCAAGTTTTGATAGGAATAAATCAAATTCTAGTTAAATCAAGCATGGTTTGGTTCTCTAAAGAAGTGAGGTGAATGTAAAGAATATGAAAATAATGGTTCAAAAGCCTCACAGGAAAGTGATTTCAAATATAAAGAGAGTGATATGTGGCATGGGATTCAAAATTCAGTGTATTTATCATGAAATTACTAAATATTTAAACTTGAAAAAAAGTCATTTCAACATTAATTTAAGCTTAGTTTCAAGGGATAAATTGTTTCACTTATTGATATGGATTTCAAAATTATGATGAGAATCATTTCATCTCAAAATTTTAAAAAAACACACCGAAAATTAAAAAAAATAAACACACAAAATTTGAAAAACACACAAATTTTTTGGTTTTGTTTTTTTTAAATAGGAAAACAATTGAAATTATTAAACTAAATTTTTCAAACAGGAAAACAATTGAAATTACTAAACTAAAAGGTTCCCCTCCCTGACACTTAAAATATTGCATTGTCCTCAATGTGAACCCATGAGATGATACATGCACATGAAATGTATAATTATAAATAGGACAAAGAATAAAAAAGTTAAAGGGTTAGGAACAACCTGATGTGATCAAGTGATGATGGGGTCTTGCAGTGTGATAAAATCCACTACATCAGTAGGAAGTCCCTCAATGTATCTATTCAAACACTGCCAATTGAATGTAAAGATCCTTCATATGTCCTCTTTTGTGATCTTCATTGCACTATAAGGAAAAACATTAGTCACAACATAATGACCTAACCATCGGGAACACAACTTACCAGGCATCAGCTTCAGTCGTGAACTGTAGAGAAGGACTTTCTCTCCAACATGAAACTCTTTTTGTTGGATCATTCTATTATGAGTTGCTTTTGATTTTTCCTTATAGATCCTTGAGTTCTCATATGAAGACAATCTAATCTCCTCAAGCTCTTGAATTTGCAGCTTCCTTTTGATTCCAGCTTGGGCCAAATCCATGTTTCATTTCTTTATATCCCAATAAGCCCGATGCTCAACCTACATGGGAAGATGACATGATTTCCCAAAAACAATCTGAAATGGGGACATACCAATGGGTGTCTTGTATGATGTCCTATAAGCCCAAAATGCATCATCCAAGCTCTTGCTCCAATCTTTCCTATTTGGCTTCACAGTTTTCTCTAAAATCTGTTTCAACTCAAGATTTGAAACCTCATCCTAGCCATTTGTTTGGGGGTGGTATGGTGTTGATGTTTTGTGTGTCACCCCATACTTCCGAAGGAGGGAATACAAATTCCGATTGCAGAAGTGTGTCCCTTGTTCACTGATGATGGCCTTCGGTACTCCAAAACTGCAAAACATTTGTGCTTTGACAAAGTCCACAACAACATGAGAATAATCAGTCCTGGTGGCCTTAGCCTCCACCCATTTACTCACATAATCAACAATAACCAAAATGTACAAAAAACAAAAGGAACTAGGAAAAGGACCCATAAAATTGATTCCCTATATATCAAAAATCTCACAGAATAGTATGGGTTGTTGGGTCATCTCATGTCTCTTAGAAATGTTTCCAGTGTGTTGGAAATAAGAGCATGACTTACAAAACAAATGAGCATCATGGAATAAGCTAGTCCAATATAATCCAGATTCCAAAACCTTCCTAGCTGTTCGTTGGGGTCCAAAGTGTCCACCATAAGTGAGTGTATGACAAAAATGTAAAACAGACTCCAAATCATGATCAGGAACACACCTCCTAATAACTTGATCACTACACATGCGCTAGAGGTATAGATCATCCCAAACATAATACCAAGACTCACTTTTTAATTTTTGGACTTGATGTTTCTTTAAAGTTGTAGGTATTTCAGAGGCAACAAGGTAGTTAACTAAATCTGCATACCAAGGATGAGTACCTGAGATGGAATAAAGATGCTCATCGGGGAAAGTATCCTGAAGTGGTACCTAGTCTAAGGTGTCATCCTCTAATGTGTGAGTAAGCCTACTCATGTGGCCCGCCACCAAGTTTTCTGACCCCCTTTTTCCATTTATTTCAATATCAAATTTCTAAAGATGGAGAATCCATCAGATCAGCCTGGCCTTTGCATCTGGATTCTTCAAGAGGTACCTCAGAGCTGCATGGTCAGAAAAAAAACTACTTTAGAGCCCAATAAATATGAACGGAATTTATCTAAAGAAAATATGATAGAAATAAACTCCTTTTCCGTGGTTGTGTAATTTTATTAGGCTGAATCTAGTGTCCTCGATGCATAGGCGATCACATGTGAACGTCCCTCCACCCTCTGAGATAAGATGGATCCAACCGCGAAGTTGGAGGCGTCACACATAACCTCAAAAGGAATCTCCCATCGTTGGGGCTGTATAATCGGTGGAGTGGTTATATACTTCTTTTTCTCATCAAAGGAAGTCCTGCAAGAATCATCAAACACAAAATCAGAATCCTTTTGAAGTAATCGTGACATAGGAAGAGCAATCTTACGAAAATATTTGATGAAACACCGATAAAATCCGGCATGCCCTAGGAATGATCTAACATTATGCACACATGAAGGATATTATAAGGATGAAATAATATATAACTTAGATCTATCAACCTCTATCCCATTTTTTGACACTACATGCCCTAAGACAATGCCATGCTATACCATAAAATGACACTTTTCAAAGTTCAGGACCAGATTCTTCTCAATACAATGATTCAACAGCTTTCCCAAACTACTTAGACATTCATCAAATAAAGACCCATACACTGTAAAATTATCCATAAATACCTCCCTGCAGGTCTTAATAAAATCAGAAAAACTACTCACCAGGCATCTCTAGAAGGTACCTGGGGTGTCGCAAAGTCCAAATGGCATCCTTCGGTAGGCAAACATACCGAAAGGACAAGTGAATGTTATCTTCTCCTGATCTTCCAGAGCAATAGAAACATGAAAATATCAAGAAAATCTATCCAAGAAACAATAATGTGTTTTCCCAGCAAGTCTCTCAAGCATCTGATCAATAAATGGGAGGGGGAAATGGTCCTTGAGAGTAGATTGATTTAGTTTCCTATAATCAATACACATGTGACAACTGTTTTTCACCCTCATTGGAACTAACTCATCTTTCTTGTTTTTAACAACAGTAACACCACTTTTCTTAGGCACAACTTGAATAGGACTTACCCACTGAGAATCTGAAATGGGATAGATTATACCTACCTCAAGAAAATTTTCAACCTCTTTTTTAACTACCTCCAAAAGGGTTGGATTGAGTCTCCATTGTGGTTTCCTCACTAATTTAGCCCCATCCTCCAAAAGAATCTGATGCATGAAAATAGAGGGGCTATTACATGATATGTCAGCCAAGGTCCACCCAATTTCCCTGATGTTCTTCCTCAAAATATTCCAAAGTTTTTCTTCATGTTCAAAAAAGATATTGTTAGCAATGATAACAGGTAATTTCTCACCACTTAACAAGTATGAGTATTTGAGATTTGGTGGTAATGGCTTGAGTTCCAGTGTAGGGAGGTGTTGTAAGGATGGAGACATAGAAGGAACTGAAATATGTGCACAAAGAGAATCAATATTAGAATATAAATCATCACAATCAGAGAATAAAGCATCAAATCCATCAGCATACTCAATAACCATGTCATAATTAGAGTTCACATGATCAAAATCAGAATATGATTTCATTTCAAAATCAAATCTTAGAGAGTCTTGGGCATTAAAAATTGGTGTGGAAGTACTCTTAGACATCAAACTAGAACCAATACTAATAATTTACCTAAGAATAGGACAATCAAATTCCATGGTGTTTTTACTTGGTGGTTCAAAATGGGAGATAACAAATGCAGAATGATTCTCTGAGGGGTACTTCATGGAATCCATAACATTAAATATCAGAACTTCATCCCCAAATTCCATTGAAAGTGCACCCTCATTGACATTTATGATAGTTTTTTCAGTTTTGAGGAAGGGTCTACCTATGATAATGAGGGCATGATAACTTACCTGATCATCCTCCATGTTAAGAACATAGAAATTTGCTGGAAAGATCATGTCTCTTACCTAGACAAATACATCATCAAGAACTCCCGCTGGATATACCATAGCTCTATTCACCAACTCCACCACTACTCTTGTCGGTTTCAGCTCACCAACCTGCAAAGAAGAGAATACAGAGGGAGACATCACATTTATGGAAGCTCCCAAATCACAAAGTGCATTAGAAAAGTGAAACTTCCCTATGGTACATTTGATGGTGAATTTCCCTGGATCCTTTCACTTTTTCAGCATTTCTAGAGTTGGTGTAATGAGTGCTGACACATTCCTTACAAGATTGATCCTTTCATTTCCCTTGATCCCTCTTCGATTGGTACAAAGTTCTTTTAAGAATTTCGCATACCTTGGAATTTTCTTAATGGGTTCAAGTAGAGGAATGTTGATCTTCACATGCATGAATGTGTTCAAAACCTCCTTTTTCATCGCTTCTTCAGCCATCTTCTTGGTTTGAACAACCCTGTTTGGAAAAAGAAGGGGTTTAGGAGGAACATCATCAATATTTTTCGTACCTTTATCTTTCTCATTGGATTTCTCATCAGTTGGTATGGAATGTGGCTTATACATATTTGAGGTGAATCCAGGTGGAACAATAGGTGCATATATATCATTTGTTTTCTTCCCACTTCTCAATGTGATGGAACTGACATTCCCCTTGGGATTTGGAGTAGGTTGGGATGGTAGATTTCCAGAATTCTTACTTACCAGTTCATGGAGGGCGGTGGAAATCTGGCTCATTTGAGTCTTCAACTCCCTCATCTTTGAACCTTGACTCTTCAACTCATTGTGTTGATTAAGAACAATTTTTTTCAGAAGGTCATCAGTGTTAGAGTCTACCTTGTATGGGGGATTCCCTTGTTATTGGCTTGTTGATGCTTGAGATTCAAATATCCTTTGGGGTTGTTGGAAAACCTGCTAGTAAGGTGGAGGCTGCTGGAAGTTTTGTTGAATAGAGGGCTTTTGTTGTTTTCTAGAGCCATACCACATGTCCAATTGATCCTTCCACCCTTGGTTGTATGTTGGATCAAACTTCTTTTGGGGTTATGGTTGTTGTTGTTGTTGCTGATATGGTCTCCTAGGGAATACTGCCGCACAATATTCTGTTTCTTGGAGTTGTGGGAAACAATCAATTGGGTGGATTGTCTCAGTGAAAATACCACAAGGCCTTAAAGGAGGGGGTTGGGATGTCTTTTGATCCAAATAAATATATCTCACCATATTTTTCAATTCTTCCAACTTTGTATCAATCAAATGACTTTCAAGAGAGGATGGACTTACCTGATGTACTCCCTTGACATGTGGTGTACCTCGATCGCAAAATTGTTGGGAGTTTTGGGCCATTTTGTCAATCAACGCACGTGAAGATACTGGTGTCTTTCCCACCAATTATCTTCTAACTGCAACATCCACCATGATCCTCTCCATAGGTTTGATTCCTTTGTAAAAGTATTGGATGAGGAGTTGCTCTCTAATTTGGTGATGTGGGCAGATTGCACACAACTTCTTGAATCGTTCCCAGTACTCATACATTGACTCCCCTTAGGATTTCTTAATCCTAGATATCTCCTTACTAATGGAAGTGGTCCTTTATGCTGGAAAAAATCTCTGCAAGAAAATACATTTTAAATCATTCCAAAAAGTTACATCTTCATGTTGTAAATAATACATCCAGTCTTTCGCAGCTCCATCAACTAAGAATGGGAATGCTATTAGTTTTATTTGATCTTTAGAAACATTTATAGGTTTAAGATTTGAGAAAACCACATTAAATTCTTTCATGTGTTTATTGGGATCCTCACCAGAGAGGCCGTGAAATTTTGGAAGTAGGTGAATTAATCCAGATTTCAGTTCAAAGTCCGATTCAAGATTTGGATATGCAATGCAATCTGGTTCATAGTTAATATCAGGTGAAGCCAATTATCAAATGGTTCTATTAAGTTCATTTCCATTATTGTCAGCCATTGGTTCTTGTTTTATGGTTGAATTTGAATTGCTTCCAATTTCAATGTTCTGAAAGTGGAGGAATTCTCCAACTGGTTGAATATTTAAACTTCCCGTAGACTGAGAATGTCTGATTCATGCCCTAAGGCTGGGTTCAATCTCAGGGTCAAGATCTAAGAGATATTAGAGATTAGATCATGTATTAAATCATATAAAGATTAAAATAAAAAATTGGACCATAGTAAAATAAAAATAATAAGTTTGAGTTGATGGTCCAAAAAGAAGTAGAAGAAAATAAAAGAAGAAGAAAATAAAAATCAGATTGGGTAAAGAAGGAAGAAAGAAGAGAGGAAGAGAATAAAATGTAAAATAAAATAAATAACTCTAATTGGTTGGAATAATTACTTGCCTCCCCAACAATGATTCCAATTTATAGAGTGGTGGGGAGGCTAGGTTCAAAGTGGTTTCAAGTGTGATTTGAGAATCTCGGCCAAATATTTTATGCCAAGTTGAACCGCCCGTTTGACCACAAAAACGCGTTAATAATCCATCCTTCCAGAAGGATGATTCACGCGAAAATGATTCATGTAGCTCCTCCCAAAATTTGGTCATTATCCAAGCACAGATGAAGAAGTTATGACCCAAATAAAGAACCCATGTCTATTCTTCTGAGACTATCCCACCATTGGCTTAATGGCCCATTTACTCCATCCAAATGCACTCTTTATCTCTAGTGTCCTGAATAAAAGTTATATAAAATTACATTAGGAACACTGTTACAAAATATTAAGTTCAAATAATAAATATTAAGATAGTTATCTTCAAAATACTATAGTACATTTTAAAAGGGTAAAACTGGAATGTTCATCAAATTTTCAAATGAATGATCTAATCCCAAATATTTCATAAATGAATATATTTAGCATAATGTGAGGAAATTATATCATTTATTATCAATAAAATATTCAAAAAAATAGTGTTTTATCACTATTAATTCCAAAAAATCATTTCCAATAAGTCATGATACACCCTTAAAAATGAATGTTACATACAAATTCACGAAAAATGGAAAAAATAACACACAAACCAAATATAAGATTTTATAATTCCCCCCATAATAATATTTTCATCCTTTAAAATTTATTTACCACTCCCACCATAAAAATATCTTACCATTACTATCAAAACTCTTCTTCTCCCTCCTAATTCAATTTTTGAACCAATCTACGCTACCACAATATCCATACCAAAGGAATAAACTATCTTAAGATTTAATTTTATAAATTATATACTATCCAAATATGTCTCTTTAGAAAAGAAATATTATGAACCAAATAAATTATCTCTTAAATTTATACATGAGTTGGATCTGGTTGATAAATATTTAGTTTAGAAATATGGAAAAATATATTATTAATAGTATAAAATTATAGCAATTTCAACTATTAAGAAACATTACCAAAATAATATATGATTTCAAAAGTGTTTACATATAGTGGAATAAATTTCCCTTCCTTTTTAAGAAAAATTTTGCAACATGGGAATTACGTTTAAGAACAAAATATATCTTACATCAAATCACAAAGGTATTCTATGATGATTAAAATAAGGCATTTTGTAAATCTAATATTTGATCATGTGATTTTTGAATTAATTTAAGTCAATAAAATTTATATTGTACCAATACTTATCCCATAGGGTTCCTATCACTGATATCCACCCAAAATAATGGTGACCAATAAGGTCAAATATATAATACATAAAATGGTTCTATATAGGTTAATAATGGAAACCATTATTATAGATGAATTCCACCAATTGCCAATTATCCTCCTTGAATCTCCCAAAATTAGGTACATACACTCGAATCATATCTTCTAAAATTTAAATAACATGTTCCATTTTTCTATATATATGGGATTGATATTCCATACTCAACTTCGAAAATATCCTTATAGAATTATATAATCCCTTCCAGAATCTAGATTTAAATTGAGGAACACTATCCAAGATGATTGAATATAAAACTATATAAATTATATTAACTCCCTTTATATACTTATTACCAAGGATATCAATTGAATATGTTTCTCATATAGGTAAGAAATACACTAAATTCTTTAGTCAATCCACCATTACCAAACACCACCATGATTTTGTACTAATCATGGAAACCCAATAAAAAATACATAGAAATATTCTATAATTTCTATGTTGGAATAAGAAAATATTACCATAAACCAAATGATTATTGATTCTACACTTTCAATTGGAAAACCAGACAATGTAAAACTAGTTCAACATTATTATTTATTTATGAGTACCCAAATTATATTCTTATTCCTTGATATATCTTAGTATCTATGGGATTCACTACCCAACTCAAATATTGAAAATACATTAAAAAATCATTCTAAAGAGTCACGGGTCCAACCATATATCATTTTGAATTTGGGGAAACATTCGATCCATTGATGGTATCCCCATCATTTAAGAAATACCTTATCCTATTTTATTCCTAATCAGAAAATTTACTCTCTTCCTTGGTCCATTAACATATATTTCACTGTGATTCTTGGGAGAACTACCACATCCACTATCTCCTACACATCCATGTAAAATTCTAATAATAACCCATCAATTAACATTGTTCCCTAGATTAATTTATAGACTGTGTTAGAATTATTACACTCAAATCATCTATCACCACATTTTCTTTCCGTTTTGTAACCATAATCTCAAAATAAAATGTTTTCTGGTACACTTCCCACTTACATTATCTCAGGTTGAGATCACATTGGGAGAAAATACAATTCAAACTCTTATTATCTATATACACTATAAATTTCTCACCAAAAGAAAATTTTTCCAAATATTCAAGTCATGAACAAAAATAAATAATTCCAAGTCATGTTTAGTGTAATTATTCTCATAAAATATCAACTTCATAGACTCGTATTCCAAAATATTACTCCCTTATATCAAAAGACATACTAAGTCCATTCTAGATGCATTTTATAATCATTATAACCAATTTTTAGCTTAGAGGTATAAAAATTATATTTTAGTCTTGTTATTTCATTGTTAATTAAATTCTTTATAGATGTTCACATTCCAATCAAACCTTGATCCTTTTTGAGTCAATATTGTCATTAAAAAAGAAAATTTTGAAAAATATTGAATTAATATTCATCTATAAAAGGTAAATATTATATTTTAAATACATTTTTAGGTTTATTCCATGACATACATGATTTAACATTTTTATGATAAATTGAGAATCCTTGGTCTGGAACAACACATCCAGTAAACATTACCTCTTAAATAAAGAAATGAAATTTAGATAATTTTGAATAAAACATATGCTCACATATAATCTATAAAATTATCCCCATGATGTTCCCATGATCATATTATTTTATTGAGTGTATAAGTATATCATCTTAAAATACACTTAAAAAGGTATCCATGTACATGTGGAAAGTACGGTTCATTAATTAAAAGAAAACCCTATGTGTATTGGTGACTCCAAAAGGTAGGATGAAGAATTCATAATGGATATATCAATACCAAAAATCCATTTCTCAAACAAACTCTTCCTTTAAACTTTAAAATGATACCCATACCAATGTTTGGTCTTGGAAACCCAATGACCTCCTTAGATCTATACAAACAAATTATCATTTAGGGGTAAGGGATATTTTCTTTTCACTATCTCCCGACTCATCTTATTATAGTCTATATATAGCCTCATACTGTTAAGTAACTTCTCGGTAAGTAAAATCTATGTCATTTAATGTGAAACACTCAGTTGAATGAACAACTTATACTCAAGATAATCTATTTTTACATTAAAAAAATATCATAGAAATAGGTCTTTTATTAAGTAATAGTTCAATAAGAAATTTCCACACTATCTTAGATATTAATACAAAAAAAATTATCTATTAAAAAATATGAATTCTGATTCCAGATTATTATAAATTGATATTGATAGTTTTATTTTATCGATCCAAGTACTAAAACATCCAATTAGCAAGATATAGATCCAACATCACTTTCCATTTTACTCACTCTATCTGTGTGAATATACCATTCTCACTTAAAAGTGAGGATAGTCTCATTGAGTTCCATAAAATTATAGTCAATTATAAAAATTATTTTTTTCTTTTTATTTTCTTATCGAATTGATCCTAATAATAATTTTATATATTTTTATATCACAGGGAAAAAATTTCCTTGATATTTCCATGTTTCTGATAATAATTAGGAATAATGAACATGTAAACCCTTTCTTATTGCTTTCACCTAGTGAAGTGTCTGTTTTCATTTACTATTGTATCAAATCCACATGTAGTACCAATTTATTAACCAATTATGTAGATATGAATGAATATTCTACTCCAAAATTATATAATTTTTTAATTTCCATAGAATAAATCAAAATATTACCTCACACCATATAAGGTCCTATATCAGAATTGACCTTATCTAATTGATGATACACTATAATAAGTTTCCCTTGACTCTTCTATGGTGAAGAAATATATTCATAATTATTAATACCTATTTTATAATGGGACACTAAATAAATACCCTTCCAACCATTAAAAAAAATCCTCAATCCATGCACTAGATTGGATGAACTACCACCACTCACCCACGAGAATCTTCCACAATACTTCATCATAAGACATACCTTCCCACACTGGAAGTATTTTCAAGGTGGAACTAGGTAGTTTTATTTTTGATAACTTACTCCTCTATATTGGAAAAATCTAGTAAAATCTTTCCTTGGGAATGACGAGAGATTGAATATGCTAGTTTCCCTCAAAATTATTTCTTATTTCATTTATTCCTACTAAAAGAGCTTATTATTATATACATCTTATAAATAATTTTTTTTTACTTTCATGTTTGTTTTATATCTTCATCTGTTGTAGTTACCCTATTTACCACCTATGCATAAGTATATAGCTTTAGCAAGATATTCCTTTACTATATATTTGGTTACAACCTTTTCTTAATCATCAATTCATTGAGGTTATAATTCATGACCAAAATTGTTACATTTCACGCCACCTCATAAAATTTCAATTAATACTCTATAAAAAATATAATACATTTCTCAAAATTTAGAAATTCTATAACATTGTCCAACTAAAACTCTTCCATTAAGTATTGATCATTAATGATCTCTTAGACTTCCTTCCAGTCAATATCCATATGCATCCCTAGTTAATAAATTGATTCACACAACTTCATAGTCAATACCTCTAATACATAAGATGAAATTTCTACATTTGAGGTCTTATAAATTCACAAGAAATGAAAAAATATAGTTTCTCATATCTAACGATTCTTTCACTTTAACCAGTCAAATAATTACTGTAAATGACGGCGGAACCAAAATTAAAAACACTATTTCCCAATCCACCTCCCTAATCCTATCCTAATTAGATTCACCACCAATTGACTAGATAGTCTATAAAATAATTCTCACTAACTAGAGTTTTATTGTATTAATATACACCACCCTCATCCACTTACAACCAAAAATCTTCAAGGAGATACAGTTATATAACACATATAAATTGAATTTATATTTGAAAAATTCTCTTATTGTTTATTTTTAAAAAATTAAAATTAAAATTATGTATAATAATATTGTTATTACATTCCATTGGTTAAACTGATTTCCTATTTTTTGGTCACACAAATCATAATAGGTTTCCTAAAAAACTATTTCAGAATCACTTTTAGAAAAAAAATTGAATCATTAAAAAAAATTGTGCAAGAATATACCTTTCTATAAATCCATATTCACATGATGAAATTATTACAATTCCAAAGATAATGAATGAAAACGTTCATGTTTTGACCAATATTATTTTAATATAACACAAATAAAAACCCTATGAGGCCATCACCAAACTCTAATTCTACCCAAAAATCTTGATTACTAAAATTTAACTATAAAATGGTATATATGTATTTTCATGAGTATATTTAATGTTACATCCATTTAATTCTTCATAACTTTGATTATTTCCCTAGATTAATCTTTAAACCCTGATTTAATACCTTTTTTTAACACCCTAACCTAGGAAAATAAATCCTGAGACTTGAGACGAGATGAAAAATGGCCCTAAGTACATTCCTCAACCACTAATGATTACTGAAAAGTGGATATTGATAAAAATAAACCACTTAAATAATGATTTTATCTCAAAATTCATAAATCAAAATAACTCATGTTTATGTAAATCTAAATTTTTTATAAATAACCATTTTAAAACATATGTTCATAAAGGAAAGAAATAATTTTAACAAAATTATAAATGAACAGGACTATATGATGATAAAATTAAACAATGTGTAAATCTTTAAACTTCTATATCATATCTATAATGTGAATCTATGGCTAAAAAATGACAAAGAATATAGTCTTCCCCTTCCCTGTGTCATGAAAAATCATGTTTAAATGTCCACCAAAGTGCTCTTATTGGCTGTGAGAATAAAATAAATAGAATTTAATTAATGATTCCAATATAATTCCTTTCATGATAAAAACCAATAATTTAATTCCAATAAAAAATTAAATACCAAAAATGGATTTATTATAAAAAAATTGATTTATCAAAACCTTATAAAAAATTTGATATCCAATTTTACTATTTATAATCATCTCAAATACTATTTTTTTAATAAAATCAAAAATCTAATCCATGATTTGAAATAAATTTTAAAATCACAATTTCCACATGAAAACATCATTTTAGAAAACTCACTTTTTCCTTCAAAATCTATGAAAAATCCCCATTACACCAAAATTCATGGAAACAACCCATTTATAAAAATCCATCAAAAATATATCGAAACTCCATGATACTAAAAAATACATTCAAGTTATGGAATATATTTTATATAATACAATAGAACAATACTATCTAGGTACTCAGAATGAATCATTATTATCTAGACTGGGATCGAGTCAACACTCACCTCATCCTTGTGTGTGATTAAAGTGATCACCCATTTATATGTCAAACCATAAACATACACTTTACTATTATAAAGAGTGGGTGTGTCTCCAAATTCCCATAATCATTCGAACCATTTATCACATTCATTTACTTACTCCAAGTCTACTCTTTACCATGACAAAATATAATACATTTCAAAGATAGTACTCATAAAATATTATTTTTACCTTATTAGAACACCCATTTAAAAATTTTAAAATCAATTACATGAAATAATTTATCCATATTATTCAACTTTATATGTAATTTTCACTAAAAGATCATTTTTTATTATATATATTATGATCTAATGAAATAAAATAGAATAAAAAATTATTCAATAAAGTGTATCAATTCTATTATAAAATCCCCCTTTCCAATTTGAAAACATCAATGTATAAGAAAATTAATAATATTACGAAAATCCATTCATTTAAAAATCAACTTTTATTAAAAAACCATGATTTCACACATATGATTAAATCAAATCATAATTTAATTATAACTAATAAAAAAATTCATAAATAGATTTGATAATATCATAGAATGCATTGAGCCCACCGACTTAAATGCATAAGTCATATTTCCCCAATTATGATTTCCAAAACCTCATAATGGGATGAATAATTGTGACACTCATTATATCATTGTTGTTTTTATTTTATTATATTTGATGTGTTTGAGGATTGTTTTGAGTTTTTTAAAGGCTTCAGTTCGAAACTTGGGAAAATTTTGAGATTTCTTATGGAACATGGATTAGGGTAAATAATTAAAATACCCTTATATGGAAATAGGTAAAAAATATATGCATTTTTTAGTGAAAATAGTATGGGATGAATTGGTAGTGCATGGGTTGGCTCAAAACATGCACCATCTTGGGGAAACCCTGTGGGTAACTTTGGGGTATGGAGTGTTGGTTCATAGCTTGCACACAATTTATTAAACCATGTGACAAGATTTTGAATTGGATATATAATTTTAAATTACCATTTTAAATAGTTGAAGCTTATTTTTTTCTACCAGGTGGAGTTCTAGGTGAAATGTGAGAGTTATTTTAGTGTAGGTAGTGACCTGTACATGATTAGCACATGGTTTAGAAAACCACTCTTCCAGTGTAGATTCATAAAAAATTAGTATTTTCAGAAATTCACCAACTCATTTTTTACCCTATAGAAAACATTTATCCCCCCTATTATTCTAATGGACTAGGTGCCTCCTCCATGTGACCCTCCTCCCTTATTCCTTTAATTTTTATGGCTTATCTTCATTTTTAAGTGGTTTACTCCTTGTTAAGTACCTATAAACCCCTAATATCTTCTCATATTCATATAAATATGTTTTTACCTACCATAAACCCTAGGAAATATGTTGGCCAATTTCATGGTAGGGGTTGTAATTATTCATTGGTATTTTCACATGTACATGTTTTAGGGGGAATGACTTGGTTTGTTTGGGAATTCACTATCGTAGGCAATGACTTATGGCATGATCACCGTTGAACTGATCTAGGTTTTTCTTTATTATCACTTTTTATTACATTCCTTTGAATGGTTATTGATTTTAAGATGATTTTTATTAATGATGTTCCTATATGTATGACCCATGGGGATCCAAGTGGATTTAATGTTGTTTTAACACTTATCATGGAATGATATTCTATGCCAAGTGATTATGAAAACTCATAAATGAATTTTAAAGGATTATTTTTTGTTTTAAAAGTTTTGGTGAGCACGAAATTAAGGTTATAAAGGTGTAATTTGATTTAGTTTATTTTAAAACCAAGTGTTTGACTATTTTAAGATGTATAAAATGTTTTTTTGGGATTTGTGATTTTAAAGGGGTGTGTTAACCCATTATAATGTTATCTTGAAATATTTTATGGCTCAGAAGGATATAAAAAGTTATTTAAATGGATGCGTGGACTTCCTAATGGGCTTTAATAATTTTTTCCCAAATTGTATCTAAGAGGGTATTGAGACATGTTTTCAAAATGGTGTGTGTTGGGATTTTCATGTTGAGAATGTTTTGGAAATAGACAATTTAGAACATTATAAAGAAATTAGTATTGATGAAATGGTGTGAGACCATATTTAGCTGAGTGCGATTCATGTTACACCTATGGTGGATTATGGTTAAATATGTGGATTCTTTATATTGATGCATCTTTATATGTTTTTTATGATTTTATGTGGTTAGGGTTGTTCTTGTAGTGGTGTTAGTAGGTGAGGCATGAGTTTTTTTCAAATGTTTTATATCTAAATATTGAAAATATTGACTGTTATTACCTCCATGTGAATTTTCATGGGAATTTCCATATGAATAAGTGGAGGTATATATAAGTGAAATCCCTTATATAATAATTTTATGGCTAAGTAATGTTTCCCAACTACACATTGTCAATTAGACCGAGAGGGGAAGTGGTCCATGTGAGATTGAAACCATTTTTTGGGCCCAAGTTTGTGGTAATATCATATGAGTTATTATTTCTAGAAAGTTTAATGTGACTACCAGGGACATGGAAAATACTAATAGTTCTATCCTTGAGATCATGTCTCTAGTTTGGACTTAGTTACTCGAGTCTTAGGATGATGCCCACGAAAATAGGATCCAATTTATAATAATTTTAGGGGATTTCTCCTTTTTCTTTGAATGTATCCCTTATTTATTGTATGATTTTTTATCACCTATGTAGTTTTTTTATTTCTAATTTTCATGTGACTTTGGAAGAGTGGTTCCTTCTTGTGTATTTTCCTCCTTTTGTGTTATGGTTTGATTTTCAACTGTTTTGGAATGATATTTGTGAATAGTTTTAAAGGAAATAATTTGAAAGTGTGATTTTAATATTATTTAAAACTATTTTATTTATGATTTTGAAAGTTTTTTTTATTAAATGTAAAAAAATTCCAAACAGTTTTAGAATTTTTTAATGATAAAGTGGGAAATGGGTTTTTTTGGAACTATGGTGTGTGTGGGTTTTGAAAATGTGTTTTTAACCCAACATACCCAGTTTTAATTGGATTTTTTTCAAAGATTGTTTTGGAAAACCATTTGAAATTGGAAACCTATTTTTTTTGAAATATGTATTTACAAAGATGTTTTTATGATATTATTTTAAAGCGGGAATTTAAAATGGTGTTTTCATAAAAAGGGAATTTAGTTTAAAAAAGTGTTTTCCAGGTGATTTTTTTCATTTATTGAAAACAAAAAAATAGTGTTTAACACAATTATGAAGCGTTTCTTGTTTCTTTATGAAAATTATTATATAAAATTTGTATATTAATATAATATTTAAAAATATAATTTTTTAGGATGTAATATGAATGTGACTGATTAGATTTAGCGGGTGGTGACTTACTAGGATATTTATCTCACACCTATATTTTAAAAACCCATTTTTATTCTATTTGGTTTCATCTATATTTTTATTTTGGGGGATATTTATGGTCGGATGGTGATTCGAGGTCATGTGGTGGATTTTTAGATCTTGTTTGGGGTTTTCTCTTTATATTTTTGGTTTTTTGGATGTTTTAGATTGTTTTATTTTATACTTCAACATTATTTTTATCTTATTCTATTATATCTTTATTTAAGTATTATTTCTATATTTTTATTGTATTTTCAGTTATGCTTATCTTTTGTTGGATGATTTATTTATTTCATTTCATTTTTTATATATATTATTGTACGAGGGATAAAACATTCCCTAGGTATGTTATGTGATTCCTAGACACTAGTTCCCATCCCATGGGATCAGGAATTCCTTTCAAACATTATGATAGAATGGATTAGATGATAAGATAGATGAAACCCTAGGATAGTTTGTTATAAAATGGAATTAGGGTAGGGTCTCAATGGTATCTAGGTTTTGTAATTCCCACTTATTATTTGTAAAGTTGTTAGTGTAAATATAAATTTTCTGGGACATGGGATGTATTTGTAGTGAGAGTGTCATGAGGTATTTCTCTCCCTAATAATTGAGTTTCTAGGGGTAGTTGGGATTTTAATTTTGATTCTAACATTATTTTTAATGAAATTATTGGAATATAGTTTTATTCCTTTGGTAGTGGTTTATTAATACTTGATGTCATGGCTTGAGTTTCCTTGGGGGATAATGCTTGGTGTTTTGGATGAGAATAAAAAATGGAATCAAATGGTAATGTTGTATTGTAGGGTCTAAAAAACCATATATAAATAAAACACCTGATGGGTGATAAATTATATGGACCATTTCATGAATGAAATTTGGTTTTAAACAACATGAAAGAGTCTAGAATAGTTTTTCATCCCGCTGAAATTTTCTATTTGAACCCCATAGTTCTTGGATTTCCTAGTGTGTTAGGGAAATGGGGAAGGATTCATGATTATTATTGTGATATGCTAGTATCCTTGGATTTCATTTTATTTAAGGATTGTGTTATTAATTTATTTATATGATTCTATTTATGATCTGAATTTGTGTGTGTGTGTGTGAAAATAGATTTCATTGTAGAATTTTTTTTGTTTAAAAAAGGCATAAGGCCTGTTTAGGAATTATGTTTGGTTTTGTGAAATGTTTGATTTCACTTGGAAATTTTAGAAGGTGTTTTATGTGTGATTTATTCTCTAATCAAGTGAAAATAGTTTTTGAATGGTGAGTTTTCCATTTCAATAGAACTGATGTTTTTTAAAGACTAGTTTTTCTAGTCTGTTTTGGGTTTCACCCTTGTTGTGTTTGAAAAGGGTAAGTAATTTAAAGTGGTTTCAAAGAATGAGTGTTATTATTATAAAATCCATAACAGAGGTTTATTTTAAAAATTTGTAGATATTTTATTTGAAATCAGTTTTGGAGACTTTTTGAGATGACCAAGTTGAGTTAGGGCTAGGGGTTTAAATTTCAAAATGGTTTATGTTTGGATATTGATAAAATAAGTCCTGATTTTTTATAGTTCCTTATTTTTCAAATGGTGTTTGGGTCTATTTGTTATGAGGTCTTTCATTTTAAAAGTGATATGTTTTGAAATATATTTTCTTGTTTTATAAAAATGTGTGACTTTATTTGTCCCTAACGTGTTTTTGGTACAATTTGGTATGCTTTAAGAGACATGACTAAGCTGAGATCTTGTCTCATGTAGTTTAATATGATCATCCCAAAATGTTCCAGTGTATACATAGAGTGTTTTTCATAAGTTCTTTCTTCCTTACTATTTTAACATTGTCCAAAATATGAATGGAGTGGAATGAGTTATTTTCTCCTCTTTGCAGTGTTTATTGAATATATTCAAGTATGTATTGTGTTTTTATGTTTTCTTGGGAATCCTGTGTACTGGGTGGCTAAGGATTTGAGCCTTGGTTTGATGGTTTGACTAGTGATGCTAGCTTTTTCTTGGAGACTATTGTGCAAGCTCTAGTTTGGGAAGTTTGTTTGATTAAGCTTTGAGAGGTTTGATGTTGATGGAGTGACCATAGTTTAATCTGACATTTGGGTGTTTTGTTGTGTTTACTTTGGATGTGAAACCATTTTGGGAGTTATACTTAGTGAGTTGGAGCAGTTGTGGTTGGGGAAATGTTTTCTCGATTTGTTCTTCGATGCTTCTTCAATTTCCTTATTTGATCATTGGATATTTTTTGGAATGTTCATAAATCATTATTTTTTTAAAAATATTATTTCCCTTGAATGGTGTATACCATGGGATGGTTTTGTTTATTGATTTGTACATGAAAAAAAAATATGGTGTATGTGTGGATAATTGGGGGGGGGGGGTAGTTTTATTTCTAGTTAAACTATGGATATCATTGGGTTTTTTTTCTATCAGAATCACCCTAGGATATAATTATTTGGATTTGGATCTAAATACCCTCATGAGTATAATGTGACCCTTAGGTTAGATCCTTTTCATTTATTAATGAAGAATGTTCTTGATTTGTTATACTATTTGGTTTTTGGATACCTTCAGTTGGGTGATCTATCTTTGTGGTCCTTCAGTTTGTTGGGAGGTTAAGTTCCATTATTTGGATGTTTTGGGCCTATTTTTTTTGTGATTTACTTTGGATAGTGGAGTTTTATAAATTACCTTGAATATTTCAAAAATGTGGTTGTTAAATCACACCCTCTTATTTTTTAGAGAATATTTTTTTTGTTTTTCCACCATTTTATTCTAAATCTAAATAGTGGGGAGACCTAATCTAGGTATACATATTCTTAGAGCCTATGTTTTTTTGTTTTTTTCTTAAGGATATTCCAGTATTGTTTGAGGAATCATCTAGTTGTTTGAGGAATTTTCTTTTTTTAGGATTAATTTTTTAATCCTTCTTCCATTTCCCTCTACTTGAACCTAAGACATTATTGGGGAATAAAGTGGCATGGTTGTGATAATTGTGACACCCAAAGTTTCATTATGGTGTTTATTTATAATATTTTATGTGTTTGAGGGTTATTTTAAGTTTCTATGAAATGTTTTTCCAAAATAGGGAAAAGGGGATTTTTTTCTGGTTCATAGTTATAGAACATGAGTCATGTTAAACCATGTAAAGATAGATATTTGAATATAGTTAACCATTAAATGTTGTTCATTTTTAATGTGAAAGGTTAAGTTGCATTAGGACTATATAGGTTGGTTCAAATTGTGTGATTTTTTGGGGAAACAATTCAGATTTTTTTGGGACCTAGAGTGTGTGATCATGTCTTTTGAATGGTTTGGTAAACCATCCGAAAAGTCAGTGAATCAACTCTTTGATTTGATAGTCCCATTTGTAATATTTGTAGAATATTTCATCCAATCGTGTAGAGTTATAGGTAACCTATGTAAGTGAGTTTGGTTTAGGTAGTGACCTGCATAATTTTAGGGCATGGTTTGGATAACCATGTGTCCAAACTATGAAACTAGCATAGATTCATTAAATGTTGGAATTTTTAGAAATTACCCTAATCAATTTTAACACTACATACCTCATTTCTCCCACCTTGAATTTGAATGGACCAACTGCCTCCTCCATGGGTGTCTCCACCCTTCTTCCTTAAATTTTTATGGATTATCCTCTCAGTTTCAAGTGATTACTCCTTATTAAGTACCTATAATCCCCTTCCCCCTTATCCTCTTGTTCTATATTCAATTATTTTTCACCCTATAAACCCTATGGAACATTTTGGAAGATTTTAGTGTATGGGATATAATTTATAATGGGTCTTTTCTCATATAGAGGTTGTATAAAAAAATGTATTGGATTGGTTGTGCATTATCTATCATATTCAATGAATTATGGCTTTATTTCCATTGAACTAACTTAGGTTTTTATTTATTTTCTCTATATATTATGTAAATTTGAATACCTTTTGATTTTAAAATGTTTATTTATTAATGAAATGCCTATATGTATTACCCATGAAGGGAAAATTGTATTTAAAATGTTTTTAACCCTTATAATGGAAGGGGTTCCATGATAGGTATTTTTGAAAATTCATAAATATCTTTTAATTGAAGATTTTGGTTTTAAAAGTAGAAGTGAGCACTGACATGAGGTTTTAAGGGACTTTTTTTCATTAATTTATTATCAAAAAAATTATTTTTAATGTGTTTAAAAAGTTTGAAATGGGATTTTTAATTTTAATGGTTTTTGGTAACCCGTGATAATGTTGAATTGAAATATTTTTATGGATTATAAGGATTTGAAAATTTATTTTAATATATGTGTGTATTTTAAATTGGGTTTCAATAATATTTTTACTTAATTGATATCAAGATTTAATTAAGGCATGTTTTGGAATGGTGTGTGTTGGGATTGGCATTCTGAGAATATTTTTTGGGAAATAGACCATTTGGAACATTATGGAAAATGATTTTTCATGAAATGGTGTGAGACACACTTTATCCCCATGTGATTTTTGTCATGCCGATGCTGGTTAGTATTCACATGAGAGGATTTATTATATTTATGTAACTTTGTATACTATTAATCCTTTGATATAATTGGGGATATTTTTCTGAAGGTTTAAGGAAGTGAGGTGTGAGATTTTTTGAAGTGTTTTATATTTGAATCATATGGTGATTGATTATGATCACCTATATTTCAATTTTCATGAGAATTCCTTGGTGACTATATAGAGGCTTGGATAAGATTAAAACATAACATGGAAATGTGCTGACTTGGGAATCTATCCTAACCATTCCTTATTGGTTGGTCTAAGAGGGGTAGTGGGTCATGTGAGTTAGTAACCTTTTTAGTGCCTTGTGGTAGCTGTAAGCTCCAAGTAGGTGTCCTTTATGGACTATAAAATGATATTACTAGGGATGTGGGTAGGATTAGTAGTTTAATCATAGGGATCATGTCACAAGTTTGGAAATGGTTACATGAGTCTTAAGATGATTCTTAAGATAGTAGTTTCTTATTTAGGATTGTATTATGGGATTTGTCCTTATTCATTGATTTCATTCCTTTATTATTGTATAATTATTTATAACCTATATATTTTTTGTTTATTTCTCATTATTGTGTAACTTTGAAATAGTGGTTGTCACATGTGTACTTTCTTCCTTTGTGTTACAGTTTACTTTTCAAAATATTTGAAAAGGGATTTGTGAAAGAATTTAAAATAAGGGAAGTAAAAGTGTGTTTTTATGTTCTTTCAAACTATTTTATTTATAAGTATGAAATGTGTTTTATTTAAATGTGAAAAGTTATTTAAAAAATAGTTTTGGTGTGTTTTCATGATAAATTGGAAATTGGTTTGTTTTTTAAACTCAGGTGTGTTTGGGTTTTGTAAATGTGGTTTTAGGTTGATATGCCTAGTTTTACATGGAAATTTTTTATAATGATTATTTTAGAAAACAATTTGAAATAAAAAACCTCTTAATTTTCTAAAATAATTATTTATAAATTAGTTTTTTTGAGATTCTTTTAAAGTGGGACATGAAAATCGTGTTCTGATAAGAAGGTGATTTAGCTGAGGAAAACTGTTTTCCAAGTGATTTTTTTCATTTAATGAAAATAAAGAAATAATTTTTTAACATTGTTATGATGTACTTATTATTTACTTATGTAATGGATTATGGAAAATTTATATCATTCAATTTTATTTGAAACTAAAATTTTTAGGATATAATATAAAAGAAACTTCTTAGATTCAGAGGGTGGAAAATTGTTGGGTTGTTTAGATAACACCTATATTATATGGTCCCATTTTTTTTCTAGTTGGTTTCATATATACTAATATTTTGTGGTATATTTATGTAAGGATGGTTACCATAGTTTATGTAGTGGATTCTGGGATTTAGTTCAACAATTTTCCATCATCTTTGGGGTTTTTATTGGTTATTTTTTCCTATTTTATTTAATTCTTCAATTTTATTTGAATATACTTTCACTGTCTATTTATTTATGTATTAGTTTTATCTTTTTATTAGATTTTCAGTTATTAATATCTCTAATTAAATGTTTTTTTAATTTCTTATACTTATATATATATATTTTTAAGAGATAACTTATTCCCATTGAATTTTTTATGATTCTAAGACACTGGTCACAAGCTTATGGGGATCAATAAATCCCTTTGGGCCTTATGATGGACTAGGTTTGGTACCAGGTTAGATAAAACCCTTGGATGTTTCCTTACAATCATTAAAATTTCTTTTAATAAGAATGATTAACTAAAATACTTTCTCATATATCTATAAGTATTATATCTCTATGAATTGATTAAAGAGATAAAAATAGAGTATTCTAGTGAGATAATGTAAATCTATATCTTACCTAAGTACTTATTTAAAAATAAAAATTCACACTAATGATATATTTATGATATAAAGAGTGGCCTCAAAAATACCCCTAGGATGTACTAAAAATTACCCAACATGTTTTGAGAGATAAATGAGTATGTTTTGAGGATTTTATGGCATTATAAAGTGAAATTTCATAAAATAATAACATTTTCATGGCTTGGTTTCTTGGTATTTGAGGTCATGAAATTGATTGTGCATTTCCATATACCTCAATACCCAAAATGCATAAAAAAATTCATGGAAAACAAGATCATGCAAGTAATCATGAAAAATTTATTGCCTCTAAAAATAATTTTCATAGATAAAATTCATGGTCTTTGGGATTGTACAGTTGACCATGTAGGCATCGATAAGACCACCCCCAACTTATCTAGGAAGTATATATTCCCATGAAACTTTGAATCCATGGTAGAAACACAATTATAGACCATATAGTGTAAGAAAATTATTTTAAAAATAATCAAACTATCTATTTCAAATATTTTGTGCCCAGAAACTCAAGATACAACCTTAAACATTACGATTATATCCAATATTCATTAAAAAATAGCACATTTACAAATTCCTGGATATTAAAAAAATAACAAGATTTAAGGTATATGAGATATAGAGATAGTTTTTTTATTTAAAATCATAAAAAAATCACCCAAAGCCTCTGATATATTGTGAAGGATAATAGACCGGTAATATATAATGAGTATTGTGTAACCATAACATGTTTCAAAACTACTTTAAGTGGAAACATATTCTATTTCACTATTTACAATACAAGTCTTCCTAAACTACCCCTTTTTCAATGACACATGATAGGTCAAACAATTCCTTTAGACCATGTTCCAGCCTAGTAATTGTTCATTGTCTTTCCATATTTATCCTTTTCATTCAAAACCTCTTTTACACTTTAATAAAAATCTTTTTACCATACTCCACACCTTCATTGACACTAAAATTTTCCTTTCACAACCACTGAACTCTAATGAACTAACCAATGACTACCATATAAACCTGCTCCTGACCTAGATCACCACTATCCCTGAGGTAATTCCAAATCCCCATGGGCTGGAAAGTAGTTATTGGGTCTCAGGAAATATCTTTGGGGATTATTTCACCCTCAAGAATCAATATAAAATGAACAAGTAGTGGAAATAGATAAATCATCCAACCAAATGGAAAAATAAAATTTCCAACATGGATAAAGATACAAAAAAATAGGGAAAAATTATAAGTAGATACATGAACATACAAGACTAAAGGGGGAAATATAACATCCCAAAAAAATAAAAGGAAAAAGGAACACAAAAATACCCAACATCTTTACTAGTTACCTCTAGTAACTCATCATAACCCACTCATCCAACCATAGTTGAACCCAAATAGAATAACTAAAGCAAATTTGGGTACCAAAAACATAAAAAATATCTATATAGGCATGTTATAGAAATCCCATTATGCCTCCACCTACTGAGTCTATAGAAATACCATTAGTTATAATGTTCAAGAAATGTATTTCTAAACCTAATACGAAAATAAGGGTTTAACATTCTTTATTAAACAAACACAATTAAATGCACAAAATAATTTTATAAACAACAACCCTTTTATAAAATAAAAATAAGATGATTAAGCATTTTGAACAATGGATTTAACCCTAAGAAAAGTGATCCTCGTAATCCATGGGGAAAAACCCAAAATAACTTGTATCCCTCTTTCCAAACATTTCACGAGAATTCCTCTTTCATTAGAAATATCAAGGAAAAACCAATTATAAAAAACCATTTAATAATTTCCAAAAATATTTTCTTTTTTAAAGAAAAATTATAACCTGTTTAACATGACCCATTTGACAGTAAACTAATACACTCAATTTGTTTCCCGAATGAAACATAGGTGACCATGAATCAAGGAAATAAAATCGATGGATAAAATAATTAAATTGTGATAGTAATAAAATGAACTTGGGGAATGAAGTTGAATCATGTAACAAAATCCCCTTGGGTATCCTAGAAAGGTCCCAACATCATGGGAATTGTCTCTAGGATCTAGTAACAAAGGCATGGACTAGAGATAACAAACCTAGGTTAAAACTAATGAACTTGATATAGTCCATAGTTTTCCTTCCTATCTATATAGAAATAAACAACCATGGATATCATTCAATACCACATGAACAAAAGATGATCTATAGGTTAAATGACCCTTTATTCGCTCAGCTTAACCAAATGGGTATAACTAGGAAACATTAAATAGGTAGTCCACTACTAAAAATAAGACTTTATCTTGCATACAGGACACCTACTATCTACCTTAGAATCCCATGAAATTTTAAATAGATTTGATAAAAATACCATCACACATATCAAATATGAAACATTTGAAATATACCTCACCTCACTTATTACACCATAATAATAAATAGACCCAATCAAATCTATGCATAAGAATAACATGAGGGTGGATTAAAAAAAATAATGACTTCTTAGGATCACAAGCTTCCTCAGGTATAAAAATAGTCACACATGACTCAATAGATTCTTGTGAATTTATAAAACAATTTTCTTAATGTGTTAATTGAGCTTTCCCAAAGTGATTGGGAAGGAAATCTATTTTCACACCATTTAAAAAACACATTTAAACTTTTCATTGAAAAAATTTGATCAAACCTCACTTTGAAAGAGAATTTGTAAATCAACCTATATCTATAAAATCACTTTTGAAGGAAGAACATACCTCTTTAAGTGATGTAATATAGTGCCAACACCCTTTTATAACACCAAACTTTCCCCTTTTAAAACATTCCATGACACCAGAGACCCACAATCACAAAACCATTTAATATAATATGAAATGTAAAATCCCATAGAATTATAAATCATACTTCTATGATATCAGACACACATTTTAAAGAAAAAACTCACGTCAAATACCACTTTAAACATTTACTATATTTTAAAAAAGAAATTAGATCAGTTTATCAATCACTTAGCATGAAAGCTAGGTCTATTACATGTCTTTAAACCATTTTAAAACCATTTAAAGTCCACCATGGGTTTATCATAAAAAACTCTATAATTAACAATTTTCAATAAGAAAACATAGATATTTTCCTAAGAGTTTGGAATGTAACATGACCATGATAAGCCAAAAAACCATTTTGAAATTCTATCTAGCATACTAAGGGATTATAAAGTGATTGTAAAATCATTTTAATTAATTTAATATCATGAAAGTAATTTATAAAATGAATTAAAATGTAATTCCATAGAAACAAAAATCTCATTCCAAGAAGAACCTTCCAAATCCATTCACCTTTAATGGTGAATGCACAAATGATACAAGAAACAACCTCTTCTACCCATGAAAAACCAAATCCCCATCATATGAACTATCCAAAACCTAATAAAAACCCAAATATTGGTTAGGGTTTGTAGGAGTTAGGAAAATTGAGAGAGAGGTAAAGGTAATAAGGGAGGAAATATAAAGGGAAAGAAAGGAGGGAATACCACTTGTAATACACTTGAAATTGGTAGTTAGATGGCTTGAAATCCATAGAGGAGGTAGATGAGGTGTTCCTATATGAACACACAATTCTAGTCCAAATGAGAGATGGAAAATGGGTGCTGATATTCTTAAAATAAACAATGAAAAAAATGGGTAAAATAACCATTTTAATGAAATCAAGGAAGGCCATATGATTTTTCAAATTGTGTGGTGTCCATTAGCTAGAAAAAAATATATATCAAAATTCCACTGAGAACCCTACACATTTTTACTAATAATTTTAAAAACATTCTGAATAGAACTGTAAAATTACATGGACAACTCACACACTTATTACATGGTTTACTAAACCATAAAAAATATGTGTTTCAGTACCCATACCCAAGGATGTATCACATAGTTTCACTTATGTCTTAATATTATCTAAATAGAAATGTGAGCTTCTAGTGTAGACTAAACCATGCATGAGAAAAAAAATGGGAAAATTCTATATATAATCGTAGTCACACGGTTTCCCTAAATCATGCATGAAAACCTTGAATGAATGGAATAAATAAATATTTTTTATGTTTCAGTCTAAAATCTATTAGAAACTTTAATTACTCAAATATAGAATAAATTAATATAAAATAAAAGGTAACAATGACATGTGGGTGTCACAATTCTCCTCACCATTCCACTTTTCCCCCTAGAAACTCTCCATTCAAACAAAGGAAACTATCATTAAAAAAATCCAAAAGGAAACAATAATATTCCACTAAAAAAATATATACAAACAAGATCACCTATATAAAGGAAGCATGGCCCATGAAATACTCATAAGACCCCAATGATAAAGAATAATTTAGATGACAATGCTGGGTCCCAAAAATTATCTACAACCATCACATCAAAATAAACAATATTCACATGACTAGGTTACTATAAATCCTTACATCTTAAAACATTCTAAGAATATAAGGAAAAATAAATTACCCATGAAATGAAATGATGAACCTATATGTTGGGATCACATACATATAATAAGGGTGGGGACTAGGACCTTATACCCATGGTTACGCTCGTATAGAGAATCAAACTATATTTAAAGTAATACTATCTAGTGTATAATGTCAACTGGTTCCATGAATATCCTAGTCACCTTAGGAAAACCCACCATGTTATTCCATTTCCAATAAATTAGAAAAAACCCATGCATAGAACAAATCAAAATGATAGTATCACCAAATCATCCACACAAGTCACAAATAATAATAAAGCTTGCGACAATCCAATAAAACACTACTCAAACAAGTATAACCAAAAGGTCACCCAAAGGCTACATCAATAGATTATTCCTCAAGGTTATAAAGTACTTAAATCATCATGTAAAAAATATCAAAAAATATCATTACAAAAAAAAGATATTAGTCTTTATCATGTCCCCCAACTCATTAAACAAGGCTCACCTTGGCTAGTCTCCCAGAAAAAACTAGTGTCTAACACTCCACCACACCATTAAATGGGATAATGGTGCTCATCATTCCACTTAAAGTTAAAGTGTAATTCAAGAACAATGGAATAATTTCCCATAAAATAAAACAATCATCAAGAAATTTCAAGGATGAATATTTTATATTAAATGAAACATAGACCAAACTCTTTCTTATTTCCCAAATCACAAAAATGGCCCCAACCCAAAAGAAGGGACAAGGTCCAAAACACCCAGAAAACAAGGAAAATCATATTTTAAAAATCAAATTTCATTAAAAACCACTAAATTTATAAGGGACTAAAATCCACTTTCCAAAAACACACGTGAACCCAACCAATTGTAAAAAATCATACCTATTTTTAAAACACCAATTCCCTAAGGTAATCAAAAAACACTTTACCCATGTTTTAAAAACTACATATTCCTTTATAAATCATGGAATCCACATGATCTTCTTGAGTCCCATTAATTAAAAAATATCAAAAAAAAAATTACAATTAATTTTAATTAAATTAAAATAATAACTTTTCCAAAATCATCCCATGAGGTTCCAAATTACATTCAAATTAAAAAACTAATGAGTTTTAAAACCAAAATGTTTTTTGGATTCTAGAACCAAATCAACGGATTTAAAACTAAAATACACAAAACATTCATGAAAAAATAATTCCATTTTGTAAATAATCTAGAAATATTAATCCCAAAACCATAATTATTTCATAAAATACAGTAAAATTTTATAAAAAATACCAAATTTTTCACCTTAAACCAAAAAATTTTCAATAAAAGCTTACCTTTTCACCAAAACTGATTTTCACAACAATCACACCCAAAGGTGGAAGACCACATTTCTCAATCCACACCATTAGAATATCACAAGACCAACATTGAATCATCCCTAATAATTAGGGATCTCTAAATATATATCTAAACTATGATCTAAATGGGATGTGAAACCATTCTTGGCTTGACAACATGGTTTTAAAGGTCATCGTCCAGTCATGAAAAAAATCCATATTACATTTTAAAGATTGAGAATTTGGTCACTATTTGGTTTATTAGGCCATAAAATCCAAACTCATGGTATTGATAGGATTTTTTTATTTCCCAAAAATCCAAATTGATCCCTAAAGAATCTCACATAAATCTAATGAGGATCAACACAAAAATAATGGTAAGTATTAAAAAGCATGAGTTCAAAATTCAAACCCCATTACCTATAGTTACTTGAGAACCATCATGAATGATAGAGATCAAGAACCCCATCATAACCAATCACCTGAGTCCAAATGATATTCATAACTCAATATTACCAAAATATCCCAAATTATGAATAGAGTGACTCAAGAATTTGGGCCCCTTATGAGAAACCCATATCTGATACCATTTATAAGGAAACAACCTTGGACTATTAACTAAACTAGCACCCAACCTAGATTTCCACTACCTGAAGGTAATGTTTGATCCCCACAGTCAAAAATCTAGTGTCTAGGTCTTAAGAAATATCTCTAGGAAAACATTCACCCTCAAGAATCAATATAAAATGATCAAGTAGCGAGAATAGATAAATCATCCAACTAAAATGGCCTAGTGAAATATCCAATATGGATAAACCTACAACCAATATATATATATATAGTAATAAGATATATTATCATCCTATACTAAAGAGGATGATAAAAAATCCTAAAATAAAAGAATAAATAGAAAAGTAACCCGAACAACTCCAAAATCTCTACTAGATACCCCTAGACACTCATCACATCTCACTCATCCAACCATGGACAAACCCAAATAGAAGAACTCAAGAAGTTCTCTATACTAGAAACCTAAATATGATCTATATAGGTGTGAAATAAATTTCCTAGTAAGTTTCCACCCATTGAGACTATGTAAATCCTATTCATATTACAGTTCCTAAAATTCATGTTTGAATATAAGATAAAAATATAATTTTTACATGATTTATAAAACAAGTGTAATGAAATTCCATTTACAATTTTATAAATAACTAACCTTTTATAAAACAAAAAAATATGGTTATGAATTTTAAACAATTAATTTAACACCAATTAAATAGGGACTTTTAATACATGTAAAGGAATCCAAAATACCACTTATCCTTCTTTCCAAACTTCACATGAAAAATTCTCCTTCACATATAACCTGAAGGGGAAAAAGGTTCTTAAAACCAATTTATAAAATTTCAAAAGAAATTCCATTTTAAGAAATTCTTTAAAAATATTTTTAACACAACCCATTTGAAAGTAAACCAACATAATCAATGCATTACATAAATCATATCTAGGCACCCAAGAAACAAGGAAATACAATCCATGGATACAAAAATTTAATTGTGCTAATAATAAAATTATCTAGGGGAATACAATAAAATCATGAAAAAAATCCCCTAAAGTATTACATAAAGGACCTATCATCATGGTTATTATACATAGACTATAGTAATAAAGTATTAAACTAGAGATAATGAACCTAGGATGACACTATTTAACTTGTCAGTGTCCCCGAATCTCTTTTAATACCACAAGAAAAAAATAATATGACTTTTTAAAACTAACCACTGTCCTTATAGCATAACTAATTGTGTATAGATGGGGATCATTATCGAGGAACCCCACTTCTAAAAAATGGGGATTTCACTCATAAAATTCAGAAAATAGCTATCTTGGACACCCATAAAAAGGAAAATGAAGGTAAGAACAAATAAAACATCATACATATCAAATATAAAATATTTAAAATAACCTATGCCTCACCACCTATACCCTTAAGGGAAACAACCCCATGAAAATCTATGAATAAGTAGAACAAAATGATGAATCAATAAAAATCACCCCTCCTAAGATCACAATCCTCCTTGGGCATAGAAATAGTCACACATGGCTTAAGAGGATCGCACACATTTATAAAAACACTTTTAGTAAAGTTCTATTCCGAATTTAATAATGTTTTTCGAATGATAGTAAATTTTGAAACCATTTGAAAACCACATTTAAAATATTATTTGAAAAATAATTATCAAACCACCCTTTTAAATCCAATATAGAAATCCATCTGGTTCCCTAAAGTGTTTTTTTGATGAAAGAGAACCACTCTTTAAAAGAAGTGAATAGGTCCTAATCCCCATTTTACAAAACCACACATCCCAAATTTTAAAACATTTAAACACCCCATGAAACCAATGGTATAGAAAACCATTTATAATATTATTTAAGTTAACATTCATTTTATTTAAAAATCATTCCTCTAAGACAACCAAACCACATTTTAAAGAAAAAAATTGCATCAAACACCCCTTTAAACATTTAATTGCCTTTATAAAATCCACCAGGGAGTTTTGAAAATCACATGAAAGGTAGAATATATAAATTAAAAGTCTCTAGACCATTTGAAAACAATTAATGACTAAAATGGATTTTTTTACAAAACAAATTCCTTGAGGAACCATTTTCAATAGGGCCACTGACTATTTTTCATAGATATTGGCATGAAACATTTATATTCCCAGAATAAATCCATTTATAAATCCTTTTCTATCTAACTATGGGATTATTACATGGTTTTAAAATCATATAGATTAATTTTAAATCAAATAATAAATCTGTAACTTTAATGAAAAGGTAATAAAATAAGAACACTTATTTTATTCCAAGTGTAACCCATCAAAACACGTTTCATTCAATGGTGAATGCACAACCGAGACATGAAACAACCTTTTGTACCCAAGAAAACCCTAAAATACCATCATTAGAACCTCCCTAAACCATAATATTGACATAAAAAGTGATTAGGGTTCATAAGAGTGAGAAACATCAAGAGATAGGGAAAGGGAAGAAGTGAAGAAAATGAAATACGAATACATTAGGGATTACCATATAGAATCCACATGAAATTAGGATGGAGAGGTATTGAAATACATGGAAGAGGAGGAGGAGGAACCCCTCCATGCACACCCCAATCGAGGATAAATTATAAAGGGTAAAAGGGGTTCCCAAACCCTTATAATCAACTTGGATAAAAGGATAAAACCACCTTTTAATGAAATATGGATAGGTCGTATGGTTTCTGAGATTATGTTCCAACTTTATGTTGGAAACTACCTACATGAACCAAAATCATATAGTTCTCTTGATAAGACCAAATAGTTTGACTAATAGTGCACAAATGATTCCAAATTCCACTATAAAATTATAGAGATAACTAACACACTTTTCGCATAGTATATTAAACCATATGAAAGCAATGAATCAGTACCCATACCCATGGATGACATGAATTATTTAGAATAAGGCATCAAATCAACTTGATAGAACCATGTTATACCTATGGAAACTAAACCATTAATTAATAAAAACAACTGGAAAAGTTTATATTTAAAGACATCCTCATAGTTTCCGATGCATAAAAATAGTGTATAGAAGGAATAATTTCATATTTATCATGTTTTAGTCCAAAACCTCTTAGAATCTAAAACTAACCAAAGATGAAATAAAATAATATAAAATAATGGGTAAAAGTGGCATGTGGGTGTCACAAACACAAACCCCCAATAATTTAAGTTAATATATCCCAAATCTCTATATTTAACTCAATAACCAGGGTCCAATACACACACATATTTGTATTATTGTGTCTATCTTTTACTAGACCCCTAAGTATGTCTTATAAACCACAAACAAAAAATAATGCACATGAGACTTACCCTAGTTGGTGAGGTATCCTTAAGTTCATCCATGAGAGCAAGGTTCAAAACTAGGTAGAGGCATATTTCTAGGGGGTACTATAGAAGGCACTGTAGCAGTATTGTAGTAGAACTGTACACTGTGTAGAGACTATAACAGAACTGTACACTGTACAGTTACTGTAGCAGACTATACATTGTGTAGGAAATGTAGCAGGCATTGTACTAGTTACTGTAGCAGGTACTGTTCGGTACTGTAGCAGCTGGAACTATTCACCTTGGGCCACCGGTTTGGGATTGGAGTCTTTAAGGATTTCAGGCAACCTAGAACTTCATGTCAGTAGGGCTTTCAGGCCACCTTTAAGGCCTTCAGGCCACCTTAAGGCCTTCAAGCCACATGAAGTTGCCTCAGACAGACTCTACAAAAAAGGAGCATCCCCAGAAGAGGATTCAGAGCAGGTACACTCACCAAAGTAGATCCAAATGGATTTTTCAGAATGAGAGGGTATGACTATGCCATCAAGACTAGCCTATGATTACACAGGAATCCTAGATAGACAACCATTCAAAGGTGGAGAACTAATATCATGATGCAGTTGCTGTGGAGGGTCAGTTCCTTGTAGATAGTCTGGTTGAATTCCCTAAGACCTTCGGGTCATGTAATCTCATAAAGACTACATGCCATGTAATCTATGAGCCTATGGGCCTTGTAAGGGTTCCCCCTCATCCCATAAAAGGGGGGTTATCAAAAATCAATAAAAATGAAGGCCTTCAGGCCATTCAAGTATCTATCTTTTACTATAACCATTTATAAGGATATTATTTCAAAATGAAATTGATTATTTTTTAGGTAGATTTTCATTGTGATTTAAAATTATTTATTATTTTGGATTCCATCAATCAATTTATAAAAAAAATATAATTGAGCATAATAAATATACTACTTCACATGTGAATAATATTTCAAATAATGGAAAAATTGGATTGATCTAGGTTATTTTAATAATCTATGAGGATAATCCCATATGGTCTCTACTAATTCAAATTATAAAAACTATCAAATATTTTTAAAAAATAGCATTTTTTCTTATTTTTTAATTATATATATATATTGAATATAAACATTATATAATGATATTATTGATAAATGATAATTTTTTGAATTATCTTTGGGATTTAATTTTTTTTCTATCTATCGTTACATCGATTTATTTATAAAATAATATCAATGTAAATTAATGAATAATTTAATCTATAAATTGTATCATTCAAAAGGGGAATAAAATTTTAACAAAAAAAGGAATGGATTGAGTTATTTTTTAAATATGATAGATGAAAAATTAAATGAGGGATATAATGAATAATATTATAAAAAATAATAATTTATTTTTAATGGAATCATATATACTTATTTGTGTTTTACTTTACATATCTTGTATTTAAAACTTTTTTAAAGAAAATGTTGATGAATGAAAATTATTTTTTCGAATAATCATTTTGATTTAATTGTTATGATCTCTGGTTCAATTGACCGATTTGTAGAGAAATAGACCAATTAATTTAAGGAATAACTTAACTCACAAATTACACAACAGAAATAGTAGATAAACATTAAAATAATAAAAAATGTTGATTGAATTGAGTTATTCTTTTAATAAACCATAAGGAAAAGTCCTTACTAACTAAAATCACTCGTATTTTATAAAACTATCACATGTTTGACAAATGAATTATATAATTATATATATACTTCATATTTTATCTATCCAACATCCAAACATTATGTAAGGATATTATTGCTAAATTATTTTTTTAGGGTTTCATTAATATTTCATTTTCCTTTCTATCTTATATTTTATTGATAAATTTATAATAGAAAATACTAATGAATTTAATGAATAAAGTAACTCATAAATTGAACTACCCAACTATTGGGGAAAAATTTAACTGATGAAATAAAAATGGGATTTAATTAATTTATTCGTTAAATAAAACACAAAGAAAACTACTTTTGGGGAAAAGTATGTTTTATTATAATAAACTGGCATATATTAAAAACCTATCATATATATAATTTTTTATATAAAAATATTTCATTTGAAACATATGTAAGCGTAAGATATCTAAATGAATGCAATTATTTTTTTATTTCATTATCATGATGATTTAATTATATATACTATATATGGTTTCATAGATAGATTTGTAATAAAATATAATTATTAATTTAATGAATAACTAATGTTGATAAGGTTATATAATGTGTATTAAAGGTGGGGGTGAATCAATTCTAAAAAAACTTTCATTATAAAAATTAAATTTTTATTCTTCCTAATTTGTGTATATGATCAACCTTTTACCCTATAGAATAATTATGAAATAAATATAAGTAAATTAATCATATGAACACAATTTTTTTTAATATTCACGAACTCTTTATGAATATTTATCCCTTTGTGATAATAGGTGTTATCACAACTCACTTTTTCTTTATTTTATTATTGAATTTAATAAATAATAATATAGGATGATAGTCTTGAAATATTTATAATGATTTATATATATAACCACAATGGTTATTTATCATGATCAAATATTAAAATATAAAATCCAAGTGAATAATGATAAAAAATAAGTATAATAAAGAAAGTATTGTATTCTTCCTTCCTTCACAAGTTCCTTCAATCCACTATAGAAGTTTTCACTTATTCTCCTCCTAAAACCTATCATTTTTTCTCATGAATTATAATGTACTATTAGTGGATATATCTCTTTATTTATACAATATAATACCTAAATATTTATAGAGAAATAAAAATCATGACATTTATCAATAAACCATGACATAATATTTGGTAAAACTCATATATAGGAAACACATATCTTACCTTTAATGGCCCATTATAATCAAAAAACCAAATCTCTATATATCTTCATAGATCTCAAATAAATTTCAATATGTTATATAAAACCATAGTGTGTTAATTTTCTTACTCTAAAACATTATATTTAATTATTCCATGTTTATTATATCTTGTTTTACAATTTATACTCAATAATATCATTGTGACATAGTATTTACAAATAAAATGTGTTTTAAACCTAAATTCTTGTATTCAATTCATTGAGTCTTATAATTCTTTTTGTTAGATCACAATTTAGTTATATAAACAATGAAATGATTTAAAAAAATATAGAGTTTTTGGTCCTGGGTATTGGCCAACATTAACTCTATCTCAATTCCTTCAATTTAAATATATCTATAAGCTATTAAAATATAATAATAAAAATAGTGATATTAATTATTTCATTATATTGAAACTTTTTTTTAACAATGGTTTCATTAATCATCAATTTTTTAATAAATATTTTATTAAAATTACTTAGGAAATTACTAAAATGTGTAAGAATTACAATATTATATTTAATTATATTTTTATCAAAATATCCACCCCCTTTTGACCTATGAAACTCAAATAAAACTCCAATAAATCCAAGATAATATTTGAAATAAATAAAACATGAAAAAAGTTTATAATTCATGAATCAAAATAATTTCATAACTCATTAATAGAAAATTCAAGAAATAATTCTATAATATACTCCAAATTTGAGAGTTATATAAACTAAAAATTACTAGATAAAGTAATTTTTATAATTGAAATTCATCTCTTGGTGTAAATAATAATAATACATTGACCATGAGTTGTTACATCTCACGGTTATCATTAATATTTTCAATCAATCTTCAATATTTCCATTACTATTATTTGGAAACACGTATTTTACCCATAAAGAATTCTATCATATCTTTTAAACTCTTCCCAATTAAATTTCAAAACACATGTATCCCCCTCTAAGGAAAGTCTTTGAATACCTTTGAATCATTAATTCTTTCCATTATTTTCCTCCCCCTTAATCTAAATTTTTTTTACCCCTCCAATTTAAAATTAATTCCAAGGAATTTTATAGGGAAAGTATAAAGAATCGATTTGTAATAATTTCATGAGAGAATGAACTTCCCATGAAACTTGTTCATGATAGAATTTTTCAACATATTAATAGTTCCATTATTGAAACATAATCTTAGTTGAGTTCCCCCCATTATACTTTATCCTTTATAAAATATTTTTTGGATATCAATATGTTATTTACCATGACTATTATACCATAATCTTTGATAAGTTTATTACAAATTTATTATTACATCCAATAACCATTTGATATGAAACTTACACATTCATTTACAAAATCTTTGATTTCATTGATATAATTTTAACTTTATCTTATGACTCCAAAATATACATAGCTTTCATGGTGCTAACAGTTACCAAATTTTTCTTATCATTGTTACAATAAACACATCTTTTAAAGTTTTATTTTGAAATAAATTCTCCTCTAGAATTTCAATTTCAATCTACTATATCAAATTCCCAATATGCATCCATAAAACCATAATGATGAATGGATTTATTTTTATCATACCTCATGTCATAATCAATATTTACTCTGACATTATAAAATGTCCATTTTCTTGTAATAAGTTGTGAATCATTTGAATTAATTTGAAATATTTCACAAAAAAATAATTTCTTAAAAAATGTATAGCCTTGATAACATCAAGTATAAAAAACTTATAATAAATAATTTTAACTACATATAATCCAAACTATTTTAATCATTATATTTTTAAAATTTATTACTAACTTAAACTGTAGTAGATCCCCCCTTTGATTCATTCATTTGGAACCACATTAACATCTTACAAATAATTTTTAGGATAAAAAATAAATTTTGTTGTACGTCTCACTTATATAACTAATAAATATTAAATCTATCAAATAATTAATATCTTAAAGTATTTATTTATTTGGGTAGTAAATCCTTTATAAGACTTCACTTCATATATGAAAAAAAATAATTTCTTTAACATACACCATTACAATGTATGTGATAGTGTTGTTTTCTTTAATATAATGATTTTTATTCACCTTTACTCTAAAAATTATCAATATTTCAAAAAAATTATGGTTTTGAATACCTTTATTTTTGATCATTTTTAATCCCATTTAGTTATTTCTCCAAATCACACCCTTTTCTACTATCATTATCAAGAATAAATAACCCTAGTTGTTTGATGTATACCATTTCATCAAGTTCTTAATTCAAGATTAAATAATTTAAAACCATTTATAAAATATTTTAGTTATTTTATGATAAAATTGAAATAATTATTCTGACTATTTTAAATCTTAAAAATGGAAAAACTTATTTCCAATAAATACCTTCAGTTTAATAATATCATTTTCAAAAAAATTGTCTTAGTTCTGTGCTACTTCACTTTTATTATTGAGTGTATTTTTGAAAACACATTATGTTCTTGTCACATTTTCTACCTTATGATATGACACCAAATACCTAGTTTCATTATTATATATATTATTTAACCCTAATTCTATAGTAGTTATCATATCATTATGTTCTAATTTATCTGTAATAATATTTTGTTCAATAAGAGAATATAAGATTGTGTAATTCAAATTTCTCAAAGTCCTTCATGTTTAGAATCTATCATTGTTATCAACAATAATATTTTTAGGATCCAAATTTTTTCTAATCCTTATAAACATCATTACACTTAGGTTTATGCCTTCCCCATCTTCGAAACTCTCTCAATTAGGTTTTATATTGTTTAATTTTTTTTTCTAATTGATGTATTACCATTCCAATTTATCTTTTCTCTACGAGACTCTTCATTTTCATCATCAAACCATAATGATGTTGTTTGACTACCATGTTCCTCTATGAAAATAACAATATATTTTTCCATAATATTATTACAATTTTTTTATAACAACCATAGTTTCTTCCACATTGGTTATAACTAAAAACCACCCTCATCATCTTTATCATCAAAATTTTACAAATGACTTATTTTTATCTGAACAAAGTAAAGGATACTAAATACGCTCACAACTCATTAAGTTAGGATTATTTTCACACCATAATTTATATGGTGTATCAAATTTCATTTTTCAATGAAAATAATGATTTTCAATATAGATAACAATTTTTTTGGATAGTATATAAAAATATTTTGATGTTCTATGCCTAGATTAAAATCTTTACCTGTTCAACCAAACTCTGATTTTTTCAATTATAATATCTAGTTTTTTGAGGTATGTATAGAGATTTATAATCATTTATTTCTATTTGATTCTCAAGACATTCTTCAAACTTCTGATTAGTGTATTTAGATATATTATTAAATCCCAATTTCATAATAACATATACAGTTTTCTTCTCTCAATATCTTTTATAGTTTCTAAAATTTTATAGAGCTTATGATTTACTCAATATAAATGAATCATAACTCAAATTAGTAAAGTCACCAATAAAAGTTATGATATAATTATGTATATTAATTGATTTTATACTCATAGGTAAACACACATCTAATTATATGAGATCAAGTGACATTTATGTGTTAATATCTATTGATTTGTGACGTTTTTTTCACTATATACCCTTTGGGACATACTTCACAAGAAATTGATCACCCTATGTCAATCTTTAGAATATTTATCATATCATGATAATAAAAAATTATCCTTATTTTATGTTTGATCCAAGTAACCAAGTCTTTGATGCAATAAATTATTTTATTCTTTTATGATTAAACATTAAGAATTTTTCATATAAATGACTTGAAAAATATTTCCACAAGTTTGTTTCCTTACCATGATGATAAAGTCAAAATTAAATCATTTAATGTCACATCCAATTTTTTGAAAAATAATCTCATTTAAATTGTTATATAATTGATACACTCAAATTATTATTTCTCAAGCATCAACAAAGATAACATTTTTAGAAGTGAATTTATTCTTATTGATTTAATTTCTTAATTTTCCATTTACATTGAATGATTTATCATTAATAAAAGTCACAAAACCTCCATTAATCTTATCAATTAATTTTATTTTTATTTTCCATGTGTTTTAGGAATCCACTATCCAAAATAAAAGGTTTATCATATTTTAATACATTGAAAGAAATATTAACTACCATAGATTGTTATTGTTAACTCTTCTTATTATAAGACTTGTATATTAATATTTTCTTAAGATTCTATAATGTTATTTTTACAAAATTATTTTCCATATGCCATTTTTATTTATAGCTTACATATGTTACATAAAATTCTTCAAATAGTTTTTTTTAACTTTAATCACTTTTTTAGGATTTTAAGTTTTTTGATTATTTTCATTTTAGGCCATCTCACTATAAATTAATTATTCTTCAATTTTTTAGATAAATACATACTATACCAATAAAAATATTAATTGTGTTTATACACATCTTAAAAATAATATCTACCATCAAATTTTAATCTCTACTTATGTTGAAAAGAGTTTTGATCAATTTGTGCATGTTTACCTTACAATTGTTGTGAAGTACTATAATTTTTTTCTTCTCTATCATTTATAGTCAAGATTATACTATACATATACTTTAAACTACGATGATATTTCAAAACCTTATTCATATTCACACCAGTTTATTATGTTTTTTATTATAATCACATGATTTATAAATATATAATATATCATTCTTAAGAGAAACCACTATTGTCTTCCCATTTTTATTTTCACTACCTTCAATTTATCCACTTTTATGTTAGTCCATGCTATGTGGTCTCTTATTGTTTTGAAAAAAATTATGTTTTTAAGATCATTTAAAATATTTAAAAGTTATTTTCACAATTCTCCCACTACTTTGAAAAAAATTTAAAAAATCAAACTGATTTTATTAAGATAATTTTTAGTTTAATATAATATTTTACTCTTTGGAAATCTTGATAGATATAAAAGTTTAAAAAACATAGGTTTCAATTTTGGATATACATGGGAACCCATTGATCATTGATATAATATTTTTTGGGAAATTGAATGTTTCAAACAAATTTTGGAGAAACAAGAAGTTTATACTGATATTTATGGAAAATAGAGATTTTACATCAGATTTTGAGAACATATAGTTTTCTTAGAATTTGGGAAAATTTATAATGATTATTAATTTTAAGATACGACTTATGAAATTTTTGGATAAAATTTAAAATTCATTATAAGATAATGATTTAATTTTGGAAATCATGGTTAAAATAATTATTTCATTTCTAAGAATATTTTTTATTTTAAATGGTTATTTGAAATTATATTTTAGTTCATCATTGAATGGGAATTCATTGTATTCTTGGAGAAATCCTATTAACTTTATACACACACCCCCTATGTTCACGTCAATGGACATGTAAACATGATTGGTCATGAAACATTGAATCATAATAATAATTCTTTATTAGGGATGAGTCGTTGTTCCATGACGGATTTATGGAAGAGGATATGGTGGATCAGGGTTTAATTTGTTTTTTTGTGTTTGTAGATGGTTTTTTATTTAAAGAATAGATTTTATAAAAAAATTAGTTTCTATATGTAATTTTTAATTAGTATATTTTATTTGAATGGGTTTACATTATCATGTGTTGTTTATGGGTTTTTTATTGAATTGAAATCTTTCTGAATGGTTCTATTTTTATCCCTCTCTACTTGTTGGAAACATGTAGTGATAAAGGGAAACATTTGAGGACTTGTAGCACCATGACTCAGGTATCCATATTTGGATTCCCAATTAGGTTGTTAAAAAAGTTATTGAATGGGGTTTTCAATTTGAGTCTTAATAAGTATGGTTGGTGAGGATAATTGAATTGTTGGTGATAAAAAACACACCCAAAAAAATATAAAACTAACCTTTTTATAGAGAACTCTGAGTTATTAAGAATTTTGTGTAAAGGATAGGTTTCTGACAACCTCATAGGATTTTTATTTCATTTGTGTTTACCCATGATGGGTAGAAATAGGATAGAGTTCATGCATCGTCGTATATTCAATATGAATTACTTAACATAGAATGGTTATCAAGAAAATTTTATTTATTGATTAAAAATTATATTTCAAATGAATCTATGATTTTGATATTTGAAAAATATTTTTTTGAAATATATAGATCAAGTATATTTGATCAGGTTGTTTTCATAAACTAGTTTAAATTAAATTATCCCATGGAATGAAATTCAACCTAGTATCAGATTATAATTTAGATTTTTAGTCATGATTACACTTTAGGGATATGTTTTTTGATCCTATATATTTTTTGTTATAAATCATACTACTTAGAAGAGATGAAATTGTACTTAGATCAGGTGAATTAGTAGAAGAGCATGATCCTATGGACCCTTAAGTAGCATGAGATATTATTTGGGATATCAGGGAATTGGGTGGGTTGATAATCAGGTTAAACTGAGGGAGGTGGATATAGATTTTGAATTTATAAATCAAAAAACTCAATCATTTAAGGTTGATATTGGGACGAAGCAGTTGTAGGATTGGTTGGATTAGTTCAATCACATATTTATATTTTTGAGAAAAATTGATCCCTTAAAGTTTGATTATAAATATAGTTTTCTTGAGGTACCATCTAGAAAGCGGTGGGAAGATATTGTGGATGAAGGGAAGGAGAAATATCTTATTTAATAGGGATTTTAGTGGATATTTAGTAGATATTACTACCTTTAGGAGTTAAAATTGATTAGATCATAATAATTTCTAGATTTATAGCCTTAGAATACAAATTTGATAGAATAGTAATCGATGTTTGTTGAGTTGGTGAATTATGTGTCAAAATGATGACCAAAGAGAAGATCAAGGAATACAGTTTGGAGATACATTTTTGAACAAAGATTTAGTCAAGGATTATTCTTCTGATAACACCTATATATGTGGAGGTTGTTAATGAAATGTATTTGGTAAAGGCAGATATAACAGACATGTGGAAGGAGTTTTATTTTCTTACATGTTTATATATAGAAAATAATTCATCTAGTGGAAATAATAGTAAGATAAAATACATATATGTGAATTTGACTAAATATTATTCATACATTTATATTGGAAATTTATCACTACATTTCTACAAGCATGATGAAGTGGGGCACCCAAATTTGTAGTGTTTTAACCCTATTTGAATAGGTTTCTAGTGTAGGAAGGTAAGGTACATGGAAAAGTATTATTTTTGATTCTAATGGTTATGTAGTGATGGAGTATCATCCAAGTGTTGAGATATTGGATACAGGTAGATGCATTAAGGCACACTAAGTCTGGTACTCTTTACATTTTGGGGAGGCCTTATCAGAAGGAAAAATCAGTACCTTAAAAGAGTCAAATTAATCTCTTCATAATTGGAAAATTAGTACCTTATGAGTCTGAGGATGATTCAAGGCCATCTATGGTGGGAGGTACAATAATGATATATTATTTTGGAATTAAAAATCCCCCATAGTATTCATATATTTAATGAACTATATTTTCCTCAAATAGTTTTATTTTTTTGTGGTGGCATTTTTGGATGATATTTTTTTTATTAAAGGATAGAAAATGATCATGAGAGAAACCCAGATATTTTTTTAGGTATTTTTCATGAGAATATACATTATGATAATTTTTTTGAATTCCAATTCTTTATTCCAGAAGTGAAGCTCCTAAGTCAATTAATTTTAGATAATTGAAATGATGTTAATCATGATAAGGTCAAGGTGATGATGTCTTTGAAAATATTGAATAACATATTTGATATTCATATTTTTCTAGGGATAGTTAGATACTATCATATATTAATTCAATATTTTTTAAAGTTTAATTATCCTATAACAACATTAACTTAGAAAGGAGAAAATTTTGAATGAAATGGGATATTTTAAGAGTCATTTGAGGAATTAAATTGTTGGTTAACTTCTAAATTTTTTTTGATTCTCCCTAAGTCTTGAAGTTTAATGTGATGCATCAAGATTATTTTTTGTATTTTTTTGATGTATGTAAGTAAATTTATAGTATATAGATCCTAAATAATGAGGCACCATGAGAATAATTACCCTACACACTACTCATATATAGATGATTTTGTTCAAAATACGAAGAGTTTGAGGCATTACCTTTTAGAGAGAAATTATTGATGTATATAGATCATAAGAGATCGAAATATATTTTCCCACAATTTTTTCAATAACATGGGGTAGAATAAGTGGGTGTAATATCTCCAATCCTTTAACATTGATGTAATATGTATAACATGAAAGGGGAATATGGTAGTGGATGCGTAGAGAAGGAAAACTCAAACTTAGTAAATAAAGAAAGTTGGAGAGTAGTGGAAGCTATTAGAATTGTTGAAAAACATTCACATGGAGGTGGTAGAGATGAATGATTAGTTTTTTTATCTATAATATCAATATAATTTATATATAAATGAAAGGATTAAATAATATATATTTTCTAATGAGAACCATGAAAATATATAGGACATCATAAATAATGGGTTTATAAAAAAGGGATAGTTAGTTGCAATGAAATCAGTAATTCTTTTTAGAGGATGGATAGTGGTTCCTAAAGGAATCAAGAATGTCCTTTTAAAAAAATATCACCATTTTATCTAGGAAATTAATTTGGTAACTCCCTATATGTATCATGCCACTAGACAATAACTTTGGTGATTGTGAATGAAAAAGGGATATTTTTTGGTTTTTTACTCATTGTCTAGTTTCTCATCATGTAATGATGGGGAAAAAATGAATAGTGGGGTTATTATAACCTCTAATATTATAAACATAGAAATTGGGTTACAATTATACATATTTCTTGATTATATTATATAGTTCTCTATATAATCCCAACTTTGCATTATTTATAGTGGATCGATTCATGAATTCATCATATTGCTTTACAATATGAGAAAAATTATCAAATTATGATCTTCAAAGGATTTTTATAAGAGATAATTTTATACATTTTGGGGATTCAATGTATAATATATTAGATATAGATCCTCAATTTATTTTAATATTCCATAGGGGACTTTGGAATGCTTTAGGGTTGTAGTTGAATATGAGTGCATTATATCATGCTTAGATAGATGGTAAAAAAGAATGCATTAGCCGTGTTTCAGAGGTTCTAAAATTGGACTGTCTTCATAGTTTTATAATATAATGAGAGTATCATATTTAATTGGTGGATTTAGTTTATAATAATAGACATCAATCAGCAATTCATATAGAACAACTTGGGGTGGTGTATAGTTAGTTGTGTCAGTCACCATTGTATTAGGCTACGATGGGAGATAATGATATAAGAGGAATTTATATAGTGTAGGATAGGATGAATTGGGTAAAGTTTATAATGAAATATATGGTTTTAGATCAGAATTGATATAAATACTATTCCATTAATTTATGATGTTCTTTGAGATGTTATGTTAGAGATTCAGTGTTTTTGAATGTTACTTCAGTTTTGGGGCACAAATGGTTTAATAAACAAGGAAAATTAATTACTCTATATGTGGGTTTGTTTTATATAATTGAGTGGATATGTGAAGGGGTATACATATTATATTTTCTATAGGATTATATATAGTTCCATAAAATTTTCTACATGTCCCAGTTGAAACATATCACACAGATCCATCTCATGTTTTGATAAGAGAGTCAATGAAGTTGGAACCCAATAATTATTAGTCATGAATACCAAATTGTTTTTTGGAAAATGAGGAGAATATTATTTTATGAATAAAAACACATTTTTTATGAGTGTTATGGAATCACTGGTTGATTCAAGAAGAGAAATGTTTGAGATAGAATTAGAGATAAGGAAACAATTGATGGTGTTATTCATGGAGAATGGATCCTAATAACTTTACTAGGATGAAAATTCCCATGTTTTGTAGAATTGAAATTCTCTAGTTTTACCAGTACATTTACTTTGAGGTTATGGGAGTTTTTATGGTGAAAATATATATTTTTATTGGAATAGAAAGATGTTTATGGTTAAGTGTATGATTATCTTAACCATGAAACTCAATAATGCATAGGTAAAGAATTTTATAGTAACTTCACATGGTTATTATCATAATTATCCAAACCATGTAATCTCACCATGAATCATATGAAACTTCTCTAGTAGATTTACATGATTAGGTTTGTGTTTATATTAACCATGTGACCAAATCTATGTATTTGTATTATTACATGGATATGAATTTTTAATCCAATTTTGACTCATAAAAACTAAATTATCATAAATATATGACTATAGATGATTCTATAGTTATTTAGGGAGATTTTATGGAATCTACACCTTTTAAAAATAGATTTTTTTGTGGGAATCAATTAGATCCTCATGGAATCAATGATTAGGGTTCTATATTAATCTTGGTCAATGAATATTTATCAGAGAGTCATTGAATTGTTTAATGAGATTGTGGTGTTATATTTTTAGAATCAATATATATAGGTAATTGAGTAGTTTTGTTAATAATATCAACAGATTTAAGTATTTTTTATGTCAATGTGACTTATGGGTTTACGAAATTGGAAATTTATGGAAACAAAAATATTAGGAAGGTGTCTATGATATCATCTATAATTTGGACAATTTATTATGTTTTATTAGTTAATTTTGATTCCTTGAAGATTAATTTAATTGGAATATATGTAATTATGAATTTAAGAAGAAGGTGATATTAGAATATTCAGCATTTGGTGCAAATTAGGGGTCTTCATAGTATTTTAGTTTTGAAATAATTTTATAATTAAAAATAATTCTATTTAATTTTTTGAAGTTAGAATATATTGGAATTTTGAAAATGAAGTGTCTTACAAAAATAAAATTTTCTTGTTTCTTGGATCATAAAAAATGATTTTTAAATAGGGAAATTGCGTATTTATGATAAAAATTGACTTTATTCAAATTATAATTTTTTTAATTTAATTTACATAATTTTTATTTTAGAATTTAAATATGATATGTGATTTTTAATATGGATTTTTGGGATTTTTAAACCATATGTGCACATGTTTTCAAAATAATTTAGTGAAACATTGTTTTTAAACCTTCATTTTTCTTCCAGAAAGCTGTATGGCTTAGAGAGTGTATGTTATGGTGAGAAATGGTTGGGATAACTAAGGAAAAAAATGTAACACACACTATTTAATGTGTTTAGAAGTGTGGATGGGTGATGAAATATTTTATAACATGGAATTCTAGATAGTGAAGGAAGTACGTAAAACATATATTTCCATTTATATGTAACGTATAATCCTTTGTATGGGCATATAATTTGTTGAGTAATTAATTATTTTCTAATATATTTTACGGAAAGTGGGAGTGTCCAATAAATTTTAGGGAAAACATGGATTTTCCATTAAATTGAGGGAATGATGAGTTTTCTTAGAATTTAAGATAAATATTGTTTTTTAGTATTTTTATCTTCAAAGAGAAAGCATAGATTTATAATTTATTATAAATTATTAATTTATAAATTATTTATATAAATTATTAAATTTTTTATAATTGAATACATTGGTTTTCCAAATATTTATTAAATTAATGTTTTTTGTAGTTAAAATATTATTAATTTAATATGGTTATCTGAGATTTCATTTTAGATTTTCATTGAAAGGGTGTGCATTATATTCTTGAGAAAACCCTACAATGTTTATACTCACCCCCTAAATGTTCACTTTGGTAAACATGTATACATGATTACTAGTGAATAAAGTAAAGGGAAAAAATTGATATTCATCATTGGTGAGTCGTAGTTCTAGAATGGAGTTATGGAAGAGGAGATAGTGGAATAGGTATTTAGAAATTAGTTTGGGTGTCTAAATGTGTCTTTTTTGTTTTATTAAAAGCTTGTATTTTATAAAAAAATTAGTTCCCACTACTAAAGTTTAATTAATTTGTTTTACATCACCATGTGTCATTTATGCTTATTATATTTTGAGATAAAATCATTACCAATGGTTTCCCCCCAACCACATTTAAATATCCTATAATGATCAGGATATATGCTTAAGACCATGTGGCACCTCGACTCAGGTCTTGAGATTTTGGATCCTAGGTCTGGGTGTTACAAAGTGAATCTATCTATCAAACAAAACTTGTATAAAGATATCATTTTCAAAACAGATTAATTATTTTTATTATATCATGAAAATGTTTTTATTTTATTCACTATATAACATTCCATTAATTCATTTATAACAATTTTATACAAATTAAAATAATTTCCAATCGAACGTAAAGTTGTTACTACCCATAATATGAATAATATTTCAACCAATGAAGAAAATCATATTTAATTGATATATTCTTTAAATATTATGTGAGGATAAATCCATGTGGACTGTATATACTCATATTATCATAATCCATCATTTTTGTGTAAAGAACATCATATATATATATATATATGTATGTATGTATTTTTTAGTATTATGTCTATTTTGAATTGGAACTATATATAAGGATATGAATTTTTAATTAATTTTTTTCGTACAATATCATTGGGATTTTATTTTCTTTACAATATTTTTTTCCATTGATCAATTTATAAAAAAAATATATTGACTAATTTAAATAATAACTGAAATTGAAAATTATACCACTCAACATGTGAATAAAATTTCAACCAATTAGAAAATAATTGGATTGAGTTGAGTTTTTATTTAAATAATTTGTAAGGGAAAGTACAAGTGGAATGTAAAGACTAAAATTACCATAAAAATCAAATATTTCTAAAAAATAGTTATATGTAAATATTTTAATAATAATATGTTTATCTTGCATCCAAACCTTATATAAGGATATCGTTGCTATATAAAATTAATTATTTTAGTAGCGTATTATTATTGTGATTTTATTTTCATTACAATTTGTGGTTCCGTTAAACAATTTATATGAAAATACACTAATTAATTTAATAAATAAAATAAATCAAAAATAATACTACCCAACATTTGAATAAAATTTCAACCTATTAAAAAAAACAATTGGATTGAATTTAGATGTCCGGTCAATGGTTTTTAAGGATAAGTCCATGTGGATTGGACTAACCCATAATACAAAAAACCATCATATTTTTTTTAAGAAACCATTATATATACATATTTTTTAGTATTGTATCTTTTTTTCATCTTGATCGTATATAATTTTATTATTTCTAAATGATTTTTTTGTGATTTACCATTTTGATTTCATTTTATTTAGTATGTATGGTTCCATTAAGAAATTTATAACAATGTATTCCAATTAATTTAATGGATAAATTAACTCACAAATTGTACTACCAAACTTGTCCTGAAAATTTCAACTAATGAAAAAATATTATATTGAATTGGGTTACTTTTTAATAAATCTATACAGACATGTACTCCTAGATTGTATTAAATCATATTTTCAAAATCTATTATATAATTTTAAAAAACATCATATATATTTATTTTTATTGTCTTGTATCTATCTTACATTCAAACCTTAGATAAGGTCACTTTTTTTTAACATCATTAATGCCATAGGAGGTTATAAAATCATTCTTATCCCCTCATAAAATAACTTTATATTCTTCTTGTGTTCCTTGAGTTCTTTAAAATAACTCTCATTATTTTCATCCATTTTAAGTAGATATATCTTTTCTAGTTTTTTTTGAAAATATTTATTTTACTAGAATAATTGTACATGGAAAATAGTAATTTTTTTTGTTATATTTATTTTAAAACTTTATAGTTATATAAATATAAATTTTATATTGATAATAAATAATTTAAAATTTTATAATTCAAGGGTATAAAAATTTGTTAAAATATATGAAATTTAAACATAATAATTTTAAATAATGTTATACTTTCTTAGTTTTTTAATTTATAGTTTACTTTACTGGAAATATTATAATGATGGTGTGGTGAAATTTTATATTTCCAGATTACCATAAAAAATTTATACATCATTCTTTATTATGAAGCACAAATTTTTACCTTAGAACATTCTTCTCTCAAATATAGTGTTTTATTTACTTTGTTTATTTTTTTATATGAATATTGTTTTTTTGTGAGCCATTAAAGTTTGAGGTATAAAATTATAATAGAATGAATTTTGAATACTAAAAAGTATACATTTTATTCTTCATCAAATTATTAGAAACTAAACTCAAGTTATATGTTTAATATTCAAATATTCTTATCACTAATCAATCCAAATTCAAAATTAGAAGTTTTTTTAAATCTCTAGATCCACACATTGACTAGTGACTTTTTAATTCAAATATAGATTTCACAATAGTCTATAGAATTGAGAATGTGTACACATTTAAACTCATACATGGCCCATATTGCTTAATGTTTTTTATTAAGAATTTCAAAAATTTAGAAAATTTTAACTTAAAATTCATAACACTATAACTGATAAATAAATCACAGTACATAGATCTATAATATTATTTTATGTGATTTAAGAAGAAAAATTTACAAAATTATGTCAAAGGAGAAACATATACTAGAATTTTTAATAAAATCACAAGGACTATTTTTAATCTATTGGAAATCATAAAAAAATAAAGGCATACAATTTTCTCTACACTATTGATAAAATAATGAAGAAAAGAAAAAGAAGAAAACTGTAAAGTAATTCTCTCACTAATTTCTTACGCTTTATTTTTATTTTTGTATGGTCCAACTCAACAATATTTCCTAACTTCTTTCCCATTTTTTATATATCTCAAGTACTAACACTCAGGTTCCTCTATAAGGTTACCGCTCTCTACTTGGTCACCAACTCTATTGGTCTATAAGAAAATATAATTTAATCTTTACTCACTCTTATAAGATGTATCATCTGAATAACCAGGTCCGTTATTTACTCTAACTAGTTACCAAATATTCTATAAAAATTTATTATTTTACACATCTCACCTACCTCAGTATCCATTGTCAATATTCTAGAATCTTCTTTACTCAGCTGATATCATGGTTTCCTCACTTGACTTCTCTACTCAATCTTCCTTTCCTTTTCTAGCCTCCATATCAAACAATTAATCACCTTAAATCTAATAAATTGACTTTAATTATCTATCAATCATCTTGAATATTCTCTACATCCTTAATTATAAATCTTGACCAACTCACCTTCTTTGTTATGTTTCTTACTAGATCCTTATATCATCGGCCTTAATTGCCAAGATTCGATCCATCGCTCACCTATTCCAAAATCTATGGTTGGATTAATTTCTTCAATCAATTATTACAATTGTATTTCAAGTGTTCCTAAATTCTCTTTTTAATTTTTGATTATCATTTTCTCTAATTAAGACTGAAAAACAGATATTTTTAATTTACGATATAAAAATTATATTTTATTGATTTTCACCTAAATTTATCAATTTAATTATTTTCTTGGTTATTTTAATATTTTTACTATTCAATAGTTTTTTAATGGTTATAGGTTATTACATGTCAAAGGTCCTTCACAATGTGATGTTTGGTTTAAATTTTGGGTTGGAACAAGTCACATAATGGAAAAGATATAGCATGATGTGACATGATGAAGATAAATTTTTGTGTTGAGGATGATCAATTATCACACCATGTCCTAGGGGTATCATAACATGATTAGGGTCCAAAGAAGATTAAAAATGGATGGTTTGAATTTTGGGGGTATACGAAATCATGTAGTGGTAAAAGGGAAACATAAAGTGAAGGTATGTAGGTGAAATTTGGGTTGAATTCAATCAAGGAACATGTCATGGCCTAGGGGAATATTGATGTTCCAGGGGTCTAAAGAATAAAAAAATGGATCTGTCATATATATATGGGTCCAAATGGTACTCTTACAAATGGTTAGTCTCAAATATAAGAGTCCCTATGTGTAATTATTTACTCTCATATATGGGTACCCTCTTACATATTGGTCTCAACCATTGTGAAAATCGAGTGAGGGGGGAAGTCTCAATGTAACAGTTATACATTGTGACTTGACAGAGGTGTCATGTGTGAGAACCATTACATGATGTTTAGGTTCATGTCATGACATGGACCTAAGAAATGGAGTCACATTTCTATATGGTTTTTGGGGAGATGTGTCACACCATGTTGATGAGAGGTCAAATCATTACCTACCATGCCTAGTTTATTTAAAATATTAATTAATTGATTAAATGAAATATAAAAATTATTTATTTTATATTTCAAATATATATACCATGTAAAATACATAAATCTCCCCTACCTCTCTTTTCAAAAAATTTATATGTATTGGAAGTCAACCTTCTCACTTCTGCACCCTTCTAGTTGATTTTAGTAGACTATCACCCATGAAATATCAATAAGTAGTTTTATTTTTCTTATTTTAGTTATATTATCCTATCCTTAATGAATTTATTTCATCCCAACATCAATTATGGATTTGGGTTATAATTATAAGAGTTTTTAATTTTAGGAATTCACTCTTTTCTATTAGTTTATCCCTAATACCGGCTGGTGGTTTCACCAGTTTAAGGTAGGCAGTTCCATTTACTTCATTTTTTTTGAGTAAACTTATGTGATTAAAACTCATTAAAGATGATTTAAATTATTTCAAAGGTTTTTATGACATAATTTAGGTATAGTATATACGTTATAAATTATTTATCATCATCATTTGTTTATTTGAGTAATCAAAGCGATTTACAAAACATGTTTTATGCATAAAAATTGATGTTAGTTAAAATGTGTTTGATGAAATATCTACTTAAAAGGAAATGGTTTTATGATAAATAAAATATGATTATTTATTAGGTGAACCTTGAGTGATTGGATATATATTTTAGGAAAAGTATCTACTAAGTAATCATGCCACTCTACTTAGCCTATGTATCATTGTTTAATATTTTATTTTGTCCAAAGTGGGTGCTGCTAGTTTACTATGACACTCTATCTAGAAGATTGTATGTAGATTGAGATATTGGATATGGATTAGTATGAGGATCATGATATTACTTAACCATAGCGACCATATGGTATATCCCACAATTATTGGTCATAAATGACTATTTATTTTTAAATTTACCTTTATGTTAGATATTATAAAATTTTATACTTATTGATAAACATTTAAATTGTATCTTCATATGTTTAGTTTGAAAATAACATGATGGGGTTATCTAATTAAGGGTGTTCATAGAATACTTGGTGGGATCCTATTGATCTTGTCATAATGGCACCCTAAAAATACCCAAGGTGTGCATGTAGACATTTTTTTACTAATACATATAAATGGAAGGCACCTCTTAGGGGTGGTAGATTTACATGCTAGATATTTAAAGGTTTTTTCAAGGTGAAATAATGGAAATGAGACCTCATTTACCATATATATGGGTAGTGTTTGTTTATTTTGTGATTTATTTATTTATTGATATTTTTATAGAATTATTTTTTTACATAACCCAACGAGATTCCCATTATGTTCACTTTTTGTTATATTGTTTCATATTCTCATGTATATATATTCTTAGTTTTTGTTTATATTGAATGTTTTGGATGTTGTTTTAATATACTTATAGTTATTATTTTTTTGCTTATTTGACTTCATGAATCACCAATACTTGTTATGGACATGTTATTTTCTTAGTTAGGACCTTTTTTTGGTTAATTGATTTATTGGGAAGAATATTCCTAAAGGAATGTGCCTAATTCTTAAGCACTAGTTACTAGTATGTGGGAATTAAGAATACAATTTGGGCCTTATTGTGGGATATATCAGTTACAAAGTAAAGAGCAGTATATGGTTATTTATGAAAAAATGGTATCAGTCCATGATTTTGATTTATTTTATTTCTAGAAGTTAAAGTAGATTAAAGAAATGATTGTCAAGACATTAGGGGTAGCTTATGTGTGAGTGTCTAATGAACACTCATTATAACAGAAGTTAAGAATCTATGAGTTATCGGGAAAATAATATTTTAAAAATATTTCAATTTGAATTAGTGATTTTATGTTCCCCCTTTTATGAATTTCAATATCCCTATAATTTAATTTTGATTTTTTTTATTTAAATTAATGTCATTCATATGTTTTGATAGTATTTTTCCTTCTTTATATAAATTTTTATAGTATCATACTTCCAATAAGACCTCATAATAATTCTATTGAGGGAACTATGGATAATTTACTTAGAAATAATCCTCATATGGATCAGAATTTCATTGATATAATGGTGAGAGCTGTCTGATCCATTGATTGAGGAGTGAGCGTTAACTCAAATCAGGCTAGGTAGGCAGGTACAGATTTATGTTAGGATAAATATATGACTTAGTAATTTATTATCCACAAATTATATACTTTCAAGGAATAAATAATTCCTAATAAGAAAATGATTAGTTTGAAAATATTAAAATTATTTTTGAATTCCTTGATAATTTATATTTTATCAAAGTGAAGTCACCTTATTTTATACTATGATGACCCATCTAGAAATAGTAAAAGAAAATTTTTCAAGACAATATGTATGAGAAAATGAAGTATAAATACATTAAATTCATTCTCACATAGTAGTTATATAAAAATATTATGTATTTGGATATTCATTGGGAGTTTTTTCCTCATTAAAGGAAACCAAATAGTTATAGAACATGGAAACTGGTTTTTCAATGTCTTCATTTTCATTCCTGATATGATTTTAATTGATGGATTGAAATTTTTCTGATTTTATATGGTTATGAGACCTTACATTTAATTTTTACAATTGAATATATAAAACTATATGAAGGTAGTGGATCTATCCTTGATGGTGTCGATAAATTAGGTTAGGATATCGAGGAAGCTTTATAATCCTTCTATTCCTAGTGTAAGTGAAGTTGTATTTTCAAAAAATAATAAGATGATTGAAAAACATAAAAGGGTGATAGTAGTGGAGTTTTTAATCTATTAAAATGATTTTTAAATACCCCTATGGTATGAAAAATTCTATATTTCTATCAGTGTGGAATGTTTTCCCATATATGGATGGCCTTACTAGAGCACCCCATATTTTTTTTCTTTTTGTGTGCAAGATTTCATCAATGGGGGTTTAGATCAAATAAATCTCCTCAAGGTAGTGTCATATTTTCAACTCTATGGCGGTCTGTAATGTAATCAAATGCATGTAAAATCAATAGGATCCCAACCTTATGGGTGTGGAGGTAGGAGTTGTTCATCTTATGTGTAGAGTTAATTGATAGATGAGCATCTAGCTAGTATTAGGTTTCATTCCCATTCAAAATCAAGTTAGTTACATGCATTAGATTAATTTCCCATGGAATAAATCACACTATTTATAACTTTATGAGTTATCATTATTATTGTATCATCTATGGATACTGATTTTTTCAATTGGGGTTTCTATCACTAATTTATACATGCATGTACAATAAATTTGTTAAATATTTGGTATGAGATTATGTTTTATTTTAATGAGATATCTATACCTCATGGGATGAAGAAGCCGGGTTCCTAGTGACTTCATACATTTTCTCTATATCAATGTTTTATTTATTATGGGACTTCTTTATTCACAAAATAAACCTCTTTGGTATTATTCTTGGGATGAATTGGTTGAAAAAATTATATCCAGTATTTATTTTTATCATTAGAGGGTATTTTCTACTACTATCGATTGAATATATTTTTAATTTTAATGAGAATTAGAGCCTTAGCCTATTAAAGTAGGATATAATCTTCCATAGTAAAATGGGTTATCGTGTATGATGTTATCTCTTCTAATTGAGGACATTGAAAGGAACCTAAAAATAGAGTTTCCTTTTATGGGAAGGGAGTTTCTTATAGTGTTCATAGATAAATTCTCTAGGATACCTATTTAGTGGTAAGTCACATTTTCTGTTAATATTATTCCTAGGATGAAACTAATATTAATTCTATCATATCATATGTTGCTTATTAAATTAAAAAAGTTGAAGATTTAGTTGTATGATTTAGATTCGAAAGATATCATTCAACCTAGTGTACCTCCATGAGCTTCTCCCATACTATTTTCTAAGAATTTACATGAGACTCTTCACGTGTACATAAATTATATAAAGTTTAATCATGTGACCAAAATGAATAAATACCCCTTTACTTGCATTGATTAACTATTTTATCAATTGATGGGACAAAGGTGGATTTTTAACAATTTTTATTTGTTCGTAATATCACCATCTCAAGGTGAACAAATTTATATTTTTATGAATAATTTTAGAATCATATTTGTTCAATAAAAATACCGAGTGATCCCTTTTGGGATAACAAATAATCCTATGAAATTTATAGATATTATGAACACGATATTTCATTTATACATCCACTCATTCATGATATTCATGGATGATATATTAGTTTATTCCAAAATTGATGTGGATAATGAATATCACCTGAGTATTTCTATGGGAACTATCCATGATCAATTCCATCATGAAATTGTTTCAATTTTTAGACTATGGAAATTATAATTCATGTTCTTGGGACATGTGGTGACAAAATTCATTTTAGTAGGTCCTAAAAAGGCAAAATCTATTATTTCATAAAAAAATAAATTTATTTGAGATACACAGCTTCTTGGATATAATAGGTTATTAATAAAGATTCATTATGAAATTAAATATGAATTAATAATATTTTACCACCCTCACTAAGAAGGGTGAGAAGTTTTCATGGAGTGTTGATTGCAAATAAATTTTTTATGGTGTGAAGAAGCATTTGAAATCATCCCCTACTTTGGTTTTACCTAAGGCCAGACAAGAATATATTGTTTATTATGATGCATAGAGTATTGTATTGGGATGAATTCTTATATAGAGTGATCATTTCTATGGAACATTATTCTAATCAATTTTGTTCACATGAAAAAAATACCCAACTTATGACCATTATCTATTCGTAGTGATGTAAGATCAAAAATGTTTTGGGAACTATATTTTTGGTGATAAGTTCAAAGTGTATACCAATCATAATAGCTTGAATTATATTTTCTATCAAAGGGAAATAAATATTAGGAAATGTTGATAGATGGGTTACCTTCCTACATTTCATTTTAACTTTATATGTACATCGAGAAAGGTAAATGTGTTCTGTGAAGATATTAGTTGTAAATTTTCATCACAAGACTTGAATGAATATGGAGATAAGTAGAACCCAATTAGCCTCCTTACTAAGACACACATAGAGTTAATGAAATATAATAATAATATCTTTCTAGATAATATTTAGTTGGCACTTTTTCTTCATGAATTTAATTTTTAGGAGAAACTAGGGGATTAGAAGTGCCAACGTATTAGGAGGACTTTATGTGATGGGGATTCCACTAGTTAGTGGTTTTTATCTCCCAAGGGAATTCTATATTTCAGGATCCATTACTAAGTTCCTTTATTTATAAGGAAAGGGATGATAAATTATTTCCATTTCTCTCAATGGCTAGCCTATCCAGGATACACCAAGATATTTTATGACATGAGACACCAATATTAGTGACCTTTTATGAGATGGTACATAATATATTTTTTATTAAGTTTATATACTTATCAATAGGTTAAAATAGAGAATCTATAGCACTATAGTTTTTTATAGCCTATCCCAATCCCCACATAGAAATGGGATGAGATAACCATGGACTTCATCATTATATTACCACATACCACTCTAGGAAAAAATATTTTTGGTGTTGTGATTAATTAGTTGAACAAATTATCTTATTTTATCCTAATCAAGGATATAACCAAATTGAAGGATCTTAGGAATTCATATGTTATAGAGGTTATACAATTTCATGGAATGATTTTTATATCATTTCTAATAGATATACCCAATTCTCCTCCATTTTATTAAAAGGTTTTCAAGGGCGATGGGATCTTGAGTGAAGTTGAGAATGACTTATCATCTGAAAATATATGTGTAGATGGATAAAGAAATATAGATTCTAATGAACATGATCTATGCTTGTGCATTGGATTCTAGAGGCTTATGGGATAACCATATAAAATTGGTGGTGTTTTCTTATAATGATTACTATAAATCCTGAATTTGAATATCTTATTTTAAACCCTTGTATGATAGGCCATGCTTGTATCCCCTCTATTTGATCAAGGTGGGGAGGATTCTTTGGTGGGACCAAGAATTCTTTTGAATCTGAATAAAAATATTAAGAGTATCTAATGATGATAAAAATATATTAGAGTATCAATAAATTATATAATGATTTCCTTCATCATGATTTAGCTTTATTGGTTAGTGAATAGGTTTTTTAAAGGTATTAAGTCATTAAGGTAACTAACAGGTAAATAATCATGGGAAGCTCACACTAAGATATGTAGCACCATTATAGATTTATAAAAGGACCAAGAAGTTTGAAGATTAGTTGGAATTTACTCATGAAATGATATATATTAAGGAATTATTTTATTTATCTTGGTTTAATAAGTACTATCTTGATCTATCTCATGTATTGAGTTGGGAAGATATGGAACTAGAACAAAATTTTTCAATGGTCAAGCAACCGATATGGATTATTGACTCCCAGGATAAATTTTTTTATAGAAAATATATTCAATTAGTGTTTGTATTAAAGAAACATGGGAGTGTCTCTCATGTGACACGGGATTAGGAATATTTGATGATGGTCATTAGCTTCATCTCTTCTCAAATCATCCATAATTAGATTTATTTTGTTTGAAAATAACATGATATAGTGGGGAGAATTATATAATCAACACTTTAATTTTAAGGTATGAAATTAATTAATTATTAATTTTTTATCAATATTCATAAATTTATGTATTTTCCATGTTCTTATACATTTTTTTGGTTTTTTTCAATTTTAGGCTAGATTTAGGTCATGCTATGGCCATGAGACATCATAGAGTGATAATTGGTTTGAATTTTAGGGTCATAATAAGTCACTTCAAAGAAAAGGGAAAAAATGATTGGAGGGGATGGATGTTAATTTTTTGGTTTAAGGTTGATCATGGACCATGCCATAATATAGGGTCACCATGATTTGATAGGGGTTTGGGGAAGCTAAAAAATAGTTTTGTCCCACATCTATGTGTTATATGGTAACTCGTACACATAGTAAGTCCCATACATAAAAGTATCCTTGTTTAATTGTTTAATATTACATATGGGCACACCCTTATATAATAGATTCATAATTTTTGAAAATTGCATGATTTGGGAGGCCATACCATAATGGGTATGAATTGAACCATGATGGGAGTGTCCTAAGTGCCATTAAGATCAAGAGAGAATCATGATGTGGCCTTAGGAAGTGGAGTCGCAACCTATCTTACCAAGTTTATTTAAAATAAAAATTAATTTATAAAAGGAAAATAAAAAATAGGATATTTTATATTTTAACTAGCTATGCCATATAAAATAACTAACTCTTCTCCCCCAATCTACGTTAACCTTATAGGTCTTAGATACCAAATTTCCTACTTTTTCCCACTTCCACTTTATTTTAGTATATGTATCACTAGGGAAATATCATGTGGTTTTTATTTAACTTTCAGTTATATTTTACTCACATATATAGAATTATCTATTCTCAATTACCATGGTGTCTTATGGTTCTGTTGTTTAAACCTAATGACAATAGTTATTCATTTTAGGGACTCTCTATTCTATTCTAGAGGAACGTCACCACTGGCTAGTGGCTTTGCCAGTTTAAGGTAGGTTTCCCCAAGAACTTCCCTTGTTTTAAATTACTTATATTCTAGACTCTCATTAAAGGTGATTTAATGTTTTTAAAGGGGTTTATACAACCTTTAATGGTTTTTATATATTTGTTATAAATTATTTCTCATCCTTTTATATTGATATGAGTAATCAGTGAGATTTTAAAATCTTGTATTATGTATGAAATTTTATGTTTCCCATCGATGAAATGAATTTTTAAAGGGAAATGGTTTTATGATAAATATAAAATGATTATGCCTCAAGGGAACCCTGATTAATTAGGTAGTAATTATAGAAAAATAAACTACTAGGGAATGATGCAACTATATCTGAACCCTGATTCCAAATTTAGTATGCCACTCTAGCTAGTGGAGATACCAGTACTTTAGTATTCCACTCTAGCTAGTGACCTATGTTTAGATTGAGATATTGGATATGGATTAGAAAGATGATCTTGGAAGGCCTTAGAATATTTTACCCTAGGGTATATCGCATGATTCTTAATGGAAATGATTATTTACTTAACACTTATCCTTCATGTTTTGATGTTGTAAAACTTTAAAATTTTTCATAAAAATGTAAATTGTATCTTCATATATTTAGTTTCAAACTAGCATTCTTGGATTATATAACAATGTTTTTTATGGAACACTTTGTGGTATTATACCAGTCTTAATATCCGGAAAACCTATATTCATCCATTGGGGGGTATGTAGATCTTGTTTTGACTAATACATGTAAAGTCACATTACTTCTTAGTGGTAGTAAATTTCCATGCTAGAGGTTTTTGGGTTAAATGTAAGTGACATAGTGGGAGTGATCCCTCATTTCCCAAAAAGAAGGGCATTGGTTGTTTATTTTTTGTTTTTTTGTATTGGTGTGGTTTTATAATTATTATTTTTATATCTTCCTATTGAATTCTCATATTGTTTAATTTTTTATTTTATTTTGTATTTTCTTTTATATTTACTATTGGTTTGTGTTTATATTGAATGTTATGGATGTTTTTTAATATTTTCCTTGTTATTATTATTCAAATTATTGAAGTAAATGACTTTTCAATGTAAGGATATGTCATGTAGGGTTCTAGATTAAGACCCTCTTATTGGTGGATTGATTTATTAGAAAAACCATTCCTAAAGGAGTGTCCTCAATGAGAAGGAACTATTTTCAGCCCGTGAGGATATATAAATACCTTTAGGCCTTATCATAAGAATAATCAGTGTACTATTTTTGGAGTTGGAAAGGGTGGTTCATGACAAAGAATACCATCAGTTCCATATCTTTGTATCAATATTATTATCTCTATCGAATGAAACAAAAGTAAATTATAATGATAAATCCCTTTGCATCAAATATATATGTCTTCTTTAATTATTATTTCATTTATTGATCATCCTAGAGAAATGAAATTGGTTTCTTGAATTATTCCAAGATAATTTTTTTCCATTGGACAATCCAGTTTTTCTCATTTTAATTTTTGGGGAAGAATTTTTTTCAACTTTTTTATTCTTAGAGAATATTGTTTTTTTGTGATTTATTATTATGAAATGATTGGTTTAATATTACACTACTCAATGAATAAATGTATTTTTATTCATATGTGAGAAAATTATTCACTTGTATAGATATTTTTTTCTAATTTAAGAATACAAGACAGTTCATTTCAATCATCATCTTTGTTTATTCTTGCACCAAAAACCTATAAATAATAAAATTTATAAAAACCAACAAGGTTATGCAATATTAAATTATAACTTACATTATTCATGAATATTTATAATTTAATAGGTTATAAAATATTAAACTATATTTTAAACAACATTTATATTTAAACTAACAAAAATTAATCTAAAATTTAGATAATCAACACAATTCATGTTGATTACTTAATATTAAATTGTAATTTATATTAATTATACATGTTTAAACTAAAATCAATACTTAATAAAAAATATAAAAATAAATAAAAAAATCTTGTGTAAGATTAAATAAAAAATAAAACCAACTATATGTTATTAAAAAAAATTATAGAAAATATATAAGATTAAAAATAAATATTCATTATAAAACTTAAAACTTCTTAAATAAGAATTAAATCAAACAATATCGAAATAATTCATTACTAACGAATGTTTAAAAAATTATGATTAATTATAAATATAATAATAGATTTAAAATATTAAAATTTATTAATAAAATTTATTAATAAAAGCACTAAAAATTATATAAAATTATAAAAATTAAACATTAATATGAATTATTTATCTCAATAATAATTCTATTAAATGTTTTAAAAAATATTTAATATCAATACATAAATAAATAAAAAACAAATAAATGATAATTATCAACTCCCCCACACTAGAGGTTGAGCATGTACTCATATCCAAGGGGTTTAATAAAAAAAACACACACACACACAGATATATATATATATATATATATAAGTAACCATTAAAATTAACTAAATTGGTAATAAATCTATCTATGTCATAAAAAAATTGAAATTAAAATTTTTTCTCATTAAGAATAAAAACTCTTTAAATAAATTTCTTCTATTATCATTAAATTATGAAATGAATTTCAGTACTATTTTTAAATTCCATTAATATTCTCCCTCACCAAGATACACTCACTTTAGTCTTCAATAAAGTATAAAACAGAAAATAAATAAATAGAGTTTCCATCATTCATTAATTACATTTCGTATACCATATGTTTGAAAATATCCAACGCTCTCTACCACTCGGGACAAGATCACACCCTCAATGGGAATTTGAAAAAAAATTATGTATTTGATGGGGGGAGGGGGATGAAAATAAAACAAACACAAAATTAAAGAAAAAGGATACCATAAAAGAAATTATTATTAACTAAATGAATAAAAAATTGATTAAAATAACTCACATGAAATAAATAATGATAGAATTGAAGAAATAGGATGAAGAAATAAGGAAATGAAATGAAATTTCAGACAATTATTTCAAATTATTTAGTTTCTATGAAAATGTTAAAATTTTTTTGGGACTTAATAAATGTAGATTTTATTTATTTTTTCATCTTGATTTTATTTTTTCAATAATTTAATTTAAAAGGTATACATGTTATTTTTAAATAGAGACTGCAAAATTTTATTTTATTAAGAAATTTAACTTTTAATAAAGGAATTTGAAAAAAAATTTAATAAAAATTATACGTATAAATAAAATAGTTATTAATTTAACAAATAGTAATGAGAAGAATAAAAGAAAATAAAGGAAAGTAAAATTTATGAAATATATTGAGTGTTATGAAATAAAAGAAAAGAATGAACTATAATACTCAAGGACATAAAGGAAAATGATTAAGAATAATATTTCCCACTTCACTCAATAAAATGAAGCATACCCTTTCCCCATACTTAAACTTTATTTTTTCCTTAAGAAAAAAAAACTCAAAATAAAATTACTCTCCTGAACCCTATAATTTACGTTCAAAAAGGCAATAGATGATTGAAACATATATATATATAGATTTACAGATCATATAAAGTGATAAAATAATCGATAGGTATTCTTCATGGATTTATGATTCTTAATAAATATTCAAAGGTTGATACATGGGAATAATTTTTTATATCATTAAAACAATATATTTCTATCAAAGGATTATATGATTTAGGTGTGATTATGCCAATGTATCCTCAATTAATAATTTAATAAATCTCTAGATGAAACTACCTTAATAAAGATAATTCACTCACAAAGAAATATATAGTAAAGTGAAACCATGTATAGAAAAAATCATTAAATTTCACATATAAAAGAAATATGTAATAAATTATATATCAATGAGACTTACTTATATTTATCAAAATCGACTCTTAAATAATCTCAGTTTAGAAAATATAAAATTTAAAATGAATGGGAGCTTAAATTTTATCAATAATTTTTTTTGGAATAAGCAATGTTTTTGAAAATTTAATTAAAAATAAATGATATCTAAATAAATTAATTTACTAATTATATATATATATATATATATATATATTCACATAAGAGAAACTACACTAATATGGAGGGTTGAATTAGTGTGGAATAATTTTTCCAATTGAAACCTATTTTAATTTTTACCACAACACCAATTAACATAGATGGATCTCACACTAATATATAACACTTTCCCTATATACATGTAATAATAAAAAAAAAAAAATAAGACACACAAATATTAGAAAGGTTCACTCACATTCTATGAGCTAGACCTCCGTGTATGGTTGTTGTTATATGATACACTCACAACCTATCTTTTATTATCAAAAATCAACTATGGGAGAGGGGAATTCCTTTAACCCTTTAAAACCTGTACCAACTAGATTACATGTATGAAACTAATTTGTTTAGAAGTTATGGGTTTTATTCTCTAAGATAATACCATAAAATGTATCTTATTTCTAAGAAATATTTTTCTTGTATCCTCTTAATGAATGATTGATATTATAAACACCTGTCTTTAATGGATCTATTAATTTTCATTTGTTATAGTAATCTTATATGGTTACCTCTCTAACTTTCATAAAAATATCCTAAGAGTTTTCTTAGTTATTTTTTAACCTAAATAATCTTCAAATTATTATATTGATGCTACAATCTATCTATCTCTCTATACCCCTTCCGTCCCACCACTGAATATAAATAATATTTTGAAACATTTTATTTTCAGTGGGTACTCTACTCACTCTATTCTCTTTTCTTTGAAGCCTTTTTGATATCTTTTAATATATGGTTGGTCAATTATCTCCTTAGCATATTTTTCAACTTATATTACTCTTTAAATACAAATAATAATCATATTGATATTTTCATATATATTTGGATATGGAAATCCCATTTAAATTTAAATAATGATCTTCATTCATTCTTTATTCTTTAATTTTTTTCAAAAACCCTTTGAGATATCCACCTAATTTTATTCTCAAAGATACAAAATATAGATTATTTTTCAAATATCATTTATGGATATATTTTTTATTTAATTCTTAAAAATAATTAATTTTACTTTTCTTTAAGATTCAATGAAACATGTAAACTATTTTTCGATGTTTGTTTTCTTACATGAAATAATAATATTGTGGTGTAAAGATTCATCTCACAACATAAATCCCTCTTTAAATTTCATCAGAACTCCAAGATCTAATCATGAATTAATATTATATATCAAGATATTTATATCTTGAAGATCAACAATGAATCATCTAATTTGAGATATTACATTCGACTGGAAACATATTTTAATCTTATGAAAAATTCAAAATAATATTTTATAGACTTTGAAAAACTAAGGTTAATATAATGTTATATTAGAGTTATTCATACATAAGTATATATTACTCTTACATATTGTTGAGAAACTTTGAATTATTCTTTCATATCTCGGAGTAAATGTTCTGTAAGATTAGGTTAATCTTTTGTTCCCTTATAAACTCTTGAGTTAGTCTTACACAACTTTGGGTTACTCATATGTAGCACATATTTAATATTACATAGCTCTAAATTATTTTTATATAGTGTGGGATTATTCTTACATAATTATGATTTATTATTATGTACCTAAAGTAGTCTTTAATATTATTCATACATAACTCTATATTACTCTTACACAGTTCCTTGATTGTATCATCTACTCCTGTTCACCTACAAGTTATTCTTACATGAGATAAATTTACTCTTGTTCATCATTTATAAATCAAGAATAAATTTTCTGTAGGAGTAGGATATTCTTAAACAACCTATACTTTTCCAAATTTTCAAAACTCTATAACTCAAATCCTTGAAAAGTAAACTCCAACCTTTTAAGTTTTATTTAAAACCCTCTTATCCAATTCATATAATCTCAAATCACTCTAAATAACATCAAAAATTAATCTGAACTTCACAAAACTCTTTAAAATAATTTTCCAAGAACTTATATCCTACATGAATTCAAATATTTTCCAGATTAACTGAAAACATGTTTTAAACAGTTCCAACCACTTTCATTCACTTTAAATCAGTTAAAAAATATTCCTAAATATATTTAAATATATTGGAATGATCTCAAATTAGTTTCAGTATATATTGGATTGTTTTTTAGAACATTAATTAAACTCCACTGACTCATCAAATCATATTTTTTTATGAAGTATCCTCAATAAAAATGAATTGAATATTACTCAAACAATAAAAAACTTATATTCACAATCAACATAATTTTTTTACTCACAAGTCCAACAATATTTTACACAACCAACTTCTCAACTTATTCACTTGAATTATTCATTTTCAAGAGTGATTTAATTCAGTTTAGTTTCTTAATTTAATGAATAGAAAAAATGGTGTATACTAAATAAATATAATATAAATCTATTTTAATTTCCCACTATCTTAATAACTCTTAAATATATCTAGTTTAAGGGTTTCATGTGGCCTTAAGCGCACATCCCCGTACCCAAGTGTATACCAAATAATAGTGAGAGTCTTGGGTGTTATCATGGGGTGACTATACCCTCATCCGAACACATACATAAACATAATCATATTTCATATCAAAAAGTACAAGAATAAATATGTATAAAATGAAATATAGAATGCAGTTATATATCCTAATTGACTTCCCACTCGATCGATCACATATACAAAATGATCAAAAAATAATAAAATACAAGGTGGGTTCTACTATCATATCTAACCCTCATGGAATCCTGGAATCCATCAAATCATCCATCTTGATCATGTAATTAAAATCCTCCTACCTACCAAAACCTGTGAACAATGAGGTCTTCTTAGTTAATAATTTTTTGTGGCCACTTGAGTTGCATGTGAGTATAATTCAGCTAACCACCACTAATGATGTCACTATGATAACTGATAAATAGTGTATGCACATGTTATATGATCATAATAATAAATAAATAACTTTTTTTGTATAATACAATTATCAATAATTATCCTCAGGTTCTATGGTGACACCTAGGATTGACCAAACCTATTTTTTCTAGTCTTATATGTCTCTAATAATAAGCATGCCACCGAGAGGGAACAAATCCATCCTGAGAAAAATTAGAGTATCATACACTTAGGGAACCCATTTACATCTTAGAACCAATATAGTATCACCTAGGGGATAAATATTAACCATAGAATAATTATAATACTACCCAGTGGTATACTCTCTCCAAAACTCCATATAGCATAAACTTGGGAAAAAATCTCCACAAAACTATATATCATATGTACCTGTGATCTTTAATTCACCGAAAAACCTCATATAATATCTACCCCGGGTTTCACATCCTCTATTAGAAACCATTATACACATAGATTTTGAAGATCACCCCAGAACTAGTATGTTATACACTTAGGGGTCTCCCACCCTAAAGCCTTATATCACATACAGCTAGGGAATCCTTCTCCCCAGAACCTCATACCACATACACCAAGGGGAACCATCCTTGTATAAACTTTATAGATCATACACCAAGGGGGTTTCGCCATGTCCTGGAATAGGTACCAGAAAATTATTTTCTAAGGAATCATCCAAGTTCAATTCCTCAACCCTCATTCACACATCATATATACACACACATATATCACATATTCTCAAGGGAAAATCATCCTTATAACCTCATATCACAATCTACATAGGTGGGTCACCACCCATACCCATCACTCAACTCCTCTATTTACCTCTCAAGAACACCATCTAGACTTGTCACTCAAGGCCTAATCACGAATTGAAGTATGTCTCCTTATCCATCTAGCCTCATGAGTTTATTTACTTAAGACCATCCTAGTCCCCAAAGAATGGCATATTAAACCCATATATATCCTCATCTCACTAATACGGGAATCCACTGTGGTCCTACATACCCATACTAGTATATACTAAATATAAATAAGTTATACCCAATACTTGAGTTTTTCCCTCATATCATACCCCTTCCCTATCTTTTGTATGAAGAGGCAGGTCCAAACCTCATCAAAATACCTCTCATGACACTCACCAAGATTCCATTCCACCTCAAAGAGGGTATTCCTTATCACACATGAGACACATGATCACATCACCTATTATTGAAAGGCATAATCCTATCATGAAAGACACATATGCTCCAGAACCCTATATAGACCATAAGTATATTTTCTTGTATTTGAGACATGTCCTAGTCCTCTCACAATCCAATCAACATTTTCACCCCATGTAAACATCGTCAATATGCGACTCTATTTTCTATCACATCACTAGGGTACCTGCTCTAAACTCTGGTGGATCACAACCACTCCATCTCTAAGTCCACTTTGTTTATTAATTTCATTTAATCAAAACCCATTTAGGGATTTTATGTCAAAATAACATATTTATAATCAATCCCACAATCATGAGTTACTGGTTCATTAAACTAGTTCTCAAGAAACTATCATGACCCATGAAACTTATTTTATATCCATTGAAATTTAAGAAAAAATTTCATTTTAAATACAGGGTCAATCACTTAGAGACTAAATATTAGGTTCTATATAAATGAAATGAAAACAAAATGGGGTTATGTTAATGGAACAACTACCTCACTTAGGGTTATGATTTTTGAATATCTCCCCTCATCCTTGGCTAAGCTCACACCAAATCCCAAGATCTTGTATCATGCTATAACATCAAGATAAATTATTTTGAACAATTTATAATTAATTTTTTATTTATTACAAATATAATTAATTTCCTAAAACTCAAAAAGTGGTTTACACTATATGAACCTTGAGAATCCATATGCCAACCACCTATGACCGGATCCCAACACACTCATGAAAAAAATACAAAAAATTTGGAATCCAATCAATAGTCCCCATAATTAAATTAAATTTAAATAAATAAATAAATAAGGATAGTTACTTAGATAATCCAAAATGGTGAAAAAAATATGAGATCATATTTTTTTGAAATTATCTATCCATACAGATTAAAATGACCATCGAATAGAGATGATCCCACCATGGTCTAGTGGGATTTCATTTAAACCCTATCCCATATTACACCAAATTATTGGTGAAAAAAGGAAAAAGGTAGGAATATAGAGGAGGAAGAAACTCACCAATAATCATTACGGAAAATTCCACAAAACCAAACTATTTATATGGAGGGTTGAATGGGAGGAAAAGAGGTGGATATGTTAGCTGAATAGAACTCTTTGAGCTCCTTTCTCAACCAAAAATATGAAGGGGTTATTAGAATATAATAGTCTTCCTCTTCTTAAAAATAAGAATGTGGCCTGGTTGTGGTATGTTCCTTCTAGTTTACAATGTGATCAACCATAGTAAAAGGAAATGACACCCTTTCTTGTATCTATCATAGTATGATTTTCCCAAGTAGTGGGTGCGAACCTCATCCAACCATCATTATGGTCTGACCCTCATGGGTCATGGTGTAGTAGTTTATGATCTCATTCATGACATATACATTTTAAAATCTGTTATAACATGAATAAAATGGGTCTAGTCATGACCATCTTCATATAACCAAATCCACCCAAAGGGTTACTCTAACTCGTCTCTAATGTTCACATGAGCACATGAACCATCTTCTAAGCCTCAATCAATATACAAAAACCTATGATTGAGACATCAAAATATTATTTAATGACTTATCCTTGGGTTTACAGTGCTTCCAAAAAAAATTAATCAACTCATAAAGACCGATTCTAAGATATGGTAATCCCATAGAAAAAAAATTCAAAAAATTCAATGACACACTCGATGTGGTTTCTACCTCACAATGCACAATTATATGAAAAACACTACTCATTCCTCCTTTAACTAACCATACCTAAACATTCCTAGTCACACCCACTAACAGACTATCACATCCCATAATCATTATGCCTTAATCCCTAGAGGCATCATATGATCCATAAAGAAACCACACTGATGGTAGAACCTATCATTCATTGTGATTCCATAGTTTCGTCCTCTACCAACCAAATATGTTTTCATGCTCTTCCATGTGCACTGATTCATATCTAACCTGACTCACTCTCAAATCACATTGATTTTATTAAGAACCTAATTATAATACATATAAACTATCTCAAATCACATCAATGGCCCTAAAAACACTAGGGTCATACCTTGGTGATCAATATAATGCTCCCCACAATAACAGTTTCCTAATAATTTCTTTAATAAAACAAAAATTCATAATCTCCATATCCCACACTCTATCCACTAATGCATGTAATTATTGGATGTGTCTATCCCACTCATACATGATCTCCATCCCAAAACACCAATAAATACCCATTATCATCTCACAAGGAATCCCACCATTGAAATCCATCGAAATTCCATCCATAACGAGGGTCAAACCCACTAAAAACCTATAGTACACCACTGACTATATGAATCCTCTTCCAAAATTCCTTGATTATAACACCATAAAATTTCTAATATCACTTTCTGGTTGCTTCTTCTAAGATAGAATCACCCATCCTTTCAACCCCAATCACTGAACGCGGTTAGATCAAACGTATTATGATACTCCAACCCATCCATGATATAACCATACCATATAGATTAAATACCTCCCATCCTCAATTAAACTCCATGATACCATGGACACAAGTATTTCTTCTACCCATTGGTCCTTGAACAACACACAACCAATATCTGAATTACTTACTAAATGGGCACCACACATACCTGGAGAAAACTATCCCTTACACATAAAGGATTTTTCTAAAAATAAATTTTAAACATGAATCTCCTATTTCAAGGTAGAATGATTCACTAAGAACTTATTCTGAAGGATGTTATCTATAACTCATCTTAATCTCATATGAACCCAATGGTAATACATTACCATATTACTCTATCACACAACTTAAGTCATGGTCCCATGTTCCATACAACATCAATCCATATCTCACACTCATGTAAAATACTAACCATACAACCCTTACATGACAATATCATCTAGACACTATCTCCTCAGTGATTCATTTATAAAACGAATGATATCCCACTCATGCCAAGGAAAACAACATAATAACCCACCACCCCGAGCATCATCTCAAAATCAAAACAACATACCCACACTCTACCCATCCTTGATCTAACCATCCAAGATCATAATCCACTATCTTATCAAGAACCACACCCAAAATCAATAGGTCTAGGATTACCACCAATACTTCCCTCAAAATATAACCTTGATATCAAAATAGATCTAATTTTAATATATAAAAAAAAACATAAAAAACCTCATATTCCATTCCTCTACCCCTAAAATGGAATCTAACATATCAGGGAAACCTATTCCCAGTCAAATCTATATCTCCCAATCACACTTATCCAACTTGAAAACCTATACAAGGTATCTCATGAGCTACTAAACCCAATATTGGGTTCTCATATATACATCTCAATAATCACATGCAAAATAAACCACCCACTCTCAAGATCCCATACAGTGTCACATCCCTATTCATATAACAACATTGTCCTATGATGACTCAAATCATGTAAAACTTAGTCATGTGGTTTATTTAATCATAATTCTACCTATAATCTATTTGAGAAAACATGAAATAGGTTTTTTTGATACATTAATTAATTGAACCAATTTAAAAATAACCCATAAGGAATCTATCACTAAGGAATATGATTCTTAAACCAACCCACTAAGGGTTATTTTACAACCCTTGCATGGAGGTACTATATAAACACCACCAGAGAATGTCCCATGACAGGATCCATAGAAAAATTCATCTGAAGGTAATATTGTGGTTTAATTGAGTATAATTCCACCAAAACTTATATATGAAAAAACCCTATAGGGTTTTTTTACACTTTAAATAGTTAAACACTCTTTCTTTAGTGATATCAATCATCCAAAAGGACTTATATGTCATGTGAATCCTACATGCCAAGAATGATTCATATACAAAGGTCTCCTTCCAATAAGACAAGATCAAAAATCATATATAATTATAAAGTACACACATTATACTTAAGTAAATATCTCAATCCTAATATTTGAAATCAAAAATATTAGTCCAATATTTATGTTAAGAAGGAATTTATATCGAAAAAGTGTTCATGATGCGCCAGTCTGGGGTCCATCACAGGCCTCAACACAACTTTATTCTATATCTACCATACCAAAAATTGTAAAACAAAGGAAAATATGCTTTGATACAAGTTTTTAATTCCCTCCAGCATGAGACCACTCCCAAAATATTGGGTTGGGGGTATTGTGTGACCTCATACACACCTCATTATGCACCAAAGGTTGATGAATAGTAGACAGGGTTGAGGGTGTAAACATGGAGAGAATATATATCATAGTAAAAAATCAAAAAATAATTGAACAAAATCCATAAAAATAAGTAGAGTATGAACAAATAATTAATTAATAGTCATTCTATGAAAAATTAAATGCATCATAATGTTATGCATCCCAAATGGTCTCCTATAAGGGAAATAATATATAAATAATAATAATAATAATAATAATAATACTAAAATGAATGTATATCTAATACCATCTCAAATCCTCATCACACCTTAGTCTCCATTCAATTTATCCATATAAATCATGAAATACTAGCTTTCTTCCCATCATGAACCTATAAACAATGTAGTATTCTCATGTACCAAATATTTATATCCACCTAAGAAGGGTGTTAGTAAAACTCAATAGTTCACCAATAATGGTGTTCCTAATATATTTAGTATAAATTTTTTTTCATATGTGATATAATCATAATAATAACAAAAAATTATTATAAAAGATTAATAAAATAATAATCATTGATCCTCGAGTTTTAAGGTTATAAAAAAGATCAACCATACAAACTTTGGCCAATGTAATATGTCTCTTTTCATTAACATAACACCTAGGGGAACCACATCCAACCTTCAAACCATAAAATTATCATATACCCAGGGAAATAATATCCAGTCTACAACCAATATAATATCTCCCAGAGAGGCCAATTATTTCATTGTAACCTCTATAATGTCATGGAGGGGAAGAATCTACTAGAAACCAGATATAAATTACACTTGAGGAAAAACTGTCATAGTAACCACATATCAGACACACACAACTAGGGATCCTAGTACACCCTATATCCTCATATAAAATCTAACAATTGGATCATATAACCAACATAGAACCATTATATAACTAGGGGATGCAACTCACTGTGGAACCAGTCATACACCCAGGGGGAGTTCTACTCTGAAACGTCATATCACATACACTCGGGGGGAATAATCCTCCCCAGAAACTCATATCACTTACACTCATGAGATAAATAACCCTAAAAAATGATATAGAATAGACCTTGGGGGAATCATTCCACTCTGGAATAGGTACTAGACTATCATTTCCTTGTTCTGTATCCCACCCTAGTGCCTAAATGTTTTTTACTCATAAAACCCACACACACACATATATCATATATAATTAAGGTAAAATCATCCTTAGATCCTCATATGAAATTAAACATGGGTGGGACACCCACCCAAACCCATAAACTAATTCCTAGGTTGGCCTCTCAAGCACACCACCTATACTCATCACTTGAGGCCTAGATAATACCTTGAATCACATCTCATCATCCGTATATTCTTACAGACTGATTCCCTCAAGATTATCCTAGTCATAGAAGAACCTCAAATACTATTTTTTATCCCAATATCTTCTTCATGGGTATCCACTATTTTCCTAAAACCCATCATAGTTGTTGGGACCAATTTGGATGGATAAGGAAGTAAGAAACGTTTGCTGTTACAAAATGTTGTCTTTTGTTGTCAAAGAAGCTAAATCAATTCACTTTGTAAAAGGCTTGTAAAATCAGACGATGCTTTACTGATTTGTATTTTACAATCATCACAAGTTTGGAGAACTTGTGGTGTAATCCGTATGAAGGATAGAGAGAGTAAAAAAGTGTTTTTTCCAAAACAAATTTCAATATCATACTATCCAAAAATGACAAAGGCAAGAAGAAGGTGTGCATGTGGTGGCACACAAGTGGCGGCACACAAGTGTTGATGTGAAAGTGTCAGCGCTAAATTTCTTTAGAGGTGCACAAGTCATATTTAAAATATAATTATTTCAAAAATATGTCAAAGGAAATAAATTGGTGCACAAGCATTAGCGTGCAAGTGGTGGCGCACAAGTGGTGGTGCACAAGTATTATCACTCAAGTATTGGCGCACAATTCATATTTCGATGATCATCCAATCAAAATACGACAAAGGAAATAAAGTGGCATGCAAGTGAGAAAGTGTCGCACAATGAAAGAGTGTCGCGCAAGTATTGGCGTGAAAGTATTGGTGCACAAGTGTATAGGCCGCACAAGTCACCAAAATACCTATAAATAGACGACTAGCCTCTTAATTTTTTAAGGCTCAATACTTGAGAATTATCTTTGAGCTCTGGGCGCACAAGTAGAGAGTTGGGTGTACAAGTTGAGGGTTGATAGAAGGTTCACAAGTTGGGGAAGCACAAGTTGGAGGTGCGCAAGTGTTAGTTGGCGCGCATGCTACAAGCAGGAAACATGTCTGAAGGGCAGCGTGCACGTAGGCAGCGCACAAGAAGAGGTGCACAAGTTGTAGGCACGCAAGTATAGGTCATGCATGTGGAAGTGGGCACACATTATGTTTTTCTTGAGGGGTTCCTTCCATCTTCTGGGTAGGAAAGTGAAGAATTTATTTGAAAGATTTTATTTGTGTAAGATCATTAAGAAGAACTGATCCATTGTATTACCCTATTTGTGCTAAGAGGGAGCACACACACTATTGGATTGTTTTTAAAGTGCTGCACGAGTGTAAGGGTATATCCTACTCATTGTATTCCACATAAAAGGATTGTTTTCTAGTGGATTGTGTGGTACTGGATTGTTTCTGTACCATACCAAGGATGTAGCTACTTTTGTTGAGTAGTGAACCTTGTAATTCTTGTGTTCCTGTGGTTGTGTGTGTTCAGTAGGGACGAAACTTTTTAATAGGAGGCGAAGGTTGTTTCAAAAAGGGAAAACTTAAAAAGAAAAAGATATCACTGATTCACCCCCTCCCCCTCTCAGTGATACTTGGATCCTAACTGGGAACTTCAATAGTATCTAATAAATATCACTAAGATATGAAAAACACTCATGGTGTTCTCTCAAAATGTAGACCCTTACCTAACACTGACCAAAAGTTTTCAGTAAAAACCTCATCAATATCATACTCATTTCACTCACCCAGAGTTTAAACTACCCTCAAGAGGGTGTTCCTAATCATGTATATGACACATGATCATCTCACCCATTGCCATAAGTCCAAATCCTCTTGAAAAACCAACTAGTTATAGAACCCTATCTAGGTCATACACATAACAACCTGGCTCTAAGACATACCATAAGCCTCTCACAACCCAATAACATTGTTAACTCTTGGAGAAATTGTCATTGGGTAGATTGGTTTTCCATTCAGTCGTTGGGAAACTTACTCTAAGTTCAGGCGGATCATAGCCACCCTATATCTAGGTCCTCTATGTTTATTCATTTCATTAAATTTTCACCCCTATAGGGTCTATGTGTCATATAAAACATATTTATAATCAATCCCTCAACTATAAATGTATGATAGGCATCATGATAATTTTTGAGTGTCCATCATGGAACTTGAAACATCCATTATATCCATCTAAATCGAGGGGAAACAATTCATTTTAAATAAAATTTCAATCACACACAGTAACAATACCACATATTTCATTCCACATAAATGAAATAAAAATACCATAAGGAGGTTTTCAGAGACCACCTACCTCATTCAATGTTATCATGTCACATAGCTCCACTCATCATTATATAATACTGCATCAAATCATGAGATCCTATCACATTCCATAACTTCCAAAACAATTAATTATAACAATTTATAATTAATTTATAATTTGTTTCCAAATACGAATCTTAGAATAAATATTATTGGGTAGATTATACTTCATATGATATCAAGAAACTGTACATTGAACACCCCCGAAATTCTCTCATCCCACCCAAGAAGAAATCCCTAACATTCAACACCCGATAAATAATTTTTTTTTAATTTAATCAAAAACTCAAAATAAATCAGGAAGTGAATTACCACATTAGAAATAGTGACATAATATGTGATATCATCTTATAAAGACCTACTTTATCTATGATGATAAAAATACCCATTTAATCAAGATTATTCAACTATGATCTAGTGGAATTATCATAGAGAACCTAGCCCATATTTCACTAAATCAAAGTCAACTCGATAAAAAGAAACAACAACAAAATGGAGATTAGAAATAAAATAACCTAAAATCATCATGGAAGATTCCAAAAAACCACACCTTTATATGGGGGTTGACAGGGTGGAATAGAGGGGTAGGTGCTGGGAGAATTTCCTTCACTGGGCACCACTCTTGACCAGAAATATAAAGGGGTTTAACCAATAAATGAATGGTTTTACCCTATTTAAGAAATAATAAATGGACATAGTCATTGTGTATCCCTCGTGGTTTTTGGTGTGAAAAATTCTAGGTAATGTTTTTGGTATCCATATATATATATTAATCAATGAGAATACATTATGGGTTATGGTGTGACTTCCCTAGGTGGTGGGATTGACCCTCAACTAGTCATCATTAGGACACAGCCCTCTTAGGCCATAGTGTGATCTTCTCTAAGTGTAGGTTCCATCCATTGACCTATCACCATAGAAACAAGACCCACCAGGGTCCCAAAATGATGTTATTCTCCTAGGTGAGTCCCAAACCTCTTAATAATGGCCTCTATATCTCAATATGTGATCCCTAATACTCCCTTCTATAATGCCTCCTCACTCTAGGTCATCATGATGTGACCAAATGGGGGTCATAGTGTGACCAATCATCTATAGCCAAAACTAGACAAGGGGAAACCTTGATCTCAGTACAATTTCCACCTAAGAACCCGATCCTTCACTTGTTCCTCAATACATATTCAAAATAATCTCTTTGGGATGTTCCTTCCCTTGAAATTATGATCAAAATATTGGTTCTAAAAATGTTTCATACTCTGATACTAAAAAATAAAATTCTAGTTGAATTTCCTAATTCATAATGATGTGTGAATTTACATCTATAGACCTTACTTGATATATGTAGCTTCTAAAATAACCATCTACTTCTAAAAAATATCATGAACCTGCAGTTGAGAGTTTTTTCAGCCCTTTTATTTGATTCAATATAATATTAGATCTATAATAATGACATTTATCATTTAATGAAACACATTCTATTATATAACTAGTCCCTTTTAAACATAATTATCGATGTGATATTTTCATATCATGTAATAACCTTCATTCTTGATAATCACATGGATGGATCTTCCCCATAACACACATCTAGATATTATTATTCTACATGCACAACAAAATCGTTATTCAATCATCTTAGAGTTATTATATAATGTAAAAACTATACTCTATAGAACTCCTCTAAATTTAATATCTTTATTTATGATCAATGCTAATAAATTCTTCATCCCATCAAATTATTTAACCCATTAAAAATATTTTATACCTAAAATATCAAGCAACATTTTCCTCACCCTTCTATCATCTTTATAATCTTTAATAAATGTGTAAAATTATTTCAACATGATCTTTTAAAATATATTAGAGCCCTAACATTCATGATCCATTATTAATACTCTATGATTAACTCATCTTTCATATTTAATTGAATTTCACCTTTAACAATATATATAGACATCAAAATATCCTGGATACATGTCAAAAATATTAATATAATGTAACATTCAATACTCCAATTCATCAATACCTTGTTCCAACACTCTCATCTCATCATATATTGACATCATTTATTTTTGAAAAAAATATAACACAATATTATCAAAGTCTCTAATAATCACCCCTTTGGATTTGTTGTCAATACTAATTAAAAAAATGAATCTAAATATGTCTTCAATCATTTTATTCTTTCTCTCCCATTATTGACAATTGAATCAAATTTTTATTATAATATGTGAATTATTAATTATTAAAACCTAAGTCTATTTTATCCATGCTAGGTGTAGAAAATAATAGTAACTAATCAACTTCCCAATACTATTTTTCATATCCATGATTTTCTTAAAATATTCTCACAATTATTTTCATTGAACTATATTAATTATACCCCTTAATATTAGGTTTTATTTCTTTAAAAAACATGTAATGATTAACAATCATATGTTAAAAACGAAAACCACAAGAATATTCTAGAATTTCCGACTTCACATGAAAATTATTTTACATTAACTTTTTAATATAATCTCTAACTTAACAGGTACATTTTATCTTTTCTTTATCAAGTTTTATCTTCATATAAACTAAAAATATCATTTTCATAAGAGTCCTTAAAAAAATTATATGATATTGATAGTTCACTTCCAAGATGGATCTTCTAATTTGTTGTATATAACTCATTAAACTAGTTTTCCTTCAACATGAATAACCTTTAATTCCCTGTATAAAAGAAGAAACATAATGGATATGGGAATAAGATGGTCTCTTAAACACTCATGATTGAGATCCAAATTCTTATGATTTGTTTCTCTAATAATAAACAATCATATTTTTAACTCAATTTTTAGATAACTCTTCAGGATTTATCTCTTGATTTTCCATAAAATATTTTCCTTAGACAACATCGTTTCTTAATGTTTTAAAGAATTTTCATTTTGTGGGTATTCATTATTTACTTTATCTAGAATAGAACATGAATTTATTTATTCCTTATATATATTACTTATTATTTTCATTTGGGATGATAGAAATATTATACCATATTTAGAATTGTGTCCAACTTTCATAAACCTTTCGCATAACTTCTTAAAAATTTTGGGGTCACCCAATTTTTGGTAACTTCTCAAGACCATTGATTTCTTATTCATTCTCATAGATTTCATCCAAAAAACCAATGAAATTATCTCTTGATAGAATGATTATATTATTTTTAGATTCATATTGACTCCATAAATACCAATAATCATGGATTTATGGAAATAGTCCATTGTGTTCCCTTTTCTCATATAATAGAATAAAATTCTCTTTGACATTAGTGTAACATCTTTTTTAGCCATCTCAGGTGTATTTTGTTCAATACAACCATTTTTATTATAAAAAAAGGAAAAATAACCTTCACTTATTCTTTATTTCTTACTCATCTCCTGTAGCCTTATTTCTTAAATATTATATAAATCATTTTTAATAGGTATGAATCAAAATTCATCATCACAACGAGTAATTTTTTTGAAATTTCTATATAATCTTTCCAGGAATCAAAATATTTTTGAAATATTTTTTTTTTACTTTCATATATTCTTTTCTTTAAATAATATTTTATCCCTCTGATTTAGGATTTATTAATCCTCCCGAAATTTACATATTATACCAACAATCAATAGATTTGTGTCTCAACTTTTCAGAAAACCAAAATGGTAAACACACCTTGTTTTCTTGCTTTAAAAAAAAACATGACCAAATGTTTCTTCTCGCTATTTTTGTGTCAAAACATATTTCTCTTTAATTTTTTTTAGTATTTAATTTTATTATTGATATTTACATAAAACATTTATTTTATAGTGGTTTTTTTGGAAAATTTTCCCATCGTATTTGTCCAATTTTTTTATTACAACTAATAGAGTGGATTTAAACTATATTAGAATAATTAATATTTTCTTTAGAAAATGGTATATTTTTCTTTGAGCCTATAATAGTTTTTTTCATTAAATGATATAAAAAAATTATTACCATAAGATAATTTTCTTTTATAAAAAAATACCTTAATATAAATATGTGTGGAAATAGTAGTGTTCTATACAGTTTATGAAGGCTCAGCTAGAGTTGCCTCTAGGTTTTCCAATTTAGATTATAGCTCAAGAAACATTAGATTTAGAGTGTACTTATGATGTTTAGTTAACTTAAATCATTATTATAAATATCTTATTATCCTCTCAACTAGATAGTTATACACCATAATCTTCACTTTCAAGGAATTTTCATGCTCTTTTATTCTTTTTTTATTTGATTCCAAATTGAGAATCCTTGAAAACGATGAGTTATTAAAATTCATGGACATTATTCTCACGCCAATTCATGTATACATATTTATATTATATTGATTTAATAAATTTGTTCTCAGTTCTATAGAACCTTTATTTAATCTATATATTGTGTTCACTTTTGGCCTCAATTTATTTAGGGATATTTGTACAAGTAAACTCTTTTTGTTCTAGTAATTCCTCTTTAATTTCACAATCTCCTTCAAGTAGAATAATCTCCTCCCAAAATCTATAAAATTTCCAAAAATAAATGATTAAATTTTTTAAATATTATTAATCGAGGATAATTTGAAAATAAGAAATGAATCATAATATAATTCCTTTGAAGCATGATTTTACCCACTTAATTTTGGTTTATATAGAAAAAAATCTTGGTAATAAACTTTGATTACATCATATTTATGTAAGGAATATGAAACTTATGAGATATAAATATTTTTCATCTCCATAATAGTGGATTTTTCCACAATTTCATCTTCAAATATGACATATCTAACTTCTCTAGGATCACAACATGTAGAAGTTTAGATTTTATCCCCTTTTCTTAGTAGTAATTATTTATTTAAATTTCTTAACACTTTCATCTTTTAATTCTTCATATTTTTATAACTAATAGAGTTTATAAAAAAAGTGCACATATATTCTATAATTATACACTACATGATTTATTTTTAATATAAACTCAAAACATAAAATTTTAAATTATAGAGAATCAAATCATATTTGGAACTCAGTGCTCTGATTCCAATTATTATTCCCACAGTATTAGTGAAACGACACTAAGTTGGGGGGTGGGTGGGTGAATCAATTTGGATGGATTTTACCAATTAAAAATTTTCCCCCTTTTTACCTCCATACTAGTTAATGTGAATGGATTACCCACTCCCATATCATAGTTTACATTAATGAATGTAATAACAAACAAAAAACAATAAAGATCAAGAAATGAATTCTTTTTTGAGGTCCACTCACAATATGTCAGCTATCCCACAGTGTATGGTGGTTGTTATCCCACATACACATGGATGATATTTTATTATCAATAATAAATAATGTAAAGGAGATAGTCATGAACCTATTTAAAATGGTTCTAAATAGATTACATGCACAATAATAACTGACTTTATCTTATAATAAATTGATTCTCTCAAATACTTGCATCAATAAAATCTTCCTTCCAAAACCAAACTTATTTGACTTCGTTTAAAATAAGATAAATAGTGTAGACACCTATCTTCAATAGATCATATATAAATCCTCTGTTATAAAATTATTATTTGGGTTCCAATCTCATATATACAACAATATCTTCATAGTTGTCTTAATTATTCTTTAACTGAAATAATCTTAAACAGATCGAATGTATTCTGATATCTATCTCTGTATTTTTTTTCAATTAATGATAATGAATGTTTAGTAATAGTAGTATATCATTTGATTCTTCTAATCTAAATATTTTTTTTCTTTCTTTGACCTATTTTTGATATTTTTTAGCAATAATCCAATATTTTCTCTCATTTTCATCTTCTATGAATTTTCTTCATCCTTAAAGACTCATAATAATCATGAAGAGTCTTCCTATATATTTGAATGTGGAAAACAAATTTTAATTGAAATTTTGAACTTAATTATATAATTCCCTTGTGTAGGATGCTTTAATAGTTCCTAAGTGGGGGTTTCCACATGAAATCAAGCATGACCCCCCAAATAATAGAGGCCACTAACTTGCGGTGAGGTCCTGAAAAAGTCTTACGAAGACTGTGCCCTCAATAATCAGTCATAATTTTCATGTCTAAATCTGTCCGAAATTTCTCATCACCTGTCTATAAAATGGATGTTTCACTAGCATTTAGAAATAATAGGGATCCCCAAAACCCCTTATAGTAAAAAATATAAATAATGAAATATTTACATAATGTGTCAAACAAAATAATACAGTGGGAGCTGATAAAAAACAAAACAGACATCATATACAATAAAATTCACACTGGTTAGTACACATAAAGAATGATAAAAAATATAAATACAATGAACTTTGTACCAACTTACAAAAAACCTACCATATCCATAGAACCCATAATGTTATATCATGTACCATGATCGTAAGTCCACATAGTACCTATGTTCTAAAATAAAAATGAATGTCTACCCACATACATTAGATCCCATGCGGAGTACATGGATATGGGTGACTACAACAACCCAATAGGTATCATCAGTGCCTCAATAAAATAGTGTATTTTTATGATCAAATCTACGTGTATGAAATACATATATATAGTGTGGTTGTGACTTTGAAACACACCGACCTTGAAACAAAACACACATGCACATATAAAAATTTCTACTTCGACACCATGCCAGAATATCCTCATACCAAAATCTATAGAATTACTAATTTGTTTCCATGTTATAATCCTTATTGTACCACACCCCATACACTATCCTCCTTAACACCATGAAATAAGGTAAGTCGATTTGGAACTAAGCAACACAAGTATCCCATGACTAGTATATATAACTCAGGTCATCTCTTCATCAAGTACCTCAACCCAACCCTTTGTAGTTAGGGAGTTCCATCAAGTACCATGAAACATCCCTAAGTAATTTGGGGAAGTCAACCATACACACTATCCCATCCTCATGGGTTCTAGTGAGGAAAAATAAATCGAATCTGTACCTCCCAACAAGATTTGGGTAGGACACAATCAATATGATGACCCATTCTTTAAGGTTATATGGAGTCCACAAAAAATCACCCTGGATTATCCCCACAGGTTCTAGATAGGACACCATCATGTACCCTGACCAATCACTACACACTCAAGTAGGTCACATTAGTCATGAAAACAATACCCACATGCATAAAAAATAGGGCACAAACCTATCTCTCAACTCAACCACTCATCACTTGTGGACTAGTCCCTCTGGACCTAGTCCCACATGTAAGTATCCACCCAAGTCCCTTAGACTTATTCAAACCCTATAGGGGTATAGAACTTCCATTAACCTAACACAAGTAGTCTTTTACAACACAAGTAGGCTTTTACACTAAAATTTTCACATGAACATAAATAACCAATTTACTATGATTTATAGTAAGTTCAAGCCCCCTTACTTAAAATCGAATCCACTTCATTTAATTCCTTATCATGAACATCACTACCTAGGATCGTTCAAGTGAATCCTCCACTCCTGAGGGCCTGCTGGTCTAAAAAACCACCAAGACCTATCCAACCTCAAATAGAAATGAGTAGCTACTTCAACCACAAAAATCATCAAGTTAATTAATTAATTAATATAATACACTGTTCTAATTTGGAATAATATGAGTTAAAATAATTAAGTAGTCTAATGATACTAGAATCATGAAAAACCATGTTTGTTTCACTCCCAATGTACCCTCAAACACGATCCATGAAAAAAATATTATTTAAAAACACATTTCAATCATACATTTTACCCAAAGTCACCATAAAACACAAATAAATCCATGTAGCGGCATACCATGAAATAAATGATGAGAGATAACATGTTTAATACATCCTGATATTCCCTTTATCATATACAAATAAAATCCAATTAAGGTATAATAAATTTAACATAATCCGTAAAAATCATCCATCTAAACCCTAACCAAACCAAATTAAATTTAGTAAAGAAAAAAGGTAGAGAATGGGAGATGGAAATAAGATACCTTACCTAGAAATCTGTTGATAAAGCCCTATAAAATAACATGGATTAATGGAACACAAAGGGAGGGATATGAAGACATAATAGGGGCTATACCCCTTCTAATTTTTTTGAATAAAAGAAGAAACATAAGGGGGTTCTAAATAGTAACACACACAAATGACCTAGAGGACCCTTATTAAACTGAGGGAGCCCACACACCACTGGAAAACTAGTGGTTCTGCTATAGTTTTAGATATAGTAGCCAAATGATCTCCTAAAAAGATCCTCTAGGACCTAAGGCCCATACGATCTATAAAGTAAATCTAAAAACATCTTTTGAAGGCATTAAAACTCTTGTAATTTGACTTTGCATCCCATTTTTCAAAATTAATCCACCACCGAATGGAAAAATTCAAGTTCCCTTGGGATTTTTTGACCCATATCGATGAGGGAAATTAATAAAACCCCACCATTACACTTCTAATCACCAAGATGAAGGTATCGTAGCACTCAGTGGAAGATGGTTTGCTAGGAATTTAAATTTTTTTCATCACCAGAGCTATATAAAACCATCACCTCCGTGATTAGGCCATGATACTGTCCAAGGATCTAGTTTGGCTAAATTAGAGAAAAAATTATTAAAAACTAATACCTCATTCATATTATATGCATGAATGCCATTAATAGGTTTCTTCAATCTTTTTCTCAATGTATCCAACACTAAATCCCTTCAGATCGTCCACACATGATTCTTGAATTTGTGCACAAACCATATGCTAGAATCTAAGTGATAGTGTAGAACTTAAATAATTACTTTGATGCAGAGATGATCACCATGATCTAATGTCATTGATCTAATAAAACAAACATGGATTACTTTCTCAATTGAGATATTTTCTCTCTAGAAATCAATAGTAGAGAGAATATCTCAATTCCAACAAATTAATAGTCTCTATGGGAAGTAATTCTCACAACTCATATTGTGGATTTCCACATTACTCAATTAGATTTCTTAGCCCCCATAAAATAATAACCCACTAAACATGTATCATAAATAATTATTTATGTCAAACTAAACTATTCCATAAATATAATTTATATTTTATCACTTACCTGTAATATATATTAAATATATTACATGATAATACTGATCCATTAACTCAAATCACATCTCCTAATAATATTAAATGAACCTGGAATATTATTCTAATATTCATTCATCTAATATTAATCCTTTTATTTACTTAAACACTTGTAAATACTTGTAATAAATAAATCCATCCCAATTATTCTTTACCGAAATAATAATGAATTTATTTTTTCATTGGTAATTGATAGAACTTAGATAATACCCAGACCACATGCTGGGCCCCACAAATTCCTACATTCCAATTAAATTTAATAGGGAAGATTCTAAAAGTGCTATTGTTTGTGAAACTCTATTCCCTTATCTCATTAGTGGTGAATAACATTCGCATACCAAGAGTGGGGCCTACAAACCCATTAAGGGGCCTAAAGAGATAATGAAAAATCATACAATGACTAACAACTTATGAAGTCTCATTGTGTAATATAATATCTTTGTCATCTATATCTCATAAATAAGTATGAAAACTTTTACTATCATTATTTACTTTATTATTTGTTGATCTATCCATACAAACATACCTTCGACTACTATGGCCATGGATTTATGAAGGTACTAACATCCTGATCAACCAGGCCTGAGATATCTCTTCCTAAACTCAAAATAAAAAAATCCTATCTTTTTAATTCAATCAATGTCATTTCAACAATAATATACCCAACAAAAACTACCTCACCATGACTTCATTTTCATGGTTTTTCCTTTAATCATGGTACACAAGAAAATGGCATACATTGATAATGATCTCAAGTAAGGAAACCATCACACATGTCTGTAGATAGGAACAACCAATGATACCGGAAACATGTGGTGTTCCAATTGGAAGGCATATCCTTATGATCTCAACCACTATAGATCACTATGTGCGAAATTCATGATAAGAAGTCTCAATCCTTATGATCCCCCATCACCTAATAATTGCACATCATCTATATCCCATCAGTATGATGTATCTGGACCATAAGACATTATTTTAAGATGACTATTATAGTATCTCTAGGTTCTCATTAAATACCAGGATCTACCATAACCCTTTAATACATCACAAAATTTGAGGAAATTACCATAAATGTAGTGGGTGAAGAAGTATCAACACTATTATGAAAAGATAGACACATGTATATATAAAAAATTGTATACATGTAGTGGTAATAAATGCATATCACAAGTTGGGTCTATGGAACCAACTTTCAACACTCCCACTTGCACTAGAGCCAACTGCTAACATGTCTCAATCCAATATCTCTCACATGAGAATCATACTTCTACTGATATATGGCTTTAGTCAGGGGGTCTACCATGTTTACCTCTTTAGCCTCTCTACTAACTGTGAATGCACCTCTCTGAGTAAAATCCCTAAATAGATGAAACATCTAAAGTACATACTTTGTCCTCTGGTGTGACTTGGGCTCATTGGCAAACACTATTGTAGCAGTATTATCACAATAAACTAGAATAGGGTCTACACAACTAGGAACACCACAATGTTCTAAGATGAAGCTTCACATCTTGATTTCTTCCTTTACTGCATTAGAATACTATATATACTCGGGTTCTTCTATAAAATTGGTGACCATAGATTGATTCGAGCTTCTCCAGCTCACTGCACCACCCTTCAAGAAAAATATGTATCATGACTACAATTTTAGATCATCAAGATTTAACTGGAAGCTAGGATTAGTGTATGATCTCACAACTAGTTCCTCATCTCCTCCATATACTAGGAACATATCATTTTTACACCTCAAGTACCTCAAGATAGTTTTAACATCTTCCTAGTGAAGCTCTCCAGGATTACCTTGATATCTTTCTACCATGCATAAAGTAAAGAAAACATCAGACCTAGTATATAGTAGGTCATACATGATAGAAACCACTAACCAAGATTAAGGGATTCTACTCATCCTCTAAATCTTCTCCTGTGTTTGTGGATACATTTTCTTATAGATATTGATACCATGTGACATGGGAAGTAACCCTCTCTTGGATTATTCTATATTGTACCTTTTGTGAACCTTATCAATTTATGTACTTTGACTTAGACCAAGAAGCCTTTCAAATCTATATCAATAGATATTGATCCCTATAATGTAGGCTACTTCACCTAAGTATTTAATGGAGAAGAATTCATTTAACCAAGTGTTAGATAATTGTAAGAAATTCACTTAATTACCAATAATTAATATGTCATCAACATATAATACTTGGAAAACAACAAAATTTTCATTAATGTTATTATATACAAAATGACTACTTTCATTTTAAACAAAATAAAATTCGCTTATGGACTTATAAAAATAAACTTTCCATGACCATGATGCATATTTCAACCAAAAAATGGATCTCTTCAACTTGCACACATTATTGGAATTCTTTGACTTAAAAAACCACCAACATCCCATTTATAAAATTAGTTTTAAAATTAATTTTAAAAATATCATAGTCATGGAAGTATGATATCATAAGAAATATTCTTATGTATTTCACCATTACTACTGGTGAGAAGGTTTCATCATAGTCGACGTCTTGACATTGTCTGAAACCCTTCATAGCCAGTATTTCTTTATAGGTACTAACCTTAACATCCATATCCAGATGTTTCTTGAATACCCATTTTCACACAATGGGTTTTACATTAGCTGGAGGGTCTATAAAAATCCAAACCTGATTTTTCTACATGTAATTTATCTTATAATGAATGGAATATTTCTATTTAGAAGCATCTTTTCCATCTATTGCTTCCTTTTCGGTTAAATGTTCATCATCATCTCAGAGTAATGTTTCACCTGAATCGGTGATAAAAAACCATAACTCTCTATTTCTATAACCTTACAAGTATACCTACGTAGTAATTTTGTTTTAGGAACTTCTTGATATCTCACTTTCACTTGTGGAGATTTTTCTTATACCAACTCTTATGCATTTAGATAATTAACATCATCAAAGTCAATCTGGATCCCACTATTTCCATTGTAAATGTGTTCTCTTTATAGAAATGTGTGTTGTCTTTCCTCAATTACTATTCTACCTGAAGGTTTATATAGGTAATATCCTTTGGTTTCTTTAGGATAACTTATAAAGATGCACTTTGTTCTTAGGGATTACAATTTATCATTAGGTATTGTCTTGAAAAAAGCATTGCATCACCATACACATATGTGTGATAGACTGGGTTTCTTTTCATAAAATAACTCATATAGAATCCCATATTTAGCTTTAGTTGGTACTCGTTTAAGGGTATATGCCAATATCTCTAAGGCGTATCCCCAAAAGGATAATGGAATAGTAGCATGACTAATCATTAATCTAATAATGCTGAATAAGGGACTATTCCTACTTTCACTAACATCATTAAAATATGGTGTATAAGGAGGTGTGAGTTGGGACACTAACCCATGCTCATTAAAGTGATCAAGGAATTATTAGTTAAGATATTATTCACCTAGTCCTAATAAGGGTTCCTTAATCTTCTTATCAATATGGGTTTCTACTTCATGTAAGTATTACTAAAAAACCAAAAATAATATGAATTATACCCCATTAAGTAGATATAGTCATACCTACCATAGTCATTTGTAAAAGTAATAATGTACGGAAATCCACCCCTTATATATAATGGAAATGGACCAGATATGTTGGTATGTATTAATTACACTAATGCATTATCTATTTCTCCCTTCCTTGAGAAAGATGCTTTGGTCATTTTCTCTTGTAAACAAGTATGACATACACCCAAGGGTTTTAACTGAACCGAGTATAAATACAATACTTGATGTAATTTCTCTAATTGTTTCTCATTTAAATGACTTATCCTGAAGTTCCATAGATGAGTGATATATTATTCATGTTCACTATTTTCTTATTGATTTTCATCATCTAATTTTCATGTTCAAGTATATATAAACCATTGTTAAGGAGTGCCATACCATAACACATGTTATCCTAATAAAAAAGACAAAAACTTATTCCCAAGCATGAAATAAAATCCCATTTTTTCCAAAAATGACATTGAGAATATGTTTCATGTTACAAGAGGTATATAATAACAATTATTCAATACTATAATGAAAACACTAGGTAAAGCTATGTGATAATATCCCACTACCAAGGCTGCTAAAATTTCACCATTTTTATCTCACAGATCCACTTCACCTCTTTCAATTTTTTTTGAATATACCTTGTTATTTTATATGAATAAAAATCTGTAAGACACATGCTGTATCCAATACCCAACTTATAGATAATGAGAAATTTCATTCAACGATAAAAATAATTGAAGTAGAAGTTTCACCTTGCTTCTTATTCCCATATCCGCATTTTTTCTTCTCGTGGCCTTTCTTGCTACATAAAAAGTAGAAAACCTCATGTTTATTTCCCTACCACTATATATTTGGCTTCCTGGTAGGATGGTGCATTAGTGTCTTCAGCCTTAACTTGTCCTTAGACCCATTTGGATTTCCCTTCATTCTCTTTTTCACCATAAAGATTTAATAATTGGTATTTTTCAAATCCTTATCAGTATAGCGAACTAAAGAAAAAAGTTTTTGGAGTAACTTTTTTATATTATTCATGTTATAATTTACATTGAATATCGAAAAGATTATATTTAAAGAAGAAATAATGAGATATGTTTCCATTTCTTAGTTTGATTTGAACCCAAGGGCGTTAAGCCACTAAACATACCCCATCAACTTGAGTACATGGGGCCCTTCTTGTTTTCTTCTTATATCCTATACCTATAAAGGGAACTAGTAATCTCATACCTTTCTTTCCTTTCTCCCTCCAAATATAATTCTCAGAGATGAGAAATCATCTTGTAGGATTCCTTATCCTCATGCATTTTATGGAATTCACTATACATGGATGAAAAAACGATACATTGAACATATAGTGCATCATATACATTCTTTTCCTATTTTTATTTATCATCTTTACTTGCTCCATGAAGAGGCTTTATAAGAATAGAGGATTCCAGCACAAAAATATTCCTTTCTTGGCATAGTACTATGCACAAGCACCTCTACCAATCCTAGAAGTTATGGTCGGTCATGATATTTTATTTATCCAAAATTGATTATAGTGATAATGTACTTTTAGTGTTGGTTATTTCCATTTTCGATCTACAACAAATAAATATTACTAGTTTGTACTTTATCTTGAGTACCTTTTAGAAATTTATGATTAATGAATTATTATGTCATTTAAATGTCTCCCATGATTTTATCAATCCTTAATATACCTCATTATTAGATTCAGAATACTCTATTTCTTAAGTATCCTAGTGTAAAGGATCCTCAAAACCTCCCTATAGTCTACATGTTATGGCTATTCCACTAATTTGAGTGTTTTAAAGTAGGCGCTAGGCCAGCCAACTACTTAAAGTAACAGTTCCTTCATATGTAGAGTAAAGTCTTAGCTTGTTGGAATTATAACATGATTTCCTTAAATCCATGCCTCTAAATTTATATCAAGTTAGCTATGTCTAATACTTAACTACCCACTTTAGTTAATTTGACCCAATACTCTCAAGGTAACACCCTTGTAGTAAGAGGCCCTCTTAACCAGGGATAATGATAACCCTGAACACCCAGTTTTTTTCAAATGTGAGCAAAGAAAGGCATTCAGACTTAATATATCTTTTATGGATTTAAAATTTCTTGATGAATGTAATCCATATCTATTTAATATATTCAAACTAGGTTGTCATTCTCACAACTGAGCATGTAATAGAAAAATATTTGTCACATATTTATGCATTTTATCTTGTGTATTGTTTTATGTGAGAAATAAATAATCACGCACTTGCATAAAAAATAAATTATGAATAAAAGAAAAAACATTCAATTTGATTAGTCTTAAGCATATAATTATGATTTATCCATAACAGATCAATCTTGACCTAAAGGGTTCCATAACCGAGTCAACTTCTGACTCATTTCACAATTAACCCCTAGTGAAATGTACTCACATCTCATTTGGATTACAACCTAGACTTAGTGGGTTTGCATCTTAGAACATAGTCATCTTTTTACAATTATACCCACCCACAAGTGAGTAGGTCTAGGGGTGCAATGTACAATAGGTTCATTGGATGCACATTCCCTTGTAAATATATGAATTAAAATGAGAATATGCATAAACCATAATTCATCTTCATAATTACTACAATTATCACACACAATGAATATATAATTAAATAACTAAAAATCATACATGCATGGGATGATCACTAGCTCAAGACCAGTCAGTATAAAAATAATACACAATAAAATTAAACTATAATAAATTTAAATAGTATGATGGTGTTACAATAAATTAAATGAATTTAAATAAATTCAAATAACTTATTTTATCGATTCCATATTTGATTTAATTTAATGCTCAAATTTAGTTAATATTTTGGATCATAAAATTTTATGACCAAAATTAATTTTAACTAATTCAATTTAAAACTAAAATTAAAGCAATCAAATTAATTTATTTAAAAACATTAATATCAATCGGGCCCGAAAACCCCGCCATGACCCATAGTGGACAAGTTTGTAGCCTTGCTAGCTCATTTTGGCCTAGTAACCCCCATTAAGTGGTATCCTGACCTAGGTAGGCCTGCTCAAACATGATCCTAGTTGGGAAAACCTACTCAGACTCTTTGGACGGGAAAATTGGGTCTAGAAGGACCCATGTAACCAACAATAGTGTTTACCTCAGACATCAATTAGTAGTGATAGGGTCAAACTAAACACTTGGTGGTCAGATCTCCCCAATACATGCATGAAAGGGGAGGAAGGGACTGGTCATGGTGGTTCCTAGTCGGATTCAGGTAATATCTAGCTCCTAGGGGTTCATAAAGATAGATGGAGATGAGATCTTGGGAGGAAGCACCCAGGTTGGTAACGTCCCATGAAATAGCTCATTGGAGGAGGTGGAAGCATCAAAACAGAACAAATCTGAGGTAATGAGGTCTGGTTTCAGTAGGTGAGAACCTATCTTAGTCACGATGCTTAGGATGGCAGCGGCATCAGGTAATGCAATAGATGACGAGACCTCACATGTCGAGGGAAGAAGTGACACCTAGTTTAGTAGAAAGAGGGGTCCTGTCCTACAAGATCTGTAGCGGTGCTTGGCCCGTGGTGGCCTAAGCTCGAGATGGTGGTGGCTGGGGAAACCCGATCTAGGTGCGGAACTCAGCTCATGGTGGCCTAAGCTTGAGATTAAGGCGGTTGGGGAAACCCAATATAGGTTCGGTGCTTGGTTCGATAAAAAAAGGAGGTGACCATAGGGGGGTTGCATGCTGCTAGCTTCAACGAAAGGAGAGGGTGCAACGAACTAGGTCAGTCCAAGGTGGAGGGGCCAACTGCATGGAAGAACCTAACAAGTCTTGTCTCCCATGATTTTTTTATTAGTATGTGGACTAAAAGTTAAATGGACCCACAGGAGGAGAAACTATATCCTCCCAACTCGAAAGTTTGTTTGATTATGAGAAAAAAATTTAAAACCAATAAAATATGATATTATAATTTATTCTTATCAATTATTAGGTCCCCGTCGAAGGAGTTCCAGTGACCAGATTTTGGCCGACGCTTGGCCGTATTCTATTTTACCAAGAACATGATTAAAAATATACCTAATTTATATAATGTGTTCTATAAAACTAATTTAAAATATAAAATCATTAAATCTGAAATTCATCGTTTTGATCTTTAATTTTTTTCCAAATGGCCATAACTTGATCATTTAAAATCAGATCGTCAAATAGTCAGATTCATTGGAACTATATTAACACCATAAAATTAAAATTTAAAGAAATATATTTTATCTTGTCTAAAAACACCACATATCCCTATGATACTAGTTTAAGGTACCAGGGTTCTCAGTGAAAGCTGATGGGATTGGAATTTAAAATTTATGCATCACCAGAGTAATGTAAACCCGTCATCTCTAACAATCAATCCCCAGTACCGACTGAGGATCCCATGTTGTTTAATCAAATAAAAAATTCAATAAAATGAATACCTTGTTAAAATTTTATGCATGCTCGATCATCATTGATTTCCATCATTTGTTGCTCAAAGGACTCGATGCCGAATCCCTCTAGATCATCCGCACATGGTTTTAAAATCTACACGTACAATGTACATTAAAATCCAAGTACTAGTTCGGAACTCTGAAGATCACTTTGACACAATTATTATCACCATGATCCACTATCCTTGATCCAAGAAGAAATACTTGTATCTCTTTCTCCATTGAAAGATTATCTCTTTAGAAATTAGTAGGAGAGAGAATCTTTCAATTCCAATAAATGAATAGTCTCCATTGGAAGAGATTATCTACACTTATATAGTGTATTTCTATATTACCCAATTAGGGATCCCTACCCCCTTGCAATAAGGGTCCACTAAATAAGTATTACAAAAAATTAATTTTTTCTATCTAAACTATGCTATAAATATTATTTATATTTTATCACTAACATGTAATATATATTAAATATATTATGTGATAATCCTAATCCATTAACTTTAGTTGCATCTTCTAATAATATTAAATGAACCTGGAAAATTATTCTAATATTAGTTTGTCTAACAGTAATCCTTGTATTTACTTAATCACTTATAAATACATGTAATAAATAAATTCAGACCAATTATTCTTTACCTGAATAATAATGAATTTTATAATTCATTAATGATCGATATAACATGGATAATATCCAAAACCCCTAGTGAGCCCCACCAATTCTTATATTCCTATTCAATAGAATATGGAAGAATCTAAGAGCGCTACTACACATGAACCTCTAGAACCTTATCTCAATAGTAGTGAATATCATTCACATACCAAAAGCAGGGTCTAAAAACCCATAAATTCCCATAAAGAGATATGTAAAATTCATAGCAAAAACTACCAAAATACGAACAAAGACGATGTAATATAATCTCTTTTTCATCGATATATCATAAATCAGGATGCACACATGTGTCATCATCCATTACTTGGTTTATTATTTGTTTATCTAACCGGATGAACTTACCTTAAACTACCATGGACATGGATTTATAAAGGAACTACCATAATTATCAACTAGGATTGAGATATCTCTTCTTAAACTCGGAAGCAATATATCCTATCTTGATCATTTAATCAATGTCATGTTACCAATGATATACCTAACAAAAACTACCCCACCACAAATTCATTTTCATGGTTTTTTCCTTGCATCAAGGTACATGATAAAATGACATACATTGATAATGATCTCAAGTTAGGAGACCATTAAACATGTCCATATATAGGAGCAACTAATGACATGCCAAACTGGTGGTGTTCATATTGGCGGGTCTGTCCTCATGATCTCAATTACTAGAGATCTCTAATCGAGGAATTCATGGGAAGAAGTCTCAATTCTTACAAACTCCCATCACCTGATAGTCTCACATCATCTATGTTCCATTAGTATGATGTATCTATACTATATGAAATTATTTTAAGATTACTATCATAGTATCTTTAAGTTCTCATTATAGAATTGGATCTAATATAACCCTTTGATATGAAATGTAATCTAAGTAAATTAACATAAATGTAGTGGATGCAGAAGTATCAACACTATTATGGAAAGATAAACACAAGTATATAAACCAAACTATATACATGTAGTGGTAATCAAATTATATCATAAGTTGAGTCTAAGGAACTGAATTTTAACAAAAGAAGCTATCAAAAATATCAAAACAAGTCTCTTGACCCATAATGGTGTTCAACCAAGCATGAACACTCCATGTCTATATCTAATTTCTAAAAATCCTAAATAATGATCTCACTAAAAATTATAACCTACTACATAAAATATTATCAGTTAGTGTCTCCCTAACCAACGTCCCCCAAACTACTAATCCTCACCCACCGATATTTCACCAATACCTTTTGATTCTTATTCTTAGATCTAAAGGCATTTTGTGGACATCTAATTATCAATACATAATGAAAAAACTATATTTGGTGCCATCTCATGATTAAAACTAGAAATGGAAAGAATAAATATTGTTTAATACCATGGGAACTATTACACCATCAATACAATTCATGCTTAGATCACTTAAAATAATTCCAAGACCAAGATCAATGCATGAACCATATATGATACCACATCCAAGTATAAGTGATACAATCACTGATGAGTCTATTAGTCATTACCTTATTGATCCACCAAGCTCAAAATTCCATAACGATCATCCATCTATTGACCTCACACACCTTTGACCCCCCTCACTTGAGGGTCCCATCACCAAGACTAACATCCCTATATAAACAATAGGATTATCCTTGTCATCACATCACCAAACTTGATTTTTAGATGAGGCTGATATTTCCCATCCCTGAGTGTCACCATGAAAGGTAAAACAACACTCATTTCCAATCCATGAGACCATCACCAATTATTTCCACTAAAAATCCCACCAATATTGGGGATCACACATTAAATGGATTTTGGTATACACCAAACCATCTGGATCATCCCTTAAATCACCTAGAGTTCCAACCCAATCTAGTCTCATTGGAAGTACATAGATGTTGCACCTCCCAAGACACACTCTGAGTTTATCTATGTTGACCCCAGACACTCCCATTAAGTTTCAAACCTTGGATAGTTGTATCATTTCTACTGATCCATTTTCATTATAATTCCCCTATTTTAAAATAATGATTATAAACTAAAATTATACCCATACCACACCTCGGTTCTCATTAATTAAGCATCCAGGGTTCATACTTCTGTGGAACCCAACACAAAAGATAAATGGCACAGTTCCTCTCCAATAAACATTTCCCCCTAATATTCCATTGATTATTAATGGTTTCACACTCCAATTGGATTGGAATAAATGGTCCTCACTAAAATATGGTAATCTAAGACTTATTAAACCTAACTTATGAATTTAATCCACTGTCCATAACTCTTCTATAGGATCATATCAAAATGTGAAAACATACTCCTTATTATCCAAAAGAAGATTATTTTACATTGACTAATACTTAACATGACCATTAAGTCTGAGTATATTTATGTAATTCCACTAATTTTTTTATTATCTCACTAACCATAACCACATTTATCTTTGATGATAAATTATTTAGTATTCTACTTTTTATCATTACCAACCATCAAGAAAGTTCTCACCCATACCCATTAATTCAAAAAACCTGATGTTTCATCGACAAAACAATTCATACTATGTTTATGGTGCACCAAACCATAAGAATATTCTATTAATAGACAATTACAAATAGTGGTGATCCTCAATATTCAAATTTCCTACTAAGAGAACACATCAACCTGTCCCAATCATATTCCTAAACCAAAACACATCAATCAGTACAAACCAAAAAATCACTAAGTCCCATCAATCAAATATCCCGGGTCTAGTCCCCAAACCTTAAAAAACCACATATGGATACTCATGACTCACATAAAACATCCATGATCACACTAGAAACGAATCCCATATAACATCTAATCCAAGAATAATACAAGTGGATCCCACTGAACATCCCTCCCATGATACCTCCACCACTACCTCAATCAAAAATCCATGACATAAAATTTAAAAATAGGAACCAACCCCCAAACCTCTCCCAATCATCCACTAAAGTTCTAGAAACCTATCCTACACTGGTACCAATTTCTATCTTTAAATAAATTTATTCCAAAAATATAAACACCCTCCAACCTCACTCATTAGTTTCCAAACCCCTCGAGACACATGACGAGCTCACAAGTCAAGCATCCAAGTCACCCAAGCTAACAAACATAATCCAATAAAACATGTTCTCAAAGGTAATGGTTGATTAATTTCAAACCATTTCACCAAAACATTTTAAAAAATACCAAAACTCCCATGATTTTACAAAATAACACTTAGCATCCAAGGGTTTTTCTTTTACACCAAAAAAAATTATAATAATCCCTAGCATAGAGGGATTATTCCTAAAAACTGATCCAATATTAAAATCCATTTTGAATAAAAATACAAAACTGAAATAAAAATCCATTGGAAAACCCTCTTCTTTATTTTTTTCACAAAACCTGTAAATCATATTCATTTAAAAATTCCCAACATTTTGAGCCATTTCAAACAAAACCAGACCATAAAAAAAATTTACACATGCCTCATGACATCACACAAGTTTTCCATTTAAAAATGGTTTTTTTCCTCAAAAACAACAAATTTATAATATATATTACCCTATGGAAGTCAAAAAATAATAAAAAAAATAATCAATGTAGTCTCTTTTATCGATATTAATTTCATCACCACTGATAAATTAAGTAATAAAACATAGATTATATTATAAGTTTCTTCAATTAATAGGGACCTCTAATTGGACATCATGTCAAACAACATCACACATAGTCACATCTATTATGCTTCAAACATGCCACTACTATGATGAATGTACAACCATATAGCTTACAGTTGATCCCTATTACTCATCCAGAGTTTCATCCATCCCACATTGGGGTTTTGGGTCCAACCAAATTCATCACTCTTCATGGAGTGCATAATTATAAGAATGGAAATCCACTAGAAACTCAAGTTTCAATGGATCTCATGCAGGTTAGGAATACACTCGATCTACCTCCTGAGACTTGAAATTATAACATCACATATAAATACACTATCCTTTCAAAATTCATTTTTAATACCATTATGTAATTCCATGACGCGGGATAGCCAAATGAAATCTGAAGAGTGGTAACCACATGATTGAAGGCATGCCTCCATGTAAACTAGAGGATTATAACTATTAGTGAGGTCTAAACATAGTCATGGGGAGAATATTACATCAAATATGAGTCCTGGAAGTCATTCCTAAATCTACCCAAAATTTGGCATGACCCATCCATATAGCAAAAATACCACCACCTGTTGACAAAACAGAGAGCCTCTTCAGCCCCCACATTCCATAATGTAATAAAAGGAACTAGACACATGATGTTTCAAACAAAGTAGAGTAGATGAAACTAATAAAAAAAATAAGAATCATATATAATAAAAGACACACTTGTTAAAACACATATTGAAGGATAAAAAAATTATAATGGCCTTTATCCCAACTCACATACATATTTTCATTTCCACATCCTCTAGGACCAACTTTCATGTACCCTGTGCCCAAATCCCCATGGTACTTGTATCCTAAAAGAAAACATGATGGTTGAACCACATACATTGGATCCCACACTAAGAATGTGAATAGGGGTGATTCAAATGACCCTGTAAGTATCCCAATTGTCTCACCGAAATAGTGTACTACCACGATCAAAATTGTGTGTAGGAAATACATATATATAGTGTGATAATGATTGTTAAATAGATCTACTAAGAAACATAACACAAATACACATGCAAACATATCTTCTTTTTCACCATAATGAGATCTCCTCATACCCCATTCCATACAATATCTACTTAAACTCCATGTCAGAATCCATGTCATCCCATGATCCATACACTTCCTTCCTCAAAACCATTATAGTATGAATTTCTATCAATAACTCAATAATTCAAGTATCCCATGGCCAATGCATTTTATTCAGGTCATGACCACATCAGGTAACCTGACCCATCCCTGCGTTGTTAGAGAGGTTAATCCTGTCACCCCAACCAATATCCATGGACTATGTGGAGTTCATCCATTTATATCATTCCACCCCCACTATTCCAAGGAAGACACCATCAATCAGGTCATCCTATGCCTACAGGATCTGGGGAGGCCACCTACAATCACACAGACCCATCCCTGAAGGTTATATAGTGGCCAAAAATAGGCACCCCGAAACATCCCCATAGGTTATAGGGAGGCCACCATCAAGTACCCTAACCCATCCATATTCACTCAGGGAGGTCATTTCATGAAAATAAATAGTACCCACATGAATTAGAAAATAGGGCACACATCCTGTCTCTCAACTCACTAACTCATCATCTGGGAACTAGTGCCTTTCGACCTAGTCCCACATGGATAAATCCACACAAGTCTCTTAGACCTATTCCAAACCTCTAGGGTATTGAAAATTCTGTTGTGATTAACCCACCACTTGATACCATGAGAAAACATTATTTTTCAAAACACAAAAGAGATGTAGGAAGTTTCACTAATGTTGGATCATGAACATAAATAACAAATTAACTAGGAGACATTATAAGTTCAAGGACCCCTACCTCAAATTGAACCTATTTCTAATAATTTTATAGCCCGACCATCCCTTTCTAGGCTCATATGAGAAATGCCTCCACTCTTGAGGTCCTGATGGTCCAACAACCCACCCTAGGTCTATTCCAACCTCAACTATCCATGAGCACCTACTTCAACCACAAAATTAATCAAATTAATTAATTAATCAATTTTATCCAAAATTATAACTTGGAAAAATTGAATCCAAAATTACTAGGCAATCTAATAAAGCTGGAATCATGAGAAACATGACGTGTTTCACTGGAAATGCAACCCCAAGCCTAAGACTCACAAAAACCTAATTTTAAAAATTGAATCAACCATCAATTTTACCCAAAATTGGGGAAAAACATAAATAAATCCATGCATTAGAAAACATAGAGATAAACATAAAATGTGACTTATTTATAGAATCTTGGGACACCATCTATGAAAAAAACATGAATTAACCTTAAGGTGGAATGATCTCTCCATGATCCATAGAAATTTTCTATAAAAAAAATATCCAAAACTAATGTAATTCAGGGAAGAATTGGAGTAGAGTAAAAGGGGAGGGAAAGAAGAGACCTTACCATGAAATGACATGACAAATCCCTCTAATATCACCCGAATAACTGGAATTCCAAGGGAAGAAAAATGAAATACTATAGGCTATGTCCCCATTCTATTCATTCAAATGGAGGAGAATAAACCCTATGGGTTTCAAAATAATAACCCTCAGAAAAGACCGAAAGACCCCTCAATAAAATCAAGGAACCCAAACACCGTTGAAGAGCTAGTGATTCTACTATTGTTTTCTTTATAGTAGCCAACTGACCTATCCTAAAAATCATCCAATACTCTAAGACCCATTTGAGCCTCAAAAAATATCTAAGATAATTTTTTTAATTTTTATAAGCTCTTATAATTTGATTCGAAATCCTAATTCTGGAAAAAAATCTTCTACCAAATAAAAAAAATCAATTTCACTTTGTATTTTTTGACACATGATGATGTATGGTATTACTATTTTATCATAATTCTATACTATAAGTTATAAAAAATATGATATATCCTCCTTCATTTATTCTCAAATGGAGGAAAACTCATCTTTTTCAAATGTAATTTATTGATATCCTTCCGATTTAATTATTCCAAAGGCTCTAATTTTAATTTTCATCAGTCTTCTAATAAACCCCTGAACTATTTTACAGGTATGTATACTTACATGAGATAATAAGATTTTAGTGTGAAGGTCCATATCATTATGTAAATTGCTCTTCAAATATCAACAAAATTTGCAGCTTGAATCATGAATTTATCATAAGAATCATTATATTTAAAAATTAAAGATACACAGAGCATTGTTTGATTTATCACCTTATGATTAACTTATTAAAACTATTTTAATATTATAAAACATTTATAATAATCTTATGTAGTATTTAAAAAAACTTAAGTTAATATTACACAACATCATTGTTTTTTATATGTGTGAATAATTTACCCTTGTTTAGTCACTGTAACCTATAAACTAATCTTACATAACTCTATGTTAATCATATGTAGGATCATATTAATATTGTGTTCCCTTTGAAAGTATTGAGTTACTCCTATATATCCTTGGATTACATGTAACATCCTAGGAAAATAAAGAATATGACATTTTCATATTTATTAATATTTTTGAATTAAATATTAATTTTACTTTAAATTGGATGCTATGTTTGATGGTGTACCCGATACGCAACAGTGGGTTTCTCCGAAGTCTTATGTTTCACATAATGCTGAGTCATACTGAATAATAAAAATATATTATTATTATTTTAAATGGTAGTTAACACCTAGACGTTGTAATGGAGGGAATGAATAGAACTAACTACAATATGATTATACATGTTAGTTAAATGTTTTTACATTTATCTAATAAAATTTATAGGCTTAAAATGTGAATGAATCTAATTTTAAACATAAATATTCTAATATTCTTTAAAAGGTTGATTTACCGCCTTTTGATGGAGAACCCTATTTAAATATAGTTTTGGTCACTTTTATATTTTCTATTTGACAAAATAAAATTCATCTTTTGAATCAGGACATAAAAATTTACTTTGGGTAAAGTTTTGGTATTTTTCTAATAAAGTTCACTTTTTAATGAATAGTGAAAAATACTGCATTTTAATTCAAAACTGCCTTTTAATATAATTTATTTATATGGTTAGATTATCTTTTTAAATGGTTTTAAAGTGTAATTAGATTATATTTTTACCATTTAATCCAATTATTGTCATTGGAAGTAATTTATATTTGAAATTGGACATAAATAAGTATCAATCTCTTAATAGTTATTATTTCTTAAAAACATGCTTTTTATTTTGACAACGAGAATTAATTTTAAATTAATTATTCCAACTTATATGTTTTTAATTTTTTAAAATATAAATCATTTATGAATTAGGAATATAAAATATAGATTAGGATGATTTTTTGTTATTTTTCAGAAAAACTTCAATTTTTGATGAATATTAAAAACACTGAGTAGTAGTTAAAAAACTGACTTTTTCATTTTAATGAAATTTTACCGCTTCTGTGAAATGAATTTCAAAAATCTGGCATACATTGTTTTTATTAGTAAGTAAAATTTGGTTCAATTAGAAGAAAATTATTTTTGGTGAATAGTAACTTTTGACTTTTATTTACCGCGATTATAGGTAAATAAGGCAATTCAAGGTAAAGACAATATTATAATAATATAAAATTACCTTAACACTTGTCCTAACCTTATTGTATGAGTAATGGAAGACCAAGAAAATCTTTAGGTGAGACTTTTGTCTTTTGAAATCCACTTGTGTAAGATAATGATATTAATAACTTTTTATTTAAAGTAAAAATAAAAATATCATAAACAAGTATTATTTTGCTAAAAAAAATTTAATGTGGTGTTATAAAATTGATATATTTAACTATAAATATTCATTATAAATCTAAAAATATTTCCTACATCATGTTATTTTTTAATAATTTTTATACATGAAATAAATAAAATTATTTATGACACAATAATGATGCAGTGTTTACCTCTTTAATGAATGATTTAAATAAATAAGATTATAAAAATTATAAAAATATATAATACCTATCCAATTTTTTTTGGATGATTTTATTTTGAAAATGAGTCATCTCATATTATACTATAATGAGTTTTGGACCTTTATAAACCGAATATCATTATATAATAAAATAATATTTTCAAACCTTTCTAAAGAGCCCCTCCTCCACCTTATAAAAATCCCTCACCTTTAACCCATTACACACACCTCTAAAGCCCATTGGATCATCCAAACTCTTTCCAATTAATCTCCCTAAATCCCTATATTCCACCTATAAGCCTTACATTAGGTAGAAGTCACTTTAAGAAATCCTTTTGGTTCAAACCAAAGGGAGTTACCCGATTTAAAGGTAGAATCTTCTCTTAAGTTCTTTTCTTTTATTTTACTTTTCCAACTACCTAAACTATTTTTATTAATTTTATTTATAGAAACACCAGAATAATCAATATACTAGTTTTTGTTATGATAATTATTAGAACTACACTTACACACACCTCTCTCTAATGGGTAAGGAACATACTGTTTCTGTGGACGACGAACTACTTCCTGACGAAACGATGATTGCTCAATATTCTCCTACCACTTCTAATGGTGGAAATTATGATGGAAATGTATTTATATGTGCTATATATTATATTTATATTTTCTATATACTTATTTATTTTTCATTTTTAGCATACCTTTATGGTTTCCATAATGGGTAAACGCGATAATTTCATTTGAGGAAGTGCGGACTACCGCCCCTCAAGGTGATATGACTCGTTCATGAAATTTGTAGAATGTATAAAGGATGGAGTTAATGAAATTATATATGATATTATACTTTAATTATAATATACCTATTTATCATTAAGTTTCCATTCCATTAAATATGGAATATAAATGAAAGTAGCGTTCATGCGTACGTACGACTTACCTTCTCCATGAACGGTGCATTTTATTTCTTATCTTCAAATGTTATGTAATATTATAAATACATACATATACTAGATATATATGATATATGATATATAAATCATGAATATAATTCTAGAGATAATGGAATTTTGACCACATGAATAACTTGTAACTATAAGAAGTTCATTTTTGACTCAAGTACCAAATATCGACAAAATGACTATTATTAACTTAAATGATTGGATAATGTTTATAAAATAGTAATAAGTGATATAAAAGGAATAATAAAAATTTAAAAGGTTCTTAATATAGTAGAAATTAACTTTAGTTTATTATTTAGGAGATTAAATAATGAACGGGTCAAGTCAGACACGAGGTAAGGGGTTTCTTATCTCACTTTTAATTCCGTGAGATTTCCATTGTTTGCCAATTATTTATTGTATGTGGTGTATTGTGTATTTAAATTTGATATATATTATCATTATTATCTTTATATTCATGGTATTTTATTATTAATTTAGTGGTTATTAACTTTTGGTCATACGACTCGATTGATTATAACGTGGTAAGGGGTTTTCATCTCACTTTTTATTCCCGTGAGATTCATACTATGTTTGCCACTATTTCCTTTTGTGTGGTGTATGTATTGCACATGATTGTATTCTTTTTATAATATAATTTAATTAATGGGTATTTAAATCTTCATTGTAGGATCCTTATTTCATCTGGTGTAAGTTTCATAAGTTACCAAATCGGTAAGGGAACTTTTAAACCCAATTTCCATTCCTTGGGTTAATCTTATAATTATTAATTATGTCATGCTATGATTATGTGTGGAATCACTGTTTATTTATTTATGTTGTAATTTCCACACCCCTTTGTGTAGATATAATTTTGATACACATAATCACTCCATTGATAAATTCTCAAGTCATTGATATGAACTTGATAAGAGTAATTTTAACTCAATTTCCATTCATTGAGTTAAAAATCCAAGTCATTGGTATTGTTTTTACAAAAATATGTGTGAATGTTATCTGATTTATTTACACTGAATATACAATAATATTGAGTTTATTTATATTTCTCACACATTATTATGTAATTGATTTATCCTTACTCTAAGGATATAGTTTTTATAAGGGATTTCATCTCAACTTACATTCCATTGAGACTTCATTGTTTTTATGAACGAATTCACTCTTATATGGTGTATATACTATCCATTAGAATATTATATCATGAATCCCTTTATTCTCATGATATTATAAATTTCTAATTAAATTTTTTTTCTCAATTATTTGTATTTAAGTGTCTCTCATTTTGTTAAACACTATTTAACTAAAATATCATTTTAAATGTTTTAAATATTTATTCTTCTAAATATTTCTCATTAATGTCCAGGTTTTAAAAATGGGTTTTAGGATTTATTTATATGGAAATTAAGGTTTTCAAATGATAATTCATTTAAAAGTTTCAAAGTGGTATGGGACACTTTGATTCAAAAATCTCTTTTTTAAATGTTTTTAATGGTTTTTGAAAATGGTTTGATAAATAATTGATTATGTCAATATCTTGAAATAATATATTATGATAGCAACGTGGAAATGTTATATTTAATTCATTCTTGTTTTATGTGTTATGATTTATAATGATACTTGGACATTTGATGGGTGGTTACGTGATAAACCAAATGACGAGTGGTGTCCTGATAAGCCTGAACAGGTGGTTAAGTTATAACATCCAATGCATTGGGTATGAAAGTCAGCCGTATAGATATTCCTTTAAGTTATATGTGTGAAAGATGAACGTATCGTTATTCCATTTAAGTACATTTATCTCCCAAGTTACCTATATATGTTATGTGTTCTTTATATGGGTTTTATAATAACATTTTGGATACAAAAGGGTAAGCAATGATCTTTTATTCAGAGAAGAGTATTTACTACTTCATAAAGGTGAAAAGTATTACGTATGATAAAGTATTCATGGTTTACTTGTTGTTTTGAAAAAACAATAGTTTTAATTATTTGTTTATTCCTTACTGAGATTTTTTCTCATACCAAGTTTTTGAAATGTTTTTTATAGGACATGAAGTGGAATAGGGATAAGGATGGGATCAAGGAAAAATTATGATGTCTAAAACATGAAACTAGACATGTTTATTTTTAAGAGTATATGTTTTATGAAAAAATAGATACTGAGTAGTAGTGTCTACATGTAATATTCAAGCTTATATGTAATAGTTATGGCATAATTCTCTAAAACTCTAAACCTAAAAGATCCTCAATGTGAATTATTGATTTAACTCAAGATTATGTAATATTTAAGGCTGGGTCCTTATATTACATCTATGTAGAACATGTTTATAATAACACCACTATAAATTATTTTAACATGGATTAGGTTTATTCTTTAACACCTGTGATCTATTCTTATACATCTCAGATGGACTTCATGATTATTTAGATACCACTCTAGGTTACTCTTACATAGGGACATTCTCACATCATTTAATATTATGTATCTTCATTTTATTCTTATGTGAGAGAAATTTACTCTTAAATATCCATTATAAGTTAATAAATAATCTTATGTAAGAGTAGTCTATTATTATACAACTAATATTTTTATATATATTCAAAACCCTATGATGCAGATCTTTTGAAACTCAAATCCTGCCTTCTTTGTTTCATTCTAAACAATCTATACCACAAAAAATCATCTCAAATCACTCAAAATAAATTAAAAATTCATCATACCTCCAAAAAATTCTTATTAATAATTTTCAAATCACTTTCAACTTATATGAATTCCAATATTCTCTAGATTAATTCAAAAAATATTCAAAGTTGAACTAGCTGGTTTAAGTTGAAATCAGTTCAGAAAATTTCCAAAACATCGTCAATTATATTTTAATGATATCAAATACCTTATAAAATATAAAGGATAATTTTTTAATTCTTTAATGAAACTCCACTATCTTAAAAAATCATTATTATAACTATCAAATATCATTATTAACTATGCATTAATTAATAATAAAATAATAAAACACCTCATATTCACATTCAACTTCATTTTACTACTTAGTAGTTTAAAAGAAATTAACATACATATGTATTAATTTCCATAAAGTATTTTTCATCAATTAAAAGGTAGTAAATAAAAAACTTGTGGAAAATTTTGAAATAGGGATTTTATTGCGAAGTAAATTCTTTATGACTGTGCAATAATCACATACCTTGAAAATTTTTGTGGTGGGGGTGATATGATATATTTTCCCTCATGTAGTTATATTATTCTCATGAAACTAATTCATGGTTCTGAAGTTTATTTTTGAATGAAGTTCATTTTTAGAGGTCTGGGAAGATCCATTCCTTAGTGCATTTTTCATTCATAGAGTAGGGTTTGTTGGTGGGGGAAAGACATGACTACATCATAAGTGGGAGGTTCCATCACAGAACATGGTTAATTTGTGGCCAAAATTAATGGTTCTTATATTTTCACATTCCATTTTATAGTCACCAACTTTCAATGTGACTATCTAATTTTGGATGCTAGTTGTTGAATGTCACTTATAAATACACAAGTCTTCCATTCTTAGGATAATGGATTTTCATCTTTGAGAATGATAATATTTCTTTTTTTAGATTCCAAAATTTTAAAAAAGTTTTATTTCTGGGTCTTGTGATAATATTTTTCAAGTAATTGATGATCCAATTCAAAATAATGAATAATTAAATTTATTCTTATTCCCCTTTATAAAACACACCATGTTGAGCATTAGCCATGAATATTCTTCACATATTCCATTCATGAAGCACATATATGAAATCCTTGTCCTCCAGGAAGCTCATGACACTCCATAGTATAATGACCTAGTGAACATAGTCCATTAAGGATAGATCATGAGGATCCTTCATGAATAATCCCCATGAAAAAAATTCATAGAGGGCTATTTTCTAAGAACTTTTCATGAAAGTTACCTTCAAAATTCTCTCCCATGTACATTCACATTGAACATTAATTTCAAAATGATTTTTTTATTAAAGTACATATTATCCTCCTCCCATTGGTCCATGAGTTTGGATAATATTACCCAAGGATGTATACTTCACGAAGAAAATATATAATGGGTAATCTGGTTTTCATGAAATCCTTCATTCCATTTAGGTCATCTAACTAGATTGGACTTATCCAAATAATCACCATGGATTCCTTTCACCAAGTTCTAAAACATAAAAAATCCATTCCATTGAGGCCTCCAATATGTCCTCTTGAAATACATGATTGGGCCATGCACACAAGTTGGTCTCGCCCAAATTTACCCAAGATTTTAGGGTTAAGCGGTCTCTTATAGTTTAGCTTGGGTTGTCGAATCCTTAGAGACCTAAGAAGTAACCTACAGACACATACATTATATGGAATGTTTTTAGCTATTAAGTGGAAAAATTTGGGATGATTTTGGATGGGTTTAAGTAAACACTAAAATAATTAAGTTAATTCAAATTATGAGAAGGGTTGATCCTAGGTTATTACAAGGGGTGGATTGGATGAATTATTTTTTTTAAATATTTCAATTTCTTATATTTGAAATGAGTTCATTTAAGAAGATCAAAGAAAATCATCACTTACTAGTTTAATGACTACACACCCTAATACTAATCACCGATACACTTGAAGGATCAATTTTTTGAGCACTCCAAGGTAAAGGTTTGTATTAGCACTTGAAGTGTGTGACCTTAAATTCAATAAGGATGAAGAGGTTTTAAAATAATCAAATAAAAATCTCATTTAAAAGAAGTGATTATCCATTAATGGAGAGAGAAATAAAATCCAATACATTCCCTGGAAACTCCCTTGGATCAATCCATACGTGGGTTATCTCTCCACTGATTCTATGGTTTCAATGTAAGTAGGAAGTATACCCATGATGGAGGAATTAGAGAAGTAAAAAAAACAATGAAATAATGATCACTCCACGATTGTGTGATAATATCACAATGTTTGGTGTGAAAAAGTGCACAACTTGAACTAATGGTATAAAATTGATATTAATACCAACATAATAATAGGAGAATAAGAACTTTTATTAAGAAACTAAAGTGAATTGAACAACTTAAAGGCAAAAGACAAACTTGAGACAACAAAATCGCAGCATAACACTACAATGAAAGGAAGCCCAAAATATGATTAAATACTTCAACACCATTGACTTAAATAAGAATTTTGGAAGCCTTAGGTATATGATCAAACATCAAAAAACATCCCACTTGATTATGGTAGGCCTATGGTGGGGGAAAGTAAGGGAGAGTGGACTTCTTTATCCTTGACTCGAAGTGAAAACCAAATTGCATCCACCGAACAGACGCGCCTAGATTCCATTCAAGATAGCCGAATTTGAGTAGGCCATAGAATAAAAAATTGAATATCCGGCTGTATCCTAGATCTTTTAAAATTTCAGCCCAAATTGATTTTTGGTTTCCGAGATATGATTAAATTGGTGGGATATTTTTCTGAGCTACAAAATCTGGCCCATAATTTTATCTCTAACTTGGGTAGCCTGAATATCCACAATGGAAGCCGAATTAGGACTGGATCATAAATAATTATATGTTTCTATATATGTATTATATCATTCAAAGAAAGTTTGGCTTCATTGGGTCTATATTGTGGGCCCAAAATTCTCATCAGTGGGATGATGTCCAATCTACCTTCTCCAGAATTATTTCCTTTTATCGCAAAATATACCCATCATACTTTATGAATCCTCCATTGATCCCTGAATAAAAAATGATCATATTTTAGTGTATATCCATTTACCCAAATATAAAATTAAAATATGGATAATTACATTTCTTAAAATCAGATGAATCATTGGGCCTAAATTGGTGTACATTAGGCATGGAGTGCACAATTGATGAGAATGGATATTCAAAATTAAAATCCACTAACTCTAGCCCATAAGATAGAAAATTAACCTTTAATACCATTAAAATTAATTAACATATGTATTTTTATTGGCTAATCACACCCCTAAATTGAGATTTTCTAGTCCCGAGAAAAATGTATCTCAACAATATGAAATTCAAATTCCCTTTTCCAAAAACATTTTAATACACAATGATCACCAAAAACCCTTATACCAAACAATCATGAAACCCATCAAAATATTTTAATACAAGATAGTTTCATAAGCAGATCTCAATCCCAATCCCATTAATTTGTTCAAATTCATCGCCATATTTCATCCAATATAAATTAAGAGTTATGATGTGTTGTGCATCACATTATACATTGATTTTCATCTTTATTCAAGGGGGAAATGATGGAAGCACTAGGTGGAATCACATTTCAATATTAATATAAGTATTCAATTTTTTTTATTTTGATTTTTTTGTTTTTTTTGCAAATTTTCCATGGTAATTGAAATTTCACTCAATAGAGTCAACCCATGTAGCGAGAATTTGCCGATGACTCCCAGTCTCAAAGACCTTAGGGAACCATGTGAAGCCCACACACTCAGGCATCATCTCAAGTTAAATCAGTAAAAAACAAAGTCAAATTACCAAAAATAGAGATAAAATTACTAACTATGGGCTATAAAACTATGGAGTCACAATACCCAAGTGCGGAAAGCCACACATTAGGTCATTTCATTGCTCTGCGTGCAAATTTATTGTTTTTTTATTGAATACTCATATTAAAACTAAAATGATCACCAAACCTATTCTATTTATTTAGGGACCCCATAAAATAAAACTAATATCCCACTATCCAAAGTACGTGCATTGTGATCTCTTTTTTTCTATTTGGATGAAAATATAAATGATAAAATTTCACATTAGACAGCCACACTTTCCAAAATCTATGCTCATGAAATTATAAATGGGTTAAAATTATAATCCGGGAATGCTAAATTATTTGATATTCATTTTAAAAGTTTTTAATGTGTATTATAATGTTCAAAGTTAAAAGAATTTTTCCTTCCATTTACACAAAATTTTTTCAAATCATTTTTTTACACAAAAGAAATTTTTTTATTTCATCTCCCCCCAACTTAAAATAAAACCATCCCCTGTGTTTGATGAAAAGAAAATTTAGAAGGGGAAGAGGTAGAGAAGGGGAGTTCAAAAAGGAAATTTAAAATTATGATCATGTAATGAAGTCACATGGTGGTTGAATTTGAAGTTCGTGCTACTCCAATTTAGTCCTTTGATATCCATGTTACTCACAGAGATCCCTAGTGAAATATATATATATATATATATTTATGATAATAATAAAAAAGTAAAATATAAGTATATATATAAAAATTATAAAATTAGGAAGCACAATAAGCCGTAGGTCAGTGGTAAGAGTGCGCCACTGTCTCCCTTCGGTCCTAGGTTTGAGTCCCCGTGGCTTCACCAGTTATGACGGGGTTTTCCCCATGACCTATGATGTGTCCTTAATAATTGTTTTTAATTTTTTTATTTTTATTTTAACCTACAAACACATAAAAATAAAATGAACAGATGATACATTGTCTTCCTTTTAAATTTATGGGTAAGGTATTACTCAAGGATCACACCACGTGACACAGTTGAATTTGGAACTCCCCTTTCATACCCATCCATAATCATAATTGAATAACATGTAAACAATCTATTTTTTTAAAATATCAAAATGATTCATTAATCCTATTTGAAATATAAAGTTGATTAAAACAACAAAATTATTAGAAACTTGAAAACCATGGGTTTCCTCCCATGCAGTTATTTGCTTACCATGGTTATCTTGACTTAGACCCTTAATTATTTTAGTATTTTCCACATATAAGGTTGGTTCACACAAGTTTTCATCAAATTATTTTTTTTGGAATTGTTCAATGAATGGTTTGACTCTATTACCATTAACTTTAAATGTTTAACCATTGGTGGGATCTTGAATTTCAACAGCCCCATGGGGATACACCTTATGCACTATGTATGGACCTGACCATCTAGACCTCAATTTACCCAAGTGTATGTGAAGTTTAGAATTATAAAAAAGAATATGTTTTCCCAATTCAATGTGTTTAGTTTTAAGGTTTAGAGATTGGTAGGCTTGTACTTTTTCTTTATTGATCCTTCAATTTTTACAAGACTCCATCCTAAGTTCCTCAAGTTCATTGAGATCTAATTTCATTTTTGTTTCGGCCAATGAGAGGTCATAATTTATTTTCTTAATTTCCCAAAAGGCCTTATGATCAATCTCCACTGGAAAATGGCATGCTTTACCATAAACCAACCTGTATGGGGACATTCCTAAAATGGTTTTATATGCGATTCGATAGGCCCAAATATAATCTAAGAGTTTTCTCGACCAATATTTCCTAGATAAATTAACAGTTTTCTCAAGAATTTGTTTGATTTCTCAATTGGATGACTTATCTTGAACATTGGTCTGTGGGTGGTAATTAGTGTACACTTTGTGATAAATTCCATACTTTTCCATGAGTGTTTCGAATAGACTATTGAAAAAATGAGTTCCACAATCACTAATGATAGCCCTAAGAATTCCAAATCTATAGAGGATGTTTTCCTTGAGAAATATAATCATAGATTGATGATAATTGGATTTTTTAGGAATGGACTCAACCCATTTGGAGACATAATCGATAGCTAAAAAGATGTACAAATATCCCCTAGAGTTTGGGAAGGGACCCATGGAATTAATTCCCCAGCAATCAAATATTTCAATCACTAAGATGGGAGTGAGTGGCATTTGATTCCTTTTTGGGATGGACCCTACTTGTTGACACCTATGACAAATTTGAAAAAATGTGTAGGAGTCCCTTCAGAGGGTGTTCCAGAAGAGACCACACTGAAGAACCTTAGTAGAAGTTTTATTAGAGGAAAAGTGACCTCCACAGACCTCACTATGATAGAATTTAAGGATAGACTCTTGTTCATATTATGAGACACACCTCCTAATGAATTGGTTAGGGGAGAACTTATAGAGGTATGGATCATCAAACACATAGTTACTAACATAAAAAAGTAATTTCGTTCAAGTTTGAGTCCCTAAGAATTTTATAATGACTCTTTTAACTAAGAAGTTGGCTATGTCGGCATACCAAGTGCAGTCACTCATAGAGTATAGGTGTTCACCAGGGAATGAATCAGACACAGAAATGTGGTTTGAGTTGTCTTTTAATTCCATCCTATAGAGGTGATTAGCTACAACATTTTCAACACCCTTTTTGTCCTTGAATGTGTGGTAAAATTCCTGTAAGATAAGAACCCACCTAATCAGTCTAGCCTTGGAATGTTGTTTTTTGAAGAGGTATTTCAGTGAAGAATGGTCAGTGAACACAATGATGGAGGATCCTAATAGGTAGGACCTAAACTTCTAGAAAGAAAACACAATAGCATGTAACTCATTTTTAGTGGTGGTGTAGTTTATTTGGGCATCATTTAAGGATTTTCTTTTATAAGAAATGACATAAGGAGTTTAATCACAATGTTGTACTAACACAGCTCCTACAGAAAAGTCACTGGAATCACACATATGTTTGAAATAAAGTTTCCAATTTGGAGATTTCATAATAGGAGGAGAGGTGAGAGAGGACTTGAGGGTTGAGAATGAACCCTCATAGCTTTCTGTCCAAAAAAATGGAGCATCTTTCACTAATAGAGAAAAAAGTGGCCGAGAAATAGAGATGAAATTCCTAATAAACCTTCTATAGAAACCATCATTCCCTAAGAAAGACCTCACTTCCTTGACAGTTTTGGGTGATGGAAGGTGATGAATGATGTCAACCTTTTCTTTATCAATTTCAATCCCCCTACTCGAGACTAAATGGCCAATGACTAGTCCCTATTTAACCATGAAATGGAATTTTTCCCAGTTTAGGACTATATTTTTTTCTTAAAATCTTGAAAAGACTCTCTCCACATTCCTTAGACATCCCTCAAGTGTATCCCCAAAAATAGATAATTCATCCATAAAGACCTATAGAAAATACCCTACCATGTCTAAGAATATTACCATCATGCACCGCTGGAAGGTTCCAGGGGAATTGCATAACCTGAAGGGAATGCATTTGAAAGAAAAGGTTCCAAATGGACATGTGAATGTAATATTCCCTTGATCCTCTAGGGAGACCTCAATTTTATTATACCCTGAGTACCCATCTAAGAAACAGTAGAAGGTGTGAACTACTACTCTCTCAAGGACTTGGTCAATGAATGGTAAGGAGAAATGGTCCTTCTTGGTAAATGAGTTTATCTTTCTATAGTCGATACAGACTCTCCATCCTCTACTCACCCTTGTTGTAAGAATATCTACATCCTTATTGGTTATCACTGTGATTCATTCCTTCTTGGGAACCACTTGGATTGAGATCACCCACTCACCCTCAGCTATAGGATAGATGATAATAGCTTTTAACAATTTCATAAGTTCCTTCCTTACTACCTCCATGACATTAAGATTGAGTCTATGTTGAGGTTTATGACATGGCTTTGAATTATATTCTAGAACAATCCTATGAGTCCCGATTAGTGGGATAATCCCAAGAATATCAGACAAGGTCCAACCAATGTATTTACTAGGTTTCCTAAGGACATCTAGAATCATCCTCTCATGATTGGATTCAAGAGAAGAATAAATGACAATAGGATGTGTTTTATTATAACCAAAGAAGGTATAATTGAGTGCAGCAGGAAGTTCCTTCAATTCAAGATAAAGTGGGTTCAAAATTTCAACAGAATATTGGGACATTAGATCAAGATCAATTTTGTTTCCTAGAGTTTTAGATATAATTGAATCCCCATGTGTAGAAGTTTTATCTACAAGATTGGTTTGATCAAATTTAGGGAAGTAAGTTTGATTGGTCTCCATGAAAGTGGTTTCCTGAAAGGTTTCACTGATTTTTAGACCTAAGACTTTATCATAAGATCAACTAGAAAATGATTCAATACAAGGAGATAAACTTCCTTCATTTGAAAAAATTAAATCAATTTCATCCTGACTTAAACATTCATCAAATATTCCTTGATGTTCTATGGATTCATTATCAATGCTTCCTATCATGTTTACTTCATGAATGTGCTCATTATCCCCTATTTGTGAGCTTGAATTATAGATGTTAAAGTCTAGACTAATTTTTCCAAAAGTGATGGTCATGTTTCCACTTCGAACTCGAATAATAGAGTTGATTATTGCAAGGAAATGATGACCAAAGATGATTGGGGTTTGTTCTTTATTTCATATGTTTGGATGGTTCTTAAGGACAATGAATTCAGCAGGGTAGATGAAGTTTTCAACCTTTACCAGAACGTCCTTTAAAATCCCCTTTGGAACCCTAATGCTACTATCAGAAAGTTTATTGTGACAGATGTGAGTTGGAGCTCTTCTAGGCCTAACTGGAAGTACAAATCATAGGGGATGAGATTGAAACTAGCACCTAGGTCACGAAAGTCCTTGAAAAATTTTCTCTCTCCCAGTTCAACATTGATGTTAGGGAAACCCAAGTCTTTCAACTTATGAGGAATGGTCCCTTGAATGTTGGTACTCATATTATCAGCTAAAAGGAATTGTTTTTTATGTGAAAATTTTCTTTTAAAAGTTCACAAGTCCTTAAGGTACTTTGAGTAGGTAGGTATGGTTTGGATTTCATCGAGAAGGGGAATGTTCAACTTGACTTGTGAGAAGATTTCCCTCAATTTTTCATTCAATTCAAGCTTAGTTTTCCCCCTCATGTGTTGAGTAAATGGTGAATGTTGTGGGGTTTGTTGTTAAAGATTTGTTTCTTTCACATTTTTATTAGTTTCCTCAGTTTGATCTTGTGGTTCATTTGAATTTTCATTAGAGTTTGAAGCTTCAAATGGTTTCTGAATTATTTTTTCAAGTTTCTCAATTGATTTTTCACTTCTTAAAACAATCACATCATTTAGTTGTTCACAATTTGTTTAAGTGAAACTTGAATTTATCCTTAAATTTGAGGATGGTACCGCCTGAGTAGGCATGGGTGGCTTTCTGGTTTTGATGGTTTGAAGTTCTTGTTGAAGGTAAGAGACTTCCAAGTTCATTCTTTACATTTTTTGCACAGTTTTTCTAGTAGTCTTTGTGTAATAGTTTGGGTTGGTGCTTGAGAAGATTGTTTTATCCTAGGGGAATATTTTTGAGGTGGGATGGTTTGTTGAAAATGGACCGGTGGATGTTGGTATTGGATAGGTTGGTTTTGGAACTGGTTATGGGTTTGGTAGTTCTGATTGGGGTAATGATTTTTTCCCTATGGTTGGCTAGGTTGTTGGTTATCTTTCTAGCAGAATCTTGGGTGGTCATTAAACCTTGGGTTGAAGTTGTTTTGGTATTAAGGATTTTGAAAGTTCAAAGCATTTAATTCTACTGGGGGTTATCTTAAAAGAACATCCTTAATGGATGGAATGGTTAGGATGTTATCTATCTTATGTTCATGTTTGTCACAAATTGTGAAAACAGGGTCTACAGTTTGGATTTCATGGACTTTCCTAAGGTCTATCTCTTCAACCTTCTTAGAGAGTGCCGTGAGTTTATCCCTAAGGTTTTCCTCTTCTCTATGTGTATGAATTCCAGTAGTTCTTTGTGGATTTTGTGAATAAGGTGATGTTCCCCATGTTTTTTTGTTCAACAAGGAATTCCAGATACTTTTAATCATCATTTGGGGCTTTTTTTTAAAAGTTCCATTAGAAATCATGTCAATTAATTGTTTGTTCCCCAGACCCAACCCTTTATAGAAAATTTTCACTTTTTCAAGAATAGAAAAACCACGGCGTGGAACCATGTTTATAGTGTCTTTTAACCACTCCCATGTTTCATAGAATGACTCTCCCTCTTTTTCAAAATTTTTTTGGATGATCTTTTTAAGTGCAATTGTTTTGTGGCGGGGAACGAATTTTTTGTAGAATTATCTTTGTAATTGGTCCAAAAAGTTGATGGATGATGGTTTAATTTTTTTTAGCCAATTCTTAGCTCGATATTTTAAAGAAAAAGGAAATATCCACATCTTAGCTAATTCTAGTTGATGTGGGGGACACATGGTTTCAACAATGTCATTCAAGTCCTTAACATGAAGGTAGGTCATCTCGGACTTCATTCCATGGAATGTGGGAAGATGGTTTAGAACATGGGGTTTAAAGATGTAGTTGGAATCTTTTAGGGAGTTGTGTCTAATGCATGAGGGGGCATTGGTCCAGGAATGTGTGAGGTATTCAATCATAGTTTGATAAACTGCATTCCCCATGTTTGGGGATACCTCATTTGGATATTCATTTTGGTTCCCACCTGGGTTTATGAGTTGGTTTCTTTGAAGACCTTCCATTGAAATGGGCTCAATTTTTTACTCAGGGGTATTATGAAGGTTAGGATTTAATGTAAAGAGTTCCCTTGGTGTACTTTACTCCCCAACCCCAGAACAATCCACCCCAACTAGACGGTTTGATTGGTCATGAGTATAGGCAGACATGCACGAAAAGAAAAAAAATGAGAAAGGGAAAAGATAAGAGAAATTGGATGAGAATAGAAGAAATGGGGGAGAATATAATGGGTGTTGATATGACTTACTTGGGTCCCCGAAAATGGTGCCAAAATTTGGTCTTGCCCAAATTTACCCAAGATTTTAGGGTTAAGCGGTCGCTTGTAGTTTAGATTGGGTTGTCGAATCCTCAGAGGCCAAAGAAGTAACCTACGGACACATACATTCAATGGACTGTTTTTAGAAATTAAGTGTCCAAATTTGGGTTGATTTTGGATTTTTTTAAGTTAACACTAAACGTCTTAAGTGAATTCAAATTATGAGAAGGGTTGATCCTAGGTTATTATAAGGGGTGGATTGGATGCATTCTTTTTTTTAAATATTTCAATTTCTTATATTTGAGATGGGTTCATTTAATGCGATCAAACAAAATCATCACTTATTGGTTTAATTCCTACACAACCTAATACTAATCACCAATACACTTAAATGATCAAAGTTTTGAGCACTCTAAGGTAAAGGTTTGTATTATAACTTGAAGTGTGTGACCTTAAATTCAATAAGGACGAAGAGGTTTTAAAAATAATCAAATAAAAATCTCATTTAAAAGAAGTGATTAGCCATTAATGGAGTGAGAAATAACATCCAATAGATCCCCTTTCTACTCCCTTGGATCAAACCATACATGTGTTATCCATCCATTGATCCTATGGTTTCAATGGAAGTGGGATGTAGTCTCATGAGGGAGGAATTGGAGATGTAAAAAAACAATGAAATAATGATCACTCCACCATTGTGTGATAATCTCACAAGGTTTGGTGTGAAAAATTTCACACCTTGAACCAAAGGTATCAAAGATATATGAATAACAATATAATAATAGGAGAATAATAACTTTTATTAAGAAACTAATGTAAATTGAAAAACTTACATGTGAAAGACAAAATTGAGACAACAAAATCGCAGCATAACATTACAATGAAAGGAACCTCAAAAGATGATTAAATCCTTAAAAAACACTGCCTTAAATAGGAATTTTGGGAGACTTGGGTCGAGAATTCAACAGTATAAATCATCCCACTTGATTATGGTAGGCCTAGGGTGGTGGAAAGTAAGGGAGAGTGGACTTCTTTATCATTGAATCGAAGTGGAATCCATCTTGCATCCACCGAACAGACGCGCCTAGATGGCCTTCTATATGGCCGAATTAGAGTTTTCAATAGAATAAAAATGTAAATATCCGGCTATCTCCTATGTCTCTATAAAATTTCATCTCAAATGGATTTTTGGTTGCTGATATATGATTAAATTGGTGAACTATTTTTCTAGGCCGCAGAATCTGGCCCATAATTTTATCTCTAACCTGGGCCACCTGAATAACCACAATGGAGGCTGAATTAGCACCATCTTATGGATATTTATATGTTTCTATATATGTATTATATCATCCCACAAAATTTGGGATTCATTGGTTCTGTATTATGGGCTCCACATTCTCATAAGTGGGTTGGTGTCCGATTTGCCTTCTCCAGAATTATTTCCTTTTATTTCCAAATATATCCAGCATCCTTTATGAATCCTCCATTGATCCCTGAATGAAAAATGTTAATATTGAAGTTTATATCCATTTTAAAAAATATAAAATTAAAATATAGATAATTACATTCCTTAAAATTAAATTAATCATTTTGACTAAATTGGTGTACATTAGGCATGAAGTGTACAATTCATGAGAATGGATGTTCAAAATTAAAATCAACTAACTCAGTCCTATAAGATCAAAAAATAACATTTAATACCATTAAAATGTAATTAACATATGTATTTTCATTGGCTAATCACCATTATATACCCACTCAATCATATATTCCCTTAATAATGACACTCTCCCAAGTTTTCCTCCAAGTCCAATAGGAACCTATGAATAATTATGATCATGTATTACCTTTGTAATGAGGGTTTATATTTTTAGGATACTATTAAAAATTTTCTAGGCTTAATATATTAATATTTATTGACTCATATCAAACATATGGTAAGCCTTAATTCCCAGTGGATGCTTTTAGTCCACTCAATCATCAATGGATTTTAATAGGGAATCATACTAGGTGTAAGACCCAAAAACCTTCCTTCACCTGAGTTACCAATTAGGTTAGTCATATATGAGAAGAATATATGTAAACCACATACATATCCTTATAGATTCCTTTGTAACTAATCGACCTATTATCTGGTTTAAGTCCAAAATATTCTTCAATACTCTACATTTACATTGAGACTAGTTGTCCTTCCTTAATGAACTAGCGATTGATGGGAATTAGAAACATACTTGGACCTCCACCATATTTGTAAGCCTCAACCATGATTTCATTAATTATATCAACCCTATGTATTATTAACGAACTAAGTTCCCATTTAGGCGTTGTGTACATAAGTCACAACTCATCCCCACTGGAACTTATCCCCCCAAAACCTATAACAATGGTTTATATTCTCTTTGAGTCTTCATTTCTCAATGGTCCATACTTCTTATGAGTCATCATTATTATATGGTCCATATTCTATATAAGTAGTCATACAATATCTCTTATTTTTTAACAAACATACAAGAAGATCAAAAAAGGGCCACCCATGCATAAGTCCCACACTGACCATTGCTCATACACTTTTTCCTAATATTTATAATGATATGAGTTTATAATATGTGACATATATCTCACACTATATGGCATTAAAATTCATGGAACAATCATGTAAAATGACCTAAAACCATGAAACCTTAACTATTTTTACTTTGATTCTAGTTAAATAAGATGCATCAGATGCATATCTAAGGTCCAATACCAATTTTCCATAGGTCATATATGCATGAACTTAAAAGTCACTTCACTTGGTCATGGTTGAAGGACCTTAAAAAGAAACACATTTTTCATATTCTCATGACTATAAAAGGTATGTTGTTTCCCTTTAAGGTGAAATGAAATATATATTTTTGAATTATCCTCATGGTGATATATAAGAATCTTATATCATATACCTAATAGAAACTCCACAAAACATACTACTTCCCTAGATAGTGATAAACCCAAGAGTGGCCAGACATGTGCCTTTAAACATAACACAATCACTAAGTAAAATAATGATGAAGAAACTCTAATATATACTGACATTTACATCAATGAATGTTAATGGTCGATCACTAGCACAGTGGAAACCAATCCTATACAAGGAATTTTCAAGGATTCATGAATGTTTATTAAATCTATAATAGAGTCCCAAAAGGTTGAGATGAGCCTGAAATCACATCATCTCAATCAATTTATAAACTATGTATCACTAGTAACTTCCCAATAACTGTCTACTATTCGAAAGAAGGTTCATGTTGACACAAAAACATATTTACATAGTGTTCATTGTAATAATAATAGATGAATTCAATTCCTCTAAAAAATATATTGGTTAATATTAGGCATTTTAAATTACATTTCTTATGATAACCAATAGACACCACACATCAGTAAAAAAATGGTGAACCCGCCATGAATCCTATACTCATATAAGAGATTAGATTAATATGCCCATTTATTTGATATACTTAAATAATATGTTTCTTATTTTTGGTTTTTCAACCCAATAGGAATTTCAGAAACCCATTCAAGAGCCCTCTCAAATAAAAAATGACTTTATCAAGTTCATTGCTACCAAGACGGGACAAACTGGTAGCTACCATGGATCCCCTCAGTCCACCATTCATCAACTAAGGAACCAAACATAATTATCCATTGTAACGAAGGTGGTGGAACCTTGAATTGTAAGGAATATATCACTAACCAAAGGTCTTTAGTATTAGGTTTTGAACACCTAGGTGAAAGAGTAACACCTTAATTGAGATATTCTCACCTTGGAGGTGGTCGAAGAAAGTCATCATGTGATGAAACCTCATAGACTATCCCACCAATAGATGATTGTGGTAAATCTAGTGTCCATATAAAACCACATTATGAGTATCTCTCTAGAGTGTGAAAACACTAATATCCCTTACCATATGGAGGTGGATGACCTAATATATTTCCCCATTATTGTACAACATTTTACTATGTGGAAGCCTTATAATATTTATTATATCTATCAATGTCGTAGATCCTAAGACCTCAATAACTCACTGAAGAGGATATTAGGGAGGAAATAAACTCTGTCACCCTGATTAGGGTTCCTAGGAGGAGGTATCATTAAGGGAGATAAATTATTAAAGTAAGGGAGAAATATTGTATCCATTTTTCCACCGGAGAGGACCCTAAATATATCTCGAATGCAACTAAAGGGAAGAACCATATTTATGTTCTACCTCAATAATCCTCCCATCATATACTGATAACATAATAATGAGAATATCAACATATCCATATATTAATCAGGGCTAAATATCATTTCCTAATTCCCATATAGGAATATTTTTATCATATATTTGTGGTAGTTGTAGCGCAAGATTATATTCCTACTTTCACTCTGAAATTGTGAAATATTATCCTGATAGTAATAAAAATAAATTTGTTGGAATATTTTAGTGACTTTTTTGGGTATATTCCCATACTCCTATTCCCACTAATATCAATAGAGATCATTGGGTTATTCTAAAAAATACTCAAGATTTGTCCCATATTCCCATTCATATTGAGGTGGATAATTGACATATCCCAATGTTGAATAAATAATAGGTGTATGAATATATCTTCATTATTAATAGATTTTTCCAACATATCTTGATGGTTACTGCTGGACAGTCTCATATCCTATTCACCACAACAACTCATCACCAAAATATTCTAGAAGTCACTTAGGGTTAGGATCATATCTCCACCCACACCAATGAAAATCAATGGTTTGATATTGAATTATCATTGGGTCATTATAATATCCATAGAAACTAGTATGAATCCAACCATTATAAGTTTATGAAACCCATTTTGGTTTAGACACATATTCTTATTCTCACACAGGAGACCGGTCACCATATTTCTATCGTGACTGATGACCAATAATGGGTTCATATCCTTGTACCTATTCGTACTTGTGAGGCACATCACTATATCTGAACAAAAATAAAATAAAGTCATAAAAATATTTTTCATGATGGTAAATAGGTCACTGAGGTGAGTTTATATGGATTATATTTGATTCCCTCAATGCACAATTCCAATCATGATTGAGGTTGTGACCATTGTCACCCAACCATAATGGTATAAAATGTCTTATCAAGGGAATCATTTTTATCAGGACCACACTCATATTATTTCCCTAACCATTTATAATATTATTGTATCCCTCCAACACTTTTCAAAGGTGGATTAATAATCTATTTATTATTTACCAACAAGATAATTAAGTTACATACATAAAGTTCCTCCTCACGGTAGCATGATCGAAAGCACTAAATCCCCCCCAGAGCACCCTTTATGGAGTTCCTTACTGTGATAATATGATGATGAATAATTTTGGTCCACCCTGTAATGTGAACTATGAATGTTGTACTCATTTCATGAAGATCAATTGTCAATGAGGTCCTCTACTAGAAAACATGTCAAATTATGGAAACCATGAAGTTCCTCCCCATGGAAGACTGATCACTCACTCTAGAGATCCTCCCCATGTAATTTGATATAGAGTTACTTAATTAAAAAGAATATTAAGATAAAATGGAGTTCATACCCATGATGGTGAAGAAGAAGAAAACCAAGGATTCCTCCCCGTGGTACTCATCATAGAATTACTCCACACATTGAAATTTATTTTTAATATGAATGTCCCTCCCTTGTCAAAACCATTCTGATACAACCTTCATCTTGAGAGGAACTAGATAGTTCAATGAAAAATATAGCATGTTTCTCAACACTTACTAAAAATGTGTTATCCTAGTGAAATACTGATTTGGGTTTATGGTCATCATCCATTCCTCCCTCAGATATGTCACCCTTAAATGAAATTGGTATGGTTCCAAATAATTATTCTCCCCTTAAAACATTAATAGGGAAATGAAATAAAAGTTCCAATCATGTAATGGAATCATTAGATGAGGATGAAGAGAAATATACTGTTATATGGAAGTATTTGGATGGGGACATTATATTGGTCATGTTCTAGACCATGGTCACTCCCCAGTATGACATCCCGAAGATTCTAAAAGGGGAATTCATACTGTATATGTGCTCAAACATGTGAAAAAATATGCACCTTATGAACATAAAATATCTATCATATAGATTTTATACCAAATAAATCAAGGAGATGCATTAGCTATTCCACTAGTTTTACATTTATATTGACTCAGTGGCATGAAAGTTGAAGTTAGAGAAAAAGTGAAAGGGCCTATAATATGCTTCCTTCAATAGTTTGAAGTCTATTCACAATATGATCAATAATAATTCCCATAGCATACAAATAATAGGGTGGAGAGAATATAGAGTGTGGTATTTCACTTCACATATTGTACAATAGAGTATAATAATAAATGAATCATGAAATTTCATTACCTGAGTCCAAGTATAAAACCTTATTTATATAAATTCTAGTCTGTCCATTTAATGAAACTCCATCATCCTTAGATCCTAGAAATGGAATATCTAATTAAAGAAGACCATAAATAGACTCTTATATCAATATGATAAAAACAACATGCCTCTCACCCCAGGAAATAAAACATCACAATTAAAAATCAATATTTATTGGTGAGAATACCACACTTAAAACACGCACTACATCCATCTCATGCTCTAGTGATTTCTTTAAAATTTAAAAGAGCTACAACTGTGATATATTATGTGGAAGTACATGATAAATACTAGAACAAAAGTATGAGGGAGTTTTTACCATTACCCCCATCCCTAAGATCATTAAAAACACTAAAAAATTAATATTTTATGTTGGTGGAACCAAATAAACCCCATCCCACAAGGCTGAGGGAATAGTTACCCCAAATCCTCCACTAAAGTCGATGTTTTCTAGATTAGGATTAAATTTATAAGAAGAGACCTCATAGTTCTTTACATTATAAGACGAATCTCTTTCATTATAATTTTTTTTCTATAAAACCCCTCATAAACTCTCTTAGGATAAACATCCATCAGGGAGGAAAGAGTAAGCCTCATAGGGGATGAAATTTAAAATAGTCCACTAAGAAGTCAAGTATTAATGAGTATTATGATTTTTACCTAGAGGAATATTTAGAAGGAAAACCCACAATACTCTATGGAAAATAATAATAGGATTAATTTTATGTGATTTGAGTTAGTAAATGTTTTTGCTTTTCTATTTATGAATAGCTCAGAGCATGATGCTTACACATAAGAATGCGGTGAAGAAACATCTATCCAAAACGCGATCAGAACCGAAGTTCATGAGATGTTGTCCATACCCAAAGTCATAAGATTTATCATAATATGTTATTTTATAAAACTAGTAATACAATATGACACCCTAATATTTATATTTATTTTCCATTTAAATAATCATAATGTATTCAATAACTTCCTTTACTTGCTACATAGAGTCTAAATGAACATGTTCTATAGTATACCTTTATAACCTAGAAATTGGATTAAAGAGTGTGAATAAGATTAAAAATATCATGATATATATATATATATATATAATTTTTTCCTATATTCACAAATATTTATTGACTTCAAATAAATAATCACTAAATTTTTAATAAAGCAATTTATTGATTAAAAACAACTTTTTTATGAATTTTAATTTTATACATGTTATGTATTATTATCTAGAAAAGTATATAGACAACTATTAACAATTTATTATAAATATATTTATTGTTACTTTTTGAATAAATATCCTTACATTAGTTATCTAATGGTTTGGAATGAAGATAAATTCAATTAAAGATAAAACGTTTTATTTTTCATAAAAATTCTTTTAAGTGTGCATTTTGAATTTATCAATAAATTAAATAATTAATTATAGATTATCTTAGATTATATTTTCAATAAAATATTCTAAAATTAATTTTATATATTTTACTATGTATGTAATGAATGAAAATTCTGTTTTATGCTTAAAAATACAGTTTTCCAAAAAATGATTTTTCATTGCATTTCACAGGATTATTTTAAAATTATTTTCCACAACTTATATAAATTAAATACTATAAAATGTATTAAATATTATAAATAATATTAATTAATATAATTTAATAGTTTTAACTTATGTTTTGGTCATAATTAATAGTAAAAATAGTAAAAATTTGTTACCCAAGTTAAGGTTAAAATGAGTTTACTAGGGGATCAAACTAAGTGATACGGGTAATATTTACACCAAACCATGTATAATTTTTATCATTTGAATATATTTAGATCCTATATTATGTTAAAATTTTATATATTTCTATTTTTAAGAATTAAGCTTTAGAATGAAATTAATTATATCTAATTCTTTTAAGTAATTCCAAGTGTACTATCCCCCTAACCTATAAAAGGGAGACTCATATCACCCCTTACTTGAAACTTTTGAGAATTATAGATCATCAAATACCTACTGAAAATCCTTAATATATTCATTTTCTTCTTCTTAGATCCCTTTGTATTATCTTTAGACTATTCTTTTATTGATTAAGGCGTAATACAAAGGAGGTCTCTCTAAGAGGATGTATAATTCTTAACTGAGCTCTTTCAATTTATTTCTTCTTTCACTTTATATAAACCTATTTCATCACCAAAAACATTATGAATCCAGTTTCATAAATATAATAGATGTTATTATTATTATAAAATAACCATTTCTACCTCCTTTATTTCAAATTAGAAATGAATGTTTTTATGCTTATGTGTGGAATACCGCCTCCACATAATGATATGATTCATTCTCCATCACCACCTAACATGGATTTTTATAATGTTATATTTATTAAAAATATAATATATTTATAATTTAATAATTAATTTTTAATGAAAAATTATTATTTATCTTTCTTTTATTCCTTTCATCAGAAAATGAAATCAACATTCATCCGGACGTATAGTCTACCTTCTCCATGAAAAATGATATTAATTTTTATATATTTTTATAAATATATATATAATGAATATATATTATATTTATATCGTTATTAAAATTCTATATATTATGGAACTAGGATTAATGTATAAGGACTAGAACTTCCATACAAAAACTTGCATAAAAAATGAAATAGTTAACACTTTCAAACAATGATTTTAATACAAAATTATTAATAAATGGGTGATAAAAAGTTATAATTGGATAATATATTATATTATAAATATGTATATTTTTTATATAATTATATGAAATTTAAACTTATTAAACATGAGGTTAGATATATTATGAAGCATGTCATACTTAAGGAAAGGGTTCTATGTTACAATCTCATTTTACTGGGATTTTTATGCTTAAATTTCAGATGATGTAATTGTATAATATATCTCTAAGAACTCATGTATTTTGTATATATATGGTTATTTATTTATATAATGTTTTTTACTTTTATTTTCCTCTATTTAAGTACTTAAAATTACTAAACAATGTGTTTAAGGTATATCGATACTAATTTTCTATTCGGTTAAGAATCTTTTCTTCCATGTCCATATTTCATCTAACATGTTTTAAATAATTTTTTTAATATTCAAAAGTTATTTTTTAAATTAATTTATACCAATTTCTTAATTTTTATAAAACATTTCAAAAATTATTCATCTCATTTTTTTCCAAATGAGGTACTTTTTACAAAATTTGTGAAAAAAATATTTATTTTAATGTACAATGAAAAAAAGTTTTTTTATCTATCATGACTACAATTTTTTTCAATATTACTTTATAATATTATATAGTTACTTTTAAAGGCAATTTACTCTTTAATATTTTGTAAATGTTTAGATTTTAAATAAGAAATTTTCAAATGAAAATGGTATTTTTCTAATGAAATATCCAGTTATCTTTTGTAGTATTTTTTTTCTATGATAAAACCCTTTGATGTTACTTATGATTAATGGGGTAATGATCCTATGATAATATCCTTATTATTTATTTAGATGGTCTATGATTGTGATGATGAAATATAGATGAAACCCATTTTATATTTCATGGGTTAAGCTATGATGAAATGATAAATATTTTTATGATATTATTGAAAACATATGAATAGATTAAGATTATGGGATGGGTGGGTCTATTATATCACTATAATGTGTTAGTTAAAGATGTTTTATGAAATCAAAGGTTACATGAGAGGTTATCACAATCCAAAAAATGGAACACATGTGGTTATCCCAAGCCCAACAAAGGTATATGAGAGGTTATCCCAATTCCAAAACAGGTGCACTGGTGGTTAGCAAAATCAGAAAATGTGATGAATATATTGGTGGGTATCCATGACATAAGTTTTAGTTTATTATTACTACTCCAAACTTTATGAAACTATTTTATGAAAAGATCTTATTCCAATGTTATGATTTCATGTCTAAGGTTTCTTAATTCCATTATGACTTATGTCTTATGAATTTCCATAAATTATACCATGAATTATTATTTTGATGCATGGATTTGTGGGTATGGTTTTAAATTTTAATACCATTTTTTCAAACCCTTATACTCATGTTTTTCCTAAATGATCATTTTTTATCTCCTTTTTTAACACTTCTTGAGCATAGGATTTCACTGTTTATTATGGTTCATTTTCCACAGGACACAAAGACTTGTTCTAAGAATGTTCTTTCAAAGAAGGGTGATGGTTTTAAATAAATTTGAGGGAGATGATATAGATATTTTATGTAAAAATTGTTTATATATCCAAGTTTCCAAAGACACTAAACCTTTATTATTCTGGAATGGATTGTAATGATATGTAATATATATTTATATAATACGATGTTATATTTATGTATGTAATTTTTGGGTCACCCCAATTGGTATCAAATAAGTTTTTACTTATTTTTGGAAACTTGTATGAGAAAAAAATGGTAACCCTTATGATAAGATTAATATTAGGAGAACATCCTACATTATAGTAAATAAATAAGTGTACTTTTCATAGAAAATAAATACCTGTATGGATACTATTAAATGCATACAATTGTGTCGTAGATGCAACTAGGGGTAAATACTCTGAATAGGGTGGATTTTTATTTACTAGATCATCACTGGTGCATGATGAGAGGGACTAATATTTCACACCTCAATATAAAATCTTAGCGGGTATTATTTTGATAATTAAAATTTTCTTTATAGACCATTATAAAGGATATGAATTGATTGTGACCATGGATAACCTAGGTTAAACCTAAATATTCATTGATTAAAAAGTTGGTTTCACTATTTTTACATCCTATAAATGATTTTCATGATTATATGACTTATGATAATGATTATTTTTTCTCATAATATGCTTTTTGGTTTTAATCAATGGTTGGAACCAAAAGGAACCATGTAAATGATTATTGTGATGGAAAATGAAATTATTGTACTCCTAAGAAACCAAATTTCATGGGAGATGGAATGAAAAATATCATTTTTATGCTTCCAAAACTTTCTAAAGACAAATCATACTGAGCACCCAAATTAGTAAAGGTGGGAACAATATTCTATTGGATAATATAGGTGGTAACATACACTTATTTTAGATGGTTTGTTGATCCACTAATCACTGATTAATGGATCAGTACCAATGAAAATAAAATTTTTGTTCTCTAATGTTCAAATCATGAAAAATTTATTTTTGTTGTTTATCATTTGGAATTAGAAGTCGAATAATGGTAGACTCTTATCAAGAACTTGAGGAAGCATGATGAAATAAAATATACGGAGTGGGATAATTTTATAAGGTCATTTTTTAACAAGAACTATCATTTTATTCATTATATTAAAATGTAAAAGGAATTACTTGAGCTAAATAATAATGATTATAAATCCATTAGTACTCAAGAAGAAAATTTTAGAGGAATTTTGAGGTAATATTCTGGTATTATCATCTAAATTGAAAGAAATATTGATTGATTATTTAGTGGATTAAAATTAAGTATATGAAGGGTTTCATCCATAAGATACTTCAATAGCTATGGAGAAATCATTTTATTTTCTATCAAGGTAGAAATAAATATCAGAGTCACCCATCAATATAATGTTATTGATAATAAAATAAATATAAAATTAAAAGGAAATTTTAATAATAAAAATCATAGTGGGAAGAATATGTAACTTCTTCAACCTAATTTTACCTCACATGACGGAGATGGGTCACAACATGACCTCAAGCACACCTCCCCATACTCATGTGGCTTGATACTAGTAGTGATGGAGTAAGGATTATAGTGGAGATAATATACCATCTAGAGAAGAGTAGAAATAACAATATAAATAAGATAATAAAATTGTATGATCAACCTAGATGAAAAAGAGTGAAAACAAAAATCAATCCATAAATAGGAAACCATGTCATATAAAACTGAATATATATTAAATATCATACTCTAAGTCAAAAAAGTAATGAAATTGAAGAAATAATCTAATTTAAAGACTCCATAATCCAAACCTCAAACCCTATGTTTGATCTCGTATCCCTGCTCTATTCCCATCTCACATAAAAACCAATCAAGCATTGGTCCCCTTTCCATTATATAGACCTGGATCCATGAAATATACCCTGGTACTAAACGACATGCAAATAGGTTATGAGTAAACTATAGTAGGATGACACCCATGACATCTAAAAAATCTATCTAAATAAACAATTCATGAAACAATAAGATAAAAATGGGAATAAATTTATATATTCCTACATAACATCAAATAATCCTCCATCCCACGAGATCATAGTTGGCCCCCAGGGTCAACCAAATATACTTCGACACAATGTCAATTTTCTTTTTCCTTGAAACCTAGTGAAAATAACCAGAAATTAAAACCATGTAAAAACCAAAATCTCACCCTAAGGAATTAAATATAATCATATGATCACCACATACTTCAATTAACCATGAATATGGCCCTCAGGTAGTATGTCTCTATACATCGAACCCTCAGGCGGTATGTACCCATGTATCTATCACATAGGAATTATGTAACCATGACTCTGTCACTTAGGTGGTGTGTAACCATGAATCTATCCCACATGTTTTATGTAACCATTCAACTATCCCTTAGGTATACAACCTAATCAATGTGTCATACTGACACAATATTTCATTTAATCCATTTATAATAACAAATAAAAAACTTTCCAAATATATTAATATAATCAATAATATTCAATTAATAAAATTAAAAATTAGTAATCCATTCATTATATTAGGACAATTTACTAATAATAACATCAATTGTAACAATTCCATTTCACATAAAAATTAATACCAAATACCATTAAAAAAATATTATACCCATGCTCTATTAAATTTTCATTACCAATCCAATTACATTCCATTTAACCATGTACAACTTAAGTAATTATTTATAAATAAATTACCCTAATTAAAATGTTATGAAAATTTAGATAATTAATCCATTCCAAAAATAATTCTAGACTCATAAAAGGGATTTTGGTTCAATCAATACAAGATCCAACCTAGGGTCAAGGGTTATCCCACCTCTCAGGTGGTTGTAAGAAACTACGTCAATGCTAATGTACCTAATAGGACCCAAGGAATATCTAGGAAGAAAGGATTAAAAAATTACGATTAATAAAGGTTATGTGAATGATGTTCCAGTGTGATCTCATAGGATTCACATACTAAAGAAACAAAAAAACTATATATAATCATTTTAGACTAACCAATTTAAAAACAGAGATGTGGAGATCAATGTTCAAGCATATAAATAAATGCTAAACACCAAGATCTCCTTTAGAATGTATTTCACCAAAAAAATCAAGATTGGAAGTAGAGGATCTTTGTATAATATCAAAGGAATTTATTAGTTGTAATGATTAATTAATTATTCATGCTATTTGAATCGAATAATAGACCAATAGATCAAGTAGAAGAATTATTGGAGTTTTGGGAGCTCTAAATAACCCTTAAAATTCATAAATCCAAAATTAGGTCTGAGTAAGGGATTAATTTGGCTTAAATAGGGGTTTGGGGTGGTATATTTTTTATGTTTATTTTTAGGACCTAGCTTGACTCCAATGGAAAGACAATGGGAACCAACCTCAATGTGATAGCATCCATTAGTGAGACGACATGGATGAGGACCCCACTATCTTGCCAGTGGGTCTCGTACAGAAGGCCCACTCTAAAAAGTTCCTACCATTTGGATTATGGGTAAAACTAGGTGGACAATAGAAAACACTAGCTATTTGATGGATATGTAGTTTTTCTAAAATTTACCCCACCTCTATCCTTTAACAAACTCAGCTTCTCTAGGAACCTAAAAAATATTGAAACAAACTTAATCCAAGAACTAGACTCTCTTACAAAAATATTGGAGCTCAAAATAAACATAAATTGGAATATACCTATGAAGATGAAAGGATATGACAACCTCTCCACTATATAATAGCTCATCCTTGAGCTGTATTATCATGAATTACTCTAGTGTCTTTGTGAACAATTCAGGTCACTACAATTATATATGAGACGTCCCTTCATAGGTCTCCTCCTAAACTCACCCACACTTCCACTGCACTAACATAAGGGGAACAATCTTTCCATAGAAATTATTCTCACTAAGATCTATGATATGGATCAAATTCTCCTCAAAGTACACACTAACATCAACTTCAACATCATCAACATCCATCATGTGAGAAGGTTTAGGTTGATATCTATGAGGCTACAACACATGAAACACATCATGAATGACACTTTAGCATAGTATAAGATTCAATTTGTATCTCACTAGACAGATTCTCTGCACTCTCTCAGATGACCATATGAACTTGGGCATTATATTTTCCTGATTCTGGATATGATGTTACCTTAACCTAGTATATACCCATAGAAAATCTCTTTTATCATCCTGAAATACTTGAGGTCATATCTTATGGTCAACATAATATTTATACCCTCTATGAATGGTGTCAAATTTCTTCTCGATCAATATAACTTACTCATAAGTTACCTATTATAGACTAATTCTAATGAGTACTGACTCACCTAAATTTAACAAGTATTAAGGATAATGACATTACCATCCATAAAAATACTAAAATTGATCCATTTGGAATGACTCGTAGAAGATATTATTATATTTAAACTTCATGTGTGCTAAATGTTACTCCCAAGAACCAATTGTATCCAAAGAATAGTATCGTAACATGTAATCTCGAAATTCAATCATCCACTTAGATTGATCATCAATATTAGGAAGGTAGGACATGTTTAGATGAAATTTCATTATAAATTACTTTTAAAGTCCCCACCAAAACCATGATGTTTCATAAGGATCCTTATAAAATATGATACTAATTTTAACACCATAAAATAAAACTATCTCCTGTATATAAATACATTTATGATCATTGATGGTGAAGGTCTTTCTGATAGGTAAAGAGTGGGATATCTTCGTCAGTTGATATATTATCACCCATTATGCATCATTTTTTTGGAAGTTTCCTGGGAAACTTTTTCTTGAATTCTATGATAATATCATCTCACTTCCATTATTGAATGGGAAAAGGATACAATGACCTAGTTAGAGGATGATTCTCAACTTACACTTTCTGACTGGTGAAGCATCATTCCAAAAATACCTTTATCTCTATCTTCATCCTTCTACACTATTTTTCCTATGAAGAAGATGATATATATTTTTTTGACCCATGTTATACCATGCACTTGTAATAATCTAATTCCCTCATCAACTCCTCATGTAATCCTATAGGAACCTAGATACAATCATAGATTAGAAGAACCACATCCCTACCAAGACACCATCTTAGGGGTGTCTCCCCACCATATATGTTTTCCATTAGAGTTAAATCCTATAGATCAGATAACTACTGTCTCTTGATTTGGAATACAATCCTAAGACAAATTGATGTTGAAGTTATATTCACTCATCCTTGGGACTCTGAAACATCTAGATGAATATCTATAAAGAGATCCATCATCCACCACTCATCACAAGATTCATGCACTAACTTTGTCTATGGATTACTAGTCAAGGAATGGGAAATGGAATTTCTTTAAACTATAGTGTATTCTATATCAAATTCAAATGATTATAGACACTCAACCCACATCCTCTACTAAAGGTTCATGTCCCACTATGAAAATATGTTCTTTTTGAACTTGAGGTTGGTGTACCCCACAAACCTATTGCCAAAAAGATAATGTCTCGAGCCTCTTAGGGAATGTACCACTCTATATAACTCTAGATCATGTGTTGGGTAGTTTCTCCCATGAGTCATAAACTATCTGGATCCATAACAAATCATTCAATCCTTCTGCATCAAAACTTTTTCAAGTCCAAATCTATATGAATATATGTACATGGTATATTCTTTTCCCGACTTAGGTAAGGTGAGGATTTGTGTTGAGGTCAACTTTCTCTTCAATTATTGAAAGTAATCATTGAAAAAATATGACCAAATAAAATTCAACCCTTTCATAATATGGCTAGACTTCAGCACTACCATACAAGAAAATTCCTGAATGAAATGATAATAAAATCATAGTAGACACATAAAACATTTAATATTGAGGATGTTCTTGGGTCATTACCAGGATAAAACGATTACAAACTTCTTCAAATCCACTAATAGTCTGTCCTCAGAGATAAGGCGACCCATGAAGTGAAAATTCTTAATCAAGAATTTACATTTAGATAGCTTGTGATATATCTGAAGCTATCTCAGTTCACTCAACATGATGTCAAGATATTGGTAATTTCCATCCGCAATCTGAGATTACACCAAGATATATTTGATAAAAACTACCAAAAATTGATCCAAACATGGATGAACGTTATGATTCATCAAGTCCATGAATACTTCTTGTTAATTCATTAATAAAAAAAAACCAAAAAATCATACAAGACATAACTTCTCCTTTAATTGATCTAGGGTATGTATGATGGTCTCACTGTCAACTGATGATACCCTGATCTAAATTCAATATTTGAAAACATTTGAGCACCTCTCACCAGATCTAAGAGATCATAAATGAAAAAAGGTGAATACCATTTCTTGAACATCATCTAGTTTAGTGTCCTATAATCCATACACAAGCAAAAAATCCCATCAAACTTATTTGAAACCAACATAAAGAACTCCACAATTATGTAATAGTTTGTATGAATCCAACTGAAAGCTTCCATTTTGTTGTAATTCATATTTGGGATGTGCGGTTCACACTTATCCTGAAAGTGGATTTAAGAAAATACAAAAAAATGGATTTGGATTATATCTGAAAATAATATTTTTAACTCTCAAAGCTCCACTAGTACCATCTGGTAAAAAAGGATTGAAACTGGTTTTACTCCTAGAGCCAAAACGATAGTGAACTCAATCTTCTACTTGGGTGGTAGACCAGATTACTCTTTTGGAAATACATCCTCAAAATAGTCCACTACTAGAGGAAGTTACTCTGATGTAACACACTATCATTTAGAATAAGAATTTCTATTTAGGCCATAAGACTATCTGACCTCCACTAAATTGGTCCAGTATAACCATCATGAATATCCCATTCACCATGATAGATATATATACCCATTTTAGTGATAGGAATACCACTCTACTCTAATAATAGTTTATTTGATCATGGTATAGAACTAGGAAATACATCCCCATAATAAAATCAAACGAATCCATTTATAACAAAAATAACTCTAAAAAGAAAAAAATACCATTTATTTGAAGAGAACACTCTTTATAGCATCTAATACCCTCTTATCACACTCCCAATGGTGTCTCAATTATCAAAACCAAATACTAGAACTCCACATATAAAACTAATAAATTGTAAAATTGAGAAGATATAATGGAATGCGATATTCCTCTATAAAAAACACAAATGTTTTATGACATAAGAATCGTACATAAAATAGTGGAAGGTCCTACATCTAGACTAGTAGGATTATATTGTACAATATTCATCTCACTCACACATCTTACCCATGCACTAGTTTGGATCCATTTAGATTCTCCCTATGGATGATACTACCACTCTTATTTCGAGGTACCACATCCCCTACACAGCCCAAGTTACCTAAGGAACTCCAACTACCTATCTACTAAGGGGTTGTTGAGTCCATTTCAGACTTTGGTGGCTACCCCGATACTCTTGCACCATTAGATTGATGAGCTCCCCTTAAAACCTCTAAAGATAGACCGTCCTATCACAAGATAAGTACTCTATTGTAGGCTAAGGATACTACGAGTTCTTGTGAACATTTATTCTATGCTAAAGGCACTACACCTATTTTCAATACTGATATGGCTACCCACTCCCATGGATATTCTTCCCAATACTGTCTCAGTATTAACTGTCATAATGGAATTTCTTGCAACCTAAAGAAGAGCTCCCTGATCATCATATAGAGACTCATTTCCCTCTACCAGGGGCTTATATCTATTTCCCTTAGATGATAAAATAATAATTTATAATTTCAATAAAGTTTCTTTGGAAAAATACGTTCACCTAATAATTTATATTTTAATGAAGACCATTTTAGATGAGCTTCCCCTTGGAAATATCATCTACTACTGAGGATGTATACCAACATTATGGGTCAGTAAAAAGTATAATGTATCCCATCACTGACATGATCCCATGTATCAGGTATATGAACTATGAATCCTTCTCACCCATCAATATCTTTTGATAAAAGTGACTCTTGAACTTTTCCTTGAAGACTTTCCATGATATCTCCTCCTATTATCCATATATCTTTATGATTTCCCACCATCACCTAGCTATTTATTGAGGAATATATGTAGTAAGATTCACCCTCCCATATGTGTGTGTATCTAAATGATTGGAGATCATTAGGATGGAATCAATCTAGAACTCATATTCCTAGGGGATCCCTCCCTAGTGAACTGTGGTGGGTGTCATAGATGAAACAATCTTCTTAGACCAGATATTGAATTCAAGACATGAATAGTATCCCTCCCCATGGATCACATGACCTAAATGAAACTATCATGAATCTAATCATCTATATAGCTTCTCTAATCCACATGATGTTTGGGACCAGCTGTTTGAGGGGTGTTCTTTTTACCACTCTCTTATTTCTTAAACCTTGAATAATAAAGTGAAATTTTCTCTTCAAGGTTTCTACACACTCCTCAGATCACATAATACAAAAGAATTTAAACCTTATAAGAATAATATTAAAACAGAGAAACAATGATATAAGGTTACTCCAAATGTTCCTTAACAAGTTTAATAGCATGTAATAAAATATTCTTTTAATCATATTTATCAAACATTTAAGGCGATTACATTTCTTAGTTTAGATACAAATATATATCATATGTGGTAAATATGACCATATCATGAACAATGCTTGTCAACATATTACCCTACATTCCTACTATGATGCATGCATACTCACCTCATGTCATATCAAAACATGATTGAGATATCATAAAATAGTAACCTAAGAAACAAGTGCATCACCCAATGAGAAATAACATCACAACTGTAAAAAGAGAACATTAAGATGAAAAATATCACCTTTATAAACATGGGGTTTTCCCTCACACATGGGTTATCTATTCTCATTAGAGAGCACATTACCAAACTCCAACACATCATATTATCCATCATACCATCCAAAAATAGAAAATAAATAAAAAAATACTTGAGCTCTAATACCACTTTGTAATTTACCTAAACCATTTCTTCGACACATGAATGAGATGGGACATTATGTGACCTTAGGTGCACCTCACCAAATGCCAACACATTCCAATTTTCTTTGTGACTGTAATTATTATAGTGGGGATACTATACCCTCTATAAAATTGTAGAAATCACAAAAAAAAAACAAAAAAAACAATATAGTCAACTTAGTATACAAATAGACTAAAACCAAACTAATCCATAAATAATAAATCTTTTTGTGTAATATTGAATCTCATCTAAATGTCATACAAGAAGAAATATAAAAAATAAACTAAGGATATAATAAAAAATAATGACTCAATATGCTTAGTACCAATCCAAATTCTTGATCCCATCTCTATGTTCTAATTCCATCCTACAAAGCAACTGATAAATCATAAGGACCCTTTCTCTTATCTATACCGAAATCTTTGAAATATACCCCGGTACTAAATAGCACTTAAATAAGGTCTGAGTAAGGCATAGTGGGACGACACAATTATTGACTAAAAAATCCAGTTTTAATGAATTGTTCATGAAATAGTATGACCAAAAAAGGAATTAATTCACAAATTATTGTATAACTTTAAATAATCTGTCAACCCTTGAGATACGAGTTGAAACCTAGGTTTATATAAACCTTATTTAACATGACATTGGATGTATTTTTCCTCGTAAACTAGTGTAAATAACTAGAATATAATTCCATGTACAACACAAAATCTATCCCTCATGAATTAAATTTAAACATACATATCATCCCTAGGTATCAAGTAATTATGAATTTTCCCCTCAAGAAGTATGTACCCTTACATCTATCCCCCAGGTGGTTTGTTCCCATCCATCTAAACCTTATGAGTTATATTCCCATGAATCAAGCTCCCAGGTAGTATATAACCATCAATATATCCCATAGGTGGTATATAACCATGAATTTATCCCTCAAATGGCATGTAACCATGAACCTAGACCATAGGCATCAAGCCTAATCAAATATACATAATAAGATAATATGAAAAAAATACATTAATAAAACCAAAGACCAAACATTCCAAACATGTTGATATAATCCATTTTGGTAAATTAATCAAATTAATAATTAACAAGAAATTAATTCTATTAAACCCAGTTATTAACTATCAAATTAATTTATAGAATTACTTTTTACGTACAATTTAAGCAAAAATACCATTAAAAATCCATTATGTCTATGATTTATCATATTATCATGCCCAAAACAATTACATTCCATTTAACCATTTATAATTCAAGTAATTTTTTATCAACCAATTACCCAAATACACATTTTATTCCAATTCACACAATTAATCCATTCTAATGAAAATTCTTGATTTATCATAGGGCTCTAGGTTCAATCAATCCAAGTTCCAAACTAGGGTTAAATTTTGGTACACCTCTCAGGTGGCTACAAGTACTGGTCTAATAGCCAATAGACCCAATGAGATCTATAGGATATCTATGAGTATAAGATTAAATAATTACATCTAGGAATGTTTTTGTGCCTATCATGCTAACATGATATCATAGGGCTCACATACTAGAGATACAAAACAGACCTTTGGGAATCATGTTAGGACACCCATCGAAAAAATGGATAAATAAAGATTAATGATGAAGCATCCAAATGTATGTGAATCACCATGATAACCAATATATTTTTATTGACACACACTATCATGGATGGAAGAATAGGACCTAATAATAAAAGAAATGGAATTTATCAATTCAATAAAGAAATTATCTATTCAATTAATATGAACTAAATAATGGATCTAGGGACCAATGTGAAGAATTAAAGAAGTCGATGGGGGATTTTTAGAACCATTATAATTCATAAAACCTAAATTAGGATCAAATTTGGTCTTAATTATGATTAATGATGGGTTTGAGGGGGGGGGGGGGGGGTAAATTTTACCATAATTATTTCATCCCAACCTAATGCCACCATCTAGTCATTGGTATCAATTGGTGAGCCTTTACAGCTAGATACCTCACTAGTTGGCCAGTGGGGGTTCTGTAGGAGAACCACATTACCTAGGTCTCACCAGATGGATAGTGGGACTCTAGTAATTTCACTAATCTATTGTAAAGTGCACCAGATGTATGGTTTACTACACTAGCTAGTGAGTAGCTCTTATGTTTCTTTGTACTAGAAACTATATCTAGCCCTAGCTAAGTAGGATGCTCTTATCCCCATTCATATTTTCAATAATGACTAAATCCAATAACCACACTCATTTACAAAAAAACAAAGAGACTCACTGAAAACATAAATAAGAATATACTTGGGAAAATATAGGATCTTATAGAAGATGAGTCTTCCTTTATTCCATAACTATTGAAAGAAACATAGAGGACATTTCCTTAAGGGGAGTGGTAAATTATTTAATTGTTGAATGGAAGGTCATCAGGAAATTGAATGATAAAAGTATGGGAATAAGTTGGGTAATGATGTAATTATAGAAAATGCTCAACATACATCACCACCCACACTCCATAATTTCAAATACATGGAGTATGAGCATTATAATAGATAGTTCTCAAATAAAATGGGTTAATGATGATAATTTAATATAATAACCTCTTAGGCCTATATATAATGGGAATTATCATGAAATATCTATTACCAACATGGGATATGATAATGAAGTGGTGAAGGGTGAACTTACCATCCACTCTAAAACATCTAATGACTTATTTAATTCTAAATCTACCAAATTTTTATATGTGAATAATTTTTTAAGGGTATAACATTACAATCTAAATGATTATATATTGAATTTGTAGTGAAAAATCATAATGGTATGATGATAAAATCTCATGTCTATGATTAATATCTGATTGAAATTTATGGGAATGTGATTCATATAAATATTTTTGTTCTCCCTCTGGTTTTATCTTTTGTTATTTTTGGAATGGATTGATATTATTTATATAAATACCATATCAATTTCTCAAGAATTGAAGTCACATTCTAAATTTCAAACCAACCAATGATCATCAATCAGTTAATGGATAGATATGAAAATCAAATTTAAATTATATCAATTTTATGGGTCTTGATTCCTATTAAAATGGTGTATTTGTCTTAGGAGGTTAGGGAGAAACTTAACATTAAATATATTCCTATTATAGAAGAGTTTATTAATGTATTTTCATAATATTTTCCTAGTATTACTCTAAATAGTGAAGGTTAGTTTTTAAGAGAACTCATACCTCATGCTAATCCTATTTCAAACACTTCAAATAAAATTTAATTGTTTATATTTAGGGAGTTAAATAAGAAATTATAGGATAATATTGATAAGGTATTCATTTGGACAAGTGATTCAACATGGGGTGAACCTGTTCTTTATGTTATGAAAAATGATGGATAAATGTGACTCTGCAACAATTATAAAAAATGTTACATGATTATAATCAATAATATGAATCATTTACCCAAAATTGATTATTATTTTGATCAATTATTAAGATCTTAGTATTTTTACAAGATTGATATTTGATCTAGATACTATCAATTGAGGTTCAAAACTATATAAATACTGATGAAGACCTTTCATATATTTTATGGAATATATGGATTTATAATGATTCATTTTTTCTTACTAATGAACTAGCTATATTCATGTATTTAATTAATTGTGTATTTAGATATTACCATTATCAGTTTGTGATAGTCTTTATAGATGATATTATTATATATTGTAAAAGAAAGAAATAGTATGAATAAAACTTGGCGATTTTACTAAAGACCCTAAGGAAGGAAAATTTTGATGAAAAATTTAACAACTGTGAAATGTTTCTACATAAATTTTCATTTTTTGTCATATAATCAAAAATATGGGTATATAATTGGATCTATCAAAGATGGAAGTTATTGAACATTGGACCACACCAACAATATGAATGAGATCCATAGTTTTCTTATATTATCTAGATATTATTTATTTATTGTGATGGATTTCTCAAGTCTATCTAATCCAATCACTAAGTTATCTCTAAAGGGCTCTATGTTACTTTGGACTGATGAATGTGAATAAAATTTCAAGTAACTAAATGAAAGGATGATTAGTGCACTTTAACTATCACTAACTAGTAGTGGAGCAATGATTTTGATTTTTAGTTTTGCATTGAATAAGGGGTTGGGATGTTTACTCATTAAGAATGATATGGTGATTTATTATTCCCCAAACCAAATAAAAATTCATTGGAAAAATTTCCCAAATCATGATTTAGAGTTAGGATGACTAATTTTTTCATTGAAAATTTGGAGGCATTATATTTATAGTGAAATATGTGATATATTTAGTGATCATAAAATCTTGAAGTATAGATTCACACAAAAATATATGAATATGATCCAAATGATATGGATGGAATTGAATATAGATTATGACTACCCAACACACCACCACCTTGGGAAGGCGAATATGTTGGATGCTGCTCTGATTCCGAAGGACTACGCTAGTTTATCAATTATGAGGTTTAAAAGATATAAAATATTTATGTATTTTCATAATATAGTACTTTAAATAATTATAAAATGGGGTATATCATATGTTTCTCAAATGATTTTCAACCATCCATTCATATGAGTATTATAGAGGCATAAAAGGAAAATTTGGAACTTTAGAAGAATGTGAGAAATGTTCCTGGGTTCAACCTTGATTTTTATGGAATGATAAGGTTTTATAAATGAGTATGTGTCTATTTAGAACCATACATGAAGATTAACTATTGTAAGACTCTAATAGATCATCATTATTTGTTCATCTTATAATTATGAAGATGTATAACGATCTAAAAGAGTATTTATAGTGGGATAACATGAAATGATATATTATAGGGTTTGTATCTCAGTGCATGGTATTTCAAAAAGTTTTTGTGTATATATATATGTACAAGGGATTTTATAACCATTAACTATACTATAATGGAAATGTGAATACATCCCCATGGACATCTTCACTGGACTCCCCAAAACATCCAAATACAATAATGATATTTAGTCAATAGTCAATTTCCTTATAAAGTCTTCACATTTAACTCCTATAAAATAAAATTCCTCTCTTGATCACCTTAACCATATATAAATTAAGTAAGTGGTAATTTTTCATGGAGTACCAAATCATTTTTTCTATAGTGGAGATATGATGGTTACCTCAAAGTTCTGAGGAATTATTTAGCAAGATCTGGATATAGAGTCATTTTTAGTACCACTTATCATCCATAGAAAGATGGTTATTTTGATAGAACCATTATAACCCCATAGTATAAATTAATACTGTGTCATCAAGATTTTTGTGGTGGTTGGAATCAACACCTTCCTCTTTTAAAATTCTCTTATAACACAAGATTTCACTCGAGAATTAAGATAGATTATTATGAATAGAAGTATAGAAATAATTATTAAAATACAACATGATAGAATGAAGTTAGAGAAAAATATCTATTGGTACCTGAGATAGCAGAGTAAATGACATATAACATTATATCCATTCAGTATCATAATAAGATAACTCAGAGTAGAGAAAGGAGTTGTGCTGAAAATCGTTGGCAAGATTAAAAATTCAATTTTGTTAAGAGGTTATTCTTTAAAATTTATCCCTAAAATAAAGTTATGATATATGTAATTAATTGAAAGTTACACCATAGATATATTGGCCCACTAGAGGTTCTTGATTTAATGTAGATGATTGCTTATCACTCGTAAATTTTACCAAACCTCTCTTAAGATTATGATGTTTTTTGTGTATCACTTATGAGGAAGTAAACATCTAATAATTCACATGTACTGAACTCAGTGGATCTAACAATGTAGCACTATGTTTTATAAGGAGAAAAATATGCATGAATTTTGGATTATATATATAAATTTCTATGGAACAAGACTACTCACCTGGTTAAAGTTCTCTGGAGTAATAAGAAATTCAAGGAAGCTATATGGGAACCTGGTCTTATGATGAAGTTGAGATATCCTCATTTTTGTGTTTAAAATTAATGTAATTTCAAGGAAAAAATTCACTTTAAAATGGTTATAATGTAATAACTCAATAGTTTATATGTATTTTTCTTTTAAATGAACATGAATTAATCGATACCTTGCTATATAAGAAACCCTGATTCTAAAAAAATACGTACTATAATATACATATATAATCAAGCCTTGGATTGGACGATATACATAGAATTAAACACATTATAAAAAATATATATAAATTTATTCCTAAATTACAATTTTTTATCAATTCTAAATAAATAATAGTTAATTTTTTTTATAAAATCATTTAATGATTAAAATACTTATTTTTATGAAGAAATGTATTTTTCTACATGTTATGTAATTTTATCAGAAAAAAGTTTATTTCTTATGATATAAAATATATTATAATAAAATATATTGTTAATTTATTAGTAAGATTATAAAATATAGTTATGTAAATTTTATAAATTAATATACAATCGTTTAAAGATAAAAACAATTATTTTTCAGAAAACGTTTTTTATGTGTACAATTTTTTTATCCTAATAAATTAAATAATTCATGATTGATTAAATTTTTTATAAATAATTTATATATTATATATTAAATTAAATATTTTAAAATTCAATTTATAGTTTTTACGGGTCATAGAATGAAAATAAATTCAGTTTCATGATTAAGAATTCATTTTTTCTAGAAAGTGGTTTTCATTGTGTTTCATGTGATTATTTTAAAATCAATTTATACCACTTATATAAATTGAATATTATAAAAATAATTCCATATTTACAATTAGAATAATTAATATAATATAATAAGATTAACATAATTTTTTTATAATGAATATTTGAAATTTTTTCCCACGATTAAGGATAAAATGAGTTTACTGGGGGTTAAAATAAGATATAAGGGTAATGTGTATAAATAAAAATTTATAATTTCATTTTTAAATTACTTATAATCTATGTCATTTTAAATTATAATATATATTCATTTGTAAAAATTAAAATTTATAAATACATTAATTATATTTAAATCTTTTTAGTAATTACAAGTGTATCCTCTCCCTCACCTATAAGAGGGAGCCTCTCTCCATCGTTATTCATAAATTTTGAGCCTTTTATAACACCCAATACCCAACCCAAAATATTTATAGATACATTACTTTATTTCTATATCCTCCTGTATTCTTATAAGACAAATATTTAAATCCTTATGGTGTAAGCCAAAGGAGGACTCCCCAACAAGAGGTACAAATCTTAATCAAGCTCTTTCAATATTATTTGTTCTTACACCATCTATAAAACTATTGTATAAATCATAAAATAATGAATAAAACATAATAAATATAATAATATGGAATTATTATTGTCTAATAACCCTTTTCCACCCCCTTTTATCAAATGGGAAATGAAAGTATCATTCGTGCGAACATGTTGATTTCAACATCCACATAGAGATATGATTCATTTTTAATCACTACCTCATATGGATGTTAATAATGATATATTTAATAAATATGTATGATAGTTATTATGTAATAATGTATCTATAATTATAAAATATCATTTATATTTCTTTCCTTATTTTCATCATAAAATGAAAACAACAGTGATGTGTACGTATGGACTACCATCTCCATGAATGATGTTACTGATTTTTCCATATCTACCTCTTATTGATGGTTATATATATTTATATAATGAATATATATGAAATATTTATCATGATTAACATTCTATAGATTATTTAATTATGATTAACATACAAGGACCATAACTGTTGAAATCAAACTTACATAAAAAATTAATGGGTGTTGAAATGTTATCACAAATGATACTATAAGTATGTATATGGTTCTGGTATAAAATTATAATCAATTTAAATTTATTATAAACGAGTTTAGAGATTTTATGAATGATGTTAGACTTGAGATAAAGGTTTTATGTTACAACATCATTTTAATAGGTTTGTTTATCCCTAATTTCTAATAATGAAAATACATTATTTTTATCCCAAAAATATCATTAATTTTATTTTCCTCTAGTTTTTTCATATATTACAAGTTTTTCATTAAATTTTCTCTATTTATGTACTCAAAATTATGAAATTATGTTTTTAAGGAAAACAATATTTGTCTTTATATTTAGTTGGGAATATATTTTTCCATGTAAATATTTTTATTAAAAAAATTTTAAGAATGTTTTTACTATTCTACAATGATTATTTAAAGTCATTTATCTCCCTGTTTTAATTTTTATGAAAAAATTTAAAAGGAATGTTCTTATCATTTTCCAACAAGGTAATTTTTAACAATTGTGTGAACAAAATCATTGATTTAATGTACACCATATGAATTTTATTTCACACCATCATGAATACTCTTCGTTTTGAAGATTAATTTACAAGTTTATTTTTTTATTAGCAATGAAAATGTTTTACATAATACTATAAAAATTATAATATTTTAAAAACATGATTTCAAAATGAAAAGTGCATTTTCCTTGAGAAATATTATTGTGACATTTCAAAGGAATTTTTTATCAATGATAACATCCATTGATGTTACATATTATTTAATGGGATGTGATCATACAACACCGTCCTTATTCCTTCTCTAAATTACTTATGATTGTGATAGTAAAATATTTTTGGAACACATTTTATTTTTTAAAGGTTAAGCTATGATGAAAAGATTAATATCTTCATCATCTTATTAAATACAAATGAATAGATTATGATTACATGGTGAGTGGATTTGTAATATCTTTCCAATGAATTGGGTAAATATTTTTTATGGGATAAAAGGGTTCATGGGAGGTTATCACAATAAAAAAATATGGTACATGATTGGTTATCCCATTCCCAACAATTGTACATGGGAGGTTATCCCAAGGAAAAATTATGTACATGGGTGGTTAGACTAATCCTAACATGCGACGAATGTCTTGGTGGGTATCCTTGAAATAATATTTCTACGATTATGATTATACCACACTTCATTCCACTCTTTTGTGACACGATCTTATACCAATGTTATTCTCTCATGGATCATGTTCCATGATTAAATTATGATTCATGTATAATGAAATTTCAATATTTATTATATGGATTATGATTATGATATATGAATTTATGAATTTGGTTTTCAAATGGTAATATCATGTTATCTTACCATTATATTCATGTTATTTTTATATGATAATTGATATCTCCCTTGTTTACCCTTAGTGGGCATTTAAGACCACCCTTTATTATGTTCAGTATTCTCATGATATGAATAAAGGTTCCAAGTATGTAATGTGTAACAAGGGTGATAGTTGTAAAGAACTTATTGGGAGATGATGTAGATCTTTTGTATAACAATTTTTTATATACACAAGTTTCTAAATAGACTAAAAAATTATGGTTATTTTGTGGATTGTAATTATATATAATGAATATTCATCTAATATGACATAATATTTATATATGTAATGTTTTTCCACCTCATCTAGTAACTCATTTGAGAGATTTAGCTAAAGATAAAGGGTAATGTCTGGAAATATAAAAAACAAAACTACTACCTAAAGAAGCCGGACCCATTTCTTTCAAGGAAACGTTTTCCTAATATGAGTCTGAGATAGAGGAGCTGAAGTGACTAAATGAATAACTAATCAGAGAAAATATTCCTATAGATTATAATTCACAGGAAGAGGAAAAAGTATCTAATCCAATATATATCCAACATTAAGGATCTTCTCAACCCATAAGAGTAGCGTACATCCGTTTGACCAACTCTAGGCCCAGACCACCAGTTTATCTAAAACTAGTAGCTGCAGATCTTCTAGAATTTCATCCCCTAAGGAAAAAACGTTCTTCATTTCAATAAATACACTCAAGTACCTATCAAAATAGATATCCAAAACCCTAATAGGTTATTTTATCAAATTAGGATCTACTCGTGGATCCTTCTAGGGAATCATCCTAAGAGATACTAACACTAGAGCACATTGAGTCCATTAAATACCTCCCAGATCAATTTGATGATATGGAGGGATGAAGTGAACTAGTGAAACCACAGATAAATACATATCTTGATTGGGTGGATGATACACCACTACCACCCAAATTAATAATCCTACCTCTCCTAACTTCAATGTCCTAGAAGACCTATAATAATATTTAATTCACTTCATGTCTTAGTGTGGCCCCTTTCTATACCATTGAGAAAACAATAATTAGTGAATATGAGGTGATTCATATTACCTCTATAGGGACCCTAATTTTTATTGAATTTTAATATGAAGGTATGATCAGTTTTATTAGGGATGATCTATTAAACTACAAACAACATGAAAATGACATAGTTGCAGGCTTTATCTCAAGGTGTATGGGATTTACCTAATCTTGAAAATTTATCTTTCATAGTAATAGATATTTTATATGTTCATATAAAATATACATGATGAAATATAGACACTAATAATCATACTGAAAAAACCCGGTTTCTTCTAAGAGTTTTCATAAGTTTCATAATAGTTGGAGGATGTGATTTGAAGCTCCAAGGATAAATCTCAACTAATTCCAAAAACACAAAGAAAGATCTCGGTAACAAAAATACTAAAACCATCATTATTATGCCATCAAATACACCAGATTAATCACCCAAGATCACACAATACCTTGTGGTTCCTTCCGATGAAATACAATAGTAACAATATCACCCACATTAGGATGGGAAGAGGGATCAACCTCACTTAAGATTTTGGGTCTGGGACAAAAAGTCCTATTGTTTTTTGAGAGAGAAGGTAATGAGATACTTCATCCTGACCATATAAAATGAATTATATAGCTTTCAAAAACAAGGGAACCCAATGAAATAAATCTAATTTTTTTTTATTTTCTTCCCCTTCCATTGGATATTAGATAATAATATCTAGTTTTAACTCATTTCTAAATACATCCTTCAAAATATAGTTAACTATGGGTAAATGAAATTTTGTAAACCCCAAAAATTTGTGACATAGGTCTCTTTCATCCCACTCAATGAGGAACACTAATGATAAGAAATAACAAGAATATTTTCAAAGAAAATTGATGACTAGACAACCAGAAAATCAATAAGTCAGACATACATTATTCTAAGTGCACAAATGAATCATTAGATTTTGATATCAGATCCCCATGTAAATACAAATATGATATTTTATTTATCACATTCTTCCTAGAGTAAGAAAAATCATCACCATAGAAATAGGGAATATGAAGAAAACTCATTACTGATACCTAATTCAGTCCATTACCTCTTATAATTCACTCCTCCGTAATTAGGAAAACAAGAACGACCCCAAAAAAACTGTTGGGAGCACCTTGTGTATGAAGATTGTATTTGTTGTCAACAGTTTTCAATATCAGTCAAAATTAAGAAGGATATGAAGAAGGAATCCAAATTCATTAGAGATCGGTTAAAGTGAGGATTCTTGGAGAATTGTTATGCAATAATAACATTGAATGTCATGCTTGGCCAATTCTCTATGAAGTCAATTCAGATGATTGTTGAAGTGATAATAAGTTCAAAGAACTTGTGTCAAAGGTGACACATTGTTTAAAACAACGGAGAATGGTTAAGTATCATCCAAGGATGATTGAAGAAGAATGAGGATTTAAAGAAGACCATGAAATGCGTCACGATTGCATGAGAACCATGCAAGAGCTTACTTGAAGAAAAGAATCATATGATTTGAATGAAGTAGAGAATGATGGTTATAGAAGAATAGAGAGTTTGGAAGGTATTGGCATTCTAAGAAGGTATGTAAAGAAGCTTCAAGCCTCCACTTTTGGATGAAGAGAGATGATTGGTGTTCTTTGGAATTAACACTCCAAAAGGAATTGAGGATTTGAAGTGAGGATGAAGAAGTACTTTGGAATTCATATTCCATAAAGAATGGAAAAAATCAGACGATGCTTTGCTGATTTGTATTTTACAATCATCTCATGTTTGGAGAACTTGTGGTGAAATCCGTATGAAGGATAAAGATATTAAAGAAGTGTTTTTGGAAAAACAAAATTCAACATCATACTATCCAAAAAATGACAAAGTCAAGAAGGAAGCACATAGGTGGTGGCGCGCAGGTTGTGGCGCGCAAGTCCAGGTCATGCAAGTCCTCAAAATGCCTATAAATAGATGACTCACCTCCTCATTTATTAAGGCTCAACGATTGATAATTATCTTTGAGCTCTAGGTGCACATGTAGAGAGTTGGGAACGCCAGTTGATAGTTGTTAGAAGGCGCATAGGTTAGGGGCGTGCAGGTTGGAGGTGTGCGGGTGTTGGCGTGTAGGCTGCACAAAGGAAGCACGTCTGAAGGGAAACGCGCAGGAAGAGGCGTGTAGGTTTCCAGCGCGCAGGTCTTGGTCGCGCAGGTCAAAGTGGGTGCGCAGGCTGCTTTGCTCTAGGGGTTCCTCCCAGCTTCTGGGAAGGAAAGAAGAAGAAGAGGTGCACAAGTATAAGGCGCGCAGGTATAGGTCGTGCAGGTATAGGTCGCACAGGTCAAAGTGGGCACGCCAACTGCTTTTCTCTAGGGGTTCTTGCCAGCTTCTTTTATTATAATAAGGTAGAGGAAATAGTGAGAAATATAAAAAACCCGGCACTCAGGGGGGCCTAAAGTAGTGTAACCCTAAGGCGTCCTTCGACACGAAGGTCTTACATTCAAGAAGTAGGGATCTTAAGCTTTTGTACATAACGACCTCCTCCCAGGGGCTTCCAATCTTCACAAGCGCATCTGCAACAAAATTACTTTCCCTCCAGCTATGTGGCATGGCTTATCCCTGATTGGTCTCCAAGGCACACTGCCTGATGATGTAAGCAAGATCCCATGGTGCGTCCGACCTTCTCGGGACATGATTAACCAAGACCTCAGAGTCCGACTCCACCTCTAGTGCCTGAAAGCCACTACTCCTGCAAGATCTAAGTCCCGTAAGGAGGGCTTGGGCCTCCGCCACCAACAAGTTTCCCATTCCGAAGGTAACACTGAAGGCCATATAAACAGAGCATTCTGAGTCATGCAGAACCCCACCGACTCTCATCACGCCATGCATGCATGATCCGTCCACGTTAAGCTTGATCCCACTGGAAGGAGGTTTCCATCTCACCCACTGCCCTTAGGAACTGATCAGGCCTCGAGGTCTGAGCATGAAGCTGGACGCCACATCTAAGCGCTGATCCAAAATTTCCAGTGAGATCAACTCTTGGACCAACGATCTTGGTCTTAACTGAACCAAGAAATTTGAACTCTCGAAACCCAAGCGCTCTTTGTTCCTGGCCTCCCACATGACCCAACAGGTGGATACAAGTATACAACCTCTCACCTTTCCTTCTGATTCCCTGACCATCCCTCTGAGAAACCACGAGGACAGGAGCTCTTGGAAGCTGAAATGTTCGAAGCTAGCGCAAACCGGCGGGGTGAACATTTTCCAAACAGCCGTCGCCCACTCGCTCTGAAAGAAGAGATGGTTGGCTGATTCTCTCTTGGGAGTTTTGCAGCAATAGTAGCGTGATGCCAGATGAATTACCCTGGATTTAATATTATAATCCATCGGAAGGGAACGGTTCTTGACACACCATACCAGGAAGTTCATCTTGGTAGGGATTTCCTTGCACCAGGTGTTCTCCAACCCGTGACCAGGATTGAACTCCCTCCTCTTCCATTCTCTGTAGCCCCTAATGGAGAATCTGCCCGAGCTAGTACCTGTGAAACAAAATCGGTCCTCTTCCTCATTGATACAAATACCGTCAAAGACCTTCTTATGTTCTTGGTTGAGAAGCACATTGATGACTACAGGGTGTTTTCAAGCTTCCTTGAAGGTGATGTCTGGTGTGGAACATCCGGGAAAAAACAACCGCTCCCCTCCCCAATTTTCCTTCCAAAACCTAGCGTCCCCTCTTCCAATGATCCATCTGTCCGAGTCATGAAGCTCCTCTAGAAAACTCAACATGCACCTACCCATGTGAGATGGCCGCACCCTGTGCTCACTGATATTCCTCTCCAAAACCCCATATCTCACTTTGAATAACTCCTCCCAAAATGAATTTCCTCCCACAATGTCCCACACTAAGCGTGCCTGCATGCCCTGAATAGTAGCTGTAAGATCGTGAAGCCCCACTCCCCCTTCCTATATAGTTTTGGCCAATTTTGACCAAGAGGCCCAGTGGAAGCAGCCTTTTAATGCTCCGACCCCAGTTACCCAGATTCGATGCATTATAATGTAACATTGGCATGATCACAAAAGATCATGTCTTGAAATACTGATTAGTTTATTAGCTTTGGAATCACTAGATACATTCATAAATTTTACATTACATCATAAAGGGAAAACTACTACAACAACATATTTTCTTCATATCCCCTCATACTATCCCTGCAGGTCATTCATAAATTACTTCTTCACATCTTGGAAAAAATAAAACATTGAAATGGGTGAGCTCAGATGTTCAGTAAGGATAACAATATAGTGGAAACTTTCATAAATAAGCATAAACACTTAAGGCAATGTATAACTAAAACAAAATCCTTTTAAACTTGAACTTCAGCATAATATGAAAAAGATAAAATGAAATAATTCCATTTACTTATTCACATGGATATTCTACTAGTCGAATAATCACATGAAATATCAATAACCACTTTCATAATGATGGAATTCATAATGCCGAACTTTAATTTCTGTGTCAAGGCCCCGTGCCAAGACCTAAGTGATAACTGTAACTAGAACCCAACCCAGAGAGCCTCTATAACCGAACTCCAACCCGGAGTGCCTCTAATAATAGGACACCAACCTGAAGTTCCTCTAATAACCGGACACCATCCCGGAGTGCCTCTAATAACCAGACACTAACCCATAGGGTCTGCTGTAACCGGACCCCAACCCGAAGGGTTTACTTTTACCGGTCCCCAACCCGGAACATACTAGTCCAACACATTCATCTTAAGAATATGATGAAATATAACATAAAAATTCGTATTAAAACTATCATATGAAATGCCAAAAAATTAATCATAAACCATTAATGACATAAAAATAACTCATCCATAGTCAAACATATCACAAAACCTTACATACAATATGAATGATTTGTATCATAATAAATCAACTTCAAATAAGTGTAAAATTTATCAAAGGATGTTGACATAGATGAAATCAAAACTATTTGAGAGAAATATCTCTTTTTTGAAATAATTTAAAAGTAAAATAATTATAAAATAAAACATTTAATTTTAAAAAATCTTTATTAGCTTTTAAGGGAATATTTGAAGATTTTATAGCGGCAGAAAATATCCGCACCCGCCGTATAAGTTAAAAAAGACATTCTTACCTTAACTCTGTCGAAAAGGTTAAAAAGGACCTTGTTTGGAAAACGATGGAAAGATTCCTTTATAAACTTCTTATAAAAAGTCAACAAGGGTAAAAATGACATTAACCCATAGTCTATAATATAGTAATAATTATTTTAAATACTTTTTTTTAGAAACATGGATGTGGATGATAAAGAGATACCAGTAGATAGTTACGTATAAACAACCTCGGATAATGAAGAGATTGTAAAATAAACCCTTACCTTGTACTTATACTTGGTTAAGGGTAGGATAACCTCATGTATAATGGTGAAATAATTGTTATTAAATTATACAAGAATCATATACATTAATATGATATCATATATGATCTTTTAACATTGCTTTGTTAATAATATCTTAGTATTATTGTCGTTTCGGGTGTTAACTTACCCGTTTTCTTTTATATGTTTTGTCACATAAGACATGTTTGTTATGGATAGTTTGTGTCTTATTCATATCCATAATGATATCAAGTCCTTAAACATTATTTTTAATAAAAATATGATAATTATACTTGAATGGATATAATGGGGAATGAATCTCATCGTGTTCGTGGAGACGGTAGTCCGTCCGTACGCACGAGTGACAATATCAATATTTTGATATTAAAAGAATATATAATTGGATAGTATATCATATATAAAGGATAATTATAATTTTATATTTATTATTTACCTGAATTATACATCATTATTATACCCATACAAATAATAATGTTTTGAATAACAATTACACCACGACATGGAGACGGTAAGCCGTACGTACGCACGTATGGTGACATGTCATTCAAACGATGGATAAAATAATGAATATGTTTTTACCATATTTATAATAAAATCACAGTATATAGAGGATACTGAAGCTATTATTTTATAATGGTAATAACAAAGAAAGAAGAAGTTGAAGAAGAAAGGAACTTGAAAGAGGGTGGTGAAAACATTACCTCTTCTTTGGGTTCTTCCTTTTGATTTGATCAAAAGGGCTCCTTAGGTTGGATTTATGATCAAAATAAGGCCTATAGGTTGAAGTTGGGTATGTTTATAGGATATTTGGGAAGGGTTGGCCAAACCAAAAGGCTTTGAAGGTGTGAAGAATTTGTTAGAAGTGGTGTCTTTTTATTAGAGGAGTGAGGGGCACCTTAGGAAAAGCAAGAAATATTATTTTATAATAAATTAATATTCAGTTTCAAATGGCTCCAAAGTTAATTATTCAAATTATAAGGTGGGTATGGGTCTAAATCATTCCAAAAAATATATTTTAGACAGGTTTGTGTCATTATATTAACCATATCGTTTAGTTTTAACTCTTAGTTAATTAGTTTGACATTTACCATGTCACTTTGTATTTTTATATTATATAGTTAATAAACTTACTATATACATCCAAGAGACCCCCAAGTGGTCCATTAATTATAAAACTATCCTGATATAATTACTTTGGCCTAAACTTATATTTTTAGGAATATAATATCAATTAATAATATAATATTGTTTTTAAAAACTCATTTATGTCAATTTTGACACTATTCAATAATTGTTTTTTGTTAAAGTTTTAAAAACTTTATTAATTCAATCCCAATTAATTTAAGAAATAATATCATGTCATATTAGCCAATAAAATTCATGTATTTCATCAAAACATTCAAATTATATTTATTTTAACATTTATAATACCAATTAATTGATTCATTCATTAATTAGGAAAATACTGCATCATTATTGTGTCATAAATAAATTTAATTATTAAATGTCTAAAAATTATAAATAAAATACCATTATGTAGGAAATATATTTATCTTTCTAATTAACATTTATAGTCTAAAATCCAACATATATAACCCTATGTAAATTGTTTTTTCTAAAAGTTATATGCTTATGTCATTTTTGTATTTATTTTAACTTAATTAATATAAAGTGTCCTTATCACCTACAAGTGGCTCCATGGGGTCCCAAAATCGACCCAAAGATTCCCATGGACGGAAATGTATCAACCAATAAGGTTATGAAAAGTTTTAGGGTAATTTATTATTATTATAATATTATTTTTTTACCATTATTTTCCGGATTTACCCTTTAACCATGGTAAATAAAATATTTACCGAAGTAATTATTCAAAATGTCTAAAAATAAAAGTTACCTATTTACACAATTTGGAAATCCTGATTCAAAATATGGAATCCATTTTTCCAAATTCAAAACACATAAGTGGCAGAAATTAATTTAAAATTAATTCCCATTGTTAAAACAAAAAGCGTGTTTTTAAGAGATAATAACTATCAAAAGATTGACACTTGTTTATGTCTGATTTAATTATGAAATTATGTCCAATGACCAAAATTGTATTAAATAGTAAAAATATATTCAAAATATACTTTAAAATCACTCAGATTCATAATTTATCAATGTTAATTATTTCTATTAAAAAAATTATTTTTAATTAAAATTTAGTAATTTTCACTATTCATCAAAATATAAAAGTTATCCGAAAAGTACCAAAATTTCACCCTAGGCTAATTTCGATATTCAAAATCCAAAAATGAAGTCCATTTGGAGAGATAAAATTTATAAAATTTCAAAAAGTGGGTATTAATATTCATAACGGCTACTTTGATTGGTCGCGGTGTGTTAGAATCTCGAAGTTGTGTACAACACACGCTACTGTATTATTCAAAGAGAATCGTACTGTGGAAGCTTGGGGTGTTACATTCTACCCTACTTCAAATAATTGCATCCTCGTAATTTGAAATTGTTATTTGAAAATAAAAGGTTGAAAATAGAAAATACCTTTGTGGAAAACCCATATCAGAAATAGGGTTAATAAAATTTAGTTTTAATAAGAGGGAAAGGGAAGTGAGAATGTCACCAAAAAATTAGGGTTTCGAATAAGAGAACATTGGTGACAATTATAGACACATAATTATAGGAAAAATGTAAATATTTATAGGGAGTGATTGAGGTCATCAATCACAAACAAGTGTGGAATTTACGACCTCAAAGCCATCAATCTATGATGATTTAAAATATCACCAGTTCAACGAAACATAAGGTATTATGACAACACATTTTTGGTCTCAATATACCTTCCCTAAAGCTCAAGAATTAATTTCTTCATATAATAAGATAAATATATATATATATATATACATCTTGACAAGTAGATTTTTCATCCTTCAACTAATTTCTACCACAAACTCATTTACACTCCAAAAGATGATAAAACTCAAAAATATTAGATTTATCCTAATAGTATAAGGTTAAAAACATTAACGCATACCATTATAATGAAAAAATATTTTTTAATAACCAGGGAATTCTTGTAGGCTAGCGGTAGGTAATAAAGGCTTGTCGCACTATGGTTGTCGGTTCGATTCCTGCAGCTTTGTCCGACGCAACGGGTTATCACCCAACCTGCAGGTTGTCCTTTTCCTAAAACTATAGTATCATAATTTTCCAAAAATAATCATAATAAATGTTTTAACCTTGAACAATACTATCCAAATTTAAACTTAATCCATTCTAAAACATTATAGTTATCCAAAGTACCTCTGTCTAGACTCTCTGTAAAAGGTATCTAAATTCCAAAATCAATCGCAACATCAGATTATCCAAACAGAGTAAAGTTTCTCTTATTTTCACATACTAAAAATTTGATTACCTTAGTCATATTAAAACCTTAATGAAAACAACAAGTACTATAGTAAAATCCTTATATATATCACGTTATTCTCATAACCAGAATATAATCCTTGAGTCCAAAAACACAAATACATTAATTATTCCTCTTCAACTGTAGTAACAACATAAGATTGGCCTTGATCCCTTGGCCTTTTCTGAGGTAATTTTCCCTGATTCTTAAGACATTCATTTTCATAATGACCCATTTCTCTACAATTGTAACATTCAACATTGACAGCCTCCTTCTTTCCCTTGCAATCACGAGTCTAGTGACCCTTTTCTCCACATTTGTAACAAACTCCCACTCCTTTTAGGCAAGTACCGAGGTGTTTCTTCCCACAATTTTCACATAATGGAAAATCCTTCTTTCCCTTTTTCCCTTTATCTATCCCTTAATCCATAATTCTCTTCTTCTCTTGCTTTACTATATTGTCATATGATTTAGAGAATTCTTTTTTTGTCTTGATAGCACATGAGACTATATCTTTGTACATTGAGAAATATTGTGAGACTAATTCTCAATAAATAAATGGTTTTAACACATCAAAGACACGATCAATATTAATTCTTGGGTTACGTATAGAATCTATAGCATGCCTCACTAACCTTGTAAAGTTAGCCTCATACTTTGCGACATTCTCATCATCCTTTTGTCTCAGACTCAGAATTTTTTTCCCATATCTGCTCGATGGTCACGAGGAAAGTATTTTTCTACGAAAAGATCTTTGAACTCCCTCCATTCCATATTTGATACTTCATCATCTTAATTAATGTTTTGAATCAAAGACCACCATTGATCAGCATCTCCAGTGAGGCGGTAAACTCCCATGACAAATTTTTCCCTTTCGCTACTCCCCAAGGCATGGAATATTTTCTCTAAGGAATTTATCCATTTCTCAGCTTCTAAGGGATTTTTAATCCCATTGAATGTTGGTGGTTGTTCCCTCATGACGCGATCTAACATTGATCCTCTATGTTGCAGGTCAGGGTGCTCCATATGGGTAAGGTTATTATTCATAACCTGAGTGAGTTGTCCCAGTATGGTGATTAGCTGATCAACACCATTTGCATCACCAGCTCCACTATAATTATCTTGAGCAGAATGGAAATCTCTACTTGGAGTGTGTGCATTGATACAGTTTCAATTTCTTCCACTAAGTGCAATTTCTAAACAATGGCATAAACTATATCACATTATGAATCAAAAGACATAATTCCATACTTGTAAAACACTTAACATAAATTGAACTATTTATGCATATAATCCATAATCATAAAAAAAAATTCTTTGAGGAAGTATATACTCATAATGGTCTGTTCCAGAGCCGCCTCTACCTTCTCATATCCAGACAGGGATGTATTGCTCAGAAAACTCAAAAAATCTCTACAATACCAAAATTCTAGGAAGTTCTTCTATACTAATCCTCAAAGTCCATCTTAGGTCTATGTTCTCTAATCAAAGTTTATCTAAATCTTGCATCCAAGGTTTGTACTAAACTTCCTCTGATACCAACTATAATGCCCCGACCCCAGTTACCCAGAGTCGGTGCATTATAACGTAACATTGGAATGATCACAAAATATGAAGTCTCAAAAGACCGATTAGTTTAGTAGCCCTGGAATCACTAGATACATTCATAAAGTTTACATTACATCATAAAGTGAAAACTAATACAACAACATCTTGTCTTCATATCCCCTCATAATATCCCTGCAGGTCATTCATAAATTACTTCTTCACATCCTGGGAAAAATAAAACATTGAAAGGGGTGAGCACAGATGCTCAGTAAGGATAACAATATAGCGGAATTTTTTATAAATAGGCATAAACATTTAAGGAAATGTATAACTAAAACAAAAGCCTTTTAAACTTGAACTTCAGCATAATATGGCAAAGATAAAATGAAATAATTTCATTTACTTATTCACATGGATATTCTACTAGTCGAATAATCACATGCAATATAAATAACCACTTTCATAATGATGTAATGCATAATGCCGAACTTTAATTTTTGTGTCAAGGCCTCGTGCCAAGACCTAAGGGATAAATGTAATCGGAACCCATCCCGGAGAGCCTCTGTAATCGGAATCCAACCTGGAGTTCCCCTAATAACCAGACACCAACCCGGAGTGCCTCTAATAACCGGACACCATCACAGAGTGCCTCTAATAACTGAACACTAACCCGGAGGGTCTGCTGTAACTGGACCCCAACCCGGAGGGCTTACTTTTACCAGTCCCCAACCCGAAAAATACTAGTCCAACACATTCATCTTAAGAAGATGATGAAATATAACATAAACATTCGTATTAAAACTAGCATACGAAATGAGAAAACATTAATCATAAACCATTAATGACATAAAAATAACTCATACAAAGTCAAACATATCACAAAACCTTACATACAATATGGATTATTTTTATCATAATAAATCAACTTCAAATAAGTGTAAAATTTATCAAAGGATGTTGACATAGATTAAATCAAAACTATTTGAGAGAAATATATCTTTTTTTGAAATCATTTAAAAGTAACATAATTATAAAATAAAAAATTTACTTTGAAAATATTTTTATTAGCTTGTAAGGGAAGCTTTTAAGATTTTATAATGGTGGAAAATAGCTGCACCCACCGTATAAGTTAAAAAAGACCTTCTTACCTTAACTATGTCGAAAAGGTTAAAAATGACCTTGTTTGGAAGAAAATGGAAAGATTCCTTTATAAAATTCTTATAAAAAGTCAACAAGGGTAAAAATGACATTAACCCATAGTCTATAATATAGTAATAATTATTTGAAATACTTTTTTTTAAGAAACATGGATGTGGATGATAAAGAGTTCCCAGTAGATAATTACGTATAAACAACCTCGGATAATGAAGAGATTGTGAAATAAACCTTTACCTTGTACTTTTCCTTGGTTGAGGGTAGGATAACCACTTTTATAATTTTGAAATAATTTTTATTAAATTATACAAGAATCATATACATTAATATGATATCATATATGATCTTTTAACATTGCTTTGTTAATAATATCTTAGTATTATTGTCGTTTCGGGTGTTAACTTACTCGTTTTATTTTTTATGTTTTGTTACATAAGACATGTTTGTTATGGATAGGTTGTGTAGTATTCATATCCATAATGATATAAAGTCCTTAAACATTATTTTTAATAATAAAATGATAATTATACTTGAATGGATATGATGGGGAATGAATCTCATCGTGTTTGTAGAGACGGTAGTCCGTACATACGCACGAGTGACAATATCAATATTTTGATATTAAAATAATATATAATTGGATAGTATATCATATATAAAGAATAATTATCATTTTATATTTATTATTTACCTGAATTACACATCATTATTATACCCATACAAATAATAATGTTTTGAATAACAATTACACCATGACGTGGAGACGGTAAGCCGTACGTTCGCACATATGGTGACATGTCATTCAAAGGATGGATATAATACTGAATATGGTTGTACCATATTTATAATAAAATCACAGTATACAGAGGATACTGAAGCTATTATTTTAGAATGGGAATAACAAAGAAAGAATAAGTTGAAGAAGAAAGGAACTTGAAAGAGGGTGGTGAAAACATTACCTCTTCTTCGGGTTCTTCCTTTTGATTTGATAAAAAGGGCTCCTCAGGTTGGCTTTATGATCAAAATAAGGCCTCTAGGTTGAAGTTAGGTAAGTTAATAGGATATTTGGTCAGGGTTTGGCTGAACCAAAAGGCTTTTAAGGCGTGAAGAATTGGTTAGAACTGGTGTCCTTTTATAAGAGGAGTGAGAGGCACCTTAGGAAAAGCTAGAAATATTATTTTATAATAAATTAATATTCGGGTTCTAATGGCTCCGAAGTTGATTATTCAAATTATAAGGTGGGTATGGGTCGAAATCCTTTAAACAAATATATTTTAGATAGGTTTGGGTCATTATATTAACCATATCTTTTAGTTTTACATATTAGTTAATTAGTTTGAAATTTACCATGTCACTTTGTATTTTTATATTATATAGTTAATAAACATACTATATACATCAAAGAGACCCCAAAGTGGTCTATTAATTATACACTTATCATGATATAATTCCTTTTTCCGAACCTTATATTTTTAGGAATATAATATCAATTAATAATATAATATTTGTTTTAAAAACTCATTTATGTCAATTTTGAAACTATTCAATAATTGTTTTTTTAAGTCTTAAAAACTTTATTAATTCGAACCAAATTCATTTATGAAATCCTATAATGTCATATTAGCCAATAAAATTCATTTATGTAATCAAAACTTTCAAATTATATTTATTTTAACATTTATAATACCAATTATTTGATGCATTCATTAATAAGGAAAATACTGCTTCATTATTGTGTCATAAATAAATTTAATTATTAAATGTCTAAAAATTATAAATAAAATACCATTATGTAGGAAATATTTTTATCTTTAGAATTAATATTTATAGTAGAAAATCTAACATATATAACCCTATGTAAAAATTGTTTTTCTAAATGTTATATGCTTATGTCATTTTTGTATTTATTTTAACTTAATTAATATAAAGTATCCTTATCACCTACAAGTGGCTGCATGGGGTCCCAAAATCGACCCAAATATTCCCATGGTGGGAAATGTATCAACCAATAAGATTAGGAGACGTTTTAGAATAATTTATTATTATTATAATATTATTTTTTTACCCTTATTTTCCGGATTTACCCTTTAACCATGGTAAATAAAATATTTACCGAAATAATTATTCAAAATGTCTAAAAATAAAAGTTACCTATTTATACAATTTGGACATCCTGATTCCAAATATGGAATCCATTTTTCCAAATTGAAAACACAGAAGTTGAAGAAATTAATATAAAATTAATTCCCGTTGTTAAAATAAAAAGCGTGTTTTTTAGAGATAATAACTATCAAAAGATTGACACTTGTTTATATCCAGTTTAATTATGAAATTATGTCCAATGTACAAAATTGTATTAAATGGTAAAAATATATTATAAATATACTTTAAAACCACTCAAATTCATAATTTATCATCATTAATTATTTCTATTAAAAAAGTTGTTTTTAATTAAAATTTAGTAATTTTCAATATTCATCAAAATATAAAAGTTATCCGAAAAGAACCAAAATTTCACCCTAGGATAATTTTGATATTATGAATCCAAAAATGAAGTCAATTTTGAGAGATAAAATTTATAAAATTTCAAAAAGTGGGTATTAATATTCATAACGGCTACTTTGATTGGTCGCGATGTGTTAGAGTCTCGAAGTTGCTTACAACACACACTACTGTATTATTCAAAGAGAATCGTACCATGGAATCTTGGGGTGTTACACGCATGCCTGATTGTAATCCCAATGTAAATCCATTAGTATCTTCTCCATACTCTCCACCGTTGCTTTTGGAGGTTGGTTGACAGAAAAGACATGCATCAGAATCGAAGAGAGGACATTGTTTATGAGAGTAACCCGACCACCAAAGGAAAGAAACCTGGTTTTCTAGTTCTAGATCCTACCCAGAATACGATCCATGCCCCCCTAAAATAAATCTCTTTTGATCTATCCAAAGTAAAGTGGAACCCCAAGGTAGCTCATGGTGAAGTTCTTCTGTTGGAAGCCCAAAGTATTCTGAATAATTCTGCATCACCTGGGAGAGCACTTAGACGAAATATACAACTGGCTCTTGGATGAGTTGATGTGTTTCCCACTAGCCCTACCTTACCTTGATAGAACCTCCATAAGGATGATAATAGAACTTTGACCTCCATTTGTGAAAATTAACATGTCATGTGAAAACATGAGATGGGAAATGGTCTCCCCACCTCGCCGTCCAATATACGACCTCAAGCTTCTATCCATGTCTTTCCTCTGCAGGTTTCTAGTAAGAGCTTCCTTCCCTAAAGTAAACAAGCCAGGGGATAGTGGATCACCCAGACGTACTCCCCGAACCATCTTGAAGAACCCAAAGCACTTTCCTCCAAGAGAGATGGACAACCAAGGCGAAGAAAAACACCAGAAGCAGAGGTCACAAGACCATTCCTGGAATCCGAGCCTCCACATCATCCTTAGAATAAACGACCACTCAAGTTTGTCGTAGGCCTTATCCATATCATCCTTCAAGATGATGTTGGATCCAATAGAGAGTCGATTGATATCATTCACCATCTCGCTCGAAATACCGACCGCTCCTTGGATACTTCATCCTTTGATAAACCCATGATGTTCCTTGGAGACCAACTACGGAATCTGCCCATCCATTATTTTAGCGATGAGGCTCGCAAGTATTTTGTATGACACATTTCACGGGCAGATTGGCCTGAATTTTCCAATGGTTGAGGGGTATTTGACCTTTGGAATGAGCACAAACCTAGAAGCACTCACACCCTTGCCGAACGCTCCTCCCCAGAAAAGGTCCTGGACCGCTGCGACCACCTCGTGTCAAATGATATACCAAGCATGCATGTAGAAACCCACTAGAAAACCATCAGGGCCGGGGGTGCTATCCCTTGGCATGTTAAACACTGCCCTCTTGATCTCTTCCTCCTCTGGAATTGTCATGAGCCGCTCGTTATCAGACTCCCCCACCAGCCTCGGGACACACTCTATAAAGCCATCAACAACCTCACTATTTCCGTCATTTCTAGACCCTGTTTGCGCCTCTCCAGCTAGAAGCCTTTCGAAATGGTCCAACACCAGACCCCCTGCAACTTCAACATCATTTGTGTACTCACCGTTTCCAAGGATAATGCTAATCCTCATGGTTCGTTTCTCTTTGATGCATGCGTGAAAAAAGCCGTTATTGTGGTCTCCCTATTTGAGCCACTTAACTCTGGCTCTCTGCCTGAGGTCCCTCTCAATCTCCACCAGCCTCTCTACCAGGAAGACCTGTTTATCGCACAAAGAGGTAAACGTATCGTCGTTCTAAACTAGCATCAAGATTTCCTCCATTGTTTCAATCTCCCTATGAATCGACTCAACCCCTGTGTTATCATTTGTTCTGTTGCCGAGCCAGATCAAGATGTCTTTTTTGAGGAGTTTAAGTCATTTTTCTAACCCATACGATGGGACCCCATCCTCTTTCCCCCCCCCACGAGTTCCTCACCGTCGACCAGAAGTCCGGCGACTGATGCCAACAGTTAGAATACATAAAGGTCTGATTTTCTTGGTCGCTTCCTTGCTTACATATGTCCACCAACAACAGTGCATGGTTCGAGAGCGATCGAGGGAGGTGGGTAACTAACGTAAGGCCAAAGGAATCAAGTGCCTACATATTCATGAGGCACCTGTCCAACCTACTCCAAATGCGATTCGCGCCCCTTCGGTTATTGAACTAGGTAAAACGACTCCCCTTGAATACCAAGTTGAAAAGGCCCGCCGAGACGATGAAGTCCCTGAAGTCTTGAATCCCACCTATAGTCGCAGATACGCCACCCTTCTTCTCAGTCGCATCACTGATGTAATTAAAGTCTCCCCCCACAAACCACGGGAGGGAGCCCGATTTGAAGGCGTTAAGAAAACTCTAGAGATCCAGACGACTTTGAACCTCAGTGATCGCGTAGATGAAGGACCACATCACTTTTCCCTTCGAACATGAGATATTTGTATTGATACATTGAGATGAAATTCTGATCACCTCCACCTTAACAGACTTCTTCCAACAGATCCAAATATGGGAGTTATCCGGGCACCCATGCACATGCGACTGAAATCCAAGCTTCTTTGAAAGACCAGGGAGATTACTGTGGTCTTGCTTTGGCTCAAGAATAAAAACAATGGAAGCACTAGACTTCTTAGTTTCAGAATATAACAGAGCATGTTTCTCATGCGCCTTTATCCTTCTCACATTCCAAATAATCAGGGACAACATTACACCCTATAAATCCTTGGTTTGAATTTGGGGGCGCCCAATGGGGAAAGCAGGGATCAAGCAATAGCTTCCTTTTCCTTTGACCGCGTCAGAGGGCCCTGGATTCCTACCAGCACATCAAACAATTTAGGGAGGAGGATCTTCTTCTTAAAGGGTTCCTCCTCATCATCAAGCAGATAGAGTTTCACCGATGAGGGCGGACCTGCCACTTGTGTCTCCACCTCCCCTTGGATCACATATAGTAAGAATTCCCTCTGAGGAGAGCCACATTGTGAATCCACATATTTGGTCACCTTTTCTGGAACCGAAGAAGACTGAGGCACCGTGAGGAATGCTGATGCCAGGTTGGAATGAAAGGATCACTAGAGAAACATCGGAGGCAATTGCGACGAAACGTGAGTCTGAGGAGAAGACGGGGAAACAGATCTTCTTGGAGAGGGGATGGAGAATGAGAGAAGGTCAAGCTTGCACCACGATCCGGTTTCCGTACAGAAGTTAGAGGAAAAACTAATGAGAGCTGAGAGGGACTTGGGTGAGGTAGGCATATGGGACCATGAGATCAGGTTCGAAACTAAAAGGATAGAGGTAGGAGACACTACCTTCGGGCTACATTCTTTGTCATACAGGGTCGTAGTCCATAGGGGCCCACTCTTTGAATTTGAAAAAAGGGAACCAACGGTAACCTTCCCTCTCTCTTTCACTGACGTGGCCGAGTGATCCACCTTCTGACAGACCCGAGAAGCCGGGCAAGGCAGCGCCATCGTTGTCCATGGGTCGTCCCCACCGTCCGAAGCCACCGCAGGAGCATAAGAACCAGACATGAGAGGATGAGAACTGAGGCACATCGAAGCCTCCCCCTCTTCCCGTGCTTCCAAGGTACCAAACTTTGAACCACAATGAGGAGCCACACCAGAAGGGCCCTAAGCTGATCTCCTCTTTTTGCATAAGTTAGATGAATTCCCTTGAAGCCCGCAAGCCGTGAAAAACCACTGTGGGTCGACGAAAAGAAGATGTTGCCACTGTTGGAAATTTCTCCCAGCGCGAACCAACACACGAGGTGGAAACCTCATAGAGAGGTCCATTTACACACAGATGTGGGGGAAATCCGTGCTCAGAAGGGAAGAGGTGCAGACATCCGAGAACAGAAATGAGCCGAAAGAGTCACCAAATTCTTTGATAATCAAAGGGTTTTGCAGAGGGAGGGGGAGGCCTGGATGTCGCACCCAGACTGCCATAGATGATGATTTCCTGCCGTAATGGTGGTCCCATGACCAACACGATAGAGAAAACCACCAAGAGCCGCACCGCCTCTCCTCCATGAACCAGGCCCGCACAAAATTTCCGTGGAAGAGAAATGGATATAGAAGGCCACTTTTGATAACTTGGACACCATTACCAGAAGATAGAGACCCCAAGAAGACACGAAGCTCTGAAACAGATCCAGCGAGTTTTTATTGAAACCAAAGCGAGCGACCAACGAAAGATCATGAAAGGAAGCTGCAACAGTAAGCTCCACCTCTGACAAGTCCACCACAGGAAAACCATCCACAATTCCTGAATCCTTGGGGCTTACCAATATGGGAGGAATGAGAACTCTCCCCTCCATCGCGGTGTCACCAGAAGATACTAAAAAGGGCGGAACACCGTAGAGGTGAATGTATGCTTCCATGCATGCACATGCACACATGTGGGTTCTCACACAAATTGAATAAGAAGAGGTGAATGTATGCTTCCATGCATGCACATTCACAGGTGGAGTAACGCAAATAAAGAATCAATACAAGTGTGTGAATGTGTGATAAAGAAAGGGTGCAATATCATTGCATAAACAATAACTACACCAAGAAGAGGAGAAGAGAAAAAGAAGAGGGAAAAGAGTTCAACTACATGACATATACATGATCACATGCATTTATGAACAAGAGAAGAACTCAATATGATGATTACATCCAATTCGATCTTTATTTCTAGAATAATCACATTGGTATATGTGATTCTTGCTAAGAAAGAAAAAGAAGTGTTAGTGCATTCTGTTTTTGCACTAAAGAAGAAGAAGAAGAAGACCTAGTGCAGATGGTTTTGCACTAGTGAATAAGAAAAGAAGAAGAAAATAAGAATTTATTTCCTACTTATTTTCAAGTAATCAAGTGAATAACACTGAAGAAAATCAAGAGTAGAACCGACCTTTTGAAGAAGGAAGAAGACCATCTTTATAGGCAGTATAAGGAACCAGCTAGACACTACAAGTTGGGATAGGTCGTAACCAGTCTAGGAAAGAGGATTGTTTCCCACCCCCCTCTAATGTTTAGGGACTAACACTGGAATGTTGGGCTAGGTTGTCACCAGTCCAGGGAAGAGTATTGTTTCCCACTCCCCTCTAAAGTGTATGGACTCACACTGGCTAGATGATAGTTTTCCTAGCCACTCCATTGTAACAACATATCACATTATAGTGGATAATCCATGCACTGGTCATCCCCATGCATGGAAAGGATGTAGCTACTCTTATTGAGTGGTGTACCTTGTAAAAATATCGTGTGCATATTTTTACTACTTTCTATTATTGCATGCGACAGAGAAAAAATAATAAGAGAATCAAGATACTAACAGGTCAAGAGGTACAAGGTTAAAAGTTGAAATTGGTTTTAAAAGTCCCCAACACTGATTCACCCCCCTCTCAGTGTTAGGTATATCCCAAAATGGTCCTCTCAATTGGTATCAGAGGGAGGTTCACCTCTGTTGGATTCTCTACAGTGAAGTCAATATCTTTTGAAAACTCGTGTTCCTTTCATGTGTCAACAATGAAGAGCAGTGGTTGTAAAGATTCATCTATATATGAGAAGAAAGATATATCTACCAAGACCATTATGAATAGGAAAAATAAAGAGAAGAGAAAACTAAAGAATAATTCCTTCTCATATAAATAAGAGGAAGCATCTAGGTCTCCATATCTGGTTGACATTGAAGATACACCAGACTTGGAAAGTAATGAGAAGGTGGATCAAGTCCCCACCAAGAATATGGACAACCTTCCTACCTCAAATGATAATGAGGTATGTGTTAGTACATTAGGAAATTATTCTCATGATGAAAATGCTGGAACATGTGTTGATGATCAATCTACAACATCTCAAGAAATATCAGTTGACAGATTAAGAATGATTTTGCATGGTATTCCTGAAGATAGTGCATCTATTATTTGTAGAGTATTTCAATGCATGCAAGAAAATATCACTCAACTGGAAGAAGAAGCTTATGCTTTGGAGAAAGGCTTATAAGCAAAAATTGTCGAATGTTTAAATCTCTCCAGATAGGTTAGAGATTTTGAAGCAACAATGAGGGGATTTGAAGTAAGTTCTTTAAAGTGGTTCAAAGATGTTGAAGATAAATTGGGAGTCAAACAGACTCTATAAGAGAAGATCTATGCACTTGAAGATGAGATGAAAAAGTGAAATGATGTCAAGGAGATATATTTGGAAGAAAACTCCAAGAAGATCAAATAACTTGACTCTATGTTACAATACAAAGTAAAGATGCATGAAGATAAAGTGGAATGATTAAATATTGGTTGTGAAGAGAAGATGACTATGATTGAAGACCAGGAAGTCATCCTAAATATGAGATGTCTAGAATTGGAAGATGAGTTTACCAATCTTGAGAAGACACATTTTGAGTCTCCAGAAAATAAGGAAACAATTGCTGTCAGTATTCAGTGCTCAATGGAGGATTATACTGTCAAAAGACCTCCAAAATGTGATAAGAATATCATGGCTTCACTCATTGATCTATCAAAAGCAGCTGAGAAAGTAAAAGTATCATCCATACCAACTTGTACTAATGTCTCTAAAATTGCCTATACCAAAAGTGTAGGTTGGAAGAAAAATTCTAAACAAGTATGGATGAAGAAAAATGAAAAGGAACCTACCACCATGTCTAGGGTGGATAGGGGAAATTGTGTGGAATATAGATCCCCATAGAAAGCACAAAATACCAAGAAGAATACTCAACAACCTTATCAAGAAGATGACAAGAAGTCAAGGTTTGTTGGTCAATGCTGGTGCTTCAATAAGTTTAGAAATTGTGCACTGGATTGTTGGTACAATCCCTTAAATGTAAAAGCACAGAGAAAGCCCATCTCAAGGGGGAGAAATCCAAAGAAGAAGAAGCAACATCCACAGATCCAGAAATATCTGTATACTGAAAACAGATTTGGAATGTTATATAAAATTTGTGATGTATGCAATAGGAGTGGTCATATGAATGGTACATGTTCATATAAGAAAAGAAGACCACAGAAGATGGGCAAGAATGAAGAAGCATCCTTGGGAAGAAATCAGACGAATAATGTGAAAACAAAATCTCCTAATAAGATTTCAAGAAGGAAAGATGAGAAGTCATTGGATTCTAAATAAAAAAAGGTTAAGGGTGGTGCATCCAAAAGAACTACTGAGAAAGAAGTCACTCAGAAGAATCCATGTAGAAGATCCAATTTTAATGACTCAATCCCTAATGATATATTGGTGGTTTGGCCAGAATATTTGGATAGAATGAGGAAAATGGAAGATGCACATGCTAAGGATTGTGCTAAAAAAATAATATTCTGCATGAAGACAAAGAAGTTTTGCGTGTCAGGTGCAATAAGGCTGGTCATAATATCAGAAAGTGCTTTGAATTTATTCCAACCCAACAAGAATTCATGAAGAGGATGAAAGTTGCACTGGGAGATTCTTGTGTTTGGAAAGATCTTGAAGAAAGAAGATTCACATGAAAAGAGATAGAAGAAGTTTTGAGATCCACACAACCACATTAAAAATTAAAGATCAAATGTGAATGTGTGAGGAGTGGAGAAAATGGAGCACATTGGTTGAGAAAATCATCTCAACCTTCCTGCTCACATTGAAGAAGCATGGAGGATCCACCTTATTCCCTTAAATCTTTGTGTATTGTATTTTTTCTGATAATACAGGGAATTGAAGGTGAATCAAGATATCAGGGGGAGAACCTGAGATTAAGTGATGAGAAGTGTTCCCTTTATGGGGAGACACATGAATAAGTTTCTAGAGTCATTATCTCAATATGTATCAACTTCAGTTGGTACTAAATTCTACTACTCTGAAGATTGTCTGAAGATCACGTCATTGTAAATGGTATGTTATTTCTAAATCTCTTATCCTTGGTTACTCAAAATAAAGATCATTCTACAAAGGGGGAGTAATAAAGATAATCAATGACATAAGAAGAGTGAAAGTTCCCCAAGGCCACTTATCCTGGCAATTTCACTTGAATGGTTTTGATCTGTTTGTTGAAGTGAGTGCAGGAATTTCAGGTTGATTATTTCTTATCACATTCAATATCTTTGGCCTGTAATGAAAGTGGAAAAACCTTGAAGACAAGTTTATGAGTTCTCATCTCCTGTGGTGTCATATTCATTGGGTAATGGAAAACTTTGTTGTTTAAATCAAATCCTCTTGTTTTATACACCGAGCATTGATCAAGTATACCTAGAGTTAAATGATTGATGGCACATTGCTTAAGTATGGAATGATAACCTCTCTAACAAGAACTTTGTATTTCTCGTCAATACGGGGGAGAGAAATAAAATGAATGTCTATGGGAGAGAAAGTTGTAAAGGGGAGAGATAAGATTCTCATTTTGACATTAAAACATTCATATGAAGATACTTTAAGGTATTGAGAACAAAATACAAAGGGGGAGATTGTTGGGACCACTTTGTATATGAAGATTGTATTTGTTGTCAACAGTTGTCAATATCGGTCAAAATGAAGATGGATATGAAGAAGGAATCCAAAGTCATTAGAGATCGGCTAACGTGAGGATGCTTGGAGAATAGTTATGCAATCATAACATTGAATGTCATGCATGGAAAATTCTCTATGAAGTCAATTCAGACAATTTTGAACTGATACTAAGTTCAAAGAACTTGTGTCAAAGGTGACACATTGTTTACAACAATGAAGAATGATGAAGTATCATCCATATAAGGATGATTTAAGAAGAATGAGGATTTAAAGAAGACCATTCAATGCTTCACGATTTCATGAGAACCATGAACAAGATTACTTGAAGAAAAGAATCATATGATTTGAATGAAGTAGAGAATGATGGTTGAAGAAGAAGAGAGAGTTTGGAAGGGATAGGAATTCTAAGAAGGTATTTGAAGAAGCTTCAAGCCTCCACTTTTGGATGAAGAGAGATGATTGGTGTCCTTTGGAATTAACACTCCAAAAGGAATTGAGAATTTGAAGTGAGGATGAAGAAGTACTTTTGAATTCATATTCCAAAAAGAGTGGACAAAATCATACGATGCTTTGATGATTTGTATTTTACAATCATCTCAAGTTTGGAGAACTTGTGGTGCAATCCGTATGAAGGATAAAGATATTAAAGAAGTGTTTTTGGAAAAACACAATTAAACATCATACTATCCAAAAAATGACAATGGAAAGAAGGAGGAGCGCAGGTGGTGGCATGCAGGTTGTGGCACGCAAGTCCAGGTCACACAAGTCTTCAAAATTCTTATAAATAGATGACTCACCTCCTCATTTCTTAAGGATCAACACTTTACAATTATCTTTTAGCTCTGGGCGTGCAGGTAGAGAGTTGAGTGTGCAGGTTGATAGCTGTTAGAAGGCGCGCAGGTTGGGGGCATGGAGGTTGGAGGCGCACAGGTGTTGGCGCGCAGGCTGCACGAAGGCAGCACGTCTGAAGGGAAGCGCGCAGGAAGAGGTGTGGAGGTTTCCGGCACGCAGGTCTTGGTCGTGCAGGTCAAAGTGGGTGCGCATGCTGCTTTTATCTAGGGGTTCCTCCCAGCTTCTGGGAGGGAAAGAAGAAGAAGAGGTGTGCAAGTATAAGGCTCACAGGTATAGGTCGCGCAGGTATAGGTCGTGCATGTCAAAGTGGGCGCGCATGCTGTTTTGCTCCAGGGGTTCCTGCTAGCTTCTGGGTAGGAAAGTGAAGAATTGTTTTGAAGAAGAAGAAGATCTCAAGTGTTGAATTTCATATGAGACTGTGTTTAAAGAACCATATTCATTAATATTTTTAACACAAGAAGAAGAAGAGAAGAATAGTCTATGTGTGGGTTCTCACACAAATTGAAGAAGAAGAGGTGAATGTATGCTTCCATGCATGAACATGCACACGTGGAGTAACTCAAATAAAGAATCAAAATAAGTGTGTGCACGTGTGAGAAATAAAGGGTGAAATATCATTTCATAAACAATTACTGCACCAAGAAGAGGATAAGAGAAAAATAAGAAAGAAAAGTGTTCAACTACATGCCATATGCATGATCACATGCATTTATAAACAAGAGAAGAAATCACTATGATGATTCCAAGTAAGCCGATCTTCATTACCTGAATAATCACATTGGTATATCTGATTCTTGCTAAGAAAGAAGAAGATGTGTTAGTGCATTCTGTTATTGCACTAAAGAAGAAGAATAAGTCCTAGTGCAGCTGGTTTTTCACTAGTGAAGAAGAAAAGAAGAAGACAAGAAGAATTGCTTGCCTACTGCTTTGCAAGTAATCAAATGAAGAGAACTGAAGACGATCAAGAGCAGAACCAACCTTTTGAAGAAGGAATAAGACTGTCTTCATAGGAAGTATAAAGAACCAGCTATATGCTACAAGTTGGGTTAGGTCATCACTAGTCCAGGGAAAGGGATTGTTTCCCACCCCCCTCCAAAGTGTAGGGACTCACATTGGAAAGTTGGGCTAGGTCTTCACCAGTCCAGGGAAGAGGATTGTTTCCCACCCCCCTCTAAAGTTTAGGGACTCACACTGGCTAAAGGAGTGTTTTACTAGCCACTTTATTGTAACATCATATCCCATTATAGTGGAGAATCCATGCACTGGTCATCCTCATGAATAGAAAATACGTAGCTAATCTTATTGAGTGGTGAACCTAGTAAAAATATCGTGTTCATATTTTTACTACTTTCTATTATTTCATGCGATAGGGAAAAAAGAATAAGAGAATCAAGATCCTAACTGGTCAAGAGGTACATGGACAAAATTTGAAATTGGTTTTAAAAGTCCCCAACACTGATTCACCCCCCTCTCAGTGTTAGGTATATCCCAAACCGGTCCTCTCACAAACAAAACCTTCATCAGATGATAAACCCTAATACATATTAGTTAATATAATCCAATTGAAATACCCCTTCAATAAAGAAGATGAGGACTTTTAAAAAATTGGACTACCCATATACAATAATGTAGTTTTTAATGGATAAGCGTGTTGAGGAAAAAAAATTCACGGTAGACCCTGAAATTCAATCATATTTTCCATAGAGGTTGTTTGTGAAACAAAAACTTGATGAAAGTAACTCCGATGATCCCTATAGGAACACAAATACACTCATAAATATTTCATGGCTTGTTCATATCCAATCATACAGGATGAATGAATAATAGACATAAAATTTTCTCGTTAATGATGAAATGTGGGTAGGATAGATTAAAATTACCTGTAAATGATCAAAATTTATTTATATTACAATCTAAAATAATTTTCATTTATTTATGTAGCCTAAGATCATAAACCTCCTTCTAGGGAATAAACTCATAATAGGAAGTGTAGGCCCTTATTCCAGAAGTATGAAATCCAGTAACAAATAACTATTTTGTAATCCAAAATCTCAATTAAGGATACACTTCACCTCACAAAGGAGACCATGGAGGAACTCATGGAATCCCTTCTTAGGCATTAATAGTTAATTATAAAGTCACTAAGGCTTTATTTTGTCTTGTAGAAATTTTTTCCATTTAATTCCACATGGTTATTACCTTTATAGATAAAGATCAATAAGCTTCTGTTAATTGAAAAATTAAACCCATGTATATATTTGGGATGTTGGATGATATTGAAATTAATTAGGATATATTTTATATTAGTTCATAGATCAAACACATACCAATTTATACTCTTTGATATTTGAGTTAAGGTGAATCTAATCAAGCTTACTCCCATGTAAATTTTTTGGTGAATGATAAAAGTGAGTAGAAGCCACTTGGGATGATCAAACACAGATCCCTATTAGTGACCTCATTTATGAATTTGAGTTCATGGTGTTCAAAAAAGAAAAAACTTTAATTTTTTTGGGAAGTCCATGACTCTATATGCACATTCTAATACAACCATCATACCATTAAAGCCTTAAATACTCAATCAAAGGAAAATTTTGAGCACTGTATTGCGATAATTCACCAATTGAATACTTTGAATCTCAATATATATAAATTGGGTTACTAAAATAATGGGAAGTAGATAATGGTAGATCATTCAATATAGTAAAATATAACCCATATATTAAAACGTTTCTCTACCAATATGAGGAGTGAACTTGATAAGGACTTTTTGATTCACATTAACCAAATTTAGGAAACAACTACTAACGTAATAAGTCACCAAGAAATGTGGCTTCCATTTGATAATAACATTAAGCATAAAAACACTTTAATTTCATATACTTCTTAGATGAACATCAAGAATAACCCCCACCAAGAAAAGATAAATATGCTTCACCATTCTTGTGTATCAACCTGTCCCTAGAACAACTTTACCACTGCCCAAGATTGAAGGAACTTTATTATAAGTCATTGTAGATAAGAATATTTTACCATGTAGATATTAATCCCATGATAAAAATAAAATCATGGTTTTTCGGAACATTTTCCCCTTTTATTAAGGTATAAATGGAATAAAATTATTTCTACCAGGTAGAATAGGGGTTTTTCTCTGGTGAGAATAATAAAGATGTCTCTAAATCATCTTTTAGAAATAAAGACTACCCAATATCATCTATAAGATCACATAATTACAATTAACTTACTACTTTTGATAATAGTGCGGTAGAAGTTGAATAAGAAGAATAAGATATCAAATATTCCCCTCCACCATTCAAGGTACATGTCTTCCTCGCCATAGATAAGCTCAAATAATTTAATCTAAGTTAGAGGAAGATTTCAACCCACCATGATTAGTTCATACATGTTTCTTAATAATAAGATACATATATCTCCTTTCTCAAACAAAATTAGGATTTATTTTCATATATCATCATTGATATGCGTACATTTTATCTGGATGTGTCTACCCATAATTTGGGTTTTACAAATAACCATAGTGTCTATAAATAGGAATCAACAAGGTTGTATTCAACTCAATAAACCAAATTAGAAGACAAAGATGATAAGCTACTAAAATCTCACTTCATCTGGTAAGTTCATACTCAAAACATATCCTCAATATTTTACCTATAAAAAAGAATAATGGGTATATTGGATTCTATATTGGCTTCAAAGATCTCAATTAGAACTTCTAAAATGTTGTTTAACAGTCCAAATCATATAGGTGTTAATCATTATGATGGATTATTTCCAATCCCTCTCTCTCATAGAGGGGAATTTAGTATATAATAATATATGGATAGATTTTGATGATAAAGAGGCCACTAATTTTAGGGAATCCTAAAGGGTATACTACTACTTAGAAATCCCCTTTGGAGTGAAGAATGCTTGTTCCATATTTTAACAAACCATGAACCATATATTTATTTTATACCTGGGGAAGACTATATAATGTTCTATAGATGACTTGGTTGTCAAATCCCAACAACGTTGGGATAATTTTTCTAATATGGATTCAGATTTTGGAAAACCAGGACAACAAAACTTGAAGATGAACTCATTAAATTTTTTTAGGGTAACATCAATGAAATTTCTTGGATTTTTAGAATTACACCATGGTATTTATGTTGACCCTGATAAGAAAAGGTAAATCCTTGATATACCTTATCCTCAAAAATAATTAGTATTTGAGGGTACTCTAAGAATGTTTCTCTTATATAATTCAATTGGTATCCAACCTCACCAATAAATTATTTCCATTTATAAGGATGATGAAGAATTATTTCACAAATTAGTGAGTTGAAGATTTTTAGGAATATTTTGATAGTCTCAAATAGTATCTTCTAAACCGATCATATTTGATTCTTCTAGTGGAGGGGAATCCTATTATTATTTACATGGTTACTCTAGAGTGATTTACTACATTATCTTAAAAATGATACATGAGATGAAACAACCTATAATATCATATAATAAATATACTTAATATTGCTACCCAATACTCTACTACCAAAAATAACTACTTAGTTTTGATCTTTTCAATGAATAAACTAAGAAACTAAATGTTGAATCAAGTGGTATATTTTTTCTCTCATATTTATCAAATCAAGTGCATAATTATTTAGACAATGTTAACCGAAAATATGGCACAATGTGTGGTCATTATGTAATAATTTTACATCCAATTAATGTCTTAGAAGGTATTCAAAGCGAAGATGATGGAAGATTTCCTCAAAAAACACCCTAGAATAGAAATTACAACAGTTATTACCTATTTCCCTAATAATGAATTATTTTCCATCCATGATTCTCCCTTGAAATGGCATATGTGCTTTGATGGTGATTCAATGAGCCCAACATAAAGAAGGATGTAAAACTCAAAGAACCAATGGGTCTTCTTAGAGATTTTATTCATCTATATAACCAATAAAGATATTATATATTATATCCTACAAAAATAAGGTTATAATAAAATGAGGTATAATACTAGGAAATTATCTATGTCTTTGAGATATCACTATAAATACTGGTTTCCTTCTTGAACATAAAAGGTGATTCACATATGGTAACCTAAAAAATTAATCTTATACATTATATTAAAAAGAAATAATTTTTCCCATTTATTTATTATGTATGAGGGTTAATGGATTAATTCCCATTTAAACCAATACAATCTCACATCTAATCTCACATAATACTAATGTCGATTAATTGGATAATGAAACCACAACCCTGAACATTTAGATTCAGATGAAAATATAATTCAAATTTAACATCATAGGGTTGTATCTCTATACATCAATAATTAATAGAGGATGTAAATGAAATAAATACCACCCTTGATCAAGGTTAAACATTATCCTTTTGGACTAATACCATGGTTAGAAAGATATCCCCCATAATATACTACCACTAATATGGAATTATCCCATCACATCAAGCTAAGAAAGAACCTATATATTGTGGGAAGAAAACATAATCCTTTATGATTCCCTAAATTCCTGAAATTACTTTAGAAATGAGGATTTTATGGAATACTCATTAGATTTATTAAAGGAGGAGAGACCTTTACTATTATTCTAGAATTCCATATCTTTTCCTATGGTGCTCAATAATCATAAGGTTATATATTCCATCAAATTAAGAGACTTTGATACTTTTGTCCATCAATGATGAGAATATAGTGTTCCCAAGGAAGTTTCATGAATATGAGATACATTCTTATTTCATTTTTAAACTCACAAAGGTGTTTCATACTACCAATTATACTTAACCATTTTCCTTATGGGAAATGGATTCCCTAAAGCAATATCCTCTAGCTAAAGCTAGGTAGTTCAAGTACATACATACAAACACCAATTTCTCCTCCAAGTGGGTTGAGGCTATATCCCTCAAGAAATTAAGGAAAAATACTATTATTGACTTCTTGAATTCTAATATCATTACCATATTTAGTGTCCCTCATGCAATATTGATAGACAACAACACCAATTTCTATGTATTTGGGTTGAGAATGATGTATAAATAATAATGTATCCTATCCAAATATTTTTCTCATTAGCATATAGTAACAAATGGAAAAATAGTGGCTTTTAAAAACATTATCTAATCTATTTTAGAAGATAGATAAGGTAAATAAATATTTTTCAGATAAATAATTTCACGTTTCATAGGTTTATCACACCAAAACCCATATTTCTACACAATATATCCCAAACATAGTTTTATATAAGATAGATGAATTACTTCCTATTGAGGTTCAAATGGTATAAATTTTCACCACCATTTATAATAACTTTTTCAAATATTAAAATCCCCATATAATGCCTCATGAGTGGGATCAACTTAATGAAAAAAGGTTATGAACATTACACTTCCTTGAGATTCATCATAATTGAGTCACATGAGAATTGAATAAGAAATTTATCCTCTACTAGTTCCCCTAAGGATAATTGGTGTTTCATTGATAACTCTAATGATACTTAAAAATAATCCATTAATGCTAGATCCAAAATGGGAAGGACCTTACGCCATAAAGAAGGTCTACTCCAATGGAACCTTCTCCCAGATCCCAATAGATGGAGTGTATATTACACTAACCACAAATTCAGGGTTCATGAAAAAGTATTTTTTTAATTAATGTAAAGCCCACATGTCTTATCAGTATGAAGTTAAACTATACAGTGTATAGTTCAAGCTATACGGGTAAAAACTTCATGTAAACAAGGTCCTTGCCATGTGACCTTGAACTGCAAAACATATGAGTCCTATGTGTATATCATAAAATTATATAACATGAAATCTACCATAAATGGTATTAAAAACTATTTATTATGGTATTTTGGAAGAAATTTTTTTCTTACATGGGATCCAAATATGTATAGGAGTCCCAAATATAGACTTTTATCCATCCATAAATTTGTACTAATGATAAATTTTTTCATATAATTAGAACTGTGTGTGGATTGATTCCAATAGTCATAAGATATATAGTGTTTCTAAGATAATTAATCTTAATACCATTCATGAATATCATTTTAACCACATAACATCTTGGTTCCTAAACTTACACTCATTTATGTTAGGTCTTCTGTCTTTACTTTGGCATTAATAAAAGGTTGTCTCATTTTTCACATGATTCAGATCAACAAAAATCTACCTATATTTAGGTCCTTCCCATACAAACCAAAAAATTAGAACAAACACATCCTTTCCTCATGATAAAAAACTATATGAAAATTTCATTTCTACACAACTACAAATTTCATGGAATTTGAGTCCTTGTCATGTGATGTAAAACGGCATGACACATGGTCTATCCCATAAGGTGCTAAAATATATAGAGTGGACCATTATATGAAACATTTTTTTCCTTTCATATGATGAAAATAATTGTTATAATATTTATCATGTTTTTATTTATTCGTAAACCAATGATAAAAAAAATTCCACCACTATTTAGAGTTCCACTATAGTATTTTGGCCTTCTCATATACATTGGACCCCAAAATGTCCTTGTATTTGGATGGATCAACTCAAGTCCTAATTTCATGAAATAACAATATATGGCCTAATTTTCATGAATGAAAACTAATTATGAGGGCCTATTCCATATTACCCAGAAATAAAATTCCAGACCCCTATATATGAGCTATATCTATATAGGGGTTATCTTAAAATAACTACACAATGATTGATTCCTAATAACTTAGGATATGTAGTGGATTATAGATATCTTAGAACATTCCCAACTAAAGCTTCAATTTCCACAATTTGTTCTACTCTAGTAATGAGGACTTTCTTAATTCACATAATGTTTTCATACTTCTCTCCCACAAAATCATTTTTGTATTTTCTTCCTCCACCCTAGTTCGTGAGTCAGATCTGTTCAAGGAGCTTAGATGTCAAAGAACTACATTTGTATTAATTACTATTATTATAGGATATGTAGTTATACCTGGATCTCCCATCCTATGTCTAGCTACAATTCAATCTAATATCAACTCCCCCTAGTGTATTGTTCACTCATTTACAATGATTCTTTCTACATTAGACTCTACTTTGGGTTGGTGTATCACTTAAAATAACACCATGTGTCTTGATTATTATTCTTTCATGATATGTAGTGTTGTATGAATCCTCTATCCATGTTATAAATGAAAATCATCATCAACTTCATTCTCCTTATTTTCCTATTGTTTGGATCCTCTCTATTCACATTGGGTTTTATCTTATGGCCCATACACTAAGACCAATTAAGAATTATGTGTTTCTTTATTCTTGATTTTTTATGATATAATTGATGTGTGAATCATCCATCTTGGTTATATCAATTAATTCTAACTAAACCCCTTCTTCATCCAAATTTATAGTCCTCTCATTCACATTAGGTTTTCCTTCATAGGTCCACCACTAAGGTGAATCCATTTCATTTTTCACATGATCTAGTTCTATATAAAACCCCATATTTAAATTCTCTCATTATATAACCAAAACTACTAAACACATAATCCCATTACACATGACTCTAAACTTATTGGAATTGGTCCTCATTATGTTACCTTAAACATAATGACATCAATTTCCTTATTAGATGATGTTAAACCACACATCACATGGTTAATCCTATGTGAACTTAAATTTATTCTTATAACACGTATTATATGATACAACATCCTGATAAGAGATCTAGATCTATGTAACGTTACTTGGTGTTCTGTTTCAATCCACAATCTATTCTAGGAAAAAAATACCCCATGTTCATGATGTAATTCCATAATTCCTATCATGGGTATAAGACTCAGAACGTCATTTGGTTCTAATCCAATAATATAATTTAAAGATATTCCTCGATTTCATATGTCCTACATCATTTTGGGGGTAACTTATAAGGAATATGTATTTTTTGATTCATGATTTTTTAGGATACATAGATATGTCTAGACGTAATATTTTATACCCAACCACAAATAATAAATGGAATAGATTTCCCTTTAACATCACACAACAACCTAATCCTAATATTTCAGTACGAGTGTCCTCATCACTCTAAATATCCCCTATAAAAAATAACACAATGTTCCTATATAATTTTTAGTCATAAAAAATATTCCATGTATATTTGTAACAAGTTAATTAAGCTCCAAAGGTCACTTATTCTTGGTAATAATCTATGTGATACCATATTTAATACTTCCAAAAAAGAGGAATGTTTCTTTATATGGAATAGGTACTCTAATCTCTATACACCTCAATAATATTTTCATGAAACACTTTTGAATATTGGTTAATGACCATCCTCAACATATTTTTAATATATTATATTTTTATTCAAATACCTCAGGTCATGATTGTCATCATCGTCATCAGCTATCCAAAGGTGTTAGATCACTCTTAGATCTTTAGACACATATGGGTTGTCATATCAAACTTCCCATTTTTATTCTGATCATGAGGACCTTCTACTAAATAAATCCCTACTTGAGATGGTCTATAACATCGATATTTTATTTTACCTTTATATATGGATTTTATCCCTCTTTGGTCAATGAATCATGACCATAAATAATGTGCACCTCCTCTGAGATTGTCTATACTAACAATGGGTATTTCTTTTTTGTTAGATTTTCCTTGCCCTTGTTAGATTGACTATCCCACCATTTAGTCAAAGATTTTTGACCATAAACCCCATCAATATCGAGTCATTTATATATGAAATTAAACTCTATACTTATGTGGTCAAAACTATGTGACCCTTAAACCATAGATATAAAAAAATATGATGAATATCTAGGTTGAAAACTTGTAAATATTGATATAGAAAAAACTCAATTCACCTTATGCTAAGTTATCCAATTTCACGACATCATAAAAAGTTAGAGCACATATAGAAGAAGGAAAATATATTTTGGGGACTACCATATAGGTTAAAAAATATAATCTATTCTCATTGGATGTACTGGTCTAGGTAAATGTTAGAGAAAACATTATACCTTCTTCCATGTATTCAAATTTCAGATATTCCATGTCATTTCCTAACACCCTAAGAATGTGTTCAATACACAGTGACATAACCTTTAGGGTTTTTTAACCCTTATTAAATATCATTTACCCTGTAATAAACATAATTAATCACATGTTTAAATCATATTAAACAATCTTTGTAAATTAGTAATGTGTATATTAATCTCTGAAGGACTCCTATTCTTAGTAATGATCATCATGTTTCCATCTTCAATACTGCCATCTTAGAGACATACTTTATCCCGAGTAAAAGTTAATATAATATTTATATTACCTAAAATCATTACATTAGAATTAATCATTTGAATATGTTTAGTGTTCATCCTTAGCATACTTTTTCCATCCCTCCATCTCTTGATTAAAATATCTTGATTTATGATTTACACATACTCTAAACCAGATGTTCAAATGAATTCAAATACCCTCAATGTTACACACTCATTCATCATACCCATTTTCAAAGAAAGTATATGAAATCATTTTCTTGAACCATTGCTAGTCCTTATTTGATGATTCTAAACCACACAAAACAATGGTCTTATCATCATTATACAAAATTGTATGCACCAATCCATAAGTCTATCTACATATGTGGAATTTGGAATTTAATTAATATTGGGTTTTTTAATTTCCCTTACTACTAGATAGGATTTCATTCCATTTTAGTCAAAAAAATTTTACCTTAAACACTAGCAACATTGGTTTTTATTTCATGACCATAAAATTATTAAGGAAAGAGAAACAATACTCACAATGATGAAAAAATGAAAAGGCTATCTTGGGGAATAATTGAGTCTCTAATTTCTGGGCATGCATCTCACATAAGGTAGTAAACATTTATCATTTTAAATAGAAAAGGGAAAAAAACTTTTCAGCATGGAAATTATTAAAGTGAGGCTTGAGAAAAATATACGTTTCTACACTTTAGGTCTCTCCCATTAGAGGATTAAGAAAAAATTTTGGGAAATAAAAAAACACTATTATTTTAATGCTCCACAATATGGCCTTGGGAAAATTCATGCCCTATTTTTTAGGTCCATTGAATTAGGATAAAATAAGAGCATTTATCTTTTCCTCCCATATATTAGCTTAAATATTATTTGTAAAATGTATTATGTTGTGATATTGGGATACCTAAGATGACTTAAAAAATATAATTATAATTTCCAAATCCACCTTTATAACTCCCATTATGTTGATTCACTCATATCTTATATCTAAATGAATTAACACTAGTGTACAATGATGGTATATATGCCTCCATATTTATTTTACTAATACATGTTTAGGAGTACACGTCTTGGAGGAAACCATATCTAATATTCTAGTGAGCCAACCCTTGGTTACAATAATGAAACATATATGGATATATCCAGCCAGCCTACATCTTCCCATTTGCACACTCTTAGAAATAATCCTAATCTCATAATATTTTCCCTCAAAAACCATTATTGGATTATGATGATGGTATATTTCCCTCCAAATTTTTCCTGTCTATATCTTTTCAAGGGAATATTTTTTATAGATAAGGGGTTTCCACAATCTTCCTTTTAGCACACTTATTCAAATATTATGGTTGAATTTATCCATCTTCATTTTATATTCATGTTGATAAAATTATTATTGAAATTACTTCTCATGAATTTAAAATATTATCATGGTTTAATGACTGATATGTGAAAAAAAGTGACAATAGTTAAAGGTAAAACAATTCATATAATTTAAAGAAACAGAGGATCATCCACCTTTTGGATTCTCTTTCAACATATACAGGTGTAAAATTGAATTAGAATATAGATGGAATTTGTGCTTAGTAGACTCATAATGTTGTATTAATGTTTTATCTAATTCATTTATAGTCTAACACAGTCCAACAAGCATTGTGGTCTATACTTATACCTTTTTCCATAATGCCTCTACCATTACAAAAACATGTGTTATTTTCTTCTCGTATTCCTCAACCAGATTGTTCTACTCATTAGATAGTCTCTGAGTGGTATCCATCTCTTATCAGAGTTAGTACACCACATATCAGTTCTTTTTATCCCAACCATGCCGTTTCACTTCTATCACAACATGATGTGAAGATTTTTTTAGTATGGATGTTCTAATCTTAAAAAAGTGTTCCATGGATTTCAAGGATGATATCCATGAATAGAGATCAGTCATTTTCTCCTAAAAATTAATCACCTCCTTAATTTTTTCATGGACTACACAGTTATCATACCCACTAAATCCTAAATCAATGAATATGTGTAAGACGTGATTTAGATGGCCATTAAATTTTGCAAGAATATTCTCAAATACCAGTTGAAAATATCTTCCTTTATACCCACTATCACACTAGTTGTTCGAATGATACATCCTATGGGTCTAAATTGTAGTTTTACAAAGGGAACACCATGTATTATGGGAGTAAATCACTGATGAAATCTTTGGTATGGTGAAATCACCTTATCATGAGGTGTAAAAAATATTTTAATTTCCAAGGGTAATGTAGTTATAGTGGAAACCTGGATATTCTACCAATTAGGATTGAAAAAAAATTAGTTTTCAAATACTATCCAGTAAAAAAAAGTTATTTTGTTTTGGGTTTTTTAATTTTAAAAACTAAGAAAGAAATTGATAATGTTATTTTAAAAAATATGATGTGAAACGTGATTAGGTTGGGGTGTGTTTCCTTTTTGAGGTGCTATTATAGTCTTTAAAATAGTTTATCTTCCTTCCTTGATTATTGATAAATATAAAGTTCCTTGATAAATTCACAAAAAACCTTAGGCTGAATATAAAGGTTTAGGATTATCCTTATAGTGTCACAACTCAGATAATACTCCTTCATGTGTTTATTAATGTAAAAAAATAACCCCTATCCATATAAGAAAATACATGAGTGGTTTTTGATGATCCTGGGTAGGGTATAAGAAATCCACTAATCCCTCACATGTTCTAGTAATTTCATAATAACTCCCCACTTGAATCAAATTTCCCTTTCAAGAAAATATGTACCTAGTAGAGGGAGGTGAAATTTTCTCAACATATATAGTAATAATGAAAATGTTCAAAAACAGTTAGAAAATTTCTTTAAAATTATTAAATATTCATTGATACTGAAATAAATATAAAGAATACAATATTATTTAAATAGGTATAAATATTCAATTATTACAGAAATGATATCCTTCCCCTCCCTAATCACTTATAATACTAACCCTCTATTTAAAGGGTTACAAAGAAGAAAAGGGTAGGATAATGCATTACAAAAATAAAAAAACTTGAAAATAAAATGTATAAAAATAGATTATCCAGTGTGAGACCCTTAATTTTGAAATCCAACACACCATTATTCATAGTCTCATGTTTTCCTTTAAAAATCATAGGTTATCTAATTTTATTATTGGTAAAACTTTATATATCTTCATGAATTGTTAATATTCAAAAAAAATTCCTTCTTCCTTTTTTTCTTCGGATCTGTATGTGATTATTTCTCCCAAGAAATCTGAAACTTCGTTTTTTAGTTTCTTGATCAACATATTACACATTAATTTAATATATGTTTCATCCCTTGAGTGGTTGTATGAGTTTTGATATGGTAGCCTAATAATCGACTTAAATTCCTAGGTGGATATTTCTAATTCTAATACTGTTATTCCAAAATTTAATTTTTCAGAAGTCCATGAAGTATTATGATGAATAAAATATTTACGTTCTAGGTTTGACGTCCTGTGATGATGTCCTATTCTTGAGCCTAAAGTCTTGTGATAATGGAGATAAAGTATTAAGATAATTTTTGAAAACACTTTCACTCAAGGTAAAATCCATTGACTCAAGGTAAAAGACTTAAGTTCAAAGCCCAATGACATAAACCCTCACAAAAAGGATTATGATGAGCTTGGAAAATCTTTCCATTCAACTAGGAAAGAATTATGATCATCTCATTTTTATGTTTCCAAATATAAAAAAATGAAACAATAATTTCAATCCCCCCAATATTTATTTATATTCACTTAAATAACTTCAAAATAACATTCTAAAATCATGAAATAACATTAAAATCCTAAAATTAAATGTATTATTTTATTTCATCAATTTCAAATGTATATAAAAAACTATAAATCATATTTTGGATTATTTTTATAATTAAATATATAATGATTTTATAATACAAATAGGTTATAATCTCCCTCAAAAAATTGAAAAATGGTGGGATAAAAATAATTAAAAAATAAAATATAATGTATGAAAATATTGGCTTTTCAATTCCCCCACACATCGTTCTTGGACTCCCAGACAATTGAATTAAAAAATATTAGCAAATAAATATTTAAATACCATTCAATTTTAAATTAAAATTTTAAACACTATGGTCTTCAATCATATAATGAATATAAAAGGATCTTAATACCATTTTACTCACTAAGTTCTTTTATTGGAACACCACTTCTTTCTCCCCCTCACATGCACTTAAACCTAACATCCAATATTTTTTCCAATCACCACTCAATATAATTTTTAAGAAAGGTTTTTCTAATCCTTAGTTCATAAACTTTTTACTATAAACATTATTAATTTCTTGAAATCCTACCAATGTTTCAATAATCTCTACATAACATGTTTTCTTCTAGATGAAGTTCAAATGTCTACGAGGTTTAAAGGTGAATATGACTCAAATGTAAACTTTTGAGGATGAATAAGGGGGATTGAATCTGATATGAGGTTCAATGCAATTTTTTTATTTTACTCCAAGTAAACATTCCTCCTTCACTTACTCTTCCAAAATATAACTTAGTTTCTTTGAATTATCCATGGATAATCCACACCCTTTGGTCACTCTAGTAGTATAAAACATTCCCTTATTCTATTTACTCAAGAAATATTTTTTTTATTTGATAGACTATTGAAGGAAGAGCTGAATTTCAAATAATATTATATGTGTATTTCAAATACTCTTATTGTGGGTGTATGAATTTCTCTTTTCATAGGATATCCTTTGTAAAATCAAGTAGATAAAAAATCATCATTAATTCTTCCCTATTTTCCAATAGCATTATTTCAAATATTTCAGATCTATATTTCTCTTCATAATCTTATTTTTTAGGGAAAGAGAGGGAATATTTATGTTAAATAGTGGTGTATATAGGTGAAAAAACATTTATGATATCAAGAATATTTTTACACTATTTTTTTGTTATGATTTCCCCCAAAAATAGTAGAAAATAGTTACTATAAATTCTTCTTTAAATTCAAATACAATATTTCAAATAGGTTTTCCACCTTTTTTTTCTCTCACCACACTTGAATTCCACTTAAATAATTCAAAGGATTCTAAAGAAAGGTATATATGGAATTATGGATTGAAATGTGGATACCTAAAAAAATCATTATTTGTTTCTAAGGGATACAATTATTAAATGTAATTTTATGATTGTAAATATAGTTTATTGAACAAAAGGGGTTTTAGAATAAAAAGAATTCATCAATCTCGAATAGAATAAAATAATCAAATGTTTTAAGGTATTGAATATATTACTTAGGAAATTAGGATTATTAAACTATATATTTATTATATTAATAAATAGGGAATTGTGAAGAGAGTTTTGAATTTTTTTTAGAAACCTCTTTGGTAAAAAAATGATATACAATATATCATGGAATAATATAAAAAAATCAGTGGGATTTAAATGAATTTATATTATTTAGAATTTATAAATAATATAATTTAAGAATTCATATAATATGATTAAATGTGTCAAATCAGTTTCTCAACCTTGACATGGATTCAACGTTTTTGGGGTATTCTGATTAAACTCATACACAAAACTAACTAATTTTTTTTAAAAAGAACACAAAATCCTAAAATATAGAACCTAAACTAAAAGGTTACATCACTTGTAATTAAATGAAAAGTATCCTCAATTTATTTAAATTTATTTATAATTCCTATTAATAGTAAATCAAATCACATCATTCAATATTATGTTAAATAGGTACAACCAAATGGATATTATTTGATATATGGGTTTTTGGAATGTGATCTTGTGTATTGGTTCTTGGGGAAATTTACCATGATACTTCTTCATATTATAAACAATAGTAATAAATGGGTTATTATTTCCTTATTTAATAAACTAAAAAATTCCAAAATCATAGACATTAATAACTATAAAAAAGGAATCCCACTTTAAGTGAAGTTTATTTAGCATCATATTCATCCTTAAATTATATAATTGTACTTCGTTTCTATGTTGGAAATATTTCTTCTAAATCTATTTTTCATGTGCTACTCATATCCTTTATTTATAGATCATTGAGTTTTCAAAATATTCTCTCATGATTTATTCTGATAATTTAACTAAAAATTCCTTTCTTTCTAATCTTTATCCTGGTCTAGATTCATTTCTATGATATCTTAGTTGAATTATGTTCCAAATACATAGGTATGTGAAAAATATTTCCATAGATTCATCAATAAGGTAACATTCAAATGAGTATCTTATAAACTATAATAAAAAACTATATTAAGTCTTACAACCTTTTTACCCAATCATTTATGTTGGGTTTACTTTTTCCCATAATAAATTTTATTTACTTATTGGAAACAATAGCTTGTGTATTCTTTTAGGGTGGTATGGTGTACATATATTATGATTTGGTCATACCCGTGTATAAATAACTTGGTATATAATAGTTTTTTTTTGTTTTTTCTATTTTTTTATGATATCTATAGCTTGAGATACGTGATTTTGGATTGTTGGTGGTACCAGGAGGACACCAACTAGCTGGTGAGGGAAACTGGATAATCGGTGAAAGTGGATAGAATTCCTATAGATGACATTGGCCATCCAATATGCTATTACTAGCTTGTTTGTGGGAAACTAGTCGCACATGCTCTCTTTCTATACCCAACTACTCATAGGTGGGCCATCACCAGATAGCCGATGGGCCTTTATCAGCCAACTAGTGGGATATAGTAGTCCAGCTGGTTGGAAATCATAAGCCAACCAATGGAACATCATCAAAAAAGCTGATGGGCTATCATCGGTTAGATAGTGGATACCCAACCACTCATTAGTGAAGCCATTAGGTGGGAAGATTATTAATGGTAAATATTTCATTTTATCCTAAAATAATTATTAAACTCTTCTATTTTTCATCCCTCAAACCTAATATGATGTCCTTCAATTTAAAGTCTCCTTGGTGATGATTTTTGGCCTCTTCTAATTCTCTTTTTCAAATCATCTTGTCGGTTGAATGATTAGATCTCCATTGGGTATAATATGTTAAGCGAGGTCCTTTCAAATCTATTTTATTATCTTATTCTCCATTAATTTATCGACTTATGAGACTATATCACTATATCTAGAGTGGAAATAGAGAATTATTGTTTCTCCATTTGTATCTAGGTCTTCTAGGATCTCATAAGTTCCTCTCACATCACTGGTCTGAAAGGAAATGAGGTTTTCATTATTATTTACATAGGTGTATCTATCTAATGGTTTATCCCTTGATGATAATTGTATTCTTATGCACTCCTTTGGTTTTTGATTTATTTATTTTAATATTTAAATTTTAATTGATATTTTGTGAAAATAGAATTGTTTTAAAATGGGATTTATTTTGAATCTAGATATTATTAACATGATGTGTTTGATAAAATTCCTTATCAATGTTTTTAAATAAGAAAAAAAATTTCGTGCATGATAGTGGTCTGGTATCACTATAGAAAATATTTTATGAAATATGGGAATGATTTTATTGAAATGTAATAATGATATTTATCACATTATGATACCCTGAGGAATGGAAAAAAACATATGAAAACCTTAGTGTAATAGGATATTACTACGGTAGGTTCCCATCATTCCATGATTTCTAGTGCGTATCCTTATCAGAAAACCTAGTTTCCCAAAATTTAGGATTTACTTATGTCGTCTGGTATTCCTTTGAGTTATTTAGTTTCTTACACCCTTATGCCATGGATTTCACTTTTTGGTGCTATATAGATATATTACATGTATGATTATTGAGATTCATATTTTCCCACTTGATATGGGTATTGATTCTTGATACCCATTTTACTCATATTCTATTGACTCATGGATATATGTTATGTCATATTTCTTTAATTATTATAATATGGTAGGTTTTTTAATTGAAAACTAAAGGGATGATTTTATATGGAAAAAAATTTCTTATGATTTTTTAAAAATATTTATTATAAAAGAACTAAAAATGCATGTGGATAGACATAAAATATATTCTAGTGGTATTTTTTTTGAGATTTAGTGCTCACACCCTACCTTTTTTACTTTTTATTTTTATAGCCTTTGTTTTATAGGATATGGGTAAATGAAAGAATGTATTGTAGTGGATGGATCTATTGTATTTAGTTTTCTTAATATGGGTTGGGTTGGTAGTGACATATGGTAATAAGAAGATAGACTCATGGGTTGTTTCTGGTTCCATGTTGTTTCTCTTTCAGTTTATTCTTTTATACATTGTTATCAATATATTAGATGTTACCATTATGGTTTTCTTTTTTTTATAAACAATATTTTTTGGAGTTTTTTTGTGATACTATACTTCTTTATATATTATAATATTTATATTGTGGGTGAAATCATTCCAATGTTTCTTTTTTATGATATCCAAGTGCTTGTATCCATCCTATGTTGATAAAGAACATGCTTCAGGCCTTACTGTAAAAATATTCATGTTACATTATGGTTTGACCCGATCTAGTCTATTAAAAATTGGTATCATAGGTTTAGGTTATAATTAAATCACATGCTCACGATTTTGAATCATCTTATCGTGTATTTGGTATGGTTATAGACTTGAGATAGAGCTTTTAGAACTTTATTTTTAGTGTGGTGGTGTGGCTAGCTAGCTCACATTCATGAAAACACTCAAGTTACCTTGGGAAGTATGGTGTTGTCTATCATCATTGTTTGTAGTGTTATCCTTTTTGGGATTAAATTTTATAAATTATATTTATGATAATGTAATTGGATTATGTTTTAAATTTTTTCCACTCTCATTTTATAGATTATGGATCCCCCATTTAAAATATTTCAGAATACTATGGGGGAAATTATGCAGCAAGACCGATATATGAATCCTCTAATTGGATTAGTATTGGTGAAAACTAATATTAAAATGATCTTTTCCATTGTCTGAGTATCTAGTGCTAAACTATAATAGAGAGTGGACCATAAGTCATAATTCACTATGTAGAATCCACCCATATTTTATAGAGATATGGGACCCCAGGAATTATAATAACAGATCTAGATGATTGAGAAGATTTTCCACTTCCAAAAAAATCTAGATGACACCAAGTTCTATTTCAAAAATTATATTAATGAAGGGTCTTAAATGTAGTGGTTGGAATTTAAGATAAGTTTCTTTATTTTCTTATTAGTTTCATTGTGTACCTATTATAGTAGTGGTGAGTGAGTATCTTGAAGTATTTCAATATGATTTAATTAGGTTTCCACCTCAGATGGTAGTTGATTCTTCTATTGAATCTCTTTTAGAGATGAGTTCTATTTCCTTATCATCATACCATTTGGAACCCACTTAATTGAAATAATTAAAGGTTTGATGTGAGGATATTGTGGATCTTAAGGCTAAGGGATTTATTCATCCTACTATTTCACCTTGGGAATCACCAATACTCTTTTCAAAGAAGTTGGATTGGAGTCTATGAATTTGTGTTTATTATTGAATACATAACCACAATTCAGTTAATAATAAATGTCAATTTCCTAGGACTGAAAACCTTTTTTACTATCTCAAGGGAGCTTGGTGGTTTTTGAAAATTGATCTTATATTAGGGTACTATTAGCTAAAGTTACAAGAGGAAGATGTTACTAAGATAGCCTTTAGGATACGGTATAGGAAATTTGAGTATTTAGTCATTCCATTTGGCCTTACTAATGCTTATATAGTGTTTAGGTCTTCAGCAAATTGAATCTTCCATAAATTCTTGGAATCTATTATAATTTTTTATTGATTATATCCTTATTTATTATTGGTTATATTAGTATCATACTATTAATTTTATTATCATCCTTGGAATCTTGAAAGATAATATTATATTAGGGAAGTTTTCTATACGTAAATCCTAGATTCATGATGTAAAATTTATGGTTCATAATATTTCTAAGAAAGGCGACTCAGTGGATTTTGAAAATATTCAAGTGTTCAGCATTTGGAAAAGAATTGTTTTCATTATATTATGTTTGGGGGATGGTGATAAACTTGATATAGGTATTTTATAACTTGAGTGGTAGTGTAGGGGTGTGACTGGATATCTTAATTTTCTAATAAACTTCAAGTTATCATGGGAAGTATGGGGTTGTATAGAATCATTTTTTGTAGTTTTATCCTTTTGGGAATTTTTTTTATAAATTTTATTAATGATAAAGGAATTGAATTATCTTCTAAATGGATTTCATCCTTTTTTACATATTATGGATCCTCCAAGAAGAAAATTTCATAATACTATAGAAAAAATTATGGAGAAAGACCTGTAGAAGAATCCTTTTATTGGCTCAGTATTGGGGAAAACATTATTCAAAAGATATTGTCAATGGGCCGAGTATCTAATGCTTAAATTTAATGGAGAGTAGAACATGCATCCTAATTCAGTAGTAGAATCCACCCATATTTTAAGAAGATAAGGGAACCTAGGAATTAGAATAATATATCAAGAGGATTGAGAATATTTTTTTTATTTCTTGAAAAATACAGATGACACCATGGTTGATTTCACCAATAATATTCTTGAAGGGTCTGAAATGAAGTGGTGTGATTTTTAGATAAGTTTCTTGAATTTTTGATCATCTTCATAGGGCCCCTATTCTAGTGGTGGTTAGTGAGTATCTTTATGTTTTTCTAGATGATTAATTTGGGTTTCCACCTCCTAGGGTAGTTTAGTTTTTATAGAATTTATTTTAGAGATGAGTTCTTTTTCTTTATCATCATACCATATGACAACCACTAAATTGAAAGAATTCATGGTTTGGTTTGAGGATATTACATATATTAATTCTAAGGGATTTATTCTTCCTAGTGTTTCACATTGAGAATCACTATTACTCATTTTAAAGAGGGTGGATGAGAGTCTATGAATTTTTTTATTATTGAAAAAATAAGGACTTGACAATTATGAAAGAATATCGGTTTTCTAGGATTGAAAACCTTTTTAAATAGATCATGGGAGCTCTTTGGCTTTGAAAAATTGATCTTATATTAGGGTATTATCATCTCAGGGTCCAAGAGGAATATATTCCAAAGATAGACTTTAGGATAGGGTATAGGATTTGGGAGTATTTTGTCATTCCATTTGTCCTTACTAATGCTCTTGCAGTGTTTATGTCATAAGTAAATTTAATATTACATCATTTCTTGAATCTATTATGGTTTTTTGTTGATGATATCATTATTTATTCCGGATAAAATTAGGATCATACTAATAATTTGAATATAATCCTTGGAGTTATGAAAGATAATCATCTATTAGGGATTCTATCCTAATGTCATTCCTAGATTGATGAGGTAAAATTTATGGGTCATTTGATTTCTAAAAAAGGTGTATCAGTGGATCATGAGAATATTCGAGTGTTGATGCCTTGGGAGTAGCCCAAAAATTTGTTTTAGACTTGAGGTTTATTGGGATTAGTTAGTTATTACATATTATTTTTTCATGAATTCTCCAATCTTTAATCTCCCATGATAAAGTTAACCCAAAAGGGAGTATTGTTTTTTTGGAGTGATTAGTTCTAATGTTCTTTTAAGGAGTTAAAAATGAGATTGACTTCAACTCCTATATTGATCCTTCCTAAGATAGTTTTTGGTTATGATTTCTACAACTATTCATTAAGTAAAAGTTTAGGTTATGTTCTTATTTAGTGGAAATAAGTAGTATCTTATAGATCTCATCAATTAATGCCTCATAAGAATAAATTCTCCATTCATGATATTTAGTTTTAAAAAAAGATTCATTCTAATAAGACTTGGTGCCACTACCTATTTGGGTAATGTTTTATAGTGTATTTAGACTATAAGATTCAAAATTATACCTTCTCCAATTGGGATAGAACTTGAGACAAAGACACTTGGTGGAGTACCTTTAGGCCATTGATTTTGATAATTAAAACGCAACCAGTAAAGGAAACATGGTCTCAGATTATTTGAGTAATTTTTTTAACTCATGCAGTGAAATGGACTTATTTTCTTAGATGTAATTATATAATGAATCAATCCTTATGCATCCCATAATTTCATTTTCTGTATAATAATTCACATTATTTTATTTCATGGAAATTCTTGGTTTTGATTTTTATAGAATTTATCCATAACTATTACATATAAAACACATACATCACACATTGGAAACTTCTTATTAGTATTTATTTTTCACACAATAAAGGACTTTTAAAACAAAACACATTTTATTTTCATTGTAAGATATTTATAATTTTCAGCTGGAATTATTCTTTTGTCCTACTCATCCTTAAAACGATTGAAAAACATTTGAAAAGGTTGGCTGAATAAAAAAATCTCAAAAAAGAGATAAAAATAGGGGGGAAAACCTGTTAGTACATTTTAATACCACAATATCATAAAAGAGAATTTTCCTTTAACATAAAAAACCTTGAGCTCAAATAATCACTTACTTACTCATGAAATTAAATTTACTTCCCCTAGGTTCTCTAAATTGTTTTTATAAAAACATCTTGGAAAAATCATAATCCTGAGGTTTCTAAAAAATAAAATGAGATCCCCTAAAAAAATTCTTAAAAAAACATTCTTATCATGTAGGGAGTAATCATTCCTTTGAAACAAAAAATCATTATCTTACCTTATAAAATTAAACAATTTCCATGAAAACTCATTATAACATTGTAAAAATTCAAGTAAGTTACTTTGAAAATAATCTTTATAGAACCCTTATAATAACCACTAAAAGAATCCTTAAAATATGAATGACCATTATGTTCAACTTCCAATATAATTCCCTGATGAAAATAATTATTATACAATTCATTAGAGAGCTATATCTGTCTCACCCATCCTCAAGAGCTATATCTAGCTCACCCGTGTAAAACCCTGAGCTTTTAAAAGGATAATATTATTGTCGATAGAGTAAAGGACACAAAAAACTAAGATTATATTTTGTTACACATAATAATATGTTGATATTTCATTACCAACTACACTCAGTTCATCTTACGCTACACACAACCCTATGATTTTTATGTATTATAGTATATTCAATATGCAACACCAAACTTAAACGACCACTAATATATATTAAAATTATAACCTAGACATTAAATTGATAGATATGAATATAATTAACTACTTTATTATATATATATCATTCAATATAAATTATTGATAAATTTTTAGTAAATAGTAAATCAATATTTAGTAAATAGATTTTTATTCTACAAGAATATATTTTCTTTAAAGGTGATTTATATTGTTTTTCATGAAAAAATATTATAATTATTTTTTTGGAAATTTTGGGAAATTTATTTGATAAAATGAACATCATTTTTAGAATAATAATAATAAAATTTACCTTGGGTTAAATTTTGGTATTTTTTGAAAAATATTTATTTTTCAGCGAATAGTGAAAAATAGTGATTTTTTTTGTAAAAATTATTTTCTTTTGAAAAATTTAAGTAATTTAAAAGTATCATTGTGTTTTGATCAAGTTTTCAAGTAACCTAAGTATCATTTAGTTATATTTAAACAACTTAATTACATTGAATCAACTTTATATTGGTTTTTTGTATAAGTTTATTTTTGGGTTTAAAAAAAGGTTTTTCTAAAACCTATTTTAAAATGAATAATATTTTTCCATTTTAATTAATTAAAATAATAAAAATTGTGGAAATTTTTAAATTAAACATATATAATATATATCCATATATATTAATTTAAGTTTATATAATTATTATTAATAGTTATAGAGTTAATATAGAATCATCTTTTTCTAAAAAACAATCTTATTAAAACCCTATTGTCTCACCAAATCTGTGTGATTAATATTAAATTAAATTTTAAAAATTCATTGAATTGAAATTTTAAAATTGGATTAAACATTTTTAAGAAATATAATTTATAATTTATAATAATTAAAACATAATTTTTCACTATAATAATTAGTGAAAACAGTTAAAATTAATTACAATGATTAAGGTAAAAATGAGTTTACTGAGGGATTAATCATTAAACTTAAGAGTAAAACGACCTATAGATATGTAAAACACCCATTTTAAGGAAATATTCCTAAATATTTCTTTATATTATCCATAAATTACCATCATTGAGTCCTAGTGGCTTGAAAAAAGTTGGTGGGATTCAATATTTCAAAAAACTCAAAATCGTGCCACTCACCTCACTTATGAAAGGACAACCTTATCCTCTGCTCTTCACACTATCAAAATTATTTGGTTAGAATAATAATTTCCAAAATAAATTTAAAAATTACCTCTTATAATCCTATATTACTTACTTTAGGTAGAAATGCAACCATGTAAGGCCTTAAGTTCAATCCAAAAGAAGTTATCATAGAAAGATGTAACTTTCATCATTGAGCATTTTTTTTATTTCTTTCTCCAAAAACGTAAATTATTCTTTTAACATTGTGACATAATAACCTCATCATATTCTATATACTAAGATTTTATTTTTATTTTTATGGTATTATCCTTAACTACACACAATTCCATCAAATGAGACATGAAATCATCATTCATGTGTATGTTAGACTACCGCCTCGCGAAACGTTGCCATTAATTTTTCCATTTACACCTCTCACAGTTGGGTATGATGACCAATATATAGTTTATATATCATATTTATAACAAAATATTATCTCCATAACTATTATATCATATATACCCTTTTAAATTCCATTCCTTAAGGTATATGATAATGTCACTCGTGTTTATGTTAGACTACTACCTTGCGAAGAGATGTGATTCATTTTTATCTAACACATTATGTGGAATATAATAAGGGTAAATTTTGTAAATATACTTTATATTAATGAAATATTTATTATATTTATGAAAAATTTATCTTTCTTAAAATACAATATATCATTTTATTTTTACCTTTTCACTCAGTAAAAAAAATGATAACGTCATTCATGGACGTGTGGACTACCACCTCCTCAAAGTGATGTGATTCATTTTTCCCCACAACATAACAAGAATGAAATATATAAGAATATATAATTAAAAAATGTGGTATTTATTATATTATGATAATTTTTTAAAGATAAAGTATTACTTACCTTCTTTTCCATACTAATAATTGAAAAATGGAAATGTTACCCATACCTACGTATGACCCACCGTTTCTATGATAGTAATGTTATTTAATTTTTCATAACCAACACTCATGATGGGTTAAAAAATTAATATTGATGTATAAATATGATAATTATTTCATGATTCTTATTTTTTAGATGTTTAAATAATTATCACTTTGACCAAAGTCAACCAACCTAAGTCATTCTTGACACACAAGTCAAATATCGTCAAAAGCTTCCAACATTGTAAGAACCCGGTTCTTATTTTTGAGGTACAAGTTTCTTCTTTTCTCTTTTACTTAAGTGTTTTTGAGAAAATAAGGAAAATGGGGAAAAATCCTAAATTTTGGGACGACATACCGTGTACTATTCCACATGCTGTGTACTTTGGCCGTGTGGGATGTGTACACAGGGTGTGTAGCCATGTCGGCCACGAAGGGTGTAAAAACTGACTACATGATGTGTAGTGGATATTTACACGCTGTGTAGTCAGTCAGCAATCAAATAATAAGGTAGTGGAGGCAGCCTCCAACTGAGCGGCAGTACACACTGTGTAGTCAGAAATACATGCCGTGTACTCATGTCGACTGATGAACAGTGCGGCGGTGCCGCTAAAGGAATAGTTAAATGAGAAAATTACATGAAACGTAGTCAATAGTACACACCGTGTAGTTTTTTTTGCTTAAAATGGGATGTAGCCAACCCTATTCATAGGATTGTCTTAGAACTGGAGGAAGGAGTCGAGATAGGAGGCCAGACCTTCTAGGATATCAAGATCGAGTGTCGGGAATCTGTTTTCACCTCTGATGATCTCATTTGAACTGCACGGGTAAGCCCTCCACTCTTCTTAAGTCATTCTTGCCAATTATTCCTATATGGTAAGTTATTTGAGTTTGAACGAGTTTTTATTTCACGTCAGATCTACTTCGTTCTTGGAAGATTCAAGGATCGTCGTTCGTGTATACCATTCAGAGGCATTTAAGGTAGGTGGCTTGGTGTTTAAATTCCAACTATTGTGCATTTTTTTATACCGTTGTGATACACTCTCATGAATGGGGTGTCGTATGGCCGAGGCCTTGTTGAATTAAATACCTAGAATTTCATAGGTAGTTTAATGAAAATGTATAAATGTTGTTTGGGATCGCTTCTTGGATCCAAAACCACCCCCAGGGTGCGATCCTCTGTTTAGCTGTTTGGCCAGGTTACCCGAGGGTATACCGTAAAATTGTAGGATTCTTTAAATTTCCTTGAGAGGAATTTAATAAAATTTCCTGCTTATCTATTGGGCTCAGCCCGATTACTTTAGTCTGAGGGCAATGTTCTATTTATCCTGAGGGCGGTGTTCTATTTAGCATGAGGGCAGTGTTATATTTCTCCTGAGGGAAACTTCTTCCGTGACTGAGGGCAGTAGATTTTGTTCCTGAGAGAGACACTTCTTACACCTGAGGGAAATACTCAATAGCCTGAGGGCAAGCATGAGGGAGTGGTTTTACTATATTATCCTGAGGGAAAGATTCTGATTGGCCTGAGGGCTTGGTTATGATGAGCACAGAATATTATTAAATTAAATGGTTAAAATGAAAATGGAAAATAAACTGGTAGTGATAGTTACTTTTGAGTAATTACTGGTTTACTGCATTTACTTTTCACACTGTATTTGCATATTTTCACACAGTTGGACATGGGCCTTTGGTGGGTGCCTACTGGGATTTGTTTCTCACAACCTGTTTGGGTCATGTCTTTGGCCCGAACAGATTACATTTATATAGGTGTGGATAAGGGAAAGGTTCCCTATTCAGGTACTTGATTGCTGCTGAGGAGTAGGGGAGCATGGGATTGGGCTTAGGCTCACAATGCTACCGACTGTTTCATTTTGTTTTGTTGTACTCTGTATTGTACTGTACTGTATTGTTGTGTAACATGTTCTGGATATTTTCTTAGAGCTTGAGACATGTTGCATCATCATATATATATAACTTTTGGTTATCTTTTATTGCAGTTGTTTATTTTAAATGTGTATGATTTATTGCTTCCGCTGTAGTTGTATGTTTTTATTATTCCACTGCGCTACACTTTGACAAATGAGGGAATAGTTTCCCCACTATCAGGCCTGGGCCCTCGCTGCTAGTCATCAGCCTCTGGTGTTTGGGGAAATGCGTTTGAGGTCATGTGACCAACCAGGTTCGGGGCACCCGTTAGGTGGAACCCAGAACCAGGATGTTAAAAAGTGGTATCAGAGGGATTTCATTTCATTAACTTACTATTTGGAGAGTTAGTGATAGGACATACATGGTAGTTGGTAATAAGATGTGCCTGGGAGTCGCTAACCCGTGTACAGGGAAAATCCAGTCTACCTCGTATTTTTGCAATTGTTCTGATTTTGCAAATTTTACAGTTGATTTGATTTTCACCGTTGGGTGACGCGCTTATGATGTGCTGTTTATATGTTATCCATGGGTTCTATTTAGTTTAAACCCGATGATATGAGGGTATGCCATCTCATGCATCATTTAGGCACATGCTAGAAATCACATGTCATGCATATTTCCAGGACATGTAGGCGCATTAGAAATTGCATGTTGTTGTGATATTTGTTGTGCTAGAAAAGCATTTTGTTGTTGTAGATTTTTTGATAAACACTTTCTATGTGATAGGGTATTTTCATGTGAGCCTGTTGATAGGATAAGACGCCAAAATTTGGTTTTGGGGAGTATGGGCCCTCAATAACCGGAATTTGGTGGACCATTGACTGTTTATTTTGTTATAACACATATAAGATGCCAAACTTTGATTCGCGGGGAGTATGGGCCCTCACAGATCAAAATTTGGCACTTAGGTGTTGTTTTTTGGTATTTTCTGGGTCCCAGAGAAGTATCTAAGGCCTACTTTCCGGAAAACCTAGGATACACGCCATGTAGTCCCATGGACACACGTCGTGTGTTCTTCTGTTCGGGAAGGAAAGAAAAACTTTTTAAGTACACACCGTGTACCCTCAGTACATGTCGTGTAGTCTCTTTCTGTGTCATAGACCGTGTGGGAGAAGACATGGGGAAGGGAAATGTTTGGGGAAAACACTCCGTGTACAGGATGTATACGCCATGTAGTGTTGATCCGGAGTCCAGTCGTGTAACTAACAAACACGGACGGGGAGACCTTAAGAAATACACATCGTGTCCACTGTGGAACACATCGTGTAGTCTGACTTGGGATCCGACCGTGTAACTAACAACATGGGTCGGTTTAATACTTTCGTAAACACACCTTGTGTATATGGAACATGCCGTGTAGTGTGATCCATGTATCCGACCGTGTAACTAACAACATGGGTTGGTGAAGCTCATCTAGTACACACCGTGTACCCATGGGACATGCAATGTAGTCTTGTCCGAGGTCAAACCGTGTGGACTTATCCATGTGGCTGGGAAACGGGGTGGTGTACACGCCGTGTGTGGGTGTAACACGCCATGTAGTATCAAGCCGAGTAGTCGGGCGTGTCAAAAACGACCCAGGAAGTTGGAAAATTACACTATACATGCCGTGTAGATTATATACACGCTGTGTAGTTTATTCAATGGGAGCCGTGTGGCTTAGCCGTGTAGAAGGACCCGGGTAGGGGAAGAGAAGTTAGGTACATGTCGTGTAGTCAGTATACATGCTGTGTAGTCTTGTTTTTCAAATCTTGAATTCCTTCTTCCTCCTGTTCCCCTTTTGGTTCCTTCGTTTCCATTTTTTGATAATCTTGATCTAAGATGTGCGTTTGACCTTGTAGAGTCATGCCGCTGAGACGACCACGCGTTGTTCACCAAGAGAGTAGAAATGATTGTACTCCAGAGATAGTGGGCCATGGGCTACCAGTTGATCCTATAGTAGAGCTAGATGCGGCACCAACTGTTTTAACAGACGCAGGTGTGGAGGCGCAGTTCTGTGAATGATTTATGCGGTCCATGAAGACCTTTCAGGGAGCACCACCGGCTGCCACATCTATGGCCGAGCTGACTCGTATCTTCCAGCAGCAACATCCACCTACGTTTTCAGGTGATAGCAGACCACAGGCTGCAGAGTCTTGTTTGGGGTCTATGAAAACTATTTTCAAGCATCTTGAGACGCCTCCAGGGTGGAGGGTCAAGCTTGCGACTTATATGCTGCGTGATTCCGCCAAGAAGTGGTGGGATGTTACCACTCAGATAGAGTATCACAGATACATGGCGTGGGAAGATTTTCAAGAAGATTTTTATGATTTCTTCTTCCTAGAGATACTGAGGGCAGATAGATCTCGAGAGCTCATGAACCTGGAGCAGAGAATTATGTCGGTGATGGAATATTTTTCTCGTTTCACCGAGCTTCAGCGTTTTGTACCCGTTCTGGTGGGTGATGAGATGTTGAGAGCCAGATGATTTGAAGATGGTATTCATTATGAAATCTGAGCACTGGTGAATGATTTCAGGTTTCCTACTGTACATGCTATTGTGAACCAGACACTGATTACAGAGAGGAACCTTCTAAAGGCTAGTGGTGCAGGAGAGGGCAGTTCGGCACCAGTTTCTGGTATTATTTTTGCCGGTAAGAGGAAGCAACAGATGAGTTTCACTCACAGTGGTAGTACTATCAAGAAGATTTCATCAGGAGGCTTAGTCAGGTGCTACCAGTGTGGTAAGGAGGGGCACAAGGGACCATAGTGTCCATGAGACCTAGTGGAGTGTCGAGCTTACAGCAAGATGGGCCATCTGCAATAATTTTGTAGGGAATTTTCACCAGTGGCTACTGAGAGGGTTTCTGAGCAGACTCCGCGTGCGGGAGCAGGACCAACAGCTTCTTACCAGTCAAGAAACTGGAACACGTCAGGGCATGCAGGAAGAGATGGTGTTCTTGTCCGTGGTATCCAGACACCAAGATCTCATAGGCAGGTGGGTGGGACAACTCAGGGTAGCCAGGTTGTGTCGTAGGTCCGTGGCACTAGGCAGGCATATGCAGTACAACAGACCCAATAGGAGCAGGATCCTGGGCCTTCTACTGTCAGAGGTACTATTCCAGTAGCTTCTGTTTTATCTTCAGTACTTTTTGATATGGGTGCTACACATAGCTTCATATCTATACCCATCGTGGAGAGCCTTGGGCTCTGTGTTTCTTCTTCTTTTGCTGTTATGATGCTAGAAACTCTGTTGGGAATTAGAATGGCTAGTGTGCGTCAGTGCAAGGAGTTCCCCTTAGAGGTTGGTGGATGTCACTTTTTGTGGGACCTCTATGTCTTAGAGATGACGACTTATGATTTCATTCTCAGGATGGACTGGTTGGTTCCCTTTCGAGCCTTTGTGGATTGCTATTATCGTAGGGTGCATTTCACGTCACCAGAGGGAGGAGAGTTTCTATACAATGGTGAATGGGATGTTCAGGCGTGTTGAGCTGGACCAGAGCATCATGGGAGAGGTGGAGTCACAGCCCAGATTGTGAGTTTATATCTGGATGATCAGGGGACTTGACAGAAGGATTTCCCTCCAGTGGTTGATCGTTTCAGGGATGTCTTCCCAGATGACTTCTCAGGTCTACCTCCAGAGCGAGAGGTGGATTTCTCTATTGATTTTCTGCCAGGAGCAGCACTGATGTCCATTCCTCATTATAGGATGGCCATGCCTGAGTTGCAGGAGCTCAAGATGCAGTTAGAGGAGTTACAGGAAAATGGTTTTATCTGAACCAGCACATCTCCTTGGGATTCTCCGGTCCTCTTTGCGAAGAAGGCATACAGTACCCTCAGACTCTGTGTGTATTATCGAAAGTTTAACCAGCTGACGGTTAATAACTGATATCCCTTATCGTGGATTGATGGTCTTTTTGATAAAATTCATGGTCCACGAGTGTTCTCAAAGATTTACTTGAGATCCAGATATTATCAGTTGCACGTGAGACCATCGCATATACCGATTACAGCTTTTTGGAGCAGATATGGCTTGTACGAGTACTTGGTTATGCCGTTTGGACTCACGAATGCGCCATCAGTTTTTATAGCTCTGAGGAATCGTGTGTTCCATCCATATCTGGATTCCTTTTTGGTAGTATTCATGGACGATATCTTGGTGTACTCTCACACTCGACATGACCATGCCACCCATCTTGACATCTTATTGAGTACACTAAGAGAGAATCGGCTGTATGCTAAGCCTAAAAGTGCCACTTTTGGATGGACCAGATTCACTTCTTGAGTCATATCATCTCAGAGGCATGAGTTGCAGTCGACCCAGATAAGGTGAGAGGAGTAGTTTTTTGGGAGCATCCTAAGAACATGTTTGAGATACAGAGTTTCTTAGGGCTGGATGGTTACTACAAGAGTTTTATACAGGACTTCTCCTACTTAGCAGCACCGTTTACAGGTTTGACTAAGAAGGGTGTGAAGTTCATTTGGTCAGAAGCTTGAGAGACTGCCTTCCAGGAGCTAAAGGGAAAGTTGACATCACCACCAATCCTGGTACTCCTAGAGCAAGGGAAGAGCTATACAGTTTACTGTGATGCATCAGGTATTGGACTGGGAGCAGTGTTGATGCATGGAGATTGAGTAGTTGCATACGGATCTTGGCAGTTGAGGCCACATGAGAGGAATTACCTGACTCATGATCTCGAGTTGGCTATAGTTGTTCATGAGTTTTGCTGTTTGAGAAATTATCTTTTGGGAGAGAATTTTGTGGTTTTCACCGACCACAAAAGTCTCAAGTACATATTTACTCTGTGAGACTTGGATCTAAGGCAGCGAAGGTGGGTTTAATACCTTCAGTCCTTCGATTTTGATCTTGCCTATATACCTGGGAAGTGTAATGCAGTTGCTGATGCACTGAGCTGGAAGACTCAGACACAAGCAGTTCATGAGGCCAATAGTGAGTGGAAGCTTATGGCATTGTTCTATGAGATGAATTTGGAGGTGCACGATAGTCTTAGGCAAACCTATCTTTCATCGTTAGTTGTGAATTCTACACTCCTGGATAGAGTGAGGATGAGACAACTATCTGATTCAGAAGGCCTAGTTCTATGGGAGTCGGTGGCAAGTAAGGACCCTCCTCCTGGATGGACAATAGGCGATGATGAGGTACTGTGTTTCCATGGACGAGTGTGGGTTCTAGGGGATATACGCGAGGAGATGATGCAATAGTTTCATTCTTTAGCTTGGGCAGTTCATCCCAAAGTTTCCAAGATGTAACGTGACGTGAGACATCAGTACTGGTGGATGAGTATGAAGAGGGATGTATCTGGTTTTGTTGTGAGATGTTCCACCTATTAGCAGGTGAAGACAGAGCATCAGAGGCCAGGAGGACTGTTATAGCAGTTACCCATCCTAGAGTGGAAATGAGAGGATGTCACTATGGACATCATGAATGGGTTTCTTAGGTCACCTCAAGGCAATGATGCCGCGTGGGTTGTCATGGACAGACTCACGAAGGTATCCCACTTTTTTACGATCAAGGAGACCTTCGGTGTTGGAGCTCTCAGAAAGTTGTATCTCTGAGATATCGTACATCTTCATGGGGTCCCTTGTTCTATAGTTTTAGATAGGGACGCCTATTTTATGTCTCATTTTTGGCAGAGTTTTCAGAGGGTACTGGGTACACAGGTGCCTCTGAGCATAGCTTACCACCCTCAGACTGATGGTCAGTCATAGCGTACGACACGAGTGATTGAAGACATGCTGCATGCATGCATCCTAGTCTTTGGGGGTTCTTGGGAGAAGCATATACCCCTAGTCGAGTTTTCCTATAATAACAGTTTTCAGGAAACTATTGAGATGACAACTTACGAGGATTTATATGGTAGGCCATGTAAATCACCCTTATGCTGGTTAGAGGCAGGTGAGGTAGCTTTACTGGGACCAAGTCTCGTACAAGAGACTTCTGAGAAGGTCCAGTTGATTTAAAAGAGGATGGCTACCAAAAATTCTCATTAGAAATCTTATGCTGATCACCGTAGATGACCTTTGGAGTTCATGGTCGGGGATCAAGTTTTCTTGTGTGTTTCACCGAGGTTGTGACACAGATGGATTAGGAGATAGGGTAAACTTTCACCAAAGTATGTGGGGCCGTTTGTGATTCTGGAGAGAGTCGGGCCAGTTGCCTATCGGTTGCAGTTACCACAGAGGTACTAAGCCATGCACGAAGTCTTCCGTGTATCTCAGTTTCTTCACTACCATTCAGTCTCGTCTCTTATTTTTCAGCCCGAGTAGGTTGAGCTTGAGATAGATGCGTCCTTTGAGGGGCATCTGATTCGTTTCGTTGATAGGAGCACGAAGGTTATCCGAGGCCGGTCAGTTCCTCTCGTACGGGTGCTATGGAAGTATGGCCGAGTGTAGGATGAAACTTGGGAGTGTGGGACCGACGTACGTGCTTAGTGGCCAGAGTTGTTTTGAGATTTATCTTCTCCACCCTTGGAAGGGAAATTTGGGGATGAATTGCTTTAAGGGGAGAAGTTTGTAAGAACAAAGTTCTTATATTTGAGGTACATGTTTCTTATTTTCTCTTTTCTTTAAGTGTTTTTGAGAAAATAAGGAAAATGGGAAAAAAATCCTAAATTTCAAGAATACACACTATGTACTATTCCACACGCCGTGTACTTTGGCCATGTGGGATGAGTACACAGGGTGTGTAGCCATGTCGGCGACGAAGGGTGTAAAAACCAACTACACGCTATATAGTGGATATTTACACACCGTGTAGTCAGTCGGTAGGCAAATAGTAAGGCGGTGCAAGCAGGCGCCAGCTGAGTGGCAGTACACACCGTGTAATCAGAAATACACGCCGTGTACTCATGTCGACCGATGAACAGTGTGACAGTGCCTCTAAAGGAATAGTTAAATGAGAAAAGTACATGCCATGTAGTCAATAGTATACGCCGTGTGGTTTGTTTTTTTCGCTTAAAATGGGTAGTAGCCAATCATGTTCATAGGATTGTCTTAGAACCGGAGGAAGGAGTCGGGAGAGGAGGTCGAACCTTCGAGGATCTACAGATCGAGCGTCAGGAATCCATTTTTGCCTCTGAAGATCTTGTTGGAACCGTACGGGTAATCCCTCCACTCTCTTTAAGTATTTCTTCCCAATTCTTTCTCTAAGGGAAGTTATTTGAGTTTGAATGATGTTTTATGTTACATCAGATCTATGTCTTTCTTGGAAGATTTGATGATCATCATTCGCGTATACCGTTTAGAGGCGTTTATGGTAGGTGGCTTGGTGTTTAAATTCCAACTGTTGTGTGTTTTTGTGCACCGTTGCGATATGCGCCCATGAATGGGGTGTCGTATAGCTGAGGCCTTATTGAATTAAATACCTATAACTGCATAGGTAGTTTAATGAACATGTATAAATGTTTTTTTGGGATCGCTGCTTGGATCCAGGACCACCCCCGGGGTGCGATCTGCTGTTTAGCCATTTTTCCAGGTTACCCGAGTGTATACCGTAAAATTGTAGCGTGCTTTAAATTTCTTTGAGAGGAATTTTATAAAATTTCCTACTTTTCTATTGGGCTCAGCTCAATTACTTTAGCCTGAGGGTAGTGTTCTATTTAGCCTGAGGGCAGTGTTCTATTTAGCCTGAGGGTAGTGTTATATTTCGCCTGAGGGAAAATTCTTCCGTGCTTGAGGGTAGTAGATTCTGTGCCTGAGGGTGACACTTCGTACGCCTGAGGTAAATAATCGATAGCCTGAAGGAAAGCTTGAGGGCGTGGTTTTACTATATTATCCCGAGGGAAAGATTCTGATTTTCCTGAAGGCATGGTTTTGATGAGCATTGAATTTTATTAAATTAAATGGTTAAAATGAAAATGGAAAAGAAACTGGTAGTGATAGTTACTTTTGAGTACTTAATGGTTTACTGCATTTACTTTTCACATTGTTGTTGCATATTTCCACATAGCTGGACATGGGAATTTGGTGGGTGCCTATTGGGATTTGTTTCTCACACCCTGTTTGGGTCATGTCTTCAGGCCAAACATATTACATTTCTGCAGGTGTGGATAAGGGAAAGGGTCCCTATTCAGGTACTTGATTGCTACTGAGGAGTAGGGGAGCATGAGACCGGGCTTAGGCTGGTGGTGCTATCGACTGTTTCGTTTTGTTTTGATGTAATCTATATTGTACTATACTGTATTATTGTGTAACATGTTCTAGCTGTTTTCTTATAACATGAGACATGTTGCATCATTATCTATATAACTGTTGGTTATCTTTTACTACAGTTTTTTATTTTAAATGTGTATGGTTTATTGCTTCTACTATTGTTGTATGTTTTTATTATTCTGCTGCACTACACTTTGACAAATGAGGGCATATTTTCCCCACTATCAGGCCTAGGCCCTCACTATTCTTCGGCAGCCTCTGGCATTTGGGGAAATGCGTTTGAGGTCATGTGACCAACTGGGTTCAGTGCACCCGTTGAGTGGGACCCGGAACCGAGACGTTACAAATGTAAAATTAGTCGATTAACTAATTGTATAAAAATGTTAATAATTGAAAATTAAACTGAAAATGGTCATAAATAAATTAAATAATTAACACAAGTTTTTTATCTATGAATATAAAGACAGACACAACTTATCAGACTCAAGGTAATGGTTTTCTCATTTCACTTTTATTTCTGTGAGATTCATGTCATGTTAACCACTTATTTTGTTGTGTGATGTATATAATTCCCATAAATGAATTTTATAATTATTATAATTAAATTTATGAGGATTTAAATCCATTTTAGGATATCTCTTTCATGGGGTCTTCAGTTTCAAGGTTAACAAATAAGTAAGAGATTTTGTCTCCATTTACCTTCTTTGAGACGTATGTTATATTATAAACCTATCTTCTATTATGATGTGTATATACTACCATTTTGACATGTTATATCATGATTTTTTTGTTTTAATGATATTATAAGTTCAATTTAAAGTTATTATTTCATGAAGATTATGATTCAAAGATACAAAATTGGTAAGATTCATTTGTTACAATCTCATCATTTATCGAGATTGATTGTGATTTTTATTCCAATGATGTGATATTATGATCCATCTCTCAAGAAGTTCATAAATTTTTATCTCCTGTAGTTATTAATTATATTTTCAAGTAATATTACCATTTTCAACTCTTTTTTAGTTATAATAAACTGAAAAATGTTTTCATAAAATATGACTTCATATTTCTTTTTAGTTAGATTTCTATTTTCTTCCAAATCCATATTTTCTTATAATGGTTTTAAAAAATTAACCTTTTAAAAACTATTTATTAATGATTTTTTTACCCATTTTGTATTTTTGAAAAAAAATAAAAGGAATATTCTTTTTTCTTTCCTAAAAAAGAAATTTCCTAACTTTTTTACTTTTCTAAATGAATGTTCTTTACTGTATGTATGGAATTAACCGCCGACTTGACGACACTTATTTGAAACCTATTTTGATAGTTTGAAATATTATTTTTAAAAAAATTGTTTTTTAATATTATGGAATGTTATAGTTTTTAAAATTTGGATTCAAAGAAAATAATATTAATTTTTTTATGTTTCCAAAAGTGATTTTCAAAATGAAAAGGATATTTCCCTAAATAAGGGTTTTAATGATATTTTAATTGGTTTTCCATTCATCAAGATCAAAAAAACCTTATTTTTACCTATGATGAAAAGGGTAAATTCTATAGTGATACCATCCACATTCTTTATCTATATAGATTAAGATTGTTTCAAATATATTATTATGGAATCCAATTCTTTTCCACGGGTTAATCATGTTTCAATGTGATATTTATGGAATCCATTTCTTCTTTACATGTTAATACAGTTATAAAAGGAATAATGAATGTTTATAGACGTTTTATGTTTAAAAATAAATGTAATTTATTAATATTATGGTTCTTATAAATTTTATATGATGGGGTAGCTCAGATAGTTCATGGTGGGCCTATAAAAGATTATTTTATTGGGTGACCCATATAGTATCGGGTGATCATGTTATAACTTATATAATGGGGTGGCCCATATAGAGACAAGTGAGTCCATTATAGATTATATGATGGGTGACCCCATATAGAACTAAAATTCATTGGTTAATGTACCTTATCTTTAGAGTAAATTAGGAGATAGTTATGTGAGGGTTTTCTAATATGGATTTAACTGGGATCCGTTTATTTTCGACATTGATTTAACATGGGTTTTGTAGATAAATGTTCCAAGATACCAATATGTTTTTTTATTTTTTATATGGCTTTATAATGTTTCTTATTATCAATATTGATATCACATGGCTCATGATTATTGATTCTAATGACCTTTTCCTTTTCTATATCCTCATAATTGATGATATAGGAATTTATGTGTATGGGTTATTTATGATTTTTTCATGCACTCTGATTATATTATCATACCATTATGAACTTATTTTTCTCATTGATAAAATTAAATTGATAAAAATCATGTCTACCCTTATTGAACATTTCAGCTCTCCCTTTTTATGTTTCCATTTCCTTAGGATATAAATAATTAGCTTGAATGAATTATGTATAGAAGGGATTTCAACTAGAATATGATTATGACTTAATGTGAAATAAACAAAGTTGTGTTAAGTGGGAGAAATTATCATATGATGAAATGGGTATTTATTATATTGGGGTTAATCCTAATTATATAAAACTCTATACCTAAAATTTCTTTGATATTGTAAGTTATAAATTTTTTCTTTTTTATGTTTTAATGTCTGAATGGAAAAAATGGGTCACAGTTATCAACATCATATCCAGATATATAAATTTTATGATTTTATCACTAGATCCGAGAGTGAGTGTTTTGGGCTTTTATATTTGGTATTATAGGGAGGTTTATATTACATTGAATATTAGGATGTTTTCATGTGATGTTATCTTAAGTGTTATGGATACCATTATAGGTTTATAATATTATGGAAGATTATATGTTTAAAGTATTAGACACAACATTGAGGTTTTAAGTGATGATATCTTAAAGTTATTAATGACTTCTTAAGATGTGTTTAAATATTTTGAAGTATTTTTAATGATATAGTTTAACATGAAATATGCATTTAAATTTTGTGGACATGAGATTTAAGATATTGATACCATTTTCAATTTATATGATCATGGATATTGAGAGCACGTGTTTTATCATATATATTACCACATGATTGACAAGTGAGTTGGTGAAAAAGTCCTTAATGTCACTTCAAAAGAAGATCATCATATTTTGATCTTGAAAAATGAATTTTATTAGATAACCTTTGAGTTTAAATAATCTTTAATTTTGAGTTTATGGAGTTTATTTGGGATATAGGGTTATAATGATTTATTTTCAAATTTTGGTATTACTATTCAATTTTGAAGATTATTTTATCATATTAAGGTCTATTAATTTTTTGAATTATCCTATCATGTTTTAAATATTTTTGGTTTTGATTAATGTTTAAATATTTTAGGAATATCTAGTTATCAATTTTATGGTTATGTGGTCTTTAAAATTTGATTTTAGTTCTTCAGGGATGAAAAATTCATCTTTAATATAGATGGTTTGGAGTAAAAGAGGAGGTTGTGGTGGAAATTTCATAAAGGATGAAATTATAATAATCAAGAAAGTATATCTCATTATTCTATTGGTCATGATTATAAGATAATTCATCAACTCTAGTAAAATGACCTTGAAATAAATGTTATCCCAATAACTTCAATTATATTAAACAGATTGTATTCTCAATCACCATAGAATTATGGTTTTGAGGGACTTAAATTTCTATTCATATTTCTATTTCTTTTGATCAATGATCTCAATCACTCTCTATAACTATTTATTCCTTTATTCCATTCCCATCAATTTTCTCATATTTGGAAACCTACATATGAGTTATTCCATACGACCTTTATACTTTACTTTCACTCTTAATAAGAGGTTTTTTATTAACCCTTTTTAATATTTTGGATTACAAAAAAATGTTTTCAAATGTCCAACCATTGATTATGGAAATAAATTTTAAATTGTGAGGATGTAATTTATTAAAGGGGGAGGATGCAATACCCTATGATTTTAAAAGAATAAAATTATATTTGATAGCGCAAAGGACATGCAACACCATGTTTATATTATGTTTTAAAAAACAATATATTTATCTTGTGTTACAAGAAACACTCAGTTTATCTTCAGGTATACGCAACCTTGATATTTTTATGTTTGACAACGTATTCAACATAGAACACCGAACTTAAAAACCCCATGATATATATTACCATTATAACCTAGCCATTAAATTGGCGGATATGGATAGTATTAAATAATTTATGATATATATATATATAAATTTCTTACACAATATAAATTATTAATAAATTTTTAGTAAATAATCAACCAATTTTTAGTAATATGATTGGTAATGTTCAAAAATATGTTTTCATCAAAAATGATCTTTATTTTATTTCATGAAAAATTAAAACAATAATTTTTTGGAACCTATGAAAAAATTATTTTGTAAAATTAAATTAATTTTTTAAATTTTAATAAAAAAATTACTTTGGGTGAAATTTTTGGACTATTTAAAAAATAATTTTTTTCATTAAATAGTGAAAAATTTAGGTTTTTGTAAAAAGTATTTTATTTTAAATAAATTAAGTAATTTAAAAGTCCTAATATTTTTTGAATATGATTAAAAGTTACCTAAGTATTTTTTAGTTATATTTAATCCTCTTAATTACTTTTAATAAAAATTATATTGGTTTTCAGTATATATTTTTTGGGTTTACAAATGGATTTATCAAAAAAATGTTTTAAAATGCATAATGTTTCTCTATTTTAGTTAATTAAAATGATACCTAATTGGAAATGTTTTAAATTAAATTTATAGAATAAATTTCATTAAATATTAATTTATTTTCATACAATTATTCTTATTAGTTATAGAGTTAATACAAAATCAACTTTTTCTAAACAAAATTCTGTTTAAAAAACTACTATCTCGCAACATCTGTGAGATTAACATTAAATTATATTTTAAATTTTTTTATGAATTTAATTTGGAAATATTGATTACATATTTTTAATCATAAAAGTTTATTATTTATAATAAGGATAACTTAATTTTTTCTCTTAATAATTACTAAAAACTGTTAAAATTAATCACATCAATTTAGGTAAAAACATGATTACCAAGGGATTAAACTTCATCTTAAGGGAAAATTGACATGATTTTTTTCAAAAGACCATTTAATGGCCATATATATACATTATAACTTATATAATAGATAATTAAACATTATTATGGACTGGATACATGAAGAAATCATGGGTGAAATTCACTCTTTCAAAAAAATTATAAGTGTACCACTCACATCACTTATAAATGTATACCACCTATCCTCCCCTATTCACACATTCAAAATTATTTTTTTATAAAATACCTACCCAAATCACATATAAAATTACCTAATATAATACTATAAGTCTCAATTTTTTCATAAATCTTAACAAGTCCTTTGGTGAAATTTAAGAGCTATTTCCCTAAGAATAGGTAATGTTCATCAACGTGTATTTTTGTTTTGTTTTTTTCTCCATCACCCATTAAATTATTATTATATCATGATGATAAAATAAACCTTGTGTATCAAATATATTAATATTTTTATGTTTTAAGGGTACTACCTACAACCACCCATACTTATATCAAATGGGTTATGGAATTATTATTCGTGTGTACGGTGGACTACAACCTTGTGAAATGATGTCATTTTTTTTCCACTACCACATCTCACGGTTGGGTATGATGATGTAAATAAATTTTATAAATGATACTTAAAAAATAATTGTAGATAATGAGTTATTATATAATATATAATCTTTTATGTTCCTTTCTATAATGGATATGATAACGTCGCTCGTGTGTACGACGGACTACCGCCTCACAAAGTGATGTAATTCATTTTTCACTAACACATTACATGGAAGGTAATAAAGGTAAAGATAGTAAATATATGTGTTATACATGAAATATTTATGATATTAATGAAATATTTTATCATTATTGAAATATAATGTATCATTTTCTTTTAACCTTTTCACTAATTGAAAAAATGATAAAGTCATTCGTGGATGTGTGTACTACCGTATCCTCAAAGTAATGCGATTTATTTTTTAACCACCACATCATGAGAATGATATATATAAGAATATATAATTAATTTATATGATATTTAGGATATTATTTCAATTATCTAAATTTAAAATATTACTTACCTTTTTCCATAATGATCATTGAAAAAATGGAAACGTTACTCATGTGTATGTATGGCCAACCGTCTCCATGATGTAACATTAGTTCATTTTTCATAATCATATTTTATTATGGGTTTAAAAATTATAATTAATGTATAAATATGATAATTATTTCATAATCATTAATCAGTATATCTTGAAATAATGGACTCTTTGACCATATTCAACCCACCTAAGTCGTTTTTGACACACAAGATGAATATGGTAAAAACATCTAATATAAACTTAATCGATTAAGTAATAGTATAAACATATTAATAAGTTAAATAAAGGTAATAATAAAATTTAAAAGGGTTATAAATAAAGTAAATAATTAACATAATATTATTATCAAGGAAGATAAAGAAACCTATGAAAAATTGGACTCAATTTAAGGGTTTTCTCGTCTCACATTATATCTGTAAGATATATTCCATATTCACCACTTATTTTTTTGTGGTGTATATAAATATCACGAATTTATTTTATGATTATTATAATTAATTTTATGGGTATATAAAGATTAATTTTTGTATCTCTCTTTCTTTTGTTTTATGGTTTCAAGGTTACCAAAACAGTAAGGGATTTTGTTTTAATTTTCCTTCTTTGAGATTTATGTTATATCATACACCTATCTTATTTCAAGAGGAGTACTATCCATTTTAAATGTTATATCATAAATATCCTTATTTATATGAAATTAAATGTTTTATTTAGTGTTATTATTTCAGTGGTATTATGATTCATAATTAAAAAATTGGTAAGAGTCCTTTGTTAAAATCTCATCCTATATTGGGATTGTTTAGGATTATGCATCCAATGATGAGATAATATGATCCATATCCAATGAAACACATAAATTTTATACTAATATGGTTATTCATTATATTTTCATGTAATATTTATATTTTTTTAACTCCTTGTAACTTAAAATAATTGATAATTTTTTTTCATAAAGCCTAATTTTTTCTTTTTTCAGTCAAAAATCTATTTTCACTGAAAACCACATTTTATAAAAAAAATTCAAAAATATTTCTAACCTTTTAAAATTGGTTTATTAAAAATATTTTTAAAAAAAATATTTAAAAAAATCAATTCAATATTCTCTTCCCTTTCTAAAAAATCATTGTTCTAACATTTTTACTATGAAAAACAAATGTTCTTTACAACATGTATATAATTAAACACCGACAGGATAGTAATTTATTTGAATATTATTTTTAATATTAAAAGATTATATTCAAATAAATTCATTTTTTAATATTCTATAAATTCAATGTTTTAAAATTAGTTTTTATGGAAAATGATTTTTGAATTTTTTTATTTTTGAAAAACTAATTTTAAAAATAAAAAGGATATTTTTACCAAGAATGTATTTAATGATATTTTAATGGTATTTAGATTTATAATAACATTGTTTTTGTCTTAGATATGGATCCTATTGAATTTGGTATATCTCTTTATTTTTGACCCAATACAGATGCCAAATGATTTCACAACGGTTTTGGATGTGTTTGGGGCTTATTTAGAGCTCTGAACCCTGACTATTAAGAAAAATACTGGGATGAATGATTAGTAGAAACCATGCATCCCAGCCCACATGGTATCTACTAAAAATGATAGGATGTGCAATGGGGTGAAGTAGCCTGCACAGTTTTCCCTAAATGTGGTCTTGGGGTAGCACGCCCATAAAAAATGTATGTTGCTTCTAGCAATGCTGATTCACATGGCTTTATGTATGGTGTACCTAAGCATAAAACCCAAATATTTGGGTACCCTTACAAGGTATTAATCCCTGAACATTTTCAATGTGGTTTGGCGAACTGTGTGACAAAAATGTATGCCTTTGTTTTTTGGGTGAAATTATGAGAATACCTTTAAAAATATAATATTTTCACCATCTTTCATACTTGGTTCATTCCATAGTATAACAAGCTCTCCCCTCTCTTCTTTGACCTATAAACCCCTCTTTGATAGTTTTTTATACTGATCTTTGATTCAAAGTCCAATTTTATCCATGTTCATCATGTTGGATGTGCATCAAGGAGTACTCAATTTATTATTTAGCCATTCGTCACTCTTATTTCCCTTGACGATGCTATTTAGATGCAGTCTAATATTCCCTATATTTAGGGAATTGATTTCTTCTTAATATTCCATATGATCTAGGCCAAAATAAAATATGATATAGGATGATGATAGTTGTATGATCTTAAGGTAGGTGGTCTATGAATCATCCTTGAAGTTTCTCCATTTTATAAATTATCATAGTTATGCACGCACTGATATCATTGGGTGTTACCTATTAAATTCATAAGCCTTTATTAAATTAATTAGAATAATATTATAACACCCTTACTATATTTGTTATCCAATATTGTAGGTTATGTCCTTAATGCCAACTACCCCATGTATGGTGTTTTCCTTAATTATGATTTTATTACCCTTTTAAGCCTATCTATGCCACTGTTAAAGTGTGATTCGACTTGAAATTTATAAAGGCATGTGTTTAATTAAATATTTTAATTGTTAAAAAGTATTACATATAAATATATAAATTTACTCTTCTATGGTAAGTGTTATAATTAATTAATTAATGTTTAAATGGTTAATTGGAAAGTATATTATGGATATCAGTTGGCCTAGTTTATTGTAAATGAATTAAATATTGTGGAATATTTTTAGCCCCTATTTTCAAATTTTAATGTTAATAGATTGAAACATATAAATGAACTGTGATTAATGAACTAAATTGTTGCATTCCCAATTAACCTTTTCACACTAATGAAATGCAATGGCTTGAACCAAATGGCTTATTAAAGACATGTTTTTTACATGGACTGAATTTATATAATTAATCGATTATAAGGTGAATAATGTATATATACATTGAAATATTAATATTAGTGGTTATACTCAATCCATCCTTGAATTTCTGAGGGAATTCCTTAAGCACTCTTGGACACCATTCTTATCACACCTGATTTTTCATGTCATAGTTTTGATCCGGTTCATTGGAAATACTAATAATTTTATTTAGTTTTAGGGGATATTAATGTTTATTTTTTAATTTAAATCTATGTATAATCATACTACCATGGGTTCCCCATATCTTTTTTGGGTTTTTTTGGAGAAAAGTGTGGTTACTTCAACGTTTGGGAAAAACCGTGAGCCCATTTCCAGATTTAAAAATGATTGTTTCTTTTATAAATTCTTTGTTTTTCAACTTTTTTCACTCATTACACTTCCAAATTTTCCTAAAATGACATATTAAAACCCCTATATACATTTTTACCCCTTAGGAACACATAATCATAGTGGATTTGGGTTATTTATTTAGGTATTGGGCCATCCCATAAGCTCATTTCCAATTTAAAAAAATATTTTGTTTCTTTTATATCTTTTTCATGTTTTAATATTTTTAGGTAATTCCACATCCCACTTGAGACCAAAACTCCTATATGCACCCCCATGTTCCATTTTCCCTATTTGGAGCTCATATTCATCTGATATTTGGAAAAATTCCTTTAAGGTTTCTCAAATCGTAAATATTTGAAGAGGTAATTTGTTTCTATCATATATGATTCATTTTTTACTCTTTTACGACAAAATTTTCTTCCCATGGTTTAACCAAACCTTTGGATAATATCCAAGTAGTTAAAATAAATTCCATTTACTATAAGGGTGTAGATCTAAATGAATATAAATAATTGTTTAGTTTCTAAGGTGTGATTCCTTCTCCTTTCTGCACCTTCTTCCTTCTCCATCCACTTTATTTTGGTTTCCTCTTCTCAAATGGTAATAAAATACCTAGTGTTTTGTTATACCATGATTTTTATGAGATTTTGGTTCATTTATGGATGGTATTCATAGATCTAGAATGTTGGGAACTGCAACAAGTGATATCGGGTGTGCATTTCCTTTCAGCCATGGTTTTGAGGTAGGTTTCTCATTGTATGTAGAGACCCAAAGCTTGATGTACATGGACACTACATTAATTTTTCGGAATAATTAATACATAACAAAAACATTCACACAAGGACCGTAATTGTTTAGTATCTTTGGAAACTTGGAATATAAACTTCTAATCATGTTGAAATATCTTCAGCAACTCCCATAACGATCTTCCCCTTTTTGTTTCCTTACCTAAAACCATTCTTTATTTCCTGGGGAAAATAGAAAATAAAAAGGGTGAGCTCAAATGATCAGTAAGGGAAAACATAGATAACATAAAACAATCCATAAGCATTTGGAAGAAAAAACTTGAACATAAAATTAAAAAATCAAAATCTTGAGCAAAGACATAAATTGTGGAAGTACGTAAGGCATATATCATAATGGAACATCAATCATGATAAAATAGAATGGGAATAAAACATGTAATTTTGGAAACCATTCAGCACATGTTATGATTTCTATAGTAGCCAAGTCATTGCTTCCAAGACCATCTTAGTGGGCAAAGTCCCTTTCTGAATCGAGTTCACTCCTCGTTTCAGTCCTGTAACACTGAACCAGATTAACTTACCATTCCAGCCATGTCTATCTCATGAGATATAAATATTTACCAAAGGCATTAGAGGGAGATCTAGGTACCACCCATCTAATATTGAAATCATTATTTCGTGGGCCACAATATAAACATAAATCATTCATCATAACCCAAGAATAAAATGGGTTTCATAAACATCATTCCATCATAACGTAATCCATACAAACAAATTGGATATCATTTCATCATTACAAAAGTGAAACCATGTAAATCATAGAGACATGATACTTGAAACATACTCATGTGAAATAATGTCATCTTAGATGAAAATGGTTTTCATAAAACACTTGAAATGAATTCTTGAGGAAAATATCCTTTTTTCTTCAAAACCATTTTCTTTTCACAAAATGTCATGAAATTTTAAAAGAAAAGGATTTTGTTGAAAATAGTCATGAAATATTTTTCAGGAAGCTTCATGAAAATAAGGCTTTATAAAACCGTAAAAATCCTTTCATGCCGTATACGTTAAAAAACATTCTTCTCGTACTTTTGTCGGAAAAGTCAAAAAGTACCTTGCAGGGTAAATAAAAGAAAGATTCCTTACATACCATGGGGTAAAAGTAAAATGGGTAAAAATTACTTTAAACATACATGAATACAATTTTATAAAACATGTGCATGGATGATAGCAATAACACCAATAAATACTTACGAATAAGCAATCTCGGATAAAAATGAGATTTGCACAATTATCCCTTACCTTAGGTTCGATATGATTCATACGTATCCGAACATCCTGTATAATGATTTAAATAATGTTATTGACTTATTACATAATAATATTCATTGTTATGATATCATATATGTTTCACTTATGACTTTATATTACCCGTTCTTTTGTAAATTCCATGTTAAAGCAGCGTTTTGGGTAAAATCATTTCATTTATCGTATGTGTTTCGACTTGTTGTTCTTGATATTATTACTTATATTCTAATTTAAATAATTCCAGAATGTAAAACATGATTTATATATAATATATATTCATCATATACATATATATATTATAGATCGATAAAAGGAATGAAATACACCGTTCATGGAGACGGTAGGCCGTACGTACGCATGGACGTTGTTTTCGTTTCCTTATTGAATTGAATGATACTAAATAGATGAAATACATATATATATACATAAATCCAGTAGAATTATTATTTAATATATTTAATTATTATCCATTATATAAATTTTATGATCATTCATGTATGGTTAACATGGAGAATGAATCTTATCGCGTCATGGAGACGGTAGTCCGTACGTACGCATGAGCGATGATATCGTTCCCATAATTATTTAATAGAATTGGAGTGGATGGTATTATATATCAGAATCAGTATGATGTTATAATAACCATATATAGTTGTTATTTACACCATTATACCCAGCCATGTAAGGTGTTGGTGGAAAAACAGATTTCACCACGGCGTGGATACGGTATTCCGTAAGTAAGCACGCGTGGTGATTTCATTTTCCGTAGGATGTATAGATGGTGAAATAGGGTTGTTTCATAATTATAATAACATATCAGTATATGAGTTATACTTATGTTATTACTTCATAATGAAAAAACTAAATACGAAGAAGTGGAAGAAGAAATAAAGTTGAAAGAATCGGTAACGGACATTACCTCTTCTTTGAGCACCTATTTGAGAGCTCCTCTTAGGGCACTAACATTGGTCTTTGAAGAAGACCAGAACCTCTAGGATTTTTCTATGGAAGTGTAGAAGATAATTTTTCAGGGTTTGGACGAGCTTGAAGGCCCAATGTGGTGTGAGGAAGAGAGGGAGGAGGTGCCCTTTTATAAGGGAGGAGAGGGGAACCTTTAGAATAACTAAAAATATTATTTTATTATAAAGTCATATTCGGTTTTTAATAGCTCCAAATTGATTTATTTATAAGCTAAGGTGGGTATGGGTTGAAATCATCTCATCCAATATAATTTATACAAGTTTAGGTATCTATTTTATCCTTATCATTTAGATTTAACGTTAAGTTAAATAATTTTACTTTTAACGTGTCTTCTTGTTTTCTTACACTATAAGGTTAATAAAATTACAATAACAAGCCAAAAGAACCAAAATTGGTTCATTATTAATATATATATCCTTAGCTAAGTCATTTGGATGAACCTTAGATTTTTAGGAATAAAATAACAATTAATAATATAATTTTTTTTAAAAACTATTTTATGTCAATTTTGACACTATTTGGTACTTTATTTTTGTGAAAATCATAACAACATGATTAGTTCTAAAAAAGTTACTTAAATAAATAATAACATGTAATATTAACCTATAAAATTAGTTTAATTCATAAAAATTCTCAAATTACATTTATTTGGGTATTTATAACATCAATTATGTCAATATTTCAATAATAAGATAATTACTACATCATCTTTGTGTCATAAATAAATTAAATTATTTAATGTCTAAAAATTATAAATAAAATACTATTATGTAGGAAATATTTTTATATTTCTAATTAATATTTATAGTCTAATTTATATTATGTATAACCCTATATTAAAAATGATTTACTTATTAAACTTTGATTTTAACTATTTTAACCCTTCTTTAAATAAATTAATATTAAATGTCCTAATCTAATCCACGTGGACCTAAATGGTCATATTTTATTCCTAAGGTTGTTTTTGGTCTAATTACACTTATCAAATATAATTAGGACATGTGTTATGGTAATAATAATATCATTTTTACCCTTAATTATCCTATTTATTTTTAACTGTGGTAAATAAAAGTAAAAAGTTACTATTCACCAAAAATTATTTTCATCTCATTGAACCACATTTTATTCCTTGATATTAACCGTGTCTCTTGGATTTTCGAAAGTACACTTAGAGAAGCAGTAAAATTTCATTTAAATGAAAAAGTCAGTTTTTTAACTACCACTAAGTGGTTTCGCTATTCATAGAAAATTGCAGTTTTTTAGAAAAATACCAAAAAGTCAGCCAAAGAATTATTTGATATTCCAAATTCAAAATTGATGTCTATTTTTCCAAATTCAAAACATAGAAGTGGAATTAATTAATTTTAAAATTAATTCCCATTATCAAAACAAATAGCGTGTTTTTTAAGAAACAATAACTATCAAATGATTGATATTTGTTTATATCCAATTTCAAAATGAAATTAATTCCAATGACCAACATTGGATTAAATGGTAAAAATATATTCTAATTACACTTTAAACCCAATTAAAAAGATAATCTAACCATATAAATTATTGTGATGAAAAAAAGTTGTTTTTAATTAAAATATATCATGTTTTTACTATTCATTAAACTATGAATGTTATCAGAATAATATGAAAAATTTATCCAAAGTAAATTTTTATATCCTAATTCCAAAGAAGAATTTTATTTTGTCAAATTGAACTTATAAACATGTCAAAAACAAGATTAAAAGTGGGTGCCCCATCAAAAGGCGGCAAAACTACATTTTTTGAAAAATACTTATTTTACTCAAAAAATTGATTTTGTTCTCATACCATTTCTAGAAAATGTGTAAGATGAATAATAATGTTATAAAATTCAAAATTTAGTTGATAAAATTCATAACGTCTAGTTCATAATAATATTATAACCATATATCATTTTTTAGTGAAACCTGGTATTATGTACAACACACGCTATCGAGGAAGGTCGTGATTGCGTGTAATGCAAGCCAAGTCAGGGATGCGTGTTGTGCAAGATACTTTTGGTGTAGCGTAAAACACAAGACATTAATGAAATTAAAAATAATATTTTTCATAAAATCTCAGGGTGTTACATTCTACCCCCTTAAAATGAATTTCGCCCTCGAAATTCGTCAGGGTTATAAATCATTTACTATTTATAGAAACCCACATCATAAAAAGGAATACTAAAAATTAATTTTAAAAACTGAAGTATAAAATGTAACGATTACCCAAAGTAACTCATCATTGGGTTTCCATATAGGAGAACATAGGTGAAAATATGGATATGGAAGAAAAATATAACCATCATGTTCTAATGGAGAGTGGTAGAGAACATGGCTATAAAAAAGCCATCAATCACAAAGCCATAGATTTGTAATGATCTAAGGTACCATCTGATTCATCAGATATAAGGGCACTAAGAAACCATTTTTGGTTTTCATGATCATTTACCTAAAGTTGATGAAATTTGAATTAGAATAAATACTTTCCTGATTTTGATACAGTCTCACCATTGGTCGTTCTTTGGACAATTTCCACTTCATCTCTTAAAGAAATGAAGTTGAATTTTTCATTCGTGAAGTGTTAGCAGATCATGTGATAGAATTATAGGTCATTCCATTTGTCTCAAACAAAAGGTTATAAAAGTTATCAAAAATACATAAGTCCATCTATAGTGAGATTAATCATATATGGTTCCTAAAATGGACTTATACTTCATATATCATACTGCTTAATATAATAAAACTAGTTTCTACTAAACATGGACTTCCTATAGGCCAGTGGTAGGAGATAAAGGCCAGTCGCACTTCAGTTGTGGGTTCGATTCCCATAGCCTTGTCCGGCGCGATGGTCTATCGCCCGTCCTGCAGGTTTTCCTTTTTCTAAAACTATATTACTATAATATTCCATCAATAATATTGAAAAAAGTTCTATCCTTACAAAATACTAACTTATGTCCGACATTATCCATTCCAATCTTTAGGCTTATCTAAAATACTTCAGTCCAAGATCATAGTTTAAAGAAAACTATTACATGAAATGTCATCAAACAAGAATGTGAATACCATCGTTTATCCCCCATAGATCTTGTTGGTCACATTCCAATCATGTTAATACCTTAATCATGTATTATATTGAAAAATGAATACCCATTAAACCTTAGTAAAAACATGAATGCTGTCAAAAGTTAACTCTTTCCACATACCAAAATCCAAAAATTCTATATACTCAAACCATGATATAACCTTCTCCTTATATCAGTCATGAGCTCATGAATACTATCAAACATTTAATTTTCTCCTTATCCCTTCATTATACGCATATCATCTACTTTCCAAAAATATCTGAATAACCTTTCATGGTTACTGGTACCATTCATCAAACACTTTCAAAACTTAAGGAAAGACAACAGTGTAACAATCCTTATATGTCTCTTTATTCCATAGTACCATGAGATTACTTATACAACATTACACTTCATAAACATGTAATCATTCCACTACCTTCTTAAACCATTGACCGAGCATCAACAATTCTTTCATCTCACATATCATTTGTAGTCTCTTCATCATCATCAACATAAATACTACCCATACGACCATACTGATTCTCTTCATGTGACTTTCCCTTAGGTAATTGGTTTGCATAATGCCCGTACATTCCACATTTAAAACTTTTAACCATTGTTGATGTCGTAGCAATACCATTATCCTCATCCATGGTGTTAACTGAACCTTTTCATGTGCACTAACTGGCTTTGTGACCTTCTTTTCCACACCCAAAGCATCTTCCAGTTCCTTTGAAACATTCTCCTTGATGCCTCTTCCCACATGATTTACATAGGGAAAATTGAACTTTCTTTCCTCTATGATCATCATGAAACTCCATCTCTCTCTTATTAACCGAGTCAGGAAACTTACCAAATTTGAGTTTATTGATCATATTATGAGATTGCTGATTCGGAATAATAATGAAGTTTGGACTTCCAAATCCCATTTCATTTGGTTTCTCATGAAGAATATCATTCCATTGTTCATCATATCCTCCATTATCGTGGATCATCTTGTTTCCAACCAATTTTTAAAACCCTAAAAGAATAGTGTGAGAGGAAAAAATCGTAATAAAGGGGGAGTAAATTCAATATCTAATATCTTAGGTTTAATCTAATATTGTTACCATAATTCTAGGACTATAACCTATACTTATACTTAACCTTAGGGACATCCCTAGACATACCTTAGAAATATCTCTAGGGATATCACTAAAGTTTTCGCATCCTAGTTTCCAAAGGTTGACCAAACCTTTCCTCTGATACCAAATTTAGAGACCCAAAGCATGACATACATTGAAATTACATTACTTTTGTGTAATACTTAATACATAACAAAAACAGACACACAAGGACCATAATAGTTTAGTGTCTTTGGAAACTCGGAATATAAACTTCTAATCATGTTGAAATATCTTCAACAACTCCCATAACGATCTTCCCATTTTTGTTTCCTTACCTAAAAACTTTCTTTATTTCCTGGGGAAAATAAAACATAAAAAGGGAGAGCTCAAATGCCCAGTAAGGGAAAATATAGATAACATAAAACAATCCATAAACATTTGGAATCAAAAAATTGAACATAAAATTTAAACATCAAAATCTTGAGCAAAGACATAAATCGTGGAAGTACATAAGGCATATATCATAAATGAACATCAATCATGATAAAATAGCATGGGAATAAAACATGTAATTGTGGTAACCATTCATCACTTGTTATGATTTCCATAGTAGCCAAGGAATTTCTTCCAAGACCATCTTAGTGGACAAGTCCCTTTCTGAATCGAGTTCACTCCTCGTTTCAGTCCTGTAACACTGAACCAAATTAAATTACCGGTCCATCCATGTCTATCTCATGAGATATTAATCTTTACCCAATGAATTGGAGGGAGATATAGGTCCCACCCATCTCATATTGAAATCATTATTTCGTGTTCCACAATATAAACATAACTCATTCATCATAACCAAAGAATAAAATGGGTTTCATAAACATCATTCCATCATAACGTAATCCATACAAAAAAATTGGATATCATTTCATCATTAGAAAAGTGAAACCATGTAAATCATTGAGACATGATACTTGAAACATACACATGTGAAATAATGTCATCTTAGATGAAAATGGTTTTGATAAAACACTTGAAATGAATTCTTGAGGAAAATATCCTTTTTTCTTCAAAGTCATTTTCTTTTAACAAAATGTCATGAAATTTTAAAATAAAAGGCTTTTTTTGAAAATAGTCATGAAATATTTTTGAGGAAGCTTCATGAAAATAAGTCTTTATAAAATCGTAAAAATCCTTTCATGCCGTATACGTTAAAAAAACATTATTCTCGTACTTTTGCCAGAAAAGTCAAAAAGTACCTTGTAGGGTAAATAAAAGAAATATTCCTTCCATAAAATGCGGTAAAAGTGAAATGGGTAAAAAGGAATTTAAACATACATGAATGCACTTTTATAAAACATGGAAATAAATGATATCAATAACCCCAGTAAATACTTACGAATAAGCAATCTCGGATAAAAATGAGATTTGCACAATTATCCCTTACCTTAGGTCCGATATGCTTCGTACGTATCCGAACCTCCTGTATAATTATTTAAATAATGTTATTGACTTATTTCAGAATAATATTCATTCTTATGATATCATATATGTTTCACTTATTACTTTATATTACCTGTTCTTTTGTAAATTCCATGTTAAAGCAGCGTTTTGGGAAAAATCATTTCATTTATCGTATGTGTTTCAACTTGTCGTTCTTGATATTATTACTTATATACTGATTTATATAATTCCAGAATGTAAAACATGATTTATATATAATATATATTCATCATATACATATATATATTATAGATCGATAAATGTAATGTAATACACCGTTCTTGGAGACGGTAGGCCGTACGTACGCATGAACGTTGTTTTCGTTTCCTTATTGAATTGAATGATACTAAATAGATGACATAAATATATATATAAACATAAATATAGTAGCATTATTATTTCATATATTTCATTATTATTCATTATATAAACTTTATGATCATTCATGTATGGTTAACATGGAGAATGAATCTCATCGCGTCGTGGAGACGGTAGTCCGTACGTACGCACGAGCGATGATATCGTTCCCATAATTATTAAATAGAATTGGAGTGGATGGTATAATATATCAGAATCAGTATGATGTTATAATAACCATATATAGTTATTCTTTACACCATTATACCCATCCATGTAAGGTTTTGGTGGAAAAACAGATTTCACCACGGTGTGAAGACAGTATTCCGTATGTACGCACGCATGGTGATTTCATTTTCCGTAGGATGGATAGATGGTGAGATATGGTTCTTTAATAATTATAATAACATATAAGTATATAAGTTTTACTGATGTTATTACTTCATAATTAAACAACTAAATAAGAAGAAGTGTAAGAAGAAATAAAGTTGAAAGAATCGGTAACGGACATTACCTCTTCTTTGAAGCGCCTCTTTGAGACCTCCTCTCAGGGCATTAAAATTGGTCTTTGAAAAAGACCAGAACCTCTAGGATGTTTCTATGGAAGTGGAGAAGAGAATTTTTCAGGGGTTGGCCGAGCATGAAGGCTCAAATTGGTGTGAGGAAGAGAGGAGGAGGTGCCCTTTTATAAGGGAGGAGAGCGACACCTTTGGAATAACTAAAAATATTATTTTATTATAAAGTCATATTAGGTTTTTAATAGCTAAAAATTGATTTATTTCAAAGATAAAATTGGTATGGGTCTAAATAATCTCATCCCATATAATTTAGACAAGTTTAGGTATCTATTTTAACCTTGTCATTTAGATTTTACTTTAAGTTAAATAATTTTACTTTTATCGTGTCTTCTTGTTTTCTTACACTATAAGGTTAATAAACTAACTATAACAAGAAAAACGAACCCCAAGTGGTTCATTATTAATATATATATCTTTATATAAGTAATTTTTATGAACCTTAGTTTTTAGGAATAAAATAACAATTAATAATATAATATTTGTTTTAAAAACTATTTTATGTCAATTTTGACACTATTTGGTACTTGATTTTTGTGAAACTCATAACAACATTATTAGTTCGAAAAAAGTTACTTAAATCAATAATAACATGTCATATTAACCTATAAAGTTAGTGTAATTCATAAAAAGTCTCAAATTACATTTATTTGTGTATTTATAACATCAATTATGTCAATATTTCATTAATAAGATAATTACTGCATCATCTTTGTGTCATAAACAAATTAAATTATTTAATGTCTGAAAATTATAAATAAAATACCATTATGTAATAAATATTTTTTATCTTTATAATGAATATTTATAGTCGAATTTATCTTATGTACAACCCTATATTAAAAATGATTTACTTATTAAACATTGATTTTAACTATTTTAACCCTTCTTTAAATAAATTAATATTAAATGTCCTAATCTAATCCAAGTGGACCAAAATGGTCATATTTTATTCCTAAGGTTGTTTTTGGTCGAATTACACTTATACAATAGAATTAGGACATGTGTTAGGGTAATAATAATATCATTTTTACCCTTAATTATCCTATTTACTTTTAACCGTGGTAAATAAAAGTAAAAAGTTACTATTCACCAAAAATTATTTTCATCTCATTGAACCACATTTTAGTCCTTTATATTAACCATGTCTCTCAGATTTTTGAAATTCCACTCACAGAAGTGGTAAAATTTCATTTAAATGAAAAAGTCAGTTTTTTAACTAACACTAAGTGGTTTCACTATTCATCGAAAATTGCAGTTTTTCAGAAAAATACCAAAAATTTAGCCTAAGCATTATTTGATATTCCAAATTCAAAATTGATGTCTATTTTTCCAAATTCAAAACATATAAGAGGCATTAATTAATTTTAAAATTATTTCCCGTTATCAAAACAAATAGCGTGTTTTTTAAGAAACAATAACTATCAAAAGATTGATACTTGTTTATATCCAATTTCAAAGTGAAATTAATTTCAATGACCAACATTGGATTAAATGGTAAAAATATATTCTAATTACACTTTAAACCCAATTAAAAAGATAATCTAACCATATAAATTATTGCAATGAAAAAAAGTTGTTTTTAATTCAAATATAGCGTGTTTTTACAATTCATTAAAATATGAAAGTTATCAGAATAATATGAAAAATTTATCCAAAGTAAATTTTTATATCCTGATTCCAAAGAAGAATTTTATTTTGTCAAATTTAACTTATAGACATGATAAAACAAGATTAAAAGTGGGTGCGCCATCAAAAGGCGGCAAAACTACATTTTTTGAAAAATACTTATTTTACTCGAAAAATTGATTTTGTTCTCATACAATGTTCTAGAAAATGTGTAAGATGAATAATAATGTTATAAAATTCAAAATTTAGTTTATACTATTCATAACGGATAGTTCATAATAATATTATAACCATATATTTTTGTTTAGTGAAACCTGGTATTGCGTACAACACACGCTATCGAGGAAGGTCGTGATTACGTGTAATGCAAGCCAAGTCAGGGATGTGTGTTGTGCAAGCTAATTTTGGTGTAGCGTACAACACACGACATTAATTAAATTAAAAAGAATATTTTTCATAAAATCTCGGGGTGTTACATTGTACATGACCTTTTTATTTATGATTCATCTTTTTCATGGAATTTTCACCCACAAAACAATATGATTATTGTTTTACAAGCCTTCAATAACTTTATTTTATGTGAAAAGTGGTGTTTATGACTGTTTTTCTAAAAACCAGTGTTGTTTTGTTATAAAAGTGCACACCAAGTATTTTTTTTAAATGTTTTGTGAGGTTTATAACCAATTTTAGGGTATTTTGAATATGGTCCAGTATATTAAATAAATTTATGCCATGAAATTGGTATTTTTATTACTTTTTATGTGCTTAAAATGAATTGTGTTGTTATAGAGTGCATTCCATGTGTTCGGTAAATTGCCCGGTTAGATTTTATGTGTTAAGTGTGATTTAAAATGATTTGTTTGGATATATAAATTCATGGGAATCATTAAAAATGGTATTTTCTTATCCTTATATGGAATTAAAATGTTTATTTGGTTATACAAACAAATGGGTTTTTGGTTTATAACATGTTTTGGCCCAAGTTTCCAGAAAAAGGCCCGGTTGGCATCCTTAAAAAAATGGTTGTGATTTGGATGTGTAACCTGAATGTTTTAAGGGATTTATGAAATTGGTTTTCTACTGTAAATGGTGTGTATACACCTCTTTATTAAAATTAAATTTTGTACCTTTGTAAAATGTTAGTTTCGAGAAACGCTTGAAGGCATGTTTGGAAACATTGTGAAAAATGGTGAAATTGTTGATTATGAAAACCTCATGTGGATGCTTATCATGAAATGATTATATGTATATAATGTATTGGATTTAATTAAATATTAATCCTTGTTATATATTATGAGAGTTCCTCAGGTTGGACTCTTTATGTTCTTTTTGATTAATGGCATGACATCAATTATTGAAGTGACTTGGGGTTATATATATTGTGAATTATTATTATATATGTTGCGATTGGATGCTTGGATAGAATCGGTTGGCTCACCCACATTAGATACTTGATAAATCAGAACCTAGAATATTGATAGAATATTCCAATAATTATTTCTTCACCGGTAGTGTATGGTACTCACCAGTGGACCATAGTATGTGGATATATTGAGTTTTTTGCTATGGGATTTTCCCTCGGCCTGCCTGAGAAAGGATGACTGAGCATATTGAGCCTTTTGGTTTCATTGTGTGTGACAAGTAAAATAGTATTAGGTATCATTTATTGGTGTCTTCTTGATAATTCTTGATCTCCTAGGTTCACCCATGTCTATTTGGATTTTAGTTTCTTGTCATGATGAATATGATGCATGTATGTACATTTACATTTCCCTTGTTGTGTGAATAATATCATTCCTTATTGTGTATTATTTTTCTTGGAAAGTGGTGGGATGGTTTTGATAAGGTTTATAAAAATGGTTTTCAAATGAATGTTTTTTATCCTCTGTACAAATCTAAAATGTTAACATCACTTTCCCCTTGAAAATGCTATGGGCACACTAGTTGAATGAATATAGTTTTGGAAATGAATAAGGGAAATGGGTTGTACTTTGTTTTGAGTAATCATGTAGAAAAATTTACTTTTATATATTTTAGTTCAAACTTGAAATTTATGATTCTTTTATTTTAAAGGATGTGAATTGGTAATATATTATTGAGCTTTCATACTAATTTTTAATACTCATTCCTATAGTTCTTTTTGTTTTAGACCTTGTGTAGGTTTCAAATTGAGTTTGATCGCCTTGAGAGACATGTTATCATTGTATTAGAGAGTGACCGGTGGGTCACATGGAGTTAGTTGGTCATTAGGTCTGGTTGGTTTAGTTGTATCGTTCAGTTTTACTTCATGTTTTGTTGTATAGATGATGATTTGTTCTGTTTTTATAAATGTGTATTGTACTGTCCATTTCGTTCTGCTATTTATTTTATTGTTGATATTTGGGAGTAAAAATTCCATTTTATATTATAATGATTCACGTAACTAGTTTTTAGATCTTGGGTATTGGGAATACCCTTTAGGCCATGCCACATATTGTTTTGGTTTCCTGGTTTGGGGTCGACCCGGGCTGGTTCGTGAAAATTATGATTTAGGGATGCCGGTTTCCATGGTTGATACCCAAAATTGAACCAGTTCTTTTTCTACTAGTGAATTAAAATTTTTACTCTATAGTATCTATCCATTATCATTATAGGATTCCTTGGATATAATCCATGGATCCTGGGTGACATCTACAGACATGAGACGCCTTAGATACACATGTGGTCCTAGTCATTACTTATCTTGTTTTACCTTGGATGAATTCCTTTGACTCGATTGGAATTATGTTATTTTGGATTACCTTATGGGATTCCCCTTGTATTACACTCTTACCCTTATATTTAGGATACATTTTATTATTGATTTGGTTTGACCCCTGAGTTCAAGGATGTCATGTTTATTACCTTAGACCCTCTTTATTATTATTATCATCATGGATTCATTGTTATATCTTGGATCCTTTATTATTTTTACCATGACATGATTCCAGTACTATTTCTTACACTTTTTACTTACTTCTATAAGTTTGAACATAAATAATTAATGAAATGGTTATATTTTCAAACAGAAGCTAAGGCTAAATAAGGTATTGAGTATTTACATTATTGTATTTCTATACCTTTATATATGCATTCCTTGACCCTATTTAATTTTATATTTCATGAACCAGAAGTCATAGATTCCATTGATGGTGGCTTGATGATATTTATCTCACACCCCATCTAGGTTTCCATTGGTAATTTAGCATATTAGATGTATGCATGTGCTGATAAGGGGAAGTATCCTTCATTAAACACCTGATATTTCTTTCTTGTTTAGGATGGATCTTGTAGCTAATTACTATGTTGGAGCTCAAGAAGATTGGATAGTTTTTGGATTGTTTATGCTTAGTTTGTATATAATGTATTACGTTCTACAATGTAAACCTGTTTTATTTATATACAGATACATGAAATATATAATCATTAGTTTTTTATTATTATTATTAGTTTCTTTAATTTTCATTGCTTCTGTATGTTATCGCTACGACAGGTTACTTGTCCAATGTATATAGTGTATAATTCTACTATGACATATATTTATCATACTATATATTTTATTTACATATTATTGTATTTATCATCTTTGCTAAAATCTGATAATGAGGGAATAATATCCTCATAGAAAAAACCAAGGACATCATTTCTATTTGGAAGACTTTGGAATTATGGGACATATGCTTGAGGCCAGGTGGACAACCAGTCTTGGGGAACCTTTGAGTGGCACCTGGGGTTGGGACATCACAATGTGGTATTAGAGGAGTTACTTTCTTGATTACTATTTGGATACAATAAATAAAAGATTAGTAATTCTTTGTAACTTGGTAATAATCCATTCATGGGAATAGATAACCCATGTTCGGGGTAAATGTCGAGTTTCCAAAATTATAATTGTTGTTCTAGTTTTACTTATTACAATTGATATCCTTTCACTGTTTGGTGAAGCACATGCTATATAATGATTATTTTTATTCTTTTCATTGGGGATTTTATTTATCATTAGAAAAATGACATGAGGTAAAGGAGCATTGTTACATGTATCATCATAGGAACCTATAATTCACATACCATGTATATTCCATTCCATATAGGTTTAGTTTCACTGATTTCATTTTCCTATTTTTTATGTGATCATTTAGTGATATTATGGTAGTTATATTATGACTATAATACTATTCAGATCTTATTTAGTGGTTTCTAGTTTCAATTCATGTGGTGTATGGGCCCTCGTGGGTTAGATTTGGTGGTTTACCGGGTCAATCCATCCCACAAAACACATTACATTCTGAGACTGAATTTAGAAAAGGTTAAATTGAGATTAAATGGGTGTCTCTTTTAGTGATAAAGTACATGGTTCTTGATTCAATGGGGATAAAAATACATTTTAATAACCCTCAAATGTAGGTTTATAAGTAAAAAACTAAAAAAGAAAAAAAATCCTTATAAAATAAATGGTTTCTAGTAAATGATAAGGGGGAATGCCATTAAACCTTCATATACCCAAACCCATGCAATTTATACCTAAAAACAAAATAATACATGGCCTCCTAATCTAGTATTTGGGGTAGGACTTCTTGATTTATGAGCCTTTATTATTACATTATGCCTCCAATAGTTCTTATATCTTTTCTTAATCTTGATATGAGGCGTGTTCTTGAAATTTTCAGAATAATGATACCATGATGTCCTTCTGTCTTGTACTAGGAGGGTGGTGACAAGCATGATCCTATTGTGGTAGGACCTGAGCCACCGATCTATCCACCATTATTGAAATTTGAGGCACTACATGATACACCTGATCCGAGCACTAACCCACATATTTTTGAGAGTTTTCTATATCTGATGTATTCTACAAAGAGTGATCCATGACCTGAACCTATAATGGTTGATCTAACATACGAGTTCTAGAAGCAGGATCCTCCCACATTCTCGGGGATGGTGGTCCACAAGATTCGGAGTCTTCAATGGAGTCCACCCTATCTATATTGGATTATCTAGAGATTAACCCATACTTGAGGGTCAATCTTATACATATATGCTATGTGATTCGTTTAAGTGATGGTGGGATGTGATTACCAAGGATGGTCACCATTAAGGCTTGATTTGGGGTAATTTTCAAACTTCTTTACTTGATCACCTCTTCCCTAAAAAGCTAAGGGTTGACCGATCCACAAAGATCATTCATGAATTTTTAGTTAATTTTTTTGAGTTACAGTTCTTTTCATTACTTCTAGAATGTGATGAGATTTCACATGCTAGACGCTTTGAGGATGGGCTCCAGTATTCCATATATGCTCAGGTGAATGTTTCTTGCCTACCTACTTTCTCTAAGATTGTTAATCAGGCTCTTATCACTAATAAAAACCTAAGGTAATAAAATAGTACAAGACATAGAGGATCAGTTCCAAGGATGGGTAGTTGTATTTTGGGTATCAGGAAGTGTTCCTTCAAGGTTTCACATTTGAGAAGTGGATAACAAAGTAACTGCACCAATATATCTATTGTCTGACATCAGTGCGAATGATAGGTTCATCTGAAGCGTTAGTGTGATAGAGACCCAATGCAGTGTCTTGATTGAAAATGTATGGGGAATCTGTAGAGATTATATTGTACATTTCCATATTCTTTTAGTTGACGTGGTTACTCACTATCTCCACCTTCAGGGGAAGGTTATTTACATTGCATTAGGTAAGGAGTCATAGAATCACCCCCTGGACTAGCCAAGGAGGATTTTTTGGTCATGGTATCCAGTCTTAGAATCATCAATGCTAGAAGAGAATTCATACTCATGGAAGTGTATCTGCATCAAAGTGTCATGCAATATGCCATTTTCATACTTTACAGCTAGTGCCTGAGGATCAGGGTGCATGAATATCTATAGTACGAGGTACTATTCTAGTAGCCTCCAATATAGTGTCTTCATTTTTTGATATAGGTTATTTACCTTCCTTTATCTCTTAATCTATTGTGGAAATTCTCAGGCTATAAATTCAGTATTACTGTGATGTAATGACCCTAGATGCACCATTTGGAGAATGGTTGGAGGTCATACGCCAATGTAGGGATTGTCCCCTTAGGGTAAGAAGTTACCCTTTTATTGTGGGACATATTTGTTCTTGAGATGAATATCATTGATTTCATTTTAGAGATGGATTGGTTGGTCTTGTATCAAACCTTTTTTGAATGATACCACTATATGGTATCATTTACCTTAGCATAAGAGAGAAGTTATCTAGAAATGGGTGAGTGGGATGCCTAGGATAGTAGAGTTGGATGAGAGCATCATGGGATATGTGGAGTCATCACCCATATTTCTAATATCTTCACGGAGGATTTGGGTTTACAAAAGAATGAATTCCATTTGGTAGTACATCATTTTAGGGATATTTTTCACAATGATTTTTAAGGATTACCATATGAGATATAGGTAGATTTTATAATTGATCTTGTTCCAGGAGAATGTCAAGTGTTAATTCCACCATACATGATGTAACCTACTGAGTTATAGGATCTCAATAAGTAGTTGGAAAACATATAGGAAAATGTTTTATATATCCCAACACTTCCTCTTAGGGTTCAACTATTCTTTATCCAAGAAGGTGGATGGGAATCTTAGTTTATGCATGTATTACCGATGGTTGAACCATCCTATAGTCAAGAACCAGTTTCCAATTCCTTGAATAGATGATCTATTTGACTAGCTCCAAGGATCTAGAGTTTTTTCTATGATCATAATAGGATCGAGCTATCATTAGGTACAACTCATTCTTTCATACATACATTATAAATCATTTTATAGTGAGTATAGTTTTTATGAGTATATCATTATTCCATTCAATCGTATGAATATACCTTCCATTTCCATGGATTTGATGAATGTGGTGTTCATTCCTATCTTGATTCTTTTTTCATGGTCTTTTTGGACTACATATTTGTATATTATCACATTATTAGTGACTGTTATATGCACATTGAGATAATTTGGAATACCCTGAGAGAGCATTATATTTATGCCAAGATTCATAATTTCCACTTCTAGATTGACAAAGTTCACTTCTTTGGTCATATTATATTTTTATCAGAAGTATATATTGACCAAGAGAAGGTGAGTTCTGTGGTTTCATTGGACCATCCCAAGAACGTTCTTGATATAAGGATTTTTTTGGGATGGTTGGATATTATAGGAATTTAATACATGAATTCTAGCACCTTATTTCACCTCATAATAGTTTTAAAAATAAGTGTTTAAAGTTTAAATGGTCAGTAGAGTGTGAGAAATCCTTTCAAGAGCTAAAAGGAAGGATTGTCTCGATACCTATTCTGATTTTTCTAGATCCTCAAAGAGGCTGTATAGTGTTCTATGATGCATCTAACATCGCCTAAGATCAGTGATGGTGTATGAGGATTTATTTTCTACTTATAGATCTCAATAGATGCGCCCTCATGAAGAAAATTATCCAACACACATCGAGTTAGAAGCAGTTGTCCATGCTTTATGTTGCTAGAGACACCATCTGATGGGTTAGAAATTTTTGGTGTATACATTCCATAATATCTTAAAATATATCTTTATACTACATGACATGAATCTCATAAATCTAAGATTGTTCAAATATCTTCGTTCCTTTGATTTTGAGCTGGCCTATATTTTAGGAAAGGGAAATGCGATAGCTAATTCACTGAGTTGAAAAAACCAGTCAAAAACCATATACGAAGTCAGTGAAGAATTTATATTGATAGATATTTTTACTGAGATGCATATGGAGTTTCCTAATAGTCACGACCAATCTTACCTATTATCTTTAAAAGTTACATCTTCACTCCTTGATAGGATAAATTGAATGATATTTTTAGATCATGAATTCTTGGTTCTCTGAGCGATAATTTATTGAGATGACCCACCTTTGAATTGGTCTGTGGATAGAGAAGACACCCAATATATGTAAATGTATGAGTTCTTATAGATATTCGATATAAAATAATGCGGGAGTCCCACTCTTCTCAGTGGGAATTTCAACTCAGAATGTACATGATGTATCAATATAGGTGACACTAGTATTGCTTTCCTAGTATGAAATTCTAGATAAAGGCTTTACCACTAGGTGTTACACTTTTCATCAGGTGAAGGTAGAGCACCAGTGACCCACTGTCTTGTTAAAGCTACCTTCAGTCCCATAATGTAAATGGGGAGACATTTCTTTTTTATTTTTTATTCATTTTAATAAGGTATCCTAGAGACAGAGATGAAATATGGGTTGCCATTGACAATATAACAAAATTAACCCACATACATCTCATCAATGAGGCATTATTAGTTGATGAGATGGGAAGATTTTAAGTCAGTGAGATCATACGACTACATGAGGTCCCTCGTACTATCATTTCAAATAGGGATGATCATTTCACCTTGTGGTTCTAGTAGGGGTTACAAAACTATTTTGTTATACATGATCTTTTGAGAACATCATTTCACTCTCAGACTAATGGTCAGTCTGAATGGAAAATACAGTTGTTAAAGGACATGACCTGGGCATGCATCCTTGATTTAAATAGTTCTTAGGAGAATCATATATCTCTAGTTTAGTTATACTACAATAATATCATTTAGGGGAAAATTTAGATGGATCCTTTTTAATCCTTGTACAATATGAATTTTCATTCACCCCTATGGTGGCTATAGGTAAGAGAGGCATCCCTAATAGGTCATCATCTCGTGCAAGATACCTCAGAGTTGGTAGATATGATCAGGAAGAATATATACACTGCTTTGTCTAGTTAAAAATATCATGTTGATTATTGTTGACAACCTTTGGATTTAGAGGCTGGGGATCATTTTTCACTGCGGGTATCACTAAAGCATGAGCGTAGATAGATACAGAGGAAAGAGAAGATGTCGTTATGATTTTTTCGGGATATTTGAGATTCTAGAGATAGTCGGACTGGTATCCTAAAGGTTGTTATTAAGTCATTGGTACTATTAAATCCAAAAATTCTTCCACATTTCATATGTTCTTGGTTATTATGCCGACTAGCCTCATAATTTTGATCCCAAGGAGGTTGATTTAGATGTTGATTCTACTTTTAAGGAGTATCACATACTCATCATTGATCAAAGAATGAAAGCTCTATGATTCCATTCTATCCATCTAGTATAGTTTATATGGAATAAAAATCATATATAAGATGAGACATGGGATAGTTACACCAACGTTCATGCCCATTGGCCAATTTTTTTATTAAATAGTGTTATGATGCCCTTGGAATGTGAACTCAGTGACGAGTTCCTTTAAAGGGGGAAGACAATAAGAAATTGGTTTTTATCATTGGTTTGTATATTCTTAAATTTGGTATAATTATTTATTTTGGACCAAATATAGATGCCTAATGAGTCTAAGAGTGTTTTGGTGGTGTTTTAGGCATGTTTGGAGCTTGTAACCCCAGATTGTAGAGAAAAACAAGGGGATGCATGATTAGTAGAAACCATGTGAACCAGCCGACACGGTAACTACTAATTGTGTGGGGATGTATGGTGGGGTGAAGAAGGTAAAATAGATTTTAATAATCATGCCTCGAGGGCCATACAACCATGTTAAATGTCTATAGTTTTTAGCATAGGTTATATGCATGGTTAGCACACGATTTCCCTAACCGTATGGCCTAACCGTGCAGATTCCCTTCCAATGTAGTAAACCCTACACAGTTTATCAACCCATGCAACTAAACCATGAACCTCTATTTTTGGGGTGAAATTAAGAAAATACCATTAATGATCTAGTATTTTCACACTTGTTCCTCCTTGGATCCTTCCAGCATAATACAAGTACTCCCTTCTCCCTCTTTGAGCTCTCAAACCACTCTTTGATAGGATTGATCCCAATATCTGATAAAAACTCTAATTCAATCCTTGTTCATCACATTGAATTCACATCAGTTAGTAATAGATTAATTTTTATCCATTCTTCATTTTTATTTCCCTCGAAGACTCTATTTAGATGCAATCTTATATGCCCTATATTCAGGGAATTGATCCATTCTTCAAAAATTTTCCAATCCAGCCCAAAATAAAGGCTGATACTTGATGATGAGAGTTTTATGAGATTATGTTAGGAGTTCTATGACTCATCCATCAAGTTTTTCCATTTTATAAATTTTTGTAGTTGCTCCCATACTGATTTCATCAGGTTTATCCTATTAAATTCATTTTACTGACTTATAGTCATTAGAATCATATTATAATACCCTTATTATATAGTTTATCCATCATTGGAGGTTATATCATCAACATTGACCACTACAAGTAGGGTTTTCTCTTTAATTATTCCTTATAGTATCTTGTTAAGCCTATATATTCCACCATTCGGGTGTGCTTCAACTTGACCTTTATAAGTCAGTTGTTTAATTGAATCTATGAATTTTTACTGGATATTATATGGGAATATGTAACTTAACCCTTCTAAAGTAAGTTCTATTAATAATTAATGTGTTTTTAAATGGTTAAATGGAAATAATATTATGGATATCACCGAAACTAGATTATTATAAATGAATTCCATATGGTTTCACATACTTATCCCACCTTTTCATGTTAATGAAAGGTAAATGAGTGAACAAAATAAATAATGTGTGATTAATTTACTAAATGGTTTAATATTCTATAATCTGTGTCCAACTAATGAAATGAAACAACTTGGACAAAATTAATTATTAAATTGAATGAGTATTACATGGGATAATTCTATATAATGAATCAATTAGAAGGTGCAAATTGTTTATGGACCTTGATATATCTATAGGAGTGGTCAGACTTGAGCTAGCCTTGGATTCTTGGTGGAATTCCTTGAGTACTCATGCAAACCAATCCAATTCAAGGATGATAATTTCCATGGTTGATATAAACCCTTGAACTCGATCCTTAACTACTAGTGGATTCCTGATATGAAACTATAGGACCACTCCATTATCAATATAGGATGCCTTGGATACACTCATTGGATTCAGTGTGACATCTAAAATATAAGGAACCTTGGATACACCCTTAGGCGTAGTCATTTCTTATCCAGTTTTACCTTGGATGAATTCCTTAGACTCTGTTTTAATTATGTTATTGTGGAATGCCATGGATGATGCCCATTGGATTACAATATTAACTTTACAGCTTTTCTATAGGTTATTATAGAGTCAAATCAACCCCTAAGATCATGGATTCCTTAGTTCTTACCTTGAATCATCTATATTATTGTAATCATCATGGATTCCTTGTTATATGTTTGATACTTTATTATTATTATCATAACACGATGTTAGTGCTAGTGATACCTCTTGTGAATTACTTATATAAAATAGAACATCAATAATAAATGAAATGGTTACATGTTTAGACACTATATGAGGTTTAAGTGTTTAATGAGTATTTACATTTTTTTATTTCTTTATCTTTAAATATGAATCCATGAAAACAATTTTACTTTATATTACACATACTAGATGTCATAGATGCTGTTGGTGGTGGATTATTGGGATTTATCTCACACCCTATCTGGGCCACCGTTGGTACATAAGAAGATTACATATATGAATGTTTTGATAAGGGGAATCATCATACATTAGACACATGATATTTATTTCTTTCTTAGGATAGAGCTTGGTAGAAGATGATCGAGTTGGAGCTCAATATGCTTGGATATTTTTTGGATTATTTTTTCTTATTTTGTATAGAATTTATTTCCTATCTATAATATAAACCTCTTTTCATACTTTATAGATAAATTACACACATTATCATCAAATCTTGAGTATTATTATATATACCTCAGTTTATTTTTACTTTTGTATGTTTTTGCTATGGTAGGTTACTGGTCTAGTATATATGTTGTCTTATTCTATTGTTCCATATGTTTATCACACTTCTTATACTATTTACCAATTATTATATTTATTTGTTGTGCTATAGTATAATAATGAGGTCATTGTCTTCCCACATACACACCCAAGGCCCTCGCTGCTAGTCGACATCCTATGGAAATTAAAGAAATGTGCTTGAGGCCATATGGCCAACCAGGCTCAAGGCACCTTTGAGTTGCACCTGGGTTCATGAAGTCACATCCGTTAATCAATGTAAACAACCCTTGTTTGTTACCTATGATACAATGGGGATATTTTTTAGTGATATCATCCTAATTCTTTCTCTAGATGGATTAATATTGTTTTAAAGAGCTTATTGTGGAACCTATTTCTTTTCTATGGTTTAATCATGTTTCAAATATATTTTTAGAGAATCCATTTCTTTTATATTTGTTAATCATGTTATAAAAAGAATATTGATTTTTTCTATGAGTTTTACGATGAGATATATATGTATTTTTTTATTGTTGTGGTTCTTGGACACCTTATACGATGGGGTGGCCCAGATAATGTTGGGTGAGACCATTGTAGCTTATATGATGGGGCGAATCAGATATCATTTGTTGATATAATTAAATCTTATATGATGGGGTGTCCAAGATAGCATAATATGATCCCATTATATGTTATATTATGAGTGTATCCGAATAAAAATCCATTACATTGCATAATGAACCTTGTCTTGAGAGGAAATAAAGAGGGTATCACCTAAGGTTTTTTTCCTATGGATTTAAATGGGATCTATTTATTTCAAACATGGGTTTAACATGAGTTTTAAATAAACGTTTTACAAGATTCCAACATGTTTTTCTATGAATTATATGGGTTCATAATGTTTCTTATGATCAAGATTGATATCACATGGATCATGATTATTGATTCTGATGACTATTTCCTTTTCCATGATTTCATGTTTTATTATCCAGGTATTTATGGGTATGGTTTCTTTTATGTTTCTCTCATGTACTATGATTATGTCATCATACCATTTTTTATTTCTTATTCTCATTAATGACATTAAATTACTAATCCTTAGTTTTACATTTACTCATAATTTGAGGTCTCCCTTTTTATATTTCCATTTCCCTATCTTATAAATATTTAGGTTGAACAAATTATGTTTATAATGGATTTCATATGGAAGATTATGACAACTTAATGTGAATTAAGAAAAGTTGGGTTAATTAGGAGACATGCCCATTTGATTACCTGGGTATTTTTTATGTAAGAGTTTGTCCAAATTACCTAAATATATAATCCTAAAAGTTACTAAAGAATGTAATCAATCAAAATTTTCCTTTTAATTTTTTATTTAATCAATAGAAAACATGGGTCACTATTATTGGAATCAAATCCAAAAATGTAATGTTTAAGATTTCAGTACTAGATCTCAGAGTGTGGGTACTGGGATGTTATTACCCGTCATTATAAATAATTTACAAGGACTATGAAATTAATTAACCACATAAATTATTTCATTTTTTTCATCAAACTTATAAAAAATACTTTTTAACCCACAAGATAATCATTTTCGAATATTGATATATCCCTCTCCATTAAAAATATTCATTTTGAGAAATATTAATAAAATAAAAAAAATGACAAAAAATTATATTTAAAATTCATTTATATCCATATAAATAAATTATTAAAATAATTTTATGAATTTGGACATAGAAGAAAATGATTTAGAAAATAAATATTTAAATCATTTAGAATGAGGGTTTTTAGGTAAAGTGTTCATTTCCTTGAGTCTAACTCATCACATACCTTATTTATCATACTAAATAATAAACATATGATAATAATTTACTTTATTAATAACATTTTCAAGTTTATTATTCCTTTTATTTTATTTATTACCAAGTTATATTCAATTAATTAATCAATAATGTTCATAATGGATGTTTTGATGATATTCAGATCATATTCCCAAAATGAATTTTTTAAGTTGAATATGGCTAGAGAGGCCACTATTAAATCATCTCAATAATAATATTAAAGGAATAATTATCATTTTTATACATAAATTAAAATATTAATATCAACCATGAATGATGTTTTTGAGAATTTACTATGTTATAATCATAGATACGGTAGGTCATACATACGCATGGGTAAAGTTTTCATTTTTCAATGAACAAGATACAAATAATTTAAGTATTATTTTATCATTATGTAGTTATTATTATATTAAATATAATATTATTTCAATAAATACACTTATATACAACATCCATGTGATGTGTTCATGAAAAATAAATAAATCACATCACTTCGTAGAGGTGGTAATCCTCACATACACATAAATGATGCTATAATTTTTAAATGGATAGAAATTTAATAAATTAGATTATATATTATATTCAAATAATGATAAATAAATCATTAATATAATATATATACATTAAATCTACCATTATAACCATTCATGAGAGGTGGTGATGATGAATGGATTACATTGGTTCAAAGGTGGTAGTCCTCCCTTCATGTGAATGATGAATTTATTTCCCCTTTGATTGAAGATGGATAAGAATATAGGTTATTACAATAATTTAATAAAATATTAGTATATTTAAGATGAAATTTTAATTATTTAATTATGTTTTAAAAATATTTTATGGAGTTAGAAGAAGAAACAAAATATAAATGTGTGATTAAGGATTATAACCTTTCATTGGAAAAACTCCTTTTCTTTGTACCTTAATCACTATAAGGTTGGTATTATTACCAAAATCAGACCTATAAGATATGTGGAATTATATTAGAGAGATAATTAGGTATGTATTTACTTAACTAGAGTTCACAAGAGGTGCGAGGGAGATAGGATAGGAGGTTCTCTTTTATAAGTGAGAGAAGACACACTTTTAGAAATACATGAGATATTAAAATATAATATGTCTCTAAATTAGGTAAAATTGTTAAAAAAGACACAAATTTTAATATAATGAGTATTTCATCTTAATATTATCATATATTTTTTTAATTTGTTTAAATATCAATTTATTCCTTTTTTGGTTAACACTTTTGTTAACATTTTTAACCGTAACCATGATAACCACTTTGTTTAATAATAATAGGTTATAAATTAACCTATATGTTAATAATTAGAAAAAATTGATATGTTATGAAATTTAGTACTATTTATCATCCTAATTTTACTCTTATAATAATTTTATTATATTTAAATAATTTAATAAAATATATTTAACAAAAAATATTATTAATTCCATTTTAAGAACTATTCACATAATTTGACATTAAAATTAAAAAAAATAAAATTGAATAGGAATATAATAAAATTATACATAAATATTAAATTATCATTAACTATAAACTTCATGTGACACTATATTTAATTCACACAATATTACTTTTTATCTTTTAGAATCATTTAATTTAATTTTCTACTGGCCAAACATGAACTATGTTGGCATTGTATTAGAATTTAAAGTATATTCCTAGTAAACATTAAAACATTACCTTCATGAAAATAACTTCATTATTCTAAAAAAAACTTTATTATTAATTTACAACATATTTTTCTCTATGGGAACATACAATATAAATTTTAATGAAAGAGATTTATATTTTGTATTTCTCATTACAAACAATAATATATAAGTGATTTTTAAAGATAAATTGAATAAAATTGTCTTAACATAGAATATTGTATTATTTTTTTCTATAAATACTCATAAAATAAAATAAATTAATGTTTTATGGTTTTTAGTCATTATGATATTATTTTAACTTCAATTACAAGATTTAACCTTACCGAGGTGACAAATATTTACTACGGTTACTATTCATAATGACTAAAATTAAATGGTAATTATTTAATAAATTTGAAAATTTTAATTCCAAACATGGGATACATTTTCAGGATTCAATTCCTTGAAGTGGGTGACATCAATATTAATATAAATGCATAAAACCCATGAAAAACTATTTTTAGAAAAATGTGTTTTTAATCCAAAAAATGAACTTTTACCAAATTCATGTATAATGATGATTCAAATTTAATTAATTATAAAAATTTTATTTAAATAATAAATATTTTAATTTTATAAAAAATTAAATAAATAATGGTACCTTTTAATGAAAATAAATGATAGTTTTCCAAAAAATGGTATTTTCACTATTCACTAAAAAAACGAATCTTTTTAGAAAAATAAAAAAACTTAAACCAAATTTAATTCACTTATGATAATATAAAAAATGAATATATTTTTATTAAATAAATATTTTAAATTTTTCATGAATTAATTATAATATTTTTTCACAAAAATCAATAAAAATCAATTTTTTAAGAAAGCATATTTTTGAAGAAAACAACAACTTTACGAAAAACTAAGTACTTTTTTATTAAGAATTAATAAATAAATTTATGTTATATAGAAAACTTATACATATTATTCCAAAAAATTATCCCCATTCATACCTTCTAATTTAACATATTTGTTATAATGGTGGCATTTAAATAATCACATTATTATATTATATCCCAATTTTCAAACAAGACTAATTTTCATGTTAAGAAACTTATAGATCATGTTATTACTTTAAAATACCAAGGTTCTACATTATCCCCCCTTTAATAAATTGGGTACTGATAATTATATTTTGAACTTAATAATAAAATATTTAACATTATAAAATACCTTTATGGAAAACATACATCATAAAAATGGTTAATAAAACATTCATTTGGATAGAAGGGTAGGGGGAAAATTTTCATCTAGAATTAATAAATATATAGGCTTCCAAATAAGAGAATAATAGTGGGAAATGAAAATATATACATAGACAATAAAATATTATCCAAATAATTATGGAAAGTGATAGAGAACATTGAACACAAGATAGTGAATGATCATGAGAAAGCAAATGACCGCAAAACCATAAACCGAAGGGATGTGAAAAGACCATCAGTTCATCAGAGATGAATGTAATAGGATAATTTTTTGATTTCAAAATCCTTTTCCAAGAGTTAATTATTTCCTTTACCATATAATCTATGTAAGTAAGGAAATATACTTTCTTGAAAAGTAAATTTTATTCTTTAATAAACATTCACTATAATATTATCATTTTCTCTAAAAAATGAGCATTCAATGTGAAATTTTCATGTATAAAGAACTAAAATCAACTTCTAATGGATCACATAATTCTGAAAAAAAGATAAAAACCTATTCCTATAGTATTTATATATTAAACAAAACCAAAATAGTTAGAACAAGGTAAGATAAATTCGAAAATGAATAAACCTTCATATGAAGAAATAAAACACTAGTATCCAAAGACTCAAAAAAACCAAAGTTCAAAATAGATAATTTGATAAATAAATAACCTTAAAATTTCTCAAAATATTCATGAATATGATTGAAAACCAATGAATAGTAGTATTTGATCACATATTATTATAAGATAAACTTAATATTTATACCTAATCAACATTGTTGACTCATAAAGTCGTATACCATAAAATATATATTCCTTAATTATATATACTCTAAAATATACTAATAATTTTCATAAATAACATAAATTTTTATAAATCCACATTAAAATTATGTATTCTTCCAAAAGATAACTCATTAATAATTATTAAAATAAAATACCATCATATTTAATGAAATTCTATTTACATTAATCATACAATGTTGCCCAAAAATATAGCGATCTTCTTCCTAAACAACATCAACCAATTAATCACCAAATCATGTTTCCATATTGTGGTTATCTATATGAAATAACATATGTTCCTAAATTTTAATAAACCATAATTAATTATACTTAATAGAGAATATAAACCCTAAAAGTTATAAATACCTTTAAACTTATGTCTACAAAATGTAAAGATATTATTTGTCAAATAAATTTTTCACATGTTAAAATTAATGGTTACATATACCTCAAATATCTATCAAAACTCAATAAATTTCTTACAAATTATTCCAATCATATAAAACCAAAAAAGGGGTATTTAAGATATTTATCATACGATTAACAATATACTTATAACCCATGAAACTTTAGGTTCATCCAATATCAGTATGGATGATTGTAGGTTTCCATAGGTTCTATCCCCTAATTATTCAGAATGTCTAATAAATAACATGTGAATTAACCAAAGAATTATCCACAAGAGTGTTTGGAAACGTGTTTAGTCTTAGGACCACTCATCATGGATCAGCGAAGATCGAGTTAATACCAAAATTTCCCCTTTAAATGTTTTACCCCAAGGTAAATCTATGTAATATATGCATCCAATTCCTATAATAAAAATAGTTTTTTCACTTCTATTAAAATAGATGATATTTAAATTTCAAAAAATTGAGGCTTTTATTCTTCTCTTAGACTTATCCCCATGGTTAACACCAATATTTTCTAATCCATACCTCAAAAGTTATCTAAACTTTCCATGAATACCAACTATAAAAACCCGCTCCTTATTGAAACCATTATTTTATTTTTACACAAGAAATCACTTTCTTAAATTTCAAGGATATTTTTCGTTTAAATTTTTAGATAATTATGTCATAACTCTTACATAATAAACCCATAAATTATATGTTTTTCACCTCCCATTAGTATTAATTCTTCCTGCAAAATAGTACTTTTAAAATGAATCATGTTTTCTTTTTATAAAAAATATTTATGATTTTAAACATTCCTTATTATTTTTTCATAATCATCCTCAAAACTTGGGATGTTTTTTGAAAATGTGGGATGAGAACATAAATGTTAATAAGTTTCATAAAAAGGAAATAAATATGTTAGTATATTTGAAAACCTGGAGATTCTAAGAGATTTTTTTCCTTTAACATATTAAAATTTAAGCTCAAATAATTTTTTACTTACTCAGGAATTTATATTTACTTCCCAAAGTGTTAGAAAAAACAATTTATAAGAAAAAATAAAGGTAAAATCATAATCATTAGGGTTTTTCAAAAAACATGATAACCCATGGAAAAAATATTTTTCTTAATTTCATACCCTTTGAACCAAAAAGGGGATATACATTCCATTAAAATAAAAGATCATTATATTACCTATTAAAATCAAATGGTTTCCATGAAAAATCATTAAAATATTTATAAAATTTATGTAGGTCCCTTGGTACATCATATTCATATAATCCTTACAAGTGTAATAACCAATATGGATAACTTACAACATAGTTCTCATGATAACATAATCATTACCAAATGCTTTGGAAATATATATTGGGCTCAACCATCATCATGAGCTATATCAAGACTACAATTCATCATAAAAATTTACAAGGACCATAAAAATCATGAAACACATAAATATTTTCATTTCCATATTCAAACTCAAAAAATATACTTTTGAACCAATAAGAAAATCATTTTTATATTTTGATATATTCATTTATTTTATAAACCAATTTTCAAAACAAAAATACTAAAATAAAATGGTATGATGATTTTTATTTTAAGAAAACATGGAATATTATAAGGTAATGAAATCATAAAATAATGGTTTTGGTGGTGGTAAAATTCATTGATGTCATATAGAATATTCATTTTTTCCTTTTGTAAACAAATTCAAAATGTTAAGTATAAAATTAGTATAAATATTTATTTTGAAAGCCATTTGTATAAAGAAAAAATATACATAAAATATCCATTATAATTAATATATATATATATATATATATATAAATTCATAAAATAATTTTAATAATATATACATGGAAGAAAATGGTTTAGAAAATAAAATTTTAAAACATTCAAAATGAGGTTTTAAAGGTAAAATATCACTTATATCAAGTCTGAATCATTATATACATTCCTTATCTTCCTAAATCATAAAATTATGTTATTTATTTACATTCTTAATAAATGTTTTCATGTATATTATTTCTTTTTTATTTATTACCATGTTATATTCAACTACATAATCAATTTAGTTCACATCTGACGTTTTGAATATATTCAAATAATATGTTTAAAATGAGTTTGGTAAGTTGAATATGGTAAAATAGGTCATTATTGCATAATCTAAAAGATAAAAATCATTATATAATTATAATTTTTGTACATAAATTATAATTTTATAACTAACCATGATAGACGGTTATGAAAAATAAACTATGTCACAATCATGAAGATAGTAGGTTATACACATGTATGAGTAACGTTTCCTTTATTAAATGAAGGTGATGGAAAAAAATTAAGTATTATTTTACTATTGAAGAATTATTATTAAATAAAAAATATCATATTATTTTTTAAATAAATATATATATAATCCTTTTTATGTGGTCATGAAAAATGAATCACATCACTTCGTTGAGGTGGTAATCCACCAGTATGCATGAATGGAATAACCATTTTTCAATAGATGGAGAGGTATGAAATTATATGATATATAATATTTATTTAATAATAAATATTTAATTAATATCATATATATATTTACATTAAATAAATCATTATAATCAGTATTGATAGGCAGTGATGGAAAGAAATTACTTCGGTTTGTGACGTTGTAGTCTACCGTACACATTAACGACAGATTCATTTCCAATTTGATAGAATAAAGAGATTAATATAGGTAATTTCATTATCATAACAAAATAAAATTATATGTATTATAAAAGTGTTAATATTTCATCATTTTTATGTATATTGTAAGGAGTTGTAAGATGAAACAAAATGAAAAGGCTCAGTTAACAAATATATCTCTTCTTCGGACAACCTCTTTTTCTTTATACCTTAATCCCTTTAATGATTATATTATTCCCAAAATAATAACTCTATGATGTGATGAGGTATTTTTAATAGATACTTTAGTAGGTATTTTATGATATATAGTGCTCAAAATGTGTGAGGAATAGAGGAGTGGATGTACCCTTTTATAAGTGAGGGGATGAGAAATTTTAGAAATACACGAAATATTATAATATAATATGTGTATAAATCATGTAAAATAGTTAAAGAATAAAATGGATCTATAGATAAGAATTATATGGTCTTAATATGACCATCCAATAAAATTCTTACAGGGTTAGATATCAATTTGAACCGTATCATTTGGATTAAACCTTATTTTAAATGATTTTAACCGTAACCATAGTAACAATGTTTTTAATAATAATGGTATAAAAATTTACATATATGTTAAAAATAGGTTAATAAATTGAAATGAGAAGAAATTTATAAAAAAAAATTATCATACATGCCTTCTTGTGAAAACTTTATGATTTTTAAAAAATTTAGTATAATATATTTAACTTAAAATACAGTTATTTTATTTTATGAACTATCAATATAATTTGACATTGAAAAAAAACAACAAAAATGAAATTAGAATATAATTCATTTCAATATAAATAATAAATTATTATTAACTATAAAATGAATGTGTCATTGTAATTCATCCAAAACATATTACTATTGATGTTTTTGAAATCATTTTCTTTAATTTTCTACTGCTTGTAGAAGCACTATATCAATGTTGTGTAAGAATATAATGTAATTATTTCATAACTAAAATTTAAAAATAAATTCCCATAATTTTTTTTCTTCTGAAAATAACATTTAACATTCACTCACATATTATGTTTTCCCTATGTGAACATATAATATAAATTTAAAAGCAGTAGAGTTACCTATTGTATTTTTATTTATATAAAATAATATATAATTCATATCCAAAGAAAAATGGTAAGAACATGAAATAACATAGAATATTGGATGAGTATGGTCAAACATATATCATAAAATATATTAAAGTAATGTTTTAGTGTTATATTTATTCCTTATCATGACATTTTTAACCTTAATTTCCCAATTTACTCTTACCGAGGTGAAAAATAGTTACTACTGTTTCTATTCATAAATTTAAAAAATATAAGGGGTTTCGAAAGAGTCTAATAACATTAATCAGATCAATAATAAGTGATTAAAAACCCTTTTATAATGATATATATATATTAGATCATATGAATCCTATATTAAAACTGTTACTAAAAACATGCTTTAAATCTTTGTAACATACACTGAAGAAGCTACTGCAACCCTTAATATTTATTTGATGCATTTAATAAAAATAAAAAATTGGAAAACAAATGAATCCCAAATTTATAGGTTTCAATGGTTTTAATGATTCACATTTCATACATTTAAGATTTTCTATTATCACATGATGTTATAGAATCTTAACATGAAAAGGAAGAAAAGGAAAGATAGAAATGGGTTTATGGAGGATCATAATGGAATTCACCATTCACTTCCATCACATGAATGGCGTTACATATTAAATCAAGGAATCTACTTGATTATACTTTTATTTATTCATGAATTTATTTCCATGAATAAAGATAATTACTAGTTCTTTCATCGTATGCATTTACTCCCCACCATTTCAACTCTTGACACAATTCATTAACTGAAAACTTATGTGTAAAAAATAATTGATAAAAATTCATCATTTTTCTACAATGACTTATTATATAAACTAATATACCCTCATATTTATCCAAATAATAATTTACATGATATATATATGTATGTATTTAGTAAATATCGCCAATAATATCCCCATTTCACTAAGTCCAAAATAATTTGTTCCATTTCACCTTATATTGTATCATATAAAATAACTTGTGAAACCATACCCAAAAATCCTTTTGGCTGTCTTCCAAAATACTTTTGGAATAGTATCATTAGCTCCACCATGTATCACATCATATGAAATACCTTGAGAATACCCATCCAAACCAATTTTGTATTAAATCTAAAACAATTTTAGAGTAGTTATCTGAGTAAATTGAATCCCATATAACCAACCATAAAGTGTGATCAAATATAAGTTTATAGTATTGATAATAAACAGGAACATTTGGATTTATACATGTATGAAAATAGGGTCCTATACCAAGGATTAAATGATACAGAATTTATAAAGGGATCACATATGATCTCCATAAAACACATGTATCTCTATAATTGTTCCCACTACTCTAAATCAAATTAAAACATGAATTATCGTATATTCCCTTTTTATAAGACATTAAGTAACAATGGGATTTGAAACATGTTAATCCCATTTATCCTACTAAAATATTCTTGATTATTAGATTGTATTCCAAACTAATAAAATAATAAATCACACATCATTAATCCTTCTAAATAGACCCATCACATGTATAACACTCTGAGGTTTTGTGAAATATTTTTTTTTCAAATTAATTTAATCTTTTTTATATTTTTTATTTCGCGTAATAGTGAAAATGGTTTTTTTATATTAATGAACTATGTTTGGATTGTTTAATAAGAAACACCAAGTTAATTTCTCACTACATTAAACCTAAATATACACATTACTTATAAGGAACATTGATTTTTTCTTACATTACATGAAATACTTACTTTTCTCTATGTCATACATAGTATGAACGATCGAGTTTTACCAAACAATAATATATTATTAAAAATATTATTATTCAATATAATAATATATAACCTAGAAATTAATTTGGATGTTGTGAAAAGTATCAAATATCTTATGAAAATACATTTTTTAATTCATTGGATACAAATTAATTATAAATGAATATAAAAACCAATTGAATATAAAGGGAATGTTTTTATAAAAATTAATTTTAGAATCAAAAAGGAATTTTATCCTAATAAATTATATTAAAAACTATTGGTGAATGATATTATTGAAATTTATATTTTATATATTCAATAAAATATTTTTTTACATTCAAAAAATATATTTGATATTCATAAGATAAGAACAATCCCAATATTACACAAAAAACCCTATATTTTTATAAAAATAGTATTACCACTTTTTAATGGAGAACCTATTTTAAATATAAATTTTGAATTTTTTTTTAAATTTTATATATCAAAATCATCTTAATTTTTTAATAAAAAATATAAAAATTAGTTTGGGGTGAAAATTTTGGTATTTTTCTGTAAAGTTTCATTTTTCATGAATAATGAAAAATACTGAATATTAATTCAAAAATGAATTTTTTCTAATTTATTTATAATTATAAATTATATTTATAATTGTTTTTAATGTATAATTATATAAATTAAAGTTAAATTAATCCAATTTATATCATTGGAATAAATTTCACTTTGAAATTAGATATAAAACCATAGAAGACTTTTGAACATTTTTACTTTAAAAACGCACATTGTTATCCAGCATGCAGGATTAATTTTAAATTAATTTCTACCGCTTATGTGATTGGAATTTGGAAAAATAGATTCAATATTTGGATTAATAATAATTTATAATGTTTAATATGGTAAAATTAGTATTTTGGATAAATATTAGTGAATGTAATTAGAATTAATTACAATGATTAAGAGGAATATTAGCATAACAAGGGATTAAACATTAATCAAAGGGCCAAAATGACCTATAAACTTGCCCCAAATCCATTTTATGTTCATATTTATACTATATAATCCATTTTATAAAATTTATATCATTATTTTATCCACTTTAAAAGGAAAAAATGTGGGTGGATTTCCCTTTTCAAAAATTGACAAGAATGCCACTCATCCTCCACTATAAAAAGGCACTCACCCCCCCCCCCCATTCAAACCTATCAAGAACTTTTTCTCCCCCAAAATCTACCCAAATTGGATACAAATCCATGTGTTCTTATTATAAGACACCCTTTGGGCATAAATCTTACCAAGGAACCTCTTTGGTGAAAACCATTAAGAGTTACCCAAAGAAGAGGTAACGTCCTTCCTCAAGTTCCTTTGTTTTATTATCATTCTCCACCCCATAAAATATTCTTATTCCATGATTATATAATATCATTGGTATAATAAACATATTGATATATTTTTTTTATAATGGTATTACCTACAATTACACACACATCCATCTAATGGGTATCGAACTTACCATTCTTGTGTACGACGAACTATCACCTCACAAAACAGTGTTGTTTGTTTTTACTTTACCACCTCTATTGGTTAGGAATTATTATAGACACTATGTTTTTATATTAAATATATTTTATTTATGATATATTTATGATTATTTTATTTTTATATAACAGATAACGTTTTTATTTCTATTTTTTTTAAATATGATAATTTCGTTTGGAGAAATGTAGACTACAACCTCCTCAAAGCAATGCGACTCGTTCACACTATAGATGGAATTTATTAAGGATGGGTTTAGTAAAAATATATGATATATATTAAATAATAATTATACAATAATACTATTATATATATATACTTATTTCATTTACTTTCTTTCTTTCAATAGGATAATAAAACAAAAACAGTGTTCATGCGTACGTACGACCTACTGTCTCAATGAGTAGTGTATCTCATTTCACATTTATTTATTCTATATATTATTATAAATAAAAATATAATGAATATATATGATATATATATATGTTTTTTTATCTTATTTAAATAATTAAATCATGATATTAGTGATGATATAAATAATAACTACTCAAAATAAATATAAAAAACAACACAGATATTACTCAAAATTTAACATTGACATAAAATTGATAATAAAATATTAATATAAAATCATAATAAAATAATATATGGTATTAGATATTATAATATTTCTCTATTTTATATTTATAGAAAAATTATATTTATTATTCATGGGGCTTGAATGTGCACAAATAAATTCAAGACTTAAGGTAAGGGTTTTCTCATCTCACTTTTATTTTCCATGGAACACAAGCCATGATCACCACATATTTATTATATGGGTTGTATGTACTACCCATGAACGTATTATATGATTCCAATAAATAAATATATTGGTATATACATATCCATTTGATGATATTTTGTTCATGGGGTTTATAGTTCAAAATTTACCGTACCGATAAAGTAATTTTGTCTCAATTTTCGTTCTTTGAGATAGATTCCATATTATGAACCTATATTTTTTTATTGGGTTTATATAATATCCATTAAAATTTTATATCATGAATATACTTGTTTTTGGGATATTTTAAGCTTCATTTAATTTTATTATTCCAGGGGGATTATGATTCAATATTGCCAAAGTGGAAAAACTTTATTGCAACAATCTCATCATTATAGGGATTGTTTATGTTTGTGTTTCCATTGATGAAATATTATGAAAAATATCTCAAGAACACTAAATAATTTTATTCTAATATATTTTATCATGGTATCATAATTTATTAGTACCATTTTTTACTTTTTTCTTAAGATAATTAAAAATACTATTTTATGAAAATATAGATTCATTTCTCCTTTCCGTTAGAAATATTTATTATTTCAAAAATCCTTTTTTTCTAAATGTGTTTTACAAAATGTTTTATTATTATAATTTTGTTTAAAAAATAAAATTTTACCCATGTTTTAACTTTAAAAATGTTTTTAAAAAGTCTTTTTCTTATCATTTTCCAAACAAGGAACTTTTCTAAACTTTTAAGGTGCAAAATGAATGTTCATCATGTACGAGCATACCCATAATTATGATCATCATTTCCATAAATATTAAATTATAAGTTTACAAGGTTATTTTTTAATGATTTTTTTCCTAATATTATTTAATTTTTTCTAATTTAAAGTTGTTTTCAATGAATAATATTTTCTAAAAACATTTATGCTCAAAAAGTTGTTTAAATGATTTTCAAATATTTCCGTATATTTTTTCAAAATGTTATTTTAAATGAAAATTATTTCTATGATCTCATGATTTATTTATAAGTTTTCAAATAATTTTCAATGAAATTTGTTTTCAAAATATTTTCAGGCATTTTTATATGTTTTTAAGGATACTTATAATGAAAATGGTTTTCAAAATGTTTTATGTTTTAAAAGGAGTAAAATAGTTTTTCCACAAAAAAATGTTTTAAATGAAATTTTAAGTCCTTATTTATAAGAAAAGGACTTTGAAATGGTTTTATAGAAATTATTTTCAAATAAAGACTATTTTCATTAAAAACATTAATTGATATTTCAAAATCCTTATCTATCTAAGATGGAATACTTTGTTATATTTTATGCTTTAATGAGGATATGATCCATGAAAAAAATTAATATTATTTAATTAATTGTTTATATTTTGATGTAATGATGTTTGTGACACCTATTTATCTTATATGGGTTATATATTATTGAAAATCACTTCTTCACAAGGGTTATTATTTGATGAAATGATTATGAAACCTATCTATTTTCCATAGGTAATAATATAATAAAATTTTTATAATACCAATTTTATTTATTTTGTTATGATATGATCTATATGAAACCCATATCATTTTATGGGTCAATATATGATGTAAGTATTATTATTTATGGAACATGTATGCATGATTTTATTATTTGAAATCTGGGACCTATATTTCCTCAAATGCATTGGGTAATGATAAATGGTATATTATCTTAAAGGGTACAAAGGTTGTAGCCCAATCCCTAAAATAATAGGGTACACAAGTTGTATCTCATGTCTAAAAATAAGAGGGTTCAAGAGTTGATAGCATATTCTAAAATTAGGTACATAGGTGATTTTCCTAGTAATAACAAGTTATTAAGGTCTTGGTTGGTAGCTTTGACATAATATTTTCTATGATTATGTGTTTTCCACAAATTTTATGTATTATGCATATATTATTCTAAAATGGTTCATGCTCTTGATTATCTTATGATTCATGTCTTATGAACTTCCAATATTTATTCCATGTCTCATGTATACGATATTTGATATGCATGGTGTAATCTTCAAATGTTATACTCATTTTATCATACCCTTATGTTCGTGTTATGCCTATATATTTCCTTGATGTATCCTTATTGAGCATTCTAGTTCACCCCTCTCTTATGTTTCACTTCCCTGAGTTATGAAGAAATGTTTTAAGAATGAGTAATAAAGGAGAAGATATTTAAGGTATATGTGGACAGTCTCTCACCAAACAAGAAGAATGTGTTCCAGGTTTCCAAAAAGACTAAACTATTATGGTCCTCAAGCATGTACATTTTTAGTGTTCTAAATATTCGTCTAAATTGATGTAATATCAGGTGTGTTAATCTTGGGTTGTTATAGGTGGTATAAAAGGAATGGTTTAGTCAACCTTTGGAAACAAGGATGAGAAAACTTTAGTGAGATCCCTATGTATATTTCTAAGGATATTTCTAGGGATGTCACTAAGTATAAGTATAATGATGAGTTAATGTTTTATAAAATTATCTATAATTTTGGTAATGTATAAAGAGTGTGGTTTCATAGAAATACATACTTGTCTGGATAATAAAAATGGATGTGGTTCTGGATCAAATGTACCTAGAAGTACAAACTCTGACAAGCTACACCAGGCCTAACTTGAGCATAACCTTATACATGACAACATTCCTTACTGCACACTAGGTTTTACACTCTCAGGGGATATTCATTGGGAATTAAAAAACTTTTTATGAACCATCATGAAGGATTTAAATAAAATATGACTCTAAATAACCTATGATAAACCAATGTTTTCCCATATTAAAGGAGTAGGTTTCATGATTTAAAAATCCTATAAGTTTTATTTCATGATTATGATGTTTTATGCTATGATAAATGTTTCTCAAACTATAATTTTTTGTTTTAGTAAATAGAGGGAACTAAAAGGAAATAGGTTAATTTTGAATGTGATGAACAATTTTATGATGACAATTCAAATGGGATGATTATATTAGTGAAGGATGTTATGATAACTCCTAATCAGTTTTGATAGAATTTGATTAAAAACATGTACCTTAACTAACTCTCAAACTCACCAAGAGTAGGAAAGAGTTATCTGAGAGTTCGGTTAAAGAAGACCATAGAGGAATGAATATTCAGTTTACTTACCTAATTGAAAGTCTTATAAGAACAATAATATATTTTTACTATGGAAAAGAAGAAAACAAATAAAGTAACTTCAAAGGAAAAATGAAGGGTTTTGTTAACGAAATATATGAGAATATTGGAATCCTTAAGATATAACCAAATTCAAATGCTTTATGTTTGGAATGAAGGGTCATTATGAAAATTAGTTTTCTAAGTGAAATGATCCTAAAGAGAATTAGAAAGGTGGAATGAGTAATGGTTATATTACTGATGATGATGAGGCAATGGATTAAATGTGAAAGGAAATAGATACTATGTAATAAGACAAGGTATCCTTATTATAGATTAATTATGATGTTGAATAATTGATTTTTTTTGTATTTTTATTCAAGAATTATGTTATAGAAATTTTGGAATATAGAAGGATTGGTCAGTTTATGTTTTTATTGCTAAGGATTTATAAGAATACATTTAATGGTTCTGATGGAGTAGAAAAGTGATTTAATAAAAAGGTGTCATCCATGTAAAACACATGATTAAGGGAAAGATATACCTTTATTTGTTTATAATGCTACGATAATGATATTTGGGTAAATATGTTTTTGATATTAATAAGTAAATTGGATGGTAATTTTTACCTCAGTACTGGTAATGGATTTGTTGAAAAAGTAGTTGTGCTATCATGGATGGATTATAAAACATTTATAGATTTAAGTAATAGATATAATAAAATTTGGAATAAGGAAGTATGAATGTTATCCAAAAGTATTTATAGTATTTCACGTTATTACCATGTTTTAAAATAATACATGATTAAGGTATTCACATGTTTGGTATGTGATGACTAAGAGATGATTTATGATATATGGAGGATAAATGTTAAGCTATTTGCATTACCTTCTTTCTAATGTTTTGGATTTTTAATTTTTGTTGGGGTTACAAGGTTAACCATTAATGGAAATTTTAAGTTAAAATTAAGATGAAGTTTGTGATATTAAAGTATTATTTCATTATATGAGGATTTATGTATATTGGATAACCTGTTGTAATAACATTGAGTTGATTATAACTTATTATAGATGGGATGGCTTACCAGGGATCTCATGATCTGTTAGTTATGAAGGAATCAAAAATTCATCTTCTTTTTTGGAGAAAGAGGTGGGGTGTAAATTGATCAAGACACAAAAGGGTGATATTATTACGAATAAAGTAAGTATATATTATTCTGAAAATTATTCAACTTTAGGAAAAAGGATTTTGAAACAAAAAAATTTATCCTAGTACCTTCGTTTCTGTTGAATCAAATAACCCCTTATATCATCACAGACATATGGATTTGTGATTGTTAACTTTATCTAAATATTTATCTCTATTACTCTCTATTATAACTTGATAGTTATATTTAACTTCCATGTCTATGTTTTCACTTCCCACACATTTTATTTTATTTGGAAACCTAGTTATATCTTACTTTGGGTAATTGTTATGTTTACAAATTTCCCTTTTTAATGGAAGTTTTAGTTTTCATTTTTACGATGTGGGTTTCTATGAAAAGAAAATTAATGTTTTAAACCTTTGAAAACCTAGAAAAATTTCAAGGATGAAATTAATTTTAATGGGGTAGAATGTAACACCTTGGGATTTTGTGAAATATTCTTGTTGAATTAATTTAATCTTTTTGATATTTTTCATTTCACGCAACACTGAAAATGTATTTTTTATATTAAATCATTATGTTTGGATTGAATTATATGAAAAACCAAGTTAATCAGGAACTACATGCAACATAATTCAGATCTCTCTCTACACTAAAAACTAAGGTTATCTTACGTCACATGAACAACTACAATTCCTCAATGTCTTGCGTAACACACAATACTGAGTTTTACTGAATAATAATATATTATTAAATTTTTTATTATTTAATATAATTAGATATAACCTAGCCATTAATTTTTTAGTTATGGAAAATATTAACTAGTTTATGAAAATACATGGTTTAATTCATTCATCACAGTCAATTAGAAATGAATGTAAAAACTAATGGAATATAAATGGAATGTATTTATAAAAACTACATTAATTGATCATAATGCAATTTTATACTAAAAAATTAAATTAATTACTATTAGGGAATGATATTAATTAAATATATATTTGATAATGAAATTTAATATTTTTTACATTCATTGAATATATTTTTTATGTATAAGATAGGAACAAACCCAATACTGCCCATAAAAACCAATTTTTTTATAAATGCAGTATTACCACCTTTTAATGGAAAACCTATTATATATAGAAATTTTGAATCTTTTATAAATATTAAATTTCAAAATAAACTTTATTTTATATATATAAACATAAAAATTAGGTTAGGGTTAATTTTGGGTATTTTTCTATGATGTTTAATTTTTTGATGAATAGTGAAAAATAATGAATTCCAATTCTAAAATGATTTTTTTGTCTAACTTATTTATTAGGTCAAATTATATTTTTAATTTTTAAAAGTATAAATATATCAGTTATAGATAAATTAATACAATTTATTTCACAGGTATCAATTCCATTTTGAAATCCGATATAAAAACTTATCAAACTTTCTAACATTTTTACTTTAAAAACTCGTATAATCATCTCACTTGCGAGATAAACATTAAATAATTTCGGATAATTTATTGATTGGAATTCGGAAAATTGGTTTCCATATTTTTAATAAAAATAATTTATAATAAGTTCATCTTCTTTTTTGAAAAAAAATTAATAAATGTAATTAAAATTAATTACAACGATTAAGAGGAAAATTAGCTTAACAAGGGACCAAACCTTAATATTAAGAGACAAAATGACATAAAAACTTGTCCAAAATCCATTTTATATTAATATTTCTATCCTATCATAACTTTTAATAACATTTCTCCATTATTTGAGGCAATTTAATTTTGAAAAATGTGGTTGGATTTCCCTTTTCCAAAATTTATAAGAATGTCACTTATCCTCCACTATAAAAAAAACTCACCCCTACCCCTTATTCACACATATCAAGCCCATTGTATCGACCAAAAAATGAAAAATTAATATCCCAAAATCTGTAAATTCAACCAAGACGTCTCCCTTTTGGAAGAAATCTGACCAAGGAAGCTCTATGGTGAAAACCAAGTGTAGTTTCCCAAAGAAGAGGCAACATCCTTCCTCAAGCTCTTTTATTTTATCTTCATTCTCCACCCAATCAAAGATTCTTATTCCATGATAATATAATAACCTCATTATGCTAAATGTAATTATATTTTTTATTATATTTTTAAACCTAAAATTACACACACATCCATCAAATGGGTAATGAAGTTACCGTTCTTGTGTACGAAAAACTACCTCCTAATGAAACAACGTTGTTAATTTTTCCTTTACCCCCTCTCTTGGATGGGAATTATGATGTAAACTATATTTTTATATGATATATATGATTTTTAACAAATATATATCCTTATGGGTTTACTATAAAACACATACCTTCATTTTTTCCATTTTTTGTAAATACGATGATTTCATTGGGGGAAGTGTGAACTAAAGCCTCGTCAAAGCGATGTGATTCGTTCACACTATACATGGAATTTACTAAGGATTATTTTATTCAACTTATATGATATATATGAAATAATACTTCTAATTTAATGATATTATATATATATTACATTTACTTTCTTTCTTTTAATATGTTTATAATGAAGAAACAACGTTCATGCATACGTACGACCTGCCATCTTCATGAATAATGTATTCTATTTCATATTTATATATTTTATATATTATTATAAATACATATATAATGAATATATATGATATTTATATAATTATTTAACTTCTTTAAAAAATTAAATCACGATCTATATAATGGTATAAAGAATAAGAAGTCAAAACATATACGAAAAATAACTTTAATATTATTCAAAATGTAACATTAACATAGAATTTTTAACAAATAGGTAATATAAGGTCATAATAAAACCATATATGGTATTATATATAATAATATAAATCTTTGAGAGATTTATAATTAATTTTTATTTATTATACATGATTCATGAATGTTTTTGAAAGAATTCAATACTTATGGTAAGGGTTTTCTAATCTAACGTTAATTTTCCATTGGACACAAACCATGTCCACCAATAATTCTTATATATGGTGATATACTTCACATAAACATATTATATGATTCCAATAATTAAAATTATTATTATTTATATATCTATTTTATTATCTGTATTCCATGGGGTTTATCATTGAAATGTTACAGAATCGTTAAAGTAATTGTTTTTTGAATTTTCCTTCTTTGAGATACATGCCATGTTATGCACCTATATTTTTCAGTGGTGGTTATATACTACCCATTGACATTTTATATCATGAATATACTTATTTTAATTATATATTTTGATTTATTTATATTTATTCTTTCATGGAGATTACGATTCAAAGTTACCAAAGTTGTAACAGTTTATTGCTACAATCTCATTATTATCAGTATTGTTTATGATTCTATTTCCATTGATGTAATATTATGATCCATATATCATGATATATGGGGAATTATATTATACTCTATTTATTAATTTAATATTCATCTATTATCACCATTTTTTCATTCTTTGGTTCCTAATATAATTAAGAATACGTTTTTATGAAAATCCGTCTTTATTTCGCCTTTCAGTTCAAAATATGTGATCTTTCAAAACTGTTTGTTCTAAAAGTGTTTTAAAAAATGTTTTACTATTATAATATGTTGTTAAATGTAATATTTCCTCCTTGTTTTACCTTTTAATTTTTTTTCAAAATGAATCTTCTTTTTTTTTCAATCAATGACCTTTTTTAAAAATTCAAGGTAAAAAAGGAATGTTTGGAATATACATACATACCTATCATCATTAATTTAATTTCCTTGAAGCATACATTATTTGTTTACAAGGTTATTTTTTAAAGAAAATTTCCCCCTATTATTATCAAAATTTGTTTAATTTGATGTGGATTTCAAAGAAAATGGTTTAAAATAAACTGTTCAAAAAGTGTTTTAAATGATTCTCAAAGTATCCTATATATGTTTACATAATGTTATTTTCAAAGAAAATAATTTAAATGATTTAAATATTTATTTATATTTTTTCAAATAATTTTCAAATAAAAATATTTTAAAAAAAATTATCCTTATTTATATGTTTTAAGGTTATTTTTAAGGAATGTTTTTTTAAAAAGATTTTATGTTTTAAAAGGAGTAATAAATATTTTCCTCAAGAAATTTTTTAAATGAAATTGTAAAGGTTTATTTATAAGAAAAGGATTCTGAAATGTTTTTATAAAAATTATTTTCAAATAAATTCTATTTTCCTTAGGAAATGATTCATATGATCATTAAAATTCCTCCTCCATCTAAGATTACATACTTTGTTATAGTTTATTCATTACTTGGGATATTATCTAATAACACCATTCATATTATTTTCTGAATGGTTTATGTTTTGATGGAATACTTTTTATGACACTTGTTTCTGTTCAATAAGATGTATTCTCTTGAATCCCTTATATTTTCATGGGTTATGATTTGATTAAATGATTATGGGACCTATCTATTTTCCATAGGTAATTATATGATGGAAATTTTAGGATTCCCATTTCATTTCTTGGGTTAGGACATGATGTTTATGAATCCCATATCATGTTATGGCTCATCATGTGATAAATATTTTATTATCTTGTGGAACATGTATGCATGATTTTATTATTTGACAGGTGGAGTGTATACCTCCCTCTGATACACTGGGTAATAATAAATGTTATATGAGATCAAAGTGTACATGTTTTGAAGCCCAATCCTGAAAACAAGAAGGTACAAGGGTTATAGCCAAATCCAGAAAATAAGAAGGTACACGAGTTATAGCCCAAACCTGAAAATAAGAGGATACACATGTTGTTATCCCAATATTGAAGAAGTTACATGGGTGATTACCAAAATAATAACTTGTTATGAATGTATTTGTTCATATTCTTGACATAATATTTTCTATGATTATTTGTTTGCCATAATTTCTATGTCTTATGCCTATGATATGCTCACATAGTTCATGTTCATGATTATCTTATGATTCATTTCTAATTAAATTCCAATATTTATTCCATGTTTCATGTATATGATCTTTGATATGTAGGGTTTTATCTACAAATGTAATGTTCATGTTCTCAAACCCTTATGTTCTTGGTATGCATACATATTTATTTTATTTATCCTTATTAAGCATTCAAGGTCACCCATTGCTTATGTTTTCTTTACCCATGTTACGAATAATGTTTTTAAATTAGAGTAATAAAGTGGAATATCTTTATGGGAGATGTTGATGATCTTTAACCAAACTAGAAGAATGTGTTCTATGTTTCCAAAGTCACAAAACAATTATGGTCCTCACGTATGTACTTTTTTAATGTTCTAAATATTCATATAAAATTATATAATATGCATGAATGATTAGCCTAGGTCATTATAACATATCCCTTATCCACACACACACACATATATATATATATTTAAGATATAGGTGTAGTCTCACACTTCTATAGTCTATATCAATTGATGTTTTTGATATCATACTCCTCACATGAGAGGACAAATATCATCTTGGTTAAGCTCTAACCAATGACATGATCAATAACATACCAAAAAACCCATGTATTAGATAATTCAATATATATACTTGTGTAAGTAATATATACAAATGTGATGGTTCTCATGCTTGATATCTCACTAACCTTAGGTAGTAGGGAATCAAATTTTATCCTTTCCCCTTGAGTATACAGAAAACATCTGTATCAAAATCCATGTGATATACATATTAGATTATCCAGCACATACAACGAATCATAATATTTTTTTGTTACATGAGAATATTATATATCTATATACAAGAATCCTACTCATGACAACTTTAAAATTTCATCATAACCTATAAAACACCTTTTGGGTTTTGTTACCACCTTACATCATATATAATCCACATCAAATCTATATTTTACTATCTGATAAGTCACACCCATTAAATCTTTAGTTACTAACATGTGTAATGAAATATAGTTTGAATAATATTGATATTTAGGAATCATATTACTTACTGTTAATATTATTTAAAATATTCAAGCTTATTAACTTCATAACATCAAATATTAAAATTTCAACTTATACTATCTACTTTGAACTATTTCTATGTTCATCATGATCATCATCCTTGGAACCCTATTCCATCAAATGTTTCCTTGAAATAATTTAATTACTTATAATATTGTGAAAATACCCTCCTAAACACTTTTAGATTATCAAATGTAATTCTCCTTTTCATTTTGACAAATAAAATTCATTTTGAAATAGTGTATTTCATTTTTTAAAATATCTAAATAAAATTATTTATATTTTTCTTTATTATTTTATATATTTAACTCTTTTAGGAAATCAAGAGAAAAAACATTACTTTTAAATTGGTATAATCCTTTATGAAATAGTGATATCAACTATTAAATGGTAACTAATTGTAACACTTTACATTTTTATTTACTATCATATATCCTAAAAATATATAATATTAAGTGTAAATAACTATAAATTAATATTGGTGTCATCCTTTAGTTGTTAATTTTGAACTTTTCTAAGCTCAGACATACTCCCATTGGACTCTTAGACATTATATTTTATTCAGAATATCTTTTTAAGATACATAAAAAAAATTTTGTTAGGAAATAAAATTTATTTAATTTTAGTTGGAATATTTAACAAATAAAAAATTGTTTCCATATCATATATGACATTATATGTGTTTGTAACATATTTAATATAACAGAATAATTTATTAAAATATACTACCAATGGGTGATGGGAATACATTTCGTCATTCTTAAATAAAAATTTTCTCCAAGTTCAAAATACTTTTATCCAAATATTATTCTCAAAAAATATTTTTTAATTTTATGAATCACAAAAATGTTTATATAATTAATCATCTCTTACTTTTTAACAATAAAAAATTGAATGTGAATAACTTTTATTATCACATAAGGGAAATGCCATGAAGATACACATATTTTACATAGATTCATTTGAGGTTAAAAAAATACTTTAATTTAAATTCATATAATTAGTAAATATTTACTATATATAATGAATATAAAAAAAAGATTAATAAAATATTACTTTTATTTTGAAATATAATGTGTTTAAAAAAATTATAAAATATACATTTATTATAACACACCTTTCAAAATAAATGAAGTAATTTTTATAACTTCCATATTTGACATGGAAATTTCATAGAGTTTTACCAAATACTTTAGATACATATTGGATAATTCAATCATATTCAAATATTAATATTCCTTCTGGAACACTATAGGTTTTGATGACGGTGATTAGATTATTTAAGAAACATAGTTGAACTTATTCAACTAACTTTTCTTTTCTGGATTTAATTTTTACTAACCTTTTCTCTTTATATACTAATTTACAGGCTAGAAATCATATGACTAGTTCTTATATATTCTCAAAACTTTGTGAATAATGGGTAAAAATATTTTTATTCAATCATATTTTCAAAAAATTTCCATAGATGATAAGAGGATATATTCCAAAAATATAGAAATACATTTTTAAGTCTCCCCTCAAAGAAAGTTATATAACTAAACAAATCATACCTATGTATATCAAAAAAATCATATCTAATATTATTAAACAATAATGATTTTCGTGATCTCACCAAGATAAAAATTATATAATACACATCTTATGACATTTTTATCAAAGATTGAATCATCCATGTTATATAATGTGTAAATTACTTTGATCTATAACTTAAAAATAACCTTCTTCTACAATTATTTCTTAAATTATATCCTTATGTATATTTAAAACACTTTTCAAGTAATATTTTTTATATTATATGTCTTTCAGAATAATTGAATTTATTTTTTAACCATTAGATCTTTAAATAATCATCTTATCTCACCATTTCATTTAAAATATTCAAGCATATTCAATATAATTTGATTCACCCAATCATATTTATTATGTGTGACTAAAACAAACATACCCAATGATATTGAATACATTAGTTTATAATAAGACTACATTGGTCACTATCAATCTATGTCATATGAAACCTAAAATGAATCACTCTATGATTCTATAAACATCCAAATTCACTTTTTACCAACTTCAACACTTGTTTACCAAGAGAGGAAATATTTTGATGCATATAATTTTCCTTGAGAAAATTTCTTAAATCACCAATATTTATTAAGAATTTTTTTAAGTTACTAGTCTTTGGATTATATTACATTAAGATTCTCCTTTAAAATATTAATTATAATGTTTTTTGATGATGATAAGGATATTATCTAAAAAAATCTTTTATCAGATGAATATCATGTTTTATTAACCATTTTATGAGGAATGTATCAAATGTTTTATCGATAAAATGATGTCCCCTTTTGTGCATCACATCTATTAGTATAAAAAATTATCTATATTTTACTAAGTAATGAGTCCGATCGAGAATTCCTCTCATCACTTAATTATTTAGGAAGGGAATCATACCAAACATATCATATATGATTTCTGTATAAAGTATAAAATAACACTTAGTCCAATCCATCATATAGTTAAACTCAACTCTCTTTCTTTGATATTCATCCCAAGGGTTTCCCAGTTATGTTTAATACAATTAAAAAACTAAAAATATATTGAAAATAGATAACCTATGGGAACCATACTATGGTAGAACCCACCCAATGATGGTGTAGTGTAACCCATTACATACTTTCCTTACACAAGATAATATAGGGGTACCCAGATTTGGAATGAAACTACCAAGTTGGATGATCTATGTCTTGAAAAGTTTAACTGTAGGAGTAATCTTTCACTTATTATTTGAAAGGTATTTTTATATCTCAAAATAATATCATGTTATTCCCTTTATGTATGCATTATTATATAAATTTTTTTTGGAATATTATTCCTCCAACCTAATAAATATGTTCAAACCATATTGATGTGTAACTATTTACAAAACCCACATGTTTGTGCTACTTAACCTAAAATACAACACAAAAATATTCATAAATATCTAGATGTGTCACATGCATAAGATCCACAATCAATTTATGTAAAGGAATAGTGTTATAGAAGATTAAAAATCTCCACATGAGTATGTTGGGAGTGAAAATATCCAACCCCAATAACCAAACTAGAAAAGACATAAGCCTCAAGGTAGGTAGGTAGTCTTACCCAAAGTCCCTATACCTATGTATACTTTACTCAAGGGAGAATAAAATTCATCATAACACAAATACCTAATGTAAAAAAAATAAATTCCACAACTAAATTCAACATAATAGCTTCAATTACAAATTGAAATCACGGTTGATGAAAAACTAAATTCATTATGGTGTCATTCCTAGAATGTAATGCATGTCCCTATCCTATAAGAATTTTATGATTTTAAAATGAATAATACACAATATTAATATTTATTAATTATTTTACAAAACAAGAATATATTAGGTAATAAGATTATAAATAAATAAAAAATTAAAATATTCAATCACATGACTAAAATTTAAGGAAAATTATTAATTAAAATATAATTTTAAACAAAATTATTATTTTAATTTTTATCATTATGTAAATTCAATAATTTTGAATAGAATAATTTTATATTCATTCCAATATGAAAACTTTCATATTAATCATTATGTGGAATTCCCACTTTAAATATATGGAGTTATATGCATTATAGAAAATTTATAATTCAATTTATATTATGAAAACATCTTACATAATCTAAACATCATATACTTAATCATTATTTAAACATTGATAATATCAATCATCAAAACCGTTTTTTATTTGGTTTAAATAATATCTAAATAAGTTCCTTTTTTATTGTGAACAATTAAATCTAATTAATTTTGAAAAATTATTAATTTATATATAAATTTTATATTATATCCTTATTTCATTAATTATGAACCTTAATAAATTATAAATTATTATTTATAAATAGACACTTTTATTTATAGATCATTTGTTATGTCATATAATTTGGAAAAAAGGTATTTTAAATAGTAACATTTAGTATTGGGGGTAATTTTTTTAATTAATATTTATATAATTTTAGTAAATTTATAATTAAATAATCTATAAAACTTTTTTAAATTAAAATATCCCAAAATACCATTTATAATGATTTATAAACACTTGATAAACCATTAAAACCATTAAATAAATTTAATAACAATTTTAAAAATATTTACTCTTTACCCTTATGTAAGCACCCATTCCTACATAATACCAATATCACTCTACCCATATACAGTCACTATGTATAATAGTAATATGATTCTAGAGCCCCTTCATAAATGTACAACTACATTACCCTTACATAGTACCACTTATTAAACTTAAACTATGTGTTACCTTAACAAAGACCCATATTAATAAAGGTGCAATGGTATAACCCTTACACATATCATTATGCATAAAGGTATTTAAAAATGACCCTTGTTCAATTTTTTTTTATTAGGTTAAGTTAGTATAATCCTTACACAAAATGATCTAGGTAAGGGTAAATCCAGATAACCCTTATATCGAATAATTTTACATAAGGGTAAACATTTATGACCCTTACATATCCCCTTTCATAATTGTACTACCTTTATGAAACCCATTTTCATATAGGTAATAAATTGGTTTCCATTATGTAGACATTCTGTTTAAGGGTATCATATAAGGGTATAATATTATATACCTTAACATAGCCAATTTAAAATCACAACTACCTTAACATGACCCTTTCTTTATGTAAAGGTATGTTGTGATGACCCTTATATAGACCAATCTATGTAACAACCACTCTATTTAAGGGTTATTACTTGGTTACCCTTACTAACCTCAGTTGTGTAATGGGAAGGTATTCATTACCATTACATTTCCTAGATATATAACGGTAAACTATATTTCCTTAAAATTAAACACTTCTATGTTTTCTAATTTTCTCCTTAATTTCATCACATGTTTTATAAAAAAAATAATGGATCCATTTGATACCAGTAAATGTGAAAAAATATCTATTTCTCATATGAACATGTCCAACGTGTCATCCATCTGAACCTTTAATGGTCTCTATTACCCCAACTCTTTAGGAATACAACTCTTTGCATCCCAATGGAGCTCCAAGGTGGAGAGACACACTTAATCACTGTTCATGTTTGAGAGTTCCCATGAACTGTTTAACTATTTATCCATTCCTTTGATACCACTAAAGGGTTTTGAAAGAGTATAATAACATTTATTAGATCAATAAGAAGCGATTAAAAAGCCTAGTTAGGGGCTCTCTATGAAATATAATATAAAACTAACATTAATATTTAAATAAAGAACATTTTATAAATGTTTATGAATTACATTAAATAAGCTATTATATCACTTCATCATTATTTTATTCATTTGATAAAGATCACAAAGTTGAAATAAAATAATACCACATATGTATGTATCCGTGAGTTGAATGAAAAACATGTCGTAATTGTAATATTCTATTTTCTACCATGATGTATTAGCATCTAAGAATGTAAAAAAAGAATAAGAAAGAGATAAATGTGTTTGGAGAGGATCAACTAAGTATAACGGAATTCACCATCCATTGATATCACATGACAATAGTTCAAAGGAAAATCAAGGATGATCTTTGATTATCCTCTCATTAATTCATATATTGAAGAAAATTAATAAATACCATAGATATTTCATGAACCATATGAATTTACTCACAACCCTTTCAACTAATGACACATATAATTAAATGACCACTTACGTGGGAAAAATAAATGATACCAATTTATCATATATATTAGGTTTTAAAGAATATCTTCATCAAAATAAATAGATTATTAATCAAATATGAACCTACTGATTCAAAATATGGGATCCATTTTTCCAAATTCCATTTCTATAAGTGTAAAACATCAATTTAAATATATGTACATAAAATAAAATAGAAACTCATTTTTAGAAAAATGCATTTTTAAACCCAAAAATGAACTTATATAAAAATCTGGTATAATTATGATTAAAATTTAATTAATTAGATTATATCTTATAAAATAATTATTATGTTATTTTGAGATAAAATTAAAAACATAATAGGTATTTTTAATGAAAATAAATGAGAATCTTACAAAAATAAGTATTTTTCACTATTTACTAAAAAATTAAACTTTTCAGGAAAATACCAAAAATTTCACCCTAAGGTAGTTTTAATATTTTTATTTAAGAAATGAAATTTATTTTATAAAATACTTTTTATAAAAGTAGAATAAATTAATTATGATATTTTCTCACAAAAATTAATAAAAATCATTTTTGAATAAGAATCATTTTTTAAGTATAAAATTACTTTACTAAAAATTAAATCACTATTTATTACAAATTAATAAATAAATTTTTCTTATATTAAAACTTTATAAATATTTTTTATAATGTGTTTGTAATTATTGATACCTTACAAATTACCATCTTAGTTATAATGGTCACATTTAAATAATAATATTTTTATAGTAGATCAATATTCACTTAATCCTCGTTGTTGTATGTTAAGAAAGCTATTGAGCATAGTATTATTTTAAAATCATTGGGTGTTTCAACATGGGTAAAGGGAGATATAATGAATATGTGTTTATACCTTCTTCTCAGGTTACGTCATCTATGGAGGATTATATTTTACTTGGACCTACCAACTATATGGAGTGTTAGTGCTTTAGGAAGAATTATTATGCTGGGGAGACCTCAGGTGAGTTTTCTTAGACTCCCAATATGGGTTTTCACTTATAAGTTATGATGGATGTTGTGATATAATTGAGGTAGAAATTGATGGATGTTGGAAATTGATCTAACTATTCTACACACCTTGAATCTACTAAGATTTATACTAACCTGATATGTTGTTATTGGTGGTCGGGAATGGGATGATCAATTGATTTTTTTTTCTCAGTGCCTTATATATCAATGAATTAAGGTGGAACATTAGAGGAATGTTGGTTTTCTATAACCCTTACTCATTCCAGTATGAAAATTTGATGATATAACCAATGAATTTATCATTTATCTACCTCATACTCATCATAATAAGGATACGATGCTAGATATTATTAATCAAATTATGGAATCATAACATATCCCACTTATTAAGGAGTCAATGAAGGAGGAGAATCTTGGAAAATTTTATGTCTGGAATATTTTACTTCTCCATGTTGTTTCATCAAATATCATTTTAAATAAGTAAAATCACTTTATATCTTAGTTTTGTTATGTATTGTAGAAAATTATGGCTTCTTAGTTGAAGTTGAGCATGAATTATCATCCACAAATGGATGTCTAGTCTGAGTAAGCCATCTATATTATTAAAGTCATTATTTGAGAATGATTTCTAGGCTTCAGTGGATCTTGGGATAAAAATTTCCCCTTATTTAATTTTTTCAATAACAATATTTACTGGTCTTTAATTAGGATGTTTCCATTTGAGTAATTTTATGGGTGGCCTTGTAGATCACCTCTTTTTTGAGAAGTAGTCGGAGAATAGTCCTTGGTTGGAAAAGCATCATTTAGGAAATGTCATATATCAAGAGTATATTAGAAATATCAGATATTAGAAAGATATATTATGTTGATCAGTGTTTTCATCCATTTTAATTTCATATAGTGGATTGGGTTTTCCATATATTTTCATTGTGTTTGGAAAATAGACACTTGGGGAATTCAAGTAAGTTAATGCTCCTACGACATGTTTTTTTTGAAACTTCATCCCTATCTTCCCCCTGTGAAACAGTGCATTATCGCATGTGTAGCTCACCCCACCTTTCCCTTATAAGGATGATTTCTTGTCTTTGGATTTGGGTATTTCATCCTAGTTGGGGGATTCTTCTTCCTCTCATCTAGGAAATGGTTCATCAAAATCAGAGATCTATGATGGGCTGGTGTCCCCAGTTAAAGCATCCTCAATTCCTCGTAATGGTATGTGCACTATATCCCAATCAAAGCTAAGGGCTATTTCAGAGTGATCCAAAATCTCATCTGGTCGTTAGTATGGGAAAAATGTAGGAAATGTTCTTACCAATGCTATCTTTTCTCATATGGAACTCACATGGACTAGGTACCCAGGTAAAGCTTGATTTCATACCCAAGGAATTTATCAACAAATTTTTTCCCTTATGGATTTACTAGATCTAATATAAATCACTTCTAAAATCATGGATTTTTCATATAAATTTAGGTCAAAAAACCACATGTATGATGAGCCTAATAATCATTATATCTGATTTTTCTCAAACTAGAAAATTTTAGTGGAGTTGATTTCACATTTATAATAGTTGAAAATAAAAAAAAACTCTGCATCAACTTGTCGATTCTTCTTGTTTTTTATGTTAAATGTGATGCTCAGTCCTGGGAGTCCCTATGGAGTGATCTTATCTCTTTTAAACATGAGTATACTCCTTGGTTTGTGGGGGCTGACTTCAACATTGTCATTGATCTAATGGAGAAAAAAGGATTTTGATCTCTTCCTCTCAAGGCCAAAAAATATTTTGTGATTTTATGGACATTAGTGGGACATGGATCTAGTTTTTTAGTGAGACCAATTTACCTTATGTGATAATAATAAGGGAAGGAACAGAACTTTGTGTCTTTGTGATCATTTCCTTGAGAATTTCCATTCCATCTCCACCTTCCCATATTTCAATGTCTCCCACCTCATATGAAGTCTTTTGGACCACTCTCCCTTCATATTATGTTGTCACAAAGGCCCGAGATAGAATAATATTTTAGGTTTTATCATCTTTCTCTAGAGGATTATGTATTTCAATAAATGGCCATGGAATCATGGAGAAAGAATATTAAGTTTTTTTCTTGGTTGAGGCTCAAAAAAAAACTTAGAAGAATTAGGGGATATCTCCAAACATGGATATGAAACCAACCACATTGCTTTCAGGATCTATAGGCTATCATTATAGATATTGAAATACATTATAATAGTTTGAAAAAAAACCTAGAATGAGGCCTTGTTCAACAGTATCACCTACATAAAAATCTCTATTGTCGACATACTTATCAAATATGAGTTATTGGACCAAGAACATTTGAGAATTAAATGGATGCAGAAAGGGCACCACAAATCAAGTTTATTTAATGCATGTTTTAAATATAAAGAACATAGAATGAGGACCCAAACTCTCCTGATTGATGGATCTTACTAGAAAGATATAGATGTGTTTGGGAAACTAGCATATGTATTGTTCAAGTAACTATTGGATAGCTTCAACTCCCATATGTAAGGAGGATATCCGAGTGGTAGTGCAACTTTCTTATACCTTGTGTGGTCACTCATTCAATGAATGATATGTTGGGGGGAAACCATAAAGAGAGTGATTTTCAGGATTCTGTTTGGACTCTTAATCCAAAACGAGTACCAGGTCCTGATGGTCTCCCTGGTTCATTTTACAAGATATTTTGGGTCCTGATTAAGGAAAAATTAGTGCATGTGGTTCATAACTTATTTAAGAATAGAAAAATACCCAATTTTTCTTGTGCCACTAAGCTGGTGATGGTTCCCAAGGTTAAAGAGCCTCATTCCCTTCAATAGTACAGACCAATATGCATGTGTAATATCCCCTAAAAAGTTATTATTTCCATCCTAAAAAAACAACCATCAGTGCATCTGATTAGTTGGATCTATGAGTGTCATATGGGGGCTATTGGGATGGATCAAGAAGTTCTTGGTGATATAAATCAAAAGGCTATTGGATCCAATATATAAATTAATATTAATATGAACAAATCCTATGATCAATAGGATGGAATTTCATTATCAATGTTCTTTCTAGTATGGGTCTTGGGAAATTGATCTATTGTTGGCAGTCATTTCTATCGAAGGGTTATCTTTGGATTTCCAAATTGTTTAACCCTAACAAGTATAGTAACAGTAAGGGGTCGATCCATAGAAATAAGGAGTTATTTTTATATTTATTATCTATTTTGTGTATGATTTAGTGAAGTGTGCTGAATTTAGAGTTTATTTCTCAATTTGTTTGATGAAAATGTGATTGGATTTTAATTTCTTAGCAAATTACTTAAAGGATAAAAAAATTGGGAATTTGGTTTTAATGAAAATTTGGAGGGAAATGCATCGGGACAGTGGATTTTAAGAGGTTTTTATTACATCAATTTTCTTTTGAGGTTGTGTTGTTCATGATAATTCAAATCTCTGGGATTAATCATGTATGATAACCCCCTTGGTTCGGTAAGTTTTGTTTAAATCAATGGAAGTCAATTTTTTTGGTCTGAAAATTGATTTCTCTTAATTTATATTAATTGTATCCCTTTTGAGATGATTAAAACACCCAATGTTCATAGATTTTTTTAATTCAAATTACTTAAAGGATCCCTATAAATCCCATTATTGGTCTAATACGATATTTAAAGTGATATTTGAAAAGGTTTAATAAGAAATTATGAGGATGAAAAGTTGAAAAATTCAATTACAACATCACAATTGATAAATTAAAACTTTCATTTTTCCACAGCCCCAACACATAGGGAATTTAGATACTCATGAAGTAGATTCTAATTAAATAACTTGTAGTACCTAGACACATCCTCTTGAAAGCTTTGGGGAGAAGGTCGTCAGGAAGTTAGCACAAAATCACTTTCCTTTCCCTGTTCTCTCATATTCTTTCTCTCTCTTATTTTCTTCTAGGACATATCCAGAGTGATCTCCCTTTGAATTGAATGAAATATTAATGAATAAATGACTAACTCCCCAACTTGGAGGGCCTTCCACCTATTTATAGGTTTTAGGAGTACACGCTGTGTAGTCTTGTCAACACGCTTTTCCATCCTTTTCTCCACCGGTGGTTGAACTAACACACTATCTTTGACTAGGACCACGGTGCCACCTGGTAGTTGGACGTACAAGGTGTGTAGTGCCACCATACACCGTGTGTTCTCTCTTTCATCAGCCACTAAAAACTTCTAGAAGGTCCACACAGTGTGTAGACTGGTGGACACAACGTATAAAGGTCAGCCGGAAACATGGGCATGTAGACTTCTTCTCAGCCACCAACCACTTCTAGAAGAGGATAAAAAAAATCTATATTATGTACATGGAATGTAAATTCTTATGGTACCTTGGAAATGTATTTGAATTGGCCAATCCGTTTTGGGGTTCTGGTACGCAGTGTGTATTTGAACGTATATGGCGTGTAGTTTGGAATTTTTTATCAACATTCCCCTAATTTGTGTCTTTGTAGTGGAAATACCGGAGAAACATTATGATCACCGAATTACAACATTTTATCTCCAAAATAACTTTTATTTAGTGAAAAATTGTTTAAAAAACTCGATAAAATGTACAAAAAATGTATACGCAAATCAGGAACATCAAAGTCTACCATACTTAGTAATTTTCTTTTCCTCAAGAAAAATCTCAACCTCTAATCAATAGTATTCATATTCCAAAAAGGTAAGTATTCAACTTTAATTATACTTATAAATACTATAGTCATAGAAAAGGATTTTATAAAGACACAATAACATATTTCAATTTTTAATGATATTATAATCATTCCTCTTTAATAGTTGAATTATAAAACTTTCATTCTCTTTTATGCACATCGTTCAACATTTCACAATTACACATGCCACTTTATGATTTACCTCACCAAAAAATAATACTCTCATCACTCAAGATCATTTTATCATATTTGTACTTAATATTAAGTAAAATAACTCTATCCATAGGTTTTCAAGTGTTCTAATTATCAACTTTAGATATTTAAATCACCAAAATCATGAGGGCTTTCATCAAGGTTCAAATGTTTATGAGGCTAAGTGTTGGTAGGTAATAATGTGAAAAATAATCTTAGAGGCTAGAAAAAGGAGGTCAAATTCTTAAACAACAATGCATGATATTCAAAAATTAGAGAACAACGAAAACCATCCCCAATCAAGATCTCTTAAAAAGGTTATCATCACTATGATAGACTTTTTCCAAAGTGGGTCCATAAACCATAAGTAAAGTGTAATGAATGAACTTGGTCCCTCTTTTGATTTCTTTTTACATAAAAGAGACCACCAAGAATACAATGTATAGTAGGCTATAAAACCCTTTCCCCTAAATTTATAAGTGGAAAACTCCCCCACACTAAAGTTCATGGTTTCTCACCAAAATGTACCATGAAAAACGAAAAATTCCTCTCTAAAGATGAAGTGAATAATCATAAAAATTTATACAAGAATTAGGGTAGGAGGGAAAAATAATCTTGTAATGTAGATTCCTATAAATATTGTTCATGGTTTATAAGGGTTTATTAAGATTAGTTGTAGGGTAGGTCTCAAGGTTAAAAGGGTTGAAAAATAATCAAATGCCTCAATAGTTTTAATGAGATTCAAAAATCATCATGTTTTGAATAGAGAAACATGAAAATTTTGGTAGTTATGCATATCCAAAGAATTTCTCAAGAAAGAGGGTATAAGAAATAATATGTTAAAAAAGTTTAGAATACCTCTTGGGAATGAGGAAAAAGATAAAGTGTCAATCAGGTCATGTCATAAAAAAATGAAAAGTCTAATAAATGCAGATAGCCAATAATTTAAGTTAGAAAATCAACCACATAAACAATCATTTTAAAATAATTTATTAAAATTTTAAAATAATCATCTAACTTCTAAAATTATCAACTATGACTTTATTATTTAAAATTATAATTAACCAAAAATTTTCCACAGTTTAAAATATTTCATCTATTAATGATGTCTCCAAGATTATTTAAAGGGGAAAAGAGTAGTGTAGGTAGAGAGCCCCCCCACCCACACTGAATAGGGAACACACTACTAGAATTTTTACTTTTGGAGGTGGGAGACCTATAACGGCCGCCATTTGGCGGCCGCTAATGCTATCAACAGCGACCGCCAAATGGCGGCCGCTGCACATAATACCTAATTTTACCCCATTTCCCGACCCCCCTAATTACACTCCCTGACCCCGCACCCCGACCCTCCCCGACACCACACCCCGACCATGCGACCCCGACCCCGGCAACCCCGGCCCCGACGACCCCTCCCTGACCCCGCGACCCCGACCCCAACGACAATCCTTGACCCTGGCGACCCCTCCCCCGGTGACCCCGCCCCCGGCGACCCCGCCCCCGGCCACCCCGACCCCTGGTGACCCCTGCGACCCCGACTCCTGACGAGCCCCTGCAAGCCCCGGTGACCCCTGGCTACCCCAGCGACCTGACCCCCGTCGAACCTAACCCCCAGTGACCCCCGGCGACCCTGACCCCGCGTTGCACCACCCGCAACCCCGGCGACCCCCTGCGCCACCCGCAACCCTGCGCTGCGCCACCGGCAACACCGCGCTGCACCACCCGTGACCCCGACAGCCTACGCTGCACCTTTGGACAGTCCTTCCCCAACCCCGCATTGCACCACCCATTACCCCGACAGCCTGCGCTGCACCTTCGGACATTTCTGCCCCCTTCGTCCCCTCTCGGCCCCGCTGCATCCCTCCGGCGAGTCCTCACGTCTTGCCTCTGTCGGACCCTTCCGGTTCATCATGCCCCACAGTGTAGAACCCTCCCACGCTTCGTCCAGCGATTCTGCCACTTTCGATTCCAGCCGCCGAACCCCTGTTGTCAAGTCGTTGCGCCGTCATGAATCCGCAATCGAGTCGCACCCCATTACCCGCGGTCGAGTCCTCTACAGGTAATGTTTTTTATCCTTCAAATTTAGCTTTGAAGTCATTGGTTTTTAAATTTAATGATATTTTTTATTTATAATTTAAATAAGATATTTCACTTTTGATTTCTATTATAAATACAGATATGAATGAGAGCTGTATTGATATGCAAGATAGGTTTTCAGCTGAATATTTTGAGGGGATTAAGCAATTTATGGATTTCACCAACAGATTTCCAAGCGATATGATTAGTTGTCTATGCAGAAAATGTGCAAATAGATATCTATTCAAATGAGATAGTGTTAGAGGACATTTGTTTTTTAATGGGTTTTGGAAAAACTATAAGACATGGAAACGTCATAGAGAAGATTCTGTTTCATGTCATCACTCGGAAAGTATTCATATGAATTTTGATTCGAGAACAGTTGATCCGATGAACATAATGCTCAATGATATGATGCGCCAGTTTCAACCTGAAGACAGTAATGTCGTAAATGATGACGTTGGATCGAGTAATCCCCGTTCTTCTGTAGATGGAGAAGCATTGAAATTCTTTGAAATTCATGACGATGCACGTACTGAATTATATCCTGGATGCACTAAATTTAGTAAACTGTCGTTCATCGTTGAATTGTTACACATGAAGGCTTTGAACAAGTGGTCAGACACCTCATTCAACATGTTGTTGGTATTGTTGAAGAAAGTACTCCCTGCTGGAGCGAAGATTCCAGAGTCATTCTATCAAGCTCGGAAGTTGACCAGTGATCTTAGTTTTATATATGATACAATTGATGAATGTCGCAATAATTGTATGTTGTTCAGAAAAGAGAATACACAATTAAATAATTATACTATTTTCTATACATCTAGGTGGAAGACTAATGAGATTAATCAAGGTAGTCAGATTCTTCCTGGGAGAGTCTTGAATCAAGGGAAACAAGTTGCTGCTAAACAAATGTGTTATTTCCCACTAAATCTGAGACTGAAGAGATTCTTTATGTCAACTAAAATTGCTAAATCGATGAATTGGCATTCAGAGAGAAAGAAAGAGGCTGATAAATTAAATCACCCGGTAGATTCTTTGGCATGTAAAGAGTTTGATCAAAGACACCCAATATTTTACCGAGATGATTGTAATATTCGACTGGGTTTGGCAGCAGATGGTTTTAACCCATTTAGGTCCATGGTTGGTGCGACACATAGTACGTGGCCAGTGGTGTTAGTTCCATACAACATTCCCCCATGGGTATGTACAAAGAAACCTTTTTTGTTACTGTCAATTCTAATTTATGGACTGAGAGGACTTGGCGATAAAATCGATGTTTTCATGAAACCTTTGATTGATGAGCTGCAAGAATTTTGGGCTGATGGTGTAATGAGTTTTGACTCGGTAGCTAATGAAATGTTTAGACTTCAGGCCGCTTTGTTATGGACAATTAATGATTTCCCAATGTATGCTAACTTATCAGGTTGGAGTACAAAAGGAGAATTGTCTTTCCCTTGTTGTAATAAGAGTAAGAAATCTATATGGCTTAAGAACTGTAGAAAGTGGGCATATCTTGGTTACATACGATTTCTTCCTCCATTGCACAGGTTCAGAAAAGACCGTGTATCATTTGATGGGAATAGAGAGTATGAACAATCACCACAAATATTTTTTGGGGTTCAAATTTGTGCACAACTTGATCAAGAAAACATCCGTACAATGTATGATTTTCAATATTTATTGGCTCCTGCATTTCCTTCTATTCCTGCTACAAATAGACAGCGAATTCATAATTGGAAGAAACATAGTATTTTTTTTTGAATTTCCTTATTGGAAATATAATATTTTAATACATAATTTGGATGTGATGCACATTGAAAAAAAATGTATGTGATAATATATTGTGCACCATTTTAGGTGTCAAGGGGAAATTAAAGGATAGTGCTAATGCTCGACGTGATTTGCAAGAAATGGGATAGAAAAAACCTTTACATTTACAACCGGGTGAAGTAAATCATGCATACATGCCTGCTGCGCAGTACAAAATGAATAAAAAAGAGAAACAAACATTTCTATCAATTTTGAAGACTGTTAAGGTGCCAGATGGTTATTTCTCTAATATTTACAAGTGTGTGAATATGATGAGCATGAAATTACAGGGGTTGAAAATTCACGATAATCATATTCTGCTTCAACAGTTAATTCCTATAGCAATTTGTGATTTCTTACCAACCCAGGTTGTTGAGCCATTAATTGAAGTTTCTAATTTTTTCAGACAGCTCTGTTCAAGGAATCATCGCATGCGTGATTTGGAAAAGCTACATGATAAGATTGTACTTGCACTATGTCACCTAGAAAATCTATTTCCACAGTCTTTTTTTGATTTCATGGATCACTTGACCGTTCATTTAACTGGTGAAGTCACTGCTAGCGGTCCCATACAATTCAGGTGGATGTATCCAATAGGGCAATACTTAAATAAATTGAAACGATATGTGCGCAACAAAGCTCATACCGAAGCCTCAATTTCCAAGGGATATTTAATGGATGAGTGTACTAATTTTTGTGCTTCATATATTGATGAGGTTGAAACAAATATAGATAAACCCTCTCAGAATGACGAGGGTCCAATTGGATAAGGAATAACGTTTGATATGCGGAATGATGAGTTGGTTCAAGCTCATCGATATGTGTAGTTCAACACTCCATCAGTTTTTTCATTGATAAAGTAAGTTTCATAGTTGATGTGTATTTTGTTTCTATATTTATTTTATTTCTTACATTATATTGTGTTGTGATGTAGGATGCATATTGCTGAGTTGAAACATGAAAGGCCCCGTGCAACTGACTATCAAATCCAAAAACATCATTTCAACACATTTCATGAGTGGTTCAAGACTCATGTACGTATAATTGATTTAATATTTTTATATTGAAAATTAGTTGTATTTTCACAATGATTTATCCATTAAACTATATATGTGAAATTTGCAGATACAAAAGTTACGTGATTTATCCCATCCTGTGAGCGAAGAACTCAACCAACTAGCTGATGGTCCATTTATTACAGCTCGACGCTACAAGTCTTTGGATGCTAACGGATTCCAATTTTGTATTAGCGATGTTGACATGAACCGAGAAACACAAAATAGTGGTGTTGGCTGTTCTTTTGTTGATGCGGGTTATTATTATGGATTGCTGAGAGATATTATTGAGGTTGTTTATGGTCGTGGTTTAAAACACATATTGTTAAGGTGTGATTGGGTCGATCATGTTCGAGGAACGAAAGTTGATAACATCCAATTTACATTTGTAAACTTTAACAATATGCTATATAAAGATGACTGAGTAAGCAATGAGCCCTTCATAATGACATCGCAGGAAGAACAAGTTTACTTTTTCAGCATTGATTTTGATGGGAATGTTGTGGTGAAAATGTCTAGAAGAGGGGTTTTTCTGATTGACCAAGAAGAACCTGACGTTGTCGCATTTCCTGATCAAACACTTGACCAAACAACAGTAGCTATACGAGATGAAGATATACCATGGGCTAGAGAGACAATTGAAGGAGATACGATAGACATTCATGATTAGTGAAAATTGTAATTATATCCCCAGTTATTGTTTGTAAAAATATTTATAAGTTTTATATGTATAAAAATTTCTTGATTTAACTATAATTTCTTTTAATGTTGGTATTTCACAGGGTGGTCACAGTGGTTCACCTAATGTTGTCGGTACGTATGTTTTCATTTTTCTAAATTAATTGATTTTAATTTTTTGTGTATATTTCCCTAACTGTTTCTAATCATTAATTTATATTGTAATTGAATTATGAATTTATGTTTATCAAGATCTAGTGATTCTTCCAGTAGACGTAGGGGTCCTGGTAGAGGGGTTCGATCCTGGAACTCTGGAGCCCGATTGTATGTGTTATTTGATGACACATTTCATCCAGTTGGAGATGGTGCTACTGCATTGAGTCGTCAGTTTGGGCATATGATACGAGACTCACACAGATTGACTCTGATGACTCGTGACTGGAGTTATTTCCCCCAGGATACAATGGACAGATTATGGAGGGAGGTTCAAGTAAATTCAATGTTTAATTTTTCATGATATATTGTTATTATTATTGTCCCATATACTGACAATTTTTTTTAACAGGATAATTTGACATCCTGTCCAGATGTGTTTCGGGCTGTATGTATGTCCATATTCCGAAAATTATGGAAGGATTACAAGTCAAGGGTGAATAGAGATCACTGGTGTAACGCCCCGACCCCAGCTACCCAGAGTCGGTGCATTACTTCGTAACATTGGCATGATCACAAGAAGATCAAATCTCGAAAGACCGATTGGTTTAGTAGCCTTGGAAACACTAGATATAATCATAAAGTTTTACATTACATTTCAAAGTGAAAAACTACTACAACAACAAAGTCTTCATATCCACACTATTAACCCCTCATAATATCCCTGCAAGTCATTCATAATTTACTTCTTCACTACCTGGGAAAAATAAAACATAGAAAAGGGGTGAGCTCAAATGCCCAGTAAGGATAACAATATAGCGGAACATTCAAAATAAGCATAAACATTTAAGGCAATGAATTACTAAAACAAAAGCCTTTTAAAATTGAACTTCAACATAGTATGGCAAAAGTAAAATGAAATAATGCCATTTACTTGTTCACATGGATATTCTACTAATCGAATAATCACATGCAAAAATCAATAACCACTTTCATAATGTTGGAATGAATAATGATAAACGTTAATTTCTTTGTCTAGGCCTCATCCCAAGACCTAGGGGTTACTTCTAACCGGAACCCAACCCGGAGTGCCTCTAATAACCGGACACCAACCCGGAGTGCCTCTAATAACCAGACACCAACCCGGAGTGCCTCTAATAACCGGACACCAACCCGGAGGGCATACTTTTACCAGTCCCTAACCTGGAGGGCTTACTTTAACCAGTCCCCAACCTGGAGGGCTTACTTTTACCAGTCCCCAACCTGGAGGGCTTACTTTTACCGGTCCCCAACCCGGAACATACTTGTTTAGCACATTCATCTGAAGAAAAGTTTGAAATATAACATAAACATTCGGATTAAAACTAGCATACGAAATTTCAATAGTTTCACCATAAACTATGAATGGTATAAAATAGCACATCCACAGTCAAACATATCACAAAACCTTCAATACAATATAGAAGTTTTGTATTATAATAAATCAACTTCAAATAAGCGTAAAATCCATTAAAGGATGTTGACATAGATGAAATCAAAACACTTTTTAGAGAAATATCTCTTTCTATTTTTGAAATCATTTAAGAGCCATATAAAATAAAACATTTTCTTTGAAAATATTCTTATAAGCTTGTAAGTAAAGCTTTGAAGATTTTATAACGGCGTAAAATAACCGCACCCGCCGTATAAGTTAAAAAAAACATTCTTACCTCAATTCTGTCGAAAAGGTTAAAAAGGACCTTGTTTTGAAAACGACGGAAAGATTCCTTTATAAACCTCTTATAAAAAGTCAAAAAAAGGTATAAATGACTTTAACCCATATTCTTGTAAATAGTAAAAATGTTTTGAAATACATTTTTAAGAAACATGGATGTGGATGATAAAGAGATCCCAGTAGATTATTACATATAAACAACCTCGGATAATGAAGAGATTGTGAAATAACCCTTACCTTGTACTTTTCCTTGGTTGGGGTAGGTTAACCTCCTGTATAATGGTGAAATAATTGTTATTAAATTATACAAGAATCATATACATTAATATGATATCATATATGATCTTTTAACATTGTTTTATTAATAATATCTTAGTATTATCGTCGTTTCGGGTGATAATCGATTCGTTCTTCTTAAATGTTTGGTTACGTAAGACATGTTTGTAATGGATAGATTATATCTTATTCATAATAAGAATGATATTAACATTATTTTTAACCCCAAAATGAGAATAATACTTGAATGGGTATGATGGAGAATGAATCTTATCGCGTTCGTGGAGACGGTAGTCCGTACGTGCGCACGAACGCTACTTCCATTTAATTTTTTATTTTAAAAGAATCTAATCCAAATGATACATAGGTATATTACTATCCAGTATAGTATTTTATATATGTTACTTAAGTTCATTAACACCATCCTTTATACGTTTCATGTGTGGTATGAACGAGTCATATCATTTTAAGGGGGCGGTAGTCCGCACTTCCTCAAATGAAATTATCGTATGTATATACAACATGAAACGAATAATGGTATGAAATAAAATGGAATTACAGAAGCTTATATATAAAATATATATCATTAATATCATATTTAATTACAGTGCCATCATAATGGCCACCATGAGAGGTGGTGAGATGTATTTGAACAATCATCGTTTCGTGAGGCGTTAGTTTGCCATCCACAGAAACATTATGTTCATCATCCATTAGATGGAGTTGTGTGTATGTGTAGTTTGAATCCTTCTTATAACAACATCCTAGTATATTTAGGATACTGGTGTTGTTACAAAAGAAAGGAAATAAAAAGATTTTGGGGGTTGGAGAAGCAAAATAAATGAAGATACTTTAAGAGAAATTGTTACCTTTAATTTAGGTAACTCACTTTGGTTGGAACCAAAGGACTTCTTGAAATGCTTTCTGCCTAAGGGGAAGCTTCAAGGAGGAGGAGAGGGATGTGGGGAGATTAGTTGGGCAGAGTTTGGACGAGCCAAGTGGCTTGAGAGGTGCGAGGAAAAGAGAAGGAGGAGTGCCCTTTTATAAGAGGGGTGAGGGGCACCTTTGGAAAAGCTAGAAATATTAATTTATAATAAATTCATATTCGGTTTCCAAAGGCTCCAAAGTTGACTATTCAAAGTATGAGGTGGGGATAGGTCGAAAACAACTCATCCAATAGAATTTAGACAGGTTTGGGTACTTATATTAATCTTATCTTTAAGTATTAACTCTAAGTTAATTAGTTTCACTTTTACAATGTCTCTTTGTATTTTTATAAAATATGGTTAATAAACTTACTATATACATCCAAGCGACCCCCAAGTGGTCCATTAATGATTAACCTATCATAATATAAGTCTCTTGGCCGAACCTTAGATTTTTTAGGAATTTAATATCAATTAATAATATAATATTTGTTTTAAGAACTCTTTTATGTCAATTTTGACACTATTCAATAGTTGATTTTTGTGAAACTCATAACAGATTTATTACTTCGAACAAAGTCAATTAAATCAATCCTAATATATCATATTATCCTATAAAATTATTTTAATTCATTAAAAGTTTCATATTATATTTATTTGGGTATTTATAATATCAATTATGTTAATTTTTTACTATTTTAGTAATTACTGCATCATCATTGTGTCATAAATAAAATAAATTATTTAATGTCTAAAAATTATAAATAAAACATAATTATGTAGGAAATCTTTTTAGCTTTCTAATGAATATTTATAATCGAAAATCCAACATGTATAACCCTATGTAAAAATTGTTCTTATAAAAGATGTAAGCTTATGCCATTTTTATTTTTATTTTAACTTTATTAATATAATGTGTCCCTACCACATACAAGTGGCTCCAAGGGGTCCCCAAATTGACCCAAGGATGCCCATGGTCGGGTATGTGTCCACCAATAAGGTTAGGACACGTTTTAGGGTAATTTTGTATTATTATAATATTATTTTTTTTAACCCTTATTTACCGGATTTACCCTTTAACCATGGTAAATAAAATATTTACCGCAGTAATTATTCAAAATGTCTAAAAATAAAAGTTACCTATTTACACAATTTGAACATCCTGATTCCAAATATGGAATCCATTTTTCTAAATTCAAAACACAGAAGTGGCAGAAATTAATTTAAAATTAATTCCCGCTGTCAAAACAAAAAGCGTGTTTTTAAGAGATAATAACTATCAAAAGATTGACACTTGTTTATGTTCGGTTTAATTGTAAAATTATGTCTAATGACCAACATTATATTAAATTGTAAAAATATATTCTAAATATACTTTAAAACCACTCAAATTCATAATTTATCACTATTAATTATTTTGATTAAAAAAGTTGTTTTTAATTAAAATTTAGTAATTTTCACTATTCATCAAAATATGAAAGTTATCCGAAAAGTACCAAAATTTCACCTTAGGCTAAATTCGATATTCCGAATCCAAAAATGAAGTCCATTTTGAAATATAAAATATATATATTTTCAAAAAGTAGGTATTACTATTTATAACGGCTAGTTTGATTGGTTACGGTGTGTTAGAACTCGGTGTTGCGTACAACACACGCTATCACATTATTCAAAGGGAAACGTACCGTGGAAGCTTGAGGTGTTTCATTTTAAATTTTTGATGTCCCCATTTAGTCAAAAAGTTTAAAATATTTTATTTAAAAAGGTTTCACTATTAGAAGTTGATAAAAGTGAAATACTGAAAATGAATCTGTTCTTGCATTATGACTAAGAAACTCATAATAGGGATTCTAAAATTATAAGGATTATATAAACATTAAAATTTATCTAATACTATTCATAACCTCTTTTGAATGGCTTGTTTCGTAAGTCATGGTGTGCTTGAACTTGGTGTTGCATGTAGTGAAAGTTATTGAATTATTTTGAAGAACTAACACACTATGAAATCTTGGGGTGTTACATTCTCCCCTCCTTCAATAAATTGCGTCCTCGCAATTTGAAATTGTTCTTCGAAAATAAAAGGTGGAAAATAGATAATATATTTGTGGGAAACCCCACATCGGAAATTGGGTTACTAAAATTTAGTCTTAATATGAGGAAAAGAGAAATTAAAGGGTCACCACCAAATTATGATCTCGATTAGGAGAACATTGGTGGAATTTAGAGACATATAATTGGAGGAAAAACGTAAATATTTATAGGTAGTGATTGAGGTCATCAATCACAAACAAGTATAAAATTGAGGTCCTTAAATTCATCAATCTATGATGATTTGAAATACCATCGGTTCAACAAAACATAGGGTATTAGGATAACACATTTTTGATGTTTCAAAATATTCTAGTTGAAATCCCACATCGAAAAATGAATTAATGAGGCCTCTATCTAAAATAAATAGTCGAAAGTATGAAGATTACCGAATATAACACATACTAGGGTTCCATGTAGGAAAATATGGATATGGAAGAAAAATCTAACCATCAATTATCTGATGGAGAGTGGTAGAGAACATGGCTATGAAAAGGCCAACAATCCCAAAGCCATAAATTAGTGATGATTTAAGGTACCATCTAGGACAACATTTTTGTTCTAAGTTTCTTTTATTAATGTTGAGGAATTTATTTATGAGATTGGCTAAGATCATAAGGAGATATACTTACTTTATAATTATAGTTTTATCCATTAATAAATTTCTACCACATACTCATCTTTCACTCTAAAAGATAATAGAATGTAAAAAAATTCTATTTACACTATTCGTATAGGGTTCCAAAATAAACGAATTTATAATTCATCTAAAAGATCTTTTAATAAAAACTACATTATTTAATCCAGGACATCTCATGGGCCGGTGGTAGGTGATACACCCTTGTCGCCCTTCGGTTGCGGGTTCAAGTCTCGCGGCCTTGCCGGACGCGACGGGTTGCCGCCCGACCTCCGGGTTGTCCTTTTATGGCAATCCAAAATAATCCAAACTAGAACTATCCAAAATACTTCTGTCCAAACTCATAGTCCAACATTTATAAGGAAGGTAAGCATAATGTAGATTCTTTTTACCCCGTAACAGCATATGAATACCTTCATCATGTATTCTTTTAATACACTGAAACATCCTGAATTACCATATTCCTTATTGATTACATTCATGCTCCCTTATTCCATATAGAATGCTGGATATACTTCATTAATCCAAAAATGTTTTAAACCCCAACAATGATGGAATATACACATCATTAATCAGTTCCAAGGTAGTCAAGAATATCCAATATAATTTATCCAAAACAATCATGTATTATTCCAAAATCACTACCTCGGTATCAGAACTATATTATGGTTTATCATTCTCTCAACCATATATTTTCCAAAAATTTATCCTGCTATTGAGTCACTTTTCTTTGTTCCACAAAATCTCAAGTCCTTAATGAAATAGTACTGCAGTACTATCCTTACATACTCCATAATTATTATAACAAGTAAATTGTTGATACACACTCAATTGACATAATCAACATAAGAAATCTAATCATTCCTCTTCATCTGTGGTAGTATCATAACTTGATTATTATCCAATAACATCATTTGCGGCATAGTTTGATGACTGGGACATAGGTTCGCGTAGTGTCCAAACTCCTTGCAAATGAAGCATTGTACATTTGAAACCATTTTCTTACCCTTGCAGTCACGTACTTTGTGCCCTTTTTCTCCACACTTATAACAAACTCCCATTCCTTTCAGGCAAGTTCCAGGGTGTTTCTTTCCACAGTTACCACATATGGGAAAATTCTTCTTTTCCCTCTTCCCTTTATCCATCTTTCTCTCTTCCATCCTTTTCTTCTCTTGCTTCCCTTCAAATCCATAGGACTCAGTAAAATCTTTACTTATCTTATCAACACATGATATTATTTCTTCATATAATGATAATACATGGGAGACTATTTCTCTTATAAATTCTGGCTTAAGACCATGAAAGATATGATCCTTCTTTCTCTTTGGATCATGTGCATTGCTGGAGTTCTCATTCCTTCTACTGGGCGCCATTTCTAAACAATGGCATACACTAGATCAGTTTATGAATCAAAATACATAATCCCATACTTATAAAACAATTAACATAAATTGAACTATTTATGGATATAATCCATAATCATAAGAATGTTTCCTTTGAGGACGTATATACTCATAAACCCTTCATAATGATTTGTAAAGAAAATGAGAGTTATCCTAAGCATATCCCCCGGGAGTGTCGTAACCAAGAGTGCAGCAAGGCCCGTTGTCGTGCACCAGTTCCCGTTCGAGTCTAGCTCAAAGCGGTGTTTTCGGGTTTTACCCCTAGGTACATCTGTGCCAGAGCCGCCTCTACCTGCTCGTATCCAGACAGGGATGTATTGCTCGGAAGACTCACAAAATCTCTACAATACCAAAATTCTAAGAAGTTCTTCTATACTAATCCTCAAAGTTCATCTTAGGTCTATGTGCTCTAATCAGAGTTTATCTAAATCTAGCTTCCAAGGTTTGTACTAAACTTCCTCTGATACCAACTGTAACGCCCCGACCCCAGCTACCCAGAGTCGGTGCATTACTTCGTAACATTGGCATGATCACAAGAAGATCAAATCTCGAAAGACCGATTGGTTTAGTAGCCTTGGAAACACTAGATATAATCATAAAGTTTTACATTACATTTCAAAGTGAAAAACTACTACAACAACAAAGTCTTCATATCCACACTATTAACCCCTCATAATATCCCTGCAAGTCATTCATAATTTACTTCTTCACTACCTGGGAAAAATAAAACATAGAAAAGGGGTGAGCTCAAATACCCAGTAAGGATAACAATATAGCGGAACATTCAAAATAAGCATAAACATTTAAGGCAATGAATTACTAAAACAAAAGCCTTTTAAAATTGAACTTCAACATAGTATGGCAAAAGTAAAATGAAATAATGCCATTTACTTGTTCACATGGATATTCTACTAATCGAATAATCACATGCAAAAATCAATAACCACTTTCATAATGTTGGAATGAATAATGATAAACGTTAATTTCTTTGTCTAGGCCTCATCCCAAGACCTAGGGGTTACTTCTAACCGGAACCCAACCCGGAGTGCCTCTAATAACCGGACACCAACCCGGAGTGCCTCTAATAACCGGACACCAACCCGGAGTGCCTCTAATAACCGGACACCAACCCGGAGGGCATACTTTTACCAGTCCCTAACCTGGAGGGCTTACTTTAACCAGTCCCCAACCTGGAGGGCTTACTTTTACCAGTCCCCAACCTGGAGGGCTTACTTTTACCGGTCCCCAACCCGGAACATACTTGTTTATCACATTCATCTGAAGAAAAGTTTGAAATATAACATAAACATTCGGATTAAAACTAGCATACGAAATTTCAATAGTTTCACCATAAACTATGAATGGTATAAAATAGCACATCCACATTCAAACATATCACAAAACCTTCAATACAATATAGAAGTTTTGTATTATAATAAATCAACTTCAAATAAGCGTAAAATCCATTAAAGGATGTTGACATAGATGAAATCAAAACACTTTTTAGAGAAATATCTCTTTCTATTTTTGAAATCATTTAAGAGCCATATAAAATAAAACATTTTCTTTGAAAATATTCTTATAAGCTTGTAAGTAAAGCTTTGAAGATTTTATAACGGCGTAAAATAACCGCACCCGCCGTATAAGTTAAAAAAAACATTCTTACCTCAATTCTGTCGAAAAGGTTAAAAAGGACCTTGTTTTGAAAACGACGGAAAGATTCCTTTATAAACCTCTTATAAAAAGTCAAAAAAAGGTATAAATGACTTTAACCCATATTCTTGTAAATAGTAAAAATGTTTTGAAATACATTTTTAAGAAACATGGATGTGGATGATAAAGAGATCCTAGTATATTATTACATATAAACAACCTCGGATAATGAAGAGATTGTGAAATAACCCTTACCTTGTACTTTTCCTTGGTTGGGGTAGGTTAACCTCCTGTATAATGGTGAAATAATTGTTATTAAATTATACAAGAATCATATACATTAATATGATATCATATATGATCTTTTAACATTGTTTTATTAATAATATCTTAGTATTATCGTCGTTTCGGGTGATAATCGATTCGTTCTTCTTAAATGTTTGGTTACGTAAGACATGTTTGTAATGGATAGATTATATCTTATTCATAATAAGAATGATATTAACATTATTTTTAACCCCAAAATTAGAATAAGACTTGAATGGGTATGATGGAGAATGAATCTTATCGCGTTCGTGGAGACGGTAGTCCGTACGTGCGCACGAACGCTACTTCCATTTAATTTTTTATTTTAAAAGAATCTAATCCAAATGATACATAGGTATATTACTATCCAGTATAGTATTTTATATATGTTACTTAAGTTCATTAACACCATCCTTTATACGTTTCATGTGTGGTATGAACGAGTCATATCATTTTAAGGGGGCGGTAGTCCGCACTTCCTCAAATGAAATTATCGTATGTATATACAACATGAAACGAATAATGGTATGAAATAAAATGGAATTATAGAAGCTTATATATAAAATATATATCATTAATATCATATTTAATTACAGTGCCATCATAATGGCCACCATGAGAGGTGGTAAGATGTATTTGAACAATCATCGTTTCGTGAGGCGTTAGTTTGCCATCCACAGAAACATTATGTTCATCATCCATTAGATGGAGTTGTGTGTATGTGTAGTTTGAATTCTTCTTATAACAACATCCTAGTATATTTAGGATACTGGTGTTGTTACAAAAGAAAGGAAATAAAAAGATTTTGGGGGTTGGAGAAGCAAAATAAATGAAGATACTTTAAGAGAAATTGTTACCTTTAATTTAGGTAACTCACTTTGGTTGGAACCAAAGGACTTCTTGAAATGCTTTCTGCCTAAGGGGAAGCTTCAAGGAGGAGGATAGGGATGTGGGGAGATTAGTTGGGCAGAGTTTGGACGAGCCAAGTGGCTTGAGAGGTGTGAGGAAAAGAGAAGGAGGAGTGCCCTTTTATAAGAGGGGTGAGGGGCACCTTTGGAAAAGCTAGAAATATTAATTTATAATAAATTCATATTCGGTTTCCAAAGGCTCCAAAGTTGACTATTCAAAGTATGAGGTGGGGATAGGTCGAAAACAACTCATCCAATAGAATTTAGACAGGTTTGGGTACTTATATTAATCTTATCTTTAAGTATTAACTCTAAGTTAATTAGTTTCACTTTTACAATGTCTCTTTGTATTTTTATATAATATGGTTAATAAACTTACTATATACATCCAAGCGACCCCCAAGTGGTCCATTAATGATTAACCTATCATAATATAAGTCTCTTGGCCGAACCTTAGATTTTTTAGGAATTTAATATCAATTAATAATATAATATTTGTTTTAAGAACTCTTTTATGTCAATTTTGACACTATTCAATAGTTGATTTTTGTGAAACTCATAACAGATTTATTACTTCGAACAAAGTCAATTAAATCAATCCTAATATATCATATTATCCTATAAAATTAGTTTAATTCATTAAAAGTTTCATATTATATTTATTTGGGTATTTATAATATCAATTATGTTAATTTTTTACTATTTTAGTAATTACTGCATCATCATTGTGTCATAAATAAAATAAATTATTTAATGTCTAAAAATTATAAATAAAACATCATTATGTAGGAAATCTTTTTAGCTTTCTAATGAATATTTATAATCGAAAATCCAACATGTATAACCCTATGTAAAAATTGTTCTTATAAAAGATGTAAGCTTATGCCATTTTTATTTTTATTTTAACTTTATTAATATAATGTGTCCCTACCACATACAAGTGGCTCCAAGGGGTCCCCAAATTGACCCAAGGATGCCCATGGTCGGGTATGTGTCCACCAATAAGGTTAGGACACGTTTTAGGGTAATTTTGTATTATTATAATATTATTTTTTTTAACCCTTATTTACCGGATTTACCCTTTAACCATGGTAAATAAAATATTTACCGCAGTAATTATTCAAAATGTCTAAAAATAAAAGTTACCTATTTACACAATTTGAACATCCTGATTCCAAATATGGAATCCATTTTTCTAAATTCAAAACACAGAAGTGGCAGAAATTAATTTAAAATTAATTCCCGCTGTCAAAACAAAAAGCGTGTTTTTAAGAGATAATAACTATCAAAAGATTGACACTTGTTTATGTTCGGTTTAATTGTAAAATTATGTCTAATGACCAACATTATATTAAATTGTAAAAATATATTCTAAATATACTTTAAAACCACTCAAATTCATAATTTATCACTATTAATTATTTTGATTAAAAAAGTTGTTTTTAATTAAAATTTAGTAATTTTCACTATTCATCAAAATATGAAAGTTATCCGAAAAGTACCAAAATTTCACCTTAGGCTAAATTCGATATTCCGAATCCAAAAATGAAGTCCATTTTGAAATATAAAATATATATATTTTCAAAAAGTAGGTATTACTATTTATAACGGCTAGTTTGATTGGTTACGGTGTGTTAGAACTCGGTGTTGCGTACAACACACGCTATCACATTATTCAAAGGGAAACGTACCGTGGAAGCTTGGGGTGTTTCATTTTAAATTTTTGATGTCCCCATTTAGTCAAAAAGTTTAAAATATTTTATTTAAAAAGGTTTCACTATTAGAAGTTGATAAAAGTGAAATACTGAAAATGAATCTGTTCTTGCATTATGACTAAGAAACTCATAATAGGGATTCTAAAATTATAAGGATTATATAAACATTAAAATTTATCTAATACTATTCATAACCTCTTTTGAATGGCTTGTTTCGTAAGTCATGGTGTGCTTGAACTTGGTGTTGCATGTAGTGAAAGTTATTGAATTATTTTGAAGAACTAACACACTATGAAATCTTGGGGTGTTACATTCTCCCCTCCTTCAATAAATTGCGTCCTCGCAATTTGAAATTGTTCTTCGAAAATAAAAGGTGGAAAATAGATAATATATTTGTGGGAAACCCCACATCGGAAATTGGGTTACTAAAATTTAGTCTTAATATGAGGAAAAGAGAAATTAAAGGGTCACCACCAAATTATGATCTCGATTAGGAGAACATTGGTGGAATTTAGAGACATATAATTGGAGGAAAAACGTAAATATTTATAGGTAGTGATTGAGGTCATCAATCACAAACAAGTATAAAATTGAGGTCCTTAAATTCATCAATCTATGATGATTTGAAATACCATCGGTTCAACAAAACATAGGGTATTAGGATAACACATTTTTGATGTTTCAAAATATTCTAGTTGAAATCCCACATCGAAAAATGAATTAATGAGGCCTCTATCTAAAATAAATAGTCGAAAGTATGAAGATTACCGAATATAACACATACTAGGGTTCCATGTAGGAAAATATGGATATGGAAGAAAAATCTAACCATCAATTATCTGATGGAGAGTGGTAGAGAACATGGCTATGAAAAGGCCAACAATCCCAAAGCCATAAATTAGTGATGATTTAAGGTACCATCTAGGACAACATTTTTGTTCTAAGTTCCTTTTATTAATGTTGAGGAATTTATTTATGAGATTGGCTAAGATCATAAGGAGATATACTTACTTTATAATTATAGTTTTATCCATTAATAAATTTCTACCACATACTCATCTTTCACTCTAAAAGATAATAGAATGTAAAAAAATTCTATTTACACTATTCGTATAGGGTTCCAAAATAAACGAATTTATAATTCATCTAAAAGATCTTTTAATAAAAACTACATTATTTAATCCAGGACATCTCATGGGCCGGTGGTAGGTGATACACCCTTGTCGCCCTTCGGTTGCGGGTTCAAGTCTCGCGGCCTTGCCGGACGCGACGGGTTGCCGCCCGACCTCCGAGTTGTCCTTTTATGGCAATCCAAAATAATCCAAACTAGAACTATCCAAAATACTTCTGTCCAAACTCATAGTCCAACATTTATAAGGAAGGTAAGCATAATGTAGATTCTTTTTACCCCGTAACAGCATATGAATACCTTCATCATGTATTCTTTTAATACACTGAAACATCCTGAATTACCATATTCCTTATTGATTACATTCATGCTCCCTTATTCCATATAGAATGCTGGATATACTTCATTAATCCAAAAATGTTTTAAACCCCAACAATGATGGAATATACACATCATTAATCAGTTCCAAGGTAGTCAAGAATATCCAATATAATTTATCCAAAACAATCATGTATTATTCCAAAATCACTACCTCGGTATCAGAACTATATTATGGTTTATCATTCTCTCAACCATATATTTTCCAAAAATTTATCCTGCTATTGAGTCACTTTTCTTTTTTCCACAAAATCTCAAGTCCTTAATGAAATAGTACTGCAGTACTATCCTTACATACTCCATAATTATTATAACAAGTAAATTGTTGATACACACTCAATTGACATAATCAACATAAGAAATCTAATCATTCCTCTTCATCTGTGGTAGTATCATAACTTGATTATTATCCAATAACATCATTTGCGGCATAGTTTGATGACTGGGACATAGGTTCGCGTAGTGTCCAAACTCCTTGCAAATGAAGCATTGTACATTTGAAACCATTTTCTTACCCTTGCAGTCACGTACTTTGTGCCCTTTTTCTCCACACTTATAACAAACTCCCATTCCTTTCAGGCAAGTTCCAGGGTGTTTCTTTCCACAGTTACCACATATGGGAAAATTCTTCTTTTCCCTCTTCCCTTTATCCATCTTTCTCTCTTCCATCCTTTTCTTCTCTTGCTTCCCTTCAAATCCATAGGACTCAGTAAAATCTTTACTTATCTTATCAACACATGATATTATTTCTTCATATAATGATAATACATGGGAGACTATTTCTCTTATAAATTCTGGCTTAAGACCATGAAAGATATGATCCTTCTTTCTCTTTGGATCATGTGCATTGCTGGAGTTCTCATTCCTTCTACTGGGCGCCATTTCTAAACAATGGCATACACTAGATCAGTTTATGAATCAAAATACATAATCCCATACTTATAAAACAATTAACATAAATTGAACTATTTATGGATATAATCCATAATCATAAGAATGTTTCCTTTGAGGACGTATATACTCATAAACCCTTCATAATGATTTGTAAAGAAAATGAGAGTTATCCTAAGCATATCCCCCGGGAGTGTCGTAACCAAGAGTGCAGCAAGGCCCGTTGTCGTGCACCAGTTCCCGTTCGAGTCTAGCTCAAAGCGGTGTTTTCGGGTTTTACCCCTAGGTACATCTGTGCCAGAGCCGCCTCTACCTGCTCGTATCCAGACAGGGATGTATTGCTCGGAAGACTCACAAAATCTCTACAATACCAAAATTCTAAGAAGTTCTTCTATACTAATCCTCAAAGTTCATCTTAGGTCTATGTGCTCTAATCAGAGTTTATCTAAATCTAGCTTCCAAGGTTTGTACTAAACTTCCTCTGATACCAACTGTAACGCCCCGACCCCAGCTACCCAGAGTCGGTGCATTACTTCGTAACATTGGCATGATCACAAGAAGATCAAATCTCGAAAGACCGATTGGTTTAGTAGCCTTGGAAACACTAGATATAATCATAAAGTTTTACATTACATTTCAAAGTGAAAAACTACTACAACAACAAAGTCTTCATATCCACACTATTAACCCCTCATAATATCCCTGCAAGTCATTCATAATTTACTTCTTCACTACCTGGGAAAAATAAAACATAGAAAAGGGGTGAGCTCAAATACCCAGTAAGGATAACAATATAGCGGAACATTCAAAATAAGCATAAACATTTAAGGCAATGAATTACTAAAACAAAAGCCTTTTAAAATTGAACTTCAACATAGTATGGCAAAAGTAAAATGAAATAATGCCATTTACTTGTTCACATGGATATTCTACTAATCGAATAATCACATGCAAAAATCAATAACCACTTTCATAATGTTGGAATGAATAATGATAAACGTTAATTTCTTTGTCTAGGCCTCATCCCAAGACCTAGGGGTTACTTCTAACCGGAACCCAACCCGGAGTGCCTCTAATAACCGGACACCAACCCGGAGTGCCTCTAATAACCGGACACCAACCCGGAGTGCCTCTAATAACCGGACACCAACCCGGAGGGCATACTTTTACCAGTCCCTAACCTGGAGGGCTTACTTTAACCAGTCCCCAACCTGGAGGGCTTACTTTTACCAGTCCCCAACCTGGAGGGCTTACTTTTACCGGTCCCCAACCCGGAACATACTTGTTTATCACATTCATCTGAAGAAAAGTTTGAAATATAACATAAACATTCGGATTAAAACTAGCATACGAAATTTCAATAGTTTCACCATAAACTATGAATGGTATAAAATAGCACATCCACAGTCAAACATATCACAAAACCTTCAATACAATATAGAAGTTTTGTATTATAATAAATCAACTTCAAATAAGCGTAAAATCCATTAAAGGATGTTGACATAGATGAAATCAAAACACTTTTTAGAGAAATATCTCTTTCTATTTTTGAAATCATTTAAGAGCCATATAAAATAAAACATTTTCTTTGAAAATATTCTTATAAGCTTGTAAGTAAAGCTTTGAAGATTTTATAACGGCGTAAAATAACCGCACCCGCCGTATAAGTTAAAAAAAACATTCTTACCTCAATTCTGTCGAAAAGGTTAAAAAGGACCTTATTTTGAAAACGACGGAAAGATTCCTTTATAAACCTCTTATAAAAAGTCAAAAAAGGTATAAATGACTTTAACCCATATTCTTGTAAATAGTAAAAATGTTTTGAAATACATTTTTAAGAAACATGGATGTGGATGATAAAGAGATCCCAGTAGATTATTACATATAAACAACCTCGGATAATGAAGAGATTGTGAAATAACCCTTACCTTGTACTTTTCCTTGGTTGGGGTAGGTTAACCTCCTGTATAATGGTGAAATAATTGTTATTAAATTATACAAGAATCATATACATTAATATGATATCATATATGATCTTTTAACATTGTTTTATTAATAATATCTTAGTATTATCGTCGTTTCGGGTGATAATCGATTCGTTCTTCTTAAATGTTTGGTTACGTAAGACATGTTTGTAATGGATAGATTATATCTTATTCATAATAAGAATGATATTAACATTATTTTTAACCCCAAAATTAGAATAAGACTTGAATGGGTATGATGGAGAATGAATCTTATCGCGTTCGTGGAGACGGTAGTCCGTACGTGCGCACGAACGCTACTTCCATTTAATTTTTTATTTTAAAAGAATCTAATCCAAATGATACATAGGTATATTACTATCCAGTATAGTATTTTATATATGTTACTTAAGTTCATTAACACCATCCTTTATACGTTTCATGTGTGGTATGAACGAGTCATATCATTTTAAGGGGGCGGTAGTCCGCACTTCCTCAAATGAAATTATCGTATGTATATACAACATGAAACGAATAATGGTATGAAATAAAATGGAATTACAGAAGCTTATATATAAAATATATATCATTAATATCATATTTAATTACAGTGCCATCATAATGGCCACCATGAGAGGTGGTAAGATGTATTTGAACAATCATCGTTTCGTGAGGCGTTAGTTTGCCATCCACAGAAACATTATGTTCATCATCCATTAGATGGAGTTGTGTGTATGTGTAGTTTGAATCCTTCTTATAAAAACATCCTAGTATATTTAGGATACTGGTGTTGTTACAAAAGAAAGGAAATAAAAAGATTTTGGGGGTTGGAGAAGCAAAATAAATGAAGATACTTTAAGAGAAATTGTTACCTTTAATTTAGGTAACTCACTTTGGTTGGAACCAAAGGACTTCTTGAAATGCTTTCTGCCTAAGGGGAAGCTTCAAGGAGGAGGAGAGGGATGTGGGGAGATTAGTTGGGCAGAGTTTGGACGAGCCAAGTGGCTTGAGAGGTGTGAGGAAAAGAGAAGGAGGAGTGCCCTTTTATAAGAGGGGTGAGGGGCACCTTTGGAAAAGCTAGAAATATTAATTTATAATAAATTCATATTCGGTTTCCAAAGGCTCCAAAGTTGACTATTCAAAGTATGAGGTGGGGATAGGTCGAAAACAACTCATCCAATAGAATTTAGACAGGTTTGGGTACTTATATTAATCTTATCTTTAAGTATTAACTCTAAGTTAATTAGTTTCACTTTTACAATGTCTCTTTGTATTTTTATATAATATGGTTAATAAACTTACTATATACATCCAAGCGACCCCCAAGTGGTCCATTAATGATTAACCTATCATAATATAAGTCTCTTGGCCGAACCTTAGATTTTTTAGGAATTTAATATCAATTAATAATATAATATTTGTTTTAAGAACTCTTTTATGTCAATTTTGACACTATTCAATAGTTGATTTTTGTGAAACTCATAACAGATTGATTACTTCGAACAAAGTCAATTAAATAAATCCTAATATATCATATTATCCTAGAAAATTAGTTTAATTCATTAAAAGTTTCATATTATATTTATTTGGGTATTTATAATATCAATTATGTTAATTTTTTACTATTTTAGTAATTACTGCATCATCATTGTGTCATAAATAAAATAAATTATTTAATGTCTAAAAATTATAAATAAAACATCATTATGTAGGAAATCTTTTTAGCTTTCTAATGAATATTTATAATCGAAAATCCAACATGTATAACCCTATGTAAAAATTGTTCTTATAAACGATGTAAGCTTATGCCATTTTTTTTTTATTTTAACTTTATTAATATAATGTGTCCCTACCACATACAAGTGGCTCCAAGGGGTCCCCAAATTGACCCAAGGATGCCCATGGTCGGGTATGTGTCCACCAATAAGGTTAGGACACGTTTTAGGGTAATTTTGTATTATTATAATATTATTTGTTTTAACCCTTATTTACCGGATTTACCCTTTAACCATGGTAAATAAAATATTTACCGCAGTAATTATTCAAAATGTCTAAAAATAAAAGTTACCTATTTACACAATTTGAACATCCTGATTCCAAATATGGAATCCATTTTTCTAAATTCAAAACACAGAAGTGGCAGAAATTAATTTAAAATTAATTCCCGCTGTCAAAACAAAAAGCGTGTTTTTAAGAGATAATAACTATCAAAAGATTGACACTTGTTTATGTTCGGTTTAATTGTAAAATTATGTCTAATGACCAACATTATATTAAATTGTAAAAATATATTCTAAATATACTTTAAAACTACTCAAATTCATAATTTATCACTATTAATTATTTTGATTAAAAAAGTTGTTTTTAATTAAAATTTAGTAATTTTCACTATTCATCAAAATATGAAAGTTATCCGAAAAGTACCAAAATTTCACCTTAGGCTAAATTCGATATTCCGAATCCAAAAATGAAGTCCATTTTGAAATATAAAATATATATATTTTCAAAAAGTAGGTATTACTATTTATAACGGCTAGTTTGATTGGTTACGGTGTGTTAGAACTCGGTGTTGCGTACAACACACGCTATCACATTATTCAAAGGGAAACGTACCGTGGAAGCTTGGGGTGTTTCATTTTAAATTTTTGATGTCCCCATTTAGTCAAAAAGTTTAAAATATTTTATTTAAAAAGGTTTCACTATTAGAAGTTGATAAAAGTGAAATACTGAAAATGAATCTGTTCTTGCATTATGACTAAGAAACTCATAATAGGGATTCTAAAATTATAAGGATTATATAAACATTAAAATTTATCTAATACTATTCATAACCTCTTTTGAATGGCTTGTTTGGTAAGTCATGGTGTGCTTGAACTTGGTGTTGCATGTAGTGAAAGTTATTGAATTATTTTGAAGAACTAACACACTATGAAATCTTGGGGTGTTACAACTGGACACCATTTGCGGGTGTGCCAAACATTCTACAATGAGTCCCTACGGGCATTCTTCCTACACAGTGGCAGGATTTGGTTGCGTTTTGGTCAAGTGAGGCAGTGATGGTAAGATTTATTACTTTTAATCTATAAATGACTAATTTTTCAAATGTCTACTAAGTAAATACATTGAATGAAGACCGAGTCTGCTCATCATTCACATAATCGGGCGATGCAGGGCACACATTCCATACTTGGCACTCGACATGTGTAACAGCTCAGACATGATGTAAGTTTAGAATTCACTATTTCATTCATATTTTAAAAATATTGTAGTATAACATGTTGAACCCCTTTATTATAGTTACACCAACGCAGAGAGCCAATCGATCGAATGTCCATATGGATGAGGACTCGTAGGGCGGGTGATCCCGATGTTTCCGGTGTTATAGTATGAAAATTATTTACTAATAAATGTATTTTTATTTTATATAAATTATAAATATTTGTTCATTGATTCATTATATGCTACAGGCTCAGTTTGACGCTCAGTTAGCAGAGTTTCAAGAGGAGCAATGGCGTAGTACTGTGCGTAGAGATGAAATATTTCACCGTGTCGTGGGGCGTGATGGTCATGGTTATTCTTTGACTTATGGAGGTGGTGTCCCACGACGTTCAGTTGTTAGAGAAGATGTGATGGGTTCATGCAGAGAGTTATGGATGCGCACACAGGCTGAGATAGATGCTTCCATGCAGGATATGCAGCGCAATTTTGATGCACAGTTTCAACAGTTACGTGCAGAGTATGAGGAGAGGTTGTCACATATGTCATCAGGTATCGATGATATGACGACGCAACAAGTGGCGCCACAGGTAAACAATAAAACAAAAAATAATCAGATTGACTTTTATTAATATGTTTAAGATACGTAATATTGATATATATTGTAGGCTCTGAATACAGCTGGTGGACATCATAGTGATATTGGTGATCCAGATGAGAATGAGCCCCATGCATGAGGTAATTTCATTTGTGTTGATGAATTCTCTAGAAGTTTTTATATCCTTGGTGAATATAATTTTCCTTTTTTACCTAGATAAGTTTGTTTTAGTATTTCTAACCGAAAACCACCGTGAAACATTCTAATTATTATTAGTGATGTGTACGCACAGACGACACGTCAATCGGACGTGCAGTTTGCGCGGTACGGCTCAATATGCGTGTTTTAAGTGATGCGCGCGCTTCATAAACGCACGTGGGGGGGGGGGTCCAAATGGGCCGAACGAAGTCAGAATGGCCTGAAATTAGACGAAAAATACGGGTGAGTGATTTGTGAAGTGGTCGAGCAGACAACACATCAATCGGACGTGTTGTGTGCCCGCGGTGACCGAGAATGCAGTTCTGGTGTCATAAACGACCAAAACGGGCGTCAAACTATTAAATTCATAGTGGAAAACCTCAAATTGACCTGAAACCACCATGCAACATTCTAATTATTATTCGTGACATCTACGCACAGACGGCACGTCAATCAGACATGCGGTTTGCGCGGTACGACTCAATATGCGTGTTTTAAGTGATGCGCGTGCTTCATAAACACGCGTGAGGGGGGTCCAAATGGGACGAAAGAAGTAATAATGGCCTGAAATCAGACGAAAAAAATATGGGTGAGTTATTTTTGAAGTGGTCGAGGAGACGGCACGTCAATCAGACGTGTTGTGTGCCCGCGGTGACCGAGAACACAGTTCTGGTGTCATAAACGGCCAAAACAGGCGTCAAACGGTCAAATTCATAGCGGATGACCTCATATTGACAAGAAACCACCATGAAACATTATAATTATTATTTCATGACGTTTACGCATAGACGACACATCAATCAGACGTGTGGTTTGCGCGGTACGTCTCAATATGCGTGTTTTAAGTTATGCGCGCGCTTCATAAATGCGCGTGGGGGTCCAAACGGGCCGAACGAAGTCGGAATGGCATGAAATCAGATGAAAAATATGGGTGAGTGATTTTTTAAGTGTTTGAGTAGACGAAATGCCAATCGGACATGCCGTGTGCCCACGGTGACCGAGAATGTAGTTCGGGTGTCAAAAACGGCCAAACGGGCATCAAATGGTCAAATTCATAGCGGACGTCCTCATATTGACCTGAAACCACCTTGAAACATTCTAATTATTATTTTTGATGTGTAAGCTTAGACGTCACATCAATCGGATGTGCGGTTTGAGCGGTACGGCTCAATATGGGTGTTTTAAGTGATGTACGTGCTTCATAAACGCGTGTGTGTGTGTGTGGGGGGGGGTGTCCAAACAGGCAGAATGAAGTCGGAATATCCTGAAATCAGACGACAAATATGGGTGAGTGAATTTCTAAGTGGTCGAGCATACGTCACGTCAATCAGACATGCCGTGTGCCCGCGGTGATCGAGAACGGAGTTCTGGTGTCATAAACGGCCAAAACGGGTGTCAAACGGTCAAATTCATAGTGTAAGACCTCATATTTACCTGAAACCACCGTGAAACATTATAATTATTATTTGTGACCTGTAAGAGGAGACGGAACATCAATCGGACGTGCGGTTTGCACTGTACAACTCAATATGCTCTTTTTAAGTGATGCACGCGCTTCTGAAACGCGCATGGGGTGGTCCAAACTGGCCGAACGACGTCGGATTGGCCAAAAATCGGACAAAAAAAACGGGTGAGTTAATTATGATGTTTTTGGGCAGACGAAACGCCAATCGGAGGTGCCCTGTGCCCGCGGTGACCGAGAACACACTTCTGGTGCCATAAACGGCAAAAACGGGCTTCAAACTATCAAATTCAGAGCGTACGACATCAGATTGACCTAAAATCAGAGGGGGAACACTTTAATTATTATTATTGATGTTTAAGAGGAGACGGAACGTCAATCGGACGTGCGGTTTGTGCGCAATGGCTCAATATGCGCTTTTTACGTGTTGAGCGCCCTTCCAAAACGCGCGTGGGGTGGTCCAAACCGGACGAACGACGTCGGATTGGCCTGAAATCGGACGACAAAAACGGGTGAGTGAATTGTAAAGTGTTCTAGTAGACAGTATGCCAATCGGTGGTGTTGTGTGCCCACGGTGATCGAGAATGCATTTCTGGTGCCATAAACGGCCAAAACATTCCTCAAACTGTCAAATTCAGAGCGTACGACATCGGATTGACCTGAAATCAAGGGGGGAACACTGTAGTTGTTATTATTGACGTTTTAGAGGAGACAACACGTCAATCAGAAGTGTGGTTTGCACGCAACGGCTCAATATGCGATTTTTAAGTGTTGGGCGCGCTTCCGAAACGCGCGTTGGGTGGTCCAAACCGGCCGAACGATGTCGGATTGGCCTGAAATCAGACGAAAACAATGGGTGAGTGAATTTTGAAGTGTTCAGGCAGACAGCATGCCAATCAGTGGTGTCGTGTGCCCGCGGTGACTGAGAACACATTTCTGGTGCCATAAACGGCCAAAACGGGCCTCAAACTATCAAATTCAGAGAGTACGACATCGGATTGACCTGAAATTAGAGGGGGAACACTGTAGTTATTATTCTTGACGTGTAAGAGGAGACGACACGTCAATCGGACATCTGGTTTGCGCGCAACAGCTCAATATGCACTTTTTAAGTGTTGGGCGCGCTTCCGAAACGCGCGTGGGGTAGTCCAAACCGGCCGAACGATGTCGGATTGGCCTAAAATAGGCCGAAAAAAACGAGTGAGTGAATTGTGAAGTGGTCAGGTAGACGGCACGCCAATCGGAGGTGCCGTGTGCCCGCCCTGACCGAGAATGCACTTCTGGTGCCACAAACGGCCAAAATGGGCCTCAAACTGTCAAATTCAGAGCGTACGACATCAGATTGACCTGAAATCATAGGGGAACACTATAATTATTATTCTTGACGTGTACGAGGAGACGTCACATCAATCGGACGTGCGGTTTGCACGCAACAGCTCAATATGTTCTTTTTTAAGTGTTGGATGCGTTCATGAAAGGCACGTGGGGTGGTCCAAACCATCCGAATGACGTCTGATTGGCCTGAAATCGGACGAAAACACTGGGTGAGTGAATTGTGAAGTGTTCGGGAAGACGAAACGTCAATTGGAGGTTCCGTGTGCCCGTGGTGACCGAGAACGCACTTCTGGTTCCATAAGCGGCCAAAACGGGCCTCAAACTGTCAAATTCAGAGCGTACAACATCGAATTGACCTGAAATCAGAGGGGTAACGCTGTAATTAGAACCATATAATTAACTATATTATATTTTTAAAACGATAATTGAAATTATGAATATATTTTGAAAATCGTATACTTTCGATCTGTTATAGTATGTTTGAATTGAAATATGTTAATTTGTTTCAATTATATGTTTATAGACATTATTTGGTACTAATTTTATTATTAAATTTTGATATGTAGTTATATTTGACGAGGGTTGTGGAGCATGGAAGATTATGATGAGATTTATGTGGTATTCATAGTATTTTTTATATTTTTTTTAAAAAAAATTAAAAGCTACAACGGCCGTCAAATGGCGGCCGCTGTAGCCTGTGTTCGGGTCAGCTGGAGTGGCCGCCAAATGGAGGCCTCTATTGGTCATACCTGCTGGCCTTCAGCGGCCGCCAAATGGTGGTCGCTGATAGCAACAACGACAGACCAAAAGCGGCCGCCGTTTGGCGGACGCTAGGCGGCCGCTATAGACCTTTAGCGACGGATTTTGGAAGCCGCTAAAAGCCATATTTGTACAAGTGACATGGTCCCCCAAGTGACACATAAAGGTGGAGAAAGTAACGTGGGGACAGAACAGTGGACTAGGATGAGGGGAAGTAGTGGAAGAAGTAAAACTATAATGAAAAATAAAAAAATGGATGCCAGAAAAATAATACTCCCCTTGTGTCTAGGTGAAGAAGGACAGAAAGTGGTGGAGAATTACATCCCATAGTGTGATAGAGTACCTACGATGGTTATGGAGAGAGAAAACTACAAGCATACACAACATAACACATGTACAAGAGAGAAAAAAATATATATAATGGAAGAAATATTCCCAAAAACCATTCAGGGGGTCACCTCAGAAGAGGCATCATCCAGTATAGAATTATCCGACAAAGAAGGATCAGGAGACATGGAAGCTGGAGGCTCAGAAGCTGCACTCGGAAGAGAATCCGTAGTAGCTAGAGCCACATGAGTTGGACTCAGGATTGAATGCTCGACAACAATCTCCAAATCGGCAGCTGTAGTGGTAGCAGTTGGACCAGTAGTGGAGAGAAGAACTGAGTCTGTGGCCAGTGCTGTAAATGGTGGTGGAGCCGTGGAAGAAGGTCCAGGATCCAAAGGAGGAGCATGAGCTGGGGGTAGTGGAATATCATGATGCTAAAGTAGCCCCAACATCTGCTTATGCCGCTTAAGAGTCTGATTCATAGTATCCTGACAGTGCTTCTCCTCGTCTTGGCATGGGGTAAAGGAGAGATCAACTGAGGGTGCAGAGGGAGGTGGGGCAGGAGAAGGAACTGAAGAAGAAGGAATTGTGGATGAAGAAGGAAGACCAGAAGAAGGGGTTGGGGTTGGGAAAGAGGGGAAGGTGCAGCCTCAGGGGTAGGAGGGTTAGCAGTGGGTTGTGGTGGGGCCTGGGCAAGGATGTAAGTGCCCCTACTTCTAGACCAATACCATGTGAATAAGAATAATAAAGACCATCCAATGGGGGGATCCTAGGCAGTTGTGGGGGAAAGAAGGCTCAAAAACACCGAGGTGGTGGGCTATGAGGGTGGCATAGAACCCACCGTTCATGTTTCCCTGATGGCCAGTGAACATGGCATGGAAGTAAGAGACAGAAAGGTAGGGGAGGTCCAGGTAGTCTTACCAGATGACCTAGGTGAGGAGCTCCATGTCACGACCGATCAAAAACTCTGATATCCTCATGGCGGGGAAACAAGATGGTTCTAAATCACTGGTGGGTGAAACTAAGGATAGGTTCATCGATGAGGGTACCCTTCTGGGATGAGGGGGTGTATCAGTGGTTAGGCATAATAATATCCCACCACATGGAAATGAGCTCAGAATGCCCAGGGTGGGTTAGGGTGGAGACAAGGGGTGAGATGACTGGATAGGGATAGAATCCACACCCTCGACCAAAATCAGTCATGGTAAAGGAAAAAGGTCGACCACCTAGCCGAAATCGGACCATCGGGACAATATCACTAGGTGTCACCCAGTACTTAGGCCCATTGAACTCAAAGGATACAGCGAAATCCAAAAATAATTCTTTGAAAATGGGAGTGCTGGCTTGGAAGATCGTAAGTAATGGTGTGTGCCCGAGGAGATCCTCCAAGTCTCCCCAAATACCTAGTTGCTGAGGCACGCTGATATCAATATATCGATTGCTCAACTAGATCATGCAGCGAGAGAATATCCTCACTTGTTTATGAACCAATTGGGTCACTGGAAACACCAGACATGGATAGGGGGCAGGGGCCGACCTAGGTGGGGAAATAGCAGGGGCTGTCTCTGATGGTGAAGCAGCCGTAGTGGGTGAAGGTCCACTGGACATGGCTGCCGGTGAAGGATCAGCTGCAACTGAGGAGGGATCAAGAGGTGTGGAAGCTGGTGGTGAAGAGAGGGTGGTTCTCAGAGGCTCCATGTGGGGTGATGGAGGTGTGGTACTAGGGCCAGCATCTGACGGGGTAGTGAGTGGTGGAAAGACGACCAGTAGAGGAAGCTGGTACTCTAGGAATTCCGGGGCTGGTGTCATCGTGGGCTGGAGTCGTATCCGGCGAAACATGGGCCTCTCACCCTCAGTAGCAGAGTTGGGCCACTTCCCGTGCATAGGGAATCCATTATCCATATCCTAAAGAAGAAGTAAAAAAACAAAAGAAAAAGGAAAATAATAGAAAAAGAAGAAAATGTGATAAAACCATAAAAATCGAAGAACACGACATGTATATTAATATTCCACTGCGTGTAGTATAAGAGGGTTTTCATTCCGTGTTATCTGGACAGAAATGCCAAGTGGGGCATGTCACTGGCCAGGAGAGGATACATGGCATTACCTGAAAATACACGCCGTGTACATGAAAATTGGTTCATGGTCGTGTGTTTCAAAGACATAGCCACTGTCCGAGTAGAGCTAAAAATGAAGGACACGTCGTGTGCATCTAAAACATGATGTGTGTAAGAACATATTCCACATGTCTGTGTGGAGTTATGGACACGGGCAGGATAGAGAAAATGGTATACATGGTGTGTACTAAACAAACAAATTGTGCATGTAAACATGGTGTGGGTGGTTGTGTGAATGAGGTACCCGGTCACGATTCTGGCTGGTGCACGGTGTGTACTAAACATACACACCATGAAATTTAAAATTTAGAATTATAAAGTTTGTTTCCATGTACAAAAGTACATAGGGTGTGTTCTTCATGTTGTGCCTATGTACTGCATGAGACAAACCGGTGGACAATCTGAAAAGAACCCAAAATGCTTTGAAAACTGGGAGATATGGAGTAAAAAATGGCATACCTAATGTGAGGATCACGATGGATAAAAAATTATATTGAAAAATGGATGAAAATGGTGGATTGAGGAGGGGATTCCATTTGGATTTTGGGAGAAGAAAATGGTGAGGGGCGGGGGGGGGGGGGGGGGGTCCACGTGACACGGGGTGTGGCCTCATAGGGTTTTTGGATTTTATAGCCAAAGAACACGACATGTACTCTAGAAGACACGTTGTGTAGTTTCTTGAACATAGGTATATAACCTATTTATTATATAAAACATTAAAATAATTAAAATTAATATATCAAAAATATAATAAATATACACATAGTTAAATAATTTACTAAAAAAATTCTATACACGTGATGTATCAGGAAACTACATGTCATTTGTTATATGATTGGAAACAGAGAAGTACAACCTTTGGTTTGGTGCTTGGGGAGAGGTTTGAACCGGTGATTGGCCATTCTGAATGGAATCCCTCAACCATTGGAGAAAATGTTGTACAACTACTCATTTTATGAATTTATATATTTTATAATGTACAAGACCAAGTTTACATGTAATGCAGTAAAGGCACAGTGTGCAGTTTTTAATTAGACAAAAAGGGATGAAGTAGGGAGATTAGCCGAGTTCGAACCCATGACTTTTGGATCTAAGGCCGAGACTCTTCCAATCTTCCAACTTCACCCACATGTATTCCTTTATTTTGAAAATATTTTTAGTTATTAATAAAAACATAGTGCACACAACATATATCAAAATATACGCTGTGTGGTTTTATTAAAATAAAAAAATGATGGAAATGGGATGGTTGTTAGGATTTGAACCCGAGCCTTTTGGAACCTGAGTTACGACCCTGGCCAACCGATCCATCCCCATCATGAGTTTTCTTATAAACATATATATATATATATATATATATATATATGAAAAATATCACACGCCATGTAAGAAAACATGAGTATAAAAAGGAGGAACCCCGTGCTGAAGGTAGGTATAGAGGGATTTGAACCGGTGAAGACTCAGATATACTCCAGTGACATTACCATCAACACCGACATCATCCCTGTATATTACATAGATAATATATATATTTATACTATTAAAAACAAAAATGAAAATAAATTCATACACGCTGTGTGTATAGGGGGTACATGGCGTGTAACCTCTAGGTTACCTCCCAGGAAGCACCTTTGTTTTAGGTTATTGCCTCGAACGACATAACTCTTATTACTTGAGATGAATGGTGGAGAGTGTTCCCACCATGTCTCCCATGTGATGGTAAGTCTTCAGTCATTGTTCCTTCACCTTGAATGGTTGACCATCCTCCCCACCAATTTCTACCACTCCATGTTGGAATACTCATATGACTCCGAATGGTCTTGACCATCGTGAATTTATATTTTTTATAAATAATCATAGACAAGAGTCAGAAAGGAGTACCTGATCACTGGGTTGGAAAGATTTTCATGAAATCATCTAGTCATGGATTACTCACATCTTGTCCTTGTACATCTTGGAATTCTCACATGACCCCAAACGTATTTCATCAAGTTCCGATAGTTGGAACTTACGCTTCTCTTCAGCTGCCTTCAGATCTAAATTCAGGGCCTTGATAGCCCAGTAATCTTTGTGCTTTAACTCTAATAGAAGATTTCATGTCTTTCCATAGATGAGGCGGAATGGGGACATCCCAAGTGGTGTCTTGAAAGTGGTCTGATATTCCCACAAATCATCGTCTTGCTTCTTAGACGAGTCTTTCCTTGAAGTGTTCACTATTTTCTCCAGAATCTATTCGAGCTCATGGTTGGAGAGTTTCACTTGTCCACTGGACTAGGAATGATATGGCATCCCTATATGATGATTCACTCCATACTTCAACAGTACTCCTTTCATCAATGTGATTTCAAAGTGGGTACCTCTGTCGCTGATCAGTACACGAGGAACACCGAACTTGCTAAAAATGTGTTTCTTTAAAAAGTGCATGACCACCTTGGTCGTGTTGTGTGCTGTAGTAGTGGTTTCCACCCACTTAGATATGTAGTCGATGTAGAACAAGATGTAAGTGTTCCCAAAATATTGGGGGAATGGCCCCATGAAGTATATTCCCTAGACGTTGAATATCTCGACCTCTAAGATGGGGTGCTAGGGAATCTCATCTCTATTCCCCATATAACCTGTTCTTTGGCATCGATCACCATTGGAAACAAAGGCTTTGGCATCTCTATGCATGGTGAGCCAAAAAAACCCAGACCGCAAGATCTTCTCTATAGTATGGTATAGCCCATGATGTTACCCAATTGGTGAGGCGTGAAAAAATTATAGGACTCCATGAACTTCAGTTTTTGGGATGCAACGTTGGATCACCCCATCTCCACATGATCGAAACAGTAGAGGATATTCCCAAAAGTATCTCTTGACATCAAAGAGAAGCCTTTCCCTCTACTTGAAGGAGAGGTTGGGGTGGATGACACCTGTAACAAAAAAATTATCAATATCATCATACCAGGGTCTAGGCGATTCTTTGACTGAAAAGAGGTTCTCATTAGAGAAATAATCCTTGATCTCTTGATCTTCCTTCTTTTCTGAATGCGGAAGTTATTGGTGGGAGAGATGATCAGCAAAAATTTTCTCACTCCCCTTCTTGTCTCGAATCTCTAGATAAAATTATTGTACGAGGAGTACCCAATAGATCAGTCGTGGATTCACATATTTATTTTTAGAAGGTATTTAGGGATTCTTGGTTAGTATAAACAATAACATTAGATAACACTAATTATGAATGGAACATATGAACCACGAAAACCACTACAAATATATATTTTTCTATGGTAGTGTAGTTCATCTGTGCGTCATTGGGCATCTTGATAGCATAATAGATGTGTCGAAAAATTTGATCAAGCCACTAGCCCAGGACTGATCCTAGTTTGTAGTTGCTGGAATCACACATCACTTAAAATTTCTCCTCCTAGTTGGGAGAAATCATCACTAGAGCTTCCACTAGTCACTGCTTAAGGTGCTCAAAAGCTTTGGTGCATGGCTCATCGAACTTAAAAACGACATCCTTGGCCAGAAGGCTGGTGGGGGTCTGATCTATCTTCAAGATGTTTTGTAAAAACTACCTGTAGGAAACTGCATGTCCCAGGAAGCTGTGGATGGCACTTACAGATATCAGAATGGAAAGTTGTAAAATGACTTCTATCTTTACCGGGTCCACCTCTATCCCCTTCATTGAGATTATATGTCCAAGGATGATTTTACTATGCACCATAAAATGACACATTTCCTAGTTCAAAACCAGGTTAGTGTTCTCACATATTTTCTGAACCATCTCTAGGTGTCGTAAGAAAGTGGTGAATGATTTTCCGTAAACGGAAAAAGCATCCATAAAAACCTCCAGGATCTATTCTTCCATATCATGGAAGATAGCCAGCATGCATCGCTGGAAGGTGGCGGAAGAATTTCACATTACAAAGGAAAGACTTTAGTAAGAAAACGTATCATAATATAAGGTAAATATTATCTTCTATTGATCCTCTAGAGAAATGGAAATCTGATTGTATCCGGAATAACCATCAAGGAAGCAGTAAAACTCGTGCCCCACTAGTCTCTCTAGCATATGATCCATGATGGGCAGAGGGAAATTATCCTTCCTCGTGGTGTTATTCAGCTTCTTGTAGTCCGCACAGACTCTCCAACCTGTGGTAGTGTGTGTAGGGACGAGATCATTATTTTCATTTGAAATCATAGTGATACCACCCTTTTTGGGTACCACTTGCAGGGGACTCACCCACAGACTATCTAATATGGGGTAAGTGATTCCTGCATCCAGTAACTTGATTACCTCTTTCTTCACAAATTAATTCATGGAGGGGGTTCAAGTGTTGCTATGGTCTCCAAGATGGCTTTTCTCTTTCTTTGAGCAGAACATTGTGGGTGAAAATGGTAGGGTTGATGCCCTTCAATTATGTAACTATCCACCCAATAGCCTGTTTTTGTTAGTTCAAAACCTATAAAAGTTCTTCCTCCTGCTCTTGTGATAGTTATGGACTATGTATGACATGAAATGTATGATGGTGTCCCAAATACCCATACTATTCCCGCTCAAAAATTTCGGGAATAACTGCACGTTTCCAGTAGTGTCCACCTTGGCCTTCTAGGAATTGTAGGTCCTCTGGTGCTTCATCAACTGGAATATCTAGAAAAACCAACTCATCTGAGGGGATAGAACATACCAGATCATCTCGTTTTCCGCTCAAGTGATTATCCATGGTGGTCACTACATATTAGCACTCATGCTCTGATAATGATGCTTTCTTGATGGATTTGAGGACATTATTGGAGACTATTTCTTCCACCTACTCTGAAAATCATCTTTCCCTAGTGTACGTTGATCAATACCTTCCCAATGGCCAAGAAAGGTCTCCCCAAGATGAGAGGAACCTCCTAGTATTATTCTATGTCTAGGATGATGAAATATGTGGGGAGGATTAACCTACCCACCATTACTAGCACGTCCTCTAGTATCCCCTTCAAATATTTGATGGCTCGATCGACAAGATGAAGGGATACTTGGGTAGGATTCAAATCATTGAGCCCTAGATTCTTCAAAACGTCAAAGGGAAGGAGGTTGACGATGTCCCCTAAGTCGTAGAGGGACTTCCCAAACTCACATGGTCTAATAGTGCATGGGATAGTGAAGATACCTGGATCCTAGATCTTGGGAGGAATAAAATGTTTTATGACTGCTGAGCACTCCTTGGTTAGTGAAATGGTGCCTAGATCCTCCATCTTCCTTTTGTTGGAGAGTATCTCCTTCATGAATTTCCCATACGTGGGCATCTATGTTAGTGCCTCTGCAAATGGAATGTTGATGTGCAACTTCCAAAACACTACCATGAACTTTTAGAACTGGTGGTCCAGCTTTCTCTACTTCATCCTCTTTGGGAAGGGTAAGGAAGTCTCAAAGGATTTAATACCCTTTTTTTCCTTTACCCTATGGGGCCTCTTTTGGTGGGACTTGGGATGAAGAGGGATCTATAACTGCACCTTCTTTATCAGAAAGGGGTGTAGGTGCACCTGTATATGGTGGTTCCTTATGTTGTAGCTCATTTTTACTTCATAGTGTGACGTCATGGGCCTCCTCCCTTGGGTTCTTTTCAGCATTACCCAGTAGTGTACCGGGCTGCCTCCCCGAGAGTTTGTTTTCCAACTAGCTAATTTGGTAATCCATGATTCGAATGGAAGCCTCATGATTCTGGAATGTAGTCGCAGTAGTAGATATAAACTTGTTCATGAGATCCTATAACCTTGTGGTGTTCTCCTGCTGAGTTGGTTGTGCATCAGGTGGAGGCGGTGGCTACCGCTGCTGTTGAAGGTGAGGGTTTTGATACCGTTTTGCTGGTAAGAGCCCAGTTATGGATTCTTTTTCCTCAAGTACTGGCTCTGATACTGGGGATGACTACAGCCGGGTGGTCGTTAGGGCTGAGGATTCTGCTACTGTGGGACCCAACCTGTGTTTTGGTGATCATGCCATGTTGGGTTCTAGTACTGTTGGTACTAGTTCGACCCTCATTTTTTAGCAACATAGCTCACCTCACTCGTTGAAGGGATGACTGTAGGTCCCATTCATTCTCCCATGATATGGTTATCACCACATTCACTACACGTCGGATGGTTCACCGCATGTACTTGGGATGTTCCCTTTAGATTCAACACATCGATCTTTTTGGGAACATCTTCCAACTGGGAAACAAGCATTGTAGTGTCATCAATATTGTACATACCTCGTTTTTATGTTCCCCACTTGGAATGACACTGAAAGCTATTGGAAGACATGTCTTCTGGAAGTTGAAAACGATCTTTGGGGGACTTCCTCATAACCGTACCTCCAGAAGAAGCATCCACCACAAACTTTGTGTTGGTCGTCAGTCTTCCATAGAAGGTCTGGACCTACATCCGGAGTAGGAGTATGTGGTGTGGGAATTTGTTCAGCATCTTCTTTAAATGCTCCCTTGAATCGTACAAAGACTCTGAGTCATGCTGCTGGAAGTTATGTATTTCATTTCGTAAGGTTACCATCATTGAAGGTGGGAAATATTTGGGCAGGAATACCTGGGATAGATCCTCCCAGGTGAGGATAGATCACTATGGAAAACCTTTTATCTAGTATTTCTCTTTATCTTTGAGAGAGAAGGAGAAGAGGTGAAGAAAAATGGTTTCTGTGGACACTCTGTGGTAGTGTAGCGTGTCGTAGACCTCCAGAAAATTGGAGTGATGAACATTGGGTACCTCACTAGGTAGGCTACCAAATAGAGCTATGTTTTGTATTATCTTCATGATGGTTGGCTTGATCTCAAAGTGTTCGGCCTGAAATTATATACAAACAATTCCTATGTCAGCTCCATGAATAGACGGTAGGTCGTACTCCATCAGAGTACGGCGTGGAGGTGGATTCTGAGGGAGTGGAGGCGGCATATATTGCTGCACCTAAGGGGAAAAGTACGGACCATGACCGAGATTTAGGTATGGAATCCGCTCCAGTTGGAACTTTTGGAGCTGCTGTGGGCCACATCCTGGAGCAAGTGGATCTTTCTAGTTCCGGTTGTCATCTAGGACAAATGGTTTTCTAGCTCAATGGACATCAGCTAGATCTGCCTCTTCATTTTGCACCAGGGATTTTTTTTGGTTGTGCTCTTCCATTATAGTATGTCGTCAACTTAAAAGAATATATTCAATCTCTAGGTCTAATAGGAGAAGCTCTGATGACTCAACGATTTTGGAACGAGTAAGGTAGTTTCTTATACATCTACAAACCTGCACAATACTAAACACACCAAGCGTAAATGAGGAAGAAGAAATATAAACAGAAATGGGGTGAGAAAAGAGTTTTTTAGGAATTTTTAATTTTTATTTTCACTAAATTTGATAAAAATTTGATTTAAGAAAAAAAAATAACTACCATTTCCCCGAAAATGACACCAAAACTTGGTTGTCTTGGATTTCCATGTTGTTTAACCATAATGAGTATAGTAACAGTAATGGGTCGATCCACAAGGAGAATGAGTTTTTTATGTCTTTATTATCTAGTTTGTATTTGATTTTGTGAAGTGTACTAAATTTAGAGTCAATTTCATTAATGTTTTTATGAAAAGGTGATTGAATTTTAATTTCATAGAAAATTACTGAAAGGATAAAGAAAAAAACGAGAATTTGTTTTCGATGAATATTTAGAGGGAAATGCGTTGGGGCTATGGATTTTAAGAGGTTGTTATTAAGTAAATTTTCTTATGAGGTTGTGTTGTTCATGATATTTCACATCTCTATGATTAATTATGTAATAGAACCCCCTTGGTCAGGTATTGTTTTTAAATCAATGGAAGTCAATTTCATTGATATGGAAATTGATTTCTCTTAATTTATATTAATTTCTACCCTTTTGAGAAGATTAAAACACTCAATGGTCATGGATATTTTTAACCTTAATTCCTTAATGGATCCCTATAAATCCATTTCTTGGTCTGATATGATATTTCTAGTGATATTTGAAGAGGTTTAATAAGGAATTATGAGGAATAATATATGAAAAATACAATTATAACATCACAATTGATAAATTAAAACATTAATTTGTCCACAGCCCCAACACATAGGGAATTTAGCTACTCATGGAGTAGCTTTTAATTAAAGAACTTGTAGTACCTGGACACATCCTCTTGAAGCTTTGGGGTGAAGTTCATCAGGAAGGTAGCACGTAAGCACCTTCCTTTCTCTATTCTCTCCTCTTATTTCAATATATTCTTCTCTTCTAGGCTGTATCCAAAGTTCTCTCCCTTTGAATTTAATGAAATCTGAATGAATGAATGACTAACTCCCGAACTTGGAGGGCCTTCAACCGATTTATAGGTTTTAGGAGTACACATCGTGTATCGGAAAGTACATAGTGTGTAGTCTTGTCAACACACTTTTCCATATTTTTCTTAGCTAGTGGGTGACGTAACACACCGTATTTGACTAGGAAGATGGCGCCACCAGGTAGGTTGAGGTACACAACATGTTCTCTCTTTCATCAGCCACCAACCACTTATATAAGGTCCACTCAATGTGTAGACTGGTGGACATGACGTTTTAAGGTCAACAGACAACATGGGTGTGTAGGCTTCTTCTCAGCCACCAACCACTTATAGAAGAGGATACATAGAATGTATATTATGTACACAACATGTATGTGATTCTGGTAACTTGGACATGTACTTGGCCTCACCAATGCATGTCGGGGTTTTGATATACAATATGAATCTGAATGTAAACGACATGTATTTGGAATTTTTATCAAATTTCCCCTGATTTGTGTCTTTGTCATGGAAATACCTGAAATCATTATGATCACTAAATTACAGCATTTTATATCAAAAAGAACTTGTATATGGTGAAAACATATTTTAAAAACTCGATAAAATGTACAAAAAATGTATACACAAATCAGGAACATCAATTGTTCTGGTGTATTATCTCTTCTTGGATATAATTATCCTTCATGGGAAAATAGTAAGGACTATTCAAGGTGGTTTAGGGTCTAAGGAAAGGATATCCTCTCTCTCATACCTTTTTCTTTTTGATTTAAGAGTCTCTAAGTTGACATAATAAAAAAATCATTGGTTTGGGAAGTATCGCCCCTTTCCATTCTAGGTTTAATTCATGGGTAATATCACAAATTATGTTTTCTAATTACACTATTGTGTTATAAATAGTAATAATAGATCCATCAAAGGATTCAATGGGATCCTTGAGGACAACTATAAATAGAGTTTCATAGTGATTAATATGGACAAGTGCAACATTCTTATATTATGCAGATTTTCAAATAACATGGATGGATCCTTGGAAAGAAGCTTGAGAATTCATAGAGGGACATTACCTATGGACTCTTTGGGTGCCTCATTCTCACCTAGGAATATTTTCATCTTCTACTTTGATAAGTTGGTGGATAAAATAACAGGATGAATCTTGAATTGAAAAAATATTGTTTTTTTCGTTTGGAGGAAGAATAAAACACATCAATAGTGTGAACTCATCAATTCCAATGAATATCCTCTCCGTAATCAAGGTCCTAGAAGGGGACATTTAATTCTTGGATAATTTCATTGATTCATTATTATGCGATACAAAATTAGAATTGAAGAATCATTGGGTGGTGTGGGATAATTTGGATAAATGTTTTTCCAAATGTAGGATCAATGTTATAAGTGTATCAGAAATAATGTGATGTCTCCATGATAATTTGGTCTAGGAGATTCTTGAGGGTATGTGACTCTGGGGAAACACATGCAGGACAAGTATTGGATCGACATGGGTTGGAAAAAAGGTAGACCTTCTGATACCTAGCTCATGATCCATCCATATTTTTTGACCTCTAACAACATACGTGATGGATGATGCGAAGAGAGGGAATTAATATATGGGAACATAATTGGGTGGGAGTAATGATTTAGTTCCATGGATCCCCTATACCAGAAATCACCATTAGACAAGATAATGATCATCTGAGTTTCATCCATGCTATTCTGGACATGGGACAACAAACCATCAATGAAAATATAATAATGAACTCTGAAACGAATAGATGGGTTTTCACAGGATCCAACATGGGTTTATTATCAACCAAATACTTTTATAGATTATAATAAGTGACCATGATTATGATGAATCATGTGAAGTGTTATGGAACCGAGAGATCCTAATGAATCTCAATTTCCTAGGGTGGAAGATTCAGAACAAAGATCAGCATACTGAGGATAATATCAAGATATTGGGTGTGAGTTTAGACTCTAAATGTCACTACTATAGGGTTCCATGGATTGAAATAATTGATAACCTATTTTTAAATAGAGACTAGGAATCTATGGGGTGGTGTGAGTTTGAAGGCATCATCGGTAGGGCCATTCAAGGGGTATCGAGTATGAGGTTTATTGATCATTATTTGTAGGGGCCTGGGAGTCGAGGGCCTGAGACAATTGCGTGATCTATCATCCTTATGGTGGGATGTTGGGATATATAGAAGGATACAAATGAATTATGGCAGAGGGGAGCCCTAGTTACTATAATAGGTCTCATCATCAAAACCAAGATTGTTATTTCAGATCTAATTCAACTGTGTAAAGCTTGTGAATATGCCCCCTCAATCATGATTCTTCTCACAAGAGCTATACGTTACTACTATGCTCATAGTGACATTTGTGGGAAATAGGTCTGCTATATTCCCCATCCTACGAGCCTCAAGATGAATAGTGAAGGTTCATGCATCATGGGTTTTCTTGTAGGGAGGTTGTATAGTCCAGGATACAAGGGTTTTAGTGGTTTTGAATTTTTGTGTTTCTTTTGGTAGGGGTGATTATCTTCAAGTGTAATCTCATTTAATCCTTATCGGGCTTCTTTTGTGTAGTTAGAGTAATATCCACCTTACAAAAATTGAAACAGAATCTATTGTAGTGTAAAATTATTTGTGTGGCCTTAGATATATCCCCTTAGAAATCAAATATACCATAAAAAGGTGTTATTGGCTCCTAAATAACAACATAGAGTTTTTTCATACATGGAAAGAAGGTAATTTTGTTACTAATTTTCTCAATTTGATGGCAATAAAAGGTTTTAAGATTATCCATTTTTTGATCTTGGGTCTTTTTCCCTAGAGGGAGTCAACCTTGTTCATGAGGAAGCACTTAGACTTCAATACATCATACCCCATTGGTCTTTTCCCATTTTTGTTTCTCTGTGGATTTGAGATACTCTTGAATAAAACAAATAAATATTATTTACTGAGGCATAAGTTAATGCCTCATTTTTTCATCCTATTTGAGATTTTGGAGCATTTCAGGAAGAAAAAATATCAATTAACTTTACCTATTCATTTAAATTATATTCAAGATGTTTTTTTCCCAACTGAATAACTGCCTCCCTGATCCATCCCAAATGATCAAGTGGGATGATATTGAAATTTAACTTGACAATAAAGAAATTAAAACTCTTATATAGATAGTGTATTGAAATGATAAGGTACTAAATGGAACAATAACCATATTGGTTTGAGTGAGATGGATGTTTGGTAGAGACAACCATGAGAAATTAGAGAACAATGATTTGATGATTCATTAAAAAACTTATTTTTTTAGGTTCACGGTCTTTATAATTTATGTTGAAAAATTATTTTATGGTGGGGAGAATTTCTTGACCAACGTATAGAAGAAGGTATAAATCCTTCTTTATTTTTTTTCCTTTTAGTTTCTGGGTTGTTCGTAGGTTATGATAATGGATTTTAGATTATTGGTGGCATAATAAGGCCACTAGATAGTTGATAAGGGGCATTGGCTAGCCAATGTAAGTGGAAACAATTCATTTAACTCTGAAGGTTCCACTAACCTATTAGTGGGGACCTAGAGGTAGAGTCTCTCTACCTATACACAACATCCAATAGTTTGATTCACAATGGCTCACCAATGAAACCACTGGGTGTGTGGATTACTAAGGGATAATACTTAAATTTTGCCTAAAATAATGATTGGAATCATCTAATCATCCTTCCTTGAACCTAAAATGATTTCATTCAGTTTTGAGTCTCACTGAGGATGATTTTGGATCTCTTCCCCTTCTGGAGGTAAGATCTTCATGATTATTGAAGTTTTTGATCTTACTCTCCCATCACCAATATAAATGAAAATAAGGTTTTCAGAATTCTTGAGTTATGTGTCTCTATCCTATAGTATATAACATTATAATCATTGTTTTATTATGTTCTCTTTTATTTTACGATTTATGAAATTAAAATTTCAAAAAGTAATTTATCTTTACTGGAAAATGAATGGGATCAAAATTGGTGTTCTTTGGAAACTACTCTACATTAACATGATGTTTTTGATAAAATTACTTAAATGTGGTTTTTAATTGAAAGTTATTTTCAATCATCAATCTAGTGCGTGATTAATCTAGAAAATGTTTTCTGATATATGGGCATAGTTTTCTTTAAACATAATGGTGATATATATCACATTATGATACCTTGGAGTATCGGAAAAAAATAAACATATGAAAACATTAGTGGAATAATTTATCACTGTAGTGTTTTCCCACGATTCCATGGTTACTAGTGTGTATCCTTACTAGGTAATTTAGGTTTCCAAACATTATGATTCACTTATTCCATAATTTTTTCATTTGAGTGACTTACTTTTGAACACCCTTGTGTAATGGATTACCCTTTTTGGTGTTCTATGCATGTATTAAATGCATGTTTATTTATTTTCTTACTTACCCACATGATATGTATATTGATGCTTAAAAATTATTTTATTCATCTTATTGTGCCTCATGGATACATGTTCTGTTATATTGTTTTCATTATTAGAATATGTAATGGTTTTTAAAAGATAACTAAGAGGATGGTTTTATATAGAAAATGATTTATATGAAATATTTTTTGTAAACTGTTTTATATAAGTAATAATGGATTCTTATTTATAAAATGCGGATAGATTATTTGGTTCTATCCTACTAGGATTTAGTTCTCACACCCTACATTTTCCTTTGGGAATTTTTAACATTGTGTTTTAAGGATAATAGTAAAGGGAAGAGAATCATGTAGAGGATAATTATCCTATATTGGGTTACTTCTAGTGGGATGGGTTGGTTTTGAAATATGGTAAAAATGGGATGGATCCATGGGGAATTTTAAGTTCAATATTGTTGGTCTTTCAGTTTATTATTTTAGACCTTTTTATCATGTTTTTTGATATAACCTCTATGGTTTTTTTGGTTCTGATATAAAATATATTCTGGATATCTATTATGATACTATACTTGTCTCTATATTATCATATTTATGTTGATGGTGAAATCATTCCCACATTTCCTTGTATGATATCCTCACATTTCCATTAACCCATAGTGACTAGGAACACACTTTTAGACCTACGGTGGTCTAATATGGGTGGAATTATTTGTTGAAATGGGTTAGTCAGCTATAATTCTCCCCATAAATTCTCAATGAAACCTCCATTCTCTTATTATAAGAGTGAGTCCCTTGATCACTAATTATGGATCTATGAACTCAAAACCTATAAAATATTTCATCCTAGAAAAATCAACAGACAATATGAGCATTATTAGTTTTAGTAGATTTTGATTCCACCTTTTTTTAAATATAATTTACAGAAATAAGAACATTATAATTTTAAAAATACATAAAAAAAGGTCACATAAATTTTATTCCCTATACTTTGAAAAATTACCAAAATATAATGGGGTTTTGTGGAATCTCTTATTTTTTCGAAACATTTCCAGAAAATTGTTATCATTCACAGTTTTTATAGTATTCATGTGAATACTTTAATAGATTGGGATTATTAATATTGTATTATAAAAGTATTATTTTATATTTTTGAGGTCCCAAGTGTCCTCCAAAAGATAGGGTGTGAAAAAAAATGATTCAATTTAACTCATTGGAAAATATCTCCTTATTAATTTATCATTTAATATTTTCCAAAAGAATGTATCTTCCCAAATATAAAATCTATTTTCATATTTTATTTTGTTTTATGGGAGTTATGATGATATGGTACCTAATAATGTACTAAATAATTTACTATTTATCTATACCTTAGTAATCCCTCTTCGCATTATAGATTTATTCTCCTAGAATGTTCTTATTCAGTGGTTTTGGTCTGCAATAATTACTTGAATAGTTTTGGGTAGTCTTTTTTGGTGATCAACCACCTAATTTTCAGCTCTTTTTTAATCATTAATTTCCAAGATTAATTATTTAGAAGTAGAGTCCATCTTACAATCTTGGGTATTGTATCTTTCTTTTTTATCAAGAATATAAGGGTTTTATAGTAATAAAATATAGGGACCTTAGCTCCATGAAAATAGGATTGGAACCTATCCAAATAAGAAACAACTGAAAATAACTTCTTTTATGTGGTGAGTGTCACGACCCGAGGTGGGGAGTGTCACGAACCGACCCAACGGGGCTCGAGCTGTAACCCCCCAAGCCCGCCTTCAATAGGCCAGGGGCTGGCGTCTAGCGCCGAGTAGTCTAATACACACATGGGAGGCATTAGCCCAAGGTACCTGTACATACGCACCCACATACACCTCCATGAAATAGTGAAGAGATATATAAAATTGAAAAGTAAATGCATGCATACAACTATCCCACAACCAGAGTACAGTAGAAGTATAAAAGGGAGAAACAGGGCCCACCAAAATAAAACTACAAAAGCGTCCAACCTGCTCAGAAGGAGGGAAACACTGCCAAAGCACCCGCTGGTCAGTTCCTCAACACAGCTCCAGTAAACACCCCGGTCAGTCTCTCTCACTAAACTCTGCCTGCTCCGGGTCCCCCTGGGACTTCATCGATAGGCCTGTGGTCTGTACAAGACACAAACATGTGTAGGCAAAGCCCGTGCAGGGGTGAGTATAAAAATACTCAATAGGAACACCAAAAACCCAAAATAAAAGAGAGAAACTGAAAGGCAATAGTCGGCTCAACCCAGCCAGAGGGAACCAAGACGAGAGAGAAACTCCATCTCGAGACCATCCTCGACTAACACAACTAGTCAGCTCAATTCAGGTGTATGCCCATAAATACACCTTGAACATCTGATCTGGTATACGCACATGCATATATCTTGAAAATTCCCTCAGGTATATTACCATACATATACCAGGAGCATCCACATAGATATACGTCCACACATATACCATGAACATCCAGATATACTCGATACACACACCAATCCACAAGAGGTACCAAACTAAACACCAGAAATAGTTCACAACCAGGAGAACACACTTCACCAGAACTATCACCCAGATGAAATTTGTCTGAGAGATACACTCTATAAAGTCCCACTCAAACATCCCAGATGCTCACCGAGAGATCACTCTTGTCAGATATCATCACTGAGAAAGTCACACTGAAATAGAAAAAACACCAAACTCCACGAATAGGGGATCACTCCTAGGGTTCTCTAGGGGATACCAGAACCCACACCAGTATACGATGATCTCACAGATAGAGGATCACTCCCAGGGTCCGCTGGGGGATACCATAACCCGATCTGGCATTTGTAGAACTCACAGACAGGGGATCACACCCAGGATCTTTTGGGGGATACCACAACCCGATCTGGCGCTCGATAGAAGCACGTCACTCAGATAGAGGATCATCGCCCATATAAAGGTGGTCACGATGATACCAGAACCCTATCTGGTATAACTCATGATGTAGGGGATTGAACGGATGACGCCGCAACCCTACAGAAACCACACGCTGAGTAGGGTATCGCATAACCAACGATACCAAAACCCTACTATAATCCTCATCTTGAGTAGGGGATCATATTCCCAACAATGACACAACCCTACTGAGCATGGCCCATCGTGTTGGGAATCATATTCCCGATGATACCACAAACCCAACAGGGTTAACCTGGTAGATAGGGGATCACCGCCTCTGGATAAATGGTCAAAGCGATACCAAGAAACCGATCTAGGGTAACAATGCTAGAGGATTCTGCTCTGGGCCCACCGGGTGGATACCACAAATCTAATAGATAATCATCCAATTGAGAAGATCACAAACCTATATGAAAGTTGTGATTTTGCGCGAATCCTAGTAGGAACGAACCAAAAGAGTACCCTCAACCACTACTAGTCCAAACAACGCTAACCCGAGCGGCCCGCCACAACGCAACCCCGCGCACTTCCAAGGCCGATATCGAGGACAACATCATGATCCACGTAGAAAAGCATGCATGATAGACTGTTTACTCGCCCGAAATAAAAAAAAGTGAAAAAGGAACTATTCAACATAGCCAGCCCGTGTGGGACCCACACAATGATCCCGAAACTCATCAAGCGGATCAAACCATGAAAATACCCTCGGAAAAACACACAGGATCCACTACCCGTTCGTATGAAACAAACACTCGGTGAAAAAATCACGATTCACCGAAGCCAGCTCAGGAAGGGCCCACACCTCGATCCCAAAACTCATCGAATAGATCACACCATTGCAATCCTCTAGAAAAAACACACAGGATCAACTATTCATCCACCAAAATTGGACTCCTGGTGCGAAAGTTGTGTTTCTACGCAAATGCCAAAACCCGACCTCATGGGGCCCGTACCCCAAACTCGGTCCCAACACCCAGAAACCCTCAAGAAAAGTCCTTCATATCATCATGGTCTCAATTACACTAACAGAATGTCAATCAGACGCTCTGGGAAGAAGATACAACGGCCCGAAGTCGAATTATAATAAATTATAATTATTTTATTCGACGTTTCAAGCTCTCGGGTCACAATCTCGAACCATAAAACTCCTGAACCCACACCGAAAGGTTCGCCTTGTTGCCAGGGTCACGTAATCGTAGACATCACACGAATCCGACTCCCAGATTTCATGAAACGGGGGGTTTAAAAACCCCATTGTGTTAAAAAGGGGCCGGACCGGCTTGCGTCGGCCGACCCGGTCACCGCGCTGTGTCCCACGCCTTCGTAGGACCGTCGTGGTCAGCCACCACACGCCGTCGTGAGTGCCGCCGCACCTATGTCGCGCCGGCGAGTCTTCTACGGACTGTCGGGACCACCCCGGTTGTCCGTTTTTCTATCTGGAGACATCTATGCGACCCTCGAGACCCGATCTTCACTGCTACGATACCAAATCAAAGAAAAACACAACATAAACAAGATTAGGGGATTTAAACTCAAACCACCAACCTCATGGCCAAAACGCCAACGATCTGCGCTCCAAAGCTTCCGCTGCACGATCCTGAATCATCCACCGTTGAAATCTGAGCTCGATGGCACCTTGATCGCGCGATTCGGTCTCCAATTCGCTGTCGAAAGGGGAGGATGAAGGAGAAAGTAGGAGGAGAGCACCACACGTCCAAGGGGGGAGAAGAAATAAGGATACTTTTTTTTAAAAAAATATCTCCGGCTCCCAACTCGCCTCTACACAATGCCTGACGCAGACAAAGATAAGGTCGCCCATAGGGTAACCACGACATTTTTAATGCAACGGAGGACTTGTATTTTCAATCTGAGACTCCGTTCATAAGTTATTCGAGACGAAGCTCTTAAATAAAATTTTCCGTTTATTTATGAAAATTCCCTTGGTGGAATTTCTCACGGCAGGCCCATGCCTTCAAAGTATATACCCCGTCTAGGGTAAACAGAACGTTATGGATGCAACTGTGCCCTCAGATTCCCATTCCGAGATACCGTTTAGGAAATATCCCACCCCGCTATGTGCATAGTATAAAAATACTTAATATTTTTATAAAATTAATTCTGGGCACACCGGGCCTCAGAATCACACGTCGTCCTCACACCTAGCCCTGTAATTACTCGTAGAAATGTTCCAAAGTCTGAAAGATCCAAAACTCAAGTCGCTACATCCTCCCCCCTTAGAACTTTTAGTCCCTGAAAAGTCCTAAGCACAAGGAAAGCCACTGGACTCTCAATTGGGTCTCCCACGCCAGCGAGTTCGCCAACAAACACCCATGCCCAAACACATAAGTGAGAGGAACTCATCCACCACACCTCAACACTATCTGCTTTGGGCAGAATTGACTTGACCGCACAGTTTTAATCATTTCACAAAAATGCATCTCGATGGAGGAAATATCCCTCTTCCTCATGCATTCGAAGAACGCCGAACAACACCCACATAGGGTCTTACCAATGCCCTGGAAAAAACTCAATCAAGCAACATAAAGGGAAGAGTACTGCTAAACAATGTCTATCAAACTACTGCAGAAAGTAGAAAGGAAACAAGGCATACCTCTATCCATCTGCGGAGTCTTTGGGTCAACAACCTCTAGGGAATGAAGCTATCCTCTCCCTCAGCTACTAACTTCCTGAGCTTGGCGTGGACCACCTAGGGGTGGTGGTGGTGGCATCTGATACTGCTGATCACCTCCCACTGCTGCAGCAGCTCCATCGCCACGTCCGCCGCCCTACGAACCTCCTTGCTCGAGATGTTGTCACTGCCAAGATGACCTGTCAAATGGATCCCTCTCAGCTGCACGGCAGGTCGGACACTCCCTAGCCGGATGTCCCTGGATGTCACAAGCGTAACACCGCCTCTCATTCGGCTACCCAAAACCGACCTGAGATCCCTGAGCCTCAGATCCTCCATCTTGGTGTCACCTCCTGAAACGTTTTATACGTCCAAGCCCCTGAGTCTGTCATCAGCTACCAGATATCGATCCGACCAATGAAGTCTCAGATCTCGCATGCCCAACACTAATAGGTGGGATCTGCTCGGCCAAAAATCTCTCCACCACTAGGACCCGCTTCAGCACTCCAGCATAGTCCCTACTCGAAGGTACGAGCCCTAAAGAATGGGTCCCGAACCATATCTAGGGAGTAGTGTGAGAGGTCTATAAATCTCACTGAGTACTCCGACACAGTCATGTCCTCCTTTCGAAGCTGCATAAGCTCCTGAATCTGCACTGACCTCAGCGTCACCAGATATAACTCTTCCCTGAAGATCCGCTCAAACTCTTCCCATGTGAACGTCTCCTCGTCATGGGACTGCGTCTCTAGGATCCACCATCACCCAGACAAACCATGCAGAAGGCCCTCCACTAGGACAACTATCTGATATGAAGGTATCCTCACCAAGAGGAAAACTTGGGTGACGGCTTCATGCCAGTCATCAGATGCCTAGGGGTCTAGATCACCCCAGACCTTCAGAGGTCACTGTCATTGAAACTCGTGCAACGCACTCATCCTACGCACAACCTCATCCTTTACTACTGACACAAACAACTGCTCGATAGGTGGTGGCTCAACTAGTAGACCACCTGGAGGTGCATCCTTAGAACCTATGCCCTGGTCTACAACATCTACATGGGGAAGATCGTCACAATAATCCCATTGCAAAACCCTCACTGGATGTCGTCATGGAGGCATCCTGATATACAATCAAGATGCTCCTTAGTCAAAGAGTATATATGGAGAGTTGACTCTAGAAGAACAAGGGAAAACCAAAAACCCCAATCCTATATGATTCATGTACGGTTATGTCCCTGTGACTAGTGTCCAAACATACCGAGTCAAAAGGCATGTTATGAGTGTCCTAGTGAATGGATACGTTGGCCACCGAACCAACACTGGAATCCCTAGCCTGAAATCCGAACTCGAACACCATAACACTACCACCTTGCAACCCAAACCAAGCTCATAGCTATACTAGATACACTTTGAGATCCCAAAGGTTGAACCTCCTCTGATACCACTCTGTCACGACCCGGCCCAATGGGGCTCGATCCGTGACTCCCCGCTTATGGTAAACGTCACGCTCTGGATGCAACTATGCCATTATATTTCTGATCCAAGCTACCATTTAAGAGATATCACACCCCCTCCATGTGCATAGTATAAAAATACTTAATATTTTTATAAAATTAATTTTGGGCACATCGGGCCTCAGAATCACACGCCATCTTCGTGCCTAGCTCTAGAATTATGCGTAGAAATATTCCAAAGTATGATAGGGCCAAAACCTGAGTCTCTACAGTGAGCATATAATATTCTTGAGGCATAAGAAATGAATTATGGATTTCCATTAATTCTTTAGGAAAGAACTACTCCGACATCCTAGTTTGAAGAATCACATAGTAGTTTGAATGGATGTTTCTAATTGGGTGGTTGTTTTACTGGTGGGGTGATTAATCTCCTATTAATTTCATCAAAGGATTCCAAACATTCATTATTTAAATAAATATCATCTTATTTTTAATTTAATTTATAAATATGGTGGGAAATGTTACTAAAATCTTCTATGAATCTTCTATAGAAACCTACATGGACAAATAAATATCTAAATAATTTCACAGATATTGGGTATGAAAAATAATTTATTACTTAAATTTCGTATTTTTCTACCTTAATTATCTTTAATAAAATGATGTTCTCTAAGACTATTCAAATTTCAAAAATAAATATAACTTTTAAAAATTTAAAACTAGATCCTTTTCGATTCATGTTTTTAAGACTTTTTGAATATTTTTCAAATAAGATAAAAATAATCTCTAATAATATTAAAATCATATATAAATATATCATATAAATAATTGATGTTTTTTGAGAATATAATTAACATACACCTCTTAAATTTACCTAGGGTGCTGTGTATCCCAAATGGAAGCCTCTTGTAAGAGAAGGTTCCAAAAGTAAAATTTAAGGTTTTCTATTATTTATCTCATAAAGTAATGGGTACATGAAAATATCCTAAAAACAATATAATAAATATAAATGTGTTATTTTTAAAAATATTTCTAGAATTTTTTAATTAAATTAATGGGAATGTAATATTTAATAGTGAATTGATTCATATTTATATAATCAATACACACTTTTAATCCATTTTGAATTATAATAGGAATCAATTAATTTTTCTCATTCCTCATAATGGTTAGACCAATTTTCTTGGGAAATACTTAGATTGGGCTGGACCATTGTGAGTCAAAAATGGGGTTGATGATTTCCACTACTAATAACTACTATATTTTTTTAATACATGTACTATAGTGGGTTGAGCCTCTTTTAGGGATGGCAAACTAGTCTGAAATTTCCCTCAAGAAAATTTTTATGTGAGTAGATTCTGGGGTTAATTCCTAGAGTATCACTTAAACCCAAGTAGACGGCTCATATTTTTTATTTTAAAAGTTCAATCAATTTATATTCTTGAATAGAGAGAAAGTTATTAAAATTAATTAATAGTATTCTTTTTCATTAAATGAGATATACATATTTAAAATTTGTGTTATGTGGTTTTAATTCCATATTTGGGGGTTCTTAAATAGTTTAAATTAGATTAGAGTTTCTTTTTTATTCATTTATAGTATTTTCTTCCAATAATAATACATGTAAGATGCCATTTAATTAAGAAAAAACCAAATCCCTCAATGTATTTTGGAGTTACCTCATCTTAAAGTCTAAAAAAATTATTCAAAATTCATTAATGAAACTTCTTCTATAGAATTTTTAATCAAGAAATAATTTAATAATGTCAAAATTTTATAAAAAATACCTAAATCCACACTAGGATCATCCCCTTCATTGTGGAAATTTTTATGGAATGAATGATTAGTGGAAGGGTACCTTGTTGAGTCAAAAGTTCTCTTTTGACTTTTATGTCTTGTTTTGGGAATCACAAATGTATTCATACATGCTTATCGTACTGACTATGCTTATTGTACTGACTATGTTTATCGTACTGACTCTTTAAATCGTACTGACTCTGTCAATCATACTTACTTTTTCAATCGTACTGACTCTATCAATCGTACTGACTCTGTCAATCGTACTGAATCTTTCAATCGTATTGACTTTTGTGCATCATAATCAATTTTTATCATATCAATAAATTACACTAAGTAATACTTATAGTACTCATATTTTTATCACATGATTTTTTATCCTTTATCAACACATTTAAATTGTACTCATGTTTATCATCTTCATATATCTTTTGTTTTAACCAAAACTATGTCATGGAGTTAGTTATAAAGTAATCAAAATGATGTCGTGTTTTCTATTTCAATATGACCGTTATAATGTCAGGTGTCCGAGTCCCTCCGAGTTTTCGAGAGAAATATGACCATTGGAGGAAATGTGACCATTGGAACCTGAGGCCTATAAATAGGTGGTCATTTTAATCTGAGAAGAAAAACTGAGATACTTTCATCATTCTGTGCTATCATGTTCTAGAGATAGACATTGTGACTTCTCTCTTGCTTCGTGCGAAAGCCTTGAAATTACAAAACCTGAACGGATCGTTCTTAGTTTTTGTATTTCAATAAGTGATTTGTTTTTTTCTTTGTGCAACCGATCAGATGATAATGATCGAGGGCTGATGAGGATAGGTAGACAGTGCTACCGATATTCTTATTGAGGGCTTTCAATTGTTTGAAAGACAGAGGTTCCGATTACCTTCAAAATTGAGGGCTTGCGTAGATAGAAAGACAAACGTACCGATCATCATATTGAGGGATTTACAAGGTGGTGTTAAGACAAACCTCTTATCCTAGGTGAAATTATACCCTTCTCTTTGGGTCAAAATAATTGTTATACTTCTATATTTCTGCTTCTGTTTGTTTTATAAATGAAATTATATTGATTCCTTTCTTCATTTCATAATCATTTTTAATTGTTTCAATTAAAATAATATTATAACATATTGTATCAATTGATTCTATACGCTTTATGGTAGAATCCTTCACTATTGTATTACTCTAGTTATTTTATTAATTTTGAATATAATTACTTTACTTTTCTTATAGTATTACATCATATCATACCATTATTTCCAAGTCATTTGTGGTTAATTGTATTTTTTTGTGAATTGTATTAGTTTAAGATGATTTAAAATAATTTCTTAAGTGTTTAAACACAAAGTTTTTAAACCTAAAATTCACCCCCTATTATATTGTTCCATATAATATTCATATACTTCTTTATATAGATCCAACAATTGGTATTAGAGGAGGTTTCCACTGATTTGTATTACTAGCTCTATTTCATTCAAATTTCGATTTCAACTATTCACGGTACTAACGTGTGAAGTGGAAAATATTTTGTTTTTTTAGATGGCAGGATTGAATATTGTATCAATTGACAATCTAAATCCAACTAGACCACCTATCTTTGATGGAAGTGAATATGAGTATTGGAGAGATCGAATGAAGACATTTGTTATCAATACTGGTGCAGACAATTTTATTATGCTTACTGGAGGTTACAAAATTCCTAACTAAGAAATCAGTACTTTCACAAATCAAGAGAAGCACAAATATCAACTGAATTACAAGGTACGCAATACTTTTCTATGCTCTATAACCAAGAATATATACAACTAGATATCATCTTGTGAAGCATCCAACTGTATTTGGAAGAAATTGGAAGTCACACATTTTGGTACATCTAAGGTTATAGAAACAAGAAGAGAAATGCTTTGAGCAGAGTATCATGGGTTTCTTTTTTCCTTATGGAGAGCCAGTTTGTAAAGTACAACAAAGATTTATGAAAATTTTCAATAGTTTATAATCTATGCGAGAAAAAGGCCTTGATGATTAAGCTCTTGTAGACAAAATTATTGATATAATGCCAAACGAATGAGAGTAAAAAAAGAAAGCAATTGATGAAAATAGTAAAGTTTCCCAGATTAATCTTGATGAACTCTTTGGAACTCTTCTACAGAACAACACAAGAATGAAGAGAGATTATAATTTAAATAAGAAGAAAAATGGAAATGGAAGTATAGATTTTACTACTACATCCAATGCTAAAACACCTGAAAGGATAATAAGATCCAAAGCTAAGAAAGTTGTTATGTCAGAATCAAGTGATTGTCACCATTCAGGTAATGAGTTAGAAAATCTTGATTTAAGGATGAATAGGATTTTTGGAAAGAAATACTTCTAATACAGATTCAAAAAGAAAGATAGAAAGGATAAGAAATATTCAAAGGTAACTTGTTATGAATGTAAGAAAGTAGGTTATATAAGACCTGATTGTCCGTTACTGAAGAGAAAAGATAGAAAGGAGAAACATTAGGAAATAAATAAGAAAAATTATTAAAAGAAAAAGACAAAGAAACCATTGAGGGAAAAAGATACTTGGAGCACAAGTAGTGGCGATTCATCAGATAATTATCCAGAATATAAATCCTCAGCACAAAGGAATATTGGGCTTATAGCCAGACTACCAATTGAAGATCATTGTTTCATGGCTAAGGTACACAATGATAAATCTAATAAAAAATGTATCCTTAAATACAAATTATACTGATAATAAATATTATGAATCTTCAAAGGATGAGTCTTCCGCATCATAAGATCATACATTACCTTCTTTTGAAGAAGTGTCTAGGTTTGCTAAATTACTTGAGAATGAAAATTCTAATCTCAAGAAAAAGTTTGATAAATAAAATTCTAGAATTTAAATTTTAACTAAATAAGTATCATATCTTTCTAATGATATTGATATGAAAACTTCTGATTTTGAAAGTATTTTAAAAACCCTTGAGAAAGTCAAATTTGATAAGGATAAACTTTCAAAGGATCTTGAAAATGTAATTTCTAAGAAAAATGTTTTCGAGCATAACTCTAGTTCAAAATAAAATGTTTTATAGGATAAAAACTTAGTTTTGAAACTGATGTTAGAAATTTTTACCTTTAAGAAATGTTTTTCAAACTTTACTTATGGAAATTAAAGCTTTGATAAAATGTATTTTCAAAATCGACCTTTGAGAAATCATTCTTGTTTTGGTTATACTCATTCTAAACCGATTTTTAGTAATAAATATTTTGTTCCTAAAAGTACCACCTTTTGTACTAAGTGTCAATGTGGTGGACACTAGAAATGATATTTTTCTCTTAATAGAACTCAGTCTTTAGGATTTCATAAATATCATTTTTCAAAACAAATGTCGATTCCTAAAATTCTTTTATCTAACCCTTCTAGATCCAAACAAGTTTGGATTCTTAAAAACTAATTGTTTCATTATCAGGAAAATAAGAAGTGTAACAACAAGAATATTTGGTACATGGATAGTGGTTGTTCTTGTCACATGACCGGAAACAAATATTTCTTTTAAATGATTATCGAAACAAAAGGTGGAAATGTTACATTTGGAGATAATGCTCAAGGAAAGATTGTTGGAATAGGTAATATTGTTTTTCTTGAAAGAAGTTCTTATTTTAAATGTTTTGTTTGTCAAAGGTCTTAATCACAATATCATCAGCATAAGTCAATTATGTGATGAATGATACCTTGTGAATTTTAGAAAAGATAAATGCTTAGTTCACAATTCCAAAGTTGAATTCATTCTATCTGCCCATAGGCAAGAGAATGTATACACTGTTAACTTAAAAGACCATAGGATCCAAAATTTACCCTACTTAAGTGAAATAGAAGACCAATACTGACTATGGAATAGAATACTAGGACACTTCAACCTAAGAAAACTTTGTAAACTTCTGAAGAAAAAACTTGTAAAGGGTCTACCAAATCTTAGACATGATTCTTCAAAGGTCTGTGACCCATGTCAATTTGTAAAGCAACATAAAACTATTTTGAAATCAATTAATGAAGTCTCAACTTTTAATACATTATAGCTAGTGCACATGGATCTTTTTGGTCCTTCACAAACTAGAAGCATTGAAGGAAAATACTATGTATTTGTTTTATTTGATGAATTTACTAGATTTACATGGGTCTATTTTCTAACAAAGAAATCTGAAGCATTTTTCTATTTCAAATATTTTAGATCCCAAGTTAAAAATGAGAAAAACCTACCATTGATAACTATTCATAGTGATCATGGTGGTGAATTTCAAAATTCAGTTTTTGAAACTTTTTGTAGTAAGAAACATATTACTCACAATTTCTCGGCTCTAAGAACTCCTTACAAAAACGGTGTTGTTGAGAGAAGAAATCGTATTTTTCAGGAAATTATAAGAACCATGTTGAGTGAATACTCAATTGCTAAGATTTTTTGGGCTTAAGTTGTTAGTACTACTTTTTATACTATAAATCGTGTTTTAACTGGACCTTTTCTTAATAAAACACCTTATGAATTGTGGACTGGATGAAAACCTGAAGTTTCATACTTCAATGTTTTTGGGTGCAAAGTATTCATTCTAAATACTAATGATAATATACATAAATTAGCAACAAAATCTGATGATGTAATCTTTTTAGGCTATTCTACAACTTCTAAGGTTTATAGAGTTTTTAATAAAAATACTTGTACTGCTAAGGAAATAGTGCATGTTAAATTTGATGAAACTAATATTTTTTTTTCAATCAACCCCAACCTACATCTTCAGATGTGTTTTCAAAAACTAACCATCAACCTTTATTAAAATATCATTATGATAAGGAAAATATTCAAGAATGTCTTTCTGAAAATTTTACCCTAGAAGATTTTGAACTATATGTTGATTAACAGGTTTTACAAAACCTAAATCAATTTCTTCTGAAGAATCATCCCAATGATAACATCATTGGTGATGTAAATCAACCTGAAAGGACCAGGGATTCCTTGAGAAATGAAATAGAACATTTTGCCTTTCATCCCCAATTAGAACCTAAAAGTCTAAGTGAGGCCTTAGGTGATGAAGATTAGATTAAATCAATGCAAGATGAACTAAATGAATTTGAATGAAATCATGTCTGGAATTTAGTTAAAAGACCTAAATAAAAAACTTTAATTGGTGTAAAATGGGTTTTTAGAAATAAATGTGATGAAAATGGAATCATTGTAAGAAATAAAGCAAGACTTGTTTCTAAGGGATATAATCAACAAGAGGGAATAGACTACAAAGAAACATCTTCTCTGGTAGCTAGACTTGAATCTATTAATATTCTATTAGCCTTTGCAGCATACTTTAATTTCAAATTATTTCAAATGGATGTTAAATGTGATTTTCAAAATGGTTTTGTTCAAGAAGACGTTTTTGTCCAACAACCCCCTGGTTTTATTTATTCAAAATATCCTAATCATGTTTTTAAACTTAACAAATCTTTATATGGCCTTAAACAAGCCCCTAGAGCATGGTATGATAAACTTATAGGATTTATTTTACAAACAATTATGTAAAAGGTATAGCGGATCCAACTCTTTTTATAGAAATGGAAAATAAAAATGTTTTGATTGTTCAAATTTATGTTGATGACATCATATTTGGATCAAATCAATAGTCTTTAACTGGTTCTATTGAAAATTTAATGAAATTTGAGTTTGAAATTAGTATGATGGGAGAGTTAACATTCTTTTTAGGTTTTCAAATTTCACAAAAACTAGAAGGAACATATACATATAAACATATGTATAGTAAATATTTACTCAAAAAGTATGGTTAAGATAATACTAAAAGTATTAGCACTCCAATTGGTACCTAAAATACACTTGATCATGATGAAACTGAGAAACTAGTAGATCAAACAATTTTTAGAGGTATGATAGGAAGTTTGTTATACTTAATAGATAGTATACTAGACTTAATGTTTTCTATATGCCTATGTTCAAGATACCAATCTAATCCAAAAGAGTATCATTTAAAAGCCATGAAAAGAATCTTTCAGTATTTAAAAGGAACTCTGAATTTAGGTCTTTTTTATTATTCTGGAAATGATTTTTTTTAAAAAAAATTTCAGATGCTGACTTTGGTGGTTGTATAATGGATATAAAGAGTACATCTAAAACATGTCATTTCTTAGGAGATTTTTGGGTTTCTTGGTCCTGCAAGAAACAACACTTAGTAACACTTTTCACTGCTGAAGCTGAATATGTAGTAGCTGGAAGTTGTTGTGCTGAAGTGTTTTGGATGCAACACACACTCACGGACTATGGATTGAGTTTTTCCAAAAATAAAATTTTTTGTGATAATACTAGTGCAATATCTCTTAGTAAAAACCCAGCATATCACTCTCGTACAAAACACATAGATATTAGGCATCACTTTCTTAGGGATCACACACAAAAAGGAGATATTATTTTACAATTCATCAGAATGAAAGAACAACTTGCTGACATTTTTACAAAACCATTACCTTCCGATAGATTTTATTTTATAAAACAGAAGCTAGGAATTATTACATTAAAATAATCATTCATGTCTACTTCATGTTTTATACTCCTCCATACATTAAACTCATCATAAAATGGGGAGAACATTTTTTCTTCTACCTTATAAATTTCCTAAACTTTCCATTCTTTATTCATTTATTATTTTGGTTTTCTACATTTCTGATTATCGTTTTGACTATTTGGTTATTGTTTTAATCATTTTTCATCTTTTTTACCTGAGTATCGTATTGATTTTTTTTCCATCGGCACGTCAACCTATAGTAATAAAATTTGTTTTCCATCGAATCGTCAACCTATGGTAACAACTTTGTTTTCCATCGGGACGTCAACCTATGGTAACAACATTGTTTTCCATCAGCACGTCACCCTATGGTAACAACTTTGTTTTCCATTATCATGTCAACCTATAGTAACAACATTGTTTTCCATCGGCACGTCAACCTATGGTAACAAATTTGTTTTCCATTGGCATGTCAACCTATGGTAAAAACATTGTTTTCCATCAATACGTCACCCTATGGAAACAACTTTGTTTTCCATAGGCACGTCAACCTATGGTAATAACCTTTTTTTCCATAGACAAGTCAACCTATGGTAACAAATTTTTTTTCCATCGGCACGTCACCCTATGGTAACAACTTTGTTTTCTATCGGCATGTCAACCTATGGTAACAAATTTTTTTCCATCGACATGTCATCCTATAGTAACAACATTGTTTTCCATTGGCCTGACATCCTATGGTAATGAATTTGTTTTCCATCAGCCTAACAACCTATGGTAATGAATTTATTTTCCATTGGATTGACAACCTATGGCAATGAATTTGGTTTCCATTGGCTTGACAACCTAGAGTAATGAATTTTTTTTTCATCGATCTCACAACAGATCGTATTCTTCTTCCTCAAACTCTTGTGTTTTCTTTTTTCTATTGTATTATACTATATTAATAGTATTAAACCAAAATTTTCCTTAGAATCTCTGGTAGGTACATTCTTTCATTACTTTGTATTGTTTTTCTTAATTTTTATTGTTTCTCATTTTTTTAAAAACCTTTAAATCCTATTCGTTGATTTTTTTTCTTCCAATCTCAATCATAGAAGATCAACAGTCATACTTTTTTCGCCTATAAATAGACCCCTACCCTCCCCAAACCCACACTAGATTTTCAGATCTCATGGAGAAGCTCTGCCCCTTGTTTTAAGACTCCGTACGATCTTCCATTTGCCGCATCTATATATCTCAGTCCTCTTCCAACACTCCAGCCGAAATGCCTTCAAAAACATTTTCAGAGAAAGACTTCCTCACAGACTGGTTAGTTTCTCAGGACTTCTTCGACACATATGATTCAACAAATAGAAGGATTATTTTGTTTCAAGGATGGTAATATCTTTGTGTTGAAAAACCTATATCTCAAGATCCTGTTATTATTGATTATGTTTGTCAATTCTACCAAACCATGTCTTTTGACAAAAATATGATGGCCAACTTTGCTGTGTATGATAGAAAAAGCTCATGTTCTGTGAAACAAGAATCCCACTTTATAAATGTCTCAACAGAAGGTGATTCTTTTTGTCCATCTCAAAAACTACCAGAGGAAGTTGGTACATTTAATAAAGAAAGTGTTGAAAAGTCGTTGTTTCTTATAAATGAAGAGAAGAGAAAAGTAGCTCATTTATCTCCAGATAATAGACTCATGGTGCTTTGGATGTAATGTTTTCTTATCCTAAGGAAAGGGGATAAAGAAACTCTTAATGTCTCTGATATTTTTATGCTTGACTATCCTGTAAACATGAGAAAGGTAAATCTCATGGGATACATTTTTGAAACAGTCAAGAATGTAATTTCAGGAGAGATCAAGTCCCATTTGATTATGTATCCCTCTATTATTACAAAGTTTATTCTTAAGAGAATGAAATTTTGTAATATTACTTTGAAAGGGAAATTGAAAGAGATGAAGCCTTCCTGGATAAGTAAAAATATGTTGAAGAAGTTGTATGTTTGTTTTTATGAAAACTCAAATCTCTTTGTCAAAGATGTAGTAGATGAATCGACACAAAATCAATTGGAACCAAATCAATCAGCACCTTGGACAGTATAAGATAATCCAACTATTATTGTTACTCAAAAGTCAGATCTACAAACTAGTTCTAAGACAAAGAAGATACCTAAATACAGTAAGGAGGTTGTGGCCAAGTGAAGGAAAGATAGAGAACAAATAAAACAAGGTAATCCTAAGTTTTTTCTTGATCCAGCTAAATCTTTTACTTAGAGGATAAGGGTAGAATATACCCTTCATGATGAAAAGAAAAAGAAGACTCTTTTGAAAAGGAAATCTCAAGACTTTGATGTTTCTAAAATTATGAAAATGGTTGAGGAGGATAGTGATCAACTTACAGAAGAAGTGCCTCAAGAACCTATCGTATAGAGTCTTCTAGAGAAAGAGAAAGGGAAACAAATTTTGGAATAAGTATAGGATGTCGAAGAAGAGGAAGAAGATTTTCTTTTTTAATTTCTTCACAGTTCAAAAAAGAGTAGAGAAGAATCGATTCAAAAGCAAAGTGAAGGTATTCAACAGGTTCCTCATGCAGATCAAGCACCAGCTGAATCTCTTTAAACTTTAGATAGAATTCCTTCCCAAGAAAAGAAAGGTTCTCAATCTTCTCATACCAAAAAAGTAATTTTTATCTGTGAAAAATTAGAAGAATAAAGAAAGGAGAAAGAAAAACCAAAAGGAAAAAATCCAGTTGAAGACTCAATCTGATCAAATGAACTGGATTTGTATGATGAGGATACTGATTCAGAACACACAATTTCTCTCAAGAAGAGTGATTACATTGTTTATGTTTTGAGGAGGATTGAGAAGATCATTCCTTATTTTCCTAGACTTGAAGGGAAAATTGATTTCATCACTGAAAATCAAAGGAAGATGTTTGGTTCTGTAAGATAATTGAGAGAGTATTGTCAATTGAAGATGATTTAAAAGTACTATCTGAAAGTTCGGCTGCTCATAAGAAGGCTTCCAATAGAATGACTAAGTGGTCATAAAAAATAGAAATCTTAGTGAATGATCATGAAATATCAATTGAAGACTTAAGGAGGATTTCAAATGATCTTTCTATTGATTTCAATAAGCTTGACAAAGAAACTATTGAAATGATGAATCAGATGTCAACAACTCATGGAGCCGATATTCCTTCAGTAAAAGAGCTGCAAGAGAGAATGAATGCTTTTCAGACAGAGTTTTCGAAGGTTTCATCTTTAAAAGATGAAATAGTTTTGTTGAAGAAGCAAAATTCTGTGTTATCTAAAGACAATAAGAATTTGGAAGACAAAATTGATACTCTTGAAGAAGTAATCAGAGTCCAAGAGGAGACTATCAAGAATTAGGATCAGCTTTTTTTTATCAACACGATATTCTCAAATCTTAGGGTGATTCTATCTTTGAAGACAATAAAGAAATGAAAAATATGAAAGTCGTTCATCATGAGCTGATCAAGAAATAATAGGAAATAGAAAATAAATGAGTGTTGTTGTATCTTTGTTTTCTCATTTATATAATCCTATAGATTTTTATTATCTAAATTTACCTTTCCTTTTACCTTTAATTTCTTTTCAAACTCTTTCAGGAAACTCATGATTACCCCATAATTTTTTCAAATCACAAAGGGGGAGAATATTTTATAACGGGAGAATGTTTTAATCAAATACTTCTAAATCAAGGAAAATCAACGAATACAATCCTTGGGAAAGTACATACCTAAGGGGGAGTTAGTTGTATTCAATTTTTTATTCAGAAGAGTTTCCAATAACTCAGGGGGAGATAAGTTTTTCTTTTTGTTTTTAATTTATGTTTTTTGATTTCCAAAAAGGGGGATATTGATGAGTCAAAAGTTCTCTTTTGAATTTTATGTCTTGTTTTGGAAATCACAAATGTATTCATATATGATTATCGTACTGACTATGCTTATCGTACTGACTATGTCAATTGTACTGAATCTGTCAATTGTACTAACTCTGTCACTCGTATCAACTCTGTCAATCGTACTGACTTTTCCAATCATACTGACTCTTTCAATATTACTGAATTTTGTGAATCATAATCACTTTATATCATATCAATACATTACACTAAGTAATACTTATAGTACTCATGTTTTTATCACATGACTGTTTTTATCCTTTATCAACACATGTCAATCGTACTCATGTTTATCATCCTCATATTTCTTTTTTTTAACCAAAATGATGTTGTGGAGTTATTTATAAACTAATCAAAACGATGTCGTGTTTTCTGTTTCAATATGACTTTTATAATGCCAGGTGTCCAAGTCCCACAAATTTTTCTGGAGAAACATGACCGTTGGAGGAAATGTGATAGTTGGATCCTGAGGACTATAAATAGGAGGTCATTTGAAGCTGAGAAGAAAAACTGAGAGACTTTTATCATTATGTGCTATCAATTTCTTGAGAGAGATTTTGTGACTTCTCTCTTGATTCGTGCAAAAGACTTGAAATTAAAAAATGTGAAAAAATCATTCTTAGTTTTTGTATTTCAATAAGTTCTTTGTTATTTTCTTTGTGCGACCAATCAGGTGATAACGATCGAGGGCTGCTGAGGATAGACAGATGGTTATACCGACCTTCGTATCGAGGGATTTCAATTGTTTGAAAGACCGAGGTGCCGATTACCTGCAAAATAGAGGGCTTGCGGGGATATCAAGACAGACGTACCGATCATTGTATCGAGGGCGTACCAGGGTAGTGGTAAGACAGACCTCTTATCCTAGGTGAAAGGATACCCTTCTCTTTGGGTCAAAAGAATTGTAATACTTTTACATTTCCGCTTCTATTTATTTTAGAAAGGAAATTTTATTATTTCCTTTCTTCATTTCATATTCATTTGTAATTGTTTCAATTACAATCATACTGTTACATATTGTATGAATTGATTCTATATGTTTTATGGTAGAATCCTTAACTATTGTATTACTCTGATTATTGTATTAATTTTCAATGAAATTACTTTACTTTTCTTATACTATTACATCATATCATAACTTTATTTCCAAGTCATTTGTGGTTAATTGTATTTATTGTGAATTTTATTAGTTTAAGATCATTTAAACTAATTTCTGAAGTGTTTAAACACAAATGTTTTAAACCTACAATTCACCCCCTTCATGTATTGTTCCATTTAATATTCATATACATCTATATATTGATCCAACATACCTCACATATTCAAAGTCGTTAAAATTTAATGTACTATATCTAAATTCCATGGTGATATTTCCTCTATGTATATTGATAATTTTATTGGTCATATTAAATAATGGACTTTTTAAAATGATGTGAAATTGGTGAATGTTGTTTATTATTCCATTATCATGATATATAAGTCATCTGGGAAGAGTAGATCATTGAATTTTAAAAGTACATCTTCCAAAACTATTGATGTAAATATAGCGGATCAGTTTGCTGGTTGCACCACCAATCATGTTGGTTCAGTTATCTTATATTCAAAAATTAAAAAATTGAGTGAGTCATAACATTTATATAAGAAACTAAATCATAAAAAATGATTTGAAAAATAAAAATATTCAATGGTCTATGGGATAGAAAATTTCCATGTATCTTGACATTTAGTGGGTAATTGTGGCATGATTAGGGATGAAAAAAATCAACCTAAATTAATTAATTCATTCTTCTAATGACTCTTCCTTTTAGGGTAAAAATATTTGAGTAATATAGAATAATTGGGAATATTTTTTAATTTTATTTATAGGGTAATATTAATCTCTTATTTCGGGAAAATTTCCATAATTTCTCCTTGAATTTCTTCTTCACGAATCTTCTTTCATTGAATCATTCTTAATGGAAAAGGAATTAGAAGATCTATCTTATCCCTATGATATTTTTAGGGTGTTTAATGTCTTTTAATTATCTCCATATTTTCCTCCCTCTTCCATATTTTCTTCTTTTGGTGATGGTTTTTAAAAATATTATATCAACTTCTAGATGGGTAGTATTTAGCTTCCTCAACCATACATCCATTATGGTCCGATTGTTCTTGTTCAAGTTATGTTTTCTAGATCCTTCATTCTCATTGCTCAATAGATCATATTCATTCTCAATTTTGGTCATTGGGTGAATCATTTTATCACTTCTGGTGGTTATCACTTTCACATTTTATATGGGTTTATTCACTATTTGTGAAGGTGTCTATCATGGGTTTTTAGTTAGAATGCACATTTGGATTTATAATGTGATTTCAAACTTATCCACTCTTTTCATTAGCTCCTTAACCTTGGATACTTATTGTTAATAAATTGTGTTTTATACACTAGTTGAGAGTTATTCAAAGTGACTCTTTTTTAGAAAGGTGGTGATTGGTAGGATTTGTTATATGTATATTTATAAGGTTGCTAAAAAAATTAGACTATTTTGGAATGAGGGATATTTCAAGTACTTATATTAATTGGAGGGTGTGGTCTGGTTCTATTGATTTAAAAATCCATAATTATCATGGTTAGGCTATATCCATCCATAGTTTTTTTAGAATTTACTTATCTAAATGTTTTCTATAATCATTCTTTGTCGTGTACCACAACACACCGGTTAATGAAATGGTTTTTTTGTGAGCATAAACCATAGAACTTGACCAGTGCTTGTTATACACTATAATGTATTAGATCCATCTATATCACAATTCTTGTAATCTATTCATGTTTGGTTTCTAATAAAGGTGATAAATCTGATGTCCATACCTCACAAATACCACTAGTGGTGGTACCACTTATGATAAATTGTTGGGAGTTTTCTGCAATCATTTCAATCACACCTTAGTCTTTTACTAGTGGATTTTTAGTCAAGGATCGTTGTGATGATAAAACGAAGAAATTTATACAATTATAAAGTTTGATTGATAAAATAACACAAGTAAGTGGTTATCCACTAAGACATTATGGGAAAAAACTACCATAGTTTTTCTTAAACCTCTATCAATACTCATAGAGAGTATCTTTCAATGATTTTTGGATGACATAAATATATTTCCTTATAGCTATTCTCCTGGAGGCTGGTAAGAATATTTTCAATAAGCATATTTTCAATAATAATATTTAAAGATAATCTCAATCATGTACTTCACCTATTTTTAAGTTATATAAACATTATTTTGCTTCTCCTTTAAGTGAAATGTGGAATTCCCTCCACCTAACTTTCTTCTCAGACACTCTTATGAGATTCAGTCTTGAGAACACCAATGTGAATCCATGTATGAACCTATTATGGTATTCACTTATAAATCCATGAAGCATAGGCTATATTTTTATAAATATATTTTTAAATTTGAAATCATTTTTTATAGGGTCGTTGTAATTTTAATTTTTGGTTTGAAAATTATGGTGCGTATAGGTCTCTTAAAGTATGGCTGTGATTATCATCCATGACTACAGAATCAAAGTTAGCAATGGTAGGGTCAAATGAGTCTGAAATTTTCATATATTCGATTTTATACTATAAATTTAAATTTATAAATATAGTGACCAAAATCATTTCAATTTATGGATCAAATTCAGGTAATGGTTGATTACATGTTCTTTTCATGAAAGGTTAAAGGTAGTGGTTTGATGGAACTGCCTCCCTAGTAATGGTGCCCGGTTTTTAATTCACCTTTTCATGAGGTGTGAAAAATATTTTGATTCCATAGGATAATGTATTTATAGTGTAAAACTAGGTTGTATCCCATTGAAAAGTGCATAGAAAACCGTTTTTCACTTTTAAATTAGTGAAAAAATAGGATTTTAACTTGGTGTTAGTCTTTTAAAAACCAATAAAGAAATTGAGATAATGGATTGATAAAAAAGTGAAAATTTATTAGGATAGTGTAATATTTCCTTTTTGTAGTGTTTTTATATCCTTAATTTTTTTATTTTTTATTGATAATTAACAAAATTATGGTTCCATGGTAGATTCACAAAATATCCTAGGATAAAGATAATAGTTATGGAATATCGTGAGAGCTCCACTACTCATATAATCCATCTTCTTGTGTGTATAAAAGTAGAAAAATCGCTCATATCCTTTCACATAAATCTATGATAATGTTCTCATGATCTGCAATAGGGTAGAAAAAATACACTACACCCATACACAATCCTAGAATTTTCTAAACACTCACTTCTCGAAATTAGAGTTATACCAATAAACATGTGCCAATGGTTTTCTAAAACCATGGTTATAGGTTATTGATACTAATGGTTCTACAAAAACATTGTAATAACATTATTTATACAAATTCTATACCAATAGTTCAATTAAATCATTGTTTTATATAGTCTATACAAATGGTTTCCAGGAACTGTTAATATATATTTTGTTATACCAAATGTTTTTTAAAACCATGAGAATATACTTCCGCATAAATTATAGCATGAAGTCTCTCCTAGTATACTTAAAGGCTATACCAACGGTTCATGAAAAATGTTTTTATAGTAATTTTTATACCAATTTTTTTTTTAATTCTGATATATCCTTCTTCGAAAATTCTGACAAGTAGGCTCCCCCTCCTCTTATGTAACTCCCATCCAAAACCCTATGAGTGGGGTTCCATTTTCTTCCCCAACCATGGAGATATAATCTTAATTTCTATTCTCATTCTTGTTTTATTCAACATAAAATTGGTTAATTCCAAATCTATCAAATCTTATAACATGATTCCATTTAATTTTTTTTAGTTATAAACCACTAAATTAGATTTTTTATGGGAGTATTCTTCCAAATTCATTGAATAAGGGTCAGTTTTAATAAAATTTTTGTTATTTTATTTCATAATAAATATAATTATCTCTGATGACATTTTTTAATTCTATTACTCTTTACATCAAAATAAACTACTATATCCCCCATGTAGTTTCACAAGATTTGATTTGTGGTTTCTTTAAATAAACAATGAGTTAGAAATTTATTATTACTGGTACTCAGGGATTGTGTTGTAAGCCATGGTACTTGTTTTCATGTCCTGATGAAAATGATTTTATAGGACTTCTTTAAATAAATAGGGGTGTTTTTATTATATTAAATCTACCAAATTTATAATAATGAAATTAAAAAAATATATTTAAATGAAATTTGATATAAAAATAATTGAACAAAATATTGAAATATGTACAGAGGTATGTTTAAGAAAAAAAATGTTAAATAAAAGTTGGTAGACTAGAAAATGAATAGTACTGTAAGTTATATATTACAAAGGATTATAAATCTCACATATTCATTCAATTTTTTTATTTATGTTATATAGAATCTTGGGGTAATATATGGTAAAACATTATAGTTTAATGTAGTAATATTCAAACTAAACATTAAAATGATTACTGATTTCATACTATAATGAATAAATAATATTTAAACTATATATTCAAACTACATATTAGTGTTATTGAACTAAAACATAATAGTATATATTAAAATTCATTTTTACATGAATTGGTTGTTAGAAATACCATATAACCACTTGAAATCATGGAAAAGGATACTAGATTTTACATAAAGGGGTTCTATACCAAATTCTAGATAACCAAAACTTTATTCATGGGGAATGATTTGTAATTATAAGAAGGAATAAATTTATTAGCCTTTAATGAGAAATTAAAAATTACGGTTCTATCTAACATAAATTCATAATTTTTTTGCTACAAAAGCTGATTACCTTGAAATAGTAATCTTTTACAGATAAATTTATAGAATAAAAATAACATAAGCTCAAAAGTGAATAGATTAAGAGAAAAAAATAAAAAAACTATTAACAAGATTTATGTTGTATTATGTATAGTTATTACTCATTGATATATTAGAATTAAATATTATGGTTTTATATATTTGGAATTTTTTTAATATAAATTATTTTTGTTACCTTTTATATAATAATTTTCACATATAATAGTTTTTTAGTTATGGTTTTATATAAATTAAAATATTATAATTTCCTTAAATATATTTTTTATTTCAATTAAATATGATTTCATTAATTTAATGACATGAAATATATTATTTTTTTAAAAAAATTTAGAATTTGGATGTATGAAAGAGATTAAATCTCAAACAGTTTTAAAAAAATGGTCAAATGGCCAAATGACATATCCTAAAATATGAACCAAATGGCCTAACCCAAGAAATAAAAAAAACTAATCAAATGAACAAAATTAAAATATGACCTGACCAAAAATGAATTGGATGGAATTGAAAATATTATAACAATACTATATAATACCCCTGATTAACATGCTAATAAGAGGTTGTTGTTTTTTTCCATGGAACACATTTTTATGTTTTTATATTTTTTTCATTAAATATGATATGATTATGTTATGTCACTACCTATCCTTTATTTGTCTTGAAAATTGTTGTCCTTTAATTAAGCCATGTCACATATTCTTTCTCGTTTATATTACACATTAATTATAGTTTTTTTAATTTAATGTATATTTTTTCCAATGTAGGAAATGAAAAAATTGAAGAGATAAGAATGAAGAGGATGCCTAATAATAATAACTGATTGAGTGAGTTAGGAGTTTCTCATCTAGTTCCTTTTTATGAGTATAAAATTTCAACATATATATATATATATAACATATTTTTTCATTTCATTAATAATTTTTTAAATTTTATTCAGGAACCATAATCCAGGAGATAAATATTCTCTGACCAACCTAGTGGAAGTGGTGATCCTATTGATACTTTGAGAGGGGTGGTACTAGGGTTACACGCACCACTCATCATGCCCGATCACACCTAAACCCTTCTTTAGATACACCATGTATCACAATTTATTGTCCCACAATTTCATTAGTGGCACCCAGGGTATTTAGTCAACATGTACCTTCACCACCATTTACTTTTGATCCTCCCTGTATATCTTTTTTAATCTCATGTTAGATCCCAATCCCTATATATACCATTATTTTACACATTCATCTAGTTCAACTACTTTTCCAATCATTTTTTCCCTCAAGGATTATATGTTCATGCTCCTTTGACTTCAACTCCAGCGCATATTTAACCTCATGAGCATACTATTCATCATGAGTAGACATTGAACCCCACTAATAAATAGGTCTACGATATTCTATATCCTATGGATCCAGTAGTACCCACTGATCATCTCAACTCAGGTATATATATAGAACCCTATAAAAAAATTTCACCTTAAATTATTTTTTATAAGATTTAATAATTTAACATTTTCCTTTTGTTCCTTCATAGATGATTTTTCCACTAAAAGGATGAATGGGTGTACATTCACGTGTGAAGTGTGAAACCTCTAAACACAAGTGATTTTTGAACATAAGGATAATAATCAAATGACAGGTAAAACAAGAAGATAATTTAGGTGTTTTATGGAAACACTTTCTGAATACTTTGACAACATTCTCATCAAGACAATATCCTGGCGACACAAAGAAAATGAAATAAAATATAATTCCAAGGCTTAAATATGGGTCATAAAATTTATTATATTTGACGTTATAATATTATTTTGTTTATATGAATTAATATTTTAGTTGAAAATATGTCATAATTTTCTAGATATTGTGGATTTGAGGACTCCACGGTTGATGAAGTTAGGTGATCTATGGAGATATTATAAAATGAGTCTTATAATGATTGGTTTCTAGAGTTTTAATTGAATTAGATGATATAACTATCATTAATGAGTGTCCAGTAACCTAATATCAGTAAATTATTTCTCATTACATGACTTATTAGTTTAAGGTGGTTATTAATTTTTTGGTTTTTTGTTTGAAAATGAAGATTATTTTAATTAATAATGTGTTGATTATTATTTAATATTCATTTTAATGAATGATTATAAAGAAATAAAAAAGGATTCTATGAATTACCTCTATATTTTTGGGTGAATTATTAATCTAACATGAGAGGAATCCGATTTTTTTGTCAATAAATTTAATTAGGTTTAAACTCTGAAACTCATTACTTCTTGAAATATTAAGTTTCAATGAATTCTCACACCCGCTAATCAGAAGATTCATTCTTTTTTCATGTTGAATTATATTTAGATAATTATATAAAAATTCAAAAGGTTGAAGAAACTCCATAATCCAACTTTTTTAGGGTACAATATCATAAAATAACTAAAGCACATTTAATCTGAAAAGCTACTGTACGGTATAAAAAATTAAATAACTTCAATGAAAGTTTAGAAAATTTACATTCAAACGTCATCATATAAGGTCAATATTTAGTTAAAATTATAATATATCAACACAATAAGTGAAGCATAATACTGAGATCTATATATTTATTTATCAATGAAAAACTAATGCACATATATTCTAAAAAATTGATGATCTAAAGAAAAATTATAGAACTTTGTTGAAATATAATTTGTTTAAAACACTAGGAACCCATGTACTCATATTGGGTGGTAAGTGTAACATAAAGTATCTAATATAGTCATACTAGGAAACTTATGGTCTTCCTAGGTGAATTCTATTATGGGAATATTTGTTATTTCACCTTGAAAAAACTTTTTCATTCGATTTTATTCCTCTCATAACCCATCCAGGATCAAACCTATTATTTTATGTAATTACATAGATTACAAGAGCTAATACACCCTAAATTATTACTATAATGGATCCCATTAATTGAAGTCCTCATCCATGGGTACGTTGAACCCCATATCAGTGTTATTTGTGGCAAGTGTCTACTATTTATTCTTTCTCCATCCTAAAATAGTGCAAATCTAAATTATAAGTGTGTATGAAACAAAGTATGGGAAGAAATCGGAATGTGTAAAAAATGGGTGTAAGAGATAAAATTGTGAGAAAGTGAAATAATAAATTCAAATATGATTTGAATTAGTGAAATTATTATTGGGGTGATAAAGTTTATTTAATTTTTTTGATTTTTTTCAGATATGTTTTTTTATTATGGGATAACTATGCCCTTTCAAACATTTTAGTGATATTCGTCATGATTAGTAAACCAATCACTATCAAGCTAATATTTTTTCTAAAAAACAATACCAAATAGCAATAATAATTTAACTGATTTAAAGAGGCCAACAATATGGAATCCTGCCTTTTTAATACACAACATTACATGACATTTTACAAAAACATGATCTTTAAAGTCTAGTGTCTTGGAAATAAGGTAAATATTACATGAAAACATATAAAATTATTTTAATAAAATTTAATTGATTCTTTAAAATCTAAAACTATGTAAAATTATTTCTTCTCATAACCTAGGGACACACATCAAAGGAAAGAGTGAGCATAGGCCTAATAAGGGAAAACAAGTGAAACATTTTACATGTGAACTTGAGAAATATCAATTAGAACATGAAAAATATCATAAAGGTTTGAGAAATAGGAATATCATGATAATAATAACTTGAACCATATATTGAAAATTTTACTAGCACATTTAACTTAGACATTCATAATAATATCACCACGGTCCATCCTTAAGGTGTCACAAAAATAGCCATGGTTATTCCCCAAGGTATCGTAAAACATATCATCTCTAGATAATAATTTATTTACCCAATTAATTGGAGAAATATCATCGTTAACCTTTAGTATGTGTTTATGTTCATGTGATCCACATATATCATAATGAAACATCCCATAAATAACTCATAGAGAATAAAATAAATGGGATTTATATAAAAATTAGGATGTTCCCCAGAAAGGGAATGATGATTTTAAGTAAGTAAATTATAAAATAAAATAATTCATTTTTATGTCTTTATGAATACCCATGTAAATTAAAATAGGTTTTGGTATTCATATTAATAAAATAATAGGATTTTTTTGAGAAAAAGAGAGAGATTTTGAGATGAAAATTCTGCAGCATAACAGTTTTGTAACATGGTTTTAGAAAACCTTAAAAAGAGAGAGGTTAAGGGTAACCCATTAATAAAATACTCATAATATATTATAGAGAAAGAATAAATTAAAAATAAGAATGTGGTATGGAAATTTGAAATCCATACCACACAAAAGAAAACATGAAAGGAAAAGAGAATGTGAGAATTCTATTACCTTGAAGTGTAACCTATAAAACTATATGATCAGGACCTTTAGGGCATGAGGAAATGTTTTGAGGACTCCTTTGGAGGTAATAATATTATATCTTTGAGGGGGATGATTTTGGAAGGAAATAATATGAAGGAATGGCTTGGTATTTATAGTAAAAGAGTGGGAGTTTTTTTTATTAATTTTCAAGGACACCTCATCGATGGTATTTTAAAAACCATGGGCCTAACCATGGTTTTGGACACTTGGGACACCTCATATAATATTTTAATCAAAATTATTTGTCCCAAATTTTAAATTACATATTACATCATTATGATGTGATAAAACACACTGAAAACCCAAAAACTGTATTTTTACTATTCATAGAAAAACATTTTATAAAAATCTCATAAATTCACCCTAACCTAATATCGATGTTCGTAATTCCAAAATAAACTCTAATTTAGGAAAATAATTTTTTAAATATGTGATATTTAATTTTTAAATAAAATCACTATTTAACCAAAAAAATACTAATACTTATTTAATAATTTATAAAACAGTTATTTACTTATACTATTATATCACATTACCAATTCAAGATTCTTAAATTACATTTGTACTTCCATATGTGAGGTTACTATTCCAATAGTCATATTACTATTCATAAAGATAATATTACTATTCATAAAGGTAATATTACTATTCTTAATTTACTATTCACTAAAAATTATGTTGATCTTATCAGACTATAAATTTCATACTAATCACAAACATATATGTCCATTTTTTCGAAAATCATTTCATAGTATCAACTATTTAAAATATAAAAAATATTTTGAAATATTTTTTTTTTCAATTTTCATTAGTAATACAAAACTTCTTATAAAAATACTAAAAATTCATCCTAGATTAATTTTGACATTTGAAATTCAAAAGCGATGTTTATTATACAATAAAAACAATGTTATTTATAAAAATGGATTACATAAAGTAATTAAGACCTCATTTCATAGCCCCTTATAACACCTAAATATAACCTAAGAGTTAGGTGTGAAATGGTGATAAAATCTTGGCGAGACTTGGACAACATTGCTCGAGTGATGATTTCTATCATCTTGAACTTCTCTCATAGGTGATTTTGTTCAATCTTAACATGTTGAAGCTTGGCTTGGGATTAGTTTAGAGAAAATCCCATGTTGATTCAATATGGTTTTCCTTATGACTTTTCCATTCCTTCTTTTTTGAAAATCACAAACACCTTATCTTTAAGAAAATCGCTTTTATAAGGAAAATTTCTTTTATAAGGAAAATCTATTTTGTAAGAAAAATTATCCTTATCATATTTTCATCCATATTTTTCTTAAGTATATGATTTGGATTCATTTCTATTTTCTAGAAATTGTTTGAAACTTTGATATGAAGTATTCTGTTTTAGGATCCGAATTCTGGAAAAGAACTGTAATAAAGTTTCACTCCGAAATCCAGATGAGAATTGTGATAAAGTTGCATTCCGAATTCCTGATATGAACTCTGATTAAGTTCTACTCCAGATTCAGGATACGAATCCTTATGAAGTTCGACAACGAATTCTCATTACGAATTCTGATGATGAATTCTCATTACGAATTCTGATGACGAATTATCAGTACGAATTCTGATGAGGAATTCTCACTACGAATTCTGATGACGAATTCTCATTTTGAATTCTCATTCCGAATTAACCTATTAAACAGAATCTGGTCATCTTTGTTTTATACACTCTTAATTTATTTAGACTCTGAAAATTATTTTTGGTTAGACTCCGAACATTCATTTTGCTTACGTTGTTATAATCTATCTACTCTTTATTATTTTTTTCTCTCACTCCGAACATTCACTCCGAATATTCACTCTAAACTTTTTAATACTTAAAACGATGTTGTACATTCTATTTCACTTATTTTTTTATAAAACGATGTCGTCTATTCTGTTATAAACTAACTGCTGGTTAAGTTACACGTGTACAGGTCCGTCCGATTTTTTAGGAAAATATGACCGTTGGAAAGGAGGCCGACCTTGCCTATAAATAGGAGCTCATTTGAAAGAGCTCGATGAGGAACTGATGACTGATGAATGACTTATTTGACATTGTGCATACATGCTGTTGAAGTGATTTCTAGAGAGAGAGGATCTTATTAACTCTCAAATCTTCATGCGACTCTGAATGTTGGTGATTACATTCGAGGACTTCCGGGGATAGGAAGACAGAGGTTTCCGACTACCTTGAAGTTCGAGGGCTTCCTTGCTGAGGAAGACAGAGGTGCCAACTACCTTGAAGTTGAGGGCTTCCTTGCTGAGGAAGACAGAGGGGCCAACTACCTTGAAGTTGAGGGCTTGCGGGGATAGCAAGACAGAGACTCCAATCTTCGTATCGAGGGCTTACCCTGGTGTGGGTAAGACAAACTTGCTTGAAAGTATAAATCAAGAGACCTTTATCCAAGGTTGTTGGATACCCTTCTCTTTGGGTTAAAAGACTTATATCTTATTACTTGTAGTTTTACTACTTGTTTGATTCCGCTGCATTTTGTATTTTAAGGAAAGTATAACTTACTTATACTATCTTACTTGTACTCTGTTTCATTTAGATTCTATACGCTTTAAGGTAGAATCTCATATTGTAATCTTCTGTTAAGTTTCAATTTCCGGAACCATATTTCTAGAACCCACTTTCGGAATATCTTTCCAAGTTTTCATTTGGTGTTAGAGGTGTGGTGAATTTTCTTAGTTTAATCCTTGTTAAACTTAGCCCTTTCCTTTTCTTAAGGAAAACATAGTTAATCATAACTAAATTTAAAGGTTCCAAAGAAATTTTTAAAGTGTACAATTCACCCCCCACTCTTGTATATTGAGCATCTACATCATTATTTCAATCCTACAATTGGTATCAAAGGTTGGAAACCTCATACTCTATACCAATCCTACAATTGGTATCAGAGAAGGTCTTTGAAATACTTGTACTCACGTATATGTTTTTCTTGCTCATTTTATCATTCCGAACTTTCCCATTCCGAAATTTCTCATTCCGAACTTTGTTATTAGGAATTTTTTTAACAAGATTTTGTGCCAAAGGTTGTTCTAGTATGGGAGGAATTAATGTTGGTTCTATTGATAATCTAAATCCTACAAGACCACCAATCTTTGATTGTAATGACTATGAGTACTGGAGAGATCGAATGAAGACTTTTGTTATCAATACTGGAGTGGACAATTTTGTTATGCTTACTGAAGATTATAAAATCCCTGATAAGGAAGTTAGAACTTTTACTAACCAGGAAAATCAAGAGTATCAACTCAATTATAGGGTACACAATACTTTAATTTGTTCAATGACCAGAAATATATATAGCCAAATTTATTATTGTGAAGCAGCTAATTGTATCTAGAAGAAGTTAGAGGTTACACACTTTGTAACTTCCAAGGTGATTGAGACTAGGAGAGCTATGCTTAGAGCTGAATATCATGGCTTCAATTTTCCTTATGGAGAACCAATTTGTAAAGTTCAACAGAGGTTTATGACTATCGTCAACAGCCTACGGTCTATGGGAGAAAAAGGTTTAGATGATGAAGCACTTGTGGATAAGATAATTGATATTATGCCCAATGAATGGGAATCCAAAAGAACTGCTATAGATGAGAACAGGAAGGTCACTAAAATTTCTCTTGATGAGTTATTTGGAACTCTTCTCCAACATGAAACCAGAATGAAGAGAGATGCTGAAAACATCAAAAATAAAAATGGAAATGGTACTATTTCTTTTACAACAACATCAAATCATATGAAAGCTAAGACTCCTGAGAGAGTAACCAGATCCAAGTCAAAGAAGATGGTAGTACAATCAGATTCTAGTGATAGTGAAATATCAGAAAATGAATTAGAAAATCTTGCTCGAAGGATGAACAAGATAGTTGGCCAGAGAAATTTCCAATCCAAGTATAAGAAAAAGGACAGGAAAGATAAGAAAGATGGAGAAGTTACTTGTTATGAATGCAAGAGAGCTGGACATATTAGACCAGATTTCCCTTTGCTCAAAAAGAAAGAAAGGAAATAAAGGAATTCAGACAGGAATAGAAAGATGTATTATAAAGACAAAGATAAGAAAGTTCTGAAAGCTAATGATACCTGGAGTGCCAGTGGTGGTGACTCTTCAGATGAATCTTCTGATTATGAATCTTCAGGACAGAAAAATCTTGGTCTTATAGCCAGATTACCTATTGATAATCATTGTTTTATGGATAAGGTACGAAATGCTGAATCATTGACCAATGTTTCTTTAAATTCTAATGATAGTAATTATTATAACTCTTCTGATGAAGAATCTTCTTCTGATGAAGAAAACACTTTACCTACTTATGAAGAAGTCTCTAGGTTTGCTGAACTTCTTGAAATTGAGAATTCCAAACTCAATAAAAAACTTGATAAAGCAACCTCTAGGAATTCTATTCTTACAAAAGAGATATCAGATCTTTCTAAATATCTTGATAGGAAAATTCTGATTTTGAAAGTATTTCAAAAAATCTTGAGGAAGTAAGTTCTGAGAAGAACAAACTTTCTAAAGAATTAGAAAAAGTAATTTCTAAGAAAAATGTTTTCGAGCCTAGCTCTAGTTCTAAAACTAATGATTTTGAAGATAAAAACTTGGTTATAAAACTCAAGTCCGGAATTTTTTCCTTAAAGAAGTGTTTATCAAACTTTACCCATGGTAAGGAAAATTTTGATAAAATGTATTCCCAAATACTATATTTAAGAAATAAATCCGGATTTGGTTATACCCATGCACAACCAATTTTTAGTAACAATTATTTTGTTCCTCAAAGTGCCCTATTTTTTACCAAGTGTCAATGTGGTGGTCATTGGTCAAAGAATTATCCCTTAAACAAAACCCAATCCTTAGCTTTTCATAAAGATTATTTTTCTAAGAAGATGTGGGTTCCTAAAATTTTGTTATCCAGTAATCTCAGATCCAAACATGTTTGGATTCCGAAAGTCTAATTCTCTTCTTGATTTTAGGAAAATAAAGAGAGTACGAGCAACAATTCATGGTACATGGATAGCGGATGTTCCCGGAACATGACTAGTAACAAAAGCTATTTTAAAAATATTATCAAAACGAAATGAGGAAAGGTAACTTTCGGAGATAATGCTAAGGGTGAGATTGTGGGTATTGGTAATATTGTTCTTTTAGGTAAAACTTTTATTTCAAATGTTCTTTTTGTTAAGGGTCTTAAGCACAACCTCATTAGCATAAGTCAGTTATGTGATGAAGGTTACCTTGTGAATTTTAGGAATGATAAGTTCTTAGTTCACAATTCCAAGGAAGAATTTATTCTCTCAGACAATAGGAATGATAATGTTTACACCTTAAACTTAGAAGACCTCAGGAGTCAATATTTACCTTGTCTATGTGCAATGGAAGATCATTCCTGGTTATGGCATTGAAGACTAGGTCACTATAATCTTAGAAACCTATGTAAACTCTATAAGAAGAAACTAGTTAATGATCTACCGGAGCTTAGATTTGATTCTTCTAAAGTTTGTGATCCTTGTCAATATGGAAAGCAAAATAAATCTAGTTTTAAATCAATTGGTGAAGTCTCGACAACAGATGCATTACAGTTAGTGCATATGGATCTTTTTGGTCCAACACAAACTGGAAGTATTGGAGGCAAATACTATGTGTTTGTTCTAGTTGATGATTACACTAGATTTACTAGGGTCTATTTTCTAGCAAAGAAGTATGAAGTTTTTTCTTATTTCAATAGTTTTAGAGCTCAAGTTAAAAATGAGAAAAACTTTCCTTTGAAAACTATTCATAGTGATCATGGAGGAGAATTTCAAAATTATTATTTTGAAACTTTTTATAGTAAAAAAGGTATTACTCACAATTTCTCATCACATAGAACTCCTCAGCAGAATGGTGTAGTTGAGAGAAGAAATAAAATTCGTCAAGAGATAAATATAACCATTTTGAGTGAATATTCTATAGCTAGACATTTCTGGGTTGAAGCTGTATGTACTACTTGCTATACTATAAATCGAGTTTTGATTAGACCTTTTCTTAATAAAACTCCTTATGAGTTATGGAATGGTAGAAAACCAAGACTATCCTACTTCAAGGTTTTTGGTTGCAAAGTATTCATTCTGAATACTAAAGATAACCTATATAAATTCGCACCAAAATCTGATGAAGGAATTTTCTTAGGTTATTCCACAACTTCTAAGGCTTATAAAGTTTTTAATAAAAATACTTGTACTGTTGAAGAAACAGTACATGTAAAATTTGATGCGTCTGATCTTTTTTTTAAACCATCCCAGCCTAAATCCTCGGATGTTTTTTCAAAAACTGATAGTCAACCTTCGACAGAAGAACCTTCTGATAAGGATAATGTTCAAGAAGATAATTCTGAAACATTTACCCCGGAAGACTTTCTAACCTATGTTGATGAACAAGCTTTTCAAAACCCAAATCAAGCATTTCTTAAGAATCATCCTAGTGATAGTATCATTGGTGATGTAAATCAACCTGTAAGGACTAGAAGTTCCTTACAAAATAAAGTAGAACATCTAAAATTTCTTTCCCAATTAGAACCTAAAAGCACTGATGAAGCTTTAGGTGTTGATGATTGGATCAAAGCCATGCAAGATGAACTAAATGAATTCGAAAGGAATAGAGTCTGGACCTTGGTTGAAAGACCTAAGAAAACTTCTATTATTGGAGTAAAATGGGTTTTCAGAAATAAATGTGTTGAAAATGGAGTCATAGTAAGAAATAAAGCTATACTTGTTGCTAAAGGTTATAATCAGCAAGAGGGAATAGACTATGAAGAAACCTATGCTCCAGTAGCCAGACTTGAATCTATCCGTACTCTACTTACCTTTTCAGCATTATTTAATTTTAAACTTTTTCAAATGGATGTGAAATGTGCTTTTTTTAATGGTTACGTTCAAGAAGAAGTTTTTGTTGAACAACCTCCTGGATTTGAAGATACAAAACATCCTGATTATGTTTTTAGACTTACCAAAGCTCTGTATGGCCTTAAACAAGCCCCACGAGCATGGTATGATAGACTCACTGGATTTTTGCTTAAAAATAACTTTGTTAAGGGAAATGCAGATCCAAACCTTTTTATAACGAAAGATAATAAAAATGTTTTGATTGTTCAAATTTATGTTGATGACATCATATTTGGTTCAACTCAGCAATCTTTGACCGACTCTTTTGAAAGTCTAATGAAATATGAGTTCGAAATGAGTATGATGGGTGTGTTAACTTTTTTCCTTGGTTTTCAAATTTCTCAAAAACCAGAAGGAATATATATATCTCAACATAAGTATATTAAAGATCTTCTGAAAAGGTATGGTTATGACAACACTAAGAGTATAAGTACTCCTATTGGTACCTCAAACTCTTTAGATCTTGACGAAGCTGGGAAATCAGTAGATCAAACATCATTTAGAGGTATGATAGGAAGTCTACTGTACTTAACAGCTAGTCAACCAGACTTAATGTTTTTAGTATTCTTATGTGCAAGATATCAATCCAATCCTAAGTAATCTCACTTAAAGGCAGTAAAAATAATTTTTCGCTACCTTAAGGGAACCATGGATTTAGGATTATTTTATACTTCTGGAAATGATTTTGTTCTAAAAAGCTTTTCTGATGCTGACTTTAGTGGATGTAGAATGGATAGAAAGAGTACATCTGGAACTTGTCATTTCTTAGGAGATTCGTTAGTTTCTTGGTCTTGCAAGAAGCAACATTCTGTATCACTTTCCACTACTGAAGCCGAATATGTAGCAGTTGGAAGTTGTTGTGCTCAAGTGTTGTGGATGCAACACACACTCACAGACTATGGCTTGAGTTTTACTAAAACTCAAATTTTGTGTGATAACACAAGTGAAATTTCCTTAAGTAAGAACCATGCACATCACTCTCGTGCAAAAAACATAGATATTAGGCATCACTTTCTTAGGGATAACACACTAAAAGGAGATATCATTCTTGAATTTATCGGAACGCAAGATCAACTTGCAGATATTTTCAAAAAATATTTTCCTTCTGATAGATTTGAATACATTAAACAAAAGTTTGGAATGATAACTATAAGGTAATAATTCTTCATTAACTTTCTATTGAAAAAGTCTCCTTACAATAATAAACTCCTTTTCATAGGGGGAGTACATTTTATTGTTAGAGTAACTAAATTTTTCAAAGTTAGTTTTTCAAACTTTTCGGAACTAAAATTCCAGAATGGGAATTTCCGGAACTAAAATTTTCCAGAATGGATATTTTCGTATAGAAAACTTCTGGAATGGAAAATTTTGTATTGAAAACTTCCAGAATGGAAAATTTCGTACTGATATTTTCATAACGGGATTTCCATACTGAATCTTTCATAATGAGTTTTTCGTTTTCAAAATTTTTAATGAAATTTACGTACTGAGTTTTCCGTACTGAGTTTGTTTTTCGTAGTGAGTTTTGCGAACTATGTATTTTTGTAATAAAGATTTTTTCGTAGTTATTTTTATATTACCCATTATGAATAATCCTCTTAAGGAAATCCAAAAGGTATGATTTCCTTATTCAAGTTTTCGTAGTCATACTTTAATTGCTGGAATTTTCTTATATTTTGTTTTCGGAATATAGTTTTCTTAATTTTTTGTTTTAATAAAAACCTCAAAAGATTAGATTTAAGTTTTCCTGAGAATTGGTTTTCGATCGTCAGATCTGATCTCATCTTGTCACAACCGTTCGATTAAATGAGGAAGTTGAACCATTTTATTGTTGCCTATATAAAGGGGACCCCAAATGGTTGTCCCCCATCAATTTTCAAGCTCCAACATCTCGAAGCTCTGCCTCTCTGTTTTAAGACCATTCTGAACTTCAGCTTTCTCTGTTCCAAACTTCTCAGAGGTCTTCAGATCTGAATGTCTGTGGATGTATCTTCTCAAGACATGTCTTCCTCTAAGCCGATTTCAAAGTGGTTGGTATATAGAGAAAGGCTGGTTCATCCTGATTTCTTCAACAAGTATGACTCTCTTATTTCCAAGAATATTAAGATTAATGGATGGGAAGATGTTGCAGTGTCAAAACTTGGGAATCAAGATGAAGTGTATTCAGATTTGATTATAGAGTTCTATGAAACAGTCTCCTTTCTTAAGGAAGATGGAAGGGAGAAGTTGTCTTTTAAGTCTTATGGTAAGACTTATAAGCTTTCATATGCCAAGGCAGCTAGCTTGGTAGGGCTGAATAATGAAGGTGAAGCCAAATTCATATCTCATGTGTTTCCGGATTCAAAGGGTAGCTTCGAAAAGTAAAAAGCATTAGAAACTCTCGGACTGGAAGATGATAAGGCTCCGAAGATTGCTAGTTTATCTACAAATTTTAGAATTCTAGAATTATGGGTACAAGGCCTTACCGTGCCGAGAAAGGGTGACAAAGATAGTCTGAAGAAGAGTGAGATTTATATACTATATTTTCTGATAAATCTGAGGAAGTTTAATTTGATGAAACACGTTTTTATTACTCTTGAGAATGTTAAGAAAGAGAATCTGAGAGCTCAGATCTTGATGTATCCAGAAATCCTCTCAAAGTTGATAGTTCGGTGCCTTGAGTCTTTCAAGGTGGCTTGCAAGTCTAAGACAAGAGTTTTCAAAATTATGTTGGTGAGTGATGGTACACTCAAAAGAATGGATGTAGTCTTCGACAAGAAGACTGGTCAGTTTATCTATTTACCTGCTCAAGAAGAAACGGTTCCGAAAGTTGCTGATCTAGAATCCTCTAAGCCAGTAAGGAAGAGAAAATTGAAAGAAGTTGAAGTTGAAGCAGATAATCCCAAGTCTAATGAATTTCATTCCGCACCTCCAAAACCAAAGAAGAAGAAAGCTTACCCAGATGAGGTAGTTGATAAATGGAGGGAGATCAAAGAGAAGAGAGTGCAAGGGGAGCCTCAGTTTGGATTGGATCCTGCAGAGGCTAAGGCCTTGAAGGAAAGAACTGCGGATGAGCTAGAAAAACAATCAAAGAAAATAATCTTAAGAAGAAGTTGTCTGAAGTAGAGGTAGCTTAGGATTTGTTAAAGTTTAATGAGATGGTTTCATCAAACATTCCTGTTCCGAGATCTTTTTCTTTGGAATCTCTACCTGAGACTCCAGGAAGGAACTTTGTTTCTCCGGAAGAGGTAGTAGCTAAGGCTGTTGAGAAAATAGAGCAGATTGAGAAAGTGGAAGAAGAAGAAGTTGTTGCTAAAGTAAGTGGTGAAACCGGACAAGTTTTAAAGCAAGTCGATGATTATAAGGGAACACCTTCGGAAAATTTGTTGCTTCGAACCTCAGAAGCTGAGTCTTCTAAGTTAGTCACTCCAGCGATGGATGAGGAGAAAGGAGAAGAAGAAGTAGCTTATCATACAGAGGAAGAACAACTTCTACATGATATTTCTCAAATGGAGGATGTAGAGGTTGGTGCTCAAAAAGTTCCTAATGAGGAAGAAAATGTTGTTCAAGTTTCTGATAGTGAAAAGAAAACTCCGGAACATGACTCCATTCCGAAAAAGGACAAGGTAAAACAACTTGTTATTGATACCCCGAGATCTGTGGTAGTAAAGAGAAGGGATGTTGGTGACTCCTCTAAGAAGAAGGTTGAGCATTTTGAAGAAGAAGATTCTGCAAGAAAAGTTTCGGATTCAGAGTCATCATCCTTGGGGCATGACTTTGTTGTCCAGTCTTTAAAGAAGTTGGTAGGTACTATTCCGACTTTATCAAGTATTGATTCAAGATGCCAGATGATCCAACATGCTTTGAATCAGAAAACAGAATTCGTATCTATGGTAATGGACAAGTGTGTTGAAATAGAGGCTCAGTTAAAAACTTTCTTTGTCGGCTATGAAGCCCAAAAAAGATCTTGCAAGAGGATGACTAGATGGTCAAGGAAAACTGTGGAAGAGATGAGGCTATTTGATGAATTTCAAGATAATGTGAAGGATGCCTTTGAGACAGAAGACATGAAGATAAATGATCTTACTTCAACCTTTGAAGAAAAGCTGACAGATGAAAAGAACTTCCGGATTCAAGAAGTTATAGATCTGAATGGGAATCTGAATTCTATTTATCAAAACTAGAAGTTTGAAAGGGATCATCAGATTGAGTTTGAAGAGAAATTTAAGGCTCAGGAAGAAATGTTTAAAGCTCAGGAAGAAAAGCTTAAAGCCCAGGAAGAAAAGATTGAAGCTCAAAGTGAAAGAATTTTTGTGTTAGAGAAGCAAGCTTAGGAATACCATAAATACTTGAAGAAGATAAATACTATTCTTAAGGGTCTCATGGAGAAGGAAAAAGATTCAAAATAGACAGATCCGATCTTTTATTGTATCTAAATTTATTTGTTGTTGAGATTTTTCAAACATAATAAAAATTTGTGGTTGCTCGTTTCTTTTGTTGTTGCTACTAATTGTTTTTCAGGTACCTTGTTATATTTTCCCTTCCCTCGAATTCTTTTTTAAAATCACAAAGGGGGAGAAGGAAAATAACCCTAATAAAAAGGAAAAAAAAATCTTAACAAAGGGTGAGAAAGAAAACAGACTCTAATAAGAGTTTATCTAAGGGGGAGTTTTTCATTAAAGATGACTTTTTTATTCGTAATGAAATGTCATTCCAGAAATCTAGAATACGATCCTTAGAGTTTCAAAGCCGAAGGGGGAGTTAGTCATATTCATCAATAACCTTAAAGCAAAGGGATATAAGCCTTAATGTTTTTCTTTCTTCTTAGAATTTATTTTTCGTAAGAATGTTTGTGCTTTCCAAAAAGGGTGAGATTTTTGAGTCAATAAGGTTTTCCTTATGACTTTTCCATTCCTTCTTGTTTTGAAAATCACAAACACCTTATCTTTATGAAAATCTCTTTTATAAGGAAAATTTCTTTTATAAGGAAAATCGCTTCTGTAAGAAAAATTATCCATATCATATTTTGATCCATATTTTTCTTAAGTATAAGATTCAGATTCATTTCTATTTTTTCAGAATTGTTTGAAACTTTGATATGAAGTATTCTGTTTTAGGATCCGAATTCTGGATAAGAATAGTAATAAAGTTTCACTCCGAAATCCATATGAGAACTGTGATAAAGTTTCATTCCGAATTCCGGATACGAACTCTGATTAAGTTCTACTACAGATTCAGGATACGAATCCTTATTAAGTTCGACAACGAATTATCATTAAAAATTCTGATGATGAATTCTCATTACAAATTCTGATGACGAATTCTCATTACGAATTCTGATGAGGAATTCTCACTAAGAATTCTAATGATGAATTCCCATTAAGAATTCTGATGAGGAATTCTCACTACGAATTCTGATGACGAATTCTCATTTCGAATTCTCATTCTGAATTAACCTATTAAATAGAATCTGATCATCTTTGTTTTATACACTCCGAATTTATTTAGACTCCAAAAATTATTTTTGGTTAGACTCCGAACTTTCATTTTTCTTACGTTGTTATAATCTATCTACTCTTTATTATTTTTTTCTCTCACTCCGAACATTCACTCCGAATATTCACTCCAAACTTTTTAAGACTTAAAACGATGTCGTACATTCTGTTTAACTTATTTTGTTATAAAATGATGTCGTCTATTATGTTATAAACTAACCGCTGGTTAAGTTACACGTGTACAGGTCCCTCTGATTTTTTAGGAAAATATGACCGTTGGAAAGGAGGCCGACCTTGCCTATAAATAGGATCTCATTTGAAAGAGCTCGATGAGGAACTGATGACTGATGAATGACTTCTTCGACATTGGGCATACATGCTGTTGAAGTTATTTCTAGAAAGAGAGACTCTTATTAACTCTCAAAGCTTTGTGTGACTCCGAATGTTGGTGATTACATTCGAGGACTTACGGGGATAGGAAGACAGAGGTTGCCAACTAACTTGAAGTTCGAGGGCTTCCTTGCTGAGGAAGACAGAGGTGCCAACTACCTTGAAGTTGAGGGCTTCCTTGCTGAGGAAGACAGAGATGCCAACTACCTTGAAGTTGAGGGCTTACGGGGATAGCAAGACAGAGACTCCGATCTTCGTATCGAGGGCTTACCCTGGTGTGGGTAAGACAGACTTGCTTGAAAGTATAAATCAGGAGACCTTTATCCAAGGTTGTTGGATACCCTTCTCATTGGGTTAAAAGACTTATATCTTGTTACTTGTAGTTTTAATACTTGTTTGATTCCGCTGCATTTTGTATTTTAAGGAAAGTATAACTTACTTATACTTTCTTACTTGTACTCTGTTTCATTTAGATTCTATATGCTTTAAGGTTGAATATCATATTGTAATCTTCTGTTAAGTTTCAATTTCTGGAACCATATTTCCGGGACCCACTTTCGGAATCTCTTTCCAAGTTTTCATTTGGTGTTAGAGGTGTTGTGAATTTGATTAGTTTAATCCTTGTTAAACTTAGCCCTTTCCTTTGCTTAAGGAAAACATAGTTAATCGTAACTAACTTTAAAGGTTCCAAAGGAATTTTTAAAGTCTACAATTCACCCCCACTTTTGTATATTGAGCATCTACATCATTATTTCGATCCTACATCCCAGTGACACTACCTCCTTCCCACATTGATTATTAATGTTTTTCATTCCACCAAAGAACTTTAAAAATGTGGGTATTCTTCTTATGTAGAACATTGTCTCTATGATCCAATATCACCACCGACTACTCCTCATAAGAGAGGTCATGTTCCAGTTGTACCACCTCAGGATTTAGTACTTGTTTTAGGTCAGGTATGTACTTATCATGAGATATATGTGGAATACATCCTGAACTTGATCTATATTTGGAGGAAGTACAAAATGATATTCCATTGCTACTACATGATCAATGATTTGATAAGGGCCATTGTTCAGAGTGATAGGCTTCCATTTATTCCCAAACCCCATTAATCTCCTCTATGAATAAATTCAAAGGAATACCTTTTCACCAACATCAAACTCCAAGTCCCTTTGATGGTTGTCATCATAACTCATCTGCTGACTCTGAGTAGCCTTTATGTGTTATTGGATGGAAAGAACCTTTTCTGTCACCTCTTGTACAAGATCAGGCCCAAGAATATTTTTCTCACAAACTTCACCCCAAAAAGTATGAGTACTACATTTCTTCCCATATAGAGGTTCATAGGGTTCCATTTGAATGCTTGAGTGGAAGCTATTATTGTAAGAGAACTGAAAAAATGGGATATGTTGATCCTATCCACCTTTAAATTACATTGATCATGTTCTTAGCTTGTCCTCAAGTGTTTGAATATTCTTTTCTAATTGGTTATCAGTTTTGGGGTGATAGGTCATACTGAAATTCAATTTGGTACTCAAAGCATGTTGAAGAATTCTCCATATTTTTTTATGTGAAACTTGGATCAAGATCAGAAATTATAGAAACTATAACTCCATGATGCCTTACCACTTCCTTCACATAAATCCTGGAAAATTTATAAAGAGAGATATATTCCCAAATAGAGATAAAATGGGAAGTCTTGGTGTGATGGTACACTACAACCCATATTGCATTGTTTCTTCTGGATGTCCTAGGAAGAACAGTTCCAAATTCCATAGTGATATTATCTCACTTCCATGATAGTATAGATAGTTTTTGTAATATCCCTTTAGGAAGTTTTCACTCTTCCTTCACTTGCTGACATACCAGGAACCCTATAGTGTATTAAGCAATCTCCCTTTTCATATTATCCCACTAATAATGATCATGAAGGTCCCTATACATTTTTGTGATTCTAGGATATATAGAGAATGTAGATCTCTGAACTTCAACCATTACCTCCTTTATTTTCAAAATATATGCTACACATAGTCTTGTAAAAAATTTATGTACACCTTCTTGATAAATATTGAAGTCATGAAATTCCCCACCCTTCAAAGCCTAAAACTTCTTCTACAACAAAGGATTTTATTTCAGAGTTTTTTTAATGTTCTCAAGTAATTACGGTTGAGAAATAATTTGGGATATGGTTGATGATGTCCATTCCCTTACAGTTCCCATGTCCAGTTTCACTAGGTCTTTGATCAATGTATATCTTTGAATCCTTATCATGGACTGAACAATAGGGTATTTTCTACTTAATGCATCGGTGACTTTGTTTTCTCTTCCATGATGATAATGAATAGAACAATCATAGACTCTAAGAATTTCCAAACAACTCCTATGTCTCATGTTCTAATCATTTTGTGTAAAAATACAAGTCAAACTTTGATGATCTATGTATATATAACAATTCTCTCCATAAAGAGAGTGTCTCCATATCTTTAGAGAAAAAACAACTTCATCCATATCCAGATCATTCGTAGTATAGTTCTTATCATGAGTCTTCAACTATTGAGATGCTTAAGCAATCACCTTGTCATTTTTCAAGAGGATGCACCCAAGCCCTTTCATAGATGAATTTCTAAAAATAATGAATCATTCTCCACTTGAGGGATGTCTTAATGTGGTTATAGTAACCTATATATTCTTTAGCTCTTTGAATATTTCCTCACACTCCTTAGTCCAGATGAACTTGACCCATTTTCGAGTTAACATTGTTAATGGATTAGAAAGTTGTGAAATATTTTTCACAAACCACCTAAAATATCATGATAATCCAAGGAAACTACGAATCTCAATTATTGTTATAGGATGAGGACACTCCTTTAAAACCTTTTTCTCTGCATGATCAACGATGATTCCTTTATTGGTTACAATGTGCCCCAAGAAAGTAACTTGTTTTAACCAAAATTTACATTTTCTCAACTTTCCAAAAAGCCTCTCCTTCTATAGAGTCTAAAAAATAACCCTTGTATGATCCTCATTCACCTTACGACTTTTAGAATATATCATAATATCATCAATAAAAACTACCACAAAGTTATAAATGTTGTTCGTAAAGACTATATTAATAAAATCCATAAAAATAGCAGGATCATTAGTCAATCCAAAGGGAATAACAACAAACTCATAATTCCCATATATTGATTAGAAGAAATATTTTGGAATATCTTTTTTATTAACCTTCAATTTATGATAACCAGATCGAATATCAGTCTCATAGAAGAATTGAGCCCCATGAGACTGTTCAAATATGTCATCAATTCTCAAAAGAGGGTATTTTTGCTTCCCTGTGATCCCATTTAGTTCTCTATAATCAATACATAACTACATTGATCTATCATTTTTCTTCACAAAGATAATTGGTGCTCCACAAGGAGACACACTCGGTCATATAAACACATTCTCTAAAAGGACTTGGATTTGTTTCTTTGATTCCTAAAGCTCCACATTTTTTATCCTATACAGGGTCATTGATATCAGATGATATCCTGGTATGATTTCAATGGATAAATATACATATCCTTCTGGGGGAGGTTCAGGCAACTCTTCAAGAAATACGTCAATGTATTCATGGATGATGTGGAAATTTTCTATCCTTAAACTCTCATTTCCTTCTTCATCCTCAAATATAAACACCATAAAAAAGGTTATATGAGGCGATTCTTGACAAATCTATCATTGAGAAATCTCTCAATGGAATTTAACTCTAGGTTTCCCATTCAGGGCAACTAAAATTTCATTGCTTCTGCATTTGAGCTTTCCATTACACATTGAGATCCAGTCCAACCCTAGTATAATGTCAAATTCAAACATGGGAATGACTACTATATTTTTGATAAGATTCTGCTCACTAAAGTAAATACTACAATTTCTAAACACATATGATGCTTGGATAATCCCACCAGGAGTCTTGGATAAAAAAATCTACTTTTATAAATTTAGGGGTTGATTCTAAATTATTTTAAAGCATAGAGGAAATAAAGGAATGTGTATAACCAAAAACAAACAAATTACTTTTTTGATTTGAGATAACAAAAAGAGTACCTGCCACCACATCATTTGGAGTTTTAAAATTATCTATCATGATAGAAAAATCATGACCTTACTCCCTTAGAATTTATTGAGGATAATAGTGATTCACCTCCACTGCCCTTAGATTTGGACAGTGGCTGGAAAGGTCCCAAGATATCCACACTTGAAGCATTAGACTTCAGGTAGGGCCTCTAATATCTTCCTCTTGTTTTTAGTGTTCAGAAGTTGAGGCTTCACCTCAGTATGAAAATTCCGTGCAAAATAGACAACTCTTCCACACTTTTATCACTACCCGCTCCGGAGAAAATAGTTCCCGGATTCTTCTTCCAGAATTTATTACACATTGTAAGTTTTAATTTCTTTCCCCCTCTTCCATGATCAAAGATCCTCCCCGATATTGGCTCCATTGATCTCTTTTTTTCATTGCATTTTTGAGACCACTGCATCTCACTAAACTATAGTTCGACTTTTATAGCACTCCGCATGATCTCCTCAAAGATATCATACTCTATATTGGATATATTCTTTCATAGATGAGGCCTTAGTCCCCCAAAGAATCTATCAAGCTTCCCATTTATATCCAGGATAAGTCATGAGATGTCATTGGAAAGTTTTGTGAAGTTCATCTTCCAGCTTCCAACAGATTCATTCTCATCTTGCATCAGCTCGAGAAACTCCTTCTCCAATTTTTTTCTTATCGAACAAGGAAAATAATTATTGAAGAAGATCCCTATGAACTCTTCCCACTCCAAATATTCAACCTCCATACTTGGTCTCATGTTTTTTATTAGTTCCTAACCCTGATTAGATTTTCCCTTTAAGTAGTAAATAGCCAAGGTGACCTTATATTTCTATGAATAGCGGAGCACATAAATTATCTTTTTGATAAATCTAATACACTATTCATAAATCAATGAGTCTATAGATCGATAGATTTTTGGTGGTCATTGATGCACAAAAGACATAATAAAAAGTTGTTCCCTTCGTGGTGAAATTTGTCTCCTAGATTGAATAAAATTATTTCCCATAACTCGAGTCAGTTGGTTCATCATTCTCATGAATGTTTCCATCCCAACTTCTATCATAGGTCTGTCAGTACATGGCCAGTTGTAGTCACTATTTTAATGATTCCTCCTCTTTCCCACCATTTTATAAAAGAATAAAAACTTAGTGAGAATATTATTTCATTTATGAGTATTTTAACAATAAGGTATTTTTATGTCTTAAAACATCATGCTTAAACATATTATTCTTTAACAATAATTACATTTTTCAAGAAATACTTCATAATGATTCATAAAAAGATTGTGATTAACCAAAAATAACCCCCATGAGTGTCAAAATAAGAGTGTAGAATGGACCGTTTTCATGCACCAATTCCCATTAGAGTCTAGATCAAAGCAGTTTTTTCGGTTTTTACCCCTAGATAAATATGTTCTAGAGCCACATCCACTTTTTTGTGTCTAGATAGGGAACTATTTATTCAAAAACCACTTACATGACATTTCACAAAAATACCCGGAAGTTTTTCTATATTTAAAAATTTATATAGGGTTCATCCTAAAGATTTAATATCCTATTTTCCACAAATAACTAAACTATCATTTGATACCAACTATGGAATCCCACATTTCTATTACATAACATTACATGACAATTAAAAAAATAGAGGATCTTTAAAGTCTAGAGTCTTCGAAATAAGATACATAATACATGAAAAAATATAACATTAATTTAATTCACTTGAAAGGATTCATGAAAATTTTATAATATATTCAATTACTACATCTCATAACATGATAACATACATTAAAGGAAAGGGTGAGCGAAAGGCCTAGTAAGGGAAAACACATGAAATAATTTACATGTGAATTTGAGAAATATCAATAAGAAAGTGAGGAATTTAATAAATATATCATAAAGAATAATAACATGATAGTAATAACATGAATCATCTCTTGAATATGTGGCTACAACATTTAATTTAGACATTCATAAGCATATCACCAAGGTCCATCCCCAAGGTGTAAAAAAATCTACCATGGTTATTCACTGAGGTATCGTAAAACTTGTCATGTCTAGAGATTAATTTAATTACCCAATTAATTGAAGTGATATTAGGTTGAACCCTTTATATTTTTTTTATTTCATTGTGATACATATAGATTATAATATATAATTTCATAAATAACCCATCTAGAATAAAATAAATGGGTTTCATATAAAAATCATGGCATTTTAAAAAGTGCATAAAAACATTATCATTATGTCATATATAACCCATGAAAAGGGAATGAGGATTTTATGTAGGTAAATTATAGAATAAAATAAATAATTTTTATTTCTTGATGAATACCCTTGGAAAATGAAAATAGGTTTGGGTATTCACATAAATAAAATAAAATAATTTCTTGAGAAGAAGAGATATTTTGAGATGAAAACTCTGCAACATAAAGGCTATGCAACATGGTTTTAGAAAACATTAAAAATGGATGGGGATAGGATTCACACATTAATAAAATAATCATAACATATTATAGGTTCAGAATAAATTGGAAATAAGATCATGGTACAGAAATTTTAAAGCCATACCAGATAAAAGAAAACTTCAATGGAAAGAGAAGTTGAGAAGTCCCTTACATTGAAGTGTAACTTATAAAACTTAAGGATTAGGACCTTGATGGATTTAGAACAAATTGAGATGATTCCATGGGCTATAATACTATGATATATTATAGGGGGATGATTTTTGAATGAAATAAAACGAATTAATGACTTTGTATTTATAGTAAAAGAGAGGGAGTTATTTTATTAATTTTCAAGGACACCTCATCAGTGGTATTTTGAAAAATCATGGGCTTTCCCATGATATTTTCCCCTGTTTTTGGACATTTGGGACACCTAATATAATATTTTAATCCAAATGAGTTGAAAAAATTTTTAAATTACATATTACATCATTATGATGTCATAAAACAAACAAAAAACTCAAGAATTGTATTTTTACTATTCATCAAAAAATAGATAATTTTATAAAAATCTAATAAATTCACCCTAACTTAATATCGATGTTATGAATTCAAAAATGAACCCCATTTTATAAAAATAATTTTCAAAATATGAGATATTTAAAATTTATGTAAAATAACTATTTAGCTGAAAAAATACTAATACTTAACTAATACTTTCTAAAACAATTATTTTTCTATACTATTATATCACATTACCATTCAATATTCATAAATTACATTTATAATTCCCTAGGTGAGGTTACTATTACATTGTTCATATGACTTTTTCTAAGGTAAATACTACAATTCATAAGTTACTATTCACTGAAAATTAAGATTATCTTATTAGACTATAAATTTCTTATTGATCACAACTTTATATGTCTGTTTTTTAAAAATAAGTTAACAGTATCAATTATTTAAAGTATAAAAAATATTTTAAAATTCTATTTTTTAATATTCATCAATAAAACGAATCTTCTTAGAAAAATACTAAAACATCATCATATATTAATTTTGACATTTGAAAATAAAAAATTGATGTTTATTTTACCAAAAAAAAACAATGTTATTTATACAAATGGATTAAAAAAAGTAACTAAGGCTTCGTTACATAGCCTCTTATAACACCTGCATAGGACGTAGGAGTAAATTGTTCAATGGTGATGGAATCATGGGGTGGCTTGGAAAACATTCCTGAGTGGTGATTTCTATCACCTTGAACTTCTCCCATATGCGATTTTGTTCAAACTTAACATGTTGATGCCCAGCTTGGGTTTGGTTCAGATCAAATCCCATGGATTATACCTACTTCCCAAGCTCTAAAATATGGGATTCGTATGGCCCAAGTCTACTGGTTGAGGCCATCGAATCTTGTTTTTGTATTAATTAACCATGATCGTTTCTATTTATAATCAATAATCACAACATTATGAGTATAGTTTTCAATGGTCCTATGGACCAATGGTCATGATTTACCAATTTTTATATAATGGTCAAAACCCAATGGTCACATTTCAATTATAATCACTTAATTAACAAAAGGATATAGTTTTATTGAGTACATAATAAAATAACCCACAAATGTTGGAAAAAAATATTATTCAAACGTTTGGGTCGTTACAAACAAAATTATATATTGTTACATGGAATTAATATAGCTTGACTCACAAGTGCACTGTGGGTAAAATTTTCCATTTATTAAACAAGAAGTAAACTTATTTATTCTTTGAAGGATTTATTTTTTCACACTGTAATTGTCAATTAAAATGTGAAAATTAAAAATGATCATTAAAAAACATCCCAAGACAGTAAAATTACGGTCCATAGATCAAAAACACAATGCTGGTAGCTAGAGTGATCAACCCATAACTAAATATGTCCCCTAGAAAGATTAAGATAAGAAAATATTCCACAAAAAAATAATATAAAATAGATATTAGTAGTTCATGTAGAAAAAAATAGAAATTAAGTGAACAAGAATAAAATCAAGAAATCCTCTTTCAATAGAAGTATGGGGAAATAATGTTTCAATAGAACACAAGTTGTACAACTTATCCAAAATCAGAGCAGATGTCACTAGAAAATTATATCCATCCCAAAACCTTAGACAACCCAACTAAGATAGATAAACTTAGGAAAATAGAAAAATTCATACAACCCACCATAATTCATAAATTAACCATGCCAAACCAATTTGACCACAATAAACACATCATCTTTTCAATTGTAGAAACTATTATATATATCCAATAAAAATCTAATAATAGTATAGATAACCTTAACAATAAGATATAATATGAAGTTAATTAATACTATAAACAACATCACATATCCACTTAAAATAAATGAAATTTAAATCAAATATAACTAGAGTATAGGGGAGTGAAGACCTTTTAAGAGAATCCACTCATAGAAAAATTCAAATCAAATGATTTCTGGTAGCTCCTAATTAAATGCATGTTTGTCCAATTCATCTTGGACCCACTCCTGAGTTACCCATACACACTAAATACCCTTAAAAACTAGTATAAACTTCTTTAGGCCTAAATTAAACAGTAAAAAACATAATCATAGACCACCCCCACCTCCTAAATAGAAAATTGAACAAAAATCCAACCCTAAAGATATATCCTAACATATAGCATAAAGATGATCTTATTCCCTAAAACAAACACTAAAAATATAACCCAATACATACCCCTTAAAATTAATCCCTAAAAACCTAACCATAAAACCAAACCTCTAAGCCCAACCAATATTCACTAACTATATCCAAACCCCCAGACTGAAAAAATATAAACCATAATACTAGTAATCTAAAACAAATCTCATAAATTTATAACCTCATACCAAAATGTAATACAATCCACTTATAATCCTAAACTAAATCCAAATAAACACACTAATATTAAATCAAAACCATGTAACCCAAAAAACTTAATCTAATTTTAACGTAATAAATAGAAATATAAATATCTAATCTATACCCTAAAACAAACCCCTAGTACTAACCTAAACCCAAACATACAATATAGAACTGAACCCTCTACACCCTAATCAATTAACATATAACCCTCAAACCTAAAAATATCCCTCTAACATAAAGTTAAAGATACATCATAAAGTAAATATCCATCCTAAACCATAAACATTATATACCTAAGATCATACCCACAACCAAGAAACCTAAACTATCCCCATAATAAAAATTTTATACCACACCAAATGATTAATTCCATTACCACCTCTCATAATCAAAAGCCCTTACCTGATTATAATCCAATATATTTATAATATTACTCTAAATTTAAACCTAAAAACTAATCATAATTCGTAAACCCCAAACACGTAACCAATAACATAAACACAACACTAACATAAATTATTATCTCTTCACTACACCGCAAAAATAACTCATTATCCAAACCTATATCCAAACCAGCTACCTAAAACTAAACCCTCTTAAAATCGATCACCTAACCTCTAACCCCCAAATATAAACATAACCCAATATCATAAATTTAAACCTATACTATAAACATAATATCTGACTTACACATAACAAATATTTCTAACGCAATTATACATTAACACCTTAAAATTATTACTAAACCTTGAACACCTTACTCTCTACTCACTTACCTAAATACCTAATTATTAAACTAAATCCCTAACCAAGACCCTGAAACTGACCCCTAAACACAAAATTTTTATATTAAACTAAATCCAACACCCACCCCCCTAAGAAATAACCCCTAACATGAATATAAATAAAAAACAAACCAAACCCCAATAACTATATCTCAATATAAACTATAAACCTAATTCCATAGATTCATAAATCCCTAAATTTAATATAACCAATTACCCTCCAAATCCTAACATAATTATAATCCTAAACTTGAATCCTAAATACTACACACCAAACCCCAAAAATAAAACCTTAACCTAGGACCCTAACATAAATTTAAACATACACTTCAAACATAGATGAAAAAATATTCCATAATCCTTAATCTAATACTAAAAAATAAAATAATTCCCTCTAGAAACTAATCATACAAAGCCTAACACCAAACCTAACATCACCAAAAAACTAAGATATAAACATAAATCATATATTTAATCTCCAAACTATTTCCTAAACCCTAAACACAAAAGGTCTAATATATAACAATGTAACCTAACCCTTAACACTAACCTAATTTTAAAACTACACCTTACACATAATCATAGTTCAACAATATAAACTATAAAATTACAATAATTTCATATAATTGTTTATATAACCCCTAATATGATTCTTTAACTACACCATAAACCTAAAAACCAATTCAAAATAATAAAACACATACCTCGCTACTAAACTATAATCATCAACCCCTAAAAACAAAAACAAAAACTAAATACAACCGCCAACCCTTCCCAACACACACCTATGCATAACCCATAATCCTAACCAAAATCAACAACCATACCATAAAATTTATAATAAATCTAGAAAACCTTTCTTTTAACCCATAACTAGAATACATACATCCAAAACAAAATAACTAAACTAGACCTCATACCTACCCTTAAACCCTAAACTTAACACCTAGTATAAAACTACATAAAAAACAATCCAACCTACACTTAAAACATAAAAAATAAGCTAAATATAAATATTTAATAAACCCATCACCCTAAAATAAATGTAAAACAACCCTTAATGAACATAAACATTAACATAACCATAAATTGTAAACCAAAACTAATCATATATTTTAAAAAAACTCTAAAAAATAATAATAGCCCTTAACCCATGACATAGTCTTTTAATACTGAATTCTATACTCCCCCTAAACCCTAAACCCAACCCAACCCCAAAACAAAAGACTAAATGTAACCCAAACCCACAAAAATGAGACTTATTATATAACATATATCCAATACTATCCCCTAAAACTAAAACATAAAATTAAAATATTAACCTAGAATCTAAATCAAAACCCAAAAAATATAACCCCTAACTAAATACAAAACCCTAACACTTATCCTAATCATAGACTAACCCCCTATATCAAGCATAAAAATAGACCATAAACCTGATAACCTAAATGAAAAATAAATGTAAAACTCTTCAATGGAGTTTGGGATTCTTAAATTTTCAATTTATCCTTAGTACATGACTCAATAATTATGGTATTACATACCTTTATTTCACCATACAATGATTCCTCTAAAAATATCTAGAAACCATGAAAGAAAAAACTACTATGTATTGAGAATGAATAACACCCACTACAAGGATATCTAGTGAAAATGGTGTTTTAAAATACATATCACATAACACGTCAAAACAAATTAAATCCATAAAAAATTTAGGGATTCATCCTTCTTTATAAAAAAATACCAAACTCAAATAGGATGTTTGAATCTTAATATGAATAGACACAACTTTTTTTCATTAAACATACTACATTATATGATCCAACACTTTTAAAACACCCTAGAAACAAAGTAAATGACTTTAGGTCTTCCAAGACACTATAAAAAACACATATATATTTATGTTTCATAAAATATTACTATTTTTACTTGAAAAGTAATAAACATCAAATATAATAATGATATTTATCTTTGGGGTCAAACCACCATGTTTCATACCCTATGAACCTGGTAATTGTTTTTGTTTTATATAGGGATTTTTATTAAGTAATCTCACATTCATAGACTATGTTGATTATATAATATTATGTTATTATTTTATTTATTAGTTTTTATGTTTTATCCTATTTTAGTTGGTTGTATGGTAAAGGTACTTCCCACTATATTTAGTCATACTCTCTCAATGGTGGGAGATTTCTCCCATAAAATATAAAAAAATAATTATCGAATAATTAAATTGAGATTATATGTGTAAAATAAATTCATAAATCATTTTTGAATAATTTTTTTCTACATTCATCGTTATTAAAATATGTATTATAAAACATTTAAGGATGTGTTACTCGAGAAGAAACTGTTTTCTAATGAAGAATGAATAAATATGGAAGAATGGTAAAAAAAATAAACATAATAATAGATTGTAAGGTTCACTTTGATGATCTAAAATTTTAAATATCAAAATTTTTAACAAAATTGTTAATTTATATTTGAAATAGTGTAATTTAGAAGACGTTTATTAGAGATAAGTGGACAAATTTGGGAGAAATGGTACTTTCCACATGATATTGGGAGATGATAACCATGAGAGAGTCTATTATCAACCAGGGAATAGTACTTTACCCACTAGATGTTGGCCCAATTCAGGTAAAAATTATGGTATAACTGAGTTTTAAATGGCTTGTGCAGAGGCATCAAAGACATTTATAGAGGAAACACAAGAAAAAATATCTATAAATGAGTGTGAACAATATTAAAAGGCCAATGATCAATTTATAAAAGTTATCTGAGTATTATGTCCATTTATACCACTATATACCACCATGGTTTGGGATTAATACTTGTCAATGATGTTTTCATTATATGATACATCAGGTGATGGTGATATTGGTCCTAGTGGTGGTTGGGATGATGAACTTACTAGTAACGGTGGTGGTGGAGATGACATTGATGGTGACCGGAATTGTGATGATGATTATGGTGATGAGTATGTTGGTGATGATGGTGATGATAGTGGTTATGATGAGAGTGTGAATTATCCTTTACATTTAAAATTTATATTTATTGTACATGATTATTTTTGACTGAATTTGATTTAATATATGTTTTTGTATTATAATTTGTTCAATATATTAATTTATTTCATTATTTTTCTATATTGGGTGATACTTGTTTGAGGGCGTGGGTGTTTTTGTTTGTCTATGTGTGATGGTTCTAGAAAATAATGGGAGGTACGGTTGGATGGTATTTTCTAGAAACTATATATAATCATTTTTTGAAACCTTTGTTATATATCTAAAAAAAATCAATATTCTTATAACAACAGTTTAACGAAACTGTAGGTATATGGAAAATTCAGTCATCCTATTCTAATGGTTTCAATAAATCATTAGTATATTGTAAATATAGTTTATATAAAAATGGTTTCAATAAAACATTAGTATAGGGGAAATCTATGGTATGTATACCAATTGTTTTATGAAAATCATTGGTATAAGGCTATAGCCACAACTAACCAGTTGATGGTTTAGAGAACCATTGGTATATTCCATACCAAAAGTTCCAGAGGCTATAAAAATGGTTTAAAAACATTGGTATAAGGTACATTTCTAGTAGTCACTCACACCCTTTCATAGTCTACTTAGTCTACCCATGTTGAACTTTGTGGAGGGATGATCGCGTTGTCGAGCATGTCAAATTAGATGTTTAGTTTTTACTAGAAACTCAAAAATATATTAGAAACCCTAGGTCATGTATCGATAGATTCATAGATCATTAATTGAATAATAATGTTTTGATTAAGAAATATTTTTTTGGGATTGTATGAAATTGGGGTTTTTTTATTTAATATAAATGCATATAAAATAAATCGGTATATGACATTTGAAATAAATAGATTTGATTAAGTGTGATCAACTAGGGGAATTCTAATGAGGCTCATCCTTCATCACTTCAAGAGAATGTGTATAGATTATTTAATACCTAGTTTGTAACACCTATAACTATAATGTTTCTGATTATTAACTAGGATAAATCCTAGGGTTCAGTTGGAAACCCAAAATGATTCACTAGTTACCACCGATGATTGGGTGATTTCTGTTCAAGTTCATAATCGAGACTCACAAAGGAAACATATGAAGAACACAATACACTATCTAGGATTTTATAATTTTTAAATGTGTTACCAAAACATAAAATTACATGGGCAAAATAGTTTTTATGAGAGTTAAATTGACTAATATTATCCACACAAACTCCACAATGTAAAGGGTGAAGAAGAAGTGGTGAATGGTGTGTGAAATATCACATTAATGGGTACCCCAAAACATGATCATATGTGTTGATTGTGACATACCAGTACATAAATAAATTAAATAATAATATATGATGATTAAAAAAATCAAAAAACCCTGAAATTATAAAGATCATTCAAATATTACAAAAAGAATCTTGATATTTACATCATATTCCTATCAAGGTGATCACAAGGATTTTAGAACTTCATGCAAAGGGAGGAAGCTGAAAGTATTGAATTAGAAAATCACAAATACTATATAACTAATAGGATAGGGAGATTACTTCTATATTAATCTAAAATATCATCACCTTCCCTCATGATCTAACATACAAAGGGGGTCCCAAGGTTCCATTTTATACCCAATGTGGAATGTGGTTTTGGGAACCCAAATTTTGGTAAACCTCATGACTCATGGTTTTTAGTAGAAAGAAATCCTTATATATATTTGGAAAAATTAAAATATTATTTGGACACCTATTTACTATAATCACTAAAAATTTGGCCCATTTTGAAAGCTAAATCCTGAGATATAAACGAAATACAGAACACATCTTTTAACTTCAAGTAGATTCAGTTCCCTAGAAATATCAGTTTGGTTGGACCCATTAATTGAAAAATTGGGATTGGGTGTGTTCATAAGAGTTTTATCATAAGAAATTTGGATTATATTAAAAAAATTCATCCAAATTGAGTTCACAGATTAGCTTTGGTTTCTGTTTGAGTCCACTGGTGTGCTTGGAATCTTTCACAATTTGGCCCATTTTTCGTCAGCTTCATCAGGGGCTCTCCAAATCACATAAAACTTCAATGAAAACATAAAAACGTGAAATATACCCCTTTTAATAGTGATAAAAAATTAAATTATTTAATAATACATGAAGTTAAATTTGTTAATATAATTTTAATTTAAAATACAAAATCAGTATAATACGGTGGTGTAAGGGTGAAATAAAACAATGAATCGTGGTGAAATCACACACCCACACCTAAAAATTTTCACTCCTATGAAAATTTATATTTTAAAAAATAATAATTCATGTTTATATTTCAAACTTCATGAAAAATTTTCATTTGATAAAATTTTATTTCATTATTGAAATTTGGTCAAAGTAAAAAAACCTCACCAAGGAGTTATTCCTAATGATCATGGCAAAAGATGTTTTGAATTAGAATAAAATTCCCGGAGATTCAAGATGATAATATGAGTAAGAAATACAAAACTCAACCATGTAAATAAATCTCCATGTGTGTGTGAAAACTATTTCATTTTATTCTTCCAACTTTCTATCTAGTAAATATAGGTTATTTCAAAAAATATCTTCTTACTTTATTCTTTCCATCGAACATAGCCTACATCCTTTGAAATAAAATTTCAAGACCCACTTACTTATGTATTCACTAATTTCAAACCATATAATCATAATTTAGATATCCATATATGTTTCATATTTCATCACTCACCTCACTATTTATTATTATTGTTATTCTTTTTCTTATTTTTATTTTTTTTATTTTTTTATGGTCTTATAGTATTTGAATAACATGTACACCCATATATGTCAATCCCATATAGTAATTAAATGGATCAGATATGGAATGAACATATGGATTAATAATTTTAGAATGTGGATAAACATTAACCTAACTTATGTTTACCTTATATTGAGTAAGAAATATTCACACTTCTTGAATGGGTGTAAATATGTATGGAGATATTAGAGACACAATTTTCCCATAACATAGTCACAAAAAGGGTATAACTCATCTCAAATGATTACTAGAAATAAAAATATTTATATTATTAAAAAATAATCAATTCACAAAAAATCACACCCTATTGTTAAATTCATGAAAAAAATCACATTCCATAATTGAGAAATTTTTTCATTTAATGTTAAAACAACATGGAATTAGGAATGTAAACATTAATTTTTAGTAATTTCTATGATTTTTTGTGCATGAGAGTGGGGGGGGGGGTATACTATTTAGTAAGAAAAAAAATATAAGAGAAAATAAAGATGATGAGAATCCCAAAAAACTCAAAATGGTGGGGGAAAAGTAAAAATACTATTCAGAAAGAAAAAAAAGAGATAAAAAAATAAAGAAGAGGAAAATACTAATAAATCCATGAAGGTACCCCCCACTCCCACCACACACAATATAAGAGAGTGTAGTGTCCTAAAGGTAATAAAATAATATATGGGGATGAAGGATAAAACTAGTGTGTTTCACTAGTATAATGCTTCTTAAATGTGGATTTCCTCACCAGATGCTTTGGAAAACTGTCATAAAAGTGTTTAAGTATCTACCCACTAAAATTAATACTCCATCCACTCTACTCATGTAAAACTTGTATGGAACAAAAAGGGTAACCATTAGTAACAGTATAAGTACTGAGCCATTGGTAATGAAGATTTCCTTGGTAGAGATTTATCCTGGAATTATATATAAGGACCTTCTCACCAATATGAATCTTCTAATAATGAATCATCTCATCATGGATATGGTTTTTTTCTCTTTATAGATTCGAATGTTTTCATATGCATCATGCCCAATTTCTTCCAAATCCTAAATATGCAACTTCATATGCTCACCTGCATTTTACAGATTTTTATTACATTGTTTAAAAACCCAATATGTATGGTTATATAGCTATACCTAGAGGTAAAAATCCTTTCCATAAACAATCCAATATGGTTACATTATGATCATGTTTTTAAAAACTATATGGTCTACTCAAAGTGAATCATCCAAGTGAAAACTCCAATCTTTTTTATTGGGTTATAAATTTTTTTCCAAGATTCTCTTAACTTCGTGATTTGATATTTTTTCTTATCTATTAGTTTGGGGGTGATATAAAGTGGATAACTTATATCAAACCCATAATTATGGAGTAATATTTTCATGTTATGAATGAAAAAATGATAACCTTGGTAACTAATGATGAATCATCGCAAACCAAACCTACTAAAAATCTAGGACCTCATAAAATCAAAAACCACTAGAGAGTCATCAGACTTGGTGGCATTTACTTACACCCATTTAGAAATGTATTCCACAAACAATAAGTTCTATATAGAGCCATGTGAATTTTAAAAATCCCTCATGAATTTAATACCCCATGCAACGAAGATCTCAACAAATTACATGGGATGTAGGGGTATTTTATTCATCTTAGAGATATTCCCTATGAAGTAACATTGATTATATGACATACAAAACCAATGGGAATATTTATACAATTTTTTGCATTAAAGTTCTATGTTAAGGATCTTTTGAGTAGTTTATTGAGATCAAAAGTTTCCCCCACAAATCAAAGTGTGTTTGAATCTAAAAACTGAGATGAACTAATGGCTAGAGACACACCTATGAACAACTCGGTCATGAAAAATTCTCTAAAAGTACAAGTCATAAAAAATTTACCATAATGAATCATGATTAATTGTATAGGATTGTTAGGTGTAAATAACTGGGGAACCTGGATGCTTATTGAAAATTCAAAATCTCTTCATACTAGGGGTAAGGTCTATAGAATCACAAAGGTTCTCATGAGGAAATAATTATGCAATGGGGATAGAAGATTAAAAATGGTGGTCTAATTATGGGTAAATCCTACTAATGGGGTTATCTACAACATTTTCCACTCCTCTCTTATGATACATCTCAATGTAAAACTCCTGGAAGAGGATAATCCTCTAAAGAGGTGGGGCTTAGCTTAAGGTTTCATAAGGAGAAAATGAAGGGATTCATGATTGGAAAGAACAATGATTTTTGACCCAAAAAGATATGAATGCTTTTTTTATAGTAAAACACAATATAAAGTAGTTATTTTTCAGTGGTTTTTTATTTTACCTAGACAAGGTCAATGGTATGTGAGGCATTCACAATGACATGAGGATCCTTTTCAACACTTTGTGATAAAACCCCCAACTATAATGTTAGAGGAATCACACATATGATCAAAGGGGAGATCCCAACTTGGTGTTTGGATGATGGGAGGTGATGTGAGACTCCTTTTTAGTGAATTGAAATAATTCTCACAACTTTTATCATAAAAAATTCATAATCCTTTTGTAATAATTAAGACAAGAGAAGTTAAATCTTACTAAAGTCATTAATGAATTGGAGGTAAAAACCACCATGACCCAAGATAAAACTCTCCTCATGAACACATTTTGGTTATGGAATTTATGAAATTAATTCAATATTTTATTTATCCACTTGAACTACATCATTTTAAATAAAATTACCACTTAATATCACATTCTAAACCATGAAATGACATTAATAATAATTTAAAATGAGATTTTTTTCAAAGAAACAGTAGAGGAAAGAACATAGGTGTGATAAAAATTCATCAAATGGAGATACATAAACCTTGAAAACATCCATATAATCTACGATACTATTCTCAAGGTGCTTAGAAAAAATACTCAATATATATCTTTGAAAACTACCAAGAGCATTAAAAAGACCAAAATTAATGCTTCTATATGAAAATGTGTTGAATTGATAGTTAAATGTTGTCTTTTCATGAACCACGGAGGCAATATGGATTTGGAAAGAACCCAAATATCCATCAAGGAAACAATAATGGGACTTAAAATCCAATATTTATAACATTTTTTAAATTAAAGTTATAGAAAATTGGTCTTTTCTTGTGGATTGATTCAGTAAATGGTAGTCAATACGGAATCTCCAACCCCTTTTCACATGTCTTGGAAAAAATTAATTCCTTTTATTTGACACAACTATTATTCTTGTTTTTAGGAACAATTTGCACTAGGAAAACCCATTTATTATCATATATATGATTGATGTTCTTAGTAGAAGGTAATTTACTAACTTCCAATGTTACCACTTCAATGAGAGTGTGATTTAACCTATATTAAGCATTATTTATGGGTTTAGCCTCATCATGTAAAATAATATGGCACATACAAATAGATTTTTTAATCCTAGTAATATCATCCAATGTCCATCCTATCACCTTATTAAACTCTCTAAAAATTTAGATCTGTTTTGATTCCTATTATGGATAAATAAGGATGGGAAATTGGTCAATACCATCAAGATAGACATATTTAACATTTTATGGAAGTGTTTTTAATTCCATCACTGGTAGTTTTTGAATTGAGGGGGGTGGATTTTGGGTGAGTGAGGTCTATGAATCTTCTTATATGGTCATGTTTGTTCACTAAATAAATGAAACCAATGAAAATGGGGTTTACAGAATCATCGAAGATTATGGGTACCTCATCATGAACACAATATTCAGATAAAGAACGAAAATTTACAATTTTTTGAAACCAAAAAACACTCAAAAAATGAACCAGAACTCAAATTATCCATGGGGTATAAAAAGAAAAATTAATTAAAGTATAGTTCAAGGAGATAATTTTGTGTTTGTGGGTCATTATAGATAACTTCCATCGAATAGAAAGGAATATTTGAGTTCTCTTTCATGGGGTGTTTCATGGAATCAAGGATATTAAAACATACATTTTCTACATTAAAACAAATTGATAGTGTGCCATTGTGAACAATGATGATCATATTTTCTGTTTTGAGAAATGGAATCCCACATATGAGGGGATCATTTTCTTGTGTTCAGGTATATTTCATATCAAGAATGTATAATTTTGTAGGGAAGATGAGATTATTAACTATTATGATGACATCCTTGATGACTCTTGATGTGTGTGTTATTATCCAGTTGGAATTTTGCACGATGATAACTATTTTTTGATTCTTATCAACATATATATAAGTGTATATATAGTAAGTCATCCCATTAATAAAATCACCCAAATATATAATTGCATCTAAAAAGGTCTCCCCTATGGTGCATGGTATTGTGGAAGTGACAGGATCCTTGAATTTGGTTAAAATTTCTTTTTTTATCAAAGTTGAGTCATTCATTTCTAGTTTGACTCTTTCATTCTCCTTCAGTCACCATCTATGGGTGAAAATACCATTAAGGAATTTTGTGTAGATAGGGATTTGTTTAACGGCATCCAATAAATTAATGTTAACTTATATATTTTTAAATGTATCCATTATTTCCTTATCAATCTCATTATCAAAATTTTTATTAGATTTAGAGAGTCTTTGGGGGAAAGAAAGTGGAATGGATTTTTCAAGGGAATCCTCAATGTTAATTTTTTTACACTTTCTATCTTTTTTTCTTTACATATATCTTTTGGTGGTGAAAAAGTGACTTTTCATGTTTGGGACTTACATGTTGTGTAGAATAAGTAGAAGAAGAAACTTATTTACCACTATGATGTGTTATTGACAAAAATTACCTTTTTATTTTGGATTATAAGAAGGTTGAGATTGTATTTTTCCAGAACCTTGTACCTTTATATCATTGATAGTGTTTTCCAATTGTCTCACATCTATTTATAGGCATTGAGTAGCCGATTTTGTGTTCTACTGAAACTAGAGATTCAAGGTTTCCATTTTCCTCACCATGTCCTCGAGGCTTGGTTTAAATTAGGGAGGATAAATATTGTTTTGAGATGGTGAAGGGAAAAAAGAGATGCATAACATGGACTTGTTTAAACTAGTTCTATTTAGGGTTTCTCAAGTTGCCTCCTTGTCAGTGTTGTGGTTGTGCCTTACACATGAGGTTTGGATTTAGCCTAATGTTCTCTTTCTTAATGGGAGGTTTATGTTGTAAAGGAATCCTAGGGAATATTTCTCTTGATAAGTGTATTTCATGCATGTTATTTAAGGTGTTTTGGTAAATTAATTCCTATATTTAATTGATAAATCTTTCCAATTTTGGAATGTATTTGCCTGTTTTATGATTTTTGATAGGAAATAAAATATATTAGAAAAAGGAAAAAAAAGGGAAGGAAACCTGAGTTGAATGACCATTCATGTCACGAGTGAAGCTAAGTGATGTGACACCGTATTTTTGAAGATATAGGAAGCTAGAAATTTTGGATTAAGACTATTACCTGATGTGTACTAGCAGTACACATCATGACGACATTGATTGAGGAATGGCCATGCTGGAAAAGTTGTGACGATAAAACACAACTTGAAATCCAAGTACACGATGTGTAACCTTGCTAAATGATATGACCTATGTCAAATAGTCAAATCAGCATCCGAGGATTGAATATGGTAGAGAGAAAAGTGGATCTGGGGTATATGATGTGAAACCGAAGTACATGTCATGTACCCGGTGACGTGCAGAGAAAATTCAGGGACAAGGGACCATGGGTTTTGGATGAGCATGGCTATAAAAATAGTCCTCTACCACCCTTCTAAAGCACTTTGGGATGAGGAGAAGGCAAGGTGACATCAATTAATAACGGAGTGACGATCCAGAGCCCCTCTTCGCTACCATTCTTCCTCAAGTACCCGTGAAGCTCGTTCTCAGCATGAGGGAGTAGTCCCTCATTACTAGGTGACGTGATTTTATGGGGATGTGTGTATAGGGATTATTTTATTTTTTTATTTATGTTTTGAATTTTTGAGAACACCCTTTATCAATTGAAATCTCTTTTATTTTGAAATTTCAGGACCATTTCTTGTGATTTGAAGAGTTTTGTTTTGTTTCACCAATTAATTAACTTAGATTTTGTATAACCATAATGAAAGATAAGAAAATTATGTTTAAACAATGTTTTGGGTCACCTATCCCTATGATTGAAATTAGTAGGTGACTATTCCAACAGTCCAATCATAGGAGTAGGAAAGGATACCAAGACCAAGCGTCTCCGCTGATCGAACAATGACACCAAAACTAAATAAACATACTTTTACGTAAATACCTAGAACATGAAAGAAAAATAATTGAACCTGGTATGTCCCCCATCTTGTTATTCAACAAAATCAATCCTGTTATTATTTCCCTTCCCACCAAATGAATTAAACAATTGCAACTTTAACATTCTAATTAATTTCTAACATATAGTTTGTCCTTAAGGGATTGACACTCATAATTACCAAGTACAACATTTTTATTTAGTTTTGTATAAGTCTTATAAATTACTAAATTTGGTTAACCATGTAGGATTTACTGACACCCCATAGGCTATCATCTACACAAGACATAGATGAATCCTAATTTTCTAGACACTTGTTATAAAAATGAGTGTTATGAGAACAACTACCCCAGTGCAATGGAATTTGAGGAGAGTGTGAATGACATTGATAATGAGCTAATTTTATTTAAATGGTATGAATATAATCATGTTATCTATATACCTTTTGTTATTGGGATTAATTAATTACCTCATGAACCCTTTACGTAGGTGAAATTTCTTGTATACCAAATTATTGTTAATTTTGATCCATGTTAGTAATTAATTCATGAGTGGCGGTAAGAGTTTTATCAAATTTTTCACCACCAACTGCCTCATATACCATTCCATGATCCATGGGGATAATTCCTTAATAGATGTATTGAATTAGAAATTGTTCAATTATTTGGTGGTGGGGGAAACTTGAACAATGTTTTTTGAATCTCTCACAATATTCATGAAGGGTCTCTCCTTGTGATTTCATAATTCCATATATTTCCATTATAATTGATGCAGTTTGGGAGGTAGGAGAAAAATATCTAGAAAGATTCATTTAATTTCATTCCATACCCTAATTATAGTATGAAAATAGTATATTCAGTCTTTGGATACACAACTAAGGGAGAAAAGGAAGGCCTTAAACTTAATGAAATCCTCAGACACATTTTGGGGTTTCATAGTGGAGCACACTATGTGAAACTCTATTAGTTTCTTTTGAGGGTCCTCACCAGGAAGACCATGGAATTTAGGAAGAAGGTGGATGAGGCCCAATATCATCTAAAATTTCGTTAGTTCCTAAGGATATTAGATGTACACAGGTCGGTAATCCACATCTGGGGTGGTGAGTTTTTTTAAGGTTCGGTTATTAGAAGCCTTGTTTTCTGGGGTTTCATTTGGTTTACTTTTCGATTGGTTTAGGGATTATTGTGGGTCCAAAAATTTTCCTTAATGTTACCCGATATTCCTAATTTTGAAGACCTAATTTGTGAGTGAAGTGTCTTTGCGATTTCAATGTCTATTTCAAATAGTTTTTCTTTTCCTGATCCAGTCAGGCAAATGAGTTATGATGTTGTTTATGGAATATAGATAAAATAAAATTAATTAATAAGAATTAAATAATAAAGTAAAATAGAATGAAATATTATTGAATTAGATAGATAGAGATAGAGATAGAGGGTAAGAAAAAGAGATATGGACACAAACCCAAAAAAATTGAAGGTTTGATTTAAAATAATAATAAATAAAAAGGACAATAAAAAAATAAAGGTGAAAAATTTTATCTTGGATATGGTGCCAAAATTTTATCATGTTGTCGATCATATCAAATTAGATGTTTAGATTTTACTATAATATCTACAGTATAGTAGGAACTCTATGTTTTCTCTCTATGAAGAATTAGATTTTTAATTTAAAAATAAAATTATGATTAATAAAGTGGTGGATGGGATTGTATGAAATATCTTTTTTCCTGATTTAAGATGAAATCATATAAACTAAATTTTCACAAGAGAGAATAAATTAACATATTTTATTTTGTAGCATTATATTCGAGAATGCTCATGATTTCCATAATTAATCACTTCAAGAGAAAGGTTATATATATTTTAACCTTTGGTTTTTGACACCTACAACTATAATTTTACTGAGTTATAACTAGGATACCAACTATGGTTTATTCAGTACTAGAAAATGATTCACCAATTATTACTGATGGTTGGGTAATTTTTGTTCGACTTCATAACTGAAATTCACTAAGAAAACACATGAAGAACTCGATGAGATATCTAGGTTTATATATCATTTCAATGCGTTATAATGACATAAATTTCAAGGCCATATTAGTGTTTATAAGAGTTAAATTTTCCAATATGAACCACACAAATCCACCATTGAAAGTGGGTAGAATAAGTGGTGAACGGTGTATGAAACATCACATGAATGGGTACCCAGAAACATGATCATATGATTTGATCACGAAATACAAGTACACAACTCAAATAAACAATAAGATAGGATGATTGAAAAACATAAAAAATGGAAATAAAAAATATCATTCAAATATTAAAAACAAGAAGCTCCGGATTTACATCACATTCCTCCCCAGGTGATCACAAGTATTTTTGACCTCCATGGAAAGGAAGAAAGAAATAGATTCTGATATAGAACATCCCACATACTATAAAACTTATAGGACGGGGGATTACATCTATGAGACTCTATAATTTCATTACATTTCTTCATGGTCGAATTTAAAAATGGGTTTCCCAAGGTGTCAATTAATAGGAAAATTGGATAGTGGTTTTTGGGAAACTAGATTTCAATAAAACACTTGAAACATGGTTTTGAGTGTCCATACTATATTATCTCTCTTTGGTAAAAATTATTAGGTTTTTTTTCCATTTTTTTAATATCATCATAAAAAATTTGGCCCCTTTTGAAAATCATGAATTCAGAAATATGGACGAAATACAGAACACAACTTTTGACAACAATAAATTCTTTTCTCCGGAAAAATTAGTATAGTTAGAAATATTAATGGTTGAATTGGGCTTGCGTTTATTCATAATAGTTGTATCCCATGACATTTTAGATCATATTAAAAAATTTAATCCAAATCCGATTCAAGGATTATCTGTAGTATTGATTTGAGCCACCCGGTGTGCTTGGAATCTTTCACAATTTTGCAATGTTTCTTCAACTTCTTCATAGGTCCTCCAAATATCCTCTAACTACAATGAAAACATTAAAAAAAGTGAACCATCCCTTTTTAAAATTGATAAAAATTATTTTATTGAATCCAAAATGAAGTGAAATTTGTTATAGTAATTGGAATTTACAATACAAAATCAGTTTAATATAGTAGTGTAAGGGTGAAATAAAATACTGAATCGAGGTACGATAAAGGGTGGTGAATTTTTATTCAAAGATTATAATGAAAAAATTCAAACGTATTAATAAAATTTAATTAAAATTAAGTAAAATTCATTGAAACTAAAATCTATTCTGAATGAGTGTGTATTATTCAAATAATTATGAAGAATAAACCATTACATAACAGATCTTCTTCCCTTACCCAATCACTCAGAATAATAGAACTCTATGCAAAGGGTATCCAAGAAGATAAAAGATGGATAAAGAATTAAAAATAATTAAGACATTAATATAAAACGATCAATACAATATTATCTAGCATGAACTCTTAGATTGTGAAATCTAACATACTCATCTTCATGGTATAATTATTTTCTTTAAAGATACGAGGTTCTATAAATTTTTTGATATCATGACTTCTGAGATCTTCATGAGTGTTAAATATCTTAAAAATATTACTTCTTATTCAAGACGTCATATATTCATGTGATTATTTCTCCCAAAAAAATCTAAAATTTCGAATTTTTTATTTCTTGATTGAATATTATGTATCATTTAAATCCAAATAGAATCCATTGAGTTGATTCATGAGTATTGATGTGGTGGTCCAAGGATAGGATTAAAGAACCAGGTGAATTATCTAAGGTCTATTCTCAATCTCTCAAATGTCACATTGTGAAAAAGGTGTCGACTCTTATGATAGAGAAAATACTTATATTGTAGATTTGAAGTTCTATGATGAAGTATAATGCTCAATCCTAAATTATTATGATGGTTGATGAAAATAATTGTGACAAGACAAGAAAATATTTATTCTTAGGGTAAAATACTTGTTCTCAAGGTAAAATAATTACATCAAAATCCCAACCACTTACACCTACCTTCAAAGGCTTACAATGATCCTGAGATTCCCTATATTCAATTGTGAAATCTATAAAATTAGATCCTTTTCCAATTTATATATTTGAAAACATATATATTTTATTCTAGTATACCTAGTGTGTATTTAGATCAATATAAAGATCTTAAAAATAACACCTAACCATCCGAAAAAGACACGAAAAATCCCATAAATTATTATAGGATTTTATTCCAATAATTCGAAATTAAAAATTGGAAATAGTGTTTTACTCATTTTTATAATTAAATATAGAATAATTTTATAATAAAAAAATGAAATAATATCATTAAAAATATGGTAAAATGATGGGATAAAAAACATTATGACACAAGATAAAACGTATTAAAATATAATCCCATCATTTGGAAATCCCCTAAATGAGTTGGAAATGAACCATCCTGTGCCTCTAAGATTTTTATCGATTGAGAATCCAGAGAAATGAAAACTTGGGTCTCTTTGGACTATGGAAGGGGTGATAAAATTGAAACTCACAATGTGTCAATCAATATACAAGATAATAGTCGAGTTATTAAGAGGCGTGACCACACATCCTCATTTTTTGTGTTATAATGTCTCTTAGTGTCACCACCCGCCTCCCCTGGCCATGAACCTTGTCATCTGACACCATGGGTCTCCTGTAAAACTTTGGTTGCCTTACCAGCACACCATAGGATATTACTCACTAGGGTCTCTTATCAGACTAATGACTGTCCCCATAGGACAACACATGTTTTTCATTGTGTTTTGTCCTCACTCACACACACCCTGGGAAACTTCCCAAAAGGTCACCCATCTTGATTACTACTCCAGGCCAAGCATGCTTAACTGTGGAGTTCTAATAAGGTAGGCTCCCGAAAAGAAAGGTGCACCTTGTTGACATGGGTAGTAACATTTATCACTTTAAGTCTCACTTTTCTAGGGGTGTTACGTTATCCACCCCTTTAAAGCACAATGCCCTCGTTGTGATCCTCATGCCTCAAACCCAAGAAGTGCCTAAGCACTTCCGGCTGGGTATTGGATCTGATACCATTTGGAATGACCCGCCTCCCCGGACCATGAACCTTGTCATCAGACACCATGGGTCTCCTGTAATACCTTGGTTTCCATCCCAGCACACCATAGGCTATTACTCACTAGGGTCGCTTATCAGACTAATGACTGTCCCCACATGTTCTTTTAGTGTGTTTTGTCCTCACTCACACACACCTTGGGAAACATCCCAGAAGGTCACTCATCCTGATTACTACTCCAGGACAAGCATGGTTAACTGTGGAGTTATAATCAGGTAGGCTCCCGAAAATAAAGGTCCACCTTGTTGACATGGGTAGTAGCATTTAAACATTTAAGTCTCACTTTTCTAGGGGTGTTACACTTAGAACATTATCCCCTGTCAAATGGTGAATCATGTGGGTCATTTCATGATAATTTTTGCACAATACATCAAGATTATGTGTTACATTTTGGATGCATTACACCCACTAAAATAATATCAATACTACAAGGCTATCTGATTCAAGAATTCCTAGATTACCACCAAAGTGTTCTATATGTGAAGATGAATACTAGCTAGTGTGACCGTAAAAGAAAGTATGAATCTCTAGATAACATAACATTCTATATAGATACACCAATCATAGTGAGATAAATTGTGGAATATCCATCCTTGTTTGAAACATCCATATTGTCATCCCTATGAATTGAATTAGTCTGGATGATGGAAAAAATAACTAGATTGAGATTCAGGTATGATCTACCAAGATATTTTCTTGTTACCACATATATCAGAGTTCATTATGGAAGAGAAAGGGATATATTTTCATTATAAGTTAATTCATCTAATCCATTGAATCCCAAAAAATATCTAAAAAAGGAAATGAGTCCTCATTATGTTATAATAGTAGCTCAAAAGATGAGTACATGAATATAACATTTAATTATCAAAATCAGGTGAATATGGATTGTTAATTATCTCTCATATTTTCCCCTATATATCTCCTTCTAGGATAACTCCATGGGAGGAGTAACTAGTGTTAGAACTAGGAAATCTACTTGATTATAAGTATCCACCACTTGGAGATCCACCACTAGTGTAGGAGAACCATCCTCCTTGGCCCTAACACCCGAGTGATAGTTTTTTCCAACAATCATTCCTCCAGCTGAATACTATGGAGAAGTGATGGGAGAATGAGCCCCTACAGACTTCTATAAAGTTAAAGGAATATGTTAATAACAATATTAAATATAAAATAGAACATGTAGATTATAATTTAACTTACCTGTTCTCATGATGAGCTTTGATCGCTATCATCTTCTCCCCCACTTGGATCGATCCTGTAACACCCCAAGCTTCTACGGTACGTTTCCCTTTGAATAATGTAATAGCGTGTGTTGTACGCAACATCGAGTTCTAACACACACCACAACCAATAAAACGAGCTGTTATGAATAGTAATACCTACTTTTTTAAATTATATATATTTTATATTTCAAAATGGACTTCATTTTCGGATTCATAGTATCGAAATTATCCTAAGTTGAATTTTTGCTATTTTTCTGAGAACATCCAATTTTTATGAATAGTGAAAAATACTTAAAAAAACTTTTTTAATAAAAATAATTTATAGTGATAAATTATAATATTTAGTGGTTTTAAATTATAATTATAATATATTTTTACCATTTTATCCAATGGTGTTCATTATAATTAATTTCACTTTGAAATTGGACATAAACAATTGTCAATCTTTTGATATAAATTGTTTCTTAAAAACACGCTATTTTTTGTGAGGGTGGGAATTATTATAAAATTAATTAATGCAACTTTTATTTTTGGAATTTTGTAAAATAGACATCATTTTTGAATTTGGAATATCAATTATAGCTTAGGGTGAAATTTTGGCATTTTTCTGAAAAACTTCAATTTTTGATGAATAGTGAAACTACTATTTGGTAGTTAAAAACTGAATTTTTCATAAAACTTAATTTTACCGCTTTTGTGATTGGAATTTCAAAAATCCGAGAGACACGGTTAATATCAAGGAGTAAAATGTGGTTGAATGAGATGAAAATAATTTTTGGTGAATAGTAACTTTTTACTTTTATTTACCACGGTTAATAGTAAATAGGGTAATTAATTGTAAAAAAGATATTAATATTACCCTAACACCTGTCCTAATTCTATTGGAAAAGTTTATCGAGACCAAAAACAACCTTAGGAATAAAATATTATCATTTAGTTCCACTTGGATTGGATTAGTACATTTATTATTATTTAATTCAAAGAAGAGTTAAAAGAGTTAAAATCAAAGTTTCTTTACTAAAACATTTTAAATATAGGGTTATACATAAGATAAATTCTATTGTAAATATTAATTAAAAAGATAAAAAGATTTCATACATAATAATATTATATTTATAATTTTTAGATATTAAAAAATATAATTTATTTAGGACACAATGATGATGTAGTAATTACCATAATAGTGAACAATTAAAATAATTGATACTATAAATACCAAAATAAATATAATTTCAGACTTTTAATGAATTAAACTAATTTTATAGGATAATATGACATATTAGGATTGATTTAATTGACCTTTTTCAAAGTAATCATTCTGTGATGATTTTCACAAAAATCAATTATTGAATAGTGTCAAAATTGACATAAAAGAGTTTTTAAAACAAATATTATATTATTAATTTATATTCAATTCCTAAAAATCTAAGGTTCGGCCAAGAGACTTATATCATGATAGGTTTATCATTAATGGACCACTTGGGGGTCTCTTGGATGTATATAGTATGTTTATTAACCATATAATATAAAAATACAAAGAGACATTGTAAAAGTGAAACTAATTAACTAAGAGTTAATACTTAATGATAAGGTTAATATAATAACCCAAACCTATCTAAATTATATTGGTTTAGTGGTTTTCGACCAATCTCAACCTCAACCTTTAAATAATACACTTTTGATCCATTAGAAACCGAATATGAATTTATTATAAAATAATATTTCTAGATTTTCCAAAGGTGCCTCTCACCCCTCTTATAAAAGGGCACTCCCCCTTCTCATTAACTCACACCATAAAAGCCTTTTGGATCGACAAAACTATGCCAAAATACTCTCTCAACTTACATAAATTTATCCTAGAGGCTTTAATTTAGTCAGAAAGCCAACCTAAGAGCCCTTTTGATCAAATCAAAGGGAAGAACCCGAAGAAGAGGTAATGTTTTCACCACCCTTTTTCAAATTCATTTCTTCTTCCACTTCTTCCTTATTTGTTATTACCATTATAAAATAATAACTCCAGTATCTTATATATACTTTGATTTTATTATAAATATGGTACAACCATATTCAGTATTTTATACATCCTTTGAATTACATGTCACCATACGTGCGTACGTACGACTTACCGTCTCCACGTCGTGGTGTAATTGTTATTCAATAAATTATTATTTGGATGGGTATAATAAGGATGTGTAACTCATGTAAATAATAAATATAACATGATAATTATTCTGTATATATGTTATACCATCCAATTATATATTATTTTAATATCAAAAGAATGATATTGTCGCTCGTGCGTACGTACGGACTACCGTCTCCATGAACGCGATGAGATTCATTCTCCATCGTATCCATTAAAGTATAATTATCATTTGATGATTTAAAAATAATGTGTAAGGACATGATATCATTCTGGATATGAATAAGGTACATCCTATCCATAACAAACACGGATTACATAACAAAATGTATCAAAGAAAACGAGTAAGTTAACACACGAAACGACGATAATACTAAGATATTATTAACAAATCAATGTTAAAAGATCATATATGATATCATATTATTGTATAATTTAATAATAATTATTTCACCATTATACAGGAGTTTAACCTACCCCAACCAAGTAAAAGTACAAGGTAAGGGTTTATTTCGCAATCTCTTCATTATCCGAGATTGTTTATACGTAATAATCTACTGGGATCTCTTTATCATCCACATCCATGTTTCTTAAAAATGAATTTCAAAACATTTTTACTATTTACTAGAATATGGGTTAAAGTCATTTATACCCTTGTTTGACTATTTATAAGAGTTTTATAAAGGAATCTTTCCATCGTTTTCCAAACAAGGTTCTTTTTAACCTTTTCGACAAAAATTAAGGTAAGAATGTTTTTTATCTTATACAGCGGGTGCAGCTATTTTCCGCCGTTATAAAATCATCGAAGCTTCCCTTACAAGTTTATAAGAATATTTTCAAAGAAAATGTTTTATTTTATAAATATATGACTCTTAAATGATTTCAAAATAGAAAGAGATATTTCTCTAAAAAGAGTTTTAATTTCATCTATGTCAACATCCTTTGATGGATTTTACGCTTATTTGAAGTTGATTTATTATGAAACAAAACTTGTATATTGTATTGAAGGTTTTGTGATATGTTTGACTGTGGATGTGTTATTTTTATTCCATTCATGGTTTATGGATGAAGTATTTACATTTTGTATTCTAGTTTTAATATGAATGTTTATGTTATGTTTAAACCTTTTCATATGGGAATGCATTGGACTTAATATGTGATGGGTGGAGCCCGCTATAACTCCTTGATGAATCGGTAGGTCTCATGAGACAGACTAGTGTCTTGTCACAAGGCCTTGACAAAATATTATTTGTAGTCTTGGAACGAGGCCTTGGCTATGTGGTTATGATAGTCTGGCATTATGCATTCCATCATTATAAAAGTGGTTATTGATATTGCATGTGATTATTGGATTAGTAGAATATCTCTGTGAATAAGTAAATGGAATTATTTCATTTTATTTTTGCTATACTATGTTGATGTTTAAGTTTAAAAGGCTTTTGTTTTAGTTTTACGTTGCCTTAAATGTTTATTCTTATTTATGAAATTTTCCGCTATATTGTTATCCTTACTGGGCATTTGAGCTCACCCCTTTTCAATGATTTATTTTTTCCAGGATGTGAAGAAGTAAATAATGAATGACCTGTAGGGATATTATGAGGGGATAATAGTGTGGATTATGGAGAAAATATGTTTTTGTAGTTGTTTTTCACTTCATGATGTAATGTAAAACTTTATGAATATATCTAGTGTTTCCAAGGCTACTAAACCAATCGGTTTTTAGAGATTTGATCTTTCTTGTGATCATGCCAATGTTATGTAATAATTCACTGACTTTGGGTAACTGGGGTCGGGGCATTACAGTTGGTATCAGAGGAAGTTTAGTACAAACCATGGAAGCTAGATTTAGATAAAATCCGATTAGATCACATAGACCTAAGATGATCTTTGAGGATTAGTATAGAAGAACTTCCTAGAATTTTGGTATTGTAGAGATTTTGTGAGTTTTCCGAGAAATAAATCCATGTCTGGATACGAGCAGGCAGAGGCGGATCTGGTATAGATGTACCTAGGGGTAAAACCCGAAAACACCGCTTTGAGCTAGACTCGAACGGGAACTAGTGCACAACAACGGGCCTTGCTGCACTCTTGGTTACTACACTATCGGGGGATATGCTTAGGACAACTCTCATTTTCTTTACAAATCATTATGAAGGGTTTATGAGTATATACTTCCTCAAAGAAAACATTTTTATTATTATGGATTATATTCATAAATAGTTCAATTTATGTTAAGTGATTTATAAGTATGGAATTATGTATTTTGATTCATAAACTGATCTAGTTTATGCCATTGTTTAGAAATGGCACCTAGTAGAAGAAATGGGAACTGTATCAATGCACGCATCCATGTAGGGATTTCCCTCCTGCTCAAGATAATTATAGTGGAGATGGTGATGCAACTAGTGCCGATCAGCTAATCACCATACTGGGAAAACTCACTTAGGTTATGAATAATAACCTTACCCGTATAGAGCACCCTGATCCGCAGCGTGGAGGATCAATGTTAGATCTCTTTATGAGGCAACAACCTCTAACGTTCAATGAGATTACAAATCCCTTAGTAGCTGAGCAATGTATAAATTCTCTAAAGAAAATATTTCAGGCTTTGGGGAGTAGTGAAAGGGAAAACGTTATCATGGCAGTTTACCGCCTCACCGGAGATGCTGATCAATGGTGGTCATTGATTCAAAACATTAAGGAAGATGATGAAGTATCAAATATGGAATGGAGGGAGTTTAAAGATCTGTTTTTAGAAAAATACTTTCCTCATGACCATCGAGCAGATATGGAAAGGCAATTTTTGAGTCTGAGACAAAAGGAGGATGAGAATGTTGCAAAGTATGAGGATAACTATAAAAGGTTAGAAAGGTATGCTACAGATTATATACGTAACCCAAGAAGTAAGATTGATCATTTCATTTATGGGTTAAAACCATTTCACCATCGAGCATTAGTCTCACAATCCTTCTCGTCATATGAAGACATTGTCTCATGTGCTATCAAAATAGAAAAGGAATTATTTAAGTCTTATGACTTTAAAGCAAAGAAAGAGAAGAAGAGATCTGCTGATCAATCTGGGAATGGAAATTAGGGGAAGAGGGGAAATGTTGAATATCCATTGTGTGGTAAATGTGGGAAGAAACACCCCAGTACTTGCTTGAAGGGAATGGGTGTCTGTTACAAGTGTGGTGAAAAAGGCCACCAAGCTCATGAATGCAAAGGGAAGAAGGAAGCTACCAATGTTCAATGCTACAATTGCAGGGAGATGGGACATTATGTAAATGAATGTCCTAATCGTCAGGGGAACTTACCTCAGAAAAGGCCAAGGGATCAATTCCAAGCTTATGGTATCACTAATGCTGAGGTAAAAGCTCCAAAAGACGTGGTGGTAGGTAATTTAATGGTTTCCTCAAGTTTAGAAAATGCATTCTTTGATTCTGGATCATCTCATTGTTTCATATCTTCCCAATTTTCTAAGAAAATTAGATATTCTAATTTTATTTAACAAGGGAGTTGTCAGTTAAAGCTCCTAAGGGGAGTATCATTGCAACAAAGTTTTGTGAATCAGTCCCCATTAGAGCACATAAATGTTCTTTATCTGCTGATCTCATCGTCATACCTATGCTTGAGTTTGATATAATCCTCGGTATGGATTGGATTTCGGACTATGATGAAAATATTTATTGTAAGAAGAAAGAGGTTACGATTCTTGATGATGATGATAAGGAACACCTTATCTTTAGAACAGAATCGTCACCACCTAATTCTTTTCTATATCCAACCCCAATAGATCAACTAAATTCAATTATTGGGGGGGGGGGGAAGAGAATGAAATTAATGTGGGTGAGGAAAGGAATGTTCAAATAGAGGATTTACTTGTTGTGAAAGAATATGTAGATGTGTTTCTGGAATATTTACCTGGAAATCCTCTAGAACGAGAAGTTGAGTTTTCCATTGATTTAATTCCTGGATCAAGGCCTATATCGAAGACCCCATATAGAATGGCCACTGTAAAATTAGTTGAACTAAAGAAACAACTAGAGGAATTGAGTAATAAGGGATTTATTCTCCCTAGTTTTTCTCCATGGGGAGCCCCTGTTATTTTTGTTAAAAATAAAGATGGATCTATGAGGTTATGTATCGACTACAGGGAGATCAATGATATAACATTAAAGAAAAAGTATCCCCTACTTCGCATTGATGATTTATTTGACCAACTGCATGGAGCTCAATACTTTTCAAAGATTGAACTTCGATCTGGATACCATCAGTTGTGTGTAAAGAAGGAAGACATTCCAAAGGCAGCATTTCGAACCAGGTATGGGCATTACAAGTTACTGTAATGCCCTTTGGATTGACTAATGTACCCATTGTATTCATGGATCTTATGAATAGAATTTTCAAGGAATATCTCGATGAATTTTTTATGGGTTTTATTGATGATAACTTGGTATACTCTAAAAGCTACGAGGATCATGAAAGTCACTTGTGCATTATCCTGAAGACTCTGAGAAGACATGAATTATATGGGAAGTTTAGCAAGTGTGAATTCTGGCTTCATGAGATTTATTTTCTTGGACATATTGTCTCTAAAGATGGAATCTCTATTGATCCTTCTAAGACCAAGGCAATCCAATAATGTCCAGCACCTACGAGTATAACTGAGGTACGCAGTTGTATTGGTTTGGCAGGTTATTATCGATGTTTCGTCCAGAAGTTTGCCCAATTGGAAAACTCATTAACGAAGCTCACACGTAAAGGGGTTAAATTTGTTTGGAAAAAAGTGTGTGAATAATGTTTCGAAGAAATGAAGTGAAGATTAGTCAATGCTCCTATATTGACTCTACCATCGGGGAATGATGGGTTCATTATTTATAGTGATGCATCGATGAAAGGACTTGGTTGTGTCCTCATGCAGAATGACAGGGTTATTGCCTATGCATCACGACAGTTGAAAATTCATGAGATAAACTATCCTACTCATGATATTGAGTTATTAGCTGTGATCTTTTCTTTGAAGATATGGAGGCACCACCTCAATGGTGAAAAATGTGAGATTTATACTGATCACAAGAGTTTGAATTATATTTTATCACAAAAAGAACTCAACATGAGGCAAAGGAGATTGCTTGAATTACTCAAGGATTATGATTGTACAATACACTACCACCCGGGGAAAGAAAACAAGGTGGAATATGATTTGAGCAGAAAAGATCATGGAGTTTTGAACAATATGAGAATTGAATGTGATCCAATTTTCATGGATCTAGTGAAGATGGACATGGGAATAATCAGGTAAGTTGAACCATCAATTCTTTTTCAAATGGTTTCCAAACCACCTTTACTAAAAAGGATTATGGGTTCTCAGACCGATGATGAAGAATTTCAAAAGAAGATTAAAGCTGTGAATGATGGTAGATTGAGAGACTTTGTGTATGAAGAAGGAATTTTGAAATTCGGGAAGCGGATTTGTGTTCCTGATATACCTGATCTAAAAAGGGAATTGTTAGATGATGCTCATAGTTCCAATTTCTCTATACACCCCGGGAGCACCAAAATGTATAGAGATTTGAAGGAAAATTTTTGGTGGGACAACAGGAAGAGGGAGATTGCTGATTCTGTGTCGAGATGTATGGTTTGTCAACAAGTGAAAGCTGTAAGGAAACAACCTGGTGGAGTATTGCAACCTTTTCCCATACCAGAGTGGAAATGGGACAATATTACGATGGACTTTGTCATGGGGCTACCAAAGACTCCTAGAAGGAACGATGCAATATGGGTTATTGTTGATCGTCTTACCAAGTCAGCACATTTTCTTACTATAAGAGAAGATCTACCACTGGAACGTCTAGCAAGACTATACATTGATGAAGTTGTGAGACTTCATGGAGTACCCCTATTGAATGTTTCTGATCGTGATCCCTGTTTTACTACAAGATTCTGGAAGAGTCTTCAGAAATCCCTGGATACTGAACTTCATTTGAGCACTGCCTACCACCCTCAAATAGATGGACAATCAGAATGAACTATTAAAACCATAGAAGACATGTTGAGATCCTTCTCACTTGACTTTCAGGGTATGTGGGATCAATATTTACCTCTGGTAGATTTTTCCTATAACAATAGATTCCATTCGAGTATTTAGATGGCACCATATGAAGCGTTATACGGAAAGAGATGTCGTACACCAACCTGTTGGGATGACGTTGGTGAATGAAAACTTGTAGGCCTAGAACTGGTGGAGAAAACGATATAAAAGGTGAAGGTAATCCAAAATCACGTCAAAGAAGCTCAAAGTAGGCAGAAGAGCTATGCCGATAATCGAAGGAAGGATTTGGAATTCCAAGTCGGTGATCATGTTTTCCTGAAAGTATCTCTATGGAATGGAGTCATAAGTTTTGGTAAGAAAGGTAAATTGAGTCCGAGGTACATCAGAACTTTCAAAATTCTAGAACGAATTGGGGTTGTAGCTTACCGATTGTCAATGCCACCAAGTCTCTCTGAAGTTCACGATATGTTCCACGTATCTCTATTGAGGAAATACATGCCTGACCCAACGCATATACTCACCTACGAGGAATTAGAAATAGAACCCGATCTGTCTTATTGCGAAGATCCCGTCAAGATTCTTGATACGAGAGAACAAGTACTGAGAAACTGGACGACACGTCTGGTAAAAGTCTTTTGGAGAAACCATAAGATGAAAGAGGGAACATGGTAACCCGAGGAACTTATGATGAAGAACCACCCAAGTCTTTTCATGCAGTAGTATTATAGAAATTTCGAGGACAAAATTATTTGAAGGAGTGGAGAATGCAACACCCCAAGCTTCTACGGTACGTTTCCCTTTGAATAATGTAATAGCGTGTGTTGTACGCAACATCGAGTTCTAACACACACCACAACCGATCAAAATAACCGTTATGAATATTAATACCTACTTTTTGAAATTATATATATTTTATATTTCAAAATGGACTTCATTTTTGGATTCAGAATATCAAAATTATCCTAAGTTGAATTTTTTGTATTTTTCTGAGAACGTCCAATTTTTATGAATAGTGAAAAATAATTAAAAACAATTTTTTTAATAAAAATAATTTATAGTGATAAATTATATTATTTAGTGGTTTTAAAGTATAATTAGAATATATTTTTACCATTTTATCCAATGGTGTTCATTATAATTAATTTCACTTTGAAATTGGACATAAACAATTGTCAATCTTTTGATATAAATTGTTTCTTAAAAACACGCTATTTGTTGTGACATCGGGAATTAATTATAAAATTAATTAATGCAACTTTTATGTTTGGAATTTTGTAAAATAGATATAATATTTTAATTCAGAATATCAATTATAGCTTAGGGTGAAATTTTGAATTGTTCTGAAAAACTTCAATTTTTGATGAATAGTGAAACTACTAAGTGGTAGTTAAAAACTGATATTTTCATAAAACTTAATTTTACCGCTTCTGTGATTGGAATTTCGAAAATCCGAGAGACATAGTTAATATCAAGGAGTAAAATGTGGTTCAATGAGATGAAAATAATTTTTGGTGAATAGTAACTTTTTACTTTTATTTACCACGGTTAAAAGTAGATAGGGTAATTAAGTGTAAAAATGATATTAATATTACCCTAACACGTGTCCTAATTCTATTGGACAAGTGTATCTCGACCAAAAAAAACCTTAGGAATAAAATATTATCATTTAGGTCCACTTGGATTAGATTATGACATTTATTATTATTTAATTTAAAGTAGAGTTAAAAGAGTTAAAATCAAAAGTTTTTTTACTAAAACATTTTTAATATAGGATTATACATAAGATAAATTAGATTTTAAATATTCATTAGAAATATAAAAATATTACCTACAAAATTATATTTTATTTATAATTTTTAGATATTAGAAAACTTATTTTATTTATCACACAATGATGATGCAGTAATTACCATAATAGTGAAAAAGTAAAATAATTGATATTATAAATACCCAAATAAATATAATTTCAGGCTTGTAATGAATTACACTAATTTCATAGGATAATATGACATATTAGGGTTTATTTAATTGACTTTGTTCGAAGTAATCATTCTGTTATGATTTTCCCAAAAATCAATTATTGAATGGTGTCAAAATTTACATAAAAGAGTTTTTAAAACAAATATTATATTATTTATTTATATTCAATTCCTAAAAATCTAAGGTTCGTCCAAAAGACTTATATAATAATAGGTGTATCATTAATGGGCCACTTGGGGGTCTTTTGGATGTATATAGTAAGTTTATTAACCTTATAATATAAAAATACAAAGAGACATTGTAAAAGTGAAACTAATTAACTAAGAGTTAATACTTAATGATAAGGTTAATATAGTAACCCAAACCTGTATAAAGTCTATTGGTTGAGCGGTTTTTGACCTATCCCCACCTTAACCTTTAAATAATCAACTTTGGAGCCATTAGAAACCGAATATGAATTTATTATAAAATAATATTTCTAGCTTTTCCAAAGGTTCCCCCCACCCCTCTTATAAAAGGGCACTCCCCTTCTCATTAACTCACACCATCAAAGCCTTTTGGCTCGGCCAAACTCTGCCCAAAAACTCTCTAAACTCCCCTCACTTAATCCTAGAGGCATTCCTTTAGTCATAAATCCAACCTAAGAGCCCTTTTGATCAAATCAAAGGGAAGAACCCGAAGAAGAGGTTATGTTTTCACCACCCTTTTTCAAATTCATTTCTTCTTCCACTTCTTCCTTATTTGTTATTACCATTATAAAATAATAACTCCAGTATATTATATATACTATTATGTTATTATAAATATGGTATAACCATATTCAGTATTCTATCCATCCTTTGAATAACATGTCACCATACGTGCGTACACACGGCTTACCGTCTCCACGTCGTGGTGTAATTGTTATTCAATAAATTATTTTTTGGATGGGTATAATAATGATGTGTAACTCATGTAAATAATAAATATAACATGATAATGATTCTTTATATATGTTATACCATCCAATTATATATTATTTTAATATCAAAAGAAATATATTGTCGCTCGTGCGTACATACGGACTACCGTCTCCACGAACGCGATGAGATTCATTCTCCATCGTATCCATTGAAGTATAATTATCATTTTATGATTTAAAAATAATGTTTAAGGACTTGATATAATTTTGTATATGAATAAGATACATCCTATCCATAACAAACATGTCTTACGTAACAAAATGTATAAAATAAAACGAGTAAGTAAACACCCGAAATGATGATAATACTAATATATTATTAACAAATCAATGTTAAAAGATCATATATGCTATCATATTCTTGTATAATTTAATAACAATTATTTCACCATTATATAGGAGGTTAACCTATCTCAACCAAGGAAAAGTACAAGGTAAGGGTTTATTTCGCAATCTCTTCATTATCCGAGGTTGTTTATACGTAATAATCTACTGAGATCCCTTTATCATCCACATCCATGTTTCTTAAAAATGAATTTCAAAACATTTTTACTATTTACTAGAATATGGGTTAAATTCATTTATACCCTTTTTTGACTTTTTATAAGTGGTTTATAAAGTAATCTTTCCGTCATTTTCCAAACAAGGTTCTTTTTAACCTTTTCAACAAAAATTAAGGTAATAATGTTTTTTTAACTTATTCGGCGAGTGCGGCTATTTTCCGCCGTTATAAAATTGTCGAAGATTCCCTTACAAGCTTATAAGAATATTTTCAAAGAAACTGTTTTATTTTATAAATATATGACTCTTAAATTATTTCAAAATATAAAGAGATATTTCTCTAAAAAGAGTTTTTATTTCATCTATGTCAACATCCTTTGATGGATTTTATGCTTAATTTAAGTTGATTTATTATGAAACAAAACTTCTATATTGTATTGAAGGTTTTGTGAAATGTTTGACTATGGATGTGTTATTTTTATACCATTCATGGTTTATGGATGAAGTATTTACATTTCATATGCTAGTTTTAATACGAATGTTTATGTTATGTTTAAACCTTTTCATATGGGAATGCATTGGACTTAATATGTAATGGGTGGAGCCCACTATAGCTCCTCGATGCATCGGTAGATCTCATGAGACAAACTAGTGTCTTGGCACAAGGCCTTGACAAAATATTATTTCTATTCTTGGAACGAGGCCTTAGCTATGTGGTTATGATAGTCTGGCATTATGAATTCCATCATTATGAAAGTGGTTATTGATATTGCATGTGATTATTCGATTAGTAGAATATCCATGTGAATAAGTAAATGGCATTATTTCATTTTATTTTTTCCATAATATGTTGAAGTTTAAGTTTACAAGGCTTTTGTTTTAGTTTTACATTGCCTTAAATGTTTATTCTTATTTATGAAAGTTTCCGCTATATTTTTATCCTTACTGGGCATTTGAACTCACCCCTTTTCAATGTTTTATTTTTCCCAGGATGTGATGAAGTAAATTATGAATGAACTGCAGGGATATTATGAGGGGATAGTAGTGTGGATTATGGAGACAATATGTTGTTGTAGTAGTTTTTCACTTCATTATGTAATGTAAAACTTTATGAATATATCTATTGTTTCCAAGGCTACTAAACCAATCGGTCTTTAGAGATTTGATCTTTCTTGTGATCATGCCAATGTTATGTAACAATGCACCGACTCTGGGTAACTGGGGTCGGGGCGTTACAGATCTCCAATAGCTTATAAAGTCAACTCAAAATAAAGGTTACATTTTACAATGAGTGGATTTAAGCTTCTAAATCTCTGATATTATCCTCTATCTCATTAGAAATATTATCATCGAAAAGATAATGGTGTGTCATTACTTTTCTATACCCTATTAAATGATCTTAATCTACTGGAGTGCATCCCATATTTTCTTGGAAAATGAGGCGAACTTTAATGAGTCCCACTCTCTTCGGGCCTTTGGACATCGATCATTTGTATAAATCAGAGGAATTGTGGTCATACTAATCATTTAGGGGGGATAATCTAAAGGATTCACCTGGTTAATTAAAATATTATACAATAGAGGATTACATAGAGAAACCTTCTTTCTAACTCATTCTACCTCCATCAATTGATCCCATTATTCTCCACAATTAGTCATTAGTGGACCCCAGAACCTAGAAACCTGGTCAGCTAGTTTCCCAATAGGATATGAAAAAAATCCAAGAGTCTATATATTTGATCATGATCCCAATATTTCAATTATTTATAAGGATATTGACTTTGATACAAGTCTCATCACATGTCAACATCAACAATGACTGATGAAAACCATAGGATGTCACTTATTTCATACGCTCTGGGGTGAGGTAGGGAACTTATTCTGCAATCTTTTAAAATTTAACCAAAATATTCAAGATTTATATCCCACATAGATTATATCCCCATAAATATTGGTTGATAGTACACCATTTCATAAAGATATTATATTTTTATATTCATCGATGCTTCCAGTTGCATAGTAAATGATGATCCATGTTGGGGAATAGTATGGTGCATGGATGAACTAGTTTTTTTATCTATAATGTTTTTCAAGTCTCATAATTCAAGTGAGTTTGGCCTAATTTCAATGATTCTTTGGATCGAGGATCCAAGTCTAGTATCTTGGATTTACTATTCATTGATGAATTTATAGCCAACTATATTGCCTTTGATCCAACTCCATAGGAATTGGAAGGGAATGATGAGCCATAATGGGGATTTAACTTGATTTATGTATTAGATCTATCGATGAAACTCTCCCAATATTGGAAATAAAAATATAATTTTCTTGTCACTAGCTTGTTACACTACCATCCAAAACATCCATATCCCTAAATTGGGTCTCGACTCACACACCAGGTGGTGTTAAACATTGATATAAATCTCTAGGATGATATTAGGTAGACCGAGTAATCAATCTAGGGGGTGATGACCTGACCCCCAGTCAATGTTGTGACACTCATCCAATGTGGGGCAATAGGCACTGAGAATATTGTAGGTCTAATGATTTTGGAATGTACCAATCCTCCTCACTCATGAAGCCTACTCATTTGGTATAATTACTAATTGTTTTTGAGAATATAAAATTGAATTTGATCTATGAGATAAGTTCTATGCATATGGTGTCTATTCCAAACAGGGGAAACTCCCTTTCAAGTAGGGGGTCCTCTCTAAATTACCCCATGCATATGATGGAGGGAATGAACTCATCATACATGTCACCCTAGACTGGATTAGTGCTGACCATGATAACATCCTAGAGGATTAATAAGACGTCTCCATGAACTAGATACAATGTATTTGTGTCTGGAATCCCTATTCAAATAAGGTCTAGTATGATATGTCTATTTCACTGGTATAAGGACTAAAAAACCTGGATAGCTTCATACTGACCTAGTGCTCTAAGATGTTGTTTGAAATCTATGTAGCACTGTCAAAACCAAAAGGACCATCCCCAATGCATACTAAACTCTTATCCAAATTAGAAATACCAACATGAATCTGAGTACTACATTAGGTATTCCATTAATTTCATCAGTATATAACCATTACTATTCACATATGTCTCTAGTTTTCATTAATCTTCCTCTAGAGTCTAGGGAGTATCTCACAGGGTGTTACCCTATGAGAATTCATCATATTTAATGAAATTAATGGCATTTGAAATATCATATCTATCAAATTCATGGTATTATTTTATCCAATAGATCAGTTTTAGTGAACCAGAATAGGTTCACCCATAAGTATCCAAACCTATTTGTCTACACAGTATCAAGAATACCTCATTTCATTCAAGAGGATACGAAATAACAACAACGTCTTAGGGTCTATATATGGGGAAATTTTTCTCTCTATTTAGAGTAGATCATAGTGGTAGATGATATATAATAATATAGTAAAATAAGTAATAATAATAGGAATCAGTGGAATTATAAATAAATCATCAAGACATATATCACAAATATCATATACAAAAGATGTTATGTCATGATAATAAACAAAAATAAAGGAGAATACTTAGGATATATAGAAACAAGAATATAAAACATGGATTACACAATCATCAAAAGACCAAAATCTATCACCAATAATAGAACAATAATAATCTTGTCCCTCTACTCTTATAATCCATCATAGTAAAAATAATCAAGAATCCATAGCTAGACACTTTCTTTTGTCACTACCTATAATCATGTATTCTATTCAAGTAACAATTGATGCCCTAAATATGGTTTGGGATATACTCATTAGTCCACCACCATTGAAATATAAATGATCCATCGAGTGCATATAAAATGGAAGTGTGCATATATGAAAATATAAGGAAGAAATATAAACTATAACCAAGTCATATTGGGATCCTAAAGGACACCACCCTAACTATACCTACTTCGCCCCAAGATGGTATTACTATGATCATGTGTCACCATTTATATATAGATATAGTTATAAGAATATATAAATATATATATGTTTTTATGTATGTATATATATGTACTCTATAAGTCTCAACATATATAGACATATATATAGATACATTGCATAAGCCAGGACCTGAGGTGTAATTTAGGTGTCCATGCATAGTCATAAGAGTCTCATACTATATATCAGGATACCTACCTAAACATTCGATTAGGGATACATGTTTCATCATATCTATAATTGCAATGAGATAAGTTAAACATCATGTCCAAAAACCTCTTGGGGGATGTGAAACATCATGTCTAACATTCAATAAATGAAATGGTATGTTATGACCAACATCATACGCCAAGGGAGTATGAAGCATCATGTCCAACACTAGCCATAACCGTACCTCAAAATCCATTATACATGGGTGATAAATAATAATAATAATAATAATAAAACATGTATGTGATGATTTATCATAATACAAGAGATTGCTTCAAACCATTTCACATTTAATTAGACAATGGCATAAACCACTATTTTTAGAAATGGAACATGACATGGCCGCACCGTTAACATTCATATAATATAATTAAAAAATTTGAATTTAATAATCCATACAACCCCACATAGAGGTTGGGTTGGTCACAAAAGGAAATATAAGGTCATTGTAATTTCATAGGTAAACCTCAAGGGGAAGAACTAGTTGAAAGGAATGTCCTTCGACAATAACAAGAGTTTAAAGGATAATTTCTAGCATGGCCAAATATTTAATTAAGAAAAAATATATATTTTTAAGGAAAACATGGAAGGTTTGTTATTTTGGCATCCTAAAAAATGATAAACAGAAATAATAATCATGTTACAAACACTAGATAACCTACCTTATGGTGGTAGATGGATTCTCATTCAATATAAGCTTTATAATCATGAAAGAATGAAAGAAATAGTAAAAATAGATAAATGAAATGAAAATAGGGAATATTAGCTTTCCTGGAAAAAGAATTAATTAGTGTGAGATAGACGAGGAAATGAATCAATATTAAATAGGAGGATCCCGATGGGGATCCAATGTGATAGACACTTTTTGATTCATAGGTCGTATAAAGGAGGTGGCTCAGTACTTATATAAATAGGAAGGAGGAGATCAAATGCGGGGAGGTGATGTGCATGGAGAGGAAAAGAAATTGGGAAATAAGTATTAAATAAGCAAGGGGAAATAAATATCTAACTTTATTTTAAAGGTAAAATGGTTTTGATGCATGATTTTTAAACCGATCATATAAATTGTGAGGACTAGATACCTAAGTGGAACTAACCACGGGGGCTTGGAACATAGTTTTAGAAAATAATGAACAACTAGTATAGCCCCTCTATAGTTCCTTATATCACCCAGTATAGACATGTGGCCTCCCTTGCACAGTTTTTTTAAACATTTCTCCTATTTATAGTGTTTCATGATATAGTTTTATATTTACTACTAACTGTGCACCAATCATGTGCCTCTAACTTTTTTTCTTAAATAAACAGAGTTGTGGGCTCTGAACAAGGCATGAGTGCTCCCAAAACCATCCAAAATATCTTAATAATCCTTAAAGAAATAAAATAATATATAAAAAACTAAATTAAATATAGCCATACCTATTTGAAAAGTCTGTATAATACAACCTCCCCTACATAAAATATACATACCCAAGTTTTCCTATGGAGGGTGCTAGAACATCATCTGAGAAAAGATCTATCTAATCAGTACGTATATCAGCCTATCACTCCCAGGTCTCTTCAAATACACATACATGTTTCTATAGAAACTTAAATATAGGAACTAAATTTCCTCAATGAGTTTTCATTTTATGATCAATGATATGAGTAAGATGATCCTGAAAAGAAGAATTAACCTATAGCTCAATATCATTAGGATCAAAAGAAAGAGATGGGTAAAAATGATAACTATGAAGATATGATACATGGAAAAAATCATACATGGCCTACTACCTCTAATGTAAGGAGAACTGATAGGCTACCATCATGAATCTTCCAAAAATATCTATAGGATATTTGTAATGAGGTTATAGATTAACCTATCTCTGAATCCATATATGAAAACCTATGAATGACTCACAGAATGACCCAATGCACTACTTAGAACTCTAGTGGTGGATGATGAAGATTAGTACATTAATTATACATACACATTTCTGATGCATAATTTTAAACATTTTTTAAATAATGTTGAAGGATTTTAGTTATGTATTCCCATATATTTAAATTTTTAACTAATTTATGGGAAATTTGATGTGTGTAATTAAAATGACCTAAAATAAATGAAATTATTAACTAATTTAATTTTGGTATTTTATTTCATTATTTTTTTTGAATTTAATTAATTTTTATAATTTTTTTTCTTGGATTTTACTAAACACAATATGGCCAACCAAGGGCTATCCCTCAACTAGTAGCCCACACCCACTTAGCCATCCTTAAGAAGAGGTCGGCCATCCAAGAAGGGCACTAAGAGATCCTTCCGATGGAGGTATAAGGCATTGGGTGACAGTCCCATATAGGGACCATGGGATCAATCTCTGAGTATATATGGATGGGTTGAATCCTAGATGCACCAAACTGTTATGGTGAAACCCATGAGGTGACGGGTGGAGCAGATCACTAGAATGGATCAGTACATTGTGGCGGTTGGGGGTCCTCGAGACACATATAACATCATTGAGGCCTTGGGGGCCACACCTTGATATTTAATATCTTGAGTAGAGCATACAATACTTCAATGTGGGGTGGACTCAATTTGGGTTATTGTTCACACTTTAATGGAACGACATCATCTCGTTCCCACTCCACTGCCTCAACCTCTAACATCCAGCTTCATCGATGTATGCAACCTACACACCCGCTCAATTCCACTAACATCTAGAAAAAATAGATAAATACCATGTATAGAACTTCTCAAGACAGATCACAATGAAATGACCCCCACCAAATCTTGATACCATCACAGATCACTCCCTGACCATCAAAAAAAACCCATAGATCCATTTTTAACCTTCCTCTGACCACTGTGAAGTCTGGTGTATTAGAGGATAATTCCAATTCCTTCATCCTAATCAAACATAGTACCACAATTTCCACACTACCATCACCACCTTCTATGCATGAAGATAGATTCCACATCCACCCATGCACCATGAGAAACCGCCAGTAAAGAACCAATGGTAGCACATGCAATTATTGAGTCAATAATAACACATGAAACCAGTAATCCAATGGTAGAACATTAAACCATTGATCTAATGCTATCACATTACACCATTGAGCCAACAGTCTCACATTCCACCATTGCATAAAAGATAGAACATGCTATAGTTTGTAAATGGGGGAATCTAAAGAAATACTCCATTGTCACTCTCTGATGTCACTGCCACTGCTGATCAAAAAATATATATTCAAGTGAATGTGATGCACCAATTCTATGACACTACCCCATTCCAATTCACTATAGGTTCACCCTCATCAATGACATGAAACACCACCACTGCAATATTCATAATCAAATGTATAATACATTATTTCCACATCCCCTAACATAGTCGGCCGCCTGGAAGTAATGGATTGAGCTAATGATCCACTTCCTAGAACCAACCTCACCACTTCCAAATAACTCCCATGCATGACCCATGAACACATTATTAAAATTATAATACCTAGGATATTGATTCATTAAATGTGAAACTAGGATACTAAAATGATTGGATGATAAATAAAAGGATTGGAAAATTGAATAAAGAAGGAATAATATGAGGATAAAGAAAATACAGGGTAGAATGAAGAGATTTTATATACTAGTTTTCAGATAATGATGGATTTTATCCACCATTGAAAAAATGTTGGATGTCCAATGGTGGATTCTTCCACTTCCATAATGAAATTATAATTCAACATTGAAATTTGGAAATACCAAAGAATTCCGTAGAATCATTGCTGAAGATATTTAAAAATATATATTGAACATATCTGAATATTTGTAAAAATTGAAATGAGAGATATTAAAATGTTTCCCTCCTCTATAAATATATGGATGTTATTCCTGGGAAAAGGATCAGAGGATTGGGAGCATACTACTGCAGGATGCTCTATTTTTCTATTTTTAAATTTCATCTGTAATTTAGTTTAATCTATGCATATAATTATGTTTATTTTAATTAAAGTGTTCCATACCTCATATTTACTACACTCTTACATGATCTCAATCTTCTACCCTACTTTATCTCATTCTATTCTTCTCACATCTTCCATTGTGACCTCTTGCACTCGACACTAAGAGACTAACATGTAGCTTAGATTCAACGGAAGATTGGGTGTCCGGAATTATATTCTTCAATTTTAAATGTTTTAATTATGTTTTTGGTGATAAATTTTGATGTTCGTGATTTTAGAGATTACCACAATGAAATGGTACATGAAATAACATCTATTAATTTATTTAATGCTTTTCCCTCCAATATTTTTAATAGAATATCTTCAAGTGATGGAGTTTAGACTTTTAAGGGATCAAATTACATACGATGGAGATGGGTCTTAGAAGGTATCACACTCACGATTGAGGTGTTACATTAACCTTGATTATTGGAATATTACAGATATAATTTTTTTAGGTGTTTAAGGTTTCAAGAACATAAAATAAAAGAATTTTAATTCAGGAGTGATATTTCATAATTAAATTATCAAACTAAATTTAATCAACCAACTTGAATTGTAATGACTCGAAATTTTATAAATAAATTTACACTTACAATTTAATTAAATAAATTATTATATATTATGGATATGGAAAAAACATGAACTTATTTGGTATCATTATATCCTATCATATATAAAAGACTATTAAGAATCCTTAACATTGATAATATTTCCAATGAACAATGATCATATTATTAGTATAAATATAGGGTATTAAAAAATCCAATTGATAGAGACAATGAATGTGATAACCTCAACTAGTATGATAGTACCTAATGAAGACCATTTTTCAGAGCTTTCGAGGGAGACAACAACACTATGATTTTCCCTTGATTGATTCCAATATGAGATCGAACAACTTAAGCATGATTGAAACTATTTATATGAGAAGTTCAAGCTCATCGAGGTCATAACCCAAACCATGAACCCAAACCACCCCATGAAAGTATCAACATCGTTCACCTTAACCTTAGAAATAATTATAGTGTATTAAAGGGATATGTTTAAAAACCCTAAATATACATATATGTATATTTTTTTAGTAGAATACAAGTTATATTTACTTCTTATTAAACAGTTTTGATTTTGATAAAATAAAACCCAAATCATATTTTAAATTAATATTAAATTCCAATTAAGTTATCTATTAAGATGATTTAATGGTTTTTTAAAATAAAATAAGTTTTTATAAAATATTATTATAAAATATTTATTATTAAAAATAAATGATAATATAATTTTTATGAAGTGAAATGTATTTTTTTATGTGTCTGATAACTGTTATTATCAAAAATAAAACATTTCTCAATAAATGATGATTATTATTTTAAAAGAAAAAATTAAAATATTTAGAAATTTAATAGGTTAAAATAAATATTATACTTGGAATCCAAATGTATAAATTATCCAATGGTCGATTTTTCATAATATTCTGAGAGTCAAATTTTGGTGTAAAAATAAATATGGTATAAATATGTAGTGTATATTAAGACATATTAATGACCTAAAAATGATGTAATATATACTATAAAGGGTATCCATGAAAAAATATATGTTTCTCCTTTAAAATAATATTTCTTTATTTTTATTTGATTAATTTTATAAATCCTTTATGAATCCTCCAAAACCTACACTATATTTTAATGTTTTAAAATCATTTATTTAAGGACATGACACACTTACACATAATAAAAGGTAATATTCTAATAATATCAGACCTTATCCTTATAAAATAATTAAAAAATAAATATTTGGAATAAATCATGGGAAAAACATTTGGAAGGTTTATAGTTTTGGTTATATTATTACATAGATTACAAAACCTATGTTTGAGAAATAATAAATAAATCCTCTCTCTTTTCATATATAAACCTACCCATGAACCCATTACTCTACAATAAAAAATATTAGGTCAAGTCCATAATCTAACATCCAATATATAGAGCCATCCCAAGGTTTCCCCAAGCTCTCCTGAATCCCCACCCAATCTTTGGGAATTACACCCTCAAGGTAAGGTACCCTCTCATTCCCCTCTTTGTTCAAGAATCTCTATTTTGTTATTCCATTTATCTCCATTTACTAATATTGTGATATGTTATCCCATATCCACATTACTGCACCTATGATTCTTGAATGATACCCATTCACTCACATTAATCCCTTCAATGAACATTTATACGCCCCATTATGCTGCCGAACTTTCACTGCGTTTTTTCATATCAAACAATTGCCACTACTACAAACACGGCCTTTATCAGCGCTAAAAATGGCCTTTATCAGCACTAGAAAAAGCTCAGATAAATCCAGTGAAGATAAAGGGGAGGGGGGGGGGGTCCCCTTTATCAGCACTCCGAAAAGCGCTGACATAGGACCACTTTATCAGCGCTAAAAAAAAGCACTGATAAAAGGGGTCTTTTATCAGCGCTAAAAAAAGAACTGATAAAAGTACCCCTTCATCAGCGCAATATTTTATCAGCGCTTTTAAAAAAGCGCTGATAAAAGTTAGAAAAATTAAAAAAATAAAAAAAATTTAAAAAATACTGCGAATCGGGTGGGATTTTATAGTGTTTGATCCCATCATTTTACAGTGCTTTTCTGCCCCTATACAGCACCCCACGCACCCCACGCACCCCCTTCACCCTTTAACAACGCTTACTACTATATTCCCCCATGCGCGCGCGCCCCTGCCTCCCACAAGATTTGAACTCGAGACCTCCCCCATGCACGCCTAAGCCTTTACCACTACTCTATTTTGATTTGTCTTCCAATTCATGATATATATATATATATATATATTAGGTTATATTTATTCGTATAGTAATATATATTTATATTAATATATATATAGTTATTAGATTATAATATATATATATATAGTTATATTATAATATATATATATAGTTATATTATAATATATATATATAGTTATATTAATATATATATAGTAATATTAATATATATATATATAGTAATATTAATATATATATATATATAGTGATATTAATATATATCTATATATATATAGATATTTAGTTATATTTATTCGTATAGTAATATATATTTATATTAATATATATATAGTTATATTAACATATATATAGTTATATGAATATATATATAGTTATATTAATATATAAATAGTGATATTAATATATATATTTATAGTAATACTAATATATATTTATGTAGTTATATTAATATATATATAGTTATTAGATTAATATATATATAGTTATATTAATATATATATATATAGTTAGATTAATATATAGGTATATAAATATTAATATATTTGTATTTGAAATAAAATGGATGTTAGTTATTATTTAAATAAAGGTAATATATTTTATATGTAAATACTTTTAATGATTTATTTAAAAAAATTAATTTTTAGGTAAGAATATATAAAAACATTATACCTATAGTTATATATTTGATTATAAATAGCAGTGCATTATCAAAAAGGATAAAATTTCAAATACATAATATCAATATGAATGTAATAACTTGGAATAAATTCAGTCCCCGCCAAAAACAAGCAAATAATACCCCCTTAAACGAGGCTGAAAATCCCCAAAATGTTAAAAAAATTGGATACCCTGACAAAAAACTCACTTTTGGAGGCCTTATGGGCCTCTTTTGGCCTCGAAAAACGCTTGACTGGGGGCCGCCCGTGTCACAGCGACGTAGAGCTCGTCGCAGGCTTCGATTTGATATGTGGTAGAGCTCAAACGGACACCCGGATCAAAAGTTATGACCGTTTTGTGTTGTGTTTTCAACATATTTTTGATCTTTTTTTAATTGTTTTAATTTTTTTAGTCCTCAAATTGTTATTAAATGACTATTACTCCATAATTATTATCAAATTATTAATTAAAAATATATTTTTTTAATTTTTTAAGAATCCATTTTCACTAAATATCTTATATATTAAGTATAATAAATGTAAATGTACATTTATACTTATCTAAAATATATTTAAAAATTATATATTATATATTATATAACAATATAACTATATTAATATATTAATATATTAATATATTTTTAATTTTTTTTGAAGCCGACCCTTTATCAGCGCTTTTAAAAAAAGCACTGATAAAGGCCCCCCCTTTACCAGCGCTACTAAACAAGCGCTGATAAAGGGGGGCCTTTTATCAGCGGTAACAAAAGCGCTGATAAAGGGGGGGCGCTGCGAAAAACTGTTTTTGTGGTAGTGTGCATAGTGAATACTTGTACCCATTTTCTATAAATGGTGTTTAAATATATAATCTTATATATATTTTATTGGGGAATTACATTTATTCCACAATCATTTACTGTGGAATAACATGTTTTTAAAAATTATTCCATGTTTTATGATCTATGTGCACACATAAGCATGAGAATGAAATGGAAGTGATAGGTGTGCCCAAAATTATATAGTGATCCAATGAATTGGGTAATGTTTTAGTCTCATGAAACGTACACAAAGGGATTAGAGGGTTACCCTATTCCATCGTTTTAATTTTTCCATCATCATTTCTTGGATGTTATCCTTGACCTAGGTTTATGATGAATTGTTTTATGTTACTGCCACATTTCCCATGTTTCCTTTATGTTATCATGAAATGTCATGCCTCATTGTTCATATTTATGGTTATCACACCTTTTATATCCCATTTATATGCCCATTTTTTAACATGTATTACTTTATTCATGTAATTTCATTTGTATTCCCTTAATGGTCATTATAGCTGAACCCTTCCTTTTGTATTTCGCCAGGTTAACCCATGTAGTTTTAAGTATGAATGAATAATATGATCATGTTATAGATTTTTTTACCAAATATGATGTATTTACTTTTTATGGTGTTATTTAATGAACCTATTTCATAAATACACTAGAATTATAAATCATTCAGGTTGTATTATTTATAATCTTATGTAACAAATCATGAATTATTATGTAATAAAATGAGGGTTGTCATAGTTGGTATCAAAGGGAGGTTTAATTATTTACGGGATTAGGATGATAAAACTCTAGAAAAAGAATTAGGGGTAAAAATAAGTATAATAAAACATCCCAAGATTTTCGGAAAGTATATTTTATGTGTTTTAACATGAAAATATATCAATTTAGAGATACTATAAGTGGACGTGCCTCTGGTATAGATGTGCATAGGGGTAAAAATAGAAAATAGCACGTTGAGTTAGACTAAACCTAGAACTGGTGAATGAAAACACTCCTTTATAAACAACTCATTTGTAACACTCAAGGGATATTCTTTGGTAAATTTCCAATCTCATTATAAACTGTTATTAAGGGAACAAAAAATACCATAAGAGTATTTATTTGAAAATAGATCATATATTACATAGATTGAATCCTATAAATTTCTAATTTATGCGATAAATTTCATTTATTGGTTATCCATTTAATTTTATTGGATTCTGATTTATGTGTCTAATATTTTAAAAATAATCATCCCTAATGTTCCCCTTTATTCTTGCCAATGGCTATAAATAAGAGTAATAGGGCCAACAAACAATGTGAAGGGAAATATGGTGACTTCCCAAATGAGATGCCCATCCTAATTGAAGAAAAAATAGAGAAATTTATAATAATAATCTCTTATCCAAACATGTTTTTGAATATACCCCTAGATTAAGAGATACACCAAAATCCCCATAATAATAAACAAGATACAATTAAGAACTTTTGGTGATAGAGGCCTCTAAATTTTAATGAACCATCTGATTCCTTAATCGTGGAACAATGATTCAAATAAATTTTAATATCTTGTCCATACTTCATTGTTCCAAGAAAAAGGACATTATAATAGATATTTATCATATGAAAGGAGAAGCTAATTAGTGGTGTAAATTTAATAAGATTACAAAGACTAAGGAATAGATTGAAGTGATGGGGTGGAAGGAATTCCAAAAAATGTTTTCCGATAAATATTTTCCTAACACTCTATGGAATAAAATGGGATGGGATTTACTCTACCTCATGAAATAAGACAATTAATATATCAGTTAATATAGGTAAAAATTCCTAGGACTCACACTATATGCTATTGGCCTTTTCGTTTCCCCCGAATGAAAAAGTTTACTGCTTATTTGTTGGGCTAAAACCTAGTCTACAAAAATCTTTTCCAATCCAAGAATTTAATATCTAGGAGGAAATTTCTATATGTAACCTAAAATTCAAAATAATGATCATAAAATCTCTAGGGTATTATAGGGATAAGAGGATGAAAGTGTAGTTTAATTCTTATTGTCTAATGGAGAAATATAATGGTGCTATGAAATTCCAGCATCCCACTTGTCAAAAAGGGAAGAAAGAATCACCTGGGAAAATGCCTAAGGGGGATGAGGAAATTCTTTAGATGTGGGAATGAAGGACACATATATAGATATTTCTGAATAGAGAATCCCAATAATATGATGGAAGAAAAAAATTCTCCAGTCACCCCTTAGCCCATTGTTAATTATATCAACTTAAAAGAACAAGGGAACTCTGCAAACCAATTCACTAAGACAAGGGGTTTTAGATACAATAAGAATACTCTAAGATACCAAGGGATATATTTTTACATTAAAACAATTTAGGTGGATCCCAACAATGAATTGGGGATAGGTATGTTATTTATTCAATCAATAATAGAGAACATAATTTTTTTATTTTGTATCTATGGATTCCTTCATATCATGAATGTTCAGTATAAACATTAAAATTCCACAAAAATAATGGAAGTAAATATATCAGTGAAAATGGAAAATTGTGAAATTATTGCATCCTAAGTATACAACTCCTCCACTATCAAAATTTATTGGATGAACTTTCTAGAAATCCTTTTGATTCTCCCTTTAGTGTTATTTTAGGCATTTCTAGGAATGAATTAGATTTCCTTATAGATGAAACATAAATTTCATTGAGAAAGAAATCAATCGCCATATTTTAAATCTTCCACTGATTATTTACAAATCCATAGAGAAGGATGAATCTTATTTAGCCCAAAAATCTCATTCATGGATATTTTTTACCTATGAAAAACTATATATAGATCAAATAATTGAGTCTAAGGATAATATCTTCCTTGAATACATGATAATTATGATGGATTACACTAAATTGTTTCCCAAATAATTTCTTGAACATCATCCTAACAAAGAGGATGAATTATCAATCAATCAAAAAAACCTAGGGTGTTAACATTATCTATGAATCCATATAAAATAGATGTTGTGGCACTTGAGGATCTCAAGAAACAACTACAGGAGAATTGATGTTCATATGCCCAAGTGCTTCACCTTGGAGTGCACTAGTCCTCTTTGCCATGAATAAAGATATGTCAATGATCCTTTTCATTGATTTTCCTGAGATAAACAGGATCCTGATAAGAAAAAGTATCCTCTTACATGGATTGATTACTTTTTCAATTATCTAGGTAGAGAAAAATATTACTCCAAGATGGACCATCAGTAAAGGTATTATCAAGTAATGGTGAAGAAGGATGATATCTTAAAGACTGCTTTCCAAATAAGGTATGAGCACTCTGAGTTCATAGTAATTCCATTCAAAATCTCTAATGATCTAGAAATACTTATATAATTGATTAATTGATTCTTTAGAGTATAACTTGTTAACTTTTTAGTAGTATTTATAGGTGATATTCTAATATAATCTAAATGAATGGAATACCATGAGTATAATCTAATCAATGTTATAAAAACATTACAAAAGGAAAAGATTTATGAAAACTATAGAAAATGTGAATTCTAGTTAAAGGATATATTATTATTAGGGTATATCATCCCAAGTAGTGAGATATCTATGGAACCTTCAAAGATAGATGAAATTGAAGGATGAATGAATCCAAAAACAATGACATAAATCCCCAGTTTCCTTGGGTTAGCTGGGTACTATAATCAATTTGTGAGAAATTTCTCACGATTTTTAAACACTATAACCAAACATAATATTAATAGATTCAACTTTTTTTGGAATGATGAATGTGAAGTGATATTAAAAAAGTTGAAAATGAGTCTTATCACTTAACCTATAATAACATTACCCTAATGTGGATAAATTTCCAATGTATTTAGCAGTGCTTCTAAAAAGGTTTTAGGCTATATGTTAATGAAAAATTTAATAGTAATAGAATATTCTTCAAGGAAATTGAATGTTCATGAACATAACTACCCAACCCATGATTAAGAGTTGGATGTGGTGATATTTGCATAGGAAATATGGTGGAATTATCTCTTTGGGGAGAAGTGTGAAATATATACAGATAACAAAATCCTCAATTACATATTCACACAGAAAGAGCTGAATATGCACCAATGAGGATAATTAAAGCTAATAAAGGACTTTGACGGTTCAATCCAAGTACATCTTGTGAAATAAAATAAAGTGGAAGGTTCTATAAGTAAAATGGATCCAAAAATATTATCATTGATTATAATTGAGAAGGATTTTATCTTCTTAGACATAAAAATGATGGACATGGGAATCAGAAAGGAAAGGTCATCATCAATCCTTTCACAAATTATTTCTCAACCATCCCTTCGAGAAAAATAATTAATGCTCACAAGGATGATTTGGGAATTTAAAAAAATTGAAAGATATAAAAAGGTTAATCCTTAGATATTAATGGTAATAGAGAAGTAGTTTTATAATTTGGGTAAATAATATGTGTACCGTAAAATCCTATGTTAAAGAAGGAGTTATTAGATGATGCACATAGCTAGACCACATCCTTCTATCCAAGAAGAAAAAAAGATTTATCAAGATCTTTGATATCACTATTGGTGGGACAATATATATATTGAGATCACATAATATACATCAATATGTATTGTATGTCATCTGGTGAAGGTGAAAAGGAAAATATCCAATGGGATTATGAAACCATTACCCATACCTACATAGAAATTGGAAAACCTTACCGTGTACTTTTACACTACTATTTGAAATACATCAAGAGGGGAAAATGTTATATGGGTTATGTTGGATCATCTTAAAATGACTTCTCACTTCATTGAAAATCAAGAGGACTTATCAATAAATAAACATTCAAGGATATAAATTAGTGAAGTGGTGAGGTTACATGGGACACCACTATAAATTGTCTCTAATTGAGATTCGATATTTACCTCCATTTTCTGTAAGAGTCTCCAACACAGACTAAATATTGACATGAACATTATCATGGATTACCACCATGAAATTGATGGCCTATATGAGTAGACTATCCAGAAACTGGAGGACGTATTGAGGACATGCTCAATTGACATCAAAGGGTGATGGGATCAAAATCTTCCTCTAGCCAAGTTCTTAAACAATAATAGTTTCCACTCAAGAATCCAAATGGATCCCTATGAACCCCTTTATGGAAAGATGTGTAAAACACCTATACACTGGGATGAAGTTAGGGAGAAAAAACTGGTAGGTCTTGAAAGGGTTATGTAAATGGTTGAAAAGTTCAAGACTAATAAAAATCACATCAAGGCTTCTTAGAGTCAAAAAAAGAGTTATACTAACAATTGTCATCAAGACCTAGATATTGAGGTTAGAGACAAGGTATTCATCCATATATATCTATGGAATAAATTTATCATATTTGGGATGAATGGAAAGTATAGTCCAAGAAATATTTGTCCCTTTTAGTCCCTGGATCACATAAGAGTGGTGGCCTATCGACTAGCACTCTAAACTAAACTATAACAAGTACATGATGTATTGCACGTTTCAATATTAAAAAACTATATAATAGAAAAACCACATGTTCTCAATCCATAGGTTGTACCATTGGAGAATGATATTTTCTATAAGGAGCATCCTGTGAAGATATTATATCTCGGAGACAAAGTTCTATGGAATAAGACAATTCACCTGGTAAAAGTACTATAAAGAAACCACATGTTTGAATAAGAAATGTGGGAAATAGAGGAAGGGATGAAACATAATTACTATGATTTTTTTAGTGGATGAAATGAAAAATTATAGTTAGAAATTTTTAAATTTGGGAAGATAGTAATGACCTGAACTTTTATAAAATATTTTTTAAATATTTATCATATGATTAGTATGAATATATGGTTTTAAAAAATCCAATTGAAACTGGAAAAGGATGTAATGGCCTCAACCCGAAGGATCACACCCTATGAATCCCATTTATTGGATAATCCATGGGAGATAACACTACTGTTAATTTCTCTTGACAAATAGTATGTTGATATCCAACCACTTAAGCATGAGTGAAACTGTTATATGGGGGAGTTTCAAGATCACTAAGATCCCGACCCAAAAAATGTAATATGAACAAACCCATGAAAGTATTACAATCACACATTATAACCTTAGGGTGTTTTATAGGGTTTTAAATGGATCTGTATCAACAACCTATCAATATGAATATGTATATTGTATTTTCATTAGAATAATAGTTATATTTATTTCTTATTAAATTATTTTAACTTAGATACAATAAAAGAAAAACACCATTTTTAAATAATTATCAATTTCAATTATGACATATATTTTGATGAGTTAATGTATTTTATTAATAAATAATATTTTAATAGAATATTATTCTTAAATAATTTTTATTAAATATAAATTATCATGTAAGTTTTTTGCAATCAATGGTAAAATTTTAAGGTTTAAAACCCGTTATTGTCAAAAACCCAACATCTCTAAATTAATAAAGATTCTTATTTCAAAAGTGAGCATTCACATATTTAGAAAATTATTTGGTTAAAGTTTTTTTTAAATTAGAACATCTAAATTAACCTATGGTGAATTTTTTATAATTTTATGAGACAATCAAATTTTCAAGTAAAAATTAAATATAGAATAAATATACGGTGTATATTATGATGTCATAATGAACCAAAAATTGTTTAATAAAAACACTAAAGGAAATCCAAGACCAAATATATGTTTCCCATTTAAAATAAAGAACTTTAAATATATTTAATTAATTTTATATATTTTTTAGGAATCCTCCAAAACCTATACTGTAATTTATGGTTTTAAAATCATTTCTTCATGGAAATGACTAAATTCCACATAATCAAGAATAATATTTTAATAAGATATTCCCTTATCCATATAAAATAATAAAAATCAACCCTAGTTTTATGAAACTTTGGGAAAAAACATGGTATGATTTATGGTTTTGGAAATTATATTATATAGAGTCCAAAACCCAAGTTTGAAAAATAATAAAGTACCCATATCCTTTCCTATATAAACCCATACAAGATCCAATTACTCTATGATAAAAAATCTTTTAACACCTCATTAATATATCATACCATCTCTTGATTCTTCCTAATGTTCCCTAAAGCATTAAATACACTCTTACCAAGATTTTTTAATTCACACTCTCAAGGTAAGGAATCATGTCCTTCTCCTCTTTATTCAGGAATCTCCATTTTCATCTGCCTTTTATCTCACATTTATAATGTTAGGATATGTTATAATATATCCCCTATAAAAATAATATGATTCCTAAATTATGATATACCCCTTCAACTCTAATAAATCCCTTCTATTAACATTTATACACTCTTTATGTTGTTGAAATTTCACCGTTATTTTCCATGCCAAACAATTGTGTAGTGAATACATGTACCCATTTCCAATCAAGGGTGTTCACCTTTATGAAACTATTATTCATTTATTTTGGAATTACAAGTATTTATTGAACACTGATTTATCTTGGAATTAAATTTTATGATAAATTATTCCATGACTTATTATCTATGTGGTACACTTAAGCATAAAAATGAAATGAATGTTATGGGTGTGCCTGAAATTATATAGAAATACAATGAATTGGGTAATGCTTTAGTATCATGAGACATAATTAAATGGATTAGGGGGTGAACCTAATCCATCACGAAACTTTTTACAACATTATTTCTTAGTAACTATCCTTGACCTATGTTTGTGATGAAATGTTTTAAGTTTTTTCCACCTTTCCCTTGTTTCTTTTAAGTTATCTTGCCCTATCATGCCTCATTGTTTATTTTTATGATTCTCACGCCATTTATGGAGCACTTATATTCCTATTGTATAATAGGTATTACTTTATAAATGTTATTCTGTTTTTATTACCTTATAGATCTTTATAGATAAACCCTTTCTGATATATATCCCCTTGTTATCCCATGCAATTTTAAGTAAGAAGGAATAATATGATCATGTAAATAAACTTTTCAAGACAGTTGATGTATTCCATTTTTAAAGTTTTTATATAATATACCTATTCCCAAAGACACTATATTTTTTAATCATGTTGCTGTATTATTTTTAATCATATATAATAAATATTGAATTAGTGTGCAATTTAGAGAAGGGTCGTTATATGAATAATGTGAGGAACCCAAATCTAAACCCTAATTTCCATGTAATTTATTCTTTTTTATTATCATTGAATGATAATTTTTTATTCTACATTTATTTTCATTATTTTATAATACAATAAAACCAAACAAGTAATTTTTTAAATAAAATGATGAAAATAACAAATATAATTAGTAATTAGGTGTATTTGACCAAGTAGGTAGACAACTGTGAATCTCCTCAAAAGAGATAACCCTGTCTAGCCAATGTATTTCACTAGGAAAACATATAAATTTTCATTTTCCACACCCATGATAGGAATGTGTCAAAAATATTTCCATTTCCATGGATCCAATCATTTTTTTTCCTTTTTTTTATTTTCACATAGTGTATAGATTTTATTTCTTTAAAAATACATAAAAAATTATCTTTCATGATGTTTTAAAATGTTCATTTTTTCAATTCATGGAACAACTAATCAGGGGTTCAAGATAAAAATAAACAACTACATAATTATAGGAAGGATCTCCTACATGGGATAGATGAACTCACAATCTGGGAAAATTATATATGGAATGGGTATTACTATGAACATTAATTTCATGAACTGATAGATATGATTGATGAAGTGAAAGTTGATTATAAATGACTTAAACCTATTGAGTAAGTATAAATAGTGAAATAAAATTTTACTAAAGTCATCTAGGATGTTGAGACCCAAATAGAAGACCATCAACTAACCAACCATTTGAGGAGCCAGATCCGAGACAACTGTGGTGTGCTAGATTCTATTTCTAAAGAGGTAGTCTTACCTATAGACATACACATGGGAGATCAACAATATCTGGATAATTTAAAAAATGAGTATGAGATACAACATGATCTAACCATTACTAAAAAAGTAGAATAACAAACACCACTCTACCAATCTCTATCCATGTAAGGGGAGTAATCTACACTAGTGATGGAATTTAAAGAAAATTTGGAGGATCTGGACTACTTACCTCAACTTTATAGGATCCAAACCCAAGAGGCACTTATCATTGAAGAAGATATTGAAGGTGAACCAACTATGGGGGTTAATATTTTATCAAACTCTATTTTATTTTATTTTATTCAATCTAAATTTCATATTAATTAACACTTCATTGAACATTCATATTTGAATTTATTTTATTAGAGGATAGCAAGGAATAAGTACATGCACTTACTATGGAACACATGGATCTCCATTATTTTAATGAATATAAAATTAAGTAATCCCATGAGGAATTCTATGTGGATTATCCTAAAGAAAACCAGACACATTCTTCACAATTTGATAAGAATAATTTTAATTTCAATTTAAATTTTATTTAAGTAAAAATATCATCTTACATTCCCTTTGATCATTCAAATTCTTGAAGCCCATGTTGAGACAGCACTGGACAAGAAGGAGGAGGGTGCACATGTAACAACCAAGAAAGGGGATGATTCAAAATTCATCTTACCCCCACCATGAAAGATATACCTAATTATTGAGGGGGTGATTTGGTATACAAAATCTATGGATCATTCCTCACTAATGAAGAAGTGAATGTTGGGAAAATAAACATAAGGTGGTTCAAGTATGAGAAGATCCACACACCATCGGATTATAGATAATAACTGGTACTACCCTTTAGAGGTAGTAGAAAGATAGGACTAAATTGGGGGATCATACCAATAATTATCTTCACTTTTTTTATTTAAATTTCTATTTTATTTATAGAATTAGAACATCATGCATCCTATTCACCCAATCATTTTTTAGCTTAAATGACGTGATCCATGTGATTTATTGATTAATTTTATTTTATAGGTTCATTATGGAACAAGGTAGTCCCAATCTGCCAAGGAGGAAAGTGGAATAATATTCATAGAATAGGGAGTTAATTCCTTCATTTAATACTAAAATCCCTATATTTTACTGATATTTTGATTAGATATTTAAAATGGATTGTTGTATTACCATAAATGAATTTATGATTTACAACACTTATATAGGTGACATGAGTTTCTTAGAAATCTTTTGATTCCATGTTTTAGATTTCAATGATTATAATATTGAATGATTAAAATGTATAATTGAGTGATTAGAGTGAAGAATGAATATTAACATGAGGACTTGTGATATGAAGGAATTATTTCATTCATGTCAATGAAATTTTCCTATAATTTTTTATGATTTAAATTCCTAAAATTCATATAAAGATATTTTTTGTTATTTTTAAATCCATGAGTGATTGTCCCAAATCAAATTTCCCATTCCTAAGTGGATTTCTAGACTAATTAGTTTATATTTATTCGAGGTATCTATGTACTAAATAGAGATTAATGTAAAGGTGGTAATAAAGATAAGGGATTTTTATAGGATATGTAAATCATTTTGAATGTGTTTTTTATGGTCATTATCTTTGAAAATATTTAATGTAAGTTGTAGTAGATGGAATTAGCTATGTTTCAAGCCATTTTTTATCCATTTATACCCTCTACATAATATTTTCATTATATTTTAATGTTTATGTGTGGGGTTGAATGTATTAAAGAGAGAAGTGATGAAATTCATTTTAAGGTAAATGTGAGGGGGTTATAATTTATTTTTTAATAAAAATTTTTGAATTATATATTGTAAATTTATTATTTTCTTTTCTTGAAAGAAATAGAAAAATGAAAAGAAAAAAATGAATAGGAATGGGTTGTGACTAATAAGAATAAAAAATCACAATTACTAGGCTGATATCATTTATCATATGTTTTTAGGTAGTTGATGAGAGATTAATTCAAAATAAAATGCTCAAAAAATAAAAAATTAAAGTAATTTTAATTTGAAAAAAAGTATAAGCATTTAAAAAAAATTAAGGAAGGTGATCATCATTCATGTTTATTTGTTTTGATAAGGACCTTAAATTTATACTGGGAAGTGGAAGATGTCAATTTTGAAGGGATAATTTCATTACACATGATTTTGATATCATGAATTTTACTGAATAAATAAACCTCCTCCTTGATCCTTAATTTTTAAACATCAATTCACACCAACCTTAAGCATTATAATCATTAAAACCAGATTGAAAATACCTCATGATTTTATGTTAATTTTTTATTTATAAGTGGAGAAATTATATCCTCTAAAAGCCTATAGATAAGGAGAATGTTCTCATGAAATGATCATAACTCTACTTGAATTATATCATTATTGTTGAGTGAAAAGATTCAATAGAGCGGAAAATCATGATTTAGAATTTTTAATAATAATGAATTGAGGAGCATGACTTAATGAAATGAGAAGTTCCACCAATTTGAAAATTGATAATGTAAAATGATTCAATTGATTTTTCCTTTCAAAATTAAGAAATTGAATTGAAATTACATGTGTATTTTTAATGTTTAATTTATAATTTATAATTTTTTTATTCTATTAATTTGGAATTGGAATATTCATCGAATTGGTGAACTTCCAGATTCAATTTATAGATTAAATTCTTGAATAAAAACATGTTTTAAGTGTTGAGGTATTTTAAACACTCATTTTTTTCATATATTTAAACATTTTTTAAAGCATGTTGATGAATTTTAGTGAATAATGTACACGGATTCCAATATTTCACTAAGCTATGAGAATTTAAAACATGGAAATAAAATGAAGGAATTTGTTCAATAATTTTATGTTGGTACTTTATTTCATTATTCCATTGAATTTAAATAATTCTTATGATTTATTTTCTCAGGAGTCTATTAAAAAAATATATCCATCCAATGGATAACCCTCAACCAATGACCCAATGGAACTTAGAAAACCTCGAGAAGAGGCTGGTTAGCTATTAAGGACATCAAGAGAGCTTACTCAATGTGGTAGGAAGCATAGGTGATCATGCTCGTGTAGGACCTTTGGGTATCAATCTATGGGTATATATAGCTGGGAAGAAGCATGAATGTGCTAACCCATTATAGTGAAACCCATGAGGTGATAGTATGAGTATCTCTCCAACATAGAATTGTGCACGCTGGTGGGAGGGGGGTCCTTAGGTACCCTTCCAACATAAATGAAACTAAGGGGTCATGGATTGATATTTAAGCTATCGTGGACCACTACCAATATTTTTATATGGGACATATTAAATTTAGGTTAGTTTTTACATTTTAATGGAACGATGTCATCTAGATACCACTTCACTACCTCACCCTTAGACATGCAACTCAACTGATCTCTACCACCAGATGCACCTTCTTGACACCATTATCACCTATAACCACCAATGTACTATCATGTTCATCACTTCTCAAGCTTGGTCCCAATACAAAGATCCCCAAAAATTCCTCTAATTAGACACTAAATGAGGCTAATATTCATTGTTAATATACATAATATTCATGTTATTTGTTATTAATAAACACCATTTTAGTTCATTTTACACCTTGAACATCATTTTACATTATTATTGTAATACCTTCTTAAAATGCACTATTATGTGGTACATTTTTGAACATCATTTAAAGTACCCAATGATTCATCTGATTTTAAGGAATTTAATTATACATATTTTAATTTGATATTTTTGGAAATTGATCTAAACTCCAATATTTACATGATTCATTCAGGGATCATTGGAGAATTCATCGAGGATGATGGAGATATTTGGCAATGAAAGGAAGCAATTCTGGAGAAGGCAGATTGGACACCAACCCACTGATGAGACTGTTGGGCCCAAAATACAGGCCCAAGTAACCCCAAATTTCTTGGGATGATAGAAACAATGTATAGGAACAAATCACTCATCAGGAGATAATGCTAATTCGGCCTTCATGGTGGTAATTTAGGCGGTCCAATTTAGAGATAAAATTCTGGTCCAGATTCTGCGGCCCAGAAAAACAGCCCACTAATGTGATCATATCTCGGATTCCACAACTCCAAATGGGCCAAAATTTTACAGCCAGTTAGACGATATCCATATCTCCATGTTCTTCTTCTATGTACCACTCTGATTCGGCCGTCTATAAGGTCATCCAGACGCGTCTGTTCGGTGAAGGAAAGCTGGCTGCCACCTCGGGTCAAATGTGGAAAAGTTCAAATTCTACAAGCTTTCCACCACCTATGGCCTACCAAAATTAATTGAGATGCTTTGTACTGTTGGAGGATCTACCCAAGGCTCCCAAAATTCCTATTTAAGGCAGTGGTGGTGAAGGAGTTGAAGATCTTGGATACTTTGTTCAATTGTAATGTTATGCTGCATTTTTGTTGCCTGAAATTTGTCTTTCACATGTAAGTTGTTCAATTCATATTAGTTTTTTAATAAAAGTTCTTCTTCTACTCTTATTATGTTGTTCTTCATATAACTTTGATACCTTTGGATCAAGATGTGAATTTATTCACACCAACCCTTGTGAAAGTATTCACACAACGATGGAGTGATCATTTTATTTTTGTTGTTTTCTTTACTTCTCTATTTCCTCCCTCATGAGTCTACTTTCCGCTTCCATTCAAACCATGGGATCAATGGAGGGCTAACCCACTTATGGGTTGACCCAAGGAAGTAGAAAGGGGCTGTATTGGATGTTATTTATCACCTAATTAATGTATAATCACTTTTTTAATTGGGATTTTGTTTTGATGATTTTTAAACTCCATCGTCCTTGTTGAATTTAAGGCCACACACTTCGAGTACTAATACGAAAATTTACCTTGAAGTGCTCAAAACTTTGATCCTTAAAGTGTATAGGTGATTAGTATTAAAGGGTGTAGGAATTAAACCAGTAAGTGATGATGTTGTTTTATCTCCTTAAATAAACCGATCTCAAATTTAAGAAATTGAAATCATTAAAAAGGAAATACGTCCAATCCAACAAGAGCGATAACCTAGGATCAATTCATTATTTTAAATTTAATTCACTTAAATCAATTAGATATCTTTCAAACCCATCCAAAATCAATCCAATTTGGCCACTTCATAGCTGAAAATAGTCCATAGAATGTACGTGTCTATAGGTTTCTTCTTAGGTCTCTGTGGATTCGATAACCCAAGCTAAACTACAAGGACCGTCTTACCTTCTTCTCTTGGGTAAATTTGGGTGTGAACCAAATTTTGGCGCCATTGCCGGGGACCTAAGTAAGTTATATTAGACACTATCATTCTTTTTTTTCATCCCTCTTCTCTTATCTCATCCCCAATTTCACTCCTATGGAAATCAATTTTGAACAAGTCCAAACATGGGAAACCTATCCCTACTTTGATCACCCAACCCCATGTACGATGTACAATGACCATCCTAATTCCTACTTGTGGGATCATCAACAACATACTGAACCACAATGTTTTTATTCATATGATCCACAATACATTCAATCCTATTATGAGTTTCAATCCCCAGAATGCCAATTTGAACACCCTCTTGTGCAATTCCAACAACTTAATTATCCACCTGAAATAGACCATATTTCTCAACCCCTTACCAATCATGATCCACAACCATTACATGAAAAATTGTGTCAAAAAATAGAGATAATTAATTGTGAGGTTTCATCATTAAGGTTAGAACTCCAAAGCATTAAAAATTGTGAGGAACCCATCCCTACACAAACTGTCTCTTCCATAACCTTATGTGAAGTGTCTAGTTTCCCACAAACCCCACATGAATTTATTGAAGAACAAACCTTTGGATTTGGGATAGATGAAGAGGATCAAGGAAATTTTGAAGGGACTTTAAATCAGGAGGAAATTAACTTTTTGGATTCAAAAGAGGAGAATTTGACATCATGGATTGAGTCTCCTAAGTATAACTCCATTGATGAATTTTCAAAAACACCAACCTTTGAAACATTGGGAGAAATCATAAACTTTGAGTACATATCCATTCCAAACACCGATATTTCCAATTTTGTGGTTGAATCTTCTATTCCAAAGGAACCAATTTTGTTGAGAAATTTGGAAAATGAAACTGAGTTGGATTCAAAATATCAACTTGTGTCTAAATGTCCTATCCAAACCGAGCCCAAAATTATTGTCCTTCCCTCCTCACTAAATAATACCTTCATAGGGTATAATAATGACCTTTCAATTGAAACTCATTCTTCTCTTGAAACCAAAAAAGTTGTAATGGTCATTTATGTCTTAGGAAAGACTACAGAGGAAACTGGATCAACCATTTTTGATATTCCTTGGATTTTACCACTCATTTTAGAACATAGGTTTTCACACAACAAAATTATAAAAAAAGAATCAATCTCAATATAGTGGACATGGAGAAATATGGGGTCCTTAAAATGTTAAAAATTGATATTGGATAAGTTGGGGAGTTCAAGTCGAGCTAACGACATTAAACAAAGCGCTGCATGGGAGGCAACCCATGGTTTTTAAGTTTCCTATAATTTTGTTGTTTTAATAAAATTTATATTTTAATTAATAATTTTTATATTAAAAAAAATATAGACTGTTGACCTGTTCTTCTATTATGAGTATGGATGGGTATGAAAGAGGAGCACCATATTCATCCGTGTCACGTGGTGTGATCCTTGAGTAATACCTTACCCAGAAATTTAAAAAGAAGACAATGTATCATCAGATTGTTCTATTTTATATATATATATACTTATATTTTACTTTCTTTATTATATATATATATATATATATACTGTTTTGTTTTGTTTTGTTCGTTTTGTTTTTCCTTTCTCTACTAGGGAACTCTGCAAGCGACATGGATATCAAAGGACTAAATTGGAGCAGCAAGAACTTCAAACTTCAACCACCATGTGACTTCATTCCATGATCCTAATATTTCAATTTCCTTTTAGAAATTTCATTCTCTACCTCTACCCCCTTCTAAATTTTCTTTTCTTCAAACACTGGGGACAGTGTTATTTTAAGTTGGGGGGGAGATAAAATAAAAAATGATTTCGGGTCAAAAAAAACAAAAATTGTATGATTTCAAAAATAAAAATGTGTAAATGGAAGGAAAAATTCCTTTAACTTTGAACATGGTAATACACATTGCACACTTTGAAACTAAATATCATATAATTTAGCATGCCCTGATTCTGATTTTAATCCTTGTATAATTTCATGAGAATAGATTTTGGAAAGTTTGGCCCTCCAATGTGATATTTCACTGTTTATATTTTCATCCAAATAAAAAAAAGATCACAATGCACATCCTTTGGATAGTGGGGCATTAGTTTGAGTTCATGGGGTCCCCTAAATAAATAGCATAGGTTTGGTGATCATTTTAGTTTAATATGAGTATTCAAAAAAAATTAAAAAAAATAAATAAAAAATAAAAAATTTGCGCGCAGATCAATGAAATGACCTAATGCGTGGCTTTCAGCACTTAGGGATCGTGACTCCATAGTTTCCTGGCACAGAGTTAGTAATTTTATCTCTATTTTTTGTAATTTGAATTTGTTTTTGACTGAGTTAACTCGAGATGATGCCCGAGTATGTGGGCTTCACTTGGTGCCCTAAGGTCTTTGAGCCTGGGAGTCATTGGCAAAGTCTCGCTACAGGGGTTGACTCTTTTGAGTGCAACTTCAATTACCATGGAAAAATTTCAAAAACAAAGAAAAAACAAAAAAAAATTATAAAAAAAAAAAATGAATACTCATCTTAATATTGAAATGAGATTCCACATAGCGCTTCCATAATTTCCCCCTTGAAAAAAGATGAACCCCCATGTCTATTGTGATGCACAACACATCCTCATACTTAATTGATATTGGATGAAATGTGGCAATGAATTTGAAAAAAGGAATGGTCTTGGGATTGGGATCTGCTTATAAAACTATCTTGTATTAAAATATTTTGATGGGTTTCGTGATTTTTTGGTATATGTTTTTTTGGTGATCATTGTGTATTAAAATGTTTTTAGAAAAGGGAATTCTAATTTCATATTGTTGAGATATATTTTGCGCGGGACTAGCAAAACTCAAGTTGGGGGGTGTGATTAGACACTAAATGAGGCTAATATTCATTGTTAATATACATAATATCCATGTTATTTGTTATTAATAAACACCATTTTAGTACATTTTACACTTTGAACATCATTTTACATTATTATTGTAATACCTTCTTAAAATGCACTATTATGTGGTACATTTTTGAACATCATTTAAAGTACCCAATGATTCATTTGATTTTAAAGAATTTAATTATACATATTTTAATTTTATATTTTTGGAAATTGATCTACACTAAAATATGTACATGATTCATTCAGGGATCATTGGAGAATTCATGGAGGATGATGGAGATATTTGGCAATGAAAGGAAGCAATTCTGGAGAAGGCAGATTGGACACCATCCCACTGATGAGCCTGTGGGGCCCAAAATACAGGCCCACATAACCCCATATTTCTTGGTCTGATAGAAGAAATGTATAGGAACAAATCACTCCTCAGGAGATAATGCTAATTCGGCCTCCATAGTGGTCATTTAGGCGGCCCAATTTAGAGATAAAATTATGTGCCAGATTCTGCGGCCCAGAAAAACAGCCCACTAATGTGATCATATCTCGGAGTCCACAACTCCAAATGGGCCACACTTTTACAGTCGGTTAGAAGATATCCGTATCTCCATGTTCTTATTCTATGTACCACCCTGATTCGGCCGTCTAGAAGGTCTTCCAGACGCGTCTGTTCGGTGAAGGAAAGGTGGCTGCCACCACAGGTCAAATGTGGAAAAGTTCAAATTCTACAAGCTTTCCACCACCTATGTCCTACCAAAATTAATTGAGATGATTTGTACTGTTGGAGGCTCTACCCAAGGCACCCAAAATGCCTATTTAAGGCAGTGGTGGTGAAGGAGTTGAATATCTTGGATACTTTGTTCAATTGTAATGTTATGCTGCATTTTTGTTGCCTCAAATTTGTCTTTCACATGTAAGTTGTTCAATTCACTTTAGTTTCTTAATAAAAGTTCTTGTTCTACTCTTATTCTGTTGTTTTTAATATCACTTTGATACCGTTGGATCAAGATGTGAATTTATTCACACCAACCCTTGTGAAAGTATTCACACAATGGTGGAGTGATCATTTTATTTTTGTTGTTTTCTTTACTTCTCCATTTCCTCCCTCATGAGTCTACTTTCCACTTCCATTGAAACCATGGGATCAATGGAGGGCTAACCCACTTATGGGTTGACCCAAGGGAGTAGCAAGGGGCTGGATTGGATGTTATTTATCACCTAATTAATGTATAATCACTTCTTTAATTGGGATTTTTTTGATGATTTTTAAACTCCATCGTCCTTGTTGAATTTAAGGCCACACACTTCAAGTACTAATACGAACATTTACCTTGAAGTGCTCAAAACATTGATCCTTAAAGTGTATAGGTGATTAGTATTAAAGGGTGTAGGCATTAAACCAGTAAGTGATGATGTTGTTTTATCTCCTTAAATGAACCCATCTCAAATTTAAGAAATTGAAATTATTAAAAAGGAAATACGTCCAATCCACCCCGAGCGATAACCTAGGATCAACTCATTTTTTTAAATTGAATTCACTTAAATCAATTAGATATCTTTCAAACCCATCCAAAATAAATTCAAGTTGGACCTTTCATAGCCGAAAACAGTCCATAGAATGTACGTGTCTATAGGTTTCTTCTTAGGTCTCTGTGGATTCGATAACCCAAGCTAAACTACAAGGACGGTCTTACCTTCTTCTCTTGGGTAAATTTGGGCGTGAACGAGCCTCTGACCATCACATATCATATTTGAACCATCAAACAACACCCATGAACTCATTTTGAAGCTCCCTCTAGCCACTGTGAAGGATAGAATATTGGAGTATGATACTACTTCCATTCTTCTTTCACTACCCTCAAACCACCACTATTGCACTACCCTCACAACCTTCCATGAATGAAAACTAATCCCACATTCTACATGAACCATGAGAGACCTCCATCCAAACAAGAACTATAGAACCTGCTACCATTGATCCAATAATGGAACCTTCCACCTTTGATTCAATGGTGGAACATGCCTCCATTCAGCCAACGTTGGAACATGTAACCATTAAGCTAGTGGTGGAACTTGATACCATTGGTCAAGGGAAAGATATGAAGATATCTTCCACTGCCACTCTCTTCTTCCACTGGAACCACTGGAAATAAACTATCGTTTCCAGGAAACACCATACATTGTTTCTACGCCTTTCCCCATGCCTGTTCACAAGAGGTTCTCCCTTTCTAATGCCATGAACCACCAACACTGCACCATGCATGATTAAATAGAAAATCCACCACTGCCACATCCCCTACCACTACTGGTCACCCAAAATCAATGGATTGAGATAATGAGCCACTCCCTAGAAACACCCTCACTACTTCCAAATCACTCCCATGCAAGACCCATGACATTGTTCTACCAATAGGATTCATATTACATTTAAACATTAAATGTTAAACCAGAATACTATAATGAGTGGAAGAGAGATGAAAGGAATGTAATAGTGAACGAAGAATAAAGATAATAAATAGAATAATGGAAGGATAAATAAAATGATTATAATAGTGAAGAGATATAAAATGATAGTTACTGGATAATGGTGGATTTGATCTACCCTTGGGACAACAGTGGATGTTTAATGGTGGATTATTCTCTAACATTATGAAATTATAGCACAACACTGAAATTTGTAAATATCTATGAATTCAAAATATTCAACAATGAATATCATTCAAAGATATATTCAACGTCATCAAAGATTTTGAAAGATTAAAATGAGATATATAAAGGGGTTACCTCCCTCTATAAATACAAGGATATTAAGCCATAGAAAAGGATTATAGGATTAAGAGTGGGCCAGTGTTAGATGTTATGTTTTCACTACCATTTAACTATATTCAACAATTTAGTTTATTTAATATAACTCAATCAATTTATTTTAATTAAAGTGTTCCATACTTCATATTTACTCCACTATTACATTATCTCAATATTCTCTCCAGCTTTCTCTCATTTTATACTTCTAATATATTTCACCATCACCTATTTTTGTCGATAATGACTAACTAACCCATGGCTTGGCCATGGGGGTGGATTGGGTGTTCTGAATTCACTTATTAAACTTTAAATATTATATTTACATTTATACTGAGAAAGAGTGAAGTATATAAGTCTACGGATTTCCAAACAATACGTGGAACTTTAATTCACTTTAATTCATTTATTTAAACCTTTTCACTTACTTCATTTGAACACAATTTCTTCACATGATAGATTTGATACCTTCAAGAGATGAAATAACATATGATAAAGTTGGGTTTTTAAAGGTTTCACACTCTTGATTGTGGTGTTTCATTAACTATGATTATAGGAGGAGGTGATATATAATTTTCATAAGTATTAAATGTTTCATGATATCTATATAAAATAATAGTAATTAAAGATTGAGATTTCATAATGGAATTATGATACTAAATTTAATCAACAAACCTGAATAATGTAAGGATCCCAAATCAAAACCCTAAATGGCCCAATTCTTTCATCATTCTATTTTACCATTTCATGTTAAATTTTTATTCTAATTTTCTTTTCATTCTTTTAGAAGATAAAAAATAAAAATACTTATTAAAAAGAATAAAAAATAAAAAAATAAGTAATTCATTGGATAATTTGACTATGTTGGTAAAAAAATATGACCTCAAGAGAGATAAAACTAGTAAAACATTTATCTAGACTGATTTTTAGTCAATCATTTTTGGATAAGTTATACCTGATCCAATGTATCCTGAGAAAGATGAGGTCCTAATAGTGCTTCCTCACTTGCCTCTAATCCACAAAGGGGTGAATGGAATGTCCTACCATGTAAGGTCTCATATGGATCCATCTGAATAGTCTAGTGAAATATATTATTTATAGAAAACTTTGTGATAGGTATGTGTTTCTAACTAGTACCTCCAAAATCATGGATTCATACTTTATGAATATTCTCCAACACTCTAATCATTTTCTTAGACTAACTGTTAGTTTCAGGGGGATATACTATACTTAGAAGCACTTGTTAACCAAGTTCATCATAAACACCTACAAAGAATGATGTTAATTGAGAATTACTATCTGATACAATATAAGAGGGAACACCATGAAGTCTTATAACCTCACATACATAAAACATCACAAGATTTTCCATTGAAAAGGTCCCCATTATAGGAATAAAGTGAGTGACCCTTTTCAACCTTTATGTGATCACCCATACCGCATCACAACATTTAGTGGATCTTGAAAAAACCATCCCAAAATTCATCCTGATGACATCCCATTTCCACTCTGGAATTGACAGAGGTTATAAACGTCCATCTATCCATAGTGATCCACCATCATCTGATGACAGGTGGAACTTAGTGTAATAAAACCTATAATCTACTTATTTATACCTAGAAACCAATACAAATAGTGTAAATCACAATAAATATTAGTGATTCCAGGATGTACTTCTCATTTAGAGGCATGAGGATCCCACATAAATTCTTCCCATATGTATTTAAGAACTTAGGCACACCCATGAATGTGTATAATATCTTACACATAGATAACCAAACGAGTAGTGGGTCCCCACCTGAGACACTCTCCCCCAAGACTAATTCCTTGGGATAATAAATATACTTAATCATCACTCACTCTAAAATAGAATATTTCCCTACTAAGACTACTAAAATAGGCTTCCCATGATACTCTTGAACCTAAAAATTCATCTAAGAATATAGATCCATCCATTTCCACTCACTACTAACCTCTTGAATAGAATGTGTACGAGTGTTTTGGATGAGTGTGTTAGTCACTACATTACCCTTAGTATATAAGGTATCTTAAGGATGAATGAATATAGATATTCCTATCATCAATGTTGTTTGATATTCAAGTCACACTGAGTGAAAATATATTTATGTATTTTTGTATCTGTTTATTCAATGAATACTTTTCCTAGTTAATAGTTTCTCCAAAAACACAAGGCATGAAATAATTCCACTATATTAATGATGTGTGTTGATTAATTTTTTTCATCATGTCACAACCTTCGAGACACATACACCACGACTCGATAACCTTTTATTAGAATGACTATCATACAAATTATTGATGCATAAAAATATACTTTATATCCTCTTATATGGTTAGAAAGAATCATGATCAGCACTTGGGGAAATATCCCCTTCATCTCTTATAATGATTCTTCACAAGATTCCATATATGTCAACGTAACACCCCTTCTTTGTCAATCATATAATAGGAACTAAAATATATTATAAATCTGGAATAAAGTTCTTGTAATATCTATCCATCCACAAGAAACTCCGTATATAAAAGATATTTTTGGGCTCCTCCTAGGATACAATGGATCTCACCTTCTCTTGGTCAATAAGTACCCCTTGTTTAAGATAATGTAACACAATAAGTGAACTTTATCAATCAAAAAGTGGAATTTTGTGAGAATAACATACATATCGTGATTTCTTAGTGTATTTAATATGATATCAAGATGTTTGGAAGGGTTGTGTCGAGAGTGAGAATATACCAAGATCCATTCAACAATTACCATAAAAAATTAAATTTAAATAGAGGTTTAATGTCTAATTCATGAATTCCATGAAACCCATATGAATGTTCTTAGCAATGAACAACATTACCAAGTCCCCATACAAGATATATATAATAAAAAATGTCATTCCTGGTTTATATGAATTCCAGACACATACCTGATGAAGGTCCGACCTCAAATAAATTATTGAGAAAAGCTGAGCACCTCAGAGCTGGTCAAAGAGCTCATATATATGAGGTAATAGATACCTATTATTGACTGTAAGATGATTTAGGTATCTATAGTCTATATAGTTACTAAGGGTCCCATATCCCTTTCTGGTTAATAACATAGTTAAACCCCCAAAAGAAGTTTTAGGTCATATAAAACCTTTATCTTCCAAGTTCTCATACTATCACTTGAGCTCCTAATTCTACAAAGGATCCATATTTTAAGGAGGAATGTATACTGGTTCTACTTATAGAACAGTATCAATAGTGCACTCTACCGATCTATTGGAATTTAGTCCATAAAATTCACCATAAAATATTTCCTTAAAATTGTCCACTATTATAGGGAATTTGTTATGTTTCACTCACTGGTTTCCCATAAAAGACTTGAAATATGGTCTTTCACTGTACCCATCCCACAATGATCGATTATATATTAGGATTATTAGATACCCCTTTCTCCCATATGCACATATTTATTAACCCATGTGATGCGAAATTACCCATATTTGGTAATAATAATCATGGGAATGATAAAGGTCTAACTAGTACATTCTTAGAATCATGTCAAAACTACTCACCTCTAGGATAAGCATGTCCCATAAGAAACAAGAGTTTTCAAAATTTAGAGTAAATACATTATATCAATGTATAATATCTAATAAAATAGTATCTAGATTCATTTCCCCACAAAAATAATCAATTTCTAGGTCCAATGTTTCCATAATTGACATATGAATAAAATAGTGTGAAGATATTGTGTCAAATAGTGAAGACACTAATGCAGAGTCTACTAAACTCATACCCTGTATTTTAGAAGGCCTAATTATATTATACCCAAGTATAGGTTGTAGTACATGAAGTTGTCTAGTAAAACAACCCTGAGCTATAGTCTGTCTACCATGAGAAGGACCATTATGCTAGGGTTGTTTCTTATATTATTGGATCCCACGTCCACATCCACCACCTCAACCAAATTTTATGGTAGTAGACCATCTTATTATCTCACACAAAGCTACAAATCCTTCTAAACATAGAGTCAGTGCATACCACTTACCACCAAGCATTGTAAGAAAGGTTATGCAAAATCATTTTAGAAGGCCCATTTTTTCACATTTTTGGAATTCGAATGGGTCAATTTAAAATTGATTCTTGATGTGACCAGTCTTCCCACACTAGTGACCCATCACATAATTATCAGTTTGTTCCATATGACCAAAACTTCCCCAACTAGTAGACTGAAGGCTCTACTTCTGGGAACTAGATGATCCACTTCTCTATCATGGTGTTGAACCACCATGACCTGCACCATTATCTTCATTCATTTTATGCTCATTGATGAGGGTTTGGTTACCTATATTTGAAGTCATAGTTAACTGAATGATATTAACCTAAAATAGTATGGCATATACAATCCCATCCTCAAATAATATCATTGTCTTCATCTCATCATCAGTGAGAGTCAGTGTGCAATGATGGAGCTATGTGTAATGAGTATGCTACTGAATCATGGATATAACACCCTAGTGAAGTTGTATAAATTCATTTCCAAATTAGATCTTAGTGTAAATGGAAACAATTAATCATAGAAGGATATCCAAAAATATTTACATATCATATACCAATGATCACCAGCTCTGGTGAAAAATGTCCCACTATTTCCTGGCCATATCACACAACTTGTAGGTTGTGAGCTTGATCCTTCTTTTCAGATGTGTATCTAAGTGCTCAAATAATGATAACATGACCTCCATATATGACTCAGTAGCTTAGAATTCCACCATTTCCAGAGAACATAGGTGCATTATACTGTTGGAACTCTTACATAAAGTATTCCATAACAGGAGGCTGTCCATGGAGCTACCTGTATAGAATGAAAAACTATAGAAAACTCTCTCTAAATTGAGCATCGATTCAGAACTCAGACATAAAATTTAGTGTCAAAAGTGAAACAATACGAGTTAATACTGGTGGCTTAAGGCCCGTAACCTCATGATCATGGTCATCACCACCCTCTTAGCTCTCGAAATAAGGTCATGATGGTGGAATATTTCTAAAATTTAAAAATGTGTTCTTTATAACAATGTTCATAACAATAAAAGTCATAGATAATGGAATATGATAGGTGAAACACCTTCCTATACAATAATAAGAACCTATCTTCCTTCTCTTAAATCCAAGTCTAATTAGTCTTATAAGACAATTAGAGTTATGAGAGACACTCCCTACTTCCCAATACAATGTTAGCATGGGGTGAAGGTCCCATATCATATGAAAATCCCCCATTATATGGAGGTTTCAATTGTAAGGTATAGAGGATAACACCCTCTATATTTCACTTAGAATCCCCATTTAATGAGAACCATTATTTGGGAGTTTAAAATTAATCATGTTCAAGTTCATATATATATATATATATATATATCCTAGTGTAGTAATATGTGTCTTCCATTCCCAAGTTATAAAGTCCAATGCTTTATAAGTTGAAATTGGTACACCATGTGAACTCCTTACATAGATCACCATTACCAATTTATAATGGACCACAAAAATTATAAATTGAAATTATTATCCATTTAATTTCATCCAATAACTTTTCAGTCTATGTGACCTATGAAACATTTCTCAAACATTTCATAATTAGTTAGAGTGTGACCATAATGATATATGGTAAAACTCCATTTAGGTTGATGCATAAACTTAATGTAGTTAATAAATTATCTTCTAGTAAGAAGCATTAGTGCAATTTTAATATTACAATCAATACACAGCCAAAAAGCACATGAAATATATGAAATGAAATAAATGAGATACACCAATCTAGCATGTTATAATGTATGACATGAAAATCTATATGTGCCTATGATGATGTATGTACAATACATACATGCCTTACCAAGACAAGGGTAAATGAGAATCCATAAATGTCACATCAATTGCATCACCAAATGGTGAAATCAATATATCTTTAAAAAGAATAATATCAAACAACATGTCCCATACCAGGAAAATTTTAATTTCTAGACACATGGGTTAACTGCTCCAATGAAGATTCTCATTACCAAATTAATTTTTTTTTAAAAAAATTCTATCTAAACATTCCAATACAATAAGTAAATAATATAATGACCTATGATACCACATTGTCGTATCTCGATCCCATTTCACTCATATGTTACCAAATCCGGTTGGCCACATGGCTGTATGCACACCTCTATGTATGCGGGAGGCTTCTGAATAGAATAAATGTCCTTGGGTGTGTCCATGGGAAGACACTATCTTCTATTCAGAGTAGAGAGTAGTAGTAAATGATAGATAATAAATCAACAAAACTAGTAATAATAATAATAATCTTTAGAAGAAGAAATAATTTATCTAAATAAATATCACTTCTTTCATATACAAAAGATGTCATTTCATGATACAAAAAAGGGGAATACTCCAGATTCAGATAAAAATGAATATATGAAATTATATACATAAATAAACAAAAGAAAAAATCTATCTCTAATATCATCACGAGCATAATCTTAGTCCTCAACTCCTTTAATCCATCCTTGTATAAACAATAATGCATTCATAGTTGGATACTTTCCTTTTTCCCTACATACAACCAAAAAGTCTATTCAGGTACCAATCAGTGGCCCAAATAGGGTGTGGGATATACTCAGTTGGAAACCACAAATGGAGTCTAGTATGATTCAACCAATTTTTATAAAATTTCTTTGTGAAGATATAACTATATAAGGAATCGATGTAATTGTATATATGTTATCTCGGGTTCCTCGATGACACCCACTTGACTATACCTGCTTCAGCCTAAGACGGTATTCCTCTAAGCATGTGTCACCCTATATATGTATATATGTACTATATATATAGTAACATATATATTCATACCTATATAGATACATAATACTATATAAGACTCGAGAGAAAGCTCAACCATCAATTCTTAGTATTAAGATTCTCATGTTATAGATTAGGGTAGGAACCCTAGAATTCAATTATGGATATAGATGTCATCATATCCATCAAAAAAATGAGATAAATGAAACATCATATCCAATAAACTCCATGGTAATGTAACAAATAATGTCCAATGTTCAATAGATTATGTGATATGTCATGCCCAACATCACATGCCAATAGTGCATGAAGAGTCATGTACAACACTAGACATAACCATCACTCAATATCCAATATATATGGGAAATAAATAATAATAATAATAATACCATATATGTAAGATTCTTTAATATAATCCAATAGTTGGTTTCCAACAATTTAACATTTAATTAGAGAAGGGTGTAAACCACTATTTGTAAAAAGGGATCATGACATGTTTGATTCGCCAATCATGATATGGGGATGGGTGAATTAATTTTTATCTCAAACTCATATACATACAACCTATATAGTAATGGGTATTATAATAGGCCCTATCATATAATTCTTTAATTAAACCAACACTTTGATTGTACATGTTTTCATTGTCTAGCCTCAACACTCTTAGTCATTTCAAACTACTTCATGGTATTGGATTGAGAACACTTATGCTATTACACTTTCATCTCTATAAAAAAGAAAAATAATTTTCATCAGATTGAATAAAATAGATAAATATGATAAATTCTATATTTTCACATTCCAAATATTCAATCTTGTAGCACATATGTTATCACAAATCACTTTAGTGATCATGTAGCACCTATATTATTTCAAATCACTTATGAGATCGTATAGTGCATATGTGACTAAAAATACATCATGTGAAAAATGATATTATGAAAAAAAGTTCATGGGTAGAATACATTATGTAAAGCATATGTAGGGACCTTAAATTTGATACATTGTTGGACATTTACAACCATTCATGAGGTAATTTTTTCATAAAGTAATTTTGCTCATAATGTGATTGAGAGATATATTTTTATAAATTATGAAACGAGACCCCAAATAACCCATTTATAGGGGTAAACCACATATGTTTCCCATGAAAAAATAACATGGCACACTTTACTTCCTCATAATTGGACCCTTTTTATATTGATCAAATCCAATTTTGACGAGGGGAATTTGTTGATGCTCGTAAATTATTGATCACTAGATGGAGGGTCAAGAGTCTAGACATAGAAGGAAATTTTTAATAGTTTTTTTTTAAAAAAATGAAGAATTTTCTTAAAATCCCACAATTAATAAATGTCTACAATTCATTCATGCCAGTGTAATGTGATATTTTTTCACATATGTGGTTCTTTCATGCTCACACATTGTCATGAGTGTTATGAACTTTCTTCATGAATTAAGTAAGTTTTAATATGTTTACTGTAACCCCTACATGATCATGTACTCCCTTCCTGACTCATGGATTGTAGGTGATAAATTGATGCCGCAAATTTGTGATAATGTGGTTCCTTCAAAAAATAGGGTTCACTTGAAATCGCAACATACGAATCCTATGAAGTCACATACCTTTTGATTGTCACATGATTTCTATAGAACTAACTATTTTAGGAAGGAGGTTATTAAACATAACTTATAAATCCTTAATACTTCCACTTTTGGGATGAAGTATTTTCCACTTTTAGAAAGAGATAGTTTTATATCAGTTATCTCATATTTTATAAAGGGTTTCTTTCCAAAAACCTATATAAAAAACCTATAGGTAATTTCCAATATAAATATATTATAGTAATAATGAAAAGTAACATGAACCCCCTTCATGATGTGAACCATGTAGAGAACTAACTATGAAGCTCCTTCATGAATCCTTTTTTTGAAGAACATCCATAAACCCCATGGAATCATGGTAGCTCACCAGTATCCTTCATAGAGAGTCTCCAAAATCATATTTCATGGGATAATGTTTGTGAGGATCCCCCTCAGAGAAACCTTATGTACGTAGTTCATAGAGGGATTTTTTTGAAGCACTATCCACAAACCAAAAACATTAAAATTCCATCCCATGTCCATTCTCATTGAACATTGAATGTTATGAAAAAAATAAAGATTTATAATATAAATCTTATCTGACTTCCAATGGTCCAAAATCATGATTCATATAACCCAAGGATAGAGGCATTATGAGGAAACTAAGTTATGTGTAACTGAGCTTACTTAACATCGTTTATTACATTTAGGTCATCAAAATGGGGTGGACTTTTCTAAATGACCTTCTTGGATTCCTTTAACCATGTTCAAATCCTTGAAAAAACTATTCCAATGAAGCCTCCTACATGACCTACTCATATACATAATCGAGCCATGTTCATCATTTTATGCCCCTTTTATCATGTATTCCCTTGATAATGGGTCTCTCTTAGATTTTTATACTAGACCAAAGGATCTAATGGGAATTTACAATCATATAATCCCTTGATAAGGTATGTTTGTATAAAGAGGAAACCTTTAAAACTTCTCCAAAATAATGCTCCATTTCTTGGATGAACCATATTATTATATGGTAAGATATAAAACCTAGTAGAACCCTTTAGTAAACTCAATGAGAATGGTATTTGTTAAGGGCCTCCTACTAGGCATAATCCCTAAAAGTATTCCGTCACCCGAGTCACTTATTAAAAAAAGAATCTATGGTAAGAACATGTATAAGACACAAACATATCTCACTACTCCCTTTATAGATTATTTCCCTCATATAAAGTGTAATATATAACTCTTCTTCATTGGGCCACATTGTCCATGAGACTAATTATCCATCATTTTTTAAACAATGATTAGTGGGATGTTGACACATACATTGGCATTCTCCATAGGTGTATGACCCGACCATTCCATCATTATTGATATGATACCTATGGATAATTATTAAAAAAATAACCATTTTTGAATACCATGATTAATCTTTAATTCATCCTAATGGGGCTATATATCCCATAAAACCCATCCCAAAAGACCTTTTTCCCAGGGAGTCATCATTTCTCAATGGGTCATATTTCCTATGAGTCATCATTCCTAAATGGGAGATATTACCTATTGTAACAACCTGATAATTTAAGGTATCTTCATTTTATAATAAATATAATTTTTGGTTGAATGATTTATACACAAATTTTAGTTAACACTACACACATAACTGAATTAGCTTGCATTACACGTAAGGTCGTGTTTTACTGCCTTTTAAGGGGGCACCTATTTTAAAAATAAATTTTCAAACGTTTGTAATTTTTCTTGTTAAAAAAAATTTCTTGATTTAATAATTTAAAAAATTTCATAGGGTGATTTTTTAAAAATTTCTAATAAGTTACATTTTTTGATGAAAAGTGAAAAATAATGCATTTTAATTAAAAAATCCCTTTTTTTAAATAATAATTAATGTAAAATTATATTATATGTTGATTATTAAAGTAATAATAGATCAATATACATATATTCATCCAATTTAGGTCATATAAATCATTTTTATATGAAAATTTCATATAAAAACGTATTGATGTTTTTAATGTTTTTACCTTAAAAACTCATTTTCTCGCAATGTCAGCGGGATTAGCGTTAAAATTAATTTACAAAATTATGTGATTTGAATGTTCAAAAATGGGAATGAATTGTTATAATAATTATAATAGTTATGTTCTAATAAGTTAAACTTAATTTTTGACCAACAATATTAGTGAAAGTGAATAAAATTAATTCTGGTGATTAAGGTAAAATTACACTTAACAAGTGACTAAACATTGATATTAAGGGCCAAAATGACTTATAAACTTGTCCAAAATCCATTGGATGAAAATATTTCAACTAAATCCCCTCTTTGTTCATGTCTTAGGTCTTATTGGGATAATATTTAATGACATTTCCCTATACAATAAGTTATGTAATGAAAAAGAGAAAAAGGGAAGCTTCTTAACTTTTACATTTATAGCACTTTGAGATATGATTAAAACAACTTATTTTTAGTCATAAATATCCTTATGAAATATAAATAGGTTATTTATATCATATTAATTTATTATTAATTTTTAGAGATGAATTAGTTACCTAAAATTCTAAAAATACCAAAGTAGTGATTATTTGATTCATAATCAACTAAAATAAATGATACTGTAAATATTGAAAGTGAATCAAATTGATTGAGTTATTTTATTAAATTATTTTTTAGATGAACATATAAATTTAATCCAACATTAAAAAAATATATTTTAAATCTAAAATTGATTTTATATTTTTAAAATAAAACTAAAAAAATAATGTCCAAATTAACATTAATGTTATTTTAAAATAAATGATATTTCATTAAATTATTAAATTTTAATAAAAATTTTATATTATTCTAAGTGATTTTAAGTGTAAATAAATATATAACATGGTATATTATCGTAAAAATTTACCTTTTGTAATTAATTTATTGACCCAAATTTTGTAAAAACATTTTTAGAATGGTCCAGATTAAAGTTGTGTCCTTACACATTACATGGGCATATTTTAAAATTAATTTCCACAAAACATGTTATATTTATGTTGTAAATTAGATATCACATTAATAATTCTGTGGATATATATTTTATAATAATAGTAACTTTATTTTATTTTTAATTTTAAAATTTCATAGGTTAGAAAACTAGAACCTTTAAAAAAATCAAAATGATAAAATTTAGAAATCTTAGTAGTTAAGGAACTAAATTATTAAAACGCACATATTTTTGGTGGTGAATTAATTTATTGAAAATTATTAACCATTAATACATTATTTTTTTTCATTTTTGAGACATTTTATGATCATATATCTCCCATTAATGAATAACTTTTGGTACTTACAAGAGTGTCACTCCCCCTCCACTATAAAATGAAAAACACTCTACCCCTTCCCCACACCTATCATGCTAGTTTGGATTTCCCAAAATCTAAGAAAATAGTATCCCAATGTACCTACCCTCAACTTATAATCATAATTATGATCATAAATCCACTTATTTAAACCTTTTGGTACAAACCAAAAGGAGTTACCCGATTAAGAGGTAACATCTTTCCTCAAGCTCTATAGTTTTATTATCATTATACACCCCTAGACTCTTATTATTCCATTAAAATTAAAAAAACAGTATTATTAATATATTAGTATGTTTTTTTGATATTTTTTCTACCTACACTTACACAAAATCTCATCTAATTGGTTATAAACATACTGTTTATGTGAATAAAGAACTACCGCCTCACAAAATGATGATTGTTTGTTCTCCCTTTACCACCTCTAGTGGTGGTAATAATTATGTTAAATATATTTATATATGCTATATATATGATATTTTTAATGTCTTTGTTCTTTTTAAATTATTTTACAACCCATAAATCTATACATTATACTTTATGTAAATACGATAACATCGTTTGTGGAAGCGTGGACAACCGCCTCATTAAAACGACATGATTCGTTAATGATATACATGGAACATATTAAGGATGATTTTAGTAAAACTACATAAAATATTTGACATATATATGATAATAGAATTATAATAAAAAAATGTATCAATTAATTTGAAATATTTTAATAAAACAATGAAATTGAAGTAGTGTTCATGTGTAGGTATGACCTACCGTCTCTAAGAACAATGCACTTCATTTCTTATCTATAAATATTATGGATAATTATAAATATAAATATAGTGAATATATATGATAAAAAAGTAATGGTTTAAATTATGAATATTATAAAATTATGATATAATTAATAGAAATAAAAATTGATAAGGAAAAACATACTCAGGAAAACTAGGAATTTAACACCCGAAATAGTTAAAATAATGCAAGAGTGTTAACAAACAGGTAATAGAATATTATAAGAAGTTAATATATATTATTATAAAAATATTATAGTTATGGTATAAGTTAGTAACATATTTTAAACCACTATATAGGAGTATAAATACTAAACTACAAATTTAAGGTTAAGGTTATGGATTTCATCTCAATTTACATTCAATTGAGACTTATTTGTAGTTATGCACATTATTTGTTTTATATGGTGAATATAATACCCTTTGATGTGTTGTATAATGAATATTTTTATTCTATTTATATTATATGTTTTTATAAGGTTATACCATCATGGGGAATATGATTTAAATTATTCAAAGTGGTATGTGACACAGTGGAATGTTTAAAGATTATTCTCTTAAAAACTGTTCTTAATAATTGTCTTTTAAATTTAACTTCCTAAGTGATTGTTAACTTTCTATTGAAACCATCATTTTTTAAAGAATTTTCTTGATGTAAATTTACCTGAATATCTATATTTCGGTACATGGATATGAATATTTCCTAAACTAAATACCATTTTCCATATAGTATTAACTTTGAAAGTTATTTGATTATTTGGTGAAATAATGATAAATATTTTTTCTCTATTAAATATCAATATTTTAGAGGGAATGTTATTTATTTTGATTATTTGATATTGATAAATTATTTTTACTCATAATGATGGGTGGTACCCAGACTTTATAGATCCCTTCGATGCATCGATATGTTCTCATGAGATAAATACGTTAGCCAAATTAAATGGATTTATATCCATAATTGTAAAAAATATTATGAAACGTCTTGAGGGTATATTATTTCATGCGGCATAGACATGATGTTTAACAATTAATCATTTCCATCATTTTGATTCCATTATTACTTATCCATGATACTTTCCATCAATATTTTTATGGATGCTTTCTATTTCTCATTTTATTTATTAAATGACATTTGTTTAGTTTATTACCATTCCATATTTATTTTTCATTATCTATTTTAATGTCATGTGGTATTAGTTATTTACCTTGGTATATTGATTTATTCTCATTGAATCATTATTTATTCCACTTTACTTACTTTAACTTACCATTTTGGGTCACCCTTATTGTGTATTCATTCCCTAGGTTTTGAAGAGAAAAACTTTGAATAAGATTTCAATAATATAGTTTATTTTATGTTATTGTGTGTAATGTTTTATTTTACTTACCTAATATATTATGGGTATCATGTATGTAATCTGGAATTAGAATACTTCTAAACTGATTAGTCATATGGGGTTTGAATCCTTTTAATCATGTCAATGTAATGAAATAATGCACTGACTATGGGATTCTAGGGTCGAGGGGTTACAATTGGTATCAAATAAACTTTAGGAGAAAATATAGAAACTATATTTAGAAAACATAGATTAATGAACATAACCCTAAGATAGACATTGAATATAAGTATAGAAGAACATCCTATAATTTTTGTAAGGTAGAGATTATGTGGGTATTACAAGAAATAAATCCCTGTATGGATACTACAAGTTGGTGTGGTTATGGAACATATATACCTAGGAGTAACAACTATGACAAGGAGTGTCGGTCCTGGCTTGGTGTAACTTAGTACATGACAACGAGGCTTACTGGGCACCTAATTTTACACTCCTAGGGGATACACTTATGATAATTCACGTTTTATTTACAAACCATTATAGAGGATTTAAATATATCCCCAAATAAATCATGTTTATGATAATGAGATTATCTATCCATAAGATTCTCAATTTATGTTAAGTCTTATACTATAGGTGGAATTATAAAAAGTTCATAATTTTATGATCTAATCTACTATATTTCGTTAACTATAAATGGAACCTCTAAGGAAGAATTGCGTCAACAATCATGGTCAATTTAGAGTTTTCCCTAAGTAGACACTTCAAGTAGATAGAATCATAACTGAGTAGGTTATGGATATATTAGGGCAGATTAATCAGGTTATGAAACATAACCTTGACCAGGTGGAGAAAATGGTTCCATAGAGAGATTATCCTATGTTAGATTACTTTATGTGACATAATCTCCCATCATTTAGTGGGAATACTAATAAAATTGAAGATAATCAATATATTATGTCACTAGAGAATATATCTATAGTCATGGGATGAAGTGAAATGGAAAAGGTTGCACATGAGATGTATTTTATCCAAGGTGATTCTGATCAATGGAGGTATTGGATCCATAATACTCAGGTGGACGAAAAAATATAACTCATGGAATGAAGAACATTTAAGGATACACTCTTTGATAAATACTTCTATCATGATCAAAAAATTTAGATGAAGTGAATTTTTCTTAGCTTAATGAAAATGAAACAACAAAGTGTTTCAAATTATAATGTACCTTTAAAAGGATATCCATATATGTTAAAGATTATATACGCAACACGAAGTGAAAGATTGACCACTTCATTGAAGGCCTTACGCCAAACATCTAAAAGGTAACGATTTCTAATAATTTCTCATCATACAAAGAGACGGTTTTATATTCCATCAAAATAGAGAATGAATTCTAAAGATAAAGCATATTAAATGTAAACCAAGACACAAAGAGGTCATATCAGCACCATGAAGAAGGGAATGAGTCAAAGAAGATTAAAATAAAAAAGTATTTTCCCACAATGTGATAATTGTGGAAAGAATCACCATCTTATTTCTTGAATGGATCGGGAGTAGTTTATAAGTTCATAGAGAAAGGTCACCCGGAAAAGAATGTAAAAGGAAGAAGGAAAAAATGATATTTAGTGTAACAATTTCACAGATATGGGGCCCTATTAAAATTAATTCCACAAAAATTAAGGGAATATATGTTCCAAGAAGATAAGGGATTAAGGTTAGTCATATTTTATTAAAACAACCGAAGTAGAATGACTAATGTGATTCTGTATTTAGATATATGAAATATATTGTAAAAGTATTTTATTTATGATGTTCTCGTCAAATTATACATTAAATATATATTGATTGTACTTCATTAATTTTTTGTTATTTATTTGAGATCATATGATGAATGGATCCAAGAGAAGTTATTCCTTATAAAGTTAAAAATTTCAAAAAATTAGATGATTATAGGAAAGGGAACCCTTAATATATTTTTGATGTTGAGGTAATGATTAATAAATTATTAATTTATAAATGTGAGGACTTCCTTGCAACTGATTAATTAATTTTATACAACTGATCTATTATATCATTGATGGTGTTTCAAAACATTTGGATTTAAGGAATATATCTAACAATATGTGTCTTACTTAAGTAATAAGGATGAATGTGTGCATCTAATAAGGTTTTATTGTCATATGAGTTATTATCATTTCATTTATGAGGATACATGATGAAGTTATTCACATTTTTTTAATGTGAAAATTTAGAGGTACTTGTTATTAATTAATGGCTAATGATAAGTTAATTTCAGAAATTGAGTGACCTTATTTCTAAAGTGTCATGTCATAATATTTTGGAATGGTTAACCATTAATGAAATGGTTTAAGTTTAACTTTATATATTGTTTTAGATATTGATATATCACATCACTATATAATGAATCTTTTTATAAGAAAAGAAGATAAAATAGTTCAAGGTACAACCAAAGGATAAGATTTTGTTTGTGAAATGAGAAATGTATATTTAATTATATAGGGTAAAATAATTCCTCAACAACAGGGAAAGTGTTCTTGGAAAAAAATTCACCCATTATAATCTTTTTTGAGGATATCAATAAACTTTATTCACTCCTTTGGTTTATGGTTGTGTGGTAGACAACTTTACTCTAAACATGTTTTATAGCACTCTCCATCAGAACATGATTGTTAGATTTTTCTTCTGTATCCATATTTACATTTCATACCTATGTTATCCTATTAGGGAAACTAGTTATCTAACCATTGTAATTTTCTTTCTATTTTATTAATAATATTGGTTATTAACTATATTTATGATGTGGGTTTTTCATTAATAGTTTATATTCAAATATCAATCCCTTGATTACAGATATTAAGTTTAAATTTAAAGGAAACAATTTAGATAATGTGAGGAGAATGTAACACCACATAAATTCACAATATTTTCATTTTAGAATAAATATTATTTTTTTATCATGATTTTTAAAAAATAATAATCTTATTCTATACACAACATTGAATTAGCTTGCATTACATGCAACACCGAATTTTTCCACCTTTTAATGGTTCGCCTATTTTAATACTAAATTTTGACAAATTTTTAAGATATATTTTTCAAAACAAACATAATATGTTAATTTCTAATTTCAAAATTATCTTGGGGTGAATTATTGGTATTTTCTAAGAAGTGGGATTTTTTTTCGAAAATTGAGAAATACTACATTTTAGTTAAAAACTACATTTTCATTTAAATAATTATTAATGATAAATTATATTTTCAATTTGTTATTAAAGTGAAAATAGATAAATCATACATATATTAATTTAATTTATCCATAGGAATCATTTTTATATTGAAATTTGATAAGAATAGTTGTTGAACTTTTGAATGTTTTTAACTTAAAAACATGTTTTCTCGCAATGTTTGTGGGATTAACGTTAAAATTAATTTTTCCACTTCTATGATTTGAATTTTGAAAAAGGAAATATTTTTTTAATAACTATAATATTTTTAGTGTAATAATATCAAATTAATTTTTCACCATCAATATTAGTGAAAGTGAATAAAATTAATTATAGTGATTATGGTGAAAATAATCTTAACGAAGGACTAAACCTTAATATTATGGGACAAAATTATATATGAAAAAGTTTAAAATCCATTTTAGGACAATATATAAACCTTATAAAATACATTTTATAATTTTAGGGTTCATTGTTATAATATTTAATGAATGTTTCGTATATGATAAGTCAAGTAAAGAAAAAGACAAAAAAGGGAACCTTCCATACGTTTAACATTTATAACACATTGATATTTGTATGAAATAACATATTTTTTGTTATAAATATACTTTTTAAATATTAATGGGTTATTTTTATCACAAAAATTTATCATTAATTTTTAGAGATGAGTTTATTTCATAATATTCATAAGAACCACCATTAGAGTGATTATTTTATTAATAATCAACTAAAATAAATGATACTATATATAGAAAAAGAGAACAAAATGATTGAATTATTGTATTTAATTGTTTTTATATTAATATATCACATTAAATAGATTTTTATTTTATATATTGTAAATATAAAATTGTTTGGATATTTTTAAATTAAATTTAAATAAATAATATTTAAATTTAAATTAATATTATTTTACAATAATTGATATTTCATTAAATGATTAAAAATTAGTAAATATATTATATTACTCCAAGTGATTTTTAAGTTTCAAAAAATATAAAATATAGAATATTAATGGACCAATTGACCTTTTATAATTTACTTATTTACCCATAGATAGTAAAAACATTTTTAGAATAGTCTGGATTAATGTAGTGTTCTTGCATTTATGTGTACTTGTTTTAAAATTAATTTCCAAAACACATGTTATTTTTTTGTTTTAAATTAGATATAGTATTAATAATTCATTGGATATATATTTTCTAATAAATCCATCTTTAGTTTATTATTAATGGGTAAATTAATTATGTTAGAAAACAAGATGCCTTAACAAAAACCAAAATGATAAAATTGGGGAACATTAGATGTTAAGAAACCAAATTAATAAAATACACGTATTTTTTTTGGAGTTTTTTTATAGAAACTTATTCCCATTTAATATTTTTTTATTTTGGAGACAAATTTGTTATGGTACAACTCCCTCTAATGAATACCTTTTGGTATTTACAAGAGTGCCACTCCCCCTCCACTATAAAAAAGCATGAAGTCTACCCCTTCCCCACTCCTCTTAAGCCGCATTTTATTATAAAAAATATGGAAAAATATTCTCCCTAAATCCCTCTCCTAAAAATTGAATAATAAATTTTTTAATAAATACACATATGGAAAACCATTGGTTCAAACCAAAAGGAGTTACTTGATTAATATGTAACATCATTCCTTGAGTTACATAGTTTTATTTATGTTCCCACACCGTCAAAATTTTTTATTCCATGATTTTATAAAAAATAATCCTAAATATAATATTATGTATTTATGATAAGGGTTATACCTAAACTTACACACACTCCAATCTATTGGGTAACGAACATACTGTTTATGTGAATGGTGAACTACAACCTCACGAAACGATGATTGTTTGTTCTTTCTTTACCGCCTCTCATGGTGGTCATTATGATAAAAACACTATTTATATTTAATATATATTACACTTATCATTTATTTATTTTTATTTAATTCTATAATAATATATAACTCTATATATTCTATTTTTTGTGAACATGATAACATCATTTGTGGAAGTGTGGACTACTGCCTCCTTAAAACGATGAGATTCGTTGACTCTATACATGGAATATATTAAGGATTATTTTAATAAGCCTATTTAACATATATGACATATATATTATACTATAATTATAATATACATATTTATCATTTACATTTCATTATTTTAAACAACAATGAAATGGAAGTAGTGTTTATGTGTATGCCCGACCTACCTTCTCCGTGAACGGTGCACTTAATTTATTATATACAAATATTGTGGACAATTATAAATACAAATATAATGAATATATATTATAATAAATTCATGTTTTAAATTATTTATATGAGTAAATAATGATCTAATAAATAGGAATCCAAAATAAAATTCAAAAACATTCTTGAAAAAACTAGACAATGATCACCTGAAATAGTTATAATAATAAAAGAGTGTTAAAAAACGAGTAATAAAGTTGTATAAGAAGTTAATATATGATATTAGAAACAATATTGTGATTCTGGTATAATTTAGTAATATATTTTAAACCACCATACAAGAGGATAAATACCACACACAAAAAAGGTTAAGGTAAGGGATTTCGTCTCAATTTACATTCCATTGAGGCTTATTTGTAGTTAGGCACATAGTTTATTTATATGGTTTATATAATACCATTTGAAATGTTTTATCATGAATATATTTATTCTTATAATATTAAAAGTTTTTTTACTATTATTCTTTCATGAGTTCTATGATTTAAATGTTTCAAACCGGTATGTGACAGTTTGGAATTTTTAAAGATTATTCTCCTAAAGATTGTTATTAATGATTATATTTGGTATCTCACTTATTTAATGGTTTTTTACATTATATTAAGACAATAAATTTATTGTAATAGTTTTTTTAATAAATTTACTTGAATATCCATATTCTGACACATGGATATGTTTATTACCTGAAACTTATAACATTTTTAAAACGGTATTCATATTGAAAGTTATTTTTTTATTTAAGAAAATATTGATAAATATGTATTCTCTATTAAATATGAATATTTGATAAGTAATATTATTTATTTCAATTATTCTATATTAGGTATGATTTGGATCTATAATGAAGGTTGGGTCCCAAACATTTTTATCCCCTCGATGCATCGATAATTTCTCATTAAAAGAATAAGTTGGCTAAATTAGAAGAGTTTATATTCGTAGTCTTAAACCATATTGTGAAATGTCAAGAAGGTATAGGTTTTCATGTGACTTATACATTATGTCAAATAATTAACTATTTTTTCCATTTGGATTCAATTATTTATTATATATGGTATTTTACATCAAAATATCTACGGATGTATTATAATTCTATATTAATTGATTTAATGGAACGTGTTTCAGTTTCCTACCTTTCCATATTGATTTTTCTTTATACAGCTATTTAGATGGAAGTATTATTAGTAATTTAAGTTTTCCTGTTGATTTATTCTCATTGATTTATAATTTATTCCTATTTACAAACCCTTACATATCATTTGATATCACCCTTATTATGTTTCCTTTCCCCAGGTTATGAAGAGGAATGATTTGAATAATCTTTCAAGGATGTTGTTTACTAAATTTTATAATTTATCATGTTCTATTTTATATTCCCAATGTATTATGGGTATTATGTATATAATATGTATTTCCAATACTACTAAAAAATAGGTGCTTTGGTATTTTATTCCTTGTAATCCAGCCAATGTAATGAAATAATTCACTGGTTCTAGGATTTTGGGGTTGGAGTGTCACACCTATGAACAAGAATACCCACCCTCATCTTTAGTTATCAACACATAAGGAGGAGCAAGAAAGGGAACCCCAAGCATAAGACCCATACCAACAATTTGTAGATCAATTTAAACTAATATTACCAACTACACAACTTTAAACTATGTAACATAAAGCATCAACACATTAAATTAAATTTCATGGTAGGATCATATCACATGATGATAAATAGTGAAACTTAAACAATATGGGATTTGTTTCAAATTATCTATGATATAGAGTGGGGAAACCCATACCTGAACTCCCAGATCTGGTGTTAAAAATAATATAATTTACATATTTCATTTGATACAAATCTATAATTATATGTTCTTTCACAAATAATGTAACATTTATATTTCAAGGACCTTTTTATGTTTAGTGTTTTGGAGAGATTGTACATCAATTTAACTAGTAGAACCCATGATCTTTGTATCAAGTGATTTTTTTTCAATATATATAAAATTACTTAATCTATAATAATCCTCTAACATATCCCAAAATCCTCCACAAAAGATAGTATTTTCGAAAAAACAATTTTGTATTACTTTTTTTTATAACTCAAGTAAATAGAAACATAAGAAATTGGTGAGCTCAGATTCTTTGTAAGGTTAATAATGAGAGATAAAAATCAAATATCTTAAGTGAAAATTTGATGATAATATGGGTATAATCAAGATATAAAATAATGTTATACCCCACAAATCAGAGAACATTTATCTTGGCATAAGTATTTGAATGAAATACTATATAAATAAAAAGAGTGTAGAAACATGTTTCAATAAACATGATCTATGTGAGAAAATCATAATCAAAGGAATAAGTATAAAACTATGTCATCCTTAAAATTTTGAAAATACATTAGTATATGAGAACATTATAATCATTATCCACACCATCGGTTCTAATAATTATGTGAGACTAAAACATAAAGACGAATACTTATCTCATGAGATATAAAATTTTAATTAATGAATTTGATGGTAATATAAGACCCGACCCATCATTAATCCATACATATGTGTGACAAATGAAATAAAACATTCATTATTCCAAAAAGAACCCATAGAAATAAAATGGGTTTCATTCATGACATCCTGAAGACCCATGGAAAGAAAATGTGTTTCATGTCCTTTTCAAATGGAATCGCATAAATAAATTATGATTAATTACATCAAAAATCATAACATAATATACCCATGGAAAATAAATGATTATAAAATGACAAATAGTAACTTTATAGGTAAATATAATTCAATAATGATAGTAAATCATATGGTATTTACACAGTATTAATAAACCATATATGGCCAACTCATTAATTTCCCCAAATAAATTGATTTATTAAATCTAGTTGAACAACCTTAAATCATAAGAATGAAATATAAAGTGTTAATAGAGGGAAAAAATAGAATAAAAAAGTATTTATACAAATATTATGATTTGGTAAGAAAACTGTAGTGATGAATAGTTCCCCCAAAATTGAATCATGTTACAATAGTCATCCAAATAATAAAATTTGGATGGTAAAATTTTAAGAAAATCCTTGAACAATTATATGATATTTCAAGGTATAATGACTAATATGAAAAAAAATAAGAAGATTTAGAAAAATAATATTGCAAACAAAGAAATATCCTTGATTATTTGAATGAATTTTTTTGAAAATATTTTATAAAACTAGGAGAAAATTATTTTCAGTTGAGAAACCAAAAATAAAGATAGAATGTTTCATATCAAATTTCAAAGGTGACATAATGATATGTTCCAATAGAAACACTAAAATACGTTATTTTGTTAAATATTACCCATATTGAATAAGTTTAAATGATTTGGTTTTAAAAAAAATTCATTAAAAGTCAAAGTGATTGAAAATTAAAATTAAAATTTTTTGAAATGAATATATTGATTTCCAAAAAATGTTGGTTTGAATATAAAATACTACCATAAAAATATATTCAATTATTAAATTTTTAAAATACTTTTTTTGAAAACCATATCATTATAAAATATTATAAATAATTAATTTTAAGTAATGTTAATGTGAAAATAAATCATACAAAGGAAAACTATAATAGAAGAAAATAATTATGATTTTGGAAATATGGACTATAAAAATTCCCCATATGGGTTATCACATTTTAGAGATCTCGATTTTAAAATGAGTTTGGAAAAAGAAACCCTACAACTTGAGTGAAATTTTAAAAAAACATTGATGGATGAAATTGAACTTCTAATTCCATGAGGAATAGATATATCATAATATAATATAAAACATAGGCAGTATACAAAACACATAGAATTAAATTGGGGTATAACACAAAATATGTCTCAATAAATACGAATTGAGACCAAAAAACCCATTCAAGTAACATAATATTTATGTTAAGAATAATTGGGAATTAGGTTAAAAAGAAGAGTTGTAAAAATTAATAAAACAAGGATCAAATGCAATATTATGTATTAATTAGGTAGAATAAATCAAACATTTAATAAAAGAGTTCAACATGAAAGTTGGTAAATAACTATAGAACATTGAGTTTACACAAACCATTTGAATATTAGAAACTTTCAAATCATAAACCTTTGAAGGATTTTATTTCAATTTAGACATTTAATACCATGAATAATGAGAGGAACATGAAAAAAATAATTAAATGTGATTAAAAATATCATTCCAAAGAAAACATGGGGTATAATATAGAGTATGTCTCTACAAATTGAAAATTGAGACAATAAACCCTCACATTGTTCCTAATTCCCTCTACGCATGTGCTAAATTCCTGATTAATAAACTAAATTTTATTAGATACCTTATTAAGAACATTTAGATATATATATTTAATTTAATAATGACCACTTATTATTATATAATATTTTTATTATATATTTTCTGTTTATGTTTACATGCAAATTGAATCGGTGTCAGCTTATTTCAATTATTTTAGTTAATTGAAGATGATATTTTATAATATGTTAAAATTTTAATATAACCTTTATAGAACAATAAAAAATAATTATATTATTAAATTATAATAATTTTAGTATTTAAATTACCATATTCATCCACGGAAGAGTTTTCTATAATTTTTGATGTTGGTAGTTAAACAAACCAAAAACGAACATGTTATGTCTCGATGGGTAATTATGGTTAACGAAGTGTATAATATCATTATAATAAAATATATATGATATTAGTTATGTTATTTTATGTTTTTGAATCATATTTTTAACTGTTTAAAATAAAAAATAAAAATTAATCTGAAAAACTGAAAACACTACTTCGGGGAGGCAGTAGTTCGCACAACGCACAATTAACATAGTTTTGTTTTTACCAGAAGATGGAATGTAATACATAATGGTTATAAAATTTTTATAATGACATTTTAGTTTAAAAAATATATTTAGTTCCTTATATTACTATGTATAGGGTATGTTTGAATGATAAATATTATCAAGAAACAGATAATGATTATGTAATACTCAATTCAGTACCTTTAACTTTCTCTTGAAAGTATACTTGGAAGTGATGCAATTAGGATAACTAATTAAGAATAGATACTTATGAGATTGATATATGTTTTTATTAATAGAAAAAAATAATATATTAAAGAATAAAGTTTTAGGAATGGTTATGGAATGATGTGGTGGAAATGTCTCCTTTAAAAGTGAATAAAAGGTCACTTTTGTGAATACCCTTCAATTTTTCAATTATAGAACTACAATGTTCAAGGGATTGAGGGTCCAAAAAATTTAATTAAAGGATTTTTGGATTATTATTTTTTCAATACAATAAAAGTATTTACACATAGTTTTATACATTGTTTATGTCATTTACCATTATATTGTTACTTTTACCTTTTTAGTTTTTACTAAGGTAACTAATTTTTACCAGAGTGACTTATATTTTATTTAAAATATAAAACAAATTATATTTCCAAATTTTGAATTTATAAAATATAATATAATGTAAATTTAATCTAAATCAATTTCTAAATAAGATATAAATAACTTTTAAATTAATATATATATATACATACTATTTGGGAGGAAAATATTGTTTTCACCATTATGTATTCTTAAAATTTTATTTGATTAATAATTGAATGGGAGATAATATATTTATATATTATTTTAAATATTTTATTAAATTAATTTTTATAATGGATTAATTTATTAGGATATATAAAAATTACACCATATTAGTAAAATAGTTCTTTGAAAATAACAGTTTTACTATTATCAAGGTCATTATCATTAATCTTAGTAATCTAATTTTTATGATCAAAATAAAATTGAATTTATCAAATAATATGTACATGTTGATCTCAAATATTAAATCCATTATTTATATTTAATTTTTCAATGTGAAGAAATCTAATTTTTAGTGAAAGCACATAAAAACAGTTTTTTGTGTGGAACATTACTTGAGTTTCCAAAATGTTAAACATAGGTATTATAAATTGAGCATATTATTTTTCTTATGATTTATATTTTTTATTATATATATAAATTTTATAATAATTTTTTTGATATATATTTAATTCATTCTTGTGTTAAAGTAATGTCATAAAAGTGATTGTTTTTAAGAAAATATTTATTTTTTATATTAACCTAATAATTAATTATTTTATAAAAATTTCAATAAGTAATTATAAGATAAAATTGTAATGATTAATCAGAAATGAAGGTAATATCTTCAAAAAAATTCTAAAATTTATAAATTTATATTTTAAATAAAAATAATATATATAAAAGTAAACTGCATTTTTTAAAGACCATTTTAAAATAGTATATATAATTCATCTATTTTATATTAATTTCTAAATGATTAAAATATTTTAATTTACCATTGGTTTCATTCCTATTGTAATTTTATTATCTAGTTTTTTATCCATTTTTTTAGTTTAGTGTCGTGCATGGAACAGCTTAGAAACATGGTTCTTATTTAAAGTAAATTTATATAGTAAAATATTGGGCCATTAAATTCTACATCCTAAAATAACCTACATCTAAAACAATTTTAATTATTATTAATGAAAATAAATGGTGACAGTTTTTTTAAAAATATTCATCATTTGAGATATAACTTCTAATATGACATCTATCTTACTCTTTTAGTGAAAATCAAGTCACTTATCTCTTTTCAAAAAAAGTTATTTTTTCATAAAATAATATACTCAAGTATGTATGTATTATAATCATGCATTATCAAAGATACACCCATCCCAAATCCATTTGAATCACTAAGACCTTAAACAACAAAAAAAATCATAAATTCATACAAAAAAATAACTTTTTATTTAACCTTAAATTGTAATATCCACTAGTTCCTAAAATCACACATTTTCCAATATATATATCACAATACCAAAAATAATATAATATTCCCCAAAATATCCGAAATAAATTTTTCATTAAATCAATAATCAATTTTAAGGCTATCAATAAAATCTAACTCACTTTTCTAAATATAAAATATCTTTTTGAACATAAGGGTTTTTCACCCCTCAATCATGTGTTCTATAATAGTTATCCCCAAAAATATTACCTCGTCATAATATCAATTTTCATGTTTATTCATACCTTTTAATATATGATTTCAAACCATTAATGAAAAACTGATAAAAAAAATATTTTTATGTTTCACATAATCCTCTTAACTTATAGAATATACCGAAATATATTTGATAAATACCAGTCATCAATGAAATTGTATAAGATTATCAAAATTAAATCTATTTTAAGTTATCAAGCTCAATAAATTATTTAATACTATGAATCTATCATTTTCCATTATAATAGGTATATACTAAAATTATAAAGCATTTAAGTATAAAATTTTATTTAGTTATAAGATATCGTTGTTTCTTGATACATAACCATATCATATTCAATTAAATAAAATTTTTTCAACCAAATAATAAACATTAATATGTTATAATAATACCCAAAATATGAATAGGAAAACATAAATCTTAATATTTCTTCCTATATAAAACCATTATTTGTTACATATGTTACTTTTGGTTTAATCAATAACCCTATTTTTAGAATCCTTTGTTAATTTAAGTTGCGTTCTATTATGTTTCTTAAGAGAACACATTAAAGTAATTAAGAAATATATCCTTCAAAATGTTTCATAAAGAGAATGTGAATTGACCATAACAATTTTAATTGGGAGTTTCAAAAAAGGTGTGAAGCTATGCCTCTTTATCATTAACTAGGTAATGATTGAGTTAATATCCAACATACCATTTTTAGGGTTATTATCCCTAGGTATATCTGTGATAGATCCTATTTCCATTTATAGTATTCAGGTGTGGATGTTATTTCTAAGAGAACCAAAAAATATCTACTTTATAAAATCTCTAGTATGTTATCCTATACTTATAATTATTTCATAGATTTTCTCTAATGTTATCTCATCAAAATATCAATCAACATAAAATATTATTTATAATGAACATAATGTCATATCTACACCATTTATACCGTGATCAACCTTACCTTATAAATCATAAATTACCTTTAAAAATATTAATTTATTTTCAATTGATTACATCTAAACCTCTAAAGTTATCGAAATCCTCCATTTATACAAACTAAGGTGGCCCAAACTCAAACTCCCAAATTAAGTCATAACAGAAACATGCTTTACACACTATAATTGATACACATCCTATATTACAATATATTTCACAAATAATTTAACTATTACCATAAAAAGAACTTTTTAGGTTTATAATTTTATAGAGTTATGAAAAATATTTATCTAGTAAAACCCATGTTATTTATATTAAATGGAAATTTTTCCCATCATATAAGAAAATAATTAATCCAAAACACTATTTCAGCATCTCTTATAAATATCCACACTATATACTCTTTTTAAATAATCTTACTTATTAGTTTTCTTCATAACCCAGGTAAATAAGAACATAAGAAAGGGTTGAGATTGGATGATAATTAAGTCTAAACATAATATATAACAATAAAAAGTCATAAGTGAGCATAATATGACAATATGTGTATAATTAGGATATATAAAAATGTTATTCCTAATAAATAATAGTTTTTAAATCACGGAACAATGATTTGAATAACATAATACATTACTGAAAAGAGTGTAGAAACATGTGTCAATAAACATGACACATGGGAGCATTACACAGTTATGAGAGTCAGAATAAAACTGTGACATCATTAAAATATTTCATAAATATTAGAATATAGAAACACTACCTTGAGTTTTTTGAAAAAATCGAGATATTAATTGGTCACCGAATTCATAACTCTCGAAATTTATTAAAAGAGTAAAAGTTGAAAATACACACATGAGGTGTAACATTCTTACACCATAAAGGTGTTGACGGAAATACAAAATGTGTGAGATAAGAACCATCTAAAATTGAACATTTTAATAGGTTCATTAAAAGAACCATTCCAGTTCCTAATCAAACAACCGTTTTTGTAGTTGGGGTGGACATGAAGATTTAATCGCCCATCACTGCATCATTATAGTAATGGAATTACCATCTCTAATGATCCCCCACACATGAAATTTTAATACCTATATAGAAGAAAGGTTGAGATCCATAAAATCATTTAATTTTACAAACTCCTGAGAAAACAAATTTTTCAATGCAAAGCCATCAACTTCACTACAACATTACCTTGAGTACAAATACCATCAGTTCCCACAAATATGAGAAACTAAAATGTATGCATGAATACTTATCTCTAGATAATATATCTTTAGAAAAATTCATTGGAGGGTCATATAGGCCCCCCATCATTAATCCACATGTACAAGTTCCACTTAAAATCAATAATTTAGTATTTAGTAAAGAACCAAGGAAAATAAAATGGGTTTCCTTCACCATATAATAATGACTCATGGAATAAAAATGGGGTTCATATCCTTTTCAAATGAATAACATAATGAAATCATTTATAATTCAATCAATAATCATAACATGATAAACTCATGGAAAATAAATGGGTATCCAATGAAGTTAAGTAAATTTATAGGTAAATACCATTAAATCAAGATAATAAAGTATATGATATTTATGCCATATAAATAAATGTTATACAATAATGTCAATTATTCCCCTAAATAAATTGATGTATGAAATATACGTGAACACCATTCAATCATAGGAAATAAATAAATAGTGTTCATAGAGAAAAATAAAAAAAATAAAAATCATATTTACAAATTGAGGATGATTAGGTAAGAAAAGGCAATTATGGATCATTCCTTAAAAAATAGAATGAAATTACATTATCCATACAAATAAATAATACGAATAATAAAATTTTATGAATATATTTAATTAATCATAAGAAATATCAAATGACAATGAGTTTGATAAAAAAAATTATTGGTTTTATAAAAATAACATTAAAAATAATAAAAATAATTAATTTCTTTGAAAACAATTTCAATTGGATAATTTAAAAATATATGAGAGAAATATTTTTTTGTAAACCATAAATATATAGAGATCAATTTTCATATAAAATTTAAAAGGATATGTAATGATTTTTTTCACATAGAAATTATAAAAGACCATATTTTTTAAAAAATTACTCATAAAAATATTGTTAAAGACATTTTTTAAAAAATTAAAAATAAATTAATGGTAGTTTAAAATTAAATTTTATTATTTCTGAAATAAAATATATGGATATATATAAAATTCAATGTTGAAGATAAAATATGAGATTAAAAAATAATCTTTTTTTTATAACTGTAAAATACTTTTGATGAAAACCACATTGATTTAAATGATTATAAAAAATTAATTTTTTAATCAAGGTAAAGAGAAAACAAATATCTCCAAGGATAAATATAGGGGAATAAAAATATTGTGATATTATAAATAAGAACCATATAAATTACCTAGACATGTTATCACATTTGAGAGATCTAAATTTTAAAATGAGATTGGAAAGAGAAACCTTATGGCTTGATTAACATTCAAATCAACACCCCCGAAGAAATAAGAGTGAGAAATTGAACATCAAATACAATGAACATAATATTTTTCTTCATATAACTTGACAAATATGTAGTACATATGTGATATAGAAGTAAATTAGTACATGAAAAAATATCTAAAGAAATAGTAATTGAAATCAAGAAGCCCTTTCAATTATCATAATAATTATGTTACGATTTATTTGATATTGAGGATGTAAATAATTCTTTTAAATTCCCCATAAAATAAGAGATAAATAAAAATAATTATTCATAGGTGTAAAAAGTATAACTTTAAACAATATAGTTCAATAAGAAATTTGGTGACTCAATAGAAGAAAATTATGTTAGCATAAACCCTTATAATATCATAGTCTTTTGAATCAAAACCCCTTAAAAGATTTAATTTCAAATAAAATATTTGATACCATTAATAATGATAGTATAATGATAAATAAATCATTAAATGGGAATTATATACAACATTCCAAATAAAACATGTTGTATAATAAGATGTATGTCTTAAGAGATTCAAAATTGTGACACAAAACCCTTACCTTGTTTCTCAGTCACTCTGTTCAAACATCTAAATTCATAAATAATAAAACTAATTTTATTAAACACATTATTAGGAACATTTTTCATCTATATTTAATTTAATAAATATTATTTATTATCATATTCTCTTTTTTTATTATAGTATTTTTTATATTTGTGTGAAAATTGAATAGTTATTGACTTATTTTTTTTAATTTTGATGGTTAAAGATAATATATAATAATATGTTAAATTCTTAATATAACATTTATATAACCATAATAAAATAATTATTTTCTTATTAACTTGTATTTTTATTTTTTAAATTCCAAAATTCTTTCATGATAAAGCTTTCAAGTATTGATCAAGTACGTGTTTAAACCCGCCCAAAAATGAAGAGGCTATATCTTGATGGGTTAGTATAGTTAAGGAAGTTTATAAAATCAATATAAAATATGAATAATGATATTTGTTTTTAATAATTTAATAATTCTTTTTTATTTATCATGAAAATTAATATGAAAGATGAAAAATGTTACTTCATAGAGGTGATACTTTGCACAATACACGACTAAGGTTATTCTATTTTTTATATGTGGATGGAAAGGAATAAATTAGGGTTGTTACCTTAATATAATAACACTTTATTATAATATTTAACTAGAGAAAATTATATTACTATGCATGTGGTTGGTTAGGAAGATTATTATTAAGAAGAAAAAGATTGGAATTATGTAATACTCACTTTGGTACCTTGAACATTCTCTTGAAAGTATCCTAGTAAGTGAATGGATTAGGATAAATTTTCTAGACTAGAGTATTATAATATTGATATAGGATTATTTAAGGATAAAACTTATAGAGTTTCCAGAATAAATTCTAAGGGTTGGGAATGTAATGATGGGGTACGAGGTGTCACCTTTTAGAAGTGGAAAAAAGAGATATTTTGTGAAAACATTTTACTTTTCAATGATATCATTAAATTACTAAAGGGTAAAATACTTAGAAAGTTATAAATAACTGATTTGGTATGATATTGGGTCAATAAAGCATTAATAATGTATTTATGAACATGTTAAAAGTCATTTACCCTTATATTGTTAATTTTACATGTTTTTGTTTTTACTAGGATAACTAGTTTGGGCCCAACTAACTTACATTTAATAAAAATATATAATATAAAATATGAAAAAATTGTGTGATGAACCAAAGTTTAATTTCCATTTAATCTAATTAAATATAAGAATATTTGAACATTTACTTTTGAATCAAAACAATTTATAAATAAGAAAAATATTATAAGGAAAAATGTTTTTTTCACCATTAAGTTCTCTAAATATTTTTTAGTATTGATTAACAATTTAGTGTATGAAAATATATTTATATATGGCTATATAAATTATATTATGTTCATTTATGATATATAATAAATTTATTTTATTATGTAAAAATTACACAATAATAATTAACCAATTGTTTGAAAATAACAGTTTTATTATTATCAAGATCATTATATTTAATATTAGGATTCTCAATTTTATGATCCAAATGAAATTGAAATTATCAAATAATATGTAAATTTTTATCTACAATATAAATTTTTTTATATATTTTTTAGAACTGATTAATTCTAATTTTTAATGTATGCACATAAAAATAGTTTTTAGTGTGAAATATTACTTAAGTTACCAAAATGTTAAACATGGGTCATATAAATTTAAAATAAGATTTCTAAATAATTTATATTTATTATTATATACATTTTATATATATAAAATTATTCAAAAATTACAATCCATTCTTCTGTAAAGATAATTTCATAAATGTGAAATTTTTTAGTAAGATTGGTATTTTCAATATTAACCAAAAAAATCAATTATTTTAGAAAAATGAACAAAATTAAATTTATGAGAATATTGAAAATATTGACACAAAACTAAAGTTATTTTTTCATGAATTAGATTTCTAAAATTTATAAATTTATTTTTTAAAAAATATAATATATTTAAAAATCTAGTTTTTTTTTGAAAAACACACTTTGAAAAACATAAGTATTATTAATCCTATTTTATATGAATTTGTGATTGATTAAAATATTTTTGTTTTCCATAGCTTTTATTCTTGTAAAAAATTTCATAGTGAATTTTTTTTTCATTTGATGTTGTTTGTAGAACAATATATTAACATGGTGATTATTTAAATTAAAAATTATATAGTAAAATCATGGGTCATTACACATAGGAAACATATATAAGATTCAATATGAACACATCATAGATCATTTATATATGAAATTAAAATTAAACTCACCTATTCAAAGATGAATGACCTTAAATGGAATGACAATCATCCTCTTCACACTTCCTTTAAAGGTATGGTGTATCCCATTCGGTGTAACTAAACTATGTGGGTTCTGATTCCCATATTGAATATATATTGCAAGACCCTCTCATGAGACTGATTCCAAATCCAAAAACACTACTTCCTCCCCAGATAGAGATAAATCCTAGATTTATTATAACTAAATATTTAAACATAGAACAAATATCAATGTAAAATAATGATTGAGAACCTATGAGATATGCACACATTCACATCAATGTATATTGATGTTCTAACACTGGCCTGGTGGTAACCATTCCCTCATTGGGATTTAGATGGATTCAAACATTTGTATTAATAATATAATAGTGTATTTGATTAATAAATAACTCCCACAAAAAGAGTGATATGAGAATGACCTCCCATCCTCTTGACCAATCCACAACCCCAGTGTCACTGGTGACTTCTTAGTGACCGCTTGGATTTTTAAAGAAGGCTCACATCAACTCAAAAAATATATAGGCACGGTGTGTTTCAGAATAAAATTGATGATGTGAAATCCAATAACCAAAAATTTTTGAGTGATATTAGATGCCTTACATTTCATTTCTTATAACATATCCAATAGTATCCACATGTCAGAAACAAAATCATCTAAACCTATTTACTTGAATTATTCATTTTCATGAACCACGTCATATATTACATTTTCATCCTTTAAATCATATACAACCTAGAGTTTAAATATTCATCTCTGGTGAATGTGTGAAAATTAATTTACATATAAAACTCTACCACTCATAATAAACTTCTAAAAATCATCATGAGCCCATAACTAGAGAAGGTTGCAATAATTGTCTTTGATTCAATATATGTTGTTCTCTAAAGTCATCCCATTTATTATTTCATGAAGAAACTAATCTTCTATAACTCAAATCATTCAAAAAACACTATCCAAATAATATTTCCATATCATAAAAAAATTCATGATTCAAAATCAAAAGGACGAGTCTTCTCTTAAATAAAAAACTATATTTTCTTCTTCTATATGTATAGTTAGATTCAAATTTCTTCATCACAGAGTCATCACATGTTGCAACAACCATACTCTATAGAATTACCCTACATTTTATATAATCCTTTATGATTTTAATTATTTGTTTCTTTATTTCAACAAGTTACAAAACCTATTAAATAGATTATACACATAAAATAAAATCACCAACTCCCTTACACATCAATTATCATTTTGAATATTAGAAAATTATATATCATTATTTCAATAGGATAATTGGAATCATCACATAGAACTAAAATTGTGACTTTATGACCAAATAATCATTCCCATTTGATGTAAGTTCACCATTAACAATATACATATACATAAATTTGTTACCTTTATCTAAATAATCTCAATCTAATGTATCCTTCTATATTACCATTCATTGGGATAATCTACCAAAACTCTAATCTCATCACATATTTAAATCATTTCTTATTGAAAAAAACAACACAACACCATACATGAGTCCAACACTTATATTTAAAAACAATAACCATGTAACTTTTAAACCAAATAAATATAAATATAAAAAAACATTGGAAAATTTTTTACTTTCTAAAAAAATTAAAGTGGAAATAAATATTAACAAGCAGTTTTTAAAATAACAAACTCAATTTAAACATAAAAAATATTATTTTTTTATCAAAACATAAAAATAATTGGAAAAGAATATTCTAACCACTAAAATGACTCATATTATATCTTCAAAGATGAATAAAAAGCCTAAAACTTGTAGAATTTTTTTGGATTAAAAAAACCATTCAAAAAAAATGGTAATGAATAAGTGAATAAAATATTATATATTGGAGAACAACTAAAAACACATGTTCTATTAAAAAACACATATATTAAGTGATAAAACATGTTTAACATATTAACTTAGAAAAAAAATGTTATGATAATAAAAGTTACTGAAAAAAATGCAATGATTAAAAATGGAAAAAAACTCAAACTTTGTTTCTGAAAAAACTAACAAAACCTGAATACAAACAAACTCAATCAATAAGCCATCAGAAAAAATGCAAGTTTAATTTTCTAATGATAAAAAATATTTATATATCCATACAATGAATAATAATTAAGAAATAATAACATGCATAATTTTTCTATAGAATTATAAAACTTAAGTAGAAAATAATTTTTATGAGAAAAATTAGTTAAATAAACAAAGCATAAATACTAAAATCATTAAAATAATAATTTTATTAAAATAAAATTAAATAAAATTACACCACCATATATTTTTATTACAACTTAAGCACTTACAATGGTGTTAAAAATGATAATTCAAAAAATATATAATTAAAAATGAATCTATATACAAAATGATATAAAATTGTTTATATTCATAAGGATAAAAAAGAATAAAAAAATTATTTATATACAAACTACTTTTTAAAATTTTTATCAAATATTTTTATGTCATAAGCTAACATTTAAAAAATATTATTTTCTAGTTTATTAATAAATATTATATCATACCATTTATATCATCAAAAATCAAAATAAGAGAAATATTTAAAATACAACATGGGTATAATTTTTATTTACCAATATCTTTTTTCAAAAAACATTTATATACCCTATAACAATAAATTTTTCTTATATTAAAAGAAAAAACTACATGAAATAAAACTAAAAGTTCAAAACAATTGTTCAAAAACAATCATATATATAAAATAATTAGGCATAATATAAAGTGATAAGAAAAATATTTTTTACTTATTAATTTTTTTAGGGGTTTTTATATTTTATGATTTTTTACTTTATTAACGAGCTGTTTAATTTTTCTAATTTCATGGTTTTTGCCAATTTTTTTAGTATTATTGTATTACTACAATTTTTTTACAAATCAGATATAAATGTTTTTATAATAAATTTTAAATTCATTTTTTTAATTTTTAATTTTTAATTTTCTCGTGAATATTAGTTGAATTTAAAATGAAATGGTAAAGATGAAAAAAAAAATGATAAAAGACAGAGGTAAGAAAAATCCATTTGTTATTTTGGTGGTAACATCCCGACTGAAACCATCGTGTTCATGATAGGTTCTACGTGACATCATGCACGCCTCCCTGTAGACAAGAGGATATATACAAGTAGTCAAGGTCTCAGTTTGTTAGTGGGGAGAATATACCCTCTATATAATGTCATGGAATATATAAAAATGTTATATAAATAAATATATATTGAGAATAAAAACAAGGGATCTAAATAAAAAGAATAGATTTAATACAATAAACATATCATAATTTTTCAAGACTATTGAGAGTAATAAAAGAAAATAAATAAATAAATGAAATGAGGGGTTCTTCAGTGTCTGTCTTCTCTACTACTAGATTTTTCCCCCTCTTCTCAGTTGTCCACCACAGGGCCCTTTCCCTTCATTGGATCAATCATGAAATCTACAAGTCCACTAAAATTCTTGGGTAGGGTGTGAGTACAAGACTCAATAGTACACCACCATTTCTTAATTAACCTACTATGCTTTTGTTTAACAAGTATATTTTATAATATTAAAAATAAATTTGAAACAGACCATAAAAATAAAATCTATAATTGAGAAGTAATGCACTAACTAAGCCTCTATGAACCCCCGACCATACCTACTTTGGATTCAAGTAGGAAGATAATGGATTAGGTTGATCGTAATCAAACCAATGCTTACATAGTGCCCTAACAGTGTCTTGGAGGTGTTATATAGTTTAATTTGTCCCTCAAGAAAACCATGCCACTCAGAGTTCCCTATTTTCAACTGGACTTCCTCATGGTGCATGGAACTTAGAAAATAAATTATACCTCAAGTGTAACATTATCATGGAACCATGGCTACCTTGTACCTCCACCCTTTGATTAAGTTCCTCATTATCATCACCACAAGTCAACTTAATTCCCCATATAAGGGATAAACATGTCATGATAGTCCACTTATCTCAAGTACCACTAACAACCACAAAGGTGTAGTAACACACATATATGATTATCAAACATGGAGGCATAACATATCATCATGAGTATACAGTATCACATATAACATCTTGTGATCATAATAAAACATGCCAAAAGCTACACTAATATCACTCATGGAATAAACTTTTTCTTAATGAGTCTCACAGGCTACAGACACACACCCACATGTGACCAAAATTAATTAAAATATCAAATAAGACAACATATATATCATATTATGGGAAAATGTTTAAATGAGATCCCAAGAGATAAGTATAATCTTACATCATGGTTTCAATAATAGGGTTATGGTCTATTGATGGTGTAAACACCTAAATCATGCCCACACACCAAATAACATATGATCCAACTCCAAGATCTCCTTAAAACAATCCAATAAATAAGTTATGTATTTTAGAGTAAGGTAAGAAGAATTAAATCCACAAGTAATCAAATAAAATTCACTCAGGGTAGTTCATCATCATAATAAATCCTCAAGCTCAGTTGAATAGGGGAGGGGAAGGGTTCTATTTAAATATGAGGGTATACATAGTGCAAGGAAGAGGATTTGACATAGAGGGTGTTATTAAAATAGCCACCATTCTGTAGTATGGTACACTAATGTGAAGGGAATTACTATAAAAAGACTTCTATAGTGAAGGGTTTCTAGCTACAGTGTTGGTTTCACATGAATTGCACCACCATGGAATTGAATGGGGGGGTTTTTTTGTATAGAACTAGGATAGGTCATGCACTATTTTGGCATAATAAATATGAATATTATGTAGGGTCATTTTTATGTCCTTTATAGAACTATATCATCATTTCTATAACATAGGGAATGATTGGTAACAAATTGATCGTCCTCATTGGTTTATAAATCTTTAAGAAACTAATGGAGGATCATATTTAAATCAAAATATATTACCAAATCAATTTCCAAAAATGATCATTGAAATCCATAACTCCCCAAAGATTGAAGTTCATCCAACTGTATGTGTTGTACGTGTAAATAGGAATTGGGCCATGGTGCATGAAAAAACGGTGCATTTGTCACCAGTCACCAATACTATGATCATGGATGTGTTGAAAAATTATTAAATGAAACACATATGATTTTCCCTTATTTCTATAGTTTGGTAGCCCTGATATAATGTATCCACCTAGGATTTTGTATGGAATCTCCCTGTTTAGGCATCAATGTCTCCAAAGCACCCTTAAGCCCCTAAAAACTTTTATAAGCCCCCAATTATTTTCTGAAATACGGATCAACTCAACACAATGTTTGAAAATTACAATTTTAGTAAAGAATAATAATTTCAAAGCATTAAAATTCTCCCTTATAAATATTTATCATATTTTAGAAGCATATCTTGGGATCCTATAAGAGAAAAATAGTCCACTAATCTCAAACATCTTCATCTCACCTCAAGTCCCTTCATGGAACATTCCATGATAAAAATGAATCCAGAAAAGTGGTACTATCTTCCCTCGAAGGATAATCTCACTTTAGTATGTGATCTACATTGATCCCTCATTATAAGATTCATCATTCTCCAACTAAACATCCTCAATATCTATTACATTAATAGGGTAAAATTTCTATCTTTGGAGCTATGAAACATGAAATACGTCATGTATTCCTCACTAGAGAGAAGTTTGTTCTAGATATTATTCTACTTCTTATATATACTTAGTGACCATAGTGGTTCCAAAAAAACAAGTTTCTATAATTCTTTTATTCTTTAGACATATGTTCCCTAACCGAGGAGTAACTCTCAGGAAAACCCAACCTCCCACAATGAACTATAATAGACTCCTCATCTGGCCAGCATAGGAACTATTTCTTTTTTGAGTGGTGATCAACCTATTTGGATTCAACTTCACTCTTTCAAAGGTATTATAAATAATAATATAGTCCTCAAATACACTATATCCCTCCTTATTCCAAAGGAGTGTTGAATTAAATGAACTCTTTTAAAGAGAATCATAATATTCCATATGAATTGAATCCTAGTAACTATTGTTGAACACAAAATTAACCAAGGATAAGTGATCATCCCATGCTCCATAGAAGTATAGGATGTAATATCCTGGAATTTTATCTGATATGTGTATAATCTATTAAGACAATCTGTATGTTTGATGATCGTATGCCATGCTCAATCTTAGTTGATTCCCTAGTGAGTTCTTCAAGAATTTCTAAAACTATGTTGTAAAACATCCATCTTGGTGAGATGTAATTCTCAAGGAAACTCCATGAAGTCTTATGATCTTGTAGACATAGGGCCTTCCTAGATCCTCCACCAAATCAGTCTCTCTGGTCAATAATAAATGAGAAATAATCATTATCTAATAAAAAATCACTCAAATAAAATCCGGAATTATTAGGGTGTTAGGTAACCCCATAGAAAATTCCATTGATATATCTTCCAACATTCACATGGGTATAAGGAGTGGCTGGAGAAAACCACTAGGACATGGATTCTGATCCTTCACCCAATGAAAAGTAAGGAATCAAGAGATGAAACTTGGAATTTTTATATTCATCCCTAGACACAATAACTAACTTTTGAAGTCACAATGCATCATTATAAGTACCCATATAAGGGTATGGTAATACCTCATCAACTCATATTTTATGGATTCTATAAATTGTACTTTCCTATGTACCAAGATGACATCATCATCATATATCGACTATTTAGGCATTGAGTCGCCATCATCTAACTATTCCCTTAACACTACAAACATTGAGTCAAACTCATGTACATCATTTAAATTGTACATAAGAGAATATTTAACTGAAAATAGGGATAAATTCACAGAACCATGATACTCTAAGGAAACCATCCTACAATCATCCAATAAGATCATCAAGCACCACTACTCCTCGGTTGGTCTCTCACCAAGATCCTATTATGCCTACATCTTATAACTATGATCATATGTGATGATGTTACCTTTCCCTGGTAAATAATCCTTATATAAGTAAAATTATATATACAGTCAAATTATTTAATCTTGCTTGAATTTTGGTCCATTTGATGGAATATATAGAGAAGGATATTATGGTCTGTGTAAACAAAAAATATCTCATCTAATAGATAGTTTCCCCAAAACATAAAATCATGAACCCATACTGCCATATCCAAGTCATGTGTAGGGTAGTTCCAATCAGGGGTTCAAAGCTGAAGACACACATAGGTGGTCCACTTTTGTTCCCAATTGTTTAAAAAGGGAGATAACTCATATGAAAATTTGTCTAGTAGGTCAATTATAATAACTACTTGTATATTTATAAATTAATGGGGAGAACCAATATCCCAGAAGTACTGTACATAATGTATTTCATCAAGAACATACCTAGAACCAAAGAGGGACCCTACCCACAATCTTTTGGACATTGATATATAATATATAGATAACTAGCCTCATCCTTATAAACTTTTCCTAGAGGTACTTGTCTACTCTGGGTATGTAGTTGAGAATCCCAACAAAAACAAAAACTCCCTAGTCATGGTTGTCTCTAACTCCTAGTCAATTATCTTTCTCAATACCATGAGATATTTCCTATCCTACCACACTAATTGAACTAACTCTGGGGTGATAGGAATACCTGATTATTGTTTTTAAAAATCCCATAGTTTAAGCACTATGGGTCAACTCTAGATGGAACATAAGAGACTGAACATTTCTACACATTCATACCAATAGTACATTGCATTTCCTTATCCATCCTATTATGGCCATCAAAATGGGTATACAAGAAAAAAGTAAGAGCCCATACCTCTAAGTAATGAAGGGTAAAAAAATATCAGCTACTCATCCATCCCCCAGAATCCCATTAACGGTAACAGTCTTACTCAAAACCCTTGATTACAATGCTGTATTGAAAATCCAGACAAACTGTCTAAGGTTAGGTTTCGGTCTGATTTCAAACATCCTAACATTATGATCCTCATTACTAGAAAATATACATTGATAAATAGAGGATCTATTTAAAGGGATATGAAAATTCTGATACTACTATGGATCTCTACTATAGCTCCATGAAATCTTAAGCTCAATCATTCATCAATGTGTTAGAAAATAACTCTCCAAAAACAAATCCTTGAAGGCTTCCCATGAGAGTACATCATTTTTTCAATCCTGATCTATAACTCCCCACCAATACCTAATAGGTCCCTACAACATGAATATTAATAGATTCTTATTCCCATCTTATGGGGTCCTAAATAGGTTGAATATTCTCCCTATTGTTTCCCCAACATTCTCATCATCCAGTGGTTTTTTGGTTTCCTAAAAGGAAAAAGGATGTTATAGATGGATATCCTTGGCATAATCAAAAATAGATATTAGGGCTACATTAAATGGATACACTTTATGAACCACTAAGATAGGTGCATGAACATCCTCTAGAACATCCTGCTCAGTTGAGAGTCCCATGAAATGTCTTTGATGTGAAATATTTTGCAACATAAGGAACATTATTAACACAAATATTTCATTACTAGCCTATGGTAAATCACAATGATATCCTAGGATTCTACACTCAACCCAATATATTCCCCTAATATTAGTAACCCTAGTTTCCATCCCTTCATATTAATCACAATTATCATATATATACTAACAAAATAGCATGATCAGTTCAAATAATAAATTTCATGAATGATATATCACACAACCTAACAAAATTGATATATCACACAATAGAATCTATCCTGAATAGATAGTAAAAATAAAAAAAAAATCAATTATTGAACTACTATGAATCACAAAAAGTATCTATATATATCATGTAAACCTATGTTTCTAGTCATGATGCATGAACATACATGAAATCTATTAAATCACATATCAACATCTTATACATCACCCAAGGTTATTTTTTTCAATGGTATTAGAAAAAAAAATTTAAACTTATTGGGAAACTCATAGGACCACTATATAGTGCTGGATAGAAATGGGAATAGTTCCTCGAATCAAGTCCCAATCATGTAAAATCTTGTGCATCATATCCCAAATCAGGGAAAGAGGAAATTAAAGTTATCAAATCCTAGTCATTTGATACCACTTTGTAACATCCTAACTGGAACCATAGGGTCTGAACAGAGTACTATGTGACCTCATGTGCACCTCCTCTTATATAGAAGGATGAAAAATAGTAGTGAGGGTATCAGTTTATCAGGGGGGATACTATACCCATAGTCTCATTTCATGAAACAGATAATAAGGATAAATATATATAAATATATAATCATAATAAATATTTAGAAACTAAATAAATGGAACATATTTAAAATGATAAATAGATCCCAATTTGGATATATTGTTCAGTGTAATAAAATATGATAAATGAATAAAATAACAATGGGTTTCTCTGGTTTCTTTTCTTGTCCACTACTAGCTCCGTACTCCTGAGATCGGCTTTCCACCATAGGACCCTTTCGATTTTTTATACCCCCCATGAAATCTATAAGTTCATGGAAATTCTTGATTAGGGTGTGCATATAAGACTCAATAGAACACCACCAATGCATCCTTAACCTTATGTGATCAAGTATAAAAATTACATTCCATAATAACAATAATAAAATTGAAATATAAAGTAAACATACAATCCAAAAATGACTAGTCTTGTGCTAACCAAGACACCACAAACCCATAGTTTTACCTAATTCAGCTCCACACTAGAAATAATGGAATAAGTTGATATTAGTCAAAAAATACACTGTAAAATTTCTTCATGGTGTTGTGGAGGTGCTAGCCAGTGTCATTTTTACCTCAATAGAACCATGTCACCCGACATCCTCTAGTTTCGATTAGGTTACCTTGTGTGCATGTCACATGGAAAATCAACGCTACCTAGAGTATTCCCTAAACATGAAACTATGGATACCTTGTACCTACAACCTATGCATAGGTCCCTTGTCTCTATCAACACAAGTCAAGAACAACCCCCTTCTAAAGGATAAACATGTCCTGATGGTCCACCTATATCAAACACTATTAACAATCACCAAGGAATGGTAACACGCATATAGGGTGAGAACCCAAGTAGGCATAACATATCATCATGAATATATAATTGAACAAATAATATAATTTCATCATAATTATACATGGAAATAAGATACACTAATATCACCCATTAAAGGAAAATAACTCAATGGGCCTCACAGGCTACACACACCCACATGAGATCACATTCAAAAATGGTATCAAATAATACAACAAAGAAATTTTAGTATGGAAACATGTGTAAATGAGATCCTAATAGGTAAGGATATCCCTACATAATGGATGTCAATGTTAATTCCATGGTCCATCGAAGGTTTCATCTCCCGAACCGCACTCGCAAACCAAAAAGAATATGTTCTCACTTTAAGATCTTCTAGAGCCAGTCTAATCATACTTGTTATAGGTTCTAGAGAAATGAAATAATAATTTGAGACCAAAGAAATTAAATAAAACTCACCCAGTGTTGTTTGTTGTTAGAAGAAATTCTTAAGCTCATTCTTATGGGGGAGTATAAAGGTTTTCTAGAAAATTGAGGGTCTCCATGCGGAATGTAAGAGGTTGTGACATGGAGGGTATGCTGGAAACCACCCCCATAGGACAAGATGATACACCATGGTGTATGACAATGATGTAAGAGGACCTACATGGGGTAGGGATTCCATTTGTCATATGGGTTCACTGTATAGATAACTAACATGACATAGAATGGGGATTTACAGTATAGAACTGGGCTAGGATGTGAACCAATAAAACATAATAGACATGAATATGACAAGTGGAATTGTTGTAGACTATCAAAGCTCTATAAAATAATTATTCCACTAGGAATAAGGATTGGTAATAACTATCTCATATTTTTTTATTTAAGAAACATTAAGAACCTTACACATGCATATCTTAAAATCAAAACGTATTCCCATATCAATTTTCAAACCCGATCCTTAAAATACATAACACCATAAAGAACTAAGATCATCCAAATGTACTCATTGTACACATAAATATGCACTTAGTTGGGGTGCAAGGCACCACAAAACAACCTTCACTAGTCTCTACCACTATTGTGATGGTTTTGGAACTATATCCTTTAATAAAACCCCGATGGTGCATATATCTACGACATAGCAGCCCCTCTACAGTTTATCCACCTAGGCTATGATATGGTATATACCTGTTTTGGCTAGAAGGATTCCAAAACACTGTTTGTCCCCATATAAGCTTCATTAATCCCCCCAAATATTCTTTGAAACATGGATCAAGTCAATAAAAAGGAGTAAAGAATAATTTTAGTAAAAAATAATAATTTTAGGTATTTACAGTGGCTATATAAAATAGTAAACTTAGATCAAATGGTAGGTGGATCCAAATAGGAAACTTAACCTCTATGTACATTTCACTATATAAAATATGTACAAAACACATTATTGTAACCTGTGAAAATAGATATAATTCATGTCTAGGAAAGTTTAACAAGAATAATTTTCCAATTTATTAATCAAATATGAAACATTTTTCTTTGTAGTTTCAAAATTAATTTAATAGAAGTTATTTTTATATCAAGGAGTCATTATTTTATTTATCTTTTAAACAAAATCAACATATTTTAAATCAAAAAATTTCATTTATCAAAACATGAATTTATATTCTCAAAAATTATTTTCAAGTGAAATATTTTTTAAAAAAATACCTATTTTATGATTAAAAATCAAGGATTCATCTCATTAATTTCTAAAATATTATACCAGTGTAAACATTTTTTTTCAAATTCAATGTTCTAAACACTAACAAAGAAATAATTTACATTTTAAAAGGTTTAAAAATTAGCACACATAGTTTTGAATAATTTTAATCATGCATGAATGAAATTTCATTCATGTAGACATGTAATTAAAAACATATCTGAAAATTTCCAAAAATTTCATCATCATTATCCAAATGAAATAAATCCCATTGAACTACCCCAATTTAGGATCCACTTGAACAAAAAATGTTTCAAATTATGACATCGAATCCATTCTTTAATATACCATAAACTTGAGACTGGCACTAATGGAATAATATCACACATTTATAGATGGAATTTCCCTTAATAAAGGAAAACTCAACAACACCATGAATAAAATAAATCATTTTCGAATATCAATATATAAATAATGTATATAAATGAATTAAATTCAATATAGAGTGAACCCAAAAATAGAAAAACAATCTTAATGACTGTTGACTCTGCTATACCTTATCAAAGGTATAATGAAACAACCTCTATCAATAATGGAACATATTGGTTTTGGTAATTGATTGTCCATTTTATACAGAGTGCCATGTGATCTCAATTAGGACTCCACATATACTAGAGTCATCTAAATTATAGTGCGAGTGTAAACCCAGTATAGGGAGACCATACTTTTGACACCATCACATTAAATATAATTTTGATAAAAAAACATACAATATATGTGTAAATTCAATAAAAATTAACTAAGCTCCAACCATTAATAGTAAATAAACAAAAATATATTATAAAAAAGGCACACATGTTGTACATACATAGACACCTTATAAGGATCACCCAATTGTGCAATGAATTAAAAAATAAATAAAAATAAAATAAAGTAAATTTCCACAAAAACTAAATTCCTTCCATGGTACTGTCACCAAATAACCATATATATAATCTAATTATATGATTTCCCTTCTCAGAACCTCCATATGAGATGGAGTATTGCAACGCCTTAAGTATACCTTCATGTATGCTTGAGGTTTGCAACTAGTGGAAGGGGACTAATGAGAACAATGGGGAGGATATTCAATCAAATATGATTCACATACATAGTGGAAATAACAAAAAAATGAATCATAAAAATAATATTATTCATAATAAAATAAATACACTTCCATATGAAAATGTTATATTGTCATTCATACCCATGACCATGCCATAAATATCCTAATCGACCACAAGGCAGGTCATATATTCAATAAAAAAAATAAACAAAATAAAATAGGCAATACTTTAATCCCCAATCCTCATCCCAATTCCTAAATCCTAGTACCCATTGAGATACTCTATTATGATTCACTACACATATTGTACTAAACATGAAATTAGAACACAGGATTAATCATTCACCCGAGTTCCTATGAACGGTGTGAGAAATACATCTCAACTGGGTCTCATTGAGTATACCTAGTATACACTATAATATACATGTATCTATAAGGAAAATAAAAATGTCATATAACTACCTAAGACTCCATGTGATAACTAGGCCACTGGGACTCCCCATGTATTAGGTCACAGTGTGATAACCAAGCCACCATGACACCCAGTCATACCTACTTTAGTTCCATTTTAGAATCCATAGAACTAACCCATCCTTCTTGTTCTATCAAAACAAATTCATAGACCATACATGAGGAATCAAGGTAGGGACACATCCAAACCTCAACCCAAAACATGAAGAAAAATGTAAATATCATACATCCACATCATGACCCACTTCCTCATCACTCATGGCAAGGACCAACCTTTAAACCATGCTTTATACCACAACCAAACCCTCTCAGTCCGGCGGTCCACTACCATAACCCAATCCTTATAACTCAGGGAAAATTCACATCCAAATCCTCTATCTTAGGAAACAACATCCAAAAAACTAGATCTTTTCACTCAAGGTATGGTTTATCATAACATATTACTCTAGGTAAGTCCCCTTCCATGACCTTGATTTTATCACTCAAGGTAGATCTTAACTACATGCACAAGAAATCCATCTTATAGAAGTATATCAAATGCTATCTCACACATGTATGGGACATGACTCAAGATCCTATCCACCAATAGGTCCATCACATATCATAATCTCAATAACAATAATGCAACAAAGGTAGGGCACCTAGCTCACCACACATGATCACCAGTCGATCCCATAGTTCTAGTCTTTCATGATCATTACACTAATCATGAACACATCTCATCTCATCCACCAAGATGTCCACTTAGTCCTATAAACCAGCCACAATCTCTATTCACTGATACCATATCAACCCTATCAACCCATTGTGAAACCACCACCTAAATCCAATTCTAACTCAAACCTCAATGATCAGTCCCTAAAATCCCTAACATGCACCTTGGTCCAATATAACATCACCTTAGAGATAGATGTTGGCCCATTAATCATATTTAACCCTCTTCATCACACCCTATCTCATCACAAAGGACTCATCCCACTCACAATGCTCACCAAGACCAAAACCATCCTCAAGAGGGTGTCACTCTTTTACATGTAAGGAATACTACCATCTCACCCATCATGTTATGCCTGATCCTCTCATTTATACCTTACTAGACCTAGAGAAACTCACCTAAGATCCAACTATCGTGTATCAAATCTCAATACTACCAAAGGCCTCTTTTCAACTCAAGTAACACCCCTCCCCCTTTCAATATAGTCATCAAGAAGTCCTAAATCATCTAAATATTCATAGATCACTTATCTTGAGTATAAGAGACTCAAAGATACCATATCCTTTCTCATCATCTGCTCTTATAATTATTTTTTAAATCTATACCTACAAAAATTGTGTGTTTGTGAAAATAATTCATAAACACACACACACACAGATATATATATATGATTATATTAAAGAGGCCACCCACCTCTAAAATGGAGTTTCCATCCCCTAAAATCTCTTTCAATCCTTATCCAAGACATCCAATGCCCTATCCAATATTGTACCACCAACTAAACACCTATCACATGTCATATGACATAAATAATTATTTATAAAAATTAATAGTTAATTATTTATATTAAAACCAAGAGTAATAATGGCCAAATAACTCATTGGGCATTGTCATTGCATTGAATCCATGACTATCCATCTACGAAAGGTCTATGACACACTTACAACACCATTATAAGAAAAATATCTAACACCTAATACCCGTTCAATCATTAATTTCATCTAAATTCATAAAAAACCTTAAATAAATTAGGAAATCATATTAAATACAATGAAATAGTAAAATAAGTCATGAAATCATCCTTTAAAGACCTCCTACAACCACTGAACAGAAAATTATGATCATTCTTTCTCAGTTAAACCATTCTCCGATGGAATAAAATGAGAAAATATTTTAGTTTTCCCTAAATTAATGATAAAAAATAGAAAAAATTGAAAGGAGTATAAGGGTGAAACATAGAAGAATGACTACCAAATCAAAACAAAACTATCCTATCTAAAAAGGTGATTAAAGAAGAGAAATAGAGGATGATTGTCAGCTGAAATTTCTTCCTACCGACCCCCATTTCCTCTAAAACCCCAAAGAACCTTTACCATAAAAGGGAAAAACTATCCCTGACTAAATGGTGCTACCTAGGATCCGTTCACAATGTGAATAGGAATTTCAAGGCATGAATCCCCTAAAAAATAATCATTTCAATTCCTGGACCTTGGTTCATGGAAAAAAATGTATGATCATAGGGACCCAGTCATCATATTACCCCATTCAAGGAGAAATACAAGGATTTCAACATTAATGGATGTATGTGAGGGTCTTAAATATGTGAATCCAAATTCAAGGTATTAATTTAAATTAGTTTCAAAATTTAAATCTGTAAACCTTGGTTGTTGACATGGATTATTTTAGGTGTTAGGAATTCAGATTTTCTTTGCTAACCCTTACTCCAATGCTTTCTTGAGAACTCAAATGACCAATCAAGCCTCATTTATCATCAAATAAGAATATTCTAGATATTTACCTATACTCTAATTCCTAACTTGAATCCCTTTTCCTCAAATGAACCCCATTATGAATAAAAAATGAAAACTTACACCAAAATGTAATGACCCTAAAATACACAAGGTATTAAATGATTTTTATCTTCTATGAATTATCACCTAAAAGCTCAATAAAAATTCTCAACTTTAACTAAAGTGTCAGAGAATGGTTTTAGCATAACACTAATTGGGTAAACACTAACACATCCCTTATATGTTCAATAATATCTCTATATTCATGTATATATAAAAATAAACCACATAACGAAACATGTAATCAAACACTCAAGGTCATCTTTTGCAAATCATTCCACCATGACACCTGATACCACTTGCTTTGATGAATTAATGAAACAAATCAATCAACACAACATAATATTAGAAACACATCATGGAGTGGTGTAACAAATCCTAACCCCACATACAGAAACACATTCTAAAAATATTATAACATAGCTAGACTCAACCATACATTAATAATTTTATATGAAAAACACATACAGTAAAGGTATAACATAGGTATTCCTAAGTATATGAAACTGGTCATGGAAGAAGTATACCATGTCCAGTTCTGGACATACTCATATCATCTCATATCAGAAACACACCTAAGAAATGTGTAACATTTCCAAATGCCCATAACAAAGAAAATGGGGACAATATCACTCTACTTGTGATATTCCTATAACTCAAAATGAATGATACCCTAGGTGGTGTAACTCTACCCAATGATCCCTAGGTCTCTAGGACTCAGTCTCATGAAATATAATTATAAAACACAATAATTATGTATAAACAAGAAACACATGTCAAATAGAACACATGCACCATCCCTCGAAAAAACATAGATCCCTACCTAGTACCCCAGATGAGGATATCATATCAAAAGATCAAAAATTACCCACCTTAACCTATCAAATAATACCCATTTATCATATCAAATATATAGTTAACCAATTCCAATAATGATCACATTTCCCATAAACTACAATCAATTATACATGTCCTATATAATGGCTATACTCATCCATCAAAACATACTAAGACCATCCAAAGTAATACACTTACCAATAATGTCACAAAAAACTCACATCAACACCTTATATTTTGTCAAATCTTATCCTTATTTAACAACACCTTTCCATGAAATAATACCACATGATAAACCCAAGGAAAACTATGTTTAGTTTTTCACAGACTATACCCTCACCAGATTCCCTCAAATCATACTCATATCACAACATACAAGATATCTCAATGATGTCCATTCATTAGTGTAACATAATATATATATATATATATATATATCTTTATCTATCCTTGAAACATGGTCTCAATATAATATTTTCATTTCACTATCACCTACCCCTATAAAAGGGGTTGTGATGCCCAAGGCCATACCTACAACTATTTCCAAACCAATTTCTGGATTGACAACAACTAAAACCACTTCTTAATGACTCACTCATTTTGGAGTCTAATTCATCTACTACCAATACTCAACCAATGGAATGCATTACCCATTTCATGTGAGAATATCCCCTAAGGGTTCCTCAATCTTAATTATCAATGATTCTCCTTACTTATATAGTCATTAAGAAACTATATATCTCGCAAAACATACATGAAATGATATTTCTATATCCAACATTCTCTATGCTATCACTTTACACACAAAGGAATGCTCTCGGTCCCTTTATGGTCACCCTAACCTTAACCCCTATCATTTTCAAGAAAGAAAATGCATGTAAACTCTTTGTAACCTGCCATAAATAAGCTCATAATGAGAATACTCAAGCTCTATATCACCTAACTCTTACCACAATCCACTGATAATTAATTATAATCATTTATAATTAATTATATACAATTAACCAATTAAAAAAAACAAATAAATCTCACCGATTTTTTCCCATGGACAAACCCATGATTGATGGCATGCCAACGACCTGTGTCATGCCTTAGACATTCCTATGAACAATATCCCCATAAAATGAAAATTAATGAATATTAAATTTAGAATAAAATTAGTCAAATACATATAAAAACTCACATGGCACCTAAACATTATTAAAAATGTATGATAATGGGTGTGTTCTTCCTTTTTTGACATAATCAAGTCATAAAATCATAAAGGACCACTTTTTATGACTATTCCTCCCTAATTCAATGAAATTTTACTTATATTCCTAAAAAATGAGACCAAAATCAAAGGAAGAATATGAGGGGAAGGAAAAACTAATTATGGGGAATCAATCTGATCCATGTGAATAAAAATTATTTCATTTACTGTGAAATACAGGGGAAGCAATAGGGAGTTAGTGAGGATAACCCAGTGGAGAGGGTTGGCCAAAATTCTCTCTTTTGAGTGGTTATTCAGGTTAAGAGACGATGGGTTCAACCTAAACTGATGGGTATTACCATCCATAAAAAACACACTATAACACCATTAGTTACACAACCATCCAACACAGAGTACCTAGTACCCTATATAAAACCCATCCATGGCCCACTGACAACCTGATATAACTATAAGGGTTGAAAAACCCCAAGAATGGTCACTAATACCTAGTTCCCTATATTGGGTAACTAGTTCTATTATATAGTTTAAATTATATATTATGTCCACCTGGATCCTTATCCTCTCATTTACTAACAACCAACCCCCCCCCCCCCAATATAGAATTAAAATATCCTCAAATTATTACTTAATGGAATTGAAAATAAATTTAAATCAATTTATTTAAACTCCCCTAATACAAAATCTCTAAAATTAAAATTTCATTGAAAAATAACTATGAATAATTATGCGGGTAATAAAAATATATCCACCATAGGGATTCTCATCCCTATGTAGTGTCCATAATTAATTCTTATTCATTAATACTTCCCTTGGAATTTGGATTCATTTCCCATTCCTAAAGTTGAACTAAATTGGGAATTGCAACTCATAAGCCCAAATGAGCACATGGACCTTTTATTGAAGATGGTCACTCTAGATCCCAAAAATAGCTATATATATTTTTATATATTAAGTATATATGAAAAAAAATCCCATGGAATTACACATGAACAGATGATTCAACATCCTCATAGACTGACTTCCCTCCAAACAGACCATGAACCCCTCACTATGATTTTAACCAATATATCAAACTTCAGTTTCTATAAACATTATACTAATAAAACATATCAAACACACTTGATCCTAGGCCTATACAATGGTTTATTCTTGGATTATATCATTAATCCCTTATAGTCATGTCACACTCACTCTTGAGTGCTGATACATCCAACCACTATCCACACTGAACCTTATCACCTGATTCTACACATCACCTCTAACTTAATTCTATAATGGTATCAAAACCATTGATAAATCATCAAATATATATCATTTACCCCATCCCTACATAGGAAGAAATAAACTACACCACAACAATCATTGAACATGATTTCACTAAAGATCTATACCTGGAGTATCCCATTAAGAGAATATTATCATAAGGTTTTGCATGAAATTTTTCAACTAAGGAATCATGTGCCTATAGTGCATCATTCTAGAATAATAACTTCATTCCAGAACCACTTTGAATGACCATGAATTTATAAACCTAGAGGCTCACTCCCAGGTTCCATGACATCCATAAATTCCTAAACTACCTCACCCACACTTGTTAACCCAGGATGTCATCAATAACCATTTGTATACTTAATCTCTTTAAGAAATGACAACATTTCCCATAAGAACAAGTCAATATCACAATAGTAACTAACGGTTAGTATCCTCTAGTTCCTATGAAACCCTCATGTAACACTGCATAAAACTATACACTCTTTTCTAACCCCCATGAAAAGAAATTATTACCACCTTCTAACAAATCCACTCACCCAAAAAATTTTAGTTCTGATCCCCCATGAACATCCACTCTAAATGAGATATGAATTGATGAAATTAAACATATAATGTAATTTTCTATTTCATAGGTGATGGTATTGGTATATCATAATTCTTGAAATATAATTTTTTTTCACTAACATATCAAATGATTTTTTATTATTGGATAATGTCATACAAGGTGTTGTAAGATTGATTTTATACAATGATATACACTCACATCCTATGATTACCTTGTAGTCGAATGATAATTGTTATCATTTTGGAATCATCAATGTTGAGATATCATTAATATTACTTTTCTATATATGTAAACACAAAGAAGTAACCTTAAATTAATGATATAGATACATGGTTTTCTGACAAATTAACTCATACATTAGAACGTGTGAGTAAATGAATGGGGGAATCTTGATGGTTGTATAAGTAAGTGATCACTATTGAGATAGTGTGGTACAATCCTTCGTTGCTTCTTACATATCCTCATAGCCCATGAGATATATTTTTATTCCCTATTTACCTTGAGATAAAATAGTATAACATGGAGTGAAGGAGATTCATTCTCTTGTGATGGGTGATTCACATCAACCCACAGACACACCATAGAGGAATGAGTCCATTGGTTTCTCTTTAGTAATATTCATCAACCATATGATTTAAGACTGATGCGATAACATTCATCGATATAAGTTACATGCTTTTCTTCATTTATATTATGAAATGATTTTGTTTCAATGCATGATAGGTATTGGGTTTCATGGTTTCTAATTTCTAATAATATTTTAAATTAATTTTATTTGATCCTTATAATCCTAATGGTTGTATAAAATCATTACCAAGTGATTTGATTCATGAAATAATGTTTAAAATGAATAAATATGGTATCATTTTATTTATCATTAAAACTGATATGATATTGAATTGAGAAAGCCTTTAAATTATTTAATAACATAATTTTTACTGTGTTCACATTTAATGATATATGATATCATAGCCACTGACACACAAAAAATACAATAGTTTTGGTTTTTCATAGCATATGACATTATCATTTCATATGGTACTATAATGTTTTTCAATGTTTTTAAAATAGAGAAATTTACTATAAATATGATATAATTTATATCATGAGTGGTAACATCCATGCCGCCAAAGGTTTTAATACTACATTGTTTATATATCATAAGTTGAGAAAGAAATATCTACCGATATTATCTTACATAGGAGAATATTGTGGGATACCGTTTTCAAGTGAAGGATTATCAGTTGTAAAATATGATTAATAGCTTCGAGGAGTTTTTTCAAACAATTTCATATCTATTATCCCTTATGATATGGTTTATATCACAAAATATGATATACATAAATAAAAAATTTATTTTATTTTTAATATTTAAATCAAAAATTTTATTAAATTGTTTAAAAATAGTTTATAAATTTTTGGAAAAGGAATTTTGAGATATTTATTTAAATTTTCAATTTTTTTTAGAAATTAGTTATATATAAGATGTTCATAATTAATTAATTTAATATTTTTGAAATATTTATTAAATAAATATCCACAATATTATTTGTCAATTCTAAAATAAATTTTCATGTTATATGACATGACCTACAATTTTGATGTAAATATTTATATTCAAATTAGAAGAGTATTTTAAAAAAATTATAAATTAAAAAATAAGGATTATTATAAAATATTTTATATCTACAATTATGATTTTTTTCATAATTATTAATTTTAAATGTTCAAATTAAAAGGCTGTATTAAATGTAAAAGTCGTATAATTAATAATATGAAATAGTTATTATTGAGAAAAAATATATATATATTTAATTATTTATTTCCTAAAATGAATTTATAAATTATAAATTGTTTTTAATTATTTATTTTTGAATTATATATTAAATGATCATTCCATGTTTAAATTTATGAATTATTCATTTATTTTTTATATTCCATTTTTAATTCATATATATAATTGTTATTTTATGAGTATGTGTATGATTTAGTTAGTTGTAATACTTTTGAATTTCCATACATGAATCTATGGAGTTACATGCAAGTCATGATAAATGATTTAGTTTTCATTTACCATGACTTTGGATTGCATTGATTTATGAGCTTGATATTATTATTTAATTATGATTTATACATATTAGATGTAATAATTATAATTTAATTGAGATATATTTTTAGTAAATTATCCCTGGGTAGAGGTACTTTGGGTAGAACTTCTCACTGGCTTGGAGGCTTATACATTGTCTAAATAAGTGGGGTTTGGTTATCTATGGATCTAGGGTTACTCTTCTAGAATTTCTTTTATTTCATATAATTCTAATCCTTTACATGAAAATGTTACATATACATTGTCAAATGGATTAATTTGGGAACATATGAATATAATTGGATTTTAATTTGGTGTTGTAACACAAGATATGAGTTTTGTCAAGAGTCACACATCAATATAGTTTGAACATATTGATTTATAGGAATGATTATGATTCCAAAGTAAATCACTATAAGTATGACAACATTTAAAAGATAATTTATGTGATAAGTTGGTGAGATTAAATCCCCTTCTTAAATACTAATTGTTACATTCCTTTAAAATCAAGAACATGACACGACCTCAATCATTCAATCAGCTGGGATATTCGAAATTGGGGTTCCTATGAATTATCTTATGTTAGAATATCAAGTAATGGGTGACCCTAATAGTACGAAATGATTTTTCTTTTCATTTTCCTTTGGTTACACTTATCTACAAAATCTTTAGAAAGGATATCATAGGAATGGTATTGAGTTTACCCATATGATGGGTTGGGGAAAGAGTTATCCTCTCAACCATAAAAGATTCATATATTATATGATTGGGACGATTCCTTTCTTAAATGACCAAGTGCTGAATGTAACAACAAATAACACTCCTTTCATAGTGAAATATGGATCTTATACTATTAATATATATTATTAATTCGAAAGGGATCATCATTTTATTGGGATCACATTTAATAAAATTCTTTATTAAATTAATGTAAAACATGATACTCATTTGATAAAATGAAATATTGTAGATAATAGAATAATCATCATCTAAATTATCATTCAATTAAATCTTATAGAAAATATAATCTCCTTATAGTAACATTTTAGACTACTATACAAACATAAGAATCATTTTAGGAAAAATAAAATTTTGTGTGTTAGAGTAAGAACTTCCTGAGTATCTAAAAATTAAATTAGTCTAATAATTGGAGATATATTCTTTTGTGAAGAATAAAATTATTCATTATAGGTTTCTATAAGGCTCTTTATTTTTCAATACCTAACTCTATTTTCATCATTGTAACTTTTCTAATAATATGAATGTATTAAAAAAAATGTTTACCATCATTTTCAAATGGTTGATAATAGATGAACTAGGTAATTTGATGTTGAGGTTATGATTTTGTATAAGTTGGTAAAAGATTATAATGGAAGAAGAAAATTTATTTATAGAGTTGAATTGTGTTTATTTGAGTAGTGGCGAGTCGTTTCACTAAAGATATGTTTTCGGTGTCGCCGATTATTTTTACCCTAACAAGTATAGCACGAGTAAGGGGTCGATCCACAAGAAACTAAGAAGTTATTTAATCTTTCTTAACATACTTTGTATTTTTTTTAGTGAAGGATGCTGAATTTAGAGTCGATTTTTACTAATTTGTTTAGATAAAAGTAGAATAATTGGTTTCAAGTTTCTATTAACTAATTTCTTAACAAAATGGAATTAAGTATGGGAAAAATTTATTTTGATTCAAATAATGAGAGAAATGCATCGGGGTTATGGATTTATAATAAGATAATTATTAAATCAAATTGCTTATGAGGTTGTGTTGTTCATGATAACCCAACACTCTGGGTTCAATTTGTAATAAATTTTCCTTGGTCTGGTAAACTTTATATTTAGAGGTGAAGGAACTAACTCCTTGGTCCGGTAGTTAGTGTTTAACAGATCTTTATTCGGCATAGTCCATTTTGAGTCGACGAATACTTCCAATGGTCATGAAATTATTCATCAGAATTCTTCTTTTGAATCCATGAAAATTTTACCCTTAGTCCGGTACAAAATTTCCACTGATAAGATGAAGTGATTTAAGAAGAATAAGAAGTGATTATTAGAACAAACACATTCATAGCAACTTAATTTAAATTACAACTCATCATCTCCCACAACCCCAACACAATGGGTGTTTAGTTACACATGGAGATGAAAATAAACACAAAACTCCTAATACATGATGAGTTCATTCTTGAAACTTTATGGTGAAATGATTCTTCTTTAGATGGTGTAATGATTATAGTATGACGATAGTTCATACCTCATTCAGAACATCGACCCTTTTCTCCACATACTCTCCTTTTCTCTCCCTTGTTTCAGAGGCCAAGGCCTCCTTTTATAGAAAAAATAAGTACATGGTGTGTGGATAAAGTACATTCCATGTACTTTTGTCAATGAGATTTTGACTTTGTTTTCTCCACTAGTAGGTGTCCTAACATGCCGTCCTTGACTTGGAATACGATGACGTCTGGTAGGTAAATGTACACGACATGTAGCGCCACCATACATGACGTGTAGTCTTATTTTTTGGCCACCAACCGCTTCTAGAAATGTATACATGGCGTGTATCAATGGCACATGGTTTGTCCCCTTCTACCGACCACATGACCGTGTAGACTCTTCTCACCCACCTACCACTTCTATAATGGTATACACGACATGTACAGTATGAACACTACGTGTACTGGCTTCTGGTTACTTGGCCATGTACTTTTCATGGTCAATCTGTTTCTAAACTTGAATGTACACGATGTGTATATAAATACTAACAGTGTATTTGTAAATTATTGTTCCGTTCTTCCCCATTTTTTATATTTATCCATAATCCTCCTGTAAATGAAAAAGATCACCAAAATCATAGTATTTGTTCCCTATGTAGTAGGTAATTCCTAAAAACATGTTCTTTTTTCCAATAAAGTATATGAAAATGTATACACAAATTGGGTGCATCAAACTCCCCCATACTTATCCATTTTCTTTCCCTCAAGAAAATACCAAAATCTAATTAAAAGAGTCGATATTTTAAAAGGAATGAATTTAGTTAATCATAAATGTAAATAATAAGTTACATGAGAAATTTTCAAATAGAATACGAAATAGTTTAAATCCAGTAGATTAGCTAATCATTCCTCGTATATAATTCAATTAACTACTTTCATCCTTTTTTAACACATGTTTCAGCCTTTCAAAAATAAGAAATCCACTTGATGATTTACCTCACCAATAACTTACTTACACTCAAGATGATTTTAATCATTGTTTTTTCTCAATCAAAGATATATACACTCTATCCATAGGTTTTCAAGAAATTTAGTTATCCATTTTAGAAAATTTGACTTAAAATAATGAGGTCTTTTCAATAAGGATTGGATGTTTCTATGGCTAAAGGTTGGTAGTTAAAGATGTGAAAATAACTCTGAGGCTTGAAATAGGAGGCTAAATTCTTAAAATAAAAATGCATGATATTAAAAATTAATCTCAATGTAAAAACTTCCTCAACAAGCTCTAATGATCTCACCATCTCTTTAAGATGAGTAAGTAGGGTTCACAAACCAACAAGTGAGTATAAGGTCATTTTTTTGTACTTTTTTATTAACAAAGTGGGCCTCTAATTATTTCCACGAATAAAGGTTTGGAATCCTTTTTTTCTTCAAATGATCAAGAGGTTATCCCCCATACATAATTTCATGACAATTCACGAAATTATGCCATGTGTTTCCAATCCCTTATTTTGATCTTAAATGAATAATCATGAAAAATCATAAAATAATTAGTGTAGGAATGGAAATAGGCTTGTGTTATGGCTTCCTATAAAGTCTATTCAGGGTCTATAAGGGCTTCACGAAGATAAAATGTTGGGTAGGTCTCAAGATAAAGAGGTTTAAACAATCTAATGCCTCAATCATTTTAATGTAACTCAAAAATTCCTTATGTTTTGAGAATAAAACTTACAAATTCTGGTAGTTATGTATATTCTATGAATCTCTCAGGAAAGAGGGTATTAGAAAGAATATGAAAAAGGGTTTAGAATACCTCTCGAAAGTGGGAAAAAAATAAAGAGACAATCAGGCCATGAATTGAAAATAATTGGTTAGTATAATTGATGTAATTATCCAAGGATTTAAAGTTGAAATTTAAATTATATGAGAAATCATTTTAAAATACCTATGAACCAAAATGAACATGCAATTTTGTTTTAAAACTTTTCCCCTTCCGTCTTTCTTATTTACAAACATGATTAACCAAAAATACCTTCACATTGTCAAATATATCTTCTAATAATGTTGTCTCCAAGAATCTGAAAAGGGAAAAGACTAAAGAGGTCGAGAGATGTCCCCCATACTTAATACTATACGTGGTCCAACAAGGGCCGATAAAGAGGAGCAAGAAAAGGTGGGGACACAATAGTGGACTAGACTGAAGGGAAGTCTGGAAAGAAGTAAACACAGAAAGAAAAATAAAAAATGGAAAAATAATACTCTACTCATGTCTAGGCATAGAAAAATGGAAGGTGATGTAAAAGTGAAGCCCAAAACGTGCCAATGTACCTGTGAGGGGGGAAGAAAGAGAACACAGCAAGCATACATAATAGACATAGGCACAAGATATAAAAAAATATATAAAATGAAAAACATGTGTCCCAAAACCAGTCAGGGGGTCAACATAGAAAAGGCATCATCCAGTACAGAACCAGATGGTAGAGAAAGCTCAGAAGCTGTGGAAATTGGGGGTTCGGAACCTGCATTTGGAAGGGAAGTCAAAGAAGAAGGAGCCATATGTGCTGGACTGGTAATGAGAAGCTTGACATCCCCCCTGAACTTGTAGCAGTGGTGGCAGTAGTAGTAGCAGCAGTTGTGACCACAGTAGATAGGAGAATGGAATCTATGGCCACCGTAGGAAAGTCCAATGGAGCTAAAGAAGAAGGACCCGAAACCGAGGAAGAGGCAGGTGACAGGGGCAGTGGAATACCAAGATGATGAAGAATAAGCCCCAACATATTCTCCAGGAGGTCCTGGAGGCTGTCGATACAAACCAAGTGCTACTCCAATGTATCGAGGTGGATGGTAAGGGAGGGACCGACCGAGGGTGCGGGGGTAGGTGGGGCTGGTTTTGGTATAGAAGAAGGAAGGCTAGAAGAAGTGGGGTTAGTAGAGGGGTGGGGGGATGGAGTGGGGTGAGGAAGCTGGAGGGGGTGGAGATGTAGGGGGAGGTGCATCGGTGGGTGTAGGAGGGTCAGCAGGTGGGTGGGGTAGAGCCTAGGCATAGAAATATGAACCTCCATGCTTCCAGACCAATCCCATGTGAATATGAATGAGATAGTCCATCCACTGGGGTGAACCTAACAGGTCATGGGTTAGAGAAGGCTCAAAAACCCCAAGGTGGTGGGAAAGGCGAGTGGTGTAAATCCCGCCGTTTAGGTTTCCCTAATGGTCAATAAACATGGAATGGAAGTAGGAGACGGTGAGGTAAGGGAGGTATGGGTAGTACTTCCAGATGACACAGGTAAGTAGATCCATGTCACGACCGGTCATGACCCCCATATCCTCATGGCGGGGGAAAAGAATGGTGTTGAAGCACAGGTGGGTAAAACAAAGAATGGGGTCAGTGATAAGGGTACTCTTCTGTGAGGTAGCGGTGTAGCAGTGGTCAGGCCCAACAATCTACCATCACATAGCAATGAGCTCAGAGCGCTCAGGCCTGGTCAGGGTATAAAGAGAGGGTGAGGTGATGGGATGAGGGTACAAACCACACCCCCAGTTGAACTAGGTCATAGTAACGGAGTATGGACCAACTGGAATTGAACCATGGGAACCGCATCACAAGGTGTCTCCCGGTACTTAGCTCCATCAAAATTGAATGAGGAAGAAAACTCCAAAAATAGATTTTGAAAAATAGGAGTGCTGACCTGGAAGATCGAAAGTAAGGGAGTATGGCCGGGAAGATCCTCCAACTTGCCCCAGATGCCGCGCTGTTGTGGAATGATGATATCCAGATAGTGGTCGCTCAATGGAATTGGCTAGTGAGAGAAGTTATAGTCCCTATAATGTGCCAAGTCAGTGACCGGGAACACCATGCACGGGTAAGGAAGACCTGCAGGTCCCGGTCCAGGTGGAGGTGTAGCAGCAGGAGCTGGCTCTAGGGGTGGATCTGTTGAAGTAGATGGAGGCCCACTGGATGAAGCGGTTTATGTGGGGCCAACAGTTACTTAAGGGGGAACATGAAGTGATACAATCAATTAATAAGTATCGATGGTGTTTGGAGGCTCCAAATGGGGTGGTGACGGTGCAGATGTACATGAACCAGCATCGGCTGAGGGAGTGAGGGGAGGAAGGATAGACAATGGAGGGAGATCATATACCAGAGTGTCTGGTTCTGGCTGTATCATAGATTAGAGTCAGATCTGATGGTAAATGGGCCTCTCTCCCTCAATGGTAGTGGTGAGATGCTTCCCACGGGAAGGATCTCTGTCTTCCATAACCTAAATAATAAAGAATAACAAAACACCATAAAAATAAAAGAAAATAAAACCAAGAAAATGAGAGAAACTGAAAAATAAAAGTACATGACGTGTACATCTAGAGTACACGGCATGTAGTGAAAGCTGAGGAGAACCTCGTGTTCTCTAGATAAATATGTCGAGGGAGTAGAAGGTAGACCAGGAAAAGGTACACGGCGTGTACCGAACATACACACTGTGTTCATGAAAAGTGGACATGGTTGTGTATTTGTAAAGACACAGCCACATTGTTAACAGTTATAATAATAAAGAACATGTTGTGTACAGATAGGCCATGGTGTGTGCATTAACATAGGAACATGGCCGTGTGGGGGGGATAGACACGGGCTGGACGAAGGAAATTTCATACACGGTGTGTACCGAACATACACACCATGTATGTGAACATGGGCTGCGAAGCCATGTGAAGTGCTACACACGGATGGGCCGAAAAATGGAATACATGTAGTGTACCAAACACACACACCATGTTGATAAAAATGGTCTGTCAGGACGTGTGTAAAGGATACCCAGGCATGATGGGGGAAGGTACACAGTGTGTACTAAACATACACACAGTTTATATTTAAATTGTGAAATATTCAGTTTGTGGCCATGTACAAAAGAAAACAGCGTGTGTTCTTCATATTTTGGCCATGTACCATGGAAGACGAATGGTCTCCTGATCCCAAAATCATCCTAAATAGTTCTAAAAACTTGAAATAGATGGTGTAGAAGGGAATACCTATACCGAGGATCGAAATGTATGAGAAATCAAAACAAAAAACGAACAAAATTGACGGATCTAGGAGGAGGGGTTTCAGGTGTCGTATGGGGGAAGAAAACGGGAAGAGGGGGAGATTTACGTGACACAGCCTGAAGCCGGGTTTCTGTGGCTAATATAGCCGAGGTACACTGTGTGTATCTCTAGACTACACGCTGTGTATCTCAAATTTTTATATATTAATATATATATATATATATATAATTATTATAGTAAACTATATAATAATTAATGATTAAAAGTAATAAAAATGGATATATATATATATATATATGTACAGAATTTAAAAATAAAACAATACACATAATATAGTGGGAAAATACACGCCATGTGTTCTAAAATTGTAGAAAGGGAAGTACAACCTTTGGTCTAGTGCTTGGGGTGAGGTTCGAACTGGCGATCAGCTGTTCCAAATGGAATCCCTCAACCACTGGAGCGAAGGTTTTAATGCTACCCATATTTATCATATATATATATTTAATGTATACAACCTATACTACAAGGAAAGAAGAAAATGCACGACATCTGGTTTTTAATATACATGAAGGGGATGAAGCAGGGAGATTCGCTGAGTTCGAACCCGGGTATTTTGGACCCAGGGCCGATACTTTTCCAATCTTCCAACTTCACCCACATGAATTACTTTATATTGAAAAGTTTTTTTAGTTTTAGAAATAAAAAAGGGCACACACAACATATATTGAAAGACACACCGTGTGGTTTTATTAAAATGGTAAATGATGGAAATGGGGCGGTTGTCCGGAATCGAACCGAGGTCATTGGGATCTGGGTTACGATCTTGGCCAACCGGTCCATCCCCACCATGGGTTTTATTATAAGAAAATATATATATATATATGAAAATTACTACAAACTCCGTGTAAGAAAATATAAAAAGGAGGAACCACGTGCTGAAGGTAGGCAGGGAGGACTTGAACCAGTGATGGCTCGACTAAATTGAAGTTACCTTAACATCGACACCGGAATCATCCATGTTTATTAATTTGTTAATCTATATATTTATAATAGCTAAAAAACTAAAAGGAAAAAGTACATGTGGTGTGTATGGATGGTACACGGGGTGTATCCTTTGGGTTACCTCCCAGGAAGCACCTTTGTTTTAGGTGTTTGGCTTGCCCTGCTTACCTTTTCTTACCTGAGCTCTATAGTGGTTAATGGTCCCAATAGTATCTGCCCTGGCCTTCGAGGAATTGTAGGTTCTCTGGATCTTCTTCAAATAAAATATCTAGAATGATAAAGTTATCAAAAATAAAATAACATACCAGATCATCCACTAAGAGATCATCCACAGTAGTTATCGCATAACATCCCTCATGATCAGGCGATGAATCATTCTTGACAACATTGAGGACATTATAGGAGACTCTCTTGTCTCATACCCATAAAATCAACTCCCCTTGGTGCACGTCAATGAGTACATTCCCAGTTGCTAAGAAAGGCCGTCCCAAAATGATAGGTGCCTCTAATTCGTCCTCCATGTCGAGGATGATTAAATTAGTGGGGAGGATAAGCCTACCCACCTTGAAGAGAACATCCTCCAGTAGTCCCTTCATATGTTTGATGGATCGATCAGAAAGTTGAAGGGATACTCGGGTAGGCTTCAAATCATTGAGCCCTAGCTTCTTGAAAACTCCAAGGGGCATGAGGTTTACACTAGCCCATATGTCACAGAGGGACTTCCCAAACCCACATGGTCTAATGGTACAGGGAATAGTGAAACTACCTGGATCCTGGAGTTTGAGAGTAATTGAATGTTGGATGACTATAGAATACTCTTTGGTTAGGGAAATGGTGCCCATATCTTCCACTTTTTTGTTATAGATTATTTCCTTCATAAATTTGGCATAAGTGGGAATCTACGTCAGTGCCTCTACAAATGGAATATTTATGTACAGCTTCTTGAATACATGCATGAATTTGCTTAACTAGTGGTCCAGCTTTCTCTGCTTCAATCTTTCTAGGAAGGGTATGCCAGGTTCAAAGGGTTTGACAACCTCCTTAACTTTATTCTACAAAGCCTCCTTCTCTAGGATTTTAGATGAGGAGGGATTGGTATTGGTACCTTATTCATCAACAGGGGGTGTGGATGCACCAGGCTATGCTGGTTGGTTCTGTTGGAGTTCTTTTCCGCTCTGGTCCATGACAGCGTGGGCCTCCACCCTTGGGTTCTTCTCGGTGTTTCCCAGTAGTGTACTAGGTTTCCTTCCAAAGGGTTGGTTTTCCAATTGGAAAATATGGTTCTCTAGGCCTCGAATTGAAGCCTCCAGATTTTAGAACCTGGTCTAAGTAGTATATATGAATTTCGTCATAAAGTCCTCTGACCTTGAGGTATTCTCCTGCTGAGGTGGTTGTTGAGCTGGTGGAGGTGGTGGCTGTCGCGACTGTTATGGGAAAGGGTTCTGATACCTTTGCTTCTGATAAGGGCCCTGTTGGGGCTATTGCTGCCTCTGGTATTGGTTCTGATAAGGAGGCTGGTTGTAGCTGGGCGGCCGCTAGGGTGGCGGATTTAGCTATTGTTGTCCCCAACATGTATTTATTTGATCACGCCATGCCAGATTCTGATACCACTGGTACTGTTTGGGCCCTCAATGTTTTTCAACATAAGTTACCTCACTTCTTGATGGGACTCCAGCAGAACCTGGGCATTCTCCCTTGATATGTTTATCACCACATTCACTACACACTAGATGATTTGCCACATATACTTGGGATGTTCCCTTCAGGTTGAGCGCATCTATTTTCATGGACACAGCGTCCAACTGGGCAGCTGGCATGGTATTTTCATCAATTTTATGCATACCTCGTTTCTGTGTGCCCTGCTCAGAATTCCACCGGAATCTATTAGAAGACATGTCTTTTAGGAGTTTGAAGAGTTCTTCGGGGGGCTTCCTCATTACCGTACCTCCAGTAGCAGCAACCACCATATACATGGTATTAGTTGTCAAACCTCCATATAAGGTTTGGAACTGCATCCAAAGTGAAATTCTGTAGTGTGGTCATTTGTACAACATCTCCTTGAAGTTCTCCCATGACTCGTACAATGATTCCGAGTCATGTTTCTAGAAGTTGTGGATCTCGTTCTACAGCATCACAGTCTTCGAGGGTGGGAAATATTTGGATAGGAATTCCTAGGCTAGCTCCTCCCAGGTGAGGATGGATCATTACGGAAATCCTTAAATCCAATATTTCACCTTATCCCTTAGAGAGAAGGGGAAGAGGTGAAGGTAGATGTCATCCGTAGATACTCTGTGGTAGCGGAATGTGTTACATACCTCCACAAAATTAGAGAGTTGGGCATTGGGATCCTTACCGGGTAGGCCTCCGAATTGAACAGTGTTCTGGATCAATTGCATGATATCAGGCTTGATCTCGAAGTGTTGGGCCTACACCGGTGGATGAACGATTCCCGTATTAGCTCCGTGGATTGATGGAAAGTATTACTTCATAAGAGTACTGTGTGGAGGTGGCTGCTTAGTACAGTGAACTGGTATGTATTATTGGTCCCTAGAAGCGTAGAACAACCCCTATCCTCGGTTGAAATATGGAATCTTCACCGGTTGGAATTGTTGGAGATGCTGAGGGTTCCGGTTGTCATCTAGTCTTAACTGTTGTCCATCTCCTTGGAAAACAGCTGGATTGCCTTCCTCATTCTATGCCATTGGAGTGGTTTGGTTGTGTTCGGCCATGAGTGCTCATTGGAGCCTCAAAGACGTCTGTTCGATCTCAAATCCAGTTGGGAAAACCCTGATGACTCAGAGATCTTGGAACGTGTGAGGTCACCACTCATACCCCTAAAGTCCTGCACAAAAAAAAACAAAACACCAAGCGTAAATAAGGAAAATAAAAGATAAACTAAAATGGGAATAGAAAAGAATTCTTTTTGAATTTATTATTTTTATTTTCACTAAAATTTTATTCAACTTTAATTAAAACATGAAAAAAATTAACTCTATGTTCTCTGATAATGGTGCCAAAATTTTTCCATTCGTTTCACTGAAGATATGTTTTCAGTGTCCCAAATTATTTTTACCCTAACAAGTATATAATCGGTAAGGGGTCGATCCATAGGGAACTAAGATGATATTTTATCTTACTTAACTTAGTTTGTATTTTTTTAACGAATGTTATTGAATTTAGAGTAAATATTTGTTGATTTGTTTGGATACAAGAAGAATAATTGGTTTCAAGTTTCTATTAACTAATTTCTTAACAAAATGAAAGTAATTATGAGAAAAATTGATTTTGATGCAAATAAAGAGAGAAATGTTTCAGGGATAGGGATTTATAATAAGTTGATTATTAAATCAAATTTCTTATGTGGTTGTATTTTTTATGATAACCCAACACTCTGGTTTCAATTTGTAATAATTTTTCCTTGGACCGGTAAAATTTATATTTAGAGTTGAAGAAACTAACTCCTTGGTCTGGTAGTTAGTATTTAACAGATCTTTATTTGGCTTAGTCCATTTTGAGTCAATGAATACGTCCAATTATCATGAAATTATTCTTCATTATTCTTCTTTTGAATCCTTGAAAATTCTTCCCTTGGTTCGGTACATAATTTCTAGTGATAAGATGAAGTGTTTTAAGAAGAATAAGAAGAGATTATTAGAACAAACACATTCATAGCAACTTAATTCAAATTACAACTCATCATCTCCCACAACCCCAACACACTGGGTGTTTAGTTACACATGGAGAAGAAAATAAACACAAAACTCTTAATACATGATGAGTTCATGCTTGAAACATTGAGGTGAAATGATTCTTTGGTAGATGGTGGAATGACGATAGTATGATGGAATATCATCTCTCCTTCGGAACATCGACCCTTTACTCCACACAATACCACCACACACTCTCCATTTCTCGCCCTTGGTCCGGAGGCCAAGGCCTCCATTTATAGAAAAAATAAGTACACAGCTTGTGGATAAAGTACACACAGTGTACTTTTGCAAACGTATTTTTGCCTTTGTTTTCTCCATATGTGGGTGGCCTAACACTCCGTATTTGACTTGGAAAATGGTACCGCCTGGTAGGTAAATGTACATGATGTGTAGCACCACAATACATGGAATTTAGTCTCATTTTGGCCACCAACTGCTTCTAGAAATGTATACATGGTGTGTATCAATGGCACATGGCGTGTCCCCTTCAGCCGGCAACATGGGCGTGTAGACTCTTCTTTCCCACCAACCACTTCTAGAATGGTATACACGACGTGTACAGTATGAACATGGAGTGAATCAGATTCTAGTTACTCGGGCATGTACTTTTCATGGTCAATCAGTGTCTGAACTTGAGTGTACAAAACATGTATATAAATACATTCCATGTAGTTGTAAATTTTTTCTCCATTCTTCCATGTACTGTGTATCTGAAAATAAACCTCATGGAAATGAAAACAATCACCAAAATCAAAGTATTTGTTCCCTAAGTAGTAGTTAATTACAGAAATCTTGTTCTTATTTTTTAATAGAGTATATGAAAATGTATACACAAATCGGGTGCATCAAGTATCCAGTAGAGGTCATTGAATCCTATAGTTATCAAGAATGAAGGGTATTATATCCATAAGTATAAATGTTATAAAAAATAATTCTTTCACTTTGAAAGGTATATAATAACAAATTTATACTTAAAACTATTTTAATTTTATAATAATTAAAAATAAAGGATATAATTGAAAAATATTTTAGTTTATAATCAAGTAATGATGTAAAGAGTTACTAAATAAAATAATTAAATATAAAGAAATATATTAATGTTAGATATATCTAAATAAAATATGTGTGTTTTTAATCTTATATATCTTACAAGATAAGGGAAATTGTTTATTAATAATGATTTGTTATGAGAAATATGGGATGATGGTTTTAATATACATGGTTTATAATTCATCATATTATTTAACACGAGGAATGCTTCAAACTAAAATAATAGCATATATGATATGGTTATACTATTTTGTTTTCTAAATATTCTTACTAAAAAAATGGGAATTATTTTATTAACACAAAATATATTTTTTTATCTGAGAAATATATTCTTAAGAGAATATAATGTTTAAGTGGTCAGTTTGAGTATGTTTATACATTAGAAAGTTCAAAAGTGACAAATAAATGATTATTCCCATCAAAATAAATGTCAAATAAACATTCAAAAAGTTTTTTTGTATATTGGTAAAAGGATTAATGTAAACAATGATATTATTTAGAAAAATATTTTAAGTAAAAATTTTATGGACAAGGTTCTAATGATATTTATTATGAACATATAATGAGTAATAAGTAGACATAAAATGTTATTAACATTATAACACTAGATATTATAGAGTTAAAAAGTTTAAACATGTTAAAGGATTTTAACACTCGGAACATGATTTCTAGGTCTCAACATTTTCTAACCTAGATTTCTTCATAGTTTAAATTCACTAAAAAGTTTAGTGGGATAGTTTAATTAGATAGTCACATAGATATGTGGATATAATTATATAGAGATGTAATGATTTTAACAAAACCTATGAATGTTTAGAAAATATAGAGATGATATGGATGTTTATATGTTGGATTTGTTTCTGTGCACATGTTTCTATGTGTGTGTGTGTTTCATGAAGTGAAATGATAATTGATGTCTTAAATTGTAACTTTGGGTTATCCCAAACCAATGTTAATCAAGGAATATTATAGGTTATGAAGAAAATATATGTTTAGTGTGAGTATGATTTATGTATTGGGATACATAATATACTTATGAGGAATAAAATGGGTTTTGTGAAATGAATGAACCTTGAATTATACCACATTAAGTTTCATGAACTATGTCATTGGTATACTAGGGGTAAATTATTTATACTCAAATTTACCCATACCTAAGATTAGTCAGATTACTATAATGAAAACCTCAATACTATAAAACTTTTCTTACACAAGCCTAGATACTTAGCTAATATTTGGGTGGTTGTATATTTTATTTATCATTTAATCAATTAGAGGTTAAAAAAGATGGTATTTATCCTCTTATATGGAGACTATGATATCTAATTCTTGGATTGATATAGAATTAGTAAGTGTACAACCATAACAATATGATACAAAGAATGTGATTATCTATTTAAGAAATGGAATGTGATTTCCTCACCCATAATAATGAATGCCATGTGATTTATTAATCAACATGGTTAGTCTATACTCATAGAATCGATAACACATTAGGAGGCCAGATGGGATTTTCATTCTCTATGACTAATGGTCACTAAATTTCCTTGACAAAGGGATCATATGAATTTTTGTGACCATATATAATGCAGTTGGTGAGAATAAGTATATAGATATTGGTGTTTGATATAGATCATGTCATATCTCTTTATAGATGGAGTATAATTCATGATTTACTAGAGTATTCTCTTTTCATACATTTATGAAATCAAAAATTCATATATTTTGTCAATTATAAAAAGGATCATGGGGTCACACACTATAGATGACTAAATGTGGATTGATTTTTACGTAGAAGGATTCTCTAAAAATATTTTAGATTATATCAAAAATATGTTTTGGTTGGTTATTCATAGGTTATTAAACATGATATAATACCTGGTGAAGTTGATGATGGATTTTCAAAATATGTTTTAGGATATTTAAAATGAGTTTTCAACATTTTTTCACAAGTTATTATATATGATATAATCAAAGGTGAAATGATACTATGTTTATGAGGATTTAGTATAAGTGGGATATTGAAGGATGAATTCCCTAAATCCATTATGTATGTAATGAATTATACCATATCATAGCTGAAAAAATGGGTATACATAAGGCATGTAATATAGATTTCATGTCACTCCTTTATCTAGTCATATTCTAAGATTGGGTAATATCACATGGTGTTTCATAAGTATAATCTTATGGTATGCTATACTATTATATCCTACGATTACTAGGCAATTTAATAATAACTATTATCGTTTGGGAGTCTTTTATGATGAGATATCATATATATAATCATTTCAAATATATATATTCATTGTAGGACCATTAAATTGATGATATAAATTCATGGTTAGTCATAGAATTATCTAATACACTATGAGTATATTAGCTAATGCATGGGATCATCCAAATGGTTATATAAGTAAGAGAAAAACATTGATATGACATGGTTTGATCACGCCTTTCCTCTATATGATTCCCTAGACCAACTCTCCTTGATCTGGTTCTATAACACTAGAAATTTTTCTTCATAGAAATAATATTTAACATCATTGAATAATGTATAGTCATGACATTCCCAATAATCTATTAGGTCTAGATCATTGTAAAATTAGGAACTTTGACACATTCATAATATAAATTTCTCAAATACTAATCCAGTTCTACAATGACTATTCCACATAATTAGGACATATTTCTAGAATAACTCCAACTCATTCTAAATACCAGTAAAAAAATTTGTAAAAATTATGGTGAGAAATAAAGGATTGGTAACGGGTTTAAAAATTATGTTATCCCTTTTGGAATATTCTTGTAAATAAAATAAAAACATTTTTCCTAAAAAAGAAATCTCATTTTAATAAAAAATTTGATAAAGTAATAAATTCATTTTCCACATTAAATTCCATAATGGATTTATAAAAAAATAAATTTCAACAACACTTTTCAAAATAAAATAATACTAAAACTCTTTCCACAAAACAAAATATAAAAAAAACCATTAAATTGTTTTTAAAATATCATTTTCTTCTATTGAAATATTTCAAAATATTTCCTTCAAAAAGGATTCCATTATTTTGTTAAATAAAAAAACATTAAAATATCCAAAAAACCATGAGGAAACCAGGAATGTTTAAGGTTTATAGGTCATACATGTCACATAGTGGAAAAATTCCCTTCAGGATTGGGTTTACAATCAATTATTTATATGTTTACAATAACCAATTTTCATAATTTAACAAAGGCTTTTATAGATTTACTCCCTTTTTTCATTGGATTTTTCCATAAATTTTTTTTAAACAGTGATAATATATATATACACAAAATCATATATATAGTTATATATGATTATAGATATTTCATTTAATAATTAAAAACAACTAAAACCCATCATAATGAATCTTGACACTGAGAAATATTTTTCAAACATACATGGGACAATGATCATAAAATATAATATATGTATATAAAATAACTTATATATAAGTGACACCCATGTAATAATTTTTTTTTGAAAATAAATCATTCTTATAAAAATATAGGCATTGAAGAGTCTTGGATTAGAAACACATCACACAGAAAATGATAATTCTGAAATGAGGGTTTCTTTTTGAAATAATATATTCTAATCATTAAATGATAATTCTTATACCCTTAAAATACAAACATTGAAATTAATAAAAATTAAATATGGTTTTATTTGGAAACATTAAAATATAAATTTTTAGAATGGTTTCACATAAAATGATAATATTAAAAATTCAACTAACATGAATATAAAATTAATTTTAAAACAATTACTTTATAAGAAGGTTTTTGAAAACAAAAAATATAAATTTTATTTAAAAAAAATTCATATAAAATATTAATTTTGAAAGAGTATTTCCATTATATTCACTAATAACTAAAACTCTCTATATTGGACCTTCTTTTAAATATTAATCTATTAAACAAATTACCACCTTCCTCACTATCCAAAACACTCTCTCTATAATAGAAAACCATGTTTTATTGTTTGTTAGGAATAGGATGGATTTTATGGGAGAACCCAAGGGAAAATTATCCATTATTTAGGCCATTTTCTTGGTTATTTTTATTTATATATATATTGATTTATTTATCAATGTGATGGACTATATACTGTAATGGTTTTTGTTTGAAACTTATATGAATTCTTGGATCCTATATATTCATTGACACAACTCAGTAAATAATTTTCCTTTAATTTTTGTGACTTACATGAAGAAAAACCTATATATATATACAAAATATGTTATGGGCCTTGAATAGTTTCATTGGTGATAAGATTTGTGTTTCATCTATTTTATATTATTTGAGTTGTACCTTTATTTCATATCATGAGATTCTTATATAGGAAATTCCTTGTAAAATTTACCTTACATCCAATAGAATAATGGTTATAGGTAATGAGGCCTCAACATAAAACATCTAGCTTCTTTATCATTGTATTTTCATTGTCCTCCACAAATAAAATGGAGTTTCACTTCATCGATTCACCTTGAATATATATGTATATTTATATAACTTAGAACATTACTTCATGGGGAAGAATAGGAAGATGATTTTTCCTATAAATTTCACCATTAACCTCCCTATATTATAATTATAGGAAAAAAAATATGAGGATAGAGATGAAAGAGTTGTGAAATCCTCGATTTGAGAAAAAAAAATTGACGATGGCGATGATCCAAATGATGAACTTTCATCATCCTTTTCCATTATATTGAGATTTATCAATCAAAAAATATCTCATACTAAAAACATATCATATAGTGAGTTTAAATATAGTCATGAAAGGTATTACGTTTAAAAGGCATGTGTTGAAGGAGGGGTTCATCCAAACTCTGTGTGAGTGGAGAAGTGAATGATGATGATGATAACATCATGACATCAAGTTGGAGAGAAGGGGGAGATGGAGTGGTGTGGTGGTGAGGATGATGGTGGGTTGGTTTTAAGGGATTGTTATTATCTACCTACTATTACAAAGAACATTTTTATATATCATGCTAAGATTTAGATGGTATTATTTTCATGTTATAAAATAAAAGATATTTATTATATAAAGATAACATATTTTATGTTATGCCACATTTAAATAATGGTCTTTATATATTAAATTAATAAAACCAAGCATTGGAAATAGGTAATGAATAATGTTCACACAACACCTATAACACCTAGATATGGAATCACATTCTTGGTCATATAAATGATAATTTTTTGACAATTCTTTTTAAAGATGGTTATTTAGAATCTTTTCAGCTACAACCACTTGAAATATGTCACTCTTGTTTAAAAGGAAAAGTGACCAAACTGCAATTTGATGGACATGGTGAAAGGGACACATATTATAGAGACCTATTTTTTCTATTATAATAATTTAAAATATATCTATATATATTTATAGATCTAGGAACAGAGACAACATGTGATTCTGAGCGCATGTGTGCCCCAAATTAATTTTATAAAATTATTAATTATAATTTATACTTTACACGCATGTTTAGTTACATAAAATGGGATAACTCTTAAACGGTTGATCACATTGGACATTCGTGACCATGGTTTGATCTAGAACATGGTGTTTTCCATAATAATGACATAAAATGTGTCATATAAGGTTGTTTGGATCCCTCTCTCATTAGAGGTACTTTAGGAGGATTCATTCAATTAAATAAATAAATTCATGAAATTCATTTGACCTAAAATGAAGTCTATAAATATATTATTCAATGAAATTTTCTAGGGTTGGCCTCACAATTTTTGGAATCCATTGACGAGAGATCCTCCCTCCTCCATTTAGATAGTTGTGATGAACAATAATGGAATGTTAGATCGGACCAGATCAAGACGTAATAAATGCATCATCATCTTTAAATAATTGAGTAGGCATATTATTCACCAACGATCGATCCAAAATAGATGTAGGACTCATATTTTTGTGTTTTTACACCTATGTATTAAAATATTGAGTATATATTTATTCATTCTTTGATTTGAATCCTATTATGGAATTTTCATGATCCCAAGTACCATATTTCATATTTTTTAGTCAATTTTCTAATCTTGGTGCCCCATTCTTGATTTAAGTCGAAGAAATATTGGCTGGTTCTATTTAAAACTTTGTTTCATGGTGATTTTCTCCATCAATTCTTCACATTATTCTCAAGTTGAATCCCCACAGTCCTGGATTAAAATTTTCTGGAGGCACCATGCTCGATCAAGCACGTGGATTTATGGAGGATCGATGATGCGACAATGGTTTGTTGAGCGATGCATATATCTAAAATCATTGCGGTATAAGAATGCTCAACTTATTAGTTCGAGAAATGAGATATAAGATATTAGAAACAGGGTACGATATTTGAGATATAAGATTCGAGATATGATATATGAGATATAAAATACAAAATATGGGATATGAGATATGAGATATATGATATGAGATTTGAGATTTGAGATATAAGATACAAGATATGAGATATAAGATATGAGATTTAAATCTTGGTTAAATAATATTATATTGGATATATATTTTAATTGAGGCATATGTATAATAAACCATTAGTGACCACATGATCCTATAATTGAGACATTCGTTTTAATATTGATGATTGATACCTTCTTCCTACTCATTCCTCGGGTCAGAAAAACACCCAATAATAATAAAATTATCATTATTAGATAATATTGTATCCAACATATCTCCATCATACGGTGTCAGGATGACAAATCATCTGCGATGCTGAAACACTAAAATTTATGCCTTCATTTCAACACCAAATTCAATTATTGAATTTAGACTCCTAGATTAGGACCATGAGACTCCATTTTAGCATGATGTATTGAAATTTTACCTTTTCACCGGGTGTCCAATTGAGGCAAGTGAATATCCTATCTCAAGAATTTATCATCCTAGAACATGATGGTGCCCTTCATTATGGGGTTTGAGATATGATGCAAGATATTCGAATCATGAATCAACAAGGAGACACCCAATGATGGCATCAGTCATATAGGTTCCCTGGAGATTTTTGGGCTTACCCTCTCATAAGGATGGTTAGTGGGATAACCCGATGATCTTTCAGAGTTACCCTCTTGTAGGTATGGTCAGTGGAGTTCCTCTACATTCAGGGCTTACCCTCCAGTAGGGTTGGGTAGTGGCCTCCCCTAATAGTCATTCTAATATACCCTCTAGCAAGGCTAGGCAGTGGAGTGCCTCATTGTACTGGGCTTACCCTTTAGTAGGTATGGGCAATATATTTTCTCAATAACTATACTTGGAATACCATCCAGTAGGACTAGGAAATAGATTTCCCTGATTACCCTCCCGAGTGGTACCCCCCTCTAAGACTGGGTAGTGGAGTTCCTCAGTGACTATCTATGTAGGACCCTCCTATCGTAGTAGGGCATGGTATCCATACCTAGAATTTTTGGTCCCTTGACTATGAAACATATTGATGAGACATGGTTTTATATGGATTAGGAATCATAAGGAATAGGGAAGCTTTCCCCACCAAGATTCATTCTTGTTATGAGACCTAAAAATGTGGGGGTGGGTCAGTGCTACCCAAAGAGAATAGTGTCAATGTGTGGTGATTGCGTCTCTTATACTTGTGTGTTCGGGGATAAATGTGTGAGATGTTGGGAATTGTTGATGGAATTATTTTAGAACTATTTGTGAATTTTCTTCTTTGGGTGATTTGTGAGATGGATATCCCCTTAATCTATCTTTTGGGAATCTTGGATTGAGCACATATATATATTATTTCTTCCAGATTTGTACTATGGATTTTGATACTCTCTTTCCAGTAGAGGGGAGGACACATGGGGTATGCCACGTGATTTTAATTTCTTTCATCTCATGGTTGGATTAGTCTACTCTTCCACTATATGTCGTGATGGATCGATGGGTAGTTCATCTACTCACCTTGTTTATCCCCTTATGCTTGGACACGTATACTTTCACTCTCTTACTAGTTTGAGCTATACTCGTTCAATATAACTTGTTATATCTAATGTATCCATCTTCAATTTTATCTCTTACTACTCCCCCTTCACCCCTTCCAGGGTGTTCTACATGGTATGTATATACACACCACTCCATGGGATTTTTTGACATGTTTTGTGTCTTTTTCAGATGACGAATAGGTCGACCGTGACTTTAGAGGAGGTTAGGGATATTTGGTGCTTTAATCACGTACTTGTGTCTTAGATTAGGATATAAAATCTAGTTCTCTCTTAGTTGTTTACTCTTTTATAGTTTTCACAGGTTGGAACATATCTATAATTGGATGTATATTTCTCCCTTTACTTTTAGTTTACACTACCATACTTTTCTATTGCCTAGAGGTTTATGCATGCCTAGTTTATTATATAGTAGTGTTTCATCTTTTCAACTTTCCCTATGTAATTTTTATTTGAGTTGTATGTGTGTGTTCATATAGGTACTTAGGAAAAGGAATACTTTACCATATTTGCGCCTTCAATGGTTGTCTCCACCCCCTAACATATAGAGACATGCTTGGGATATTTTCATTATGATTTTTGACATGGGTTGGGTTATAAATTTTTTTTATCAGAGCATGTTAAATCATTGGGATGTCTTTTAGATGTATCCCATTAAAGAAGATCAATTTGGTTTTGGGAAATAGTTTCAATGTGTCTGGAGTGTGTCTCTCATTCGAGGGAGTCCAGTGATGGTATGGGAAGTCGATGTATCCATTCACATGGACCTTGAATATCTTCTTGTTGACTCGAAAGGCCAAGAAATTTTTGGAAATGAATAATGGTGCATATATCATATTGGATAGATTCTTCAACTATACTCTCTGAGATATCTTCCCATTTTGTTGATATATATATATATATATGGTTATCTAACTGAAATACTCCTTGACACCATTTAGGATGCCTCTTCGATGACAGTGATCCAGGATAACGACTCCAGTTCGTGATGATGACCCTATGAGCGATGTGGCCTCAATTATGGGTCCATCATATGATCCCCTTCCTCCAGATGGGAAGGTAGCAGTACCTACACATGTTGAGATGAAGAACATCCCAGTAGTGCTTGCTAAGGATGTGTGCAGGCTTAGCGTGTTCTGTGAGTTCTAGCATGGGAGACCACTGAGGTTCTACAGCGAGCTAAATCCTTAGGAATTAGATTATTATCTAGATTTAGTGGTCTATATATTTAGTCTGGTTCATTCCCCAACAAATAAAGTGGTGTTTTTAGAAATCCAACCTTAAATGGAGTATTTAGATGTTGGTGTTGCATTGTTACATAGATGTATGATGAGCCAACTCTCTCATGGGACTACTTAAAGTAGTTATTTAATATGGAGTAATAACCCTCCTAAATATTCTTAGTTTAGATCTAGGAGCTTCTGAAATTGAATTAGGGAGGGATGATGGTGGTTGAGTATGCTTTGAGGTTCAAATACCTTATGCGCTAATCTCTTGATATTATCGGGGATAGGTACCTCTGTGCACAGATGTTTGAGCAGGGTCTCCACCAAGAGATCCATGATAGTATGGTTCTCTTGTGAATCCCCACCTATGTTGGGGTGCTGGAGTGGGCATTGGTGACATAGATATTTTTTTCAGTGGGATGCCACATAGTTGGATCTGGCAGTGGCCATTGTGGAGTTGAGTAATCTACAACATCTAACAAGCACCAATCAACAGAATCTCGGCGCAAGAGACACTTTCATGAGGAGGCTCAGGGAAATGGTCATACAGTACATGGGTAGTGCAGAGAAACATTGTAGACCATGGAAGTCCAGTGCTATTCCTGTGATGGTAAGGGTCACATTGTAGGAGACTACCCAACCAGACGTGCTAAGCAACCTAAAAAGATAGCTAATGGATCGCCACAGAAGAGGCAGTGCCATGATCTGGGATCTTCTAAGAAATGAAACAGTGGTAACATGGGAGATAAACATGGAAGGGGACCAGGAGGAGAAATAGGTGGAAGGAGACATTATGAGGCCCTTCCACCACCACCATCAGCTGGCCCACATCAGACTTAGGGAGTTGGTGGTCGGGGCCACGAACAATTTCATGTTATGGATGTCTGTCATCCCATAGTGCATGAGATGATAGGAGGTATGATCATTGTTTACTCTAATATAGATTTGTTATTAGTAGAAATAGGTTCCAGTCATTCTTTCATCTCTCTACTCTTATTGTGGGAGTTAGGTCTACCAGTTCAGGTGTTATCAGAACATTTTTTTCTTGAGGTTCCTACGTGGAACACTTCTTCTGAATATTTCATCTAATGGTGTTATGAGATATCACATGGAGAATATAATTTAATTTGAGACTTTTTTTTCATCATAATGGAACCTTGTGAAATAATATTGGGTATAGATTAGATTTCCACGGTCTGAGCCCCGATTTATTATTACCGTAGATAATTTATATTCCTATGCACTGATTGGAGAAGATTCACCTTCTCTAGAGAGAGAGATCTCAAGGAAGTGAAAATGGGTTTTGCAAGAAGGAGGTTGCATCCCATCCTGAATATGTTAGAAAGTATATCCTTCGGTTTAATTGGATACTTAGGTATCTAGGTTCCTTTAGTTGTGAAATATTACATGAAAATAATCCCTGAGGATATCATGGGTCTACCTTTGATGTGGAAGATGGAGTTTTTCATTGAAATTAATCTTGGATCTTTCTTGATATGCTCTATATCATATCAGATGGAACCTACTAAGCTCTGGGATCTATGGTTGAATTTTGAGAACCTTCATGATTAAAGTTTTATCAGACCATGTGTGTCCCCCTAAGAAGCTTTAGTGTTGTTCATGAAAAAGGATGATGATAGCTTATGGATTTCAATGGATTATCGTTTCCTAAACCATTCCACGATAAAGAAAAAAGTACCCCTTTTAAGAATTGAATACCTATTTGATCAGTTGTGATGCTTGATATGGTTCTCAAAGATCGATCTTAGATCTAGGTACCTCCATTGAAATTGCAATGTTATCATTTTGATGTCTCTAAAGACACTATGATTTTCTAGTGATTTACATTGGTGTGATAAATTACCCCATTATGTTTATGGATTTTCTGAACAAGGTCTTCCATCCATACTTGGACAAGTCTGTTGTTTTCTTCTTCAACAAAATACTTGTATACTATGAAATAGATAAGGATCCTGAAAATCACTTGAGGATGATCCTAGACATGTTTTGAGAGAACCAACTTTACTTAAATCTCTCAAAGTGCCTGTTCTAGATATATGGGGTTCAATTTCTAGGGAATTTCATTTTATAATAAGGTTTATTTTTTGATCCAATTAATATTAAAGCAGGGCCTTCTTTGGGAGCCACCCAAGAATGTGTCATAGTTACAGAGCATCCTTGGATTTCAAGGTTACTACATGAGATTTATAGAAGAATTATCTAGAAACAAACATTCTTTTACCACCTTTATGTAGAAAGGGTATTCATTTACCTTGTCTGAGTAGTGCTAGAGGGCCTCTGAGGAGTTGAGTCTGAGGTTGACAAGTGCTCCAGTGTTGAGACTACCAAAGGAGGGCATGTAGTTTGTCATGGTTTTTAATTTCTTAAGTTATGGGATTGGTTTTGTGTTAATGTAGCAATAGTAATTTATTTCACATGGGTTCATGCAGTTGATACCCCACGAGTAGAACTACACAAATCATGACCTTGAGTTGGCAGTGGTTATAACAACCCTTCACTTTGATACACATTAATACTTGATTTATTACATAAAATTATACTTAATGGAACCCAAATGATTGATATGTCTAGTGTCTTTGTGAATTAGGTAGAAAACATAACATATTGAACATGGGATACAACATCATTATAAAAAATATCCTTAAAATGATTTATTAAAACCCTTTTTAACAAGCTAAAAATACTCCTTCGAACATAAAACTACATGGGATAACCTAGTGACATACATAAATAATCGGTGATCTATAAATCCCAATAATGGGGAAAATATTTAATAAGTGATACATGGTATAAAATTGGAATATCAATGAGAAATTAAAGGAAAATTAAAAATAAGGCATGATATAAGATGATAATCATAACATGAGAAATGTGGAAACAACTAAAAACACTGAATCGGGAACATAGGTCAAGGATAAACTACCAAGAATTCATGATGAAAAATGTCCAATAAATAAATTATGTAAAAACCTATCCCAAAATGAATTATAATGATACTAAACATTACCCAATGAATTAGAGCTCTATCTGGGCGCACCCATCAAAATCATTTCATTCTCATGCTTAAATGTACCACATAGATCATATTACATGGAGTCATTCATCATAATAATTTATTCCAAGGTCTTGGAATGTGGATTAAAAACATGTATGTGCAAAATAAATAAGTATATGTGAATAAAGGAAAATACCATTGATAGAATAATGGTATGATATTCACTAAACAATTGTTTTAGCATGGAAGATCATGGTGATATTTTGGCAGCATAACGACGTTGCATAAAAATTAATAAAAATGGATACTAAGAGATAAAGGGATATCTAATTATTTGAACATAAAATGGTAATTAATAGGTACATTTAAAATAATATCACAAATATAGAAATATAGAAATATAAGGCATAAGGTAACTAAGAAACATAAATTGAGAAAAAGAATTGTTATGATATTTTGGCATGATAACAGGTGTACATAAAAGATAATGAGAGGGTTAATGATTGTGAAAGGATTATATAATCATTTATAAATAAAATGTATATTAAGTGGAATATGGAATATCATATCCCATCACAAGAAAATGAAAGGTAAAAGGCATAACATAAAAGTAGTTCTTGATAAAAGAGAAGAGTGAAAGACCCCTCACTTGAGTGTGTGATTCCAAAGACTTGGATGGGGATTCATTAAAGATTGGGAGTGCCCTGGGAGGACTCTAGGGAGTGTGTAGAATATAAATTATGGGATAAAATGAGCTTTAGTGAAGATAAATATGATATTGGGTAAATTTATATAGGAAAAGAGGGAGATTGCTTTATTGTTTTGGTTTTGGCTTCTACATAATAAAATATCAATAGCCACAAACCATATCATGGTTTATACTGAAGGATATTTTTTTTATTATTTTATAAGTATAGGGGTAAAAAATATTAAAATATTACCCATGATGATTTCAAGGTGAGTCACATTCATAATGAAATGATTTTAAAATCATAAATTATTTAATAACTTTTGGAGGGTTCTTAATGGATTTAAAAAATGAATAAATAAACTTAAAATCACATTATGTTAAATGAAAAAAATATATTTGTCTATGGATCCAATTTATATTACTTATTATATCACTTTTAGGGCATTTTTATGTCGTAAAACACAAATTATATTTACAAAGTATTTATTTTTTACCTGAAAATTTGATTGTGTCATAAAATTATGAAAAATTCACCATTGGATGATTTTGATGTCCAAATTAAAAAAATAATATTAATTTTACCTAAATTATTTTAAAAATATGCGAATTTTTACTTTTAAAATAAAAACTGATATTTATTGAAAATGATGGGTTTTTTACCATAAAATTTATTGAACCCTTATAAATATAACTATTTAATTCATAAATATTACATGATAATTTATATTTAATAAAATTTATTTAATAATATTATTTTATTAAAATATAAATTATTCTAAGGATCCATTAATTCATAAAAATCGATTTCTTAATTGAATATTAATATTAACCAAAAATACTATTTTTGATTTATTGAATCAAAATAAAAATCATTTATAAAGTAAAAAAAATAGGATGAATATATATTCATTGTTTTGTAAAAAATAATATACATACTCATGTTTATAGGGTCTTTTTTATATATCCCTTTAATACACCATCAAACGCCCTAAGGGTAAGATGCACAATGGTGGGAATTTCATGGGGCAGTTCGGCGAACATGCTTTGGGTCGTGATCTCGATGAGCTTGAAATTATATTGTAAATAGTTTCACTCATGCCTATGTTATTGGATATCATCTTGGGATTGGTAAAGAGAAAATCCCATAAATGATATGTCCCCCACAACACTATTAAATGATCTTCATATGGTACGATCCTATTGGTTGGGGCCATCACTTCCTGTGTCTGTGAAAATTAGATTTGTTAAGACCCAATATTTATACTAATCATTTCATAACTATTCAATGAATACATTATCAATGGTGATGATACATAACAGTATTTTAAATCCAAAAGGAATTATAAGACAAAATAATTGCATTTGTTTTCTATAACCATGATAATAATTTTAATAAAAATTCAAGGGGAGTTTTATTTATAATATTTTAGTTCGTTACATTGGTAGTATTCATCCTGGGGATGTGGAGAAACTATCTTATGGTAGAGAGATTTATGGTTTACTCATACCACCAAATTCATTGGTATGTATTCACTCAAGGAGACTTGAACCTAAGACAATGATGTTGGTTTGAGTTATTTTAATACCACACCTTCGGGATAGTATATACTCTAGGGAAGGGAAATGTTCTAACAAATTACCTTGGATAGATGTCCCAGAATCACTTAGTGCAGGAAGCTTCGGAGAAGTTAGATTCCCTACGGCTTACACTGGTGGAGTAGGAGGGTATAACTTTTCTTTATTTGATTATTTTGACTCCTTCACTCCTTGAGCATGTGAGAGAGTCCCAACTGGGAGTCATAAACTATGAGGCCTTACTTGAATAGATATTCATAGGTGATGCACCAAATATATATTATGAAATATGGAATCACATTATCTTATTTAAGGGGAGAACATTTGTTCCAGTCATGATTTTGGAGGAGGTGGTGCAGGACTTCCACACTTCTCCCCTAGCTATACATCCCAGTGTGGGGAAGATGTAAAGAGACCTTCAGTGGTAGCATTGATGCTATGTAATGAGATGAAGCATAGATGAGTTCATTTCTTGGTGCCTCACCTTTTAGCAGGTGAAGGCTAAGGATCAAGTTTTTACATGTTTGTTGCAACCCCTTGAGATCCTGTAATGAAAGTGGGAGAACATATACATGGAATTAATTATAGGGTTTACACACATAGTGAAGGGATATGATGCGATATGGGTCATAGTTGACTAACTCACAATGTTGGCGCACATTCTTTCCATTAGGGAGTAGAGTTTGGTGGAGAGTTTAGGAACTCTTTATGTACATGAGATCATTCTCCTTAACCGAGTACTCTCGAACATTGTCTTTGATCGTGATTTGTGGTATACGTTGTGATTTTGGAGAGGCCTGTAAGAGGAATTTGGGACCCAGTTGCGATGGGTATAGTCTCTCATCACCAGACCAATGGGCAGACCAAGAGCACTATCCAGGTGCTAAAGGATATATTGAGGGAGTTCTTATTAGACATCTACCAATACTGTAAGGATCACCTACCCTTGGTAGAGTTTGTGTACAACAACAAATACCACTCTACCATCGGCATGGAACCTTTTGAGGACCTATATGGGAGACCCTTCAGGTCACCCTTATGCTGGACAGAGGTTGGTGTGACATCTCTTGCGGGCCCTGAGTTAGTGCATGTCACAATGGAAAAATTCCAGTTCATCTTAGAGTGGATGAGGATGGCCCAGAGAAGAAAGAAACCCATGCATACTTTCATCATAGGCCCTTGGAGTTGGAGTAGGTAGAACATGTTTTCATATGATTTCCCCATAAAGGCGATCATGGAGGTTCAGCTGGGGAGGCAATAAATCATTGATGTTCATCAGGCCATTTGAGGTCATTTAGAGAGTTGGTGAGGTTCCCTACCACCTCTCCCAACCCCACACCTGGAGCAGGTGCACGAAGTCTTCCATGAATCATAGTTGATAAGATATGTGCATGAACCTACACACATTATCATCTCGGGAGAGTTGGACATCAAGGAAAGATCGACCTTTTTGGAGCACCTAATGGAGATCAAATATAGTCAAGATAGGACCTTGTGTGGAAGAACCCTCACATTGGTTTGCATAATATGGCCGCACAAAAACATGTGGAAGTGTTATTAGAAGAAAGAGATCCAAATTAGGGCTTAGTATCCCAAGTTGTTTTCCTATTTTTTTCTTTTTGGGAATGAAAATAATGGATGGAATGATGTAGGGACCCATTTTTTCCTTTTAATACTTTGAAATATTTCTATATATATTTATAGAGCTAAGCACTAAGAGAGTGTGCGATTGTGTGGCCCTATATTTCTAGAATTTATTTTATAAAAATATTAAATATATTTTATACTATGAGCACATGTTTAGTTGAATAAAATGGGATAACTTTTAAATAGTTGATAGATCATAAATCTAAGTCCCTGGATGTATCTAGAACCTGGTGTTTTTCCCAGGAGTGAGATAAAATGATTTACCATAGTACATTAAAACCCCATCCTCATTGGAAGTGAATCAAGTGGATTCATTTAATTAAATTAATTAATTTATCAAATTCATTTGACCTAAAATTATGTCTATAAATATTTCATTAATATAAATTTTCTAGTGTTGGCCTCAAAATTTCTGGAATCCACTGGTGAGAGTTCCTCCCCACTCCCTTTGGAAAACTGAGATGAATGATGATGAAATGTTAGATCAGATCAGATCAGGATACAACAGATAAATCATCTTCTTCTAAGCATTGTGAAGGAGCACTATTCACCAATAATCAATACAAAAAAGAGTTAGGACTCATCTTTTTCTATTTTGCACCTTTGGATTAAAATATTTTATAGATCATTATTCCTTCTTCGATCTGCATCTTTTTATGGAATTTACATGAGAAAAAGTTCCATATATCATGTTTTTAAATAAATGTTATAAAATTAGTGCCTGATTATTGATCAAAAACTAAGAAAACTTGACTAGTGATGTTTTAAATGTTTGTTTATGGTGATTTACTCCCTCAATTATTCACGTTATTCAACGATTGGATCCATACGGCCCTTAATGAACATTTCTAGGTGACACTCAACTCGATTGGGTCCCCAAATTCACAAGGGATCGATGATACGACAACAGTTTGGCAAACAAAGCATAGATCTTGAATCGTTGCGGTACAAGGATGTTCATTATATTGGTTTGAGATATGAGATATAAGATATAAGATATGAGATATGAGATATGAGATATAAGATATAAGATAAATGATATAATATATAAGATATAAGGTATAAGATACAAGATATGATATATGAGATATAAAATATAAGATGTGAGATATGAGATATAAGATATAAGATATCAGATATGAGATATAAGATTTCTGATATAAATATTGGTTAAATAATGTTATTTTAGTTATATATTTTAACTGAGGATTCTTTTTGAAAAATTGTCAGCGACAATGTGATCCTAGAATTGAGATGATCATTTTAAGACCGATTTAGGATATCTTTTTTTGGGCTTGTGCCTCAGGTTAATGAAGCACCCAATAATAATAAAATTATTATTATTGAATAATATTGTATCCAACATATCTCCATCATATGGTGTCAGAATGAGGAACCATCTACGATGTTGTGACCCTAAAATTTAGGTATACATTCCAAGATCTATTTCTAGTATATAATTTGGACTCATGTGTGAGGCCCATGATATTCCATTTGAGAATGATGCGGTGAAATGCGACTTTTTCACTGGGTGTCCAATTGAGGAAATTGAAGAGCCTATATTGAGCATTTTTCAGATATAACATGATGGTTCCCTACGTTGTTGATTCTATGATATGATGTGATACTTTTTTATCATGATGGATTGAGGTGACACTTGATGATGAAATTGATCATATAGGATCACGAGATATTTCTAGTCTTACTCTGAAATAGGGATGGGTAGTAGAAATACTTGATGATCTTTCCTAGGTACCCACCAGTATGGCTGAAAAGTGGTGTTCCTCGGCATTTTGGGAATACCCTCTAGTTGGGATGGGCAGTGGAATTCCCCAATGATATTTATGAGTTACCCTCTAATAGGGCTAAGAAGTGGAGTTCCTCAATGTTTCGGGATTACCCTCATATAGGGTTGGGTAGTGGAGTTCCTCAAAGACCCTACTAGGCTTACCCATATGAATGGGCAGTGGCATTCCCCGATGACCTTCCCATGTGGTACCATCCAGTTGGACTAGGCGGTGGGATTTCTTGATGAATATTACTATATGAAACTCCATTCGTACTAGGGAATGGTATATCTACCTATAATTTTTGGCCCCTCCACTTTGTGACATAGTGATGAGATATGGTTTGATGTTTGTTTGGAATCACATGGAAAATGGATGCTTTCCCCACTAGGATGTGATCTTATGATGTGATGTAAAACCAAACAGGAGCCTCAGTTCCACCCAACATGGATAATATCAACGTGTAGTGATTGAGTTTCATATACTTGTGTGTTGAGGTCCATAAGCATGAGATGCTAGGCATCATTGATGGAATTCTTTTGGAACTATTGGAAAATATTATTCTTGTGTTGAGCTATGAGATGGAGATACACTTACTTTCTCGTTCGGGATTCATTTAATGAGTACACACACACACACACAAAGATAGATATATATTCCTTCTTCTAGATGCACACATTTCCTTTGGATACACTCCTTCCATGAGAGGTGAAGTCATTCAGGGTATTCCATGTGCTTTCCTTGTCAAGATTATCATGGTTGGATGAGTCTACCCCCTGTTATTTCCACCAAAGGCTCAACATGTAGTTCATATAGTCACTATGTTTAGCCCCCTGTGCTTGGATGATCTTAGTTTCTCTTGTTGGGTTGTACTATTATACTTCACTACATCTTGTTCTATATACTTCTTCCCTATTAAGTTGTTTCTATTACTTCTCCCCCATAAAACATTTTGGAGAACTCTATTGGGTATCCATATAGTCACCCCTCTATGGGATTTTATGTAACACCCCAGGATTTCATAGTGTGTTATTTCTTAAAAATAATTCAATAACTTGCACTACATGCAACACCGAGTTCAATCACACCATGACGTACAAAAAAAAACCATTAAAAGAGGTCATGAATAGTATTAACAACATTTTGAACTTTATATAATCCTTATAATTTTAGAATCCCTATTATGAGTTTCTTAGTCATAATGCAAGAACAGATTCATTTTCAGTATTGCACTTTTATCAACTTTAATAGTGAAACCTTTTTAAATAAAATATTTTAAAATATCTGAATAAATTGGGACATCAAAAAAAATTTAAAATGAAACATCCCAAGCTTCTACGGTACGCTTTCCTTTGAATAAAATAGTAGCGTGTGTTGTACGCAACCTTGAGTTTTAACACACGCCACAACCAATCAAACTAGCCGTTATGAATAGTAATACCTAAATTTTGAAATTATATATATTTTATATTTTAAAATGGACTTCATTTTTGGATTCGGAATATCGAATTCAGCCTAAGGTGAAATTTTGGTACTTTTCGGATAACTTTCATATTTTGATGAATAGTGAAAATTACTAAATTTTAATTAAAAACAACTTTTTTAATCAAAATAATTAATAGTGATAAATTATGAATTTTAGTAGTTTTAAATTATATTTAGAATATATTTTTACCATTTAATATAATGTTGGTCATTGTACATAATTTTACAATTAAACCAAACATAAACAAGTGTCAATCTTTTGATAGTTATTACCTCTTAAAAACACGCTTTTTGTTTTGACAGCGGGAATTAATTTTAAATTAATTTCTGCCACTTCTGTGTTTTGAATTTATAAAAATGGATTCCATATTTGGAATCAGGATGTCCAAATTGTGTAAATAGGTAACTTTTATTTTTAGACATTTTGAATAATTACTGTGGTAAATATTTTATTTACCATGGTTAAGGGTAAATCCGGTAAATAAGGGTTAAAAAATAATATTATAATAATACAAAATTAACCTAAAACGTATCCTAACCTTATTGGTGGACACATACCCGACCATGAGCATCCTTGGGTCAATTTGGGGACCCCTTGGATCCACTTGTATGTGGTAGGGAAACTTTATATTAATAAAGTTAAAATAAAAATAAAAATGGCATAAGCTTACATCTTTTAGAAGAACAATTTTTACATAGGGTTATACATGTTGGATTTTCGATTATAAATATTCTTTAGAAATCTAAAAAGATTTCCTACAATATGATATTTTATTTATAATTTTTAGACATCAAATAATTTAAATTATTAATGACACAATAATGATGCAATGTTTACCTCATTAATAAATCATTTAAATAAATAAGATTATAATGATTAAAATATTATCTAAAACCTGTCCAATTCTTATTGGTTGATGTTATTTAGAATATGAGTCATCTTATCTTCGACCTCAATGATTTTTGGACAATTATAAACCGAATATAATTATATTATAAAGTAATACTTTCAATCTTTCCTAAAGAGCCCCTCTTCTCCCTTATAAAAGGAGACCACTTCTACTCATTCCTCACACCTCTCAAGCCACTTGGCTCGTCCAAACTCTTCTCAACTAAGCTCCCCACATCCCTCTCCTCATCCTTGAAGCTTCACCTTAGGCATAAAGCATTTCAAGAAGTCCTTTGGTTCCAACCAAAGTGAGTTACCTAAATTAAAGGTAACGATTTCTCTTAAATTATTTTCATTTATTTTGCTTCTCCAAACCCCAAACTCTTTTTATTTCCTTTATTTTGTAACAACACCAGTATCCTCAATATACTAGGATGTTGTTATAAGAAGGATTCAAACTACACATACACACAACTCCATCTAATGGATGATGAACTTAATGTTTCTGTGGATGGCAAACTAACGCCTCACGAAACGATGATTGTTCAAATACATCTTACCGCCTCTCATGGTGGCCATTATTATGGCACTATAATTAAATATGATATTAATGATATATATTTTATATATAAGCTTCTGTAATTCCATTTTATTTCATACCATTATTCATTTCATGTTGTATATACATACGATAATTTCATTTGAGGAAGTGCGGACTACCGCCCCCTTAAAATGATATGACTCGTTCATACCACACATGGAACGTATAAAGGATGGTGTTAATGAACTTAAGTAACATATATAAAATATTATATTATACTGGAATAGTAATATACCTATGTATCATTTGGATTCAATTCTTTTAAAATAAAAATTAAATGGAAGTAGCGTTCGTGCGTACGTACGGACTACCGTCTCCACGAACGCGGTGAGATCCATCCTCCATCGTATCCATTCAAGTATTATTCAAATTTTAGGGTTAAAAATAATGTTAATATCATTCTGATTATGAATAAGATATAATCTATCCATTACAAACATGTCTTACGTAACCAAACATTTAAGAAGAACGAATCGATTATCACCCGAAACGACGATAATACTAAGATATTATTAATAAAGCAATGTTAAAAGAACATATATGATATCATATTAATGTATATGATTCTTGTATAATTTAATAACAATTATTTCACCATTATACAGGAGGTTAACCTACCCCAACCAAGGAAAAGTACAAGGTAAGGGATTTTTCTTATCTCACATTCAATTCCGTGAGATTTCCATTATTCGCCACTAAATTATTGAAAGTGGTGTATTGTGTACTGGCATTTGATATATATTGTCATATTCATGTTATTCTGTAAATAATTTGGTGGTTATTAACTTTTGGCCATATGACTCAGTTGATTAACGTGGTAAGGGGTTTTCATCTCACTCCTTATTCCCGTGAGATTCATGCCATATTGCCACCATTACCTTTTGTGTGGTGTATGTACTGCCCATAATTATATTCTTTGTGTAATACACTCTAATTTATGTGTACTTACATATTCGTTGTATGATACCTCTTTCATGGGTTGTATGTTTCATAAGTTACCAAACTGGTAAGGGTTATTTCACAATCTCTTCATTATCCGAGGTTGTTTATACGTAATAATCTACTGGGATCTCGTTATCATCCACATCCATGTTTCTTCAAAATGTAGTTCAAAACATTTTTAATATTTAAAAGAATATGGGTTAAAGTAATTTATACCCTTGTTTGACTTTTTATAAGAGGTTTATAAGGGAATCTTTCCGTCGTTTTCCAAACAAGGTGCTTTTTAACCTTTTCGACAGAATTAAGATAAGAATGTTTTTTTAACTTATACGGCGGGTACGGTTATTTTCCGCCATTATAAAATCGTCAAAGCTTCCCTTAAAAGCTTATAAGATTATTTTCAAAGAAAATGTTTGATTTTATATGGATCTTAAATGATTTCAAAATAAAAGGAGATATTTCTTTAAAAAGAATTTTGATTTCATCTATGTCAACATCCTTTGATGGGTTTTAAGATTATTTGAAGTTGATTTATTATGATACAAAACTTCTATATTGTTTTGAAGGTTTTGTGATATGTTTGACTGTGGATGTGCTATTTTTATACCATTCATAGTTTATGGTGAAAGTATTGACATTTCGTATGCTAGTTCCAATAAGAATGTTTATGTTATATTTCAATCTTTACTTCATATGAATGTGTTGGACAAGTATGTTCCAGGTTGGGGACTGGTTAAAGTAAGCCCTCCAGGTTGGGGACTGGTAAAAGTAAGCCCTCCAGGTTAGGGACTGGTAAAAGTAAGCCCTCCGGGTTGGTGTCCGGTTATTAGAGTCACTCTGGGTTGGTGTCCGGTTATTAGAGGCACTCCGGGTTGGTGTCCGGTTATTAGAGGCACTCCGGGTTGGGTTCCGGTTACAGTTAGCCCCAAGGTCTTGGGACGAGGCCTTGAAAAGTAATTAAAGTTTAGCATTATGCATTCCAACATTATGAAAGTGGTTATTGATTTTGCATGTGATTATTCGATTAGTAGAATATCCATGTGAATAAGTAAATGGCATTATCTAATTTTATTTATGCCATACTATGTTAAAAGTTCAAGTTTAAAAGGCTTTTGTTTTAGTTATACATTGCCTTAAATGTTTATTCTTATTTATGAAAGTTTTCGCTATATTGTTATCCTTACTGGGCATTTGAGCTCACCCCTTTTCTATGTTTTATTTTTCCCAGGAAGTGAAGAAGTAAATTATGAATGACCTGCAGGGATATTATGAGGGGATTATAGTGTGGACTGTGGAAACATTATGTTGTTGTAGTAGTTTTTCATTTATGATGTAATGTAAAACTTATGAATATATCTAGTGTTTCCAAGGCTACTAAACCAATCGGTCTTTCGAGATTTGATCTTTCTTGTGATCATGCCAATGTTATGTAATAATGCACCGACTCTAGGCAACTAGGGTCGGGGCGTTACAGTTGGTATCAGAGGAAGTTTAGTACAAACCTTGGAAGATAGATTTAGATAAACTCTGATTAGAGCACGTAGACCTAAGATGAACTTTGAGGATTAGTATAGAAGAACTTCCTAGAATTTTGGTATTGTATAGATTTTGTGAGTTTTCCGAGCAATACATCCCTGTCTGGATATGAGCAGGTAGAGGCAGCTCTGGCACAGATGTACCTAGGGGTAAAACCTGAAAACACCGCTTTGAGCTAGACTCGAACGGGAACTGGTGCACGACAACGGGCCTTGCTGCACTCTTGGTTACGACACTCCCGGGGGATATGCTTAGGATAACTCTCATTTTCTTTACAAATCATTATGAAGGGTTTATGAGTATATACTTCCTCAAAGAAAACATTTTTATGATTATGGATTATATCCATAAATAGTTCAATTTATGTTAAGTGTTTTATAAGTATGGGATTATGTATTTTGATTCATAAACTGATCTAGTTTATGCCATTGTTTAGAAATGGCGCCCAGTAGAAGGAATGAGAACTCCAGAAATACACATGATTCAAAGAGAAGGAAGGATCATATCTTTCATGGTCTTAAGCTAGAATTTATAAGAGAAATAGTCTCCCATGTATTATCATCATATGAAGAAATAATATCATGTGTTGATAAGATAAGTAAAGAGTTTACTGAGTCCTATGGCTTTGAAGGGAATCAAGAGATGAAAAGGATGGAAGAGAGAAAGATGGATAAAGGGAAAAGGGAAAAGAATAATTTTCCCATATGTGGTAACTGTGGAAAGAAACACCCTGGAACTTGCCTGAAAGGAATGGGAGTTTGTTATAAGTGTGGAGGAAAAGGGCACAAAGTACGTGACTGCAAGGGTAAGAAAATGGTTTTAAATGTACAATGCTTCATTTGCAAGGAGTTTGGACACTACGCGAACCTATGTCCCAGTCATCAGACTATGCCGCAAATGATGTTATTGGATAATAATCAAGTTATGATACTACCACAGATGAAGAGGAATGATTAGAGTTCTTATGTTGATTATGTCAATTGAGTGTTGTATCAACAATGTACTTGTTACAATAATCATGGAGTATATAAGGATTGTACTGCAGTACTATTTCATTAAGGACTTGAGATTGTGTGGAACAACGAAAAGTGACTCAATAGCAGGATAAATTTTTGGAAAATATATGGTTGAGAGAATGATAAATCATAATATAGTTCTGATACTGAGGTAGTGATTTTGGAATAATATGTGATTGTTTTGAATAAATTATATTGGATATTCTTGACTACCCTGGAACTGATTAATGATTTGTATATTCCATCATTGTTGGGGTTTAAAACATTTTTGGATTAATGAAGTATATCCAGCATTCTATATGGAATAAGGAAGCATGAATGTAATCAATAAGGAATATGGTAATACATGATGAAGGTATTCATATGCTATTACGGGGTAAAAAGGATCTATATTATGTTTACCTTCCTTATAAATGTTAGACTGTGAGTTTGGACAGAAGTATTTTGGATAGTTCTAGTTTGGATTATTTTGGATTGCCATAAAAGGACAACCCGGAGGTCGGGCGACAACCCGTCGCGTCCGGCAAGGCTGCGAGACTTTAACCCGCAACCGAAGGGCGACAAGGGTGTATCACCTACCACTGGTCCATGAGATGTCCTAGATTAAATAATGTAGTTTTTATTAAAAGATCATGTAGATGAATTATAAATTCGTTTATTTGGGAACCCTATACGAATAGTGTAAATAGATTTTTTTTTACATTCTATTATCTTTTAGAGTGAAAGATGAGTTTGTGGTAGAAATTTATTAATGGATAAAACACTAATTATAAAGTAAGTATATCTCCTTATGATCTTAGCCAATCTCATAAATAAATTCCTCAACATTAAGAAAAGAAACTTATAACAAAAATGTTTTCCTAGATGATACCTTAAATCATCACTAAATAATGGCTTTGGGATTGTTGGCCTTTTCATAGCCATGTTATCTACCACTCTCCATCAGATAATTGATGGTTAGATTTTTCTTCCATATCCATATTTTCCTACATGGAACCCTAGTATGTGTTATTTTCGGTAATCTTCATACGTTCGACTCTTTATTTTAAATAGAGGCCTCATTAATTCATTTTTCGATGTGGGATTTCAACTACGATATTTTGAAACGTCAAAAATGTGTTATCCTAATACCCTATGTTTTGTTGAACCGATGGTATTTCAAATCATCATAGATTGATGAATTTAAGGACCTCAATTATACACTTGTTTGTGATTGATGATCTCAATCACTACCTATAAATATTTACGTTTTTCCTCCAATTATATGTCTCTAATTGCCACCAATGTTCTCCTAATCGAGATCATAATTTGGTGGTGACTCTTTCATTTCTCTTTTCCTCATATTAAGACTAAATTTTAGTAACCTAATTTCCGATGTGGGTTTTCCCACAAAGATATTTTCTATTTTCAACCTTTTATTTTTGAAGAACAATTTCAAATTGCGAGGACGCAATTTATTGAAGGAGGGGAGAATGTAACACCCCAGGATTTCATAGTGTGTTATTTCTTAAAAATAATTCAATAACTTGCACTACACGCAACACCGAGTTCAATCACACCATGACGTACAAAAAAAAAACCATTAAAAGAGGTCATGAATAGTATTAACAACATTTTGAACTTTATATAATCCTTATAATTTTAGAATCCCTATTATGAGTTTCTTAGTCATAATGCAAGAACAGATTCATTTTCAGTATTGCACTTTTATCAAATTTAATAGTGAAACATTTTTAAATAAAATATTTTAAAATATCTGAATAAATTGGGACATCAAAAAAAATTTAAAATGAAACATCCCAAGCTTCTACGGTACGCTTTCCTTTGAATAAAATAGTAGCGTGTGTTGTACGCAACCTTGAGTTTTAACACACGCCACAACCAATCAAACTAGCCGTTATGAATAGTAATACCTAAATTTTGAAATTATATATATTTTATATTTTAAAATGGACTTCATTTTTGGATTCGGAATATCGAATTCAGCCTAAGGTGAAATTTTGGTACTTTTCGGATAACTTTCATATTTTGATGAATAGTGAAAATTACTAAATTTTAATTAAAAACAACTTTTTTAATCAAAATAATTAATAGTGATAAATTATGAATTTTAGTAGTTTTAAATTATATTTAGAATATATTTTTACCATTTAATATAATGTTGGTCATTGTACATAATTTTACAATTAAACCAAACATAAACAAGTGTCAATCTTTTGATAGTTATTACCTCTTAAAAACACGCTTTTTGTTTTGACAGCGGGAATTAATTTTAAATTAATTTCTGCCACTTCTGTGTTTTGAATTTATAAAAATGGATTCCATATTTGGAATCAGGATTTCCAAATTGTGTAAATAGGTAACTTTTATTTTTAGACATTTTGAATAATTACTGTGGAAAATATTTTATTTACCATGGTTAAGGGTAAATCCGGTAAATAAGGGTTAAAAAATAACATTATAATAATACAAAATTAACCTAAAACGTATCCTAACCTTATTGGTGGACACATACCCGACCATGAGCATCCTTGGGTCAATTTGGGGACCCCTTGGATCCACTTGTATGTGGTAGGGAAACTTTATATTAATAAAGTTAAAATAAAAATAAAAATGGCATAAGCTTACATCTTTTAGAAGAAAAATTTTTACATAGGGTTATACATGTTGGATTTTCGATTATAAATATTCATTAGAAATATAAAAAGATTTCCTACAATATGATATTTTATTTATAATTTTTAGACATCAAATAATTTAAATTATTAATGACACAATAATGATGCAATGTTTACCTCATTAATAAATCATTTAAATAAATAAGATTATAATGATTAAAATATTATCTAAAACCTGTCCAATTCTTATTGGTTGATGTTATTTAGAATATGAGTCATCTTATCTTCGACCTCAATGATTTTTGGACAATTATAAACCGAATATAATTATATTATAAAGTAATACTTTCAATCTTTCCTAAAGAGCCCCTCTTCTCCATTATAAAAGGAGACCACTTCTACTCATTCCTCACACCTCTCAAGCCACTTGGCTCGTCCAAACTCTTCCCAAATAAGCTCCCCACATCCCTCTCCTCATCCTTGAAGCTTCACCTTAGGCATAAAGCATTTCAAGAAGTCCTTTGGTTCCAACCAAAGTGAGTTACCTAAATTAAAGGTAACGATTTCTCTTAAATTATTTTCATTTATTTTTCTTCTCCAAACCCCAAACTCTTTTTATTTCCTTTCTTTTGTAACGACACCAGTATCCTCAATATACTAGGATGTTGTTATAAGAAGGATTCAAACTACACATACACACAACTCCATCTAATGGATGATGAACATAATGTTTCTGTGGATGGCAAACTAACGCCTCACGAAACGATGATTGTTCAAATACATCTTACCGCCTCTCATGGTGGCCATTATGATGGCACTATAATTAAATATGATATTAATGATATATATTTTATATATAAGCTTCTGTAATTCCATTTTATTTCATACCATTATTCGTTTCATGTTGTATATACATACGATAATTTCATTTGAGGAAGTGCGGACTACCGCCCCCTTAAAATGATATGACTCGTTCATACCACACATGGAACGTATAAAGGATGGTGTTAATGAACTTAAGTAACATATATAAAATATTATATTATACTGGAATAGTAATATACCTATGTATCATTTGGATTCAATTCTTTTAAAATAAAAATTAAATGGAAGTAGCGTTCGTGCGTACGTACGGACTACCGTCTCCACGAACGCGGTGAGATCCATCCTCCATCGTATCCATTCAAGTATTATTCAAATTTTAGGGTTAAAAATAATTTTAATATCATTCTGATTATGAATAAGATATAATCTATCCATTACAAACATGTCTTACGTAACCAAACATTTAAGAAGAACGAATCGATTATCACCCGAAACGACGATAATACTAAGATATTATTAATAAAGCAATGTTAAAAGAACATATATGATATCATATTAATGTATATGATTCTTGTATAATTTAATAACAATTATTTCACCATTATACAGGAGGTTAACCTACCCCAACCAAGGAAAAGTACAAGGTAAGGGATTTTTCTTATCTCACATTCAATTCCGTGAGATTTCCATTATTCGCCACTAAATTATTGAAAGTGGTGTATTGTGTACTGGCATTTGATATATATTATCATATTCATGTTATTCTGTAAATAATTTGGTGGTTATTAACTTTTGGCCATACGACTCAGTTGATTAACGTGGTAAGGGGTTTTCATCTCACTCCTTATTCCCGTGAGATTCATGCCATATTGCCACCATTACCTTTTGTGTGGTGTATGTACTGCCCATAATTATATTCTTTGTGTAATACAATCTAATTTATGTGTACTTACATATTCATTGTATGATACCTCTTTCATGGGTTGTATGTTTCATAAGTTACCAAACTGCTAAGGGTTATTTCACAATCTCTTCATTATCCGAGGTTGTTTATACGTAATAATCTACTGGGATCTCGTTATCATCCACATCCATGTTTCTTCAAAATGTATTTCAAAACATTTTTAATATTTAAAAGAATATGGGTTAAAGTCATTTATACCCTTGTTTGACTTTTTATAAGAGGTTTATAAGGGAATCTTTCCGTCGTTTTCCAAACAAGGTGCTTTTTAACCTTTTCGACAGAATTAAGATAAGAATGTTTTTTTAACTTATACGGCGGGTACGGTTATTTTCCGCCGTTATAAAATCGTCAAAGCTTCCCTTAAAAGATTATAAGATTATTTTCAAAGAAAATGTTTGATTTTATATGGATCTTAAATGATTTCAAAATAAAAGGAGATATTTCTTTAAAAAGAATTTTGATTTCATCTATGTCAACATCCTTTGATGGGTTTTAAGATTATTTGAAGTTGATTTATTATGATACAAAACTTCTATATTGTTTTGAAGGTTTTGTGATATGTTTGACTGTGGATGTGCTATTTTTATACCATTCATAGTTTATGGTGAAAGTATTGACATTTCGTATGCTAGTTCCAATAAGAATGTTTATGTTATATTTCAATCTTTACTTCATATGAATGTGTTGGACAAGTATGTTCCAGGTTGGGGACTGGTTAAAGTAAGCCCTCCAGGTTGGGGACTGGTAAAAGTAAGCCCTCCAGGTTAGGGACTGGTAAAAGTAAGCCCTCCGGGTTGGTGTCCGGTTATTAGAGTCACTCTGGGTTGGTGTCCGGTTATTAGAGGCACTCCGGGTTGGTGTCCGGTTATTAGAGGCACTCCGGGTTGGGTTCCGGTTACAGTTAGCCCCAAGGTCTTGGGACGAGGCCTTGAAAAGTAATTAAAGTTTAGCATTATGCATTCCAACATTATGAAAGTGGTTATTGATTTTGCATGTGATTATTCGATTAGTAGAATATCCATGTGAATAAGTAAATGGCATTATCTAATTTTATTTATGCCATACTATGTTAAAAGTTCAAGTTTAAAAGGCTTTTGTTTTAGTTATACATTGCCTTAAATGTCTATTCTTATTTATGAAAGTTTCCGCTATATTGTTATCCTTACTGGGCATTTGAGCTCACCCCTTTTCTATGTTTTATTTTTCCCAGGAAGTGAAGAAGTAAATTATGAATGACCTGCAGGGATATTATGAGGGGATTATAGTGTGGACTGTGGAAACATTATGTTGTTGTAGTAGTTTTTCATTTATGATGTAATGTAAAACTTATGAATATATCTAGTGTTTCCAAGGCTACTAAACCAATCGGTCTTTCGAGATTTGATCTTTCTTGTGATCATGCCAATGTTATGTAATAATACACCGACTCTAGGCAACTAGGGTCGGGGCGTTACAGTTGGTATCAGAGGAAGTTTAGTACAAACCTTGGAAGATAGATTTAGATAAACTCTGATTAGAGCACGTAGACCTAAGATGAACTTTGAGGATTAGTATAGAAGAACTTCCTAGAATTTTGGTATTGTATAGATTTTGTGAGTTTTCCGAGCAATACATCCCTGTCTGGATACGAGCAGGTAGAGGCGGCTCTGGCACAGATGTACCTAGGGGTAAAACCCGAAAACACCGCTTTGAGCTAGACTCGAACGGGAACTGGTGCACGACAACGGGCCTTGCTGCACTCTTGGTTACGACACTCCCGGGGGATATGCTTAGGATAACTCTCATTTTCTTTACAAATCATTATGAAGGGTTTATGAGTATATACTTCCTCAAAGAAAACATTTTTATGATTATGGATTATATCCATAAATAGTTCAATTTATGTTAAGTGTTTTATAAGTATGGGATTATGTATTTTGATTCATAAACTGATCTAGTTTATGCCATTGTTTAGAAATGGCGCCCAGTAGAAGGAATGAGAACTCCAGAAATACACATGATTCAAAGAGAAGGAAGGATCATATCTTTCATGGTCTTAAGCTAGAATTTATAAGAGAAATAGTCTCCCATGTATTATCATCATATGAAGAAATAATATCATGTGTTGATAAGATAAGTAAAGAGTTTACTGAGTCCTATGGCTTTGAAGGGAATCAAGAGATGAAAAGGATGGAAGAGAGAAAGATGGATAAAGGGAAAAGGGAAAAGAATAATTTTCCCATATGTGGTAACTGTGGAAAGAAACACCCTGGAACTTGCCTGAAAGGAATGGGAGTTTGTTATAAGTGTGGAGGAAAAGGGCACAAAGTACGTGACTGCAAGGGTAAGAAAATGGTTTTAAATGTACAATGCTTCATTTGCAAGGAGTTTGGACACTACGCGAACCTATGTCCCAGTCATCAGACTATGCCGCAAATGATGTTATTGGATAATAATCAAGTTATGATACTACCACAGATGAAGAGGAATGATTAGAGTTCTTATGTTGATTATGTCAATTGAGTGTTGTATCAACAATGTACTTGTTACAATAATCATGGAGTATATAAGGATTGTACTGCAGTACTATTTCATTAAGGACTTGAGATTGTGTGGAACAAAGAAAAGTGACTCAATAGCAGGATAAATTTTTGGAAAATATATGGTTGAGAGAATGATAAATCATAATATAGTTCTGATACTGAGGTAGTGATTTTGGAATAATATGTGATTGTTTTGAATAAATTATATTGGATATTCTTGACTACCCTGGAACTGATTAATGATTTGTATATTCCATCATTGTTGGGGTTTAAAACATTTTTGGATTAATGAAGTATATCCAGCATTCTATATGGAATAAGGAAGCATGAATGTAATCAATAAGGAATATGGTAATACATGATGAAGGTATTCATATGCTATTACGGGGTAAAAAGGATCTATATTATGTTTACCTTCCTTATAAATGTTAGACTGTGAGTTTGGACAGAAGTATTTTGGATAGTTCTAGTTTGGATTATTTTGGATTGCCATAAAAGGACAACCCGGAGGTCGGGCGACAACCCGTCGCGTCCGGCAAGGCTGCGAGACTTTAACCCGCAACCGAAGGGCGACAAGGGTGTATCACCTACCACTGGTCCATGAGATGTCCTAGATTAAATAATGTAGTTTTTATTAAAAGATCATGTAGATGAATTATAAATTCGTTTATTTTGGAACCCTATACGAATAGTGTAAATAAAATTTTTTTTACATTCTATTATCTTTTAGAGTGAAAGATGAGTTTGTGGTAGAAATTTATTAATGGATAAAACACTAATTATAAAGTAAGTATATCTCCTTATGATCTTAGCCAATCTCATAAATAAATTCCTCAACATTAAGAAAAGAAACTTATAACAAAAATGTTTTCCTAGATGATACCTTAAATCATCACTAAATAATGGCTTTGGGATTGTTGGCCTTTTCATAGCCATGTTATCTACCACTCTCCATCAGATAATTGATGGTTAGATTTTTCTTCCATATCCATATTTTCCTACATGGAACCCTAGTATGTGTTATTTTCGGTAATCTTCATACGTTCGACTCTTTATTTTAAATAGAGGCCTCATTAATTCATTTTTCGATGTGGGATTTCAACTACGATATTTTGAAACGTCAAAAATGTGTTATCCTAATACCCTATGTTTTGTTGAACCGATGGTATTTCAAATCATCATAGATTGATGAATTTAAGGACCTCAATTATACACTTGTTTGTGATTGATGATCTCAATCACTACCTATAAATATTTACGTTTTTCCTCCAATTATATGTCTCTAATTGCCACCAATGTTCTCCTAATCGAGATCATAATTTGGTGGTGACTCTTTCATTTCTCTTTTCCTCATATTAAGACTAAATTTTAGTAACCTAATTTCCGATGTGGGTTTTCCCACAAAGATATTTTCTATTTTCAACCTTTTATTTTTGAAGAACAATTTCAAATTGCGAGGACGCAATTTATTGAAGGAGGGGAGAATGTAACACCCCAGGATTTCATAGTGTGTTATTTCTTAAAAATAATTCAATAACTTGCACTACACGCAACACCGAGTTCAATCACACCATGACGTACAAAAAAAAACCATTAAAAGAGGTCATGAATAGTATTAACAACATTTTGAACTTTATATAATCCTTATAATTTTAGAATCCCTATTATGAGTTTCTTAGTCATAATGCAAGAACAGATTCATTTTCAGTATTGCACTTTTATCAACTTTAATAGTGAAACCTTTTTAAATAAAATATTTTAAAATATCTGAATAAATTGGGACATCAAAAAAAATTTAAAATGAAACATCCCAAGCTTCTATGGTACGCTTTCCTTTGAATAAAATAGTAGCGTGTGTTGTACGCAACCTTGAGTTTTAACACACGCCACAACCAATCAAACTAGCCGTTATGAATAGTAATACCTAAATTTTGAAATTATATATATTTTATATTTTAAAATGGACTTCATTTTTGGATTCGGAATATCGAATTCAGCCAAAGGTGAAATTTTGGTACTTTTCGGATAACTTTCATATTTTGATGAATAGTGAAAATTACTAAATTTTAATTAAAAACAACTTTTTTAATCAAAATAATTAATAGTGATAAATTATGAATTTTAGTAGTTTTAAAGTATATTTAGAATATATTTTTTCCATTTAATATAATGTTGGTCATTGTACATAATTTTACAATTAAACCAAACATAAACAAGTGTCAATCTTTTGATAGTTATTACCTCTTAAAAACACGCTTTTTGTTTTGACAGCGGGAATTAATTTTAAATTAATTTCTGCCACTTCTGTGTTTTGAATTTATAAAAATGGATTCCATATTTGGAATCAGGATGTCCAAATTGTGTAAATAGGTAACTTTTATTTTTAGACATTTTGAATAATTACTGTGGTAAATATTTTATTTACCATGGTTAAGGGTAAATCCGGTAAATAAGGGTTAAAAAATAATATTATAATAATACAAAATTAACCTAAAACGTGTCCTAACCTTATTGGTGGACACATACCCGACCATGAGCATCCTTGGGTCAATTTGGGGACCCCTTGGATCCACTTTTATGTGGTAGGGACACTTTATATTAATAAAGTTAAAATAAAAATAAAAATGGCATAAGCTTACATCTTTTAGAAGAAAAATTTTTACATAGGGTTATACATGTTGGATTTTCGATTATAATTATTCATTAGAAAGATAAAAAGATTTCCTACAATATGATATTTTATTTATAATTTTTAGACATCAAATAATTTAAATTATTAATGACACAATAATGATGCAATGTTTACCTCATTAATAAATCATTTAAATAAATAAGATTATAATGATTAAAATATTATATAAAACCTGTCCAATTCTTATTGGTTGATGTTATTTAGAATATGAGTCATTTTATCTTCGACCTCAATGATTTTTGGACAATTATAAACCGAATATAATTATATTATAAAGTAATACTTTCACTCTTTCCTAAAGAGCCCCTCTTCTCCCTTATAAAAGGAGACCACTTCTACTCATTCCTCACACCTCTCAAGCCACTTGGCTCGTCCAAACTCTGCCCAACTAAGCTCCCCACATCCCTCTCCTCATCCTTGAAGCTTCCCCTTAGGCAGAAAGCATTTCAAGAAGTCCTTTGGTTCCAACCAAAGTGAGTTACCTAAATTAAAGGTAACGATTTCTCTTAAATTATTTTCATTTATTTTGCTTCTCCAACCCCCAAACTCTTTTTATTTCCTTTCTTTTGTAACGACACCAGTATCCTCAATATACTAGGATGTTGTTATAAGAAGGATTCAAACTACACATACACACAACTCCATCTAATGGATGATGAACATAATGTTTCTGTGGATGGCAAACTAACGCCTCACGAAACGATGATTGTTCAAATACATCTTACCGCCTCTCATGGTGGCCATTATGATGCCACTATAATTAAATATGATATTAATGATATATATTTTATATATAAGCTTCTGTAATTCCATTTTATTTCATACCATTATTCATTTCATGTTGTATATACATACGATAATTTCATTTGAGGAAGTGCGGACTACCGCCCCCTTAAAATGATATGACTCGTTCATACCACACATGGAACGTATAAAGGATGGTGTTAATGAACTTAAGTAACATATATAAAATATTATATTATACTGGAATATTAATATACCTATGTATCATTTGGATTCAATTCTTTTAAAATAAAAATTAAATGGAAGTAGCGTTCGTGCGTACGTACGGACTACCGTCTCCACGAACGCGGTGAGATCCATCCTCCATCGTATCCATTCAAGTATTATTCACATTTTAGGGTTAAAAATAATTTTAATATCATTCTGATTATGAATAAGATATAATCTATCCATTACAAACATGTCTTACGTAACCAAACATTTAAGAAGAACGAATCGATTATCACCCGAAACGACGATAATACTAAGATATTATTAATAAAGCAATGTTAAAAGAACATATATGATATCATATTAATGTATATGATTCTTGTATAATTTAATAACAATTATTTCACCATTATACAGGAGGTTAACCTACCCCAACCAAGGAAAAGTACAAGGTAAGGGATTTTTCTTATCTCACATTCAATTCCGTGAGATTTCCATTATTCGCCACTAAATTATTGAAAGTGGTGTATTGTGTACTGGCATTTGATATATATTATCATATTCATGTTATTCTGTAAATAATTTGGTGGTTATTAACTTTTGGCCATATGACTCAGTTGATTAACGTGGTAAGGGGTTTTCATCTCACTCCTTATTCCCGTGAGATTCATGCCATATTTCCACCATTACCTTTTGTGTGGTGTATGTACTGCCCATAATTATATTCTTTGTGTAATACACTCTAATTTATGTGTACTTACATATTCATTGTATGATACCTCTTTCATGGGTTGTATGTTTCATAAGTTACCAAACTGGTAAGGGTTATTTCACAATCTCTTCATTATCCGAGGTTGTTTATACGTAATAATCTACTGGGATCTCGTTATCATCCACATCCATGTTTCTTCAAAATGTATTTCAAAACATTTTTAATATTTAAAATAATATGGGTTAAAGTCATTTATACCCTTGTTTGACTTTTTATAAGAGGTTTATAAGGGAATCTTTCCGTCGTTTTCCAAACAAGGTGCTTTTTAACCTTTTCGACAGAATTAAGATAAGAATGTTTTTTTAACTTATACGGCGGGTACGGTTATTTTCCGCCGTTATAAAATCGTCAAAGCTTCCCTTAAAAGATTATAAGATTATTTTCAAAGAAAATGTTTGATTTTATATGGATCTTAAATGATTTCAAAATAAAAGGAGATATTTCTTTAAAAAGAATTTTGATTTCATCTATGTCAACATCCTTTGATAGGTTTTAAGATTATTTGAAGTTGATTTATTATGATACAAAACTTCTATATTGTTTTGAAGGTTTTGTGATATGTTTGACTGTGGATGTGCTATTTTTATACCATTCATAGTTTATGGTGAAAGTATTGACATTTCGTATGCTAGTTCCAATAAGAATGTTTATGTTATATTTCAATCTTTACTTCATATGAATGTGTTGGACAAGTATGTTCCAGGTTGGGGACTGGTTAAAGTAAGCCCTCCAGGTTGGGGACTGGTAAAAGTAAGCCCTCCAGGTTAGGGACTGGTAAAAGTAAGCCCTCCGGGTTGGTGTCCGGTTATTAGAGGCACTCCGGGTTGGTGTCCGGTTATTAGAGGCACTCCGGGTTGGTGTCCGGTTATTAGAGGCACTTCGGGTCGGGTTCCGGTTACAGTTAGCCCCAAGGTCTTGGGACGAGGCCTTGAAAAGTAATTAAAGTTTAGCATTATGCATTCCAACATTATGAAAGTGGTTATTGATTTTGCATGTGATTATTCGATTAGTAGAATACCCATGTGAATAAGTAAATGGCATTATCTAATTTTATTTATGCCATACTATGTTAAAAGTTCAAGTTTAAAAGGCTTTTGTTTTAGTTATACATTGACTTAAATGTTTATTCTTATTTATGAAAGTTTCCGCTATATTGTTATCCTTACTGGGCATTTGAGCTCACCCCTTTTCTATGTTTTATTTTTCCCAGGAAGTGAAGAAGTAAATTATGAATGACCTGCAGGGATATTATGAGGGGATTATAGTGTGGACTGTTGAAACATTATGTTGTTGTAGTAGTTTTTCATTTATGATGTAATGTAAAACTTATGAATATATATAGTGTTTCCAAGGCTACTAAACCAATCGGTCTTTCGAGATTTGATCTTTCTTGTGATCATGCCAGTGTTATGTAATAATGCACCGACTCTAGGCAACTAGGGTCAGGGCGTTACATTTTAAACATGTGTCGTGTCTTTTAAAGAAGATAGACTGGTTGAATATTACTTTAGAGGAACTTATGGATACTGGGTGCTTAGACTGCATATGGTGGTCATAGCTATGGATACAGGAGAAGGGTTATCTTAGTTGTTTACTCTTTTTTAGTTTTTTAGGTTGGAGAAAACTTATGGTTGGACTTGTCTTTTTTCCCATTATTTTCATTTTACACTACTGCAATTTTAACCTATCTAGAGGTTCATGCATGCCAGGTTTTTTTAATAGAAGTGATGTATCATTTCCCCTTCCCATTTGAACTTTTTTATTGAGATGGGTGTGTGTCTAAGTACAAGTACGTAGGAAAAGGCCTCCCCAAGTTTAGTTGTGAATTAAGTGTCTATCTCCACCATATGGCCAATGGATGTTGGATTGGGGTAGTAACGACATGTGCCCCATCATGGGTTGGGTTGTGACACATATATTATAATATTTTTACACACTGATGTATATGGACCATATCTAGAAGAATCTAGATGTGGGTTTTCTTACATCATAAATTTATCTGTTAACTTGAGTAGATATGGTTATGGGTTCTTGATGAGGTATAAGTACAATTACTTTGATAAATTCATTGAATAAAATAATGATTTTGATAAACAACTTGGAAATATGATATAGAATCTTTGATCATACTGAGGTATTGAATATCTTAACCAATAGTTTATCAACATTCAACAAGAGTTTGATATTCCATCATAACGTACTCCAAAATACATGTCATAATGGAATGGTATTAATCAATGGAGGAACTATACCTTGTTAGACAAGGTAAGGTAGATGAGGAGTCATCTAGATCTTCCATTATCCCTTTAGGGAAATACATTACAAACTGTGGTAGACACATTAAATTGGGTACCAACAAAAGTGGAAAATAGAACTACTTTCGAGTTATAGAGCGAAAAGACACCAGTTTTTCTCCATTAACATGTATGGGGTTATGGGGAATTTTTTAAGGCCTTATAAGAAAAAAAAAGTAGAACCCATGGGAAAAAGTATATATTTCTAGGGTATCCCAACGAATCAAATGTATACTACCTATTAAACTCCTCAGACAAGAATTTTATTGTCATTATACAATCTATATTTCATGATAGGGATAACAACTTCAAAAAGGATAGTGGGAGAAATATTTAATTCAAAAAAGTTGATGCTCAAGATAAACAATTGGTGGAACAGGAACAAATTCCATAGGTTCCTGTGGAAGAAGTAGTTCCTAAAACACAATTATTGCATATGAACATAAGGGGTTTAAGAGAACTAGAGTGATAATGTTTTCTGGTGATTGAATATAGTGACTCATTATTGGTTTCCAGTGATGAACCTATCTCTAATAAAGTTTCATTAGAGAGCACAAAATCTACAAGAGGGAATGAAACCATGAATTCTGAAATGGATTCCTTGTACGATAACCTAGTTTAGGTTCAGGTCATTGTTCCAGTTGATGTATGGTCCATAAGGTGGAAATTGGTATACAAGGGAAAAATGGAAATGGAAGGTAATTTAAATACCTATAAATAATGGCTAGTGGCCAAAGAGTTTTAAAAAATTCAAGGAATTAACTAAAATGAAACCTGCTCACCTATTTTTAGGTTTAAATCCATCATAATTCAACTTTCTATAATAGCTTACCATAACTTTTAAATTCTTAATATGGATGTCAATACTTTTTCTTTGATGTGGACCTTTAGGAAGATGTCTATATGAAACAACCAGAATATTTTTCGATTCCATGTGATTCCAAAAGTATTTTTAATTTGTATAGATGCATTTATTGACTAATGAAATCATCTAGGTCATGGATCATTCGATTCGATGAAGATATAAAAGAATTTGGTTCCATTGAGAATGAATCTGAGACATGTGTTTACAATATGTTTAGCTAGAATCCGTTCATTTTCCTAGCATTATATGTTGATGACATATTTCTTATTAGAAATGAAATACCGGTCTTAAAATCTGTTAAAGATTGGTTAAACAGGTTTCTCCATGAACATAGGTGAATAATACTATACTCTAGAGATCAAGATCATTCATTAGAGATCCAATAGGTTTATTGGACTAATTCAAAGTACATACATTGACCAGATGCTAGAGATATTTAGTATAGAATAGTCAAAGAATTTATTGGTTGCAGTGTCACACGGTATGCCTATATTGAAATTTTTTTACTCATATAAAATAGGAGAAATAAGGAATGATTAAGATTCCATAAGCTTCAATAATAAGATCAATCATATTTTCCATGTTTTTTTACTTGAATTTATATTTCATATGCATTGATCATGGTAGGAATATATCAATAAGATCTAGGAGAACAGTAATGTTCTACTGTTAAGGCTATCCTCGAGTATCTGAGAAGAAATAAGGATATATATTAGGTTTATGTATGAAAAGAGGATATAGTTTTTAAGGGGTTATATTGATTATATCTTTTAAAAAACCAGAATGATCTAAAGATGCAATAATAATATGTTTTTTTATCTCAATAGAGGATCTATGAGCTGTAAGAGTCCAAAGAAGCAAGTTTTCACTAGTTTAGTAATGGTGTATTAGCATATAATGGATTCTTATGAATCCAATGAATCCTTTTGTATTTTGAATTTTTTTTAGGAGCTTGATTAGGTACCTATATTTATAGACCGTATCACATTTTGTTGTGATAATATTGCAGCAGTCGCTCTTGCAAGAGAGATATAGTCATAGAAACAGATTAAGAAAATAATCTGGAAGTGTCACCACTTGAGGGATTTATATTTGAGGGGTGAGGTTTTAGTAAGAAGAGTTCTGACATAAGAAAAAATTGTATACCCATTATCAAAAGGCATACCTTAGCAAAATCATGAGTATCATGTGATAGATAGAAAATATAAGGTTTTTAGGAGTTGTCTCTAGAGAAAGTTGATGTCTGTTGGAGTTGGTGTCTGAGAACAAAATTTGGTCTACTCTTTGATAAATTTTGTTCATATTTTTTTAATAATAATAAATTTTTTATCAAATGATGATTTTTGTTCTGTGTAACATAGTATGTGATAATGCCTTAAGAGTAGTTGTCGCACTGAAATTTCAAAGTAGATCTTTTCTATGATGAGAAATTAGAAGTTTCATGACAATATTCCAAAATATATTTCATATAGCTAGATGAAATCATTTGAGGGAGAAAGATATATAGGCTATCATGGGTGGAGACTCATAAGACATTAAAACAACTTCTCATGGATTACTACATTGGTAATATAAAGTGAATGATATTATAATAACAAGACCCACTTGTAAGAAATCCACATTTACATGATTCATTGGATACTACCATCTATGTAAATTTGTATTGATCCTTATAAATTAATATTTTTATTAATTATTATTATGAGTTGCGTACTTCTATGTATTGATTAAAATCATGATGCAATATTTTTCAGGTGAGGTAGGATATATTGGGTACGTCATGACTAATATTTCACTAAGGAATAATGAGAGAAATGATTTATCTCTTAAGTTATTTATTGGTATTTGATATCTTAGGTCCATTTATGTAAATGATATATCCTAAATAAATCCATTTCCATGGTGTTCTATAGGCATGTATAATTTTCAAAAATTTAAAGAAAGCGACATCGAGCACATAGGTTAATGGAACCAACATGTAACCTTCTAGATTAGAGATATCATGATAAAGGGGTTATATTACCCAATAAAAGATTGTATGAGGTATTATTTAATTTTCGATTTAACATCTTTCTCTATGGGTGTCCTGGCATGTAGCTTGGCTCTACCTTGGAATTTAGGCTACTTCACTGAATTCCACTAATAAAGAGTCCTAGAGAGTCACATTCTAAGTGTATCCAGAATATTAGTTAAAAAATATATTATTATTTATTATTTAAGAAGTTGAATAAATATTATTCATGCACATTATTCAATAATTATTCATGTTTTTATTGCATATATTCTGTCACTGTTTATTCGAGATAATATAATGCGAGTGTAATGTAAAGACATGGATTTTCTTCCATGTAATTTTCTTATTTATATGGAATTATTTTGAGACTGTGAAATCTGACGGGGCATGATTCCGAGGCCTGGAGTGCCCATAATGATCCGTCAAAGTTTTTTTTCATCTTTAAATAGAACGTGTAATCTATTTTATTGAAAAGATGTAATAAATCATAAAAGATTTCCCGGATTAGAAATACGAGGGCACCATTACGCTTAGGATGGAGGGTTTACCCTAGTCATGACATAATTTTAGTCGGCGTGGGCCTCCTGTGAGAAAAACCGAAAATGGCATAACTGTAAATTAAATAATTAAATAAAATTATTATATTTTTCAAATGCTTATAACTCACGAACAGTAACTCAGATTGAAAATATGATACCACCACTGAACTCGTGAGGGTATGATTTTCTTAAGCTAATACTAAAATTGGCCGGCGTGAGCCACCAGTGAAAGTTAGTTTTTGGCCGTAAATAAAATAATTAATTGGAAATTATTTTATTATAAAATCTATAACTTCTAAATGGTAATTCGGATTGAAAATACGAGAGTACCGTTGGGTTCGTTGGGTTGTGTTAATCTTAAGAGGAGCCTAACCTTGACTGGCATGGGTTCAGGTTGAACGCTAATAATTTATTGAACTTTTTTAGGTACATTCAGTAATCGTGTGTGCGGCATTTTATAACTTATAAACCATTTCTTGGATTAAAAATACAAGGGAACCGTTGAATCCGCAACATCAGTATTTTCTTAAGTGAGGATTTACTTTGACCATAGTAGGTCCGGCGAAAAAGTTAAGTTTTGCGAATTTTTTAAAAAATGAAGTAAAATAATTTTATTTTTATATTTCATATCCTTCAACGGAAAAGTAAAGGGGTTGTTCCAGTGATGTGTCAAGCCAATAAATCGCTTTACCTACTAACCATAAGTAACAACGACTTTTGGGAATTAGGAAGCCTCCTAATTGATGAGCCCCATTGAATTTTAGTGTCATTACTTAACGTCCCCCTCTTCTATATATATGGAGATTGAGGAGGGGTGTCAGCACATTTTTTCCAAGAAACGAAGTGCTGAAGGAGCACCGCGACACCATACCCTTAGAAGATGGAGCTGATCCTAGCGGGAGGTGTTGGGTGACACCGAACCACGGACCAGAGGATGACGTGCGAGTGGCGTCGTTAGAAGCCTATTGCAGGAATGAAGAACACCAACACACATTCAAGTGCATTCATTTCTACAAAGATTTGAAGTAGGGGGTTTATTCATTTATTTTTCCTTAAAATATTCCATCTTCCCCATTCTTGAAAATTATACGATGAACACTGTTGAACCAACTAACAGGTTGATCTACGAATCATTCGTTTTGTGGGAGGTTGTTACTGGGTATCCTTGTGGGGTTTTGTTTGTTGTTTAATACAAGAAATTGTTAAACCTATTTTATCCTCCCTTTGATCATGAGATAACGCAAAGGGCGCGAGCCTAATGAACCCAACCTAAACCCTCAACAACTTTGTTACCATTACTCCTTCCATGGAAGACCGTCGACGCTGCGACACCAACCAGCTATGAAGGAGGCGACACGCTAATGCACACCACTTGAGGAGGCCATGACACGAAGCTATGGAAGAAATCCGAGTGACCAACACCATCTGAACATGGAGGAGGTGTGTCGTGCCATCGTGCGATTCCGGAGTGCAAAGGGTCTGAAGCTTGTCAGTTGTTGCAGATGAAGAAGGCACCAAGATCATTGGAAAACCATTGAAGGGAAGGGCGGCACACCATCATGTTCTATCGGTGATCAGGAGATTGTGACTGAAGCCACGATGGAGGAGGTGGGACCCACACCTCCAGTGGGTTCTGCGATGACCGGGCGGCGCCCATGTGGCGTCACTGCTTTAAAGGCTGAACGACCTTTGGCCGTTTGGGATCTCTGGGGAGTGGTTCCCATGAGCCACCTGGCAGAAGCACCATGGGATATGCCCTTTACGGCCAGACTACGATTCAGTGGGCTACCGCCAGCAGGTCAAGCCACCTTCCCAGAGGACCCCCACCTGCGGGCCGTGCTGCCTCTTTGTGGGTCCCTCCATACACGGGTTGGAAACCCTTTTGGGCCACCCTTTTTTACAGGAAAGGTTGTACGTCGGCCCAATGGGCTGAGTTCACTACGGCCCAGACCAAACTAGGTCGGGCCGGGTGTGTCCGACCGGGTCGGACTGGACCCAGGCCCTAATGGGCCCAGAAACACTTAAAGGAACTTATCTTAAGAACCAAACATCCATTTGATGAACCATCTATGGAATTGGGATCCTTGTAAAGAGATCTTACTTTTGAATTAATCCATGAGATTTTTGGAGAAACTTGGAGTATGGCCAGGTTTGATCGCACCTGAATCCAACTGGGCCCTCTACACTAAAATTAATATAATGCACAGACCGAGTGTCTGGTTGATGCGCCATCTCTTTCATTGGAACCCTTGTGACACGACGAATCATTGGGTTACTTCTTTGATAAACTTTTTACTAGTTGAAATATGACTGATGTCTTGGGTAGTGGTTCTCCAAAGCACACTATGTATGGAACCCTACAACTAGGTGAGACCTGACGACTGTTGGCTTTTCAACTCGGAGTGACTTTATGGCTACGATATGACATGGAGAGGAGTAACTCAGTAGACTATGGTGGGGAGCGGACATGGTACGCTATGGGGAGGAGTACATCAATAGGTCACAATGGGGGAGCGACTATGGGTGACCCGGCAGACCCACAATACGTGATAGGGGGGAGTACCTCAGCAGTTCAAGGTTAGTGGGAAGTGCCTCTGTGTGATGCGGAAGACCCACTGTACACAATTTAGGAAGAGTTCTCCAGCAGCTAAGGTGTTTGACATTGTTACTAGTAATGTTACGTGTTTCTAGTCCTAGAGAATATGTGGCTGGATATTAGCATTCATATCGATCCTATGTGGGTCATCATCATATCCTGTTTCTCTGAGTTGTATACCTAGTTTGAGCTAAGAATATAATTGAGTTGTGTCTATTTCTTTGTTCTTTGTGATTGATATCAGGACTTGTGGTTTTCCTTGTGGAATTATGAGAGACCTTCGGGAGTCTCGGGGTCCCTACAGAGTATTGTTATATTCACCCATGCACGGGCTTCAACCTCACCTTGTTGTGTATTGTGCAGATGATGAACAGCTAGGCTGAGGATTGAGGGAGCAAGGACTAGTAAGTACGTGGAGGAGACATCCGGACATGGAGTGCTGAGGAGGAGATCTGTACCTACCCTTCAGGTAGGATCCTTGGAGGATGACTCAGTAGTTTTTTCCCTTTTCAGTTTTATTGTTCCCTTCAGTTGTATTTGTACTTTCAATTATACTCGTACATTCAGTTGGGATTTTATTTAGGACCCTTTTACTTTTAGAACTCCTTTTTACTACAACATTTTATTTCACAGTTTCTTCTTTTTGTGTTCTCGGACCATGTGTTTGTACATTTTTAAAGGAAATGCATTCCCATTTTAGGGAATACTCCTTTCGATGCTAGTCGACAGCCCCTGGCCTATGGAAGGTGGGCTTGGGGTAGTCATGGCATGGGTCCCGAGGTACGGTTCGTGAAAAAGTAGTATCAAAGGAGTTTGGTTCTATTAAAGAACTAGGACTCTAATCTTTTCTGTGAATCAATAGTGTTAATTGTTATGAATGTGGTTTTTAGTTTGGGGAGTACAATGTCAGTGCAGTGGTCAACGTATCCATACACTAGGACCCTGAATACTGATTTCTGACTCAGTGATCAAAAACACTAATTGAGTGTGTTTTGAAAAGTTCCTTTTTGATCTATTGAGATAGCTCACCACGAATAACTTATTGATTGTGGCAAACTTGTCTTCTTTCAGGATGCCGCCAAGTATACTACTATCCAGGATTCCTGAGAGAGTAATAGATGAAGGCCCACTGAGCGATAAGGCCTTGGTGTAGGGCCCTCTTACGGAATTGGAACCTTTAGGAGGTGTACCAGCAGCACCAATACCCGTTTGGATGTTGTTTCCACTAGCTCCACTAGTAGAGGATGCACATCGACTGGGCACATTGCAGGAGTTCCAGCAGTAGAGGCCTTCGAGGTTTCGAGGCAAGACAATCCCATAAGTGGATGAGGACTGGATAGAGGTTGTGGCCATAGTTTTCTACTTGGTTGGGACACCTGCTGATTTTATGTTGATCCTAGCCGCCAACATTTTTTCGGAAGCAGTAGGGAGATAGTGGAGCCTGATGATCCGGATACATGATGAGGCGACCCTCATTTGGGCAGAGATCGAGAGCCTTTTCAGGGTAGAGTTTGTCCTAGCGACCCTACGCTCTGTGAGTATACAAGAGATGTTTCACATACGTTATCAAATCATGACATTGACCCAGTACTCGATGAGGTTCACTGATCTCTCACATTACTCCACTGACATGGTACGGGACCCCTTATTTAGGGCCCACACTTTTGATCAGGGTCTCTGACGGGAGATCAGAGCATTGATGGTATCACTCAACATACCGACTCAGGCTGGGGGGCTAGATCAAGTGCTATTGGTGGAGAGCTTCCTAGATAAGTAGGAACCCACAATAAGAGCCACCACCAGACGTCAGGTAGTAGAGTCGTCTATTGTGGGCAGCAGGCAGATGTAACAGAGGTCCAAGTGGACCACACATTCTAGTGGATGACCCCAAGATTCAAGGTTAGAGGTGAGAGGTTCTCATGGAATAGGAATATAGGTGAGTGAAACGAAGTGTTACATGTGCGGTGGGTAGGGTCACATGGCTTGCCACTGCCCAACCCACTGTACGGACGACCAAAAGACAGTCGAGGGATGACCGAGGCAGAGGCAGATGTTCGAAGAAGGAGTTCTGTAGGGTGGAGGATGTGACAGAGTATCTGTCTATGCATTAGGTGGTGGTTGGTGTTTCAAGGTTCAACCACCACCATCGCCAGGTGGTCCACCCCGACCACAGGGAGCAGGAGGACAGGGACAAGCACAACTCTAGGCAGTTGGGTCCTATGACTATGGTGCTCCAGAGATGATTAAAGGTACGATTTCTGTCTACTCCACCTTAGTTGTTGTACTTATAGACATAGGTTACATTCACTCTTTTATTTCCATGACCCTCATTCGATGCTCAAGGATTCTAGAGGAGACGTTGGCTCGATCCTTATGGCTTCATACTTCTAAGAGAGTAGATTCAATTATTACACACTAGTGCCGACAGTGTGAGCTTATTGTAGGAGGTGAGATCTTTGGCTGGGATCTCCTAGTAGTGGCGTCTAGGCCTTACGACATCATCTTGGGTATGGACTGGTTATCCATAGTCCACACTCAGATTGACTGTATTAGGCACAAAGTGTGGTGTGTCCTCAAAGATGGGACTAGGTTTTCCTTCACCAGTGATAAGTGAACCTTTTCAACACATGATGGACTTACCTAGAAGAGGGTACAACTGATTACTCATCAGTTGGCTAGCCTTACCCTTGGAGAAACTAATGTTTAGAGTCCGAGCTATCCTATAGTGGTGGACCAGTAAGAAGATGTCTTTCCTAATAATGTTCCAGGACAACCTCTATGTAGAGAGGTATAATTTTACATCTACATTTACCTAGATATGTCACCGATATCAACACCATCATATAATATGGATCTTGCGGAGCTTCGTGAGTTACTGGTACTTTTGGAGGACTTACTAGGAAAAGGGGTTCATAAGACCCGGTGTTTCTCCATGGGCATCCCTATTCTATTTTCCAAGAAGGCATATGGGAGTTTGAGACTCTATATTGACTACCGGTGCCTGAACTAGGTGACCGTTAAGAACTATTATCCACTTATGAGGATTGATGATCTTTTCAATCAACTGAAGTGAGTTCACTAGTTTTTGAAGATAGACCCCATACTAGGCTATCATCAGCTCCAGATACGAGATGAGGATGTTCAGAAGATGAACTTCAAATGTCAGTATGGCCATTATGACTTCTTGGTTATGCCTTTCGGCATGACCAATGCCCCAGTAGTGTACATGGGACTTAAAAACAGGATCTTTCAGCCATACCTTGGTCGCTTCATGGTGGTGTTAATCGATGGCATCTTGTTATACTCTACGAAAGAGGAGGAGCATGCCTATCATCTGCATGTAGTTTTTGATACAATATGATAGCACCAGCTTTATGGTAAACATTCAAAGTGCCAATTTGGGATATGATAGGTCCCCTTTCTTGTACACGTTATCTCATATCCTGGAGTTGTAGTGTGTCTAGTGAAGATAGAGGTTTTTCTTGCTTGGGAGCCACCTAGGAGCGTGACAGAGGTGCATAGTTTCCTGGGGTTGGCTGGGTACTACTGTAGGTTCATACCTGACTTTTCCAGAGTTGTGGTACCCTTTTCAATGTTGATGAAGAAGGGGAAGCCCTTAGTATAGATATAGGGACTCTAGCATAGTTTCCTGGAGCTGAGGCGGAGACTGACGACTACCCCTATCTTGAGGATACCAGAAGACAGTGTTGGGTATGTAGTCTACTGTGATGCATCAAGGACCAGTCTTGGGTGTGTCCTGATGTAGGAGTGATCAGTGATCGCTTATGGCTCACGAAAGCTGAGACAAATGAGCAAAACTATGCCACCCACGACCTGTAGTTAGAAGCAGTGGTCTTCACCATGAAGATGTGGAGACATTACATGATGGGAAAACGTTTTATAGTATACTATATTCACAATATTCCCAGGTATTTCTTCTCGTAGAAGGACTTGAACCTGAACAACGATGGATAGAGTTCCTCCAGGACTATAACTTTGCGATAGTCTATTATTTTGGGAAGGAGAATGTGGTAGCAGATGCACCCAGTAGGAGGTCTGGTCTGTAGTTTCTGAGTGAGGCGACAGAGCAGCTAGCTATATTGCAGATATCATTTGTGGATATATATGGAGCAACATACCTCTAGTATATGACAGTCACTGCCCCACTCCTTTATCAAGTATGGGAGTCGCAGCTTGGGGATAGCGAATGTGAGGCTAGATGTGATCAGATATCCTTAGGTCAGGCATATAATTGATTTTATGAAGGTGGGGAGCACATCATCATCATCATAGAACATACCATGTTACCGGTTGAGCTACGAGAGGAGGTGTTGAGGGAGTTCCATACGTCCCCTTTGGCGGTACATCCTTGTGTGGTGAAGACGTACCAGTACCGCCGACCTCAGCACTGGTGTCCAATGATGAAGAAGGTAGTAGTAGAGTTTTTTTCAAGATTCCTCACTTTTCAGCAAGTGAAGGTCGAGCATCAAGTTCTATTAGGCTTAACTCAGCCACTAGAGGTGCCAGAGTGGAAGTGGGATGAAATATCCATGGAATTTGTGAAAGGGATTTCACAAACATCCAGGGGACATGATTCTATCTGGGTGATCATTCACCGACTCACCAAGTCATCCCACTTCCTTCCTATCCGAGAGTAGGGATCAATAGAGGAATTGGGATGCCTCTATGTGTAGGATATTGTGCGACGTCATGGGGTTCCATCAAAGAGTTTCTCTGATCATAACACATGTTTCACACCTCAGTTGTGGAAGGGATTACATGAGGTGTTCAGGACTCAGCTGCGTTTGAGCACCACCTTTCATCCTCAGACGGATGGTCAGACGGAGCAGACCATTCAGACGCTGGAGGATAGGCTACGTGCATGCATCCTAGATTTTGGCCGCAGTTGGGAGGATCACTTTCCCTTGTTATAGTTCACATACAACAACAGTTATCACTCCACAATTGGTATGGAACCATTCGAGGCCCCATACAGTCGACCTTTCAGATCACCTCTATGTTGGACAGTCCCAAGGGAGTCAACACTTATGGGTACAGAGTTGGTATGAGCTACCGCTGAAAGGTGAAAGTCATCCAGGAGAAGATGAAGACTACACAAAGCATAAAAAAGTCATATGCCGATAAGAGACAGAGATCTCTGGAGTTCCAGGAGGAGGATCACGTTTTCCTGCGAGTCTCTCCTTGACAGTGACTAAAGAGATTTGGCTGGGGTAACAAGTTATCATTGAGGATTATTGGTCCATTTATGATACATATGAGGATAGGAGAGGTGGCATACCGCTTAGAACTTCCACCGAATTTGGAGAAGGTGCAAGATAACTTCCATGTATACTATTTTAGGAGATATGTGCACAACCCATTTCACATCATTGACCTTGGAGAGTTGGACTTAGATGATGGGGTGACGTTTACGAAGGTTATAGTAGATATTTAGGATCGACAAGAACTAGACCTTAATGGGAGGTCTATACCTCTAGTCCATATTTTCTGGAAACAGAGGAACCTCCAGGAGAGCACATAGAAGTGGGAGACTCATATTCGTGCTCAGTACCCCCATTTGTTTTCTTAGTCTATGTTGTGGCTTTTAGGGATGAAAATACCTAAAATGGAGAGATTGTAAAGACCCATATTTTTTATATATATTTTTTAAATATATGTAATTATTTCGAGATCGCAAAATTTGACGGCGCGTGACTCGGAGGCCCGGAGTGACCGGAATGATTCGTCAGAGTTTTGTTAAGCTTTAAATAGTACGTGTAAGAAGTTTTCCTAAAAAGTTGAAATAACTCTTAAACGGTTTCTCATATCAGAAATCCAAGGGCACAGTTGCACTCATAATGGCAGGTTTACCCTAGGCACAACTTAAATTTAGTCGGCGCGGGCCTCCTGTGAGAAAACCCAAAAATTGCATAACCGTAAATAAAATAATTAAATTAAATTATTTTATTTTTCAAGTGCTTATAACTCATGAACGATAACATGGATTGAAAATCCGAGACCGCTAATGCACTCATGATTGTATTCTTTCCTTTTTCTGATACTAACATTGGCCGGCGCGAGCCACCAATGAAAGTTAGTTTTATGCCATAAATAAAATAATTAAGTTGAAATTATTATATTGTGAAATCCATAACTTTTATATGGTAACTCAGATTGAAAATCAAAGAGTACCATTGGGTTTTTTGGGGCGTTTTCTCCTTAGGCGGAGCCTAACCTCGACCGACACAGGACGAGGGTGAATGCTAATAATTTATTGAGATTTTTTTGGGTAAATTTAGTAAATGCGTGAGCAATGTTTTATAACTTATGAATCGTTTCTCATATTAAAAATCTGAGGGCACCGTTGAATCCACAATGTCAGGATTCTCTTAAGGGAGGCTTTACTTTGACCATAGTAGGTTTGGAGAAAAAGTTTAGTTTTGTGACTTTTTAAAAGAAATGAAAGGATATAATTTTACTATTTTATTTCATATCCTCCATGAGAATAGTAAAGGGGTGGGGCCAACAACCTGTCAAGACAATAAATGCATTGACTTTCCAACCCTAAGTAATGACATTGTTGGGGAATAAGAAAGCTTCCAAATTGATGATCCCCATTAAATTCTAATGTCATTACTTACCCACCCACTCTCCTCTCTATATTGAGCTTAGCGAAGGGTATCATCAGAGTTTCTCCATGAAAAGAAGTGTTGGAGGAGTACCGTGACACTAGAACCTTAGAATACGGAGCCGATCCCAGTGGGAGGTGACGGGTGACACCAAACCACAAACCAAAGGATGACGTGCGAGTAGCATCGTTAGAGGCATGTTGCTAAAACGAAGAACATTGGCCCACCTTCAAGCGTGGGAATTTCTCCGAGGATTCGAGGTAGGGGGTTCATTCATTTGTGTTTTCATAAAAGATTCCCTCTTCCCCATTCTTGAAAATTATACGAAGAACGCGGGTCAACCGACTAACGGGTTGATCCGTGAATCATTTTTTTTCAGGAGGTTGTTACTAGGTATCCTTGTGGGGTTTTTTTAATGCTTAATGCAAGAAATTGTTAAACCCATTTTATCCTCCCTTTTATCACAAGCTACCACGGAGGGCACGGGCCTAACGAACTTGGCCCGAACCCTCTATAACTTTGTTACCCTTACACCTTCAATTGAATACCACCGATGCAATGAAACCAACCGACTATGAATGAGGTGACACGCCAACACATGCCACTAGATGAGGCCACGATATGAATCCATGGTGGACATCGGATCAGCCGACACTGGCCGGCCACGGAGGAGGGGTGGCGTCGGATCACATGCTGCCAGTGTGCAAAGGGGTTGCGGCTCATCAGCCATGATAGACAGAGAAGGTGGTAGATTCATCGGCCGGCTGCGGAAGGGAATGGTGTCACGATGTCATGTGATGCAAGTGAGTAGGAGACTGTGACTAAAGCCACAATGGAGGAGGCAGAACCCGCACCTCTGGTGGGTTCCTCGGTGATCGGGCATCACCCACATGTCGCTGCAGCTTTAAAGGTCGAACGACCTTTGGACATTTGGGATCTCATGGGAGAAGCTCCCCTGAGCCGCCTGGTGGACGCACTGTGGGCTGCACCCTCCACAGCCAGACCGCCCTCCAGTGGGTCACCGCCAGAGATCTGGGCCGCCTGCCTAGCGGGCCAGGCGGTACCCTATTGGCCGAGCCGCGCCCCACTGCGGGTTGATCCACCCCTTTGCGGGCCCGTCCCTCCATGGGTCGGGCCACCCTTGTGGGCCTCCCCTTATTACGGTCTAGGACAAACCTCGGCCCAATGGGCTGAGTCTGACATGGCCTAGTGGGCTGAGTCCACCGTGGCCCATCCCAGACCGGGTTCGTCCGGGTGGGTCCTACCAGGTCAGACCGGACCTGGGCCCAACCAGGCCCAGAAATACTTAAAGGGACTTATCTCAAGAATTGGAAATCCATTTGACAAACCATCTGCGGTGTTGGGATACTTGGAGCGAAATGGTCATTTTGACATACTCCACGAGAGTTTTGGAGAAACTTTTAGTACGACTGGGTTAGATCGCACCCAAATCCAACTGGGGCCTTGACACTAAAATGCCAATAATATGGAGACAGGGAATTCGGTTGACGTGTGATCTGTTGCGTTGAAACCTTTGTGACATGACAGATCATTGGGTTAATTATTTGGGATAATTCGTGCTATTTGAAATACGATAGATGGCTTGGGGAGTGGTTCTTCCAAGCACACTACGTATAGAACCCTGTGACTGGATGAGACCTGAAGAATACTGACTTTTTGACTCGGAGTGACTCGACGGCCACAGTAGGTGATGGGGAGGAGTACCTCAGCAGGCCACAATGGGGAGTGAACATAGTACGTGATGGGGAGGAGTACCTCAGCAGGTCACCCTGTGGGAGCGGCTCTGTGTGACCCAGCAGACCCACGGTACGCAATGGGGAGGAGTACCTCACCAATTCAAGGTTAGTGGGAAGCACCTCTGTGTGACACAGAAGGCCCACAGTACTCAATAGAGGATGTGTTCTCCATCATCTGAGGTTTTAGACGTTGTGACTGGGAATGTTAGTTGTTCCTAAGCCTAGAGAATATGTGGCTGGCTATCATCATTTATAGCGATCCTGTGTGGGTCCACATCATATCTTGTTTATCTGAGTTGTATACCTAGTTTGAGTTGAGACACTAATTGAGATATGTCTATTAATTTGTTCTTTGTGATTGAGATCAATCCTTTTGGTACTCTTTGTGGAATTATGATAGACCTTCAGGGGTCTTCGGGTCCCTACTGAGTATCGTTATACTCACCCATGCACGGGCTTCACCCACACCCTATTGTGTCTTGTGCAGATGACGAGAAGCTGGGATGAGGCATGAGAGAGATAGGACTAGGAAGTACGCAGAGGAGAAATGAATATGTGGAGTGCAGAGGAGGCAATCTGTACCTACCCTTCAGGTAGGATCCTCTGAGGACAACTCAGTAACTATTTTCCCTTTCTCAGTTGTAATGTTCCTTTTAGTAGTTTTTGTAGTTTAATTTGTAATCGTACATTCAGTTGGGCTTGTATTCCGGCCCCTTTTACATTCAACACTCATTTATACTACTTCACAGTTGCTTCTCGTTTTGTTGTAGAACCATGTGTTTGTATAGTTTAAAAGGCAACACCTTCACGTTTTAGGAAATACGTCTTTCGGTGCTAGTCGTCATCCCCTGGCCAATAAAAGGCGGGCTTGGGGTTGTCACGACATGGGCACTGGGGGTGGGTCATGACAGTAATATTTAATAAATATTTATTTTTATTTATTGAATATAATATTTATTTATTTATTGAATAATAATGGAGGCATATTTATTTATTAAATAAATAGAAATTATCCAAGGCCCGTTAAATATTCTGGATGAATTTGATACCAAGTTTAATAGTCCATTAAGAAATAATATATATTGAATACTATTTAGTTAAATAATATTAAATTGTTATTCATGTGTTTACCACATGTTGAGAAATAATAGTATTATTATTATAGATATGGGGTTCTGTTGGAATTTAATAAATATTACAAGGAACTTTGGAAAATATTTATTTCTAAACCCTAGAAGTATATAAATCCAATAATATTATCTTTAATAGAGTCAATTCATTTATTCTATTGTGAAAAATGAATCTAGATAATCCACTCGAATCCCTTGATATTGCTCTCCTATAAGAACTCTTACAAGAATGGAGGGAAGTCTTCCTCCAACTTCCACTCTCAAGTCTATAGAGATCAACAAGAATCTATTAGAATCAAATATGGAGGTGATAAAAGGTTAACAACACAAGTGATATAATCTTCTATTCAAGCACATAGAGATTCATATGATGAGGTTCAAAGATTCATGGAACATGTGTGGGTCAATGCGAGAGGAAATCTATCCACGATTCCCTCGGTGAAATAAATACATGATGTAGATCTATTTCCAGATCCATCAATAAAGAACTAATTATCACAAGGTAATTCTTAATTACTTAAATTAATTATAAATAATATGTGATGGTAATGTGCTTGGTTTTTTAATTTTATCCCATGTCAGTATTCCTTGATTTAATTTTTCTAATCAAGGTATTAGAAATTGTGTAAATATTTTATTAATCATCAATCATGAAAGAAATAAAATTTGGGTATAAACCATCGCATGATTTTTCTATTCTTATAACCTTCAAGTGGCATCAATGTTGTCAAATAAATATTTATAATTACTTAAAGATCATTGATTATATTGTGAATTTGTCAATAGTTTTCAATTCATGTTTATGTTTTCTTTGATCCAGATTGAGAGATATTATTATTCCTCTTTTGATTGTCATTAATACAATAAAATTTATTAATTTTATGAATGAAATAAAATAAAATATATCATATGAAGGTGCCAAGGAATCTGGCTGGGTAATATAAGGGTACACACTGTGTAACCTGGAGGTAAGTACCTTGTACTTATATTCAATGCACCAAGAATTAATTGGGAATTAATTCAAGCTATGTTCACTTATTACACGCATGGAATTTATTTATACATCACATGTTTACTAGGATATCTTGGCGCATGATCTTCTAGAGTAGACACCATGTAGACTACATACATGATGTGTATCCCTTTAGACATAGATGGGTTGTGTATCTTCTTACACGGCCTACCTAACTGGTGGCCATGTAACTCAAAGAATACACACATTGTATCCCGTATACATATTGTTTACTCAAATATGTTTTGTGGAAGGATTTATACACTGAGTCCATAGGTGTTTGTGTTAGATACACAGTGAGAAAAAACACACCATATAGTGGGATTGTACACACTGTATACTTATACCAAATTGTGTGGACATAAACTTTATTTATTATAATGTGTAAACATTATCCAAATGTACTTTTTTTTATTCATTAACTTGATAGTACATTCCATGTGATCGGTTTTTTGATATATATATATTTAATTAATTTCTATGCAACGTTTGTATCTTCATATCATGCATGAGTTGTATTACAGTTATTACTCTACACATATTGAAGCATAATATGTGATAGAAAAATAATGTAATCTGTGTAATAATTAAGTTGAAAGTACAAGTCAAGAAATCATATTATATGTCATATATTCCACATATTGCATGAGTAAATAATATACAAAAATAATACATGTTTTTTAGATTAAAAATGGTATTCACCATGTTGCCTCCAAGGTACTCTTATATACACAGTTAATTTTAAATAAATTTATTTAGTTTCTTTAAAAATACTATCAAGGAGAATATCAAGGACATTTTTATGATAATTAAGATAAAATGATTTATTAATTAGAGAAGATAATTAATTTATTGGAGAATGATTTATTTTAAACAAGAATGATTAGAATTTAATTATAATTTTATTAAATGTGTATTTCATTTCATATTAGTGGATGATCATTATCTTAGACCAATACCTTTGTATGTTATTGGTTTTATTTTATTTATTACTAAATTAGATTTTTTTTCTTGTGAGTCATCTCTCATATCATTAATTAAGGGATAGTAAACCCAATGATTATTTTATGTAAACCCCTTTCCCTCACCTATGCGTGATTAAAATAATACGCAATGGATGGAGCTCCCAAGATAGTGGAGTTGGTTCTTGTTTGGTTCTAATGTGAAACCATTCTAAGAGAGATACATAGGTAGATATGTGGAAAGCTAAAACCCAAACCTTAATTAGTTCAAGGTGTTTTTACCCTATATTGAAAGTTAGTTTATCAACCACTAGATAAAATAACCATTAATAATATCTCATGATCATAAAAATTTAATTTTTTTATTTCTATCAAGTTTCATGTTTATTTTATTATGAACTTTGTATCATGATCACATGATTTAATGAATTAACAAGCATGCAAGATAGAACTATAATAACATTGATTATGCATAAATATCAATTGATACACTATTAATCACTTTAGTAAATCCAAGTAATATTAAAATTAATTAAATAAAGATTATAATTATAAATTTATGCATAAAATATAAAATATGTCAATTATTTATTATGTTTGTATAGTCTTTATCTACATCAGTTAAAATTGATCCACAGTTGAATGTGCTTGACCCTCCAAAGATGGGGTGATTCCAATTATTAGGGAACTATAACTTTTTATTCTAGGTAAACATAACATATTTCACATAAAAGGTTTACTTACAAAGTATGAAATTTTATAAATGAGAGGCAAGGTTTGAGATAATCCAATTTAAGGATTTTTATATTGGGAAGTCACGTCAACAGATCAAGGAATTGTGAGTTAATATAGTTGGAATTTGGAATGCCTACCTAAAACCCTTAAAATTTATTGACTAACTAATGTTGGGGTAATAATAAGTATCTTATGGATCATTTCCACTATAATATATAAGAAATAAGATATTATGAATATAATGGGGAGGGATCTTGGGTTTTGATAAAATTGTGAGAGATTAATAAATATAATATTTAATTATTTGACTAAATTTTATCAGATAAAGTATTAATTTTTTTCACATATTATTTTTATAAAGAAAAATAAATTGATATAAATCTTATCACTATGATCCATACTTGATAAGGATAACCTTCTCATTGGAAAAAAATTATAAGAGTGGAAAAGGTGTTTTCATGTTTTACTTCTCCGTGAAATGAAATTGAATGTTCTTGAATAACCTATTCTTGATGTTCCTGGTAATGAGGCTAGTGATGTAGAGTTAAATCTATATGAGAAACATTTGAACAATTCCATAGATGTTTGTTAATTCATGTTATAATCCATGACCAATGATATTTTGAATCAAAATGAAGACATCAATGTGTATAACATGATGTCTCACCTTCGGGACCTCTATCTAGATAAGGTGAGAAAAATGTGGTAAGAGATATCCAATTCTCTATTTACAGATATGATTGGAGTGTTAGTTCCAGTTGGGCCTCATGTAGTAAATCTTAGTCTACATTGAATATTTATACTCTTAGGGATTAAATTCTAGAATGAGTTACACACACATCTAATACATTCATCATTTCCCAATACCTTCTTTAGTTTTATTTTTAATTATAATATGAAAAATAATGAGAAGGGTCTTTCAAAACATCATAATTTTATTCTCCAAATAGATAAGTACATCGGGTGTGACAAACTTGTAGTTCTTATGGTGAATAGGAAAAGGAAGAATAAGGAAAAGGGATCAAAGACTCATAATAAGTATAAATATCTTGAACACTGTCCGTCCAAGATTTGGAAGATCCATAGGACATGAATGGAAAATGAGGCGTTATGTTTTACATGAGGAAAGAAAGGACACTTTAAGACGAACTACACCCAAAAATATGGGGAAACTAAAGGTCTACTCATTTTCGAGTGTAATATTTCAATATATACACATTGTGTATTAGATACAACTTTTGGTGCTCAAATCTATATCCAAATGTGGTAACCAAGTATATATTCTATGATTTATAGAAGATATGGGGATTTTTGAGCTACCAATGGTGTGAGTCCAACTACTCTAGCTACTAGTGACTACCAATTTTAATTTATAACATGAATGATATCAGTTTTAAGGTATTTCTATTATATAACTACTATGACCAAAAATAGTATTTATATATCATGAATGGATGAAAATGATTTTTTTATGTTTGTAAATAAATGTTCTTTCTTTTATGAAGACTACAGATGTTATGGTATGACACATTTAAGTAATGGTTTTAATGTATTAAATTGATAAAAAAATGTATTGTAAATAGATAAAGAATCATGTTCGCACAACACATATAACATGTAGATATAGAATCATTGCCTTAGACCTATAAATGAGAATCATTTTACAAATACCTATAACAATGCTTATTTAGACTCTTTTGAGATAAAACAAATTGAAAGATGTCATGCTTGTTTCAAGGAAAAATGACCAGACCATAATTCGATGGATAGGGTGAAAGGGAAATAAATCCTTTAGGATTGGAACACATTGATGTGTGTGGACCATTTCCATTAGAATATATAGGTGGGTATTCTTACTTCATAAAAATTACTAATGACATGATTAAATATGTTTTTGTCTACCTGATGAGGTATAAGTCTGTGTTTATTGAAAAATTTACTGAATTCAATAATGAAGTTGAGAAATAACATATAAAGATAATAAAGAATAATTGATCATATCAAGGTTGTGAATATCATAACCAAGAGATTATCTACTTTCTATAAGAGTTTGGTATTCTATCTCAACTCACTCCACCTTACACACCACAGTGGAATGGTGTTAATGAAAGCTGGAGTTGTACCTTGTTAGACATGGTAAGGTCAATGATGAGTCATAAAGATCTTCCATTATCTTTTTGTGGATATAAATTATTAACTACGGTATATAAAATAAGTTGAGTTCCATCTAAACTGGAAAATGGAACTCCATTTGAGTTATGGAGTGGAAATAAACATGTTTTTCCATATACACATGTATGGGGTTGTAGTGATTTTGTTAAAGCCTTCTATGGAAACAAACTATAACCCAAGGGAAACAATTATATATTTATAGAGTATCCCAAGTAAACAAGGGTTTATACCTATAAACTCCCTATAAAATAAATTTATTGGCACTAGAGAATCCATTTTTCTTGAGAGGAAGCACATAGGGAGAAATATTGACATCAATAATGTTGATTCTCAAGAAACATAAGAGTTGGTATAGGAACAGATTCCAACGGTCCTTGTGAATGAAGTAGTTACTAGGTCAAAAGTATTGTTTATGATCACAAGAGATGTATGAGAACTAGAGAGATATAGTTTTCTAGTCACTGAATATAGTAACTCATTATTGGCTAACAATGATGAACCTCCTCATATAAAGAGGCATTCGAGATCCTAGAAGTTTTAATATGAAATGAAGCCATGAATTCTGAAATAGATTCAACATATTAATTCCTACTTTGGGTTTAGGTTGATGATCTAGTTGAAGTAAATCCAATAGAGTGAAAATTGGTATTCAAGAGAAAACTGGAAAAAGAAGGTAATATAACTACCTATAAAGTAAGGGTAGTGGAAAAAGGGTTTAAAAAACATCAAGGAATTGAATAAGATGAAACCTTATCATTAGTTTCCATTTTTAAAACCATATGAATTCTACTTTCTATAACTGATTACCATGACTATGAAATTTTTAAGATGGATGTCAATGATTTTTTCCTTAATGGGAACCTTTAGAAATATATATATATGACACAACCATAAGTGCTTCTGATTCCAGATGACACTAAATGGATTTTTAAGTTATAGATATCCATTTATATATTAAATCAGAAATCTAGGTCATGGAAAATTATATTTTAGGAAGAAATAAAAGAATTTGGTTTCATTAAGAATGAATGTAATACATTTGTTTACAAAAGGTTTAGTTAGTTTCCATTCATTATCCTAGTAGTATATGTTGATGACATATTAGTTATTAGAAATGAAATAATAGTCATAAAATCTATTAAGGATTGGTTAAAAATGTTTTTTTACATGAAGGAATTCGATGAATTATTTGATACTCTAGGGATCAATATCATTCGTGATATATAAAAAATGTTTCTTGGACTAATTCAGAGTACATATATTGACAAGATTGTAAAGATAATTATTATAGAACAATCCTAGAGTTTATTGGTTCTAGTGTCACATTGTATTCATATTTTTAAGAAAATGTTTCCTCATACACAATAAGAGAATCAAAGAGTGAGCAAGATCACATACACATCAACAATAGGATCAATCATGTATTTCAGGATTTATACTAGACTTAGTGTTTCCTATGCATTGATTGTGGTAGACATATATCAAGAAGATCTATAAGAAAATCAATAGCATGTTTTTAAGGATATTATAAAGTATACGAGAAGAACTAAGGATATATTCAAAGTATATTGATGATAAGAGGAACTAGTCATTAAGGGGTTATACTGATGCAAGTTTTCAAAAAGAACAGAATGATCTGAAGTCATAGTATGGTTATGATTTTTGTCTCAATTGAGTAGTTATGAGTTGTAAGTGTCCAAAAAGCCAGTTGTCACTAATTCTATACTGGAGTCTGAGTATATAATGACTTATCATGCATCCATGGAATCATTTTTTATATGGAACTTTTTCCAGGAGCCTGATGTGGTACCTAGAAGTATAGACCTTATCACATTGTATTGTGATAATATTATAGTGGTGTCTCTTTCAAATGAGCCAAGATCACACCAATAGAAAAATCACATACACTAAAAGTATCACCCCTAGAAGAATTTTTATTTGAGGGGGAAGTTTCAATAAGAATAGTTCTAATAGAAAAAATAGAATACCCCTTGACTGAAGGCCTATCTAAGAAGAATCTTGAGTATCATGTGAAATATAGTGAACTAAAGCTGTTAGAGATTGGATTTAGTGCAAGTTAGAGTCTGCTGGAGTAGGTTCCCTTTAACCAAATTCGGTGTACATTATGATAAATAGTATTCATATTTTTTTTAATAATAATAAACTCTTTATCACATAATTATTGTTCTTCTACGTAACATAGAATGTGATATTGTTATAAGAGTAGCTGTCACATTAAAAGGTCATAGTAGTTCCCTACTATGATGAGAACCCAGAAGTGTCATGGTAGTATTCTTAAATATATGTTCTATAGCAGGATGAAATAATTTTAGGGAGAAAAGTAATATTTTATATCTAGGGTGGAGACTCATAAGACCTTGAATAACATTATAATTAAGTACACCATTGGTAATATCTAGTTTATTATATTATAAGAACAAGACCCACCGGTAGGAAATCCACATGTATATGTGTCATTGAATGATCCTATCTACGAACATTTTTATTGATCCTTAGAAATTGATAATGTTATTAATAATTATTATGATTCACATACTTTGATATATTGAAGAAAAAAAATTTGTAATATGTTCAAGGAGAGGTAGGATACATTGGGTGGATCAAGAGTAATATTGAATTAATGAATAATGAAAGAAATGGTTTTCCTCTTGTTATAAAAACTAGGTTAAATACCATCTAAGGAGGGATAATCAAGGTATGATAGATTAAAAAACTGCTCCATTAGATCTTGTTTTATAGTTAAAAACAATATTACCTCCCTTTCCCATAGAAATATATAAACAAAAATTAAATCCTACATGAGACACACCAATTTTTACTTGGTTCACCATCATTGGGATATGTCCCAGGAACATAAAAAGACAATGTGTCGATGTACCAAATATACTAAGGATCATTGCTAATTCAATGTTTTTACTCGATCATTTTAATACCCAGAACCACCACCCTTACAAAGGTCATATCAGACTCACTGTCCTTCCATGTTTACAACCAATCACAATTTGAAATCTCGTAACAATCTCAACCGATGTCTGTTCACTCCTCTATAAGAATATCATGTTGTTCTGAATCACCTCTGAATTGGTTCACACATAAATGAGTTTCCAAGAAATCCTTTTTTCACCTAGTAGATGAATTCTAATTTTCCACATATTGTTAGATTCCTAATATTTATTTCATGAATTGTTTTATTACATTCATAAACTTACTTTCACAATCTTTGAACTATGATGTATCCTCTGCGGACTACCATGCACTGGGAGGGTTGAGTTCATCCCAGAAAACCTTCTCTTCATGGACCACCTATGCTTTACAGATGGATGATTCCTCATAAACCACTAATTTTTTTTGGACTTCCTATGTTATGTGATACCTTTTCCTTTTCAATATACTAAACTTCTCAAACCCCTTTTGTGAACTTTCATCGTGAAATTCCGCCTTCCTGGAATTACATCCTCATGAAACTCTTCTCCTTCAGGGAATTATCCCTTAAAAACTATTATAATTCATGGAATCCTCCCTTATGAACTACTTTAGACATACCCAAATTCTTCCAACATCAAAAATCTTATCTAATTAAATTCACTCTACCTAATTATTTTATTAGGTTCCTTTATATAAGAAAATAAATCCCGAAAAACCCATTAATCTCTAATACCCAAAACTATGTTGCGGTATAGCCTTCACCAAAAACCTTCTATGTGGTTCACATAGAACATTTAATTGTTCATAGTTCCCCTAAATAACCACCTTTCTTCCACAAATGATAATCCCATTACGGAGAAATAAATCGGCCCCTTAAATAAACAAATGAAAAGCCTTCCACAATCTTATTTCTCTTTATGGTTTGTGTAGTATCCTTCGCAGTTCACATACTAAAAATCATTTACAGTAGGATTAATTATCCACCCTCATCTAAAATGTGTCAACTTACATCTAATTTATACACACCTCCTTTGAGGTATGCATAGCTCAATTTCACTACAATTTAGTTCACAAAACTACACACTTCGTAGTCTGTGAACTATAGTCTCAAAATACCTTTGTGGAAAAACATTATTTTATATAAAAAATTCCCAATTTTGAGTCCCAAAAACATGTCAAACACTAGAAAATTGTACCATATTTAATACATCTACTTCTGCAACACCAACCATACTTCTTCTATGTCATCTAGATTTATTGAAATGCACAATAACCATAAAAACACTAAGACTGCTTCTTGAAAGATTTTTTCCTAAAAACCCTTATGTTTTTAATTGAAGTTGTTATCCTAGGACCTTTTATGGAAACAATAAATCCTACATAAATCCATGTACATGGTTTTATATAGGTAAGTTCAATTTTCAGGAATTCAAAGAAAGATACATCTAACACATAGGTTGACAGCACCATCATGCAACCTTCTTGATTAGAGATATCTTGGTATGGAGATTATATTACATAGTAAGTGTTTGTATGAGGTATTATACCATTGAGACATTAGATTAATTCTCTATGGGTTCCTTGGCATGTTTCTAGACGCAATCCTTATACTTTAGGATGCTTCAACTAATTTCACTAAGAAATAGTCCTACATGGTCTCACACTAAGTGTTTCCAAAATATTAGTTAAACAATATTTTATAAATTATTAAAAAAATAAAATAAATATTATTCCCACACGTGGTTTAGTAATTATTCAGGTTTTTTTATCATATATATTATGTCACCTGTTATTCGATAGAATATAACATGAGAAGAATATTTAATAAATATTTATTTGCAGTTTAGTGAATATAATATTTTTTTGGTGAAAAATGAAGTTATATTTATTTATTAAATGAATAATAATTATTCATGTCTTCATATATATAATGGGGAAATTTCTTATCGAGTATAATAGTCTAATGAGAAATCATATATATAGAATATTATTTGACTAAATAATATTTATTTTTAATTCACGAGTTGAGTGCATGTTCAGAAATAATATAATTATTACTATTATAGAAATGGGGTTCAAAAAGGATTAAATAAATATTAATTATAACGTATTAAAATATTTATTTCTAAACCCTAGTTGTATATAAACCCAATTATATTATATTTAAGAGAGTCAATTATTTTGTTTTTTGTTCATAATGAATTCTTATATCCCTCTCAATTCTTTAAAGAGATATCTTATTCGATAATGCTCCTAATAATAGAGAGAATTCTTCCTCCACCATCCAATCTTGAGTTTAGAGGGATCAAGAAAAAAATCATTATATGGGATTCTTGATGAGATTGTAGGCGAACGATGCAAGTGACGGTATGTATTGTGCTAGCACAAAAAATATTCCTACAAAAATGTTTAGAGCATTGTGAAACTTGTGTGGATCACTATTATAGGGAATATGTCCCTGATTCCATTAACAAAATAATGACAAGATGTAGACCTATTTCCAAATACATCAATGAAAAAATAATTCTCAGAAGATAATTCTAACTTTTTTAAATTAAAAATAAATAATATGTGATGACCATGTGCTTGGTTCAAACATTTTATCCCTTTTTCTATATTCTTTGATTTAATTTCATTGATTATGGTGTTCAATTTCATGTAAATATCATATTAATCATTGATAATGATAAAATATTTGGGGATGACCATAACATGAATTCACTTCTCCAAGAACGTTCAGTTTATATATTATATATATAGTCTAAAATAAATAAATAAATATTTATATATATAATTAAACAGCTATTAATTTTACAAACTTTTATAACCATTATTATTATTTATATACACTTAATCTTAATTAATGTGATCAATCATATATATATATATATATATATATCATTTTGTATATACCTTAATACTAATCTTTGGTTCATTATAATTATCTTAATATTCATCATAACATAATCATATATTCAATTTAATTATCATATTACTATTAAATTATATAATACATATTTATAGTTATCCTATGTATATTCATTAATTCACTTCATTTAGTAAGTTATATCACTTTTTACATATTAATAGTTTTATATGTCATAATACATATATTTCTCACTAGATTAATTGTCAATATATGATAAATAAGATTCACTTTATAATTAATAACTGTATAACTCTAAGCTCTGATAATATTTTCAAAGTATAAATTTTAAAATGATAAAATATTTAATATGATTTGATATTTAATAATATAATTTTATATTATTTCTAGGATTATATAATTATCATATACTCTATACATACTTATCCAGATTTATGTATGAATAGTGATGTTATATCACTGGTGGAATAATATCATTTATTTATGAATAATTTCTAAATTAATTATGATTAGTGCAATTAATATAGTACACATATATAACTAACTAATTAGTATCTCATAAATACTATTGTTATTAAAATATGAATTTATAATCCAAAAAATACAGTTTGTATTATAAATTTTTTATTTATTGAATAGAACAAATTAAAATTTACATATAAATAGATATTAAAAACCCACATCATTACACTCTTATCAACCCTACCAACCCATGGAATCTATTTTTATTTCTTATTTACCTTTATATGCACTAGCACTGAATTATTTTATTTAGATTCCAACTCATGTGATGTGTAATTCACATCATCCCATGGATACTCCGGGGTTGGGGACGTACGTTGGCTGATTCATTGGGATTTTTATTTACCATACAGTTGATGACTGTTTTGGAAGTGTTCATTGGGGTAAGTTACAAGTTTATTCTTAGTTTATATTATGTATGGTTTTGGTTTCAATTCATGATATATTTTGCGGTCTAATGTATCTATTTTCTTCCACTATATCAAACTAATTTATGTAGATTCTTTGAAACATAATACCATCACCTTCAAAAGATGTTATTATGTTATCCTAGAAACGATTTCACCAATAACCACCACACCTCTCTCCCTTAAAGAACTCTTCACCAAGAGTTTTAATGGTTTGTAGCATATCCTATCCATGGTTAGTTCACTATGGAACTACCCATTAGAGTAATTCCCTCACCACACTTAAAGTTAATTTTATGATTTCCAACTAGAAATTACTTACTGACACCTATCTACACACCGGATGATTATAACCCATGATCTATACATTTACCATTTAGACCAAAAAAACATCAAACCAAAAGTTCCTTTAAACCTCTCTAATAAAAACCCATGGACATCCAGAAAATTCCTTTAAATCTTGTTACATAATCCCACTCCTTATTTCACTATGCCTCACATGTATTTCCACAACTATGAGCCATAAACATTAGACTCCCACATTTTGAGGCTTAACTCCATGTTCTAGGATGAACACTTGAACCAACCACAATTCATTAACCATTTCTTAATGGTGAACACCTACCTCACTAAGCACCATATAACCATCTATTCCTAAGAAAATTAAAATAACACATATTTAAAACCCAAACACTTCATGTCACGTAACATGAGAATCATCCTAACATCCAAAGTAACCACCCATGCCTCCATTAGGCTTGTTTTCATTCTTTTGTGGACTTAGAACAAAAAAACCCACTCAACTACTTATCTATAAATGATGTGAAACAAAATAAATTTCTCCTTAAGGAATCTAAGGTTCAACATTATTAATTACCAACCATCTCAAAACTAATGAAGAAATATTCATAACTTTCAACCTTATAGGGCTAATAAATATGGATCACTCATTTAGAGTCACTTAACATCACTATAGGGTAGAATTAAAAAATAACCCATCTCTTTCAAGGGTCTACATCCAACACAATGCTTCACATAAAAACCATCTACACCCCTAAAAACAATCTCCCAAACCAAATCATGTGATAAATCTTCTCCACTAGATTTAACACCTTAGATCATTTTAAGGTATGATCTGATTTAACCAATTTCCAAACATCATGTAATTTTATGTTTTTTTATATTTTATATTTTGACATGGGGCTACAATTTTTTCAGAGGTTTTCCCTAATTTTGGGATGTAAATTTTTTATAGGTGGATTGTCATATTGTTATGGGTGGGGGTTACACCAATATGAAGGATAGGTAGGTTACCATCATGAAAAAAATGGTAAGGTTTCTCCATCAATAGGTTCCTATGTTATTTTATGTATCTTTAGTGTCAGGATAGACCAAATTGTGGAATAAGATTTTATAACACCGTGAGTGTTGTATGTGATTAAATTATAGTGTCTGGTTGGGAACCGTGCCACAACGTCTAGATTTTCAGCAAGGAAATTTTCTATATTAGAATGTGTTCTCTGAGTATAATTTTGATGGTATCTTGGATTTTGAGGATTATGCCATGGTGGTAATGGGACACACCCTAATGAGACTATCAAATATTAAGTTGTGTATGATTAACTATAAGACTTGGTGAGTTTAAGTTTTATGATCATGTAAGATTAATAACCTTACAAGGTGGATGTTTAGTACATCCATGAACTTTGGGATATGAAATGAATCTAGGATGAGAGCACGCATTTCATTGGGAAGGGAGAATTTCACACTATGGATGTCTAGGCCATTACTATTTGGTTCTTCCTAGGTGAGGGATACCATGTCATAACTTGAAAGGACTTCTTGTGAGGGGGTCCCTAAATATACATTTCATTATATAATTTATGGTCATGCCACAAAATTAAACTTGTATAGTGTTTAAATAAATAAATAAATATATAAATGGTTTTAATATCAAGATAAGTAAATGAGGTTTCCTCATTCATCATTGAAATGCGCATCTCCCCCTCCTATCTCTCTTTCAAGTATCAGTAATCCATAGTGGGGTCTCTCTCGTCATTCAAATTCTTTAAGTTCCATTTATTTTGGGTGATAGATAAAAGTAATTATATTTTTTGTTTTAATTATATCCTTATTTCTCACATCATTTTCTAGACTTATGCTAGTTTTGGTTGTTTATTCCTATTTTAGGTATTTTCCATAGTTTTATTATTTTATGTATTTACATGGAATAAAATGATGATATTCAATGAAATATATTCCTTCAAGAATAAGGTAGGTGGTCCTTAAGCTATCCCTAAGGTCTGGATTTTTTTTTCTATATGCATATGATGTGTGACCATACTGGTCTGTTATGATATTGACTTAAAAGTCAATTAAATATTTTTATATGTTTATTTCATGTGGGAATAACCTTGTGTAGACCACAAGATGTCTATTTATAATCATATATCCTAATCCTTTTCCTTCTAGGTTTGGTATTCCTTAAGTTAATGTAATGGGAAATGTCAGTGGAAACACAATAAATGGAATCGTGACTTAGTAGGATAAATATAGATTCTATAGATTTAACCGTTTTATAAGAATGTTTGGGAATGTGGGTTAGAATGGTGGTGGCCCTAGGAAAGTATGGTTTTGGAATTTTTTTAGTGCATGACCAAATTTTTTAATCTAACTATGTGTTTAGATAGGGAGATTTCCAATCCCTAGAATACTATATTGTTTAACTAGGAAGATTCTATGATTTATCCTGATAATTAAATTGTGAAATCTATATGCAATAGTTATATTTAAAATAAAGTAATGTGTTTTTAACATGGATTAAATTAAAAAAAGTCGTGCAATTTATTTTTGATAGTTCAGGGTGTGGTTGTTATTCCCCCCCCACATATATATATATGATATGGTTGTAGAGAGGGTCATAATTGTTATGTTTCCGGGGCGCGCAGCGGAAGCCGGTCGGCCGGGGATTTTAAAATTTTCATCGACGCAATGACGGTACTTGTCGTCGCCGACGATCCGAGCCCCGGAGAGGTCCGAGGATCTCGCGTAAATTATTTAGAGCACAAAAATAAAAGGGAAACGTACCTGTTTCAAATATGAAGGCGCGGTCGACTGCTACTAGCCGATGGCGATCGTCTCTTGAAGGATCCAAAGCAGGACCCCTCTAGATCGTCCACACGCGCTCCAAAATCTGCGAGAACGCCGATCGTCGAACTCCGGGTGCTAGCGCGGCGATTCAACGATATCTTTGACATCCCGTCGATCACCACATCGACGATCTTGCGATGGGTGAGGAGAAACTTGATCCAAGCTCTAGGATCTTGATCTTCTCTCTCTAGGAAGCGGGAGGAGAGAGGAGCTCTGGCCAAACATGGCATGAATAGTACTTGCGCTTGAGCCCCTCTCCTCTATATATAGTGGATTGTGGAGATTACCCGGTTGGGTTCCCCGACCCCCGTTAATTCCACGTCCACTAAATAAATAACTATGACGACTTAAAACTGCGTCAATATTATTTTTTTTATTTTATCACATACTTGTAATATGTAAAATATATTACGTGATAAAATCTGAGCCTTTTAACTCGACTCTCTATCCCACTTAATATTAAACAAACCTTGAGTATTAAAATAATATTCGTTTGATTAATATTTTCTCGTATTTACTGAACTCGTAAACACATTAAATAAATTCAATCCCAAATATTCGTAACTTGAATATTAATGAATTTATTTAATTCCGTTGGTGATCGACAACTTGGACAACGTTTGGACCCCGTGGCGGGGCCCACTATGTCCATATACCTATTCAACTGAATAGGTGCAGATTCTTGAATACGCTATTGTGTGTGACCCTCTAGGCCCTTATCTCGATAGCAGTGAATAAAATTCACAGACCAAGAGCGGGGTCTAGCAACCCGTCATGGCCCCTAAAGAGATAAGGATAGTCATAGGAACGACTACCATCCTACAAACACTGACTGTGTACTGTAGTCTCTTTGTCAATAAATATCTCATAAAGCAGGACGCACTCTTGTGTCATCGTCCTTATATTGCTTTATTATTTGTTGATCTAACCGGATGGATTTGCCTTTCTACTGCTTTGGCCAAAGACTTATGGAGGCGGCACCATCCTGATCAACCAGGCCTGAGATATACAACTTCCTAAACTTGGAAGCGAAAAATCCTTTCTTGACCATTCAACCAACGTCATACCATCAACGACGCACCCAACACAAACTACCTCACCACGACATTACTGCCATGGTTTTCGCCTTGCATCAAAGTATGTAATTAAGTGATATACATTGGTAATGATCTCAAGTCAGGAGACCAATACACATGTCCGTAGATAGGAACAACTAATGACACCCAAAACATGTGGTGTTCCTATTGGCGGGTTTGTCCTCATGATCTCACTACTAGAGATCACCAAGTGCGAACTTCATGAGAAGAAGTCTCAATGCTTATGAGCCCCCAGCACCTGATAGTCAGACATCTACTGTGTCCAGTCAGTAAGATGTATCTAGACTATAGAACATATATTTAAGATCAATGTCATTGTATCTTGAGGTTCTCATTATAGCCTGGGATCTGCTATAACCTCTCGACACGACAACTGATCTTTGGACATTACCATTATTATAGTGGACACAGAAAAGTCTGCACTATAATGGTAAGAAATCATCATGCATATCTAACTGTACACATGATACGGTAATCAAAGGTACGAAATAGTTGGGTCTAGGGAACCCACTATTTAAACACTCCCACTTGCACTAGTGCCAACTTGCTAACTAAACTTGTTAGCTACTCACATGATAAATACCATGCTTCTGCAGAGTAATGGCTTTAACTGCTGGGCCTGCCACGTTTTCACTGTGTGGCATATCTGCTATATGAAACCTCATCGACTTGAGTAAAACTTATCAAGATAAGGTATCCCCGAGTAGATTATTTTTGTCCATTGTCATAACTTGACAACTTGGCTAGTAAGAATATCACAATTCTCATTATGATAACACTTTTCTCACTAGGTGCAAATCCAAGAACTAGAACAAATCATTGCAATTTATAACTGCTTCTTAACTGCCTTAGAAGCTGTAACGTACTCGGTATTTGTAGGTATGGCTACCACAAGATTTTATGAGCTTGACTCACTCATCTCCTTTGCCTAACTGCGATACTAGATCAAATTGATCTAAGGATTACTAGTTTATGTCCCACCATGACTAGTATACCTTCCTCTCCATATTCCAGGTACATATCATTTGTACTTATCGAAGTACTAGATGATAGTTCAGACCGCATCACTTGCAGTGCTCCTGAAATCAATTGATATCTGCCTATAATATGGCATATGTGATTGATCTATCGTTAAAGCATATGGTATCAATTCACAACTTTAATCTCTATACATGCTCCAAACATGTTAACCTGGAGATATTAAGCCATGTGACATAGGCAACAATTCTGAACTTGAATTGTTCCAACTTGTATTTATCAATACAATGTCACTATATGTACGATTGACTAGGACCAAGCAACCTTTGGATCTACCTCAGTGGATCTTATTCCCTAGAACTTAGGTTGCTACTTGAAGTCAATCATTGAAGAATTTCTTTTAACCTGATCTCATCTAACTGTGAGAACAAAATCTGTTTTCCATATGTTACCGAACATATTTCACATGGAAAACATTGGCGCTCCCACTAACCTTTGGTAGACACAAGGCAAAGATTCATTTATAATGAATGCTCTAAGATCTTGTTGCTACCTTTAATCCAGAATTGGATTACAGTAACTATCAACCCTTATTGGCATCATTTGATGTCATCATCTCTTTCTGGTTGCGTCGTATAAACACCTTCCATGAAAAATGATATTGACATCCAATGACCAATATCATGATCATAGAAGTTCAGCTATGACAAGTAAAATTCTAATAGATTTAGGCGTACTAACTTGGTATAACCAATCGAGCCTTATTGGTACCATACTTGTACCATCAATGTATCATTTCATTTGAATACCCACTGCAGTATTCAATCTATATGCCCCTTTGCAATTTGATACACAGAATCCATTATTGAATTTTAGTTGATCTTGTCAATCTTAGCTTGTTTCCATATACTGCTTACTTGTAGGATTTATTGTTCTTAATGAATAATATATCACCGGCCGCAGTGAATATAAAACCATCATCATGGTTCCTTTCTTCCTACGCAGTATGTGTCTCTGGAACATGCCTATTCCACATGTACTTGTGGAACTTGTTCCATATGCCAACCAATTGTGCATCTCGAGCATTATCGAAGTCCAAGTCAATTTAGCTCCCACTATCTCTAATAGAGATGTACACCTTTGTATAGAAGTGTAGTCTAATACTTGACTACATATTTTCTATTTTAGGGATCTATGTAATATCCTAAGAAATTGTTAGGATAATTACCTTAGATGCACATCGTGTTTAGCTTGATGCATGTTTGTTTAAATCCTAACAAACACTTTGCATCTAAACACGTCCTATGCCATAATGGTTTTTCTATCATACTATGACTCGTATGATATCCATTTGTCATTTTAGTTGGCATATTGGTTATGTGATCACGCTATTATTTGCAAATCACATTTTGAAAATGATAGAATTTTCCGCAAGTTGCAACATTGATATAACTTACATCATAACATATGCGTTTAGGAATTGCTCCACGCTACATGTTTATTGATCAATGTTAATATGTAAGACTCATCATCGATCCTCCTCATGAACATCAATACGGTGATGTAGATAAGGTAACATGCGTTTAGGAATTACTCCACGCTACATTATCATGATCGATGATTGCTTGGTCAAGATATTCTTCGGCCTGCCGATCTGAAGCAACTCATATCTTCTGACCAAACTTATACTTCATTGGTACATTCATTAATGATTTAATGGAATTTTATGAAGTATCTTTACCTCTAGCTTTTTTTTGAATAGTTCACACTCTCGTGTTGAACTAACCTCGGAAGCTTTGTGGCGTACCTTTATAACCAAAGGTTTCTTTGTATAAACTAAAGATGTCAATTATACCATAGGTGTTTAGTTGTGCCGAGCCTAAATACCATACTGGGTATATAATTGACGTTCGCTTTTAGTTTTACTTGATAAAGAATCTCATTGCCACAACTGCGTAGGTCTTACATTTTATATTCATCATGTATTTCCATTGATTCAAATAGTAGTGAGCTATTTGTTGAGTATGTCACCTTTCTCACGTGCTTGGAGAAGACACTTTACTTCTAGTAATGTTTATCTACTTGTTTGGTTATTGTATCTCAATACAAATATGTGAAAAACATATTGTATTTCAATACCCAAGATGTATTCGAGAAAACAATACCTTATTTTGATGAATATTAACTGAGCAAGAAGCGGGTACTTGCTTCCAGTATTTCAGTTTTTAAACTTCCATGAATTTATTTCATTATGTGATGCAAATAACCTCTTGTTAAATAACCAACCAATTGTCATTGAGGGACATGACGGAGGTGTCTTTGGTGTAACTTTCCATAATCCTTTTCGCCTTTTCATTCAATGTATTCTCCATAAGAATAAATGATGGTGTTATCGCCAATATTCTTATTACATGGCGAACGTTTCCTTAACGGAAATGAAGCGCTTACTCTATACAGTTCGTTTTTATACTTAAACGAAACTAGAGTAATTGGGTGTAAAAGGTATAAGAAATGGGATGGCATGAAAGATTGTGAACTGTCTTTAACTTTACACATACCGAGTGCGTCCATCACATTCAAATATTCACTTTCTCCTTTAAAGGATCTTGGAGATGAGACTACACGTGATCATCATTTTAGTCTTGATGTAGCGACCACAACTTACATCAGTCGTTGATGATAGCATTATGATAGAACCATCATATTCTTTATCCATGAGTCTCCTGTAAGTAATCTTACACCCTTTCTTCTTAAGGTGGCTTAACAGGTTGGGACACAAGCACCTTGAATTTCCATTGTAGTAGTAATGTGCGCAAGCGCCTATACTGCATTTAGGAAATTCATGCTTAGTTTAGACATGAACTTTGTCTAATATTTATCGTAGTTTTATTGTGGTATTATTTCTCATTATCTACAAATAAACTTTAGCAGATTGTACTTTTATGTGATTACCTAATCTGACATTACTGATTATTTAATCATTAAATGTCTCCCACTAATTTTTTGAATTCTAGGAACCCTCTATACTAGAATCGGAATACTCTTGAGTATTCTAGTGGCAAGGATCCTTGAACCTCCCTCATAGTCTACAAGCTAGGGCTACGCCACTAGTTGGAGGGTCCAAGGTAGGCTTTTGGCTGGCCAACCGCTTTAGCCCGCGGTTCCTTGATCTGTTGAGTGAAGTCCCAGCTTCAAAATCATTTACTGATTTACTCAACGCTTGCCTCTAAAATGACAACAAACTAGCTAAGGCTATATCCTTGTTGCAATTTTAGTTAAGTCAACCCATCACACAAATAAGAACTCCCCGGTAGTAAGAGGCACCCTCGGCTAAGGCATGAACCGGCACCTCGAACACCCGGTTTTGTTCAAACATGAATGATGGAAGGATATTTCTGACTTAATATTTACTTTGAGGGTTTTATGTTTTCCTCTCTTGACGAATGTAATCCATTTCTATTAAACTTGTTCGGCTATGTTGTCGCGCTCACAACTGAACTTTAATAGAAAAACAAATGCCGCTTCTTCATGCATTTTATTATCTATTATTTTATGTACCTTTCCCGTTGTTCTAAAAACCGCATAAAATAATAAATAAATACATAAAGGTAAAACTACTACCCAGCTGGTCTTGAGCATCTAAACGACCTAAGCGCATTGTACATGAGTCGTCTACTTGACTCTTGATGCAGCTTGCCCGTTTTGTATGTCTGCTTTTTATCTGGAGCATTGCCTCATCTTGGCGAAGCCCACGTCACGTCTTGGATTACCGCCTCGCCTTGGCATAGTCCACATGTCGTCTTTCATCGTCTTGATCAATGTGCTTCGCCTCGTCTTGGCGGGGTCGACGTCGCTCGTCGTCTTCGTCTGAAGTACAAAGATACTCGCGCGCAGGCGAGGGGAACTCGAGAATAAATGTACATCATATAAATTGGGCGCGCAGACCCTTATACATTTTAACCGAAAAAGAAAGACGATGCGCAGACCGTCCATTTAATTAATTACAATCATCGCACGCAGTGTAAAATAATTAATTAAATAAATAATTTAAAAGCAGACATACATGGGTTGATGCTCAGGACCAGCAGACGGGTAAAATAAGTGCGATAAAAATTAAAATTCATAATTAAGTATGAGGATTTATTTAATTAAATTAAATGAATTAAATAATTCAAATAATTTAATTACTTATCGGTCCGTCAATTTATTTAATTTTAAAGCCAAAATTAAATTAATTTGACTTAATTGGATTTAATACTTAAATTGAATTAATTTTATTCGGGTATTAAAAATTATTTTACTACAATTAATATATTAATTAATTAAATTAATTAATTATATTAATTATATTAATTATTTTAACTTAGCCCATGTTAGGGGTTACCTGCCCGCTAGCAGGACAGGGCAGTGGCCGGGAAACCTTGGCCAGGGTGCTCCCAGGAAGGGACCGCTGCGAGGTCTACCTGTGCCGGAGCCGACGGCTCTCTCAGTAGTGCGCGGGGTGGATGAGGGGCAGCGGCCCAACTGTCTGCTCCGTGGCGCTGCATGCGCCGCCGCTGGTTCTGCCCGAGCGGGGCACCCGGTCCTGCTTTGTGGGTGCACCTGCAGGGTGCGGCTCTGGTAAGAGCCGCTACAGGCCGCCCTTGAGCTGGCGTGCCGAGGATCCGGGCAGCCGGCTTGGAGCGCGGTCCGGCGCGAGGCAGGAGGCCGGTCTGACCTGCATGGGGTCACCCGGCTTGGAACGGTGGCCGACCTACATGGGGTGGGGTGGCTCGAGCTGGCCTCTTGAGTGTTGGTAGTTTGTCCAGCGGCGCGCTACCATAGGTTCCCGGCGGCGAGATGGGCAGTCGGCGTCGGACGGCATGGAGGACAAGGGGTGGCCGGCCTTCTGCCGAGACTGAGAAGGCGCTGCAGGAGATCGCTGCGGGCTGAGCGCTGGGTGACGCCAGTGAGGGGAGCAGCGGTGCTCCGGCGCGGTATAGGAGGTGGGTGGGTGTCGGGGCGGCCGACCTGCATGAGGGGCTCGGCTGAGGCGTCGCACGCGGAGCCTGCAGGAAGGAGGACCGGAGGGCCTGCAAGGATGCCCTGGCCGGTGTTGTAGCGCGCGGGAGAGAACTCCCGGCGGCGCTGCTATGCGCCGCGCCGGAGAGAGGGGGTCCGCTCGGACCCCCTGTACCTCCCTTTTTTTTCTTTCCTTCCTCTTCCACGCGGCTTGCCACCTTTTTTTTGTTGCTTTTCCTCTTCCACGCGAGAAGACCCCCTTTGGGGTCTTCCTTTACATATTTTTTTTAAAAGGAATACTTGACCTCCAAGTCCACTCCCCTTTTTTTTATAATAGTATTTTTAATAATACATAATTTATTATAATATAATAATAATTTATTATTATTTTAATTATATAATAATAATAATTAATTATATTATTATTATTATACATAAAATTATAATTATAATAATTACAATTTCTTAAAACTTATATTATTTCTGATAAACGGAAACAATCAACAAAAATTAAAACGTGAATAAAAACACGAACACGATCCATTCTAAAAATTTCGAATGACCATATCTTGGTCGTTCAAAATCAGATTGAAATGCGGTTCGATCCGTTTTGACCGTTTTTAAACCCTCTACTTAATTTACTGCAAATTAATTTTATTTGGCTCAGAAAATTTACGCGATCCCTCTAATACCACTGTTAAGTTTCCAGGGCACGCAGCGGAAGCCGGTGGGCTGGGGATTTTAAAATTTTCATCGACGCAACGACGGTATTTGTCGTCGCCGACGATCCGAGCCCCGGAGAGGTCCGAGGATCTCGCGTAAATTATTTAGAGCACAAAAATAAAAGGGAAACGTACCTGTTTTAAATCTGAAGGCGTGGTCGACTGCTACTAGCCGATGGCGATCGTCACTTGAAGGATCCAAAGCAGGACCCCTCTAGATCGTCCACACGCGCTCCAAAATCTGCGAGAACGCCGATCGTCGAACTCCGGGTGCTAGCGCGGTGATTCAACGATATCTTCGACATCCTGTCGATCACCACATCGATGATCTTACGATGGGTGAGGAGAAACTTGATCCGAGCTCTAGGATCTTGAGCTTCTCTCTCTAGGAAGTGGGAGGAGAGAGGAGCTCTGGCCAAACATGGCATGAATAGTACTTGCGCTTGAGCCCCTCTCCTCTATATATAGTGGATTGTGGAGATTACCCGGTTGGGTTCCCTGACCCCCGTTAATTCCACGTCCACTAAATAAATAACTATGACGACTTAAAACTGCATCAATATTATTTTTTTTATTTTATCACATACTTGTAATATGTAAAATATATTACGTGATAAAATCTGAGCCTTTTAACTCGACTCTCTATCCCGCTTAATATTAAACAAACCTTGAGTATTAAAATAATATTCGTTTGATTAATATTTTCTTGTATTTACTGAACTCGTAAATACATTAAATAAATTCAATCCCAAATATTCGTAACTTGAATATTAATGAATTTATTTAATTCCGTTGGTGATCGACATCTTGGACAACGTTTGGACCCCGTGGCGGGGCCCACTATGTCCATATACCTATTCAACTGAATAGGTGCGGATTCTTGAATACGCTATTGTGTGTGACCCTCTAGGCCCTTATCTCGATAGTAGTGAATAAAATTCACAGACCAAGAGCGGGGTCTAGCAACCCGTCATGGCCCCTAAAGAGATAAGGATAGTCATAGCAACGACTACCATCCTACAAACACTGACTGTGTACTGTAGTCTCTTTGTCAATAAATATCTCATAAAGCAGGACACACTCTTGTGTCATCGTCCTTATATTGCTTTATTATTTGTTGATCTAACCGGATGGATTTGCCTTTCTACTGCTTTGGCCAAAGACTTATGGAGGCGGCACCATCCTGATCAACCAGGCCTGAGATATACAACTTCCTAAACTTGGAAGCGAAAAATCCTTTCTTGACCATTCAACCAACGTCATACCATCAACGACGCACCCAACACAAACTACCTCACCACGACATTACTGCCATGGTTTTCGCCTTGCATCAAAGTACGTAATTAAGTGATATACATTGGTAATGATCTCAAGTCAGGAGACAAATACACATGTCCGTAGATAGGAACAACTAATGACACCCAAAACATGTGGTGTTCCTATTGGCGGGTCTGTCCTCATGATCTCAGTACTAGAGATCACCAAGTGCGAACATCATGAGAAGAAGTCTCAATGCTTATGAGCCCCCAGCACCTGATAGTCAGACATCTACTGTGTCCAGTCAGTAAGATGTATCTAGACTATAGAACATATATTTAAGATCCATGTCATTGTATCTTGAGGTTCTCATTATATCCTGGGATCTACTATAACCTCTCGACACGACAACTGATCTTTGGACATTACCATTATTATAGTGGACGCAGAAAAGTCTGCACTATAATGGTATGAAATCATCATTCACATCTAACTGTACACATGATACGGTAATCAAAGTTACTAAATAGTTGGGTCTAGGGCACCCACTATTTCAACAATAATACCCCTGGGAGTATATATATATGATATGGTTTTATAAAGGCTTTTTATTACACCTAAGAATATGTGTGTGTGTGTGTGTGAGAGAGAGAGAGATGGTTCTAAGTAGGGTCATTATTCCTCCATGGTGTTCATATATATATTAGATAGTTTTGAGGATGCTTGTTACTCTCCCTAGGTATTGATATACATTAGGTGGTTCTAGAGAGGGTTTATACTATTCCTTATGTATTAATATACAATAAATTGTATTGGGATGAAATATATTCAACCCTAGTATATATAATAGATAGTTTTAAGGAGGTATATTATTCCCCCTAGTTTTCATTGTATTATTTTTAGAGACATCCATCCATGGAAAACCAGTTATGGTTGATCTCAAGTGTTACCCTAGAACATGAGGATTGGTATTGATTGATTGATTTATTCTTTATTATGTTTATTATGGAAAATTAACATGCACTCTATTTAGATAGAATATATTTTGGGATATCGTTAGGCGCGGCTTATTGAGTTGTACTCACACTGTGCACATGCATCATGGGTACCAGAGAAGACTTCATGGTTACAAAACTGAAAAAATTCAAAGGCCCCTTGTTTGATGGTTGATTTGGTTAGCTGGGATGCTGTTGGGAGATATTATTGAGTAAGGATTCAAAATAGTTTTATTAATATCTCAAAATTTGGTGTATTTTTTGATTATTTTCGTCCATGATGTATATGATCTATAAATATGGTATCTTGATTTTTTTGTTATACTTATATAACACCATAATAATGATTTTTTATTAATGTGTACAATGATATAGATGGAACAAGGGGTTTTGAAGTAATGTAACTCAAGGTAATATTCCCTATCTTGATCGAAAAACCTAGGGGTAGGGACCCTCTAATAATAGAATAAGTAAAATACATAACAATCATAGTTCAAGTTTCTAGAATTTGAGTAGCCTAATTTCCTTTTAATTTATTTGTAAAGAAGATCCATCTTATTTTCAATAATAATCTATCATCTATGGATGAAATAAAAAAAAGACCCTAGTATAGAGGAGATGTTGTGAAGATAAATGAAAATTACTAATGAATTTATTTTTATTGATTATAGCTCAATACATTTGGAGTGGAAAGGTTAAATCCCATTAAACATAGTTTTATCCTCTACAAGGAGGGAGTCTCTATGCCCATAAAAGGCAATGAATGTAATGATAGCTGAACCACTAGGGTCATGAATTCCCCCACCCCCATTAATGATACCAAGGTTGTAATACCCTTACACATTGTGTTTATGATGATTGGTTGGGGGGTTCTAACTGATCTAGAGTCCATCAAGAAGAGGGTTATAAACAATAGGGGATCATCCCCTTCCATTCATAATATTTCATAAAGAGTGTCTAAGATACCATTTATTCAAAAGGAATTTAAGGTCAATGATATGATTCTTGATTTGACCACTACTTTGATCCTCATGTTGAAGGATCCTTTGAGTCTAGATGTGTTTCTTACATTTCATATGAACCATCAATTGGCTATCAAAAGAATTGATCTTTCAATATTCTCATTCTTATTGTTACCTATTCCATGAAACCAATGATATATAAAATTGATGTTTTAAAACTCATGGAATGTAATCCCATTAAACTGACCAAGTGAGTTCCATATAGTTTATTCCCACCCTCCTTCAAAGAATATGTCTGAAGCTATTTCTCCACTAGGGATTTGGAAATAAAGACTCTGTGAGGCTAGGTTGATCCCCTTTTAATGGATATCTTCATCCATGGGGATTTCATGGATTAGTAGGTTCCAAAAAAGGAAATTTTAATTCAAGGGTATGTCCATAGAACATATAGAACCTCCCCATTATACTAGGGGTATAATATCCCAACATTATTATTAATCCCCCATTATAAGTCAGAAGCCTCTAGTATAGAGGGAGGTATTTCTAGGGTATGTGGAAACAAAATTCAATCATAGTGAAGGTGAATAAATCCACCACTAATAGAAAATTAACATATAGACACAGTTTCAAACCATGGGTATAGCCCCTAAAACTATGGGTATAGGCTACACCCGTAGTTTTAAAAATATTGGAATGTTATGGAATTTGTATATCTATGAGCTATACGAAAAGTTTGACAAATTATATAAGAATGTTTTTGAACTATGGGAATAGTTTTAATGGAAAATTTACACCCTATCAATAACCTTATACCCATGGTTCTCAAATAGTGGATATAATAATTTAAAAATACTCCTTCAAAATTAAAACCATGGATGAGTTCTATAGAAACGCCAAACATAATCACTACCACAACTCCAGTTATGTATATATAAATATATATTTACTTAAATGTAATTATATAAACTTTTACTATTGGAGTAATACCATGGGTAAAGGTTTTCCTACCAAAATTTTTCTATTCCCATGGTATTTGTTTTCTCACACTTATGTAGGAAAGCTATATCCAAGTTTTTTGAGAACCTTGGGTATAAGGTTTTAACCCACACCTACTCCCATGGTTTTGGGTAAATCATGGGTATAGATTTGAACTTTTACCACAGTTGTTTTGAGAACCATGGGTATAGGTCTTGAACTAAACCTTATACCCATGGTTTTTTAAAAACCATGGGCATTGGGCGACCTATAACTATGATTTTTAAAAAAATGTGGGTATAGGTCGAAAATTACACCCTTCACCCATAGTTTTGGTAATCCTTGGGAATAGGTTAAAAAAATCACTATACCTATAGTTTTATCCAAAACTGTGGTTAGAAGGTCATTTTCCAGTAGTGTTTATAAATTATAAAGGGGAATCATATCCTTTATTATTGTATTTTTTCTTAATAATTAGAAAAGGAATATAGGAAATAAGATATTACAAGGGAACTATATAGACCTTGTTCCTATGAGTAGCTAACCCACATATAAACAAATTCCATGTTATTAGAGATGTGACTATTATTCTTGGTTTTTTATTTTATGATTGAGTTACATACCTAAATATTATCCACTTTGATTGTTATTTATGATTTATAGTATTTTACTCTTGATATAGGGTGGAAAAGTGGGGTTCTTTGATGCATCATATCAGGCATGTTGGATTCACAAGACTATCACATGCATTTCTATGATATGTTACATTGATTATATCATATGGAATAGATATCTAATGTGGATGTAAAAACATGTGTAGTGTCTTCCTCTAGGAATGTATGGTGGAATATTATATAACCAGTTCCTTATATGGTTTTCATAGTGACTTATGATTTATTATCTTGTTGATTACAAGGTATCAGTCATGTAAATTTTCAATAGAAACATATAAAGTGTTTTCTATAATCACTTTTTGTTGGAATTTAATTTAACTAATACATAGTTGTGATCCTCCTATTAAAAAAGAGAAATAAAATTATGTGGATCATTTGTGTATTTTAACAATGATTTTTCATAGATGAAGTTATATATAGAACCAAATTTGTGATACCTTATTGATACAGGGTGTGTATATTATAGCAGGACAACATTCATATTACCTCTTATCCTAATCTATGATATAAAGAGTTTTCATATAAATGTGTTCATTTAGTATTGTGGGGATATAACACCATGAATACCTCCATTGATGTTCTAGGAGGCTGGGTATGATAATGATTTACCAATAGTTGAGTTGGAACTCCCTATTATATTTAAATCGAGTATGGATGATCAACTATGAGTGATATTATTACATGTTATGTGGTTAGCCTATAGAGAGACCCTATGAGATAGATCTACTATGTCTTAGTTGATGTAAGAATTTTAGATATAGTATCTAACCATTTTTAGGAGTTAGGGTTTCCCCAAAATATTTAAACTGTAATTGGAGTCTATACATACTATATTTGATCATATGGAGACATCCATTGAGAGGTGGGTGAAGCTAAAAATCTATATATTGTGAGGTTCAGCGAATCACTAAACGAATATTTTTGTATGAACATACTAGCATGTTAGGCTATCCTAGAAGGATTTTTAGTCTCTATTTTAAGGTTATTTCTTCTCTAAGAACACAAGGGTGGATATGGACTATCATTTCTGTCATTTTTCCTAAAATGGGGTGTCATTTATGGAGTACACAATGCATATTATAAAACTTCAATTATTTACCATAAGCATGGTTTGAGATGAATAATATATGGCTAGATGAATTAAATATGTTTTGGGGTATATAATTAAAGAAAATGGGAATTTATTTTTTCTATATTATTTCATAGAGGTAGTAAAACATGCCCTTATATATTATGAGTAACCTGAATGAGGAGGAAAGTTCTTGTTAATTAGATCCTACTTAGGGGGCCAAAATTAGATCCTCAAGTATAAGGAATTTCTTATTTGATTGGTCTTGCCAAGGTGATAATGGGAAGAGTATCCAAGGTGTTGGTTAATCTTATCCTAATTGGAGTGGAGGTTATATGATGTTTTTAAAGTTTAATAGAGTTAGTCATGTTCATTATCAATACATCTGGTATCTAGTAAATTTCAAATTCTTTTGGTATATGGGGAAACTGTAATAATTATATAGGTTCTCCTAATAGTCTTATAGTGGAAGGGGATCGGTTCATACACATGCTTTTGAAGATAGACTATGATTTCCATAGTGTAGTGGTATATTGAATTCTATCAGTCATTTAGGTATTGGTGGATGATGAAGTTCCTAGGGTAAGGGAAAAATTCAGTATGGAGGTGAAATTCAATGGAGTTTTCCATGTTCTCAGGATCAAGGCTTAGGTCAGTTCAATGATATTGAGCCTACTATTGAAATTAGAAATTTCTTCCATCCATTATTTTGGGTACAATTTGGTATAATCTATAAATAAACTAGAATTTCAAGGATCATTATGTTTGAAATTTAAATGTATTAAAATTTGTCTTTTTAATCTTGGATTGTTTTGTCTGTTGGTGTTATCTTAAAAGTGGATTTTAGAGAACTGAACCAGATATAAGATGAAATTTTATTTTAGGTTCTTGGTTGTAGTGTGATTGATTTGAGTATCACCATAATTATTTTCTCATATGGGAGGCCATTATTATGCAATCAATCATTGCATGAACCTCATGGGAAATTCCACGACCCATATAATAGACAGACAATCCCTCTATCTAGTGGTCATCTTGTTGTGAACATCACACTTTTTGTTCCTTAAAATATGGTATATTTTTAATTTCTCACTGAAACCCATTTGATCATTCCCACTCATTCCCCCCTGGACCACATGAAACCTAAAAAATATAGGGGGATTCTCCTTGGTTATTTTAGCATCTCAATTGATATCTATTTCCAATTTGAAGTGACATTATTTTTATAGGTTTCCTTTTTATTAGTATAATCCCTCATTTCCAACATAATAATTAGTTACATGGTTCCTATAGTCAAAAAAACTAAATTTGATGATTTGGTATAATTTTAGGTTTTTTGAGTTGGAACTTGAACCGGTAAGTGTGGTTTTGATTGTACACTCTATTATGCTTGAGGTAAGAATTCCTTACCATGTTATGGATTTCGTATAAATTTTTATGTGTCGAATTTCATGTGTGTATAGACATATGATATGTAACAACCAGATATTCATTTAATTTTTCCAATAAATTAAATCTTTTCAATATTTTCTTCTATACTCAATAGTGAGTTTATTTTTCGTTACATACAACACTGTGTTTAAATGAAACCTGACATACTATTAAAATATTATTATTTAATACTATAGTCATCACATATTCATTGGAATGAAGTGTATGAATAGGATTAAGTATATTATGAAAATATATGGTTTAAACATGTATATAAATTGAATTATCTGGAGACCACTTAAATAGAAATGAAAATAAAAACTATTTCAAAAAAAGAGACTTTTTCTAAAAAAATAAATTATAACATTTGTTTTACATAAAAAAAATAAAAAACCAATTTTGGTGAATTAAATTTATGTATTATATATTTAATAATATTTTAACATTCAAATTATGTGTTTTTTTAAAAGTGATGAGATTAAATTCAATTTTATGCACAAAAAATACATTTTTCAAAAAAGAATCTTTGTCTCATTTTGAAAATATATCCTTAAACTTATTATAACACTGTTAGAAAGATTATTTTAAAACATTTCATTTTTGAAATCATCATGTCAAAATTATTTTATGTATAATGTTTAGGAATTTTCTAAGAATATATGCATTTATATTAATAGTGAAAAATATTGGTTATTATTATGAATTGTAATTTATATCAAAGATTTTAAAAAATTAAATCTGTTTTAATATAATTTTAAAATAATAAATAGTTCAGTTATATATATATATTAATCCAATTTATTTCATTTTAATCATTTTAATATTTAATTTTTATATAAAATCTTTTCAAACATTTGAACATTTTCTCTTTATAACCTTGCATTCTTCTCACCTCTATGGGGTTAATCATAAATTAAAATTTTCTATTTATATTAATGGTTTTATAAAAATGAATTAAATTTTTGAAATCATAATAATTGATATTGTCTAATAATGTCAACATAATTTTTTACCATTTTATATATACAATTAAATAAAAATTATTTACCATTTGTCAAGGTAAAAATGAGTTTATGGGTGGGGGGTTAAACTAAAATGATAAGGGTTAAAAATGACCAAAAACTTTTCCAAAATAAATTGTACGAAAGAAATTAGACCTTATATCTTGTAATATCTATAATTAACCATTTTTAGCCATATGTAATTTGAAAAATGTGGGTATATTTTTTTCTTTTCATAAATTATTATTACGTTACTCTCATCACTTATTAAATGACACCCCCTCTCCTATCCTATCCACACATAAACAACTAGTTGGTTCAGATAATACCTAAACAAATTACTTCATTACTTCCCAAATATAATCCTATAATTCATAGTTTGGTGATAAAGAAAAATAAAAAATCCATTTTTGGAAACCAATAAAAGTTTTCTGAATGAGAGGTAACGTCCCTAAACAAGTTCTTTATTTTATTTCTTCCTCCAACTCATTATATCCTTATTAAAGGATGATTATATAATAAAATAATTATATTTCATATAATTATATGTTATTAAGTTAATTTAATAAAGTAAATAATTATTCTCTTCCATCAAATGGGTTATAAAATCACCATTCGTCTATACAGTGGACTACTGCCTCACAAACTGATGTTATTTGTTTTCCATAAACATGTAACAAGAATGAATATAATGATGGATTTTTTGATTATATATGATATTTATGATATTAATATTCTTCTTTAATCATATTATCATAGGTTCTTTATTACTTTAGATTCTTTTGGAATATAATAACATCAATCATCTGTACAGAAGACTATCATCTCTCGAAGCAATTTGATTCATTCACGCACTTCATGGAAGGTAATAAAGATGAGCTTAATAAAATTTTGTTATATAAATTAAATAATAATGATTATTTAATGGTAATAAATTATTAAACTTTATTTATTTCTTTTCTTGGGAAAAATGGAAACAACATTAATGCGTACGTATGACCAACTATCTTCATGAATGATGTATTTTATTTTCTATAAATAGATTTTATGGATCACTATAAATAAATTAATTCTGAATATATATAGTATTTATATAATTTTTAACATTCTGAATATTATTGAACCAAGATCAATGTAAGTGTAGTATAAATAACAAATCACAACATACATAAAAAACCAAGCAGTTATTTCCTGATGCGTGACTTTACCATTGAATTGTTAATAAATGAGTAATAAAATTCCATATGTAAATTATATATGGTATGATATATATTATTGTGTTTTAATATTTTTATAACAAACTTATATTTATTATAAAAAAATTTCAAACATGTATGAAGGAATTAAAGACATAGGGTAAGTGGTTTCTATCTCACATTTATTTTATGTGAGTCATTTTCCATATATTCCATGTGTTTGTTTTATGTGGTTTATGTACTACCCATAAATTTATATTATGATTCTTATACTAAAACTATTTTTATTTACAAATCTATTTGAGGATCCCTCTTTCATGGGGTTTATAGTATAAATGTAACCAAATTGTTAAGGGTTTTAGGATATAATAACATCCTTTATCAGAATTATTCATGTTTATAACTCCAATGATAAAATATTATGATCCATATCTCAATAAAATCATGAAATTACATATCTTATTGTTATTTTTTGATAATACATGTTTTCCATTCATTTTTCATCTCTTTATTTATTTAATATTTAAACAATTTTTTTAAAGAAAAATCATCTTAATTTCACTCATCGATCGAAAGCCTTTTTTTCAAAACCTTGTTTTCTAAAACCATTTATACGAATGTTTTTAACAATATTCAATTTTTTTTTTAAATAAATTTTTACCCATATTTTCGATTTTAAAAAAATATTTCAAAGGAAAATTCATTTCATTTTCTAAACAATTATCAATTTTATTTTACTGAAAATATGAATGGAATTTTTGTTTTAATGTGTACGAAATTAATATAATTTTCTAGTTTAATTTCCATTATTTTCATTGAATATTACATTATATGTTTTCACGTTTATTTTTAATGAAAATTATTTTCAATTTTTTTTCTAATTAATAAAACATTGAAGTGTAAAGGATAATATCCTGAGGAAATATTTTAAATTATTTTTTAAGCATCCTTTATAAGTTTTTGTTTTTATTTTTAAATAAATTTATTTTGAAAATGTTTTATGACATAATTTTTTTTAAAATAGGAAATGATATATTCATGAGTAAATATTCCATGTTTTATTTTAAAAAAATTCTATATAATATGTCATCCTCAGAAGTTACATATTCTTTACTGGGGATAATAATGAATAATTCGATTATTTTTATTTCTCTTGATGGTTAATGTTTTTTTTGATGAAATATTTATGAAACCCATTTATTTTTTAAGGTTTATTCTAGGTTGAGATGATAAAATGTTTATAAAATATATTTTCCTTACAAGATTTTTGATGTAATGATATGATAAATGTTTTAGGATATTTTGGAACATGTAAATATGGTTTCCATTACAATATGGGTGGGGAATATATTTCCCTTTAATGCATTGGGTAAATATTATTATATCATGAGATAACTATTGGAAACAAGTTGATGAACCTAATAGACAATAGGAAATAGGAGAGTATTAATCCACTATGGGAAATAGGTGAATATTGACCCACTATAGGGAATTGGATTGTCTTGATCTATAATGGGAAACATGTGATAATTCATGATCTTCTATGTTGATTTTCTTGGTAGTTAAACAAGGCATATGTAATAGATTTCTATATTTATGATGTCACTACAAATTTTTGACAAGATTTTATGGTTCCTGATTGACATATCTAGGTTTTTTACTCTTGTAGCCCATGATTTTTGAAATGATAATGATTTATGAAAACACTTATGTTTATGAATTATGAAAGGTTTTTATGAACATAATATTTTATGTTCAGGATCTCATACCCTTATGATTATCATTTGATTTCATATGATCATACATTTATATATCCTATGTTTACCCTTACTAAGTTTCTAATATCATCCATTTTTATGTTTCTATCCCCAGGATATTAATGAAGTCTTAGGTAGGGTATTTTCAAGAGGAGTACACTTTGATAAGATCATTGTTGAATATATTTAAAATCCTTCAAAAAATAAGATGATTGTGTTTCTAGTTTCCAAATACACTAAACTATTATGGTCCCCATGATTACTTTTATGAAATTTATTGAATATTCATTTAAAAATATGTGATATTTATGTATTAAAATATTAGGCCAATAATGTTAGAATCAGAGGTGGAGGAAGGAATCTAATCATTTGGGCCTCTCCCGTGTGAGCATTGGATGAATCATGGATCTCATCCCAAAGGATTCATCATGAAAGGGATCCCATTTGGGATGGTTGTGTGTTCCACTCAGGAGGTGTTTCCACCCATGGAGTTCTCTGGTCGGTATCAATTATAGTCCACATCAAATAACTCCAGACTATTATATGAGAAATTTATTTTTGGTATCAAAGTGACGAGGTAGGTGTATTTGGATATTTCCATACCATTATATGTATAATGATGTGTTGGTTCTTGTTTAAGGTGGTAATCCCATCTTAATTCATGGGTAACACCATGGTTTTCCATTCACGAACTTTTTCCTTAAGGGACTTGTTCAGGCATGGTTAAGGATAGAATGGCTTGGAAAAGTGTTACAGGGGTTCTGATGTTCATTCCCATTGTTTGTGAATTGAAATATGGATGTGACTTACCTTGACATTGGATGGATGGGTTGAGTATGAGAATGGAATTCATTCCACAGGTGATAAGGAATGGTCCATTTCTAATTTATAGTTGCGGTTCTGAAAGATATTTCCATACATAATGGGGATGAAGTAGGTAAGACTATGAATTTATAGTGGTCTTGTTAGAGCATGATGACCAGACGATTATTGCATGATTATATATTTTTTTTATGAAACCACTTATATAAATATATTTCACATATTCTAAGGTAAAATTGGTTATTTCCTACTAGTTTTATACACACACCTTTCCGGGGAACATTGATGTGCATACAATCTTTATAACTAGGTATCCAACCAAGGGAAAGTTTTATATGATTGTCTAATAAGAAGATGATAGTGGGAGAGGATTCAAGCAATGTCGATACATTC